>OZ022389.1:9445309-14445309 GCA_963989295.1 Ametastegia equiseti | reverse complement strand
CTGTATTTTGACGCGACTAGATTATATTAAAAAAATAACTTTCAGAAGCTTTAAAAAGCTGTACAACAAGACTTTTCCCCCAATATGAGGAAATACTGACTCGTGCAATTTGCCCCATTGACGTAGTGATACGTTGGTTTAAACATTCATAAACATGCGGCTCAGAAAAACTAAATATAGGAACTAAAGTTTTTTTTTATCTTTTCATTAAACGCCGCGCGATTATTCATCACCACAATCGGAATCCCACAAATCTTGACAATCTTATTATAATCTCAAATTAACCACCTCGTATAACGATCAATAACAGAAAAAAAAACTTGCCGATCGGAATACGTCGTACACGACGTAAGAAATGTTTATCAAAACCAAAAAGTTCTTGCTAATGATATACACCTTCGTTAAATTTAAATTTTCAAATTGTCAAAAGGCGGGGGTTCCGAACTTAACAATAATTGGATTCATGCCATAGTGGTGATGATGGGATGATTTAATTTTCCCAATTAAATATCATCAATGAATATCTTTTCATTGGTAAGAAATCTGTCTAAACATGCTACTAATCTCTTCGATAGTTTTGTTTTTAGTTTCTGGTACTTTCTTAAAAACAAAGAATATCGATATTATTTGAACGACAACAAATATAATAAATACATTGCTGTCTATAGCCTGTTTCAATGGCAAAAATCCAATACTGACGATAAAGTTAGCCGTCCAATTAACAAATACTGCTAAAGCTGTCGCAGCTGGTCTAGCGCCTTGGCTGAACAACTCGGTAACAAGGAACCATGGAATGCTTCCGGGTCCGATAGCGAAGAATACAACGAATAGGAGGACGACGATGATGGATACAGCAGGTGGAACTTTTCCCTGTAAAAATAGAAGAAAAAAGGAATATAGAAAAATGACTTGATGATATAAGGTTTTGAATAATTTGAATACAAAAATGAAAAGATATTTGGACCAAATATCAATGAATAAACGAATATAAGAGATAAATATTGTATAATAATGAAACTTACGGCGAAAGATAGACAAATTGTTAGGAGAATAGTGTTGACACACATTCCGGTGAAACCGACGAGTAGAAGTGTTTTTCTTCCAGCTCTTTCGACCAATACGAGAGAAACGAGAGTCATGAATACGTTAATAGCTCCAGTTCCGAGAGTAGCGTATTGGGCATCTTCGTTGACAAGCTGAGCCGATTCGAAGATAGTTGTAGAGAAGAACATGACTGCATTGATACCGGAGAATTGTTGTGCGACCATAACGACGATAGAAATAATCACAGGGATACGAAGAGCTGGATTGACGAACAAATCTTTCAAAGTCACTCCGGGCACCATCTTCATCGATTCGTATTCAGCCCTCATTTCTTCCATCTCGTCGTGCACTTCGATGGTTCCACGCAGCCAGGCCAGAGCTGGAAGGAAGAAAAAAACAAGAAATTGTTAGTTGAAAAGTACAAGAAATTGGTCATGAAATTTGATAATTCTTGATCACAAGTAAATAGTAAAAGTATGCATTTTCTTGGACTTATATTTTTTACTTCAAATCAGAATCGTAATAATAAGAATAATAATAAATGCGAATTGACTATTAAGTATTCATTATAATTATTCATTCAGAAAAGACTTGGGTGAAATTTTGGTAAAATCGATTTTCAGTATTTTTGAAATGACGGGAAAAAATCTCTGATGATCTGAGATGTCCAGTCTGCCACAATTTCATTGAAAATCAAAAATAGAAGTATGTATTCAGCCTATATTGTTAAATTCGTCGTCATATTGTAATTTGAATAATAAAAATTTAGATAAATTATTCAATGAAAACATATTTCAACCATGAAATTGAATAATACATGTTTTATCCGATCGTGGCGTATGATGCAAAAGACTTGTGTAATTCAAATGATGATTTGAAAACAAACAAAAAATTATATTCAAACGATTGCGATTTGAATAAAGATTCATTCTTCGATCTTATATATTTTTTCAATCACGATTCTAATCACCCAGAAATCAAGAATAATTAATTTTTGATTGAAAATACAAATTTTCAGTAAAACTATCGAAGCTGATATGGAAAAAAAAAAGAAAATAAAGAACCTGTGTAAATGGAAACTGACATTTATTTTCGCATTTTATCGTTTTTACGACGCCAAAAAAACCATCAGGAATAATATTAAAAGTAATTCACGTATAAATATGATGAAAATTATCATCAAATGTGTAAAACTTACATCTCTGAGATTCCAAGTCCTTTCCTTTGCTGAGCAAGAGATACTTGGGGCTTTCCGGGCAAATGGGTAAAGTGGCCAATTGAAAGAAGGCGGGTACAATGGTAAGGGCGAGAAGTAGTGGCCACTGAGTTTCAGTACCGAGTACTTTCGAAAGTCCAAGAACTTGTGCAGCCAATATGGAAATGGTGATAACGAGTTGATACACCGTCCCAACCGCTCCTCTCAAATGAACGGGTGATATTTCAGCTAAATACATAGGCGCCAGGCCAGCATTAAGTCCTGAATTAATGCCAATGAAAAATCTGCCGAGAATCAGCATTTCGTAGCTATTTGCAGCCTTGGCAGAACCCTCGAAAATTGCGGCAAATAAAACCAATACGTTGTTCCATAGCAGGCCACCCTTCCTTCCGAATCTATCTGCCACTATGCTGACCATTGATCCACCGATCATTCCGCCAACGCAGAATATCGATACTGCTACCGACCATATTAACGTCACCTGCGAATCGGTCGTTGGTATGCCGGTACGATTCGATTGCACCTGTCTGATCCAGGACTCGATAAGCTGGAATTTAAGAAACAATTTTGTTGTTGGTATTCTTTATCAAATTTGCCTTGCGACCGAGTCGGTCAGATGTCATGAGTTATTACTTTCAAAATTCGAAGACCATTTTTTTAACCCATTGCATTGGTGACATGTAATTAAATTTATTGGAAAATAGAATGGGGTGTTGATGAAATTGCATTTTTACCCGAGAAAGCGATTCGTATTTTACAATTAGCGAAAACGACAGAGTCAATTTTAATGAAATTTCGAAGGAATGCGTTCATATTTCCACAGAAGATTATTGAGTATTGGACTGTTTCAAATATCTAGAAAATCTTTGCTTCGAAAGCCAATTCTGTTGTCCAATTCTATTACAATTATACAGGAACATCTAAATATATTCTTCGCTGCAATGTGTTTCTTCCATCAATACACTGCAGATTGGTCAATCGCATAACATTCCCTTTGTTTTTTTGTATCCGGTATACATAATTCACTATAAGTATGTAATAAATGACTCATATAATAATTCACAGGAATGTAACATCGCATAGGTACATAATACGTATATATAGGTATGATCGATGTTATTACGTGTTCAGAAAAACCATTTCCTATATTGCTCATTATAAAGCATTTTTCAAATTTATTGAATGTCATGAATACAATGAATCGTCGATTTCACACTGAAATTGACAGAGAGCTTCATTGCCTCTAATCTTTGCGGTTCGTACGTATACATACACCGAAGTGGGTACATTATATGTTTTTCTTTTAAACCATAGGAGTATTCACGTGAGAGATAAATTTAATGTGCCACGTGATCGAAAGCAAAGTACAAAACAATAGCTACGAACAATTCCTAAATACATATCGAAATGAATATATTTTTTTAACTTGAAGAATTATCGATCGTCTGTATTTGTCAGACGCATACATGGCAGGTCGCCTCGTCACATGTATGCCTATATAATTAGGTGAAAAGGAAAAAAAAATAAAATAAAAAATAACAGAGATTATCTCATCCACTTCGTGTGTTATTTGATTATCCGATAACATCGTTTAAATTTTCTCAGAATAATTTCATGTATTGGTATGTTAAAATTCATTCGACATTTTCCTCATTCAAGGCAATCGAATATTCAAATCGAAAGGACGAAAAAATCAATCGTGAATAATAACTCCGAGGATACGGAATAACAAATATACGTTTTCACTTGCACGTGGCTTTTCAAGGTTCCGAATTTTTCTATACTTGTATTTGGCTCAATGGGGTGTCCAATTAACACCAAGCTCTATATATCCCGCAATATCGTATCGTCGCCACCATTCTGCAAGGCGTGTATATACGGATATATTATATACTATATACATCCACATATGTATACGTAGGATGTGAGATAACGTATCAGCAATTCTGCTCGCTGTCTCGAACTGCAAACCCTGAGCTATACGCGTATACCTTCTATCATATACGTTAATGTCATTTTTATTCCATTGCCGATTTGTTATTTAATTTTTTGATTTTTTAATTTGTTCATTCATTTAGTTATTCATCTATTTTATTCTAAAAAAATGTTTATTCTCATTATTTCTAACTACTTAGGGATCAATGCCCGATTGAACTTTCTAGCCATATATCATATGAAGAGGTAGTGTTAGTTTTATCGCCGATTAATTACTAATCAAACACAATGGGATGTCGATTGTTGAGGAATCGTCTATTACCTTTTGCGGAGCGTTAACGACTCCCGTGTTGTAACCATGTTGGAAAGGGGAACCAAGGGCTGCCGCGGCGATAGCGAAAGCCAAACGCCCGTTGAAACCCTGAAACGAGAAAAAATGGGGAGAAATTAAAAAAAGAAGTTTTTGGAGCGTTTAACGTCGTATGAATCTTCATTCATATAATCAATGGGTTACGTTCGTTTGATCTTGTTGTATGTCGATGAAGCGATTGATTCAATCGTTGTCAGTTGCACGATGGATAATAAATATATACATGCATGCATGTAATCAAGTGTACGATGAGTTTATAAAATGAGTTTCTTACGACTATCCGATTCGGACTATAAATACCTCAACTGATACGATTCCATAATCAATTAAATACATACAGGATGATTCAGAACTCGTATGAGAAATTTTCTAAAGGAGGTCAATCTTTTTTCTTCTCCAATTGTGACGATTCGATTCCATTTTTTAATACGAGTTTAATGATTTTCTTCATTTTTTATTTCTCCTAATCATCATAACAAATTTTTTGACATGCATTTTTGGCTTGAGGGGACTTTAGTACCTACAGCTAGATTGTCGAGATTTCAGTTTATACACCAGAATACATTGATTCTTAAACGAAATTTAATTTCACATCTAAAAAAACGTTCACTTCGAAAATTTTTGTCGTAAGGATTTCGGAGTACCGTTGGTCCGATAAAGGTCGTTGAGGGCTCATTTTGTTCGGAAATATAATCCTCATCATTTGAACAAGGGAATTTCCCGAGAAATATCCTACACGGAGAAAATTTTATGGTAAGGGCTCTCATACTGTATAGCAATTTCGATGTACTCCGCACTTTTGAAAACCAGGACTATAAGTATGTTGAATCAAGATATGGTAATCATAACCATTGCCTTAATTGTGAGAATGGTTACCATACTTATAGTCCCAGTTTTCAAAAGTGCGGAATACATCGAAATTGCTATACAGTATGAGAGCCCTTACCATAAAATTTTCTCCGTGTAGTGATTTTAATTGAGCCAAGTTATTGGGAAATTATTCGCCCAAATTTTGGAAACTTTGGATAATTGACTGTAAGTTTGCACACAGTTAATTTTTTCCAGATTTCCTCGTTCACATGATGAGGATTTAATTTCCGAACAAAACAATTTCTCAAAAACCTCAATCGGATCAACGGTGCTCCAAAATCCTTACAACACAGATTTTAGAGGAAAACATCTTTTCAGATATGAAATGAATCTTTGGTAAAAAATAAATGAATTCTGGACTATAGTTTATATTTTTAATTCTCAAGAATGATTAATTGTCTTATGTTCATTCTATGGACTGTTTTCCATTTTCTTTTTTCTTCCTCCTACATGAAAAATACAAGTTGCTTTTGAAACAAAAACGCGACAGTAAGAAAATACCGACAGTAATTTACCTTGAGTATAAGATTCGTAGCGAATGCCCGAGTCACCGGGTATAAGGTATAATAATGTACAATAATGAAAATGGCATTGGGCGAAGAGAAACCGACAGATCGTAAGTAGTGAAAGAAATGTTGTTTTTTTTTTGTTGTTGTATTTTTCTACGTAGCCGCAGGAACAATCACGTGCGAAATGAAGCCTTGGAACAATCGCGATTTCTGCACATCTCGACCTAAAGCGAGCGGCAAGTTCTCGCCTAATTCATACTAATGATTCTGACTAAAGGAATATACCTACACGCGACCGGGGGCTGACCCCAACCGAAATCAACCAATTTAAAAAAGACTAATTGGAGTTGCGACTTGAACTAAACACGTGCCAAATCAAAGAATTGGCCAAATTTTATTCGCTGATTAGATATAATTTACCGAGAACTAGCCGTATATATAGATTAATTCATTCTTTGCTGCATGTGCTGACATGTGTATATCTATGTATGTGTGTGTGCGTGTGTATGAACGTAAGTAATTTCAAGAAATCTCAATTAGAGTCTAGATAGGTTTGGATATAATTC
The DNA here is from genome assembly GCA_963989295.1 of Ametastegia equiseti. NCBI lineage: Eukaryota > Metazoa > Arthropoda > Insecta > Hymenoptera > Tenthredinidae > Ametastegia > Ametastegia equiseti. Next base: position 14,438,799 of record OZ022389.1, on the reverse strand, counting down.
CAGGAGACGATCGATCGAAAAGACACCCCTGCGGGATCCAACCGCCTGACGTCAACACGCAATAAGTTCTTTTGATTCTTATTCTTATTTTTATTCTTATACTTTTCTACGCCTATCAAGGCAACGTCGAGGATAATAACGCCATTTCACTGGCTGATAGTAATAATAAAACAAGAGTTTCGTTAGAGCTAAGATTCTTCGTTTGAGTAATACAATAAAATAATGATTACGTAAATTATTGAATAATATGAGAGATACAATAAACTAGCAAATTTAAAAGGACTTAAACCACAAAGGTCACTTCATCTTATATTTCTATTCGAATGTCTCTCCAGTTATTAGTTTCGATTGTGAAATATATATATTTCTTACCGCTCTTTTGAGGTACGGCATTGAATCTGTCGAAAGCCGGTTCTTTTCCACAAAACCGCCCGAAATATAAGAAGCGGGATAATTCAAAAACGTATATGTTTGATAGTAGAATTAGAAGAGTCACGTCGCGATCGCACCGCGATTGTTTAAACAATTAATCATTTATGTACTATTCAATCGAAATATATTTAGTTATTTTATTTATTTATATGCATATATATCAGGGGAATTGATACACGTAATAAATATAGACACGACTGTTTAGATACTGATGAAATATTTTTAGCGATTATTGTAATAATAATCGCGATAAGACACGTGCGCGTCAGGAGAAACAAGTCTTAATTAACAGATATTCGACTATGTGTGCCGTGTCATCGATTATGACGAAACGATACCGTCGCGTCGCTCGCCGCACGTGTTTTGCCGTAAAACAGACTGGAGGCTCGCCGACCGTCCGCGATCCTTTATACCGAAAGGCGTCCTGGCTGCTCCAATCGTGTTAGAGCCTCGCCGCACACACCCAACGCCATACACCGCCACTCCGCTACTCCGCCACTCCGCTCCTCCGTTCGCACGTACCCATGCCTCAGCATTCCTCTCTCGAAGTCTTGTTCGTAAGCTTATACTCGTACGAATTGGCGTTCTTGAAACATTAGCAACAGAGATGGAAAGCACGCGGGCAGACAGAAAGACAGACAGATACGAAAGGCACATAAGAACACACATTGACACTTGAACACGTTCTATATTGATAAAAACGTTCGATCTATGGACTTTGACGATCGTCTCACATTTTCATTATTAGTAGCTTATTTGAAGATGAATCTCACGAATTTTGTATAATCCACGCTTTTGTATAAACGTTCGATTTATGGACTTTGACGATCGTCTCACATTTTCATTATTGGTAGCTTATTTGAAGATTAGTCTCACGCATTTTGTTTAATCTATGGTAGGTATACATAGATACAAATATGTATACATGGATTTGGGCTTATAATCCATCTTCTACAGATGAATCTTTTTTATTTTTATTTTTTTCATTAATATTGTTATTATTATTTCGTTTTGTTTTTTCAAGTTTTCAGCAAAAAAATGAGTACCTAGAGGTGCTATGGGTGAAAATTGTTTTTTTTTTTTCTTTCAAGTATGTACATTTGGTTGTATAGATACAGTTATCTAAAATTGATAAACCCTTCCGCTCCTATATACGATGTGTACTAATTAAACTGGAGCGTCTGAAGTTGAGTAAAGAGCAGAAGTGTGAATTGTAAACAACGCCTCTGATATATGAGACTAAAAACAATAAAAAAAAAAAAAAAAAGAAAAAAAAGCAGAAATAAAGAAGAAACGTATACCCCGGTGGATTCGATCAATATTATCTAGGACAAGAGAATAATTGTGGCAGATAGCCTGCCGCGGTGCAAAGTTTGTTTTTTTCTTACGTATTATAATGTACACAAGGTCGATTAGAGAATAACAGAAAATCGTCGATAATGAAGGACAATACAGTATGTAGAATATCAGGTTTTCGAATTAGGAAACGATTATATATATAGTGAATATTAATTTTCGACACACATTTATTTCCCTATATATAATATACGTTGGTTAGGAATCTATAAATGCATACGTTTTTGCCATAAGTATGCAATTATACATAATATGAGAATGTAGGGTAAAAATATGCCTACGTATAGCTATAATAATATTAAAATGTTAATCCGTACCGCGCGGGTGAATTAAAAATTACTTCATTATTCGATTCAATATCCCGGAAATGTCGAAAGGTTTGAACAGTTCGATTGCTTAACGCGGACACGTGTGCAAATGAAACGATTTTTTATAACTCCTTTTTTGCTCACTCAGGAAAGTATATGTATACGTATACATATAGATAAGTTTTCAACTACATATAGAAATACCGCGTTAGCGAGTCATTTTGCATTTTGCATTGCCCATTGGTCTTATACGTTGAGTAAGCTGAATTTGAGACGCGACATAGAAAATGTATACTTGTACGTCTGGCTACATATTGTACATAGGTAGGTACATACGTACAATATTAGTAACAGCTTTGAGCGGAGTTTAGTGTTTCGTTTGTTCCGATTTAATTAGTTTAGCAAATAATTAACCGAACAACAGATACACAGATACATACATATAAATACGTCTGCCTGCGACGTAAAGACGTATATTTACATGCGTCACGCGTCGCAGGATAACCACGTGCGTATTAACGCGATATTACACTTTTCAGACTTCTCGGATTACATTTTATCCCCTACAAGTAGGTAAGTAAGTAGAGTGGGTTTCCTCCCGCTTTATATGTATATCTGCTATCGTTATAGCCGCCAATGACTAAAACACATCGTCGTACGTAATCCGCAAATTATTATTCAAAAATTCGAACTCAAACGCGGTCTGTAATTTACACCTGAATCAATATTATACTTAAAACTGAGCTTGCCAAATTTGTCAATATTCTTTCTCTTTCGCCAACTACATATCCGTCTACGGTGTAGATGATTTACTCAGCCGTGTATATCGCGTACAATAAAACATCTTGTCACATGTGACGTATATATATAGAAGATAGAATGATAAATGAAAATTGTATTTTTTCAAGTGTTTATTAATCGATTTATGTTGTACGATGCCAAAGGAAACGGTTAATCATATAAAGAAAGAAAGGATATTTTCCTTGGTTTATTTCCATTCTTTTTTTCCTGCAGTCATTTTCAACATTCGCCATAATAATCAACCGGAATCGTGAGTAAAAAACTGCCCAAGAATTGACCGGCACGATGGAGCCTCGCCGCTCCCAAGATCCGGGTAGCGACGATTTCGTCTTGCCTTATGTCTCAAGCACTCGCTGTATAGTGCATATAGATAAGTAAACGAAATATTACGAAATAATAATAAAATCTAACGCAGTGCCAGTAAAAATAGATAAGAACTTCCCATAAGAAAAGTCGTTTGATATTGCTTGACATAATTATTTTCGTATGTTACCCATATTATCTTTACAAATAATAAGAATTTAACAATCCGGCGTAATATGGCAGAGGCCAAGGCACTTTTATGTATTATCGCACAACCCACGTGAAAACATCTGGCATCCGCGTATACGCGCATGCATGTATGAATAAAACGTTTAAAACCATAGCGTGTGTATGTGTCTGAAATGTGACAAAAAATTATTGGCGAAAGGTGGTCGTCTGGCGTTTGAAGATAAAGATTAAATCAAGGAAGGTGAGGTTAGGTTCCCGCGACCTTTACCACCCAGTAGAGGACGAGGTCGCGTGAGAGGCTAGTTGTACTACCGGGAAAAGTGTAAAACCGTACCGAGAACCGAAATGGATTCTATACTCGTCAGTGGGGCGACGAACTATAAAGAAAAGAGGGAGAGGGGAAGACGAAACAGAATATGAAACGTCGAAAAACAAATAAAAAAAACAGAAAGAATGAAGACAAAAAAAAAGAACTACGAAAAGATCGTGAATCGCCTCGTGGCTGTGCTTGTAAAGTTGAGCTCGGCTTGACGGCTCCCCGCCAACGTCTAGCCTTTATTAACGGCGAGCGCACAGCTGCTAGAAATGCGGTAGGCTCGGTTGAAATCCGGCGAATCGGAGAGCACGGTTAGCCGACACACCTCCACGACAGCCAATAGGAAGTCGCGCACTTTCCCTCGCCTCGCACGTGCCAGTCGCGCTATGGACTTTGTGGAGCTGGACACGTATGCAGACTTCGGGTTCTCGGGACGCGTCGGGTTTTGGATGGAAATACCGTAGCGTACGAAGTCGGAAATAGTGGTTTGTCTGATTCTTCTCTCTCTCTCCCATTTTCCCCCATAAACCACCAAAGAGGAAACGACGAAGAGAGTATTGAACAAGGAAATTGTGATTTTCCTGTATGCAGTATGACGGTTAATTATTGCACGCATTACACCGAAGTATGTAATGCGTAGCAGATAAATTCGACGAATAGAACATTAACATATTATCACACGTGAAGATATTTTTTGTTTTAGCGAATTATGAATAATCGATGACTTGCTTAATATCAGTTATTACAAATGAGATAGCGATTCTTGCTGAACATGCAAGTCATTGACAATTAGGTATACATATAGATAGAGATAGAGAGAATAAGTCAAAATAATTTATCGATGGATAAAACCGTATCTTCGAAATCTTTTATATCCTACTAAAATTTATAACTAATGTATACAATACTGCATACATGATACATTACACGAGGGTATAGCGATTAAGCGAATCAGAGCGAGAAGACTGGATTAGAAATCGAGTATTTTCGCAAATAATAATTGAATATATGTACGTACATGTGCATACATATCCATGTATAGAGGGATACCAAGATCCGTTTCACATTCACATATCAAGTATAAATTGAAGGTTGTAAAATAACGAATTATGTAACTGTACATTCCACACCTCAAAGTATTCGATTTATACGTATGTAGGTACATATATTTATATGTATACGTGAATATAAAACTTTCCATACCACTTGCGCCAAGGATCGAAATAAACGGTGCAAAAAAAAAAAATAGGAAGTACCACGAAACGTACTATGAAAAACTGCCGTTTTAAATTCTATGTTATTTTTCGTGTTGCTCTTGTTTAGTTGTAATTTCATCTTCTTGCATATAAAAGGAGAGAAAAAAACTTCTTATTTCGACATAAATGTCGTCCCGGAGGTCAAACGGGTACAAAGCAGTAAAAAAAGAAAAGAAACAAAAATAAAACCCTCCACATCGAGCCATTCAGCTCCGTATAGAAATGTAGCAGCAAAAAACAGTGGAAAGCTTGACACTGCCGAGACACTGACGATGAGATACCATTGAACAGTTAACGACAGGAAAATCCCCAATCTTATTGCATCAAGGTAGGTACGAGGTATGCTCGATTTAATGTGCAGCATAAACATTCGAGTGAATCTACATGTTAAATATACCAAACAAGTATAGAGACAGAATAATAAGATTACGAAAAGACGAAAAAACGGGAGAGCGAGAGAGAGAAAAGCGCGAACGGAGAGAGAGAAGAATAAAAAGTGAAGGGGCACGTAGCGAGAAGGGAAGAAGAAACGTAAGGGGGGCCCACCGCATTTACATATCGATTGCGCGATGCCTCGTCATAGTCGGACGACCCGTAGCACAAACACAAACACACACATCTTGAGCTTGTTCCTAAGCCGTTGGACTCCGATTGGTCGACGGAAAGGGGCTCGCCAGGCAGGGCAACAGCGGTGGGAAGAAACCTATTTTACTGACGGTGCACCAGTTTTTATCTATATATAGCCACAGCATGTGCCGATTAAAACCGGTCGGATGTATTAGTGCGGCTTTCGTTCCACTCGCACGTATGTGTATGTATGTACCTGTATCAACGTAATATACGCACACGTATACATTTTATCATCGATATTAGGTATATACATACACGACACCAGTCCACAGGTGATGCAATCGGTAGCAATCCTTCCAGTAGGACTTATCGTATTTGAAGAGATTAGAATTTAGGAGGGGCCCATATATATTCTGTACGTGATACGTGTATACAATTTTTATGAGAGACAGACAAATTATACGTCAAGTATGATTGTCTTTTTTTTCTTTTTTGACATGGATGCGTTTATGGGCAACCGGCAGGTTACGCGGGAATTTAGCGACACGAAAAAGCCTCAGATTTTTTTTTTTTTTTTTTTAATATTCCGGTAGTTATTAATCCCGTTTCAAGCAGGGGGGTATTGTTTGAAAGGGCAAGGATGTAAGATTATTTTCAACCCTTGCACCCTTCTTTCGCCCTCCACTGGGCTGATAATTACAGGCTTGTTTACGGGTGAGCGACTTGGTCCACTGATAGCAAGTATTACGGTAGTTATGGAACGTTATAAATAATCTCGAGAAAATATTGCCAACTTGTGTTTTTTTTTTTCTTCATTTAAAGATGATTCTAGAACTTTTTTGAAATTCGTCAAGAATATGAGTATATAGAATATTCTCGAAAATTCGTGAATTTACTGAAAATATCTTCAATTTTTAAACATTGTACATTTTTTTTAGAAAATTCCAGACGATCCTTGAACTTTGTGGAACTTCTTGAAAAATCGTATAAAAAATTCTGAATTTTTCTTACCATCGACCAGTTCTAAATAAAATAATGTTGAATAATTAAACTCTGTTATTTTTCCATACACATCCATCCCAATAACTCCAAAGAATTTTTATTTTTTATTTTTGGTCGAAATTCACAAGAACACTCGGGTGCGTATTATAACAGGAAAACGTGAGCTTTACTGACGATTGTTGGTTCGAGATGCGGCAAGTTCTATATTGTGACTGCAACGTGCTCATGTTTGAATTTGAAATGAACTTTTAAAACGAGACTGCGTCACGAGGTGGAGACCTTTACAATAGTTAACACTACATTTTCATTCAATGCCAACGCATGATATGGTATATGTACCTATATGATGTACACTGTATTATACTTGAAAGAACGCATCGTCGTGTATCTTGTAGAACGAGAGAGAGAGAAAGAGAATGGGAATAAGAAGAAGAATAAAAAAGAAAGAGAAAAACAGAAAATAAATGAACATAGTGTTCTACAACACTTGTATAATAAATGTTAAGTATACACCTCATCGTGTTCAGCGACTTTATATAATTTCATAAACATTGCTCAAATAACAAACAAGTCTAGACTTTGAAAATTCACTCGGTATAAAAAATTGAATTCTAATATTTCTTTTTTTTTTTTTTTTCTCCAAGTTCAAAACGTTCATGTGAAATAGAAAATTTGTCAACTTGAAGCTAACCATGATGATTATTCATTCACACTATTTTTTTAAAATTTGAAAATTTGAGATACATCGAATAAGTCAATTACCTATATTGAAATTTTCGACGGTCGACGATCAAGCTTATAATTACAACGGTTTTTTTTCTCCTTATAACTCCGTTTAGAATAAACTTCCGGAGTTAGAGCGTATTATTTATTTAGCTACAACCGTGTAAGGAGTAGGTATATCGTCCTCCACTTTCTGTGGTATAGATTTCACGCATACATACGTACGAATAAACTGTTTATAGAAACGTATGTGTATATGATGGATAGATAAATTTATAATTCCCGTATAGTTCTCGGCGGCTGGACATATATCGACGGTTGTAACCTTGAGGCAGAACTTCCGGTCAAGTTCTAGCAATCACTGAACTGGTTTTTATAAATTTACCCGCATGTCATCGACTCTAGTGTATGTATTCGTAAGTGTTAGAGAATCATACCTGGTTTGATCGACCTATAAGGATTGCCTTTATACACTTTCAAGAGAAACCTATATCCATTTTACGAAACGACCTTTATACGTCGAAATTTAAAGTCCGGTTTGCAATCAGTGTTTACTTATAATTGACGCAGCTGGGTTGTCAATCTGCACCTGTGTGTTAGTCTTGATACTCGTAATATGAGATATGAGTAAGTGGCAGTATATACTCGGTTGTCAATCAGGATTAAAACTAATCGGCGCCACTATGAAACCTAATGAGGCACGTCTTGTCGTAAAAACAATTAACAAAACTCTATCCAAGGGTATAATTACATGCGTGTAGGTATATATAAATTCCAGATGAGGTATTACTCGTATACTTGAGAAAAAAGCAAATCATGTCACGATTCGAGCTATGTATATACCGATATCGCCTGAGTTTCATTTACATGTATGAAATTTCATTTACATAGGTATATGTACACTCGATTGCGAATACATGTATCTATGTTTATATACCTACTTGAGAGATAAAAAGCGAGCGATTTAATCCTCATTCCGTGATTTGGGTGCTAAGGATTTTAATAATATGACAAGCAAATAATTGCGAAATGATAATTTGGAGACTTTCGCTACTAATTAATGATCTTCGTCATAAATCAACTGGTGAGTGTGATACGAATTGAGAGAATCTTTCGACTGATTATGAGAGGTGCAAGGTTATCTCCCTGTTTTTTGAGTATGTATGATAAACGTCCGAGATACACTTGTGTAATCACACGAAAAATATATACGTATAGAAAAATGAGATAGTCGAACAGCATCCTGCAGGAGTTCGCTATTATACCGAACAATATGCGTGGGTGATACTGGGACCGGATAGAAGTTCCGAATTGAAAAAAATGTCCACCTAATTTGGAACGATTTAGAATTTCCAAAAACGTCGAAACTCAGAATTTCCAATTGCCGAAAGGTCGGAATTCAAAGAGCTGATAAATCCCGAAATCTTAGGCTCAGAGATTCTGAATATATTTAAGAGGAGACCATCTGAGAACGTCAAATAAATGCGACATTCCATGCACTACTTTCAAGTTTCGGAGTTTCGGAATTTCGAACCGTCGCGTCGGTGATTTTCGTTCCGAAGTTTTTAAATCTTCCGTAGACCTTCGGAAAAATAGATTTTCTGAAAATCACAAGTTGGTAATATCAAAATCGGGGTATCGACCGTTCGGATGCTTTCAAATTCGGAATTTCGACCTGAAGATTCGGAGATACGATATAGCTTGCCTTTTCTTCTTTTTTGTTTGTTTTAATTTGAATTGATTCTAATTGTGCTGATCCTGAAATGATTTCTTATTCATATCCGATTATTCCGAAAAAAATTTCAGATACACCGAATCCGATCGTGGATATTAATAATTTTCGACAAAAGGAGACACGTAACTATAGAAATTTCGATCACTTCGATAAAATGCGAAATAAAACACCTCTTCGAGCTTTGATTTTGTGTCAAAACCGATAGATTGAGTTTTATCTTGATAAGTGAAGAGGTTGAAACAAAAATTGTAAGAGTATAAAGAAGATGAATTCATGTCTCTTTTTTTTTGACATTTATATCACTTTTTTTTTTGTAATTTTTTACCGTTCGAACGCACACGATTGTGTGTTTCCTCACAATTTTCAATCTGTCACGTAGACAGTTTTCGTTCCAAACCCCTTCACATGTATAGAGTACAATCTATACACTTTGATCTAAAATCAGAATTAAATACGATAAGACCAGCGGATCGAGAGCGACACTTCCGTCATATATAGCTGATAAATAACGTGGCCTTTCATGATTTGTGACAAAAAATTACAGTCCCATTCCTAACTAACAAATTTTCGCGCCATTAAATTCCGTACATACATACTTACACGCTAATATGACATGAAGTAGGGAAATGATCCAGTCAAATACGAGCTCAACGTACAATTTGTTTCAGTCAATTAAACCAGTCACAATTATATGAATAATTAAAATAGTTTATGGAACAATTTTTTCAACTCGATATAATTCATCTGACAAAAATATAAATGTCAAGATTCGGATCTGTATAAATTCTACGTGAATCAATAATTTTCATCATATCTAATATAGGGTATAATTTCGACGGGATGTACAATTTATTTATTTTTCTTATTTCATTGCATGATGCTGCAAAAAGCTAATTGTATGAGTATCTACTAAACAAATAAAAAGCCTGCAAACACAGGGTTGTAGTTTACCTTGAAAGGCGAGGGACTCATGGCTCGAATGAACTTTCACTGGTTGTGCAGAAAAAAAAAAAAACTTGCTCTACGAAGCTCGTTCCAATTGTTAGTAATATTTTTTTAATACCGGTTAGTTAATACGATTATTTTCCTCTACCCGAAACAGAGAAGATTATATGTGACGTGATAACAATCGCCGGAATAAAAAAATGTATTTCGCGAACGAAACGAATCCCGTGTCTCTGAGAGTTAGTAATTCACAAGTGTTATAGGATTTGAACGAAATAGATTTAGTTTAAAGGGATAAGTTCTTCCCGCGGAATGGACATACGCGAAACTGCAGGGATTCTGTACAACTGACAATGAGTTCGAACTCCGAACAGCGAGCAAGTTGATACGGTACACAGAGTAGGTATATATGCGAGCACACATGTTAACCCATACGTTATATATATAGATATACGTACAATTATATATAAAAAGTACGCATACATATATGTATACATATACTCGCAAGAGTGAGCATCTTCCCTCCCACCTTCGGCAAGTCCAACGTCCCCCTGTTGAGCCCCCTCCCTCTAACGCAAAGTATGTACATGTACTACAACTCTGTTAAAGTGCGAGTTAGTGTCGTACGGTTACATACGCACGTATAGATCATCGGCATGTACAAGTATAAGGTACATACATATAGTATACATAACGTGCGTACGTACGTACACAAGTATGTCAATTTCATATAACAAAATAACGAGCACGCGTGTCAAAAAATCGGGGAAATAATGAGCCACTAATTACCGAGGGGGAGGGGGGGGCGGAACGAAAATTTATCTCGCGAGATCACGAGATACAAAATTAGATTGCCTGAGTCTGAGTCTGAGGTTTTTTTTTCTACAGAAATCTAATCAGTGACACGAGCAAAGTTCTAAATGAAGATATATAGAACGATTTGTTCTGTATTTTTTTCTCTTTAATTTTAACAGACAAGTATATAAGTTTCTTCGTGCAATTCCCCCGCACGATGGTATACGTATATATTTTGGCACGCGGAAATTTGAAATGCTAAGTAAATGTGCGGGGACGGAAAGTGTCGAGGGGAATGTATAATTTCACACTTGATTACCTATGTCGTGACGTTGAAATTGACGCGCGTAAAGCGAAAAAAATAATAATAAAATATCAATACTTTCAATATTCTGCAGGCTTATAGGCATAATTATGATTTTTTATACTGTATTTATTGGGATTTGAAGTGATTACTACACCTTGAATTTGAATTTTGAATTTGAACCTTGAATTTCTGAAATATGTTGATTTTTTTTGTTATTAACAAGAAAAAAGATACTCCTGGACTTCCTAGAAGATTCATGGTGATGATCCTCGATCGTTTGATTTCGCACAAATCATTCGTCATTGAATAACCACAGTCCAGGAGTCAAGAAAATAAGCCCATGTCGTGTAAGGATTGTTAGTTATACCGTTGGTCCGATTTAACTCCTTCAAGATCCAGTTCGTTTAGAGAAGGTATCCTGATCGTCTCTTGATTGCGAAAATTGTGAAAAATAAGATCTATTTATGAAAATGTCAATGCCAAATTTCCTTCTTCTGCAAATATCTCAGCGAAGATATATGGAAAGAAACGTCGAGAAATTGAATCGAATGAACGGTGTGTCTGTAAAATGTTATCCTATGTGAACCTATCAGGGATTGGGTAACTGCAAAATTTGCAAACGAAAAACAGGAGAACCGATTTTTTTTCAATTGAGTAATTTCTGTGCGATAATTTATACTTCAGATCACACGCCGTTTGGATTATAAATTAATAATATAATTCGGCCGAGCAACCATCTGCGATTCTTTTGGCTTCTTTTCACTTTTCTCCTCTGCCAGTGTTATCGTTCGTTTTACACGATAAGGTTACGTCGGACACTAGAGGTCAGACAGAACATGGTGGTAACAGTAATTTATCTCTGATTAACAAATTCGCAGTATTCTCTATAAATCGCTTATAAACGCTCTGTGTTTTCGCATCGGGCAAAGTTCGAAAGTATGGCAGCAAGTTCTGATTTTTTAAAAGATAGTCGTACAGCTTTTCGAAAACGTCATAGTTTCAAGTTTTGAAATTTCATTTCAATTGCACTAAAACGATTTCCGCCAGGTCCGTTTGAGCCCGTATCCCTTCTTCATTGTGATCAAAAGCAGTATCACGTATAATAATTGGAATGAAGAAGAAGAAAAAAAGTTTTATTGAAAAGCACAAATTATTTTCTGAGACAAAACGACGGATCGAAGAAATCGCATGTTCCAAATTCTATAGGAATTTTAGAGTTATAAGAGACTTGAAAAAATCTGATATGCATATTGTAATGTTGTACGTACTGACAGATACATGGCACATGAAAATTGAAAGACAAAACAAAGAAATTAGCATCACATGGGCCTAGCGAGACGCAGCGTCTGCTGCAGCAACGAGACAAAACGTGACCAGTGTTAAATGGCTCTATAACTGCTGATAATTATATGGCAAACAGATTGTTAGCCAACCTATGTCGATTAACTCTTGCGGTGCAACTGCAACTGCGTTTTTTAATTCTTCTTGCTTTTCCTGCATTTTTTTTTTTTTGTATTCACTTCCTTCATCACCGCACGCGTTATCTTTCATTCCTAATGATCTTCTCATAAAAAATGATCAATCTGGCCATATGTATATAAAGTTGTACATACATATAATTTCGAGTGCACGAAAAGGCATTTTCTCAATTGAATTATGTCCACAAACTTATCCATATCTTTTGTTGATAATAATTTTCGAACTTGAGAGCCTGTTCGAAGGTTGTCCGGTTCAAAGATACGATATTATATAGAAATTTTTCTGATCGGTCCAGAAGATGCGTCTGCGTCTCTGCGGTAAGATGTATGAAATTACTATGTACCCGAGTAGGTAAATAGTTATGATACCTGTGTAATGTGTATAGATATGGTAATATATGTACCAGAGTCCGGAAAACGCGCGTGGAAATAAATAAATGAAATTGTATGTATCTGGATAGACGAGATGTATGGACTCATATATGTATTCAGGTATTAAAACCAGTTGTCACCGAGGGTGCAGTGTTTTTCATTTCATATATAATATAATATATTTGCTGGCGAATATGAGGTTCGCCGCAAACAAAAAATTTATCCATATATATGCCCACATGCGACCATTACTGCAGTATTACATGTATATATGTACACGAAACAACCATAGGAGGAAAATAATACTGTAACACAATAACGTATGCAAGTGTTATCGCAAAACTACAAAACGCCCCCAGTTGTACTGCATATTTAATATCGCTGAAAGATTGTGAATTTTTCATCAACGGATAAAATTTTATAATCAGCTAGATTAATATTGAAAAATGAATTTTCTTTTCGTTTCGCAATCGTTATTCGAACTTAGATGAAAAACTCTCGAGTTAATATAGAAAAGAAAAAGGAAAATGATATCATGTACTTGACTTTCTGATGCACGTATGTGTATATTAATAGAAAAATTGTGTTTTCTTTTTTTCTTTTCTTTCTCTTTGATACTTCACTTCTCTGTAATCACGTTCTCTCGCTAACTGTATCAATTATAACGAAGTAAAAGCACTTGATCCCACCCATGCACTCGGCCCACTATCAACCGTGTGTCATTTTGCACGCGGAATCCTCGGCGGAATGCATGAACAGTTTCGAGGTTAACGTTCCTTATGCGTCAACTCGCTTTATTCTCCTACATTCGCAGCTATATTTGTCACAGTCCTATATTCGCTCCGCGACTTCGAAAATACATATCCCTGCTTATTTTCTTTGTCCAAATCACGGGGTTATTGGTTTTATATTTCTTTGTACATTTGAACCGTTCGAATAAAAAATGAAAATGAAAAAATAAAATTAAAATAAAAGAAAAGTATAGTTTTCCCCAATAATTGTTCATTCCATTAGCGGTTAGATAGTTATGCCCTTTTGCTTCCAACTCCGTCAAATATCAACCAGACCAAACGGCGATCTGGAATCCTCATTTAAACGCTGTTCCCATTCTAGCTTTGGAATTTTGGCGATACTCATTTTGACATTCCCACGAAAAACCAGATCTGCTGATCGGGGGGTGAATTGAAATTCCATATTTCAATAGCCGTGAGAGATAAAAATTCTGAATTTTTATACTACCGACTCGGTGTTTTTCGGAAGATTATTTCCCCGAAAGTCTACGTAACCAATTTGAAAAATTCCGAAGGTTCAAAATTCCGAAAGCTTATGGAACGTCGTTCATTTGACAGCATTGTCATGATCTTCCCCTAAACTTGCTGATTTTTAGACTTTCTGAGTTCTGAACTTTCGGATCTTTGATTTGTCTGCATTTCAACTTTTTTGGATTTTTCAAGTACTGAACTCCAACGCTTTCAGAAACTCAGAATCCCGTCTTAAATCAATTCGGAATCTTGACTGTCCGCAACTTTTAGAACTGTTGATGTTAGGCTGCAGTGCACACCTAGGTAGGTGAATAATTCACCTCTTGTAAACGCATATTAATTTGTTTGTATACAGTTAACCTGCCGAATTTAATCACTCGGCATACAGCAGTAAGAGTGAGTAATTATACACTCATTGTCAATTATATTGCTGTTAATAATTAAACTGATGTACATGCGTCTGGCAGCCGTTATATGACGAAAAGAAATATCTCCGTTGCGTAATCAGACGCGGGGTGGTCACAATAGCCCGATCATATGCATTGAAACTGGCAAGGTGGTCACATGTGCTGCAATGTGCACGACAGTGTCTGACGGATCCATTCCAGTTAACGTACATAAATACTCGCGATAAATATTCTCGGACAGCAATCGGATGCAGCTTATTGGTATTCAACCGAGTTACGATGCTCTTAGTTAATAATCCCTATAGAAATATTGCGCACCTGCAGAGACTTTCGATCGCCATTCATGGTCAGTGTACCGTAAAGTAGCTACGTAGGTATATAAGATTCAATGTTGGAATGACACTTTACTTTCTTTTTCAGCATTTTTCAGTAGGTAGGTACACGAAAACTGTAGCAACTTGGTGTAAATTCGAATGACGACAAGTTTTAGCTTATAGCGCAGTATTTTCTAATGACAACATTCCATACTCTCAATATTGATCGATGATTTAGAGTTCGTGTGCGATCAGAATACTGCAGGAATCTAAACCAGCGGAAAAATAAGGCCCCTGTGCTCATTCTAAAAACGGATATAAGGGCCTTCTCATACTCGCATCTTCAGCTCTGTGATCTTATTGCATCCGGAGCCTCAATTAGCAAACCATACAGCTGCAATTATGCATCCAAAAGTATATCTTTCTAACGGCCAATTATTTTGTTCTATCTTCGGTATAAAATTTCAAAATCAGAGTGAGGTCTGGGACATGGATGCGAATTATCAAATGCAGGCGATAAGCACTGCAGTATTATTCACGAGACTTGATATCGAATGATCTGTTATCGGTGGAACGAAATTTTGTTTTCAAATTTCGCAATGATAACTATTTGGATATTATACCTATCACGAAAGCGAGTATGATTATATAAATCATGCTCATTAATTAATAACTCATCTCTTTAGAGTTGTTTCCGTTGCGAAAAATGATCGTTGCTCAATCCTTGGTGAACCAATTAAGGCTTAGTTATAGTATATACCTACGTACTATATTCAGCGGTGCAGTATTTTCGTTTGCCAATCAGAGTACGTATATCCATATGCCGATGGAAAAATTTTCTTAATATTAATTCGACTATCTTTGAGCTGTTTGTTACACTGGGTGTAGAATTTTATTGGATAAGTGGCAATGTCCTCTCGGCAATTTTATCATTGTCGGACAGAGACCGTTGCGCCGTTGCAATTTCCGTACGAGTATTATAGCTGCTTTAATCTTTCGGTATGTACACATACGACAGTGACTCTGTATACCGTGTGCGTGTATTGTATATGTTGTTATAGGTATATGTATCTTCAGAGGTGTAATTGTAGGTGACCATACGTTTTACATATAATAGTTGTATGCCCGCATGCGTTATAATGCGTATATGCCTACGCAACGAGCAACCACTGCGGACGGTGTATATTTAATTCAAGATCATTTCAATCATTTTTATCTACCTACTCACCGAATCCTTTTCTCCGTCGAGCTGCTTCAAATAGAAAGAAGACATTTAAACAAATTTGTTCATTTTTTTATTCTTTTTTTTTTCTCTACTTTTCTACTACGTAAGGTGATAAGGTAAGGTTTACTACACTAGGATTTTTCTACTTTTACACATATACATATACCTATGTACACATGGGGCATTTTCAAGGTTTCTTCATGTTATGTAGTTCTCCCGTCAAACATCAAAATGGTATATTTTTGGAATAATTTTTATTATTATGAAGCATGAAAAAAAAGGAAACGGTACAGAACAAAAAATTGTGAATCTTCCTTCGTATCTTCTATAAGATAAGAAATATATTTAAAAAATGGAGAACGAATGTAAAATGCTCTATGTCACAGACCGAAAATGCCCCATACATATATCTACACGACGATAAATGACATAGGATAAGAAGAATGCTGAACACACTTTTGTCACAATATTTTGCAGGAATTCAGAATTTTCTCTATTTTTTTTATTGCATTTTCGGAATCAATTAATCATTCAAAACAGCCATCAGAACGTTTTCGAATGCTACTTTGGTTTTCATGCGAGGAAAGATTTACCTTTGACGTAGGATTCAAGGCAGTCGGAGTAGACGGCTGTTCCTCGATATCGTTTTTTGACTAATAATAATAGGAATAAAATTGTTAGTTATACATTAATATTTATTATTCCGATTTAGAGACAAAAGAAAAAACATTTCTACTTTTCTCTACTTCGATTGATTTTGCTGATTTACCTTTCCTTCTTCCATTTTTAATGCTGCTTGAAATGAATTTAAAAAAAAGGGGGACATCATTAATTTGGCGTTCCATTCTACGATTCTACTCAACATTATTATTATCATAAGTATTAACAGTATATTCTTAACATCGATATTGTGATGCAAGTTCTCATCTGCGATCAACGATTGGACAAAAAAAAATGAATAAAAAAATGATGTTTCGGTAATTTATACCTGTTCGTGAAAAGTGACTCGTATGGTAAGTATATTTATAGCGAACTTGTATGAGAAGCTTTGAACTTATGTACGACCGCGGCTAACGTGAACGTTTACTGGCGCACGTGCCTTAGGTTTTAGGTAGAGCAAAATCGCGACAAATTAGCAAACAGTGATGTTGCAGAAATGATTCAATAAAATCGAACCGACGGGTAAGTGGATCATTATTTTATTCCCCACCTCTCCGATTTTTCTATACATATGTGCAGACATTTATATATACGGATAAGAACATAAGTCATGCGGAAACGAATCATCGGATTAACAAGAATCGGAAATCTATCAGTGTAGATACTTCTATGGGTTGCAGTGCGGAGCAAAAATTGACGATTCTTTGTCGAGTCACGATCATTAGTAAAGTGACGAAAAATTGAAAGAAAATTCAGATGACGTTATAGGTATGCAATATACTCGTGTAAAACCGACTAACCGACCAGTTTTACGACTCCTTATTATAGCGGGCCAACAAATTCCATTCACATCACGAGTTTCGCGAGGTCGTTTCTCCGTCGTTTCATTCTGTATTTCTTTCTGTTCTTTTATTTTCCTCTCTCTCTCTTTCTCTCTCACTCTTTTTAAAATTCTCAAAGTATTTTTACACTGCAACGGTAAATGTAGTAAATAAAAGATATAAACTAATAAATATGTTTAATACATGCATGCGTATAAGTGACACGGTATATAATATTGTATTATACATGTGTGTAAGTTTACTGCGCCCAAAAGCCCAGACACATCGAGGTATGAATTAGTGAAACATAACATGAATCAAAAGAACTGAAAAGAAGGAGAAAAAAAAAAACTTTCGGAAGATAGTACGAATTTGCCGCCTAGGGACATGTACCTCATACGCGTAACGCGAGAATTTTGAACGCCGAATAGGTTGCGCCTCTTTTGGCGAGACGTGGTATAGGTATAGGTGCGCGGACCGGTTTACCGTCTACATTCGTTTGTACAAAGGTGGGTGTGAGCCCGTCAAGGGTACTTAGAGGTCAGGCTCAGGCCCGGCCCGACTCAGTCGCCCGTTATTATCAAGTATTAAGTTTCGAATAATAGACTGCGACGAGCAGAGACGGGGATGGTATGTATATCTACCTATATTCACGCACTATGTGTGAGTAATGCTTGTCTTACGAAACTAATGAAAATATTAGTCAAATTATCCCCTCCGATACCCGGAAACCGGAGAAATTTTCAAAGACATGAAAACAATCGACCAAAATGAAAGTAAATAAATATCACTTTTACCGTATACAAGGGATGATATAATAACTATATTCGCGCGATGTATGAAGACGGGAGTTTATTCGATAATGAGAGGTTAGACGTCGATATCCGCATGATTCGAATTCAGAACGTAGTTTAGTTTGATATAAGATACGTTATAGGAAGATGGGCCAATTACATCGTTGATCATTAATTGTTTTTAAACCATTTAATATGCCCTTGATTGATGATCTAGCGTTACACGTCCGTGAATTTGAATAATAATTTTGTTATTGAGACGGTTTAATAACTCGTTGCGCAGTTATCTATGGTCAGCTGTACCTATAGGTTTGTACAAACAGTTGAATATCATCCGATACATATTTCCAGCCACAGGGTACATACATGATATATGTAGGTACTCATCGCGATATACAATACATACTCCTATTTTCACTTGACGGGCGAGAAGAGCCTGTCGGATCGTTAATCACTACATCGACATATGTATTCGAGTTGTTGACGGTTAAGGCAGCATTAGGCTTTTTCTTATCAAATCAATTTTCGACTCAATCTTCTGACGCAACGTAGCAATCCCTTATCAAATTTCGATCGAATCTGATCGTCAGATTTCTACCAAGAAATCTGTGATTGATTGAATTTCATAAATCCGTGATTATGTTGTTATATGAAATATTATTATAAAATATCGAGATGTGTATAATTATATAAACGCTCCGTACGTTTTATCGGCAATATAGAAAAACCGAATCTTCTTATCTCTTATCTCGAAGGAAAAAAATAGTTGAAAAAAAAAAAAAAAATCGAATGCGTGAATTTGATTTTATACAAAAAAATATCTGCTATATCTACTGCCGAATTTATAATTTCACAAGAAGCTCTAAAGATTAATCTTCTCTTTCGAATTCAGATTTGGATGTAGAAACAGGCTTGACCTTGTTCGAGAGCGATATGTAGGATTATACTTTAGTACGTATATCGAGTGTAATATTATTATATCTAGCGATTTCTTTTTCTCTCTGTTAAGCAAAAAAACAAACGAACAAAAAAAAAAAAAAAAAAATCGTAATTAAATTTCAATTTCGAACGCGCAATATATATTTATTTCGCACACTTTTATATGCATATGTACACGCTTCAAGGTTGACGGTGGGCCTTTCTGGAGAATTATTTCAAGGTCAAGGACCGGAGAGGGAAAAAGGAAGAAACGTCAACCGCACAACGTTTTATCTACAAAGATAGAACAGAAGATAAACCGCGTATACGATTTGAGTCGACGATTTCTCATATCCACACACAGATCGCAGTTCGTCAAAAACTTGCATAACGTTGTGAAGATAATTTCGATTATATTTGTTAAGGATTGAACATCAAACCAAATGTAATGAACGAAAACATAGAAAATATATTACAATCCACATACATAACGCAAAGATCGACGCTTACGAAAGACTGACCTTTTCCCTCGTACAATCCGCACGAATATTATTAGGATTTCTGATATTCAGATTATTATTGAGGTACTTTCGTTTCGACGTATAAGTATAAACTCAAGGGTGGATGATTCCTATATGCGACCAGTTCGATTCGCGTCGTCAGTGGTTATGCGCGGGTTGTTCCTCTTCACCTCTCTTTCGTACTGTTCTATACTCTGTCGGACAACCCTCGATCCCGCTACCCCCCGTCACTGGGGTTGGCGGCAAGCCCTCAATTCGCGGACAATGCGCAGACGCTGAATTCTATCACTTTTAGGTTGAAATTAAGCCTCGCCATTATGTCTACCTGCCGTTAAGGGCTGCGTAATGCGCAGATATTATTTCTACGTATATTCGCAATGGAAACTTTCCTACAAATTACGTAATATCCTTTACTCATTGAATAACAATTAAAAAAAAAAAAAAAAAGAACGAAAATCCATAAACTTGGAATCCTTTTTCTTCCATCTTTGATTTCTGTACATATATTTTGCAGATTACGTTCAAGTTGATATTGCTGCGTTTCGTGTCGATGATTTAGATGGGGCAATAGTCCTGATTCATTTCATCATGCGGATTACATAATAATATGTAATGGTGATATCGCGAGCGAGGAGACTTGGGGTATATAGGTGTGCAGCTATAATTGATACTTGAGCGTATATATAGATCTTATTGGGGGAAATTGATATAGAATTTTGATGCAAGTCTGATAAACGCGTATGTAGGTACGTATACGCAAGTTTCGTCAGAGCCTCCGAGCAAGAAGGGATATACGAAACCCGGACCTCCAGGAATAGCTAGGCTATTCGTCGATATCACCTGCCGGTTCGTCCTCGACCTGACCTCCACCGAGATATTCGAACGAGTCGTGAACCAAAAGTAGAAACGTATCGAGGAGCTGTGATGATTGATCCTTGAATTGACCATAGATATGTCTAATGGTGACCATGTTACAAGTGGAGAGAAATCGCCCGCATAAAAATAATAAAAATGAGAGGCAAAATCATCGATTATATTCGATCAGTTAGATATAAGTATACCTGCTGCAGTTATACATATATCTACATGGAAATAAATTCCAGTAAAAGTCCGGTGTTTTTCTAATCAGCCGAAGAAATTTTGACTTCATATTTTCGAGCTACTTTTTCGCATTGAGAAAGTAGGTCTGGCTTGAAATACCTGGTAAAAAATTGGTGACGAGTATCCTGTGTTCAGTAAAACGCAATTCTATACGGTGAATTCATCGCACTATGCCGCAATTAAATTTCAAACTACTACCCCTCCAGTATAATTTAATTTTGAAAATTGTATTGTATACAAGAAACAAAAAATGTCGTCTGAATCGTACGAAAAAAGGCCGGAAAGTATCCCAATTTAAAAAACTCATTTTCCTCTTTCATCGCCAAACTCGTTGAAGAATTTTTTTTTAGAATCGGTTAATTGGGATCGACAAATTATTTCGAAGTATCGATGTGAAAAAGTTAATCGCGGAATTCGTCATCTCGTTATAGATTGCAGTTATATGCGAAGAATTGATGGACTGACGGATGACGTTTGGAATTTATAAAAAATGTCCCACTTTCTTGAGACCCCAAAATGTAGGTACCTGTAAGACGTTTCGTCTTCACCGCATGTGTCAAGCGATAAAAGAATTACTTGAGTTAAGTATGTGTGTAACAGTTGGGCAAGATGATTGTATACCCCATCCTGAGGATGAAATACGACTGTCGTATGTTTTTTCTAGGCTCAGCCGAGATTTTGGACAGTTCTTTTTTTTACGTTAGAACAAATAGAAAAGATAGGTAGGTAGACGCATTATAAACTGATAAACAGCTTTCGTACTTATATAACCCAATTTCATTTGCATTCCAGTTGAAATATATATATAAACTTGTCGAGGAAAATTTGGTCTCTTTTATTCATTTATTTCTTTATTTATACTTTTCGAGAGACGCGAGTTGATGTTTGCCTATTACAAATTCGACGATCATATTATCATGAACATAAATTAAGGAAACTATGGCGACTGTAAGTAGTGGTTGGAAAAAACGAGAGTAAACTTGGCGATATTATACACGGATAGTGTTTCATAAGACGAATGATCTAATCGTAAGCTGGAAATTGAAGTTTTACCGTTCTATCGTACGTTTACTTCTGCAGACGATCAGCACGTGACCATAGACACGACCGCAACGCGCACGCACGACGCGACACGCAGCGCAACGCAACGCAATGCATATGGAATAATATGATTTTTGTCGCACGTAGGCTCCGTACTGCGAACAGTTTTGAGTCCAATTGACCAATGGACCGTATAGTAATCAAAAGATCAATGCTTAAACAGCTGCTGACAAATTACTCGACCTTGGATATGAGAGAATAAATAAACAAACTTATAAACGTGCGATGTTTAATGCCCCCATTATTTTCGGCATGGATTCACCTTTTTTGAGCAGAAACGAATCGTCGAACTCGTAATCGTCCTTTTCTTCTTTACTCCAAAGTAGACTGTACATATATCTGATAACAAAATACGTCTTTTGAAACGTTCACTACAAGACTTTTTTTTACCTGAGAGTACGAAGATAAACCGATAAAGTTGATCGAAAAAAAATACAAGAAAAGCGATAATTATGATGTATTTTCATCGTGAGAGCCCATTTTTTATAGACTTCAACGTTGCAGATTTTTATCGCCATTCTATGATTTGATTTCACCTGTAAAATCAGTTGTCCCGTGTTTTATGACGTTTACTTATCTATAGGATCCATAATTTTGTTTGGCTCAATTGAAACGATGCTGTTTAGACGATAATCGCTTAAAAATGTCTGGGGGTCATTTTTATTCTGCGTGATAAAAGCGGAAATTTAGCGCTGAAGGGAGCCTAAAATAACCGAACCAATCGCCTATATATTGAACGGAGAGCATAGAACAATCTCGTATAAATATAAAAATTCGAGGATGACGCGACACATCCGGTTGAAATATTCATCCCACATGTTCAGTACGTAGGTCGACGTTGTATGTACGGATTAATGCAAACTCACGGTGTGTCCAAAGTCTAATCGTAAGCTGGCGTTGCGTCAGCCGCGGCAATGTATTTGAACCCGAAAAGCTATATAGCAACACCTTAATTGCAGAGTAAATTGTCATCGACGAGCCTCCAGACTCTCTCGTCTCTCTCTCATTTTCTACATCCATCTTATTTTCATTCTATTCAGACTTTTGACTAGTCATTGAACTAGCGGTCCGATAAATGTTTGCGAATCATACAGATGACGCAATTTTCAAATATCTATCGCCGAATACCCGATAGCCGAATCACTCGGAGATATTCACCGTATACGATAAGTGCAGTAAATTTTTTTTTACGCAATAGTCAAGAGAGAATTAGGCTTGTATTTTTTGGGGTTTTAAATCAGTTGAGATTTAAGAAACATTCCTTTCACGCTTATGTACTCTTCTTATCTAGCAAATATGTGTTCACGCACATATATGTATACCCGTACAGATGAATCTACGTAACTTTTTACAAGACTAGAGTTTGACCGGCGATATTTATTCTCAACCTATACACAGGTGTTACATAGTCCAATGGATACACCGAAAGTTTTCGTGGATGCGCACCATAGGGAATTGGAAAACCGCCTGCATTTAGGCAATTCAAACATCATCTCGACGGTTCCGTAGAAAAAGCGGGTAGAAGTCGCTTGAATAACCGGCTATTTCGCGAGTGACTCTGAAATCGCTCTGTAGCGCTATTGACTTGCCATGCAACCACAGAGCGATTTCAGAGTCACTCTCGAGATAGCCGGTTATTCAAGCGACTTTTAAGATAGCCGCTTTTTCTATACGGAGCCCTCGATCTGATAGTTTTTGTTGTCGCCTTTCTCACTTTGATTGGCAGAAAATTAACAAAAACCATCGAATGATGTCCGTATCCTATAACACGTCAAACCCTGGTATACAGCTTGATTTAGAATTCGTGACGAATATTTTACAGGATGAATCCTTGTCAAAATTGAAGTCGAAATTTTTTTGAAAAACAACTTATTTCATTGGAAAATAAAAAAAACTGTATTTCCATGTATTCATTTTGTTGATATTCTGATCGAAATGGGGATTGAAAGTTATCTATTATGTATTTAGTTTGCATACTCGATAAAAATCATCCCTTTCAATATTTTTTTTCTATTCATTTGGATTTTCCACTTTTTTCAAGAAAATATTTCCAAAAAACTAATAACAAAATATTATTTTTCGATAAAAAAAAAGTCGCTTTTCCGAAAAATGGCTGACAAACTTTTGACTTCAATTTTGACAAGATTCACCTTGTAAAATAATACGTTATATTATAACAACAAAATGTACCTACAGCGGAATTGTGGAACGTATGACGCAATGTAAAAGAAATATGAATAAACAGTATACATGCGGTAGAATAATAATAATAATAATAATGATAATGATAATAATAATGATGATAATAATGATAATAATGATAATGATAATGATAATAATAATGATGATAATAATGATAATAATAATAATAATGATAATATAATAACGACAATCCGCAGCTGTCCGGT
Source organism: Ametastegia equiseti (assembly GCA_963989295.1). Classification (NCBI taxonomy): domain Eukaryota; kingdom Metazoa; phylum Arthropoda; class Insecta; order Hymenoptera; family Tenthredinidae; genus Ametastegia; species Ametastegia equiseti. The sequence continues at coordinate 14,414,379 of OZ022389.1, read as the reverse complement.
GGTCGTGGGTTTTCGAAGAGTTATATAGAAACGCGTCACGACTCTTCTCTTCCACTCGCTCTCATATTGTATACCTACATGTATTCTGAATTCCCTAGAGGGGGAAGGTTCTCGTAGGCAGAAAAACCTGGCCGCTATTCTATGACGGAGTATTTTACTTCCATGGTGGCAGGGGGAGGCCGAGAGAGACTTCGAGTCTCTGCGTTCGATGCAACAGTCGTGACGTCATGCCTCGAGCCTCCAGGCACACCCATTTAGCCAACCAATCGGAGCTCTCGACCCTGGGACGCCGACGCCGACGCCAACGCTAACCGCCGACGCCAGTCGATACCTCTACGCCGTTTTTCCTCCCCTCCAACGACTTACATCAGCCACGATACTCTCGCTTTCGATGTAGCTTTAGCCGTAGGCTAAGTTTTGACGTATTGGCGTAGGCCATCGACTTCTTGTATTTGTACGTGTGAAAAAAACTCGAATACGTTGCAGTCATAAACAGTCTATTATTTTAATTGTTATTTCATTTGTAGTCTTTTAGGTGTTGATGATAATGATGATGAAAAAACACTCAATTCTTCACAACATCGTCTCATATATTTGGGTTTTTCACTTGCGTTGATTAATATAACACCGTTTAATGTAGAGTTCAACGGTATTTAACTAACACTGGTTTGATACCGCCTTCGTCCGCATATCTCCAGAGTACCATACGCGTTTCTCATTGAATCAAATTAACCTTTCGCTTATGCTCATTTCGCCAGCTCTGATTGCTCGCGAAATCTGATCAGCTCTTTTTATATATCGCTTGAAAAATCTCGTTCTAATTATGACGATGATGATGATGATGATGATTTCATTGTTAGATTTGGTCTCGGCAATCGTGTCGATTAGACAGTCGCCGTAGGATAAGGTGGGGCAAAACGGTATAGGGTGGGGTATAACGGGATATCACGTTTAAATGTCCCGCAAATGTCACAATGTCTGAAGCACTCTAGGTACTGGCGCATGCTGGAAGCCCATCTTTTTTATATTTGTCAAGCTTCACTGTGGTTATCAGTGTTTTAAGTATTCTGAGAGGGCGCATCATATTAACTTCAGCATGTAGTATAACTTATAAGGGCAAGCTGAGTCGAGTTAACTTATCATTGATGTATAGGTATATTGATGAAGATATGTGATCATGGAGTGATCCTTTTGGGCGCATAGTCCGCATGAATTGCAACTCTTCTTCTAGGCGAGTTATAGTTAACTTGGAGAAACCATGGAATGGAATCCGTTTGAAAGTTGAAATTTCATGTTTATGTTCTTTTTATGCATATTTACATAATTTGGCGAAGTTTGATGTTATTCAGATTTGTTCTCCGGGAATTCTGAGACGAAATCAAAAAATTTTGAATCCTACTCAACAAAGGCGCGGAACCTTCATTGGTTTAGAAATAATCATCGTTTTGATACATCAAATTGTCACCATAATGATAATTCGCATACAATCTTCATCAATATTCCATATTTTTTAATTCATATATGGTTACAGCAGTTACTTGAATAAGGAGCCAAATTCAGTTAGAATACATTGAAATTTGGAATGCCAAGTTCCACGTACGGCGTTTGAAACAAATTCTTTTTTTTTTTTTTTTCGTGAAACTCGAAATGCTTGAAGTTGGTTTTTCTTTATCTGACCCGTTTATTTTTAAAGATAAACGGCGTTTGCCATGAAGCTATTCATGGTGTAAAAAAGTTCTTTGGTTTGTCTTCAACGTTTTTACATCCGATTTACTCAGTTATGATGCTGCAGCCATTTTCTAATCGTATTTAGTATTTTATTCTTTGATTTTCTATATTTTTTCTAACAATTAGTCATTTGTCAAAAATCGTTTAGCTCATAGTGAATACAGCCGCCTTCAAGTATTATGTCATTGATGACTGCAGAGTCATAGACATATGTATATTGTTGTACCTATACATATATAATGTAGCAAGTATCGTTTACCAGCTCTAAAAATAAAAGTCATAAGACTAAATCGGAGCCGGTGGCGTCTTAAATCTTCCACTGACTTTCGACTAGGCGCTAATATTCGTATATGCCGGCAATTAGTTCACTCTGTATTTCACACTCGGTAATGCACATGTAATAAGTTCGGAGTGGAATCTCGATAAGTATATCGTTAATTGTTTGGTAGATAATACCGCTAATTGAGCGCAAATTAATACATGCATATCGAATCATCGTTGATGTGGACACGGACGGAAGATAACCAGGATTGTTGTTCAGGGTCAAATAAATCTGCACTTCAATAGATGCGCATTATTAGATTTCAAATGTATCGAACGAGCTAGATTGCAAAACCGTTAGATTAGATATTGTGCGCAATTTAGGGTATATGTATATCGACTTCTTCGAGGAAACAATCGTCAATAAAGTATAATACATCTTGATTCATTGCTATACTTACGTATTCATGATTGATAAATCATCTATTCGAGAATAGTGAAGAATATATAGGTATATAAGTATATTTGCGTCGATGACAAAGTTCTCAATCAATTTACGGATTTATAATTCATATATAATATCTTATCAGGATAAAGAACGAGTCCCAAGATGTTTGATCCGTTTTGCGCAAATCATTCTATACAGGAATATTCCTCTGCAGCGCGTGGCGCAGAAGAATCTACACACGAAATACTTCGAAAAATTAAGCATAGTAGTCAACGCAGTTTTGACGGTTACGTGACGAACCGTCAAATAACCAACAGTGTTTTATTTTATTTTTTCTCTCGAGGTGAGTTTATATTTACACACAGATTTTTTAGTCACATGCGCGTATCCGCGCAGCTATTTGGCTAGCCAATTTTTACTCAGAATTTCGCAGATCCGTTAAAACCGTTCGATGTAATTTATTCATAGATGCAAATCAAGCCTGAAAAATGATGATCTTATATTTCTACAATAAATGAATGGAAATTCATAAATTGCATGTGAATCATTTTGATTTCTTATCATTTTCAAACCAATAATGCACCGGAAAACCGTTTTTTAGACATCCAGCGTAGTTCAATTTATCAAGGATATTGTGGAGACAATTTTGCCATTGTGATCACGACAGTTTGACCGAAAACAATTTAGCAAAACTACTACAGAATCAGGACAATAGTTTTCTGAAAAGATTCGAATCGCAAATACAATGGCGTATAAAACAATCAAAGAACAAAACTGAAAGAACAATTATAACAACCCTCGTCTTCTGGCTGCACACGGCTTTGAAAAAAATATTGATCCGAACCCCGAAAGCCTTGTGTAATATACCTACGTGACGCGGCTCACGTAGTCAAGTATTCCGATTTAGAGTCTCCCAGGATCTTCGGAACTTCTGATTGTGTACATATATGTGCAATAATTCCTGGGACCAGGATTTAAGACATGGGTGGGGAAAAAAAATGGGAAACAGCTATTATAGTCAGCCAAAGACTCCCGACTTAGATTCCGGAGTACGTAATACTCCGTCATGGTTTCACTATGTAGCGTGTAAAAACGTGCGGAGTTGCATGCTTCAGGATTTAATAATATCTGGCACGCGCTAAATTGCGCGATTCTAACGTTATCTCGCTCTCTGTGTACTCATACCGTCTACTGTATGTGCCAAATCGTGCGTAAGAAACTTAGGCTTCTAAGAAGCGCGAAACACTCCTTTCTTTCACGTATTCCTTTAACGTCTCAATTTATGCCAAGAAATAAACCGCAACGAAACTATATTCCTTCGTGTACAATTTCTATAGTATTACATAAATTATCTTTGCGAGCGCAATAATCAGTTAAAAAGTCACAACAAATATGCATAATTGTGAATTTGTACGCCAATGAGGTGATTGTACCAATTACTGACCCTCTAAGACCCAATTATTGACCCTTGTGTTTTCTTAAATTTGAAATCGATGATAAGAATTATGAATGTTTCCGTTACACAAATTAGTTTCTAGAGACTCGGAGAATATAAGAATTGATTTTTTTTTCAATAATATAAATAGAAATCTTTGAAAAAGGTCAATGATTGGGACGGGGTCAGTAACTGGTACACTTACCCTATAATTATTACGAAATATTTTATAATCTTCTTACCCCTCTCCCGGAAACCGGAACAGTAGTTTCCCTCGTGTATATAGGAACGTCTAGGTCACTGACGCTGCTGCTGATGCTTGGTGCTCTGGAATTGTTCATACCACCGGAAGGTACCGAAAGTTGGGTGGGTCTCAAAGGATGGGAGTCTGCGATGAAACCCTCCCCAAAATCATCATCATCCCGGTCCATCTTCAAAGCCTTTACCTGATCGCAAGGAAAAGAAAAAAGTTTGACGAACGGCCCGAAGTTCAAAACCAAAATGATTTTCTATTTTTGTATGAAAATTATAACTTTGCGCTGAATAAAAATATGTCTGTTTAAGTCTGACGGAAGCACATGGCTTTTCTTCTCTTCTATAAGATACGCTAAAAAAAGTGGGGGATATGTAAACAAGATTTATTTTTGTTTACTCGGATGCGGGGTGCACCAGGTGCGTACGAAATTCATTTCTCCTTTAAATCGCAATTACGTTATTCCCGAGGCGCAGTTAACGTCAATAAAATTAGATCTTCAGTGATCGTGAAGAGCAAGTCTGCAGGCTTTCCCTGTCAAACATTTGGCACCTGATCAAGGCTACAACCCACTGACTACTGCTCCGCTCGAAATCAATGAGTTAGAGGAGGCTAGAGGCTAGATAGGCTAGAAGTATAGCTATAGCCCCTACAATACGTCGAGAGATGAAATGACGTTTTCTAATACAATAAAAATTCGTCAAATTTTTCTTTTTTCATTACGCGCAATTATGTTCGTATCAAAATCCTGAGCCTAAGTAATCGTATAAACAAACTTTATGCACCTATGTACGAAGACATTTATAATTAACGATCCGTTCCCTTGCGACTGCATCAGATGGAGCAGCACGTGTCGCTAGTTACCAGAGGCGATTCACTTATACGTGCATCAGATAATAATAGAAACTGCGTAGAGAGTATGTATATGCAGCATATAATTTACATCGATTAACGTAACTATGCATATCTTTTGCGTGTTTCATCGGAGAGAGATGATTCCTGGCGCTATCCGTATTATAGCGCAATGACGATATGAGACATAAGACGTAGGCTCGCTAAATTATATACCAACCGTATGAACAGTTGCGAATTTTGTACTATACAATTCTATTCGCGACGTGGAACATTGCCACCGACAAAGTTGTTTGTCAGCAAAAATTTGGCAAGAAATATGATTTTTCTTCGTAATACGTGGACTATTTAGAGATATATAAATCATGAATTACATGTACTTCATACGCTGCACATGTGCGGGTATACGAAACATGTTCGAAGACTGTAATTAGGGAAATCGCTCGATGCAAAAACCCGCGAGTAGTTAACTAACTCATTAGGCAATGACTAACCGCATTTCTATGAATTTCCACGTTTTCTATCGTCTATTTAGAGATATATAAATCATGAATTACATGTACTTCATACGCTGCACATGTGCGGGTATACGAAACATGTTCGAAGACTGTAATTAGGGAAATCGCTCGATGCAAAAACCCGCGAGTAGTTAACTAACTCATTAGGCAATGACTAACCGCATTTCTATGAATTTCCACGTTTTCTCATCTTCGGTTTGTCTCATGATATGGTCTATCGATCTCCGAGTCACTATACAGGGTATGCGCAATCCATTGAACTTGTGACGTAAGCAGGCCAATACTCAGTCGCATTGTAACGGCGTTCAGGAAGAATTGATTTTCTTTTCATGTTTCGAGACTTTTCAAAATATTGACAAATTGCAAGAGGAGATCCAATTGGCGATTCTTTCGCTTTGTTTGTAAGTATCTATGTATATTGATTCCTCAACGAAATCAGCGACAAACATATGCTAGTGAATGACTAGGTTTCGAATAGAGAGAATCAGATCGATTGGAAGATGTTATTGACGGATAGCTAACTAATAAAGCAATAAAGAACTTCATTAATATCATTTACAGCGCGTTTCATCCCAGTTTCATTACATGATCATCGTTTATTGATTAATGACTTGCTGTGCGGCTGGGTGCGCAATCAACCAAACATATGACGCAGACAGACTAATTGTTGGTCGAATTGCAACGGAGTTTGATGAAAAATTCGGTTTTTGCCTTGCCTCATTGTCAGATATTGAAAGGTGTTTGAAAACATTCGAATAAATACTATACTGCAGTTTTGCTGCAATCGATTAATTTACCTGAAGATTTTATCCGATATATCTACCTTCTAGTTTGTACTTTTTCTGGCAGATATAAATCGACCTATAAAAATCGATGGGGGATTATAGTCGATGTTGAAAACTGGGGTATTGAAATTTACCGAATACAACCACTGATATATATTTGTCTTTGAAATGTAAGGAAAGGCAAAACAACACCCGAAGCACCGTCTCGACGAGATACGTTCTTGAGACTGAGCTAGAGGACGCGTTTCGTTGGGACGGCGACGTCGACGTGAAATCTACGTCGGCTTGCTAAATTTAATTCGATTTAAATTTAACACGGGGCGTCGTCGTCAGGCGAGCCTCCGACGTCTCGATGGGCAACGAACAGTTTGAACTTTTTCACCCCTTCGCCCTCTTAGCCATCGGCGCCTTCTTCGCTTCTTTGCTTCTTCGCGCCGCGATCTTCCCCTCTCCCCTATAGATAGTTGCGGCGCGTCGCTACGCCCGCAGAATTCTTACGATTTCACGTATCGAGGGGAATCTATTTCTGTACTAGAATGAAACTTTTTTTCGCATCGGTGTGTATCCACTATCTCTACGCTCCGCGAACGCAGATTCATTCAGTTCTTGCCCGAAAATGATAAATCGAAAGAAAATATCGTCAGAAATGATGAGATTTTTTTCAAGGCGCAAGAATATCGCCGTGTTTCAGAAAAACTCAATTCTGTTCTTTTTGAAGAATGTTAAAATAAATAAATAAGTGAAATTTTCATCGCAAAATAATTGTGCAAAACGAATTTGTGTGTATTATCGAGTTTGATAACTGCGTGTAAATATATGAACAATCGGTTTGATTATTCGTGTAGAAATTTTCCACCCGACGCAATATCGTTTATAGAGCTGTAAATAAGGGTCAATGCTGCGGATACGTATATGTATGTATATACTGTATGCATATTTGCGTGAATACATATATTCACTTGCGTCAATGAATGTATATTCGCTGATGGCGGAATGTGGCACGTAATCAGTCCCGAGTTTCGGTTGGCGCCTCCCTTATTACGTCAATTTCGGTACCGCTACAAGCGTCTTTCCCCGCGGTACATACTACATTAGTTCTTATTCTCATTACTACCGCTCGACTAGTAATTTCCCCCACTATAATAAATCAACCGTCCAGTTAAATTATCGGAAATTTGAGTCGCATGTTTCGACGCTTGCTTCTCTTGATGGTAATTTGTGGCTTATATCAAAACAAACATTATATACACGTTGCAACATCAAATATCGCGGTACACGCACACATTCATAAATATAGTGAATATTCGTATATCTCATGGATAGTGCAGGTCGAATTAAGGCGCGTATCGTTGTTATTGTTGTTGTTTATATCAAATATAAATTGGGTGTAATTTCGTTCTAATAAGACATGCATGCAGATTGGAGAACTATTCTCTGTCTCTCTTTCTATCTGCCATTACACTATTCAAATGCGTTATGTAAGTGCCAAGTAAAACTGGACAGTACACATTTTTTTCTTATTCTTGCAGATCACTGGAGTACGGTATTGGTTCTGACATCTGTGTCTGAACCACCGAACTAAGGTTCGTTTGCGTCGTGGCGGATAATTTTTAGTCATTGCGTACGATCATTTACAATCGAACAATCATGAATAACAATTGGTATTGTAATCGTTGCGACGCTTGAGTAGTCGATTGTTCTAGACTGATACTTCGGGGGCCCGTCAAGTAACAAGAAACAATCGAAACAAAAAGAAAGAAAGAAAGGATAAGCTCGGACCTTTCTATCGAATGGGTTGTGACCGATGCGTATTGGTACTGAGAAAGGCTTCGTCACACGCGACAATTGCCGTTAATTAATTGTAAACATACTCACGTTCTTTTCGAAAGCGTAAATGCTCTCTTCGGACAGTTACGTGTCTTGTATCACGTTTCTTACGCTCAGTAGTCATCTTGCGTTGAATAAATCGAGGGTTCATTTCGATATCGGAAAGTATCCTCCGTTATTGACCTGTCTGTCGTATTTCGTGCATTCCTCTACCCCGACTGAAGAACACGAGTAGTAGTAATACTGAAATGTGCTGCAGTACACGAGTATTTAAAATAGAAACATTATCGTATATCTCACCGCCAATTGGTGCATTTTTCATTAAAAATTCTTGCTGCACATATTTCATGTCAGGCTATTATTTCCTGAATCTTTTCGAATAATATGGCTAATGAGTAGTAAAGTTCAACACCGCCAGGGATGAACAATGAAATAATAACCCGTCGACTCTACCGGAGTTCGGGGCTTACGATTGGACGGTATGTATTTACAAGAATCGTTAAGCGCGGATGGTAAGGATGGGTGTTTAACTGTTGTTATCACCCGAGCGGAGGTTTTCATCTCACATAGTTCGAAAATACTACGCTGCGGGGCAGCACATTACGACGCCGTATCTTTCGTTCTACACCGTGGTGGGGAAACAAGAACCATATAGCTTGATAAATTCGTAGGATTAAAACAGGACATCGAAAAAAAGAGCAAATTTAATATTCGTATGACTAAATTATGTCGGACCTTGACATAATTTATTTTGTTACTATCCGGCGATTGCAAGATATTATATCGTCGTAATCCGGTCGGAGTTGTCACGCGGCGGCCATCTTATGTGTCTGACGTATTCACGTATCAGCTGCTCTGACAAATGGTTACTATATTTTTTAAATATTTCATCACAGCTGATTCCTCGCGAACAGCCTGGTTACTTGCTAGGCTTACGTCAGTGGAGTTCACTGGGCCCCACTTCATGCGAAACATTCATATTCGAGGGACATTTTTCATATCATTGAGATCTACGAAATAATTTTTCATAAAGAATTCAAGAGAGCAAAGAGCACCGATCTCTACTATATAAACGGGCGAAGGTCACCTATGAGCGTGCGCACACCGAAGCGCCAAACATTTAAATAATTTAAATGTATACCTATTCATACAAGCGTTGACTGAAGGATACAAGTCACATCTTCAGTGAACGACAAGTCTGAATACATATAAAAATTTACGGATGTGTATGGGTATGAATGAGAGAGATGCGATTATCACGGGAACGTGCCATAATAAGGCTGTCCATTGATATGATTGTAGACTTTAGTCACCGTAGAATTTCAGTACGGCTACGAAAGTACGAATAGGCTTTTTTTGCCGAAACGAAAGGTTTACGGCACGAGCAACGAGTCTCCTCAAATAGCCTTTCCGTACAAAAGAAACATTATTTTTATTCACGAAAGCCGAGAAATCGCGACGGAGTTGCGTTTTTGAGGTTAGAGAAGGCGAGATTAGAGTAGGCGCAGTAGGCGAGATTTATTCTGAGCAGTGAGCACGCCTGCGTGATTTAGCCCGAAGGATTCCGAATGCGACCCGAAGTTAGCCGAATCGTTTCCTACGTTTGATTGTCAAACATGGCGGAACCAATGGAAGTCCAAGAAACCAACGCTCAATGCGCCAGATTCACTAGCAATTCCCCACTCGCGCACCTGTCGCGTCGGTGACGTAATACGATAAAAATAAACGGTTTCGCGCGGTTTGAAACGTCAAAAATGTTCCGAGTTCCCGCAGAGCTTCGGACTTCTCTGAGCGACTCTGCGCTAGAAGGAAGTTTGGTCATTCGAATCCGGTCTGGCGATCTAGATGTAGTACTGCATAATAATTTGCGTTATCACATCTGAAGCTTCTTCTTAGCAAACGATTTATTGATAACGATTTAAAATGAAGATTCTCAGTCTGTGTTTCTATATTATCCTAACAACGTGGAGAATAGTCAATTGTGAAGAAGACGATTCGGTTCTAGACGTTGGCTTTCCTAAATATACGTAAGTCTTTTTATCTATCACATATAAAACTGTCGATAAACGAGAATATAAATTTTGGCAAACTTTGAACCTATTCTATCGTTTTCTACATAACCTCGAATACAAACCCAATTTAATTCATTCGTCAATCTTCAAACGACGCTAAAAATGTGATTTTTTTTTTACTGATTCATTAATTTTATCAACAAAAAAAAAGAAAGAAAAAAAAAATCAAAAAACGATCATTCGTGGTCTGTAATTTTAACTGCCATATTTTCATAATCAAATTTTCAAACCAACAATATTTCGTGATTCGGGTTCACAGCGAGGAGACAGAATTCGTGAATCCACATTCCTTTGATTATGACAGAGCTAACAAAAAAATGCGCGACAGGCAGCTGGTAAAGTTTTCACAGTAAGTCCTGTTTAAAACTTATGAAATTTATTTTTCATTTCCTGAACGGGATCCTCGGAAAATCATCAAATTCTATTCTTCTTTCGTCGTTTAGGTCAGACGGCGTTTGCGTCACCGATGACAAATGCCGAAAAGAGCTAAAGCAATGCAGAGAAGCATGTGACAGTATTGAGTTCAACAGACTCTATATCACACGGTTAATCAACTTGTTGCTTTCCTCTGCTAAGCTCAAGGTACATTGTATTTAATTTGAAAACTATCGTTCGATACTAAGAACACTAATTCTTCTCATGGCCAACTAAATGAACCGAGAATTTTCATTATTTTCTCATATTTTTTGTAATCTCATCACGCCATTGAAGATCGAAGATTTTTTCATTCTTTGTTTTTCTATTTCGCTCATAACGTTCAACGGTAGATGAATGAATCCCTTAGGTCATTCAAGAGCACAGGCAAAGCTGTTCTCTGTTGATATCATTCAAAAATAACGAAAAACTGTTAGTTCCCACGACCTGAATGCCTCAGCTAGGGATGTGTTGATGTTTCAAACACAAGGGTCAACATCCGGCCAATGGTTGGTTCAAGGTTTTTTCTATGCCTTGGAAAGAATTGAAATTGTGCCAAATATAAACATCCGTCTTAATGTCCGAAAGTATATGAATGAATCCGTTAGGTCATTCAAGAGCATGTAGACAGAGCTAATTTCTATTCATTTCATAACGGCAAACGGTCAGTCTTCAAGATGTCCTCTGCAGCTCAAGATCTTCTCCTATTTCGAGTATCAGATTTGTAATCTAGTGAATGGCAGAGGTGAAGTTTTTCATTTGTTCTTTGTCGAGAATTTGAATAATTTCTTAATATATTCGAGTTTTTTGTCGAATCGAAATAATAAAAAATTTTAATCTGATTAGATAAGCTGCTTTGATAATAGATTTCTATGAAATTCATCTACGGTGATAAGTTAATCGCTCCGTTTGATTAACTACATTTTGAATTATTATTGAATATGAAAAATACTCATCTTTTTTATGTTTTTCATTCAGGAGGAGGACGATCGAATAACTGGATCGATAACTTTAACAGCAACAAAAGCAGACATTGAACAACTCAGAGGATTTAAAGATGGAAAAATCACGATACAGCAAGTCGACGTCATTCTTAGTGACATCATTACACCATCGACAAACATCTTCGGCGAGGCTCTCAGCTTCATCGACCACGTTCGACTCCACATTTATCAACATGTAAGAACTGAATTTCAATTTATTACCTAATCACAATGCTACCATTTCATACAAAAAAAAAAAAATTAACGATTGGTAGCTCAAATTGAATTCTTACATACGATCGTACGAGCCTTACGCTTTTTATATTCCATTTTTTGTTTCCACTTTGAACGAGATTACTCGTCAATAGTTTCAAAAGTAAACCAATATGGGTAAAAACGCGTCCTGATATTGTTCAATTTATTTCAAGCTAAAAATCTTGAATTTCAAGTGTGAAATAAAATGGTGTCCAACATTCAATGCTTCTGATATAATCTATAATTATATTTGATACAAAAGACAATCCATGAATGATTAGTACAGTTATTTGAACAAACTGTACTAATTGAAAACACTTCTCAAAATATTCACGTTGCATAATCTATATTTATCGTGTTACAGGGAAGGACTTACGCATTTACGTTCGCAGTTGTGGGTATACTTCTGTTCATCAGATACGTCGAATGGAGTTTCGGTAAAGGCGTTGTTGCCTTTTTGGTTGTTCTATTCATCGTAAGCTTCGTCACGATCTGGTCACAGCTTATCAAGGTATATTCTACATACATTATCATATCCTGCGACTAATGTCACGAGATCGTAAGCGCTGCAAATGCTATTCGGATCCCCCAGGACTCCGCATGATCCTTTTCATTTCGCTATTTGCCTTTAAAATTCAAACACTCGGTGAAATTGAATAACAGAATTCAGAATACGTTACGAAAAGAACATAAATTGGTAAATAGGTAGTTGAAAATCAAGAAATTGAAAAGTTGAAACAAAAAACTTGTTTTTGTCTTAGTTTTCCAAGCTATGACTTAATGCTCGATGCTGGAAATTCATTAGATCAAAGCAGAGAAACCGATTTCAATAATATATTCAGATGATTTTGGTGAACTAATCGATTGACTTGCGTGAGAGAAAATAGAATGTTGAACAATAATTTTTTCTATCCTACTTCACTATAGGAAGCTGAACTCAAGCAGCTTGTAGCCGGACTGAAGTATAAAAAACCGCCAATCCAGTGTGAGCCTGAGAAAATGTCCTTCTGGAACAGAATCGTGACTTCTTTTGATGGTAAATAATGATTCGTCAATGATTTTGTTAGTGTACATGATCCATCATTGGATTACGTTACATCGAATTGAATCACATGTATAAAATACGTTACATTTCATTTCTCAGCGGATGATCAATGCTTCGAGTATTACAAGGCGATAGAGTTCAATGCATTTCATCAAGTCACTGCAATCGATGCGTTAGTCGAGGTTTTCGACAAACTCATGCTCCAACCTCTCTCACGAACAGGAGCTGTGATCGACGGCTTTATATCAAATTCAACTAGTAAGGGCGAACAGATAGAAGAATTTTCATTCTCGTTTACAGTGCAATGAAAATTTTTTTACCTTTCTGATTACAGAGAGTCTTATCTTTCCTGTGAGGTGGATCGTTACTGTTCTTCTATACATCGGCGTTGTTGCAGTCTTCCCTTTTATTATTTTGGTTGTAATCGGTAGCCGCATTCGTCTTTGCCTTGGTCCATTCTTCGGAATATCTATAGGTCGGGAAGAAACTAACGGAAGTCAACATCGACAACCAACTCTGGCCGAGCAGCGATCACCAATCATTCACATATCGCCTACGATTCTAGAGGTGCGTATTTACTCTATTACTTATTATTCATGTACAGAATTTCATTATCATCCTTTTCAGGGATTATTCTTCTTATTCAAGTTTGGATTAGCAGAAAATTCAATAGAGATTTACACTAAAATGTAAATTTCAGAAAACATATCGCACCGGATATTGTTCCCAGATTAAATTTCAAGCTCTCTCATTTCAATTCATTTTTTATTCTGCCAGTTTTGAAAAATCTTGTTTACTTTAATATGGTGTTTTATTTTCACAGCGGGGTTCTGACGGAGAATTGAGACAGTTAGTTCCAACTGCAGTCACTCACACTACAGATAATACTCCGTTGATGATGGAGGCTGGCGATTCTAAAACTCAAAATAAGGTGGCGGCGATAGACAACTCTGGCGCTATTGGCAACAGTTGCTGTTGCAAAAGAAGTTTGAATGAATCACATGTCCAAGAGGATCAAAATCCAGGGAAGAGACCGATTGGAAATGAAATTCGAAGCGAAGATCCAGAGAATAAGCCAACAAAATGTGAAGTTCGAAGCGAAGAAAAGGGAGACGGTGACTGCTGAATAATACACTTTTTGCTTCTCGAGGTATTTTATACGTACTAATAATTTTAATATAAGTAGAATTGAATTTCTTGAAGAAGGTGTGGCTTATTGTTATTGTTTGGTTTGAAATTATATGCATTGAGTAAATATGTCTCGAGTATTCCAAAAAATTTTTTTTTTATTTATGAAAAAGTCACTAATCTTAATTGTACTTAGTACACGAATAGAAATAAGTAGATTTAGGTTTTATACGAACGAATTGATCTGAATTCTACGTGCTGCAATATACTTTTTCAAAGTAGATACTCTTTGTGCGGAGACTATTGACCAGGCTACCAATTTTTCTCATAATTTCTTTAATATTTCTTGTAACGTTGGAGGTAGTGAGATGATTTTTTGATAATTCAGGTGTTACGAAGATACATGGTCACAATTAGAGAGTTTTTCTGTAGACCAAAATCACACAATGGTCTAAAAAAGTTTCTGTGAACGTTAATTTCTGCCCTTTTGGAAAATGGTTAGTTATTTCTCTTTGCTAGAGTTTGAGTAAAATGCGCATGCAAGAAAGATTTATTCGCTATCAATTTTCGTCATGTGAATTGGATCCACATATTTGAAAGACTATATTTTCCAGAATACACAACGATGAGAATTGTGTTAACAGAAATTAATTTTAACATAGGAACTTGCATTTTGTTTAGGAAAATTGGTTCATCAGCTTTTATTCGTAATTAATTCGCTGATTGAATGATCTAGAAGATAAGGTTTGAAAGCTTTAAAAATAAAATGTTGTGTTTTCTGCTATAGCTTTTCTTGTGAAAACACTTTAATGACTAAAGGTTTAATCATAGCTGCTTATTTAAATATTCTATTCGAACAATAGACACATGTGGTGACTTGTAAACTTTCAACTGGATTCAGGTTTTTTCATGGATAGAGGGAATTTTGTGTTGGTATCCAAGGTAATCTCCACCTATATGAATTCACTCAACTTTAGGATAGATATCATGAAATTACACCAAATAGGCATACAATATGCTTTGAAAATGTCTATTCTGGTAATTATAATCGTTGTTGTTTCCGTAGCTCAACAGTCCAGCGCTTTATACACTACGTTCTTGCATGTTTGCTTTATTTTTTGGTACAAAATTTATGCGAAAAGTACTTACGTGTATTTCTTCATTTTTTCCTGCGTTTATCTGGTTGTAGATAATTATATCTATATTTTTATCTACAAGCTGTACTTATTGCTGGTGAATAACGAATATATACTATGTATACATACACCAAATTTGTGTATAACTTTATTTGCATTTCTGTTCAACTTTGTTATAAGTCAAAATCATGAGTTTATTCGTTTTTGTTTCATGTACTTTTCGTAGCATTTGGTGGTATTAATGAAAATTACTTTTTTTGGTTTTCAAAATCTTCTAGTATTGAACATCTCTTTACATGGTTTTGCTTTACATGGTTTAGCTCAAACTCAAGATCAAATCACAAAAGCCCAATTCTTTTCTTGAATGTGATATCTGTAGTGTCGACGATCAGTCAATCCTTGATTCTCATTCATTTTGGCCCATGAAAAAGTACACCTGTACCCTGATATCTTACAACTGTGACCATTGCGATATTTTCACTCTTTGTTTACAAGTTATGTCTTATTCGGCTCAATTTGGTTTTCGGGATAGACTCAATACCTTCACCTGTGGCATCTTGTTCTTTGTTTTCTTTCGAGAATATTGAGCTTTCACTTTCCTTTTTGCGATCCGGTTCTAGTTGTTTCTCACGGAATGTAATCTGAAGCAAAAATTATTCGCGTTAGTATTGGTCGCGAGTTGAATTATGTCTATTTGGAGTCGAGTTTTATGTTTTGTGATCTATAATTACAAAATCAAAAGTTTTCAAAGAAGGAATTAGAATCAAATTTCTTTCCTCAAGTTGATGTGTAATATGTATCGATTGAAAATTTTGCAATTTCTCTCTAATGCGGATGAATAATTGTATCTCACTATTACAGTATATTCTGACGATATCACATTTCCATATTCTTTTCCTGTAGTATTCCCAACCATTGTACTTTCATTTTCATGTTCTCATAATCAATGCTAAGTTTATTTTCATTCAATGATTAAAACGTACAGATCATGAGACATTATTGTGATTATTATTCAAGGTCTAATAGTATTTTTTGCCAAGTACCTTTTGCCACAGCCCTAGTCCATACCGGTGCATGTCTGCATGCTATCTCCATTTTCCTTTTTCTCTGCTCACTTCTAGCTTCTTCTAGATGTTGCATTTTCCAAATATTTTCTTCTGAATACCATTTTCCACATATAATCATAATTCTTAATACTTTTCCACACATCCTAAGACACATGCTGCGTCGAGGACCTGACAATATTGAGAATACTAAGAATCTACTTTCTCATGTATTGACGAATGACAATATTCTGGGAATTAGATACCCACAGATTCTTAGCTCCCTTTGTTGGCTTTTCCACTTTTATATATGGATATCAATAATCCATTGTAAATTTCCATGTACGCATTGTTTCAATGGTGTGTATTTTTCCACTTTCTTTCCTCCGCATGAAGGAATTCTTCCACAAATGAATCTTCTCGTGATGGCTGGGCATTATTGCTATTGCGTGGTGATGCTCGGACATCACGGGGGAAATTGTTTGTTTCTGTTTTTCTTGTGTTTTAATTATTAAAACTCGCTGGTGGTTGTTGAAGACCCGCTGGAATGCATTCCTGTAATTATCTGGCATAGATAAATTGTGATTAATTTGAGCGATCGTATATTTTCATACCTAATTCCATAAATTTTCTAAATTCCAGAGAATGGATACTCAGTTCCAAGCAGGCTCAATGTTGAATTTCAATTCACCGTACTTCCACACGTTTACTTTCCACAATTTAGAATTGTCCCGCAGATCAAAATCACTGATCAATAATTCATCCAATTTTATTCCAAGGCTTCTTTCTCAACGATTTGTAAGTTGTATCAGACTTTGATTCAATCCTAGTCTGTAGACAGATTCAAGTTTCTTGTTGAATCTAATTTCTCACATTCATATTAAAAGTATAAAAAAGTGTATAGGTATAATTATGCCTTAACAGCATAACTTAAATGAAGCTTCCTCAGAGTTGAAAGTATTTCGTGTTGGAGTAATTTGAATGAAATATTGTGTCTGTGACTATCTTTCATCTTTGGTGGTAGTTTTCATGTTACATTATTCCTATAAACTTTTTTCCCATGGTTATTTCAACCAGATATCGTTCTGTGGCTAATGATCTTGAGAATTAATCAATCCTACTGAATTATTCTTGTATCCTGTAAAGAATTGAATCAGCAGTTGCGGCTTATCATTAGAGATATATTGAGTTTTTCTCTTTGCCACAACTTATATCAGCAAATGTATCATTTGGATACTACCGCAATGTAGTTGGACGTATAAAATGAAAAGCTGGGTGATGAATTTGACTGAATAATATTATTGCTCCACTGAACTTATATATTAACATGTACTCGTATCGTGCTTACCTAAGTTGAGATCGTTGTCTGAGTTGAGGATCTAGTGTATTGGAGGATGTTATTTCTGCACAAAAGTTCATCTCAGATCCTTAGAGCTTCTGGACTGTTGAGACAATAAAATCGTTATTCTTTAAAAAATTGTGGCAAACTGATCGGTTTGTCATAGTTTTTCAGAATCAAGGTATACTGAATCGTCATGCATTTCCATTTTCCAGTCCGACAAGTTTGGATATTAATAAAGAAATCTGTAAAATAATGAAAAGATTTACCAAAATCTAAAACACATCGATTGTTTTGTGATATTTTAGCTCTGGGTTAAGCTGTGTAACATTTCTAGTTATTTTAACTGGTGAAAATTTCTTTCCCACACTGTATCTCGAAATTCCAAATCCTTTATCCATAAGAAACCTGAATCAAGTGAATTTATTCGAGTTTTTCTCTCTCGAGAGAGATGTAAATATGTATGTATATAACTATAATCCGGTGTACTGACAGTCTATCAGGTAAACAATACAGTTATTGTACTTCTATATGAATTTCTTGATGCTTTCTTTCTCTTTCTTATCAATAACTGTGTTGTTTCATTTATTATGTTCGTTCCATTTGAACCTGTAACAGCAAGTTTACTTAATAGTTAATCGACATCACATGACATGTAAATAAAAAAATAAACTTGATAGGTATATGACACGTTTATTACCTGGTGTTTCAATGTTACTAATTTCTATTACTAGTTAACTGTAAGTTCTGCGCTTGTTTCCATTATGACATAAAACCAGACTTTTGTAAAAAAATTTCGAATTGAATAAACGAATGATAATTCGAATATTTCATTGTTAATAAAAATTGTGTGAATTTTTTTTTTCAAACCACTGTACTACATACTATACTTATACTTATTTTATACCCCTCAATCCTAAAAGTAGCTTAACGTTGGCGAGGTGGAAATGTTGTTAGAAATTTTATATACAAATGATATAACAATACGACCCAGCTTCAGTTTTCGTGGAATTTGAAAACGGCATACATCGAGGATGGGATTTATTTTATATTCATCTACTAGTATACTAGCAGAATTACCCGAAAAGAGACTTTGTCGAAAGTATTATATATTGTACATACATTCTGACGAGAAATAAAATGTAAATTCTACCCTCGAGATACAAAGCAGCGAGCCCTTTGTGTCTCTGTCAAATATCTTTTTACGATAAAAAAAAAGAAAAAAAAAAAAAAAACCTCACCATACATATATAGAAGACATTTGCGTAATATTTATACCCAGGTATAATATACACATGTCCATAAAACGATATATGAACGCGCTTAGCTATGAGCTACTGCGCTCAAAAGACCCATTGGACATTTCAAAGAAGAAGTTTGCCGTTCAATTTATACGGTGTTCTGATGCGGCATGTAATATATAGGAGACGTCGCGTCGCGTCGCGTCGTTTGCGTTCTACGTCGGGCGAAGCTAACTCGAATGTTTTTATTAAGATTTTCTTTATTTCGTTTTGCGAAACCAGCCGCATGCTACTAGTCGCCGCAGTTCTTTATCATCGCTTTTTTCTTTACTCTTGATTCTCAATCTGGGTCTCATTTCAGCACAGTATTTGTTATCTTGCGGTTTCTCCGACCGTCGACGTCAGCCTCTCGGCTTCTCTATAGACGGTCTCCAGATTATAGCTGAAAAACCTTTCGTTCGTTTCCTTTGATAATATACATATACACAAGCGTGATCTGCAGATTGCAACAAAAATAGAAGAAAACAAAAAAAAAAAAAAAACCCTTCACAATTTTTGCTGAAAACCTTTCTCCGCGTATAAAAAAGAAAAGATACTAGAAATATGTAACGAAAACTGACTGTGAAGCGAGTTGTATGCGCAGAAATACACCGTTGACTAATATCACAGTGAGTTCTAGCTCGCTATTGACTAGGGATAAATAGGGATAAATTTGTGTTATCGTTTTCTTGTTTATTACTTGTTTAGTTCTCTCGACACGATTAGGGTAGGTACGTACGACTAGATTGAATACACGCGAACAATTGACTCTCATCGTCAAAGGATTAGATTCCAAAGCGAATATTCACGCTCGAATTGTTATGCGTATGTTCAACCTTAACATGCTTATAAGTATAGTACACATTCGCTACAATTTACAAGGCTCTGAACGAGGTCGTTCACGTGGCGATTTGTGTTCAATAGTTTCCCCGGTTGCTTATATACTTGCAAGGGCGGGATTGAAATTCCCACCGGTCAAGATTCCGAATTTATATTTGAGACGCGATTTTGAAGTTCGAAATTTGCAAATTCCGAAAGGTCGAAATCCAGACAACTCAAAGATTCGAAAGTCAAATACTCAGAAAGTCCAAAAATCTGAAAATTTAAGGGAACTAGCTCATGACAAAGATGTCAAATAAACAACCTTGCATGCACCGATTCCGAGATTCAGATCTTCAGCTTTCGGAATTTTGAACTTTCGGCATTTTTCCATTCGGAGTTTTCAAATTGGCTAAGTAGACTTCCGAAGAAATAATGTTTCTAAAAACTTTGTACAAACATTCGGGATTTTCGCCATTCGCAGCTTTTGAAATTTGAAATTTCAATCCCTCTCCTATAACTTTCACAGTATAATATAGGTACTCATTGGGACTTGGAGAATTTCCGGATTTAACACCCGTGTCAGACTCGAGTTTCAGTAAGGCGTTATCGTACGTAAGCTGCTCGGTATAAACGAGTCGGATGTCAGATGTCGTATCCGCGTATGTTGGTTTGATGCAGACGTCCTGCACTACGTTGTTTCCAAATGTATCGCACCGTTACCTAACCACGATAAGGTGTCACCCCACAAATTAGCCATACCTTATAGAATGTCAACCGTTGTCTGTAATCGTTTGTATACCAAGTCTAGCTTCAGCCGAGGGTATAAAAATGGAGAATTTCTAGTTGCCTTCCTCAGTTTGTTTTTTTTCCTCAAGAGAGATATGTATGAATGAGCCCGATAACGCCCTCGGAATTTCTCGCATATAAAAAGCGTCGTATAGCTCAGCTATAATACGATGCGCCGAACACAGGTTGCCCGGTTTATCGTAAAGGAGCCAAAAAAGGGGTGATTACTGTTGGGTAAAAATAAGTCCGAAATGTGGAAGAAACTTTTTATACACACTAAACTGCGTTTTACGAAAGAACGAGATAAAAAAAAACTTGAAAACGAGGTAAGTTCTTTCTTATACCCATATACGGCTGCAGCAATATTCGGACATAAAAGGATATATTATATGGAAGTTGGATGTTTTCATGGGTTTTTGATATATTTGTATTAAAAAAGTTTCTCCCAACGGCGCCAAAGAAACAAACAACTACCCCCAGAAATAAGCTCATATCGCCCATATTTACCCAGTACACAAGTATATATGTATAATGTATATCCATTTTCACTGCAAACGAGTCACCCGGTATAAGGGATATACCTGCATCTTCCTGCTCACGACGACCCGTTCACTTTATTAGGGACGTAAGCGAGATGACAGTGCAAAGGGTGGTTAACTGAGGCATTGAAAAGGGCAAACCGGAAAGGCAGCGAGCGTACGGGTTCACCGCGGGAAGAGCGACCCCCGGGGGATGTTATGGGTTCGTTCGCGTCAGGCTCAATTTGAGAAAATAAAAAATGATCCATACATTGCATATAGGTATATACTGCGGGTCATATCGTTGCGTGATGCGTCTGATCGCCATTGGTGCACTCAATTTTTCGGTTAATCGAATTAGGCCATTTTCCTTTATATCGAAACTCCCGCTGCGTATACGTGTTGCAGGCCAATAACAAGAATAATTCGGTTTCCTTCACTGCAGACATTGATCGCAGCATGAATTTCATATATAATATGTATACCTACAAGGTAAAAAAAAAAGAAAAAGAAAAAAAAAAAATAGTCCCTTTACGCGGTAGAATTTGATGTTCGAATTTTTCTCTACTTCCCATCATGCAGCAGCTTCGTTCGTTGGATCTGTATGTATACCGCGGATCAATGTTAGTCTAGATATTAAGATATGTACCTAATGTATGTTTGTACTGTAGGTAGATAGGTATAGTAGTTGTGTAGGTAACATACGGAGGTAGTACGTTTTGTTCGGCAATATTGGAGTTCCTCACTTTGCCTAGATTCATTTCTCGAACCCGAACCCAATTCTGCAGGGTCTGCTTCCACGGTTGGCTCTCATACCGCTATTTTTGCTATATAACATACACATACACACATACATATACGAGCATCGGCGTATCCCTTCGTTCTTGATTATTCAGCCTAATGATCGCCGCGCAAACAAACATAAACCAAACTTATACCTCCCGTTCTCTCCAACGTATGTAACGTTCACATATGTATGTATGTAGTACATATACATACATACAGTTATATGCACACCTTTACACAGATCTATATGAATCCGCCGGAGCAGACGTATTATTAACCCGAAATACGAGGGGCTTTGAGTGAACATAGAGGAGGCACCGAATCCCATTCGCTCAAGCGTTTATTGAACTTATTTATTATTAATCGTTACCGTTCTCGCTATAAATTGGAAACTCAAGCCGTTTTTGGGGTCACTTGGGACACGCGTGCGCTAACCCGAAAACGATTTCGAGGTAGAAATGGAAAAACTGGATGAAAAGAGAAAAAAAAATTCAATTCGACACTTCCCAATGAGATGTTATAAGATCTTGCATCAGGGTAGTCTGAGGTGAGCTTGAGACTACCTAGACTTCTATAACGTGGGTAGATCTGCTAGTAATATTATACATAAACCTATATTATACCTACGCGTAGCATATACGCATGCCGATGTCTGTAAATGGATATTACGTAGGTGTAGATGTTGCGTATGCATTATACGGTTGCAGCCGTGGGGTTTAAGTGAGAATATAAAATTCATTCAGTAATAATTTGGTTGTAATTAACGCGGACGGTGGTATCTACCTGCTTAGTTCTACACGAGTAATTCCTTTAATTAAAAACACTAATTGCGTTCACGGGGATAGAACGACGTCTATTTCACGGCTGGTTAATACTTTTGTATACGTTTTCACGGCGTCGATTTCAACGGCTTTCACTACGTTCCACGGATGCAGCTTTGTTTCCGATTTCTTCAACGTATTATTCATCAAATGTTTGTGTGTAAAAAATAAACAAAAACCCGGACAACAAAAAACTATTTTTTCTACACAAACGAGTATTGTAAAAGTCACACTCATACCCGTTAATACAGTTTTGTTAGAAAAATCAATCAGGAGATTGAATCTTCCGATCTATACATATATGTATAAGTGTCGTACATATATATTATTTTGGATACCTATGGCGGTTAATATAGAAGCTGCAAGAAAGGGGACCGAGTGACGATGGTTCGAGTTGAGTTGTTATAATCAGAAATATTGGCCTGATTAACGAGACGAATTGCGATAGGGTACGATGGCAATCAATAAAGACGAGGGCAGTAACGTTTTCCATTGTAAGCAAGAATTCCATGTGGCTTATTCTAGCCGATAAAGTGCAGTTGTTGGGGAGCCGCATATTATGATGTAGTTAATTTTCTGGAGAAGAAAGAGTTCTCGTTGAAGCTATTTGGCACTATAACAATTTCAGTTAAGGTATTTAGGCAATAGGGCATTTAAGAATTAATCCCGTGCTAGTTGATAGTAAATTAACGATCACAGCGCCATTATTCTTGGGCTTTAGATTCCGTTAAACGTTAATTGGAACGTTCGCCACGCGCATCCGCCAGACGATCGGACGCAATAAACCATAATAAACTATAAAGCTCAGGCACTGCGGGGGAATTTTATTTATTTACAGCAGTCGTAAACGGATCATTAAAATTTGTTGTATTAATTGCTGGCATATCGAGGGAAAATTTTAATTAGCTCGGCTTAAGGTTCTTTACGAGCCGTTCGAACAAGCCAAGACACTACAGAGTATGTATGGAGGTTCAGCCTACTGTCCAGCGATACTGTATAGACGTATATCCTCTCTAACTCCTGCGTTAATTTCACTCTCGTCATATAGTTAGAGATTCTTGTTACCTCCGCCCAAACGGCAGGTGTGTTTCGATTAATTTCCAAACAAAAAAAGAAAAGGATTCCGTCGATTCAATCCCAAGTATATATGAAAGAAAAAAAAAGATCTATCTATTACTGAGGTCCTTGAATTATGGACGTCAAGTTAATTGAAATTTGAATACACTGTCACTGTACTCGGGAGACACTATGCCACCGGCACTAACAATGGTATACCCTGCAGAGCAGTTTCCATGCTTTTAACTAATTCCTCGTTTCACCAAACCAAATTATTTGCAGAATCAATTCATTAATCAATATCGCGAATCATTCACAATAATGGATATAAAGTTCAATTATATCTATCAACAAGGAAATTAAAAACTTCACATTCAAATACAACCTGGTTTGTTGAAAAATAATACTTTTAGCGTCGAAATACTATTAGAGTAATTGAAAAATCTTTCCGCGCTGAAAATCCATCAGTTATAACGTAATGGTCCACTCATCCCTGATGGTTTCTCTCATCATTTGCCACTGCCATTAAATGGTTGGTTCTCTCTCGCGTTAGTATAAAAAAATGTATCAGTCGGATTTCCTGCTCTCGGTCTTGGCCAATGTCGATCATTTCACAATTACTCTGCTCATTCTTTCGGCTTTATACTCTCACCTTAATTAGGTGGTCTGACAACTTACGTCAAAATTGCAAATTGCGATTTTTGACCTCGCCATCACAAGGATACAGTAAAGATAATTGGACAAGCAGTTGATCAACGACCAGTAAATGACCGCCATAGCAAAGAAAGAAAAAATGTACATTTATAGTGTGCGTACCACAGTCAGCTACTGGTGCAGTGAGCTGTATTATACCCACGAGGCTGAGGATATTAACGAAGGGGCTTGTAAGTTTGCATCGTTCGAAGGCTTCCAACTGGCACAATATTTTGCTTGACCGTAAGTATTCGACTTAGATCAAGCGTGTAAGACTTTCCAGTTTGTAGGCGCCGATGAACACGGAAGATGAAGATATTCTATTCCCGGATGGACGCGACGTACAGACGGATAGGGCTTTAGGCTAGGATCTATCGAGGGGATGGTTAGCTGCATTACATGGTTGAAGTGGCGCCTAAGAGACCGCTTTGCCTTTGCTAACCACACTAGACCGCCTCGACTGTGGCTACGTGGTGTGGCTGTTTCTCGTTGTTGATGCAACGACGGTGATGGCCAAGGCAATGGTGATGGTGATGGTAGAAACGGTGGTAGGTATTCGTCTAGGTCTAGGTTCAGGTAACCCAGCTTGTATGTCTATAGGTTCTATGGGATCACCGACTGCCACACGACCATCACTGACACGGTTGGCGGCATCTCGGAAGGCTATCAAAATAACGAACCCATCTCATCTTCTCCAAGAGTGCGTTAATCGCGGCCCGTTGCACCTGAATCCGAAAACGGAGTTTCAGTCAGAGCTAGAACGAGATGAAGTGCTCACCTGAAAGCCGAACGACGATCCCCCAGCATCTGCTCGGTGTCTGCTGCTTCATCTATTCAACAAACTCTCCCTCGCCACTCTGCAACCCCATTTTACCAGCGTGGTTCCGATTCAGCCTTGGTAAGCGAAGTTTGAAAAAAAAATCTCTATATACTATACTGCAGAGGGATCAAAACCAGTTAAAACATTTAAACGACGAACTCCTGTAGATGAGGAGACACGGCTGAGTGATATCTACATCAATTTGAGTATTTTTTTACGATATTTTGCATAGAAAGTAAAGTACAGGGTCGTCTAATCTATCTTCAGAGCATTTACCGTTTTTTATGAAGCTTCATCTGCTTATCATCTAACTCCTTTTGTAACCCAGAACCTAATGGTGCGTAATTGCACGATACGAAGGCTTTTGATTCCAGGATGAAGCGGTCGATTGACTTCCAGTGCACTCGAACGACATGCCGCAGCTATAATGGATCAAAGTGAGATCTGGTGGACTAGTTACGTCGCGAATAGCGAGAGGCCATCCATCGACACCCCCTTTGCAACCAGAGTAGAGTAGAGCCTGCACTTTACTTGCCCATTTGACCACTCGACGCAACGTAACAAATGCCCTCGTTACGTATATCTACGTCCGCAGTTACTTGCTTCTCTCTCGATTAGCGGGTTGTTTTACAGCGGTATACGGTTCACTCAGATTCTCACGTACATATGCAGGTTTGCTCCTATATCCATAGCCTATTAGGAAATTTTTCAGGTATACGAAAAATAACGATTACCAGAAAAGCTATGTTCTTTGATACGCGGTTTACATTATGTGAATCGTCGAAACGTCGTCCTTCCTTAAACTGATATTAATGGGGTTTTCTCTTCATGTTCCTACGCCGATGATGATCGAGTTAATTAGCGGTCCATTTACATGAAGTCGCGTAACTCCAAGTCGTGAACTAGATTTGGTTCCGATGCTATTGGACAATATCATTGTGAACACACCCATACTACTCGATCAATTTTGCATGGGGTACAAACCCGTCAAGTTCACGTGAAAACAGCTACTGTTAGGTCGGAGTGATTGTAGTTTAGTCAGTCGTTAATGTGTTCCTTGAAATTTGTCTTGGTAGCTATATTATACCGAGACGTCTGGGCGCCTTAACACACTGATGTGAGTCACAATTTAATTTGATATTAACGACGTGGCAAGCCGTTATACATAATTAATCAAGTCATCCGCCTTCCTATACATCAGGTAACGAGGTAGGTACGTAGCTAGAAAT
Organism: Ametastegia equiseti; assembly: GCA_963989295.1. Lineage (NCBI taxonomy): Eukaryota > Metazoa > Arthropoda > Insecta > Hymenoptera > Tenthredinidae > Ametastegia > Ametastegia equiseti. The sequence continues at coordinate 14,388,046 of OZ022389.1, read as the reverse complement.
ACACGCATACGTATGCAGTATAAGTCCGGAGGACTGAATCTCTCCTTATCGCAGTGGCCATGTTGTGTTTCGTAGTCAGTTTGGTATCAAGGATGATAATTGGCCCCAGGTAAGTAACGTTATGAGCTCTTTACTTACGCGATGAAAACAGTGATAGGTATAAGATGTAACGCAATAGAAGTTGATACATAGGTACCCGCTGTTAAAGACCCGTGATAAGCTGACTATTAAATCTTATCGAATCTCGTGAAATATTTAAATTCACTCCCAGCTCAATACGGAGGAAAAAAAGTGTTCGTCAGATTAGATACGAGATTACATGTTGTCTCTTTCGAAGACTCGCTAGCACGCACAATGAGTCGGGATGACATTCTGGCCAGAATTGGTCTTAAAGAAGCCCAACTCACAAATGTACCTACGCCAGCAGACTTAATCAACGGCTATCCAGGCTGGTAATTGAAACTGGTTGGACATTGAAAGTTTGATATGTCTGGTGGATGGCCGATATTCGGAGGTCGACGTCGCAGCGCAGACAGCAAGTATAAATTATTCCGATGCAGTCCAGCTGTTCTGGCACCGTTCGGCATTGCACATCGTATTACAGAGTGGACTATGAATATAGGAATAATAGGATAGACGGCGTGTGAATGGACGGAATGCCGGTGGGAGCCATTTGATATAATATGGAACACGTTAGGGGCGGCACCCGGCAAAACCACCGGAACCACCGTAACCATTGGAACCAACCGCGCCGCGTGCGGACGCAGCTCCTAAATTGCCGTAAATGTCGCGGGCACACGCGAGCATCAAGTTCCCTATATCCACGTGTCTCAAAAAACCAAACACGAAGAAGATCCGAAGAACTATATAATTTTCTACCCGGATCGGATGGATTAAGAAATCAACCCTGATGAAGCCTGAGGTGTTGCACACTCTCGAATTACACCGAAGTATATGCGATGCTTCTGACAATCTTCACCTTTCAATTTTTTCCATGTGGGAGTAATTGCGGATTAGGAGATTTGAGCGAATTTTCTTATCTAATCTAGTGTCCCTTTCAATGCGGAGGGCTTGGCTCGACTGCGAATTGGAATTGGATGCGACACTGGTGAGATGGTATTGCGGGTAATAAGAAAACCTCCAACTATCCGTAAGTGGTATATATACGTATATACATATTTGGTTTCCGACTGCCAACTGCTTGGGTGTAAAATGTTTATTGTGCGCTTTACGACTGGTTGTATTTATTGCGGTCATTACGTATTTAATATTTATTAGTTTTATGGTGCCTGAGCTATGGCTAACTTGACATCGTTACGATGGTATAAAATATATAGGTTTTTCCTCTGTCCATTACAGATATCTAGCTGGCTACGACATTTCCTTTGCTCAAAGGTTCTCAGTATAATTAATGATTACGAAAGTCCTTCCAATTTTTCATGCGTACATACACGAACGTCGATCTCGAATACTTCATATCATATACAGAACACGTCACGTTGTTGGCGTTTACAACGGTCTTGGGCAAGTCAACATTTTGTTGGAACGAACCAAAAATCATAAAACTAACCGACAAACGAACGAACCAATGCGGAGCGGATCAATTTTGAATAATCCTAAACACACCACCATACCTACCAGCCATTGAATGAAGATATGTTATGCACATAAGTGTGGATGTAACCTTCGAGGAATGGTTTCAGTTATACATGCTGGCGTTTGAGGTATTCCTCGGATAAACCACAACAGTATCTATATACTAGGAGTTCCATTTCGATGTTCGGTGCAGTTGGAATGTACTATTCTACGGACAGACATATAATTCTACATCTGAACAAACATAGATATAGAGTTAGTCATCATAAGTTACTCGATGTATCCATGTGCACTAGTATAGGCATGTATGTATGTGATCTGTGATTCCGTATGCATATAAGGTGTGAAAAAGAATGCTTTTTCCGAGTATATATATGTATTATCTACCTGGTTACACGTCGGGACACATACGTAATTGGTATTTATAGAGTATAATCTGAAGCCGATCTCCTACCATATAAAGTTAAGTAAAAAGTTGCGTTTATACGGTTTTCACCGTGACGTGGAAGATTGAGTTGAAATGAACGAGGTGAGAGGAGTATTCTACGGACAACTGCAGCTGTCAGGCGCCTCAAGGTAATGGCCGAATCTCGCTCTTCGCAGGTGAGGCGAGGCAAGGAATGTAATTCGATACGTGGACAAGCCACTCGAGTCACTCGTTCAGATGTGAGTGGCGCGAAGAGTAGCCAACAGATAACGCGACGTCGACCATAAAACCAGTAATTAAGATCTCAACTGGCCTCGCACCAAGTGCTTCTCTTCGTGAGGTTGTATATCTTATCGAAGGAGCCGCCGAGGAGGGCTGCAGTGTCACGCATGTATATAACGCATACACGAACACCCAGTATTTTTATACCCACTTAAAACAGGGGCGGGATTCAAATTACGAATTTCAAAGCTCCGAAAGGTCGAAATTCTGAATGTTCATACTACCGACTCACAGTTTTTGATTATTACCCCGGAAGTCTACGTAGTCAATTTGAAAAACTCCAAATGGACAAACAACGAAGGTTCAAACTTCCGAAAGCTAAAGATCCGGAAGGCCAATACTCCGAATCTCCGAATCCGCTTATGCAACGTCGTTTATTTGACAGCTTGTTTACATTTCGACCTTCCGGAATCTAGCAGGTTCTGAACTCTAACGTTTCTAGAAATTGAGAATCGCGTCTCATATAAATTCGGAATTTTTACCGTTTGGAACTTTTGGAATTCGGAACTTCAATCCCACCCCTAAAAACGAAATAGGATTCTTATGACGCAATCTGGGAATAAGTGCATTTGCATCTGCAGGGTTGTTCACGATCAGGACCACGCCGTATTATAAGCGACTCTCTAGCTTGGCCAGATATATCTGAGCACTTGAACATTTTCGGTGGGTCATTACGAACTCTTGAATCAATGGTTGTTTTCGAATATGCTATAATAGGAGATGGCAAATCGATTGCCGAGAACTCTATCGAACACTTGACTGGATACGTTAGGCTTATTAATTGTTAGCAATGATTTGAATATGATACAGAATTTTCCGAATGCAGAATGAATTTCATTCATAGAGATTTTTTTTGCATTATAGTCCAGTTTATCCTGCAATTTTATCGTCAATTTATCTGTATGGAATCATCGATACATTACAGCTGATTGATGAAGTACCCTTTTGATTTTATGCTTTGTTATGGATATTGATTCGGAATTCTATATAAAGCACAATATGCAATACCGCTTTGTCCATTTTCGGTTATTAGAAGTAGGTATAAAAATTTTTTTTCAGTAATTCCAAAGAACCGCTGGTCCATTGAATCCATTAAGCGGGGAAGATTTTTACGCGTTTTCTTTCTTCCTTTTGTCAATATTGTACTTCGTTAATAACGAATGTAAACACTTAAACGCCGTCGACGCTTATAATATTATATATATATATTCTTGCCTTTGCCAAGATCAGTAATAACGAGGAGTTGCGGAGGAAGAAATTCCAATTTCGGTAAAGCGGGTCACTTTCTTCTCTGCTCACGTTGACTATAATAACGAGGGAACATCGTTTGACTCAGAATCTTTGTAATATAATGGCAGATTACCAAGCAGAGACCTTTGCTTGCTTCATGTTTCCTCCGAGCAAATCAAGTACCTTATACCTACCTATATCTGACTTATCCAATCAATTATTCCCAGCAACTCGATTTCTACGGTACCTATACTCTGTGAGCTTCTATACTAATGGAACTGAAAAGAAACTGAAATAAAATAAAAATTGAACAACCTACACAGCTCGAGTTTGATAACATGTGGAGATTGATATAACCTTTTCCCGTTGCTCAATTAGCTAAACCCTTACAATCCTTAGATCTCCCTTCATCGTAGTCCTGCCTGCCTTGACTATATCTGAGGGCTTGAGGGGGTAAGGAAAGGTTCAGACCCCAATACAGGGGGGAGGAATATATCTCGAGGGCGAAAGCCAACAGGACTATAGGACATGGGACATCGGCTAATTAGTGGCTTTTAGATGAGGGCGTGAGACGACCTGCGGGTGAGATTTGTCTGGTCCGCACGGGTCCAGGTAAGGTAAGTCCATCCTTTGGAAACGGACAGTCAGACGACTGCCTCGGTGCTATTATGTAAGATCTGCGTTCGGACGAGGACTTTAGGTATATATAGAGAGGACTAGGCTACGATAGGATGGGGATATAGGTATAACCTACCTACGATAACGGAGGATTCCCTGGCGTCGAAGTGCCCCGGGCGCCATCGTGCTCGCGTCATCATGTCATCGATAATTGATGTATGCGCGAACTAATGGTTGTAATTACCTGAACCTAATATCCACCGTGGAATCCCGTGCCATACGTGGCCGCGTAGGTATACGGACTGGCCCCGGCATATACATAGGTGTGTACGGTAAACCATTACGGCATGTATACTACAAGCGCTAAAATCTCAAAAGAAATTAATGATTCTCATTGACCGCACCAGTCAAAGCGAGGTAATTAATAATAAGAGGTCGCTCGAGGTGAGATTGCGTCTCCGGACATGACGTGACTTCGGAACCCCCCCCCCCCCCCCCCGTTCCCCCCGTTCCCCCCGTTCGACCCCCTTCTTTAAGACCTATCGAGACTCCGGGGTTCGTGCAAGAAATACCAACCATAAGTTATACTCTGGGAATATTAGAACGTTGAAAATTCGTATATTCAAATTATGCGCTCAGGGTTCAAGTTTGACGCGAAAACTTGTTGAGAATACGATCACGTTCGTACGGGTAATCCATGGTTCGCGAGTTCCCGAACACTTTAGAAGTGCAAGAGGTCCTAGGATGTCTGTTCAGTATTTCATCGGTACCTATACATATATACCTGTCTAAGTGTCTACCTACCCACAGCTGATTTTATTTTACATATGTTTACGCGGCGTTCGACGTTTGTTGTATAATTATTTGCTTGTATCCATTACTCATTTCTAACAGGAAACTATTTAGAAAACCGAAGGAGATAAAAAAATAATTAGGTATATTATATACATGAAATTGATTTACTTTGTGGTAATTAGGAAAGCCGACGAAACGCCAATATGGGAGTATAATTTGAAAAGAGGAATTCTGGAGCTACTCAAGGACCAACCAATATTCAATTTTGAATTCGATTTCAAGAGACGGCAGTTGTGATAATTGAGCCTTTCGTTTTAATAATCGAAGCAACACGGGAAAGGATACAAATTTTAATTAGTAAACGATCGTTCAGAGACATTTGAGGATTGCGGTAGTCATTAACGCAAGCGGCAAAGAAACATCTTATATATAGCGTGAATACGTATTATCAATTAGAGGTGATTATGGCATGCGATGAAATCCTTTCTTCCGGACATTAGAGAAGCGATAACTTACACGAGAGAGATATTTCTTGAGGTTTTACATATGCTTTTTAGAACATTTATTTCCGACACGCAAACGTACAATTACGAACGTAGTACAGGGTCTACCTACCTTATATGTAGGTATACCTTACAGCTCGGAGACCCAAGCAAAGTACTTTTTTTTTTTCTTCAGTCTACATGTTTTATTGCTCGTAAAAGATTACGACGAAGCCTGTATACATGCTTACAGTGAATTTAAACGCTTGTCAATAGCAGTAAGGTCCCGTCATCCACCAATCTGAGTGTTTAAAATTTTTTACTTTTCAATATAGACATTTATTGTAAAAAGTTCACAGACGTTGATAATCAGCAAGGTATATTTTTAGTCAGAGTGAGCGTCTGCTGCTTTCAACTTGCTTGAATTGCTTGCAGTGAAAAAGTATATGTATGGGAAAAAAAATCTATGAGCACGATAAATATTAATGTAGACCGACCGTGCGGGGATTTCGCTAAGAATTCTGAGAATTTTTTTTATTATCTATACCGTAGCCGTAGGCTGGAGGAAGATCGGGTATGTTGAAGATGAAACTTCGTCTGAAATTCCCTCTTGGGAAATGAAAGACAAATAGACAAATTTTTCCCGAACCCACGCATGGTCAATTTGGCTCATAGCCTTTACCGACGTTTCGGACTGAGGTGAAATATACGTCTTGTAACATTTGATGTATTAGATGACTATTATCATATTCCCCTCCGAGCTAAAACTTCGTCTTCCTCATGCAATTAACGGAATGGGATAATTCGTGAAACTTTTCATTAGCCATGTGAATTGAATCTCCATGATGTATTTTAGCAAAGAATTACATAAGTTCTTGTGGGATTAGTTCTTGGCGAAAATAGCCGAAAAGTTTCCCCAACTCGAATAATTGAAACTTGAAACAGTAAAACGGAAGTCACAAGCGAGATCAATCGATAAGAGACCCTTGTACCTAATTGTCACCTCTAACCTATAAATATTTTGAAATATTTTGATGTTCCACTGTATCCAGTTAATGGGCCTGAACTACAAAGGAACACAACTAATCATGACATATAATAATATCGCGCAATAAATACCAAACGTCTTAGACTTTTAGGTTTTCACTATTGTTCGTAGTCTCGGTTAGTTCGATTGAATTTATATGGGCATCATAAATTTCCAAACAAAGGAGGACGTCCGTTGCTTGCCGGGAATATAGGAATAGAACGTAGCGGTTTGTGTTCACTGATTGGCTATCGAGTAGGTAGGTCGGCATCTGACCACAGTTATATATTATGTATAAAGTCGTATCTCTTGAATAAAGTATAATATTCGTTATCGAATATCTTTTTTGTCGATAAATTTCATACTCCAGTGTCGTTATGGGACGTTATACCTATGCAGTATGTAGAGAAATCGAAACCTGCGGATGTACTGAAATAAAATTACAATTACGAGAGAGGGATATCGATATCGTTATTGTTCAGACATTGCATTGCACATTGATTGAAACAAAATCTGTAAATTGATATTTCAATCCACGTATTTTCGATCAAACTGTAACGTAATATGGTGACTGTGATTTTCACATTGTACATACAGTGAAAAAAAATAAAAAACTGTCCGACAGAAATATCGAGTAACAGATATTGTATAGGGACACATGGGTGTGCAATGTACCTGTTCATCAGTGTTCATGATACGACAATATCATTCGGCCAGTCCAATTGATAGCGAACCACTCCTTTCGGCGTCTGCAGCCTTATTTAGTATACGCGATAATAAGATCAAGAGATAAAGCGCATCGTTGGCTAACAAGTCTATCTCAACGGCAAAACCAGAAGCCCCTTACGCTTCGTCTTCCACTCGCAGCATTCCTAATTCACCCAGAGAAATAGCAAAAGCAGCTCAGCAAAAGCAAGTGTACCTATTTGTTACTGCAAATCCGTATGGTCAGTTTTCCCGATGTTCAGTTCTGCTGTATGCTGATAAATCTCATGTTTGGAAATTATTATAGTCAATACACTGCGAATTGGCTGAATATCACCAACGAGTTTTGGGTACGTGATGCGAATCCTATTCATATTTGAATGTATGCAGATTTACGTATAGGATGCTCTTCCGTCTTTGTTCATCCCCTTAATTATCCACATGTATGTCGTGTTCGTAGGATAGGTAGGTATACTCGTATTGCACGTGCTTAAATGCGGGACTAGCCAGCACAATACCCGAGCATACCCTTATCTTGGCACTCAGGACCAACCACACGAAAGTCACCCTCGCAGCAGCCGTTTAGCCAACAATAAGAGCGAGTCTTCCTATTGTTCTAACCACCAGCACAAGATTTCGAGAGTATGCGAGAAGGCGGGCTTTTGAATACACGAGCTCATTTCGAAATTCCTACGCAACACTAGATTTGTATACAGCAAGAAACAAACGTTCAATTAAGCTCCCAGACTTGATAGCAGGCATCTAGTAGTCCTCGTAGACCTTCTTGTTCAACTATTTCCTTTCTTTTATACCAAAGCTACGAATCTTGGAGAGCAACACTTGAAATCTTCGTTGCATTGGTACCATATGAAAAAATACCTATAACCATGGCTATGATATGCCAATGACGGTAAGGAACCTCCTTTTCCTGAGGTCGGCTACCAAGACAAGAAATAATTTACCCTTTTTCTCATTCAAAACTACTTATGAGTACGTACCTATCACAAAGCTCTTTGTCGCAGACCACGGGAGTGCGTTTTCGATGAACCGGAAGTTTGCGTGAAGAAAATAAAGACGACTGACAGGCTGAAGAGGGCCTTGATATTCGAAGGATGGCTGCCGGCCGTGGGCTGGCATTTCAAAACTGCTTAAACATCACAAATAATCGTATCGAAAGTTCATAAAAAAACATTCCCAAGACTCATTCAGCGCATAGAAACAGATTCACCATTGACTCAGCGTTTCAGCTTTAAAATGTATACAGGCTGTTTGTTTATAGAATATTTATCATGAAATTATGTGTCCAGTTGTAATCACTCTCTATTGTTACAAGCGACGAAGTTTTACAAAAGTAATAAAGTCGAAAGGGTACTTAACATTGAGATTATATCTGGCATGCGAACTTTCCGTCAGACGCACACACAGGAGGTGTTGGGGCATATCATGCTTCCTCGGATTCCCCGGCAGGGGAATTTCAAAGGGTTTCAGCGGAATAAACACAAACAAAAACCAGTAAAAAAAAACCGAACCTTTGTGCCAAAGTTAAGCTATGCAGTTTTTTGACGCCACCCTTATGTCGAAGACGAGTTCGCTGCAGAGGCTGGAAAGTCTCCTGGGTAAAATTGATTGAATTTTCGCCAAGAGACAGCGGTTACTAATAATTATCCGGGACGGTATATAACCCTTCTAATTTTTGATCGTCGACAGTCGTCACTCCTCAAATAAGACAGAGTTATTTCTTGAAGTAATTAATTAAAGTCGCATTAGTTGAATCCCTCGGCAACCCTCGCGGGACGCGGAGACTAATTCATCCCCACGTACGTCGTCTGGTAGGCTTATCCAACGAAACGGGGTTCCAAGGGGCGTAGTTTTACCCCCTGATGTTGTTATTGAATTATTCCGAGCCTCAGTTTTCCGTGCGAGGGATCAAGGAGGCGTCCTGCCTGCCTACCCTATCTAGTGCTACAGATGGGGGAGGCGTGACGCGGCTTCCTCTACTTATAATTCCTTTTCGTGTCCTCGCATTTGACGGAAGGGGATCCTCGAGCTCTCCGGGAAAATCCGGGGATTTCCCTCGTAAATCAAGATATGATTACGATACATTCTGCCCCGGGGTATGAGGAAGGGAGAGGGAGAGGAGGGGGATATGTTGACCATGCGCGGCGTTGTTGTCGCCAAAAGATACGATCGTAGACATACATACACAGCCAATCTACGACCAATTCGTAGCAAATGGATATATTCGCCCGTGAAGTGAAAAATTTTGCATCGTTTTTTACCCTGGCTATAAATCCGTTTGCTACTCGAGAGAAGGAGGAGCTGGGCTTATATTCCGTCTCTTTTTCTCTCTCTATTTTTCTCTTCGTCCCTTATTCCTGAAGTCTCGCAGCTCTTTCGATTTACGATCGATCGAATCCCCTGATTTTGCCATATACCTATATGTATACACGAGCGAGAACGCGCCTGCCTAGAAGTCAAAGTCGTAAAATTTTCCATCTAAAGAAAACCTCCGTTAAATCTAAACTCGCAATCTCCGACCTTTGCTGAAAATTTTCTAAGAAAATGAAATAAAAATAAAATAAAGCAATTTTTCTTTTAACCCCGCGTTGCTGATCTTCTTCAAACAACGCGCTCATCACATATATCCATCCGCACCTATTATCGATATAGGACAAATTTCGAGTATCTCGTTAGCGGCAGGTTATTCCCTGGGTGGTTTTCCGTCAACGGTTTAGAGGGTTGGTTTAGCTTAGCTCTATACCTACCCCGAACTATAGGCTATAGCGATATAACGTCACACACGCGACTCCGCGTGTCCGCGCCTACGCCCATGGGATTATAGATCGGATGTCGGTGGGAGACAACGATTTCTCGTTAATCACAATTGTCCTGTTTCCAAGTGTTCTATAGATCGATTCTCGTTATCTGCAGCTGTGCTTTGCCCAGATCTTTGCAACCAAGTGTTATACCTATAGGCACATTGATACCATTGATGTCTTCATGAAAGATCATTAGACGTAAACAAGAGAGTATAAGTTTTCAGATGCGGGAGGTATTCGAACAGGATCGATCAGAGATACCTACTGGTGAAAATTGAACGTGCAAAAGTTTGCTTCACAAATATTTATCGTTCACGGGTCACGTGCTTTTACAGTGATCAGAGATCAGCCTCTTATAGACCCGATCCCTGCAACGCCGCTCAACGCCTTTCCTATTATAGGTACCCGTTGGGAATGTTGCATTTGACACAGATGGTGCAGTGTTAGTTTTGCGCGGGTGTCCTGAGATCTTTCAAAGCGAAAACGTTCGCCGACACACCGTACTCCTGATGGCCAATATACCTCTCTAAACTAAATCGATTCTTCTATAAGTACAAATTGTGTGTAGATACGAATAGGTACGGGAAAGTATATATATATACGGATGTGTTTGAGAGAAACTGTCGAGGTGCGATTATCGGATGGAAAACGTCTGACCGAGATCCACGCGAATTGTAAGGGATTTATATATCCGCGTGGAAGCTTGTGAAAGTCAGTTAGTGAATTTCGGCGGAAAAGTCGAGTGGAGGAATTGATCCGCAAAGAAGCTCGCGGTGATCTTCTTATTTCATTATTTATCCCGTATCGCGTATATCTATATACGGATTTTTTCAAGCACTTCTGCGTTCGACGTGTATTGCATGTAATGGATACATCGATAACGCGTCAGGAACATCTGTGGCGGTTCGGGCGTTTCCCGCACAATTCAAGACCCTAAGAATCTTTTAATTCACTCGTAGCTCCGAATCGATCACTTCAGGGCGAACGATGTTTATACCTTCTAATAAAAAGAGACACGATATTTCTAAGCTTCCCATTTAGCCAGAGATCCTCCGTGTGCATATAGATCCACACCGCACACGCATCAATCGCCTCGCGGCGGTACGATATTCTCAGGGTTATATGTATACCAAGAGAATGAGAGAGAGGGTATAGGCAAGTAACTAACCGATATATATATATATAGAGAGAGAGAGGGATAGAGAGTGCCTCAACTTAATAACCAAACTCAGATTAGGTGATTATAAATGAGCTTAGGCTAGGTCGGTGTGATTATAGAACGGATTATACAGGTTAGTCTGGAGTTTAATTACATCTCTCGAATGAAATACAACCGTGTGAGTACGAAGAAGAGTTCAGAAAAGAAAGAAACGATAGTGTATAGGGAGTTGATGCCATCAGGAATACACCGAGGGGTTGCTCACTCGCAAATTCGGTGGCACGACGATTTCCAAAAGGAATTGATTTCCGATGATTTTGACTGCGATTCTCATGATTTCCAAATGAATGAATTTCGAATGCGATTCCGTGTGAATTCTGCTGATTCCAACGATTACGAGTGATCTCTAAATTTCAGAAATCATTGATTACTAAACTGCTGTCAACAAATGAACATAATCAATTATAAATGCTTGCTTCCTCGAAAAGGGGATTAGTGATTTTCAGCGATTCCCGGAGTCACGTGATTTTTTTATGATTTCCCATGATTTCTCAAACATTTTGAGAATTCATGAGGAAATCAGAAATCGTGCGACTCGAGCGATTTCCAGCGATTTTTTTTTGCGATTTTCTGTCTGATTTCGAATGAAATGGTTTAATGATTTCGTAAGTGAGCAACCCCTCGGAGTATGCGATATTTGAGACAGGTTTTGAAAATTGGGGAAACTCGATCTTTCATTTCCACTGATGAATTTCGTTCCTTGGTACATAGTGTGCACGCGTCCCGTTAAGGTCGTGTAATTGCTGCCCGACGTGCGGTTGTAAGTGCGGCTACCACGTCAGCGAAACCCCCGATGGTTCGGCGTTATTGCCTTAGTTGGTAGTAGCTAGAGCTCCCTACTTCGGCTGGGAACAAAGCAGATGGAAATCCTTAACAGTTATTGGCTGGTGCTGCGGCACACTATAGCTCCGGCGTAAAAGGGCAACGATGTAATTTATCGAAGGTTGTATTCGGGGAGCCGTTGCTTTCAATTAGGTAATTGAAACCGCTAGAACTTGAATCGTTTTCTGGGGTTCATCCCTGCAGATGCCTAACACTCTGATGTCCGGCTATATCGAGTGCAGCCGGACTTTCATTCAGTTTCGAAATTACATAAGAATATATTGTGCGATTCTTCAAATTTGCGGTATAGACAATTATAGTATGATGAGGTTTAAAAATGAATTTGGATAATTTGATTATTATACAAGTATAACGGACCTAACGAGTCTCTTAATCCGTAGAGAAATTCAATTTCGGTCGGTGGTTTCGTGGAACGAGGTCGCGTTCGAATTAGTGGAGGTTTCAGTTGGTCGTAACTCAGCGGACTATGCATCATGCCTCAACCTTAACTCCCAGACAAAATAAGTCTGCCGACAAGCAACAGCCAGCAACCAGACCCCGGTGAGGAGGATCTTCACCAGGAAACCCCCGGGATGGTTCAACCGCGCGAACGTATGCTAATGAAGACACACTATCTTGTGTAATTGCATTTAAGTTCGAAGTATGTAACGCTTTCTCGTTTGCAATATAGAGGGTTGGAGGGAGTATATACCTCAAGAAGCGATCCGCAGGGATTTCGTGATAAATCTTTCACCTTTTCAAGTCACGCGTATTGAGATATACGTCTTACATGGGGATACACATACTTTCACGTTTGCAAATTATCTCGTTATTCGAGGCTGTAATTAATGTAGATTTCTGAGTGCATCATGTCGTATGAGATGAGGATCATTAAAAGTAATGACGATCCGAGCTCGGCGCGCCTCACTTATGAATCGATTCAAAAAGTTAACTCAAACACGCGGAGTCGTGTATAATTCCAGTGGGGGTGATGTCAAGGTGAGTTTTCTCCTTGTTATTCATTTTTCGTTTTTAATTACAAGTTTTCAGCGTATGTCTAGATACAATATTTTAACTTTAGACTAAAACTATACAAGCGGAAATTGCAATAAGATACGAGACAAAGAATCAAGGAACTGATACGGAAGCAATATGAACTAGTGCGTGAACAGCAGAGTAACTTTTCGTTTTTCATATCTGAACGGTAGACAACAGGAGCCAGGCCCGCCTCGGTTGCATAAGAACCAAGGGAAGTCTGCTGGAGGCTCCTGTCATTTTCCTGGATATTAAATATTAATCCCACGAAATGACTAGCGCGCCGGCAATCTTTCGCTCGCTCTTGCCGCCCCCATACTGCCTTGCAGCCTTGTTCACCACCTACCCCTGCCTCATTCGTGTACCTCGCAATCTCCGTCTCCGACCAACCACTGCCACTGCCACCGACACAGTTACCACCGCCACGTTCTACTCTTCTCTAAGCAATGAGAAGTAATCTAGGAAGCTGGATTAACCGGGGCTCAAGATATCAGTTGGGATTTACCGAGCGAGTGCCCACGCGCTTGCGTGGAAGCGAGACAACCCGCAAGCGAGAGCAGCTCAAGAGATACGTTAGCAAAAAGACGCTGTCGTGGTCCAAAGTGCAATTGCCTGTTGCCCCTTCGTCTCCCGGTTTCTACCCACGACCCCTTCGCACTTTCTCACCTTTCAGTTATATTATCAACCCCCCCCCCCCCCGTTTTCAAGCCCGCGTCTACACCCCTCGTAAAACTTTCACCAATCGCGCTTAATTAAGTCGCGAGTTCGCGGTTTTTTTTTTTTTTTTAATACATTTCTGTTTTTTTTCTTCGTGCCTTTTTTGTTCCACCTTTTTTGTCATACCTAGTGCCTTTGACGAATTTGAAAAGAGGATTTTCAACCACGAATTTTTTTTTCATTTTATTTTATTTTTTCATTCAGAGAGCGTATAAACGTTGAATGCTCTAACCGTATATAGATACGTAACGACGACAGAATCTCGCTCGTACCTTTTTTACTCTTAATTGCTTCGAACTGCGCCAAAGCCTAAGCCTCCGCTAGAGGCATCTGGACGAACCGCAAGTTCACTTAACTGAGTTTTTTTTTACCCTCTTTTTTTTCAACCATTCAATACGGCTGAATCACCGTCCTTTCTGCCTCACAGGCCAAGTTGGGCTCGGTGACGGGAATATGTGGATTATACGTACATAGATCATTGAATTTCGTCATGTGGTAAATCGTAACGAGCTGCAGTGGCGAAACCAAACTAAAATCGGTCCTTCGTTAAGCTTGATTTTTCTATTCGCGATAGTGATTTCTTTTTCACCGCGAATACCCCTCAAATGATTCCAACTATCCAGAAGTCAGAACTTTAGAGTATTGGATTGGCCGAAATTACAACGATGGAATATAGAAGTGTTTCACTCGTTGCTAAAGGATATTTTGTTTAGATTCCTTGTATGAATTCGATCACTGATGAAAAGGTGAATGTATTCGGGATTCGTTTACACAACTCACGATGATAATCGGAACTCGTAATTCAGGAGTTTAATTGACGTGTCTACCAAAAGTATCCCCAAAGCAAGAAATTTCCTCCGGTTTATCTCACGCCTAACCTGCATGCCATGAGATTCGTTCCATCAGACGTGTGCGTGCGTCTTTTGGGCGTCTGCGATGTATATAAGGCTTGATGCTTGGCTTGAACTCCTGCAGGAAATTTCTCACAGCACCCGTTGTGATGTTGTTGCAAGGCGGGTCAGAAAAATCGGGAAAAATGGGGTGCCACGACGCATCAGAGGTTCGGTGGACCCTCCGGACGTGCGAGACTCCATAATCGCACCCGTCACGGCACGCGTTCTGCGTACACATTCGCACGCGCCTAATGGCGCCGGGCACCGTTGAATCCCCGTGCTTTAGGTGGATATGATGAGAGCACTCGAGGCGTGGGCGGGTTTGGTCGAAAACGTATATCTCGCTTGCCCTTGGGCGAGGATCCTTTTTCGGTGAGAAGCAATCGCAGGATAGACCCGGAGCTGATCTTCGTGTCTAACGTTTCGCTTTTACTTCATCAGCAGCTTTTCGAAAATTCCTCCAGAGAATATATCAAAGGTTGGTTCTATCCAGAAGCACCCCTGGGAGCAAAATATTTCCGGAGGATATAGTTCAACGGGCTATATGCATCGACTTCTTGCGGCTAAATTTATTTTCAAGTGATATATAGAAAGTGACTCCATTAGCTCTCAGATTACGCTCTAGGTTTCTTCAACCAGAATATTGACATTTTGATGAAAATTTCATGAAAGTCTAATCAAACCAGCTGAAAGTATGCCGCAAGTCAAAACGAGATTTTCTGTCAAAATGAAAGCGAAAACGTCCTGAAGATTTCACCTTACTGTAGGCAATTTCCGGATTAGCCATCATGCATCTTAATGAGAACAAGTGAAAACTCATGGCAATTATTAACGGCGATGCTAATTGTTCTCCTTTGTAATTGGGATTACTTTGAAGATGATACTGGTAACCATAAGTACAATAATAATGCTGATTACGAAGAGACGTGATAGCCCATTGTGGCCATCATCTGAGGCCGAAGCGGACTACAGATCTTTGTCCCGGATTTCTTCAATTTGCATGGTGGCTGTAAGTTTCGTTAAAGAACCGTTGAGATCTGCAATGCGAGTCGTTGCTCATCGTCTGCTTTCTATATTCCAAGGAAGGGTAAACTACTCGATGTACCTGCATTCATAGCATTCCAGGAATTATTCAAGTCAAGTCTTCGCTGAATCACTCTCGCCAATTCCAGGAATTTCTCAAACACTTTAAAAGGGTTTCGCAGACTCCACCGGATACGATGAAATACCAAAGATTGCCTTGTCTACACTTTTTCACAAGGATCAGTTTCCAAAAGTGTTTGTGTCATATTATCATTCTACCTACTAATACAATTTGCAAATTAGTCTACACCCGTTTCCAGGAGTAGATCTGACCCTCCGATTTCCGAATTTCGCTACCTTAATAAGTTTGTATTTTCTGATCATGGATTGGGCATATAATTCCGAAGATCAAAGCTACTTAACAAACCTGTCATAGCAAAGCGAACGATTGAGCCAACTTCGTGTCCGGCGTCATCCCCTATCCTGCATTACTATTCCCCTTCATCCGTATCTCCAGCACTTGGAGTGACTGCGCCACGTTTTCTTGCAGACGGATCCACTTCGACACAGCATAGAGTCGTGGGTGAATTCATAGAGAAGGAAACTTTGGAAACTGACTCGCTAGGGCTCGTGGACCCAACTGTATCTGAACTTCGTATTCATCACGCACTAGAATTTGCAGCAAAAATTTCTATCGTCCGAAAAGAACGACATGAAATTGAAACTTGAGTATTTTCAAAGATCTGAAAAATCGTGGTTTGTTGAGTCGAAGTAGAGTACACGCTGCTTTTTGCGATTGAAGTGATCCAAGGATTGAAGTCCATATAAACTATGGTCAGCCATAAGTGGCAATGTAGTAATTTCTCAGGTGAGAGCATCTTATCAGGTGGAAATCCAAGTCCATATTCGTTGTTACTGTACAGTGTACACAAGTCGACCAGCAGTGTCCTGTTCTATATGCCATTATATGATTTTGGGGGCAACAATGATTAAATCAATTTAAAATTGAATGAATCTTTTATATTTTGATGAAGGATCTATTCAGTAACAACCTACGTCACGTACCTTGATAACTCGAGATACGATGGTGTTAACATTCCCGTACATGGCGTGTACGAGAATGAGTATTCCTCCACAATTTGTCATTGCATCTGGGAGTGTACTGCGAAAAATGTCGAGCCCCCACACGATGTTAGTCTTCCTGTATTTTGACCGTGTTATATTGACTGCAAATATTTGATACTTTGACAGTAATGTTTCACATTCGTCCACTATGACTTGAAATTTCATTGCACGTAGTCTTCCGGAGGCTGGATACTTCTTCAACGAGGTTTTTTAAATTCAGGTTGTGCTTCGGAATCTAGCGTCAGTATCAACAAACATCTCTCTTCGAATCTCCCCTTTATTATTTAAATCAAAAAGCCCTGAATTCAGCGCGTGTACAACTAATTACTACAAGCCTGATGGCATCACACCAACTGAAAATAGCAAATCTATACGTATATTCTTCCATTTTATATCCAGAATCAGACCAGAATACCTCCGCGATTAAATGATCTCGGAAAATCGAAGTGGCAACTCGAGAAATGGATGCTAGCTACGGAGTCACCGAATGTGACGTGAACAGATATCAATTTCAAGAGTCGCTAGGACTCAGGGTTGTGCTTGTGCAGCATACGGAGTCGTTGCAGGTTGGAACCCCATGTGATTTTCTTCATACTTCGGTGGCAGATCCCGCTTTTCCTTGGGTCGGAACTTGTTGCGGATCATACAGATTAAAATTACAGCGGCAATAGTTGAAATCATGGCAAGTCCCAGACCCGTGCACCAGGATGTGAATCCACTGCTTTTTTGGGAACGGCTTCGATCTCTTCGAACTTGAATAGTGTCCGAAACCTCTACCGAAGATCCGACGAGACCTGCGATGCAGGTCCAGCTCCCTATGTCCAGACGTCTCTTTACATCTGTCAACGAAGTAATCAATAAATTGTAACGATTAATTAATTGTGAAATTCATCGATTTACTGTTGTGAATCTTAGCTGGGGAAAATCCAACTAGGGATAATTCATAATATGAAAACACGTACGTTGGATGTCTAGATGACAGCTAGTGTCTGTATTGTGCATGATGTATTCTGTCTGCAAATTATTGGGTCCTCTCCAATGGCCGATGCTAGATCCGCCCGGTCTTATCCACCGGCAGTAGTCGATGGATTCCTCGTGTCCAGGAATTAAAGAGCATGATAGCTGTGCTTGATCGCGCAATACCGTCACGTTTTTCACACTCGAGTACAGCAATGTATCTGTTGAATGAGAATCATATCGTTAGGCAAATCCCACTGGTAAACAATAGTTTGATCGCGATGTGTCATCATCATTAACACAACAAAATCGGTGGCATTCCTCGCCAAAAATACATGTTGTCTCTACGTCTTTATCGGATCAAATTCTGCCTGTTGAAAGTTACGATCTTCAATGGCATGTGATGAAAAAAATTTCAGTGCACACAAAAATTCATACGCTAAATATCAGGAATGAGTCAGCTATCAGCCATGGGCCTTTTGCATTATAACATCGTAGCTGTTGATACTCAAGATATTATCGACGAAAGTGATTATCTTGTCATTAACTAAAGGAGTCGGTATCAATTCTGAGAGATACGCATTCTGCATGTAGTCGTAAATTGCTAAGGTAAATGAATGATTATGCAGCGTCAATTAACAAATGTCTCCAGCTAGATAAGTAAGTCTTTATATCACCGTAGACTTGGACAACAAAGATTAATATCGTATCTATCAAATGTTGTACTTTCATGTTATTTCGCAATATACTAAGAAGGGATTTCCTTCGATACTTAAGATCAAAGCAGGTTGACGAACCTGTCACAATGACGGGGATAGTTGATACAACTTCACGTCCATCGGTAATTCCCATCCCGCATTTCCATTCGCCTGCATCGGTGTCTTTGGCAGCTGGAATCACTGCGCCACACTCCCCAAAGGACAGTCCCATTCCATCGTAGTATAGAGTCCCTGGTGAACTTTCGCTCGAGGAAACTGAGTAGGCTGTACCATTAGGGCTGCTCATCCAACAGTATTTCAAAGGCGCGTTGGCATTGCACTTGACCTAAAGTCACAAAAAGCACAAATTGTGATTTCAATTATTTTTTGGGAAGAAATCCAAAGGTTGTAGAAACATCGGAGCCTGTCAATAAAAAATTACCGTAAAACTGTTGCCTTTTACAACGTACACAGTATCACGGAATTGCAATGCGTCGACATTTTCATATGCACTTTTTCTGGGAACCTTGACTGTTAGCAACGATCCAGTTAACCCTGAGCTAGTACCGAGCATACACTTCCAGGTTCCAACATCGGAACGCTCTGGTTTCAAAATCGTTATTCCGCAATCGTGAGTCCGTTCGGTCAACATGCTCGAGGACTGAGTGCCTTGGCCGTAGTAGAGGTACCTGTTGCAACATCACGCGATATTGAGTTCAATAATAATTATCAATCTTCGCACCAAAGACTTGTTCGGCGAAGAGACGCGATGTTTTACCTGTCGTTACCGATTCCTTCAAAGACATTGAGCACCACACCATCAGGTTTTACAAATTGACAATAAGAAAAGGAGTAGGTTCGCACGCTGCAGAGTAGATTAATTTCACCATTATCCATACGGGTGACGGTGGCGTTCATTTTTTGATCATCTATAAGATGAAATAAGTAATTTTTGAATGTGTAATCATTTTCCCACGTTTTCATCCGTGACATAAACGAGCAGTGAAGCTTATGACGTACCGTAAGCGACAACTTCGGTTACTTTTTCCACAGCATTCACTTCACCACGAAGACTGTAACTCGCTGACCAAAAGCCTTCGTGCATGTTGGTCACGGTTGGGATGTCGATGTGGCAGTTTCCGGATTGCACAGGTAACTTTTGACCTCTTGGATTTCTTAGCTGGCAGGAAATAGCTTCGCTAGGGCCAAATCTGATGGTGGCTGGAGCACCGCGTTGCACATGTGTCAACTCTGGCTGTGGAAAAATCATTCCGGATTGTAACGTCGTTGAAGATGCGCGAAAGTGTGATAACCTACCTCGGTATCGATGGCGCTTGAGTCTCGAACTATGACGTAGAAATTTCCATAATAATACTGCTTTTCCATCTCATCCTTTTGAGTCCTCGTATCTAACCGCCATGTTCCTTCGTGACTGTCCTTCACTCGTACTGTCACACCACATTGACCGAAAGAGCGTATATCACTCGAAAGCCCATTCACGGTGTTGAGTACATCGAATTTCTGACCCTAAACAGACAAAGGTTAACGTCAAGTGTCTTCTCTTCGATCCCTGAACTTCTTACTCACATCGGGTGATGTTGCGATGCAGCTTGTCAAATTTTCGTAATGATTGACCAGACGGAGTGTCATCGAATTTCCAGGAAATATACTAATCGATCGGGAAGGAAACACATCTACTAATTGAGCTTCCTGAAATAGACAATGATAGTTATTTGAGGCTAAAGATGAACGAAGCACGTATAATTGGGTTTTCGCACATACCTCGGCGTGGGATTCTATCTCGTCTTCAGATTCTTCCTCTATGAAGGAGAGCCGAAATTTTTGGGTCGCTTCGGGTTCTTTATCGTCTGACTCGAGGTAGGCTCGAATTGTCCACACACCAGCTTGATCGAGCGTAGGAGACAGTATTCTCATTCCACAAGTTTCCAAACTCTCATCCATTATCGATTCAATTCCTGATGGCATGTCCGGATCGAGCGGAACCAAGGAAAATTCAACCTCATCGTTTGATGTCACCGTACATCGGGTCGTATTCATCGGATTCATCATTAGAAAGTCAGCCTCAGATCCAATGATACCAGGAATTTCGATCGGCTCATCGCCTGGAAATGGAATATGTTTATTTCCGGAAGTCGACTTCAAAACAGCATGCAGCAGTGAATTGAGGCCTCTGACGATCATTTCAACCGAGAAAGTTGTCAACAAGATAATCGTTATTCACTGTGGTATTTTGTGACTCAATCGTCATAAAAGTAATTCATTTCCAGGAGAAGAGAAAATCTGCATTTTACCGATTCTAGACCAAGTTCTGGTGCAAGCCATAGATTTTAAAAGTCCTATAATACTATGACAATGAATTCGTTCGTCGCGGAGAAATGGGCAGTAAATATGAAGGGTTTCGGAAGTGGAATGGGCCACAGAGAAGGGTGAGATAAATAAGATAAATCTAGTTGTTTACCAAAAGCACCGACGCAGAGGTATAAAGCCGCTCCTAGAACGGCAGAAATGATTCGTTGAATTAACATGTTTCCCTTAGTGTGGCGTCAGCTGCTGCTGACTACGATTTCAGGCTTCCGAAGGTATGATAACTCCTTTTATATTACCCGATCAGGCAGTGATCGATGCGAGTGATCTTATCTCGTCCATATCAGGTAGATAACGAGATAGAAGACACAGAGGTCCCCTTCTATCACCTATAGGTGCCGGTGATTTGTTTCTTTACCACTTGGAGAATACCGCTCTAGCATATGATACAAGATCTGTATTACAATTCCGCAGATGTGCTGAATGGATTAAGTCATCTACATTCACCAGAATCATCTCATGGCACAGGCCTAATTTACAGTTTCATTTCATGATGAGTGGGAAATCGTCGCAGAATTTCACACACCGCAGATCAATTTTCATCTACACAACTTCTTAATCGGGTGCTACATAGACACCAGGTATAAAGTGTTTTGAGGACATCTTGATACTGGGCATAGATAGATAGTGCTATTGAGAAAAGCAAAGATATTTTTAACGGTTTCCTCATCTCCGTAGAATTGTGAAACGGTAGTTGATCGATCGCGTGCGAAAGCAACCGGTCGCGGTGCAGCTTGTTTAGCGATGGTACACGGAAAGGCCATTTCAACCGAATTTCTTTCCGCTCATCCTCGAAAGCATAACACATGTCGCATGCCATGATATTCAGTCGCCATACCGTCGACTTGAGACTGCCGTCTGCAGCTTTATCAGGGCAAGAGATTCTGCTCAACGTTTCACCGCTAACGATGCCGTCAAGCATACCGCGTTACGCCTACCACATGCGGCATGTTTCTAGATTTAGATTTGGTCAAGTGGCCAGGATACCCAGGGTTTACCAGCTTTTACCCATGGCAACATTCGCTACCTCTTATTCTTAACTTGAAATAGAAAATTTCCAAGTTCAAGTAGTCGAACTCATTGTGGCAGCACTTTCCTTCTCAACCGAGTAGATTAAAGTCGACAGTCGAATTGCTGCCTAAACAATTTGCCGCAAGTTTCAGGAAGTTACCAAACGGAGCTACGTGCAAATGGCACAAGGTCTCTTTACCACGAAGTGAAATTAGAGGCGGAGTGAAATT
Source organism: Ametastegia equiseti (assembly GCA_963989295.1). Lineage (NCBI taxonomy): Eukaryota > Metazoa > Arthropoda > Insecta > Hymenoptera > Tenthredinidae > Ametastegia > Ametastegia equiseti. The sequence goes on along the minus strand of OZ022389.1, from coordinate 14,365,950 downwards.
AGCGTGGACCGAATTTCTCACTATAAATTGATAAATTGATTTAACACATTTTGCTAAATTTCCACGCCATGTGAGAGTAACATAACGCGAACCGACAAGTCTGATTGAGGTAGAAACAAATTACCAGCGTGTGTTACAGGCTCATACATATATCTAGAGGCGTGTATCATGCATATGTACTAGGTATACTTATTAGTTGTATGTATCAAGCCTCCAATTCTTTACCCTCCATTCTATATTCTTCCCCGGGTAGGTATACCTACTCGAGTATACCTCATGCCTCCTCGTAATACCCCTTGATTATAATCCAATAACTCTATGGAGATGGTCGGGGTTCGTTCTTCTCGGTCTTCTGTCGTTCGAAATCAAATTGATATCCCCGGTGTATTCGGCAAACGGAATCGACGTGGCCGCGAACTGGCCTAGCCCGCAACGAGGTTATGGTAATTGACTATCCGACTTGGAATCCCCCTGTCAGACGTATCAATTACGCCCGTATGCATCGCAAACGGGGAATCTGCCTTTGATCCCCGGCAAACCCTCAGGTAACGCAATTGACGCCTCCGTCTAATCTCAAATGGGATTGGCAGCCGACCGGGTCGCCCACTCGTTGCCGCACGAGGGACATCGAAATGGGCTCATGCTCCCCAATCTTCCTTCTTTTCTCCCCTTTTCCTTTTCGCATTCTTTTTCTCCACCCTTCCAAGATCCGAGGGTTGTTTTCTTTCACCGGGAAATCCAAGGATAAGGAAATATGTCGTGCATTCTGTTCTCGACATTTACACCTCAGTCCCTCCGGAGCTGCTCTGCACCAGGATATTCACTTCATTTGGAAATATCTCAAAATTGCCATACATGTTTTCACGTTTTTTTTTTCGGAAGGGTACGAAGCTCAAGATGAAATTCGGCAAAGATATGTAGTTTCTTTGACCTCGTTTACGATTCTTTACCTCGGTGTAGCCCTTTCGACTGAAATATTCGTCAAGATATACAATTTCTTGCCTGGGCCAAGGCTGAGAAAGAAAAACAGGCTGTATATTTCGAAATGTCAGAATACCTTTGAAAATTACAACGACCAACTGGATATGTGGGTTACATGGTCAACGCTACCCCGGCCGAATAAACCCATACCTACGTGAATTATACTCACCATGAAAAGCCGCAACATTTAGACTCACCCCTCCGTTGGTGAAATTGTATTATTGGTATTGTAGGCAGAAAGTTTATTCCGCAAACCATTACCCTGGCTATTTGTTGCCGTACTGACACTCCGTGATCGTGCAGCCTGCGTGCTTTGCCACCACCCATTAAACGAGCTTGCGTTTATTGTACGGAGCGGGGACAGTGCGACATATGGCATGAAAGTAACATTTCTATTATGCCTTTGACAAACGATCGGACCGTATTTGACGCAGTTAATATAAACTACGTACGAGCTTTGTATGCATGTGTATATCAACGTAGGTACCTGCCTTTATCTATGTACATATCTCCATATCGAACCAGTGAAAGAGACATCAACGGTCAAAGTACTTTTCCCGTGTTGCGTTATATAGAACGAGTTCTCGGACTACGCTGAACTTGTACTGGTCATCACCAGATGCCCCTGTATCAACATTTATTTTTTATTTTCATGCCGTCGTTGATTTCAGCTTTTTTTACTGCATCATTCGAAGTTGACTGACTATCGTAGATCTAGTCGACATTTTGTTGTTCGGAGTTTGGAAATTTCCATGGTGTACCGATGCTTCGGCAGAGTATAGTGTTTCAGTCGTAGTAAAATAATACGTACCCTCATTATACGCGATGTCAACTTAGGCGGCAAATGAGTCCAACGTTTGGTCAGTCACCGTATTGTAGTTTCCCTATTGTGTAGCCAGACTATCCCACAAACTACGCGATCGATCAAATTTTCCCAAATGTATTTTGGTTTACGGTGTATTTGCAGCAGTGGTTGTTACCGTCAGCCAGTGGGCAGTGACACGTTAATTCTAATCCCTCTGGACAAGCATCCCTTCCATTCCCGTTCCATTCGATAGCGGAGTCCTACCATCCGCAGACAATGGTGTAATTCGCGCCTCGTGATGATACACTCACGACTTCACTTTGTCCTTTCGGCCTTTGGTATCGTCAGGAAACACCGATAGATGCTGGATTGCATTTTCTGTATATACTGACAGAATTAGTCATTTTGGTATGACGATGATGATGATACATTGTTTCGTCAACTGAGATCGAGTGAATAATCGCAGAAATTCGTCTCTGTGTTTATAACAAGGAGAATTTCATTATTATATTTCATTGTCACGCGATAATGCCATTGCCATCCTCGTGATTGCAGGCGCGAAGAAATCGCGAGAAGAAAAGTTTGCAATTTCCGCACGAAGCTTCTGATTTCAAAACGACCAGATAACGACCGGTAGAGTTCACGAGGATGCGCATTACTCACTAATATAGGTATACCCAAAAGAAACATTGAGTGAAATTCGCACGAGCAATGCTAACGGTATAATTGCGTCAACTATAATTGCCATGGAATTTCATTGTTGTCTGTCAGTATAAAATCGCGGCATAGTTTCAATTCGGTATCAAAGTTTTTACATAAAATATTCTCCAACCTTTTGATGTTCAATTAACAACTTAGTCCGCAATAACTAGATGAGACTATAGTAGGTGCTACACGTAACTCGAAAACGTCCACAAATTTCGTTAAAGTATGTGATTCGCTGTGTTATTCCATTTACCACCGTAATTGTAACGACAGTGAAGCCATAAGCCTCCCGTACCTTATCATTGTGCTCGAATGTACTTATTATTATTATTTCGCACAACGCAACAGGGCAGAAATTTCTTTGCGGATTGCTTGGATCGTTCGAGCTCGAAACGAACCCTGAACCTAGTCTCTGATCCGATAAAAAGAGGATAGAAATGTATCAAATTGGTGAGTCCTGGGATTAGTGAGGGAGAACTGGAAGGACGCCGGATATATTCTCCCCACGAAACGTGGTTCGTTGAGCGGCCGGTTCACACATGCCATCCTGATCCACCCATTGTTGTGCAAATCTAACAAAAACCAACCCTCTAATCTGGCTGGCCCACTTGAGATTTGTGACGTGCACCCTGCAGCCGTACAATTAATTTATCTGGAGTACTTATACCCTGCGCTATTGCTATTTTTACCATTGTCTGTTTACCAGGCTCTCCTGCACGCAGCCTCGCCTCGTCCATGTATCATTCGAGATAAGCTGACGTATGGCCGAGCCTGGAGTGTACATTGGATTCTGTCGAGTACAAGCCGTCTGAAAAAATAAAAATAAAATAAACGTATATGTATATACAGTACATAAAGAGGATGGCAATAAAAGCAAACAAGATTTTTTTTAGATCCAACCAACTCAACTATCTAATAGTAGATGGGTTGATAATTTGTGTGGTATTCTGAAAACCGAGTGACGTTCAAATTACTCGGCAAGGTTGTAAGTAAGAAAGAACATGTGGTAGACGCCGGCAAGTTTCTCTACAGCACAAGAACAATATACGATGAAATCGATTCACGCATCGGGTGGCTGAATTTTCTGGTCAGTCACTTAATTGTGCGATCGTAACATCTATAACTGATTATAAATTTAATTACTGTACGGTGTGCATTATACAGTATACATATACGCGTACATTTATGTTGATTCTATTGAATGTGGTGACTCCGTGTTGTGCCACAACGGGATGCGAGCCGTGTTACCAAACGGTGTTGACCAAGGGGAGGTTATGGTTGCGTCGTGACGAGTTCGAGTCACGACTACAGGAGGCAACTTAATTAGTTACGATGCTATATGTGTCTATCGACGATCGTGACGGCACGTCTAACCGCGTGCTTGCGAGAAGACACCCTTTACCTCGGTATGATCGGACCAACAGCGCATATTACAACGCTCCCAGGATATTTTATCCTCTTCGGTCAATTAAAACCTCCACTCCAGGCATGAGGCACTTGTCTTATGGACCGCCCGGTGAGGGACACGCTTAGAGACCCGACCGTGGTCCTGGTCGCGCCCAATCCATTTATTATACCTGGATAATGAGCGTCACAAATGAGATACACGAGGGTGATGCGTGTTGAGAGGAAAAGTGGCGCCGAATAATGTTTGACCATTTTTTTTTTTTCTTTTCTTTTTCTTTTCTTCCACGCCCTATACGCAGAGGGAAGTGATGGTATAAATTTTTCACCATTCGGACTGAACTTCGATATATATAAATGTATGTATACCTTTGTTCTTTCCGTTTGGATTCACATATGTAGTTATATATATATATCCGGTGAGGTATATTTCCTCTAGCGAAGGTATAGTTCCCAATTGGAGTGAAGAAAAAGGGTCTAAAATTGGCAGGAACACCAGAGGGAAATCGGGATTTTGAAATCAAAGGGAAATGGCCGTCGGTAAAGCCCCCGGACAAGGGAGTCAAATTTAAAAGAATGACTCGTGCCATTTGTCGCTCCTTCAACGTGAACAAAGCCCTTTGAATCCTTCCGAATAGTCGTTTGGTCTTCGCCTTTTCCGTATACATTTTATCGCTGGATAGAATTGATGGTACGTTTTAGAACTTACAAAAAAAATAATATAAATAAAAATAAAACAAAACAGTTGCCGCGTTTGCACGAGTCGGGCAGCTCGCCTAAGCTCATAAAACGCTATCATACCCTTCATGGCTCAGGTAGAACCTGAACGAAATCGATACCTTCAACGTATATCTATAAGAAACGTAGGGTAGCTGGCATAGTGCGCGTATTGCTCACGTGTGTATAAGTAAATATCTATGCACACAAGACAAATACAAATACATATCTATATACCTGAATTCATCTTTGACCTGTTTATCTTCGTAAGCAAAATAGTATTTCCGCAAGCTCCAAGTGTTTTTGCGGCAAAGTATGCTCCGAGAGGATTTCCTTGGCGATGCTTGCTCTTGCGGTTAAAGTTTGGAAATTTGTTGCTAAACCGCTTAGTCCTAAGTTCAGCTCGGTAATTGGGTCCGTAGGTAGGTAGATAGGTAGGTGGGTATAGGTAGGTTTCGATACCTTCAGGTGGCTTTTATGCTATGGCATACGCGTATATTGATTACTGCACTTATAGAGTAGCTCCTGGCGAGTTATTATTTAAAATACATACATTCTGTAGGTACGAGTTCGCTCGACTTTCTATATTGCAGCTGCTCATTCCGAAGAGATATTATAGTCTTGTCATGTATAAGTAAAACATAAAAGAAGACAGCTAAAGCGATTGTACAGTAATTTTAATACATGAGGAAGTCACTTTTAATCATCAAACGGACGGATCAGGATCTCGTTGTTATTCTCCTCAAAAATACCATCAAATGTAAATCAAATTTTCATTTTCTTCAGGTAGAGTTTTTGTGTTTGACCTAATATATGAAACGTGGGTCCTTCACCGATACTACAAAAATTCATAATCCGAGATGTCTGGCTTACTGAATGGACGCCCGTTTGGAGGCTCAATTATTTTCTGGAGTATAGATTTCGGGCGTCAACAATTAGGGATTGATAAAGGTAATTATTCCGCTCGGTAAGATCTAGGTATAACTAAGGGTTGTCGATGTATCGCGAGGTTGTATTATATGTATAATCACTCTGATTAAAATCCGTCGAATCGCGATGTATGGGCACGTGCATTCAGAGTAATCAATAACAATTAGTCACCTAAAAGAACTGGCAATTAGTGGTCAGAGATTAGAAGCATCAAGCTAAGCCCGACGAACGCAATTTCGAGTTATAGGTTACCAAGGGTGCGACTATGGTATTATTTTAATTGTTACTAGTTATATCATGCCCTCATATACCTACTAGGGTTGTGGCACTTAATTGCCACGTTACCACAACCATTCGAGACATATACCTGCCCGGGTTCTCATCTCACGGTAAGCAACTCGCTTTCCTACGATTCACTCTCAATTTTCGAGTAAAAGAAACAACAGCAAGCAAAAAAAAAATTATATATATAAGCGTAACACATGGCCATTAAAATTAATCCTTGACAGGTTGGGTAGTAATTAGAGATTAGCCCAATAAGTAAACGTTTATACCTGGAATTGGTGTTAAAGCTTTTATATCTCTTAAGAGGATACCATTTTCGCACCAATTTATTGCGCAAACCTGAATGTGCCTTGTATGATGATGAAAATTTCGTTGACGCGGGTCAATATTTTCCCGGCTTCAAAGCCTTTCTACAAATGATCAGGCGACCCCTTGTGCAGTCACCGGTCAATATACGGCATCGCATTTCGGTACGTAATTTTCTTCTTTTCTCGTACATAAGCATTTTCACGGACTGTTTAATTTCCGAGAGGTTACTGCGGCGATAAAGAAGAAAAAAAGAAGAAAAGAGAAAAAAAAAAACACTAAAATTTCCAGCTGGGAATTTTTGCCCCTGGGTTCCGAAAAACAACAAAGCCCTCGACTAGCGAACTGGTGTGGCTGTACTACAAAAGACCTGCTCAGCGTTTTGCCTGTTGCACGCCTCGCCGGCGTCTCGTCAGCATTTTTCCTGTCCAATTATTCGTAATTATAGAGCTGAGCTAGGGCTGTTTTGATAATTGGTACTAATTGTAAACGGAAAATGGACGCGGACCGTGACGGGGGTGGGTGAATCAAACGTCGAGACTTACGAAGGTCCTGAGGTTGGTACTCGGCGCTGCAGAAGGACGCTTCATGAGCGTCTCCCAACACTTACTTACTGTTAGTTTTAACGTCCTAATTCTATATCTTCTCGATTCCTACGAAGAAACAACAAGTTTTGTACATTGACCATTCTATTTGTTGTAGAATTATTCTTGAGACAAAATACAGGAAGTAATGGCGCATTAATTCATCACGGAGGACACTGCAACTTCAGATATTTATTCAGTAGGATCACCTTCTTGAAGTATAAGACTCCTACCTCTGGGCAGAATCGTCTCTTTTCAAATGCTCAGCAGAACTTGAATTTTCCATGTCATTTTAATAGTTAATCGCCCTACTTCAGACAATGAGATGCAGGCAGACAGGCAGTGAACAGAGATTTTAAATTATAACGAGAACTTTTTCTTTTTCCGATAACTGAGCAGTGTTTATCAAACCGATCAGGGTAAGCGCTCTTTCCACTGCAGTAATATCGATGTTTGTCAACTAGTGCTTTCATCCGGAAATGCCAATGAGCGTGAAATATTCGATTCCTTGTTGAAAAATATCCGTTATTTTTATCGAATAATAAACTAGATGTATTTTTCTGACGAATAGCTATGGTACACCTTATGCTCACGTATAAAAGTGACTATGATCGGAATAGATGTGGATTGCTGCGTGACCTGAACAAACTGAATGTAGAAAACGTTGAAAATCTCTGTACCTTGTTAAACAAAGTAAAGAGTAAAACATTAGCAAAGTTTGCCGGGGACCTTCCTTGTGCAAAGAAGAATCTAGATTACGTGAAGTTAGAGTTTAATTTCCTACCACTGCGGCATGGATTTCGCTTCTGGCTGTTCTGCAGAGGCTAGGGAGCTTCTAACTTCTGACAAACCGAACCGAGGATCTAGCTAGACATTTTGTACTTTAGCGGCGGATGCCTTGGGACGAGAGAAATTCCAACGGACGGAAGGTCCTATGGCGAAGGCGAACCATCGCGATGTGATGCAGGTCCTTCGTCATCCGTAATTCGCGCGATCATATTTCACAGACGTGTCTGGAGGCCTTGGAGAGGTACGGGATTTTCGGACAGCAGCGATTTCAATAAATTATCTAAACAATGTAGTTTCGTGTGCCCAGTAATAACGTGAGAAGGGCTGTTGGGTCGCTATAGAGCTAAAGGTTAAACGGCAATTTGGCGATCCGCTGAACCATCTGTCAAAAGAAAGGAACGGGCTAGGTATCATATAATGATCGGCCGCAGGTCGAAGCGCCAAGGACGCGGATTCGTTTGATCGAGGTTTGACTCTAATTGCACGAAAATTATAAGCCGGGCTACATCTGTACCATGTGCAGCCTGCAGAGTTACCTACACTTTGTTATACGCGTACCTATACGTGAAATTCCCGACGCCTCGATCTTCCACCGGCACTAAATCCTCCTCTGGATCATATCGGGATCTAATCCGATATTCACGATCATTCTTATCCGGAGTAAGTATAACATCTGAAGAGCAACTTTTTGCATTAAAAAAATTTACCGTATCATGTTCGAATTTTCAGTAATTTATATACGTCATGCAGTAGACAGTTCGTGCATCCCTTATATCTTTGGTTCGTGGAATGAATAACCGTACAATCTACGTGTTTCTCATAACAGAAAAAAAAAATGTAAAAAAAAAGAGCATTACCCTTATTATTTATGGCTGAGTAAAGTGTCGATCAGAATTTTTGGTCCATTTTTAACTACCTCGCGAGCTGCCCGCGGGCGAGTGATCTAAACAAGGACAATGAGCCCCGCGGGTGGTAGGATGTCGCGCTCCAGGAGGGCGACTGCTATATAGGTACTGCACTACCCTGCAGCAGCTTCTTCATTAGAATACTCGGAGCTCATCAAGGCTCGTAACTGTCTTGACTCGGTGGACCTCACGTGCGGCAATTCTGCTGAAAATCTACCTTATACTTGAAGCCCTGAAGGTGAAAAAGGAGAAAGTGAAGTAAGGGGGATGCACAGGCAGGCATTGAATTTTTCGTATCAAAGTTATAGTGAGAAAAGAATTTGAAGTTCAATCGACTAGTTTATATATCGAATGCTGCGGATGATCCGTCGCGTGGCCTCTGGTCATTCGGCTATATATAATTTCGTACCGCGACAGCGTAGCTCACCCAACTCAATTGTCGTGACAGCTCGCGTGCTCGGGTAATTGGAAAGTCGAAGTAAACTGCATACCTTCTCGGAAGAAAATTGAAACAACGGATTTAAAGAAGAAACACCGAATCACATTGAGGCTTGCAGAAAAAGGGTGGTATCCGTTTCGTTTCTGAAGAGAAAAAGATCTTCGGGAGAGTCTGTCGAATGATTTCGTAGTCGAGACTAGTTTCTGAAAGTATACCTCAAGGTGTGGGACTTTCTTCCGAATATATCTTGGTACATATGTACAGAACTGTATATCTATATAACTATGCCTATAATATAGGGGGGGGGGGTGGGGGGGTGGAGGGAGCCAGTCAAGAGCTGCAGTTAACCCGGTTTAGCAACCGGCGTTTAAGCATTTTATCCTAGTAATTACTTGGTCATCATCTCGACGAGGGATGCAGAAGGATGTCTAGCGTCTGCACGGCATTTCTGTCATTTACTCCTGCCGTTATTTATGGTCTCAGAAATTATACACGTAAAGGGAACTTAATAAATGGTTCGAATTAAAAAGTACTTTAGTCATGGAATTTTATTACTATTCGTTCTACGAATAATTGTTCTCGGGACTTCTCTAATAGTTAATGGTAGGTCGATTACCGCACTGCATTTCTACGGTTGGAAGGTATAGGTATGTACATACCTAAGCCATAATCAAAGTTCTATAAGCTAATCTAATTTTAGTGACTACTACTCGGTTATACACAAGCTAGATGTGTTTGCTTTTGTCAATTTTATTCCAGTACACTGCGTCACGCGTGAGAAGATCCCGCGTTCCGAATAGAAGTATGAAGAATCGTTTAAAAATCGACGCGGTCTCTGATATACCGAAGATCTCTGTACCTAAAGATGAGCTATAACAGACCTAACGCCGTTCACACAATCGTAATATTTAGGATTGAAATAACCTAACCTAATCTCCGTTCAACCTACGATATTTCTACCCTCGTCTGGATTCCTTTGTTCCGTACGGGTTTTCGAACTACAACGAAACTACTCGTCCAACTTTACCGGGTAATAATGGTCATTGTGGTTTCCGCGGCCCGGCTCTATTCCAGTTCATGTATTTGCGAAACGTAATATTCCAGTTCGGATCACAATTCTACATAGCAAAAAGGTAGACGGTGATAATGTACACACGTATACATATATATATTACTCGTGTTCAAATCAGATTTGAATATTTGATAAACCTCGACTCAAAGCCAGGCGTCATTCCCGTCGTCAAAGATATAGCCGCGAGATGTTGGCACAAGGTATTACCCCGAGAGATAGTCTTGAGATTGGAGACAGTTTGAGGATGAACTTGGGTGAGCGGTCCCGTAATTCAATATCGTTAGGTATGCTTGTGTTTCAAGAGCGAAGAAAACGTCCTTGATTCCCAAGGGATCACACTATCAGCGAGTTGTCCCGAGGGTATAGAGAAGGAAGGAATTCTGGACAGTGTGTCGGTTATAATTAGGAGAGAACCCGTGTCGAATGGACAAAGATTCTCCGTTGTCAGTCGGGATGTTCTAATGGTCCTGCGACATAATTGCGTTGTAATCTGTTCTCTCGTGGGCCTCTGTCCTCGCCTTTCTACCTCCTTCTGTCACTTTTCCCTCCGAGTTATCCATCACTCGGACACTCGTCGTATTCTATGCCCGAGCTTATCTAGGTCCTGGTGGATCCTCTCAGCCTCGTCCTTTCCAGCTCCATACCATGATCACGTCGTCAAGCTTGTGGCAAACGAGCTGACTCGTGTACCCTGCAAGCTAAGCCTTCAAACTGTATGCTTCATTATTTTTTAGTGGAAAACTTATCTCCGAGCTAAAATATCATCAAAGAAATCCCACAATTCAATTAGCAGCATCCGCAGCGCTTGGCAAAAGGAAAATAATCATTCAGGTCGAGGACTGTTACCAAAAAAGAGTGAAAATACATCTTCATATTTTGTATAACTACAACTATCGCCATTTCTCGATACGTACCATGGCAAGTTCTGGAGTTCATGTAGCTCAACTGGTTTCGCAACTAGTTTTGTCATTATTAATGGGTTCGCCGCACTGCCACCGGCTGACGCATTTATCGACACGTTGCGTGGGAATGTCTTGACCAAAAGGTACATACAGCCTCTAGTCATATACGGTTGTTCTCATACCCCACGGGCTCTTGTATACATTTACTGCAAACACATGGTGAAGATAAGACGATCTTGAGGGTGTTCAGTTCTAAGAAGAGGTTTGATCAGTTGCAAAAACAGTTTACCGCCCAGGAATCAAAGCACGATGTGCGCACGTGTGTATATACCCAAGTTCGGTGCCGTCTTTGAAACTTTGTACACTCGAAGGTAAGTCGGATGAGATGAACAGCGAGTAGTTACTTGCGTGTACCAGGTACCTTAAGTATATATATGAGATGTGAAGAACGTCGATGAGACGTTGACACCCATCCGACTAAGAAGAGGCATGTCGACGGTACGGCTATCCTGACAGCCGTCACTCCGGTCAAGAACGTACGATCGCACAATAGGTTTCTATCAATCGACTCTTAACAGTTATCTGACTTCAAGCGGGATCTTGTCCACATAGGAGCCATTGTTTTCCAATGACTGGTCAAACACAGGAGGCTCATTATGCCGCATTCAACAGAGGAATCTTTTACTGCTGTACCTTGTATCCTCGGTGTGCATATAAAGTCGGTGTGAAGCGTTGTTCAGTTCCGGATATTATCGAGTTGGATGAAAATGTCAACGCGAATGCCATAGACAGTGCTTTATATATAATTTTTCACAAGTCCGCGTCTTCTAGTTCCCGTAGACTCTGGACGGGTTTTCGATTATCGACACACGGAAGCTGAGCTGCAGAGTTCCAAGGTGCGCGGGATAAATGTGGTGAGATTGCCTCTGCGCCAGTAGGTAGAAAAGAGTGGTCCAGAGAATTCTCCCGGATGACGTGACTGGATTGCAAGTGGATTGGCTGGGATGGTCTCTTCCGATTGCATTTCCGTGCAGTTCCTTCGTCCTTTTTCGATTTCCCTTCCACAAGTCGCCATGACAGTTTGTAGGTACACAGTTGTTAAAAGGCCTTTATTCTGCACTGAACCTCGAGCTTGTCACTCTTTCGAAAAAGGATTTGAACGAATCAAAAGCGAGTGCTCGCACGACGGATGACTCCTTTTGTTGGGGTCGTTCCATCATCTTTTCTCTGCAGCTAAGGCGAGTGCACTATGCCCAAGAAAAAAAATTGTGGCCGTATGTCGCGCGTTCTATCCAAGCACGACCCAGTTTCGATGCGATTGTGAACTCGCCTGCGGACTTGGACTCGGATGGGGCCGGTTGGATGACTGGCATTTTATCTTCCGACCATCGCGCAAAGCTGTTAGTTCATTGGTGATGTTACAACCACCGGACCAATGATTAATTTACCGAGATAAAACCCAATTAGTCTCGCGTGTCATTTGCCACAATTAGTCCCAGCCTTTAATTACGGCGTTACCTTTTATTTCCGGATCTCTGATTCACCCTCTCACCTCCTGTCAAGAGGATCTTCCCTCACCTCAAACCTCTCGTATTAACTGTATCATCTACGTGATAGCGTCGACAGCGTTGTGTAAAATGCAATTAAAAATGTGATGTAATTACATTTTCAATTGCCATTACATTTCACATGAGTTCAGTTACTCATTACCAATGTAACGGACACTCGAATTCGTAATCGAATCACAAAAGTAATCAATGGCTTGCAACCCTAAGCGTGGATAGCATATTTTTCAAAATAATTATCTCTCAAAGTTTCAAGTAATACGATTACCAGATCGGTTTCAATATTTTCACAATAAGATGAACAAGGACTTATTGTTAGTTTGAATTGGCCAACATTTGGGTGTTTGCCACGGACAGCGACCGTAAAGTGTACGTTGAAAAAATTGAGATAGAGATATTTTACATGCAAAAAGTTCAGAACGTATACAATACCGTCGAAATACCAGCTTTCTGCTGCGTCCTTTGCAGCATATATACCGATGATTGTAATTTTTAATGTTTTGTACCGTTGGAATTTACGAACAAAGCGAGATTTAGTTTTTATTCCAGCGGTTTTCGGCCACTCTCCACGAATTCAGTGCTTAATGGTAGAACACGTACCTACCCATTGCATTAAACGTAATTAAAGAGTTTTAATCCTCACATTGTGAAGCATAGTTTGATGGTTTAATCCAAATTGGCCCATCAGACAGCCGAGGGCTTGAGAATTAGTTGCTTCGCAAAATAACAGAGGTAAGCCTGGTTTTTCATGGTTTTTTTACGTGGCTAGGTTCTGACAAGGTCATCTAAAAATTATGGGATAAATCAGAACAACATTGCCTTGTTAATATAAAAGATCACGATTTTAATCGTACGATACCAAAAAATCCACGCCAAATATCCTTCGGCAGCAAGGGTTTGAAAAAGTCCGCTAACGTCACGGGCTAAAAGTTAATTCGAAATGAGGACTCGTTAGTGTCTCAGACGCGTGGGCCTTGTAAAAGCTCAAGCCCTTTTTTTTATACGCCTGACGTTTAATAACCAGAACTAATCTTAAAGTTGCATACGTCATTCTTCTGCGAAAACTGTTTTAATCGATGTAGCGTGATAACGTTTGATAATTACTAAACGCACCTTAAACGGCAGACGTTGATGAGATTTGCAAATCAAAAGCCAACCATATGATCGAAATTACATCGTAATTAAGATGCTAGAGAGATAATCGAGTTTGCAACGTAACAATAAATCGATCGAATTGGTTCACCTTATGATTTTGATCTTTTGAAAAAAGACAGCCAATGGTTATACATTCTGTCTCTGACGAAAGACACAAGGCGACTTTAATCAACCTGCCCTTCATTAATGATTGCATTTAGACCCAGAATGACAGACAAATTGTGCTTTATCTGTAAATTAATCGAGATTAGTGAGGTGCACCAACAAAAGAACCGTATAATGGGATCGGTAATGGCAGCGGGCTACAGCGTTTTACAGCTCATCATCCTCGAGGCAAAGTCATTCCACGAGCGCGAGCACCCCGCGGCGCTTTCGAAACGGTTCCTCTGGTGCACCGGCGGATATCACCGCGGCTTTAGTCTCGCGACTTGCAAAGCTTTACCACCAAAGACCACAGTGAGTCACTCCAGATGCCACGGGAAATTGGTGCAGGGAAACGCGGCCAATTATTATCTACCCGAATGAATATCACCGCAAGAGTCCTCTCTCGGCAATTGTCAGTCTGCAACAAAGCTTACATAAAAAAAAAAAAAAAGATCGGGAGATACATTTAACAGCAAAGTCGAAGATGGGATGGGACATCTCTACCTCAATTGGCTGTAGTTAGGTAATTCCAGAAGTGATTCAAAACGGGAAAATTTCTTCTAACGGGGCCTAATAACGTCCTTTGCGGATGAACTGCCTTGTGTCTTTCGTAAAATCGCACAAACTCCAAATTAGGAGGCATTGATTTTTTGCTGTATGCTCCGAATTACCTGCCTGAACGCTAAATGTTTAGTTTCCATTGATACGAACGTAAATTTCGACGATAATGCACGTTTGAAGTTTTACAGTGAACCTCAATAATGTTGGCTAGAAAATGGCCGAAAATAAAGGGCGTCATGTTTCACCGACGTGGCTCTAGATCAGGCTGATGTAACGGACTTGAGAGGAGGTAAATGTCAACGAAGGACCTTTGTGACGGTCTAGCCGTTCCATCTTCGTTGAATAGTGTTTCGTTCTCCGATTACGCTTCGATCGAACGTTTAGAACCGATTGATACTGGAAGAATGTTATCTATATTCGATTCTGAATGCTACTCAGAGAAACGTTGCCTCGATTATAGATATAAAGATCGTATAGACGCGATAACACCGTTCACATTGATAGGTACTCGTCTGTAATCATGAAAGAATATTTTATTATGATGTTAGTGCTTGGTAGCTTTTGTATGTAGCTTTATCACATACTTGATAGTCAACGTTTTTTGAACCTTCCACTTTTGGAACAAAGGAAAATTATTATAACCACTCCAAGAAAGAAAAGTTGGGTATTTGCACCAGATATCTACTTTCTGTGGTCTAAAAAACAGCATCCGATGGTTTTCAGCTAGACCTTTAGCAGTGTACGATCAATTTTTTGTCCGACAAAATATTCATAGAGACTGAATGAATTCAATAATTTTGATCTTGATCGAAGCAGCTATTGCTGCCTTAGAACTAACTGGATTTCAGATTCGATCGGACAAGCACTTTCTGAGTTATTCATTGAACAAAGTTCGAAGCGAAAAAAGTTTGTTTGTGATATTCCGAGAACGGATGAACAGTTTTTTAAAATGATTTTGGTCTTACAATCAATCAACGGAACTCAAACTAAATGCTGTAGTGAATTTTCTCGAAGATCGAGTCCTTTGTTTAGAAGTTACACACGGAGCATTTTTCTTTTCTGAACTCATATTTCTCGAAACTCAAAGTCCACTGGCTTTTCGAGTAGCTAATAATGACGAGGTTAGATTTTTTAATTTCCGAATTTGGAGATGGTGCATTCAATATTACCGACTGATATTTCATAAAGATGTAACCATGTGTTCAATAATGGCTGCTCATGTGTTTTCCGGATCGTTGAGGATGAATTTAAAACTAAATTTGGAAAATTAAAAATGACGGATATAAAAACGCAAAAATAATTAATTTCTCGCTCGTCATAAAATCTGTTTTTCAATACATATATAATTAAACTTTTCCATTCGAACTTTATCATTTGTTAAGCTCAGCAAATCTAAGTTGGAAGTTATGGGTCCGGCCCTTAATGGTTAGCCGAATAATCTGCTTGTTTGCAAAAACATTTTATCATTCAATATATATATAGATATATTATCTTCTCGACAAAGAAGGTAGCGGGAGCCAGATCGATACGAGGAAGTAACTGCGGGGATTATCTTGATCCCAATTCACCATCCACCCTCCCCTGCAGTATCTCGGTATAGATAATTTCACGGGGCTGTTTGCATATGTAAGCAGGCGTGCAGCTGCGGGCTCAACAACAGCAATATCAATTAATACGAGCCTGTAACAACCGTCGCTGTGTTGATGTGCTCGGGGCAACGGGTGGTCCCTAGGCGAACGAGGCGGGAACTCAAATTTAACGCACCAAGACGCAAACTTATTCCAGCTTTTCGATTCTGCGTTCTTCGCGAAGGTATATCTATACATCTTTTGGACAAAACGAACTTTTCACGTCAAGCTTTCTCCTCTCTGACTA
The DNA here is from genome assembly GCA_963989295.1 of Ametastegia equiseti. Lineage (NCBI taxonomy): Eukaryota > Metazoa > Arthropoda > Insecta > Hymenoptera > Tenthredinidae > Ametastegia > Ametastegia equiseti. The sequence goes on along the minus strand of OZ022389.1, from coordinate 14,349,826 downwards.
ACACGAGGTGAAGTACTTTCACAATAAAAATCTATCCCGGTTTTTCTTTTCACAATTCGTTCCATCAAACGCAGTGTTCCATTCTCATTTTTTTTACTAAACTTAGATGATATCGAACCACGAATAGTTTTCTGGCGATTCATCCGACACCCGTTGCATCCAAACAGCAAAGCCTATCGTTGGCTGTTGCGGAATTGGTTATCCAGGATATTATAGAATTTGCGAGGTATTCGTAGCGCGGACAATTCGCGATTACGAAAATGGAAGACGGGCTTCAGTCTTCCGCTACAGGATATTATAAAACAGACATTTGCTGCACCAAACTTGACATCAGTTCAATTTGAGTTTATCCGCCCATATCTATTCACCGTCCGAATATACAAGAGGTTTGAAACAATTTAGGCCAGGGTAATTTAATTCGATTTATTACATCCGGAATCCATCCGTCCGGCCACCTATAAGCTTCAGACGAGCCGAAACCCAGCTGCATTCACATAGGTATAAGTAATTTCTTGAGTGAATAATAAAAGCGGAGGGTTCTATCCTATTGGAAAATTGTTTTGTCCTTTTGTTATGTAGGTACAATTTCATTCAGACTCGTTGTCCGATTTATCTATATCGTTGTTAAAATACGATAAACCAATAGTAGAGTCGGAAATAGGTGGTTAAGCCCAAGCGATTTGATTTCTGCCACAATTTAGAGGAATTCCTCGTAGCATTTGTCCCCAAAAGGACAAATGAACATCCCTTCTTGGTCATTGAACAGTCCAAACACAGGTTCATTACACGAAACCAATAGAAATTCTTTAGTTGCCCCGAAGCGTTCAGCCTTGAGCAAGAGTCTCGATGGAATCTAAGCCCTCGTCAGTTGACCAATGAAGCGTGCACAAGTGGGGGCATGCTTTTGGCAGAGTAGGGTTGAACCTTGGTAAGCCCGGCCGATTCCACGGGTTAATCACTGTTCAGTTTCGTATGTATGTATAGTCCGCAGCGCGTTCCACCCCTTTCCCGTTTCTCATCACAATCCCGCTGGCCACCCCGAGCGTATCTCTTCTCCCCGAGCGTATCGCTTCTCCCCGAGCGTTCTCTTCTCCCCGTATATATACCAACTCCGTGTCTTCCGCTACGTTTGCTCTACCTTACATTTATACGTAGACGTATACGGGATCTATGTATACGTAGGGTTCGCCAAGCAGATCACCCTCTCGTCACGGCCATTGTTGGCGATCTCGAGGGTTCGCGCGCCCAACCGCGCGAGACAGTTAAAGACCGAAGGTTACTTGCGTATACTGGCAAAGAGAATGATTAAAAGCGAATGATTGCAGGAACCGATGACTTCTTACTTTTCGATTGATTTCCGATCGAGTATAATCGATTCGGGAACTGAATGTCGTTTTGTAAGCTAGTCGAAACACGCGAGCGGAATCAGGGGCAGAGTGTTACACAGAATGTTTTTAAGATTGTACAAAAATTTTAGGACGAAGGATATTTTCAGGAAATTTTGAAGACACTTTTTGCTTGCCAGAAACGTTTTCGGGTTTTCAAATTTCATCATTTAAAAATGGAGATTGTACGCCGTTTTACTTCATGACTTTTTTGATATTAGTTGTATAGTTGATTGATGACAACTGTGATTATGATGCAAAACAATTACCCGACAACACAGCTTGAGGATTACTCAGCAAGACACTTGCTTCTATACACATATAAATAAATCAAGGGGATTTGACTTATCTTGAATTTCGCATCACGCTAAACTTATAATAAGCATACCTCGAAAACACCAAAAACACTAATGGCTTCAGTGCTACTTGAGAGATACAAAAACAAGCAGATAATTTTGCTGACCACGATGGGTGCAGACGTATTACTTCCTGTCCAGATTTTTTTTAGATTGAAATATGGTATGTTCGAAGAAAAAAGACTCTTCCGCATTATATACGCGAAGATCGTCGCGAGATTTGTTTCGCGATATTTTGTTGTCTCCGAATAACTCGAAAACTACTGAAAATAAAAAATCGAAATTCTGATCAGACTCTGATAAGGGAAAACCGCATCGGTAAAGACCAAAATCATCAAAATTCGTCCATTCATTCTCGAGATATCGTCGAACAAATTAATGACACACGCACATGCCAAAGTATCAATCTAAAAAGGACCCCAAAACATGGTGATGGTGAATCTCAACTTGCAATCTTTGGTCGTATTACAATGGCTTATCTTTTTCCAGGTAGCAAATTGAAAATATGATTCTTCAGCGTGTACCATAATGTTCAAATGTATATTTATTGCAGTACAGTTGCCGGACGACATTTGAGTAAGATATGGAGTTGGGCTATACCGTTTTGCCCCAGGTATACTTGCGAGAGAAATAGTCATATCGAAGGTTTTATTTATGTTCAACACAAGGTAGATAGGTGGGTACGTAAATACTGTACACTGTACGAGATTCGATAAAGATTCAAGCTTTATCGGTAATTTCCCTACGGCTGCAGCAGTGTCTACTCGATTGAATATTGCAATCTGCAACGGTATTAAGGCTAATACGGGTACAAGCTTCGTATTGGCGTACGAGCGTACCTGTAATATCATGCCTCGGAGGTAATACGCCAGTGGCAATTCGTTACGTTGAAGGGGTTTACGTGCAGGTAACCCCCGGATGCCGTTGGATTGGTGAAACGGATTTGAGGCGCGTGGTTACCTTGGGCGGGTTTGATTCTAAATTGTAATATCAATTAACCGGAGTAGAGTGTATCGGCGACCTGATTGCCAGCCGAGTGAACCGAAGACGAGAAACTAAGGCAGTCCTGTCCCAAGCCCTGGACATATCTTGGATTCGAACACTGGCTGATCACCGTAGCCGGGTTATACGACTCGTTTCGCTCCGAAATCTCGCTAGCAATTACCGAAAGTGGAAAGACCGCTCGCTCTGCAATGGCGACAGTGTAAGATGAAGGGATGAAGGCGCGGCATTGCGGGGTGGATAGCCAGGTTAGGGTTAAAGTCTGATTGGTAGGGAGGCTGCCGGCGAGCCCCCAGATGGGTTGGTGACGCCGTTAAATAGCCCGGGGTCTTCCTCGTCTGTCCTTGATAAGATGCTGATTAGATTACCGGGCCTCCATTCGAACTTAAAGTAATTATCTCTCCTCCGACTCAACCTCAACACGATAGCTAGTGTATTATCATTCTGGGACGTTGTGCTTCACGAGAACAAAGTGAAAGTCTCTTTTGAATACCGAATATGGAATTGAAATACCGGAATTCCAAATTACACCCTTACTCTCTTTCACCAGGTTCAGGTATTCTCGTTTGCTTTGCCCAAAGACTGTTCCTACACAGTAAAGAGTCCGATACTGTCTAGTACGATTTCAGGATGTACCGCTGAACTTCACAGTATGACCAATGAACAGTAAGTACTTATGATGAACTTTGTTGCTGCAAAGTGCCGTGGTACCCTGATCCGGGAACAAAGTTCATCATGATCACTGGTAATATTGTCAAGTTTGCCAGTGTCTCTAGTGATCAACGATTGGACTCTTTTGCAGAGAAAGTCTCTCCTGGTTTGATTTGACAGTATAGAGCTCAGCGACTGATGTCGTCTTCCAGTCCCCCACATGGAGAGGATCATTTCTTGGCATTAACTAATCGTTATTAAAATAAGTTTGCGGTTGAACCAAGGGCAGTATGTTTGTCTGGGCCGGTATATAGGAAAGGGGAACAATGAACACTCACCGAGAAGCCTCCGTTGCTTCGGGATGACAGATGTCAGAGCAAAATGCATCCAAACTCGCTCTGCAAGGAACCCCAGTCACTGCGTTACATTTAAATGATTGATGAACAGCTTCAACATGGATCACCGGCGGACGCACATCCTCCAAAGCTTCGGCTCAGTCGGTAACGGGGTTCATCGATGTCTGTGACAAAAACGATTCGGTAATTATTCGGTAATTGCAAAGTTCGACTTTTTTTTTTGCATGTTATCGATGAACAATTTTTCGGATCAAGCTCATCCTCGTGATCCAGTCATCGTAATGTTCGAGCAGCGAAATCTCAGAATCTATACACGTGTTTCTTGGTGTTTGGAAACGCTGGTGTTTCCAATCCATAAAGTCAGTTCGTCTACGGCTACCGTTGACTTGATTGATTTTGGCTAAAGCAAACATTGCTTACTTACTTAGCCGTGGAGGGAAATGACGAATGTACGTATATTAATAATGGTTGTGCAGGGACGCGAAGCGACCAGCTGAGACCCACGGGTGGGTACGTCGCTCAGGAGAACCAGGCGTCCCTCATTTGTCTTTGAGGATGGATTCACAATTCAAACACAGACAACGCGTCCAATCAATCTCCTATGAATACGTCATGTCCCGCGGTGGCCGCAGCGGCTCAACGACTCTGACCGTATTCTACGATACTATTATGTATGTACCAAAGTGACTAACCCGGTCTCCGCGCCTACGTACTTATGCATATATGTATATGTATAGTACATATACCTACAATACGCATCCATCGTCGTGAATGCACGCATCTGATTACTCGACAAGCATAAATATGCATAATATTTTTATAAACGTATACGACTAACCCATGCATAAGGCTTCTGCAATGATGTGGTCAATTCTGAAACGCACACGGGCCCACCTTTGAACATTTGGCTATCTGGCGTTATCGCGTAAAGGTGAGTAAGACAAAACTGTACGCAACCGTGGCTTTGCTGAAATTGAATTCAATGAATCCTCAGGAGAGCCTCTTTGTGTATCTACGGTTTTATTTACCTGAGAGCAAAAATTGCAGTTGACCGTTTTTTCTGGGCTTGCAACTTAGCAGATTTGCCATGCCTACCCTTACTAGTTGGGGAAAAAAAAAAAGAAATGTATTTCAGGATGAGCACGCGGATATATTTCTGTTGTTTCTAATTTTTCCGTCATCTGATCAATCACGTGGATATATTATGAGAGGCTATCGTTTCTACGGAATTCAGATCTACAAAGCAGTAATAACACGAAAACTTTCTTGCAAAATCCGTTTTACAGATGAACTGTTTCATGCACCGCGGTTATACGCGGAGCTATTGCCGGACCGTACGTCTACAAAGCCGTTATACGTTTCGTATCTACATAGAAGTGATTCTACATGCCACGGTATCACAGAATTATAATTAAAAAATATCGATTATCGAAGATTTCGATAATTGAAGATATCGACCCAACAAAATTTGAAAATATCAGGCAGGGCTCTGTAGAAACAGCCAAAAGATCATTATATAGAACCGCGGTGTGTCGAACATGATGTAGAAAAAATTCTGTGGAAACGAGCCACGATATGCTATTGTATACATTTTGGAAATGCTCTTTAGATTGAATTGACGTAATATGCAACATCGAAAATTACTCCGTATAATACTTTAAAATACTAGTAATCTACTGTATGAAATGGGACCAGTGTCGAAATATTTTTTTACCAGAAACTATCGGAAGGTTTCGCACCGTGAATTTTTCCACCCAACAATTGAAATCATCCAGTACCATTGATACGTTCAAAAATCCCATCACTGCTGAATATGCATTGATTCGAAAAGTAATTTTGATTTTTCTTAGCGAAAAATTATTTCTACCTTGGAATGGATATGTTGATCTGATCAAAGTAGCATGTTCTACAATAATTTTGCTCACTAAGGCAAAATAATACTTTCATATTATTCGTGTGATGAAAAAAGTACAGTGTAAGTAAGTCTAGTCTCGATTTCCCAGTTCTCATTTATTAAACTGATTCCACGTACCTCCGATTATATAAAGTTGATAACTTGCGCTCGAATAATTATCGCGACGCAATACCGTGGCGAATATAAAGATTGGAAGTGGTCTGCAGGTTGAATTGATTGGTTTGATAAGTTTTCTCCAAGTAATCCATACCCTCACTCACATGCCTCGTTCAGAGTTGATTTGCAAGGGAATGTAAACCCAGACTCCTCGCACGTCCTCGAAATCACGCTCGAGTATCATTTGCAGGGTTACAATAATTCCAGAGGGTAACCACAGCAGCTGAATTTTATTCATATATAATAATTTGCATTCTGGGCCGCGGCACAAGAACCCACATTATTAGTGGCCAGAAACCCAGGATGGTTGGTTGGTTCGTTCGGTTTGGTGAACGAGGGGGGCACCCGATCCCGTATAGGGTGGTGGTCAGCTAGATATATACCCAATGCTACATTCTACAAGAGGGCTTACACTGCGGTTTCTTTGGCACGAATCATTTTGTAATTAACTTTTTGTTCTGCCCTTTGTATATCCTCTGGAGACATGCGTACCAAACCAACGCGTATTGGCTCGGATTGAGCCACCGTTCGGTTCATTCGGGTTGTTCGGAGTTTGAATAACAATAACAATGATAATAATAATGACAGGTTCTTCGATTCACGTGCATTGTGTATGCTCATGTGTATACTGATTTTTATACTCCACAAACTCTCCGGGAATGCTTGCAGGTTTCATTCTGGCATACTGTATAGCCGGTTTCCGGTTTAAAGTTGTGGTCAATGCCGCGTATCTGGAATTTCGTTTGATTATTTGATCAAAATCCATCTGTCGATATACTCGCGGATAGAAACAATTATTGATCATACAAATGCTCATACGTGTTACGAATTTTCAGACTTTCACATGCGTGTGCAGTGCTTTATATGGGCCATTCGAGAACGCAAGGCATATTTTGGAACGATTCGAGTGGATTGTTACAGTTTCAATTCGTTCGATTGGTGATCATCAATCGTTATCTATGCAGGCTTATAGGTAGACGGGTATAGATTGTGATAATTGAAACCGTTTCATTCACATTTCACGCATCATTGGACATCGTTCCGCTCTGACCATACGGAACAATCAATATTGAGCTCTGGATTTAATCGGACAAAGTTTGCGCAATGTCTGTTCCGAAAACAATGCTTCGGTCACGACATTTGTCATAATTATTTATCATTAGCCATCAGGTTTCTAATCCGCCATAGTCGGTATCGGATTGGTCTGGATAGTTTTGTCTGATCTTTCGGCTCTCTCACCGTCAAGTATCTCGATTTCTTCGAAACTTATGTAGGTACATTCTACACAACTTCACTATTATACAGCTCAAGAGAAATCAGAACTAATTCTCATCGTACCCTCCGGGACCTTGATTTCATGTCGGGTTATATTTCACCAGCGTTTGATCCACGGTTAGAAAAAAAATTGAATAAATTTACGAAGCAAAAAATTGCGTCACGGTACAACGAGATTGTGTATCAATTACTTCAATTTATTTCTGTTAGGTATCTGCTTCGAAATTAAGCCGCGCATCACAATTCCAAACATGAATTTGTGGATTGTAAATTTATGCATGGACGCAAATAACTCAAATATAAATATTATTGCGTCACTTATGCCATAGGGTCTTGAGTGCTGAAAATTCGGATTTGATGCCGGGAAGTAGCAGGAATTGTTTTTCCAAAATCGCCTTGGAATGGATAAATACGTTTGGATTAATTAGAATTGAGCATTAAGGCCAGAAGTTTGTACATGCCATAAGAATTCGACTTTCTGGTTCTGATTATTTGATTTTCTATCCTAATATTGAAGCTACCATTCGCAATAATTTCCAATTTTTTCATTTCTATGGATTTATGTGTGTTGGTGAAATTTGAGCTCAATAATGAAACAGAACAGGCTCTATAGAGAATATTTCGTTGTTATAAAAAATTGATTTGTAAAAACCAGTACAATTATGAACGAATTCGATCGACCGATCAAAATTATTAAGAACTATCAATAGTTCAATAATCGATTAAGTAATTTCATGGTATAATTTCACGATGTCTAACCTGTTCGAAAGCTCAACACCAACTGTTCCAGTTAATGTGTCCGGATTCGATACTTCGAGTATTTATTTCTCTGATTTCCCGTATTGTTTATACTTTACATTTAAATATCGATGGCGTTATTGAGACGCTCGACGACGAATATGGCCTTTGTGCAGATTGACGTACTGATTCTATAGAAAAGTATTCCTTCAGGACCAGCTGATGGCATTTGCAACGTATTATTTATATTTTTTTTGCGTATTGCAAAGAGTGCCTTGGGACGCTTTGTCAGTAATGTGATGAAAAATTTGCATCTCACCCAGTTCCGTACGGAATTAGTGAGACAATAAGATGTATCGTAGATTAGGAAGAGATTCAAACCTCTTATGGGACGTTCGTCATCCTTTCAATTTATGAATGACTCGTATAGCCAGTTTTAAATTACTCGCATCATCCGTTTCGACGAACGTCTTAAGTAAGTATAAGGGCTCAGGGCATGGCGAGGACTGTGATGCTACGGTAATAAAATAATCTGGAGTTTATTTCAATTAATAAAGCTCGATTTATTTGTATCGTCGAGATTCGTTCAAATCGACCTCGGAGTTTCGAAAGTTCGTTCCGTTTTCCCGCGGGGCCGCGCTAATGAGGCTAATCTATCTTATTGAAACTCGTCGGATAATTTGACACGCTTACTGCACGAGGATAGCAAGTTATCTCTCCGAAACGTAGTTTCAACTGATCCCGTCCAGTGAAGTACTTACCTATACATTTCGTTAGTTTACGTGTGGCTCGTAATAAATCTGTAACAATTGAGATTCATTTGTTTTTCTTCTTCTTCTTCCTCTCGTTTAGGTCCAGATTGACGTTCGTAGTTCGCAATATACCTATATATACCTAATCCCGTTTCTAAAGGAAAGTTCAAAATCCTTTCTCGTTCAAAAATGAATTGAGAAAGTTCCGAACTTTCCAGTCGACGAGTGATATCTTCTTTTATTTTTTATTTTCACATTTTTTATTACCCTTTATAATCCTGCACGTATTTTTCGAAAAAATCTTTCACGACCAAGGGAAAACTCGGACTTCACCCTCGACTTTATCAACTCTGAACCCATTCAAAGCCCTGCTATTATACGTATGTATGTACGTATACCTCTGTATATCTGTATATATCTATCAGTATATACGGTTGTACATGTCACGTACTCTGCAGGCGAACACCATGAGCTTCATCCTCTTTGTCCTGTATAAATCTCCGAGGTGAGAGTCCGTCTATAGTTTGGCCCTCGGGTGTTTCGGGTCCCTTTTTCAATACACGCAATAACACACCTAACGTTCCGCTTTCTGCTCGCGGTGTGTAAAAACCTCTTTTATCCACATTCGCACGTATTCTGATCGTGTCCAGGAAAAAGAAATCTTCAACTCTTTTACCCATTTTTATAATTTTAACAGCTGCGGGAGTATTATACTCTCGGCGTTTTTTACCTGAATGTGCAAAATTTCGTATCGAAACTGTCGCTTCAGGTCCACACATATATTTTTATAAGTAGATCGCTTCGAATTGTACAATTTTGAATTGTAATTGCATTCTGGTAGCATTCGTAACAGCTTGTTTACATAATGGTTATTCTTTGAATGAATAATCCAGATATTGCCGATTCTTTGCTGATGTGAAATTTCAGTGTATAGCTGATACAAGTAAGTGGTGTAATCTAAGAAGAATGCTAATTACAAACCTATAGAGCGACAGAAATAATTTCCTTTCAAACTTTTCAGACAATTGGCTGCGAGTTAGATAGAATCTCTTCTATACAGGTATGTACATACCCACGCAGATCTTGACAGAGCTTTTTCCTCTAAAAGCATGAATATCATTCTCGTTGATGTATTTCTCGCCTATCTAGGTGGCTATTTCAGGGGATACGTATTCATCTATTATGTAGGATGTAATGCGTAGATATATCTATACCAGCAACACGTAAAGTATATTAATAATAAGAGCGACGGACGGGTTTCGCCACGCTTCACCGAAAGGACGCTTCGGGCTAGGGTCCGGAGCCCTTGTGGTTTTATTCTTTCGGCCAACCCTTCTGGTCGCCCAACGTAGAGTCTGGTGGATGCCGTAAACGTAAACGCAACTCAACGTTCTGTTCTGTTCTCCACGTTCAACGAGCTGGAAGATCCATATCTCATTTTGAGGGGTAGCGTTTACTTATACCTGCGTAGGTACCCCAAGTCCCCGCACGTACCTACATATGCGAATGTATCCTGCGGGCGGGCCAACGAATCTGAATTCGTAATACATATGCCTCGTGTACAGGGAAGTTCAAAGTTTCAAATGCTAACTCATATTTCGACGGGTATTTTCAACCTAATTAACAAAATATCATTTTCAACAAATAATTCCCAGCAAATATTATTCGAACTTAGTTTCGAAATAAACCTCCAGCGTGGAGACAGTATATATGTTCTGGTTTCGATTAAACAGTGGCTGCGTGATCAGCTAAGCTACCTTGTATCGTATGCCGGTAATTCCCTGCGTGAAGTCGCACAAAGCGCTCTGCCCTCGAATCGAATTAAAACTCATAATGGCGACGGAATGACTGCAGCGGTTTCCATGTGGCTGATTGCCCTAGTCCGGACAAGAACACCCGGGGAACACCCGTGGTTCAAAGGCTCGGGGCTCCGGTCCTGCCGGATGACAAAGTATTTACATTGAACTGGCTCACGTGGCATGAAATGCTCACCGATTCCCGCTGGGCCGAGATCTCGGGGTCCGGTTGAAACGCCGCGGACAGAAATACGGGCGTCCAGCTGTAGAAGGGACTATTATCTTTTAGAAAAATTATAATGATCTGTATAAGTGCCTCGCGGAGAAGCCGGAATTTTTACAATCGAATGATATCTAAAATTCAATTTCATCGAGGCTTATTCGAAACGAAGTTTTCCTCGTCGTTTAATTATTTGACTATACATGTATAGCTGCTTATAGGATGGGGACGGTCGTGGGTGAAGAATGTTTCAAGTTAGAAAACAAGTTTTGTAGGAAGCAGGAACATCTTGGAGACACGTGGTCCTTTGGATTTAACGACGAGCCGCACAGACCACTTATGGGCCTCGAGGCTTTATCCGCACGCTGCTAGTGGCCGTAAGCCACATGTCAAGTTCCAAAAGAGAAAGAAAATGAGAATCAGAATGAGAATGAGAATGGGAAAGAGCGCCTGTGCCTGTGCCGTGTGCCTCTTACCTCAGCAAATTTTGAAAAATAATCCAACGTAGGCCCAACGCTGGGTTAATTGATGCGCTTCATTTTTCGGGCTTTTGTCTACAGCAGTCAAGATTTATGAGGCTGCGGCTAGCGCAGAGGTAGAGGTCGGCAGCTTTGAGCGCACAACACAGCGGGAAATCTTTTCGGCCGTCTCTTTCCTACCCCTCAGTTTTTCGGCTATTTCATATTATCCCTACTCCACGATCCTACTAACAGACTCTATATCATAATTTGCCCCATCAGTGTAGTCTACTACTAATATCATTTTTGCAATGGAAATTATTTGCAGTACGATGCCGATCGGTAATCCTGCAATGTAGAGCGAAACGATTTTGATGTCAGTACCATCAAATATTTTACAATCGAAAAGAGCCAGGTTTATTAACTGTGGGAGTTACTCATTCAGGAAATCATTTGACCGTCTTGTATCAAATCGAGAATTGAATCATCTGATTCCCATGTTCTGAAATTACGCATTAAAATGACGAAAAATTAATTGAGATCACTTGAACTATAAGTAGTGATACGAATCGTAGATGGAAAAAGTACATACTGTATGGACAGCCGGAAATCCTGGTCTCTAGTGCTATGAATATCGCATTGCGGTGAGATATAGGAGGTTTATGATAATGAAAGCCCCGAGCATCTGGGGTTTTGAAAACCAGTACTGTACCAGATTGAAGGTTGCATCAGTTTTATTCCAGATGTTCATGTATACGGAATACAGAATTGTATTTCTGCGGGGAACCTCCAAACTTGCCAAAACTATTGCAGCGAGTAATAGCCGCTAAAATCTACTTTCCTTCTTCTACTCATGGAATCATGTTCTGACATTCTACCAAGTGAATTGAGTCATATGCAATCACGAGACGTAATTAAAAAGCTGAAATTCTCAAAAAGATTCCGAGATCACCGAAAAAAGTGTAAAAAATAACAATAAATGGTTTTTAACTGAAGTAATTCGTAGACTAGTACTGCAGGAAGTTAATGGCCTCTCGGTTCACGGCCCCTGTAATGATAATTGGTACAAACAATATGTGCAAGTAGTAGATAACGTAGGATATGCATGTGGAGACTGTGTTTTATGGGTAGAAAATATTTCGTTACGCTTTGAGCCGGGTTGGGGAATAAAAGGAAGGATATAATGCTAGTTGTCCAGTGCCTCAGGGGCTGCGGTAAATAATAAATGAAATTTGACGAGAAGAAGTATAAAAAGCGTTCCACCTGAAAAATGTGGAATTCTAAATAGGGATAGTTTTACGAGGTACATAAATTTGTATACATACTTTGAAAGAACAGCTGTCTGCCTACGTCTGCTTTTAGACCTTGGCCGCTACTGACCAGCCAACAAAAAAACCCTACTCAGCAACTCCAGAATACAACCGTAGGTCGATACCGCGGCTTTTTAAAAATGACTCCGAAATCTATGCAAATATCTTCTTTGCCAGGTGCCCCGGGGAGATTTCACGAAAGATACTAGCGACTATTTACTCTTTTGAAATCAGACGTATGTGTGACGTGTGAATAACGAGGGTTAAATTACTCTGACGCCTAAACGGAATTAATCGGGTGGTTTCCCGAAGAATGGACAATGGAGTAAATTGTCGACGTTTAGTTGGTGAATCGTAATTATTTTAATGAAAAAAAAAACAAAAAAAAAACAAAAAAAACGAGGAGATAAATCTAATCAATTATCGTGCGCAGTAGACTGAAGAATTCCCGAATCTCGTTAAACGACAAATGAAGCTCCCTTTACTTCGGTAGCATCCGGCGTATCATTATTTGGGCACCTTTAACGACCATAGCTTAACAAAACGGAAGGTTTGACGATGTTAAAGTGTGAATGCATTGTTGGAACGATCGAGTTGATTAGGTGTAGATTCCCCACTTTCCTATCTAGAAAATCAGTCCTCTAATTTTCGGGTAATTAAGCTCCGAGCTTGTGTTCAGACTCATCGAAATATGTAACAAAACACGTGTTAGGGATAATTTGGGAATGCCCTGAAGAGCCTTACGGGTCTTTGGGAATGCAATGGGATTGAATTTATGTCAGTCGCTTAACCGGCAGGGCCGGGGTCGGGTCCGCGCCCGGTTCAAGATAAAATGCATTAGCGTCTGCTTATTTATAGGCTCGGCCACTAATTTCGGCGCCTACCAATTTTTCAATCTAGCTTTTAAAGGTTTCAAACTTAATGGTAATTTATTGGCTTCTCTAGCTTTCGTCGAGTTGCATACGCATACGCATACGCTTTTCGATCCACGTCAAATGAGATTCCCAGTTTTACGAAACTATTAACTCGCTTTACACTCCCAAGATAAAGTTCGGCCTTTTCAAGATATACCGTTGTTGTTACTAGAAGGAGAAAAATAAATTCGTTTCAAAAGAAATTCGGACGTATCAGACGGCCCCGGTAGCTACCGGTGGTGAAATATTGCGTAAAACTTTGGTGATTTATATTTACCTACAGACTAGCTATATCTACCTTTTATCTCAACGTCCGTATCTATCCAAGAACAGCTTTCTTTCTTTCTACTATATATATACCTATGTATACGAACTCTAAACACTTGACATTGCCACGCTTCGTTGGACCCGAAACCGAATTCTCTTTCGCGGTGAACATTCCAGTCGACACGCGTTATGTCAACAGCACCTGTTGCCTAACACCTAACTGTATATAAACCAGTGCAAACTATTCGAAAAATCAGAACCTTCAGAGCAGTTACTTTCGATAGTTTGAAAAACACCTGCAGCAAGTCCACGATGTGTTTCAAGCTAATTCTCGTCGTTGCTACAGTGGCTGTTATGGCCCAAAGTACATTTGGTCACAAGGCATATTCCTTCCAGCATTTCCACGGCCCTGTCGAAGGACATGACCATGTTGTTCAGTACGTCGACAAGCACGGACATCATCACGTGGACTACGTAGCCCATCCAAAATACACCTTCGCCTACGGAGTCCAGGATCATCACACGGGTGATTTTCACGGACAAAAGGAATACCGAGATGGAAAGAACGTGGCTGGAGAGTACTCCCTGAAGGAACCAGGCGGCAATGTCCGTACCGTAAAATACCACGCTGATAAGGATGGCTTCCATGCTGTGGTTCACAACAGCGGTGGAAATGACCACTCTCGCGCCTACGCTCATGGCTATTAGAGTCGGTCCCGTCTCGCGTTTAGCCGTGTACCAAGTTGTTGATTATTACTCTACTACATGATGTTAATTAATAAACTAAACGTTTCATAAATTTCCTTGTTCTCGTCGTAATTCAATCCTCCACTTCCTCAGAAGTAGCTAAATTACCCAAGACTACATACTCATTCCTTAAACTACGGCCATTGCATATTATGAGCACTATGAGTCATCAGTCGGACTTAGGACTTCAAATTCTTGCTGTTTGCACCATGTATTTGGAGCTTGCAAAGTAGATGTTCGCTGATTTTGGTCGATAGTATACTGGGTCGCGTCGGAAATGAATGTCGTATTATATTATGATTCTGAGACGTTATTGGAAGGTTAATACGTCCGAATGCATCAGGGTTGAAAATAAATTCTGTCGCCTCCCTCCGGTACCGCGGGAGCTGGGGACCCTGAATTATCTACCAGGGAACTCAGTCTCAACGACTCTTCTATTTACTCCGGAGTCCACCGTCTCTGCCCACCCTGAAGCCTGGCCATCCATTTCAGATTTGTCGAATTGAATTCGTTTTCGCAACGAGGTTGGCTCGCTCCCTTCTGTCTCTTTCCGCACCCTTGCCTTTCTCGAGTGAACGTCTACTTTTTATTTCACTGTGTTTCTCTTTTCCCCCCTTCCCCGTCGGTTTTTCCCTTTTCTCTATTCTTCTATTCCCTGTTTTCTCGTCTTGAACGTATATATAGGTGGTATACAACGTCGCGTTTCTTGTTTACGAGATCACCTGCGGCACCGGGTTTTTCTTCAACCTTTTTTACCTCGACCAACCAATTCCGGAGTCGCACAGCATCCGTGTTCGATAAGAGGAGCATTTTGATTTAGGAACGGAGCAGATATCATAACCATTTTTTTTTCTTGCTAACGGTGAAAATTATCGAGATTCTAGTCACGTAAAGGAAATAACTACAACATCGACCTGATTTCCAGAACTAGATCTTCCACGTATATCTATAACGGCCGTCATATATGTGATAATAATTTATACAGACAAAATCGTCATCCTCCATGCATTCGAAATTCGCACTTTGGCTCTGATTCGATTCGCAAGTATACCGAAATTAATAATGCAACTTTTTTTTTTTATCTCAGTTGATATCCATTTTCAGTTTAATATTTTACCTCCTGCGTGGGCTCCAATCTTGAACAGCCTCGGCAACTTTGCATAACTCTTTCGGGATTCGTAGTAGTATGCTAATTTCGTGGCAGTCAAAGCAACGACCGCCGTAAGCAGATTCGCGGACTGCTCCCGCACGTGTTGGTGTACGTATATACCTACGCCTACATTTATGTATACAGATTTCAGATCGTGGAATTTCTACCTAACGATACAAAGAAAATGAAAATGAATAAAAACTGAATTGACTTCACATTTGGTACAGAAATAGTCCGAAGAGCAATTCAACAGTTGCTGAACTACATTAGTAAGGGAATCAGATTTCAGAAGAAGACTTCCGCATGTTTCAGAAAGAAGAAAAAAAAAAAAAAAGTAAGCAGAAAATTGGTTGACTTGCGTATCTTTCGGGAATGAAATTGGAAACTGTTATTTTTCACAAGACGAATGGCAGGGCAGGGCTGCAATAAGATGAAGGTGACACTTTCATGGAATATAATGTTAAATGAGGCTCTTTATACGCCAACGCGTGGCTTTACATGACTTTCATGGTCCGGAATTCACTAAAAACTGTCAAAACAGTGACTTATTATCGGGTTAAGAATTATATCCCACTCGCTTCGAATATGAGTGAATTTTAAAAGAAATAAAAATTTATTTCGTCGATTATGAACGTTTGAGGACGAGAAAATTGGTGAATTCTGTAAATATACTGACACGTATCACGCCAGTATAGGTAGATTTTTATTTGATTGCGAGATGAGTTAATGAATCAGACACCATCAGCTTCAGGTTAATCCACAGGCGAACTTTAGTTCGAATGATTCCGTAAAAGACATTAGTTAGTTTCAATCTCGTTCCAGATTTTCCTGTTTCCAGAAGAGAAAAATTAAGCACAAGTCAACGGAGAATACCGAAGACACATGAACTCTAGGAGAAAATAGTATACACAGCTACCCTTGTATTGTATTCGAAAAATCTAGATATATCTACCCTCGAGGGAGATATGGAGAGCAATGTAATACGTGCCGCGCCGTTTTTAATCTCAGCTTAATTGTTTCTGATATCGCAATGCGTCGAGGTTTAAAATAAAAACGTGCACCTCGCACGCGAACTTTTCCCTCATATAATACCTAAATGTGAACACATTCGATCGTTATGTCTATATAAATCAGACCTAGCTCTGTTTTATGAGTAACATTACAAAGCTGCAGAGAAATCCGAATTGTCGTACGGTGAAAGAAAGGCAATATACAGGTGCCTGTTCCAGTTTTTATTCGTTTCTAAACTCAACGAAACGTACTCACCTACATGTATTACGTCAACATACATCTCATTAAAATATACATTCCCGTTCACAGGAGCGTGAAAATTGTTTACATTACCGCCCGCGTAACAAAGTTACCTAACTTATTTAGTTAATCCCGAACGGTACCTCCACCTCCTATATAAGCGTAAAAATGTACCGATCGTTAGTCACAATCGATACAACATTTCGGCTGTAATCACCATGTCTGTCAAGCTAATCCTTGTCGTTGGGCTAGTCGCTGTGCTGGCCCAAACCGCCTTCACACACAAGGCACACTCCTTTGCCCATTTCTACGGACCCGTAGAAGGCCATCATCAGCCGGTCCAGTACGTCGACAAGCACGGTCATCACCATGTCGACTATGTCGCCCATCCAAAGTACTCGTTTGCCTACGGAGTCCAGGATCATCACACCGGGGATTATCACGGGCAAAAGGAGCACCGTGATGGAAAGAACGTTGCTGGTGAATATTCGCTTAAAGAACCCGGCGGTAACGTACGTACCGTGAAATACCACGCTGATAAGGATGGATTTCATGCTGTGGTCCACAACAGTGGTGGAAACGATCATTCCGGTGCCTATGCTTATGACGGTGCTGGTTCCGGTGCTCATGGTCACTGGTAGATCGTTGAAGTGAGGAAGAGAAGAGCTTCTTTCATTGTTGTAATTGCTATTGTTTTGGTTTTCGTTGAATAAATCATTTTTACTGTTAATTAGCGGAACGTATGTTTATGTGAATTAATGAGACGGTCGATTGCCTTCAATTAGCATTAATTTCAGTTTTTCATTGAGGAAGTGCTATACGTGAACTGGTATGTTGTACCGGTGATGTGCCGGCTCTTACGGTATGTACGGCACGAAACGCGCCAGTCATTCTCTATTGTTGTTCGTTATACCTAGAGAAATGAAGTCGTCGGAAGAAGGGGAGACTCGTAATTTATGATAATCTGGGGCAACGTGTTCACTCATTTTAATAATTAATGCAAAATACAACGAAAACAACTTGCAAGCCGCGCGCGTTTGACGCACCTGTAACCCGGCTGCACGCCATCAAACAACCCATAGCGGAAGAAGAATATTAAAAACCAAAAAACTTGCAGAAATTTGGCAAAATTGGCTAACTTAAAAGGTTCATCAAGATTCTAGAACTTTGAAAACTGAAACTGGAACTTTTTTAATCCTGCCAAAAGCGAGCTGCAGCTGCCCATTATCTCCCATACATTAGAAATATGTATGTCCATGGAGAAGTGGATACCTGAATAATGTAGAAAAACATGGCCTGGTGAACCCCTCGCTGCAGGGTTATTACAGTGGGGAGAAGGTAAGTTTTTAATCTCCTCGTGTCAAACGGACAAGCCGACGAGTGTCAGGGTGAATCCTGAAGTCCTGGGGACAGGGACGGGGACGGCCCGTGGTATCCGCCCCTCTGGTTTCCTCGTCGAAGTGACAGTGTAAAAAAGGTAAACACGTGTTGGCCCGCGTCTAGTCTAGTCTAGCCGTATATAAAGTGACGAGTATGCGCCCCGTCGATTACTAGACCAGGGGATTTTCTCGTCATGACGAGAAATATAAGCGGATCCGTAGCTATAAATTTTTTCCCACGTCGAGGACAATGCCAACGATCTCTCACTCACCGTGAGGATACCTCCATATTACAGTACAAGTTTTCTATCGTATAATATCAAGCTTTAGTGCTTTACTCGTTGAACGCCACTTACCATCGATGCGTTAACGTACTGCGTTTCAACACTGCGTGAGAAATTTCAATTATATAATCTTGCGTCAGTTAAGTTCAGCGTACCATTTTCTTTGAATTCTACAAGCGAGCTTAGCGTTTCTGCTTTCTCACCCCCGTTTTTCAGCCTCATTTGCTTCTTCCTATAAAGCTTTGTATGTACCAAAAGAAATCTGCGGGTTTGCCGAGTATCGAATCGGCTAATAAGCGAACGTGTATGGTCGTATATTTTTCACCGATCAGCAGAGATCGTAGATCGGACCGGTATAAGGGTCATTGTTACAATGGAGATCGGACAGGTGGATAGGAAAGTTCGAATTTGTAGCGGCTAAACTGTGGATTTGGGTGGTCAGGAGCACAAAGGAAGCCCAGCGATATCGTTGTAGCTTTTCCGTGCACGCGGACCGAATGATATTAGGGTTTGTAGAATAACTCGGCATTAACTCACCATTGACAGAGTCGGCAAAAGAGAGAGAGAGAAAAAAAGAGAGAAAGATAGAGATAATGGGATAGAGATAAAGATGAAGATAGATCGAATGACAATGGTCGATTATTGGACGGTCGTTCGAGGTGTTCTTTCGAATGGAAGAATTATCGTCGTTTAGTCAACCACGCAGAAAGGTACATTAGGTATTGGGTTAGGCTATTTCCACAATTTTCGCTTCGTCGGTTTTTGCTCGATGCATATACTAACCAGAAGCCTTCAGCCTGGTCTGGCTATGGTCAGAATTTACCGTCTCCTAGGCCGAACGGCTGAAATCCATGCTGGGAGAGGATCGTCCGGAGAATTTATTAGCTGACGTAGCCGCATAGAGATTGCGGTTCTATATCCAAGGTGGCCGTGTACGTACGACGTTTCAGTATTTAAGCTATTTACGAGATAATAACAACCCGGAAACTCAGACGGTATTGCCGATAACCCAAAATATTACCTGCTAACCACCACCCCTCCCGGCATATGCATGCATACAATATTGCTATATTCGCCTATGCTATCGCCTCAGCAAACCTATACACACGTGTAAACACATACAGATAGCAGGCGGTATACCACAATCCTGTGGCTTACGCCGATCTGGCTACAACGTCCAATATATGCCCCGAAGTTCACCCTGTTCACCTATTTCGGAGGCATCTGCTTGCGACTTCGAGCTATTAAGTAACGCCCTGGACCCTGGTGCGCGATGGGCTTAACCCGCCTTGGAGTTAGGCCTGGGACTTGGTCGCATCTTCTAGGCTTGATATTGCTTTAATCCGATTGCGGTGGTTTGCACTGCGAAAGAATTGTGTCACTTTTTTTCCAAATTGCTACGCTTGTGTCGAAAGATAAACGTATCTATGTCATTTTTCTTTTCGTATAGGTTTTGGTTTCTGAGATTATTATTATTTGTTTCTTTCTCAGTATCACAGGAAACTTGAAGATCCTAGAACTCCTGTGGCCTCATCTTTCAGTCTGGAAAAGTTTCTCGGAGATAGATAAATAGGCCCAGCTGAGAATCTCAAGGGACACGACCGTGTGCGCGAAATTTTATATTTCCGTTCTCGATTTCCGTGATGATTGATTTGTGAAGGCGAACTCGATCCTGAAGCATTGGTTCATGTTTTTCTCCTTTTGCTCATGTAGCTTGCGGCTTTTAAGGTATAAAGGAGTTCCAACCACATATTGCGATGTCCGAATTATGAGTACATCAACATTACGTGTAATTCTGTGTAAATCGTTAATGCACCCATGAAAATAAAGGAGACCCAGGAAAGGCCCATCATCTTGGAAATTGTCACCTAAACTGAGATTGACACTTGAGTATCTTTTCCCACGGTTGATGGGTCGCGTGGGTTGTCGCGGAGAGTCTATACGGATTCTTCGTAAGGTCTGGATGGCGACTGCAGGGTGATTAGATACCTACTTCGAATTGATACATAAGTGAGAAGCTATAGGAAGCGATAATGATGTGAATTTATCGAGAAGAGAGAGAGAGAGAGAGAGAGAGAGAAAGAGTGTGGATAAAAGCTCATCCAGTCAAGCCTTTCATGTATAATGTATGACACGGCCTTTAGCCGTCAAATTAAGTCCGGGTTACGTTACGTTCACCCGCGTGAATAGAACAGTGCCATGAAAGGACAATTGAAATTACGTAACTTCTAACTCAAACAAACGGCGTCGTAACAAGTTACAGCATTTACTCGAGAATACGGAGACATGGGCAACCGTGGGCCAGCACATGGCTTAAGGTGGTGTAAACTCGCGGTTGCATTCATCTCCATAGAAGACAAGTTCGGGGGTCTAAGTAAACGACCGGGTTTCTCACTGACCTCGTTTTGCCCAGCGTTAAACCGGCCTAGGCCGGGTTCTAAGGGATGTCCATATCTTAAAGCGGAAGTGGTCGGATATCCCCTTGTGCCAGACGTTCCGATCACACCCTAAACTCGACTTTACAAGTTTACACACAATACCGAGAATCTAAAGTTTCGATTATCTTCCAGAGCATCAAGATGACTTGATCGATCCTACGGCGAACATGCCTGATCATTACTTATCATGTTACATTAAGTAATTGCTTTTCCTTACATCATATTATAAGGGATCAAAAGTTTGTGCGTCATCGACGATCTATCACTCCTGCGGCAGACCCCTGTTTCATTTCACTTGATATTTCTACGCAATTACCCAACCGGTCAATCCGATCTTTGGCAATCTCGAAGGCGCGGTAATTCTCGGAAGGTAAGCGTACCCTGGACGACGCCTTATGATCCCGCTGTGTCGGCTCTTCTAATGATCCCATCCCCCCACTTTCGAGCCAATAGTATCCGCTCATTACCCTTTCTCCAGTGTCCCGTGGTCTCCACAAGGAGTATACCCTACTGTGGATAGGAGTCCATAACATAAAATGATCTTTTAACTCGAATTCAAACCCGCCGGGGTGTCGACATGGCCTATGCAGGAATTCATCCTTGGGAATAACAAATAGCCGCGGTATAAACCGTAATACACTTACTAATATCCACGTGTGACCATAGATCGGAATGAAATAAATTGCTTCTTCAAGAATTATAGGGACGAATGAAGTGGACTGAATCACCGGCATGTATTCCTATTTCTATTACACTTGTCAAGGCACCAGCCGCGGCGGTCCCCAGTGTTGGAGTGGCTAGATACATTAATATAGGTATACCTAGGAGGTGCACTCATGAATTATGCATCACTAAACGGGTCGGGTATTAATTGACCTCTAAAATACACACGACGTTCTGCTTCCGTGGAACGGAGGATCCAACTAAACTAAGCGGTAGTTTGGTAAGAGGGAGATTCCCTTGAGGGTGTGTCTGTGAGGTCCGCCCCGCCGGTGTTGTCTACGGGTCGACTCTAGGTGGGCGTTGGTGCGATATGTTCCCGGCTTAATTAAGTGCTTGTCCGCCGATCTAAGCTTGTCTGCAACAAACTCAGCTCCGCTTAAGTACAAAAGCAACGTCTTTGGACAGGGTTGTGTTTCGCGGTTACCAGTAGGTACCCTTCGATCGAACTTGAGCTTTCCATTTCGAGTTACACCTCCGCATTTGAATATTTCTCTCAGGATTTCGGATTCAGTGTTAATTTTTAATCATTTCGACCCACACGCACACCTATATAGGTGTCGATGTATCTCTTCCTATCCCCGATCGTGTTGGAGAAGGTGAAAGACGGGAGATACGGACACGGGACAACGGTGTCCACCTAAAACCCTTTGTATCCCGAGGGTTTTGTTGGGAAATGCCAGGACGGTGCTACTTTGTCACCAAACTTGTTACGCTGGACCATCGTTATACACGTGGTGACCCCTCGACTGTTACATACGACCGATCCGACCACGAGGGACGCTTAACTAAGTTCACGACCCGAAATTGAATGAGTGGGGGAATATTTAATTAAACCCCCGTCAAATCGGACTTTGAATTTTGGGACAAAAAGATGCCGGCAGAACGGGCGTCGAAGCGAAAGAACGCATGTGTTCGTTCCCTCCGCGTTCCATCACCATCATCAGGAGATTTATGCCCATATACATTGCACAAATATACCGTCAAACGAGATAAATGCAATTTTCTCAAATTGCAATTCACACGTTTGATGGCAAAAAGGTTGTCAAGAAATCACAATAGAAAGATTTGTGCAATGGATACCGTCAAAGTCTTCCAAAGTTTCTCCACGAGCTCAAAAAAATAAAAGCATCTAGTCAAACGGAAATTTGATGACGTTTTTCTGATCCGAAGATAAACTGCCAACAAGATGACGAGATACTCAAGTTGTAGTTACCGACTTAACCAGAAGATTATGCACTTGAAAGCTCGAGAGGATGCTCATGGTTGCACATTGTAGCTATTGGCCAATATGCAAGTGCAATTTGAATTTGCATGCAACTTGTGGCAGCGCTTAATCAACTCAACCTCCTTCACATACTGGGTGGTAAAGATACTGAGTTCCATTTGGATAGAATTTTTGAGTGCCTAATTGCTCAGTGAATAAAGTAAATTAGTTAGATCTGTTCTAACTACGATATATCCTCGACCATTACGAGGTGTATGTATAGTTTACATCTTTTTGTTGAACTAGACACCGAGTACACTCGTACTTCTGAGGCTTCTAATTTCAGAACGTCACTCCGAAAAGCTACGGGATGAATAATAGTGCCACAGACCGCTACTACTGCACTGTCTTGTTTCTCTTCGTTTCTTGGTAGGTATAGGATTGCCAACATGTGTTAGAATTATTATTTCAAAGATTAATTGATCCAGAGCCCTTTGCTTCTAACCTGTCACGCGAAAGGCTACTATACCATCTGCTCGATCCATTCCCACTGATATCACTAGCACGTTTCATCAATTAATATTACCTGCAGAATTTCGTGGCGTTTGTTCTCTTCCGACCACCTAGCAGGTGTTCGATATTGGAGGTTTGATTTTGATACTCGATATCGTTTCTCTGCTTAATGCTCAGATATACCTTCCAGTGATTGATGGTGATTTCACCAATTACATATCAATAGAATGATATGGACAAAAATTTCGAACCATCCTCTATTCAACGAAGCTAGTATTCCTTTGAGCATGTTAGCTCATTCAATATTCGATACATCGCGCAGTGCGAACCTGAGCCCTTTTGTATCTCTATGGAAAAATTAGAAGGTTTAAATCCAGATTGAAATTAAAGGCTCCGCGTCACGTCACGTTATACGCTTTTATCCGTGCGCGTGAAACGAAATTCGTTAGCGGCCTGGCCCCGTGCTCCCGAAGGGAAGACCAGTTAAGAATAATTCCATGTGTCACGGAGCTGGGGGAGCGTTGGTCACGCTAGAGACGATTTTAAAACTCGACGCCTCTTCTTATGCACCAACCAAGTATGGGGCTTCTTCTATATGTATACCGCGCCCTAATGGATAAAACTACAAATTAATAATAATTATTTTGATTGAGCATTTCCGTGTCCATTAAATTGCTGTCAGTTACAAACTGCCTTTTGGACGAGTCTGATTCCTAAAACTGTCCAGCAATTACTACGCTCGTCAGATCTAAAAGCTAAGCAGCACTGAGTTCAACGTCTAATTATTCACGTGTCAGCGGCATTATGTAACTTTACACGATTAATTTTAAATAAATACTAACGGCACCGGCTATACACGCAGACACGTGCCTTTTCGTTTTTATCCATCTTCTAGTTGAAATTTCGAGTCAGCTGTTGAGTTTTTTACCTAAACATATTGAATATCCGTTTCCCATGTGTTCAAGAATTTAAGAAGAAAAAAATGAAAATGAACCCTTCCTTTGGTTATCGATCGCGTGACCAGAAAAAAATATGAGGAAACGGACGGATGATAGATCGAGAATTTAGGGTCCTAATTCCCAATAAAATCATAGAAATCGAAGGTCTTCCACAAAAGAGCAAAACCGACCGGCCATATACAGCCTCAGGGATAGCCACGTGTTCTTAAGTGTCCCCCAAAAGCGGTCTGAATTACTCCTGAAATGGGACCTCAGACCGGTAAACTCAGTCCACAGAGGAAGCCTCCTCTCGTTCCCTACTTCATAGTTGTCGCCCTTTACCTCCAATAGCAGGTATGCCACCGAGTAAGACGTTATTTGAACCCCAGCATTGTTAGTTACGGTCGTACAATGGGACAGCTGAAGAGCTGGGCACAACATTGAGACATGTCAGTTGTTATTCTTGTCACCGGAGACACTCCCCTAGAACGTTATTACGAAAATATTTGAACCCTGTTGCCCAAGGATTCTTTCACAGTTGCACAAGCTACCGTGGCATGACAATTCCAAGATCTTTTTTTTTTTTTTTTCTTCTTTTGCTTTCCATTTTCAATCGATGGGGGAGATGATGGTCCATAACGAGGAGGAGGCTCTGAACAAAAGATGCTTCACCGGATACCGAGCATTCGGCACACAGTACGGTTGCTCGTATTTCATCATCTTTCGCAAGCTAAGGTTGGATCCAGCTTGCCTTTGGACGAGGGTCAAGGGATCTGCAAAGTTTGTGGTCAAAGAGGACAATCCCCTTCACTGT
Source organism: Ametastegia equiseti (assembly GCA_963989295.1). Classification (NCBI taxonomy): domain Eukaryota; kingdom Metazoa; phylum Arthropoda; class Insecta; order Hymenoptera; family Tenthredinidae; genus Ametastegia; species Ametastegia equiseti. The sequence continues at coordinate 14,324,834 of OZ022389.1, read as the reverse complement.
TTATGGAACTCGATGCGGAATACTGTTCCACAATGGTTTTCGTGTTTGTTGTGAAATAGTGCAAATTCATGCGATTCAATTGACGGGAGGAGAAAATTCACTTCGAAATTGGGTGGCGAATCGTACAACAGAAACTCATTATGCTACTCTCGATAAGTTGTTTTGTTTTCATCCTCTTATGGTATTATAGGTACTGTAAATTATCCCGTCAATGGTACGGTCTGCCCTAACCCCAGAGGGTTTAAACTGGAACAATTTTAGATGAAGAGAAAAAAAAAAAATAATAATAATAGAATTTTCCTCTCTTCGTGGTATCAATATAACACAATGGCCTTTCCGCGGGCCCTGGCAATATACCACAATGCCCTTCGGCCCCTTGGAAATTGACGGTGCCACCAAATTAAACTCGAAAAGGTAAAGATGAAAAATGATTCGTTGACTCGCTGGGTCGGGCTCCTTAAAAGCCGTTAAATATCGCGCGAGACACGGGCTAGTGTGCCTCGATGATTCAGTATTTACGGACAATACTAAAGAAATTGGCTTTTCGGGACCCTGGGGCCTCGGCACGCTCTCTAGGAGGTCCCCCATCTTTCCGATGAAACTGAAAGCCGGAGTATTTTGGGTCCGCGAACAGTACGCCCCACACGCTGACACATGAAAGTCATTCTGTTAAAAATATTTCCTTTCCGGCTCCAGCTAAAATGGTCCAACGGTCAAGGTATAGATCCCCAGATCCTTGGAGTTCCCACGCTAAATGAAAAGATTCTTACACCTCATCAGAAAATGAACTTAAGTCATTCTCCTCGTGTATTCCACGTCATATTTTTGCTCGAACTCCAGCTATTTGCATGCGTGTGTGTTCACCGATTCGGGGTGGTCGTTAACGTCCGATGAAAGAACAATGGTACATTGAGTGAAGGAATGACATTACCTAAGACCACGATGCGAGAAATTCAAACTGGCTAGGCATTTGGACGGATGCAATTGTTCGACTGACATTTCGACGTTCCACCTCGGTTTCGTGGGTGGCAAGCCAGCCAGCCAGGTTGACCTTATTTGCTAGTTCCCTCATCCCTTCACTCCCTTATTCTCTGCCTGCCTCCCTTGTATCGTGAATTGAAATGTCACCGACTAAGCTATGTCGGTCAAAGTGTCGCGTTCGGTGCTCAGCATTTCCTTTGATAATAACCATCACGTGAGGATCTCCTCTTGTTATCCTCATCACACTGCTCACTTTTCCATCTGTTCAACATCCGCATACCAACTGTTACAAACTGTTACTCCGAATGTGGAAAGCCTAATCTATGCTGGGTTACTTGTGGGTAATTTCTGTTCCCATTTAACGGTGGAATCCTTTGACGCCAGTCAAACATGTATAGCCAAAGTACCATCCACTCTATGGATATGCGTGTGTGTGTGTGTTTCGGTAATTACTGAAGCGTTGAGTCTTTTTCTTGCCCAGATAGACTTCTGAATAGATGGTATATTTTCATTTTTCCCAAAAATGGACCTGGTAAAAGAGGAAGGATACAACGACGCGGGGATCTCCCCCCGGTAGGACATTAGGATCGCGTTAGGAGTCGCTTTTCCAAAGAACACAAAAACTCCACGAGACATCGCAAGTCAAAACCGACTAGTTCTGAAGGCGCTGACGACCGGAAACCCGGCGTAAAAATATACCATCATCTCGGTTGCCGGGCCATTGTATCGCGGGCAAAACTGTTTACAATGATCTATGGATTGTATAGATCTCTGACGTTTCGTAGATCGGGATCTCGGCGGGAAATTATTGACAACGGTAGCTGGGGGGACAAAAAAGACACCCCAGCCAGCCACCCACCTGGTTCCCGCATTTGGCAGATGCGCTATAGAAACTGCAGGCACACAAACGGAAGGATGGTCCATGGGCTACCTGATCTAACACAGATATCCGTATAATCTTGCTTGCTGCCACAGCTTCACTTCACTCAGAATGAAGATATCCGGCAAACGGGTCACTCAATTCATGGAAAGTCACTTTTTACAGTATAAATTTAATGAATATCACGCTGAGTCTAGACGACTGTTCAAATGAATGTGTGGTGCAAATATCAAAGATGAAAATCACCGCGGGACATCAGAACCTCGCAATTTTTGCGAATATTTCATCTTTTTATGAATACGACTAGGAGTTTGCTGTAAATTTAGATTCTCAATTACTCGTACGGTGATATTTGATTAGATGGATACGGCCAGACAAAGGTCGATGAAGTGTTGGAAGCAATTCTCATAGATTTATTCTGCATTCTCGGTATTCCAACCGTATAGCGTGGGCTTCATCAATAGACGTTGTGTATTGCAGGATCTGGGTATTCGTCGATTGGATAATAGAGTGAGAATTGAATTGGCTCTTTTTTTGATTGTTTAGCTCAGTGAAAATAATTTCCAATTCGCGAACTTTGTATGGAGAACCAATTTGTCGTCAGGTTATAAAAACGCAAATCAGAGCAATCCACACCCATTGAAAGTTTGAGGATACTTTTTAGTTGTCTAGACATTGGGCCTACGTTGTGATAAACCAGTTTCAATTTCTAAGAGTTCGAAATCGATAATACGAGTCTGGTGAGGCTCACCGGGTGACGGCGGAGGCGTTGTTTTGATCTTGGAAATTAATACCCCCACGTGAATTCCTTTGTAATTGCTGTTTATATTTGATTTCATCGTAGCTTAGGCTCCCAGGGTTACACAACGACCAACTGGCAGTTATCAAAGAAGTTTGACTCGATGAATTCTGGCCTCAGGATTCAGAGGTATAATCGCCCGTGCCCCAAAGTTCCTTTATACGTGTTCTATTTTCATTCTCGCCAGAAAAGGAATAGCAGAAATAATAAGAAGAGGATGAAGAATGGTGCAAATAGAAAAATGAAAGACCCGGTTGGATATAGCGCGTCCAAGACTGCAGGGATAGGGGAAAAAGAGCCCTGGGGAAAATTGAAGTGAATAAATCAAGGCACGCGTCCTTTTAACCCTTTGCCCTTTCAGTGGAAAGAAAAAAAAAATTGACTTTACGATTTGTAATTTTTTCCACCGCTTCAGGGCTTGCCTATAAATCACCAAAAATCTAAAATACTCATATTTATGCCCTATAAATATGGAGATTTTGTAAAAGACGTGCTTCGAAAGTAACGGCTTCGTCCTAGTCAGCGTGGGCCTCGCGATACCGTAAGTCCAAAAAATAGCATGCCTAAGAAATCGGAAAACTATATCATCTCTACCGAGCCGGCAGCCACTCAGGCGATAGCCAGTTCTTCAGCAAACGAACTACTCTGTATTTGTCAAAGTGACCCAGTCGAGCCTCAGGCTTCTGGTTTCCGCAAAGCAAGTCTTTGCTTTACTTGAGGTAGTTTGCAATTTCAGAGGAAAACTGAGGTCTGTGGTCAGGCAAATTTAGGTACTCAGACATGCAAACTACCCTGCGTCAAAAGACCTTTTCCTGTCACGTCCAGACCCCAATAGCAGCGTTCCACACTTAAGCTTAGCTCGTGAGCCATTTCGACGTGTTGTCCAAACCTTATGGCCTGAGCCTTACTATAGCCTCTCCTGATCTCACAGGTAAATCGGAGCTTCACCGTTACGTATACGGGTCCGGCACTTATGTCCGTTTGCATCTGGTCCTGTACCGTCACGGCAGGTATAACCATACCCTGCAAAACCTCAGGGATACTTCTTTACGGCCGACTAATTAGTGCTTACAATTCACAACGCAGTTTCCTGCTAGGGTAAAGTTATTTCCAGAATACGAAAACAGAAGGCAAAAGGTATCAGTCTCTCGATCCTTCGGTCAGAACCAGCATGCAGAACCTTTCGTGATCTTCAGCTTCAGCCGAACGGGGGTTTGTCCAGGGTGCGGACAACTCGAAATTAATTAGCCATTTCTCTTTTCTGTTTGCCTGTGTTATACCTATACCTATATTCGTACACGCTGAAGGAAAGATCAGCATTTGGCACGCAGGACCAGGGCCTCTGATATTTCCTAGGAAAAAGCAGGTAGCTGTAGCTGTTGGCGATCCGGGTAGCCATATTTTTATCCTTACTCACGGGGCGTCTGTTGCATACATTAGATCGAACGATAAGGGGCTTCGCATGATCCCACTGCTTCCTGCGGTTTGGTATAACCAAGTCCACGCACGCACTAAGTGAGAGCTTATTGCTGACCGATGGCGAAATGAAGGGATGCAGAAGAAAGTGGGAAAAGAGAGACGGGGAAAGCAAGCAAGGGAAAAGGGAGAAGAAAATCATATATACTCTCTTTGTCAGAAGGAAACACAGGCCATGGAAAGGGAAGATACAGAACCATTAAGCACTCCACGGGTTCTCCGGTTAAGAACAATGGAAATAGGTTCCCTCAAGAGTTATGGGCTGGACTTTACGACATTTCTCATTTACAATAAACATAGATAGAAACGACCAAATTCGAAATCTATGGTCTGGGTTCTGAGGTCCAGGGCGATGGTCACTCATCGGGCTTTGGTGTCTCTTGAATTTGATGTATGGATCCAAGTAATTAAAAACATAAAATTTTTCTTGCACAAACTTTTTCAGCATGGATAAGTTTATGCTATAATACTGAATAGTTCGAAGGTCAGCGTTATACCGACGTCTTCCTTCGATGAACCAAGTTTCTACACAATTGGAAACAATATCATACGACCTTGGTGTGTTTCAATTGCTATTTCCAAACTGGTCCTATGAACCGGATATTGACAAGTCGAAACTATTATCTTGGATTGCTATTTACGTCTCCGCTTGTTGTTGCAGGTGCAGATATCAGCAATTGGCTGGCGAAAGGTCACGATATCTCAAATTATCACTCTGTGAAGTACAGAGCAGGAGTTCCAAGCATGGAGGGTGTCTTAATTATAGAATTTGGTTGTTCAACAGGTAGGGAAGGTTTAGTTTGACAATTTGGGCACCGTAATGTCTTCGATTGGTTCAAGGGGGTTCGGCCACCGAAAATTCCACATGCAGAACCGCTGACGGTAGAGACTCGCTGATTTTTGCCTGAATACCAGTTTTCATATCAAAATATCTCACATTGATGAAATTTGAAAAAAAAATTAATTTTTTACCCGCTCTCAGTACTATTTTTTTTTCTTTCTTAAATCTGTTGAGATATTGGAAATCTCATACGATATATCGTTCATTGTGACCCGAACAATACCTATGTGAAAAAAACACGACCCTCAAAGTTCGAAATCGTCGGAGGATATGCCATTTGAAATCACAAAAATCGTCCATATGTGTGAAAAATGTGTCAAATTGCTTTCTATTTCGTATCAAGTTACACGTAATCTAGCTTTTACATTCCTGGGAACGAAAGCTGTTCTATGATTATAATACATGATGATGATGGATGTCATATAAATTAGTCCGGGTAAAGTTTTACTTGTATAGGTATCATTGAAATTCTGTTAATCTGGGAAGAAAATCTATTTTTCTATTTTTACGTGGTAGCTTTCGCTTTGACGTTCGACGTTCGATTTTTCATATCGGGAAAGAAATAAAAACTAACGAAAATTCAAGAATAGGAGGCGATTCGACATATTTAAGGGCCGTGGATTTTTTCACACATTTTTCGGGTTGCGATGGACAATGTATTATGGGATGTTCGATATCTCAACGGATTTGAGAGAAACGCAATTTTGGAAACGGGGAAAAAATTGATGTTCTCAAATTTCATAAATGCCAGGTATTTTGACGTGAAAAATGTCATCGAGACAAAAATAAACGAGTCTTTACCCTCTGCAGTTCTGGATATGAAATTTTCGGTACCCGACCCCCTTAAACGCGAATACAATAATGAAAAGCAGACTCTCTTACATTTCGATTGATTCCTCATTGATTGTCGACTATTTTCTTGGAAAACAAATCGTTTCCAATCAATAAGACTATCAGCCTTGAGTGCGTACACGAACAAAGTATGTATTTTCATCGAGAAGTAGGTATTCAATGGAAAGGACAAACACCTAGGACATACCCTCCAAGCTGTCGGAGAAATTATGTAAGGCTCCTCTGAGGCGAATGAAAAATCGTCTTTTTTCCACGAAGAATTGTAGCTTCCATTATGAATTGTATAACTAATTGAAGGACACTCGGATACGGAATGAATCCCAAAATGCTGTTGTCAAAACAGTTGTATAGAAAGGGGTTGTATAGCCAGTGAATTCCTAACCCAGATACATGAGGAATGAAGTAAAGGGTAGAGGGAGTAGAGTAGCTCTGGCCAGAGCCTAATAAATATCCTCATTTCCATGAACAGGACTCGTTCTTGGATATCCGCCAAAGTTCAGTGAAGATAATAATGCCAACAGAGTATAGTATAGTATAGTAGAAGAAATACCAACAATAGTAACAATAATATACCCTTTGTTGCTTTTCAATTCCACGCTACAGTTGGTCCGTACGAACCTTATTAGGGGTACCGGGCTTTCATCAATCGTACAAATCGCGAATACAAACAGAAAAGATGTATAGGCGAACGAAAACGTATACAGTAATAATGCAAAGTATTCACCCAATCGATAAATACACTTGCGCAATAAAGGCGGACTCTCGCATGACACATTGATATTGTTAGTGTATATATGCTCATTGGGGTATATGCATAGGTACGCGTATTCGCCTCGATATCTTTCCAGTACATAATAATAATAATAGACTAGAATTGCAGAGGAGATAGATATTCATAGATATACATGCCGCATACCACATAGAGTTATGACTCTATTGATCGCATCACGTATCGGATGTGACAATTAGGGTCAGCTAGTTTAATTTTCTCTATAGTTTAAAGTGCGGGTCGGTGTATGAACAGCTACAGGGTTATAGAGAGAGACTCGTTGGATTTGACACTTGGTATAACGCGACTAACAATAAAAATAAAACGTGTCCACCGTAAGAGCAATCGGTTTGCTTTTTAGATGACAAGAGTCTCGGGTGAACGGGTCTGTTTATAAAATTTCGTAGACCCGGGGGCAATATTTGCTTTCGTCCTGACACGAGGACAATGGGATCCTCTATCCATCACTTGATATACGACACGTACTGCCATTACAGGCTGAGCCCAACCCCTAAAACTGATCGTTCCCTCAGCCCTTCATGGCACTCGAATCCCGTATCACGTTTTACTTCCCGTTATCGGTCTTCTGCATTAATTTGCAATTCGGTATATCTATCTACGCGATGTGTGTCGCCTAGTATAAATTACGTATGTACCTACCTACCTGCTACACGTGTAGTTTCTACTCTTGATTGAGTACTCGGTTATACAAATTGCACGGCTCTTCCCATATCCTAATTGTCTCCGTCTATCATCGTCCCGAGGTGTCTGGTAGATTCTGAAATTACGTATACACATATATGTTTATTGCTTGAGTCTGTTCTCTTCTAGGATACAACTATACATTATACGATAACGTGTCTCGGTGAATTTTTTTCATCGCTTAACTCGTGGGCAGGGAAAGAAAGAACCGTGGGTGGCGAACGGTGATGTTGTATAGAAATGTTGAAACAACGAGACACACGATTTATGTAATTTTCCAATTACTTACAATCTTGACTGCAACTACGAGTTGCCTAACAAGGGTGAACGTGTCTATCAAAGAATATACAACATACATTCACGCAGACAACTGCACCGATTTCCAAAGTATAAGTCAGTTTGCTGGGTAATTCTGATCGCTGTTATTTTCCTGAAAGCTTCTCGACTCTACGTAAACGTTCGACAAAGTTTTCTCGTTCAAGAATTGCAAACGGATGTAAAGACATGAAATCTCGAAAGAAAGTTTCTTTCCAGGAAGACTGCAGATGACTTTCGAAAATGTCTCAATGCACCGGGGGTCAAGAGGCGTTGCGCACTTTTTGCGAAACCTTGAATAAGTTCTTTCAGGTAAATAAGGTAGCTAAATTACGGAGTGCGGGTACTTGGACTTTCTTCCTGCTGTAATTCACGTTACCGATACTTGAGGGATTACCGAACGACAGTTCCCCGCAGGAACCGCAAAACTGGCGAGACCCTTATTCCTTCCGTTTCTGAAAGTTCGGTAAGAAATTTTGAAAAGCATGACGTATTGCTTCCATAAATAGTCGAGCCAAAAGAGGAAAACTGGCTAGGCGGACCTCCCAGCGTTTGGGGCACCTAAATGGTGTTTGACATTTGCCCATTTGCTTTCAAGTTGTGACCAAAGTGTCCTCCCACACGGACCACCGACACAGTTCAGCTCCATTGTGCTTGCGGAGGTTCCCTCACTTTATTGGTGCTTCCGGATTAGCTCGAGATCTTTCGAGGATTTATAAGTAGACCCTGCTACGGCATATGGGTTTGAGTCTCGCTGCATCGAATCTGAGACGTCACGCGTGGGAAAGACGCATGCACTTTTATTATATAATAACGGTCTCAAAAACTTCCCGTCATGATACATATATATACAATATACATATAAGGAATGGAATCCACTCTATAATTCTTTCGCCTGTTCGTAACCTCAGCGTAGGCTTAACACTTGATTTATTTGGGTTCCGTGGGTTAATTCATTTTTCTTTTTTTCTCTTTTACCTCGCGTAGATCGAGCAGTCGTTTTACCTGTATGAATCTCACCTGAGATTCGTCGCACTCGTATATAGAATCGGTCAAAAACCTGTTAAATTAATTCGATTTTTTTCTTCTTCTCTTCTAGTCAGTTCTAAACGCGAACTCGTAAGCTTGTGAGTTACGATTAATAACGATCGTTGAACCCTGCAAAACACCGCTTAGTCTCTTGGACACGATACGTGCCAGTACATAATTTTCTATATACCTGGTATAATGATCAACGTGTTGTGTATGCGAGGTATTATATGTATACGAAGGTGGTGACAAATATCGTGGTTCTAAAATATTGTCGAATCCACAGGTGTCTATATTAAAATTTAAAATGACGAATGCCTAACGAGTTGTTAACCGCCATACCACGCCACGCCATGCCGTGCCTCACAAAGCTATTATCAAGCCTTAAGTGAATTAGTAAGCGGTATCTATTCATCAACTTGTCCAGGGTTACTTTTACGAATTCTTTGTCTCGTGTTATCTATTTCCTAAGCTTGTAAGCGGAGCTGACATTTCACTTTTAAAAAATTAGGGACTTTATTATATTTGTATAATGCATTCGGAAGGGCTGTGATAAAGGGATGGGCGAGACACGAAGCGAAACTATGAAACCTAAACTTGTGTCAATTTATTTTATACAAGGGGCGCTATAGCGTTAGGTTCGTAATAAAATATTTTCCAACCATCGTATAAACTTTTCCTCTCGTACAACCCGAGTATTCGAGTCAATTACGAAGGTCGATTCGACCCGAACTAGAGACTAGAGACCAGAGACTAGAGACCAGACACGCTCCCCATCGAGGATGACTACCTCGGACTAGTCACCCTTTGACGTAAGGTGTAATAAATTAGGGAGGCCTGCTTCGGGATAAAGAACACCTTCTGTCTTCCGAGAATGCCTTCGACCGAAGTTATATACAGTCGAGAAAGATACTGGGTCACGCACGCAGGTAGAAAGGTAGGTATTCGTCCTCATATATACTTCTGGGGTTCAACTTCGCATTAATTTAAGTGATTCGAGTCGTGAGTCAAGACTGAAGCTCCGCACCCTGAACCTAAAACCTTTATTGTCATCAATGAAGGGGGTGAATAATCCGCAGACCTCCAGAGTTTAGAATTTATATGGTTAACTCCCATCCCCGTCAATATCACTTTGGTTAAACCATAAAGCAACGACAGTTATAATCTGGTGACGTAATCGATCCCAAGACCTTGGGATGAAAAAGCATATAGGAAATTCCTTGGCGAGGATTCGATAGTTTGATATACCTACTCTGTGGTGAAATCTCCTGACTCATCTCGCGGGTGGAATTCTCTCGTTTATTGGCCTTCGGGTCATCCGGCAAATTGCACGTTGGTAATACTACCGTATGGTGTAGTAGTATATCCAAGAAGTTGTTAAATTTTTCTAGCTCACTAAATCAAAATATAACATTGGGCCAGTGAACTGCCAGAAATGACGTCGGACAAGACTGACTACGTTAGAGCTTTGGGCCACAATTTTAACCACCGCCATATTTCACCGGGCGTGAGTTATGGCGTACGGTCGACGCAAATGATTTAGGTTTAATAACGACGAGAACCGCGCACCATACTATACCATACCATACCATGCCATACCATACCGGTCCAGTCCGGTAAGGTCAGCCCAGGCATTGTGGGATCGAGGAGAAGGTGTCCCCGAGTAACACGAGGTAAGAAGGACCCCCGCGGCATTGGGGGCCTCCTGGGCTCAGTCAGTCCGCTCAAAGACCCGATGTTTATAGCTCGGTTAGAATTTCAGTTAGCCACAGCCGAAAGATAACGTAATTTTAGTCGGGCGTAATTGGGCCCAAGGAATGGGCCTCTATCGCGTAAATATCCACCTAATGCCCAGGGGCACTTTTCTCTTCAATCCTTTCGGGCTTTGTCTTGCGGTGGTATGAAGACGTCAACGTCTGTCGTCGAGGTAACGGGCCACAAACCTCGTAGATAAACCTACACACGTCATTTTTCTTTGCATGTATTTCTCTATTATACTTACCGTGCAACTTGAATACACTGCGCAGGAAATATCATGCACGAAGGATGGAGGTATTCGGAGATGGTTTGTGGTCACCGATGCATAGTCACGCCGAATGACAAAAACGGGCATTGACCTTAGGCGGTATTAGTCACAGGTAATTATTCGAAAGTTTATGGCTTTTCAAGGAGCCAGATGAACCGCGAAATTCTTTCATTCGAAATTAATTACCTCCGAATCGTTGCCGAGGCCGGATCTGGCATAAATGTTTTTCGCCACAATTTAGGTGATTCACAGAGAGATAGATGTTCGTTATTTCGCACGATTCACGGAAACTGTCCAAGCTGGTAAATTATGGACTTTTAGCGTTGTTCTTGAGCAACGAGGATGTGAATTCTTGAGAATCATCGGAATACAATGCAGAAGTAAGGAAGTCGCTGGTATTGGCAGATTGATTTTTATTAACTTTTAACTTCGGATACGACTAGCTTCGCGGTGCGGGTACTGGATTTATATCAATTGTTCCAGATGTGTACGTAGGTGTGTAAGTCTGTATATATGTATATAGGTGCGCGTTCAACTGTACTATAAATTGCGAAGACGTAAAGTAAGTAAGAAGTTTGGAACGGTTCAACTTTATAATTTGATTATTACGCCGCACGGTAATTTATAACAAAGCAGCCAGAAGAGTTGGCGACGTTAATTCAAATTTATATACCTCAACTCCAATATCAGAAGAATTCGTTGAGAGAACTTACCACGGGAATGAAAGGAACGTTCCTCTCATCTAACACATTAGCTGATTGACTGTATATTACCGACATTTGCCGGAGTTCTTTTTTCCTACAACTCTACTTCGTCATCGTTGCTTGCCTGGGGTGTATGTAATAGAACATTCAAAGTGCCACCGATAAATATGAAACCCCATTTGTCAACTTTTATATACGAACCTGCAGCGGGTGGGTTTATTTGCCAGAGTTTTGTTTTCAATCGATTGAAAAAAACTGAAACATCTGTATGATTTTACACTGAGCTCGTAATTGAGCCGCGAGTACCATGGGTCTCTTTTATCTAAAAGCTTTCACGAAAATCCGTGGTCCATCAAACGCTCGTTAAAGTGATTTGTGAATTGCAGTTGCAATCGCGTGGTCACACAGGCATAGGAGACATTTTTCACTGCAGGGTCTCAGAGTTCCCCCTGATGCAGCTTTCTTTATACAAGCTTATATTATTAAAGGCATTTAGGGGACTACGACCGAAAGTGTCTTTCCATCCATACCGATGAGTAATGCTCCCTCGCTGCTTCGAGAAGCGGGAAAAACCACCCCTAAAAATAGTAGCCCCATATATGAATACGGTTTCAGTTCAAAGTTTCAACGTCGAGAGATTAGGTGTATAGGTACGATTGATTCCTCTTGTTGCCATCATGATTTATCTTATACGATGTTGAAATACATGGAAGACAGGTCTTTATTATTGGTCAAAACGCTCAAGCTCTTAGTGGCAATTTACGATCAGCCCAGAAAGCTGGGGGGATAAAATAAAAACGCTTGCACGAAATTATCCGTAACAAACGGTACAGGTGCACGATTTTTATCGGGACGATCGATCATTCCGTTCAACCATCTTGTATCTCATGTTCGGTATATACTCTTGTTGCTGGCTGCCCCAAGGCGGCGTGTCATTTTTCATGAAATCTCCCACATCAACGTATCCGTTTCACGAGCACCGTTTTTGGGTATAAATCCAAATGCTCTGCTTCTCGGAATGGAAATAAAGCTCGAATCGGTGATACGCACCAATTTAGTTCAAGATATGTATGTACAATGCCGTCTCGAAAGTTTGTTGGCTGAGTACCTACTGCTGTCGGTGGCCTGGCCCTTGCCTTAAGTCCAGACGAAGGGACTTGGGGACTTGGGGAAGCCAGGCATGCCCGGTAGACCAAAACGCCCTCGTCTCTGCAGGCTCGTGGTAAAAACGAGATTGCTTAAATTCAGCAGCAACCCCCAAAGTAACCGAAGAAGACTGGCCAACCCCCTGAGTTATAAATAATGGGCTACCCGCCCTTTGCCTTCCATCAGTGCTGTGCTCTGACCACGTTGCCAGCAAAAATCCCAGAGACTGCCTTCCTGTGCGACGTATAAGCGAGGTTCGCAGACGTGCGAGTGAAATTTTTCTTTTTCTTTCTGCAGAGTTTCGCCAAAGTCTGTGTGCTGGTAGAATGGCGGTTCGTTTAGTTTTCCTGCGGTTTTCATGAAAGTAGGAAAAATCTTTGCTCTTTTATCCCCCCACTCCTCGCCTTCGGTTACTTTTGTAAAACTGAAAATTACATTCAATGCGTCAGCGTTTTTGACCAGTCAACTATTATAATAAGACGAGGGGATTTCAAACAATGCAATTTCCGAAAGATTATATTAAGAATAATGACAGAGGGCCATTCCCCTCGAAGATTAGTTTTATGTTTACCCGACACTATCTCCTCTCATCAGTAAACATGACTGTTGATTTCTTCAAAAAGAGTCTCGAAAAAGATTCCTTATGCTTCGCCGCAGTCAGCCAGCGGTCCTTCTTCCAGACCCGGACTTAGAGACAGCAGGATTGTAGGGTTGTCAATATTTTGGGCTCCTCGTCCGCTTGACCGGCTCAAAATTTGGGTCTCTGGCTACCTGCTCCCTGAAATTTTCCCATTGGCAACTCACCATTTTCACGAAGTACGCTTTTTTGGCGAAACATCAGTCGAGTATCATCAAGAGTAAATTTCTAGTGTACGGTGATGTTTTATTCGCAAATCGAACGACTCGAAATCCAGAGAAATTCTATATTTGACTATTTTTTTCTTCTTCCTCTGTGGTCTGGGGTCCAAGGGAAGCGGAAGAGGATCTTATGGCAAGTTTAGGTCCACGTAGGTATAAGTATAGGGTCAACGAAATTGTCCCCGGGAAAACTGTTTAAACCTGTATCGAAGACCTCGCGTTGTCGTAAACACGTAAGGGATTTGGTCATTTGGGATTCAACATAGAGCCCCAGCCCTTTTCTGAACCCCTCAGGCTTAGAGAGACCTAGTCGAGATTCTTTGCCGGATAGAGGGTGGTCACGGAAGAATTTATCCCCGTAGGGGCGGACAGAGGTCCACTGTAGGCTCGAGGCGAATTTTAAAGAGAGGACCGAACAGTGGTGGGTCGGATGGACCCCCTGGACCGTAGGAACAAAGAACAGGCCGCAAACTCGAGTCCTAAGAAAAACACACAAGCTTATAAATCATTATTGGGCAAATTTCGGGGCCAACTTTAAGCGAGCTCATTTATCGAGCCCAGAACGCCACGTGTACAACATTAGTTGTTCTACCGAAAGATAAGAGGAGCTTCTCTCTGGCGAACCACCAAACGGTTTCTAAAAGTTACTCTGAGCATTTCTTTGTTCGTTTTATCGATTTTATTTTTTTTTTCGCATTACGGTCAGAGCAAAGAATCTCATACTGTTGGATCAAGTATGTTGTGTCTTGTTATTCTACACATTTTTTTTATCTATACCCGTTTATGAAAGATGGCAAATACTTTTTTGCTGAAAACGGAAATAAATGGGAGCGCAGGGTCGTTGGAATTGATGATTTTTGTGAACATTTGAGGATGGTCTACATGGAGAAGAAGGCAGATCACGATTTCCTCGCAACCGAAGATATGAATTAAGTAGAAATTGAAAAATTAGAAGGAATATGGGGTGTAGTTGGGAGAAGGATTAATATTTATTTATTTGATAAAAAACTTGAAACGGTGCACTTCTGTGTTGTTTTAAGTAAGAAATTGAAGCACTGTTGAAACTACCCATACGATATCGAATGGAAAAAGCCTTGAGCTGAAAAGCAAGCTGGCAAGAGACGTGCTGCAGTTGTTGGAAAATTAGCGCCCTTTCACGTTTGTAAAAACACACCTTCTGAAAGCACTTCTGCCTGGCGCTTAAATAGAGTAGCCCAAATATTTACTTTTCAAGCGTGCCTGGTAATCCGGAATAGTACGCCGCTAGTTTCACGCGGCTCCACGAGGATGGCACCACCCGTACCATCTGAAATTTTCCGCCATAAACGCTCCCTTATTATCTCGCGTGTTTGAACTCGAGCCAATTGCACAGGTCTCTGGTGTAAAGCTTCGGATATCTCAGAGTTGAATTGGTACAACAATTTCTCTCCGAGTTAGATATTTATTTTTCCATTCTTTAGAAAAATAATTCCAACTCCATCCTACGGAAAGGACAGACACATTTTGATGCTAACTGCAGCAAGAAGATGCTGCGTGAAAGTCCTAATCGAAAGTTACGCGGCATGCTGTGCTTAAAGCGTCGAGAGGTTCACACCTTTTCGATAATTTATTATCCTCCGAGGTGATGCGTGTGAACGTATATCACCTAGAGGCGCAAGTTGGTAATTTCCCCATAGTCTACGGGGGTACATCTTTCTACGCGTTACAAATTCGTTATTTCATTGCATACGAACAGTTTATCACTTCACTGATTAAGGCTTGAATGGAAAATTCAAAAATCTCGTTAACTTCCTCCGCACGTGAAGCCGATCATGGATTTATATGAGAAGTAAAGCCGGCACGAAAACACGCGTAGGTGCTATATATACAAACGTGCGTTTGTCTGTGAACAAATACACGTGTACGTGAATATCATATCTGGAGGCAAAAAAAAAAAAAAAAAACCGCGCAAGAAGCGTTTAGGAATTCGGCCGTTATATCTTCAGCGGAAAGTGTTCTCTTCCGCGAAGACTGTAAAGGCTGAAATAACATCGTTCTCTCGCAGAGCCTATTAGCGAATAAATAAAGCAGATTTATGACTTCACAACAGAGCCGTAAAGGCAACGGGTACAAGGTTGGGAGGCTTTTTTACCCTCAAAAGAGGTAAAAGAAGGGAGAGAATATGGAACATAAAAAAAAATATGGGACACGGGGACTTAAAAAGCGTCATGTGGCGAAACGCGAGGATTTTTTCAAGTTTTTTTTATCGTTTTCTATTTTTTTTTTTACTTTTTGTTTTTTTTTTGGCGCAGGCAGCTCGAGAGTTACCGATATGAATTTGTGAATTCGCAACGCAAGAATTAAACAATTTCTATCCGTCTGATAGGCTTAAAGTATTAACGCGCCTTGGGTATAATTCCGTCATCGTATGAATATACGTGAACTCAATTTACCCTTGGGGGGAAGTCAAATTTATTGAAAGACAGCCGACTTCGTTCCCTCGAGGCAGTTATTCACGATTCCTGGCTCTCGTGGCTCTCGCACACCCAGGACTACTCTCACCGTGTATACATGGCGAGGCGGCCCGTACTTATCCCAGGACCACCCTCAGCCACCCTGGACCACGCGAAGCAGCGCTAAGTATGTGGCTTGGGGTAGCACACGCTGCCAGCCCCTAGCAATCATAACAAGCTCCCCCGAGCCGGTTCCAAGTACGGGGAGAAGGGCAGGGGAGAATTTCCCTTCGCGATTTCAACGTGAGACCCCATACCCATGCTTGCACTGTTTTCACCCCTACTCGTGCGAAATTCGTACGCGCAGAATTCGCCACGCGAGAGCTAGTTCACCGGGCGACGCGAATCGCGTCTATAAATTATCGGGCTCAGGCGTTAGCCGGGATTCTAATTATTTAAATTTAACGGCAAACGGCATCGGATTATTTACAGAAGCCTAAAGTTTGGCAAGCTGTAAGCTGTACACGGATTTCTGTTTATTTTTTGACAACAATTAGTTGATCGGTATATACTTCATATCACTGGTACGCTTTACAGAAATGATTGATTCACTCAGTTTTCTAGAAAAGACTACTGTAGTATTTTAAAGTATTATTCACATCTTGAGAACCTCGACTTTCATATTATAGTTCACCCTCCGGAATCGAACCAACTAAATCCTTCAACAGAAAAATCATATGTAAAATGGATCCTCAAATTTTATGCAGTTTCATGTATAACCTGAGATGCATTTCAGCAATAATCTTTATTTCCGGTTTCTTGCATTTTTTCCCGCTATCACTTCACGTAAAAAAATATGCTAGCTATCGTGAAAGGGGTAGAATGTTGCACTACGGTCCGAAGAAGACATTTGTTTTGAGGTAGGAATGATTTTAAACTCAGAACCTCCGAAATTACGACTGAGATTAATCGATTTTTCATAATAATGTAATTTTTGAACATGTCTGTTACATTCAATGACATCAATTCCTGCAGGGTAATACTGGAGTGTAGAAGGCTTCCTGCTTGTTTGTGATGAGAAAAAGGTGGTGATTATATTTTTGAATGATAGACGTAGATGATCCCTTACCTTATTAACCCCTTTTCTTGAAAGCCCTCTCGATCGAATCGCCTGCCATTCGCTTGTATAAATGCATAGTTCAGAGCCTCTTTAAAATTTTTGTCATGAACTTCCGAAACTGTATTAGAAGTTTCATGCATGTACAGGGGTAGTAAATTCGCTGTACATTAACCGCGTGCTATTAATTTACGAATTCCACAAACTTGCCATACAGTTTAGTGAAATTCAAACACAATTTCGTGTTTTTTGCCGTACAAGTTTCGTGGAATGAAGAATTTCTTTGCAATTTTAAAGTACATGCTTAGCAGTTCACCTTGCTACACCGAATCCTTAATTTTGTAAGACTTTTGAACTTTAAAGGTGTAGTAAATTCACATACATTTTCAACAGTGATACTTTCAGTCAACACTCAATGCCCGTCGTTGAATTTGAGATGCAGGGTTAAAATTTCACTCTGTAAAATGTCGCTCTTGTTATCACGTGTAATATTTTGTGAGAATAATGAGAGCAAAAAGCTAATTATCCGGTGAGGTACGTCGAGGACTCGCGAACCTCGTCTCAACGAGGTTTTAATTTCACCCCCAGACTTAATTTCGGAGTTCTATATATTATTATAAAGGTGAAAAGTAGACAGTGAAGAATTCTCTTGCAAGCGTGTATGTATGTGCCAGGATATACGCGTACGTACACATGGGTAGAAATATGGGCCGTAGATCGTAGGTTAACGGTGGCCAAAAGTGGGGCAAATCTGAGGAAGGCCATCAAAACCATGAGGACTGACTGAACGTCTGAGAGCACAAATCGTGAGAGACAGACAACAGTGGGTTTTAACTGTCCCTCGGGACTCGGAAGATCTCTGGCTGCGAGGATATCCCCAAGGAATTCTTGCTATTTGTTGAAATATACGTGACAACGTTAATCCAATACGGACAGCGCGAGGATACGAATAAGTCGGTTTTATTTATCGACCATAGAAATTCGATATAGCGCGTATTTCGAAGCATTACGAAAATTTCGGGATGTCTTTTAAGGGACTTTCAGTATGTCGTGGTTGGAAAAATTGAAAATAGTCCAGAATCTGCACCAAATGAAAAACAAAAATGTACCAAACTTCATTTAACAGAATCATCATCATCTCTCATTTCAAAACTATTGACGTTCAAACTTAGGGTCTATCCGACTTCTATACGATTCAGGTTGCTTAGAAAACGGAGTGTCATGAACAGGGGGGAAAATTGAAAGGTTCCATTTTTGGGCCGATCAATTTGCGAATAGAAGTTTCCGATTTGTTCCATTTTTGGAAACATGACCATATCTTTCTCGACAATTGTCAAAAATAACAGGTAAGAATTTATACCCAGTTGATAATGATCACTCATCAACGCCGAGATTAATCATTCCTTGATAGTTAACAAATAGGAGTTAAGCCAAACAATAATAAGTTTACTAAAGATGACTCAGTTCAATATCATTTATGCCCCAACTAATATTTGTCACGAGTGATTGAATGATTCACCTGGCCATTAATGAATAAGCCTAATTAACTTTATCTCTCTGTGGCGAAGCCCAATCGGTAAAGAGGGGTTTTTGAATATCGTCATCTGCAACTGGTGTTAAATGCTTTGAAATAAGATTGTAGTCTTTCAGAGAATATTCGTCAATGTATCTGACTCAAACATCCTTCCACTAACAGGCTGCAAAAGTATCATTAGCATTACATGCATCATATCATCATCACTCATAACATAAACATCATCGCTGTAGGTATAGATATTTATGAAAAACTTTAGTGACATTGATCTGGACCAATCACGGAACATATTTCAGCTTCGGAACCAGGAGTATCCATGAGTCCATTTTGCTGTTTCAAATAGTTGGAAAAAGTTCCTTTTCCCTGATACTAAAAGTCACGAAACAATGACTATCTGTAAAATTGCAACCAATGACTGATTCCTAGTATTTTTTAATGAGACGATTCTGGCGATATGTGGAATAAACTTTTGTGCAGAATTCATTGATTTTGGTTGCCTAGAGTCAAAGTTCGGATCACCTCCCACAAACTTCTGTATTCTAAAACTCCAGCGTTCCTCCCGAATATATATAATCAGATTAAACTTTGACCGCGATTACGCACGTGAATAGATGCAGATCTTTTCTAATTGTGAGAGCGTCTTTGGCCAGCTTGTATCCGCTTAGCATGTATAGTATTCGTCGGTAGTTCTTCGCGAGTACGCAACAGACACGCACCTGAATTCAGCCATCTATGTATCGCCAGGTAATGGTGGCCCGA
This sequence comes from Ametastegia equiseti, assembly GCA_963989295.1. NCBI lineage: Eukaryota > Metazoa > Arthropoda > Insecta > Hymenoptera > Tenthredinidae > Ametastegia > Ametastegia equiseti. The sequence goes on along the minus strand of OZ022389.1, from coordinate 14,305,614 downwards.
ACAATGGCGGCAGCAAATTACACCTAAACCACGTGGCTCGCATGGCGACCACAACGGCTTCCGGTTTCTTGATATCCCACGAGCGGCCAACTCTGTATATGATCCCAAAACCAGGAGCCGTATACCTACTCGAGTCTCCGCTTCGCGTGAGCGATGTTTTACCTGTCGGTTAAGGTTTGGCGGTATCGCAGGAAGACCGAAGAGGGGGAACGCCCGGTGTACTACCAAAGGTGGGAAGAATGAGGCACGAGAAAGGATGGATCCGCCATTAGGTAAATGTGATGTCATTCATACGCGTTAGGCGCGAGCCTATACCACATGGTATCTCACCTCCGCGTAACAGGGCCGTATGATTCTGATTCGCGTTTGAATTGCTCATCCAATTCGGTCCCCGAGAGAGTTATTCTTGTATATAGAAATTGACCAAGAGCCCAGCACTGGGCCAGTACTGGGGACGATGCACCAACGGTCGGCGGAAGCATGGCAGTACGTCGAAATGATAAGATGGGTCCTATACGGTTGGTAGCCAACGGTCAGCCACGGTGACAAATTCAAAATTGGGCCAACCTCGGCCCAACACTGAACGCACGACGGTCGGCGAAGTATTGGCACAGTCGTACGTGGATATGAGGGCCAGGGCTGGGCCAACGTCCCACAATCACGTTTGGCGTGCAAAATTGGGCCAGTACTGGCTTATTTGTCAGCATCGGCGGAGTACGGAAATTTTCATGTTGCAGTTGAACAACGAAGGACCGACGTTGCTGATTTATGAAAGTTCATTTGCCTTTTCCCTCAGCGACCTCTAGACACACACTAATTTCACAGACGTTGTTTTAATCAAAGCTGGCTGCGGCGGCAATGAGAATTTCTAATTAGCCTGATCCATTCATACATATATACGTATACACACATAATTAACCTGGGTTTCTACCAATTCGGGTTTATTTAGGACGTCTGGTTACGAACCTATACAGGTATATACATATATACGATATATACAGAGGTCAGAACGCACGCACGCTTACCAAGATGAATTTTACGGCTCACCTTCGAAGACGCGACACTTATTTTCTCTGAAATAACTGAAACGATTTATCAAGTCGTTCGCTTCGAGTAGATATATGCCTCGGTTTGCAAAATACTTACTCCCCCTCGCTTGTGTATACGCCCTCGATGGCGAAGCGCGATTTAGCTGTACCTACTGAGAAAGTTCGCTTGCGTAGGCCGCAAAACCGACGTAAGTCGCGGTTTTCTTTGCTCGTGAAAAGTCAAAGGCTTTATAACGTTTTTCTACGGACTCAAGAGGGGCCCTGTAAAATGAAGTCGAAACCAAAAAAAAAAAGAGAAAAAAAAAGGAAAATTTTAATCGGATGAAAGGCTTATGAACGAAAATTTTTCGCCATCTACAACCTTTTCCAAACTCTTTACCAGCGGTTTTATACGCTCGTGTTATGCCAGGGTCAACCTTATTAAGGACCGGCTCTTACCCTATCCCTACGGATTTACATTTTTTTCGCCAATTACACTTGTCCTCGTTTACGTTAATTCTGCCTTCCCCCATACCCGCCGATTTACTCTTCTTCTTTTTTTAGACTCGCTGATTTTCATTTGCTCAATCTTTTCGTCAGCCAAGCGCGCAAACGACCGGGTTATTATATTTGGCAAATACGCAGGCCGGATAGTATGTTGATTTAAAATCATTTTCGGTAACGAGTCAGAGAGATGAGAAATGAATAAGAGCCTGAGACTCAAAGTCCCGACAAGGTTTACGTTCACTCTTGAATAAATTCACAAAAGCAATATCCCGCCTTTGTTTCTTCAGCTTAGTACAAACTTTTTACGTCAAGATGTTGGAAAAAAGCGAAGAAGCTCCGGGGGCCCCCTTCTATATATACGAAACCTGAAAAATTCTCGAACAAACAGCGCGACACTCTAAAGAGTGAAACTTGAAGTGGCAGACGCACTCAAGTCCTGTCCATAGAATTTCTTGTCCTGCGTGGCGGCCAAATATTGACGGTATTCTCGAAGGAATCAACTCTCGATCTAAAGTGGATACAGACTATGAAGAAATCGAAAAATTAGAAAAATCAGTAAAAATAAACGGTCCAATAGAGTCTTATCTCATCATACATGTGTGCTGTAGTTTTTGACGTTGCCAAACGCTATTCAGATATGAATTTTGACCGAAATTGTTAGAGTCAATTTTGAGAAATTTCACGTGACTAAAAGTAGGTCGTAAGCGCAAAAAAAAATTATCTGTTTTGTGGTGGCAAAATCTTTTTCATGCAGTATAAAACCTTTTGGGCACATTCGCAAGAAAAATTTGTTTGGCACTTATACGACCTATTTTTAGTCACGGGATTTTAATTATTTCAAATTCGGCCTGTAGTAAAGTACCCTTAATTTTGGGGTTAGAATAAAAAATTTGATTCGGTTTCGGGGCAATACCGAACCATTCACAAATATCGAATTTTAAGTAAATTCATCAGACTGTTTCGTCTCCAGACAAACGGAATCATAAAACTCACTTTTTCGAGTTACTCTGCTCATGAAATGCCAAGATCTATCACAATCTCAATTTCGAAAATTTGCATGATTGAAATATCTTCTCTATCCATAGGTAGATGAAAAAGTAAAAAACCGAACAAAAATCAATTCACACTAGCCCGTCCCAACGTAACGACGCAAGTGCAAATGAATTGCCCCTTAATATTACCACATGATTTGAAGTTCCGCTGAAACGTGCCGGTATGTGCCGGATTGTGTGAATCGACCTAAAAACTCTGAATCAAAGATATGATCAAAGGAGCTCGAGGCCTGGGTTCGCACAGCTTGCACGTTGGGATTATATATACCGAGACGAAAATAAAGATTCCCTTAATACGCGAACCGAACGAAATTAGGCAGTTGATCAAAGCCAGCTATACCAACCTAGTGTCTATGTGGATCTGTTCACCGGTCGGGCAGGCGGTCTCGGGAGTCTAGCGTGAAAACGATCGCGCCCGTAGCGAATCGGCTCCAGTCACGCCCAAATACTATTGCTTTGTATTCAGTCCCTCGGTCACCCATCAGCCCCCCTAAGGCAATTTCGTTTACTTGGACCAATGCTCACAATGGGGTTGCACAAAGGGATGATCAGGTCCGCCAATAGGCTAGGAGTTCTAGGGGAAGAGCCGGGCTCGTCTCGGCTCGGCTCGACTATATACCGGGTTTTCGTGAGGCCGATTCAACCCTGTGGATGAGTGTATTCCCCGATAAAGGGTGCTGCCGGGTTCCTCGGTACCATTTCTAGTCGCCGCTAAGGGACGAGGGACCAGCTATACATATGTAGTAGATATGTATAAGCGAATCCTTGCCTCTGGAGAGAGGAAATCTCTGGTAATCTCCACCAGATTTCGCTTTATGCCTATTCGAGTTCCGTTTATGACCCATCTTAACCTGAATCTACCTACGTTTTCCTTAGGGCCTTTATTCGACGCCTCCTCCGGGATGCTCTGAAGTAGGCACTCCAACGAGGGCTGGGAATATCGATGTTGGTCTATACCGACGTGTATTTCCGATGTATGGGGTCGATCGGTTCTTCGCTGATCTTCGTACACATCGTGCGATACACATTTTTTTTTTTTTTTTCTTTTTTGCTATATCTTTTTGGATAACCATGGGATGTTATTGATACATCGGTGCCCATGATGGATTTCATTTTCTTGGCTAACTACTTGTTGAGGAGTCGTAGTCATGATGGAATGGATATTTAATGGAGTTTCGGTCAGATTTATACCACGCGTAGCTCTGCTCCTCTCGAGGAAAAACTTTTATCAAAAGTTCCTACTGGAGTATATAGGCAATGGCCACAAAGCGGTGTATGTATAGCTCTCTATGAAATAAAAATAACCAACGCCGTACTGCGATTATTTCTCAGATTCTATTCCAGTCCTATGACGCATTGTCGATATGTGCTAAGGCCACGTAACTCCAATATCCTATATTTTCAAAACGAACGTCCCTAATCACATCTCGATTCCATTGTGTCGAATCCCAAAAACTTTATCCGTTCCTCGCCTATCCGATTTCATTGCACTGACGATTAGTCGCGATGGGTGTTTCTAAATTAGTCAATGAAAGATCGAAAAACCGATTCACCTGTTTGATATAATTTGTCGCGGAAGAAGGGAGGGTGGAGAGTCCAGTGAATGACTGTTCGCAGCTAATGATTTATCGAAGGAACCCGAATAATTATCGATAACTTCCATGGTGGTAATTATAAAACATGCGTATACTTATGCGTATACGACGTAGATATTGAACCTTTCGTTGTAACTCATCCCGAAAGTGCCGCGCTTGTCACACTGAGTCAAGCAATGTTTGAACGGGTTGGCAAATGAACGTTATCGATCCGATTGCAACAAAAAAATTCATAAACATACTTTGAACATTGAATAATGTGTGGAAAAACTCCGTTTGTGGAAAATCAAATCAGAACACATAAAAAAATACATCAGAGAGAGGTCAATTTGCAAATGAGACACTTTTTCACTCATAAATTCACAACTTTTCCATTTTTTAATATTTGTCAATAAAATTCATGGGTGATAGTCTTGAGATGTGATACTTTTACGGAAAAAATAGCTCGATCGTGAGCGATCTAAGAAAGCACTAACGTGGGGAGCGTGATTCCCCTGCCAAACAAGAACAGGGAAATACTTCCAAGGGCTGCCACATGCAGCGTCACCGTATCCAACTCCAACAACTTTTACTTACTTAGCGTTGGAATTGAGTGAAAACGAAGGGTTCATTATGAAACTGTGATAGTTGAAAAAAAAATCAAACATTGATATCTCCCATGCTCTGCTTTAAAAGTATAGTTCTCCTTGTCGGAAATCAAATCGCCATGAAGATAGCCAGGGCTCGTTTCGGTCCGCGGCGAAAGCCGCAATCTCCAATTCTGGACGTATGTATATAGAGAAAACGTTGCTATGGTTTGGGCGAATGGTTAGCGTAGTGTATCGCCGTATCGAGCGACGTTTGGCTGATAAATGAACGGAAGGAATGAATTATTCGAGTAACCGGAACGGTTCGAGGCGTAATTGAAAGGCATGCGGCAGGCCAATCGCATGGAAAGTGACGCCTCGTGTTCCCGGGGTGCCAGTAACGACGCCAACCACGGCGTGGCGCCCCAGAAAGAAACCCCCCTCGACCATAACCCTGTGCACCCCTGGGCGCCTTTGACTTAAGTGCGAGCTCGAGGATCTTTTCAGAAGTTTTAACACGACGGAGGAATGCAATGTCGCGATTGGACCCGGCTGCCCGCACTCAACGGTCCTTCCCTTCGCGTCGAGGTTCCCCGGGTCGGCGGTAACCCTCTGGTTGCCACTACGGGAGCGCAATGCAATGCAACCCTCGGACCAGGGCACGAGGTCCGTACGAGCGGCGACCCTCTTCTATCCCTGTCGCGTGTTTTTACAATGAATCCCTATTTATGGGGCTGTCAATGCGATATTTATGTTCCTCGATATTGCCTTACCAACCGAGTAATTGAAATTTCCCTGCCGTTCTACGCGATTTTAGTCGACGCTGAGTCAGCGCTCGTCTGTACGCGTTTTTCTTAGCCCTCGATTCTTTCGGGGATCGTTGAATTCAGGATTCAGCATTCACCTTCCATCAGTTTTTAATTACTCGGCATTCGTGGCTAAAGCAGTACTTCAACTTGATGAGAACGTCGAAAGGATTTTCTTACAGACTATTTGTAACGATCATATCTTAAGGCGATATGGTACAATAGACCTATCAAGAACCTAACCTAGTTAACATAAGAAATATGAATCCGAGCGGAATTCTATTAGTTTTTTCCAAACGGTAAAATACTTAGCCGCTTTCTGCCGTAGTAAAGCATTAATCTCCTGAGTTTCATTCCGGTAGGTTGTACCTATAGTTTGGAAGATACTACGAATCGCGTTTTCGAGGTGATACCAATTGGCAATCATGGAATTCCGAACATAGTCCCGTAGCACCTTAAAGCGATATGAGAGTCTGTTCGGAATTCTACTATTACCAATTGTTCTCACCTCGAAAACACGAATCGTGCTTTCTCGATGAGTGCCCAACCGATCCGAATGAACCCTCGACGAATGAATTCAGTTTTTTGGCAGAAAGTGGTTAAGTATGTCACTTGATCAAAAAAACTGACATAATTCCAGTAAAACTTGTGTTATTCATGTCAGCTAGGTTAAGTTGGAAGTGATCTTCACTATATCACTTCAACAGAAGGTGAAGCGATAAATGGTGCGCTGGCAGTGAGGAGAATATCGGCTTGTTCTCAGAGCTTGTAACATAATCTCGGTGCAAATAGTTTCAACTATTGCGGCCTGCATCGGGTATGCGTATTTGGCACGCGGGATCACCGCGCGGCTATGTAGAGCAAGTGGCAGTCTTCCAAATATCGCGGTAGGTACGTCTTAGAAGAAGATTTTTTCGGTATATAGAGACACGGTGATCTTTTTGCCCAGAAAATTCGCGGACGGTTGGCAGCCCGGAACTGGCATAAAACAATCCGGGTAAAAAAAGTTCGTGATTATTATTGCTGAGGTTATCCGGAGGTCTACCCACGGCTATATATATATAGATATATAAATCAGCTGGAAAGAGCCGAGCTCTGGAACTAGACGTGTAACGGTTAGTAAACGGAGCAATTTGAATAACTACTAGTTGCGCGTTCGAAAACTACGTGAATTTCACCGAGTAGAAGTAGGTATCGGGAAGAAGTCCGTTTCCGGCGTCGTATCATTCCTCCGGAATTTCTATACACACCGCAACTCGTTTTGCTATATAGGGAAATTTATTGACTCACTCTTATAACTTTCACAACACAAAGAGACAACCAGATGTGCCCATATCGACATCTTATTTTCAACTCATTTATTCTTCAACAACAACAACAACAACAACTACGAGGAAGTTTTTTATTCCGCAAGCCCCACAACCTCAGTCCATCCGCCAACACCAGACTCGGTTAGCGTAATCCACCATTTTTGTTTTGCTAATATCTAAGGCCCGAATGCATCGACTTAGGTGAATTCTATATAGTTTTCAAGGTATATCACAAAAACAGAGAAGTGGTGTTTGGGACTGGAACATGGTTTGAGAGGCTAATGGGTTACCGTAACCGAGTATGGTGTTTGCTGATTAATTTCTGGGTGTTTACCTCTTTCTCAAACAATATTGAGAATTAATAAATTCATCCGAAATCGATATGATACCCGGATGTGCCGATCGTGAGATAATTCATGTCGTATTGAATTAGAGAAGAAGACTTGTTTGGTCGGGTTTAAGCCCGGCGAAAATGTTTTTCGCCGTATATAGCTGGTGAAATAATATGGAAATTTATGCCAGATGAGTATCAGTGTCAACGAGTTATATAGAAAACTAATGAAATTTAATCCACCTCTCAAAATGGCGGCCTCCCACGGAGCAACGTCGTAACTCGAGCTCTACACGAAAACCGTCGCCTAATACCCAGCCTCGGTCCTCTCATACGTGAGAGGGAACTTACCGTTATTACTTCTGACCGTAAAACTGTCGGAGGGGCGTGCGGGCGCGTGCCGTGCCGTGAACCGGGTACCGGGTACACCAGGACCGCGTTGAGAGGAATTCGCAAAAGGTATTCCATCGACGCACGCCCCAAAGCGTTACTCGTTGAGTAGGGACCAAACTCACACACTCGTCTCTTTTTCCGCACGGTTTTCGTATATATATACGGTTTGCTTCCGGCTAAAAACTATACACTTTTACAGGGTTCATGGGGTTGCGTTGCGTGCGGGGGACCATGCCGAAAAAAAGACGAAGCTCTCCAGGTCAGATACCGGTGACCTTTCAGAGGACGCGAAGAGGATGGAAAACTGAGAACGGAGAACGGAAAATGGAGAACGGAGAACGTGTTCATCTGTGCTGAGTTACAGCCTGCTGTAGTAATTACACTTTCGCGTTGCGGGGCTTGGTTGGCAGCAGTAGGTACGAGGGGTCAGAAGTTGGAAGGTTGTTGGTGGACTTGAGGGGGTGAGTGGGGCACCGGAGAGACCCTCTTCACAGTTGGAGCTCTTCTTTATATCCGGAGGGTACTGGTTAATATATATGTATAATGTATATAGATATATGTATGTATTTACATTTCCCCGACTCTTATCTTGCCCCACGGTCCACAAATAGGAGAAAACTACGTGCTAGGTACCGCGCAGATCCCATGCAGACTGCATCTAGGTGTGCAGCAACTGCACCTACTCTCTTCTCGAGTGATTTAAAAACGTCTTAATTCCCTTTTCGCGCGAAATATATCACCTTGAATAACTCTTCTATGTGACACAGAGGGTGAAAGTCGTCTACGGTTACCCAGGACTTCACTGCAGCAGTACCAGAGTCATATTTCCTCTTGTATATCTACTTAGATATCTGTATCTATATTCATACGGTTGAAAATCACTGTACCGTTCTTCCCTCCGGGATGCGTTGAGACTTTTATTTATCACATTGGAGGAGATATTTTTACTGAGAAATATCGCTGCTTGATGACTAATCATTTCCATAAATTATGTCAAGCCTTTTCACTAGCATCCCAACCTTCTTGGCTAATTATAACTAACCGAATACTCTGCAGCTCAGGGTTGACGAACCTGTGAAATAAAGTCCTCTCGGTTATACTGGCACCGATATATGAATTCATATCTTTACTTCTAACGCTACACTGCTTCTCACCAGTTGGTCGAGTACATCAGCCGTGACAAGTTCCTTCGCACCTAGAGCGGATGGAAAACATTCCTGATTTCAATGTACCAAGTCACGTTTGGTGGTTCTAAATTAGTTGATGAAAGATTGAAAAACCGACTCACCTGCTCGATATACTTTGTCACGGAAGAAGGGGGGGTGGAGAGTACATTGAATGACAGTTCGGGGCTAATGATATATCGAAGGAACCTGAATAATTATCGATAACTTCCATGGTGGTAATTATGAAACACGTTTACTTTTGCATAATGTTAATTCATCGGCACGCGCACGATGAAATCGTTACGACGCGGACGTGGATATTGAACCCGTCGATGTCACTCACCCCGAAATTTCCGCGCTTGTCACACTGGTTCAAATTGACCCTAGCAATGTTTGGGCGGTTGGCAAATGAAAGTTATCGATCCGATTGCAACATAAAAATTCATAAACATACTTTCAACATTGAATAATGTATGAAAAAAGTCCGTTTGCGGAAAATCAAATCAGAACACATAAAAAAACACATCAGTGGGAGGTCAATTTGCAAATGAGACACTTTTTCACTCGTGAATTCATAACTTTTCCATTTTTTAATAATATTTTTTGATAAAATTTATGGGTGATAGTCTCGAGATGTGATACTTCCAGGGAGAAAATAGCTCGATAGTGAGTGATCCGAAAAAGCACTAACGTGAGGTGCGTGATTTCCCAGCCTATAATACGAACAGGGAAAGACTTCGAAGGGCTGCCACATGCAGGGTCAATCGTATTCAACTCCAACAACTCATACTTATTTGGCGCTAAAACTGAGAGTGGGCTCATATTGACCCCCAGGGACAACGTAGAGTTAATTAATAAACTCTGGAATGTGTACGTTGCGGAGAAAGTGACCGTTGATATTTTTCGCCGACTTGTTATCGGGAAAATCTTAAGACTGTATTGCGGTGCTTATGAGTACCTGCATTCTTACCCCATGCTATAAATACCCAGTATATATAATATACGACAATCGATGATCTTAAAGATAGAGTAAATACCAGTTGGTTATTAGCGAATTGCAAGGAACGTTACAATTAACCCGTTACTGACCTCATTGCTACTTGCCTGGGGTATAAAGGTAATGAATAAATTCCATACCACACGGTGGGAACACACGTACATACGTAAACCCACACACCGTTACAACTTCGCCAAAGAATTTTTCCGGGGCGCTAGGTCATTCTGCGTTTACTACCCGTAGATATAACAATAGAAGTTGGCCGGATGGTCTGCCAGCGGGTATATAGAACCCGATTTTTACGGCACCGATCGTTATTGCCATCCAGGTTACGCAGAATCTGAAATATTTTATTGTCCGTTCCTCGTCGTTGTATTACACGCGGGCTGCGGGGCGTCAGTCACTAATATTGGCTCACCATTGGCAAAGCATATCCTGAGCCATATGGTATTCACTACTCCAGAGCTTATTATCCCGGGGATTATTATCCGCTTCCCGGAGTAACCCTTTATTTTTTACTTCATTTATTATTGTTATATTGTTGTTTACAACGGAGGGAAAACTGGTATAACTTTACGACTTTATTAGCTGGCTACTTTTTGTTTTCTTCTTTTTTTTTTTTTTGCTTATGCGCTTAATCCTTTTACGTTTTAATTGCGCTTATACAACACCGACGCCGACGCCGACGCCGCGCGATGACCGTCGACTATATACGGTAAACCCGGAAAGTATAAAGTGGGTAAAGTCAGTTCGTGATCATAGTGGGTATGTTTTTTAGAATTATATCGTCCGGTGAGTAATGAAAAGTGTAATATAATTTGCGACAAAGCCGATATCACGTTCGGGGGATGTTCCGCGGAAAATGTTCACCTTTTGTGTATAATTTCACGGTGTGCGAATGCCAGACGTCAGCCCTTGGCATTCGTCATTTTATTTCGTCAGTTTTTACCTCCGTACATGTTTCATCGTTTCACCTATTCATTTGTGGGACAACAAGAAATATGGACGTCATCGGTATACGTGAACCCTTGCTGTATAACGTACCGGAAAAATATCCTCGACTAATGCCGTCGTATATTTTGAACACGCGTCAGAAAATAGGTACCGACGAAAATACGTCTTTTTGCTTCATCCCTGAAGACCCTTACGCTACGCCATTATTTCACCCCATATCATCAGCTGGATAATATTCTTATGAACTTAGAGTGCAGTATCAAGACTCGATGCACTCCCATTCTTTCTTTCAAGATTTAAGAAATATAGTTGAACAGAACATATTTTTTTTTGTTTTTGTTGATAAAATGTGAGGAAGAATCGATTTTTATTGGAAGTGGATGCGGCTGGCGTATAGATCCTCCGTTTCCCAAATGATCCATTGAATGGCAGAAAAAAGGGATGATTTTATGTACTTGAACTTGGTGCGGAATGAGTTCAGCGAATGTTAAGAAATTCGTTATTCAAGCCCGAAGCATAAATAAAACATTCAGAAGGTCATCTCAGTGAAAAAAGTTCCACTTTGTTGAAAAGCGGTGCTCCGGATTCCGGATGCTGGTTACGTGAGGGCCGTTCCACGGGTAGGTAGGTATATATTTTATTTAACTCAACAGAATTGGCTAAAAGGTGTCCCTTTTATGGAGTTTCTATATAAAGATGCTGCTTTTTCCCGTTATCACGGACCTCGTGGTCGTGAAAATCAGGTCAGTTTGAATTCCGATTGGCAAGCGATAAGGCTGATCGTATATCGGTATTTAATAATTCCGTTAAGAGAGGATCATACTGAAATTTTTGTAAAGAGTAGATTTTCATTTTTTAAATGGCCCAAAAAACGTCCAATCAAAAAACGGATACCAAGAATTCCAGACTATGGTCAGATACGTTCTGAAAAAAAAGTTTAAATTTTCTGCGATGGAAGTTCATGCACAAGGAACCTTTCGCAGCCCTGCAAAGGATAGAGATTCTGCAGAAAGTTCATTGCGCATGAACTTTCATCGCAGAAGATGGAAACTTTTTTTCAAAACATATCCAACAATAATCTGAAATTTTCTAATGCATCAGTTTCTCGATTGGACGGTTTTTGGTAGTTTTCGAATATGAACACTGCTTTTTCCAAAGTTTAGGTAAGGTCCTTTCTTATCAATCGATCTAACGTTGCTTTGCCGTATCAATTGGAACGAGACTCGCTTCCTCATCGGTCTATAGGTCTACCTCCTGAAATATCGCTTCGTAAATGACGCTACACTACGTCTGTATATTGTATACACATTTCAAGCAATATTGCCCGAGTCTTCTCGATCCCGATATACGGAAATATGTATGTACCTTCGTATGTAGTACCACGCGAAGCCCGAATAACCTAACCTTCAAAGCTTTCACATATGTAGACTTAAAGCTCTACACGTGTAGTTCCATACACGTGCATCATACGTACATACGTTCACTAGAGGATCGAGTGCTGCAAGTGGGGAAAACTCACGTAGGTATCGATATTGTGAATAAATATATTAAAATCCCTGGAGGAATCGGAGGTAAAGTATATGCACGTGTAGGTACATGCATACCAACTCACAGAAACTAACCAACGACCCATAATGGAGTTATGCAGAATAAGAGAGTGACTCGGTCTCGTGCACAACCGTCGGGGGTGGTTTTCTGGGACTGCGACTCTCGTCGTAGGCACATCGAGCATCGGTGCGGGACGTACGGGGTTTTCCCGTCCCGTTCACGGGGTTGGGGGTTAGGGGTGGTTTGTCGAAAAGGGCCGAAAGAGGGAGTCGAAGTCGAGCGAAGTGAAATCATGGAGGGGGGGTTCCCTCGCGCACAGCCAGTCGAGCCTGGGCTTCAGCTTGCATCGTCAGTTCAGTACTGTGGCGAGAGCCGTTCCGAGCGGTGAAGGCTTCTCGCGATCGCCTACTATATCATTTTTTGAACCTCGTGTGCTCTTCGTCAAAGATATTTGAGTATATTCGTACCGAAGTAAAGTGACGTTTCCTCATCGTACACTCCCGCAAAAAGAAATTCAAATACCGCTTCATATTCCCCCCCGAAGCGAAACGAAGAAATATAAATTAAAAGAAACAAAATTAGTTGCGATACTATTTTTCAAAAGTGAATCGATAAGTGAACAGTGATTTTTGGTTTGGTTTGGTTTTTGTTTTTTTTTTATCGTGACCATCGTGGATTATTGTGTTTGATATACATATATTTGAGAATCTCTGATTGTCCAGGATTTTCGGAGTTCGTATCAGAATGATCGTTTAGTTTTGTGAGTAAAAACTGTTTATAAATATTTTGAAGTTCCTTTTCGTGGCGTCTCGGTGTTCGATTTCGATTTGATGAAACGAGATATATGAATCCGATCAGTTTTACGGTGAAAGAAAAAGAAAATTACCTACCGGCCGAGACTTACCCGAATATTTTATGCCCCCGTGGATTGACGGCGAGGAACTTTGACTCCGAAACATAAGGGAAGGAAGGAAAAAAAGAGGCCGTGGATAAAAACCGCGAGGTAATAATCGACGGATTGTGAAAATAGTCGAAACAAAAAAAAGAAAAACGAGAAAAAGTACGAGTGCGGAAGTTCGGAGTTTGGATCGAAGGGCCAACGCGGTGTTTTTCAACCCTTTTTACATCGCAAACCTTATCATCATATCTTCGTGCTGATGAACGTAGAGGAAATTTGAAATTTTTCAGTATTCGAGTGAAGGAGATTTAAGAATATAACAAGAAGAATAAACAACCCGTAGATTCGAATTGATCCGGACAACAACCCACGCTACCGGACTACTCACGGTTCATATTAAAACCAGCGGCAAACTTGAAAGAGATTCGTAGCAAGTGGTAAGAGTCGTTGTTGTTTTTTTTTTTCTTTTTTTATACTTATACTTATTCTTCTTCATCTTGTTCTGTGATGGTAGGTATAAACGCGTAGTAAGATCTCAACTGAAATTGGTTATATTTTGAGATATAGAACAGAACAGCTCCTAAGGAAAGGGCCGAAAATGAAAACCCCGAACCCCCTTTACCTCGGGCGGTTCGTCTTTGACCAAACTGGCCTTAGCGCGTACGTTTTGTATACGATTATAGGTGGGGCATCAAACGCGTAATATATACATCATGCTAGTGGCGGAGAGATGGAGATAGGTATAGAAAAAAAAGAGAGAGAGAGAGTGAGATGAAAATTCTCCACGAAGGTTTCCAGCAGCAGCCCGCGGGGAGAGAGAGAGAGAAAGAGAGAGTGGACCGTGAATCTTTGATGATTTTCTTCGCTCTGAAACCGTGTTGAATTTCCCAGTAGATGCATGAAGAAGATGTGTGAGAAAGTGCGTGAGTGAGACGCATCGGGTAGAAGGTTTTTACCTTTATCTTGCGAATTTATCAACTGTACCGTTCAATACCCTTTTATCGTTTTTCTTTCTTTTTCCTTTGCCGTTTTTTGTGTCAAGGGATTCATTCATGTACATACATACCTATATCTCAATAAATCCATTTTTCTTTCACGATTCGTACGGTAGAAGGTATCAACTATAGGTATACATATCTACATGTATATAATGTGTATTTTACCCAGTGTCCAACCGACGGTGATTGAATTTGAATTTCAAAGTGAAAATTCAAATTCTAGTCACGTCGGACATAATGCTTGTCGCAAACGATACTTCAGTTCGCACAGTTTTATTTGGAATTTTTTATTTTTTTTTCTTTGTATCGGAGAAACGGTCCCGAGGTTTGAGCTTTTACCGTCGAAATACATTCGAATGGGCGTTATTTTAAAATCGTGCTTGAAAATCTTTGTGTTTGTTCTTACGGTAGAAAAAAAAGATCGTCGTATTTGTTTCGGTTTAAGAAATAAGAGAGAGAGAGAGAGAAAGAAAAAAATGATTTCGTTTCTCTATATTTCTGGACACGAAAGTTACTTCGAAGAAGCTTGCGCAATTAAGAAGAGAACAGAGAAGCACGCGCGTCTTGGCAACCACTGGCTCTATATACTTGGGGGGTACAGAAGGATCGAGGAGAAGAGGCATAGGCAAGGGTGTGTATAGGTACGTGAGCCTCTTACCGCGGAAAGTTGAAATCGTGAAACACAAAGAAGTTCGCGTCGGCGTTCTCAACGGTGAACACTCGGCCCTGGGAACAACAAAACGAAATTAAAAGCATTGTCGTGTTGCTTACGGAAATAAGAAAAGTCCAGGTGAACTAGCGCCGCCCCTTCTCTCCGGCAAGATTTCTCCCTCTTTTCATCCCAAACTCTTCTCTCTCGCTCTCTTTCTCTCTATCTTTTTCTCTTTATGCTTCGCTGGCACGTGTTCGTAAATCTGCACGAAGAAAACTGTCTGCTTTTATCAAACTTTTCCTTTTTTTTTTCCTTTTTCTCCTTCACTTCTTATTCTTCTTCTTCTTCTTTTTCTTCTTTTGAAATAATCAAAGTTATAAGTAAGAATCGCAAAGAAAAAAAAAAAAAAAAAAAAACAAGATAAAGAAATAAAGTATAAAAGCCGAAAGAAAAAGAAAAAGTAGAAGAAGAAGGAGAAGAAAAGGCGAAAGGAAAAGGAAAAGGAAAATTACGCCGCAGACTTTGAAGGTATACTCTGTGTCCAGTGGTTCGGGCGAATCGTTTCCAAGGGAGGAGTTGGAATCGAGGCGCGGATGCGATAACCATTAGTTGAGAAATAGGTTCTTTGCAAAGTGAGGAGAAATTGTGGTCTCTGGGAGATATGGTCTGCCCCCTCCCTAAGATAACAGGGCCTCGCTTGGAAAATCGGAACTTCCGGTGTGGTCCAGTAGAGCTTTATAGATATATCCGTAGCAGCTATCGCTCTTTAAGGATACCTACCTACTAGCTATATACCCATCCACAACCGAGAGGTGGTTTTCAGTCTGGTTGCTTTTTGCACGGGAGGGTGTGCTTTTTCGCATGGAAATCAAGCGCGGCGTTTTGTATGCAACGGTCTTGTGCAAAATGCTCCGATTCAAACGAGCCAAAGAATCCTCGTTTCAACGTTTCCCGACTTTCTCGACGTCGTTTTCATCCCTTCCCTAAACGTCGTTCCATACCGCGACTAAAATTATTCAATTTTCAACTTCCACCACCGCCTCGCCTCGCCTTCTCTTCTTCTCTAACGTAAGCGACATCTGTCACAACGATTCCATGAAATGGAATATAACCTGCACCGCTATTCTCAAGAGAGAACTACTAAACTGCCAACGTCTTATTTACCTTGAATTCGCGCTCCATTTTCATTTCCTTTTTATTTTTATACTCCTCCAGTTTTCGTTCTCGAAAAAAAAGGATGTTTATACTTTGTACAAAGATTATCCGCAACGTGGCAATTAAGGGTTGATTTGGTCTCTGTATATTAGCGAACTGGTTATCGGAGTAACGGTTATAACGATATAATGATTACACAATTTTGAATAATTGAAGCTGATTGGATGCCCCGAGAGGACACGTCCGAGCCGAGCCAAAGCCAGAGCGAAAGCCTATACCCCCTCCCTCTGTAGCGCGCTACTGCGGGCTAATGCGAATTATCAGGATTTGACGAGAAATAATATTAATTTGCACGTTGATTGGCATCACTTTGCATACGTTTTGTTATACTCCTCTGCGTGCGACAAAGCGCGACCACGGGATATGTCGATGGAAAATTAAAATCATGATAAAAGGGTTATTCTCGCATCGATGATGCGTATACAGGGCTTCGTCGTACTGGATGACATAAAGTCCTCAACCCTCAATTAGCTTCGGATGTTCTATCGGGTGGTTAGGAAATTAGTTATTTCAATTCTGGGTTGCTGGGGCGAAAGTATCGGGCACCGAACTAAAAACCTGCAATTTGAACTAATCTTATACTTTTGCGGATGTTATTGCCTTCAACATTTTTTCATACAAGCTTGATCGATTCTCATGAATTACTTCGAATTAAAGCGTGATTTCAGGTTTCATTTAATTTACCCTAGAAGCCCAACGTTGCGTGCCATTCGTGTCTATGCCAAATACAAAATCCTCGTGTAAAATGCCTACACGTCTCCAAATTTCGCTAAAAATCATTATGAAATTTTTGTGTTATTCAATTTTAACACTCAGTTATTAGTCTGAAGAAGATTCGTGAATTTTTTCAGATTTTTAACTTAGTGAAATGAGCGAAAAAGCCCAAGTGACCCATGGTTGGGGTTTATACGGGTGCTGAAAACTACGTTAAACAATACTACATGAAATTCGTTCGAGCTGCCGGAAATTTTCTGACTATACTTCATTTTTCACCTGGACTTTTCTCTATATTTTTGGCATGATGAATTTGTCAAAGGTATGTGTACATAAGTCGACGTGTAAGTGGATCAAACAAACAAAATTCGCATTAGATACGCTCGTACGAACATACATACACACATACATATACGGCGATGAGAGTCACGTAAGGTAAACGACTCGCGTGGATGTACCAACGAATTGAGTTTGAAAGAAGGGGGTTCTAACGATGTAGAAACGACAGGTATATATGCATACATATATGCGTGCGATGAGCGATGATATTGACAGTACAAAGAGGAACGTTGATTGTATAGCGAAATTATTCGTTGATCTTTCAACGGAATTGAATTTTCAAAAGCTTTTTTGTACTACTATTCTCTTCTCTTTTCGCGCACCATTGCGATTCGACGACGAGAAAAAGAAAAAAACAAAAAAACTCTTCCTCCCACCTAAACCTAAACCTGAACCTGAACCTACCACCGTTGCTAAAGGTGCTTCGCTTTTCCCGCGAGAACGTGTGTTACCGAAAGAAAAACTTTTCTTCTCTCCCTCAGGCCTGATCACGTATGCTTTATTTATTTTTTCCTTCTCAACAGTACCGCACTGCGTATGTGTTACTGTTTCTTTTCTCTCATGCAGACCAAACGGTGTTAGTTCCACAATCTTGTGTTGTTGTTATCGTACCCTTTTGCCTCTCGCCTTGGCCATAAATCCTAGAAATATATCTAAACCACCGTATTATGCTGTGTACAAGATGTTTGTTGTTACTAGATTCAACGGCATACACCATAAAGCTAATTGTTAGGCGATGTCAGCTACGCGTCAAAGCAAATGCAGTAATGGAGGGGGGGAATTCGATCAGCTTCATTGAATTAATAGAAACAAAAAAAGAGAACCACATACATCTAACTCAATGAAAAAAATAAAAAAAAACTACACGTCCTGTTTTCGAGTATGTTAAGACGACGTCGCGTTTCCTGTCGATTAGAATTCGGCCCTCGACAATATGTCTGCCTTGAGATCGTGCACCAGGTGTCATCCGGGTGTGTCCGGTATGGGAACGTGTGCCGGTGGATCATCGAGTTTGACATGCCAAGACACGAGGGTAGAATGTTAAACATTTGTACAACAATCGATACTTGCTTTGAATTGATGATAATCAGTAATTTTTCTAACCTCTTGTGGTTTTTTTAATTAATCGACCACCATGGATCGGAAATCTCGGATTACGGATGCGGAAGGAAAGAGACATACGTATATGTACGTCCTCGACGAAGCGAACGTAATAAATGCTTGACGAAGAAGAAGAAGAGGAAGAAGAACATGAAGAAGAAGAAGAAGAAGAAGAAGAAGAAGAAGAAGAAGAAGAAGGCGTTGAACGTCGGACAATCTATAATTTGGTCTCATGGGCGCGAGGGCCCCGTATATATACTTAGGAATTACAACGAATAGAATTCGAAGTACGAGGGCAAAGGGATAATTTGAAAGGGGTAATTTAAAAGGGCGACGACGCATTAAGTCTGTCGTTGGACTGTCATTTGATTCGTTCACTTCACCAGGGCGGCGTAAATTATCAGGGGGGAGAGAAACGAATTCGAGCTGTCATTTCCGGTTAAATTGACTAATGCCGTACACGTCGTCTACACCTCAAGAGCTCACGTCGCCGTCGTGTCTACGGACGACAGCCGCACCCTCAAAGTTTGTCTTTAAACCTTTTAATTGTTTATTCACCGTCGATCGATGATGAAATTCCATGTTTCGATCGCCTACAGGAAGAATTCCTCATTCGTTATCCCATCGGCAATATATTACCTTTCACAAAAAAATTCCTCGAGCTTTTATTCACGAGCAAAAACCACGCGGATTAAGAAACCTTAACTGCACCACGACACCCGCATTATCATTAGAAATTTTCACCGTCTATCGCCCTTAGGGTGTGTCGGGTCGCTATTTAGGGTCGACATACCCCAGGGCACTAGTTGACAGCACCACAGACAATCCACTGCCTTTCTTCTATACGTCGTAGGTACAGACCGCGAGCAATAATGTATACCTATAAATATACACTGGGACCAAGGCTCTGGAGTAATATAATTATCCATGTGATATATACACGGACTCAGAGGTTGTCTGTTTCTGTTTTTTTTGGTTGTTATTTTTATCTTTTGTTGTTGAGGATACAGGCACATTGCATATTGCACATTGCTCTTCTGTATAACGCATAGTAATAAAAGATGAGTGGGTTTTTGACCATTGACGGATGCGTGCAGATGTGTTGAATGGAAAGGACCGAAGAGTATATAAGGAATTAACTTTGGGAATGCGTATTGGAAAAGTTTCATATATACCGAATGGAGAAGATTGTTAATTTGTGTTCTAATTGAAAGTGTTACTACTATGGAAGGCATGGGTGGGAAACATCGTCGGTAGTATAGCGTACGAGTCGGCAATTAAACCTTGCTCTGCAACTCTACGCCCGCCCTTATACTCCGTATCTGTGACGTAGCTAATTATAGACCGTGTATGTACTTCGGTTTTCACTTAACGTTCGCTGCTCCATTTTGCCTCTAGTACTCTCTTCGCTTTTCATGTGTATGTATGTATGTGTCTGTGTACTTCATAGTCGTTTCGACAATGCGTTTTTTACCGACTCCAAGGACCTTTTCTTCTGATGCATAATATACAAGCCGCAAGCTCTTATGTTGGAAGAGAAGCTTGAGAAATTTCGTGGACTTTTAAAACCTACTTTTGCTTTCTTCGTCCCATAATGCTCTCTCGAAGCTAAACCAACCCGGTACTCAGCATTTCTGTGAACAATGTTCCCTCGTTAAACCGATCCGATTGATTTGCATTTAACTCGAAAGTAACGAGATTCAATCTTGAGTCGAGGAAATAATTCAACCCAACGAACTGGACGAGGACGAAATGGTAACGAATTTGTCCTTTGAATAAACATTGTAATAAGGATGCCACAAACTCTGATATGAATTTCTCATCTCCAGTATCCCTTCTTCTTTCGTCCATGGATGAAACTTCTTATTCAGAGCATTATCAACCTAATGACGAGTTTGATAGTAGAGAAATGAAGTATAATTTTATGTCTTAGTTCCTCGAAAGAAAGATTCTTGGACTGTGAATTTAAACACTGATGAAAATCTCCTTCGAGTAAGGCAAACACATATGGTGGGTTCACCAAGTTATTAGCTTATCGGTGCAGATGAGTGAGATCTCTTTCTCGCTGGAAAGCTGGAGAACTTACATTATCACTCAATAAGCCAGGGAGCGTTTAACGGGGAACACATGGTAGTAGGTGACGACGAGCTCGTTCCTGTTTCCCTTGAGCCTCCCTTAACCAAAGAGCTGCTGCATGTCGCAACGTCCCTTTCGTCCCTGATGAATGTTTGTGATAGTATGGTGTGGGTGGGAGAAAGTGTACTGTCTGACGAGCTTTGAGGAGGGCAAATATTCAGCCCCTCTTAAGGACAAGCACGTTGCACGCGAGCACCCATCCTGCTACATACTCACATATGTGTGTATGTGAGCTTGTGGAAAGTACCGTTCAAGCTCTGTCGTGCGATCCTGTCTCACTGGCATGTTTTCTCCCTCTATTCGTTCGTCGTTGAGCTCATACGCGTCGCTGGTCGTTCGTTTTCTTAGTTTTCTTTGCTCCCAGCTGGTTTGCTGATGCGAATTTATCAAACTCAAAAGCACACCCTAGGGAAACGCCCGGAGTTGAACCTTCAGGAGACTACGATGAGGACGACCAGGATGCTGGGGATATAACCCCCCGAAGACATACTCCCAGTGGCAATTGATTGTTTGCGGACGATGCGATGCCGAGCCACCCTCTCGCCGTTTCTTCTTCGTAGAGACGGAGAAAATCTGATTTTAGAGGGATTCCCAGTCCCGTTGCCCGAGGTGCCTTAGTAATTTTCATCGCCCTTTCAACGAATCTTATCGTCACGTCGCTGAAGATTCAGAGACGAGAAAATACGACTTTATCTCTTGCGGCGGTTGGAAAAATGCCTTATGTACATACCTACCTACCTTGGCTCAAGACTGATCGAGAGACCATCGTGTGCCTTTTGGTATCTACGTGGATGCTCGAAGAACGATGTGCGTGCAGAGATCGCAGTGGTCGTTCTTTCTAGACGATGTACATTCACGTTGTCGTAAACAACGTTGTCTCGACAACAGAGAGTTCCACCCACGTTGTAAGCGCGTGGGCAGAGATCGGACATAGTTCTACAATACCCTTGGGACCCCGGGAACCAGTCGGTACATCTGTTCACGTATGTTGTACCTTCGCTGCCCTGTAGTCGATAGTACGTCAAAAATACTACGACGGACGACGTGGGTCGTCCTGCAGGATATCGCGACTACGCCACCGTTCATTGCAAGGATCTGGGGTAAGCTGGGGTGGATTTTTTCCCCCTTTCTTTAACATTCGGCAGCTGGTCTTGTTGCCTGTTCCGAACCACGGAAGCTCTGGCTTAAGGCGACTGGTGCGGAGAATCGAGAGACGCTGCAGTCGGTACCTACGGCGGGTTTTTCAGACTTCCGGTCGCTTCGTGGGCTCCTAGCCAAATTAAACTTATTATCGTTGACGTTCTAGAACGGCGCGGAACTCGCATGGATTCGCTTGAAGCGAACTACCGGCCTTTTTTTTATCCATATCAAGTTACCGAAGCTCAGGAATATTCATAGTGGGAAAAGAAAATCTCCGGGATCTGCAGCCTATATATATGTATAAGTTTGTTTTAATATTTGATGACCCTTTGGTGCAGCCGAGTCCTTTGTCTTCTGTAATGATCAGGATCGGAGAGTTTACTTGTGAGAGCCTTCGGGACACCGAGAGACTTTATGCTAATCCGCTTTGGGCCTGGCCAAGGCGCGGCATTGTCCGCTAATAATCATCTTGAGGACTCCAGGCCTTTCGGCCAGACAACCCTGCGTCCCAAGAATAGCAATTATCACGCTGGTACGTGGTTAGGAAATTCCTGGGTATCATTACCCAGCGAAAGGCGCATCGGCGCCGAGATGACACACGCCAGTCACCTCCCAGTAATTCATATATTGTACATATGTATGTACGTGTCTTAGGCGGAGGGTGTTCATATTGTAACGGTTTCAGCACAAGTTAATTCATTCCCACTAATTCGAGTCCTTTGATCAAAGCAATCTTACCAAATTATCCATTTCAACGTTCGACAGTCTTCAATCTGTTTGGATATCTTCAACTTCCCGCTTTTGATAAAATGGAAGTTATTGTGATTACTCCGAAAATGGAAAGTCGAGTTTTCACCAGATATCCACGTTTTGGGTTTCAGAAAATCACCTCCGACCATTTTTGAATTGACGTCTTGGTGTGTGACCAATTTTATGTCTGACGATGTCTTGGAAACGATTCCACGCATTTCCATGGTTTTCGTCTCAATCGATACAGTTTAGATTTTGGATTCAATCGGTCGGCTTTGAGTTTTCGAGTAATCAAGCGAAGAAAATAAAAAAACAAAAATATCCAAACAGTCATATCTCTCGAACGAATCAACCGATTTTGATGATTTTGATCTTCATCGATAGCATCCGCTCGAACTTAGAAATTATTTGTTTTTGAAATAAATCGAAGCAGTCATTTCACATCATTCGCGAGTTTTTGTTCAAGTGACGATATTTTCTCGTCGTCGTATAACGTGACTGAAGTAAGGTAGCTGCAATAGGTAAGTCGATGTGCGGGTGGGCCGAGTATAGTCGTTGGTTATGTACGAGCTACGCGCTCCAAAGCGTTCGTCGAGGTTTGCGAGGAGGACGATTTAAATTTAAATAAGCGTGACAAAGCTGCGATAAAATATAATTAAGTTTCACGGTGGTGGCGGCGGCGATGGTGTGGTGGTGGTGGCATGAGAAGAAGGAGAAAAATAAAACGAAGAAGAAGAAGAAGAATACGAAGAATAAAAGGAGCCGTACGACGCGAACAGCCCGCGGGCAAAGTAGTTGGCGGGGGGGCTGGATCTCCAGGACTCCAGGTCCTCCAGGATGGCAGTAGAGACGGTGGAGACTAGAGGGTAGAGGGTATCACGTCGCTACTTAACTTGACGAACTTAATGGGCAGAGGCGTAATGGGTGCAGCCCGCGAAAAAACGTAATTAAGGAAAGGAAGGATACCGAGTCGTTCCGGGGTGAAGATTTATGCATCGTTGCCCTCTGCGCGTTGGCGTATAAGGACGGCGAAAGAGCCGGTACGAGGCTTGCCGAAGAACACGATCGCGTCTCTCGAGCAACGTAGGGTATATCTGGGCGAAGGGTATGCAGATAGCACCCAAGCATTTCTCATCCTAATGTGATTTATGGGGCATTTTTAACCCCGGGTAATGGGCGAACGGGGGTGGGTGGATGGAAGAAGTTAAGGTACAGAGGATGGGAAATCTTTTGCTCTCATGATGGTCGACTCTTGGCAGATCGCCGAACCCCTTCTCAATTTACCTTCAAGTATCCCTGCACATAGTGCGAAACACCCGCGCCCTCAAAGTGATTACGGCTCCGTGAGCGGTGAAAACGTAAAAAACTCAAGACACCTGAGGAAAACCTTTGAATTTTTCCCCGCTGTCACTTCAATAATTAGTTGCACAAGATGGAAGTAAGAAAGTGGTACATTTATGGGCGAATTGAGAAAAAACAAGAGAAGTATTCTCTTGACGGGTATAAGGCAACGTTGACCGGAAGGATTTTTTCACCCATGATGGACCGGACGGAATCACTCTTCCCTCTCGCGCGAACTCTTTCGATCGTATCTGCATCCGTTGAAGGAAAAAAGAGAAAGAAGAAAGGAAAAGGGGGAGACCAAAAAAAAAAAACAAAAAAAAAAAAAAGAAAACACATTTTGACCCTCGAATTGGACGCGAGTGTTTTCTGCCTTCGGAAGATCACGCGAGTGAAGCGGCGTTGAGGGACGGGCCGGGTGGGGTTGGCGCGGGCTAATGAGTTTTTCATAAAGTCAGGGCCTCGGTCGAGCCTCGCGCGTATACCTTATTTTCAGCGTTCATTAATCCCCGACATCCCATTACACTTTACGTCGTAAATAATCGCGGGAGTCTCGTACGCGCCTTACGTGTTGCGTTGGTTCGTTCGTAGGTACCTACGTACGCCGCGCGCAAATAACCACCGGATCGTAAAGCATAATCATAAAGACTGGCGATGGACCCAAAGGCTGGTGGGAGGCTGTCGTGGTCGCTGGCACAACACCCTGCTGATCTCTTCTCTTATACTATAGACGCTTGTGTATTATTCGCGCGCTTCATCTTTCTATACGCGTAGGTGTTCGTATTTATAATAAACAACAACACTTGTATGAATACGCAATCTATACCTTCGTATGTTAATTCATAAATTGATACGTACACATGCCCCGAGTTGGGTTGGGCGCCAAATGCCCTCAGTCAGTCGGGTTGGGCGCCACATGCAGCAATCATCTCGAGATTATCCGCTAGTTCTTCAAACAACTAAAACAACTTTCTCAAACAGAAAATATCCATCGATGCTGCTGATCATTCGGTAACAAAAGCCCTGAGATTAAAGAAAATTTCAAATACTTAATTTCTTTCACCATTTGATAGATCCGAGAGGCGAATATATCGTTCAAGATATTTCTTAGACTGTACGTCAACTTGAATGAACCTTTTTCTTATTTTTCGTGAAAAACTGGACTTCACCTTCAAGTAGTCCTTGGCGATGAAAATCGTAACTGATCAATTTCTTCTCTCATGATCTGTCGGAATTTGTTGATCTATTACCGTCATCAGCGACTGCAGTTGAAAAAATTTGCAACTCCGAAGACAGCCGAATCAAGGAATGAATTCATGTAATTAAATACAAAAAAATTACCATTTTTTTTGTTCGGAACTCGAAATCATTTGAAAACGATTCATATCAGCAATTCCAAGACCAATACTTACTTTCATGCAGACGTTCTCGCGGATAATACAAAAAAAATAAAATAAAAATTGGACACTGTCCAATGGAAGTTTTAGATCAAGGACGATTTAAAACACAAAACTCCATTTTTCAAGTAATATTCAGACGGATTCAAAATTTCTAGTATAATTTCCACTTAAATGAAGTACCCGGTTGACCCGGTTCTTGCGCTTTGGCTTATAATTCATTAGCGTATGAGTTAATGATCTGGGAGTCGTAAATTTTGACAGATGCGTTTCGCAGTATCCCGTAAGTTGTGGAACCCGAGGCTTCTGTTTGTTCCGCCTTGTTCCCTGCGGGCCTCTGTTGTAATTATACGCAGACCGCCACGCCGGTATCCCGAAGCGACATTCCCGCGAATTACAAACCGCGGTGATTTTGTTTTTTTGTTTTTTTCTTTTCCGCCGTGGTAGATAGGTTGGTACACGAAGCTGTGGAAATGGTTTCAGGGGATGTTACTCGACTTCCTGCCCACGGGGGATTCTCAACGGTTCCTGGAGAGGACGCGGTGTTTTTGACGATAAAAACAACGCCTAGGCGACTCACGTTTCATCGACGCAATATAATAAACTTGGAAACGTCTGTTCCACGATTTATGGAATACCCGTGAGACGGAATTTTGTTCTCCCTGGGGACTTTTGCCAAGCGAAAATGATTTACGATGAAAATTAAAGTTTCTAATAATCCGCTGAATAATATACTTGAATTTATTTCGCCTGCGCAGAACGGGAAAAATCCAATTTCTAAATCATCCCTGAATCACATGCGGCGTTACGATTCATCTATATCATCATCACTCTACTTCTCAAAGATTCGGCTAAGAAAAACATGAAAAGTCCAAAAGATGAAACGGTTGGATATCTTCGAGGTGACGCAGACCACTCTGTCTTTGACTTGCCTTACTGCCGCTTGCTCATCCACATACACACACGTATAATATACGTATAGGGATACGTTTTTATCTGAGAAGAAGTAAAAAATCTCCCCCCCCCCCCCCTCTATAACCAACTCCGCTTCCTGTGGGAATGATAAATTATTTTTGCCCGCCACATTTCCGTTCGTCACACTAAGGAGAGGAGGCCATAACGGAATAGTATATAGTGACGTGCTTATAAGGTACCACGTATCGGTATCGGTTAAGATTTCTTTTGGTATTTAATGCTCGATAATGGCTAATCTCTGTATTACGTCCTGTTTCATTATTTATCCTTAGAATCGTTTGTTTTATAGATCGGAATGCATCGCGTATAATCCCCCGTGAAAATAGTCGGTATAATATAAAGGCAATGGCCGAGAAGCTAAGCTCCTCTTCTCCTCCGACTATAGAATCCAACTTTATTTATATTGCGCATCGGGTACTATACATATATAGTATGGATATACATAGAAGGGTATATACTTACGTATACGGTTTGAGACAAGACGCGCTTCTCTAAAGCTCACCGAGCCTCTGGCCGGGCCGCCTAAGCATTCCCCGAGTTGTTATAGACTTCTCGCGTTTCTTTGCTCTTTCACGGTTCGTTCTATCCTCCACCTTCTATCCATCCATCCATCCATCTATCTTTCTCGCTCTTTCTCTCATCTCATTCCGCTATGTTCACTTCCTCCCGGGGTTTACGATGAGGATGACCCTGCCGAGGAACATGACGCGGTTCGTACCGTAAGTAATTTGCGGGGGCCCCATTACTGGCTCGGGTGAGTTTGTTCTGCCGATTATAGGCAAACTCTAATAACGACAATTATGTCGTTTCTCCGGAATTCGACCGCCTATGGTGCTCCTCCGGAACAATAGCTTCGTTACGGTCGGTCGTACCCGAGTTTAAAATCTATCCGTTTTGTCAGTAGTATATAAGCTTATCGTAAAGCTTCCAATATACTCTGCAGGTTACCAAACTTTCACTCTGCAGTAGCTGTGATGAAGGTTCTATGGTTTGTCGGTGTCCACTACAGCTGACGATCTCCCGGCGTTTTTGACCGAAATATTCAGCTTTGATGAAGGTTGAACAACCCTTGGAGGATCTATCAGCAAACGCCGTTGGGCTTAGGGGAAATCCGGTATCTGACACTTGGTGGTCGGGGAATCCGTCATTAGCTAGAGGCACACGATATCCATGAAACTGACCATTTCAGTCGACGTATATCGCGTCTCGTATCGCATGGTATTTAGCTGATACTCCATTGAAATCAATATGCTGCCCAGTATTGACGGGTGTTTAAATTTGCGTGAAACTCATGGAATTAAAATTCGGAATAAAAGAATTGAATCCCAGTATGGAAATAGAATTTTCTTAAAATGTACATTGGTTTTTGGATGTGGTTATGATCAGCTCTTTGAGAACGCTTTTGAGAATGGAAATGACCCTCAAGTCACTTTTTGCTGTATAAAATATTTACGTCGATAGAAGGATTTTCAAAGGGTTAAAAGTCTTTGGAATTCAGAGTTTATGGGCCAGTGTTTATTTCTCTGGAAGCTTATGTTAGTAGCGCCGAGGTGTTCGAACTGGAACTCATGAGACATGAAATATCAAACCAGTCAAAAGCCGGGCTTTTGATGTTTGCGTTGAAATAAGGCATTCGGACTTCCTTGCTCTCAACTTCCTCGAAATAACTCTTCTCGCTCCTGGTCTTGCTATACTATACCAGAGTGTTCTGCGTCCTCTTGAGACCGATATCAAAATCTGTGAGGGTGAGAACATTTCGGGGATATTTTTTATGGCCCGATTTCAGACGCTCTAGACTGCCAACCGAATGTCCTACTCGACACCTGGGGGCTCTGAATAGTCCCCAGAGTAAAATTAATCCATTTTTTTTTCTCGTGGCACGCGTACGCCAGTGGATTAACGGCGACTGACACACCCTCACG
This sequence comes from Ametastegia equiseti, assembly GCA_963989295.1. NCBI lineage: Eukaryota > Metazoa > Arthropoda > Insecta > Hymenoptera > Tenthredinidae > Ametastegia > Ametastegia equiseti. The sequence continues at coordinate 14,277,783 of OZ022389.1, read as the reverse complement.
TATATATATCATAAAATAACTGAACATTTTTATACCATCGAAAAAGTACTGTAACCAAAGCCTTTTGTCACTTCATGCATAAAAATAATGCAAAAAATATTGTTTTTTTTCGGAAATACGTGGTTATGATTAACTGGATGGACTACACAACTTTGCCTTGTATACTTCAGTGCCAATTGCTGTATAAATAATACCCATCAATATCAAATTATTAGGAGAAAGATGAAAAATCGGCAGATTAATGAACCAAAGTTCATGGTAGTGTACCTATGGTTGAAGTACCAGTAACTTTATATAGCCTACTCCAGTCACTTGTAACAAATATTCATGAACTGTCCAAGTCTGGTATACTCTTACCTCACCAGCATATTTATTGTCTGGACGAATTCGAAGGGTAGCATAAATACGCTTGGCAACAAGACCGCATTAAATCTGGATGAGTAGTCATTAGGTGTTAATGGTGCCAGTGAAAACATCGGGTATAGGCTTTTTTCAAGATTCTCATTAAGGACTTTCATAGTGCTGCTTGTTTCCGTTGGATCCTTTGGGTTTGAGTGAATAAGGGATTGAGTTTTACTTTTATTTTGGGCGTAAAAGTTCACCGGCCCACAACAATTTAATCTTGCCAGCAATAACAAGCAATGACACGGCACACAGTTTACGAGCTGTAGCTCCAAGAGGCTACGAAGGCGAGAGGGCGTCACATAATTACATGCTGGTTGCTGCTGCTGCTGCTGCTGCTGCTATAGCTGATGCGAAGAACTTGGTTCAGGAGTTCCCAGTTACTCGAGGCAACGGGGCATCACAGTACTGGATACTCTCAAAGATCCACAAAGTCGGCGGTGCCATGTTCCTGGAACGTGCTTGCCGAAGATGAGCTTGGAACACCCTCCTCCTTGCGACTCGTGGAACACGTTCGTGGGGATGGATGTTTTCGGCAGTCTGAGAAGCCTTGAAAATTTACAGAGTGTCGAATATATCTTCGTACGAATTACCTACGTATAACGTAATGGAGAGGGATGCGGATTTACGTGTTACATCAACGAATTATTACACCGATGATGTTTTTCCACATCGATACCATTGAACGACTATTGATACCAAGTTCACCCTTACCTAAGGGATCTTCGACGCATTAAAAATATGTATAGCTACACTTTTATACACGGTACCGTTATCCGAGGATGTACATCGAGGCTTTCAACGTTGGGATTTATGATGTCAACGTAATTCAACCTTTTCAGTCAGCCGGGCCCGTTTGCTGTACGGTTCACTGTTCATCGATCAAACCTTATAAAATGTATCACTTTCCACCCTCTTATTCCCTCTTTCGAGTCTCGACACGTAATCGTCTAGACTTTAAACACTCTGCCAATCTCAGTATATTACTACGATACAAGCCTCCCTTTTTTTACGCCAAAGAATTAATGGCCAAAGTAAACTTTGATATCGAGTATATTCGTGATATATGGATAAGGTGTTTCAGTCAATTATCGATAACTTAGTCCGCATTTCTTCACCTATCACGTTTTCTTGGTAACCGCATAGCGAACAACCAGAAAATCCACGATCACGCGATCTTCTAGAGTCTAGACCTGTTCCCTCCCCACTTTTCCAATTCCTCCGCTACGATTCTACTAGGTGAAAAACGCGAAAAGCGTTTCTCAATCACGCCGCTCGACCTGCCATGAACGAATCATGAAGAAGAAGTCGTTATTATCTCTGGAAGAAGGCCAAACGAGTAATACCGGAAACTGTAGCTCGGATCGAGGTGCCAGCAACAAGCATCCCGTCAACTACGATGCCTACCGTATTCGGATTTCCAGTTCTAACGACATCTTACCTTCCAGGGATATGATATCGCTGTTATCATTTTTCTTTTTCATTGTCCACTGAGGACTCTGATTCTATCCGCTCGTCCGACAATGGCTCCGGTTTCTACTTCCAACAAAAAACGTGACTACATATGCAGAGTGATAAATATTCCTGATAATCTCTGACCATGTCGAGTGGAGGAGTTAAGTCAGCACCTGTGACAGGAAGTGGGTGTATCATTGCACGGTGTAACCATCCGGGTGAAGTGAATAGATAGACATACAGACAGACACCCGATTTGACCGGAGGTTTGAAAAGTTTTTAGCTCTGGTGAAAACCGTGTGGAGAGAGCAAGATATCGGATATTTTCTTCTTCGGGATAAACTTTTGCTCTTTGACTTGGTCCAGACTGGAGAAGTTGACAAATAATATTGCTGATTGGTGTTCACTGAGGTGAAGTAAATCCATGATTGGAAGTCGAGAAGCTACCAGGCAGAAATACCACGTTGTCCAAGATTCGATATCCACCAGCTATCGTTTGGATGCCAGTCACAGTCACTTTTCTTCTCGCCTTTAGAGAAACTATCTCGGATTTTTGAGACTCTTTTACTTCGCAATGACCAAACTATTCTCGAAAACCCAACGAGCCAGAGAACCGCTGGGTGTTTTTTTCAACCGTCCTAGGCACGCGGCCTTTTATAAAGTTCCTCGAGGGTCATCCGGGTGTCAGAGATCAGAAACGACAACCGCGGGTCGGAGTCCCGTTGGTCCAACGCGCCTGCGCCACATCGGAGATCTCACAGATTCAGACTCCGTCTCACTTAGGACGTCGCTCAATCTAACTATTTCTTCGACCATTAGAAGTCGGTGAAGTTTAAGTGAAGGTGTGACTCTTGGTCCACTTCACGCCCGATTCATTCCAGTTTTCAAATTCGTAGATCACTTTTATTCTCGCGACACGGTGTTTAACAGAAGCTGCAGGGTGTAGTCAAGGCGCAGGTTGGGTCACCCTGGTCCTCCAGGTCGGCCAGGTCACTTCGGTACCGTTACCACGCTCGGAGCTCACGTTTTCTCAGAGAGGCCATCTCAGTCGTCTCCCATATACCGTCACGTACTGCCGTAAAATATTATGTTGATGTTGCCGCGATCCTACAACCGCTTTGCGACTTACGATCTTGTATGTACTTGTGTGTATACTCTACACATGCCGCCTACCAAGATGGGTATTATATCCATCTATAGTGCCCGCTTTTCATTCTCTCACGTGACAACACGACGCTCCATGACTGTCATGTTATAGCTCACTGAGTTTGGTTTATAAGTTCAGATCTTCATCCTACATGGATGGGTTCGAGTTCTTTGTCATGCTATGGATGGAGTTTCATGAAACTACGATTACCTCTGACCGATGCTTTGCCCGTGTATCATCACTCCGAGGTTTTATGGTCCTCGTAAAGTGATAACGGTAATACGTACACACGTATATATTTATCTATATATGAGTCCGTGAATGGCACCGTGACCGTCTTACTGTTTGCAGATCGATGAAGGACTCACTCGGTCGTACTAGTGCCGTTGTGAAAGGTCCAGTTCCGATTCTCTCACGTTATCTATCTTCTTGGCCGATCGTTTCACGAGTTCTATTTCGAACAATGGTCTCATATGTATTGCCCAGGACTGTTACCCGTATCCGTGTATATTCCTGATATCCGTGGAATTCGTGGACACCCTCCCGGGATGCGAGGTCAATCGGAATCATTTTTTTCCCTCCGGCAATATCGCCTCTCCATCGTTTCTCGCTATTGATCGCTTACCAAATTACTATTTGGGAATCGGACCGCACCTGTGGCTATCAACTTGGCTATCGAGTTTCATGTTATTACTTCTCGCCAAGTTTTTTTTCTCAAATAAAAATAAAACCTATCCGATCGTACAAACGGGTTTCCAAAGTTTCTAGTATCAATAAATCTGAAAACAAAACCAAAAATGTAATAAATGTAGAAAGTGCTTTGATTCGTCGAGAAAATTAAACTCCAGATTTTTCTCTCGGGGATTCTACACCATGGTTCAGCCATCTGGTGCCTACAGTGCGCTACCCCTCCTTGAGAAAAGTATAAACATTTAAACATTCGGAAAAACGAACCAGCTGTATAACAGAGATGGGTAGGCACTTAAGTGCGTAGGCGTTAAGTGATGAAACATCATTCTCGGGTTTTGATGCACTACCAACATCGAACAAGAGCTTCACAAGAGCTCAGCATGTCAATTTAACTCACTGGGTGGGATTTGGCGGACGAAGTTAGTTCCGTAGGGTCCGGAACTTGTGAAACCAGCAGTGTGAATTATAAAACACGTCTCTTTTCGGGGTACATGGTATGAATGTGGGGAAATAATGCACGCATGTTTAAGAATTCGGATTTTTCAGATTCGCGTACTCACGGATTATACCGTTAATATTCCGGCACATTGCCCCGCGAGGTAATGTATGTATGTACGTTTTAGTTTACGTCGAATTTACTTTAGGGAAACGTCAATTTTCCCTCGCATTTATCTGAATACACACCCGGTTCTAGAAGAGCAGCTGCGTTACTCAGAGCGTATGGAGCTCTTAACGTAAACTGACACGTAATGTAAAACTGCGGGGAAACGTGCTTAATCCAGTGTGTAACGTTTGGTCGACTGTATTAGGTAGGAACCTACGATATGCTATACGGGGAAAAGTTTCAACTTCTTCTTCTTTCGAAGGCATCTGTTACACCCGGGGAAAACTTACTTTCGCTTGGTAAAAAATTACAGCGAACGGAGTTCGGCCTGAGGAGGTTAAAATAAGTACAGTCATAACTCAGCTCCCGGGAGTGATTAGAAGACTTATGTTTTCACAGTGAGCTCGATGCCCGTGAATCGTATGAGAGTGTTTTGGTGCCAAGAGGTATACTCATCATGCCTAGCCAGATGCTGGTACTCCGGAATGCCTTCAGCATCCATCTCTACCTACCATCGTTTGCGTAATGGACCAATGGATAGGCTCAGGTATCCTAAGGTTCACGGGCTTCTATTCATTGTAGAAAACTTGACCTAACCAACCATGTCTTTCTTGCTACTATTTTATGATCAATTTTCGTTACAACTCTTTGTCCACGTAATCCTTGTATACGATCTCTATACTCAACGCTAATCTCAATGTTTTTTCATTTCTGTTCCAGGTGAGTTTCCAATCTGCACTTTTATTCGAATTGGTAAAAACTGGGGGCTGCTGTCTATAATTCAGTGAGTGGAATTTCATGTACCAGCTGATTTGGTTGATTTTTTTAACTAGAGCTTTGAAGTGACCAATATACTGCGGTTGGAAAAGTTGAACGTCGTCTAAAATTAATTCACTTCTTCACCAAAGTTCTCATCTCATTGTATTGAAATCGTCTCATTACAAAATACCTTATGTATGGATTTTCGATACCTACACCTTTGGTCCGATTCGACTTTTTTCAGTATCCAAAATGTTTCACAGACTGTGCCATCATGAATCGTGTATAGGAAGTGAACTTTGGCGAATGTACATGATGAGTCCTGTCACTTGATGAAATAATTTTACCAACATAAGTTCATCGTTATGCTGGACAAGTTTTTGTCTTGTTAATACGAGCAAAAGTCGAGGATCTGTAGAATTTCTAGTAAAGTCGGGGTTTCGGCCACTGCGTTTTTTCACATACCTACCTATATAACTTATTACCGGCACACCTATGTGCGATAGTGCATCTATACTATGTCGTACGTGAGTATTTCTGGTGAGCAATTGGTATCACATATCCAGATCACGTTTTCCCAGTTGGGGTTGCTACTGTTCGAGACCTTGTCGCCCGGCAGGTCTCAGTCGGGGCCTCCCCCCCCCCCCTTGTACCCTGGACCCTGGATGCTGCGCGCGAGTAAACCTTAACGAATATATGCCGGAATCTGGGTCAGGAGGTATCGCCTTTTCATTGGAGTAGCCGTTGGAGAGTTTCCAGCGATGTACATGTACGCTGCGGTATTATATTGATTCCCTTGGACATTTTCGGCTAGTTCTATATATGTATAAAGGTCTTTATTTTTTATTCCGTTTCAAACCGCAGCTGCAATTTTCTCTATCTACTATACTATACGTATACATACCCATTGGTTTATGTCTCCGACTTGCACTTTGGGTACCAAATACGAAAGACCTTTGCTTTGGTGCATTGCGCAAGGAACTGGTCGCCCCCCCTGAGATAAATGTTGCACAACGCGTTGTCGCCTGTAGGAGAAAAAAGCGAGTAAACCAAAAAAATAAAAATAAAAAAATTTAAAAAAAAGTACAAAAACCAGAAGATGCGACAGGGTGATGTATCATTACACGCATAGTCCATTAATGGCCGTTTGACGGGTCATTTTTTCAGTTTGGTATCTCCCCAGTTTGTTTATCTGTTGAGGGTACCAAATTGGACCCAACTCTCTGTCTCGAGTGATAATGAATTTTTCTTTTTCCTTTGGACATTTTTGTATTCCCATTTTGCGGGATTATCGTTATTGAAAAATTAGTTGTTTTTAAACGATGTGTGATAAAGCAAAGGGAAAGAGAGAAAAAAACAACGAATAAACAAACAAGGAAAACCACTTTGGAAATTCATCATCTGGTTGAAAAAATATTTATCGTTAGATTGCGCGGGGCGGCCGAGTATACTTGGGCAGGTGCGAGATGGGGAATAACGCGGCTTCCCAACTGTGTTGGGAAAATCCCTGGGAGCCGTAAATACGATGTAATAGAGGCTTGAAATGAAAGCATTTGCTTAATTATTTTAATACCAGGGCTGTGCGCCGTTCGTATATATCCACCTCAACGGGTTTCACGAGAGCGATTCTCAACCTGGGTGTCCGCCGGCAAAATTTGAACCAACATCAAATCGACTTTGCTTTCCTATATACTCGAGCCTCCATCTACGGCTATTGTTTAAACGACCTGCTGCACTCGTTCATATTATTCTCGTTTTCCTTTTTCCCGTTTTTCTATATTCTTTCTAGAGTTTCGTTTGGTAGTCAGATTCTTTTCTTTTTCACTCTTCGACGACAGAGAGAACTATAGAATAGAGAATTCACCGAGCTTTTGCCTGTTTCATTTATTTTCTTTATTTCTTTTATGTTTTTTGGTTTTTGTTTTTCTCTGCCATCGACTCTCGGTCGTACTCCTGGCTTTCCAGGTTTTAATTAGAATCTCATTTAAATTTTTGCCCTGGTTTTCCAGCGGAGTAAACCGTTAAAGCTTGGTGTCGCTTGGTGACTTAAGGTCTGCCATTTTAAAACAGGCGCTAAAACACAGAGCTTCAAGTAATGGAGTCAACGGGAGAAAATGTTGCTTACTTACTTCTAAGATCGCCTGACTAAGGTAGTACTCTTTCATAAATTCCAAGAAACGGTAATTATACTTTTGCAAAAAGCCGTAAGTATCCGTACACCGGAATTGCGGTAACGCCTGAAAGCACATAGCTGAATTCTGCTCTAGTACCGATGATCAGTTTTTGCTACGTCTGTTTCTACCTTCTGAACAGTGGAGATATAACTACGTTTGAAACTGCACCTGCTCCTTACTAGCTGTTTGGGAATAAGTACGATGGGTTGCTGGTATACTGGCTGACAAACGACCTAATAACTCAGGACATCTTTGCAAACTATTGCGTACCATGCCTTTGGTTGGTTTGCCACGACTTTGCCACACCGTTGGTAAATATCGTTCTATTCGCAGCCGAAGCTTACGATTATACGATGGTCGTCAGGCATTTCCTGGCAATCCTAAATACACAGTAAACGGATACCGTGGAGAGTCTTCTCCCGTAAACAACAAAGACGCTACTAACGCCAGTCCCAGGATTTTCCAGGACTCTATGTATGTATTGTACATGTATTTATGTATCTATGAAGGCGTAGTAGATACATACATATATATATATATATATATTTCGGGATCTTTGAGATCCTTTTGTATTTTTTATTCCCTGTTACATTTTTGGCAGTCCCTTTGCTCATGAGGGGGAGGATTAGCCCGATGACCAAGGTGTCGGGTCTAAGCTCCTCGCCATGATACGGGATTACCGAGCGGTTGAAATATCGCTCGAGACTTTACCGTCTACCAATTTCTCGGCATTTCACCTCCTATAGCTGCTTCGTACACATATATATATATATCGTTGCGTAGGATTTTTTCTCGTTTGAAATTCGATCCTCATTCTTCTTCACTTCCTCGTTCTTCACGGCATTCCGTTAAAGATTTCAAAGGACGAAGGACCCGGGATCCTTACACCTAGGTATTTTATCGTATATCGATTAGGAATCAGCCCATCTCATGCATATCATTTTTGAAAAAAAAAAAATTATCCTGCTCTGGCGGAGGATATTAATATTAAAAATGTAATTTTTTCCGCTCAAACTTCCGGATCTTTTTTTTTGTTAAATCTTGAACGATTAATCGCTGAAAGATATCGACGCTACGTCAAATCCGCGCCTGTTTTGCAACGGCCATTAAACTCCAGGTCCTCCTAGGTATATCAACGAGATATTCCCTCGGGGTTTGAGGGTACCGGATCGCAAATGGGGAGAAAAGAATGACAGAGATGGAGATAAAGCGCGACGTTGAGAGGGGGGGAAAAGGTGTCTACCTCGCGGACAGCTTTGGTATTGTGCCGGGTACCGGCTTATGTGTAACGCGATATCCTACCGACACCAGCTTGCAGCACCTCGACTCTCAACATCGATGCATTTACATAATGCACAAGTACTGTTGGTAGGTTAGGTTAGGCACATCTGTATACATCGAACACGAGCCTGATGCCAACTTTGCCATATATCCGTAGGTAGGTACAGAGAAAGGAAGAGGAACCGGTACCATCATGCCGCACGGTCTTTTCAACTTGTGGCAAACGTTCTTGGCCTTTGGGCCTCGGGTCTTGGATAATCTCCGTTTTTGTCCCGGAATTTCCGACTAATTAGTCAAGAGGTTAATTGTCAAGCTTCTCTCTCTCTCTCTCTCTCTCTCTCTCTCTCTCTCTTTCTATCCTTCTCGACTAGAGAGGTCTCGAGGGTACGCTGATCGTAGATTGATGATTCGAGATTAGATTGTGGCACGTATACAGGGTGTATCAGTATTAGGCAATCTACTTGTATCAGTGGATTGTTTGTGAAAATTTTACACGAGTATATTCAATGAAACAATGTTGAGGTATTGACCGTTTTCAAGTTTAAACCGTCACTGTATGATGGGACGGGATTGAGGTTTCGAATTCAAAAAGTTCCGATGGGTAAAAATTCCGAATTTATTTGAGACGCGATTCTGAGTTTCTAGAAACGTTAGAGAGAACTCGCAAATTCCGAATCTAAAAGTTCAAAATTCAGGAAGTCCAAAAATTTGTAAATTTAAGGGAAGCTAAGCTGTCAAACAAACGACGTTGCATACAAGCGAATTCCAGGATTCAGAGTTTTGACCTTTTGAATCTTTAGCTTCCGGAATTTTGAACCTCCGGTGTTTTTCGATTTGAAGTCTTTCAAATTGGTTACGTATAACTGTGATGAACCTCAATAGCCTCGTGATAGCGTACCTGCAATTGGTCCCTGGACCACCGCTTCTCGTATATTGGCCAACTTTGAACGGCTCTAACTTGACTTCCCTCGACATTCTTTTATTGATTATTTTCGTCTTCGATTTTTACAAGTAATCCACTGGTGCGAGAAAAGTGCCTAATTCTGATACACACTGTGTATACTACGTTGGCCAGCGTGGGGAGATAAGAATGAGAGACGTGTTGTAAATTATATATGTATATTCGGATGAATTTTACTAACGCGTGTCAACGCGGTTGGGGACGAAGTGCGAAATAAAGGCGGGTGATTACTTTTTGCTCGATCCCTAAGGAAAACGTGTGCCTATACAATACACGGCACGGTATGGCGTGGAGCGAAGCGGAGGAAAGACGTGGATGAGATGAGGCTGTACGCGATGAGCTGTAAAAACGGTTGCGACTTGGGACGACCGGAGACACCAACGTTCCTATGCGCACGGCGCGTCGTCGTCGGTAAAACGTTTGTTATATATTTTACTGAGAATCGAGATACGAGAACAACGTGTCGCAAGTGTGGATCGACTTAATCCGCTGACACTTCCCAGAATGCTTGATCCAGCGATCTACGCGAACTTCTAAATAAGCCGTGAAGGCAGGAAAGAAATAAAAAAATATATATATATACAATACCAAGTATACATAAGAAGGGAGAAGAAGACGAGTTTTCGACGTATTCGTTCTGACGTTAAACGTGAAATTGAGGCGTGAAAATAAATCCTTAGGGGATTAAATTTCACCCTGCAGCCATGGGCTCGTAACCTTTTCTATATCTAAATCCAAAGTCCAGAGGCAAACTTACCGGGGCCCGGACTCCCTCGGAGAAGCGAAGCTACGACGACGGGATTCGGGCGACCCAATCGAGCGGCAGTGATCGCCTTGCAAACTTCTGCGACCGCGCGACGTCTTTCTAGGTGCGAGGTCCTCCGGAGATCCTCCGTCTTAGCTCTTTGGAAATTACGAGCAAACTTTACCCTACCTTTCCTCACGCCTAGGTGAAGTCCCATTTCGAATATTATTTCGCTGGAACTAGCTGATGCTCCTCGTCGTTCAGATTTTAATCAAGTATGGCCGCCGAAAAGGGAAAAATATTGTATTACTGTCAGGGTATGAGAATACGGGATGGGGATGAGGCAAACTTCATTTGATCCCAAGAATTTTTTTTCTTCTCTTTTTCTTAGATTATTTTATTTCCCTTTTTTTGCTCTTCTTCATTTCTTAACGAATTTTTTGGCCGTATGAAATATTTCTCGGCTTGGCTTCATTACTTTCGTCTATTTTAAGTAAAAAGCGGTTTCGAAGTTCGAGGTATACGACCGTACGGTGGGCTGCTGCTAGATTCGCGGTTTAATTTACACCCGCAATAAAAATACACCCCCTCTCTCAGACCAGACCCGGAGAAGGTGTATTTTTAAGCCAGACGTCGCTGAGAGACCGAGTAGCTCTCTCACGCCTGGTAATTTGTTTTTTATCGTGCGTCTGCCATCGGGAAAAGTTTCAGGCTCTCTCGGCTTTGCTTCATGCTCCTGAATTTTATTAAGATGTCCGGATAAGACTGGCAACTTTTATATACTATACTAGGTGTTTACGGCCCACTCGCCATTTCTTCTCCTCAAACTTACCTCACCTTCATGTTTCCTATATTTATACCACCTGTAAGTTTTGCTTATATCGTTACAACACGCCACGTGTCCTTTTTTAAAAATTAACACTATCATCTCTCGATACGTATTTTCATCTTCGGCACGCGTTAAAACGAGTTCTTTATGCAAACCGGGTACGCTGTACCGGATATGTTATGAAAAATTACAAAAATATTATTCATACATTAAAATACAAGACTTTTCAAATCTCATTTCAATGAGTTGACACCCGTTGAATTCATTCGAGTGAATCTTACAACCATTGACTATATTTTATATGTGTCACAAATAAAATCCCAGCTATCTGCAGTCTCATTTGAACAAGAGTTGAGAAGTCTTGTATTTTCGGTTACATACTTTAGGGGTGGGTAACAGATTCAATGTCCCTGGGTTCACGTATATACATCTGTACATACCTACATCGTTAATTGATGAGAATAAAAAATTATCCGACCATAAAAATACAGCGTACAAATATCATCGAGTCGTAGTCCCTAAAAGCCAGGCAAACAATTTTGAATAATGGAAAAACTCGATATTTGTGACGCAAGGAGAGTATATTGAAGGCGGTTTTGGCTCATTTCTCGGAATAACTTTTAGCTTTTCATGTGACATGGTCAGTATGGGCCGAGCCTAAAAGATGAAAGTGAAAAAAAAAAGAAAAAAGAAAAAAAACCCTTTTCATGCCGGAAGGAGAAAACGTTTTCGGGTTTCCTCGTGTAGGTCTAATGCCCGCAGATTTATAGCCTGTCAACTGAGGTTGTCGTTTGGAATGAGTAATGATAGATTTGTTCGCATGTAACGCGTTCAAGATTGAAATTTGCGATAGGAAAAACAGTTGCTTCGTGCGGGCACTCGCGTGGCAGTAGTCGCTGGCTATAAGGGGTAGCTAGCTGCCTTACCCATGTAACAAACCGTAGGGGTTAGTTTGTATGAAAACAATGTCGCCGGAGCCGTATTCGCCCCTAAAATCATCCCCCCCTCCCCCCCCCCCTCCCCCCCCTGCACCGGTGACCGTGACTGAAGGTATTTCCTTTTCAGAATATTAACCTACCTCAGGGTCTGCAGCTAACGTTTTACCTAGATCCGGCCTCACCTACCTATATACTTTCCTACCCTGGCCCCGGATTGCTGAGGAAGAATTTTAACCAGCGGCAAATTTAATTATGTATGAACTGTGCTTACCGCCATTTTTTTATTTTATTTTTTTTCTGTTTCTCCTTCGTCTTATACGTATATGTATATACCTTTTGGGAAAAACTTTACTTCGGCCATTGCCGTCTCTCTGAAACCCGTAGGCCTTATTTAATATGGACCGAGTTATGCATAAAAGATCCAAGCCCTCGCTCGAGACCTTCTTTCCCTTCCCACCCGCGCGTAAGGCAAGGACCACGTTTAAATCGTTAATTTAACGTTTCGTATTTCATTTTCACATATAAGTGAACGTTGCACCTATAACTGATTATGAGAGATTCTCTTGCTTGGTAAAGGAGGCTGGTGGTTGATGGCAGATGCCCACGCGTATATCCTGCGGTGCCTCTATTTGTTGTATGGAACTATGTGGTGTATATAATGGATGATTTTTTTTTTTTTTTTTTTGTAAAACGGTGGAAAACCCGAACCCGGGCAAAGGCGCGTGTTTGGCGAGAAGTAAATAAACGGTCAGGGTGAAAAGAGTAGCCGATTTACAGTGTTCAGAAAACCGTAAAAGGCCGCGTAAATACATACCCTACATGGAATTACGACGAATGCCAACCATTGTTCCCTCGTCAACCGCATGAATAAATAATAATGCACTGGCCAGGGTGACCCGACCAAGCCCTTTTTCATCCTTCAATTTCTTCTTCTCTTCTTATATTCTTATTCTTGCTCTGTACCGTTTCATGATCCGAACACCCTCGCTAAAGTGAAAATATAAATATTTCTATTGAACCGTATTTAAAACGATCCCAAGTTCTCTTTTGCTGTTCATTCATTCATCTTCAAACTCCTCACACCGTCAAAGAAGCCTCCTTATGCTTAAGGATCAGTCTTCGTTCAGTACCAGCCAAGCTTTCTTACTTACTCACTCACTCACTCGCTCAATCACTTCGTCTCACTTGAACGAAGGTACCTCGGCTTAAGTGCCTTCCAACTGTAAAGGGTTATTTGCTTTGCTTAGTATAAAGATCGAGGCGTGTCAGGAACAACAAACTTCGAAACCGGGTTTCAATATTCCCTTTCAACAACAATCCTTCTTTTCCTATACCTTCTCTGCTATTGTCAAATTGGTGAGCAGGAGCTCTCCGGTATTTCTCCTTCTCTCTCTCTTCATATCTCCATTCGTTATTTTAAGTATAATAATCATCGTTGATATATATTTTCTACTTATTGGCATATAGCTGTAACGTTTCAAATCAGGCAAATATAGACGAAGTGAAAACGGTAATGGATGGGAAACAGAATTGGACAAACGCAATGGTAAACCTGCCATCAGTCTGCTACGTAGGCATATATCAGCTTGTTCGGGGTTATCATCGGACTGTGACCAAAAACGTCCATCGATCCATCGATCCTAACAGAGTGTTATCTTTCCACCAGGATCCCAGGAATGCGTTGGTAGGAATTATAGACAAGGATTAACAAAAGTGATGTTGGCACACCTGCCACCCTTGGATGTCCTTGTTTGCACAATGCATATAATACATACACCTATACAGGATATATATACGGGAATCCCCGAGTGAGCTGCGCTTTTAAAATAATATTTTATACGGATTATTGTCAACCGAAGGGGGAGCCTCTGGCGAAGCCAGGTCGGTTCTATCTGTCCACCTAGCCCCCCACCCCAGTTCATTCCGATTACTAGTGGTGTGCTTTTTCCCAGGCGGCGAAGCGAAGCTGTGAAAAAAAAAGAAAAAAAAAGAAATAAAAACGAAACAAAAAAGCGAATAACCCGACCACAACACAATATACATACCCCTTTTTTCTACAATTTCTATCCAATGAAAACGAAATGTTTTGTACAGAATATAGACGACGTGACCTAGAGGAAAATTCCTCACTTTAACTCTGAGTTGGAAATATTCGGTTCGGAAATTCATGTATCTATCTTTCCTGGCATATTTTTGGGGTCATTCCTTGGGGAATACACGTGTTCGAAACGAATACAGCCCTTGGCTGAAGTCTCTAATGACGCTACGTTCATCAAGGAATAGGCACAACGTCCGCAAACATTGGGGCTCTCACAGTTTCCTTGAAGAGGGTGAACCCTGAACCCTGGGGTTTCCGAAGCTTATGGTCAAATCCTCTATAGTCTAGCTGGAGCGAGAAAGGATGGTTAACCGTCAACTGCGTACGATGCCCACCCAGGATATAATGCTATTGATGGCCAACAATCTTTACGTTAAAATATTATTCAACCGATGTTTACACTGGCTGAGAATTTCTCACTATATATACCTTCAAAGGACTCGCTTTCAGGGTATAACACCTTTCTATGAAAATATCGTGGTACCAGTTGCGTGGAAAAGAAGAAGAAAAAGAAAAAGAAAAAAAGGAAGTGAAAAAGAAGGAAAAGAATCACGCGCTAGAATATCTGTACTAACCGCATACTCGCGACATCGTGTATACAAATATTGATTTTTGCCACGTTGAATGCGACAATAATTTGTCGACGTGTCGAAATGGTCTGTGTACCGAACCTGGACCGGCACCAAAAGTCATTCCGTGTTTGTTCGCGCGGTTGGGCCTAAGGAAAAGAAGTAGAGATGGAAAGGAATTGAAGAACCCCGGGTCATGTTTGAGGCGCGAGTACACGCGGTCACGTATTTATTTATCGACGGAACGTATAGCCGAACGGTTTTTTTTTTTCTCTTTTTTTGGGGGGGAAAAATGTTTTGTTGAACAAAACGACTCTTCGGTATACCGGGTTCATTTCCTAGTCAATAAAGCCTATTACAAGAAATACCAACCCAACATACATACCCAGGGGATTACCGCCTTGTTCGAATCGTGTGAAACCCATTTGCGCCTACAACCAATACTTGTCGTCACTAAGATAGGTTACATGCTTCGGAGCTACGTGGTTTATTGGTTTTAAAAGAAATTCATGGTCAGGATTACCGTCTTTCGACTTTTCACTGACTACTTGGCCGTTGATAACTACCTTTATAATACTTTACGAGTCATTCGTAAAGTATCATCTAAACGAGTGGTATAAATATACCTGAAACAAGGAATCCTCCTCGGTCAATGAGACGCGCTAACAGGCCTCTAACCAATCGCGAAGCTTTTCTATGATCCTGTCTTGATTTTGTTTTTTTTGTTTTTTATTTTATTTTATTTTTTCCTTCTTACCGCCCTTTCTCTCCGTCTCTCTCTCTCTCTCTCTCTCTCTCTCTCTCGATATTCGAATTCAAATTCAATAAAAGAGCAGATGGGGACCCTGAGACTGGAAACGTACGAGCCAAGCTGGACGTTACTTAGCATTATCTAATTTTACGTCCAGCGCGTCGGAGTCAAACTTTTATGTATTCTTCTCTCTTCTTTCCCTTCGCTCATTCCTAAGTTTCTCGTAGTTTCTTGTAGTTTACGGCACGCCTATAGCTTACGCCTGTCTTTTTCTTCCTCTTCTTCTTCTTCTTCTTCTTCTTCTTCTTGTTCTTCTTCGTCTTCTTCTGGAACGGCGCATCTAAACGACCAATTTGTACTCTTTGTAGGAATCTTGTTCTTCCCTTGGTATGTCGCCATAACCACCACCTCGAACACACGACACTTTATACTCGCGTTCGTATGTTAATCGAAGTTTTATTAACACAATTTGACTTCCACCCCCCCCCTGGCACACGGTTCTCGCTCGTTTGACAAACCGATATTTCATTGCCAGCCCGTATAGGTCTGCGTATATTTATTTATTTATTTATTTTTTACCCTCTAGCGAGTAGCACTGGATTGTTGTTTGGCCAAAGTTCCTGCAGTTTAACATCATTGAATAATTATTCTCTCGTCCCAGTTCCTCTAACCAGTTTTGCCAAATACCACGGGATTAAAGGTCGAGCCCTCGATCCGGGATAATCCTCGTTCGAAACAGACGAAAACTCGAAACACTTTGAATATCTATACGAATATCGCAGGCAACTGCTGTGTGCGGAGGGATCGGAAATGGCTTCCAAACCTATATATACGTTTAACGTTCGGCTTTCAAATGCGATTTACCATCATTAGGATCACTCAGATTTAACCACCGATGATCAGCCGCAATATCAATCGGCATATTTAGGTATTTGAAAATTTTAACGCATTCGAAATCTCAGTGACTGAAATTCCTACAAAAGGATCATCCGATTATATTTTCTCTGCTACTGATGTCAGCGGTCCCGAAGTTCTGCTACTAGTGCAAAATGAAATTGATCGTCCTGGACGTCGCCAGACAGAGGTATATCAGGTTGAGCTTTACAGAATAGAGAGAAAGTGAATTAGGGGATAAAGCCCGTAGCTTTGTCCTAGTTTGGGGTGGTTTGTCAGTCGTGTGGGCAGAAGCGGCTGTTGCACGCATAAGGAACCAAAGGTATATAAATATCGGCGCGGTGGGCCGCCATTAGTCAGAGGCGTCGTCGCGTGCTGTTGGGATCTCGTGAACTTTCGAGGGCAAGTCCACTGCGTCATTCTCTGTTATACACAGCATGCTATAGCATCAGAACAGTTTGTCATTTCTACCGCTGCTGTACTGTTCTCATTATGCCGCTAGGTTTCCATGTGGTACTCAAAATTTTTACATTCAATGTTGTGTATTTTTACCGAGAAATTTCATTTGACAATTGTCTCTGCAACAATGGAAACAGTTTTTTTTTTTAACCTATTACACCTGGAGCGATAAATATCCACCGTTCAGCCTGCAGCTATAACTGATTATCTACTTTCTATCACGATTTAACGAGATATCGAACCTTCGAATCAATCGCCTCTTCGCAATCGAGTTAGACCTAGTTTTTTTTTTTCATGAAGAAAGCGACGTTCAGTGACCTGCAGGACAATAAGACCACCCAGAAGGAAGACTATCACCCCTACGGTGTAGAATCATTATTGTAAAAGTGTTTTCCCGCGTAGAAATAGAATTTTATCGTATAGTGACTGGGGGTGATATGAACTGTTCGTGGAAGTGCAGAATCTTGGAGGAAAAGGAAGGAAGGAAAGAAGGAAATTGTTGTGACCTAGGATTGACGTAATCTAAGAATAGTGAGAGGCTTGACCTCCAATAAAACTGACGTTTATACGAAGGGAACTCTTCCTATTCGCCCTTTACATCTCCTTGTTAGCGTGTGACCCGATTGGACTAAACCACGCGAAAGTATGCCGAGAATTGAATTAGGTTCGGAGCTTTCGGACAAATCTGACCAGTCGTTTATTTCGCCTTCTTATTACCGTCGACGGAAACCATTTGCCGGACCGTCAAGTCCGAATTTAGGTATATCTAGATTCTAGGTATACTGAATTTATTTATCATCGCGTGGTTCGAGCTTAGGGACTTTTATGAATGGGATCATGTCGCGCTGCTGGATCATATAATACGCGACGCGTGAATCCCGTTATTACGGCGAGAATTAAAGCTTGGTTTGGTGGGTTTAATTGCGGCAACCAGTTGCTTTTAACAATGGAACTGTTAGTGGATAGTCTTTTTGTATACAAAAGTCCGACACTCGGGTTGCTGGAGTCTAGCGTGATGATGATGCTGCTGCTGCTACTGCTACTGCTGCCGAGTACCTTACCGTGGCTTTCAGCTTTTAGCGACCGTTGACCTTCACCCAAAGGAATATAAAGGGAGACAAGAACATTAAACTATACGCGTACCTCAGGGACATAACTTTTATCTTATTTTTCAAATTCGCCTAAGGTCTCGAGAACTTGGCCCTACTTGTTATTATACCCCGTTTCTGAGGAACACGCGGATCGATAAATAACTGCAAGACTGAAGTTAAGGGGCCAGACCGAGTTCAGACGACGAGGATACATTCTCGAGACAGTAAACTTCCTTCACGTATAACAAGGAATAAACCACGAGAAAAACAAACCATCTGTCAGCCATATAGGAAATAGTATCGAGACTTTTGTTAAGTTGATTTTACAGCCAGTAGACACCGTTGGCGTCGTTCTTGGCGCCCATTTGTTGTATGATTTACTGTTTTGATACACTCAGCGAAGGTTTTATACGGGATTACAGCGATCTGGAGAATTTTCTTCCGCGCATCGAGGCATACATTTTTTGAATGAGAAATTTTTAGGTTGAAAAAATCCTGTCTGCAGAGTTTGCCACGATGTAATATTTAGATTATTTTCAACCGACCCCCCTGCAGGTTCTCTCATTGCGTGATCCATTTCGGGGCTTGTCTGAATTCACTGTTGGAGGATGTCAACGCGAGAGTATTCCACACAGAGTACAAAACACGGACGAGATATATATACTCGCAGTTATACCACCGTAGGCAACATTAGCTTAATTAATATCTTGTACAATGACAACGTAACATAACATTCGCGCGAGCAAACAAATTGGAGGACGACGGTCCTCTCTCCTGGTTATTAGAGCAACGCGTCAACGCGGATAGGTGTATAGCAATGGGTTGAAACGTGGAAATGCGATTTTGTCAAACACGTGAACAAATTAGATAGAAAAACACACTTATCACCATAGACGACAATACTACCATCAAATGTGCAAATGGCTCATCTAGGTAAGTCAACTTTTCGTATAAGATCATCCTATCATCATTATATCACGCAATGATCATCCAGTTAGCAAATCCGAAGTCATTCCTTTCCGGATGTTCGATCAGACTATCTTACTAAGCGCGTAAAATGAAACTAGAACTTGAACTTGACAATTGCCATTCGTTGCGGTAGCTTTACTAATTGCTACATGTCTTTGAGAACTTAGTACCTCATTACGTATAGAGAGACATTTGGTACAGGTACATTTTCTGGTCATTTTAGTTTTTTTGCTGTTTGTGTTTAGTTGGATCGTTCGTTACTTTCGCTCCCTTTGGGAAAACGCGAACGGACAAAATGCACGTTGTAGAATACATGCGCACACATCTGTATATCCTGTTATATAATTCGCGATACGAAACATTAATTTTGTACGTGCTATTCTGCCTATGAATAGATCTCGCCCAGAGTATCCGTCGCGCGTCAAACAATTCAAAATAATGAAGGGTTAGAAATGAAAGAAAAAAAAAAAAAAAAAAAAAAATGGGAACACGTAGGTATTGGTGTGCTCGACAAAACGGACCGTCGTTAATTAAAATATATTCCAATGTTTCGCGCGTTGCGCAATTCGTTATACTTGATCACGTCGGTTATAACAATTCCCAGGTCTATGTCGTAGTATAATGGTCGTTGGTTTTATGAATATAACGAGTTGAAATATTCAAGAGAAAACCAATTGAAAAATTGAAAAATTGAACAAGCTCATTTGGAGATAGATCTTGATGCTAGCGTAGGTACCTACTTTGAAACTACAACAATTTTGCAGAAAATTGCCTGCCTTTCGTATCACTTCTACATTGCCCTGATGGCGAGGTGCACTTCGCTACGAAATTTCCTCGCTTCAATAGAGAGAAAACGAAGAAATACCAGACTCCTGCTGCCTCCATCAGGGTCGTGAAGATCCCGCAGAGGAGCCAGGCTTCTCAGTGTTGCATTAGCCTATAGCCTCTCTAGCTAAATAACCTATTACACATTCCTATATACTAGCCGCGGCTACTCCGCACTGGCAATTTCGTCTGAAACAGCAACGTTGTTTTGCTTCGAGTAAACTCGGGATTCATTAGTCTCTCATTTCCCAGCATCTACGGCACTGTTATTAAGTTTAAACAAAGTTAGTTTTTCCGAGTTTGAGTATCGCGGCATTGCCGGTCACTGACCGGCTTCCCACACTCACTCGCGCGGTTTTATTCGTTCAATGCTATTTATCCGCTCGCACGGCTAATCGAGCGAGAAATAACCACAAAACATCCGTGTAGAATCGCAAAAATCGTGCAAGAAATCAATTAGGAATAGACAAATACAGCGACTTAGGGGAATGAATTTTAAAGAAGAACGAATATAGACATGTGAGGAACTGAATATATACGTAGGCATAGACGAACGAAAATTTTACTTTAACGGTATATGACTCATGCGGTTTTCATAATTTGGCAATATTTCCCCAACTTCCGTTATATACTCTGGCAAGTTCGTTCCATTTGAACTCTAAAAGTTTGTCTTTCTAAGAATTCGTATGTCTCTATATAGTCACGTCGTATTTTCGAAAAATACATCGGAGGTCATCCCCTTCCGTTCTCATACTAGATATAAAAGTATTAAGTATATAACCGAATCTTTTCTACCCGCGTATATTGTGTCTTTTTATTTTATTTTTCGATCTTCATTCCGTTAGCCAAGTTTCGACGACTATCACGTAAGAAGAATTTATCAAGAGTATGTAAATCTTTTTCACCGTACGAAGACGTTCTTTACCCGGGACGGGTATATCTTCTGAAGATATTGCGACCCGAATATACAGGTCAAAGGTCAAAGGCACAGTGTTCACTACGAAATGACCCACAATTGCTGTTCTCTCATTACGGGGGTGGCGTAAGTAGGTCGCTCGTAGAACACCAAATGTTTCGAATGTGTGTGTATGTGTGTGTATGTGTATAGTATATAAATATACGTGCATTTTGTATATTTGTCAAAGTGTACACCTACCCTATGCCCTGACTATATTTACTTCTTCTAATTCCGAGAGACACGGGGAAAAGCCAAAGAGAAAAGCCCTGGGTAGAAAGAAAGAAATTCGTTGAGCTGGAGCTTGGGGGAGGGAAATAATAACGACTAGAGTCCCGAATGTCGCGTGTTCGCCACGGGGCGCAAATTGAATATTTTTCGTAGCAAGTTCCCGGGATATATATATAGTACCCCTTTCATTCCTTTCTCGATTTAGTACACGAGCATTCGCGCGCTACGGTTGAATAATTATTATTTCTTCGTCGTTGCTGAGAGCCAGAGAGAGAGAGAGAGAGCTCGGGGGTGAAATTCATTCCGCCCCTAGTCGCGGAGCAGTTAGATTTTATCGCTAATAATCTCCCGGATCCAATCTGTTTTTTTTTGTTTTTTTTTTTTACTTTTCTTTTTCTCTTTCACTTTTATTCTTCTTTTCATTTCCTTATTCTGTTCATTTTCGACGAAAAAGATAAGAATAAATAAAAAAAGAAATAAAATAGAAAGAAACGACGATTATTTTTTGGTAAAGAAAACGCAAATTAGATTGGCAAACAACCCGACATCCAGGTGTATTGCTTCTTCAGCCGGAACTGACGAGCCTTGCGGAAACGACCGCAAATCAAATCACCTTCATCAAATTTATTGCTCGAGGCAGGTAAATATCAGAGCTGCGTGCAACTCGTTTGGCGAACAAGCAAGTTGAACTTAAAGGGCAACGTACAGGAGGATTGGCATAGGGCTTTCCAATGATTGGTCAGTGCCGTAGGGGATTATGGGGTTGATCGTTTAGATATAAGGGAAGTTCACGGATATACAAGGAGCATAGCGGGTTGTTCAATGACAAGCATCGAATCTGCCATTACGTATACAGTTGACGTTTCGCAAAAAAAAAAAAAAAAAAAAAAAAAAGGGCAAACCAATTTCGAACGGATCGATCCATTATTTTCAGACGCCATTCTCTTCGCCTCTATACTACGACGTCGCGCAAGGCTGACGACAGATTCCTTCGTCTTACTTTCTTGACTTTTTTTTCATCTTTAGTCCGTCATTTCATCCTTCCTCTTCCTTCCTTCCCTTCCTTCTTCCTTCCTTCCTTCCTCCTTTTTATCTTAATTTTCTTTTTTTTTGCTCCTTGACAAGCCACCACATTCTTTTACGGATGTAATTTTAACCGACGGCTACTTTGTTTTCCAAAAAAGTTTGCTATATAGATATACGTATAGATGGGATTTCATAGCTGTTATTTCAATCGATATTGCTCTCCTTAGCTTTCGAAACACTTGATCGATCTTTTTCTCATGCACTTACGTATACGTACAGAGATTTTTTTCTTCATCATAGATTGGTCTACGAAAAAAAGCTGTTCAAGTATTTCTTGTAGTTTAAGTGCTTCGTGTTCTAGCAGCGAGTATTGAGACCTTTGGAAAATAATCGGTGGTCTGGTGATTCACTCTCGTAATAGATGGGACTTGATTGCAGGTCACGTAGTTGAAGAACGGCTTTTCTATATATTATATACAGGATTGACAAGCTTGTTGTAAAAATCATTTTATGTGATTAAAGGTATAAAAATGAGACGACGTAATTATATCGGGGAGCGCGGTTCGTTTACCAAAGAATTCGAAACTTTTTTCTACCAAGCTCACTTTTCTGTTTTATCCCTTAGCGTTTCTTTGTACTTTCGCGTCCGGCACATACAAGTTTGAAGTGCAATTGCTGCCTTGTAGAAAACTAAACGATTTGAAGTTCGACGAGCTAGTCTATTGCGCTATTATTGACGTACGGAATCTTTGCCCGGGGGCTGATTGTGAGCAGCCGGAGACTCGAATTGCCTCCTCGCGCGCAGTGCTAATTAGTTCGTTAACGCGCGGTTTGTCCGGGGAAACGTCGACCTACCGTCAGCGGTAATTGACGCAACGCCTGGTCGCTTTTGATGCTTTTCTGACTCGAGTGACCCACAGCATCCTACCGTTCTTCCAACTTCCGTCCCCGTTACACTACCATCCGATGTTGACTTCCTGCACGAGTTTATCCTCAACCTGCGGATGCAACGCTTTTATTACAAAGCAAAATGAATTCTTTGTGGTTTTCCCTTTTACGTCAATTTTCATTTCGTTATTTACGTTGCGGGAAAAGTTCGACTGCAGCAAAACGACAGAAGTCAGGTATATGTATAAAGTATTTGAATTCCTCAGTTATTCCATTTCCCGGAAAGCGTTGGCTCAAATTAAGCGAGTGAATCCGTGGTAAGGGGGGGAGGAAATCGTGGAGAAGGTATCACCTGGGGTCAGCTTTGATTTGCGGCGTGTTGTACAGTCGATTGCCTCCAAATTGCGTCCAGTATTCGTGGCATCAGGTTGGAATGTCCAATAGTGGGCATCGCTTGACCGTTTGCATTCGCTGCAGCGCAGCGTTGCTTCCCTTCCATTCCCTTCATTTCCCTCTCTCGCGCTATCCACGCCTGTCGCCTCATTGCATTCGAACGAGCTATAAATTAAATAAATCTGGTTAAATTGTTGTCGAAAACAAATTCCGGCTTTTCCAATACTCCAGAACGACTGGTGAAAAATCAAGCCCTGGTTTATACGCTTCCTGGTTCGCATCACAACTGGTTGAAATTGAATTTACCCACAACCTGCATTCTGTAGGTAGATATATATCTGTTCTTATGATTGCCGAGAGAGAAAAAGTACCTTGATGAGTTGGTTATACGATTCCTTTTCAATTTTACACTAATCATTAGGTCAAACTCATATAATCAAGAATCTAGGGGCTGAATAAATTAGGGTTAAGTAAACCTCTGTAGGTTTTGTAACTATGTCGAATCTTGGTCGTAAGTTTTGGCGAGACGTTGCGTTTAGGTAAACTTAGCGAGCAAAACTAGAACCTCTTGTAATTACGGCATGATACTCTTGGAAAACTTGGTCAAACTTCGTCAGCAACCGGCGACGTCGTTGCCCAACGAGATATCGAGTCCGAAATTGCTTCTGTAGTAACACGCAAGTTTCCTAGCAGCTTTGTGACCAACTCATTCACTGTTTCATAGAAAGTAGCTTGTGCTGCAAGGAAGCTCTCAAAGTATTTCTCTCTCGCGTATATCGTTTCGATTTGGTTTTCATACGGAACTTCATACGTACGAGGATATAACACCCGGCAGGGTTGCCTTTCAAGTGCCTCTACGTCGTTCGCCTGCTCAAATATTAAAAGGCAATATTCTCACCTGGTCTACGAGGATGTAAAACTCGCCTAATAGGATCGTAGGGGGACGCTGATGCGGCCTTTATCGCTTGAATATATACCTTGGGAAGACTGGCTTAAGGATATTGCGAGGGCTCTTGCCGGGATTCCTCGTATCCAAAACCGGCAAATTTCTCCGTTATCATTGCTTCTGTTTGCCCAGAAAGTTTCGCGATAAGTAACGGTTGGTGATTTTGTCACGACAAACCGTTACCGTTAAACCACCCATGAGAAAACCCATACCATTTCTACCCCAACGCGAAGCGAGGCGACGCACCCTTAATACCGTAGCAGAAAAGGCAGAGAGAAATTTGAGTCTCGACGTGAATATTGTATGCAGATTTCATACGGCATGAGAATAAAATACATGCTAAAGAATTGTTGGAAACTGGTAGTAACACGACTAGGCATTGTGATGCTGCACTTGCTACACCCTAGTTGTCAAGTTACACTTTACGTAGAGAAATAGAAGCAACAGCAACGTTAAAGGTCGTCCTGGATGTAACGGAGGCATCGTATATACTTATACCTATGTAGCAAAGTCAGCAGACTGCGAAACGCAACTTGATATATTTTGTATTCTGAACAAGTCGTTCTTTCTTATTTTTCCAGATGCTGTGAGCGTGGATAGTTCGACCCGAGCGAGAGGTGTGATGTACTTTCAAACTATGGAAACTCTCGTAGTTTTTATTGCGGTTGCTTTATTTGGCAACTGCATATGCGTCGAGTGGAGGCACAGTGCGGTACTAGACAATAACTTCCTAGTTCTATGGACCCCGGGTGATAAGGATGTCACCTTCGAAGTGCAGGTGAAAACTCTCGGATATGTTGGTCTGGGATTTACCAAGGACGAAGGACGCGTTGGAGCTGACATGGTCATCGGATGGGTCGACAACAACGGACAGGTTCATCTTCAGGTAAGACCTGGTTTCTTTTTCTTCTTTTTCGTCTCCTACGTCTTGTATACCTTTTTTCTCTCGGGAAAATAACACCGTCGTCAATTCGGAGCGGTTCACCGTCATCGGCCGTTAGAGGCGAGTATTTCGAGCGACGAAACCCAATAACTATAATCCTTTCAAGTTAAAAGGTTGAAAGCCTCCGAACGGACACAAAGGGTTATATTGTATTATATTCTTCGCCCATGCTGACGCGATCGAACTTGTGCGTAGGGTATCGATGTATGTGCTCGTACCCTACGCCCATGTTTCACTGTATGCGAAGATGAGTCCGATGATCTTAATCCTCGACATTTCGTCAGTTTGCGATTAAAAAATTCTCAAAGAGCACACACTTATAACCGGGCTACTGTCAAGGTGTCCAGGTCAAATGTATGGTAATAACGGAGTCTAAAGGTACCAATCCAGCAAGAGAACATGTCAGTAATCATAGTCGTTGAGGTCCGGTAAGCATCGGGTGTCCAGTTTCAATCGGTGCATCGAACGGTAACGAATCCTGGCAACTGCGGCCCCGGCGCCCTGTCATTATCTCTTATTGTTATTTTATGCGGCACCGCGTGCCTTTGGGTCGCGCGCCGCTTTGGTCAGCCCAACCCTCAAACGGAGATGAATATGAATATTAGTTTACGTTAAGGGCGAAAGAATCGCCAAAGCGGTAACAGCGTTGGACTCACTTTAATAACAAGTTTCACATAATCGAGAAACATTTTTCAACTCACATATACCGAAAATTGGACTCTTCTCGACATGTGACGGTTGGTCAGCTACTATTGGCATCGTGATCTACCTGGTAAAAATAACTTATGAAATGGAAAAAATATCGCAAAGGTAGAATGTTACGTAGAAAAGCAATCTTCTGCGAGATGACCGAGTGACCGGGAAGATGTGGTCAATCGCCGAAGGGCTTTCGAAACGGGTGGAACATCATCCAGAATGCAGAATGTCGAGCTTGTAAAAAGTAGGTGTTCATGTTATGGGCACCGGTACTTGGTTGGTTGAAGGTGGAAGGTGGAAGGATATGGTCCAGTCGGAGAGGTCTTTCGCGGCACTATCGCATGTTCGCTATTTTTCCAGTTGTATCGCTGTCCATCGCGTTGCTCTATTCCATAATGCATGGCGTAACCACCGGCGCTTCTGTGTGCCTGATATGTGCTGCAGCCTCCGTTGGAACGGATGCTGGAGCGCACAATATCTCCGTGTCTTTCAGTTGGGGAATGCCGGGAGGCGACCAACACGACGACAACAGCAAGCCGCGATGGTATAGTATAGTGAGAAGGCTTTTTCGTTATGATTGTAATCTTAGAACCAGACCAGCCGCGGGCATCCAGACCAACCGACCAACCGGACGGGCCAGGCCTTACCTACAACTTGTGTCTCTCTCTCTCTCTCTCTCTATTTCTCAAACATCTAACCTCTTCCTAGCTTGTGTCTAGAATCACCGAGCTATGCTCTAGCAGGTAGTTATACTATCCATTCTCATTTCTCACAGTGACCAACATGAATTATTCAGGGGGATCTTCGCGTGGCAACTTTCCAGTTATAGAAGGGTGTTATTAACTTTCATTACAATTGTTGCCAGGTAGAAACAAATTGGTGCGATATGATGAACCCGTTTCATCCACATAGCGGTGTACTTTTGGTCGTTGATGAAATTGTCCCTTATTTCAATTGCCTCGGTATCTCTATCTCCTGGGGGGTTTTCTTCTTGGATGTGTATTCGCTCCACGTTTTACGTCACACTTTTATCTCTATGGTTCGTTTGGCGATTCGAGTGCTTTGAAATAGTTTTAGACTTTTCTACTTCTTATTTCTTACATCCCTTGTGTGCATCTCGGACTCGACTTTCAGATAAAATGCGACAAAATGGAACTGTGCGAAAATAGTGCACTCAAAGTACCGCTCTTCACTTGTTTAACGGCTTGCACTCTATGGCACAATGTCGAGGATCGAATAAGCTGCAAGGACGAAGATAAACGTATCTAGGTACGAATTGAGAGAGCAGAAAAGCTGCAAGGGAGAGATGGAGTGTGTGAACAAGAGCTCTTGGCATAAATGAAAACGCCACTCGACGGCGTTCCATCAACGGTCTATTTCAAATCTGGTGAAATAGATTCATCGCAACTTGGAAAATCCCTCGGTGTCGACAAATACAATTATTTATTTCATCAAACATCACGCTCCCGTAGAATAATAACGAAATTTGTGGCTGGCGTAGTCCCTGAGGGCGAAACGTGATGTGTAATATCATTCCAGTCCAGCTCCTACTGGAAGCTCCAGCTCCAGCACCAGCTCCAGTTCCAGCTCCAGCTCCAGCTCCGGGTCTTCGCATCGCTGAGCGTCAACCGTTTGTTAAACAATTAACGTTTTGGTTACGCAAACACGATAAATAAACGCGACCTTCCACACTTTGCACTTGAACAAAGACTTTTGTTGTTTCGAATATCAACCGCACCCGTGACATATCTATATACTTCGTACTCTACCCCTCAACTTTTCACGTGATTATTCCCGGTTCGTCGGAAATCGGGCTCGTATATATTCGTGTACGAGTAAGCCTCTTAAAAATGATAACCATTTATACTCAACCAATGTATGTGATATCTATTGAAAGCACGAGCTCAAACACTGCCGCCACCACCATCGTCCCATTCACGGTATGTACGACGTAACTGCATTCGCGTTGAATCCTATTTACTGCCAGCACTGCACAATCGGGTCCCAATCTGACTCTGGCTGTATGCTGCTGGCTATAGTACCAATCTATATGCTATCAAGGTATGGTACACATACACCTGGCTTTAGTTATCCTCCAATGGTTAGCCGATGGTACTCGTAGCTGCAGCATTTATAGCAAATGCACAGATGCGCACTGGTTTACTGTTGAAACAGTTTTTTATTAATTTTTTTCTTCGTCGATTCTAAGTTCTTGATATAGTTATTCCATCTACCCAGTACTATAATGAGCGTTTGGTATTGGTTCTTCTTCTTATTCTTTGGCGCGATTAGCTGTTTCTTTCTCATTCGTAGTGTATATTTATAGGGCCATTCAAGGCGTGCCATTGCCTTCGTTCTTGGATTACCCGTTACAAGCGGAGAATTTTATCCCAAGAGAAATAATGCGGTTGTGTTGTGTTAGGTACCTACTTGGCGGAGAGGATGAGTTGGAAAGGGATACTACACATGCGTTGGATCGAAACGAAGAAGATCATCATGGTGGTAGTAGTGCGGGTTTCCGAAAAGGAGAAGATTTATTGTCCTACGGATAAATGAAAGTCGCGGGACCACTTTTATAGCTATCTTCGAAATCTCTTCCCAGCATAATCCTATGTAAGATTAATTCGAACGTGCGGTTACGCTCTACGTGATCCCATTCCTAAACCACTCGTCTCGTTATGACCAACTGAATCGGCCAAATAAGGCATCAACCTTCTTCGGCCTCGCTCTTCGCTCTTCGCTCTTCAATCGAGTATCTTAAAACCCGAAGACGAATGAAACAAGAGATGAAAGACACGCGGAATCCACCCACAAGTTTTGCTTTGCCAGTTTATAGTCACCCTTGTTAAGCTCGGCTATATGTTAATGCTGCGAAACCGACTTGCCGACGTACGTATGTGCCTCGAGAATTATTCACGGTCTACAGTCAGCACTGATACATTCTACATACGATTTCCGGCTGAGCTGAAGTTTTATCGTTGATTATTCCTAAGTTCATTTGTTTACTACCCAAATCGGATTCGCCTTTATCTTGGCTGTACGGATCATAGAATTTGACCATCGAATGGTACTTTTCGGAAAGAGGAGAAGAACCAGCAGAGAAAAAACGAAAATTCAAAAGGCGTACAGGAGAGAAAGGATGGAAAAGGAGCAGAAAGAAAAAAAAAATAGAAAAATAGTTTAAAACAATGGATTACTTTGAGGAAAAAAGTACAACGCGGCTGCAAGCTTCGCTAAGTCTTACTCGCCGTAACTTTCTGACCCATTTTGCACTATGGTGAAGAATGTTTTTTTTTTTCTCAGAAAGAGCTTTCCTCCTGGTTACATCAGCGGATTATTTTACTCAGCCATCTGGGATTCTGGAATCGCTCATTATCCCAGATTTTAATGATTTGATGCTGCAGGTACGCGAATGGAATTTTTTAGTTCACAACTCACAGTTATTGGTAGTAACTAAAAAATAGTCTCGTTCACGTATATAAAGCGGGACATGCGATTTATCCAAATCCTTGCAGTAATGCAATGGAATTTTTATTTTGCCATAAAGTTTCTATGTACCAGACACCAATACAGGGCAGCCGGACAAAAGAGGCAGGGACGTCGGGGTGTTTTATGTCCAAGACGCCCAAGAATTCGCACGAGATGTGTGTGAATTGTATCGACGCTTGTGTCTACAGGACACGTGGGCAATCTTGTATCTTAGAAACAATAAAACCTCAGAGAAGTTGAATCCTGTCTGTATATGTGTATATACACTTGGTACGGGCTAGTCGTCTTCCACACGACCTCGAAGCTCCCAGGAGGACGAAGACCAAAAGAGAAGGTGATGGATCACACCTAGTCTCGTGAATATAGATCAATATTATAACGTCGCTTCGTTGGCTTCGCGCCGGTCCAAACGTCTGGCAGCTACCTTCCTGGTAGGACGTCGATCTTAGGTCCGATAGTGTCACACGTGGGTATGGTAAGGTGCGAAGGAACGGTGGAGAATCTTGAATCTTGGATCGGGAGAGCAAAGAGAGAGAGATAGATGCACAGGCGTCCGATATACGAGATCGAAACTGAATTAAGTTGAACGAATCTCCCAAGAGTTATGCCGTAGTTTATTTTACACACTCGTTTATGTCACTTGAAATTTCTGCCAAACAAAGCCTGAATGTTGTGACTAAGAGATCAAGTTTCTATAACATGTACTCTGGTTCGTATGTATCCATTCTTGCTTATTTGTCCTCGGTAGTAAAAGCGTATCAGTAGACGCCAATCTGTTCTCTTCAAAGGCGTATATACGTTGCCTCGTTTATGCAGGAAGAGTCAAGACGAACTGCAGCTGTTCACCAATATCCTTTACAAAGAAGGGAAGGGTGCTCAAAGCTCGGCCTGTATACGTGTATGTCGGAACCAACACAACCCTTTGGATCTGCGTACATCAAAACACATATATGTGAAAGCAGGCTCTGCAACGACACCTCTGCTTCGTGTTTTTGCTTATCTCGTCTCAACTGGGGCAGTAAACCCTTTCACCTTTCCGTGGACAGGCTTATTTGCCCTTCGTATTACGCGTTTCGATTCCATTTCCTTGGATAAAAGGAAAAGTGAAGTTTCTGACAAGAAATCTCTCTCTCTCTCTCTCGATCACCGTGTCTGGTTTTGTCTGTTTTCTGGTCGAATCGGATATCGCATCTCTCGAAATATGTTTCTTGAACTTTTCAAATACGAATGTGTGAAGGAATGACGTGAACTTCAACTCTGAGCTTAGATAAACAAGGTTGGATGGCGGATGAGACGGTTATCGTCTTCTTATTTTCGTTTCTTATCTACTCCCCAATTTTCTTAGGTTCTTGATTACTTGGCCATGTACTGTGCATACACTAGTTTCTCGTTTCCGCAAACAAACTTTGTCAGGCGTTGTTGGTTATCGAAAGCCGATTTCGTCTTATCGATGATCCTAGGCACACAGTGACGTGTTGGCTTGTCAAATAACTTTCGTTGAAACATATATCTCATGGAAGAGCGGTCTTTTCTCACAATCAGAAACTATAACTTCGTTGAAGAGCCCAGACCAGCCTTGCTAGCCGTTGATCAACGTGTCATTTTCATCCTCGCTTCAATACCGCCGATAATTGTGTCGCTAAGCGAAGAAATGTTTTCAAGAATGCCTTTAGGGAAAAGAACAAAGTTGTCTATTTCCAATATCAAGCTACAAGAGAAAAGAAGGAGACTTTGAAAGCCGGGGATTATCACTCCTTCCGTCTAGCTAGGAACCCATTCGAAAGTACCGAGACGAAAAGAGGCGACGTTTGTCAAATTGGATCGCGGTTATTCGATCCATCATGCTTGAGCCAATTAAGCAGCTGTCTCTTTGTTTCATATACATAATGTGTGTGTATGTCTTTGTATACACGAGTGTTCAAGTATACACATATTTGACTGCTGCCACCGTGGGCAGCTACCCGCAGCCGTCCGACGGGTTGGTTGGTCAGCTACTCAACAACCAGTTGGTTCCGAAGCAGTGATGCGAGATATCAAAGAGAACTGCTCCCACACGCTAGGCGAGTACTACATACGTTTTGTCAAATCACGCTTGTCATTCCGATATTCGTTTTAGATATTATTTAGGTTCTGTCTCGGGCTGCTCGCCTTCTCAAAGAGAACTGATTCAATATTACTTCCTCTCGACGAGTCAGTACCTACTATACACTATCATATGCGCTCTTATGTGCTGGAAGAAAGTTGAGGAATGAAATTTTCTATCCACGTATGTATTTCGAACATGGTCAAAGTCCTCGCTACGGTCCAGCTCCTATACTATACTAGTTGACAGGTTGAAGTACTGCTATTATAGCGTACACGTGTTATTATTACGTGAACGAGCCCAGAGCCCAGCCTCCTCGTCGCCTTGATGGTAAAGATTTCTTGATACGCAGACAACAACAACAACTGCAGTTGTAGGTATGCTGTTGCTGACCGAACCGAGTCGAAACACTAGTAGGCTTTGCTATCAAGTCTGTGGTCTCGCGCCGACACTTTGGTGTAGCTGCGTCACTGAGAACATCGTTTGTACCCTACATACCTATGTACGGGTGTAGTATACTTACATGTAGCAGCTGAAGGAGTGAGAGGGAGAGGAATGGAAAGGTAGTGGTGTGCTCTGGTCCAGAGTCGAGAGTCGAGAGTCGAGATCGTATCGCTTTTCTTATTATGACAATTTATTTGTCCCGGTTTATTCGGGCCACCGTGGACTGTTATTACCCAAGGCCCAAGTGGCATGGTGGGGTTGAGATGGAAGCACGAGGTTCGGGGACGTAGCTTCTCTGCAAGCTTGAGATATTATGTCATTCTGTCTACGTCGCTTTTGTTCTCTTTTAAGCCTTTCAAGTTTTATCTGAAATCTGCTTCAAAGGATCCTTCGAGCCACTCTTCTCCGCTTCATCCAACTAGCGGAATGACGAATCACGCTCTCCTTCCGAGCCTTTACTCTAACCTACACACCTACACAGAAACTAACGTGCAAAGGTGTACAACGTTCCTGTATATAGCTTCAAGGAAGATTCCACCGTTTACCGGAGTATCGTCGAGACGGGATCTCTAATAGTAAGTTATTTTCTTGATTTGTTGGCATTTTCAAGAACAAGAACTCTCGAGGGGCTAGGAGGGGTAGGTAGTCCTCTATTCTGTGTGGTGGAAATTTTTTTCTTATCGTGGGATAGTACCAGCTAACGGATGGCAGAGTTGGAGTTTCTAGTGGGAGGTGAAAAGGGGTTCCACAAAGGATCAAATCTGCTGGCTTTTAACGATCTGGCTTAGGACGTAATCCTCGAGGCGAAACAGGCTTACACGGGCTGGACAGAAGGAGTATATACCACTCGACGATGAGAGACATTCCTATACGTACAGACACGACCGCCGACGTTTCCCGATACAGATAGAGTCTTGTTTCTAGCTGGCAGATGGAGATGTATTGCCAGGGACCCCATACCATCTCGCCCATGTCCAATATCTCGTGGCGTAACAACTGCCAGTGTAAAGTCGGCTTTGCAGAGTCAGCGGTACGCTTCTAGTCTCCTGTTCGACGAAATGTAGTAGTTTTTGCTCCAATGTGCACTGTCGAGGACCGACCCTTTCCTTAGATCGTATCAAAACTCTTTGTATATCTTTTTTACGAGTTGAAGAGGAACGAGGAAAAACTAGCGCAAAACAACATGCTCGAGAGGAAACCATAGTAGTCAGCGAAAATTGGGGATTACTCGGAGGTTGGGACAAGCTCCGTCTGCAGGACTGACACATGTGTCTTTGGGAGGCTTTAAAACTCCGTATCTCGAGGTTGTTTGGTGACCGTTTTCTCCGTCTCAATCTTCGGCTAATTGCAAGGACTCGAAAAGCCGCCGATAACGATCTAGGAACTTCCAAGAGGACAAACTTTGCATTCGTTAAACCGGCGGTTGCAGAATACGCCGCGCGTGGTCTTCAGGTATTGAGATTTAGCGAAGCTTACTGCGTCCTGTCCCAAAGACTACCGCTCGACTTTTTACGACTAAGGAGAGACAGACCAGAAACAGTAACCAGTGGCTACTGTTGCCCAATGGCATAAGTCATCTCGGATGTTTCACGGTCGACGAGGTCGCGCTCGGAGATCTGGAGTAGGTGTTTGTCCCGGATGAGATATAGGGGTGCCGTCGCAACCTATCAACCGCATCATCTCCCGGAGTCATCTTATAAGGAGAGAGTCTCTGCCTCCTCGAATGTACCAGCTGCCGCCGTTTCAGGAGAGGTTCTTGTCCGTCGGGAGTCTGCGAGTTCCGAGGATCTTGTGCGCGTGAATGTGTAGCAGGAATGATTCATGGAGGCCGATGTACGAGAGGGAGACGAGGCGCATAAGATGGGAACTAGTTATGGTAATGAGAAGATGCACCGATAGCTTGCGACCAAACCTGCAGCCAACGTAGCTTGCTACCCTACTATACCCAACGTTGGGCGCCAAACGGTTGGCTGATGCTGATGCTCTTGCCTCCGTCGTCCGCCCGGCAATGATCTCAAGATCGAACGACCGTCCTATCGCCTTCCTCCTCCTCCTCCTCCTCATCCTCTTCTTCTTCTTCTTCTTTTTCTTCGTTTTTTCCTCTTCTTCTCTCTTCCTCTCTCGCCTCCGGCGCCGTCGTTGTGTAAGACAGGCATTATCCGCGCTGGCTGCAATCTGAGAAGGGCCGCGTAGGTATTACATCTAGACACACACGCGACGAACCTGAGGAGATGAGAGGAGAGGAGAGGACCCCGCGTATGATGGGATGTGAGGTTCGGTTTAAAAAGGGAAAAATAAACGGTCGATCTTTTTTACCCCCTTCGCCAACTCCACCCTCGCGTCATTTACTACTTGGCGAAACCAGCGAAGAGGATCACTTTTTCGAAAGCTACTCGTTCGGCCAAACATTCACGCGTCTCAATTCACATCCTACTGTTTTAAGTCCACTTCTTCGTCAGCTTACGACTCAAATTGGTTTCTCTTTGTATAATGTTATTCAGCGTATAGAAAACACCAAGTGACAACGTAATTTCCAAGCCAGACTGGTATACGAGCTCTAACCTCCGTCCTCGGTTCTTTCATGAACGCGCGATGGTCTTGTAGGCCACTTTTTTTTTTACTCTTCTCGTTTCATCTCGGACCAACACGTAGTTTCATACCCCACCGCGGCGAATACTGGGAACAAACAAACTGGCTAAGTGTATAGACCGGAGGTTGGCAGAAGCTCCGATATCAGCAGCGGACAGGCGAGAGTCTGACGCCACGAGGACGAAGGAAGACTGAGGTGGACTTCATTCCTGTTGGTTGGGATAGGTAATCAATTCCTGAGGCTTGCGGACGGAGATGATCTTCTCGTTAATTCGAACATGAACCGAACATGCGCGCCTCCGTACGACAATGGCGTCCCAGAGAACGTCTACAATGGGTTGTCACATGATCCTCTGGGAGGAACAATGCTCGTGGTTGGCATATGTTTTTTTTTTTTTTACATTAACCAACAGGACGACGGTCGCCGCGTGCGCTCAAAGTGGAATAAATTTTTCTGCACAAGGATTTGGTATAGGGACGAGTCAGAGATTCGGGGTACGATTTAAGTCATTATTTTGAGTCAGTAAATTGAACGTCACGTTGGAAGGGTAATTTACGAAGGAAGGAGACTTTTGTCCGTAGTTGCGGAGGCTAACGTCAAAGTGAGTTCATTACGATAAGGAAGGTTTAATTGTCAAGTGGAATTAATTGTCCTCGTAAGCAGGTCGTGTAATCTTGTTAATTTTTCAACGTCACTCTAAAGCATTTCGAAAACGGCTGGGGCTACTCGGCACCGACGAATGTTAATTGCCACAATGAATGAATGTTTTATGAGTCACGTTTACAAGAGGTAACTCTGCGCAGTCCTGCCTCGAGTACTCGTATAAATATACTTCGATAATACAACAAGGCAAACGGTGGGCTATTAAGACTCTCTCTCTCTCTCACTCTTTCTCTCGCTGTTAGAAACGCGAAGCCGATCAAAATGAGTTGAGACCTTCGGAAATACTTTCGGGCTTAGTATTCCGAATCGGTGATAAAGGAGGCTTCTCTCCAAATCGTTTTCCTGTTCCCGATAATGCCGGGGCTCTTACAATCTAATACCATCTCAAAACGATCCGAGGAAGTAGAATAAAATTGCCTACCTCTTACCAACTAACGTCATAATCGCTACCTCATAAAAGAGAAAGTTTGCCCATCGGTCAAGTTTAGTATATTATGATATCCTCCATATACGCAACTTTGCCCCTACCTATCATCAAATCTCCCCCCGTAATGAAATATCATTGATTTTCTTTCAACGTTAACAAAAGACCTGCTCTATTTCCAAGCCGAACGTAATTGCATCCTATAGCTTCTCGTCAGATTCTAATTTCGTTTCTATACCCTTACGTATGACCAGATTGGACAAGGAAATCGAAGGATCGTATCATTTTCAAAAAGGGCATTAGAAACGATGGGGTAATAAAACGGCAAGGGGAAAAAAGGGGAACATCGAATGGGCGCGACCAAGTGGCGAATAGTGTCAAGCCAAGAAGCACAAGAAAACTGGATTGAGATCGGCGTCATTCGGCAATGTGTGGGCGTGAGGGCGTAGAACCAGTCGATCTCTCCGTCTGACACCAAACCGCCTATTTCTGGCGCCAGTAACTGCAATCGTCTCTCTTTCTCTTTTTCTTCCTCTCTCGCTTCGGCGTGTGCGAAATCGCGAATGAAAGGAATTCGAAAAGAGACAAGAAGACGAAGAGAGAGAGAGAGAGAGAGAGAGAGAAAGAGATAAAAAAAAAAGGAAATTGTTTATTTCTGTTGATTTCGCATCCGCCATAATGATTCTCTGTTGGCATCCTCCCTCTTTATCAATATTATAATATACTTCACACTCACAAACGGGCGAATTATTTTATTATACTCCAGCCGTGGCAGTAATATCACATTCTACAAACCATCATTCCAATTACCTCGAAAGGTTACATCTACCTACCTTCCAACCTACCCTCGATATTAGGGGGCACACCGACCACGACGTGGAATTCAAATGACCAACATTGGTAGCCGCTATTCGAGCACGAGTTCTTCCCACGTAGGTTTACCGAGTGTATACATACATATACGTATATATGTATAATGTATATATATATATGTACATGTAATTTATATACACATACAAATACGCTCTACCTAACTTATACCTACGTGGATATCTCGTTGGTCGACAGTAGCTGGTAGCTGGTAGCCGGTAGCTGGGCCCTCCGGATTCCACCGTACGGGTCCGTTCGTCCGTCCGTCCATCGGTGGGCACGCGTGGAAGTCGGGAGAGCAGGAGAGAAGCCTCGTTTTTTTTTTTCTTCTTGTTTTTCCTCCTCCTCGGTTACCTTTCCTTTCGATTCCCTCCTCGAACCCAGGGCTCCCCATCGCTTAGTTTATCGTCCGCGTAATAAGTAGTGCGGCTATACTTGGGCGGCAGTCGAGTGTACGCGGATGAAGAAGCCCCTTCGTCTTTCGTTCTTCGTCCTTCGTCCTTCGTCCTTTTCCCAGCCTCTTTCTTCTTAGCAGAGTCAAGGCTGATATCTTCGGTCGCGTTCGTCCCGAACGAAACCTGCTTTCGAGTAGGAGTTAGGGTATGGGGTATTATAGGGAGGGAGATCAGTGACGGGATGAGAAAGATAGAATAAGAGGAACGATCGTCGGGCGCCGTGACGCGACGTATAGCGGCAACAGAAATACAGCAAAAGAGACGTCGCCGTTAGGGAATTCGGCAAAAATTCCATCGTTAGAATCTCACCGCTGGAAGTGTCCCGCTTCTTTATAGGCACCGACGACTTTTATACATATAGGTACTGAAGAGATGCGAAACTACAACGTTGATATATTTGATATTCCATTTGTTCATCCAGCTGGGGAGAGAATTCTGCTAAAGGTTTCCACTATGCGAGTGGTGAATTAATTATTAAATCGCTTGAAAATAGCTGCAGGCTTAATGCGATATGGCAAAGGCAGACGTTGCTGGTTGGGTATTTCATAAAAATTCATCGCTCTGAGATTCTAATCATATTTCAGTTTTCATTTGCTAGCTTTATCTAATTGTTGATTTCACTCTTTTGCCATGGATCTCATGATCCGAGTATCTATTCAAGATCACTCGCCCTTTTAGTTCGAGAACCTTGACGATTTACTGTGATGAGTTTAGAGTTTAGGTCCTCGGTCATAAGTGCGGATTAGGCGCAGCCGACTCGTTATGATTCTCGCCAAATATATATCGGTGCAATGAAAAATGTCAATTTCAGGAACGGGTTGAAGTCGTTAAAGCATTTTACGACGGTAGCCAGAAATGACCGACCGCCAGTCGAACCGAAATCATGGAATATTCTGCGGTTGGCAAATCGTTTTTCAATAATTGCATCGGGTCGGCATGGACCCCTGCAGGATTGCCGTGGACTTTTGACGCTCGCTGATGACCAACCTTGACGAAAAAATATTGGGTCGTAAACCACGAGGCCTTTCAACGTCGTCATTATAACGATTATTATCATCATCGTCATCCTGTTTGCATGAAAATAGTTGAAAATGAATTTTCATGTGAGAAGAAAGCGACCCACCAAACCATGTTGGAGAAACCTTCTCCTTCTCACTTGTAAAAAACAAAAAGAGACAGCCTAGCTGCAGGGAAAGGCGTTCGTACAGGCTGCGCTAATTGCCGAGTCAATTCTATGCCACTCGGCGCGTGTATCTCTTCCCCGGCTTCGTTTATTGTGCTTTTTCTCTCTGTGGTTTTCCTACTTTGATGCATTTTCATGAGGCTTGAAAAGTTTTCTCGTCAACTTAAGAAGACTCGTTTATTCAGCGCCTAAGTTTCCTCGCCTTTTCTTCTCGACTGAAGTATCTCCGCCCTTCTTCTTCTTCTTCTTCTTCTTCTTCTTCTTCTTCTTCTTCTCCTTTCTTTCTTCCTTTCATCAGGAACACGCATACTCGTTAACGCAATGTTACAAATTAAACAGGGATAGAAACCTTCAGCTTTCATGACTTTATACCGAGCAAGTTTTAACTAGGAAGAATTGGCTCGGTTTTAGAAACACCGCATTGCTGCCTTCGAAGCTCGGAAAACGTTCAGTCAGCACGCCAGCATATGCAAGGTTCTACTATCAACGGTATATACTACGTATAGTTTCTTGGCTGATGGTTTTTTTTTTTGTTTTTTTTTTTTCTTTTTACGATCATTTTCTATCCGTGCTCTTTGCCTACCTACTCGGGGTAGAGTAATTAGAAATTATTTCCCGCTCGTTGTTGGGGGCACGCCAGGTACCTTCTGTTCGTACAATATATATAGTATATGCTGCTTCCGCCTCCGCCTGGTGCATCAAGCTCGGTAATTCACGTCTTGGATGCATTATAATTTACTAATAACGTGCAAGCTTGCTTGTTACCTGTCGGCACCGGTGTTGAGAACGACGCTTTCAAACACCTTGACTGGATGGTCCGAAAGGAGGTAAGTAAGGTGCTTTGCTCCTTTGCTCCATTGCTCCTCTGCTCAGATTCCTTATGAAATTTTATACGTGATAATTTCAAGCGAAAATCCGCTTCTCTCTACCTTCCGTTCATATATATTTTTACTTGAAATATTTTTCAAAGACATGCTTCTTCTTCGCCGTTCTTATAATCCACATTTTTCTCAACCAATCTTTAACCCACCAAACCAACACAATATACCTTCAATATTCACGGTAAATTTTGTCGAACGAATATTGTTTCACTATTCTCTCGAACGAAACAATCTACTATTTAGTCTGATGTCATGGACGAGCTACTTCCATCGTTGCCTATAATAGAAAAATGAATAAAACAAAAAATATAACAAAATCAAGGCAGGTACTCTAGTATCTCATTAGAAATATATACTGATAAGCGAGCGAATGATGAGTGTATTCGAAAGTATACTGGTTAGATATACGTATAGCCTGGTAGTCAGAGCCGGTATGCATTTTCGAGATAAAATCTCCGCCTTGTGAATCTTGGAGGTGTGCTCCAGCGCGGTGGTCGCGTTGTCAAACTAATAATCATTCGTTTTGGAATTCCACATGACTCGTGGACGTCGAAACCACTCTGGTATGATCCCTTTGAGAAAATAACTCGTTCTCTCTTCTCTCTTCTCTTTTCTCTCTTTTCTTTCCTCTATTTCTCTCTCTTGATATCAAATGTCGATGCGAAGCGCGATATATCCTTAAATATTGACGACGCACTACGGTTCGATGGATAGAGGCTTAAAAGGGGTTGTGTTCGATTTTTCTTTCGTTTTTTTTACGTTTTTTTTTTTTTTCTTCTCGTGACCGTAGTTTATATCCCAGTTTCGTAACGTTGTCCTTCGATGCTTCTCTCCGAAGTCCATAAATACGTAGAGAATAATATAAGAAGAAGGAGTAGGGGGTTTGATCAATGTTAACGGTATCGCTAGTGTTTCACTCCCTGTATAGATACCTCGTAGAGTTTGTGGTCGTTTATTTTTCCAAGGTATGACAATAAGACAGTGGCGCTAACTTGTATCACGTAATTCGTTTTTGTTACCGTTGACAAAGGATATCCTTCTAAACAGTTTCTCGGGAATGATATAGGCACAATTGATCTTGGGATGTTAATGAAATTTCTTTGATCAACCACCCAAATAGCAACGGATCTCGAAATTTCAACCAGATTTTTACAGAGGCTATCGACGAATACGAGATCGCAGGCTGATGTTACTAAAATGACGTGTCACGTTCGACGGAGTCTTGAAAAAAAGAGACCGAAGACAAGAAACGGTAGGCGTTTGTTGTGAGATTTGTCATTCAAGAGATTCGCCGACATGTCACGGGTGCTTGGCAATATATCTATTGTATATTTATGTGGGCACAGTTGGGAAAGACGTTTATTTATAAACAGCGTGTCCTGTATTCTCGATAGCACGGTCTCGTCCAGGTTTGATCTTTTTTTTTATCATCCCAAGTTCCATCAAGGAGGTCTGGTTAAAAAGTTCTGAGGGGTAAGAGGATGAAGGGAAAGAAGCTGAAGAAGTCAAGGGCCGGGGCCGATTGTATCACTTCATCCCAAGGCAAACGGTATAGCTAATGTCGCGAGCACGTCGCATATGAATGCGTTATTTGGGCGTTTAAGCGAGAAAGAAAACAATCTGAAATTGGATCGAGGAGACCGCAAGTCGTTGGCTTGCTGCTACTCCTTTAAAGTAGGTATGCAAGATGCTGGGCAAAGAGAAGAGCGAGATAAATGG
The DNA here is from genome assembly GCA_963989295.1 of Ametastegia equiseti. Taxonomy (NCBI): domain Eukaryota; kingdom Metazoa; phylum Arthropoda; class Insecta; order Hymenoptera; family Tenthredinidae; genus Ametastegia; species Ametastegia equiseti. The sequence continues at coordinate 14,237,263 of OZ022389.1, read as the reverse complement.
AAGGGGGTAAAGAGCCAAAGGGTTAGGGCTGATACGCGATCGCGTATGAGGAAGAAAGAAAGAGAAAGAGAAAAGCAAAGATGGAAAGCAATAACCCGTTATGGAGATGAGAGAGCCACCGGACAATGCTTCGCTTCGAAAGGTGGACCGAGGTGGACGAAAAGGACGAAAAGGACGAAGAGTAACAGGACGAGGGGCCCGAGACTGAATTCATAATCCCCGTTCCAACGTCCGGCGCACAATGATCCAAATATGTTTTATGTATAACAAAACGCTTTTATAAATGTTTATCATTAATTTAAATATTATCTGATGCGGGTGGCATTCAGTAAAAGAGAAGATCCCTGAGGACCGTCGTCAACCGGTATACCGGATGAAGAATAGCATCAAGATTTTTCACTGCCTACCGCAGACCTAGGTACATATATCTACGCGTTACCATATCCTTGGCCATTTCTTATTTCATTTTTATTTCTCTTCTCTTCCCAGGCACGCGTCTTTCAAGATTTTCTTATCCCGCTCTCAGCTAGCTCGTTTTACTTCTTATTCTTCTATTACCTCAGAACTCTTATTTTATACTTTATCCTTGGCAGGCAAAGTTCCGTATGAATTAGACATATAAAAGCAAACTCAGCAGATTCACCTCGCCCGATCACCCTATCAACCTCCACTTTTCAGCTCCGTTTTTCTCTGACTTCCGTTTCTTCTTACGTGCACATCTTCTTAGTAGAAATCCAATGGCCGTTGGATTGGTGGTCTTCAATCGAATAGAGAGCAAAGGGGAACTGTATAGAAAGAGTCTATAGGTATACATACATATCTCTATATATCTATATTGAAACCCCCAGAGGTCAGCTCACGTGCCTTTATTGATCTGAATCGAGTTCAAATCGGCGCTAGTACATGCCTCCAGGTTCGGCGTACCTTCGGTATATATACGACCGAGTGCAACCCGGCCAGAGTTGGAACTTGGAACTTGAGTAATTGCCAACCAAAGCTCCCCTTTCCTATATATCAGGTATCGAACGCGACTCGAGTAGCGGTTGTGTCGTGTGTTCCAACTATCGTTTGCAATATCGTCAAGGCTCGACTGACTTTGCAGGCGACACTGTATCCCGGAAGTGCTATACTATATACTCCGTCAGTTACAGGCGATCAGTAGCTTCGTTTCATCGTATCCTGCAAACCGGCAAGTTTTACCTGCGGATGATAGGTGCAATCAGTCTTGACCGAGAATGGGACAACTTCAATTCTAGAGTTATTTAGAAAACCAAAAAAAGAAAATAAGAAAACTGAATCAAAAAAGAATAAGAAAAAAGCTAGAGGATGAGAAAAGTACGAGAATAAAGTTACCGCGGAGCATAGAGTTTCTTGGTGACAAAAGCTCAGTCATCTGAATGTTACTCTAGCTTGAAGAGGAGAGATTTTTCTGATGGAATACGAAATGCAGCGTGACTTGGTAGAAAAGGTGAAGAAACGTGACGGCATTAACCTTGATTACTTCATTCGTATTTCTTCTTTGTTTACTTACCTACTTGTTAAAAGACCGCTGAGACGAGAGAGTACTTACTCTCACTTATACCAGCTTTGGGGGTAAGAAAAAGAATATTTTTTACAGCCACGCGGACCTCGACGGTCGTCTTGACGCTACTGTATATCGTATTACGCGATGGGAAGAGGAAACTGCCTCCACTGACTGATAAAGATCCCCGTTTTAAAGAGAGATACTTCTTCTTCTCGCCTCTTTAAGAACTCGGTTTTTCATCAAATCAGTTATATTCCAAGTTTGTTGCATGTAACGAGGTCGACTTGAATTTGTTGTGAAATTTTTAACGATCAATTTCCCTAGGAACTTAGTTAGTTGGACATATGATACGGCAGTTTATACTAATGTAAGAAATGCTTATTACTTCCGTTTATCTTATGGTTATCGCGTACCCGGAGTTGGTTGTTTTCATGACGTTTGCAATTAACGGAAACACGAACTAGTATACGCGCGAGAGCGTATTGAGCAAACGGTAGTTGTTCAAACAGCTACGAGTCCAATGGGGTCATTATAACGTCGGTATGCTTGTTAACCACAGTTTCCAGATGCTGCTTATGAGGCCCGACCCCGAAATCATCCGCGCTGGTGACGATGAAGTAATTAGACGTTAACTCGCCCGCGAAGACCGACTTCGAGACGTGTTAGAAACGCCGTTAACCTCCTGGAATGCGTCTTCGACTTCGACTTCGACTTCGACTTCGTCGCGGTAGAGGAGAGCCGGGTCTCATGATCCTTTGGTCCCTGGGTCCCTGAGTCCCCGAGTCCCTGAGTCCCTTAGTTCCTCGGGTCTTCGAGGTCCTCGTGGACCCTTGGCAAGGGTAAAGTTGAAATCCCTGCATTCCCAGATGAGGGCCGAGATCTTTCTCGCGCTGAAGCGGACGCGGACGCTGCGGCTACACATTTATCTTGAAATCTTAAGATCTTCGTCGTGGCGAAGGACCCGACGCCCGTAAGGCCTTTCCATCCGCACACGTGCGCAAAGAGGAGATATCAGAATTCCAGACTTTAGCTCTATAAGGTTATATTGAAGTCAGGTCAAACAGTGAACCAGATATTTTTTCCTAAAATCGGAGATCGAATTGGAACGAAATTAATTACAAGTCAAATTACCGGGTTTCTATCTTCGGATTATATCTCTAAACGCCTTCTATTCAATTCAGCGTGAACACTAATTAGCTGCGAGGGACCATACGAGATGGAAAGTTTCATTGAGCTGCAGCGTATATATGCAAGAAAAATTCAAGCCCTCGAGCGCGTCGAATTTGTCTCGCCCATCTCAATTTCGACACGGTTCTCCGGGTCCGAAAAAACCCGATTTACTTGTTCGCGCGTTTCTTTGATGTCACGTGGTGATCGGCTGGCTCTGTATTATTATATTCCATCAAACATCGACGTCATATGCGGCAAAGGGATGCCGGCAATATGTTTCAATGCAAATAACACGTTCGAGTATCTCAATTTTTAAACAAAAATAAAATGAAATAAAAAATAACCAAAGAAGACGTAAGCTGATCTCGAACTGATCGGATATATCGCCAAGCAGATACCATCCACTCGGCACATCTGCATTGCAGGCTTTTGAAACAAAAGTCGATATTTTTGCACGTGAAAAAGTTTCTGAAAGATATATAACTCGACGTGTTGTATAAAGACACAGAACTATTGTGCGATTGGTTTACCCGTTCGTATAAAGATATCGCGTAGGTACATCGAATATAGACGACTGCAGGGGTACAAAAGTTCGCATGTAACATGGTTTCGAATTGCCGTAAGCGATTTCGAGCGAAATGGCGTAATGCCATTTGCTCAAAGTGGCGAATCTTCAAGAACCAAGAACACAAGCCACAGATGGCTACGAAGCAAAATGGTCACGTTTATTGAAACGATCGCCGATATTTATGCCACTTGCATAGTAGTAGCCGATTGTAAGAAAGGCGCATCGAATCAGTCGCGCGATCAACGTGACAAGTTAGTCGTCAAATCAATCTTAGCCGATCGTATTGTTGCTGACCGATCAAGTTTTATGAATTCGTCACGCAGGTTTTCCTATCGCGTTATCGCGTTATTCGTACACGACAATATTGTATACAAGGATTTTTACCGTTCATAAGAAACCCATCATATTTGCCTTTAGTTTTTCAACGATGCAAAGTGGACGTCAGAAACTTCGAGTTCATTTACATTTGTATCCGTCTCAATCGTGGAGTTGTTAATCAGAAATGAAAAGATCAAGATGTACTTACGAACTTGCTAAAAAAAAAAAAAAAAAAACTAGTGGAAAAAAACGTTGTACTGGATAAAAAAAAACACCACAAAATATACATGCAAACGGGGGGTGAAATGTAAAACGGCACGTAACTTTTGCTGGATTAGAAACGCTCGAGTTCCTTCATTCCCGTTGAATATAAGGGCAGAAAACGCTTTGCAAGGAGTATGTGGTAACGCGCGTGACGCCTCGGGTGGCACGCAACAGAGTCTCGCCTTGCGTTGCGTCGGGACGCTGGCCGTCTGCATGGCCAAGTGACTATAGGAGGGAATGAAATTTTAATAAAACTTAAATGAAAAATGAAAAGTCATTTACGAGCAAACAATGGTTTCCAATCGTACGCGTTGCTGCACGCTGCTACACAATGAACGTTATCCAAGTTCTCGCTATACACTGTATGCTTGATCAACGGCACCCTGTGACTTCCTCGGCGGTTACCATGGGTAATTATTTTGAGGCGACGGCTTGGAATTCTTTGCACAAAAACTCGTCTTCGAAGAGCAAAAGCGGTTAGGTTTGGTTCGGTTCGGGTGACTTCAAGAACGCTAACGACGCCCATAGCTTCAGTGTATCGACGCCTATCGACGTCACGTATAGCTATACGCTTTGGATACCATGGGGACAGCTGACGTTTCTCAAACGCGATCGAAAGAGATCACCTGAGAATCCGTCTCGGTTAGAAATTTCAAACCCGTATAGCTGCTACTGGCTGTCCCATTATTTTCGTGAAAACACTAAGACTGGGCAAAGAACTTGAGGATGACTAGCTCGTTTATGAAGAGAACCAGTCTGAGTAGGTATCGGAGCTTTGTTACTACCGAACGATACTTGAACTATGACGAATTATCCAAAAAAACCGCTTCTTCCGATTCACAAAAAGCTTTCTAATTTCCATCCATACCAACAGGCAATGAATACGCAAAGTATTAAAAGTCTTTTAGGAAGTTGGTGTATACCCAGTAGTTTCGGATTTGGGACATTCCAAAGTCGAGATTATCCTTCTGGTTGGACGATAACCTGCCAAAGGTGAATAAAATGAATTCAATCTAGCCAGAGATTGAGTCACGTTTAAAGTAGCGCGTCGAAACGTCACTTACTCGCTTGGCTTTCGATTAAGTATGCATACGCGTGAGTATAGAACCGCGTCTAATCGAACAGTCCTAATACCATGGACGGCTACCACCTTCACAATGTTCACTTATGCACATATCTATCTATGTGTTTGGTAACTCAGTCGTCAAGTTGCTCTCTGTGCCACGTGTTTGTGGATACAACAAACGCCAGCAAAGACGACATTAAGGCTATTAACTGTGAAGGCGATGGTAAACTATGATGCTAATTGTTTAGTCTCGTTGAACGGTTTCTTGGCCATCATTGTGACAATAGCGTCAGGGTGGAAATTTCGGTAGTACGCCTTACTTATTGAACTTTGAGAGTATATACGACCAGCACACCACCTACGCATTGGGATTTTCCATCTATTTATCGATCGACTAAGCACGCCCTCGACGATACAACCACCGGCACCTGTAGCTCTCTGCTAGCTAGTGCGTCGTTTTATCCGGGTACTTGAATCACAATTATTATGGCCGAGAGTAAACGCCAAACGGTTTGAAATCCCATCCCATTCATCTCGACGCCGCCTGTACTGAAGACCCTTTGATGTTAGCAAAAGCTCATCAAGGTTACCTACGTGTGAAAATTGACACGGGATAAAAGAAAAGTAAATGTATGAAGGGAGAAAGAGAGAGAGAGAGAGAGTGTGTGTGCAGAGAATTATGATGAATTACATGGGGTAAAGTTCTCATCCAGTTTTTCGTTTAATATTTTTTTCAGGATCGACATGTGAAAGATGCGAGCAGAGATCCACAAATGGACTCGAGTCAAGATTATCGTCTACTACTTGGCTACGAGAACAAAACTCATACGGTACTACGATTCAGCAGGCGGTACGACACGTGTGACCCACGAGATCTGAAGATCACGGTAAGTGTTTTTTTATTTTTTCCCTTTATATCAATTCCTGCCTTATTGTTTTCTATTTTCCATTTCTCTCCATTCTTCTTCTTCTTCATCTTCATCTTCGTCCTCCAATTCTTCGTCTTCTTCTTGGACGTTCACAACCTTATTGAATTTCATTCATGCCCCAGAGCGACTTTGTTTCTTATCAAAGGATTTGAAAACGAGGAGAAGAAAAAAACGAACTTTGAAAAAAAAAAAAATTGACTTCCACAGGGACATACTTACCGACCGGATGAAGACGTAATTGTTTCTAGATTCAATCTTCTGGCTGAGCTAAGGGATAGGGTTTACGGAACGTGATTGTATTTTGTAAGTGAGATCCGCACTGAAAGAGAGAAGAGAGAATAAGAAAGAGAGGGAGAGATGGGTAAAAAGAGAGCCAGTCTAGATGGAATCAATGCGCGACTATTGGCCAAGCGACAGAGAGACAAGGATTGATTTTTTTTTCACAAGAGTTAGCCTAGATTCAATTTCTATCAACTTGAATTTTCAAGGGGTGAAAGTTCTCCCCTATACCAATCTACCTGCATACCTGTACCTATCCAAAGTACCTATATACCTACCTATAGCCTACTTTAACGCGCGGCTATTCCAATTTCCTCGCTTCTTACGATAGGTACAGTCATTACGTCCCCGTGCGAAAAGAGAGGAGAATTTCAAAGGATTCAAAATTAATTATTCCGCGAGATCAAAGTTCTATCTTACTCTCCAGCCTGCAAAGGAATGAAAATTCAGTTCGGCTAGAGGAGCGAGGAAATGAACGAAAGGCTTGATTTTCAATGCAAAAAAAAAAGAAAAAAAAAAGAAAAAAGGAAAATTAAGTAAACTGAAAGGCGGGGTAAGAGAAAAGTTTCTCACCCTGTCTCAAGTTCTAGGATTCAATTGAATAATATTACCATTAAGACCTGCAGTCGCATGCTAGATGCGGTTTCCCCGGATTTCAAAGCAATTAATACCCGGAGAAGAAGGGATGATGTTAATTCTTCAACTATGGCTAAGCAGAAAATGGGCAAAAGCTAAAGCACTAGCGGGCATGGGGATCATTGAAGCCTATTTGAGAAAGAAAGTAGAACCGGCAGTAAACCTATACCCTGGTTAACAGCCCGGTTATTCAAGTTTCATTGTTTTCTGCCCACCACGAATTCCCTTCTTTTGTATAATACTTCTTGCTCTTCCGCTCCGGGCAATTTATACCCAGGTAGGTATAGTTGCTTGTCTTTTTTTTTCACTCCTTCTTTTTCGGTTCTATTCTCTTCACCTCCATTTTTTTTTTTTTTTTCTTCATCCTCTCTCTGGTCTAACGGTCTCGATTAGATGCAGATGAAGCGTGCTCGCGAAACAGTTTCAGCTACAATAAATAAATAAATAAATAAACCTAATGTAAAAAATTTAGGATCGTACAATAATCACGATATGACTGATTGACCTCATCGCGAACTTTGCCGTTTGGTTATAGGCTATGGCAGACTTCTGCGAAGGGATTAGGCTTCGTAAAATGTAATTTTTGGAGATCACGTATACCCCCGTTAGGTACTACTAGATATACGTAACATGTAAAGTGGGTCATTTCTGGAAAACTGCATTACCTGCACGGTCCCGCGTACCACCTAAAGATGCAAATTTCAATCGTAAACCCTTTACGTCGACGCTTTACTCGGGATCCTAGCTATACCTAGGACGGGAAACCCTCGGGTATCCCGAGGGCCAACTGCAGTAGAGAAACAACGTCATGGAGGATAAAGAGACTAGAGAGCCTGGAATAAGAGCTGGGGATCAGACGGAAGATGCAGTGGTCTGAATAGAGGTTAACAAAAAACTAATCGTGGCTACTGGTTGCACCAAAACTAGGAAGATTTTTTTCTATTCCTTGACGCCTTTCTATACAGTTTTCACAGAAAATGCGTTTGATCAGGTTTGATCACCGATGTCGACCCGTTGCTCCAGATTAGAAAATTGTGTACCTAGTAGATGAGGGATAAGCTACACTCATTTCCCTATATAGCCAGTTTGATTTTATTCTTTGGTATGCTCGTGTGGAGAAAAAGGAACGATCGTACCGATTAACTACGTATTAACATATACGTTTTAAAACAACAGCATCATATAATTAGCGTATTTATGTATTAATAAGCGGGAATTATTTTGGAGAATATCGTTTGGATGATACCCACGTACGACGGTTTGAGATGGATGCTTTGCTTGGTAATACTTGGCTTGCCTGTCCGCTTACCTAGGGCTAGCTCGTTCGCTAAGCGCTAAAGGGCTTATGTATTCATGTATTCCAAGGCGTCGCGACGCCCGACTACTCCCAACACTGCAACAGCCATGGTCCAGGGCTAACAGCCGTATTTACATACAATTAACTTGAGTCTTGGGCGATGCTGCTGCAGGGTGAATTCTCTCGGTTATAATTTCCCTCTTTACAGTGGGCAGCTGGGTCGATGATTCAAAGTCTCGAATTCTGGGATGTCTATAAAATTTTTTAAGGGATGAAATCTGGAGTGATATCAAGTCTGCAAGATTAGCAAAGTCCTTCTAAGTAACGTTGTTGCGGAATTGACACGCACGCGAATGCATAAGAATAAGAAAGAAAAGGAATGAAAAAAAAATGGATGAAATAAAAAAGTAAGCAAAAAGAATAAGGAATGAAAAGAAAAAAAAAACAAAAAAAAACACATTTTTAAAACAGCAAACAAACGCAGATCATATCTAGCCGGCAAACAGCGTCCGACCAGTCCGGTTATATCTGATCGCGTGACGTTCTATTGAGCCTCAAGGCCCGTTGTGTTTTCACGCCGACACGCGTATGTTCTCTCGTCCAAGCTCTGGCTAGAATTACCAATCGACTGAGATCTTTGACGATACTAACCGGTCGGTTACCTAGAAAGCCTATAACCACTTGCAGGCTAAAAATAATACCTGTACACGAGAGTTGCAGCTAGTAGAAGAAGAAAGAGAAAAGAAGAGAAGAGAAGAAGAAAACAAACAAAAAATTCATGTTTCGTAGGATAACTGAACGACGATCCATGTATTTTTATTGGGATTAATTCGGAAGTGGTTTCCAGACCGAGAAGAGAAGATGCATTATTTAAAAGCTACGTACAACATGGTAACGGTACCGATCTAGTTCCGGGCATGATAAAACTAGACAGGCAATAGATTCTACGTGTAATTATCGACGTATCGATAGTTGGCGCAGAAATCGCCTGTCAAGATTTCATCCAGTCGCGAAACTATTCATAACGTTATACAGGACGAGACCGATATATATATATATACCTATATATACCTATATATACATGCATTCATCGATTAAACGTCAGTTAATAACGTTGACGGTATAGTTCAAGTCCGTTAGAGAAGTCTGATTAGTTATATGAATGTTTAGCTTTAATCGTATGCCGGCCATGATTTATTATGTAAAATGGATAGAAGTTACCTCACGTATGACGCGGAATGAACTCCTTTGCATTTCGAGAGGATGGCCGTGGTTACGAGGGTCAGAAATTACGGAAGTTTCCCAGTTCGAGGGTCGGGTTTCGCTAATATTTGGTCCGCTGTTGAGAGGAATTAGCTTGATAGCGATGGGAAATTGATTGATCGACAAAGTGCCAACCTATACCAACACCAGGTGTATATATAGGAAGCACTCGTACCGTCCGATTATTTATTCAAAATCTAAATACATATCTCAAAAGGCCCTTCCGTCGCAAGAATTCAGCTTCAATTCTCCGTTCGGATCAACCGCCACGCGAAATATCCCGGGGGGAATCGATCGCAGGCTTATGGAACTAATAAGAGGCATTCCTACAGGAAGCAATTCGTCGAACGGTTCGTTGAAAATTTACGAGGTACTACCAAAGAACGTGAGGCTGTGAGGCAACCCACGATGCAGCACATCGGAAATTTGCGCGGGCGGGAAAATCCGGGGAATCCCCATCTCTATATATACGAGATACGGACGGGAACGGCCTTGTTTCTTCCCGGTATGTAAATTCTATCTCGTATCCTGCAGGACTCTCCGGAGAACAGAGTTTCGAAAAACCAACAGGGAACCCCTTCTTGTTATGAAATTGGATAGTTGACCTGGTTTTATTCGACTATACAGATTTAAAAAAAATCATATATACCTTTTTGATATCAGCGTTAGCTGCAACGAATCGACGAGCGATTATCGATTTTCAGATTTTGTTAATTCTCTATAGTTTAGATTTTTATCCAAAAATATCCTTTCTACTGTATATGTGGAATATTTTTATCCACGATCTCCACTTTGATCATTCTCTGTATGTAAAAACTGCAGTACTTGTTTGTAACAAGAGCGCGGGAGAGAGAAGAAATAAAAAATAAAATAAAATAAAAACAAAAAATGTTGGAGAATTCTTGGCAATTGCTTATCTTTCGTAAAGTTTTTCTTCCGAGTATTCAGAGTCTTTCATCCGGCGCCAACAACATGTTTATCGAAGATGCGCAAACAAACGACGGAAGTCGAGGGGTACCCGTGACTCCTTCGCCTGTCTCCGGTTTCTTCAAGAACTAATGACAGTTCGGGAAACTAAACTGTCTCCAAGTTTTCCAATCGAGCAAAAACTTATCGTGGAATTGCCGTATCTCAAGAGCTATAAGAATAAAGCGAAGAATCTTTACTTCTTCAGCCGATATATCTTCAGGGATGTTTCTTCGCATGTTATAGTTGAGAAAATTAAACGACACGCTGCAGGGTTTCAGGGTCTCGACTGAGTGGACGAACTGGCTACAAAACTTTGGGTAATCTTGCCCCGGGTTTCACCTCTTGATATCTACCCTATACCCTCAGAATTTCCAGGCTAGTCTCCGATTATGAGGGATCCAAAGGGTCAGCAATTAAACTCGTATTTCGGATTATCCTTAATTCCGGTCTTCGGTTAAACCTAGGCTAGGGGTTCAAGATTAGTCACAGATTACAAAGTTAGATTTACCTCCAGCATCGCGTATATAGTTGCAAAGTTCGTATATACTTAGACATCCCTCGAAGTATTTAGACGCTTCCGTCGAAAGATTCTATCTCGCTATGTTATATTATCACAAGTGTCGTCGACTAAAGGGAGTCAAACGAGCTCTGTGCTCGACGATAATTATCACCTAGATGTCAACCGACGATAGTCAACCAGTAAATAAAGAACTCCTTTTCACGGTATAGTTTCTTTCAAGAAGAAGAAGAACTAGCCCGTTCTATCCTTATATTGTATACCATATCCGGTTGTAGAAAGACACATCGGAATTCAGTTGCTGCAGCAGCAGCTGGAAATTTACTCTGATTCAAATCCTTTGATGTTTGACTCTCTGCAGATATACATGTGTATAGGTTATATATGGGAGACACTCGCAACTTTGAAACTTTATGCTCTACTGGTGCCTCCGCCATTTTGTTAATGCCACCTGTTTCCTCTGCAATGGCGAACGGAAGAAGATTATTTGATCGTGAAAGCACCTCCGTGTTCGGTAAAAACGGATACCAACATTGCATGATCAAGACTCAAAGTCGTTAAGTTAACCACCACCAAGCCATTCGGCCGACAACTTCCCCGTTTCTTGACACAGACATATAAGATCACTTCCGCTTTGTGTTAGCTTATTTTGTATGCAGCTAATTTGCATGCCTAACGGCTAAGATGAAATTGGTTAGACCTGGACGAGCTTACCAAGCTGCTTTAGCCTTTCGTCTCAAGGAGTTACATTAATCCGTTTTGCTTCCGTATTAGATGAATGGCGGTATATCTCCTCGGGTCGAAAATCTAGTCCGAGGAACCGAGGTCAACCTGACTCTATATCTAATTCGGTTTTATAGTCGATACTTTTCTCCAGACGTTACAGCTAATGGCAAATAACTGTCTAATAAATTCCTAATCCTTTGTTCAATTTTGCACGTTGGTCACGGAATACTCGTATCTCTACCCCGGACCCGGGTAGTCGCACCCAACTCTAAAAGCAAAGTTTCGTCATGGTTCTTTCTTCCTATAAGAAACTGCGCGACCTGGGCTGGGGTTAGGTCATTCTTACCGTTCAAGTTTGGAATCGAGAAGTCCAAATGCACCTGGGAAACACCGAGCGAATGAACACCTGCGACAAATTAGATTGAAACTGTCTCCCCCAGATGGACTTTATTCATTTGGTTGCATTTGCTCTTTGACGCATATGTAATTAAGGGGTTTTGATCTTCGGTGAAGCGTACGGTGACATTTCGTCCGGGACAAAGATTGCAGTTCATTAATTCTGTATACTACAAACGGAGCGTGTAGTTTCGTTGACTAATGTAAGACCGAGCGACGACGGTATGCAAGATGCAAAAACTGCTTTTTGTAATTAATTTATTGCCATTTCTCCAATGAATAATCGTCAGAACACAAGCGGGCGAAACGCCCACTCGGCAATTTATCTAACAAATGGTTTGAAAATGGCGACTCATGGCGGGTTCCATAAATAGCGAACACAGCGAGCGCGCGAACCTTGCGAGGAAAATACATTCACTACTACTGGATTAGAACCAGGGCTCTTGCCCGTTGGGATTCCAAAAAGGTTCGAGTGAACTTACCCTTCTTTAATTATGCAAAAGTTTGTCGATTTTCCATTCGTTCGTTGAATCATCAATTTGTTACTCACTGATTTCATAATTTCTACTCGGGGAAACTGCAAGCAGGAATCATATAACTGAGGCTTTGTGTCTAGCCCTACATTGCAATACTTTATGAGATATCTATAGCTAGGCGTACACATGTAATAGCTCTATCTAGTATGCACCCTGTCAACGTGCACCATCCATCAATCGAATGACGTTGAAATATGTATGCGTATTATCAACGAGAGTTTAGCCACGTCAGGGTCTTCGGAAGAGCATTGACTTTGTCGACAGTGTTGACCAAGATCAGATCGAGTGAACCAAGAACACCTAGAGTATACTATCAAGTTAGAAACATCTTTGCGGATTTGTGTAACGAAGTACGCTATGAACTATTCCATGCATACTGACCTCGAAACGTACGGTTTAATCCCAACAAAGTATAGAACTCGGGTAATTAGATCCGGAAATTCTCTATCTCTCTCTGGTAACGATAATGCAACTATTATGTTCGTGGTTATCCTTCAAATCAGAGTTAGCGCAGTCACCTTGGTTGGTTGGTAGGGTGGTACCAGCTACTACCTACCTGGTGGAGGTAATCCGAACTCCCTGGACGGGGAATCACACACATATACAATTTTCTCTAGTAATCTAGCCCAGTAGAGTTAGTAGCGCTTCGAGTTTGCGTTCAAGTTTCCCGCTCTAGTTTTCGATCCTGGTTTTCCCCCCTGGAAACACCCCTGAGGCACCAGAGGCGGTGGTACACGTACCACGGTCTTGTAACGATTCGACCTCATATAGTTTAGAGAAGTCTCCTTCCACAGGATAAGTTAGAGTCTTAATCCTGAACAAATATCTTGGAATCAGTGATAGTTTAACCACCTTATAGAGACAAGTTTGGTGGATTTGCGTCTTCTCGTCGTAGTTTTCGCCCTGATATTTCCTTCTTCTTTTGTCGAATGAAGTAGTGAAGATTTTGGGATCCATTTACGACTCGTTAAACGTCTACTACAATAGACGTGTAATTTTCGATGGTAATGGAAGAGACATTTCGTGGAAACGGAGGGCTAAGAAAAGCGGAAAATCTGATATAAATGGGCTGAGTTGTCTCGGTAACAATTCAGACGAAAGTACGTAGCAAAGTATCAGGCAAGGTAACGAGGGAGAGTCGAAAGTTCTATACACACGAAAGAACTGCTCGGGGATGTGACTAATTTGCAGAAAAAACCGGAAGGAAAAATACCACTTTCATATTTTCTTGAATAAAATGTAATTTCGAATACCGGGTATATACATATATATATATATATATACCTGCGCAAGAAAATACGACTGAAAATTTACCCTGCTTCGGTCGTTATACTTCATTCTGTACTTTCCTTCCAGCCAAATTGCATCTCGTACCTTATTTAATGTACCAGACGAGATAGGGCGCGTGTCGTATTGTTGTTCCCAGAGAAGATGAAATTGATGGTCTTATACCTTTTCCGACGATCATGTGATGATGATACCCTAAAATATTGACTTTAGTGATCAGAGATTGCCGCCAACAAAATTATTATATGTCCTTTTACGACGATACGGACTCTTAATGATTTATCGGTTTATGGGCAAACCTTGATTCCCTATCTTTCGCTCTTGACCTCCCTCTTCAACCGTATCAGAGTATCCCTTTCATCCAATCAACTACGCCATTATTACAAATCACGAAGCTCATTCCTAGCAAATGAGGAAACTAATTACTGATCCGGATAAGGGTTGGAATGCTGATACGAGGCTAGTGAGGAAAAAAAAAAAGATAGAAAAAGCGTCTGGATATGGCTGAGAAAGCCATATGAAAGGAACGTGTGCTCGAGACCTACGGTAACTGCATCTATTGGTCAGGATGGAGTAGGAAATTTCTATCGAAATAGCGCATAGAAATGGCGTGGGCATTGGTAGCCAAAGGGGTGGTTTACTATACGTCAAGACAATAAGTGCCATTAAGATAAGAGGGGCTTAGATAACCCGCATGAACCTCACGGATCCGTAATGGAGGATTCTATTTTACGTTCCCAAGACGCATTTTTGCAGATAGGAAACTACGAGCTTTCCTAGTCGGTATACACCCGGAATTGATTGAATTGGCAGTCTTTGGTTTTGTCTGCCTTTTTTTCCTTGGTGGTGACGATTGTATACGTAAGGTACCTCCATACTTGGCCGAATACTTTGGGTTTGAAAAGAACGCGCGCGAAAACCACTCCGGTAATTATTTACCTCGTGATTTTCTTCCTCTCTGGTTATTTTTGCGCTTTTTCGTTACCTCAGCCGTTGTTACCTCCCTGCGTTTTACCCCGAGGAACAAAAGGAGGTGACGATTATGTCGTTTGAATGCTGGGACGGGATTTTTCTCGGTAAAAAATACTATACCCCGCATCTTTTTTACCGCATCTATTGTCAATGTACACGGATGCTTTCTTATGTCTCTCGGTTTACGCTTTGCTCAACGTTCGCGCTCTAGTAATGTGCATCTCATTACTGGAAAACTGAGCATCCGTCATTCCGGAGAGAAAAACGTTAGATAAACTACAGAAATACCTTTTGCTATACCTACAGATATCGCAAACTTCCATCAAGGTCTCGTCTTGTACAGTGACACATCACTGCAATAACAACTCGGTTACCACTTTTAACACCTAGTTAAATATTCATCTTATTATTCTGGCCTTCTGGCACGTATCCTATGTCCGATGTTAAGTACACCTTTTCATATCTATTATAATACCGATTGAATATACCCAACGTGTATAGACAATGAGTCGCCTGCTGCTATTATAGGCCGGATCTATAATATTCGATAGTTCAATATTTGAACAATTATGAAAGGAGTGAAGTAATAATTCAGAGCTTAGGGTAACCACGACCACAGCCAAAGCCCTAGAACCCTACTACAGCTTAACGCCGGTATCCTCGAGTAATTACACTTGATGAGAAAATATCACGCAGCTCGAAAGCGTGCACATGTGTTTTACTTTTTAGTATACGTGATAAGATATCGCGATCGATAGGCGCACACAACGTAGTGGTGGGTTGGCATTTAGCTCTATCTGACATGGGAGGTTTATTCAAAGAGTTTAGATCGTTTGTTATTTCATTCACCGTAATGATCCTATGGAGGCGAATTAATTGGTACTAATTTCAGAGTTGATACAGGCCTAGGTATACAGGCACTGGTAGGTATGTGAAATATCTCCTTATCGTGCGAAGCTCTACTTTCATTCAAAATCCTCGGCACGGAAACTATCCTAACTGTTACTGCGAATCCTCATCAATTTTCGTGACTCCTTGAAACTTTTAATCCCGTTGCTCTCTACGTCCGGTTCACTGCAGTAGAATACCAAGTGAAACTAACATTCTCTAATGTTTGAAACGAAGCCAGTCTGTGTTACAGAAGTGTCTACATGTGCATAGACGAGGACTCTACGTTCTACATCCGTAAATTCATTCACATGTATGAAATATACGAACACTTGGGTTTTAATCTTCCAACAGACGGTCGGCTTCGGGCAGGACACAAATCAATTTTTATTTTATTTTTTTCGCATTACTAACACCGTAACAAAGCTGAGAGATGTTTCCCTTTCCTGATTTCTTTTCTTTTTTTTTCACGGCGAATAACCATGTACCGAATTTTCATCCACCAATGGTATTTTCGAATAGGGGAGAATCGCTGGGGTAATAAATCAGATAAAAAGGATAAAAATATAAAAAAATCGCGTTTTAGATGGCTGGCGAAATTCTGCTCCGTGCTTGTTCGTACTCGAAAATCGCGAGAGCTCCCTTCTCGTTTCGCCCCTCTACCATCATATAATACTCTTGCACAAAGATAACAGAGGGAGGATGTAGTAATTGCCTGTAAGTGAGGTTAAATATTTGAGCAGACCTCTCATTGCATTGGGTAGCCAAAGTAGTGCCAGGTTACCTTGATGGTGGCTCAAGGGAAGCCTCTGAAATTTAGCAATGATTTCATCCGCTGCCAGGATCAACCCACAGATTCTGAAATGCAGATACGAGTCTGCGCTGCAGTGGACGGTGCCTCACTTCAAGCCCGAGAATTAATTTTCTGTTAATTCGCGTTCGTTGCCAAAGGTAGAAAAATTGATTGCTTTCCTGGAAAACGAACGTGCCGTTGTAACTCCGAAGTTAATTTACTGATTCGATCGTTATAATTGACAACGAGTGCTGCAATCATAACCGTTGTGTAGGGAAAATAAGTACAAGTGCAGAGTACTCTGAATAGTGTTAATTGCAATTAAATGCCATTCGGTCGGAGTGAATAAAATGTTGCTGGAATTTTGAGCAACTAAATGTACGATGATTGATTCAATGTACCAAACTTCTGGGATACAATTGCACAACGTTCTCCACATTTTTTTGGTATATTTTCGAAACATTTCTTTCGTGATATATTAACGAAAGCAATTATTTTGATGTTGCACAGAGGAAACGAGAGAGTATCTCTCGGAAACAACACTCACCCAATTAACGAAAATGTAATAAAACCTCTCCACATCCCTTGTTTCGCATCTCATTCCCTCGCAGTCTTCCCGCACCTCTTTTCGTCGTCCTGGGATTGCTTTCTACGGTTAAAGTCTTGTCCGGCGATGTTCATTGCGGTTAAGGTTGGAGTTGAGGTTTCAGCTTGGGTTTCAGGTGGCGTATATATATAGTCGGAGCTTTTCCACTGTGACGTCATTTCTTTTCACCGTTAGGCCAAGGGGAAAGTTCGGCTATGGCGAAAACATCCCTCGGCTGGCAGGCAGGCAGGTCGTCTCTGCGAGCCGAGGGAGCATTTAAATTACAAATTAAACCAAATATTAACTTTCTTTGCCGGCGCTCTACGTCGGATTTTTATGACCGTGAATTATTTTTATGGTAATTGCTCGTTCTCAGGTTCGCCACTACCAAGAGGCATCCATCCGTGACCCGGTTTCCTCTAATTTTCGTGATTTTTTAATCATCTTCTCCTTTTTCTTCTTCTTATTCTTCTACTTCCTAAAGATGCGCCACTATATAGACGAGTGTAACTAGCCATTCTGCTGACAGCGACAAATCGGCCCAACAGTCGATCTTCCTCGCCTCAAATTGGCAACAAATCACATCTCGCCGTAGGCGACGATCTTAAGACTTCCTTCTAGGCATATGCCTCGGCATCGTTGAACAATATCTTTGTGCAAAGGGGAGATGGACATCTCAGTGCCTCAGGAAACAGCGGATAGCATCGAACCATGCGCACGTTGGTTATTCCAGGTCGTAATGAATGATCGAGTGCCACGCAGAACAATCCTAACTAACAATAAGTTTAATATTTATTCCTGGTTAAGACGTCTCGGTATGAATCTTGATCATTATTATTATTATTTGTTTAGTCATCGACGATAGAAGAGCACGGCAAATTTTCAGTTTTCACGATACACCCAGCCGTGTGATAGTTTTTTTCTTTATTCTTCTTTCTTCAATAGCGTACGGACTAAACAATACGAACAATAGGGAAATTTAAGCGCATTAAGACGACCGTAGAACTAACTTTGCGGAAATTTGCCGTTGAGCCGTTCGATAATGGCAGGGGGGGAGGAGGGGGGGGGGGTGGATTTCGCGGGTGGTGAGAGGGGCCCCGTTGCTCCAGTTAGGGGTGGAATAAGATTTGAGCAATGAAAAGGAGGGCGGGTAGCCAGGATCGAGTTGGGTAGGTAAATTGGGGAGCGGACGAAGTTTGCATTCTGCGATAGCCCCTAATTGCTTTTTAAAACTCGGGCAAGTTTGAAAATAGAGAATTCCTCACGCCGTACTTCACTCTCGGAGGTACCTACTTAGGAGGAATGTTCAATATTAGTTTTCCATATCACGTTACAGATGTACGTTTTACTCCCCTGATTCAGTTCGTATATAGGTATATAACTCAAAATCTGCCCCCCCCCTCCCCCTCCCCCCATCTCACTGCGAGACCGATGCTTCCACTTCACTTTACCTCATCGCTATATAGTTACCTACCTAGTAACTCTTCGTAAAATGAATGCCTAACTTTTTCTGGCTAAACTAATTAATGTTGTCACTTTGAAGGAAGAGGAGCCCTTGCCTTTATTGGCTCGCACCCTCTTAGATGACGCGGAGACGGTATATACGACCACGTTGGACATACCAGGGGCTCTGCTGCTTTATTCAGGGTATCTTTGTGTGGGCGAGCTACAGTGTCCCTTGGCCAAGTGTAAATTGCTTTTTATTAAGTTCACGACTCGGAGAGTTCTTCTCGTTCCCCGACACTTTGGCAAGTTTCAAAGCAGCGAGGCGTTCGAGCGGCGAGGCAAACTTCCTACTTCGTGGTAGAAATTATAATCCCTGCAACCCGACAAACTAAGCCTCTGGGACTCGATGATCGGCCAAGTTCTAATTCGTATTCCTAAAACGATATTCTCTTCGCCATGCATCGATCCATCGATTGATCGTGTTACGGGTAACTAGGTCTACGCTTTTAGACTCGGAATTAAAGTTCGGATTTATGCTGAACCATGGCTCGATTTCGAATCATTTAACCGCGTGATCTGTTTCCTCTCTTTATCTTATTGAACTCAGAAAAGGTGGTCGATTCAGGTAGACCAAATCCTTCCGATTGTCTTTTTGGTCCTGACGAACTCTTGCAATTCTGAGGCACAATATATTATAGGAGAAGTAGGCTTGAGCAGGCACATAACCCCACAGGCATATAATCGGTGGTCGTGATTCATATTTAAACAAAGCAAGACCTTTACCCCGCTCAACCCCATTTCGCTCGAGCGATCTTATTTTTCAATAATATGCCCCGGCGAGGAATCAATCGTTTGGAATTATTGGGATAAAAATCGATAGCGGTATATATGAAAGCTGGAGGAGTCCTATATATGGGCTACGATTATAACCCCATGTCCTGGGGGCGTCTGCCATAGCATCGTTCAGCTTCTCTCGCTTACTCAATCGATGGGAATCCAGGGTTGGCCAGTTTTAGCACAGATGCAATTACTGGCATTGTGAGTAAGCTCACCCCCCTTGGCGAAAGCTTCCCCCCGCGTTCAGGACTCCCATCGGACTGGGTACTAACTCCTCTCAGAGCTTCACGAGTCCACGTGGTGGTTTGGGTACCCAGGTCGTTTTCGGGGGTGTAGATGTGTAAGGTAGGTAGGTACATGTTTTCGGTGTACGCCAGACGCTCGTGTAGACATGCATATATAGAATATACCCGGTCCAATACCCCGGAGAGGACGCTCCATACGTTATTACGAAAGCCCCGGGGGCATGCTCTGTCACGATGAGCAAGTGGGCTTTTGGAAAATGAAAATGCGAAATTTATGGAAGCAGCTTCTAGCGTGGATTCCTGACGCTCGTGGACCCGGCAATGCTTTGTGACGATATCCAACGTTGGTATTTCTCCCGGATGACGAGCCCTGTTGTAACCATCCACGGTTTTGAATTACTTTTTATAACGATGCTATATGATTCCTCTTTCACGCCACTTTACAAGACTGCGAAAATATCCAAAGAAAATCTGCCAGCGTACATATATCGCGTTTGTAACGGTTGTTAAAAGAAGCACATTTAATGGTATAGCTCAGTGGAATTTTTCTTCTCTTTTACGGATTATTTTTTCAACTTTCAAGATTCTCTTCGAAAGTAGGATTTCTATCGATTGATGCTTTTGCCATTGATGCCTTGAAGGGATATGCATCGCTGAATTCTGTGCTATTTCTGAACACTGGAGAGCAAAATGGAACTGAACTGATCTGTTCTTTCTCTATCTATCTTTGGATCGGTTTCTTTCTCCCCCCCCCCCCCCCCCTGCTTATCTTTTCAGATCTCTTTTATCGAGTCGTACAGTCACGCTACTACCGTTTTATTGCTGTTCAATAAACGTAAATAGATCGACGGTCCGTGTATAAGCTCGAGCCACCGATGCCTCGAAATAAGATCAAAGCTTTCCCTTCCCTTATCGACCTTCATCCTTCCCAAGCCCCACCCAGCTTTGGAGCTTTCCGACGATTGAAACACGTGCATTTTTCCCGGTGATGAATCTTTCGATTCAAATCCTTCCCACATCATCTATTCCTTTTATCCAGTTGTAGAGATTTGCACAGGTGCAGGCAAACGATGTATCGTACTTTTTAAACTCAATTTGATTCTTGGACTCCAAACAATCGCGGTTTGCCGATAAGAGACAAGTGTTGAGAATCTTGTTCCTGTTCTGTATTTCGGTGAAAAGAAGAAAGACAAGCATCGTTGAGAATGGCATGTTTCATATTATATCCTGCCAGTCGTGCGTCTGGCAAAGAATTGAATTATTATTTTTTCTCTACCAGAGTAGAATTAATATCGGTATATTATCGTTCCTCCGCCTAGCAGAAATGATAACCGCGAACGTTGAACGCGGGAGTGAACACACGCGGAAAAGCGGGAAACATTTTTTTTTTTTTTTTTTATTTCCCCTCTTACTTTTTCCATATACCTTCATTTCTCTTTGCCTACATCCGCCAGCAAGTGGCGTGTCGGACCCAGGAACCTCTCTACCCCCACAAGTTCCTCGGAATTTTTCTCTTTCTCGGAATAATATACGAGCTTCTGAGTATTTTCCTACACACGCAAAAAAAAAAAAAAAAAAAAAAAAAAAACAATAATAATAATAATGATAATAATAAATAAGTAGAATATGACGCAAGAGAAAAATCAAGGTAGAGAAAGAGTAACCCGCGTGCGCGGGGGACTAAGATGGAATGGTTATTACTCTGTGGTGAATTATCGGGTTGTTTGTATTTAATTTTATACGAATTTGACCCCACCCACGCCTTGCTTCGCAGTGAGTTCCTTTTCATCTTTATCTTTTCACGTTGTCAGCAGACGACGAAGATTGACTAACTAGGTCGTTTTCAGTCGTACTCATCTACCTACTACTACGTATACTGCCAAACAGTTTGTTTCTTTGACTCCACGGACTGTGTAAACGAGCTACACCGAAGTAAACAGGTGATTACTCTGGCTCTTCGTAGACGCAACGTCGATTAGAGAGTGACTCGCTAATTTGTTTCTCTCTCTCTCTCTTTCTCTTTCGACGACGACGTCGAGACGCCTGAACATTGGGGAGACAAGTTTAAGTGGGCAAGGAATTCTTGATGTCTACTGGGAATTCTACTCCAGCTCATTGTCATCCTTTGAGTTAAAGTGAATTACTTTGCTCGCTTCTTCCGCGAGACTAAAAACTTTTGATTATTATTATCAATTTTCAATATCTTTGCATCCATACCCAATCGATTTCAAACAAGAATGCTAGCAGATATGTACCTAGATCACGTATTCTTATATTTATTATGAGGAACAAAAGGCTAATCCGTGTTGGGTTTCTTCTCATGTTACAGAATGATACGATGCAGGTAGTTTGGCAGTATCATGCCGAGGAACCGGTGTCAGCTGCCGGTGTTCTACCCGATCACGGTGACGTCCGGGGATCCCGTCCGCTTTACCTTGTGCAACGTGATGCGCAACCCAGGCGAACATCGCGAAACCAGGAACACGAGACGCCGCTTCAAACATGGGACGTCCTGAACCAACAGGTGAGTTTACGCAAATCTTTATTAACGAAGAGAATAATCAGAGAAGATTTTTGACGAGTTGTTTTATTGGGGGTTTGTTTGATTAAATTTGCACAAGGAATTCTCATCGGGCCCTTATTATGACACGATGCACTAACACCCGGATTTCAAGTCGACTTATGTATACTTACGATTAAGCAATTTCAACTCACTGATCCTGTACAAATGAGTTTGTTTCATACAGCAAAAGCACTTGGGGAAAATAAAGCCGATGCTTTGATATAAAAGCGGTATTAAAAAGTTAATGCTTTTGAGTAGAGAGTTGGAGGTGAAGGTGAAGGAAGTTGAAGCCTTTGAAATTACTTGGAAGCCCGGTTTGCCGTGCTCGAATAATTAAAGATCTTTAATTACCGTTGAGAAAGGCTGATTTTATGAAATACCGGTTTCGTCTTGAACGGGAGGTGGAATCGTCACTCCTACGGAATGATGAGGTTGCGCTTTAGCCTTATACGTACGCCGTACAGCTGCATGCCAATATCTTAAACCACCTTGACGTAGTATGTAATACGTACGTTATGGCATATCGTATAGCATAAATAAATGAGAATAGACGTCCATTGGCATTCTTTTATTTGTCGATAGAGGTACGGAGGGTCGTGGTTGGTCCTGCATCGTAATCTACGGGCCTCCTGACGTTAATGAACGAATAGTTTTTGCCGGATGCGACCTACGCTCGATTTATGTCGTCATAAATTTGGCATACAATGCCTCCGCATTGCACCCGATAAAAATCCACCCCGTTTCAACGCTCCAACTGCGTTCGAGTATTCCAACAGCTAGGTACCCCCGTTCCACCATCCGTACATAATAACGCGTGATAAAAACAGGTAAACACTCTACATAGAGCCTGTTTTACCTGAAATACATGTTCCTAGCTCGTGGGCACGCGCGAAATCATGTACGAGTTGATCATTATTATGCTAATCATCGAATACATCACCAGCCATTATTATATTTCGGCATAAAAATAACTTGTTTACCGATATTACACTGACACGGTATTACATTTTTTTTTTCTGCTTTTTACGATAACAATTTTTTCGTAGAAGAGGGTTACCTTGAAACGATCACGTATAACATCGTGTCATTTTACCTTTTCTTATTTCTGTTTGCTGCGGTTTTGCTTCTGGTTTTTTCTGTTTCTTTTTTACCATCCCGCCGTTTTTATGGAAGTCACGAAGTGCTCGTTGGTGGACGGTCAATATAGAAAAGCGAAAGAAAAAAATAATATAAAAATATAACAAATACACCTTTCGGAGCAATAACAAAAGTGCTAATTTCACAGAACCTGAGAAGAAAATTGGCTCGCTAGGGAGTCGGGGGATTTGGCTCAGCTGTATATAAGGCAACTAAAACAGCGATTGGGAAAATGGGAAAATTATATTTTCTACGAGGAACCGCGAACGGCGAACTGTGTGTGGCATGAGCAGTCGTGGAGCCAGAGCTTCGAAGCGGTTTTCCAATTACAGAACACATTACAACAACCGAATACAACTTTTTATTTTATTAACTCACAAAGGCTGCCGCTACTCACTTAGATGCGCGTTGCTCCGCGAGACTCTGTGGCTTTCATTCGGTTCGACTTGACTCAACTTAAGTCAATTCGGCTCGACTTGAAATCAGACAATGTTAATAAAATGCAAAGTTATTCATATATCCTGAATATTTCTTAGCGACGAGATGGGTGCGGAGTGGTAATGCGAAGGGGGAAATTTTCAGCGAGAATTTTCGCCCTTTTTTTTTTTTCTTTCTTCTTTCCGGACAAGTTTCAATTGAAGAAATAAGTGAGGCGTTTGAGAGTGAAATGAATTCCATGAAGTTTAGACTCGAAGTTATTTTTTCAATCAGAATCTCGTCACTTTTCTCCTTATCTCGCTCTCGCTTGTTCGTAAATCTCTCTTTAGCACGCAGACGCCAATGCAGGAACAATTCCTGGCTTATGAAAATTGCGACTGAATTTTACCGCCTAAAGTTTTCCCCTTTAGGTTTTCAGGAAAATGCGGATTAAGCTAACTCGGTCTAAAATTCGCCCACGTACATTTCTCGTATATATACTTTTGCTATATCTACCTACGTAGCTCCGTGCGCCGATTTCGTGGCTGATGTGTATCTCGTTGAAAGTTATTCCGTAAGATAAAGATCCGCGTTCGCGCGGCTATTGCGATATAGAGCCACGTACCTAGATCGTCGTCGGGGGCTAAAAAGAACCAGAGGGAGAAAGAGAAGAGGAGAATGAAAAATAAAAAAAAGACAAGAAAATGGTCCAGGGGTGGGACATGGCCTGGGCAACGTTTACACCCGAGTGAGTTTTGTAGATTAGGCTTTGTCCAGCGGCAAACAGAAAATGAAAGAGTCAGCGTTTCACCGAGGTCCGCCGCGTAATCCTTGAGACACGGGTCGAGGTAAAAACTACCTAATAAAATCCCCAACCTCGGGTGATGTCTGTGTGCAAACTTTTCATGGACCCATAAAATCCACCTATACGGTTATGTAATATTGCCTAGTCCGTTCATAACGCCATCCCTGCACCATGCACAGACGACTATCAGATTAACCCCTTCGTGTTGATTTTACAAGACCGAAAAATCCTCTGTCAATAAAACTCGTTTCATACTTTTACTCTATATTCTTTTGTTTTTTTTCTTCAGGTTCGTCTACCCATGGAGGAGGACACGCTGCTTTGGTGCCGCGTGCTGAAGATGCCACCAATACGCCACAAACACCATGTCGTTAGGGTGAGTGATATTCAGTAAAAAAAAACTCCGGTCTACATCCTCAGAGATATAAGTCGAGTAAAAATTTACTACTTTTTTCTAAATCCCAAACCATAAAGATCACGTCTTGTGCTTTGATCCGTTTCGGATTACCGTAAAAACATCAGGTTACTGTTCTTCTCGCCTGATTTGAGTGAATGTCACTTCGTGTTTATGGTATCCGCTCATCGACACCAAAAAATCTAGCGTAGGCAAGTTGTCAGGACATATCTGCCATGACTGCAGTAAAGGTTTTCTATGAACACCGTGATTTTTGATCGGGTGCATTTACCATGGTATCTTAGTGCCTATACCATCGTAGAGAGGTAATCGTATTGCAGTGGGTCCCGGGATGCGGGATAGCTAAATTGGCCTTCTCGGTGGTTGGGGTAGAAGAGAAATCGGCGCGATGACGACGACACGTGCAGGGGTCGTCCCAGCCCCACTTATCGCGAGCCCTTGGAGTTTAAATTGCCGGTATAACGTGATTAACGAACCCAAAGACAACCGAGTTGTGCCAAGCCTTTGATTATCTATTCCCTTTCAAGGAACGATATTGGCCATTCCAACCACGTCGAACCTCTTCGTCCCGTATATTTCAGAGCTAACGGCGCGTGGAGTGACTCGCAAATGCGTGTAGGGGGTACGTCGTACCACACCTGCACGCTTAACCTCGTGCAGTTTCTTTTTTCTTCATCCCCTTATAGTTAGATGGATCAAAAACGCCTCATCTCTCTGAAGTCTAGACTAATGAGATCGACGTTTGCTTATCAACTCTAATCCAATCCATCTTCTTCATGATTACAGTATGAACCGGTAATTCAACCGGGAAGCAAGGAATATCTTCATCACATGACGCTTTACGAATGTCGGGGATCACTTGCTGACATGGAATCAGCCTCTCGCTCTACGGGTGCGGTTTGCTATCAACCAGGACAACCGGCTTTGCAATGTAACACCATTGCAGCCACGTGGAGTCTCGGGTCTGAGGTAAGTCAATCAACTGTGTATTTAATGGTATTCGTTCATTGTCCATACCTGAAACTGGTGTATCAATCCATGAGACGGATATTTACATGTCTGCGGTTCTCCGCGAGACTCTTTAATTCGATCCGATGATTCGGAAATCGTGAGAAACTCGCTTATACAAGCAATTGACACCGCATGCAAAAGTAACACTTTGGTTAGAGATATGTATATATCTTCGAGACTGGGCAGTGTGTTTGCTATAAGGCGTACGGATTCTCGAAGACCGCAAAAACTGGTTCTTAGCGGTAGCGAAACATGAGCCCCCTGCGAAGATACTCGTTCACCGCGGTATCTCGATATTGTACCTACCGATCTACAAGGAGCCCCCTTTTTCCTTATTATTTTCACAGGGTTTTAATTACCCCCCGGAGGCTGGTTACGCTTTGGACCCGCACGCAGGTCCGCACTTCTACATGCTTGAAACCCACTACACCAACCCTCAGCTGGACGCCTTTATCAGCGATAGCTCCGGTTTGAGACTACTTTATACGGAACGACTTAGGACCCACGATGCCGGTGTCCTTAGTATCGGTATAGATCCTAACTGGAGGCACATCATCCCTCCTGGTCAACCGGAAGTTATATCCGAAGGACACTGTGTTGCTGATTGTACGGGACAAACTGTACCCAATAACGGTGTGAACATGTTTGCCGTTATAATGCATACTCATCAATTGGGCAAGAAGGTTCGACTACGTCAGATACGAGCCGGTGAAGAGTTGCCACCGATTGCTTCGGACACAAACTACAACCCGAGTTACCAGGAGTATCGCAGACTTCAACGACCCGTGAAAGTTTATCCGGTAAGTTTGTTTTCTGCCACTACCTACGCCCAGTGATGAACTATAAACCCAACTTGGCCATCCGCAAGATGAAAATCTAGGATATTGGCCGATCCGAGTATACTTTTCATCATCTATAAAGCAATTACTTTCGCGTGTTTCAGGGCGATCATCTCGTTGCCGAGTGCACCTATTCCTCCGAGTCTAGGGCTGCTATTACTTTGGGTGGATTGACCACTAGGGAGGAAACCTGTCTGATATCCGCTCTATATTATCCACGGATAGAGCTGTCTCTATGTTACTCACTTCCGTCGCTACCTACCGTGTTACACAGCTTGGGTATCCAGCAGCTAATGCCGTGAGTAGTTATACTAAATATCCAATTATTTTTAAGTGTTTTGCTTCTTTTTTTTTCTCTTACTTTCCGACTGAAAAATGAAGGTTTGGTTCAGGCAACAAGTAACACATCGGTGTATAAGGTGTAATAACGAGTTTAAGTACAAAATGGCCGCGCGGTAGTTATCTATACAGTAGTTTATGCTATTGGCCTCTTCTCGTGCTTACCATCTCTAATTTCCAACTCGAGTTCTCTCAAGCGATAGATGTTAAGATGTGAAGAAGCGCCGGGGCTTCTAAATGAATTTAAATTACCGTTGATTCGGATCAGATGTTGCGCTGGATCAATTGAGATAATCTACTTATTTTTCTTTCTGGCTGATGTAGCCATGCCGCAACCATTTTGAATAAATAGTTAACTACTCTCTGCATTCCTCGACAATGAATATCTAACGTTGTTCTCATCGTTACGTCACATCTGGTATAACAATATTAACGTTATCCCTGAATTAAGAGACTTCTGCACATCTCTGCTGGCGATATACGTGCCGTTTTTCTTAATCATTTTGTGCGTTGGCGGTGACCCAGTTTGACATAATTACGCTAACGAGGTAACTAGCTTTTCTGAAAGAAAAAAAAAAAAAAAAAGGATAAGACAAGATATTGAAGCTTCCTGTCTTTGACTCAAGGACGAACCAATCCTTCAATTTCGAATTGACGTTTTCCGGGCTCATTTTGACGGAGGATATTTCTTCTTTTCGTTACAGTGGATCGAGTCCTGTGAAAATCCAGTCCCCGCCTGAACTTGCGGGATTGACGCTTGAGGATCGTTTGGTCAGTTACAACTGGGAAACGAGTTTCCAAAGTTTCCAAGAAGCGACGCGTCGCGGTACTTTCAAACCATTGTGCTGGAGTAGTCGAGGTGCTCTTTTACCGGGTACGGAACAGTTGGAGTCACATTATCCTCGAATACTTCGTCCTTACGAGGAGCCGACATTGCCATGTACGAAAAAACCACTACGAAACAAGCTTTCGATGCTGTTAAGCGAGGACGGTGACATCGGTACCCCGGTGGAACCCGACAGTGATGAAGCAAATGCCGTTGAACGGGGTCAGTTGGTACGCAGTAAAGTTTCTCGAAGTAGCGAAGGTCCTGCTGCCGGAAGTTCTGGCGCCAGGTGCGTTTCCGTTGCTCTTGTTTTCGCTGCTGTTGTTGCCGCGTTAAGATGAACAATGAACGCGTTATAAGTGTCATCATTATATACATACATACAACTCGTTGGTGAAATCTTAAGTTTATCCTAGTGCCGAGTGTACAAGTTGCGTGTTATACGTGCTGAGGGATTGAAATTGCCTCGAAAATCAAGGCTTAAAGGATTTTGCCTATAGATCGAGGTCAAGGATCTATGGATCGAACGCGTGAGTATCATGTGTGTACTTTGAATCGAGGATGTGCATTCGGCACATTTAATATCTTCGTCGTCGATGTACTCGTATATATATATATATCTCGAATACATCGCAGGTTGATCTGTTGATTTCTTGTTAACCACAAGGGCGAAGGAAGAGGCGTAAAAGCCCCGGGTATTTTTTCGTTACTCAACGGTATCTTTTTTCATTTTGTATCTTTGCTTTCATTTCCTTGATTTTCGTTTTATTTATATACGTTTTCCTTCTTTCCTTATTCGTTTTTTTTTTTCGTTTTTTTTTTTTTGTATTTCTTTCATCGTGCGAAATGAATGCATCGAAATATTCCTTTGATTACAAGATTTCAGACTGTTTACCGTTGAGATGTACCTATCGGAGAAAATATACCCGGGTAGCAATATACATAAAGCAATCTCGATATATTATATTTTCGGGATCGAAAAAGCGCTCTCAATTCCTGGATAAATAAGTGAGAAATAGAAATTGTGGGGGATAAAAGAGAGAAGTAAGAAATAAATCATTATTGTTGGCTGTTTATTTGCCTGACGAGAACCAACCGACTACTATAAATATATAATGTATACTGTATGTATCTCCGTGGGGCGTGATAATATTATTATCTTATATCGCGTGAAAGAAAGTAGTTAACTTACTCTTCTTCTTGAACTGCTGCAGTTACTGACCCTATCTCGTTACTATAATCGAGGCACCATTATGTAAACTAGCTTAGTACTGGGCACCCAAGTTTTTACCAAGTTTCTTATATAATTACGTGATGATAGTCTAATCATATAGCGTGTAATGTCTCGCGGGGGTTTTCGTTTGGTTCTCGTCTTAGGTTTCTTTTTGTACATTTTGTTAATTATCAAATTTATTATTATATATAAAAAAATAAGCGGCGTTCGCGTTGTCAAATATAAGCGCTGGTTGATTCTTATCGAATATACGTATAGTATAGTATAAATGAATGAATCGTTGATTTTCAGCTGTCAAGCAATCTTTTTTTTTTCTATTTCTTTATTCTTCATCAGTCAGTAATTTTTCTGCTTTATTTATTGATTTTTTTTCTTTTTACCCCATGATGACTGAAGGCGATCGATTAATTGATTCGTTAATTCATTTATTGTTACGACTTAACCAACGCTTATATCGAAAGAATCGCTTTCTGTATTATTATGTACAGTATACTATACATTATACATATTATATACATATAAATATATATCAACCCAGCATTTATTCGTATATTATATTATACGAATAACGTTAATATAAATATTATTTATTCATTATTTAAATTTTTGTAAAAATAGAATGAAAGAGAGAAAAAGAGATAGAGAGAGAAAAATGGAGAAAAGATTATTTTCGCGAAAGGTTGTTGACATTTTTCTATTCATCCGCTGCAAACAATTTGATACCTAATCTAATATAATCTAACCCTGCAATCCCTGACCCTTAACCCTTAACTCTAATACAACTTAGCTCGACCCTTATACAGTATAAACGCGTAGAAATAACTGAACGCGACCCCAATTAATCCAGCTGCTGCGTATGTCTTTGCCGAACCGTGTATAATCGCCAAATACAATCGCCCCCTTTTCATCGTCTATAAGCGCGCGATGTCGTCCGAAAGCTCGATCATCGTGATTTTCGACCTCATACCTACTAGTCCGCCGAAATTATATCAGCTATATATATATATAATATAGGTGTACGATATTATTTCTGGACCTTTTTATTTTTCCATTTCTTTACTTTTCATTATATCGTATGGCTGAAGGCAATTGCTTCCGGACGGAATCGCTCGATATATATACGGAGCTTTTCGTTGAGTAAAGAAAAAAGAAAAAAAAAAAAAAAAAAAACAGCCACTGATTCAATTTTTTGATGTTTAGACTGACCCTAACCCCGTTGTGTCCAAAATTATCCAGTTACCATATTATTTCCTACTATCGAACAGTAATTTGACTACTTTATGCTCCAATATCCCTTCGTCCCCTATACGTAGTATAGGTATATATACATATATGTATATATAGGTAACTGACGAATGGATTTGAATCTCCGTGTCCCGAGAGTGAACAAATCGTTCCTTATATACATATATATATATATATAGAGCGTAGATTGTAGCAAGCCATCGTATATATATAGCGGATAATTAACATTATAATATACGTAATATTTTACAATTTAATACAATAATTCGTAAATGTAATAGGGATCTGTGTGTGTAGGCCATAGGGCAAATTAAAGAAAAAACAAAACAGAAGAAAAAAAAAACATTGCTATTTATAAAAACGAGATGACAAGAAGAAGAAAAAATAAATAAATTAATAAAAATAATAAAAATTGACAAAACAATTGAATTAAATTAAATGCTGTAGTAAATTACATAAATCGTGTATATCGGGAAAAACTGTCGCCATATTCAAAACTGCCAATTTTATTAGGTAATTAATAATTTCGTAAAGGATTTGTATTATCATTTGTCCAATGTTCGGTATAACATCGTTGAATTTTTTTTCTTCCTTTTTTTTTATTTGTATACTTTTTCATCTACCATACTTGATATACATATAGGTACGCGTTTATACGCTCTTGATTGTATTTAAAGTCACGGTTTCGATTCAAGGCTCCGATCGCTAATGATATATACAGAGACTGCGTTGCATTTACATTTGATATAATTGAATTAATTGTTGAGTGGTAACCGAACTGCAGCGGCTAGTGTGGACGTAATATATTCTATTATATTATATTATATTATATTATATATTACTTAGCTAGGTGTCGAAAATATTCTATGATAATAAACTTGTTCAACAAGAGCGAAGAAACTATCAAAATAATTGATAGAATAAAGTGAATCAATTAATAAGTTGTTTTTCTTCCAACTTTAATTATCATATTGAAAATCATGACATTCCTATCGTGAGGTGGAATGGTATATTATAATCTCGTCGTATAATACCTACATACATACATATATATATATATATAGATGTTGTTAGTAGGTACGTATTTCTTTCATCCGTCCACGCGACGTGCGATACGGTTACTGCGATTTAAGCCGACCAAAGCTATACACGGAACGAGATATCCTGCGGGTATGGGGGGGGGGGGGGCACATGTAAATGCCGGTGATATGACCAGAACAATCAGCAAATGTGTGACGATAACGAGTCACTTAAATACTGGAATTATGTTAGATAGAAGACGATATTACGCTATGTCTATATTCGATGACCCTTGTATCATGTGTATGTTAGTTAATTTCTAATACGACGCTTGTTCATCGCTGATCGTTTCACGCAATAAGAAAGGAATAAAGAACAAGAGATTACTACACAATTTATTTTCGACAATAATTTATTATTATTTGTTTGTTTTCTTTTTCGCGAGAGTTTCGAAAGAGTAGAAAAGGACGTATTTAAAACGTCTGATTTCTTTCAGTTTTCTACATCTTTTTTTGTTTCGGTTCAACGTTAATCTAGTAATTTTTAGCGATTGAACAAGCGTCGCCAATGTATATGTATTGTATGTAGAAATTTAGGGATTGTCGGTCAGAAAGAAATCAACCAATGGCTCCAAAGCGTAATGCTATGGGGTGAAATAAAATACTATAAGTGTATCAATATGGCCGCGGTCAGATCTCGTGAAAGGAAGAAATCTGAGAAAAAGATATGAAGAGAAATAGAAAAAAAAAGAGAGAGAGAGAGAGTGAGTGAGTGAGAACGAATCGTAGAGACTTGTAAATAGGAACCCTGTATATAGTAGTAGAATTAAACACGTCCTGATATAGCTCCATAGACACATGAGTATAACGTGTGTATATCCCACACCTAAAAAACAAATAGTTGCAGCATATTATAGAGTCTCAATCTAATTCGACACGACTTGACCTAACTTAAGTTTATAAGTTATAATACACCGACCGCCCTGTTCCTCAAAATAGTTGCGCCTAATCTACACTTACCGTTAACGTTAATATACTAGCCACTACTATCATCTGTACTGTAACAAATTGTATTATATTTTATATATATATAAATATGTAAATGTTTTTCTAATCACATGGTTCTGTTTATTCTAATCCTATGTATACCCATTTCCAGCTGCATATTGACGTATTATATGCGTTACATCTACGTTTAGGTATATGCTGATTAATCCCTTTCCTTTCAAAGGGTCTCAAAGTCTCATTGGTTCTGTTTTTCTTTGTTTTTGTTCCTGTTTCATTTCTTGTTCTGTTTTTCGTAATCCAAGAACAAAGCTCCATTTCAACTACATGTGCTAGTCTCTTGCAAGACAGTCCGACTCGATTGGTTTCTTCGAGCTTTCCTTTGAAAGGTTCACTATACCTACTTTTTTTCTTTTTTTTTTTTTTCCTTTCCTCGAACAACGTACACATCTGAGTGATTAGGAGGGGAAAATACTGCCTCTTTGTACCCGGGTCAGAATAGTCGCGCAGATACAGTCAAGAAATTGGAACTGTAACGTCGGATAGAAAGGAACACAGTTGTTCCTTATATTATATATTCTCGAGCTTTCTATCGGTACAACTTTTTAACTATTGAACTGCTCGTTTTTCCGGGATAAGATGATCAACCCTGGTATGATATCAACTTGATTATCGTTTACGCGCCCCTTCCTTATTCTCCGAATCGGAGAAATGGAATTAGCACGAGGAATAACAGGGGGCGAGAATCAATTTCATCGGGGACAGGAGAATGGGGTGGTAAGTACAAGTTATCAGAGTAAGCTTTATACGAAATGGATTTAATTTCAAAAAATATATATTACCGTCATACCCTGACTTTGGCACACCTTTTTCGAGGGTAATTTTAATTAAGTCAGGAGAGGAAAGGTACGAGAGAAGAGGATATATATTATGGAGAACGAAAAGATCGGAAGGGTGGGATTAAAAAAGCTTGAACAATTCTGCAATCGGGATCAAACCCGGCGAGGGTGTCCCTGATATTCAAGGTTGATTCAAACATTTAAATGCATAAAGGTTCATCCCGAAAAAAAGGAAACAGGTCCTTTTTGCGTCGGATAAGAATCTGGCTCAACTGAATCGAGCTCGATGAAGGGTTGAGGGGGTCGACGCGAAAACTCCGAATTTAATCTCACCACAGACCTTTACGCTAACGACGGATGTGATTAGATCTTAAGCCCCGAGGATCTTTTACTTCCCTTTCCTTTCCGTTCCCCTTCTTTTCCTTCGTCCTTCGCTTCATGGCCGCTGCACTAATCCATCGCGGAATAGTAAACGAATCAATTTTCGAATAAAACTTCGAAAAAAAAATCCCCTAACTCTTTTCGTCGCAAGCTCTTCAATTATATCATAACTTACCTCGACGTAGCTACCTCTACGTAGAGCAGATCTATTTTATTCGAGTTAAGGGGGTTCTGTACTGATTATTTCGTCATTTTGAGTGCCGGTGGCTTTGGCTTATACCAAGATTCTCAGTTTGTGTTACAAACATCAAGTTTTTGAGTCCTTACTTTCCTACCTCAGTTTTGAATATGATTTGTGAAAAGATTTAGGTTTGATGACCTTATTTCGTTTTGAAACTCATTATTTTATCATTTTTTAAATACAGTAATCAGTAACTAGCCTCTATGACTGCAGATATAATTACAAAATGTTAGATATCGTGCTTTAGAAAGAGATTCTAGTAACTTCAAGCACCGCGTGGTCAACGGGTTTGTGCAGTGGAATGATAATATTTCCTGGGATTACCATAAGAGTCGGTGATTCCAAAATTTTTGAAGCTGAGAAATGCGTCACGGCGAATGAGCGTGGCTGGGTGTATATTGTGCAGGTATATGTATGTAACGATCTGAGGTAACACGATATAGTGATAAATTAGACAAAGGTCTGTTCCCGGCGTTTGACATGCTGCATTAAGCAGGCACGTGGCTTCTCAAAGATCGAGTTTTCGAGAAGGTCGTACGTGTGCTCACGCACATTTTAATACCCTGCCTAGACACACACCTACGCGTATGTTCCTATCGGGAGATGAAGATGCCATTATCGGCTCACCAAAGTCTTTGCCAGGCACGTAACCCTGCCGCCGCCGTCTGTTTAATATACATACATATATCTACATCGCGTGAAAATTACCCCGTGTGAACGAGCCCTGGATCTCGAAAGGCGTAAACTTAATATGGATAAAGCATTCATGTACCTACGTATTAGCGTGGTCCTTAATCCACTAAAATTTGAGTTTTATTGCTCCCATGGGCTAGCATCTGTCGAAAGAATTTTAAGAAACAAAAAAAATGTAGTCAAACCCCAGGTTCGTATCTCGATTTCAATGATTTACTTACACAAGTAATTCCTGCCAGTATCGATCGAAATATAATATTTCTTACGTGCAGCTGTCGTTTTTCTCTGAAAATTTTTGCTATTGTCAACTAGATTTGATTTTTCGGTTATTCCTAATCTAGTAATCGGAAAATTAGATCGTTTATAATCTCGAAAATGTTCAGGCGATATTATCCACCTACTACTGCTATAGCATTAGCTTCAAGTAGCTTCAATTCAAATCTGGACTGATGGAGAAGTTGGAGATTAGGATTACAATAATCTGATCCCATAATACGGGCATTTTGTGTTAGGAGTTGCTCCGACGTTTCTAATTACTGTTTATCAACCTGGACATAAGGTGAGTGTAGGTTATGTCTCGGCATGGTCTTGGTTCACCGTTTACCATGCCTTATACACGTTTTTGTACTTGATAGATTTTTCGGAATAAACTGTTCTGCGGAAGGCTTTCATCAGAGCCAAAACATCAACACGTTGACGAATTAATTGACCCTCATATCCAGGAACTCCCTTCACAAGGATCTACTTTCAAAGGTAAGAAATGTGCCAAGTATTATTTTTTTTTTAAGCAATGCTACGATGAAAAAAATATAATTATAAACCGTGGAGTGAAACTAATCAGGATACGCTATTCATATGGCAAAATTCGTTGGTGGTCGGGTTTTCGTAGCAGTTTCTAAATTCAGGTTTCGATGTATATAGATATGTAAGTACTTATACATAGCGTAAAAATGTTCGAGTTAGAAGTTCGTAAAACTTGGAGCAGACTTGAGCTTGGAAAGTTCCCCTCCGTTGCCTTGCCGAGTCTGAGAATCCCTTCGCTGTCATGCATTAAGAAAATTGCACACCATAATTGTGCAATCTGTCCCGTTGTCTCGACGGCAAGACCCCCTGGGATTTACGCACGATTACTTCGTCTCGAAAAAAGGCGTGATTTCAATAGAAATCTATCCGTCACGCTCCCGATTTGAACAATAAGTAAAATGTAGGCTTCCCTGGAGCCGGTGAATTAGAAATAATTGTACAGATCGTTACACGCCAACGTTGGGGACCACCATTAAAGTGGGGCAGGGTTGTTCGACTCTTCATACCCCAGATTCATTCATCCTCAACTATAAGTGTCCAGTAACTTCCGGGATTGGAGCCAATTAGTAAATTCTGCAATAGATCATTCGCACCAAATTCCATCTTTTTCTCTATTTTACGGTTTTCGGCATTTTTCGTTTCGAGTTCCGATCAATGCTCGGTTAACTCAAACAGGACCACAAAGATCGTACAGCAAATTGGACGTGTTAGTCTGCCGACATCAGCTGTAACTGGCAGTTGGAATTGCCACTTCAACTTAGTCTTACGATTAGAACGGCGTGAGTTTAGCTTCACAAAGGTTCGGAGTTTCAATCCCCATCAACGGAGCCGGGTTATCACGAGTTTCCGTCGAGCTACTGCGCGTGGTTATTCCCACGTGTGGGTTATAGGCAGCCAGGCAGGCAGGCAGGTAGATAGGTTAGGTAGGTAGGTAACACGTTTCGAGGTGGGCAAAAGCCGCCGACATGCAATTCACTTCCGGTCAATCCACCGCGTTCAGGTAAATGCCTTCCGGTACCATCATTTATG
Source organism: Ametastegia equiseti (assembly GCA_963989295.1). Lineage (NCBI taxonomy): Eukaryota > Metazoa > Arthropoda > Insecta > Hymenoptera > Tenthredinidae > Ametastegia > Ametastegia equiseti. The sequence goes on along the minus strand of OZ022389.1, from coordinate 14,200,908 downwards.
TCCGGCTGAAAATTACCAAAGCCCGAACGAATTTGCATGCGAGTTATACGACTGGGAATCATTTTTATTGGGGGGAGTTCAAAGGGGGACTCAAAGAAGTACATTTCGGTCTTTGATTCGTGACGTGAAGAAATCACCGTTCCACTAATTTCCAATGGCGGGAAGTTTCTTTTTTTTTTTGTTTCTTTCATTTTTTTCTGCTGCGTAATATAAAGGTACGAAGTGAACCAATCAGCATACCTACCTCCGAGGTGCCATGCAATAAATATCTAGAGGATGAACGCGAGGCGAGACGGGCTCAATGAGAACCCGATTGTAGTTCGGTCTCGACTCTGGCGGTCGGCGAGCTGTTGATTGAAATTTATGTCCGATGGGACCACGCCAATTCTCCAACACCGCACGAACTGCAGTAATACCGTTTCTCACCTATTGTGTCTACCTACTCGGCCGCGGTAGGTGGTAGGTACTGTGTGTAGGTTCATTCCCGTTATCTCAATTGTGAGATCGTAAAACGTACAATTATCAAGGGAAAATTCTCTCCCATGCGGAATTAGATAAATTCCACTTTTTCATTTTCATCGCAATATTGCCAAGGATCAGAATCAGGATCAGGAGAGTGAGAGTTTGCAATTATATGGACTACGGAGTAATGGCCCGGGAGAATAGAAGCAATTTAGCAAATATATTTCCTCAAGATTCAGAAGCATTTTATTTTTGATATCGTCTATCAGTTTAGTCAGAATATTACGACGACTGACGGCATTCCATTAAAAGATGGAAAGCGTCATTGTTGCGGCTTTCCATGTTGAACTAGGGAGGAAATAATCGATGAAAGATCTTTACGATGTGCGGGGTATATTAGTTTCTTCTGTATTTCACAACGAGCCATTTCTTCGTTGTGATTCATGGTGCAGTATTTGCCTTACTCAGATTTACTTCTTGATTGAATTGTACTCGATGTGGAGATAAATCACATCAACTATTCAACCACCACCCTCTCGGAGATTACCTCGCTGATATCGTCGCGCATCGCTCGATCGTTTCCCCTACAGTTACTGTATTACATGGTCGATGTATACGTCAAAATATATTTAGATAGACACCCCCAGACCACGCGTTGCTACCCTCGATGTTCGAGTAATTGCTGTACTTATCGTTGCCTGAATTCCCATCGTTTCTTCACTTCGTCTTTTATCGTTCGAGGCTATAGCATTATTTGCTACGTAGGGCGAGTATTACTATAGATGAACGTACCTAGATATGAGGTCCGCCATAACCTATAGATAACTCGTGAACCAGAATCATAGGCAATTCATAACGAAGTTGAATGAATTTGCTGATTCGTAATTGTAACAGCGTTATTTGATCACTGCGATAATGAACGAATTAGCGATTAATTCTGGATAGAATTACAAGATTCGAGTGTTTTCGTACAGTAATGCTATTTCCCCCACTTCAATCCGTTGAAATTTTAATTAATTTTAATTGTCATGCAGCATGGCTAATCAATTGCATAATCCATCTAGGCGAAAATTATATTGCGGACGTACCGCGCTCTCTCGGTTTGCTTGCCAATTAAAATGGTTAATTAAATGAGCGTAATTAGGCGGAATACAACCGGTATATAGGCATGCCTAGCTGCTGTTGAATAAATCATATACAGATTTGTTCAAATTTCAAAACTGTAAATTTCCGCAGATGCGTTTACGTATAAACCGCACTCATTATTCAACAGTAATTTCACCCTATCCACGTCCAGACGATCCTGTTTTAGATAAACTACCTTTGACTCCCGTCAATTAAATAACGCTTCCACTTAATCAAGACTCGCACATCTCGGTAAGGAAGTATGAAAACAATTTTTAATGAAGTTTTTTTGAAAAACGACTTTCGCTGTTCATTTAGTATGTATACAACAATTTTCCTAAGAGGATTACACGATTTTCATCATCATCACTGAAGGCAAGTGAATCTTATGACCAGCTTTCAAAGGGCGTGGAAGAAAATTGAAGAAGAAAAAAATCTCAAAGAGGGAAAAGTGTGACTGTAGGGATTTTTAAATTGCGATAAATCGCAGAAGGACGTGTGGGCGGCTGATGCCAACGTTCACCGTTCGTTTTCGAATGGGGTATAGAGTCAACTTGTATAATCGTGTGGAAAAGAGAGATAGAGAGAGAAATAGAGAATTAGCGGAGGATCCGCAGCGGAGAGAAAGAAGAGTAGAGGGGAAACGTTCGAGAATTTATGAACACCGGACGCACTCAGCCGCGACCCGTCACTGAAAATTAACAGCAAACAGAGAAACGAAATGGCCTCCCGCGCTCGCGCTCACGCGAATGCGTTGTTTGCGAGGGGACTCATTCAACTATGAATTAAAACATAAATTTCAATCAACCGGTTGCCAACATTTGCGCACTCTGTATATCCGTAAATATACAATGCAACCGTATACCTACCTACCTACCTACCTACCAGCGGCACTGTACTCGAGCAATACTTGGTTCTATGTATGCGTGCCATCGATGAAAGTCCATAGATTTATTCGGCCACAGGTGTCTGCGGTATTCACTGCAACGTGACACAATCCTCTTTTAATAATTTGCAAATAAATTATGAAAATGAAACTGGCAAGAGTTGACTTTCGTTGCCGGTACAACGATTTCGTGGTTAATTGGTATTGGATATAAAACGTTGGAAGGGGCTGTTTTGCTTGTTGGCAGTGTTTCGAACAGGGTGTTTTTTTTTTTTTTTTTTTCATTCAGTTTTCACTCCAGGGCTGACGTGCCTGCCAATTTCTCGTCACGCTTCATTCCCAGGTGCGGTAGATTTTATCCCGATTATTTCAATCGCGAGTTGCTCTCGCAGCGAGCCCGCGGCTTTGATATACGGAAAATCAGAATAATATACTTTTACCTCGAAAATGAGAATAAACTCGTAGGTACGTATTTAACCGCTCACATTTTTGGCAAAACTCATCGGTGATTGACGATCGATTATACGCATTATTCCCGTATATACACCAATAACATGTAGCCATCGAGTAAACCCTCGTTTATACCAATTACCCGTGTATTCTGTTCCAGATTGTTCAAAGGCAAAGTGAGTAGCTGGTGACAGCGAACGCGAAAGCCTCGATGTTATGGCGATCCTGGTTGATTCACAATCAGACAAACGGTATTAGCGTAATTGAGGCGTGTGCCAACGTGGAAATTCGACGGGAAACAATCATTTGATTACACAGTGCAGGCGATAGTGCCCTAATCGTAGGCCGCACGATCTACGACCCTGACGAACGAAATGCCTGTGAATATCTACTTGGTTAATAAACATTAGCCATAGATACATTTCGTCGTAGGTTGCGTGGTCCTCATCTTCTCATTGTCAGTCTTATTGCTATTTCCATGGTGAAACGAGGCACGTCCTACTTCTGAATCTCCATGGTTAAGGGGAGCAGTATATATGTCGCGGTTGGAAAAATTCAACATAGTCGAAAATTAATTTGTTTCATCACCAAAGTTCATTTTCCATCATTATAATCATCTCACTTGAAAACGGTTGCTGCACGAATTCAGGCGCACCGCAGGTCCGATTCGACTTATCTATGATCAAGATTCGAAGGAATACACGCTGTCACAAATTGAACGAGGGATATTGGAAAATTTAATTTTTACGCTGAGTTATTTGCAAATAAGTGGAAAAGAAACGTTCCGTTTTGGGAAAATGAGCCATATCTTCTATGATACTTTTTTAAATTTAATTTCCCTCATTCAATTCATGACGGCGCGTCTTCCGAACAATTCGGATCGTGAGAAAGTGAAATCGGACCTACGGTGTGCCTGAATTCGTGCAGTGACTGATTTTCAGTGACATGATTATAATGATGTAAAATAAACTTTGGTGAAGAAATAGATTGATTTTGGACCACGATTCATTTTCACAACCGCAGCATACTGCTCCCCTTAAGGGAATTCCGAGAATGTGAGAGTCAAATGTCCTTTACGTATATTTCATCGCGGTAATTACCTCATCTCCGTTTTTAGACAGCCTCGGCAATCCGAGTTACTGAGTTCCTTGAAGAAAAAAAAACTATTTCGATTTTAATGCAGCGTACCTACCAACCTACCTTTCTACCTTCCTCAAGCGTTCCCGAGCGGCCATGTAGCCTCATACTTGGGAAGTACTTGGCGCAACGCTTTGAGGCACTTTTGGGCACTCTGAATCCTAGCACCTGGAACCTTGCTCGAACTCCGTATACCAACCATAGCGGAGTTCGAAAGGGTCGTTTGTAGGTGTGGTGGCGAGGGCCGCGCGCGACGCCCGGAGGGATGCCGTTATATAATTAAAGGTACATAGAAATAGCTTGTCTACAGATCCAAAAGGGCCTATGTGTAGATGTGCCCGCAGTGGATGGAGAAAGGAGGAAAGGAAGGAAGGAAGGAAGGAAGGGAGGAAGGAAGGAAGGAGCTTGTACCACGAATACTAAATATCTATACATAATTACATAGCCATGTAATATGTATCCACACATTATGTGTGCATGTGGTTGTGTACGTGATCCTGAGCACATGTATAGATGTATGTAGGTACCAAGGGATCGGGGGATGCTGGGTGGGTAGGCACTCGCGTGTCACATCGGGCCATGGAAGCTCCAGTTAAGAGAAACTCTAGAGTAGAAGGTTGTAACGGCAAGCTCGATCCAATCAGCCCCTCATTGTTTAAAAGTGCTGCTCGAGATAGTGCAAACCGCATGCCGCAAACCACTGCAGCTACACCACGCCGCGCCGGGGACGTTTGTTTCCTTTCCTGATCGCCCGCAGACGCTCACCGTTCGACGTGAGTTACAACCACCACGTTGCACTTTAATTACCATTAGTGGATTACGCCGATTCAATTCTTCAGCCCGCACACCGTCTTCTGACGTTCAACATTTCGTATCGTGACTCCTGACTTCTTACTTCCGTCTTCGGATAACGGGGGATGAGAGAATCACTGGATTATTTTTAAAATGTGTGACCTGACGGGATCAGTAAAGACAATTTCCAAAAATTGGTCATTATATCAAAATCAATTCGTTTTTTAATTAGTATATGGTTCATCCGATATCGATATACTCGATTTATCAGGTTTGCGCTAGCTTTTAGGCACACCATTGCATTGCGTTGGTCCTATTCGATTTTTTTCCGGTTGATTTCATTCGGAAAAGTAATTTGGTCATCGTGTGAATAAGGGGGATCGAAGAATTCCCGTTTTGGGCTGAGAGTCATTTGGAAATAAGAGGAACCGTTCGGAATTTGTGGAAACTTGTTCATATCGGTATCAGTAATTAACTTCTGACTATGAGAATGGGTGATAATCAAAAGTTTAATTTTCATCAGATCTCCACGTTTTGGGATTCAGAGGATCACCTATCATTTTTGGTTTGTGATTAATCTTTTGCCTGACGATGTATCGAGATTGAATGAATCGATTCTGATCATTCTGTTGTTAAGTTTTCAGGTTCTCTTCGTAACCCCAAATTCCCTAGATCTCGGTTATAGGTTCAGTATTTTCAGAGTTATGTACTTATGCAACAAGATTCTGAAGGAGCAAAATTCAATCGACCATTTTTTGAGAACGGCTATTAACAATTGCTACTGACCTCATAGTCTCAATGGACAGCATTTGTTCCAACTCAAAGCCTTCATATTTCTAAAAACGTTGATTCAGGGATTTTTTAGGCCGCTGATCCCTCAAATGAGATCAGGGTTTTCCAATTAAAAAATTTCAAGATCTCCAAAGAGATTTTTCATCACTCTAACCTCAAAATCGCAACTTCGTCGCGATTTACCGGCTTTCGTGATGAAAAATATTGATCGTTCCTCATACGTATAGGCTTTTTGGCTCAACTCGTTTCAACAAAAAAGCTTTTCCGTAGTCGTGACGAAATGTACTATTCTAGATGAAAAGGAAGTTTGATCGAACCAACGGTGTGCCTGAAATCTTGAAATAAACGGATCGCATAATGAATATGTCGAATTAACTATACAGTTGAGAAATAGATTGACTTTAAAATCATGACAAATTGCTCGTCCGTTTAATCTGAAATAGATGATTCGCCGGAGCTAGAGCCGGTATGGTATACCGCGACGTCGTCACCTCCAGTCTGTACGTTTCACTTTCATCCCTTAATCTATTACCCCGTTACATCGATTGGAAAAGAATTGATTAAATTTCCTTCAGATCTAAAGGATCGCCTCTTCCGTTGTGAAACTTCAATCTCGAAAACTCTTTTGATCAACTCGCGAAATTGCTACGGTGACTTCAGGCTGGTTGAAATCTCTTGGCGAGCCTCACTAACGACAAGTCTCATCTTTTGTCATTTATGAGAGCGAAAGAAAGATGGAAAATAGAGAGAGAACGAAAGCAATTAACGCTTTCGCCTCATCGTAAAAGCGGGAATATCTTTATCAAGAAAGAATATTCCTCGAACGGTAGGTACTCGAAGATTTGGTTATATCTCGCGTACTCGCTGACCGAGCCAAATTCGCGGTCGAGGATTTCCTCCAGGAGTCGAACCGCGGCATATTACCAAAGAGATAGAGAGACGAGATGAGAGAGATAGAGAGAAATGAAAGAGAAAGACAGGGATGGCTCACTTGAATGGGTTGTTAGCGCGCGGTGACTACCTCAACGCTTCACAATCACGATGTCCCTTTGAAACGTACGCCCCAGATGTGGTCGCTCTGGTTTTCGACTTGCATACTAACTAGAGGTAACTAGTTACCTTCCCCGCAGCTATCGGGGATAAATTCGTGATTAATAGCCGATTCACGGGACCAGAATAGGGCTAAGCTTCCCCAACCACCGCAAGGATCTCGTGATCGACTTTCTGTATCCTGGTATATGCGGATATACCGAGCTTCTATGAAGAACCAATCGCTAGAAGCTTACAGGATTTAGGACCACCAACTTTCCTCATGCATTTTCGATACGTACCTACTTTCGGTAACAGCTTATTCATACAAAATTTCTGTAAACTTCAGACGAGGCAACGCTAGAGATCGATCTTAGTCCCAGCGACTTTTTTTATATTTGAACTCATACTTTGGGGGGATCATTCAAAGATTCGATCCTTGTGTCATCCAGCTTTCCTTGATTTCAAAAAACAACCGTAAATATAGACTCAAAATATTGGAATCTAGAGGCAAGTGAAAACTGAAACGACCAAAAAGAGTCAACGGAAATGACAATGGGCACCATGACAGCGGCTCTGGAAATTGGACAATGAAATAATCCCAGGTTCGAAGTAATCTATTTTGCATGCAAATTAAGAAAAGCAATTTATGGAAGTCTGTTTGTAAATCAAATAGCCGTCCGCTTCGGGTAGGTTGCGTATTTTAACACGTTATAAACAAACTTTGCTTGTGTCGCGAGCAGCTAGCTGGAGATGCGATTGGTCCACAAGGCCAGAGTCGGAAGGGATGTGGGGAGATTAGGATTTAACAGACACGCTGGCTGTAGGGGTGAAACGCGGAGGCCACGAAAGTAGGGGATGGTCGAACGAGGGGTGCACAGCTCTCAAAGTTTTTATTAAACTCACCGAGGTTAACAAGAGTCCGGAAGAGACGAAGAGAGAGACCCGGAATGAAGAGGAGGCGAGAGTCGGGTAGCCCCGCTTAAGCCGGGGATGACGATGAGGAGGGCGAAGCGTAGGGTCATTTGCAAACTCCAGCCGCGGCGTCTCGTGCCTGGTAGAGATAAAGGGAAATTCGGTAACTCTGACACAGTGATTGCCGAGTCCGGGAAGACGATTCGCGGCCTTATTTTTACCACGTTCTGAAGAGGCTGAGCTTATCTCTAGTAATGCCATCCGGAGTCGAGGCCTACCGTCGTCGACTATTAGAGGGATTTCTCTGCGACTCGAAATTCCAACGTATAAGATCGTACGGACGGGGTTGCAGACGACGCCGATATTCATCGAGTCGAGTCTTGCGCTGGATCTCTCACCGCAGAACTACCTTATCGCAGATTCGGGAATGTGGGGTCTTCTTCGCTTCGTATCGTGGTAAAATCAAAAGGGGCGATATATTTTTTCGACGACAAAATTCAGCATCGGAAATATACTCCCTACGGTAAGAATCGTCGATATGTGTTTCAGTCCGTGCCATTTGCCCAAATAATAAAGATAAAATATTTCCTATCTCACTTTCTGACTTGGCCAAAAACATATTTCATCAAGTTTTGCTAAACTCGGAATATTTTTTCACCGCAATTTGACCAAGTACCAGTTTCTTATCATCTCGGTTATGGGGCACAAGACTCAAACACAGCCATCTGGGATGTGAAACGGGAAAGCTTCATGTTTACCATTCTCACAATTGTATCATTTCGATGGCTCTGCAGAATAACCAGCTATCTCAGAAGTTGCTTGAAAAAGCAGCTATCTCAAATTCGGCTTGAAGAAACAGCTATCTCAATATTCGCTCGAATAACCGTCTATCTCGCGAGCAACTCTGAAACCGCTCTGTAGTTGCATGGCAAATCAATAGCGCTACAGAGCGGTTTCAGAGTCACTCGCGAAATAGTTGCTTTTTCGAGCAAAATTTGAGATAGCTGCTTTTTCAAGCAGCTTCTGAGATAGCTTGTTATTCCGCGAACTCATCGATTCCACAAAAACATAGAGTATAACTGAACTTGCGAACAGAGAAGTGAAAATCGACGGATCGGTTGATAATTACTGGACAACAGAGTCAATTCTGAAAGTTAAAACTTTCTGAACTCAGATAAATCCGCAGATACTTGAGTACGTATAGTTGTTGAAATGTTTTTACTTTTTATCGTTAATTTCTGGCAAGTTCTTGGCGATTCGCTGAACCTCGTCAAGCCAGGGTATACGAGAGAAACTTCCCGGTTTCTTTCGAGAAATACTATTTTCACTCTGACCTAATTTCTCTAGCTAAGCCGGCACTATGTGCAAAAGGAAAACATTTAGTTGCAGTTCGGTTGTTCGTTAGCGCAGAAAGCCGTAATTGCTCGGCGTCGCTCGAAAAGTGCATCGCGACGCCGGCTAATGGCAGACGTGATCGCCTGACTCTGACCCCGATCGTTGGGGCAGGCTTCACCCCCGTGCCTTTTCCACCAGCACGTTCGTACGATCCCGTTTATTACGATATATAGCCATATATATGTATACTACATAAATATTATACATACAGGTAGCTATATACATATATTCGACCGCTAATTGCGTCGTTTTGACGTGATATTTATTTTTTGTTGATACACATTTTTTTTCTCCTCATTACCAATAAATACAGTCACGCGAACGTGCAATTAATTATTATTATTATTATTGTTATTATTAGTATATATGCACATGGGTGAGTTGATTATAATATGCAAATAGCAGCTTCACCGGTTGGGAGCCACTAGTCGTTGAGAAAAGAAGGAGTGGCTTTATTAATGCATCAAAGTTTACGAATTCTGTGCTTCGCGTATACTTTTTGGTTATTATTCGGTCACGCGTGGTAGTTACTGCTTCTGAATTTCACTTATGGTATCAGGGGAGGGAATTTTTTTATTGCAATTAGGACAATTGTACGTACATCGTGAGGTAGGTTCTACGCGGATGGAAAAAAAGACCCAAACACATACTCTTGAGGATACGGACGAGACAGCTGAAGGACCCTGGAAATACAAGAGAATACCAATAGAGGAATGATTGGATCAGGTTGGAAGATTTCTGAAGAGTATTCTTTGTTTGGAAGAAACCTCTTTCGCGGATGATCCCAATTCTCATTTGTCGGCCTGCGCCAGAGATATATCCGACGAAAAGAAACGGTAAGAAATTTTACCTTCTCGGTGAAGAGGAGTCTGCGCGTATCACACGGAGGTCCTTGATACATATCTGTACCCTATCTACGCAAAATGAATTCGGAGCTTTCGAATATTCGCCGAGCTTCAGATTGAATCAAAAGTGAACGGTCTGTTGAATCAGATGACGGGTTTATAATTTAATGTTATACAAACTCAAAGATATCACAAATATTACGATGTTAGGCAAATTCCCCTTTCTCCTTTGGAGTTAAGCTCGTAATTCCCAATTTGTAGAATCCCTTGTTGTAGGAGTTTTCGTCAGTATTTCAGACGGTCTAATTTCATCTGGAGAATCTTAAATTCGTCATTGTGATCTGGCGACCTGAGGGCTTGGATATAGCTGTAATTTCCCCCCCCCCTTTTAATTAGGAGGAACAAACCACAACGATATCCAATTCGAGGGGGAGGATAAGCTTCATTGCTTTGGAGTATATCGAGCCGATTGTTTCGATGTTTTGCCCGGTTTGCGGGGAGTGAAAATTAAACCTGACAGGAAGATTAGATGGGTCAAAAGGTGGGGGAATACCTGCCGTTAGGGTTTCGGAAGCAATTTTTTTGTGTTGTTGTTTTATTTTTTTCGCGGGCAGCTAACCCTTTGAAACGAAATACTCCAACACTCTGACGTTCCGCAATTAAAGCTCTCAACGAACGCGACCCACCGAGTCTCGTAATCCTTCACCCTCTGCAAGCGAAAGTAAAAGCCCACTAAGCAGAGTTAAGTACTACAAACAAACGAAGGCTGCTACCACCTCTAGGACATCCGATACGGCTAACATTCGGTCTCGAAGTCTGAATGCCCATTTAGCTCTAATAACACTAAGTTATAAATGCCGGGGTTCTTTTTTCTTTCCTATTGGCACCACCCAAATGTATATAAGCGCGTATTCATGTATCGGTACTCGCGCCCACGCTGAAAAACACATGCAAATGATGTACGTACGTGTGAATTTATACCTCATGTATCACCAACGCCAGAATCCTGAGGTTCGTTTCAATGGGAAACGATAAATAACCGTTACGAGGACAGCCTCTGGGGACCATATTACCCCGTGTAAAAACCTTCTTTTTAAAAGCCTCTTAAGCGACTACCGGCACTAGCCATGGAAGTGAGCAGAACCACCATTTGTTTTCCGCAATCTGCACCGCGGTAAATCCTGACCCTGTGGCATGCACGCGGTCCGCTTGAATCGAAATTGGGTCGCAGTTCGCGTCGAGTCTTGCGAGCTTTCGTGGTGAATCCTCGGGTCGTTGGTCCTTGGTCGTAGTTCCTGGTGGAGGATGAAACCCTCTCGGGGAATCACCCGCGACCTCCGGTGGACGACTTCCCGTACGGTGTTCGCGGTGTCTCTTGTCGTCTGATCGCCGTTGCACTGCACCAGCCAAAAGCTCAGCTTTCATAAAATAAAAACCACGTCCAGGTCAGTATCGCCACTGGAAATCTAGCAGACGTGAAAAATCCAGAGATAGGGAAGTTTATCATGTCAATTCGCCACCCTAACTCTATATACTATAGTTCAACGCTGTCTGTTTTCTGGGTTACGAAACGGAACCGCGTTGCATACCTGACCGTACCAAGAAAACGTTCTAGGGTGAGTACCAAGTATGCATTTCACCTATAGATTCTCCGAAACGCTTCTGCATCGATATTTGTATGTACTGTGAGTTCACCCCGACTTCTCGGAAGTCACCTTTAATGTGGAAACTGATCCCCAGAAGCTAAAGACATAATTTTATCCTAATGCAAAATGCATAGGATTTACATGAGTGCCATAGATGTACAAAAACCCCGTGGTTATGTACCTAATCATGAACAATAATGTGTTGACCTGAAAAAAAAAATTACATGGTAAATGGACGTCGAATCCACCTCGAGAAAAAATGGTAAATTCATTCCGAATTTCGATTTTTTAAATATCATAATGTTACCATTTGCATAGAAAAAAATAGTATGATCTTTAGTCATAGGGATCACATTAAAGGTAATTGACTACAGAATGCTTTATCATAGTTACGAATTCCAAAATCATCTATTCTCTGCCTTGGCGTGGCCACAAAGACGCTAAATAATGCCTAATGGTTCGATGAATAGCATGTTCAAGAACAAGAGAGGCCTTAGTTTGCCCGGCCTCGCGTCTGTATCGATGATATTAATGGGCAAACGGCTTGATTCTAATGTAAGACAAACTTTCTACCCTATACTGGAAGTCGCACTGCTTTGAGTACAAACTACAAGTGGCAAATTTACCACACAGCCCTCTACATATAAAACTAATGAAAGGGAATATGGAAATCTGTTCGAAATATCATTATTACTAATTATTGTCACCTCGAAAACGCGAATCGTACTTTCTCGATGACTTATACCCAACCGATCCGAATGAACCCTTACGTATGAATTCAGTGTCTTGGCAAAAAGTGGCTAAGTGTGTCACTTGGTCGAAAAAACTGATGGGATTCCAGTAGAACTCGTGGTTTTTTTTTTTGTTAGCTAGGTTAAGTTGAAAGTGATCTTGTTGGAACAGTAACAAGGATCGGACAATGTTTTATTTCGTACACAGGCTTGGAAGAAAAAGCCCATTCACAAGTCGTGTGTGTAACTGTAGCTATATCACGCGATTAATGTGTGATTTCAAAATCACCATACGCATGTAGTTACAAAATACCTCAAATATATGTATTTTTCAATGGAAATTTCGATAGGAATCCTGATTCGGTAGTGCCGGTGTTTGGGTTTTGACATTTGGTGTGACGGCATGATGGGTATTAGGGAACCGCTACACGCAGAGGAGATAAGTAGTATCGCTCGAGTGAGGTAGACACGCGCCGCAGTAGGTAAATTGTGTAGCGATCAAACGGGTGGGGAACCACCTGTTTATGTAATGGTTGAATTATGTGACACGTTGTAAATCCTCCTTTTGTAGCTACCCTAGCAAAGTGGATACCATGCTTCGCGACGTGTGCTCCATGAAAACAGTTCACTGCCGTCGTTCATCGGTGCGTTGTCCTGTGCGAGGCTCCTTCCTCTTATCTCCTTATATCACTTCACTAAATTGTCAAGTCACAATTTCATGGTGAACAGTTTTGTGATGAGGAAAGAAAAAAAAACAAACAATTTTTCTCCTTTTAAATCCCAAAGCAAAATTTGGCCCTAAAGTAAAGCCATTTTTTACAGCTGTCCAGCTGAAAGTAGAATTTTTAAGGCTGAAGTCCAGTTACTAGAATACTAATTTGAGTCATCTAGATACTGGTACTTTCTCTTTGATTGTTTAATTTGCTGTTCTCTGGCTATGGATAGCAATACAACAAAATACAAGAATAGACTTTTTGATCATTGTGTTCGATGATCCAATTTATGATCTAGGATGGTAATTCATTAAAATTTCGAGTGAAACAGCCGTCAGTGAGTGTGATTGTGTATAAAAACCGTGTGCCGGAAGTCGATGCTGTGCGAAATGGATGGCAAGGGGAAGAAATCGTCCTCGAGTGAATAACACAAGGTAAGTTCTTCCGAGAGTGGGGTACTTACCACTGGAATTTAATGAGAGTGAGCCCCTGAAATTGATGTTATTCATGAGTATTCCATCTCCGGATTCTTTTCATGACGTAACGTGGCGTACCCTAATTTAGGTAACAATGTACCGTAGCTTTGTAAACAGACGTGTATATGTGGTCGTTTGCTACATGTGTATATATACAGGGTGGTCCATTTTAATCGCCCCAGGCAAATATCTCGGAAACTATAAAAGATACAAAAAAAAGTTAAATACAAAACTTGAAGGGTTTTGAGGGGGAAAGATGATGACGATATGTGTTGACTTGTGGGTTCTGCTACTTCCGAGATTTCGCTAGTAACTTCGGATTTTAGATAGGGAACACATATTTTCGATATGAGCAGTTAGCGGCGAGAACAAAGACCAATTCAAATACGAAAAGCAAAAAAAATTTGATTGAAAAAAAAAAAAAAATTTTTTTTTTTTCAATTTGTTTTTTTTTCAATTTTACTTTATTTTTTTTCCTCCAATCCAAATTTGTCATTTTCTGTCAATCAAGCTGATAACGGACCTGGAGACAAATTTCAAAATGTGAGAACAACAATATCATTTCATGAATCACAACTTTTTTTTTTATTTTGTCAACCCACCCAATGTTGTTTTCAATCTCGGGTCTGTAAGGGATTCACCGTTTCGACTGCAAGGAAATTCTCCTGCGAGTGTGAGGTGTAACTTTCGTGTCGAAGTGTATTGGGACATTTCAACAATAACCATAGAAGAATATCTGGATTGCACTAAATAACTTGTGATCCATGAAATGATATTGTTGTTCTCACGTTTTGAAATTTGTCTCCAGGTCCGCTATCAGCTTGATTGACGGAAAATGACAAATTTGGATTGGAGGAAAAAAAATAAAGTAAAATTGAAGAAAAAAAAAAAAAATTGAAAAAATAAAATAAAATAAAAATGAAAAAATTGTTTTTTTTTATCGAATCAAATTTTTTTTGCTTTTCGTATTTGACTTGGTCTTTGTTCTCGCCGCTAACTGCTCATATTGAAAATATGTGTTCCCTATCTAAAATCCGAAGTTACTAGCGAAATCTCGGAAGTAGTAGATGCCACAAGTCAACACATATCGTCATCATCTTTCCCCCTCGAAACCCTTCAAGTTTTGTATTTAACTTTTTTTTGTATCTTTTATAGTTTCCGAGATATTTGCCTGGGGCGATTAAAATGGACCACCCTGTATACACAAGGTAGGTCTTTTGGGACAACCAATGGGATCCCCTTGTGAGAAATACCAACCAACATAGCTCGTTGAAAAATTGAAAAAAAAAATTTTCACTCGCGTACAACTTCCGTGTAAAAGTTCCCCATGTATAACCGGAACCGCTGAGGATTAGATAGCAATATGTGAGTTTGTTGCGGTCTGTTGAGGGGACAGCATAACGTCCCTGAGTAGGTATGGGCTTCGTATTAAAATTTATTCGAAATACCTTTTCGAAAGTAAAAGAAAGAAGAAAAATGTTCAGATCACCTGGTTTCGTTATTATTAGCCGGGTAGCTCGCATTCCAGCGAAAACATTGTAATTCGCAAAACCTTGTCGAGGATAACTGAATATTCAATGCCACAGAAGTTGATTAACGCAGCATCTCACCGGATGATACTTCTCTGCAAAGATATTTGTTTAATAACGCAACTTTTGAAGGGCGTCATTACGTAACGCCGTTCGAAGGGAGGGGAAGTAAATTCTGCCTCATTAGTCGGTCGGTCTCGATACGCGGTGTGGTTGAAAAAAATAATACTCTATACTTTTTACGTGGAATGATTGATGGCTAAGAATCTCTGTTGGCCCGATTCTCCTCACCTTGGAATTCACCTGTCGGCTGCTTTGAACTTCTCTTGAATCGGTCGAGATGTGAAATCAAAGGCGCTTAGTTTATTGAATTCGAGTACTGCAACAAAAACGTATACAACAAGACTCGCGTACATTCGATCTGGGTATTTGATTGAAAAAAAAAAACAAAAAAAACAAGAACAAAGAATTCTTCTAAAATTCGGACCTCTTATAAAAGCAAATACCCACCAACATGACATCGGTGAAAAAGTTTTCGCCTGCACGCGGTAAAATGACGTGGCCAGGCTCGATTAATATCAAAAGTGTCACAGAGTCTCTCGCTTCTTACTTCGTAGCTGGCTGCATCCTAATGCGTTCTTCGCATGCCACGAGGCTAAGCAGACCTAACAACCCTATAGCCAAACCGGGCTGCACGTATAGTAAACCTTACTGCCAGAATTAAATTTACCTTCTCACCCAGTTATTTTTATCGGCAAGCATTCCAATTACCTTCATATCGAAATATCAGACCGAAATAACAAGCTAACGAGCTTTTAGCCAGAAGCCAGAAACTTTTACCTTTGAATTTAAAATCTAATTTAGAATGTAACAAGCTGTTTTGACCACTCGTCAGCTGTTACTCCCCGTTAGGTCAAACCCACTTGGGAGCGGATAACTTTTTCCCTCCAAAATCACAGTAGGCCAGTATAAATTTTCCCCGATAATACCCCGACAGATCTGCATGTCCAGAGTCTCCGTTAAAACTCTGTTGAAAATATATCATCGGTGGCAGCGGTGGGTGCAGAGAAACTTGATCAATAAAAATTCAATTTGTGGTAGTACGGAAGAGTGCAAATATAACAACTTGTATATCCCGGGTGGTACCCGTTTTGTTTAGATTCTTTCACCTGCAGTTAGGGAGTGAGGGGGATTTTTATTTCGGTTTTTTTCATTCAAATCTCGTTTTTACTTCAAACAAAGGTTACCGGGTATTTCGAGGCAAAATCAACGGTATCTAATGAAGTATTGACCTATTGACTACCGTAGTGCAAACATTCCGGGCTGGAAAATACGTTTTGAATGAAAATATCACCCTTTTCTGGTGAGCCGTAGTTTTGTCAACCTCGAGTTGGCCAACGTGCGTATATTTATCCGTTTGAATATGTTGATCAATTATTACCCAGTTTCCACATGCCCTAGTTAGCCGGTTCAAATGAACCATAGGTAAAAAATTACATGCAAAACACTCATACCTATGCAGCCATTTACCTGCCGGTCTATAGATCTGTCGACAGGTACATGTGTCGATTTATACTGCAAACTCAGCTACAATTTTCTCATGTAATCTCATTTGACGGTAGAAAATACCGGAATCTACAGTCCGGAAAAGCTGTGATTTACGATTCAAGTTCCACTACACTAATTATATTCCCCATCCAAATACACAGATTTTGTTCAAATTTGAGGGGACTAGTAGACAGCTATATTGTTTGAATTTAAGTACTCGAAAATTCATGTATTCTCATTTCAAATTTGGAAAAAAATGTTTTCTTTCAAAACCTGTGTCGTAAGGATTTTAGAACACAGTTGGTCCGATTAAGGTCGTTGAGAGGGCTCATTTGGTTTAGAAACTGAATCTTCACATGTGAACGAGAGAATTTCTCAATGTTTTCGTTTTGGCTAAATTATTTGCAAATTAGTGGCTCAAATTTTGAAAACTTTGAAAAATGAACTGTAGGTTTGCACACTGTTAATTTATTTCAGATGTCATTTCCGAACCAAATTACCTTCCAACGACCTCAGTGACAGTGTTCCAAAACCCTTACGACACAGGTTTCCAAAGAGAACATTTTTTCTACGTGGAATAAACTTTGGTAACAATAAATGAATTCTGGATTAGAAATTTCTGAAACTAAGCTGTAGTTTTCTTATAATGCTTCCGAACTTTCCGAGCTTTCTCGAACAGCTGTAACACTTGAATTTCCTGTACTTCATCTTGAGCAATTGACAATAGAAAATTAAAAATTCGGTATCTCCTATAATACCTCGCAGAACACCATAGTTGAAGAATTCTCTAATTCAGTTGGTTATATTCCTACTTTGAAACTGCAGTGAATTAAGTTTACAGCGATCGTTCATTACGAAGAGCTGTGCAATTTAAACTTTGTCAATTTTCTGCTCGCTAACCGTGAGGAGCAGAGAACTAGAAAAGTAGTGGGCTCGGGGATGTTTTGAAAGAAAAGAAAGAACATGTACATTGTACAGCCAGCATCGTGATACCTGAATTGTATTGACGTATGGCGTGAAAATTGCCAGCTCTCAAGATAATAATATCCTCGATGGATATTGTATGAGTCTAGCTATTGAGGCAACAAATGTCCAGTTGCCGGGCCAGGCCGATGTACGAGTTTATTAGAAATTGGCCGCCTCCATCTGTGAGTTATAGCAAAGTTTATTCGATCCAAAGAAAATAGCTTGAACTCTTACATCCGTGGCAATTGATTTGATAACTATTGATCAGAAATTCGTCGTTTGATTGTTATTTGCCATTGTACAATACGATGGTACTACTTTGGAAACTAATCTTGTTAATGGCGGCAGGCAATTCAGCGAAGTGTAATGTCCCGAGAAAATTGTAAGAAAGGCTTGAATTTTGACCGTCAACTTCATTCGACCGTAGCAAACGTTGCCTTCTAGCTCTTTGTATATACTTACGTGAATATTGCCCCAGCGTTGTTTCTCAGCTCTAACGACCCTGCGACCAAACAACAGAAAAGTTTTCTATTTATTCAACGTACATAGCTCGTCGCCGTCGGCGTGTTACAGTTTCATAATAAGGGAGACTCTCCTTGTGCCCTAGGGTTGATTTTTAATAATTAAACGAAGACGCAGCTGCGCACCTTGGTACGCAGAGAAACGCTCTGCAAGTGTAAGTATGGTCGAGTACCTACGTGGAAAGAGAAAAAAGTAGACATAGACAATATGGTGCTGCATGCAGCGCGGCAGCGTCTTGATATTAAAATTCAAAAATGCCTATTCCGATTTTCTGATGACTCTGACAATATTCAAATAAGTTGCCAATAAACCGTCGTCTTGTCGAACCACCATACCTGTCTGCGTGGATATAAACCCGTCTCTTTCACCTAGACAGAGAAAACCCTTCGCCTTCGGGCTCTCGGCTTCCGCGCCTCTTGGTGGTAAGCGGTTTCTGGTTGGCGTCGATGATTGCGTAAAAGTTTCGAGGGCAACGCAACCTCCTCAAGTGATTCCGCGTCAGCGTTTCTTCCTTGGCGTTACGCCCGTTCGCCAGCCACATCATCATCCCTCGTTACTTGCCCGATCTACCATATACTATACCATACTTCCGGCACATTGGAAGGGTCGGGTATCTCTACTACCGATATTACAATTTACTACACCGCAGCCTGGGGACGGACAGTCCGTACCATTAAATAAAATATTCTCAATATACATTTACCTACAGCTGGGTCTCGGGTTGTAGACCCTTCGTGACTCGGACGTCCGGTGTAAACGCGGCGGACATTGCCTAGGAGAAAAAGCGTGCCTACAAGGTATTTTACAAAGGTGGTATAGAGGAACTATACTGACTTTCAAAGATCGTCGCGTGCTGATCGGAATGATCGGTACCTAGCCAACAACGACTAACCTGCCCAGTGTTACACTACTACCTACTAATCGTAACGTTGACGCGGGAATGACCACGACGACATGGTGTTTAAAATTATACGTAAAACGTTAAGGAGTTCTTGGCCTCTGTTGTGAACCCGCATGCAAGTGAGTATACAGTTTTATACTTCGACCATGGATGGGATGGTGGAGGAAAAGTGAGGATGCACGAGTGGCCACTGTGGAAACTCTTTCATAATGTAAAGTCGAGTTGGTGGAAGCTTGCTGCAGGAGCTTCTTGTTCGGCTGGCGTATACCATGGACCTGACCCAGGCCGGGAGCAAGGGAAAATATATTTTCAGTCTTTAGTGACAGTATGAGAGAGGTTGGGTGAGGTTCAGCTTGCTGCAGAATAGGGTTTTCTTGTACCTCTTATTGCTGGGGCTGTGTTCAGCGTCTGAAGGTAAGGCAAATGAAATTTTTAAACCCATATGACCATTGTTCGCTCAAAATGTCCCACGATGAAGCGTCCAGAACTCCAGACTGACCGGATAGCTGCAGCTAGTCTACCGTTTTATAAATCCATTGATGTTCTGGAACCTGAAGTCACGTCGAGTCTTTTATTTATTGGACTTATTCCTGATTCACAGAATATCAGTACATATATCGATTGCGTGAGAAAGACTAAAAGGGCGCATTTCAGTTTTCCGTCCGTTCTGAAAGGTAGTTTTGAATGGGTATACCTACTCCGGTAATAGTCAAACTTCCGTCCAACAGTTTTATATCCAGATGGAGGGTATAGTTTAACGCAGAAAGCAGAATGTCATTTCGTAATGCACAAGACTCATGCGTCTCGAAGTAGTAAGATAACATTTTCAGGGCATGTCTGTCAGATGAACTACCATATGATACCATAGATTGATTTCGTAATATGTTCATTATGTTGGCGAAAGTTCATTTTCTCTGAAGATTAAACTTTCATTTCCATGTTACTTTTTCATTAGAACCAAGACAAAGGCAGTTCATTCCGATCCAGAATGATACCAAATTTAGTTTGAAGTTTATTTTTGCTCTATTGGAGCAGCTACAATTGTGGTAAGAGCAAAAAATCTACAAGTTAGATAGTACTTCATCATGACTCAGTAACGATTTCGGACACAGTGGTCTGTGCAGATACCGCATTGGCTTTGTTGAACTGCTTTCTACAACCACTGTGAACTGCGGGAAGGTTCCTTTATTAATACAGAAGTAATAGCTATTTGAAAATACCATACAAAATGGACGAGAAGTTCATTCGTCTCTCAAAGAGATTCGCGTGAATATATTCATGATATCATGGTTAGAGAGGCGAGGAGTGAGGATGAAAAAACGCAAATATAACCAGACATTTTCCCACTTCAAGGATTTGCGAATTGAAGTTCTCCCTCTAACGTGCACGATGCAGTGACGTGGCTAAGTTTGTGAAACTTGAGCCACTACCAGAATCGCTAACTAGTTTACATTTAATTTGAATAATATTCCTTCTACCAACTGACACATCATGCCGCGATCATATAGAGCGAATGATGCAGAAGCACGTCTCGATTTTGTTGTACAGATATATAGCGTTGGGAATGGATGCCATTAAAGAATAGGCGCCCATCGTTCACCGTCAAAAAAAGCAATAATAATATTTGAAGTTTCTGTTCAAACTCGGGTATAGGTATATGGTCTGCACGGTAAATAAGAAGTGGTAAAAAGTCGTTGAGAGCCTAGCGAGGCGCTGGATATTAAAAGTTATTCCGGCGCCGAATAAAGTATCAAAAGTTTCAACTTCCTGCAAAGAAAAGGTACTCCGTTATCTCCGTGATCGCCGACGCTCGCCGGAGGCCCTTTTATAAATCCTGAATCAGGCAAAAGACGTTTCACCTCCAGGCGTAAGACGTCCTCGGTGTTTTAGCATACAAGTACCAAGTATCGCTCGTTAGCGGGTCCCCCTGTCTCGATTACTTCGTGTACTTTTTCTTCTCTCTTTCACCCTGTTTTTTTTTTTTTTTTTTTTTCTCTTTTTTCAACGTTTTCGGAGCATTGCGTGTCCTTAAGTATCTCGAACGATTGAATAGAGTGATTGCGGAAGAAATTTTTGCAAAGTATAATATGAGCTGGTGTAACGCTATGATCGTTCAGAAGATACATTTTCGCTGAAGGGGTGGACAATATTTATTTTCTTTATTTTTTTTTTCTTCCCCCCTCCTGGGTAAACATAATCTAGGTGAAAATCAGTGAGGTTAAGAAAACCCGAACCCTATAATAATTTCCCTTTTTTGTAGCCGCGTACGGACTTTTGATCGATCTCGAATCGCAGATACGATTGTCAGAACCGGAGGTATACGGATAACTCGCGGTATACGTGCGGCTACAGGAAACGGAAATACTTGGGTTAGCGGACTAAGAGAAATAGCAAAGTCTACAGTCAGCAACGCCGAACGAAGTCTGAAGAGACGTTGATTGAAAAAATAACTCCCGGAAAGTTTGAATTTATCCGGCAGCCAACACCGCCCCTGACGCCGACGCTGCCACCCTCCAGCCCTCCAACCCCACAGTACTTCTATTCACTTATGAGAACGGTAGGGAAAAGGAGAGAAAAAAAAAGTGGTTTGAGGGAGTGAATATTACGCATAACTTTGCATCTCTACATTACTTTATTCTAGCTCACTCTCTTTGGCATTGGAATTGTAACTTTGGCATGAACGAATCAGAACAGTGCGAAATACTGAGACACTACTGACAAGTAGAGAAAAATATTTCACATGGAAACATGAAACATGGATTCTACAGCTGAAGTTGAAAATCCAAGCACAACAGGCATTGCCATAATTAATTAGTGATATTCACAGCAATTGCGGTGGTATTGATTGATGATAAGCTGATTGTTAATGGATTTGATCCTGTCCTTGTATTGATCACTCGAGAAGTAAGACCCTAGGTTCTATTTTCTCGCTTCTTCTAGGTGAATTTCTCTCTCGGTGTTTCAAATACGAACATATGTGTGTTCCTGGAGAGATATCAGCCGGTAGAAATGAACGAGAAAACAAGGAGGCAACTCGATTCCTTATTCATCAACCCTTGCATATGCGATATGGCGAAGGGATTCTGCGCGTGGTGGCCGTAACGCGGTTCATAGAGATTCAGCAAACTGTTAAACAGATTGAAAGCCGTGGGGCTGCATAACTTGATTTTTCATAACGATATAATATATCAGGTAATCTATAAAACGCGAAGAAAACCTGGCAGGTAATCAACGCGAGGGTAATATACAAGTCCGGTTTTGTCATCATCCGCATCATGCGGATACCCGGGAGCTGCTGCACTCACTGAATCGATGCCTGGGGGTTGCAAGACGTAGACATCGTGCTTTTGGTACACACGACTGCAGGTATACTCGCACATATACCCACTTTGCGCAACAGACTGTAACGCGTCCAGTTCCCTGTGGAATGAAATCGGGAACGGAAGAATATCTTCATTTTTTATTTATCCCCGGTGTGTTCAGGACGTATTGTTATATCGTCACTGCGCTGCGTCGCAACTCTCTGCAGCAATACTTTTCGCAAATTTATTTCAACCCTTGAAGCGTTTTATACAACTTTTTGAATAACATGCCAATTTCTGTTTCCCTATGGAATCGGCCGGTTCACATAACGCATATTTCGCTAGTTCATATACGGGGTAGACTATTTAAGGCGATATGGTACAAGTCGCTTTGAACCTAACCTCGTTAACATGAAAAATATGAATTTGAATGGAATTCTATTCGTTTTTTCCAAACATTAAAATACTTGGCCACTTTCTGCCGTAGTAAAGCATTGATCCTCTGAGTTTCATTCCGGTAGGTTGTACAGTTTGGAAAAAACTACGAATCGCATTTTCGAGATGATAACAATTGCTATAATAATATGGGATCCCGAACACAGCCCGTATAGCACCTTCAAAAAAGGTAAAAACTTCGAAGAATCACCGATTTTTGTGTGAACTCCTTTATTCCTGGGTTATATTATTGCAAACTGAATTCGGAATAATTCCTAACCTATTAGGAGGGAGGGAATCAGATGTAAGAAAAGTTATTTGTGCCATCTTACACCTACCAATCTGTAAGAATATGCGCTTTGATATGTAAAAGCACATTTCACATTTGTCATGGTCCGATGTCCGATTGTAAAGTGCATTTGTCGTGCACTCTATCCAATCTTCTATTATTGGCTCTTCACAGATCTTTGAACATCTTTCGGCACGATCGCATAGCTGAGCGCCTTACATTCATCATCGCGAAAAACGTCGAAGTGAAGAAAAAATTACCTTCAGCTGTTGCCAAATAGCGAAGTTTTTTGTTCATACTACTAGTTTTTTTTTCTCGAGTGAACTTTAGTTTTTTTTTTGGACTCACCCCATTTTTTTGTTCTTGTTCGAATTGAAGTCTTCGACTTTTTTTTCTCGTCATCTTAAACTAATTGAGGCTCAAACGATTAGCCGATGAAAATTTAGTTTGACTTTTGATAGCGCATCCTCACAAACCATATGCATGACTGCGTAATTTCAGACGTTGGTATCCTTTATCAAAGATGACCAACAGGTGTCGAAAAATGAAGGCAATATTCGTACAAATACCAACGATATACACCTTGCTAAGTATCGAAATATTTTATTAAGACCGAGAAAATGGCTAAGACTTATCTAAAATTTACATTGTTCGTGTATTTTTCTCGAAAAATTTGTCAAATGTGACCTTGGGGTCCCTAATGACTGGTGGGAACATTTTTGCATTTCAAAATCTAACCAGGACGTATATATCCCTAACTCCCAGCTCTACCGTGAGGCCGCCTTGCTTTTGAAAAAATTCGTGTAATTAAGCACCAGACGGGGGTTGAAAAGATGCGGAAAGTTGCAAGTTCGCCTCGAAATCTTGTGTGTAAGTAGGTTAGCACCACGTTAGTAGGGTCGCAAGGCGTAAGACCGCAAGAGGGAGCGGCTCTGTACCGAGCATATTTTCACGAGTATATACGAGCAATTCATACATATTGCATTTACCTACGCTTACCATTTCAAAGCGAGAGACGCTCATTTAGCATGCAACATTTCCTAGTTTACGTCTAGGTATGCAAGACGCTCCTGTTTGTTCAGAGCCACCGTTTGTGTCGTGATTAATTCAGAATCAAATTCGCCGCCGCCGTGGCATAGCTTATTTAGCCTCAGGTAACGAGATTTCATTTTTAAAGACCGCGTACCTACCACTTGGCCCCATATCCTCATTACTCGCAGTATTCCGATTACGACCGTATCTATATATATATGTTTCTTTAATTGTGTTGATCCAACGTCCACAAATCCAGGACGTACTTAAATTTTCGAAAAAGCAAAAGAAAGAGAAGCAAATTTTATTTCCACTATGAATCGAGATTTTTCTCTTCAATCCGAGCAAAGTCCTTGCAGAGTTTTTTCCCCCCTTTTCGTCCTACAAATCCTCAAGGACTCTCTAGGATTTGAGATAGACGGATTTTGCGGTGTGCAACAACCGAACATCGAAATACATTCTAGGATATTTGCCAGACTTGGAAAGCCGTAGTCAAACCCTGTGCCAGATCAGACGGATCAGTTTCTGTGTGTACGCATACCTACAGATTTACGGATACATACCTATATACATATACCAGCGCTGTACAGATACAGAGAAAATTCTGGGCAAAGCTTTGGGGGGGGGGGGGGGGGCAAACAATTTTATAGTCCGGCGCCCTTTAAATTGAAATCAGACATAGGCCACACATATCACGAGTTTATTCGTGCCGCGTTAAACCAGCGAGTAAAGCCTCTTGGGGGTGGGATAACTTTGGAGAGACATTCAAAAACAGGGGAGCCCTGTTTTTTTTTTTTTTTCCTCTCGATCGTTTCACGTTCATTGGTCACGAGAGAGCGTATTCGGCGAAAATTTATACTTTATTATTTAGGAGGAGTAGGCTGGTAGCTGCTATCGCGGGCTTTCCAGCACCCGAATAAAAAACCGAAGGTATCTATCTATACATGTATACTTACGTTTCGCCTTCTAAAAAGTGACAATAAATACTTTGGAGGAAGCTGTGACCTTGCACGAGGACATCTCGAGGAGAAAAGAAGCCTCGCTTTCGCCTCTGGAGCCAGTGGAAACGCCTTTGATCACAGAAGCTGAAACTGGTCCTGGTACCGTCGACCATTACCAACCAGTTGATATTAAATATTGAATTATTACTTCGGGACTTTGATCATTTTCCTCAATAAATAACGACTAGCGGTCTCTGTCAGCTCACAGCGTTTGCCCTGAAGACTGAAAATTTCGCGTTAGGGTCTCTCTTGGCTAGAGAATTGAGATGTTCGCGGAATCTTGTCAGTTATTTGGTTTCTTGGAAGACTCGTACTCATATAATTCAATGCTTTTTTTTATACCTAGTCAAGGGATGGATATCAAGGAGAGCGGGTATGGTGACAGTCGAGTAAGTCAACTCACCAAGTACCTAATTGATTTTGGGATGATGATGATTAGTTTTTTTTTTTTTTAAGGGCTAATTTGACTCGCTCTTGAAAGCTTCTCCCATTTCTCAGCAGCGACCGCACACGAGGGGTTTAGATAGAGTTTTATACTGGTTGACAGATCACCGAGCCCTGGGCTATGGCGTTTGTAAAAATACCTATAACCTTAGAGTCAGTAGTTTGTCGTGCCTAGGGAAAATCATAAAGCTTCGCTAACGGTGTTTCGTCGTTATTATTGGACGCGGTTGACTCTTCAAAGCTTACCGTCATGATCAAAGACGGAGCTTTCCATCTGTTTTTTTTTTTTTTTTTTTTTTATTAAACATTTTTATTATCCCCGAGAAGAACTGCGGGCTCCCCGCGATAGTACGACAGTAGGGCATGGATGCGGAGCTACAAGTATAGAGGATATATTTTTAATCTTCCTATCTCAGAACTGCAAGAGAAATGACACACCTGGAGTTCTAGCTAAAGAGAAAGAAATATGGGAGAATCGGTGGAGGAAGAAAGGCAATGTCGTTAAATGAGCGTTTTTCTTGCTGATTACCTCGCGCGTCCGATAAACGTGATTAATTATTCAAATTCTTACCTTGGCGTTTACGAGTCCACGTTCCTTGTCCAAGTTGGAATAGGTTCGCGCGCCTGAAGATGATGGGGTATTAATCACCCGGGTTGTTGTAAAGTCAAAAACTCCTCACGCGATTTCAGGACCTCTTCAATATGTACGTTAATTCATTTTTATTCCTCCTCCATTCTCCATCATCATTTTTACGTCACCTGTCTTTTCACAAGACATTTCTCGCCACCCCTTCTATACCCATCGGTAGGGTTTATATCTATGGGGAAGGCTTCATTTTTGTTAGTCTCTATATCTTTGCGATTTTTGCTATGGCCATACAGGTATCATGATCATTAGGCTGTCGAATCGGTAAGCTCAGTCGATACGGTTCTCTCGATCTGCAGTGTTAGACACAGACATATCTGATTGTCAGATAAGTTCTAGTTAGTTATACAATTTTTAGCAAGTTGACTTTGTTGATGTTGTTCCAAATAAGAAACTTTGATGAAATTTCCACCGAGCGTAGGTACGTGCTCTAGAATCGCACAGTAGGCATAGTCGAAGATCAAGAACTTGAATAGATGGAATGAGTGTGAAAGAACAAATTCATCATACAGGGTATATACGTATACGTGTTATTATATCGTGGTTTGATCAAATTCACGATAAGTTAATCGAGCGGATCGAACGGGAACCGCTCTATCATCAATGGTCAATTTACATGAAAGTTTCCGGTTGGATATTCTTGGTCGCGTTTCAACTGAGGAAGCGTACTACTGCTGACCTACGTTCGAAAAATCGTTTGACCTGAACCCGGTATATGAAAACGAGTTTTGTTGGGTTTGAATATAAAAAACTGTTCGTCATGGTTAGATTACCTGGGCTTGGTGGCTAAATACTGAAAAAGGTGTTCTAAATTTAAATAATAATTTACATGCATGGGATCTCTATTCGGAAAGTACTTTTCGTATTTGCTTTTAAAATCCTACCGCAACCAAAGTTACGTATGTGCATTTTAAACGCTCGAAATTAACGCTACCGCGGGTTAACAATCCTGTTCCTGTTAGGTGGTATAGGAGAAATAAGGGTTGATGCATGAAAAACATAGCCAGAAATCTACGCGTAGATAGGTAACCAAATAGCTTTTCATTTGCGGTTCAGGTAATAACAATCCTAACTCTGCCATAATACAACCAACTTTGAAAATTTCGGCCACGATTTACCTACATTTCTGTTATCAAGGATTGAGTCTAAATACTAAACCAAACAGATATACGAATCGCTTTGCACTGAAACGATAACGGAAAAATTTTTTATGGCGAACGATTCCAACAGTTTTAATTTTCAGTCTCATCGTAGGATACCATTTGTTTCGAACAGCGCTAACATGATCCAGATCCTATATGAATTCCAAAACAAAAATACGAAATTCCCACTTTCAATACAGTCCTTCTTGAACTGAATTGAGGTCAGGACATCTTTCATTAATATTATAGGAACGAAGTATGTTTACGACTTCCTGACACGTATCCTGGGAGTTTTTGTCCTGTGAAACTCTCTGTTGACGCTTAGAGCAAAGAAGCGCATCTAAACAGGTCAACGAAGAAGAAGCAGAAGTAGAAGAAGAAGAAGAAGAAGCATGGTAGTTTCTCAGTTGCCGCTTAATTATGGAGTCTGTTGGCAGCCCCGTATAACTTCGGTGGGTTCAAGTTTCTAATCCTGAAATCGCTACTTCATATCTTTAACGTAGCGATGAATGTTTCACAACGGTTTACACTATAAACTTTTAGTTCAACTAAAGTCTAAGACGTTGCTCAGGAATCACATGCTTGTGATTCTCGACAGCTAACGTGTGAATATTTTGAAATGACGATGATCCTTATGATGATAAGAACGAGGATCATATTAACGAGAATAACCACGAGATATAATAATTGATTGAGCGTTTTTCCATCATCGGAGTAAGTCAACAAAATTAGTCCTTCGCAATTAAAAACTGGAACGAGATTTTTTTAATTGAACCGAATAACCGGGTGAGTTCATTATTCAATCAACTGATAAATTTGATGAGAATATAAGTGAACCGATAAAATAAATCGAGGGGTAAAGAAAATCTGTAGGGTGGGGTTATAAGACAGAAGAAAAATATCAGCCTGTAATTTTGCGAAGTATTATTTTCAGGCCATTGGCAAAGTAAGCAGAAGGTAGTTAAAGAATCAATTTTTTTCGACAAGACCTTCATTCTTTATTTTACTTAACATTTTTCTTCTATTTTTCACGCTTGATTTCAGACTCTCTTTCTCTCTCTCGAAAAAAAAAAATAAAATAAAATAAGAAAAATTCTGAGAAAAAAGACGGAGAACGAAAAGAAGAAAAAAGTACAAGGGAGAAACTTCCATAGTCCATAAAGAATCCTGAGCTGGCTTGACGATGCTTTCGTTACAATTGCGGCCTTCAAACGTTGGTAATTATAAGGAAGTTTAATTCCACATCGGCGAAGAACAAACAAAGCTTTCAAATATGCTCATAATATTACGAACAATGAAATTGGCTTCTTCGCAATATTATCAAACAAGGGGATTGACTGAAAGTAAGCGGGGGCTATCGTTCGAATAATTTTATCAGTATTGTTTAACGAACCGGATAAACGAACCAAGGAAAATACTCAGGGACGTAAGGACTTGGAGTAGGCCGTGTTCGAGACGTTCAAGTTTCCGGTAAAAACCAAAGTCGAGCTATATTCATCGAAGATACTTATATAAGCATCACCAATGATGCATCCATCGTATTTTTCCATTCAAGTTTGATAATTCTTCGGAAAAGTATTTTTTTGATAAAAATATTTGTGAAAATAAGATTGTCTAAAGCATTTCAAATACTGGTGATGCCTATTGTTAGAATTTTACGAATTCAGGTATATTCGGTCAAAAGATGATCAAACTTAAACAGTACCAATTTACCGACCTGTCCAATCGGCCCGACTCTACTCAACAAAATTGTCTGGCCATGGCAGATACTTGCCCTTCAAGTTCTGAACTTCGTTTTTTTTTTATACAGGCAGTAGAGTCGAGTGAAAAATTATGACGATTATAACCATGATTCATAACGATAATTCAAAGGCATCAAGAATTTTACACTTTTCTTGGAGAGTTTTCTCGTAAAAGTCGAGTAACTAGCCTCGGTATTAAAAGACATTAGGTCCACATGGTGGCAGCCTGGCAACCGTAGCTATACATACTGTGAGCTACCTCGGATGGTTGGTTCAATACCGGTGTCGAAATTTTAATAAGATGATGCAAATGTGATGTATAAGTCTTTCCAAGTTTTCGCATTTCTTCCTGGTCATTACCTACTCTGTGTACAATGTACATACATATATATATATATACCGATACTCATCAGGCAAATCAGAACGGTGGGATGGTTCTCGATACACTTACAAAGCCGCTAAATTAGTTGAATATGAGCAAACGAGCAAACACGTAACTCCAATCGATTCTGACCTCAGCTCAAAGGCTAATAAATGGTGGGCAATCAATCACTTTAAATACGCCACGATCGTACGAGGAAATTTGTGATTTTATATCACTGACCAGTATCGCCGAGTCTGATTCGCGGATATATAATTTAGAAACTCTGCACCTACACGTCGGATGATATACAGACGAACGAGCTTCGCCCCCTGAGGGAGCAATTCGCAGCACAGTTTTATTCCAAAGAAATATGGATTTCGCAAAATGGTGCACGGGTTGGGTGGGATTTCGACGATAAATAATTCCCTGGCCTTCCCCCTTCCAGAATCCGGCTATTTCATTCCTACCATCAACATGAACGGGTAATGTTCGGTGCTACGGATTACTGCAGTACACTAAAAAGAAAGAGGCTAAAGTAGGAAATACTCAATTCCTGCCCTGATTTTTGCCTATTTCTACGACAATTTTTTCCAACTCTCCTAACCATTCGGTTGCGGTCGACCGTGTAGTGTCCCATGAATTTAGATAAATTGATTCCATCCAATACTCCATCTACTCAGCCTACCATTCATACCCGGAGAAAGCTTCACCCTGATTTTATTTCCCGGTTCCACAAAGTCTGGTCAACTTGAGGTTAGTGACGTTCTGAATCACGTGAAATATTGCGTTACGTCTAGAGTTTCTCAAATAAAATCAACGAATCTTGCTTAGGATTTGTTTGCAATCCCCTGCACCGTGGACTCGTCATCTTTCCAATCCTAGACCCTTGAGCGACGTCTCTTGTCCAAGCCTTTATACGAGAAGAAGAAGAAGAGAAAAAATAAAAATAAAAAATAAATGGAGTAAGAACAGAAAAAGAAACAAACAAAAAAATAGCATTAGGGTGCTCCTGGACGTGGGGCGGGTCTGCGCGATCGGGCAAAGAAGTCGAGAGCCAGAGGTCCTCGTATATCTGCGAAATGGTCCCCGAGCTCCCTGAGAACGGCCTGTGCGACCTCATAGCAACAGCTCTCGCAGCGATTATGTGTTTTATGGTCGGAAAACGTTGAGTTACTGCGGCTCCCTCCTACAAACGAAGGCGAGAAATCTTCTGTCGTTTTGTATGTTGCCCTTAAAATGCGCCCGTTTATTGCTACTTGATAATATGATTCTTGAAGCGAGAAGGGCTTTTCAAATTTGAGTGTGACATGTTACTCGTGAATTCGAAAGGTCAAAAGTCCTTGGACTTTCTCGAAAATGGTGGATTAATATTAAATACTACGCTTTGGAATTTGGTCACCGTAAAATTAGAACAATTTTATCAAGGGGCGTGCTGCGCATACTTTTTAGTTGATGTGTAAGTTTTGGAAGTAGGTAGCGTGACTCTTCTAACGTTGGAATCTTCGTATGGCAACGAAAAGGCAGAGATGCTTTAGTAAAGCGTGAATTCCCCTGCTATATAGGGGTAGATACTTCGACGATTTATTACTCAATTCCATCCCGAGCAATTCCGTCTAGCGCGTGTACCTAGGATCTAGTATAATATAGTCCGTTATCGCTCGTAGCGTGGTCCAGGCAGATTTACGGTGCATATATATATATAATTTGCATCTAAAAAGTAAACCCACGTCAATGAAGAGATTAGGTATCCGTGGGCTGACTTGTAAATGGTGATTGATTATGATCAATGACACTGCAGAACTTTACATGAGAAATTTGGTACTTTTTGTTTTACAATTGGAATCGAGTCTGAATCATGTGAATGCTTTCGGAAACTTAAAATAACGCGTCCCACATCACAAATCGTTAAGAAATGTAGAAGTTTTTGTACCAGTATATACTGAAGAATCGAGAATGTCAAAATACTCATCACGGCAAGTATTCAGAACACTGGGACGAAGGTGTTCTAGTATCTATTGGATCCGAGGTTCAATTCTAAATCAGTAATTTGTCAAGTTTTGCGGGAAAAATTAGTATCAAAAATTCGATTATCGATATTTTGCAGCAAACAAGGTATCCAATTTCGAATTAGATACTTTGATATTCCGTACGATTGTTTCACGATTAGTATCCTGTACAGGCTCCTCAAGATTTGAATGTCCTGTAAAGAAGGAGCATTTTCAAATTCTCTACTTGTCAACATGTACCGGTGGGGTAGTCCTGAATTGTTCAATAGATTTTTGATTCAAGGGTGAGGTATTGTTCATTTTGAACAGCACTAACATCGATCCCAAAACGAAAGTACTGCAAAATTTGCACTTCCAGAGTAGAGCTTTTCCGTATAAGGAATACATGTATTCGGAATAATTCTGCAACCAATCAACCGACTTCTGGAGCTTATGTTTCTTGAATAGAATTTCATCCCGCATGACAAAGAATACATCGAGAGATTGGAAGATGGAGCTTGTGTCTTGTCTCGCGAGAGATCGTACAAAGAAGAATATATATCTCGATCTAGATTCTCGAGCGGCCTTCAACTCAATCGTATTGTTCAACCTCGGTGTATGAGTGCGGCACGAAGGCTGGAAGTCGGTTTGCTTCGAAGTCGCACACGGGTAGGTATGCATGGTACCTTATCCGCGTATTCATACACCAGATATCCATAGATATGGGCAGATATATAGGCATGCACACGGATATCTTACCATATATATCGCGGATATAAATCTGCTCCAAGGATGCAGCATCGAACTGCACCTATCTCACCTCAGGCAACTTCCGCGATGCCAGTGAGTGGAAACTTGTTGAAACTTAGGATGTTGCTTCTTGTTTTACTGGAAGCAAACTACTTAAGTGCTTAAGAGATAATTTGTCTGGGGGGAAGGGCTGTCTAGAAATGTAAGCTACTTCCATGTTGCGTTACATTCATTCAGAGTTGACTTGATGTTCTTTAATCTGACTTCAACTGCTAGTTTTCACTTAATTTACGGTGATCGCTAATATATCTCCATTTTTTTGCTTGGTGGAAATTTCACGTACGGGAATACAATTTTATCTCTTTCATAAAACTTGATTTGAACGTCTGAGCAGTATTAATCCTTGATTGGTCACACTGAGGCTAATCTTACGCTAGCTGTTCAAATTCCTGATCAGACATCAAGCAGTGTTACATGTGGAAAATAGTTCAGAAGTCAAATCATATTATCGTTGATATCTTGCTTAGACTCTACATCCTTGAAAATGAATGAAACGAAAACATTGGGTACATTATGTTAATCATAGCATCCCAGCTAATATAGTAAATATGTTGAAGAGTACTAGGAGAAAAACAAAAATCGCAACAACTCAATATTTACAAATTCCGATGTATTGTGTCGCAGTAGAACCGAGTTGAGGATTCGTTCCGTATCGGCTAGGAAGTTTATTGATCATTCACGCGCGTATACTACAGTTGGGTGTCGAGAGTGAAGAGCAATTAGCTTCGCTCTCAGTTATGCAATTGGTGATCGGTTGAAGTTTATCAGTGTCGTAATACATAGCGTTGAAGTGAAGTACGGTTCTGTGAATTGTTCGTGGCGTGTATTAATTACATTCTAGATACTGAATACCAGTGGCCAGTGGATGCTACCTTGTTTGCCGTAGTTGTCCCAACTCTCAGACAGTGTGACCGTCTCCTTGGTGAGGAGTACCTTGTGAATATCTATTGTAGGTTAGTGTATAATGGGAATAGAATTTCTAGTTAGCAATACGAAACAAATATATACGGTGAGATGATTTCATTATGGATTCTCAAATCATCCCGTAATTAGAAAACTGGTTATTTTATGTATATAGGCAGAAGGAAACAGGGTACCAGTGGATTATTCCACCGATGAATAATTTTGTAAGATCGTTAGTAAAACGGATCGTTTCTTGTTTATAACAAACATCAAGATGATCAATTATTCACTTGTATTTCGTACTCATACGCTTTATCAATATCCGGTGTACAGCCCCGTATCGGTCATTACTTTTGTTTATGTTATTTTACCGTCCAGAACGGTGAGCTGCTAGTTCGCTGTCTGGCGATATAATCAAATACATACACATGGGGAGGCTGGCGGATGGGGTTCATGTAAATCGATACTTGCGTAGAGGATTATCAGGATTACGAATTTCAAGTCCCCCCAACAGTAAAAACGATAACTTTGGTTCAAGTGAATCGCTGCAATAGCAGTCAATCATTTTTCAATTTTTTCACGATTCGTGGTCTCCAATTCTCGAGGGGGTAAACTTTGAAAGATGTTTAAGTCCGATACGTCGGATGGGACGTTGATTGATGGTTTAACGTTGAAAATTCATTGTCTCGTCAATGGGGATATTATGGACTACGTTATGGATAATGTTTTGTCATATTCTACGTAATTTATGTAATTGATCAATGAAACCGCTGAGTGGCTCTGATATAATAATCATTAGCTATCCAAATTATGAAGTTGATGCGATAATTGGTTCTGCCTTATATAGCCTGGCGTATTTATAACCAATATGCATATGTGCATTAGTCCGATTATCATAAAATGGAATGTAGTTCACGTGCTAAATATTACATGAAATTCCTCTCACACTAATTTACGTAGAAATGTATTATTTTTTTTTCGCGTGCTATGCAATTGTTTATTCAGCAGTTGGTACATTTTATATAACAATCATATATCATTCGTCGCATGCTTCGAGTTGAAAAAAACATTCGCAAGGCTTACAGGAAATGGGGCATGAAGATAAAATCGTATAACAGAGCCATCCACTCACCTTGCGATATTCTATGCATGTATACGTACGTTTGTATGGACGTGTTCGTATGATTGAACAGTGTGGCTTTCGATCCGAATTATATTCATTCATATGTCCTGATTGGCAGGAGATATTTACCCGCAGCTTTAGACCACGGAACCGTGGAACTGAATGCACCCATGTTACAATGCCTGTATTAGCTACTTTTGAATATTTCATAACCCAAGGAATTATTATTGCAAACGACTAAACGAGGTCACATATGTCACAATCGCGATATTGACGGAAGCACGCGATGATATTACAAAATGCAACACGTATCTCGACACACAATATACATAGGTTCCTTGGAGTCCTCGGTTTGAAGTAAAACCTGGTATTTGAATTTCATAGGAAACATGATCATCGAAGTTAGCGATTATTGACAAAATTCATCAAATTCTGGAGTACAGCGTCGGAAGAAAGAGCAATCTTTTCCGCGATGACAGAGATAACGAAGATGTAAACGAAACCGCAGTTCACTCGTAACGAATGCATTCGTGGTCATTAATTTGTTTTGTTTGTTTGGTCGTTAGTCAAACTCTCGTATTCCCTTTTATGTACGTGTAGCGAAGCATATTTTCTCCTAGTCGTTGAAAGTTTGTGAAGAACTTTGAAATCTTCGAAGGACCTCTGCTGACCAGAGGAAGAAAGTAAAATAGAGAACGACCGAGTTCGCTCGAATTGGAAGCGAAAAATAAAATTACAAAAATACCTGACCTGACGTATCTTTTAATTAGTTAGTGAGCTTCTTGCTTGAATTTCAAATCACTGAACTGTCGCTTAATATTTTTTAATTTCATATTCAAGATAAATAAAACTCTGCACGAAGGCGAGCGATAATTCCGTTTTCATTTTACCAACTAATTAGTAATAACTGGTTTCTCAGTCTTAACGCAATCTTCGATCACGCCCTGTTAATTACTGTATTAATTGCTACTGCTGTCGTAAGCTCTTTACGCGTTATTCGATCAAGCTTTTGAACGTGCAAGCCATTCACCGTTGGCGAAGTATTCAAATATCCACGAGCTGTTAATACCAGTGTCATTAGTCGGGAAACGTTCTTTAGTAAACGTGTTGCCGTCGTTTACGTCATTTTCGTCATATTTCCAAGAGTTCGCTAAATTGAATCCTACGGTTCTAAAGACCAAAAGTAAGTCAAAAACTTTTTCAGTGAAAAAGTGAAACGCGCTAGGTGACTGAAGTGATTAGAAGATGATTTTTTTATTTTATTGTATTCAAATCATACTCATATAAAATAAAATGATGTTGTGTCATTCAATCGTCGTGTTCGACAAGGGTGGACCGAAAATGCACTTTTTTGAAATTTGACTAGCATGATCTAGCAGACGATGCTAGGCTTGATATAACTTGAGCTTCTTCAAGCTTTTCGCTGTTGGACTTGATCTTCATATTCCGCCCCTGACTCCGATGGATGGAGAGGCAGACATTTTTTTTCTTCAAAATTTCAATTGCGTGACTCAAAGAGAAATTGTTTGAACGGAAAACGACTTTTCGTGTTCTCTAGTCTATAAGATTTGAAATTCTCAATCTTTCCAAACGTGAGGAAATTTTTTGTAAATATATTGGAGATGAAAGGGATAGGCGAAACCTTAAGATCCACTCCAATGGTGAGAGGCTTGAAAGAGTTCAATATCTACTACAGCTTCAGTACGTTTTACAGGATCTCAGGATCAGGATAAAGAAAAAAAGATTCGGGCTCCATGGCAGAGCCTCAGTTTTACCAAATTTCTCAATCTCCACAGGGTTGGGTGAAAATCAAGTCTCAAAAAAAATGTACCATCCCTTTATTTCATGTAATATTTGGGGTGACATTACCAAGGGAAAACTGATTTTCTTTACATTGTCATCGAGGGTATTTTAATCTTATCTTAAAGTTCATAGCGTCTTAAAAAGCTCGAACGTACAAAGGGAGTAGTACAATTATAATGAAAATAATAAATTGTTGAAAACTGGGAAAGGTGTTCACTTCTTGGTGCCGAGGGTCTTGACACTCGGCAGTTTGTTACCACTTTTGCTGAAAGGCTTCAGAAGATTAGCCCTTCCGAAGCAAGGCACAATGAAAAGAGAGTGGTTATTCTCTGGGTTGAAGCACTTTCCATCTCCCTTTTTTCCCTCCTTTTCTACCCTGGCCCTAGGAAAGTCAAGCCTTCGTTACCTTTGGCGCCGAGCTTGGCCTGTCGAGATAAATACGAAAGGTAAAATAATAACAATAATATAAATGTTAATATAATAACAATAAAGATCCAATAACTCTACCGAATTATATTACCAGAAAATAATACTTTCTCCTCTGTCAGAGGTATGATATTTATTAAAACAACTGCTATCCATAAAGATCTCCTTTATACGAGCAGCAGGATCGTCTATAATACTTCTCATTCTATTTTGCGACGGAATCTGCATTAAAAAGACACGCAGCAGAATTACTAGCATTCTTCCGTCTCTCTATATATCTACCTCTGCTTTCTTCGCCACTCACTTTTCTCTTTCACTCTCAACCCTCAGCGCAATTCGAACTCATAAAAAGCCAGCGGAAAGTTAATGGAACGGCAGAGAGATCTTTGAACAATATTGGATGACGGAATGATACATTCACGGTTTATTTCACTTTATTTAAATATTTTAATATACAGCGACGGGGGATGGTGAAGGGTGGAGGGTGAAGGGTGGGAAATAAGTGGATACCGACGGTAGCTATACGCCTCAGAGACATGCTAGTGAAGAAGAGTTAAAGTTATATTGGCCCGGGGACGTAGTAGATCACGTTTATTTCCCCCTTCTCCATTTTTCATTTTTCATTTTGCAAAGAGCCCAGGTTCGCGAAGATTTTCATGAATATTCTTTAGCCTACATTAATTAATTTTATAAATATGCATCACATTCCAGGATCTCACTATCCCTGTCGGATTAAACTTGGTAGTTGCTTGCGCAAGACTTGGATATACCTTGCGAGGTATCTGAGCAGAGAAGACTTTCGTCTTTCAAGACAATAAATTCCACGAACCATGTAAGAATTTTCAAATTGCTTTACTTTGATTACACAAATGAGGAGCGGTGGTAAAATCAAGATGAAGCTCTCTTGTGACGTAATTACTGTTAATTGAATCAGCTTAATGAGACACACGTGGAACCGTCGGTTATACCTTCACACTCAGGTATATCGCCGTATTATAGTGCAACGTGTACATCATGACCGCAAGCTTCGTCACAATGTCGCACTTTTGACCCACAAAGTTTAATTATATGTCTCGCACGGTGGAAACTGCTGCAGAGACGTGCATTTAATTAATTAAAGCAAAGTAACGAGCTGGACTCATTGGTGTGGTGGCCAGTGTTATATCATATAGCCAGTTGCGCCCGTGGACAACAAGAGACTCCAAAATAGTAATAATGAACTTGAGCATATGATAAAAGCTTAAGTTACGGTTGAGACTTCCGTAATTCGTTTCGTTCATTCGATTTGGACTTGCCCCATCATGGATTCGTTGGAAAGTTAGTCCCTGCAGGATTTCAACGTCATAGCCATAACCGCACGTGGCGTATTAGCCGCAGACACGCAATGGCGATGATGTCACCAATACGATTGTTAAATTTTGTAGTCGGATTGACAGCTTACCTTGTTAAATGCACGCTTCCAATTATTCGACCACAGTCGCGTTTGTTAACTGTCAGTTCGACTGGAGTCTGGCTTAGCCTGCAGCTGGTCCGATAATTCCGATGAAGCACGTCACCACGATAACGAAGTGACCTCCTCAAAATTTCGTCGAGCATTGAAGGAGGTGTTGCTTAATCTTGTGTCGAACCTTCGCTCGCTTGATATCGTCGAGGATTTCGTATAATGTATCAAGTGGATGAAGAATAAATGGAATCGTCATGTTTGCATACACGCAATGTTACTCACATTCCGAATACAAATATCGGTTTCCAGGGTGTGCAAACGTCATGTTATGCTGCAGGTACCGGATCGTGGATCGTGCAGTCCTCTCGTTGGTTACCAACTATCTGCATGCACCTCTCTGGACGTCTTGAGAACTTGTCATTTCATGTTTCACCTCTGGTAGGTACCTACAGCTACCCCAGACAGCAGAGTAGGTACATATCGAAGTAATCGTGTTCTACACTAGACATCGCCCCTCGGTTCTGTTGAAGTGTTTCAATAAGTAATAAATCCAGGAGTAGGTATGCAAGACCTGTGCTTGGGTCGTCGTGTACGTAACTCGATGACACGGTACCGGCGAGTGGAGGCAGTCCTCGAGAGTGAACTTCTGCATACAATTGACGTATGTATGACGGTCCTCTTGCCACATATACCCTCTCCGCAGTGTGTTGATACGTTTGAATTGCGGATCGATGTGAAGGCTGCAGGATAGGGTATAGTGGATATAGATAGCGTACTTCCGTACGATCGAACCTATCGTTAGCCTATCAGTTCCTAACCCACTGATTTCTGTACATCCATGTTTGCCTGTGTGATGTGTACAGATGATGATGGAAAGCTTGGGTTACAGCTGAAACGCGGATTGGTTGAGGCCAGAAGTGAGGAATCAGGATTTCACTTATATGGTACATCTTTTGTAAGAGAAATTTAGGAAAAAAATGATTCCAGGAAAGAAAGTGTGCATGGCGCGAGTCACTGACGAGATTCAACAGCAGTTCTCGTCAAAGATTCCATGAATAAGAGTTCAAGTATCGGAATTCAGGTATTTCATTGTGCTCGAGGAAGCCAAAAGGAAAGTCCGAGTGGCCAGACCTTTATACCAGAATTTCTCTTTAAACGAAAGCTTTCAACCGTTTTGAAATTCTTTTTTTCTTTCATTCCAGTCCTATTTTCTAATAAATTACACCCAGCTGTATGTATTTCCTCTCGTAACATACTCCTTGACGTTTGCGGATCTGATACGGCAATGTTCAAATATAACTGAGTTACGACTTACCTAAATACTGTCAGTTATAGTTTGGAAGTTTTTTTTCCCCTGGCAAAAATCCAGCTGTTATACTCCGAGTCAACTCTTCGGAGAAGTAGAGTTCTGCGTTCAGTAACGTTACAAAGGGTTTCGATATCGTCAGGATTTCATTTGCGAATTCCTTAACCCACGCAACGACGTATCGGGTTGAGTCCCGGGTATTTCGTAATGGCAGACCTCGATGCTAATTTACTATCTAACGGCAAATGCTTTGGCCAATCGACTACGGTATAGCTAGGGTGAACAGCAGGATCATTTAGGAAGCTCCAAAAGCACCGCGCCATTCTGGGGGTGCTCGTTTTTTCTCCCAAACTTCAAAGGCACGTGACCCTTTTATGTATGTGCCATATCAGTCGTGTGTGGGTGTGTGTCTCTATAGAAGTTACAACACATAATAGCTATCTGTAGGTATGTATCATTCCTCGCGGTTGAGGGCTTGCGATGTAGGTACGAGCACGTCGCTCCAGATCTCTCAAAGCAAATTATGAAATATTGCGCATAACCCACCGCCCCTTGTACGTATAACGGTTAATTCAATTCCATCTTATCACGTAGACGAGAAGGTTCTCACCAGCTACCACATAGTTGCAGTTTCTACAGATAATCGCGACGTTCGCTGGCTGCCTAGTACCCTAATAACTCTGAGGGTACAGACAATATACTACAAAGCTCTCATGATACATACCTTATACATCTACGTTCTTGGAGCTCAAATTTTCCCTGGAATTTATCAGCTCTTCAAGTTGTTATACTGTGACGGGAATCAAACAATGTCATTACTCCTAACTACCTGATCAACCCTTCCCTGGGTCTTCAGAAAGGATATTCTTAGATTTTCTGCGAAGTATTCGTCAATGATAATTTAATTATGAAACTATTTTCTATGGCTTTGGAAACCGTGGGTTAATTATTGTCAAAGTCAGTTTTCGTGTTGATCTTTCATGAATGAAGAACATACATGAAATACCGTTGCAATGGTGATTTTACTGCAAATTGCGAAGATTGCACTGACGACAAAGTTGTGTTCAACTTCTTGATAGGTAGAGGGTACGACTGTATGCGCTGTGTATTCGTTGCTATACATTCACAGTAAGTAAAGCGATGGTATTACGAATATTTGGAAAAAAAAAAGTTGCAAACTAAAGTTTCACCTTTAAAACCAATTAAGCCAATATAAACTTGAAGGCTGCGTGCTCGTGGAGTTATGGTGGGGTAAAGACCGACCCGACCCCGCAATGGGGTGGGCAGGGCACAGTAGAGCAACTTTATAAAAGCTCAAGTAGAATAATCAAGTGAAATAGCTGGCGCTCCAAACGAATTAGCAACTTTTTATGTGTTTAGTTGCTCGTTGTCCCGCGTGTTCACCATTTTACTCCCGTAAGTGAAATTAATTTCCCGTTGTATTCGCTTACCGCTTAGCGGGCAAGAATCTGTCTTACTATCTCCTCAAGCCGCATATATATCCTCGGCTCGTCCTTTCTCAGGAGCAGTTTATCCCACGAAGAAACTCATTGTTCGTTACTAAATTTTAAACGATCTAACTCATTAGCACTATTCTCCATGTGAAAAAGGATCACGGGGTCTGGATATTATGGGAACAAACGGGGTATAATAAACATTGAATTTATCCTCTTCTATTTCGAAGTGTTCTCTATGGTATACACCCGCGTCGCATGATTTGTTCAATGTATTCACCAATTTCCTGGATTAGTGGATTTTCCCCTCTAGGTAATATTTCGTCGCCTTACCCCAGCCCACAGGTACCTTATCAAATCCAACCCTTTCTAAACGTACCTATACTAGAAGCACGCAGCTCAGATCTCCGAGCGAATGTAAGCGGAGGATTGATCGCTTAATAAATGAATACAAATCTCTCACATATATAAATCTACGTTCCTCCGGGTAAACATGTTTGCCGATGAAATACTCGTCTATATATTTCCGTTATCATATATGCCACCGGAATTTTTCAGTACCGCCATTTAAATAAAACTAGCGTTGACACACGGGATGTCATTTCCAGGCAAAGACCACCACCAGTAATATAAATAGTTATAATGCTCATCCAGCTATGCTATTTATTGAGTAAATTTCTATGGGTTATTCCATCCATTGAAGACAGCATGAAAGAATGGCTAAAGAGTTACTCTGATCGATCACGTATTTTCCGGTGTTTTCTTCTATTTTTATTTCATGGAGGA
This sequence comes from Ametastegia equiseti, assembly GCA_963989295.1. Classification (NCBI taxonomy): domain Eukaryota; kingdom Metazoa; phylum Arthropoda; class Insecta; order Hymenoptera; family Tenthredinidae; genus Ametastegia; species Ametastegia equiseti. The sequence continues at coordinate 14,159,611 of OZ022389.1, read as the reverse complement.
AATAGGAGATAGTTAACCATTCGCGTGCCGGGGAGTTTCGGTTGCATTTGTATATGATGGGTATAAAATGTTGACATGGGTAAGTGAAGCACAAGGCTGATGTCTGCGGAATCGTCAGAGGGTTGAAGAATATAAGAGAACGGTTCTTTGCCCTTTCCTTTTCCGTTGCTTCTGTGATGACAAACAGAGTCGGATTTATGTCACCCCGAGCTTTGGGGGTAGGTTTGCGAAAGTCAACAGCATTTAGAGGCTTATTTTGTGGATTCGCAAACTTGTTCGAGAAAAATAAGGCAGTTTTTACAAAAACATGTTTTGTTCCGGGGGCTCGGCCAAATGATAGATTTATGGGGCATTTATCGTTCGACAAAACTTTGTTTGTCATAAACCTCGGAGTAGATATATACCCACCGTATGAAATGAATCAATTTTCAAGAGATAAAATTTACGCCTTGCCGCGCGAGAATTGAAAAGTTATATTGGAGAGAATGCTGTTTCTTTACCTGACATAATTTCCCATGACAATAAAAATTTCTTTAATATTCCACCAGCCACAATTTACCGATATTCTCTCTCTCTCTTTCTCTCACGAATACCCCAATGAATTGAATACTTTCGCGATATAATGATTCGCTGCTATATGGCTCCGAGTTAAAATTTTTTTTCAATGACACCACTCTCATGCCTGTCATAAAATCAAATTTCTTTGCTTGAATTTACGGAGGAATTCAAGTGCGGTATCAAATACGTCATTAAAAAGCTACGCTCGCCCTTTTGATTCGGCTACAAGGTCGTAAATTACCGCGAACCAAAATGTCCATATTTCTTTTTGGCTTGTACTTGCGATTCGCTTAACTGAATGACAAAAATAAAATTCTATACTCGAACGATGTAGTAGGAAACGCGGATATTTCCTTGGACACGGCGTGCGGTCCGGTCCCATTAACATATTATCGCTTTGCGCAGGCAGGCGCACCTGATACGAGAAACGGCACCCCGTGGATAGGGTTGATAGCGTGGGATACGAGGCGTAACTCGCACCTCGGCACCCGACACGCCCTGGCCAACACTCACCTGATCCAGGTGCCCGCGAGAGCCTAGAGAGCTCGTAATTCTTGCCAATCTCGATCGATGGTGGATAGTAATTAAAGCACCGTGGGACGAAACGCGGTCAGTTATGTATTTTGGCCGTTCGTATATTAACAATTTTCACGAAACTTTGAGCTTTCGTAACTTTTCCACCATTGACTCGATGATTTTTTATTGTATTCATATACACATAGATATACGATTCCGTGCTTTAATCTTCCCCGGTGTTCTACGCCAGTCACGGAATTCGAACATATCCTGTCCCTTGCCCATTGCGATTCACAGATCGAGATTTCGGACTCTCGGGGGCTAATGATACCGCGAGTCGCTTAAGAGCTCGTGCCGTTATCAGTTAATTTAATACGCGAAACAATGGATTAGTGGGAGTAAGTAAGCGAGGTTCGGTTATAGTGGGTGAGTGAGCAAGGGAGTGAATGATAGCTGAGAACGTTGCAAGATAGCTACTAATTAATGGGGGCATCAATCTGACGCCATCTTGTTACTAGCAAGCAGACAGGCAAGGGGTAGACGCGGCGCGTTCTTCCACCTGCTTGGCACAAACCTTAAGTTTACCTCAGTCTAGTGGCCGCCTACATTACGAACCGGAACTATTTGTAACCCAGAAACCCGCGGTCAAAGATTGAGAGACCTTGGTGGGCCTTGCGGCCCTTGGGTATAAATTGGTTTTGGCTTCGGCAGTTGAAGAGACATCGTGAAAAATTTACCTTTTCAATTATACCCTCGTCAGCGGTCTTTCACGTGGAAAAAAAGTAGAATAAAAATAACAAAAATAGAAAGAAAGAGAGAAAAAAAAAAGAAAAAAACTAACCCCAAGAAGAAGGCTAACCCCTCTTATTCGACTTACGCCTTCATCTTACTACGTGATCGGTCTCTGCCTAGCTGTTACTGCCAAAGGGAAAGAGCAGGGGCGCCTCTTTCTTAATCCAACTGATTTCGAGTTTTACCCTTAGGGTTGAAGTTTCATTTAATACACGCCGTTCAATTAGAGGGAACTCTTCGAACACGCGACGAGGTAATATAAGTTTCATGTGAATTATTCAACCGCGTTGAAATTATGTCCGTTTAACTCTGGAGAGTCTGTATAGAAAAGTTTCGTTTCAAAAGTAGAAGTTACGGTTAGATTAAAGTCGCATAACTCTCCACTTTTTTGGAAATAACATCGATTTGCATATAAGCACACGTTGCATCTGTCGTATAAAAGTCGGCATTCGTCCATCACCCTCTGATCCTTTTCTCGTATACGCGTTTTTACCCACGACGTATTATAGGCACAGGACGATCAGCTCCTTGGCCCTCTTGCGGTTCCTTGGTATCATAATAAGCAATAGCCCAGGGGGCTTTAATGAGGTTATTACGCTAGATTTCCATATCGTTGGGATCATTACGTCAGTCGGGAACCACATGTTGGCGGAGTATCTTATTAAAGAAGCCTTTGGGCGGGGGCTCCGCACATCAGATGAGTCTCCACAAACCCGATGTTTCCTTCACTGTGAGCTATAAGGCAATGAGGGAGAACGTTGCCTGTTTCAAAGTTTCGTTACTTCGAACGGATCAAGCGTATCGAAGAATCCATTATGCTAACGTTTCGGGTTCGCCCTTTACTCAGGCCTTCGTACTTATATATAAGGAACCATCGTTAGTTGAGATAGAATATATATCTTTGGTTGGGCGTTCAAATTTCTCATCCGTCAGGCTTTTGCAAATTGAACAAAAATGTCTTCGGTAAAGTTTTAGTAGTCGACGTTTTCAGCTGCTTTTTTTTTATGAGGACAATTTTTTCTTTTTTTTTTGGCTCGGTCAAGGTCGAGGCTTCTGCTATAGTCTAAAAACGATTCCACCCTTCCAAGCTCGGGCTTAATTGTATGCAAACAAACGGTGCTGTTTATACGCGGCCAGTCCAGTGGGTCCACGCGTGACACGCCTCGCAGCCCGCGCTATGAGCATTACGATGTTGAATAAATATTTTTTGTTCGTATGGGTATGTATATACCCCGTGACTACTACCAAAGTTCTATTCTGTTCATGTTTTGTTCACCGCGAAAGCTCTTTACTCCGAAAGCCATTCAACGCCCAGTTTAATGCCGCGAAATTGAAATTCGTGTATATATAGATATGTATTTACGTATACATACATAAAACCGTACGATTTATTTTTCCAACCAGTTGGATTATACCTCGTAATCATGGAATTTTCAATAAAAAATATCAGTTTCGACTAAATCTGGATTACCATCGATTTATTAAAATTTATAAATACCTGCGCTGATCGCTAGAAATTTGATTACATATTCGACCATGTATTACTTTTTCGCTTTTTCATACGAAAAAATTTAACTACCGTCAATCCAATTCATCCGCCTCATATTCATTTGTATCTTTTTATGCAATTCAGAGATTTGAACACAATTATTTACCACTTTATACCTGTCTTTCGGCTTACATTTGTTTGTGCAATCCCTGAGAGGTACACTGACTCAAAATCGCTCGACCAAAATTCGTCATTATGTCTTCGTAAAGTCGACTTTTGTAAATCTGAGGTTTCGCATTGGCAATAAAAGAAATGACATCAATCCAAAACCAAGAAGATTTCCGAAAACTACAAACGAGCACTTAAATTCAAAGAAAGAGAGAAAAAAAAAAATGAACAGCTTTCTACGATTAGTAAAATTCCTATGTTTGAAGATCGCCGTCCCTTCTCGGGTCCGCGTATCTGTCAATTGCGGTAAAAATCATGTGTACTTTTCAAGAATGAATTCACAGACACAGAAGAAAAATGTTGTTTGAGATGCTGCAAATGAAATGTGATACATACAGAATTTTTCCTGCGAAATGTGTCGCTCTATGCGCACATAGACCGCAGGGAAGGTGCAAGGCCGTGTCGATAAAATTAGCGTAGCCCACGGTACAAAATGCAATTAAAATGTAAATGCACACGTGAATCACACCCCGTTTGTGCTAATGCGAGACGACCAAGTGCTACGCGTAGTACATTATCCTACACTTATGAGTGACTCCCAATGAGCGCGCGGTGGATATGGCTATGTACAAGAAATATACAGGATATATTATATCATTTCAAGTGTCGAGAACGAGATTGAGAAAAATTGACGCCAATCCACTTTCCCTTAGTTAATGAACAACTGGCAGAATTTTTTTTTCATACACCAGAACTTTTTAATATCTTCTCTTCTCATATACGAAATTTTTTAAGTCGTTGATTGGCTGAAGGAACGCGACTTTCTGTCAATTTTTCTTATTGTCAATATCGAAACTTGAGATGATACACCCCCTACAATATTACGTGGGTTCACATGGGCAATCCAGTGGAAGGATAATTCCTACTTGGGCTAAGTTGGATACGAATGTTTCCAAATTTTCGTGAAAACTTGCAATCATTGGATTCTTAGTTCATCTTTGAAAAAAAAAGAAAAACCGGAACCTATCAATCAAGTGGCATGATGTTGCGGTACCTACTCGGATTCTATGATGAAAAATTCGCTAACGAACTAGCTCTTCGTTATTTTTCCAAGCAATTTCAAAATCCACGAGCTTCCGACACCTTCGCAGCACACACATGTGTCAAAAGAGGAAACGAAGAGATACCACGAGGGGTGAAGAAACGGTGGTTTAGGTATACCTACCTACCTACTGGCAGAGTTCGCTATGTCGTGGAAGCTTCGCCGCGAGAGATAGCTAACAGATAACCCATCTGGGCTATCGTGGGCTACCGCACTGCGCCGACCTTTGCGTGTTGCGATAATGAAAGGGAGCGAGAGGAGTTGCTCGGCGGGGCGTATATATATCGGGGGGTTTTGTGTCGGAGGGAAAACGATGAAATTCAGGGTAGACTCGGACCTGCTACCGGAACTGCACGGTTAACCGTTAAACGTATAAGCATGGCGCGAGCCACGCGCGAGTCTGCAGACCAAACCAGGTTTACACAACCTAGCGTGTTTAGGGATTGATTGTTTTGGAAATTATCCTCGACAGCCCTGGCTTCTATTTATCCGCCCTTCGAACCTGCGTCTCAATTCAATTGTGAAATATATTTTCACCTGTTCTTCAGCAGCGTACGATATTCAACAAAATTCACTCTCTAAAATCTATATCCTTTCTATACATTTACGTGTTCCACTGAGGGAAACGCTAAGATTAGAACAATTAAACGTATAGTCAAAAGTCAATTAATTTATTCATTAAAGTTCATTTCCCTTCATTATAATCGTCTCATTCTAAAACGACCGCCGTACGAATTCAAACACAGCATTGATCTCACTCGACTTCTCTAGGATTAGGATCGTTCCGAATACGAGCGTTCATACGTTCAGTGCGAGCCACTGTGAAATTCTATCCTCAGCTCAAGACATTTGCGGTAATTAGGAAATTGACCGTATTTTCTGTGACCTTTTTCCGAATTCATTTCTGAGTAGTCAGTTTGTGACTGCATGTTTCCCAAGCAATCTTGATCTTCAAGATAGTGTTTTGAAGGGAGATGACGATAACGATATGACCTTATTGATTTTCGATTATGTTCAATTTTCCCTACCGCGATATCCTCTCCTCAACCGTTCGTGGTCAACACGGTTAAATTTTACCCAGGCCTGATCACTTTGGGTAAAAAATATTAACCAAATACATTAGTTACGATTTTCTTAGCAAAACGGAAATTTATCGCACTTATATCTTGCCTGTAAATTCGCATTCATTTCTACTCCAAAATCAATCTTCTTCACATGTCGGAATGAATACCTGTTTTCAAACGTGCACTGTGCCACTATATTTTTTTCCTCAAAGTATTATATCCAACAAGTAGGTATTTCAGTCGAAATTTGACTTGAAAATATTGAAGATTCCAAAAGTTATGATTGAAAGAGTGTATTTGTTGACAAATTTACCTATATACGATTTTTTTCAACATACTGTGATTTGAGTTTTGACATAACAACTTTTTACACATGTTTTAGAATGTTCGAAGTCTTTTCAGTATTTTTTCGTTCTTCATCGGGCTGATACTTTTCACACAGCAATCATTTGAAACTTAGCTGGTTAAATTTTACCCAGTGCGGCCACTATAAGTTATTCTACAGAGATATGGCCACGAAAGGGTTGAATGATATGTTCTGGCGAGTATAAATAAGGGAAGACAGAGACAAATAATCAATCGATGTTGAAGAACAAGCAAGGAAAAAAATCCACTACCCTTGAAGTCCATAGAATGGTTCGAGCAGGCTTCTCTCACATATCGATCTCTTCATGCATCGCTGTCTTTCGATCGTTAAGACGCGGCCTCGTCTGATGGCTATTCTTACCGCGGGTCTCTCTTTGGTGAGGTTACCGATAATGCACTCATATACTGCAAGAGGCGGAACTCTCGAATGGTTAGTTAACACCGTGAATGCCTGATAATTATACGCTCAATAACAATGGACCACGTGCGTCGGCGTTTCTCCGTTGGTTGTCACACAAATTCTTACGCCATAAGCAACAATGGGGCGTATACTCCTCTGCAGTCCTTGGTTCTCGGTCTTCGTCCCTCGCTCCGCGATCTTGCAAACGGCAACGTAACGCAACGGACCACGAACAACGACCTGAGCCCTCCAGAAACAATGCGTGTATTTCGTGGTACGTCGAGCACAATGCCGCCTCGTAGCCAGGCCAGCCTAGAGGAGGGCGCACGGATACGGGTATGCATACCTCAAGGGTCTAAAATATTGATCGATTCTGGGAAAGTGTTGTTGAACAAAAAATCTAGTCATTTCCAAGCGGTCATTACCATCAAGTAAAGTAAAAAATGATGTGATCGAAATCTCGCTGAATCCAGACCCTGTGAGATTTTCAATTCATTTCCTAAAAAATACTAGAGATTTGAAGATATGCTACAAGGTGAATTTGCACTAGGTGTATTCACTTCTTCGCTGTGTAGTAAAATCGAGATTTTCATGTTACCAGTTTGTGCTGCAGGTAGGCTTTTTCAATTGACCAACTATATATTGTATACTGTAAATCAGTATCGTATAAAAATTTGGAATGTTGACTTTTTTCAGCTTTTTAAATTCGGAATTTTAATCCTGCTCCTTCTGATATTAAATTCGAATTGAAGGGTCACAAAAAGTACATATTTTCTTGAGAGTTTGACTTTTTTCCCGGATTTCGATTCGCCATAATAAATCCGTGAATTTCGAATTTGAATATTTTGATTTCTTATCCGAATTCAGCGATCCCAGAAACCCGAGTTGATGTCTGTTATGAAATCGGAATTTCTAGTCCTCCTTACGTCTTTCGAATCGAACTTCTCTGGCTGAGTTTTTTTCGTATAATGTGAACAGACCGTCAACTTTTCACCTCAAAAAGTCACAAATTATCTTCTGATTTTTCGTAACATCCATAAAGAATTTCTAATCCTTAAGAAATAATTAGTACAGTCTTTTCCTAGCGGGCTTACCATCCAGGAAGCCTTATCCAATTGAATGGACCCGAAAATGTCCCTTGGACCTGTTCCTGCTGTGCTACGCCCATCTCAGAGGGTAAGGATTAAGAAAATTGTTCCCTGTGGTTGACGCGGTTGCGTTGCCGGAAGTAATACGTACGGAATGAACGGTTCGGTTTATAGTGATAACCCCAGAGCCTTTTCACCCCTTATGCCCTACCCCATCAACCCTCTGTATAAACCATGCTGACCTAATTGGCACGTGGAGGTGGCATCGACTACGGTATACATAGTCCTGGGATAGCGTGAAAATTGCGTATAGTTAGAGGTTGGGTCAGCCTACGTCATCCAGAGCAGAAACCGTTGACCGGAAGTCCAAGTTCGGCTAGTGGGCTGAGTGCCGGTGCGGTTTGTCCATCCGCAGATAGAACGCGGGTATACAGGATAGGCGGCATTGGCAAACCACAAGCGCGTTAATTGACTACTAGTAGGCACTAGTACCTAGAATTGAATCCTTCACCAATGGATATATATTCCCATCTCAAGGAAATCGCAATGCTTGTCGTATATAGGCGGTCTTCAAATTACCCTGGGAACTGATCAGACGGGGCTAAGTATAAGCTTCACGTTTCTATAACCTGCAGTCTGGCCTTTGACCTAGCTTTGTTTTAATAGATATTGAACTTTGACCTGCATAATGACTAAGTACCAAGTCGAGTCTTCGTCGTGCTTATTAGACGAAATAAAAAAAAAAACTATTCGTTTCATGACTCGATCTAAAACAGGATTCCACTCTGAATGATAATTAGTCGCAAGCTTTGAGAAGACTCAAAGAAAATCGGAAGTACTTGATTATACTCTCCTTGAACTCTTAAAGCGCAAGGTCGACGTTCGTTAGACTCCTACGTATATACATCAGGTAAGGAATTCATTTTTCGTCTCCCTTTTTGGGTTGGTTTTTCTTCTAAGACGCCGCCATGGCCTGTAGGCACATACATATAGGTAAGTAAAAGAGCGGCGTGGTAGGACTGGGTGTGAACGTGATCGCCTTCACCTTGTCCAATTTTCGAGTATTGTTTGTCCGTGATGGTTAGATTTTTCACTTTTTCTTTACCGGTTTTGTACCACTTTCTTTACCCGTACCTACTTTTTCACCCGAGACTCTGTTAAAATCTAATTTGCCCGATGTATAGTGGGTACCTACTTGTATAACAGTGTGCAACGTGCTCTTTCAAATGTCACGCGTATTACGCGCTTGCTCGAGCTCGAATCACCTCGAACTTTGTCGTATGCAATCAGGACTTTAACGTCCAAGATGCTGGACGTATGTGTTGCAGGGTAACGCCAATGCCAATTAAGTGTAAATTGAAGGTTCGAATTTCAATAGAAACTGGTCATTAAAATCACGAATGTCAAATTATCGCTCCACTCAATATCAGTGTCTTTCACAAGTTTGAAATAGAATATTGATCGACTATTGTAATTATGATGAAGCATGCATCAGATGGTACCGTAAATAGAAATAGGCATTGATGGAATATTCGAACGCGACTCTCGAGTGACGCAACGACAATCTCACAGTGTCATAAAATACGTTTTGGGCGTGGAAATATCAAATCTAAATCCAAATATCGCAAATACCGATCAGATAATGGCGACAAAGTTTTACTTGCTGTATATACCTATACGGAATCGGAATCCTTCTGTAACACAGAAGAACTTCGTCATCACGCAACCGGGAGATCTAATCGTATACCATTACGGCAACAAGGACCCCTGAACACGTTTCCTAAATGTGTTCTTATTTATATACTTTGGCTCAAAACAGCCCACGCTCTACTTATACATGTATTTAATAAATTACAGTCGGCGAAAGAAGTACTAAAGAAGCTTATACTTCACAGGCGGCAACAATTACCGAAGCAACAGGCGCCTCCAAAATGTTCTACTTAATATTTATCGCGTTAAATTGGACATCTGTGTACATTCTAAATACAACTGCTGAAACTTCACCTGCAAACGGCGATTCACAATTTCTTGTTCCTTTCGTATGATGAAACACCTCAAATTTATTGCTGCATGATGAAAACATAAAATGGTAACCTATTGGAAGAACGGGTGTTAATAATTTTGGCCAAGACTGTATTGGGCATGGAGAGATCAGAACTTGTGCATCACTTCCAAGTATATAATAATTATTGTGATCATAGCGTAAAGATATTTCGAAGAATCGATACCACGTGCTCGCCTATTGGATACGGGTACGACAACAAAAGATTGGGCGATCATCGCTGATCATCAGTGATCAAGGTCCAGCGAACGAGCGATCCGTGACCGATCGCCTCCTTCACGGATTTCACTTAACCGGCCACCGACGTCCGCGTTATATACCTGAAGTACTGGGTGATCGTAGGAAAATAATAAAACATAAAGTAGAAAAAGGTAATCAAGAATTTTTATTGAATAGTTAGACATGCGGTAGCCAATAATGCTGCGTTTAGGGCGTATCCAAAGAGCCTATAGCTTTCGCCCTTCGATCAGCTATACGCGTACGCACATCGAGTTCTTGACTTTGGATTACAACAAAGTGATAAAATCATGTACGCACACGTTGGCATGCGTGTGGCTTTTGATCTCTGTGGTTGTGAAACGTTAGAAAAGATGGGGAGGTACTTCGATCGGATAGATGTGATAATATCTCCGAGAATGAATTACGAAATATGCAATTTGTGACTCGGAGAGTCAGGAAACTTTGCAGGGTTTGCTAATGTTGGGCAGTGGGTCTCGACCACCCGTTATAAGAAGCTTGTTTTGGACTCGCATCCGAGTGCGCTCTTGGACTAACAGCTGATTAATATTAATGACCAATTAAACACGCGGCATTTACATTAATTACGCGCATTCATCATAGTTACGATCGCTCGTGACGCGCTTCGCGTTTACGATCTACGAAAGGTACCGCGACCTACCATTGCGTGTTTCAAACCGTGCGGCCAGAGATGAAAGGACGAAGGGAGCCCATGCTCCAGGCAATAACACTATCAACAATCAAGCTAAATTGAAATTCCGTTATTTGCATTTTGTCACTCTTGAACCCCTAAATCACAAATCGGTTGGCAATCTGCGGAACCTCCTTCATTCTACAAACACGCGTTAGATTTTATTTGTATAATTTGTCGGCTAACCCACGCACTTCTGCCATCTCTAATTACCACGGGGCGGAATTGAAGTTCCCGATTCCAAAAGTTCCGAAGAGTCGAAATTCCGAATTTAGGTATTTGAGATGCGATTCTGAGTTTCTACAGAAACGTTAGAGTTCAGAACTTGAAAACTCCGAAAAGTCAAAATGCAGGCAATTTAGAAATCCGAAAGTTCAACACTCAGAGGGTCCAAAAATCCGAAAATTTGAGAGAAACTTATGACAAATGTGTCAAATCAATGATGTTGCATCAGCGAATTCCGAGATTTGGAGTTTTGGCCTTTCGGATCTTTAGCTTTTGGAATTTTGAAGATTTGGTGTTTTCCGATTCGTAGATTTTCAAATGAGCTACGAAGACTTTTGGAGAAATAATTTTGCTAAAAACTGTGAATCGGTAGTATGCAAATTCGGAGTTTTCATATTTCACAGCTTTTAAAATTCGAAATTTCTATCCCGTCCCTTAATTACGATTGCCCAGCTGAGTTTGACGATGTCAAAAATATACAAACGTGCATCTGAAGTACAAACGTTCCAGTCTTTTTCACACCCTGAGTGGAATATGCCTTTCTGAGCCAGGTTCACTGATAATACCCATCAGAATTGTAATGGCAGTGATAGAGCTAAATCGAATGTAGAATAGCCGCGTGTAGTATCGCCTGGCTTACGTATTCCGGAGAAATCTACACATATTCCGACCTAGTCAATGCTCTGGCTTTCAGCTGTGCTTTAGGTTGAACATGTTTGGCTCAGGCCATTAGCTCTGCAAAGTGAGTATTTATCGAGCGTACCTATATCGTTAGCGCCTGTCGAGGGGTGTTTTGTTTCGATGTTCCTCTATTGTTTCTTACAGAGACGAAAGCCCTTCCTTGAGCTTTTCGCGGAACGATTAGCCCATGGTAAGTCTTGGGTCGATGCGCCAAAAACACGTGGGAACTATCGCACATGCGTGCGAGTAAAGCACGCTACACTTGTTGGAGTAGTACAGCTCCCTTTCCTTCACCAAACCAACCGAAGGGTAGGTAGGTACCTACTTTGTCAGATACGAGGCGGCGGTACCTTTGTCCAGTCTCTTCTGGTCCAGGCGGATGAAAAAGTGCGCAACGAGGGATGACGTCACGGATTAGTTGGACAATGGCATTAGGCCGTGTCCAAAGAGGATGAACTGGACCCACAGCGAATGAAGTCTGGTCCCTGTCTTGGCTCCTGGTATCTCTGGACGTTGCCTCCGTTAGTTTCGACTGGTTAAAATGATAGTTGGAACAAACCGATGATTAGAGAATTGAAATTTGTTGTAATAGGTAATTGTTTGAAAAATGCAGATCCTGGTGTACAACTCTAGTATCGAAAGAATGCTTTTCGAAAAGATCTGACAGTGATATTTGCGGGAGTAAAATAGGCAAGGAAAGTGTAATAATGTATAATGGGAACTTTGCTAATTAAGAACCACGACGATAGATTGCGGCTTAAGTATGATTAATTATGATGAATGGTTAGAAGACTTTACTGTTGCTCCCCCGAGATGTCCCAAGGAGCCTGAAGACTCCTTATCGATTCTACTGCGGAGCTATAATGTCTGCCTTTTGAAAATTGTTCTCTGATTCATCGTTCACGGAAATTCAACCTCTGCGCTATTATATTTCGTCCAAAAATGAATCACCCCCTCTCCGAGGAGATGATTATCATTCATCAACGAATATGTGTATACCACACGTATACTCAAGTTCGTGTTTTAGTAGGTTTTATCAAGGACCTCGTTGGGCTGGTACGTGCCAAAAATGTATAATCCAGCTATCAAGAAATGTGCAGTATAACGTGTAAGTCAGGATGAGCATTTGCACACAGGACTCAATTCACCATTTGCACGGTTCTGACGTATATATAAGTTTCTTTACGAGTTAGGGCAAAGAAGAATTACGACGTTAGCGTTTTCTCGACTCGCCATTAAGTCAAGCGGGATAAAATAATAAAATAAAAATAATCGTTCGGAAAAAGTTCGCAGCCCTTTACGAGCAATGAAGAGTAAACGTAGTTTTATATACGTAGAGGTTTATATAGAGTGGGGCGTAAAAAAACCTTGTGAAAGTGTGGAATTGTAAAAAGCTTTCCCATGAATAGTCATGCCTCTGGTGGACGTTCGTCGTCGGCTAATAACAAACAACAGTCCTCGCGCTTTGCGAGGGAACAAAACAGTTGCAATTACAAACGTTGCACTCTCCTATTGATCAGCTATCGTGTGATAGATTCAGCTGCGTTTACTCGTAGCCGATGTTTAATTCAGTCGTATTGTTGTTCTATACACTTTTTTCATCGTATTGATTTTCACTGGATTTTCAGAGAGTTTGGCAAGTTCATAAATAATATATGAATAGAGTTTCACTGTTGTTTCGCGTTAATTGAATTCCTTTGAAAAACGTAAATTTTTTTTTTTTTTTTTCAATTTGTTTTCCAATTAAACAGTATTTCAGAAACGCTGGGTTTATATTCAAATGGATTTAATCGGTCTACGGCGATTTCAATTGCAGTATAATCACGAATTCTCTACTGGATTCATTATGCCACGATTTTATCCGTGATAAATAAAATCACAATTACCACGGCCTGCAGGTTCATTTCATTTATCACAATACCATAGCAATTTTCACCGTTTCGCTTGTGTCGGCTAATTTGTATCAGCGATCTTAATGAGATTTAACATTGTTAAACAAATTCGGAATTGCCCATTTCCACGGTTCCCCGTTTAAAATAATTGTCCAATATCCTCGGCAATGGAGTTTGCGAATTTCCCTTCTGTATACTAAAGAAAATTCTTTTATCAAAATTATACCCTGTCGTAGAAAAAAATTGTCTCCAGGTCAAAACTAACCCGTTAGTTACCTCGAAAAGATACCATAAAATCGCCTTCATATGATTCGGTAATGGTATACCTCAATAAATCACATTCCGTCTTTAGAAACGATCTCCGTGGCCTAGGACAATCTTGAAAGTGCTACCGTTGAACATACCAGGGTTATAACGATGCTCAACTTATCGAATTACGGGACAAAAAATAATCTAATTATTACGCCTGACTGAAGACCTTTTCAAATCAATTTAAGGATTCCCATAAGTTGAAACGCTAACTCCTCTTCAATGAATCAGTATAACCTTCCGTCCTCGTGGTATGAACGTTCTGGCGTTCCGAAAGAACGGGCGAAAAAGAACGCTGACGAGCTAACCGATTCAGATCCCGCGACCTGTAAAGTCAAGCCCCACTATTCAGCGTCACGGTATTCCTTTGATCTCTTGCGACTTCTTTTGCCGTTTAAGAAGAATCTCTTTCCCCGTTCTAAAGAGAGGGCAAGTGGTGAGGAGAAAGATCGTCCCGTTTTCGTCGGTTTATGTGTGCCGGCCTTCGAGAACCGAACCCATCGATTAAATCGATTAAAGCTAAACGAAAGCCCTTCTTAATTGTAATCATCGATGGTCTCCTGAGAAAGACTCATTTTCTGAGCAAATAACTCGTATCCTTTAGAAACAAAAAAGCATTATTTCGCTTCGGAAGAATCAGAAGCTAATGCTATAATTTCCAGCCCCTGTGATCAGGAAAAGAATGATGAAGTCAACTTGGGATTAGGATAGACGTACCGTTTTTGACCATCTTGGTACCGTTTCTGGTCATCACTTGCTACATTATTTGTGGCCATACCCATTGCCATGTTAATCAAGGCATGGCCACAAATGGTTACAAAAATGTTCTCACAGCTTCAATCACTGAAAACTCTGCTTTCGAACCATCGAGGACTGAAAAGTTGGGTTCGATATTTGCTGTAAGGTATAATTTTGTAATTAATTCAATAATTGAATACATTTGAACCGCCAGAAATGGCTAATGCATTTATCAAACATAGCCATAAATGGTACACTGGCCAGAAATGGTAGGTCTACCCTAATTCAGCAGATTTACCTGCGGCCTTGGTATTTGAAGCCCTAGAATGCTCAGGAGATGCATAATGAGGTTTTGCTAAACAAACGTGGAAATATGTCGTATTCGTGGCGGGATAATCGTTTTTCGATAATTGCTGGGGCGCTAAACGACCGCGTGGTATTCGGCCGGTCCATTTGCCCGTATTTTGGTGCCGGTACCTACTCCCTAAAGGCAAGGATAAGGTAGGATGTTGCAGTTTGTTGCAGACGCGGTCACTGGGTAGGAGAGGCTGGAAGTACCCACTGAATCACCGATGTTTACGATTCCGAGGAGCGTGTCTCGAATGCGAGATTAAGTGAAATTGGAAAATCCACTTTTGTCATCTCCAGAGAGATTCTGTTTGTAGAACGCGGTAGCGTTGACATACCCCTCACTGCTATTCGCCCACGTACGATCTCGACCTCTGTACAGAATCACCGCTTTTGCGTGGGATCGCTTCGAGCCACATTTTCGTATAAGGCCAAGTTTCCGTTTACTCGTAATCTCATACATCTCACCCTTCATTATTTTTATTTTTTCTCTATTATTTCATTCCCCGATACAGTCGATGATGTTCCACTGTAAAAGCAACAACCAATAGCCACAGTCATCATGTTGATTCGTGCTCAAACGTCAGTGCATCGATTGGATTGGTTCTCATCAGTCATTCCTGCAGAGGTGAAAATAAATTATTTCAAAGGGTGCTGTCATGTTCACGTAACATTTTATTGGCTATCAATAGCATACCTTTTGTACAGACATCAACCGAAGAGCAGACTTTCATTCAGCTTCATAAATTCACGTCACGCGAGTCAGAGTTTGTATACAGAACACCTGCCGAACCATTTAGATTTTACGTGAAGCCGTTTTTTTTCGAACGAATCAGTATCTCGAGGCGAAATAACTCCATGGAGGTGATAGATCGGATTCCTTTTCTGCTGCCAAGCTGTTTGAAAACTCACATCGCTAAGGAGGACAAAAAATCTAGCCAAACGTTACAAACATGTATCATGACTTTGCAGAGTCAGATTGATTAAATTTCATTATTTGTCAGCTCGTTAATGATGAAAGGCTATAATTTTGATGTAGGTATTTCTGATGTTTCAAAGTTCTTGACGCACGCTATACCAAATCCTTCACAGAGTTTTGTTCAGGGCGAAGACAAATGACAGTCGGATGAAAAACGTGCGGATCAGCCCTTGGCCGAACTATTAAGCCACTCCTTTCATTTCCTCTGAATTCGTTAATTGAAACGAGCTTGGCTAATACGGGCTCGATACACATGCGATTATTACGTGACGTTCTAGATTGATGTTCCGACAAGTCTGATGATCCTTTCATCTGTTATTCATTTCCGTATGATTAAAGAAAGAAAGGAAGTCCGGGGAGAAGGTTTTTGACTTCACGATTCGAAATTGAATCCTAATTGCCATACACTGCTGATAGGGTGGAGGCACAAAATCAGTAGGCAGTGATATACAGTTATATTCTTGGTAAATTTCACTTTTTAGGTGACAAATGAATTTTTATTATGAATCGTGAAACCAAAAACCACCCTTATTGACTCGCCTCCATTCTAGCCCACGAAAATGTGGGTCCATCGTGATGAATCACTCCCCGCGTTGGAGGTTTCATTTTCAGTTCATGTTCATTTTTATTTTCAAGTTGACCCGACGGTGAAACGTGGCCTTTAGTGTGGAACAAAACTATTATATGGTGCTAGGCAGCCCCTGTGCTGGTGGATGCGAGATATTTCGGGCTGATAAGCATGTAGGGGAAATAGGCGCAATTTTTCTACCTATCATCGGCTCATCCATCTAGAGAGACTAACTAGATTGTAATGGGAGCGTGGCATCCTTCTCTCTTCACCTAGCTTAATTAATATTTAACTCACCGTACCATGTGCCTCGCTAATTGAACAGACAAATGAACCCAATCATTCTCTGGCTTCTTTCTCCTATCGGTAAAGAGCTCAAATACTTCAGAGCACTATTTTATCTTCCTTGTCTAGTCTGCTCTTGGTTTACGCCCATGATATAGATGAGGCGTGTAATCAATTTGCATATTTTAGTTTTACACCTTGTTGAAATAGATTTTTATGTGACGGAAACGTTTATCACTCAACAGAAACCATAAATAGGTTCTTAGCATGAAATTTTTTCTATTCAAGAACTTCATCCGATGATCATGAATGAAGAAATTTGAAAAATTTTGTGACCACTTCAAGTAGTTGTATTTTCGGAAAATTGGATTATTGCTAACTAGTTGAAAGTTTTGAGAATAAAAAATTGTAGAAGCTCTCATCACTGATCATGAAAGAAAAAAGTGTCTAGAGCCCTTTTGAAGCGCGGTACACTTTCTTTCCATAACACTGATTAAAAAATAACAGATACGAATCTTTGGGCTTGCAAATTGTTTATTCATTGTAGATTTATCCTTCCTGAGCAACTATGGATGAGTTCTACAATTTTCTAATTTTTTCGACAAACAAGAAGTAATTGGAAAGTGGTCAAGAAATTTGTCCAATTTCTTCATTTCGTGATTATCGGATTCCTCACGAAAAACTAAGCAGGATATACATTTTCAAATCTTCTCGTCGAAAATGAAGGTGTATCGCCTTTGATTCGTAAGCATGATACAAGCTGTAATTCGAGAGATGGACCATTTTCAGCGAATAGAACAAAATCCTCGGATTATGTTGCAGAGGTAAATTACGGGATCTATTTATGCCACAACACGTTTGTATACGTAATGCAGTACAATATCGATATTGTATTGCATTGACCCTCGACCTCAAAATTAGTTGATATTGATAATAGCTTCTCGTCATGACTGGTTATTAGCTTGTTTCATAAACATGACTATTCAAAAGCCTGTTACGAAAAGCTCCCATTTTTCAACGCAACTTTTCACCGTCCATAATAGCCCCATTCAATAACTTTGGGCTCTGGGTACCTGGTCGGAGTTGGTCTAATTAGCCATCCTGACCTCATGAAATTCAGTATTTTTCATGATTTTTACCTACTCTAGGTGCACGCACGCAGGTTACTTTCGCATATAAACTTCGATAATGACCTGCGGAGCCATTTTGCTAATAACGATAACATTTTCGATCTGCTATGGGTAGCACATGTGAACAGTTACTATTTTTCACGAAGTACCGGCATAGATGCTTCAACGGATAAAAAAAAAAAAAAAAAAAAAAAAAAAAAGACGCGTATGAGTAAATAAAAATACAAGCAGAAATTGAAATTCCATGCAAAGTATGTACGCGATTCTATGCAGAATTGAGAAGCTCTGTAGTTGGTTCCCCATCTCTTTTCACATCGGCGCGGCACTCTTACCAGGGTCTCGATGATGGTATCTCAGTGCTAATAGCGGCTTCCGGCGGAGCAAAAAGTTTCCTGCAAGTTCTTGCTCCTTGCGTCAGCCCCAGAGACAATGGGGCCGCTGCTGCAGGGTCCGGCGGTGTAAACCAGTCGTAATACGTGCTGGGCAGCGCCGTTTGCTTGTCTACCATGTGTGGATGCATTGCGTGCCCCACGTACCGTGAACGAGACTTGGTACCCTGGCTTCTACGGTCACCATATACACGTATATATATTTGTAATGAGATCCAAGGGCGACGGTTTGCTCTGATCTTCTCACCTCGACTTCAATGCGAAACTTTACCTGCATTATGTGCATTGTGCATCGTACTATGTATGCTACTTCGTTCAGCTTCGGTTCCTTTTTCTTCTCCACGGCGTGACACCTGGGGATTTTTGTCTTTTACCATGGGATACTTTCGTCGCTGTTCTTTCGGGTATATGAGTTGTAATTTCATTGTACGTTTTGCGAAAAGATTGTAATTATGAATCCTGGAGCGTGCCGTTCCAGCGTATTTTCTGTTCGTATATATAGCTGGGTATAATAGTCCCTGACGCGTCCCTAATTTCATCACCAAACGTAATTAGGAGTGTCACTTTGAAACGCCTCGAGACCCTACCATCTTCCCCAACGTTCATGGGAACAACCCTTTGCACGTTGGTTCACTCCATCCGTTCCTCAAGTTGACTCGTTCGGTCTTCGTTATCTGGATATAAACGAAGTGAACTTTTGAAACCGGATATTCGCTCGTTCGTTGAAAGGGGAGTTCCCTAAACGCTCCCCATCTCAGAGATATAATTAGATTCTGTCAAAAAACTATGCGACAGTAAGTGGAATAGGGGGTGGAGCTGGGTTCATCTGAAATCAGTAGAATAATGTCTTTCATTTTTGTGATTGAAAAAGTAAATTATACATTTTATCCTCGCGTTTCAAATAACCGGGATTGAATTTAAACGCGGTTGAGTAAATCTAAGCCGGTAGGCAGCCAGTCATTTTGTCATTTAAATCCATGAATTAATCAGCGTGTCACGTAGCCATGAAATTCACTGAAGAGAAATCCTCTTTCAGATATCTCTCTGTACTTTCGTTTAATGAAAACGCTTCAGGTGTAGTTGATAACTGGAAAGATTCTTATTCGCTGGTTTGAATAAATTCAAGCTGCAGCATCAGTGACTGGCTCCGTTAACTTACATACCAAGTATCGAGTATATTTTTCGATTCAGAATTTAACGAAGTCGTTATCTCAAACCAAATGAATATAAGTTGCCATTCCGACCCCTTGCAAAACTTCGCTTTTAACGATGACTCGATCCTTTTGCCTTTCGCACTTTCATCCTGGATAGTTAGCCCGTTCAAATTGAAGCAAATTCAATCGTCCAATAAAGCCGTTCGATAATCTGCAAGTTCAGATCATACCGAGTTACTGAAGCGCAGCTGATCATCCAGGAAGCCAAAGTTGGGTCCGACGATGTCGGCTCCTCGTATCCGCTCGCAGACGCACTAATTGGCCGAATTTTTCCAGTCCGATGGACTAGTAAGACAGTCAAGGGGACAACGTGTGGAAATCTAGATATAAAGGGCTGAACCAAACAAGGCGATGTACACGTATATATGCAGGTGTTTGGCAACCGAGAGGTGTTCGGGTCGAAAGGGTCGCTCATGCCACTATCCACCATGTTCCGAACAGTCCACTGCGCACAAGTTACAACTGAACGGGTAAACAGTTTCGCTTTGACCAACACTGACAATGAGTAGTACTTTGCCATCCTGCTGGATACACACCAAAGAAGAATCAAGTCGAAATCTGTCATGAATGGGAATGGGCTCTCATTTCACCTACTATCCATTGTCAAGCCTCCGATGGGGCCGATATTACACAGACTGTTTCCGGGATGACGTCCAGTACTACAAACGTCGAAGTTCTCTTTGAAATCTGAGTCGAAAATGAGCGTATACCAGCGATTCGCGCCTCTAGACGATTTCTCTCGCCTATGTTCGCTGACGTATATCTATTCTCCGAAAATTTTTGAGGTTGAATTTTCTCGGAAGTGGGTACGGATGATCTAATTATCTCTATAATGAATCAAGCGGCATGCGGAGCATCGGCGAGCGGATGAGTTGCGGTTAACAGTAGAGTGCACTATAATTATCAGGTACTAATAGTCGAATGGTACTGGGTCGGAGTCTCCATTGAACATGAAAGTAGAGACAGCGAAAAATCAATGCCTCCAGGGTGTCACACACCACGGGGTGGACTTTTATTTCTGTTATACAGCACCTGACGTTCGAGCTTATGGAACATCCGATGGTTTACGGCCCCCAATGGGTTTCTCTTTTTCGAAATAATCGCAGGCGAACGGTTGTATTTCATACAAAATTTCATGCTCGTGATCGTGATCATCGTGTATACGTTATGTTACGACCTAACCGTATATACCCACATCTAATGGTACATGCCTAATCTAGTCTGGGTGGGTTCAGTCTGGCATGGAGATTCTGGAACATTTGTGATAGAATTCTGACGCCCCTAGTTTCCCGTTACGTATATACACGCGTGGGTGAATGTTCCAGGGCACGCATGAGTCCTGGTAGGGTCCATCGGGATGCGTCTGTCACACGCATAAACCATGGACTGCAACGCGTAGCTGTAGGTAGGTATGTACGTATATTTTAGTTGTACAAAGCACGCGCTTGGCGTATATTTATATACATATATACAATACAGCTATGTATGGAGGTATAAATAGGTATAGATAGCTGAGGGTACAGTGGGTTGTGCAGGACTCCGGCCGAGGCAGCGCATTGTAATGTCGTCATAACTCACCTGGCATTATCACGACTGTGTCGTAAAAGTCTATTGAATTGAATAAAAAATTGGAAAGGGATTTAGTGCGCTGGAGAGAAAGCGAACGGAAGAGAGAAGCTGCGGTTCGGTGGAAGTGAATTTGAAAAACAAAACAAAAAATACAAAAAATATCTATAAATATTCAAGAAATTAATATCATCGCCATAGGCGAGGTCCCCTATACCACTTTTCCCTTTGATTATTTATTTATGGGGTTATGTCCCCTCACCCTATACGTCGTATTGTGCACCGTACGTTGCACGTCACGGTAATTACACTGAGTCATGTTCGACGGAATTGAAAATAGATCCACTCTTGTACTGCATCAGTTTTTTTCATCTCTTCCGGGTTGCGGGTTTCCATTCTGTATTATCGACGTGTCTTTGAGATCTGCGGACGTCCGGAGGAGATACGGAGTCCTCAGGATCTTTGGTCTATTCAGTTGCAGTATATCCGACGTTTAGGAGTACAGAGACGAATTGGTTCGGTGGTAAAGTACCCGTAGGTACGTACTAAAGTGCTAAAGTGCAATAACTCAAGCCTCGCTCGTATTGTCGGTGTATAGAGGGTAGGAATTGCTCCGCGCCTTTGGTATATACAAGCGTTACATTTCGAGTAGTAACTAGCCTTTCGCGCAGTGCACCAAAACCTCATAAACACTGGACTGCAAAGTCCGACGTTACCCGGTGTTTCAAAAAAGGAATTAGGTGAGAATTCACGTCTGAATTTGCGATGGGCATTTACCGTGGAAATCCGCTAAAAGATTTTCTCACTTGAATATTTAACACCGTCTCAACGTATCTCATCTATACTCTGCAATTCCCTAATGCAAGAGAGCATGAAAGGTTATTCCTAACCCAACACTTGCACAAATGTTCTCTCTAAAGAGTTTCCTAGCAAAGTGCTCAGGCTAGCTCGCGAGATCTGCAGCGAGCTCAATAGGTACTGGACCAGGGTTGGGATGTAGGTGGGCGAAGTAAGGTACCTTTACCTCTTACACTAAACCCCGAAGTCCTTACTATAATACGAGGCCCACCGACCCGTTATGGAGATGAGCGCAGACAAGGCGCGCGCGCGACATCTTCTGCATCTGTAATGTTTCCCTCTCTTGTATTCCACCTCGATCTTCCTTGCGTCTCTTGTATTCTATGGGCTTCGTATTCTTATTCTTATTCTTCTTTCTCTTCTCGTTCGTCTTCGATGCCGATGTATATTTGACCAAACCGAAGAAACTAAGGAGTGAGAAGACCCGCTCGTATAAACTGGGCGTTTGGTATCGCAGGCAAGTTTCAATGTATCGGTGAAAGAATGCAGAACCGTTGTTGAGTTTGCCCGTTCGCGTACGATGAAACACGCGGTCCGAATCTCTTTGGCAAATTTTCGAATAAGAATTGGTTGATTTCAACGCGACCAGATCTCAGGGCCTCGTTCAGTCGCCTGTTGCATTATAATGTCCGGTGTTTCGGTTTCGGCCCTCGGTATTTCGATCACCGGAACATACTTACTTCATTTTGCAATGGGCATTTGTTATCGAATGACAGGGTAGAGCGTTGTGCCAATGTTCTTATCTTTTTGAGGCAGAATATACCTGTTTAAAAAAAATTTATACTTTGTTTTCTGCATGCCGATTTGTCCGAATGAGAGGCAGCTTACATGTTGGCATTGTACTGTACATACATGACGTATGGTCCAACGTTGATTAATCCCTTCCATTGCAAGACCCGTGTTTCCGTTCCCAGCGCAAGTTCATCTCGAATCGCGCACGCTCCGAATTAACCAACTTCTGCTAGTCGCAAAAAGAATTCTCTTCCCTACCCTCGAAGAAGAACACGGAATACGTGATCTGGTTACGCAAGCTAAACGCACGAGATACTGTAAATGAAACGTTATCACGAAAACAAAGCTTATCCCATGTTGAAACGGGCTAAAGAGGATTGGAGCCTTACGCAACACGATTCAATAGTACGCCGGTGAATGATAAAATGATAAAATTTATGAAGAAAACATTAACCCATCGAACTATAGGCTCTGGTTCCCTAAGGATTGTTACCAGATACTTTGGCGCGGCTACGAATATAAGACCAAATCAATGCTCTCGGGTGCGGCCCTGAAAACAAGTTTCAGATCAAACAGTATTCACAATTGAAGGGATGGATTGAACAAGGGCCTAATTTGATTTACGCCCTTTTTACGGAGATCAACCTAATGAAACATATTTGAGTTAAATTCTATAAATCATGTTAATACACTGGCTTTATAAGTATAAATACACGTGATGAATGTAGAAAGTCTTTCGAAAAAGGGTCTGTACGTGTATTCCTGAGCCAGTCATTTGTGATTTACAGTTTTACTACACTAGGTTAGGATGTAGGAATTTTCGAGGTCTTCAACAGATCCTTGTTAGTTTAATAAAAAATGCCCACACATTTCTGAAATCGAATTCTTTCCTGGATTACAGGAAGATAAGAGAAAGGCGAAGGATTTGTTAGAAAAAAACTTAAAATAAATGAATAGAACTGCTGGAATAAAAGGCTAGATCAATTTTCGTTCTTCACAACATATGAATTGTAGATAATTTGAAACCGCACCGTCACACATCGTCAGAAATTTTTTGAACGGTAAAAGAATCGATCGCGGGAATGTAAGCGTACTGTCAGATTTCACAAATTCCCTTTTCTCGTTTTTTGAGAAAAATAACATACGAGCCCATCTTCCATGACAACTGTTCAATACTTTGAACAATCTGTTGAATTGAGTTATAGTCAGCCATACTATATGGACTAGAAAACTAGATGGGAAGCTGCGACGTGGGGTTTGGGTTGTCATATCCGCGCGCCACTCTGATATTTGCATGCAAATTTCTATAAAGTAGGTATACCCAGAGGCGATTCAGACCGCAATCTATTATTTGAAGCTCTCGTTATGCCTGAGGCAATTTATTGGCGGTACCAGCGCAGACTATCCCCGTTCGCGAACGAACAGCCTCACCAAAATTATGCAATTGAATAACACAATAGGCGAACTATTATGTAACGGGCAAGCAACTAACTTCCCGACAATAGACGCGATGGTGACAATACCACCTCCACCCCAAAACCTCCCACAACCTTCAACCTCCATCTCGTCCAACTATCGTGCTGTAACAGTCGGTTACTAGGTTGGTGCCAAAGCTAGTTCCACGGTTCACGGGTATGTGTTTTGGCTGACTGCACAATACTTCATAGGTTAAAAGCTATGAGTCTACGGACGTCATATCAAAAGTAAGTAGATTTCAAAGTCCATTCGTTAAGTCACAAAAATGATCCAAAAATGGCAAAATTTACGGACATAATAGTCCCTTTTGCATCGAAACATCAGGTAGTAGTACTGAAACATGGTTTGACTTTATCGTCAAGTCAGTTTCAGTTACGAGAGAATATATTCGAAAGCTTTTCTTTGCACAGTTTCATTTATAAAGGGTATATTGTGGAATGAGCTCTGGAGTTGGTTTATTTTTCTCTTTTTTTATTCTGCCTTTTTTTAACTTGTCAAGATCATTTTCTCTCCCCTGCGCCCTGGCAATGTCATTGCCGTATCCACTCCTGGTTCTGGAAATGTGGTGGAATATTATTCATGAAATGTTGAGCTGAATGGCGAGCGGACATGAAACCCGAGACGTGAAGAATACGTCGTGGTACTCTTTCGACAAGAAATGGAGAAGGGAATTGAAATTCGTCGTACGTGTAACTGAATCCGAGGCCCTGATGCAGATACAGAATCCAACCGCGTTAACATTCAGTCAGATATTTGACACAGATCATGTATCGATTCACTTCGAAAAGATATTGCGGTTTTTTCATTACGGTTTCAGGTCAGAATTTCATCAAACGAGGGCTCCTATTTCTCCTTCATCAAAACCAAGTCCACCTCTTTCAATTAGGCGAATGCTTAGAGTACCATACGATTTTTTTATGAGTCGTAGATTTGATCCGGTGAAGTTTTACATAACTAATGCCACGTCTTACGGACTCTACTTGCAGTTAACTTCCAAAACAATGGTATGATCATCTCTTTTACAAAACTCTGTGAAAGCGACGACTCCGCCTCTGGGTGCACGTGGCTGAAGTTAAGTAACGGTGCATTGAATCATAAGTCTGTCATTTATATTTTCATCATATGATCGTGTGTACAATGGATTTTCTTGCCTGTCGCTTTGCTGACGTTGAGAACCAGCCCGCGTTATGAATTGTCAATTTTCGGAGCTGGCGTGGAAACGGGGCCAAGATATTGCAAAAGGTTTCACCGAGGATCGGGAGTTTCTAAGACACGAGGAACTCCTCGACCTTCCGATAAAACTGAAATGATTTTTTTCCCCATTCTTTTTTTTGTTTTCTTCTTCTTTTTTTGTTGTTTAGGTGGACGGATTGATGGGGACGTTGCCTTCTCGCTCCGTCCTTGTAAGCTATCGATCTGCTTTGGGTTGTACAGCAACGGAGCGGAAAATATTGTTTATCCGAACGCCTGTTAATCCGTTTTACAACAGGGGCCACGGAGCAGCTTATCGCTTGGATAATTTGTAGTTACACCGAGAGGCTTATATTTTCATCGGAATTACCTTATCCTGATCCCCGACTCCGACAGACGGTGAAATATTCAAAGTATGAATTACCAACGTTGCACCTGTGAAACTAAATCCATTATCATATTTTGGAATCGCCCGCTTTTCACATAGTCGTTTCGAGTTTCGCGTCCGTTTCAGACGAATAAGATTTTCACGGAAACGATACTAACCCACTAACAATAAGCAAAATTACATCACCTGCGAATAGCCACGTCCAAATGAAAGCCTGTAATTTACTATGAATGATTCACACCGAAGTTTGCAAAGACCTCGTCTATAGAACCACCCCGTGTGATTATACGTGATTGCGGTATGACTTCCAGGGTATAAAATTAGATCGTAGAATGTATGCGATGGGTTTATTCCACGTGTAGAAAATATATTATAAGAATTGCTCGTAACTTCCTCGACCGGCGACGTGTGCTGACCTGGACTCAAATAATGTTTGACGAGCTCTTAGACAAATTGATTGTATCAGGCGCGGGATTGACGTCGTTGGAAATACGTAGGTAATAATGAAAATTATAATCCATGTGATTTTAGGTATACTAAAATATGCCAGTCATAGACGATTGGGAAATTATTATAATTATAAATTGGTGTCTGATTAACGAATTGTGCCTTGCGTGAAATAATAAAAAAAAAAAAAACTTTGTCACGCGTGAAAATAGTAGCACACACGGAAGATGGCCTCGCATTTTGAGTGTCACATACGGTTGGTACCCAGGAGCCTAAGATGCACTTTTCAGAAAAGCACTTTGCCCGGCCCTACCTCATTTAGTTCGTTACACGTCTGCTCCTCGACTTGCAGAGCTACCTCGCCTAGGTATGCACTTTTCGTACTTCCGTTGTATCTCGTTTTCTTGCATTTGTCGTCCGTGTATTCTTTTCTCTTGGGAGTCATTGCGAAGCAGAGAAAAACGCTTTTTCGCACGCAGAGTAAAGACGGTACAGCTACGTTGCGTTACCAATGCCATAAGGTCGTACAGGTAATTTTTTTGTTTCTCAAATTCGACTTGTAAATAATCAAAACGTAGAAATCAATTGGAACTGGAAAAATCGGAAATTGAAAGCTGTAGAAGATCGTGTATGTCGGTAGATACGACCATATGGCTTCAATGTTCTTCATTTTTTCTCAGAATTCAAGCCAGAAGGTCGTATCTAAAAAAATTCATATTTCTGCTCTAATTTTATCTAACATTGTTTCCATTCGATGCTTTCCCCATGAATTATGTTATTTTTAACATTTTCAGAAATAGATGTCCTCCTGGCTTCAGTTTTTCTGGTCGTATCAATCAAAATTTTCGATGCTCAAGATTTCGATAGATTCGTCCATAAGTACTAGCGAATTTTTAAGTGACCGCATGGAAAAAATAATAATACGACCTTCTGGTTTTAATACGACCGAAAGGTCGTATAATGTCGCATACGACCTTATGGCATGAGTAACGCGATATATGTTTCCACGCTACGGGGTTGAAATGCTTGGATTATTTAAATCGTTATGCGCCAACGGACTTTGTGACGCGTAAAGAATAGCGACAAATATAGAAAAAAATTGTAACACTGACTGAGTATATTCCATTCGATCTAACATTCGTCGTGTATGTATATCGTCCGTTTGTGTTTAGATTATTATTTTTTCGAGGCCCCTAAGTGATTTGGTAAAATTGAAAAATATGCTCTCCCTACGAAGTGCTCGGCAAATAAAAGTACTTCCATTGCGATGCGAATATGCAATACTAGAAATTGAATAATATCTATTATTCAATACTGAGCTTAGGAATATAGCAAAAAAATCGAAACGCAAAGTCACTTCATCCGAAAATATGACCTCAACGGTTGATTGCTGACGTATAGCGATGTCACAGTCCATATGGGTGAGATTAATAAATAACAGATATATGTACTAGAGAGAGAGAGATGGGTACATAGATACGTTGACTGTACGTCATATTGAAAATGGTTTCGACAAACAACGAGACTCGACGTTGGATCGATAGAATGGCGCAGATTGTTTATCGACCAACGAAACGAAATTGTGAACGGCGTATCGCAATTCGCATAGTCATTTGTCATGGCTAACAAGTCAGCCTCTGTACACTGGGCTGTTTCCACGTTTCGTGGCCAATAATTATTTACCCTTTAATCCAGCCATCCGCTTGCTTGCCTGCCTGCCTGGCAGCCAGCCTTTTGCCCCGTTCGCGCGGCAGCCTAAAGGCACGTGATATTTAACACTCCTTTTGTTATTCAACCCCACAATGGATGCTAATATTTCTGGCCTTGCCACATTTCATTCGGAACGGTAAAGTGGAAAGCCCACGCTGTCTCTAACAGCCGAAACGTTCTTCGTCGGATATTAAACATCAAATGTATACACGGTGTTACCAAGTCTTCGGTAACATCGCTTAGCTTAGATGAACACCTTCCTTATCTTTTTACCGCATCCGTGTTACGCCCTTTTGATGAACGGTTCTCGAGTGATCAAAAAAATTTATATACACACGAATTTAATGAACAAGAATTATGTTTATCTCAACTGCTCGAGTTATGTTGGTAACAAACTTCTCAATAGAGCTGAAAACCATCAAACAAACGTTGCTATTCTCCACTGCTGAGAAATTGTGTTCTTCTCACCCCAGATTCATCTCAGTAAACGAATGTGAATTGGTAACCACCCGTTTTCGAAAATATCAGATTGACGTGCATCAAAGGCGGACAAGATTTCAATTTTTTTCAATCAGTTCTGATCCAAATTCTTGAAGGATCGAATTCGCCAATTCATTTCCGATTACTATGGGATTTTTTTCATTTAACTGGACGACAGGAATCACAAGATAGACGAATGCCGTAAGAACCCAGGCACGTATAAACTGAAAGCTGGAAATTTAGGCTCGACCTGGCTCAAGCCTGGTCCGACCACAGAGTGAGATATGGTTAGTTAAGGTTGTGAACGTCCGTCGATTTGAGGTAAGAACTTTATGTACCTATCCTATGCTGGTTGAGGGTGGGTATAAGAGAAATGTCGGTAAGGTTCAGCATGAGAGGAAAGGAAACTTAGGTCTAAAACCCAAAACTCAGTTTGCTCGGTTAACCATGGGATTAAATAAAGTTAGATTAAGTTGGTAAAATTCACGTATTCGCATAATTATAATGATTGTGAAATAGGAAATAGTCTGGTAAAATGCGTACGATTAGGTAAACTGCCGAGATTATCCCGTTGTACAATTTGAACCGTGAAATTCAAGACACGAATTAGTTTCCTTGACCAAATAGTCTCGAGCGCGCAATGAACTCAGGGTCAGCTAGGGTCGCCTGGAGCGGGCTTCGTAATGGGACGTCCAACGTTATGGAGACCGGTTGCAATTTTCGGGAAATGACCTACTTTCGCTACATCAGCCAAAACGGAATGTCGTCGCTTCCACCGCCATAATCAGGGGTGATATTCGATAGATGTGGCGGCCAACACCTCCAGGCCGATAGAGTGAGGTGGAAGTTGGAGTGAAATTCTCGGCATCCGGTTATATATCTCGTCTGCCGAAACCAGCCCTCAAAAGACAAGGGCGGCCATAAGAGACTCGGCCACATCAGCTGCGTCCCCAATCCGCGATTTGGTACTTCTGTAAATAATTATTTTTTTCCGAAAATTCAAACGGAACGGTTTCGTGCAGGGTGAGCTAGTCATCGTCTATGAATGATATTGATGCAACTATTTCCATTCCAACTTCATTCCATCGAATGTGGATAAGGAATTAAGGGAAAACCCGGTTGAGGATTCTGGAAAATTGGATAGAAATCGTAAAAGTGTAAAGGAGAGAAAATTTTCGATCCTAGAGTAAAAATCAACGCCGGTGACAACATGTCCTCGGATTTCTACTTTCTTCGTATATTTCGCTGGATGTCCTTTGTCGCCTTCTGTCGTTTAGCCCAGCTCCATCACGATCCTTCGGCACCACGCCTGTACCTTTCTACCTCTTCGGTCTTCGGGCTTTACACATCCGCGGTTTCACATCTGCTGTGGAATTCGAGATTTCTACTGGCGGTGCAGGTATAACTCGTTGATACGAAAGCAATTTTCTGCGAGCGAGAAACCGAGTTGGCTGTATCAATATGAACCAATGAAGTGACGCCAATATCTTACAAATGCTCTCTCCTTCGAATATCATTCGTTGTTATTCCCGTGCAGCCAATCGAATTGCACGCCGTTTGATGTACGGCTGGTACGCCTGCCAGCGGCTTCAAAGCTTCAATACACGTACGAAACTCTCATCTCATCGCCTTTTTTCCCCTTTTTTATACTAGCCCATCCTTGCAGCGTCGACGGTTTTGATCGGTTTTTCATAACCTTATGTGTTATCTTGGGACCCTACACCGAGATTTTGCAGACATTTTGACAAAAGGGAAAGACAAATGAAAAGGGCGCGAAAAGCTGAAGGGGAACTACAGATCTTATGCCTCTTTCAATTCTGCTTCCATCATCAGTGATGTTGATAATTTGATACGTTCAATGAGTATGGGAGCTAGAAAAGTTTGTTCGCTACTTCGGCAGATGATTCTCCAGCTCGAGATGAGTGGAGCACCCCAGTAACATGTCTCAAAAAATTGACCATGACCCTAAAATTCAAGATGAACATTTTTTGTGAGCTTGAAAAATTCTAATTGTCAGTAGAAACGAAAGTATCTGAGGAACCATCGGTTGGAAATGAACTTAAGTACCGCATTTCTTTCAACTTAATGATTTTTTTTCGCGATGAAGGATCCATTTGTGACTCGTGGTTCTATTAACACTTTTTTCCCTCTTGAAGACAAGATTTTTTCAAGCCAATAATACAAATTTCCAACAAGTCTCAACAAGGTCAAGATGTATCTTGTGGGGACATCTTGTTGAGGCGTACCACGGCGATGTCGAGTTGGAGAATCATCTGGCCAAGTGGCGACCAACTTTTTCTTTATACACCTTGTACAGAACGTGCCTGTGCCATGTCGCGATAACGACTATCAGTACGGATGTGTATGTATGTACGTCTACATGGGGGGTGGGACGTGGAGTGTATTAGAAAAGGGTGCATTGAAAAATTTGCATACCGAAGCTATGTAAACTGCACGTCTACTTTATAGATATAAAAAGCTGGTAACGTTCTGGTTGTGTATGCATGGAGGTACGCGAATGTACGCGAATATGGGCGAACAGATGTAACGGAGCAGCAGCAAGTATCTCCGTGTTTTTTCCCAGCCAAGCGAGAGTTTCGCGTTTTCATAAATATTCCTTTAACCAGTCGAAAAAACTATCTGCATACGGTTCGCCGTACCTAACGCTGGAGTCACAAGTACCCCGAGCTTTTTCAGAATACAAAACAGTAAACTTTGGGCTTTGCCCGCACGCAATTTGTCATATTTAAAAACCCTCTTGTATAAAATTTTCATTAGTTGTTGAAAGCTCTTGACACAATTTTATTTCCTAAATTTGTTTTATCCGCGCTCTTTTTCTACCATTTTTCAACTTGAAATATCAACGGAAGTTATACCAACATTTTGTCGGGCTATTCATGCGGGATAATCATACATTTTTTCCATTATTTAGTACCGAAAGATTTTTCGGACCAACATATCGTCGATGTAGAAATAATTTTAGAAACGTATCTTCTCAGACCTACTTTCAACCGATCTAAGAACTATATTATAATTCCGAGAAGGTTGAAAGCGTTGTCCTATCTATTGAAAAGACTGCCATTAATTGACCAGGTAATTATAATAATTATCTTAGATTCTACACCTGTATGATCCCAACTCATCGACCAGGTAGAAGCCAGTAGACCAGCAAGGAAAGCGCATTGTAACCTGCACCGTCATTGAGCTCCTTTATTCAACTCTATCATTTCTTATTCCGATCGAATTTGATCTCTGGAGCCCGGGTAGCATCTGCTTTTGTCTACGTTTAATGGATGCACGGAGCATTTAGGCACCTCGATCTTAAACCAGCTAAACAAACGTTACACCTGCCGTCTGATTGGCGTCCCTTGGCGTCGGTGATGCTTGGAGATGGAATTGACGATAGGGATATTCAGCCCCGTGGTGCAGTAGACCTGACTCTAATCTTTCGCCATCGTATGTGGAGCGATATAAATTTTAGAGTCTGACCCCGTCTTACAATTAGTGATCAGTAACCCAAAAAAGTTTCCACTGAGTTTCGAGGAGTATTTCTGTAAGATGGAAATGAATCCCAACTCTCTCAACTCGCAAGATGATGAATGACTCGCAAGTCTGATTAGTTTTCATGCATGAAAAGCTGCATGAATTTCCACCAAAATCATGGAAATCTGTATTGACTCGTTCACGAGATACCGTGGGTCAGAAATTGAGCAAACATACAAGCACTCGAACGTCAATCAAAAATCGATCACCGGTGATAATCTGAACTTCGCAAACGTGAAGATCGGGCTGAAAATTTAATGTTCATTTTTTGGATGCATATAACAGCTTTCCTCATCTTGAAATCGGGAAGTTAGAACGGCGAGTGACGGGCCATTCTTGCAATCCTCTATACCCAGACCATTTATTTTTGGCTCACAGTTATACGGGTTAAATTTTCACGAAACATTGCTTCCGTCTCATTGTTTCACCAGGTTGTACGATGCATCAGAGAATGCCCTGTAACTAGTGAACATGGCAGGTACAATTGGTGGTTGCTGTAGACCGGGGTAATGATTACCCATTATAGATGGGGCGGGTCGAATCCACGCTTAGGAGAAATCCATTTGTATCAGTTCGTGGATTATGTCCTCTATGTATGTTGAAGATTTGCGTGTGAAGAGGGATGTTGGTATACGAATTTACGATTACCCTAATCTGCTTTGATCACTGTTTGAATTTTCATAATAATCGCGCGTGTAGCCAAGAACAACGCGGGTCCTACCTATACCACCAGTCCTCGACGCTCCACAGCCATTTAGATCCTATCGCATGGTCTCGTTATGACAATTCGTTTGTCCGTTTGTACCCACCCGCCACCCCCTCAGTCGTTATTACAGAGGGGCATTTCGGCCCCGGAGGGTGGCCTCCGAGTGCACGATCACCCCGGTAAGACGAGCCCCCGAAGGGTTCACCCTTTGTTTGCACGCGGTTGCCGACCGTTCAAAGGTCCTATCTCGTCTCGAGATCGAAAGATCATCGCCGAGGTTTGCGAACCGGAACGTTGGCTCTTATTGCCTTCGCCTTTGCCACCATCTCCGACTCCTCTATTCCAAATTTATTAACGAATCTCGACAGGTATTGCGGGGTGAAATGAAATCTGAGCTATACTGGGAGACACAAACTCTTTGATGGCCTGATGTCGCAGCTTGTTTATATATATATGACGATTATCGATGCCTTCTGATAATTATTGAGTTTGGTTTATCGATGATGATTTTTTCGAGGATCATCTACACGCACCTGTGGCTTAGTTGGCATCCTACTTGGTGGCGTTTATCGAACTATATACGGTAGCTGTTGTGTGTATGGGGTGCATCTGGGGTGGTCGAACGCGTACTAAAGATGGAGAAGATGATAGTAAATGATAAATAACGCTCTACCCCGGCGTGACACGCCGCGAAAAAGGGTTTACCCGTTGGCTATAAAAATGGGCGTGGTAGTCGTTAGTGGAGTCTGGTCGTTAATAACGAGCGACTTGCTGCAGGGTAGGTAAGGAGGGATGGTAGCTAGTGAAAAAGTGGAGAAAAAGGGAAGTGGGGTATAAGCGCGTGGCGGTACCTGGAGCGCCTTTAACCTTTATTCAAAACGATATTCCCGAAGAGGAAACTTTGGGAAAACTTTGAAGTTTACACCATCTCGTCTTCGGAAGGAGCACTCGAAAGTTAAACACGCCACGGGAGTATCAGAAAATCGTGTTTCATCCAGTCGATGCCAACTTTCCTTCCGACGCATTCTTGACAATCCTTTCCTTTCCAACAGACACAGAACCACTCAAACTCACGCGATACGATGCGAACGAAGGTGAAAGAGAGGAAGACGAACCGCGGATCAAAGGGGATCAAAGGTTTCTCACTCTTAGCAGGCGACGATATGTGTAGTTTTTCTCAAAGTAGGCCTAGTGCTTCATCGAGTCATGTGCGGCGAACTGTGGCAGCCCGCTCACGGGGTTGCAGGCCCCTTTTTTCCCACCGCTTTTCTGTATATTCAAGATAGAAAAGTTTCAAGTGAAGAATAAAAAAAAGTCTGGAAAGCAGTCCTCGACTTTTGACTTCTTGATCGCGATTTAGAGGCAGAGTGTTGACTGAGACCGGACCGTAACGCGTTCACGTGGAAGACCACTTCTCACCGTTTTCTCCTATTTCCCATCTTTTCCACCTCCGTTCCACTACTTCTTCGTCTTGCTTGCTTGACGTACAGACTGCTGCAGGCTCTTGACTCGAATCAGACGTCAATAACTCACGTCCTCCTCTTGCACACCATGACGTGCAGATTGAAGTGTTTCTCTTTCGAACACGCCCTGGTATCTGGAGCCAAGTCTACGGTCAAGGCTCCTTACAAAGAATTAACTCGTTTTTTCTCGGGCATAGAACTTCTAATTGTTACTCAATATTCCTAGAATTTCGGCGATTGCCTTGAGCCCATGACACCGGCACTTATTGCGCCGGAAGAGATGCCGCTGTTACCCATGTATGGACTCCAAAATCGTTTGGCATTGGCACGGTATTGGTCCCATAGTTGCCTATACTGACAGCTACCATGGACCAAGCTTTTTCCAGGTCAAAATCAATTTTTGTCACATTTTTGGGTTTCTAACACTGGTCCAACTTATGGTGCCGTGAATCCGTGAAGCTGGGGCAGTGCCTATCCTTTACCATGTGGGTAGATCTGGCCATACTTCGGCATTCGTTACATGGGTATCTGTACCATAACCTCTCCACATGATCAGACACAGTAGTCTGAGACGCTATGTATTTATTTTCAGCCAATTCGCCACTGCAGAAATAAGGAGTTTCGAAGACGTGATGATTCGCTTCAAGGGGTGAAAAAAGGTACCAGGAACGCGTTGACTTCAGTTGAAAGGAATTGCCGAGGCACGTGTCAGCTCGAAAACCTTCCGACGTCAGTCCGTTAGTCGTTGGGATCGTGACGCGCCCTTTGCCAGGCGTCGCCGGTCGTTCTTTCGTCGGCAGTCCCCTTGAATCAACGAAGTGCGAGCAACCCAGGCCGCATACTCCGTTCCTTGATGGAGATGCTCGTCTCAGTACGCACAATGCGGGACATCGCCTATATTTAGCTTCGGGCTTGACACTCGCGGATGGACCAGCTCGCCGCAATCCCAGACGTTCACGAGGTGGGTACCAACGAGCGAAGACACTAATTTAGAGGCGTGTCGGCGTTTAGAATACATCGCCCGGGCAACGTCATCATTAAAGTCATTTCCAGTCTTTCACCTCTTCGCTCTCTCCACCCTGTTACGAGCCAGACATACCTAACCACCTTGGTACACACTTACAGATCCGATTCACGGATGTGTGCATTCCATGGTCCCTCCATCCTTGGCCTCGGTCTTGCACACTGGGAGAATGGTGTGTCTTCGAGTGACAGAGCACAAGATACTGTGCTTATGTTAATGCGAGTGCTCGTGTACGGCTAACGTGAACATGAACAGACAATGGTTGGCTGGCCGAGCCCTGTACAGTCGAGACCATTAGTGGTGCACCGTCAGGATACCCCTTTGGTCAGTAAATAGTGAGGGGCCAATAAGGTTGGGATCAAAATTTAGGGCTATGCTAACGAAATGGGTTCCGGAACAAGTCAGCGCGTTCGGTTCGTATTTCGATTAGAGTTTCTGTTTGTTTCAAGCTCCACTGAATTTTGAGTCCATCTTGTACCAACGAGCAATATGGTATCGCTTTGCATCCGTTGGAATTCGACCCACTTTTTTTTATCTTCCGTCAGCGTCGTACCGACGCTGATGCTCGTTCGGGCATCAAATATTAAAGCCCGGCAAAACTGATGGATCAGAAAATTTTTACTGTGAATGTCAAAACTTGATTCGGACTCTTCGGTAATACGATATTGAGCGGGCAACTGGACACGGAGAGATCGATTCGATGTCAGACCCTCCATATACTCGGCCATAGAATTATATTTAAGGTCAAGTATTCCGAATCCTTCGCCGACTGTACATTCGTTATTCGCGTCGCCGTCATCAGGGAATAAAAGAACTAAGGAGAAACGGGGTATGTATGCATGTACTTAACCATGTGTCGTGTGCACATTGGTTTACCAATACTCGAGACACGCGGAAGGTCGTGACGTATCTAGCAATGCTAATATGCTTATGATTGATGGGGCTCAGCTCGAAGGAGTTACGACCGATACTCGGGCCATATATCGTTTCGATATGCATTTGCAAACACGTGATTTACATGTAATCATGTTCACTGACGGGCTGCACGTGAAGAATGATCGTCGCGGGTTTCTGAATGTCTGACGTTCATCCGAACAACCGACTTTTCCGTACGATGCGGTGTGTGAGGCCGGGAATCGAAATTGAGTATTCAGATAGAGGCAATCCCTTCAAAACGCGTACTGCAGAATAAAATGAACTGATTTCATTGTTGTGGACGACTGGCGTGCGACTTCCTGAGAAAATGTATACCTATGACAAGGAAATACGAGACTTATGCACGATCGTTGCTCCCAGTCGAGTTTCTCCAAGTTCCTCACTTTTCATCTCCCAGCTCTCGGTTGGCATCATCGGCGGTTTTCTCCGACGTTTTCGTCGCACCTCATCCTATATTCGGACGTTTTACGGTCTCTTAATAGCCGCGAGAAAGCTCGTCTATTTCCTCTATTTTCCTCTTACGATTCAGATAACGAGCCAGACTCGGCCGTCCGGTGGCCGCAGTTCGAGAGGGAAGAGCTTAGTTCAGGGTCGGTTGGTTGGCCTCGGTTTTGCTCGAGGACGAATGGGTATAATAGTGGGTAGGTAGCCTGATGTTATTGAAATTCAAGAATTTTACGATTCCTACCGACGGAACCGGCAGTTTGGAATTGATTAGGCAGTAAACGTACCGTAGGTTTTGCCGGAAAAGCTTCTGAAGAGGGTTTCTGCAGAGTAGGAGGTATGGTAAACAGTAGATGTTATGGCTGCATTAGCTAGATTTATCAATCGAAATGGTACTAAACTTCCACCGTTCTAAAACTCTCGGAGAATAATGGGATTTAACCGTGATTAGAACCAAGTGAGCCACCAGGCTGTAAATTTCTAATTGCCATTTCCATTCGTTACCATTCGAATACCCTCACTCGTCTACGCTCACAATAAGTGAGTGCCTATCGTTTAATCGCCTATACGGACGTGCTAGGAAGCAGAATTCACTATTTAACATACTTTAGACGAATTCGATAAGTGCTCTGATCAATGTGTAGAAAATTTTAGTTAACCATACTAAATGGCTATTGCTACTTGAAATTGCCATTCAGACAATATCAGAAAGCCCTTCAATGTGAGTTTAGTCAAGGTTATTCTCCTGCCAATCGAGGTGAAACAACAACAAAGACTTTGTAATTGAACTTAGTCAGAGATGGTAACCGACTGCCAAGCTATGAACTAAGTCTTTGACGAGTGCTAATGACGTCTATCGTGGTGGCAGGCAGGCAGCCCTTGAAATTTACTTCGACGGAAACTCAAATTTTGCCAAGTTTGATCGACTGATCCATCAGCAAAGTTCTCACTGCATAACTATAACAGTTTTGGCACTTGACAGGGCAAATCGTTTCTCGTCAAAATATATGCGAAGGCGCGAAATCGATATCCGTTATTAGATTTCTGCGAGGCGGTTAGACATCCATTGGCCGTTTCATTCGGTTCAATGTATAAATGAGGGGAAGAATCTACGAGGAAAATTTCAGTAGGTATGTGCATTGAAAACGTAGAATCGTGGAGAGTAGAGTAGAGTAGAGTACAGTTCGGAAATGGAAATGTTGCCGAGCTGTTGCTACGCTACAGTATCGTTAATATTCATTGGTTGATCAGAATTCTGGCGTACCATTTCTATAGTATACATAGTAGTATTATCACAAAACCGTACAATAAAATTCTGAAACAAAACTTTTTCCACCAATGGAGTTCGCATTCAAATATATCCCATTCTTCTATTATAAATCCGAGCTATAGAACGACCGAGTTGTTACCTGATGCCAATAAATTTGTAAATATCTTCGAATTTTGTCCTCTTGCCAAAACAAAACCTGATACTTCAAATTACACGTCACATTGCGGATGCAACGGAATTCCATCATATCAAGTAAAAAGACGAACTTACAAGAAGTATATCAAAAATTCTATACCCATTTGCTCAATCGGCACAATCGTGTTCCAGTCGATACAATTATATTGATCTGCATCTCAGACTTTGAGCACAATCCTATAATCTGATCTTCCAAGTTTTCTACAGCTAAAACAATTTCACAAGAATGGTAGGCATAATTGTAACAGTCGCAGTTGTTACGAATGTCTGAAATTTAAGTTCGTGTATTCTGAAACCTATGGACGCATAACGAGATCGCATCTCGTTGCTGATTCAAGTCTACTTGTTATGTGACACACGGCAAAACCAGGTACCAATTTGTAATATTGCGGAAAGTGCTGCCTCTGGTTAACACTAGATTTCAGTGCGCTGGGCAGATGAGAGGTAAAGTTGATAATCACAGCGTAAGTACACTCTCTGTTCACGAGGATGAGGCTGATAATAAGTACAATAAGCAGAATTGTTCTCGTTTCGAATCGTTACGTGATCATCGTACGTAGGTAGTGTGCGCATTTTGTACTCCAGACGTGAAAACTGACCAATTTTCTCTATTGTTCATATGAAAAGCCAAGGTAATTGGCACATCTTCAGTTTAATTGGACCGAAGCACTTCGATACAATACGGGAGGTAGCAAGCGAGCGTTACGGTGATATAATATAATGGAAGAGTAGAGGGTTCTGCCTGGTTGGTTGGCTGATGACGTGAGCTCGGTATAGGTATATATCCATAAATGTATTTCTCATACGACCAACTCGTATATGCTGTGAACCTATACCTATACCCATCTATGCGACTCGCGTAGGCGCAATACAATACAGCATACAGAGTTTGACAGGGCCTCTAAATGATGGATAACCCCGCACCGTGAATACCAGTCGATATTTTGATACGACACATCCGTCAAACATTCTTCTACACTGGATTTACAAAGTTCTCATCCGTTCAGCTATACGTGTACCTACTGCCGCAAAAAATTCTCACCCATTACGCCTCGATTATACTTTTTATTTTTTTTTTATTTACTTCAATATAATATATTCGCCATGTTTCTTCTTTTCATGCATGTGATAATGTTATTTTTTCTTCTTCCGGATTTACAAAAATCCAGTTATTCATCCGCATAATGTCTTTCGAATAAATAATGCAAACATGACATACGTATGGATTGATGATTCGATCATAAATCGTAGATCTAAGATAAATCTGTTAGATAGCAAAAGCTTTGACTATTTGGTATTTTTTTGCCTCCAATTTTTTTTGCTAAAATTCCCATCGATCGAATGCCGGTGTGCCAACCATTTCGTCGTCGAATTCGCTGAAAAGTTATTACGTATTGCAGATAGGTAACATATAATCCGTTGTGGAATTTTGTCAGGCTTGTGATCCTCTAACGATGTTACTTTTTACTTCTTTTTTTTTTTTTCATGCATATATATTGTGGCCAGTCGTAAACGTGATTACCGACTGTCAGCTCACTCTGAATGGCAGGGGGCGTCTGTGGTAGACTCAACGAAGTTCTTTTCACGACCCGAGCCAGTCCGCGAGTAACGACCGAAAGTTCTATAATTTTTATATCCCCATTTTTTCGGTCTTTCATCACCGCGCGGGACCGATGAGCAAGGAATACTCTTCTGCCTTCTATTTTGCACATTCGCGTTCGCTGAATATCGTTAAATCACGAGAACCGAGACTCTCAGAGGACTCGCCATCCCATAACGATATGATCGTACGCCTCCGTTTTTTCATTTCAACTTTATGAACTATCATATTCCTGGTGATTGAAAAACAACCATCAGGACAGAGTCGTTTAATACAAATGTTCAATAAATCGACGTGGAATGGATTGATCAGATGAATGGAATATTCGCACGATGGTTTGCTGTGCGAAACCGACCGTAGACTAATCGAAAGACGTTGATTAGCTTTTTACTCACGGTCTGCATAACTGAAAATCAATTAAACCGTTGTATAATTTGCGCGAAGAATAATCTCGCCTCCAAGATCAGAAGTTCTTGTTCTGGTCTGGAATCGAAGGACTAGATTAAACCCAGCAAGCACGATGTACATACATACTAACCAAAGATGTCCAGATCTGTAGTAAACGAAGTGAGATAATGCGGCACACTCCGAATCTTATCGCTATGTTCTAGGATATACGAAGGTCCAACCGGTGCGCTAGTAGTTTACCATTTTATTTCTTGTTTTTTATCTTTCGATTTCAAAGCCTAATTTCTGTTAGCTAATAATTGACCGATCAAACTCTCGAGTAAAGATGTAGAAGATGCATCTTGGACGCTGGTCTGTGTTTTCCGGATCGTTAAAACGTCATTCTATTTGAATTCGAGAGCAATTTTATAGCTTGAACCTATTCTTAATCAAGGGTTAGGATCTTGAAAAAACGATCAGTTCTAACTGGTACCCGGAAGTATTTCAATGTCACGCTTGTCACCTGAGCAGGTGCCAATGAGAGTAAGATCTCGTTGGATAAAATCTACCTGCAATTAACCACCAAGGTACGTGTACGTGTACATCATCGTGGTAAATGCACAGCGTAACTTGGGCTGAAAGATCCGTCATTTCGTCATGAATTTGAAATTGTTAGGACGTGGGATAGCATTTAGTGAAATGGTCAAGATAGTTTAGTTTATTCAACTATAAAAGCGATCCGAGACCACCGTTCACCGCGGAGAAATACCCCGCAAGAAGAATCGGTCAAAGCGAGGATGAGGCTCTAACTTTAAACCCGAACACGTTTTGGTTATGGATTAGAAAGCTGTACCGCTTGCCGGTGGGTCCGCGATCTCCAAGAAGACCCCGAGGATCTTCAGCTTTCGTACCTCGCGACTTCAAAGGCGTCGCGACGACCGCGCGTCGGGACGTCTGCCAAACACTTTGCCGTCAGCACTAAATGCGGTCGAGGGATCCGTTTAAATATCCCAGAAGATTTGCTTTGACCGACTCGAACATTTTCTCCGTAAATCTATATCTGCGCTTTTGACGCGGTTGTGGCAAACGCTTTGACGTATTAACCAAACTTCTTGCAAGAAAATAAAAAACATAAAATAAAAAAAGAGGAAATGAGAATGAAAAGGAAATGGAGAGCGACGTGACTGCGTCATTAATATAGAAGACTTGTCAAGTTCTGCAAGAATTCTGGAAGATAGCAATAATTGAGAAGACGGAAGCGGAGTGTCGTTCCTCGGACGCTTCCTTTCCGGAATAATAATATATTCTCGTCATCTAGTTGTCGCCTTCAGGGATCCGAAGCTTCCAACAACTCGGGTTCATATTCTGGAATGGAACAACGAACTGCAAAATACGTTACGTTACAGAATTTTGATGAAAACACCCACGCTTCTTGGTGAAATTTTGTACGAGGTAAGTGAAAAGTCACGGCCGGGACGTGATACAGAATAATACGTCAGACCGTTCAGACGTTGTATGAAATCTTTCGGCCCATTGATCATCTGACGAGCTTGTTGTTGGCCGCTCCAGTGTCAGCCTAGTGGAAATTTCTTCGAAATGGAAACCGTGAATCTTGGTACATTCATAATCGGTTAGTCATACTCAAATGCAGCATGTGTATCGCAAGGTTTAGTGAAAATTTCATTACCTCGACATGCTTTTTGATAGATCACAGTGAGTGACATGGGATATCGTTGAAATTTTCAAGAAAGTCAAACTTTCTTCGTGTTTGATTACATTTTCGGTTTTAACTAGCAGTAAGAGTATTTTGTAATTTTCACTCAGCATTTTGCGAGTAATTTGCAGTGCATTTTCTTGAGGATTCGATCCAATCATCCAATTTTAACAGTTTCTAATAAATTTTACTTCTCATTGGATGTGAATTTCATGTTACACTGACTCAATTATTTTCTGATTGCGTCGCGTGATATGTAAAATTGATTTAACTTCAGCCACTTTGTTTTATCTACTCCTTATCAAGTACTTGAATGTATTTCATTTCACCATTAACAAATTTTCTTCCACACTGACCAAAGAACTTATCTATAAAAGAATGTGAATTTCATTCACTTTGTTGTGAAATCGACCGCTAACTGATTTATTAACTGTTAACAAACCTTTGGTGTTTTAAACGAAATATTTGTTACTTTGGACGAAATTATTTAAATATGCTGTTTCTCAGCTATAAATAATGATTCGATTTGCCGTATCCGAAATTATGATTTGTTAACATGAATCGAATTTTATTCACTGTAGAGAACTGTAATTTTATTCACTGGTCTCTGGGTGTAGGTTTCGGCAGAAATCGATCGGTCCATAAAAATCAGCGTTGTTAAATACGGATTGCTATGAATTGGATCGCACGAATGACCTTAGGAAACCAAAAAGTGATTATGAAAAGGTCGTTTGACCCGTCGTTAACTATCCACCGTCTGGTCGTCGGTTGTACTGTGCATGACGTGACTTCAGAAAACAATTTCTGACCCGAAAAAAAATTCACGGTTATAAGTCGTGTGTACGAGACTATCACGCGAGATAATTTTTCGCTCGAATAAATCTGGTCTTATAAAACTCGTCTGTCTGAAAGAGTATACGTCGATCTCTTATCATCTTAATTATCATCTAAATCAGTATGCCGATTTATTACCCCCCATTGGTAGGTATATACATATACGTAGAAACTCTCACAAATTGGTTTCCCCCGTTTATCAGGAACTAGTAGTTGAGCGATAAATTTCACGAGATTTCATCTGATCGCGTTCTCGCCAAACTGTTCCTAGTTCTGCGGTCATGTGGGTGCTATGGACTTTTACTTATGTGTGCGGGAAGGCGCGATGTGCGGGTGGAAAGTCGGGGTGTAACAGGCTCCGCAAAGGTTTAACCGGGCTGCGTTGAGTCAGGTGAAGTAACTTGCCCCTACAACTTAGAAGACAGCTCCCTGATTGCTAGTTACTCTGTGTGTAATCGGGTCCGTCGCCGCAATACTCGATTCACCCTCCAGAAATTTCCTCTCTAATACTGTACTGGTTATAGCTGTGCTTATAAAGCCGAGATATATCGAGTGCCTAAACTTAGCTGCAATCATTGATTTAATTAACGACGTTTCATGATATCGATTAGTCGTCCACAGCCCGTTGAATTATGGAAAACTATACCGTCTCCGGCGAACCGTTTCAAAATGATCGACAGCTTGACGGCTGACTTCGTTGATATTAATGCAACGGATAGTGATCTTTTCAATAATTACGATGACGAAGTGATAAAACTTTAGATCAATGGCTTGCTTCCAGTTCCTAGGCAGATGCGTTTGACTGAGACTATAGATGAGAAAGATGGTTTGAATGAGGCTGCAGGAACTAAGTCGGCATCTTCCTAAAGCTAGGAGCCGGAGATTTGTTCTTTTATATTTCTTTGAGTAGTACGTGTGACTGTAAGCGAAGCTGTTATAAACACGAAGAAACTCGTAGCCGACAGATGCTTTGGCAACTCACCAAATGAAACAGCTTAATCCATGATAAATTAACGATGTTTTTATAGCCGCACAAAAGACAGAGGGGAAACTTTGACAGGATCGGTATGGAAGCTGGTGTGGATGTACGTTATATACTCGAGGCCCGAGTTTCTTCAGAGTTTGGACCTTGGCGCACACAGCTGGTTTTCCGGCCGTTCTTCAAACGACCCGATGCTGTGCTTCCGCAAACGTCAGGAATATTGAGTACAAGAAAATGCGCTGAGAGAATAAAGCTGTGCTTTATTAATACTGTGAACCGACAGTTGTGAATGGAAAGGAGTTGGATGAAACTGAAACCTGCGTATGAAATCTGCGATTACGCGATCCACATAATGCAAATTGAATTCTGCGCAATAGCCTAAATCATCTCCAAATCTTCATCTTCCGATATGCATAATGGAGATCTTCTTAATCCAATCGGTGCACCGAAAATGCCATGTGATTTTGCTGAATAGTGCACGTATCTTCGATTTATCTGAACGTTTTAGTGAGATGGATAGCACAGACAAAGATCGGTAATCACAGTTTTAGAGTTCGAATTGTAAGTCAGGAAACTTTGCCAGAAATGCAAATTCCATGAAGCCATACGTCAGGTGTCTCTCTTCATCCAATAACGCATATTGGAGGAATTGACTGAAACGTGGATACGCAAGTTACATGCAATACTGTTGGGAGACAAATTTGGAATCTAAAGTACACGGGATTTGCTCGGGTTTCTGAGTATGTACTGATTGCAAATCACCAATATACTAATTATACTGAGCGTTCACTTGCAGTACCAATAGGAAATAACGGTTTCTGGGTGGCAAGTTCAGTTTTTTTTTTCGTCTAGTTTCGGCTGCGAACGAAAAGTTTTTCATTCAGGACAACCCGGTGAAGTTGCTGCATGCGGATGGCATCTGACTAATAATAGCTGAAATCGGTACATTCTCCCTTCATGGAACTCTCCTCTAGTTGTTTTCAAAATAAATATGGAATTTTCCATGTAACTGATATCTGAATTCACGCGATCCTCGTGATTACATTTCCATGTTCCCTGTCTGCATTTTGTTGTTGTTTTACTTGATGTTCATTTTACTATTTACAGAAAACTCGTTGAAAATTGATTGAAAAGCTAGCTGAAAGTCAATCGTAAAAATCAGAGTATATTTATCCGAAACTGGTTTCAGTGCAAATAGACGTTTCATATCACTTTGCAAACCGTTTGAGGATCCCCGTTGAGTCAA
Source organism: Ametastegia equiseti (assembly GCA_963989295.1). NCBI lineage: Eukaryota > Metazoa > Arthropoda > Insecta > Hymenoptera > Tenthredinidae > Ametastegia > Ametastegia equiseti. Next base: position 14,115,128 of record OZ022389.1, on the reverse strand, counting down.
TAAGAGAGAGAGAGAATAATAAAAAAATAAAAAAAATGAACAAATGGAAAAATAATATCTGTTCCGAATACAACGCAATTTCTAGTATGTATAGGAGGACTGATTTCACTCGCGGATATTGTCAAGTTGGAGCTGAAATCTAAAATGAAACGATCCTTCGTCGACGGTCGTAAAGTTTCCTATTCAAGAAAGATATAGAGAAGGTAACAGGGGGCGGATATGCCACGAACATCTTTTACAGAATTCAAATAAGGCGCGTCGTGATTGTGAAAATTAAAGACATCGTTCGCCGTTTATTCGTCGAGGAAATTGAAAACTCAGTGATTTCGATCTACGTTAAAGAAACAGCCGAATGGAATGAGCTTCTGCGCTTATTACGGCTGTGCTCCATGAATATTCCAGTCTCTACTCCGAAGTATACGCGATTATACATATGGTACTGTCTCCCGTTTCATTCCGGTTTCAAAATGAACAAACAGAGGAATAAACATTCCCGTGTTACCTGAGGCAAGGTTATTTATTATTTCATCAGACCTTTGTACCCCGGAACGTGGAAATACTCTGAGGTGGTGTTTAAATGAAATATGCAGCATCCCGTCAACGGTGCTGCCTTGCGTGATTGGAATTCAGAGTCCATTCTTGGCAACTTTACGACTGGTGGTACCAAGAGTGATCTGGTCACATGGAATTGCGACCACGTGGTTCAAACTCTAGATCAGCATGAGTCGACCAGCCCCACGTATACATTGCCGATGTCTCATGAATTTGCATGGACCAGTCCAAACATAATCTTAGTGCACACAGCTGCTCCTCTCTCAAACTGTATCTTTCCCTCTTATACCACTGGGTCCACATGTCTCCGTCTCTCTTTATCGCCTTGGTCAGTGTGGCGTGGATACCAACCAAGTGCAGGTTGGACTGCTTAATCACTGGTTAGTAGTGGTTGGGGACCTTTGAGGGCAATCAAGTTGTTTGTGTTTGCACTTGGGCTTCTGGTGGTTCGCCCGTAAGCTGAAAGCTGGTTGGTGCTTCGTCTCGTAACCAGCTTCCAATTTCAATAGCGTGCTACCAGCTATTTCTGCTAGGACAGAAGGCCAAACATCTAATTAGGCTTTCGTGAGCATAAGTTGAATTGGTACGTCGAGTGCCAGTCAAGCGGAACCATGGTCTCTTTGTAATAGCAACGGCTCAATGGTGGATGTGCTGCACCTATGACTCTCGAGTTCAAGAATTTATCTCCCAGGTACCAACTATCAACAGATGATTATGCAAGCGTCAGGCTATGGAGGCGGTGGTAGATCATATACTCGCCATGAAATCCTGGTCAATGAACCCGTAAGTTTATAGGTAACGACCTACCTAAACCGTACAAGTTGTTCGGACCGCAATGAATCAGTGTATCAAGTCCAGTTTCCGGTTCAGGTAGGATTGCACCGTGGTGAGATAGTATACAGTGGTCTGCGGGAAAATTGATCGTGTAATTTAATTAGTACATTACTACCGTGCGATTCGGTGCGTGATGCAACTTCATGTCTCGGTAAATTTACGTTATTTGCGTGCTTTTGTGCGAATCAGTATCCTGTCTGCACGTAGGTATATGTATGGATATTTGCTGAAGACTACCGCAATTCTGGAAGCGAATCAATCGGGACCGTAAAGTTCTACCGAGTTAACAAAATTCAATTTTACGGGATGTAAAGATGAGCTCACGGAGAAGCTGGTTCGATTCTTCAAAGAGAATAGAATTCCGATTGACAAACGCAATTACGTAGGTCAATTTTCGGGACAATTTAACTGCAGATTCAAATGTTTCACTCAAACACAACAAGCCCGGCTGATATATATTTGCCATTCGTTTATACTGCGGAATACAAAAATTGAATTTACCCAATCTTCGCGCAGCACGAGTCGAGCTTTGCGTGTATCGAATTGTCTTTGATTTGCTCCCCTTTGTTCGGGGCCTCGCTTGGGAGTGAATCCAAAAACGAGACATCAAACGATGCAAGGTCTAGCGACACGCTCCAGCAGCAGCATACTACATGAGCGACTGTGAAATTCACTTTATCATATCTTCTGCCACAAAAAAACAAACAAAGAAAATTATTCCATAGCTTGTGAAAGGAGAAATATTTCACATTGATTCTTACACGACTTTTGTGAATTCCATCAGAAAATTTATATACTCAATTGACATATTTCTTCGAAAATGTGAGTTCAACATATCATACCTGATGGTATTCTAACTTTAATGGCAAACCACAATATTTGAAGAGCTACAGGTTCGCGTGTCTTTGAAATGATTAGAGTGACACGAAAGGAGCACATAGAGCTATGGAGAAACTTTTCTGATAGAAGATACTGATTCGATTATAAGTTTGAGCCTGTGGTATTTTGAATTCTTTCATAAGGATGGATTTCTACCATCCAGTTGTCGTTTTTTCATCAATGCAAATTCTTCTTTCGTACAACTGAGAATATAACGATGGATAAAATTTGTCCCTCACCTGCGACCAGTGACCTGTTTGAATCGATCTATTTATCTTCTATACGGGCGGCATTCGTATAATCAAACCATATAAACATCAAAGCAACGAATTCTGGAATCTGCTGCTCTGTTGAAATCGAACTTCTGTACCTATCCGACGTGCTTTCTCTTTGCAAAAGTGTTTCCAGCGTCGTCGGCAAAAGCTGGATCGGCCGTCCACTGAACCTTTGAAAGGAGAAATAGCCTTTTCATAAATTCATACATATAAATACCTGCAATACACCCATATCTATATATACTCCATCCATGTAATATACATGGATGCTGTGCAGAGCCTGGAGGAGTGTTCAAAGGCGGTATAAACATCATCTTTACAATATTAACATATCGAAGCATTTACTGTTCGAATAAATGTAAAATAAATCCACGCCCCGATCGGAGAGCTTTTGAATCGAAATCTTCCGAGTCAAATACAATTCAGTCTGTAGGAAACCGATCGCAATGTTTCCAGCACGTGACGACAAGAGGTGAAAATATTTGTCGATTTTTATTAACATCAAGTTTGTGAGAAACAGCTCAGCCTTGTTAGACTTAACTCGGCAGTCTTTGAGGAAAAGCCAGATCTGTAGGGTGCACATAGAATTCTCCAAATCCCGTTGCTTGCCGTTTCCAAAATTCACTGCGTAGTATCTCGAGCTCGTAAACCGCTAACTTGTAGCTTTAATTGGATCCGAGTTTACATAAGAGAAACGCATTATAACCGAGGATGGGCGAGGCTGTAGAGACAGGGGGGGGGGGGGGGGGGGGGGTGGAATTGGTAGGGGCAAATAGCACTGGTATACCGTTGTTATCAGAATACAAACCACATCCACACGTGTCTATGTTGGGTAACTAAGTATAATCAGACTAGCATGAGATGCGGACTCCATTGCTAACTAAACTCCAAAGTCCTACAGCCTAGTCCTCTTCGACATAGTCAATCTATACGTGGAGATTGGGGCGAAAGATTCATGACTTTACTGGCTGGCTGGATGTCTGGATGTTTCGCTGGTACTTGGCACCCATTTCCCAGTAGCTAGTCAAGCCTGGTAGTCGAGAAGACACGAAGATACGAAGACCCGAAGACGCGAAGACGGGACTTCTGTCAACCGTAAGTGAGTTGACACAAGTGGGTAAGCCGCAATGTCTTCGACCCTCTGGGGGGTTAACCGTTGTTTCAACGAGATAGCACACCGAGTGCAAACTGGGGAGCTCTTATTTTAATTAGCTCAGTGTTGTCTTACCAAAGCATTGTAATTACACGGCACAGGAGATATCTAGGGTGGCCTGCTAACGTTGCACCACTCCACAGTGTCGCATTGTCCGTAGTAAATTCTTCATCCCAACTTCAAGGTGCCAGATTACGATTCGCTATCACTTCACAGAACAAAGATCCGCAGACATTATAACGTATCTACGTCTTCGAAGGATTTCCTCGAAGGAAATTAGACACTCTTCATCGGTATAAAATTGTTTTACTTTACTTTGAAAATTGCCAACGGGCTGGCGGATGTTGCCAGTAATTGCTACCGTGTACTTTGAGTTAACTTATTGTTGGCTGCAGATTGCGAATAAAGGGTAAGAAAATGTTGAACAGATTCAACAGAAGCAGTTATACAGTTATTAATTTTTCATGGAAAGAGGCAGAGGTTGAAGATGGATCAGAACAAGTTGATGGATGCGTCGGTTGGATGAATTCGACGAACAGCTTCTGCTGGGCTAGCTGAGATCCCGGGTCGGCCATGAATCGTGGGTAATTACGGACTTTACTGCCGCTACGCCTCTCCAGGGACCTCCTGGCCGATCTTTATTGACATCCCTTCGCTAATACTTTTAATGACTTCCAGATCGGCCGGATATCACGGACAAGTGGCGCTGAATCGACCTCGCTGATTGGTAGATTGGTAAAGAGAACGTCGTCCTCGCCACTTTCTTTCCTTACTTAGTTAACGGCCATTCAAAGTTTTCGCTTAAATGGGTAGCGCCATTTTCCCAACGTGAATGCCCAGCAAATGTATGAAGAAGATGGTCGAGTTCATCAGCCGTACCTTCTTCCGTCGAACAATCCTCTGGCCGTCACCATTCTCCAACGTCGATAAATTTTGACACAAAGAAATTGTGTGCCTTAATTTTGGGACTGTTTTTTCAACGACGAAGAATACATCGTTCGAACTCTTCTTCCTCAGTGAAGTACCAGAATCTACGTGGAGAATTATTCCAGAGTTACAGAAATTTCATGTCTTGATTTTTGTCGGAACATATCACCGCATTAATTATGCGAAAACCCTTTCAACGTCCGTTCAGACGTGTGGAACTTGAGGCTTGGTAACTTGAGCCGCAATATTACCTTCTTACTTGGTTCGTTTTGCCGTACACGTACGATGTGAAAGATGACTTTGATCGATTAACATCTGGGTATGGGACATCCTCTTGAATATCGCATACATGTACGAACTTCCATATATGTAGGTACGTGGTACGTGTGCTTTTCAACTTTTCTATTAGACCAAATCGTCCCTCGAACGTTCTGGTAATAACATTTTCCGACTCTTTTCACTTTGCCCTTCCGTCTTTGCGATGGAGTTTTTGAAGTTCCATTGGATGAAAATTGCTGTTCAAATTACATGGATGGGAAAAACTATACCCTGTTATCTCTACGCATCGAACATATTATGATCAAGTCGAGTTCCGCGTTTACTTTCTTCACATAAGCCGATGGTACTTTTGACAGTCATATCGAATGGGAACTAAACAAGAACCAAGAAACAAAGTTGTCACGAACCTGATTTGCTGTACGTCGCGTATTGCGGCGCTGAATTGGGTCAAGGCAACTTGACGCTTTCATGGTCGACTGGAACTGGATTCGATTGTTATGGACTTGTACAGTGCAAATTAGAAAGTAAATCGGTGTAGTTGTCGAACTGCTCCCCCTGTTCTGACAAAGTTACGGAAGTCGAAAACCATTTCCGTTATTCGGTACATTTAACCAAAAATCCTTCATTTTCGTGGCAAAGAACCGTTTTAGAACTTGTTCGATTCCTTTTTCCAGATTGACTTTCTAAGGATTCCAGGAAAGGTTGCTGAATAAAGGGACTGAAAGGAAAGAGAACAAATCATAGCCGAGGGTCGATCAATTCTTACCACACCCGAACTGCGTTGCCTAGGTTTCCACTTGACCAACCACATATATTATATACATACATGACCAACTCAACATACTGAATCATTCGACAAAAGAAATTTAGGTACCTCAAAGCTGAAATCTCAACAATGCGTGAGTATTGTCAGATGACATCTTTGTCATCTTTGTGATGTGGTGATCTTCTGAATCATTGCATATACAACGATGATGTCATTTTGGCACATACGTACATATATCGACTGTTGCTTCATAACAGAAAGACAAGAATCGTTTGAACTAGAAGTATAATATGCCACTTCGATATGAGATCGCTGGCAGATAATTTGGTTTGATTAATATATCAGAATAAGAATGTGGATAAACTTTTGATTTCAAGTTATTTGCTCCTCGAATATTTTTCGACTAGTGTATTTTCAAGTAGACAAATAGGAAATCATAGGACCCTCTGGTGTCCATGAAACCCGAATGTGATGAGGTTTCGGTTACGGTATATTATCGAAATAAAGAAATTCGGTAGATCCTGGTTTCGTTGAAAATAAAATGAGACGAAGATGAAGAATCGGGATGAGCTTTGATCTGATTCAAGACGCGCGTGGTTTAATCTTCTTATAAAATCTAACCTGTTAGGATAGCTGGTGCAAGTCGATACTATATAGCCTTCACACAGTCTCGTGTTAGTGCTAATGGACGTTTGAGATCAAGTTCGAGAGCACCTCGACGTTGCGAAGGACCTGGTGAAGAGATGAAGTTCTCGATAGGTTCTCACGATCACACGATTGCCTTGTCCCTCGTCGAGGGGAAGAGATAGCCAACGAGGTGATGAAGCAAGGTCTACCCGAGCTCCGGAACAATCGTTCCCTCTCGTCGAACTCCGCTGCGATCTTGAACGCGTCACAAGCATCGCAATTAGGATTAAGGATCGTTGACGAAATTGGATCCTACTTGGTGAAGCGCAAACTGAACACGCGAACGTATATATACCAAAAGGCTGCCACGTCATTTTTATACCACAGGATCATAACCGCGAAGTAAAACCAGACCAAGGATATAAGGGAAAAAAAAATTAAAAATTAAATTAAATAATAAAAACTTCACAAAACGGTATAAACGATGGAACGATTTTCTCTCTCTGGGAGACGACTCGAAATGGCGGTGTGCCAAAGACTATTACTTTACTATTCCAATTACTGGTTCATATACGGTTATGTTTTAGGGTTTACACAAATGCGGTCTTGCGTTCGTGTGTTTATAGTCCGTTGTTAGCAAGTTTGATGGAGATTCCGTAATTACTATTTCCGGGATGGGGTAGGGAAAGGGTGAATTATGCACGATTACCCGGAATGTATACCTATTGTAGTTGCCTATATACTAGAGGAGTTCTAGCGAACCATTCGCTCGGAGGCGAAGCCTCGAAGTTTCGTTGTATTCCAGCTAACATTCAGCTAGTTGCCGATAAAGTTGTTGTATCCTTTATAGACCAACCTGCAGTCGGTCCTATCGCGTTGGTTATGGTAATCGCGAAGTAGGTACACATTTGATGCTACACCATAGCGATATCTTATTACATGGCTTTGCGGTGATAGATTAAATCTCCTTCATCACTTGATTCCGAAGACGAGACGTAATTTCGTTAAGCCGGAAACAACTGGCACTGTGCTGTGCGTTCGGTTCCTATCCCCCCCCCCCCCCCCCCCCCCCTCCGTTACGAATTCAATTAATTAGAGGTTTCCGACGTTGTCTCTACGTTCGCGAGTCAACGCAAACTAATCTCGAATCTAGTTTCTAGGATAGCAAGAAGCGAACCAACCATCTCGTATCTATAGCGACAATATCCTTTCGGATGAACAGCTTTTCGTGTAATCATCAGAGCTTGAAGAATTTTATAACGTCGTAAGAGGGTTTTCTCTATTGGATGTCCTCGATTTGCATATTTATACTTCATCACTCGTAAACACCATCAAACTTTTTACTCACGCATGAAGTAAAAAAAAGCGAGAAAATAAGAGAATAAGAAATTTTTATTACATCTCGTATCGTAACCAGTTATTGGATGGATTCCACTAAGAAATAAGGGTTATATTTATTTGACGCTAATTTTTGATATGAAAAGAATTTCTCACTATGAAATATGCCTAAACGGTACGTTTCCAATGAAAATTTCTTATGAAATCGTATAATATCACGGGTGTAAATAACTCGATTGGAAATTTTAACGGCTAATGTGGAAAAGACATATACTTAACTACTTATAATATCTCCATGTAGGTCCGCGGGTTGTCTTTACTGAATGACGGGCGAGAGTGTCGACGATACTATCGTTGAAAAAGAGAGAAGAATAAGCCAGTAGGTAATAAACTGTATAATACGTAACATGTATAGGATACACTGAGGTGGCAGCGGGAAAGACGAACGGTATATAAGAAAAGGACGACCAGTTAGAAAAGAAGAGTGGTCCCATTACGTTGTTGAATACCTCTTTGTTATCATTGTTGCTCTATCTGTTTGGAATAACCTACGGACAATACACCAGCGACAGACAATGAAGTGCATTTAAATTAAAATAGCTTATATAGACTAAATAACAAAGGTTCGAGTATATCCTATAGATGTCGCTCTCGAAATAGGCAGTCACCAAGAGAATAGGTAGGTAATCAACTTACGGCTAAGCCTAATTGAATTCTAAAGCTCTACCTTAACTTCTCTATCCGGGCAGCCGTTCGTCTTCCCGCACGCTATCATTTTCTTCTTCATCTTCATCCTCAACCTCTACTTCGTCTTCGTATTTCTCTTCGGCTTCAGATCCTCGGAGACTTTGGATTCGAAGCGAGAGGAGCTCCGTTATTAAACCGTTAACTATTAAAGGTCCTCCTCGTCTTCTTCTTGACTTTACAGTCATCGCTGTTAATTTCCAATTTCATTAGCTCAATATTACAGAAGGTGATGAAAAATTTATTCAAGTGCATAAGCCAGAGAGTTCGCTGCAAGGCTCGCCCCATATAGTAGCTCTTGATGTCGGTACTGGAAGAAAATTTAACGTAATATTTTATACTTCAATCTCAAAGGATACAGCATATGCATATACCGAAGGACATGCAGAGATCTTCACCTCCTAGACAAGGTATCCTTAGAGTTTCGTCTCTTCTTTGACTTTTTCCACTTTTTCTTTCTTTTTTTTTTCTTTCATCTCCATTTTCGTGCAACGTGAACAACCTTCGTCTTAATTGGAATACCTTCTCCGGCTCCCCGCTGCCGTCTTGCAGGACGTCAATATAAAACACATTCGTATCACGTTGTCCGTTCGGCACCCTAATGAAGCGAATTTGCATCCACACGCGACGTTCGATCGGGAACAAGACGCAATAAAAGTGAGATCGCGTCTTTCCCCTGGACCTGCTGGGGTCCAGCCCAGATTCCTGGGTAAGATTGATGTGATCGCTCAGCGGGACGTGGCCTCGCAGAGTTTCGAGTCGATGATGGTAATGATAATGATTCAACGGCAGCTCCGTGTAGTTCGATGCGTCGCGTGCAGTGGACAAACTATATACGCCTTGTCCTGCAGCTAGTGCGGAGTCGGTGGCAGATCGGACCATCAAAATCCATAATTTACAAACCTGGAGAGCTCCAAGGCATGTTTCAACGGCCAAAAAGCACACAGAGAAACACACTCGCTCATCCAGCATCCGCCTCACGTAATATGGATGTAGAGAAGCCAGAGAAACCCGGCTGACACGAATTAGCAAAATTCTGAGTCACGTATAGACGTGTACACTAGGCCGGAGTGAAAAAAGTCAATTTTTCCTGATCGTATTTTATGATAGCGCGGGAAAGTGGTGTCTTGGCAAAAAAAACTGCCAAAGGACAAAATTTACCATTGATATCTTCTGTTCCGGCAAACGCCGCAAAGTTTTGAATTATTTAACATACGGGGTTTAAATGGAAGAAAAGTGTGAAAAGACCAGTTGGCACTGAAAAATTCCCAAAAACTGACAGGATCAGTCGAATTCAGCCTCCTTAGGCTTATTCGAAGCGGAAAGAATGAAGCTCTTATGTGATGTAGTAAAATTGAAAATACCTTGCTCAGTTTTGAAAATGAAAGCGTTTGAAAAGTGCCCCCCCCCCCTGCTCCAAAAAAAAATAAAACATTTTTCAAACGCTCACATCTCAGAAACTGAGCAAGATATTTTCCATTTCAGTACGGTATATGAAAGCTACATTCTTTCCGCTGCGAATAAGCCTAAGTAGGCTAAATTCGAATAATCTCATGAGTTTTTATGAATTTTTTAGTGCCAACTGGTCGTTCCGGGCTTTTTCTCGATTCCAGCCCCGTGTTAAATGTATGATTCAATACTTTGAGGCGGTCATTAGAACAGAAGATACTGATGGTAAATTTTTTCCTTTGGCATACTTTTCAGTATAATGCCAAGACGCAATTTTTCCGCACAATTAGAATACGATCCGCAAAAATGGACTTTTTTTACTTTAGCCTATAGTGTAGATCGCAAATCTCGATCAGAATTTATTATGGCAGTTGGGATAGGTGTGTATCCTTGAGACAGAAGCCAGACAAACGCAGATGGTTCTTCTCATCCGAACTCTGAAGGGTGGACTGGATCGGGACGCGGAGTAATGAGTAGAACAATGAATTATGAAATTCTAGTGCCAAGTCTGCAAAGCTCAGCGGAAGGGGCAGAAATGGGGTGGGATGACGGGGTAGTGTCAATAACGGGAGGCTCGTTACCCCGCGATAAACCCAAACCAACAAAGCGGGTCCTGGCTGCTGCTGCAGGCAGGCAGTAGAGACTGGTGGCTGTATGTGCGGGGCATAATTAAGCGGGAATTCAAACACTGCAATCAGGACTACCTACAAAGATACACGAAGCCGTCATATTGCAATATCCGTTACGTTTCCGGCACGCTCGGTGCCACCCTGCTTTTCTTCGTTTCATCTCTTCGCCCGTAATAACTGCATCTACTCATTTTCACCCTCTTTGTGGTCTCCCTTCCCTCTGGCCCGCCCTTTGTTACCAGGACCTGTGTAATTTGAATCTAGAGACATTCGGGCACCATAGAAATATACATGTGTACGTATAAATAATCAAGCTTGCTTTCTATCGTCGACGTCAACATGTCAGCTATTCACAAACTTTTGTGATTTTCAAACTTTCAACTTCCTGCGCTTGAATAGGATGCGAAGTTGTGAGAACCACCCAAAAACTGACATACTGAGCTTTCCCCATGTGTGAATCATTTCTCTTCGATAATTTTTTAGAGTTTCCTCTCAATCGCTTGCGAATTTGCTTCAGCTTGAATCTGATGAAATTTTCCTACCGGTCGATTTAATAGTTCATAAGTTAAGAGAAGCATTAATTTGTTTTTATTTTTCGCTCATATAGGTTTTGAAATTTCGTATCCAAGAGCTTTTTTGAACTGTTGATCACTGAAATGACTGAAATTTTACGATGGTAGCTCCGAAATGGCTGACTGAGATTTTCTAAAACTGGTTACCCGCAGGTTTTTCGGGTCGTTGAGCACAAAACCGAAATCGATATTGAAGAATTCAATATCACAGTAACCAGAACACAAACGTATTTTGAACTTTCCGCTCGCAATACAATCCAGTCTCTAATATATTAACAACTTTCTACTCAAAAAATACTATTTTTCTAGCCGACAGAAGATGGGTAGGATGTAATGGAGCTGGCCAATCGTGGTCATCCGAATTTTCCGATCACGTCATCATCGTGGCCCGATTGACGGATGAGATTTTGGCGACGGGAAGAATGAAAAACATTCCGATTTTTGAGCTTTTCATGTGGTAAGTTCCTCTCTTGTTTTTGTTTTGTATAGTGATACTGAATAAATATTTCGAAATGGCACATAAAAGTAACGAGGTGTTTAACCTGTTTAAAAAATGGTAACGGTCGAGCTCGCAGATGACTATAGTACCTTCGTATAGCACGAGGGATTAAACCACCGTTTCCATACTATTATAAATAGCTTAGTAAATTTGCTGGAAATGTGTACTCCGTAAATGTACCTGAATGTGCGTATATAAGTACCGGAATGAAGGGAATTGCGAACCGGAAGTTAGAAATTTATACGTTAAACGAAGGATTAATTGTTTAACATAAACTTAAAATCCCCTGCACAATTCCAGCATGCAATATTTCATAACGGAATAATCTACCACCTATTCAGCTAAAATATTTCCTCGTTTTCGAACCTAGATATTTAATTTACGCGCGGAGTCTACTGCAATATATGAACGACTAGATATACCCATCGAATAAATTATGATAAATTATCTCGCGCTTCATCCAGTCGGCTGCTGGTGTCATATCGCTGGTTTATCTTGCACAGAAAATTTGACGGAAAATCAAATGCAAGTGGTGTTCGCCTATGGAAACCAATAACGGACCGTGCTCCACCGATTAAACACGTAAAACGTAATACGCAATGCGTGTCAATCGGGTTCGGTGTATCGAGACTGGAAAGGAGGGATATATATGAAATGTGGGCAGTAGGTTTCATTGAAACGTATACCGGGGGCTATTTCGTAGGTAGAGATATACCTGTGGCGATTATACTCCATCATTTCAAATATTTACTTGCTATACTATCGGTATAATACATCCCTTATAATTAATCTACGAGGCCGCAACGTAACATTGATAGCGCTGGGTATCGATCCATCACTTCTATTGACAGCAGCGCCTGTATTGGTACAACTGGGTCCCATCCGTCAGCTAGCTGTCGCACCCATGTATGACGTATCCCTTATTAACTTCCCGTACGAGGTGTACTCAGCAGAGAATAATTTGTTTTTGTTTATAATTGCAAAACTTTGTCGAATAATCTGTTATAGCTTCGCGAATGAGATGGTGTATGGTATAGGGTGCCGGGTGCGTGCTAAAGCTCGCGTATTCGGAGTCTAGTCACCGTGCCTAACACTCCATCACAGTCAAGTGCGAATTTCATCCAGCATAGGAGTTGGAGCTTTAATTCTGAGAATTTATTGGCGTTTGCAAATGACGCTGATCCACTAATTTGTGAAAATAATTGGAGCACTTACAATTAGACCGAGAAAATATTTCAAAATTGTCGATAAAAGATACGCAATGAGGCGACCTTAACCGTGGTTCAATGTCGGAATGAACCCTTAGTACTGGTTATTGAGAGGAAATATGAATTCAATTTAAAAAAAAGTACCAACACGCAACTTGCGAATAAGCTGTACATTTTGAACCATGATAAAAAAATGTTGATTTTCAATTTTTGGAACAACGTAATATTTTTGAAAGCTTCCGGGTGGTTTAGTTCGAATAAAAACAAGGCTTTAGTCCTAAATAAACGAGGCGTTGTTGAGCTTCGGTTGTTCTTGGAGGGCGAAGCTTTTCACCTTGAATAATTTTTGGAGAAGAGGATGAATTCCCAGATCCCAAAACCGAATTCTAGTGAAGCGAGAAATCGATAGGGTGCACATGAATTGTCAAGTTTTTCATTAAGGTTGGAAATAAAAGCGAAGTTCCGAGCTGTAGCAACACCTGAAAACCTAATTAGCTCATTCTCGCACACGTACAAAATTTCAAACAGATCTGAAACGAAGCAGCATGGTGCCGAGCGGAATTCTAATCAACTCGTTGAGAATTCGTCTGGAACAACATCGTGGCCCTGCGCCATATAAACATAACTCAATGCCACGTCTAATTGTTATTTGAAGAAATATACAAGCCCACGTTCAGGGTTGGAATGGTGGATGAAAATCCGGGTGGAAAATTCCTCAAAAAGTTTACTGTGTATCTCCACATTGGTTTGTCAAGCTGTATCGCAATTTGATGTTCAAATTGGAAAAAAATATCTTTCGGCTTCATTCTACTCATTGAAATAATCCACGAACACGAGGCTTGGGACAGAATTTTGCGTTCACAATAATTTTGGCGTAACTGACTGTTTCATTTTGGATGAAAGATGAAGAATAAAGCGTGAAGTATAAATTTATTGCGAAAAGTGCGAATTTTGCGGGTATTCGCGAGAGTCTTTAATGAAGTAGTGCGATAGTTTTGGACACCTGCTTTCAACGGATGCATTTCTAGGCGGAATTTATCACTTTTGCTTTAACAACTTTCCGCAGGAAGGTAATTTACGATTCCCGACGATAAATCGGCTAACTTTTACTCACTTGGAAGGCCAACTTCCGGTACTGTAATTCAAAGTCCTTTCACGTACGCAAATCCACCGAACCTCCGTCCTCCTGGCATATTTTTCATCCTCCCTAACGCTGCAGTGATCATCTCTACACGGGTACATTTATCAACGGTTATTCCACGCGGTCTTTTTTTTCCTAAGTAGCCCAAAGACCAGGACTAACGAAATCCAAGTTGATAAAAATTATACTGAAATTTTTGCTTGTTTTATCAGCCATCCAGGATATTTAATCTCGTGCATCATCCGCACGGCTCGAGTATTTTTATAAAGAAACCTTGGGAATAAAAAGCATAGAAAACTGTTTTACCTAGGGAGTTAATTAAGAGTCGTGTTTGAACAAAATAAATCTTGAACTAGCGAAAAGTCATACATTTTCTTACGGTCTATGAGCACATTTTTCAAGCTTCACTTGCCTCCGGGCACTTTCCGAGCCTTAAAACAAACTTGTAAATATAATTACTACGTTACCATGACATTTTTCTTTCCCCTTATATAGGGGGGAAAAGGAAGAGGACATACCTACTCGTAGACGAGGATTGTTTATATTTACGTCCCCCTCGGCGCTGTGTGTACGAACAGAGGTGAAGCTCGTGTAAAAGCCAGCCCGGGGTGTACAGTATAGTACTATAGTATATGCACCTGAATACCCCCGCCGGAGCTTGCGCGAAGGTGTTCGTCCGTTATGAGCGTCAGAGAATTCATTTCCGTTGTCTGTTTTAATGAAAATTCGCTTTTTATTCACCATGAGGAAAACAGCTGCAAACTCTGGTACTCATTGTCTCTACTATTACGCTGCTGAGCACATTTTCTTTTCTTTTCATTTCATTTTTATTTTTCATTTTAAAAATTTTAATTGTTGTTTATTTTGGTTTCTATTTTTGCCTACATTCACCTGCAGTTGTTACCTTTTCACATGATACCACGAGTACGTTACTACTCATGCGAAACTCAAGGGTTGCAATGCAATATAAAAGAATTCCTGAGCCAAACAAACCGATATGACAGTAAAAATGGAATTCTGTGTATTCAGGATATATGTGTTAGCTGTTCAAAGTCTGAAACAAGACGATTTTTATGATATATTGGTTGACGCAGTCACCGTAAGTAATTTGTATAAAGGACACGTCTTCTATCTTGTGAGCTTACTAGATGAATTGTATATGAAATGTAAATGAAGCTGAAGCTATAAGCAGCCAGAATTAGCAGTCAAACGATTCTTAGTTAATGAAAATCCGGCAGTAAAATTAAAAATTTCAGAATTTGTTTGTGTTTTAGAAAAAGTGAATGAATTGAACAAAACAAAAGTCAAATCTGTACTGCATCATCCTATTTTGCAGATGATTAGCACGTTTGGTTGCTAACTCTAACTGCTACAGCTTCAACTTCATGAAATGTAAAGGGTGAAATTCGCGGAAAGAGAGAACTGTGTAACAATTAATTTTACTGGGATATGAAGCACAAAAATACCCGCAATCAGCATCAGAGAAATTTCACTTGTCGGCTGTCAAAAATCACGACCTATTGGCAGCTCTTCCCTGAAGCTGTTTCATTTCTATATGAAAATTCCGATAATTCGCATGTCAATTGATGAATCGAGGGTTCGGTGGAAATGTGAATCCTGTAATTCGGTATCGTGGGGGTACCTACCCCGATTCATATAAAATGGATATATCTGATTCACAACCGTTGCATGGCTATAATTGAATACTAACTACGGGTTAATTTACGGTACTAAAATTTTCCCGGAACGTGCTACTGGGTCTAATCGTTACTTTCGCCTAACAGCACCGCCTTGCACGATGTCGCGTAGTTTCTGTGACGCAATTCTTGCTATACATATAGTGGTGCAGTTTGCACGGAACGTGCGCTTCGCTCCACCTACCTGGTTATAAGATATACATATGTATGTATGTACGGTACACACATACACACACACACAGGTATTAGGTACATACCTAGGGCTGACGATCGCATCGTTACGTTACGTCATCAGGATTACTATACGGAGGTTAACGTGACCTGACGCGACTCGAGGAGCCATTTATTTTTCTTCTAACCAGCAGAAGCCACGTATTACGAATTCGTTACGCGGTTTACGAGGCACCGGATCGCGTCCTGGTGATGATCGTCCTGCGGTGCGAACCAACACGCGTTATGGTATTTCATCTAAAGCCAAGGCGACGAAGAAACAAGAAGCAAAAACTTCGCAAAGGCTTTGTGGTGTCTATACCGCTTCCCTTGTATTTCTGGACTTCTTGTACCCAGTTGAAGAAGAAGAAGAAGAAGAGGAAGAAGGCAAGAAGGCGTTGCACTATGAAGGAAATATAAAACAACTCATATTAGCATGGATTACATGAGGCAGCTAAGTTTTACGATCGAGCGAGTTGCCGGTACTTCGAGATATATACGGCACATGGTAAGCTATGCAAGGCCAGGCAAGGAAAGGAAAGGCGAGTCAAGGCAAGGCAAGGATAACGTCCTAGTAGAAATAAGACGCCTTGCAGCAGTACTCCTGATGGTGAACCTGTACCTCCCGCTATCCTGTCCACGCCACCGCTGCTCGGAGGTTCATAATCCTTACCGAGCTTCGTAATATTACATGAAATTGCTTCTTGGCGTCCTGGGTCTAGCCCGCTATATGTTACACCGGTTCACCCATTTCTCTTCTAATTTTCCCCAAGAGCGGAGTCGAGTCCGTAGATGTGGCTTTTTGCGAACGTTTTGCTTCTCATTCTTCGAGTATGATGTATGTATGATATATACTCTTTCAGTCTCTTATTCCAGCATCTTCTATCCGGATTCAAATCGCGTACAGGAGTTGATCGCATTTGAATAATATCCAGATGCATGAATCGTCGGATAATCAAATTCGAGGCGAAGCCATTTCGACGGTATAGTACGGGAATGTTGTGTAGGTGGGTATTGTGCATTTCGACGATCTCAAAGTGGTTCCAATGTTGCATACGTATTGCCACAGGTCAAGAAGATCGAAAGAGCGAGAAAGACGCACGAGGTAACACATAAAAGAAGATTTATTCATAGGAGAGGTTAAACTTGGTCGAGTAGAAATGCTGCGAAAGGAGAAAAAGTGCTCCCAATATTTGGGATTTATAACTCCTCGTAAATCGGTTGGCTTCTGCACCTAATACCAAAGGTCGTACGTTTATTCGGACGGTTAGCCAATGTCACAAAACCATATGCAGTATTTTATTTAGGTTACAAATCCTTCGGTTACTTTTTCATTTTATTCATTCAGCTATAATGCACGCAGTCGAGAATAATGTGTTTCACAGAATCAGGGACCAGATGCGAAGATTCTGAATACCTCATGTTGCATATAAATTCTTTACTAGTTTGCCGAAAAGTTCTTAAACAATTCTCAGATTCTCCTACCACTGATAATTGATCAGGAATAGTCAGTGGGAACGTCGCACCTTTTAATTATCGCATTAGGTACTTACGATCTCAAATCCACATGGAAAAGTGATTGATTTTAGCCGCACTACTGTATACCGCGATCACCACAACTCATGAGATGAAATATTTTTTCTCCTTTATGATTCACCGTGCTGTGTATATCATAATTATCAACGTCAAAGAATTTTTTCCCCAATTAGGTATGAATCAGCGATCAATCAGGTCGACTCTGTGCAATTAATTATTGGATATTAAATCCTAGTTCCAATACCTGTATGCACCGAATATGTATTGAAAGTTTTTTTTTCGCAATATTGCATATTGATGAGTAAAAATTCTACCATATAACCACTTATAGAGCGTTGGGGGAAAATTAGCCATAATAGTTGTCTAAATTAATATAATATATTCAACTCAATATTTCACGGGACTCACAGTTCAGTAAAAATTGACTTAATATCCGGAAGGAAATGTTATACGGTTTTCTGTATAACAAACAGATAATTCGACTGACCATGATGTGCGGTCAGACCTATGGATAACCACCGTAACGTTTTGGGCTTACAAAGAAGTGGTGCTAATCGGGTGAAGGGTTGATTGTGAGTCAATAAGAGAAATTCGATGAAATGTCTGATGAACGTTCACGGAAGTTGGTTTTTAAAATTTGTTTTCCAAATACCTGGAAGACTACTGAACGGATCCAAACCGGAATCCATTCAGTTTTTCATTGTCAGCGAGGAAAAACTGCATCGATTCGAAGCGATCATAGTAACTTCCTGTTTATTTTATTTTTTTTCAGTTTTTGTTTGAAGTGGGAACTTGAAACCCGTGTTTCAATATGAAATAAATATTTTTAACGAGTGTGTAACAGAATATTCATATATTTGTTCCCTCGGGCAACCGTGCAATAATCTGGTTTATTCCTATTTTACAAGTGAAACCCAATTCCTTTATTTCCGTCGAATGAAGTGCAACCACCGTGGCTGGGACCTAATACGTATGCATATTATAGACTTTGCAGCTGTCTCATGCACACCGATAAATTCAGGTAATCGCGTATTTTAACGCAATCAGACTATGCGAAGTCAAGAGCGCAGCGGTCTTCCCGGAAATATGGTTCCTTCGGGACATCTCGTACCCGCCTTCCTGCAGACTCTGTTCTCGTGGAGCCAAGGCGATCTCTCTTACCTCTTCGAGCTCAGGCAATATCTCCGCCTGGAGCCAGTACCACCCACAAACCCACCACCCCAGCTGCTCTCGGAGCCAACCCGCCTTCCTATATTTTAATGGTTGCCCGTAAAATACGCGGAATTAAAAATTCATACTCGCAGAATTTAAAGGTTAGTGCCGACTGTATCTTGCTTGCAGGATAACTTCACCCCCCGCCTTACTTTTGCCGTCCTTTTGCCCTTTCCTGCACCCTGTCTACCTGCCCGCCTGGCACCCTGGAGATGCCTTTTTACGAGCCGCTTTTTCAACCTGGAACTTACGATCCCGGGGCGGAAGTCGGTTACCGGAAACTCTAACCCGAGATACGGAAGAGCTCCTGTAAAGTAATACTGAACTACTATTTTATTCACTGGGGCTTATTTGTCCTTAATATATTTCACGAGTCACCAGATACCTACTGGATACATGCGGCCTTTCAATCGTCAGCCATAATTCATCTGGGATAAGCTTTCGGAGAGCTGGACAGATATTAACAACTTGCAAAATGTCTAACTCAAAGAATTCGAAATCTCACGGCTCCTCAGATCACGTAATAATTTGCAAGCAGTGACACCGATCAATCCATGTACACTAAGGTGTAGGCTGTATTAGCTGTCAAGGGTAAATCAGAGATTTGATTTATCCATCTCGATGTAGAATATAAGGGCTACCAGGAATTCATTCGTGAGTAATCGAAATTTGTACGAAGAGCTTGAGATGCTCTACTACGGGGCAAGATTGAAGTTCTGCATTCCAAAAGTTCCGAACGGTCAAAATTCGGAATCAACTTGAGACACGATTCTGAGTTTGTGAAACGTTAGAGTTCAGAACTTGCAAATTCCGAAAGGTCGAAAATGCAGACAGCTCGAAGATCCGAAAGTTCAAAACTCAGAAAGTCCAAAACTCCGCTAAGTTATAAGGGAAGCTCATGCCAAAGCTGTGAAATAAATGACGTTGCATTCGTGGATTCAGAGATTCGGAGTTTTTGCTTTTGGTAATTATGTAAAATTCGGTGTTTTTCCATTTGGAGTTTATCAAATTATCTACGTAGTTTTTCAAAGAAATAATCTTTCTGGAAACTTTCAGTCCGTAGTGTAAATTCAGAATTTTCACCTTTCGCAGCTTTTGAAATTCGGAATTTTGAAGAATGTACCCCTATGGTAATGGCCAATTTTTTAGGTGGAGAGCTGAAACCTTTTCCACATTTTTTCGGAATTATTTGGAGCTGACCTGGGGAGCAGCCCGGTAAAAATTCGTCCCCACCCCATCTGAGGACTACCCTAATATACATACGTTCTGATCAAAACTATTAGCGATCGTTGATGCAGTGTTGAAAGTTTTTAAGCGAATTTTTAACATTGGAGTAAAATATAAACTCCCTGTATGGACTAGCTTGAAGAATTCACTTGTAACGTAAGATGGGGAAAAACCTGAAATCAATATGTTTCTTTTTTCTCTGGTAATACCAAATAACATCACTGAATTCCAGGGTTACCAAACCTGTCGCAAAGATGTGTGCTAACGATAAGTGTTTCGGTTTTTAATTTCATCTTTATTGTAAATTTCCGTCAAAAAAACGGAAAAGATTCTGGGAACTTTTTCAAAATGTGATCCATCTCTTTTCGACTTACCCTACTCACTTATGTCATTGGGAATCAGTTTGAGTTACTCGTAGACCCATCGAATATAAATGTACTATATTCTGGCGTTATCGCAGAGGTGCAATTGAGGGAGCTGGTGGATCCGAATATATTTTCGCACACAGGGATTTCCTATATTTTATTGACGATATCATTTATCTCGTAGCCCCAACCCGGCCACCCTGGACCCTTATAATCTACGAGAAGCAGACCTGAAGGGTCGAGTATTTTAGCATGCAAAACGTCTTTTCCGGTACCTAATACGACTCGTGTACACGGTGTAAAAAACGACGGATATTTTTCGGATTTTCGAAACCACCAGACCGCATCGCGCAAGCTTTTCATCTATCGCAGCTTTAGATACCACGTTCGCGAGACTCTTCGACGAAGGAAACTCGCCATCAATATGACAAACTGAATGACAGACACTCGATTGTTTCCCCATCAAATACCTCCCAACAAAGGACGAGCATCCGGGGCTCACAATGAGACAGTTTCCCTGACTACGAGAACGATTCGAGAGGAAATAGCGGTATGCATAACTGGAATCATTCAACCCTACTAAAAATTTCCAGGTAAAACCATGGAAATCCGTTCCATTCTGTTCGAAATTCATATGGATTTATTGGAATTCTGTACGACGCTATAGGTATTTCAAACTTTCAAGTAGATTTTCTGTGTTTATTTTCGATAAGAAACACTCGCGCCTTGTCAGTGATAGAAACTCACTGAGCGAAGTGTTATTGTCAGAATTAGAAGGATGTTGAAACCTTTGGGTGATCGACTGGTGGGGTTTACAGCCAGCCTTGGTTCTTTCAATTCATATTGCCTGGCTTAAATATGGAGCTTGTGACATTTGAAATGATTAGAGTCACGTTAACGGATCGCTAAAGCTTTGCTTCATGAAATGGCATAACCGTTCAATCCCAGAGACTGAGTTACAGCGTTCGTAATACGAGAATCTGCATAACGGGTGAAGGAAGATTATTATTATTATCATCATTATCAATGTTCCAATACACGAAATCCGGGATTATGATTGCTAGCCTAGGCTTGATCCTGTCGGATCGAACTGGGTTCCGATATAGTGGATACACGTATACTACTCAGGTTCAGGTGGCTCAGTGGGCCGCAGGGCTGTTACAACGTTGGTAATCACATTTCAGCCATATCTCCGATTCTAATACGCGGTAATTGTAATCAGTTTGATTTGAGGTACCAGGAATTCCTCGTCAAGGCCTAGACATTAGCGGAACATCCGACCGTAGCTGTAGGTTTAATTCCTCCTTTGATATGCATGGTGTAATACACCATGTGCAAATACGATAAAACACTGTGCAAAGTTCACACACTGTGCACCGTGGACTTTGGGGGTAATAATTATTACCGTTTTGCAAACGAACTTGCTCGCTATACGGCAATCCTGTACCTGAATTAAATTCCCTGGAACGTTACATAGGTCTGCTGCAGCTTTGGTAGCAAGCACAACTGGGACGCTGAAGAAGGTGCGGGGTATAGAGTACGAGGTACAGGATCGCGCCCCTGGTGCCGTCACCGGGTGCTGGGTGTAACGTACGACTCCCCCGGGCGACAGGGTAGTCGTGGAAGCCCGCCCTGCAATGCAGTCTGCACATCTTCCCTTCTTCATTAGCGAAAGTATCATTATTATTATCATCATTATTACAACTGTTATAGGTATATTCACATATATATTCAAACTCGCGAGTCGCTGTAGGGCTGCGGGTACCAGTCGGCGGATTTAACAAAATTTAATTGCTCACTGAATAACCCGATGCAATATCATATCATACCTTATTCGCCACATCATGAACTCTCTTATAGCGAACTTGTACGAATCATACGGATTACGTTGATTTCGTAGGATATGATGTAATCATCTCCAGTGTATCATCTATGCAGCTGATGATGACGACTCGAGTGTGAGTTGCATTTCGTAAATTTTCATGGTCCGGAAATGGATTTTTCCATTTGTTCAAGCTCGATAAAACAGCTAGGTACTTTATACGAGAATAAAGGGCAACATCCTTGGTATTGAAGTATGCGCAGCCCGCTGATTTAGGGATAAGTAAAAATCTATATCTGGCTGTGTAGAGAGGCGTGTACTATAATATGTGAGAATGTAGTTGTGCACATTGGGTAAATACACAGGCTAGCAGTTAGGGTGTAGCACGTAGGTATATACGGGTCCTGGTGAAACGATCAAACCTATACATACTGAGATCTAAATTGTGCGCGTACCTTGGTCTGATCCCAAATCAACGGATCCAATTTAGCCTCGACGCCAATCGTATCCAGCCCCTCTTTACCCTTCATTTACCCGTGACGGAGCACAATAACGTCGACTAGCGCTGCCAACGTGAGGCCAGTAACGACGCATTACCTTATATATCCATTTGCCGACGAATAAACGGTAACGAGGTGGCACCCCGGACCGTCAACCATACCAAGGGATATCGAGGGTGAACGTTGGATTAGTGGGTTCAGCCGCTAGCTCTGGATACTGACAAGAAACTTGACGTGTGAGAAACTGTGTCAAGTTTCGACTCTCAGTTCCTCATTCCATTCAAGCGTATTGGTTTATTCCCAAATCCGTGAATAGGGTCCAATGGACTTGGTGAAACGGACCAATTCGACTTCGAGAAACGAAGGATTTGATATTTCTCTAACGTACGTATATATACGCAGGTCGAAAATAACGTAGAATTTTATGGTAGCGAGTTACAGCCTACTCGTTGAAATTTGTGCAAATTAAGTTGGTGTTCAAATTAGTCGAAACCGGAGAAACAGTAGAGCGGATGATAATGAAATGTTGATAACGAGGTAAGAAACAGGAGCTAAAGGCGGGGGAAATACCCGCGAGAAATTTGGGTATGCAGAGAGATATTCAATAACCGTAAAGTTGAACGAGCTCAGAGATATGCTTGTTAAACTCCAAGGCTGGTGGATGACCTTTTGACCCAATCCGATCGACCGTAGGGTGATCGGTATGGAAGTGGACTGGCTGCGTCATCGAAGTCTGTGATGTACAGAGTTGCATCGCATCGCATCGCATCGCATCGCATCACATCGCATGGCACCGCATTTCTATATCAATTTAGCACGTCAAGGCGCACTGCAGATGTCCCAGAATTAATTATTCGCAAGAGTTAATTGCAGATAGTCGTTGCCGTATAGCAAGAGCCACAGTCGTCTCTATTTACCTTGATATTACGAAATTGGATCAATATATGTGTATACATGCGAAGTAGCTGTAATTATAGAAAGTGAATCAAAATACCATACGAGGCTCAGGTAGGCAGATATTTTTATTTAATTTCGAATTTAGATCGCCAAATAACAAAATTTACATCGCATACTCTACAGCTATAAGTATCCGCGCGCTGCTACAGAATCGAACATTTCAAAAGCTCTCAGCGGTTCGCATACTTCAAATCCACTTCGGTTCATATTGGAACGACGTATGCCGACGATAACCAGATTTACAATAGTTCTGCAGCAAGATAGAGGCTTCTAGCTTCCGTCAACGAGCTGTGATATTGCATAGAAAATATATAGAAACCAAATTTCAAAATATATCACGCAATTTTCTTTGTGCTTTTCTTCTTATCATCATGCGTGGGTGGACGAAGCTTTGGCACATTCAATTGTCACTCGTGAGCTTCCCAAATTGCCGATCGATAAACCATTTGTCAATCACTGCCGGTTCCTGTAACTGGGGAGGCTCGTCACTGAGACCTGAATATTTAAAAATTGCCAAGATACGGTTCAGTGATCGTGAAATTCGAACATAGCCACCGAAATTTCCGGAACTGATGAAGATCGTCGCACAACGGGGTGGTAGCTACAGGTGACTGATGAGGGATCGATCAAAACTGTGATTTATAATACTTAGGGTTGATCGATCGAGTCAGAAATATACCTCAAAATAATAGGTAAGACCCGATCACCTGAATTCTAGCGATTTGAGAAATGCATAATACCAAGCCAGACTAAAAGGGATTACGATGGTAAATTCATCTACGTATTTTGGATAACAAATCACCAGTCGGTAATCCGTCTTTCCATTCTTGACTGATAATCATGGGCTGTGAAAACTGGTAGGGTACTGTATTTTATAACTACTTTTAGATTATCGTCGCTCCAAAGTGTACCACCTACCCCCAGCTACCCTCGTTGATGTTTTATGTATGGATGTATACTTATAATGCGAATACTTTTTCACCATACTTTAGGCAAAAGCCGAAAGTTTGGCTTGTGCTGGGAGTCTGATATTAATTTTAAATGAT
Source organism: Ametastegia equiseti (assembly GCA_963989295.1). NCBI lineage: Eukaryota > Metazoa > Arthropoda > Insecta > Hymenoptera > Tenthredinidae > Ametastegia > Ametastegia equiseti. The sequence continues at coordinate 14,090,684 of OZ022389.1, read as the reverse complement.
ACTTGAGGGACAATGGGTTTCTAAATGCTGGAACTCTTTGGTAACTGGGAGTTTCAGGGGTTGGGTGTGTAAGACTAACGTTGTTACTTCGAAGAATTAGCGGTACGGGGTTTGTTACCCTGTTGGTTTCCTATAGCGAAGTAGGTTGTCATAGGGTTGAGCACATCTCGGGCGAGACACCGACTTAAGCGACCAAGTTTACTTAAAACAAGGCGGCTTGTTTGGAGGGGCTTATTTGACGGATGCCTGGGGTTAGAGTGATATTTACCGCACGTGCTCGGGAAGTGAAGGCGACATCGCCTTCTCCTTCGTAGATATATCCGAAGGCTTTGAGACGGTGGCTCAGCATCGACGCGTCACGGGAATTAATGGGGTTTGCTTTGTGCTGAAGTAAATTACAAAAATACTCTTTTCTCAGTTGGTAAGTATATACCAAATCGATATAAGCCTGCGCAGCCTAAATCTAATCTGTAATATCACCAGGTTTAAGCTTCCTTGCGAATACCGATCGCCATCCCTTTGAGGGTTTCTTTCTACTGTTATAAGATACGGTCCTCGCAACGAATTGTCCCGATCGACAAATTGAGGAAAGAGCTAAAGAGAGGGTCCCGGATCTTATGGCTCTAGGGGTAGCAAAAGAAGAGAATAGAATCGGTAAGGTCGACGTTATCGGTTCAGGAAATAATTTCTACCTCTCATATCAAATGAAATCACGTATTCTATTACCTACCAGGCGTGGATACACTTAGATAAAATATTAAATCTGGCCATTGGGGCGCGGCACAGTCGAGACATAAATACGTAAAAAGGTTTCTGATCATATCTAATTTCACCATGGAGAAGAAAACGTCGCAGAAAAAATATATATAATACATATTGTATAGCTCTCGTGACCATCTGCTGAGCCGATCTGAATGACGCCAACTCACCACGAAACAAATAAGTAAATAGCTATACCAACTGATATTGTTATCTATTAGCATCAATCGCTTCGATTGATTGGCTATTTGTAGATTTAGTGCTTTGTCAACTGAGCCACTTTTTTTTCCAACCTCTTAGATATTTCTTATAATCTACAAATCGGTAATACTACTCGAGAAAAGAAAAGTGCAGAGATAGAAGTGCACTTTATTGTTCGATTTAACAAATCTAAATATCTGTCTGAATCAATATTGAATGGAAAAGAAGTGAACAAATTATTTTTCATCCACTTTGATTCAGCTCAAAATTTCACAGAATCTTAGGGGTTGTATTTAAATAACTTTTCGAAAAATCGGTGGCGTGGCAAACTTCACGCTTCAGGAGTCGTTGCTTCCGAAACGGTTGGTAGTCAATCCAAAAAATTTAGGAAATATTTTTTCGAGTACAATTATAAAAAATATCCAGGAGTTTGATGGAAAAAGTGGCTCATTTTACAATAAAACTTCCCCACAGGTATGCATGTGCTCATATCCATGTACGTATACTTGCTTAGAGAAAAAAAATAAATAAAAAATACGGTAAGATCTCGTAGCATTTCTAAGAACGTCAATTACCCGCGGGGTAAATCTAGTCTGTATTTTCTTCGGTGTCTGACTGCGAAAGTGATCTTAATTTTGTCCTAAATTTAGTCCACCCTCGCTGGCTTGCCGTGGACTTAGTGGCTTCTTTGAGTGTAGCTAAGTAAACGAGGACTCGTTAAGAATAATGTTTTCTTTACCGTCATCTGCGCGCAATTGAGTCCGTCGTTAATAACGCCTGGGCAAAGACACGAGGATTTTCTGTGACGTGATGCTGCAGGATATAAAGCTCGATGGTCACTCTGGGACGCCACGTGTTCAAATCGCCACGGAGTAAACCTGGATATACAATTTTCTAAATCGTAAAAGGAATCGGTATCGAATTTTACAACGAAATCAAGTCACTGTTATTTTTTCTAGGCACGTTGCGGTGACATTGGCTATACTTATCCTCCGATCTTGAGATAGAATCGAGGGTAACCCAACCTCGGTTCTTTTCTCGAGACGTCACTCCGGCCGGAGGATCACGCAAGGACCACAGGAGTGGCGCCATTTCTAGAGGTAAAAACATTCGGTAATGCGATAGCGCATACATCGATTCCTACTTACGTCCTTACAGCGTGGGTCCTGTTTGACCTGCTTCGCCGACCTGTGCACAGCCTCATATTTTTGAAGAGCCCTTTTTTCCTCTTCCGCTTTTATTTTTCAAAGGCCGCGGAACGTATGCCTCATATGATTCATGATTGGCATTTGTTGAGAGGTTTTCCGGTTAGGTACTAGAAAAAGGGTTGAAAAAGAAAAAGGCCAACGGGGTATAGATATACGCCGTTTATTCTTGTTTGAAATTTTTTTCATCGATTGCCGGTACCCTGAGAAGCTGCTGTTCTGAAATCCGAAGCAATAACAGATCTACAGATCAAGCTCACTCTTCGGAGAACACTTCGGTCCCTTGACGAATCACGACGGAGAGGTACGAAGAGCTGGTCCAATTCAGATGATTAAAATCAACTTTTTGTTTCTCCGAACGATGCTTTATACAGTAAGTATTGAAACTTTCAACAACATAAGAGAAGAGATCTACAATACGTTCTCATTCTAAGAATTCTACCATCAACCACTTATTCCGTACAGAGCATCTTTAAGGGAATTGCAAAAGCATTCGACCATTTCCATTGAATCAAACTCGCAAACTGATGATGTTTGAAGAAGAATCAATCGATTCAACTGAGTAATCGATCAGCGATATAACTTAGTAGAAAACGAAAAAATGGTTACTTACTCTATTCTGGGTGAAACGGCATAAGATAGCTGGGTAAGAGTTACCCGGATGATGATGGTTTGATCGAAGTTTAAAAATAAGACATTGGATTAAGGATCTTGTTACTTTTCCATCAGCCATCTTATCGGTCTGCCTCCTTCATAAATATGTGATCCAGTCGAACGTTGTGGTTCACGTGTTATAGTTGGATGAGCTGGCAGGGTGGAGCTGGGTATCCATCGTACCTATACCTTCTTAACAGGAATATGGAGAGGAGAGTGGTGCGGCGGCCTACCCCGTTGGAATATTCGATATCCTATAATCAGATGCTTGCCTAACTTGTTTACATGCATACCATGCGATACCAAACCCCCTCCATTCCACCACATCCCGATTTTCCCTCCAGTTCTTACCCTCGGTTGCCGCACCCCAAAACTCACCCTCTCGAGATATCTTACCCGATTATATACGTTACCCAAATTCATTCCCCTATCTACATCTTATCGGGCGATGATCTTTAGCGTAGCTTACCGTCACTACATGTACATTGTACAACATACATATTATAGGCTCGCGTGTTAGTTGTCGTTTTTGGACAGCTCACAGTAAACAGAATTGTATATTTCCAATTCTGAGTATCCCGCGTGGTCACAGCTGAATCCCTTCAAGGCAAATGTGTAGGTATAAAGAGTTTATCCGTCCAGCCGTGGACATCCAGATGCTAAGATCATCCGGTACAGCGTATTTTACGAGAGGCTCTCAATTAACGTTAAAAAAATGCAAAACGTGGTAAAGAGAAAAAAATAGGTATAGGTATAAGAAGAATTAAAAGAGAAAGAAAAAACAAGCTTGTCCCGACTGTCCTGAGACTCGAAAATCCCCATGGGGTAGCTGGGGATGCGTAGGGCAGTCATTATAAAGCTATTACCAGAGGCCGGTCTCGCGAAAAAATACTGCGTGAAATGCTCCACGCATATTCATGAGCTGACTCGGTAATATATTCGGATTATTTGAATAAGAAGGCTCCATAGGTGCCCACGTTATAATTTCCAAAAGCTTCGTTTCGTCCCTCCGCCTGCAGAGTGGTCGGACCTGTTTCATGGACCTGACATGTCTGAGTTTATACACACATGTGTATGTACATGTATTTACACCCTTTGACGCCATCGGGGATCAGGCAAAATCGGAGGGGGGTTTTATTTCCCATCCAACATCGGCGACTATATTAACCGTGAAGGACAACGTATCGTGTGACCTGTCGTATTCAATAAATTTTCACCTCACTACGATTACGATCTCAGATTCGTTCTGATATATTAATAAATGCAATGGCGAGCCGGGGACTTATTTCTAATGAATTAGACTAACAAACTCAACTCACGTTACCAGCGGCATAAGAACGTACTTTTTTTCTCATCATTTTCGACTTTCCATCGGTTAGTTTCCGGATTTTTGTCAAATTTGAATTGCAAATTTGTGTCATTTCATTGAGGAATGTTGTGTTTACAATTCCGTCGAGGAACTAGAGCAAATTTGTGACCGTTAAAGAATGTGAAAGGAAAGGACAAAATGAAATGGCAATAAGGTCGTTATATCCGCCTATAACATTTTCAAATCCATTGATCTCGATTAACCAATGCGTTTTTCTAATTTTTACTGCAAATGCAAGAAAGCAAAATAAAAAATACGCTCTTTTGCCATTAAAACAGACCTTCTGAAGGCTACATCCTCTACCATTAGACACGCGAAGTGAGATGGTCTAACGAAGTTACATGAGCAGCTGAATACATCCTGCAAACTTGAATATGTATTCGTCATCGAGCCCAGCACCTTTCTTGGTTTCACTAAGTGGAATATTTGATCTTCTTTGTTAATATTTCAGCCATAAGAGTCGGTTGAAAATTCCTTTCCGCAAGTGCAGGATATATATGAGATGCTCCGAGGTTGAGAAAACGTGGTTAGGGAAAGCAGGCAATGAAGGATATCCAGAGGTGTCGTAGTTGGCGATAATTTAAAGCAAGGAAAACTTGCTTTTCGACGCTCGTGACAGCTTGAAGAAACATTGAAACTTTTCGAGGACTCATAGGTATGAAACTTACGAGAAGAAACGTGGTGAACTAGGAGGTCAAAAACACGAGCTCATATCCTCTTCTCGTTTACAGAAAGCATCCAGGTTGACCGAACTCTCCCAACCCAACTCAACTTCGAGTAATAACTCATAGCTAGTTCGTATTTACTTTAAAATAGCTCTCCTGAACACAGGCATGCATAGGATACGTATGTAAAATACATACATACATATGTTACGTACGTACGTACCTATATAGCGTAGAAATAATATTCAATATTGATTTAACAAGATTTGAAGGAGTTACGAGTAGTGCTGGTGGTATGTCAATGGAGGTGATTTGTCAACGTCTTGGTCACGGCTGGTCTGGGTGGTATGGTAGTGTTTGCAGAAGGTCATACCATACCTATAGGTATGTAGGTATGTACATGTACCTTACGTTCATGAATGGGCGTGGTCCGATTCTCTACCTATTACGTGTGATTAAGGATAGCGTGGCTATTCGGAGAGAATTAATTAGCTAATGGGTTTCATTAAGGGTGGCTAATTACTGTCGCGAACTTCCGCATTAATGAGAGAGACTGAGAGAGAGAGAGAGAGAGAGAGAGAGATAGATAGGAAGTCACTAGGTTTAGCTACGTCGTTTTGTTTTATCAGGACAGTCCCGATCATGCCTCCGGCTTTAATCTGGTGCTTTATGCCCATGAACATCCTTTCCCTTCGTATATTCCTTCGAATCGCGTGTCACAAAGCGAACAGCAAAACTTTCGACGAATGCTTTGGAATACTTTATCGCAAGATTGCTCCGTATAAAGTGGGTATTTTGCCACCACTGACGGAAAACTGTCGTCTCAGCATTCCCTACGGGTTGAATCGTTAGATCGCGAGGGTTGCAGGGGAATGAAATTTCGGTAACATTTCCTTAATATTTCTTGTATGTATATATGTAAGATCGAAGTCGCTTTTCGTTTTTTACCGGATGTATATATTTCTTGCTCCGTATATCGGCGTTTTCTACATCGTATTGAAAATCCCGGATCTTTATACGCTCCTTGTGGTTTTTCCTTTATATATTTTCCATACCTTAGGTTACACGTACAAACACCTAGATGTATACATATTTTATAGACTGCAGCAGAAGACAACGGCATTGTATAATAGAATTAGGCCAAACTCAATAGTCCCCTTTATGGATAAAACTAATAATAAATGCCCCTGGCGCGGGGAATCAATACCTAGTCGATTCTTTGCCGGTGACTAAGAAAACAGAAAGTGTGGTACCCCACCTTGCGTGGGATTAAATTCTATATTATCACTTCGCTACCATTTTCTGTGCCTACGGCAGAAACCGTGATGAAATTGCGTTATCGATCGAAATAATACCCCGGGAGCGATAATAGTCCGCGAGTATAGATATGTATATATATGTATGTATATATATATAGAAAGCGAGAATAATTCGGTAAAAGGATCACACCACGAACCAGTTACCCGATGGATATTAATTATCAGATTTCTTTTTCTCTTTTTCTCTTTTTCACGGCACACTCAATTAAAATTCTCCGTGTCGTACCTGTAGGCACTCTCCACCAGGCAGCGGTTCAAGTTTTTTTTTTCTTTTCTTTTCTTTTCTTTCTTTCTTTTTTGTAACTTTTTACTTTTTTCTTTTACTTTTTCGTTTTTTTACTTTTTTTCTTTCTACTCTTTTACGTCGGTGAACTGCAACGTACGTTACCTTTCAACGGGGCTCTGGTATTCATTACATGTTTTGAAACCCGCCCAATGCTCATACTGGAATATGTATACGCATTCACGCGTATACGCACCGGAAGAGTATAACGTTTTGAATCAGCCAGAGGTCCCATAGAAATTTTACCATGGGTATATGGGCCATGCAGGGACGACTACGTATTTTGCTTTTACCCCGAGAAAAACTCATTAGGCACGATCGCATAACAGAGTGCCTGTTAAATTATCAATCTTGAAATGAAATTCGTTACATGGCTCATAAAATCGCGTTCTTTCAATTTCCGACAGGTGCTCAGATACGTATGCGGAGGGTGGAGGTCCAAATATCGAAAGATCAAAATTTCGAACTGCCAAAAATGCAAATCTTGGAATAGCGATCGTTCAAAGTAAAAAGGTTGTATCAAGGAAAGGCTTTCAAGCGGTACTCAATAAATTACGTATCTTTCATTCGTCGATATTTTAGTATTCATATATTTTAGAAATTTGGAGTATTGGATATTCTACATACTGATCTTTCGAAATTGTAGTTTAGGTCAGGAATTGTTTATCCTGAATCACCGGAGTACGACGGTTGATCGATTCGAATGAAATTCAGGTGGAACAGTCAAAGTACTGGGTAAAGGTGATCCACGAATCTTCTAAACATTGTTTCACCTTATTTGGTCATCAAACGGCTAGTGTTTGAATGATAAAATAATTATTACGTTCATCCTGAGTCGAGATGAAACCACTCAACCGATTCGGATGGAACTTGTTTCGAAAATCAAGTGCTTCCTGAAAATCATCCATGAGTTTTCCGGAGATTCGACCACTTCTGGTAATGAGTTGGCGAGTGCCTGGACATTTCAGTACCTAACCTAATGCCTAGTAGAAGGGAAGCGGAGCTCCTTTCTTCGTACAACTACTTCGGCAGTATGTAATAATTCATTGGATATCATCATGATAGTGTTTTTTCGGAATCCTGGATGTCATCCTTTGTGATATGCCAGCATACTTATTTCGAATGGCACGTGACCGAAGCCCTAAGACAGCAACGCGTGCCGAAAGTACGTTTCTAAGTTAAAATCTAATCGGCTCGCTCGGTCCCAGCAAAGAGAACAAGTTTGAAAGCGATACCTGTATATCCCTGAAGGGAATCCGTATAGCAGGGCTTGGTCTTCGTGGTGACGGCAAGGGTCGGGATTGAAAAGAGAAGAGAAGAATCCTGGCGCTCGACCGCGGTGTCCTGTTTCATTTACTTACGCCTCGTCTGTCCGCCTCTTTCTTCATTCATCTGATTGCTCTCGCCAAGTGTGAGACTTCGTCCACATATAGCCACACCTCTGCTCTGAAGGGATTCAACCGGGAGATGATGATAATGATGATGATGATGATGACGGTGGTCGACGTTGGACGGCGTGAGAATGTGGCGACGTCGTGTTACGTACTTTGCGCAATTAATCGCTTCTTGTGACATACTGACTTCGAACCCATATGAATAGTCAATTCCGAACATATTCCGCTTACTGTCAGAAGAATAAATTCAGCAATATTTGTGAACTAAACCGCATTTTCTTATCATTTTCTTTGGATTTTTCTCATGACTTTACAGTCAGTACGGTGTTTTTTCAAATCTTCAACTACGAATGGGACTTGAAATTGATTCGAAGCCGATTTTCGAAGATATTTCATTCGGAATGAAGGAGGGATGAGTAAACGTGATATCGGAGTAAATGGTTATGGTATAAACGAGATATTATCTCTCCGCTCTTTCGTGGAACGGCGTTAAATTCGCCTTCCGTTATAGAACCCGGTGTATACGGTGAGCGGGAGATATAATATCTCGGAGAAGCATCAATAAATGAAAATATGATCACAGTGTGATAAAATATTGAAATAAAGTGTGGAAATGACCGTTTAAATTGTAGCGTTTCAGCCCCAGAACCGGGCGTCATATAATATGAGGCATTTTAACTTTTATTACTGTGAGAGGAAACTGCTGTAAAAAGCGTGAGTCTATATATACGCGAGACCCCAAATTACCGAATGAATCCCCGGTCATCTCGAATTGCACGCCGGTTTTTTTTATAAAGAAACCGGAAGCTTCCCCTTCACCTTCGGTTCTTGAAGACTATATGCGAGAGAGAGAGAGAGACTGAAAGATAAACGAAACCAAAATATTAGGACAAGTTTGACAAAGAAAGCATTGAATTCATGCCGAAAGAAGTCTATATAAGAAGGGAGTATACTCTTGGTAGAAATTTACTTTCCGTTCACGTTTCCTTTTGGTATCGACGAAACACGCCGAATATTTCACACGTCATTCGGTGATCTGATATCGCGGTGATCGGTGAAAAGGTGAAAAGGTGTCACGTATCGTATACATATAACTATCTCTTTTTTGCATATAAATAGGTCGTTCCCTGCAACCCGATGGCAAAGAAAGAAGAACTGTCGAGATTGGTAAAAGGAAATGAACCTTTTACGCCCTGTGCAGTCTCAACAGCTGACGACGGATTCTGGAAACGGAGCAACGCGTTTATTGGTTGATCTTTACGATCTATTTCATTGCCATAGCTAGAGCCAGGAGAGTTCAGTAGAAGAATAAAATGAACGTAAACTGGTTACTTTGCTTCGTTTATACGTCATTGGGGTTGGCACACTACTGGCCCCCATATGATGGCATGCAAAAGCAAACTGCGCAAAGCTCACCTTATATTATATACGTATAGGTATAATACATTTTACATTCAACGACGCAACGGTGTGTGGTATAAAACCAGAACAGTTCCTTGATCGTTGCAGTTCTCGTTAGCCTACCAACTGCCCTGTTAAATGATCCTGGAAATTCTCCACCTCATGAAAGTGTACTCGTAGGTATACGGAATACTGTTGCGGACACTTTGATTGCCTAAACAGTTCAAGTTTTGCCATGAACTGTACTGTTACCCAGTCGGAATAGGGTGAAGAGCATCAGACCGCACAATACGTGGTGGGTATATGATTTCAAAGATGGAATAAAAGCAAGCAGAAATACAGAGCTATTCTGCTTCGAGTGGGTAGGTATACGAGGGAACGTGTGGAAAGCCGTTGTAAGATGAGACCTGCACGGTTAGGCTCAGCGTGATGGTATGGTATGGTATGCTATGGTATGGTATATCCATGGTATATAAGTACGTGGTGGGAGTGAGTGGTGTTGTGGCTGGTACTTGTCCTCCATTCTCGAGAATCCGGTAGAAGAAGATTGAGCGCGTTGTAACACAAAGTACCAGAAATTTGATCCACGAGAAGGGTTTGGGCAATATTTTGACAAATGTCTTCCGCGATCCGTTTCCACATCGGATATACCTACATCCCCCTTATGGTATATCCGCTCCGTGTCTATTCTGCAGTCTAGTACCTACACGTATGTATAATGTACATACATATAGGCAGAGAAGAGACGGACAAAATCTGCCCCCCTGTAAAGAAATTAACGCAAATTGGAGGAAAAATGGGCACCCTAAAGATTTTTTGAAATATATTTTTGCATTAATTTCAGAATACTTTGGACATGGGATGATATACCTATTCTTGAACTATAGGGGGCTTGCAGAGGAAGACCGCCAAATGGGCCCCTTCAAAATTATACGTACTTTTCGAAAAATACTTTAAAGCCGCTGTAGAGATTTGGTTATTATAACTAGCTGAAACTTTGAACTCAAGATCTAGGGGTGAGTCGTGGAAAATAGATCATTAGGAAATCGGAGCGCTAATTGCTGATTGAAATTACTAAATCTAGAAATGTTAATCTCAAAACTATAGCTTCACGATTGCCAAGCGTTGTTGTCCTTAGTTCTGATGTCCGTAAGATGCGGGCACTTCTTCAGAAAATATTAGAAAGTTCTGTGCAAGGTATTTTGTTGTTTTTTTTTCATAATTTTTTTTTATTTCTTTCTTTTCTTTTTCAATTTTCAGGGGGGCCTATCTTGCAAACCCCTTCCTTATACTATCTGTATACCGTGCGAATAGAGAGTGAAATAGAGTAGGTATTATTCTTGAACGAAATCATCGAACCGCAAGTATTGGATGTACTTTGACGTCTGTCGATACGGTAAACCAAAGACCACTATAGTTTCTCCGCGAGGATCTGTAACTCCTAGTGAAGGAATTATGGTCGCAATTGGATATTTGAGACAAGGTGTTGGTTCGCACGTTACACCATAATCCAAGTACAATGCATCAACCACCCGGGTGGCCGGAATCCCGGCTTGCCCTGTGGTTATACCACGGGCAAGAGCGCACCAACCCCTGAACTTCCGACAGCTGGCCTGCTGAGGCTCGGGGGTGACCCCACCCTTTTGCAACTCGAACCCTGTTACTTGCCAAGATACACATTTATTCATTTGGGGGGCTCACCTCACCTCACGTAAAAATTTTCCAAAGGTGTAATAATTCATCATAATTTACCTGCTTATTTCACGGAATTAATGGCCAAAGTAATATACTCTGGACTTTTTCTGAAACAAGTGGATTTTCTTTTACCCTCTATGTACGAGGATCAACAAATGGAGCCTGAGAGCTTGTTGAATATTCTAATTGAACTAGATTTGAAATTATGAACGGTGAGATTACGAATTTTTCGATTTTTTGTTTGTTTCTTTATCTTCTTGATTTTTTGTTAGGTACGTTTTTTTTTGTTTATTTTTTACTTTTTTTTTTTGTTTCGTCTGAACTTACATTATTAAAGATTTCTGGAGGTATACGTTGGCAGCGATCAACGTGGGCGAGATTATTCCAAGTCTTTTCTTTAGGATGCTGCGTGGAGTTCGTTTGCTGCGAATAATCCATAGAATAATTCTCTTCTGTTTGCACGAAGAAAATAAATCGTTTGCAAATTGAATTTCCATTTTATATCAGAGGACGTCAAACGGAAATTCCAAATAATCGGGTAAAACGAAGGGTGGTCCCCTCCTGCCCGAACCTCGCCTCGCCTCGCACCCATCCCCAGAGGCAATAAAATTCGAGGTGAAGAGGGAGACGAGAGAAGAGAAGCGAGAGGTGAGAGGCTGGTACCCAACCACCTACATCAGTAATTTTCTATTTGGCGGGTAAAAATAATCCAGAAATTCACACGGAGATGATTTTAGTCGGTTGAACGTCGCCCGGTGCGCCGTTCCAATCGAGGTTCAATAATTTGTGGCCCGGAGCCAGCCTCAGCAAAGGTTTCCCGCAGGAGGGATGAAGGGAGAAAAGAGTAGGAAGACGTAAGGGGTTGGTGATGGGGGAGATCGGGACCCAAGGAGGGATCGTAGAAACGGATTCGAACGGTTGGTGTATGCGAGAGTCGAAAAGTTTACATGGTCGGTCGGTGATGCATGGAGATTACGCGCGCGTGACTTGCTTAGGTTCGAATTCGACCTAAAATTCACCATCGCCTCTCCTTTACTTCACCTTTTTTTTTCACCATCGTTCTCCACGTCTCGATTCTCCCTTTACACCTAACCCCCCCCCCCCCCCCCCCCTTCCCATACCATTTTCATTCGTTGGGGTTGAAGCGTTACTTCGAATCCACTGACCGAGACGTATTATATTTCCCGTCAAATGGACCGTGATGCCCAGCTTCCCTGTTATTACATCAAAGTCGGAAAAGCATTTTACCAAGGCGAAAGAACGTATTATCGGCGATTGGCCGATGGTCACGTTTCAATCAGTGCTTCGGGTCTTAACCTTACCGACCGGGACACGAATGCCACCTTTTGAGGTGCGGAATTTTTGTACGATTTTCGGTCAAATCATCTAAACGGTTTTCACCTTGGTTCGGCTGTATCCTCAGTTGAAGAAAAGGAATAAAAAAATTTTTTAAAAAGACCGAGAACAACCAGATTTGAGACAGTGGGCCATGTATTTTCTCGGGAGTCTATGGCAAGAGAATTTCATTTGATTTAATTGAAAATTGCGAGGTATTTGAGATTCTCGAAAAAAAACGCGTACTTCATCGAAAAGAATTGGATTTTCTTGTAGCCGTTGATAGTTACATCCTTGAAACGCGGTAAATACCCCGTTTAGTATGCGCGCTTCAAAAACTTGAACAAATTTGCTCATTCTAAACGAAGTACCTAAAGCCTCGAAATTGTGAAATTCATTTATTTCAATATCCGACGAGAGCACTAGAAAAAAGTATGCCAGGTTTGATGAATTTTTATTCACAGAGATGAGGCAGACCCGCGTGCATGGTTGGTGAAAAATGGTAAAATGATGCTGATCAAAAACACAGCGATTAGCAAACCTCGATGAAAACTGGTACACAGGGTGGCCCCCCTTCTAACTGCCCCCGGCGAATACTTCGAAAATTGAGAGAGCCGCGAGAAATATTTTTATACAAAACTTGAAGGGTTCCGAGGGAAAGAGGTAATGCTGATATAGACTCACTTGGGGTTCTGATAATTTCGAATTTTCACGGGTTACTCGTCATTTCAGATCCAGGGTATACATATTTTGGCAATAAGTGACATAACGGAATTGAAGATAGAATCAGAGAGTTTTCACTACATGGTTTGAAAGCTATTGATTGATATTCGGATATGTTTTGCTTTTCCACTTTTCATGAGTCCGAATATTTTGTCAGATGTCAGTTGTCTCACAATAGTCTGAAGTTTGAAAGTTGAGTTGAATACTAGACATAAAATCGTCAAGAAGGGTTTTCTTTCACGTAAATTTTTGTTTCTTTGATATATTTTTTGAATAACTTTCTACATTCGATTATTCTCTGATTACATTTGAAAGGTAATTCTTGTACTTATTTGTTCCAATAAATTGATGAACAGAATCCAAAAAGATGCTCCATCACCGTATAACATTAGGATGCTTGTCAGTGTTATTTCGAGCGGACTAATGATTTTCTCGGCCAACTTACAAACCTCTTTTTGAATCTATGATATCCTTCCAATTTTGGTATACAGTGGATATCTGGCTTGGATAACCTTCAAACCATGCAACGGAAATTATTTATTCATTTATTTTATTATTTTCGACGTCTTTGAATCTGTCTTTAGTCCCGCTATCAGCCACTAGAAGTCAAAATATGTATGTCATAATCAAAATCAGGAGCTAAACAAAATTGATTTGAAAATACTTGAAGCTGTTTAAAATTTAGATGTCAGAGAAATTGAAATAAAATTGACCTTCGAGAAATTGAAATTGAGCGAGTAATTAATTGACGTTGATAAAATCGATTTACGGACATCAGCGTTTCCATAAATAGAGAAAATTTCAACGACCGAGTAACTGCAGCTTCGTTTTCTTTCGCGATTACGCAATTATCCTGGTTTGTCCCAGCGTGGGTAAACGAATAGAACGATGGATAAAGGGGCTTTAACCGCACGTGCGTGATAAAACAGGGGAAAAACGAGTGAAAATAAAGAACAGAATGCGCGGGAGAATGAAAACAACAATTAATTTAGAACTAACGGTAGGTACCCACCCCTTGGGCATCCAAAAGAAGTAGGAAAATCCGCGATAAATAAGGATAAAGCGAAGCAAAAGACCCAGGAATGGAAGCAGGGGAATGGAAGAACGAGGATCTGGATACGGGGGCAGAGTTAAGCCACGAGACTAGCGTGGGGCACAGCCGCGGCGTCCTCGCCTCAAATTAGTTTCGCAGGATTTACTCGTCGGTGAATCAGATTTTTAATCTTCACCGGAAGCCGCATATAATTCTGTCACACGTAAAACTCGAAATCGCAGTAGAACGCCGGGCTGGATAGACGGCGAATGGATGGTTTTGAACAAAAAGAGAGAGAAAAAAAAAAGGTAAAAAAACTTTTGCCAGATTTTCACTATACTCTCTGAGAATTTGGCGGAACCGCGTAACGCGGATCAACGGACGAGGGAAGGGAATGCCGACATCCTGTTAGCCTAAAACCGCAGGAAAAGTATTTTACCTTGGATTTGGGTACAGGACTGCCGGGTATTTCAGTTCACCGCAATTGTGACGGGGAGATAAAAAACCAATTCGTGTTTGAATTTTCAAGAGATGGACGAACTCCGCAATCAACTTTCTTTCGTATACTTGCCCGTGTTAATTTCTTACAGGTACGTTTTTTTTTTCTCAGCGAAATAATTGCTCGCCAGAAAATTTCAATTGAAGTTTTCTTGACGGAAAAATACGATTCGTGAGATGATGATTTTCACCGAATTTAAAGAAGGAACGCTCTTTACGGGATCCAACCAAATCGAGTTGATTACTTGAGCAGTGATTTCGTTCTTTCGGCAGAAATTTGATTTGAAACTCTCGAGCTGAAGGTCGTAACCGCGCGTCTCAATTTCACTCCTTGTAAACATCCTGAAAAATCCAATTCCAGTTCAAGCCCCACGCAGCTGAGGAGTTGGTTGCTGTTGCAAAAGGGCAAGGATAAACTTGGCGAGTTCTATTTTGAAAGGACGGATTTCAGGGGTAGGTACCAACATAGGTACAGAATCGGTAATCGATTCGTTACAACTAGATTAAAGTTTAACTCCTCATCTGTTCAAACAATCACGTATACATATACCCATATAGGTTGTATATAAATCCGCACAAAGCAAACTAGCGTTCTGTCCCATTGCCATTTTTCAACAGCATTGTGACCCGGGCGTTAGCTTCGCGTATTTGTCGACGACCTGCAGACCAAGGGAAGGTTCGAAAAGAAATTGCAAACGACCTACAGACCACCGAAACCGGGGGATGTGAAGTGCTGACGGTATTGTCGCAAACGCTACACAATTCTTTTGAAACCCGGTCACCATTATGTTGGGATTTGCGATTACAGGATATATATGCTCTCCGGTCTTGCAATCATGTTTGATGCAGGAAAATATGTTATCGATCCAATTTATCGAAACTCGAGTCAGCATAGCTCTGAGCGACTTGGAAATGTCACCGCAACTACAATTTGCCACGGGTAAATCTTCCACCGTTTTCTACCCGAGCTGGTTTTCCTCCAATAAAATCACCGCATCGTAACATTGTCATGACAGAATTGAAATAGTACCTTGATTGTGAAAACTAGTAGGTTATGGTTGAGAGAGAAAAAAAACAAAAAAAAAACGAAACATAGTCTCGAATCAATTTTCTTATTCCCCAAAGTTCATTTCACATTACTTAGAACCCTGTCTCATTTGAAATTGCTTTTGAACTATGTTCCTGATTCTTCCAACTGTGAATTAGTCGGCCTTCCAACAGCATGAGTGATCAATCAATCCTGGAAAAATATCAAGATAGTTCGTTTCACGAAGTAAAGGAGTGATTTCAAGCACTGTAGATCCCACCATTGCAAGAACTACGTACTTGGAGTGTGCACTCGTTCTTTCCGCTCTAACAAGACTCTTCTCTGTACTCTTTGATCATGTAATTTTTCTCTCGGATGATTAGAGTTGATTTAACCTTTGAGTAAGATTATTTTTCATTGAATTTCAAGTGCGGCGTATCTGGGCTTACTTTTTTCTATCCCATTTTTTATCCGTTTTTCTTTTAGTTTTCTCAAAATTAATCGTGGTCACGATTTTGGTAGCCAAGAAGCACGCTCGGACTCTGAATCAGAATAAGAAATAATGAGAAAAGTGTGTTTCTCGATCGAATCAGACGGTCGATGTCTCAGAATATTTTTATAATTGGCTCACTTACCATTAGGTAAATGATTTTCAGCCGGTATTTGCTGGTGAGGGATGTTTGGGCGGGGATTTGCTCCTACGAATCTTGATTCCGCCATTGAACTGGGATATAATAACTCTAATTAACCAACGATGGAAAGCCTGAACCCCCCAGGCAAGCACGGCGTTCGTCGTTTTCAAGATGCCCCCATCTTTTGACGGCTTGATTATCAAGTTTTACGCTTTTTAATTTGCACCATCCCGTCGAGAGAGTTTGAGGCCTTGAAAAACCGCCTATAACAGACCTCGAAGAGGTTATGCTACTTACCCAATTTTCCGTAGGCTTTACGCTCAAGCTATAAATCTATACGACCCTCCCTCAAATCAAAGTCTCTCTCTCTCTCTCTACTTCTCTCTTCTAGTCTCTCCTCGCCCACATAAGCCCTCTAAAACCCTCTACCTTCGTGCCAAAACCGATCTATATATCCACGTTCCGTTTAAGGGAAATGTATTATCGAACGTTGAGCGTTGTTGGATGCTCCCTCACTCGTTCACTCGTCTGCGGTATAGTCTGTGGCTTGCATAGAGAACGTAACCTCCCAACTCAACTTCACTTACCATTACCATGTACCATTTTTGCTGAGAAAGAGTTTTGCATGCCAGACTATCACGAGTCTTTCGAAAAATTTGCCTCCTTTATTTCCTCAGCCAAAATCACTAAGAATGAGGAGTATAAAACGAAAATCTCAACCCATCCAGAAGATAAGAGCTTTTCGTTTGTGGTAACCAAAGCCAAGAATATCACAAACAACTGGCGAATTTCTTTGCTTCGAACCTTTCATCGGATCATGTGTCTTCTTAATATTTTTTATCGTGAGGTGAGTTTGTTGATTCACCATTGGCCACTAGCTGGTCGAGTCATTTGGCGTCACGGAACCAGATACTTTCATGTATTACACATATTTGGATTCGGAGCGAAGGATTATCTCCAGTTTGCCAGCGAAGAAACTAAAAATTCTCGATGAAAAAATGAAAAGTCCTTCACGAAGTCGGATATGAGATTACATAGTTCGAGAGTTTGATTTTAAGATAATAAATAGTTCAATTACCAATGTAACAAATAATCATGCCAAAAGAATTCAACTCGTTCTATCGATTTCTTTCTGAGTTTATAAGCCATCTCGACCTAAAAATCGACATTTGTTGCTAAAATCGTGAACTTATGATCCCGGGCGTCTTAAAATTCTCGAAGAATGGCTAGAATCAGATATAATAATTTCGCAATCGCTTTAGGGGTGTAAAAAGTAAAAGCTACACTCTGATATTCGAAATCTTCCGGGTACACGTATGTATTGTATGTATTAACTCTGGAGTTAAGAATGGCAAGGGCGTATAAGCTGAATGTATAAAAAGGGCTTACGCGCGTTATCATTCTAATCCCTGACTATAGGTATATAGGCATCATGTATAGGTACTCGAGCTAGAAAGATATTAGAGTACAGGCGATGCTATTCTTGGTGCCTGATTCATTTCCTAGATTGCTCACCGAAGCGAACGGATCTCTTCCGCTGCACTAATTATCTATATTAACTCATGCGCTAGAAGAGAATTTGTCGCGCAGCTGGAAGGACGCGATAAATTCATATATATATATAAGCTTCCACGGCAACTATAAATTCCTCGAGGAAATTTTCAGTCCGTGCAGGATATACATGATATAAGTAGCATTGCTGTACAGTTAATAGAAAAACCGCATAAATAAATAGGCGAAAAATTACAATCTTAAAAAAAAATAAAATAAAACAAAAAAAAGCCAACAATGGTAGACACCAGAAAACTCTGAGAACATACGATTTCTTTCTTACGCCTTCCATGCAGCATATATATCTTATCGCGAGCGAACCCACCCGCTGCCTGCAGCCCGAGGAAACCGCGTTTCTATGAACCTTCTCGGTGCTCTTTGGTGGTGAAAACGTGAAAACGCGGAAAGGAGCCTGCAGCAGATCAAGGGTGTAGTGTGCTACGGCATGGGGTGAATGTGGGGGGGTGTGAAAACCAGGCGTTATGTCGGTGATTTATTTCGCTTGGTAAATGCGGTAAATGGCTCGACACCGATTGCGGGCGAATATTAAAGATTAGAACACGTCATTTAACGCAGGCGTGAGCTTGGACTAGCCTGGGAGTTTCAACGCGGCTTTCGTTTCTCTGCCGATTCATTGCCAACTTTCGAGTTCGAACGAAATTCTACCTGTACATCTTATCTGTACGAGATAATATCGCATCGATAGATTTTTCAGTTCTGATAGTAGAAAATGTAGATTTTATGTAGGGGAAAAATGTATTTTCCCACGCACGTTAACTTCGTCGATAAATTTTCATCCATTTCTCGAACGATCAAGCGTTTTCACTCCAATTTATCAATTTTATCGATGGTCTTGTATACGGATATTTATGTGGCCGAAGTTTTTTTTTTTCAGATATTATATACTGACACAGCGAATCAATTGAATTTCTCGCACGTCTGTATATCCAGGTGAAAATTGTAAGGTATGAAATATTCTAAATGGTCGAACATTTTTCATAGTTATACCAAAAAATTTTATAAATCTTTTGTTCTCTCTGATTTCCGTACCGATTAGGTATAGATATACCTGCAGGCTTTCTCGCGGTTCGCCTGAGCTTTTGTTTAATTTATCAGCAGATTTCGTATGAAATTTATCCAACGAATAAAAGTTTGACGTGAAAAATGGTTCGAGACTAAAAGCAAGCCACTTCCTACACGATATAATTCATCACTGACCGTATATAAATGTGTAATTAATTATTATATCCATCTGTATTCGATCAGAGCAGGGATGGAGTTTATTTTCTTTACGTCGAGACTAACGGGGTGGGAATTATCGAAATATAAGACAGACTTCTTTCGTCCGGTAGTGTCAGTTTTTTAGTATCCTGTCAACCCGCCCCGCGGATCCCTGAACCAACGTTTCATCCGCTTGGACTTATTTAAAGATACGTACCGCTCTACAAATCGCCATTTACATCCGTCCACAATTTATCGTTCTCAAGGAAGAGAGAGAGAGAGAGAAAGAGTAAAAGAGATGAATGTAGAAAAATGTAGGGGAAAAAAAGAAGGAAAGATAAGGGAAGAAAAAAAGGGAAATTCTACAAGTCGTAATGCGTCAGTGTAATTTGTGTATTTACAATTTTGTGGCATTTCCTGTGAACAGGCGAGCCACGATTTACCTACCTATATTCCGTTGGGCCCATGCCAAATGTCTCCGGTCGGTGGCCATAGAAAACGCGTTGCTCTATCCACCAGACCTTTTCCCGGATGTAGCCGGAGCTTTTTTGCCTTAAGCTTTAGCCCCAGCTCTGCAGTCTCTGCCTATACGACGATACCTTATACACGACAATATCTCTCAAGCCGTACAGGAGTTTTTACGCACTCTTAAACACGACGCAAACGTCACACGGCGTTAATACGGCGAGGTAGCCGCACGTACCTTGCAATTAACCTGTCGCTTAAAAGCTCAGGTAGGCTGCAGTTACCCGAGTTGCGCGTTCTTCTATACATATAATATACTTGACCCTACCGTTCGTTTGATCGGTGAGGTGAGAGTCGAGTGACTGCGAAGCTTTTTGGTTAAGATTATGAATCATAACTATATATATATACATGGGGGTAAGAAAGCTCAGGCAAAAAATGAAATGTATATAAATAAATAAATGAACTTGCCCTACAGTCTGCGAACCGCCTACAACAGTCCCCCCTAAGCATGACTTGGTTAGAAGGGAGAATCTAAAATTTAGAGAAATGTGAAAAGTCTCCTATACTCTAGGGTTGACTCCCCTAGTTATTTCGAAAGCAAGGAAGTCGCCCTCGTACGAGGAAAGCTCTCAAATCTGTGGAATTTCATTCACAAGTCTATATTTGTCCTCGTCGTTTGCCGCTAAGGCTGTCACGCAAAGCTTTTCCGCATATAACATAAAATCTCTACGCATATAAAATGGGGAACCAACGGTCTGCTGCTCGCTTTACCCCCCCTGGAGGCACAAGAAAAAAATGGATAAAAAATAAGAACAAAAACTATACGAAAACTTCACGGCTCGTATCGTCGTATCAGGTTTAGCTAAATTATTCATTGATGTGCCTATCATTTGCGTCCATTAACCTAATATTCAATATTAAAGAGTGTATACGTATCCGAATACTGATCCATTATTCATTCGGTTCTCAATAAATCATATAGCTACCCAGCGCGAAAAAGCTAAACTGATCGCGAGACTTTATAATTTTTAATAATAAAACGGAACTTGGGAAATGGCTTTCATTTGCGTGATTTACTCGCGGATAAACCGTTTAATAAACACACCAAAAGCTCACGGGATATTTTAAGCTTCTAAATCAACCGGTGTAAGATTTGATTACAGCTTTTTTTTAATCATCTTCAGTTTCTTCTCTTTCGTTCATTTTGATACCCGATAAAGCTCGTTTCGAAACAACGCTGCAAAACGGCCTTTGTTTCGTTTTCCCTTCGTTCAATAAGGCCAGCTTCCCACGATTAAACGTAAACGCATCGGTATATGGTATCCAGAAGACAATATTAACAGGATAATGAAACACGCGCACCGCCGGTGTTTATACATGCTTCATGTAAAAGGCCACCCGCCCTACTGTTTCCCACCAAATAATCTGGCGATTCGGTCAATAGAAGTAATAAAATCGAGGAAAATAATCGAAACGCACTCCAACGCGCCCGTTGTCCATTGTTATCATCACGTCGAGGCAGGGTGGCGGTAATAATTCAGGTATAATTGCTAGCTGGTTAATATTAGCGTCTAGCCTGTCACGTGTAATTGACGAATCACCGATCACAAATGCAGCTGTGCCGATGTTTCGTATATTCCATTCGAGGGAGGCCAACAGCTGTGAACAAACATTACATCCGAGACTATATCTCTTGTTCAAAATAGTGTTAAGTTCAGATCCACAGGTGTCTGGTGAAGAATCTTTTCAAGTCGTCAACTCGTTAGCGTGGTTAATTATTCTCCAATCGCCGATATCTCTAAGTCGATCTGCGAATTGCATCGAATCAAAACCTGCACGATTTAAATGATTTCAGGATTGAGATACGCGTTGAAAAGTTGCCTTCAAATGAGTTCAATGGGTACGTACATTTTATTCACACAGATCGCGTCAGGTGAGATAGGTATCTGCACCAGTGGCTATACAGGCTGTGAATTCACAGAGGAAACCGTCCGGGAGGATCCGATTGAGCCACTGCGGGATGCGATTGAATTACCCAATACCTATACCCGGTGGTCTATGCACGCGACGAAATGATCCTATGGAGTTGGTATTGACTCAATGAAATTGAATTCGCATACATCTCGAAGTAATTATCCGCTCTGACACTCGTTACAATATCAACTCGCTAATGGAATCGCGTGTAACCAACTTGTCCAAGGTACCTTCCAAGTTTTTTCAGAAGCTATCAAGACTCCAGTCACACGATCGAGAAACCGATGCACCTTGACCCAAAGTAATCTAGAACGTTTCTCGCCGATAATAACTAATCGAATAGACTAAATAATCCTCTTTTATCGATATGCCTAATTCATTATTTCAAGTAACCAGCTGAAGTGCCACGACTTGACAAAAGCTGTTCTTCCGGATTATTAATTAGGTCAGATACGAAGAAATCAAATTCTATTGGATCAAGGACTGGAGATTAATCACCCGAGGAAAGATCCTGCTGAAAGTGGATACTTTGCATTTTGTTGTTTTCTTTTTTTTTTCCGTTGCAATTGTTTTAACGCTGTACGGAAGGTAACAAAATCTCACCCCAAGATTGAAAACTAGATAACAAATGCAAAAAATTGCTATCACTTAGGAACAAATACAGAATTTCAAAGTTCTTCTTTAGTTTCGATTATGCTTGTGTTCAGTGTTGAAAATCCGGGTGCTATAGAAGTCGGAGTCTGTTTTGGTGTTACATTTGATATCAGTTTGTGTTCAATCTATACTAGAACGGACCCTCGAGTAGCTTGGAATTCTATAGACTGTTTTCGGCGTAACATTCAACATGGAATTTTCAACAGTATTTCAGCAGAGTGTTCAGAACGCTGAGATGAAGATATTTTGGTATAAAACCTCAGATTGAAACCCTAGTTTCCCTCAAGTATTGAAGAATAAATGTTTCGTCTATTTTCCTGTAAGGACAATTTAGACGCAAGGAGTAGTTTGAAACAACTCCTGCGTTCCTTATTGAGGTCTCAATCTCAGGCTCCGATATTCACAGTTTTCAAAGGCACTGACATAATCCCGACCAAATTTTATCTGTAAGTCAATAAAGGAAATTTCCACATTCAGAAAGGTCTTCTCTGGGAAAATTGCAAGCCCTATAGTTCGAACTTTTTACCTGGCCATGGCCCTAAAAAATCTGCACAAGGTAAAGCGAATTTCTTCTCATCCTGTCTCAACGCTAGAGCTTAAGATCAGTGGAACTTTCGGCTGGTTAGCCAGAATTGCAGAATGAACTGAACAATTTATTCTCCGGTTGGTCGATGCTGTTTATATCGTGAAACTGGCGTGCAGAAAGAACTTATGAATGTTTGAAAAACAAGCATCTGGACTACCGGAAATCCAGGGGATGACGAGAGCGCGGGAAACTTTTCCATTACTCGTAGTTGTTCAGTTTCCGTTGCACCCTGATGTAGCCGCAGTTCTAGATGTAGGTATAGGTATCGCCCGGGACCAGAGTTTCAAGTTTTTAAACGAGCCACACGGCAATAAACTACCTATAACATTACCGATTTGCTCGTCGTGGGCGAGAACCAGCTACGCTGTTCTGCATATCAAACACGTTCGCGAGAAGTTCCTACAGTGCAATTTACAACCCGCTCTACACCCAGCTGCGGTATGATTGTTCGAGGAGTAACGTAATGCCTTTATGGCAGACTTATTCTCTACGAATATGAGCCTTCAGTGGT
Organism: Ametastegia equiseti; assembly: GCA_963989295.1. Classification (NCBI taxonomy): domain Eukaryota; kingdom Metazoa; phylum Arthropoda; class Insecta; order Hymenoptera; family Tenthredinidae; genus Ametastegia; species Ametastegia equiseti. The sequence continues at coordinate 14,067,526 of OZ022389.1, read as the reverse complement.
ATTGTACTCTATTCGTATAAGCTGCGAAATCTCAGCGAACTGGGCGGATCGCACGTGACCTTGACAAATTTGCGTTAAACTTCAACGACCTCTTACCGCACATACATAGATACGTGTTCGATGCATTGCGGAATCGATCGGAAAGCTGTACTTTGAAAACCGATTTCTCGCTCTATGAACAAAGTTGCCCCTGTAACATCGATCGATGTATAATGTATGTGCGCTCCCCATAACCACCGACCTTTCCTATAAGGGAGCTGCATCCGTATTTCAAACGTGCTTCGTCACACCGACCTACCGTAGAACTACGATCGACGTTCGTCCTTTGAATTAATCTTCACGAAGCTTATTGTTGGAAGATTTCCATTGAATACTTATACGGTCTTTCTGGAAAATGAAGGGCAACGAATCATCGTATGTCATCGTCGGTGTATTGGCTCATTCTTTTCAAATTGTCAGATTTCCTCTCATTGTCAGTAAATGTATCAACTATTTCTTTGCTCTGCTTTCCATTGTCTGACTTATATTGTCTCTGATTACAATTAGAGAACAATTGCCATCAATTCATGAATCCATACCACGAAAATTCAAAACTAAAATAACATTTGCTTCGCATTCGCTTTTAAAATGAGAAAGGCGTATGGATCGTATGGATTGTTGGGAATTAGGAAATCTCGGAATCAAAAGCAAATATGGTCGGATTCTAGGGACACTCCTCCCAAATTTTTGAATGGCAAGAACTTGTATCCACGACTCACACCATCTCATAATAGTAGAACACTTTTGGATCAAGTGAGATGAATGCACAGTTCAAATTTTATGATTTCTGACGTAACTATCAGCAAATTAACCAAAAGATAATCGAGAATGGATAAGAAGGCAATGATTTGATCCTACGGAATTAGTTTAATTCTTTTGAGTATGGACTGCAAGCTAGCATTTTCCAGTCTGCAGGACCTTCCGGCTGTTAACTGACCGGTACAATTCATTTTCAATGTTCCCGAATACATTCCCATGTTTTCAGTGCAAACCGAAAAAGAACATCAACGGCAAATGGGCTTTTAATGGCCCTCACGCCCTTATGACATCAAACACGTGATCTAACTCTCTAGTGAATGTATGAAAATTGATTGAATATGTTCCAAAAAACTGTAGCGTTCAATAAAAATCCGGAACATAGCAGACTCCGGTTTAAATTGATAGGTAAATCGCGAGAGGGATTCATGTTAAGCTTGCTCGTGGGTGGATACAATCATGCAACACACCATGTACCCATATCCTGCATACATATCCAGCGTCATCCAAATGTCCCACATGTGTACATATATGTATGCCGGATCCCGGTGATGATGTGAAATGGTAGGAACAAATATTGAACCCCGCTCTTATAACCTGTGACTGATATTGCAGATGCTCCGAAGGCATATGGTCTGGATTAAGCCGATTGCAAAAGGTTTGGCAGATCTTTCGAGCTTCGAATATACCGTGCTAGTTTCAAGATATACATATATAATACATTAGTTTTCAGGAGGTGGTGGCATATGTGTGGCCAACAGCCGTGGCACAGCTCCTTCCCTTTCCTTCTCTTGGAGAACTTCTTACATCCATTTTGCACGGATGGCGCAAGTCGCTAGGACTTGAACTAACTAGTTCCATTTAAATTTTACTAAGAAAACGTCCTTTTCATTCATTACATGTACTTTCATTACGGTTTCAGTTATAGTGGGTGACCAGGTGTGGCCGAACAAGACAGAAAAATCACCAATTCAATCGGTCGGCTGGTTAGTCTACCACCCAAGCAGATTATTGCGAGCTTGCCGTGTACACTGTGCACGCTCATCTTCATCAGCTTCGTGCCTCGCCAGTTCTTGGAAGACTTTATTGGTGCCCGAGTGATCTTCGGCTCTGCAATTTGCTAAAATTGAGGTAATACCGGCTATTTTACAACGGTTCACTTCCCTGTTTACTCGGGGATCGTAACGAGGATGAATATAATAGGTATACAGGTGATTTCTGTAACTCGATAATTGGAATTTTCGCATATGCTAGTCCTTTCAAACCTGTTTTATTCACCTCAAAATTCTTTGTATCTTTTAAGTCGAACCAGATCTCTTGTTAATCTGCATTCTCGATTCAATATTTAGTACCGGTTTGATCAATCTTGGACTTTTGTCTATACAGATTCTGATGATAATGGACATTCGTATCTGCGTTGATCAGAAAAGTAATTTTTTCGCTCAAACCGAATTTAGAACGTGAAAAATAATCTAATCGGCAAACAAAACTGGAACACGGAGCTCTGAAATGAAAAAAGTTCGCTGTTTGTTTATCTCAAGATGTCTCGAGTGGTGTAAAATGAGATTTGTCCTTCGGCTGCGCGAAGGTCATGAAAATGGCAAGAAATTCTCAACCAAGATATCCCTTCTAAGGTATACTTGATCAACCGTGTGGCAAGCCTGAGGCAAGCGAGTTGAACAACGCTGGATCCGATTACTGTATATTCGATGAAACGTGATTGCGCTTGATTCATGCATGGCGGTAGACCGTTATTTGGCTCGCGGTCAATATCTCAGGGTGTATATTTCGATCGTTCGCACCTCGGAGGTACATACTACAAGATATAGATATTCCCTGAGGTATGACCTGTAACTTTGGCGACCACAGATATTAGAACCTACAGTATACATATAGTGGACCAGAGGCTTACCTACACCGGATGAACGTGAACAATGTGTTCCTTGGCTTTGCTTTTAGCACGACAAAGGCATGCGGTAAATTTTTACGATAAAAGCCTTTAAAAGCAAGATCTTTTGTTTCCATACATCTGTTGCAACGCAAGCGCAATTCTCGATAATAATACGGGGTCGTCTATGGAAGTGACATTTTTCAGACAAATGTCAATTCCTCGAAGTAATACGCGTGCAGTGAAGAGTTCACTTTCTTTTACGCTTTCTTCTGTCATAACTATGGACCACCTTTGAATTTCATTTAACGTTGGAAATCGTCTTATTGGAGTGATTGTGATTTCGAGGATTGTTTTTGAGCTGACGAAAAATTCTGTGCATCGTTTAGAAAGTTTAACTTGAAATAATAAATGACAAGTTATTTGGGTGGAAATAAATTCCATGGTTCGTAGCCTGCGCAGTCGTATAGTAAGAGTCTCGAAATTCTAAACCACCCTTGTAATAAAGCTCGGGAAACCGCGACCCGCTCACTCACGCATGCAGCACGCACGCGACGAAGAGTTCGAAACTACGACGAGGACTTTAGAGCCAAAGTTTGTGTGTTTACCCTGCATCGTGTTAAATTTACCCGAGCGTTAATGACTCGCTACGTCAACGCGGGACGAATGTCACAGAGATTGAAGCCTCCTTCAAACCTCCATGGAAATAACGTATTCCTGTCGTCACTTTTGTCTCGACTATGTCTTTATACGAATACAAACTGTTCCGGTAAACCCTAGGGGGCGATGTATGAGACTATACCGAAACCTTAAAGGTAAGCTCAAGCATTATATAGTTGTTACAACTTGAGACAAAGGTTCTAATAACTTGTGTTGTCATTTATAATTTCAAATCAAATGGATATGTGCCGTTCGTTCATCGATTCAAATATACGAATTTTTATTCTTCGCCCCAGTCCACGAAAACGTCAAGGATTATTGACAACGATCAAACATGAAGAGTGAGGTACGTTCTTTCGGTTATTTCGTAACGTGGAAGTTTAAAAAAATGTTAAATATTACCGGATATAAATTCTTCTTGGATGTCTGCATCTGGGTCAACGACGTTAAGCGCTTCTAAATTTATCCAGCTCTTATTTCGGCTGACAAACTGAAAGACGAAATAAATTATGTATAAGCATGAAGAGCTTCTAAATATACAGCTTTTACGCCCTACACTATATACCGAATACGTCAGGCCGCTGTGTGACGTCTCCGAAACTCAGCCTGAACTTTAAGCTTATTTTTCTGCCCCGTCGAAGTCAAATGAACCGTTTTACTTGTGCCGCAGGGGTAGCTGCCATCTGAGCCACCTTCTAGATCCACAAAATCAACGAAAGGATCAAACCGAGGCTACTCAAATGACAAGGATCTTCAGAAAAAATTAATGATTTCTAGATCTCGTTGCGGCAGACCATCAATGAACGTCTAACAGTCCCACTTGGCAGTGTTCCCATTACCTGGGGATGAGTTTTGATGATCAGATTGACAGTGAGAAGGATCCTACTTATAGAATCTGCAGTCAATGCATTATGTGATCGACAATGTTATTAGATGACATCGAATCATCGGATCTGGGTTTAGTGGGGTTGGTGAAGGGGGAATGGACGTTATTGAGCGAGCAGCGGGTATATGGGTCAATGGGGTACCACATTCGAGTGTCACTGTTCGCGGTAGCTGCAATATAGGGGTACCTATCGGTGGGAGCAACTGTATCAGTTATTGGGTGAAATGATTCGTACTGAATGCAGCATAAAGGCCATAGATAGATAAATGGGTGGGGTCGGATATAGGCAATGAAAGCATAAAATTCTGAATGATCGGAGAAACGGAGTATAGAGGCATATTGGAGTGATTTCATACGAGATTGGAAAAAAAAAAAATGATACGTCAGAAGTTTCAAGGGGTTGGATTATTCCACCCTAGTGGATATTCTAGTTTGGGAATTAACCACCTATAACTTTGTTGATTATACTAATTAATCCTGCAAGTAGAAGCGATAATCGAATCAGTAATCGCGAACTTATTAGTATTAGAGAAGTTGTACTGGTGGCTATTCGTATATCTGGTGAAGTTGCAAGTTATTTTATAGTGTGCTCTTTCAACTTGTCTTCCATCTGCTCGGCATAGATATATATCCAAGTGGATATGTTGACACTATTATGGATAGCCGTACGTTATTTCAACGTGTTTGTTATAAAATATCCAGGACGTATAAATACTATGGATTTTTTTATAAACTGGCCAGAGTTTTCTGCGCTTCCATATAAATCAGTGTGAAATATAAAGAAGGTTTCTTCCAAAGTGAAAGATTTTAACGACTGGACCGAGTTGATATTTTACCGTGTATATTTTCGACCTATTATTTCGCAATTTCACCCGCGGCGACGAATGCTAACTTTTTTACTTTGCATGATATGAAACAGAGATTGCGACAATATGCAAATTCTCATGAAGTATACCGCGTCTTTATTAATATCTCAGTTTCTGGTTTTCCCGCGAAATTTTTCACCACTGCGCTGTGCAGCTACTCGGGAAGCAATATTCCGTTACTTTCAAGCTTCGTTGACGACTCGTTAAAACATATTAAACAAAAAGATTGCTTCTCTGAAATACCACTTCACATTTTGTCGCAATACGACACTTGTTCGCATTTTTTTTGTAATCTAAGCTTATTACCATGACATAATCACGTAATTATTATTGCACGACTTTACAGTCCATAGTCCGAATCACCGTACACAGTACGACTTATTTCAACGATCAGACGTGATTAGAAGCTCATCATGTTTCAATTTGAAGAGACTGGATTCCGAACGAATGATAATACATATATACCCAATAATGCGTTTGTCCTTCAGGTAAGGATGCATGACGATGGTTCATGTTCAGCTACATGGCGTATTGTATTGAGATAAAAAAAAACGTTCATAGGTTCTATCACCGATGACGTATGATGAAAAGTATTGAGGGCCTCTCCGGTGAGAAAACAGATGTTTTTCCGGAGAAAAGTGCTTCAAAAATAGATAACTCATGGATTCATTAATGAATCTGTGAATTGACCAAGTTTCATGCTGTATACAAAACCATTCTTAATCAACTACTATAATAGGTTTTATGATGTTTGGATTGGTCAAGAATAAAACCAATAATCATCAAAAAGTGGTAGAGGCATTTTTCAAATTCTTTTGTTTTACGATCATCGAATTTCTCCGGAAAAATTGACAAAGATATTCATTTTTAAATCTCCTCGTCACAATACCTCATATATGTAACGGAAAATTGACTCTAATTGACTATTTTGTTCTTTCATCTCCGATTTTCTTTGCACGAAGCGCACATAGAGTGCCTGAATCTACTTGTAACAATATTTATTATAGTTGCTGTTTGTTTATTTGTTGTTGTGTTTTATTTTTTTTTCATCAATTTTGTGATAGTCATTCGAACATGTTCCTTCAAATTTTTGTAACATAATAACGCGTCTCTTCGCTCTTTAATTCTGAAAATAATGTTCACCACAAACAACGGTGAATGAAATACGTTGGAAGGTAGATGGCACCTCCTTTGCTTTTCGCTCATTAGAAAACAACGTTCGTATATATCGTTGAAAAAGAATTAAACTCCTCCGTTGGAATTTGTGAGTCGCTTTCCATAGCAGGACCTAATGACGAGCTTTCGTGCCCTTGAGCTAGTAAAATATTTTCCCTAAAAAGGAGCCCACCGCCAATCAGGGAGATTGGCGAGACTGTATTCGTCAAGTCGAAACAGCTTAGCTCGCAAAAGTGAAATTGTGTTCATTAAGTTTTCGTTTGATCTCCGTGACACGAAAATTGCTACTGCTATGTCCGCGGGGTCGAATTCTGTTTGAAAATCGTGTGACGGGTATTTTCATTTTCATTTCTTTTAGCAGTATCAATTAGTACTCCAAAACGATTTTACGACTGCTTCGTTTGACGGCATGTGCCCGGGCGAGAGAAATTTAATATTTTACAAATGAAAAGTGGGAATTAGTGACAAGAAATTCAATTAAAAATTATTAATATTTGATTTGAGGAATCGCTCGTAGCTACGAGTCGAGAATTTTCATACCCATTCACGGGTAAACGTTTATGAAAATCTTAGTTTACAGATAAACACAGCTTTTATAAGCGGGGTAACTATCCAGTTACATGGCCGTTAAGGGAGAGATAATTACCTCGTAATTGAACGAAGATCCTGCAGGCTGAGCGATTCAATATAACCGTCTGCGGCGACGGGATATTTTAAACTATACGTCGTTACGGAGATTTGTACAACATGTACATTCGTTAGCATTCAACTCGTCGTAAAGTACTTGGACAATTACAGCCCCAGGACTCTTCCAGGCACACGTATTAATGTAATCCTAAATGCGAGACACGAGTTAGCTACGTCGTGTTCGGTGTTTCGTCTCAAGTACCCCAAACCACGCCGGAACAAAATTTACCATAGAAGTCAAGCTGTGCCTTTATGGATGTGATTAAACATCCAAGTTTGTTGCGACGCCTATTCGGCCTACGGTCGTGACAGCAGGCGATGAAATTCATTCACCCTGTATATGAAATTAATAATTTTAAATATTGTACAACATTTGCGGTACATTTTTGCAAAGTATACAATAGATGTGTGGCAATTGTGTCCTGGCTTCGTTTGTAGAACCAGTATAGATATTCTGGGTTCGTTGCACTTGTAGAAATGAAGCGGAACCTCTACGCTAGATTTATTATTTGATGAAACGTACGCTATTTAATTTACGAGAAAGTGCGGCATGCCATAATTGACGGCGAGTTTGAGTTATTCAGGAAGTAGAACCATAAAGGCTTCGAGAGGAAACCGCAATTTTCTTCGACACAATTTACTTAATTGATCCCTAAGGCTGTGCAGTCTACATATATAGACCATTGGCTCGATATTAACACAAGCAGAGATCTTCAACATCAATAGCGAATAAATTCATCTTCAATATCGCAACTTCTACAATCTTCATTTCCAAAATTGACACAAGAACTTCCTTTGATATACATGTGAGTATATCGCTATAACCAATACTCGGAAAAAGTCTAAGACATAATGTTTGACGCTACAACAACGTCAATATGCTGTAGGAACGGTAAGGTAATTTCACGAAGTGCCGTACCATGGAGGGGTAACTCACTTCTGTCACTACAGTTTACTTCATTTTCATATCTACATCGTATGCTTTTACATGTGTAATTTTTTCTCCTTTTTCTCTTACCCTTGAAGAAAGTGACTCTAAAATTCTGTTCGTTGAGATCATCATTCTCTCCGATCTCCAGCTTTGAAATGCGTTAATAACAGATTGCGTTTGGCAAACACTCCAGAGATGATAGAAATATGTAATTTAATAAAGGTGGGATGGAAAACCTTGAAGTATCGCGGACAGGAGGTATAATTGAGTTCTAGCTCGCGTGGAGAAATAGTTGAAAAGTATTTAACGACTGGGCATCAGTTCGCAGCACTTGACCATTTAGTGCAGAGGTAGTTGTACAAAAAGCAAACACGATGCAGTTATCCGAAGTAAAAAAGGCACTCTACGGTATATCTTTTCACTCGTTCATAATTTGTACCAGTCATGGACAGTACGGAGTCGTGACGTAGCTATACTCGAGTTTCTGCGTAATGGTTCGTGTTTTATTGTGAGGTACATTTTTTTTTTTTTTTTTTTTTTTTTTTTTGCGAACTTACAGTTATATATTGTACCACTGTACGTTTACTCGTAAATAATGTAGGAGCAAACCGCTGCTAATGCGGAAAAGCTTGGAAAAAATATTTAATGGGTTTTGCTTCATGTTACCTACTGAAACCTAACTCGAGTCTTTTACCGATACCGTTATGAAAACTCTCTGAATTATAAATGAATACTTGATTATTCGGTTTAATTTTCAAATACAATTCTATAATGCTATATACTTATAATTCATCGAGATAGGATAACACCTAAAGGTCGTGCAAACTTTCCTTTAATTATTCAACTTCAATTATCGTTTGTTGCAAAAAGTTTTTTCCCTCAGTAGAAAGTTTTAACAAGTCTGATATCTTTTAATCCCTTTTTCTGAACATTTCGGGACTCGCTTCTTCTGAGCTTTCACAGCGCGAATCAGTTTCTCTATTAAAAATTTCTTTTTCATTATGAAACGGCAGAAAGTTGACATCGGCAGAATACGAAACATCGTTTACAACTTTTTGTAAATCAACTATACTTTATGGATATGGAGCTTGAAAAAAGCAGTGATCAAATATAGCCATGCAAATCCCAAATTGCCAATTCTACGAAACACAACTTTTGCATTTTTCACATTGATTGACATTCGGGTGCTTCATATGGTTAATAACTCCAAAAACGTGGAACGTTGCCTTGAAATGAATATTCATCATAATTTATGATAAAAAGTTGTGAGAAATGTCAGTGGCTCGTTAATATTATCTATAATTGACAGTTCTTCCGCTGCATTTCATTCAAACACCAAATCATACAGGTTAAATAACTCGTCATTAAAATCTACCTGAAAAACATGTGCATCAAACGTATACGGACATTTAACAAACAAACGTATTTATACTAAACAAATATTAAAAGCCTGTGCGATGCACAGCAGAATGTTGTTCGACCATTCCAAAATGAACAACCAGATATACGTTGCAATTAAAACACGAAGCTTTTTCCACATCTCTTTGAATACTGCATATTCACAGTGTAAACGCATAAAATATTAAGCCGTCCAACAGTTAACAGTTAACTAATTTGACATGAATCTTCGGCTTCTCGTTCGAGGAGATGATACGGCGAGAAACTTTCCATAAAATCAACTTCTGGGAAGCTTTCAGAAATGTTAGCGATGAAATGAAGTTTTCTGCAGGAATGTACATTCGGGATGTGTACAAATTACCGAGGTATGTTTTACGGAGTACGTTGTATGTATGTACATACATCCAGAACGTATTCACCCAAGCCACGTCCAGTATAGAGTAAACTGCAGCAAGCCTGTCTTAATAATCGGAATGTTATTGTCTGGGGTGTTGTGCGCCTCGAAGCTAGAGTGTGCTCGAGGTTTCTCCATCAGCCACCCTCCTGAAGTTCCAAGCTTCTATCCCGCCTCCGTTGTCCCACTTTAACCACCCTAACCGCCGGCTCTCACCGGATCAGAGAACGTCGGACATACGTATATAGAGGGGCGAAAGCCCAACACATATAGACTTCACATTGGTAGACGGAAAATCCTTCCCCTTTATACCTAGTGCCTGGTTCTGCACCCCTAAAACACGCACACATAGAATAAGGACAAAAACACACCTCGCCCCGTGAGACGTGCAGTGGTCCTTGATTGCCGACGCCCCTTGGTTAGGAGTGCCGGCTCTCCTGCGTACTGACGAGGTCCTGGTTTTCTGTACCTGGCGACTGACGTCAAGGACTACAATGGCGGGAAAACTTGTGGTCCTGGTCTTGGTCCTGGTCCAGCGGTCATATAGCAACGAATTCTAGAGGTAAGAGAATGAATTCTAGCTTTATCGAGTATGCCACTCCGTTTTCATTTCGTCCTCGTTCTGCTCGACCGACATCCTGAGAGCGAAGGTCAAGGACGGATGCCCTCAGATCTCGCAATTCTTCTTAAGAACGCTCAGCACGATATTGCGGTTAACTCGAGGACGTCTTTTTCTCTTTCGTTCTTTTTCTACTTTTTTTTTTTTTTTTTTTTGCTAAGGTTCCTTTGTCTTTGTGCTTTGATAACGACACAGTCAACCTGCGCGGAAAGAATGTTTGAAAAATTTAATTTTCTCTCTACTTTTTACTGCTCCAATTTATCCAGCAGTCTTTTAGATGGAGAAAAGTTATGCCTGCGTCATAACTAGATATATACTGTCCTGGCAGGGAACAAGAAAAATACTTTCGTATCATATCGCAGCACGTACCTACATACAAACTAGTACTTGATCGGTCAATTCGATCGACGAGAAACTACCCCGCAATTACCATTTTTCTGTTTGATCTATAATGCAGGACCGTTGTTACCGCTACTGCATCTACGATCAAGAAAAAGACATAGACGGAGAGAGAGAAAGGGACGTTTTTTATTCATTGGAGTTAATTAACGTGTTTACGATGTTTAAAAGCTTTTCGGAGATGGCTGCATTGCGTCGATCACTCGCGTACTGCATCAATCCCTAAACGAATAAACACCTAATAACTCAAAGCCTCAGGGGTTTAGATTAGAAATTTTATTACCTAATTAAACTATCGGAAGTCACGCGCGTCGGCTTTACTTTAGAGAATTAAAGATGCTGTTTAAGCTCGCCGGTTCTAACGTGGGAGGCGGATGACTCGTCGACTCCTTGACGATTAGGAACCACTACACCGAGAGAGCAGTCAAGAAGAAAACATATTCCTGAAGCGGGATATATGTATGTATGAAGGAATGGGATAAATAAAGATGAAAAAGAAAAATAGACGATAGGAAGGGAAAACAGGAAAAAAAAAAAAAAAAAAAATGGCAAAGCAAGCTATGCTAGACGGAAGAAGCTATGCTATCGGAATGCGATATATAAATGTAAATGAGAGCCGCTTTCCTGGTATGTGCAATTAAGAAGTTATGAAATTCTTCCATGCCGGAACATCTTTCCTTCTTCGTTCATGGCAAAGAAAGGTATTCCCCGTTGGTGATTAATGGCGGACGGAAGGGCGTGTGATAGGGTTACGCTCGAGCGGTAGGTAGGTAGGTATATACAGCGCGATGGAAGTGACACTAAATAATGTAAGACGACCCCTGGTAGCGGGTTGAGAGTCAGGCGGTAGGGTAGAATCTGGTAAGAGTGCGGCTGGTACTGAGAGAGGGAAATAGAGGGGATGCGAATATCGTCTCTTATAAATTCATAAGCTGGCGTAATATGTTCTCAAAGTATCTACTAGCGTACGGGGCACGTTCACTTTTTCTACTTTATCTACAGGCGGCATTCTTCGCGCTCTTAAACCGTAAATATATGTAAGCACGAGCTTTTGAGGTAGCAACAAATTGCTACCAGCTACTGGAATAACTGCGCGAACCTAGCGCTATTCGCGAGAAACGCCGCAAGCTTACAAATTGTTGTCTTGTTGAAAAATAAATCACATCTTAACGCCCGCACGTGGGAGCCGAGATTAGCCGAAAGCAAACAAACGATTCTTCTCCTTTCTAACATTGTTTTTTTGTTTTTTTTTTTTGTTTTCTCCTTTTTTCTCTCAAACCAAGATCCGCCCAACACGCAACTAAATCCTTTTGACGACGGACTCGTAATGAATGAAAGTGATCGATACCTATTGTTACTTCCGCATCACTTTCTTCCTCACAACACGCGAGCTTTTTTAACTTGAGCAAAGCTCGGAGTATGATAAACACTGTCAGCATTGGGTGTCGGAAGCACAAGAGTCGCGATCCGGAACGGTGATGGTTATTTTTAATTATAAAAAGAGTTACTGAAGCTCTTGGTAGTTTCAAGTGCTTTCACGGTGGCTGTCGACGAGATGTTACGGAATTCGTTTTGCTGTCAGTTTTAAATCAAACGTAGACGTAAGCTCCGTGTGCTTTTCGATTCCCTGACGTCTTCATTTTATCATATAGTCTCGGAGTATCGCTTTCGCTTGCTTGCGGAAATATAGAAGAAATAGAAGGAAAAATGATAAGAGAGCAAAAGAAAAAGATTGAGAAAAAAGTAAAGATAAAATTTCTGATATCGTATACCTTCAAGACTGTCGTTTATTCTTGCAAATTATACGCTGCTTGTCGAGCAGATGAAAGTAACTGAGTCGTATCGTTAATTAGTGCAAACTCAACACACTCTGTACAACCTACACGGACCTGTCGGGTTCGAGGACTTCGAGCAAGGAAACCGTATTAAAATCACATGGAAAATCTTTAACCAGCTGTGTTTCTTTACTTCAGCTAACGAAGTACGGAAGCTATAATCTGCTTTAACTAGCTTGATACCAGGGTGACCACTATACGTACTTTTTCTTTCATACACTTTTCTTGCTGAGCACTTAGCAAGCTGCAAGTTGTCTGATGAAAAGAACGTGACAAATAGAGTCGGAAAAAATTTCGAGCAAGTATTAGAACGGCATTTAATACAGAGTATCAGTAAATGGATGATTCATATTCTCGATTGAATTCGGCTATAACAACCGGACAAGTGAGCATAAGTAGTATCGATACTAATCGAATCCGCTTTAATGATTGATGGATGATTTCGTGAGTAGGGACGCGTGGTACTTGCGAAATTCTGGCGTGAAATTTTGCGGTAACAGCGCCCAGTTGGTTATACGTACCGAAGTTTGAGTAACTATATGTAGGTCTCATTCGACGGGGTTGATTAATTTAATTATAAGTGATTGAGAGCAGCTGTCAGACTATCGCAAATGAAATGTACTAGTTTATTCATGTACCTCATAAATTTGAAAACTTGCTACTGTGGCTCACCTCGAATTGGCTCACAATCGCAGTCAAATCCCATTCTAAAGCTATCGATATTTTACGTTTTATCAATTCTCAGGTGGAATCTATATTGCGGATAGAAACGTTTTAGTGTGTATTTAATTATACAAAGATTTTGAACGCTAATGGAGTTAACCAAAATAGGTGATAGAGTTCGACCGACCTACTTGGTTGATTATGCATTAAATATAAGATTCATAGCGGAAACATTTGATAAACTGCATAATGCACTTGTCGGAAATAGTAAAGCAAATCTAGAAATCTTAGAACCAGATTAATTCCTAATTGCGCAGGACAATGCGGTAAATTTCACCGTCTTCATCTGCAGGCGGTGATTTCGCGCATACTGCGATTAAATATATGCACAATTCCCTGTGCGATAAGCTAGGCGGCGCATGCTCCGTGAAAAGCCTGCAGCAGCAGGGTAATTGGAATTCTGTTTAATAAGGACACGCTGCAAGCTACATAAGCATTCCACAAGGCATTTCTACGTCGATGCAACTCTTTACCAGACCGCCAAGGAGCTGCGTAGGAATTCGTTACACATAGGTACGTATCATGTATGTACAACTAAACAGAGTAGTCAGTAAATTAATTCATTCACCTCCACAGAACCAGCTTCACTCTATACAGTCTGTTTATGAGCTTTACTCATCACGGTCACTATACACCTGCAGTGGAAAATGATTGTCGACCTTTTTAAAGGTGATATGGGAGTCCGTTCGAAATTCTATCATTACCAATTGTTGTCACCTCAAAAACGCGAATCGTTCTTTCTCAACGACTACCCAACCGATCTGAATGAACCCTCGACAAATGAATTCAGTTTTTTGGCAAAAGGTGGCTGAGTATGTCACTTCATTAAAAAAAACTGAAAGTATTCCGATAAAACTCGTGTTTTTTTTGGTGCTAGCCAGGTTAGGTTGGAAGTGATCTCTACTATATCACCCTATTAAGGGGGTATCTATAACAATAAGTCTCGAGCTTCATAAAAAGTCAACACTTTTCATAACGGTAAAGCATTGGAGGACATGTGAGGGCGCAAAAATGAAAAATACGGTATTTGAGTGTATAGAATTTCAGCTTCATTAAAAAAAGGAAACAAAAAATGTCACTGACACTGAGGCATCGAAAGTGTAGCCGTTGCCATCACTGAAGTACTGGTCAGCATGTTTATTTGTTTCATATCTGCAACTACAATGACTTCGGAATGAAATTTTTTCTGTGATTGCATGTCATTGTGAACTATAGACTTCTATGCGACAGATTTTTGATTCGTTGTTCCGTTTCTGAAAGACAGGTAAAAGCGTAACAGAAAACGTTACTCTAAATCCAGGAAACGGACTTTTCTCAGTAAAAAATTCATAACTCTGCCAAATTGCGATTCATCAAAAATCCGTTGGATAGAAGCCTAAAAGGTCCCTTGACCATTGAAACAATTCCAAGTTTTTGATTTTCAAATACTTCGTTCGGCCAAGATCGTGGTCGCAGACTTCAGCACAGCTGAAGCAGATTTCGCTGACCAGTACTTCAGAGGCTGCAACGGCCACAATTTTGATGCTGCAGTAACAATTTTTTTTTTTTTCAACTTGAAGCTGAAATTGTACACATTTTTCATTTTCGCGTCAGTAGATGCCCTTCGGTGCTATACAGTTATGAAAAGTGTTAACATTTTATGGAGCTCGATACTTAGATACCCCGTTGATGCATGAAAATTCAATTCATTTAATGTCAATTCACTTTGGAGAGGCACCAAGGTGTCACCTAATTCCTTCCACCTTCCATCCGTATCTAAAAAATGAACCCAACCCTCCTGGTCCCTGATCCTCTTCCTTGGCTGACGGCGTGGTACAGCCAGGAATCCATTACGCAGGGCGAACCATTTACCCGCGGCACTCTCGACCAAGTAAAGCCTCTTCTTGGGATTGAGTTATGCGTACCGTATCGACCCTTCGGGGGTTTCTCGTGCCACGATATCAGCGACACTCGATTGTTTTCAACGAAATTACAGAGGCGGGCTGCAATTAATTGAAGAGGGAGCGTTAGCTGGATGCGATGTCCTCTCTTGGAAAGAAGTCGATATGTACAACGAGTGCTGAAGGGATCGCGTAACGTGAATATCGTCATTGATTTTTATTCTCATCTATTTTTTATTTCAGTCCCATATACTTGAGGTTCGACGATAAATTGAACTCGAGTCAATCCGGCTTCGGAGCCTTGAAGTCAAATGAAATCCCTGATGCCTGGACCTTTTCATTTTCTTTTCCTTTCATCGACACCAGCCGAAGCGACGCGACGTCGCGACGTCGGCGGCAAACTGTTGCTGACACCGAGGCCAAGTGGGCGAACCTTCCAACGTCACAAATCCTTTTCCTAAATCCCGCGGGAAAGCGGAGAGGGTAAGGATCCCCATCGTATCGTCGATATTTTGGCTTTTTCGTAAAAATCCGAAAAACTTAGAAGCTCGCGGGTAAAAGCAGGAAGAAAAATATACCGGAAGGGAGGAACCAGGGCCAAAAGGACAGAAAGGAGAAAAGAAAGAAAGAAAGAAAGAAAGAAAAAAAAAAAGACTTGGTAAAAGAGACACTGGAAAACAAAGTGCCTGAGAGAGGGATTGTTCTCAAGGGTTAGAAATGCTTCCTTTCAGAACTAACGCGACAGCTTTCTGCCCGTTTCAGTTACCCTGGCAATTGTTTTCCGATAGACTTCTTCTTATTTGGTCGAAGGCAGCTGCTACATCTGGAACCTGTAGGTACCTACACATATTCCCGTACGGCGCAACAATTACCCTCGGTATTATCATATCTGAACCGGCACACGCGGATGGTACCAACGTATGCGTGCTAATTATACTAATGAATATTTATTCAATTACCATAGCGTGCGAAACCTCGACTATAGCTGCAGCAGGACACAAAGGGATGCTTTCCAGCCTCCCAGAGTGCCGACAAAGATAATATACACCAGCACGCTACTGTACTGCAGGCGGAGAATGTGTCTGTCCAAATAACCGTTGATGTATTTTATTACCACCCACACGGGTAGGTATGACCTACGATTTTGCAATTGTTAGTTAGCTAAAATGACCAACTATATCTGGCACTCCCTCTTCCCAGGAATATCTCCGCTTGCCTATTCTACAGGACACAATATCCTCTATTGTCTGGCTTGCATCCTTGTTACCAATAGCTTGATCAGTGTTATCTGTAATAATAGTTATTGTACCAGACGCGATACACTACTGGGATTAACTACGGAGATCAATAACAGTTTCGCAACTCGAGTTGTCCACGGCTATGCTGGGCACACAAGTACTATACCTGTTATACAATGTATGTACATGGATGTGGTGTTTCTGCAATGTCCACTAGCTGTGGTATAGGGACCGCAAATATGCAGGGGACCTTCACATGTAACGTCAGAGGTATAATAGACGTGCCTTTCAAGTTGTCCGTTGATTTTGGTGCAAGTTATAGGATTGACTTTTATTTTATTGTTTTCGGTTGTTTTTTTTCTTCTCTTGATATGGATTGACGTATATCCGTATCTCTTTTTCGAACCATGCATACGTGCACGTTGTACTGAAACTTGAATCGTGTCATATCGAGGCATGTACAACCTACCATGTGATGCACAGCAGCATACGTCAGAATACAAAGTGACAGGTTGAGTACTTTATGGATTATCACAAATACCTCAGTGCAGTATATAATTATTTACTCAATAGGATTCTCTTTATATGCCCGAGTTGAAGCGTTCCTCGGTATACCATACCACTAGGCTTCGGCTGATGTCAAATGATGGATAGACTCAGATTATATGCGAATTCATTCCACAACGGACAGCATTGAAGAGGGTTTATACAGTCGGGAGACATGCATGCCTATTTACACATGAACGTATGTATCATACATACGCATTGGTTTTACGCACATCCGCTTCAACCTATGGCGCAGTAAAATGAGCGTCACTGAACCCTCCGCCCAACAAAACATTGTGCAGAAACTCAAGTGAATGAATACGCACGAAGAGATGCTGGATGGTTGGAACGTCTGGTTAGTTTGTGGCTAGTAACTCATGTGGAATCTCAATAGGGCGTTGTCAGGCAGCCATATGAATCCTTTCAAATTATAAAAAAAGAAAAACGAACAAAGTGAACGGAAACAAAAAAAAAACAAAAAAAAATTCAAAGAATGGATAGAAAAAAAAAGAATCCTGGTACCGGAGTAGATGCAAACTCTTGCACGATAGAAACTCTAACCATTTCATTCAAGAGTCTCCGCCGACGAAGTACGACAGTAATTAGCTGAAACTTTTCACAATTATTTTGAGCAAATCTTTCGGAATTATACTCCTACGGTGTTTTAAGTTTGAAACTTTCATCGTCAGTCTAACTGTATACGTGGGTGAGACTATCTCGCTTCGAGAAGTAACACATTCTTTCGATTTCGGAGTTTTCAGGATGAAAGTCAGAACGCACTCATCACAGGATAATGAATAAGCCTCTGGTCGTCTTGCGTCTTGGCCCTCATACCTGGATGAGTGGAAATCATCCTCTTTCAAAAATGCAAGACTGTAGCTTCACACGAACATTTATTAGAATGATGACCATGTGAAGGGGCGTTCAGAATATTGAAAAATACATATTGACGGTCAATCCGATTACATCTCCTAAGTTTCATTTGATATAAATTTTTTCCGAATCGTGGGGAATCTCTCTCTCTGTATTTCTCTACCTAAAAAAAATAAGTTCAAAGTTTCTTGCCACATTCGTACCGACAGTCGATATGAATATATTCATCATAAAACTTGGCCTAATTCATTGATATACTCTTTGGAAAATAAGCCATGCGTCGAATTATTCGCAACTTGAATCGAGGGGAAAACGTCATAAATTCTGAATACTGCCAGTTAGAGTTTTCGATCCAAATCCGACTAGGTAACTTTGTTTGCGAAATGGTGGGTTACGAGCTTTGAGGGGGTGTGCATATGAAAATGGAAAGAGAAGGTCGAGGGCCAAAGAGTGTTACGTGAAGCAGGCGAGCAGGGTTGCCTGATGAAATTATTCTAATGTTTGCAATTTATTTTGAAGCGCGTTGGTGGCCGCTTTTAATGTTTCTCACATAAAGTATTATTTCGCGAAAACGTTTAGGGTGACAAATTAGATTCATCCCTCCTAACTCGCATCCCCAGGCATCTCCAGCCTCCACCGTCACCCATACAACGCGACGCGGCGAGACTCCCGCTATTTCACGGCATCGGGGGGGCTTAAATTTCCGATTAATGTGAAGCTTCAAATATTTATCGAATTAATTTACCCTCCGGCCAAGGAATTTTTAGGCTTTCATTGCCGATGACAGGTATCGGATAAATCTGATGCGTAAAGTTATTTTCAAATGAAATTGTAAATTATGCAAGGAACTTCACTCTTCAATATTATTCCAATGTAATCTTCTTTGCCTGTACTATATTACTGGAAAACACATTTCTCCCGAGAACGAAGAAAAAAAAACGAACGGAAAAGCGCGTATCTAGAACGTTTCTTCGGATCATTATTATTAGAAACAAAAACTTTTTTTTTTGTGCAAAATAGTTTTTTCACATTGATCACTCCTTTGTCGAGTAATTCGGCATCGTGGAATCCCATACGTATAATGTTTGAATTGTGGGTGAAATCATAGTCTATTTTTAAGCGAAAGAACTCCAAATTTTCGGCAGAAAAATCTCAGGATGGCTTCATGAACAGCCAATCCGAAAGTTGGGTCAAATCGAATGTAAGAAAGTTTAATCCTATGAATACAACAAAATATCATAGCAAATTTGGTATCATTTGTATAGACGCGCTTTGGAGATTTTCCGGTGTACTCGGCGGAAAGACAGATCGGATTTTCCGGAAATTATGATGTCTCGTTTATGGGAGTTTTGTGACGAAAAGTTTCGTTCAACCAATCTAGACATCGCCATTTCCCAACTGGTCCCAATACTTTGTCTCTTCGGACGAAAAGTAAGAAGAAAAAAAAAAAAAAAAAACAACGACAAGCACGACCCTGCGGTGTCTATAAATTAATTTCGAAAGCTTGTAGCTGGTGGCTGGTAACCATTAGACAGAGTACGATTTCCTGATATCCATCCCCGATTCGCTAATGCACTTGCAACTTCTTACCCCTTGGGTTATGAATTAGGGCGCTGTTGAGACTTGGGATAGTTCGCGGACCGTCTGCTTCTTACCAACCAACCGCCCGTGCCCGGAGGCTAGAAATTTTATCGTTCCAACAAAGTTTAATTAAGGCTCGACTAACGTAGGAAGGTATATACTATATATGTATAGGAACATTACGTACGTACGTGCAGGCAGGCTCGTGAAAGAGTCGCTCACTAATTGGGCATTATTACCACAGAACTTAACCAACATAAACACAACCCCGGTTGAAGTATCGGCTGGAAACGGTCGTCTCACTCAATTGCTAATAGTCGTTTTAACAAAGCTGACAACCCATGCCATGGCAGGAAAATGTCGATAAAAATATGAAGAAAACATTCCACCCTGCAGTATATAGGTATGTATGTATGTACTTGAGCACAGCACTGCTTGCAGCTCGTTCCTCATGTTCATCGTTCGCTCACTGTACAACCGGTCAGTCGCATGTCGTAAAGACGTAAAGTGACGATGATTGAAAGCCAAGCCCAAGGCTCCTCGTGCCAAAGAAAGTTTAAGTAATGGTTCGTGTTCAGCGAAATATTGAAAGGGTTTCTGGGAAGTCGTGAACGCAGTTTTACTCGCACCTCAGCAATGATCATCTAGTCATAGTCGGTGATCAGGTATTCACGTATTTAATATGTATATGCATTATAGGAAGCACTAGCCAGACCCACAACTCTCCTAGTATATGTTGTGCACCGGCAGCTCACACCTCACATGCATCCTGTACGCCTTTAATATTGAATATCCATATCGATCGATGAGCAACCCCCCCCCTAATGGCATAATCCCAGGAGATAATATCACGAGGTGGCTATAGTGGAGCAGCAGCTACACTCCAATCATGTTTTGCTAATAACATTGCCGAGAAGAAGATGTATACCTATAGTCTGCTGCAGAAATACGCGCTCCGAGCATAGAGCAATTTGCAGTTTCCCCTGTTTAGTTGGAGCCAATTAGCACTGCGAGAAATTTAAAGCGAATTGTTTGACGTACGTATATGTATTGTATAGATATGTGTTTCGAAGTGTGCTCATTAATTAGACTACAGCCCTTCGTCAAATTAGTTTAATGATCCTGGGTACCCGGAAAATCGGCCATTCGAATGGTTTAACCGACGACGACCTTTCCGCGAACTTTTGATCATTCGCCAAAAAGTATAAACCGGAATTGGTCCGCAATGTTTACCCGCGAATTCTACCCTGCAATACATAGGAATATACCGCAAGGACATGAATCAACCTTACAAACGACAAGCAATTTTCATAATTATTAGGTATCGATGTAAAAATCTTGTACGAGTAGTCGGGAGTGGTAATGGCGACATCGCGATTGCAAAATAGTCCGAGATCGCGGAGGATACGCGTGTAGCTGCCGTGCAGCACGCTGCAGTTATATCGGAAACTCGAAACAGGATGTGATGTAAAATGACGTATCCGTTGGCGAGAGTTCCCATAACGTAAGGCAATATACGTCTGTCATTCCGCCGCCTGCAAATACCCGTGTCTTTGCTCGTTTTATAATGCTTCAGGCAAAAAGTGGGACAGTTTTCTCATAAGATAAGCATCGCTTGAAGGCCACCGCAAGCTGTTCTCTTCAGTTATTATACCTACGTTGACGCGTTTACGTTGTATACAATTTGCGTTATAAAATTGTGTACACGCAATAACGCCAACGCGAAATGAATCAACTTTCGCAATTGCAGTGGAGGCGACAGTGCATAATTCCTCTCGAATGCAATACGCGGCGTTTGTTATGTAATTGGGGAATTAGAATTTAATCAGATTATTTATTTCCCTGAATAAATTGAGTGGCTGTCTCTCCGCATTCCCATTTATATTATTCGTACAGATTTTCAGTACGTTTCAATCTGCAATCCGTGTTGTCCCCCGAATATGCGTAAAGTGAAACGTTATTAAATTACATCGCAATTTCAAGTAATTAGATGCATGGACCATGACCGTACGTATGTAATATATATATACATACGTTGCCCATGTTATACGTATACCTATACGTATATATATATACAGTCCCTGCCACTCACTATTTCGCGGTTTCATAATTACGCGAGTGCTTAATTAATTTTCCCTCCCTTCGTATACTACGACAGCTTCAATCACGAATTACCCTTCGTCTCGGATGGATGCTCTGAGTCGAATCCGATCACTTCTCAAACCACTGCAGGGCCAATTGTTTTGATATAATTAGCGCAATTATTACGTCGGAGTGTATGGATATTTCTGACTGAAGGATTAATTGGCGAATATCGAGCACTACCAGATCCTTCGAAAATTAGTCTGGTGGTATAAAAGCCATTCGAGTAGATGGCGGGGAAAAAATAAAATAATGAAAAAGTCTCCTGAAGCTTAGGGCTTGGCTGGTAGGTATGGGCCAGGGACAATACGGACTTTGGTCGAAGGGAAGTATAGGTGTTGGATCGGGATAGAATAGCCTATCGGCCATAAGAAACGACTAATAGAAATAGGACATAATGGAGAAACCCTCGAAAAGATACAGAAATAGATATTGGCCGGTCGTTCAGGAAGGCAAAGGAAATTGTGCCATCAGTAGATTGAGGGAGAGGGCCGGAAAGAAAGCTCTCCTCCGGGTGTTGGCTGGGAATGACGTAGGTAACGGTGGGTAATATTTCACCCCTAACTGGAAAAACTCGGCCCTCTCCACGTGACCTTCTCTCCTTTTCCATTCCCCACCATTTTCTATTCTTTTTCTTTTCTTTCTTCATCCTCTTCATCTCCTTTTTCTTCTTCTTCCTATTTTTCTGCTCTACTCTTTGCCGCGGTTTGCGTCATACTGGCGCGTGAAACCTGGTTCTCCAGGCTAAAATCTCCCCGAGGCCCTTCTCATCCGAACGCTGTCGTTTCGCGTTTACGCCGGGCACCGCTTCCATCCAATTGTAGGGAACTAAATCGTGACGGGAATCGAAGCGCGCTATTTTTCACAGGGTACACTCCATGTGGCTTCGGTTATGTATCATACCGGGTGTTTCCTTGTTTGCTTCTCACTGTGTTGGGTTGCCTATCACAAATACACTGGGTCAGCCACCGTTCGGCCAGTTAACGTTCACCAACCCAACATATCAATGACAAACAACCCAACACACTGCGAAAGTAAACGACAAGACACCCGGTACATGCCTCGACGTATTATATACTTGCATTGGATGCTTTTATGAGGATATCGTTATCGCACCACCTGCCATCGACTTGGACGTAATCAACCAGTACGGTTAACCACGATCCTCCATCTTTCGTGGACACGGGTCATGAGTTCAATCGAGTGAAATATACGTAGATACATATATATAAATGTATATGTAGATCCAGATTGAGTAGGTGTATGTGTCTAACGTTCCTTGAATGCCACCCCCTCCCTCTGATGCTGTGGTTATATACGCAGAGTACTACCTACCTTCCGCGTTAACGTAATCACGAAACAGCCACTGTGCCAGGGAGCCTCACTCTGAACCCCCATGCCTCTTTGCCAGAGCATTCATGAAGCAATATACATGCGTGTGCTCGTCAGAATTTACCCCAACCTCTACACTTCACTATATGCACCTTGAAAACTAGGTACACGTGTGCACTTATCTGATAATGTATGAATATTCCGAAAATCGGAACTAAATTCAACGTCGCCTGTGATTTTTCACAGAAACTGGATTTGAAGGCCCAGGATCACGAATTTTGCATGAACGAATCATCGGTCACTGTCACGGTACATTTTCCCTTGCATGTGGTACAAATATCTGGGATATCGTGTAAATATTTCTGAACAAAAATCTTTCACACTCTCCATAAGACAGTAAGCGATTCAGCATACCCTATCAAAACTACCCCCAAAGCACTGATAATCGGTGTGAAGAACCTACCAGTAGCCGGGAATTTGCCGATGGCTGAATCGTGCTGATATCCGGAAATCTCATCCTCACACGTATGGAAACAGTGTTATGGTGTTGGGGCAAAACAGCTACTGGTACGTGTCCTGCTACTGGTGAGTTTACCTTGTAACGTAACAAGAATGAGAAAGATGATCAATCACGGACGCATAATTCTTTCTACAGCTCACTGTGGCCAACATGGCAACATTTGAGAGTATGATTAATTACCGGTGCGCAGGAAAGTCTTGATCGTAATCGTGTTGGAGAAGTTATGAATAACAATCTGGGTACATACCTCGACCTGTGCATACGGTGACCGTAAATTACAAGACAAATTTACAAGTTGTGAACAAGTTATCGCAATGTTTATACTGAGCTAAGCGCGAGAGGGATGGTCATCTGTTGAAATTATACATCTGTGTTGTTAGTAACGTTGTCATTTCTGAACAGATGTATGAGTTTGATGTTGTACGTGATAAGAGGATAATACACGTGGTAAACAGGGAAACAGGTTTTTTGGCTGTCAATCTGTCGCTTTGTGGACTGACCGCTTGAATCTTGATGATTTCAGTGCTAAGAGACCGCCGTGCTAATTAGAGCGAGAAAATAACGATGCATAAGACGTTATTAAACGAGGCTTGAACTATACCCGCATGATTGCATGTTTCAGACCCTGTAGACCGGATGTGTTTTTCATACGTGGTTTCGCGTGACTTTTATTCCTACACCAGGAAATAAAATGAGCTTTATTCCACCCCGTACGTGAGAATCAGGAAAATCGGACCAGTGAGTCGTTGGATTCGACTTTTATCATTCCGAAAATAGTTTTCATCAGTATTTGGAATACCGAAAACATTTCTTCTTCACAATTTTCAGAATACACACGATACTCTCTCAAAAAATCAACAAACACGAACAATCCAATATGTCTAGCCGGTCAAATTTCTCCATCTTCACGTAAGGTAAATGGCATTGCAGGTCAAAAAATGGCACTCCAGTAGTAAGTAATGTTTACTGTCGGGAAATTCGAAAGCTAACTGCTAAAAGCGCTTAGGGATGAATTTCCGAAGCTAACGGTTCGTGTCAACGACACAAAAGACAGCTTGAGAGATTGTGATGGATTCAGGGAATAAAAATCGAATAATCATTTAGGCTCGTTCGGTCGTTCGGTCGTGATCATGAAATATTCAAACACGTACTTCTTATTGTTACCGGGATAAAAATGGATGAGGGAAAAGGTGAAAAGCGTATAAAAAACGGTAGGCAAAGCACCTAGACTAAAGTTAAGTTGGTTGGGGGCAGCCGGGACGAGGGAATATGTCACCTGAATGCCATGGTAATGTACACAAAATGCCGGAAATATAAGCAAAAGCCCGCGTGCAAGACTCTTGGGAACTGTCGTTTACATAAACAGTTCGCGAACCAGAATTCTACTTAGCGACCTTCGTCGTTGGGCTCATGCGTCCGTTGTGCTCCTGCCATTCCTCTTCTTCCTTTCACCTCCCATCCTTCCATCCTTCCATCCTTTCATCCTTTTTTCCTCATCCTCGTCGTCCTTCCCATTCGCTTTCTCTCTCGATACTTGAAGGCAGCTTCTGTCTATTTGCTTACCAAATGTAGCCTCGTCTTCGCTTCGAGAACAAACTACTTTGTCTTTTGTAGACTCGAAATTCTTTCAAGCGAACAACCAGATCCTCAATGGCACCCCTATTTCTTTAACGACATAGTGTCCCCGCGTTTCCGTCTAAACAGCAAATTTGAAAAATCCATTCCATCCCGAGGCAATCATCGTGCTTTTTGTTGCATCAACCTGAAGCTCACGAAAATACTCAACGATTGCTGTCCAGTTCTCGAAATGACTAACTAAACTGAAAAGAATTCACCCAGCTGTACCACCGGAAAAAAAAAAATGACCAACCGACTGTTTTGTGCGGTTTCGATTGCTTTGAACGCCATCTTATCAGTTGAGATGCAAAATACTTGATTAGAATGGAGTAGGGGTTTGTAATGATGAAAAGAGCAAAAGTGATGAGTGCTGAAACAAGATGAGGCCATTTCCTCGCATGATCGAACGCCTTCATGGGTTATGGTTGAAGAACGTGCAAGATGATGGTCTTGCGGGTCAGCACGGTATGCAGTTGATGCTGATGACCCTTATAGCTGTCTTGGTCTCCCTTCATCGAGTCGACAACCTGTTGGGTCTTCCGTGTTGCGCGATCGTCATCTGTTATAACAAAACAGCCTTGACTACCCGGCATTCCTACATGTACCGTCGTCGTATCCCATCTTAATTTATACGCAAGACAAATGGCGAGGTTGTAAGGGTCTCTTGTAATGCGAGTGAAACAAGATTGTATTTATTGCCATTCGCACAGCCGAACGACTGCAGTCAGTGGGTTTCCATTCGCGTGAGATTAAGTGGTGAGAAATTGTTAAACGGTCATTAAATCGTTTTAATCCCTGGCACAAGCATTCTCCGGTATATCTATAGAGACCCGTCAAAGGGCGCAAGTAAGCGGTGTGAAAACCTTAATTGAACTTTGTCAGAATTATGGGTGGACTTTGTGGATAGCCGCAAGTACGGCAAAATGTACATAACTTTTTCTACCCACCAAGCCATATTTCGCAAGGTCAGAGCACATAAGAACCATCCGCTGTTACGGAACGGAACGATTACTCGTGTGAGGGTAGAAATGTCCTGGGCTAGCGGAAAGTTCGAGGAAAACGGGACACACTGCAGGGGAAGGGTGTAGAAAAAAAAGGGTGTGCGATAAATGATGCTGTTATTAGCGAAGACAAGAACACAAGGGAATTAACTAAGCGGGGTTGGACGTTTTTGTCTCTTCTCACATCAGGTTGCGGGAAGCCTGGGCTTTGCTACGAGAGGCGGACGCACCCACAAGGAGCTCTACGACGAGGAGACCGACGAGGACTTTGTTGAGGGTACTCCGTCGCGTCACTCCAAGTCTTGTCCACTTCACCCCTAGTTGGTTGGACGGCTGTGTGTAGTTTGTGTTCCCGTCAGCCACCGCGTGTCTGTCCGTAATTTGCCATCGTTTTGTTACGAACCCTGCTAGCTCCGGCCTCAGAAATTACTTTTGAGGGGAAATGAAGAAGAAGGAGAAGAAGAAGAAGGTCAATAGGCCAACAAGGTCACCGAGAGAATGATTCTGTTTCCGTCATTTCCTATTCTTCATTTTGTAGTTTTTCTTGTTTTTCGTTTTTTGCTCGACAGCGTGCTTTCTAATCTAGAATATTTCCCAAGCGTAATTATGTGATAAATTCTGAAATGCATATCCAGATGATGCGATGCTTTTGGAAGAGTGTCGTAATCAACGAAAAGCATCGAAACAAGAAGCAAACATCTGCACCGCGTATCCCTCAGATGAATTACACGCCCGAGCGTCTGCACTGAATGCACTGGGGCAAACAAGCCTGGATCGAATCGTGATGTTTGCAGAGATGATTTCTCTCTGGCCTTGCAGACTGCCAACATCACTATTGTCTTCAATCTGTATTATACGTCTGGCCTGATAGACGAAATGCTTGCTCTGGGTAAAAATATACAAACTACTGCATCGAATACACATATATACATATTGCCTATTCATAAAAAAGGCATGACAGACAAGTGATCTAGTTACTTTTTTCACCTGATTTCGAGGAATACGAATTGAACCGGCAGGAATTCCAGGAATACTGGTAGATTGCCTTAGATGATGTGAGATTATACCCGGATATAATATACAACGACCCTGATTACCGTCAGATGGTTTTGGGCATATCATTTCCGTTATTATCTCTTTCTTCGAGACACAAGAAATAGCACCATCGTGAAATGTCACGCTGAATCCACCAAGCACGAGCTCGTCATGGTGCTTCCTCAGTTGACCCTGAATAAAATGTCATGGTTGAAATTTGTCTTTCCAACAAATTTGAATTGATTGTAAACGATTCTTATTATGGATTGTTACGGTAATTAAATTGTTTTACTATCACGGACCAAATAAGCCAACGCCTCGTTTCGAATCGTCAGTTCTCATTACTTAAATCCAAGAATTTGCTGCGCCGGCGCACACCTCTCAGGATCTTCAGTCCACACCATAGATTTGAAGATTCGCAAAGATTGCATGAGATTTCAGGGGTTTTGAATGATTTCAAAGATACGACTGTCAAACATGAATGAATGATTTCGAAAGATTCCTCGATATATTTCTACGACTGACGATGATCATTTCAAAACATTTCGTACGGTTCCAAATGACTGTCCGCATGACTTAATATGTACCCAAAGAATATCAACGGATATCAGAACATTTCAAACATTTCAAAAGATGTTATACCATTGTAAGAAGATTTTACGAAAAGGTGTGCACTAAATTTGGTGAGTGACCCTTGTTGAGCAATTATCAAGTGTAATTACTTGATAAGGATGGTGTTTGTTTGTCAATGAACGTGGTAATATTGCGGAGGATCAGACGCCTCAATTACCTATGGAAATATGAATGTGCTTCTGGAAAACAGTAAAGCACCGTGGTGAATTTGATCTGCAATGCATCAGCTTCGATGATCGTGATGTTGATACGCATTGTGCATTCATAAGAGAAGTGACAGAAGCGTTTGTATGACCGGACCAGAGAGCGAGACGCAACTGTATTTCCGCGCTTCAGTGGAGGATGCATTACAGTGGCGGTAATCTCATTTCCTACTACTAATGGAAGCATCGGTATCGAGTAAATGCTCGCGGCAAACATGATTCACGATTTGCCAATGGACTGCTGCGGCCTACAATCAATTTGCTTAGCGACAATTCGTCGAGTCGATTACGGTAAACTTCTGCCAGCTTTTCTACCGCTACCTAGGTAACTGCAGTCCAATTATTAATTCTAGTCCAGCCCTACGAGGGAAACTACGACGAGCCGTGAAATGATCGGAGGAATAATAGGCGTGGAGCTACGGTTACAAATCGCGTTAGCGATGTCATTTTTATTTTCAGTGACGATGATTCTTTCCAACAAATTTATCACTTGCTTGGCTGGCTGCGCATTTCTGCGAAGAAAGAGCGGATTCGTTTAATGAGTTTGGGTCAAAACCAGTTATTTCCTTGGAATTGGTAACGCGACGTCAGTCTACTGGGAGAAAAGGATCGATTCCTCATTTTCTGTCTGTCTCGTTCTTCCGCTCCAACTTTCTTCACAAAGTGGAAGTAGGAATTTAATAATTACGCAGGTGCGTATTGGAATAGGTCGAATTTGTTTGATTGGGAAATCCTATCAACCGGCTGTGATCCATTCTCGGGGTATGTTGGAATCGATGGGGAACTGACTATTTTCAATTTCAACGAAGTTTCACGTTTGAAGACTCCCTAAATGAGAAAAAAAATTTGAAAAAACCATTGCTCCACAAGATGTCGGTCTGTCAGTCTATTGAGCTTACTAAAATACCTCAAAAATAGTTCAGTTCAACAATTTTGGGGCGGGATTGAAGTTCTGAATTCCAAAAGTTCAGAACGGTCAAAATTCCGAATTTATTTGAGATCCGATTTTGTGTTTCTATAAACGTTAGAGTTCAGAAGTTGGAAATTCTGGAGGGTTGAAATGCAGACAGCTCAAAGATCCAAAAGTTAAAAACTCAAAAGGTCAAAAAATCCGCAAACTGAAGGGAAGCCATCATAACAAAGCTGTCGAATAAATGAGGTTGTCTACCTGAATTCCAAGATTCGGAGTTTTCGCCCTTTGCCTTTCGGATGTTTATTTCGGAATTTCGAACGTTCGGTGTCTTTCGATCCGGAGTTTTTCGAATTGGCTACGTAGACTTTCGGGGAAATAATCTTCCTCGGATCTGTGGGTCAGTAGTAGAACAATTCGGAATTTTGACTTTCCACAGCTTTTAAAATTCGGAATTTCAATCCCACCCTATAATTTTGAACTCGGACATGACATTTTACTATATATTGGAAGGATCAGTCTCTCCTACAATTCATTTTGAACCCGCGACTACCGGATTAGTTGAAGGTTTAAAGGACTTCTGATGTATTTCTCAGAAAATAAAGGGTTGTCCTGATTCTCGAAGCCAAACACGTGCCCGTTGGAGTATAAGGTTCCAACGCCGAAATTCCGAACAAATGAGCGATCAATAATAATTGAGGGAGCTAACTCCACGATGAAGTGCGAAACTGATTCAGAGAAGAGAAAATGGTCCGATGAAAATTTCCCGCAATTGGATTTGCCACTTCTTTGAACTAGCTCTACAGTTTCCCTTACTGTGCACCGGGTGCTAGGCGACGAGACGGTGATTCTTCAGCCTTAATGTTGAGGGGTGTTTGACCACGGAGTATCGTACTTTTCCTTCTTTATTTTTGAGTTTCTCGCCACCAGACTCCAACCATTCTTTCTTCCTGATCCCCAGGTTTTACTCTTTTTTCTTTGCTTCACTCCAGCCTTCCTTCTTTCTGCCACGAATGACCCTGTAGTTTCTCTACTCGAGACCAACGTTAAGTGCTTCGTATCCGGAATTAACAAACTCCCTGTCAGCAAAACAGGGGAAAAAACCGCCGCAAAAAGAGAACGAAACTCCCAAAAAGATGACCACCATCAAAGAAATAGCAAACGATGTTTCGCCAGGTATTTTTGTCCAGCAATATTATTTCTGACTCAGATCTCCATTAGTAACGAATTTCCCTTGGAATTTCCACTCGAACGCTTCGTTTTCATGGGTTACTTTGGTCAATCTTTCAATTTACGCATTCGGTAGAGTAGAATCATGATCTCCAAGATAATCGGAAAAGCGTTTGACAAACGGTTAATGACGATGATGTGAGAGAACGACCGGAAAAAGACATGATAAGATTGTAGATAGTTCAGGATGTGAGTTTCGAGAGGGTAGAAAAAAGGTGCGTAGCATTACAGGAGCGGGTCAGCCAGGTATGTGATAGCGTTGTAAACTGGCGAAGGATTATTTTGCGATGGGATGAAAAAAAGGATCTGAAAACGAGCAGAAGTAGAGTGAGGGAAACTGGACCGAAGGCGTGACAAGCGTACGTAGCGAGTCCAGAGCGAGTCCACGGTATTTCGGGAAGGCGCTACGTGCCTCTAAAGTCAAGTGGTCTCATGCGAGTCTCCCCGCGTGTGAAGCCCCGAAATATGGATAGGTCTAGGGACCCGTTCCGATGCAAAGATTGAGAGAAGAAGAAGAGAAGGAAATCGTTTTTCCACGGATAGAGTGAATCGAGATCGCGGAAAACCGCGCCACGTTACTGCCGCGTGATCCCGCGTTTGAACTGTAAATTTACCCACGCAAAAGTTTTCCTCCATTTTTGACTACCCCTTTTAGCAGTCTCTCCAACGTTTTGAAAGGAAGGAAATGTTTCTTTAATCTTAAAGAATTTCTTACCTCTGAGAATCAAGGGGGAGAATCAATCGACTAGAAATATATTTTGGACACGTGCCCCAACTGCTTGGCAAGACATACCATACTTATACCTTACTCCTCGTAGGCTGTATACCTACTTGTGCTCACAGTATCGTGCTCGATGTAGGTATATAAGAAGATAATAGAACTACTGACGTAGTAAACTGTCAGCTGATTGAGTTCCGATATCAGTTTTATTCTTTTTCCATCACTGCCAGAGGCAGAGCACCCCGCACACTTTATCGGTCAAACACTCTGAACCCGGTGATGCACAGTTCCTGAAGCAAAACTACGAGCTGGAGAAACTTGGAGAAACTTCAAAGTTCGAAAGCAGCCTTCAGTCGTTAGGTAATTTGCGAAATGGCTCCTGGAGCCTGCAAGATGAAGAACGAAACTTGAGGGACAAGTGTATAGATGTTTTCCATGCACTTTAAGGTGATGTTTATTGCCAAATGAGAAATCTCTCGAACGTCATGTATTCGAGTTGTTTTTACTGAAAATTCGTTATTGAATGGTCCTGCGAACTACTCATACCAAGTTTACAGAGAGGGGACACAGCTATCGGTTCGAAGTTTGTGCGGATGGTTGGGAATTTTTTCATTTCGAATAGCACTCCGATTGATTGAATTAGGAACCAAGGGATTGAAGCACAGCTCGTTTGTTTTATTTTGATTAAAGGGAGCAGGTCTATATATGTATAGTGCAGTTGTGAATTGGCCAGTGACCTACGGCCCCCTTTCACTCCTTATAATTATTTCAGAGAACATAGACCGGCGAGGCCTTCGCCAGGAAATTGATAAAGACGTGGATGCCCCTAGCCTTTCAACCTCCATCCTGACTTCCGAGCGTTACGATTGTGCTCTTTCGTGATATTTCGAGCAGAAAACGTCGTACCGTATACCGAGTCCTCTCGATTAAACTATTCCAAATGCTTTTCACCAGTCGTTGAAAATTACGCATGAGGCTGAAATGCCAACGTTTTTCCACTGGGTGAGCGGAAAACGTACCGTTGATCCATTACTACACCTTCCTTGTGAAGTTACTTCTCTGGAATTTGAACAACGAAATGTTCTACCTGGATATAAACTGAAAATGAAACAATAACTTACGGCCTCATTCTACGTAATTAACTTCGCACGTGGAATTTTGCTGTGCACCGACGTGGATGCTCACAAGGTACAGCTACATAACAACCATCACGCTACTCTCGACAAACGGATCGCTTGTATAATTTCCATTCTTTGCATGCCACCGCAGTGAGCCAATATGCAGAACTCACATTTAACTTGATATCTCAATAATTGCCTGCAATTATCTCATCGAAACCGAACAATACACATGCTTTTGTACGCGTAAAAGAATATTGGTCAAAGTTATATAAGCTCGTTTGCATGAACACGGTAAAAGTTCTGTCATTCGAAATAGACGTATGGAAAATTGTGAAGATACGTCCATATTTTGCTGTTGGGATCAACGTCAGCGTCGAGCTCAACTCATGAAAAACGTCCGATACCTAGGTACGTTGATATTTTTACGAACCCGGTCATACCGATACCATGGCACACGTGGCCCACACGTGAGCAGACAAATCCGTGAATTTGCATAACGTTTACGGAACAAGACCGTATTGGCAGATACGTCACGACCGCCCAAATTGGGAGGAAGATTTATCGCAGTTAGGTGCTGGCGCTGCCTGTATTGGCTTCCCTCTCATTTCGATCACTCCAACTGTACGTATATAGCCAGGTATATATAGGTATATATAACTATATACGACAGTGGCTTTGCCGAGCTCCGCCTACCTGGGCATAACTTAGGAATTCACACACATACAGCACACCTTGAACCTACTTCGGTCAGAGATAAACGTGAGGTCACTAGGATCTAGAGAAACAATGGTCATACTCTCAACGATTGTTCAACTGTGTGCCAAATACCTGCGGTCGAGAGACATTGAGATTACGTCAGAATGGCATTTATACTCTTGCTTGAGAAATTTCACCAGTTTATGGAATAGTTCTTTTTTTTTTTTTTTCAAAGCCTGAGAGATCATCAGCATATGGTGTGAATGAACGCGTGAACTCGAATTCTGTAGTGTACGTAAATCAACATGGAATCGCATCTGTGAAGTGCACCTTATGCGCTCGGGATAATGATATATGTACTTGAGATACTACGCGGCTGATTGGATTTCGGAAGTTGGCGTCGTCACTACCGACTCGCTTTTACGCCGGATAGGTTCAGCCCTTACCGATGCAAATAGGGTTGGCAGCTCTCGAGGGTACTCGGTATAAGAACGATGTTGCACCATCATCATCGAGGTTGGTCTGGGATCAAATCAAGTAATGGAAGAAATGCATAAAACGCCACCATGCGAGTATATCTGCAAATCGAGAGTATATAATGTATGGATTGCAGCCAGTAGTTCAGATCGCCGCGTTTGCCTTCCGGCTGATTATGTAGATTGGTGAAAGAAAATACATTCCCAAACACACTCGAGATACAGGAATATACTTTTGGGAGCATGAGATCCACGAGTAGGTGGAAAATCGAGAATATAAGGAGGGGTAACACGTTTCAATCGAACTTGGTTCCGTGCCGAAGCGAGTCCATAAGTACACATCTTTGATATTTTATGCACCCCAAGGTCCGGACCATCACGCAGACCTTTGCGAGCGCTCAAGATCCTTTTAACAGCAGCAGAAAAAAAGTTTAACTCCTCTCAAATCTCTTTGGCAATCTTCTGCTGTGGTCCTGTTCGTAAATTCGTCTCTGTGTACCAGTTGGCTGATACTCACTGAACCATAGAGCCGGATTTACTCAAGAGCGATTGGGTCTGCTTATCATTCCTATCCTTTTCTCCATCCATCCCTCGTCTCTTTTTCCATTCCTCCATTTCCTTACGATTCGGCAAAACCCTATTGGCTTACAGATCTCCTCTCGTCTTACTTTGACAATTCATTCAAAGATACTGCCGACTGAATCTGGGGCGTGACTCATCGAGTGCATCAATGTCCGAGAATGTCGTTGGATCGATATATTCGAAAGAGTTGCAGGTAGAGGTTCGCGTTTTGCACGCAACCTGAGATTTGAGGAAACCTTCGCCGGGTATTATTTCATCATGCGTATACGCAAGAATGTTGGCATATAGGTACATGAAAGAAGATTGAAGGGTTTGATCGGATGCTGGCAATACTGCAGTGCCCACAGTTTGGCTGATCTTTCGAAAACGAACCACATGACTTCGACAGGGATAATGATACATGCATATATCCGCTACATTGATATTCCCCGTCGTCCGCTACCAGCGCCATGTAGGTAGTCGGCTGCAGGCGATGTCGGGTAATTGCGACGGGAGCGACCAACTTTTCTCAGAATAAATTATACTCGTTCGGTGGCCGTTGATCGCGAGGTAAAAATCGAATGGCGTGCTACCTTCGACGCGTGCTTCCAGCTTTCAAAGAAGCCTCGTTAATTCGTTGGAGACGGTAATTGCATGACAACCCTCCAGGCCTTCAAAACATGTGAATAATTTTCATACCTTTTCTAAGAATTCGATTGGTTCCGATTACCAACGTAGGTATACGCAAAATCTTAAACGGCACTAAATTGCGATTGCTACTCTATACCTTTACCACGAACATGTCAATTCGCGGCTTATCAACTAGAATCTCGCAATTTTACTCGTCCGCAGAAAAGCGCGCTTGGCTTCAGCTCTGTACTAAGTTGGCTAGTGTGTCGGTGACGGGTCGACGGGTCGACGGGTCGATGAAACGTTGGGTCTTTTCTGCCAGGTCTGGAAGTATTCCTTACCGAGTTGTTATAAACTACTAACAACAGACGTAGTACTACTACACAGTTGCTTCAGTTCCTGCTGACGAGGGATATCTTGCGTCAAACGCCGCATACGCGAACCTACAGTTCATTGTTTGCAATACTCCACAGATTTAGCTGACGAAGTCGAAGGCGGGTGGAAAATGCATTTTTCTACTCCAAACATCAATTACGAAGGATTTGACGGGATGGTACAGTAAACCGTATATTACAAGCAATGCGGGAACCGTCGTTGCACTGTGCATAAGACTTAGCACACGAATTGAGGACATGGAAAACGAACATGAGCTTGAAATTTCATCAAAAGATGAAATCCATGGAAAGGAAAAGATTAAGGTGGAAGTTGTTAACATCGCGAGTCATCGAACCTTGGCAAATGTCTCCTGACCTTTGCCGGAACCTAGAAGAAGAAGGGTCCGGCAGGCTAGACAGCGAAGAAATTAATCGCTTATCTTCGATATTACTTGGAGCTGGCTGGTGGTTGACCCGTTATGGTACCAGGATCAGGGACGGATTGTTGGATGGACGCATTGCCGAGGGGCAGCTTCATCGACCCAAGGTCACCTTCTATCAGCTGACCCCGGGTTTAACTCCTCCCTCAGCCTCTCAACGGAGCCTCTCTGGGTCCTCGAATCGTTTCATCGTTCCATCCTGTAGGCTCCTTCCGTGTTCGACGAAGCACCACGTCGTCCATTGATTCTTTTTCATCGGCGTTTCATCCGATCGGTCAATTAGCGTGATGTCAGAAAATTTCGCGGCTAACGATGCTCCGCTTCGAATACTTCGAGTATTCTTTGCTCTTTGATCCCGCAATATCTATAGTTGAACTCACCTCGATCTCTTTCCATGATCGTGTTCGTATATTATTATGGCTTGAATGAATGCTCGATACCCGCTCTGCTGGTGCTTCTATCCACCCATACGAACATGCCCATAAAATGGATTGTGGTAGATGCGATACTGCGAGGAAAGGGAATCGGATGTAAAAGATAAACTGCTGGAAATTAGCGTAAATGACGCGGCGCTAATGCAGGTCGGTGTGTAAAATCACTTCACCGTCACGTATCGCGGAGGCAAGGTAATGGGCTACCTCTCCAATCTGGGTAATCAACCTTTCTCGCCTCGCAGGTCCGCCGAGTGGTTTGCGAGTGAAACGCATCGGGAATACCGTGGCTTTTCCCGCGTTCAGAGATTAGAACTTTTTACTTATTATACTTCACTTTGTCTCGCATAACTTAATGTTCGCATCTCTATATATATGCGTAACGCCCACGGTGCGCTGCAGTGTCATTATCAAGGAACGTTAATTTGAAAACGTGTTTGTTGCAGCTGAAATGAAACGGGATATTCCTTCCTCATTTTATACTCATCATGCGAAATTTGCGTATACTCGAAATCCGTTCAAGCTCCGATTCATATCACGTGGTGTACGAGAGTTTTCGTTTTTCAGGATTGTCACAGTCGAATTAAAAGCTCTTTTCAGAACACTGTAGCGATTCTCAAATCCATTATTTCGAACAAACTACCTGAACTTAGAAACAAGACATCATTTGCCCATTTCCCAGCGCCATACTGACGTTGGTATCGGAAGCCTTCGCCAGCCGTATGCTTACATGCAATTACCTCCTCGAATGTCTACTCTTATTCGCCTCGACGAAGGTTCTACTCCGTCTTTCTCATTCTTATTACTCTTCCCCGCATGCCATGGCGCCTCTCCTTTCTTCACGTCCAGTGAGGCTATCGTAAGGTTGTATAATACATCGGCGGAGAGGGCGTCGTATATAGCTGCAAAGGCACGTGTTGTAATCAATGAGAGTCCGCGCCACGCTCGGACATCGATCTCTAGTTGCACAACGTCACGGCTCTCAAGCTCGAGACACAGGTTAATGCATAAACGCCGCGAGCCAATAAGTGCTTGGCGTTTTGATTATTGGAGATATAAGTTACACGAATGTAGAGATATATACGGGAGAATGCGACGCGTGATCGTGAATCGATTAAACCGCGGATTTTTATACTAGAAACGATTATGAAGAGGTGATTTGGAGCGGGAGAAATTCTGGATGGTTACCGATGGTCTTTGGCAGTTGTTGAGTGGTTGATCGTTGGTCCAGCATAAGAGAAAAACTCGGAAAGTGAGGATGGGGTATATAGGAACCGGGTCCGAATGGAGACAGGCATACGGATGTTTCGGAGTAATGAATTGCTCCCCAGACACATTTTCTATATACCTCATACTTAATCTCTATCTTCTTCTGTTTCTGGGTAGCTTCATCACGTCTACTCGTCGCAGAAACTTTGCCCTACGTTTTACTTTCCGTAAGTCTGGCTCTCGGGACTTGGCTATGAATCATATACCTACCTTTTACTAATCGGAACTTCTGGGAACTTGCAAGCTTCTCTGTCTATACGTAGGTGGTAGGTATATATAGCTTCCGTAAGAATTTCACGACGCTTCCTCCTTCGCCTGGATCAAAGTCCGGCCCAGCACTTGCCTCCGGGTCGATTGCTGCAGAGGAATTCGTGACCAACCATTACGTCTCGTTAGCTCGCTCC
Organism: Ametastegia equiseti; assembly: GCA_963989295.1. NCBI lineage: Eukaryota > Metazoa > Arthropoda > Insecta > Hymenoptera > Tenthredinidae > Ametastegia > Ametastegia equiseti. The sequence continues at coordinate 14,030,405 of OZ022389.1, read as the reverse complement.
CTCGCACCTGTCCTTGCCTGGAGCTTCGTCCTTCTGCAATACCAGGACACTAAAATTTCCTATCGTTATTGCACTCCGAGAATGTTCCCCGTACCTTTTTCTCGAGCATTTCCAATCTCCAAAAGCTCCCATGTACGGATGCCGGAGTATTGCAAGATCCATCCACATGGCACAGAATTGGCACTACTCCGGCTTGACGGATTCACGGCACCATAAGTTGAATCAGTGTTAACAGCCCAAAATTGTGTCAACATTGATTTTGACCTGGGCAGTGCTTGACCCTTGGTCGCTGTCAGTATTGACAGCTATGGAGCCAATACCGTGTCAATGCCAAGCCAGTTTGCAGTTCATACATGGGCTCTTCTCTGATCCTGTTAGGGTAGAAGTTTACATGGGCGAAGACTTTGCAGATACATAGCACGTGTTATTGTACTACATCAGGATCGAGAGAAATTTGTACCCTCTGTATGTCTTTTCGTTCGTCATATTCACCTGCGCAACTTTTGCAATATTGTCGGTGCTCTGGCCCCCGGACGTGCCTATGGCAGAGAACATTGTGCCGAACTTGAAGTCGAGAAAAGGGTGTTGGTAGAAGTATACGGGGCTAACCAGGTCACCGGACAAAGGATCCCCCTCCAGGCGTATCCTTGTTTCATGCCACGTATAGCACGTTGACCCATAAGCTTTTCTCTGCAACGTTGAAAAGTTTTAACATCCGGGTTTATTGGTGCTCTGCCGTCATACGTGTGGTCACATTCCCGCAAGGCATATATATATATTACACGTTGAACATACGTGAGAATGTTTCTCCCCGTCAAAGCAGCAGGGTGTAAATGTTTCGATAAAATTTTTTCATTATTCAGCCGAGATCTTTTCACACCCATATAATCAATCAGGTCCCATATTTGAATCATGCGTGATGGAGCATTAGTGAGAATTACCTGATGCAACGCTTATAGAATTCACCTGCAGACAGATTTGACTCAAATAGATTCTTCGGAGATAACCATGGTTCGGATATTGTTGATGTTTATTGCGAATATATCCCTCTGCAAACGGCGTTTTCAATAAATAACCAATAACGGTGGTCGAGTTGCCTTCCGGGCTGCACCACTGCACGCCCAGTTTTCCTGCTTCTACCTTAGCTACACCGCTAGGGGTTAGACGTTGCAATTCAGGAACCTGGTTCAGGGCTTGGTACGGTTTGGTAGTCCTGGTGGTAGATGTTTCAGAAATGCTCGATACCCTCTGGGCGTATTGAACCTGGCACATAGCCAGGCCGTTCTATTTTGTCCAACCAAACTCCCTTGATACATATTTGTATCAACTACCTATACCACCTATACCCATTCTCTCTCACCCTTGTCCGTATATACCTCGAGTTCCCGGCTGTCCGCACAAAGCATCCCTTGCCTTGCCTCAGCTTCATCCCTTATATCTCTTGGCGTTGTGAAGTCCCTTCGTTCGCGCTTGCCCGGTTCGCCCATTTTTCACATTTTCACTTTATTCCGCGGCGGTGGGTTCTCGTCGGGGGCCGCACGCCGCGGGCACTACGCCACGAGGCGACATTATCGTATTGAGATACATTTACTGGAAATATGCCCCTGACGATGGACTTGCTCGCCGTATATAACCCGAGTCGCCGATATGTTTTATTGATATTGCAGTTTACGTGAGCCGGTTACGAGCCTTGAACCAGCTACGTATATATAGTCGACTAAATAAAGTGTATGACGATCATTTCCAGCCCTCCTTATGATCGTTAGGGCACGTGCATCGATGCAGGATACGGCCATTCGCCAAACTGACGTCAAAATGAATTCAAACGAATCGTTCATCGGGTCGAGTCGAGCCGCAGACTCGTTCTAAAGAAGTTGGTAAAGAAGGAAAAAAAAAAAAAAAACTGTCTAGATGTGAAGCAATATATTTCATACTTGTTGTATTTTTCCATATGAATAATAGATATCTGTCCGGTTTTTTACACCGGACGTCATTCATTAATTTCAATTCAGAGCTGAGTTATTATAAGCTCCGCAGTTTTCCCGCATATCGTCCTCCTCTTGTTTCGACGACCAAAAACAAACGGGATATAACAATTAATAGAATTTCAATTCATTCCAACTACCACAATATCCAGCGCACAAAATACGCGTTTATAATAACACGTTTGAAATTTCTCCATCAATTTATGCGGGGTATTGTTACCCTGGACAAAGCTGAACGTTCATTCAATGCACAAACAAAATTATATCTTTCACGGCTTGACCCGCGAGATCAGGTAAACGAATATTCAGATACAACATTGTACGTGTCATTATTTGATATTATGATAACACCGGGATACGGAAGTAATCCTTTTGGGTTGCTAAATCGATCCTAAAAATCAGACTCGATATGCATAACCAAAAATCAGCCAGTAATACGACGTATGCGGTATATGTAGTTGGAATAATTCGGTGGTTTGGACGAGGCTGCCATTTGGTGATTGGGACCTTTGGTTTACCGGAGGCGTTTCAAATCGGTATCTCAAACCCGTATGTAGATAAGGTAGTCGCACCTGCCTCCGCTGGGCATCTTGGTTCGTTCTCGATAATACTTTGCTCGAGTGTGTAAGAACAGCCAGCTGCACCACCCGCCTGAGGACCAACAAATATCTTACCGAGTGCTTATTAAATTTGTTACGACGATCCGATCGGGATCCTTGAACTCAACTTACGTAGTATATCCACGTGACCAATAGCCCCGTTTATATAACAGCTTGAGCTTCGGGTCACTCATGTAATATTGGCTACTGCACCGAGAATTGGATAAAAGCTCTGACAGTATAAGATACGTTGTGATCATACCACGAACAGCCTCGTCACCGCCCATCTTTAGATGAATCTGCATGCCTTGCCTCGATCAGTTTCCTGGTGTGAGTAATTGACGGCGTATGCGTCGGACGCCTGTCTGGCTATGGGTGACTGTGGGGATTTTGTTCCCTCGGGAAACGGTACGCGTGAAGAACTTACCTTTCGGGCAAAAGATTTGAAGATTGGGAGACCAGATAGCGAGGAAGACATCGGGTAAGTATAGAGGCGGACATAATCGTAAAGATAGGCAGCTGATTTATCGATCAAAAACGAGTAAAAAAAATTCTCGTTCAACCGTATCGGGGTGATATGATTGGTCCAAATGTTACTCCCTGTTTTCAATGGTGCCAAATATTTTATCACGTATTGTTTACAACCGTCTGCGAATTTTTTCGTTTGACTCATAACGTTGGGTCCGACTTATAACTCTCTGGCAAAATTGTTCAATTTCAAAACAGTATAATACTTCGAGTGTGACGTTCATGAATAATTCTTCCAAGTGACAAACTACTAAATGAATCAATTTGGAAATTTATTCAGATTGGAATTGCAGTGAATCCTATTAAATGATTGGGAACAAGATCATAACCATCCATTGATCCGTTCTCGAGAAATCGCGTGAAATCAAATCTTTTATTTCCTCATTCTGTCTATCAAATAACTCTCGAAAACTACTTGATTGATCAACTGCGAAGTCTAATCAGCTCGGGATTACAAAAAGCACCATCGATTGACACCAAAATCATGAAAATTTATCGATTAGTTCTCGAGATATCGTAAGCCATCAAATTTATCAGACACATACACACTCAGCCTTAATCCAAAAATGTTAAAAGACTCAACGTTTTGAGGTCATTATAATAATTCTTCTTTCTCTACAGCAGAGAGTAAAAAATGACGATCATCTGACGTCAATGAGATCACAAAGGCTTACAGTTATGTTTAGAATCTCATACGGGATGAGTAACGCGATTAGTGCAGCAAAGTCCCTATAGTTGTGGCAAGTGTATGAGGGGTTTAGTGTTTGAATTCAGGTGTTGTGATAGAGGGTTGATAATTAGTTGGTAATCTTTCAAATCTGCGCGAACGCACGTCCCGAAGTGAAAAGTAAAAGTATATTCGGGATCAAAGATGCGGCGTTGAATGACCAAAGTTGTACAAGTTTCGTTACTCCGTTACTATAGATTACTCCGAAATGAAAATTCGCTACTTCCATCCCCTCAGCACTCAGCTGACGGGTTTGAACCACGAGGGGTAGCTGAAAAACCGAGATAAGCTTGCTTTCAGGAATTCCCACCTTTCATCGATTAGATAGATTAGAAAGTTTGGGGAGAACCTTCAAAACTCATTTCGCTTCTGCAGATGCAGGAGCAACACTTACGAAAATCATCCGGCGAACCGAACGTAATAAATACTCGAAACGAGCGTATTAAAATTCAATCTTGGCTAGTCGCTTCATACTTAACATGATATTCAAGGTGACTGACCTTAGCCTCTGAAAACTCAAGGCACGGGTTGCAAAGGACAAAATACCCCGGGGCATTTTGCGTATAGAGGCCGGATATATCGCCCTGTGTCAATCGCATTGACCGGAGTGGTCCATACACCGCTGTGGTGAACGGTGCTGGTAGTACAGGCAGTCTGTCATTATCGGTAATAACTGGCGAAGCCAGTGGTGCCTAGGGACACGCGGCTCCGTGGGAACTACTCGCTTGCGCACGAAACGAACGAGAAACGTGAGCGTATCTTCAAGTCTTACATGAGGCCGGTGTGCGGGCGTCAGTCGTTTGCCGTTTTGAAAGTTCGCTCATAAATTTGGCTTCCAAAACAATACGCAGGCCTGTTCGCCCCCAGGTTGTCTCGAAGCGTCGTTTCGAGAATTATTTCGCCCCTCTTCGCGCACCAAACTGGGCGAAATTCCTTCCAGCCTTGCACGTGCTGTATAAGTAGTCAACTAGTCATTAGCTAGCTAAAATGATCCCTAAAGTTCAAATAAAAATTTGTCATTAGTAAGGTAAATCACACTCAGCCGGATAGAATTTTGAACAAATGAAATGGAGGTGAGATCGAAATTCCGAATTTTTATACTGCCAACCCACAGTTTTTAGAAAGATTATTTCCCCGAAAGTTTACGTAGTCAATTTGAAAAACTCGGAATGGAAAATCATCGAAGGTTCAAAATTCCGGAAGCTCAAGATCCGAAAGGCCAAGACTACGAATCTCGAAATTCGCTGATGCAACGTCGTTCATTTGACAGCTTTGTCATGAGCTACCCTTAAATTCGCGGATTTTTGAAATTTCCGAGTTCCGAACTTTCGGATCTTCGAGCTTTCTGCATTTCGACCTTTCAGAATTCGCAAGTATCGAACTCCAACGTTTCTAGAAACTCAGAATCCCGTCTCGAATAAATTCGGAGTTTTGACCCTGCAGAACTTTCTGAATCCGGAACTTCAATCCCGCTCCATAAAATATAATATCTTCTCAGCAATGTTTCTCAAAATGTTCCTCCAAACTTATTTTCTCAAAGTACATTCGGTGGGTCCCCTTATGGCTTATGGCAACTACTGTTGTGAAGGATTGTTTCTTTAAATTGAAAAAATTGTATCCTGATCATCCATACTCGCAGGAAAAGTTAGAAGAGGTAGTTAGACTAGCGCCGTTCGATTGTGAAGTATAAATGGAACGTGGAAATCGCCTGAGGGTATTGAAGGCGAACTTGACTCGATCGGAACATCAGCAAGCGCTGAGTCTCGCGTACACTAGCTTCGCATAGTTGGTAATTAATGCTTTGATGCAGCAGATACGAAATAAACAAAAGACAAGCACCCTGTTTGGTATAGTTATATAGAGTTTGCGCGAACAGCAAAGATCGAAGGAAATTAGCGAGCAAGCCGACCGTTAAAACGCTGAGTAAACGTAACCTGCCCCGACGCTGAGGCTATTCTCTGTCGCGGTGCATGAGAAACTTGCTGATTGCTACAGATGGCTCCGTGCTCAACTGAAATAGAACTTTATTGCAACTAAATTGCTCGAAACTTCGAGCTGGTGTAAGCATTCGTATATAAGGGCGTTCATGAACTTCGTCACACGGCCACCAGCTTGAAAATCGTTATACCGAATATATTTCGTGTAAACAGAACCATATCATCGACCAAATGTTCTTTATCGTCTAGATGCTAACCGGACCCTTAATTATACCTATGATTGTTTTAAATTCGAATAAAACTCGCCTCAATTTGTGCAAAAGTATAACTTTCAAGGTTTCGTAGTTACAACTGGCGATAAAATACTTGGCTAACATTCATCGTGACAGGGTCAACAAAAATATACTTAGGAAAATTGGGACCGTGAAAGTGAGCTAACGATTCGTATATTTTCGATCGTTTGGTACGGGGCTGATTTACCTTATGATAAGAAACGTAAGTTACGCCTACATCGTTGACAGTATACCTACACGCGAATGGGAAATCAATATTTCCTCTCTATTTCATCCATATACTATACCATTGCCGGAGTAAAACGTATCTGCCTATTTAGATGGATAGAAAATACGATATGCGGCTAACGGTTATCCAGTGAATACAAAGTCGAGTTTATGAGACTGGCTCAATATTTTACCGTATATGACTTCCGTTTTAGGGTGACTTTTTTCCACCGGAATTTCCTACACGTTATTCCTCTAACTCTACTTTCCTAGTCGGCTCGTTAACCCATCACGGCCGTATAATATGTACAGTAACCTTACTGTTAAATCTGGTAACGGTATATTTCGGATACTCTTTCGAAAAGGAGAAAAATGAGGTGAAAAAAAAAACTTGCCCATTTTGAGGAAGTGAGAATTTTTCTCCATTATCATCGAGCGAGGTTTGGGTTGGGGTCACATTCACCTTGTATCAGAGCAAATTGCGTTATAATACGTTGTAATTTATCAGCCCACGTTCACCACGTCAGGCATAAGTTAGAAATTAGATGTTATTAGACGGTGATTACCCGCTGACGCAATGCCACTTTTACATGTTTAAACACCCACGTTGGATTCTTCCTCACAGGTATCTATTATCAGTTTACAAATTCACAGCACGTCTCATTACTCCAGGCTGTTTAGCACTTTTTTATACTTGAACAAAAACGGGACACGTCAGTCACGTATGAGAACTGGTCTCAGATCGTTTTATAAATACTACACGCGGCTATCTCCAGACGAATTAGACGGAATACTCGGCATTCTTACTCATTGTTGGACAGGCAGCTAGCCAGTAAAAATGAGTAAACAAGGCTTAGACTGTTTCGCTGAGAATCAAACTTATGACAGAACGATAACTCATATCTGATTGCAAAATATTATACTATGAAGAAAACTTCGGTTGAAAATAATCATCATGGGTAGTGCGTTGCCATGACCACTGGGATGGATAGGAAGAATTTTTTGTTAAATCTCGGGAAAATTTCATTCCGGCATGATTGTAACATTGGCTTTTAGTTCGTTATTGGCATTCTGGATGCGTCGTTGTATGGCTGAATCGTGCTTTTGGCCGATATTAATATTACGCTTGAACCGTGGGTCCGTACCTATATCCATATTGCGAACCAGGATCCATTACCGCATCCTCCTGAAACTAGAAAATTTTACCGTGCGTGATATGCGATGGAAATATGATCAATAATGCAGACATATCACGCTGAATTATTGTGCACTTTCACTTACGACAAGGGCGTAGTATACCCACCTTCAAATTCTCAAACCCTCCAACCTTTCAGCCAGGGACCCTTTCACTCTACAGCAGCCCCTATACCTTCTCGTCCTTTTGCCCTCCCGACTTCCTGGCATCGGAATATTCCTCCGACTCGCCCACGCTCGCATCAATCAAGTTTTATTTCTCAGTTTCGAATCGTAATTCCAGTTACGACTCGCCAGGGCGTTATAGCTTATACGAACAGCAATCATTTTCACACGAAACGAACCCACGGGCTCGCGTATTGCTGTCATGGAAATATTTGAAATTCATTTTCTGTGAATCATATCACAGCGAGATAAAGAGAGACCTTACGACTTGGCTTGTGCTCAAAATTCCACTCCTCATTTTACGAGTTCCTCATTATATTCACGTGCGCAATAGATGCAGCATCGGTCTCATAAGAATGGATTTGCATATTTACGATGACAAGAAGTAACCAAAATTCAAATCACACATTGAGCTCACACGGTTTTGGCGAATGCAGGAAACTGTTGCAACTTAAACAGACGAGAATTTACACACATGTATAGGTATTTACGTATGGTTTACGTATTATTACAGTAACACCTGAGCGTGACAATCTAGCCTCGAGATATCGTACCTCTACTTCTACTATATCCTCTGGAAGACGGCAAGGAACGGGGGTTGCACATTGTGACCCACGGTTAACCGTAGACGTGAGACAGAAGTCCGCTCAACGCGAAACCAGATTACGTTGGATGAGATTACAAACGCTTAAATCTACGCTACCGCGGCGGACAGACTTAATCCCAGGGCGTTCCGTTTTACCACCGGCGGGCTTGCATAGCACAGAAGCAAGTGCAAGGGACAGCAGCTGCAGGGTTAGAGTCGAGGGTATCGCTATTTTCCTCATACGTATTACGAGTACGTCGGAGCAACGACTTTGAGGTGAATTTTCTTCTCGAATGCGGCGAGAAGAAGCAATGGAGGTCTGTCTAGGTATATCGGGCAGGATTCAAGTTCCAAATTCCAAAAGTTCCGAACGGTCGAAATTCCGAATTTATTCGAGACGCGATTTCGAGTTTCTAGAAACGTTAGAGTTCGGAAGTCGGAAATTCTAAAAGGTCGAAATGCAGACAGTTCAAAGATCCGAATGAATCAAAACTCAGAAAGTCAGAAAATTCGCAAATTTGAGGAAAGCTCAAGATGAAGCTGTTGAATAAACGACGTTGCATAATAGCGAATTCCGACATTTTGAGTTTCTAACTTACAGATCTTTAGCTTTCAGAATTTTGAGCCTACGGTGTTTTACCCCTCGGAGCTTTTCAAATTGGCTATGTGTACTTTCGAGGGAATAATCTTTCTAAAAACTCTGAGTCAGCCAGAACAAAAATTCGGAATTTTCACCTTTCGCAGCTTTTGAAATTCGGAATTTCAATCCAACCCCGTCAACATCCCTTGCTGGACTAGGATAGTTTTGGTTACGAATAGCGGTGACAAAACCTCGTATAAGACCAGCTTGACGAAGTGAGCTGCGTGCCGTCAGAATTTACCAAAGCTGTAAAAGACGGCTGTAAAAAAAATCCAATTATGGTTTATAGCTGTCATTGTACAGCCTACATCCTATCTAATACCAACTCCAACTCTCCAAGAATATGGCTTGTAAAGCGACGTACTAATTTCTACGACATTACGACCATGTCGCACAATACGACCGGCTCCCATCTTTTTGTCTTTTGACTCACCCGCCATTAGTGGAAACAATGAAAAATGCTCGAACGATTTTTAATCCGAATAAATCCTGCATTGGCAAACCTAACCGAATTCCGATGTAACTTTAGGTGTAGCTGGAAAAATGCATTCCAAATATCGCGAATCCTGTATAACGTTGAATCCTTTCAAAAATCTTGTCTGAATTTATACGGAGATTATGTATAGCTGGTAGTTTGATGTATCGTACTGCACTCTCTTGATCTTAATGGCACCTCGTAACCGGCTGTTTTTCATCCGCGACTGGCGATGATAGCCGCAGCTTCATTGCAACGGTAAAATTTACGATCCAGCTGATAGCGAAATCTTCATACTTTCCCCGATCCGAAATCCTTGGGCTATAGTGCCATCGGACACCTTTATCGTCCATGAATTACAAGTATCCAGCTTAGCGACGAAATATTGACTCGGAGAAGCTTCCGAGTGGACCTCCGAGCGCCGAAGGAAATTCACTTCATACGTAGCATGGGAACTTCATAACCTGCCAAAAAACATCCCTGACAAAATCCGCCCATTCGATTTCCTTTATCAAGTGGCAAAGTGCAGCACATGTGCATTCCCAGCAGCACGGAAGATGCACCAATTCATCCATTAGGTTGGACACGAGTGGATATTCACACCCTTGAATATGGGGGTATCTATACGTATACGTTGTGCGAAACTGTTGTACGTATAAAGTTGACTCGATGGACACATAAAGCACATTTGTTTTCATCGTCTCTTCATTTTGCTAACCCATTACATGGAACTTGGAAACGGTGTTACGTGTGTATAAGCCAACATATGCCACAGTAATGCGCACATGTGTGTGCTTCCAAATATGTATGTACATACATATATATAACAATGAATAAATATATGGGAGAAACTCGAGTAGCGGTTGTAGTAGACACACCATTAGCGTTATCAGCATTTCCTCGCGAATTTGCAGCTGGGTGAGAGAAGCTGCAGAGGGTGAAAGAGAGTGGTGAGAGGGTGAGAATGGAGAAGAGGGTGAAAGAGGGTGAAGAGGGCAAAGGAAAGGAGAAAACGGATAGGAAAGAGGCATTCGAAAGTAAAATACGCAACGAAGAGGGCGCTGGCGTGTCGGGCTCAAGGGGGTTCCCCGGGACGATCCACCGAGCTTTGTGGGATCACCCTTCTAAGATGGATCTCTACAGCTCGGCCGGCCGCATTGGCGTCTATCCACTTTATTGAGATCAATGCTTATTGAAAACGTTCTTCCCTTTCCCTTCATCCCTCATTCACCACCATCTTCATCCCAACTTGCACACCGCACAATTCGAATACTCTCTCTCTCTCTTTCATCGTACCACGTCACCTTCTTGATGGTGGAAAAGGAAATGTGCCCTTTTAATTAAAATGCTTTGTATGCTTAGCGCGCGCCCCATCGCACCAAGATTTTCAAATGGCAATACCGAATTAAACTCGTTGATAAGTTTTAGATTGGTTATTGATCACTTCTTATCCTGCAGGGTAGCGGATATGAACCGCTGAAAACCAAGGTATAGATATAGGGGGAGTATAGACTTGGAATCCAAATTCTGTACTTTTTTATTCTATATACAGCGATTATAAGCGGTGTAAAGAAAAAATACCCCAAGGAAGAAAAATAAAGACAGAAATCCCAAGCCGTCAGAAGATCCGCTCAGGCGTGTACAATTTAAAAGTGAGAAGATTGGAAGAGAAGGAAAGCGGAGAGAGAGTATAGAAGAGGAAAAAGAAGAAAAAGTGGAGAAAAGAAAATCGTATCCTCTTGGCGAATCTTCCTCGACTGAGTCAAACCTTCGACCAAATTTCCGATATTTTGAAGAGGACCTTCGCGAAAGATTTTTCCAAGTATAAACAGGGAAAATGTTAAATTCACCATTTGTCACTTAAAAACTAGGGTCAGGACTTTGAGGGTTTTCTTTTCCCCCGTGAAGGAAATAGAAAAAGGAAGAAAATAAATAAACTGGGGTGGGGAAAAAAAATCCCTTCTCCGAAAGCAAAAAAGACAAAATAAAAAAAAAGGATCGCTCGCCCCACGCATTCTTTATCGGCAATATTGTTCCTCTTCTTTTTCCGTCTCATTTTTCTTCTCCTTTCCCCAGGAGTACATTTTTATTGGGACAGAAGCACGTGGATTTGTTGAAAAGCTCCGTATATTTTCGACTCGCACCCTCTCGGTATTACCCGGGTATAAGTAAACCTGCGGGACATTGCGCTGTCGGGTCTGGATCACCCGGCAAGCAAAGAGTTTCTAGTCTCACTTTCTGAGAGGCAGAAGCAGGTACGTGGGAGATGACAAATAAGGCAACACCAACACACAGAGAAATAAAAACGAGGGAAGAAAAGGAATTTTCTTTCTATTGCGCCATCAATGGCATTGCTGGTGTGCAATCGGTTAAACGTTCTGATGTGGGGATCCTCAATCGGACGTCACCGACGTCCGCCTGGTCTGGACCCAAATCAAAACGTCAAACGCACCCCACGCGCTGCTCACGGACTCTCTTACTCCGGTTCGCAACTGCCTGGAAAGTCCAACGTTCTAGATTCAAGAACCTGAAGGGTCGTCCGGTGATGAACTCCGCCGACGAACCCCTTATGTGCCTGGATTTCCCGCAACGTTTCCATTACCAAAAAAAAGCTCGAACGTAACCTAAAATGTTTTTTCATAAAAGCCATTCCCTGAAACTGCACTTACTTTTTCACTTATATTTTTTCGTACTACGCAAGACGACTGAGAGTCCTTGGCGAAAGAAATAACGCATTACCGCTATATATAATTACGGTTTCTACAAAAAAAGAGAATAAGTATCTATTTCGTTGGCCGAAATCGATATCGACAATGAAAACTCGCATTTTGTTGGTAAGCTCATTAGCTAACGAGGAAAGTTCTTAACCCGCTAACTCGATAATTTGATTGAAACATTTTTTTAAACATAATTGGGAATCAGGAATGACGATCCACCGAGGGGTTTACCTGCGGATAGAGATTATCGAAGGTTACTTCAATCGGCTCGATCTATGAAACGATAAATTGCTGATCAAGAAATTTCTTTCACTGGAAGCTCTTCATTGAACATGATGCTAAAAATTGTCGAAATAGATTCAACTCTCGAACAATCCGTAGACGAATTCAATAAGAGTTATTTATACGTTTACATCAGAAACAGTCATTGATCATTCAAATTTCCCATTCTGAATTATGAATGATTCCGGTCCGGATCAGTCGTTTAAAAAAAAAATAGTGCGTCAAAGTTGTGAATCGCCAACTTGAAACACTTCTTTCTAGCTTTTGAAAATCTCAATTTGAGGGCAAACAGTTTCGAGGATCGTTATTTTCGACCTCGAATTATATTGGAACAAGTACTTTCACCGAATACGGGCTGGAAAGTTGTGAACAATTGTGAGCTGATGTTTGAATCGATTTTTCTCACGAGTAAATTCAAAAAGAATTTTCACGCTTTTCATTTCTATCTCTGCCCGAGGGTCAATGGTCGTCCGATTAATCGATTGAAGTTTGAATCGTGATATGGGATTGTCCTCTTGTCCATTATTCAACGTTGAACGTGGTGTCATTCCCACCCGACGGAATCAGTCCCTTGCCCATTAAATTTTATTCGAATTTTATTCCACGACTCACTCACTTTCCGCGACGACCCTCACCATTTGTTTCCCGAAGATAAGAAGACGCCCTGAAGACGAGCTGCTCGCTAAGGTGGTGAAAGTTTTTCAAACCTGTGCGCGTATGTTCGATTACGAGTAGTCAAGCATGAGTTTGATTTCCTCGGATTTTTGTTACTTTCAATGTCAGCGAAAAGAAACTTTCATTCGGTATGATGCGGGAGTGAAAAGAAACGTAGAGACTTCTGCAGACGCCAGTACCTACACTTTTTCTTGCCTATCAAGAATTGAGTTGTCTTCGGTTTACCCCAAAAATGCTGCCACATATCCTAAGTAAGATCTGAGTAACCTCATCCGAATGACCTATGAGTTTGCATTTTATACCAGATAAAATTTCACTTGTATCACGAAGGACCGCAAATGTCAGATATTTCGGTAACTTTTCTCTTCTGCGGAATTGTCTTGCAGTTTCACATGTTCCCTTCAGCTCCAGAATCAGGGAAAAAAGATACTGACTTTACGAAAGCTATAATGATTCGTTAGAGATCTCATATTTCTACAAATTACCCAACTGATGAATGGTACTGTGTATTTTTTGCTATTCCATAGAAAAACAGTTACTTTCCGGTTGCTGGAATATTTTTTGCACGAGTATGTAACGACGCGGCTCGGGGTTCGCGGAGTAGAGAAATATCGAATGAAACAGGATGCGACCCATTTTATACAGTTGCACAAATGTCAATGTACGTGGGTTTTATAACTATGTAACTGTGCACGAGGGAGTGAATTTCACGTACCTATACATGCACGAGCATAGGGTTGCATTTTCACAATCTCGTTTCTCACATTTCCACTAGATATATATATCTTTTTTTTGAATGTCACGATGTTATACAATACCTATGTGATGCTGTGCAACTGCGCCATATGCAAGTAGAGGCATCTTTTCTAAGTAGGTACCTATATAGGGGTCCTATAATGCAAGAAAATCCGCAAGAGAAACTCATTGCGGAGTGTAGAGCGCGCCTCAGATTTTTGTTGTAATTTGAAAATTTTAAATTCAGTCTTATAGTCTCTCAGACGCGGATTGTGGGAGCCAGAAAAAATACAAATTTATGCGAGGGTGGGATCAACAGTTTTTCTTATAATAATGTTGTTTCTTTCTCTCATTTCTTCATTTCTTCTTCTTCCTCTTCTACTTCTTCTTCTTTACGAAAATTTCTCGAGGACGAGAAGAAAAACAATTTATCCAACCGAAAGAATCGAACTGATTCACTTGATGTTGACGTAATTTTAGGCACTCCGTATTTTTGATAAGCCTTATGATTTGGAACATTGCATAAAACATGACAAGGATTTTTTTGCATTGTGGAATATCGGTATTTCTCTGGAACAATTCTCACAGTTTTCCAGTGAGGTCTTTCCGAGAAAAATGCAATTCGATTTATCCGTTTATCTTTCGAAATAAAGGTCGGAATACAGGGTGGAGCGATACGTCGGAGGGACGCAGCTGTATTTTATTTAAAAAGAATGTTCTTCTATTTCCTTCTCGAACAGCTCATACGTGGTAAAATTTTATTTAAATTTTTAACTCCCTTCGTCGAAGGAATATCTTTTATTCGTGGAAATAAGATCGGAGAAAATCAAATCATTTGTAGCCAAAGTAGCTCAACAGATTTACGATTTTCATTTCCGTGCTTTTAACTCCCTGCTCAGAGTCGGTTATTCACGATTAACATAGCTGTACAACGTGCACCTTATAATGAACCCAGAAATTTGCAACCCCCTCACTTCTAGAGAATTGCGTCGAAAAATGTCAGATGTATAGCTGCGCGAACAGTGGCTAATGTATATTCGCTAACAAACGACTTGTATACGTAAAAACTCCGATTCATTCTCAGAGACAAAAATTATTGTGTCCGTAAAAAGGGGAAGAAAGAACCGGATCTCAAAGAAGCCTCGTCATCCATATCCTAAGCTGAAATATGACTTTCAAAGGTTGACGAATATCAGAATGTCAGATGCAACGATGGATTGATTATATCCCCCCAGGAAAAAAGTTTATCCAGAAATTGGGTGATATCGTAGGAGGATGTCTTCGCAAGAGGACAAAAACGAACGTAGAGCTGGCATTTCGTTGCATGCAGAATACTTTTTGCCAATTTTTCTTACGATGCTGAATCATTCATACATGATACAGTTATGGTTTCGTTGAAAATTACGATCAGGTAATATCAATTTCCGCATTGATATCTTTGTCAATTATTCGCAATATCAAGAAACTTCATCACAACAGTAGACTGGAGAAAACTATGTCAGTTTTGGAACCTTAGAACTCCATTTGTAACGATAATTATATTTCAAGGTGAAATAGTATAACCACGTTCGAACGTATTCTACCAAACTATGAAATTAACTTTACGATAATGCGTCTACTTCAATCGTAAAGTAACTTCAACTACGTCGTCCGTATATTCACCGGCGAGCTTTTCATTGCAATTAGTAATTACCCTAATTGTACTATTTTCAACTACTTTTTCGCGTGTATGCCCCTGATTCAGAGGCACGTGCCAATGCTAGCTCATCACGTATCCGTTCTGATCATATACCAGTACACCAATCGTGCACGTCATTTTCAAACGATAGTTTTTTAGAGTAAAACCAATAAATAAAAATCAACAACGGAGTGGGCACAATAATTGCCATTATTTTTATCATTTAAAAAAAATAACAACTCATTCTTCTAGGCTGTCGATCAAAGTAACTATAAAACCTCAAAGATATTCTTCCATTATTTTAACTCTCTATTTCTTTTCGAGAAAGATGTTTCGGATTTCTTCGACGGAGTTGAACTCCACCCTCAGTGATCGGTTAGTGGATTTCAATACTGCATTAACGTCAGTGGCAATAAACCATTCGAGACGCGATAATCTGCACTCAGATAACACGCGAAGTCTTGAAACATTCTGACGGCTCCAGAGAGCGTGAAAATTCACCAAAGTTCTCCCCTATTGTTTGTACATTTAAGTACAACACACATGCTCTCATACGTACCTACACGCGTGTAGGTATATATCCAAGCTCGGCAACTCTCACACGGACGTCTAAACACGTGAATTATAAATAATAACTGTCCCTGAGAGCATATTTACGATGTACACATTGGCCCATGCGCTACTTCCAGGATAAAGGGGCTTTTCTCGCAATTTGGCAATCAACAATCTATGTGCGTGCCCGTAGGTATCTAGGTATGTACTTGTAATTTATTTTCGGAGAAACATAGATATATACAGAAACAGAAACAAACGTAAATGAATTTCACTTGGAATATTTTTATTTTTTTTATTTCTTTTCATAGTAATTAAAAAAATCTTCTATAGCTGATCAAATAAATTCCACTTTGCACCGACTAACAATCAATCCCGATAATTTTACCACCAACGAACGTACTCGACAGCAACAGCGACCCTTCGGGGCACATCGAGTGGGTAGCAGAAACACCCGAAGGGTATTTTATCGTTGGGGATGAAATCGGCATCATTCTATAGCTTCATAATTATTGGAATTGTAAGTTCAGACTTCTCATTAATTTGAACTTTACATTTCCATGGATCAAGTGGAGAATAATACGTATTGACGGTCGGGTTTTAGTAGCTATACCGGAAACGAGATTTGGACGGGATCCAAAGGTGTTTATCAAAAAGCCACTTTACGAATAGAAAAACGTTTGCGGAAAACTCGGTTATTCGGTGCTAACGGAAAACATCTGTAGTTTGGAATATTGCATGGAAAGTAAAGGCAGGCAGTACCGCACGTTAGTCGTCAGAATCGCATTTTTGCCGAAGGTATACCACGGAAATCTGCTCATTTCTCGAACGAGATTCGATATCGCAGTTGTAACTACATACGGTTCGGTATATACCTACTGGTTCCGGCGGACGCAGCCAACAGCAAAGTTATGAAACGATGCATGTCCCTCGCGATACTCCAGAGATAGCCCATGCTGCATACTAGGAGCGTGACTCTCTCCAGACTGCTTGGTTGGTATACGTATATTTATATATTTATAGGTTCCGTGCCTACCGCGTTTGAGGTAACTCGTACCAAGAAACAGCCTTTACATACATATATGTATATATATAAATACATATGTATGTATGTATGTCAAATACGTGAGATCAAGCGCACCCAGTAGGTATACAGGAAATGTGTTCCCGTCTGTCAACGAAATGGTACAAGGACTTAGGTATATCATACGTCCACACGTGTTGGTATCTGGATGTCACATGTGCGCTGATCTCATGGCATTTGATGGGGATGGTCCACGGTCGCGGTGCCTGCACTTTCCTTGAGGTCCGCAGATATCTCCTTTCATCAATGTCTCTGGGGTAATTTTTCGGATTGACTCGTGGCATAAGATGAGATCTTGAAATAAAAGTTGGCTGGAAGTGAGCCACTGGCTCCTTTGGGAGTTGGAAAGAAATAGCTTTCCCTCTACGGCAAGTCAACGACATTCCATAAAAGATTTCGTCACCGGATCTGCGGACGTGCTAAGCTATTTTGACGCTTTCCACGCCTCAAGCTTATACAGTCCGGTAAAAATTATACCCTGATAACCTGTCATTATTCAATCTTAATCATTATTATACTTGAGGATTATAATTTATGTCCCAGCGTGACTATATTCGACTGTCTCAATAAGCTTAGAACACAAATTTCGTATCATCAGTTATACAGAATACATCGCTGTAGTGTATCATTCTACACACGTTCTCATACCTAAACTACAAAACTTTTCATTCGATCGACAGGAAATACGCACGTTTCCAATTCTCGTTATTATTACCGCAGTTTTTCCGGTAAGGGAAGAACACCTAAATGCGCAAGTTACATTTGAAACGTGACTATTTCGACGCTTAAATTCTCTTCGATTTACTTTCATGGTATAAATATTGAACGCGCCCCGATGGAACTGATATTATACTTCAATATGTGAGCAGATGAGGAAATTCTAAATATGCCAATAAATGACTCCACCATGTAACCTACTGAAACACTAATTTCTTCATTCTAATCTCCGAGATCGTAAGTAAATTTATGTGATGACACTGAACATTTTTTATCTTTGTTTTAGAATTGAAATTCAGTTTGGATTATACGTATAAGTGCTGGTCATAAGTAATTCATGTTTTATCTAGAAGATAACTTTTCTCGTCGGAAATGTGTTTTTATGCCTAAAAATGTTTATCTTTCGGTAAAACAGGAATTTTTGGCGCTTACACCTTCCTAGTACATATTAGTGGGGGTCATTTTTTCATTAAAGTTAACGTCAAAAGTTCGTATATTTACGGCTTTTACGCCGTTCTGACGTTAATTTACGTCTCGAAAATAGGACAGCAGCCTTATCGTTTCAACCCTGCTATCCAACGGCGAAAACGGAAAAATTATACGCCTTTCCGCCATTCAAGTTGCATTTCACTGGTGGTAATAGTTACGTTATTTTTCAATGAGTCACGAGATATTATAGCAATGGTTTCGAGATTGCATCCCTTCTTCTTTCGAAACTATCAAAAAACTACTTTCCGATGTATAGGATTGGTTTTCTCACATCGACTAGATACTGATTTTTTATTGTTTTAGAGAAACTAGGGATATACACTGTCAAATCAAATGGTACAAAATTTTCATCTTTGTGTTCTGCATGTCTTCCTACAATACAAATCATTCTCCAAGTCTGGTTGATATGCAAAGAGCATTTCGAAATTCTTCATTTTGCACTATGTAGTGGTTAAATGACCCTTCCCTCAACTGACGATGAATGAAATGCTTCGAATTGTCGATACGTGGATTTGCAGGAAATAATGAGCTGTAGTATTCACTGTGAGTAGCGGTACGCGGTGTTATCGATTTTGCAAGTCAGGACGAAGAAAGGATCAACTCCTGTCGGTCTGTGGTGTAAGTATAACATATATAACGTCTCTGAGTTTACTCATAGATTCTTCCGAGGAATTGAGTTCACGAAGAGGTTGATGAGCAATGAAAGTCACTTTAACGAAGAAGACTAAGTAGCGGTACCCAGAGAAGCCCCCAGGCCCAGGATCATTGCTCATTTCGATATCTTTAAATTACTTTCCACAAGTGCATTACTCTGCCCTAAAGGAATCCGGTGTAAAGCCACGCCACGTGCAGTAAGAAGAACTTCAAAATAACACGCTGGAATTTTGATTTCAGAGGTTTAAAAATAAACGACCTGCCCGACTGCTGCCTCAATTTCGAGGTAATTTACAGAGAGGCACCGTAGCGTAAACCGTTTGGTACGTGTCGGAGAAAAACAACGACGATAGAAGAGAACCATTTCATCGTTTCAAAGCACGTGGAAGCCGATTCGCCAAATTAATGAAATGAGAATAAACGTGAAGCTGCGGGATAAAAGTAAACCAACAGTGTTGAAATACATCTTCACTCTACATCAAACGATTTTTATTTTTATTTTTCATTTTTTATTTTTTACTTTTTTATCCGGCGACACGTGAACAGGTGTGAAAATCCTTAGTCGATGAACATTAACTGACGAAGTTTTGAAATTTTCCATTTATTTTCATCCTTCGGAAGATCCCTTTGATTAAGCTCTTATAAGTTTCCAACTCGCGAGATTTCGAGCGAAACCGCATCGCGTTCAAAGTCCAGGAATACCTTGAAGGATCTTCTTAGTGTTGGTAAGGTAACGATCACTTCCTACTCTTTGTCGCGGTTGCCTCCCCTAATCGAGCACAACCGTTCTAGCAAGCAACACTTTCATACTTTTCACCGAAAGTTCTTCGTACCTCATGCAGTAAAGCAGAGAGTGATTTCACGAAGAACGGATAGAGTGCTCGGAAAATCCATTAAACATAATAAAAGTTTCGCAAAAGTTCCACCTACTATAAGTACCTAACTTACATCGATTCTCTATTCTTGCCATGCGATATTAAACGATTCTAAACGTTCTAGGTTGACTAATCCGCGGTCTATCTAGGTAAACGTGAAAGTGGCCATGTGTATAACTAGAATGTCGGGACACTTGCGTTTGTCACAAAGGTAGGGTAAAACATTAGCATGCAATTGGTAGAACTGGTTATTTAATTAATGGAGAGAGAGAGAGAGTGAGAGAGAGAGTCTCTATTCGCGTATGATTTAATTGAGGATCTCGCAATAACCCTTCATCATAAGCACGTGGTGGAATGCATACATGGATTATTCACGGGTCCTCTATGACGTATTCCATATACCTACCCCTAAGCCTTGTCTTATTCATTGTCCCGCGTTGCCGTATGGTAACGGAGAAGGATCGTTCCTCACTTCCTATCTCTTTCTCTTTCTAACTTGAATTTCATGTGACAAGGAGTGGTACCAGGTCTGGTTGAGAATTACCCTCGTTATAATACTCCAGCGCAAAGCCGTGAGATGGCTTCCTACTTTTCTAGGTCCTACGTGAAAATGGGTCTCTTATATTTTTATAAAACCGTTCTTTCCAGGGTCAACGACCATGGCCCACGTACCAGAGCTTGCAGAGGTCTCTTCGAAAGTGCTCGTTACGTTAATTAATTAATAACTGAACCAGAGCGACCTTCGTTGGCATCTCAGTGCGGTACCACGTATTTTTCTCCCCGTTTGTTAACAAAGCGAGACAATTTCATTCCGAAAAATAAAGTCCGTGCATTTTTAACCTAGTGGCTTGGTAGGTAGTCCACTGGTAGTACGGTCGTGGTCTTAATGAAGCAAACAGAGGATTGCATAAATAAACACCAGCTCTCCTTCTTGCACGGTGTTACTATATGCCTGACGGTTAACTCGACTGCGGCTCTCTCCGTCAGTGAGCGACGCGACGAGGCGCAGATGTCGCCGACGCCATTATCACTTAATTATGAATTAAATCGTGACGTAGTTTTGCACACCCACCGTGAACACCACTCAGCACTGATGGGGAACACGTGTGTCTTGATGAAGAATTTCAAAGGGCCAGACTGCTCCTGGTATCCTTCATATGTATAGTGCAAGGCGTTAACGCCTCGGTGTCTCTCGCATTTAGATTCATTCTACCCAAATCCCCAGGATCGAGCTTCGCTGAAAGCTTTGCCTGAGTGGGAGCGAATTTTCGTCCTTACATCCAGGCATACATACCCCTCTCACCATGAAGTGGAAGGAAATATTCTTCGAGGTCGAAATGATGAAGCTTTTTGATGTCTTCAGTTTTTCTCATCATTTTGTGCTTCATGAGTTTATTCAAGCTCTGTATTTTTTTGATGGAAATATCAAACTGCTAAGTCCGAAAATGTGACTTTTATACGACAACGAACCTTCACTCGTATAGCTGCTCTCGAAGCTGCATGGATCATTAATGCAAATTTTGCCCTGAAAGCGGAAATAGAATAAGGCGATACAGATAGGCAGCTTACGTTGGCGTACTTCAGTATCAGACGGCTTACCAACCACTGTATTTCACCTTTGTTAATTAGAATCCGTAAAGCGGCTTACACTCATCTCGGCAGCCCTGCTTTAATAATAATTAATGCCCTTCCTCGGTTACTTCCACAGTTTTTTCCGGATCTCACCAGAAAGTAGAAACGTGTATAAACTGTATCATTTGATAATCCAGGCAAAGAAAGAACCGGACCCATAGCAGACAACGCAAGTGCAACTCTCTTTCCGTTCAATTCAGTTCCACTGGCAGAAAGGAAATAACTTCAAAGCCAGTGGTATCAGAAATGCAGTTTAAGCCCACGATCGTTACTGGTGCATATAACTTTGTTACACTGTAAGGAAGGAAGTATTTTCTGCCCTCGAACATCGCTCTCGTCATCTCTCCTTCAACTTTACGACGTCCCCTGTAGATATCTACCTTCTGCTGTCTTAGTGGCAAGTTAAACGACTAACCGAGAAGACTTTTGCGTTTCTTGTAGTGTCTTTTGATGGTAGCTACCCTGCGTTGTATTCCTTGAAGAGTATCATACAGATCTACTATCATCTCTCCTTTAACTACAGCTTCGTTTCATTTATTTACTGGCAGTTAACTCCGCGTGACTGTGGCATGGTTCAAGGTATAGGTAAATAATTTCGAAGCTCCAGATAGAGCAAACCAGTTTGGTAATGTGAAAGTTTATCCTGCGAATAGGGCGAGAATTCGGGATTGATGCCCGAAGAAACGTGTCACCCAAAGTCCTTCAAGATCGTAGGTAGGTACATTACACTTCCCGTTCCGAGCCAGATTTTTAGATGTATATGGTGTGTGTGTGTGTGTACATAATATATCGATTCTACCGCACATTGCAGGGATCTCGTTCAGCCGATACTTTTCATCTAACGGAAATGATTCAACTGCCAAGGCAAATATTGATTTCAAACCCTATATCACTACAAATGTGACCTCGTGGAACATTTCTTCCACTTTAGCACGAGAAATAAACAGACCGAATCGAAAAGATACACTGGAGAGAAATCTGGACCACGTCATATCAATATCATAGTCATGTACATAAACAAATACGCAACACTTTCCTAATATCGTCAATACGAAATTCACCATCAGCTTTGTGTTTCACCTCGAACTCTTTTCTGCATCTTGTTACAAAATTTTAGAAACTTTCAGGGCAGAGGTACGGATTGTGCCGACTGTTAGAATTTTTTTTCTTACTTGCCGAATATTGTACTCCTTTATGGCACTAAGGAATCAATCTCTCAACAGTTAAGTGTTGAAACATTATATTCCACAGTCACCAAAACTGATCAAACATAATTGTTACATTTGCGGGAAGTCCTTCATTTAGATGGGATGGACGTGGCTCCATGTGAGATGGTTAAAAAGCAAAAGTGAATTTTTGTTTTTGAACAAGAATTCAGCCCAGCGTGTATTTGCGCATATTATGTTGTCCGCCTGTAAAGATATATCCAGACATGAGTCTGGGGGCAGCCACAGGGGTGCCAAGACAAGTATAGCATCCTGGTTACGGGGGTACGGAGAAGCTCCAACCCCTTCGAAGCTTGCATCATATTTTTCCACCATTGAAGGCTGACAAATGAGCGATGCAGCTTGTGGATCTTGGGGCGGAACTGTGACTACGCCGTGGCTTCCCCTTTCATATAACTGTCTCCGGTGCAACGTTCTTCTCCCCAAGACGAACGACCCCGTCGACAGAGTCTCTAGTAAAAAGTTCCATTTACCCGTCACCTTCATCACTCATAGCTCACTGTGACGATCTTAGCTCGTCCTCGAACATCAACATACCGAGCGATATAGGGTGTTGTCCAAAGCTCTATGACTGAGTCTGAAATTGAAAGAAAAAACATCATTGTGCTTGTTTTTATCCAGTTTTTTCACCAATAGGAGAAAAAAATGGATTGATTTTCGGTGAAATTGTGTCACTGTGTTGTGAATTCCATCCATGATATAGATGACTCTGATTTTGGCTGTTGCGCAAGTGCGATTGCAGACACGAGTACTTACTTGGCACCATCTACGAGCCTTTCTACCGGTCGCGCGGAGTTGTGTTATCGTCGTGACAAGATACGAGCTTATTTATTAGACAATAAATTGCGTCCAGCTATTTAATTGGCCACTGCTTCACCCATCCTGTTGTCCCTCGAGCCCTAGGGATCACTGTAAAGACCCGTTCTCTGTCTCCCTTTCTCTCTCTCTCTCTCTCTCTCTCTCTCTCTCTCTCTCTCTCTTGCTGTCTCCATGCATCGCCCCACGAATTGAGCTCTATCTCATACTACAGCAAAGCTGCAATTACATTTCTGTACAAACGACCTACCGTCATCTTCCCACAAAGTAATATGATAACGGAAAAATGTAAGCAATTGGCGTAGCTACAGATATACATTCGTAACCTCACGATTAAATCTACTTGTGTTGTAGGCATAACGTAATATGTATACCTACATCACACAATGTGAATTACTGCTGCAATCAAGAAGGGCGTGTAGACTGATATACCTATGAATCCAAAAGGGTAGCGAAAAAATGGTACCTTTAACTAACGTTTGGCGGGCTGTAAAAACTATAAGAACCAACCGAAGAATCTCTTTACACCACGAACAGCTTCGACAAAAGTCAAAGTTTATCCCTGGGAATAGGCGAGTTCAAAAAACGCGTAATCTCCAATTATTTTGAGTTTCACAAGTGAGAATATTTTGTCCTACTTCATCTCGTTCATACCCCTGACTTATACACTTTCCATTCTATAAGATACTCAAAGTACAAAATGCATCTCAACATATTAAAAACACTGAAACTTACCACGGAGACGTGAAGATTGGCTTTCCAGTATGCGTTAGTGTTCTTTGAATATCGTCACTGCAATGTGTGGAGCTTGCGGATGGCACTAAAGTGATATTTTACCTATGAAATTTTTCTCGGAAGAGAACTGAAGAGACTGGATCAATTGCCAAAGAAACGATAATACTTTTTGGTACCACTTAGCTAGATATGAGACTCACGTTTTGTTTCATATTCATGAATTCCATACGTAGGGCGAATGGAAAAATTCGTTGCTTCTCACGTTTTCGAATACTTATTTCAAACCTTGAAGATCAAGCAGAGGCAAAATCGGAAGATCCACTCATGAGGATCAAACATACACGTATATACTGAACCTTGTAGCAATAAATCCCCGCGGGCTAGAACCCTCGCAGGAAGGGTGACGAAGCTAGTGTGCGAAAAAACGAATAGGACGAGGATGACGGAAAGGAAGAAGAGGAAGAAAAAACAGAAGAGGAAGGAGAAGCCTTTTGCAATATTCACGTGAGGAAACCCTGCAGCAACTTGGTTTTATTTGACGCGAATCGCGAGCGCCAACTCTCTTTGCAGTATCTCAGATTTAACTGAGATTTAGGCTTTCGCCAGTGGAGGAGCCATTCAGACGACGCGAATGAATATGGGCAGAAGTAATAAACGTCACTGACGAAAACTTTCTTATCCATAAATTGTCGGAAGTTCTTCCTTATCGCCTAAGGGCCGCTCAGCTTCCAGAAGCTATGATTTGTTGAGATCTGCTGGGTCGAGTTCGGTCGACTCCCTTCGTCGGATGGATCTCTCTGTTGATCACACACCCACTCTTATTCTTCTCCTGACAATACACGGATGTATATTTCCTCATTATGAAACAAGTTTCGATGAACCAATCCCAGGCATGCTGAAAAATTAGAAGAATTGGAAAAACATTCCTCCTTCTCTCAGGTTAAGATCGTGAAATCTTTATTTTGGATAATCACATGTCGTGCAACATGATTTAATTTAAAAAAAGCTTGATTATCCCATACGATCATACAAGGTACTAGAATTTCCGACTGTCTTTATTACCGCTTAGTAGTCGTTCGACAAAGCTGGATTCAATTTTAATGTTAGTACCGTGACACAATATTGGTGGAAGAAAAAAAGATATTTCCAAGGAGAAGTGAATAATAAAGAGACCTGACTTCGCGCTTATATTGCGCCCAAAGTAGCTGCGAAATAACATGCGGGTCTGAAGTACCCCGGAACCCTCGAAAGTCTCAGCTTTAATCGAAAAGATTAAGATTATCTCAATTTGATAGTACTTTTCCACGCGTATAAAGCTAAAATTAATGAAGAACGTCGCGCTATAAGGGCCGAAGCTGGGGCTTGAGCTTGGGGGTAGAAGAAGAGCCGTGAGGGCACCATCCCGGAAGAGCGAGGCTTTATTCGTGCGTAACAATCATCAAATGTATATGTACATACTTTACACGCAAGGAAATTAACGCGAATTGTTAATGCGTCGTCGCGGAAAATCAGAAATTCACGTTTAACAAATTGCGCAACTATATAACGTAGATAGCCTGCTACGAGCCCCGGGTATATCACCCTATTATTTCATTCTTGGGCGAATAACTATTGTCCGAGGTTTTAAAAGGATGAATAACTGCTAATTAAAGCTAGCTGGAATTTCGCAACGTTCCTTTATTCAAATCTGACTTTTGTGACACGCGAGTTTATTGTGACACACGCTTATCGCTGTCACCGGCTACGACGAGGAAACCCGACCGTTGAGGGTGGCTTATTTTATCGAACGTTTCTCTCTCAGAACCTGTAGCCCAACCCTCGAGGCTGGGATTATTATACAGCGATTCACAACCCTGCAGCAAATGCCACTAACGTTGAGGAGATAATGTTTGACGTTTCAGTTCCCGGTAGGCTCTCCCATATCTCTACACATAGTTGCATGTCACTGCAAACGACAGTCCTCTCCCAGGTATGTAACATGTACGTACGTGTACGCGGTGTTATAATTTATTTAAACTAAAATCAATACCGAGGCTAAGCTCGAGTATATTCTTCGGAAGTAGATGAATAATTCTTACCTTCATTGATGCAGGTAGGTATATGCAGCGTAGTGGGTAAATGTGTGCCCATAACTGCACAGACTTGCTACTCGCGGTCCAAAACTTCCCCAAGCAATCTTCGAACTTTCTTATTAAACTCCGAGTCATGGCCTGCCCACGCAAAAACAATAAAACTAGGTAGGTAGGTAGGTAGGTATGCGCTCAAAGTACCGGAAAAAAGATAGCTCAAGGAAAC
Organism: Ametastegia equiseti; assembly: GCA_963989295.1. Classification (NCBI taxonomy): domain Eukaryota; kingdom Metazoa; phylum Arthropoda; class Insecta; order Hymenoptera; family Tenthredinidae; genus Ametastegia; species Ametastegia equiseti. Next base: position 14,003,907 of record OZ022389.1, on the reverse strand, counting down.
TCATGTGATCCCAATTAAACTACTTTACAGTTTCCGGTATCGCGGCGCAAAGTTTACACCAAAGACGAGAGCATCCCTCCTCTTCATCCCCTCGTTCTCCTACCTCGTCTAGCATCTCAAGTTTCAGCTAGATGAGGGTCCTCCTTCGGAGTTCCTCGAGACTTTGCAACTATTCGGTGGAAGATAACTGTTACCAGGGTACAGGACCCTCCAGAGCAGCATTATGTTCACGTGACTTGCAGCAAGATTTCCACCTAGTGCATTCACATCCATACATATCCACTTTATAGTATCAAACTATAACTGATGGTGCATTTGCATCTACTCATCACATTAATTAGCTTCAACGTGAAATGAAATTGGGATGTAATATCGCGTTGCTAATTCCATCAGATCGCAAACGCCAAAGCCATAGGTTCAGACCAAAAAGTCATAAGATTCTTTTTTTTTTTTTTTTTTTCTTGTCTCTTCCAAATTCACCCTTAAGTCGACGAACACGTGTGAATAAATTCGATGGCAGAATCATCCGAGAGCATCGATTGCCATGGATCTATACATATTCATGAAATTTTCAACCAAATTCGAAAAAAGAAAATTGTGTGACCTTCTGTTTTCAATAAGAACGGAAGGTTTTATAAAGGTTTAGTACGACCTGATGGCATAAGAAACGCGATTTGCTGTGGTTATGTCGAATAGTTGAAAAATGATGAAGCCATTATCTCTGATTCGCGAGAAAGTCAACCCGGAGGATATTATACAGCCTTGTATAATTCGGGTTACAAAATGAGGCATGTCTGCAGAGTATTCAAGTGCGTGTGTGACCGAGTTACGGGAGTTGTTCAGAGTGAAGGAGGGTTTCTACTTAAATTAGCCTAGTGCTCCCAAGGGACTTGTTCTCTGTTCTCCTAGGTTGTTCAAACGATAGCGTTAAAAGACTTTTATAGGCACTAGGCTGTTTTAGGAGGCTCTTTCCTTGGTGGAAAACCGTAAAGATTGCAGATATACCTACGTACATCTGTATCCTAACATATCAGCATGCTATCGAGGTTTACGTAGAACTCTAAACCGCAGTATACATATACAAACCTCCGATAACGATACAGTGAATTTGATAAGCCTGTAACGTCCAAATCGGCAGTATGATTCGATCCGGTTTTCTATACTTTTCAAATCAATCCTCTCAAGATACCATCTATATCACCTTTCACATGAATGACTATGGCTATAATAGCTGGTCGTAGCTTCGCCAAGCCTCTGTCTAATAGGAAACCTTGATGGCTTTATGACGTAGTTAACAGCTGAGTTGCCGAGCGCGTGCCGTTGCAGAAATCCAGAATGACCTACTTCCGTCACTGCAATAAGGGGTATACCTACCACCACATCTATATACCTACTCAGAAGTATTTAAATAAGGATTGCATGTCTCAACCATGGAAGGAAATGCAGTTGGGACGAGTATAGGGTATAGCAAAAGGGGTGAAAGGGGTTCCCCGTGGAGCGATATCTCCAGTAGGTGGCAGCCACCCCAATTCCACCACGTAGCTACGAACCAGAGAGCTACGACCTCCCCTGAGTCTCTGGCCGTTGAGGTTATCGGCTCCCTTAACTGTTGGTTTGGTAATGATGCGATGCCATCTTATGGAACTTCCATGTCTAGCCAGACCACGTGCAGATGTGCCGACCATCCTTCGATATTCAAGGAGCTAAAAAGGTCTTTGAGATTCGTGAAAAATTTAAGTGATCAACGGGGTTTGGTTGGGTCTTTTAAAATCCCAATTTCAAACTCTGGGTCGATAATTATCACCCCTTTTTAGCACCACCCCGTTATCATTGAAGCAGGATAGTAAACTTGCCAGACTCGTGAAATATTAATCTCACGTATCACGAGTCGAGGCGAGTTCAGACTGCAAGAATGTCCGCCGAGCTGTGAGATGTGGAAGGTAGGTAAAAGTACAGGGAAGTTAAAGGTGGAAAGTTTATCCCTCTTGCCGAACCTTCGGTAACCACCGAGGTTGGTTGGTAGGTAGGAAGGTAGGTACGTACATGGAGCACATTCTCTTTGAGAAGTTTGCTATGGGATTATGTGCTCCTTCGCCTAGACCCAACGACTCTAAGGACTCTGAGCTATGTACCTTCCATACTTGTGCCCAGGTGGAGATGTGTTACGGTGAGGCACACATCCGCTTCCCGTGGTGCTGCGGAGGGATAGCTAACTGTAGGGTGGCTGTAAGGGAGCACGTCTCGTACCTTACCTCAGAGAATTATTCTCCTCGCTCTCATGGAGGTATGTCTGTACCTACCAACCTACGCCCTAGCAACTTTCCCTTGGCTGCTTCATGCTCCTCTCATCCATGATCCTGGCATACCATCAAAACTCACTATCTCATCCCCGCAGTTACTTTAGGGCATCAACTTAGCATGGTTTTGATTAGGATCGATTAATATACCCAAGAAGATTCCTTCAGTTTATGGCTTATTTTTGCTCCATAGTTTGGAAACATATTCCTTATTGCTTAACTTGTGCATAAATGAGGAGCATTCTCCCTCAAGTGAGCCACTTTTTTCCACCGCTGTCCTGGATATTTTCCATGATTTTCCAGTCGGTAGTACTACTCGAGAAAACCTTGTGTCGATTTTTCTCTCAACATTTCACATCATAGAAAGCAGAGATCGCACGATAGGAAAGTCTGACTATAAAAAATTCTAGTTTTTTGCAAACTCTTTCGTATACAAATCGAGTCATGATTTTCTTTATGGTGTAAGGAGACTGCTTTGAGTCGAAAAAGGGAAAAAGAATCTTTGTCAAGAAAATGATGACTGAAATTCCATCAAAAACTTCACAAGAAACTGTCATCTTTTTCGCAATCAGGGTTTCTGTATGGTTTCGACGAAGTGTTCGATGGGAAAAAATCTTAGCTCCGGAACAGTTATGGCTTTAAAAATCTGCAATGGAAAGATATCCGAGAAATCAGTGAAGAGAGGTTACTCAGTTGCCAAATATTGAATGATGTGTAGATAACAGTATTACTTACGTACTCAGGAAAATTTGGCAAATTTTATTACCTCGTGGCATTCACGTGCAATTCTGTCGCTTTGATGCATATGTAATCTGATATAGTCGTACAGCTTTGAAAGAGCTCGAAAAATCTTGGCTATATCTCGTTTAGCCGCCTTTCACAGGGTTGAATGAGATACGGGTATGAGATACGAGAACCGCGGCGAACCTACCTGATTCCAGTTCCCGGTAATGAGGAGAAAACCATTTTATCTACAATTCTATAATCCAAGCCCCCGGGAATTGTGTGGTATAATAAGAACCGCAATGGGAGGGTAGTGGAACGAGAAAAGGGTGAGAGAGGCTCTTGCTCGTGAAATGAAAGACAGAAATAGGTAGAAATATAGAATTGCGAAATGGATTCGCGGAGTTGGAGTCGCCGCAGAGTCGGCAGGGGTAAAAGTGGGGTCAGAACAAGACGGTACGATATAATGAATTAATATTGTGGCTGCAGCATATCTATCTACTCTACTGAATTCACCTTCGCTTCGTATCGATTTTATAAATGTATACTTCTGCCTTTTTACGATAACGCGTAATCTCACGACAAACGTAACTTCGTACTGAAACTATTTTATATATACGAATGTAGAAAATATTCTGAGACGTATATTTGAGACTGCTTTAGAAGCAAAAAAACACGAGTTTACGTACGTGTCACGTCGTCGTTGGCGAATTTCATCGTCGTGAACGTAAGGGAAGAGGTTTGTAAATGAACCGAGAAGGCGAACATTTTTATAGCCACTCTTTGCCGATGGTATTACCTTCATTTGCTGGTATAGCTACTACGCAAGCATCGTGCTAAGAATATGAGACTGTACAAGGTGTAGCTGGGTATATTATATTCAACTTTGATGAAAGTTTAAGCTGCCGTGAGAAATGATACGCCTTTACGCCGCACTCACAATCAGTGGAAATGAAAAATACCGTGGAAAAATGTGAGCGAGATACATTTTTGTATTTTATTGGTGAAACCTATCTCGAGAAGTAATAATGTTATTACTTTAATCTTCATTGAAGCATCTAAATTCATTAGTTGATTCAATAATTAATGAGATTATTCATCAATCAGGATTTGAAAACTCTTATTTGTTAGACTAATTAAATAAATACCTTTTGGAAACATTCCCTGAAAGATTTACCTAATTACGAATTGCCTTTTCTATCCCCTTGCACCTACATTAGTATAACGACTCATCTGCCGTAGCATTATTGCTACCAAAGTCTCAGTCCTTAGCCTGGGAGGTCTTTCATTCTAATTTTGTTATAGCGATACGAAAAACACGCGTCTGGAGCAGTAAAGCAAACTTCAAATAAATCCGAATCCCATATCGCTGAAACAATTTAGCCGCGTTTAGGTTTTATACAACATAATAAAGCTCGCTCGTAAAAGCCCGTCTACTCTTCCAAGATTTACTGCTCGCGCCCTGAACTTCTTAACTCAATGCACTCTCAAACTGCTCCAGAGTCATTCGTAAAAATAAATCATTACATCCCGACGTTAAATGATGCTTCAAGACTAACTGGTCGGTAACCAAAAAGAACAAAAGAAATTGTTGTATATTCATATTAAAGTGAACAGGACAGTTCGAATTTCTGAAATTCTTTCGATTTTTTCCTTGAGAAAACCGTACATTCCGAAATTCTTAGAAGATTCATAGTTGACACCGTTGGGTTGAGCTCATTACTGTACATGACTTCATATAAATGATTTATCGATCAATTATGTCAGTCCAGGAGTATCCAGGACTCAACATCACCTTAAGAATTTGGTCTACTGTTAGTCTGATTTACTTTTTCCTGGACCTATTTCGTTTTTTGAGAATGGATCCTCGTATTCCACAAGAGGAAATTCGTAGAACAATTCATTTGAGGAAGTATGATCAAATTAGGAAAATTTCAAAATTGAATTCCAGTCTTTTGCAAGTCACTTTGAGAAAGAATTTCTCCAATTTGTTTTTCGCATGCAAAGGCTGGGGACATGCATTTCGAATGGAATAAGTCTTCACGAGGCATAAGGTAACGTGAACAGCAAAAGACGTGTAACTGATTTTTCCGGAAGTTCAAGCCGTGCTGTTCCCCTTGAATAAAAATTTAGCCCCGTAACACAAAGCGGAACGAGCTTTTTTTAACCAGGGTGCAGCTTTGTTCAGCTAGGGCTACCACAAGGGAGAGAAAAGGGATGGATGAAATTAAAAAGCACTGCGAAAAAAAAGAGAATAATAATGAAAACAATGATTTACGAAGGGCGGGTCAAGTCGCGTGATTGTGGGAACAACCGAGTCGTCAAAGCATCCGCTTAACGCGAATAATTAAGACTAACAATGAGATATTCGCGTGCACACGCACAGGGGCGACTGGTTCGAGTTTTCTAAATTCCGTTATAAAACTCGCGGGTGGCAAGCGACCGAGCGCAAACCCCCGTTTCTATTTCGTTTTCCGCTGCGTTTAAAACAGACCATTTCGCCCTCGTAAATGGGTTTGTCTGACTTTCCGGAAAAGTAGAAAACCTATTTTACCCCGGAATTGAAACTCTTCGGTGCCCAAAAAGAGCAACGTCGACTTCTCACGAATTACGATATACACACAACGATGCCCTATTCTCGAATACAATCCACCTGGTGCAAATACATTCGAACCCCGTTCTTCTTTATATCTTACTCAGTAAATCCTTACTTACTTCCACATGGCTATCAAATATTTCAATTTCATGACCGCGAGAAGTCGAAATATAGCTATAGTCATTCAATTTCAGGATTAGTTTGTATAATGAATAGAGAGCAACACCATCAAGGACTACTGCAGGAAAAGCGACCGCCACTGCAGGGTCCTTTCTGCATTTTCGATCTGGCTGCGTTCCTCTTAGTCGGCATCCAACCCAACGGTGTCTCTAATGTAATAAAGTCTTTAATGAGTTTTCCGACGAGCCACGCGCACTCAGCTTCCCCTTGAGCTTCTTTCTGATTAATATCGTAATATCATAATGTTCTTAACGTATTCCGACGAAAGCCAATGCAAGATATTTGTTCAAGAGCCCGTAAACTTTAGGGAAAGCTTTCCGCACTGATTCAAGATATGGAATTGCTGATTTCTATCGCATACTTTGAATATTCGATTATAGTAATAAGTCTAACTAGCGTCACATATAATCATCTCACTATTCATATCAGCTGCAGCGAAATTAATTGCTTTCAAAGATTTTGCAGAGGGATATTTTTTTCGGAACGATGTTATCCCACGGAATGCCACAAATAATTCATCCACGAATCTCATCCCCTCGACTAGCTAGCCATATCACGCACGTCACGAAGCTCGATGAAATACCAAAAAAGCTCCTGAGGCGTGCTGGACGCCCACGAAGATTAACGAAACCAGATATAAATATGACATTGTGTACGGGGTGGTGATATACGTCAATCGTAAATCAAATCTTATTAACGCGTTTTATTGCTTATAGTTATAAACATAATCTTGATATCCACACATCCGACAGGTAAACAAGCTGATAAAATCCGTTACTGCTTTGATGTGTTACAATTTAATCCGTTTAACGTGAGTCAATATTCAACTGCCTTGATTGTATGAATTCCAAGTGTACAGCATCAGGATGCCCAAGCTCGAGAACTCGAGAGCTTTCTACTTTGGGTGAAAGACTCTACCAAGTTAGAAACTTTCAGAGTTTTTCTTTCATTAAATTCGTACATCTGGGCACTTCTTCTTCTTCTTCTGCTCGAGTCGTCCCAGTCATTCGTCGAATGAAAGTTTTAACCCGAGTGGGTAACGAGTTGTATAGAAGCTTAATTTGGCACCGAGAAACGCGTTCAGAAAGTTTGATTGGAAATAGATCTTTCATTTAGATAACAACGATCCAGTGTTATATATACGCGAACCTCGTCACCTTCAGAACGACACGACTCTATGCTAGACTTGAACCTCAGCATTATCCACTACTCGGATTACACAGCACTGTTCTAAATTAGTGAAAACACCAATGGACAGTAAACTTATTGCATTCTACTTTTTCTTCCTTACTCAAAATCGCATTTTCATCTTCACGTCCACGTCCATCCCTTTCGCAAAATACTCCGTAGAACGTCGCTTGTGGTTCTTGTTTTCATCCACTGGAAGGATCAAAGTTAAAGATTCTGGAAATTTATCGCAAACTTTTAATCATTTTTCGTATATCCAAGACACTCGAACTTGTAAAAAAAAAAACTTTTCCAACAAGTTTTTCACATTCTTACTGCTTTGTGGTTTCATATACAAGTTTAATACTCAGCACTCATTTTTTAGAATCTTTTGTTGCAGTATCCTACGGTTGGCAATCTCTCGGGAACAGTAATTGCCGCAAGGATACAACAAAAGATGTTTCGTCTTCACTCTGGGGCAGATTGCAAGCTCGTATTTTCGTTTTGGAACTAATTTTATTTCATTTCATATTATTTATTTGTACTTTTCTGCAGCGTCCATGGCTAATTGCAGAGTTTTGAAAGTAGTTGACCATCGCAGTGGACTATGCATGATATTCAATGCACTATAATGACCGATCGATCGACCATTACTACTCGAGCTTTCGAATCACTCGTAAAGGTACCGATCGTATTGAGGAAAGACTCGACTGCTCCCAGGTTCTGGAGTTTCCGGAGAACCTCCCGAGGGCGTTCGTTAGCCAAGAATACGTCTTTCATGACTCCGACGTCGTCTCTACCCTTGCCAATTACTCACTGTACACTGGGACGTTAAACGGACGGCTACTAAGAATTCCAAAGAGAACAGGGGGCGGGAGAAGAGCACGTGCTCTTCTTTTATCTTCTTGAAGCTTAACCATTTCGCCCACCTACTGAACCGGATCAGCTAATTTTCTAATTTCTTCAATGTCCGCTTCCTTTGCTTGCAGAATTTATTCGTCTTGCTTAAATATTCGAACATGCTCGCTGCCTTTGAAAGCTTCTCAAACATCCTTTCGCGATAAATCGGATTATGACGAATTAATCCGCACCCTAATTGGATTCGTTACAGGCCCTCCAGTCACGCGTATCGGTAATTAGGAATCTTTTTGACGAAACAAATGTCTACAGAGTAACTCGGGTGGAAATTACAAGGGTCAACCGTTAACGCTTTACTTTCATCTAATTTCACAGCAATTCAGACGATTTCATGGGTATTTTGTAACCGTTTTCTGGTTAGCATTGCAGCCTGAGTGGCAGTGTTCAACCATTGAATTGGATCATTATAGCTTACGGATAAAGAAATATTTCTCGCTCTCAGATTGGAAAAGAGACACTTGTCTTTACTCAATATCATCTCGATGGCTTTCCAAAACTCAAGTACCTGAAAAAATTACTGTTTACCCAAATGAATGTCACCTACCATTCGGTTTCAAATGAGGAAATGAATCCCGAATGGAACCAATTATCGTAGATAAATCTGAAGAAAAATTATCTCTAATATTTAATTAGTTTACCAAAAAGCTCAAATCATCGTTTCTCGGCAATGTATCTCTTCTCTTTTGGTAAAATGCAATTTTTGAGTTCAGTGCATAACAATATATTTGCACAACGGTATATCCAATCGATTGGGTGGTTGTCTAACCGCCGTTTATCTTATAGAGTTTTTTTCCAGCTTCTGTTCCGACTTCAGGTCGACCCCGTCAATGCGTCGAACCGTCTGCCACATATTCGATAAGAATCCTACGTTTTCGAATTGATTAGAAACTCTGCCCACGACAATTCAATCCATCACCGGCAGACTGTGCGTATATAAGGGGACGGGATGCCACGGGTTGAATTCTATTCAGAAATAAATTGTATCTTGTGTACATGTGTTTCTACCGTCAGGCTGTCGTCTCTTCAATATTTTCCATTCAAAATTTCCGTATCAACGTAATCGATTGCTCCTATCCGAGAAGCGAGACAAAAGCGTAACTGGACTCTGACTTCATACGAGCTTTTAAGCTCGTTTATTCATCGCGAAACGACGCTGCAGCTAGTGGTAACATGGATTATTATACACGTGTTGACTTTTCATAAATTATAACGACTCTTTCAAAAAGCAGGTGAAACCGACCAACAGATTTTCAGTGGATACTGAGTTACCCGCTCACTTCGAACCACCGACCATAGACAAACACGTTCATTGAAATCGAGTGAATTGAAAATATGGCAAAATTTTCATTGGCCTTTTCGCTGCAGGAAATGCGGTTTTTCTCTGTAATTTTTCGCTCGCTTTTTAGTCTATGTATAATAGATTATTCAGTAGAAGCTTCTGCGATTCGCACAATTTTGGTTTTCCTTGTATGCGTCCATCGTTGGTGCAGAATTTATTTATGCCGCCTGTTTTTGTTGCCGGGAAAACTCGTCAACCCAACAATAATTGAAAAAATTCGTATTCAGAAGTATTTTATTCAACTCTGTTCCCAGCGTTGAAAGGATTGCTCATCAAAGTTTCACGTTTGAATAATTACTCGCGCTAATAAGTTGTCCGACTTGCAGTTCACGGTATAAACAAGACGAATCCACGTATACATATATACCCATGTATATCCTTGTATTCGTAACAATTACAAGACGTGCTTTGCCGTTGGAAAACTTTTGTTCTTCTCGTTTCAATGAATATTATACTACGTCGTTGCACCGAGCTAGTTATAATTATTCAAGTTTCTAACAACATTTATACTGCCTTTGGTAATGCTGAAATGACAAAAGTCTCCTCGGAACAACTTTTCCCAATGCCTCAGGACACTATTCTAGAAGCATGACCTTTCCTGACCCGGCATGACCTGGCACACCCTGACAATATAAATCCGCGGTCAAGAAACTGGACCCGCCTCAACTTCCAAGTGTTCACACCGATAAGAAGTCAGGGGACAACAGACGCTGACCAATACAGAAATACCCTCCTATCTGACGATGCAGATGTCCACGGGAGCCTAGTGCGAACACATCTCGTCCTGCGGGTTAGCAACTACAGGCAACTTGCCAGAGATATCCTTTTCCCCTTCCTCGATCTCTATAGTCAATGGTTTCGTCACCATGGGATTCGTGGAATGCAGATAATATGATTAGGAGTTGATTAATGTCGAGATGACCTAAGATAGAAAAATGATGCTTGCAAAAGGTTAAGGTGGGGGTTGAGGTAACTTTGGGAGCACGGCAACTCTAATGGGATGCAAATGTTGATCTTAATAGGAAAAATTTGATAAAAGATAAACAAATAAATCATTCAAATTAGAATAAATCAATACCAGATGCGATATCGAGTTACTCGTGGAGAAACAAGCTTGAAAATAGGAATATCCAGACAATATAACTAGACTAAAAAGAGAAAAAGAACATAGGCACACGCGAATGAACTCACCAGCGCACGAGAGCCTGACGACAATTGGGTGGCACCACATGGCTAAAGTTTCCACTCACAGACTGACGCCACGGTCAATGTCTGAAAATGAATTCCTCGCCGTATATCGATCTGAAGTGATATTGTTTCGATTTCAAAGTCACTGATTGTATGAGACGATGAGTATGGTGAGAGTATAATAAGAAAATGTACTTGCATTAGTTAGCGAAGAGATTGTTAGAGTCCCTTTGTTGAACTTTACTGTCTTCTTGTTTTCTGGCTTGACGTGGATATAGAAGCAGAGATTGTGAGAAAGGTTCAGATAAACGACGTTCCTGAGCATCAAAATTCAAGCTGTCAAGTGAGGAGTTGCTCGTAAGTATGACTGACACCGTACTAGGTGGGAAAGAGATTTATAGTCAACGAAATGAGATTACCAATACTTTATTGACAGGGAAAAAGATACTCCAGAAAATATCGATTCCTGATAGTCGTATGGAGAACAATTTTTTTTTTTATCATTGACAAAATGGATGGAGAACATGAAACAGGATCGTTTTGTTGGAAATGAGAACTTTGGGATGTTGATTCGAGTAATTTTCAATTAATTCGTCGTAAAAGAGAACTCGAGCGTAGTTGTTCAGAAGGCTTCAATGGGCCGAAGTAATTGTAACCGAACTTATACAAGGCCTGTTAGCACTTGGAGCTAATTAACAAAATAAACTCTTTCCATCTTGGCGCGCGAGGGGCAATTTGCTTAGCAGAAAATGAGCTTTTCGTCTTGGGCCAACTTGAATGAACCATTTGTTTTAATTGCTGGTTGAATACCTCAAAATTGTGGAAAATCTTCTTGCGAAAACGAGTTAGCGTCTTGGCCCCAGCCAGATAACAAAACCCGTTGAATTCCTTCCATTCCCTTCCAACTACTTTGATATTTTAATTTCTCTCTTAAACCTATCGGGTATTAAAGCTCCGGCCTTCTGTTTGCTCCAGAATTATGCATATACTCGTAACAAGGCCTCCCACGCAATAGATAACTATACCAACTACCAACCGAGTACAGTAACGTTCTGTCTTGAGGAGCCCTACCCATATCCACCTCTTGTACACGTACCTTGTACCTTGTACCTCGTACCTTATACCTGCATGAATTTACGGTTCGAATTATGCAGAATATATTAGATCTCTGACGCACACTGCAGCTTTGCTGGAGGCAATCGTCCACCTAGGGCTGACGGAGTCTTGCCGTAGGCAAACGCGATGTATTAACCATATACGTACATACATGTATATCTGCAACATCAGAGGAAATACGCATATGATCGAGGGTTGGTGGGCGTATGCAACCGACTACCTCGAATGTAGCGAGAGGAATTCATGGTTTGAGCTTGAAAAGTGTAGCATGGTACTCCAAATACCGATGAAGAATAAAGTAGCATTCATGAATACTCCCACCGCATGGTACTGGTAATCACATATATGGTTATGAGAACAAGTTATGCTAATGCTTGTGCAACGAAGAGCTGGGACCCTCCCGGGTAGGTAGGTAGGTAGGTAGTACCTCGAAGTGCATCGGCGTACAGCGAAGTTCAGCCTGCCTGAGGAAGCCGTTTATATTACGGTGCACGCATTTAAATACAGTTTTATGCTCGAATAAATCTTCTCTCGGTGTTTCGTCTCGTCAACTCCATTCGGGCCGGCTCTGATTCAGTCCAAATCTCTGTTCCCTCGGATTTCCTGATACCGGGAACTTTGATATACTCGAAATTATTCCAAAACTACTTTATTACTGGTAAAACGTTCGGTAAATGTGAACTGCAGTACCAGATGATAATATGGGGAGTTGGTGGTCGTAGCTCGTAAACCTTGAGTCGTAAAAATAAACCACTAACAATAAGCACTGCCGTACTTATTTTACTCCTTCATAGTCCAGTAACCCCTACAGGGATGGAGGACAACGTTAGCTAGGCTACAAATGAACCGGCCACAACTTGCGGCCAACCGACGTACGATCAGATCAGCTCTGTACAGTACTAAATCATTCGGCCGCCTATCTTTATCTGCACACATGTATACCGCGCCTGCAGTCCAGCTAGGATTTTTTAGTCCTGTATAGTGTCCTGTTTCTGTAACGCGGAATACTTATAATACATAACGCATGGTGTGGGCTACGGTTCGCCGACTAACACACACGGAGAAATTATTCTAAAAGAAATGGTACGTGTAGGTACGGGTTGGTACACCAACGTTGGTATACGAAGAGGGACATTATTCGTGCAGAAGCGAGAACGTGTATGAGTAGGTATAGATCGTTGTGAGATATATTTACTACACCCCCCCAGCTCTGGAATTATACGGCATATATGGCTCCAGCTTTATCTTATTGCCACAGATATATGGCGTAAAGCACACTCTCCACGAGGAGGGAAAATAATTAATGGTTTCAGGGTCTGGCGCTGTATGGACGTGCGAGCTTCCCATTTTATCTTGCAATGACTCCTGTACGTATCTACGGAAATGGATTGGAAAAAGGAAAAATACCGCCTATACTATACGCGTACCTCGACATATTCATACAAATTCGATCGAACTCTCAAATACATATATATTTCTGCGGTAAACAATATGCGTACACCAGCAGCTCCATATACCTACTCCAATTAGACATCCGCGATGTACGGGCTTTCCAATTTTTTTTTTTCGCACCACTAATTCAGCCCTGCTCCAAGTCCATGGACTGGAAGTCAGCTTCTGATCATTCCAATCCGATAGATAGACAATACTTTTGCGATGTTTCTATACTGTTGGATTTGCACTCTCGGTAATGTAGACGTTACTCGGTGCACATTGTTCGCTGATGAGTGGTAAAGATATCGCCTATTTATTACATCTAGATATGAAATAACCGTACCTGAACTGATGTCGTTCTGTCCAGTTAGCGAAATATTTTTGTACCTACATACATACGTATCTGCGATGGTCAAAGTCACAAATACGTATAGAAGCCTGCGGGGCTTCGGGCTGCCCACGCAGTCGCGTCATAGCAACATCACACATTTATATGAACGGCATTCGATGAGAGTTTCTTTCTCATCCTTCGTCTTCGCCTACGTTGCGTTATTTACTTCTTCTGCTTATGTTCTTATCCAGACTGACTAATTTAATTAAGGTTTCAGCAAGAACAAGGGTCCATACTCCACCTGCGTCGGCCAAGAAATCAAAGGATGTTCTCATCCTAATAAACCGTACCCATGCTGGGTCTTCTCTGGAATATCATCGAATTTGGGAATCATAACAGCAGGAGCAGTGGCGTGGGTGTATACACGTGTTCGCGTCTTGGATCCAGCAATAATACGAGACATATTACATCATATCATCGATCGTGGCTTTTATTTTTAGTAGCTTAGGCACCGTTGCTACATGGGTGGTTTTTTTTTTCTTTTCTTGAATCGTATCTTTTTCTTTGGCGTTATTTGTCGATTCGACAGACTTGGGCTGTTGGCGAAGGTCGCGTATAGGCTGTGCGAAATGAATAGCAGAAATAACTTGCGGTGATTTAATTAAAAAGTAATCCGTCAAAGGATATCGAATAAGTGTGTACGCAAACAGTTTCACACGAGTTTATACCTATGTAGACCGAAGCCGAGTCGTACCAGGCACTCAATTCCCTTTGCAATCGCGAATATTCTCTTGCTTTTACTGCTTTTACTTCAGACTTCATGCCGGGGCTTAAAATAAGCACCAAAAAGGGAGGGAGCGAGTTTACGTGTCTACGTCAATCATTTTGTTAGCTAACTAATTGTTTATACATGTATAAATTTGCATTGCGTCGCCTCTCGTATTCCCACATCCAAAATGTGACGGAATTTTTTTTTTTTTTTTCGTTACGTATAAGAATGGGGCTGAAGATGAAAATCTACTCTTAAAATCAATTTGAAACAAAATTGATAAATGCGTATCGCTTGACACACGCACATTAAAACCATACCAATCACTTTTCTTTATAAATTACATTTTGCCATCAGGCTGTGTGTAGACTATAGAGTCCTTTGACCAGCCCAGGTAACAGGCCTGGTCTAAAGCCTTCCAGGGACGAGCAAAATCTGCGGAATCTCTTTCGGCTTTCATTCATTCTCGTCTTTCCTATTGATTGGTACGGATTGGGACGGATTACAGTTTCACACTTCTCTACGCCTCGCCAAGCTCCAGGCTCCAGGCTGGAAGCTCCAGAGTTGCAGACCCAGACTCCAGCAGTGTCCTCGTCCTGACTGGCGTAGGTATAAGGTGGTAGGTGGGTAGGTAGGACGGAAGGAAGGAAGGTAGATATGTGTATGTATGTATATATGTCTGTATGTACTACAGTACGCCGTGGAAAGCCCACGCATTCAAGTCGCAGGGCGTTCCTTTCAATGTACCTCTGTAAATGGAAATGGATGGAGATTGAGTCGAAGGAGTTCTTCGGCGGTCCGGATGGGTCGGGGGATGCGAAGGGTTAGGACGGGTGCTATGCCGCCGTCACACGGTCGGGAATGAATCTCTCTCGCCATAGTGCCCTCCAATTTACTCCTATCCGTGATTAGAATGCGTTAGCATTAGACGAAAAGGACGGAGAGATCAGAGTTCCCTGATCTCTCTTCTCTCCTCTCCCTTTCTCACTCTTTCCTTTCCCCGCTACATTGGCTGTCATTACGACGAGAGACAGCCACGTCTGTCATTCTAAATTCGCTTCCTCTCTCACATCAGCACAGGGGAGAACTAATTCTGACATGCCAGAAAATGGAGTGGGATTTGCTTCTTTGACGTAAAGCTCGGTATCTCTTTGAACTAGTCAAGTATCTCGACTCCTAAGAATATCGGTCGCTCATTCTGAAGACCATCCCTGATCCGATTTCAGATTTTACGATGTAAAAACTTCTGAGGTCTTTTTTGCCAATTTTTTTGGAAAATTTTGATAGTTCAAGCTCAGGGGCTTATCAGATTTTAGTATTTGTTGTAAAGTATGAGGTGAAAAAGATGACAAAAGTGCAGCAAGCAGCCTCTGATTAGAAATGCAGGAAACGTTACTCGATCTACATAACTAGACGTTGGTGGGCGTCGCGACGTCCTAAGTCACCACGGCCTCGGCCTCGCCTCGGGCAAACTTCCTTCTACTTTCCAGCATCCATCGTCTTCCGTTCTTAGCTTTGTGAACACAGAAGACTCTTCCCGGTGCTTCTAGGTACGTCGAGGCAGTCCCGGCGTAGTTGCCAAGTAAAGGGTAAAGAAAGAAGGAAAGAAAGATAGAAGCTCAAAGATAAAAGGTAAAATGTAAAAGGTTAAGGGTACTCTCACGAGAATGGAATTTCAATGAAACGGTACCATCGTTTGCATACAAGGAACCGTCCCCTCGCGCGCTAACTAAACGGAATTCGTTTAACTCGAGTATCTGCGGAGATTAGAGGCTCAAGACTCGTTACACCCTCCAGTTCACTGGACCTCCTTTCGGACGATCTTGGCTGACAATCAGCAACGACATTCGAGCAACGCTGTCTCGGAATTGCGTGAATTAATTCAATCTTCTGAAACACGGATGAAACTACGACCTAAATCGGAAAGAAATAATTCTTCGAAGCAAATCTATACCTGAGGTCAATCGATCATGATATCCATCCAACGATCTTCGATTATCGTTGTTGCTGAAGCGATTTCTGCAATATAGTTAGATAGTTTTGATCGAACAGTTATTGTTATCAAATTTCAAAGAGTAATACAGAAAAAGCCAATTCATGTAACATTCAAGTTTGAATCCAGTTCAAGTTCATCAAGAAACTATCTTTATAGAAATATTGACAATTTTCCTTCTAAATGGTGCCTCATTCAGAATCCCAGTCTGCTATCTCAAATCAGCCATGCCAGAAAGTTTCAACTTTGAAGTAGGATTCCTAATCGGTGACCTTAAAAAATTTTAGAAACAGAATACGATGAAAATGCCGTGGTTTCTTTTTTCTTATGTGATATCGTCGGCCACAAATTTGACTTTACTATCACAAAATCTGCACGTCTGGGATCATATTGATGATCGGCGATTGAAAAATCCCAAACTATAAGTGTCTTTTTCGAAAGTCTTTTATTAGATCAGTGCCAGTTGGAGGGTTCAGAGTATAGCCTTAGCCACTAGGTCCTAGAATGTATGTAATCCAGTACATTCTGCAGGATTTGATCGCATGATGATGTACGTGCGTTTTTGTGGATGCGCAACACAACGAATTAAGATTGAGTGTAAACTTTCTGCACGTAGGCAATCCAATCATCATCTGATGGTTTTCCTTTGTCGTCTTCCTCATTTTGATTGGCAGAAAAAGAAACCAAAACAATCAGATGATGTTTAAATTGCCTACATGCAGGCGGATTGCACCTAATGTTAAGTCCCTGTGTTAACCTTATAAACTTCAAATCCTATGAATTGAGGGTAAATTCATAGCAGTATTTGCTACTATACACGTACTTTGTTATCTGGAATCCTAATTCGTTAGGATTATAACATTTGTGACGAAGTTCATCGGGTAGCTATTCAACCGTCGATTAGGCCCCCTCGGGGTTTCATCTTCTCTTGACTTCTTCCCTCTAACATAATTGTAGCATTACCTGTCTCCAGCTTTTAATCCAATCCATTAGCGTGACTTGATTCGTATTCTCCGTCTTTGGGCGGCGGGTGTTGCAGTACGCCAGCATCGCCGCCGAGATGAGGGTAATTAAATAAAGTAAACGGAGGCCAGGATTAGGAAAGGGCGAGAAGTTTGCCCTGTGCGAGCACTTTACCTTCTTCCTTCTGTACAATGGCTATATTGTCCTATTTGAAACGAATGTAACCCATTCCATTTACCATATCGCCATCTCCGCTATAATTTCTAACTTTCTCCAAAAATTTCAATTACTCACTTCGCAAATGGCGATCAACGAGATTCTAGAATAGAATACGAAGGAAAGAAGAAGAGAGAATTTGAAGAGGTGAGTTGACAGACACATCCAAATCCTGAAGGCTTTTGTATAAATAAGGACCTCCTTCCTCGTCGTGAAACTTTCTAGACGTCTACAGGTAGGTAAAAAAAAAAAAAAAAAAAAAAATAGTTCTTTATAGAAAAAACTAGCGACTTGAGGTGGGGAACGTGGAGCACCCGATTTGGCAAGGTCGTAATCCTAATGCAAGGCAATCAAGCCCATCCGGGTTTCCGTTCACACAGTTTGAACGCCAAACGAGAACTCGATCGGATAGGAATAAGGTGTCTTATACCTTAGCTAGTCTGACCCGTTCACCTTAAGCTCAATATATCTATACTCGTATGTATAGCATCTATATATATATATATATATTCTATGTATACATACGTACGTATAGATGGCACTTGGTCGGCTGTAGGTGGGGTAGGAACAGGGGGTAGCAGTAGCGGATACCTATATATCGTTTAAGTACGAAACTTTGATTAAATTTTCTCGCAGGCTCGGAGACGGTTCTTACTTGATTGTTTGAGATAACTTTATAACTATATACCGCTTGCACACGGGGTCAAACATCTTGAGCAAGAGAACGACCCTCTGGCTGGTAAAAGGAGTCATTGTCCCACCTCGTCAGAGAATCGATTTAAAGAAGGGAGTATGAGTAACCTAACACCGTCCTTTATCCAGTTTCGAATTTTAACAAAATAATATTTTTCTCGAATCTCTTCTCGCCTTTTTTACCATTCGATTATATTCACCGTTCGGATGTAAATATATACGTATATATATATTCGTGTCGCCAAATTTTATCGAACTTTTTCATTTCATACCTTATTAGATCCTTTTGTGAAAAATTATTATTCGAGAAAGTTTGACCCCATCCTCGGAGTTTATTGTTCGTTGAATTCGTCACCTCACTGGCTGTCGAAGAGGGTATAAGGTATATAAGAAAGAGGTTCCGGAAGAATGGAATACGGGGTGACGCGCCGGGATAGAAATGACTTGCTTGATTGAATTTCTTCGAGTTAGCATTGAAACTTAATCCCACGCTTTTAAGTCGCGGAGAACATGCAAAGTGGCTCCCCTTGTTTGAATTGAGGCAAATTTATGGACGAGCTCGAGTTCTAAACCGTCGATCTCAACCCCGGAGCAGATATCGGATTTTCTTTTCTCAGGTCAAGTTCATCTTGGAATTCATACCTTTCACATTTTTTTCAGCACTCATTGATATATATCTGCTCAATTTCAAAATCATCATCCAGGTGTATTGTTTGGAGGAATTTTTAGCATTTTCATTGTTTGCCATTTTTCATTACAACATTTGTTTGCCGACTGGGTCCAGCGCAAATATACACTCCACAACGTTTGTTATCCACACAGTAGCGATTGCTTTCCAAAGAATTCAGAGTACGAAACACGGTACACACCGTGCCTCATTTGACAGATCGTTTCAGCGATTGTGGGTCACACATGTACGACATTGATTTTCAGAATTGACTGTTGCTGAACTATAATCATAGGAAGAAAATAAAAGCAACAAATAACAAATGGAAAAGGAAGAAGTTCAACATCTTCGTGTTTCAAAGCTTTAACGACAGCTAGCAGGGCGATAAATTTCGTCCAAACAAAATTGACTGGCGGTCTTTTTGGTAACAAAAGTATACACGCTTCGGCTTACACGTGTAAGTAGGTATTGAAGGTATGTACTATATGATGGAAAAATGTATCGTAAATCCATGAACAAACGTACGTGTTACGCGGTACCTGATAGAAATCCTGAAGGTATATAGCTTCTAAAGGCAGGGAATAGCTCGTAAAATATACAATGTCCTTAACGATCTTCTTTGGTAGTATCGCGCTGTTCGGTATTATATCGAGGATACTATAGAAGAAATCGGAAAAAATCGAAGAATAGAACGTGAGAATCGGAATTACCATGACAAATATTACGTTAATAATACGCCCACGTAGGTACTCCGACTACCTGCAACGTCGGATTATTATAATAGATGTGTGCCGAAGGTACGGAGAGCAGTTAGTATGAAGTTTAAAGTAAAGTCGTATAATTTCAGCAAAATCTACCCCTCTGATATTTGAGGAGCATTAAAACTTTTCCTCCTATTCTAAACCCCGAGGATACCTGCAGATAGGCATAGATAAACTGTGGGCATGCGAGAATGGCAAATCGCCGAATCGCTGATTCCATACCTAAGTATAATTTTGCTAACTGAAACCTACTGAAATTTTGATGTATACATGTAGCATATTGGTCTACTTACTTATCTGCATGGCACGTAGTGCGATTTCTTGCGAGTACAAATTGCACCTTCAATATGACTTTCTTGATGAATCAATGATTTTGCTAACATATCGATGAAATCAAGTTTTCAATTGCCAAACTTCATCGCATCGAAATCAACTTGTGGAAGCCATATCTCAATATATTTGAATTCACATACATGTTCTCTGAAATGAAAATGTAATTTACATTTCATAGAGGATTGCGAAATTTGATTATTCTATTTGTGATAAATCTTACGCTATCTGATTGTTGGTAGTTCACTGTAAATGGCCGATACGATTATTTCCAAGTTACACGGCGACCAAAAGTAGAGCGCTGATTGAAATCGATGGTTTTCACAAACAGGAATTAAATCCAAATGAACTGATTAAATTACCCGATAATAGCAATTAATTTGTACTCCTCGAAATTGAAATCAGGTAAATTGTGGAGGGCTACTCACTCACAGAAAGGGCTCCAGACTCGATATTCGATGTTATTCGATACCAAGTGATTTATGTTATTTTGGATAACTTCAAATGGTCCCCGTTTGTTCCGAACGATTCGCATTGTGGACTGGACAGAAAGATTTTGTCACATAAGTTAACTCTTCTATTACAAAGAGGTACGAATTCAAAGGGGAAAACATAAACTGAATAAAACGTGTAGCTGAAGAACGAAAATCATTGATTTGTGTAATTCGGTGATTTCAATGATTGCACGTGACTAAAGAACTGATTCCAAGTAAGTTGAGTAATCGTGAGTGATTTCATAAGCGAGTATCTCCCAGAATTGTGATTCTGAGCAAAAATAAAGCAAATATTACGAAATAGACGACAGTTGTTATAAATTTCTTTTCATATTTTTATTCAGTATAATTTTCCTTATGATTTCTTATAATAATAATATGCCTTTCTAATATACAGTCTTTTTTCAGCCGAGACCAGTAGTGCTTTGCTATTTACAATAACCTCACGAAGCTAGAGCATATCATACAACAATTTCACGTATTCACTTAAAAACGTATTATTTCATTACTTTTATTGTTATAGGACTTATTCACTTTTTTTATATCATATATTATATGTATAGTTTATTCTTTAGGACTAGAAACACTCATTTTCAGCTTATTACTTCCATAACATTTCATTTTATCGAACCTGTCACCATCAAGTTTAACCGCAATAATTATAAATATCAGGTCAATAATGAGATTGATCAGTAATTATACTGAATCTATAATATATTGTCGATAATATTTGCATAACCAAATTTAACAAAGTGAACCTGAGGCTTGCGAGTTTTGTCCAGACTTTACGGTAAACACGAAGATAAAATTCTGCTCTCAAAGATCGGTGATCAAACTCGACTCCAATTGAGAAAAAAAATGTCAAAAAGCAGTCACTAGATTGAATCAAATCGATGGTGACGTACAGTAAATCAATATACTATAATTATATACTTCGTGTACATTGCAAAATAATTATTTAATATGAATATGAAGAATGTATATAATAAGAAATCGTTACAATAAGTTCAGCCTCTTGCACGATGATAAAAAGTTACATACTTTTATTCTTTTTTAATTACAAGTTACAGTTGCTAATCACTTTTGAATCATCGAATCGTCAATAGGGACCGATAAAATAGCCCCACGGATTCTAAATTGACCTTTTGTCCAACACGTCCATATATCTGTACTTCAAATTCATTGTCAGCCAAAAGAACGTAACATGCAGTAGTTGATATCCGTTCGCAGGTGCAAGATCGTAAATTTGATCACGAACGTGCTTTGGTTGAAAAAAAAAATGTAGGCTCACTTTGTTAACGATAACGAGATTTGGACATTTTATCATACGCTGTCTATTTAAAATAGCTGACTAAAATATATCATGTATGTATGTATGTATGCATTTTTTACCTTTTTATGTTATTTTTGTTTAATTTTTCTCTCACTATATACTAGTATGCATTAGTGCGTAGGTATCAATCTATGTAGCGCAAATGGAAGGACACGTTCATTAAAAACGGTAAGTGTTTCAACAACAATTGTCAAAATCAATATAAAGATTCTACAGCGAGTGCCTCCTCGCATTTGTAGGATTTCAAAAGGCGTTTAGCCATTGCAAGAAAAAAAAAAAATATAAAAAAAATAAACAGACTGGAGTTTAATGCGTTCGTTTAATCGGACCATGCCCAGGACTTGTTGGCGAATACAATCCGAGTTTGAGCCCCAGCTCCTTCGGTTTTCTAGCTGTATTCCTAACTGGAAATGGACTAAATTGACTTTTTGGACTTGGCGTTTTCTCCAGAGTAAGGGTGGCCGCTCTACCGGCGTGGCCAATGTTCCCCAGACTCAGAGAGGATTTTCTATAATTATTAGACCCCTGACTAGAGTGATCGGCGTATTTAGCAGCGTTCATTTTGTCGAGAAACTCCGGATGTGAAACGGGTCGTTTTGTGACATCCTCTAAGCTTGGCGAAAGCTTTGCCAGGTAAGAATTCACCGGGATAGGAAGCTTTCGGCTTGTAAACTGATGACTGGGTGACAAGGAGTGTGACTCACGTCTACGAACGGATAAATGATGATTGCCAACGTCGTCTCCGTGAACCGGAGACGCCATGGTGTAGGAACTTAATCTGTTATAGTCCGGGGTCTGATGGTAAAAGTATTCCTGAGGGGAAACATCTTGATACTTTCGTTGATAAAGGTCTGCCTTATTATATTTGTAGTCCATCGTTGGGTCGCCAAGCTCCTGTTCAGGACCTCTTTCATCCCGAGGTAAATACTTGGCAGGTTCAACTGTATTCGCGTTATAGTACGCCGCCCCTTTGTTAAGGTCAGCAATGTCCGTTTTGAAAGGTCTGAGAGTAAAATCTTCGGTTCGAATTTGTTGCGAAGGTTCGTCATCGTACCTGACACGAAACTCTAACGTTTCTTTAGAAAGAACTGGCCTCTTTGGGGATATATCGTAAATATGCGACGTGGGTACAGATTGGTGCTCACTGAATTCGAAGCTCGAATCTATCGAGGGCTTTTCGTACGAACGAACCGAATAAGGATTGCCAGGAGTTTTCCTAGGCGAAATACGCGACTTAAAGTCATAGGGTTTGTACGTGTCGTAAGGACTTCTCAGTGGCGATGAATCGAACGGTTTTTCAGGCTTCGAAGTGTAGCAAAGTATCGGGGAAATCTGTTCAGTATACGGAAGTGAGTCCGGGACGTAAGGGTTGGACACAACTTCCGGTTCTATAACCGGCTGGACCGATGGGTATATCTGGCCGGCTGATATTTTGTCCAATTTTTCCAATTCTCTGTAAATATCTATGTCACTTCTAGGCGATATGTCTTGAAGGTTATATTTTTGGGGAGGATACGGAATCGGTTTGTCGTTGTAGTCGTAGGATTTATCTGGCTTGATAACAGCTTCCTGAATCGAACCGAGCTCGCTCTTCGTCTCAATCGAGTCATTCGACGATTTGTGAGAAAATACGTTCGTTGATATGCTAGAAAGGTCCAGACCCTCCAATTCGCTGATATTTTGACTAGATGAGCCTTTTTCCTGACGCGGTAGTCCCACTGACGACGAAGCTCGATCCTCGTAGTTTGCCAACAGTTTCGAAAGTTCCTCGTTTATCTGTCTATCTATCAAAGCCTCTCTGGTGTCGAGGTAATCTCTGGACAAAGCTTCGTCCAGATCCATATGATCGATTTCTTCGGAATCATCGATAAGTGAAAGTTTCGACAACTCGTCGTTGATCTTTGCATCGAATTCAGACCCACTCGTTACTGAAATCTGATCAAAGTCTTTGAAATTAATTCTTGCCAGTTCTTCGTTAATTTCGTGTTCATTGAGGCCAATTTTTTCCAGAATAGGACTGAAGATTTTTGAGATCTCTTCGTTGATCGGACTGATTGTGATTTCTTTTGATATCTCCTCTAGATCTGGTAATCGCTTTTTTGCCTGACAGGTGAGAATTCTGTGCAAAATCGCTGAGTTTTCTTGAATAATTTTCAGCGCTCTGTCGCTGTTTCTTCGTCCATTATCGCTTTTTTTACGTGGCTTTACTTTCGTCCATACGCCCAATTTTGGCTCCTTGTCATCGCCTGTTTCGCTACTGTCCGATACCCGAGCCAAAGTGTTTAAGAAACTATCACTGTCTTCTTGAATTTGAATTTTTGGCTCAATGATGTATTGTTTTCTGGCAATAGCGGAAATACTTGTATCCAAATCGGTGAGACGACCCTTTGAAAATCCGCTCGCCGAATCGCTGAATGTGTCCTGTCTTCTCGCCTCCAAGCTTTTCAAATCCTCCAAAATACCGCTTGTCTTTTTCGTGAGTGTACCATTCTCGGATCTTCCATCACCGGACGTTTTAACTTCAAGATGTCTCAAGTCCTCTAAAATATCACTTGACCGTTTCTTTAGGCTATTTGTTCCGAACTCATCAGCGGAAGATGAAAGCTTCGAATCCGTAAATCTTTTGTCTAAGCTGCTTGAGCTCCTCTCAAAGGGCTTTGAGTAATCTTTGCTAATGTCGAGCTCCTTAGTCCGTTCTTTATTTCTGTCAAGTAGAATTCTACTTTTATCAGAGAACATCGTAAGTTTGTCTAATTTTTCGCTTGGCAAAGGCGACACCGTATCTTTGTCCGCGTACTTATCACTCAGCTCATTTTCTTCCAATCGCGATTCTATCCGATATCTTTGAGAGTAGTCAATTCCATAAAACCCAACTGCTTCTCCTTCTTCGGTTTTACGTCTTCCACTTGTCAACGGAGAATCGAGATCACTTTTCTGCAATTTTTCTGGTACCAAGTTGTACGAAAAATCATCATTTGAGTCTTTAGTACGTTCAACTATTTCGCTAGTTGAATCGAACCGATCTTCCCTGGATTCAAAAATCGTTAATTTTGCGGATCCTTTCGAACTGGTCGATCTTTGCTCGGGTGAAGTTTCCTCACTTTCCGTGGTGCTACTTTTCTGTTTATTGTTGTTGTAAGGTGATGGCGTCTTTTCGTTCGGTCGTGCAATTGGGTAAAACGGAGACGTAGCAGAGCCGAGATTGACTGGTGAGTCTGAAAAAGTTCCACGACCCCCTTTGCAGTTTGACGTAAACTTTATGGAATTGGCACTTATCGGTGATTGAAGATCCGAACTAAACGATCTTTCGGAAGACTTTTTTCTATCCGGACTACACGAGTCGCTCGAACTACTCGCTTCCAACTTCGGGCTGAGGTTCGATTTACTTTTGAACGAATCAAAGCTGATCAAAGACGACGGACTAGATTTTACGAGAGCGGCTATTCTGACCTCTGTTTTCGATTGAACATCCTGTTCGTCAGATCCAATGGAATGCAGAGTCAGTGTCTTTGATTCTGAGCTAACAGAAGATCCGGCTGACTTTTCAGCGTGAAAATCACGCGATTCAAAGCTCAAAGGAGTTCGAGGACTGACTGTTAAGCTGGAGGTTTTTGAATCAGGACCCATGGTTTCTCCAGAACTAAAAGATTTGTCACTGCCTGGTGTTTTCGGACTTTGGATCGTCTCTAGGTAAGGTCTGACCACGGAAACTTGACGTTTGACCGTTTCGTCTCGACTCAGATCGACGTTTCGGTCAGAATCAACGTTGCTAATATTTACAATCACTCCGTTCGTCTTGGTCTTCGATTCATCTTCGATTGTAGAAAACTTTGGAGTCTCTTTTTCTGCCATTTTCATGGCGACTGTCGAGGATGGATATTCGATTGAGTAATTTAGTTTCTGTTCTAAGTTTATTGGGGAGATTGGAAGATGTCCTATCACGTAAGATCTCGAATAAGGCTTCAAGTCGGGAACTTCTTTCGTTAAATTTTCACTAGCCGTTTCTACCGTGGGCAGATGCCCAAGCGTCGAAGCTTCTCTACCAAAATCTAGCTCAGTTTCAAAATTTTTAAACTTCGAATTTAACGCGACTACTTTCTTATCAAAATCTGAAGAACTAACGTCTGGAGTGAACTCGAAATTTGGTTTTTCTTTACCTATCCTATCTATCCGCGTACTAAAATCTGAAGCAACTATCTGATTATCGGAATCTAACTTCACAGGGCTGTCTCTGGGCTCCAAAAGTGACCTGGAATCACTTTTCGACACTTCTGAAACGAGGCTGACTTCTGACAGCGGATATTCACGATGTATCGGAACTTTGATATCGTTTATCATTGAAATGCAGCTATTTCCTTCTAAGCTACTGCTTGTAAAATCGAAACTATCTAAAAGTTGCGAAGGCTTTTCCGTTACTTCAATTGTCTTTTTCACACCTGACTCTGTCCCCATCCTAAAGACAGAATCCGTATCAGTTTGCCCCGCGTTTAAAGAATCAAGTTTAAATCCATGGGGTATTTGATCGACTATCTTGTAGGTAGCTGACCCATCTTTGTCGGCAGACAATCGACGGATCTTATCAGTTATCTCTGATATCGAAGTTTCTTCAAACTCCGACGAAAGTTTAGTGCTAAGAAAAGTTGTCCCTTGTCCTGCAGACGCAGGATCTAGATGGCTTGATTCAACCCTCGATTCTTTGGGACCAAAACTCGATTGTTTCTTGTCGCTTTCGGATCTGCGAGGACTTTCCCTTCGAGGGCTTTTCTCGTCATCGGTTGCCATCACGTAACAATCTGATGTTGAAGTTGGTTCTTCGCTGTCGACGTCACTGAGACGATCAGGTTCGTCACATAGTTCTGTCGATGTGCTGTCACTATCGCTGTCAACATTACCGCTGACACTATGTCGCGGAGACGTTGACGTCGACGTAGACGTAGACGTAGACGTCGCGACAGACATCCCCTCGACCGCAGTTGTTGCGGCGAGATTACAAGACGTCCCCTGTTCACCTGTAGAGTAAAAACAGATCAATAAGCACTAACCAGCTCCATATATACTCTGTTCGCGGTTTCGACACTGAACTCTAGGTATTTTACACACAGGAGAGAGAAGACCTCGGGATCAGATCTGCCCGAGGATCGGTTTGAATCGGTTCCAGTTTTCAATATTGCATTGAATTTTTCTGTTCAGTTTTCGACCGGGGAAAGACAATCAAGCCGCAGAACGCGTTACTTTCGAGCTTGCGAACGAATGTTTGACTCTCCCTCATGCCACACCTGCGTCAATACTTATACCTGTTGGTACCGAACAGGTGGTCGGAGGCTGAGACCTAACGACGAAATTTATCAACGGAGAAAAAGTCCCCTCATGGAAACGATCGATGGCCAGTAAACTCGCCTCGGCGAATCAAGTTCTACCGAGAGATGGTAGAGCGG
Source organism: Ametastegia equiseti (assembly GCA_963989295.1). Classification (NCBI taxonomy): domain Eukaryota; kingdom Metazoa; phylum Arthropoda; class Insecta; order Hymenoptera; family Tenthredinidae; genus Ametastegia; species Ametastegia equiseti. The sequence continues at coordinate 13,976,964 of OZ022389.1, read as the reverse complement.
AATACTTCTGCAAACTTTCTTACCGACGACAGGAAAAAGCTCTTATCATCAAACCGCCTGCTCCGCGCCGATGATACATCACCGCGTTTCGACGAGTGCGAAAAGTTATACTTTTCGGAAACTTTTTTCTACATCGCGAATCCGAATGACCTTTGATCTTGACAAGTTGAAAAGTTAATTAACCCGGGATGGCTTATCGGAAACTGAACTTCTCGCGGTAATTACGTCATGTACTGCAGCGCAGGAGACTTTGCTCGGTTTATTTTCGCAGAGAAAACTTGCGTGACTTTTTAGCATAACTGTATTTACCCATACCTGGACTTTCGTCCTTGCTCTCCTTTCGTCTTTTCGTATCCTTCCAATGCAAGGTCACCCCTTGCTTGTCCTTCCGATTTGGGTTTCTAGGGCTGTGTGGTGCGCCTATCCTTGCCCTAGGAGGTACTGATCCGGGAGGAGGTCCTAGTTGTCGAGCCTTGCCACTGACCAAGGCACTTTTTCCAACCAACAAATGGTTCATCGCTTGCGAAGTTGCTGAAGGAACGAGAGACTGTCTCGCGCAAGCAGCTATGTGAAAATAACAGAACAAGAGGGCATTGAGAGGCGATTTAAGAATAGGAATTTTATTCTAGTATCTCAAATCTCAACTTTAAACCTAAAGAGCAAATTTTTTAATCTCATACCACGTAATTCAATGCAATTATACGAGTATAGATATATTTTGTTGAGAAAGTTTCAATGAAAAGGGAAAAAAACTGGACTTCAAGGTTCGTGAGACTGACATTAAATTTTACACCGTTGAAAAAGTCTCGCAGAATTATACCCGAGGCTAATTATTTGAAACCTTTGATCTCTGAGCTTTGTGTAAAGAGGTGAATACCACTGTGCGTAGGTTAAATTTATTACCCAATCTCCGCGTACAGATGCCTGGGCCTGTATATAATCTGAGTATGCTATAAGGATACAGAGCTTTTCCATTCATAGAAGAAGCATATAACGTTTACGATTATGGCTAACGTTTAACGGATCGTTGTTAACCTTACCGGAAAGTATTATGTGAGCTTGCCGTTGCCGTTCTCTCAGCTTTGCGTACTGCTGCTTCAACGTGCTTATGTCCAGGGCTAGTCTTTCGCGATCGTTACTAGTCGCCACCGTTTGGAGTGAACTCGAAGACGAGGATTCTCGCTCTGGAAGTAATCGAATTATTCAAACACACGAGAATCAGCTTAGGTATATTTCAGTTTATCAGTCGAAAGCTGTAAAATATATTATTTGGATAACTGATTTCGTCTCGTTGCTGTAATAGTCAAGTCAACTTTTATGACATGCAATAAAGAAGAGTTTCGCCAAGTGTTGGACGAGATTTCCATGTGAAAAGATCCTCAGGACTCACGAGGAGTAATAAAAGTACTTTGCTAAAAATCCGCTCCACTCTTTCATAACCGATAAAAGGAAGGACTACCAAAGAGGGCGAGTGGTTATTTTAATGAAGAAAATTAATACTTTGAAAAGTCAGACCTTTTTTCCCTCTTTGCGACATGCCAAACATGGCAGCGGCCACAGCTCGACGCTCGTCTTCTTCGGTTTCGGTTTCATCATCGTCGCTGAGTCTCCGTGCCCATGGTGTAATATTGTAACGATGTTTTTCCCTCAGAGCTGTTACTCCAGTCAATGGTCCCGTACTCACGATCGCCTACCACCAGCACAAACTAATCAGTAAGTATTTAAACCCTGTCAAGTTAAATTACGACATCGCAAATCCTTGCGAGACGATTTCGCGTTTAAAGGAAAGCTTTTCCAGAACTACGTGTGTCGAAGTCACGCGATCCTAGCCCACAATGCGGTATCTACGGCAGCCACCTCATTTTTGTAAAAAAAAAAAAAAAAAAAAAAGTAAAACTAGACGAAGAGCTAAGCTCGCAGTCTCGAACCTTCTTCGTAGCTATATATCCAGGGGAATGTGGAACAACGAGACAAAGAACGAGAGGAATGGGAAAGGGAGATACCAGCAAGCTGCTCGTTCGCGTCGTAATTTGTATGTAAAAAAGGAAAAAAAAAAATGGACAGGATCATTTTTTGGCTCCACATTGACCCGAATAAGCCTCGGGTCTCTGACGTATAAATGCTAATGCCGCGTATAGTTCGCGCCCAAGTAGGCTCTAGGTGGTTGTACATTGTACAGACGTTTGTGAGGGATTGTCGAAGCCCTGAGTACGCCAACTAGAATTTTTTCTGTACTATGAAAGAAGCGTTTTTCCACAACGTATAACACATAACCGCCATCACGGGTATCGTACTTCTAATTCCACCACCAAGATAGAGAGAAAAAGAAAACAAAAAAACGTGGATATAATGAGGAGGATGAAGAGGTGGCTTCACCGGCAGGAATGACCCAACGAGAAGTTTTTGCTCCAGGGTTTGAGATTATTTTTATTACGCTTTGTTGAACTTTGTTTGTATTTTTTTCAAAGCGTTCTTCCGTTTGCTCCAACTGAATAATAAACGCGTTCTCTCTTACTGTAGGAAAATCGATGGGAAAATGTATAATGTATGTATGTAGGTACCTACATCTACCCCAAGCTTCATGAAGGCTGCAGCGCGTGTACCGATAATTCGACTACGTGTACGTGGGATCATGCGGATGCTTCGAATAGGAATAGCTACTACTCCTACATCTATTTCTATTACGCCATTTAGTTGAGGGGATGAATAGAAATTACGTGGAATGAAGCCACTAAGTTGAATAAGAAAACGCTTCTTGTTAGACTAGCTCAAGTAATGATCTGACCTTTATGAGGCTGTTAGTGTCAGTGAATTCCAACATCTCTCTCGTAAGTACTCCCATTATACTGTAGAATTCATCAGCCGAAGTTACCGTCATTATGCGACTGGAAAAATTGGTTTATTATTTAATGATAAAGTTCTATGCACCAGGTGAAATATTATATCTTTGATATTCGTATGAAATTATGTAACACGTACTCCGCAAGTCCTTCCCAAATCGCTAGTGCGGTTCTCAGCAAGACTTCATCTCCCTCAAGGAATATCAGATCCCAAACTCTGAGAACGGCCTCCTGGGGTAAACAGTGACAGAAGAGAGTGAGGAACCACTGCATCGTAAATACGTTCGTCAAGGGTGGCTCGTAACTACTTCCTGAAAGAACGTTTTTCCCTTTTACTAGCTGAATCGAATCAACGTCAGAACATTACCTCCAACATTTCATGGTCGACAATTTTTTATCTTGATTTTTTTTAAATTTTTTTGTTTTTTTTTACTTTTTTTCACACTTTTCCAACTTTATAAAAACGAACGTTATCATGATCGAGAAGTTTACCGGTCGCCTTGTCCTTGGCGTCGCTCTGGAGTGCTTCAAGGTGACGCGAAAGCTTCGGAAGTCTCATGCGAAGAAGGTCCCGGAAGACGGCCATGTCAACGGAAAGTCCTCGAAGATTATCGGCGAAGTAGCCCTCAGGTAGAACGCCTTCGATCAGATAAATCATAACCTTGACAGCAGCTGCTTCGGCTCGATCCATGACCTGGAGTACAAGAGCAGCCAGTACGTTCAGTCCTTGGCAATAACCAACGGACTTGTTCCATCGAGCAAATCCAAGAAGAACTCGGCGAAGTACTGCCTGATTGTCGCGGCCTGCTGCTCCACAGAAAAGGCTACATCCCGTCCTGTGAAGGTCCTATAGTAAAGAGGATTCTAGAGATTTTAAACTTGTCACGTGGAAATTTCGCTTGATCATGAGATGAAGAGACTTTATCACCCGTCAGTGATTCTTAACGTGAAAAAAAAAAAAACGCGAATTCGCTTCGGCAGCGATTTTGATACTTTGATTTTGCAATTAACCCATATACCTATAGTTCATCGAAACAAGATGACTAATAAAGACAAAAGCGATATGGCACGTGACTCGAACAAGAGTCCTTTGAGGGCCAAGTCGTGGAACGGATTCACCCCAGTTTCCGTAAATGAACGTATCTCTATTTTCCGCAAACGTCAATCTCATATTGGCCTCTAATTGAGGGGGAATTTTGAAACTCCGAAATACCTACCCCGATGTAACATTTCAACCCTTTCACATTTCCCTCAGCTTGATTCATCTTCCAACATTCATTTCAAAATGTTTTTCATGTGGAAATGGTTGAGTCCAATTGGAATAATTTTCAAGCAAAGCCTACCGAGCTCATTTCAAAATTTCTACCAGGTTAAATTGAGTATCCCAACTCAGACCAGCTGGAATTAATCCATTTCATATGTCTCTGTCATGGTCCCATCGCGATCACTTTCCTCTACGAAGAAAAGCTCCGAGCTCTCTACTTATCGTACAAAAAAGACAAAAAAAAAAAATATACACAAATATCTAATTAGCAATACTGCGGGTATCGCTACGTGTCCGATAAACGAAACTCGTGGAATTCTGCCAGAATTTTTGTTATCGCGTAGAATATTGGCATGGATTATTTGCAACGTTGCAATATTCATCGCTTCCGGGCTGTGTGTAGTTAATCCCGTTATAATCGAATAACGTCTGTCTGTATTATCGAGAGAAATTCAACGCCACGTGTAAACTAAATTGGCAGTTATACAGAAATTGGAGAAATTATTGGTACAGTAGATCGTAATGCGAAGCCTGGGGGTTGAACAACCCAAGAACTAAGAAGAGACCCTCAGGTAGAGATGGTTGGGAGTGAGTGCCAACGGATAGATAGGCCAACGTGCAGGAAGGTAATGGGATTATTGGAAGGCTTCCAGGCAGTTCGCCAGCTGGCAGAGACTACAATCGATACTATATTACTATATTGGGAACCGTTCGTTGAATGCGTACAAACACTTTGGCTAGAGCAAGTGTTAGTTCTTGACATGAACAATTTTTCCAAATTTTCTTTCACAAAATGAACGAATTGACGTGAGCACTGAAGGGAGATATTTGCACAATCAATGACCTCGATTCGGTCAACGACCTTTTCAATAAAAATATGTCAACGAGGAAAACTGCAGCTGCAGATGCGATGAAGTCTGGAAATCATAGGATTGAAAAATGTGCAGTGAAACTGCAAGACTCGAGAATATGACGAAGTGAGAAAATAACTGGTCAGTATTTGCTCACCTTAACGATCTGTATGCCAAGCTCCTCGTCATCCGGATTGCTCCACTCGTTGAAACAGAGCTTTTCTGCCTGGCGCCAATCAACTCCACGCTGTTGAAGATGTCGTTCCGAGAGCGTCAGCCACAACTGCGAACAGGCAAAGCTCCTACTAGTAAATTCTTTTCAATAAAAACCGTAACGTAATTATAAACAGAGAATAAATATTCTCATTCCGAATTCAATGAGTCTGAAACCCCATGAAATCTCAACTATTTGATCCTGCATAGAGGGTCGAGATGATCTGGTTGTCCCGATATTTACAGTTCAACTATCACATGAATCGCAGGTTGTTATTGACTTTGGTGAAATCTCACTTCATGCTGTCACGATAGGGAGAAAATGGGAGGGTTGGAATCAGAGAAGTCAATAAACGCTGGATGCTCGCCAAGTTGGTCGGAAAGAAGGATGGAAATATACCTCAAAGACGGATGTTCGCCTTGCAAAGCACTCGTTCACTCGATCATCAAAGTAAAGACAGATGAAACAGGTGTTCTGGATCAACTCGGGATGTAAAGCCACAGAAAGATTCTTAATGGGAGAATAAGGTGCAAGAAGACCGTTCGAAAATAACGACGGTATAAAGCATGGCTCGCAAAATACCCGGTCATGGGGTTACGATCGACAATTAGTCCTGCCCGTGCCAATATCACGCAACTTAATGGGCACTTGATATACTTTCCATGGATTAGCTGAATTGCAGTTCGATATATTACAATACTGCACAAGTGTGCCACCCGAAATTAAACCGAGCATTACGAGGATACAGAATTTGGAAAGGTCTGACCGAATATCTCGAAGATTTTCTAGTAGAAGATTAGGGGTTGCTCAATGCATGGGGTTGATGGGGGATGAAACATTTTGTTAACGAGGGATTTCCTAGCTAGGCGAAATCGATCGACTATATAGTTCAGTGAGAATGAAGCATCGGTTAGACCGGAATTTGTATAAGAGCATTCATGAATCACGTTCAAGGGAAAAGTTTTTTCCTTATCCATTTTCTTTCCGGTTCTTCAACTAAGTCGAATAATACGTTGGGATCCGAAGGGATACCATAGGGTACAAGGATGTTTTCTGGGTAGTATACGAAATACTCACTCTCTTTCGGAATTCTGGGGGAATACCGCCTGGAAGTCGGGCGACCATCTTCATGGCGTCCAGCCATTGCGTGAATCCGCTTTCTCCTGGTTGAGGTGCGACGCTGAATTTCATCTTGGTATCTTCACCTGGGGGAATAACCGCGTTGACTGAGTACAATCCAATATGACATAAATTCTTTACTGCGACGGAAAGTAATTTTCTATCGGTATTTCGTATATCGCTACGATATTTTACAGCATCGATAGATGTACAATATACCATTTGCCGATTCTTATTACCCGAGTGGCTCAGAAAGGTACGCATCCTCCGCAGCGATAGCTTAAGAAATAAAGCTATAAACGTGGATAGGTCGAGCGCTGATATCGTGACGAGAAAAAGTATCATTATGTATATGTATAGCTATACGTATACAGCACAGACACATACATCCCTCTTATACCATAGTTTGAGAAATAGGGTTCCCTTGGTCGATAAACTTGCGGGAGTTTCGAGGTCGTCGCATGTCTTTTTAGTTCCTCAATGCAATGCAGCTCTGCAGCAAAATGAACTAGCTCGAAGAACAGTCAGAAAAATAAAGTATACTGACGTAGCAATGGTGCAAAGTAAAATTGCAATTCTGTGTGTACATATATATTCGCAATTGTACCTGCAGCACGACTCACAAGTTAACCTTTGTAACACGTGACTGGACTGTAGGTCGATTCGGTAGAACCTTTCGACCACTGTCGCAAGCTGGCATTGTGTCAAATTGAAAGACAATCTCGAACGAGGAGGATATAGAATAGAAAAATTTGACCCACGTACAAATCATAACGTACAGGCTTATGTGACGTACTCAATGTAATGTATGTCCGTACAGTTAAGCGTCGTGCAAGACATCCGAAGCTCCACAAAAGCTGCGTTACATCTATAGATACACAAATGTATTGTTGGTATTTATACGATACGTGCTCCATAGAAAACACATAGCAAGTTCACAACCTTCGAGACTCTATCAATTATTCAGACGTCTTCGCCGTCTTCGAGGGTAAATAAGATTCCGGGATAGATTCGAGTTCGCAGGTGTGCCAAGTTCGGTCATCAATATTTCTCGTAATTTTATAGCAGCCGATATTTGCAGGGGATAAAATCCTGAGGGAAATAGTTGATGGTTTGCACAGTTTCTTTGCCCAAGCACACTGGACTTGGTTAGATACGAAAAAGATTCAAATGGGGTACGTAGAATGGGAGAAAAGTGGGATGAATTCCGGATTCGATTTGACCGCAATCTATTATTTCGTTTAGCTTCGCCAATGCTACAACAACATCTCTTTTTTTTTTTTTGCGTAATTGCGAGTGCCTGAAAAATTCAGGCTTAGAAATTCTCGCAAAATTATTCAAACGCGGGGTACGTCTAATTCATTGCTAGATGTATACCTAATTCAGTTATTTTTCAATTTCTCATTCGAAGTAACAAATTGCCCACGTTGAGTTTTAGTATTTTGTACAAATTAACAGAGCCTGAGCTTTTACATAAGCCCTGGTTGTTTATCAAGTTGACAACCGAGACTGATTCCCTTAATTACCTCCGTCAACCTCATTTTCTCCCTAATTTTGTTAATTATATATCCCTCTACGCCTTAAATTCTTCGTGTCTGGGAATCTGCAGATTAACATCTGTCACCAGACTTATTTCTTATTTTCTACTTATACTTTCACACCAACCGATCATCAATCTTTGAAATACTCGGATATCGAGTCACGCCTTAACTTTTATCCACACGCCATATAAGAACGAATCAGTTCAAGCCCTAATAATCGAAAAAACTCCGATGGTCATTACGAATTATCAATGCGCAATTTTGAATAAAAAATTGTCAGCCACGTCGAGCTGAATGTAGTACATCTTTTATAACTTTTCCGGTTCTTTTCCATAATAATGACGAGCAAGGGGAATATAATGGGTTCGGCTTTGTCCATTGGCATAAATCAGTCAGTCAGTCAATTTGTCTGAAACAAAAAGGCGATTTCGTGCCGACCGGAGATAAAGGCATGTTCTTTTGCGGGTGACGTTTTCTGCACACATGTGTATCGTCCAAGTGCTTTATCTGTACACATTTGCTCGCCCGAGGCAAGTGGAACTGATTCGCGAGGTCACCGTATCAATAGAGAATGTTACTGGTCGAAGAACCATGTATGATAATTTGGTGAAATGATTCGATTACTTGAATTTTTCGAGGCTATATATTCTAAGTATGACTGTACCTCAGGTGACTGTGATTACAAAGCTTGACTATATTTGTGCATTGGTTTCTAGGTCAATCCGAACAATAGATACCTACTATGGTCTTTCGTAAATTTGACGAATCTCCATTTTGACAGACCAGAAGTGTTTTCTGAGTCTAATTATTTATGGTGATTATATGCGTGTGGCGCAGTATTCTGCTCCGAGGTGACTTGAGCCAGTTCTCCCGCATCCAGCACCGGAAATGACGCGGCAATCGCAAAGAATTATTTATCAGCACCGAGCAGTTTAACTAACTTCCAGCGTAACGTTCTAAATTAGTTCGTCGTATTAGTCCGTTTAATCGCGACGGGATGCGAAAGGTACTTCTTCTCTTTGTGACTCTTCTGACGTGTGTCTTAGCCAATGTTTGTACCAACAATGGTGCTGGAGGATCGATCTTCGTTTGCCGTAACGCAAGTCTTAACGATCTCAAACAAATACCAAGGTACACGCGCAGCATCAAGTTTTCAAATTCAAATATCAATAACGTGCCGGAAAATTCATTCGCCAAATTTCACGAGTTGAAATCGTTAAGCCTTGTTAATTGCTCAATCGATAATGTTGAAAGTTTCGCATTCAAAGGCCTCTCAGAATTGAAAAATTTAAATTTATCGCGGAACGGACTGTCAAGGATCAGAGAGAACGTCTTCTCCGGATTAAAAAGCTTGAACAAACTCGACCTGACCGTTAACACAATTGAGGTTATCGAAGATGGAAGCTTCCTCAATGTATCAAACATTGAACTGTTGGATCTGCGATATAATAATCTGAAGCGTATCGACGTTGCACTACTTCGCCCGCTTTCAACAGCATCGACTCTCGACGTGAGATTCAATAAGCTGCGATGTGTTTCATTCGAAGTTTTCAACCATACCAGATTGAAGTGGTTTTACATCGGAAACAATCCCTGGGACGAAATATGCTGGGCTAATTTAACCCAGTCCCTTTACAACGGCGGTATTTACTATGGCAAGAATCAAGCATTCGATACCCTGATGGAAGACAGACGAATTTGGAACACCTTCTATCAAGGAGATCCCGATCTACCGTCTGAGGAGCAGGCCGAAGAGGAGGCAAATATACTCAGGGAAGCTGAAGGATGGAAAAAATTTTACGAAACGATTGTGCAAGAAATCGCTGACGAACAGGAAAGACTCGACAACCTATCCATCACGACTGAAGGAATAAAAAAATCTGCGGCAAAAGATGATGAAGATTCCGAGACAGGAATAGTGTACTATGGAAGAGCTTTAATCGTGTGGATCCTAACTGTGTGCAAAATATTTCCTGTTAATTCACCAACTAGTGAAAATTAGTAGTTTTTAACCTTCCAATTTTGATACTAGCTTCTTGTCTTTTTTTTTTTTTTTTTTTTTGGTACCCTATTATACAAGATGACGAGTGAGTTTCATTTATTTCTGAGTCATAAATATATCGCTAAACTTATTTTAGTTTAAAAATATTGCACAATTCAATGTGAATACGTTAACTTTCATTGTACACGATCGCCGATCATCAATATCATATTCATCGTGGATTTTCAGCGTTTTAATTTTATTTTCATTTATTTTTTCCTTACATGATCGATTGAGTTCCGCGATTAATTCCGAAAATTGAAAGCATCGCAATTGTGAATTGTATTCATGTAAAATTTTCACTATCTGGTACCGGTTTTTTCACCAAAGTACTACGTGGCTGGAACGAAACCGAACTTGAATTTATGATCAACCAATGCCGAATGTGGAACTTAATTTTGGACTGAAACGTTGAAATATGTTAAAGTTGAGTTAAGTTGAGTTAGGAGTGGGAACAGTGGAGTTGGGCTAATGAAATAAATGTTGAAAGTGATTAAATCCCATCAGCCAACTGATGATGGATATTATCATTAATGCCAGTGTGATATTGTATTAACATAATATTATACATCGTACGGATATTATATAGGTATATAAAAAAAACGTATGAGAGTATGAAAGCGGAAAGGATTAGCAAGATAAATGTATTCTGTATGGAATTATACATTTTATTCTAACTAATTGGAATTATAAATTAATTGGCCTACCCTATTTTGTTAGCCAAATGGCTCTTTATTGAATATTCGTCCCCACGTTAATTGTTACAAGGTTTTAATGATTGCAGATTATCAGGTTTATGTCAGTTTCAATTTCCGCTCGTCGTTTCAAAAGTTTATTCGAACCGAATAACTTTGCAAAGAGCGTTTGCCGTCAGGAGACCAATAACAATTAAATTCTTGGCCAGGTATTACGGATGGATAATTTTCTCTGCGACTTTTGAAAAACCACAATCATTTCAAATCCGTCGATTTGTTGAAAATCTCTAGAGAGATATAGGCGGTATAGGTAATAGAACGGAAAACAAGAATTATGAAACAGCGTAATTGTTCGCCTAGTCTGAAAAGAAAATAATACCCACAGGGAAAGTTCCCAAGTTTCAAATGATGAATAACAACGTTATTATACCCTTGGGAAAACTACATCGCTTATCATTTACGAGAACTCACGCCTGGGGTCAAACGTACAAGCGAAGTTAAATAAATTGTAATATTTTAGAACTGATCCAATTACATTTTGCATCGTGCCGACATTTGCATTATACACAAGAATCATTCATTAGTGAGAATCTATTAAACAGCAGTATATGAATGACATCCGATTCCTAGTCCTCATTTTTTCTACAGGGTCACTCACCTCCAGTAGTGTACTTTGTCATAAATATAGGCTACATTTTTTAGCGTCTCGATTGTACACTGCCATTTCCGAGTTTGTAATACATTTATTCATGTTCTATCATTTTATTCACTCCGATCCGCGCATAGGCATAGATTTTGACGAGCTCTCAGAGGATTTTCTCTCGTTTCCTGATTCTTAGTATAGGTAAAACATAAGCAAAATCATTTTTCACTGCTCCCTTGAAGTGGGATCAATTCATGACTCACAACCCCGGCCCTGACGATTGTATATTATATATTATACATTAAATTTGTCATTCACTTGTGTGATACCGATTTTATTTACGGGTCAATATCGCTATTACAGTGCGAGCTGCCTTTGTGGTTGATAAAAATTCATCATTCATAATATCAGAAGTACAAAAGCTGTTGAAACTGCCCACTGCGTAACTTACACTGTGAACGACGGGTGGGTGTATTTCTGAATTACTGCAGAGGGCTGAAGAATGAAATTCAATCCCAGGGGAGACTCGTGGAAGTAAAGGCAGTCGATCGATTCTTTTCAATGAGACAGGAAAAAAAAAATTGTATAATTGCTCTCACGAAACTCCCCACGCTTTCTTGCTCTGAGGCTCCTTCATCGTGGAAGACGTGTCTCAAGATATCTAGTTAACGTATACATATATAGCTACCTTACATAAAATTCATACCTTCACCAAGCCTTCTCTACGATCTTAATAAATTCCTAACCCATGACTCCACGTGCCAGTCTCGAACGATTTAATTAGAGGCTTACCGAATACGTATATACCTACATACTATAGGTGGATATTTCGTACGAATGAAACGATAAGCCAGCAAGGTTAATGATTCTTCATATAGATAATGCGACGGACGATGAGATAGAGATTTGCCAGTAGCTGATCAAATCAAAATGTATGTCTATAAAATGATGAAGGGAATCGCAGCTGTGGTATGCCTGGAATTTCTTTCTTTCTTCTGATCTTTGTTAGATAGTCAGATGTATTTAGGTATATGGGTGCTCATGCTGTATTGCTGCGTGGGAATGTAATTACTAATATACCTTTTTGTCCCTACCTTTGGTCGCAGAACTAGCGGCATTCGCGGCTCCTGACGCGAGGTTTTTCAGGGAGCTGAAGAATCCACTCATCCTCCTCTTATCTTCTTCGGTTCTTCATCTTCATCTTCATCTTCATCTTTCTCGTCTTCATCATGCGGGTACAACGTGTGTACCTCCACTTTAACCGTTCTCGTGTCTCATGGTTGTAACGCGGTTCGTTGCACTCACTCGCGAAAAATCGAAACTCTCGTGAATTTTTTTGTTGATAGTAATTTATTTACCCCACGCATCGTGAGTCAATTTCTGTTCGAACTGCTTCTGAATGGGCCGATTTGCAATGAATTATTTATGAAATTCCCATTCCAATTTTGAAAAAAAAAATTAATTACTCCTGTATCGCTTACGACCTGTTATAACAATTTCTGTGGATCAAAGAACAATTCAGAGGTACTTCTATCCCATGATCATCAATGAAGGATCAAAAGGAATTCCGTATACCTACTCACGATATCGAAAAAATTGAGACTGACAATGAGAGTGTAGATGTAGTCTTGAAAAAATATATACAGTATAAAGATATAAAATGCTTCGAAATAAGTGCTGAGGTTTCAAGAAGTCGAGAAGGAAGACGTAGAAGGTACACCAACCCCTGATGTCATTGATTTATTATTTTTTTCCTCCCCCTTCTTCGTCATTCTCGGCGAAATATTAAGACTGGAATGAGATAAGTTGATACCAAGAAAGCCGAGAAAAAATGATTACGGAAAAAATCTATACTTCGGAAAAACTCCCACTCGTTCTTGTTTGTCCTCGTGCTTATTTCTCTTGACAAAAGAATGACAGTGGTCCGGGCTTTACGTATAATATGTATAAGGCTTCGGGATTTTCGTTCAGCCATTTCGCACTCCCATCGTTGGGAGACCCATGGTTACTTCAATTTTCATCATTTGCAGAAGAATGTTTTCTCCGCTAGTTAAAATTCTACATCGTCTGTTTATCTTGCAATTTCTAAAAATTTGTCACGTGTGTTACATTCCACCCCCTTAGCAGCTTACTTCATCCTTAAGACGTGAAGCTATTCAGAATCAACGAGGGATAATTTGAGACCAAACAGATTTCCAAAGCACTCAGTATTCCCATAAACACGTGGAAAACAAATTATTTTTGAATTTACATACTATATACTTATTATTTATTTCAATTGACAGAAACTCTGGCACGATTCACCTGTTCACTTGTTGAAGTCACAGTCGCGATTGTATCAAATCCCGCAAAGTGCGTCTTTTACGAAAAAAAATCGGTTTGCCCCAGGCTCTTGTAAATCTAATAATTTTTTTACTTTATTTTTTCTTCGCGTGTACAATAAGTCAGAGTATGGTAATGGCGTGGGCGAGATATACGGAACGAGGAGTACTGGTATACGTTGCATATTTAACTCTGTGATATGGATTTCCGATAAACTGCGTTGCAGTTGGGGTTCCTTACCTCGCAGGGGTTGTTCAAAGATTGAGATTTTCATCGTGTTCAAAATCTCGCACAATGCTTATGCACACTAACTTTCCCCACGTCTTCGTGTGCTGAAGTTACACGACAATTACTTCAAAGAAATCTTTGCAGAAGGATACCAAATATTCTTCACGAAACAGACAACAGCAGCGACCAAATTCACAGCTCAAACTACCGATCAACATAATTTTTTCTCAGTTATCATGAATTATCTGCAAAAACCTGCTCTATCCTGGTTTTTTTCTCTCTCATTTAGATAACATCCGAAATCATTTTATTCTCCAAAATCTTTATCGCCCGCTTTATCAGCTACGCAGTAAAAACATCGGGAATTGATGATAACGGTCAAATCGCAAGCCCTGATATTATGTCATCGTCAAGGCGCTCAGCGCATTACCAAGATCCGGGTAATCCTTAAGCACACGTAATCTGAGAAGAGGGTATCCATCCCTACTTGCATACAGATGAAACGTAAGTATAAACGGTAAACTCGGCGCTCGGTGAATGAAAAATAAAGATTTTCCAAAACGAGGTACAATTAATTATTCTGAACACTCGATACGTAAAAATAACACACAATTATAAATCTAGAACCCGGAAATCGCTTGCTCTAGCGCATATTAGCACTCGGAGAAGAAAAAAAGGACCAAAGAGGCTACTTCTTTCAATTAAGCCAAGGAGGCGGAAGCTTAATACTCTGCGGCTCTAGCTCCCAATTAATTACCACAACTCGCGTGCTGCTAAATCGGAGCGTCTCTCCTATCCCATGCAGCTTCATTATCGTAATGGATTTATCCCCATTTTCACATCTGGTTAAAATACACCCAGCATCAAACCATTCCGTAATATAGAGTTTCTTGGAGAAGTTTTCGCCTTACTTTGGAAAGAAGGTCAAGGACTGATATTAGCACGGGTCACGTGTGAACCCTCCGTTATTATGCAGTATCTAGATTATACAGACTCGTTGAGCACGCCCAAAATTCTCTTACGTTTAAAACCACTGTGTAATATAAGGCTGATTGCCGATTGAATAATATAAATAATTCAAAGTTATACCAAAGCAGCGAGAGCTTGCAGAGCGTGGTACTTTTTCAAGGCCACAGGCTCGATTCGTGGTTGAGAAGATCTCCTCTCAACGGTAGTAATTTTACAAATTCATACGTTAAGATGGCAAAATTATACAGAATTTATTTCAGAAAATGGTAAAGCCTGAATATAAATTCTGAGAGTTTTAATAAGAGGAAATGAAGTACAGAAAGAAACGAAAAAAGTGAATTAATCCTAGGTATACGGTATTCACAAAGATGGGTTTTCACTAGATTTACAAGTATCGCTTTTTACCCTTGTCTTCTCACGAAACCAACACAGCCGGACAACACCATCTTAAAATTCGCCAGAAAAACTGTATCAATGATAGTTTAAACAATGACACGATACGAAGGCAAGCGGATAGCCGAACATCACTTGAAACTTAAACGTCCACGAACAAAGGCTTGTCCCTGTCGTATCGCCGGACAACGACCAACTCGACGATTCCTGGACGAACCTGGCAAGTTCATTGAATCAGCTGACCCTGGCAACGTGCCTCGGAGGGTTGCGCGCGCGCTTTTTAGGGCTGGGGTACCCCTTGTTTGCTTGCCCTGTTAGTGACAGACACTGAGGACACCCTGCTGGCGTTTCTATCCTGAACCTGCACCCCCGCGTCTGGCGTCTGCGCCTTCGCGCCCTTTTCTACGGGGAGTTTCAAAAATTCAGAAAACTTCGGTCTTCGGACAGAAGACGGGCAAAAAACGTGCGTGTTGCTTCGGTCATAGTAACTCGTGCAGGATGAAATTGTCTAGATCAGAGAAAATTAGCCACCAGCTAACTGGAATAGTGATTGCGATCTTCTGCAGCGGTGATTATGATTATGATTATTATTATTATTTCTTTTTTTTTTCTATGCAATTTATTTCTCTGATCAATCCGAACGAACGGCTTAGGAAGGATGAGCCTGCTGCTGGTGCTGCTGGTGCTGCAGTGTCTTATCGAGAATGTGCGCGAATTCCTGCTCGTAAAACTGTACTGATCGTAAAAAGCTCGATTGCGCCAAAGTTCCGCGTCAAGTTTTCATAATCCGAAAGAAAAGGAGGAGTTTTCGTCATAAGTCGGTAAAGTTTAGGACGATTTCACCATTCGGAAAGGAATATTCCGAATTTAAAGTACGTAAATATGATGCAGGTTAAACAGCGTCGCATTAAGTTATACAGATAAAAGGGCCGGAGGCTGATATTTCATGGAAATATGGTCAAACATACTATAGCCGCGCAAGCGCCGTAGTGCAAAAAGCGTCGCAGGGCGTCGCGGGGCGTCGTGGAAGCGACGAACCATAATTATTGATCACTGCATTGCCGCGTCCGAGAACGACTGCGACTCACTGATCTTCACATCGACGAAAGCTTCGGTACTCGTCGATGTCCAGGGCAACATGAATGGCACCAAAGGAATTTGGGTCCTGATGTTTTCCAGGATTCATCTTATAAGGGTGCATCAAGAAATGCATTGGTTATAAAAGCGTTGATATGCATATTTGCGAGAGGAATGAATGAACAGCGATTTATCGGTTGCCCGAAGGCCTTAATAAGACAGTGAAAGTCTTGGAGGATGAGAGAAGACGTATTCTGCATGAAAGCACAATATCCCAATTTTCGCGAACCGTTCTAAAGGAATTTTATTCTCAATTTGATGATGGAGGCCAGAGTCTGGGATGATAAGCTTGAGGCACGTGGCTGAACCTAAGTAGAAAAAGTAGCTTGGAACAGCTCGAGTTTCATATATATTCAGCGTACGCCTAACATACGAGACTAATATTTGAGCTTTATTATTTGAGGTAAAACTCAAATGGAATAAGCCAACGCTATGATAACTGCCGAGAGTAAATATACGAAACCACATTATGTTCCTCGAGTTATTTATTATACCTAAAGTTAATCCAGAGTTTTCGTATTTCCGGTTTATGTCTAAAACCACGAATTTTACCAGCCCTACGGGTACAGGAATTTTTTTTTTTCCTCTTTAGGAAAACCACTTCCTTCTATGAATATCGATTTCTGTGTAAGGGAGCCCCGGTAAACACCCCCAGTAAACGAGAAATTGTCTGACAATCCAGTAAACTACTTGGGGTGGCGTAAAGGGCATGTGGGACTTGCCACGTCGCGAGAAAGACGAGATCTTGTCTCTAAAGGGTAACGAGATAGCAGGAAAACCTTATCAACAGGGACGTATAACCATTGGGCACTGGATATGGATATACAAGCGAATAAGACCTGGATTCTGTGTCAAGGGCAAATCAGGCAATGCTTCACGGCTCCTGGCTCTCGGACAAGAGATTGATTACGTCTGTACAGATCCCTTTCTCGCCCTCTGCACACCCTCGATTTCACGCTCCCTTTCTTTTTCCATTTTTTACCAAAAATGGCTGCGATGTACAGAAATTATTTTCGAGTAATACGTAAATTCTCCTGTGGTCGTTCATAAATTGTTTTTATTGTTCAATAATTTTTTCACGCAATTCCTAATGAAGCAATTATAACGGAAACTATATAATAACTTGGCTGACCTGCAGGTGTCAGGCAGGAGAGAGAATTTAATCCTTACAATGCCTCAGGTATGGATTGAGTTGGTATCTAATATTTTAGCTGTAGTTATAACTAACCCTCAGGTTAGAATTTCCTCCCCCAATCATGGTTGCGTTAATAATTATTTGCCAGTTAGGTGAAATTTATTGAATGAATATCCCACGTCAACCCTGGTAAACAATTCAAACGCTGTATATACCACACGGCAGGACTACAATTTCAAATGTTAAATAATTACAGAACATAGGGCGGGTACACGCATAGCCAAATCTACAAGGAAATTCGATAGAGTGAATGAACGTCTGGGTTAATTCACCTCAAGGGAAACTTGCCTGGCGTAAAATTTAACGCGAATCCCAAAGTTCATTAATTACACGATTATCGAAATAGGTACACTAATTAATTATACCATACTTCAGGTTTATAACTCCGAACAATTACTTTACATCTAACGCAATCGACTCGGAACATTTCTGTCAATTAGAAATCGCGAAAAATCTAGAGTCAGATGAACTAGCATCCCGTTGGCTACTCGAAGCTAATAACTTTTTCTCTAGAATCCGGAAAATGAAATCGAACGACAATTATCTTTCGGTTTTATACAACGAATCGATTCCTGCATACGATCGGACATCTTTGACTACTGGCGATTTATCATCGACCCAAATTTATTTCGTTAATGATAAATTGGAAGCAGTTGAAGAGGTCGACACTAGTTGCAGGTACAAAACTCTGAAAAAAGATGAACCAGTACAAATTTCTCGTTCTTACATCTGCATGGGTTTTTAATGCAACCTAGGCGACACCTCGTATGTGGGCAAGATGAGTATTCTCAGCTAGTGAAAGAGGAGACAAGATAAAATTTTCACAGGAAAATTAATGTGCCTGACGACGAGACTGAAGGCGATGGTAATAGAATACGTTATCAGTTTCGCGAACGTACTCGGCATCAAAGATATAATATATATACCTACTCCGAGAATTATAACTTGACACTGTAAGTTGCGGGTGAAATAGCGAATGGTTCTAACACTTCCGCACATACCTAGATCAAGTGTACAGCCATTATTTGCAGTGCCATGTATCACAGTAGAAGGATGAATGATTTGTGGAAATCTAAGCTGTTCCATAGAAACCGTGGAAACTCTGTCGGATTTCAATTAGATGAATGATTAACGTACCTCGCTTCCGTTCTCGAAGTACAACTTCACAACGAAAGCGATCGCAAACGTGATTGCATGTCATTCAGCCAAAGATCATAAAATTCCGACAAATGGACCAATTCGAATCATCGTATTATGCGCAAGGTGGTAGAAAAGGATAAAGCGTAGTTACGCGAGGACCGATAAAGGAGCAATCGTAAGTAAAACGAGGTAAACCTCGACAAACCTGGCCTA
The DNA here is from genome assembly GCA_963989295.1 of Ametastegia equiseti. NCBI lineage: Eukaryota > Metazoa > Arthropoda > Insecta > Hymenoptera > Tenthredinidae > Ametastegia > Ametastegia equiseti. The sequence goes on along the minus strand of OZ022389.1, from coordinate 13,958,159 downwards.
TGGGTGGTATAATGCTTATCACCCCGTGTCAGTAGCATAATAGGTACTTTCTGTTGAATACGGCTATTGTAACAACAGCTGTATCCTGACGTCACGTGAAGCTACATACATACTTGAGATTTACGACACGGACGAGAGCATGATGACAATTTTTCATAAAATATACAACGGTGAACCGCGGTGTGTAATAAACGTCCACTTGACGTTGTGTAGAAATTTAATGGATCTTTAAGCGACCATTGGCCGCCGAGAGCCCGTACATTTATTCGTACATTTATGGTCATAAAATATGCTCTATTGGTATTTAATTCGTAAATCAGAGGATAAGGCCAAGCCTCTGTAGAAAGTGTCAGAAGAAACTGCGTCTGCTGACGAAAAACTATATTGTAGAAAAGTGTCATCATCGACAGAGCTTGCAGGATCATCAAATTTATTATGGTTTAGTTTTTCGCTCGTACAGGAACCAAAACGTGGAACTAATAACTTGAATCCCTTCATGATTTCACGGTCGTAAAACCAGACCACGTTGAAACTCTGCAGAGGTAGACATGAATTATTATGCAGCGTTGTTACATGACCCATTCATGTATTCGGAGGGTATGTCTTTGGCATATACCGATGTCGAAGATAATTTTATGATTCAGGATCACGTAACTCAGTTATGCTCCGATTTTCGGGGGCTTTTGGTGATTACTTCATCAAAATTATGAAAGAACTCGTTCCATTAGTACAATTGAATTTCAGACGCATTATGAATTCTGATTGTCTATAGTCATTACGTCAAAATACGTTTCTTGCATCTTACGTTCCAAATCCAACTTCGTCAGGTGATTATTTGATGAAATGTGAATCGATTCAGGTTTGATCTTTGACATCGATCAATTTTTCCCATGAAATCGATTGTCGGTAAGTCTTAATGAAATGATCAGTAATAGCCTTCTTGAAAACTTGAATGATCCTGATAACGCTATTGACTTTTTACCAAAGGGTATTATGCAAAGATAAGAAGAACCCGGGATATGGACTTATGCGTGTATATATTATATGCGAGGATATTGACGTAAGGTATGAGGATGAAATATTCTATATTCTTGTCTAAATGAAATCGACGCAACCATCCGACGTCCTAAGCCTTAAGCAGGCTTATCCCTTGCTCGTTTGATTCGAGACACTCTGCGTGTACGTGAGCCACCCCTGTATGAAAAGTAAAGCCACGTCAGGCACGCGGAAAGTCGTGTTGACCACAAGATTTACAAGGGTCGCAGATTTGCAAATTCTCCAGCTCTGCATATAGATATTTACTTACAATTAGGAGAATTAATTTTTATACGCGGCTGTTAATTTCACCCTGAATCACTGAGCCGTATTTGAAAATTCGCTGCTTGGAGCATGTTTATGACTCGAACAAAAAATTAGCAGGCACTTATATCTCTCGTGATGATGACAATAGAAAAATGCCACACGAACATCAACTCATCGTATCGCACCGTTTTGTAAAACTTACTTCGTTTCTCACTGCGAGCTTGTAGATGAGCAGTAATCACGTCGTATTGTTTATCACGTTTGGCAACTAGATGATCCCGTCGACGAAGTTGACGGACAAGTAATCCTCCTGCATGACTGACGTGATCACGTAGTGTTTCGACAAGCATTTTCAGCTCCGACTGATCTGGAAAATCGTTCAAACTAATGACTTCGTGAAAGACATGAATTTTTAGCGGAAAAATTATTCATCGTCAAATGAATCTACGAAAGAACGCGAGAACGCTATATTCGTACAAAATTCATTCTGTATTTTCACCATTCATAAAAAAATTCGCCATTCATGACATGTTCCCTTTACCATTTTTGAATCAGACTCTCGGCTCCATATCTCGATCAAAGGGGAGGAATACCTGGAAAACCCTCTACCGAAGGGTAATCGGATTTTCTTGAAAGCGTCAATATAAAATATGGCCAAGTACCCAACAATTCTGTTCAGAAAAGTGAGATGCGAACGAAAAATTCTGTGTATACTTATGATTTTTACCGCACATGCGTTAAAAAGCAATAAATTTCCTGAGGACAGAAAAGAAAATAATTGAATTAGGAAAGCTTGTTGACAGAGGGAACCTTCTCCGGAGCTTGAATAAATGGATGAAAAGAATGAGAGAAAGAAAAAGAGTGAAAAAATAAAATTATAATAAACCAACTGCCAGGATCATTCGGAGGGCTCTCATACTTCGGTGAAACAATACAACGGCTCTCAAACCTTCAGATAATATTTATGTGCAAAATCACCGTGCTATTCGCACAACCAGAAAGAATAATTCCCGTTTCTTCTACAAATAATGAAAAAAAGGCTGAGAGCACTCCGTCGTATTCCATCAAACTTCATCCGTGGTCAAAACAATACGCGATTTTTTTTCTCTCAACAAACAACTTTCCCTATCATCAATTGCTTTCCTCTGATAGAATTTGTTCTGTTCATTTTTACCGCGTCTCGCAGTCAAACTGTTTAAGTTTGTCCCAAACACGAAAACTTCAAACCCCAACACGTGTGGTTATGGGTTGAGAAGTATTTTCTATCTTCGATTAGCGATCATCGAAGAGGCATTCAACTTCGAAGCTAGACATCCTCGCGTCTGAAGTATCTCTAGTAACTATTCAACGTCGCGCTAAAGCTGTATAGGTAGAACAAGAGCTCTTTAACAGGAGAAAAGGTGGGCCACTTGATACCAACGTAGAAGTTCTCTCGAAGTCAACGAGGTCACAGTATAGCTTCGAGCTATTCTCTTGCCGATATTCTCCAATTCTCTAAACTGCCGTGACAGGATACGCGATAAAATCCCTTCAATTATTCAATTCTAATCAAAATGATCCATCGAAACCACTTACTTTTTGACAAGAGACGTTTCCGCTGAAGGTACCGATGCTGTGGTGGTAGCCTAGGCGAAGAAGCCGTTGACTCGCTCTCGGAACGACCTCTTTCTCCACCGGGTAGCCCATAGATATCTAAAAGAAGTTGGTCCACCAAAGAAGAAACTTCTACTTCTCGATCTTCCAGGTTATGATGCAGTACCGGGGCTGGATATGGCTGGAATAAAAATGATGCTGAATATATTGGGTCAACCGAGTCCTTCGAGTTAGTTTCACTGAATGAAAATTCCACATCGCAAAAAGTGGACTGATCCAATTTGGCGTTTACTCCTCCTCGAGGAACTTTTCCTGTACAGGCTCATGTTCCCTTGATAAACTTTGTTGGGTAGACGTGATACCGTTACCGGAAATTTCGTGAAAACATTACACCAGAGATTTCAGGCGTGGTACTAAACTCCAACAAAGTAAACCGCCAGGCAAAATCCTGTACCTAAAAAAGTTTCCTAAAAAGTTTCATAACATGTACGGCTCATCAAAACGAGGAAATGTATAATGGAAAGCAGTTCCAATCGAAAGTAAGAAGAAATAGGGAAATGGTGTTCGAAGTATCCCAAGTATATCGGTGAACAGTCGAAGATTACCCAATACTGCTCAATTACCTTATGCTGCTTTGTGTGTCCCGTGGATCCCAGAGCTTCGATATTGTCATTGCACCCAACAAGAACGACATTACTATTCGAAGTAGACCCGGTAGACTTGAATCTTCTTAACGCTGGTCGTTTGTTTTCAGTTTCAGGAAGTGGAACGCTTTTTCGGTGGCGAAACAAACGTCTTCTGTTCATTGCCATGAAGTCCGGTGCCTCCAGGATCTCATGAGCTTGATTACGAGTCTTGCGCCTGAATACCGGAAGTACATCTTCTGGGTAGGTAATAGCCTGTGGGATAAATCTCGCAGTTTGCTGAGTAACGACTATGTCCCCGAAGACCCTCTCGCTTTCAACTGCAACGCATCTCAGTTGGAAGCTCATTTCAGCGTCCTTATGACGCACGATGCAATTCATTGATGTAGAATCTAAGGATAACTCTCAGGCACGTAAAATATCCTTGTCCAAATGCCAAGCTTGCACCAACCCATTCACATTACGATCGATCAACACCATCTGTAACAACGTAATCTCTCCTTTGAAATCTTCTAAGAATTGCGGAGAACAGTGGAGGATATTTCATTTTGCATCGTCATATTCGGTATATGATTTGGATCATTTTATTTTTGGTTATCCAAAGCTTGACCTGATTTGCAGGATTACCTTGGAGGTTTGGAAGTAACCCAGTCAATGAAGGGGTATAATTAGATCAGTAGGATTTTATCACTCGATCTGAAGTCAACCGTTGTGGTGCACTCGACGACTAATTGGTCCATATTTTTATCGAGAGATTGAACTCCAGGAGAACGATTTTTACCCCAAAAAAAAAAAAAAATAAAAACAGAACGATTTTGTTCATCGGACAAATGAGAAGTGAGAATAAATTGGCAAATTTTGGAAGCTAATCGTTATTCGCAACAACATTCGGTCGTGGTGTATTGGGTGTTCGTAAGATATTCTGTGATCAAGTTCACGGTGTACATGCGATATATTTACTTGGAAAACAAATGGAGTTTTCTAATTAACGACGATAAAGGAGACGTTAATTGAAAACGTAGCAACGAGGCCTAGGGAAGGTTCAATGAATACTAAATAAACCTTCAAAGCTGTGAATTCAATTGTTCAAGAGGGGATGTTTGCAAACTGAGGGATAATTGTTGAAAAAAAAAAACCGAATATAATCATCATAATTAACCATACGCAAAGATTATACAGGGTCCATAATCCTCGTAGTCTGACCTCGTTTCCTTCGGGATTTTTCAACCCTTAACACCCTTCTATTCAATTCATCTCACGGCCTCAACTTGTCTCTAGGCATCAATCAGCCTGATTCATTACTCTCTCATTATCCTGGGGGTAGTTTACGCCCACGACCGCTACGCGACCACCATCACGATTTACAATAAATATTTAATAACCGCCAATTACGTCGGACGTCATATCAGCACCACCTACACATTATTATACAACGCAGCATATACACGTCTCTATAACAGTTCCATCTTCGCCCAGGTCATGACGCGCGAAGGTCTTGCTCCTATTCAAATTTCACAGATCAGAAACTATACCCAAGCTGGTTGCCATAAGTAAATTTGGTATCATAATATTATGTAAACCCTTTGGACAAAGGGGTAACATATTGTGTACACAGTTTTATGAACGTACATTTCACTCTTAATGCCAATCATTAATGCTGATCATACTGGGTCAAAATGACCCTATAACCGCCATTGGATAAGTCCCAATACATCGAAACAAATCATGCATCGCATATTGAACATTTTAGGAATCTAGGATATTTAGAAGAACCGTTTTTGCATATGAAATCGAATAATACGATGGCGAAAAATGATCTGGCAGGTACATTCGCATGTCCACTGAAAAAATCACAACTACTGCACATTCTTATTTTTCTAAATGATATTACTTCTAGAGAACGTATAGTTCTATATAATGGGCGCCCCGGAAAAAGATATTTCATCCAAGACCAGAAGATGGTGGATTTTGCAAACAATCAATTGTATTTCTTAAATTTTTTTTTCGCTCAAAAATGGCCGATATATTCCCTGCGGGAATGAAGTGGGATCATTCTGATCTGGGGTAATCAGTGATGGTTGATTGGGTACGGTTGGTAAATAACTATGCTTTCTATAATTGATTTCGTAAGCTCTCCATTCGATCTTAGCAAGTGAGATCTGGATCTTGAATAAAACGTATGATAAAAATGCCACTTACGCATCCTGCTTGGCTTCGCTTGGTTATCAGCTGCAGTTGACCAGCACCCAATCAGTAAATGACCAACGGCAGTTCGCTGCCGGTTCCCAGACCACAACTGGAAGCAACTGGGCCAGCAGTTTATTTTTATTACACTTCCAGTTTTACAAAGCCCGAAGACCTCGCCACGGCGATACAATGAATATATTTGTACACAGAATATAACTGTATTAGCTGTCAATTAAAAAACATGTGTTCCCGTCCACTTTGATCCTCTTTCACGCATCAGCCATCAACGACGAAACTATACACATCCGCTGCACCTGACAATGATGATGTGCAAATTTACCGGGTAATCTCGAAATACTTGTTTGCACTGGTGGAATATACATATACGAGTCAATGAAAACTTCATCGAGACTGCTGCAGGCTTTCGTCGATTGAATACAATACGGTAGAATTGAGTTTCATTTAAGCAAAAGTGTCGAACTGGCAGATATTTTTCAGAGTTCGTTGACCGTCACGTGTGCAAGAAAATACATTCGTAACAAGCAGGTGGATTCAAAGAGGGCTGAGCTCGGACCCGTATGACTATCAGCAAACTACGCATAACATTACAACCGACCGCGCTATAACCGGCGCTACTTTACTTCCTTGCGGAGCGATTAGCACGTACTAATTAGTGGGGATAAAATGATAATTTGTTCAACAAGTTAATGGTGAACAACCTCGGTAAAGCAACCCGAGTTATCAAATAAGGGAGGTCTAGTTACATATGCGTATGGAATAAAAATTTATTCACTTTCCGGCAGATCCGAAGCCGATACCAAAATAGGAAAAAAAAAAAAGTAATGTACATGCAAATGTCTGCTAAACGTATTTAATAATGTATGAATGTGTATAGCTACACCCTCGGCTAAACCTTACGAAAAACTTGTTGCGATTTTCGTGTCTTTGAAGAATTTGTCATGTAAAGTGGCGCAGAGTTCTAATTCCTCTAAAAATTTGCACAATTCTACAGGAATATTTTCATCAGGCAGGTCTCTAGGCGGTATGTTAGGAAAAAATAGATTGCAAAGAAAATCGCTTCGATTTTCGACTATATTAGGTGCACATTTGTTGTTGAAATTCCAAAAAAATTCACACGAAACGTTAATTTTATTTTCCTTATTATGTGAATTTGAAAAATGAAGCATAAGTTGATGAGGAAATGAGTGCAAGATTGCTACCTTAATTGAAGAATTCATTTAGTAATTGATTTTGTTTGACAAGCGGATTGCATAATTAGTATTGAATAATATTCTATGAATAACTTGTTCAATCAGATTTTGTTTCTTTTTCAAAAAAAAAAACTAAATAAATAACTCGCAACATTCCTGTTACTCATCTAGGTGTACAAAATCTGAACTCACCTGTTCGCAAATTATCTAAAACTTCTTCAATTTCTGCAGTCTGTATTATTTGGAATTCATTACAGAGAATTATTCGGAGATGTAAAATGCAGAGTGGATTCAAGGAGTGACAACTTTGTCACGTATTTGACGTTCACACGATTCCACGTGTCTGCCCTTGTCTATATCGCATCCCAGTTTTTGTCTGCCGCGCAGGGAAATGTTAGATTGAATATAATTTGAAAAAAGGAGAACAAAAAAAAAAAAAACAGCGCTTTCGCGTCAAATAATTTTGGCATCGAATTTTTTTTACCCTGTAGTAAAAGTTTTCTAGTACCAACGCGTGCCGGACGATAAATACATATTGAGTTGATTTTATAGGCGCAGAGTAAAAAGAGAAGAAAGAAATTTTAGAGCTTTGTGGGAATATGGAACCCATAGCTTGAAAGAAGTTTACAGACGATAAAAAAAAGCAACAAAACTTTGGATATATATCGACAAGCACATTGAAAATAACAACAAAGTCTTATCGACATAGACCACCTTGAATAAATACGAAGTTACGAAAAGCAGCTAGCCGGTTGATAAATTTCTTTCAACGACAAGGCGAGACACCTCAAGATATGCCCGTAATTACAGTTGTGCAATTGTTGGTCAACAACTATACTTCCTATTTTGCTAAAAATAGGTTTAACCAACTTCTGCAACCTTCTAATGTTCGTTCGATCATGGAAAACTAGCTATTTATACGCCAAGTCGTTATAACTTTCAAGTTCCGATAGCGATAAAATGATGTAGAAATTTCTCAGGGTCTTATTCAGGGCCTCCGTCACACGCTTATATAAAAAAAAAAGCACACGGTAAATTTTTCGATGCACTATCTTATTTAAAATGTTTCGACCATTTGACTACTTTTTTTTAGTACTTATAATATTCAAAAGATGAGGATTGATAAAGAATGCGAGATTTGTACCACGTACTATCATTTTATTGCGTACATATTATATACGATTAAAATTTATATTTTCCATGAACAGATATATATATAATAGATAATTGTTATAAAATCTTTTTATTCTTTCACGATAACAGTATTTTTAATAAAATAAAGTTCATCTGTATATAATTCTGGTTTATTCATTTAATTCATTTATTCTTCTTTATTTTTCGACGATTTCGGCCAATTTCCATCGGTCTGTGTCATCTCCATTTCTTCAATTATACAAATACGCATTTACACATAGAAATTATCATACATCGTACGATTATACCGGAGTTTCGGAATTTCACAATTTCGGAGTAACTAACTATTGGATTTGATACTTTATTGTGCCCGCCACTGGCAGCGATATTTTTGAAGGCTGGATCATTTCAATTATTTTAAATTACGCTCAAATAATATTTGAACATAAAAAGAAAATGAACAAAAAAAAAAACACTTTGATTCACAGGTGGATAGAGAATTATGGAAACTATACATTCAACGCAGACCGTTTTTGAGAGCAGTTCAGACGGTGGTCGCACTTTATTCATGAACTAACAAAAACGTAAACGATCATCTATCTGTATATCTTCGATAACACATAAATATAATACTAAACTTCGATATTAACACAAGTGCGAATTTTGAAAACAGAAAATAATCTAGTCTTCGATGACTTCGAGTGCAGAAAGCAATAAAATAGAATTTTAGGCAGTTTTATTTTTTCACGGGACATCAATATTAACTATAATCACGATTCAATTGACTACCCTAACATTATTATATTTGTAAAACCTAGATACGCGACCAAAATGAAATCAGTGCATATCGATAACGATTAAATTCCAACTCCTTCTACATTTTTTTCACCATTCGGGTAGTTTTGAAAATTAGAATCATGACGAAGTTAGGCGAATCCTTCATCAGGTCAAAGCCAAAAGTTGTCGATGGTGATGAACGGTGATCAGAATCTAAAACACTTTTGTTTTCAAAAATTATATTCATTAATTAATCAATTTCATCCAGCTCTATCATCTGGACCTCGTTTCGGAGAAATTCAAATAATTCATTGCCTAAATTCTCGCAGAATGCAATTATTTTGATTCCCATGTTGTTGCAACAACATATCGCTGAATATCTTTACTCTTCGTTGTATTTGGGCCGGACTTACATCCTTGCTTCTAGTTAATTTATAGAGAAGAAGTTTCAAAAGAACACATATGTACTAGAAGTGTAAAATTGTCTTGGTTTGCAGAATAGACACCCAGTTAGGCCTTCGCAACAATAGAATGAAAATAGAATTTACACGGATCCCCATGGTCGTTGATTCGAATCCATAATCTGTATACGGAAATGATTTGAAATTCACGTCATCGATACCTATGTATAATCTTCCTGCTATACGTTGTTTACCCAGTATTTGTAATTAAGGCGCTAATCAGATAAATTTAGGACGGATTGAAATTGTTTCTATCATCATGTCAGCTCCATGTATTCGGTGAAACCGTGGTTTGGTGGACCCAGCAATAACACACCGACGCTTCTGTCCTTTGACGCGGTCACAATGTCTGCATATCGTGTTAAGGCACATACATAGTCACATGTCGACTTATTGTTAAATGAAATATCAGACTTCAATTTCAAAGAACTTGAACTAGACTTTCTGTCCTAATTATTTTATGAGAAACAGATATTTGTAGTTAATTGATGGAATATTGTGACCAATCTATACGCAATTTATTTATTTCTCTTACTTATAGAACGCGATAGCTAAAAGAAAGCAGGGTGAAACAAAATTTCATGATATTTTCCAGTTTTGAAACACTATATTTCACGTTTTGAGGCCACATTCGAATTCTCAACGATTACGCAGTATCAGATTCAGCAGAACAATGAATATGTTTCAAACTGTAGTTACAGCCCAAGGTCTATTCAGCAAATACGTGAAATTAAGTACTGAACTTTGATTGATTCAGATAGAGAGAGATTTATGAAACCTTGGAAATGGGAAAAAAGTTAGTAACTGAACCAAAAGTCTGGAACGTTCAGATCAAGTTTCTCAAATGTCGACTCTAGTCATGAAATTCGTATGAAATTCACAGTATGCAATCTTTTTGAAAGACTTTGCAATCTAAGATAGCGAATAATTGAACGAATCGCATAAAAAATCAATATTTGAACACAGTAAAGACTTAGACAGTGAAAAAATGATGATAACTGAACCATGGGATGGAAAATTGATACGATTACTGGAATTTCTATTCTACTCACGGAATTCAGATGAATAGAACGATGAGCCATTATTTTAAAGAACTCAGCAATCAAGAAAAGCCGATAATCAAATGAATTCATTTCAAAATATGTATAAAAATTGAAATTCCAATTTGAAGATATCAAAGACTTCAGCGTTTGAAAAAAGCTACCAATAAGATGAATACGTCCAAAAATTTACGTGAATATTCAAGAATGACAAATTTACTGCATATAATAAGGATACATTCGTCATAGGGAGACAAATCGAAGTCCTGAATGTCACCCTTGTGTCGATAGACTTCGCCAAGGAATTCATGATGATCAGGATATCGTCTATACCGTCTTAGGATCCCACCGTCACACACAGAATACAAAGTACTCCCATTGGAGGTATATCTCAGCTTCCATACTGGAAAGTCCTTGTGCTCCTTCAGGTGTTCCTGAATCCCAGTGTCCGGTACGTATGCAGAAATAAGGTCTCCTCCACTCATTATCAAGCCTTTCAATCAAATATTTTCCTTATTCCTCTTCGGGTGATAGATGAAAAATGAATGGTTTTATATTGATATTTGTAATCAAGGCATGAAGCTGAAGCTAGCAGCCAAAATCAGCAGCCAGACCAAATGAAATGCGTTAGATAAAAATGAGTCTGCGAAGGGCAAGAATCCAAATTTTGCCAAGTTTTCAACAAAACCAAAGTTTCTATGGAATAACAGACGTAAATCTGTACTGCATCAACCAAATTTAAAAAAAGTTCAGCACGTTTGGCTGCTAACTCTGGCTGCTAGCTTCGGCTTCATAATCAAGGCATGTGCTAGAGAACGCGTTTTCCCTTCCCCCACAACAGGAAACAATCAATTTCAGTTATTGTACTCGTAATTATCAATCGTTGAAAGGAAATAAATCCATTTCCAACTACAGGTGAATATTCTCAGCCTCAATAATTCATCAAAATGGATTTTGATCGATTATTAGAATAGAGAATTATTTTTGTTGTTCGTTTTTTAATTCTACAACAACAGGGGAAATTACTGAAGTGTTATTTGGGGTCATTCATTTATGGTACTCACTATAAAATCCGTCTTCGGAACCTCGACTGAATCGCTCGGGAGTAACGCAAACTGAATTAACAGTATGGCCAGTTTGGAAAGCGTGTAATACTCGACCGTCCAAAGAAGATACTTTGCACGTTCCATCCGTACCTCCGGTTAGAATGGAACTTTGCCAAGGCCATGAAGAGTGCAAGAAACAGACATCCCTGATGACCGAGCCATGCAACTGACAAACAAATAACACAAATTTCAACAAGGTTTCATCCATTAAATGTGCATAAATTTTAAGATCATAATGGAGTTTGGCGACTATCGTGAACAGAACATATTTCTCTATTCTCAAATTCAAAGCAAGTTGAAATATTTCATTTTCACAGATTCGAAAGTTTCTTTCAAACTTGTAAGTTGTAAGAACTGTATTTCGAAAACTATGTGAGCTTTTGAACTCAAACTGAAATTACTAGTTCAAATGGCGATGATATTGCTGTATAAACTGACTTGTCATGAACGAGCACTACAGCGTGACAACCAGAAACATCTAGTTTAGGAAGAAAAAAAAAACTCGTGTTCTGATGGGATTTTATGTTGAACAAACAGAAGTAATCTTCTTCAATAGTTTGGTGTTATTCTTGTGTTCAAGAATGACGGTTCACACATTTGGTTTTGATTTTTCACTTCTTAAATGACGTGAAGAAATAAGTAGAGAAAAATTTACATCATAGATGTAATCGAGAGGCAAGGGCATCCGCAGATCCAGCAAAGTCAATCCCTTGCCGTTAACGCAAACTGCAACAGCAACATTTGGACTCGACGGATCCGTAGCCAACCCAGTTCTGTCTCTACCGCTAAAAGCGCAGTTGTCGTAAGACAAAAGCTGTTCGCCTCTTTCGACGTCAACTACAACAAGTCTTCTCGCAGTTGTAGCAGCCAATATCTAAAACAGATCATACCATGGCAGTAAAATAATAATATTAATGATTATAAAAGTATCAATGATACTAATAATAATCTTGGTATCTTCTTACTAGACGAATAGGTCAAATAATATTTAAGAATTCATCAATCTTCACCCTTTTCGATAACTAATTCACGATCAAAATTACAAAATAGAGAAAATCTGACGATAAAGATACTACCGTTGATTTTTAATAGCTAATTTCTTCTTTCTGGTAAAACGAAACATTTCCAAGCTTGAAACTGTTCATGCAGTCCTTCATATTATCATATTTTCTGTATATAATTTGTAAATCTATAGGTTGAATACCTGAACTCTTGCAGACAGGATAATTGACGAATTCTCAACTGTTATGAACCATTTCCAAGTATTGATAATGAGATAAATCCTTACATTGAGGAAAAGTCAAGAAAAATTTGTTTTACAGTAATAATAATAATACCGATAACCACGATGATCACAATGATAATGAGAGGCAATGAATATTATGAACATCTTTCAGATTCATAACGACAGGATGTTTTTTATGGTTCAGCATACCCTGGAACCATCCGAAGTGAATCTCACAGCATTGATGTTTTTTGCTAGAGTCATTCTGGTTATCTGGTAACACATGAGCAGCTCCATGCGTAACGCCGAGTACAAATTGACTTTGCCATCGTGTCCACCGGAGCAAAATAAATATCGGTCCTGTAAAATAACATAGGTGATTACACATAATGTATTTTCGTCAGACCAAGGGTTAAGTCAAAACTCGTTGGTTTTTGTATTTATTTTATTTTTTCCTGCTTTTTGTCTTTCATTTTTGTTTAGATCAGTGGTGTTTTCTATTCGATGATTTTTCCATCGTTATCGATAAGGAAAACAAACAAATTCCCTGTTTCAAGTGAAAATTGAACGCGGAGTTCAAAATAGCTATTTTCTCGGCAAAATCATATCTGATCAATATAAAATTGATACGGCAATAAAGGAGAAGAGAATGAATTGTATGATACTCTTAGATTTCGAAAAATCTAGCAAAAGTTTTACAGATTATTGATCAAAAATGGTAAAATTTTCAACTTTTTCTCGATTTTCGGAAATCGGCGAGTATCATGCCCTTCGGTCAATTTTTGTTTATCGCCGCTATCAATTCCACATTGATTGAATATGTTTTTGCCGAGAAAATAGCTTCGAAAAATTCCAAGTGGAAAATCGTATTTCATTAAACCGATGAGATTTTCTTGTATGTTTATTCATTGACCATCGGCATCGTTTGGTAATGATGAAGAAAAATCGAACGAAACTACATACGTAATCAGTTTGATGAGGTTAGGTGCTCCCGATGATTGTATACATTTTTTGATCGCAGGTGCAGCTGATAATGAAGATAATGACAATAGCCACGAATACACGTAGTCGAAGATAGCTGTATTGTGGTTTACAAATCGGAATGTTGTGACATAATACGTATAATAATTATGTATACTCACCCGTGGACTAAACGCAACACTCCTGACACTGCTTTGATGGAATTTTAGGAACTTCGGTGTTCCCTGTTGCTGCATTTTGCGCAGCTACGAGACAGCCAGTCAGTAGTGGAGAGAAAAATGAATAAAAAAACTGTTATCACTTTTCTCCTTATTTTTTCTCTAGTGACATTAAACTTTTTTTGAGGGAGTAGTAATACTGTTATCACTATCCCGCATCACGTATCTCGACTATTTTTCTCAGACGGGATCATAATATTGCCCCGCGAAGTCCACGCGCTTTTCGTCATTATGATGATGTTTTACTTTCTGTCCGGTGTATCGTATTCCGATATACCTCACGCGTTTAAAAATCGACTATTTTTTTCACTGATCGCATAATTATTCACTTCCATCGGACGGATAACCCAGCTCCTCCGGATCGCGGCCGCCGATGAACACCGCGATAGATCAACGTCGCCATATGCAACGATTTTCTGCGCAAGCGCGGGACATGTGTTATTTGGGTTGCGATACGTTAGGCGCGACATCGAAACATTCGGCAGTTCTTCACAGAAATAGGTGGACTCGCACAGATTTTCATTGCGAATTGCAGGTTTTCATAATTTGTCATGAATAATGTAAGATTTTCAAAGTTTTTCATCGAAAGAATCGTCACTGTTCTCAAAGTGATCGGGAGAAATTAAAATGAACCTCGAAAAACTATCAAAAATTCAAATTTCACTAGAAATTCGTGAAAATCCGCAGAATTATTAATGCTCTTCGACGGTTCTGAGAAAATTGAGCTCAGAAAATCCAATTTAAAGATAGACCGGAAAAACCAGAGTAAACGTTTTTCGGATCAGAAATACGCTCATTGATTCGTTGAGACAATTTTTACTCCTACGTAATGTAAATGATCTAGAGGTGGGAGAAATAATGTCAATAAAATTAATGAATTAAAATGAACGTTAGCTGTAACTATTATACTAATTCACAGCATGATATACCAATATTTTATAAGTGAAAAAAAATCTTATGATGAAAATACTGGAATATTCAGGTATTAACTCGCTTCTGGATTATATAAAATATCCTTGAATTGGATATTATGATTCTCTTCAAAGTTTTCGACGCACTACTACTTATGGTGAGTCAAAAAGTCGTGGAATGAGCAATTCACTTAGCTTTGCGCCGTAATATATGCAACTTGTTGAACACCGCAGTACATACGACCCTTCACGAGTCATTTTTTTTCTTCAGAAAACAACTTACCGAACATGATTTGGAAGACATTCAACACAAAGCCATCTCGGGTGTATCAAATTAGTCCAAAATTGAATTTATTTGTGCTAAAGTACGTCTGGGTAAAATTTTGAACAACGACCAATTTCCTCACAAGATGGTTTTTATTATGCCTCATGGTAGGGTAAAATTCTACCGAAGAATTGTATGTATTTCAAGTGAAATGACCGCGCGCAATAACTGTCGTTGAAAATCCTATGAATTCTGATTCGAAACCTAACCGTACAACCAAATAATAAAACCTGTTGCGAATTGATCCTGCAATAAAGAAAAAGGAAATATGTCTAAAGGATGGTCGATAACGACAACAACTTGGTTTCCACAGCGACAAGAAGACGCTCACGTGTCGACCGGCTGTAGTTTCCACGACGCAACGTGAATCCCCCGTAACATTTTTTGAGAAAAATATCCATTTATTTTCTGAGACTCAAGGTTCACGCGGTCTTCGCAGTGCCTGGTGTCGGACCCACGTAAGGCATCCTCGAGGCAAGCGTCTACTTCCATCTCGACTTAACGCTTATTGAGAAATGCCCGAAATTCCGTATCCTTGCACCGAAAACCGGGCTCCGATCCCCATAGAAGAACCTACAAAACCACCAGGACCCAGTACCAGCGAAGTCTATCGCACCTGTAATTTGCCGATGCGCTTCATGTACCCCAGTAAGTAAGAAGCTTTCTCCTCTTCAAAATGGTTCAAAATGGATTCATATTGATCCAAAGACTCATGTAGAGGGTTGTGAACATTGTAATTAGCACGTAATTCTATTACATTTTCAATTACCCAATACATTACGAATTACTTGAATCAGATATACATATTGCAAATGTGATGTACAATCAAATTGATCAGTGATTTACGAAATTGATTGATGACTCGCAGCCCTGCTCAGGTGTGAGAAGCTTTCAAATAATTTATATTGAAGAACTTCTGTCATCTGAATTACCTTGCTTTAAGTAAAGCGACAGGTAATTTTGCTGGATTTTTTTCCCGTAGTGAAATACGTACAATTTCACTGGATAAATAGCAATAATTCAGTTTATTGATTTAATATTGGATAGATTCGGCTTCGTTATATTCTTGAGAAGTTCGTTTCGATGGCTGTGGTGAGACAATGGAGTGTTTCGCTAGCAAGAAACCGTGACGATCAATGCACTCAGGGAGCGTCTATCTTATGCGTTCACATTTTTGTATCTAAAAATAATTACTACAAGGCTTCCATAAATTACTTATTTTTAGAACTACATCCATCCATATATACCGATACGTCTATAGTCGCTTCTCATTGTTGTAATTCGGTATACGATCTAACGTGGATGAAATAGTCACTCTGTAGAAAGGATAAGACGTTTATTAACCCAAGGCGACAGAATGCCATGGGCAAAAAAAAAAAAAAAAAATTTAATAACACTGGTTAAAAGTGGGCCACATAAGACCTATAGGGGATTTTTTCAACAAATCCCATGACGAAAGAAAACGATGTGTGATAAGCGCGATACTTGAATATTTCAAGTACTTGATAAATCTGAAGTAGGCTAATGATACTTTATCTAAAAAGTTGTTATCTGCTTGGCAGCCAGTCGATAGAAGGTGCAATATAAACTCTAAAATTTTTAGTGTCCAGGACTTACGATTAAAGTAACTGATTTTATCCCATGGTGGGTACAGCGTGAAACTAATGTTTCGAGTTATAACACACAAGCTATAGCTATTATATTTATGTGAAGTGGTCTTTCTGGCTTACTATCTCTTGAGCAACCCATCTGTCGGAGATGTCTGTTGTCTCCGTGTATCTATATGTGGACACATAAGAAGCATGTGAGTTCAGTGCATCCTGAGCGTTTGCTGCGCCATGTCTTCCCTCGTGATACTCTGTCTCTTGTCGTTTAACTTAATCGGCGGTAGTTTCGCAGAGAGTAACGAATGTCAGGTTTACAACAACCTGCTCGTCTGCATGGACGGCAGCAAACTCCAGAGCGTTGCTTTCGTCGATGTGAACGCCGTCCAGACGATGGACGACATTGAATTGCACTTGGAAAATCTTGGTATCACTGATATATCACAAGATGCGTTTACTCAAGTCAGAAACGCCTCGTCGCTTTACCTCAGAGACAATAAGCTTTCGAAAATTCCAAGGAACTTTTGCCAAGTTATGGATCAACTCACTTACCTGGATCTCTGCAATAACTCGATCACCGAGATAGAAGACTTTGGCCTTTCCAGGTTGACCAATTTGGAGACTTTGCTACTCGACTACAATGATCTGACAAACTTTCACCCTAATACCTGGAAAGGACTCTTGAACTTGCACGAACTTTATCTGACCAACAACAGCGTGTCCATGAAAAAACACATGTTCAAGGGACTGAAACACCTCGAAACTCTGGCTCTCGATTCTAATGGAATCACAAGAATTCCCGTTGGAACTTTCCACGGAGTGCCACACCTGGATCTACTCTACTTGTCAAGGAATATGCTGTCTACTCTGAATCCTGATGTGTTCCGAAACCTTGGTGAATTGAACGAATTGGATCTTGGTAGAAATTACATAACTGCTATCCCTACCGGCATTTTCAAACACTTGAAAAACCTCGACTCGCTATGGCTTAATGGGAATCGGCTAACGAGGCTCCAGACCGGCGCTTTCGATGGCTTGGAAAATCTTTCCTCCATATTTCTCAACAGTAATGATTTCTCCAGTATCGAACTTTCCATGTTTGCCCGGATGAAAAACGTCACCATTGAACCTGGGTTTAAGGTCGGGGGTTCCGTTGTGAATAAATTCGACGTGCTTGGAGGCCAATTCAGATGTACCAGTAGTGACTTTCAAGAACCATACGATTGCAAAAGAATTCAAGACAATTAATAACCCAGAAATTAAATTGACCAAGGTGTACTTTCCCTACATTATTCATACATTACACACCCTTTGACTTTGCAGCAAAACCATTGCATTGTCTTGTACTCTATCGAAGGGTATTTCTCCTCCCACATGATATGGGATTAAAGTGGATTCAATATTTTTTTCTTTTTGCTGTACCGAAATTTAGTATTCAGGAAATAATACCCTACGTTTGTCTGACCACCCTGTGGATTTGGAATATTTCCTGAATATGTACGTCTTGATGTAACTGAATTATTGTTATTAGTGTAATCAATGATTGAAGTTGAGTGTTATTCTACGCTTGGATCATATCTTTGTATTGATGATTCAATTTTGTTCAGTTTACGTTATAAAATTATTCGATACATATTATCTCTTCGTGCGGCACATTACACGTTATACATACCTATACATGTCAGCAAGTAATGAATGTCGTGCCTCAAGATAACGGGTTCATGGCATTCACGGATCATATATGTATATGATTTATAAAATAATATTGACGACGATACAAATGTGTAAGTCTGCAGGGAAAAAAACTTTATTACGAATGCACTTTTGTATAAAATTACTGAGAACTTGATTTTTTTTTTTTTTTTCATGCGGGGATTCTTTTTCCCCGCACATTATACTCAGCAGTCTGACATTTTATCTCACAATATGCGCATGTACTATTCAGAGCAAGATACACAATTATCGTTAGTTTTTTTCTACATGTTTACGCTGATGTAATTATGGATTCAAAAAAAAAATACATCAACTGATCAAAAGCTGAGTTCGTATTTATACTCTCCTAATTTTGATGAGTGATAATCATGAAATTTCAGTCTATGTTTCCGGAGTGGCACAGATTCCCAATCTAAGGAATTCAGAGAGTAAGTTTTACTACGTTTCGTTATTTTTCTTTCATTATTTACTTCCGCGATTTTGAATCACACAAATCCTATCACACGATTTTATTTCTCAATTTGTACATTAGCTCATTTTGGTAAAAATTACACTTGCTGATCGGCGTGATCCAATTTGTTGAGCTTGAGGTGTTGCAATAAAAATAACAATTATTGCATGAAATCTCAAGCAATGAGGCAATTGAAGCAAACAAGAAATGAATATGCCTTTTTTACACTTTATTGTATGAGTGAATGTTGAACATATGATATCGCATTCATCGGCTATATGGTAGAGAAGCGATCCCTGTAAAATTCCCAGTTGGAGTTACTTCCGAGCCTGATTGAATCATGTAATTCTGGCTCAGACAAGTGATGTGCAAATTTCATTCTTAAATATTTCAAAGAAGATATTCATATGTCTATATTCTATAACTACAGGTGAAAAATAACAAGAAACTATCATAATTAGGATAAGGAATAAAACTCTCTACAGATTCGGCGTTTCAATCGCGCGAAGAATATTTAGGTATCGAAGTGTACTTCAAATATTAAATGTGCAGGAAATTTGACAATTTCAAATTCGATATCTATTCGAAATTAGAAGTTCAACATTTTAATGCCTCAAAGCTTCACGACTTGAGGCTTCGAAGTTGAAATTAGAAAAAAATTCTTCGATCAGAGTCTTTTCATAGTACAAATAATAAAATTAAATCATTGTTACTTCAACTGATTTATCTGTAGTCAATAAGACGCAGTAGTATGGAGCATAATAGTCGGAATTTTGATTTTCGATATCTTCGGATGACCCCACCATTACAAGGTTTTGTCGAATCGTTTCTGAATATATGTTTCGTGATTCGATCCAGCGGGTGCCTAGCTGGCGGCACTGGTACGTGGAAGATGTTTTATTGAAAAAATTGAATTGAATGTTCCTCAAGGAGTCAATAGCGAATCCAGGGTCAATCTGGACACGTTGCATGGTTTTAAAAACTCCCACGTTTAAAAAAACAAGCGGATTTCTGTGCAAGTACAGATTCTTCAGATTTTGAATATACTCAAAAGTATCCAGTGCCATTAGAGACCCAATTTGATTGTCATTTAACCACAAATACTTCAAATTCACTAGTCCCTTAAAAGTGTCTTTGGAAATTCTTGAAATCTGATTCATGGAAAGATCGAGCTCCTCTAATTGAATCAATCCCTCGAAACTGGACTCCGAAACACTGGTCAATTTATTGATGGAAAGATCCAACCGTTGGAGTTTCTCCAAAGAGTTAAAGCTGCCTCGAGGTATCGTCGAAATATTCGCACCAGTCAATTCCAGAAGCTCCAAATTCGGCATTCCCAGAAATCCATCGTCTCTTAAGATAATAGGATTCCCGTTGAGGTGTAACTTTCGCAGCTTTCCCAATCCGCTTCGAACGGCAATGTCGATACTATTCAATCGATTATAGCTCAATTCTAATTCTTGCAAATCTTGTAACTCGTCGAAGGTTCCATTTTCAATAAATTCAATGACGTTATCGAAGAGACTCAACACTTTCAGGTTCCGCAGACCTTCGAGCCTCTTTCCTGTCAGGTAGACCAGCTTGTTATCAGTCATTGAAAGCACCGAAGTTTTTCCACAGTTTTTGAAAACCGAATCTGTTATGTCCACAACATCTGCTCCATTTATCTCCATAATCGGCTGTGGATCTACCATCACAAGCTTCGATCCAACCACTTCGTAAGGATCCCTCATAACGCCACAGAATGGAACTGAGATCATATCTCCATCATCGGGATCAAGTATTCTTCCCGTAATCAAAATAGGCAAAAGGTACAAAGAAATTAATACCCAGTACATTTTTTAACGAATATATGTTACGACGTTTTGCTTCGACCGTTACCACTGCTGGATAATGTGCGACTCTGGCTCGCTGTTATTCGTACTTCGTTCTTATGTTGGATTAGCTATCACTTTCAGCGAAGTTCTGTCACGTATTTATGACTGCGTCTACGGATTGCTGTACATATGCGTTGAAGAAATTGATCAATTAGTATCAGTGAAGAGCTTATAAGGTACGGGTTATCAGGACCGCAGTGATACCTACAAGGAAAAGACATATTTTCCTGAGAATAAATTCTTTCCCAGAATTTCCATTCCTTTTTTTTATCTACATTCTGTTAGGAGTTAACGATGACTCTTAAATGTAAATATCTTCGTTCGGTATATGCCCTGCACCGTACGAACTACAAACCGAGAGTCGCCTAGCCAACCAGCCAGTCCTAGAATCAACAGGTTATTAATAGGTCGTATTTACTATCAGTTGCCCTTACAGCATTCCTTACTCGAAAAACTAGGATCTCGCACTAAACACGCGTGCTGCATGTTCGAAACGATGCGACGACTTCGTCTCTCGTCAATCACCAATTTTCTTCTCAGCCCTTCTCTAGGTCCTCGACGATATTGTAAATGGATCGAAGAATGAAGAATCGGTTATTCAATGCGAATACTTCACAAATCCAATCAAAATTTTACAGAAATTTCCCTCCAGGGAAATCGATTTGAGTAATTTGTTCATCCCATCATTGTTCACGTTCGTTTCTAATTACAGGGGTCTTCCAGGGCTATCGCCAGGACGATTGTACGTTACCTCATCCCTGCTATCGTAGCACATCAATGGACTATGGGTGGTACGCACCAACGATCCACAGTGTCCCTACCTCATTTTTCCCAAGGAACAACGTCTTTAGTACAGAGCTTGGTCGGGCAGGGATGTATCGAAACTGTTCCCTCAATACTGAGATGGATAAGTCGTTCTTCTGAAACGAAATTTACTTATCATCCGTTATCGAACTTGTACATTAACTTGATAGAACCTTTTTTTCGACACAAAAAACAAAAGCTGAATAAAATGGGATGCACAATCAAGAAATTTTGAAAAATCCAATTATCCAATATCCTCCACGTAGTTGTATCAAAAATTTTATTATAGTTTCTCTCTTACTTCTGAATCAGGTAAGTGCATTCTCATACTCCACCTATAATGCATTACTATAAGTATGCTCCTCAGTATCGTTTTACATCGCACGTGAAGCTTCAGGGATCAGTGACATTGAGAAAATTGAGTAATTAACCATTTGTGGTCACAGCTACAAATTCAATCACGGTGGTCACACTGGGTCGATTCTATCCAGTCAGATTTCAAAAGAACCACGATAATTGTGAGCAAAATATCCGTCCGAAGTGGCTCAAAAAATTACGGAACGTGCTTCAAACATTCTCAATCTAAAAAAAATCACTAACAGGTCGATGTGCGTCTTACACTAAAAAAATCATAACCTTGTCAATTTTTTAATATATATAATAAAACCATAATCCCCGTGACCACGAAGGGTTGAAAAGAAATTAGTAATATAAAACCAAACTAATTCAGCTTACAGCTTACAGACCCGTCCCGAAAAGCTGTTGAATGGAATTTTTGGTATACCTACCCACAGCTATGACTGATAAGATATAAATGGAAAGTGGAAAGGTGATAATTAAACTAAGGAAGCATTAGACTTACTCGAATATTTATTATTACAGATTAGTTTAATGCAATATAATAAGTTAACCATAATTTAACAGATTTTCTAAGGGGCACTCTGAGTACACCGTGCCCTATCTCTAACGAGGGTTCAAGGGTTTTTTTTCATCATTGTTACAGTAGTTTCTTCTGACAGGTAATCCCAGGTAACGTCTTTACGTTGCTTAAGTTTTTTTTTTTTTTTTTTTTTTTTTTGTTTTTTTATTTTGTTGTTTTTTTCGATTTATTTAATTATTTTTTCATATATATATAATGTTTTTTTTTTGTTTTTTTTTCTCCTTTTTTTCTTTTAAATATTTCACACGACACAGTTGCACTTGTGTCCTCTTGCCTACGGATAGATCAGGAAACATTACGCGTACAGAGATTACTATATAGATATATATATGTGTGTATACGTATAGATTGATGTATGTTTACACACATATACATATATTTTTGTAACGTTATTATCATAATATTAAATATATTAATCGTTAAATATTGTAAAACCTTGCGGTCACGGTTATGACTTACAGCACACTAATAATTATAATCATACAATAATAATGATAAGGTAATAACTCGTGATTAGCTAATTAATTAATTATCTTTAGGACACCTACGGGTATACAGAGCCTTATAACTACCACAATGACTAGGAAACATTTGAAATGTTTTGTAATCAATTATGGCGATCGTAATAATTAACAACCGATTACCAAATCGCTTCTTCCCGTTGCTCTCTATCGAGTTTTGAAATATTATGTGCAGATAAGTATTTAGATCTTCTCGCGCCTCATATATATATTATCTAGATGTAAGTCGCTGTGATATTGCAGCTCCTCCGTGCGGATGATTAGATTATTTAATTCGCCAAAAATCTTATATGATCGACCCCAAGAAAACTACATCGATTTTTTTTATTTACCGGTAAAAACGGGCCGGAGCGTACCGATTCCGATACTTCAACATTGCGCGCGATCTTCCGAACCTATATACGATTTTCCCGCCATCGCCGCGGACCGCCTCGGACTCGGGCGCGTTTCTGACCGCGATAAAGGCGGCAAAAAACGTTAAGCTCATCAGATAAATGCGGTTAATGACTCGTGCCCTAAAGCTTATTTCCCAATAATAAAATCGGCGATATTGTCTTCCGGGGATCTTTTTCGCCTCGCCAATAAAGATTCGCGTCTTTCGACCAGGGCAATATCACTATAAAGTTTTGAGCGCTCTAGTTTGGCCGAAACGTTCATCCGGCTGAATGACCAATTTTTTTTTTTTTTTTTTTTTCTTCTTTTTCTTGTTTTTTCTTTCATAGAAATGGTAAACCGGACGGATGTGAAAACCGCGTTTAAACGTTTCTTAGGACCTGGAGGAGACAATAATGCCTTCTTCGGGATCCACGGACCGGTGTAAACATCGTACTGAAATCGCCGTTCGGGAATTATATACTGATCGAACGGACAACTGCGAATCTTTGGCGATCGCGCACCTCAGGGTAGGTGAAAAAGATTATTGGAGGGATTTTCTGTGTATTTTAATTGATTGAGAGATTTTGGGCAACGTGTTAAGAGGAAGGTAGTAGTTTTTAAGTTCTCTATATAAATCGCCCTCGGTCGGTATTATACCTATACTATATTTATATTTATATATTTATATATATATATTTATGTATAACTTAATATTATTTCTTAACACTAATTTTAGAGTCTTTCCAAACTCCGATAATCCTTAATAATAACGATGACAGATAGAACTCGCATTTTATGTATGATTTAATCTTTCTTTGTTGTCTTTTTTTTTTTTTTTGGTGTGTATATACTTACATTTATTATTATTATTTAATATTAATTATTAATTATTATTATTATTATATATATATATATATGAGATAAACAATCGCATTGTTTGTGCAGACTAACCTACGCACGACCGCGACCCGGGCTCCAGGTTACATCTCGAACCCGCGTCGTGGGTTCGTTGTCACCTCAATTGCGCTACTATTCGTTTAATTATTATTATTATAATAATCATTATTATAATTTTTAATATCAATATATATTTATATGTATATATGTATAATATATCAACTAATTATTCTTGCTAGTCGTTAATTCTCCTCGTCTCGTTACAACATAACCCTATTGTAATATGTATACTCCTAAATATATCCCCTATCCCTTAAATATAGTTACGTTGATACATAATATATCTACGCATCTTATATATATATATATATACGGTTTTAAGTATATTTCCTCGAAACATCTATTTATTACAATAATCTGACACTTACCGAATAGTTGGATTAACGCTTAGGTGTTATTAGATATATTATACTATATAATGGTAACTATATAGGCATGTCGGCGAAGCCGAACGATATGGGGAAACGGGAATATATTATTGGCGGATTCTAATCTCTGGATTAACCGAGAATTTTCTAAATTCAAACAATATGCCAAAAATTATTTGGCCTTTCTCTTTATCGTGTTCATATTTTCTTTTACAATTTCGCATGAAATCGCATAAAATCGATTTCGTTTTACCGATCGTCGAACGTATCTTGATACGCTGGAGTTACGCACGATGTTTTGATGTTTACGCATCAAGATAAATCCCCGGTCGGTTCGAACTCGTCAATTTTTATATTAGTTAATATAATAGAGAGATTATATCCTTATCCATAATTATTCCCGTTTTCTCAGCCACCTCGATTCGCCGAAGAGCGTCACACTGTCTGACTTAACTCGATGATCTTCATAATAAATACCGCTATATTGTCATAAACCTAAATTACGACGAATTTTATGCGCTATTCGCCCCGGCGTCGAACTTCTCGCGGGGCTACGTCCGTCAGGGGTAAGTCGCACCTGCGGACGCCCC
The DNA here is from genome assembly GCA_963989295.1 of Ametastegia equiseti. NCBI lineage: Eukaryota > Metazoa > Arthropoda > Insecta > Hymenoptera > Tenthredinidae > Ametastegia > Ametastegia equiseti. The sequence continues at coordinate 13,932,844 of OZ022389.1, read as the reverse complement.
GCGACGTTTGACGTCGGCCGATCTTTTGATCTCGCGATAATGGCGAAAAAAAATTATTAAAAAACAAAACAAAAATTAACTGGTTTTTTTTTTCTCGGGTTTTATTTATCTCTTGTTATTATTTTTTGTTTTTGTTCTCACTTAAATTTTTATAGTTTAAGAGCTTAAATTTAACGCGTTACACTTACGATTATTTTAGATTAGGACTTACAGTTTCTAAAACCACATTTATACTAGTAGCTAAAACATTCGCCCGAAAAGAAACAGAGGAGTCTGTATTATTATATTATTAGGACTATATTATACGTCTATGGAATAATTTAGCTTAGAATATTAAGATTAATTTCCTATATATATGTATATGAACTTATGATTAAAACCTTCGCATTTTCTCCCTGCCCGCTACTCTGATTCCCTTAATATTAAGCTTTGATTTCGGAGCCACGCGGGATATATATTTCGCGTAATAATAACCTTATACACTTTTCTTCGTCTCGGCAAAATGTACGATCAGCTATAATATTATTCATTTATTTAATTCATTCATTTATTATTTGTTTTCCATTGCGTCTAAATTCTATCTAATAACGGATAATGTTATATACGTATATGCTTAAACATATAGATATATCTGTCTTATTCAAATTTCATATTATTTTCTCGGCGCGATACTCTCTGACTATTATTGTTTATAATAATAATAGATAATAACATTGACACATATATGTATTGTGATAATATTACGTAGCATATTATCGCATATATATATATACTGTTTTAGTTTTATGAATTATATAGGTATGTGGATATTATATGTGGCTAGCACGCATTGAAATCAAGAAGGGAACGTACGGTATTCGGCACGATCCGCGCCTAGGCGCCTACGATTACTATTATTATTTTTTTTTTCGATTTTTTTTTTCTTTTCTTTCTTTTTCTTTCTTTAATTATCATTTATTTAGTTAGAATATTTAGTTATTAGATAAGAGACACATACAGAGAGTATTATACGGGAATGCCCGGTGTCAGTTTATCGCAAATCGCATTTCTTTTTTTTTCGCTGAGATATATAATATCTTTTTCAACGTTTTTCATTCCCGAATCATTTACGCCAAAGATCTTCGACATAATCTATGTGCACAGCGATAAATTTGCACATTAGCCTTTTACATCGCACACCTGTCAGATAATTGTTTCTTGTTTTTCACAGCTCGTTTGCATATATTCACGGTATCCGACCCTTGCAGTTTTTTGTAAATTGGAAATCAAAAATTGAGGAAAAAAAAATCGATCACTGGTATCACAGCGAAGAAGAAAGAAACGCGATATTTGCGAAATAACTAGCAAGGGGCTCAATGCATACGAGAAAAGATCAGAACGTTGCAACAGTCCACAACAACGGTCCACAACGCTATAATAAGTATAATAAGCTACGGAGCATGCCTAAAATATTTCGAAAATCGTTATGTGTTTGATAACTTTTTTTTCTTTTGTTTTTGATTTTTATTTTTTCTTCTTGTCTTCGTTCTTTTTTTTTTTTTTTTTGTTGCTTTACTCTCTCTCTTTACGTTCCTTTATAGCAAATTTCGTTACTAACGATTAGTTTTTTCTGTACTATTTTTTTTTCTTTTTTTTTCTGAAAATTGAACATGCGGCTATTTTCAACGAAATTATTATACTCGATGGATGCAGTTCGGGACGGGACAACATACCGCCTCGAAAACTTGCCGTTTCTTATGATAATAATGGCATTAACAACGCCATACAACAAATAGGAGGAATGAAAATTAAAAATATAAATAAATAAACGACTTTACGCAGTGGTAGTTAATTATTCCGAGTATTTCACATATTTGATAAATGAATGGATGATGGATATTGCTAAGATAAGTATTATTGTATAATATTATTTAAAGATGGAATTTTATATACTATCATAAAAAACTAAACAACAATTGTGGTTCACAACAACACACGGACATCGAAAACAAGGAATTTAATAGGGGCGTTAAAACAGCTTGGGATTAAATAAATTGTGTAAAAAATTTGTTCCTAGAGTCTACCAGCTGTCTTATAATTTCGTTATCGTTATTGGTTTTCGTTTTCGTTTTTTGTTTCGTATTCGTCTTGTTTTTACTATTATATCGTTCGTCTATGTCTCATAATCTGTGCACCGCGGTAACTTCGTCTCAAGCTAATTGTGAGCTAATTACAACCTGTATAGAATGAAATGGCTCGACGTCAACCGCTTTTCTTCGGCAAGTATAGAAGATTCTTTATTATTTCAACTCTGAAACTGGGCAAACGAGAAGACCGCAGGATAAAATTGTCAGAATTATTGAATTACTTTTACACAACGATCGTAAGCTGCGGCCTTTTCATTCCACCTTTTTTTGTGAATTATTTGTCTTCTTGTTTTTTCTTCTGTCTTGGCTCTATGGCTATAAAAGCAAGAGCTAGAATCTATTACTTTTCAAAAAGTTTTGCGCCTGACGTCGCCTCTGATAATGAAATCAAGGTGCCTGATATTCCTCGGTCGATATTGTCAAATTGCATGAGGCAACTTTCCACGATATGGTGAATTATTTTCGTCTATTTTTGACGACCCTTAATTGGCGTCTCGTCAGTTGTCGAAATGTCGAGGTCCAAGTGCCTAAAGTTTTTTGGTCGAGTCCATAATCGTGTGTTCATAATACTTATATCAGTTTTAGCGATTTGGCTCATGGAACCATATCTATTACTTGCAACAAACCGTCTGTTCTATTTCCTATCTTACCTAGTGCCCGTATACGGGCACCCCTGAGATTTTCCTTAACAATTAACCGTACCTACTTGACCATTCGTTCGTTTTCTTCGTTTTATATTTCAGATCTTCACCCTTACGATCATCAATCATATGTTGGATTCTATATTTCCGTAATATGTATGAATTTTTTATATTTTGCAGGTGCCTTGATCTTGGTTCAGAGAATTTCTTATCTATTTTTATATCAACGAAAACTTGCCAATCTGCAATCATTCATTCGTCCATTTTTTTTTCCTTTTATTGATGTATCACCTGCTGCTCGCTTCTTGGCAAATTACTCGTATGAATTTGCCGATATAGGCATATGAAATTCCCCTGTATGTCATAATATTCATGGGGTAAAGTATTTTAAAAGTGCGAATTTTCCACCCGGAGCGACTAACAATTCTGGTCTTTGAAGGCACCTCGTGAACTTTGTACTTCTTTGAATCAACGGATTGCTTGCTGGGCTGACTTCTAAGCTCGGTCATATTTATAAACGATCACGGTCAATAGGTATAGGGGTTTGGGAAATTTGGTATGAATAATACCTTGATACTTGATTAATAATTAAATACTCTTATATTTCGGGGGTATCGACTATAATGTATAAATCGTAAAAGCCACGACTCGCTATTTTCAACTATATATTCGAACTAGCTTCGAGAAATACGCGATTATAGCTGTGGTATTTTTTTTACCGTCGTGCAGATTGAGGCACGAATCGATGCCTGGTAAAATGATTTCAAATCGATATTCGACCAATGATTTAAGTAACTAAACCATACTTCGAGTCTTTGATTATTTCAAATAATCATAAACAGAGTTTTTCACACTCCTGGCAACCGATACGAGCTTATTTTTTTTGCACAATTTATTGCAGAGGAATTATTCGTACAACTTTAGTCTAGCTTCCGGGTTCCTGTGGTGTACCAGTTGGATTCGCAGCTGAGCATATCATGTGATCATCATTATTCGTTCGACTTTTTTTTTTCCTTTTTTTTGTGAGTTAGAGAAGAGAGATTTTAGCCACACCAGTAATCTGCAAGTTTTCGTTGACATTAATTTTTCCATTGCCATTCATCATATTATATATGTGGGTTGAAACAACACCCTACTTCTTCGAGCCAAGATTAGACACGGAATTAAGGTTTCAATTCAATACAATCATTTCCTTCAACTTCCAATCTTCAAACCCTTAGACTAGCTTACTATCTCCGAATGGAAATTCGACGAGCGCAATATTAATAGTAAATTTGCAGACCACTCGAGTTTAAGCCTATCGCGAATTACGTCCTACGGGAAATTTCTGTGATGTACTTGTTTTTTTTTTGTTTTTTTTTTTTTTTTTGTCTTCGCAGCTCACCCAATCCTGAAATCGCTGTTGATACTTAATAGCTCTCGCATTTTATTGGCAATTGCAGATTCTCCGACGAATTGCATAATTCAATATCTGTGATACTGGAGAAGAATATGGAGTTTGTATTCTTCGGCGAAAGTATTAATCAGAATTGTATTTTCTTCGCGTCTTCATCGAACCAGTTCTACTCTTTACACATCGACATACCGTTACCGTAATTATAAATTTCTTAATTTAGCTGCATAGATTTTTGGCATGAATGTTTAGGTGAGTACCAAAGTCGATTGAGTCGTCCTGTGCAGCATTTTTGACGACTCGTCAGCAGAATCGAATATAAATGTTATAGTGGCTTTGGTACTAATGAAAACTTTCTCATGCCATAAAACTTAGCTTATTGAGATTTTTATTTTTTTTGTTTATTAATGTTTGAATTTTTATCTCATTTATTCAATTCGTTAAATAATTCATCGATGTTAATGCCGCCGTAATCGAGGCTCGATTAGCCCGATGCGTATATTCATACCTATACATAATCATATATAGCCTAAGTAATTAATAACAGACCTTAATTAATAAGTTTTCGACTCGTTCGTTGGGTATTCTTTTCCATCGTGATGTTGAACCATATATATGTATAATTTTTTTTTTTTTGTTTCACTTCACTCCTTAAATTCTTAAAAACTATTTGTGCGTTTAAAGTACGGGCTCCCATCTGGTAGAGCAGCTAATGATATTATTTTCATCAATAATACCAGTACTTCTTCATACCGTCTTCGAAAAATAAAAACTAATCAGACAAAACCAACGCAATTTTCATTGCTCCATTCTTAATACTTCGATCAATTTTGACCTCATTCTATTTTCCTTGCTTTAAATTTAAACTTTACGCCTTTTCTTCATCTTTTCGTTCAACTGCATTCAATATCAACTTATCAAGTCCGCGATAGTCCGTGAAATTTTCGCTCACTTATCTCAGCCTGCAGAAGAATATTGCTGACATTGTCGACAGACGTGTATTTATGCTTCGAGTTGACATTGATCCTCGGGCTAATTGTCACTTCGATTCAATAACATGTTTACGTGAGTAATACAGTTATTTTTATAAGTGATAAGTCACCGTGTTAAAATATAATTAATTAGCAAAATCAATCGTTTATAATTAACTGACAATCCCAAGACATATACGTGACAGAGTACATTGAGGATTTTAAGTAATCGATCATATTCACGTCAGACTTACGATGTTATACAACACGTGTGTATGCAAAAACTGATGCAACATCTTTGCCAATGAAATTTTTTTATTTTTTTATCAATAAAATGAAATTTTATACCAATTTTTTCGTCAAAAGTGCGAACACGTCTGTCGACTCGTCGTTTATTGATCAATTCTCAATTGGCATGTAAATCTCGACTGATTGTGAGTTTAGGACGTTGTGAATATTCGTCGAATGATTGTTAATCAGTACCTATAAATTCGTAATGGTCTGCAAATTTACAATTTCCGGCAACTATAGTATAGAGGCCATGACAAGTCTATAGAGCTATTTGACGATTGCGTACAAGCTTCACGAGCAACGAATTAATAATTTAGCAATTTGCGAAGAAATCATCGTGTATCATACGTATCATATGTACACGAAAATTTCAATTAACATTCCAAAGCGTTACCCGAACATTATCTTATTACCTCGATCAACGTTAATTATTTAATTTATTTTATACATTATTATTGATAACATTATCATTATGAGTTTTATTAATTTTTATTTTATTATTATTATTATTAATTTTTTTCTTCTTTTTCCATTTGATTTTCCAAATTCATTCCTTCATATATTAATTTTAAGCATCGCCCGCGGAGAATCGATCGGGTAATTTTGCTGTACGAGTAAATTATACCGGATACGTTACAGGAAATTTTCTAAAAAAATTATCAACCATCGAACTCAACTTCTCGTTCTCATATTAATGGTAATTCAAATACCCGAGATGTTTGTTTATGCATTCTTGAAATTCAGCTTCCTCATTTACGTATAAACTTGACTGGCGCCTTCTTACATGTCGCCGAATATACCGGCGAACGTTTTACGGAGATTCTTCATCGTGTCTTCGGCGTCCTCACCTTGGACTTGTGTCTGGCTACCCTGGCGATGGAACGGTACTCGAGATAATGGAGGATCCTCTGGACGTCGACCAACCGATGGAGCACTGCTCACCGTGCTGGATTGTGAAGCTGTGTATTATAAAGTTACGTAATTAGTAGGTATTTACCACTTGTTAATAACAAGCGCACTGCCATAGCTATGATTATGACCTGCAACCTAACCTCATTAATATATACCTCGTTCCATTACATCAATTAATTATTATCTTCCAACAGACTTATACTGTTCTAATGAAAAATGGAAAAGAAGTGAAAAAAAAATTGGGTCAAACATCCGCATATTTGCATCAAGGAATTACCACCAACACCTTCAACTAGGATTGATAAATGATCCTCATTTATTTATCGAAAAACCTAATAATCGCTAAATAATGGCATAATGGTACTTCTATGACTTACAAAAACATGGCGGTGTGCAACTTTTTGCCAATTTTGTTATTTCATTTCGTGCGTTTGTCTGTTCCAAAGATTTCCGTGAAACAGTTCCATTTTTCACATTATCAACTAGTTCGCAATCCTGATCTAGGATCTTCGTGCAAAGCGTAAATAACAAGTCATTTTGGGAAGAAAATTTCACTCCGGTTGAGGTATTTTTCACGGATAAATCGTTCTCCATTGTAATATTTTACTTATTATCATATTTGATTTGGATTTTGGCAAAACCCCGTCAGCGGAAAGAGTTTTCCCTAAGGAATTGGAGACTCAGCTGAAAAAACGGTCGGTTTATCCAATCACAGATTTTACATACAACCGATTTTTTAGGGAAGGTTCATTGAAAACTTCGCTTCATATTGTGGCACTGCAGATAAATAAATTGATGTGTTTCCATCGACACTTCTCATGAATAAACCCTTTGAAATTCTAGTTAAACGTGTGCGAATCCCCTTGACTGGGCACAGATTAATGCAAACATAAAAACAACTTCTTGGCAACAGCCTGCACTTAGAGATCATAGTTGATGAAATTTCAGTGTTTAATTTCGTTTTCTTTGAATTATGAACATATTCCAAAGGAAACCCCGATGGACCCTCTTGCATGAAAGCTCGCGGTGAGCTTCTGTTGGCAAAGTTCTAACTTCTGTTTCTGTATAAAGATAGCATAATTGTATGGTTTACATTCTGATAGACTTGGGTGGTAAATATAAGAGAATAAGACTGTGTAGAAAATAACGTGCAACGGGTTTACTGTTTGCTTGGTATACCATAATATGAACACACTGTTCTCTACTTCACGGATCATCGCATCGGTATAATTTAATAAGTCTGATATATATCAGAAAATTTATAGTTCCGAAGGAGCTTGGCGCTCTATGGCACGATTGCCCGTTTATATGAAACCGATGAACGGCCGATACGATCCCCAGGTAATTACGTTTCATCGTAAATAGCGGTTAACCATCCCCGATTAATTAAAATGCAATTTTCTACTGCTGCTGCTGCAGATATCCGTGGCAAACGATCGCGAATCATTCTACCCGCCCTCTTCAGCAACGAGTTTTTTCTACAACTTCATAATGCAATAAGGAAACTAGATTTTCCACTGCGATCTATCTATAAAACGCTATTGAGCTAAACAACACGAGCTAAGCCAAATCCAAATTATAAAACAAACAGATAGCTCGGCAGACCACAGTGGGTCGAACCTATAACTTCCCGCACGGATTTTTTTGGCTCAAAAATAGTAGTAATCTAATGATAGTAGTTCAATCAATTGAGAAGTTATATTATGACAAGTTGTTTACTTTTTGATATCCACAGTTTTAAATCCTGCGATATCAATTTTGGATCCGTTTCAACGACTCGAAAAACCTATGTTTACATTTTTGATCGGCCGATGTAAGCTGGGGCAAATCCCCGAGTATTAAGATCCACTGGTTCGTTCTTTAGATGATATCGATCCGAATTTAGTTTTTGAGATTTTGATTTTTGAATAATTCAAAAAGTGCTTGACCGCCCGAACGGAAAATCGGATCGCTTGTCAGTGTGAGTTATGATAAATCCCATCAATTAGAATCAAAATCATCAAAATCTCTTCACAATTTGTTCTCGAGATATCGAAAGTAAAAAAAAAAATTACTGCACACCCGAACATCTATCTGAAAACGATAGGAGATGATTCTCCGGACCTCGAAACGTGGCCATCTGGTGAAAACTGAACTTTCCATTTCTGGGACGATAGTAATAATTTTTCTTTTTCCAATACGGAAAGTTGATAACAACATTGCGTTAATTGTATAATCACCGCTTGAATAGAAATACATGACTTTCCCAAAATCTGAATCCCAAATCGTTGGACGTCAATGTCGCAAATACCCGCGATAAACTAATTGAACGAGGTCCGTAGGATGAAGTCCTTCGCACGATGAAGTCCTTCATCTAGCCACGGACGACTACTGGTGCTTGGCGGGTGAAATTACAGCACATACCTATACAGACAGCTGTGCGTGGTGTTTCGCGTTGATTGACGTGATTACCGTGAACTACGATGAACGTAATTAACCCTGAAGTATATCAAACCGGCAGATCTTCGTCGTAAATAATCTCCATCATACCTAGCTGGATGTCCCTATATTCACCATGACTGAAGGTCACAATCATAAAAACTATCTATGAACGACAAAATTCTTTCACCAGGCCAAAATTTGACTCCCATGATCCGCGATTCTAAAAGAAAACTAACGAATGTCTATAATGTACCTTGGGAATCGCGACGCTGCAATTGATGGTGACTGTCGGAGGCTGTGACATCACCGGCAAGGGCTGTTGTAGAACCCATCGAACCCATGCTTCCCATACTTGTCATAGAGCTCATACTCCCATGCGAACCCATCGTTGGTGGTATGGGAGTTGGTCGTTCGTCAACGGGACTTGTTGCCTGACTAGAACTGGACACCGAACCTCTAGAAGTTGTCTTCGTAAGTGCGCTCGGCAATCGACAGCAGGCCTATGTAAAGAGACATATGTTTGTACAGTTTGGCCAAATACTTATACCCACACAACAACGGGTTTATACTTCCGAATAGTAATAACGTGGTGGCTCACGTGGGGATTATCATTCGATTGATTTTTCATCATTTTCAATCAAATTCTATCTCGTTTTATGTAAACTTAAAGAGACTCGATTTTCGATGTATTTCTTATAATCTGAACAAAATACTTCCAACAGTATCAACGGTGATAAAATCTCCTATAATTCCGTTTGCGGATATATTGAGGTGACTATAGGTACATAGAACTGCCTTATAGAAGAATTCTGTTTTCGTTGATAACCCGCTTCGTATTGTATTGGGTCTTTTGTACCTGCATCTTTGAAGTGACCAGATCTGCGATATGGCGTCGGTCCTCCTCTTGAGAATCTCCCATCAATGACAATGCGCTGTCATTCACTTCGATGATGTACTCACGGCCATCCTTCCCTACGACCAATTCAATAGCGCAAATATCCAGCCCTCCAAAAAGCTGAGAAACCTGATCCACCCAGGCCCGATATCGATCGATCACAGCCAACTGTTCGAGCATTGCTGATCCCGTGTTAGATTTCCAATTACCACTGATACTCTTGCGCCTGCAATAATGTCTCGTTAGAAATTTCGGAGAATTGGTAGTGAGCTTAATTAGTGATCTGAATTTAGGTAGTAACTGCCGTAAGGCAGTTCTTGAACATCAGAGTAGATTATTTACCGGTTTCAAAAAATTATACACACTTTTCTTATAGAATTCTCAGTTTTTGAAACCACGCGTCAAACTTTTCGTGTCAACATTTTTATTTTATTTTTTTACCTTTTTGATTGTGAGTCATTACAAGCGAAGACTTCCTCGTGATAATTACAGTACCAATCCAATCACGATATCCGTCGAAAAAGTCGTATGTTTGCATTAGTGCCTATGCTTATTAGCCGGAACGTATACCTATAATCATTACTGTTCCTCTACGGTGTATTTCGTAAGGCTATAATAACACCCTGTCATCGATTTGCGTTTCTCGGAAGGACTATTCCATTCATCGCGGTGGTCAAAGCTTTTCTGGCTTCATAGTAATAACTTTTTTTCACCGATTTTTCCCCGAGGTATTCATGATTTTGAAGTCTCTTTCCGATAAGGGAGACCCTCTTGCCCGTAGTTTTTCACCGGGTTATTTACGTGGTATGGCTTCGACTGTGGCCGGGAGATACGTAACTAATGTCCCGTTCGATACCGTGGTATGTACCCGAAAGCTCCTCCCAGGTGAGCACATATTCTTACAACGAATACGACCTGTACATCAGGTAAATGTAGACAGAAACACGTATATGCCGATCGTCAGGGAACAGGAAACTCAAAAGATGAAAATCGAGGCTGTAGCCCAAAGACCCGGGAGGATTTTATCTATTCAAAAGGATTCCGAACTCTTCGCCAGACTAGTTAGTCGGTATTATGCGAGTCAAAGGTATATATACATATACCCTCGACACGGAAAAGGGACTATTGAGGATCGAGCTGCGTGGTCTCCTGTTGCCCCCATACCATTCAACTCTTAACTACATTAGGATTCAAACCGCTTGATTCACTCTCGCCTACGTGTACGCGCATAAACACCTGGTCTACCGCATATATACGCTAGCAATTTAGCACCCTGATCAAATTCTGTCCCAACAAACCTTTCGGAGGTTTCGAGACACGATTGTGCGACTGTTTACCAACGTCTTACTGCCTTTGGCTGAACCTTTTTCGCCACAATACCTACGCTAGAATGGTAGACGGAAAATATCTTCGAGCCTCTAGTCTATGACAGGACATGCTTAAGCCGGAACACTCTTGATCGTGATTGATTGATTGATTGATTGATCCATGTCTGTTACAGAGGCACAGACATGCGGGGGTTGGTCTGTGACGTGAATGAAATATATGACGTAGCAAAAATTTCTTGACACATCCACATATTCTGTGATCTTTGCTTTACGCCTCTCCAAGTTAAATTGCGATCATTTTTCTCATATTCGCGTACTTGCTCCTTCGGGCACTTTTTCTATACATATACGGTACCAATACTCACATAAAGGCTTTGTAGTTGTTCCCGATTTTCTGAAGATGGACGTCGTATTTTGTGTCGATGTATGGTTCGGCTGTTGCATACGCGTTTGACAAAGCCGCTAGAGATGCGAGATCTGAAAATTCTTGGCTGGTTTCCGCACGGGCTTTGCCAACACCCCCATGTGCATGGCCGAGCTTGACAACGACAGGATATTTCGAAGCAGTCACCTGAAGCAAACGTAAAATAACATACTCGGGTCAATAATCATTCAGACAATCATTTCTTCTCATTTTCATCAATTTTTCGACATTATTATTGCACACTAGGGTGAATAGACCAATAGTTGAATTGCCCGGGTAAGAGAAATGTCCTGGTATTGAAAAAATTTACTATAATTGCGTTTCAAATCTGACTTGGGATGGAAAAATGGATTACCAAGAGATCAACGAATGCTTAAGATCAGCGGATCTTGAATGAATGATAAAGTCATGTTAATAAGCTGGTGTCGATAATAACTTCAACGATGTAACCAATTATTATCCTAATTACTCTTCGAGCTGTCATTAAGAGACTCAACATATCAAGATGTCGTTAAATTATTTATATCGTGAGCATGGCTGTATAATTATCTTGGCGAACAAGACTATGCCTTCAACTTTGCAATTCATATATTATGTATAGCTGCTGACAAGCGCAATATCGTATCTTGACAATTATTTACACGAAAATTACCATTCATGAGAAGAAAAAGTCAATGGACGGGTAACGATTTATCAATAGCTGTCTGCAGAGAGAATTTCGTCCCGTTCAATTTATTTTCCTAAATCAAAAGGCGAGTGAATTATTGCCGTGAATTTTATCCCATTTCCGCTGAATCCAACTCGCGAATAAAGCGGGAAGTAAAAGTGGGTAACGTACAAGTATATGCGATATTCTACTTTGTCACGGAAACCTCTGCATTCGAATTTTATATGTATATTAGTACCAACGACTTCCGGATGGCTGTTCACTTGCTCGTTAAACTAACGCCCCTCGCAATCAGAGACAAGACTCGCACGACGAAATGGTCGTAAGCGAAAGTTGATATCCAACTCGTACGAAGAACTTATTGGATTCTACCTCCGCAGGTCTGATACGTGATATCAAAAATGTCTTTTTGATAAGCAAACACATCGTTTGTGTATTTGTTCTGCATTTTATTTTACGAGAATCTGAAAATATGGATTGTTCATCACGGGAATTCGAAGCTTTAGCAAACATATCCTGCAAAATTGCACGTGATTAGAGCGAGCCGCATCTTCTGCTCTGCTTGATCGTGTCTATAATCGATCAGGTGATTACCTGAGTGTAATAAACTGGCCGGCGTTGGCTGGGACAGTATTATCCGTTCGTTGTGGACGAGAGGAATCAATTAATCTAACGAATATCGTAAATAAACGGATTGACAAGCCCCCCGTATACGGTAGGGTATATTCAGGTCGAGGTACTTTTAATACCTCGGTTAATTTGCAATCAAGATTATACAGTCACGCTTGACGTCTTATGTCTTTACCGCCTTTCAATCACAACTTATTTGCCTCTGCGGGATTCTAGCTCTGTACCTACTACCCGCGCTTCGAAACCGAGATAACTTTTATCACAAAACGACACGAAGCGAAGCGTTCGTCAAGCTCTTTGCTGACGCACCCTAACGAACATCCTCTTGATGCTCCTGAATAATTAGATAGGGTAAGTAAAGCCCAAGGGGGTCTTCAGACTTGGCTTATCCACCTTAGTTTACCAAAATTTTCTCAAGGACACGCGTTTACACTTAACTCATCAAGAACACATCTCTCCGTAACCTTACGTACGTCTACATCAATCTCCATCTGTATAATCTCCTTATGATATATCAAATGTATTCCGACTGTAACTATATAATCCCATTTTCGGCAAGCTTAGAAGTCTTGAAAATCACTCGCAATTCTGACAAATCCGAATCGCCAGTTGAAAGAAGAGGAATGCTTGATAGCACTGAACTTTGAGGGTGGTATTCATAGTCAAGTCTTTTTCTAAAGACCATCTCAAAAACAGCTCTCAACCAATCAAATCATGTCCATGACTGAGTTGAGATGATATTGAGAAGAAGATCTGACTATGTACAATTCACTGAAAGTCACTAAAACTCGTTAGTAGTCAGAAAAAGTCAATCAAACTGTTTGCTAACTAATTGAAGTCGTCGTGAGTCGTGGGTCACTTGTACACCTAAAGTTGAAGTGTAAAGCTTTCCTTGGATGTATCGCTTCCATTAGAGTCACAGGATTTTTCAAATCTGTGAAAATCCTCACCGTCATAGCATAACGGAAATGATGATAGGAATAAAAGCTCGAAATTCGTAAACACTCAGACTGTTTAAGCGTACTATTTAGCTATTCACAGCCGAGCAAGCACGTCATTGATTCAGCCGAGTTTCTCGTATTCCGTCCCCACATCTGCGGTTTAGTTCTAGGGTTCCAGATATATACGCGGTAGTGCGGCCAAAGAGAAATTCCCTCTCCGTTATCACGTCGATAAAATAGGCTCTTGAAAGGGTTCTTTACGGAGCACAGTCTGCAGTATAGCACTTTTATAGAGACGATGGCTTCTGAGGTAGTTTTGTACGGGATCAGGTTAAGCTAGGCTTATACTCAGCTCGGTGAGATTTTGGTCTGGCTAGCTTTGGTCATACGTTAGATGTAGGTAACTAAACTAACGTATAAGCTCAGCATTAACACCACCATCGGTTTAGTTTGGTAGACTATATAGTGAAGCAGCTGGGTCTATACAGGACGAAAGAAAGAAGAATAAGTGTACTCCGTTATATCGCGCATCTCTGTTAGAAGAGTTCTTTCTCACCGACTATCTGCAGCCCTTTTCTGGTCACAAAAGGATGATCTCGGTTACGCTGACGAAACATCTTGAGCTGGATAGCATCCCGTTGGTTGCCTCGTGGTGACCCGTGGGAGCTGATGGACTAGTATTACCAGAAAACGGTGCCGGAGAGTATAGAGTTGGGATCTACCTCGCGAGATATATTGACAAAAGGAAAAGTGTGAAGGAGAAGCGAGGTATATGTCACAAGCTCTGATCACGGGTGAAAAAAAATTTCCGAGAAAAGCGAGGTGGAAGTCCTCAGAAAATATGGGAAATATCGTTTTTTTTTTTTTTTTTTATAATACCGTGCAGTATTGGCATGCCCTGAAAATAAGTGGTGCGGAAGACCGACTAATTCTCAACCGACGCGAACGACTGGGGAAGACGGCTCTGCAGCGATCAGAAGAATACCAGAAAATACATATTTTTTTCGATGAAAAATTCAGGAGGAAAATTTACGATTCAGTTTTCATCCGTGGTCGAAAGGTGCTTTTCGAACCGAGTCCCAAGTAGAAAGACATGTCCTGTTGTCATTCACACTAAAAATGTACTCCTATAGCTGTTATCCAATTGTGAAACTTTTTCTATATACATTTATGAGACTTGATATAAGATCCGTCTCATCGTAACCCTAAGTTCCATGATCTTAGCACTCGTTACACGGCTTATTGACACGTACGTGTCCATGTAATTGTACATAGATACCTCGCGTTATCCCTCCATCTATCCACCCAAGAATTATAGTCCACTGTTCGTAGACATCGCCTACACACTGTGGGCACAACTGATCTAGGCGTCTTGAAAAACCCATATGGACTGCCCACTACTACCTGGATCTGAAAGCCGACAGCTTTCTGCAGACTCAGTGAACACTGTGGGTATACTTGCCCCTCTTAAGACGTGATTCAACATTTTGAAGCTCGATGCATGCCATGGGGTGCAGCTCAGATGTTTAATTAATTATTCGTCAGTTTCATTCCGACTTTTTTTTGCTGAAAAATGTCACTCGCAAGGACTGAGATTTGTAATATACTATCTAGTTCCTATACTATCACGCTACCCAGATGTCAAAGTGTCCGGATGAAAGTGGGAAGAATTTGTTGGATACGCGATTTTGCGATACTGGAACTTTGCGGTACCTTATAGGTCATCCTTTCAATGCAACATGATGGTACTGATTCGATGGAACATCATCTTGATCAAAGAATGTTAATGTCGATGTAACACTACGAATCATGATCGCAAGAGTGTCAAGTCTGGCACAAGATCTTGTTTCCCAAAACTCATAGCGAAAATTGATTAGGACTCCTGAATACAAAATGTCTTAAGATCGTCTATATCCGACAAAAAATTCGTTACCAATAAGTCGGCACTGGATATTCATACCATCATCCGAATGAGATTTGGCGTAGGCTATTTTTCAACGGGATAAAAAAGTCGAAGCGAATTATCGAGTACACCAACCACCCTAATGACTGTACAGTGTACACGGTATACCTCATGAACTTTCGAATCGATAATTGCAAACTATCGTGGCTTCACGTGACAACGTGATCCGAGGGTCAGGAAGTTTAATATCAAGGAGCCACACATGAGTCGTGGGTAGAGATCGAGTTGGATAATATAACGATAGTGGACGTCAGCGCGAGCGATGGAGGCGGAAATAAACCAACCCGAACCCATCAAGTCGTGACTGTCTCAAAGATCTTCTCCGTTAGGGCAACCGACTATAATATCGAAGCTAGATACGAGATGATGGCGGCCTCGATACAGTCAATTTCTGAAGCAGCAGGAAGTAGCACCGATTGAATTTCTCTTTGTCATAAAAATTCATCACCATCAGAGTCGCGGCGACGCTATAAAGCCTTCTGCATGACGTACGCTCCTAGTGGCGTGTTCAATGCTGCGAGACCCGCTCCCGGGTACCAACTTGTTATAATCGATCGCAATTCCAGTCTGATACCAGTGCCAGGTGAGAATCGACTCTATTTTTTTTTTTTTTTTTTTTTTTTTCTTTCTTTCTTTCTTTCTGCAATAGCAATAACGAGAGTTGTTGTTGGTATGCAAGTCGAAGGATGGATTCAGGTCAAACCCGCAAGTTCAGTCCCGACAATTTTTGTGTTCTGTTCTTTTCTTTTTCACTTTTCATCTGATTCCAGCTTTTTCGCTGGTTTGTTTTTCTTCATCATTCGAGTATAAGCTTCAGGTTGTAGGGAAGCCTGATAGTCGTAAATTTCCGTTTCACCGTGTGGCACCAAGCGACGCCAGTGAAACTACAACGTTTGGTTCACCTTGTCTGACTCGGTGTTGTTTATTAGCATCGTGCCAGTAGCTGGTGAAATCGTCGGCAGGTCTTTCGGACCGGACAGCCTGCAGCGAGAACCGCCGACGATTCCGCTACGCTTGTCCAACGACGCCGGCGTCGAGGCGCCGCGCCATGCCATGCCATGCCATGCCATGCCATCCCCCTCCGCGTCGTCTTTCCGACACCAGAAGTCCGTTTGAATAGTTGCTGACAACGCCCCGTTACGCGTACCTACTACTTCTTCTTCTTCTTCTTCTTCTTCTTTCTCTTCTTCTTCTTCTTCTTCTTCATGCCGGTGGAAATTTCACGGGGTTGAATTACGATTGCGGAATTCATCTCTGACCTTTTTAATGCCACACGTGGGGAGGGGGGAGTAGAGGGAGGCAAATGATTAAGAATCCTGCAAAGAAGGATGGGGTTTGAGGCTACCGTGCGAGGGTCACGCGAACACGATGTATAGACTGAGATCCCGTCTCGCCGCAATCACACGCGATCCACTGATCAGGAAAATTAGCCGTTTTAACGAAATCACGCCTCACGTGATCCCGATCGTTAGGAGTATAAACTATACGTCGTTGGGCGTTAATTAACCTACGCTAGCAAAGACAACATGATAATCTAGGTCAGCGGTCAGCAACTAGAACAGTGCACAGTATCTTTGAATAAAGCAATAACTAAACTTCGGTGAATTATGGGAACGCTAGGGATTATAATGGAAGTTCAAACCCGGGCGGTGGCGGGACAATGACGTTGTGAAACTGTAACAATCGTCGTTATCCTGGTTGAGCGAGTTATTGGCTTTGGAATATATGTACGTGCACTCACTGTTCCGCAATCGCCGATTACCAGCCGGAAACGGTTGCGAATTTATAATACGATATCCGAGTGGTCGAGAGGTGGATGAAAATTTTACCTTAAAATTTCATTATTTCTTCAAATTTTCGAGTCAATCCCATAAAAAACGTACGTTATCGAACTCTACAAGGAATAACTCGAAAAATCAATCTGCCTACTTGCAAACGCATATACTATAAATTCCGGAGGCATGAGCGAACTAATATGAACGAGTGCCTTTCATACGGATATTTTATTTTTATATACTGGATAGTAGCCGTCGTAAATATTAACCCACGATGAACATTATTTGCTGAGTCGACACCGGATATGGGTATAAATTGGTTTAGTATTGGCAATAAAACGTGACCTTCCTGCCTTTGCTCAGCTATCCGTGACATTGATATAGACGTACGTGTCCAGCGTGTGTTCGAAAGGTATTACGATTACGTTAAGTCCAAGAAAATGAGGAAAAAAAAAGTAATTTCCCTCATCATCAATTGAAATCCGCGGATTTATTTCAACCATTGATTTCTGCACAAAGTTCCACTTTCGGTACTTCCAAATGGAAAAGAACTTTTGAGTACATATATGTACCTGGAAAAGGAATAGCGAATGACAGAAACCCGAGATCCAAGTAACCGGACCAATTACTTGCTCCAAAAGAGAGAACACTGCTGTGAGATTGATCTCGAATAATCTCGTCACCCTATCGGTCGTCCTTCCTCTTGCAGGTTAGATTCCGACAAGATAGATCCTAGCGTCCGGGTTACATGGGTGTAAGAAATGGGCTGAGCTATTGCTTATTCTAAACGTGTTAATTAGTTGGGCGAGTGTTTGAGTACAACCGCGATGTACATCTTCAGACCTCACAAGGCACTAAACCCCATACCATACAGCAAGGATTTGGATCTCTTCCGGCGATTCCTGACCGACGTTATCCGCTCCTTCATCTGAGTCCTCGAATATTTATGTACCCTTAATCGGATGGGCTGTATCACGAAAACAAATCGTTCCGGTAAATCTAGTTCGACCCGACTGGATTTACGACCACCTCCGTAGGTACACCCGGGCTCCGTATTTCCGATTCTGATAAATATTTGAATTTACGGGTTCTAGTAAATTTCTCGAGTAGATGGCTGATGGAAGTTGTCAAAAAGTTTCACGATCTCATCCGAGTACCAAGTTGAGTATCGAAAATATGATCTGGTCGTACAGAAGCATTAGAAATCCTCAGTTTCCATTCACCGTTCGTTAAAATTCTCTCTTATCTGATTGATAATTCGTGTAAAACTCACGCATCGACTCGTTGAAATGCCAGGATTACTATGGACTTTAATAGAATTCAACTATAATTGGACAGATCGAAAGCTCTCGCGTTCCGTTACAGCCAAGATGGTAAGGAGCTTACACGGTCCCTTCTATGGTCAGAGATGCATGTCCAGGTCTCATGATGTAACACAGAAACAAATATCGCATTGTACAAGATAGATTTTAGCCAAGAAAATAGCTGAGGAGGTATCTCTTCTCTGAAATACTTCGAGTATAGAAAGCATCGTTTTATCACGATCAAAAGGAGGAAGGAATTTGGCAAGCAGATATTTCTGCCTTAGGTAGGTATATAGGTATATATGTATATATAAATGTGCAATGACAGATATCTTCTCTGCAATGTCCATTGTGCATCCGACAATGGGAAATCGGAATCGGAATGGCACGTTTTACGTCTTATTTCATCTACAACAAATGGTCGTTCCCCGTTTATCGGGGTATCGCAAAACTGGGCGATTCTTCTTGTACGTCAATTCGTACATTTTGAAACGACGTCGTGTCGAGATAAGAGTTACGGTTAACGTGGCGGCGCCGTGGCCCCGTGCGCGGCTTCGCCGTATAACGCGATAATCATTCAAGACGTCTTGTCGGACACAGTCTGTACACCCAGCGTGACGTAAACTCGCGCGAATGTCTATTGCACGATACGGAGTAACGTTTATTTATGGAACTGCACGATTCGTGGCTCCAGGCAAGGTTGGGCTATTTCTATACTCCGCGATGACATAATGACCATCTATTTTCGGTAAGTAACTAACTGATACCAAAATATACCATAGCCGAAATCTTTGCAGGCAACGAGCAAATCGAAAATCCCGCCCAAAAATACGCGACGTTTTTGGCTCATCCATTTTTTTTTTTTCTTTTATGGGTTGCAGTTGGCTGCAGCTACCGGAAGTGACGTATGGGGTTCGGTGAAATTCCCGGTTCTTATATGGCGCGAAAGATGAAAGTCGGGTACCGGGTGCTTGACTGAATTTTATTGCCCATTTTCCTGGTTCCCATAATATGGAGAAAGATTTTTATCATCGCATCTCCTCGAAAGTGCAGCACACCGAGCTGCAAGAGCGGTGAATTGTAGGATGCAAAGCGCAGGTAATTTCGACATCCCGCACCGAGCGTGGGTGGAGCTTCGGGAAAGATACCGAGGGTCAGGTATATATATACATATACCGTCGACGAGAAATACGATAGAAAAGCAAGAAGAAGAAAAATAAAATAAAATCAAGAAAGGAGAAAAAAGAATGAAAAAAAAATCCAAGAAAGAAGAAGGAAAAGGAACGATTCACCAACGTAAAAGAGACGTCGTTTTCTCCATTCGAGTCGCGCGCAAGAGGCAAATATACTTTTTCTCGAAAAATTTCCCTTCCTGCACTTGCCGCGGTGGTGAATTTATCACAAAAATAAAAGATCCGCTGGACCGGCATGAAAAAGAAGTGTTAATATATGACCCCAGTGAATTTCTTACTGTATTAGCAAACCAGAAATACGTATGTGCAGGAATTCCCTGTTTCACATTGCACCTTGCCTTCGGTTCAATGCGTTCAAGGAACTTGGGTACATATGAGTATTGATATTTGTACAGAGACACCGCGAGCTGTCAATCTATTTAAGATGTACTCGTGACCCGCAGAAGAAGGCGCTAAATCTTTTCGCGTACCAACAGTTTCATAACCGATGCCACAACGGTACAGTGTGCATACATGTGCATAGCTTATATAGGTACCCGGCTAGTTTGCTTAGCAGAGCTAAACGCAAGACCTATGGACTCGGCTCGAGACCACTGAAAGGCGTACTCTGTTCCCTCGCATGGCGTTAATGAGAAAAGCGTGTAATTAATATAGTGTGAAAGTTGTGAACTGCAGTGGAGAAACTATTTCCCCCCCTTTTTCACTCCTCTTCGTGTTCCTCTGGGCGCCTCTTCGTCTTGTACTTTTACGGTGGATCCTCCAGGGCTGCTGCACTGCAGGGTACCAGAAGAAATTTACACTTGTTGGAAAATGAAGCCAAATGTTACCTTCTGGCAGAATATTTTTAGGAATTGCATGTTGAGAGTGGTCAGTGACTATAGTAGAAGGTGACAAGGCAAGGCCAAACGAAACATTTCAAAGCCTCCGAAAAAAATGCTGTTTCAACTACTGTTCAACAGTCGGTCAACTTCAAACGAGAGTTAATCTACGATGCAATTAAATCCGCTGATACGAAGGTTAAGAAATATCATTGCAGCGTTGAATTGCGTTGGAGTGACGCGTTCTCTTCTCTGTACTAATGGCACGAGTGCGCGTTGCGCACCGAAGAGATGTTATCTGAATGCTTGGAACGAATCTAGGTCGACCCCAGTTTAAGCAGCGGGTACGATTTTATGCCGGAGGTCTAAATACGCGGGGGAAAAGTTTGCGTTAGGACTCAACTCGTAGATCCAACTTGTTGGTGGATAATCAATCGTTACAGTCCACGTGGATGCGCAGTTCCTCAACTAAAGTACCCACTTGATTCTTGAGGCCGGCTGTTAGCTGGCTAGCATCCTCATAACTCGAGCTGTCATAATTCACAGCGAATGTAATTTTGCCAAGCGGATTTGCGTCGGGGTTCATATTGTTAAGATTCTACCTCACAAGAGGCTTGCCAGTACGTATAAGGTATATTTATTTGTTTTTCCTTTACGAGCTGTATAATCACTCGGGAAACGTGAGCGAGTGTCTCAACTCGACTTTATCCTAGTTGGCGCCATTCCCATGGCCCGTTTGACCTTACCGCTAAATTCTCAAAGCAGAGTCACAACTCACAGTATCAGTCGGGAGAAGCGGATTATGCCACGAGCGCAAATTCACCTCGTGAAATCACGCTGGGCTCCATTTCATCCCAGACTTATTATTTTTATTGACTTGTTCGCGAGATGTGCACCCCGGGGCTTCTCGAACGAGTATTTCGAAGCTCGGCCAAGGCCCTTTGGCCATGGTTTGATGACGAATAAAAACCTGCCCAAAGTCCTCTTACCTTCTCATCATAAGCCACACCTTGCACGTTACACGTTCGTCAGGCATCTTGCCACTTCTGTGAGAAGATACGCTAACGAATTCCCATCAAATTAAAGTTTTTAATGACCATTTACGAACCATTAACGCCACTGATGTAAACAACAAATCCACAAAGCGAGAACTTGGATTGAAGATGTTGAGCAAGACCTTCACCGTTAATGATCAACCGCGTATAATCTACCGAACCAACTCGAACTTATCCGCATCGGTCGTTGATTCTCCACAGCATGATTTCCTCTCATACACCCATTGTTCTGGTGGTAATTCTCATCTGGCTATACTGCCAGCAGTCAAATAAGAGGGATTCCAATCAGGAATAGATTAAGTCATCTCTTCGAATTCGATCGGTGTTTCAATATCGTTGTATCATTCATCGACTGCGGTATTTCGTAATCGTAAATCTCATCTGCAGATGCCCCTCTGCATCGTTTACGGACACTCCGGTCATTGACTGACGGTCTAGTTAGTACAGTTGGGGTTATAGACATCTTTCCGACCTCGCTACTCTCGGGTGGCATAAGAGATGCAAACGTGTGTTAACTGTGTGGACGTTACAACGGTATGCCTAATCTATGCAACGCTTTCTTTCACAGTGGGAGCTCCCCGAGCAAGTCCTAATTGAATGCATGATTGTTTCATGCACACAGCCTATGCTCTCTTCATGCCTCCGTTCCGCAGTTCGATATTCTGATTCAACTCCCGTACCTCAGTGTTCAACATTGCAGTCCTTGCGAAAGATGGACTGCAAAATTTTACACTTGATTGAAGGACAAACTACTCCGCAGTCAGACGTGAGGACTCAGAGCATCGAATAATGTACATTCATTGAGAGTGACAGGCCCAAATTGTAATTCAAGTCCACTTCTCACCGCGCACTGAATAAATTGTTGTTACAGAAAATTTCCTCGTCATGTGTCTAGATTTCGATTAATAAAATCCTTACAGTCCTTCTTTTATGTTATCATCATTCAGCCGGAAGAATTCCCCGGTGGTATTTGACCGACCACCCGTCCATTCATCCAACGTTTAATTGCAGCAATTTCAACAGGGATGGTGAACTACGGATCCAGCAGCTCGGCTACCAACCGATAAAACTATACATATGTAAGAAGGCGTACTTCTCCAGTGAGTGAATGAAACATCGTCTAATATTATGCTCTCTCCTTGCCTTCATGACTTGGATGCTTTTCGAGTGGATGATCACGTGGGAACATTTCGTTGTATTACGTCGCTTCCTACTTCTATTATGGTAGATGTTGATGTTGTAACACTTTCTTATATAAATTATTAGTAACGTCTGAAAGAAAAATGAGATCTACTTCCAGTTCCAAGCATTCTCCATGAAATTTCGTAACGATAAAAAAGAAAGAGAAACAGATCACGGTTGTCGGACTGCTAATTACGTACATGTAATTTATTTAGAAACACGTTTCCGGTTCGGTGTAATCCGCCCTTCTTAGTATAACAACTAAAACGGTATAGGTAAGCCTAATGCAAATCCCATGCAGAAATGCATCATTAGCTAGAATTCCTAGAAGATCGAGGTACACTGGGCGATGGTATATCTAACTGTGGAACAGGGTGGGAATTGCGGGCACGGAACAAACTGCACGGTCAGATATATCTGCAGCCTCGAGTGTTCCTATATGGCAGACTTACTTTGGCGTTGAGAGTTCTACTATTCTACCTATGTATATATAGTTCTTCTTCAAGCAATGACTATAGGCTGGACCAGGCTAGGCGCTCAGGACTTTCGCGTATGTTTCACTACTCTGAAGAGTCTATTTGAGCGAGCAATCAGTACAACAATATGAAATGTTTACGTAGTCCCCTATGTAGTACGAAAAAGTAAACATAGAGAGGATTCAATCTCGTTTCGTCAGTTCAGCATCAAACTCTGCAGTAGCTACTGCTATTCTGGAACGATCGGAAACCTCGCGGGGGAATAACTGACTTTTGAACTTTCGTTCCCTTGGCGTATTGCCGGTTCCGCGATCCTTCGAACATCGTCTATCATGATTTTAACAGAATTATCAATGGTCCAATGGCACAGACAGACTTTCCGCCCATCTATCTATCCATCTATCTACCTCTCTCTGTCTCTCTCTCCACTCGATGTAATTGAAGTTTGGCAAACAACTGGGTATATACGCATATT
The DNA here is from genome assembly GCA_963989295.1 of Ametastegia equiseti. Classification (NCBI taxonomy): domain Eukaryota; kingdom Metazoa; phylum Arthropoda; class Insecta; order Hymenoptera; family Tenthredinidae; genus Ametastegia; species Ametastegia equiseti. Next base: position 13,908,963 of record OZ022389.1, on the reverse strand, counting down.
GCTGCAAATATTTGATCGAGTAACGAATGAGAATGATTCGCGAATTGTCCGTGCGGCTGGAAATCAGAGCTCAGGACTCATTGGGCGATTGGATTGATGGTGGATAATGGAATTCGTGTAGGTATAGATATAGGTATAGGCATAGGTATGCACGTTAGAGAATATAGGGGCGATTTGTTTCACCGTTAGATATTGGAATTTCTAAAAGTGGATTGGAAGGAAGAAGAATTCTCGAGACGTAGGGCTTCGATAGGTTACGCAGACGGTTGAATGAGTTTTCCTTATTCGGGCAAAGAATTTAAGTCGTCGTTCGCGTCCCTGCGGCACTGACCATGGTCAAGAAGACCGGCGCCAGCTGGGGCCCATCCTTCCGCGACGAAAAATATAAAGCGAAAAAGAAGACTTCCGCCAATTTCGTCGCCGTTTTACCTTCGAATTTCGCGATGAAAATCCCGACTTTCAAAGCCTGGAATCTCTCGCATCGGTCGTTGGTGACTTCCGAGGCGTTCAAACGTGAAGGTAAACTGCCGTTCAAGTGTTAACATACTTTCAAATTACATACACTTCGTGTTTATTTCCACACAGAATTTCTGTTTGTCCAACCTGCGCTCCGAAATTATCCGTTTAGACTGTATTTTGGCTTGCATTAAAATCACGCGAAAAAAACTGCAGACCGTGCTCGGTGTTTTTGAGTCATAACTTCATCTCCCAGTTCCTCGAAGACAACCACCAAATGGAGTGTCATTCGTTTAGTATAAGGAATTGCGAATTTTACCGGAAATTCGCGGTACAGAATGTGATTAGAAGCTCTCCCGGTATATACATCAATTCATCATATTGCTAAACACGACGACGGTTTTTCTTGAAGTTGCTTACTGCTTTCATTTGATTAGTGAATTAATCTTCTCTCCAACTATCGGTCACTCGTATAATACCGCCGCAGTAACCGCAGGATACATTATTCCAATCTTTTGGTTAGCTATTATCCTCCATTCCACAAACTACCACGTAATCATCCGTTTTAACTATATTTCTTCATCCCAGCTACCATCCGTGATATTCTACCGACGTGGATAGAATCCTACAACTATTGAACATTGCTCTACTAGTCCAGTTTCTATTATTCACTATCTTCTTTCGATTTTCATGTGTGCAAACACTTTTTAGTCTGTCGATATCTCGAAAACAAATCAATGGATCTCGATGATTTTGGTCTTGATAGACGCGGTTGTTCGTAACTTGAAACTGATCAGATTTCATATTCCATCGGTCAATTCGTTCTCGGGTAATTCAAAAACCAAATTTCAAAGAACAAAATACTATTTTAATCAATAAAATCTTAAGATCTGATAAACGGATTCTGATGATTCTGTTGTGTCTGAGTTAGTAGAATTTTGCTGGGGCGCGATTGAAATTCCAAAACTCAGAAACTGCTGAAGGTCGAAATTCCGGATACTTTGACTACCGACCGACAGTTTTTAGAATGATTATGTTTCCGAAAGTTTAGGTAGCCAATTTGAAAAACTCCGAATTGAAAGACACTGCGAAGGTTCAGAATTCTACAAGCTTAAGATCTAATGGGCAAAACTCCGAATCTCGGGATTCGCACATGCAACGTCGTTTATTTGACAACTTTGTCATGAGTCTCAGAATCGTGTCGCATATAAATTCGGAATTTTTACCGTACGGAACTTTTGGAATCCAGAAATTCAATCCCGTCCCATTTTGCTCCAACCCGAATCTGATTGAATTTTTCTACCAATTATCCGTTCAATAGCCTATAATAAGCTAAGAGAAGCTTGCGCATTTCTCTCTACGTTCATATATTTCCTAAAACTTATAGTATCGGGGAATTTTCTGGACCACTCATCACCTGAATAATATCTCAGACTTTGCCGATTCTAATATTTCAAAATCGATGGCTGAACCATCCGCTCATTTCCCAAATCGATCCATAGTCTTGTTTAACTTCCGTCATGATTCCTTTGCCTCGAAGGTACTACTAGGTATACTCCAAATTGACTCCATAAGGAGCCAAATATTCTCGAATGGGATATGATCAAACGGACAAATCTTTCTCTCTCTCTCTCTCTCTCCATCATCGAGTTTTAGCCTCTGGTCATTACACGTGACGATTGACATTGTGTTAATCAAATATTACAAGCTCATATCAATGGAGTGTTATTCCACGATACTGACAATAACCTCTCGACCCATAAGAACTCGCAAAGCACGTGGGTGTAGCGAGAGTTTCTTCGTATATTACGTATGTACCTACGTCTACACCCAACCAGCTCGCGTATTACATATACGTGACAATACTAAAGGTAAGGAGACACGTACATACATACGTATGTACCTACGACGTGTGATTCTTTGCCCTCAAGATCGTTCTGAGCACCGCTGCAAACGACGGGGACCCCGACGCGATGCCGGGAGCCCGTACGTTTGCTTGGGGCCTGTTCGGGGTCCCGTCTGCGCCGCGTTGGCGCACCAACTAACCGCGAGATGAGGCTAAGGAGCGAGTTGCAGCCTCTGCAGCTCGCGCTAGCATTTCTGTACGAGGCGCGCGCGCGATCAGTCCGTTTTAAACCTCGTGAAGAACGCGCAGCACGCGGATCTGTTTTTACTTCTAACCACCGAACATCGGGGAGGAACGAAAAAAACCTCGTGTTTCCAATACTTAGGCACGCGCCAAGAAACAAGGGCCGTTGACATATACGTATCGCGAGACAGGAAGCTCTCGACAAATCTCGTAACATCTTAAAACGTCACTTTGAAACGTTCGCTTCTTTATTTTTTTCAATTCCATTTGTATGTTACTTCTTTAGCTTCGTTTTTTTTTTTTTTTTTTCTTTTCATTTTCCTTCATTTTAGAATTTTCGTATTTCCCCACCCTCGGTAGAGTTTTTCTAAAAAAATCGACACAGACTTTAAGAGAATAATAAATAACCGCGGTTTGTGTTCATCTATTCTGTGGGCGATGACTAGTTGATACCGTGTAGCCATCTGAGGTCAGCAACGACGAGAAAAAAATCAAGTATTTCAAAGTCAGAGACTATTCACGGAAAAGGTAGGCAATTCAATACTTAAATATGTATAACAGATAACGCGTTTCTTAATATATATATATATAGCATGTCGACGAATTTGGAATGAAAACTTGAAATCCTTTGAATTCCTTGCGCCCTCGTTCCTCTTCTGGATAGCAAGAATTTGATTGATGAGATGAATTTAATCGCAGGTCGGTGATATCGAAGCGAGAGGAATATATTAATAAAACGTATATTATTATACTGTAGCTGAAAACGTGAATGGTGCGGTCAGCTTAACCCGTTACCATGCAATATCTACGTAGCTCGTAAATCTTGTAGTTTTCTTATACTAGCGGGTGATCGGTATTCGTCTTCGGATGTCGATAATTGGCTGTCATATATGCGAAGAGTTATAGGGCACCATGAACATCTAGAGAGAAATTGGCGTTACGAAATTTAACGGTAAAAAAAAAAAAAAATAATAATAACACCGTAAAACTGGATCGATCGACTGGCCAATTCTTTGAGTCGGATTTGTGCGGGCGAATGGAGATTGGCGGACATGGCGAATTCGTTCGCAAAACAATATAAACCGTTCCGCGTTTGTCAAAGGCAAATATAAAGTCGGTGTGTGTACCTAACCGGTCTGACTATATAGCAGCCAGAGCTAGCTGTTCATACAAATGCGAGAGCAAACTACCAATCGTGTATAGCTTTCAAGAGTTTCCGAATTTATTTACGTTTTCGTAAAGGTATGTGTAAATATAAATGACTTCGTTCCCAGCTTTCATCATCCTTTGGTCCAACGCCTTGTGGCATGGCGCCTTAATACGCCAGAGAGAAAGAGAGAGAGAGAGAGAGATAGAAAAATATGGAGATAGAGAGAGTTGAGCAAATGCAATTTAAAGAAGTGTCAGTTCTTCCGGGTTGTTCCGAAGATTCCAGCGGTAAAAAAAAGCTACACCTGCGAGGCTCGAGTGAAACGTATAAATCTGCGATGTCGAAATATTCGGAGAGGGATGAGCCTTAATGACGTGAAATTGGAAGTAAAACAAACAAACAAACTGACAAAAAAAAAAGCCACCTTTTTTCTTCAATCACGGATAACGAAATGGGTTAATTAATTATTGCTCCGAAATGTGAGATATTTAATCGCGTGTTAAGTCACTAATTTACAGGCTAACGGCGTAGTTACCTACCAGCGTTGTATATCATCAAGTCTGCTACGTCTGATGAACTTACGCGATGCCAAGTCAGTGAATTCTAGCATAGAAACTTGGAGCCTGACTCCTCGTTAATTTTGTTAACCTGGGGTCGTTGGATGGGTATATAAGAAGCACCTTGCGGTTAGAAATATCTGCGTGTGTGTGCAGATATAGCTGCTTTAGATATTATTGAAACCAAGCCACGCGAATGCTCCGAATTCTCGAGTAGGCACAAATTCGTGCAAATATCGAATACCTCGAAGAAATTCCTCTGCACAATAGACAGACTTAACGTTGTCGTAAAATCTTCTCAAGATACGATCGAAAGAGGAAAACTCAAGTTTTTGGAAACAGGCATCTACGTCAAGCTAAAATTGTCGCTTTCGAACCATTTTCTTATCGAAATTTTCGTCCATACCACGTACTGTCCTTCTTCAGTGATGAATATCTTCAGCGTGTATCTCACTAGCGTCTCTTCAACCGTTTATTACACGACGATAATGAATGCACACGCGATACTTTCTCCAGACTGGTCAACATTCGTCTTGCAAGAGTACAGAGCCTGTAACACTATAGAGCTAGTATAGCTTTTTACGGGTCGATTTTCATTGTTTAAAAGACAGAGGCGTTTACTGTGTAACATTATATACACATATGCCCGGAAATCTACCCAAGATTATCATCATAGTTAATATCACTCTTTCTCGTTTTGAACCATTCACGATTTTATAGCCATGACGAATCCAGGTCAGGATAAAGTACGAAGTAGTATACCGACTTTAGAAATCATTTTTCGTTTATTTTGAATTTTCTTGGCATTATTTATTCAAAATTTCTCGAATGGCGCTCTTCACACGAATTGCAAGTTCTTTCATCTTTGTAATCTCAAGCGGAGGCTCACGCGCGCCTGCATCTTATAGGAGTTAAGGGTCGAGAAGATTTGCTCATTCGCGCTGGACGGCCGCGCCAGCTCCCGCAACGAAACGTTAATCTGCAATGTAAATGAAAAGAAAATAAAGAAAAGCAAAGGGGCATTAAAAGCTCACGAGCACTGCAGCATCTTACGGCTTCTCTTCTCTTGCCTGTTATCGGAAGGCGTTGCTAATTCACCAGAGTCACGATTTGGAACCGCAAACACCTTCGGGCACCGTAACGTACTATATGAACGTGAAAATAATCTGTGATGCATAAGGTCCCCGTTTCGGAGCTTTGTTCATTTGCATTAGGTTCTTTTCACTATTCCCTTCGCCCTTCTACATCATCTTTCGAGAACGTTTCAACGTTCTAAATATTCGTTGGATAAAGATGTGGTTCTTCGTCCTGTCGAAACGAAAGAACTGAAAAACCAGGGTTAGATCGAAATACCGAATTTCAAAATTTCCCAACGGTCAAAAATCCAAATTTATTTGAGACGCGATTCTGAGTTTCTAGAAACGTTAGAGTTTAGGAGTTGGAAATTCCTAAAGATCGGAATGCAGACAGCTCGAAGATCCGAAAGTTAAAAACTCCGCAAGTCGAAGAATCCACGAATTTAAGGGAATTTCATTCGGAGTTTTTCAAATTGACTACGTATGTAAACGATAAACTTTTTGGGAATAGCTCGACCAGCTCCTGTATTGATAAAGGAACCTTGCAATAGCTTGAGATAGCAATAAAGGGTAGAATAACGAAATAAATAAGTTGTCAAAGATTTTGGTACGTCAAACCGTTAGTGAGTGACGCTAATTCTATACTTACCTTGTACATTATGACTCTGACCACGATTCAATTAGCCGCGTCAATAGTCCGAATCTTATATATTTCAATTACACTACTTATTTTCGTGCTGACGAAGAAAAAAATAGAAATGAAGGTTCATTCTACAATAAGGAAACATTTCCTCCGAAAATGAAAAGTTTATCAAAGCCCGCAACGATTTACTCAGCATGTTCTCAAAATGCCATGTAATCATCCTAAACCTTGCATCCGTAATCATAATCGAAATAAAAAGTGTGTACAAGTTATGCAGAACTAGGATAACGATTGGTAACGGTTTGGAGACAGAAGTTTGTGATACCTAATTTTTATCTCTAGGCCATCCTCTACGACTGCCCTCGACAATATAATTAAGGGTCGTGTTTTAATTACGCAGCGGAGAAAGAATTTACACGTGTCCCATAAACCAAAATTTTCATGATTCAATACGCGACGATATGGTGATAAAGTCTTCGTCGCTGAGTATATAGAATTTCGCCAATTAGATAATTTGGCATTCCAGCGGTTTGGATGAAACCAAAACACACCAGCACACGTGACCGATAGCTCGCCGGCAACCGGTAGCATATTCTATAGGTCAGTGATGCTATCGGTTCTAGATACTCGACGATGCTCGACGCCGCATCGGCCATACGCCCACCTTTCAACGTACGTCGACGATTTTTACTCCTACTTTTTATTTTGTTTATTATTATTATTATTGATGACCAACCTGGCGGCGAACGGCCAATCTATTTACATCGATAAATTACCTCTCTCTCTCTCGCTCGATGTTTCTCTCTTACGAGCTACCATGCGGCGTACCTATGGCCGACAGCTATCGAAATTTGTACTCTATACTCATTCGATGTATATTGGGATGGGATTGAAATTCCAAATTCCAAAAGTTTCTGAGTTTATGGAATCGGTAGAGTTCAGAAGTTGCAAATTCTGGAAGGTCGAACTACAGACGGCTCAAAAATCCAAAAGTTAAAAACTCAGAAAGCTAAAAAATCCGCAGATTTGAGAGGAGCTTATCACAAAGCAGTCAAATAAACGACGTTGCATAAGCGAATTAAGAGATTTGGAGTTTCGGCCTTTGGGATTTTTGAATTTCGGAATTTTGAACCTTCGGTGTTTTTCAAATTGGTTACGTATGACTTTCGGGGAAATAATCTTTCGAAAAACTGAGTCGGTTTGAGTATAAAGATTCGGAATTTCAATACCGCCCCGACATGATTTTTGGAGCAGTTGTTCGGATGATTTATGATAATTTGACAATATAACAATTGAATGCTAAAAATATGAATGAAAATGAAAAATCAAAATCAAAAAACGTATCAACGTCAACGCATGTAGCGGTGCAGTGCCATCGTTTTTTTTTTCTCTTCCTCTTTCTTTTTCTCTCGACTAACTAATGACGAGAGGTGGCCTCATTTCTTCGGTCATTTCATCGCCAACTGCGTTGCAACTACACGAAAAAGGTTTACGGACGCGTGTCGTAGAGCGTAAGCAGACTACGTCATCGGCCGATTAATTTTGGTTCTATACACGTATAGTAGAGACGATTACGAAAAATTGAACTAATTTCAAATATATGTCGAATCGGAAGAACTGTATCGTACAACGAAGAAGAGAAAAATATAAAAAAATTAATAAAACATAGGGAGTGGTTGAAAAATTCAACTGAAACGACTACAGTTCAGCTTGACAATAATTCAAGCTGAATGTCGTTCTTGGAACTGATTCGTAACGAGTCGGAAATATATTCTGACAACATCATGAATTCCGTTAAAATTTATGCTATTTTTGACGATCGGTTTGAAATCGAGACAGATGAATATCTGGATTCGATATTTTACTTTTGAATGACTACTGGATCAAGCGATATGTTTACGAGTCTAAAAATGTGAGTTATGCCATCGCATCGCGAGAGTACAAATATACTTTTTTACGTTACTGGTTCAATTATAGAAAGCATCTGACTATAGATATACCCCATGTTACAGCCAAACTGTCCGTCAAACTAGCGTATATGTATAGCTACTCGTACCTACATCTCTGTAATGATTTGGCGAGAGCAATTGATACGTCTGTCCGTTCATCAGTCAGCCCGTCACTCTAGACCCGTCAGTTTTTTTTTATTACGTCAATGATTGACCGACCTTCCATAGAGTTTTCTCTCGTGAACATTTTTCTGAATGAAATGTCACTAATTGGACGAGGTATTTCATTTTGATTCATTTATTTTTTAATTAACACACTCTTTATGGTTGACAAAATCTCCTTCGTTACGAGTTTCACGGTTACAATTATTATCCCAGCTGTAGCACCAAAGCTCACGCTATGGGCAAGAGGCAATCCATAATTCGTAATACATTAATCGAATCGTTAATATCCTAAGCACATCCTCGAAACGTAATTTGGAACGTCCATGACGAGTGTTATTCCACATATTGACAATACAATACAATTACGAAAATCATTCGTTCAATTGCGTATACAGTATAGGTGAACATGACGCACTCTTCACAATTTCACTTGCTGGATTCTCCGCCACGACATATCATCAATTGCGAAATATATGAATGGATTTTACGTTGTCGTTATAAATGGTTCACTTCCTTTGAAGGTAAAAAGAAGAAACGGAACCGGTCATCTAGTTGATGAAATAATTCTTCGAACCCTCGATCGCAATCTACTCTAAATTTGCATCCCATTTTGCGACGACGCGACGCGGTAGAATTTTTTCCTTGAATACGCGATGGTTGTTTCTTCAAGGACCTGAAAGAGTCGCCGTCAAAACTGCATTGGCAAACAGCGAGCGTCTATACTACACGTTCGTTCGATATTTACAAAAGAGAGAAGTCCACGCGGGAGCGGCTCGCCCTGAAAGTTAATTGGTAATCGATTGACGTTGATTGGCAAACGAGCTTGCACATTTCGCAGCTCTTCGTCTCCAAGTTAAAATATAAGAAAGCTTATATATTCAGCAATTCTGCTCCGGGGTACAAACTCCCGTAAATTAACCAATCTTTATTAACATTCCGCCTCCAATTAGTCTTGAATAATTCACCCACGTCAAAGCTACATCGAAAATAGCGAGAACATCATGGCAAGTGTAAAATACGCGTAAGCATCGCCGAAATAAATCTAATATGGAATTTTCAAACTATCAGTTTCCGCGGTTTGGATGCCTCCACAACAATCGGTGATATAACGATGGCTGCGATTTGAGCCCAAAGAAGCAGATACATCGAGTAACCATTATGGGACAGCCGTAAGACTTCCCGCACAGATCTTTCGAGTTCGAACAACACAAATTTACTGCATCGATCTAGTCCAAAATTCAGTCATTTCTAAGTTGGAGCGAATGCTATCGATGAAGATCAGAATCCTTTGATTCGTTCTCAAGATATGACCATTTGCAATTTTTTTTTTTTTTTGTAATATTTTCTTCGCTCAACTACTCAAAAACTAGTCGATTGATTGAATCCAAAATCTAGAAGCATGGAAATTCGTCGATTCGTTCTCAAGATATTGTCGGATATAAAATTGATCACACACCCAGTCTATTAAAAAATGAATGGAGGTAATTCTCTGGACCTTAAAACGTATAGATCTTGTGGAAACTCACTTCTTCAATATCGGGTTGATTATGATAACATCTCTTCTTTTAAAGCAAAAAGTTGACAATTGACATATCAGCCAGAATCTCTGAATATTTGAAAACGTACGTAGAGCTCAACAGATATTTTCATCGACGCGTATACATCGTACTACAGGTTGGAATCGCAAGTGGTTGGAACTGGGTCCCCGCATCAGTGTACGTAGGTCGTTTGTTGATTGTTGGCCAAAACCGGAAGCAATCCAATTAAACCACTAGCGAGTTCCTCTCTGGAAGTTAATGGAAACGTACTGGATGGTATATGCGATTCGGTATCAGGCGGTATCAGGCACGCGTGTCACAACGATTGAAGATACCAGCGTAGATTTATGCCCGACGCTAATTGGAATCGAATTTATTAGTCCGTCGTCGAAGAGGTTAAGGTAGGCGGGTGTGACTAAGAAAAGTTCTATAATGTATTTCCAGGATTAAGACCATCCCCATACGATAAACCATCCTGAACGGCTTAGGTAATTGCAGTAAAGATCAGACCGCGGGATACGACGCGGTACCCTTGAAAGAAACTACGTTAACTTTAATTACGCAATTAAGAACAACGCGCTCAGAGGTGCAAACCGACTTCAGATCGTTATCGCCAATTTAGATATATAAATTGTCCGCACGTTCTGGTCTGGACCGTTTTTCTCTTTCTCTCTCTCTCTCTCTCTTTCTCTCTTTCTCTTAATGTTCCAGAAGCACATCGTTTCCCATATAATTGTATAGACCTTGTAGTGCGAAAGCAACCTGCGATTGCGTCACACATAAATCGTAGGTTTGCAGTATGAACGGACTTTTATACACGTTTATCGGATATTGCCATTTGATACTGATTGTTATACCGTGTATAACAAACTTTACGACCCGTATCAACAACGTTTTACCGAACTATAAAAGGCAAAATAGCTTTACTCCGGATAGCTGAAACCTAGATTACGAATCAGATCTAGTATTATAGGAAGGTAGCTGTATAATAATGGTGCGATTGAAGTTATATCGCGATGTAGCAGCTTCGTCTGAGACAATATATAGCAGATTATTATCGTTCGGTAAGCAAGATCAAGACCAATAATCGTCAACTGTATCGAGTTATAGGTATACGAAATGATTCCAGTGAAATATGAATAAATGTGAAAGTTCATTGCGCGTGTTACCTAGCCGTTGAAATTGGAACTTTTGTATGCAGAGCTCATGCAATTCCATATCTCCTCTTCACCAGGTTGAAGTATTCGCTGATCTGAGGTGTTAGCTGGTGGGTATGCAAGCTATGTATTCTGAATACATGCATAATGGCATAGGAATATACCCAGAATCCAGGCTGCTACTGCAGCTCCCGTCGTGTATATAGGACTAAAGATCTAGAAAGTTCTAGAATCCAGATCTTTTCACGTAGGTGTCGTTCTTACAAGAAGTACGCGAGATCCTAGTCCCGTTTCAGCCTCCAGGCCGTCGAAGTTGTGTCATTATACTATACCTTGATACGTGTGGTAGAATGCATTTTTACTGCGATACTCATGCACCTGCGGAGAATTGCTTTTCCCACAAATACGTAAAGAAATAGGAAAAGAAAAATGAAAAAAATTAAACATGGTGTTTCCACCTTGTTCCTAATGAGTCTCATTACAAATATATTTCTTCTGATTCCAGTTCACTATAGTTTTTCTCTTGTATAGTATCGCGCATTGGCTTTATCACTATCACACTCGATTCTGTTCGACACAAGAGACTCAGGTAGAGACAGACATGTCGGCATATTTCCCTGTCATTAGTCTCGCCTCTACCAAGAAATTCATCTACCAGAAAAATTGGAAATTCGTGTTGAAAAAATAATTCTAGTAGAATCGGGTACAAAATGGATATCAAGATGAATAGGTGAAACCCTTTTCCTTTTTCAAAATATCATTAATTCCTAAATGACGCGGATTCTCTTGTCACAGTTCATATGATTTCCTACCAGAACATCATGTGATATTAAATCATTTTTCTGAGATGTAGATCGAAGATGTGCTATGCGAAAGATGAATCGTTTACGAAGGCCACTTTCAGCAGGGAATGTACGCTACTTATGTGACCAGTGTAGTAAATAATACTTGGTACTGGCATACCGTGTTCATATTTTTCTTAGTAGTACAGGGCCTCGGTACGTAGGGATACGGTCCCGAAGGTCGTCTCACAATCAGTGGAGAGCGATATGCCCAGAGGCTACGTCTGTGCGACTGCAGATATCGATCTAGTTGTTTATTACTTTCTACAATTTTCAATGTGTTTCCTTCCACCCACGCCCCGGGAGCCAATAGATCACTATCTTTTCCGAGTCTCGGTATTATACTCGTCTGCAGCACCCTAGAAGACCCTGGGGTAAAGTCTGCGAAGATCGAACACCAAGTTTCTCAAAATATCTCACACTTATCCCAACTCCGAAGTATAGATTCAAACTGTACAATTCTTTCGATACGATGTTTTGTTTCGAGAAAATTTTACTCAATAAATTTTCGTTTAATAAATGACAGAGAGGTCCAATTTTTTTGGTATTTGTTATGCAACATTTCCGAGTCCTCGAGTTTAATTGTAGATGGACCTAGCTGGACACGAGCGTTTTTTTTCTGGAGGACTTGATAGGAAATTTGGTCGCGCCCTAAATCGAAATGTCAAAATTCGTCAACTTTACGGAATATCGGGCCTGCCAGATGTAGATAATGTCCACAATGTCAGAATTCTCCCTCTAGTAGATTTGAAGAAATCGCGTGGTCCAACTTTCGTTTCGAATCAGTGCGGTTACTGCTTGACATGACATAGCGTGCCACGACGTCATGGCCAGCTGCTGGGTTCGAGAGAAGCGTTTTTAGAGAGAAAAAAAATCAAACTCGATGGCTGCTTCTTTTCGTTAATTGACTAAAGTTTGAAATTTTATTGTTTTGTTGAGCGTTCGTTGGATAAGAGATTTTCACACGCTTGGGTTGAGTCGGCTCGAAATGTCTCGTCGCGTTCGAGCCTCGGTGTCTGAATGTAAAAATTAAAATGAAAGAATTAGACGCGTAACAAAGGTCGTCGAAATTTTTGAATAAAGGACCAAGACCATGACTGAATACGCGAAAGTTTCTTTCTCAAGTAAAGGAGCACATTTATCAAAAAGTTTTTCGCAAAGTAATTATCCTGAAAGCCATTAGTTGATTACAATTTCTCGTACCTGGATACTGCCTGGATATTATTATATAACAAGAGACTGGAAGATATGTTTTCGGATATAATTAAGTATTCTTTTCTTTGCTCGGCGAAGTCTCAAATTTTCACTCGATTAGACTTCATTAAAACCATTTTAACCAGAAGTGCGTTCTCCAAATTTTTTACCATCCTACACCATCCTTCAACCGCCTCTCTCCCGAAGACCGTGCGAAATGCCAAAACTGCTGATTCGGGTAATCGTAAGCCGCGCGATGTAGGAATTTCTATGTCAACATAATTTCTAGGGTCATTATTTTTTCGCGAAGTCAGACGACGCCTGAACTAATAATCAACGATCACTTGCCCGAAGGTCTTCAGTGAAAATAATTTGCAATATTGCCATGATCTGCGTCTATATAATGTGGACAAGAGACTGAAAATTGACCACTGGCTTGTAATTGTTGGGTAATCGAGTATCCAGATATTTGTGAGATAATTGGAGAAGATCTGAACCGTATATATGAATAATTATGAAAACAGACGTTGATTTCACGTTCTTTTCGATATAGAACGACCACTTGAAACTGTACACAGCATTCAGAGGGATGAAAAAAATAAATCCAAACTATAGCTATGTGGGCAGCCAGAGCTTCTTCGAAGCTTTCACAAATCCATATACAAGTTGACATTTATTACTCCCGCACAACCAATCAACCCGACAGCAAAAATATATATTTCCTGCCTTGAGGCAAACGCCCACCCAGATTTTCCGATAACTCTTGTTGTGTGAGCCCGGCGTTCGCCTGACCCAGAACACTGATTGTCACCATTATATTCAGGCGTACCTGTATCCGTGTGTGTGGTCAATTTTAAGTCACAATCATATGCCCTGCTGCAGTTGCAATGGTTAAAATTCATTTTCACATCAGTATTGGAAATTGTTTATCAATAATTACACATGAAAGATGAGAAACGTGCCACGGTATTCCCCTGGTATGCTTTTCCGCTGAAATATCATATTCGCATGGTTTAGCTGTTTAACATTCAGCACTATACGTTATCGCCTTACGCGGCAAGACCCTGACCGCATACGATAATGAGGAATTTGCGATTTGTGAAATCTCGGAATAAAGCATGCGAGCTTTTTCCCCGAAGTTCACGCGGTTTACGTCATCTCTATCTATCTCGTATTATAACCGAGTCTGTTTGTCTGCCTAACCGTCTGTATGTGCTTGACTCGATATAGAATCGCGTCATCACCGAAGCACTTTGGCTCTTCTCGAACGAAAACTTTTTTCGGGAAATATCTTGCCGATGTTAAAAAGATCAACGCGTTTAGTTAAACTGTATCAACAAGCCCACGCGATCATTACTCTTAGGTATACCAGGTTTCGAAGAATAAAATTATTATTTCACGATGTTGGAATTTGAAAACTGAATTACGTAGTTATATTAGCTACAGTAATCATGGCGGGGATATAATTGCTAAAATCAAGAACGGCGGTTCGTTAGGTGAAATTAAAAAACGTAGCTACTTATGCTAATGCGTAATGAAGAGGAGAAAATTTTCTTGTGGTGGATAAAACGGGTCCGAAATCTCGACGAGGTTCACCGCTTATCGAATCCTCCTCGGTGCCACGTTAAATGACAGAAATTAAAGAAAAGTTTGAAAAGTTCAGTAAATGCGGTGGTAGGCAAAGTCCCTGGGCAATATGCTAACGATCTAGAAAAAGTTCCCCGGCCAGTTTCGCCAAGTTAATAAGCCTAATTTAATTGCATTGACTTGAACTTCCTGGCAGGGGCCAAGGAGCTTCGCCCCGGAGCTGTAGGTGGACAAAAGTCTGTTTTCTATTATCCCTAAATATGCAATTAAACCGTGGCGTCGTTTACTGCTTGGCGGAACTTCCCTTCTCCATCCTTACCAGTTTTCATCCTTCATCCGCATGAACTTTCCCCGTTTTCTGCATTCGGGAATAACTTTTACCTAGATATAACCTCGAATAAATTTCAACTTATAAAATCTTGACGATGTAAACACACCGTCCGACACACGCCAAGGTAAAGAAATCCCTTCCGACTCTTTAATCCTTCGATCTTCTAGATAAGAAAAAAAATCAGTCCCTCTCAATTATCTGCGGGAGATTTACGCCCCACAAGAGTCCAATTAATTAGCTACAAACGAGCCTTTCATCGAGCCATACATCTCCCATCAAGGAAAACGGTTCTCATTTTTCACCAATTCAGAAAATACTGGACCTTTAAGGATTTAGCTTCTGACTCGCCTGTGGCCTTTCGACCCATCGCATTTCGTCATTATGTCACCTTCCAAAAGAGATCGATGCACTCTTTGCCCCAAACGGCATTAATTCGTTTTATTGGAAGATCTTCAGGCTAAGACGAGCCACCCATGTTAATTTTTTCCAGAAAATTGACATCCTTGAATCAAAACACCCCATGATCTTGTTGAATACATCAAGAAAAATTATGATTCGATTAGAAAGCTATGAAATCTAAGCTCGTCGCTACCGAATTTTAAAATTTGCATAAGCGGGAATTTTATAGGAGCGAAAGAAAAGTGAAGGAGAAGATTGATGTAATTTCAAAGTTTGATTCATCTGATAAGTCCCGGTGAAGAGATACAAGCATCGATTACACCTCCAAAAGCGCGTGATTTATAAAAATCAGATGGATCCTTGACAACGTATGTCTAATTAATTCTATATTCGAATTAATATCAATCGATCTCACTTTGATCTGATTTAAATTACCGAAAACTATTTCTACCTCAGTGTGTCAGGAAACGTCTATAGAATTCAATGAAAATCTCAATTTTCTGGTAAATATATTCAAATCTTAGTTCCGTTTCATGAAAAATTGAGTAATTGACACGATCTGATTGAATGACAAACCATCAAAGTCGAGCCTACCTTCATATACAACAGTATCTATCGTAGAAGAATATCGACGAAATAGTGAAATTTCAGACTTTAATATTGCAAGTCGAAAAAGCTCCGGATACTCTCCTTTTTCAGATCCAAATTTTTCTGCATCTCTATACTTCCATAATGGCTAAAACAAATGCATGGCATACTTGGACCAGACGATATTTCTGAATAATTTTCGTATGCATTATACCTTATACGCCAATTTCGGGCCACCCTGCAGCAATTGTAAGAGATGACCACAGCCATTCTTCGTATAATAAATTTGCGGGCTTTTTGAAGATGCGTTACGCAATACGTACGATATTCACAAGAATAGCTGTAGGCTTCGTGACTAGTGTAACCGCGTGCGTGTCGGTAGCGTAAGATCAGAATTTATCAACAGCCTTTAGGCGTACACGCCTCAGCGCTGACTCAGCGTACAACAATCTCATTCACCGCAAAGAGAGATTCGCAAGATCCTGACTGCCTTCTGGCCTGGCCTGGCCTGGCTAATCTTTATTTCTGTCCGCGCGTTTCATGCCGCAACTCAACCTCGTCAGCTGACTCGTAGAAGAGATAAAAAGAAAGAAAGAAAGAAAAAAGGAAGAAAAAAAAAAGTAGTAAAAAAGAAACCACACACGAGTTGTATCTATACGCACTCGTAAATGCCGCAGGGACTGACCGGTCTCAAAGGACTCGTAGTAAAGTTGTGCAAAAGCCTCCTCGTTTTCCCTACTTGGTCGTGACTGACGATGACAAAAGTTTTTTTTCTCCGTTGAATCCGCAACTAAAATACATTATTGTTTAACGAATAAGTATATCAATCGTGTACAGGTAGGTATAAGGTACAGGCGATGAACCGATTTAGAGTCATGCGTCAGTGTCTCGATCGATTTCAAGAAACGCCCTCTATACGTACGTACGACGGTGGCTAATTATAGTAATGAAGTACCGAAGCGTTCATATCCATCCGTCCATACGAACGAGATGAATGATTTCATTTCACATCCGAGAAGCTGATGGCACATGCCTTGTATCCTTAAAAACAACGTGGGAGGTCCAATGCCTATTTCAGTTAGCTTTACTTGCCGATCGATCGAACGATCGATCGACATTTCTAATTGCGGCCTGCGGTCGAGGCTAATCCAGCACTTAAGGTAAATACCGCAATTAGCTATGAAGTCAGTAGTCAGTCTATTCGGTGGAATCCTCTATCTTGAAGAAAAACCGATGTTTTGTCGTTAGAAATTCATTAGAAAGAAACATCGGTTAACAAATACACATATATGAAGTCTATGAAATCGGTTGGATAAACTTGACAAGCTCGTATAGACACGCCGTGTATGAAGATCTATGCTTATGTAACAATTTAATCGTCACTTCATCCGTGAAATGACAAACATTTGTCGTTCTCGATATTACGGTGAATTATGATTGATTGATTGATTGATTGATTGATTGATCGTGATCGAAGCAGAACGGAATTATAGGGTTTGCACCCGAGTGGAAAGAAGAAGTTGTATACAGGGTACTGCTGAGTAAAGAGAATCGTTATAATAACTAAGCAGCAAATGCCGCGTGGGCGTATTGAAAATAGTTAACGGTGGTATGTAGTTTTAATTAGTAGCCCAGTAAGAGTTTATCAGAAAATCGCCTCGGAGGAATTTCGTCGCGTTACTGAGGCAGACGTTCTCGGCACTAAAGATTAGTTCAAACTGTAAACCCGAAGCTCCGAACACCGAGAGTTCGAAAGTATATATCGTTGAACGAATATCGTACCCTTCACCCATACAATATACATATACCTACCTCAGTATTCAATTTTCCCTATCTAACGTAATTCTCGTCTACGTTATTTTACGGAAATAAGTAAAATCTTATCCGTTCAAAAAAACCCTAAGTGGCTTAACTACGTTTTGATTAGACGCCCACAACCCCATCTTCGCTAAGTAGCGCTATAAGGCGATAGCGATAGTCTAGCCGAGCTTTCGAACAAATTCTCTTATATTCAGGAATACAGTTGGTTGTGGTATATATACCTCCGTCATCGTACCTTCTTCTTGGATTTAGGGTTCATTCGAAACGCATTACGGGGTTACGTAAGAGATACGATAATAAATTTCCATTCCTTGGGTATAGGTATATATATATATATATATATATCCTAATAAAAATGCATTCGACGTCGCGGTGAGTCATGGACCGAGCTTTCGTGCTGTGCGGGGAAAGGAGTTGGTGCTTTTATCACGAATCTCAACGGTGAGCCAGCGAGCTCTGATGCTGCAGAGGCTGCAGCCGATGCTGCTGATGCCGATGCTTGTGCCGATGTGTTATAGTGGTGCAGCTTCGACGCGTCAAAGACGTGCCTGTGTTTATGTATATTTGCATATATACGAAGACGCGAATGGAGAGTGAGCTCACGAGGTATACACACATACCAACACTAACATACGGCGGTCTCCCGTGCGCCGCGGCGCGTATAATAGAGGATATGCGATGGAAGTGGAGCAGTCTTGCTTTACCACGCGTCTCTGAAGTGTCCGGACGCATAAAGGGTATACACACCTGTCTTCTTATTATTCTTCAAACTAAATTATTATACGACTGAGAAAGTGCGCAGTGAAGTTTTCATCAAAATATACTTTTAATTATTCTTAAGTTCTTCGTCGGAAAATTGTCTCCGTTTCTATCATTTTATACTTTCTTATCACCGGTGGAGTCTCAAATTCAAAAAAGGTTTGTAGTCTCGATTGCCATTTTTTTTTTGTGGAAAACAAATGCAGTTTGCAATTGGGAACCGGAAAGATGAAGCGAATTAGTAGATATTTGCGAAGCGGTCGTTGTCGGTATCACAATTGTTGATTTCAATTGGAATTGTGTGAACGATATACCCACGCCGTTGTTATTTACTAATGATTTACAGTTATGATTGAATGATTTATTGTCCTATGTTGATTTGTTGTAATTAGCAAGTCCTTTTTTTTACTCAATAATTTAACGACTGAGCTAGATACCTATGGCTAATTGTAATTATACGATATGAATATCAATTATCCAATTAATTATTCAATCGAAAATCCGCGAGTCTGGATTGTCGATCATCTCATTAAATCCATGACAACCAAACAGATTTTTGAATGTTCAATCCTGAGCATCTATCCATATCCATCGCTTCTGCCAGAGCCAGGGCATATTCCGAAATAAGTTGAACGGGTCTGTTTTATTAAACCGTCAAAACCACAGCAGGCCATTTCACAACTCCCCCGAGTTTCATAAGTAAAAGTTACCTCTGGTTTAAAACCTTCTCGAACCTCGCCTCTGTTATCCGGAGGCTTGGTTCGTCGCTGGACTCGGAGCACTCGCAATAGAGGTTTAAATCTTAACCGTCATTCTTTTACTATGGTCAGCCAGAAATTTGGAACTTGAAATTACCCACCGTGATTTACTATCCCTGTACGAATTACGAAGTTCTCATATATCCGATGTACCTGCATCGGCAAGAAACTATGTGAAACCAAACCATATGATATGATGGATCGCCTTTCATCACGAATCATTCATTCATATCGTGTACGAACACCCTGTACAGGAATTTAGACTCGGCTCAATCCTAATCACAAAATGTGAAAAAAAAAAGTATGTTTACCACTATATTAAGTTTGTTAAAAAAAACTTGCTAGTCCAAGTTTGTAAATCAAAATCGTAACACTTTCTTAAGTCATCGAGTCATTGAGTGAGATTCCTTGTTTTAAGCCTGACATTTGACAGAGAATTAGTGTGGTTCTGTTTTCACGTAACAAAATATTTCTCAAACGTGTCACTGTACAAGATCGACGAATAATTCGTGTAAGACTTGGATTTTGAAAACTTGGGTAAAAATTGATAACTCGTAATCGATAACCTCAACATCATAAATTCATAATTGCTTGCAGTCCAGTAAACCAGTAAAAAATAACTGATAATTTTACTCGGTTTTCTGATACTTGTGAAATGTGATAATTTGAATAAATTTTCTGTTCTTCTCCCGTGCAGCCCAAGATTTGTCGAAATGTTATCCATTCCACAATATTTGCGAAATTCCAGTTGAACGGTTGAAGTAAATGATGAATAGCTCACTCAAGGAAGTGAATTTTGCGAGTGTAAATTATGAGCACAGAGTTCGTTTTTGTACGAGGTCAAAGCTGGCATTTATTCTTGTCATCGATGATATGAAGTACCGTCATGGCAGCTATGGTAAAAGGCAAAAGGAATTCGGGGCACGAGTAGAACCTTCTGATCAGTAATATCTCTATCAATATCAGTATCCCAGGTCCAGGGGAACGTTTACGGAATTCAGAAATACCCTAGAAAGCTATTATAACCGAAATAAGTTGTTTTTATCAATCCCGCGAAGAAGGGGAAGATACAGAAGCGTGCGTTCAGAATTTTATAATTCTCTTGGGTCTTGGAGTTGGTGCCCGCGGTGAAGCTCCCTTATACTATTCCACGGGTCCCTTACTTTCCACAGAAATCTCGACTCGGTTTAACTCTTTTGAAGACCAAACTTGGCCGAGGTTAGGCAATGTCGTTTGATTTACGATCCAACTCTCGACGTGAAATCATTACGCCCGTGGAAACCAAAAGCTGGATACTTGAATGTCTAGAACTGAACTGGAACAAACTATACATATACTTGTCAGTTCAGATGTAACATGCATTCAGTGCACCCGCGCTGGCAGGGCATCCATCAAATTTCCAGTTTTTCATACAAAACTGAATCCCCTCCGGATAAAGAAAATCCTGTGAATCACGTCAGGATTATTATTTTTTTTCTTTCCAAAACGTGACTTTGACAATGGAAACTAGCCCGTAGTATCCATGGGCAATTCCCCATGATGGTTCAGCTTCCAGCTTAGGCTTCCCTAGTTTCCTAGTATACAATGCTTATTAGCTGCCTAGTTTATGCACCAGCAACGCATTGCGTCCTAGCTATTCAATTAAACGATCACTTTGGAGCGCATAATGCGGCGTGTGTTTACGTAGCCGTAATTAACGAAGTTAATTACTCCCTCTATTCCCCCGGGGGGGCTTTTCCCGCCCTTTGGACGATACTGGGTATATAAAATCATGAAATACGTAAAAAGTCAATTCCCAGACGATACATTTCTCCGAGAAACAACTCGATTGGTTGATTGAATTTCTAATCACTGTTTGATTCGCATTCGCAAAGCAACGGTAATAAGGAGCGAGGAAAATTTCTCGATTTGTGGCTGACGCTAATTGAATTGTTTACTTTATTAATTGCTCCGTTAGCGATTACTTTTTTATTTTCAATTTTCAATCCGACTCGTTATGCTCTTGCTTCGATATATTATACTCAATATTTTGGAACCGTTTGATACTTGTCACACATTTTTTAATAAAAAAAATGTTGAAAGTCAATTGTAAGCCTGTGATAGCCAAAACCGATAATCGTCTGCTTCCACTTATCGCTACTTCTTTATAAAGTGGATTGGCAGACCGCAGAGTTCCGTCGAGATTAATTATCGGTTGAGCTTTTACTTCGTTTTTTTTTTTTTTATTTCCCCCTCTTTCTCCTTTTTCCCTTACGAGTGAACCGCGATCAACTCTGAGAACAGCGATAATTAACGGTAGGACGATTTTCGGCCCCAATTTTACAGCAATTAACCAGCCTGCAGCCCCGCATGTAATCCGGTTCTCCGAATTTGGTAATAACTGTAGTTGTACGCGGTCGCTGATAGAGATAGTGACGTAATTGTAATCACGCAACGCCGATACCCACAATACGCAATGATTGTGACGCATCGTGCCTAGAACGTCGACAAATCGTAATACATACAATAGTTGTGCGGTTGTGATGATTATTTTTAACACACGTGTATCAAGGTTCGACACCCTTATCTTTAGTCTACGTCATCGCAATGAGGAAAACTTTTCAAATTTCATGGAACTTCCACAAATGCTCTTGAACCAATCTTACTACAAACACACGCGCACATATACAGTCACAGAAATTCACGAGCTCAGCTTTGATATAAAAATAGCAGATCTTCACCGTGGCTTCAGTAACCAACTGACCACGGTCCCTCTCTTAGTTAGTTATTCAAGTTCATTACATAGTGACACTTCGCATATGATACACTCCGCGGTGCTATACTATACCATCGCTGCTTTCGACGAGCCAAACATCTAGTAATTGACGATAAGATTTTAGAAATTCTACCAAAACCGTAAGTACTTGTATTCATCGAACTATCGGGGAATACTGAAGATTATCTGATACCAGTGAAAGAGTGTGAAAAAAGGCTGACAATCTTTGTAGATTCTCATACAGTTGAATGCATACAGTCATGATGTTCTTCGATAGACTCGAAAGTCAGAAATCACCGCACATAATGTTTGTTTTATGGAAATCGATGGAATTTGACCTAAGCATTAGGATTTGTGGCGAACATTGGTACAATTAGTCCGTCGCTTTGATGCGTCATTGATCAGTACATTGCAGTTAGTATTAGGAGATGGATGCACAAAGGCATCATGGAATGTATGTCGTAGTGTCCTGTGGAACGTAACTGAATTTTGAAACGCCTTGTATGAAGAAATCTAAAAAAGAAAAAAAAAAAAAAAAAAAAAAAAAGAAAAAATCAACCAGGGGAAAGCCTGAGAGTGCAGAAGTGATAATTATGCGGTTGAATCAAAGGTCGGTGAACTCGAAGCAGCCATACCTCTTATCGCACCGATTGAGATCCACTGGGGTATTATTTAGTCTAGAGGGTGTTAATTAATAACCTAGCGACCCATGCCCACTTCCAAGCATTTCCAGTCTCTACTTCTGTCCCAGTTCTCTCTAATGCAGAGGCATGCTGTACGAAATTGTGTCAGGAATAGTGGGTACATATACATATACCTATCCACCTATCCAACTACCAACCTAGCTATCTACGTAACTATAGTCACTACACTATCCAGCTGACATCTTTGAGCAACCCCTCCTTGACGAGGGTTGTAATTAATGCATAATCATGGTATAATACCACAGGCGACCGGAACCATGAGGGCCTAAGCTATACCTACTACTACTAGGAGGATCCTAGTCTAGAATAGAGAGCCGAATCGTCCTGCAGAAGCGTCCATCCGGTAGGGCGCACAGTTTGATTGTCTGTTTCGAATAGGTGGATTTGCCCGGATCTGAAGTGCAGATAACTTTGGTCCTCTCCACAGCATTCACGTTGATCAAACCTGTGTGAATACCGTTTCTCTTGCTAATTGCCCAAAGGCGTTTCCCTAGCAAACCGCATTGATTAATTAACCATGTCATACCGCTAATTGTCAGTTTACTGTCCCTAGATTTCGTTAAACATTAGTTAACCAAATTTTTATTGTCACCTATGCTCTGCTAACCCTTTTCTTTATCATCACACTAATCAAACCCGTTAATCAGACACTCGCGTAGGACAAGCATTATCGTTTTTTCGATCAATGGTGAGTACGATTTCATGTCGCTCTCCGAATCGAGTTATCATCACTAATTATTTATAAAAAAAACAGCTCGATTTCCAGTTTTCACAGCTATGATGCTTTGCTCGGTTCATTCGATGAAAAGGCCCAGTGTGTAAAATCGATCAAAACGTGGTACGATGGGAGGTTGAATTACGGCGCATGTATATTATATCTATTCACAAAATATGCATGCACGTGTGTAGATACATGTAAATTGTTGATATTACGGATTATAACGAGCCAACGTATACGAGAGTATAAATTGATGGGAAAATTTGGAAAAATATCCGTCACCGAACGGACCCTCGTTAGAGTATGTCGTCGTCACTAGGATGGCAGCCGAATGAACCGATCATACATTATTCATAGAAAAAAATTTCTCAATTTAGATGATACGAAGTTATGTGTGTCGGAGTTATGTGCTATATAGTAGACGTAGAAAATCCTAGGAACAATGCTCCGCATAATTCAAACATTACCGCAAAATACGCGGAGATTTCTTGGCTCCTTTTTCTCTTACCGCAAGCTTATCGTCGAATCCGATGACACTGCAGATTTATACAAGCCCTCGATAAGAAAAAACCATCCTTTGTATGGTAACCAAAAAATGAAAAAAAATAAACGAAACGCAGCTTAAATCACTCTATATCGATAAAGCTCAGGGTATTTATTGAGAACGGTGATACCTATGCCAGATCGAATATCAACGGAGTTTTGTCTCTTGTCGGAATTTGTTGAATCTGTCGATTCCATGTTATGCGATTACAAGTGTCAACATTCAATAAACGTGGGTTGAAATTTACGACTGTTTGCTTGCCCTCGGGGGTTAAATCTCTCCAACCCTTTGACCGGCACAATAAATATCAATTAGGTTGATCGTCACTGGCTTATCGTTAGCTAACAAATAGGTATGTGCCGGTACGAGGATCGTATATATACGTATACTGCAGTGAGCAAAGCAGTCGCCATTATTGTAACACGAGACCAACATCACGAGCTGACACGGTTCAGTTTAGTAAATATTATTAGAAAAATCAGGGGATAGATTACCGTAAAGTTCATTGGCATTATGGGTCATATTTTACTACTGTTATATTATATATTGTATTGTATATACGTCGAAACTTTTTTCGCCCATTTGAAATTTGGAATTCATTTTTCATGAATATTTTTTACACAGTTAAATGATCATGGATTATGTCTATAAGTTTCTTTCCCTTGTAGTTTACCGAGTATAAAACTACCGCAATTCTTCTTCTCGTTGTTATTGTTGTTGTTGTTGTTGTTGGTTTCGCAGTTCTGGGATATTATCATGTACAAATGTCTCCCATGCCCGAGGTTGATAATACATATAGGTACTTGACGTGAGGGGGGGGGGGGGGTTGGATATGGCCACAAAACGAGCTTCGGCGACCACTGGCTAGAATAATTAATAACTTTTCCATAGTGAGGATTTCAATACGCGACCGAACCATTGTTCCACGTAATTTCAGACCGTGTCAAAACGCCAGATTGCTTCTGGCGTCCTAGAGTCGACCGGCATCGGACTTTTGCTCTCGGCCCTGTTCATTGAAACTTTCCGTATACATACATATATATGTATAGCATGTGAGCATACATGCATTGAACGTAAACGTGTACGTGTCTCTGGTAGTTCGACGGCAAAATTTTCACCGTCAAATTTGTCATGAGAGAAAAGTTTTGCAAAACGTGAAATTACACGAGTAGGTATATGTACCTACGCCGGTACTCGAAATGATATTTAATTGTAATTCCGACCGCGTATAATTACGTAGTTTCGCTAATTAGCGGTACCAGATTAATCTGTAATGGTATATATATATTCGGGTACAACAAAAGCTTTACCTCATTAACCTGGAGGCAATCAAATGTTCATAATTAGTATCGTTCGGTTGGTTGAATTTCATTCGCTTATACAATTAGTCGTCTAAGTGCCAATTTTCTATATACCGTGCATACGTATGTGTATACATATACATAGGCATATAGCGAACTCTGATTGGAAAGCAACATTTCATTTTCAACCCAAGTGCAATGTGAAGAATAAAAAATGAAAAATAAAAATTCAGTACATTTTTCGTGGTTTACTTGCAATAACATATAGTAACGGAATATTCGTTATTTCACTACGCTTTTCTAAGCTCAAGTTTAATTCATGCATGTATGCAAATGGGTTTAATCTCCGAGCTTATAATAATCGAACTGACACCAACACGACGACGTCGAATAGCCAATCAACGGTAATTGATCCTCCGCACTTGGCGAGGTGTGAAGTCGTTAATTTGAGGATAAAAATCGCGAGCTTGCCACGTGTTGAGTACCAACGCCATACATAAATGCATAATAACATACATAGGGCCAGACTGGACTCTGTAGTAATGACCACATGCAAATACTAGCTATAACTGTGGATTTGTATTTGTCTATTCGTATGTATAATGGAAAACGCAATGAAACTACATTCCTAATTGCATTATATGAAATCTAAAGTGATAACCCATTTCGGATTACAGCTTTCATGCAAGAATTAGTGAAGCACTTCGAAGTCGATGTACTTTCAATCGACTATTCGGGCCAAACGAAAGTCACCGTGTCTAGTCAAGTTGAAATCTATACCGTTAGTCGGTATCTGGCTACTGGTTGTATGAATTGATTATCGCATTGACGAGACAAGGCCAGATTATTTGAGTCGAGACACACCTGCCAAGTGCAATTCAATAACTGATTGCGTCAGTTTAAAAAACCAAAGAAAAAACAAAGAAGGAAATTGACTTGATGATAATTTTCGACTCTGTGTAATGTACTTTGTTCAGGATTTTCAATACTTTTGCAATCCTTATAGTGACTTGCGGAAACAATCCTGACTTATACTCGTTTCTACGCGGTCTAAACCATATGCGTCTACTTTACGGTCGTAAGACAAGAGGCTGGCTTTGTAACGAGTATCAAATGTATCGAAGTATCGATAGCTCGACGAAACCTAATACCAACGAGGGGCGGAGTGCGCGAATCTTATGTAATCAAAACTACCTTGCCAATGTATAGACAGGTACGATACTCTGCTAATTCATAAGAGTAATAGTCACACCGGGTAAACATACAATCGGTTTGAATAGGACATGATAATGAATATGCGTGTTAATTTCAATCGTGACTTCCTCTCGCCTGGCAAGGATGATACTTTAGTATCTAGTTGTAAAATGTGAATTAGTTCATTTTCCGCTTCCCTAAGACCGAAAATTGTCTATTTTTTGTCCATTGATTTTCGTATTTTTATCTTCTAGTTACTTTTGTGCAAGTACAAAGTTAGAGAGTGGCAGCTAAAGAGAAAGGAAGAGGCATTTGTAACGTGATTTTCTTCTGCCCCAGGCGAGCTTAATATCTATCTAGGAGAAACTTAGTTTATATTAATTTAAACTTACGGTTACATCAGGTGCTATATAGAAGAAGGAAAATAAGGGGATCGTTGAGTTAAGGAATGTCATAGCCATTATAACTGAGTTTGCGTTGTTTTCAATCGTGTTTGTAACTTATGTACAACATCCGGAGGCGAATAAAGTTGCAAATTATTCATTATTTTCCATAATGCCTAGACCAAAACATAAGTGCGGAAAAATACTTCTTCAAATTGCTTGCTCGCTGAGACATTGAATTCCTTCGAATGTGCAGTATATGCACCTTGAAGTATATAGATAGGTACATTTACACTTGAACGTCAGCACTGCGTTTCTAACGTCCGAACTGCTTCAACTATCCCAAGCATTATACCTACCCAACCTGCCTCGAATAACACACTCTGGTCTATTGGGTTACGGTTAACGCTGACTAAAGACTGAAGAGCCACCTCAGCGATGATATTCTCATTGAATATTGCTGACTTGGCGCGATTAACGAACGTTCTTCAACGCTCAGAGATCACGTAGAAGAATTTTTTAAATGGTGGGCAGATCACTACAAGTGTGCCTAGATTATACACTTTACATACTTGTACTTTGAAAAGAACTTAAGAATCTTTATTCCCATGCCCTGTATACCTATATACCGACGTATGTTCTTGGACAAATTAATTATACCGTTTATTATGTCCGGATACGTATATATATTCCACCTGCCTCGCATAACCAGGGTAAACTTTGACGATGGCATTTCGGTTAAACGTGCAACCAGCTAGTCAGCCCGTCGCGTCAGCCAGCCCAGCCGGAGAGTAGATCTGAATTTGAACAGAGAAAGCAGCAGCAGAATCCACGTCACTGAGAAATTAATTAATTAAATTTCCTAAGCTGCATAGTGGACCCCTGCAGCCTTCGTGCTCGGTGTAATTCAGTTTGGAGCGTCACTAAAGTTTGATATAAAGCTAACGCCAGGTCGAGTTTCTCTTAAAACTATACCCCGCTTTTTCCTTCCTTCCTTCCTTCCTTCCTTCCTCTCTACCTTCCAGACGTCATACTTGAAGAATGAAAAGATTTCACCAACCCAGAGACCCCCGTGGTCTATGACTCTCTACTTAGGGACTAAGAGGGCCAAAGATCTCAAGCATAAATCAAACACGACCCGAAGTTGAGATTCTGGTTGCAATTTACCATGTAAACAGGACATTTTGTTGAAATGCTTACCGCGTTGATTGAACATTATTCCGAGGGAAGGGATGTTTATCACAGAGGAGTGAAAAAAATTGCTGTTTCAACATTTCGCCAAAGACAGAAATCACCGTTAATTAAAGACACCATCTTCCGTCAATTAACCGAAGGTAATTACGCATGTTGATTCGAGATAACGCTCGAATGGTCAAGTTACCAAACTTCACAAGACCCCGGTTGATATACGCTGTACTAATTTGCAATAACAAATCAACTATCAATATTGGCAGAAGGTATAGCGAAGGAGGCAATTATAATTAAATGTTCAGCTTTCGAGTAGACACATATTTTCATCGTAAGAGCGGATTATTCCAACAATGGAAAGTCAGCTTTCTACAATGACAAAGCTTTTTGCCATTTCATTTTTACGTTCAGTTTCAAAGTGTCGGTATAGCGACGAAGTAAATGATCGAATCAATCTGCTTGGCGAGTCTCGAAATGCACCGTAAATGGAAAGGAGCCGTTGCGCGACTTGCGACGTAGGTATAACTGCTGCGATCCTATCCTGCAGTACACTTAATTTAGCATAAACATGAGTTGTGTGCAGCAACCTAAGCAAGCCACGCGTGGCTCGAC
The DNA here is from genome assembly GCA_963989295.1 of Ametastegia equiseti. Lineage (NCBI taxonomy): Eukaryota > Metazoa > Arthropoda > Insecta > Hymenoptera > Tenthredinidae > Ametastegia > Ametastegia equiseti. Next base: position 13,880,505 of record OZ022389.1, on the reverse strand, counting down.
GACTACCATTTATGTTTAATAGCCTTCTATTTTGCGTAATTTAACTAAAGGGTTAAGGTTAATAGCTACGGCCTTGCCAGGCTCTGCCTTGTTAATTCAACTTCAGTTCGTTGTAACGGTTGTGTATAGGTAGATATATACGTATGTTTTGAGGAAATGAAAATCTCCTTCAGCCAATATTTGACATTTGAGTACCTGAGCAGAACTTTACTACAAAAACAAAAAAATAAAATAAAAATTCCGGAACCAACAATTTCTCTCAACAAACTCATCTCTGACTCGTTTCCAGCAGACAGAGTGAATTCCGTAAGAAAATTTTCTTGAATCTTCTATCGCGAAAAAAACAGGTTCTGTCGTACGGAATAAAAATTGATGAAATTCGATAGAGTGGATAAAAAATTGTTGGTTTTCGGAGTATCTCCATCCATTCGGAGTTCGTGCGGTTGACTGTATAAATTGAGTTGGAAAATACCGCAAAACCTGAGACCGAAATTCGTTTAAAAACGTGTCAACTGGCGGAAACGGACTCAAATAAAGAAAAAAATAAATAAAAATAAAAATCGCAACCGGGGGTCAGCCGTGATATAAACTTGACGATAAACAGCATAGACTTTTTCGAGGTACTAGATCATCGGTTCCACAGCTCTATTCCAAGCTGTACCTGCAGCTACCGTTCGCGACAATTCAGTGCCCAGGATATACCCAGCCATAAATCTCAACCCCGCGTACATAATCCGATTCGATTTTGCCCTAGCGCACCACACGTATAACTCGGCATCCAAGATTCCTTTCTCATCCGGTTGGATTTAGCCGTAAACATGACAGCCTCTTGTGAAATCTTCAGCTGGGATTTTATGTATTTATTTATTTATTTTTATTTTTATTTTTTTTTTTTTTTTGCGGAGGGATGAGGAGGAATTTTCGTTAAATGAATTGCGGAATTGATGACGAAGTCAGTTCCAGGTATCGGGCGTGATTTTTATCTCTGCAAAGTTTGAAGGGTTGGCCTCGGTGATCTGAATTGAATAAATTCCTGGTGTACGCGTTATATGCGGGAGGCTGGCAAAAATATTACCATTTGAAAAGCGTGATGGAGGGGTGATTCACCGGCGTAAACAATGCAGTCAACGAGTCACGGGTATAAAAAGGTAAAAAAAATAACGAATGAAAAATAAATGGCACAAGCCGTTCGCAGATCCTCGCCGTTACGAAGAAGAGTTTGGCGGTGAGTGACGCATGTGCAACACACCAGCTTCCATAAAGCACAACCTGCAAAGTTAAGCGCGAGATATGCCGTGGAGAAACGCATAATTAGCGACCCCGGGGTTACGAGCATATTTCAGATATTGAGGGTCCGGGTGGCGGGTCAGGTCGACGTCTCAAGATTGTTAGTTGAGAATTACGCGCTTAACTTTGGCACTTATCGTTTACTGCGGGCTTTCAAGGTGAAATTAAATCCGCGACCTTAGGCTTGTAAGTTGTTCACCGAGCGCGGGGTAGTTCCAGACTAATTGTCAAATAAGTCCAGTTGATTTGGACAAGAATTTAACAGCACTGAATGGAATACCGGGCTTCAACCTTGTCTACCTACATTTATTTGTAGTTTTTTTGTTTTTCAAGTTACCTTGTTCAAGTATCTTACACAGATATACCCTATTGACCCCTGGTTTCTATGGTTTTTGGAGTAACGGTAACATCTGTTCAAAATTTCAAATAATTACGATTTTTTTTTAATCCGGGATGTGCCGTTGACTCGCGTATCGATACAAACGATTCACCATCTTTGGTGTGTCCCAAAAACGCTGACCAACGCAGGCAAGAGAAAACTTACTCTGACGTTTGGGGATTTTCGATTTGTATGGAAATAGGCCCATTCGAAGTGTCCTCCATATTTTAACCGCGAAAGAGACTGACTCGGCGTAAGTTTTTTTTTTCTTTTCGTGTTTCTTTTTCTTTCTCTTTCTTTGAAAATGGCTATTCGGCAAACATTTGGCGCCCGTTTCGCAACGATTTCGCGAAGCAGTTCTTACCGCGCGTTCCCGAAATCTAATAACTCCTCGAGTTTACGCCCTTTTCGAAGCTGCGGCCTGTTCCGGGGGCTTGTACAGTCGGTAATAGCCGTCGATCTTAAAACTCTCTTCGAAAATATATTTTCACCCATAAGTACGGAATAAATTGTAGGGCGTGACCGCGGGGCACACCTCGCACACAGAGCGTAGCTAATTCGGCAAAAGCGTAGGTAGACTTGATGTGTTCATCACGCGCATTAATGTTTATATTACGAAGCGAACGCAAACCCTTCATCTCGTTCATATACCTCGAGGCGTTATCTCACTTACGTCTTGGCCCTCTTTATACTTTTTCTTTACCCGGCAAATTTTCATCTCGAGAAAGTATACACATATACGTTCGTGAAAAAATTTCTCTATTCCGCAACCGCAAAGAACAACGTATACGCTTTGGTCGAGTAGATTTAAACGATCGCATCAGGCGGATGCAGTCTGCAATTGTATAATCAACCGCGAAATAAAGTAAATTCCAACTCAACTAAAGTGAAGTTTAGCAAGTAAGATCTCTTGTCTAATTTCTCTTGTCGTTTGATAAATTATCTGGTAAAACTCCGCAAAGTCGAGGTATAAACATCATCTACACTTTGCAACAGTTGGTAAAAGACATGGAAGTACAAAAATCTCTCAGGCTGTTGAAATAGCGAAAATATACAACTGTATACGATTTCCAAAAAGTCGAAACTTGAGTCTTTAAATATATTTGAGTATATATATTTCTTTTATTCAACTACTTCGCTTTAACTTTCAACGAGGAAAGTTCTGGAGCATAAATATTCATGTAGTCGATGACAGTGGTTCGTTGTCATTTCGGTCACGCGAACCTGGTGGGCCCCAGAAGGTTGTAAGAAGAAAACCTTATGATTCACGGTGGATGATGTCGGTGCAGACGACACGGATCACCATGGCATGATTCAATTCCCCGTAAGAAATCGCGTCATCGCTGCAATGCACCGCGGGTAAATCAACGCGTTTGTTATTCATAAGATCATCCTTATTACCGCGTTGTCATTGAACGAATCACCATTGTCAACCGACAATGATAAGGCGATCGAGCGACCCCTTCAATGACATCAGCCTCAATCAATTCGTTTTGCATGATGATGCATGAAGTGCATCGGATGAGCAAATCTCAATTCTTGATGCCGACTCACCAGGGTGTGGACGACGACGGCTGATCATGAGCCAAACTGATTCGGAATTGTTTATCTTTTCTCTTTCCGGTCCTGATCCATTTATCAGATTCACTATTGCCTGGGGTGGGATTGAAGTTCCGAATTCCAAAAGTTCCGAACGGTCAATATTCCGAATTTATTTCAGACGCGATTCTGAGTTTCGGGAAACTTGAGAGACTTCAGAACTTGCAAATTTCGAAAGGTCGAAATGCAGAAAGCTCAAAGATCCGAAAGTCAAAAACTCAAAAAGTCCAAAAATTCGCGAATTCACGAGCTTTCGCAGCTTTTGAAACTCGGAATTAAAATCCCAGCTCAAAGGCACAAGATCCATTACATACTGTTGGATAATAAATGAAAAGACAAAACGGAAGTAGAAAAGATCCAATTTCACTTACGTAGTGTTTGATGGTATTTACGAGTACGTACTGCAATTGCTTCGACTTATATGCATGAAATCTGTTCACAGTCCAAAATCCAAATCCGAGTAGCGAATTAGTCTTGGGGTTGATTACGAGTAGAGTAGAATATTGCCTGATGCCAAAATTGACTCCTCAAAATTTATGCCATGAATTTCACAGTGTGGTACCGAGTAGTAGTAAACTTATGAACCGTATTGTTACCGTTCGATGCGGAGTCACGTACCGGTAATTTTAACAACTTTGTCGTCTGCAAGCTTCAAAGAAGAGCTCGTCAAAGTTTCGTATAAATACTTATCGCGTAGTTGGTACCTTCGAAGCCTGCAGAGGTAGACGTTAAAGCTAAAGGTATAGCTTTGTGCAAACGTATACATAGGTTGCATGAACAAACTCTGGGTATATGTATGCAAGTCTGAATTTGTGCAGAAGGATATTCAACTGAAATTGGCTCGGTGCTGCAGTAATGCTCAATAATTTATGCCAATTTTTCAACCCATACAAACGACCTCTTTGATAACTGTTGCCTGTTTTACTACACATAGTAAAATATCGCAAGCTCACACGAGTATAAGCTTTGTCGTTCGCGAGTAAAGCGTGCGTAATTCTGTTCCCGTTGCACAAAAGCCTCATGCTCCACGGTTATACCGTCAAAGCCCTTTTCCCTGTTCGACGTCCCCCTACGGTCCTTCATCTTCCCTTGTATCCAAACCCCCCCGGTCCCACCCAGTTTTCATATACATATTTACCTATAGGTGGTAGTTTGGTACATGGCAGGCAATGAAAATTACAAAACGGAAACAATACGGTAATAATTCAGTTTTACGGTCAACCTTCGTTCCCCTATAACCTGTAGGTAGTCGCAGTACTGTATGCACTGAAGCTATATATATGGTCGATGCTGGTTTAATACGCGGTGTAATAATAAAGAAGCTTCTGCGGTTTCTCAGCTGGCCGTTCACTCGACGCCGACGTCAAAGAAGGAGTCCTGATTAAGTGCTACTTGTGAGAGAAAGGAACAGGGACGAAAGAATACCCGGAAATATAAGGCTTTTACGAGTAAAGTACGTTAAACGCTTCCATTGGCTAAATAAACTGCAGAGTTTAATAACGACGGTATAGCGCTGCAAGTGTATTTATTTGTAATCCCAAACGTACTCCGCGAATATACCTACTGCACACTTGCAAATTTAACGTAAACTTGACTTTACGAGTATTTTCGTTGAATTTCAGCCCCCCGTACTACGTACCACGCTGTTTACACCCGTATAGTTGTAAAAACAGAACTAGACCCCGTAACAAAGGAGAGATTGGGTATGTAGGTACGGGGTACCCGTTATACCTCCGGTTCAAACACCACGCCACATATAGCGGATTCGAAATCGTATATATGGGAATAGCGGAACAACCACTACCAATCAGAACTTCTATTCCAAGCCACGAAATGGAGTGGTTTATCGAACTTCGCCCGAGCCCGTAGCGAATCAAACGATCAACTCAACGCACACGGTTTGCTATATCATACCGTTACGATTTACCTGAAAATATTCCTTTGACCATATCGACGGGCTAACCTTTACCACGAGAACGAATGATGATTAAAACAGGTGCAAATCCATACCATTGGATACGCAGACACGTACCTCGCTTTACATACCATATACCGTTGACTCGTTTTATCTGGACTCAGAATTACATATACAGTATCACATATCACGTTGTTATAACATCGTGAAACACAAAGAAATCGTTGATAAAAAATCAATTAAATCCACTCAAACAATCCGTATCCCTACAATTAGGGCTTTTTGCCTGATGACGACACTTGGATTTTACGATCTTAGCTAGAAGTGACTCAGTAATCGATTATTCATCGCGATATTGTCTATATAGATGTATACACCAAAATGTTTCATTTGCTGAAAAATTTTGCCATAAATAGGTCGCGGCTTGTTCAACGAAAGCATCAAGGTTCCGTTGGCAAATTACTATGTTATTTTCTTCTATATTCGATCTAACGTTTCCGCGTGGTTATCGAAGAACCCACATCGATAATAATATAATAAGTTAGCGAATTATTGCTTATTGCATATTACATAGAACGCCCACGCGGCGGATTGTCTATCGTAGATTTGAAGAGACGGGTATAGCCTGGGGAGATGGACGATCATCAAATTCGTCGGCAATTGCCCCGTCGCGTTTACCAAATCAGCGATATAGGCTCCCTTGCCAAGTATTATATACATATAGTTCGCGTAGGTGTAAACGCAAGCTCAGCGAAACAGCCGGATGACCGGATGTGATGTAATTCATGAGAAGCTGACAATTTCAAGCAGACACCTCGGGTCAGCTTTCCCATTGATTGACCTCGACGTAGGGTTCGTGCCGTTGCTAGTAATCGATATTTTACCACGAAACGTAGGTAGCTGGTAGGTAGGTACATACATACCTATAAGCTTGCGTGCCGATGCTAGGGCAGATCTAATTATTTCAATCAGCTAAAGATCAAAGCTTTTTCCACACTCTCTATGTCTCTCTCACTCTCTCTCTCTCTTCATCAAACGTTTTCCGAACGGAAATTTCATTTACTGACCGAGTGCAAAATATCTGATCGAAAATTCTTCTACCCCAACGTGAAAAAATATAGATGCATCATGCTCTCTGAGTATGGACATCGTGCGATTCCGGAAAAACGGAGTGCAATTTCACTCCAAAATAGTGATTCCTCGGTCGAAGATTTGTGAAATATCGCTTTGTAGGAATGAAATTTCACTAAATTCTTGCAGTGGCAGAATTCATACTCAAAGAAATTTAGAATGTACAAAACTCTGATTGCACTTGAAATATTAGAAACGGTTCACCTTTTTAACAAACTCTCCCTCTCTTTCTATTTCTTTATTTTTTTTCCCCCTTTAGTTCGGCACTCAAAAATTGCTTCCTTCGAAAGTGTCCGAGTTCTCAAGTCAAAGTACGAGATATCGTAATGGGCTGAGAAAAACCCCCGCTTTTCATCCCCGAAAGCTGTGTCACCATAGACCAGTGGTCCTTGGTCGTTATCGGGTAACATTATCGTCGAGTCTTGGAGGGCGTCTATAGGGCGTCACCGAGGAGACGAAAAGACGCCTAGAGTTAGTAAGCCAAGGTGCCTCGAAGCGTTCTATAGCAATAAAAATCGATCACAGAACCTCATCGATCGATAAAAATATAACCAACCCATAGAGATTGAACAGGGGCCACTCTCAAGTCCTCAAGAGAATAACAGAATATAAGAAAACGTCTATTACATAAGTTTCTCCGACAACGATAATGTGCGGAATTTCTTCCTTGCGAAGTGGGTACATTCGACAAAGCTTTGAACCTATTGCTTCGGAAGTAATACATAGCTATATAATATACGAGAGAAGCTAAAAGCCGGAAAACATGTACAGGTATAGCTTTATATTATAGTGGAAGAGAAAAGTCAGAGGGCGTTAAATTTCATGGTATATTCTGTAACTGTAGGGGTCAAACTGTGAATTCCCTGCTAACAAAATGATGTGTTTTTCTCGCTAATCAATGACGTCAGTGATGATAATTGGTGTGAAAAAAAGTAATGATACAACGCTGATAAAATTGTACGGGGCCGTGGTACGTCAAGAGGAAAAAATAAATTGTGGATCAAGCGCGAAGGGGTGATCGGCTCCGAGCTATTTCGAACCAATCAGGATCATAAGGATTAATGTCGTTCGGAAATTTCAACTCTACGTATCGAGGGCATAGAGGTATTTGTTGATTGAGCATTGGATTTAAACTGGCGTCTGCACGCTTAGCGAACAATTTTCAAGAGAGTTTCGAACGGACATTATATATTATACAGTTGAAAGTAATGTGAAAAACATTACACAATTTTACATTCATTAATTATATTATAATCAATGAGATTTCACGTTCTAATTACCCACAATGATTGACAACGCGATGGAAAATCGCATCGCCTCTCTCCACATGGGCTCTCTCCACTTTGACAGCCCCGGGGTAACATGCCCGAGACAAGAAGACACCGTGGCATTGATACATTACCGGTGTCCCATTGATTACACGCCTTGTTACCGCTGCTGCTATTCTGGACCCCGGACGTTGTCCATTGGACCCCGTAGCGTACAATCATGGAATACGTATTCGTTTACAAGCCGGACAATTTAACAGAACCGAAATTCGATTTTCGAGGTGTTCCAAATTTGATATTTACTACGTTACCAGTAACCGTTCAGTATACACGTCCGAATAGTGCGTTGCATGCGGCAGTTTAACAGTTTTCAATTTTCGTCCCGAAAGAATAGACTATGTAATTCTCTGTTGTCAATTTTCGACGATTCAATCTTAAAAACTCCAGATATTTTCTACGCGGTTAACGAATTCATTCATATTCTTCGAAAACTTCACGAACCGCAAGCCGCGAGTCTTTGCCGCAACTTTCTGGCTCACCGTGAACAGCTGAACTAAACTTGAATACTGCAGGTAGTCCCCTGTACTTTGCATATTTTTGTATAAATCTTTGTGTAAATAGGGTATATGCGTAGAGAATCTGCTACGTTTTAATGCACATTACATTCACACAAGAATTTTACATGTCAATTCAAAGTCTCTATAGCACGGTGCAATAGTATAGAACTTATACTAGTATAGTAATGTCTTATGGATATTCTAAGTCTTTTCTATCGATCCGCACGATAAGTCGTCCCTCCAAACTTCGTCTGCAGGTATTTACTCTGGAGATAAGTTGTACTAAAGAAGACGAAATTTACGTTGTTTTTTTTTTTGTTTTTTGGTTTTTTTTTAGTTTTCTACTTCTCGCCTAAGAATACACTCCATTCGTTCCTATGGCTACGGTAGACTTGATTTACCAGTGAACCGAAGTGTTTTCAAATCCCCCCCCCCCCCCCCCCCCCCCCTCTCTATGTCACCCTGAGAATAACTAACGGTTCTCTAGGATATATATATGTACGTAAATACAATACCTAGCTAAGGTGTACGTATAAATACCACATAACTCGTTGCATGGTTTACTGTATATAATATGAAGGTATACGGTATATACAATAAACGCTTCTAACGGTGAACCGAAATTACAAAGCTTTATCGGCAATAATAATACGAGGCTGCAGAGCTGGAGATAAATGCAACATAAATGTATAATAAATGATGATTACAAGGTTTTGCGCGCGTGTCCTGATCTCGGGTTGTATAATACTCGTACTATGGTCAACGTCAACGTAACGAAGTATGAACAGTACAGAGATTTATTGAAAGTGATAGGTCCCGACTCACAATCGTGAAACTTAATAACACGTAAAGGGAAGGTAACTACCGACTGCGCCTTGTATACATCAAAACTGATTCGCAATTTATGCGAAATTATACAAAGAATTACCCCATTACACCCTTTCCTGAGGTTTGCCAATTTCTCAATCCATATATCGAACCACCCACTTATACGTATCGTTATTTCAACGATTGGCAAACTTTCACCGCGGAATCCCGACACACGTGTGCAACGTTTGACATGATAGCTAACAGCTTTTTCTTGATGAAAAGATAACCGATAAGGGGAAATTGAATCGGTTTGTAAGATCAGAAGAGATGTGAGACATAGAAAGAGGGAGGAAGCAGCTAGATAAATTTTGTCAAGAGAGAAAAATTCGTTTTTCTGAAACACCAAAGGACTGACTGTGAGTATATAGGAGCGGGTCTCCGGAAAAAGCTTTAGCTAACGTTACCCACCCGCTAGCTCTTTCAGCTGCTGCTTGTGCAACGCGGTTCAAATATATTCTCGCGAACGTTGAGCAAAAGTTTTCTTACATCGGTGCTTATACTTGTGGAGGTGACTGGAAGTGAATAAGGCATTGCCGGAGTACTTCCGATGCTCCTTGTGGGGTTTTTAGAAAAAGCAAGAGACGTCTGGTAGGTTACGTTGAAAGAAAATCGTTTGATGTTTTCCGCAGTAATCTCTTTTTTTCTTCCTCTTTTTTTTTTTTTTTTTTGCAAAAAGAAAAAAAGCTCTGCTCGGTTTAAACTTTTCAAGAAGAAGGAATAAACAGCGAACTCTGGATTCCAGTACCTCTGATCCCGAGAGAATAGAGTTGAGTTCGATGAAAATTTGTCGATTTTAACTTCACCGATTCCGGGGTGAAGGAAACAGGGTTGCAAGGAGAGAAGGGGGCCTTCCGACGCTCTTGGGCAATTATAGAGAAGCAGAGGAAATTGATTGAACCTTGATTAATTTCTGGGAAGCCCAGACGCGGGCTTTCGCATTATACGCCAAAGATCCTATACGTATAAAGGCCAGGCGAATTCCTGCCTGCTAATTATGAGATGTTAGTGCCAATATAATGGGGGACATCGGGGTTGTTCCCTATCATGTCACAAAGACAAAAGAGGCTCAAAGTCTTTGCGGTTTGCATAGCCGATAAGATGAATTTAGTAGAATCCTCACAAGTGTATAACTCAAGTAGTAATTTGATTGTGACGAGACTGTTCGAACAATGATGTAATTATCACGTCGCAATTTACCTACCGCTATACCTCAACAGTACAAAGCTTTTTTCATCCATTCAGAGCTTTCCGAAACGTGTAATCCAATTTCGATAACTAAACTAATCGCTGCACAGACACCTGTTCGTGTCTCGAAAATACTGACTCCTTTCCATGCCGCATGGAGGTGATGCTAGTCGATTTCGTTAGAATCAAAGGATTCCATTCTCGATGTTAACCGGTAATAACTCATGCACTTGTGTCCGGAAAGAACACGTCGAATGACTTTTTGTGAAAAACAACTTAGGGTGGAGTGAAAGCAATAGGTTGATCTAAATTATCATCGCGACCGTATCCCGTATACGTATGTGTGTGTTTGTGTGTATACCTACACAAACCTATATAAACAGCTCAATTTAGAGGGCTGGCAATGCATCGGTAGTTAAAATTTTATTGCTACCGTTTCTCAGACTTGATACTAAACGGGCTGGTGTAGTTTTTAGAAATGCTATATTTCATTTTCGTCTTGTTATATCAAATTCGATATTAGCTTCCTATTTATGTATCCTGCAAGATGTTTACAAAGCGAAATAAACAGCGTTATAGTGTACTCACAAATGCAATAACACAATTTGAAATTATAAGCTGGCTGAAAGCTACTTTGATAATCACATCCGGAAGTTCAACTATTCTACCGGTTTTTATTGACACAAATTCATCGAAAAGCCATTTTCAGTACCGGAAATTCTTAAAAACTCAAGGTGAAAGTACCTGGCAAATTATGTCAATAGATTGAGAATTTACAAATTTCACAAAGCTGGTACCAGGGGCGAAACCTTGAGGACAGAATTCGGAATTTCAAAACATGTGTCCCCTAAATTTGATAAACATTTTTCTATTTTTGAAATGGTACCAAACTGTCTTCTTGTTTTTTACGACCACAAGGTTTGACATCAGTAGCAGTTCTTGAATTAGAACCAGAGTGCATAGAAGAAAGCACGTGGTACGATCTTTCCTCCGCATCTCTCATAGTATCTAATTTCATTAAAGGGTAACAAAAAATAAATGAAGAATCTATTAGCAACTGATATTTTACTGCGATGTATGTTTTTTTTTTATTTTATTTAAAAAATTTTTTTTTGGTGCTTTAACAAGAAGACAAGCCCATTAGTAAGTAAAGTCATGCCGACTACATCTACGTTTCATCGCCTATAACCATTTCTATTTATTCCTTTTTATTTTATCACCGGTGCAATAAACGCTCGACATCAATGAGCTGCGACGTAGCTACTACTAGTTTCAATCCCGTATCATTCAACGTTGACGCCACTCAACGGCAGGCCGGTGGTTACACACGACGCATCGTGCTGGTTACTTGGTTTTATCTAAAAACGTAGTATATATAAGCGTATTCATGTAGCAAACAGAGCCCTGTTCACTATCTTTAGAATCGGTCCAGCTGACGCCAATAAACTAAACTGGATTTGTAGTTTCCGTACGGGATTATCGACTCACCGCATACGTTGCTACAAAACGACGCTAAATATCTACTTATACAAATACACATCCACGTAAATACACAAGAGTTCTAGTTTATTATTATTTTTTTTTTTTTCTACTTTTTTCTGGTTTACCCATATCTTTTCAAACGTAGCAACGATAGGTCAGGTACATTTCCCGATGACGAAGATGATTCAGAAAGTGTCAAGACTTCTTCTTGGCAAGACCCAAGTATAAAATTAGTCGACCGTTTAACCACGACATGGCACGTTGGTCTATGAGATGCGCTGACATGTTATTACGCTAATTGGTGTTTCTACTGTACGTACGTATGGGGATGCTTTTTAATTTCGTTTATCGTTTTTTAAAGAAGTGAAGAAGAAACTTATATAGGGAACTGAATCTTGTTGACACGTAAACGTTCCCGTTTTATACGTTACTCCGAAAGCATATACCCAGCTGGATACCGACGCTAACGAACGGACGTCATCCATGAAGTTGCTTATATATATATATTTATATATATATACGTATAGGTAGATGGATAGGTATAACATACGTGTAGACACGAACGTGAGATGAAAGCACGACGAGTTTAATAGGATCTTCTCTTTAGGTGATTCTATTTATAGACAAACTTCCACCTCGCGGATTTCGGATAGAAATTGATTCACGGAAGCTTGATTTTGCCCAATTCAGAATCTCGGGTGTATATATATATCAATTGAGAATGTGTTTGACGAACCGGACGGTGATCGTATGACAAGAACTCTATATACGGGAATTACCTTCTCAAGATTCGAGAGAATGAGTCAAGTTTAGATCAAAGACTAAAAACCTTGACGAGCTTAGCTCGCTTGGTATAACGGAAGCTCACTTCTCCCCCCCTGAAGTAATTCCAATCAACAATCTGTCCCCTCTTACGTCCGTCTATCACTTTGATTCTCGAATTTCCGCTGGCAGCTTATCAAAGTGCCAAAGGCAAGGTTCTCCCCGTTCGCGTTCGGGTCCGTCGTTGTAAGAAGAAGGTGATTCAAGGTAGACGGTGGAGAATCCGGTGAAAGATGGGTTTGTGGGGTAAGGACGAAAGGAACTAGAGAAAATAACCAAAAGGATGAATAGAATTCATGGTTTTCCAGGGAAAGCAGTCATAAACATTTATAGCTTTCCTTTCAATCGGTTTCGCGACGTTGAAAACGGTCGGAAATTTTCTTCTATCACATCGGGGCTATACGATCTACTGCAGGAAATGACAGACATTTGTTTTCCAGACCTTCAGCCCTCGGCGACGCCTATTACACAACGTCTCTTCAACTTCGAAGCCCTTTCCCCTCTTTGACTGAAGGGCCTAATCCTCCCTCAACTTTGACTAAGCCCCACAAAATATACAATCCCATTCAAAAGAACCACTTACGTAAACACATCTCGTCAAGAAGCGTCGAAATGCACCGCGGCGCCGGGCGTCCTCAAATCACAGGATTAACACGCCCGCACAGAGATTGACAGCTTCGAAAAATACCATGTCAAATCTAAAATTGATCGACAATTATTCCCGACGACATGTATCGGTCTGTGATTAGGTATCAAGTTTAGAATATATTCGAAAAGGACGATTCAAGCTTCGATCATATCCTTGCGGATAACCAAAAATACTAATTTTTGTAGCTTTTTTTTTCTCCCAAGATGTGATGAATGAGGCAGTTAGCAGAATCGAAGCACTCATTTCAGATAAAACGAATTACTTATCCATACGAAGCAGTAATTCATGTATGCCTATGTAATTGAGGGGTGAGACGAAGGACTCGCATGAATTTGTTCCGCTAATTGAACGGATAGTGATTGCAACAATAAGTAATCGATAAATGATACGGTTCACATTTTACATGGGCGTGTTTAGGTCGTTAAATATACCGGAACCATAATCTTCCATTAGCAAGCCAACCCCAAGCAATTGAATTACGACATTGTGATCTTTTGCGTTACTTGACCTGAGCTAACTTGACCTCGTCAAGGCTTATTCGACAAGTGTTTCTTACGATCCGATTATCACCAATACCTTAGCTACACATATGATTGTATGTTCATTGGCATCAGTGATAAATAATACACGTAGAGAAGTACGTATATAGCTCTGAGTAAAGTATAGTGTTAGAAATTTATCGAAACCCATAGCAAACAAACTGCGAGGAGGATGTCTAATCGACTGCTAAGAAAAGATAGACGGGCGATTAAGTTGAGATTTCCGTGAGTCGAGCTGCGCCCAAGTGGAGATAATGATCAGATAGCAAATTAACGTAATCAACAAGGTGCAGTCAAGCGGCTAATAATCACTGCGATATACCCATGACTATCGATCGGTAGAGTAGCGTATTCCCTAAGCGTATATCGATTATGCGAACGAAGGGATTAACCTATTTGCACAGTAGAGCTGGTTTAATGGATTAGAATTATTGATATGCAATGGATTGCTGCAGCTTTGCACTATATTCCCTGCAACCATGAGTTACGAACCTATCACAAACGTCAATGATTAGAATTTTTACTTTCTAAATCCATAACATATGTCGATGTCAACATCGGTGTAAGAATTTTTTTTCCAAATATAACTAACTTTTCATATGTCACCCACCGCCTCGCATGTCTTTCCCAATCAAAGTTGAAACGTTGAAGTTTTCCACACATGAATCCGTGTCACGCTACCAATTTTTATCCATATTTCATCTAAACCCAGTATCACACCTGACAATGAGTAATGATCATTTTCACAAAGGAACGGTCCTAAAAATTCATTTCATTCAATTTCTGCTTTCCATATCAACATCGCATGCGTTTTAGGGCACCGTGTGCTTTGGATATTTAGTAGCGGAATAATCGCGTGACTGAGCGGGTCTTTGATCAATGTAAGAAATCATATAGTTAATTAAGCTCGGTTTGATAGGCGGTCCTAAATACGTGAATAACATTCATGGTATCCGCATGCATTGCAGGCTTGGCCAGAAGATTCTGTCGGACTTTCCCCGCTGGCTAATTAACAATTAGTCAAGACAGTGGCCAGCGCTTAGCTAAACAGCTGCATCGAGATGAATAGTAATAAAAATCGAGATTCGTATACGTGAAAGTTAGGGTTCAGTCATGTCAACGAAGATGATGCGCTTTCAGTCGTTGTCGATTCGAGAACCGAACTTCTCGAAGGCGACAGGGGCGCGCTAAAATGTAAATTCACCTTTTAAATATTCAAGCTGCAGACAGGGTTCACGAGCCGTTTAAACGGGGTCAATAACCCGACGTGTAAAATTCGAAAACCCTTCGCATTCGAGCCTCACCTGAACTTTGACCCCTTTTTCCCGTAAAACAAGCCCAAGGTAAAATAAAACCAGCCTCTGATGATGCATCCCAACCAGGCCGCGGCCGATTCAAAGAGACAATAATTTCCATGATATAAACAAAATATACGGTTTCATTTCTTCCCTTAATTTCGTCAACTAATGGTTTTCGTATTTTCTGAATTTCAGATGCGGTGGCCAATAAGTTGGGCTCTCTTTGCGCTACTTGCTATAGCTATTTCTCCTTCGCAAAGAGTAGAAGCCTGCAGCTGCCAGTATTCTCATCCGCAAACGCAATTTTGCAGGGCTGAGTTCGGTACGTATATTATCATTTTGCTGAGAGATGCTAATGCCCGACTCGATGCCACTGAAGTAGAAGTGTGGAATAATCTATTTTCAATAGCTTTTAAAACGGTGACAAGAATTTCTCGGAATTTTAAACTGATCCTGCGGCATTATACCAAGACCTTAATAATTCGCTGTAACGAGCTTTTAATCGGGCTTAAATTCAAATAATCCCGGAAAATTACATCACCTTCGCTATTTCGCTATGGCGAAAATACAAAGTGAACTGACGATATATCCTGGAATCTAAGTTACATTTTTTCGAAAAATCCGCGAACGGGGTGATAATTCGAACCCGTTATTCAGTCAAATGAAAATATTGTACTGACAAGTGCTCACCTAAAACGAATTACAATAAGCGAGATATTCGCACATCAAACCTTCGTCACAGAATGGATATCATGGAAATATACAGAAAGTACAAATGTATATACGAATGTACCTCACGCTAAGTAAAGCAAAATTTCGACTAATCTACTAACGGACGGTTCGGTTCGGTTTATTGGTCTAGAATAGATACATGATCTCTAGTTGAATGATGTTTGATCGTTTCGAGTGCCCGCTGACCCGAATTCACCTGAGTAAATACCAGATAAACCATAAGCTCCAGATATTCTGCCTATGGTTAGTGAATAATTGCTTTGAGTTCATTTATCTCAGTGGCATTAAGTGGATCGTTGGATTATCGTTGATCTTTCAAATGATTATGGTTGTTGAAAACGCGGTTGAAATTAATCACCAGAATGAGGAACGAAGCAGAGGTAACGAATAAGAGAATAAGAGAAAGACAATGAAATAGCTTTGTTACTCAAAGTCAAGTCTTTTTTGGAATTGTCATTCAATGAAGTTTAATTGGCACTTGTAACAAAGCAGCCGTGAAGAGCAACTTCTCTGTGTTTATATTCTCTCAAGTTCAGACTCCAGTCTATTGTATACGGTAAAGCAAAGCCGGGCTAATTGATCTTAGTAATGAAACCATTGCTTCTCAGAGAATATAGATGAAGATTGAGAAATAGGTAGACGGTATAGAACTCTTTCCAACCCTCTCGCGTTTACTCTGATTAGATAAAATTTATCGCCTCTCAAGCCTCTATCGCGTATTTGCGTTCTGGCTCACAACTGGAGATATATATTCACCGTTTGCAACAAGAGTCCTTGAACAGAGGCAGGACCCTAAGCGAGAAACAAGAACTTTGGTCCTCGAAAGAGCGTGTACTTGGCAACTGGCTGCATCGAGTGTGAATTATACCACGTCCAAGTGGAGGATGGATACCGAGAGACAGAAAAAGAATTGAGGATAAAAAAGTGGGCTCAAAGGGCGCAATGCAACTTGCAATTAAAGAGCACAGGCAATATTGTGTGAGATTATTGACGATCAAAACGATTATCGACATTGAGTGCAGCATCGTTGATCCGTTTTTCAGATCCTCAGAGCATTTGATATTGGCAATTGATTATTCGAGACACGTGCGTGGCGGAATATCCAATCAATGAAACGATTTTCAGTGTCGTAATTTTTTGGCAATTTAACGTCGTCACTCACTTTATTCAGCCGTTGCTCACACAGCAAATAAATTAAATGCATTTCAATTCAACGCTGACAATGCTATATGTAATAAAAGACTAGTTTCCCTATACGGTACTTCCAAAATAAAACGCGTCGGCGAACCTCGAAACGTTAGTGCCGGGCTGACGCCGTTACTTCGGTTATGGGCCATTTCGTTCGAGTATTCGAAAACACGACCTGGTAAGAACACTGCGGATCAAACGAGTCGCTTATCGGCCAATGAAACGCGAATCCTTGAAAAACAAATCCGAAAATTTCGATCCATGGCGAAATTCGATTCAAAAAATCAGAATGTATTCTGGGCATTTCATGTATGTCAAGATTATTCATCGCTGAATGGATTTTTGGTAGGATTAAGTCACCGAATTTATGCGAAACATGATTATGTCACTGATGGAAACTGAACGTCTCAGTCCTGCAGACAAACAGATCTCATTCATCTTCCTCAGCCTATTTGAAAATTTTGAGGCGTCTCACCATCTTATAAAGATACTGGAAAATTTACAATTCGTCTTGAGATACTAAATCACGCGAATATGTTATTTTGAAAATGTCGAGGCTCTCCTGATCTTCGGGTGATTACCGTTTCAGTCTCGTTACGCCTGAAATACTTGAAAAAATAAATGAATAATTAATTGGTATGTACGCGAAACAAACAACCGTTAGACCCAAGGTACGATCTAAATGTTGAAAATATATTCGGGGAACTCGTTCCGTTCATTACTGAAGTTTGCAATCTCGGCAGCTCTCTTCAGAAGAACAATATTTGACAACGGCTATAGCGATCGGCGAGCCACGCCAGAACAACGAGCACGAAAATTCAATCAGAGAATCCAGCTTCCTGTGTTTTTTTTTGTTTTTTTTTCACTCCTTCTCCTTTTCCTCTACTTTCGCAAATCTCTCTGACGAGAACTTTGCTCTAATTTATCGATAAATTACAATTGCAAATATTACAGCAGTCTCTCAACTGCAATGCAGGCTCGGTATAATATTTCTTATTTTCAAAGTCTTCTCGGTAAGAAGGATTTAAAAATTCGTCTTACAGCTTTGAAATTTACGACCGCGTCCTAATCCTCTAGACGTCTTGAAAAATGGCCATTCAGAAGTATAAAATTAATGTAAACCATTACCGGAACTTGGCGGCTTCTTTGATCAAAGATACACATCTACACCAACCGATCATCGTGTCGTAGTATGAATATTTCATCACATTATCTCGGGTGGCTGAAGTACAGCAGGTCTTTGGTAACAAGTCCAAGAATGGCACGGTCCCCAAAGTTCGTGAGGATCCTTGACCCGTACCGATTTGTCTGGACTCTGTTACCGCGATATGGCAATGGATTGCCGAGCACTTTCTCTGATAGAATCAATTTCCGTTGAATGTATCGCGTACACGAAAATGAGAATAGTTTCGCGAACCAGTAGCCCCGAAATTTGAAGTCCTATTTGATGGAAAGTGGAAGATCTGTTATTCCCGATTGGATTGTAACTCCGAAAGCAAGAAAATCAATTTGGCCAACCATTGGTCGTTTTCGGGATAAAAGTCCACTGACAAATCTTACGATTGAGATCAAACGCTTTCAGACCATATGAGCAATAAAAATAGTTTGATAGTTAGAGAATACGTATTTATAACTTTCACGATTGATGTCAGTTGAAATTAGAAAAATTGGTATCCCGCTTTCCGTCAGATTAGCCAAACTTTTGGTCGTCACTGCTATTATTTCTAGACGAAAGATGCTATTTCCGGAGGTAACGATGATGTCGCGATGCATCTATAAGTATATATTCGAAGAGTACAAAATCCTAGTATATTTACCGAAGTCAATCAATCTTCAGAGTTTTGCTAAGCCCCGCCAACGTCGAGGCTTCGATTTCAGAGAGGAAGAGCTTGTTACCAAGGCGCCTTGAACTTTATCAAATATTGCTCACTTCCTTAAGACGCGTGAATCGGAGATCAAGCAAAGTCGCTGAAGAAGGGTTTCAGGAAGATCGTAAACTTGGAAAAAGGAAAATTGCATCTCACGAAATACCCGAGATAAGCGCAATGACGATATTCTAGAAAAAATGCCGATCACGACGATATTTTGCCAATCAGCGAAATAGCTTCGTCTTCAAATTTCTATAAATTTTACAAAACAGAGAACTTGCGCAATTTCTTGAAAGATGAAAATCAAAACTCACGTCCAACGGATTGGCACAGATCCGCGAATTGCCCGCGATCATCATGATTTGACAATCTTGGAAATGGGGCAAGCTACGTGATGCTGAATACAGAAATACTCGAGGCAGTTTAGCCACCGTGTTATGAAAACACGAGACGATAATATTTATACCGAACCCTAAGTAAACTAAGCTTTTATTATAACTGAAGTAGCCATGTTCCTCGTCTACTCTGGCACCATTAGCATAAGTTATAGTATGTATCGTTAGTATTCCACATTTGAGACCACGCGGTCACCGCCAAATCACATATTAATGCAACAAACTGGCGCTTACGGCACTCCCAGTACTATAGCCCACGAAGGTACAACATACACACGTTCATACCTAAAGGCAATTCCGTATGTTCACGTCTCTCATGGGACAGTACCCAAAACATGTTCGCGTCATACGGATACAGAATCACCTCGTTACACAGTATTATTACTTTGCCTGGCTGCATGACCCCGTTATTATTAGGAACCGTGCTAAATACTGACCTCCAAATATACTTCTCAAGGACCGGTAGAGTTACGAAATTCCCATCGCTATATACTACACCTTGAGTATAAATTTAACAATCTAATAATAATCGGCAAATAATGTTGTTTATTCATTCTTTCGCTTCCTCGATCTTAAGCTGTATCTTTCTCACTGATTTATTGTTTGTTTTCCAGTTATCCTAGCACGAGTAATGAAGTACATACCAGGCGACAGCTACGAGAGCGCCTACAGAGTGAAGGTTCACAAGAAGTTCAAAGTGAGTAGTCGTCTAGTTGTTTATGTCTCAAGTTTCGATTTCGATAGAAATATTTTCATTCCTATTCCGTTCTATTCCTACGATTACATATGACTATAGATATATTTGTCGGGCGTTCAACCCGCGGTGAACACTATTTCGAATGAAGAGCCGATAGTACCTACTGAGCGACAATGTTCACGGATTGCATAATTGCATATGTGAAAATTCATCAGATATAAAGGAGCAGAACACACCGGTTCGCCAGTACCGCAAAAGGAGCAATCTTCCACTGGCCGTTTATGGTTACGACTGCGGTTGCCTGATACCCATTACGTCGCGTGCTTTGCCACCGCCAGGATACTCTAGTTTTATGTCTTGATTTCACCCACGTGTATCCTGCTAATCGACTCTTCACGAGGCTAATTTTTCTCTTGCTAAGTCCAGTCTTGAAACACCGTGACAAGATCGGAAAAATCATCCAACGGTTGCAGCCTCGCAGATGTTAGTTGGATATATTACCAAGAATGTCACGTTCCTCCCCAATTCATGGCGCGAAGATCGAATGGTA
Organism: Ametastegia equiseti; assembly: GCA_963989295.1. Lineage (NCBI taxonomy): Eukaryota > Metazoa > Arthropoda > Insecta > Hymenoptera > Tenthredinidae > Ametastegia > Ametastegia equiseti. Next base: position 13,860,094 of record OZ022389.1, on the reverse strand, counting down.
TAAATAACGGTTCCCAGAGGTGATTTTCTTTCAAGCTTATCTCGGCCCCTCAAATTCCATAGACATCTGAGCCGTTCTTAAACGAGATTTTTCGAGTGGCGACTGCACTCACTCTCTATCCCTTTTCAACTCTTTCTTCTTCTTTCTTTTTCAATATCATTATCAACGTGGTTAAACTATAGCCACTACGATGTCTACTGTCGATGTATTATAACACTATGCGTTAGTCAGGTCCGGCTATCGTGTGAATTAGTACAAGGTGCTCAACTCACGCTGCACTGTACTATTCGTTCTTCAGCCCAATTGACATTACTTATTCATATCCATCCCTTCATTCGGCGATGATTGTCAGTATTATGATCGTCTCGTCGGTATTCACCATCCGCTGACTCTATACAAGCAGGGGTCTATCTTCAGGATGTCCATCTTCATCATCCACCCTCTGGTTCCATGTGCCTGGATATGTATATCTGCACTGATCATGATGTAGCTTGTATTTTTCCATATTGTTTCATACGTTCTTGATCAATATCGATCCAATAATTAGCTGCTGCCTCATTTCACCAGTTGATTTCCACCATGAGTGCACAGCACTGTGTGCACATCTCATGATGGCTAACTGTTTTAACATTTGACTCCAATGTCAGAGCTTCTTATACCTAGGGATTCCCTTTGCATTTCATCCCTTTTTGAATTTGAAACCACCTAGACACGTGTTACCTTCGTTGAACTCGCAAGTTACGTGACCGGGTAATGGTTAGAGGATTGTGGAAGGGGGTGAAAACTTGATCGTCGTCAAAGTTACGTTGTAATTAAGCTCCGGTAACGAAGGATGCTTGGCAGATGGCAGAGTCGGATTACAGGCGCAACAAAGGATCGCATCATGTACTATCCTATATTATACGTTTTACTTAGATACCGAATTGAGACACGAAACCGCTTAGAACTTTGCGACTAGGAATTCGGGACGATCGTTACAGGTCGATCCGTCGAGCTCAGTACGTATAGTCAGACGGGTCCGACGGATTGACGGATGTTTGAGGTTTCACACCCAGCGAACAATTAGTGAGCTCAGTACCGGCGATTTCGTTCCCTTCTGTACCGGACACAATCAATAACACGTATCAACTGTCTGTGCGAAATAATCTCCAATCCTCCTCCCTCTATTTGACTCCTACGTCGAATTCCAAACGGAATATTACGTATAGCTGGATATTTCGTCGAATATATGGATACATAATTATCTTTGATTCTACGTATAATGCTGAAAAATACTCCAGAGAACAACATCGAGGATACAGATAAATCGAGATAAAAAGAAATTTCGTTCCGTTATCGTTCCGTACCACGTCATGTCATGGCTATTTCGACTGTAGTTTATTGTGCTTCTTTGTGCCTTTGAGAAAGTATTCGTCTGATCAGTATCAGTAGAAAATAAAAAACAAACTCATCATCTGCACGTTTGACGTCACGACCGAATGCAGTGTTTATATTATATACTTCGCCCCCGGGTATTTCGAGAGTATAACAACCAAAAAAATGAACTAAAATGAAAAATAAAAACCTTTCACCGAGTACCGATGTCGAAAAAGGCGAAACTTCTCCAATGCATGGATATACATATAGAGTAGAGTCACCTGATTCGACGATCGGATATAAAGAGACGATGTTCGAAATTTCATTGATTTTTTTCTTCACAGCTGAGTCATGCTGCCGAACATGCACTGAAGGATGGACTTTTGTACACCGCGTCTAGTGATGGTATGTGTGGGGTGCATCTTCAGCGAGGGATGACGTATGTTATCAACGGGCAAGTGAGCGAAGGAAAACCGAGAATCAATTTATGTGGACTGGCCATGCCCTGGCCGCAAGTTACCCCACGACAACGAAAAGGATTCAGGCTCCTCTATCACCACAACTGCGTTTGCAACGTGAGTTTCTTTGACCTCCCTTTGTGGCCCTCTGTACTTTCTAGTTTCCCTCAAGCTCCGCTTTAATGACGAAAGTGAAGTCTGGTCTCACCTCGTCTCACCTCACCTCACCCTATATACAGTCTCCGTTTAAACTGCTCGTTCAGCCTCCTTCTGGTTTTGCTGTTACGGCAAAACTGGAGTGAAGCTTTACCCCGGTCTCTGCGTTTAGCCTCTCTTTAACCTTCTGTTTCACACCAGCTTCCCTCAGTCTCTCACTATCCTCACTAAACAGTACCTAGATGACGGGGTGTATGCTTCACCGTATTTGAAAGCTGTGACCTTTGACCAAATCGATTATATACTATGCAAAGGATCTGAGAATCATTGGATTCCCTGTATTCTATATGCAGATTAGATTTACACATCAATCTCCAGGTGACTTGCGCCATTGATTTCTCCCTGGTATTAGTTCAACGAAGAGTTTAAAGATTTTTTTTTTTCTAATTCTTCTTCATCCCATTTAGGTACGTATAGGTGATCCGGATCAGTACTCGGATACGATTTAGAATACATACGAATGTAAATTGAACTACCGTTACTAAAACCCAAATTACAGAATCCAATTTAACCTGAATGACGGAGAGAGAAATAGAAAAGTTTTGTTGTTGCGGGGGATTGGAGGTGGCACATCGGTCTAACTGAACGAAAGTCTTATTGCCGAAGCTATCCCATTCCTGTGGATCTCAAATGTCAGTTATTTCTTTATCCGTGGCCGGGGGTCTCCAGCCTTCAGGCTATGGAAGCTTTAGCCGTTTCTCTCTATATGTACCGTTATATTTCCAATCTCCGGAAGTCCAGGATCCGAGAAATCAAGGAATCGGAGGAGGAGATTCTGCCTCGTTCCTGTCCAATTCCATTCGCTTTACATATGCCACTGTACATAATCGATTCTACGGAAATGAAACGACGATTTTGATCACATTTGACAAACCCGTTCCGCGTATGTATCGCAGACTTAAGTAAACTTCGAACTTCTCAATTTCCTGTCCACCAAGGTGAACTTCATGTACAGCGCAATTCCAATAACCCAAGATCCTCGTTAGATCAAATCTTATACGGATTTCAATATCAAAAACCATAATTTTCCAGCGACGATTCCATTCTCATCAATGCTTTTTATGTGAATCCCGAATTTGAGGGGATGGGATTGAACTCCGAATTCCAAGAGTTCCGAAGGATCAAAATTATGAAGTTATTTGAGACGTGATTCTGAGTTTCTAGAAACGTTAGAATTCAGAACTTGCAAATTTCGGAAGGTCGAAATGCAGATAACCTAAAGCTCCGAAAGTTAAAAACTGGAGAAATCCTGCAGAAATCCGCGAATTTAAGGGAAACTCATGACAAAGATGTCAAATAAACTACGTTGCATAAGCGAATTCCAAGATTCGGAGTTTTGGCCCTTCGGATCTTTAACTTTCGGAATTTTCAATCTCCGGTATTTTTCCATACGTAGACTTCCGCGGAAATCATCTTTACAAAAACTGTGAGTCGGTAGTATGAAGATTCAGAATTTTGACCTTTCGCAGCTTTCGAAATTCAGAATTTCAATCCCACCCTGATTCAAGACTATTGCAATTCCCGTTGCACCTAAGATATGACGTTTCATGTTTAAAGTGGCATGTTCTGAAGCCCGTTCACGCGTCTATTTTACACCCTGAGAGTATCTGCAAGTGCGATCAGTGCCGCTTGGAAATCGTATTTCTAACGTAAACGAATTCTGAATGTTTCAGATTCAATACACGCCGTGGTATCACAAGGGTATAGCTCTGGATAGCGTTGCTGGAAAACGATGCCTTTGGGAGAGCCCCCCTGGGCCTCAGGATTGCCAGGAACAACATGGTCTATGCATGAAAGGGCCAGTCGGTTGTTCTTGGTTCCCATCGGTCGCCTACAAAAATTGCATCAAAGAATTTCAACGCAACCGAGACCAACAGCGAGCAAGAGAACCCTGATCACCGATCAAGAACATTTTACACAACTATGACCAACGATTATATTATACGCAGTTTTTATACTTTTTTTTCTAGTTTTTATTAACTTATATACTCGCCAGTTTCTCCCACGGTCATATTTCATCCCGAATACGATATCTACTCAAGAAGATTTCCAAATCGACGTAAATCGGTAAAAATAAAAAAAATCATCACTCGTGACGTGAGAACTGAGAGGATACCTTTCTCTCTTTCTTTTATACATTTCTTTTTCTTTTCTTTTTTTTTTTTTTTAATTCTCTTCTCAATAGTAATTCAGACGACAAATTGAATAAGATGTTACGAACTCGCGCGATGTTATCGGACAGATTCTCTAAGCTATGGCTCACTCCGCTTGCGGAGGGCTGGTAATTGACGTAACGCTCAATGACAGAGTCGTTTATCGTCTGAATTGAACTGATTGGAGGCTGCTTCAGTCTCGAATCGAAGTAGAATTTCGGGATGTACGATGAACGTGGATATAGCCAGACTGGTGAGTTCGGTCATATGTATAATCACACGACCCAATCGGTGGTATTTGAATACGAAATAAAAGATGACCGATGGTCAAGCAATTTCATATACACGATTTAACTGAAAACGTTTGATCACAAGGTGGTATCAGCTGCTATACGTGTTGTAAATATTGCATAAGCTTATTGTATATTGTGTAACGTTAAATTATTGTTTCTACTTGTAATCTTACTATTATACCTATATAGATTTAAATATGAGATATGAACTGTAACAATTTTTTGTGTCATGAATTAAGCACGCCTAATTTAGTATCGGTTGAATTAATATTATAAGAGAATAGAATCAATCTACTCACAATATAGTTTACTACATTTCTATTTGACATTTTTTTCACTATTTAGTTCATTTTATGCAACAATTGGGACTCTAGCATCCCACCGTTGGCCGCGTGGAGCGTGACCGATGCGTAGGACCAAATTTAGTACAAAATACTAATACCGATAGTTAGTATTTATTTGATTGAAAAATAATTTCAAACATTTTCTCATAGAATTTAATTTAGCTTCGAATATATGTGTGTTTGCGTGTGTGTGTGTGTGAGTATGTGTTTGGCGAACGGTTCGTTTCACAATCCCGGAATTTATCGTTTTACCTTATATTGCAATACAACCCGCCAAAGTTGAACGATTGAAAATTCATTACGATCGTCGAGAGACAAAACACGATATTATTTTTCACGATGATAAAAAATATGAGCTGTCGTTTTTTTTTTTTTACAAAATAAAATTTCACCACTATCCCCCCCCGGAGCAATTTCTCGTGATTTATGAGCCAAGCCTTTAATTTTCATTACGTAGATCCAGCCTATTCCAGTTTTCATTTACACAATCGATAAAACCACCGCCGCTCTTTTATGATGAAAATTGATTTTCAATTACTCGCGGCTACATATAATGAGAAATACCTCATTCGGTTCAATATACATTTTGTATAATCAAAACTTCTCTGAATCAGTGAGAATTTGTTCGTGTGATTCAACACTATTCGTAAATTCGGTCGATACCTACTCGAATAAAACAATTAAAAAAAAAAACTAAATAGCATTCGACAAAGAACTTGAAGAATCATAGTGGAAACCGGAATAGTCGCGTACATTTTATGCCACATAATATATATATTATATATTTATAAATGCGTAGATTTGTAATTTATCTTTAAAGGACGTGTAGTATTATATACACATAATCCAAGCACAGCGACAACTTGAATAAAAATTATTGTAGCGTTTTAAAAATTATAATAGAATTGTCTAGCCGCAGCTATACGTCTGCAACCTTTGAGCGTGGTGAATATTTTTCTGTAAACTCTGCGAATAATTACCAGAACGAATTTCCTGTTCATCCACGAGAATATTATCATTATTCAACTTTATTCACTTCAATTTTTACATCAGTACGAATATTTGCCACTGCATTAAAAAAAAAAAAAAAAACGAAAAACAAAAATTGTTGAATAATTTTTATCGGAATGTTCGTATTAGCATATTATGTGTGCTGTGTACTGATATAATAATTCATTATAATATTATTTAATAAACATGTAATAAAAAGTATCGTCAAATTTTCCATATACAACGTGATACTTGTTTTTTATTTCCAACGATCCTATGTCCACTTTCTTCCAAATCACTTTTTCCAATTGTTTTTTATATCGATCCATGAAATTCCCCAGGTTCAACAATAGGAAAAAAAAAAAAACTACGAGGAAAAAAAGGGTGGCTGACAAAGAATTCTCGATGAATTGACGCGATCAGCCATGTTCGACAGAAATTCGTTGCTGTTATGTTCGAAAGAATTCGTTGCTGACACGCTGAAAGATTTTTTTAAATTTTATTTATTTATTTTTTTCAACTGCAAAGAATTTCCATAAAAATGCAGACCGCGTGTACCTACCGAGTCCGTGCATATATCTACTACGACTTAGGTAGGTAAGTACAGCCGTCATATACCTGCGAGAAGCACGGTTAAGAATACGAAATAAGATCGCGTGCTAAGAGTTCAGAATTCATACAATATAGGTATGTATTATATAGATGTATATAAGTACGTTAGGTAATCACCATCACTATGAATTTACTTATAAATCGGAAACTTTATAATTACTTTCTACTCCACTATATATCGAACTCGCGTAACAAATTTCATACGCTTGGAAGTGCAGCTGGAAAATCAGCAATCTCTGAGTTCATTATAATAACCAACTACAGCCAAACTCCAGGCTGTGCACAATCCCGAATATATCGAACACGCGAATCTGAAATTTTGCTAATTGCGGAAACTCGTTTCTACCTAAAAATCAAGGTAAAAGCACCAGCAGCTGAAAAGTCGCAGAAAAATAATACTATCGGTTTGAAAACCATGAGAAATTGGTGCCATTCACTCAAGCATTCACATATGGTCTTCAGCTACTGGCACTTTGACTCGTGCATCAGATGATTTTTGGGACTCCTTCATCGTCATAGAAGAGAAAAAAACAGAGCTCTGAAAGATACTCTGGCAATATTTGTTTGTTGAGGATAAAAGTACATTCAGTTGTGCCGTATTTGTGAAAAAGGGTATCGAACGACGCGAAAGGGTCTTGAAACGGAAGTGTTTACATTGCCCTTTGGTTTGGCAAGCTCACCACAGGTTACGTCAACTCGTCTAAGCTTAACCAAAAGTTGGGCACGGTACCGGTAGTAGCAGAGAGTCTTGTGGGTTAGGCTGACAATGAGTTCGGTTAGACCCAAGCGAGAAGTTCGGATATAGGAGAGAAAATTGAAACGGACACTCACCATTTCACGGTGGTTGGGATAATAGGTTTGCTCGATAAGTGGGAAGTTGTCTCTTCCCAAATGGCGTTGCAGCCCCAGCAGGTGGGCGAAGACCCACGGTTTGTCCTAAAACCAAATTGATTTTCATCTCACAAACAGAATTTATCAGAACTAAACCCCCGTGTATATACCTACCAATTGTGGGATAAAATTGAACGTGATCGAATCCAATCCATCCTGTAAAGTACCGACCCAAATTCAACATGATATAGTCTTTTTCTTACCTGAAAATTGTAGATCGCTGTCAAATTATTAACACTTGGTACACCGCCGTACATCAAACCGAGGAGCAAATTCTTGTAGTCCTCGCCGGCGTCGCGTAGATTTTGACGTACCAGAACAAAGTCGGGTTTGAATGATCTGAAGCAAATGAAATCGATTTTTTCAAATAACTATACTGACAATAAGACAGGAAGAAGGATCTTTCAGGATTTTTTTTCAGCTAAAATTTTCAGCCCTGCCTTGTCGAAGTGTGATACAGTGAATTCGATTTAGGGAAGAGTCTACAGAAAATAAGAGCTTTATATTTTTCTTAGAAAATTGGAATTGGGTCTGGATCATGATAATGCTGTATAAAACTAACAGAATCTCACCCTTCGGTTGGAAGGAAGTCAATTTTTGCAGATTGTTTTGTCGGGATAAACGAACGTATATCAAATCTGACACTGCAGCATCTTGGTCTTGGTCTTCGTTCACACCTTTCTAACGTCTGGTTTAGACGCAAAAAGCACTATTTCTACTTAGGTACAATTAGTATTGTTCGATGGTCGATCCATCCGGCATTCACCATTCAATTTTCGATCTTGGGGTAAAATATCATTAGTTTTAAACAGCACTAGCAAAATCCAGACCGTATTTCAATTTCGGAAGAAAATTACAAAATTTCTTATATCGGCAGGCTTTCCCCTTCACGAAATTCTTCAGAAATTCAAACTATTGTATTGCGATTTCTTTCGGTAATCGGTAAGAGAATGGAGTATAATTTTATTCGTTTATTATTATAGCTTGAAAGGGGGGGAGATTTAAAGACTGAGTACTTCAGGCTATCATCACCTTCACGCGGACTGTGATGGCTGTGTATGTAATATAAAAGCTGTAAACCTTGACGCCTTTTATAGAACGCGAGACTTAATTACCAGGCGTGGGTGGCACTACATGCATTAAGGACTTCCTTCTCCTGCAGCTTTATGAACTCTGAATTATTTATGCCCTCATTTTGTCACGGTTCTGGGGCACGTCACGACCTCGTGGTTTCAATTCTCCCGCAACAACTTCCGGCCGCCATTATATTTTCACCGAATCAAAGACTCGCACTTTGGCAACGGAATACAAATCTAACGTCCGCCATACACACCTTCTGACGTAAGTAACCCCAAAAAATGTAAGCACCACACTATACGTGTTTGTGTTAAAATATAAAAATCATCGCAAGCATGTCATCTCAGCAACATACAATTTTTAAAGGTATGAAAGTTCACTTTGCTATTACCAAGTCAACAATGAAGCAACTGGATTTCACCCTAAAAACGCATTTTTGGGGTCATTTTGGTAAGACGTGTTGAATCGATGGATGAATTCCGATAAACTCTAGAAAGTCATTAGAAACAGAAGCATACCTTTCGATGGTCATTATTAAATTCTGCTTTTCCTCGCAATGAAACTATTAAAAAATCGTTGAAAATTTTCAGAATTATCGTGAATCACAATTGTATTTCTCTGAATTCACGTGTTGCAAATTTTCTGATCAACTTGCAGGTTCTTGTGATAATATTTAATCATGTGGCTAAAAGTTTACCCAATTCAAAATTACTTAAAACACGGCTCGTCATTTGAAAATGTTGCTTAAAATGACAAGTTCGTTTCAAAGCAGATTCAAAAACCTATGACTATGAGAGCAGATAGATGACATGCCTTTCAATACGGTTTTCAAATCCGTAGCTTTTCGCATCTCTCAGCTCCAATCTGAGGTTTTTCGTAAGCAAATGGATTATGAAAGTACGTTTCATGGACCCGGACCACTCGGCAACATTGGCAATTTGTTACATATTAGCAATTTTCAACATTAACGAAGCGAAATTCCCTAGAGCTTCGAATGTGTATTTGGCAGAAAAAGAGACGGAAATTTGTCTGTCCATTTATAAGGGTTTGAGAATCAGTAGAATTATGATAAAACTACGTATCGCGTAAAGCCGGTTGCGGTTCGTTAGCCAAGGGGCTGTATAAGGGTGGCAGCAACGTAGTAGCAGCTGTGCCTGAGGTTTTCTGAAACCTCAAATTGCGCCGAGCTCTTAAGGTTGAGATTCAATTTCAACTGTTTGACCAGCAATTTACCGCCAAGTGTCTACTGTGTACACATTCATTAGCCCGTCTGAAGCGGAGGTATTTTCGCGGTTCAACTTATGAGAGGTTTTAAGGTATATAGAAATTGCCCGCTGAGTCAAGTAGGAGAAATAAAGCTCCAGTTTTTCCCCAGCCGTCACTCATACCTACCTGCCTTGGCAATATTTCTTGGTCCGATCAGACGCAAAGAAATTAACGTCACTCACTTACCGAATAACTTTTGTCCCGTTGCGAAAAACTGCCATAGAAACGATCGTCCCAGCCTCGCTCGCCGTGAGCGAAAGCTCCCTAAACTCAGCCTGTTCGACACGAATTTCATAGTCTCCATGGAGCCGACGTCCCCGGAAATATTTACTCCAATCGGTGTTTTGGTCGTCAACTACCAGCAGAGTAAAGCAGCGATCCTTGTTGTAAGAAGGACCACGCGTAGCTCCGGAAACGGCTGCTCCCAAGATGGAAGCACCCTGAAAAACACAGAAGATAATGATTTTTATTAAATTTTTTGTTGCATTTTCTATATCTATGAAAGTCCGCTGCAGAAATTGAAACTGATAAAAACTGCGTACGTATAAACATCGTGGAGCCCCGTCATCGTTATACTAACGAGACACAGCGTAATCAACCACGATGAAGTGCGGTGGATTGTTTTTACAGATGATTTTTCACAGAGTTATATATATGTGGAAACTTGGATCCCGTTTCATGCAAATGGCGAAAAAAAATTTTCCCTCGAGTTTGCGATTGAAGTTGGGAGGCTAAGGGAAGATATTCCTGTATATTTATCGAAGATGGGGCGGGATTGAAGTTTCGAATTCCAAAAGTTCCAAACGGTCAAGATTCCAAATTTATTTGAGACACGATTCTGAATTTCTAGTAGCGTTCGAGGTTGGAAATTCGAACAGATCGAAATTTAGGCAGCTCGAAGATCCGAAAGTTAAGAACTCAGAAAGTTCAAAGATCCGTAAATTTGAAGGAAGCTCATGACAAAGCTGTGAAATAAACGACGTTGGACAAGCGAATTCCGAAATTTGGAGTTTTGGCCTTTCGGATCTTTAGCTTTCCGAAATTTTAATGGTGTTTTTCCGTATTGGCTACGTAGACTTTCGTGGAAATAATCTTTTTGAAAACTGTCAATCGGTAGTACAAAAATTCGGAATTTTCACCTTTCACAGCTTCTGAAATTCAGAATTTCAATCTCACCCCTCGAAAATAGATGCATCGGTTATGATTCATTCCACGAAAACCATACGGTCGAATAGGTTAAATTGAATAATAAAACCCGGTGTTGCAATAGAAATTATTAATAAGGTAGATTTGAATTCAATTAGGCAGAAAGATTAGCGCTTCGTGCGTCCCTGGCAGATTAAAGCTTGCCCGTTATTTGATTTTGGACAATTAATTAATTGGGGGAAGGGGGGGGGGGGAAGGGGGTAGGAGGAATATAAATAAAAATCACCCTTCGTAAACCGCATAGCAATAATAATTCCCCTGCCGAACACCTCCGCGCAAAGCTCGAGTCCACCAACGAACCCCTCGACTAGCGGGCGCGTTTCAACCCTCCAACCCCAATGCAGACTAGGTGGGCTTTAACTTGAATTTCGCGTCGCCTCGTACTGACCCAAATAACGTCAAGCCAGCGAACCAGACCCTTTCAAGCCCATTTTCCTTCTCCTTCTTCTTCTTCTTCTTCTGCTTCCTCCTCTTCTTTTTCTTCGTCTTCTTCTTCGCCCCGTCATGACCTCCGCGAGAACCGACTCAAAACACGCCTCTCATAAAATAATGATAAAAGTTCGTCTTTGGTAAGGCTGAGGGAACATACCTCCACCACCGCCGGGCGTGCCTAAATTTTTTATGAGCCTTGTCGTTCGGATAGGGTGACTGGCTACTTGGGATAGCTTCCTTCTTCCTTTACATTTTTCTCTTGCCTCACGGCTCCGTTTCTTATCTTCGCGGTATATGGGTCCAGATAATATATATGTCCCCCGCAATTCAAGATGTAACCACCGCGTGTTTTATTTCCACGCAGAGATTACTCTGTCTTCCAATTACCGTTCTGAGTCGAGCTTCGTTTCTGAGACACGTTTCCCCAAGATCGTATAGTTTTCGAGGTAAAGAAAAGGGTCTACGTTTGTTTTTTTTCTGTTTAATATCAAGCTCACGGGCAGATCCTGAACTGTGCATGAGACTGGGAAAATTTTCAGGCACTTTGATAAGTAGCTGTTTTTCATTCGTCTTTCAATCTTCAGTTTGTAGAAATTAATTTCTGACATTCAAGAACACGGTGCTGGTTCTTCGATTTAAATTTCGAATTGTTGACGGGTATTTTGAGATCGATGAGTTCGAACATCCATTGAAAATATTTCAAGCTCCAGCGAAAAGTATAGAACCGTGTGTATAAAAGCTTGCCACACTATAGCTGAGTAATTACTTTTCCAACTGACACACCCTCGACTATATGCATAAGAGGTTGGAAAATTTCCAGGCATTTCAAAAATACTTGAATATTTTTTATTTTATTTTTTCAAACTTCAGTCTGTGGAGGATATAAATTTTAGATATTTAAAGCGCCGAGTTAACCCGCCGATTTGAATTTTGAAATATTGAGCAACAATTGGAGATCCGCGAGTTCAGAAACCCATTCGAAATATTTATGGAATAAGCAAAAAGTTTCGAATCGCACGTATGCATGAAAGCTTCCGGCACTATATGGAGAGTAATTACTTTTTTTTTTCAACTGATTCGATAGCTTTTCACAAGCCCGGTGAATTTCACCGACCGCAAACCCAGCTCTAGTGTATCTACTGGGAATTTTCCACGCAACGATGCTCACCATGTAGAAGCAAAAATTTTGCAGAATTTCGAATTTGTTAATGACACGCGTGAATTATAATCACAGGCACTAATTTGTTCATCGGACTCTGTTAATTGCACACCAAACACACATCGCCATAAGGCTGAAAGTCCACCGAACCAATCCCAGAGATTATCTCATCTCTCAAAAATCTAACGTATAATATAATTTTAAAGTAAAAAAAATACTGTAGGTACTTGATTGAGTACGGTTTTGACGGTGTGAAAATTCGAATTGTTGTCTTAGGCCAAGCCATAGATTTCTAATAATAAATCAAGTCTTCCAACGTCTAGTGCATGAAGTTTTCTCAAGCTGACCCCAAGGTAAGAATTACGTGCCGTAACTACGGACGTCCACTAAAGTCAGGTATTCTGTCGGAATAACTTTGCCCCCCCGGTATATCCAACGGTTAAATAAATACGAGCAATTTAATCCCGACGTTTATCCCGAGGCAAACAATAACGTACGAGAATAGATATAGTACCGATAGCGAGAAAGAGGAAGGATCAAGAGAAAGATAGAGTTAAATTGATTTGAGGTACGAAAGGTCTTCAGACTTGGCTAAACCATCTAATTCCGAGCTAAGGGTAAGCGATAGTTGAAGTGGAGTTTGGCGAACGGACTTGGGCAACCCGTTCAAAGTTCTTCAAGCTTCTAAGTGCGTGGATGAAAGCTACGATATATAGTGGCCCTTCGTCTGCTGTGAGATTATACTATATACGTACAGTCGCATTATTAATTGTATCTATACGTGTATCGTAAATAATACAATATTTACACCCGCGAGTGTGTGCGTAAAAGTACAAGACCGCGATAGCAGGCGAATAGAAAAGGGATGACGAGGGTTTCTCGGCATCGTTTCACTTCAAGGATCCTAGGACCAACGAAAATCTTCAAGCTTGGCCATATTCCTCCGACTACAAACCTTCCCAATTGGCAGACTTTAACAATTTTCGCATACAAGTGGTTTTTTTCTCATTTTTATTTTTTATTTTATTTTTCCTCACTTTTTCGCTTTTCTCTCTCTCTCTCTCTCTCTCTCTCTCTCTCTCTCTCTCTCTCTCTCTCTCTCTTCCTCTCTCTCTTTCTTTCGTCCGTTCTCTCTCTGTCTCTTTCTTGATGTCGGAGTACAAGATATGGTATATATAGCCAGGAAAATGAAGTGACGATAACAAGGACACTTTTACAAGAAGTGTGCCGAAAGTTTTTCATGGTAGGTATATATTGTGTTGGGGTACCTACGCGCGGACGTATACACCTGTATTATGATGATGAAATGATCGAACCGTAGTCCAGACAACTGAGATCGACAAGGTTGGTTCGAGATTTCATTTCAGTTGACCCCTTGAATGTCAGTGACATGTATGGGAAGAAAAAAGTCGTGCCACTTTTTTGTCGTGAAACATATTTCTGAATTTTTTGCCACATCAATTCGACTGTGATTTGCCAAATCACCGTTTTTGAGGTAACTGAATCCGAATCTGGAATCCAATTTCCAAAATTCGCGATGGCGGATGCAAGTTCGAAAAATAGTTTGATTCCAACAAAAATTTGTGTCTTCAGATGTTTGTTGTCGCGAAATTCGAATTTGAGTCCTGACTCTAATTGTAAGTATCTGGAACTCAGATACATTATGACGAATGAAAATTTACCAAACTACATTGATGACAAATTATCTATAGGCAAAATGTGAGAGAGAATATTTTTGTTTTTGGTTTTATATCCCGCTCTCTGCCGAACCCAGAGTCACGAATCGAGGAGCGGCGGTAATTGACTCCGATCTTGTATGTTTTTTTTTTTTTTTTTTCAAATTTTAGATTCGGATTCAGCGAGCTCAAAAACCATGAAGTACTTTCCGACTTTCGTTGAAATCAAACCATTCTTCGAATTTTCGGAATTTGCGTCCGCCATATTGGATCTGCGATTTTCGATTATGGAAATCGGATTTCAGATTTGAATTGAGGAACTAGAAATTATCATGTGATAAATCTATAAAATTTTGTTTCTCTAACGCAAAAGTGGCACGAAAATCTCATTTTCGCCTACAGACTGCTATAAAGGGGTTGAAAGTGCTTAAGTGGGGGAAAAAATAAGAATGAGAAATTTGGAGAATGTTTCAGGGTTGAAAATCAAATGGAAGGCAAACAGCATACTCAGTTATAATAATGAATCTCGGTTTGGTAGAGATGTGAATTGGTTTGTTGGCGAGTTGAATAATTGAACCCCCTCCATTCGAGATTTAGAGAACTTTGGACGAAGCAGCTACGCCACGGTAGCGAACTATTTACCTTTGCCAATATTTCGAGGAATGATTACGGGCGGATGTTGTATTAAATTATCGTAACGAAATTTTGGGGAAACCGAGCATGTGACGCAATTTTCCATGAAATTAGAGCGGGTTTGACGAGACTAATTCCCTCCGCGTGGCGCTAGACCCCCAGCTATATGCATGTTTTGCATATTCTAACACTCTGCACATCAGGGAGGGTTAACAGTTGCAGGGAGCTGAGCTTGATATAGGTCAGTGATTATGGCGGGGTCACAACCCGCGCCAAGAAACTGCAGGAATAGAGAAAACTGCGAGAGGCTTCCACGCGCCCCACGTACACGCGATGCTGCGATGTGCTATGCGATCCCAGTCCCCCAAGGATTGTGGAGGGTTTTTGAGGGGTTTTCCCTAGTGCTGCGTACAACCGCGGAAAGAGCTCTGTATTCTTTCTAGCGTAGATGTATACCTATAAGTCTACAAAAGGAACCAAAGTACCAGGGAAAAGTTGCAGGAGTACAATTGAAACCTCGAGTCCCGCTGAATTCTTCCATCCCATTTTCTCCTTTTTAATTTTTCCTTTTTCTTTTTTTTCTTTTCCTTTTTATTTTGGCATTTTTTCTCTTTCTTCTCGTATACGGTAAGCTTGCGCAAGCCTCCCACACACATTTTCAAGCTTCCAGCAGATATATGGATCGTGTATTTATATCCCATAGACAATAATGGAATAAAGTATTCTCAAAAATCATGATACAGTTTTTTCCTTCATGAACATTCGAAGATATAAAACCGTGCGACAGGACCGTTTGGAAATAACCAGAGCCATAGACCCTTAAAGTGAACCGGTACCGCTTAGAATTATAAAAAACATGTTTGTTGTTTCTTAAACACACGTAAATTCTGGATTTTTTCAAAAGTTTTTTGTTGAGGCTCCTCGCTTAGCGGTTTAGGCCAACTAAACCCTATTTCAGATGAATGATTGATCAATGAATTATTACAGTCCAGTCAAAAAAACTCAAAAGTTGAGTCACTTCGTCAGTCCAATTTGACTTTATCAATATTTATAATTAGTTGCTCGGAAGACATATCCTTGTACTTTGCTAGAGGAAATTTGTCAAACCCCAATTTATTGTAGGAAATATGATGAATTTTATAGAAATTCTAATACCGAATCCCACTCATTTGCGAATAGCTCGCAGCAAATAAACGTTCCCATTTCTTTTCCTACCTTTCCTTATAAAAGATGAAGGCATGCTTCTCGAAGGTAATGAAACTCCACAGGATTCTGATTTGGATGAACAGTGCTAAGTTAACACATTTGAAGTTGATTATTCAGCATCATTCGTTGACTCAAAATGCAAGAAACGAATAACCGATATTTCCCAAATTTCATATTTTACTGGTCCCTTCAAACACTTAATAACGTTCAACCGAAGCTTTTGATCATTCATTTAAGAAGTCAGTTTCAATTATCGTATAAAGATAGTATGATAGCTAGTTTATCTCTAAACATAAATGCAGTGAGCAGTTAGCCGTCCACACCCCATAAATAATGATCCACGATCTTTTTGCCAATGAAAATGTCCGCCGAGAGGAACATTCGCATGCTTACAACTCGCAGCAGCAGCAGCAGCAGCAGCAGTTAAACGAAGCTGGCGAATTGTTTTTGCCAGGAACGTTAGCGCTTGGAATTTTGCTAACAAATTGAAACGTTTGCGGTTAGGTATACCGACAAAAAAATTACTCGGTGCTGCCGGTAACGGACACATGCAAATTGGCAAGCTGCCTCCACCATCTTTCCCGCGCTCCCTGTGCAGCATGCCTGCACGCTTATTTGCATGAAACTCCAATTAGTTAATGCGGTTTTCTTCCCTCACGTTTTCTTTTTCACGCCAAGATGCATATAACCTATACGGCTTTACTCCGTTGCAATAAATAAGGGCACTAAACCACAAGCTACTCGGTCAAATTCCAAACCCTTGCGGATCATGTCGAAAACTATATAATATCCCAACAAAAGCTACACGCTTCAGCCTTTGGCACTGTCACGGATGAGGTATTTTGAACCATCGATGCATTTACGGCACGGGCTTCGTTATCCACCGGATATCCTACGTCGCCAAAATCCATCCCTGGTAAACCTTCACCTGTATACTGTGTATACCTACGTATACCTAAATTGTGGCGGAAAGTTTGCACTGTCGATAAAATGGAAGAGCAAATAACGTGGACGCTTGGTCCAAAGATATAGAAGATGAAAATATATCTGGTTTATAGGCAGGTGTACGCCGGTTGAACGTTGTTCAAATGCAACCCTAGGCATTTTGTAATTTTCCCTCAGTTTAGAGTCGGTTGAATGCCTGGGGTTTATACAAAGGCATTAAACGTATATATAGACGGCGAGTTATGAGTTAAATTCCGAATGGTTATAGTGTGTCCACTTGTATTATATATATACGTACACATACTGCAGGTATATTAAAGCTTGTGGATTACGTAAGCTTGCATCGCGGTAATTTCATTCGAAGAAACAATAGCCTTTGTTACCACAGGCGGATTATTTGGAGTCTGGCGTATTCGACACGGAATGATATTTCTGAACAGAGATAGACAAATTTCGAATACCCTCGTCGGTGGACGTGGATTCGTTCGAGTGTCTAGAAAATTCAGATAAGAACTGCTATACGACATGAAAACAAGAAATGAAAATGTGACGCAAGCTAACCTGGCAAATTTCTCATGCTAGGCGTGTTTGCCTCGAAATAATGTATACGGTAAGCTACGTGCATTTTCCACAATCCCAAAAATTAGATTTTCCATTTTTCTGTTGGTACAAAATATCAGCCAATACCTTCATGGTCAACATTCGTAAGAATCGTATCATTCGTCGACAGTGGTTGAAAAAATGTTGATATTACTTTTCCAAACTGAACCAGAAATACGAGGGACAATTATTTCTTGAAAAGTGGCGGTTTTCCTTTTCCTATCCTATATAAGGCTATGGATCGTGTGACTTTTGAACAAATATTTCAAAAAATTCAATTCGAAGACTCTCGAAGTTGACACTCTCCGTAAAAAGCCACACATCCGTGTGAATCCGACACATAGTCCAATTTTTTTCTTTTTTTTTTCCTTTTTTTTCTTTTTTTTTCTCTCTGCGCTTCGAGTTTGAAAAGGGGTGAACACGAGGCGTGTATTTAAGGGAAGGCGTAGCTCGATTTGAAGGAGGCTTCGGGGTATCGATTCCCATCGTCGAAGACAACCACCACCCTTCGGATGTCCCCCTCGATATGCAATTGATTTCATCACTCGCCACGTCCTATACGGAGCGCGACAACGTACGCGCAGTACCTCAAGGGTTATATTTGAATTTCCGATAAACGAGAATAAAGAGAATGAAAAGAGGCTGTCTATCGAGTAAAAAGTAGTCTCGACATTTTACAGCCTCTCCGGTAAGACCGCGAAGAATCTAGACGTCATATCCGAACGCCGATTTATCAATAGAATTAAAAAATAAGAATAAAAATAAGGAAATAGAGGAAAACGACATCACGCTTATCTCTGACTACTCAGAGACCACCGACTCGAATTCACTACTATAAAACATAACATTCATTGTAAGTTTTGGGACTCGGAGATAAGCGATTGTTCCCTAGAGAACGCGAATCCAAAGAAACAGACAATATATCATGTAGCACCAGATATCAGCCTGGGATCATCAAAACGACGATGAGTTTTCCATATGAAGGGTTCAGTGCCAGAGTAGACTAACCTACATAGTCGATAAAGCTCATTTCAATTATTGTAAGCCATTTGAAATGAGCCTTATGATCGACAGTGTGACTTGGGCTACTCTAGCACTGAACCCTTCATACATGAATGATCCCTTCATTCATAGTTTGAATTCGACTAGGGATAACGAACAGATGCGATATCAAGGATCAGCCGTACATACGAATGTACATATACATGGCTACCTATACGGTACAAGAATCAATGATCCTACGGTAGAGAGAAAAAAAGAGAGAAAGAAAGAACAGGAACGAGACTCTCAAAAGTAAGTGGAGAAAGCATAATGACAGAGTGAAGTTCGTGTACGTGCTTCTAGCGAATTCAACAAACGATTTTTCCCGGATCATGCGCTCCTCGTTTTACACATCAGCATTCAACCTGTGGCACACCTCAGCTTTACCGCACCGAGCTTTAAAATTATAAGCTCACTGGTATATGGTTCGCTTAGACGAAGATAAGGGACGAAGTGGAAGCACTACTGCTACTAAAGTGGCTCGAAGCTTTTTAAGCAATGAATTGAAGCTTTTCAAGTTTTCGAACGCACTTCTCTTAATTTCCTGTACTTGATGATATCTGGTGAGAATGTGTGAATGATTTTTCAGCAGAGTTTAAAAGAAGTTGTCTTGTTACATGTAATGCGTAAAGGAATCAAATTTTCAGGTTTTTCGATTCTGCGTCTCGTAATGAAAGATAAAATCCGGAGGACTCCATTTTGCGAGTTAATTATTAATCGAGATTGTCATTGAACTTCTGAAAGATGCCGTTTAATTTTGTAGGACCAAAAGAGCGTAAAGAAACGTCGCGTTGAATTTATTCATTCACAATCAGCTTTGCGATCGGCAAGCTTTAAAAGCAAAGCGTCGACCGATGAAAGTAAAAAGCTTACGAGCTTAATTCGCGCGAACTAATGCTCTGAAAGATGCAAAGTTCTCGATCGATTTAATCCCCTTGATTCCACGATTCATTACTCCGAAATTCCGATTACGATTCAAAAAGTATTTCGTTTCAACAACAGGAGAACAACCGCATTAACGCAGTCAAAGAAATTCACACCTTTTACCATTTTCTGCGCTTGAAACAGACAAACAACCCCGCGTAATGATCGATGATAATTATTCATTAGCAATGACGCAGTTGTAAAAGCGCGTTTTAATGGGAGAAAACAAGGGATCTTCGCAGCTTCGTACCTTTCATGAATTTTTTTTTAGTCTCTGTGCCTGTAGCGATTCTTGGAAGTCCTTCAGACCATCAAAATTTATCGAAATTGACTTCAGAGTCGGTGAAAAGAGCAGATCATGTTCAAAAGACGATGTATGTACGTGCCTGCCCTCGAACAGCATCAGTCGCTCAAAATTAACGACACGTTCTGAACAGCAACGAAATCAAAGGAGACAAAAAAATATAAAAAAAAAAAGCTACAAAATTGAAAGACATTGAAACCGTGTCGAGGCTGAAAGTCTCCTGAATTTTGTCGACGAAGACAAGATGCTTTCATGCTTCGATAAAAGCCCGTTGCTCGCGGCGTACTCCAAGATTCCTTCCCCGCTACAGGGGTCAGGTTATATTTTTCGACTTTCCATTTGGGGGTGTAGGTATAGGTATATTGGAAATTGGCAGGGTTACACACGCGTCTATTATCTGAGGGTCGTCAAGTTTTACGTATCCCATTAAATATAACGAGACAAAACATTGGCTCGCGTATACTTTATTATTAACGACCCTACGACATCGGCTGGGACAAGAAAACTCGTGAAGTTAGCGATCTAACGAGGTCACCAAGGCTGCGATAAACCCCCACTGATTGCGATAAATAAAGCCCCATACTATAAAAAAAAGAGGGAAAATCTATTCGAATACTTATACATATAACCATCATCGCGGTTCATTTTATTCGAATATATTCAATGTCTAGCAAGATATTTCGGATTACGTCTTCTCGTTATCACTGCATTGTCATAAATTCGTTGAAACTACAAAATCACGATCATGCAACAGAATAAATTGACCAACTAGGTCACCCTGGACTTTTCATGACCTTTGATTTTTTTCCTCCGAACAATTTAGGCCTAAATTTTTTGAGGCCTGAAATTTCCCAAGTGAGAATAGGATTCATACCTAGGGTTTTAAGTCTCCCCCATAAATACGGACCGACCTCTTCACATGTCACAATAACTACGTTTTTTGAAACACACACTATCGTATCATTTTTTTCCTGAAAGTAGCGTATTTCAGGAGTATTGCGACAAAATTTGAGTTCGAAATGTTGAAAATAAACAGAGTTATGATTTTTTGAACATAAAGGGTCTTTTCGGGGTTTTTACCTCTTGATCATTTTTTTTTTTTTAACAAGTAACAATTTTTTCGTTTCATCAATTTTTGTACATGATCGAGATGGTTTGAAGCAGCTTCCGTAATTTTTTCAAATACTTCAGAGTCATAGTTTGCTCACAATCGTTTTTTGAAAACTGTCTGGGTAGAATCCACTCCAGTGTGACAACGAAGGGTTAAAAGTCCTAATTTGGATAAACCAGTCAGTCAATCTTAATAAGAAACAGAAATTTTCAATGATCAAGGAACAACCTGTGATCCTCTGAAATTTCGAATATTTCCTTTCAGTCATTTTCAAGAACCGACTGACAAACTGACGCGTAATTAAAAACTATGTTTGTCGGAATCTAGGGGTTCTAAAAATCGAGAGTGTTTGGAATTGGGTGAAAGTTATTTCTGTAACAAAACCAACACTTCCCTACCCTTTGGCACCTGACGAAAATGAAAAAGCTCGAATCGACTCACCTGATCACGAGCAGCTCCAGTAAGGCTCTGCACCCTCTGCAAAAGGCTTTCTCTTGTCTTAGCCGGAGACGATGGAGCACTTGTTGTCCTGGAGCTAGGTCGCAGATTTAGACTCAGATCGCCACCGACCGGCTGCTGACTCCCGGATGGTGGTGCCCCAGGGATCGGCGGTTGGTTAGGCGGCGGCGCCGGCGTTGGTTGGGACTGCAAAGGACGTTCGGACGACGTCGTACCCTGATAGGATTGGGTAGAGTCCTGTTGGCTGACGGAGGTCAGCCCGGAGCTCGCATCATCGTCATCTAGCTCCGAGCTGAGGTCGCCCGAAGAGAACCTGCGAGAGAGGTCATTTTTCCTGTTCTACTTGTTATTATATCACACAGGCAAAGGCGAATAAAATGACGAAAGGCTAATTTCGAGGCAAATATATATCATGGGAAAAATGAGTATGATGCGAAATCTGTTGGTCGTGAATAAAAATGGCAAATGGCAAATGGCGAGAGTGGGAAATTAATGACGAATGTCTACCCTGCAGCTAACTTGCACGCCTCAGGGGTTAGGTAGTTGTATATGGTATAAAAACAGGGTATAGTGATAATGTATTAATATCATTGGTAATATAATGATAAAAATTTCCATCATATAACGAGGAAGGCGGAAACGCAAGCGGCTTGAATCCCGCGCGTGGAACTCATGAAATATAAATGAATTTCAATATCGGCAAAGAGGCGGTACGCGCGCGGTGCCTTCCATTGGAATTAATTTGCAATACGGTCTCTAGCTCTGTCTGTTTCAATGAAATTATTTCACCCTCGATGGCGCGCGACGAAAATAATGGATTCTCAATTCGTTTAATTGGCTCTGTACAGAAGATTTTTTCTTATTTCTTTATCTTATTTTTTCACGGGAACCTATAGCAACGACGAGCTTTGCAAAAATCATTGAGATACTCAAGGCACCGATCGACCACTGTACGTTAATCTGAATTCGTTAACTATGCGTCGAATCACAAATTCATTACATTTTACTTGTCGCATCGCGATTTTATATTCATTCATTTTCAGCCAGTTCACAAACACAATATATAGCTATATACACTGTTCCATTATCATTCATTTCTTTCTCATGTTTTTCACTTTAAGAACATGGTAAACATTTTCAAATTACCATTCAGAGATCACTAGGTAGCAATCGCAAACGTCAACGAACATTGCTTTATGGCTGTCAACAAATTCACGATCACATTTCACTACGTCAAGTAATTCTCAGATTAACATCACGTACGTCGCGACGCCTACGAACTAACGTTCTAACATTACCGAGATGTGTGGCTCGTGCAAAATTGTGTATCAGATTTCGACAAATTCCTATTCAGATATGATACTAGTGTAAAAACGAATGAGGCACCAAAGGAGACGCAGTAAACTAGAGCAGTAGCATGTTTTGGATTGAAAGGACGTAAACGTTTAAGCGAAACTATTTGCATTGCGTCTTCTTAGCACAATTAACAACGATTGTTAACTTCATACAACTGAATGATGTAAATCAACGCGTTTCACCCCCAAAACTCAGACGCACGATTCATAATGTTCTGAAGATTTTAACAGTCTAGTTAATTGGATAGTATATAGGTACTACATCTTCTGAAGTGAACTGATACGTATTTTCTTTCTACAGAGTAACAGATGCAGTATGAAGTTTCGTTCGAAGTAGAAAAAGGAAGAGAAAGGAAACAAACGAAAAAAAAAAAAAAAAAGAAGAAAAAAGTGAGGAAAATGGGCGAAAGAGTTCCAAATTGCACAACGTTCGGAATAGGCCGTACCCTATACCCTACGTAGCAAAGAAGAAGTAGGTGGAAAGGTCGTAGAAGTAAGCCGAGAGATTTTGATTGATCCAGAGAACGAGGGTGAGACGAGCATCGGCCTGGAAGTTATAATTGCGAAGAAAATTAATCTTCTATTGTTTCGTTTTAATAAGGCTGTGCGGAGGTCTTAGGGAAGTTTCATATCGTATACGATGAGTAAAAACAAGAAAATGTATTAAAAACGGAGAAAAGAAAACGCAAGAAATTAAAAAAATTTTTAAAATCGAAAAAAAAAACTGGCTAGAATAGAAAAAAGGAGAAAACGTTACGTTAAGAAAGTATGAAAGTTTTGACGTTTTGAATTTCAATCTGTTGAAGAAAAAAGGGCGCATTGTAGAAAACTCGGAGTGGTTAACTTCGTATAATAAACAAGATTATACAATTTTTTAATAGCACCCACGAGAAAAACCGAGAGAATAAGATACTGACTTGCAGGTAATGCGGTAGCGAGACTGGAAAGTGATGAAAATACGTATTACGTATTCCTGCAGAGAAGTCCGCGTCAGTAGAAGTCGTATACAACGTATACGTACGTACATACATATACATATATATGTATGTATTTACCAACTTGTACGAAATGAGTTTTATACCTGGAGATGCAAGTTACTGGCTGGCTTTTTCCCCTTGCTAACTGACTTTTCAAAACTCGAAGAAGAATTTGGCAGACTGCCTATCCGAACGTCTACCGCATATATCTGTAACTGAGGCTGAACTAATTGAACTGGCAGACACGATTTCGTCGAACGTATATAATAGTTACCGCGGTATCGATTAATTAGATGAAATAAATCTCTTTGTGTATTATACTTTACTACAGCATTCAATATCCTTGATGTTGCAATCGAATGCATCATGACTAGCGTATATGTATTTGGTCCTGAAAATAAACTTCCCATTGAACACGCATGACCGGATTCGGTATCTCGTTTCGTCAGAATAATCAAGATTGTCTATCTTGATTAATGACCTGATACCACGCCACGGACACCTATAACCGAAAAAGGATTCCAACGCATACCCGACAGCTAATGATTATCACCTGCAACCGTATTCTTCAATGTACATTATACATATTGTTACAAAGGGCGAATTCACCCTTATATTTAAACCACCCGATCTAGTAGTTACCATAAAGACATAAGACTGTTCCACTATCGAATGTTCATGAATATTTGAATTCTGTTTCTACCCAACTCTTGTTTTATAAACAGTCTTGTTCCAGACGTTAACTCGAACACTTGGTCATTTCAAATATAATCAATTTCCTTTAGACCACTTTATTTGTGTCTTTGAATTACTTTATTTCACTTGGAGACTCACGCCATCCTCTTTCTCATTGCTATTTTGCAACATTTGGTGTCAGAAGTGGGATTTTTCCGAGTCCGATAAGGTAATTTATTCCGACACTTTTCTTGTGGTCTATTCGTGTTGATCGAATTTGAATTTAGATAAAAAGAAGCTTCCTTCGTGAACTTCTTTCAACCTTGTCTTTACCCACAATTTAATTGCCTCTGCAATCTACGGTTTCTACCGTTTCAATTTAATTGTTATTACAATTCACGGTTTTCACCGTTTTAACTCGTTTGCTCTTTGCATTTCACGGATTTTACCGTTTTACTAAGTTTTGTTGAGTTTTCCTAAGTTCTCTTGAGTTCTTTTGAGTTTTCCCAAGTTACAATTCTTACAAACAAATGGCTACCCGACGAAATCGCCGCCAAGCTTCTCCAGCCGCTGACGAGCTGAACCAACCACCCCGCGAACCCGAAGCAGTGTCAGTTTCGGCCCTTGTACAGCTCCTCCAACAACAAGCCACACAACAAGCCGCACAACAAGCCGCCATACTACAGCTTCTTCAGAGTCAACAGGAAGAACAGCGAACGGCTCGAGAACAACGAGAGCACTCCGAACAGGCGGCTCGAGAACAACAAGAACGATCCGAAGGACGACTTTTAGACGTCTTGGAGAGGTCAGAACACCGATTCTCTCAGCTCGTGACTTCTCTTCGAGGTGCTGGAGACGAGACCCACAACGTCCCGGCCGTGGCCGTTCCGATCCTTCCTTCTACATCCTCTGGCCAGTCAGACCAAGCTCCACTTCTTACCTTAAGGTCTGTGTCAATTCCTTCGGGGAGTGAAACCCCTCTCAACTTGTCCATGCCTCAAAATCAGGAGGTGGTGACCATTTTACCACCTCCCATTCCTTCAATTCCCGAAGAAAACACTCTTCCAGTAACTACTAATAGATCTGAAGCTGAGTCTTGCGTAAAACGCTCAAATTTCGTCAAACCACCAATCTTTGAGGGCGATAGACCCTGGGCAGAATTCGAATGCCAATTCTTAGTAGTAGCAACCTTGAATAAATGGGACTCAGTCACCAAGGCGGGGAACTTAGCCACAAGTTTGAAAGGCCCTGCCGCAGCTATTCTTTCAACACTGACGCATTCGGAAATTTATAATTACGAAAGGCTCAGCTCAGCCTTAAAACTTAGATTTGGTAACGAGCACCTTACAAAATTATTTTTGACTCAATTTAACACGAGACGTCAACGCCGGGATGAAGATCTCGCTACGCTTGGGAATGACATAGAACGTCTTTCTCGAACCGCGATGCCTACTTGTGACGAAAACACTAGAGAGACTTTTGCCACCGACCGTTTCATCAATGCTATTTCTGACCCTGAATTAAAACATGCGCTGAGCGTAGCCGGACCTACTAC
The DNA here is from genome assembly GCA_963989295.1 of Ametastegia equiseti. Classification (NCBI taxonomy): domain Eukaryota; kingdom Metazoa; phylum Arthropoda; class Insecta; order Hymenoptera; family Tenthredinidae; genus Ametastegia; species Ametastegia equiseti. Next base: position 13,834,180 of record OZ022389.1, on the reverse strand, counting down.
CCTGCGCGAAGCAATAATCAAAGCTTTAGAGCTAGACGCTCTCAATAAACAATATTTAGGCGCAGGACGCGTTCGACAGGTCGAGATCGCGAAACCTGCTCCCGAAACCTCAGATGAACTAAAAAATAACAATCCTCCCTCACAAAATCTCCCAAACAATTCCAATTCTAATAAGGATGCAAATAGAAATAACCTAGAATGTCGATATTGTAAGAAACCCGGTCATACTATTAACTTTTGTATTTCTCTCCAACGAAAAAACTCTAGACCTTCAAATGATTACCGATCTTCAAATAATTATAGATCTTCTAACGAAAGCTCTTGGCGAAATAATTCAGCGTCAAATAATAATTCTAACCAAGGAGAAAGGATGCTCCCATTCAATAACCTTCAATCTGCTTCCTAGCCAAAACAACTAAATCAGATGATTTTTCGGGGCTGAAATCATTGCGAACTCGATCTGATATAAGCCCTATTTCATTTTCGTTTGTATAGGATTAAGAAATAACCACATTCAAGGTTTTAGAGCGAATTCGGGATATTCCGAAGAAAAATAGGTTGACCATCACCTCAGGAAGACAAAATCTACGACTAGAACAGTTCACAGTCCTTTCCATGGGGCACTTTTTCCATTTCCCAGGATCCCTTGAAAATTTTTCGCCATCAGATAAGATCGTTCCTTTTTATCTCTCTTTTATCATTCTAATCTTTTTATCATTCATTGATTTCCTCTTCAAGGAATCAGTTGATTGCTAATTAAACTTTTTGGATACTTGGAGATCTTCTGTGACTCACATCTGTCCTCCAACTCTAGGGTGTGCTGTTTTCCTGTTGTTTGGTGGACCCACCTGGAAGTGGTTCCTGATTCCCAATTCCCGTTCCCTGACCTTCCCGATTTTCCTCTACCGAATCGCGGACCGAATTCATCTCCAGGTGGCCTCCAGTTTTACAGACACACCCAGGCGATTCCAGTTTCCAATTCTAACCTCCACTTCTGCCCGACGTGGGTGAAGATAATTTTGTTATTCAAGATAAGAAGATCTTTTTATTGTAAAACTATGTTGTGAAAGTTCAATGTTCGGCTATCTTCTCAAGGCTTTCTATGGTTTACCTTGGGAGTAAAGGCGAATGCCGGATAGTAAAAGGAGAGGGTTTTTGAATTTTAGAGCCATAGCTCAACCACTCTCAACGAACATCAGCTACTAGATCGTTATCTCAGACAATCGCCTTGTCTTTTGAGAGTCGGGACGACTCTTCTCCTCGGGGGGGAGTAGTGTTACAAAGGGCGAATTCACCCTTATATTTAAACCACCCGATCTAGTAGTTACCATAAAGACATAAGACTGTTCCACTATCGAATGTTCATGAATATTTGAATTCTGTTTCTACCCAACTCTTGTTTTATAAACAGTCTTGTTCCAGACGTTAACTCGAACACTTGGTCATTTCAAATATAATCAATTTCCTTTAGACCACTTTATTTGTGTCTTTGAATTACTTTATTTCACTTGGAGACTCACGCCATCCTCTTTCTCATTGCTATTTTGCAACAATATATTATAATCCTGCAGCCAAGCATCATTTGACATTAACGATATCGATCGTTCATTGAAATTTTTCCTTCATCCGAATTGGAGGAGACAATATATATATTTGGCTTGTACTCTTGGTCATGACTAATTATCTGTTATTGGCATGCTAGAAAGCCGGCTGTACTCTGGTCATGATTGACGGACTGTGAGAGCTGAGGGTTAAATTATAATTTGAAAGAAGATAGAAATTGACGAATTATTAGGTGAATACAGAGTCGGGGTTAATTCGATAATGAATGAAAGGTATAAGAATCATGAGACAATGACAGGCGCTGTGATTTATCGGAGCGTGACAAATTGACTTGCTGGTAATCTTACCCACCTGATTTCAATACGGAATGTTGAAATAATGAAGAACAGGAAAGATTATAACTTGATTATAAACGGGAGGGTTGAGATGCTTGCGATGGGCATCATGAGACAAAGGGAAATTAGCCTTTCATCTCAATGTGTATTATAATGCTGAATAAGCAACGAAAATAAATATAAATAGAAGAGACTTACCTTCGTTTCAGGTAATTGACATTTGAGGTGAAAGATTGGCGGAAGCTTGAGAACGAAATGTTGCCGGGTGTAGGTGCGTTTCCGCAATATTTGGCACACCCTCCGCGGCCGGTAATTTTGCCGGTTCTTCTTTCTTCGATGAGTTAGGAAAATTGATCAAGTATTTAATGCGGTTTTGATTTTTCAACTTACTGCATCTACCGTGCGCGTTTTCTAGTTAGTACTTTTGTGCTTTCGTATAGATATTTAACGACAACTTCCGGTTCGGAGTTGCCGATGTGATTTTTTTATAAACTTGTTCGCGTTGCTTCGTCGTCTTTGAGGTCGTCCAGTCGTTGATTAGATCGTATTTACGTGTCACGTAGTCGTCGTCGTCGTATTTGTCGTCGTCAATCGTTTCGTCAAGGAATAAGCTTGAAAGTAAAGTAATTGAAAATTAAAGGGTGAACTAAGAGAGGTGAGGAAGGAGAAAATAAACAATCCAATTTTAAATCTGAAACAGAGAAGAAGAAAGAGATCGTTAGAAAAAATGTTTCACATTCTCATCTTAGCTAATACGCTAAAATCTATCCCGAAAAAATTACCATTTGAATTAGACCAATCCATACATTCATTTTTATCTGAAAAGTACAATATAGTTACAGCTTCCTTGAATCGTTAAGATAATTATCTAATAGCTACGAATAATTAACAGTATCGTTTCAATTCTGCAAAAACGCTTCGTCCAGATCGTTGAGTTAATTTTCATCGGTTATGGTTCGGTATTTTTTTTTGTATTCTCTCTCTTTCTTCGATCGATCCAGCCTATGATTGGTGAAACGGGTTCGTCCCTATAGTTTTTCTCAGCGTGGGTGAATGGCTTTTGAAAATCAACAGAGGAATAAAAGTGCTATAAAACCCGAGGAATGAAATGTTCGATTTTATTTTTCATTTTCAACTGCCGGGAGAATATCCACGATCGTTTTATCACCTCAGCACAGCGGCCTGCAGGTATTCCTACAGAATTTTCCTGTTTGATTTAGCGCCAAGTATTTCGCGTGTATATGTAAAATCCCGAAACGAACCAGGCGGGAGTGAGCTCGTTGCGAGAAATGTAAAATAAAAAGGCAACCCACCGATTCGTTTCTAGAATTGCGAAATTTATTTAAAAACTTCCACTTCAGGAAAACCTGACGTACCTACCTACCTACCTTCCTACCTATACTACACGAACGTTGGAAGCCACATGAATTACATTCGTAATATTCCAACGGGTAGAGGCGGTTAAATCAGAAACTTTATTCCGGTGGAAAATTTGCAGACGTTGAAAAGGCAATGACATGAATTTAAATTTAAATTGGATGAAGCCGGTGAGTGGACCAGTCAAAATCCTAGCTCTGCTTTCTTTCGGAACAACGCAGAATCATTTTTTAAGTCTCTCGTTATCTTTAAAGCCGGAGTTGGAATTGAATTCTAAGGTTTGGATGGATATATATAGTTATAGGTATAGCCGAGATTAATCCAGCGGCAAGTTTTTGAAAATACGTCAAAGGGCGAAGACAGGTCGGGGTTCAAAGTCCCGATGAGGAAGTGTAATTTTTATTTTTTCACCCTTGGCAAATCCAATTTACTATAAGCAGATTAGCTTCGTTCTTATCGAGTTAAGAAAGAATGACGTCGTAAAAGAAATTATGTAGCGTAAGTTAAGGCTCCCGCCTTGGCACCACCCAAAGAATATAAATTAGAAGCTGGAAAGCCGGGGCTACGTAAGGGTGGGAACTTGCGATCCCAGGCAGCTTCGAACGCATCGTAAACCAGCCGATCTCCCCTTTTATACATAAAGGTGTCTCCCTACAGCCTAACCTTACTCAATCCAACCTGAGATGGCCTATTTTATACCCGGTAAACTTGTACCGTACAATCTAAACGTTGAACCTGATACCTCCTTGAATCCTGATTCTTTCCAGCCGATCTAAACCATCGATTTACTTCAAGGGGAGACCAACATGTCGGGGTTGGAAAAATTTAACGTAATTTGTAATCAATTTACTCCATTAATTTACTCCGAAGACCATTGCACGTCATTAATATCGCCTCGTTTTGAAAAAAACCTGCCACACGAATTTAGACTCACCATTAGTTCGATTTGACTTCTCTGGATAAGAAGATTGTTAAGAACACGCGCCGTTATTCATTAATTGGAAAACCCATTTTTGAAACGAATCATTGGGGAATGAGTGAAAAGGAAATTCACGATTGCAGGAAAATTGAAATCGTCGCCGAAAATTTGAAACATTTCATTTCTCACACACAAAGAGAACAACACGATATGTTCCAAGCAATTAAATCTCGAAGTCTTGTTTTCCAAATGCTTTAACAGGAGAAGTATTTTCATCAAAAACTTCTACTTGATTGTCCAATCTTCAGAGTGGCTGATTCTAATTAAAATTATTTTACATAAAATCTATTCGATATTTTCTTGATTTTATAAATAGACCCATCATATCAAACTCGTTCGAATAACTTGATGAACATGTGATTAGAAATTGAAAACGTTTTTCGTTCTTCGTTCGAAGTTATTACAGGATTGAATGTACGTACGTCGATTATTTAAAAAAAAATACCATTGATGAGATTCCGTCAAGTTTTCCTGCAATGGTGGAAACTAGCGCTAAATAAGATTTGAAAACAAAATATCGAATGCTCAGATGTGAGGGAGGATAAACGAGTTTTAAAGATTCTTATACCTGGTTCAACATAAGCCACGTTTTTTTCTACTTATTTTCTATCACTTGGTGTAGCAGCAGCACTGGGAAAAAATAAAACTCCGTGTTTCCAATCCTCTCTGAAGCATACGTGCGTGTTTCTGACTACTTCGTTTTTCCTTTTACCAACCCCCTATGTGTGTACATAGATCTCTGTATCCCACATATCCTTCGTTCTCAGAAGAAGGGCCACTCAATCCAACCTCAATTTCGGGAAGGTTCGCGGGTCCTCTGCTCGCGAAGCCTAACAAATTCTCGAGCTAGAGGTCCCCCTTTTCCAAGTCAACAAGTAAAACGTAATCGTGATAAACCGCCAAGTCGCGGAGACGGCGTAGGCTTTGACACGAGGTCAGGCGAAATTCACGGGGAACTGAATGTAATGCGAAACACCCGGCACCCCGGTGCGCTCGTTGAAATCACGTCGCTTTTAAAAGCAAGTTAGGGAAAGACCTGGGAAAGTTGTCAACTCGGTTTGCCCGGAGTAACCTGCGGTGCCTTCGAAGGAAAAAGATGAATGCCCGGCAATATCTTCTTCGCACTTTCCGAGGTCGTGAAATTAAATGGAGGAATACAAAAGTATTAAAAAAAATAAAAAATAAAAAAAACACCATGGATAACTTTGTGTCGACACAATTTTCCGAGTACGCGGTGTTGCGTTCGATAAGCTTGTGGCTTCCGGCTAGCAATCTCGATCCTCGATCCTCTATATCCTATAGATCGAAATATTTTCTCGTTTTCTTCAAACTTGCAATAACTTTTCCGACATTTACGCCCGAGTTTTTCATTAAAGGATATTGCTGGCTGGTTGCAGCACTGCGGCCACTGGAGCTCTGTCGAGATGAATTTCCTACAAGGCGATCCCGAACCCATCTAATACCTACCAATCTTTATTTTTCTACTCAAGACGCTGATATTGAAATTCCAGGAATACAAGACGCCGATACTTTGACTTAGCCCAACTTAGACCAATCAGAAATTCTTCAGCCAGTAGGTAGGTCGCTTCAGGCATCCGCAGTAACCCTTGGGGCCGGCTCTTCAGCACAAACGTTCCAACAGAAAATACCAAGATCTAATTGGCCAAAGTTACACCAGCATCGCCGTTCAATTTAAGAATCACACGATAAACGAAACACCGAATGAATAATATGAAATAGAAGTGATTGGAAATCGACAAAATGGCAAAAGAATTCCTACAATCTTCGCGAATACTATGGGTACTTTCAATTTCCAGAGGAAGGTTGAAGGTAGTAAATCATTTCTCGTATAAGGCTGTGAGACATTCGGCGTGAAGTCATGCCTCGAAGTCCTGCTACGAAATGTCGGAAATGACGAGAAGGTCAAAGAGCAATGATTGTGGGTTGATTTAACGGCAAAACGTTGTATAAATCAAAAGATATCGTTATCACAGTTCATCCATTCGATTTTCCAATATGTATATTATATACGCTACATGACCCGTGCTTATCCAAGCCGTCAATCGACACTGCCTATCACCTTTCTATACTTCTTTATTCGCCAAACGAGAACTTGGAACACATCGTTATCCTTCCAGCTGATAATAATTGTCTCCTTTCCACGTCGATGGCTTTTCTCGCACACTATACTCACCTCGCTACATCAGACATTTTCTCAATTGATGAAAACAGACGGGACTGGGTTGAGGGACAAAATCGAAGACTCTTTGTTGCCAAAAACGACATCAGCGTTCGACGATGTACCCTGAATATATACTCGTCGACATATTCTTTCGCCCAAGTCTTTTGTCTCAATTTCAGATGATTTTGGAGTAGATTTTCTCGGTCGTGAAAATAAGATATAGGTATAGATAGATAGATATATATATAGATAGGTATATGTGCTCGAGCTGATGAAAACTTGACACTTGGAACAGACGAGGCGAAGGATGGCGCGTGTTCAGTGGACTAAAGAAACGATAACTCAGGTTATACGTCTGAAAGAGCCACGATAGTAATTTCCCCTCTTGAATTCCGCGCTACTTTCTTATCTGTCACTCCCACGAGGCTGTCCCACGGGGTCTCAGGAACGATAAGATCGCGGTGCGCGTAAAAGATTCGAGTCCATAGCCTCGAGCCCCTGATGGTAGGTGAGTGTCCATATACATATACATAAACCGAAACCACTACCGAAAAGGAAACTACTCGTCGAGTGAGTAATTCTTTTCGGAAATGGCAAACATCACGTTAAATTCTAACCGCTCAACCTGTGCCACTTAACCCGTTTATTCCACCTTAAGGGATGCGTGAAATTTCGCAAAGAATATGAATTTTCACTCTGCGTTTCAACTCGCCTCTGCGCAGCAGTTGCATTGATTGCAGACTGTAGGCAAATCGGAACCCTGTGCATGTAATATCAATAAGTACGGGCTGCTGCTGCTGGAGGTGTGACGCATTCAAAGCACCCGCGAGCTGAGAGGGTGACTCGTAATCCATTAGGTAAAGTCTGCTGAAGTAGCTGGCGTCTAGAATCGCGACTGTCTAGAGTCTTGACTAATTGTGAACGAAGGAAACGTAACGAACGCTGTAATTTACACTGGTGGAAACATATTTCGAGATACGCAATATAAAGAAAAATTTGCAGATGGATGCGAACTCTACATCGAATTAAAAATCGTATCATCCGAATAGGAAGAATGTTGAACTTTTTCGATTGCGTAGCTCACTGCACTAGAAATTACTTCCATCTACTCCATCATCCATCGCGGTATGCTCACTTGAGGATAATACGATGAGAGTTACGTATAAGGACCTGCAGCAGTCAAAGTGGAAGGGATGAAGTATCTGCACTGGTTTTCAGATCGATATTTGAACTGACAAAGTTCGTGTAGACACTATATCAACATTTGAGGGATAAAATTTAATTCGACGAGCGTAACAGAACCCGAAAAGTAGCCAAGATCCAGTAAGCTGAAGTTTCAACATTTTCCAATACCACAACCACCGCCACAAGTAGAGCTGAGCCACTAGAACCCCTGCATCTACTGCAGAGCTTGCACCCGGAACCGGTGCAAGAAGGAGGTCGTCATTATTTCATACATTCAATTTGGAGAGATTATTGGCCACTGACACGCTACTGAATGGCCAAAGGCAAAAAGGCACCCTCTATATCGTAGACTGCGATCTGCTCTGCAGTTTCCCCACCGAGTCATACCCGGGTCTTACGACTCGTTATGTAGCACGCAAATTTCTCGTCAACGTTACGTCGACGAACGTGGAAATTTATTCAACTTAGTGTAATACCTCCGCTTGATGGAAAATAATTGATAAACTCTAGAGCCCTCTCTTATATTCTCAAGAAATTTTCCATGATTCTGAGATCTTGTTTAAAGATTTTACCGCAATTTTCTGAAACGTCAGGTGCCTTTACTCCGTTGAATGAAATGATTTTATGGAATCCAGCGATAAGTCATCCACTGTATACCAGAATTAAGAGCCTCTTTTCCACGTAAAGTTGGAAAAAAAACCTAGCGTTTGAAGACGTAGGGGATATCGTCGTGCCAATTCCGACAAAACTTTGAAACTATTTCTTCCGAAAGAAAGCAAAGAGTATCAAGTGACAGGATGAAGAACGTAACGGTAACTTGAAACCAGCTTGACACTAGATAAGTCTCTATAAACTCGAGGCCGAGATTTTATTTTGGGTTCTCTAGGTTTTTTATAGGTTTTTTAGAATTACCCGCTACTTTGGCAAGATAAATTTGTAAGGCAGTGAACAGTATAGGTACGCATTGATATTCTCGTCTACCATTCCGGAGGCTGGTATATCAAAACATCATGGTACGAAATGGCAAAGCGTGCGAAATCTTACGAACTTAACTAAGACTCACTCAGAATTATACGATGAAAGGAAAACTTGGCTATCCGAGGAGCCAAGCTAGTTGCTCGTAGATATTACAGCACATGCCTAGACATGTATGCGTAGATGATTTACAACTTGGGTAGAAACAAGTTTGTTCGATCGTTACTTGCCCGATAGTTTCCTATGTACATTACACTTGAGTGGTTATTATAACTGAAAGAGTAGGTATGTAATATAATTCGCTTGAACAGTGTGAGTCAAGGATCACGACGAACTTTACCCAACTATCTGTTGGCGCTGGCAAGACTAGAATCTCTGCAAGGCGAGTATGTTATTTTCTCAAATACTGATATTAGAGTGAAATATAAAAGTTAACTTTCAATGAGAGCGAAGAATGTTGTGCACTGCAGCAGCAGCAGCAGCAACCAGCTGAGAGAACGTTGGTTTTCCGTGGCAAGCTATACGATAAATGCTCTGATTCGGTTCGCGCGATAAATTTCAGGGAAAGTTTTCCCCACGCTATTCCACGGGTTTATTTCGAATCTTATTAGGGTCTTAAAGTTCCTATTGTACCGTTGCAGACTCTCGGAGGAATCGAGGTTGAACAGTCCTGAAACGATTGAGAAAATCAGGACTGTGCTGCAGAGGAGACTTGAAGGTCGAGTAAAGTTTGACATTAGAGACTCAAGTTTGGAGGAAAAGTTAGGAAGTAAGCGAACGCGATCAATGCTTCACGAGCATATAAATAGAACCTGGGACCTGGGACTCTTGGTGCTTGAAACTTGGCCATTACTTCTACTTGTCAAAAAAAGAAGGGAAATTTTTTCTTTTTTTTCTTTCTGAAAAGCAAAGAGCTAAAAAACCGATTTCAGCCACGCTCGCAATTTTTAATATCGCTAGTCACGTGGGGACCTCCGTACGAAATTAAATAAACTCAAAAGGGACGTGCGTCGGAAAGAAAAATCGACGCCTACGGAAAATGAAGGGAAAAGTCGAGTTTACCCAACACACAAGGCGCGAAATTTGGAAGGAAAAAATTGGAATGTGGCTGATGATGTCGGGGGACGTGAAGAACTGAAAAATGGTCAGCCCCTTCGATTTATTTCCCCCTTATTCACCACTCTCGAGAATTCTTGTTCTTTTTCTTTTTTCTCTCGGGTGTCTACGAAACTGGTAGGTACAATATAAAACGAGGGTTGGATAAATTCTGAGACCGACCGGACGGCCAGGAAGTGAAAACGGGGGTTTGAACTCCTTTCCGAAGAGTGTATATTTTCACGAGAGAATTTTTACCTCTAAGTTAGAAACGGCGAGCCGAAATACTACTGGAGGAAAAATCGACGAAGACAACCGCAGTGCTGCCAAGAACCCACGCTGCGCAATATTTTCAAGTGAAAATTCTAGCCCCATGTCCTTTCCCCAACATTCTCTCTTCCTTCTTCTATATCTAGTCGAGAAGAGGATGCTCGAGTGCAGCCAGCCGACATTTTAGCCCAGCCACTAGCCCCAGTAAACTCTCTTCTACGTTCCGATTTTCTGGCTATTCACAACCACAATTATATAACATATATGTATGTAGGTATATATACCCACATTCCCACGAAAAGAGCTTTTCATATTCTGCGTCAATTCGTCTGCTTTCTACAAAAAGAGGTGTCTGCTCTACGTCTGTACAGTCCGTGTATGCGATTCAGACAAAATCTCGGTACACCTACGTGTATTTGCTTCGAATAAAGAAATTCGCGAAAGAACTTCCACCAGAATCTTTTGTACGAAATAGACGATCATCATCATCGTTAACATCGTTTCGACGGCAGGTATGAAAGAACGTATGCTTTCTCAAATTGTGAAAGAAAAACGTGTTAACGATATTTTCATTGATACGGCACTGGAATTTGGGCTGCCTAGAATATTCAAAGCACTTTTTTTCAATAGATTCATCAATTGTAAAAATTATTTTCTCATTCATCTGATTCCCATTACACAGAAACAGCAGATTCGAAACACGCCTCAATGAAACAAATTTTGATTGTCTTGAATTTTCCGTTCCTGTAAAGTAATAGGAGCTGGATAAATGGAAAAATAATTAGAACAATCAAATAATCCATTAGAAAACAGTGGTTTGTATACTCCAGGCACCCCAAATCTCAGTGCCGTATCAGTAAAAATATTTTCCCTGATCGAGATAGCACGTACTTCTTTCACAATTTGTGATAGCACGTTCTTCTGGCACATTTTGGAAAAACACGTTCTTCCATACTGTCGTCAGTTTGTGCATTTTTTCGAAAGGGTATCAAACGACGAAATGAGCATTTCAGCACAGACGACATAATTTTTCCGAAACATTAAATTCTCTGACCACGTTCATTCCAAATGGTAAACATCATGGTCGTTGTTCTGATGAACGAATTGCAAGTTATATGCCAGATAATTCTCGCTGATGGAATTGGACCCCTTGAATTATTGAATGCTATTCATTATAACGGCTGTTCTATTTCCACTTTTGCATCTAGTATTGAGGACATGATATTCAACCGCACATTCATTACCCTATCGCACATCGGTATACATCCACATTATCTATGTACTCGATTGCCAACGAAGGTAGTACCTACATATCTACATACATATATATATATATATATATATATATGTTACACGCACGTACACATTCAGTTTTTCGTACTCGTTTCTACCCCCCGATCATATCTCGATGTATGAACCCTTGGGTTAATCTATTCAACGAAGTCAATCAATGGAGAGAACCTAGTCTCGGGGAGTACTAATGAATCGTATTCGAGCTCACTTGTTCAAGCCAATTTCCGTGCTTTTTACACGCCTGCGATCGGCAATGTTCACAATTTCGAAAGACACGTGGATATAGAACGTAGAAATATAAATACAGAGCCCTGTAAAATGTTCGGACAAGAACCTGAGAGTAATGGCAACGCCCGAGTCATGGTCTGGTATAAAGGGCAAAACCGTATCGACCCATACCTCTACATCCACCGTTGATGGTAGTAGAAACGGCAACTATTTCGCGGTGGCAAACGGTTGCAGCAGGGGGTGGTTCGCGAACCTCTTATCGTTAGGAACCATGGACTTCCGAGCAGCAGGTACATCATGACAAATCACCGCCAAGGGCCAGACCTTCGGTTAACGTTGTCTCGCGAAACGGAGTGTCGGAATGGTAACACCGTGTGACGATCACTTTTGAATAATTATCAAAGCTGCTTCAAAGGTAGAGGGGTAGGGGGTCTTTGCGGTCTTGGCAAAATTCCTTATTCCTGGTCCCCAAGAGCTTTTCCTCGCGGTCTTGGTTTTGGCTCGGTTTTAAGCCGCAACAATTTCGGATCTGCATTAGGGTACTATACGTATAAGGTACTATTTCAGCGTTATCAATCCGACCATAAAAGTGAGAGGCGTCAGGCACCCTTGGGACGCATTAGGCAAAGCTTTTGGGATAAATATCAGCTTAGTATACAGGATAGAAGTCACCCCCCTTGCCCCTTGGTTTGGCTAACTCGGGAATGTGTTTGCGGGTGGCTAGTGCCAGCAGATTTTGACTTCGTTGGAATACATTTGAAGCTATACAACAGGGAAGTAGGTAAGGGCAAGCTCGTAGCTGCCGGTATAGCGTGAAGTCCCATCGACCAACGTAAAACAGGAAGGGTAGATAAGTTTCGAGGGTGTATCACGCGGTTTGACACGAAATATTTCCCGTCCGAAAGGGTAGCTTCTATTTTATGCCCCCCACCTACCGTTACTTGGGAACCTTCGACCCTGATGGTATACCCGAAGGGTGCGTTACGTTGAGACTATATAGCGTTGTAATTTGTTTTCTGGAAAACCTAGTCGCGCAAATTTAACCGCGAACGTAACCCGGTAGGGATGTTGGTACTTAATGTTGATGGAACGAAATCTTGGTGAAGAAAAATAGGTAGAATCCGGACACTTAACGTCACTTTAAATGAGAAATATAAAAGTTTCTCGACAGTTTAGCGGCGTCGTGTCGCGTCGCGTCGTGTGACCGGTAATACCCTAGGTCACCTCCGGCAATCGTTTACGAGGATAAGTAGTAAATAACCAGGACTGGAGTTGACAGAGACGAACGGTGCAAAAATAGGAAAACCTCGAGCAAAACTGGCGAGCTGGTCCATGAGTTCATCCCAGAGTATGGTATCGACTATGGATATATAGATATGCAACCCTTGAGCTTCCCAGACGTCGGGTAAAGTCCGACCTGCTTCGTCAGTGATGGATATAATCTCGGAAGACCGGAATTTTAGATTCTCCCACCCTCCCAGTTAAGTGAATAATAATCATTAGAGTTTCAACTTGGAATTTCTTGGTGATTTGGCAGTGAATAACACGTGTTTTCGTTAATTTCGCATTCGATTTGATTCCACCGTTTATTTTTTTTTTTTTTTGTTTTTTTTTTTTTTTACCCAGAATAATATGTACGAGGAGAAATTAGGGTCGAGGGAAAGTCAAGACCGATCAGTAAAACTAAATTGGAAACCTCATGGAAATTGAGTTGGCGAGAAGTTGAAGCAAAAAGAGTAGGTAGGTAGGTAGGTACTCAGACTCTGGTAAATTGAAATATGGGAGTTGACGCAAACAACCGTGCGGCACACCAAAGCTAAGGTGTGGTTAATTACTTTTTTTTTTCCTTTAACTTTTAATTAAGCAAAGGGATAGGGTAAGACAATTGCCAAAGGAACAATACACCGATATTCTTTACGCCTAAACACAAAACCCCAAGACACAAATCACCCTCGGTGCCAAGTATTTACTCAAAACCAAACAAAACAAAAAAATGAAAATTACATTCACCACTCACATTTTGATACTAGTGTTCGTGTTCTTGATCGGGAAACACGTTGCTGATGTGAATCTATCTTGTCTATCCGAATCTATGATCTGGTTTCGAATGTCATAAAGAAGTTAAAGGCTGTAATTGTTTGATGGGCATGAAAGTGAGGCCCTTAAACGAAGCAGCCATCGTCCGGTTGAATGGCGGCTGATTTATCATGATAACCTCGTCATGCCCAGTTATATTTTTATTCCGAAGGGTCCCTGAACGAAAGAGGAAATCTGGGCTTGAATGGGATAATGTCAGGGGTGTGCAGGCTAAGCTGGATGAAGCATGTAACTCTAAACAGATTCGGGAAGGAGAATAGCGTTTTCGTCCGGTTGATCCGTCGCGGTTTTATTATTTTCGGAGGATATAGTGGGTCCGGAACCTTCATGAAAATTTTCGGGTTTCTCACTGAAATTATGTTAATTTACCGGATGAGGGTTTGCTTCTGCGTCATCCCTTCCGCCATTAAGGAAATTGTTTATTCTGCAAAGACCGCGCGCGTACATCTCACCGTTTCGGAATTGAGGAGGGTAAATGTCACCATTCGTACTGCAACATCGTCGCTTAACGACCGCGTAGTTCCCATGCGCCTCGTCAAACTGCACCTCGCGCCAATTGAATTTTTTTTCTATTTTATTTTTATTTTTTTATTTCTTTTATTTTCTTTTATTTTTTGTTCTTCCTCTCACGCAGAGCGGCGATCGTTAATTAGCATCATACCTGGAACTCGACATTCGTGTATGTACATCGTGTTTAACTCGAATGAAAAATACCCGTGGAGTCAAGTTTGATTGGCATATACGCGTTAAAACCATCCGGCAGTCGAAAGTTCGAAAGAGTAAGTAAAAAGGAAAACGAGCAAGTGTACATGTAGGTACAGGTGAGATATAAAAACTGGAAATAAAGAAAAGCAAAAAAAAGGAGGGAGAAAAAAAATTCTTTAAAATCAACGAACTACTGGGCGACATTCCGTTGCGCTTCGAGTGTAAAATTTTGAGCTTTAGTCACGCGGATTCCATGTACCTACCTACTACCCCTCGGGGGTGAAAAAAAAGGATTTTTTATATGCACCTCCGTGGATATATACGGCTGCAGGGTTCATTATGCGGTATTATAGTATTGCAGTACAGTGTAAAGTAGCGAGCTAACGGGGAGTCTGCGAGCTAACGGTGAAACATTTTAATTCAGGATGGAGGAACGATATATATAGTAGTAGTATAATATATAGAAGGGAAGTATACCTGGTATACATGGCTGCAGGAGGATAGACTGAGTTACGTTACGTTAGGTTAGTTTTGTCATTAGAATGTTACGTCAAGCGCAAGCTTCCGGGTAACAATGGCGTCCGGGTAACGACAACGTACCAAGCCAGCAACCACCGCGCACCGCCAATCTATTGTTGGGACCACGACGAGTCCCTCTGCCCTGGCTCTTTATATCCGCAACTTCTCTAGGACAGTTTAATTTACTACCTCAAGAAACAATGCATTTTCGACCATTTCTATACTTCCATTTACATTTCCATTTACATTTTCGATATTCAAAAGTTCATATTTTGTCGGTTAAAGTTCGGTCTCTGCGAAGCCACGAGGCTCTTCTATTATTGGTTCCTTTGATTTCATAACCAATCTTATACCCACCCCCTCCCCACCTTATGCTTTTCCACAGCCTTTGCCGATAAAGAATTTCACTTGGCAACCCCAGAGCTTTTTCTAATTCAGACTTCAAAATATTAATTTTAGAACCTTCTGTACCAGACTCTCCGCCAACCTCTGAGGGTATAATGATAATAATAATAATAAGCATGATAATAATGATAACAAAACAAAACCATTCACCCGTCACGATCACCTGCTGAGCTTTCGGCTTTCGTCCCTTTCTTGGCTCCCCCAATCGTGATGAATGAATTTTCCTGAATACTACAGTACCTATCCTATTGCCATTCTTGCCTTTTGGTTCATTCTCAGAGATCCATGCATATGGGTGTGCGACACGATTCATACCGAATTCAAAGGAGCTCTTCTCAATTTGTCTCCTCAAACAGCAGAGATATTTCTTATAGATGAACAAGTTTAGCTATACGTTTCAGAACCTTGTATAGGTATAAGTAGACCGGTACAGTTGGGATTATTAACGAAATGATTTTTTTTTTCACATTTCCTCTTGCCTAGTAAGCGTCATGATCAACTTTAGATGCACTTTTCTCTGAGCTACATTTTTAGAGCTTATCCTAAGGGGTTCGGCAAGCACCGTTTGTCCGATTCAACTTCTGGAGTTTTCATTTTATCCGGAAAGTACTATCTCCTCATCTTCCATATGTAGGCAAAAGGGAAATGTTCCTTCGCTGAATCAATTGCAAATTAACGAAATTCGGTATTGAATTTTCAATAATTTAATCAGATTGTCTACAATCAATCATTTTTCACAAATTCATTCTTTCAGAGAACTTTCAGACAAACTGGATGTTGGAGAAATTAAACTAGACCAACTGTGTCTTGTGACCGAATCCTAATTACGATAAAGCTCAGTCTTTTCTTTACCCAGACCACCACAATTAATTGATGGATCGTTTATGTGGAATTGAACAAGCAGCCTGAACTACGAATCTTCTAAGAATTCTAAAATGAACCGATCTTTAAAAAAAAAAATTAGAAATATTTCACAAATTGAACCAAAACATATACTGATCCTCTAAATACTTTTTGATATGAAGTATTACATGGGAGGAGTTTCAATCCCAACAGTATCAGAAAAATGATTGTTCTCCTGTCTGTCAGCACTCTTCGGGGAAGCTGGTTTCGATCGCGTATTATTTTCTACTTTTCATCCATCTCCCTGGACGTATTAATAAATGAATTTCCCCGGTGCCAGTGCCGTTAGAAGAGTCCGGCTGTTGGTCAACGCTGGTAACGGCTGGAGCTGAACACGAGGACGTATCATCTGTTCCACAGGACAATACAATACATCGATCGCTACAGTCTAGCCCCATCAATAGATATAATGACGTGAAATGCGAACAAGCAAACGAGACACTCTTCTCTTGAGTAGTTTGTCCATGTGTGTGCAAAATTCGTGTAAACGTGCGCGTTTATTATGTAGGCAAATGCTGTATGGAGTTCACCGGGTGGATGATAGTCAGTCGCACAGTTGGAATGTTCAGAATTTTCACGTCACGTCACGTGTCAAATGAATAGAAACGATGACCATATAGGTATGGATATATGTGTGACACCATTTAGTGTCCCATTACGTGCTCGACACGTGAAACTCCCTTTCCGGATCGGAAATATCGTGATAAAATGGAAGGTTTTTTACTGAGAGAAACGTACCCCTGCAGCTACCACTCGGCTTCTAGTTTTAAATATTTACTATTTACGATCGACGTTGTTTATCGACACGGAATATCGAGTTGGCTGCAAAAGCTATATATACCTACCTACCTCTCGGTAAACCATTAACTGCTAAGTATACGCCTCACTTTCTCAACTATACGCCCCGTATCGCAGCGAGACCGTCCGGGGTTACCGTAAATTGAATTGCCTCGTATTTTTGCTTATTCAACCCAGGGTATAGGTGAAATAGGTATATACCTACTGCAGCCCATGTAACTTCATTCCAACGTTAAACAGCGTCGGTTGAAACTCTCCAGTTACTCTGGAGTTTATGAGTCTGACTAAAAATCCAAGTTCAAAAAATAATTGCCGATATCCGGTGAACAAAGTCTATTAACGTCATGGATTCGCGAATGATATTATTTTCTAGTAACGCGTTTGTCAAGTTGAATTTGACCTAATTCGATAAAAACAACTTGAGAGTTTTGAAATCGGTTCTATTCTTCCGTGATAAAATCGTATATACACTGTAGTTTTTCGGTTCGCATATTTTCGCCATGTCGATGAAATTCCAAAGGGTCTCTTCGACGACGGATAGAGGACGATAAAGTTCCGAATCGCATAAGTTTCACTCACGACATCCATCGCCCGAATTCTACAACGGTGTAAACCCAGTTGGCAGAACTTTATGTACCTACCTATACCTAAAGCCGAAATAACATAGGCATAAACTTGGAATTGCTAATGTAGTCAACGCCGACCTAAATTCCTATTGAATCCGAATGAAGACGTTCTGGTTAGTCGTATATCGACATATACTATGTATGCCATCTCGTCACATAAGCTATAGATCGTTCTTCGTTAGAAACTAGTACATAGAAACCTCCACATATACCTAGCTATAGCGGACCAATACTCGTCTCCGTGTTTCCAAATGTATAGGTAACTCTGAAAAAGTTTCCAGCGCAAGGATAAACCTGAAGAGAAAAAAAAAAAAAAAAAAAAACAATTTCCCACAAGTCCCCCGCGGAGGTTTGCGTGAGTTAAACTTTAACCCTTATACCTAAGGGTAGTCGAAAATGATGGAACACGCCGGATTCCATTAAGCGAATCTATTAGGGTTCGTATAACGCTGCTACGTCAAACTGGAAATGCCATTAACAGAACCAAGCAGTGGATAAATTCTGTTACCAAATTCAACGCCACGTATCCAACGGTCCTATGCGAGTTTCTCACGTTTAGAGAACATTTCGTCAAACTGTGGCCACTAAATTGCGTTACAAGAGCTGCGTGCCTATAGGTCGCTCTACATGGAGTGATGTGAACCAAAGGTGTCGCAATATATCCTAATACAATAAATCTACACATTTATGTATATATGTACAAGGTGATATATATGCCTATATTCACACAGTCGAACGGTTCAAGTTCTTTGGGGGAATTTAGTGCTGATTAATTAGCGTCAATCCGCTGAAGTACATCAGACGTAGACAAAATTTCTTCGACATTTTGCGGGGTATTTTAAAAATCGAAGAACAAGAAGTTGTGTACGATGATGAAACCCAGACGAATACAAACAAATTACAAACCGTTTAACCAATTAGTGATAATTAGCGTCTGGACATAGTGCCGAAAAGGGGTTGTTTGCAGAATGGTGAAAAAAAAAAAAACCCCATTAGAAGGAACCCAGGCGGGGGTGCAAACCAACTACCCACGATACATCGAGGTATCAGAATATAGGTAACCGGCTTACCATAATTGTGTTACCCGGTCGATCGGAGCCAGTACGTTCCACGTAAATATCTCCACCTCCCGTTTCGAGTATTTGTGAATTTACAAGGGAACGAAAATGTTGAATACAGGTGAAAAGATGTCGTGCAGAAGTGACATGGCCCCCAATGGATTAAAGGAGACGTTAGAAGGTTAAACGGCGCGTTCGTGGTTCAGTGAGCTTCACTGGGTTGAGTCGACTAACTAGATTCCAGATCGGCTGTTAACTTGAACCTTTTTATTTTATTTTCTGAAAAATACTCTCTTCTCTTTATCCCGGACTGATTGGCCATACCACTAGCTGATTGCAACCACTTCGTTGAATTATTTCTTCATCTGTATAAAACCCCCCGGCTGCACTGCACCATCAAGCACGAGGGCCATAAAGAACGATACAGACTAGTGCATTTACAAAGGGATGATCAATACGGAATTAAAATTCACCCTCGAGGATAGATAGAGAAAATGATAAAATTTATTCTTGAATTTAGGGAAGCACAAATTGCTATAATGAACGTTATTCCCTATCTGCTTAACGAGACTAGGAACATTCCGGACGACTATGGGCAGACTAGTAAATCCACCACCTGTATTCACTGACTGCGGCTCTACTAGCATGCAACAAGGTGATGTACCGCCGCAACGAAACAATTTAGATGTTTACAAATAGTACGAATATATAGACAACCGTATCCCAAAGGTTCTCTACGTGTAATATAGGATGTTGGTAAGGGAATATGGGCGAATCAGGATTTCTGATCTGATGAAGAAATTCCGATAAAATTGGATCGGAAAGTGAGGAGGATTTCCTGGTGAGACAAAATCGGATCGTTCGTCAAGAGGTAGGTATATACTATAGTATAGGTGTGCGATAGGGTGATGCCTTGAACGACTGGTAAAGATTTACTTCCCGTATAGATTGTGGATACGAAACTGTGGAAGAAATTCAATCTCGGTGAGAAAAGAAAAAAAGAAGAAGTTTGATAAAGAAATGTGTTCGAATACTGAGATGTTATCGAGAAGTATAAGGTATATTGATTCGCAATTCTACCGCGAGTAGGTATAATGTAGAAATCAAGAGCCCTGCAGGGTTGATATCGGGAGAAATTAGATCCCATTGCAACAAGCTTCACATTCTAGAACAAAAGACTAGCGGCAAATAGAAAGTCTATAATAGGATATCCGATCCGTTTGAAACCTTCGGCGTGTCATTCATTCAATCACAGACACCATTTACGACGAAACAAGGTGTTGATCGAATTAGCTGAACTTTCCAGTTTGTTTAATCGTAGGTATATCGCAGTCGTTCGATACCCGCAAACGAATCACCTAGCAAAGACTTGAAAACAAACGTAGGTATAATTCCGAACAGCGTACGATGCAATTTTTGAAAATTGCCCACAGTGGTTAGCTTCGATTTTGGCTCCTGTTCAAAACTCGATGGCCAGCGAACCCCCAGCGACGAATTTCAAACTCTACCAATGTACATTGTTTGGCTGCAGGTAAGTCAGTGCGAGGCAAAACTGTGAGAGGGGATTGCCAGGATTCGATTTAAACAAACAATTCCAAGAATTGAATTCTGCCAAAGTTGCGCCACTTTTCTCGTTAACTGGTAATAGGATTTTCCAGTTGGTTTCTTATATTATCCGTTCGTCGACGCTACCGAGGTAATCCAAGAGGCGAGTAATCCCATTACCACGAATTTAGGAGTCATACTGAGAAACCACTGCGCTACTAGCCCATCTCATTCCCTTCTTCGTTTCAAGATTTCTTATACAGTTCTTCTCTTCCAAACATTCCTCAAGAAAAAATCTCCCCTGCAGATTTTCTACTCGTGTTTATAACGTAAGGCAATTTCGTTGTATCAATAAACAATATTTATTGATAATGCAAATGCGATACGGCCCAAGGCAAGCCATACGAAAAAAATAATATTTCGAGAGGTAACGCAAGCCAAATAAAAATGCAAGATAACAACTCGGTAAAACGTAGATTTCACGTGTGTTTTTCTTCTCGCGGATTCTGTCAGACACAACGTACTATTCAGATATGCACTTTGTCGATATGTCGATAAATATGAAACGTGCAAAACGAGAAGCCAGTTATCGCATGGTACGACAAGACCAGCTTCACTCTCTGACCTTTCTAGTTTCACCAAAGCTAGCATAACTTTTTTTCTCTATGCTTCTAGCATGGTTGAGTGTATTGTCAAATGACAAGATCGTTGCGAAAACCCGCAGTGTATCGATCGCGGTTTAGAAACGTCAGGAAAGTATAATTTTTTATACGGATAATATTTTGACACTCGGTAATCATCGCAGCGATTTTATCAAGACGTTAAACAGCTCCCTGATTATAATCGACAAACTCAACAATCAGGAATAATCCTAATCCGTGAAATAGATTGGAGACTAGTGAGCCGGTTAGTGTGTATATGTATATCTCTAATTCGTCGTTTGACCCGACAATTCCCAGCCCAATTTAAATCCACATGAGCTCGAGAGAATAATTCAAAGTCACGGATATGAGCACGACTACCGAACATCAAAGTTTTGCAAAATCGTGTAGACCTGCAGGCTGTATAACGTTAGTGAATCGCTGTTAATTGGATTAATCATGGATAAATTCTTCGGTAATAGTATCAACCGCATTACGCAACGAATCGACCCTACCGTGGACACTTAAAACCGTCACGTTTATATGAAATACGGTGGTTTGAATTTTATGACGTAACCGTATTACTCATTGATAAAAATAGATACACGTGCAGAATGTTATGGGTATATAGGAACATTCCGGTGAATTTCTTCTAAACATCCATCACGTGAAACAGACGCGACTGCATGTCCTTTCCAGAGTTTATAGAGAACCGAAGACAGCAGCAGGAATACCGAGCGTTAGAATCTAGATTCTAGACTTTACAGGAGTCTAGACCTATTTGTTATGCGCTCCACACAGTCCACGGGGGAGCCCTGGCGTTCACGCGTAACCCGACAGCAGTTGATTATGCGGAAAAGTCAATATAGCGGGAACGACAGTTCAACGTGGGTATGGCGAATATGTAAAAGAGGCAAAGTTGAACTGTGAACGTCCAAAATTTTACAGAACAAACCACTAGCCTCCGGTCTAGGATTACCTATGCAAATCGAGTGGTGTAATAATTTGAAATTTTAGTGTTTGGATCGAACCGCACGTATCCTGCAGGTATAAAATAACCCACGGGAATTATTGCTTCATAAAGGATCGCACGAATATACATATAGGGAATGAGAAATAAGGACGTGGGGGAGGCGTATACATATATATATAGGTAGATGCATTTGTACGTCAGCCGCGATCTGAAAATTGAATTGCTGATAGCAACAAGGAGTTATTCGCCGCGGATCCTATGCAAATCCAGACGAGATAAGGAGGATTTGCGAATACTGAATCCGATCAGTGGGGTTGACTCTATATCGGAGAAAAACGACTATTGGGATCATCTACTTATATAAACTCAACCCTGCTACGCGCAGCGTATCCGAAATCCGAGGCTGCAATAAATATTCATACATATATACGTATATATGTATTATATATAGCAAAAAAAAAAATAAAAATAAAACTATTTCTCGACGCTTCGACTGTCGCGAATTTCCACACCGGAACAAAATCACAGACTCACACGGATTACCGTATAGAATCGTACCTCAGGATGCAGAAATACATCGTTACGTCCGGAAGAAGTTAATCCTTTTCTCTTTCCGGTCAAAAATACTAAATATTACGTACAAATATGCAAAAGACCAAATCTCAAAAAAAAAAAAAAAAAATTGTTGTGAAGAAAAGTCATCCGCACCAGACCTGACGACAGAAATGATGAAACTGAATTTTCCAGTAGCTGGATGATTATGAAAATTTGCAAAAGTTCACAGCGAATTCGTCCTACGTTCACAAGCTAATGGTTTAAAGACACATTCGTATGAGCACTGCATTCGTACTAGCTAGTATTAGACCTGAAATTCAGATTTCCGGTCCGTTAGAATCTCTAGGACGTTTCGATAACTTGAATTTAGTTAATATCAAATTTGAATCCCCGAAGGTATAGGAAAAGTATCAACTTTTTGGATAAGGTCAGATGGAAGATCGAGAACGACGTTGATCTAAAACTCGTTAAAGTCACTTCAGCGTTAGTTTCTATATATTCTGTTCGTGTGACTGTCTGGCGATAGAAAGTCCAAACTTCAAACGGCTTAGGGTGAACACAGAGCGAGAAAAAAAGATGGAGGTGAAAGGGTTGGGTTGTAGAACGCGGAGACAACCGGTGTTAGAAATTGTACGAA
Source organism: Ametastegia equiseti (assembly GCA_963989295.1). Taxonomy (NCBI): domain Eukaryota; kingdom Metazoa; phylum Arthropoda; class Insecta; order Hymenoptera; family Tenthredinidae; genus Ametastegia; species Ametastegia equiseti. The sequence continues at coordinate 13,811,236 of OZ022389.1, read as the reverse complement.
GGGGCTTATGATTCATAGCCACGGGCAGCGAACTTTCCTTCGTGTTCCAACTACTAGTCAAATAGCACTATGCACACGTACCGGTGATAATTTCAAAGCTCTATTTTTTTTTTGAAATAATTATTGGATTTTATTTTATACCTAATTACATGGTCGATTAGTGCGGAATTCAGCTGCTGACGCTTTCGTTAGTTACGATATTAGCTTCCGACTCCAAAAGCTTTCAGAATCATTAGTTTGAGTGAAAAACAAGTTCTAATGCCAAGACCATTCCGGATATGCGGGCATAACACAAAACTTCCGACGTGATTCTTTCACATCCAAAATTTATTATCACTGCCTAACTCGCGACTTCCATATTGCCACCCGTGATCAGGTATAAATGAAATAATCTCGAATCGCTCTGGTGTAATTTGTTAACGAGCTTGCAGATGAAATGTGTACAAATGCAGGCCATTCGATTGAAGTATATCAGGCAAAGACGTAAGTGAAAATCGACAGACTTCGGCATAATACGCATACGTAAGTTGATAATGAAATTCTTTACACAACGGAACGATCGAATAGTACATTTATCGGAAAAGTAATTTCCGTTTGTCTGAAAGTTTAAAGTCAAACGAACGACAGAAGAGGTTCAAAGTTATTTGCAATTTCGGTATATAAGCTCGAATAAATAACGTTCGATTACACCTGTACCTATCCTGGCATGTTCTATGAAAGATGTCAAATGAACTTGGAGCTTCTTCGTTGTACGGAGTTTCTTGACGATCTACAATTAAATATATATCTCGCGATTTAGCACACCTCGAATACCTTGCTAATTCAAATGGTTATTACATTAACTGACATAGTACCCCACCCATGTACATACCTTCGCTACATAGGTAGCTAAATGATTTCGAAGCGAAACGGTAATGTTGATGTAAACTGAGCCAATGTGACAAATAAATTACCAGCGAGCATCTGACGGTGAAACGCGAAACGTCTAACGTATAAGATGAAAGCGACAATATGCTTTATTCCCTGACAGAGAACGTTGAATTTCCTCCGTTTATATCACAGACTAATAAAGTGGAGTGTGTCTTCATGCCATATAGGGTTTATTAAAGAACTACGTTGAAAGATTCACTAATCTCGTTTACCACGGTGAATTTTCTGCAACCGCACATATGTGTTCTAGGATATAAGTAGATACAACTATCTCTCCGCACTCTATGCATTTACGTATTTATTTAGTGCCTAAAGGAAAAAAAAAAAAACAGCTCTTTATGGCCTTTCGCGGGGTACGTCGTACGTGCAGGTACTACCCACGGGTAACGAAGAGATTAAAAATTTTACCAAGTGCAGACCGGGTACCTACTTCTTGGACTAGTCTTTCTAGGTTGGTATAACGACCCCCAAGCACTCGTAATTTAGCTACGAAACCAAAGTACCATCGTGCTTACTTGAATTTTTATTCTCGAATAATTGAAGCGAAGAGTAAATTGCTTTTCCTTTACTTACTTGGTGATCGACCCGGTTTTCTGGGGGGTAAAACTAAACCCAGTAATTTCACCCATCGCATTTTTTTTTTTTTTTCTATTCAACCCCCGGCTGTACAGTGCGAAGAGCTACCGTTTTTACGTGCGAAATTTTACTGTCACAAGTAAAATTCTGTAACGCGCATCATCGACCCCAAGTTTTTAAGAAAATTACGAGTCCGTGAAGTGACGACTGGGCTGGAACCCATGTTGTAAAATTTTATACAATTATCTAGTATTACATTAATTATCGTGCCATCCTTGCAGGAGAACAAAGTAGTGAAGACACTTTTTCTTTTTACTCTAATTTAGTCCCTTTGACCAAGAACCGGAAAATGAGCGCGAAATAATTCGCTCCGAGTTCTCAATCACCGACAACACACCACAGAGAGAGAGAAAAGAGAGAGAGAGAGAGAGAGAAAGATAGAAAGGCTGATAAACCACAGATAATCTAGTTTGCTGAACTTTTCATATTATGATGGTCCTGCAAACTTTATACGCGATAAAATCGCGCGTAATACTCACGCCTCGTGCGGTCACAGGATCTCATTAGCCACGTCGTCTTAAGAGAACTTTGCACGAGTTATTAATAATAAAGGGCGAGTTTCATTCGAGGAGTTGACGATATATTTTCTTTTATTTCTCTTTTCCCCGTTATCCCATTATATTTCCCTGCGAAGCATTTATGAAGGATTATAAAATACGGTGGTTAAACAGAACGTATGTACCGCTGAGAGTTATTCTGTTATTCTCGGAAATTTCTTCTCTGTAATTGAATTTTTTTTTCAAGCCCACTAAATACGACCGGAGATGAATTTTTTTTTTGTCAGATTTTACGAATTCTAACCAACTCGAAACTTCGTAAGCCCTCGAATCCCTGATTTTCATCGCAAAATTCACCCGTACGTATAATTATCGCGAATCCCTGTGGAATTTTGATTGAACTTATACGGTTCTAATTCCAACACGTAAATATTTGTTCATGCTAAGCGAGTTATATACGCTTAAACTACTTTATACACGATATAAAAGTTGGAAAAATCTGTTTCGAAACACCGTGAGACCCAAAGAGGAATGTATCAAATCAAAATGAATAACATGAAACTTTGTTTGTAGACAAAACGTCAGCGTATAACTTTGTTCAAAACTCACTTGCTTACTCAAGATAAACAGGAAAGTGTTAAATGGTCTCACGCGTTTCTGTAGAATAAGTCTAACATTAACCCTTGAGAGCTATTTACCATTTTTTCGATCAAATTTGTCAAAAAAATATCTACCAAGTGACCAAATATACATACGCCTCAAATTCATGGTGAAAAATTGAATTTCCTGCACGTGATATATTATATACCCGTGCGGCAATGATATTTTCAACCCTAACAGAAATACTAAGCTACATCGTGTGTATCCAGGTAATCAACAGAATTTCACGTTAATGTTAATATACAAACATTCACAAGCTTTTCACACGGATTCTGCGATAATTCGTGGAAACAGAAATACGTTGTCCAAAAAAATTGTCACAGTCAGCAAGCCGGACTACTAGATGCGTGACACGGGTAATGATACTTGACCAATTTAACAACGAATCGCAGAGCTTGCCGACAGCAATTATCCGGTAAATTTTACAACGAATTTCGAATTTCCAGGACTTTTGTACTCGTCGCAATGACACGCGTGCTTATGGCCAGAATTTCAAATGTTAACAACCGAATTTTCAAGCCACGGTATATTTTGTGATAAAATCATGACTGGATATATTGAAAATTTCACTATATGAATGAAAATCTCATCTAAACACTGAAGTTTGAGAGAGTCGACCTCCGGGGGTGACTAAAATCCCTCGACCGAGTCTCGGCTCGGTATATTTTAGCTGATCCGTAGCGAGAATCGGCCATTTCTTAGGGTGGTTGGCGAAACGAAAATCGAGCGTCGTATTATTTGGTCACTTTTCACACCTTCTATCCATCCACGTAATTTGATAAACATAGACACTTGAACACGATTTACTTACGTATCCGATTGTGCACATTTATGATTCCAATATCTCAATATATTCGTGAAATTTGTCAAATTTTCGAGGATAGATCGAAGAAAAGACGGCGTTGCCCAAGGGGTAAGATCACGTGAATTCGTACGGCCAGCATGCTACGGCTGCGTAGTGGCGGCGACGGTCGCCTGCGCACTCGATACCGTTTTGTTACGGCCGCCACCGCCACCGTTGAATAAGGCCGAAGAACCGGCGGGAGAGATGAAAATTTGTTTGTGTGTTTTTTTTTTTGTTTTTTTTTTTTGTTTTGTTTTTTTTTGGTTTTGTTTATATCAATTGATATATTTTTGGAGTATTTTTGTTCAAGTTTTTTTCCGTATGGTAAATAGCGCTCAGGTTGAAGCCAGGGGCTCCTGGTCAGTGGAGAGATGCTTTCGGTTCGACTTACCTATGTCGTGTGTGTGTACTACCCACTAGTCGCACGGTGAAGCAGTGAGCTACGGCCAAGAACCGCGAGGGAGTCGCCCCGGGCCCCAGGTCGATACCCCGGCGCTTGCGCCCCCCCGGAACATCCCCGTCGAGCGTCCCTCCTCGTTCTATGAACCAAACCTGCAAGAGGTGGAGGTGTACAGATATATATATATATATATATGTGTTGAGAAGTTCTTATACCGGGTGTAGGATAAAAATAAAACAGGAATTAACAATTCAGTGATTCGTTAAGAAAAGGGCGTAAAAACAGGTTTTTTTTCACGGTGATTTTTTCAGTACCGTAAAATCAACTGATTTTATTACCGGAAATATTTTTATGGAAGTATACAGCATGATGGGAATGTCATCGGTAATCACCAGTCAGTAATAGAAAGCCGATTTTTTTTCCGGAGAAACGTGTATTCGAATTGAGAGAGATAGAGCAGGTTTTCAACCTTCAACCCTTTATCTTGACATACAATCCTTTAAAGGTTTCATATTCTTTCATTTTACTGTTTTCGTGATTTGAGCGCAAGTTTGGATTCAGATTTTCCAAAAATCGATGAAAGAATATTCCGCAATTGGCAAATCTCTTCTATAATGTAGAGAAAAAAAGAGCACAAGTAAAAACGTGAAAGTCAAATTTTTTTCCCTGCAGAAGAGATCATTCGAATCAGATGGGATATGATGACAATTGGCTTTGCCCCTAATTGACGTATGGACCCCTGTACATTTCAGATTTTGTCACCGTGCCGATTTTTAGATCATCTAGTGCATTTCCGGCCCGTCGGACCTACCGAGAAACCGAAATGATTCTAAAATCCTGTTTCATGGATTCTAAAGATTCGAAACCGTAGAGATTCGCTGCAATCAACAACAGCTTATACTCTTTGAACTAAAGCAAAACTTTCCTTTTGCAACAAAGATCTCAAAAACTCGAAAAAATAGTAACAATAAAGACAATTTTATGTGTAAATCCGTAGAAAACATTCCTCCACGTATATACATATATACGAGAGTATGTATAGGAAACGTGTATGATGGGATATATACATATAACAGTTTGTGCGTCCAACTTTCCTGGGAATTTCTATTTTTTAATATTTATTTTCATTCCGTAGGAGATATTCCGGCGGAAATGAAATTGCATTTCTTTTTTCGCAAATATTTTCGCTCCTATATATCTCTTTTTTCATACCTCATACGGTTTTTCCCTCCACTTATATCTTTTGTTCGGGGTAATTTAGGACTCGTGTTTGAAATCTCAGTGATACTTGACTGCGTTGTAAAGAGCTTGGGAAAAGATTCAGCATTCGAAATTGCACTAACAAAGGGAGACTATTAAGCTGTCGAGTACAATAATTGTCTTCGGCATATAACGAGATACGGTGACCAGTCTCCTCTCGTATTATTCGGATCTCATTGATCTAAATCTTGACAAAACAACATAAGAGTTCGCCAAGGTACGATATTACCCAAAAATATACCTACACGCGTAACTTCATATATTTCACGCAAGTTATGAGATGTAAGAGTTTCTTTCTTATTCAACGACGACGATACAAGATGTAACGTCACTGCTTTTATACCTCTTTATTCACGGTGAATATATATATTTATTTCCTTTGGAATCCACTGAGAATTTCACCTTTTATCAAACGAGTCGGAATTTTCTCTCACAATCAGTTAAAAATAGCTTTATACACTGGAAAGCATTATTTTCTCGTCTCAGATTTAAAAACTCAATTACTATAATGAAATTACAATTACGTCGCTATTCGGTCAGATTTCTATTATCACAATCAGTCACGATCACCGCGTTCTCCAAATTTATGAATCGTTACTCCGGGAAAATATATAATACGAATAACAGACAGAGGGTCGGTTACACTCGTATGATGGAGGACCAGTTTTGATTGAGCATCTTGCTTCAAATCCCGCAATATTCAAAAGTTTTTCTGTAGATAACTGACCCAGCGTTACTAAATTTGTGGATAAAAGTTGACCGTATAAGCTAACGCAAACAGATGGAACATTATACCAAGAAAACTATAAAAGATATCACTATTTTTCTAACTTTTGCTCATCGTATGCGATGATTTATATTCGTACATCGAAAGTCCGATCAATCATTTTATTGGCAAGAAAGTCCGCCAGCTTATACTCGCAAAATCTGAGTAGGTATGGAAAGGGTGAGAATTCAGATCGGCGATAAAGATATTTTCTCTAAAAAATGAAAAAAAAAAAAAAAAAAAATTAAAATGAAGTGAAATAAATTTACCCCTCAACTGTACACTATCCGGACAGTTATCTGCCATCTTGTCAAGATAAGCGGGATGACGGCGATGAATTATCTACCTGAAGAACAAAAAAAAAGGAGAAAAAAAAACTGAAAAAAAGGGGAAATAGGATGGAAATAAATAGCACAAGGACCTTGGCGAAATTAGGAGGTCGAAGGAAGAGGTATAAACCGCGAAGAGAACCAGAACGACGGAGGGTCTCCGCAGAGCTGTGCGAGATGCGTGTCAGCCAACTCTGAGGAATCTGATATTAGGGTCGACCTGTGCGTATATAGTTTCCATGGGTTCCACAGTTTCCCTACTTTATGCGATGTTAACACAAAGGAAAGGTGCGCATGAACGCTGCAAGCAACTTGTGATAAAGTAATCCAGAGGAGTAATTCCGCGTAGTTTACCGCAAATATTTTACACCAACTTGTGACAATATTTAGCTGCTATATGCGCCGAAGTATAGAACTGAAAAAGAAACGAAAAGAACGTTGCTCGGCAATTTTGTGGGGTAAAAGTATAAATCAGTGAGTTAGAAAAATACATTTTCTTAATCAAGATTTTTCATCTTAAAAGTTATAGTTTCGCGGTTGTTCAGTTAAGTTTTCTCTCTCTCTCTTTTTCTCTCTACCCTTTCATCTTCGGCCAGCAGCTGCTACCGCGTTTTTCCGGTAAAACTTTTGATCGTCACTCAACTGACGGCACATATAAGAGAGATGGTGGGATTTTTGGGTGTTCCCGCAACATTTCAACGGTATTTTGGTCAGTATATCAAAACCCTTCGGTGCGTAACAGGTTCAGGATGGACGGTTAGCCCCCTCCAAAGTTCGTGGAAAGTATTTCTTCGAATTCCCAACGGTATGTACAAACACCGAACTACGCGAACCCCCGCACGCGTGTCGGTTTATATGTGTATGTATGTGAGAGAGAGAAAGAGAGAGAGAGAGTCGTGCAATTTGAATAAATTTGCATTAGCAACGTGAGCATAAAACTGGCAGAATCTTTCCGCCTCAATTTCGTTCCGGGAAATGGTCATGCGGTATGTGGTAGGCATAGATAAGTGTACGAATTTTACCATTCCTCGCATCTCGTATCTATCGACGATAGGCAGCTGTTCCACGAAAGCTTCTTTTCCACTTCTGGAAAATGGTGGAAAAAAAAAAAGAAAAAACTAAGAAAGATGAGAAAAATAAACATAACTAAAGCACTCCTTTTCCCTACATAACATCTGCACCGAATATACTATTGACTTCAAGGACATTCGATGCAGGATTCCGAAAAACAGAAGCTTGAAAGCTCGCTGCGTAGGGTAGAAATAACGCTGAACGACACCCCCTAAAATCGTAGTTTATTTCACGAAACTTCAAACCTCTGAGACGTGTTTCGGCAAAGTTGTTTGTAATAAAAAGTAAAAAGAAAAAATCAAAAAAATAGAAGAACAGAAGGAAACTGCTAAGGGGAAAAAGAGTTGGTCGTTTATTTGTATCGTCTGTTTGTATACCGATACATTATACGAGGTTGCAGAAGTGTACTTGAAAGTTGAGTCAGTCGTTATGTATAAATGGGTCAGATACACACGTCGATTTTCACCGTCCATATCCGCAATACTTACAGAACTTACTCACTCGCGTCCTTCTACAAACCATCCATCTCGACATCCATCCGACCATTTGCTATAAGGAACAAGCGACAGCGACCTGTGTCCTGTTAGCTGTCCAAAGCAAGCTTTCCTACGTACAGTCACGGGGTGATACATGGCAGAAACGTACCCACGTTGGTACATGTCTCGTAGGTGGAAACGAGAGAATTTCTAGCTCTTCCCCATCGTATAGCCTTTCATATACTCGGGAGATCCATTGTCCAAATGACCATATCTCTTGGAGTACAAATTTTTGCGTATATGGATCCTTGCTGTGTGATTCAGAGAATAGATGACTTAAGGGGATGCGAACGCACCTCGCTGTTTTTAGCCGATTTTCGGCGAGCTAATTTTCGAATACGAAAGCCGATACATTAGTGAAACAAATTTCAAAATAATCCTTGAACCTTAAACTAAAAATTCATCGAGGCGTTTCCGGATGAATGGTCTACTTCTAAAACTGCATACCTTCTAAGGTTAGGTTGCGCGCTAATCATGCGATTTTCAACGGCCTATTTCTCGAGAACGTAATATCGGATGATACTGAAATTTCAGGGGCAGCTACATCGAAGGATTAGAAAAAAATTCATCAGAGGGATTTTTTTTTTATCCCTCCTAGTTTTCGAGAAAAAAATTCGTTAACTCTCTACTTGACAATTTGTTGCTGGTCAGGTTACGTGTCGTTAAATAAAATCAGGTGCCTACTACAATGTAAGGATCCATCCCTTGCATCCCCTTAATTATTTTTGTTTATATTTTTTACCAAGGATCATATTACGAGACAATTCAATTCTTTGATCAACACGATCGTCCAGCAAAAGTAGTAGAAGTCAACGGGTAAGCCGGCAGTCTGCAGGAGTAATTTCGCGCTTAGTCAGACGCCGTTGGTAGCGCTAGAGGAACCATGCAGGCGTCTGACTATAAGAGGAATAACTCCTGGTGAGTCCGATGACTTGTTCCGCTGCGGTACGTCTGAGATAATTTGTCCTGTATGTACGTGAAAATACTCCCTGGGGTAACATTGAGACAATTTCTTGTACGCTGGTGTCGTTGGTACCGAGATGGCAAGCAGAGACTCCTTATTACTCGAGCAAGTATCAAATGAACTTGGTATATATACGACAAAGGAGTAGCTGCGTTGTTGCCGAGTAAAGCTTACGAATTCTTGGAAATTAAATGTTAAAACAGAACCAAAATGCAAATGCTTGAAGTAAGTGAATAAACAAGAGTCCTCCGACTGACTCTTCCCACTTTATCGTGAAATTTCCATTTCTCCTTCGCTTCAGCAAATATCCTTTGGTCCGTAAGAATGATCACAAATTATGGACGGAAGGTTTTTGCCGTTCGCGGGCGCTACATTTTGACCTTATATTGTTAGCCACCATTTTAACCGTGGCTAAACTTTCGGATGAACTTCTTACCTCGACAGCCGGTCGCCAGTGATTTCATAAATATCATGTTAAAAACATTCGGCTTATATAGTACCTGAAGATCTCACTTTCAAACAGCTTCAAGTTTCGTAAGACAAGTTGCTGCTACTTTGGAGTCAAATAATTCAACGTTGTCGTGTAATCCACTTTACAACCACGGACTTAAAAGCCAGGAAGTCTGTTGTTAGATCTGAATTGCGAATATGTGTATGAAACTCGAAGTTTCACCAGTTATCATATCAAATTATTACGAAACATGTCCTGAGGAGCAGGGTTCAAGTTTTCCATTTTGCGAAAAAATCAGAGTTCAATATTTTGGTGAAAATGCACCGAAATCGGTTCTAAAGTTGTGGTATACTCGGCCAAAAAGCTCAGTGCCTCAAGAAGTAGCAGCCAAAGAAATTTCATTCGAATCGCCGAGATATTAATGCTTTTGAAAAATCCATGTTCTCCTTCGATTTTGTACAATTTCGATATCAGATCTTTAAATAATTTGGAGATGTACAGAGAGACAAGCAACAAAGTGAAGAACTTCTACTAGTCTTGCTCTCTCTTGGGACACTAAAAAATGTACATGAACAAGACCAGACAGTCATTCCAATATCCGTATTCGAGAGTACCTAGAGTTTTTCCAAACTTACCTCAAAGCTCTATGACTCATGTATGAGAAGAACTTCGAGAACTTTTCCAACCCTGAAACGAGATGAAAAAAACGAATGCAAGACATCACATGAACGAATAATGATTCGTCAGTAAGTTTACAAGTGTGATTGAAAATAATAATCAATTTCATTAACAATGATACTCTCTAGATTTCTCAGAATGAAAATTGCACCAGTCTGAAAGTGTCGACTTCCGACTCGAAAAAGATTGAGATCATACTCTTCTGGGATGAAAAATCAATCTGAATCGTAGTGGTTTTTCACTCGATAAAAAAAAAAAAAACGAGTTTTCCACTCATTTCGAGTCCATTTTCCATCCAACGAGAGTGAAATCTAATTTTTTTTGGAGTGACTATATCACAAATTCCAATCCAAAGAATTTGGTGAGTAGCGACAAGCTGCGCAATGGTATAGGTCAAAACAACAGCTGTAGACAGTAACATGAAATCTTAAAATGGAATGAAAAAGGCTGTATCACAAATGATCGAGAATTCTGACAAAAGATACTCACATTATCGCAACTTCTAGAAATGTCTTTTCGTGAATTTGAAGCGTTGTTACTAGAAATCATATGAATTCACCGAAGCCGAAGCACGTTAAAAATTAAGAGAGCAAAAAAAAAGGCGAAAAAACTCATTCCGCGTATAATTTAGAAAGTATTCCATATGGTGGAACAATTCACGCCACCCCAAATGAATGCAAATTATTTGCCCCGTATAATGCGAAGTATGAAAAGTAACGCACGTCATCCGTGGAAACGTATGTTTTTATGAGATGTGTAAACTTTGAAGTGACCGACACGGTTGGATAATTCTGGCAAATGTGGGGAAAATACTGTATAAGGGTGAGAATGATGAAGTAACAGCAAGATCGGAGTATTTGTTCGCGCGAGTTTAACGTATCGAGTCTTACAAGTGTGAGGATGTATAGTATGGGGAATGGGGTATGAGGGCTATAAGCACAGCGTTTAACTTAGCGGGTTGAAAATTTTTGATTTATTATCTGTTAAGCCAGTATAGATGGCCGATCGAACAGAGTAATCAATAACACTCGCTCAGACACCTCGAGGGCGTTTGGCTTGGTGAAAACTTGGGTGACTTAACGACGCCCTACGGAACGGCGAACGGTGCCGCGGTGGTTTAAATCTAATTAATCTTGTACGGTTGCATTCCGACTATTTTTTTTTTTTTTTTTTTTTCCCCTTTCATTCTTCTCTTTCTTTCGGAATTTCTTAAAATTCTACAAGGAGAATTCTAAAGTAGCCCATTACTTATGGAGTAGAAAGAGATTTGGAAGAGCGTCTCACTGTCTTTTAAATCGAATAATTATTCCCAACAAAATGCGTGACTTATTATTCGTAACTGTGAACTGAGTACCTATCACAAAATTATACACGGTCGTAAATCCACCGGAAACTTCAACGCATAAATTTAAATCGAGCAGAAGACTAATTTTGTAATAACAAAAACTGAGATTCTTTTTTCCTAAAAAAAAAAAAAAGTACGCGTCATGTTTGAACTCATTGTCAAAATTCTCTTGCTTATTTGAATGAGTTTTAAAGGTCTGAAGAAGTTGGGAATAATTTGCATGAGAAGTATATCGCATATTTCCGGTATAAAACTGTCAAACTTCGGTGGAAAAGATTGTTCACATCGTCTTTTTTCGTCAGATAAACACAGCGGGATGTATATACAAGGGTGAATGCATTTCATATGAGTTTGTGAATGAATTTGGAAAGAATCTGTAGACGTGTGTATGTGAAAAAATTTCCAACGCATGGGCTTACCTTGAAAAACAAAATTTTCTTTCGCCGAGTACGTATTTTAAATCGAGCCAACGATCCGAAGGGGTGCAAGCTCTCCTCAGGGGTGGAAATAGCAAGAGGCGTGACACGCAAAATCTGAAAATTGTGAATAATGTTTACTGCCGGATGACGCTGAGGCGAAAGTCGACGGAAGTGTGATTGGAGAGGGTGATCGATCAGTAGTAGCTGATTCCAAATTCGAACATCACCGCGGGGAGATGGCCAATCTAAAACCCCGACTAACTCGAGGGCAATGGCATTCAATAAGCTTATTGCGATGTGAGATTCTTTTTTTTTTTTTGGATTCCAGATTATTGACTCTTTGATGAAAACCGCTTTCATGCGGAATAGGTAAAAGGGCAGGGATCAACAGGTATTTTAATTCTATTCGCGAGAGTTTTGATTAATGAAATTAAAAATGCGATTTGATTACATTTTGAATGACCATTACATTTCAGATGAATTCAGTTGCACATTACGAATGCAATGGGCACTCAAATTCGTCATCGAATTACAAAAGTAATTGATAACTCACAACCCTGCAGCTGCTATTCGCTCAAACTGGACATTACGAACTGGGGTTATTTATACATAAATATTTGTATTTATTTATACATAAATATGCTAAGACTCTGATCTATTTTTATATCGAAAAGAAAATCACCCAGAAATATAAATTAAAAAATGGAGAATCCCGTTTGCCAATAAGCGTTGATCACGTCTCTGGCTCCTGGACGACGCGTTCCATATTTTCCGAGGAGAAAAGAGCAAGAGGCTTTTTAGTCAGGCGAGAAGGTAATCAATCAATCAACCTATGCGCGTATATAAGCGTATGAATATTTTATTCCATCCTGCGAGGTTTGGAGCTTCGAATCAGACAACCATTTTACTGCGGTGATCTCTAACTGGCTGCAATCAATATTTAATGTCAAAAGTGAAAGGTTAAAGAGACTCGAGTGCAAGAATTGCTCCGGGAATCCGGTTGTCACGTGTCATTCGTGATTCTCATCGTAATTCACTCGATCTTTATTTTATTTTTTTCTTCAATACTTTTCTCTTAGTTTTTCTCACTCTGTGAGGAATAATTCTTTGCTTTGAGTATCGATGAAACATTTTACAGCCCGCGGTGAGCTGCAGTTTGATGTAAGTTTGAGAATGGGACAGTTTTCAGGTAAGTACCTGATGAACAAGTTGTCATGCAAATAGCACGTCGTTATTTAGAGAACAAGAGGAGGAAGATTTCAGGTGTTTGCGGGAAAAAAAAAATTATAGAACACGATATTAAGTGGTTCGTATTATGCGGTATTCCTGGTTTAATCAATCCTTTGCAGGCACAAAAGATTCTTTTCGAATTCTCTTCGTGTTTTTCACCTTCGTGACGGATGACGCGATAATCTGCCCTACGAGAGCTTCTGAAAAGAAATGCTCGTTGTATGAATATCTCTCCATTATTCATACGACGTCCTCCCTGGCTGTTGCTACTATGTACCAAGCTTAATTTCAATATCGAATTTCGCGCCTTCGAATGTGTCCACGTCCACTTATTGAACATTTTTTTATTTTTGATTCTATCTACTTCGGTTTGTCACTATTTGTTTTTTTATTTGCATTTTCGAAGAAATACGCGCTAGTCAATGAAATTAACTATACATCCGGGGGGTCGATCACTCTTGAAATATATTTGGAAATCATCAGAAATACTTCAAAATCCTTCAAAATCATTTGAAACACTCTACATTATTCTGAAATCATTTGACATCTTCTCGAATCGTATACTGCAATCATTTGAAATTTTTGTCATCGCGTTGAATGATCTGAAATCGCATCGAATCACGCGCTGAATCATTTGACAGCATTGAAAATTATTGCGAAGATCTTTTTGAATCATTGAAAATACCTGACAGCGTATGAAATATACCGACGTATGTTAAAATCTGCTGCATTCAAAAACTTTTGGCAGAAATCAGTAGATTGGAAGAACGTATGAAAATTTTCGATATCGATGATATCCTCTGGAATATTATTGCTCCAGCGTAACTGAAATTCATTTTAATACAATTTTGTCATCGGGTTATAAAATAATTCATGTATAGCAGGAAGTTTCGGAAATGACGTTAAGAACTTTTTTAACGCTCAAGCGTGAGGAACGCCATCGGAAAACCGGGCGTGGTCCATCGAATTTCAAGTAGTTACATAATTTTGCGAACTCCGCATTATTACAGAAAGCCCCCGGCGGATTTTGCATATTCATTGTTTACCTATGAATTATTATGACACGTCCCAGCGCTTACTCGAGTTTGTAATACAATCTCGAAAATCAATAGTTAGCTCGCTATATAGCAAACAGAAATACCTAATCAAAGAGCTATGTTTCGCACGTATGGTGAGTAATATACGTATGGCTGACATCTCTCGTCCTCTAAATCTGACTGAACGGGAAACGGAATTTTATAACCATATACTTTTGTCTCGTCAGGAAAAATCGATGATCTCTTTGAAGAAATCCGTAGCTTATACAAGGATTCAACTTCACTTTGAATCTCTTTTCACTCACATAAGCTCCCCCATGTAATTAGAATAATGATACGCAGCATGTAGAACAGATATCAAAAGAATTTTCAAACATGCGCCGGAAAAAGGCTGGATTTCAAATTCGTGCCTTTCTTCATATGGTTTTGCGATTCGGTTTCTCTCTATTACCATATCAGAGGGTTGATTTTTCGTATATTATATATAGCACATGTCAGACACGTACTAGAGGTTTCAGGGAATTACGTGAAATGAAGTAATGGTTAAATGAACGCTTTGAAGATGTGTTTACGAATGAAGTAATGGTTAGATGAACGTTAAATGATTCGCTGGAGAAGTGTATAACGAAGTTTAATTAATATGCAACATACGTACTTCAATGTGATACGGATAAATATAATACAGTATGTATAGGAAAGAGGAAGGCTCGAACGGTTCTTGGGATAACATTAAAATCTTGTTTCCTGCATAGAAAGACTGGAAAAGTTATTTTAGCCTTTTTTTTTCTTCTTTTTCCCATAATCCGATCCATCTTAGCTCATCCTAATTGGATTCTAAGCGGCAGGCGCTCCACGCGAAGGATTTACCAGTTTCCGCAACTTTGTATTTTACAAGCTTGGCAAAGCTCTCTGTATCTTCGAAACCGGGGCTCTGTCGTTGAGTGGTTACGCTGAAAATGTATTTTCAATCGCCCAGGATCGTGTTCAACCGTTTCCGTGCCTTGACGGAAGACGAGAAATTTTCTATTTCCTCTTTCCATGGAAAAACTTATATACTCGGATATAACGAATCCGAAACCGAAGTCATTTCGCTATAAATTCTATACCTCTTGTATAGGTACCCCTCAAAACCAAAAATCTGGAGACAATTCTCGAGGCAAATCGAGGCATCGGTAAATGTGCCTAAAAATCGAGACTTCCGGCCGAGGCAAGCTCAAAATTTTTCCGTACCTCTCAATCATAAAATAAATGACCCTAAAGATTTCTGCATCTGTAGAAATCAACTTTAGCAACCCGTAGCGCCGAAACAGTGAGTCCCAAAAGATGCCGCAGTAACTCCGGTCTCGGATCGTCAGGCGGGTGAAACAGGGCCCTGAAATTACCGGCGATGCGCAAGGTTCACATCTCGGCTATTATCATGCATAGGCTGTGATATACGCGTGGAGTTCAATAGAGACGTCGCACAATCGGACGAATCGGTGAATCGGACGTGATAAAATGGAATCAAGCTATGACCGAACTTCGAGCTTGGAAGATAACGCTTTTTGTAGCGGAATAAGGGTGGGAATCAATTTCGGGGCATATTGTCGCACATAACTTCTTTTCCCGTGTGTTTCTCCTCGGACGAATCCCATATCCATCTATAGCCCCATCTCAGCCTGTATATCTCGTCCCCATGATATAACGTTGAACCTAGAGCTTGAGACTGATACACCCGAAACGTATAGGGAACAGCGGGTGGAAAACTTCATCCACGGGGATGAGACTACGCGGGACTACGGGGCTAGCGTTATGTAACATATAATCTAACTTCAGAAATTTGATACCTCGTATCCACAAAATTGCGAGGGTCAATATCTGCCGGGCAGATACTAAAATTCGAGAAAAATTCAACTTTCCAGATTTTGCACACGCATTTGACTGTTAAATTCAAATATGCATGTTGTCAAACACGTTCGATAAAATTTCATTCAAATTAGAATACCGAATGAAACTCTTTCTCTTTTGGTAATGTTTTCTATCCCATTTCTGATAATTGGAATTACTTTTCGCAGTTCAATTAGCTTCGGTAGTTTTTTTTTTTTTTCTTTCTTTCTTTCGTTCTTTCTTTTTGTTTTCTTTTGGAAAACATTTGGTTTTTTGGTTTTGTTCAATTTCAATTTGGCATAGATCGAATGGTATAGTCGCGATTCCTCACCCGTGAAGATCCTAATGTATTCAGATATTAACGGTCACGATCCAGACGTCCCGGTACAGTTTTCTCGCAAAAGGCATTTGTAGGTGGCTCCATAAATTCATATAAATTCCAATTTCACGACGGCGAGCTGTAACGGTACGGAAAACGCGATTTGAGAGAAAACGAAATAATAACGACCCTCCTTTTTCGCAAAAATTTTTTCTAATCCGCATCCTTTTTTGGTAGAAAAAGGGGGCGTAGGAACTAAGCTGTTTTTACCCGAAATAATTAACTCCAGCTCTTTCACTTTGGGAGGTATTCAGTCGAGGGAATATCAATGGGACACCCTGTATACGCATATAGGTAGGAATATATGGAAAACATTTTTATCGGAGCCTCGGGGCGAGGCGAGTTTAATACTTGGAACTCTTTCCGAATGAATAAATTTGGTGTTATTTTTCATTTCGCGAAACTGTTGTTTGGCAAAAAATCATATCTGCCCAGGAGTAAAATTGCTAATGACTATACTAGTGAATTAGTAAATTGAACCTTCGCACCCTGGCAATGCCCTCGCACTTTTTTCTATACATATATCCCTCTGAATCCCCTTTAACAAGCTTTCAGCTAATGCAAAGTATTATAAGCCCCCGTATATTACCGCGAATCTCATTTCCGATACTTTAGCGTACAACACACCCCCGAACCTGCTCAATTTTGTTATGAATCTGTACGATAACTTTGAAGTAGATGATTCGGTTTCATCAACGCGCTGTTGATATTGTTGATGACAAATGTATCAATCCCATATTGATTAATAACAGTCCAGCATCCTAGAATTTCAGAATGAATCATTCCAATGGGATTCGAGTAAACAGGGCACGAGTGACAACTTGAAAACTTTGTGAAAAGCACTTTTTTTGGTACACTTAAACTGTTTGAACGCACAAAAAGTGCTTTTGAACAAAGCCTTTAGTCTGCTATACGTACCACCTCTTTTGTTCTAAGTAAGACCTTCATTTATAATGCAATACCAGATGAAAAGTCGAAGTTTGTTCGTTTAGAGCTGGATCAATACTACGACACCCTTTAAAAATGAAATTGCGTGTAGTGGGAACTAGGAAATTTCTTTTCTTTTTTTCTCTCACATGGTGAATGTATTCCAATTCCTCTGGAGAGAATAAGGGGATTAAATATACTACGAGATTAAAGCAAAAAGCACCGAAACTGCATTAATTCCCTCAGTTTTTTTTACATCGTGTATGTTAAACCAAAAGAACAAATTTCCAATTTTATTCATGACGAAATTCTATAGCATATCTGAAACTAGCCAATTCGGTACCAGGCACGAGAAGCGCAATCATTTGCGATATAAGGTGGCAATTCACGCACGAGACTAAAATGCATGCTGTTCAAAATGTTGACTTCAAATTGATGGGAAAGCATGTGAAGCAATTGACGTATACTTTCTTTCAGTTAAAATTGAAGTTCATGGTTTAGAAAATTAGGAGACATAAAATTCCACGTTTATACGGTTATTAATTTCATAGAAATATCATATTTGGATTTCCAGACAATCGTAGATATATCACGCCAGGATATTTGCATTAAATTTTGCAACATCCTTTTATATAGATTGGATACGACATGCTGTGTAATTTTCAATCACGTGATCATCAATTGTCAAACTCAACTATTGATTATCCAAGAACATCAGCATGTCTGTTGAATTTCAAGACAGGGTTGTAATTCTCATAGAAACCTATTATTATACAGATAATTATTGTAAATTCTGAATGAAATTTCCCTTGACATTACAGTTCAAACATGAAATTTCAAATTCTTGTACATTAATTTTAATCTAGTTACCGAGGTTTGTAATTCTCATGGATTTCTGTATATTAAATTCCGCACTATTTTCAACAGCGTATATTGTATAGTTCTGCGAGCTGCAGAATAGAAGGTGCAACGGTTAATTTCAAACAATTCGTATACTACTATTCTGAAAATTCATCAATTTTTCCAATTCCAGTTGCATTCGATACGAAAGGTACTTTCTACTTAATATGTTTTTAATTTTCCATGATTTCATCACGACTTATAAACAATAATCACACTTTTAAATTTTGCACCTTGTCGAAATTCCACATATTTATACTACCGATTGACAGTTTTTAGAAATATTGTTTTCCCGAAGGTCTGAGTAGCCAATTTGAGAAACTCCGAAACGAAAAACACCGAAGGTTCAAAATCCCCAAAGCTGTAAGGATCTCAAAGGCCAAAGCTCCGAATCTCGGAATTCCGCTTATGCAACGTCGTTTATTTGACAGCTTTGCCATGACCTTCTCTTAAATTTGCGGATTTTTGGACCTTCTGAGTCTTGAACCCTCAGATCTTTGAGCTGTCTGGATTTCGACCTTTCGGAATTTCCAACTTTTGAACTCTAACCTTTCTAGAAACTCACAATCGCGTCTCAAATAAATTCGAATTTCGACGGTTCGGAACTTTTGGAATTCCGAACTTCAATCCTGCCCCGAGATATAGTCCATATATTATGCATCGGAAGTCGTAATAACCGAAATGATCCCTCAAGGTGTCCATCGAGCCTGACCCTCCCAAGAAAAACGTAACAGAAGCCAATGTTCCATGTGACATTGACGAGTGTCTAATCTATGAGATATAACCTTCGACACTCTACGGCTGATATAGCCAATGAGAAAAAAGCTCATCTGGGTGGGCATATCGCAACGCACAGATACACACACTCAGCTGGTATCGCGAACGTTGTAAATACGGTGAATACGATAAAATGTGTGGCGGATATGACGGAGTGTTTCGTTGTCATGACAACGTTTCGGAACACCGCGCGTCATCTCCCGGGTGTCTCAATTTCTCTGAAAATAAGCCGGGTGAAGAGATAAAGATAGAAAATGAGAGGGGGAAGGAAAAAGGGGAAACAAAAAAAAATCAAAGAAAGAAAAAAAAAGAAACGGGAGAAGAGTTATGAAAGACAAGACAATAAAGATAAAATCTGTGCAAATTTTTTCTTACCCCTCTTTTCCAGGATTCGCTTTTTTGAAAAATTAGACAACTCGATAACCGCGGGGCTGTACAGAAGCGAAAAAAGACAAAATCTTTGTAAAACTAATTGATTTCTCTGGAACGAAAAACGTTCGCTCGTCAAAGTTCTCGTTTTCTTGGAAATGTGTTGCGAACGATCACTCTAATTTTTCGTTTTGCTTTTGCGGTCTTTTCTAAGCTGGAAAAACAATAGACAACACAGAATACAAAATTTGCGTAATATTTCATCCCGAAAAAGTATTGGAACGAACACCAAAATTTCAATCGATCATTTCAACACAATATATCTTTGAATAGGTATCACAGTTTTTCAGTTATCTCATTAATTTTGCCCCAACCTCCACATCGAATCGAAATTCTACTTCGGCTTTCAATCCCCAACACTTTCTTTAAGGTTCATTTTGAATGAAAAACCAACTATTTTCGCCTGAAAGTGTCAGTTACCCGACAAGAAATTTCAATTAAATTAGTTTCATTTCAATTAAATTTGCAAACGAAAGTGGTTGTTTGGGATTGCGGAATGCCACTGCTGAACTTTAACCGTTAATCTTCTATTCTGATTAGAACTCGGGGTTTCAAAACAGTAATGTATGTTGAAAAGTATCAAAATCGGTTTTTGTGCATCTTCATAGTTAAGAAATACCTCGACTCAGACCTAGATGCAAAACATTGCTATTTGATCTACAAAAAATCTACAGCAGTAACATAATAAGGAACAAGACCTTTGCAGTAGTAACAGAAAGATTAGTATCATCTACGTACTAGAAATCTCGTTAAATCAACAATGGCGAATTTACCAAAAACTGCGAATTTCTTTAACAATAAACTTTACAACAACAAAAAATTGTTCTTCACGGCTCATACTAATCCAACGAAACAATTTTCCGACACAATTGCACGTATCCATCCCGCGCGCTGAAATTCAACAAGAATAGGGGTTCTTATATTTCGAGCTGAAAAATTATTCAGTGACAAATTTATACAAGGATATTGAATGATGATCTTTTTCCCGGGTTGCGGGGGGAAAACGGGAACACCATTCATAAATAAAAGCTTGGACAGTGCGACACGGATGTCAACACTAAAATATCTCCCCTTTGTATCACTCACCCTTTCTATCTCTGTCCTCTCTCTCTATCTCTCTCTCTCTCTCTCTCTCTCTCTCTCTCTCTCTCTCTCTCTCTCTCCGTCTCCGTCTCCGTCTCTTACTCTCTCTTTCTGCTTCATTCTCTATCGTGTCTAACGGGGATGCGACCCTTTCGTTCGTGTTCTCTTTTCCACCCCCCTGCATACCGGGAGCGGAAACTCGTATTACTTCGTCGAGTTGTACCGGAGAGGTAGGGACTTTTCTCCACGTGCCTTGTTTATTATCGTTGCTTCTTTCGCGAAAGGGTTCCTCAAACGATACCTTCCCGGATCATTCCTCGTACACCTAAAACTTCTCCGCATTCCTGGCACACGCGCAAGAAACCACGACCAAAAAATAGAAACTTAATTTTCAAAGACGAACAGAATTCCTCTTCAGTCACAATAATTAGGCACACGTAATTGCGAAACATGCGTCCTCCTCGTACGAATCCAATTTCCAACGTATAATTATATCGATGCAAAATGTTTTTGGCAATGGGATGGCGAAAAATATATAGCGTGACTGATGGAAAAAGAGAGTAAGCGACGAAAAATACTACCTATAATTTAAATGGCAAAAGGGCGTGCAATTTTTTGTTTCTTGCCGTTCGATAGAAAAAGGGTTAAAATAAAAAAGGTTGCTATGTTTTTCGAGACGGAAATTGATTGGCAAAAGAGCGTAAGCCATGCCATTAACTTTATTGAAAAAATTACCCCCGCTAATGTCAGAAGGGCGTATGCGCCGAAAATTCATGTTTTCCGGAGTTTCTAGTTTAACGAAAGATGAACCTTTTAGGACATAAAAATGCATTTCCCATCAGAAAAGTTAATAATCTGGTAAAACATGACTTTTTGGCGGATACGCCCGTCTGGCATTAGTGGGCCTGATTTTTTAGATAAAATTAATGCCAAAGAGGCGTATTATCCACAAAAATTTCTCGCTTTTCAATATCGACATTTTTTGCCATTTCGAAGCCTTTCCAGTCAAATGAGGTAAAAAAAAAAAAAAAACAATCTAGGCCCTTTGACCTTTGAGAATTGAAAAAGGGCGTAAAAGTGCCGCTTAGGCCCTATTTCCATTAGTCACGCGGTATACAGATGAAGAAGAGGATCCTCAAAATTCCAAGTCCGACTTCCAGATAGAATTATTGCGACGGTGTTATTTAGTACCGCATTCCCTTGGGAATCTGGGACGTGCTCGAATTATTCAATCTCACTTTCCCCACTCGAGATTTTCATTTTTGTTTTTTTGTTGTTTTTTTGTTGTTTTTTGTTCTTTCTTTTTTCCATATTTTTACACTTGCCTAATTGTACTCCGGTAACAGAGACCAATAAACCTTTTAGGGACGTGAAAATTTTTCTCTGCTAATCTGAAAATTTGAGTACGTTAAAAATTCATTGTCTTTTTAATCCGGCGAACTGTGCGAGATGAGGTTGTGTGAGGGCAACATGTAATACGAGTAATTATGTAATACGATTTCAGCTGCGCCCTGGAAATGTATTTTTGAGTATGTGTCCGAGCGAGAGGAGCTAAGTCATCAACGTCATTTTCTTAAAGATAGAAATTAATGACTTGTTTCCTTGGAAGACACTTTTCGTATGATGAATCTAATTGGAATGAAGATGGGGTCTGTGTCGATCAGACGGATAAGTGGATTCATTAATCATCGAGTAACGCAGGCTAAGCGTTATGGATGCAATCTCGACGGTAAAAACAAGCTCACCGTTTTATGTGGTCAGGAAAACATTGATACACTGTATTGAATTGAGAACGAGGAAATCCTGTAACCGCAACGTTGTGGAAAAACCGTCGAACATGAAATGTTCAAAAATATACCTACAACCGACCGGTAATTAAAACGTTCGATATCGAATATGGTGTTCCAATACCTTGTAATAACATTCGATGGTACCTGCATTCACCTACCTGTATATCCACAGCCGTACCAAAACCAGAACCTATAGTCGACGATATCGAAAATGTTTCAATTAAAACCCCTGCCAATCTATATGCACAAATATGTGTGTCTACGTACGCATACTACTTCATATCCATGCGAAATTCTAAATATTTCATTAAACTGATGTATACTGTAGGTACACGTCATATCCGAACATTGTATTCCTCCCAATAGCAACATTCGACATATTTATGTACTCGAAACATTCCTCAAGTACTGCGCATAGGCATCAACACATACAGTAAATTTCGAAGCTTTTCCAAACAATCCGCAAATATTTTATGCAGCTATTAGTTGAAGGAGCTAGAAGATTTTATGTCAATATAAGAGCGCAAATGACCCGGATAAGTTTAATCGATGATAGGTATCTGAGTGATGATGCTACACTGTTAGGAAAAAAATGTTCCAGGAGGTCCGCTATAATTTTTTTGTTAATTTTGACACGTTTTGTTAATTGAAACAACATTATTTAGACTGAAAATGATCAATTTATGTTGTTGTGATTAGAAAAAAGTGTCAAAATTAACACAAAAATTATAGTGGACCTACTGGAACATTTTTTTTTTCTAACAGTGTAATTGCTTTATTTGTGGAATGCCTGATGCACCTGATGTCTGAAAATTTACTAAACGATGAAATAACTTGTTTCTAAAGCGGAGGAAATTCTTCTCGATGAAAACTCCCCAAATCCAATATCACATTTAAAGTCTTCGGTTTCTACCTGGTAAGGCGCCCGACTATACCGGCAACGGAGTATCAGGCGGTACTACCATCTGGCGAGTGATACGGATAGTATTCCTCCTGGTCTCTTCGTAACTGGAGATTTTAACGCGTGGGACTTGATCCGAGCATGGGTGAAAAATAAATGGCGGCTATATTCCCCACCAAAAACCTGAGCGCACCATACCGTCGCCGAAGGTGGCGAAGGAACAGTCATCTTCGTGCTATCGAGCTTGTTACAATAACCCGTGTTGAACCTGTGTGAGTAATACGTCTGGCATTGAAAGGTAAACAAGTTGTGTGCCAGCAGCACACCTGTCAAAGCAAAAGTTCTACTTCAACGAAACCGCGAGAGAGTTGGCTAAGGAGAATCGAAGTCCCCAAGAGGTATTATCTGTCGTCACGTACTATTAAAATCAGAAGAAACCTGAAATCATCATTAACTAAAAAGAAGATGTGACAACCGAGGCTGATCTGTCAGTCTGATCATTTTACCAATAAGGTAAATTCACAGTGCGGTACCCTATTGAGTGTGACCTACGGGGATAATCCTTCAAGGACCTTCCCGCCCAATAGTCATATAGGGCGTTCTCCAAAATGTCAGTGAAAAGGACAGAGTTTCGTGAGATGAGAATAACGACAATGTGGTGGCTACTTGCGATACTGGCTGTCAATGAGGTAAGACCTTTTATTGAAAATATAACATTTTATTACATCTGTACCAATTATTATTATATCATCGAATTACCAAGAGTTGATATAATATGTTGAACGTATTGATCGAAAATTCTCTGCGTCACCTTTAGACACGTAAGGTATTTTTCTGTCATTGAAATTTCCTGGAGGACTCCGCCGCGTGACTCAATCACCTTCACACACAGACACAGACGTAATTCGGTAATAATTCAAGACGAGAAATACATATGCATACAACCGCATGATCGGGAAGTATATGGTTGTGATTGTTTATTTACGTCGCGATCGTCACTGGCTGTGGTCGCCTGAGTCGATGTTTGCAATTAACATTCAGTATAGTTGTTCGGTTTGTAAGTATATATATAAGCCTGAAGTTAAGGCATGTAACACACCCGTTGTTCACCATCGCAAATGATATGCTAGATGTTTTATTTAAATTCAGAGCTTCGGAATGCCTGATGGCAATACAACGCTATAGGTGCAGAACGTGTTTTCCTACCTGCATTCCAAACGTATCTCCGATTTAGCCGTTACGTAATTATTCTTCAAGTATATATACTCCTACCTTTCGATATCGGAAATGAGGAATGATAAACTTTTTGCGATTCTGATGGTGTAAATGATCCATTGAAATAAGTAAAAACGAATGGATCACGTCACGGCCCAATTTTCATTAATTTATTTTTATTTTTTCTTTCCTTCTATCTTCTCGTTTATTTTATTTTATTTTATTTTTTTATTTTTATTTGTACGTTTTGTTCGTCGATGATCCAACTTTGCGTGACGAAGAAGCAACTCAACGCCCCACGTGCTCAGCTAGGGAAACCTATAGTAGCACCTGCCTCCAGTCAGCTGCGGTATCAGAAACTTGAGGTACGGTGATTAAACCGTTCCTAATATCTGCTACTTCTGTAGCTCGAAGGATCATGAATTACCACCAAAACTGATTTCTTTTATTTAATCTGCGAGTTTTAGATCAGATTAGAGATTAGACTTGTTGCCCCGATATTCGCATACTGCGCAATTCCACCGAAATATAAGGCAAGTAGGTATCCGAAATACGTGTGAACTCTGTAGATCATGGAATTGATTGAAGGACTATAATTACTTCACGATCATCTAAATTTCAAAGACGTACATTATGGTCAATATCAAACTGTCGCTCTCTATACATGACTGACTCAAAGGCTAAAAGATGGGGAATGGATCATGTCATGCCCATTTCAAGCAACTGAGACATTCTTATTAGATAAGACCCCCAGCCTACGTATACCAGAGTCCAGGAGCTCTGCCTACGCAACTAGACGGGTTCTATGAGATTGCGAAAGTGTGACTAAAGTCTAAGACTATTCATGGATATACCGTCTACCGGTTGTATCTACTACAATATACACAGGTATTGTATAGGTACGGATATACTATACGTGGACTCAGTTGGGCCTGATTAGTCGCGGGCCTACGACCAGTTGTCTCGTTTCAAACTGGCCTCGGATATAGAGTTTGGTCGTATGGGTGTTCGGTATGCGTTATATGTCGTAGTATACCTATATAGATCATCTAAATGCTAATGCGAGAAGAAAAATAGACGAATTTTTAAACCGCCGACACGTTGCTGCTGCTGCTGCTGCTCCTGCTCCTGCTGTTGCTGCTGCATCACATCGCCTTGTTTCCTTACGAAATCTCCGATCCGGTTATTCGTTCAGACAACTCAACGTGCTGAGCTGTCGAGCCGGTCTTTAAGATCCGTGATCAATAACGCATTGAGTGGCATGAGTGAAGACTAGATTTTTATACTTTTTTTGTTTTATTCAATAACTTTCTACTCTTACCATTGAATAACCATTTTGGTATGTATACAGTACATGCATTTGGTCAGTGAATACCCAGAATAACATTCGAAAAAGATTTTTTTTTTTTAATCGTTCCGTCTGCCTAAACTAAAATAAAAGAAGCTACTTCACGTACCTTTCGTAGAAATCTGCACGACTTTGCCCCGTTTATGAGGCTGAAACTAGCAGCCACAGCTGGCGGCCGGACGTATTAAAAGTGATGAAAATATGGCGGGGAAAATTAACAGTCAAATTTTTCATCAAATCCTGTGAAAGGCCACACTTTCATCAAATTTAATGCGAACAACTATGGCATATTGTTAACTTTGAGAGATTTTCACAACGTTCGGTCGCTAGCTCCGGCCACTATAGTTTCAGCCTCATGCCCCGTTTGGTAGACAGTTTTACGAAAAACTATCAGTAGTGGATTATATTAGTTGTTGAAAAATTTGTGGGAATGTGTGCAGCCTGAGTATGAATCATTTCGAAGTTTGACTGCTCTTTGATAAACGAGTATAAACCGACCAGATGAAGCTAAAGCTAGCAGCGAGAGTTAGCAGCCAAACGACCTAATCATCTTTCAAATAAGATGACACAGTACAGATTCATGATTGTTTCGGTCAAATTCATTCACTTTTCATGAAACATAGCGAAATTCAGATCTTTTTTTTTTACACTATTGTTGCATCATTTTCAATAACTAAGAATCGTTGAGCTGCTAATTCTGGCTGCTATAAGCTTCAGCTTCATACCGACCAGGCGTAATATCGTATTCGAGGTGACGTAATGGAGAGTTATTAACGCGAGGAAAATGAAACCGGGTTTCTTTCCGGGCCAAACTGTGTATCGGCGTGTATATATATACAAGTCGTGAAATATCTTGAGCTTAATATTTCAGGTCCTGTCAAAAGGCGCGAGTGTATAAGATAATGAGAGAGAGAGAGACTCTATGCCAGGGAATACAAGTGTTTTTAGATACATGTATCTAATATCGCTTAGGAATAGAAGGACGGATTAATTTGTCAAGTTATGCGGTCAGCCGTTCCTAAGTCATATAATTTAATTACAACCGCATTTACCACATCCATGTTCCGAAGGAATACGTTTGTTCCATGGGGGCGGGATTGAAATTCCGTAAGTCAAAAGATGCGAGAGATCCAAATTCCGAATTTTTATACTAACGACTCAAAGTTTTTCGAAAGATTATTTCCCCGGTAGTCTATGTAGCCAATTTGAAAAACTCCGAATGGAAAAACACCGAAGTTTCAAAAATTCCGAAAGCTAAAGATCCGAAAGGCCAAAACTCCGAGTTTCGGAATTCGCTTATACAAACATTTGACAGCTTTTCCACGAGCCTCCCTTACATTTTCGGATTCTTCAACTTTCCAAGTTCTAAACTTTCGGATCTTTGAGCTGTCTGCATTTCGACCTTCTGAAATTAATACGTCTGTATCTGGCGAATTTGTCGCGTGTATTCCCACATTTCCATTTTGAGCACGCGATGATCGCGAGGCGCTGGTTAACCGACTTATACGTACACGCAGTGGCTGCAGTGGTATATCAGCCGTTTGGTGTATGTGATATAAAAGCAGGAAATTTCTACGCGCGACGATGCCACTCTGGGAATCACGCATCACTGTTTTTTAGCGAAACGCAAAAGCGCACAAAGGGAAACGCATTAGCTCTATAACGTTGTCGTTCACCAACTGTTATGGTTATACTCATACAGCAGTGTGAAATTTCCACCAGCCTGCGCAACGCTTCGTAACCCTATAATAACGAGAGCGGTATAGATCTATTCGAAATTACATGTATATGGATATCAGACCGCAAGTTTAGAGCCACGAGTTACATTTGATCAAATATTGGCACAAGTTCTTCTTCGCTCTCGATATTAGACTCTAGTTTTCAACCAAATTATATAAACTACAGGCTTGTGTGCCTTAACCGTACACACCTACGTAAAAGAACCAGTAGTGGTACACGGTGGGAAATATTCCACATCGTTCAGAATCAATTTGTTTCTTCATTTCCCATCATCAAAATCGTCGCATTCCAAAATACGTGCTTCACAAATCTACACAGTCTGTGGGTTCGATTTGACTTTTCTGGGTGGAAGATCGTTCGGAATACAGACAGTCATGAATGGAGTACGAGGAATTGGGAAATTCAATGTTTGGGCCAAGTCGTTTACAAATGAAGAGTGCAGAAAAAAAGAAATGTTCAATTTTTGAACGATTACACTCATATCGTCTATATGGCAATTTTTTGCATTCAATTCCTCCACTGAATTCATGACGACCTGTTTTCCAAAAAATTCAGATCCTGATATCAGAAATAAAATGATTTTGAGTCACGTTTTGTATTGCTCCTCTGAGCTCCGAAGAAATTAGGTTTTTTCTAAGTATGGCGTATAACTAATACTCATTTTTTATTTGATTTCGATATTTGAAAGAGAATCACCGGGAAATATGACTCGACAATTAGCCTGCGAACAAAATCAGTTAATAGGGCCTAATTAACCGTTGGAGAAACGTGACAAGCGAAAGACCAGCCACCTATGTCAGCGCCAAGAGTTACATACCTATATGAGTCGCGTGAGGCGCACAACTCATTGCTGTATCGCTTGCGCAGAGACGATCTCGAGGTAGAAATGCGTCAGGTGAAGATGATTTAAGTGCATCTTAAACGCGCGAATCTTGCAAAGAGCTCTTTGCCGCTCCTCTATTCGCTCACCTTGCATCTAACGTCGTAAACAGCAAATCGAAGTCCAATCCATTTGGCTGTATCAGAGGTGCACTCAAAGTGCAAGAAGATATTGCATACGTCGAACAGGTGATTATGGGCTTAGGATCCTAGTGTCTTTCTTGGTGTTTTTCTGGATTATAATTTTCTGAGCTGCAAAACTTAATTCGATTATGTCATGCGTAGGGTTATAAATCAATCTTCATGCAGTTTAGGTGTTTTTTAGCTTTTTTATGATCCATGAGATCGAACCAATCCCAACTATTTAGTCCGCTAATCAGTGCAATTGAAATATCTAACGAACAAGTAAGTGCAGAATTCTGTGAGAAAAACAATAATTGTATCAAGGCCGATGTAAAATGATTACTTGCAAAAGTTGAACGATGATTAGGTGATTACAGGAATATACAGTATAGGCCGTATCTTGGATCATTGAGAAAAACAATTTTAATTTTGGGACTTGTCTTTATATTCGGAATAAAGCGGTTGGGAATTTACTTACCGGAAGTATAATACCGAGAAAAAACCATTCATGACGTGCTGTAAACTTGAAAAGTTGCAGCCAGCTGTTGCAGAAACTTGAATTACATTGAAAACCAACTTTCTCATTGATCCACCGCGAATTAGATAAGCTGTTATGAATAAACATGAATGAACGCGTGCAGCACTTAACGAACAATTATAATCCACCCATCATCATTGTTAGTTTGTTTTTTTCTGCGATGTAGAAATTCTGGCTGATTCATTATCCGATTATTATACATATTTCTAATTGGGAAATACGTATAAAGAGACCATCAACATGGGATTTTATTATAGCCTGTAATCTGTTCATGTGCGTAACAAAATGTCTAAATACAACTTTGGAGTTGCGTTCGAAATTGTTTTCCGAGGTTGACAATGAATGATGACAATGAACTTCGGAATAACTCAACGATTCCATCCATCTCTCCAAGTCAAAAATAAAATTAAGAAGACTGTATCCAATTAGGTAAATTTAAGCCAGGTATGATATCGTCTACGCGATAATTTATTTTCAGAATAGAAATATGATTTCTCAGAAAGTGACTGCATACGTCGTACATCATTACCTCCGGTTGGCAGGTACAACAACTCACTTCAACAACACGAACCAGTCTGAGAATTGGTGGTAGAAAATTTTTCCGGTTACAATTACACACGTGTAGTTTTACCTTAGAAAAGAAAATTCTCCAAATTGAGTCTAATTGAATAAATAATCAACAAAACTACCTACTTAAAAAAAAAGGCAGGGAAATTTGACCGTTCAGATGGAGTGACTTTTCTAACAATCGAGTGACCATTCCCAGGGGATCCTGAAGATTCTAAAAATAAATGAAGTCGATATTTGAAATGTTTGAGACGCTCCCATTTTGTTAATTTTTAAAATTCTTTCTCTAAAAAGTTATAACCAAACTTGAACAGTCTAATTTCACTTGCCTCATCTTCGACTCGAGTTTTCCTAAGTAAAGTGGTCAACATCGAATCGCATTATCCCAACCATACAAAAGCTCGTAGAGGGGAAAATGACCAATTCGGAAAACACTGAACGGTTTGATGGTAACTCTATAACGCGTAGCTTTATAGTTATGCAATAAATTTGCAATGAATACCAAATCGGTTAACAATTACGCACCATGGGCAAATTGGCTACCTCTTCAAAATACTTTATATACCCTCGGCCTGTGCCAAGTCGTAAATAAATAACGGTTCCTGTTGTATACGCCACGTAGGTATATCGTACGGTTTAATTGACCCGCAACGGCATAACGAAGTCAGTCTGTATCCCGTGATCGGTGGTAAAATCGCTTTTACCGAAAGGAAACCTGCAGACGATGAAACTTCACTTCCGCGGAACACGCTGGAGCGCGTGTAGGTATCGCTATTTTATATTTTCTCCGTATATTATTTATAGACTAGAACGGTTTATGCATCGCTAATTTGACTCATTCTGTATTGTAAAGATATTCAAATCACACTAGGCCGTTCAAGTTTCGCGATTGCTATAATCCAGCTGCCTTGGAAGTTAATTACCTCCTTACTCGCGCGTTACTCATTACGCGTAACGTGTGGGCCACGAAATAAACTAACAAAATCTAACCGTACAGCACCGGTTGATTTTTACCTTTCTCATCAGAAGATATTGGTTTCGTGTCAATTAATAACGACTTTCGCCAATTATAAAAATTTTCGATTTTTTCATCATCTTAGGGATCAGTCAGGTGTTCAGAAATCGACTGGATGAAAAAACTCGAAACCTTACCAGATTGTAGCTTCTGATGCCCTGATTAGCTCAACCGCAGGAAGTCATCAGGTCTACATTGAACAGAAAAACAAAAAATTAGAGGCGACGAAAAGTCCAGGGCAAACCAATCGACTAATTATTTTAATTTTCGTACGGCACTCGTTTGGCGTTACGCTTGTTTGATTCTGTAGAACGATTAGACTGATTAGAATCTAAATAATTCTCCGTGAAAACGAGGGTAACTTAACTATTAGCCAGAAGCTGATTGCGAGTGAAAGTGTGTGATTGAAGAAGAAAAAAAATGAAAAATAGAACAGGAGATTCACTCGTGCATTTCCAATATATAGATATAAATATTAACTTAATGAAATTTACTTTCATCTATGAACGTTACGCATGCTCACCTTGTTGCGATTACACCTCGGGCAAAATAGCGGGTGAGGGAACGACAGAGGATAGATGAATAGATAGGTGGATAGATACTTTGTTTAGAAACGCGAAGCGCTCGGAATGATTCCGCTCTACTTTTCGCTTCCTCTCTCCGCGCATAACACGAGTTCATGTACCTTTACGGTTGGTACACAGAGCTAATAACACTTTCGTATCATTGCATTGAGTCCCTTGTTATATTCACGCCACTATTTTACCCAATTGGTAATTGACATCCAGGTTAACCATTCCAAAGTTATAATCGACGCCTGCCTATCGCTGGTATTAAAAATGTCTTCGGTGAACTTCCAAATCTGTATTTTAGTAATTTCACCATGTAGTACAGGGGCAGTAAATTCACGCTATACATTCACCATGCAATTAATTTACAAATTCCGCAAAATTGCCACCCAATTTTATAGTCAAATTGAAACACAATTTCGTTTGTTTTTTTTTTTTTTTGCCATGAGAGTTTCGTAAAATGAAGAATTTCTTTGCAATTCTAAGAATTATGTTTGGCAATTCACTCAGCGACGCCGAATTTGTAATTTCACAAGGCTTTTGACCAGTAAATGTGTAGTAAATTTGCAAACATTCTTAAATAGTATACACCGGAGAAAATTAATTAAATTAAAATTGGGTTTCCTCGCAGAGTAATTTGCAGATGAGAGAAATTTGGTATGGAAATTTTTGAAAATTGATTAGATGATTTACGAAAAATCCTTTGCTACAAATTGCGGCTATCAAAAGATGAAGATACGTCATCCGGTCAAACCAATCGTATGGAGAAATTATTTAAATGAGACCAACGGTTTGACCAAATCCTTATACGACAAGGTCGTGAGTCACTTTTGCTCTTGGAATTCCATAATTTACCGATAAACAATTTATATAAAAACAGGTTTAGTAATCCCAAACAAATACACAGTTCCAATTATTAAATGTTCCAAGAAATTCAGAATCTACGCTTGTTCATGAAAAAAATGAACATATTTCCTTAATTCAAGCTACAGGTAAAAGTATTCTGACTAGGAAAACACTTTTTAGTCCTTCTCGATCAAAATCGATTATTCAATGTGGCTGAAATCGGCACTTTCTTTTCTGTGTGTGAAACGATTGGACTATACCGTCTATACGAATGTAGACCCGCGTTCATCATCGGCTCTAAACTCTGTTTGAATGAAAAGTAAAACGAGATAGGTATATCTACTTTGACTACGTCATCCTCCTCGAGGAGAAAGTGACCTGAGCAGAGGATCGTAGACTCTGAAAGTAAACTCGATTGACCCTTGAGCAAAACGTTATTGCGTGAGTGTGTAACTTCGAGCATACCTATATATTATGAGCACAATGTTTGCCTTGGCGTAATCGATCGAGTGGTATGAGTATGGCACGTATAATTACGTCATCCAGCGAAAGTCCCAGTCAAGTTTGACACTGACCGATACGCAGAAGTTCTCCAGTACGTACCTATAAGTGAGTATATGAATCTGGCGATTTCAACATCAACAATTGAATTATAATTGTCAATATTTCGGCATCTGCAAAAATGAACTTTGGCAAGTTGATTTCAAACTGTCATTCTGAGAACAAAATTCTGCTGAAATTTTTATGTTTTTTTTTTTTTTCTTAATCATCTAGTGGCCGAATTATTCTAGAAGTGCTCTACTGGCTTGACATCACGCCAGAAAAACCAACAAAAATTGATATTTTCTCTTCGAAGAAATCGAGCACCTAATTAGCACCTGAAAACTACCTAATTGCAATGCTATTCGCGATCCGATATTACAACATGGATCTGCTAGCATTACGCATGTGATATTCTTCAGTTCTTTTCAAGTCAATTCCCGCTTCTTAATCAGTTAGTACTTTGGCATATTAGGATTTCTTTTTTCGATTATCTAGTGGTGGAATTTATTATTTTTTACTCTAACATACCGTGAATTGTAATTACAAATCTATACATCTTGCCAGATTACTGAATTATATACAAAAGGAGTTTCCGTCGTTCTAGAAGAAAAAAAAAACTAAAAAAAAGTCCCGCCATTATAGACAATTGAAAAAGGAAGACAAAATTTCAGTAGAATTCGGCCCTCAGAATGGTAGTTCGAAAGCTACGGCTTGCCGAAGGTCATTTTTGCAGATGCAGAAATCTTGAAGATCATGATCAAATTCCTGCACATGATCATATTTTTGGAAAAATTAGGTATTTGATCCTTCACCACATAGCTTACCACGTGCTCACGTGTTTTGTGTTTGGAGTATCGAGCATTTTCGGTGTATTAGCTACTACTACTAAGTGTTTCGTCTGAACTGTCGCGAGTACAAATTTAATACTTGTACACCATTTTGCAATGCCTCGGTTTAGCAAGAAATCAT
Source organism: Ametastegia equiseti (assembly GCA_963989295.1). Lineage (NCBI taxonomy): Eukaryota > Metazoa > Arthropoda > Insecta > Hymenoptera > Tenthredinidae > Ametastegia > Ametastegia equiseti. Next base: position 13,777,779 of record OZ022389.1, on the reverse strand, counting down.
TCCGTCTTGCAGGCTATTAGCTGTACGTAAACTTCAACGAAGACTATCGAACAGTTTGCCATTTTTATTGATTTTAAGTTTACTCGTAATGTGATCTTTTCGTTCTGATCTCTGATCGTTTCGGGTACATAGAACAAAGGAACGACTCCTGGTATTCGCACAAATGTCGGGCCCCGTGTTTTATGGAATATAATAAATACTCTGTGGGGCCGTAAGGTTTGATCTGATATCGATATATATCCTCAAGACGCGTTCTGTTTCCGATTTCCAATATCTTATAGCCAAGACCTCTCGACTTATCGATTAACTGAAATCTCGTCGATAAATGGGAAAACTGCGTATCAACATTACTTTACCTCCGGAATATTCTTACGAACCAATAAGGCGAACGTCGAGAGAGTTTTGAATAATAAAAATATAAGAAAACATCATGATGAATAAAGATCGAATTCCCGTCTACATCTACAAATCAACCGAAAGAAAGTCTGACGATTCAAAAAAAAAAATGAATATATGTACGTGTAAATTTTGTCACTTTCCTCGCTAATAATACCTGATATGTAAATAAATTCATTAAAAACTAGACTTACTTATAGCTTCAGATTTGTAAATTAAAAAAAAAAAAAATTGACTTCGCCAGGGTCGGGCGAGTAAAACCTCAAATTTAATGGGTGAAACGATCACAGAACGTCTACTTTGGGCCGTGACGGTGTAAACCGATTAATTCCGATCACGAAGAGGACGTCACGTAAAATTCATAACCCAGTGAGCATGTGAAGGAATTTTTTTTTCTCCCAACTGATTCGAGTTTTACCACGTCTCAAAGATTTCGAAGCTGATAATCTAGCCACAGTTACAAAGATTCCACCCGATGAACCTTCCAACAAAGACGTGCTCCGCACTCTTAGTGCTTTTCTCCTTCCGGAGATAAACTCCAAGAACCATAGAGTTCGTTGCTATTTATTTCTTATACTTTTTCATTTTTTTTTTCTTTCCTTTTTTTTTTCTTCCCTCGCTTCTTATAACCAGCCACCCAACAGACAGATGCGTTACGATAAACCCAATGAAACTGAAACGAGCTATAATAAATCGATGATTCATAGATCGATACAGGCGTGATAAATCTCTACGAAACCAGTAGTGTCCAATGTATCAGGTAGATACTACAAAACATGCTGTGGAAGTTATGCTCAGGCCGTAAGTAATAAATATATATTCTTTATAAAGTTCTAAACTTTCGTACGACGAAAAACAACGTTACAGATGTACAATTCTCAAGGTACACGATACATACATATATCTACGTATGATAAATTGAATTAAAATTAAAAAATTGAAAAAATTGCGTTGCTGAAAGTTCGTGTATTTAGGTATATTAATTATAAATTTCATTTGCGGCAGTAGAGGTCCAACTTTCGATACAGAGAGTGAGGAGGTCGTTGGTCTCGAAGTACACCTTGTATAGAATCAAAGAACGTACCGTATTGAAGCCAACGCTTGAATTTACCTCTCGGAACGATTTCGCACGTCTAGGTCTGCACCACACGGTGTAAATACTCAACAGCAAACAATGGAATTGGCGAACTACTATATAACAATATCGCTTACGTGTACGTCTGCGTGTATGTGTACTTGATGATAATTTCGAGAGTGTAAATTAGGCCATTGTCATTTTAGCTATAGGAGGTCACTGTTACGGGCCGTGATGGCACGCCTCGTGTGTAAAACCGAATTAATTATAATTACCGAGTATAAGATGTACGACTCCAACTGAAGAGGATAAATTATAAGACGTTACGGTAAGAACGTAGCAAAGGCAGGAGCCAATACAAACGGGTATTACTCGTATTACCGTTTAATTACTTAATAGCTTAGTTAACGGATTAAACACAGAGCCGAATTTAACACCTCGGGAATTTAGACTAGAGTTCTAACTCGAGCACAGGACTAAATCTAAACGCTATATAATATACGTCTACAAGCTCCTGCGCGCTCGAACTCGCAAGAGGGTAGAAGTTGTCCTTATTGTTCAAAGGGATCAGCTGTAAGGGATAACCATTGTTACAAACGCACCGTTCAACGTTTTCAACTCGCCTAATCCCAAAAGGTTTTTGTTATAAAAGACAAAAGCTTTGACACCCTCGTATATGTACGAGAAAGCTTCTATACTCCCTGGCCTGCGCATTGCAGACCATGAATATGGTTACCTTTTCCCTCATTCACTGGACCCTTTTCGATCATTTGCTATAACTTTTTTTATTTTTTTTTTTTTTTTATTTTATGTTTTCTTGATTCTTTCATTTGATATTCCATATATTCCAACTGTCGACCTTCGACTCGTGCAATCAATTACAAGTACGGATGTGCTGCTGGGAATTAAGTATAAAAATGAACATGTTCGGTTTTGGATTTACGAGCGACTATTACCTCGCTTATAACTTATAGAATCCGACCGAGCTTTAATCTTGGCAAATTGAATATGTGGATAGATGTTCGTGTGTGCAGATATAACATGGTATAGAGGTACATGTACATTTGTGTCAAATGATCGTAACCACGTAACTACTGGTTAGAGTTATACGGCTCACTCGACAAGGACATTATTCAAACACATGGTAGAGACACACGAACCAAGAACCAACCAGTATATGATGTAGGGTACCATGAAGGGCCCGTCACCTAGCTCTTTGAGGCATACTAATTTTCAGAAGCACGCGTTATTCACGGTTCGAGGAACAGCTTCGTGCAGCGACGCGTTGACGGTGGTGAACAAATCAGCAGTACGCTGTTCTGTGACAAAGTCATATATATGTATACACTGTTCGCTCCCGGAAGTATATAGACGTATATTTGCAGACATCTATGTACAAGGAAGCTACGTCTGGCTCCAGGAACGTTAGAACAATGCGCTGCTGTCACCTTCGCAAGAGTAACGCGAGAGAAGTATAAGACGCCCTACCGGTTACAAACGCTGTCTTTAAAGACGATCCTGCAATGAGGCTGCTGCCTTTCAGCTTCGCCTAATATCAACCAACCCTATAATTATGTAAGATCAAGTAGCTACACAAGCATTTCTCACTTTGGTTTATCATATAAAATTATTCTGGTATAGGGAAATTTTAGAGATTCAAGTTCATTGAAGTGGAATTATTCTCACTAATCATTCGATTGATCACGCCAGTATTTGAGATGATTTAGAGAATATTTCAAACGGTTCATCAACGGACTGTAAAAAATGCATCAATTCCGAAACCTGAGTTATGATTTATGAGCTTTTCACTTTCAAAGGAGAATGGGATCCGGTCTAACGACTATACGGCATGTTGCCCGATCTTTATAATGATCACGGTTCAAAAGTAATACCTAACTCGTAATTGAGTCATTAAAATGAAATATTATCTATCATTGAATTAACTCTAGCCCTTCGCTATACTTTCTCCGTCGAAATAACAAGACAATTTGTAAATACTTGAGTATTATCCAGAGAAAGAGAAAACTTTAGTTTTCTATGTATCTGGATCATAATTCATCCAGCCGGCTGGTTTGTTACAGTTAAGAAAGTACAACATAGTCAGAAATCAAATCATTTGTGGCCAAGCCAATCGCGAAAAAGTGAGGAATGATGTGGAAAATTTTTCAAAAATTGACTGTATCGTTTGAGATAATTTTTTTAATTCAAATTCCCTCAATCCATGACCGCAATTAGTCTTGCCAGCAAAATTCCACCTAAAAAATTGAAATAAGAAACTCTGATGAGGGAATGAGTTCATTTTGGACCGAGTTGGAATTTTTCCAACTGGAATTCGGAAGGGCAGTAAAGATGCTGAGAAGTACCTAAGTGAATACCAAGGGAACACCCGGTACAAAGCAATCTTATAAATACATTTACGTAATACGTATGGGTTCGGTTTATCTCGCGCTCATATCTTATGCGAGAGAGTTGTTTAAAGTACACGACTTTTAGCTGGGTAGTGAATTTTTGGTCCCGGGTAGCACTTTGCGGATGCGATGCCCTTTCTCGGAGAGCCAGTCGAAAGTTGGAATAATCTTACGCTCGACATGGGATGTTCAACTTTTAGCAATCTTTCTTGCCTGGCATGCACGTTCTCTTCTTTACTTATATGTATATACGCACCTCATGTTACGTACAACGTAGAAAAAAATATCTATATTATACACGTAAATAGATTTGCTCATAAATTCCAACGTCACAAATCAACAGAGACTCAAAGTACAGACGTATGTACAATTGCTGAGAAGCAATCTTACCAAATCTCCAAAGATATACCTACAGGTTGTAAAAAAAACTCGCGGACTATTTCTACATAGTTGAATTTCTTGTTGGGAATGAAAAATGGGTTTTTTCTACAGAAATTTCCTCCAATGATTAGTTTAGACGCTAGAGCCGATCAGGACGCACCAATCAAAGATCAGCTTTAGAAACTAATAGCAGAATTCGCTAGACTGCGTCGGAAAAGGCGGACAATATAGCCATAGCTATTCTGCTATAGTTTCCATAGCTGACTTCTGATTGGCGCGTCTTTATCGGCTCTAACTTCTAAACTAAGGGTCGTAAAAGATTTTTGTGGCAAAAAAAATGTATTTTTTATTTTCAACAAGGAATCCGACCATATGTACAAATCGTCCGCGAGTTTTATTACACCCGGTATATCTGTATGTACGTTCATTGGAAAGTGAAAAATTACACGGCAGACGATCGGCCCTTCTCGTTTAATACATATACCAAATACCTATAGTTGATACTTGTTATATAAACGATGAAACAATCAGGAGGAAAATGCCTCCGGTGATCCGCCCCTGAAATTGACTAAAACTTAATCTTGGTTCGTTATTGGTTCGGCAGAGATGGAGCTCGCTTATCTCGTTACAACGGCAAGTTATCTCACCAGCATGGGTATGGGCATTGCAACAGGCGCGTACTCGATCGGGTACCAACATCTCCGAGAAAGGACTCAAGGCCCGAGGGCAGGAGCCCCGAATCACCGACCACCGTGTTGTTGACCCTTTCCTGCCTGTCTGAGGACTTTGCCTGCCCCCGGCCACCATTTTTGTTCACTCTGTGTTTCTTGTTGTTTTTTTTTATTCATTTTTTTTTTTCATTCTGTTTTTTCGTTCTCTTCTTTTTCCTCAGTTTTTTTCTTTCATTTTTCTTTCCTTTTTTTACGATCGTCCAAACCGCGTTCGCCCGCGTCTTCTTACCCGCTTTAAGAAGAGGAAGACTTTAATAGCGCCCTCAAATATCCATACATATATATCTACCCATGTGTTATGTCCAGCCTCTGAATTTTTGCTTCGGAAATGTATATAGGGTACTCAAACTTCTCTTTTATACCTGAGGCGTTCGGTGGTCGTTTAACGGGCAGATTCAAAAGAAACGATATCGTTCCTTTTCTTGTTCGCAATATTGCGAAACTAACAATCGAGCTTAACCTGCTCTGGCTACTGCATAGCGATTTATTCAGACACCTATATAGCTCCCGAATGACTCGATTTCACAACGATCAATTCTTTGGCTAAATAACCATCCGAACTGCGGGAGAAAAAGGCTCATCGTCAGTCAGCGAATTAGGCTCCAATTTGCAGTTTAAATCAATAGATCGGCAAATTTTTACCAAGACATTAGCGGGGGCCCGATAATTGCGGGCAAAATTGATCGCTTGGAAAGTGTTCGGAATTTTTCCAAATTGAAAAACCGTCGAAAATTTTTGATGTCCTTGTTTTGGAAAACTTTCAATTTGAAATTATAATACTATGGATCAGAACTATAGTGGAGGTATGGGGAAGACCGGCCTCCGGGAGAGTGGAACTCCAAATTGTGATTTGAATTACTATAGGTATTCCTTGTAATTGAAATTTCCAAAAATTATGGGCAAAGTTGGCCCTTTTTCTTCAAAGTTTCGAAGGCCAATGGAGAATCAATTCATCTTTGAAAACTACGATAAATTTTCGAGGTAGCCCATTTCGCATTGTAGCGCACTTTTCGATGATGTTTCAATACCTTTCTATAAGCAGTAATCTGATAATTCTGGGGTCCGATCATGATATCAAACAAAGAATCGTAATATAAGCTCATGAGGTAAAATGATATGAATTTAGTGCAGCATATTGAGTTGGGAAAAATGTGAGCTGCAGCGAGAAGTAGAGAGCGAGGTTATTTAGCTCGTAGCGTTTTGTACTTCCATATCCTACATTATTTGATAGGATCAAATAAGCGCATGCAAAAACAAAGAGGTATGGTATAGGTACAAGATATCGAAGGAACAGGTACGCCCGAGACATGTACAGTTATAACCGAGCGATTGTACGGGATAGACCTAGACTTTATCCTCCGAACATTACTCTTCCTGGACTTGCCCAATCAGAACCATCCTTGGCGAGTTATGATCCCTGCACCGTGACAAATGCGCGAGCCGCTATGTCGGATGAAAGTAACCGGTCGGTCTGTTGGTCTGTACGTATTATAACTCGGAGATGGTGTACGTGGTCAAATGCACTACGATCCACTGCCACCAGCTACCCTGGGCCTGACTTACAGGGCAGGATTTCACCTACAGGAAAAATGAAACAAAGAATTATGCCCCTGGACTAATCCGTTTGTCATTACGCGGAAGATTTAATTGCATCGAAAGCATGACCCGAGGCTTCACTTCAGGATGAAGAATCACCTGCAGAGTGATTCTACATTCGTTTCAAATGCGAGGAACGATTGAAAAACGATTCGTGTTCCTTTCAGTTCACGATTGAATCTTTCGGACTTGTTTTCTATTTGAAATACACGTGGACTGGAGGAAAAGATTCTGATATTCTGGACGTAGGTTCATGGTGAGAGTGTGAGACGACCCTTGTGAGTTTTGTTCGGGTCCATACATCGAGTCACTGAATTGATATGAACTCAGTTTTCGTTTACGTTTAATTTCCTTCCACTACGTTTCCATCTGACAAGTGGCATTGAAGCGGATACGAGATGAACCCTCTAGTGTTACTTTATCGAACTTAGCCACAGACCAACAATATTGATTTCGAAACGATTAGTCTGATTCCTGACCTGAACCGGTGTGGATCGCGTAGTAAGGCACTGTATTGGGATTCTTATGGGGAAAGTCTTGTGGATTCGTTATCATGTCTTCCTTTTGCGTTACGAAAACTGAAAGATGAAATGTCCCATCTATCATATTCCGCAATTGAGGCTAAAATATATATAATTCCTTGATCCAAAATCAATATCCCGCAAGATGAGACCTATAGATACCATCGCTCCTGAATATAACGTTTTGGTTTATTCTCCGACAAACAGAACATCGATTTCACTGCATAAAAGCCATAAGATGCATGTAATTGTCGTAAGTCTTCTTATGTGAGCCGTTGAAAGCGTCTTAAGGCACTTTTTCAGAAGAGCCAGGTCCGGTCTTTGATTTTTCTAATCGAATTTTGAGGCCGTGTCACCGGATAAGGTATTGTTGCGCAAAGTGGGTGGACTTGCCACGTCCAAATGACAATACATGTAAAGTTGAAAAGGTATAATAAGAAACCGGAACTAGGGTAGGTATAGTCTCTCTCGCACTTGGAATTCGCCCAGCTTCCATAGTCAATTCTTAAACGTGTCATGGTTTATGTCGATGGTATATGTCCGCGGGTCTCACCCGGAGATCAGATAGTTGCTTGCACGCATTCCTGAAATATACTGCTGCGTACACGTGCACGATATGCCATGCTGCGGGCGGCTTACGGCATACGGCCTACGCGATCAGTAGTTATTGAAGGATTTACCGAAAAGGAAATAGCAACGTCTTCATACTCGCCCTCTGATCATTATACGACAAGGAATACCAAGCCTGGGGGTAATCTTTCGTCAATCGAATTCACCAAGCTCCACGGGTATCTAGTAAAGGCACGTATACGTACCAACTCGGTAGAAATTTATTAGATAGACTGTTCGCAAAAATACCTTAACTCGCATACGCGTGGGCGTATGTGATACTGATACTTGTATTATATGTATATACGAGTATTGAACGCCATTAATTCGCCTGCATAACTTTTGTCCCGCCTTATACGAAGACCCGACTGGGCATTGCGTTTCTTACACTGTTCTGTATCATTTTCTACAGTTATCGATTTTTATTCTATATCAAATCCGTATCGTGAGCAGTTTTAGGCTCATCAATATAATTCTGGTATTTTATTTATTTTTTTTAAACTTCGGTGACGGCATCGGCTGTGAATACTTACACACCGAAATACCAAAGTGTGGAAACCGGAATTTCAAGTTACAGAATATCGAAAAATTGCGATTACACAGAAAATAGCTGGCACTCAATTTAGACTATAATCCGAAAAATTGCACCGTTCAAATTAGCTAATTTCTTTTGAGAGAGTGCTCCCAATTATTTGGAATAACGTAGAATCTGAAAATCGGTGTTAATAGTACCTACTTGAAATGTTTCGAGCACTCCTATATATTTTCACAATCTCAATAATTGGGGAAATACTGTTTCAAAAGAATTACCAAACTTGAACGGTTCAGTTTGCCTGACGGGCCCAATTTTTTCATCTCTACCCTGTACTTGAACAGTGTGTAATTTCGCAAGACTTTATACCTGCAGAATAATTTATTTTACCTAATCGGTACTTCGATTTATTCGATCGGTATCTCGGTCTTCAATCCTTATTTCGGGTTTTTATGGCTATTTGGGTGAATACCGATTGAAAAATCCATATACCATAAACCGGTATGAAATTTTCAAGATCGACGCGCCGTACACTAAGCATCGCCAAAATCTGGGGTGGCTCGAGAAGTGGCTCGCGGGTGGTGAATTTTTGTCAGGAACAAATTTTCAATGATTGTTCAGTGAGATGAACGAATTACTAATTGTGCAGAATAAAATCTTAAAAATTTTAATGATCTCATGTCCTAGAACTCGTGGGCCATGTGTATTTTATCAATCTGAGAATCGAAAGGACATCGATGATGCATGAATTTTTGAAACGCGTTGAAGAAGATGAGATTAGGCAAATACCAGCACGCGAGAATCGCGGCGAGTATCGAATAAGGCCCCAGACGCGATAATATATATGTGATGCAGTAGATCGAAAAATCTCGGAATTTTTGTAATCCACGAAAGACACCGGCTGGTTCTTCGAACGTTGATCAGTTCGATCTTCTGTCGATTTTGTTTTTTACTTTTTCGTTGTTTTTATTTATTTTATTTTTATTTTTTGCATTTCGAAGGAAACAGTTAAAAGGAGTCTGCGCTCTCAGACACCGGGCAAAACCCCGAGTAGCTTATAGTTTTGTACCCGATCGCTGCAAAGGAAGACTCTGTGTTCCTCTGGGACAGAAAACATTCCTGATAAATTGCCAAGGAGAAAGAGTGGGCCTCGAACGCCTGAAACTGAAAGTTTGCGTGGGTTGACAGCTGCCGCTCGGACCGGTCTGCCCAAGAATCGAGCCAAGTAAAGCCGGGCTTCAGACGGATACTCCGGTATTAGTCAATGGCGTAAATAATATACAGGGTGTTTGCTTTCGTTATATTACACGAAATTTCAAAATCCACCGTTCATTGTATCATTTTCTCAACTTTTAGTTCACAACCTCAACAAAATCTTTAAAAGCTACTCAATCGGTATAGCTGCAGCCGAACTGAGTGAAAGTCAAATTCAAACGGACTTGATAATTGCCAGTGCTCAAATCGATCACAAGCTGCGATGGAATTCCGATCTAAATTTTTTTTTTCCCGATTTGTTCAGTTTCATTTAAGTAAGAAGAACGTAATGGAGTCCGGTGGTTGAGAAAGACGCTGTACGTGCCGCCCGGGACAAGATAATTTACCATCATTGTCATCACGGGCGTAAAAAGCCTGTTCACAATGCGTGCGATAATAATTGGGTGCTTGCGGTCAAGACTCGATTAACGCGTCGGTTTTGACACGAATTTAGCAAGAAGCTGTAGGTAGGTACTGACTTCCGAGCCGTGAAAAATGATCATGATAGTCTTGATCCGCGATTGTTCCTGCCGACAACCCACGTCCATGCTATAAACGCCCTTCATTTTACATATACAGATGTGTGTGCGAATATGCAATTTGCTTTAAGCGACTCTGCCCACGTATATATCTGCAACTTGAATGTGTGGCGTATTGTGGGCGCAGACAACGTCACCGTGGAGACAAATTAGAACCACTCACGCGTCCAAGACGTTTGTTCTGTTTAAGGCGATATGGTACAAGTCGCTTTGAACCTAACCTAGCTAACATAAGAAACATGAATCTGGCTGGAATTGGATTCGTCTTTTCCAGGCAGTGGAATACTTAGCAACTTTCCGCCGTAGCAAAGCATCAATTTCTTGACTTTCATTCCGGTAGATTGTATAGTTTGGAAGAAATTGCGAATCACGTTTTCGAGGTGATAACAATTGGTAATGATGGAATACCGAACATACTCCCGTAGCACCTTATGACCATATTGAAGTCTGTTTGATATTCCTTATTATAAATTGTTGTCACCTGGAAAACGGGAATGTCATTTTCTCAACGACTACCCAACCGATCCGAACAAACCCTCGACGAATGAATTCAGTTTTTGTGGCAGAAAGTGGCCGAGTATATCACTTCGTCAAAAAAACTGATAGGATTCTAGTAAAACTCATGTTGTTAATGTTAGCTAGGTTAAGTTGGAAGTGATCTCTACTATATCACCTCAATACCCATGGGACGATATTGCGACGCAATACAAGCATAATAGGTATGCCGCATGTGTTTTTCTGAAGAATTAACCCGTGCATTTGCAAGTGTTTACATCAAAGTTTCACGAATTGTCGTGGAGGTAACCACGAACGCCGAATCATCTTTGTAAATGAAGGAGCATCAGTCAGTCCATCCTTGAGTAAATAATTCAGTGAAACACAACCCCGGGAGAACCTGAACCGCACTGAACCTCGGTCTAACTCGTCCTAATTTATCCTTATCCAGCCTAAACTAATCTAATACACCTTAACTGTTTGGTCCAACTTTCACTCATCCCATTGGGACCGGACAAGGCCCTGTTGCCCCATATGTCTTCGGGTCGCTCGGTCAAACTGAACATCATCGTTATTGGACGAAAAACACGAATGAGGTAGAAATAAACACGATGCAGCAGCCCCGTTTTAATAATAATAAGATGAAAAATTGGTTAATTAATTATCAGGATGTGCGAAAGTCGTCGGAGAAGACACTATCGGTTAAGAAATCAAAATCGGGCTGCGTTAAGGGGTCAAAACCGGTTGGCCGCGGTTCTCCAAGATGTGCGAAGATCCTTGCCCGATAACGTATATCCTTACAGCTGCCGAGCTCTTGAGGTTATACTTGACGTTGCACGCAACTGAGCACGTATGCACGCATGGTGGTGTGTAGGCAAGGATCGATGTAAATCATCATATCGATACCTAACACACTGGGGCCTTTTTCGCATACCATACCGCGGGAATATGGACCATAGGATCAGATGCTCCTGCGGGTGTGTAGATCAAAGAAACGTGCCTCTTTATCGCGCCGTTTAAACGACCGTCATCCATTTCAACGCGATTTCTTTCCGCACGTATATATAGGGTATAAGCTAGGGTATGTTCTTGGAATGGGAATTGGAACGGGAATGGGAACAGAGACGGGAGGTATTAAATAGTATACGCAGTATGTGAGGTGTAGGAACCTATACTTACCAAAGCCCCTTGGAAAGGCACGTAATATGCATGGATCACGGCTGATCTGCATCCAAATGGAGGCTTTCCGCCTGTAGCAACGGCCAGAGGTCCGTAGGACACAAGTTGGTTTTCTTTCGACGTTTTGTAGCCAATCTTTCATGCATAACCGTCGTATAATAGCTATTTGTCATGCAAATAGACCCCGAGACCGACGAGTAATAGATAGCAGCATGGTGCTGGCTGGGCGGGACGAAAATGTGATTGTCGTTTAATAACAGTCTTGTCAAACGCATTTAATTCATTCAAGAAATTCTTCGGTTCATTTTGCTCCTGCACAACCGTCAAAGAAACCATATTCATTCTATCTATAAATTAATTCATACTAACTCGGCCTATACTGTATACAAAACTCTATACAGTATGTGCGGATAGTGAACTTATTAAACGGATAGTGGTCTTCAACCACGCGGAAACTTCGTACCAAACAGTTAGTCCCCGTTTAATTCAATGGGACAAACATTTCAACTGCAATACAAAGATCAGGAATTTATTTACGACAAACAATTCTATACGCGAATATAACATCCTAACTGTAATTCACAACAAAAGCACATGTTTTTGTTCTTTTACGCAGATGATAAGCCCCGGAATGAATTTATTTGGGATTTAATTACTCTCATGGCTTTGTTTACTCCGTTTCAGGTCAGTGGTCAACTGTTGGACACAGAGTTTCAACCAACGGTGACGGCTACATGCAAGGACGGATATATGACCATCAGGACTAATCTGAATCAGAGTTTTCTCGGGGCTGTTCATGCCAGGGATTATCGGACACCCCAATGCATGATTCTTGGCAATGGGACCAACCACGTTACCCTTGGAATAAATCTTCATGCCGTTCCAGGCGCTCCTGACTACTGCGGGGTCCTCGTGAACAATGTGAGTCAATTTTAGTCACACTTTTTTATCAGGATATATTCGATATTAGGTATTCGTTTTTCTCCACACAGTCCATACAGCTTATGCCTATAATGTCAAGAGTATGAAACTCGGCTAATCTCAAATTTACTGATTTTGTCCATCGTGACCTTTTCGTCCTAATCATCCTTTAAGCTTGAAAATGTTGAAAAGATCACGAGAATGAATATAGGTAGCATGAACTCATTTTTATTGATCAAAAAACTTGAGAAGACATGAGTAATTGGATCAATTAATTTCGGTGATGGATTTTTTATTGCAGAAGACGGAAGAGGAGAGATCAGTGCCAATCGCTGTCCGGATCCATAAAACGCTGGAGCTGGCAGATGACAAGTTCTACGTAATTACCTGTGGCAAGGCAGGCTTCAAAAATGCCAAGTGAGTCGATCGTGCTTTCAATTTATTTCCGCTGTCTCTTATTTTTAATTAAATTCCATCGTTGATTGGTTCGGATATTTTTCAACTCTTCGATATCCTGGTGCGCATCAACTTTCTTCGTCAGCTATATGTATATGTATGCAACGTCGAACCCATTTATGATGTTTTTATTATTTATTGTCATTTTTTGTTGTTATCTTTTTTTACTGTCTTTTCATCTTGTTACAAATTGTATTATACAACACGCGAATCGTGCCGCCGAGTAAAAAGCAAAAAAAATAAATTAACGAAGAATGCATGACAGCCTTCAAAGACTTCTTGCTGATTCACGTAAAGTAAACTTGCGTCACGGGCGTGAGCCGCTTCGTTAAGAATTCTCTTTCGCCCCGCTAATGGAGATCGTCTTGGAGAAAATCAGTTGGTCTTACACCCATTGTAGACCGTGGTAAAACACTACCATGTAAATGGCGTTATCTGTACCACTTTCATTAATTATACTTCTATATTCAAATAATTAACCTATAAAGACGTATAATTCTGGAAATTATTCTTTTACATTTTTCTGATTTCATGTTTTGCCTCTTTTAAATCAAGCCCCATGTAGGTATGCGTGTATCGTCGCATGTCGCAAATACTCATATGCTCGTGACGGAAACCGGAAGTGACCTTCGTTTCTATCTATTTTTTTTTCCTGTTTTTTTGTCAGTAAACATGTTACGTAATACGCATAGTTGATATAAATTCACGTTTTTCAACTGAACAGCAAAATCGCACTAAACATGACAGATACGTCAACCGAATATGTTTTTTCTTGTTGTTTATTTTACAACATTAATAGACAGCTCTGATTTTTTTTACCTTTCTTTTTGGTCTCTTTCACAGAAACGAAACTTCTTTGGTTTCTCTTCGTATCCTTGACCGAGGACACCGAGTGCAGGAAACCATCTACGGCCACAACTACACCTTGAGAGCGGAGATATCTCGTCCTGATGGTTCGTAGCCCCTTTTCGAATTTATTGCTTTTTTTTTAATTTGCGGATTTTGAGAAATACGAAAAATTCTCATTCTGCTTTTGGAGGTTTTGTTAACCTTGCTTAAACAGTTACATGGAACGATTTGACAAATGAGTTAACATACATGTACTGCATACCTTCTCGTATTCGGCACGTCGACAACTGAGCACATCCTGTGGCGTAACATTGTCATTTTCCATAGATAATTAGAGCTTGGTCAGCGAGCAGACTAATAACGCGACGATATAATTATACCTTTGAATAATTTTTTAACCACGCAGAAAGTACGTCAGTGTGCTTCAAATTCTAAAACGCATTGTCAAAAAGATTTGTACCTATACTTTTTAAAATTGGATCAGTGTAAATCACCAGCAACGAATGACTATTCGCTGATTTTTATTCAGAGAGTAATACACGAGTGTGTATTTATCGTAGTGTTTTATCGAGATGTTTTCCCTCTACCAGATATATGGACGTATTACTAAGTTACTTTATTCTCGAAGCACTTAAACGAATCTTCGCCTCTTTACTCTGTTTCAGGAATGTATGGTATCCGCGTTAAATCATGTCTTGCATTCAACAAACGCAACAGCAGCGTTCCTCTGATCGACGACAAAGGGTAAGTGCATACTTTAATTGCTCTCGAGCGGATTATACTGGTTTGAATTAATGATATAGCTAGCCGCAATTCATTACACAGAGCTTTACATACGAAACATTGATACAGGACATTAAGACCGGCTAACCAGCAACGCGTTTTACTACTTACTTCGAATCAGAATATGAAGAACTCGTTACGAGTATTTTCTAGATAGACAACCAATTCTTCGATTGCTACATGAATTGATATCAGCAATAGTATTCGTCTATGCGTAGACACGATAATCCGACACTCGAATATGTTAACCGTATCCTACATATATATGGATAATACGATACACAGAATACTATGCCTACACGGTTGAATGCATGCGTGTCAAGGCAACTTCCTACGGCTACTCACTGCGTGCCAGGAATCGTTTAACGCTTGGCAGCGTAGAAAGTCAGTTGCAGCAGTGGACGAATTTGATTTGTTCAAATTTTATTTAAAATCTCTAGTTTTTGTATTTTTTTTTTAATGGTTTTTTTTTTATTTTTGTATAATCTGGGGAATAGGCAGTAACGATATTTTACAAGTTTGTAAACTGGCGTTACACTCTGTTTACTTCGGCCACGGACTGCGGGTAAAAAACCACGTTCACCGTTAAAGAGAATTTTTTAAGAATTAACTAATCATTTATTCATCTTATGGAATATATACACAGACAAATACGAAGACGCGGAACGTTGAATAAAACACGTGGTTGTAATTTTCATAGAGAAGCAACGGAGTTGCCGAGTCGTAAAACGAGACATTGAATAATGAATTATTTCTCTTATATTATATATATGTATAGGTATACGTGTAGCACCCCTTTGAGCTTTCGATTATAGACTTACTTTCTATCCGTATCTGTAGCTATAACTTTACTATTTGAATTATAGTATCGCCGAACGCCGCTTGACATTCATCGCACCGAACCTTCTCTTCTTCGATAATAATTACCTGAATTTATAACGGGTTTAAAATTTCTGAGCTTCGTTAATCACTCGCATATTATAAGCAACTTGCAATTATATCGTACCGAAGAATTTTCACTTTTTGATTGATTATCACTCGGGTGTAAATTTATTGTCTCTATTAGCTCGGTACCAAAGAACTCTGATCGATTTACCTTGTTCATCGATAATTGAGGGAAAAATATTTGTAACGATCGAAACGGCTCCGTTACCAGCTCGAGCAATAAATAACACCGATTGAATTTTTGTTCTGCTTTTTTGTCATACAGGTGTCCAGCGGCCGGTGGAGTCATGACAAAATTTGTGTACGATCCTAGTACAGGATTTGCTGACGCCACGCTATTTTCAATGTTCCGATTCGTCGACAGCCCCCAGGTTCACTTTCAGTGCAGTATCTCCGTCTGCAAAGGTGAGTCTTCCGAAAAGCTGGATATTATGATATCGAATAATTTTTTAATCAAACTTCATTACACATCGTCATAATCGTCCCCTTTCGAAAAACCTGCAGCATGAATTTAAGCACCGTATTGGCATGGTGCAACTTTCCGAAGTAGAAAATTGAAAATTGCAATATTCCATATGTTTGGGCCAAACCGTTCGAAAGAAAGTGGAAAATGAAATGGTCAATTTTTGGAAAAATAATTTTACACCTTCTTCGAAAATTCCTTAAACTCAATTAGCTGTACTCAATTTATGATTACAAGTCTTTCCGACAATATTGATCCTAGAAAAGTCAGAGCAGACTAACGGTGTGCGTTAGTTCATACAGCAAGTGTTTTGAATTGAAACGATTATAATAATGTGAAATGAACTTTGCTGAAGAAGTAGTTAAAACTTTTCCGACATACTGATCCAAATTTTGTTATTCTGGAGTGAGTATACAATATGTACTGGAACTCGGAATTGCCATCAATCTCTTGAGCCTGTTGCTCGACATATCGACATCCGGTAGAACCATATGCTACTATAGCCTGTACATACATAGTGACTATATTCCTGGGGAATGATCCGAGCTTAGGATATAAGCTCCGGGGGCCAATAGGAACGTGAAATATTTTTATTTGCCCCCTGTATAGCAGCTAGCATTGTATTCAGAATAGCTGTAGATAGGGAAGCACGTAGCTTGACACCGCTATCCCATAAACCTGTATTTACGGCGGCTGGTACACCATGGCTGATATTACCAACGGAGGGCGAGACATCTATAGACATTAATTTCTATTTATCAGGATTTAGACAAGGGAGCGTCCCCCGTTATAGCTATTCCAATTTCAAATCCGTTCTCGAAGGCTTATGTGCGAGGAAATCACATACCGATCTATCTAATACACTCCTGATATGTTCATATCCCATGAATCATATGGTTAAAGTGTCTCCCGAGTCGCATTAAAGATACCAAAACATGGATAAAACGATGAAGCCCAAGAAAAAACTTCATTTTTGGGTGTTTGGGCAGGAAGGAGACACGATAACTGGCTGATGATGGTGTATCGAAACGATTCATATGGACCATTGTACCCCTGAATCATATGGTTCAAGTGCCTCCCAAATCGCACCGAAGATCCCGAAACATGGATCTATAATTCTAATGATCTATAATGATCCATTCTACCATTGTACGTAGAATGTACCTACATACATGCGTATGATTTCCCACTTCAGGAGAAACTAAAACGTCAGAAAACAAACGACTCCACACCGTATTACTTTCGCACGTGATACTTATGCGCGGGAAACTAGACTATGGGAATTTATAATGCCGCAGTTTTTCTTATATACGTGAGGCTGGAGGAAATATATCCGCCCAAGAATCTACTAACACAGAAATTATTCTTAGATCCTATATTCAAATGGAAATTTTTTTTCTTCTTTCACAGGCAGCTGTGGTACTCCAGTATGCGATGGAGATCCCGACGATACTGTCAAGGGTGGCTTTCAACCCGGTGGACAAAATCTTGCTGGTGAAGAAGGCGTACTTCTTGCAGGAACCAGCGTATTTGTTCTCGAACCTGGAGACACGCCTGGTGAGTTATAACCGCTTTTCAATAACCGATTTTCTCTCATTTTTTCGTTTTAACTTTTATACATAAGCATAAAGATTGAAGACAGAAAGTTACGCCGTTTCAACATTTCGATCAACTCCTGGGAATGTTAGGGCGTGTAGTTTTTCTTTTTCTGTAATTTCAATTACAAATTCAAGTCATTTTATCCAGAAATGTTGTTTCTACAATTTCTTTGGAGAACAGAAAAAGTTAGTGAATACGACCATTCGCAGTTAACATATAAATATACAAGACAGAGACAAAATGAAAAAGCTATAAGGTTGCATTCGCCTAATGTACGGCCTTTTGCCTTCACTTTACAAATTTCTCGATTTCTAATCATTTAGATCCGATTTTCTCATTTCCAATGCGATTGCAAAGACAAAATTATACGATCATTTTGCTCTGCATATAATTCATCAATTAAGTCTTTGATTACCGCTGCACGTGCCTATGTAGTAGGTAAAGCAACTGGGCGAGATGGATATCTTGTTTCATTTTATTTTCCCGTCTTTCACCGACACGCGCTAGAAAGTGAACAGAGTTTGGTATTTGTAGAAAAGAGTGGTGAATTTTTGGCCGTTTTTTTTTCCCCCACGTTAAAAAAAAAACCTCTAAAATATGGAGCCGAGTCTGTTTCTTGGTGACTCTTTGATCTCTTATGCCTTCACGAGACTGTCTGTCGAGTTGTAGGTACTACTGGGTAACGGTTCGTTTCCTACTTTGCGAACTCACCACATTACCATTTACCCTCCTTATACCGTAGTCCCAACTCTATCGCACTTTCCTATAAGTATATATATATATATACACACACTCGGCTGATGGGAATCACCTATACATATGTATAAACGAACGTAAATAAGTGCGGGGAAACAACCACTTCTTTAATCCCGGTATACAACTTGCTTCTGTATGGTAGTTACGTTTGACAGATCATTAGGTGAGAGCGAAACGAAACATCGTACCGTCACATGTACCATACACGTTCAAGTCAATGGGGGGAAAAAGGGAATACTTTTGCGTCATATGTACCTACCTTTACAAGAATTGTGTCGTTTTCCACGGCTATTTCACCTATATATGCACGTTATATTCTATGTGTGAACATACATATGGAATGAACACGTACTTTAAGTTAAACGTCAGGCTTGTCACCACGTATGCATCGCGTTTCATTTCACCGAAAGATATTATACATTAATAATATATAATATATTATAGGAAACCAGCATGTCATGTCATACTTTAGCTTAAATCTTGAACGATTATATTGCAAGTTACGGTCGTCTTATCGATGTATGTATGTTGTGCATATATACTCCTTATTATTATGGCATTACCGTATTACCATAATCGTTGTTATTATCGATATCGAAACAACAACTATAGGTACTATAGGCAGATAACCCACATATACTGTATGGGTATAGTGCAATTATTCACTAGCAGATTAATTCAACGATGCAGAGACCATAGCGTATAAATTCATCGAGCTTGTACACTATACTTTCGTCATTTCGAATATATGTACAACTATTCGTTTACGTATACATATAGGTATGAATAATATGCGTATATGCCAATCCCACGCAATATTATACGCAACTTTGATGCGCAAGTCGTATATCTCGCTAACCATGCAGAGCTTGCAACACTTTTCAAACCCGCAGCTGTTATTTCTTCTGCAGCCATTATCTTTCGCATTAAGAGTTGCGGTTTAATCGTGTATTATATGTATAGAGAGAGAGTTAATATCCCATGGTATTCGGATATTAACGATTAAACATGTAATGGTAAATTGGTCTCTTGTGTCGATGTATAATGATAAATTATCTTCTCGATAATTGTCCGAGGGAATGAAAGATTCGATGATGAAAGTATCCACACCGCGATTGCTGCTCGTTGATCGTGAGACATGTTAAGAAACTTCGTTACCGCCAGGATCAAACGAGATATATAGGGTGTTTGAGAATTCTTTTTACAAATCTTTGTGTAGAAAGTTTGAGAGGAATTCATTCAACTATTTTTTTGTATTTTTTTTATTTTTTTTTTTCCAATAACGAACTTTTCGTCCGAATTTTCTTAAAAATATACAATTTGTTTCACCCATTTAGTTTTACTCATATTTTATTAGTCTTGGGTCAAAATTTGGATGATACTTCTTCTGTCCAGCTATTTTTTTCGAATGATTTTTGGGAGAAATGTAGATGTTTTTTAATTCAAACCAAAATTGAAATGGAAGGTCTTTTTAGTTGGTTTTTTTTTTTTTTTTTTTTTTTTTTGTAGGTAAGGAAATTACAATCTTGATTCCGACAAAGATTAAACTGCCTATATGACCGTGTAAAGGATTCGCCACGAATTCCGAATCACCCTATATTGTATGCCTTTGATGAATGATTTCTTTTTTAAATGATAAATCAAAGTGTTCCGCATTCCTATTGTACCTCGTGTATAAGAGAAGAAGGTGAAAGTTAATTATCTACGGGGAGGTGTATCGCCCGCTTGTCCAGTCGACGGTTTACCTGTCGCGTGACAATACAAGCGACTGCCATGCCGTGCCACGCCGGTTTGCTCTTCCTGTTCTTCATTCGGGCACCCAGATACAACAACTGATACACATCGCTGCGGGGTTTAATTACTGCCCCCTAATTGTCCCCCTCGTGATAGTGAGATTGTTCTTTGATAACTCGGATTTCGCTGAAATAGCGTATTAAAAATTCTTTGTCATCGTTTAACCCTCTGTGTGTACACTGGGTCTTCTAGGATACAGTCAATTTTTGAGATCAATTCATTTTCATGGTATTTTTTCCTCAATTTCAATTTTTCATTACGAAAATTTTGAATTTTTGTACATATCAACTTTTGTATGAGTATTAGTTGACACTCCGAGAAGTATCCCTGAATTTTTTGAAATTTTTCGAAAGTTTAAAAAACTTTGGAAACCTCATTGTTTCCTAAACGGCCCAGTGTACACACCTTGTCTTGAAAAATATCGACAGAAATAACCATGAGAAGAATATACGACCGGTGAGATTTTTTCCGGCTTTCAGATCTTACTCACATTTTTGAAAAAGTCAGTATTAATTTTCATCAGCCCGCTTGAAAAATTAAAAAAATAATATAAAAGGTATCCAACGTATGCACGGTAAAAATGAAAAATTGTGCTGTAACGAGTTGAGCCAAAAAGCCTTTACGTATGAAAAACGATTAATATTTTTCATCACGAAAGCCGGGAAATCGCGACGAAGTTGCGATTTTGAGATTAAAGTGATGAAAATTATATTATAAGGCTGCTTGTTTCTATTCTTATTTAGCCACCCCATATAACAGATGTGGCTATCGTATATAGCAGAAACGGTTGAAATTGAAATCAAATACGCTCGTTGCGGGAAATGGTGATTTATTTTCTCTTCCGTGGAAAGAAATATAAGGGTGAGAAAAAAATCCCGCTGCAGCTGAGGGATCAGGGGATAACGATCACATGCAAATTTAATTTCAAAGAAGTACTAACGGCGGTCGAAGTAAAGGAAAGGGCGCAAAAAGGAGCCACACGGGGTAGTAAGGAGAAAAAGGTACACAGAAAAAGAATGACGAGAAGAAGAAGAAGTAGAAGAAAAAGAAGAAAAAGCAAGGATAGGGCGGAGAAGCAAAGAAATAAGGATAAGAAAAAAAAACCCAACGACCCTATGCGCGCGACTCTTTATGCGCGGTTTACGATTATTCGAATGGAGATAAAAACGGCATCGCTCTACCAGGTAGTAAATAATATCTGCCAGTCGCGTTTACAGCTGCTATATGCACCACGTCCATACGCGTATTGGCAAATGCATGCTCACCACCGGTTGACTCTGGCCCGGCTTAGCTTGGCTTGGCCACATAGCGCTGCGCTAACAATTTCCATAAAATATATCTACCTGCCTACCTCCAGCAGCTACCCGCAAACAAACGCGCCTACTACCTTGCCAAACGTAATTCTGCACCTGCGAAGTATCGAAGACAAATCCTTCCTGTTTGCCATTTCGTTTTCTATTTCATTTTATTCTATTTTTTATCTATTCATTTATTTTCATTTTTTTTTTTTCTTTTCTAGCTTTATTTCTACGTCTCAAGTTTCCACGAGGGTCGCTCCCTCCGATCGAATACCTACTATATTAATGACGTTACTTTCCTCCCAAAGGTTACAGAAAACCAATTTGGTTGAGACAAAAAAAAAGTTGGACAGATGATTGCACGGAGTTGGAGAGCAATTAAGAAACGACAACGCAAAAGCGCAGTTTTTTTTTCGTTTGATCGTTAGAAAAGTCGTGACGTCATTATACAGTTACTTGCGGAATATTGAATATAGTATGAGCAAATTAGGTCGTGTTACGGAGACCAAGTTTGCCGACGAATAAACATTTTCCACATTCTATGCATGTGGTCAGAAATTTTCGTAATTATTTTTCGAATAAAAATCATTAACCCTTCGTGGCCACTGCATGGGTAAATTTTACCCATGCTTCATTTGGGGTCGGTAAAAATTCAACAAATGCGTTAGTTGCCATTTTTTGAGCGAAAAAGTGCATTTTTTGCACTTATATCTTCTGAATAAATCCGCATTCAATTCTACTCCAAAATCGATCCTCTTTACACGTCGAAATAGATACCTGTTCTCAAACGTACACTACGCCACTATTTTTTTCCTAGAAGTACCGCATGTCTGACGAGTACTCCAGTCACGATTTTACTTGAAAATATTGAAAATTTAAAAAGTTATGATTTTGTGAGTGAAAAGGTGTATTTTTTGACAAATTGCTGAACATCCGTGTATAGAATTATTTCCTCGAGGGTGGTTATGAAATTTTTTCAATACGTCGAGTAAAACAAAGCATTGTTTATTTGCTAGCCCTGACCGTTCATTCACTGGACTCTTCACCTTAAATCGAAATAAATGTCAAATTTTGTATTACTCAGGAATTCGAATATTTTCACGAAACATTAGCATTTAGCGGCGATGATGCGATCCGAAGTAACATATTCGCTACAATCTTGAAATACAAAACGGAGAAAACGAAATCCACTAGTCATTTTCAAATAACCACAACCACACTGGTTTTTCTGGACAATTACTATCCGTTTTAAAATATATCATTAGTCTTTTGTCTCAATCTACTGGATCTGTGTAATTTGAACAGATATGATCTTGGACAGTTGGAAATTGGCTTTCTTGTAGATATCTACCCAGATGGGTACCTATAGGTAGGTATGTCTGTCATTTGCACACGTCCGTGGTGCAGTCTTCGATCGCCTGACCTGACCGGGTGCCAAGAACTGCTTCTGCAGCCCCCCGTCAACGGACTCCATAGTGACCTCGCCAAACTTTCAGATTACTATCCGTTATCGCAGTTCGCCACACAGCCAACAATTCAACATATATAGAGAAGTTTTAGAATTGGGCAAATGCATAGCATAGGCGAGAGGGGGTATAGAGGCAGCAAGTGGTTGTCTGAGTTAATTGGGTAGAATAATCATTAGCACTCTGGCTTAATTAGCAGGATAGGGCGTTCCGCAGCTCGAACGCGATACTACGGAGCTAGACGCATATCTCAGTTTTCTTTAACGCAATCTTATATGCGATTCGGTGGAAAAATCTCTTTCGTCAAATAGAAAATCCGTCTAATAATGAGCATTCGAATATCCACCTACGAACGGATACCAACAACTTGCTAATATATCGCCTTTACAACGGTACGTTATCGATTCGGTACGGAATGAATATTAATCTACGAACAGTTCGTTATCCCGTTAGTCGCTTGTGTTTCTCCATGTAACGGGCATTCTTCGTCAATACATATTGTAAGCCACGTTTTACCATCGGCTTATTGGATATTTTCTTATGTAACTTGACAGTCCCGGTATTATAGTACTACTCAATGAAACGAGAATGTCAATCTTTGTCTGCTTCTCAATATTAATTACACATTTTGAGCGAGAGAGACTTCTTTCAACTTATATCATGTCGTAGATACTATAAATCGCACAAAGGAAATTTGAGTACAAAAAATGTTCAGGTTTCTGTAAACAACTCAATGCGATTTTAGTACACAATTTTTTTAATGGACAAGGGGAAAATTTCTTATATTAAGAAATATGAATAAATAAGGTAAAAGTTCGCAATGAAATGCATGAAAATTAAAAAATTCTACAAATTATCTTCCTGCATTTATTTTTGCAGTACATCGTACGTCGTGCAGGGTGTACTTAATAGATATAGGTACTTATATATTCTGCAGTATTGAACAGCATTCGAAAAAAAAAAGTGGGGACCGTTAATTTTGGGGTTCGGGCAATTTGAATGCCTCTAATTTCTCCATTTTTGAACCATCAGACTGGCTCGCACCCACCAATTTTTTCTTATTCTTTTTGTTTCTGTACTTATGCTTTACGTGAGTCCCCCGAGATTCTGTATAGAGTTTTTAGACAAGTCCAAAGTGTATTAAAGAACAACAAAGATTCTTTTCCGCTATTTCAGCTGAAAGTGACCGTCAAGAAAAAAATGTTGACTAAAATTCAATTGGATGTTCACAAACGAAAAAAAAAAAAATAGATCTTCCTTTATTGTAGGATAAATGCTGTCCACTATATGGTGAATCGAAGAAAGGTCGCATGCACCCGCGAAATTGTTGGGTTCTTTATCGTTCTTTTTTTCTTCGTATAGCAACTGGTAGATTATGAAAAATCTTCTCAAAATCGATTTGAAAAAGTGGCTCAATTGACAAGGAATGCCCCATAAGTTCTATACGGGATTGATGATTGGAATGAACAGAGTACAAAGCGTTAACGTTCAAAGGTCGTCTGCACGTGCTTCGTAATAGCAGCGTGCATTCGCTTGTCCTACTGAACATTAGAAATGAATTTGCGTATACAGCAAACTGCATGATGGACTCGATACTGTGCTGCAGATTTCGCCCTAGGGGAATGAAAGATCGACTCTATTTCTCAGAATTATAGAATTCACGCTTGACCAAAGGTATTCCGTCATGCCCGATGTAGTTGGCTAAAAAGTAGGTAGGTAGGTATGCATGTGCGTAAATAATTATGTGGCGGATTGTTAATTATTTGTATTTTGTTACCCCGGGAGCGGCATCGGCATCGGCATCGGGGCATGGTGGAGATATAATCCGCGTTGGTTGGAATACAAGCGCAAGGCTGGTTGATTCTCCTAGGTATATATATACATATATGTATGTATAGCATCTCGCGGCAAAGCTCGGTTAGTAAATTATTAAACGCGCGAAGATTAATATCTCTAGCTGGGGGATCAGGAGATGCGCGGGGAAAACCAGTTCAGCGTTTCCAAAGATTAAGTATGATTAGCGGGAATTATTCAATTACCAACAGTCTCAATTATCCCCGAGCGTTTTGTCTGACTCGACAAAAGGAAATTGCGCCTCTCTTGTGGCCTCACCCTTGTCCACGATTCATTATATATATATATAATGTACATACATGTAAAGATTTTTATTCATTCCTTTCTTCTTGTTACACGATCAAACACATTTCCAAATCCCAATATCAACCGCTGCAGCTATAATATCCATACAGATCCAACATGAGATAAACGCACGTTATTGGATAAATCAATCGAGGTATGAATAACCATTGAGTATACTTGCGGGTGGGATATAATGGATGAGATGAAACGAACCCTCGATGATCCTAACTTAGCGAGTCTCCACCTTACCCATCTCTGTGTCGGTGGGTACCGTATAGTCCTCTTATTATGGCCAATTCTCTTCTGCGTATATGCGAACCGGTCTGGAGGGCGCGGTCCGGGGCCTGAGGGGTCCTGAAATTGCCCGAAGGCTGAAGGACTTCGGCCCAACGGTTAGTTATACCATCGCCCACGTTCTTCCTTGTCCTCTGATCGCAAAACCACCTCGACCCCATCCTACATATATGTACAACGACGATGAAAACCGCATTTGCATTTCAAAATCCATCCCAATATCACTTAGGGGAATTTTCACGCATGCAGATATACGCAAATCGTCGGAATACCTATAGAGAATTTCACATGCGCCGGAAACACTTATTATTCCAACGAACCTACTGGCAAGCAATCGAAATAAAAAATGAACAATCCCTCATACCTATTTACACAAGCTGAAAAAAGCCGTGCATTAAGGGAAAACCCTACTAAAATTTTGTTAACAAGCAGGTTTTTATTCTTCAAATGGCCATAAAACCTTAAATCAGAAGACAGATCCTTGAAATTTGAGATTATGGTAGGATATGTTTTGAAATAAAAAGTTTCAATCTTCTGCAACGAAAGTTCATGCGCAAGGAAATTCTCGCAGCCTTGCGAAGGAGAGATTCTGCGAAGGGTTCCTTGCATATGAACTTTCATTGCAGGAGATTGAAACTTTTTTTTCAAAACCATATCCTACTACAAGCTGCATTTCCAAGAATCCGTTTTTTGATTGAACACTTCTTGGCCATTTTGAAAATTAAACCTGCTTTTTACGAAATTTAAATTTCAGTACGGTCCCTTAAAATACAAATTTCACGCCTCAATTTTTCTGGATGTATTTCTCAGGAAATTTCAAACATTTGACTCCACCGACTATTTGACAATCTTTCAGACACCCAAGGAATGATATTCTGGTTCCTCGGGAATCCATAAAACTAAGGAAACAACAACAAAAATAAATGAATCGGTTTCTGTTTCAGTTGTCCAGCCAATCTGCGACGACGGATCTGTTCATCCCCCGTGGCTGCTGTGGTTAGCCGTTGCACTGGGAATTCTGTTTCTGATAATGCTCATAATGAACATCTTTCTTTGCTCTGCGATGTCCTGCAGTTGCGCTCGCACCGAGATAATCGAAAAGGAACCCTCGATAATCGAGGATTACGACCCTTACCGAAGTTGGCATGGATCTCAGTATGGCTCGAGGTAATGTATCATCATTCTTTAGTAAAAATATATGTTGAATACAAAAATGGTAAATCCATTTTCATTTGCGGTGAGTGAAAAAACAAGGGCGGGTTTCAAATGCAGAATCTCAAAATCTACGCGAAAGGTCAAAATTCCGAATTTTTATACTACCGACTTACATAGTTTTTAGAAAGATTATGTTTTCGAAAGTCTGCGTAGCCAATTTGAAAAACTCCGAATCAAAAAACACCGATGTTTCAACATTCCGAAAGCTAAAGATCCGATAAGCCAAAACTCCGAATCTCGGAATTTCCTTGAGCAACGTCGTTTATTTAACACCTTTTTCATAAGCTTCCCTCGAATTTGGGGATTCTTTGACTTTCTGAGTATTTGACTTTTGGATCTTTGAGTTATGTGCATTTCGACCTTTCGGAATTTTCAAGTTCTGAACTCTAACGTTTCTATAAAAACTCAGAATCCCATCTCGAATAAATTCGGAATTTTTACCGTTCGGAACTTTTGTAATTCGGAACTTCGATCCCACCCCCAAAAAAAACATATAGCCAGCATATTTTACAGCGTTGTGAAAGGGTCACGCCTAGATTATTCGCATTACGCTTCCTTTAAAATTCCTGAAGGATTTCACCGTCACATACCGAGATTCCATACAGCGATTTCCAGCCCTAGAACGTTCCTTTTATACATACGGGGAGTAATCTTTTTACATATATATATACGCAAACATTCCTTCGAAGAAGACGGTATGTATATGCTAGGATAGCTTATATCCGGCCAGGCATGCTATTGCCGACCTACCTCAACAGCTTTAACTCGATGAACCGACCTTCGGGGCTGGTGTGTAACCGATACCTCCACCTGATACGACGCTAACGTGTTGGGTCAAGGGGTCAGCTTCGCTATACCTGTAACCTTAAGTTACCACGTGGTGTACCTACCTATACTTACCTATGTGTAGATACAAATGGGGCCGTATTTTCAGATTTACATATATTTATATCCCGAGGAGTTCCCATATAACGTGGAAAAAGTGCCAGTCCCTACCCATAAGCATACCTACCTACCGATACACGTAGACATATCGTGAGACGGGGTGAACGTAGCTCTCCATTTTACGGTTTCGCGAATTGGATAGAACTTAAATTTTCAATATTCAACTCAATTCAATGATTTTTGAATTTTATTCAAGATATGGTACAACATTCATTGAATATCACGGATAAATAATATCGATTCTGATGATCGCACTTTATTATTTTATGTGCGTTTTCGATTGTGCACCCCTAAAGTGGAGTGCATGAAAATATCCATTAGATTAAATTCGCACAACCAAGAGGTCCGTATAGATATTTGTTGGTTTGATATGAAATAAATAGTAGGTACACCATACATAGGAACATATTGAAAATACGTATGAAATACACATTTTCTGATCGAATATTAAACGAGACATTATTGAATGAAGAGGTAATTTATTGAAAAGAGCCTGTTTTGCTCTTATTTGTTATCGTCGCAAAGGTGATTCTGAACATACATTCACAATTTGAAAAAATTCAATAACTTGAAAATTGATCATTATTTTTCACATTCAAACATTCATGTATCAATATGACTGTAGGTACGTTTCACGGATGATTTTTT
This sequence comes from Ametastegia equiseti, assembly GCA_963989295.1. Lineage (NCBI taxonomy): Eukaryota > Metazoa > Arthropoda > Insecta > Hymenoptera > Tenthredinidae > Ametastegia > Ametastegia equiseti. The sequence goes on along the minus strand of OZ022389.1, from coordinate 13,749,492 downwards.
TATGCCACTTTTACTCCAAATGGAAATGATTTATTATACGATTTTCAACGATAAACTTCTGACATTTAGAAATTTCATTCAAATTCGGATGATCATTCATAAAAATTAATTTCAAACAAAAATGTAATCCAAAGATTAGGCACAAGACTTTTTTTTCCGGAACAGTGCCAGAACTACAGAACCGTTACACTCACGTGCTTCTGATAATAGCTAATCACGATAACCCTTCCCGACTATGATATTGTATAGTTTACGATAATGGAAATCATCGAATCTGTATATTACTGATACTGGGATGATACAAGAGATTGAACTTTTTTTCTGTAAAAAAAAAAATACCAAACTGGCTCATTCGCGCCCTTCGTCTAATTGAGGAGATTTAGCTTACGCTCTCCAGAACACCAAGGTAAATCATTAAGAGTTACAGCTATGTAACGTACGTTTATACTATTTTATTTTGCTCAATGTGCATAATTGTAATATGGTGAAGATCGTGCAGCAGAGTTGGGGACTTATACTGGGAATATAGTCAAACAAGACGTGATATTACGTATATTATTGTCAACTTGCATTATAATAGCATCTGGGTAAAGTAGGCAAGTCCTGGTAATTAATACCGAGTAATTTTTCAACCTCCTGTATAGGTATATATTAGTTAACTGGTTATAATGAGAAATTCCGTGTATCGTAAGAGTTTTCACCCCGCATGAACTTGCGCAGCTTGCATTGGACTCCTGTGTACCTTATACCTATAAGCAGTACCGAGTTATCGGAATGAAATGAATCCACGTTATTTTGTACCCGCGTTACTTGTTCAAAACTGATTTCCGCAACTCCATATCCGCGCCATACGGATTCACCCATATTTGTATGCTAACAACGCGGAAGCGTATCTAGTAGTGTATATTGTTTTAATTGCATTAATTAAAAGAAAGATGGCAATTTAGAGTCCTGTAACAATGCCGCGCGTATATACGTCGATGTATAATTCATGGACGCCTACCTCCTAAGCCATGGTTTATCTCTCCCCGTATGGCATATTTGTACGGGCCATAATGCGGATCAACGAACCACTATGGCTATGCTCTCTCATTCTAGTACCGTAAATTATGTCCTACTCAACGGTAGAGGGTCTCTCGATGTATGTAATCGACTAGTTCCAATACCTGCTTCCATTTATCCTGCATCGTTCACATTCTCCGCACAATCGGCAAACTGAGAGCTTTGTATGTATGGTGAAGACAATTTTTTTTCCCCAAAGTCTATTCAATAATTCTATACTAGCCAAAATAACTCAATTTTTTCAGATTCTGTGAATTGTTGTTAATCAATAAAAAGTTTGGTATTCATGACTTCTTTGACGTGACGTTTAATTTATTTGGGTTGAATCACATTTCAATTATGACAGTCGCTGATTTCATTCGACAAAAGATATCCTGATACGTTGGGTCGACTAAACTTTTTTTCATTGTTCCTGATCTTTCTTGATGAAAAACGAAAAAAAAACTCTACAAAAAAGAAATTTCGACGTATTTTGATAATAAAATTTTTCTCCAGTTTGCTGGAGACATTCATTAGAGTCGAAATTCGTTAAAATCCGGATCACTTTGAATAATTCCTGTAGTCAAATTAGAATGACTAAATAAAAATCTTTGTAAAAATCTGTCGCAAGAATTCGTTGGTTTTTGTAATTTCTCGCTCAACACACCATCAATTCCTAAGCTATTCTACAACTTCGTGCATGAAAAAATACGAGCAGTCTGAATTTCATTGAAAATTCGAAAAAAACTTGAGTATAGTCCAGGCATTATCACCACTCGTTATTCCATCATGTGCATTCAACAAATTTTAGAGGGAGATAAATCTCTGCTGTTACATTTCAAAACGGTATTTAGTGGGGAGAAAATACTGCGAACTTGGGTTTTATTGAGCGAAAAAAAAAAAAAATTGTCAAGGTTTTTTAGAGTACTATGAGTTGCGTTTGGTGATATACATACATACGTGTGACTTGTTATAGTTTTGGAATTCAACAGGTTGTTATATTCATTTTTATGATCTGACGTTCACAGTGAGCGTCGGTCTATCATATGTGCCAGTTTGTTTATTAGGTATGCATATTATATCGTACGCGGCTTGCATCCTTGATTAATATCCACGATTAATAAAAATCTTTCCGTAAAATTTCATACAGCCTGATAATTCTCCCTAATCTCATATCTAATGGCTCTTCGTGATCGGCTAAAGTATGGCCATATTACTTAAATCTACTTATTAACTAATATACACAATCGACGATGTGATATTATCCGTATGTATAAAACTTAATGCACACCTGCAGTGTGTGACAAACACCTAAAAGCTCCGCACATCGCATAGCATAGCTTAATAAACTTCAGTTTGATCAATAAAACCGGCTGGAAAGTCGTAATGTTTTATTATTACTCACTCAAACCTCCACGGCTTGCAGGTATGCAATGACTGGGGAAAATCCCTCTGCATGGTCGTTATTATACAGAATTTATAGAAAGTAATTGTTCATATCATTAAGACATTGAAGAATACAAACTGCAGGGGAGCCATCCCTATTATTAATATTACGTAATGTCTGAGCCGCACAATACAGGTCCGAAAACAAAATTTCTACAACTATGATCCATCAATTTTTACAACCCTGGGAATATCTGGATTCCAACATAATTGCAACGCGATAAATATTTCACATTCCCTTGCCCGTCGTAACTAAACCCGACTTGCGACTAATGCAAAATGTATTATCACATAATTATATTAATAGGTTTTGTATTTTTCTACGGTGTACGTGTATTTCGAAAGTTAATTTTCTACATCAAACGTAGGTACTATATTAGATCATGAAAAGAGCTTTTTGTCGATGGCAGTATAGTAGGTACCTTGTGTCCGGTTGATTTCTTTATGTAGGTACAAGTGTAGGTACAAACGTTGTTGAATCGAATTAGAAATCTTAAGTCACGTATTTACCTTTGTTCTCTTGCAGGTATTCGCTGAACGGTAAACCTGGCTATACATCTGGTGGTTCGACGATGAATTCGACAAGATCGATATCTACGAATAGCGATCACTACGCGATCGTGCATTCACGTCCAGGAAGCAGGTACTCTGGACCTGGTCACAAACACCATCATCACCATCGAGGTCCGCCGTCGAACATCGGCTCTCACTACTCAGCTAAGTAAAGTACGGCCAAAGTCTACTTTTAATTATTTCGAAAAATCAAGGGCTGGATTCGCCACGATTTATTTATTTTTTTCTTGGAACGATTATTCAGCTCTTCAGAATCGATTGAAAAAATGTTATAAATTATTAAATAGGATATATATACGTAAGGAATGCTTTCGATTTGAAATTCAATAGCATATTCGAAATGGGCGGAGAGTCGAATATCGAAAGAGCAAAATTTCTAACCGCCAGAAGAACAAATTTTGAAATAGCGATCGTTTAAAATATAGGAAGACTGTATTGAAGAAGGGCTTTCATGCAGTATTCAAAAAACTCCTTATACACATTTTGTTTTGTCACTATTTTAGTATTCGTATTATTAAATTTCTAAATTTTTGCCATTCAACGTATTGATTTTTCTCAAATTCTGACCCACACCCATTGGAAATGTGCTCCACTCATAACGTCACTTTACAGCATGCCTAACTTCGCTTCACTCGTTTTCGCTCAAATGTAGAACTTTCTAGTACCCCGATGAAAATAATTCTATGAATTTCCATACAAATTCTTGAGGAAAGTCTAAATTTAATTGCTTTCTTTTTTTTTTTTGCATAAGTATAATTGTAACTTTTCTCTATTTGTATTTAAAAGAAAACAAAAAAAAAACAGGTCTCTCCTGAAAAGCTATGATAATTCATAATTCCCATGAATTACGTAAACAATTTTCCAACCGACAAAGAAGAAGATCGAAATTCCCTGAAAAATTCGTGGAAATACGTAGGAATAGAAAATCCCACCTGCAGGGTAGCGCACCTCTTATATTGCAAATCGTATCTAACGGGTGTGATGTTTATAGAGGAAACAAAAACCAAATTACTCACTAAAATTGAAATCTATCATTTTCTAAATATTTTTTTAAACAAGCTTTCGTTTCATTTTCTAGGTGATCTTCTCACGCCTCTCTTCCCATCCCTCTCTCTCTCTCTCTCTCTCTTTCTCTTGTACGAGAAATGCTATAAATACTGCCAAGGAAAGAAGAAAGGTTTACACATCTGCAGATCTACGAAGTTCCCGAAAATTCGAAAAATAAATAATTACCTAAATGGATAAATGAATGAATGAATAAAAATAAAAACGCGCTTCCCTTCATCGGATGGGTATTCACATTTCACGTGTATTAATTGTAACCCGTCATTGAAAGTTCAAAGTGCAAATAATTGAAAGCTGTAGAGAATAACTTGAAATTTGGGACCAGAAAAAAAAAAGATAGTAAAAGTACTTATTATAATATAATAGTGAAAATAATGATATACGTGGCCATTTGAAAATCGATTAACCATTAGCAATTACTTTTCATCCCATTGAAATTTAGATATTATTTTCATGTGCTTATATAATTTTGAAAGTACTATAATGAGTGATTATACTTATATGCATACCTATGAATATAACTTTAGCTCGTAAGTTTAGCAATAAAATAGAACCTCTTGTATATAATTTTGATAATAATTTAGATAGCTAACGGCTGTTTGAGATATATTACGATCATATGTGTCTAGTATTTCACATAATTAATTATTCCAAACCCGGATAAACGATATAATCAAATAGATTCAAGACGTGAGAGTCTCTTTTGATGGAATTGAAATTTTAACGCACAAAATCTTTTTAGAAAAAGAAATTTGAAATATTGTGCAATACCTTGAATTATATACATATCTTTGGTTGCAAACTTTGAGGTGAAACGATCCTCTTCGTCATTATTAGCCGGTGCTTAATAATATGTAAATCAGTTGCTGAAAAAAAAAAAAAAACTCGTCATTCAGAATTGACTGTTTTGCATATGAATAATGTATAGATAATTCGTCACATCTTTCATTGTGACGAATATGATTATTAATAATAAAAAAAAAAAAAAAACAATGAATAACTTATATGAAAATTATCGAGTAGAAAATATGTATAAATCCTTTTTTAAGCCTTGATTTTTCAAAAAATACCATTTTATCACTCGTTTGTAAAATCCTAATACTTATACATATATATTATACATATAATGATCAATAACTATAATACCTACCCACGTGCAATTCGGAGTAAATCGTTTGATTATTTTGTAACAACTTGGCCTTGTTATTTTTCTCAGCATGACTTTCACCTACTAACATAATATCGGAAACGAGGTCCTTTTATATAGTATACCTAGGTACAGATCTGATAATTTACGGATGTTTTCCTCGACTGATTCAGACAATAGTTTTGAAAAAACTATTTCAACAAGTCAAGTCAATATTTCGATCATTATAACACGTTTTTTTTAGTTTTCTTTTTATTCTTTTTATTATCATTAATAAATATTCACTAACATTCTGTCAATAATTATAAATTAAAAATAGATACAGGATAAAAATTTGTAAGTATATATAGGTAATAACGAATGATTTACGACATTAAACATAATGCCGCTCAAATTATATTATTATATATATATATTCTTTTTTTGTCTTCTAATACTTATATTCTCTCGAAATTATTGACCCTTTATATATAAATATCCCTTTCATTTTTTCATCAATTAGCTATATGTATACGTAATATAGTATCGCATAAACTTTATTTTTTTTTTCTAACAAAAGAAAACGAAAAAAAAAAAAATGAGAACTCAACTTTTACATTTTTAAACTGATAATTTACATAACAAAGACCTAAGTCAATTTCTAATGAAAAAGTCGCGACATGTTTTGAATTCATTTTGCTAGTTACATGATTCGTGACAAATTTCTGGAATATAATAATCATGGAGAATTCAAATATATTCCCAATAAAATGGTATCTTCTACATGTTTATATTGAGAAGAAATCGATTATTATGCCTATGAAGATATTATTGTGTATTCAGATGTATACATATTATGTATAGCTGCATGTTGTAGAAGAAATGCAACTGAAATTGAAATTTTAAGAGATACTTGAGTCCTCTGATAATATTATTTGCAAAAATAATTTCTGTATTCATAATACGAATTTGGCATATGAGCAAAGATTTCAAAATTTGAACATAAGTGCTCAAATTACTTATGATGGGATAAAGATCCACTCGTCTTTTGTTATAGATATACATACTCTGTTCAAAAATCATAGACAGTTTATCCTCTCATATGTAATTCTATTTTACTTATTTGATTTATACTTGAATAACTATCTTGTACCATGGGCGATTATGAAGTCTTTGAGTTATGAAAAATCGAATAGATAAACAAATATTTTCCAGATTTCTGCCTCAACTTTGTAATTTTTGCCAAGATGAAGATCTAAAGAGTTTTTTCACGAACCTAAATAGATTTTTAGAACATTTTGTTACGAGTTAGAATGAGAAATTCAGAGAAAAACATATAATTATTGATTCAAAGAGGAAAATATCAGTTCACTCCTAAACAGGTCGGATATAGGTACACGTAATTATTCTGATTATTTAGAAAAAAAAAAAATCAACATCAACAAGATAAACTGATATAATATTTAATATCCTATTTTCTACCTGTGCTATACTCAAAGTCACAGATCAAACGTAACCATCTACTGACCCATAACGCGAGATCTAATGGTAATCAGACTTAAATGTCTATCTAAATTGTGAATTAACACAAATGACTAGTGCGATGATACGATGATAAACGCTCATTCGAATTTAATATAATTTTATAAAGTCGTCTCTATAGTGTAATATTTAATAACTGAAAAGGTATCACTTTTGGATATGTAGCATAGGGTAATAAGTCTTATATACATTATGTATTTATGCATCGATGGATACATGTACATCTACATCAATAATCACACGCTAGACAGTTCATACAGCTTGGTACTATGTAGTTTGTGAATTTGAGCAATTGAGAAAAAGAGAAAGAATTGTTTGATGATTTTGTTGAATTGAATGTTGAATGAGGTGTTGAAACTGGATACTTTTTAAGCTAAACACTATTTTCCAGTTGCGGTAAGTTCAAACCTTCTATGTATTTTATATTTTATCGATAACGAAATCTATGGATTCTATGGAATTTACCTATTTGGCTTTATAACTGCTCCTCCGGTGTCAACATGTGTATAGATAATAGTTAAGAAATCTTTATTCCCCTATACTAAATATGCACAAAATTTTTTTCAGCATAATAATGGAAGATCTAAGTACAGACCCTGAAATTTCCTACCATCGTTATATTATAATCTTCATTCAAGTATATTTCTATTTGAGAAAAACTAAATATTCTCAACTTGCAAATCAAGGATTATAGAATTATAATCATACGACAATTTCTCCTTTTTTTTTCCTAATAAATAGCTATGTTTGATGTTCGATAATAACTTATTCCATACCTAAATATGAAGATTGTTAAGTGTTTACAGTACCTACTATCCGATAAGTTATCGAATATTCAAATATCTAATTTTATAATTACATTCATTATTCGTAGTTCATTTTTCATTTTACCTATTTATTATTTTTCTACTGAGAATGTCACCACAATGCTCAAATATACGTTAAACTAACAATTAGTCTTCAACCGACTCAAAAATAATGAAACAATGTAAATAGAAAAGTATCTTATTACCAGGTGACAACCTTGATCTGATCTTGAGAATGCTATATCTAATTTATAATTTTTTTTTCTACTATCTTACTTTTTTTCTTTTTCTTCGTTTTAGTCTACCATTGTCTTTTATACGACCAAGTTTGAATCTTTTTTTTTTTCTTTTTATGCATATTTACAAGAATTTCGTAAATTCTATAATCGAAAAAAAGCTTATTAACACGATAGCAAAATGAAAATGAAAGTAAATTAGAAAACAGTCGTACCTACTCGGAGGGTATGGAGGAAAAATTGAAAATGAATATTATTGCCATTTTTCTACCACTAGAGTATATGAATCTATCGTATCTTCAATTTTTGAATATATCTGTTCATCAAAGTATACATTTGATACAATTTGTTTAAAAGGACAGGTCAGTTTCCTATGACACAATACCTACTATATGTATATATTTTATATTCAAGAACTAAGCATTTCGTTATAAAATACTTTAATTTACTTATAAATTCTACTATTGCAATAATCGGCAATCTGCAATACCAATGAACATGACCGAAAAGTGGTAAATTTTGGCCATCCCGATTCATTGCTAATAAACCCGATTATCCTATCTTTTTCAACTTTTATTCGTACCAAACAGAGCGATATTAATCATGTTTATATTCGTCACCCGAAAACCTCTATTTCTTTCATTTTTTCCGGCAATACATGTGACTTTTTGAAACGGTACAAGAAATACGAATTATAAAAAATCGTTATTCATTGGCTGGGATTGATACTGTAACGAATAATTTACTTAGCTTTTAGGCATTGTTTTTACCACTTCTTGAATGGCAGACGGGATGCATACTGGACAGAGAGTTTCTACTTTGCCTGGTTGACGGAGTAAATCTCCTAAAAGTTGTACTGTATTTGGGAGCGGCGAAGTTCCGGTCATTAAAAGTTCCGCTTCCATTCTTGGGAGTATCTCTGATTGATAAGCAGATAAAGAGAAATGATGGCCGCAGGTAAAAACCATCATATCTTCATTCGTTTCCAGAAGATCAGACACGTCATCTGGAGCCTGATAATAAAGGGGTGATAGAAATGTTACAAACAATCATCACAAAAGTCGAATTACTTCCCACAGAGATTTCAAATTTTAGAAAGCACGTTAATCTTTACCTTTATGTGTATAAACGGTCTAGAGTCACATTCGTCCGAAGATACCGTGCTGATAACTCCATCGAGCATATGTTCTGGTGTCTTGTTGCCATTTGAGCCTGGATAGCCAGTAATTGGTGGACCGTAATGTTTTGCCGTTAGTTGAGAAAGTAATTCTATATATTCTGGCGTTGGTCTTCCTGCAAAGAATTAATCAATGTATCGCGCACTATCTTTCGACACTAGACCAAAAAATAATGCGGGGTAAATATTCTCAAGGATGAAAAAACGTTGGATTCACCTTGATCTATGTGTCTCAAAAGAGTCGAACAGACTTGAAGACAGAACTTGGTTGATAAAGAATTCATCATAGTCAAACTATTCGCTTCAGTATCAACTTCGTTCTCGATAACTGCTCCATCCATGTTGTGCTGACTGTAATAAAATAGAAGAACAGCGGATTCTAGATATGGTTTGACCAATAATTATTTCAGCAAATAATAGAAAAATAGTGAATAAATTCGCCTTACCAAAACAACAGTAGACCCAAAGGGTAGAAGAACTTGCTCATGTGCTGAATTAATACATTTTCCAGATTCTCTATCGGCAGACTATGTTTGATCCAGAATTCTATAGCTATTTGTAGGACCTCGCGCATCGTGGTATGAGATTCGTCTTCTATTTCGCTAACGTAGAATTCAACGATGCTTGTAGCTTCGGAAACTACCGCGTTCTCTTGATTGCCTTTCGCCTCGTTGCCAGATAAATTTCTATTTGTCATATCCAATTTTTGCTGAGCCAATAATTGAATGTCATTGGATCTGCTACAAAGATCTGAGTTCTTGGGATGATTAACGTTAGATTCTTCTAATTGGGTGTAGGATAAGTTCCTTAAATTTGGTAGAGAAGTTTCCTCCGTCTGTTCCGCGTTTTTAACAAATAGCCCAACGGTATCTGACAAGTTGTTCTTTTTATTTTCTTCGTCAACGCTGTCGAGGGCATCTTCTGTAATATCCAAAGATAAATCCTCGCTTTTAGAATCCTCGCACAGCTCTTCGGATCCTCCTTGACAATCGAAGGTGTGTAACTCTTGTTCCAACGATTGAAAGCTGTCCAAAGATCTGCTAGCCGACATTTTCATCTTATTTTTCTCTTCGGATTCTTCTAAAGTCTGAACTAAATTTTCTTCCATGTGTTTATCGAACAATTCAGTATTGTCTTTAATGTGTTGGGTTTTGGAAATAGATATCCTCGAATCTCCTGCTGCCTCTGAGCTGTTGTTCAAGTTAACAGAGGAGTCAGTTTCCTGATCATACGTGTATGAAAATTTGTGCAATTTGAGATGCGAAGTGTTCAACATTTTCAACTGATACGAAAGAGCATCCGTGAAGTTACGTTCCAGCAGGGATATTTTAGACGCCGCTTGGTAATTTCCTAATTGGATACACTGCAAGACATTGAAAATGTGAATCAGTATTAAAGTGACGAATATTCTTACTCATTCTAAATTATATTTGATACAAAATGCTATTTCTCTTGAAAATTTTATAAGAAAGTAAAGTAGAGTTCACCTTATCCAATATTTTGGCACTGTCGTACAATCCGTTAAGCCGTTCGAGTATATAATGTAAAGTGGACTCTCCTAGAGATTTTTCCACAACACTCAAAGGTTGGACGAGCCCAGCTAACGGAGTGACGTCGTAACTTCTATAAGAAATAACAGGAGTAGGAATATTAGGAACTTGACTAGGGGTATCCAGCGCCGAATGAGCAGCATGTGGCAAACGAACAACCCTTCTCGAAGATTTGAGCAATACTAGTTTTCCCTCAACGCCACGCGCATCTTCTACCGGTGGGCGACCAAGCTGCGCCATATTATTACTTCCCCATGCGAGAACAGTTCCTCCTTGAATGAAGAAAATATTCAATTTAGGGGAGTTCGATTAGTGGTTCAATCGGATCGGATAATTCGAAATTCGAATAGTTTCAAATATTCGATAACTGAGATATCCCAGTAAACCAAAACGAATTATGTGAAAAACGGAATTAAACAGATTTCGAATGACTTGTACATACGTCAATTCTTTAAAATCAAAAAGAAATGCCACACAATTCTTTTCAAATTTAATTAATTCGTATTAATTCTGTTTCTGACACACGCAATTCTTTTTTATTCGTTGAAATTGCAGGATCGTTCATTTTCGTGCTATTTGAAAAAGGCATTGATCCTTTTTAAAAAAGAATCCAAATGGAATGGATTGAATGATTTATTCAATCATTTCCAAATTCTTCGATTCGAACTTCAAATCGAACAAAATCATACTGTGCACAATAAATTCTTCAGTCATACAAACTTTTTGTATTAAACTTGAAATTTGATCAATTAATAAAAGCAAGTATCTAGAGTTAATAAAAACATCATCAATTATAAGGTAGATATCACTGTTTTACCTGGCTGCATGGCGACGGTGTAATCGCAGCCACAGCAAAGGCTAACGGCTTTGATTGCTCGATTAATATCATCTCTTCTTGTATCTTCGTTGCCGTTTGTTGAAACATAGCTAGACTTGCCTTCATTATAATTTCCTCCGGCCTTAGTATTCTCATTGTCCGTATCTGGACTATGTCTTTTCTCGTTTCCTCTGTATCCATTATTTCTAGGTGGAACTTTCGCCAATGAAGATGCAGGGTTGTAGCTAAGAGGTGTAGGAATTGTTACTTCACGACGACTCCCGTTTCCTATTTGTCCATCCAAATTACGGCCCCAGGTATAAACCGATCCATCCTTTGTCAAAAGACTCGAATGATGGCATCCAGTTGAGATCTATAATCAAGAGCGATCTTCAATTAAGCCAACTGATTACCAAAAACAAGTATTTTGAAAAACATTCGTCCTCAAGGTACAACTTGATACCAATTTTCAGACATTACCTATTTATAATAATTACTTCCTAATTACAAATTTCAAATTTTGATGTCAATTCAGAAAAGCTATGAAAATACGAATAATATCTGTAATGAGTATTACAAATTTCTGGTATCCCGAATCACGATTGTGATTGATAACATTTTTCAAGCTAACTGCATATCCGAAACGTGTAACTTCATGAGTAGCTCGAAATATGCCAACAATTACAATTGTACTTTGTAATTTAATTTTATTTTATTTTTTTTATTACTAATTGGTAATGTAATTTCCAATTGAAATTTAATTATCAATAGAAAGTCGTAACTCAGGCCTGATACATATTCTTTACGGCGTAGTTTTAGATACATATTATATAATATTGAGTGTTTACCTGTACAATTTGTCCGTTAACTAAGCTAGTGTCGACTAAAGAAGGTTGTAAATGAGTTTGTGCTTCTTCGATCATACCGACATTGATGCCTCGAAAACTTGGGCTCTTTGGCAATTTAACGTTACCGCTCGACTTCGACTGTGGCAGAGTATTACCGAGTACATGATTATTCGTGCCTTGCGCGCCGATAATTTGTACATAATGTTGCTCAGACTTTGCTCCCGAATTATTATCTTGTGCGCTTTCATTATAATTATCCAAAGTTTCCAAATTTTTGTTTGATTTCTCAACAGCCTGTTGCTGCTGAAGTATTCTCGCTTTCTTTTGTGCTTGAGCTTGTAATCGTAGAACCTGAGGACTGGCTCCCCAAGTGTATAATTTATTTGTGGTAGTAACAGCCAGCTGTAATAATAGAATATTTCTAAAAATCCATAAATTTAGAACAATAATACAACTAATTTCAAACTAAGATCACACGAAAAACTCACATTGTGAAAATATCCAGTAGTAATTAGGCCAATTTTTTCTGGCAACAAAGAAACTTTAACAGGAATTGACGATTTAATATTAGTCCCTATACCCAGCTGGCCGAAAACGTTACTTCCAAATGTGTAGACTTCGCCTTCGGCAGTAAGTACCAAAGTGTGGGCATGTCCGGCACTTATTTGTCGAACGATAGTGCCGAGGAGGGCAGTTACCAAAGTTGGTATATTTCTTTCATTTGTAGTTCCATGTCCTAATTGACCGTGGACTCCCCAGCCCCAAGTAAAAACTCTCCCGTCTTTGGTCAATGCGACTGAATGATACTGGCCGGCTACTGCGTCTATGATAATCTCCTGTGCGAGAGATATGATCAGTTCAGGATTTGGACATTGGAGCTTTTTTTCAAGCCCAAGTTGACCGAACTGACTGGCACCCCAAGCGTAAACTCCGTTGTTAGTCACAGCCAACGAATGACAACGCCCGCATGATACGCTCAGTACTTCTACTTTCACATTTTGAAAAGTAGGAACTATTTGGGGAGCTCCGTACCTTGACATTGTGGGACCGGTTCCTGTGCAGAAAAATATATGTATAATGTTTTGTGAAGAAAAATCTTTAGCTCGAGTCTGCATTGAAGAATTTTATTCAAGAAAGACTTGCCTAGGCAGCCTTGCGCTGCATTTCCCCAAGTGAAAACACTGTTATTCCTGATCAGAGCTACATGGGAGAATCCGGCAGTCAAAGCTCTTCTTTTAAAATCTGCATTTGAGTTTATATCTTCGATATCCTGTTGAAATCATCTTCGTAATTAGTAAATGAAAAACATTGTTTAATCTGGGCAGAATACTCTGAGGAGAGACTTTGCTGAAACTTTGATGGATCGATTTGATTTTTTTAATTAGTAGAAGGATTCTGATCACAGATTTCTTACAGCAAAATTAAAATAAAATTGGCTCATTGTTGTGTGACAGAAGTTTATGGGTAAAAAACCTTTCACAGTGATATTTTGGATTGATATTTTTTTTCGATATACATTCCAACATTATCTAAATTTCGTTGGCTGGCATTTGTTATTAGATTTCATATGGGTAATTTTAAAAGTGAAAAAATCATTTTCGTCAAAGTCTTATCAAAATCCTCCCTCAGTATGAATGTAAATATCTCACTTTCTCTGTATTAGGCACTTGTATACGTTGCATCAGTTTCGGTTCGTAGTTTAACTTAGGAGTCTTCTTACGTATCAGAGTTAGCAAGATAAGAAGAAAAGTTTCTACTATTTCCTCTACAGGTCCGCCAACTTCATCCTAGAATTACGTATACATTTATTGCAATGAAATTGCAAAGATCTAGAGAAAGTCAAAACCACATCTTCCAATCTATGCACACATCATACTTACTAAAGTTTCCGAAAGATCTAGAGAATCAAATTGACTAGATTGGGAGCTATGGGACGTAGTTCGATGTCGAGCTCTGCAACGAACTAGTAAAGGCCGTAGTACTGGACTCGTCGGATCATACAGAGCCGTCAGTCTCTGTGGAAAAAAAATAGGTGAGATGAATGACTCAGTTTAATTATGATGAATGATGAAATTCAATGTCCGCTAACAAAAGGTAGAGAATCGGAGTCCTACCTGAAGAGCAAACAATTGTAAAGTGGCAAGATTGGCAAGAACAAAAGCTATGTGGTGCTTGGCGAGATTCGGAGATACTATCATAGCTTGAATCAGGCCCGATTCACTCAGGCACATCAATAAACCATCTGAAATCAATAATGAAACAATGAATAAATCATTTTTCATCTACGAGATAAATTCGGATATAGTTTTTCTAACGTACAATCTAACTGCAGAGGAGAAAGCTGTGTGTTATTTGAATTCAGCGAACGAACGACCTTCATCAAAACGTCTAAAACTTGAGAATAAAGGCCTCTCTGAGTAGCTAGCTGTTGCAAGACCTCCCACAGACCGGTTTGTCCCGCAACATTAACGGCCAGGACTTCGTCGTAGAAGGTATTCGAAGCTAAGAAATTTCTGTTAATTGGGTAAACAGCAAAATTGAATTAAGAATGTATGGAACGATGTAACAATCATTTGAATAATTCGAAAGAATGTCTTTGAATTCATGAATACGCACGAGAATTGTTTGTGAATTTGATTGGATTGCTGGTTCGAAGCTCTTAGAGTTAATTCGGTGAATGCCATAACACTCAAATTGGACAAATGTATTCTGGTCGCAATTGATAACTCGGTAACTGAAGGCGGCGCCAAGCAGCCAGTAACGTAGCTCAATAATTCTGTTGTATGTCCAGCTGATGCGAACTTCAAAACACTTTTCAACAATCGACACTGTAATAAATAACAAAAAATTATAGTGAAGATAAAGAATCTGAATGAATCTGTGGTGTCTGGGGAAATTGGATGAAAGTGTCCGTTGGATCTAATGAATTAGAGAATAAAAGTATTGCAATCAATAGTTGGGATAATGAATATCTGACTAATTTGTGTGATAATTGGTCGAACTAGCATACTCACTCTTGATAATTTGTAGAGAACAATAGCTTGAGGAAATTCTTTATTAGACAAAAGTATATCGCCAGCATTTTCGAGCAAGTTTTGCAGATTCATACCGAAAACTAGGGCTAATCTTTCGGCTCTTTCCAGCTCTTTGTATTTCAATACTAGATCCATAAAAACTGAGAGTAATGGTCTCCTGTTGAATTAAAATCACAGAAAATAGTTAACACAATCAACAATTTGATCATCGCAATAATTCTGAGATATGAAATGTTGAGAATTTGAAACTACAAACCTTATTACGACTTTGTAAGCTGCGAAATTTGTAACTATTACACAAGTATCGACAATAGGAATATCGACTTTAAGATCCTCTACTCTTTTAGGCAAGCCATACTGATTGTCGATAGTCCCACTAGCTTCTTTAGGCTGTGTGACTTTGAAGTCTGTTACTCTGTAGACTTTGTCTATAACTTCGTTATTTCTGGTGAAAGAAAATCGTCCGATCACCGCCTCAGGATTAAACTCGCTATCGCCACCGATTCGGGTTTCAGAAAGCGGACAAGATATTATGAACAAAGATTTCTGGTGCACGTCGGTTACGTAGAATAAACGTTGCGTGAGTAAAATATCGTGACAAAACGGAGGCAACTTGTGAACGTAAAGAGGAACCACTGAGGCATCGGTCTCATGGATCTGTAAAAATGATTTATTGTCAGTGATGATATTGATAATTCAACTCAATCATTAGTATAATTCTGATATAAGGCATATTCGAACCAATTCGATACAACATTCTATTCATAATTCAATTCGACATCCAAATTCAATGAAACGTTATAAAAGTTGTGTTGAAATTGTATATTCTCTTACGGTAAGATGATTGGTCGGAGGATGATAGCCGGTATACAGATGCTGCCCATGGCGAGTATATTGAGGTGTGAGGAACATGTCTCGGGGTACCAGTTCTGGATTCAACGAATCAACTCTTCGTTCTGAAGAATGTCTGCTTAGGCCAACTGTGATTGTCTCATCAGTTCCACTGCTGCTGCTACTGTCTGAAATGACAGCAAATAATATATTGTAGACTTCTAGGTTTCAGAGTCAAATTTTAGAAATATCAGGAATGAACAAGCATTCGAAATCAGAGAAACCGAGCTTTTCAAAGCTTTCTGCATAATATCTGTACGGTTTTTCATTTTGGGCTGAGAATAACACTTTTTAAATGCTTCGCAGAGTTTTTGGGAATGATCAGACAAGAATATATTCCAGAAGTAGATATTTGAGCAGTTGAAAAAAATTAGAAAAATTAATTAAAAAAACTACTTGTTTTAAAAATTATATTAAGACCGTGAACAAGATCGTGAAAATATTTTACAAGGGGCATCGAAAGCTTGTCTTCTCTGCTTTAAAATGCCTTTTTGATTATTTTTTTCCTACGTATTTATAACTGAGATATTGCGCATTTTGTTTCTTTTGAAAATGAGAAAAATCATATCGAACTTGTGGACATTACTGTACATTACATGAGATTACAGTACCTCGTCTAGCCGAGGGCCCTGTTAGGCTGCGACTTCTGGTCTCTGCGAGTTTTTGTTTTAGAATGGCGAGTTTTTCTACAGAAAGTTGTTTGAGCCCTTGAAGCCGGGACCTGGTTGTAGGAAAGTTTTTAGCTTCATCATTGAGGCCTCCGCTAGAGTACAATAGAGGATTAGACCGATGAAAAGATTTCCCGCTGTCCAATGGGTAGACATAGCCGTTAGTACGCTGTTCAAGAATCAATCTCCACTGTTGTCGGATCTGACTGGTTATCAAGAGGGATACAACGTCCAGACTGTTATCCTGACAAATGTGAAGACTGGATATATTTCCTTTGACATTTGTCAGGCCAACTTGACGCCCACTCTCTAAATTAACTAGCACTATCTCCCCGTGCTCTGTTCCTATAATACCGACATGACCACACTCTACCACTCCTTGCCACCAAACCAACGCGCTTGGTCTGTAAAAAAAAAATACTTGATTACTACGAAATAGAGGAGAGTTTTTAATTAGCAAACTAATTAATGAAAAGAATATTCACATCTAGTTTGTGAATCTTTTCCAAATTTTTGTAATTATTTGAGATGATTTCTTGATGATCAAATAACATTAATTTCAATGTTGCTGTTTTTCAATTAATTAAATCACCAAGAAATCCTCGTGTATAACATTTTGTTTTGGTGTTTAGATGGAAACTATGTAAATTTGAGTCTTTCACGAGTCTGTGTACAGGTTGTTGAAATTAATTACCTTGCGTAGGAAGATTGAGTATTCAAAGATGAAAATGAAGTTATGTCGTTGGTCGCCCATCTGTGATCTATGCCAGAATTTTCATCGACCAATGCTAGGGCAGGTACAATGTACAAAGATCCATCGATACTGGCTGTGAGAAGCCAGGATCCGGAGGGATCGAAGCAAAGGGCTGAGATTCGTTTGTGAGCGCCTTGGAACCAGGGAATTCTCTTAACGATAGGTGGGCGGTTGATATCTCTTTGATAATGAAGTACGAGATCAGTGTTCCCGGTTGTAAAAGCCAATAGCTGTTTTCTGCCAATTTCGCAGCGTGCGCTGTAGCGGATCTCACTAGCTCTTAGGAGGCAGCGTAATTCGAACAGGTTTTCATGCATAAGGTTTATCGTCGACTGCGAACCTTCCGTTGATCCCGCCGCAGCCATTACAGTATTTAACGGTAAACGTCAAGGCGTAAGCATTGTGTCTGTAAGAATGAAACGAAAATGCATATAAAAACATGGCATAGTCGTACTAGAATTGAGCCCCATGCTGAAAACCGAGGTAAAGAATTCTAATTCCATTAGGGACAGAGAACAATTTGTTTTCGTTAGATAAGACTCGTTATGAGTCGTTAAGAGAAATTAAGTCATGGTTTGATATTGGGATAGATTTAGGACTGGAAATTTAGGAATTTACTTGGAGTTATTTTCTTTCGTTATATTTCTCATTGACGGCAGGCAAAAAGCTCAGTTTTAATTACGTGTCCAGTTAATAGAGGTCGAATTTATAAATTAGAAGGATTTAAACGAGTGAAAATTGATGACAAGGTCTGGATAGGACCGAAATGACAGTGAGTAATAATTGAATAGAAAAAAATATTAAATATTTCGAGAGGGTAGTGTATTAATTTGGCAAAGGTTATTAGAAAATGGTGTATTGCAAGATCATGTTATTTATAAATACTGCAGAGAACAGGGACCTCGGTTTAAAGATATTCTTCCTTTCGTAAAAGCTCCGTATCTTCATTGAAATAAGGAGAACCAGTTGAAACCTAAATGAACATGGAGCAGTGATACACTTGAAAAAAATAAAACTATATTCTCGAAATTTGTTATAAAGGTGAAAATAAAAAATCAGTTAACAATTTTGATCTACACTCATCACGAACTAAACGCCATTGCTACCTTCTTTATTCTCAATACGTCAAAATTTCGAGGTTAGGGTCCTTAGATTTTTGTCACCCCAAGTTGGCAGCCATTTAAACACAATGAAGTACCCCAACTGTTCGCTTTTCATCCGAAATGCAAAGCTTCCAACCTACGATTGGTAATTTCCATTAGAGCCAGCCAATCAAATTATTGTTTGTCTAATTGTGTCGCCTTGTTTCAGCTTGATGGAAAGCTCTTTCGTTGATTAGTCAGGTCGAACAGAATTGACCAATTATATCACTCGTATCGATTTTTGTCGTTTAAAGCCTGTAACGTCATAGCGACATTTTCACTCTTATCGTCAAAAATAGAGCTCTGTCGTTGGCTGAAAATTATTAACATATTGGAAGCGTTGGCGATCAGCCAATACAGTAACTCTGGCATTTTTAGTCGCGCGACAATGTCGCTACAATGTGCTATTATCCCGAAAGAAGAGCGACCACAGCAAATCAAGCACGAAAGTACTCTGACCGTAGATGTTAATCGCCGTTAGGTTAGGTTGCCAGTTTTGATAAATCTCGGATCTCCATATGCATGGATTTGCCGCAAACGTCAGATTACAGATCGAGTTGGCTCCTCGATTTAAAGAGGTTAAAAAAGGTTTATAACAAGTAGAGTATAGAGAAATGGCAACAGTAAAAGGACTAGGTAGGAACATTCCCTACTTGAGACAACAGTTCGCAGCCCTATTAGGAAACACAAGTGCAAGTGTTAAGTTCATATGCGTTGTTGTATTGTTCTCCTACTGTCTATCGTATTCCGAAGAGGCGGTACGAATACTTAGTGTAACACCAGGTTATCTCTTACCACCTGCATTCTGGATCTGGACAGCTTTCACATTCTGTTTTCTGGAAATACATTTCTGGGAAGTATGTGTCGACATAATCACCGTCGGTCTTTGTGGAAAATTAATAGAACCCCTTTGGGGTGCTATGGAGATGATGACGTTCTTTGCCATTGTCAATTTTGGTGTTGCCGTTCAATCGGCTCTATTTTATCTTTTCCTCTACATGTGCACCAACGACACGGACCTACTATTCGACATACACATACATGGATTGACCGGATATATCGCAGGTACTGTATCGTTATAAATCCATAAATCTCACTCCCAATTATCATCCAATAGAATCATTTTTCAACTGCTCTGCCCCGGACTGCTCATTACCTTCCGTTTTGTTGTTCGGCTTTCTCTAGCCCAACCAATCCGTTGATCATAACGGGACCCAAACATGTTTCATTGCCAAGGCACAAGTTACGATTCTGTGAAGTTTCCAATTTTCAAAAAACTATTCACTAATTCCGAACATTAAGATGATAGTTAACAGCATTTGTGTAGTCTAAAAGTAGAAACGTGTTAGAACTGATCAAATCCTTTTCAACGCGAAACCAATATTCTTGTATCCTTTGAGTGATGAAAAGAAAGAAGATACACCGCAGGTGAATTACTTGATATTTTTGGATATTATTACAGGCGTAAGCGTAGCTGTGAAACAAATAATGCCAGACCACATTTTGATAAAGACACCGATAGGAAAGATAACGAATAGAAATATCCCACTGATGGTTTGGGTAGTTGCATTGCTGCTTTGGCTTCTTGGATTACTGGAAGGAACACATCCAACGATGTTCCTTAGCGGTTTAGTCATCTCTTGGATATACTTACGCTTTTATCAGAGGCACAGTAACGGCACGAGAGGCGATATGGCTGATAACTTCACTTTTGCGAGGTAAAGAGGAAGATATGAAGAGTAAAACTTGTGTCAATCATGTTTTTTCGACCTTTGTCTTATGTATTTCATTGAGAGATATTCTACAATGTAATTCATTTGCTTAGAAAATTGAATGAGGTATTTTTCAAGATATCGGAACATAAGTAAACGTTTTTCTTTCAGTTTCTTTCCAAACGTGTTGCAACCTCCGATAGCAGTTGTGGGAAATACGGTTCATGGATTCCTGGTCAGAGTTGGAGTGTGCAAAAAAGTTGTCCGCAGGTTTGACATGTCCAATGCCACTCCTGGTTTGGTTATTAGTTTGCCAGGAATTGATCCTCACGATAGCGAAAGGCGCAGGTTTGTAAAAGAGCAATAAATTTCACGTTGGAAAAAATTTGCAAACCCATATATTTTGCTTCATTTATTACAAATCGTAAAATTTGTTGTATTCAACTAACTGAATTCTATTTCTATGTATACAAATAATTTTAATTCGGTGATGTTTTTTCAGACAAATAGCATTAAAGGCTCTTAGCGAGAGACTAAGTAAGGATCATGCAAAGCCATGGCAACCAGACAGAAGTAAGAAGCATTCTCCAGTTCCACCAGCAGTTTCGATTCCAATTCCTGAATCTACAACACCTAAGCCTCTAGCATCTCCGCTGATCCCACAGACTAACGTCAACATTCACAACCACCCATCCACTAGTACGTGATCACCTAAAATCGACTGATTTCAATAAGATTGTAAAAACGGGAAAGAAAAAAATCGGTCGGAGTTTCGCATGATGATCTCATACATGTACAGGATTTGGCTTTTATGAAGCTAGAAACCAGTAGCCAATCGTATTTTTGTGTACCCACACGTCGGATTCTAGAAAAAAGATAATCTCTCTTTTTAGTTGAAAAAATATACAATAGTTCGGAAAAAACATCCGTAAATGTCTTGCGCATTATCTTGTTTTTTGATACACTTCTTTCTTCATAATGTTGATATTTCGAAGTTTGTTGTACACCTCTTCCGATTGGTAAAACTCGCAGTTTCATCCCAAAGATTTCAGTTATTTGCCACTCCAAACTATGGTACAATAATTTAGTTCATTTCTGAATAACATGAATAGAATTCACTACCAAAAACCATATCTTATGAATTAGGATTGATTAAAATAATATGTATACGTATACTGAAATCAGCCAATTCTCTGTGGACTAGAATCTGACGATTTATGATTATTCGTAACTCATCCTGTTCTTTCAAGTACAGTCTACGAATTTAATATGTAGAATTTCTCATGAAAAATTCTTTCTTTGCTTCGTAACAATTATGACAATTGTCTTCCGTAAAATACTTTATTATTTTATGTGATATACACATAATGATCTACTCTGAAATGCAAACGATAGAGTTTGGACATGAGAAGTTTTTTTTTAACTAACCAATCTTCATGTCCACAATGTAGTGATACCGAAGTCTGTTGGACCTCGATTTGCGCTACCATATTATTCTCTGAGACGATCATAATTATGTAATATGTTTTACCAGTAAAAGAATGAGCTACGAATACATTAGGCACACGTGTAAAGCAAAGCAACGGGATCAAGGTATAAAAAAAAAGAAAAAAAACAAAAAAAACTGAACATGTTACTTGTAACGCAAAGTAACAGTGTGATGGATTTAAATTGAAAAACTATTTTTATGTATAGTATAAATGGGTTCTTCAAGTAAGTAAAGTTTTAAAGTGAAGCATCTTGGCCCTGTACTCGTACAGCGTTTCATCGTACTTCATCAGATGTATATATATATGTAATCTTTTTCTTTGTTTTGCAGATAAGTAAAGTATATATCATGTTCCGCATGTGGTCTGTGAGTACGAATTAGAGCGTTGCAAAAGTGCATAGGCTAAGATACGCTGCGTGAATAAATGGACATTCGTTAATTAAATGATAAGGAACTTAAGTAATATTATTATAATATATTTAAATGTTAAATATAATTGATTTTGTAAATACATCGCATCCTGTCGTTCTGTACAATATTAAATCTTACTGATTATAATTTTTATTCATTTATTTTTGTACAAACTAGTAATCCCAGAAGCCCCCAGGCTGTCTTAACAATCAGATTAAAATCAAACTGTAAGTCAAAATGTAGTATTGTGCAGAAGATAGTTGTAACTAATATTTCTGAAGAAAAACCTCTGAGCTTCCGATCAGATTGAAAATACAATGAAATTTACCTGGACAGAGAAAAAGTGAAGAATGAATTTAAATAATAACTACACTTCTGAAAAATCCGCGTATGTGAATGAAAGTTAGACAGTATGATCTGACAAATTCTTATGGAATTACAAAATAACATTTACCAAAATGTGAAAATAGTCTTAATGTCAAGTGTTTCAACCATGTATTTAGTTTTACCATATACTGCTATATTCAATCTGACATACAGGTGAAATAAGTATTCCAATCATGATAATGAAAAAAAAATCAGAAAAACAGCATCCGCAACCTTAGACGCTCTATCAAAATCTCCGACAAATCTTTCCAAATCCAGTCGTGGTTCTTAGAAAAAAAATGTCTAAACGTATTGATCCCCGAGGATCATATACACAAATGCAAAAAATCAACAAGAAAAAGATGTCCTATCTATAAAATTGTTGTTGATGCTGCGTCCACTGGGGTTGCGGAGGAGGAGGCTGTTGCTGCTGAGGAGGAGGGCCGTATTGCTGTTCCTGCATATAACCAGTCTGCGGTGGTCTAATCGGCGTAGAACCCGAAGGACCATATTGCTGCTGCGGAGGCGGTGGCACGTATGTAACTTGCGACGGATGTTGAGGTTGAGGATAGTACTGTTGTTGTGGTTGAGAAACTGGAGGAGGTACGTTATACGCTCCGTAATTGACTTGTGGGGGAGGAGGGGGTTGATAGTAATGATGATTTTGTTGATTGTGCATGTCGTGTGTGGTCATAGTCGTGTCTTGGATTGGTACAGTTATCAGATTAGTCCTCATGGGTGCATTTGTAGGTGGCGGCGCTGAACTTTGCTGGTAATTTTGCATGGGAATTATCGGTTGCGGCCTGTGCTGTTGTCGATGTTCTACTTGCTGCTGATTCACCATTGAATTCACTCTCGGATCATTTCCCATTATCGGCTGTACCATGTGAGACTGAACCTGTTTCATCCTACCGCTCTGCATTGAAACTGGTGGCATTTTTGTTATTTGGGAGTCCATTTCTGATTTAGGATGCATGTACTGCTGATCGACTTGCAATCCTTGAACCGGAGGTGGGGGAGCCGATATATGCCGATGATTTATATGGGCCTAATGACAAAAAGATATATTGATAAATTTTTAAATATTCCAAATATCATTCATTCAATTCATTTCTTTCTATTATCAATTTCACTCCAAAGATTCATAAGTTCACATCGATGAAGCTCTTCGGTAAGTGAAGGTAATAATAATAGAAATATACTGATAATTACCTGTAAATCCCTTTGGCTAAGATAAGTTCTCCTGCAGCCAGCATTGCCGTATCTAGTTCCACCATGAGTACACATGAATACGGTACCCAGTCCGGTTTGCTCTACTCTCGAAACCTTTTCCATGCATCGAGGGCAGACCTTGTCTTCTCGCTTTGCGCAAGACAAGCAAAACACATGTTTGCAAGGAATCTGAAAAGGTGAGATCTTTGTTAATCATTGTTCCTTTTAATATGACGTGCATTATTCACTTAGATAATTTAGAATATTCACTGAATCAATGATCCGAGTATTACCATACGTCCGTAGATGAGAATTGGTTTCAGACACTTGTCGCAGCAATGTATCATAGGATTTAGAACTTTTTCTCCAATTAGATTAACTCTGTGATCCCATCGCAGCCTTAACATCGGTTCTGGGGGTCCGCGGTTGATAGTTGTGAAAGTCGGAGCTTCCAGTTGTGATATGTCAGCTTCTAAATCAAACTGTTGCTCTGCTGGCGGTTGCTGCTGCGATTGTTGAGGCTCCTGTTGTTCAGCCTCGACTCCCGCAGTTTCCATTGGAGTCTCTTCTGCCGGTTGTGGAACTTCATCTTCGTCGCTTTCTATTATCTAAGAATATTGAACCAACGCATGAGTAATCATTACGGATTGACTAAAGTTCCTGGTGCGGGTTTTGAAGTACATTTTTTTCCCCAACTAAGATAATAATTCCACAGTTTCATGTCAAGTTTCTAATCACTTAGATTCCTGAAAATTTAAATAGTGGTGCAATTTTTACGTTTACTACTAGACTCTGATCTGGTATTTTATGAAAAATTCGTAGCATCGACAGCCTCGAGTTTTTGATTTTCTTTCCCTGCCGTTGAATATGTGTATGTGATTGATTCAGTTTTATATGACAGGAATATGATACCAGTATTTAAAAATTCCTATATTTTCCAGTCATTACATTTTGTATTTTGAAATACTAATTCTCAGTTGTCTGCAAAAGACTTAGCTTTGAGTATTTGAATAAACTATCAATGAAAAGCTTGTGGTTCAAGCCACGTTAATCCTGATTATTGATAAATGTGAGTTTAGGGCAGGAATGTAGATCGTATTCCCATTGAATTGTGATTTATGAGATTAATTCGGCATATTCAGTGATACAAAATTATTGAGATATTAAGACTTTCTGAAGACTATTATTATCATTATTACGAGGTAAATAATTTTATTGAAAAATCTTTGGATAGTTGACAAATAGAAGTGAATACCTTTACAGCTTTTTTTCCACGACCCCTAGCCCGTCCTCGAGGACGTCCACGGGCTCGTCCACGGGCTCGACCTCTCATTCTTTTCCCACCATCTTCCTCCATTACTGGAATTACAAATAGGGAATATAAATACGGTGTAATTCTATTCAAATAACAACTAACGATAGAGTTCTTCTTTGAGGTTAAGTTCGAGATGGATGGAGCGTTGAATACGCGAGTAATAAGCGTTTCGAAGAATTATAAAACAGAACCAGGACTTTTGATACACTCGGAAGTGTGAGATACTTTTGTTACAAACATCATAAATACGTACAAACATAAAAGAAGGCTAATTAGTCAAAGTGAATCGAATAACTATCTGACATAACGCTTCCTTCGTTTCATTTAACCTCTGTAAACTGAAAATTATGTACGGCATGTAACAACGCGAAGTTGGCTACGATCCGTTCGGGCGCCGGATAAAATCGCGTCCGGTAACCATGGCAACGATATGACGCGACAAACGATATACGACTATGGGAGTAGTTCAAGAACACAGACAACTTGACAAGAGTCACAAGCCCCAACAAAGGCAGACCGATGAACTAAAATCAACAAGCGTCCGAATTCCAAAAGTGGGAGATCAACTGTTCTGGTAAAGTAGTGTCAAAAAATATTAAAAATGTCTTGCTGTTGTGGAGATGATGAAGAAGAACAACGTCCGGAACCTACACGAGTCCGTGGATGCACGGATATATTCTGGCTATGTCTTTTCATACTGTTTTGGTTCTTGATGGTACGTAACCTATAGAATTATCTCTACTGGTCTTCGATTACGTTAAACTGCTGCCTAGTTAGTACGTGACTGAGAATCTAATTACCTCTCTAATATTCTAATAGGACTAAAAACCCACAATTACAACTCTCCAACCTGTTATTTACGTATTCTTAATGCTAGACTACGAAAATCTCATAGTCACTCTACGATTTTTTTACGTTTTACTCAAACTGCAGATCCCCCTGCTGAAAAAAATATTCGTTTTTATCAATGTGGCTCTCAGATTCGGATAACCTTTTATCACTCAATTGTCACAGTTAGTTTTAATTTATGAATACTAGTTCAAACAAAGCGACTGTCGAATTTCTTTTGTTCTCTTAATTCCGAGGTATTGATTCACGAACATAAAATATAAATTCTCGGACAATTGTTTGATCAATATTGATTTTATTTTCTACATTTTTGTACCTATAGGTATGATTCATTTTCATTTCACAAACATGAGGAGAAAATTCAGGTTTAATCCATGTGCGAATTTTTTCGCAATAAGTTGAAAAAATAGATGGAATCCTAATCAAAGAAATTTTATTTGTGTAGATTTTGATTGCCGCCTTTGCTCTTGTGTACGGCAATCCGATACGCTTAATAAACGGATATGATAGCTTTGGCAACACGTGTGGTGTTAAAACAAACCAAAAATTTGGGGACATGGAATTGTCAGGACAAGATACCAGCGATAAACCGTTAGTACTATTAATTTTCCTGTATTTATTCCAGTAATTCCTTGATATGGCAAAGTTTTATAAATCATGTGAACTATATGCCGAATATTTTCCTTATGCATCATGAAACGTTTGTCAGAAAACTGTGCATAAATTTAAAACCTGAATACAATACAAAAGAAAGTAAACATGAATCATCTCTGACACAACTCTGCATTGATAATCTAGCCTTGAGATAAAGCAAATGGATGTAAACAAGTCATAGTGAGGAGATTGGTAATAAATTCATAACCACAGATAAGAGTATTTATAAATATGTTAATATTGTTGATTAGTTACTTAATCTGTAAATGTTATTGTCATCTTATTTGATAATGTGTATTTCAGATACTTGTTCTTCTTGGATGTTCAAAATGTAAAACAGTCGTTGAAAATCTGTGTGAAAAAATGCCCTGATAGAAAATTGACACAAATGAGCGATGTATGCCAGTTTTATCGTGACACTGGGTCTCGGCTCTGCCACGATAAACCAGGGAGTGAATTCAGCGCTTGTAATACTCAAAACAAAAAAGAAATGACAGGATCATGTCCAACACTGCCTGTTTACGACAGTGTCGTAATTTTGAATCGCTGCATTCCAAAAGCTGTTGAAGACATCGGTAAAAGTGTAATATCAAACTTGTACGGGCTGATCAATTCTTGGGATGTTATTGAACAAATTCTAGGAGACTTGTACAAGACTTGGAAAGAAATTGTCGCCTTATCCTTCCTTGCTTTTGGTAAATAATTTCACTTATTTCCCTTTTACTTGCTATTATTGAGCGATTCATTATTGAGCACGTGAATGAATAAAAATATAATTTTTCTTTCATTTCAGTCTTATCTCTCTTCATGATCGCCATTTTCCATTTACTAGCAAGCATTGTTAGTTGGATAGTTATGATCCTAGTCACAATAGCATGTATAGGTAAGTACTATCTAATGTGACGATAATGTAAATTACCCATGTCGAGAAGATAATTTCATTTTCACACTTTAAATTTATCTGTTGAATGAAATTTGATAGCAAAAGAACATTCTGAAAAGAGTTCTTTGAGTTCTACAGAATTCTAATAGCTATTATCAAGCCCTTTTCACGAATTCTAATCATATCAAATTTTGATATTAATTAGGTGGTACCGGCTTACTTTGGTGGACATACATTCGCATCAAGACAACGTTAGATAAAACGAATCCAAATGAGCTATTAGAGGAGTCAGTACGCAATGAAAAAGCATTTTTGGTCTACTCTATCGTAGCTACTATTATCACTGTAAGTCCTAAGCCTTCAGTATAGTTGAAAAAAAAAAAAAAAACATTTTGGTTAAGAACTGTCCGTATTTTTCAATCGTGATTCTAATTTTCATTTCAAATTTCAATCCTAATCAACTTGTTATTTTTACAGATTATCTTATTGTTCCTACTTTGTGCTCTGCGCAAAAGAATCAGTATCATGGCCCAACTGTTTAAAGAAAGTGCTAAGTGCCTCGCCGAACTTCCCGGATTATTTTTTCAGCCCTTGCTCACATTTTTGGCTCTATTAGTATTCTTTGCATTTTGGATATCGATTGTTCTATGCCTCGCTACAGCCAGTAAGTGTTTTCAAAAAGTTTATACATACAAACATTTTTAGGAATAAGCAATTTGATGAAGCTATGCTTCTACAAATTATCAATCAATAAATAATATGAATTTCAGATTATCCTGGAACAAAAGATGTAAAAATGTTCGAAAATCAAGTAATCGATCCATCGCAATTGAATTCTGGAGGAGAGAAGACCGCCATCGACCGCTTTAAAAGTATATATGATTTATTTATCAAGTTCAGAATGTAATTAGTAGACAAAATTTAACTATTGGTTGATGAATATCAATTATAATCGACACAATTTTTAGCTTTTACTCTTGTAGAGTACGTCGATCCTACCTGGGTCAAGTACATGTGGTGGGTTTACATTATTGGACTGATTTGGATCTCAGAATTCATCATTGCCTGCCAAAATATGGTGATCGCCGGGGCTGTTGCGCATTGGTATTTCAGGTACTGATTCACCATATGTTTTCGTTTATTCCATATCTCCTAATATTTCAATAAGTTTTATTATCGCAGAAGAAATGATAACCCAATTTCTATAAATTTTGAACTATAGATAAAGCTTCATAATTCCTTTTCCACTTCCTGCAGCAATCTTTTAACATCCTTCAGCCTCTCCCTAGTCCGTCTGATTGATTTTAAATCCAAAAATCAAAGTGCTTGAAGTATGCTACTCTTCGATGCAATTTTATCGGTCTTATGTGATATAAAACGGCAAAAGATCCTGCGACTTGATATCAAATATGAGATAATGATTGATTTTCTTTAAATCATACAATCCATGCTATTTCAATGAAATGATAATCATTGTCGATTTACTCTTTACAGGGGAAAAAATGCCAGTCTTTCTCCAGTATGTTCATCTATGGGTAAACTGGTCAGCTACCATTTGGGATCAGTAGCTTGCGGTTCGTTATTAATCACCATCTTCAAAGTGCCCAGACTGATTCTCACCTATCTTCATGCGAAGTAATATTACGACTTATGAGATTGATCACCCAATTACCCATTGTCAAGTTGTATTCGATAACTTGTATTTATTTTTTAATTCATTTCAGATTCGAAAAGACCAAAGAAACATCTCCGTGCTCGCAATGCGGACTGAAATGTTGCATATGCTGCTTTTACTGTTTGGAGAAATTCATCCGCTACATGAATCACAACGCATACACAGTCGTAGCTATTGAAGGAACACATTTCTGCAATGCTGCTAGGATTGTAAGTAGTAATCTCGCTTAGCTTCAACTAGTAGAAATTAGGAAATGACATAAGCAAAGTGATGTGATGTCATACACTTCATGCCCCACTAATAAGAGTGTAAATCACCTAATCTGTACAACGAATTGTAGGCTTGACATCAGCTGGTGATATTATATAACATTCATGAAGCTGCTTCAGCAACCATATCCTATTACATTTTTATTCATATTTCAGGCTTTCACCACCTTGGTTAGCAACGCCTTGCAGATTGCAGTAATAAATAGCGTCGGTGACTTTATTCTGTTTTTGGGTAAATGCTTCGTAACTGCAGCGACTGGAAGTGTTGGATTATTGTTCATGCGGCAAGATCCGAGACTGCACTTTTATGCAGCACCAATTTTTGTCATTTGCGTATTCGCATTCTTTATCGCACATTGTGTGATTTCTCTTTACGAGGTGAGTTGAATGAACTGCACTTTCTAAAATGTTTTGATTCTTCTGTATCAGAAAAATAATCTCACTTGTCTTTTTTCAGACCGTCATCGATACTTTGTTCTTGTGCATCTGCGAGGATAAAAATTTAAACGGCGATAATGGTAAATGGCGACAATCCGCCCTGGCCAACGTCGGAAGTCCTAATGCCGTGATAAATGGCCAACAGCCGCAAGAGTTGGCTCCGATAAACCAATAAGTATTAACGAGTGCTTTTATTTACACTTTAAAAATCTTCAATTTTTTATCCTATTAGCAAGGTATATTTACTTCCCTAATGGTAAGATGAGCTAAGATATAGTTATATAGATATTCATATTTATATCTTTTGACAATTTTATATACATTCTTTAAGAATGATTTTTATTTACAGTTATACATTCTTTATTTTTTTGCTCTGCGAAAGTTATCATATACCTAGGTATACATGATTCTTTCAGTGAAATATCATTATAATAGATTTTATAATCTTGTTATGATTATTTTTAGAATTATATTCGATTTGATTACAGCACAAGCGTGTTAAACGGTACAGATTATGACTACTAGGCGGTTGCCAATTGAGAATAGCTCACAGCTCAGACAAGTGCATTTTTATTGAATTTTTATCACTCTTGCTTCAAATACGTATACGCCGCTGAATGTATTTTGAAGTTTTGAATTCCAAATTCTTTGTATAGATTAATTAGTATTGTAAATCTTTCAATTTTTAACAAAACCACGAATCAGATTCCATTTGAATATTGAGTGCAATAATTATAGGGTATATCTATTAACTAATGTACAAGTACGCACACTTTCTATTGTCCAGAGAGAACTCTGACTTTTATCTATTCGTTAAGTTCTTTATAGTAGGTATTAAGATCTTCCTCCTGAATAATTTTTTTGCGCTGAAACGTACAGAAACTATTTTTAAGGACACTCGCAGTTTTACTCAAATACATAGTATATTTAGCAACGTAAGATAAATGATAAATAATATAATGACCAGATTATTCATATGCCGAAATCACGTCGTATGTACGCCAATTGAGAATGTTGGAATATGTGATGATACACTGGCGATGATAATTTTATACACAGAATCACAAATTATAACGAAGGGATTGAAGTTGACTCAATATTTTACCCTGCCTTCAACTGGGATCCTAATTTCACAAGCATTTTTAAATGTTTTAAACAATTATTTTCAACGACTTGAGGCTTTGTGAAACCAATGAATGCGATTGTTATTGTGATATACATAGCTAGAATTTGAGAATGGAGAATTCAAGCTAGAACTGCGTGCTGATAAACAGTGCCTATCGATAGAAAAGTACAAGATTTTAAACTGTTGAAGATGATTAGAGTGATTCTTATCCCATACTAATATATACCTCCCAATTTTCGTTCTTCGATCGAATATAAGTATATTCTTTGATCAGTCATTGAATTTCTCCTGATGTGTTCAGTACAGCTTTCTTTATACGCAATAAATTAATCAGAAGTTTCACTTTAGGATGATATAATTTGTAGATGTGAACAAAATATTTGAGAAATTAAGGCTACTACGAACAAACTGATGCTATAATTCAACGTCCACTTCAAGATCGTGCAAACATCTGTCTTGAATAATTTTTATACATTTTTTTTTTTTCTTTTTACAGGAATAATTATTCACCCTAAAGTTTAAAATCAATTACTTTGTACATAGCCATTTATACAAACTTTGCAGAAGTATTTTGACCATGAATTTACATATTTATAGTAATAGTATATTTGTTATAAGTACTGTTATTGAGTTTGCTATATATTATACAGATTGATTCCTTTTATTATATACGATCATGTTAATCATTGGGAAAAAACATTTCGATGCAACTACATTAGTATTGATTGTTCTAATGCTATTTTTTAAGCTGATATTGAGGGGGGGAGAAAAAAGAGGAAAAAAAGCGTATAGTTAGGCATTTCTGTATGTAAGATTTGATAATACACTCAACAAGTTTTGAATATGTAATCATATAGTACAAGATTTTAGATATAAAACATAATAAAGTTTGATACTTTTTGTCAAGGCACTATTTTTTAATAATGTTATTCGAGATGCGTTTTTAATTGTTATCTCAACAACAAAGTGTTGTAATGTGTAGAAAATACCGAATTAATGAAGCCTTAATTTAACTTTACGGAGGTAACTCTGTGACATTATGATAACACACCAGACCTTTGTGATCATGCAAGCATCTTTTTAATGAAATGCAGCCACTAATATCCGCACTGTATACTTGTAATTTGTAATTGATAATAATTATACACAATAATATGTATTTTGTATTAATGTATTTTATTGCAACAATCGCGTGTCAAAAACAATATAATAAATAGAGTGATTCAATTCTTGACTTTTTTTGCAACTATTGATTTCTTCTTCTTCTTACTCTGCTTATTACCAACCAAATGCTTTTTTGGTTTCTTTTTGGAAAACTTCTTTTGAGCAGTGCCAACTCCATTTTCAACTTGGCTTTGTCCCTCTATTTCTTTTTTTTCCAATTCTTCAAACTTGGCTGCCGTCGCCAATGCGTCTCCCTTGAATATCTCATCCAATGGATTTAGTGCGTAAGATTCTTCTGGCTTATTTGCTTCTGCAGTTAATTTCTGCTCTATTCTGTTCAGATACTTTCCGGCTACTTTTTTAGTCAACGATTGCCGATACTGAAACGAAAATGATATTATTACAGCTAATTGTTGTATCATTTAATCATATAAAATGATGTCGTATTCTGAGAAAAAAAGAGTCAATAAGAAACCTGAAAGGACTAATCACCTTAGCTGGAGAAACGTAATGTGGATTGTTCCAAAGGGTTTCTCCTCCAAAACTGCTAGAAAATATCTTCACTGGATTTAGGACAAATCTGGGTCCAATTTCAGCCAAGGCACCGTCCTCTGTTAAAATTTGGAAATTTCTGAACCATATTCTATTGTCCAAAACACTAAAAGTGTAAACGTGGTCGAAAAACGGTTGACTCTTAGGATGCTGATTCGGCACTCCAAATATCTGCGTCAACAATTCTCTCAGCAGATTGTAATGGGGTTTGGCATTGAAATTTTCGTCGAATGAAAGCAGGGGACGAGATCCCTTCAAGCAATTGCCCGTCATTTTTAATTCTGCCATTGTATAAACTAAAGTAAAATAAAATCGGTATTATTTTATTAGGTGATTCAATCTTCAATTTATCTGCAATGAAAGGTATTTCATAAATGTCTCAATAAAAACCAAAAAGACGTACTATTCTCGACAAGGAATTTAGCGCAAGGTCCAGTCGGAACATTGGATAGCCACATATAAAGATCTCTTTTTTTTCTACCCTCGAATAATATGGCTTTGTTGCAGTTTTTCATTTCGCACATTTCGTTGATAATTTGTAAATTTTTCGAACGTTCCATTTTGCTCTCTGGCCGATGATGAGGCATCAGTTGTTTTATGTCTTCCATCAGATGACGATCTCTGTGGTTTATTCCGCGAGATGCAAATACTAATACTCTCTGTTTGTTTATCCATCTCGTCTGTAATAAGCGGAATAAAAAATGAAAAAAAAAAAGAAATTAAACTCTTATTTCCAGTTCATATCCAAGTCGAACAGAGTAAGAACTGGATAATTGTGAGAGAAATAAGAGCGCAAGTTTTTTTCTCTGTATTCATCAAACATAATAATAGGAAAATTGGGTGAAATTTTTTCAACAAGTCTACAACGTGGGATCAAGAGAGGTTAGAACATAACCTTTTTGGGCGGAGGCTCGTCCGAACTCCGTTTGGATGGCGGTAGCTGTACCGCCTCTTCGGTTATAGCATCTTTAGCCTTTTCACTTTCTTTGCGTTTTCGTTTTACACTTTTCTTGACCATTTTTTCGTCTTAAAACGGTTTACGAATAACAGCGAAATTGACAATTAACCTATACAAATGAAAACAACGCACGTGTTGGAACGGCGCCAAGGGGGTAAACCGGTAGGCAAGGATAATTTCCGGAAGTTCAATGACTAACTATATGATACGATCCGCGGCTCTTTTCCTTTTTGAAAGCTGAGTTTACGACCTATTAAAGCTTTGCACAAAGTAGATTGACGCTTACGTCGACGCCGCACTGCCGACACTCGCCATTCTAGTCTTTCGCGGCTAATAAGGTTCACCCGTCGATTGAAAAATACATAAATTAGAACTAAACTACCCCTTTTCGTCGTAGATATTTGTGTTATACCAATTCGGTATGGCGGATTCTTCTTACGAAAAAGGCTTGACGGAGTTATCTAAAATGAAGGTATGTGCAGACTTCGTCAACGGATTGAAAACATCGTCGAGCAATTGTAATCTGACGTTAACCTCAAAATATTGAACGAACTCTTCTGACACCAACATAATTGTTAGTATCGAAAATACACCGACTCGTTACGAGAGTTTGGGTAACGACGGACTGTCTTCGATGATTCCAGTCCCATTTTCTGGTCCTAAAAAACGTTTGAATGCAAAAAGCCATGTGCGCGAGACGAGTAAACGCTTCTCAATTTTCCGAATTGTTCCACTAGTTTTGACTGTTTTGTTACCGAAAATATCCTCTATTGAGGTTAAAAATCATCACATGGATGGATATTGATTTCCATCATGTTTTGAGTGAGTGAAAGATCGGCAATGAAATATACAAAATAATTAATAATCGATCAAATACATCGAATGAAAGGGGATTGCACTGGTCTTGCTCAAATTCGAGTCCAATTGGATAGAATTACATTCGATGATATTACACCGTTAAAAATTGACTGAAATTATTCTCAGGTAGCAGATCTGAAGTTAGAACTTAAACAACGAGGTCTGTCAACGACAGGAAATAAAAACGAACTAGTGGAACGACTTCAACTAGCTATGCACGGAGGTGAGTCAATAACAATTAATAAAAATGTTCATTCCTCAAGCCGTATTCGTTCCACAGATTCAACTTTATCACTTGACGAAACCACCGATGAAATATTAGACGAGGATGCTGTTTTGGGGGTATGTAAATTTCGGAATACACTCTGTGATTCCTTTTCACTCCGTAAATTGAAATCTAAAACAAATATTCTTATAAATCATGAAATTCAATAATACAAAACGAAATTTGAACAAAATTAGTGATTATTTCAAATTAGAACTGCAATACTTCTTACAAAATCTCAATTTAAGATAAAAATAAAAGACTATCATCTATATTCTTATATCAAACGTTATTTTGAGGTATTGGTAGCTCAACGAAGCCTAATTTTGATCTCAACTATTGCTTGTTGATATAGTTGTCAAAATACTCATAGATTTTCAGTAAGTAAGTAATTAAACTTTATCTGTTGAAATAAAGCTCATTTATGATGATTCTTATTAAGGATGAAGAGATAGAGGAGCTATCGAGCAAACCAGATTCGCAGGAATCTGGCGAAAAAAGGAAATTGTCAACAGATAGTAATTCAGGAAATTCCAAAAAAATAGTCCTGAATCGTAATCCGATACTTGAAGATATTCAAAGCGAATTAACAGGAAAGGAAAATAACAATGCAACAGACTCAAGTGAACCTGAAAAAAAAGTTATCAAACTATCTCAGCTGGGTGTTAAAGAGGTAATGATTAACGGTAACATTATTTCAAACATCAAGCCATTTTTCAATCTCAAATATATGCCATTTAGACGTCCTTCATTCTGTACCACCCAAAATCATTCTTTCCATTCGATGAAACGTTATTAGAAAAATTCTCAATGGCCATAATCTTATTACTACATCGTTTTGAAACAGCGACTGGAAATGAGGGCCAAGAAATTTGGCGTTGCTCTCTCTGAATCTGCAAAGAAGGAAGCAAGATCTGCCAGGTTTAATTCGAACAACCAGAATAACAAGTCAGCTGCATCTATAAACGTTCCAGTGGTAAATTGCAAAAAATATTAACTCAACTAGTTTCATGTACTTTGTACAGAAAAATATTTCCCTATAAGTAATTCATTATTGTTGTAGGAATTATTTGAATTTTTAATAACTTCTCCGCAATTTATTTCAGCATACAACCTATGAAGTATTAAAGAAGAGAGCCGAGAGATTCGGAGCGTCAGTTTCCACTGTGATGGAAAAAGTATGTAACAACTTGCTGTTTATCTTTTTGTTCAGAAATTGACCAAATTTCTTTGATCGCCCTGAAAAAGTTTCAAATACTCTGAGGATTGTATCGTTTTTATGAAACATATTTTAATTCCTTGTTGGTGTGTTGAACATCAGTTTAAAAGGCATGTCCAAATCTGATAAAATTTGATGAGTTTTAATGGTGTCACTTGTTGTTTTTAGGCTGAAATGGAATCTAGGATAGAAAAGAGGAGAGCCAGATTTGGGGAAGTTAAGCCAATCGACAAATCATCTGCGAAAAAGATCAAGATAGTGAAATGATACTCGATATCATATGCTAAAACGGTACTTTAGGTTTACGACTAGATTTCTGGGAATTTTTCAATGAAACCAAGGATCAAATGTGGTTATTAAAAATTAGATAAAATTTTGCGCACTGTTACACGGTATGAGAATACATACGAGTATTCTGCGATCGAGCAAATTTTATAAATAAATCATGCGCAAGTATTGTGAAACAAAGATATAATTATACAATGATAAGAAGATTGCCAGTTTTAAGATTTCATGATAAAATGATCAATGTAATTCCAGAATTTTTAAATTTGAACGACTTCAAATAAATGTTATTAATAAGAGTTAAAGTCCAGCTACCGTATGAAGCTTCTGCAATAATTATCTATACCTCTAACACTGCTGTATAAATTTGCACAATTCCAAATACGTACGAAGAATGAGAAAAGTGTTGTCTGTAAAATCGTAAGACCTATTCGAAGCATGATGGTTATTTACGACATTTACGATATAGGAAGAGTAAAAGATAAGAAAAAGTAGACAGGGTGTAATTAGGAACTTATGCAAACTTTATTTCGACTTATTATAGCCGATACCTCTTCGAAAACGTTTAAATCACATACGACGTACACACATCTTAGTTACCTGGAAATCCTTAGATGTTAAGCATTGATAATAAAAAAAAATAACTGAAATAAAATGAAAATAATTTGACAATTTCGGTATCGAAATACCCTGACTGCCAGATTTTACAGACACAGAATGGACTATTTTCATTCGATTTATACTAATGTAGGTATGTTCACATTACGCCAGCGACAAATCTTATCTTAAATAAAACTTATGGATAATTATAATACAAATATAGAATCGATCACGATACAAATAAAGTCTAGCGGTAAAAACTAAATTGTTCTCATAGTTAAAGTTGATGTAATATTGCAAATGTAAAACTCCCGTTCTCTGATAAAATGATCAGACTTCTCTCTTGGATTCTTAGGTTTATCAAATTTCCATCGAGTATCTAGCTGCTATAGATCTAAGATAAGTTATGGAAGACTATTTGGAACTTAGAAAAATTGAATAGAATCAATCATATTATAACGTCTATCTATCTACCAATATATTTACAGTATATTACTCTAAGTACAGTTCAGAATTTTATGTTGACATTGCGCATCTGAACCCAAGATTCCCAGCCGAAGTATCAGGCGTGTTTTGACTCCGCGCAGCACATCTGTATCTGTAGCAATAACTCTCGTGACATAAATAAGATCCCCCTTTTTTCACTTTATCCGTCCCACTCGGTGGTCCTGTCTGTAA
This sequence comes from Ametastegia equiseti, assembly GCA_963989295.1. NCBI lineage: Eukaryota > Metazoa > Arthropoda > Insecta > Hymenoptera > Tenthredinidae > Ametastegia > Ametastegia equiseti. The sequence goes on along the minus strand of OZ022389.1, from coordinate 13,711,797 downwards.
AATATAAGTTAATAATCAGCCTTTGGGACAAAAGAGCTCAAGTTATATGGTGATTAGAATTTGAGTAAATCTTTTTTCAACGCAATTGACGAATTTCAATGTTAGAAATTATAAGATCGAGTAACTGAAATGTAAAATGTAAAATTATTGTAGAAATGGTGAACTAACGGGATCAGTTGCAGGCTGATCGTCATGCTCGGTTATCCACCAATCTGCGGTCCATTCCCATACGTTTCCAACCATATTATAAAGGCCATAGCCATTAGGATGAAATTCTGTGACTGGCGATGTTCCCTCATATCCATCTTCGGCGGTGTTATTACTTGGAAATACGCCTTGCCAAATGTTAGTCCTAAGTAAGGATAATCGACAATTCCAATTATTCATTACTACATAATATATTTAAATACAATTACGTAATATAAATACAAAAAGTTCTACAAACATAAAATGGTATGTCTTAATTTTTAGCTTCATTGAATACTACTGATCATTTGAGAAGGTATCTACTTCCTTAAAGTGGCTATTTTACAAGGCCCAGCGTATGCCAAAGGAATTTTTGTACAATCAATTCTCATTAGAAATATTCCCTGCTTTTTCGAATGTGTTTGAGGTTGATAACGTTGGTGCAACAGGGTATTGCGAATAAAATTATGTAATTGAGGAGTGGAATCATGTAAAAACAACAGAGTTCAGTGCAGAATTATCTACATCCATGAAAGCGTGTTTACTATTATTTGTATATTGAGATTTCAGAAACATTCAAATCCTCTCAGGTGTGAAACTTATCTTGATAATATTTTGTTGCATTAATATTGCAAACTTCAACTATTGGCTCTCACAGCATCTGACTCGAGGACTCACAGACCTTATTCACTAGCTTTTGTATTATGTAACTGCATTCATAACTACAATGTAGTTATTGCACTCCGTAAAAAACTCTTGGTTTATTAGTTGTTTCTAATCATTCTGTTATTTTTGCCATCATGCATAATGCTAGAGTCAGTAGATAAGCCTTCAGAGGCCAACCGATTGTTCGACCTTTGACTTTTCGGTCTATAATTATTCAAAGGTCGCTTCTAGTTCAGATTAACAATACATTTGCGTTTCCACAGATCAATTTCCATTCCACAATGTTGTGAAAATACACAAAACGAAAAGGAAACTTTTGAGAAACAGACCCCGAAAACAATGTGAATTGCTTGCTTCACAGGTTCACAAAAAGGTCTTTGCTGGTAGACCAGGACGTTTGGCTTATGAACAAGTGAAGGACTGAATGCAACCAGAAGTGATAGTCAAAAATACAGGAAATGAGATGATTCAAACAATCAGTAACTGCATCGAATTTTACTGCAAAGCACTATAAATTTCAGATCGCAAGGATTTGTTTGAGAAGGACTACAGGAAGCTTCTCGTTTAAAACGTTCTCGGTAATGTTTTTTCATTGCATCTGGGTCATTATTTGAAGACATCTCAAACATCTAGAATCAAAGCTGCCTTTAAACTATCTTCAACCGTATACAACCATCCAACAGATCAGAAAGGCAGAAGATCCTATCTTTGAACTAAAATGTGTCTCAGAACAACAGCAAACGTCGTAAGTTGCCAAAGTTTGAAAATTCTGTTGGAACAAAATAATGAAATCTTGAAAAAAACCAGTGAATAGTCAATGCATCTAGGCTCACATCGCAGAAGATTGACATTTTTTTCTCAAAACACATCCCACCATGATCTACAACTTGTGGAATGTGTTTTTTTTTCTCGTATAGATCTCTTAACTCAGCCATTCAGAAACTGAAGAACTGTTTTTGTTTTCTTCATGATTTCAGTGAGGTGTTCATTAATACGAGATAAGATTCCTCCAAATCTCTACAAACCTATGCTCATTATTTGGAGTCAATCGATTCCCCCAAGGGAAGAGACGTTCTGTAACAAGTCCTCCTCTGCAGGCTACTTCCCATTCAGATTCTGTAGGCAGCCTCTTGCCGAGCCATTTGCAAAATGCTGTTGCGTCGTTCCATGAGACGTGGATCACAGGGTGATCCAGTCTGTCTGTGAAATTTATGGTTTGTAATAATTGCAGGGACATGGAGAGAGATGGGATTGTTGAACGGACGTATTTTTACCTAGTATATTAGAGTCTGGTCCTTCGGGGTGACGCCAGTTGGCATTTTTGACGGGAAGCCACCACGGGGCCTGGGCGACTGCCTCGTTTATTTTTGATTTTGTTTCTTCGCTTAGTAATCCTTCGAATACGAAAGAATCACCGAACTTTTCAGCCTCGGTTTTGAAGCCTGTAGACTTGACGAATTCATCGAAATCTTTATTACTCACTTCGTACTTGTCGAGGTAGAAACTCTTCAGCGTGACGTTCCGCCTCGGACCTTCACCGTCCACGACAAATATAGGCCGATTTGTACCGACGGCGAACGTGCCTGCATTTATTAACACCATTCCATCTCGGACGTTCATTCCGTGACCTTTTACAAGCTCGTTTTCGCAGGTTTTACTGCTATCAGCGGAGCAATACTCGTTCGAATCACCGAGGTCGGTGACTTTTCTATTCAAAATTTTACCGCATTTACAATCGCTTTTTTCACTTTCTGTCCTCGCGTAAGAACAGCAAAATATCACAAATGCTAAGATTGCGGTATTCATATTGCCCAGACAATCAAATTACGTCTAATCTTACGATTGCCTTAGTTTTATTCTTATTTTTCACCCACTCCACCTACGCTGTTAACTACTTCAAATCACGCGTCGGAAACATATGTTCGATGTAAAACACTAGATTACGAAGTTTCGTATGTTTTCATTGGCTAACTATATGCGAACGTATGAAGAATCCTCCCTAATTTTTGCAAGTGAGAATCAGATCTATCGAGATTAGTAAAGCAATGGAACGGTGCGTGAATGCGGCGATCCAGACGACAGTCGACACTTGGCCAAACGTCAAGCGGCGAGTGGACGGGGAAACGCGGACGTGTCTTAACCTCAAATAAGCATATGTCGATGGTGAATAGCCGAGTAAAGTAAAACGAGATAAAATAAAGTAGAAAGAATAAAATAACCATGAAAACGAAGCTTTTTATATGTGCGGCGGGTATATTTGTCTGTTATTTTTACTGGGGTATACTTCAGGAGAAAATAACCAGAGGACAATATGGTGATGGTGAAAATAAAGAAAAATTCACCTGCATGTTCGCCCTGGTATTTGCCCAATGTTTAGTCAATTTTGTATTCGCCAAAATTGTACTATTGACCGTAATGAAACAGGGCGAAGATACGACTCGTACTATTTACTATGCTCTCAGTTCGCTGACCTATTTACTAGCCATGGTATGCAGTAATATGGCTTTACAGTTCGTAAGCTACCCAACACAAGTTGTCGGTAAAGCTGGTAAGCCAATTCCGGTCATGATACTTGGCGTTCTACTCGGAAGAAAGGTAAGACTTTGCATAATCTGCCATTACCGATAACTTGCGGCAACTTTATCATTCAAAATATCAAAGAAATCGTATATAATAATTCCACGCATCTTAACATGAAGTCTCTTTTCTTCCCGCTAGGTCTACCCGCTAAGAAAATACCTGTTTGTGCTATTGATTGTCGTCGGCGTTGCTCTCTTCATGTACAAAGACAATGTGGCTAACACAAAGTCAACAGAAGGCCAAATGGGTTTTGGAGAATTTCTTTTACTGCTATCGCTGACAATGGATGGACTGACCGGAGCCGTGCAAGAAAGAATGCGAGCCGAACACAAGTCCAAATCAGGGCACATGATGCTTAGCATGAATTTCTGGTCTTTTATATTTAGCGGCTTGGTAATTTTGGTCTCTGGAGAGCTTTGGACATTCTTATCATTTTTGCAGAGACATCCGGAGTGCTTGTGGCACGTCATTTCCTTCTCGTTAGCCGGTTCATTCGGACAATTTTTCATATTTTTAACCGTTGCAGAGTTCGGGCCTTTGCCTTGCTCCGTTATGACAACTACGAGAAAATTCTTCACCGTTTTAGGCTCCGTATTGTTATTTGGTAATAATTTATTGCCCAGACAATGGTTAGCAACAATTATTGTTTTCTCTGGATTATTTTTAGACGCCATGTACGGCAAGACCACGACTGTGATAAAGGAAACTGTTAAATGAGATCGACGATTATTAGCTAATTTTTTTAGAATTTCTGAATATATTTTTCAGTCAATTTTAGTACAATTTAGAACAATATCTTGGAATCAGTTATAGTGATGATTGTATGATTTTTCAATCAAACTGATACAGTATATTATGCATCCCATTATTTATAATAAAAGATAAACTCCGTATGTGGAGGAAAATCGGCATAATTTTATTTTTAATATTGAGATCACGAATTACATTAATAATTGCGACGGTAAGATACGCACAAACTCACACATTACTTACTTCCAGAATATATATATTTTTTTTGTACAGTAACTATTGTTCTACGGTACTATCAATTTTTGTAATAATAAGACTGCTACTGAAAAACAATATATTATTAAGCTACTTTACGGCGTTTATACCTGTAAGTTCACACTTATGAATTTTCATGGCATGATAATAATAATAATAATAATAAAATCAAATGAATAGCGGCTCCACCTCATCAAACTGTAGATATTAAGGTATGATAAATATGTATATTTATACTCATTACATATCTACGATATCGTACATATTCTTTCGTTAATATTTTATTACTCATTAGTCGAAATTAAACGATTGTGATAAGATATTGAGGAATAAATGTTACGCTAATAAACGATGATTACTTTTTATTGATGAAACTACCACCTGTGGATTAACATGCACCTGAAGTTCCAAACGATGATTTGAACGAAAGTAGCAAGAAAATCTCTTCGGCCGCCTATTTAGATTTTTGAATTTTGAACTCCTTATGACTGATCCTAGATTTTCAATAGATCCAAAATCCGTAGATACTTTCAGTGAATGAACAATCGTGGGGAACCTTATGCTTTTCAAAATTGTCGTTCAAATGAACGTTCGCAACTTCATGCATATGAATTGAAAAAAAAAAAATAACCAAGCATATTATTCGGCTGAATGAATTTTATTAGCTCACAATGTTACAATTCAAGTGAGAAGTTTATTACAAATGCTCCTCTCACTAAGGAACTACTGGACTAAACGATTTCAAAATCTAATCAGATTTAGGCTCCTGAAAATAGTATTGATCGGGACCAAAATCATGAAAATTAATTCATTCTTTCCTGGGATATCATTGGGTCGAAAATTTATCACAAACACCTATAGAAGTCTATCTAACAATCATCGGGAATGATTTTCTGGGCCTCATAATGTCGAGATCTGGTGAAAACTCAACCTTCCATTTTTGGGGTGCTTACAATAACTTTCTTTTCATTCAAGTGGGAAGTTGAAAATCTCACCCGAATAATGCAATCCGTTTATGACTGTCGCAAGTTTTATATTCTATTCAATCTTCATTCTCGATTGAGTCGTATTAAACTGTCACTCAAAAATACATTATATGTTTCCACAAGTGCAGATTCGTTCGATAAATATGTTTTCCAGTTCAATATGTATAGACGTTGAATAAATAACCAAGCCAAAGCTAAATACGAACGCTGTAAGAAGAAGTTGAGACGTCGCTTCGTAATGTTTCAATTGGGATAATTTTCTGGCACGCCGCAGTGAGAGAAAATATCCATAAAATAACGGAATTACAGTAAACAAAGGATCGAAGCAGCTCCAGTATATCATCCGCAATGTGGACGTACGAAAGATTCAGTAGTTGATAGATTTAAAAAGGAATTTTTGAGGCAAGTACCCATCCCAGTGATGTAGGCAACTTGGGCGACTGTACGTCTATGTTGTAAGTATGCGCCTGATTGTATGCAACTTGCAAGCCAGCTACAATATATTTTCCTTTTTTCAGTTTACGCGCCACGATTCATATTCTTCAAGATGTCGCTACCAACCATCCCAGAGTGTGCTGCCCCTCTGGTGAGTACATTACGAACAACTTTTGCCGCAATAAGACGGGCGGAAGTATTATAAGTATAAATTGTCTGCAACGTAGAACTCGTAGCTTGTTCCTACAAAATGATCATTCAATTTTCAGGGGTAACATTCGGAAGGAGTTCCTATCTGACGCAGAATATTAGGATTATAGTTTTATCAGACGTATATACTGAGATCAAATTAACGCGATAAATGTAGGGATAATAATTATATGGAGCGTCGAAAATATTGACTGATTTTTTCATTACGATTCATATCCACACCAAAAGAGAACGAATTCGGACAAACTCAGAGTTCGCTAAAACGTTCAAAGTTCGACGTATATTGAGAAAAATGACTGAACATAGAATCTGAATGAAGTTTTTACAACCATAAAGATTCAAATTCGGCTACAGAGTGACAGAGTTTTCTCGATGGAAACATTCTGAAACACGAACTATTAAGTTTCCGGTGATGGATAAGAATTTTATGAAAAACGGAACCGTTTTGGTCACTCATAGAAAATCTTCAACGATTATCAATGTTATTAATACGTTGACGATAAACATTAGACAATACATCAATTTGAAATTTCTTGTATGTTATAGGCCAACGAAATTTATAATTACATAGAGAAATCTCAGGTCTGAGTTACCAGTAAAATAATTCAAAATCAACAGTAAAAGTGATTGCGGTTTTCAATTGAATTTATGCAATTCATTTCCATACATATTTACCGAGCTTATAAGTTTGAAGAATATATATTTCTGACAACACAAGATCAATGGCATCGTTGATTATATACACTGTGAAAAATCGTGGTGTTAAAATTGGTGGACTCGGACCACTGTAAAACAATTATGATGGTTAACTCATCAGTATTCAGTACTAATTGATGTTCAAAGACCGTCTGCTGTGTTGAAACAACTTCCTAAAAAAACTCGTAAATTTTTTTACAGTGTATGCGGTCTTTCTGCGTGTTCTTTTTGCTGTGGATGAATTATATACATACTGGGAAACACATGTCACGCGACATAATTATGTAAAACGTTTAACTCATCAGCATGATTTAGTGATCGGGGGAATCCAGTCTTTGGTAGCAAAAAAAAATAAAAAAAAAAAAAAAAAAAAAAAAAAAAGGATACTGAGAAGTAAATATTGGCCATTCAAAAGAGCAAACTCGCAATCAGCTTCCGCGTATAACTATTGCGTAAATTATAGAAGCAGATGGGCAAGAATCTGTCTCTTCTGTTATATACTTATACAGAGTTCGCCGCTGCTTTGAGTCTTCGAGGAAATAATTAGTTACATGCACAATATGCAGATATGCGTATAATTATGCGCTTGCATATAGTATACCGTTCGTCCGATCCAAATTAGCTACTCATTGTGAGAGGGAAACTGATATTCTCATTCTCTGCAGCCGTATTTTCTCTCAAACGTTTCGATAGACCTTTATGTGATATGCGCAAAATACATGAAGAACAGAATAATTAATATAGAACGCGTGCATGAATTTCTTATAGTAAACAAAGATATTGTATATTGTTGATAAAACCACGTGAGCCCTAAGGGGGCGCACATGTTTCTTATCGTTAGAATACTAATTTAGTATTATTCAGGATCTTGATCTAACAACACGGAAAATCTGCCGATCACAACTATATACTTTTATTATCAAGATTAAAACTCCGGTCATAATTCAAACCAGTGCTTTTTTCAAATACATACATGTCATCGGTTAAATCAAAGTTACTGTTACAAGATCGAGCTAAAATTTTGACCACATATTCCAGTAGGATGATACTCCTGAGAATGGTGAACAGATTCGCAAAATATCAACAATAGCGGAAATGTCGGAAATGTCAATGTGAAAATAGTATAAAATATTTGTGTTGAAATTCGGTTTTTTTACGCTGAATAAACCATAAAATCCTATTGATGTATCAAGTTCTTAGTTTACCATTCTTAGGACGGTGAAATAGACGATATTTGAATAAACCAGTAAAGAGGTATCCTGCGCCCAGAGAAACACAACAAATTTTTCAGTAGGTACACACAACAATTATTTCATGTCAAAACATGGCTGGGGCTTCAAATCTACGTAATTCGAGGAAGATCGATATTTTGGAGATTTAGAGACGTGTATGCTCCCCAAATCCCTTGGATTCAGAGTTCGTTTGTCAGTTGCAGTTTTTCATGGAATCGTAATCTCTAGAACAACAGAGCAATTGCCCCATCGTCATTGACCGAAATCCTAGAGTCTATAGCATCGGCAGATGTAACATCACCTTGATAGAGGTCTGCATCACTATACGGTAATGGCACGTTGCTGAATTACGTATTCATGAAAATTATAGGGGATGGCCGGATGAAGATGCTACGTTAATCCGTAAATGGTAACTTTATCTCCATTAGCTTAATCTCCATTCATTAGTTCAGGTAGCTCTGGGGATCCTTCCACTATATAAATATGTGCGCGCGAAGCATATGAGTCGAATCTAACTAAGAAAAGCAGAGCATCACGTTACAGTGCCTGTCGATTAACACAAGTAATTATTAAAAGTTTCGCCAAAAAAGCTGAGAAAATGTTACCCTCCATTTACTGTGGCCTAATCATGTCAATATTTTTTTTCGGTAAATCATTGGTGAGTTGAAAATCAGTTCAAAATCGTGATCTAGCATTATTAGATATACGAATACACGTACGCCAGGATCGCAGCTATCTTGGACCTTCTCAAATGTCTCAAAATCCGAGAATCTTTTGAATAGCATGGAATTATCCTGGAATGTCGTTCTCGGAATCATTAATTTTTGATTGCAACACTCGTAGTTGAATAATTCAGATTGGTTCGTTTTCTACCTGGATCATATTTTTTCTCAGGCAGTATCGGACGAGATGAGAGAAATGGCAAAAATGCTGCACGATGCGTGTGTCGAAGAAACGGGTGTTGACGAGGGTATGTAAGAACACCAGATATGATTAGATGGAGATTAGTGTATTTTCTTGCTATCATTTTCTTAAGCAGTATCGACATTTGCATGTTGCAGCTTTGATTACCACAGCCAATGCTGGTGTCGAACTTCCCGATGATGGCAAGTTGAAGGTAATGAAAAAAAGCTGTATCATTAGCAAAAAGTGAATAATATAATTGTTACAAAAAATCCTGAGCGCGTAATTAGGAGAAATTTAGCGACCCTTCTATCGACCTAATTGAAAAGTTCAATATTTACTATTTACCACTGATAATATTATCTTTCAAAGTCGAAGATAAGCGAACAATAGGTATATCAATCTGAACTTTTCGTGCAACAATTGAAAGCAGCCCATCTTGATCCAGTATAATTGCAACTTGCTCCAGCATTCCAGGTGCGTCAGGAATGAAATGCCGATTAAGTAGCTGAAAATGCGGTTTCATCGTTATGCGATAAATTATATGAGTTCTAATGTCGCCATGACAGCTGGGTATAGAAAATGAGTATTGTGGTTATTTGGAAAGATTACAAATCGGACATTTCCTTCGTTATTACTGAACATGTTTAGTCCCTACACTGAATCGTAGCTAATTAGCGTTTCGAAAGATAATTAAGTGAAACCATGGCGGAAGTGGGGATTTATTCTTTTGGAGGTCAAAAAATTCGTGGATCCTTCGAAACTTGCGAATTTTTTCTACTGTTCGGCTTATAGTGTAATAGTGTAGTAGTCCTGCAAAAAATCATAATTGCATCGCGAATACGAAGCAAAATAGTAAACTAGTCGTGTTATGTAATACACCTAGCAGTTGAAAAAAAATTTCGAAACAAATCTTTAATTATACTTTGCAGGATACTTTCAAGCGCCGTCTCGATCTCACATGCAAAAATATGCCTGGAATTTTAGAATCGGAACGTTGATAATACACCTGAGTAATTCTTCCTCAATTCGACCAGCAAATCTCTGCAGCATCTTTGATTCCGTTCAAACTTACTGTGTGGATCGAGCTTTCGATTTTTGCTATTTTGCTCAAAAATGTCCACACAATGAATTATGATGCTTTCGCAATATTAACTCAGCTATTTGAGGTGAAAGAAAAATGTTGTGCCAATGTAGATTGAATCGACACAGTATTCTGAACCTACTTTATTTTGAACGGTAATTTTTATCTATTACATAGTTGATACGCAGTTTCAAGGTAATGTCCTACGTAGCCAGCAAGACATCGATAGTTTTGCGGGTTGTGTAACGGGGTTATCGCCGTATAGAACAAAACTATAATATTGAGACAAAACAAAGTCAAGAAAATGTTGAAAAAACATCGAACAGACCTCTGTTCAACCAAAAAACGTTCTGTAGTCGAAAGAAAGTGTTGCATTGGACCTACTTTATCGAAATGTCTTCCTTCGAGGTTTCTTTTTCGACGTTTCTCTGGTTTTGTCTCGTCTGGGCAGAAGAATGGGCAACCAAATTTGCTCATGCATCTTTCCAAATACATGCAAGTGTATCGTGTACCAAACGCATTCATGACTATAGAAAGAAATGTTACGATCTGATGATTCTTTGGAACAGTGGATAGTTATCCGTATTGATCATTCGGTTATAATAATTCAATTTGTCATCTGGATTAATCATTCTATCGACAAAACTCAAGTTTGTAGACATCACAGGCTAGAGTAGAAAAAGTTCGAGCTATAGTCGGTGAATTGGATGAGTCAGTAAATTAAACTGTATAAGTTTGCTGATTTTTCGATTGAATATTTGCCCGAATTCGGAAGATTTCAAAAATAGGTATGAACGGTATTCGAAATGTTCGAAGCAATCGTATGTTTGCAATTTCCGACAGACAGAAACTATTTTTGTCGACAAATCGCCAAATTCATTCGCAGCACGCGAATGTTGCAAGTTCAGAAAAGCTGGTGTATTATCAACGTTCCGATTCTAAAATTCCAGGCTTATTTTTGCATGTGAAATCGGGATGGCGCTTGAAAGTATCCTGCAGCCAAGTATGAATAAAGATTTGTTTCGGAAGTTTTTTTCAACTGCTAAATGTATTACATAACATGACTGGTTTACCATTTTGCTTAGTATTCACGATGCAATTATGATTTTTTGCAGGACTATCTACACTATTACGCTAAGCCGAACGGTAGAAAAAATTCGCAAGTTTCGAAGAATCCACGAATTTTTTGACCTTCATATATATATTGGCTCGCTGCTGTTCAAGGGTTGTAGATGTTTTTGATACGTGTTAAAAGTGCTCTTTATATTTTATACAAGTATTTAAAAATCCATTTCACGTATATAATTTTAACGCATTGTTTCAGTGTTACATGAAGTGCCTGATGGAACAAGTATCTGCTGTGAGTAAAATCATTTTATATGAGCCACGTTCGCGCTTATTGTTACATCATCATATCTTATTAGAGCCATTTTAATCATTCCTACGCTCTGCGTGACAGCTAAAATAATTCTATTAGTAGGTACTTGAAATTCCGGATAAAGAAAATATTTATTTTAATCTACCTGCGTCAGCAAACTGCGGCTGTAAGCCGGCGTTTTGTCTTCTTGATGATCTATATACTTTGAATTGATTATAAATTGACATTTCTTCTTTGCTTACGCATTTAGAAGCAATCTGTGACGTAGCTATCATTTTGAATTGACTAATTGTGAAAATCTGACAGATGACCGATGACGGAGAAATTGATGTTGAAGTACTTATTTCTATCCTGCCGGAGGAATTGATACCGGAGATCGGACCAGTGATTCGGGGTTGCGGAACAGTCAGTAAGTTCGTAGCAATCATTTGAGTTACGCAAAAAGCTGATTTTACTATATGATTATCTATAATCACGGTGTCGAATGCTGTTGCAGAGGGAGCTGATGAATGCGACACTGTATATCAAACGCAAAAGTGTTATTGGACTACAAACCGAGCAGTAAGCGCAAAATCTCTCACTTAATCGCACGGAAGCATAAGTTTTCAGGACTAATACGCTTTTTTTTTTTAACTTTCAGGGATACTTCTTATTGTAATTTGGCCGTTAGCAGTTCGGCTGAGACACCGCCGAGCGACGAAGACAGTCTTGATAATTTTTCCCGAACATTAAATTATTGAATTATATGAACTGAATCTTCTGAAAATAGAGTAACATTTCTGATAGAGAAATTTTCAAGATCTAATGTCAATTTCGATTTCAATATTTACCAAAACGTGTGTACCTAACTTCATTGCATTCAGAGTTCAGTATACATCGGTGGCATTGAGCCTATCAACAAATTGATAATAAAAAACCAAACGAACAAATAAACAAGTCTACTGTTCGAGGAGACGGAATATCGACGAACTTTTCCACGGAGAATTTTCTGGAAAAACTCTTCTCCCTACTTTTATTAATCAAATTAAATTAGTCGAGTAGTTGTATATTTGAGGATAACTGCAACACTACAGCTAATCGGCACCGAGGTTTGTCACTTCATTCTTGCATTGTGTCTTAAGCTATCATTCCGGAGACTTTGCTTGAGTAAACAATGCAATATTTCAAGTGGCATCATGGATTCGCGATATCGATATCAGACTGATTCGTAGGAAAGCATTCACGCGCGTTTATCAGATACATAGTGTCGAGGTGTCTTCCAACTTTTTTTCATCTATTTTTTACTTCATTCACCTGTTTGACACAACGAGGTTTAAATCGGTCCAGAATTTGCATTTATGTATATGTATATCAGCGATTTCCATCCCCTGACATAACACAATTTTGTACGTACCTCATCCGCGCCGATTTAGATCTACTTGGGCCAGTTTGTAGTTTATATCGAAGAAAAAAATCGAAAAAAAATTCACAGATACTTGCACTAACCAATACTCGATTATTAGAAACTTTGAAAATTTTCGAAGAGGCTCAGCTGGCTTTCCAATTGACCGATTCGAGATAGAAATCCCCATGTTTTATCCACCTATGACCATCTCAGTGTGAAACCAAATTAAAATTCACATATCTTGTGTAAAAAAAGTCCAAATTTCTCGCAAAAGACTCAAAAATTTTTCAAAAAATGGCGCTCATATGGAGATAAATTCATTTTTTCGCATTGACGTCGTTTTCAATTTTTTTATTACTGCATTACTTTATTTGTTCCCGACTTAATAGTGCTTCGGAAAATCTGAAATTTGGCGTACGTCTTGTCATCGTGATCAGTATTTTACAAAAAGTTGGGCGATTTCCAGTGATGTGAGTTTCGAAGTCCTAGCACGTCATAAAGTTGTTTTTCAAAGTCGAAAATCATCATTTCACGGAATAATTGGAATAATAAATTACTTTAAACAATTCAATATACTTACATGAGTTTTCCAAAAATCATATCATATAATGGTTGTAGTAAATATCACCAAAAGCATTTTTTACCGAACTCACACTTACATTTTGATTGACATCGACTTTGAACACACAACCATAGTACAAATAATATACATAATTCTAAAAATCCCCTAGCATTGCACGTTCCCGAGCATCGAAAAATTTCGTTTTACACTCGGACATACGATTTGTAAAATAAATTAAAATAATCATCCAATTATTCCGTTGAATGGTGATTTTCGACTTCGAGAAACAACTTTGACATGCTGGGATTTCGAAGCTCCTATCGCTGCAAATCTCCCAATTTTTTGCAAAATACTCATGCCTATAGGTAAGACGTATGCAAAATTCCAGATTCCAAAACACTATAAGTTAATCGGGAACAAAAAAATAAAATAAAAGTTCAGTGAGCCCGGATTCCTATTGAAATTAAATAAAAAAATTCGCTGCCTTATTGTTAGAGGCGATACTTTTAGTTGACCCACAGGCTCCAAGTTTGACGTAAGTTTTTATTTATTTATTTGCAAACTTTTACCGCCTTTTCCGCAGAAAATTTCGAAAACTCCTCGAATAGGGATCACTCTAAGGTACAGATTATCCGCAACTAACCATAACTTCTTATTTTGTGTACGTTTTTATGCATTTTTATTATACATTCTCTAACTGCTTCGACTGTAGGTGAAAGATAGCGGTATATATGAACGTTCATCTGCAGCCCAAGAACAGTACTTGTGCCACGTGGCGCCTGATAATATCCACAAGCCCGAAGACCTAGACAGTATCTACCTGTCGTTCCACAGAACACCGTGCGAGCTCCGTGCTCGGCAGGATCCTTTGTTAAAGCATTTTTTCAAAACCAGATAATCAAAGGTGTCGTGTGCCATGTGAACGATTGAGATTACCCAAGACGTTGTCGACAGCAAAAATTCAATTTTTGAAAATAATTTGCTAATCCGTTTTGGCGTAACGAGGATTTAACTACTGCGGCTCACGTTCCTGTCAACGCGCGACCTGGGCCACTAAAATTTATCGGATTTCAGTAGTCAAGATGGATTAAGCTCGTGATCGCAGCGCATCCAACTCAGTGCGGATTATATAAGAAATCAGATCACTATAAATTACTGTTTATCTATAGAAATATCTTCATCCACGTATCAGCTGCGCGTACGATACGTACTCTGCAAGACAAGATAAAAAATTGTGTACGAGATGTGACAGTGGGGGAAGATGTAATCAGTTTTATTTATCATAAATGGTAGATTCTCACAAGACCGACAGTTCGATGGCTTGCTTTAATCGGATGCCATTGTTCTAATTTCAGTAGCTTTACATACGGCATTTTTTCATCTAGTTTGAGTCGGTATAGAGAACTACACTGTTGATTTTTTTTTTTTTTTTCAATTCTGTTATTTCTTCGATTTGAAATACTTATTCGCAATAATTCGTAATGGACTCTCGAATTTCGGCCTTCGCTATCCTCCTCTTCGCCTTCTTAATATCCATCTGTTCACCGGTGGTGGCAGACTTGACTGATTATGGTAAGTCGACTAACATCTGATCAAAAAAATAAAAATAAAATAAATAAATGAATACTCAGATATCCATCCCAAGGTTTGGAGCCATGTGATCGTTTTTTATTTTACCACATTTGGTTCAAAACCGTTGGACAAATTCGTAAATACATTTTCCTGTGTCCATATGATCGAGACAAAATTACCCAACATGAACGCGTTGCTCCAGATTTTTGCGCGCAAAATCCAGAAAAATAATTAACACTGTGGCCTTATCGGGACCACGGGGTCCATAAGCATAATCATGGTGTAGTTCAATTCAAGTATAAGAATTGGAAGCTGTTTGAACATTCAGAGAAGTTCATGTACAGTCGTTCGTGATTTTTTGGTGGAATGGAAAGATTTATGTCATAAAATGTTTGAAGAATCAGAAACAAATCAAATTATTAACGAGACGAACATCAGCGCACGCGATTCCTATATTATCGACTACCTAACTGAACAGTAAAATATAAAAAAAGAAAATATGTATGAAGCAATGGAGCCCGTAATGTTGATAATCTTGAATGTGGCAAAAATTTTTGCTAGTCACTGTAGTGAGCGTTCATTAGCTCTGATGCTGCTGTCGAGTCTCTCGATTCTCAAAATTACCGGTCAGTATGGTTATGGCTCAGCCTTACGTCACTATACAGTAAGTGAATGGATCAGGAAATATATCAGCCGAATGTACAGCCGATTATAGGTCAATGAATGAATACTACTAATCACAAATGCGTAGAAAATAAAAGTTGACATTGAATGAACTTATTGGTCTGGGCATTCGAAGCTGTACAGTCTTTTTCTGATAGCAAGCATCCCTCTCTTGAATTATATTACTGTGTGAAATAATAAATCGATTAAAATTATGGTTTTTTGTCAATAGTCAATATGAGTTGCCTGGACTCATAGGTGTTACAAAAAACAAGGTGCGAGAACAGGTTTGCACGGTAGTTTCCATCGCCGTACAATTCGATTCATTAACTGTCGTAATACTTTATGTTCGTATGTGTGATACAAGCTACGATGTTTTATGAATCATAAAAAAAGTGGCTGTCAGTCGAAAATTAAAATCCAAGTACTTTTTTTTAAGAAGCAGACGTCACGCGCTCAATGAGGTACGGAAATATTTTCTATCCATCATGTGAATCTAAAACTGCGAATTACAGTTTTTATCCCACCATTCTATCCATCATTCATATACGTACCTAAACCTCTGTGGATCCCAAGTTTTTTCGTGGGCCATTTCTGGGATCATTACCTGATTCGGTTTGTCGGGCAGACGACGTCTTTGTAGAAACCTGTTTGTGGGATACTATAGACGCCCAAGAACCTAATGATTCCTTGAAATTAGAAAAGGTCATCACTTAATGCAAACGAATGCACTTCTTATGCCACTATAGGTGATCAAAAGTTAAAAAAAAAGACTCCTCACATTTATGAAGAGTATGCTTCATTAAATATATACACGGATTATGCATTTTCCTTCAATCGTGCTATTCCGAAACATCGACAAGTAGCCTTGTCAAGTTTCACGACCTTATCTATTATACATCTAGGTTTATGTTTATTTCACTATCGTTGAAAATAAGTGTGTCAATGGAATAATACCTTAAAGTCGCAGAGAAGTAGGTGAAAGAAAGCGCTTCGAATGATTAGCTTTCATCCTGAAATTAAAAGAATTGGTCACCAACTTCAAATCGCGAAAAAAGTTTGCATGCTTGATTCTTCCGAACGTCCTTGTACACTTGATCAAAATTTGTTATCTTTGAAACGTAACAGTTTTTTTCTCTTTGTTGTGGCAAGATAACCAAGGAATTTAACAAAAAACTTCTGAACTTGACGTATCAAAATGTGGTTTTGGTTTCTTGTAATAAATTGGGTTCTAGTTGTGCTACTAATAGATACAATTAACGTAGAATCAAACTGGAAATTGAACTGAAAACGCGTTGCAATTATCAGTACAATTAGTTTAGGTGACTGTATGCTGCATTGATCTTCAACACATCAATCGATAGACTCCATGAATTGTGTTTATAAAATTAACGGATTAGTCAAGTTTAATCGTTGTTGGAACATGCTTTCAGGACTTTCAATGAAATTTCTTCCAAGATAATAAAAGAACGGCACGTCCGAGAAGGAAGTGCTCTATTTTTGTTGTTCACAAAGAGTGCAATAATCAACATTAAAATCAAAAACATGACGTAAAATTTTTCATTTGTTTCGATTCGCTTGAAGTGGAACGATTCGTGTTCACGTGTCCGGGCTATTCCAATCAATTTTACAAATCCTATTCAGTCTTCAGCAGGTCATCAATTACATTTGGGATTATGATTAGATGGAATGAAATGATTAATTACATTCTCAAATTATAATTTAGACAGTGGCTACTCGGTTGAAGATGAAAGGAAATCGCTATTACAATTCATGATGATTTCTCTCATCTGCTAGTGAATTCCAGGTATTACCTACGAGTGGTTTCCAGTTTGAGAAAATCTTGGAAACCGAATTTTAGAATATTGAGCGAATCAGTGAAAATAAGAGAAAATTGCAGATAGTTTGCGAGAATCTTCTCGAAATCGATCGGAATCGCTGAAAATTGCTCAAATGTTCCTAAATTTATTTTTCGTTACGTATTGAAACTCGAAATCACAGAAAATCAATAAAAATAGTAAAAAAATCGTCTGTACCTCGAATTCCGGTAACTTCAGATTCTAACGATTTCAAACGATTTTCTATCGATTTCCGACGTTTTCTCAAATCTAGGCTAAAAATGAATATTCGTTATTGAACGCCTTTTTAGACCCTACCAATCTGAATTTCCTGGGCCTGTACTACTGTTTCTTACGTAAGTCAAATCGCATGGAAATCTTGACGAATGAAATTGCGAAACTAGCTTAATGTCAGACTATTGAAAACACCTCGCACCTGTTAATAGATACACCCGCGTGAAATCATGTGAAGCTTAAAATTAAGATGGGCTTATTGTTTCAAATGCTTATGGACAATGAACATAGCCATATGCGTATGCCTGCACAAGTACCTCGTGCTTCAAATTCGATTGTTATTGCTATCAGCACCGGCTTCAGATATATATAACTGTTCGAATCAAAGTTCAGAATTGAGTCTAATCGTTCTTATGATATCTCAATATTCAACTCAATACGGTGCTTTGAAAACTTGCACGAAGGGGCATAATTTTCTGAAGTTGCGAAAAATTTCCATCTCATTTGCTATAACATAGACGATAAAATATCAATATTTTCATCGCTAATATATATTCATCTATCAGACAGTATAATATTTATTGCACAGAAGGTTGCATAGAATTATTAGATAAAAGAATTGTCTTACATATTTCTTATCGTTTTAAATGCTCCAGTGATCGGATCATCATCATACAATACATTCGGCATTCCAGTATTTATCATGTATCGGAACGTCATCATTGGAAGCCCTGCCGATAGCTCGTCAGTCATTAGCATGCGAAAAGTTGTATTCAAAATCGTAGAATTAATTTATTCTTGTTTATAATTATACAACTTCTATCCTGCGACAGATATTATTTCGTACGTATAAAACGATTATGGGAGTTATTGTATTATCCTACGAATATTGAATACCGTCGAGAGAATTGGTGTCACTTCTGCGGATATATAGCTGAAAGAATCGTCAGCCAACATAGAATCTTTGCAATTGTTTCAGAGCAATCGAAAATATACGTTTGCTTGCATCCTGAAAAATGTATCGATACTCAAATAACGGTCTGGGGCGAACGGCTGAAGAAAGATCCGAGTGCCTTTGAGAGTTGGGACAATGATACATAAAGAGACATATAGGTCAAATATACAAGTGATTTTGGCTTTTTTCATCAAATTCAGCAATTAAGTGGACATAAATTTAATACCTAAATCGAACGAAATGCGTTTTATGATCTTGTAAAATATTCGAACTGTTCTAAATGTACGTTCGACGCTACCTCGCACTTGCCTACTGTCTGAAGCCGGCCCTGGACTATTATGCGGTGCTGGAATCAAGTGTTCTGGCGTCAATGACAAAGCCGATAAGTCCGTTGACAACACTAACCAGTCGCATGTATAATGTTTATTCAATCCAATATCGAAACTTGAAATTTCTTTCCATCCACCTAGCTATAGACTCACCATTATATTATTAGTTGCCTGCTTCGTTGAAATTTAGAGAAATATTAAGTCAGCACTTTCCAAACCGAAAGGCCTAGAAGAGTATGAGGTATAGGTGACAATGAGAACAGATAATTCCGGGAATTAGTATATTACATACCTAGGCCAGTAAAGTAAGAAATGTCTCAGATCACATGTAATTGTCGACCTCAGCATCTGAGGCTTTCTTATTTATTGGCCAAGGTGTGTATACTATTTTTCTGCTCGACGCAGCCAGAAAGCGGCAACTTCGTTTAGCGCAGCGGCCCGAAAGTTGACGCTTTCTGGCCGGAGGGCAGAAATAGTAGTTTGTGAAAAGTTTTTTATTTGATCAAGTGTATGTACAATTTTTTTGTCAAATCCCTCCTCATAATGTAACGCAATAAAATCATCGTTTTTCATGCTTCTATCTTTCTGAAGTATACGTACCATACATACTTATCACTTTCTCATCATTAGATGAAGAAAGTATTGTAATCGTGAAAATTTTCAACATCGAGAATACGGCGGATCTCGGCGTTTCATGAGCAGAGGAACTCAAAAAAGTGGGTCTTACGATTCCGTCCGTCTGCATGTCTCGAGCCCAAACAGAGCAATGAATTCACTTGAAATTCGATATTGGTGAATGTTTTGGTAATGCCCTAAAACCGAATTAAAATTTCAATTCTAGCCCAAAAATAAGGGGAGGTTACCGAAGGCGGATTTTAAAGAATTAGAAATTTCTGAAAATTAGCTCGAACAATTTCGTTCAAAACTCATATCTGAATAGTGTTTGGCAAGGTAAACAAGATGAGGTAAGCGTCATTCCCGGGAAAATTCATCCAAGGACACGTACTGGTGATTGGCCGTTTATAACGAAACTAATATCTCGGAAATGGCTCTAACGATTTCGTTCAAAGTTCATCTTTGACAATGAATAGCGTTTTGCAAGGTCAACAAGATTGAGTAGGCGTCTTTCCCGAATAAATCCATTTGTGGGCACTTTAAAGATCATCGGCCGTTTATAACGACAGTAGCATCTCGCGGAAATGGCTCTCACGACATTCTTCAAGGTTCATCTATACATATAGCGTTTGGCAAGGTCAAAAATCTTTCACAATTATTTACAAATCAAGTGCTTTTGAGGTGAAACCCTTGAGTGTTGAAAGGTGTGTAAGGAAATCTTGTATAGTTCGAAACTGACTAACGATGAGTAAATATTGTCAGATATTCGCTTCGGATGATTCCACGCGATTCGGTTTTACTTATGAACAGGAACAGTCCTCATAGGAAAAGCACAGTCACGTTGAGAAGAGATCGCGGATTTCCAACTTGTAATTGATTGGAATTTGCTTTATAGTCAGGCAAGATGCTTATCGCTCAACAACAACACGAGAAAAATACACCGCCTTAATAATTTCCAATAACTCGTTCCACAAGTGATTCATAGCTAAATTTTACGTATACGCTATAGTGACAAACGTCATCAAAATGTTTGTCAATTTGTTTCACGTTGCATGAATTCATTGTGCCCTTTTCGCGGAGAACCAAAAAGTTTCTGGATCATTAACCCGTTAATGTTCAGGCAGAATCTAGGGGAGGTAAGACTGAATAGAGTAGGTACCTAATTATATTGGACACAGGAGTAAACCATAAATTATGCAAAACCTGTTGACTTCATAGAATGCGTGTAAACACATAGAAGAATAATAAGACACGCAGCAAATCTGGAACCCGTTGGTGCCCAGGCAGAACCTGGGCGAGGGTCAGACGCAAAGTGAGTACATGCCTATTGGCAATATAGGAGTAAACAAAAAAGGCTATTGCCGGATATAGGAATAGTGATTTGGCCTAGTCAACCTTCTGAGCTATTCATGATTTTATTATAGGTTGGTACCGGCCAAAAAAAGTGCTTGAAACGAATTTTGGCCCACTGAACCATTTTGCCGGACTTACCAGCATCATATCTGGTATCACCGGTTTGGAGGTATATTCGAAACAATCATTAATGTCGGTCAAAATCGATCACGGTACCCTCTTAGATCTAATCCTGACGAAATTTAGAAAAAACGTCAGCTGGAATAAATAAAATATCAATATGCAATAATCCCGTGTCCTTTATTTCAAAATCTTGTGTGTGTATGCAATTAATCGCAAGAGTATTATATTATTAGGCAGAGAAGATATTCAATTCCATGCTCTTCCGATGGAAATAGTATCGTACACTATTTTTCAAAACGGCATGCGTAAGGAAATTATAATCAATTTATTATATTACACATGTATATGGGGAATTCCAGCCCAACCTGGACAGCTTTTGACCCTCACCCCTCTCGATTTTTTTCATTTTTTTTTTCTGATATTCGGTAGACTGAAAGGAGTGCTTGTGATTTATTTCAAATTTTTATCTCAATTCGTTTTCGATTTACATATTTTTGAAAATTCGCAATTCCCGATGATCGTCAAACGTTTAAACGCTTGTATCTCTGAATCTATCAGTCGGATTACAAAATGTGAGTATATGAAATTCATCGGAAAGAAGTATACTTTTCGAAAAAAATATTTCTGGATAATTGTGCCTCGTCCTTCATAGTGAAATCTTCGTTTGAACATGAAAAATCGATTTTTCTCAAAGTATGACATAATTCAAAATTTTCAAAAAATTCTCAAAAATACTTCGAGAAAAGACAAAATTTTTGAACTATGGCTGATCGTGAGCCTCGGCTGCTTTCTATTTTTAACAGAATTTTAATCGAAATTTCAATTGAATTAATTAAAATTCTATTGAAAATTGAAAAACAAATTTAATTAAATCAATCAAAATCCTGTTGAAAATTGATTTCTCAATTTTTTCTCAATTTTCAACAGAATTTCAAAATAAATTTTAAATTGAATCAATTAAAATTCTATCAAAAATTTGAGAAAAATTCAAAATAATCGATTAAAATTCTGTTAAAAATAGAAAGCAGCCGAGGCCCACGATCAGCCATAGCTCAAAAATTTTGTCTTTTCTCGAAGTATTTTTGAGAATTTTCTGAAAATTTTGAATCATGTCATACTTTGAGGAAGATTGGATAAACGAAGATTTCACTATGAAGGACGAGGCACAATTATCCAGAAATATTTTTTTCGAAAAGTACACTTCTTTCCGATGAATTTCATATACTCACATTTTGTAATCCGACTGATAGATTCAGAGATACAGGCGTTTAAACGTTTGACGGTCATCGGGAATTGCGATTTTTCAAAAATATGTAAATCGAAAACGGATTGAGATAAAAATTTGAAATAAATCACAAGCACTCCTTTCAGTCTACCGAATATCAGAAAAAAAAATTAAAAAACTCGAAAGGGGTGAGAGTCAAAAGCTGTCCAGGTTGGGCTGGAATTCCCCATATACATATATATATTATAATATAGTACATTACAGTACGACTACGGAAAGGCTTTTCTGGCGAAACGAGAGGTTTACAGCACTCGCCTTCGGCTCGTGCCGTAAACCTCTCGTTTCGCCAAAAAGCCTGTACGTATGAGTAACGATTACTATTTTTCATCACGGAAGCCGAGAAATCGCGACGAAGTTGCGATTTTGAGGTTAGAGTGAGGAAAAATAATTTGTGATCATACGAAGTAAGCCCTGCAAGTACATATAAACAGCCGAAAATATCGAAATTGACGGTTTTTTCTTAATTTTCAGTGGGTTTCACTAGTTTGTAAGAGTTCAAAAAATTCAAGTATGGTTTGGAAGTCAAAATATATACTCACAGTGGAAATTCGACGTCCGCGTATGCCTTAGTTGTCAAGAAAAAAATGTCTGAACCGTTTCGGAATGTTTAGGGAAGGGGAGGGGATTAAAAAATCTGAAAAAATCGAGTTGAAAGACCTCTACCTAACTTGGCGGTATGTTATGGAATAAAAATAGTATATTGTGCACCTAGGGCGTAACGTGGGTCTTTTTAGACCGAGTGTGGAGTTTGCAGTACGAGTCGGAGGCGAGCTAGCACGAGCCGAAGGCGAGTGCAGCAGCGAGCCGAAGACGAGTGCGTCTGCGAGCCGAAGACGAGTACTGCAACCACACGAGGTGAAAAAGCCCACTTAGCCCTTGGTGCACACCATATTTTTTGTAACGCATGTATTGATTTCTGCGTTTTTGTGCCTATAAGCGGAACTAAGGTGACCTTTTTATGACACGGCACCTCACAGTTAGATTGCAATTATTTAACAGGAAAAGGGAGGTAGTACATAGGAGAAGAAAGTATAGATATGACAAGAATGAAAGATTGTAGTATAAATATGTATATATATACACATACGGTTGTTTTTGCAAACTTTTTAAAAAGCGGGCAAAAATGAATCCATTTTTGCCCGCTTATTGCAAAGCATACAAAAAAAGGTTACTTTAGGTTCGCTTAATAGGTCAAAAAAACGCAGAAATCGTGCATGTGTTACAAAAATGGATTTTTGTAACACATGCACGATTTCTGAGTTTTTTTAACCTATGAGGCGAACCTAAAGTAACCTTTTTTTGTACGCGTTGCAATAAGCGGGCAAAAATGAATTCATTTTTGCCCGCTTTTTGAATATCCATTTTTGCCCGCTTATTGAAAAGCGGGCAAAAAATTTGCAAAAACGACCGTATGTATATGGCTGGTTCTCAAAAAAAATCGAAAAATGACTTGATTAGTTCGACCAAATTTTTTTTCAACTATTATCGATTTTTGTTTGTAAATTTGATAGTACATATCCTAATTGACTAACACATTATAGTGGTCCCCAACTTTTTTGAGTTTAAGAGGGAATGAGGTGGTTCAAGACAACTTCTCCTTGTTTCTCGTTGCCTTTGTCATATACAGTTGGACAAAAAATGTTCCAAGAGGTTCACCATAATTTTTGTGTTAATTTTGACATGTTTTGTTAGTTAAAAAAAACATTATTTCAACTAACAACGATCGTTCCAATTAGAAAAAGTGTCAATATTGAAATTGAAATTTTCACAGAAATTACTTCAAACCAAAACAAAATTATCGCGAAAGTTTCAGCTTGCCCTTATTTTTTTTTTTTTTTTTTTTATCGAATTGACAAAATGAAATTAATTTAAAAAAAAGAATTAAAATCTCGAAAAACCTGTATTTCTACCACAAGGGGCTAATGGATTTTCTTGAAATTTTAGCCGAAATTACTTCAAACCAGAACAAAATTATTCTGAAAGTTTCAGCCTGCCCTTTTTTATTTTATTAGAATATACAGGTTTTTCGAAATTTTAATTCTTTTTTTTGAATTAATTTCATTTAGTAAATTCGATTTGAAAAAAACAAAAAATAAGGGCAAGCTGATACTTTCGCGATAATTTTGTTTTGGTTTGAAGTGATTTCTGTGAAAATTTCAAAAAAATCCATTAGACCCTTCTGGTGGATATACACGTTTTTTGAGTTTTTAATTCTTGGAAATTTCAGATGCAATTTGATTGTTACATGGTTGGAAAGTACTCGTTTTTGCGAGTACAATGCACTATGACAAGTCATGTTTTCGTTCACGGATCGCTGCGATATATAGAGTTGAAAATATTTTTCTGAATAACTACCAGAGCCATATTTCTCGTAAAAATTTTTTCAAAAATCTACAACTTGTGGTGGCGATTTCTATAGTGACAAAGAACCCAAATCTGCATTTGCGTCAAATTCCATGACCATCGGCCAAGAACCGGTCCGGTTCACGTGGAATACCCCCTATACTTTCTCCTCTTATCTACTACCTCCCTTTTCCTGTTAAAAAAATGCAATCTAACTGTGAGGTGCCGTGTCATGAAAAGGTCACCTTATTTCCGCTTATAGGCACAAAAAACGCAGAAATCAATACATGCGTTACAAAAAATATGGTGTGCACCAAGGGCTAAGTGGGCTTTTTCACCTCGTGTGGTTGCAGTACTCGTCTTCGGCTCGCAGACGCACTCGTCTTCGGCTCGTGCTAGCTCGCCTCCCACTCGTACTACAAACTCCACACTCGGTCTAAAAAGACCCACGTTACGCCCTAGGTGCACAATATACTATTTCTTGATGGGTAAGTCCAGTAAAACAGGTAAGTTGGCAAAAATTCGTTTCGAGCATTTTTTCACATCAGTACCAACATAGTAAAATTTAAAAAAAAGCGGTTGAGTAGGCCAAATCACTGTACTCATCCAGCAATAGCCTTTCGAAAACTCTGCGGGAAATTAAAATAATGTTTGAAAACATGAATTGTTTAGAGAAGAAGGAAACAAGAAAACATTTCTAGGATTTTATAAATTCATTAAATTTATTGTTCACTACTATTTCCAATAGTTACTTTGAGTGTAACCCTGCCATAGGTTTTGTCTGAGCAATAATGGGTCAACTTATTGTCGTTCCCCTAGAACAGGCGTACAAAAATCAATCAACCTATATAGTTAATAGAACGTTAGTTAATAGAATCAAAGTTTTCTTGCTTAATATGGAATCTCAGTGTACCTTTATCTTTTCAGATGACTCCGGCAACTCGATTTACGACTTGAATTCCGGTGGGTTTCAGAGTTTGTTCGATTCGAGTTACTACAGAGAAGATACGACAGAAGAGAACTGTTCCGCCAGATCCATCTACGAATTTCCCACCGATCTGTTCACAAGACGACAGCGAGCACAAGGAGCCGTGGTGCTCCATTTTTTTGGTGGTTTTTACGCCTTTCTGATGGTCGCCATCATTTGCAACGACTACTTCCTACCCTCGGTTGATTGCATTTGCACGGATCTCAAGATCAGCAAAGACGTAGCAGCAGCCACATTCATGGCCACTGCCACATGCTCTCCCGAGCTTTTCGTCAACGTTATTGGAACTTTTCTTACCGAATCCGATCTCGGAATTGGTGCTGTGATTGGCTCTGGAGTGTTTAATACCTTCGGTGTTGCTGCCTGTAGCGGTTTGGCTGCCATTGGGGTAAAAACGGCTGACTTTAAATTTCTCATTCTCATCCAACCGCGGATCGTATACGTCTTGCGATTGAAAATTAAATCACGGAAAGTCCATCGCGTGCGAAATCTCATGTACGTTTTAACAAAATAGGATGAAGCGAAACGATCATATCAATCAGAGTTGGACCACGAGGTTATGTCCATTAATGGTGTTAATTAGCTTTCGGTCAGTTAATTTGCGACTGGTAAAAGTTGGTTTTCTAAGACTGGTTATTCTAATCTGTAGATCAACAAAATATGTATACAATCATAGCAATAAACATTGACGTCAATGCTTCCGCTCTATCCGATTTTAAGGATCCAATCAGCCGCCAATTTAGAACTTTTTATCGATTACGCATGCTGCCACTGTAGAAATTTGATCGGATGCGAAATTCGGAATCGGTAAAATTTTGCACATTCCTTACGCAGGCTATTAGACACGAAGCATTGAACGAGTACGGCAAACAGTGAAAAACGCGAAATTATTGATCTCGACATTTTTCGGCGTCTTAGGATAATATGCCATACATGCCCACGTGAACGCACTGTTGATAGTCATCGTCATACATATGAGAAATAGATTGGATTTGAATGAACGCGAGCCGATGATCAAAGAATTGTGATTTTCCTTGAATCATTTGGTTACCCGCTGCTCTTTCATTCAATTCAGAAGGTTTGGTCGGAGAAAATTCGTTCTAATAAAGATTTTCCTGGCGCGATTTTTCCACCTAATTGCTATAAGCCCGTATTCGAAATCACCAGAGGGGTGGTGGGTTTGAGATCGAATTACCAGATTATAGCCGGCACTCACATCTTGTTCCCGATAATTCTCGAATCTCTCAATGAATCTGATACGACATTCACATGATGTTGATTAACAAAAAGATGACATCTAACGTTCAAGCACGCAATTGTTGTGCGTTAATGCTCTGTTCAAGCGTGAAATCCGCCATCAATCAATTTTCGAGTTTCCTCAGACGTATAATACGCACTCATCCTCGATTTTTGAACCTTGGTTTCACAAAAATCTTCCAAAACAGCGCGGGCAATGCAGATATACCTTCAACTAGGTTTGGTCTCGTTTGAATGAGAGGATATCTAGTTATAATCATCTGAAAATACCCGCAGGCGCTTCTGAAAAATCTATTTTAATCTAATTCAATATGTGCATGGGATTATTTTATCTTTATTTGGGTGCGGATCTCTATATTTCCATGGATTGTCTGCGGATAATTACATCTCATTGAAATGAAAAAAAGAAATATTCATTCTGCGAAAATCCACCGATTCTATGAGAGCATTAAAAATTCATCAATTTCAAAAACCGTTTCGTAAGTTGATTTGAATATTCAATTGGGATACATAGGTATCTGTATGGAAAGTTGATTGAATATTTCTTTTGCTACAGGACAAACGCACCGCGGTTTGTCAAATGAAACAAAAGATATTTTGAATCCATATAAACCATTCGTTATTTCTTTCTAGCAGCATGAAGTTTATAAGGGTTGAATAACATTCAGTCGGAATTGGCCATTTTCATAGAATCACAGAAATCCCAATGTATGATAGATTCAATAACATTTTTTTCTCGGTGTAGGTAACTTATATCAGTGACTACCTTGGTCATTGGTTCGAGTCCAGTTTCTGATGCGATTGTGATTAGATATATCACACTTATCTGTTCAATAGAATCAGGAGCACATTATGTTCCTCAGTGTAGGATGTCATTGACTGACGACAAAGTGATTAGATACATTACACTTATCTGTTTGATATAATCACAAGCTTCAAGCTCATGAGGTTCCTGAGTGTAAGATGTCCATCGAAGGTGATCGTGATTGCCAATGTTTCAAAAGTTTCAGATTTGATCAATCGCACAAATTTGTTGTATTTTCACTGACTGATTAAGCTTGTCATCAAATTAAGAAAATTAGCACAGTGATCTTTGAAACTTTATAAAATAAGTGACTCATCAAGTGGAATGTCATACTGTTTCATCCATTTTCTCTTGGAGCACATCTTTCTCGCTACGACACGGGCCCTGAAATTAGGTGTACGAATAAAATTGAAAAAAGCCTAAATCTAATCGAAAAACGGAAAACAATTGACCAGTTCACAGCCATGCAGTTCATAGGATTAGCAGATTGTATCGCCGATGTTTCTGTGGGCTTATTCACTAACTCATAACTGCAGAGTAGCGGCAAAATTAACACTGAAATCATGAAAAACAATTGGCAACGACCTATGAGCTGCGTATATTTCATGGATTGACATTGTTTTTTGCAGTTGTTCTGCAGTTATAATAGCAGTAAAGGTAGTGAATAAGCCTGCGTTTCGATACAATATGCAGGGACCGTTGTATCACGGACAATGTGCTCCGACAGAAAATGAATGAAAAAGTGTATCATTCTGGTCGAAAAAGTCATATATCTAATGTTGGGATATCAATTCATTGTACAGGGTATCCAAATGGAATGGTGGCCATTGACACGCGACTGTCTCATCTATACGATTTCCATTATATTGCTGACGGTTATGATGTGGGACGGCTCTATCACATGGAGAGAATCAATGATTCTCATGATCGGCTACTTTCTCTACTTCATCTTCCTGTTTTGCGACAAAATGATATCCCGTTGGGTTCATAAATTTGCTGCAATCGTCAAAAAGGATAAGACTCTGGCAGGTGACTACTATTGATATAAAATTCAGTCCATACAGGAAACACTGGCAACAAGTTGTCAACGACGAGAGATCAATGGGATGAATGAAAGATTGTTCATTTCAGAAACACCCGACAAGGACGTCACAGAAAAAAATGAAATTTTCGGAACATATCGGCCATATTTCCACGGAGAACTGATCGTCGAATATAGAAACAGCATAACTAGGGCGTCAATTGCCAAAGCATCGATCAACGGCAATGCAACAAAAGCGATTGCAAATGAGGTGCCATTAGAGGAGTATGTGGAACCAGGTAAGAGATCTCAGCATGAATTGGATGAATTAACTTTTGAGTGTTCGGACATCCAGAATTATCAAAGCGTAAGGCTGAAGCGCGCAAAGCCTCATGAGCCACAGTGCATGTGCATGGTTTCTGGAGTCTTATGTGCTTCATATGTAAAATTGAAAAATGTCTGAGCAACGATTGATCCGTTTAATGCATTATTCCCTATGCACACCTACGTGTTGCTGATCTGATCACTCCTCGAAATAGGATAACAGTGAAAGATACCTCATAAGCAAAACAATTTTTGAAGACTGTTAATTTCCTGACAGATACGCCTTTCACGTTACCAAAAGGAACACGTTGGGACAAAATACGGTGGTTCTTTTTATGGCCACTCCATTTGTTACTATTCATCTCCGTACCTGACTGCAGATACAAGAAGGTGAGCAGGGTTGTAGGCCATGAATTACTTTTGAGATTCGATAACCAATTTGCTTATCCATTTACTTCATATAATATGTGAACTTCTTCGTAATATAATGGTTAACTTGAATTGTAATGGAATGACATTTTGATTACAATTTCCACAACTTTGAAGGTGAGGAAGTTTTACCCGATCACATTCGTCATGTGCGTTATATGGATAGCCGTAACATCGTATATTGTCTCGTGGATGATCACCGTGGTAGGTGACACCATTGGAATCGCCGACGCCGTGATGGGCTTGACATTCTTGGCCGCTGGAGGAAGTTTGCCGGAAGCAGTATCCAGCGTGATCATGGCCAGACAAGGTTAATATATTTTTCAATCGTTGAAATTGATAATTGATTCATTCTTCCATTCTTCCATTCATACTCATCGCGCGAGAACTATCTCATTATGTTACAGGTCAGGGTGAGATGGGGCTCAGTAACTCCATCGGAGCAAATACTCTCGATATTCTGCTCTGCTTGGGACTTCCATGGCTGATAAAAACCGCGATTGGAAATACCACAGTTGAAATCGTCTCCAGCACGCTAACTTACAGTTTTCTAGCTCTTGTAGGAACTGTCGTTTTGCTCTGGCTTTTGGTCGCCGTAAATCATTTTCGACTCAACAAGAAACTCGGCGTGATTTGCCTTATCATGTACGTGACATTCCTGACAGTTGCGATTCTTCTCGAAATGAACGTATTCTTTTTCGTCAATTGGCCAATGTGCGATCCCACAGACTGATCGGATACACCACACTAGGGAGTGCCAGAATATGCAACTCCAATTATTATCTTGTTTGAATTTCTCGATTACTTTAATAGGTAATCAGAACCCAGTTCAGTTCAATACCCATCAGCAAATGTACATTCCGCAGGCAATTACATGTTACCGCGATTGCATCGTGGAACAAAATTGTCAAAGTCCAACGGTAGAGATCATTGCAGCCCAGTATTATGACCATAGACACGTAAAGTGGTCTATGCTAAAGAGGATTTGATGTATCGAAGGAAAGGAAGTATCGTAGTTTGAAATTAAGACTGCTCGCCGAAGATCCGAGATTTTCTATTTCAAATAGTCCAGGTCAAGATCGATTCGAGTGGAATCATCTGGAGCATCCGAGTGTAAGGAAATCCGTACTGAGGTACTAGAATCGAGGCTTTAGACGTACGATTGTGTTTAGTTATCTAGCATCCAGTATGTTCATAGCATAATTTTTAATAATAATTAAAGAATAATAATAACCACAACTGATGAATACTCGAGAGAAACTAGACAATACTCTATTGAAAATCATATATGATTTTGACATCGCAATCATATCATTATATCGACAATAATTTATTTTACGGTTAAAATAAGCTCGCCATAACGTTAATATACCTAGCTTCAATGTTTTCGCGAGCATTGTGATAAATTTAAGTTGGTAAGTGTGTTAGTATATCATTTGAGTGATAAATTGTAACGTTGGATCGCGCTCTGTGGAGTTCCTAAGTGAAATCCTAACTGTGATTTGTGAGGTAACATATATACGTTTCCACATGTTTCGGTCGCTTAATACGATTTGCAAGATAAAATTGCTCAATTAAATTTTGAAGAAAATGGAATAATTTTTGTCTCATTTATTACCTTGCGAAATTATGCGATGAAGTAAACCCTTCGTAGAATTATTAACGCAAACACTAACATTACATTCTGCGAAAATCGGTTCGAAGGCTAGATAGCATGCATGACGCTGCGTAAACACACTGGTTAATCCCAATCTTTTTGATTGACAATGAGTATACATTAACCACTTCAGCACATTGTATTTTTTTCTTGATGATAAGATAGAAGACGGTGATGAAGGATCCTGTCAAAAACTCGAAAAAGATTAGCCAAAATTATTCGGCGGGGCAAGTTTAGAGTTTGTCAGGAGAAATCTCATCATCGATGGTCCAAAGTTCGTACTGCCTAATTGAATTTTCATACCAAATCATCATCATCATTATCAATTTTCATACCAGCTATTTCGCATGAACTAAATCAGTACAGACCTAGTGAAAATAAAATACTATCGACTTTGATCGGAAAATAACTTTTTATTGATGACTGAAGTTGAAACAGCAATTTGGCGGCTAGACATTTCTCGATAAAAAAAATCAATGAGAGGCTCACTGCGTATCCATTACTGAAATCGGTGTGTTAAATAATCTTGACCCGTGGCGTGCATATATATGGGGAATTCCAGCCCAACCTGGACAGCTTTTGACCCTCACCCCTCTCGATTTTTTTCATTTTTTTTTCTGATATTCGGTAGACTGAAAGGAGTGCTTGTGATTTATTTCAAATTTTTATCACAATTCGTTTTCGATTTGCATATTTTTGAAAATTCGCAATTCCCGATGATCGTCAAACGTTTAAACGCTTGTATCTCTGAATCTATCAGTCGGATTACAAAATGTGAGCATTTGAAATTCATCGGAAAGAAGTGTACTTTTCGAAAAAAATATTTCTGGATAATTGTGCCTCGTCCTTCATAGTGAAATCTTCGTTTAAACATAAAAAATTGATTTTTCTCAAAGTATGACATAATTCAAAATTTTCAAAAAATTCTCAAAAATACTTCGAGAAAAGACAAAAATTTCGAGCTATGGCTGATCGTGGGCCTCGACTGCTTTCTATTTTTAACAGAATATTTTTTCCGAAAAGTACACTTCTTTCCGATGAATTTCATATGCTCACATTTTGTAATCCGACTGATAGATTCAGAGATACAGGCGTTTAAACGTTTGACGATCATCGGGAATTGCGAATTTTCAAAAATATGCAAATCGGAAACGAATTGAGATAAAAATTTGAAATAAATCACAAGCACTCCTTTCAGTCTACCGAATATCAGGAAAAAAAAATGCAATAAATCGAGAGGGGTGAGGGTCAAAAGCTGTCCAGGTTGGGCTGGAATTCCCCATATGTATACTCCATCCTAGTCTATATAAGAGCAAGCCAATTATTATAATCAAAATTAATTTCTACTTGAACATGTGTACGTCACTTTGTCTTAACACGGCAGTGGAATATTTCTAGAATTGCTCACCGCATGATATGGATAGTTATTCCTTAGTTTTTGAATATCAGAAAAAATTCAAAATTCTACTCAGAAGTCTCTATTACGGAATCCAATCTTATTTGTGTTCAGTTTTAGAGGGTTGAGATAACAGCCTGTAAATCGTGAAGGAGAAATATCATTTTGATAATGCAAAATTGATCGTATCTATTGGATCTCGAGAATATGAAATTATCATCGAGGGGGTTATAATTATAACGTGTCCATATGGTGTGTAACATACAGATAAATATATGCCCATACATGCAGAAAGAATTCGTTATCTATACTGTCAGGATAATAATAAAAATAGATCACTGCATTCGAAGAATATCTCGCAATTGAAATTTTTATTAAACAATTTGCATTCCGAATTAACAAGATAGAAACAATCTTAATCTTAATAATGGAGTGCACCGAAAAATCACAAATTTTACTGCGACGGATATTTTTGATCCATTTACACCCTAAGTTATATCATTTCTGCAGAGAATCGATCGGCTTTGTCTAATATACATACAACCTGATATACATATAGTATAGCTGACAGTTGGCTTGCAGCAATAGATAGAAATAGTCCATAGGACACGTATCAGCATATTAATCGATCGCGCAAAACACAAACGCTAAATCACAGCCGGTGCGGGACCATCTCAATAATACATGCATACACAACATACATGTATACATATTAGGGTGGGCCAAAAAAAATTAATAATTTTTTTTTTCTTTGGTACCATGAAAATGTTGTTCAAGATGACGAAAAATAAATACTGTAAAAGTTTGAGCTCTTAATATTAATATTTAGAGGTGGCGCTTCGCGATTTTAGATTTCCCATTTAAATAACACGGGGAATTTTTTTTTTTTTATTCGGAATTTTATTCCGTTCTAACGAATCGGTGTATTGTGAAAATCAATACATGTTCTTGTAGGAAATTGAACGATCTTCAAAAAAGGTCTGACATGATTTTTCGCTAAGTCGACTCGTTTGAAAGTTATTCATCATATATACCGTTTGAGGTTGAACTTTAACCTTGAATAACTTTCAAACGAGTCGACTTAGCGAAAAATCATGTCAGACCTTTTTTGAAGATCGTTCAATTTCCTACAAGAACATGTATTGATTTTCACAATACACCGATTCGTTAGAACGGAATAAAATTCCGAATAAAAAAAAAAAAATTCCCCGTGTTATTTAAATGGGAAATCTAAAATCGCGAAGCGCCACCTCTAAATATTAATATTAAGAGCTCAAACTTTTACAGTATTTATTTTTCGTCATCTTGAACAACATTTTCATGGTACCAGAGAAAAAAAAAATTATTAATTTTTTTTGGCCCACCCTAATACATATACATATAGCACATGTCCAATCGTCCGCGCACTCCACAACTCTTGTCACGATATAGGCAACATTTTCCGATACCCTTTTTTTTTCCTTTTTCATCAAATCGTTCGCGCAAAATTGGTGGAAAATTATAGTATTATATAATAATACCATTGTTATTATTATCATCATTATTATCATTATCATTATCATTATTATTAATCCTATTACTAATATTAATATTATTATTATTATTATTATTATTATTATTATTATTACTATTATTATTGCTAGAGCACGTACAATTTGAAGAAAATAGAAAAAAAAGAAATATCCAACAACAATAATAATCAATTTTATAAATCGCATAGGTAGACTTTTTTTCAGTTTTTATTTTTGTTTTGTAATTTTTTGTTCGTTTTTTAATCTAATTCCGTTTTCTTATGTTCTTCCGCTATTATAGTGTAGATATATAATTTTAGATAAACTTGAGCAATCGAATAAACCAATAAGCAAAAGTTAGAGAGGATATATCGATCTGAAGAGAGTAATCTTTACAGATTTTAAAAGGTGCCCTGCAGTTATGAGTATTTAAATAAACGTACAATATGCTGGTACCGATCAACGTAGCGTACATGATTACTTTAATGTCCAAGTACCAGTATAAGTACACGGGGTAAGTATACCATATACGTACTCGTGTTAAAGTACGTGTAGGTAACAGGTACGTGCATCTTGTGGTGTATGTTATAGAGGTACTCCGAAATAACGTGTACTATTTTATTTCTTTTTCATCATGTGTTATAGGTAGGTTACGAGTATCGGCTGCGAGAACGTGTAAGGGGTAATTTCAATTAATTACTAACCTAAGATGAGGATTATTGTTATTCAAAATTGCATAATTTTTATTCTCATTGTTCAATCTATAGTTGTGAGCATTCGATATTTCAAAATACACTAGATAAGCAATATGATGATGCGATTTGCAAATATACTATAGGTATACTATATAATATTAATATAATATATATATGTAAAGGATAAAAGTAACAAGACGATATATTATGTTATTTATAGAAATATTTACAGAATATATAACGACCGGTATAACGTTTAAGGATGACAATGCAATCCTTTCGCTTGAACAGATCTTCGTATAGTAAATATATTAGGTAATAAGCCATATATATGTATATACTTGCCGCTTAAATTTTCAAATTTCTGTACATAGCAAAAAAATGCCGATTTTAGGAAACGTTCTCTTTGTTTACGTGTATATATAATTATATTGAATCTACCGTAACTTTATCACGTATCGTAAACTATAATAGTTTTATTTTGATCCAAGATTCTACATGATGATTATTACCGACCTTTTTTCATTCGAACCGGTCAAATTGAATTTATTTATATATTTTTTTGGTTTGTTTTCTCGCCAACCGATTTCAAAAATCGATTTGCTAATTCAGAGGCTTTCAAACCTTTGTCATGTATGTGTACCAATATGATCGGTCAGAGATACAAGCCTATAATACATTTTGTTCTATTTACAGCTATCTCAATGTCGATAAATTTTTTTGCCAACAAAATTAGCTAGCCCCGTTATCGTTAAATCGGTTCGGTTCATCAATTTGCGATATCACGAGCGTGAAAATGAATTGTTTATCAAAACAAAAACAAAAATTAGAAGAGACGGGTAACAAATCATCAATCTCCATACACTCTGTGTAGCATTGTCAGACCTATATTAAAAAATCTTTATCTATCTCGTTTTTTTTTTGTTTTTTTTTTTTTTTTGTTTCTGCATGGATTTAACTAGCTGATTGATCAAGAATTTTAGGTTAATCGGCACTTGGAAGACGGATGCGTCTCGGACAAGATGATTAGTTATCCCGATAACAAAGAAAACGGTATGTTACACACATTTTTTGACCATATTTTGATCTTCTCCACGCAACCGTCTATATACCGATGTCTTCAAAAAATTGACAATACATAAGTTTATACAAGCTCTACGCGTGCGCTACGGATTAGAAAAAAACTCCGTCCCTTTTAGAAACGGTCTATCTAGCTTATCGACGCTATTTTTATTTTATTTATTTTATTTTTTTCCTAAAAACCGCACAAGTTTCTCGTTTTCGAATTTTACTTTGAGTACAAGTATAAGATACTATTCTTGAGCGTTTATTCGTACATATTTTGTCGATTAAAGTTCAACGACTTTTTTTATTATTATAGGTAGCTAAGATTGGATGGATCGTACTGTACACGTTTTGAAATCATAGGCAAAATAGTAAAATTATACCTACCCTAACTTGTTTTTTTTGTTTTTTGTTTTTTTTTTTGTTTTTTTTTTAATCATCATTTATTTATTTATATTTGGTTGATTTTTCACTATAGTGTTTTTCGAGCCCTATATAATTATTAACGCGTGAACAATAATTTAATACTCGTGTGAAATATTTTCATAAGAGAAATTGCAGCTTTAGCAACAAAGTCCATTGTGATATATCGTTATTATATCATATATTATCAGATATATATACATACTGATAAATAGATCATTTAATTAATCGATTAAAATTTCATTGGCAGCCATCCCCGAAAATTGCCCCGTAAAATCCGGATATCGATAAGTTATTGCGATACCGCGTTACCCCTCCTTACGCCAAAATGTCCCACAAATCAAGTTCCATTCGAGGTATCATATTATATATTTACATATTGTATAAATAAGCGATTTATATCGCGATAATTATATGCCAGTTGATAATTAACTTTGTGTTATATAAACTTAAGCAACGATATATAGTCTTTATACTTTGATCATACGTGCTCTCTAAATGTCCATTCTAAAATTCTGCTGCAGTGTCGATTGGACACTACAATATACGCGTCAGGGTTTCATTTTTTCATCTCATAATTATACAAAAAAATGAATGATAAGGAACGAGACTTTTCATAAATCCCAGGAAATACGAATACGGAATGGGTCATAGGCGGGAACTAGTATAGGACTTTTACTGACAGATACATTGACTGCAGTTAGAGGCAAGTTCTGGCAGTCGAATTTGAGCTGCAGAATCGGAAGCCTGGGTCGGGGATGGATCGGCTTGTCACTGGATCTCGCAGAACGAAAGTTTGTTGGTCGCTTCTTTGGTCTGTTCTTGATCTTGGCTATTACCACCCTCACTTTTCGGACTGCCACCCTCCTCAATAGAACCCCCACCACTACCGTGGGGGCAAATCGATTGTCATCTGAGCGCCAGGGTGGACACCATCGGTGGCCTGGACGGCTTGTTGTCGAGTATTCGCTCGATTTCGGTCATCATACTAGCGTTCAGTTTTGGAATTAGCTGCAAGAACAATCATCAGGGGTTAAAAATCGTTCGATATCGTATCTGGGTAGGTTTCGAGACAATTTGCTAATGATTATTCTCGCTAATCCAAAGAGAATGTTAATCTCACAGACAGGTAAGTATAATAATTTATCACGACGCTAGAAAAGATAGTCACGATCACTGTCGGATTTGCGTTGATTATAAACGCAGTGCCTTAAACTTGGCAAATAACGTACCTGTAAACTCTGCAAACTTTCGTACAGTTGATCTATGTTCGCTGCGCCGAGCAAAAGGCACTGGACACTTTCATTTTTCAATGACCACGCAATGGCGAGCTGCCCAAATGAGCATCCCATCCTGTCCGCCAATGCTGACACTTCCCTGAACTTATCCGAATACTTTCGGGTTTCATCGTCTACCAATTTGTCCTTCCATGCATATTCTTGCTGCAAAGATTCTTTTCGTTTCGACATTGGTTTTTAAACGGATGATCAAAGAAGATGAACACAAAATTAAGCAGGCAACTACGTAGATAGTACATATACACTAGGAAATTCGTATTAATTTCTTTCGAGGGGAACAGCACGGCTCGAATTCTTGGGAATATCGGTTTCTAGTATTTTCCTGTAGTTTCGCACAGATGATTTCTAGCATTTGCTCTAAATTTCTTCAACGCAGAAGTATATTTTTGGAGTTTGCCTTAAGGTTTCACGAGCACCGTTTATGCTATTCAACTTTCTGAACTTTTATTACATTCGAAAAACATGTCCTCGTCTTTTGCCCAAAGAATAAAAAAAAAACCCCGAATACATAATATCTCTGCTGAGTTATTTGCAGATCAGTAAAATGTGGTGTTGGAGTTTTCATGATGATCGATCATACTTTCTTCAACGAATTGTTGATCGCAAATTCCGTGTATCAGAAGATAAGGATATCTCCTTCAAACAAACTGGATCTTGGAAAAGGTGAATCAGATTAACCAGATCATTCCGTCAAGGCTTAATATGTTTGCTATGCCTGTATCGCCATGAATCGGTTACGCAAAATCGGGTTTAGTAAGCATGGAATATCAATCTCCTCAGAACTCAAGAATGTAGAATTGGAAAAAAAATCAAAGCATTAAACATTTTCTATGGATATTCAAGCTGGACTGATCCCCTTATGATGTCTGCAGCATGCGATTTCACTAGAACATTTGATTTAATTGACGATCGGACATACCTCTTTGTACAAAGACTGGGTTTCATCTTCCGTCCAACTGAAGGAGGAATATTTGTTCTGAAACGGCAATGTAGTCGTTTTAAGACTCGATCTGGCTTTCATTTCACTCATCTACCACATAGTATGAGAGATCGGCCTATAGTGTCATTCCTCGGTCTTATGTGTGTTACAGTAACGCGAATATCACTCGGGAGAAAATTCCGATAAACTTGTGAAATTTTCGATAAACTTATATAAGAACGTCGAGTCTGAGGAAATCTACTTTGCCTAAAAACCTTCAACGGCAGATTCTGGTATATAAGCCAAACACTGTTACTAACAGTGATTAAGTATCACACGATCATGAACGTGACTCAAAACTCGTCCCAATTAATCAGTGGGAATTCCATATCGAAGTGATGGGACGAGTCGGAGTAAGTCGTACAATTATCTGATCGCGCAAGTGCAAATACAGCACGTGGTAAGAATAACTTGAGTTGTGTAAATCTTTTAGAACGTATATATGATAAGGCACTCATCGTTTGACAACCCTAATCCGCATTGGAACTTCTCTGAGAATTAGTTTATTCACGACTCGCTTTCTAACGAAGAGACCCTATAAATAAACCAATGTTACGAAAGGTGAAAAAATCAGCAAAAATCACCGGTTATAATCGCGAGGTGTACAGTTGGATAGAGGATTTCCCAGCCTTTTAAGACGATACCTATATGTATTAGAAAGAATGTGTGCAAGTGAAATAGGAAAATGATTAAAAAGCTAACAAAGTCTATCAATAATTATAGTTTTGGACGATTTTTCTAGCCAGATGGTAGTGGTGGCAAAAATTTGTTGAGTGACGCGTGACGAGGAAATAACTAATCATTCTATTAATAGTTTAACTGACTGTTACTTTGTAGGAAGATCTTGAGAGGAAGGACATTCCGCAGTCTTCGGTTTTGCTAGACACCATTCCAATGGTAACCGTTGACCAGGCCATCAGTCCAACCCCTAAAAAACAAATTCAAGATGAAACATACAGGTCCGATTCTTAAAATGTGGCTAATTAAATTGCGGATAATTCAAAATCCTTCTTCTTACCAATTTTATTGTATAGTTCTGGCATGTAGAGTTCTGGCTTTTCTCTGTAGAAGAGATGGTACTCTGCTTGTTCAACGATCGGTGTGACACAGTTGAACTGTCTACAGTTCGTGTAAGCTTCCATTATTTCGACGGGAGACCATCGCGAAGTGCCCCAATACATAACCCAGCCTTTACTTATCACGTAGTTCATGGCACGGACGACCTCTGCAACAATATTGACGAAGAGATAAAATGACACGGAAGTATAATAGAAAGAAAGACTGCCCACGACATGAATGTGTCGAAATCTGCCATCTTGCAATCTTAGATGAGAAAACTAATAGAAGGTTTAAAATTCCGAAAGAATTCGAGTAACACTAGTGGAATTTGGAAAAGATTCAAATGTACTGCTATATTATGGTTTTCGAAGATGAAGCTTACCTTCCATCGGGCACATAGGATCAACTTTGTGGATCATAACGATGTCGATATACGACAATTGCAATCGTAAAAGAGATGCCTGGACCGATTCTATGATGTGTTTGCGGGATAGACCCCGTCCTTCAGTCCTGCCAAACAACGACAGGGAGAGAGAACAATGCATGAACTTCCGCTTTTGTGAGAGAATTCTGGCTTTGGGATTTGGGGGAAGGCGTTTCAAACGGGGGCCTATGTTCGTTCAAACTTTGTTCAGAGTTAAACCATTGTCTGTCGCATTGTTTCACCAAGTTGAAGTTACCTAAGCGGATTTTCGTCAATGTTCAACGAACAGAAATGGAGAACAAAGATGGCCGCGGTGCCCACAATTAACCGTTCAAGTAACGGGAACCTGCAAATCGTCAATTTTCCCCAGACCTCAAAATCATCTATCCTACAGAATGTTGTCTTCAGCTCTTTTTTTCTACCCCGTACCCATACACGCAGATTTATGAATAAATGAACGAAACGCACTTGGTGTTCCAGTATATCTTGGTGGTTACGACGTAGGTAGTTCTGTTCCATGCTTGACGAGACAAAATTCTTCCCAATTGGGTTTCGGCTCTGTGACCGCTGTGGGCTTCGCTGAGATCGAACACGTTTATTCCACTGTCATAGGCAAGGGCGACAACAGCTTCGGCAGTTTCTTCATTTCCACTACCACCGACACCTCCGAAGGTGGTCCAAGTACCTGCCGAACAAATCCGACTGAATGGAATCCGGATAAGAACCTAAGAATTTCATAATAAATTCTTGAAAAATGGTATATTCTTCGTGGAGAACAAGTCAGGAAAATGGTAGGTAGGTATGGATCGCGTTCTATATACTCATCTATGTATATATAACATAAAGAAGGAAGAAAGTTGCGAAGAGAAAATTGTACGAGGTTCCATGCGGAGGGTTGGGTAACCTATTGAATAAATTAGGGGTCAATTCTCTTCCAGGCGGTTCGTAGATCTCTCTGTGTTTAGTAACGCCGAGGTATAGGTACCTATATAAGGGAAGGCAGTCTTTAAGGTGAGGAGCTTAAATCTTGTTGAAGAGATTTACATCGCCGG
Source organism: Ametastegia equiseti (assembly GCA_963989295.1). Classification (NCBI taxonomy): domain Eukaryota; kingdom Metazoa; phylum Arthropoda; class Insecta; order Hymenoptera; family Tenthredinidae; genus Ametastegia; species Ametastegia equiseti. The sequence goes on along the minus strand of OZ022389.1, from coordinate 13,670,797 downwards.
ATGTTCTTTGTCTGTGGCAACTGCAAGCACCTCGGTTCGCCTGCACGATCAAGGAGATAGAAAAACCTCTTCTGGCATATAAAGAGCGGACTGTATATATATAGACGCGATGGCTAGGAACTCGAGGCAAAAGCAAATCCATCTCGATAGCGTTTTATGTGAAAAACAAAGCGTGAAAATTTTACGAGCGTAAATATGGAAGATAAATCATAAATATAAAATGAATGGGAAAAAGCTTAGGTACAGTGTTTTAAATCGAAAGTCATCTTTTTCCTTGATGAAAACGTACTGCGTCAGACGAGATAATCCACTTTCGGAAGTACCATCTGGGCACAATAAAGCCCCTTAAGATGGTTCCTTTAATCTCTTGCCGATCTGATCCAAGTACGTTATGTTACGTGATTAAGGAACTACTTACATATATGAGTAGGTGCCATGCGAAAAGATACACGTCCATAAAAATAAAAAAAAGCGAGATTTCAGTTGGATATTTGTGGTCGTATTTTTGTAGAGAGGTTTTTTGCATATTGCCAAAATTCGTTTAGGTGTGACGTGTATATCCTTTTTCATAGTATCTCCTCATATGCGGCAGAAAATCGCGAGTTATTTTTTCCCCCTTGTTCTAAAACTCGTTGTATCTTTAACGCTTCTTTATGGTGTTTCAATGGGATTTCATTTCCCATGGATTTTGAAATGTATAGACCTGCGTATATGTACAGACGTTGTAAATACCTACAGGCATCTTCCGCCACCTCAATTTCGATCTAATCCGCTCTAGATAAGCGGCTTAAGGAAGGAATACTAATTCTTGCGTGCAAGAGAATACGAAGCCCTATTCTGAATATTGTGACGTTCGTTGCGCTCGGTTCGCTTAGAACTTGTCAGAACACATGCTAAGCTACACTTTTCTCACAGTATAATACAGGTGACCGATTTTTTTAAATGACATCACTAAAATTGATTGATCGAAATTCAACGTACAGCTCTACAGACGCTAATTCGACCGTAAAATTCATCCCTAAATATTTCGCGTTTAATTATTTATGGAAGGGTGTAGCCCGTTTGAAAATCTGATAAAACCGAATCTAAGATGGCTTTAGAAAATCCCCCAGATCCGGGTGGTTCAGACTGGACAGAAACAAGAATAGGGCAATGTTAAAATAATTTCAAAGTTGGCTAAGTTAGCCGTAGTATAAATTTAAAGAATCTGACACAACGGAGCTGGCAAACACTATAGCTCACTACAGTCTAGGCGCGTTCTAAATCGAGTATACGTAGAAGCGACGCCGGAGGTAGCCGGATGTGTCGCTCGTAGGTATACTTGGATGTATTTGCCAGCTGGATAAGTTCGTAAAGCATAGTCCACAGCTGGCAGTTAACGCTCTAACAAACAGTATGACTTGCTTGTGTAAATATTTCCGCTCTCTGCAGAACAGTGTGATCGTGGGTGTGTCGATTACACGACCCGACTGCCTAGCTGCGCGCGGCTCATTCGTCCGAACAATAAACAACAAACAACGTACATACAACATACATAATTCACGGGCGAGTGAAGCACAAAGATTTTAATTGCCGTGACAGGTAGCCCTATAGGCTATTATAGACCAAATAATGTTACACTGCATAGTTCTTGGTTTTTTTTTTTTTTTTTTTCATTCATTTTGCTTTTGGTTTACTTTCGAGTCTCTTCTTATTCACTGGGGGCGGAATTGCAATTTCATATGCTTGAGGTCAAAATTCCGAATTTTCATACTACCGACTGACAGTTTTCAGTAAGATTATTTCCCCGAAAGTTTAAGTAGCCAATTTGAAAAACTCAGAATGCAAAAACACTAAAGATTAAAAATTCCGAAGGTTAAAGATCCGGAATGCTGAAACTCCAAATCTCGGAATTCGCGAGATGCAACGTCGTTTATTTGACAGTTCAATTGTCATGAGCTTCCCTCAAATTTGCAGGTTTTTGGACTTTCTGACTCTTTAACTTTCAAATCTTTGAGCTGGCTGCATTTCGACCTTTCGAAATTTGCAAGTTTTGAACTCTAACGTTTCTAGAAACTCAGAATCATGTCTCAAATAAATTTAGAATTTTGATCGTACGCAACCTTCGGAATTCGGAACTTCAATCCTGCCCCATTCACTGATAGTACCTATATACCTATTTATAAAATCAAGACTTGCAGGAGTCTTGGGCTGCGGAAATCGAAGACCGTAACTGACCTAAATGAGGGAATAAAAATCCGTTCGAATTCACCCACCATGCGGAAATGGGATCGATCATAATGTTACCAGTTCTATATGCGGCATACCTAGACCGACGTTTGACACCCGGAGACCACTTTTTCCTAGATTTCGGTAACGAATCCCGGGCGATGGATGCTGCAGTCGTTGAGCTTGGGCCGCGATGCAATTGGTAAGAAGTTGTTCCTTGGTTCCTGCAGTGGCCCCGCAATTCCCTAGCCCGTCACCTCCACCCCCGCCTCCACCGCTGTTGAACTCTTCCATGCAGTCCAAACTCGCTATTGGAGCGCGGCATCTGCCACAAGACCAAATAGGTACAACCTTCTCGATCGAACGCTCTTATATAGCCTGACGACCTTTTGGCCTCAACTATATGTACAGCCAAGCGGTTCCCGCGTCTAGGGGAACCACGCATGCTTATATCGGTGAACGCAGCATCCGGTATTAATATTTCGATACGATTTCCCGAGTCATTATAGGTACTTGTGCGGTAAAAAAGAATTTTCGGAACAATTGACGAGTAATCGTGGCTTTTCAATGCCTTCTATATCAATCGAGCGTTTTGATATTTGGCTTTTAAAATCAGCGTTTTATTATCGAGATAATTATTGATAATTATTGATAAAGATCTTCGGTAAATCCTTGAACGATCACCTACCTGTATATTGTTGGAAGTGGGTAAGAATCGTCATCCTCCATACTGCTGTTGGTATTCGCGTTGTTATTCGTGTCATTCCCTGCATTCGAACTATTTCCAAGGCTACACAGCATTAGCTGCGACATGGTTGTTTAGCAAAGTTCGTATGGCGTGTGTGTGTGTGTGTGTGTGTGTGTGTGTGTGTACGTGTATTCGTGTATTCGTATGCGTGTAGGTAATTATTTTTAATGAGTTTAGCGAAACGCAAGAAGAGAGAGAAATAACGAGATATAGGGGTGTAACGATATTGACCTTTGAAAAAGTGGAATTATTATTCAGGTGCGAGTATCATTGAATTTAATTTAAAATTGTCATCATTGCAGGATAGTTTTATTATTTTTCAATTATGAAATTGGGCCGCCTAAATGGCATTCGGTTATTATTATAATTAACTAATTTAATATTCTCTCTGAAGCGAATAGTTGCAAGCATTGATTACCGTATTTTTCGATAACGATTAATCGTTTAAACTTACATACCTATCTGAGCACTATAGAATAGTGTATTTATAATATTTATATATATATATATATATATATAATTATCAAGAATGATTAAGCGAACAAATGTATTGCACGTACGATTTAGGCACTAGTTTATTGAATCATTTTAGGCACCGCAAAGAGAACTCTCCTCAGCTAAAATTATTATGTCCTTAACAATTTACCTATTCAATTATTTACAACGAATGGTCGATATGAGCCTAGATATGTGACACGATTTATTCTGCATCACTACGCCCCGCATTTAATCGGTACGAAGAACAATACACCTAGAAAAACAACACGTGTTTGTTGGCGAATTTTATTTTATTCTTTTCCTTGGTTTTTTTTTTTTTTTAATTTTTTTTAAATATTTTTCTTCTTTATTATTATTTTTCCTTTTGCTTTTTTCAAATTTTATATTTATTGTACACGCTAACGTTGCATAATATTACTATACGGTAAAAGTTCATTTATATAACGATAATGATAATGGTTTAGAAAGAAACACACACAAATTTCAAATCAAACTTTAGTAAAAATATGGTTAACGGCTAGTGTTGTGTCCCTTGCGCGGTAGGCAACACTGCGCCTCCATACGCCCCCGCTAAGGGTTGTGGTGCCGAGACCAAGGGTAGTCAAACGGGGATGGTCACATGACCCGGCGCATGACGACGGCCAGTCTACGGCGCATGGATCGACTGGAACGACCTATATATATATATATACATCAGCAATCGTATACGTATACGTATACGCTTTACCCATAGGATATCATCTACCTATGTGTACGCGAGCGAGTAGGTCGGTAGGTACAATTTCTCTGTATAGGTGAGAAGGTGGAAGGTAACCGAAGGTGGTAGGGCGAGCCGACGATCGTGCGGCAGCACCGCAATGCGGACCTGAACGCTGGCATGTAACCGAGCCGAGCCGTGGGCCTCAGCAGCTACACTTCATCGTTTGACTTTGTTCCTTATGGCCTTATGACCATTTTTTCAATTCACGCTAAAACACGCGTCTAATTTACCGTTGCATTTCATTTCCGTACCTCAGGTGGTCCGGATCGCGTAGTATGGATATTCGTATATTGATTATGCATCTCTGATGTCGAGATCTTCGTCTGCTATATGCTCCCTTATAAGCCTAACTCTCTAGAAGATATATAGTGTGCTATACAAGATTCGTGTGATATAAAAACCAGAACGCCACTACGCAACTGTATATAATCATCTGGGAAACATTTGTAGATCGAATTTAGAGTCTTTCTGATTTTTATGACCGACCTTCTGGCCGAGTTCCAGGTCAACTAAAAATAGTTCGTTGCCGTTTGATCGCTCGTTTTTTGACCGCATGGAAATTATTTATCATTCGTAATAATTATAACCAATTCCATATGAAATTATACTCGGTTCAATTTGAACTTTATTCACGTCGATTTGACTGATTTGAGACCACATTTACAGGCAAACCCTACTGTCCTATGAACCTACGTCCACATAAGACCGTGAGCGCCTTTGAGAAAATGTACAGAGCCACGTACGTATACTGTAGGTGCAGTTCGTGACGTTGGTGAAATGGGACGAGAAACTGCAACGTATACGTATGCAATACGTTTGCAAAAAATCAGTGGAAAAAGGAAAAAAATGTCGATAATCGAGATTTTCTGTAGATTCGTAACCTTGTAACGTTATAACCTCGTTGTCACTGTTCAATTTCCGTTTTAATTATTGGCCCCAGATTTGTTATTACGAAAAGCTTTCACCCTGGTGAACTCTTGTGTCAAGTTGGAAGTTGGTATAGTTCGGAGCTGATCAAATGAACGGAAATAAGATACGAAGAGGGGTGACCTGAAAAGAGCCAAATGATTCTGAGAAGGCCGGAGAGAGTACCTATACGCGGAGATGGTAAAATTAAAAATTGAGTGGTCTGTTAATTAACAGGTACTTTCCTGGTTATCAAATATTGCGCGAAAAAGTCTTGCGGAATATGGGATGAAGGGGAGAGAGTAATTTTTACAGGCTCAAGATTACATTATCCTTGCACAGCCTTCTCATCCGTCTCTCAAATCTACGCAGGAAAAAATGAGAAGATATATGCTTATCACCTTCGAATTTGCAAAATCTCAAATATCTACAACCCCGGCAGCAGCCTGGCCTATAACCGTTGTCAATTTTTTGAATTCACGTAGACAAGCTTTGCCCAGATTTTTTTTTTTTTTTCAATTACTTCCGGGAGTTCCGCGAAAGCGGAGGGGCTCCCTGAAAAGATGTCTAGTATATCGACCCGGCTTAGGAGCAACGCCAAGTGGTCCGAGGTAAAACAAAGAATCGTTATATAAAACCTATTGACCGCGTTTTTTTGTTTACCAAATAGGCGATCCTAAGTGAAATCGTGATGAACCATAATATAATTATATAGATATAATAACAGACACATTGGGTAACATTTTCTACTGATTGATTATTTGTAATAATTTATTACAGGTATATTAATCTTAAATAGTAAATTAACTAGCTAAATAATTGCCCATGGGAACTAATGTCAGTGCGTGATGTTTAATAAATTGAAGATCATAATTATAAACAGTTGCTTTTGAACGAACCGACAAATTGAAATTAGATACAAAATCAAGAAAGATTGATTGTAGCCTCGCTGGCGACGATAATTAAATCTCGTAACATTACACGCTGTTTAATATGGCAAGTTTACATGCTTTAAACAGATCGTCCTTGATGGCCTTATAAACTTTCGACTTTAATTCCATAAATGTGCGATTCCCACAGATCAGACACGTGACGCAAACAGACTACGTTTGAATTTCGTTCGGTAATATCATTTTCGCTAAATTATATTCGGTCTTGAATTTTTCTACATGTAATATATTCGTTTTGTAGGTGCCCTAGACCTTGGTCATCTTGCATTATCCACTCTTCGAGCCGTTTCTCTATCTGGTTTCTCTTCCCTCTTCTGCACTATACCCCTATATTTCTGTCCTTGGTATACCCCAGCCCCACTATCGTTCCCAGCTGCGTCAAGGGAAGAGTAGCTTCCAGACAAACTGACGCCAGAGAAATTGAATGAAGGGTGGAATTCCAGGGACCGAGTCTGCTATTCTTGTTTTCCTGTTTTCCAACCAGAAAGCAACGTCACCGCAAGGCCGCGGTGCTCGTAAATGAATAAAACAAAGTGTTTCTCGTCCCAGAAACCCGATCGAAGAAAAACAGCGTTCCAGACAATAAGATTATGTTTTTTAATACTGGCCCACGAACTCCTATCTCCAAATTAGAACTTGACAAATTTTCATACAAAGTAAACTCGAAAAATCTACTGCACGAAGTACTCCACTGTATATACTGGCTGATTCTCTATAACGTACTTTGGTCAGTGTGAGTTTGAAATTACGTATATAAGACTATTGACTGATAATTCTTGAAACATATCCCAAAAGATCGCATGTCGACTTTTATAACAGGATTTTTCACTAAAAACTAGACCAAATCACGTTTACTGGATATTCTACATGCTTGACACACATTCAAAACCCCCGAGGAGTGACGCTAGTGAATTATTCAACCGGCAGATTTCACGTAATTTTACAGCAAACTTTTCGCGTATATTAGCCAATTTAAAAAGCACCTGACATATTGAAAAATCTTATTAAATCAGAGGAGAGGAAGGCTCGAGCAGAAATACTCAGCCAAGTTTATTGCTGTCTAATCGTATATATACGTAGGTAGATATGTACCTAGTTTAAATCGCAAAATCTCCGGTTGAGTTGTTCGGAAAAGATCGTATAAGAATCTTGCTACACTAGAAAATTGCGGTCTGAATTTGTTCGCACGGAATAGTTATGTATGCGTATATATACTCCCAGGAGCTACGAATCTACTTTATTGGATTTCAAATGGGCGCTCCTCCACTCGTCTTCCCCTCAATTCTGTGTTTCTTGTCCCTTCAAGTTACCCTGCCTAATCTATATCTTCTCGCGTCCTCGGGAAGTCCTAGACTCCTTTACCGCCGCTCTCAGAACCCCTGTGTATACAGAAAACCTCGGCGTATACAAATCCCGATACATGTACCCGATGAATATTGTATACTATATATAGGAGATTCGGAAATGCGCCTTCGATTTTCAAAATATGTGAATTTTAATCCCGGTCTGAGCAACTGATCAAAAAATATTTTCCTTTCATTCTAAAATTGTAGAATTTATACATACCTAATATTATAATAACGTGTTATAATTTAATATAATGCAATATCCTAACACTCGATATTACGCTACATGACAGAAGTATAAAATGTTGTGTTTCCTTGTTTTTTTTTTTTTTTTCTTGGTTTTCTCATTTTTTTCTCATTTCTCTTTTATCTTTCTTTTAGGTAACATTAAAACTGTACACACAAAAAATCTCATGTAGTCAATAATAAGCACCTTCACTTTAAACATTCTCGCGTAAGCTCCCGTTTTAAACTTACGAAGATTACTATAATGAAAATGAAGTTGATCGACGTGCATTATTTTCTTTCTGTTTTTGGTTTTCTTTTTTTTTTTTTGTTTTTTTTTCTTTTGCTTTGTTTTGTTTTTTTGTTGTTTTTTTTTCTGCTCTTTACGATCAATTGACCGTCCTCTGACAGGTGGGTAGATTCACCCTGAAGAATACGTTGAGCTCGATAAGGGATGCCAAAATGAGGAAGACGGCGTACATGCAGAGGCAGGCGCGACCCACCTTCCGGTCGAGCTGAAATTTGTTCGACGCAAACGCGATGTAAAGTAGCATGAGCGTCGAGAGTAATGAAATTGCGCTGTACTCTAGTCCACCAGAGTTTATACTGATGTAATGTTTGCCCGGCTGTGTTGGCGAGAAGGAGGACTTGATCAGCCATGGTAAACCCAGGCAGAGTAGAATGTCGAAAGTGTTTGATCCGATGGAATTGCTGATTCCCATTGAACCGTGGCCTGATTAGAGAAAAAAACAAACAAACAAATGAAAATTCATAATATGTCCTTCTATCATACCAACGAGCATTGAGACACATCAACCCAGAAAACGCGTGCCAATTATTCATTCATTGAACGTCATAACTTCATAAGTTCACTTCTAGTTCCTTTGATCTAATGTAAGATGAGATTATACCTTGCTTAGCGACGATCACGCTGGAAACGGCTTCTGGAACACTGGTTCCGGCCGCCAGGAATGTAATGCCCATGACAGAGTCCGGTATTTTCAATGTATCACCTGGACAAATTTTTACGTTATTGGGAAATCAAGATTTGGACAGAGATTTATGGATCGCTTAAATTCTAAAAAGTCCTCGGGGATATTCACCTATTATAGTTATCATCCAGGCAACTACGTAGCTCAGTGATCCAATCCATATGATGCACATGAGAAAAGTGATTGGAAACCAATTTTTGAAACGAGGTTTCTCGCAGTCAGGTATGGTGCACATAAACACCAAATGTATCGGCCATGTGAGTATCCAAGCAGTTTTTCTTATCCAACCACCACGTGCGGGCCACACAAGTAGTTCATATTCGTATTCTGTAAAGTTTAACGTGGCTCTTTCAGAAAAGGATCTCCATACTTTTTACCCGACGTTTATAGATTGTCGGATTGTACGCTTCAAGTGAAACACACCAAAGTAGTGGCTTTTAGAAATTTATCGTCAGCGATTCATAAATGTTGCTCACAGATTGTGGAATTAATCGTGAGCTCTAATTTTCTCTATGAAATTTCAGACGATGGATTATTGTGGCCTGTTATCAATTCCATCAAATTGTTGAAGAATTGAAATGACTGCATCTATGGGATGATAGGATTGGCGTCACTCACCCGGTTCAATGCTCTCTTCCTGTGTTTTCGTTCCACCATTCTGTAGGGGGACTTCGATCGTTGCAATTTGTTCTCCGCGGTCTCCTGGCGGTTGAAGTTTGTCTGGTCTTGATAAGTGTAGTTCTCCAGCGTCTCCTATGAACAAATTGAATTTTACCAAGTGCAGTGTGCTTGTTTCCTTTTTCACATTCAATACACTTATATAACTTTCTTATCCTCCAATCGATTCATTTTATACGTTCAGAAGCAACCATATGTACAGATCTGATCTTCTTATGTCAATCACATCATCCGTGATGATCAATTTTCACAGTGAAATTTTAATCAGAAAAAATACAATTCAATTTTCTCACCTGCAGGTATGTGGCTATCGTCGGAGGAAAGCTGGCTGTTTTTCGTACCAAACCTGGCACAACGTTGGAAGGATTTATCCCAGTACATAACTGCGATATAAACGATGTAGAGGAGGACCAACGTCAGTGCTTCGTACCACTCGACGCGTTCGTCGTGGATTATACAGATCAAGATAGCCACGGTCACACCGTAAGCCAAACAATCTCTGCTCACTGGCCACCAGTCCAAAGGAACCACCTGCAAATTGCTCGCCATTTACACTGAATGTTGGTTATAAAGATATTTTACTGTCGTTGAAGACCGCGAGCAATTCGCTGACCAAATCAACGCTCTAGTGTTCTTGGAGAAGTTTATACACTGTTCAGTTATACTGGCAGAGTTTGTGCATTATTTATTCTCAGCAGGTACAAAGGTATTTCTGATTCTATTCTACGTCTAAACATTCCAGAACGTCTGACTAATGAGGAAGTTAGTGTTTTTTTCATCAATGACATCTTTGCAATATCATAAAAGAGAAAGACAAAATATGTGCGGCGGAAGTCTTCAACTTATTTTTCTGGGTTTGAGGTGAGTGGACAGTCATTTTGAGAGTCTTCCATTCATTTTTATTAGTTATAAGATGAAAAATCGTTTTTCGAGAAAAAGGGATTGGGCCGTGAAACGGATCCGTACGTATAGTACCGTTACCTACCATTCCGGCTCCGATCCCACAACAAGCAGGAACCGCAAGAATATTGAAAACAGCCGACCCAACGATGGTTCCCACGCCAATGTCACCCTCGGTGATGAAGGTTCCGATGGCGTTGACAAAAAGCTCCGGAGCAGATGTCGCCGCTGCCATGAACGTGGCACCGGCGACGTCTTTAGACATGGAAAGTGCTAGAACAATAATTGTGACACCAATCAATATCCGGAGGCAATTACTGGCGGACATCTCAAGCGTTCTACAATATTCTGAACATAAATTAAACGTCAGTTATCAACCAATCGAATTCAATTCATGTTTCTTTGAATGCATGAATATTTATAGTTTCACTGTATCGTTTCAATTAGGCAAATACGCCTGTTCTTTACAGCAATTTGAAAATTAGACGTTGATATTCTTTTGTTTTTAGTGACACAGCTACGACCGGTAAAACGGTTCCAGTAACGTGACATGTTCAAGTGCGAATAATTCGCTGAAAAATAAGACATCAAAAATGTCAATTTACGAAATTGCCACGTTATTCGCACGCTTCCGTTTTCTATTGTTCAGTTGAAATTGGGTTGCCTATATGTATGTATAATAGAGTCGAGTGAAGTCAACGTTATGCCCAAGTATTGTAAAAGTTAATGAGGAACCGCCGAAAAGACCTAGCAATTGCAGAACATTATCAACATCTATAACAAAATAGGCAAAACCTCGTTCGTGATGACAGATAATTATCAAGATCATGATTTTTCAGAGATATAATCTATTCGTCTTAAGACCTCGTCTTACCATGACATATTTTTTCTACTGCGGGTACGAAGAACTTGTCGCATACTACTGCTAACGCGATGAAAAGGTACAGGGACACGATGACGTGGACAACCACAGCTCCATCTTGGCGTTGTTTCTCGTCGAAGAGGTCATAAGGGAAGTCTTCGATTGCAGGTGGTGTGCAATTAATACCTGCGAATCAATCAAACTATTTTTAAGCCTAGAACTGACACGACGAAATATTGAATGATCGATATTTCACGACTTGACAAATCTCTGCCACACATCCGCAGCAAACTTGATTTCCATGCAATCTCGATTTCCATCAGGAAGATGACTGCGAGGTAAAACAATATATAACTTGCTATAAAAAAATGGTTCGATTAATCGTAGAATGTCTCACGTGGATCTATAATGCAGTGAGAGTGTTACCGTCAAAGACAACTGCAACGAATTACCTACTAGATGTGAATAATTTGTGCAGTTGTATTGCGGTAAAGAAGTAAAGAGAACGATTGTCACCTGGGGTTATGGCCGACGTTCGCTGACCGTAAGTAATTTATCGATCACATTTTTCAAACGAGCACAACGGAGTTACGTGACCTTGGCCGATGATAAAACAGTCATTTCAAAACTGATAAAATTTACTTCATGGTTTTAGGCACGTGTATCAGGTAATTTAGTAAACCAACAAAAATTGCCAACATTTTTGATGTGGCTTCCGAAAAGAGTTTACCCGCGTGGACAAAGCGGATCTTCTCAAAGCAATTACAGCCCGATACTGTGGCAAATGCGCGAGTATACGTTTGAGCTGTTTGATCCCGTTATCAATATTGTTTATCTCATTAGCTTATCGCATCAACTATGTATATCGCGCAGGGGACTCAAAGCAACGCCTAACGTAGAAAAACGGGGTTTAAACCCGTTAATTGTTAGGTAAAATTGTTCCCGACAGTTTAGACAAAAAAAGAGGACAATATATCCTAATCGAAAGTTTATCTCTTCACCTTTCATTGCGTATTATAAATGACTATAATATACGCGTACGGAGATACAGACAAATGTTTATTCCTGATGATCATTTTCGACCAGGCTTTTGTGCAATGCCCATAATTGAAGCCGAGTCGACAATGAAACCTGTACAACAATAGACCTAGAATGACAAAGCTATGCTGAATTGGTAATAAGTGTTAAAGCTTTGTTGTCAATTTAACCGAAATGCGTTGTATCCGAAAAAGGAAGAAAATACATCATGTCAGAACGTAGCAATGATGGGGTTCAAGTATCCAGGCAAAGGTTTAACAATTAGTGTACGTTTTTCCTCGTCGTACATTATCCCGATGAAAGAACCAAGGCTGATCGCATGCAGTCGGTACGTGGACCCGTAGTACGTCGATGCCATTTTAGTTTTATCATAGTACTCAGTGGCCCATAGCCAGTATACGTAGTTCCATCGGAAACTGCCGTCGAACATCGGTGTTCGCTAAGTAATTATAATATTGTTAACAGCCCGGAGTCCGGTCCATGTTCCGGATGCGCACCACTCCCATCACCAGAGTCGTAAAATATCAGGTTTTACGTAATCCGATGCGATCATTGAGCGTTGAATAGGTTGTTATCGTCTGATGATAAAACCAAATGTCCAACTATATGTCTATCACCTGCGAGCGATGCTTAAGAAAAATCGCGCAGGAGTAAAATAACCCGCCGCTTAAGCTGCAACCGCGAGTATAGCGTTTCATAAATGTAGTTTTATCTTCGAGGCAACCACCGGCCGCGAAGTGTAGCTTTTACAATTAGTTAGCCGGTGCTCGGGACGCGATTAGAGAAGACTCGATTGAGCTTGTATTATATATATATATATATATATACGTAGGTATAGCTTTAGCTTAAGCTTAAACCGTCGACGAGACGATTTGGTCATATGAGACGTCGTATGTAGGTACATGAAAGCGGGACGAAATTTATCGAGTATAACATATTCGGGCTTATGTGTATCAAGAGCGCAAATGTATATACATACATATACAGGTATGTACCATACGTATATTTGATCCTAGTAAAAATTGGGCCAAATTTCAAAAGAATTGGTAAACAATAAAGTAAATAATAACTACGTCGACGATGTCAGTTGGTTATGCGTCCCGTATTGCTGTAGATCGCTGGCCCCTGAGCTTTTGCAGCGTACCTACGTCTGCGTGCGAATGCGTGCTCGCGTGTGTACGTGCGGGGCATAAGTAGGTACGTAGATGTGATGTATAGATGACTTGTGTAGGTTATACCTACATGACTGATGTGACTTCCTACCGATTAAGCAACCTAAAGAAGTTAAATTGCTCTCATTCAAGCGAGCATAGTAGATGCCATTCATGTCTAATGTACGCCGCGCATGAAGTGTAGGTATAGTATAACACGTAACACATAACACCAGCACTCAACTCGCGCGCCTGACCAGCCGTCGGTCCTCCCTTCCTAATTAACAATCTTAAGTTATTCTTAATCGCGCTCAATTAATCGTTTAATAGATCTACTTAGCTCGTTTTCTGCAGGTTAGAGATGACATTAATTAAATAATTATAGTTGCGGTTAATCTTTCGGTTCTATACCTACCGAACATCGCGAGAATCTATCCAACTATAACAATTCAAGCAAATTCCTTATATCGTCTGCTCGCTCCTTCAACCGAGACTATTATTTCTAGACACTTTATTACCTTCTATGTATGAATATCTACTCGAATCTTTGGACATACGAAAGTCTTACTGAACATCTGCTGCGGCTAACATGATTCAATTGCCAATTCAACGAATAATATGTACGTATTCCACTTGTTCTGTAGTCGCAAAGTCGTATTGAAAGGGTGGTACGAAAATATATGAGTACTTCTTCAGGGCCCGGCGTTGGTGAGAATTTTGAAATGCTTCTTGTCGAATAAGAAGAAAGGAAGAAATTGAATTTCGGATTTAGATTTATTGGTTGCACAAATAGATAGTCTGAAGAGAATTAGCAAATTGTAATATGCGGAAGTATACGGTTATATTTGTAGAACTTTTCACTGAAGAAAAATTATTCAATGGTTGAAATTTTTTGAAAACTTCGGAGTAGTTAGTAAAATGAAATTTTGTCATAGACCCGTGCATTACGTTTTAGAAAGATGTATAAAAATTGAGATAATTTTGATGCATATTTAGAAAATTTAGTTGTGCATCCCTTACCAATTTTACCCATTTGACTAGATTAATTCTCGTTGAAACTAGAAAATCGTCTCCTGCCTCGTCCTACGATGGCGTTCGAAATCGTAGCTTGAAAATCAGGCAATCGGGACTCGAGTCGATTGTACAGGACACTTCGTTGATCACAATCTTTTTCTTCATCGATCAGAGCGTTTATATGCTTATCGTTTTCAAGGTTTATCGCACGTGATAAAATAAAAACGAGAAACATTCAGCGAGGCAACTTAGTTTGGTGCTCGTGTTCCACTCTGCGACCGCTTCGTAGTCCTGGTCGAATTATGGATTCACGCGAATATTCAAAAACTAATCACACTACTTTTACAATGATCTTACGTTAAACATCGTCTTCTATTAGGCAGCTTAGATATTTTACGTAATATTATTCTAAAAAAGTTCGAACCAACCTCCTCCTAGGTCAGACGTATCCATGTTGTCAATCCCGTTGTCACACACATACTACATTAACAATCACTCCGAACTCCGACATCGTTTGTTGAATCGTCTGCCCCTCCCAACGAACGCATTGGTCGACTCGATTCAATACTACACAAACTTTTACACTGCCATAGAAAACATGAAACTGCTCTGTCACATTATTAGATACATGCTGACTGTAAGCTTACTGAACAACCCGAGCACCCATCACCAATTCGTCACGAAACGAAACGAAACGAAACGAAACCAAACCAAACTAAACCAAACCAATACTACTGCTACAAACAACTCTCCTCTTATTACATCTCCTTCTTCTCTCTCCATCGCGTTCAAGAAGAACACAAGGATAATTCTTGAACTCTATGCTATGTAGGTGGATTACCACCTACACTGTATTCGTATTTGTACACTGCGTACAAAAAGTTGAGATCGAGATGATGATTTTCAACGAACATTCGTCCAAAGTCAAAATCTTGTTCAGACCTGTTCACCGGTATCATACATTTTCATATTTTCGACCGTGCCATGCTGCACTATAAATGTATGTACCTATCTACCCTTCTACATATTATTGTCAGTGCTAATGACTTCTTAAATATCATGTGCTATCTACACTGAGAAAAATGATTTGTTCAGTCAACTAAATATTTCCAAACAAGAAAATTTGCTGTATAAGTAATCGATTGTTTAAGGGTGAATTAGTCGATGGAAACATAATTTCTTTGTTTCGAGAAACTGTTTGGTTGCCCCAAGCAAAAACAAAAAAAAAGTTTGCCCACTCAAACGATATTTTTTTGGTTCAGCAAATTCTTTTTCTACGTGTATGTGTTATTCTCAACTATTTCATGTTTCCTGTGATAAGGCTTAATATCTTGTTCAACAGTCTTTTTTTCTCCATTCATACTTTGCCATGTACGTCTTTTCCAACAGCTTCCAAAACGTTAGGAACATTCCAAGGAACTAACAGTCACGGATTTACATTGTGCGTCAATGAAGTTCTTTCGAAAGGTGCGAACCATTTTGTTAAAATGCTGTCTAAATTTCAACCTGATATTGGAATTGGTTCCCTCGCTAGATTCGCACGATGAAGAGAAATTCATGTTGATCGTCGAAAACCAACGAAGTCAACATTCGAATGATGGGAATCTGAATGGCCTGGACATCATTGTAGGAGTGCGAGGCTGCATTCCCTTCACACGCATTGAAACCTCTAAATCAATCAGATAAAATTGCTCTGATTTGTTGTAAATTGTAAACTCATGTTTCCGAACAATCTGACCCATCGCCAAGGAAAGGGACATTCTACGAGGTTGCGAAAGAAATGATGAGCGGGTGATTATAGTATGAGTTACGTTTCTAATTTCATAGTCGTACATCCTGAATACGAGGTACTTTTTTACCGCCATTCGATCGCTGAAAGGAAATATGAAGAGAACCCTGGGATCTCGTTAATTCGCAATATCCTTTGCATCTTCCTTCAGTCCGGATGACCCAAGTGACCCCGATGATCCGGTCAATCTCAACCTCTTTCGACCGAGCTTTCGACCTTCCCTCGAGCTTCCGAGCCTTCGAGCTTTCGAGCTTTCGAGCTTTCGAGCTTTAGAGCTTTCGAGGTTCGAGAAGCAGCCGACAATTGATATCGTCAACAACGTCGACTACATAGGCGCAGCGCGCTATTACCGAGCTCGATGTACCATACAATAGCCACATCGAATTCAAAACATTTCACACAACGCGAACACTCGCATGCGTACATTTGCACGGCTCCACGCGTGCTCACATGCTTTGTTCAATATATATAGCTTCGTGCTCATGCACTCGGCTGTGTCAGTGCATCCTGAATTCATGATCGGAAGGGTCGAGACGAAGAAAAGAACAAGAGCACATCGTAAGACGGTCACTATGACGTTGAACATATCTCTTGCAAGTTATCTTGACGGTTATAATAAGGAAGAGGCTGGCAAAGTGGGCCCTACCGGGCAAAGTGGGCCCCTCTGGAGATCTTTCAACTTGTTTCAAAATTAACGAACACTCTGAATTTATTGATTTACTTACATTGGGAGACTTTGTAACAACAAATTAAATATATTTCACGAGAACTGGGGGAAAATGCAATCAAAGAGGGCCCCCTTCAGGTTTTATTGAATTTTTTCAAAATTGGCAACATGATGAATTTATTTAGCCACTCGAGTCAGAAAACTTGTAACCTCCAACGATCCATATCTTACGAGAGCTAGGAAAAAGGCGAGCAAAGTGGGTCCCCGCTTGAAAATTTATCGCATTTTTCTGGAGTAGTGGAAAGTTTTTTATAAATTAATGTAATTTTTACTTGCGGTAAACGCTGGTCTTCGGATAGGTTTTTGATTTTTGGTAAAAATCAAAATTTATTCCTTCAATAGGCCCATTTTGCCTGCCCCTTATACCCTGTATTTATATTTTCTGAAATCAGTTCTTACAACTAAGAACGGGTTGGAAATAAAAATACGATAGTTGGACATACGTCGCATGTATTTATTTCCATATAGTCCAACAGAGCTGAATTCAGTTACATGTATTTTGGGGTGGTAATTTTTCCTCTGCTAGTGCATTATATAGCCATCATCACGCTACGAGCCCCACTTATACGATAATCTTACTTCGTCCCTGACGGTCGAGACTGTACATACATACAATGTTGCAATTAGAGTTACACAGATTGAACGTCGGTCAGTGGCATAGGTATACCTACCACTGTTTTATCAGTTGCCGAGGCGTGCCCCACCGTAGTCTGCAGAAGATAGGCTGACAGTTGCAGGGAAAAAAATGTACACAAGTCCTCGTTTCACAATCAATCAACCCAGTTAGAAACTTATACTTTGCAGTATTACCGTTAGAATTTTTTCCCGGATAAATACCTGTTTGCCCACTTAACACCTCCTATATGTATAAAGATACTTACGTAGAACCATGTATCATGTACTCCGTAGACAGCTGCGGCGACAAAGAAACAAATTAAATTGAAGAAAGAAAGAAAGAAAGAAAGAAAAAAAAAGTTGTCTTGCAGTAAGAGAGGGTCAAACGTAAATTGAATTATATTCTACACGGGGCAATGAGTTCAACTGATTCCATCCCGCCTCACAACTATAATAGGAGAATGTTTTTATAACCTCAGCCTTTAAGGGCCTCATAAAATACTTCGTGAAATTAATCGTTTCAAGTATCTGTTACACGCATGTTAGAACCGCCTTGAACTGTAACGGATCTCACAGGTCAAAGGTCAGATGTACTCGTATTGCACGAATGATGTGTATATGATATGTGTTATTCGTTCGAATATGCGACTGCATGCTGTGGATGTAATTGTTTCAAATACACCGGATCAATCAATTCCAATGAACAGAACAGCACAGCCATCAAATGCTAAGAAAAATAAATCTTGTAAAAAGAAATAGAAGATTACACGAAGAATTTTGACGTCACGAGCATCGGTGTAAACGCGGCCAGTTACATGTACCTATCTTTAATCCGTACTCGTATCTTTTCAATTTTTTTTTTTTTTTTTTTTTTATCCTCCCCCTGAGATAAAAAGATTTACCCTTTCTAAATACGATACCTGGCATAAACTTTCCATAGAAGGATGGAAAAAACCGTCTCCGGTACGTAAGCGTCTTCCTGAAGTCGAAGGCTTTTCAAGTGCCGTTTCATAATCGCGAGTAGATTGTTTGCTAAACGACAATAAAATTGATCGATTTTATTAGTTTAGTTTTAACAAAAATATCTTTCGGCTCCTGCAATGTAGTTACAAGAGTAATCGCACGTACCTATCCGCTCCTTATAGATCTGCGATCAGATTATGTCCACCTATACTTACAATTAGTGTGCACAAACTAACATGCGGCTGAGAGTAAATATTTTCTGGTTTATCTTATTGAATAAAAGGCTCATCCTCGGCGATATCTTATCGCGCAGATAGGCTCATTTTCAAAGGTATTATTGAACAGGTAACAGAGTATCGACAACCAGTATCGTGAGAAACGTCGATTCGATAGTTAGCAACGCACTAATTTTAAAACAAAATATTTTCATTCAAAAATCTTGCCGCCCCGAAGTCTTATATGGCGAGACGACATAGACACATGGTAGGATGCAGAATCCTTCTGGTATTAGTCATTCCGGCAATGTATTTCCTTTGCGTGAGCATTTCACGTCTCATTGCTACGGATCCTGGTGTAGAAAATCTCGACGGTATAGGTAAGTGCGTTTATAATTACCTCATGAATGTTAATTAGACACGTCGCCGAAGCGTCTGGGTTGGTATCGGGTTCAAAATTTAAAGAGGATGTGTTACACGGCATGGGGAAAACGCCGGCTGCTTCTAACTTCTGCAACGTGATATTTATTGGTCCATATGAGACAAATCCAACTCTATACTGTACCTTATAACAACGTTTGGGATTCTTGGCATTATACGGCGTAATCTCTTGGGAAAGTCAATATTATGGTAGTAATTTGTTGTTATAAGCAAAGAAAGTAGATCAAGTTCTGATATCGAAGTAATCTCCGATATACCCTTCTCTCTCGCCTTCGGATTAATGAAAATTTATGAGTCGAGAGTCCGATGACACTGATTTAGGGATTTTGCAAAAGCTATAAATATCGCTAAGGCATCGGTAAATCCCAGAAGGGTAGATGATAATAATAATAATAATATATACTGCGAACTCTCGGCCAGAGGACATGAGCATGGCATCTGTTCATGTACTATACACTATCTGTGTCACCTGTCATTTCATTGACACGTGTTTCCGTGTACCTATCATAGTAAAATATACAACATTCTTATCTAGCTGTTAATCCTTTGCAAGAAAATAAACCGCATGTTTTTGAACAATGTTTCTACGACAGTCATAAATATATGACATAAAAACAACTAGCAGCATACTGTTATCCTCTCAACTATGAGTGTCATTGCTAAATTTTTGACGCACTTCACCAACACGCTGAATTTTGCAGACGATGTAGGTAATTATCAATTTCATTTCACTCCATTCCGATATTTTGTCGTCGTAGTCCTGATTATCGACTCTATATGCTACTCTACAGTTTCATTCTGAAAATCTATGTTTGGTTGGGGATGGAATAAAAGACGTGGCATCGGGCATGTATGAAATGGTCTGTGAGAGAACAGTGTAGGTACTCGTACGTGGAAATCAGAATCATGGCACGTGTTGCTTTTTCTGTAACAAATGCATAAAAATCACAATCTTTCAGGTATTCACTTTGGAAAATAATAGACCACTCAGACTATAGACTTATGATACATTGATTTTTATCTATTTACAACGTGCTTCATATAAATATACAACTATCTATACATGACTTCACTTCACAAACAGACAAAGATGCAGTGTATTCTGCTTCCGATATTGATACGACCATTATACTATATTATCTATCAATCTGAAATTTCTAACCAATCAATCAGTTTAACACTGATCTGCAGTATACTTATTGTTAGAGATCATTGCAGATTATAAGCATTCACATCGAAAGCATAATCGTACAAATTTTTCATATGATCCCATGAGATCAGTTATCCGACTGATTTTTTTTTTCTTTCGATATACCTGATTGCATACTAAGCCTAATCCTCGCCACTATCGATATATCATCCATCGGATAAGCAGACACGCAACCTTCATCAATGAACTCTTCGACTGCCACTAAAAGGCCATGTTATAACAACTGGATACAGTGCTAAACAGACCTACGGAACATTTATATCAATTTCATTGTGCTCAGACTACAATTTTTCATTTTGCGAGCGAAGAAGACTTAATGAAGTGTAAAAGGCTGAATGAAGTATAGGTACAATAATTGCAGTCGCCATCACAATAAATACAACATAAATAGAACAATAGATTAACCTAAGAAATGTGATGGAAACCATTAGGTTTTGAGCGAATTTTGAAATATAATCGTGGTAACGAGAGATCGCAAGTCATCAAACGCTTTGCCAGATGTTCTTCGCTTCGATTTACTTTAGGCTGGACAAGAAGAGCCAGCCGATTCGCGAGTCGTCGTTATGCTCTACCGTCAGGCGATCGTGGGCAGCCCGAACGTGTTAATTGAGTTCAGTTGAAGAAAATAAGAGCACTGTTGCGCGGTACCAAATTGCTTCGAAGAGGGGTGGGAGTTAATAGGTAGGACACGTAAGTTGTAACGCGGATGTCACAACAGAGGCGTTTAAGACAATAGCGCTACTGTCTGCAGCTTTATCATTTCATCCGTCCAATAATTTGGCATCGCCCACCGCGACTTTGTGTTATTAAATTCGCGCTCTGGAAAGTTTAACCCTCGATTGTTGAATTCGAAATCTTTTATCTGTCCCGTTTGCCCCAAGTAGACGTGCAAATCGATTGACTGCGCAAACTTCTACCGTGGTATCTACATGATATTTACTCTTTTATTTTCAGGATCACGGAAGCTACTTTGGTTACCGGAAACGGATGTTAAACCAAGAACTAGGAACTGCTCAGCTCCAGCAATCCAGGATTTTCCATCTGACGGTTTCACACAAGATCAACGCCATCGCGGTTTCATCGTCATTCACTTCGCCATTGTTTCTTACCTCTTTCTTCTCCTCGCTATAGTATGCGACGACTTTTTCGTACCGTCGATCAAAATGATATGCGACAGTTAGTGATTGGTTTATTTAAATACATCAATTCAAATGAAAAAAATTTGAAAGTTAATTGAGTCGACCGCTACGATAGAATAATTACAAGTATCGTTGAATCCTTGAAAAAGTCTGACTTAATCTCAAGAAAATCGAGAACACTGAATATTCACTTATATCCAATTTCCATTACTCATCACTATTCCGATTACCATCACTCCAGCAATCATGCCTAACAAATTTCATTTGCAGAATTGGGAATGACGGAAGATGTTGCGGGTGCAACTTTCATGGCTGCGGCTACTTCCAGTCCCGAATTGTTCATCAACATAGTGGGAACATTTATCACGGAAGGTGATCTCGGGGTTGGAACGATTGTTGGATCTGCGGTGTTCAACATTCTCGCGGTGCCCGCTTGCTGCGGGCTTTTTGCAACTCGGGTTCGTTACTAGTTTAAACCTCGACTGACTACTCAAAGCTCTATTTTTATTTCATTTTTTTTTCCTGTAATATACTTTTCCACACTGCGTGCGCAAAGTTCGATTTTGCGCACGCTTCGCGTGCATAAAATCCAACTTAACGCGCGCTGTGTTGAAAAATAAAGTTCGATACACGTGCGAAAGATGATTCTCGACTCGTGTGATTATCACCCTCGCTTCGCTCGGGCGAAAAACTTCACACTCGTCCGAGAACCAACACTTTCGCACTAGTATCGAAAAGTACTATTTGGACCTTAGGTTCTAGATCTGGACTGGTGGCCCGTAAGCCGTGACGCATTGGCGTACGGGATCACTGTAGTACTTCTCATCCTGACCCTTCAGGATGGTCGCGTTGAGTGGTACGAGGCGCTGATTCTTGTTATCTCGTACATCCTGTACATTCTCGGTTAGTACCACCCCTTAATTTATTCATCAATAAAGACAAGATCGTTGCGTTACATGCAGAGGAACATATATGACGCATATTTCCTTATTGTATTCTTCTAGGAATTAATGTCCAATTGCCACCCCACGACCAGTAAAAATATTAAGATATTCGAGACGTGTTTGAGATAAATTCAACTACTCCATGTTGGCTTAATATCAACTTTTCCTTGAAACTAGGGCAGGTTCCCATCAGAAACTGCTTACTCGCATCGAGTCGTCTGGCTGTCGTTTAACTTCAAACTTTCAGTGTGCACGCTATTCCGTAGCGAAACTAAAGATTCTCTAATACCAACCCCTACGACAAATAGGCTAGTTACGTCGAAGATTTGTTTCTCTAAACGTATACTACCATTCCCATAAAAAGAAGAATTCTGTTGCAGCTATGGTATTCAATCGTCGTCTTGGTAACTTTACCAAAAGATTATTCGGCAAAAGAAAGATGTACAAAAATTTATCCGAGACTAATCCTCTTCTCGTAACAGGTAAGAAGGTTTTTCATTGATTATAAGACTTCGTCGAATCATGTAACGATTCTGTTATTGTTGAAACAACAATAAAAAGACCTCATTATAACTTTTACAGAAAAGGCCGAGAAGGGAGGTTCGTTATTTTGTACTGTAGACGAGAATACAGATGGTAAGATGTCGATTCGAGGGAACATGATCGCTAATTACCAATTGGCCTGGAAATTAATGACAAACTTTGTTATTGCCTAGAGGACGACATAGTGAATTTAACACAATGGCCCGAGGCTGGATGGGAGAAGGTTTGGTGGCTTCTGACATGGCCCATCAACCTGCTGCTCCTAATTACGGTTCCTGATTGCAGGAGACCTTCCTTGAAGGCATGGTACCCTTTCACCTTCATCATGTGCATCGTCTGGATCGGTTCCATGTCCTACATCGTATCGTGGCTGATAACCATTGTTGGTGAGATATTATAGACCATTGTCACCTGAATATTTCGAAGTATCTATGTCATATATTCTACGTAGGTGTATGCTCGATTTCGGCAAATCCTTTAACCGCATATCTGTCAATCCATAGGTGACACTTTGAGAATACCAGACTCGGTGATGGGTCTGACCTTTCTAGCTGCAGGTATGAGTGTACCTGAAGCTGTGTCAAGCGTAATCGTAACCAATCAAGGTAAATATGTTAAGAAAATAGGTACGACGCTGAGATGTAGAATGTCCTGATCAAAAAGATATACCTGTGCCAATAGACGTACCTCCATCTGGGCCGTAACAATACGACAATACAGAATGTGTATAAACTAAGAGATAACTTATTTCTTTTAGGTCATGGATCTATGGGGATAAGCAATTCCATCGGATCAAACATCTTCGATGTACTACTGTGTCTTGGCTTGCCCTGGTTCGTGAAGGCGGCTTTCTTGCCCCAGTTCCCTGGCGAATATTCCGTTAAAATCAACTCTGAAGGGTTCGTCTATAGTTCGGTCTCTCTGTTCTCTACGCTACTTTTACTGTACGGGGCTTTCATGTACAATAAGTTTAAGCTCGATCGTAAAGTTGGAATCTATTGTCTCGTCATGTATGGTGTATTTTTAATTTTCGCATCTCTCATTGAACTCAACGTTTTCTTCCCCGTCAATTTACCCACCTGCGTTCACTGACATTTATTCTAATTTTAAGAAAATACTCAAAAATTATAATTTGCAAGGTTATTGCATCGCAGATTAATTTGTGTTGTGCTGTCGTATAAAATATATTTTGCATCCTGAAAACATTTTCCCGATCTTGTCATTATCTCTGTTTAATTTTGAATGCGGTGAGTATTGTAAGTATTGTATCTCCAGATACTGAAATATTAATTCACAATCAAACCAAAAAAATGTAATGTCGATACCAAGACTTCAGCAGAATTCATAACACATCGAATATGGAGCTCACGAATATTTAATACATACTCATGGTATCACACCACTTGATCTCATTGAGATAAAGAAAAAAGTTGATTCTTCTTTTGAAACTGCCTGTACAGTGTTTGCCCTTCGCAAACAAATATATCAACAAATTACAATTCTTTGCACTTTCTCAGATCCTAAGTAACAATGAAACAGGTATGTATGTACGTTCAAAATTAATGATCGGTTCGAATACTTTTACATATTTTTATTATTAATTATTCCCTAAATTCCACTCAATCAGATGGTATCTGTAGATCAGCCGTTGGTATTTCCGCTAAAAAGTTGTATGAGAAAATCTGAACGCCTGTATGCCTGCAACCCAAACATCATTATAATCGGGTTTCCTTCGAGCAGTGTCGGTTGGTATTTGCGCCTGATCTTTGGCAACCGGTCGTACGATGTGATATTCGCAGGAACGCGCGCCCGCTTTTATAACGTCGATGAACAAAGATCAGCACATCCAAAAGCGATTATGGATTTCTACTTCAGTCGTATTCCGAAGTCAGATGTGATATCGCATTCCAAGGTAAGATGATAAGTTAATCCAGTCGTTACTAATTGAAACGGGCGCCTTTAGTGGGACGATGATGCAATGCGGTTCGGGAATTCCCCGATAGTTGATCGCTGAGATAGTTAGCCAATGACGTAACAAACATTCTTGATTCGGTGTGGTCGCAATAGATGGCGTGAGTTGTACGCACAGACTAAGTCCACCCCTATTGGCCCAAGTTTCTTCTCTCATGCAGAATATAGTCTTCTGACAGTGAAGTGTTGTCGACGCCCAGTTACTTGTGAGTTTTTCTTATTTACTCGATCAATTTTCAAACCCAGCTTCATATCGTCTTTACAAAGTATTAATATTACTCTTATATTCAATGCATGAATCGCTTATTACTGAAATAACATAGGTTCGTTGACCGGAATTGACAATGTACTGTAGACAGCAAAATGGCCACTCTAAAAACACATTCAAGCGTACATATGCGTGTTTTTCAACTTATCAGCTTGTTCAAACCAATGCCCATCAGCGTCTTGTCACTTCCCAATCAATCGGTCACCTCGAATTCGTCTCAAACACATATTCAATCGCGAAAAACACCCACGAAAATTTATGCTTTTCGTACAGTTGCCCCTATAGTATCCCTTCACGTCTACAGGCAGCATAGAAGCTCACATGATTGCATTTCCTCGGCTCTGGTAGTTTCGAGCATTAGTCAGTCCTGTCATTCGAAAACTATTTCATTCTCGTCCTATTCGTTTAGTTGATTTATTCTTTTGATATATCACTTCTAAATTACTCCTCCAAGTACGAACGATCAGAGTTTGAGTTGAGACAGATACCATAAAGTGATGTATGTACTTACGTCTTATCTATTCCAAATTCCAGTTCATGATTCGCTGTATTGACAGGTAGCAGAGAGCGAGACAAAAAAAAAAATGCAGACAATAAAGTGTGTGGTGGTGGGAGATGGAGCAGTGGGTAAAACTTGCCTCCTCATTTCTTACACTACCAACAAGTTTCCTTCTGAGTATGTACCAACTGTATTCGACAACTATGCTGTCACGGTTATGATCGGAGGCGAACCATACACCTTGGGATTATTCGATACAGCCGGTAAGTTTCATCAATATTCATTCATGTTATTACTCGAGCCGCTTCCTTCTCCTTCTTTAAAATAATAGAACATTCTTCCTCAGTATTATTACCTCCATGAGGCTTGGAGATTTATTACAGGATAGATAGATAGATAGATGATTTATTTCATGCCCATAACAATATTGGACAAACGGAGAGTAGTAATACCGACGTGTAAATCGCGGAGGAGATATGGTGTAGAAAATGCAGGAGATCCTTAGGAAGTATTGAGAAATATTGGGGGATAAGTGCTGGAGGATGTTGAGAGGTGTTAGGATATCTTGAAAAATCATACGAAAATGTTAAAATATCTAGAAATGTTAGAAAAATGTTGGGGGAGATGCTGGGAGGTATTTAGACATTGGAGATATGGTGTACTAGTTTTTGCCTCGTAATTCACTCCTCGAGTAATACATGAGACAGGCTAGGATCAGATAATATCCAACTCCGATAAATTTAATTGTTCGACCGTCAGATAGATCTTGATAAATAACTGATTTAACTAGTATAGATTGTTTTCTTTTGAATTCGGGATGATAATGAATATACTTGAATTCGGTTCCAATTTTTATCCTGACTATTGAATAGGATAGGCTGGAATTTAATTTTGATGGACATTCTGCATGTAGAGTGCTGAACTTTGAGGGAAATGGAGTATTTTGTCAACCTGAAGTTCGAAACGTTAACGGCGGAATTCAGAATTCTATGGGTCTAATCAGACTAAAATCCAGCATCCTTTTGCAGTTCCCTGTCTGAAATTTTCAACAACTAGCCATCTTTGATAATACATTTGAAATGATTTTATAGGCCAAGAGGATTACGACAGACTACGACCGCTGAGCTATCCTCAAACAGATGTGTTTCTCGTTTGTTTCTCAGTCGTATCTCCATCTTCTTTTGAAAATGTTAAGGAGAAGGTACGATAATTATCATTATCCTAGATATACTATATCATTCTACATTTTCACTCGATATTCATAAACTGTGTACAAATATGAATATGCCCAGTTCTTTTCCAATACTCAAAACTAACATTACCAAATTATTCATCAATTTGGGAAGAAGAAAAAGTTTAAATCTGTTTCGTAAGTTTTAAGACACTAATGGGTCCTCGGTCCTTTTCCAATCATCCTGATATTCAAGTATTTGATAATACAAAGCCTTTCGAAAACTTGTCAAGAAGACTACAGCAACAAATAATTGCAGCTACATGAATGTATAATCTAAATATTACTCTATTTTTCTCAGTGGGTACCAGAGATAACACACCACTGTCAGAAGACACCTTTCCTCTTGGTGGGGACACAAATCGATTTACGAGATGACGCAGTGACAATTGAAAAGCTTGCAAAAAATAAACAAAAGCCGATAACAGGAGAACAAGGGGAAAAGCTCGCAAAAGAACTAAAGGCCGTTAAATATGTCGAGTGCAGTGCTTTGACGCAAGTATGTACAGCACTCCAGCAACTTCTTAATAGTTTGAAAGAGAATTGGTAATATTGAAAAAATAAATCACTGACCATGAATGAATATTTGTTTATTGAACAGAAAGGGCTAAAGAACGTGTTCGACGAAGCAATTCTGGCTGCGCTTGAACCTCCTGAGCCTGTGAGAAGAAGAAAGTGTGTCCTTTTGTAGGGAGGAGTATTTTCAACCCTCTTCACACCGCTAAAGTAACGCGGCTCGTTGTGCCCCACATTGTAAGTTATGATATCCTCTCCATATACAATGGTACAAACCACAAACAATAAACATAATGTATCCATCGATGAATTGGCATAAGATATCTCAATCAACTAGAATATATTATACAGACATTCAGAACTAATGATAAGCGGTGTGGTCTGGCAAACCTCGCATGTACCTATCAATTCACAATTCACCAGCTTTCTTGAAAGAAAAAAAAAAAGGTACAATTTGGAAAACCTTCAAAATATTCTATATTGCCCAGAATTGGTTAATTTGATTGTTGTATCCTGGGGCGCCGCTGATCACATATGTGATTTGTTTTCGCGATGCTAATTCGACTTTTAGCATGATTGAGGAAGACTGTATTTCACAAAATGAAAGATGAAAGAATAGAAACAAAAAATGTACCATGTAAACGTTGATAGTCACATTGGTTTACGAAAACATTATATAAAAGTTTAGTACTTTGTATTGTTATTTGCAAAATTATTATTATTATTTTTATTTTTATTCTCGATTTTTTTTTCGTTGTTTTTGGTTTTTTCGAGCGCAACCAGACTCAGGTAAAATAAGTTAAATCTTTATCACGAGATAATGAATTACTTTTTGTTTAGGATGGACTATGGTATTAATTATGAATACCTTTAATGATCGCATAAGAAAGAAACAAAAAAATAAACAAACAAACAAACAAAAAGCAACCAGCCATCCTGGACTGGAGTAATCCTCCATGAATCCTAAATAGGGAGCCCCCGCCACTCTAATATTGAGTAATCAATAAGGCATTTTTAATAATAAGTTACTAATGTGAATTTTTCAATAAATTAATAATAAAAGAAATAATTAAGAAAATCTTTTTTTTTGGATCAAATGATAACGCGCGGATTCCGAAGAGAAGAAGATGATGCGATTTACCGTTATCATTATGATTCTTATAGTCGTAGGGCTGATTAGCACAAGATAAAGAAATTCATACGATAGATTTTTGATTACTCGAAGAAAATATCTTGTTTTTGTCGTTATTCGAATCTTGATGACAACAGCTAGCAAGACATTCTAGTCCATTTATCAATGGACATTGTGTGTACGTCCTTCTCTTCAGCGTCCGCGTCAAACTATAAATAATACAACATGTAGTATATTATCTCTGAATTGTACAAGAAAAGAGGAAAAAAAAAAAGAAAGAAAGAAAAACTTTGTCCAACCAGAGAGAAAATGAATTGAAATTCGTTTGTTTTATGGATTATAGTTATCCGTTATTATTATGCTCGGATGCGCGCATGATGCATTTACAAAATCCAATATTACACTAATATTAAATTTACGAGGTATTTCGAATAGAAGACTTTCACTTTACCATTATTATTATTTTTTTCTCTCATTCCACATCCTATATATTGATCCTGTTTTACTTGCAACTTGTTATTAAGCAATAATCACTGTTGCATTAAAATTCCAGATAATCAGGGGTTTCATCCGGGAAATTCCAATCCAATAAACAAATATACACACAGCGCTTTAATCTCGTGACTTTGATAATAAGATAATATTAGTTTAGTTAAATATCAGTGCGTATATACATTGTACATTAAACAAATTTTATAAATATAACAACATAAAAATATTGCAATTTTTTTCCTATATAATATCTACGCACCGCATTACTATCTTATGCCTTTTAATTGCATACCTGATTTCTTTTTTTTTTTTTTTATATATTTATTTCCTTTTTTAATTCCAACTCCTTGTCGCTCTTATGTCATCGTCAATTATTGATAATCCTGTACCGTTGCTTCTTGTGAAATTACAATTATACATTATATAAATAAGAAGTTTTGAAGGTTGATATAAAAGAGAAAATTAATCATGATCACTGTTTTTACTATCAAAGACAAAAAAAAAAAAAAAAAAAAAATGACTGAAAATAGAAGAAGAAAAAATGAGATACGCGTGAAAATTGAATAATATTAGCGGTAATCTGACTGATTGGAATATAACAAAATTTTCAAAAATTGAAAAAAAAAAAAATTAAAATGAAAATACAGATAACGAAATACATAGAATGAAATGAATTTCGCCATATCTGAAGATATTCATTCGATATATATATATGTGTTAATTGCGGTAATTGATAACACAATGAATTTATATAGTTATTATAACTGATTCTAGTATACATATGTATGTAATAAGGAAAAAACAAAAAGAAGAAAGAAGAAGAAAAAAAAAAGAAAAACAAGTTGTCTTACGTGTTCCCCCAATGTAAACTGTATACATATATATACTGTAACAACTAAATAGTATGTATCACGAAAAATTTATACTAACAAATTTGTAAATAACCGTTATAATATACTGGAACTTGGACGTTTTGAGGAAATACGCGATGTATAACGCATGATGAAGAAAGACGCCATATAAGCAAGAATTGTCGCAATGGTTAATAAATAAAGATATGCGAATAAACGAGACGAATATATAAAGATCTATCAATGATCCCGTCCCATGTGTACACCTACATATATCATGTATGTAGAATTTGAAAATACTGAAACCGAAAATTTATTCTTCTCTAATTAATCAACCCATATCTGCGGCTTGTACGGGTCAATCTATTCGCGGAAATAGCCGCAACTCGTTAACCTGTAATTAGTACGTTAATCGATATATGTATTTATCGCTGTAGTGGGTATAGGTAGGTAGGTAGGTAGGTACTTAGTTTCGCTCAGAATCAAGCGATACAGCAATTTTCAAATAGATAATTATGTTCTAGCCTAGCCAATAGACTAGATTCGAGTGGTGATAAGCCGCTCTTGAATACTTACCAACCGCGACGTCGTCGGAGACTCCACTCTCGTTCACCGTTGCAATATCGAGTGGAATATTATCAAGGTATGCAGGACCGGGCCACCGGTTTTTGCCACCCTGTTAAGACAATTGTCAATCATCGCGAAATATTCAACTAAATTTGCATCGTGAAAATAACTCGGCCATACCGCGATGAACTCTCAAAAGCCTCATGATGGCGGCCCTGCAATTGGTCCCCGGACCATCTCTTCTCGAATTGGCCAACTTTGAACGGTTCTAACTTGAAAACGGTTATTTCCCCGACATTTTTTCGTAGATCATTTTCGTCTTGGATTTTCACAAGGAATGCACTGGTGCGGGGAAAGTGCCTTATTCTATCTGATGCACCCTGTACATGCGTCTGTTATAATATTATAGAATAATTCCAGGGTGTCTACGGAGTTCTGGTTTTCAAATTTCAGGCCTTTTTCAGGATTTCCAGGGATGTTTGTTTGAAAATTCAAGATCACTCACGAGTATGCCACGGTGTAGCTACACGATTTTGGGGAAGTTGAAATATTTTTTCAACCAAATCAGACAAGTTATTCGACCTTCCACCAATTGGCAAATCACGTTTCGCATAATAGGATTAGATCACTATTTCAGCTATAGTATCCACAATGCGGATATTAAGCGCAGAATCAAATATACTGTGAAAAAAAAAGAAAAGTTCTTGAATTGGAATAAAATCAAGGATTTCGAAAAAATTTCAGGCTACTTCCAGGATTTCAAGGCACTAGAAAAATCCCCGGCTAATTCCAGGATTTTCAGGATTTCCAGGGCCTGCACATTTATCCAATTTTTGTTTTCTTCATTCATTCTTTTATTTATG
Source organism: Ametastegia equiseti (assembly GCA_963989295.1). Taxonomy (NCBI): domain Eukaryota; kingdom Metazoa; phylum Arthropoda; class Insecta; order Hymenoptera; family Tenthredinidae; genus Ametastegia; species Ametastegia equiseti. The sequence continues at coordinate 13,639,545 of OZ022389.1, read as the reverse complement.
TCATTTATGCAGGTATTTTCTGATTCAGGATTTAGGCTTCCGCGTCAGCGGTGAGGAGGCAGAAATTATTCTCGCTTGAAGAATCGAAAAATTTGCAATATTAATTTTCCCCGAAGCGGAAGAGAAACACACTCACCGTGGATATAAACACACTTCGTGATTAAAAAATCCGCTATTTCATGTGGAAATCCTTCTATCACGAAGTATCGAGATTTTACCTTGTAGCAATATATACGCTGGCTCCTTTTTTTGCTGTCCCTTAGGATGACTCGAAGTCGTTATTACCGGCTAGGTATATTGTATATTGTAGATATAGATACTCACACGTATATACCTATCGACATTCTGCGACTACCGGCAGTTCCTAAGGCTTCGACTATTGAAAAGCTGACTAGTGATTCTCATTTCTTATTGTTAGCTGCAAAACCGTGATGCACTGAGTATACCCTCAAAATTAGTATGTAATAATATTCAGAGGGGAAGGAGAAGATTTCTCGGGAAATACGAGTTCAGTTTTATATTATATTATAATATGGATTTATTATGCACCATGTAACTTTTGTATACTTAAAGCTTTTATTTACAATCTAACAGCTAAAATTCATTTTTTTTTTTTAACAATAAATCGAATATATATATATATATATATATATATATATATATATATATATATATATTTATATTTATATAGATATATACAGCTCATCTCACCTTTGGCCATTGATCATAAAAGTATCTGATTCACGTTGAAATAAACATATTATCATTTTATACGTAACAATATCAATATCGTAATTTATAATAGAATATTTGAATTGCTATACGTCTATATACGTATATATTATATACTTATATACAGGTTGTAACAAAGCTGGCGGACCATTTCTACATGGTCGGATTCCTTGTTGTGAAAAATTTCCTCCGACGCTGAGTTTAGACGCTGGAGCTGATAAGGACGCACCAATCAAAAATCAGCACTGGAAACTAATAGTAATATTCGCTATAGGAAAAAACTGACAATAGCTATAGCTATTCTGCTATAGTTTCCAAAGATGATCTGTGATTGGCGCATCTTGGTCGGCTTTATAGGGTCTAAGCTGAGCGTCAGGGGAGATTTTTGTAAAAAAAAAAAAACATATTTTTTATTAACAACAAGGAATCCGACCCTGTGAAAATGGTCCGCGAGTTTTTTTACACCCTGTATATATGTATATGTATGAATATATATAATATATAGAAAGAAATAGCTCAACGTAATAATCTCGAAACTAGATACTAACTATACCTTTCAGACTCGTTACAATTTCACCAAATTCCCGAATAAACAACGTTTTTCCCTCCTCGTTTTGCCCCACGCGTAAGTATAATGAGTACGTACATATACATACATGCGTTTAGAATGTATATAATATATAGTTATTCACATATCTGCGTCTTGCATATGATTGTATATACAAGATACAATTAAGTGCACGGCTGTAATGTAGAATCATTGCCAGACAATATCACAATGACAGAAGAACTTTATTATCCATCCTTCTATACGTAATAGATATCGAAAGCGCATGTAAAGAATGTAAAGAACGCTAATTAAAATCATGCACGTCCCTGCAGTTGGTACAAAAATTTTCATCACAAAAGCTTAAAAATTCCTAGAGAACTATACTTGAGGGGCAACAATGAAATATGTAAAGCTATTCAATTCATTTCAATTGCGTTCATTTTGAGCGTTAGTAAATACGATATAAAAGAAAATTACACAGCTTTTCTCACATTATATCCAAGAATCAAGAGTTATCAGTCGGTACAGTATAATATATATTCTTCTTAGCGCGTGGAACAAGGTTTGCGGTATAACATTGAGAAATAATTCTTTTCTAATACAATTACAATATATGTACCCACGAGCAAGCAGTTGGTTAAACGACCGTCGGTCAATTTATTGTCCGTGATTTGTTGTAGGTACAGGAATACAATAGAATATAACTACGACAGAGTTACGTCGTGAAGCTATAAAGTCAAAGACTAGTAATTTCTTAACCGACGGGCGGTTCGCGTCTGTATAATATGATAACGAAATTTACCTCCAGACGCATTTAACGGCAGGCTTGTCTGGACCATTTTTTTTTCCTCTTCTCTAAATTGCCCTACTAATGGAATTTTGGCACCCTTTAGGTCACTATATATATATATATAATCTAAATATATAACACATCATTCGCACCGCCAGATCATTAAAACACGGTTAAGCTTCACCTCCTCCTTTCCACTTGCCAATTAATTATACCGATTACATACCCAATTGTATATATATTGCCTGTGGATCGCCCTTCGGCACAACGACTGTTAGATAATATAATCATGTTGAAAGAAAAAAGCGTTAACCGTGCTTCAAAGGTCTTCTAATACTCAATTTTCTATAATTTTCTACGTAATTCTTTGATCGTCTTACTTTTTATATAATATACTAAATATACTTAGTACGTTAACGGGTAACACGTAGCTAATTCAAACTAGCCATTGTACTAAAATTTTTCATGACCAGATTTTCTTTTTGTTTTGTTTTTCTGACGTATATAGATATACAGTTCATCCGCATATCCATATGCCGACGTCAGTATATCAATGGAGTTACGCTACATATACATAGATACTTGAAAACCTACAATTTTCTGGACTGTCGCGGGAAACGACTGTAACAGAATATCTTGTAATGTAATATATGTATAATATAATACGCTCAATTACTCAGTATAAGTATAAGTAGATAAAATAATACCTTCAAATAGAGGCATGATGAAATATATCTTATCTTACTTATGCTATCTAGTACAATATATTATTATTCTGAACCAATATTAAGTATGTACCGAATTAATATACGCAGATGTGGAGGGCGAAGATCAAGGGTTCGAGAAAAGTTTCCGGATCGACTTTATTTGCCTTCTTATATATGCATCGAGACGAGACTTGGCTTTAAAAGTAATACGCTATACATATACCTGCAGCTATTCCCGCGGGAATACGATACCGGTATAGGTATCGCATATGTAATCAAAAAGAGAGTCAAGTATAGATGCCAAACGTACGTATAACCATCATCCCTTGCACGCTCCGCCCTTTCACCTAGACTCCCCACGATCTGATTTATTAGAGTTACGATTATATATGTATAAATGTATATATGCATGACGTAGCTCGCTATGGAAGGTCCCAAATCCTATAATTCCTGTTTTTCTATTATCATAAAGTAACAAAGTTCATTATACGGTACAGTTTTCATTTATATTATATTTTCTCAATTTTATTATTATATTATTATTATTATTAGTCGCCGCAGGTTAAGCCTGCGACATTTATCGTGTAATGTAGTTTGTGCATGGTGTACCTGGTTGCTTCGTTCACATCACATTATAAGTTATATTATATTCAAGTATATATATATTATATGTATATAAATGTATATCATATTATTAACACAGGATCAGCCGCATCGCTTAGCGCCTGAGTCGAACTACATTACGGTATACAGCAATAATCGGTATCAAACGAGACTCCAGCGACCAGAGCAACGTCTCGAAAAATGAATAAATAAATAAAACAGACAAGAAAACAACAAAAAACAAAAAACCACGCGAATACCATATTTCTATCAGAATTTGGAAAATCCAACAGCTTCTGGCATCGCTCCACAGCCCCAGTTGGGATGCTGGCCAAGACTCACTGAGCTTGCAGAATCTCGTGGAACTTTTTTACTGCTAACTAGCCATGCCTTGACATAGACGAACCCATTAATCGTCTCGGTTTGATTTCTTTTTTTTTCATGCGGTTGAAGTTTTATCTTTATTCTTACTTTATTTTTTTGTGTTTTTGTTTATATTTACCGTTAAAACCGAAAACCGTATAATACTGCCTCGCCTCTAGAGCTTGCACTCTGACCCTAATTAAGAAGTAAGTAGACAGAAGTTAAGTGTCATTAGGTAGGTTCAGCTGAGTCGGCCGTGAACCTAATTTAACGCCCCTGGAATATTTAGTTTTCAAAGAGAAACGTGACTCGCAAATGTTCCATTTTCCGGTACCCCCCCCCCCCCCCCCCCTTCCTTTCCGCGTTTCGCTCTGTTATCTACGGTAGAAATGATGGCACCGTTTTTCCTGTCTTACCTGCTATTTCCCATTTCGTTGGTCGATAGTATATCTATAGCCTCGAAGTGAACGAGGAATGTTCAATGCCGGAATTGAGGAATGCAACAAACTTCTATAGGTATATGTATTATATATGTATGTATATGTATTTGTGATTAGTTTCACGAATGTTTTCCAGCGATATCTGACTTGAAAAAAAAAAAAAAAAAAAAAAAAAAAAAAACCATCAGACGAAGATAAATATACGGATAATGTCTTCGATGATGTCTAATATAGAATATCAGATACTAACATCCCCGCATTACTAGGATATTCGTCACGAATTCGAACCTCATTTCATGCTGAAACAAAAAGCATTACCTACATCGACTCAGGCGCTTATCCCCATACAACCGAGAAGCTATCGGTTGATAAAAATTCTAACTCAAAAACGTCGGTCGAAAACCTAATAATTCTACCAATAAATGGGTGGGGCATGAAATTTCGAAAGATCGACGTGCTAGAAAGGCCAATATTTCGAATTTTTGAATTACGAATACTGAAATAGCTCGCTATGCAGAGCCTTTTTCTAATATGGCATTTTCATGTTTCAAGCGATCGCTATTTTAACAGTCACACTTTTGGCCATTCGAAATTCTGTTCTTTCGATATTTTGATTCCCAGCCCAATAAATCTCATAGATATATTAAGAATCTATAAACAAGAGAAGGGGAAATTCGATCACGAAAATTCCGTCAAGAAATAATTTTTTTGCTGAGTAAGAACAAAAAAATTCCAAAATATTTTTCACTCAATATATATGTATACATGCAAGAGGCTGAAGTGAAGAAGAAACACATAACACCTCCAAGAGCCCTAGTAACGCTGCAAGATTGTGCTGTAGGTGAAAATACAGCAAGACTCCGTGAGGCTGGGATGAATCTTGTGCAGAAATAATACGTATATATATGTATGTATACAGTCGCAATTTACATGTATATATCGCATATCCAATCTCCAACACATACACAGTGTATACGCGTATTTCGCATGCCTACGACGCCCGTGCCCTCGCAGAATGTGGGCGAATAGAATTCTTGGAGAGTATAGGGTGACGAACTTCGGGTGCCTTCACCCTCTCCGCACTTAGCATACCTAACTCTAAAAACGACCCTCTCAAGAAGTCGATTTTGCCAACGTTAACTGTCGCTGTCCATACAATAATAACGCAATATTTCCATCACTTGTTCGTGGATCTTTAAATTTTTTTTAATTCATAGTTATTCTCATGTTCTCATTTTTTTTTTCACCTTCGCTCATTATAATCTGACTGCTCAAAGTATTCTTGATGATTGTTGATCAAATGAGGACTGGATCCGCCAGAAACATTAAGAATGTCGAAGTTATTTGAGAGAAATATTCATTCTTCCAATTACGAAATCGATGGATTAATTCTTGTCCTCAAGCATGAATGTTTCAACTTAATCGGAATATTCTCGTACATTGAATTACGATTAGCCAGCCTCATTAGCAGTTTCAAATCAATATGAATGTAACTACAGTTTCCACACAATTATGCTAGTCAATACCTTAATGATTTCTCTATCTCTCACCCGCGCGAACACAAAACGCAAATCAGCGTTTCTCTTCACCTACGTGTCAAAAACATAACAAAAACGATCGCGTTAATTAATGAAATCTGACGGTAATAACAAAAATCAATAGCGAAATCTTTCAGGCATTCATATACGAGCCTCGTGTGTTACATGGACTCTCCCACATTCTGCCCACCCGGATATTAAATTCGACCGTAATTCATCATTTGCAAGAACTTGGATGGTGGAAATTGTTTCGTAAGAAAAAAAGGTACTATGAAAGTTAACAAATCTGCTCCGAGCAAAACGTTAAACCAAGTAATAATGAAATGTAAAGTAGATTTGTACGTTCAAAACCTAATTGGATTGAATCAAACGAGCCATAGGTTACCAAAGGCCACCCTTACCACCACCACTTCCAGCCAGTGGTCGTCGCTAAAAATCAATGGAATGCAGAAAATGACACGTCCGGAAATATATAGAGCATATTGTGATGGTAATAATGAATTATACCTAAAGTAACAACAATAATGAGTGAAAGAAATAATAACAAATCAAATAAACAACAACGATTATATTTCCACAATTGGCATAATATTAAAAGGGTTTTAAATTGATACATAAAATCTTAATCGAAGTGAATCTTTGGAATGAGGTTTAGTAATAGTAAAAGGTAACTAACGAAATAATACACATACATAAAATTATAAATATAAATTGATGATCTTTGAGATGAAATCGTGGGTGTGCCTATAACGTGTTCTATATAAGGTTGATATTTAAATACCTGTGGGTATTATTGTTAGTATAGGCCAGTGTGATGATTATTGCAGTCTTGATTAGTTAAATTCCCCCTTTTTTTTTACAAAATGACATTCATGCGTTCCAAATTGTCAACGGGCATTAAAAATTGCATCGACATCAGTATAAATATAAACATTTTCATATTTCGAGTAATATAGATTATATTCTACTCGTACTACGATTGGCTATAAATTTTAACTAACAGTGATGGCCGAGAATATATAATATAGGGAGAGTGTGATTTTCTATGTGGGTACGTAAAATCTTAAATGTACCTATCAAATACTACATTCATCTACTGCCCGGCCCTCGATCATATACTATGATTCGTCTAATTTCATATACAATTCAAAATTAGTCTTCTGAAAGTGAAGTTCGCTAATCAATTCCAAATTTGGTATTTCATTACATATGCGGTATATGATTCTTAATCACTAATAAAAATAAATAAGAGTAAAAATATAACATCTATACTGTATATAATATATTCATATGTTGTTTAAGAACAGAAATTTACTAAAAAACCATAAAAAATAAGTATCTATTGTGTTTTATATCTAACGAGAAAAACATAATATATATACAGATATTCCTGTTCATGTGTTTGCATTTTCAGAATGTGTACATGTAACTATGCATAACTTTCTATGTATAGTATATATCTGATATGTATTTGCATACTTCATATTATATCGTCAACCTACGTATAATAAACAATATTTTCTAGTACGGTCTAACCTTCTAGGATACAAATTAATACGTCATAAATCACAATAAAACTTTAAGTATAATAATCATAATAATAGAAATAATAATAATAATAATAATAATAATGGTTATAATAATAATACAACTTTGGTTACTATTTTGTTAATTAGACCGCCTTTTTACCCTGCGGATCGCAACTCTGCTTGCAGAGAACTGGCATATTACACATATAGTATATATCTATATGTGTATATATATATATATTTATATCTTTATCGTCCTTATATTTAATCTATATATCCAGTCGAGAAATACGAGACCCGCTGCAGTAATATACAGTAATAAACTCGCGTAACTCCAGAGAACTACGAAAAGTTTCTACAGGTACGCATTAATACTCAACGTTCATTTATCTCAATTTTTCCAACCCGACGAATTAATTAATCATTTAGAACACGCTGTTTTTCTATCTGATGCCCAATAAAATTACGGCATTCAATCCGATTAATTAAGATTTAAATGGAATCGATTTTTTCCGATTTTACGCGCTTGTTACTTACTGCAGACTCCGGTACCTTCCTATATGTACTACCAATACAGCACAGCACTGGTAATTCGAGCTTAACATATCGGAGTGTTGCAATTTTCACGGTAATTAAATAGTGTACGTAATAATCTACAATTTTTATACAGCCACCGAGCATCGATACAAAGATCAGAATATTATCGCGATAACGCGACAGAATCAAGTTTCCGTGAAAGAGGAAGATTTTAACAACCAACTGCGATAGCTGCAGATCAACGTCAACTCAGGTAAGTGAAGCTGCTATTCTTAGTTTGGATGCTGCTACCGGAATATGAATAAATGAATAAATTATACATCCCCGGTGCCATTCTTTGGTTTGATATCGTCATGAAGAAATAAGGTAAAGTGGTAACGAAAATTTAGTACGTATATACATACATGAAATATGTCTGGTAATATGTAAGTATAGCTAGTCGACTTTCGACTTATGTCATTTATTAAGTATTATCCCGAGGAATCGCGAGAGTTCCTCATCACCGCCCTAATGAACTATGACTAATAAGAATAATACAGTTGGTTATTAAGTACCATGAATAATTCCGCATTGTAATATCAACGATCGGTAACGTGTCGACAATAATCTTATAAAGATTAACTGGCATTTCTCCTGAATATATCCTTTAAATTTTGAAAAATATCATATATACTCGTAGAACGGACTGACGTACCTGTACTCCTTATTTTAATGCAACACTGACAACTCGCGATCCAACATGCATGTAGTACATACGTAAAAACTAACGCCGTGTGAGCAACCGATGGATCGAAGTTTACAATTTATTGTTTATTATTAGTTCTTTTATCAATAACTAATTTTTCGGTTGATCGAGTAATCGGCAAAACAATTAATCGATCGATTGCACAGCTCTTAAGAAAATTACGCAACCTGGCGTATGTTTAACAATTATAACGCACCCAACCATCATTCTCATCATCGTTTCTCGTACATATAATACTCATTCGCAATTATTAGTTTGATTTCCCAAGCGTTCATCGCATGGTAAATGAAATGAATTTTTGATTTCTATTACATTCTTACCGTTTGGCTTCGGACAGGTATCTAACATAGGTTTTTATCATTTATTATTATTTGTATATGAGGTACATACGCACCTACCTTTAAATCACCCATCAATTAATAAAGGGGTAATTATATGTACTTCTTTGCATACTTTTTTTTTCGAAATTAATCGATATCTTCAACAGCAGAAACTGTCCCAAGTGTGATAAACTTGTCGTCAACCCTTCTCCGTGGTTCTCCACAATCAGCTGCAGAGAAAACAAGCTTTACTGATCATAGCAAAGGTTTTTTGCCATACGTAATGGATACTCTACACGTTCATCGCGTAGTAAACGGAGTTCTGGGTATTGGGCGGTGGGCCATTATTCTGATGTCCAAGTAGCGGGCTTGGTGCATGAACCGTTGTTGTATTAGACTGTGAAAAATCGTGGGACGGTGCGCTAGCCGCACCCTCAGGTACCCCGCGTTCAGCAACAGTGCAAATCGCTGATCTATGCTGTTGAATTTTCGTAGGCGATGACAATACAGTAGTACCGATTGTCCCCGGCATACCAGTATTATTGTAAACGCACAAAGGCGATGACGATGATGAGGACGAAGTGGAACAAGCAGCTGCTACACCATTCATAGTTTGCGTTTGTACATCAGCCGCACCACGTCCAAGATGTAGTTGGTAAGGATAACCTCCACCAGGAGCAGGACCTCTCATAGGAGGGTTAGCAGGATAAGATACAGACTGCACGCTATACGCTGGTTGTTGTTGTTGATGGTGTTGATGGGGGTGTTGATGGGCCTGTACTTGAAGAGTATGCATACCGTGATGAATGGGCAAGGTATTAGGAACGCGTAATTCTTCTTGAAGAGGCTGATGAAGATGAAGATGAAGTGCAGACTGTGAGTAAAGTGAGGCTGTAGTGTTCGACAGTGATCTGGCATAGTATCTAACGGGTTGTTCCTTCCTAGTGTTATTTCTAGGATAAGGATATCGTTCCACGTGATTTGCGTAGTTTGCGGTTGTCGCATGGGCGGGTGGTAAAATTCTTTGAATATTCTGGTACGTTGGATCGGACATTCCGTTGTACGGAAGCAGATACATAGTCCGATAGCACTTTGCTTCAGGCTGCGGTGCTACAGGGACCACTTCGCACTGGTAACCGGCAGGATGTCGTCGAGACTTACCTGGAAGTGTGTTATACAGTGTTCCTTGACCCGGATCACCGCCCCCAGCTATACGCAACATCCTTGCTCCGATAGGGTGTTGATCTGGGACGCGAACCCCGTTTTTTTGTTCACCAGCATACCGCTGGCAATCCCCATTTCCAGGTACCCGTACGACAGTGCGCGGTAGGGTGCTTTCGAGATAAGAGCCCCGATTGAGGGTGCCTTGAACACTTGCCGCTGTTTCTGCAATCGTTTGATAAATATCATCGATTTGACGCTGCATGGTATTGATTCGGTTTATCGTGTTGCTTTCACGACTGTCGGTTATTGTCTGATAAGTTTCGTCATCTTCATCGCCGAATAGTCTTGGCTTTTCGTTTTCGTTCTCGTTGTAATAAGTAGGCCAGGATAAATGAGAGCCGGCTTTTCCAGCCTCGATTAACGTGTTCGGAGCAACACTTCTCGACTGCAATTGCCGAAGAATCTCATTAGTAGAACCAAACTTTGGTTTTATTCCACGAACGGATGGTCGCCGATTGAACCCGTAATCGTTTAATTCGTCGTCGTCATCCTCGGGGTCGTGTTGATCCTCAGCATCGTTGTAACGTTTCTTGATTCTCTCGGTTCTCGTTTTGTCCTGTTCGACAAAAGCCAGAAGTTCGTCAGTGGCCGAGTCTTCATCCCCAGCTACACTGGTCGGTGTTCCTCTCGTGACATCCGGAGGTCCGGCATTTCTGTAGTTTCTTTCTTCGCCCCTTAAAGCTGCCTCTATGTCTTCCAAACTGTACGAAGAATCGGAATTGTAACCGACGGAATCGCGGCTATTTGCCGAAGTCATTTTCGCCGATGAAAGCTGATAGTAATCTTCACGGTTTTCTATTCCAGTAGCCGCCACACACGAGAGTGGTGCTAAACTGGCCAAGAACTGTTTACGAGCGTCTGAATTCATTTTAGCGACTGGTGTCTTTCCCGGGAAGTCCTTTCCCTGTGATAACTTGTTACCAATTCCTAGATCCGGTAAGTTTCTACCGTTCGGATCAGCCAAAGCATCGATTTTCTTCTGAGCAAAGAGATCGGTAATTTTTTTGTAAGTAGACTGATGCTGATTACCCTGCGGTGAAGGATTCGACTGATTGAAAATGTCCTGCGAATTTGACATCGTGGTCACGGTCGCTATCACCGAAGTAGCAGTGACACTGCGAACATCACTTTTAGCCTCTTCTCCCGATGGCGAAGTCCTGACAGGAAAGTCTAAATAGTCGCTACTGTCGCCGGTCGTTGTATTTTCTGATGCACTGCTCTCGGTGTCACGATCGTCAAGGTCCAAGCAGGTTAGCTGTCTGATTCTTTCCTCTAATGTGAACTCCTTGGAGCGTAAGTTCTTCTTTTTCACATTCGGTTCATATTTGCATATTAAACTTCTCCGCAAGGCGTTCCGCTCGATAGTTTTCCTGATTGTAGTCGGTTCGTTTTCAGCTTCGCATTGTACTCCGGCAAGTTTTGACCTCTTGACGGCGTCAAAGAGCCTCAGACTTTCGGTTGTTATGAGGAACTTTTGCCCTTCGGAATCTTCCTCGTCTCGTATTTCGTCGCTTCCGATCGGCAGAGGAGTTTTATTTGGAGCCGGTGGAGGTGAGATAAATCTTGGATCAGGGAAAAGTTGCCTGACCGCAGAATTCGGCTTAAGACTGTTAGAGACCAAAGATACATTGCCGAGCTTAAAGGTAAGCGACAACTCAGCGGCATCAGACGTTTCCTTTTCCGTCAAATCAGCTCCAGGAGCTCCGGTAAGATTCTGGACCACTTTACCACCGCCGATGCTCTCTTCGCCGTCAGGCTTCGTCAGTACATCGTCGAAACGCACGGACCCATCGTCCTTAGAGTCTGACGAAGAATGCGGGCTGTTTGATAGTTTATTGTTCTTCAAGATACCCGAGACCCTCTTACCGGCACTATCAGCCTCTTCGACGCCGGGGGTTCCCTCTTCACCCCCCAACTCACGAACGATACGACGTTCCGTGACTGTAGTCATAGTGATCGTCTCAACGAGATAACGCTGATGAAGATCTGAAATACGACAAAAGATTCCGTTGAGTAGAACAAAGTGAAATCAAATAACGGGGGTAAGGAAAGGAAAGGAAAGGATAAGTTCGTTGGAGAATCGGATCGATTAAAAAAGGATATCATTAGAACGAGGTTTGCCAACTGAAACTATACCCACGCGATAGCGTATAGGTAAGTATAATTTCTCAGGGTTCGTTCACAGTGTGCAAGTCTCCGGAGAGAATATTGAATTTTCAAGTGAATACCACGAGGACAGCTTCAGATCCTCCAAGACTTATATGCGCTCCGCTCTGAATCCCGTAGTCGACGTGATCGTGATCCGTGCGGAAAAGAGTACCACGTGACAAACGTATCAAATTCCTACCGGGTTCTCTAATGTGGGACAATTATTCTAACGCGCTCAGAAACTATATTGTGTTTGCGCTTTCACGACCACGCGTGCAAGTGTTACATTTATATATTTGAACTGTATATTATACGTGTATAACCCATATGATGTGTACACGATGTGCCCACGCGTGCTTATTCATCCAAAAATACGTATAGCTGATTTAGATTTTTTGCAGTACTATCGCCCCATTGGATGTGAAATCGGAAGTTAAACAAAAAAAAACTGCTCGATATCAATCAGATCGCAGAATGTTTAGGAATCGCTTCTCTTTTGCACTTGCCTCAAACATTGAACTTCATAAGTTTTCAATTCTCGTAAAATTCATTTCAGTTTCTAGACGTTACTTATAAACTATATTGATCCGTCATATTCTGGAATATACTCAAACAAAGGGTTCAAGTGTGTACGACGAAGATCGTGTACTTCAAGTTCAGGTATAAAAAAGACAAATATCTATTTTCCTCAAGATTTGTATTACGGCTAATTATTTGCATTAATATTGCAGATCAGTTTCATCTCGTCATGATTTGATCTCGCAGAATATTACAACCGCATTGCGAATTCCATGTTTGATATCTGCGCGTATCACGTTGTCACGACAATGTATTCGAAAATTTTCTACTACACCTACATACTCTCAATGTCGATTAATCAACTAGACAAAAATTATCTGTAATTACGCATCAAAAACTTATCGTCGGTAGATTTCATCTGGAATAATCTGACTAAAATTTTTTTACACGCATCAATATCATTCTCTACCACACAGTGACCTTTCATAATAGATCGTCGGATCTAAATTTTGTTCTCAACTATTTATCTCATGAATTAGAACCTACATTGAGGTATAGGAACACTTTGAACATTCAAATTTTTCAATATTTTTTAAAATTCATTTCATATTCTAATAAAAATACAAGTTAAACATTGAAAAGTTACCTGGCGTTGTCTGTTGAGCCTGATCGCTGGTATCCTGGGAAGCATCCTCGTCTGCAATCTGATTGGCATCGGAAGTTACGGTTTTACCGTCACTATCGTTGCTGTTCGGACCAGGTTGTTCTTCCGGTTCTGTAACGATATGAATGACCTACATTTGTACATGGAGTTACTTTGATTTGTTTTCCAGCCGGTTCACCGGGGGTTATTGATATCACAAAATGTCTAACGGGTCTCCCATTCATCCTCGCAGGGAGGCATTTCAATGTTTGTGACAGTTATATATACGCGGACGAAATGTCAAAGATTTGATTTGCGGTTTCATGCAGCCGGGGTTTGACAGACGGCATAATAATAATAATAATAATACCAATCGATCCCGACCAAATATCGGCTGTCCTCTTCAGTCCTGTAGGACTTCGCGATACCTCCAAGACGACGATGATATAATATTTCTAACCGTGTAGAAATAATTTGATAGTTCGAGAATTCTCTCTAAAAAGGATTGAGCGATAGATATCAAAGTTCCGCAGATCACATACGTGATATCACCGTAAAAAATACAGAGGTGTATTATCATAATTCCCCTGCAGAATGAGTTCGAGCCAACAGAAGGGATTATAAGGTTCAGACGCAAGACGCCAATTCGTATCGGACTATGACGTCACGCTAGTTCACTTAACCGATCATTTTGGAATGTTATATCTATACAATATATATATATACATATATACATATAATAGGTATATGTATATCGAAAACAGATTGGCTATCTGTTGGAAGAAGAAGAAAATTCTATAACCTTGTATGCGGTCGCTTTAGGGAAAAGCTCTTTATTCGTTATTTTCATTCCTCTTTTTTTTCAGCAAGGGAACAAAATAAGGTACGAAGCCACTAAATCAAGTGTTCCAGCAAAGCAGGCAAAGCTGATCCACTTACGTTTTAAAACAGAGGATTTGTACGTTATCACAGCAGAAGACTTCATTTCATCGGGTATTATATGGAAAAGCAAGAAAAGTCTGCGGGGGATATAAGACTTTACTTTTTAAATGTAATTTTTTTTGTTTTATTTCTTTATTTTTCGCTTCTCTGGGTAAATTTGTAAATCGAGTTTCGAGAAAACAAGATCACTCAGGCTAACGCGTACCAGCGCTGTATATATACACGCTGCTTTATACAAGAAGGCGGTTGGGATCGAACTGAGGTATGCATTCCGCGTTTCAAACGAGACTTATCTCTTATATCTTATCAGTCCGTTATCATCCTCGGAAAAATATCAACAAATTAAAACCGCATGGGCCATAGATCGCGGGTTTCAATGTCCGGCTACAATTATAATATTCCCTATGTATACATACATATATATGCTCAGAACTTATCTACTGCAGAAAAGTTCTATCGGCTGATGAGAATTGTTCTGAAAGTTATACCCTCGTAGGTATATAGCTCGGAAGTACTTGTCTCAAGTACTCTTTAGATATAGACACGAACATGTACCCGAAGTATCCTAATTGAATACGTCAGATATACTTCTCGAATAATTGCACTTTCAAGTTTCTTCTATAACGGTCGATCTATAATAAAAATCCATTAAACTAAAACTGTACGTGTATACCTAGTACGTACATACATATAGGTACTAATACAGCATACCTATACGAGATATTCCATTGTATAACGACGTCTGAAAAGTGAACTTGCAAATTTATGTCTGAAATTCTATCATGGGAACCTGCACACGCAAGTATATCGGGTGTATAATGAACTATAGGCATATAACGCGGCTAAGAATACTTCAATTACACAGTTTCGGATTGTTTATTGTTGAATTTAACGACTGTCTGATTATGTAATATGAAAATATCGCAGTAGTTATAACATCGTATTCTTCTTCCATGAATTCCACACGAGTAAGTATATAGCTATACTTATGTATACTTATATATACTAAATGAGATAGTTACGCTGATACACGAGTGTAAAGCGTATCACGATATATGAACATGAGATACAAGGATAATATACGAATATATGTTATATATATCTTTGCTCCTGTGTCTGGATAATTTCAAGAACCGCCCACAATCACCGAGAGAAACCGGGTCTCATAAAAATGATGGTGAGTTCTGAATTCTTCTTTGTCACGGGTTTGTACTCGGGTGAGCCTAGGAATCTCCCACGGCTACGCATGGTTACGCGCATGATAAAATAGCGCAGATGGCGCGCTCCTGAGGATTGATCTTATCGAATAAGGTTATAACGCGTTAACTCACGCGTGGTAAAGCGACAGCCCAGCGAAGGCGTAAGGTGGGCGGAAATCATCCTCAAATTAAACTAGATTAGACGAGGAAGAGACGAAGAAAATTATGGATGATAGCTTCAGGGGTTGCAGAGCGCGTTTTAACGAGCCAACTTCGAATAAAATGATTAGCCAAGTAAAACGGTCGGGCAAGCGAGGGCTGTATTTAAGTATTTGCGCTAGCTGCCATCAGAGAGATAAATATATCTATATATATAAAATTTTCCGTTGAGTGATAAAAAATTTCATTTAAAACATGTTTGTACGTTCCAATAGGTGCGCAGCGAGCGTTTGATCAGCCTTTTTCTTTTTTTTTTTTTTCTCGTTCTGTTTCCCGCACCTTTCACCGAAATGTAATTACACTTTCCGTTTCTTGACAACTTCAAGAAGTACGTACCGTGAACATCAGCAAAGATTATACCCGCCCACACCTACTACCCCTTAGGTACAATTAGATCGAGGTCGCTATACTATACGATCCATTGTAACCCGGGCGATTACGGCCCTGCCTCCCTCCGCGGCAGCAGTCCTTGTTGCTGCGAGAAGTCCGCCGATGCCTTTTGAATGCTCGGCACAAAGGCTGTGATTAGAAGAGACATTCTTTGTTTCCAATTTGTTATGCGGCAGACGAGCTCACGGTACACGATGTCCTACACCTCCGCATGGTCCGCATGGGCCGCATGTGCTTTAGACTACGACACATATATCTATACACAATCGCTCGGGGAGGATATTACTGGGGACGTTGGATTGAATATAAAGTACTGTGCCAAGGAAGGTGCGGACCGTCTGTATAAGCACACATACCTACCTGCTGACCCGAAATCAGTCTCCGAATCTATATAATACATACATATAGTATACATAGCTAGGTATAAGTCAGGAGTAAAATAAATCCCCGCGAGCACCTCGATATACAGCTTGAATGTTCTTGAATACCAATTCAAGTTTTCTCAGTTTTCCAAACTTTATAAATCGGAATAATTGGTCAACCGAATTGCAGCCCTGGACTTTTCATCACCCTAATTATGATTATCATTTATATATTTTTCTCCATTCAATGTACAGACGTCATGTAGTTCTTCAGGAAATCCGTCAGCCAATCTGAACAAGTTTCAAGTTTTCCAACGCCAGATCACTGCGCTACTTGTTTTTCAATCGCAATTTCAAAATTGAGGCCGAACCAGTTGGTCAATCTGTACGGGACATAGCAATTATTCTTGATGGGGTTATATGTCAGCTAGGGGGTCGAAAATTTGCACATTTTTGTGAACGACAAAGCTAATTGTTTTTTATGCGAAACTAATTTCTCAATCCGTTACATGATGAAATGTGATAGACTCATTCCCGTACCAATTGGGTATATACGTATTACGTTTGTGGAGAGTCTCATACATTTCACAGTGGGACAGAATCGAAAATTCCTGTGAGCCAAATTGAGTTTTTCAGCCCATCTCTCTTGATTGGGGTCATGACGTCAACAATGATGTATACTTACACCAATAGCCAATCTGTCGAGAAATCACTGCATTTTATGCCTTAAACTTCTATATAAAATATGGCCCCACGTAATAAGGCGTTTGACTGGCAAATAGCGTCATTATTCATGTCTTGGTCAGTTTTGATTCATAATCAATGGTAGCATACGTCATTGCATGGAAATATGGTTCAATTTGATGACATATAAAGAAAAAAAGAAAGAAAAAACCCACGAAACTGATACATAGTTTGACTCGCAATCTACATACCTATTGCTGAATTTGCATGTGTTCATTATTACTTACGAGAAATTTCCTGCAATTCTCCGTGGAGTTAAACTGCGTGATACACGACTAATTCTGTACAGTATGATTGACGTTGAAATTGAATTTTTCACACAAATTACCCGACAGTACCTATAGGTACTATTTGTTCATCAAATACATTATAATTTTTTTCGTACATAAAATGCTTACGCAAAGTTCATGAATGTAGGTATATGCATGTTTGCTTAACAGTTCAATTTCGTGGTGCCGATAAAGTTAGCCCTCTAATTCAGACTGTGAAATTTTCAAAAAGTTTCGATATTGATAACAATGAAAAATGTATCATATAAGGCCTTAAATCAATTTGATATGTAATATACTTTTTCACAATTTGCATCATCATCAGAACTTGTCAAGAAAAAAAAAACTCCATTTTTGTCCGGATTTTTTTATAGTTGGCCTTATTACAGTGCAGCATTGGCTGAGAGAGTTATTCGAATTGGTTGGGACTTTGCCACGGAGTAAGTTAAGTACTTGGTTAGGACAAAGCTGCGGCAGTAAGTACTACGCTGTATACTGACAAGAATGGGAAATAAAAATCACAAAGGATGTACCTGAGCGAGGGAGGGGAAGAAAGGGGAACGGGAGACGCGAGGAAACACGTGGAGGTATAGAGTAGGACTAATGGCCAAGTGGGCGATTGCGGGTAAACCGCGTTTCGCCATATTTTTCTCTTTGTTCTCGCGTCTGAATAAATCTCAACAAATCCTGCCAGACGTGCTTTAAACCTGCAGCTGCGATATACTCCACGGGAAGAATCTCACCTCGCGTGCTGCAACGACTCGACTCGCGTTACAAGCCTCGGAAAATCTGCAAATTTTCGATTACAATTCCTCTATATACATAGAATTCGTATAATATAGATACCTGAATAATAATCGGTAAAACTGCATATATATATAGATACGTAGCACGAAAAAAGGTAAGGAGCTGGAAATAATTTCAGTTCAGAAAACAGTCTCCAATGTACCATGAAATAGTACATTACGATACGAGTACGGAAAGGCTTATTTGACGAAACGAGAGGTTTACGGCACGAGCCGAAGGCGAGTGCTGTAACGAGTTTCGTCAAAAAGCCTTTACGTACGAGTGACGATCATTATTTTTCATCGTGAGAGCCGTGAAATCGCGACGAAGTTGCGATTTTGAGGTTAGAATTATGAAAATATTATTAACGCACGTTTACGTAAATTCACGTTGCACCTGTTGTCGTCGTCGACCCTTAGGTACCCTATAGCTACTCGATCAGCGGAAGGAATTGACGGGATAATAGAAATAAAAACTTAGATTCCTGTCTTCCCGCAGGAGAATCCAAGGGTTAAGGTTAAGAGTCACGTTCCCTCGCCGAACGGATCACACGGAGGGCAGAGGGCGACCGGGACCCGACCGGGCCGACCGGAGTCACGCAAGACTGTGCATCCGGTGGGTGCGAATACGATGCGTACCGTACTATATACATAACTATATACATATATACATGTGTAGATACAATTCCCTTTCTACTGTATACAAACACGAAAACACATTTATTATAATATTTCAACCACGTATATATTAGATATAGATATGCCGTATACAAACTTCTAGAAACAACATACACACACACACACAGAGCTAGGTACAATCGTCACACACAGATCTGTGTATACCTACGTATATATTCAAGTTGTAGGTACCACCTTATTCTTTCATAACGGAATGCACGCATGCAAACATTGGAATTTATCCTACCGAGATAGGTATACGTACGTGTGTACGTGTTTACGCTATTGTATGAAAATTGTCGAGTAAAAGTACTACGTACCTATACCACACCTATATACCTTCACATATACTATAGGTAAGTTGCATATCATACGCACGAGAAAACCGAGTGTAGGTATGTACGATAAACAGGGACGTTATATCTATATTCGCTATTGTTAAAACTAGAACGAACTTCAAACCTATACCCGCATGCTGCCAGCGTGGAAAGAGAATAGGTAAATTTGCTGCAGGCGAATATGAGTTTTGCGAGGAGCCGGATTTTCTCGCCGAATAATAAACTATGTAACGTTGCTTTTTCGAATATAGATATAGGTACACATCTACTATACCCCGTTACATTTATTATGCTGGCATAAAGTTTCGCCACGGACAGAAAGAGAGAGAGAAGAATTCTTCCCAATTGATACAGCTAGGAACAAATATATGTAAATCGGATATTTTTCTCCCTGAGGTTATTTTTCCAACCAGTCCGGAAGTCTTCCGCGTATATATATGTATACATATGTATAATATATATATATGTAGACGCGATAGAAATGGACGTTGCCGATGCGACGACCGAGTCCCTTCGGAGCCCCGAGGGTCGCACGCGATTCAATTTAATATATAAGGAGAAAAGAACCTCGACACGTTACGGAAGGACCAAATAGCCGCAGCCCACGTCTCACAGGCTGAAACTTCTTCCTTATCGTCTTATGACGCTTGTTGATGCGAGGTAATCGCCATCTTGAGAGATTTCCCAAAAACTCAATTATTGACCACGGGAGAAAAAAATACGCAGTATATAAGCTGCAGGTGTATACGTATATATTAGAAAAGGAAATTATTCGACAAACGAGTCATTTTATATAGTATACAGTGGCTTAACATTTTTCATACAATTTCCTTGGCATAGAATTTCGAACCGGTCGGGTCGCTCAAACATTCCGCCTGGTCACGCCGTTATATACATCGAGACTCGAACGAAACGTGTAGTTGCTGAACGGAAATGACCAAATTCCCTACCTGGTCGGAACTAAGGAAGGACAAATTAGGAGAGAAAGGCCACCGGAATCACCGCCCCAAGTTATCCCGGGAGAGGTAAGCAGTGATCTGATTCTGAGGATAAATAGGCCAGCACGAGACCAGAATCTTTGAATTGCGACGACCGTCGTCTTCGCTAACAAGAGCAACATGAAGTTCCTCCAGATCTCCTCGGTGAGTGTGGTGTATACAGGGTAAAGTTAAGCCGCAGAGAAAATCGCGTGGGATTGAATTTTTTATTTACACTTTTTTCCATTTTTTTTTTTTTGCCCCCTTTTTCTTTTCCTTTTTCTTTTTTTTCATTTGCCCGAGCGTTCAAAACAGCTAATCCAAGCAAAAAGCGGTTCACCCTTCATTATATGTATACCTACGCCCACGCGGGTTACGTGCGGTCGGCGTGGTTTTCGCATTGTGCAAAGTCAGTATAATACAAAGTTCGAGGGCTGTTTTACCTTCGAATCCCAGTTATAACCATAGAGGTATATATTTTCGTTAAAATATTCCGCGTCGTCCCGCGTATACAGAGGTAAAATATTGGATATTACGAACGCGTTAGCTATCCGAAATATCGGGAATATTAGCCTGAATCAAGAAAAACACAAAACGTACAAAAACATGCGTATATATTCTGTACCGGAGTTGTAAATATAAAGAATTTCTGAACAGTGCTTGAATGTTGTACGATTTGAAAAAAAATATATATATCAACCAAACGACGACTACCAACCGTCTGTTTGTAAAAAGTCACACGAAAAGGATCCGTCCTCTTTCGATCCCGGGTAATGTTGCTTCAAGTCACGTTACACGCGCGAGAATAGAAATTTTCAATAGAATCGAGTAGATAATCGGAAACTACGCACGAGATCGGCATCACAAGACGAGAGAAGAAACGAGGGTTTGGTATATAAGACGTGTATCTCAATTCCTCTTTGTCCAGGAGACACGTAAAAAGAATGTCCATTCTAAGATCCCTCTATACGCATGCGTGTGTGAGGAGGATACCTACTTTGTTACATCATAGGGTCTCGCGCTAATGGTCTTACGAATGGGTCGTAGTGGATATGTTAGGATGTTAGGAACCGTTGGCGTGTCGGTTCCGGTGTCAAACTACGCTAATCGTAACCGTCCCGATGCCCGAATTCGGTTAAAAAGCAACGTAATCACTCCGTGAACCATTTCCCACGCAATTAGACACTTTGGAAAAACGTGATATCTCAAAATGCGCCTGAAGAACGATGCTATCTCTAGTTGTTGAATCAGAACGTGCTATCTCGATCAGGGACCCCATTGATACAGCACTGAGATTTGGGGTGCCCGGAGTATACAAATCTCACTGTTTTCTAATGGATTATTTGATTATTCCAATTATATTTCCATTTATTCAGCTTTTTCACTACAGAAACGGAAAAATCAAGATACATAAGTGAAAACAATCAAAATTTGTTTCATTGTCTCGAATCTTCTGATTCTGTGTCATAAGAACAAAATAAATGAGAAAATAACTAAAACAATTGATTACTCTATCGAAAAAACAAATTCCAGTGCCGTGTCAATGAAAATATCATCGCTGATCGAGATAGCACATTCTTCTTCTAGATTTTGAGATAGTACGTTTTTATTGCACAATTTGAGGTATCACGTTCTTTCATACTGCCATCGATATTCACAGCCTCGATGTGTGGTAAAGTAATAAAAAAAAAACCCTAGATTCTAACCATCTGAATTATTTCATAAAAGACTGCAATGACCCCGACTACAGTTCAATATTTTTTTATACCGATAGTGTACCTACAGCAGCAGGAGATATTCGATGATTTACTTTTTATCGTGCAACTGCAATGTTTATACCGCGACCTGCATATATGCGAGCACCCTGCGCTTACTCGGCAAACATTAGCAGGAGTTTTTCAATTAACTCGAAATGTTAGAGTTTTATTTTTGTTTAATGTTATTTTATTTTATTTTCATTTTTTTGTTTTTATACCATTTCAGACAATTTTGCTGCTGGTTGGTCTGTGCGTAAGCTTTAATTCCGCGAGCAATGCCAACGACCCTCAAGAGGATCGCACAATTGCTGATGAGGGACGAGAAGTAGTCGACACTGGCGTTTCTACCGAGGAAACCAACAACGCTGGTTCTTCCTCGACGTTGAAGCAAGCAACCAAGCGAGGAGTCTATTATCCCGGAGGATTTGGGGGTCATGAAGGTCACGGAACTCACGGAGGATACGGAGGACATGGGAGTCACGGTAGTCACGGATTATACGGAGGATACGGAGGATACGGAGGATATGGATACGGGGGATACGGCTACGGTGGAGGTCTTGGTGGCTATGGATCCGGATCATTTTATCACGGCTACACGCCAGTTCCGGTTCCGCAACCAGTACCAGTACCAGTAGCCGTACCCGTAACAAGACACGTACCAGTGGCCAAGCCAGTACCCGTACCGGTACCAGTACCAGTTGTAGTTCACCGCCACGTACCATTCCCCGTAACCGTCAACCGTCCAGTTCCCGTTCCAGTGCCAATTCCGCACCCGGTTGCTGTACCCGTACCCATACACTACGCCCCCTACTACAGCAGCGATTTTACCAGTTACGGAGGTGGCTACGCGCCCGGTTATCCTGGCGGCTTCGGAAGTGGCTTTGGACACGGTGGTTATGGATACGGTGGTAATGGATTGCACGGAGGACACGGACATGGACATGGGCACCATCACTTCAAGGCACACCATCATTAACCCTTGGGGTCATGGCTGAATGTGTGTTTGCAGGTCACGTATGATGTCCGGCGATGCTACATATGTTACATGTAGTTTATAGGTGTATATGCGATGTTTGTATAATTAAAGGCGCATAAAGCGACGTACTGCTATTGTAATAAAACTTGTTATCAAAAACTGTAGCATGTGTATATATAATACCTCTGGCAGCTATACTTCTACATATTTGCAAACTCTATTGTCCACGTATTGTGCAGCTATTCCGAACATAGTATATTTTCTGGGTAATTGCATTTTCAAGAGCCGGAAGGTCGACGCTGCAGCAGTCAAGAGCTGATATCCAAACCTATACAGCGGTTGGAATTCCAGTAATATTCTTTTCAGCTGGGTTAAAGTCGGTTAAAAATTCGTGAACGGAAACGGTCTGACTGAATTAGATATATAATTAGGATACTTTTACCACAGAGGGGGAAAAAAAAATGTCGATGTACGGAAACTAACGCAATTATAGGAGATACACGATTTCGCTCTTTTCCCCATAGCGGAAGCACACATGGATTAAATGTTGCAAACCTGTAACTCTCTTTTCCTGTTTTTCCACTGAAATTCTTGCATTGGAATCCACGTAGGTGTTCATACACCCCGCACGACGGAAAAAGGTATTTATACCTATAGGTATAAAATTTCTTCACGGTAAAACAATCATCACATAATATATGTTTATAGCTGTATCCAAGTCAATATTATGCGCTATGTCGTTACGCCGAAGAAAGAAGTTGTTGCATAAAAATTGTAGGTACTTCTTTTTTCATACTCAGAGAAAGCCTAAGAATGCAACTGATCCACCCTAAGTATAAGTATAGACTGCGTGACAGTAGAGAAAAGAGGGCCTGTTGACAGTATACATATTTACACATGTACGTGCCAAATGCGGCGAAGCCGGTTACCTTTCACTTCATCAATTTTTCATCAAGTTGAACGGTAGCGAAGCTATAAATTATCGAAATTTCATCGATATACTTATTCATCCATTAATTGATGTGCCTTGAATATATAGGACCGAAGTATTTTCCCCTGAGCTTGCATGCTGCAGTGAAATGCTAAGTTTAGAAGCACGAAATTAACATGGATCGTTATAAGTAGATATAGATTATAGGCAATATACATAGATGTATAGAGCATTGGTTCTTCGAGGACTTTGTCCTCGTTTCCTATATATTCTCAGATCTGACAAAACCGCAGAACTTTTCATACAAATTATTGGATACAATGATTCCACCTATATCTACCTATAGTTTCCACGAAACAGAATAAAGACGGTGAGTTGCGGCGATCAGATTCATTCGTAGGAATTATTTATACGTACTTTCGAAGACCGATATAGAACAATGCGTGTTACCTGATAAGGCGTTGTAGAATGAATTGATATTTCCGTCATATAATAACCAAATCAAAGACTTATCCGTACGATGATTGAGACGAGCGTAAAACGAGTTTTTTATAATTGATGTAGAAAATTGCGAAGCGCCACTTTTTTTGATTCAATCTTCAAAGGTTTCCTACAGAGTATCGCAATGCCCCCGTATAAAAGTATACACAATCACCGAAGATCGACGTTTGATTTTCCCAAAGGATCTATAAATATGAAAACCAAATTTCCTGCTCGGTATACTGCGAACTTCAATTTACCTTCGGCCTCTTTATACTCCGCAAGGTTAAATTCCGGTGGGCCAATATCCCTGTAATATTTACGTTTTATTTTCGGTCGATATCGGCACTCGGTTCTCATATAAAACCTTCAACCTTCGAAGTTATAGGATATACGGGTAGGTACCTATACCTAACCTAACCGAGCTACCTTCCGCCCTACCAAAAAGGATACGATTCTTAAATGCAGGTGGGAAAACAATCCCAAGTCTTATTGTTAGGTGTGTATGTTTCACCTATTCTCTTCACTCGAAACTTCTCGACCAATCAAAGATCTCAGCGTCTCAGTTGATAAGCAAATAATCAATGATAGAGATTTAAGAAATTTACAAACTATGATTTTCGAAATCGTAAAAAAAAAAAAAAAAAAACTTGTGGTTGCGAAGAACTATACGACGTCAGCTGTTTCTTCGAAGGTTACCCTGAAACAATTATATTACCTAACGCCAATTATCTCATCGAATCAGCTGTAGATATGTATACAATCTTCGCATGGATCCATACGATGTCGACGTTTGTCTGGTTTTTTTAAATATCGCATGTAATACAAGACACGATCAGATATGATAAATGAACAAAGCTGACGTGTATACGTGAATTGTATTTGATGCACGTATACGTTGAGAAAGGTTATAGTATATAGTATCGGAAGTGTATCGATACGGTTGGTGTAATACTATGGCACCGTCCAAGAAAATCCGTTCATTCATCCAGGGATCCGACCAAGCTCGAAGCATGGGTACAGTACCAGCCGCGAGAGGGTTGTTGGGCTGCAGAGACGAGGCTAAGCGAAGCGAAGGTGCGAGGAGTCGAGCGCTTGGACAGTTTCAAGTTCAATATTGTAGCGCAAGCGCGAGCTTGCGAACTGCTGAGAGCTGTGCGTGAAAGTCTGCAAGCGCTATGAAGGTTTCAAGTGCGTAGGTGTGTACGGTATATATATGTATTATATAGATACGTGTGGTATTCGCGCCCCGTGCGCACGCACAAGGACATCCTCTGTCCCGTAGCCCAGGTCTTGGTATTTAACACACACCCGTAGGTACATACATACAATTATATATATATCTATATGTACACAACTAGATATATATCTGTCTATGTATAAACGTAAAACGCGAATAGAAGTGAGCTTTTAAATCTGTTATATATATGTATATAGATAAAAACTGAAGCAGTTGCCGTACCTTACCTACTATATGTACATACACACAGAATAGTCATATACATAGATGTGTAAGCCTATATATGTACATGTATAGATATATACCTATAGACAGACATTCAAGACTGGCGAAGATACAGACTCGTGCTTGACTGCTATAGGTACCGTAGCGTCTCGAGTTTCCGACGTTTCGACGTCGTCTAGTGTTTTTGTCGGTTGTGGTTCACTTTTAGCGATTCTGAACGAGGTGGGTAGGTATAGATTTTCGTTCTACGAGGAAGGCAAAAAGTTTCAAGAACGTCAGGTTGAAAATCTATATCTGTATTATATATGTATATTGTAGGTAAATGGCCAGACGCGTTACGTGCATTAATCGAAATTCGATATTAAAATACAAGCAGCGCGGATGGTAGATTATTCTCATTGCAAAATTTTTATGAAAAAATATATAATGCTGTCGGTTGCGTATATAGAACTGCGACACCATCCACAGCAATAAACCCACACCGCGGTGTAGTCTGCGAAGCCCCAAGAAGAGCTGCTTTTCAGCTCGATGCAGTGAGGGGCAATGCACGTTCGTTATTTTTCAACTAGCGTATCGAGCGACAGGCACACGCTGTGTTTATTTTTTCTTCTCCTTCTTCCTCTTCTTCTTTCACTTACAGTTCAGTGGCGTCATTGTATACAATTAACCATACATGAAGCATTTTGGTAAATATTATTAACACGTGATGATCATAATTGCGTAGTTTCCTAATTACCTATGTCAACATCGAAACCTATACGTTATATATCAGGGTTGTAAAAATGTTAATGAAACTGTAATTCCATTACGTTTTCAATCATCCATTATCTATACAAATGAGTTCAATCACCAGCTATAACGCATGTGATGGATAATCGAATTCGTTACCAAATTACAAAAGTGTAACCGATGACTCGCAACCAGCATTATGAGAATGATGTTAAAAACCGTGATATTGTTGTCCGAAATATTTTTGAATCATGAAAGTAATTGATGACTCCCAAAGTCCCAACCCTGTTATATTATACATACATGTAGATCGGACAGTGCGTTGACGACAATTATATATGAATAATTGTATACCGACCCGCTATATCGTTAGCTGCTGGTTTATACGATTACATATGCAAACGTGTTGGCCAATGGCAAGCAGTTTTTTGCACACCAAATTGGCGAGGATCTGTATATGTATAGCGGTGCAGACGTCTGGCTGGAAGTATAAATTCGAACGAGTTTCATGGTTTCAATGCATAAATAGTATCGTAGAAAAAATATATGACATTGATATTATATTTTTGATTGAATTTGTTCTCTTCTCTGCGAATATTTAATAAACAAAAAAAAAATATATCAGCTACTGTACAGTAAGTATATTGTATACTACTATATACTAGCTCTTGACACTTCTTGGAGCGAAGCTTCGCGTGACACGTTTAACAAGAACTTTCTTCGTCCCAGACGGTAGGTAAAGAGTTTAGAAAAGCCCCTACTGTCTGCGAACTTGTACACACCAATATAAACCGAATATTGTGAAGGTCATTCGATTGGAGATTCATATATGAAACTCTTGACTTTCAATATTCTCTACTTTCTGCAGAAAATGTTATACGAGCTATAGGTATATACGTATAGGTAACGCGTTACCTTCCTTCTAAGAAGAAATAAAAAAAAATCAAAGAACTGTAATATCATCCAAGCCGAAAGTCACACCGTGTAATATTTAAACTGTATCCATATCATACACGGTCTGATCGTTACAGGCAAGAAATGAACTAGATCGTTGTAGTCGTGGTTTTCAGTTTATCGTTCAAAGTTTACTACAAAATAAATATCTAGCCCTCTAATAACCGCTGTTCATATAACGGCCCGTTCATTGATTTCTGGTATTATATGGCCACTAACTATGGTACAACAATAGGTACAATACAACCCTTCTACTTGTCTCGTGTTATACGCATCAT
The DNA here is from genome assembly GCA_963989295.1 of Ametastegia equiseti. Taxonomy (NCBI): domain Eukaryota; kingdom Metazoa; phylum Arthropoda; class Insecta; order Hymenoptera; family Tenthredinidae; genus Ametastegia; species Ametastegia equiseti. Next base: position 13,611,684 of record OZ022389.1, on the reverse strand, counting down.
ATGGAAAATATACTAAATTCAATCCGCGCACGATGGACTCGGCTTGTACATTATTTTAATGAAGCATATTATTTCCATCGTGGAGTCGCGATAATATCATATATTCATTGTTATATCGAGACGAATTCAGGTACCGCGCAGATCAGAAGATTTTGATTTAAAAAAAAAAACGCAATTTTCTTAATTAAAGCAGGGCTACGACACGTCCTAATTTTATACACTGATATATCCTGTACATTGTGAATGTATACATCCATATATTGTTGTGTACAAACAAGCATTGACAGGGACCATTATTCATTATATACCTACCTTATACTCGGTTTGTATTACGTGAAGAGATATCCATTATTCAGGGTTCGATTTTCGGCGCGATTGTCATTTTGTCGACACCTAACATCCTTTTAACCCCGTAGTTTGAATTGGTTTTTTTTCACATGTTCTCTTTTTCGTTGGTTTCTTTCTTCGTTGAAGGATACAGGAAGCTCCTTCGGCGATCAAGACGAACGCCCGGATAGGATGAGCACGCAGGAGGAGAAGAGTAATGTATGAGCTTCAGACCCCTGCTGTATATGCCTGCCATACCCGTGTGCGTTTTTTTTTTTTTTTTTTTTATTCCACCACCGAACAGAAACCGTCTAGGCGAAGTAATTGAAAATATGGTCATGTGCCAACCAACCGGAAACAAAGATAAATAACCCAGCTTAACCGTAGATCTTATAGCGAAATAAAAACCGCAAGGAGGGCAGCGAAAAAACTATATACTCATTGCAAACCTCGTCATTTTAACAATCATTTTCTTATGGCTTCGATAATTATACACCCCCAAGGTTTTACCGAAAGTTAAACAAATACCGTGAGTTTTTATGCAGGATACGAAAGTATAGGGAATTAGAAAACCGCCTGTATTTCGGCAACATCATTCGATGGTTTTTGTTTGTTCTCTGCCAATCGATTCCATCAGGAAGGCAAAAACAAATACCATGAAATGATGTTTGAATTGCCTAAATACCAGGCTTTTCGCACTCAATGCTAATTTCCTATGGTGCGCATCCACGAAAACTTCCGGTATACATATATAGATGTTTCGTTATATTATGTAAAAGGGAGTATGAAACTCGGGGTGAGAAGCGAAACGGTTATCGTTTAGAATCGGAATCTTTTTCGTTATTACACTACGTATATATATTTCTCAAATCGGTTTGCATATGGCGAGGCTAATATAACGGGAAGATCCGTAATAAATTGAAAATCCCCAAAAACGTTCCATTTTACGAGAGAAGGAAGTCGGGATTAAACCCGGGCAGCGGTATAGGCGGCGCGTAAAAGGTAAAGATTCGCTACGCGCTGAGTGAAACGTGTCCTTGGAGAGTCGGCGGAAGAGAAAGGGGAGGATCGAGGTAGGTATAGGAGACGGGAAAACGGAGCTACGAGAATAGCAGAGAAATAGACGACTGTGAGAGTATATAGAGCAGGAGAAAAGCAATGAGAGGTAGCTGGTAGTCCGAATCGCACGTGCTCGCTGTAAAGGCTTTGGGTGAAATTATGCGGACGATTCTTATATACGTATATACTTCGTCGCGTACCGACTACTTTCTCCGTAGAATCTGCCGGGATCTCTCAAGGGTGAATCTCCCCAAACGGTACTCTTTCCTTGAACTGCTTCTCTCCGGTACAAACCGAGTATTTTATCGTTAGTTCAAAGGGCATACAGACATACGTACGTGTATGTGTATGTCAGTCTGCGATTTGCTTGGAAAATTGGGGGTGGAATTGAAATTCCGAATTTCAAAAGCTGTGGAAGATCAAAATTCCGAATTTTTATACTGTGCGGACTCAGGGGTTTTGAAAGATCGCATTTCCCCAAAAGTCTGCAGAGTAACCAATTTGAGAACATCCTAATCGAAAAATACCGAAGCTTGATAATTTCCTAAAGGACAAAACTCCGAATCTCGGAATTCGCGAATGCAACGTCGTTTATTTGGCAGCTTTGTCACGAGCTTCCCTATTTTCGGATTTTCCGCCTTTCTGAGTATTGAACATTTGGATCTTTGAGTTGTCTGCATCTCGACCTTTCGAAAATTGCACATTCTATAACTCCAACTTTTCTAGAAGCTCAGAATCGCGTATCAGATAAATTAAGAATTTTGACCGTTTGGAAGTTTTGAATTTCGGAACTTGAATCCCGCCCCGAAAATTATCTTCGCAATATATATTTCAGCACTCGCCGTTTGCTTTTTTTTTCTCTATAGATAAACTGACGTAGAAAAGGCAGCCGCGGTGGTTATACGAGTACCCATACCTTGAATTCTCATGAAAATTTAAATCAGACCATAGTTATAAGAAACTTCTGTAATGGGACAGTTTTAATAGCAGCTTTCGCCTCCCTCTCGGATACTTACTTTTTAGGGTTTTTGTTTGTAGGCGTACGACGTGCCCAGGAATCCGAAATGATCGTAATATATTTGATTCTCGTTTTTTTGTTGTTATTGTTGTTATAGTTTTTTTTTTTTTTTTCTTTTTCGTTTAAAGCGTGAAGTAATTTTGCAATAGGAACAAGAGACTCATATCCACGTGTTTTCTCACGGAATAAAAACAAAAGGAGATCCCGCATGGGGCGCGGGTGTATCTGTCCCAAAAGACTCCCGCGTACCTATACACGATCAACCCAAAAAGTAGTGTAGATATACGTATATACATGTACACTTCGAGTGGGATCCCCCGTAGTGTAAAATATTGTAAGAGATAATGGCCAGGTTAATTTGATACGCGAAGGCACAACCGGGGTTTCCCACGCGGTGCACCTAATGCTCTAACCAACCACGCGTGTACACCATATATACATCTAGCCCTGTACTTGATGCCCACACGCTATCATCCATGGCTCCCCGAGGTATAACTATGTATATACGTATATGTACATAATACACAAAGAGCCAAAATTAACACAGGGGTATCAGGTGGCACATACTAGTTTACGGTCTCGCGTGACTCAGTTATTACCTACTGAGCTAAGCTACATCCCCACCGCACACATTTATACACACAATATTATACACGTGTATACTAGCAACATGTATTCCAAGATGCGGTAACTCAGGCACGTTTGCGCTCACCTGTCGTCTGTTGATGGTAGTAGTTGCACTCCGCGCAAATGGGGTGATGGTGATGATCAGCATCATCCAATTCTGCCTCTTCGCAAACGTCCTTGTACCCTTCGGGTGGACTGAGCGTTTCTTGATGCTGTTTTTGTTGTTGCTGTTGATGTTGGTGTTGTTGTTGTTGCTGTTGATTTCTAGGGGGTGTTATACCTCCGTCAATCGACCCTCGGCCATCAACCTCGTCGGCGGAGCAGCCCCCCTGCTGTTGCTGCTGCTGTTGATGTTGCTGCAGGGTAATCCCCTCACTGACGTTAAACACCTGTTCATGCCCCCCGCCAGTATCACCGTCTGGTATCCTACCGCCGCCAGCGAATTGCAGGTTCAATTCGGCTCTACACTCTTTACAGTTTCCCAATCTAATCATTTCGTGTTCTTGACAACAGCAGTCGCACTCCTCTTCGTAGTCCGCGCAGCATTCTTCCTTTATTAATATTATGTAATCGGCAGCGAAGAATTCATTTAATTTCTCATTTATTACTACACGGTTCTTCTGACCCTTTGGCTTCGTCTGACCCGGCTTTTTCAGCAACGATTTTAACGACTTGTTGTATGTTTTCGACTTGGGCATTTCGGAGCTTGATTCACTCCCGTGTTCCTTCATTTTTATTATTATTTACTTTGATTCTTTAGATTATTTTTCTATACGTAATCGTTTAATTGTTGTCTAATTAACTCGATTATGACATCCGTTGAACGGGCGCCTCTCGTTCGCTGTGTTACCCACAACTGTCGTTCTCGCACGGACAACAATATGCAGTTTGGTTTCTGACGCGAAACATATGCACTTAGTCGGTTATGTAACAACGTAAACATACGTAAAGCGTGGTAATAACAACAATATCTCTCATTCGTGTCAATAAATTACAATAAAACTGTCAACAATGACTAAAAGTTGTATATTTTTCAAATTTATCATATATTAATATCATTTACGGGGATATAGACGTACATACAAATACACAGGTGTATGTATTTGAAATAAATGATTAGTCCCGCTTCTAATTATAGTCGTGGTGATAAAATAATAATCATCAATAGTAATAATAAAAATCTATAAATTTCAACAAACAACGCGTATGGTATTTGACGAGAGCTTTTTTCGTCGCATAATTAGCTACGAGGATGTCAAAAAATAAATAAAATAAATTTTTTTCTAAAAAATTTGTCGTTTATATTAGCCGCGGGGAAAATCGCTAAATATATTCTTCACGAACTCCCGCATTCCGCCATAACGAACAAACACCATCCTATTCCACCTTCGGAAGGTCGCATATCGATCTCTATCCTCCTCAAACCGGCGTGGGCGTAATGTTAAACGACGCCGTTTCAAGGAACCGATTCACATTTCCACGATGATAAATGCACTTGATAGCCAACCAAGGGACCTGACATTAGCAGCTGTCAAACGAGCTCCCAGGGAACTCCCAGACCACCTCGGCAACTCGTCGTTGCACACTGGCGTATCCAGGCCAGAGTCACTCGAGCAACGCGCTGGAGTCGACTCCGAGCGGCCGAAACCGACTGGAGCAGGGAAACCGAATAAAACGTGTGACTATGCGATAGCTGGCGACGAACTACGGTGGCGCTTCGAACTAAGAACCTAGGTATCTATACGTAGCAAGCCTAGTAGCTACTGGCTGGCTATACGGGGTTTGTGAACGACGGCGAGCCATCGATATAACGTTTGCTACCACAACCAAAACCTTAACCCAGCACCAGAACCAGAACCATACCGCGCAAAGGCGCGAACGATGGAGCAGCTTCATATGTTAGGGACCTTAGGACTAGCCCCGTGTCGCGGCTCACAGCTGACGCACCGTATATTATTGATTGCGTGGCTGGCTCGAGGGGATAGTCACGTTTGCGAGATGAAACGACATTCCTGCGAATCATATCTAATAGTCTAGTCGAGTTCCATTTGCAGAAACATACAATATGATGATATTTTCCGTTATTCAAACGTTCGCATTTTGAGATAAGAAATCTAAGAAGCTGAGATACTCAGAGTCTGACATTTATTCAAACTCGTCTCTGTCACAATTATGCTGCAATTTCAACTAGAGTATCCAATAAAGAATTCAATCCCAGTACGTTATGAAGATGAAATTTAATCCTTATAGATGTACATTGGAACAGATTCACCTATGACTATTTTACACTGATCGCTTAGCTGTATGATTATATAAAATAATAGATAACAAAATATATGTATACATATTGAGTGATGTATACCTATGTTACGTTTACAAATTCAACATTTGTTACATCGAATACAACATATAAATATCCATAAACATGATTGGAAAGAGTATAGATTTTGGTGAGTGGCGCCATGAGTTGTTGAATAATTAGGAATTAGGTAAGACTTTGTATGGATTCAAAATTCCATTTGGGTCCATGAGTTGTTTCAATTCGTGCATCAGCTTAATGGCAGACTGATCTTTACTGAGATGTAGGAATTTTGGTTTTTTGAAACCTATACCATGCTCGGCGCTTACGCTACCTCTTAGCTTTGAAACGTATTCAAAAATGAATGGCTCAACCTGCTCGGCTACCTCGTCTAAATATTCAGGTACCGAGACTTGAACATGCAGATTTCCATCGCCTGAAAAAATATGGGTGGTTAGATGGAAAGAGTTTCAAATTACACTTTCTACCCGAATATCTTGAATTAACAGGATATTCAGATTTGGATTACCTAATTACTATAACACAAGGCAACAAGGCTTACCAAGGTGACCATATCCTGCGATTCGTATTATTCGAGGATCTTTCAAGTGCTCGCGAAGAGCGTGGATTATATTGTAAAAACTTGGCAACGGCATTGAAATATCGTACTTGAAGACGTACCCATCCAACAGAACACCTTCTGTAATGCGTTCTCTGAGTTCCCAAATGTTCTGAAAAATATATTTCGTTTAATTCAGTAGACGGATTTTCATACATTGAAACCTTTCAATCGAGAATGATAGAAAAATTTATAGGAATGCTTGCATAATATATCTGGATGAATAATGTATGTTGTTGACTCACTTTGATTTTTGTAGGCTCAGTGGCTACCGTACCATTATCGATAATTTCTTGTTCCATTGCTTTCTCGAGAAATGTATTAAGTTTTTCTTCGTCGTGACGTGCGTTGCTTCCCGCCGTTTCGATTAACATGTAAAATTCATATCCGTCATTACCGTCAGCCAATGGATTCCTCAACCCCAAATTATCCGTACATACCGCCATCGATAGACGATCTATCATTTCGCAAGAAGATAAAATCTCCGCCAGTTCGCTCTTTGCTAGGCGATAAGTCTTCAGCAAATTCTCAAAACTACTCAAACCTGTACAGCGAATAATCAATAGTACAAACATGTTTCTTGAAAATAATAATTGAACGAATCTACAAGTAACATTAAAGATAAACACAAGTATAAGCACCTAGCAAAGCCACGCTCAAAGCTTTTGGAGACTGAGGACATTGGATAGCAACTTTAGTGACGATTCCCAGCGTGCCTTCAGATCCAATAAATAAGTGCTTCAGGTGATATCCAGTATTGTCCTTTTTCAACGTGTTCAAACAGTTTATAATTTCACCATTTGCTTTTACCTAAGACAAGATTACAATGAGATAGAATTAGGTTCATAATTAATAGGTAATACCAGTGTGGGTTAAATGGTTTATCGACTTTGTTAACTGTGAAATCTTACGCCGTCGACTTTTGCCGCGTATATATATCTAACGTACTACTTCAAGTCCTAATACATTTCCATGCAGATTTCCATAACGAAGTAATCGAAGACCGCCAGCGTTTGTAGATACGCAACCACCGATCTGACAACTACCCTTCGCTCCCAAATCTAGCGGCATCATCAACCCTGCTGTTTGTTCCAAATGTGTTTCCAGATTTTCCAGAATACAGCCGGCCTGACAAACCAGTGTGCCTTGGGAAAAGAGTTATGTCGTAATCAGAATGAAAGTTTGGGTATCTGTGAGTTTTGATTCCAGCTGAGAAGTTCAATAAAAGAGAAAAAAAAGGTTCAAGGAAAATATTTGAGTAATGGTAATGGATATTTACTTGAAATCGCATCGACTTCTATGATATTGTTCATCAGACTTGTCGAAAGAACAATTTCGTCGAAGACGGGAACGCTTCCACCAACTAATCCGGTATTCCCACCCTGAGGACATACTGCTAGTCGATTTTCGTTGCAAAATCGAAGTATTTCTGAAACCTCTTCAGTTGTTTTAGGCCTCAAAACAACGCGACTGCATCCTAAGTAAAAACACAGAGGATTGAAAAAGAAGACGATATCCCTAAATTCGTTTGACAATATTGTTATAAAAACTCATCAAATCTTATTTATTTAACGAATACATTATTCATCATTCAATATTCATTCCATTATTCTATAAAACAATATGTGGAGAATTTCAAAGTAGATAATTCATAAGTCCCGCTTGACCTACGGGAGAAAGAGATTCAGGTCGTCAATAAGAGATGTCGCTGATTGACCAGGTCGTTCAGTGGCGCGCTCTCTAAGTATTTATCAAGAACCATATGCGGCATGTTTAATCCTCCCTTAAATCTTCGTCATCGAATACTGTAATAAAGATGCGAAAGATTTTGATTACTTGTGCTAATTGAATAGCAATCTATGTGAAATGACAACCGGTTAACAAAAAATGGCGGATAACGTGAATGAAAATTGAAAAAAGAAAAAAAAAACACCATGAGGAAACAGAAACAGAAAACGAAATAGAATAATGAGAAGAAACAAAATAAAAAAAAAAAATAAAAACCCAGATGAAAAAGGAAAGACAAAGTATATCGTCTCCCTCGCGCTCAGCTCCTCCCCTTTTTCTTTCCTTCTCCCACCCGACAACGAAATACCATCTCCACTAAGAGCCGCGCAGGTTTCAGATGCGTTTGAGTAATACTCCTACCAGCTTCCACCCACCTCTGACCGATTTAATCCAATCGACGTTGTAACTCTCGCATTCGTCGGGATCGGTGAGGAGCCTTTCCTTGCCGAGAAGATCCTCGAAGAACCGTAGATGGCTGTCGGTAACTGTAGCGTAAGGTCCACGTGTTACTTTGTACCTGACAGAGGTTGGTTCAGGGTCTAGTGAAGAAGCGGCGCCCTTTGTACCGAAGAACTTTCTCGCCTCTTTTAATTTTTCAAACTGTAGTCGGCCTTCACCAGTCTTTTGCATCTGGCGCAATAGAGTTCCAACATTTCTCCACATCCTCTCTGCTAGTCTCTCTCTCTCTCTATATATAATAACAAAAAAAATAAAGTATATTTTATACAGTTTCAATATCACCTTTGAAACCTTTTACAATTCCACGAATCACAGGTAAAACCAATAACTTTAAATATTTCGGGCTGAATTATAGCGACGCGTTTCTGTTCGCCGTTCTCTCGGGTTTCGAGTTGAAATTCTCCACATCGTCGTAGTCGTCGTCGTCGTCGTCGTTGTGCTACGATGGGAGTGTACTGGCGGGACGACGTACAGCCGTCGACATAAGTTGAAACTCTCTCCGGACAAAATGCCCATTCTACTTCATACGGGACAACGTGGGTTCGATTTTTGAACTAACAATTACCGACTAATGGCCACCCCACGTCTGGCATTTTTACCACTCTAACCTATTCGAAAGATATTTACGATCTTAGTACGGTACGATGAAGCAGTCATTCAACTCCCGGGATATTCCCCAAGCCGACTGTACCCCACGGGGTAGCGGTCAGTGGCACGGTGGGGCTTGGATGGTGGGGGAAAGGGTTTTATTTTATACCTACAGAAAAATATGCAGCCACGATACCACCAGCGGGCACGAACGGTCCACGATGTTCTAACTACCTATATATAGATAGCACAACTGCCGAGCTTAGTTTTTCATTTGAAAAATAACATGAAAAAACACCATTCCAGTTAACGTATATATAGTTACTCGCAATTCGCAAGATGAAACTTAGATTACATCGGTTAGCATCAAACTCTAGCCTTCAATATCTACACCAATAATATAGTACCAATATTTCGTTACGGTACTTCAATTCACCATCATTCTGCAGTTTTCAAACAAAAAAGTATGAAACAATACGTAAACATTGACACTCCAAACTGTTGTCGATTTTTCATTTGAATTTTGAGATTAGAAATGTGAGAAAGCCCGTGAATACGGAAGGAAAAGATCCCAAAGTAACCAATTTGGGTACTTAGAATTTATAATCAATTGAATTCGGTATAATGTAAGCAACAAGTAGGTGGCCATGACGTATATACTCGTTTCGTAAAGGGAGGGCAATTATGTAAGCCCAACAAGTTGTAAGGCTGCTTGATACACGTACCGTAGATAAAAGTATGGGGATATAGACTGCAGGTATAATGAAGTTGGTCAAAATCGTTAACGCGGCATCCGATTGTGCACGTGCCTAAGATGAGGAAAAAACACTTGACAGAGCTTGCCGAGAGTGAGAGAGACGAAACCACGAAATGCGAGGGGTTGTAGGGCTGCAGCGGAATCGAGGGTAGAAGACAGAGGGTTGGTAGAAGGAGCTCAAGTCTCCCTTTCCGCATGGGAGGGGATTACGCGTGTGATGGGGGATATACATCACACATAATAAATTATCGTTCATCTATACCTAGGTATAGATAAAATGATAGATAATTCAAAATTCATTCTGTCAAATCAACTTCTTTCACTTATTCCCCCGATTCCATGATGGATATCAGAATCATCAGAAATGATCAACAGTCTAGTAAAACCTTAAAAAGCAGACAGGTGTAGTTCCTTATGCGATTTCAGTAACGAAATGCCAAAAAAGTTCACAAAATTCATTCGTGGATGTCTCCAGCTTGAAAAACGAGATTATATATCGCATAGCAAAAGAAATCGTGATGTCTAAGTATTGTTAGCCGAACTGTAATACCTAATTACAATACCACGTGCTGGCCTCATTAAACTGTATTTCACCAGTCTTGAAACTAGACCAATTTTCATGATCTCAATGAATATGTTGTGTACTAAGAAAAAAAAAAGGCGGTCATCCTTCGATGACTGTAAAAATCTTTCCCATTTACTATATTGTTTTAACGTTACCGTAGCATGTTATCCTTGAATAAGGAATTATAATCGGGAATATCGATTCAAATGATATTGAATCTGGATAGCAGTGCATCAAACAGCTTTGGTGTGAGTCTATAACACGAGTATATTAACCCTCGAACAATTGTGCGAATAGGGTAGAAAAGGTATAAATCGAAGGAAAGTATAGGTATATATTTTCCAAAGCGAGGAATAGATTTTGGAGAACAATTCTCGAAAAGTCGTTTAACAGTATAGCCCAAGCATAATCTAACATCGTCATCAGTGTCATTTTGGATTTTACAGAATATTATATACGTGATAAGCCTTCACTAAGAAACAACGCGTGGGGAACAGAGAAGCCATCAGTATCCTCGCGGTGAAATGAAGTGGACGACATAATTTTAGCGCCAAACCTCTGCAATATTAAAAGGGGGAATGGTGTGCCCTCAGGGTTTCCTTTCTACCCTCGAACAGTATGACATTTTCCATCACATAGCCATAAGTATAACATTTCTCATGGTGTATTAGTTATATGAATATAGGAGGACCAACATTGTTTTATCAACAAAGAATATACCTGCACTTGGCCATATATATAGCAGCCGAGAAACAACATATTAATTAGCAAATGGGTGCGCTGGAGCGAATAGAGGAGGCAGGCTATATGTTTGCAGAAATTGAAAGGAGCCCTCATTTTCGTCGAGAAAATCTTACGTATATCCACGATACATTGTGCGATTGTCGCACGACCGAGATATATCGTACGATCCAAGCTATTCAATACTTGTATATATATATTATTCCCCAGGGATTAAAACAATTAATCATGCCAGAGCGTATGTAGGTACGTAACGAATCGTGCATCTGTGTAAATCCATAAATTGAATACATTTATACTTCACGTATACGTATGTACATACATACGAGTACATGCTTATATACCAGCGAATAATGGACAAGAAGGAAATCCACCTATACATCATTTAAATACAACAATGTCGGAATTATTATTCGAATATGGCGGTGGGTAGCCCCATGTATATGGAGACATTTTCTTGCCCGCACACCTATACAGATATCGGACATATAGCACGTAAGTATGTATATTTAATTGGATAAAACAGAGCTTTTCGCTGATAAGATTAGTACCTACAACGGTGATAATTGTATAGATATGTAACCTATAGGATATACGCGCAGATATTGATGTCTAATGACTTGGGACGTATCTGCTATGCCTATATTTGTACGTCGATCTCACGTGCGTCGCTGGTCATTGATAATTTTGACGTATACATAGCGATCCCTGGCAGTTCGATACGGAATATCGAAGACAAAAAAACATCACGATAATGTATCGGGAGTTTCTGTATCACCTCCAGAACAGCGAGATACAAGAAGATACGCGATCGCCCGACAAGCGAATCAAGATTCGCGAAAAATCGTCCAGGTGTTAATGAATTGTACAATTATGTATATAACATTTGATCAGAAGTAGGAAAATCAAGAACGCACGCCTGTATTCGAATCTATATGCAATCATGTATGTATTATAAGTATTAAAACAAAATGGTCGAATAACACGTGTCTGGCCGAGAGTCGCTCTGAGGCGATGCTGAGGATTCAAGATTCTTTCACCTGACCAGTTTTCTGCATATACCCAAGTTGCAAGTGTTCATACATATGTTCAATCCAGCAGTGATCTGTCACACTGATTATAGCTATCACAGTGAAAAAATATTATAGGAATATTAGATAGCAATACGTATTGCTGAAATAGCAACAACCAGGAAAATATGGCTACTCTACCCATATACGCATGGCTGTTTCAATAGAATTCTATTTAAAAATGGTCAAACATTGGTCTAAGATAGACAAAATGTTAGCTCAAAACAGCCATATTTTGTTGTTGTGCCTGCAGGTATGGCTAATGCGCCTATACTTTTTTTCCGTACATATCAATATCATAACATCCAAGAAACCATAAGAATATATCACGTTTCCATTGACTTCATCGAACTGTGCATTTCGGTATCATGACGATACGGTATGAAACTCTAGAACTTTTGAGTACAGAGTAAGCCTGAATAGAATTGCCCAACAATATTGCTGTTTAAAATCCACCGATCGAACGGATCATTAAATATGTAAGTAAGAACCGCCATGTTTTCTGCTCATCTTTCCTTGCCTGCAGCTAACATTATAGAATACGATAATGGTGTTAGAGATGATCTTGGACTCGGAACTGCCAACTGATCGTTTTGGTTAATATTGACGCAAGGTGGCAGCCTGAGGACCCGCCACAACAATAATATACATATATATCTAAACGAAGAGCTGCAAGAGAGGAGGGTGACTCTGGGAGCGAGACATGCTGCGTGCAGATAGAAAGAGATGAACGTACGAGGTTCCGGCACAAGGCCGAATGAGATAGCAAATCGGTGGCGGGGACCACACAACCCGCGAATGTTGCATTACAATTATTCATGCTCGGTTATACAGGCTGTATACATATGTATATCTATACACAGGCTCTTCCCTCTCTAATTCGCCCCTTGCCCCACTCCGAGAAGTACTTATATAGATGGAATCGGTGCGTACGGTATATAGGTGTATCTCTGGATCATATCTATATGCCTATAGTACGCTCCTACCCATACTACATGCTATGCAGTCTCTGGTCTGGTCGCTCGTCACGTGAGCGTGAAACGCCCACCCCGCAAGCGCGCTCTAGTCCACTATTCTTCGTGGTCTAGAATTGAGAGGCTTCTGAGGAAGGAAGACAGATGAAGAAGGAAGGAACTATGGAAGGAGAGATGACGGCGAGAAGCGGTGGGGTAGAGAGAGACGGATGGGAGGAGTGAGAGCGAACTAAAGAGCGAGGGAGGAAGAGAGATAGGTCAAGACAGAGACGGCGCGATGTCGGCGTGACGGGACGGGGACAGAAGAGGAACGCAAGGGGAGAGAGCGGGGAAACACGGAATTTGGCGGGATAGCGAGAGGGGGCGGCGGCGACACTGTACAGGGAGCAGAACTCTTATAGGTGTTCCATATTCAATTTTTTATCCTTGATTATTTCGAGACAAAGAGCTACTGCTGCAGAGGGGGAGAGAATTCTTATTGGTGTACCAGCGGTGTACCTACTCTTGGAGACCTGATTTTCCTGGATCAAGGAGAGCTCTCTGCATTGTATAATGCCTCGAAAGACCTGCAAGGGGGGATTGTGCACCTCCGAGGTGCTCCCCTGCAACGAATAATGTCTTCTATTATAGTAGTCCTTTGCGTGGGAGGGCAGGACTCGCTCATCCGTCAGCCCAACACTGATTGATGTTCTCACCTTGCTTGCATGCAGTCCATAGCTCGATCGGTGTATACAAGTATGTCATGTATCCCACACGTAGATTATACCTTGGCATGTCTGCAGTCGTAACATGCACTCGTGGCCTTACATTCACGAGGGATATCGTTTCACTAGCTTGTTATTGCAGTGTATCGTAACATGATATGTACGTGGATTGATAAAAATGATTGGTAGGTACGATTTCTACCGATGGTAATGGAACGTGTAAAAAGAGACCAGAAAAGTCGTGGAGGATAAGGATTACATATAAATACGTATCACACATGAAATTGGAATCAATGAGTGATAATTTAACTCAATTGTAAGAATATCAGGTAAATTTTATCCTCAATCGAAATTCATCGAACAGCAAGACATTCTCTGCTAATAAATATTCCTTTTTCGAACGAAAAGTTTTCCCTTATTAGATGCCAGATCAAATCTCCTGAGTTTCAGGCAGGGGTGTTGTATTACACAATTAGGATTTTTGTTTCGTCTTTTATTCTTCTCTAATAAAAACAGTCACATAATCGGGGAACTAGCTTTCGAATAACTTGAATTCCTTTGCCAACCATGAGACCTACGAAGAATGTCATTGATGTCACGTCAGTGCGAGTAGGTACATCACATATGTTCAGTTGAGGACGAGATCTCGAGAATAACAAATATCAGCTGCTTGAAAGGAAGGCAAGTATCATAATGGTCCGACACAGCGTGACGTGCTGTACTAATTTTGACCTTGGTGCATGGGCGTGCCAACGCACCTACGTTTCTAGTGGGCGATGTATACAGTATGTATTTCAATCCCCCTGCTTACACTGGTGGATACGCGAGGCCCCCCTTCTCTGTGCCGACGATCGTATGTATAAGTATACAAATATATAGGTACATACCTACTGTATAATCGTGTATACATATACGTATAGGTATATCGTCGAATCGGTAAAATATGATAGAACAGGAGAGCAGCCCAGAGGGGGCGAGCAGTGGGGGGTGGGGATTTTGACGTCGGGGAAGACACCAATCGTCGTCAAGGTTTCAACGTTCGCCCCTGTGTGCGTGGAGAGGTTTAATTATCTGTGTGAAGGCGAGAGGTGACCGGCCCGACATCTATTCTATATTGTTGTGTGCGTGGACCAGCAGAGCCCACACACCGACAAACGGGACGGCTCGCTATTAATAAATCGTCTCCCACTGGTATGCGCATGCGCAGGAATACCCTCGCCGAGCCAATTCCTCAGTGGCGGCCGGAATCATTAACCGGTTTCCTTGGCAACCCTGGTCGACCTAAACCATTGGCTGGTGACTTACCCCACCACTATACCCAAACTACACTCCACCGGTGGCACAAAAAATCATAAATATAGTGTATCATAACACCGTGCTATAGTCTTGCTCTCTTTATTGACAAAATTCTTGGAAATCTGACTGATTATATCCACATATGAATCGCATATCGTAGCATTATTGTCTACCGCAATGAACTCGACAGATTCATTTATTTGAGTAAAAATAATAAATATGTACAAAAAAATTAAATAAAAAATGATGACTCGAACAATCAATTGCGTTTCCAAATATTCTTCCTTTCTATCCAGCAGCTGTACTGTCAAGCGAAATATTCTGTACGTAGACGAAAAAAATGTATACATGTAGTCGTAACTTTGGGATGCATAAAAACTGCTTAGATGCAGTGAATACGAATGCATGGTCGAATTTATGCTCGTAGATTCAAGGTATAGTTGAGTCTCGAGTAAGGCTATGCCAATTGGTGGAGCTAACCCCTACTGCGACCTTCCACGAATCCGCTGCCATGTGGCCCATTTATCTCGGTGGTATAAACCCGGCTTACAGTCAGCTGGGCCAGGGCCGTAAGTAGACGTTGGCGCCCTGTTTTACCGACTCGTTGAATTCAGCCATTGCCATGCAATTGAAATTATAAAAGAAGTCAATGCACGCGATTTGAACTACAACTCGTTCTTGTGTGCGATGCAGGTCACCGGAGGCCCGCGTGATCATCCAACTTATACTCATCCGTACCAATTACATATACTATACAGTGAGTAGATATTATGGATGATCGCATCGTTATACGCTGTAATTACACATATTTTGTACGCAGCGTGAATATTTCAGATTTGAGAGCAAGTATTTGAATCCTATGGCACACGTTCGGAATGCCTATGCCTATCAGACAAGGTTTGAAATTTTGAATCAGGTTTTACAATTTCGATAGATTCTCACAAGTTCCACCGGGCACATTAATTACGGGAGCATATGAGCGGGTTTTTTTCGTTGAATATGCCAAAAATAGAAGAGGCACCTGGTAAGAAAATGTCATCGGTCATTTACGAAGGGTCAAAAACAAATGTAAGAAAAAAAAACAAAAAAACAAGCGATCTCGCCCCATGCGTACCCCATATCAGTACGGCCCTGGGCCGAGAGTTTATGCCATTAGGCCTACTGTGGACTCTAGATGGTGTATATATGCGCCGCGCATGTGTATCGAGCGACGCCTCGTATAGTTCTACATGTATGCAGACATGCGCCCATAATCCGAATCTCGCAAGCCCCGCCCTTGGCGCTATGAACGATGCCTCTGGGATTTGTCCACGTTGGACCAATCACCAATCGGCGTTGGGACTCGAGGGCGAAACGATGGGGGGGAAAGGGTCGGGGCTCACCAAGGGGAAGCGAGGGGTGCTTCACTCGTAAAGTGGGAGGCAGACAGCGAGCGCGACTACCAACGCTTTCAGGTTCGACGTCAACTCCGAATATTATATTTCTAAACTGATGTTTCTCCGAGTGCATTTTAGATTTTTTCTAATTCCCCTTATCAATCAACGCGTCGATTAGTGGCTCCGGTGGTTTTAAAAAACGTGTTAGTTAATTCTGCGCAGTCGCTGTACCAGTGAATATATGGTGAGTACGAATTTATCGAGATTTGCTTTGGTGTGTGATGGTGTTGCTCCTACATAGCCCTCGACGGCAGCCGACGACCAGTGAGCTAGTCCCAATCCAATATGTCGGAGAGTAGGACGCCTTCGAACCTTTCCAACTCGATTCTAACCTACTCTCGGTTCGTTAACTGGCAATACATATGTATACGTGCTATCCGCTATCGTGATAGAACGTCTACCGCGTGTTATTGTTATTATTACCATTATCATTATGATTCCATTATGGCGAGATCCGTGTTG
Organism: Ametastegia equiseti; assembly: GCA_963989295.1. Lineage (NCBI taxonomy): Eukaryota > Metazoa > Arthropoda > Insecta > Hymenoptera > Tenthredinidae > Ametastegia > Ametastegia equiseti. The sequence goes on along the minus strand of OZ022389.1, from coordinate 13,594,895 downwards.
TCACTCACACCCCGCTTGACTAATTATGGAGGTTTTCGTCGGGCGACATTTTGTATTTTGTTATTCCAAGATGGACACGGAGCGAGTGATAGCTATCCCTCTTGTACACAACGCATACTGTATACACATACACACATCGAAATTCACATATTTGTACATCACTTGATTTAGGTATAGGTATATTGCATCTGAATGTATACATACCTATGAGCGTATATTCAAAAAATTCTCGAAATAGAAGTCACTGGAGGTAAACACGGTTTTGAGTTCAAACAACTATGTACTCCGAAGCAAAGCTACTCACGATAAATTCGAAACGCAGCTACTCGCTGAGATAATGCAGAAATACATTCGACGACTCGAGAACGTTGATAACTTTTACACCGAGTTGAGCTTCACTGACTAGGTTCATCTCTCTCTCCTTCTATATCTCTACACTTTCACCCTCTCGCTCGCTCCTACGACATTCGTACTAAAGAGAACGAAGACAACACGTAGCCGTGGTTCTCATCAATTTATAGAACTCCGCAGTTGTACTGGCGACAGTTGTATTGTTATTTATTTTATTTCTTTTTTTTGTTCCGAACCACCTTACAATTGATACGACTTTCTTTTTTTCGAACTCTGATATATGTTGAAGGCAATAATGCAGTGAGATTGTATTTTGTTTCGATCTCCGAATGAATTACGGCTCAAGCTTGATGTTCAATATTAAATTCCACAGTACCCCAAGATATATTGATTTTTCTGATGACCGCTTTGTGGATAATTTCGGATATAATTATATTTCGCCTTCACAAACAAAATACTCATTTATAATTTCATACAATCATTACCTTCACCTTGCAGTAAAATTTCACCCAAATTCATGATAAAGAATAGAAATCTGGTAATGGCGAGAATGTTTACGAGAACGTAGGGTCGAAACTTCACCATAGCAACAACTAACTTTGAGATATCAGAAGCAAATAAAGAACAACAATCTATCGTAAACGCTACTTCTCTACCCAACCGAATTTTTAAGACTTACCCTAAAATCATTGACATATCCGATCATTTTCACACCGACCATAACCTATTCAACTTATCCGTAGATATTATTTCGCATTCAGGGGTGAATTTGCGTGTTGAATTATTGCTCGCTACTCACCGTAATGTATCACAAATCGTAAGCAGAGTAGTAGAATCCTCTTTGTAATACTGAACAATAATACAGAAATCGTAAATTCTCACTCAGAAACCATAATACATTATTCAAGGCCAAGGAATATCTTACTGATTAGATATGTTATGTAATGATACTACAATATAGATGGAGCTGCTGTTTGCTGTTTGGGATTGAAAATTCAAATGGATGATTACTTATGAATGATTTCATTGAATAGATTCCAAATCTGAACAGAAACAAAATATGCCCATGTGTCCTGGTTTTTTATGAAGCACATAATGTTCTTTTTGTGAATAAATGTCGTTATTGTGAGTTCATATGTCTGGAAAAAGTGGCATTGTTGATATTCAATCAGTTTTCACGGATGCTTGATGAAATGCTGTACCTAGGTCTATTATCCTGAATTATAACATTCAATTTTCTTCTTCCGATTTCAGATTTGACGACGCGATAGAGAAATACACAAGATGCGGATGGCAAACAGTGAAGAAATTAAAATGGCTAAGAGAAAAACTATGAACTGCAAGTGATCGATATAGATCGCTTAATTATAATAATAGTATAGAAGGTTCGATTGCATTGTTGGGTCCGTATTAAGCTGCATTCAAGATGACTGATGTTAAGCAAATTGAGATACCCCAATCTCAGCAGCAGCAACAACAACCGCAGCAACAACCTCAACAGCAACAAATGATGATGACGTCGCAGGACATGCAACAGCAAAATGTTCAACAACAGCAACAAGTACAACAGCAACAACAACAAGTTCAACAGCAACAACAACAAGTCCAACAACAGCAGCAGCAGCAACAGGCACAACAACAGCAACAACAATTACAGCAACAGGTTCAACAACAAGTTCAACAGCAAGTACAACAAGTCCAGCAACAAGTCCAACAAGTTCAACAGCAAGTTCAACAACAAGTACAACAACAAGTACAACAGCAACAACAAGTACAACAGCAACAACAACAACAACAACCAGGGAATGGGCCGCACAGCGTCGTTCCTACTCAGGTCCAGGTTCAACCTCAGGCTGTAGCAGCTAGTATGCCGCAACAAGTATGTTGACTATCATTCTTTGATCCAAAACAGAGTTCAGTAATGAATGACTTCTTATTCGGTATGTTTCAAACAAAAGTTACAGGGCGCTGTTACCGTGTCTATGCAACACCAACAGCAACAGCAACAACAACAAGGCGTGTCGATGACTTTGTCAGGACAACAAGGCGCCACTACGATAACAACAATGGCTGCTCATCCTCAAGCTGTTCAAGTAATTCAGCAACCTATGCAGAGCCAAGCGTATCACTTGCAACAACTTTATAACACGCAGGGGCAACCGCTACTTATGCCAGGCAATATTGCTCTACATCCAGCGGGACTAAATCCATCCTCTATTCAGGTACTGATTGAAACAATAATTACACTATCACGTTCTAGACAGATTCAAATAATTAATGAATAGCCGATTGTTGTTTGCAAAACGAAATGAGGATTTAATTTTACAGGTAATAACGGCTGGAAAACCATTCCAATCTGCGACACAATTAACACCGCATATGTTAACTACGTCGTCAAATCCTGGTCAAGGAGGTGGCCATCCCGGAGCAGGGGGTACCAAGGTTCAAGGCTTTCCTGCAGGATATCTCCCTGTTCCTACTTCTGCTAACCCTGGCGGTGGGCAAACTTTGGTTTTTGGTCAACTCGGGGTTCTTGGTTCGCCACAACCTCCTCCAACTTTACAACAGCAACAACAGTCAACGAATAAACAAGACCAAGTACAAAAGGTAATTTGATGAACAATTTATCATGCATCATTATTCGATAGGTTTATCAATATAATTATATCATCCCAGGCACCAATAACGAGAGATGGGTAATTTACTGCAAAGATATTTCGCTCAACCGAAAAACTCAACAGGAATTCGAATCGAATAAAATCAGCCGTTTGTTTTATGTCCTCTTCCGATTTCACTGAAATATTTAGTTCAGTTCTACATGTGAGATTGTGAATAATGTGCAGATGTGTGCCATCGCCTTTTCGTTGTACTTTCATAAAATTACATTACAGCTGTGTATATGAATTAATTTGATCCATTGATTGTCGATCTAGCCGACGTCAAATGTAGTGGGATATTACCGTCGCAGCTCTGACTCTGACATGTTGCAGTATACTACGTGTACAGCAGGAACTGCGACAGGGGCTCGAAGCGGAGGCATGCAATTTGCCCCATGGCAGTTTGCGCAACAAGTCGCCTGGACAGGGCTGCAACCGCCTACTCTACTCACAGCAGCACCGAATCAGATTTTCATCAGACCAACGCAGCAGGATATGTTTATCCAAAGTCCACAGCCTATTCAGACTCATAATGGTAAGTGATTAACAAACTGAAAAATCTCACATGAATATTATACTTTTTTATCGATTCAAATGTAATGAACAGTCACAAACAATCCATCTACTTTCACGTCATAGCTTTGGCGACGCAACAGCAAATACAAGGCGTACAACAAATCGCTTCCGCTGGTGGTAAACCGAGAGTAATGGATTTGCAACAACAACAGCAGCAACAGCAACAGCAGAGTAAACAGGGCGGTGGTAGCCAACGCCCGCTAAGTATTCTTCCGTCTTCCTTGCAAGGTGTTCAAGGGCAAAACATTCGACCGGCTAGTTCCGTTTCCACTCAAACAGTTCATGGAGTACAGGCCTCGGTACACGCGCAGGTGATTATTATTGAAGAGTGGAGTAATTGAACATGATCATGAAATCTCTAGTGTAATCGTTGTGGTAATAAATCACTGTTTCTGTAGAGTGGTAAGGCAGGTGGAGGAGGTGGTAAGGGCAGAGGAAAACCTATAATTCGCACTAGTCCTGGTCCAAATGCATCTGCAGCAGCTACCAAAGCTGATGCTGCTAATCAAACAAAGTCCAACGTACATCACGCCACAATGATAATGCAGCAACAGACCGTCCAGCAACAGCAGCAGCAGCATCAACAGCAACAATTACAACAACAAGTTCAACAACAAGTTCAGCAACAGGTACAGCAGGTACAACAGCAGGTTCAACAACAATTACAACAAGTACAACAGCAACAACAAGCAGGGAATGGTGGGCACAACGTTGTTCCTACCCAAGTGCAGGTACAACCTCAAGCAGTGGCGGTCAGCATGCCGCAACAAGTACGTTCAAAATTAGTTCGATGATTAAGATCAGTCGATTGATAGATTAATATGATTTTGTAGCATGAGGACGAACGATCATTTGAAAAGTTGAGTATTTGATGGTCGATTTGAAACAGTTACAGGGTGCCGTGACTGTTTCCATGCAACATCAGCAACCGCAACAACAGGGTGTCGCAATGACATTGTCGGGACAACAAGGTGCAACAACCATAACAACCATGGCTGCTCATCCACAAGTACAAGTGATTCAGCAACCGATGCAAAACCAAGCTTATCATTTACAACAGTTGTACAATACTCAGGGGCAACCGCTGATTATGCCGACAAAACAACAATTGCAACAGCAATATCAACAGCAGCAACAACAACAGCAGCAGCAATTGCAACAGCAACAACAACAACAGCAACAACAGCAGCAGCAACAGCAGCAGCAACAAGTCCAACAACAGCAGCAGCAACAACAAGCACAACAGCAGCAGCAGCAGCAGCAACAACAACAACAGCAACAACAGCAGCAGCAGCAGCAGCAACAGCAACAGCAGCAGCAACAGCAACAACAACAGCAGCAACAGCAGCATCAACAACAGCAGCAACAGCAACTGCAACAACAACAGCAACAACAACTGGAAACTATGAAAGCTATTAAAAAAGAAGAGAGTAACACAGCCATAAGCCAAGCTGAAATTACGGCAACGCAGACTGACAATAATCCGGGTTAGTATTGAAGACAATGATTGATGACCACGCTTTTACTTTTTTCAGATTGTGAAATTCACAGTTGTGTGAATTGCTAACAATTACCCAATTGTAAAAAAATGAACTTTCTAAAGCCATGAAAGTAAAATTGAAACTTTTTTGTAGAAGTGGAACGCAGTAAAAAGGACGATATCCCTGTGATAGTCCCCAAGCAGGAAGATAGAGGATGTAGTAATCCTTTAGCAAGTCTTGCTAATGCCATCAATTCAATTACAAATGGAGTTAACACGGAAGAAAGTACTGTTTCTACACCGATAGCACCTACGGTCACCAACAAACAGGCACCACCCAAAGCTATGGTCAAACCTCAAGTGCTCACTCACGTTATAGAAGGATTCGTGATACAAGAAGGTATGAAGGCTCTAGGGATCTTATTAGCTCTGTAAACTTGTCTATTTTCTGTTCACCCGACGGTGTTTTTTATATACTGTTCATACAGTAGTATATTTTGTTTACAGTATCAGTATATTTTGATACTCTAATACAGTGAGCGTGATAATTAGATTAACATTCAATTTCAGCTTCCGAACCATTCGCTGTTAATCGATCGTCGCTAAGTGGAACAGTAGGACAAGTTGGTCATGATTCAACGAATTCATTGAATCGAAATAACATGCTATCATCAGACAAAGAATCTATCGACGAACCTCCTAGTGAGTTTTATTTATCATTATGCAAGTTTAAAAATTCAATAGTTTCTCACACAAAATAGGTTTATTAGAATACAATTCCGTTAATAGAAAGGCTAATGATTATATCATTCTACAGGAAAGAAACATGCGCCTGATTACTCCAATGACGGAGACGGTAATGGAGCACTAGTTACAAAATGTGAAGCTTGCGGAAACTTGCTCGAAGAAAATAACAGCAAATACAAAAAGCCTAAACGATTTTGTTCTGTTCTCTGCGCGAAAAGGTAACTTTTCTTACTGTTCAAATTACCCATTCTAAGATAACCACACGCAATTTATCGGTCGGCAATGTTTCAACTGTACACTATTTTTCAGCAAAAGAAAAGATAACGGTGATCGTGAGAATGGGGAGAAGGAGTGGACGAGTATGGACACTGATTCAAAACTTAATAACGGCGATTCGATACGAAAGAATGGCGAAGACAAATCCCCATCTGTTGCTAATATTGCGCCAACTACCAATGTGGATGATTCGGCGACAAGAATAAACCCGGTGAAGTGGACGGTAAGTAAAATATTGGACACTATATTTGTACAGGGATTTATGGAGTTTGTAATTAAACTCATATCTTGATGAATTCTCTTCACTTTAAAATGAATAATTAATAATGATAATAAACTCATCAACAGGTGGGTGAGGTCTGTGATTTCATCCGAGGTTTACCCGGATGCGCCGATTATGCTGAAGATTTTGCGATCCAGGAGATCGATGGTCAAGCCCTAATGTTGTTGAAAGAAGATCATTTGATGTCTGCGATGAGCATCAAGTTGGGACCAGCGCTGAAAATTGTTGCCAGAATCGACTCCATGAGATTGGACTCAAACTTGTCTCCGTCAATGCCGTCATCCAACAATTCCTAAACCATCATTAAAGTAAAATACAAAAGTGTTTTGGCGCAATAGTGATTTAGTGATGACCACCCATGACTGGGTATGGAGTTCGTACTATAATCTCTCGGAAAAACAGATCAATTATAGTGTAAAAAGTATTTGATATACGAAAGAATTCATTTACAGTTTCAAATACTTTCAATTATGGATAGAATTGATGGATAGTCCACTCAAGAATTTTTCTAATGGCTCTTTTTCTATTTTAGGGCGTGGTAGATTTTGAATTTTATTTATTATTTTTCTTTCATATTTCATATTGATAATGATAATTTGTTTACTAGCTAACGATTCACTGCCTTTACTACTTTTATATCAATGTTCCTTATTTCAATCTTATAGTAGCAATGAAAATTACGTGAGGATATACTCTGCAGTGTGAAACTATTATCGAGTACAAAGTTTTTCCTCAGAAACGACTGTGTTCAACAAGAGCGAACTCAAGAAACAGTTATTTTTTAACAAAAAATTGAGTCTAGGTTAATATTGAAATCGACATTATTTTTGAGTAAGAAAAAGAAAAAGAAAATGAAAAACGAAATGAAAAAAAGAAAACTGAAAAAAAAACTTTAGAACTCCGTACTTATGGTGGATGAGATCCTGTAGTGACTCTCAAAATTTACAACGTTTCAATTTGTGTAAACTAAAATACATGATAATACATATCTGGTAATTCTGTGGACTGTGATGGAATTATCGATATAATTTACACCTCTTTTGCAACGATCTGTTTGAGAAGTGTGAAAATTGGTGTGAAATGAACAATATATCAAAGACAGTCTGATGTGTAGACATGTTTCGAAAGTGATTAAAAATAAATACTGCCCTTCATTCATCGCGATACATCCGAAAAAGAACTGATAAGTTTTTGTGTTCGATCATGACTAGTGGGAAAGCTCATAAAACATACTTGATCATAGCGTGAAGAAATTTGCATTGACATACAGTCGGCTCTCTTAAATATAATGATCCGATTCCATGGCTCATACTTGTACATACATATATAATTATACGAAATATACAATGTTTATTTAATATACCAAATTTTATAACGTGAAATTGTAGAAATATAGTAGAATTAAATTGAGGTTTAATAGTCGTCGTGAATTATTCATTAATAGTTTTATGATTGCTAATAAAAATAATCACAGCTCGACTGTCGTAAAAAATATTTTCAAAACCTTTCCAATTTGCTATCATTAATGTCAACGTATTTGATGATTTCTTCCTTTTACGCAATCAGTAATGTTCTCGATATTGAACATCGATGTTAATTGAAATACACTTTTTATCCTACTTCGTTGAAGACTATTGGAGAAATAAGTTTAATACGTAACTACAATTTATAGTGCAATACCATCGTCCATCATTCAATCCTATAATACACTTATGTGAGACAAAGGCGTGAATCTAATTCAAGGAATAACCAACCCCTCTGATCTCGAGTATATCTACAACCAAAAATTAGTCAAATAGAAAGTTTTCGTGGCCTATATTCACTTTTGCATTATAATTATCATAAAATGTCCTTAATTATTTTCATTACATAATCTCACGTAGCCCATGCGTTCCCATTGTCATGGGAATTAGTAACGAATCTATAAGATCTGAATAAATAAGCAACTCCTTCCATGAGTCTCAGAAAGAAATAGCAGAGTTCAAAGGATCGGATGAATTTTTCAAAGAAAGATAAACCAGATGCAGTAATGCGGTTTCTCAATTCCTACCACAAACTTCATCAATCGTTATACGTATTTTACTTTGAAAGTGTATAACTGTATACGAAGTCTACTTTATGCGTATGTATCGAGTGAGTTTAAAAAATTCCCAACATTTACTACCATCGCCGAGCCACATGCTATCGAATCACGTGCTCCGGAGACCCATGAATAAATCATGTCTCAGGATGCAATCGCATTATTCTACTCCAAAATGTGAGATGAGAGTGAAGTTGGGTTGAAACTGACATGGCGAGTGACATGGGTTTGAAATTGATTTTCTATCATCGAAGCCATCTCGAGGTGTTGGCGAGATGTTTCGTCGCCGCATCCGTTTGTCTGCATTTAACTGTTTTCAATTCAAGGATTTCACTGACGTTGTACACTTTCATGAGTATAATTGAAGAACACGAGCTAGAACCAGTTCTTTAATGTTTCAGCTATAAATATGGATTATCGGTTCGCCGTAGTAGCCTGTACGTTACATAATATAACTAGAAAAGATTAAAGAAGAAAACGCTTTGGGATGATTTTCTAACTCAGAGGAGGAGGGTACACTAGAATAGGTATGTAATAACTAAAGTACAGGTCATTCGAAATAAATTACCTTGATTCCTTTTTTTTTCTATAAAAAAACAAATAGTTTTTTTAAATTTATTAACCAATCGATTATTAGTATTTGTTGGACTAGGTGGTAGGCGTAGAGAAGGATGATCAGATTTATATACATAAACAAACTTCAGGCGGCTACATTCTTAGCTGCGAATTTTCATCCGGCATGTCCATCCCTTCGCGCAGTAATTGCTGTTCCTTTTCAAGTTGTAGTTGTTTTCGCAGCGGTCTCACTACCGTGAAATAGTGATAAGCTCGTATTCCGATTACTACAGTTGCACCCAGGGTGACTGCCACACTTGTAAGGACAAATCCTTTGTGCAATTTATCGTAAAGTCGATTTCTCGCACTTCTCTTCATTGTTACGGTTACGGTTCTTATTATCGTTAACCTCTCTTCGAATATCTGGGACCGCAGTAGCCGGGATATTTATTTAGCAGCTAGCGGCGAATCGTGTGTTGTTTAAACAATCCTGGGATTAACACCACGGTGTCTGACCAGCCTACGATATTTTGTAGAAACGTTTTCTTAATAAAATTCCAGAAGGCGGGCGATGCGCTTCTCGGTTCAACGGGTAGCTGGCGCAGTAGTCTGAAATGGAATAATTAGGCTATGGAAAAACTTTTCCAACGTACCGTCAAAGTCAATTTCCAATAATTGCTTAGCTTTTGCCTTTACATGGTAGTTGAAATAATATCGTGAACATTTTCGTTCACCAAGTAAACGGAGGCTATTTTGAATTAGCTTCTGACTTTTCTGAATCTGACGGATTTAACGAGACGTGACGACTTTTTTCTTGTCGTTTTAACGACTAGCGACCGTCGTCGAATAGCGGTACGAAAATGTAACGACGAGAAAGTTTGAAGCCGGAATTCGGATGACCCTTCTACAGTCATAACATATCCCTTCGACTTATGTTCGTTGACGAGTTTTTTGTTTTCGTTGACACTTGAAAATGTCAGGTCGGTGGCAGTTTTCGACAATATTTTTCTTCGCTATTTAATGACGCTAAAACTTGGCGTTTTCCCTGTTGATGCGAAACAATGTACCAGTAACTGTTGAGTGTCTATAATCGTAGTTACGACATGGCATCTCGCAGGTGAGGCACGATACAAGCACTTGCATGGAAACAAGAAAATAATAAATAAATAATTGAAAAGTAAAGAAAAGAAAAACACGTAATTATGTCAGCTCCTGGATATACTGACAACAATTAACCTTCGATTGCTAGAATTTAAGTCACATTCACTTCCCGTATAAATAAGTCTAATAAATTTTTCAAATTTACGCTGTTAAATACAGAACTTTTTTTCACTCTGTTCACTTGACCTAACACTAGACTCGCTAACTATCGACGCATACATTTACGTACGTACATACCTACGTATAAATTATTCTCCAACTAATCTTTCTTAACACGTACTCATAATTATGGTTGAATAGCAGTTTGAGAATGCCTGTATCACAACGTCACCTTTTCACCAACATCTGCATTCGAATTGGTATTCTTAACCTAACATGGCAAGATATATTTCGACTTAAATATTCCATAACAGGCTCGTTTTCAGTATAGCTATACATGACGGTACTCTGAAAAGCGAATGCGTCATTAGTGCAGAATCTTAGCCAGTTTATAGTTGGAACTGTATAAAGAAAGAAATATTCCGCTGTAATATTGTGATAAAAGAGTGAAGATAATAGATGGGATATTCATTTATTCATATCCTAATGAATACAGTCGTGTAATGTAGGTTTGTAATCATCAGAGCTCCACATTATCGACTTCCAACAACCTTGAGAAGCACCTTTTTTGTGCAGTAGAAGGCATCTAGTTTCATTGAATATAAATTATTTTTCCAACACAAGCATCACATCACTCTCTGATGCAAGGCACGATGTGATGATGCATCCGTGTCCTAATTTGGCTATACTTCAGTATAATTAGAGGTTAATTCTAGAATATATATTCAAATAAGATATCATTCATGTATATCTCTTCTTACCGACAATCCAAGTTCAATTCGATAGGACTTTTTGGTGTGTTGTGGAGCGATATCGTGCTGCAATAAGTGAACCGACGTCTTGCTCAAACCAAGCATTATATTCTTTATAGATGGTTTCATCCCAACATATCAGGATTGGAAGCGGAAAAATTGTTATTGGTACATGGATATGACTGCTCCTTCTTAGCACGCCCAAGCTCGTCAAATCCTGCTAATTTTACACTGTCTGTTAGGTGAGTACGAAGTAAGATATGTAATAACCACGATGCCAATTTTCGGGTGATGCCTTAGAAATATTCGAAGAAATTTTACACACATTTGTTGACTCCTTCGCCCTCCAATTCGTTCAGAAAGGTGAGACTCAGATGAAATCTTGGCTAAAACAATTTTGTCAATTTTCAAATTACCTGGAAATATGTAATTGGAAATTCTTTCCAGGAACTCTCGGTTGTGCCTGAAAATGTTTTATCAAAAATTAGACCAAGAATAATACATAAGTGATATAAATATCTATGTTCTGCAATAACAGTCTGTGTGAAATTCTTCTGTAAAAAGTCCCTTGCGCATTTACGTTTGTTGCACAGCATTGATATTTTTTGTGAACATGCGTACTAACGTTATCTGCATTTTTCTGGAAAGTATTTTCAAACTGATTTTATAAAGTTACATAAAAATGAATAGATAGTCTTTTTGTCAAGAAAATAATATGGGCGTCGCGATATTGTCCGAAAGTTATTCGTTGTTGGCTTTGATAGGTCTAAATAGTGGCGTGATTTTTTAGACGGAATGGGGAAGTGACCCATATCAAAATTCAGAATACAGGAGATTTTTACGATCTTTATGGAGGAGAAAAATTCGCCACTTTGTCCGAGCTTGTCCAGTACTATATGGAGAATGGTGGACAGTTGCGAGAGAAAAACGGAGAAGTGATCGAACTGCGATTTCCTTTGAACTGTGCCGATCCAACTACTGAAAGGTTTAATATTTATCTGGTTTTTCAAATATCGGCAAAGTTTTTTTTAAACTGTCTTCCAACTTTGACACACTTATTAAATTTTCCAAAGGTGGTTTCACGGACATCTGTCAGGAAAAGAAGCAGAGCGATTAATGGTCGAACGTGGAAAGAACGGCTCGTTTCTTGTTCGAGAGTCTCAAAGCAAACCAGGAGATTTCGTTTTGTCTGTTCGCACCGACGACCGGGTCACTCACGTCATGATACGTTCACAGGTTGATTTTATTCTTTGATAAATTTTCAAATATCGCAATGTAGATGATGAAGAAGGATGATGGTGTGTATAAACTGGTTGAATATTAAAAGATCGTTGCAAAACTAGAAGAATGAGATAACTTGTTAAATTCTCAATAGAACTCAAATCACCATGAAAAAGGCAGAGAATTGAATTGGAAAGATGAAAACTTGTAAATTTTGGAATCATAGCTCGACTACTAATAACAAATCGGTTTATTTCACTCAGTGTTGGACTCTATTCCTTCCACAATTTCCACATGATTTTAGATTTGAATTTAATGTGAAAGCAAGATGTAAAATTCGTACCATTTCACAATGATCCGGTTTCAATACTTTCAGAATATTAATTTGTCATCTTAAAATACTTGATTAATCACAGTGAAGACTTATATTCAATTTTTTATTACCTATTATATTTTCAAGCCTTATTTGTAAGTATTCTTTCGACTCAAGTAATGTCGTATTTGGATCACACACAACAGCGAATAATTTATGTTCCAGGATAATAGATTTGACGTGGGGGGTGGTGATAAATTTGATAGTCTTAGCGATCTCATAGAGCACTACAAACGTAATCCGATGGTTGAAACAAGCGGCACTGTTGTTCACCTTCGGTAAGAGACTCACATTTTTCATTTACTATGATCGAACCTGATTTTTGAGCTTTTTCTTAACTACGGTACAACTGTATTAAAAATACATTTATTTGTATTATTTCACTGCTTATAACTTATTTACACGAGTGAGTGATTTGTTATTCACATTTCAGGCAACCTTTCAACGCAACTCGTATTAATGCAAGTGGAATTGAGAGCAGAGTGAGGCAGTTGCACAAAGAGAATGGATGGTTCAACGTTTCTGGAGGCGGTACTATTGGAACAGGGAATGGCGCAGGGGGATCTGTAAAAGGCAAAGCTGGATTTTGGGAAGAGTTTGAATCGTTACAGCAACTGGAATGCCGCCATTTGTTCTCAAGAAAAGAAGGACAGCGTCCAGAAAACCGTGCAAAGAATCGATACAAAAATATACTTCCATGTAAGACTATTATCGATAGCTAATCAATGTTATTCTGCATGAACCGTGTCCAATTATTATCATTTCGTCGTTCCGACTCTTTTCTTTCAGTCGATCACACAAGAGTGCGCTTGAAGGATGTCGATCCCAACGTTCCAGGAGCTGATTACATAAATGCCAACTATATTAGAGTATGTTTTATAAAAAATGACGAGTATCTGGATGAAACTGAAGTTAACTTAACATTGTTTTGGCTGCACCTTTTCTAAAATAAAACATTTCAAACAGACAGAAGAAGTTGATGGTGTGGGATGCGCTGCCACTGGTGGAGGTGATGCTGCGTCTCCGTCGGCTAAGTGTTATATTGCTACTCAGGGATGCCTTCTCAATACTATTCAAGATTTCTGGCACATGGTATACCAAGAAAATACTCGTGTCATTGTGATGACTACAAAGGAGATGGAGAGGGGAAAGGTATTGAAAAACAGATATGAAGGGCGCGGAATCATTTGAACTAAAATTCTCGAATGAACAGATTAAGAAACGATCAATTAAGAACATAAATAATTTGTCATAGCCAACTGTCTATTACACGACTGTCAATGTTTCAGAACAAGTGCGCTCGATATTGGCCTGAAGAAGGCGAGCAGGCAGATTACGGAGGAGAATGGAAAGTCCGTACATTGGGACTTATATCGACGACGGATTATACTCTCCGGGAGTTTCTTTTGTGCGGAGTTAAACCGCAGCATTCTGAACCTAGAAGAATCTACCATTACCATTTTCAAGTATATAATTAGTTTCACTCTATTCAGAATTCATGATACGTTTAATGCATTGGTTTTTTAACTTTGTATAGTTATTTTTTTCTGCTTTTTCGAACACTTCAAATATTTTTGGGTTTGGTTATTTCTGCCTACTTATTAAACCAATTGAGAATTCGTCCGTTATTTGCCGTTTTCATTTTTATACAGCCGAACTGCTGTAGTCTTCTGGTATTGAAGTATTTCATAATTATCATATCTTTGTTTTGCAGAATATCCTTAATTATAACACTCATTATCTGTGATAATAATAATAATAATAGTAAGAATAAATAATGAACAATTATAATAATAAATAATAGACGAAAACGATTGGCAGGCGTGGCCGGATCACGGAGTCCCTTCGGACCCTGGCTGCGTCTTGAACTTTCTCCACGATGTCAATGCCAGACAAACTGCTGCCGCTGCGGTACCCAGTGCGAATACTACTGTTACTCCAGGAATTGGACCAGTTCTTGTACACTGCAGTGCTGGTATCGGACGGACAGGCACTTTTATCGTCATCGACATGATTCTCGATCAAATTAAACGCCACGGTAAATATTACACATTTCTGATGTGCTGTGCAGTATTTTCTTTGTTTATCATAACTGGATCCACAATAAAAACGCAGTTAAAATTCGAGACTGATAAGTATTTGGGCAATCTAAGTATTGCAATTCAATTGTGTAAGATTATTTCTTAAGTTTTTCCTCATTTTGAATACACATTTTTTAAAAATTCTTGAGCGAATTGCCCTTCTGGTAGAAATAATTTAATAATGAAACTCATAGTAACGTTAATATTTCAGGGTTGGAATGCGAAATTGATATCCAACGCACAATTCAAAAGGTGAGAAGTCAGCGCTCAGGAATGGTGCAGACCGAAGCCCAGTACAAGTTTGTGTATCTAGCTGTTCTACATTACATTGAGACTGTGTCGCAGCGCATGTTAGCTCAGCAGGTATGTACCATTTATAAACATCTATAATGAATGAAAAGAATTTTTCGTTAGCTCGCGTGAAGCTGAGGAAATATTTTCTTGAAAATGTGGTTCGCATTGATAATTCTGTTTGTGTAATATTGCAGAAAGCGTCGCAGTTGGGTCGTGAATACACAAACATTCGATATCCAAATGAAACAAATGTTGCGAGTACAGGATCGGGGGATGCGTCGACTCCAACACCAACCCTTACTACTCTCCCAACGCCAACAAATTTTACACTTTCAACAATAGTTGGTGCACTTAGGCCAAAGTAACCCGGATTCAATGTTCGATCGCCCGCGAACGAACATTTAATAGACTAGGAGAGCTGGAGAAACAATTTGCTACTTTTTGTTGAGTGAAATTAACATGCTCTTTCTATCGGGTAACACATTATATCAAGGTAATTGGTTGCAATCTTGAGTGTTCGCACAAAGAGCAGATTTATTCCGTTTACACTCTGAGATTGGCGAAGAAAAAAAATGGTGAAAAAATTAAAGAGTAAAAATGAAGAAGAGAAAGGAAAACGAACGTTAACTTGCTTACAGAGATCAAATACGTTATTTTATTTGTCGTAAGTGATTGATACATCAAATTGTTCTATGTTGGCCAAAGTAAACGTTCTCTGTCCATTTATATTTATAATATTAATAAAGATCAATTCGCAATTACGTTTTTTATTATTCAGTTTCATTTAGATTTCCGTCCTAGAAAAAAATTTCGTTAAAATGTTGGGTTGTATGTACGCTCATATTATCACCAGGTACTATCACAAATTTATATCTGTTTTCTACTCGTGAAAAAATCATGTAGTCGAACGTTTTGTTAAACGGAACTGTTGATCGATCGGGAGGTACAGTAGAAGGTAAACAATTCACAGTGACGTTTATTTTTATAAAAATCTTATTTATAAATTGAAGTAATATTTACAAATGTACAGCTTACGACTAATTTCAAAATACATTCATGCTGATTAATGAAAGACTAGCGATGCCATCGACGCGTCAGTTATTCAATAATTTATCGATCTTCATATATATCTGTACCAATGGTATCTAAAATCCAATCCATATAATATTTGATATTAGTATAAACTCCAGGAACATGTTCCGAACCGCAGTCTCGCGGACCTAGGCTAACGATTCCGTAAATAATATTTCTTGGCCTTCCGTAATACATCCCTTGAGTTTGCAACGGTCCGCCGCTATCTCCGGAACAAGCAACGGTTCGATTAGAACCTCCGGCGCATATTTGTTTGTACCATATTTTGATGTTGCGCATTTTATACAATCTCACGCAATCTTGATGAGGGACGATTGGTAAGGTGACCTTGCGCAGGGTTTGGCTTCGAGGGCCCGTCTCTGTCGCACCCCAACCAGTGACGGTCATTTTCGGATTCAATACCGACGACGAACTAACAGGCAAACAAACCGGGCGTACGTTTCCAGCTAAAAAATTAGCCTCTCCGTCTAGCATGATCAAACCTATGTCGTTCTGGTGTTTATCTTTCGGGTAATCCGGGTGCACCGCTACTCCCAAAATCGAAAAATCTTGATGATCTTCGGCGCAATTTATGTCCAACCCGTTGATGTCGACGTCGCAATCTCGCTCTCTGGAAAGATCGTGTTCTCCAAGTCGTACACCGACGAGTCGTAGACCTGGGGGGAGGTTGATAATGCAATGAGCCGCGGTTAAAACGTGTTTCTTTGTAATCACAGAACCACCGCAACGAAACTCTGGAAATTCCGAGCCCGTGTCGTAGGCTATCAATGCCATCCACGGGAATTCAAAGACCGCTGTTTCTGTACCACCGATAATTCTAGCCTCGTGAATCGGACCGCAAAGTTCGTGATCGAGCAGCCCGAGACTGGGGTGATTGGTGACGTCCGGTGGCGCTGGAATCGGTTTTTCATCAGCCAGCGACTGATCTAGCGACGTCGTCGAACTGGATAATTGTTCATTCTCGCAGCAAACCTTGGGATCCATATTCTCGAAGCCGCAGTGTACTTCCTTCAATGTCTGCGATACTTCGTACGACAATTTATTGGAGCCTTTTACCAGTTCAAACAAGGATCGGCATCGTTTAATGTTCACACACGTGCCGCGAGCACCGCGCTGGGTGATACACTCCTCGGGAATCGAGTCTTCGAAGATAATTCGATCCGATTGGGAAGATAGCGTCGTTGATTCTACAGCGAGACGTTGATCATCGCTGCAGCAAATTTTAGGAATCAGTTTTTCAAACCCGCAAAGTAATTGCTTCAATATTTTTAGCGCTGCTCCGCTAATCGTCGATTGTTGTTTGAGTACTGCGTACAAAGATGTGCAATGGTTTACGTTCATGCACGTGCCTTCGCTACCACTCGCGGTTTTGCATGCACTCCGCTCTGAAGAATCACTTATCATGTTAGAAAATGATGCGGTAGATCCGTGCAACTGCGGAGGTAGAGCTTCTTCGTGTTTCGAGAGCTCGCTGTTGCAGCATACTTTTGGATCCAGTCCTTCGAAACCGCACTGCGATCGATTCAGCACTAATAACGCACTTGCGGACAATGTCGATTCTCGACGTTTCAAAAGATTCAGGAGGAATGGACATTGCTTGATGTTAACACATGTCCCTTTTGTTCCTCTGTATGTTATACAACTGTCTGGCTCTGCAGAAACGCGTGTCGTTATAAAAAGGTGATTAGCCGATACGAGCATTAAGAGTAACAGATGCATTGTTCACTGGAGTTTTCTTGACACTTGGCACTCTTTTCGAGAATATCGTTGGACAGAGCGTGTTGATGCGGGAGCCAAATATACACTGTGCCAATTAGTCACTTCTAAGGGTACACAGACTAGCGTTATATTTAAGTAGCAGGTGAAAACTGACCGTTGACCTGTTGATGGTCGGTTTATATTGTAATGTTTCGGGGTCGCGACTATCCAAAATCACACGACGTAGCCCGAGCGTCTCCGAAGAACCTGGTAACCGGTCAAAGATGCGCGATGAGCCCAACCAATGAGTGACTCCAGCCTGAGCGCGGTAGGGTCGCGATAACGGATAAAAGCGGCTGGTTTTCGAAAGAAACCAGCAATTTCAAGTAATGAAGCACAGGTCGACTCATATATCTATTCAATTCTCCGGCACCTAGCCAAAGCGGCTGGTGAGCACCCCCGTACTTTCCATTCCCATACAGAAAAGACATGCGGAAATGCAAAGTGTTTTATGTTATATTGCAAAGATGATTTTCTTACTCAAAAAATCAAATAACGTGTATCGACTTTATGTTTGTTGTCTAAGAATATTACACACATTTTTATATAATTTATAGAAGGCTATTAAAGTATTAATTTTTGCTAAAAAATTGGCGTACTGAACATTTCAGACTTAATGAGATTGGTGAAGAAATGAATGCGAATGATTCGCCGTATCTCTCTATCACTGCATTACAGTGGAATGAGGTAAGTTGCTTATATTTAATATTTGGAGCTCTGCAAACAAAAAAAAAAAAAAAAATAAAAAATCCTCTGTTTATACGTACTTGAAATTCAAGACAGATAACAAACTGTGGGTTAGTTTTGCCTTTCATATTATTGGTTTACGATTCCAAAACTCTGAATACATTTCCAGAAATTTTAATTGCAGTTTATACTGAATTTCTCAAAAGGTTCTAGGTATATACCTAGTACCTAATCGAAAAGTTTCCAGGATATTACGAGCAATACAATAACAATATACCCATTGTCTGAACACCCGTTTGCGCGGACCCTCAGGTATTTTAGGACAAGAACTGCGTTTTTACCAGGCACTTTTATTTATTCTTTCAGGTATTCATGCGACCTCCCTTGACTAGCGAAATGCATTCTATATTTATTTGGCTATTTCAGTATATTATCATTCCAACTTCAGAATCGCAACTTCGTCGCGATTTCTCGGCTCTCGTGATGAAAAAGGTTCATCTGAAATCAACCGCCTGTACCAGACTCGGGCTCGCTATCGAGTATTCGACAGACACGGAGAGTGTTTTTAATAAACCCAGTGCTGCATGGAAAATACATCGATCTGACCACAGAGCTGTATTTTAGTTAACTGTAAGACCGGGTGTTTACAATCGGGATAAGTGGATGGATCGGATTATCTGATTATCAGGCGGCGAGTGACACGATTTATTTTTCGATTGTTGACAATTTCGTTAATGAACCTTCAACACAATAGACTCTTGACCTAACGGCCATGCTACTATGATAATTATCTCATAAACGATTTACAGGCAGTTCGTCATCTAAGACGTTAACCTGATCATTTTAAATCCGCAGCTATAGGTGTAATATTGCTTCAATTCTCTGACGCTACATATTATTTTATTTATATTCCCTGAAGGGAGAATTTGAATGGAATCTCGGCTTTCAAATTTCTGCTAATTCTTACTCCTTCTTTATCTTTTGCGAGTTGATTTTATTTCTAAAATAGGTGTTTTGATATTCAATACTAATTTGAATCTAATAAGTGACATTGTCGCTTTGACTAATGACCTTATTATTGCAAGAATTTCAAGGGAAGTGATGACTGGCTGCTCTGTACAGACTTTCCGCCTTTCCGTAGTCGTGACGAAATGTACTATTTCCCGATAGTTCTGAATTGTTCCGGTTGTTCTGAACATTATTCCGAAACCTCGAGGTCGTCAGTCTACTTCCACCACGAGTGCGCTTGATTTTCAACCATCGCTTCAGAACGGTATTTCCTTCGATCGCATAATACATATTACGATCGCGTGCTATAAAGTATAAATGTATAATGGTACGAAATCCCAATTTATCTAATTCCTCTAATTTGAAACATCAATCTCCTTTTCCTATAGTCTGATATAAAAATTTCAATAGTATTGTTTCTGTGAACTTAGTATTACATGCATACTCTTACTTTATGGGAGGATAGAGTGCGACGTTATCATCAATAGATTATATTCGGCAATAAAGCATGTCTTGCAGAACGTATAACGCGTACAATATCATTGCTTTCGTGGATTTTATTTTCATCAGGTGCAGAATTTCTTGTGGCTTGATTTTCAACGATCGCTTTATATAACCGCATATTTTCGTCGTTCGCTTTGACACTTGATGAAAACTTGACGCAAACGCAAACGCAGGAATTAACACGCCATTGTTGGTTATTGACAGAGTTTTCAGCTCGGAATGCGAGTGTTCTGCAGCGCTCGAAGGAAGAGTTTCGATTGGTCATGGAGTTTTTAGGAGAGGATTAATAAAGATCAAATCGCAATTACGTTTTCTATCATTTCATTTCTTTGACATGTCCGTCCAGAAAAAAATCTCATTATCATGTTGTTGTTCGTTCATTATCGCCAGCGACCATCATAAATTTATGTGTCTAAATGTTTCTACTCGTATAGAAAAATCATGTAGTCGAACGTTCTATTAAACCAAATCATGGATTGAACGAAAAATACGGCAGAAGGTAAACAATTCAAATTAACGTTTATTTTTATACAAATCTTTCATATAAATTAAAATAATATTTACAAATGTACACCTTACAGCTAATTTCAAAATACATTCATGCTGATAAATTAAACACTAGCAATGCTATCAACGCGTCAATTATTCAATAATTCATGAATTGTCATGTAGGTATGTCTGTACCGATGGTATCTAAAATCCAATCCATGTAATATTTGATATTAGTATAAACCCCAGGAATGTGTTTCGAACCGCAGTCTCGCGGACCGAAGCTAACGATTCCGTAAATAATATTTCTTGGCCTTCCGTAGTACATGCCTTGAGTTTGCAGCGGTCCGCCGCTATCTCCGAAACAAGAATCGGTCCGATTAGAACCTCCGGCGCATATTTGTTTGTACCATATTCTGATGTTGCGCATTTTATACGATCTCACGCAATCTTGATGAGGGACGATTGGTAAGGTGACCTTGCGCAGGGTTTGGCTTCGAGGACCCGTCTCTGTCGCACCCCAACCAGTGACGGTCATTTTTGGATTCAATACCGACGACGAACCCACAGGTAAACAAATCGGGCGTATGTTTGCCGCTAGAAAATTAGCTTCTCCGTCTAGCATGATCAAACCTATGTCGTTCTGGTGTTTATCTTTCGGGTAATCCGGGTGCACCGCTACTCCCAAAATCGAAAAATCTTGATGATCTTCGGCGCAATTTATGTCCAATCCGTTGATGTCGACGTCGCAATCTCGTTCTCTGGAAAGATCGTGTTCTCCAAGTCGTACACCGACGAGTCGTAGACTTGGGGGAAGCTTGACAATGCAATGGGCCGCGGTTAAAACGTGTTTCTTTGTAATCAGAGAACCACCGCAACGAAACTCTGGAAATTCCGAGCCCGTGTCGTAGGCTATCAATGCCATCCACGGGAATTCAAAGACCGCTGTTTTTGTACCACCGATAATTCTAGCTTCGTGAATCGGACCGCAAAGATCGTGATCGAGCAGCCGGAGACTGGGGTGATTGGTGACGTCCGGTGGCGTTGGAATCGGTTTTTCATCAGCCAACGACTGATCTGGCGACGTCGTCGAACTGGATAATTGTTCATTCTCGCAGCAAACCTTGGGATCCATATTCTCGAAGCCGCAGTGTACTTCCTTCAATGTCTGCGATGCTTCGTACGACAATTTATTGGAGCCTTTTACCAGTTCAAACAAGGATCGGCATCGTTTAATGTTCACACACGTACCGTAAGCACCGCGCTGGGTGATACACTCCTCGGGAATCGAGTCTTCGAAGATAATTCGATCCGATTCAGAAGATAGCGCCGCTGATTCTATAGCGAGACGTTGATCATCGCTGCAGCAAACTTTAGGAGTCATTTTTTCAAACCCGCAAAGAGATTGCTTCAGTATATTTAGTGCTGCTCCGCTAGTTGTCGATTCTTGTGTGAGTACTGCGTACAAAGATGTGCATTGGTTTACGTTCACGCACGTGCCTTCGCTACCACTCGCGGTTTTACATGTACTCCGTTCTGAAGAATCACTTATCATGTTAGAAAATGATGCGGTAGATTCGTGCAACTGCGGGGGTAGAGCTTCTTCGTGTTTCGAGAGCTCGCTGTTGCAGCATACCTTTGGATATAGTCCTTCAAAACCGCACTGCGATCGATTCAGCACTAATAACGCACTTGCGGACAATGTCGATTCTCGACGTTTCAAAAGATTCAGGAGGAATGGACATTGCTTGATGTTAACACATGTCCCTTTTGTTCCTCTGTATGTTATACAACTGTCTGGCTCTGCAGAAACGCGTGTCGTTATAAAGAGGTGATCAGCCGATACGAGCATTAAGAGTAACAGATGCATTGCTCACTGGAGTATCTTGACACTTGGCACTCTTTTCGAGGATATCGTTGGACAGAGTATGTTGATGCGGGAGCCAAATATACACTACGCCAATTAGTCACTTCTAAGCGTGTACAGACTAGTGTTATATTTATAAGTAGCAGGTGAAAACTGACCGTTGACCTGTTGATGGTCAGTTTATATTGTAATGTTTCGGGGTTGCGATCATCCAAAATCACACGACGCAGCCCGAGCGTCTCCGAAGAACCCGCGGTAACCGATGAAAGAGGCGCGTCGAGCCCAACCAATGAGCGACTCCAGCCTGAGCGCGGCAGGGTCGCGATAACGGATAAAAGCGGCTAGTTTCCGAGAGAAACCAGCGATTTGAGGTAAAGCACCCGGTCGACTCATATCTATTCAATTCTCCGGCACCTGGACAAAGCGGCTGGTGACCACCTTTCAATATTAGCGATTTCCACCCAATCGACTCACAACCGTTGTAACAGACTATCAACCTTCTTGGGGCTAGAACTGAAGTTGGATTCAAATCAAGACAGAAAATTCGAGCCGTCCGTGCGAAGCAGCCAGTCCAGCATCACTTTACTTGAAATTCTTGCAAAAAGGTCATTATAGTCAAAGCGACAGTGTCACTTATCAGATTCAAATCAGTATCAAATAGCAAAACGCGTATTTCAGAAAAATAAACTCAACTCGCAAAAGAAAGAAGGAGTTAGAATTAGCAGAAATTTGAAAGCCGAGATTCCACTTAAATTCTCCCTTCAGGGAATTGAAATGAAATAGCATTGTAGTGTCAGAGTATTAGAGCAGGTGGGCAATTGCGAGCGTTCTCAGTGCGCCTAATTCGAGGCATCCGTTAAGCTTGTTACCTGCAGGGTCGAAAGCAGGTCCTTGGTTCCTTTGTTTGCGTATATTATAAGTATAAGTGCGCTCGATTGTTTCTAGATATGTATACAACCGGCCCTCAATTCATAATATACTTAGCTGAGATCGATTCGTTCTCGCGAAAATGTCATGGCGGCTCTGAAAAGAACCCATTTTTTGGTACGAAGAAAGGTTTGCTGGTTGATTCCGCAGGACATTAGTGCTGCGAAGTTATTGCGGTATTTGCAGCAAGTTTCTGGAAATTGGGTTCGTTAAAACTGACGGAAATCCGCAACAAGCTCTCGAAATTTTCATCCTATCTCAGCCTTGATTTGATGTGCTTTATTGACCAAAATACATTGACTTGCACAGATAACTCAACCCTAAACACGAAAGCAATCTTTTGTAGAGGCCCGCAAGATTGCTATATTCCGTTTGATCAACCATTTTCCAAATACATAATCACCAATTCGGGGATGCTATTGTTCCTTGGGACTGAGCCAATCACGCAGGTACTCCTTGGTTTTGGCTTTTATTACTGACAGGATCAAGTAAGTGTGCCAGAATACCTGCTAGAGCGATCCCGGATTTAATGTATGATCGGGTTAACGCCGTAGATGACGACCTGCCTGTAAATCGCGCATGAGATAATTATCATAGTGGCATGGCCGTTAGGTTAAGAGAGTCTATTGTGTTGAAAGTTTATCACCGAAATCCTCAACAATCGAAAAATAAATCGTATCATTTTGTTATTTGGAAACAGACGCAGATCTTGTATTGAATCGCCGCCTGATAATCAGGTAATTCGATTCATTCACTTATCCCGATTGTAAATACCCGATCTTATACATTAGCTGTAATACAGCTCCTGGTCAGATCGATCTATTCCATGTAGCACTAGGTTGATTAAAAATACACTCCGTGTCTACGTCGAATACTCAATAGCGAGCCCGAGTCTGGTACGAGCGGTTGATTTCAGATCAACCGGCGCTGACAGAATAGGAGTCTGCAGCCTTGGTTGGAAGTGTAAAAAGCTTTCCCAAGTCTGTGTTAGAAAATGCGGCTCCGGCAGTGTAAAAACTGATCCGAGTACGTGAAACAATTCAAAGATATCGAACAAGGGTCTACAATATACCTAGAAGGCTCCACGTCCTTAATTACTATCTATCCTCTCTATATACGGACCCGGAGTAAAGACACCCACAATAACTTCCGTACTTCCCCCTCTCAAATTCTTGAATTCATCAACTCGGAAGCACGCGAAAAGTTACAATACACCTGGTTATAACTCCGAATAAATTCTTACAAAGAAGGACTCATTGTTCCAGAAATAACCATTACTTCTGATCGGAGATAAAAATGTTGAATTCACATATTCCAGAAAATAATGAATACCGTCCGATTTCTACTCATAAAAATACACGACATACAACTCTGCGGGGAGTCTATGTAGTAATTATGATTCCCGGCATGAAAAATGCAGCTGAATATGTATAATTAGTTACAGATAAATGATAGTATCTAATCATCCAATTGAATAGACATCAACATTATACATAGTATATGTATAGTCTTAGACCAGCGAGATTCCAATTTTTTCACCGCTTCAGAAAAATTAGATTTCTGGAGGTCTGCAACGTATGTACATATTGAAGAAAAAAAAAAATGTGAAATTATTAGTAGTAATTACGATTTCCAAAATTACAACGAACGAGCAAAACTCCTGTTTACTTCGTCTAATTCGGCTTTAATCAGCGCCCCCATCCACTTTTTCGAATGGAAATGTTCAATTACTGCACGGAACTCTTTTCTCTTCATTTTTACGACAGCTACTGACACGTTCACTTCTAATTGTTTAAAGAATGGTATACTGCCTGGCCATATACTAAAGAGTTCATTGTGGCGCCATTCAGGGGTAGATTTACCTAACTTACGACCCTCGGAAGGCAAGGTTTCTATCAATATAGCAAATATTGAAACAAGTATTATTGCTAAGTCTTGTCGTGTTCATGTAGTGCCGTATAAACGGGATTCTTATTTGCTTTTGGCGAGCAGGACGAGTGCATAAAGGCCGCGATATATTAATTCTCACTTCAAAACTTATCAATTTCAATGCAGTTTGATAATTATAGGTCCATTTCAGCAACGGGTGAATTATTGAGGTGGTGAATGAAGTAGGCTACTAGTGGTGTGCAGTTTATATCAAATTGTAATTAGTATCATTTTATTCTTGTGAATATTCGTAACAAAAGAATTGATGCGGAATAGTTGATCATCTTTTGTTATACAGCTGCTACTATGCTAATTATCAGTCATATCACTGTGAAAAACCTTCGGTGTGGCCCCAGTAAATAAACCACAATTTGGTGTTAATTTGACACCATTTCCAGACGATTTGATACCAAAAAAAATATTTTCATCACTAATTGGTACTGAACTTTTGAATTCGCTCCGGACCATCATGGTCTATGTAAGTCCAAGCCGGCGAATATTGACACCATATTCTTTACAGTGTATACTAAAAAACGGGATGATAAATGACAAGCAATGGACGGGTCAATGTGTTTGTACATTCTTAAATAGCTATATGACTAGAAATAGATATAAATATGAACATAAACATGTAATACCAGTAAATGAGAAATTTAATACTAAGTTATCTTGTCTCTTCCAAGTTGTCACCTTATACACTAGGAGACATTCAATGAGAACCCTGTCAACATTGTTATTATATTCAACTATAAAATTACACTTAGTCATATATTTAAAAAAGGCTTCTCGTATTAAACAGAGAAATTCACAGGGCGTTTCCTAACAGGATCAAAACACTGTTCCGATACATACCTTATAAAATTATCACCTTTAAATAAGGACGTCTATTATGAAGACTCATATTGCGATTCAATTCCAACAGATTGGTACTTGTCAATAATACTGCGCGTAGAAGATTGGAAGAAAAGATCATACTCAAATCCGTCAGAATTGATGCTCCACATAAGTATACAGAATGTGTTTGAAAGTCACGTTGTTGGGGCATGAAAAGTCGGTACGACAGTCTCACAGTACAAAATATTGTGAATTGAAACACCGCTGGTCAATTATTGGCATAATATTATATACACTAGACTACCCACTTTCGATTTCTTTTCTACTGTTTCGTTTTATTACTGGAAGGAATGCCCATAATGCGGTTCCCAGTATTAATATTATCCCAAATGCTAAAAATATTGGTTTGTACGAACCAACTTGCTCATAAATTACACCACATACCGGCGGACCAACTAATTGGAGAACGCCATTGACAAACAATGAAATCCCATAAGACGATGTTAACTTTTCAGTCCCAAGCATGTCAGCTAAAATTACGGTTGTTATACCAATGTACATACCTGAGGACAAGCCAAATAATGCACAAAAAAATGATAGCATTGTGTAACTTGTTGCCATTGGTAGTAAAGCCAAAGCTATACCACTTGTTCCAAGTCCACCCACAAAATAGTAATACTTTGGTACAAAATCAATGTCTGATAAAGACGCGCCACTGATCCGCCCTACCAGATCTAATGCTGAAACTATTGATAGTAACAGTGCTGACATATTTTTATCAAAACCTTGTGAGATGGCATAGGATGGTAATAATATCATGAAATTAGTATTACTAATTGCAGAGGTAGAATTGGATATCAGAATAACCAGATAAGTTGGGTCTTTTAGAACGCTGAAGTCAAAAAACTTCCTTTTGTCATTCGCTTCGGTTTCACCGCCAGACACTTTGTCGTCGGATTGTCTTGATTCTTCTGCGTCTTCTGGTGTCGCACGTTTTTTTTTAGGCGTATGTGTCTTGAAAAGACTCTTGAACATCCCAGGTACATTCAATCTTGGAGTTAAAGAAATAGTTCCCATTTCTGAAACGATGCTGTGTTGACGAGAAATGCGGAAAGTTTCATTGTTTTTAATACTGTGCCGCATTGAACTGTTTCTGCTTATTTGTGGAGTATTGGGAGTACTCCTCGTGTTTTTACCAATTGAGACATTGTCTTTTAGTTCTATATCTGAATTGTCGTATGATATATTGAGGAAACCGTTTGAAGCCGTGTCAATATTTTCATTAGGTTTCATTTCTTCACCCTTGCCTAATTTTTTGTTAACTTCGTTGATGAATGATGAATTTTGAGCTTCGTCAAGCGCATGAGCAGAATCTGGCACCGGCAGAGTTTCGGTAATCGACTTATAAGATTCATTTGTTATTTCTAACGTTTGTTGTTTTATAACATCATTTGATGATTCCTTGTCACTAGGTAGTTCATCTAATGTTAATGCCTCGTTATCCACACCTTCATCCTGATCAATAGGAACTCTTATCATGTGCTGCTCGACAGGGTGATATAACAAAGCACAAATCCATGTATTCAATGTGATTGCACCCATTATCAGCACTGCTCCTCTGAAGAAAACACAGCATGTACAGAGTTGAGAATATCACGTGAAGTAGGATCGCAGTACAATATAGTGTTGAAATGAATGGATAACTTCTGATGTCTTATACTAGGATAATAATAGGTGGATTTTTTATTCAATAAATATTTCTCCTACCTATATCCAAAGTTGTTGAGTAGATACTGAAGAAAGGGTGGAAGAACGATAGTACCAATTGCACTACCAGAGATGCAAAGTCCATTAGCCACACCACGTAGTCGTTCAAAGTAGGATGTAACTATGTATACTGTTGGAGGAAATGATAAACCCGCTCCGATGCCGACCATCACTCCATAACTGAAACGAAAAGCGAGCACGGTTCAATATAATGAATGGACAATAAGAAATAATCCGAAATTATAAAACCACGGATTATTAATTATACCTATATGAATACTAATTTTATAGCAAGCAGGATTGAGAGTACAAGAAACTGGTAAAAATGTGTCTACTAATATCAAGATCAAGGTTTATTGAATAATTCAATTATCAGTATGGTGCAAAGCTGGATATATATATATATATATATTGAAATGCATGTTCTGTAATTGAGCGAACAGATATGTAAGCATGATTTAACCCACATATCTACTACATATATATACAACATTCAAATTTTTTGAATGAAATTGCAAAGGAGAAAAAAAGGCTTCTTGTATATTTTTTATTGGTGATGGCATTAAACATAAGTTTAGTGATATGAACAACTTTTGTGCAGTAGAAAAAACATGAACAAAACTAAACAAACTGAAGGGAACCAAACTGATGGAACGGAGCGCGACGAAAGATGGCAAGCGTTTATTCAGTTGTCTAATTTTGTTTCTGATTTTTGTCTTAGATTTCAACTCTGATTGGTTGGTACAGTCACATCTCCTTCCTTTACTGTTCCATACTTTATGTTAAGTCCATCATACTCGAGGCTTAAAGCCCGAATTGTTCTCAAAAATAACTATGAATTTTGTGGAATAGAACAGACTTTGTGTAATATTTTTCCACAATAGCGCTGGCGCTCCCAACAAAAGGGAAAAATAATGTAAAAGGCACCGGAAACGGATGTGATAATAAAACTGAAATTATTTTTCCTGTTACCGAATAGCTCATCATAATAGTTATATAACATACACGAAATGATGCATAACTGCAATGCAGGTGGGACGTATGTGCATTGTACATATATTAGCAGTGCTGTTAGAAATTTTGTCTGACGATCACATTACAAAGATTATTATGCAATTGAAATATATAGATGTATAATGTTCAGTTTACGTTAATTACATATTAATGGGATAGCATTTGAAATTGATCGTGAAGTTTTATTGCCGGAATGTCACATAACTCTGACGTTTCATGTTTGCTCGGAATGAATAAAAGTAGGAACTCCATAAACAAAGCTCCGACAATTCAAACCTACTTTCAATTTCATACAATTCAGTCCAAATAGCTTGTAGTTAAAATTTACCTGATGTAAAGATAGCTAACGGAGTTAGCAAAATAGCTCAGCATCATTCCTCCAGCGGCAAATGTACCACCGATAAGTGTAACGGTTCTGTACGAATATTTCATTGACAGAATGCTCGATAAGGGACCTGGAAAATATACACTGGGGTTAAATCAGCACACTTAATAAATATAAATTATTCACAAAAGAGCATAAACAAAAATAGAGATAGCACAGTATACTCCCGGGATAATTCACAATCAATACTAAATAATCACCTAATATCCCCAATATTCTCATTACGTTCTTCAAACATGGGAGTAGACTGAGATAAGAAAAGTTTGAAAATATGCTGACGTCATATTTGAATTATCGTATTAGAGCATCGCCTTGTTGGAATTTGGGTTCCTTGGAAATATGAACAATAATAAGTCTAGTTTAAAAAAATATCCGGACACGTTACAAGGTATGAAGGGAGCCGGCGGACACCATAGGGCAATGGATCTCAAAAGTTAGACAACTGTACTTCCAAATGGGTGACCCGATCAGGGATTGATCCCGAATTTCAACGTCTTCTACTGTCTCCATGATTATTCCGCATTTCGAATAAGAATTTGTAGCCGAAGGTAAGTCAATATTTTTAGGAACAGATTTTGCACAAATTACTTCTAATAAGGTAATTTATGCTTCCTACCTATTCATCAATAAATATTTATTGAAATTTCATGAAACTTACTTTTATAATTATTCGCACCCTGTGGCAAGAAGACCAATGTTTGGTAAATATGATTAAAATATTTGTGTAACATTCAGGGAATATGCATTAAATATGAAATAAGGACTATACTAATACAACTAGGATATTTCAATCACTTGATTCGAAAGATACAAACAAAACATTCAGCTGAATAATGCAATCTTCTATGCATATTATATATGTATGCAATATACTATTTCGTGCGCTATCTGGGTTGATTACACCCGTGTTGTCTGAGTAGGTTCCATTGCGATCCAGGGGCATTTTCAAAGATATGTTAGAGAGGTGAGCAAAAAAAATTATAGATTAGGATTTAATTAAATATTCAATACCTAAGAAACTGTATAAAAAATAGCATAGAGCAGGCATCCATGATGCTGCTGTTGGTGTTGCTTTAAAAACTTGTAAGAACTCGACAAACAGCACACCAAACGATTTAACGGTTCCAGGAATGAGGAAGTTAACGGTCAAAGCGGAGCATAAAACCACCCAGCCCCATCCTCCATCAGGAGCCACCAGCTTCGTTTTTATTGCCTTCGTGCTCATAGTTACACACAGAATCTGAAATTCAATTACAACTTTTAGGGTACAAGGATTGTGTTTTTAGGTATCAAGTTATATGAAAATAAATTGCAGTTTAATAATGAAGACACTAAGTTTGATGTATCAGAGATGAAAAAGAGTGAGTCGTGTGATCAGTTTATGAAAAATGTAACGTTTCCATGCTGTGGCTTCTATTTATTTCGGTTGAATTCTCATGCAGGTTGATATATGAATACTATTACATTCAATTTCAGATGGCGGAACAAAAATGATTTCTGTAATGATCCCTATGAAAAAATTCCGAAATATACTGATAGAGTAGAAACAGATGGTCGCAACGGTTTCTACCTTCAGATCTTTTTCGATTTATGAATCCTATCGGACTTTGATACCATCAAGGCCCATAAAAGATTCTGCATTATATTGAAATGATCAAGTAAATGCATTATTCATAACTGACGTGTCCCGAAAACAAACTGAAGAAGAGTATAATTTGGCAATTAATGTGTCATGTTATATATTTCCTTGTGAATGGTTCGATGAATCATAAGTATTGCAACTTAATTTATACTTTATATAGAACTCAGGCTTTAAGAAAGAAACGGAAATTATGAAGAGTTAAATATTGAGACATTCAATTGGGAAACAAGTACATTCGGTGTTGGACCAAAATGTGAACAAAAATATCCACAGATAGTATGATATAATGCAGTATAAGTTTCAAGAATCTTACCAACAATTAAGAATTCTCAAGTTGTTCAATATGAAAAACTCGACCATTACTGTCAAAAGGGGTTCAATTACTCCGCATAACTGATTCTGCATACTTTGAGATATAGGTTTAAGACATAGCTGCCTAATGTATATTAAAGGACAGTTCAAGGTTTCTGAATCTTACAGTCAGTAGAAGATATATACGTATACAGGGCAATATAATATTTACCGGGTTCTAAGTATAGGAGCATTTACTCCGTAGTGAGATTAGGCATTAAGAGCAATATGTTTACATAGCCAAGACCGAATACTAGTTTGTCCTCTACGATTTCCACAGTTACGTCCTAACCAGCATGTTTATTTATCTATTAGTTAGTGCGTACATCATGCTTCTAGGAAAAGTTACTTCGAGCTCCGATATATTCAATACCTGAACAATACTGTCAGTTCGTGATGTAGAATTCAACTTTCATAAATGCAATAGAAAGCCTTTAGCCATAAACACTGAAGTTATTCTAAGTGGAGTTAACATTTAATATTCTTTATGTAATAACTTACAAGTTTCCCTACTTGTACAGTATACTGTGCCTATAATAAATATTGCATGCAAAATTGACAATTGTTGTTGAAAAGCGTCTTGGCCAACGGCGTTCAAGTATCTGATACCACTTTATCAAAATAATCATCACAAATATTATTTTTTATCCTGTGAATATTTCATACATACTTTGTAAATATAGCGGGCTGTAAAATTGTTTATTGAGTAGCGACAAAGTGTTCAGCTGTCAATTTTAATTGTTGTTTTCTAATTAAAATTCATTCTGGACCTTAGCGTGCACAATTTACAATCATTCCAAGCTTTTTTTAGTGTGTCCTCATTGAATCACTATAAGCCTACGTAGGACAATAATTCATCAAGACTTCTATATATTTACTGCTTGACTATACAATTGCATGAAAACTAAGTAGGAGAAAATTCAACAATGCTTATCAAAAGATGAGCAATAATTGTTGCCGATCAATTACTGACTTTTTGGATGTGGTGGGTGAATTCAAAATAAAACTAATGTGAAATGACGTGTTACATAGTAGTAGGAAATTTCCAAATTAGCTACCGCAAATAAGATTTGAAAATTTCACCCAACTATGAAATAAATGTGAAATAGTAGAGTTACTCAATATCTACCATCGTGTGCATAACAAATTTTGTATGGTTAATGTATTTGGATAATAATTTAGTGAATAAGAGAAGCAAGCAAAGAAGTATGCACTGACCTGGAGTTTCGAAGTGGTGTCTGAGAAGGCAGGTTTGCTGCAGCACTCGATAGACAGTGGTTTGGGTAGATTTGCAGAAGGGTGGGAGATTCTTCTCCGGGCAACCACCACCAGTGAACCATTCCACCACCAACTTCTTCACAACTTCGTAAGAGTCCATTCGTACTCCCTTCTCTTCGCTCTGCGCTTCTAGTTACTAGAAACAGCGCCCAGTCTTGAGCTGCAGTAACTAACATTGGCCAGTATCGTCACATAGATCTTTGATCCCTTGTGTTCATTCACCAGGGTTGATTGCTTTTCTTTCGATGTGTCACTGCTGCAGTGTACCACTTCAGGGTCATGCTTGCAGGAAGCGAATTAGGAGGCAATAGGCTTTACTTACCGTTTGCACAACTAAGTCCTGAATGTACAACTTGATAATTTTCAGATGTGATTTCATTACAGCTTCTCTGCAATGATAGCTTCTGCTATTCTAATTATATTGCTTGGTTCTTTCCCTATTGATTCAAGTTGCTATATCTCATGGATTTATTATGCATTACTTTCATTTGCATAGACTTTGCATCATCTTGTCATCTCAAATTACTATATTTGTTACCATTATCAATTTATCTCTCGTTATTTTTGCTTTATCAAGCTTTATCAAACTCCATCAAACGGTATAACGTTTCATATCATGTTCGAAACAAATTTTCTGCTATTAGCACAGTATCATTACATCATGTGTACAAAAATATAAGTGCTGGTTTAAAATGAACATTAGATCCAAGGAGTCTTATTTTCAATCATTTCAAAAGATCATCATCATAACAGACCACAGATAAGTGACTGAAATCATTATGTAATTTATTTAATACTGATGATTCCCATCCTACTCACTTACTGAGAGGTAATTTTTCAAATATCGCCAACATGTAAACGAACTGCTAAGCAAAGACTAAGTTTTCCTAGCAACTGATGGTAATTTTTCTAAATGGAATATTCGATATTTATAGAACATTTCTGCCTTAGGCTGTTTCTAAATTTACATAAAATGTATCCAAGTTTAGCTTTTTGTAAAAAGGGTAAGACAAAAAGACTGGACTGACTGGATATTTACTGCTCTTCCCCGCCAGGTAGTAAGCTATTTTTTTCACTGACTATTTTGTTTTGATGCATTAGCCTTGCATGGCATGCAGTTGTGGGGTAAGGTTCTCCGCCTGACCGCAGCCATAGTCTGTCCCTGTTCAACGACCACTTGCAATGCGGCTGAGAGTTGGTTCCCATGCCATCTCTATCGCACATTAACTATTTTTAAGAAACCAAACTGGTTGGATGAAAATAGCTTGCCTGTTTGAGCAAGAGTTTAGTTGGTGAGGTAGCTACAGACATGAGTGTGTGTGTGGTGCAAGGAACAGCCTCAAAGGCTGTTGGTTTTATTTTCTCTGTAAGCTATAGTGTTTTTAGTCGCTACTACAGGTCCCTACGATTTTACGCATTCACGGGCAACGGCTGATACACTGCTACGAGTAATCAGAAATCAGGACATGTTTGGGATTACTTATACGATTAAACTTCATGTAGCTTGTAGCATGTTCAAGTGTTTGATGAAGTCCGTGTCTGTTTTAAGATAGCACTAAAATTTTTCACCGGTAACCAAGAAAAATGATGTTGAATAATTTATTCAAATCTGTCTTCTTTCATTCTATGTGATAAATGATTACGTCATTCAAATTGATTTTCTACGTCTTGAAATGAGGAATAATAACGAAAACTGAAAATACAGCTAGATGAGGCCAGGGTGTTGCAACTGAAGTTGTAGCGCGCAATAGTCGACTACAAGTTCAGCTAGCAGCACAATTTTTCAATATAGATTTAGGATATTCATTCTTCATTAAATCTACTTTCATTATTACCGAATCATTATTCATTCGTTATCTTTAATTTGATTATCGCGCATGTGATACATCTTTACTCTGGACAGAGCTTGGTGAAAAAGTTTCTGCTGAGCACAAGACCTGGGAGCCAAATGAATGGTGGGTATAGCCAGTGTGGTGGGTGATGCGTAAACGTATTGGAATTATGTGACAAAGGGTACCAGGTACCTTGACTTTCAAAGATGATCCTCGGTTAATAACAATTTTACCTGTATAATTGATTGAACATTCAATAGAGATCTGAAGAGGTTGTGATGGACTTTTACTTTCTTTTAGTGTGACTCAGAAAAGCCATTGAATAACAGAACAACGCAGCAGAGTTTCCAAGTGCAAATTGCTCACCATCAATAAATAGAATTTCAAACAGAAGACTAATCAAACCATCCCAATGAAGTCTGTTCAAGAAATTATAATAAATACTTGAAAAATGTTGACAATATTGTTTTTGATTATCAACAGGGAAATAATGTTTAAATGAAGTCATAATTGAAAAAGAAAATGCGTTATTTTTTCTGTATTATCCCTTCTCGTTGTCATCAATACGGCATAAGATTTGTGGATTGTAAAAAATAGGACTTACACATTTAATTATTATAGTAGTTATTTCACACAAGTAATTCGAATCTACCATGACTAATTGTTAAATTGTTTCATCTAATTACTTAAAAATTACTTATAAATAATAAAAATGTGCAGCTTTTAAGGAATTTTTTGCAATTTTATCTCTACATCATCCAATAAAACTTTCTCATTTTCAGCCTGCGGAGCGTCTGATTTATTATTAGATGCCAGTGGTTTTATCTGTTATCTTTAGTGCAATTATAGACACAGCGTGTGGAATTAGTTACCATGGCACATGCGTGTCAAAGTTCTCTACATCTACAATTATTTACCTGGAACCAATTCGAATTCGAATATATGTACATAAAATATTATCATGCAGTTCTAATCTTGTAACAACATATTTGTGAATTTAATATTTCCTACGTGTGAAATAACTTAAAAAAAAAAACATGTAGAATATTCCAAATCATTTCAGGAAGCTAGATTGTGATGCTCTTGTTTGCGCTCGATTAAGCGCTCGCCTGTTCTATTTTTCGCATCGCAGTAGGTTTAATCAAGGAGTGATTAACCACTTACATACAATTTAGACAGGAATTAGTTCATGACATAGAGACTTAATACCGCCTTTGATATTAGATATTGTAAATAGGTATGATTTACAAAAAGATAACTAATGATGTTGGAAATACCAAGACTTTCCAGGACGAACTAATGATTGCTGGTGTAATATATACCATCAGCTTTCCAGGATTTAGAACTGTGGCAGCAATGGTTGATCTATAAAAAAAAAAAAAAAAAAAAAAAACCAGCGTGTTGAATGCAAGTATCTGATGCATAAATTTTTACATTGGAATTTTCAGAGACGAAGCGTGGAGCGTCAAGGAATTTATGAAAGATGAAGGAATCATATGTATGTACATACACATAAATGGATGTTCAGTAGTACACACAATTCTCTCTCTCTCTCTCTCTATATCCATAGACCTACAGCTCGACAGAGTCACCGAACTATGACAAGGAATGGAAAAACACCAAATTGAAATTATCTCTTGTTCAAATACCTTCTTCGTCATTCGTGAAATTTGGTAAACGAGAATACAGAGACCAAATTTTCATTGTCACCCATGTATTCTCGCCTATCAAAGGAAGTACGATTAGAGCATGAGAATTTATATTATTTGGAGCTGAGAACATCGATACATAGTTAATTTTGCTCCCCTATCAAAGATGTTGCTGCAGGAGAGTTTTCATTCTAGTACCTTTTCTGATAATCGAGTAGTTTTAGAATGAAGAATGTGAAATGCATCATTTTTCAAATAATATGGAGAAAATTTTAGTAAGACATATTTATGGTATCGTCACAAACTTTTCGAAATCCTGTGTCAAAGGTACTAAAACAATTTCAAAATATATTCGAATGGAACTTATTGTAAATTATTGTGAATGCATGTCCTCAATAGGAGGTTAGCAGCTCATTTACATAGAAGTGTGCAAGCTTTTTACCGTTCAGGACACAAGGATCAGCAGGGTAATCAACTCAACAAACTTTCACTATATGCTGACAAGATTATTTCTATTCACAGTAAACATTACGTACTAGTTCGCAATAATACAAGTAGCATTAGATTTTCTTGCTTGAGAAAAACTGACGATAGTTAAATTGATAGTTTACTATCCAGTCACATCTATCGAATGACCTTAAAATATACCCATTTTACAGTCAGAAGAGTGTTTATTTTACAATTATTATCAAAGAGTACTAAATAGTCGAGTGTATCACCATTCCTGGAATACATTTAAATATTAATTTCATTCATTCGGCACAACAAACAGTACATGTCAACAGCATTATAATATTTATGGATCTAATTAACGAATAACAGTATGTGTATGATACAATTGTATAAGGATCAAACTTATTCATTTCAATTCATCGAAGCATTAATCATTCATTGTATATACAGGTTGTCCCAGAACCCGTCGACCACCAGGCACTGGCGGATTTCTCCACCAAAAATAAGACCAAAATTACTTCTGCAAATTTTGTTTAAACCAACTGTACTTGAATTATAGCTGACTCAAGTTGTCCAATATTCTTCTAACTTCAACACTTATTTACTACAACTTCGCAAGAATAATTTTCGTCTCATTTTCAGTCAAGGAATCTGCCAGTGCCCGGTAGTTGTCAGGTTCTGGAACACCCTGTATATATTGTGTAATTGGATGCTGAAACAAGTGAACCCAAAACTATAATCTTCATTTTGAATGGAGCTCGGCTTTTGGCAGATATTATGCTGTGCAGTATACACTTTCAGTTAGGCAATACTAATGCTTGTTATTTGTTATGGCCAGATATGAATCACTGAAAATCATTCATAGGTTGAAGCTCTGTTGGATTTGATGTTCATAATGAGTGGAGATTATCCTTCGAGGATGAAAATAAAATGAGGAAATGTGTAAATCTGGTTGATAATAGAAAGCAATATTGATTGGAAAAATAAAATTAGAAAAGAATGCAACACCTTTCGCATTACAATGTGACCTCATTTATGGAATATCAACATGTTATCCGCACTTGCAGGATTCCTAATTGATCGGCTAGAATTTTATTTCATCTGAAGCCTGTTTCTGCGGGGAATGTAAGTCCAGAAACTTGAGAAATACTACTAGTAGACATTCGTCGATGAATTTTAGCTTTTCAAATTTACAAATGAATGTCACATGGTAAATGTTGAGCATGGACTTTGTTTCTGGTGGGATAGTAGTATTCTTAGATTATTATTTTCACAACAAACTTTTATTCTAGTGCCAGTTTACTAGATCAAATAAAAAATAATCAAATTAATGAATTACATTAATATCAATGTAGTTTATAATTCATAAAAATAACATATCAAGTCGATAATGATTACAATATAAATTTATCAATTTATTTATAATAATACCAATAAGGATTACATCATGATTTTACACATAGCAGCTAAACCAAATTACTTCACATCTCAAATGACATATATCGGCTATACAAATTACAGGCATATTGCCAAGATGAAAAATTCATCATGTTCTTAATAGTTAATACATGTTATCAATAGAACACCCTTACATATCTTTCCCTAAATTTTTTTCATCAACATTTTCACGGTATGTAATATTACATATGTATATTGAACAGAGTTTCGCAGCAATAAATGCGGAATTTAGTTCATACCTCATTTCGTTTCATACCTCGATTTCACGTTCTAACACAGAAATTCAAAATCATTTTCTATATCATCTAGCTACAGAACAGTATTCAACAGCTAATTTTAGGTCAATCAGAGCAAATGCTCTGTCCTACCACTTACGAAACTACCATGCCAAATTACCCTCAAATAATCTTTAATCGAAGAGTAATTTTCTGGAATATCTGCTACATATACCTAGATATAAGGTACAATGAAGGTATGAAATTCAATAGTTCCTTGGACGGAGCATCTAAAAATTATTTCTGTTTATCATGTTTCTAGGTATGTAAAATTGAAAAGTGTGGTCGCGGTTGAGGAGGTTGCGCAGTATTCTACTGAATTCTAATTCCATAGAATTTTTGAACACTATTAACCTGGATATATAAAAATAAAAAATTCGCCATGTAGAGAGTCAGTGTTGGGAGATGCGATAATTTGAGGTTTTTGTGTTATAAAGTTAACATAAGCTATCTCGAATCGTACTATTTCTGTCATTCAAGATATGAGGTAAACTATTAACTATATCTAGATAATAGTCTTAAATATGGAATAAATATTATACATCCTCCACCTCGTTTACCCTTCAAACACCAGATACCGGCATATAAATTCTGGTAAATACAAACTGTATGGATAGATTTTGTAGAAAAATGATTAGTGCTCACTTCATTTATGAAAAGTCACGAATAATTCATGTACTGGCAAAGGTACTTGACTGTGAAAATGTAGAAGAAAAAAAAAAGACAAGTCAATCAAAAAGTTAATCAAACTTTTAAGCTTCTTTCAGTATCAGTTAGATACTAAAGATTCATGATACTTCTGTAAAATGCTCGACCCGCTACGTCGTAATAGAGAGCCTCGAAAATGGGGAAACAGTTTTCATCATTCTACAAATGAACATTTTTACATAATAAAATCGTGGTATTCAAAGGGTTAAAGTCTAAGAGGCTAAATAAGAAGATTACATTACCTTAGTAAAGTTCCGGCGATTTGACACTTGCCGTTGTTATTTTTCACCTTGTTTGTATGTTAGTAAATATTGCACTCACCATAGCACTGATTTAATCTAAATGAGAAGTATGAATACTATTCCAATAATTTTACAGATAGCTTTTTAATTTTTATATCAATTTTTTGTTTTTGTTTGTTTCTCTCTTTTTATACACTATTACTTCTTTTTAACAAAGTGTTGCCTGTTAAAAAATAATCATCAAAAAGATATTACGCATCATAATCTGAAATAATTTTTTCGATTCCTCTTCATTCACTTCGTACATTTACATTCACTATATTTATTCCCACCATTTCTCCCATCCATCTCTCATCTACTATCGACGAATCATATTCATCTTTGTATGTATATGTATCTATATATATATATATATATGTATATATATCAGACAATATGTGCGCTTGCACCATCAATGGACAAATATCATTTGAATAACGTGAAATTGTCTGCGAATAAATTAAAAAATATTTATTTATAAAATCAGTATACGCAATTTTCTAATCACATTTCGTTCACCGATCGTTACGCTTGCATTCCGATGAAATGCAAATTCATGTCCATTGTTAGTAAAAGCTTATTCTGTGAAA
This sequence comes from Ametastegia equiseti, assembly GCA_963989295.1. Lineage (NCBI taxonomy): Eukaryota > Metazoa > Arthropoda > Insecta > Hymenoptera > Tenthredinidae > Ametastegia > Ametastegia equiseti. The sequence continues at coordinate 13,555,131 of OZ022389.1, read as the reverse complement.
TTGATTGAAACAAAAGCTTCTCGTTTCAGTAACAGGTTTACATGGCGAGTAGGTATTGTTTCTACGACTTTTTATCAAAACCCACTCTGTGTCCGTTATTAGAGAAAAATCATGTTGAATATAAATTGGTGTAATTCTGATGCGACACAACCAGACCCTTAAAATATGATAAATTGGTTGATCATGACAACCAAGAGATCTATACACTTTATGAAAGTGTGAAAAAAAAAGAATCAAGCGCTATTCGAAGCTTTTTTATAATCCAAATGAATAACTAGATAAGCAATTGAGTTCTGTCGCTAATTAACGTAAATTGAAATCAGTCTCGTATATTTTGTCGGTCAGAAATAGTAATTGAAAAAAAAAGAACAAAGAAACAAAGAAAATTGCTAGCGTTATCCCTAAACAAACAATTGCTACTCTATGTATTTATAATTTATGCTCTAATTGGAAAATGTTTAAGCTAACTTGTTTCTGCGACGAGAGCTTGAGCTTAGTATTAGTCAAAATCTCTAATACTAATATGCTTATAATACGTTTAAAAGAACAATTACTGTGGTCATATTTATATGTTAAACTTTAAACGGAGAATTAGGTGTATGTATTGTGCAGCAATAAGTTTTTATTCCATTATAAAATTGAAAAGCGAACATTTTGTCATTCGCGTGGTAAATGCTTTGGATATTTTCTCAAGTTTGGATGGAAGAATATTCATTGAAACTATTAACTCGGAGGGGATCTCATAATAGATGGATCATCTATCGATCCCTCGTCGTTACACTCACTTTTGACTGCGTTGCTGTTATTCACATTGCGTACAGAACTCACTATTATATCACTACTGTTCTCGCACTGTTCAGGGTTCATATTCAGAGTCCCAGGATGCTTTTTCATATGAGTTGTTAAATTACCGCTGTGATAAAACTCCTTGCCGCAAACTTTGCATTGAAATGGTTTTATTCCAGAATGTATCCTTTCATGTATGGAGAGATTCCCGCTATGCCTAAATTCCTTGGCGCATACGCTGCATTTGTAAGGTTTTACTCCAGAATGAGTGCGCAAGTGCGTAGATAAATTACCGCTGTGACTGAATGTTTTTCCGCATATTTGGCACGGGTAAGGCCTTTCGCCCGAGTGCGTTCTCATGTGAATAGCAAGGTTGCCGCTGTGGGTGAAGCATTTCTCACATTGAGTACACTTGTAGGGTCTTTCCCCGTTGTGAGTTCTCATGTGAATGAATAAGTTGCTTTTATGCCCAAACTCTTTGAAGCAAACTTCGCATTGGCATTTCAATTTCTTAAGACTTCCAGTTCCGCCTGTCGACTTAGGCGGTCGTCCCGGGCCGTTATGTTTGGCTGGCGACGTCAAGGGAATGCCTAATAACGATTGATTTATACTTGTCTGCTGTTGGTTTATCTGAGAAAGCTGACTTTGCTGAGGTTGTTGAGTAATGTGCGATTGATTTTGCTGGGTTGTTTGAGTTTCATTTCCTGTTTCTTGAGCATGCGGTGAAACTTGGAACGGCATGGCATGCTGTTGGAGGTAGCTAGACACTGCCAGCTGAGGCATACTTTGCTGTAAAAAAAAAATAGTAATACCGAATATGAATAAATGTTTGTACTATTTTATGTTTATGATATTCACATGTATTCATTTTTTGATCCTACTCATGGAATAGATGAGCAAATTTGAAACGTACTAGAAAGCCAATAGCAAGGGTCATCGTGGCGTCCCAATGTAAGTCGACTTAAAGTTGCTATACCAAATAGCACTGTTGACCACTGATATTTTGTAGCCACTTTTAAGTCAGTGAGCAGTTGAAATGATGACCAGCACACTGTATATTGTTAAAATTTATCCACGAACAAATTGCCAAGTTATCAACTGGCTGTAATAATTCATTGATAAATTTATGGTACGAAGATTTTTTCAAGTTAGTCATTTTGGCAATAATCCAAGGTATGAACATCGAGCCAATAATGGGGCAGCTACAAATTTTCACTCTCATGACTCACGGATTTTTCTTATAAATCTGATCAAAGCTTACTCCATTGGTATTCCTTAAGAAGCTCAAATATTCTAATATCTGACAGCCACATGTCGCATGGAAATTTCTATTCTTTATACAACTTGATATGGATGATTAGGGAGTAGCATTTTGGGAACATATGTTATGATGCATGCACAATATATTATCATAGGCCATCAAAGATAAAGATAAGAATAAATAATGAAGTCAAAAGAAGAAAAACAGAGGACCAGAAAAACCTTACACGGTAATTGATGAGCAATTTTCTCCAGAGACGATAACAGGGCTTACAATTATTGAAAATGATACTCGACAAACAAATTTTGAAACATATTAAAATCTTGAATCATTTTTACACAGATCTGCACATCCCTGCGTATCTTTTTCCTAAGTGAACTGTTTGGCTTGAATTGTTCTAAAGCGATTGTCGAACAGTGGCCAAGGTATGCTTACACGGAGTTAGATAAGATAAGTTCAAGCATGCCTCAGCACGTTGGCATTAAAAGCTGTTGTCATCTGAAATACTCGCAGAATACTAGCTAATGCTTCAACCTTGGATATAAGAAGTATTCCTTTCATTCTACATTGTATGTTCTAAGCATGTGGAGAAGAAAACAAAAAAATTAAACACACGCATTCATCTTAATATTAATGAGTGTTAGCAGACTTTCGGACTAAAACAACAAAGGAATGAAATATTCGTAATTTTCATTTTTCATTACACTTACTCCCATTTGAGACAGGTCTGGACGAGCCAAGGATTCTCCCTTCGACGGCATGTCTATAGGTAGTTGATTCTGATGTATTTGAGCACCCCAGAGTTGTGGAAGTTGACGATACATGTATTCAACGTCTTGATTGGTAAATTGGACCGGGTAATCAGAACTACCTGGGACACCGTTAATACCACTCTGATTAGCATCCTCCACCCCTGTATATTCCTGCTTTATTTGCACTGGACTAAACATCTGTTGAGAGAAATGTTAAAAAAATGTGGTATTTTTTTTCCTTCTCCTTTTTATTATTTCTTTCTTTTTTTCATCTGTTTTTATCGCGCGATCAAAAATACACACAACTATTACAACGCATTTGAAATATCCATATTCATTTTTCCATAATACTATTTAATTACTAGAGAACCGGAAACATCAAAACTTTTCATCCGAGAAGAGAGAAAAGTTCCGTGGAAAAACATGCGATAGTCCGATAAATATTGAGCAGCTGTGGTGAATGATCGTTTGAGAAAATAATTAGTAAAATACAAAAACAAATTCAACAATAATGTGGGGTAAGAGATTTTCAAGCGTACCATCTGGTAGATATAATAGCGATGTGAAATTTGTTGATATGGTCAAGAATGACCGATAGTGTTTTTGGTACAGGTGTTGCGTTGTGAGTATACATATAATAGGGTAGTTTGTCGGAGTAATTTCGTTGGAAGTGAGAAAATGAACTTCATTAAAATTTTTCATGTGATACTTACGTTGTGATTTTCCAAAATACGGTGTCTGGTAGCGCTCTTGGGGCTTAGGACATCGCAAAAAGAATAACTGTCGGAAATGAAAAGAATTTGATATTTCGTGGTAAAACCGATAACCTAAATTTAAAGATAATTCATTTTCGGGATATCGTCGACTACATTGTTGACAATTAGTAGAAAGGGTTATACAAATCCACAAGTGGGTGAGATATCGCGCAATAAGAAATGACGAAATAGGAGTAAGGTAACTTTTTTCAGGAGGATAAAAAATTCTTATGAAATGCAACCAAAGATGGCGAACCTTAATTTTCGTAATTATATCGAACAAGGTCAAAAGGCACTGAAGCATATGCGTGCCTACCTCCGTTATAAAAAAATCTTCCTCATTGTTTATCTTCTCGGTCCTTTTCAGTTGTATCACTTTAGGTAAATTTGTTATTATTATACCATGATGATTATTTTTAAGCTTAAAAACACTCGGCAGCCTGTACGCACCGGAAAAGCGTCAACAATCATGAATGAAATGAGCGGAGAAAAGTTACTTCCTGCGCACAGTCCGCGCAGGAAAATGGAAAATCTATGACGTCCTCGAAGGTGCCAACCTAGCAGTTCAATTACACGATATCACGGAAGGCAATAATAAGCAAATAATTGTTATCTCTCACCGAGAATTTTGACATTTTCGATTTACTCTGCCCTCAAATCATTCTCGGCATTCGAAAACCGTTACCAGAAGTAAAATATCGGTTAAACAACTTTATTCGTTCAGATCGCTCAGTTGGCAAATCCGTAAAATCACGATATTATGGTGAAAAGTAGTTTGTCTGCTCGCAATTAATTAAAATAGCTCCAAGGTGTCAAAGTGACACGGTAACTATTACCCTACGTAACAATTTGCCATGAAATATAGGTATGATCTTCGATCCGCGTAGGGACAAGCCAATCGTTTGGTCAAAAGTCGAAGAAGACTGGAGCAGACGCTTCCAGCCGAGCAGCCGAAGGTCCGCGATTCTGTGACACAATTAAATATTGAATCACATCAAATATGTCAACAACTTTCCAAGCCCAAATATCCTGCTTAGGGAGTAAGAGTAAATACCTATCAGAGCTCAAGAAACCGGTCATTCGTCCTTTAATACAACGTAAGTCCAGACAAGCCCTACGGCGTCCTAGGAATCATTTTATTGAGACGTTCCTTTTATTTCGAGGTTATCCATCGCTTCGTGACAGCTGACAGTTTCTGAGTTCTGACTCCTTTGTTGAAGCGAGATAAAATTATATTATAGAAAAAATGAACATTCATTTCCAAATTGTAGTTCAACGTGTATCTTTTTATCACTATTATTGAAAATTAGAAAATCTAAATTCCTGATCTGCACAAGATTTATTTATTCTTTTCAGTCGCTGTGAAATCGATACAAAGAGATCACATCGAGGAGGGAGTGCTGGATAGGATCTGTGAAAAGTATACAATTTCCCAGGAAAATGTTGATCAATGGTATAGCGCAGTTTTGAAAATTTTGCATACGCATTTGCGATATCCGGCAGGCTCGATTAAGCCTGCTGAGTTCAAGGAATGTCTTCAAGATTTGAAGTGAGTATAGAGGCAATTTCTTCTCTTTTCAGAAGATGTGTAGGAAAAAACCAAGAATTTATCTACTTCTTAGATTTTTTTTCATATTAACATAATTTTCCATCCATCAGATTATCTCCTGATTGCATAGAAGACTTAGCGACCGTTGTTTACGGTCAAAGAAGAGTAGATTTGGTCAACGAACTGCTTCACCTAACTCAGTTTTATCCGGACTTGAAATCGTGTCGTTGGCGAGTGGATATTAATATTTCTTCAAGGTAAAAAAATGCAGATTATACAGTAATTCACAATCTTAGATTTCGATGAAGATTAAATGACATATATTTAAATATAATTAATTCATATCTGTACAATTGTTTTATCTGTTCATAGCGTACTGTCAAGAGTATTGGAACCAAGTATTATAATGGAATGGAAATTGAGCTCAGGAGAGTGTAGAACGTTTGAATTATCAATGGGTCGATTTCATCAGCTTAGACACGCGGTAGCAAGTCTTTTGAAAGAGATTCAGATCCTTGAGAGACGCAACGCGTTGAAAAATTACTCAATTCCTAGTTTAGAAATAAAATAGCCTATACAGAGATGTAATTTGCAGAGAGAAACAATAATTGTAATATAATATATTACAAATGCCATTTACAAATGTGATAACAGTTACTAAGCAATTAATCGTTACCGTTACAGGAGAAAGCGGGAATTCTTATGTGCACATAATTTTTCAATAACAATTTATACCATAGAGCATTATGCGTTATATTCGTTATATTAGTATACGATGAACAAAAAGTATGCGATAGTTATCGTTCCAATGTATTCTCAATTTATTATTATATATTAAAATCTATTAGTCACTAGTTATTATTTCGATTCAAGAAAATAAAATAAAAAACGAATTAAGTGATGTATAATATTTGAACTGACGTATTGCACCTCATGAGAAATCACTAACAACTGTACAATTTGAATGTCAAATGAACTTTGATATTATTACAATTAATCGATACGACTATCAAATTCATCAAGATCTTGATAGTTACCACTTCTACTACTGCAGCTGCGTTTCGGAGCAACACTTGGCCTCTTTTTGTCTGCTCTTACTCTCGGAATTCTTAATGTAAACAGTTGGTCCATGGTAGATGGTGCCTCTTTCTAGAAAGAGTTGAAAAATCGATACAACAAATTTATCACCAACAAAAGTCACATCTAGTAATTGTATGAATCATATAGCAACGTGGCCAATGTCGGTACAAATAATTGGTGTATACTTTCAATCCCTCCATATAAAATAGATCTGTTGTTATTATTATCTCTTTTGTCGAGGGCAAATAAAATTTTTTACACGCATCAAAAAAATATAAATTATTGGTTTTTTAATGAGTACTATTTACTTTGTAGTACGTGTCCCAAAATGCAGTTAGAGCTGTTTTGTTCAAGCTTGCTTGTTGGCGTAATGTAGGTATGCAGTATTTATCATTCCCACATTTAGCAATCAGTCCGACAGATACGGCACAGTTTAACTTTTCTATCAACTCCCTTTTCAGAGCATCTGGATCATTTTCTATAGGATAACAGCGTCGCAAATGACTAGCGATCAATGAAGAACTAACGTAAACTCTTCTTGTGTGTAACTCTTTAACGGCAACACGAATCATCTGTGGGGTGATTGGAACTGTTCCTCTCCCAACTATAAGTATTAAAAGTAAACTATGAAACATTTCATAAAAAGTATTAGAAAATGGAAAGAAATTGTCAACTCTGGTTCAATCCATCCGGTAAAATAAGGAATGCATATATACCCAATAGCGCACGCTTCTTCTGCGGACTTTTTCCCTGTTTCTTTGTATTACCACGTTGTTGTCTTGCAGCCTTCTCTTGCGAGTGCTCATGACGGTGAGAAAAGTTTGCTGATCGCAATAGATGACTTGTGCGATTATGTGTTGCTGTCCCTGAATTATAACGATTGTATATATTCGGCAACAGAATTACTGCTAATAGAATTATTCTGAGGTACAAGGTTCATCAAAATGAGAATGGTTCGCTGCTTGGCAAAGTCTTGAGATAAACGATATGGTTTTGAACAAATCGATGGAATTACGTGAATTTTCATCAGCCTGCATTGTCGGACTTTTGGAGATTTTGAGTCAGTCAAAAAAATATGTTGGCCACTATCTGTTTTTGTTTGAGAGTTTCGAAGCGACTTTTAGTGTTGTTGGACATGACTATAGAATTCACAAAAACTAGTATGGAATTCGAACCACGTACTTGTCGAAAAATAGGGATTTCACTTGGAAAATGAACAGATCATCGATAAAATATAACAAAACAAAAACTGAATATTGCTATTTTTGAAATACTATCTATAGTCGTCATGGAGTCATGGCCAACATAATTATACATAGGTAGATATGTGTATATCATGTGTATACATTCACATGAAAAATAAGTTATAATAATAGAATTCATAGGATCTCAGGTCAGGCTATCGATCAATTTTCTTTATGAGCAAGTTTCCGACGTTTTGGTCAGGCCGCAGCCGACCATCATCAAGGCTACTTACGTAGAGTGGTCAGACGTCATTATTACGCTAATATGTGGGAGGGATAATCTTATGTACTTCCAGTTAATTAACGCTGGTTGTTTAACCAAAAGATTTAAGTATGCACATTGATCAAACGACCAAAACTACAATAGTTGTATTCTGAAATCACATTTTCAAATACTACGGCCATGAGGAAACTCCTTAGTAAAGAAATTTGATTGATACCTGAGATTCTGACTTGAAATTCAAACCTACGATCAAGAACCTGTCCTAAGATAATGAAATGCAAAATTAGAGTTCGAAGTTGTTTGGTTTGCTATGATTAGCTTTCTTAGCGGTTCACAAGGCAGCAAGGAGCCGATTTTAGCATGCAATTGTCAACTGGATATAGTTCATCCAAAGTTTTGAAAATCACTTCATCACTAGGTCTACAATAATTATTGAGGAAATGATGAAGATGCATAAAAATCATTGAATGGAAGTAATATTTTCTTTAAATTATGGATCATCAAAATGTATAGTACTCCGAGAATTGTAATTTATGTACAAGTTTATTGATATAACGTATAAATTTTCGTACATTCTATCGATCTTCTACAGCTGAATGTAATAGTGAATGGTTGGATACATGTATGTAACGTGCAAGTTATCTAATATGTACCTATGTTGAGAAATATGTTGAGACCACATTTCGGCAATGGACATAAATGAATGTGGATAAAGATTTGCCATGGTATGACAGATTGTGTTTATTACGAATGAGTTTGTTTTGTGCATTACAAATTTATTGTATACAGTTACACTGTTACAATTTGGGAAACTTTTTTTATATTATTATTAGCCGTTGGCATGCAAAGGACAAGTCGCTGTCAGTCAAATGTTATTTTTACAACAAATACATATTCATATATTAATATGTGACCAGCCTGTGATATTTTTGATTCATATTATGAATGATGAATAAACTCATCTTATTTACATTCTATGTAATTTTTTTTTTTTTTTTTCTTTCTAACACCAAAGTTCATAGAAGTCATGGTAAAGAACATTAGTAATTCGATTAAATTGTATCAATTTGACATTTCATTTCCATCCCTATATTACAGGAATAACTCAATTTTAATTCCATTCAAAATATTTGTAGACCGATAAAACAGCATTTATTCATCATATGATATTTTATCCGATGCTTCATTCTACATATTTTTGTTCCAATGCAACCGTTTTAAGATCAGACATGTGAGTTTATAACTAATACATAAAATCAACGAATTACTCGAAAAACTAATAATATTTTTATATTATTCGAAGGATAAAAACGTGCTGGTGGTTCTTGTAACAATTCATAAATACACTTACATCTATCATATCATGAACTGCCTAAGAAAACCACCGCGGCCTTATCTAGTGTGTCAGGCACTCATTGGCAATTATAGAATACCAAATAACTGCTACACCGTGAGAGTACGTAATTCTCAATGCTCGAACAACGACCAATAACTGCTGTACACAACTATATTTTTTGGCGAGCAGTTTTCTAGCGCATACTCAAACCGTGTATAAGATTCTGAGTTTTTCATTCTTATAATTCATTTACTCAAATCCATTTCACAATGCAATAGACTATACTCCATTGTTATTGGAGTAGCGATCCCTTGTTTTATTATTCAAATCATAATTCGCCGGTAATTATGATGTTTAAAGATTCCGGTGGTTAAGCTGCAATAACATGAAATATCACTGATGTAATAGAAGAATTGAGGTTCGGAATCTCATTGACGGAGAATATTCATTCGGTATTTTGTAAATAAGATCTATTTAATGTTTATTAAATTTTTTGCTGCCTGTACAACAGATTCAAAGAAATTTGCAACATGTTCATATTGTCCATGCGATTGTATGAAAGAATAGCATCACATAATCTGAATGTTCTGCGGGAGACTATAATTCTAGGTACATACTTAATTGCGGTTCATGCGTTATATGAACAATAGAATTGCGAATGTTTTACATTGATGAGAGGGGATGTGTAGTACATTATACATAATAAGTTTCAAAGAATTCTATAATCCTACGAATGACGGTAAACGAAATATTTAATTACTTTCAATAATAATATATTAATTATATATATATACAAGGGTCAGGAGAGATGACTGTCCATTTTTAAGAAATCACATAAATACACGTGGAAAGAGAGCAGACTTTCCATTCCCAACGATTTGATGGGTCTATGAAATCGGGCAGATTCGATAAAGCTGATAAATTGTTATTCGTTTTGAAATCCTTTTTGTAACAATTGTATAGACCCGATAGCTTTGATGAGAATTGATTATCGATCGATAGAAAGGAACAGAAATTCCGTGGCTTTTTCACACCTGCTCGATTGTTAACGTGCATAAAGTTATCTCGCTTCACCCTGTGTATGAATGAATGTATATACACATAGGTATATATTTATAATTATTTTTTCTTTATTTTTTGTTTTTCATATTTTTTTTTTGTCGTTTTTTTATTTGTAAACATTTAAGGGGCAAAACATTGTGCACTATTTTTATCAAATGTTATACAATAATAATAAGATATTTAACATCAAAAATCGACAGAGGCATTTTTGACACATAACAGAAAATACATTTTTTCACTATATACAAGAGTTATGTGTTTCTCTGCCGACCCACTTATCCGATGATACACTTGCACCATTCAGAAACATGTTTCATAAATTACGTTTGTTTTTTTCTTCTTTATATTTTTATGAACATACACTCTTTCACGCTTCATTCGAATATGAAGCTACAGAAATAGCTTCACATGTAATCATAAAAGTTCAGTCAAAAAATGCAAAGCGCATGAATACGTACTTTCATTTCACCAGACTGCTACTGATGCTCCGTAAAGAAAAATCACGATTTCGATAAGATTTCAGTCGATATTTTTATTTCATTGTGAAAAGATATAAAGGCAATACCCCGAGCTATATTGAGAAACACCAAAACAATATCTCACTCTCAAATGCTTATTAGAACTGAAAATTCGGATAATTATTTCTTTCTTTTCTCTCAAATGGATCAGTTTCATGTCTCGTACACGATTGAGAAAGATTCATTGAGGAGTGATATATTGTCTCCCAGCCACATCAATATTATATTACATAATATTGACGATTTTAGGAGAATAATTTTACACACAAGAAAATTATGTCATGCTCAAACCGATTATAGAATTAGCAGTTCAAAGTAATCATGGCTATGTGAAACTCAATTGAAAAAAAACTAACTCATAATTCAGCTCTGGATAAATACCATCCACAAATCCTTGAAGATGAAGCTACAGAGCACTCAAATTTAATACCATGCGCAGGGGGTACATTCATTTCTTTTACCTGGCAGCAGTATAGCAGCCAAAAAAAACTACGATTTTGAGAATATAAATAATGATCAAATAAAAATGAAAAAACAAAACTTCTTGAATCGTGATAAATTGTCCGTTGATAAAATCTGGGCTATGATATACGTACGAAACGCAAATGCATGATTCGACTGAATTTTTCTGACTGAGATCTTAAACCCTTCTAAAGGGCATGTTGAAATACTTTTATTCACATTGATTCCTTTAACGAATTCAAATAATTATTTTGTACTTTTGACAGTATTTTTTTTAAGATTATACTTGGCTGGCTGGCTGATGTATCACAGATGTAACAACGTGGTGGTACTTACATTTATCACTTTATTAACTAAATTCTAGGAAAAATCTCTTACAATATTACGTCAGATGTTGCTCGGTTTTTTTTTTGTTGTTGTTTATTTTCGTTCCTGTAAATAGTTTTTTTTTAATGTTTCTTGTTACAAGTTCGATGCAAAAGTCAGCTAACCGGGAAAGGCAATTTTCATTCTCACTACTAGTGGAACAACAATGAAGTTGGAAAGTAAACAGTATGCTAATTTAACGACAATTCAGATGGTTGATATGTCATTTCGGGTGACTGATACCAATTTAGTTGCATATAATTTTGAAAAATATTCCTTTCCCTGCACACCCCCACAACAATTCGTACCAACAACAGTTATTCAAATTTTCAATCATCTAGTCATAATAATCCGATGAATCTGATTTCGGCGCAGATTACGTCTGAGTAAAATTTGAAAAAAAAAACAAAAAAAAAACTCCACCGAATGAAATAAACTATTCCCACTGGGTTGGAGTTGAAAAAACGGATTGAGCCGTACGAGATATCGAAGACTATGGAGTCATTAGTGTAGAGATAAATGATTTTGAAGAAGTAAAATAAAAAAACAATTGAAAAAAAAGAAACAAATACGTCTGAGGTAAAATTTATTTGTGAAATATTTTGGATAGTCATAGTAAGAGATACCACCATGACCGGGTGGCCGTAGAACATGCTACGATTAAATAACAAATTAAATTAAATAAAAATGTTTACACATTGAAATGAAAGTAATTTTATTACTATTATTCTTTTTCTTTTTTAATTATGAAAACACAAAAACTGTGATTAAAGGCTTGACAACTTAGGGTACTATTCAAAAACATCTTTGAAATAATAGGATATATTAACCACTGCCAATAATAGGCACACGTAGAACATACTACGATAAGTGGTGTGAATTTTCGAAAGAAAACATACATCACTATTACTAAGAATTTATCAAGGCCCCTTATTCCTCTGTAGATATTATTCATCTTGATCAAGAACAATATTATAATTGGCCAAAAAATGTGAATTCTGTTGGTAAGAAAGTCGCAGAGGTTGCTTGTAACTGAAAACTAGTACGCGCACATTTAATAATTATGCCGGTTCTGTCGTGTAACGCTTTTTATGGAATAAACGCGTGTTGTAATGTTTCTCAGAGATTATTTAGACGATATCCCAGCTTTACCCTGAGATATATGATTTATTTATTCATTTAATTTAATTTAATTTAATTTAATTAATTAATTTATATTTCGCGTTTGTTTGTGGCTCCTATTCAGAGTCACTGAGATTTAAGTTGATTCTGACATTTCCCTTGAAATTATTTCAAGATCCAATAAACCCGCAAGCATATCTGTAAATTTTCATCTTTATACCTTTTTCTGAAAAACTTTTCATTTTATGAGGACAACAGAAACTGAGACAATTAAAACAAGTAATTAAAAACGGAGATATCGGACATTAGTGACTTTTGACTAGCGCAAACTGGCTATTATATTTCTTGACGCTGATCCATTATCCACCTTCTAACTCTGGTATGTACTCATAATATTCCAGGACATGCGAATTAAATTTCATAAATTATCCAAACAAATATAAAAATATATAACTACACGCGATCGATAATTTTTTTTGCCTCATTTATCATAACGAATTAATAAATAAATATATAATTTTTTACATTTCATTTTTTTTTTCTTCTTTAAATCGTCAAAGGTCAAACATGTTATTGGAATCTCGAGAGCAATCACAGAGCTTTTTCGATGAGATTAGAATCGCGGATCTGGCTAAATTTCACATAGGTATATTATCTCTCCACACTACTGTCACGCTTTTAGCAGCCTGATACCACGCTGGTAGTAGCTCATGACTGTCAGCCCCAGTACAGGCTATTCCGAAAAGCCAATTAATCACACCCTTTCGCCCAACTATATGGAACCACTTGTAAATGTCAATGAATGGTTGAAATGATTCCAGAATCAATTATTTCACAATACATCGGACACATTGATAACTTACTTTTTTTTGTTTTTTTCATTTTTGATTCAGAATAGATAATAAAGGTAGTTGTATCTAGCATACTGCTGCGTTGGATTGATTATAGTAATATGGATATTATGGTATGTAGGTAATATATAAAGCTGTGATTCTGGAATCAAAACACGAACAATTTAAATTGACCAATTAGCTCCTCCAAACTTATGCTATGTCAAGCCACCTTAATAAGTTTACCTACATAGTACATTTTACATTTTTACTCGTTTTAAAATTAAATTTTTTTGTTGTTTTTTTGTTTTATAATTTTTTCGTACTTTCTTTTATATTGGTTTTTGTTTGTATTTTACTTTTTTTGTATTTTTCTTTTCTTTCGTTTTTTATTTACTGTATATATATATATGTTTATATTTTTTCTTAGCTTTTCAATGCTTTTAGTAAATATAATATATATATACAGATATAACATACTGTTGAGAGAGAAAATCTTATTTACTACGCACTGCGGAGTTTACACCACATAGAATTGAAAAGTATGATAAATTAGTGCATCTATGTGTTCCATAATTATAACATGGTTTTTGTTTCTTTTCTTCGATTGATGAACCTGTATTTTTGAAGAGGTGATATAGTTTTCAGCAAAATGGACAATCGTGAGTATCGAATAATCCAAAACTAAGTTACCAAGCGATTGGGCAACATTTTTAACACATGTAATTTTTTCCACATCGATATTGTAAACCATTGTAAACTCGCAGGCTAAGCATAGGAGCTGAATTCATAAAATAGTAAACAATAAACTAATTTAAACGCTGCCTTTACTTCTTGGCACAGGTTTTTTTTTCTGTTTTTTCTTTCTCGTTTGAAATCTTGTTAAAAAAAAAAAAAAACCCTTTTCTGGATACGAAATGCAAACCCAAACTGAAGTGTGTACGGTGTGGCAGGAACTGAAATATAACTGGCATAACTGGCATTTGAAGTGTGGTAATTCTAGGTTCTTCAATTCATACCATTAATTGATCAACATTGAATTGGCCAATCAATAAAAAATTGTATCCGTAACAGCTCCCATATACCAGTCGATGACAATTTCATCTTCGCTGCTCCAGCTAGAGGATGAACTTATGCTGTCACACCTTGAAAAAAGAAAAGAAAAAAACACACATAAAATAACAAAGATATTGGCTGGATAAATTTATTTAAAAAATGCGCAAGAAGACTATTTGTGAAACGAAAAGTTGTCAACATTCCTGTTATCGTTCTTATTTTTTGCAATCTTGTACACAACTATTACCTCATATTGTAAATTATGATAATAAAAAGTTATCTTATCCAGAAACGCAAACGATCAATCTAAAAAAAAAACACACATTTTCTATACATTGTTAATGTAATTTAAAAAACTCAACATATCGACAACAACTTTCTACATTACAATTGTATGTACATCGATTGCAAAATATAAGATGTAACGTACCACAAGAAAATCACACATACACATCCCTTCCTGGGTAAATACACCCTTTTTGTGTTTTAGGGTCAATGTTTGCATACCGGAGCAAGCTATGATATTCGCTAGTCCGATTTTGTAATTTCATTGCCCGGATATTGATAGAAAACAAATACCCTGTGAGGAAATACTACAATAGGGATGGAAGGTAGTGTTTTAATAATTGATTATCAAATGTTTAGTTGAAAGATTAATTTAGAAATATTAAAAGTTACAGTAAATGAAATCCTAATAATTCCAGCAGTTTTTAATTAAAATTTTACTTATGAAATGTGCAAATCTATCATACTCTATATACTATACGACACGAACTGGCTTTGGTCATCTATTGTGCATGTTACATATGAAAATGTTTAACTTTATTGCTAGCTGTAGGTTCATATCTGGTCAACAATGTGTTCAGTGCATTATGTGATAAGAGTGCTGTGATGAGGGAATGGAGTAACATTTTTTTAACGAAATAATTTAGGGTTATGAAAAAAAATGTGGATAATTGGATACTATAAAATATATGACAAATAAAATTCAAAGCATGTGTGATGAATTACGGGAAGATGGCCCGAAGCTGCAAGTTATAAATACCTTGGATGAAATTTGAGAATATGGCATCTTATCGCCTCTTGTTGCCATGACGACGTGCAAATTTCCGACTTTTTCTGAAGAAAATTAAAAAGAAAACACCAAAGGTAAGTAATATGTTTGATTAAAATACGCCTCGGTCCTACCAACTAAAAAATTGTATATCCCAAGTGTTTGATAGATAACGTTTTTGAAACCATTCAACGCTATTTTCAACACTTTACCCAGAAAGGTAGATTCGAGACGTTCATATGATTCAACATTTCAAATAATATGAACACAAACCATTCACACTTGTCTCCCTTTACCAGAACAATACAATCATCTATCACATGTGATTGCCTGGTTACATTCACATAATTAATCAAAATAAGGAAGTATTAGAATTTTATCAGAACTTTTTATGCGCTGAGATTAAAAAATTTTTGAACCCAACGACCAATTTCAAACTCTGTCAATAGATGATTGTACAATGATCGTTTTTAACCGAGACAACTTATTGATAAATTAGTATGCATGTAACTGTAAAATGTGTAGTGCCCAGGATACAGCTCCTGTGCTTTTTGAGCCGCATCATTCTAGAATAGAGAATATACAAGACAAGTCTCTCTGGAATCCCTGAAATCGTACTACTAACTTATTCAATATCATACACAAATCGAAACGGTATTGAGTATTTCTTGCCACAGCAGCATCGTTATTAAAAAATTTGTGAATTAGTTTTTTCATTATGTGAAACAAATTGATGCTGGTACAAGAAAATTTCAATTTTTGATTTCCCTAGTATTCCAAGCATTGCGACACTCACCCCCTTCGATTTTGAAATTTTCTTAGTATAATTTTGTTACTGTTACTTGTTACTTGTTAAAAAAATCTGAAAAAATACGAGACCCCCTTTGGGTGGGTAACAACAATATACTAAAAAATTCTCAAAATCGAAGGGTATGAAGTAGTAGGCTACTACTACTAGGTAGGGTATGAAGTACATGGGCTGCAAATTTGGTGTGGAATGTCCCATATGCTTTGATAATCTGAAATATCCATTAGTATCATATATGTATATATATATATATATATACCTAATCCTGCTAGGCGACGGAATTGGAGCATGTTCGGCAATGGCTGGTAAAACAGATGTGAATTTATCCGTTGGTCGTAGAAGGCGTGCAGTTCGCGAGGACAATCTCCATACCAGTCTCTGCCGATGAGGTGTTTGCTCTTGCGCGTTGTACTTGCTCAAAATAGCACCCACTGCTTCATGAGTACGATAAAAGCTTTCATCCGGGATCTAAAGATCATTTGAACAAGTGTGATTGATTATTTATGTAAAATTGCTTTATTCAATAATTTATCAAATTGTCTAGAAGCTTTTTCGAGTACTTGATTTTATAATTCTTACCTTGCAAATCTTCTGCAATTCGGCAGCAAAATCAACAAGTCTGAGCATCTGGTGAGCCGGAGTAGCGACCAATGTTAAGCTCGAAGTAGAGGGGCCAGAAATTCCAGGAAGATTCAGGGTCGAATCGGCGTTATTGTCCAGCCTACTAACAGCTGTATCCAAGTACGTGCATAACAGAACCAATGCGACTTCGGATGGTCTTAAACTAGCACAGTTTCCGTCGCACGCGACCATTTCCAGCCTCAGCAGAAGTTCGGACTCCTAAAAATCAACGTTAGAATAAATATTCCCCAAATACAATCGGAACCAGGTTCCGAGGGTTGAAATAAACGAATAAAATTTGATGAAAATAGTCGATAGTTTGTTGAACAAGATAAAGGTTTATACACACTTTAACAATGCTTGCATAGAGCTCCGCAAGTCCCAGCTGTGCGGCAGCTGCATGAAACATGACGTTAAAAAGTCGAAGGAAGGTGAGCGCGGTGACAAGTTGCGTTCCAGGGGCCCATCCAAGTTTGTTTCTGATAACTTCAGACATGCGTTTTAGATCACCGCCGGTGCATTTGCATTGTGAGATGGAAACCAGATGGTCCGCATCCAGAGATTGCGCCATTTGAACAGCAGCAATGTGGAATGACGAGACGCTAATACAGGCCATGTGCTTAGGCCTTGCCTTCATTAAGGTCAAGAATCGGTCCATCAAATTAATCGCAATGAAGAAAACGTCCGAAGGCAGGTCATACCATACTTTCAGACAACGTAACACATGTGCCGATCCATCTCTAGCGCCGATGGTAATCTCGTCATTCTTTTATGAAAAGATAAAAAGAGAAATTCTTATAAATATTGAATCCTGAATCAGATTAGTGGATTTGAAAATATTTCTAAAACCTAGTCAAGACGGGCAAAGCAGTTTCGAACCTCTCCGATCCAATGAAACCCAGGTGGGAAAATTTTTTATTTATATTTTGTATCAAAATCGTGCAGAATTTTGGTCGATTTTATTTCTGCATATAGCGTTTACTCCAGTGATGATGTTCAATGCAAATATTATGCTAGATCTGAATGACAAAATTCAACGGTAAAGTTTGTCTTTTATAATGAAACAGAATTGGTCCAGTGACTATCGACACTGATCGTTTGTCGATGAAGCGTAACTACTTTTATGACCATTATAATTAAGTTAATAAAAAAATACCCCATTTCACCTAGCATGATTGAAGTTGTGTTACGAAAAACCGTATTTGGTATTATGTATGGAGATAAATATGATCAATTTGTATTTTGTTGACTCACCTGGGTGGTAATGGGTAGTCGAAGATTGGGTTGATACTTGGTCTCTAGCACCAGAGCTTCTTGTAGTTGTTCTACAAGAGGGTGGATTGCATCCGGTACAGGCGAGCCCGATGTGTCCATTCCTGCTGCGTGTGACCGACGACAGACTACTTTGACAGAAGTAGGTACCGAGCAACACTGCCAAACTGTAGTCTGACCAAAAGGAGTAGTCACACCACAAGAATGGCCCAACAGCTGGCTGGCCTAGTATCTAAAACAGAATGGCAAAGCCCTGAAATTAGTATGCTGATTTCACAGATTATCACCTTCAAATATCAATGGAAATTTCTAGAGTTGAGCTTGAATAGTATGTACCACCAAAACAAACAACGATAATCATTCACCTGATGTAAACAGACGTATGACTGTGACATACATTCTTGACCTTTCAAACTTACGAGCAAAGATTGTAAACGAGTTGTAAGAACTAAATGAAAAGAGAATCTTAAGTTATTTTTGCGGCTTGAGATTTCATTCATTTTCTTTAATTCATTCAAAAAAAATCACATTATGTCATCTTGAAAGTACCTCTAGAAAGTAAAATCATGTTATTAACACTTTTTTTATGCTTTGTGCGTAAGTTTACGTATGACTATATGATTCCGTTGACTGAAAATTATTTGTTCGTTATAACGCCGAGGTACAACATCGTTGTAGCATACATTAGTATTTTCATCTTACAACTTTGAATACAAGGTGTGGCATTTTCGATGCCAATTATTTATGAACGCACAGAAAATTTATTCACCTACTAACAATATGTTATGTATAATAGATCGATCAACTTTCGAACAATATTTCGGGCCCTCAGTAAAACAGCATGATATCTGAAATAATTGTGCTTGAAAACCATGCTGTCTCAAAATGCAATCTCGTAATATCTTAATTTCTACGTTAAAGATATCGGACATAATTATTTTAATAAAAGTTTAATGAAAAAGAACCCGGCATAGCGTGAGTTTCCACCAGAATTCGTCGGATCCGTTATGTTTAAGTAATAGAATTCAAGGTACGATATTTTCGACTAACGAGTCGACATGGTCATAGAGTTTTTCCCGCATATATTCAAAAAGAATTTTTCATATCATTCATCTGCAAGATTGTTCAATTCAATGCTCCGATGAAGAAATTATAATATTAGTTGAGAACAGCTGAGTTTAACAGCTGGGTGAACAGCTGGCGTCACATTACGAGGATATACGTAGCTAGAAAACTACGAACAGACAGACTCGCATTACCGCACTTGCAGTAATTGGCTAGACAATTCTCGATAATATTATGATTCTGCATATTATTTGAACTTCTTATCTCGAAGGTCTGAATGACCTTGTTACACAGTGAGCGGAAACCTTCGATCATATGTGTTATACATACATATAAGAAGGCATATATTATCGTTACGGCTACTGACCCTACTCTAGATATATTTTGGATTCCCTTTCACTTTGCTATTTTAATACATAGATGACTGAGCCACCAGCTAGACGTTGTGTAGAGAGCAAATTAATCCATCGATGTCCAATGTAAAGAATTCAAGTAACACATATGCATATGTAGGTACGTACATCAGAGACGCGAGTCCATGCACAATGCTTCAAAATATACTCATCACTCTTTCCCTTTCAGTTAACTGAATAAACAATGATGTTATGTAGTCATACAAGATTCCGAAAAACTCCTCAGTTTCTATCGAATTAATACGTTGAATGGCTTCAATGAAAAAGGGCTGATCTTGAGTGTCTGAGAAAATAGACATCATTGATACGTGAGAACGTTGGTAAGATGATGGATAGGTATTGCGTATACATAAGTATGTGATATGAATCTGTCAAGGTATGACGCAAATCAAGAATACGGACCGGTTGTAGTTTATACTTTACGGATTTTTTATTTGATTTTTTAAATTCTTTCGAAGCCTGTATATTGGTTTACATTTTGAACGAGCCTTCAGGTGAAGTGACTTCTGCCATTATGCAATGTTATGTTATGTTATGTTTTGCTAGGTTAAGGCCAGACGTGAGATAAAGTAGGTAATTGTTAGATAGGTATACATCTGGTATTACATGTACATATATCAGCGTACGTCAGTCAAGAACAAAAACAATGACAATAGAATATTTTTTATCATCATCCGATTGATGTCAGTCATAACTTATGAGAGCTGAATTACGTCGAGATCGTATAGTATAAGTTTCGCAAGTAATCTGAATAAAGCCACTTCTAAGCTGGCCTCGTATCATTCGGCAAGCAAAGCCCCCAGGATTTTATGTAGGAAGTCACCTTTAACTCTGCGGTTCAATGTCTCCACTCTGTCAATATCATTTTATCAGAAATAAGATTGATATCATACTAGTCATACATTACTTTATAAATTATAATCATACTCCGTTGGCCACCAAGTAATTTTTATTCAAAGATCTCACCATACAGTCGATATCTTTATTGTGCGAAATCTGACTATTATTGTCATATTTGATTCGAACTATTAATTTTCTAATGTACCCTATACATCAGCTAAATCGCGTATTCGTCGAGTAATTTGTGTACGTGTTTTGACGTCTAACAAGATGTAGTAATATTAAAAAGTGCTGCCACTCGATCAAAACGATTATACACATTGTTGATTTCGTAATTGGTATAGAAAGCCGCAGAGACAATTTTGGACGTGATCTAGGTTTGCAATAGAATGCGAAGGTTCTGTTTGCCAACAAGCAAAAATAGACGAATGTGCGACTAGAACGAACGGAGCTTCTCAATTACGCAACGAGAAAATCTTTTTGTTCATCTACCCAATTGGTTTTTTTTTCTTTTATTAAAAAAAAATAATTCGTTGATATTGATCTTGGCTTTCGAAAAAAAATTAATTACGCAACATAACTATATACACGTACCCACGCTGACTATTCATAATTACTATAAGATAGTTACGAGCCAAATATTATGCTGGCATGACGTATTTCCCATGTTACCTCATAAGTTTTTGACTAGTTTCCAAAAACAACAAAAATATTTTGTTTGACGGTCGGTGGAGACCCGAGGAGTACACTTGAGAAATACAAAAGGAATAGAGAAAACTTACGAGAAGACTAAAATAATACGTACGATGACAGTAATTTAAAAAAAATTATCATAATAGTGACGCAGCCGATAAACACGTTGCAGTTTCTAACAATAAATGGTATTTCCGAACTTGGACAGAAATTCGGAGGGTGAACGATTGCATCGACCCCATCCGAGCAATCGCAGCTCATTGACATGGATGGGATGATAAGAAGGCATTTAAATTGAGAAAGTCAAACATACATAAACGTATGAATCATGTACACAATCCTACAATATACAAATGTACGTACATGACATACATATCCAGCCTGATAGCATTAAGTGGCTCTCAAGATTTCGTGGCAATTAGCTTTACCAGATAAGTCTTGACAGATGATTTTTTTTGCGCAGCAAGTCGTACCCACCTCGTAAATTTATTGATCAAAAGTAAATAACAAATAATAGAACACGTTCGACAATCGCGTTATCATGGATGAACTGTTGGCATAATGAACCAACTGGATTTCGGTCAGATATTACGAAATTCGTATCGTAGTTCTGAAATAAAAATTCGGACTCGTTTTCTTTGAAACCTAATATAGTTGCTGGTACAAGCAGAGCTGAAGAAATTCTCCTATACCTATAAAATTACAAGACATATAAACGAGTAAATATGTATACATATATGTATAAGTAGGTATATTAACACGCGTGTTCCACGAGAGATTATGGAACATCTGTAATCCAAATCTTGTTATTTTAGTATTTCTCTCATATATTATTATGATTATTTTTACATCGGTTGACCCATAATGCGAATCTAAGTCTCTGAAGTGAAAAGTGTGCGTGTGCCTAGATTCGAATACAGATATACGCGTTTAAATATCAGGAGAACGATGCGTGACTTCGCGAATAATAATAAAGATCGCGTGTCGCGTCACCCAATTTGATTCGAAGGAACTTACATAAGTTTTCGCAATAAATAAAACACGTGTTAGTTCTATCAATTAAATATTTTCGGGTGTCGTGTGTGTGTGTGCTGATTATTCGTTGTTCAACGCTATATATGAGTATGAATGTGAATATTGTAGTTACGAGCGTAATTGCTGCATTCGGTATATTTATTAGCTCGTAACGTACGAGGACGATGTGCATACGTGTATATAGGTGGGCAGATTTAGGACATATTATACTATATACATGTAAAATAAGAAGCATACTCGTAAAAGTGAGTTTTCAGTTGATATTCAGTACAAGGTTCAAGCATACCGTATAAAATCAAGTGGTGGAAATTAGCACAGTGTCGCAGCAACTGGATATCAGTATAGTAGTAGCCAAATTGTTTACAAACGCAAATTCAAGGAGAAAACATTCGACGTTGCGAAAACGGACTGCGACTTATAACTTGATATGCGTGACCCACGTAAGACGGTGATAATTATTAAATGTACAACAAATAAACACAGTACCTATACGTAGGTATGTTTATATACATCGATTGAAATATACAGTGAGCCAATCAACGCAACCGATGTATGGAAACACCAGTATGTGTACAAAATAATCAGCTACGTAATTACAAATAAATATACGCTGATGCCTCGATGGCGTATATAGGACGGAAGGAACTGTGAGATGAACAAGATAAAGATGAGGGGGTAAAAACAGATAGAAGAAAGATATTTATGAATAAACAGCAGGTAAAGAGACAAATATTTTTCAGACACGTGTGCGATTAAATATGTATAGTTTGTGGATAATGACGTAAAATGGCACGACATTAAGTCAATAATTAATCATATCAACACATGGAGATAGGTGAAAAATATACACTCATCCGAGTTAGGTACGAAAGAAGTGATCCTGTATGGTTCAGATTAGGTATGATTGAAGGTAGCGAAGTTAGTAATCATAAAACAGTGGGAAAAGCTTGAAGACTTGAGGACTTTCGACTTTATAGCAAAAATGCGTGAAGATCTTGCGAAGCCGTTTGACGTTATAGCAAACGAAATGTATTTAGTTGATAATTTAGCGTTCTCTAAACGTTGCGTAATATACAACACGCCGCGCGAATTGACGAAAGATATTATGTTGCTGTTTGAAAATTTCGCACTCGTTAGGTTAGCTTGTCTCCCAACTCTTCACCGTCTGAAGACACAAAGTTTTAACTAATTTATTAGAATATATGTGAGATACGGTGTACTAATAGAAAACTGGTTGCTAGTATTTTAGCTAACGATAATCATGCTATAGGAATGAATAGTTTTAGTTTTGGAATCCAAATCTTCAAACTTTTCGAAAATATCGTTAAAAGAGCGAAAATACAATATTGACGCAGACGCACTTGGATCCGTATCAATAGATGATGAATGTTTAAATTCGATCGATACATGCGTACAACTACGATGTTGGCGTGTTATCGATGAATTCCGAATCTCTGTTTACGGTATGAAGAAATGCGTTACGGTGAATAAAATAAAAAAATATATGGAGAGAAAATTCGAGAACGATGCTGGAAAGTGTTACGAGAGTCTCACTTACTCAAATGGGACGTGTGTGTCTAGCATATTAAGCAGTTTTAAAGAAGTCGCGTGCGCAGACATACATTTACCTATCTACCTACGCGCCGCCTATAGCAAGACAAACTTCATTTTACAAGCTTCCGTAAGTTTTATGCAAACGAAAAACCGTTAGCATCGTTTTATTATTAACCGTTCGGAGTCTTGTTGCAAAGAATATCACATTTCCTGAACTTGTACAGACAAACTTACGCTTCGTAAGCCAGATGCTCACGTTTTTCGCCAACTCTATAATTCTCAGGTAAACGATTTCACAACGTGTCGCAAAATATTAGAACTCGCGATAATCAGCGTGTGGTATAAAATAATTATCAAATGTACATACCTAAGTGTATATCATTTTGTTTATTACCACTTGTATCAATGTAACTGGCAAATATAGGTATACGCTACAGTTCTGCAAGCTAATACTACGTGAGTGTGAAATTATCAAAAATCATTTTTGAAAAAAAGGTGTAGGTACCGATGGCCAGAGCTGAAGGCATCTTGAACTTCTGTTGTTAAAAAATAATCATGAATAAAGTAGTTGAGAAGATTATTAAAATATTTCATAGCTAAAGGATTTGATATTCAAAGCAAGAGAACATTGCCCGCTCTGTTTCATTAGTGTCGTTGGCAGATGTGGACCCGATGACGTCAATCGCTCGCTTCTATTCTCCATAACATAACTACGATATTATGTGTAAATTGTCAAACTCTAGCATGATTCTGAAGTATAATTATACCTTGTGTTGCATATTGCTAGAATGACGATTTCGAAAGGAAAGAACATCGAATGAAGTATAAGCTAGGTAGCTGTATTGCATATGGGATTAGTATACCGATAACCGGAAAGTTATATGAAAACTGGATGCTTGTCCACTTACTGATAAGTTTACCTTACCTACTGGCATACATGTGCTTCTTCACCTGGACACTTGGACAATGTTTCCAGATGTGAGGAAGGGTGAAATTATTTGGGACAGAACAGTCGCTGGACAACCATGTAAGCATGGTGCCAGTATAAAGTGGACATCTCTCTAGCTACTGATACTAATCCAAAGCCGTGCAGCTACTATAGTTATACTTCGATTTTGTCATTGACGATTGATGTGACTGGTTCAATTTGTAATTTTATTGTGATATCTGATAGATGCATGATATACTGGTATCAAATTTCTCGTTCGTGTGATTGACACTCTTCATTATTCTATACAATAACGAAGTGCTTCGAGCTGACGATAATTACATAAACGAACAAGTACTTGTACTTAACCGATCGAGTTTAATTTCCCCAATGCCAGGCACGTTGGCAAGGCGGGAATCAATCAGTCTTGACCCACATTATACAAATCAACAAAGCTCTGGCAGCAGATGGCGTGGAATTAAGCAGCCTTACAATAATTCGCGAAGAATATCATTCGACCCAACCTAACCTTATAACCTGACCTAATCCAGGTTGTGTGTCCTTGTGAGTCACGTTATCGACTAAGGGGGCTTACCTCTAACGATTCTGGGCACGAATTGAACTTGACCTAATACTTAAACTTGAAACGTTTCATTTTTCACTCCAATTTTTTTTATGAATGAAAAAATCAGTATCAATTACCATTTTTCAGCCTCAAAATATCCAGACGAAGGCGATTTATGTTATTGCGACAAAGATATGGAGAGCTAAATAATGACGAATAGCAATGAGGGTTAATAAACAAGACTATGTCAATGATCCCTGCAGCAGCCTGCTCGGATTAAATTTAGCTAATAGAATATACCGTACAGCTCCTCGTTGTTTGGGCAACTATTTGGAGCGCGAAGTTGTTGACACTATGTAAAGGCGTATGAACTCCTACTTGGCATAACAGCATACCTATAAGCATATTACGTAAACGGGTTCATGTGTTACTATGATGCGTATAGCATACCGTACACAGCTTATCGTAACATGTCTCTCCCTAGCATGATGTGTGTTTACATCGGTAGAAGTGGTGAAGTGATGAAGGTTTACTCTACTATTCTCGTTAGTAAAAATAAACTATTTCACATCGTCATAGCGTGCAGACGATGATGATTGTTTACTCGATTTTGACACATTTCAAGGTAAATATATATACATATATGTATACGCATCAGGCATGCTAAAGCGGAATGCGAACGCTTTTCTGAATTATTATCATCATCACGCGATGCTTCACATTACGCAGCAATCCTGTTTATCAATTTCACTTTTCATGTTTACATGTATATTCTCCCGGTTATTGACCTGCTTTATTTTTCTCCCTCTCCAAACCATATCCACCTCTCCACACCCTTTCCTCTCATTTTTTATACTAATTGTATATTTCTCTGAGCAATTTTGAAACGAATAATAATGATGGTGATTAAAAATTGAAAATAAAAAATAAACAATCGTAGAAAAAAATAAATTCTCGTTGAAAACTCAAGACAAACATCCGGAAAGAAAGTAGACTATAGGTATACATACCTACATATAGCATACGCATAATAGAAACGGCATAGATTGGTACACGATTTAATAGGCAGCTGAATTGTTCGGTGGTACGAGGTATAAGGGGAGGAGGAAATAGAACCAGGGGATAGATAACGACACAGATAAATAGATAATAATTCTTGTGGTCTGAGGAGTAAAGGTCGATGACCCTGCGTTTGTCTACCAATTCAGCGAGTGAGATCGTATCTATTTTTTTTTTTTTTTTTTTTTCACCGTGAGAAATAGCCGTGAGCTATTATTTGCTCGTCATTTTTGACGGCTGTTCATTATCACCGTTGTCGTTTCTTCATGCGGTCCGAACAATACAATTTAAAAAAAGTAGAAAAAAAAAAACTCGGAGAAATTTTTTCGTCAAATTCGACAAATAAAATTAGTCAACATATTCCCTGCAGCGAGCAAATTTCCGTCCGTAAATATAGTCATGACGTCAGACCAACCGAATCACCGAAATAATCGCTAGACGTGCCGAAGCCTGTTGCTAAAAATATACGCGCGATATCAGGGATAGCAAATTTTTCAAATACGCAATATTATCATTTTCGTGTTTTTCACACAGCTTTTTCTTCCAGCTGTACATATATTATATCATCGTACGAGGAGTTTGCGCAATCTAATATTCCTATTTTAGTGATTATACAGTCAAATTGCTATCGTAGATGCCTACGATTTATGTGGAGTGGAGAAAATTGTCATCGATGTTCACGCCACGCAATTATATTTGAAACTTTCATCCGTTTTCAATCACCAATAATCGATCGGCTGTCTGAAACTGACTGTCGTTCCGTAGAAATACCTACTTATCGTCAAGAGGCTAAAGAAACGTGATCATGCGATCGACCTATGGTCTAGAAAACATCATCACCAGTGCAGATGATCGGAACCAGCTAGAATCTACTACATCATCGGTGATTCTAAACGTTTGATTATGATTTCACGCGAGATAAGAGACTGATTTGCGCCAAAACAAATAGCTTCATTGGAAGAGCGTCATGAATTCGCGTGACTAACTAATCCCTGAGTCAAAATCTATACATGTACACGTGACGCCTATATCCCGTTTAACTCGTTACTTTCAAATGTACACGACCTTGCCGCTGGCTAGTCGTGCAATGCGCGATTACAGCTGCAGAGTAGAGTATTAGGCATGGTTACCTACAGTGCCAAAATAATTCTGCCGATGTGATTAGCTTGATAATTCGAGTATAGATATAAATCTAACATTGTTTACAGTCGCGAAATTTTATTTTGATTTTACAAAACTGAAGCAGTTTAATTATAATTTTTCAATCGTGCTAAATAAGTCAAGCCAATTTTTTTTTTCTGATTTGCCAAAAGGTAGGTATAGGCAAAAGTGTACGTACATCCCTCTCTATTATTCCGACATGAAAAAAACACTGTTGTTTATTTTTATTCTTGCGACCTTGTCAATTGCTAGCCGGACGTTTAATCAATAACTCTGAATAACAGCACGTAGGCCGGTTCATATGTACATTCTCGTGAGTAAAGACCGATTAAAGATCTACCTGATCGGATCTGCAGTAAACAATAACGTTTTCTATCAATGAACAGAAAATCGAACGACGAAATCGACTGCTGAATATAAGAAAGCTGTACAGGGTGGAAAGAAATTATGTGTCGCTGGTTTGTCGGATGATTCTTTGAGTCGAGATCGGTGGAGCGCCCCAATAACATGCCCCCGCAAAATTGACCTTGATCCTAAAACTCAAGGTCAAAATTTTTTGTGAGCTTAGGAAATTCCGATTGTCAGTAGAAAGAAAAGTCTCTGAGGAACCATAGGTCGGAAATGAACTTTAGTTCCGCATTTTTTTCAACTCTATGATTTTTTTTCGCAATGAAGGATCTATTTTTGACACTGATGTCCCTCTTGATGAGAAAATTTTTTTAAGCCCATAATAAAAATTTCCAATAAGTCTCAACAAGGTCAAGATGGATTTTGCGGGGATATATTGTTGGGGCGCTCCACCGATCTCGAGCTGGAGATTCATCTGGCGAAGCCGCGACACATAATTTCTTTCCACTCTGTACATGAAACCAGTCATGTCATTAAAGACACAAAATCAATGGTAATAATAAAAATCAGTTAGCTGAGAGAGTTTGATAGCGAATTTGGGCGTGTCGCTGTGTAGTAAAACCATTAGATATCAAAGTAAACCCTATAGTAATTCCACATTATCAAACATGTTCAACTAAAGTACGAAAACAATTTCAACTATAACACATGTTAATGACAATATTAGGTGTGCCTGAATGATACGCTGTCAATTAAATGCAAAAGAAGCGAAAAGGCTCATCTGCAGGATAAAATATGAGATGAATGATTGTCACCTGACCCGAGGCTCAACATTTTCTGTGGGTAATCTTCTACAGCGAAAGAGAGTTAAGAACAAGTATATAGGAAAAAGAAGATATGAAAGTCGGGAGAAACAAATTTGTTTCAAAAGAGAAGAAAAGCAACGGTAGGCATGCAGCTGCGTATCTTTATATACGAAACGTCAAACACAGCTGACCGCGTACAGTAAAACTGCTGCAGGTCGGAAAGAGAAACTAAAGAGACGATAACCAGAGGCAGGTCGACTCACGGCGTGACGAAGTATGACGTCATGCTGCAAGCCACACGATTCCTCATTACGAAGAAAAAAAACAACAAAAAAACCCACGGATTTCAAATGTTGCCTAATTCCAGGTCAATCGAAATACGAAATTTACCCCAAGGACGAGTCGGATTATGATACGCTACTGCATCGTGATCATGTACCATGTATTTCGTACAGCCCCTCCATATAAGTATATGCAGGAATAACGATCAGCCTCGTAACAAATTTGCAAGAAATCGCAAATAATTGAAGTTGAAGGTAGTCGAGATATGTGGGTAGGCGATTTTTCCGTCAAACTTAAAATGTTTTCGGTTAAAGTGCACGCAAATGACTTAATTGCTCAAGAACGAAGAACCGGAAGTATAAATTCCTGCTGCAGAGTTAAGGTGATGGAATTTCAGATAAGCTTTTTTTTTTTTGTTCATTATCCGACGAGGAATCTCTGCAGTTCCGTTATATCTGCGTGGACGTAATGACTTGCATACAGTAAAAACACAATATTCGTAAATTTTCTAAGTTTGAAACGTGTAGATTTGAAACAATGTTAATTGTCGTTTCGGTGAGACCTTGTTCAGATTGGATTATGTCTCGACGGCTCAGAAAGTTTTGCGGTCATTATTCATTGTGAGTAATGAGAGGATATTCCGTTTCCGTAACTGCAGGAGTTTGCACACATCCGGACGGGGGATAGAAATTTTTTGCAAATATATTTCAACGTCAGAAACCAAACTTTGTAACAATAATTTGATCGGGCATTATTAACCACTGCGTGTGTAACGGGATGATTACGCCCGTATTTTTTGAAGCTGGATAACGATCTCGTGATGAGAAAAAAAAGCAGCAATGAATATACTAGTTGTATATAAAATTATAGACGTAAAATCGCGTAAAATGGCTTGGCCATTGATTAGGGGTAAAAATAGAAGAAAAGGCCAAAAAAAAAAGAAACAAAAATTTGATTCGGTGTGATTTTGAAATCGTGATTCTTCTTCTATTAAGTAAAACTGGTTTCACATACACATACCATTTACGAAACGGTCGACGGTCAGAAACGATTACGCCTACGTTGAACTTTTTAGAAAGAAGCAGCCGGTTCTGTAATATTTTGATTTCCGAAGATGTAAAACCCCCAAATCTGCCGCGTGAATCAAGGTTATACATTTGTGTCCCCGCCCGGGGCAATTGGTATGGTATACACGTAGTTTGGAATAAGAAAAAGCAAAGCAGATTTGATTTGACCGTGATTCTAAAGTTTAACGCGATATATATTAAACCGCAACGGAAACTGGTTGTTGATAACATTCATCACTAATGCCTTATATAGAGCGCGAAAAACTATATATTATACAAGAAAACGACTGATGACGCGAGGTTTTCCCGCGATATTCTGAAATGTCTGAAGAATCTTTCTCACAAGCTTTATGAGAAATGTGAATTTTTCATACAGATATAGGGAATAGGCGGAGAAATGGCCCCACCGAGAAAATAAGCCTTAGATAGAGACTTGAACTTATAGATCTTGGAATTTCCACTGAAAACCGATAGCCTAACTGCAGACAACGAGCGTCAAAAGCCCTCAAGTACTTGAAAAGTTGGATAACGGCAGGCCAACTATAATGGGTCCACTGAAAAGTGTTCGGAATTTTTCCAAACTGTGAGAATGTTTATGCATTCGATCCGAGAGACGTTTAACACGAAATAAACCGTACATGAGAATTTTATGAGAAAAAGCAGGACAAATAAATTGAGCGTAAATTTGGAAAAAAGTTCGTGAAATTTTCAAGAGCAGGCCCGTTTTGCCCGACCTTTTTACCCGGTTCTTATAATACACCAATAGATGATTTGGCGTTTAAAGTTTCCAAGCAGCAGGTGAAAAAAAAAAAATTAATTTATAAGCGCGTTTATTAATTTTTCGAAATTTTTCGAAATTTTCAGGGTATAGCCGCGTTCCGTTCGCTTCTCTCCTATAATTTATGGGAAAACTTCGAGGCATTCTCGTTTTTATACATTTATGCAGAAAAATACTCGATTGTGGAAATTCCGATATCCAATATGGAAATAGAATTGATTCAGGTGATAATCAAAGTCGTGTGGGGGAATATGAATTTCCTGGTAAAATTCAAAGTTGATGAAATTTTCCTGACTCGATTGGCCCAATGTCCAAACATCCTACATCTACAAACAATAGACAAAAATATTTCAAATAACTTTTCAAGACGGATTGTAAGCGTAATAAAATATCCACTCACAATCTCAGTCACAGGGAGGGTCAACGTCCCTGCCTGCCAGGATACGCTGGCCTTATTGTTTACTAGTTTTTAGTAGAAAAAAAAAACCAACAAAAACGGACATCTGGCAATAGAAAAAATAAACGATATGCAGACCGAGCCGGGAGAGAAAAAGGCTCTTAAAAATTATGTATCTACAAGCGGATGAGAGAAAACACATAATATCCTACTCCTCCGTCTGGGGTCATGATGAAATATTTAAATATCCGAGTCCACTGCATGATGGAAGTGGCGTGAAAGTCAATTGTCACATCAATGATTACCAAAAGCGTGAAAAAAAAAAAACTTTTTCTGGATATGTTTTGATATATTTTTGATTTAGCACTTTTTGTGCTCAAGTTTCCACACAAATTGATTTTCGATCTTTCCATTAAGTACTAGCGGATTCAATTGAAAGAGCCGCGGGTATTGAAATGTGCGTATTTTGAGTGGCAAATGAAAAAGAAAGAAAAAACAAACAGAAAAGAAAACTGAGTACCGAAACATGAAGTAACAATAACAACAAGGTCGTCTCCGCCGTTTGGAGGTGCCCGTGGCCTGCTTTTGAAATGTTCGCTCAATATGAGATATGTGCATTATTATGTATAAATGTATACCGCATGATCTCGACCGTGATGATACATTAACATCTGAATTCCTGACTTTTATTTCTAACGCGCGATATACTCTGTAGAAATTGAATTCAATGACAAACTTGTACAGACGTGGTTCACGAGCTGATGTAATCAAACAGTATAATATAATGTAAAAGAAAACTGCTTGCGTCCAAAATGAATTACCAGACTTTTCGTTGTGGATAAAGAAAGCTCGCGACAAGAATCTCGCGTTTTATAATCATGTTCGAATATCGCTTTCTACTGCGCATCTCCGCTCAGCAATATGTATAGGTACTCATATTTTATGGGTCACTGCCGAATATGCCGAACGTAACGACCCGCAACCGGGAGAATTTCATCAGCGTAAATAAGTTGGCTAGATATACTGTGATTGCAATTTTAGTTTTTATTTATTCAATGTTTCTTCTTCATTTTTAGGCTCACTGATTCAAGTGCTCAAATTATACCGACCTTGAAATATCAAGTAGAGTATGTAGCAGCCTGTATAAATAGATATACAGTTTGTTTCATTAGAAAACAAAACAAACAAAAAAAGTAAAAATGATGTGAAGAAAATAGACGAAGAAATGAATATTTACATAGATAAGTCACTAAACAAATGACATGTAATTATATTCGCATATACATACATAAAAAACTTGAGGCGCCATTTACGTCTTGTCAGAATAATGTCAACTGATCTTAAGCAAGAGGCTCGCATTTCCGTAGAATAAAAAAACAACATCATAACAACGACATCCCGCATGTATACGTAATGCAATATGCATCGCGGCCAGCTAACAATAAGATATAATATACATATTCGGCGTCTACGACGAGAAATATGAGTATGGCGCGCCTCGAATCAAGCAGAAATCGCAGACCAAAGTACAGTAGTCATGAAGACAAGAAATAGGGACTAAATAAATAAATAAAACTGCAGCACTTTCAACTTATCGGACTTTCTACATTTTCGGGAGTTGAAGTACAGCAGTCTAGAAGAGAAGAGCAGAAATTTTAACAGAATGAGATTTCACTTCGATTATACATACCGCGAAAATCGAGCAAAAATAATTATTGAAAAATCAATTTTTATTTTTCTTTCAGAGAAATAGAAAAACAGCCACTACCTACTATCGAGCGTGAATTGTCATTTCAAAAGAGTGAAATCTCGGACTTTTTGGAGTGGAAAATTTACTCTTTCAGACCGTTGCACTTTTCACTCGAAGAAATTTCCACAGAATATATTTACACGAAGTTGACTACTATAATATGTACATATACCTCGATACAAGTCTTTCCGTATATAGATATATATATATATATTCGAGGCTTATATATACGTAATGTGAACCATATTCTTAAGACGAATTCAGATGTCGTCATTGCGTGTAAAACACGAAGCCGGTAGTTTTTCTTTCCTTGACGTCATATTAAACTGAATGTTACAACAAATTTAATACGCATACATAAACATTATACATCTAAGCTTAAAAATAACATCGTCACGGGCAGGATGCGATCTGGGAAAATTGACTGCAGTGAAAAGCCTTTGCGGTTTGTTTCCGTTGCGTATAATAGTGAGACAAAAGACCCGTTATAGGTACTGTATAATGTTGTTCAGTCGCTTCGGTGTGTATCTATAATTAGAGATTAAACAATTAAACATACTTTTTCGTATACCGCCATACAAGTACCTCCACGTACACTTATCTTTGACTTTATCACCACGATACACGGACGTGATAATTTAAATACGGAACAGCGCACGTTGTCGCTGAAATCTGATTGGCCAGTGAGAGAGTTCCGATGATTCAATCGAAATCGAAATTCGTGTTTATTTTTTTGATCAGTTGATCAATTTGTTTGATGAGTACATCAATTCAATGATACGAATTGCAATTAGTCACCATACCTCATCCAGGAATTTTATGCGTTCGATTCGATCTTTTGACATTAGGTTTTTCAACTTACCGCGAATATTTCGTTCACATTGAAAAGTTGACAATCAATTGCAATTGTATAGAATTCATCGATAAATTGGAATCG
Organism: Ametastegia equiseti; assembly: GCA_963989295.1. NCBI lineage: Eukaryota > Metazoa > Arthropoda > Insecta > Hymenoptera > Tenthredinidae > Ametastegia > Ametastegia equiseti. The sequence continues at coordinate 13,521,296 of OZ022389.1, read as the reverse complement.
AAGAGTATTTTTGTTTGGGGCAGAACTGGTTTCGGTCAAAGAACTACATTTCATGGGCTAAAGTGAAATGAATGATTGTTATCTTGTTTTAAAAATGGCAAAAGATATATGCGGTTGAAGTTCAAACCGAAATATGTGTGAAAAATATCGCAATTTCAAAAGTTGAGGTTTTGCAGAACAACCCGCTTTTCCTAAATATAGTATGTAAAATATATCTATCTCTACCACGCTTATATTTCGCAATTATATGACAATATTTCATGAGTTGCAAAACGGCGGATTTTTTCCATAATACATTCTGTTGCGATAACAGAACGAACTTCAGACTCGTGAAAAAAATTCGCGTCGAGTTGCTTATCAGTGGATAAAAGATTTAAATTCCAAATAGGATTCGAATGCCACTATTCCCACACGACGATAATCTTTGAACAAAAATTCATGCTCGCTAAATTCGAACTTCCTATAATTGCGTAAGTTGTCTCTCGATCGAAACAGTCTTCCAAAACAAAGGTCCCCAAAATCCGCGGATCATCTCCATAACATGGTCGGATTCTTTGTTGAAAATGAAAAATACTTTTTTAACAAGAATTTTCTGCGATGCTTAGTTTAGACGCTATAGAGCCGATAAGGTAGCACCAATCAAAGATCAGCTTCAAAAGCTAATAGTAGAATTCGCTATACTGCGTTGAAAAAAGCTGGAGATAACTATATAGCTTCCTGCTATAGTTTTCAAAGCTGATCTCTGAATGGCGCGTCTTCATCGACTCCATAACGTCTAAACTAAGGGTCGGAAAAGGTTTATTTAAAAAAACGTATTTTTCGTTTACAGCAAGGAATCAGACCACGTAGAAATAGTCCGCGAGTTTTATTACACCCTGTATATCCAAGTGAAACAATAGAATAAAAAAAAAAAAAAACGAACATCCTATCGCCAAAAAAGGACTCTTTGCAATCGTAATAATAATCCAGCTACGGCTTAACATCGCCTAGGCTTGATCCAACACCTTCGTGTTGAACGTCACGTCGCAGTCGAGGCCCTGCTGCCCGCTACGGCGTACACTTATATGCATGGCTGGCTCCGTGCGTGAAACATCGTACTTGTACAGCATACATACAAAAGTATGCGTCACAAAAGAGGGGAGGTATAGTAGTAGTAACAAAGAACAGTATGTATTCAGTCCTCCCTTCCTCCCTTTCTCCCTCCCTCCCTACCGCCCTTTCCTCTACCTCATGAAGCTGGGTATTATTTTGTTAGTTTTTATAACTTCCACGGAGCGTACGTCGAACGTATCTACGTTAAAAAAATAATAAAAAAATAAATAAGAATAAAAAGAATAATTGCTCGTTTGTTGGTTTGCGAGGAGAAATCGGGTACTGGAATTGTGTTGTGTATTAATTACCGTTATTAAATCATCTCCCAACCGCACGTAGTTCTCGGATAGAAACGGGTAATTTAACCTTTTACTTAGAAATTGTTAGAAAAAGAAAATTCCTACTCACTCGTTACGTTACTCGTTTATATTGTTAATCATCTTGAGAATTTTTTTAACTGTATGGTATACGTATACCTTTGTCGAGATCGTAATTCGAGTTGAAATAAAAACAAAACAACAAAAACTCTCGACCTTTGTTCTCGACGATCAGTTGTTCGAATCCTCAGTAATCGTATAGATTCATCTCTATACGCTGCCAATCCGACTGATTGTAATTTGAAATAATTCGTAAACGATTGGACTGTGAACCGTGAAGATTGATTCGTTGCGCGCGGTTATGGTTATGGTTATAACTGTAAAGTTCTTCGGTGGTATCAGACGCCGATTTAAAACAGATAAAGCTCATAAAATATGACGAAATAGACACCGATGCATTACATACATATTACATTATGTATATATACTATACATAACGTATGTACATGCATTTTTACGCATCTTCGTGTAGCTCTATATAATAAAAATATCTATACCGTTAGACGAGAATCCATATATCGTATATTATACTTACGTGAGGTTTAAGTTACGAGACGATAGAGAGCTGTCGATATCACAAAAGGTAGACAACGAGTAGTTTTCAAATGTTTATAAAAGTTCTCTTCTCTTCAGATCTAATTGTAAGTAGGATGAAACAAAGGAGCGCGCGCTCGTTGGGGGCAGCAGCAGCAGCAACAGCAGCAGCAAGCGCAACCGGCTGACGCAACGAAACGTCAAAATTATTTTACTCTTGACGTTTCCGAACGATTACGAACGAGTGAACTCTTCGAATAAATATATTTATATACAACAATGATATTACTTTCAACAATATTATAATGATTTTTATGTATGTTTATTTTAACGAAGAAACGCACACGCAATAAATAGATTTAATAATTATATAAATATTGTTTTTTTTTTGTTTTTTTTTCGCTATCTTTTTCTTCTAATATTTAAGAGTAGTCAGCCTTTAAGTTACTTCTTAATATTGGTAATCGCTTTTTGTTTCTTGATTATTTTTATTTCCTTGATATACTTGTCACGGTGGAATGTATAATACTTTAGTTTAAGTTTTTATTAAATTTTTTATTTTTTCTTGAATATAAGTTACACTATAGTTTAATCGCGTCGATTGATAAGTGTGTGTAACAAATTTCAAGTATTAAGCGTATTGGTTTATTTTATTTTTTTGTTTCTTGTCTTGTTTGTTTAGTTTGAATCCTTGTAGTTTAAGGCTTGGCGAATATTTAACAATTCATCGCTGACACGACACGGTTGCGTGTAGTTCAATAAACTACAGTTCTCCGGTTCATAGGAAGGCTCCAGTCGGAGCTAAAGAGCGCGCGCGGTGCGTCCGCTTAGGGATTCTCACTACATTTGACTCGTATCCTATCCACTTCGTACCGTGCAGCACACTTCGGCTGCCAGCCGTTCCTCTTTCCCCCTCCCCTCCCTACTTCTACCCGTCCCACCGCTCCGTAGCTCCCCCTCAGCCGGAACCCTCGTAAATGTAACGCTCTCTCGCTCACTATCTTTCTCGCAGGCGGATAATACCAGCTATAATGCGTATACCTACACATCTACTTCAGGGTAGTAGTAGTGATATTAAAGAAGAGGGGATTGTCGCAAATAGTTTTGCGAGTTTGAACTGGTCTCTGCGAGTCGAGAATCGTACAGATTCTGATCCATAAAGCGACTGCTAAAAGGATCAGAATAGATGTGTATATATTTACTGATAAAAGTTGAATATTCTGGAAGCGCTTGAAATGGCGCAATAATGCGTAAGATGAAAATTAATGCAATGGTATAGGAAACTATAGTTTGACAATCTTGCCGGTTACGGATTCGAAACACTTGAAAATTCACTTGAAGTCTTCTTGTGACTCACTAAATCGAAAAATCTCGAAGGCATATTCAGTTACTTGCGGTACGACCATTTCGTATAGTAGCAGATCATAATTCAAATTATAGCTTTCGACAGCGAGGCAAAGTATCGATATTGTACCTGTATAAATAATTGTCTTCTTGCGAAGTTTGAAGCAGTTTTAGCGGTATTAAAAATAAATCAACGACCTTGAAAATAGATCGAGAGATTTTCGAATAATGTTACGTATTGTGAAAATGGAGTGAAAATAAAAAAGAGAAAATTCAATATCCGAGCGGTATCTTGTAGATGAAAATTTGGGGATTGGCTATGGCATAAAACGTGACGCTTTCGTCACGTGCGAGTAGGTCGAGTTCGCTTAACCTCATCAGCTGTTCTTGACACTACGTTACGGCTCTTGCAGTCGGTCGGATAATGCCAACGATCTTTTCAATATTATCTAGATAATATCTGGTAGAGGACAAAAATAGCCGTGGCGGTAGGCTGCTGGCTGACGATACGTACGGACGTCACCGACCGACTGCCCGAACAAGCAGAAAGAACTCTCGTTGCTTGAAGGGCCCTAGATCACCGAGAACATTCCGTACTAACTTTACGCTGAAAAATCTACAGCAGATTTTTATGGAATTTTTTTTTTCTATCCTTTATTTCCTTACAGCTTTTTTAATCATTTTTTTTTTACTGTATACCAACTGAATTCAACTGCGTGAAAATCATTCTAACATATTCACTCGGTTCAAGTCTCTTTGTTCGAAGATATGGCAACGAAGTCTGATGAAAGAAATGTTTCGTTAGAATCACTTCTCATACATCTCGATTGTATATTATTATGAAATTGACATTTAAGGCGATATGGTACAAATCGGTTTGAACCTAACCTATGCTAACATAAGCAATATGAATCTGAGTAGAATCCCATTGGTTTTTACCAAATAGTAACATACTTAGCCGCTTTCTGCCGTAGTAAAGCATTAATCTCCCGAGTTTCATTCCGGTAGGTTGTATATTTTTGAAGAAATTACGAGCCGCGTTTTTGAAGTGATAACAATTGGTAATAATGGCGTTCCGAACATATTCCTGTATCACCCTAGGGCGACATGGTTCGAAAATCCATTATTACCTGTTGTTGTCACCTCGAAAATGCAAATCATACTTTCTTGACGACTACCCAACGGATTCGAATGAACCCTCTACGAATGAGTTCAGTTTTTTGGCAGAATGTAGCCAAGTATGTCACTTCGTTGAAAATAAATTGATAGGATTCCTGTAAAACTCATGTTTTTTCATGTTAGCTATAGGTTAAGTTGGGAGTAACCTATACTATATCACCTTAATGGTCTAATTGACGATCGATCAATTCATCAATCATCGGGGAAGTTGGTATAGGTATAATATGTGAATTTCGGATAACTGCGGCTGTCCATATATTTCATGTGTTCGGGATGACGCAAGATCCCCTTTAGACTTCCCAGGCGGAGTTTCGGGAGCGTAGGAAAACCAAGATAGATAGGGCTGGGTAAACCGGTATGAAAGTTCTGCGAGGGGTTGTGTACGCAAAGGGTCAATGAATACAACGGATGATTCGGACATATATAAATATATGCATATCTGCTAGATGATAGAGCAGACGAGTCTACGTGTAATAAAGTTTACGCAACAGCCGCGATATTTCGAGTAATTTCTATACGCACTTTTCATAAATTTCTTTTTACTCACGCGGAAGCAGCCGGTGTTAATTTCGAAACTTCAAATTCCAGAGTAAGAAATTGCTGTTTTATGTGAAGAGGGGTGAGGGGGGGGGAGGGGGGGGGGGTAATTCAGAATGTAAATATTTAACAATTACAAACTATACGCTCACGTGCGAGTACACACTGTTTTCAATCTTTCGTTTACTTAGAATCGTACGATATATGACATTAGATTAGGTATCCATAAAAGAAGCTTATTGTGATACCGCCAGTAAGTACGTACAGATACTCCTCAATTGAGACATTAATTAATGTATGTACTTGAGAATAATAATATAATTATTTGGCTTAGGCCTTCATCGCAGTAGAGTCTAGTACGATGTGGAAAATTAAAAATTTATCTCCCGCCAAAAAGCTGGGTGAATATGTTTGTATTCTTTATCAAAAAATCTTCAAAATTATTTTTATGTATAACTATAGATGGATATTTTGACTACCTGTAATTTAAAGGCGGATTTTTTTTACTGGAGTTGAATATTTCTTCTACAATATCGCTGATTCTTCGATTCGAATAATTCTTGAGACATCGACTACAATCCTGATTGAGCAATATCTGTCTATCAGAAAGATGATTTCTTATGATTTTTACCACGTGTTTTGTTTGTTATGATACTTGTGTTAAAGAGAAATTACTCAATAAACCTCGTCTAAAAGACAGGAGCCGCACATAATTGAATTAGTTTCATCACGCATTCGTCGTTTCGTGTTACACCCGCGGTCTGCAGTTCGTTCGCGTGCCTATCCATTTCGGAGCAATCGCACGAAAAGTTTATACTCTTCATTGCACGAAAACTAGAAAATAATACATACATCCACAATACGATACGAACGTGTTTATCCGATTGGAACGGCATATTCCACCCCTATTTCCTTATTTCTATACGGTTAACATTCTTTTGACAACGAGCGAAACACAATACATGCCCAAAAATGACATCATCTCTGAAAATGCAATGATAAAAAGTTACAAGACTGGCCTAATGCGGTCAGACGAGTTATCTACTTATTTTGAGTCAGTTCGAAGAATATTGTTCGCCAGGCAGCCATTTGAAAATGGTTGGGGTCATTTTGACTTCGTCTGACTAGTGCAGAACGACTGCAGGGAGGTGTGACCAAAAAGGTGATATATTCTTTATATCAATTCTGACGTTTTGATTTTTCCACGTTTCACGACACAAGATATCCGAACCGTTCGTTTTGAAAGGTCGTTGCACTTCTCGCACGTTTTAAACCTATACGATTTTGGTATCTATTTGAATTCCTTGCTGTCGATATCAGTGCGTAGAATCGATCGGCGGATACGCACGAATACATCAATTATTTATCAGGATACTTTGCCCAGCTGTCTTCCATGGCATTATACCCCGTTATCATACTATTTTATTCATTCTATCTCGGGCGCTTTCACGCGCAGGCATCAGATTTAGTATATTCGTAGAACAAGATTAATAAGGGTTGCTAGCTGAAATTTAGATCCATTCGAACGAAGGCTTGGGCACTCGCATAATTTGTAATTTGCAAGTAATATATAAGCAGCTATACCTCACGGTTTTTCTCCTTTTTTTTTTTCTACACCGCTTGTCTCACAAAATATCCGGATACATATACTGAAGTATTTCATCAAATTTTTTTACCACGTTTCATGAAATAACATTCGTTATTCAATCACCCGATAAAGAATATACATACCTACTGTCAATCAAGCAATGTTTGCTGAAGTAGGTAAATATCAAGGGTGTACGATGTGCTACTGGCAATTATCGGATAGCCGAGCCTTTGTCGACGCGATCATAAATATGTCTATAGAGCGATAATATACAGTAAACGAGACTAATTTTAAAGCAAAAAAAAAACTAAATTTTATCTTATAGATCGCCAGGCGTTGGATAATAGAAATTTTGTAGGTCGAATAAAATGGTGAAACATTCTGGCGGTTGGGACATGGGCACTGACCGATAAGAACGAATTGTGCGAAGATTTAGGTCACTGAGAAAATACGCAAGTGACTTGCTCGCGTGGTTATCGAATCTAGTTCTCTTTAAAACATACACACCATGACCAGTTTATAATACAAATACTGGTAGTCTTAGCAACTAGCAATTGGTAATTGAATCTGATAGAAAAAAATTTGAACGAACTTTTCTTGCTCACATAGCGTGTTTCGCATTTAAGCATTTCAGTTTTCGCGCAGTTAGTGCGATTGTAACCGTATACGTTTTGCGTATATTTGTTATTATTTTCGTACATAAACATCACGTTTGTTGATAATAAATTTCAATCTATGCGAAAGAGGCCCCTCTTCTATGGGCCGAAACGTCATGAACAGTCTGACTATTCATTGACCCACAACGCCAAATCAAATGTCAATATTCACACTGACGAGGTCAATGAAAAGGATTTGTGATTGATAACTTGGGTATATATAACAAGCTTTTTATGTACGTATACGTATATATGTATAGTTTCCTCGAACTTTCTGTAGCAGTTATTGTTTTACTGAGCAGCATAACAAGTAACAAGGTGCTCAGTCTTTTTTATGAATACTTAGAGACTGTTCAAGGTCTCCGGAATTATGTCTTCGAGAGGAATATCGCCTCGAGTAACTCGACGATGACAATCATGTATGGAAGCAAATCTCTCCAGTGTTAATGCGCAGTATAATGATCATTGAAATGTTATGCTGATATCGTAGCATGTATGCGCGATTGAAAGTATATCTGGAGAGATAACTTTCAGAGTTGCCGAAGGCTAACGTCAGGCTCCTTGCTGTCCTCGCAAATTACTTAATATATTCGATCCTATTTCAAAGACTTGCGCGCCTACGTCTCTGCCAATTTAACTTCCTGTCTACTAAAGTGTCAAGGTTGGTGAGAAACCATAAATAACATCTGACGCCCGAATAGCACGGGGTGCACTAGGCCACGGCTTCTTAAAATCAAAATATACAATTTATTCTCCACTCTGAAGATTTTTGCCTGCCAATTTCCACGACATTTTCAAGAACGGAACTTTTTGTTTGGCCTTTTCAATATTTAAGTATATGCAAATTAATGTTTCATATTTTCAATGTAAAAAGTATCAAGTCCAAAGGAGTCCTTTCAGTTCAATTTCTAACGTTAATTGATTTCGAAGGTATTGGAAACGGAGTTTCGTATTTGAGGCATCGTATACAGACGACAACTAAATCCCGGAAAATTAGCAAAAATACAAAATGGTTTTTCAACGATTGCATTACAATTCAGAAAAAAACACACCATGATTTTCTGAAACATCAGAAAACACACAAAATTCCCTGCCTCTTCAAGGTTTTCTAGGTTTTCCTGATGCGTACCAACCCTGATGAGGTCATCCAAAAATTTGGGGCTCCGTGTCGAGGTTCATTTTTTGAAATTCTCAGTTTCCTTGCTCTGTTGCTAGGGAAAACATTATATACATTTACAATATACATACTGTATACATAAACGAAGCTTTTCAATTCGATCTCGCGTCGTTGGTGCAACGAAGACGGAACCGGACGGACGGGGGTGCAGGATTAGGACGAAAGTCGACCGACCGAAGGACAGAACGAGAGAATGCGAGAGAGAGAGAGAGAGAAAGAGAGAGATGGAGAGAAATATCGATTCGCAGGTGGTGCAGCCCCTTTTGAGGCCAGACTATAGGCGTCTGTCTAGGCTGATGCAACCTTGCCACCCCATATCATCTATGTATCCCGCTTTATCCACCCTCGCCTCCATAGCCCCTGTTGCTTTTCTTGGAGCGTTCCAAGCTTCGCGGTTATCGTCTTCACTCGGACGAGCAATTGATTCCGAAATCATATAAAAGGCAATGAATATGGATTAGAGAAAATTCTCATATTTATTATTACGTAATAAAGCGAAACGAAGCCCTGTTTGTTTGTTATACATCATATATATTTTTTTCTTTGGTTTTGCAATCAAGTATACGTTAGAGAGTTGCATCGTGGTTGGTCTGCTTCTTTTCATACTATTGTACTTTGTGAAGTTACGTATGTATATGGCATGTACCTATATTGCGAGAAACGGTTAAACGTCGCTGTAATGACGTTACGCAAGAACTACCGTGCGTAACTGAAAACAGTAGATATTCTGAGAGATCAAAGAACCTCTTGTTACAGTGGCTAGGGCAGCGTTCGCTCTACAGAGACATTTTTGATAATTCTATTTGTTTTTTTTTTTTTTTCATCAGGATCGTAAAAGTGGCGTTAAACGTGGAGCTAGATACAGCACAGAGTCAAAACCCCAAATTCATTGTCAGTACAAACCAACAAAATCGGCGCTTCACTGAATTGAATAACAAAAAAATGTAAACGCAGCTTATCTACTGCATTTCAATATTTGCTAGATATATCCAGTCTGAATCCACTGTAACGAATACACCGAGTCGATCTAGTTATCTTCTCGGATATCTACAGTTGATAACATTATGGAATAGTAGACATTTCGAATAGAAAAAAGACGGTTACATAGTTATAATGCGCAATTCGTAAAATGCGTACAGATTTGTACAACAGACGGAAGTACACGACGAAGGAGACATGCAGTGTAGGGGACAAGAACCTGCCTTTTTTCGTTCCAACCCCTTCGTATATGTCCGTTGATTTTGCGGTCTTTTACCTTTAACCCCAAAGGCCTTTTTCTTTTCTTCAATAGTACCTGTTAGTGTTATTGACCGAAGAAAAGGCGATTAACGGGATCGCGTTTAGAATAATGGGTAAAAGCCTGCGTCGGCGTGCGACAATATTATTCATTCGCGGGTCGACGTCCTGCGGAATAAATCTGAGAGAAATTCATGTACGAGTTCTTATGTTCGAGAATAAAGAACTTGGCACCAACTTCCGCGATTTATTGGGTCAGTTTCAACTCGTGCATAAGATCAATGCGTTCAGGGAGGAACTTCGAAGGAGAAGATGTTATGCAATATTGTAGACGATCATTCGATTTCAATATACCTGCGCGGTTAGTCTTCAATTGCAGATTTGCAATGACGGACCCTGGCATATTGTATAACAACAACAAATTTTAACCGGATGGTCAACGCAAAGGGATAAAAAGTCGAAACAACGCTTCGTCACTACATGTTAATAAGGTTTTAGAGTTATTCGCGAATGACAATAACCGTTATAGGTGTGCAGGTACATACGTGTTAGTAGATGGCTAGAGCCACGAGCACAATTAATAGAATCACAGATACAGTGGCACATTTGGGCACACTATAGACGATTTCGGATTCTGACTTGGTAAACATCCGGTCTTTTCATCTTATCATGTATAAATTGAATGTAGTTCTGCAGCCAGTATTGTGTAACAATAATATACAGCATACGTATTTTTTTCACGATAATAATCATCGTTCAGTGTATTTTGTATGACGTCGGATTTAAATAACGTTACAATTTGCTACACGTATTACACAGACCTTGATAAAACTTGACAATCAGACTTTGTACCTGTTTTCTCAACGTAAACATAAACATAAACATTTATGCAATTTACTTCCCGATGCAAATGCGGCATTAATTCCGGATATTTTCTTTTCAACAATCGAAGATTCGTATTCGACGATGTTCACGTAGTTCGAAAATAGGATGGGAATTTGAATCTTTTGTTTCATCTATGTCGCGTTTCGTTATAGTCAGTTATATGTATAGCAGTCAGAATTATAGCAACCACTGTTGTGGTTCAAAAAATCAACATAAAATACATACAAATAAAGTTGAACTTTGTTTGGGCGAAGTTCAGGCTGATTCAAAATATCATTGTACGAATTGGGGATATTGGATAGAATCCATTGGTTCTATTGCCTGGGCAAGAAAACAACGCAGTTTCTACCTACTCGATCGTCAACTTTCGTCTCTCGATGGCCCTGAGCGAATAGTCTTTCTGGCATTTGACATAAGAGAGGAAAACTCATAATATGTAAAAAAAAAAAACTTACCCGGATGCGTCCAAAACGCTCCTACCCTCAGAGATCACCCAATCTTGGCCTCGTTCTTCCAACAGTTTAAGTTTTAGAAGAGGAAGAGCGAGTACCGTGGCCTCTGTGCTTGACAGTTTCTTGCACAACGCGCAATGGCGTCGTAGCTTCACAGCTGATCACTGCGCGCCAGTCTTCATACAAATCCGCCATTATGAACGTCAGAAAATAGTCCGTAAATAATCCTTGAGCAAAATGTTTTTGACCTTTTTGGAGTAGTTCACCTGTCAGAAATGTGAGGAAAATAAATTCCTGCATGCCAAAGTATATACGTATATATTCCATTTATTTCATTCGTACAATAAACAATTCATTCGTCCTATATTAACGGAATAGAGTTATAGGGGTATGGTTTGTATACATAAGCATCAAGTTTTTGAATTCTGCGCAGTAGACGTTCGAATTCTCTTTCAGAAAGAGTTAGAATGTCGAGAACGCGACTGCAATATACAATGATCAATTTCACAGGGGACAATCATTTATTTTTCAATACTACGCGAGCAACTGTCATCGATTGTCAATATTCTTCTCCAGCTTCCGATTGGCGAGCAATAAACATGACCGTATAATCGGCATTCGTGATTGGTTGAAATCGCAACATGATGCAACATGACGCTAAGTCGCGGACACGTAGCAGAAAAACTTCGCAAGATTGCTACTGCAGAGGACGCTACTTTCGCTACCGGGTTGTCGTTAACGCGACAGAGAAACGCGGATGTTCTCCTCTCTCACTCTCGGCGCAGCAATCTCCTTCTTGAATTCTCGTTAACACGGGTTTCCATTTCTCAAACCGCATCCTGGCGCCCTCTGTCTTAGCTCCGCCATAGGTAGCCCTGATTTCTGAACTATTCCTCTTACGGCATACTGTGGTCAACCTTTGTCGCTGATCAGGCCGTGACTAAGTTTTCTATTGAGTCTAAAGAAAGATTATTTATACAAGTAGTTACATGCCGCGGTCTGGAACGTCGTAATACATGTTAATAATTTTGTATCGTTGATATGTATTGTGTATTTTTCATTCTAGTCATTTAATTCTTATGTACTAAATCCACGAGAATCATATTGTAATAATTGTGTCTTCGCGAGACGGCCAAAGTAAGTTTTGATAAAATTTATCACTGTTTATCACAGTCAATTCGGGCTGAAATTTATTCAGACAACGTTAATTAATTTCATACAGTTCATACAGTAGTTTTAGTGAATCAAATTTTGGCGACTCGGAACTACTAATCGCGACAAATCGATTCTTGCGATAAATTCCGGTAGTTGGGGTAAAAAAGGTGAAAAGATTCCGAATTTCTCCACGAGCGTCCACGCCGGATTTGCAACTAGCCAAAAACTCCAAACGTAAATAAAATATTTGTCCGTAAGGTCGCGGGCGTGTTTTATTCAGAATCATATCAACTCATCACGTGTAGTGCTTTCGAATATTACCTGAATCATATTCAAATTCACGCGCTACGGTTTATTTCTTTCTCAGTTGAATCGCGAACGTGTCTGAGAAAGTTTTTGAGGTTAGATATCAGAATCGAAGTGAAACTTCATAAAACTTGACTTTCCCCTTTACCGAATTTTTCCAGAAACATGTCCAAATACGAAAGGTTCATCGATACGTCCACACAAGGCTTGGCTTGCTTATGTTTTCCCAACAAGGCAAAACTCTCCATGGCAGAAATAATGGAAATATTTTCCGAATATGGGGAGATAGCAGGCATTAACTGCGCCGGCAATGAGACAGGCTTTCGTTTTGTGAGATTTCGAACGAAGGAAGAAGCTTTGGAGTGCGCTATGGGTCTGGACAACCATCCCAAGATACGATTACAGCCACCCAAGTCAAAGTCTAAAGAATCCAACGACAATCCTCAACAAGATCAATTTGCTAGAAACAAACGAGAGAACGTAAACGATCGAAGAAATAATCAGACTTCGTACAACGGAGAGGAAAACGACAAAGCAGACTCGACGAGAGGCAGTCAATCCTCGAGAAAATCGCTAACGAAGAAAAATAACGGAGTCCAGAATGACTATAATGGTAATAATGACTTGAGTCATGCAAACAGTGAGTCAAGTAAAGAAAACTATAACGATCAGCGATGGGCAACACGTGACCTAAACCCAGCTGTAAGAAATGCAAATTCCAGACCAGCGGTGAATTTCCTAAGAACCAAAGAAACTAACTATGAAGAAAGCGAAACTCAAAATCCAAACAATCGTTTGGATAAAATAAGGTTGGCACAATTGCGTAAACTTCGAGGTACTAACGCAAACACTTTTCAAGCGCCAAACAATGATCTTTTAAATAATACTCCTGCTGTACCAGTAGCGGTACAATCAATGTCGTTTATCGCCAGTCCACCGTCTTCGCATCACTCGAACAAAGGACAGTTAGCCGTTGCTGATGTGCCGCCTCCTCTGATCTGCGGAGTTCCTTCTTTGCAATCTGGTCAAGCTAATGTTCCAGAAGAAAAAATAGAGGTCTTATTAGCTTCGGATGTAGTTCTAGCTAATATTCATTCGAATATCGGTGTCAGCAACATTTATCGTATGCTCAAAAAATTCAATCCTGTTTACGTTTCTGACATTGAGACTGTTCCTGACGTCAACGTTAGGTTTTGCTACGTTTACTTTGAAACGCCAAGGAATGCTTTAGAAGTTGAACAATTATTTGACGGAGCTTCTGTATACGGGCAAAATCTGATTACTCTAAGACCACATAGACTGGAGGTTGAATCAGGAGTTGTTTAAAACCACATCACTACGTTGGACGAGTATTAATACTTACAGTATTAACAACCAACAAGGACAAGTACGCCGAAATATCTTATTGCAATGTCTTTCATATTGATGTATATTTAAATGCTTCAGATAATCCCAATTCGAATGTAACCATCTTGCAGACTACTCTTGACTATTTATTCTCTTATATTTTTCAGTTGGACTTATTAATGTTGTATAAACACCTGAGAAGGCAGATATTTATCAAGGTTCACGACACACTGGATTTTTTAGATGCAGGGTATCCTGGGACCAAGAACACAGTTTTTATTTAATTATTCAAGAAGAAATTATTCAATTATACGACACTATGACTGATATGAAACGTTGTTCTCTGCCAGCTGCAATTAGGCGATTGAAAATTCTCATATATTAAGATTAGATGTTATTAGAACTTTTAGCACAGATTTTAGTTGATGTACCAGAAGTTCTAATGCTATATAATAATAATAATAATAATAATAATGATAATGATAATAATTGTAATAATAATAATAAGACAGCATCACTGTGCATGCAAGCCGATAGCTTTTGAATTACGTTCAATTGGGTTGTGTTTGTAGAGTTTTCAGAATATTGATATTATATCCCAATATATCGACTGTGATCTTCTTCGCTTGAAAGGAAAATTGTATAGTTCAATTTGTGTCAATCTAGACCAGTTAGTCTGAGCTCTTTATTATTACGCATAATTGATGATCAGCTAAGCAAGCTAGCTGATGGGTTTTCAAATTTTCAACTCACAATGAGTCATTACAAGATCATCATTAATAATTTTATTTTTAGCAACACGAGTCGCTTTTTTTTCCAAAGAGACATTTTTTTTCTATTGAAAAAAATTCCCGTGTGTAGATTTACATGCGATTTCGTTTTACTTTTATTCTATGTTTCTACCGTTTTTCCCTCTAGAGCAAACCGCACAAAATTCATGAGTATATATATTTTTCTTTTCGTTCAAACATTAATATGATAATTACTTTGAAATTGTTACTATAGAAAATTGTTTTTTTTTTAAATTTTACTCTTATATTCGATTATGGGCATGCAATTAGTATGCAATGAATGATTTTGTATTTTGTAGCAAACTTTATAGACCGAAGATTTCATTTATTCGAGTTAGTAATTATGTGATTTTCATTATATTGAGGAATCTCAATATCATTAATGTACATTCGAGCACAGTAACCAAGAAGAATCACGAAATGATGTAATGAAATTTTATTCAATACAGTTAAATTTTTTTGTGCAGTACGGAAAATATACGTTTACTCCGGCTGCATTTGATAATGAAGAGACGTTTTTATGTTTTGTGAAATTACTGATTTAAAAATGGCAATGAAGGTGTTCGGGAACGTTTTATGGAAATTCTGAAAATGTATTCAAATTGCGAGCCCACAGATTTTGATAATAAATTTGTGTAGTTTCAAATTATTGTACAAAACGAATTATCTTGTGAAAACATCCCGAGGTAGAAGAATGAGCTCCTCGCTTTGTTATTAGGGTATGTATGTATGTACATTTCAAATGACCATCTTTTGTCGCATATCCACAAACTAATGTTGTGAAATAAATTGCATTATTATTTGATATACTTCCCTCCGTGTTGTGTTTTCGTTTTTTGTCCACATTCCTTATTACATTCGTTCTCTGAGTAGAGTAATTATGCTCTTATGATCTAAGGAGTTATTCGTAGGGTTTCATTGTTGGAAGGTGCTGCCACTATTACGAAGTGGGTACAAAGCGTATTACCGTGCAAATATGAAGCCCGGGAAACTGAATTCTGTTGTTTGTCGCATGCCCTACTTTACCGATAATAGAATAGATCGTAAAATGAGTAGCCAGTACGTATTCTATTCTTAGATCCTGTCAGAATTTGGTTCCTCAATATTTTCATCGGATGATTATTGAATTAAAGTCCACATAGAAAATTTGTCATCAATCAGTAGTGGTACCTTTTTTCCTTATTTCTGAATAGCAAGATATATTCATGATAGTGAAACCCCTATTTTATTGTCTAAACAGTATTTTTTATTCATGAAAAAATATTATTAGACGATGATCAGACACATTTAATTGCTAATATTAGTAGTTGCGCGTTATATTTGTTTCCCCTACTCTCCCTTATGGGTATCGATGACACAGAATGATCACGCATAAGAGAGCACGTGCGATTTCATACTTATCAGAATTAGTCTTAAAAAAAATCCCTCCGTATAATGTAATCACGATCAAAAATATCTTCAGGTCCAGAAAAATTACGGAAAAACAGACTGCGAATTCACATTACGTGTAATTTGTTTAAACATTATGCTGCCATTCTTGTAAAATTTTCAAAAAATAATTCCAGCCAGGACTAAGATGTAAATTGAATAACTAAGAAATTCCCAATTATTTGAGGTTTCCGCGCACTATAGCTGCTCGGTGCGGCGTGGCTTAGCTCAGCACAGCCGGGTGACCGTGCCGCACTTTTTGAATCATATATACAGATTCAAAACAAATACACATGCAATCTTATATATTAAGTTTTATTCAGTAGATCCGGGTAGTGAAACGTACAACCCAATTATTAGACGGAATCGTAATTGGCACAGAAGTTAAACTGGATATAATTTCAATTTAAAAAAATCGGTTCAAATCCATAAACTTGAAAAAATGGGATTCATCGATTCATTTTCAATTACGGGATCAGTTGCAAATAGTAATCGTAATATATTTTTGATTTCATATCGATGAGATCAATTCCGGAATTGATTTCATCAGTTTGCGTCTCATAGTTTTATCACTACGACGTACAAAAAATGCGCCACACTGAATGGCAATAGTGTGCGTAAACCTTTAGAGTTTCGAATATACATATATTTTGAGTGAACACTTCTTCAATCGTCAATTTTATTGTAGGCATATTTACTCAAAAAGAATACCGATTTTTTCATCCCTTATTTCTCCTTGCTCTGTCAGGATCAGATTAAATATTGACACTTACGACTTTATACCTGTATGCGTATTGGATTCGGTATGGCGAGCTGCTATCGATTATAACTTGTCGGTATGGGCTAGACTTTTTCAGAATTTACATTGCATTTTTCTTGATATGAGGAGTATGAAAATGCCTCGTTATAATTTCTGTGCTCTGATAATTTCTTACCTTGCCGTAAGAAAATTTATTCGTAATGCCCTTGCGCCTTGCCCTCGGCCTTGGGTTGCCCAGTTCCTGTCTAGCAGGCTCAAGTTACGGTTTAATGTAAATGTGATAATTCTTCTGTTCGCTCACGTTCATTTCGGAGTTGGCATCCTCCTCGAGAATTTTTTTTGACCCCAGTTCAAATAGAAGCCCCTGTAAAGTTGTACCTGTATAGCCTCTTGATCGATTCTGCGAACTCGCAGTGTGGTCGGTCAAGGTGATGGGAATCCTTATAAAATGTTTTCCGCCTTCGTGTTTAGAGTTTTATAAAAATAACTCATGCGAATCGTTGATCAATCGCTTTTCACACTTGTAAATAAAACCCGTAAGGTCAACCTCCGGTGCTGCACATTATAAATATCCGGCATTCCTGCATGATTGATAGTGGGATAGTTGGATAATTCCTCAACGAAATTAGCCGAATTACACGGTGGTGAATTCATGAGAGAAATTGATTTATGCCTGGAATTCGATCGTGGCACGCGAATGCTTATGGATATGCTCGCAATCCTTGAATTTTTGTACCAGTACGGAATTACCGATCACTCATCGGAAGATCACTTATATGGGTTCAGTTTTGTTGGGATTATTATATGTGCAGCAGACTCAGAGTAGATAATTGAAAGGCATAATAAAATCTGATATTATCTCGAATGAGATACACGCGGTAGAATTTATGAAGCATTCAAACATCTCGACTCGTCCAGCGCGATCGTTATCATGAATATTGCGATTGGATCGTCGAAGAACACATACTGTAACATAAAGACTGAATAATCGCGTACGTGGCACTGCGGAGCAATATTGTATATATAGTTATTGAAAAAATTACTGTCTCCTGACAGACACGTCTATGCAGGCTAAACATTGAAAAGTTGAAACTATCACTTTGCTCCTAATTCGTTGGCAAAACTTATGAGTGAGATAAAAACATCCACCTCGATTTGCAATGTAAATATGTTACGGGAGGAAACCTCGAGATCGTATGTATATGCAAATATTTTCATATTGTAAGAAAAACACGGCGAGAGAGCTTAGAAAATCAAAGTTAAACGTGACGAACTATCATCATCATCATCATCGTCGTCGTCGTCGTCGTTGACGGCGTTGTCATAATCGAACCTAAGTAATCTTTTGCGAGAAATAATCAGGCCTGACAATGAGTGGGGAGAGCCGGAAGAACGGGCAACAGTAGACGCCGAGTCTAGCGTTCTGAGTGTATGTCGGTTGACTTCAGTTGATTTTAGACCACGATGCTGCGAAGAAGGTCCTCGGCATCCCTCTGCGCCCTTACTCTGGCTGCCATGTGTATTTCGCCCGCTCGCGCGTGGATCGACACCTATAAATCTGACATACACCCTGGTTGGTATTTATGAATCATTTTTTTTTCTCTTCTTTTTCAATTTCCTTCGCCAAATACCCACACATATCAGTACTTGTAATTATATCACATTCGGGAAATCTAGTGTTTAGTATTCAGCCATAACAAAATAATTAAAGACTGTCCATTCTAGCCCTGGTCATATTAATGAAAGAAATCCCAAGTTCGATTTTCGCAAATAAGCAGGTTTTTTTTTTTGCAAATTATGTGGATCGGTTTAACCGCGTTTTTAATTTGAAAACTTTGCTCCAATTTGAGAAATGAATTTTACAATTGATCAGATTTAGCGTTATAAGACACTTGCTAAGAGAAAGGTCTCAACTGGCAACAGTAAGAATTGAATTTCTGATTCGAAATTTGCTGAATGTTACACTCCGCTGTATACACCGTAATACCTGATGATTACGGTTAAGAGAAATGCGATCTGCAATGATGTCATCGGCGATGACCGCTGGAGATTTAGCTAACCAGCGATTCGAAACGAATAAATTTATTTACCATTTATAGAGCCACAACTGTATTTTTCCAAACATTCCGTTACCATATATAATATCATTGAGGAGTCTTGACCATTTGCATATTTATAACATATCGGACAGCTGATTCTTAGATCTTTTTATGTTCGTGAATATTAAACAGAGCCTTCATCAAGTTAACATTGCTTGTCAGTTCCTATTATTGTTGGTCACAGGCACATTTCATAGACGTATGTTTACAGTTGATTGAAATTCGATGATATCATCATCTAGACTAATTATGCATTTGACCAAACATTCAATGCTTACCAAGATTGCGACCGATGATTCCGTTTCACATTTCCATCACGTTAACATGAAAGACGTGGGGGTAAGATAGGGTGCTTGAGAAAAAAACACAATTAATCGCAATTCTAAGAATGATGTTATTAGATTTTATTTTCGATACAATTTTTGGCAGGTAGCCCATTGTTCCTCGGTCTTCCTGCAAAATTTTCTTGTTTTTTTGCATTTAAAAATGGACTGGTGACATATACTCGAAGTAAATATCGCCTAGCTTCCTGCTATTATAGCCGGATGGAATCGGCCTTCAATTACGATACGGGATACTCGGTATAGAAGTGTCCAAGGAATAAATTTTTTTGACCGGGTACATACGTTTAACATTCTACCAGTGTTTCGGATTAAAAACATAGAGCGAGTGCTCCCGGGTATAACAAGCCTCTATATAGTATACCAAAGAATTTCGTCAGCTATAGTTGAAAGACAGCCGTGAAATCGGCAAACGCTTCGAATAGGTTTATGAAAGGAGTGAATGAAAGGCGCCGCGGTGTTTATAAAAGTCGTGCACAGTGAGTATAATTGGCACGTGTAAAAACGAAGGTGATATGTAGATGGTGGATTTGAAAA
The DNA here is from genome assembly GCA_963989295.1 of Ametastegia equiseti. Taxonomy (NCBI): domain Eukaryota; kingdom Metazoa; phylum Arthropoda; class Insecta; order Hymenoptera; family Tenthredinidae; genus Ametastegia; species Ametastegia equiseti. The sequence continues at coordinate 13,501,475 of OZ022389.1, read as the reverse complement.
ATTGCTTTTTCACCGGTGTACGTTGTTGCATTGAGGTTTGAGCTTGACATTCGTACAATGAAAATATGATAATAGAACAACCTAACTGATGGTTGACGCTGTAGCGAGCTACAAGATGAAAATTACAGCACCGATATGGCGCTGGACTCGTATTAAATATCCGATTCCCAGCTACGACCTCGTAGATTTGTCACAGGCTACCGCACAATCTCACTGCAAACTATAAAACCGGCTGTAATTTAATAAGATATATTTGATATTTGATATTCACCCGCATCGAGACACATCTAGCCTATGGAGATGAATAATCAGACGTTATAGTCATGGGGTCAGAATGCATTAGCAACGTGTCTTGCGTTTAGAAACAATAAGTTTGCCGCATCGTCCGTATTGGGAATTTTTATTCAAGTTGTTTCTGACCTGAGAGAAAATTCAGAACGTGGTAAGACTATCGAATATAGTTCGACGAAGCTTCCATGTAATAAATAGATCAGATTATCGAATCAAAGCTTATCTACAACCTGGGGCAGATGAAAGCGCACCACTGTTACGTTGGCTCTTTGCATTACCCCATCTGATAACTTTTTTTTAAGTAAAACCGAAATCCGGACCATGTTACACCCGAAAAACGCCATTCCGCGTAGCTTTCATTCCGAAATAGTAAATACAAAGTGAATTTCGGAGTAAGATTCATGAGAATAGGCATCTCAAAAGTACCGAAGATATCATCAATATCTTTGAGAAAGTGAATTGTCCTATATGTGCCAGAACATGAATTTACTCAATTGACTTGTTATTATGCTTTACAGCTGAATAATCTTCGGATGTTATACGTTGGAAGTTTATCTTGCGACTGATGTAATATTCCGGTACTGTTACCACGTGGTAATGGTCAATCAATCAATTCCTCGTGTTCGTACCTCGTAGGGAAGTAGCGAGAGTATGTGGTAATGGTGCAAAGAGTACCATTCTCCTTGCCATACCTATAGTATATTGTAAAATTGTATTGAGCGAAGCGAAACATTCTAACACTTGTTTTCTAGCATGAGAATAGGTATTTGTCAAGCTCATGGCCAGTGTATTTTTGATGGTCGCAGGTACTTAGGTATGTGCAAATGGCTCAGAATGAATGATCAACGGAGTAAAAGTTATTCGATGTAAATGTTGTTTCTGGGTAATCTGTGATTTGAATCTCTTCAAATTACTTGTTGTTTTCAAAAGAATTTTTTCTTATACCCTTTCTCATGCAAAAATGCAGCTCCGAGTATACAGGATTGATGCTCCTCAGGCAAATGATGTGTGTATATGTGTTTTTTTTTATCCGTATGAAGATATGCAAACAATCATATACCATACGTGATTTATTGCTTCATCAGGGGACTCCAATCAAAGGGTCACCTTCGATACTGGACTGAGCCACTATAAATCAACTTTTTGTCAAGAACAGAGCCGTTGATACAAGAAATATTCCACAGTACTTTGCTTAAAATTTTTTAATCTGAAAAGCAATTAGATGCAAAAAGGTTTCGCCTTACTGCAGAAGCACAAAAAACCTTCATATACTTTTGATAGATAATAATATATCAGCTGCTATGAAACTTGAGCTACTTACACTGCAGCGTCTACTTTCACTATATTGTGAAAATTATTCTCTCGATGTTTTATACCAGGTTATTAATATTCAACTACTTTGAACAACTGTTATAGCTATTGTATCCATACAAAGTGAAAAGTCCAATACTAGATTACACAGCTGCGCAGAGCGATAGTATGAAGAGAGTGAAATGTCGCACTTTGATTTCATAAGTCAAATCTTCATATGTATGTAACATACGAAAACTACCGTTGTGGAGCTAATATTTTTGCAACTAAAAGCCAGATGTGCATTATACCTATATCGTTAGGTAGTGTGTTTATTATGATGTATCAAACGGAGTTGATGCGATAATTCCCTTAATGTACGTATAGTAAGTATTCTAATTGAGATGCAATTGTGAGTAATGAAGACACAATGAGTTGAATGAATAAATAGCATGTTACGAACCTGCAATACGTGCCTTGCGAATAGTGAAAACTTTGCATCGCTATATCTACGAGTCGCACGTCCCTATGCCAAATGCAAAGTACGTACTTGTTATGGTTGGCAGTAATTATACTTTGTGCGAACTCATTAGCCACTTGACTTTTTTCCTCTTCATATCTGCGTTATTATACAATCCGTAAGCACAACACGCCGCGACACTTTCAGTCAGTTATGCTCACGAGCAAACCCGAAATATTTGCAATTCTGTGGCACATATTGGCTTTGTCTCGTCAACCGGTTGTCCTTTTTGCAGGTCGAACCGAGTTTACTCGTGTTACATAACAATCATTCAGGAATGCTGTATAGGTACAGGGCCTCCTGTTTCTGCAAAACTTACTAGTCAGCATTGCTTTCCCACATTGCCTCTAGATGCAGGAATTCAGCCTTTCTGACACACTTTAACTTGACTTCACTTTTATCCGTTTACTTGATGGAATAGGTTCTCATCGGTTATATACAGGACCTTGCCACATGCCGATAAACATTTATACATCATTATGCGAGGTACAGTGATTTACGTTGCTTATATTTCCATATTTTATTGCCAATTTTTCACTCGTTGCGCACACTAATCGCGTATTGTGGGAATTGACGATCTATGACGTTGAGTAGCTTCTCTGATATCGGTCAATCTCTCCTTGACCACAAAGCTAGTTGGATGCTTCGTAGATATTTTTTTCATGGAATTCGAGTCAGACACAAAGCAGTGCGTCATGTTTTGAAGTTAAGCTCTTGATTATCGAGTGAAAACGCCAATTGATATTGGCAAGAAGTATTCCTCCACCGGATGCAGGTGATTTTATTCAATGATTTGATTCTTGGGAGAGCTGTTAACGCTTTTGTGACCAGATAGAAGATGGCCAATTTTACTGACGCACGAACCCCCACAGACATTTACTATATATGGGCTCTTTCTGCGCTGAATATACATCTACCATCTAAACAAGTTATGCATGTCACGAGTATTTCGATCATGAGTATATATTTCGATTGTAAAACTGAACAATGTTCATCTCTATTTAGTCATCATCCAACCGCATCGTACAACCACCTCTTCATCATCCATAGGTGTACAGTGATCACCTCCCTCCCCCAAGACTGAAGCATCATTGACTGCTCGCAGAGTATCCAGGAAGCTGTTACGATGCTGATTCTGGAGCCGTACTGACGCCGGGCGTCACTATGACGTTGGCTGGTGGTGCTGGGCGATCTCCTGGAGAACACTGTGTCAGCAAAACATGCATAAGGGCGCCTGGACATTCTAGCAGAAACGACGCTCGGACAGAACTTTTTGTCAAGGTCGAAAGGTCAGTAAAACTGCATAAGGGTTCAACAAATGACACTGGTGCATCAAGTTTTCTAGTTTTATGTGAAGAAACCTGGAACAAGCATATAGATTCGAATATTGTTTGAATACAAAGTTGATGATGAGTTCGCTTCAGTTTTGACGGTGATTCTGAATACCTGCAGTGATTGCAGACTTATGACAATAATTAGTATAATTGGGGTGAACATTTCCATGAAAATTTAAATTTATATCATATCTCTAAACGATCGGTCAACATTTGCCAAACAAGTGTATTATATTGGCGAGACTTTCGTTGCCGACAGCTTCAGACTTTACACTCGATGCCTTGAACTCGATTATCCGAACTAAAGAATCAGTTGCAGTAAAGTCGTTAGTTGTGAGGTGATGACGGTGATATATGGTCAGGAGGAAGATGGCGAGGTAACTTATTGGCATTGAAACGGTTTGCATTTGGCGATCTTGGAAACCGAGATTGATGTATAATACTGGAAACGTAGACACATCACCAACCGTCCCTCAAAAGTCAATCACCAAGGTTGCCCGGTGTCTATAAAAGGCGCGAGGGTTTATGAATGGTGCTGATAAAGCAAAATATCCGAAAGTTTTTTCTGTGGATAAAATTAGTCCACTTCAGGTCGATGCACCACCTCAAGTATAGTATTTCCATTAACGCCAACGGCATTGGTACTCAATTTTTTTCACTTTTGCGTAAAACGACATAACCGCCTTGAAGCTTGAACCCTACACATGTAATATAAGGTATAGACGTGTGTACGAGAACGATGAAAGAATATTAAGTACTTCATCAAGGTGTATGGTTTGTCAGATAAGATCCAGCACTTTCATTTTGAGTCTCTTAATGCAAAGTCTATACGGCACTCGTCAGATACTCGCAAGCTGGTAGGTCGGGATCGAAAGCGTTGTTATATATTTGTTAGTCTTTGCAACTAGATGACGGGCTGTATTTTATATCCGTCATTGTTATACCTACCGCGAGTCGAATGTTGATCAATTGCTCCTATACTCAACCACGCATCGCATAATCTGACAGGTGCCTTAATTGGCTGTGAAGAGGAAAAAAAAACAAACAAACAAAAAAACCACCAAAAAACAAGAAATTATTGTTAACAAGTTTAAAGGAATAGTAGCTGATGTGTACACAGCTACGTATATAAAAGCAGGCATTATAATCGGAGGTGTTCATTTGTTATAAATAACTACTAATAGCTATGTGTACGTTTTCAACACTATACATGTACAACAATATACATTCAAACTAGTATAACATGTATACGTGTACGTAATGAACTGACAAAGCAATAGTTTTCTCACGGACGTAGTAGATAAGCAGCGTTGTTGAGGGATGCTGCCTAATGAACAATAATTATTTGCCTATAGCTCGCTACTCATGTTGTATAGCAATTTACTTTTTTTTTTTTTTTTCTTTCTTGACAATAATCTGTTCCTAGACCTTGCGTTACCTTGCCGGCTATAGTTGAATTCGGCGCAGATGTATATAGGGCTCAAGGTCTGTCACGGTTCTGTAAGTTCTTTACTGGCTCGCTAATAACATTGCTCTCAATTATTATCGCACCGCGTAACAAACTAACTAACTATAGGTATACAAACATTCTCCACACGCCGCAGGTAGGTACTCTCTGCACATATGGAACAAGGTAGACCGGGTGGAGGATCGAATGGCTTGAACTAACTCGAGAAGTATAAACTTGCACGTAACCTACAGTTTGATCAAATTACACAGCAATGCATCTTCTTCTTTATGCTGGTTTCAAACCGAAACGATCTCATGCAGATTTTGTGCTATAAAGCGAAGTAGTCGAAATATCGCGGCGGGGCAGTTTCACCGACACTTGCGAAAGATTCATCCGGTGTAGATCTAGATTCTAGAAAGTATAATCGATGACGTTTCTCAAACCCGGAGAACGCCAAGTGTCGATATAGAATTTCACGATCTTGCTTCTGTACACATGAAGATCACCTTGGGAGGTTCTGATACTGCCCTTTCATCTTCTTATTCCATTATATACGTTGTACGATCGACCCTGTATCGAGCAATGAGTAAAATAAATATTAATCGTAATTATGTTGTACTTTGTCTCGGTTGACGAGGAAGGTGAAGGAGACCGAGTGAATAAGAGGAGATGATAATACATATACCTATAGCGGTCTTTGCAGCGTACGCGAGAAGTAATAGAACAAGAGAATATCGAATAATACATCATCCTAAATATATTTATGATGATTTGAACCTGCTATTGAGTTATCGCCCCAAGGCATCTGAAAGTCTGCAGTAAGTTGAGTTGGCTAAAGCTAGTTATGTGGTCGCTTGCACGACTCACACTATATATTATATACGTGATAGGTATGGCAGGTAGGTAGGTACTTAAACACCTGACAACCTGCAAAGGTTTTGCATGATTTGCCGCGAGCGGGGCCGGCCTCAGGGCATTTCGCGAGCTAGACTCGCAACTTGTTTTCCACGCACGAAATCACAACGATCATATACTATGTATTATTAATTCATCACATCTGCTAAGTTTCAACTCTTGAGGCAATTTTTCGAACTTTGGTATCCTCACACGCTGTTTAACAAGAAATCAGCATGTAGGTAACTATTAGCGAATACGGGGAATTGAAACATTTTTTTTTTTCCTCATTAATTTTGGAACAGTTATCACGTATATGGTTGAGTTCAGTTGTTGCAGGATTGTTTGATCTCGTATATGTATAGAGTATTTTGGGGTTGCACTCGGAATATCAGATATGAAATTTATGAAACACGTTTTTAGTTATGACCCAGAATCGTAATCCGAGTAGCCTAATAGAGCGTAGCTAATCTGTAATGGTGTTACAAAATTACTGCTAAAAAATTGGGTTGATGATTATTTTCCTATAACAGACAGCCGCGAGTTAATATATACTTATACCTTCGCTATGTCTGCATCAAGTTATATTTATTATTGAAAATTGTTGAAAGCAGTACCCGCAGAATGATCAGTCCAATGTTGGAATGAATAGTTTCTCAAACGTAAATATACATTATACGTTGCTATACTGCAGCTGCTTGTTTGAAAACGTGTAGTTTTCTTTGTAATTATAGTTAATTATTCCTAATTTGAAGTGTTTCTCGGGGCGTAACTTTCACTCGGCAATTCTCATTTCTCAAAGGTTCGTTTAAACGTACTGCCTTGTAAACGCGGTATATGTAACTGGTGCTGAAAATTATTGTATTCACGCATTATATGTATATTTTGAGGACATAATTATTTATCCACTCGTTGCCAATCTCTGAAATCTTTGCTAATACATGACGTTAAATTATTTCCCAGAAAAGTAATTAACGCGTCGATTTGTTCCACGCCTATAATACAAGATATATCCGCGTGTACATGCATGCATATAGCTATTATGCACATGTCTGCAGGATAATATAGTGTACGTCTTTAAGCGTGCCAATATGTATACTTGCGAATAAATATAATTTCACGTTAGTGAGTTAGGCGTATGTCAATATGCGTGTTTTTATGCTACAACTCTTCGAGTTGTTATACGTATACGACATATGCATTTTACAGAACAATTAATCATGACAAATGCTGTCTTATTGTGATCGTGTAGGTACCTCCGGGTAGTCAAGTCTCATAGCAAACTGCCACAGGCACAAAAGATTCATCATACCTACTTATAGCCGATAAATAATTATTTTGTCACTAGGAATCAGAGTTTAGAGTTGAATATGAATTATCCGATCACATGAAAAGAAACGCAGCTGAAGAGACTGCGGATATTTGCTAGATTGTCGTTCGAAATCACTGTGCATGGCTCATTAATTCATTCCATAAGGAAAAATACACCTATCACTTATTTGGCAATGGAAAGTTATTAGCTTTAGGTAATAATTTTTCCACCGAAGCAGCTGCAGGTTATGTAGAATCGAATAGTCAGGTCGTAGAACCGCAGCTCGAACGACTGAAGGCATAATCGCTGAAATTCTGTACACATTTTTCCAACTTCTATATCGCATAAACACGCACCTGCACATGTAACTGAAGCGAATTGCTCAAACTGTGAAGTACGTCCTGGTGGTCATTTTGTAACGTAACAAAGAGTTAGTAGGTACCTATACCAGGTAGGGGAATCAGCGTGACAAAGGGAAGGTAATAAATTCAAAAATCCACGTTGGTCACGATCAACAATTACGTTGTTACACGAGCCGTGAACAGACACATGTGTATATACGTATATTGTATATATATATATACATAAATTGCGGGTGTATATGCCACGGCATTTGCAAACTCGTACACTTATGGATAGTTCCATGTGCCTAAAATCACAGCATTGCTATTTACCATAAGTCTGATCTTGTAGGTACACAATATTTGATATTCCACCGGTTCGTGAAAGCAAATATCAAATCAATGACAACCTTTTTTTTTTTGCATCTGCAGGTGTACTCCAATCAAGGAAATAAATGGATGCGAAATAATTCCTGGTTTCGAAGACGTCGTTTACCCCAGCTGTTGTCCAAGATTACGATGCAGCATCCCTTCAGTTCCTGAACTGCCGCTAAAATCGCCCACGTTATCTCCAATCGTCGTTGTGTGAAAGGCAATGCCTATAGTTCTTACGATTAGTTATCTTTTGTACATATTGTATTTATAATAAACTATTATTACTGGTAAATTTTCCTCCTGTCTATTGTATAATTATTTAATAGAATGGCGTTTAATCATCTATTGATGATCGCTGATTATACCGTTATTATATTGGATTTATTCATGCTCATTCAAGTGAATTACCTATCTATATAACCAGGTAATTGTAATTCATTTAAGTTTGAATCGTTTAAATGTCATGTTCTTCGGATGAATACGATGTTTCCTTTTGTTGAATCGTCACTGGATAAGGAGACATTTAGACATTTTCCTAACAAGCTATGTTGAATTCCCAGTTCTTGTCCTCATTTTTGTTCGAAATTCCAGTAACTGCGGTGATAACACTGCAGCAGTCTACTTGCTAAATTCTCTCGATCCAACGTCCTGTTAACACGTAAAATTTACTGCAAAGAATGAGACTCTAGTAAATTATGAGTAGCTTTATTCAGTAATCTATATTTGTATGTCCTTTCATACTGCAGAACGTATAAAAGGGTTATTTGTTGACTCGTTACTTTACGTGTTGAGCCTCGCCCGAGTGTTAATATCATTACGGTATCATTCGGTTTGATTACGATTTTAAAATTATTCTGAATTTTGCTACATTTTTTGCAAATCTATTTCAGTTCAGTTGAACAAAGTTGAAGTTCTTATTGCAGAAAGATATTGTTGTAAAGCACCCTGCTGAATATCTTCTTCAAAACATCAATATAAGCTAATGCTTTTTCAATCAAATCCTTCAGTTCCGGATATACCTTCCTCCAATTTTCATTTAGGAATTAATTCATTTTATCACCGGGAATATTGGTAGAATTCCATGTTTTGAATTTATCTCCCAATCCCTAAACCGTAAGCTAAGTAATTAATTGTGTATAATTAATAACTGATTTCATCAGCTACGGAAAGTATTGTAAACTTAGTTGACAGCCAAGGAAAATTTTATGAGATATGAGAAAGGTCAAGAACGGATACGGGAACGTACAATTTTCATTAACAACGGCGTTTGTGACCTGTGACTGAAATAAGTATGATAAATTAATGACACTTGTTCAAGTATCATTTAACAAGTTATTCATAATTATTCAAGATTTACCTATACTCGCAAATTTGTTGATGTATAATAGCTTCGATATTTATGAATCATTTTATATTATATTGCGTAGCGTATATGCATTAACGATACTATCAAATATCAATTCGATATTCAAAAGTATTTGAAACGCACGCCATTCATGACGTCACTCTATAGTACCTACGCCAATTCTCGCTTCACTAATCTTACCTACAAAATCTTATTCTGTTTTCCCTGTATTATCACGTAAAGACTTTTTCTGTTTTCGTGGAACAATTCGACTTCTGAGGGCCCCCAATGTTTGGAATTTTTTTGAATATCGAATTTCGAAACACTTCGAGAATGACAGATTATTTAATGATTGAACTGCGTACTCCTACAACTGGACTAGCTTTATTCAACGGAAGTTTTTTTTCCTATAGGAATATTTCACCAAGCAGCTTAGACCTTGAAAATTCAGGTTTCACACAGTTGCATATTACTATTGATATGCGTTACAAAATGTTACTGCCGCTAACAATAGGAGACATCTTGGTACGTGTGGCGTATATCATCTTGCATATGCTGGAGATATTGGATAATGTAAGTAATCGTTATCGATTTGAATGGAAATTGCAGCAAAAATCAGCAAGGAAATTCTCATCAATGCATCTTTGCAGTATACATGGGAATTAATTGAAGACCATAGATTTGAAAAATGTACCATATTCTTTTGGTATAAATTACTGATAATATTGTGCGCAACGATGTAGCACTGGAAGCCATTATTTAGGTTCTAGCTTCGCTCATCGCTCTTAGCAACCAGATGAGATCTTGTTTTTCAAATTGTAAAACATTACTGACCAATGGAATTGTCAAGTTTGTCTGAACGTATTGTAAAGGTTATAGTGGTGATAAGATAGTGATAGATAGAAAGAGATAGCAGTGGTAAATTACAAGTAACTTTATTGAGGAACAACTTAACGATATTCTACTAAATAACAATAAAAAGAATAACAAGTTTGTACCTAAAAAGTTTATAAATATCTCATGCATATAGTTTTTTTGTGCGAATAACGCATCTATGCCGAGCGTTATCCCTCATTCATACAATTTGTTTTGCTTAAAATTTTTATGAATTTCATACAGCTGCAGTGAAACAGAGCTCGTTATGCTTTTGTGACTCAGTTAAACAGCCCTGAGAATTTATTTTTGCAAGTTTCACCTACACTTTATTTGTATTTCACGAGATCAGGTAATTTGAGACTCCATGATTATCGAGTTTAGGATATTCATCAAATCACAAATGCATACCTCGGGATCATGATAGTTAAATTTCGCCAGCAAAGAGAGAATAAGACGAATACTCAACAATTACGTCACGTACATCCTAGTTTGTTTTTTATCCTGTTCGTCTTCTAATTACATTTGTCAATATTTTTTATGTAATTAGACATTTTGCCCGTTTGTTTTAATTTTCAATTAATCATTTTCCGAAATGTATAAGATATTTTGAACGTGACTGTGAGTAGATTGCTGGCTGTTACAGAGCATCGCGATAATGAAGAACCCCTTTTAGAGACAGGACGTAATTATTGAGGGGCCAACTGATCTCACAGGTCATGAAATGCCGATTATTTTTAATATTGTCCCATTCACTGCACAAATCCATTTTCGTTAAATTAAACAAAGTACAAGTTCTCAGTTAGGAAAAATCTGGTCTTCGGGCACCTTGCTGAAGATACGATTACAAATCTCAATGAAAGTTTGCGCAAATGCTGTCTGGATGGGGGTTTTCAGTTCTTTGTATACGTCCGGCCAGTTCTCGTTCAAGAATTTGTTCATATTGTCACCTGAAACATGACAGATTCTTGTACTCTGGATCATCTCGGTTCTTGAATTATTAACAACTATATCATCGGCTTTGAAAATGACTTAACGGAGTTACGCTTTTGACGTCTAGTTCACTTACCAAGAGCTTTGTCCCCGTTGAAGAGATTCTTGAATTCGAGTTTTGCAGATTTCGGGTTCAAATCTAACTTCACATTGTTGAAGAATAAATATTTGACTCCGTTCTTCGTAACTGTTTTGCCGGAGAATGTTAGGGTCGCTGTTACACCGACTATAATACAAAATTTTCATGAACATAGGCGTTTTTCACTTGTGAACAACGTGCAGTAAAAAAAAAATCGGCGCATTGAAATCTCATTTAACAAGGTTTTGGTGACGAATCAAAATTTACTTCTCACAAATAAATTGCTATAGGGTTAATGTACCATTCCGGTCACCTTTGTATCGTACGTGGCCATCAATTTTTAATAATTTTTGGCTTCTTCAAATGGAAGCCTGAATGCAAATGGCAGAAAAAAATATCTAATCAGCTTCGATTATGGTAAAATCCTATTCTTAATCAATTTAGTAAGTTTCGTCAAGTTTCGCAAGTAATATTTGCCATTGTGGATATCTTCATAGATAATTCAATAATCAAATTGATTCATATCATCAGAAACAAGTAAAACGTTTGACAAGTGTGGCCGAAAATGGCGCAGTGGCCATAAACGGTATTACATACATCCACCCTAGCTTCACTGCAGTTTCCAATTTTGATTTGGTCATAATGGGTATATACATATATACATTAGGTATACTTTAAATGGAATGACTTACATAGGTCAATCCTGGAGTCTCCGGTACCAGCAATGGGTAGGATGAGTACCTTGCCGTTGATTGTATACTTGCCCACCAAACTCAGAGCATCTTGAGCTCTCAATGTCAGAACCAGTTTCTTTGTTTCTCCATTTAGATTTGCACTAGAATTGAGAATTTGTCAACATCAATATATGATTTATTGTTTACTAGCTATAACAATATATTATATACCTATATCAGTCACATACGATCGAACACCTTAATTTACTCCGAATTCATGGTTTCTTCCAGTTTTTTAAATATTTCTTTACATTTACACTTCAAATTGCATTGTCTAAAGCAATATGACTATTTATTGTTCAACTTCCGAAGCAGTTAAAATAATAAAAATGAACTTTTTGTTCACTACGTTATAAGTGTTGTTCCAGCCCGCTATCTTTATCCATACGATTATAAATTGAATATAAAAGATTGTTCAACTTAGCATGCTCTCAAGTTTTTCGAAAATTTCTATTCAGGGTCATGAATCTCTGCAAGAGAGTCTTCAATATACTATACATACATACATCACTAAGCTATAATTATTACTGCCAATATTGTTTGTGATTTATGTATAAAAGTTCCAACGAAATGGGTTTTTCTGTTGTTGACCTTTGAGTTCCTATGTTTTTGGTTCGTCCATTCAATTGATCTAGAGATTGTTTCTGGATTCAAGCTGACTGTCATATTTCAAGCTAGTTAATTAGCTAATATAACATATTCATGTTTCTTTTAAATACTATTTTGGCTGTTGAATGTAACGAAATCAAGCTCCGCACTATACCCATGCGTTCTTCGTATAAACTACGTAGTACGTATAACCCGTAACTTACTCGACAGATTCAATCAGGATCTTGCCAATGCCAAGAATTTGGAGGTCTTTGAAGTCTAGTACTATGGCAACCGGGCCGGTACCTTGGTTGATGCCTAACGACGTCAAGTGCAGAGGATCTATCGGCGGGACACCCAATGGTCTCGAACCTAATCAATCACACAAATGAGGCAATTTCGTCGTCACTATACTTTTTTCTTTTACCGAAATTTTCTTCGCCGAGTTTATCCGTTATAGTTGAACGAGATTTACATAGGAAATTGAATTATACCAAAACTGCAGCGTACCTTTGGTGAAGTCTGCCAGGGCAGATTGTATTGCTGGTTTCAAGCAATGGTTAATATTGGGATCACTTTTTGAGCACACCTTGATATTGGACGCTGAAATAAGAAACATGAGATGTTATGTAGAAGTGAATATTCTGCCGTAGTTACTACAAGTACCGTTTACTGCTGATAGCAATTCGAATTAACTCTACTGCGGTCATTGACGGTTGTTGAGCAACATTCGACATATCTTTGATTTCTTGTACTTTGAGTACTTCACTAACGGCAATAAATTTTCTGTCTTTTTCGAGCAAGACCATACGGCAATAATTACGCTGACAAAATAAGTATACATGGGATCTGAATAACGATGACTCGCAATAGCTCTGACATCGCACCACCGCTATTTTATGCAAAATCGGTGCAAAATGCGTATGAAGTAAGAATAGCCCGTCTAATTATATTGCGGAAAATCTGGAAATCGATGCAATGCGCGGGGTACACACTCCATCAGATCATTCTGCATCGAAAATGAGTCGGTTTCGAAAACGGAGAGCTGATACGAGAAAAATTATGAAAGGTGAAAATATTGGTGAAAATATGAAGATGCAATATCCATAATCCATAGAAATGTTTTACATAATTATTCAGTAAAAAATGGAAACCGTGGTACTTACGAAGGACAACAGGGCCAGCAGCACCTAGTACGCTTGCAGCGAAGGCGATCGGAAGTAGTAACCGATACATTGTGCGTTTAGGATAATTCAGAATTAAGAAATCGTATTGATTATTGTCGACTGAAAACTGAAGTAACGACTTGTCGAGATCCTCGAAAAGTTCTGATCGGTAATCGGACTGCTGTAACGCTTATATAGCTTGCTTCACCACCATCACCTCGTCCGGCTGTCTTCTACGGACAGAAGCTTCGGAACGAAACAGGGGAACTCGTCTCTCAGCTCACACAAAGGTGAAGGTAGAGGTAATCGGACTGTCAAGTTCGTGTTATAAAAAGGAGCAGAGCAGACTCTTGAAGGACACGAAAATATATACCGGAATCAACATATCCGAAACTAGTTTTTATTTATTATTTTTATTTTTTATTTTTTTTTTCTATTTCGAATCCCACAATTATAATAATTGTTCGGGGCAAGAATTGCTTGAAGTATAAGGCCACTGTTATAATATGTATTTCTATGCGGATGCTTGAAATTCATCGTCTTAAACATAGGGCGGTTAAAAGTCTGCTGATACGTTTTTAAAAACCAAATTCAACGGCTGAATCGCATAATATACGTAACATCGGCCAAAAACCTATACGAAATGTTCTATACCTTATTCACACGTGTCAAATATGAGGGGATAAAGCTACGTGCTTCTCTCAGTGATCTATGAGATAATAGGAAAAGACCAGATGAACGAACGGAGCATTAAAAAGAAAAAAAAAAAAAAAAATCTGCTGCACAGCCTAGTAATTATGTTATGTAATTATTAAGATCGCATCGGCCGCCCGTCATTTTGAAAATAAAATATTCTTCTGCGCTACACAACCGGATGAGTTTTATTTATTGGCAACTCTTTTATAGTATACATCACAATTGTCGAAGTGTGGTTGAGACCTTGAAAATTCATAGTTGGCACGGAGTTGTTAATTTATTAAACATCCACGTGTTCAGCTTAAGTCGAAGTTTCATTACTCCAAACCGATAGTATTTGTATATAGTGTTTTTTCCTTCTTAAAGTCAAATATCGAATGAAGACCAAAGGGTGAAAGATTCCAATGAAAATTTTTGTCTCATTAAATTGTCAACTAGTTGTCAGTCTTTTTGTTCAGCTTGGGATCATTTGATCTTCAGACACATCCAATAGTTTAGTGCTGAACTAGCCGGTAAGGGAATAATTAATTAGCTGTTCATATATACTATACGATTCATAACAGTATTTTCTGCTTATTTGGAACCGAAAATCTATTTGCATATGTAAACGATATACACACGGTGATTATGCTATGGGAAAACAAGCGGCTTTGGATTAATTCGAAAAACGTTCTAATCCAACCATTGACTAAATCGATTACGACGAAAGGACGCACACTTCCTGAGGCTATCACGTCACGTCAGGCTGGTCAATGTGCTCGATATATTCTAATGGAATATCTGTTATCGAATGGAAACGGAATACCTATACATCATTATTCAACGCTAGTCAGGGAAAGAGGTTCTTCCACAAATTAGCCTTTTTCGTAACCAGTTTTGAGAGCCTCATAACGTTACCCTCGCATATTCGAAACAAACAGTTAATAGAAAAACATTAGAGGTTCTACTCAAGGACAGTTAATAAACAGATGAGAATTGTTTTCGTGTGCTTTCGCCCGATTGCCTCTTCTTGTTACTTTCAACGCAGGCATAAATACCCATTTGACATACCGTATAATGCATCTTGAAATGATATGGTATAAGAGAGTGGAAAGATTGGAACCAAATTTACATCAAGTACTCACATTTGAATTATAATGCAAAATTGTAAATTAGGCTTTCATGTATAGTCAGTAATGAATTTCAATTTCAATCGAGTGATTATCAAGATCACCTTAGTGATTTTTTTTGACATCATTTTTTTACAGCCTAAATACAGCGAGCGTCGAACTTCGGAGGTCGAAATTGGCATTTGTGCGAAATAATAATCTCTGTGATATTTCTGGACCAGTTTGACAGCCGTTAATTATACAATCTCCCTTGTACATTGACTTTAACTAATCTGAGTATAGCGTCGGAATACCGTGATCTTTATGTGACACGAATATGCTTGAATAATATTCACGTATATTTATTTGGAGGACGGTAACATGCGTCATATATATATCATCGTTCGAAATTCGAATTTTTGTCCACCTTCCGTATATCTGTACAATGTATTCGTTATATACCAGTCTCTAATTATAACCATCATTACTCAAGTCTTAAATAACGTCGTTGACTAATTCCTGAAAGATTTTCATCACGCGTTTTGATTACATACGGAAAATAGACTTATTATTATTATACAGGTATGCGCATTGTTTCCCCTGGGGGAACAAATCCATCATAATTCACGTGTCGCATAGATGTTCAAATCCATCCATCAACAGCATTTTCGATTTGTTATGGTCATGCGAGTAGAAATATCCCAACGGATGATCCTTCTTATTACGAAGGCCCTGTAAATTATATTAAAATTTATTCAACGAAAAAATGTTATTCCGAGAACGCACGTGTATGAAGAAATGCGAATCGCGATGATTACTACAGCCGTATCAGATCAGAAGATAATAAAATCTGGATAACTAGATGAATGAGAAATGAGTCAACCGGTAGAAAATAATGACCGGGGCAGATCCCCCGGAAATTATCCCTTCAAGAGAAAAACGCCCACAAGATTTAAACTGAGGTTGTTTCAAAATCTGGTCACAGTTATATAGCCTTGCACGGTGGCATCCTGCAAATATATAATATGGAATGTCTTCCACGTATCTAGGGATATACTGCGGACACCAGAAACAGTGAAATATTTCAGTGATGTAAAGAGATCATTTTGCCCTATCCCCTACGGGCAAAATGTTTACAATTTACGGTATTGGTGGGTATATAATACGTAGAGAGATCTGAGGTACACCATAGGTTCAACAATAATTGAACTGCAATATTTTGTTCATAAATTAGGTTTACTTCAATTGGAGAAATACCATTTTTCTGCCCTCCGGCCAGAAAGCGTCAATTTTCGGGCCGCTGCGCTAAACGAAGTTGCCGCTTTCTGGCTGCGTCGAGCAGAAAAATAGTATACACACCTTGGCCAATAAATAAGAAAGCCTCA
The DNA here is from genome assembly GCA_963989295.1 of Ametastegia equiseti. Classification (NCBI taxonomy): domain Eukaryota; kingdom Metazoa; phylum Arthropoda; class Insecta; order Hymenoptera; family Tenthredinidae; genus Ametastegia; species Ametastegia equiseti. The sequence goes on along the minus strand of OZ022389.1, from coordinate 13,484,721 downwards.
GATCACATGTTTGTCGACCTCAGCTTCGCTTCGGCCGACAATTACATGTGATCTGAGACATTTCTTACTTTACTGGCCTAGGTATGTAATATACTATTAATGCCAAATAATAATAATAATAATAGTAATAACTTCACTTCCGACAGTGCAGTATATATATCTAGGTAAACTTCTTCTTCGTCCTCTATATATATCATGTGTCATATTTGCGTATAAATATTGGGCCCAAATGGAATAAATATATGAATTAGAAAAAGGCTATAAAATTTTTAGTTGATACTGCCAAATTCATATGATAACTCACAAGCTCATCAAGTAGTAGAGCTAGGTCACGTTCGGCCTTGAATACGGACATATTATTCTGAAATCAAAAATTTCCAACATAGTAAATTTTTACAAACGACTCATCGACTTTTAGCCGGTGACGTTATACCTATTCAAAATGAGGTGAGGGGAGGAAAGTTTATTCCGCACAAAAGTAGATCTTTGTCACGGTTTATCATATCTCTTGCAACAATTGAATCCTTCAATTATTCGGGAGAAGAAGGCTTTGCAATTTCCACGGTTCCGCAAGGTGAATAAAAGAAATAAAATAAAATAAAATAAAATAAAATAGAAGAACGTGTAGGACGTCATCCGAAATTATAAACCAATGAAAAGATGAATAAGACAAGTTTGAGACGTTTCTCATGATTGGACATGATCGTGTCTCCGAGCAGGATCATTTTGCATCGGGTTCTCTTAATTTGTAAACTGTACCTGTTGAATATCCTCAATCCTCATATATTGAGTTCGGCAGCCCAAAACGCATAAATGGACAAAAGTTGCTTAGCGACGTCTCTTAGATAATTTATGCACCACTTTTTGTCCAGAACAACTTTTATAGTACCTTAGAATTTTGTGAAGTATAGTTGATCGAGAAAAAGGAAATCAATGGCTAAGTTGTTGTACGACAGAAATGTATTGCATACTGAAATTGAATGTCCATATTATCATACATCAAGTTTCGAACTATGCTCCAAGGATAAATGTTGCTAATTTATGTTACGCAGTTTTTGCTTACTGCATATTCCACAGGTTTGGCCATTCTCCGCATTCATTCCTTTTCGTGTTATACTATATAAACGTATATGTATGTATCTATGGTGATCAAAGTCCAAACGGTGATTCCTTGACTTTGGGGGACAGAATTTAGCTTAATCATTAATCCATCGAGCGAAACCTTCCTTTTTTCGAACACGAAAATACGAATGCAAATGAAAGAGAATCTAACAGTGTTGCGCTTTGCAGTATAAGTACACACATGCGAGTATGAGGGGGATACGTGTACGTATCAGAGGATAGTTCTGATACTGATCTGTTGGACGGTCTAATTGAACGATTCGTTAAGAAAATCGCTTGATGAAACGAACGTTGGCAATAAGCTTCAGAACTCTCTTGTGAATCGATTGAACTAGAAAAAAAGTTTCATTAAACAATTCATGAAGATTGAACGATCAATTACAAATTGCTGATCGTGAGCGAAACGTATAAACAATCGGGTGCTAGAATGCGAACGGCTCAGAGGATCCAAAAAAATGCCCTTTTTACTTGTTCGATATACGCAAACAGCTCAAGCTACTGTACCATTCGTTCTTGCGCATAACATTCGTTTCATACATCGTTCTATTCTTGCTAGAAAAATCTATAAACATAATCAAAAAGATTGATTGAGACCTCCATACAATAATCAAATGCCGATATATCTATATGTATTGTTATGTTGGGGCTTTTTACAGGTGAGACGAATAGGCTCTTCAACAATTCACCGCAGTAAACCCATTCACTTCAAGAATGTTCAAACACTGCCAAAGTTCCAACTGTTCATTAATAAAAATGGGGGGTTCTCGCTCATCCGGGACACTTTTCTGCGCGTAGGTCACCGATTTTGGTGCCACGCTAGATTTTGGATCGGACCGAACCCCCAACCACAAATCTCGAGCTATTCGCCTCATTATCAAGTGGTTCGAAAGTTATTCGATTTTCCAAATATTAAAAAATCGGTTTTCGAACGCACCGAACGATGTTTAGGCGTACGTATCTTTGGTTTGGGTGGACCGAAAAATATTTTCAAATAGTGATTCAGAATCGCAAAACTTCCATCTTTCATGCTGTGAGCTCAAAAATTTTCGGCAAAAATTGTTTGCCCACGAATTTTCCAAAAATTTTTTGATTTTCAGTTTTCGAAACGAAGGTAATAATTTTTTTTATAATAATAATTTAACTGAAGGTAGTTCTCTGAATTCTAAAAAAATATTCAAAAAAATCGGGGAAAAAAACCAGGCCGAACGCCCTCCTACAAATTTCAGGGATTCTTTGGTATTCAGACAACTATACCTTCGGTTAAATTTTCATTGAAAAAAATTATTACCTTCGTTTCGAATACTGAAAATCAAAATTTTTTTGGAAAATTCGTGGGCGAACAAGTTTTTCCGAAAATTTCTCAGCTGACAGCATGAAAGATGGGAGTTTTGCGAGTCTGAATCACTATTTGAAAATATTTTTCGGACCACCCAAATCAAAGATACGTACGCCTAAAGATCGTTCGGTGCGTTCGGAAACAGATTTTTTAATATTTTGAAAATCGAATAACTTTCGAACCACTTGATAATGAGGCGAATAGCTCTAGATTTGTGGTTGGGGCTTGGGTCCGATCCAAAATCTCGCGTGGCACCAAAATCGGTGACCTACGCGCAGAAAAGTGTCCCGGATGAGCGAGAACCCCCCAAATACAACTCGGAGACGATAGAGTGGAAACAATGAGATTATATTCGACAGGATATACCTACTCGACAGACCTGACGTGCCGTGGATACGTTAAAGATGTTTTATCAGCCGCCATAAACATAATCGTAATACCTATATCAACGAATTTTCGGGACAATCGAAAAAAGTTTCCGCGAACCAGGTTGCCCCAGACTTATCATCGCCATTCCTTTTTTTTGCCGGCCCAACCAGCACATCGATCTTGATGACACACAGCAATTTTTTATCGTCAGATTACAGGGTACAAATCGGTAAAGCTTCACATCTCTCCGTCTATCCGTTTTCCAGAACACTTGGTTCCATTATATTTGGGGCAAACAGATCAACGTATTATGTTCCGAATCATGTGTGACGCCATAGCTAAAGGGTCCGAAAGTCGTCAGTTTTTTGAATTGACAAAAGTCGATTTTGACACGAAACCAATAGTTTCTTATCACTTACGTGATGAAAAGTAAAAAAATAAAGATCAACTGCGTTGTTCTAAAGAGTCGAAACAGCTCGTCGACAATTTTCCATAATAGGGACAACGATTATAGAATGATTGATCGTATCAGCTCGTTTACTTCTTTACTAATATTATTCCGCAAGGACGCAGTTTTCTGCTTCAATTTTACGAAAATATTCCACTAAATTACATGCAATACTCACACTCGCAATGCTTATAAAACTAAAAACTCTATAATAATTCAGTACAATGCTTTTGGCGCGTTTGAATTTAAACTAAAGAATAATATTAATAATCTGCGAGGCTAGAGACATCTCATGGAGAAATTGAGCATCATTTTACGCGCTATGGCAAGCGTGACGGGCGTAATGATGATTTGACAGACGTAATCGAACGCAGCATTGACATTTATAACTTCAGTCAATTCGGAATTCAAATAGTACTCTGGAGATACATTAGCACTTATTTAGTAATCATTTGTTGCGAAATTATGACATCTTGATAAGAAAGTGATAATAGAGGCCGTTGACTCCTTAAAAATAATTTCCAATCATTTCAAAGTACGATTCAGGCTTCAAATCATATGTACACGTCGTACACATACCCATACATATACCCGTTCACTCAAGAATATATCAGTCAACGCATATACGCACACTTGTTGCGCATCGAATAATTTCTCAGTAATCATAGGAGGAAAGTCCGGACTGGGAAATATTTCGCATATGTATAAGATGGAGTCATTTTATTAAGCAGCAGTAAGGCTGTCGATTCAATACTCATATCTGTTTTCTCGTCAAGACAAAAATGGCTAATAACGTTCGCAGTGGTCAGAAAAAGTTCGTCTACGATCTGCCGTTTGTTGAACGACGCGATCTCTGCAACCTTTTCAATCGACAAAAGAAGTGGGAAATTCTTGCAGGTACTTATCGTCTTAGAATTTAACGAAAATATTTAAGCAAATTCAGCAAGAGAAATTCGACTATTTCCGGAGCTGTTCTACTCGTACGCGGCCTCGAGAAAAAGAATTGAGTGATAATTCGATGTGATCAAAACAATTGTGTAACAAATGGACGAATAATCCGAAATACAATGATCACAGATTATGTTTTTTCAACCAACAGCTCTCATGCAATACGGTTGCCAAACGATTGACGATTTGAGGGGGGAGAGAAATCCAACAGACGAACTCTTGGAAAAATGGAGTCACCACAATCACACGATAGAAGAACTCTTTATTTTATTGTCTAAAGTGCCTCATCCCCAGGCGATGATTCCCTTGAAACCGTTTGTCGATCAAAAATATCACCGACTTATAGTAGGGGAAAGCTTCAAGAAAATACATCCCCCTGAGCAGAGGAACTCAAACTACAAGGATCTGAAAATAGCAATGAAAAACTTTAACAACATTCAGTCCAATCACGATCAGACTAACGACAAAAGATCAGTCGCAAATAATTCGATGAACAAACAGTTGGGTGCGGCTAAGATATTGAATAGCCCTCCACAGCAAAGTTCTGTTCCTGTACCAAGCAATTCCAACAACATGCTAGTCCCTCCATCGGCACCATCGCCAAATATATTACCAGAATCAAAACCTGCTCTTGGTACTACTAAAATTAATAACGAAATGAAGTTCCTGGCCGATACCACCTTGCCTCAAATTTCTTACGATGAATTGCGCCGGGCTACGGGTGGCTGGAACTCTGGGAATATATTGGGAAAAGGTGGTTTCGGGACAGTCTTTCAAGGTGAGAAACTTTTCAGGATCAATTTCCTGATGCATCTATGAGCCAGAGCCTACAGCGAGGGACTATTCACTTGCCAATTCCTATGAAGTCCTTGGAAGTCTTTGGCAGTCTTTGGAATTCTCTGGAATTTTCAGAAAGCCTTCGGGAGTCCTCAAAAGTCCCTTGAAAGCCTTTGGAACTTCAAATTCACCTGTACACCCAAAATCTAAGTGAATAGCCCCTCAGCGTACGGCTTCTGCAGAATTCCACATTCCAATCGCCATCTCCTCCTACAGTTCCATTTATCCATGTCAATAAAGCTTCCGCCTCCGATGAACTCTATTCATCGTGTCCTTATTTGATGATCCCACGAGCCAATATTATCCGTCCTAAATATTTATTCGCTTTGCATGTAATTTTCTAATAACGTGTTACTATTGTTTAACGTGACTAACACTTGTTTGCATTACGTATGATTTATAACAATTATACTTCTCTGAATTTGAAGGTAAATGGAAACACACGCATGTAGCAATAAAGAGAATTGAACCACGCGGCCCTCATGCCGTAGAGAGTTATTTAATCCAACTACAGCAGTCATTGAGGGAATTGAAAATCTTGAACTCGTACAGACACGACAACGTTTTAGCATTGTATGCTTATAGTATGGGTTCTGAAGCACCTTGTCTTGTCTATCAGTTCATGGTGAACGGCTCTCTGGAGGACAGACTTTTGTGCAAAAACCGGAGTAAGCCTCTCAATTGGCTCCAAAGACACAATATAGCAAAGGGTACCGCCAGGGGTCTGCAATTTTTACATACTATTGGCGACAAACCTCTGATTCACGGAGACATCAAATCGGCTAATATTCTATTGGACTACAACTTTGAACCTCGGATCGGAGACTTTGGATTGGCCAGAGAAGGACCTGAAAAGGATAACATGAAAGTATTGAAAATTCAATTAATCCTAATAATGTTTCACCTTTGAGTCCCTTGATTGAGATTCTTCAGTCAGAAAACAATCCAGGATATGTTACACAGAATTCTTTCATAAGCAGTCGCGGAGAAATTATTTATGTAACTTTTCAAATCTGAAGAATGCTAGGAAAAGCCTGATTTTTGATTTTTTTTCCACAGATAAGTCGTATCCATGGAACAAGGCCGTATTTGCCAGATGAATTTTTGCAATCTAAGACATTATCGACGAAGATTGATACATACAGTTATGGCATTGTGTTATTGGAACTTGCAACTGGCCTACCAGCGTACTCCGATGGAAGACCGGGCAATAAATTTCTGAAGGATTTCATAGACAGTCGCGAACCGAGAGATCTACCTTTTTTGAAAGACAAAAAAGCTGGAACAGAAACCGAGCAGGTGTTCGGAAATTTGATTGTCTTAGGAAAGTGGTGCTCCAGTAGATTATCCAAAGACAGACCAGAAATGGAATTAGTTCTTAGCAAAATTGACGGATTATAATCAATCAAATTTTAGAATCTACATATTAGTAACTTTTCTCCAGTGCCTTGGGTGAAGTTTCAGGAATATTTTGACGAGGATTCCGTATCCTGAAATACTACCACCTTTATGGTGCATATTTTTTCTCATTCTGGAAGAAATTTTTCTCAAATATAATAAAAGAAATTTTCATGCTTGTTTTAACCTGAGAAGAAGGGCTCCTAAATAATTGAGGGCCCCTAAAATATTGAACTTTCTGATGTTTTGAAGATTTTTTAACTTGGATGTTACCCCAAAGATACCAGGTTACTTACAGTAAGTCTTGGACGGTGCGAAATTCAGTTTCTATTCTTAGATACATTCGTACAGCATGCGCCAATCCAAAGTCCTTGCAATTTTAATCATCTTCTTTGCAATCTTCTAGGTAACTAGTCAGTTATCTGATCAGCTTTCAGACTCTGCACTCACGTTAAATGGCAATATGAGTACAGATTATGCATGGATAAAGTTGTAAAAAAAGTAATGAAGTATTTATCACCCATTTCCTCTCTACTTTTCATAAAAATTCCAAATTTTCAAGGTCTCAGATTTGACCAGAATATTTTGAATGAATTCACCAAGTTGATATGCACAATGTGATAATGTTAGAATAGAATCCTGATGAAACTTCCTGTAATCTATTTACCGAAAATCTGCAATACAATGCCATACCATATTCATCTGACTTTAGGTTTGGCATTGTTATCTGTAGGGCTGTCTTCTTAAAAATGGATTGATTAGCAGACTTCGGATTAAAAATTAAATAAATATAAAAAATACACAAGCGTATAAGTTTGATAATCATTCAAAAAATCAATTTTTGTCGGTATGCTGTAAATATAATAACATTTCTATACAACTTGTTGCGGTAGATGAATACACAAATATAATATAGGTAATATTAACAGAGATATCATTGTATTATATGTCAACAGATCAGTACACACACCTTTATACACCTACTAAAATTTAATAAATTTAACATTGATAAGAATACTCATTATCAATGATTACCTGATAGTAATTAATAATTATAGAGATATGAGGAATGTATGCGCAGAATTATTGAAAATGCAAATGCAAACTGGCAAGGAATGTTGAAATCTTAACGATTCACATTATCCATGTAGTTGAGTTGATGGGAAAGCAGTAAATGGTCGTTTTCTATTATTTTGATATTAAAAATCGGAATATTTATTATACTTTGAATCATAGGTAAATATTAAATTATTGCATCGCAGATGCCCAAGGCGGACTCATTGGTTGTGGATTTTGAAGGTAAGACATAACAACAGCTGAAATAGACAGCATAAAACTACTTAGAATTTGTTTGGTATCATCGCTGACTCGAGAATTGGCAAAACTGATACACGAACAGTAGAGCGCGACCCAAGCGCACCATTTCAGTCTCATCATTAGCCCACACATGCTGAAGATCATTCCCAAAATGTTCATGTAATCCGGTGTCAAATCATCTCCTGGCTGAGCTTGGCTATTAGATATTATTGGCTTGTAACGAACTTCCTTATCAGGACGGCGAGGATCCGAAGAGTTGTTCATTTTGAAATCTAAACAAGCGTAAAAGATTCTTTTGTAGAAATCAATTTATTGGAATTGTTTTAAAAGTCGCGTTATTTTCTGTAGATAACAAAAGATATGAGGCAGTCGACATTGCAACATTGAATTAGGTCAAATTGTAATAAAATACACAGAAATCACTCAACATCGAGTTGTTAAATGTCGATGCAAATGTCACGAGTCGTAGATAAGGTTAGGGTAAAAATTTTCGTCACTGATATTATTTATGCATATAAGAGGATGTTCGATTTCACTCACGTTTTACGTTTATTCTTGTCTAGGTATGAAATGAAATGATAATGAAATGCACAGTGGTTTGGCTAAAATGCGACTGTAAATCGTCCTCAATCACATGAATCGTCTGTCGAAAGTAGAAAATTGTGATTGGTCGACGTTACGTGACGTATACGGTTTCCTTGAGCAGTTGGCAGAGTGCGCTGCAGACGTCTCGCCAACCTCGTGGACCATGTGTTTTCAATCTTGAATTCTTGAAAAGATTTTTTTTGGATTTCCACATCTTGCTCAACGGGGTAGCGAATTCCGGGTTAATTAATCCCCGATAAAAAATAATCATGAATTTCATACCGTGCGTAACGTGGGTCAAGAGAGGAGTAGCAGCGGCAAATCCTGACAAGGTTAGGGTTAGGTTCTCACGTTGCGTTTTCAAACGCCGGATCAACATGTTAGAATATTTAGAAAATGAATAACATTCAAGTAACAAAAACGCGAAATGAATATTATAATTGACGAAATATTAAATTTCTTAGGTGCAACTCACTCCTCAGGAATTGGAACAGATCATAAAGCAAACTCAGTCAGATCTCAAGTAAGTTATAGCCTCAGACCTTGCCGTAGAATATTCTTTCAACTCTGGTAATAACGAACGTCTTGATTTTCAGAGACGTTGAAAACAGTTCAGATGAGTCCGACGATGAAAATCCTAACTCCAAACAGAACAAAATTAAAAAAGGGAACGTCGCTGGGCTTGATCAATCCATGGACGACGATGAGTATCACTTTGACAAATATGACGAAGAAGGTACAATCTGAAAAATCCAAACTCATATAATTCACATTTTTTACATCATTTTCTCTCATGCTTTGCAGAAATATTTCATTGGCTCAATGTTTTCACGATTGATTACTATTATTTTGACCCATAGATCAAGGGACTTAGTAATTCGTTTTTGCCTTTTAATTTCAATGGCAAATTTGCATGTTTTTCCAGGGGACAATATTCACTGTAATATTGGAGGGTTAGCAGTGATCAACGAGGATGGGTCGGATCCTTATGTGACAATACCGGACAGTGGGGATGAAGACTCGGAAAAAGATGACGACGTTATTAAGCCTGACGATAATCTTGTTTTGCTTGGTCATGTCGAAGGAGATGCTAGCATCCTGGAAGTCTTTGGTACACAGATTACAAGCTGGATATTTAACGAAGATATTTCTAGTTTGTTTTGATAGTAAAGATTATTTAGAGATCGTTGAAAGGCTGGAATTGCCTAGAATTCAAAGATTTCGACTCTGTAGACACCTTCTTGTCGTAAAATGAGAAAAAACCTCTTCTAAATCCATTCAGAGAACTCAAGTATTTATCAAGTTTCATCAAGTTTATCGACCTAAATTTTCAAAATTAAAAAATAAATAATTAAATTTAGTTTTAAAATATAACTAGATTACAAATTTTAGATGAAAAACCTTTATTATTTTACTATTCTTTCACTAAATATTCTACCCAAATGATTCAAGTCTAAGAAAAAAAAAAACTAATTAGTACGAGATCGAATTATATAATAGATGGAATTAATTATTATCATTAAATTATTTTCAGTCTACAACGAAGCAGAGGGATCGTTTTATTGTCATCACGATATTTTACTGCCATCCTTTCCGCTCTGTCTTGAATGGCTGAGTTTTGATCCCACGGATGCAAAGCCAGGTAAAATCGATTTACACAAGAATTTGATAGTATCGCCAACTCTAGTATGTCCTGTAACGTAACGAGAATTAATTTTTAAGGTAACTTTTGCGCCATCGGCAATATGACTCCAATTATTGAGGTATGGGACTTGGATTTAGTGGACTGTTTAGAACCAGTATTTAAACTTGGCTGCAAACCGAGTAAGAAGAAAAAGCAGAAACGTATCGGTCATAGAGATGCTGTTCTCGACGTAGCATGGAATTGTAATTTCACGTTAGTAACATATTCGATTGATCTTTTTAACAAAATAATTTCTAATCAACGAATTCAAACCTGGCAATAAGTTGATCAGAGGATAGCATATCTATTGACTCAACAGCGTCGAAGTCTCAGAACGTAGAAAATTTCGTAGAAGTATGTCGATATTTTTTAGAGAAATCCAACTGTATTTGTGTGATGAAATTTTTGTTTTAAGTGATTATTGTTCATTTTAGACACGTTTTGGCCAGTGGTTCGGTAGATCAGACTGTACTCCTATGGGATTTAGATAACGGAACACCAGTCACCAAATTAAGTGCCTTCAATGAAAAAATACAAGCCCTTAAGTGGCACCCTAGCGAGGCTCAACAGTTGTTAACGGGCTGCGGCGATAAGTACGTTTTTGGTTTGAGTTTTAGTTGGTTGATGATTAAGCTTAGGAACAAAGTTGTTCATGAATTTGTTGTCCCGATTTAAGGAATGCAAGATTGTTTGACTGTCGAACCGAAAGCGATTTCAAAACTTGGGAGTGTTCCGGTGAAGTGGAACGCGTTTTATGGAACCACTTCGATCCCAACTTCTGTTTCGTAAGTTCCAAGGAACGAAATACGAAATTGAAGGATGATCTTCGATACACATACATATGATGGCGTGTTTTTTTTTGTCTTACAGATAAGCACAGATAATGGAAACATTCATTACATCGATATCAGAAACGAAAAACCATTGTGGCTACTTTCTGCACATGAAAAAGAAGTTACAGGTATTTTGGACAATTCAACAAATATAAATTAGTGGTGGATAAAATAAAGAGGTACATTTGATTAAAAATTCATGTATTGTGTTCCAGGTTTATCTCTGAGCACTTCTTGCCCTGGGTTATTGGTGAGTTGTTCAACTGATAGTTGTGTGAAGGTTTGGGATGTGGTGAATAACGAAAAGCCAGAGCTCGTCTGGGAGACAAAGACAAATCTGGGAGCTTTGCAATGTATGGAAGCAAGCCCAAACAGTCCATTTATGTTCGCTGCAGGAGGCGATAACAAATCACACAATTTCAAACTGTACGATCTTTTAGAGAGCACTTCGGGTGAGTGGAAAAATTTCCTAATTCTTTGTTCTCTTAAGCATTGTTCTATTGTTGCCTCTAAAATGGAGAAAAAAAAACTATAGGCTTCATGAGTTCCATATGTTTGTTTAAAATGTTTATTTATGATTTAATGTTTCATGGCCTGGCAGTGTCGGAAAGATTTGCGAATAGACCAATGGTGAAAATAAAGGACGAAGAGAATCCAGTGGAAGTTGATCTCAAACCGAAGAGTAACCCAGAAGAGGTAATGGATGTCACTGATGAAATGAGCTCGATGGCTTTGGGATCAGCTTCGTTTAGTAATTTGAGTAAGAAAAAGAAGCGAAACAAAAAATGAACTTTTTTACATAGAATATAATGTATGAAAGTTCTCTGTGCTCAATCTATTCGTTTGCAATAAATTGGATCATGTTTCGCCTGACGTGTTTCTGTTTGTGTCAAATTCTCCAGAAGTATATCTCTTTAACTTCCTAGAGATAATGCAAAATGTGTTATTTGCAACTTGAGTTTTTCTATTTCAAGTAAATCTTGTTTATGGAATCGGAGGAAACTCGTTATTTAATTCTAATGTTGAAATCTAGAATGTATATTTCTAATCGAGAATGTATCGTTGCTTCTAATATAATTATACGTATTTTGCAATCACTGTGTCAATCAGTAAAATGACCTCATAATAGTTCCAGAACAAAAATATGTATAGACTATGCAAGATGAAAAATTGAATGAATTTTGTGGGTCAGACTCAAATATTTCCAATAATTGAATTTTATTAGAGTATGTACATTTAAAATCAACAGGTTACATGGTATTTAGCATAAACGTAAACCAAATCTGGAAAATTTAATCGGCGATGGGGAAGAAAATTTCGTCACAGTAACGTCCGCTTGTAAAATGATGCAGAATTGAGCAATACCTAATTGATTTAGCAACTTTTTTCATTATTGCTCTACAATTCTGCTTGAAAGTGAAATAAACTTTATAAATAATATCCTACATGCTACATAAGTAATATACCTATATCTGAGTTTGCATAATAATCATTAACTATATAATCCATATATATATATACGAGATATATTCAATTTACAATATTTTTCCTAATATTATTACAAAATAGACTTCGCCGATAGACTGCCTTTGATGCAACCTATACAGAAGCCTAAATAAAAATTTCGATTCCTACTATAATGCAATATTATGAAATTGTGATGCACAAAATGATTATATCATAGACCATAACGAATGGAGGAGTTGATTGACGTTTATTAAAATTGATAAGAAATGAGGAATTGATTGCAATCGTATTTCGTTTGATTGTGAATGAGAAACAAAAAACGTACCCGATAACTAGAAAATATTTAGATAACTGGGCAGAAACATCGAAACACACTGTACGCTCATTAACAGTGATTCCAAATATTCATCCGCAAAATTGATGAATTCATCATCTTGCCAAAAGCAAAACTAGAAAACTTGAATGGAACAATGATTTACCATCAGTGTGGAACGCCAAAAAATTTTAAACTTTCGTCGTTTGATGAATGGATGATTTAGGTGCCACATAACTTTCTACCTGACATGATACTAACATAGTTACCTACGTTTCCAGTTATCTCATAGATGAGCTTATTCTTCTCTGTAGAAAACGCAATCGTACAGAGCTTCGGTAAATCGGTATAAAATATTCGAGATCGCTAGAAAGTGTAAAACTTGCAAATTGTGTACTGAGAAACTCTGTATTAACTGAAATTATGTGTGGAGTAATTCAATTGATATTTTACTTAATATACCAAGTCGAGTATTGAATTTCTTTTGTTGGTTTTATATTTTCTAGCAATCTTGATTTCGTTCAAGTTCAAACAGAACACCTAGTTTCATGGAATTTCATCTGTTCAATTAAGAATATGCCTATTGTATACAAACAATGTGTAAAACAGTCTCATGTTATTTTAAATACAAATTTAGAGCAGCTGTCGGATAACTTGTACACAGAGATTTTATGCCATTAATGTTACATTAACAATCGTTGTTCCTACAATATTAGTAATTTTCAATTACCAATACATTTTACATAGTATCTAAATATACACAGGTTTCATGCTACTACCACAGTACTGGTAAGTTTTCATTTAACTATTATTTCGTTTGTTTACCGGTAATCGACCTTTGCCAGATATTGCATTATAAGAATACAATACATATTCATACGCTTTCAGGCAGTTTTCAATTTGGCTTTTGGAAATAATTTTACTTTTTATTCAAAGCTTCACATATTTTCTACCTGGCTATATCAGCTTCGATGTTAATGAGTTCTGAAATGAATTCATTTCGGTCGTAGTTACCATCCTATGGTAGTATTTAGAGGTGGATATAGTATTCCAAAGCTCGATTTTGACATCCTTAGCTTTTTTTCACATTCATCTGAAGGAGTTGCAAGAGGCAAATGACATTTTCCAAAAATAGAAAAATATTTTCTTGTGTAATCCGTGGACATTTTGACTTTCGACAACAATCATCTGTTTAATTGTACTTTGAAGTTGTAGGTTTTTACAGTACAGAGGAGACTGTGGGATGTTTCGAGTCAAGAAAAATTCATTATACTTTGTGAGTGCGTAATGCCCATATCTATTGAAAATATTTAGAGATTTTTCATAGCATTTGTTAGATGAAGGTTGTGTTTTTATCTGCAAAATTATCTATTTTATTCATTTTATAAAACGGTAAATTATAAAAAAAATTATATAAGTATCTAACAACAGTATTAAAATTGATCATATTAGTTTCCTAGTTATAGAAATACTGTAGACGATCATCGTTTCATAATCGGATTTGAAATTGGGTGGATTCGAAACTATTCGGCATCATTATCTGGACACAAGTATCTTCGAGATAACTTGAATATGTTTAATAATTATTACGTTCTGTAGTGCTACAGAATAATTGGGTTTTGTCGGTATTTTTAAGCCACGCTGTCTACTTGTATTTACAAAAAATCACAATTAACAAATATGTAGGTCTATTTGATAGATTCCTCAATTGTACTTATTAAAGTCAACTTATTCTCTTCTTACCTCTGACGGAAAATCTACAAAATATATATAGTTTGATATTTCAGACTATTGTCATGGGCAGCAATTACCGCAGTACTGTAAATAAATTCTACTATTTAGCACAATGATTATCATTTAGAATTAAATGTGGATGAACAATTTTCGATAACACTATATTTCTATAGTTATTAAAACGAATCTCCTAAATTCACATTATGTATTTTAAACAATATTACGTGCACACTTCTTCATCATGAGATACGACATGCTCTGACAATTAAACATTTTTTCTAAAATACATTGCCATGCGGTAATTCAATGAATTCTTAATGTTATGCTACTATCTTGCATATTCGTCAGCTTTAGACATTGTTATTAATTTGACAATTCAATTCAGTAATCACTTTACAAAAAGAGGATGTATCCTCATTTTTATTCCAATCGTGTATCGTAGAATACAGTTTTCTTAATCACATGGAAGGCGTGTTAAATGAAAACTTGATCTCTGGCAGTGTGATATCGTTTAACACCGTGACATGTGTTACAACTTGGTGAAAAAGAAATCTTTGCGCTAAGGATGGATTGAGCAATGACTAATAGCTGGCTATACGGTCTTGTAAAAAGTAAACGAAACGAAATGGAAAAAAGTACGTTGGGGAACGAAAATATCTGATAATTAAGTGTTCAGAAGAATCCATAATCCGTGGGCAACTGGTAAAACTGTTTATGCGAAGCACGAAACATCGACACTTACTAAACTTCAGTATAGGACGCGAAACAACAAATTTTATCCAAGTAAAACAGCTGATATCTTCTGACAGTGTGTTGATTTTTGCATAATAATATAATTATATTAATTACAAAGATTTATTCACACGTCGTAATAACAAACTAGGCATCAGTTCCTATATCCAGGCTTCTAGAATCCTGATTAGAATCATGCTGACTTCCATTTTCAGAAGAAGCACTGCTCGACAGACCCGACTGATCTGAGCTCTTTTTTACTTTTGGTTTATATTCGGTGATTACAACGGTAACATTATTCACGGTGACTTCTTTAGTCTGCGCTGTACTGCGATCAATGTTCTTGAGGCGCGGAGGATGTCTGTTCTTACGCCTCGGTTTATCCAGTTTTCTCTCCTTGTCTTTACCGCTGCTCGTTGTACTGCTACCGCTTCCGCCCTCTTTTTTACCCGGCTTTAACGGTGGCACATATTGTTGTTGAGCAACCTATTCACCAAAAAAACAAGTCTGTGTATAAAACTGGAAGATTTTCATCTACTGAAAATCGATTCGATACAATTTTTGAGAAATGTATCACATTTGACTAACAACAAGATTGAAAAAAGCAGGAAAATATCTCCAATGCATCTCGTGTTAAGATCTTTCTGAAAAAGCTCATTTCTTTCGATATTTTGCAATTGATAATATTTTTAATGTAGTTCTTTAATTGGTTTGAGCAGAGCAAGTTTTAAATTGCATGTATGTATTAAATGAAATAACACCTTGAGGGTAATAAATTTTAAAACAGTATTCTTGCAAGTGTGCTGATAATTTGAAAACATGTTAATATTTGTTCTCAGAAAATTGCAGTGAAATAGGAATAGATAAAAATTAATGAATCAAGTCAAGTTAAAGTTTGGAATGTAAAATGTAGCGAACCTGCTGAGCAACTAATTGAGGGTTGATGCGGGGTTTCCGCGTCGAAGTTCCTTTGCGGACGTCACACATGAGGCACTTGAAAGCTTCAGCTGTATTCCTATAGGTGCAGACACTGCAGTCCCAGTAGTTGTCTTCCAAAACCTTCGCCTGCCGCTTCCCGCTTCCGGAATGGTTCATTGTTCATCGGAGTCAGTCGTGCTACGCTGAACGTTCTCAAAAGAGACCCTGCCCTCTTCTGCTCCCTTTCAGCCTCATTAAAACCAGGTTTATGAACACTTTTGAGTCTTTGAAATATTTCCAAATTAGCCAGGGTGAACTGATTTATTTTTAAAACTACTGGTATGTATATCCCTATTAACAAATTTCAGATGCATCAACTCAACAGTACTGTTACCCGCTTCGATTCTTCATCGATATCAATATTTCCCCTTTGATCTATTAACCATATTATCCTTGTCCGAAACATCATTTTGAATCTTCAAGTGCGACTGCAACACAAATAGAGAACATTAATCCTGATATGGTATTACGTTAGTTACTTCGTTAAAAAGTTATCATTCAATTTGACAACAGCTAAAGAATTTTCTGTAGACGTTAGTTTTTCAGATCAGACCAATTCCGAGAATGTATGGATTTCCCTATCGGTTTTCAAAGGTATTTCTGAACAGATATAACTTTTTCATTAATAAAGCCATCTTTCCACTGTTCGGAGTAAGGATTGAAGGTAGTTTGACCAAAAAAATTAGGCTTTCCAAACCGCTAATCTTGTCAAACTTGTATGATTCTAGCTGTACCAACCGTCGTAAAATAAATCTTACAATGAAGATCTGGATTGGCAAAATTGGTTTTGCGATATTTCCATGTCCAACTCTTTTTTGTTTGGAATTAATGGAAAAAAAAAACTGATAATGAAGTTTTTTTGTGCCAAAGAAATGTTGATTTCTTCCAAAATAACTGGGATATCAAAAAACCGTTCTGTAGTGCTTCAATGGCGTACTTGGAGAACATGCCCTGAAAAATTCCATGGAATTATCTTGAACGGTGCGTGTGCAAATGTTTGCAAGCATGGACAGAGTGAAAATTATACAAGTTAAGTAGAACTAGCATAACATGGTAACGGCTTGAGATACGGGGGTTTGCAATAGTCAATTTTTTTCGTTTAACTACCTTTCACTACCACATTGAATTGTGTAGGATTTTTTTTTATCCATACAGAAGTTAAAGCTATTTGAAGATACTTTTTGAAACGCATGGGAAACTCATACTTGTTATTTTTTTCGTGAAAATGATAAAATAGTATTTCGCAGATGTGAGAAAAAAGTGTGGAGAATGAGTGTGTTTTTTTTAGTAGATCGGTTAATCAGTTTTTTCGTTTATAATCATGTATACTTTTGTTGTTTACACTATAACTGAATCTAAGCATACATAATCGGTATATGAATTTCAACTGAAAATACTGTACATGATTTTTTTTCCAACTCAATCATGCCTTTCCAACCATACACATACATACATACATACATACATTCGTACATACTTGTGATCTTATTCCAAAGTGCAAGGAGGTGGCTTACGTAAAATATTCATGAGCCATTTGTTTGATTAACAATAGTTGTAAAATTGTGGAGACAATAAAGGTGAGTTAAAAAGAATCACAATTCCAACCTTGCATTCTGCAGCATCGTTATTGCATATGCAAACCAACGAACGGATTGATGTATGCACGCATGCATGTGCATATATGTGTATGTATATACGTATGTATGTACGATGCTATCAATGACTGACACATAAGCACTCGTACACAAACACACACGGTTAACTTTCATAGGCACGCAGTGTAGAAATGGGTCTACTCACGCCGATTTAGCCCCTAATCGGCGAGTAATTACTAAGTCCGGACGACCCGATGTAAGAATAATAAATTATTGATGAGGAATTCGACTCGACAAAACGATATAAATCAGAGAAAACAAAATATTGACAAACAACCGAAAGCGCTGCAAGGCGCTGTTTTGCTGCCGCTTAGACGGCGGAACGCCGGAACCGAACCAAAATATCTCTTACCAAAAGATTTGGCAACGCCGCATCACCACTCGCGATTTAAAAACTAATTCGATTGTAGCATAATAATAGCCAAAGTAGATGGTTAAGCTGTCACCGGACTCATCTCAACATTGTCACCTAAATTCCAGCTGTTAAATGTGATTTAGATAAAAACATCGCCTAATCCGGGTACCCCAAGTGTCACCGTCGAACCTGAAATGGTAAAAGCGTTTATCTCCAATCACAACCCATTAGTTTTATTATCAATTTCGTTAAACATTACGATTCTATTTTGTCAGCTGACTTCAGGGGGTGTATGTGTACATACGTGTGCGCGATTTTTCACTGACAATGAGAGATTTCAGTAGAAGCTACAACTGCTTTTCATATTGTTGCATAATTACATTCTATGCACATTTGTTGTAATTGTCAAAAACAACAATGTATCGTTTTATTTTTTCAGGATGGATCCACCGCGTCCGATAGAACGGAGAAGCCATGGGATCATCCGTGGACGACTGATGAGATGCGAGAGAAACGTGCCGATTGGAATCTCGCCGGAGACTCTGGCCTCCTACAGCATCTTCAGCAGTTCTCTGATGTAAGCAACTCATTTCTCTTTGTTTCTTTCGTTTTAATATTGATTGAATTAATTCTAATCCATAACTCGCCAACCGTACACAGTAGATAACAAAGAATGCTTTGCACCGTTGTTATCACAGACCGCATTCATTTTTTTCTTAATTCTCTGTGCAAAGTCAGTTGGAGTTTCACAAAGAAAATCTGGAGTCAAGATCTCAATGTGTGATTTTGTCTTCTAGTAATAATGGCTTTTGCAATTTCGTTGCCTTGTAAGTGAACATGGAATTTCTGTCAGAGTCAGACTGAGAACCTGGGATACAATTACTAATTTGTCACTCTGACGATGTAATTATTTAAAGTAGCATTAGGATGAATTGATTTTCGACACGTCAATTATCAGGATTGACGAATTTTGTATTCAAAATTAACAAAGCTCGGGTGTCTGATTGCTGCCAGAATGTTGAAGGTAGAATATTCTAATTCTATGGTGAATTATCAACCTTGCAAAAATCTTTTCTCGTTGCACGATTAGACTTGGTCAAAATTATTGGAAAGCCTTTAGTGCATTTTCTGAGACGTGTGAAATGTATCTATTTCAACATACATTTTTGTTTTTTCTTATGGTGTAAGAAGCCAATGTTAGTCTCACATCAACCATATAAGGAACTCAAAGAAAACGCGATAAGAAAAAAACTGGTCGAAAGGATTTCTCAAATTGGAGTTTTTTCAACTATTCGTTTTACTCGAATCTATAAATCGTTTTCTGTTTGAGAGATTCTTCAATATTATATGAACCATAGATTGAGGATCTTATTATTACAAGGAAAAAGTCTGTTCTTTAACCAGAAGAATATAATCATGATTTGCTTATCAGTCAATCTAATACGGAATGACATACTTTGTGGTTTCATCTGTATAGAAAATTGCCAGACAGAATTTCTACATTATTTTCTTTGTTGATTCCTTTTCTCTTTCGTTACAGAAATTGATGACAACAGCTAATAAAACACAAGAAGCCTTAAATTCGCTAACGTCAGAGTTGGACGAGACAATCATTTTTATAGATAATATAACTAACACGTCGTTGGCTCTTGCCAACACGCAATTCATCGAGAGCAGAGTCTGCGAAGACGAAGTTGAGCCTGAGGTACCGCAGGAAAGTCAGCTAGAGGTGAATCTCTCGTATATTTAGATTCAGTACTGTTTATTTATTCGCTTTACTTATACTGAAAACATAAACTAATCTCCAAAATTTCATCAGCTACCAAAGACTAAGGAACAGCTAGATGCAGAGCTTATCGCAAGCATAGGGGAAAGCGTTAGACGCGGCATCGCCATTATGGAAGATAAATACGAAACTCTAGAAGTTGTTGCTAGCGACAGCGAAGATGAAGGAGATATTCAGATTCCAAGGTGCGACAAACTTCACGTTAACTTCCATTCTCTGAGAGTTTATTTTCTGAAAATATCAGATCTCTGGCATGGGAAGGTCAATATTCACTCTTTGTTGGGAAACTCTACCAGAAAGGATGTGGAAAGATATGAAAATGGATAAAAACTTCTTTATATACAAATCCAAATCTACCCAGATTCTATATCTGAGTTACATTGATTTCTATGCCTTTTTCAAAGAATCCATGAAATATATTTGAAGATAATGTGCAAAACGTGACTGATTGAGCTGAAAAAAGTCATTTTTACTGTGTTTCTGTTTCTCACTTGATAATATTCTGCATTTTGGATATTTTGTAAATTCCAAGTGAATATTTTATGCCTAATATAGCTATAATGATGAAAATTTATATTTCCTTACAGTGTCATACTTAGGCCAAAGGATCCATATCAGGATCGTCCACTGCCTTATATAATAGGGTCAGAAAAATGGAAAAATTCTAGTAAAATAGGTCTTGAGACTAGTAGTAGCGAATCGGAGCATCAAGAAGATGACGACTCGGAGGATGATTCAGACGATAATATGCCCTCTGTGTCGAAGCCGATCAATCTACAGAATCCAAGAATAGCTAGATTGTCTTCATCCTCTAGCGAATCCAATGATTATAACGAAGCCAATAACATTCCAAGACACGCGGACGATAGCGGGTCTAATAAAAACCAAGATATCTTTGATTCGGAAAGCGAAGCAACAACTGCTGCTAATAGTTTGCCTAAAGTGAGATATTTTTTCATGTTTTGGAGCCTTTGTAGATCGTAATTTTCCAATATTGTTTTTTAGAGAGTTGATTATCATTCTTAGAACTTTGAATTTTCTAAACTGGTTGAAGATGAATGAGTTTGCGGTATCATAGTCACATAATTTTATGTGTATAATATCAAGTAAGCCTTTTATGATCGTAGAATTCAACCAGCGCAGCACCAAATTTTGCAGAAGAGTTGGCTAAAAGATTGGGGAGCGTTATTCCAACACAAAAGTCCATAAACACTCAAGTTATCGGCGAACCTGTTTTAATTCAGCCTAAAGGTAATAATAATTGGATTGCTGTACGATCCACTTTTTTTTTTTCAAATGGTCTACATTTCTGCAAGATTCTCGAACGAATTCATTTGTATCGTAGTTTTTACAAAGTGACAGTCTAATATTAATCTTGGATCATTTGCAAATAGTTACAGATGATCTTTTCACGCCTGAAGACGATGACCTATTTGGTGCTCCGTCTAAAAATCTGTTCAATGAACCTGTTGGCGGATTATTCGACGAAGAATCTTCTAACTCTTTGTGGCATGACAAACCAGCCAAAACTTTCAACAAATCTACTGTTATTCCTCCGTCACTGGATGTGCCGCCACCGATGAATGATGTTTGTAAGTTAATGCTCATAAAATACTTCTCACGATTTTTCTTTCCTCACTTTTCGTCGCAATTGGGATCTAAATTTCTTTAGCCGTTGTTCTGAACGAGGATTTTTCTTCAATCCATCGTTTTTCTTTGTCCTTTTCTAAGATCAAAATATTTTTTAAAAGTTTTCCTGTCAGTTCTCATCGAAGTTAGAATCGTAATTGTCTTAGCTATTATTTTGTTTATTTTTCTTCATTATTTGTTCAATTCACAAGAGAAATGTCTTTACCCATCTGACTTGATTTTGTTTATCAAAAGAATAGGGAAAAGAACCTGTATCTCATTTTTGACGAAGATTGATGCTGATTATTGATGATCTTCAAGAGAATAATTTCTTTCTTCTGTTTATTTTCTTACTTTCTTGATTCTGTTTATTTCTTCTGTTTATTATTTACTTACTTCCTTGATTCTGTTTATCAAAAGAATAGAGAAAAGAACTTGTATCTCATTTTTGACGAAGATTGACGCTGATCGATTATTGATTATCTTCAAGAGAATAATTTCAGCGATAATTTTCAAATTTTCTATTTTCTAGCGTTAATTATTGTTTTATTTTTGTGAAAACGTTTCAGCAACAAAACCAAAATCAGCGATCGACGATCTATTTGGTGACGGAGACTCGGAAGATTCAGACGATATATTTTCCGGTAAAAGTTCTGCAAGCAAACCGTTTAGCAATCAAAATAATTCACCGAGTAGCAATCTTCGAACGGAAGAAAACAGGAGAACTAAAAATCTCTTGTCAGTTGGCGCGTTGATTGGAAAAGAAGGAATGACAACAAGCACACCGGAGACTCACGACGCCACCAATTCACTTTTCGATGACGAATCAGAAGACGTTGAGAATCTTTTCAATCAAAGAAAGAAAACTAATGGTAGATATTTATTTCATAGAAAATACAAACACTCGCAAGATTTTGACATATTTAATATTTCAAATTTTTCAAGATTATGAATCGAGCATTTAATTATTCAAATCCAGTTTGATTTTATCCTCCATGTTGCAATCTCGCTAAATCTCCTCTAAACCTTTAATAATATCAATGAACTTTGCTGTATTACTAATCTATAAATAACTATGCCTAATATTAGAATTCTGTTGATCAGATTGGACCGGAGCCAAAGCCAGTATTCCTGAGAAGACTGCTGGTTCGACACCCGCAGAAGCGTCTGGCACTAATAACAGAAAGGTAAGAACAGACTGCGGATACTTTTCAAACTGCAACTGTCGGTTTGTTTCTTTTTTGATCAACACTCGGATCTTTCCTCAGCGAGGAAAGAGATCTGCTTAAAAAATGTAACTGAAAAGAAACAACAGTTTTGAATTTTGAATTCTGGACAAAAGTAATAACAATAACATTGATGAGTCACAAAGTTGTTATTGTATTTCTGTATTTGGTTTAAAGAAAAATTCACGATTTCTTGATTGCCGAATAGGTACGTTGAATGATGTTGTTGTTTTCTTAGAAATCTGATCACAGATCGTTGTAATTATGATTACAGAAGCCAGTGGGTGGTGTTTCGATTCTTGGTCAAATAGATATATTTGCATCAGGAAAGTTGCGGCGTCAGGCGTCGAGTGATTCTTCTAGCAGTAAATCATCATCGGATTTCGATACTTCGACAAATCGGATAACTAATGCTGGGGATGGTTCAAATTCTGTAACAAATAACAACAGCTATTCTGCTGATGGTAATTCCGTACTACTTGCTCGAAATATGGAAACTACTGAAAGTAGCGGTATCTCTCTCCAGCCACCAAGCATAGACGATGTTACAACAGGATCAAATATAAGGTAGGATTCATCTTTGTGGTATTTTAGGCTTTTATTGGAACTTGATTTCGGAATTTGGAGAGACTAGATTGTATTTTATACTAAGAAGGTCGCTCTGACGTTTCCCTCGCTGATTTCATTGAATTTCATTATAAATGTAAGAAATGTCTAGAGCTTCAACAGGTGAGTGTTACAAGATGCGCGTTTCAGTTGATTCTGATAAAATCGACATTGCAAAGCTATACTTTGGTTTGTTTCTCGTTCTTTAATCTTTGAAAACATTTACATGGTGAATGAATAGGAATTATTTATAAACTAATGAGTACTTCGCAATTGTTTGCTACGAAAAAGACGGATTCTCTGACTTTTAAGTTATTTATTCTTTAAAAATTCGTGCGTAGAATTGAGAATATAATTTTTCAAAGTGGATATCTCGATATTGATTGAAAAACGCATATTATTGCTATCACCTGTTTCAAGTCCTAATCGTCATCTATACGGAACAATGAAAGTAGATGGTTTTATGTGATTTGGTGCAAATCTGAGCTAGTTCGAAAATTCAATTTGACGACTCTAGATGGGTATAAAGAATTGAATGGACTGTAGGTATCAGTTAAGTTTCAGTACCTACCGTCGTTATTGTAATGAAAAACAAAGCAACACACAAGAAGAAGAAGAAGAAGAAGAAAAAAAAGAAGAAAAGCAAGGCAAAACTTTATGTTTAAATGCATCGAAATGATAATCGCCGAAGCGTTTGAAATGGCTTCGAGAATAATTGTGCCTGCGAATCCGTTGAATATTTATCGAATTCGGTCAGTTTAGGTACAAACGATAAATTCTATTGTCGCGAACTTACCGGTTAAAGCCAATCGACTGTTTTTATGTCTAGATATTCAACAATTCCCAAATTATACATGGGATCGGTTGTGATGTTTATTGTTAGACGAATTAAATTCCGAATATCCCAAAATATCTAATAATCCAAGTACTAGATCGTGAGATAGGAACCTCGGGTTTTGGCTACATTTCTTAGCCCCTGGTAGCAACAAAATTTCAATTTGACGTCATCAAGGACCACCCCCTAATGTAGGTACACGGGGTACAATTAAAATGAAAAATTCACGAATTTTCGGACGTCGCGTGTCTTATTGTTTGCTAATAATAAATGACGTTGCAAACTCAACTCTATCATGTGCTCTGCACACACCTCGCAATTTCACGATATATTTACATATTCACGCATACAATAATTTTTGATGAGTCACACGACGGTGATGTAGGATATTCAATAAAAAAAAAACATCGACTATTCTTCCTTTTCAGTTTTTTTTTTTTTTTTTTTTTTTGTTTTCTGTTTATTTGACGTTTTATCCAGTAACAGTAATGACAGCATTGTTTAGGCATTGAAAAACAGGTAATAATAACAATAATGATGATGATGATAATGATAATGATAATGATAATAATAATACTAACAACATTCTATATGTATGTACATACGTACTGGTTGATGAAGCATTTGATCGTGTCCTGCATAAGAATAACGTGAGATAACTTTAAAGCGAGAGTGATTTCACTCTGCCAATGCCAAGTTGTAAAACAGGCTCGTTTCAGGTGTTTGCCTTGTCAAGGTATACGTCTTTGATTCGCACTCGACTCGTTTGCTCGTGAATCATTAAGTAAATAAAATACGAAGTATAAACAAATAAACAAATAAGAAAATGTGTATGGTATATTAGTATGTACGGTTGAAGATTTCATAAGCTGTGTCCAAACAAACAGTTATCACGCTGCGTAAGTATCGTATAGATAATTTAATAAAACGAAGTTGTTTTGTTCCTTTGCTTGAATCGATGATACGGTGATTTATTGTTTCGTTTTTTACTTGGTGATTGTCATGGTAATTGAAGAGAGAAAGAGAGCAATGAACGAATGATTTTATCGATATTCATTTACGAGCTAATTGGCGATTATTATGTATCAACAAAAATTTGTCAATTTTTCTAATTTTGTGTCAAAGTAGAACAAATGTACATGTTGCGAATTCTGTATACACGCAGTAATCAGTTAAGAAAGGTGTGATGCGATCCTAGAAATAGATTTCCGAAGAGCTCCTACATCAGTGAACGAGGCGATTCAACTGGGTTAATTGTTTTTAGCCTCCCGCGAATCCTAGAGTATCTATTGAAGAGAACTTGTTTAATAATTGGAGACTCTGTAATTTGTATTGTAATGAGGTTTTCCCTTTTTCATAATCACTAAATCGATAGCGAATTACCGGGACACAGAATTTCTTTCGCTATACATGAATCGCACGAAAAAATACGATTTATAGATAATTTTTTTGACGTTCCGGTCCGAGAAAAAAATGGAATATTTATAAAAACTACTCAACAAGTGAAGATTCCAGTTCTCGCCACATTTCGACGTTTCGTAGCCTCAGAAAATGTCATTCCCAATCGTAGCTGGATTGTCGTTTAGGTGTCTGTGTCAGAACAATTTTTTGTTTGACGATATCCCGCGAACGAAGCGATGGATTTTGATGTTTTTTCATCTCAATCGATGCGGCTTTTCGTAACTCTCAATTGATTAGATTTTCGATTTAATCAGGTCGCTACTTTCCGAGTTATTTAGAAAACAAACTCTTCATATGACAAGTTGAATCGTAGGCATCTCTAGAACGAATCACCGGATTCTAGTGATTTTGGTATCAATTAATAGAATTTGCTCCAACTTAAATCTCTTTAAATTTGTGTGTTAATATACGCACCACTTCATGAGATATACAAAGCATTCCTTCTCCTCGCCCTCATATTCTCGGAATCTTAGCATCCAGTGATTTTTTGGATCGCACATTACTAAATTTAGGCCAGGTTTTTCCAATTCTCAAATTTTTCGATGGTAAAGATCCGATACCATCGACTAAGATTTGCTGAAGATGGAACGATTCGTTCGAAATTGGGTACAACTCAAAATCGATTTTCAAAAATTCATCATTGCAGTAATAAAAAACGCGAAAGTATTCAATTTATCGCTTCGAATACAATCGATTTTTGATAAATTGAGCTCTGTATTCCGAACCTACCTATACTTTTTTTTTGGACTCAAGAATTCCGAGTGAGAAATCGTATTTCTAGCCCATTGTGGTCAGCCGAATTAACTTCCTGTTCGATTAGTATCGAACTCTCCGGGGATAGTGGTATCCAGCCCAGCTAGCTACTATATTAGGAAAACGTCTTAGAAGGCTGAAACCGTTCGATCCGTCGCGTTTTATAATCGCATTAGCGATCGTAGGCATTGTGTACGATATATTTCTATGCCGCTATAGACGTGTATACCTGTATACTCGTGTTATAAATCCTTGGTGGGATGTATCGCGTGAGCAAGGGAGCAGCTCGC
Organism: Ametastegia equiseti; assembly: GCA_963989295.1. NCBI lineage: Eukaryota > Metazoa > Arthropoda > Insecta > Hymenoptera > Tenthredinidae > Ametastegia > Ametastegia equiseti. The sequence goes on along the minus strand of OZ022389.1, from coordinate 13,458,024 downwards.
AAAGTCAAGAAAAAGCCTATAGGGTGAAGAAGGGCCTGCAGGTTATAAGTGATGGGGAATACATAGGTTAGTCCTTGGTCCCTTAAATATACCTAACTTTATTGCCAAAGACTCCCGCTTTCGATCAGTTACTCTTCTTTAGCTGGCATTGAAGCATTCGCCATTCGCCTCTCCTAGATGCGTCGCCGATTCATCTAAACGTAGGTACTGGTTTAGTCTAGAGTGAAGTGTTCGAGATTTGTAAGGTGCGCGGATGATTCGTGCACATCGAGCGATTGCGGAATAAATTCTAGTGATAACAGACCCAAGGTTGGAGTTACTGGTTTGTTGTGAAACGGGCGAATATCCGAAGCAGGTAATTCATAGTTGACTTATAACTACGATCTAAATTCTTCATAATGAAGTTAATGCTCGGACTTGTATAATGGCAGAAGGACTGAACCAATCTTGGTTAATATGGTGCCTGACGTTTCGGCTGCAGCAATGTTCTGCCTTCACCAGAGGCTGTCTATTGAGTTAAAAACGGAACAAAAATTACAAACAGTACAAAGATTTTCCGAAACATAGTCCTTGGTGAGAAGATTTGAAAAGACAGTACTGATATATATTATCGTGAACTACAAAAGTGACAAATAATGTTTCGTACATGATATTTTAGTATTTCCACTTATTTATTTGTTCCTCAATTATTCGTTGATATTAGTTTCATGACTTTAATTCATTAGACTCAGAAAATGTTATTCTACTTTTTCATAACCATTAGGATCTGCTTACCTAGTACCAGTTCTGATGTCTTTTCCAACTTTCCTGATAAGGACTATGTTTTGCAAAATCTTTTCGTTTGTAATTTTTGTTTGATTTTAACAAAATGAATAGCCTCTGACGAGGGCAGAACATCATTTCAGAACGTCAGGCACTGTATTAAACAATTTTGCGTGACTAGATTGAACGATCGAAATCACTGAATTGGTTAAATTCTAGTTAATCCAGCGCAAAGTTCGATATTGTAAACCCTGTACAATCGGATTAGCATCGTCTTAGGAATAGATTTGGGATTTATGTATATATGTACCTATAGGTACCAATGCTACATCATGTTTGTTAAATACGAATTCAGGATTCACTGACAGTTTTATCAGACAGTACGGAATCAATAATGTTTCCCGCGTAGAACTGTTCAATGTGTTTCCAAATCGCATGAACATAATTTGCGAAATTAAAATAGAACCAAGTTTCGTATTAGAAATTCTATGAAGTTGAAATGCTTGTACGATTAAAATAGAATTCTTTCGTAATATCGGTCGAAATTGTACATCGAATGATTTTTTAAATCTAAAATCAATAATTTAATACCCTCATAATGTCTACGGATAATAATTCCAGTAAGAAAAAAAATTTGAACTTGATCGATTTGACAATACAACTGTTGATCCGGTACCTATAGGTTTCGGAAACTTGTGGTTAGTGGTTACTGAATTTCATGGCAGTATCAACACAGATGAAGACATTCTTTGTCCAATACATCATCGTGACGACGGTCAGATAAGATTATCCGCCATTATAAATTTTCCTGGCCGATTAGCGATTTCCGAAATTTTTTGGTAATGATACTCGATTAACGGATGCCTGAATAGTTAGATGATAACTAGTGCGGTGAGAGGATGTGAGACAGTTTTATACTTCGCAGTTTTCATATTTTGAAAACGTGTCACTTACAATTGGACTGAGAACTTTGCCGTTAGGGTTACCTCGATTCTTTTCGAAGAAGATAACCCAGATCATCCTAAGTCTGTACTTTTTAGGTAAAATTTTATTCGATACTTATATTCCACTTCTTGCGCTGGCACGATGACCAGTGACGTAATACCAATGTGGCGTGCGCTCAATGTCGTAGGCGTGCCGCGTCGGCTTCACTATCATAATTATATGTATATACATTATACATTATATACCTACTGACGTTGTTTATTAACGATAAAATAAATAGTTTATATATAGACGTAGGGGATAAGTGTGTTAACTAATCGGAATTCACATGTTTGTATTCAAATGCATACATTAGTGCGCATTTCCTATATACCTATTCTGCGTTTGTTCATATATTATGTCACATTGAAAACAAACTTGCGATAACGATGATTTCGTTGGATCAGTAAGTTCGCGACACAGTCGATCGAAATATTGCGGAAAAAAACTGTTTCGAGCAATTTTTAGTTCCTTTGCGACAGGACTTCAGTGAAATTTTGACAAAAAATGATTTTCTGATCACCAGAGTGATCTGAAACAATATAAATGATAATTCCATTCAGCAACATATTTCATTCGAACTGTTTTTTGTAATTTGACGAATAAAAAATGGACTTCATCCAAATTCGACGGTACATTTCAACAATTCATTCATTCAAAGTACCTACGGGGAATCATGTATTAGGTGCACTCGGTAGTAGTTCATCATGGTATCGCCCTTGGACTTTGTCTCATCACCTGACATTTGGATATCAAATTGAACAGCTTACTCATAATTAAATAACATCGGTCGCTGGTCGCCGTATTAGCTTTCTTTTCTTTTCTAATACGCATATTCAATGCGATTTATCAGATACTTGGAGCTGTGCAAGTCTGGTGTGGGCAGCACTGAGGCCAAGGCTTCGACAGGTCAAGGTCTCGATGTTTCGTTGAATTTTCACACATCGGCTCTATACAGCTATAAATTATACGATTATACAATTTTTAGTTTCGATTTTCCGGTATTTAGATCTATTTCTTGTGAAACTCACGTCTGGCGACTTATCTTTACAATCGAAGACCAACTAATTTTTTCAACCTACGAGTACTGAGTATAGAAAATTGACGAGGTTTCTATTCCAAATGCGTTAAATTTTGACGTCATCGAAATATTCCACTTGGGTTTTGTAATTCTCATGACGCGAGTTCTCGTTTTCTTTCGATATTCGTTTGAAAAGTTGTCAAAAAGTTAAATAGGTAACTGTGGAACTGACGGTGGATTTTCTGAAAATCTAGATATTCAATTTTATCAAAAAACCCCATCTTTTTTGTCCTAATTTTTTTAATACTTTGATCAATATTATGACAAATATTCCCTACTCAGAATACCTCATGTATATGATCTAGTTTTTTTGTACTTGAAATTGATGGTATTAGAAATAATTCGAACAACAGCCTACAGATTTTCACTCAAATCCTACTGATGTATACGTGTCCGTGGAAACAAATAACTTTCTCATAAAATTCAACTTACTCTCTAAATTTTTTGGAATGAAAAGGACACCAGTCGAAACGAGTGATTTTTCCGCTCGAAAATGATCAAGATTTCACTCTAAGCGTGAAAATTCACTCTCAATCGCAGTGATTTTCAACTCATTCCGAGTCAATTTTCGATCTAATATGATAGTAAAATCTTATTCTTTTTGGAGTGAAAATCTCACACCTTTGGACTGGTTAAATTTTCACTCCAAAAAATTCGGGGAGTATATTTGGTTCCTAGAAAAAATCTCCGATAACATCCTATATAATTGCATCTTGTGGAGCAAACGATAGAATGAAAAAAATTACTAAATGAATAGTTGACGATAACGGAGTGGTTGTGTATCCCGGTTCGAGTTTACTGGAGGTATTTTTTTTTTTAAATTTAGAACATAAATTCCACATACGCTGGTTAAACGTCGAGATGATTATCCTGGTTGCACACGAAGAGTTTCGCAGTTTTCGACGTGAGTTTCTCCCGTTTTCATGATTTCGCCACTTGTAATTTCACAGTTCGCGTCGAAACAGCGATAACAGACATTAGGCGGTAAAACTAAAGCTGTTCGATTGGAGAAAATAGTTTAGTCGTATACATGGCAAATCATCAACGAAATAAATACGAAATTGCGGAAAAACTCAACGTTGTAATTGGCGAGCGAAACGACGAGAAAGAAAGTAGCCAAGTAGTAAGCTTTGTGAATTATCATCTTTGGTCATGCAGAGTGAAGACGTTGTCGGACTAGAGTACTACTATAGCCTCTCGAGGTGTAAATACTATTGCGTTTCAACCATCGCGCTAATTCTGAAAAAGGCACGTATCCGCAGATATCTGTTCGAACTGCGTGCATGAATCCGACTTTTTCTTAGCAAAACAATATGGGACCGCTTCAACATTATCTTGAATGAAGAATTCCCGCGAAGGAAGTGATCGTTCGGTACTCGTATGCTCAATTTCCGTGTAATAATTCAAATTAATATCTCTGCCGTTAACCGTGGAACTATACTTCGAGATTAAATTTTTGGTTGGTAAGTATTACTTCTTATAATTATCCAGGCGGTACGGTGTAATAAAATCAAGAAGGCAGACGGCATATATCATGATCGTAGGACGTAAGAAGTAATTAACATCAATTTTCAAATGAAACTACATGCAGGCGATATTTGAAAAGATGATTATATTCATCATCCAGTGATGGTTAGTGCTGCAAAAATTTCGGCACCTAAAGCGGTTCATATAGCGTTGAATAATTTTTAATTGGAACTTATAATCAGTGTCGTTTCCGTTTGCGTTAACTTAGTCGAGTTCATTGTATTTTCGTTCGGTCCTCGGTACGACTACACGTACATAGTATGCCGATACGACTCGGGATTCTAGTTTTCATCAGCAGTTTTGAGTAATTCATTTTTCACTTGTTTTTTTTACCAAAATTTGAGTTCAAAAACTTGGCGTGTGAGTGGCTATGGTAAATAACCAAAAGAATAGTGTTGGGAAAGCGTATTTTCATATATTTTCCACTTCATTACGAAATCATATTATAATACATACAATATACATATTTTGGAAACACCGAATGTATATAAATGATAAATATCGTTACCTGAGTCATTGCAATTTCAACACAAAGGTAGTTATATATTGTTCCTTCGTCGACAAATGCAATTACGTGGCAATTACTCGATGCGTATACGACTACATTTAACGTACTTAACGTAAGCTTATAATAGTAATAAATATCTCATCTCAACCCTACGAACTTTGTACCGTAAAAATATACCGGTAATCTTACTGATAGAATAAAAATAATTCCTAATGAGCGAAATCCATGATCCCCTATATGCAGTTTGAATCATGCCTGATCACATATCATTTTAATTTTAAACAATAATCAGTCTTCTTTTGAAATCTATTGACGTTAGAAAATTAGATGCGGAGCTCAGTCAAGTAATCCCTTATGGTCTGTAGAAGTACAATTTTTGGACTTCGTCGCAAGTTGGACCGCCGCAGCATTCGGGATAGGGTTTGCGGTGATTAAACTGCTTGTAGCCGCGTAACTTGTGCTCGCAAATGTACTGTGGGCATCTACAAACATTGAAAATTTACCGATTATAATGGTATTCAGATTTCTCAAGATTTTCTGATCGTGTCAGCGATCAATAAAAGTTAGGAACATTCTTTATGCAAAGCTATTTGAACTTCGAACTTCGTGTTACCGAAGCACGTTTCACGTTATAGATTTTTCAGGATACGTATACGAATCCGTGAAGTATCGCCCTAGTCCGATAGCTGTACGTGTTAGAGAAAAAATGATTTTTGAAACGAAGTGAACATTTATTATGTTAAATACTGTGTACATAGGTACTCACGAATCTCGTCGTGCAAGTACGCCACCAGGCTTGCAAGTTACGATGGAGTAGCAATCCGTCACACTCTGACCAGGGGTCATTTGCTTTCTTCTGTACTTGCAGATATTTTCTGTAACAATTATCCATCGATTACGTTAAATTTTTATCTTCATATATAAGCTTCGCATTTCCATCTGAATTTCGTCAGGATTTGAAGTCTAGTTCCTATATGGAAATCCGTGACGATAGTAGGAGTGGTGATATGTAGATGGAGTGATGATAGTAGAAGAAGTGATAGTAGGTGATAGTAGATGAAGTGATGATAGTAGAAGAAGTGACAGTAGGTGATAGTAGATGAAGTGACGGTAGGTGATAGTAGATGAAGTGACAGTAGGTGATAGTAGATGAAGTGACCGTAGGTGATAGTAGATGAAGTGATGATAAGTGATAGTAGATGAAGTGACAGTAGGTGATAGTAGATGAAGTGATGATAGGTGATAGTAGATGAAGTGATAGTAGGTGATAGTAGAAGAAGTGACAGTAGGTGATAGTAGATGAAGTGATGATAGTAGAAGAAGTTACTCACTCAATGCAAAAGTAATGGTGAGGATTTGAAGTAGAAGAAATATCGTGAATGAAATTCGCAGGATCTTCATGGTGGTTCCCAGGAGGTACTCGTAGATTTAAGATTTATATCGAATAGTACGAAATGTTCGCGATGCGGTTTATGCAAATGTCTCATGTCCCCCGCAAGTTTGTTCTTCTCTTATATATGGATGTGGGATTTTCTTGTTTTGATCCGGATGGCTGCAACATATTGATAACTGAAAACATTGTCACATTGCGACGCGTGAGCAACAGCCCCCCTATGGATAACGAAGTGGAAACATTCATTAGGTCTCTGGGGGTCATAGAGCATCGAAACATTACGTATTTACCGTGTTATCAGCTATACATAATATACACAACGTATATACGAGTACATATCGGATCGATTAATGAGCAAAAAATAGGGTGTCATTATCTTTGCTAAATTTATTTGTCAATCTGCTTGAGAGATATTTAGTTTGCCAAATGTCTTTCAGTGTTTGCTTTTTTATGACTAGTTGGGGAATTTTTCTTGCAATTCTTCGAGAAACTTTATAATCGAGGTGGGGATCTCATGTCCCTATAAATAGTTGTTGCCTGCGTGCGGTGTACCAAGGCCGTCAGATTATCTAAAAAATGGTTTCCATAATTATTACGATAAATCGATTTCCCTACGCATTGAACATATACAACGTAATTGAATGGACACTGAATTTTACTGAAACAGCTTTCAGAGTTATTTGATTGTCTACGCCGATTCGTAATTTTATGCGAAAAATTTTCCATTCCTTCGAAAACTGATCAACACAATTGACGTGATCTCCCGCGTTTATTTTGCAAATAGTGATCATCCGTATTTAGACGTACGTTTATGCATACGTCAATTATTACGCAAGAATGAAAGATTCAGCGTACTAAGAATCTGTTGTGAAATTAAAATTTCGAAATTTGTTATCTTCAAGCTTCGATTGTGATAAGTAAATGATATTGATAATTAGTAGACCCCCTGGGTTGACGTAAGCGATTATGCAAAGCAATGCGTGGCTGTTTTGACAGAAGTTATTGCTGTCTTTGCAATAATTTTGCACGGTATCGCGTGGATTGGCTGACAAATATTTATCAGAGATAACTAACAGAGATATTGTGTAATTATTCATATCATTCAGTTTCGACTTTCCTTGATTGTGCGCTGCTAATTAAAGCTACGATCGTTTTCTGATGCAGTGAACTGGCGAACTATGCGAATTGTGATAACCACACAACATGTAATCGCACTGCCGCCGGTAAAGTAAGGTAGCTTTTATGTAAACAAAATCTCAAAAGTACTTCTTTTCTTGATTCCCTGAAGTGATTTCCTGAAAATGATCATTTTGTTCGTAATTGAGCCCAGCTGTTCTGATAATCTTTAGATTTTTTCGATTTTATTTCGAGAATGTCTTAATTCATGATACATATTTGACATAATTCTTGGAAACACAGTTTGGTTTCCAAATCGCGTTTACCGTTTTTTTCTTCCATATTTGACCCATAAAAGTCATTCCCCTAGCCTGTGATAATCGAGTAATCCTACAGCATAGTCGGCTGAGAAATTTTCAAGAATACAATCATAAAGATTAGTCGAAACTGATCGATATTTATAACTGTCACCTGGAACACACAAAATAATGTGGCGCAAACCATAGGACCGATGAAAATGAGGAAATTTCAGTATGGACTCGGTGGCGATGTAGCTGATCATGCATTCCGTCAAGAACTATTTTATTGACTTGACTGATTGTTACTACATCATTGTGGTTGCTTTCGACTTTTCATCACCGAAGTTTTATTACAAGCAGGCGAATCATCCTTCTCATATAGTAATCGCCTAAAATATATTTTTCGGTCGGATGAATCAAGAGAAACTATTGGTCACTTTTAGTGACTGGTAAAATTCAATAATCCTAGAAAGATGTAGCATGTTGACTCGCGCATGAAAAACCGTTGAAGTCGTCATTTCTCTGTCGTCATTTTCCTGCCAGTGTAAGATGAGGGTGCACTGCAACTTCGGAGAGCGTGGGTAGAGCAAGGATGTTCGCTGAAAAAATCACTCTACAATTTTTCGAAATGACTCAAAGTTGCAGCTACAGCAGTTCTGTTCTGCCACAGGGATAATCCGATATCTTGAATAGTCATGTTTATCAATTACTTATAATTATGTAGTTGTATAGCTGATTGATCGTCGCCCTTTGAGTTTATAATTGTTAACCATTATTCAACAAATATACTCAACCAGGAAATCACGTATTTGTTGTATCACTATAAGTGAATAGAATTGTACGATCATTTCACTACGGTTGTTATTTATTGCGTCGTCGCCGTTTACCTATATGTTTTCCAAATAATAAAGCTAGAAATACAACTCGTTGGGCTTTCACGGAGGTAAATTGTGAGCAGTTGAGAGAACAGCGTCTTCCTTACAATTCGGAGGCTTTATGCGTTCACCAACTGGAACTGTATTTCCATTTGATGGGAAGTAGATTCTTCGACCAGCCAGGTTGTCTGTAGGGCAGCTGCAATTAGGCAATATAAATAAACAGCACGTTTACGAAACTATCAGGACAAAGATTTACCTACAGATACAGGTCCAACCGTCAGCATGTCTGTGAATTGGCAACTTGCCAGTTCTTCCCAGAGACGATTGTGCAAGTTTGATCTTAGCGATGATAGGAAAGCTCTGGACACCTGGCGTCTACTATTTCGTTGAATTTCCCGAAATCCCGCAGTTACATTCTGGCTGGCCGCCGAAAGCGATCTTCTCTACTTCAAAGTTCAAACGACCGCGCAGTTTGCTTTTATGTGCAATTCATTCTTTCGATTCTATTGCACCGCATCTTATGCAGAAAATTAGAATTTGAAAGCAAAGCAGTGTTTTTGTATAAAATCTGTTCCTTATCGTGTGAAGCTCTACCCGGCTTTTCCATATCCATCGAGAGTGTTTCGAGGCGAATTGCATCTGGATCCAAGTGCTGCGAAGCGCTTAGCGAATTTCAGATCAACAGGCGCCAGTGTCTGACTTTTACATTCGTTTCTCAGCACGAAACAATTTCTTTGCTGCGCTCTGGTTAGTTTAGCCTAAGACATTTTCTTCTGCCAAGTCAGTGGCTAGAACTGGTTGTTTTAGTTCTATTTTAACTCTCGTGAAGTTTGTACGATTTTAACAATTTTTTACTTGCATGAAACAATTGTGTAAATATTCTCTCTCGGTATGTTAATCTGGAATAACAGTCCGCCCATACGCAAATATACACAAGTTTGGATACACTATTGATATACTCAATATTTGAAGATGACTAAAAACAATGGAAATCATGAATTTTTAAAAGACTTTCACTTCCTTTGTATACGGTGTGATGGACATTCGAGTAAGCAGATGAGTTCAGTCTTACGACTTTGTGTACATTATTCATCTTGCCGAATTTCCCTCGATATAAAGGAAAATCTCAAGTTCTCTTCTGCAAAATTGATATAAAACGAGAAACCGGTGAAGTTGAACTTGTGACTATAGAAAACACGTGTCGCTCAGGAAATCTGAAGTTAGACACGTCTGACCTAGATTTTGGTCTTTTTTAATTCTCTACTGCTCATGCTCACAAGTGTCGGTCACTGACACCACAGCCAGATTCGAACCCGAGTTTTGTTTCTTGGCTTCGTTTTTGGCACTGCTACGAATCAAGAACAGCAATTACTACCGGTTTGCAAAAATTAGCCACATAAAATTAGAAACCTCGTTTTCTTTCGACTTGTATAGAACAATTTCATAGACATAGTCCGCCATTCCTAAAGTGGCTGAATAGTAAGGTGCGCGGAAACGTAAAAATTTCCTAATTCCAAAGAAATTGCGTGATTCTGTAGGCTGTAATAACCCGCGTTCAATATTGTGTATGTACTTCTCTAAGAACGTATCGCAATCTTGATAAACTGAGTGTGGGAAATCTGAGAATTCACTGTTGGCGCCGAGTCATTTGCACATGAGTGGGAAAGGAATGTTCAATTTTTGAAAAATTGAGCATATTTACTTTCCCGATATTTTCGAATCGATTTCCTGCGTTCAATTTATGACGGGATGTCTCTCAAACGATCTTCCACTTAGAGAAGTCGAATCGGATTAACGGAGTGCCCAAATTCGTGCAACAGATGGTTCGAAATAGGACGATTATAATGTTGTGAAATGGACTTTGGTGAAAAAACCTAATGATTGTCGAATGCATTTTATTTTTCCAAATGCCAAGTACTCGTCTCCAACGTAAATACCGCGGTGTGATACTTGCATGAAACGTAGTTTGGGAAGGTCTTGATCTATTTCTATAACATACTCATCTTAGACACGTCGTTAAGTCATCATCTATCTATATTCGTCACTATTTTGTATTGATACCTGATTGAAATCTTCGATTGGGGTCATCTGAGTTTATGCAGATACTTGATTGGTTTCGAGTCGAGGCTCTGCGACTTTATATGTACGTACCTCTGTGATGTAGTCACACAGTGCTGTAGAAATCGACTTCGAAGAGGTGTGCCCTTCGGAGAAACTTCTCTGTTGACCCACTCGCGGAATAGTACCTGCGCTGAAAGATAACATTTACTAGACTAACGAAGAAAGTGTTGATATGTGTAGACCAAATAATTTTTACCGCATTGTTATATGAACTTTGGAAGAATAATACACATTGTACATGTATGTACATCATATTCGTGACATAGTACGTGGAAAACAATTTCAAGGATTACGCACATTGATCGTTATAGAGTTGGAAAACTTATGATAATTTCTAACCAATAGACAATTTGTTCGTATGCATACGTCTCTGTAATTTAATCAATTTCTGTTGATCATGTTTAGGATTTCCATAATTTAATGTAGGAATTTTTATCAAATTTTCAGTCCTGGATTCCAACCGCAGATGACATCGACTTGGAACAAGACCGGAGATATGTATCGAGAGAGGATCGGTAGCGATAGTCTTTTTGCGGCAAAAACGCTAGACAGTGATAATAGAAATTCGTTGAACAACGCGCGAGTCGAAGTTCCCGAGGTTCAAGACCCCGAACCTCTCGAAGAAACTAACGACATTTTCGGCCCGCCACCATTACCAAAAACCGGAGCAAAAACCAGTGCAAAATCGAAGGTAGCGTCATTATTTGATGACTCCGATTCCGGAGATGACATTTTCTCAAACGCCAGTTCAGGATCTCGATCACTAAAAAGTGCCGATCTTTTTACAACGAATACGATCTCCGCAGCCCAGTCACTTTCATCTGACAAGTCAAAAATCATTCGAAAGAAAGGATTATTTGACGATGAAGATGACGACGAAAGTGACATTTTCGGGTCTAAGGATTCCTCGGAGGTAAATTTATTCGCGTCAAAAACTTCGGCGAAAAATCAGCAGTCCAAGATCGTACAAGAAGCTATGGTCAGCTCGGTTAAGGATGATGGATCCAAGGAAGTTAGCAGTACCAGTGTGCAGGAGGGCTTGGAAAGTAGTTTTGAAAAACAGAATACCGTAAAGATTTCGCAAACGGCGCCAATAACGAAGCTCGGAAGTATATTCGACGATTTGGACGATGACGATTTGTTCAGCCCAAATTTTGGCAAGAAAACATCTTCTGGGAAAAGCAAGCCAGTGGCACCGAGTTTGTTTGATGACGGTGCGGACGACTTGTTTGCTACCTCGGCCAAAACTGCGACGATTGGCAAAGACGAGAAAACTGTGGGATCATCTTCGTTTGAAGAATCAAAAGATGTTTTGGAGTCGGCGCGGGTTAAATCGTCGACAAAAATTGGTGGCGAGAGCAAATCTAAGGTAATGGAACAGCTCGCTGCCAAGTTGGATGTGGTAAAGAAGGAGGAAAGAGGAGATGCTGGAACGAAGAGTAAAAACGAGTCTACAGTAATTGGAAAAAATTTGAAAACGGTGAAAAATGTGGTAGAAAATAAGGGGGCGAGTACAAGCGAGAAAAATGATGATTTTTCGAAGAATAAATCGAAGATATTAGCTTCGAAGATATTTGACGAGATTAAAACCGTTCAGAAGTCGAAAATGGAAGGGGAAGCAAAACCTGGGATAGCCAAAAAGCCGGAGGTGTTCAAAAAATTACATCGAAAATTGGATGTCGTCAGTAAGTCTGACCATCGTACGGATACCGTCTCGTCAAACGTGAGTGAAACTAGGTCAGAAAGTGTCGAAGAAACTCAGGTAGTGTCCGAAGAATCGTCAGTGACAAGTTTTGGATCTGAAAGAAGAATTTCGTCCTCGGAATCGGACAGATCCATGAAAATATCAAAGACTGAAAGCCTCGCAACGGATCAGGAGATATCATCCAATTCATCAAAGACTGAAGAGTCTGTAACTGGCGCGAGAAGAGAACCTCCGAAAACTTTGGAAATACGATCGAGCACAACTTCGGCGTCAAGTGAAAAGTCTAGTGCCGTTCAACGACGTGTTGTTTCCGGAAAAATCAAGAACTTGATGGGCTGTATGAGCGATTTGAAGATTTTATCTCCCACTGATACTCCTCCTGTATGGAGAAAGAACGAGGACCGGGTTGACGAGGAGGGAGATAAGGACAGTGAAGATGGTAGCGGATTCAGTACATCAAAGGAGAGTCCAACACTATCAGGTAACATCAACTACTCAAAAATATTTACCAATTTTTCGGAGCCATTTACGCACCAATTTGAAAGAGGAGGCGGGATTGAAGTTCTGAATTCCATAGGAGCTCCGAACGGTCGAAATTCCGAATTTATCCGAGACGCGATTCTGAGTTTCTGGAAACGTTTCAGAACTTGCTAATTCCGAAAGGTCGAATTGCAGACAGCTCAAAGATCCGAGAACTCGAAACTCAGAAGGTCCAGAAATTCAAAAATTTGAGGGAGGCTCATGACAAAGCTGTCAAATAAACGACTTTCCATGCGCGAATTCCGAGATTCGTAATTTTGGTCTTTCAGATCTCTAGCTTTCGGAATTGTGAGTTCCGGTGTTTTTCCATTCGGAGTTGTTCAAATTGGCTCCGTAAACTCTCAGTCGGTAGTGTAAAAATTCGGGATTTTCACCTTTCGCAGTTTTTGTAATTCGGAATTTCAATCCTGCCGCTGACAGAGTACGATTTCCACTCAAAAAAGCTGGATGAGATTCGACTATTCTTGGCAAAAATTTAGTCGCAATCTGATTGAGTCGATTATGCTCAATGAAAACCAAAATTGGTTTTTTATTCATTTTGAGGCGTTCCCAGCTTCAGTTAGAGTGGAATTTCAGTTCTTCAGGAGTAGAAAATTCACTCTTCCACTGCAATGGTACACTTCTCCCTAGAATCACTGAAAAAAAAAGATTTAAAGTGAAATTCAAACCTGTGATATCTTTTCGTATTAACAAAATTCCAGAGGAACTACCCAAGATAGTTGCAATACCTTCACCAACTGACCGTAAAGAACTGGAACCAGCCATCAGCTTCGATCAACCAGTTCAAGTGGAAACACTCAGCGTGACTGCGTCTAAGGTAAGTTTGGTTCGAGCGGTAAAGACTTAAAATTTGCAGTGTCCAAAAAACTTGGAATCTTGATGAGGCTTAACAAAATAAGATAAACTTCTGGAAAATATTTCATAAAGTTCGAGACATTGATGAGTAATTTTGGAATAATCTAATGAAATTTCCACAAAACTCCTCAAATTCGAGATCCAAATTTTGAGGAATTTGGTGTTTGCGGACTTAAACCTCGGGTTGAACGTTTGAGGTCGGCTCAAAACTACAAGAACTTACAATAAAAGTTTGTCCTTCATTTTTTTTTCGATCCTCTTCGGTGATTGTAGTCCCCAAAATATTGATGATGTTTAGAACAAAAATTTAAAGATTTTACGAATTGATTCTGAAGTTCGCGAAACTCTTGACAAAGTTTCAAAATCTCTGTAAATTCTTTCAGAAATCTTCCAAATCCCATGTACTCTTACGAAATCCGTTGATGCCGAGCTCTTCAATTTTATCGGAATTTGTTGATTATGACGATCGCGAGACTTTAGTTTGAACGTTTAATGCAGTCCCAAGTAAATTTATCCTTTATCGCTGAAATATGCCGATTTTTATAAAGTAAAGAATCCATAAGAACTTGCAATTAACGTTTGTTACAGAGTCGAGTGCGAATTCAAACAAAGCGACGACCTCAAAGCAGACACGCGCGTCAAAACGCTCTTCGCAAAAGTGGCATTGACTTCGACACTATTGATTTTTCGAATGACAACAATTCGGATACGAATCGAAACCTTTCTTCGAACAGTGCAAACAATAACCCGACCTCGACCGAGAACTCGGCAAACGCTCAGAACATTGCAAACTCGAATACTGATCGATTAATCATTCCCACGGGGGGTGGAAGCGACAATGTTACTGTCAAAGTCACCGAGTCAAGCTCATCCACTTTCTTCGATGATCGTTCGGAAATTAGCTTCAGCAAGGAAAGTTCCTTGAGTATAAACAAAAACACGCTTTTATCGCCCTCGACTGACGAAGAGGATCTATTCGACGTACCTCCAGACCTTCCCGAGGATCCACCCAAGGAAGATTCACTTTTTGGAAGAGCTCCGATCCTATCACCCGTTGAGTCATTCGTCAAAGTGCAAAAGCACGCGAAACACGAGTCTCATAGAACCGAGAAACGGAAAGACGGAGTCACCGAAGAGACCATCGTGTCTGAAAGTCAGTCGAAAGTCTCGGCGACAATAGCGACCAAAGAATCTTCGAGAACCGATACTAAAGACGTTCTTGATACAGGATCCGGTGCTGATGATGTCTCGAATAAAATTATCCCTGGGAAGAAAGAGTCCATTGGCGATAAGATATCAAAGGAAGAATCCAAGCCGGATCAATTGCGAGATCAGAAAAATTCAGGGCCAGAAAGTAAGACGAAAAATCGGGTGGTTAGAACAGAAAAAGGTGGCGAAGAGTTGAGCGATCCGCTTCGCGACAGTAGCCATGATCCTTTGAAGGACCCCAGTAACCTTTTTGCATTCGTGACGAAGACTCCGTCTCCAGAAAAAGGGAAGAATCTTTTGTTCAGTGAGGATGATGATAGTTTGTTCTCGAGCTCGTTATCGAACAGTTCGAAAAATGGGAAAGCGGGTGAAATTGGGGGTGGAAAAGCTGGCCTCAGGCCACAAAAGAAGCAAACTCTTGATCTTTTCGCAGATGATGCAGAGGTCGACTTCTTCACCACGACTCTGCCAAATTCGGCTAGAAAATCTCAGAAGGATTCTAAAATCGATTTGTTTGCCGACGACGATAATCAAGACGACGATCTCTTTGGCGGTAGTAAAATAAAAACTCTAGTCAAATCTTCGCAGAGCGTTAAAAGTGAGAAAAAAGAGATAACTGAGGTTGCGGAAACGTCGTCGAGAAAACACTCTCTGTTTACCGATTCAAGCGAAGAGAAATTGTTTGGAAGTTCAACTACTGTTGAGACTAAATCGGATAATAAAAAAACTGCCTCTTTTTCCTCTGGTTTATTTTCTGATGACGATAGCTCCGAAATATTCAGCAGTGGGAAGGCAAAGTCAAAGTCTACTGATGTTAGGACTTCTGGTACTAATAAAATCGTCAATGATATATTTGGGGATCAATCGAGTGGCGAGGAGGATATGTTTGCAGCGAAAAAAACTGTTATCAAGAAATCGACTGTGTCCTCTGGGTTGTTTGGCGACAATAACGACGACGACGACGGTGATGGCGAAACTAGTGGAAGTATGTTTGGAAAATCTACTAGCGTTTCTGTTACACAATCAAAATCGATTGAAAATCGTGGGGTAGTTAAGAAAGCGGCTACTAGAGATTTGAGAAAAACTGCTGAACAAATTGTCGAGGATGATCCGTTGAGCTTGCTACAGAGAGACTAATTGCAAAATATTATTTGAGAAACGGCTATAATCATTTAGTTTGATCTTCTTTTCCTACGACTCACGCTTGACTTCTTTAATTTATTACTGTTATTAATTAATTACGTTGCGATTCAAAATTGCATTCCTTATCAAAAGTATTAAATTTATTAACAATTTTTATCTCTTATATATTGCGTTTTCACGCAAATAAAACTGATCTTTCGTATTTACGTTTAAACTATTTGAAAATGAAATTGTGACCTGCTGATCAATCTTCTGGGCTGTCCTTTGAATATTTATAATAATAACAAACAATACCTACAACCTTTAATCATTGGATGTGGAAATGAGGCTTTCAAAGCATAAATCCATTGTATATAATACGTATATAAATACACACATACGAGTGGCGATATATTTTAATAGCTTTAACAGTCTGTAAGTATATCTGTAACTTATATCCTGCCTATTCCTCATCATCTTGTTCCTTTTGTCTTTTTTCTTTTTCTTCTTTTCTTTATCACATTGTGTATATTTGTAATTTTCTTTTATTTATATATCAAATCGCTTGAAAATCATGCCAATAATAATTATGTGAGCGTTTATCTATTCAATGAGAAATAAGAATATATTATATACTACATATACATAGGTGAATCCTTGTATATACCTAAATATATATTTATGTGCTGTTTTCATGAGAGATTATATAATATTAATTCCGAAGTACGTATTGCCTTAAGATATTATGGAACATTGCTCTTTTGATCGATACTCGACAAGAGTTGTCACAATCCAAGGCTCGATATCAGAGCAAAAAAAAAAAAAAAAAACAACTGTTTTATAAATTTGAATACTCATTTGGGTCAATGAACAATAAAACATGTAAAAATATTGTCACAATTATCACAATACTACAATTTTCTGGATAAAAGTGCATTTTTTTCGTATTACAGTATCCTAGTTGTAATTCCAGGTTTTAAGGATTAGGAAATTATTAAAAAAATCTAAGCTGACATTCGCAGCATTACATTACGACCAAGAAAAGGTAGGTTTCATTGAACTTCTGTCCTTGTTGTAATTTAAAACTTTTGTTCATTAACTGAATGTGTGTACATAAGTAATTCCTTATTTCTCACAGTTCCTTATTCTCGCATGAATTGGAATTAACTCTCCAACCATTGAACCTCATTTTCTACATATTCTGGACAAAAAATTCCTTTGATTCGAATATCTTCGCAAGTCCGAAGTCTCACTGTCATCTATTCTTTTTGCGCAATAGTATTCGTACTTCTTCAGTTCGTCATTAGAATATATTCATGCAGTATTATGATAGGAGTCCTGAAGAAAATTAATTTTCATTCACGTGCTAAGAGGTAGGTTTGTCATTTCGTGGATCATGTTAATTTTTTTATTCATATCAGATGTGATCTAACTATGTATTGCGATTCTAGCTGACCTTCGTGGTCCTAAAAATTCTCGGCAAGTGCTTCAAAATGTCGATGGATGTCTGCATCCTGTTCCTCTTTCTCTCTCTTTCTCTGTGAGAAACCATAAATCTCACGATCAGATCTTGGCCTGAACGGTGGAGAAAATCATGGGCAATCCTGAACAATAGATCCTGATCAGGATTGCGCCCGATCTCTTATTCGAGTGAGAGTTTGACCGCAAGTTACTCATAGAAAGTATTCACCTGTAACTCATTTGAATTTGGTATACAACTTTTGCATGAATTTGAATATTCATGAGACATTCAGACGGTGGAAAACCGATTTTATGAGCTTTCTACGCACATGTTACTTGTACACATAGAACGATGGCTCTGTCTCGGTGATTTGAAACGATAAGTTGGGATGTGGACAGGTCATAGAGGTCGAAGACTTATTACAGGCCTCCGCCTTTAATGGGGCTTTGTTTCCTTCAACCATGATACCGAGAACCGTGGGCCTGATGTGAGAACGAATTAATTACCACGTCATTTAATTATTCGCTTGTGTTCAATGAGTTCGCTTGCAACGTTTATGCGAATGAGTGCAAGGGTTTGAAGACCTATCGGATTCACACGACATTGGTGATTGACTATTGCGATAGAAATTGTGCATTTCTATGAACTCGAAGTTTGACGTATATAACTTTTTGGTCTCTTCCATCACTTCTGTAACAAGTTAAGATGTTTTTACATTTATCTCTGACCCAGCGTTCCACAGGTCAGGTCAGGATGTAGTTGTGAACTGGTTGTATGGTATGACAATTGTATACCGGTTTTGATTCATCGTTAATCACGACGAGATCCGACCGAAACAATAAGCGGAATTGGGTAAACATATTATACCAAAATTCTCTGGTGGAAAAAAGGAATTGTAAAAGAACACGCTGATCACGAGTTATCTCTGTTTTTGATGCGAAGGTGAAATGTGTACATACCGATAATATCTACTTCTATACTTATGCCATATCTGTACATCGCCATAATATATCTACTTCTGTACTTACGCCGATCCAAAACGTATGGATCTGACCGTGAATGAATCTAGAGCACCTACAATTTGTTTTGGGTCCACGCGCAACCTCAGCTCAACATCTGCATGGCTAGTAAATTCATATGAAGGAGTAAAACTTCATTGAACTCGACATTTTTCATTTTTTTCGCGGATAATTTTAGCAGGTTTAGTTACGAAGGGCTAATAGTCGATTTTTCTGAACAGTGAAATTCTTGAGTTACAATTTTCATTACCAGCCTGGGAGTGGGCTGCGCTGAGAACTTTATGCTGTAACTCTTACTTCGTTGTCTAATTTGATACCAATATTTGAAGTGGGTGAGTAGAATACCATTGCTCATTAAACAAAACGTAAAACTTTTCATTTTCGAAAGGTCACAAGAATATACTGAAATCTCCCAGGGGCTACTCACTAATGGAATTAATCAATTACCCATAATTTGAAATCCATTAAGACTCACTTGAATCAGCTAAATATACGTGAAATCCTACGATCATTGTACAGGGTCAAACTTTCTGATCCATGTTGGAAAAATGTGAAATTACTCGAATTCATTTGAAGTCATCAAAAATATGGAATCACCTTGTAATAAACTGGAAATCGCATAAATCGGAAATCAAGTAAAACACCCTTTCCGCGAGTGAGTAGCTCCTTCTTGGAACTCTCATTTTCTTAGGTTGGAATTCGATGACAAAAATTTCCATGCTTCGGATATTGTTACACAAATAATATACGATATGTAAGGCATGGTCCGTCTCTTGTGAAGAGAACGGGATTGATCAATAGCTGAAAATATTGAACAAAATATCGGTGTTAGCTTATGTTAATGACTAAAAACTAGTTTGAGCTATTATTGTTCCAACTAGAAAAAACGCACGGGCATTGTATATGTATGTGCGTCAAAAAACCTGTGTTATTGTGCAAATGCGGCGCCTTGAATCGTTGTCGTTGAGTAGCGCATTACCAGATTCGACGGTATACCTACGTAGGTATTTGAAACTTGACGATCGAGTTGGTAAATATTCGATTTGTGCTGAAATCTGCATTCAGCATGTCCTGTATCGGCGGAGATCTGTGAATAACTATATGAATGGTAGAATGTTCATCGGAATTAGAAGTTGAAAAAACTTATTATCTGCGACAATCACATGTTTCAATCGGAGATGGCATGTCACATTGTCACTTTATTGAACACAACGATACCTGACTATCATCAGTAATTGATCATCATTACCGGTGAATCAAGTGACCAGCACTAAATATCGAAGAAGAATGAAATACCAATTGGAATGATCAGGAGCGGAGGATGAAAATTGAGGTGTTGACGATGTTGTAACCGAAATTAGAATGCAAACATTGATAATGTTTGAGGTGAAAGCAAATGTAATCGTTATAACACTAGCAGAGAGTTTTCTCAATGATTGAGAAATTTATGAAGTATACACATAGCATGACACTCAAGTGATGGTAGCCTATGATGAGATCCGATAATAAATCTGAAAATATTTTACATCCAAAATTGAGTTAGTGTATTCGTGGTTCCTGAGTAGCCGGATATAGTGGAATATAACTTCAAAGAAAACGAAAGAACATGAGAATAATCAATAGAGTATTGTTTGTCAATCATAGTTTCTGAACTGACGAGTGAATTATTATTCTAGAATGATGAAGTTTAACACCGATTTGTCATTTGAGATTCACCGAACTGAAAAAATCAAACTATACTTAGATATATTCATTATTAGAGAAAACTCAAGTCACTGAATCGCATATACCCATGGTGTTTCACATGATATTGCGTCACGGAATGTGAACTATCCCGTGAACAGGCGTACCGTTTAAGGGTTGAGGTTCTTGATTTTTATGGCTATCAGAGACCTTCATATTATACGTTTGGTAATAGTCACTGGCATGTATAGCTTGCTAAAAGGACCTTTCATATCCAATAGTTGCTAGAACACCAAACAGGAAGCCAACGTTTTAGTGTAGCTTATCATATTAATTCACTCCATAAATAGAATATTCGAAAATGTAACTATTTTCTTTCAGTATTGGCGTGCAAAAATGAACGGGCAACTGAGCAGTTACAATAAGTATTGTTGTACAGCAAAGGAGTCTTGACGCCGTGCATCGTCAGTTCTGAGTTGATCCTCTTGGAGCACGGATCGATTCTGAAGGTCTCAGCGGTGATTTGTCTTGTAGCTATTTCGGTACATTATTACAATATTGCTATGATTCATCAATCAAATATTAGAAAAAAAATTTTAATTTACAATTCATGACATGATTTTCAATTTTATTGTGGAGTGAGTGCAGAACTGAAATCAATTATATGCCATTCAGAATCGTCAGGCGGAATTGACGTTTTGTTTATACTTCTCACAAATCGGATTGTGTCCGTTTCCAAGTTTTAGTAGATTGCTATAGTAATATTCGTGAAATCCAAATAGTCTTTTTCGTCTTGCTATAAACTCCTATTTTCGTACATCCACATTGATTATTGTGAGAACTTTCAATAACCTCTGTTCGTCAGTTTTTATTGTAAATTATCAATACGAGAAGCAGTATTTCGTGGTCCGTTATAATGCTCAGCTATGATAATGGCTTGATTTTCGGAATTAAATATGAGCGCCAAGATTGAAAACAAATTGCTACGTGATTTACATCCGAATTCATATTTATAATTGAAAAAAACTAGTGAGCAGCGAAAATACCACGGAGGAAAAATTATGTTGACTCATTCTGGTTTAAAAACACTGTAATAACACGAAGTTACGTGCGTGATTCCTAGAGCCATTCATGCTTGTCTTGCTTAGACGCAGAAATACGTGTGGTATATTTGTATATTAAAACTGGTAACTGGTCAAACTGTAAGTTTTTTTCAACGTAAAATATTGAATACCCACATTCTACTGACCATGAGAAACTCTCGAGCTGAAATTGAACTAGTAGCATTGAATTAAGAAATGCACATGTCCATAGGAACGGGATAAAGTTTGAACAACATATTTTTCTGCTCATGTCCATGAAGGTCTGCTTGTCAAGATGTCGTCTTCGTATATCCGGGATATGCTGGAAGAAGAACCGGATACAGCATCAAGTACGCGGGAGGTCGTAAATTTTTACGCTCATCGCAACGTCTTACTGACCGGAGGTTCTGGTTTTTTGGGAAAACTTTTGACAGAGAAGATACTGCGGTAAGCGTGCATTTCGAATATTTACTCCTCACACGTAATGGAAATTTTCAGTAGATTTCACTACTACCCGATTTTGAATAATTATTCAAGATTATTGACAATTGCTATTATTGTGTGACGGTGGAACTGGTAGTTCAAACTTACGGAAATAGCTTTACATAAACATATGTATGTGATTAGTATACGTTCAGTTACGCATCAAGAACGCAGCCCATTCTTTCACGCCTATATAGTCTGTGGAAAGCCGCTTGAATATGTTTGAATTTGCTCATTGACGTTCGAATTTTCAAATTTCCTATCACGGCTAGTCAGATTCTTGAGATGACAGATACCGTCCAGTCACTTTTCTAGTTTGAAATTCGAACCCAGAGTGAAGGCTTTCCGTTTTATCCTATTCACGAGTAAATGCAGGAGAGAACTCTCAACATTCGCAGATTCGAGCGAAATTTGTGTATGAATGTATGTTTACATACGTCATACATATTATGCAATTTGCATCTTCGCAAGCAGAAACACCAGAGATGAACTTGCCCTCAAAAACAACTGTTTAGCAATTTACTCTTATTCAAGCCCGAGACTCAAGTATACTAGGCAACAGGTGCGACTTTTTGCAGAAAATGCCGCAATAATGGATCATTTTCTGCGATTGTTTCCCACCAATGATGAATGCAGTGTACTGCACTCTGTTTTTAATACAGATCAGCGATTGTGAGCAACCGTTCAGTCAAATCAAGGGAAACTCTGATATTTCTTTTTCTAAGTAGTTGGGAAGCTTATTTTCTACATAAATTATGATTGTATGTCAGTGGGCGTGCGTACGTAATACTAGTATTACATGTAGTAACATTTTCAGGACATGCTCGAATATTAAAACTTTGTTCCTGATCCTGCGCGGAAAGAAAGGAAAGACTCCTCAAGAACGATTTAACGAACTGTTCGACGATGCGGTGAGTAATGCTTCGAGATTCTGTTTACGTAAATGTACTTAATTTTTTTACGTACATTAACTGCTTCATACTACATTCTCGTGCAGGTAAAATCTGTGCAACAGGATTTTATACCGCAACCTTTTCACGTGCGACCTCCCGAGCAAGACATTTGAACAGACAAATGAACAGATCGACAGACACGATATCATATGACCTTGCAAAATTCTCGAATATACTTGGGTACCAATGTTTTTCTTCGGAGAGAATGAAATCGTCTCGTTTCCTCTACAGGTTTTCAGTCGGCTACATAGAGAGAGGCCTGAATTCGCACGAAAAGTCGTTTTGATTGAAGGTGATATGGTAGAGGTTGGTCTGGGATTGTCTTTGGAAAACAGGACGCTACTTCGAAGCACCCACATTGTGATACACTGTGCAGCCACCGTAAGATTCGACGAAAAGTTACGAACTGCAGTAAACATCAACGTTAGGGGGACGAAGGAACTGCTTTCGCTTGCAAGGGAAATGACCAATCTTAAGGTGAGTGTATGATATCATGATGTACACTTCATCATTTTTCGACTGACTATATTCACATGCACTCATGTATGAAAATATGAAAACGTTCTATTTTCTCTTGTGAGTTTATCCCTCTCTGTTGCAGGCCTTCGTCCACATATCCACAGCCTACTCTAATTGCGTCTCTAACGTGATTGAAGAAAAATTTTATCCACCACCGCTCAATTCCGACAAGATACTCAATCTGATGGATATACTGGATGATGCATCCCTGGAGCATCTGACTCCAGAGTGAGTGAAAATATCTTTAACTCTCATATTGATATTCGATTTGTCCAACTAATACAGAATTATGATTAATCGTGAAACGATGATGATGATTTAGAAAGCAGGTGATACTCTAGTACAATATTTTCATAAACTTTGTATAGACTCTTGGGGAAATGGCCAAATACATACGCCTTCACCAAAGCGATTGCCGAGGACATTATTTATCGCAACTGCCAGAGTTTACCTGTGTGTATTGTGAGGCCTTCGATAGTAATGGCTACGTCCAAGGAACCTGTTGCCGGATGGATAAACAATGTCTATGGCGCTACCGGGATTGTAGTCGGTGCCGCGATAGGACTATTACGTACCCTACACTGCGATGGGAATTTGGTTGCCGACATGATACCAGCTGACTACGTTGTCAACAACATCATCGTCGCTGCATGGGACATTTCCAAAGCTCAGTAAGACTGTTTTTTCCACAATTAGTGAATATGGAGAAAAGAGGGCAGCAATAGTTACTATACTTAGTCAAGTTACTGTTGGTTGGGTAATTCCAAGGTGGATGATCATAAATATGAGATATGGACCATAGCATTAGTCCTTTCGATAGGGCATTTCATACTCATAGTCATCTACCCCAAAATTACACTTGGCATTACTTGTTTCAAACTAAGACAGTAAAAGTGCGAGACTTAATATAGGGCCATGGCCATAATTATATTATCATCTTACTAGAGAAAGGTGTTGCTGGACTGATTCTCCCCTGCGCAAAAGCTACGTAAAAGCTAGCCCAATGACGTGGTATGCGGAGGGATTTTATATGCTGAGCTACAATTATAGGATCTTTCAGGAGTGAAAAGGCTAAAGACTTGGATAGTTCAATGACTCCAAAGTTCGAAGAGCCTCCGATTTACAATGCTGTGTCGTCGAATCAGAGTCCGATTAAGTGGGGTGACCTCATGAGGTACACCGAGGAATTTGGCATCCCAGTCGGCAGTACGCTGTGCATATGGTACTACTGCTTCAGACTCAACAAGTATCGCTGGGTTCACAACGTGTCCGTTGTTTTTCTTCATCTGATTCCTGCTATCATAGTAGATACTTTTGCCAGGCTCACCGGACGGAAACCTATGTAAGAAATTTACTTTTGTTTTCATGCAATCGTTTATAGTCGTTAAGTCACTTTCATTCGTAAATAGTATTGAAGTTTAGCAATGTCGTATACGATATACGCCATTCGTGTAATAATATCGATAACATACTAAGAGTATTATAAGGCCGAACCATAACTTTCACAATGGGTTATCACGATCAACCGAATAGCTATAAGCTTGACAATTCACTATTTGTCATGACTACGAGAAAACACTACCTTGAAAAGTCGATAAATCGCACTTGTAATTTTTCCAGGCAAATAGATATTAGGGTATCAATTAAAAGACTTTGCGTATGATGATGTTATAAATTAAACATTGCCTTGATCTAGGCTGTGGGATGCATACAAGAAGATCCATAAGTTCAGTTCAGTAATTGAGTACTTCACGCTACAAGAATGGCAATTCTCCAACGATAACTACCAGCGATTGTGGAGAAGCTTGGGTCCCGCCGATCGCGAAGATTTTGACTTGGATTTGGAAAAACTAGACTGGAGAGAGTATAGTTATCATCATGTCCGCGGTCTTCGAGTCTACCTCTTGAAAGATCCCATGGAAACTTTACCGCGAGGACAAGCCAGATATGCAAAGTATGATTCATGATTTACAATATTTTTCAATACTAGAGACCCTTCAATACCGAGTATCATTAGTATACGATTTTACTCTCATTGGCCGCATAATTTCGCCGCACATTCGCAAACCTCGACCATCCAAACATTAAGTACCTGATATTGCTGTATCGCGATATAGAGAGCTTTTAGAAAAAGTCAAGTTCAGTCAAAACATAATTTCACTAAAATGTGTAGGATCCTATTGAGACATGTTTATCGATTCCAGTTTTCAAAAAATAATATGTTCATGCTCGACTTCTGATTTTTTGTTTATGATATGTCTGCAAAATTAAGCTTCTATGAGGGTGCCGCTGTGTTGGTGATGCGACGAATAATTTATGTTTCTAATTTTCAGGATGAGGATAGCTCACTATACTCTGCTCACAGCGATGTATGGCTTTCTTTTATGGCTGCTTTGGACGGTTTTGCGATTCATTGTCCAATGGTAACACTTATGGGTTACAAATCGTTAAACCGCAGTTTATTTCATAATAAGTTATGTTGGAACTTTAGTGGAGGAGCGAGGGACTTAAATCGTTGTATTGCATCGCTTAACATTAAGGTTACCTAACTACATAACTTTCCCGATTTGAAAAATTTTGTTATGCATGTAACAGAGTAGGTTCATTTTGTGTTTTGTTTTCATAAAGTAACGATTACTTTACATACATCTTATTTTATAGCTTCAACAAACGAATTAATTGCTCGAATCATTTTCACAAACTTACGTCTATTTCATTAGCGATTTCTCCGGGCCTTGTGAATGGCGTGAGTTTGAAATCTTCGTTCCACACTCCTAATACGAAAATTCCAATTGGGATTCCAATGAGTTAAACTAATTTCCGAAGTATAGATTGATGCAAGATTCTCATCTACTTAGTGATGTAGAGGAAAATGAAGGTGGAGGCAGTAATTGATTCGATTCTCCTCAGTTATTATGACTTATCCTTGTTCCACATGGGTATTCTTTTGTAAAATAAATGATTTTTGAATGTACCTATACTTAAGAATTGCAGCATCGTCGAAATGATGGAAGATGAGAGAAGAGAGTTCGTTTGCAAAGCGATTGAATGGAGCAGGAAAGTAGGAAGTACGGAAATATGGAAATTAGTAAGTATATAAGTGGGAGATCATATGCTACCGTATCTTACTTGGATTTTACTCGGCAGTGGAGTTATAGCTGCTTGGCGTTATCTCCAGGGTTTCAGTCTAATGTAAGTCTCCAGCGGACAATTAGTATTGGAGGACTGGGTATTTAGTATCAGGTCTCTGAATGGTATACTATAATGATATAGTACTAATTTCAATGACAATAATAATAATAATAATGTATCTCTATTGCGAAGAGCGAAGGTGATCTGGGTCGAAATGATTCTATTAATTTCTACGAATTTCCAGGGTCATTCTAACTTTATAATTATTCATACGAATTGATTATTTTTATTTCTAGTTTTATCGAGTAATACGAATATCTACTATCATTAATAACGAGCGAACGAAGGCGTACAATTTTTTTGTAGAACTTAACGGAAAGTACCATTTTTGTTTTTCGACAACTACAAAATGTTCGAAATCCTCTAAACATTCGTAGGTATTTACAGGAGTCAAAATTTGCACCAGGGGAGGTAGAGCTCAAGAGTTCTTTCCAGTCTAACCTCAATACACGTACAATACAATAACAATTATTCAAAAGAAATGGCAATGTATACATACACATTAGGGTGTCCGTTTTTTACCAAGTTGGCTATTTTCACTTGGGTATAGTCAAAACCGTTTGTATTTGACCTAAAAACCATTCTAAAAGCAAAAAATAATTTGTACAATGCCGTTTAACCCTGCCTAAATAACGATACTTGTCCCATTTAATTAACATGGAGTTTTTGCACTTTTTAGTAAATAATTTTTATTTCGCTTATTATACTCTTCAACTTACCAACAATGCTTGATTCTGCTTCTATTATGATCCCTTTAGATGGAAAAATGTTCATATTGGTGGAAAAAAATCTATTATCCAAGTTTGGAAAAGGTAAAAATTCATTTTGATTGATTTTTCTATTTTTTTCGTTTAATAAAAATGAATTTTTACCTTTTCCAAACTTAGATAATCAATTTTTTTCCACCAATATGAACATTTTTCCATCCAAAGGGATCATAATAGAAGCAGAATCAAGCATTGTTGGTAAGTTGAAGAGTATAATAAACGAAATAAAAATTATTTACTAACAAGTGCAAAAACCCCATGTTAATTGAATGGGAAATGTATCGTTATTTAGGCAGGGTTAAACGGCATTGTAAAAATTATTTCTCGCTTTTAGAATTGTTTTTAGGTCAAAAAGAAACGATTTTGACTATACCCAAGTGAAAATAGCCAACTTGGTAAATAACGGACACCCTAATGCACATATTGAGTAACACCGTTGAATAAGAAATTTATAAATGAATAAGAATAGGAGTATCACCGAGATCAGAACCGTTCTGATTTGCAGATTCAGTGCAAACACGTGGTACCGATCTAGCATTAGAGGCCAAATGAAATATGATTCGACGGTGTGTATTAGATTGAATAATATTCTGTATTGTTGGAATAAATCCAAAGATAAGAGCTTACAAGTATTCATTAAATCCACATTTTCTTTACTGGTTTTTGAGATTTTCAGGAATAATGAAAAAGTAGCTATATTCATCAAATTATCATACTGTTCGACTGCGATGGACATATTATGGATATATATTATGGTTACGCAAATTTTGGGTGAGGATTTTCACAATCTGAAATATTTAGGCTTGGTGTTTCTCGGACTCATGAGACTGCGAGAGTTAGGGTAGACGTACCATTTGTGGCCACTGTAATAGTTGTGGCCACCTAAGGACAGTCTGTATTTATTGCTGGTATACCTATCAAATTAGTCGAACATCAAACAGAAAGTTAAAATAGGACATGAAGTGAGTGTTAAATGGCATATTATTCGATAATTCAACACTTGATGCATTTCATTGTTGAAAAATTGATAGTCGAAACGCTGTTGTATCAGTTTTGGCCATGACCTCCATTGGCATGATAAGGCCACAATGGATTAGATGCCTACAAACGGTACCAAGGTGGTCAGAAATGTTCACCCTCATTGACTCTCCGATGAAGACAAAGATATACAGTTTTATTGCCTAACTTCGTTATCGGCGGAAACTGAAGGATGGCTTGATTTTCAAACGGACCAAACATAAGCATTCGGTTATTGGCTTTTATGATTCAGCTAATCTGATTGATAAATTGAAAAATGAGATAGTAGGTATTATGCCCTGCAAATAGTATCCAGCGGATTATCTGATCCCTCAATATACTGTCGAAGCAAAAGGTTTGAGCTTGCAGTTCGAGGGATCAAAATTTCTGGCAGAAAAATGATTCATAAACGTTCATAGAGCACCGAGTTCTCTGCATTTGATGATTCTTCCCAAATTCCTGTGAAAAAATTGTTCAAGGCACCATGATCTCTGAATGGTAAGGAAACGTACTTTTTTGGAGTCCGTTGCTGATCTTCAATTTCAACTTGTCACCGTGTGTCTTAAAAAAGGGTTGAACATCTGACAGACATCTGATATATACACTTACCATTCACGAATATTATTACAGCCGGGTTCTCCTAGCTTGCTTCTCAGTGTGTTGGGTTGCCTAGCACAAATGCGTTGGATTAGTGAACGTTGGGCGACCGAACGCCGGCTGACCCAGCAGATAGGCAACCCAATACACTGAGACGCAGAAACGGTTAAGGCCAATGGAATGAATATTAATCGTTTCTACTTCTCACCATGAAAACAATATAGGAGAGTATTGGTTTCGTATCGAAAACGCCTTTGGTTTCGCCTCCAAAAAATTTTTTACTTTTAGGCCCTTCAGCAGACACCACACATGATTCTAAACAAATGTGGGTCTCCCTATCTGTCTGTCCGTCCTTGCATTATTATTATTTGAAGATTGCAAGTTCTCTTCTCTGTTCTCCTGTCGTGCTCGAAACTGAGACCAGAAGTGCTTCCTGAAATAATATTCGAATTCTGATTTTACATTCTTAATGAGTCGACAGAATTTGGAATTCTTGAAAATACCGTCGTTAGTTATGAATAATCTGTTTCCTGATTTTTAGTTATAAGGCAGCTTACTTATATACATTAATAGCACCTCTGTATGGCATTATTTGATGGGTGCTATCGGAAAATCTACATTTTTTGCTGACACGAGCCGAGCAGGTGAGTCACGGTGATGAAACCTCCAAGGCCGATTAAATACTCATTACTTGAAATCCATCAATAGTATTAGCATATGTTAGGCGAAGTTATAGTCCCTATGAGAGAATTTCATTGAAATAGCTAACATCGAAGTTAACAGGATTCAAAGTTTTATTTACTATTGAAATTGTCCAAACTTTCTAGATACAAGTGATTTGAATGCCAATAATTAATGCAGAATTAATTAATACGGCACGGAGATCATCAACCGTTTCAAATCATTCAACTTTGGATTTTATTTCCTTTCGAGGATTGCGTTGCCTCCACTCACCGTTTTGGAAAAAAGCTATGATCTAAGTGAGAATTAAATTCTATTTCCATTTTCCATATCCATTTTGGAAAAGCGGCGATGCTTATATATTCTGCAAAACCATCACGGAGAAAAATAATTAGGTTTATCAGCAATACGTACATATGGCTGCCTCAGCCACGGCCAAAAAATATGGCTGTATAATCAACCATAAGTTTGAATAGTTCAAATACGCTTCCGGCTATCGGTCCAATGCTGTTTAGAACCAATATGCTGGCATATTGCTGAAAAAGCCAAATTCTATGGCAGTGGCTGAGACAGTCATACGTATTGCTGATAAACCTCATTTTTCTGATCAAACGAGTAAAGCTACGGCCATTGGCCTTCGTTTGATTCGGTTGAGTCGACGTAAGATTATGCGATGACGCTCTTCTCGAGATTTTTGGGATACGGAAAACATGTGTCTCTACAACTTTCTACCGAATTTCTGACCTCAACTTGCTCAAATTCGGATACCTAGGGTAAAAACCTGTCACTGTAAAAAGCCGTCTCAAAGTGCAACGAGATATTCTGTGCCGTAAAATTGCTTCTTTCTTTTCGTGCGAAGTTAAATGACCATGACTAGTCCATGATAGGATGTTGATTGGTGGAACGTATAATTCAAAATTAACGTCGTGACCGGTTAGATTGATTTAATATTCCGCATTCCGTTCAAGTATTCAGAAAAGATATAGCTGACATTCACACACGTTTGGTGTTTACACATAAGCCAAGTGTTTTGGAAAAATACCCTACCTCATGTAGGACATTGAAAACCGCTACAATATTCGCTCGTATCTCTCAGCTGTTACTGTATAAGTTTGCTATTCCACTAATGGCTTCTATCCATGAATTCAGCACACATGGTCAAATGTCTACCACATACAACTAGACGGAGCTCTGCTACAAGAACATTGGGCAACATACTAGTACGCTGTACTATGGTGTGGGTGTCAGTGAACACATATTACTCCTGCGTCAATGCTGCGCGACATAAATTTGAGTCGCAATTTGGATGTCTACGGTGTATATACATTTACCAGAGTGCGTTACCCGAGAAGCCTCTTGCTAATGTGTGCAAATAAGTTTTATAGCGTCAATTTCGTAATGATTTGCAATGACATCACGATATGACCCCTGAAATGAGTTGATGATAAAGTTGAACGATTACAAAGAACGGGAAATAACAGTAGAAGGCAAAGTTCAATTCAATGTCGACGCAGGTCGGTCCTTATGAAACGATCTACCTAAATCATTCATGCTTGCAATTCAAAATTAGCTTGATTCACATTCACATCATCAAATGTACATAAAATATCGTCGAATGTACTGATATTGTACTGATATTGCGAATGATGATCATATGATAGAAAGTTACTTGTCGAGATCTTTGTTGAAGGAAATCGTTCG
Organism: Ametastegia equiseti; assembly: GCA_963989295.1. Taxonomy (NCBI): domain Eukaryota; kingdom Metazoa; phylum Arthropoda; class Insecta; order Hymenoptera; family Tenthredinidae; genus Ametastegia; species Ametastegia equiseti. The sequence continues at coordinate 13,426,768 of OZ022389.1, read as the reverse complement.
AAAAATATTAAAAGTTTCGATAGGTGGCGATTGATATGGTACTAGTTTATGTACGAGAGCAATCGATTTCAAATATGTACTCCAGAAAAGGTAGGCGAGTACTTCTGGATCACTGCTACTTTTGATAATTACTACAGTCAAATGTGATAAATGAGAAGCTGAAATGATTAATCAGCAAGTTTGTTCCAACCCCCAGATAGATGGATGCGATGTTATGCATGAGTTGCAATTATGTGCTCATTTTCTTCATCAGCGGCGAAAATCATGGGTGGGATTTTGCATATCAATCACATGAATCGATGGATGATCGGACGTTCTTGGCCATCAAGGACGCGATGTCAACGTGTCCGCTTAGTTGCAGCTCGATCTTATTCGAGCACAGTTCGTTACCGAATCGTTACCGAATACCGAGATCCAGCAAAAATCCAGCTGTCTCCACTGAAAAATCTAGTAAGCGTGAGGTGTACTGATTTTCTACGTTATTGATTATTTGGAAATTTCATATCCTTCAAAATCTTCATTCTTCTTGACTTTCAGCCTTCTCCATTTGTGGACAATAGCTGACGTTTTTTTTATAATATTCTCAATTATTTTGTGAAATAATTTGTGATCGAGAATTAGGTACAAAGGAACTGTTACATGCACAGAGAGATTCCGGTCCCTATTTCAAGGTGTTCATCATACTGTATATTCCAGTGGAACATTTTAGAGTTCATGATTGTCTGTATTATGAAATCGATATTTTCGAATGAGTTTCGGTCAATTCCGAGTTGTTGGTATGCGTGAATTCTAGAGACTTTCTGGGGATAACATCTTCGAATTCTTTACAACGTTAGATTATCCGCGAATTCGATTACTCTTCGCAGTACCCGCAACTTTGATCCGTTTAGCGTGGATAGTATTTCACATAGACGATTTAAATGTCACGAGGTTCTACAACAAACATCACATCAAGAACAGATACAGTCGTTCGTTAGCGAGATTGCCCAGGAAGATAAATTCGACATTAAAATTCTTTTTCATTTGCGTCCGTTCAGGATTGCCCGTTTCGATGTCTCATACTACTCACAACCAGGACGTCATGGAAGATCCTGCAGCTGATGTGGCGGTTGGTCTTTCGGAAGTTGCAAGTTTTTACGCCCAGCGGGACGTTTTGATAACCGGGGGAACGGGTTTTCTGGGGAAACTTCTGATAGATCGAATACTACGGTAAGTGGTGATTGATGTGTAAACATAAACGTATGGAAAAAATTGATGTCAAATACTCCAGAAAGAGTAGACAATCGCTGCGGATCTATAAACAACCTATATGAGCTTAAGAACTTTGGTGTATGACTATGAAAAAATCGTGTAGGTACAATCGCTGTAATCTTAGGACCAAGAATTCCTGGATCAATGGAATGAAATTGAAAAACTGTAGGATTTCTGCTGAATTTCATTCGCATCCCTCGCAGTTCTGCTATAGGATGCTATAGTCCACGATATCAATCCGCAGTTTCAGAGGCCACCCTTGCATATTTCATGCTGCCATAGACTCACCCGAATTTCTCGCGTTACTTGGCAGCATAGCTTTATGGTTTTGCCATCACCAATCGTAATTACTCTAAAGTTTAATTGCTCGCAAAAAGTGTGGTCATTATTAGACAGTCATTTGGTTATCTGGGTCATCACTGGCGTTATTAGTAAATCCTTATTTGAATCACATCAAATCGTGTAGTCAGAATAGAAAAAAAACTTTCCACCAATGTGATGAATAGACGAGTTGATTAATGCAGTGAATCAATACTGATATTTTCAGGTCGTGCCCAGAGATAAACACCTTGTTTTTGCTTGTGCGGGCGAAAAAAGGACAGAGTCCCGACGAGAGATTCAAGGGAATCTTCGATGACGTTGTGAGTATTGCAATGTATCGTGAGTAGGTGAACGAATGAGGAGATATATCTTACAAGATATTCTCAACATTGAAATGCTACACCGTTGCCGTTGCAGGTCTTCGATCGCCTGAAGAGAGAGCGGCCCGGATTCGCCCGCAAAGTTGTGTTGATCGAGGGTGACATGGCACAGATTGGCCTGGGTTTGTCTCCGGAACACAGAGAGCTTCTTCGAAGCACCAACATCGTGATACACGGTGCAGCCACGGTCCGGTTTGATGAAAAGTTGAGAGTTGCATCCAACATCAACGTCAGGGGGACCATGGAACTTATTTCTCTAGCGAAGGAAATGAAAGATCTTAACGTTAGTTGACCAATCCACAGCTTGTCCAGTCTCACATACAGATTACATAATTACCAACTGGCACGCATTCAGTGAGGCGTGACACTGTTTCCTAAATTTTCTGCTTTTCTTTATTACAGGCATTCGTCCACATCTCCACAGCCTACTCTAACTGCATTAATAATGTGATTCGAGAACAATTTTACCCACCACCGATCGATTCCAACAAGCTACTCAGCCTGCTGGATATACTGGATGACACGTCACTGGATCATTTGACCCCAGTGTAAGCGAAAATATTCTGTATGCGATTTGGTTTTTCATTCATTCATTAGAAATACTCACAATCAATGCAATTATATTTCACAATCAGTCTGAATTGGGATGAAATCGACGGATCAGCAGAACAACATGATCGTAATCATGTGCAATATTTTTTGAGGCTACGCTACTGATGGGTACATAAGTTTTGAAAATATACAGCTCCTTATTACCTTGAAGGACTCTTCAATTTTCAATAACAATTTACCACAAAGCTTCCACGTACGTTACTTCAGCCATCGAGATAAATTTGAATACACAATTATTTCGCGTGCTGGATCGACAACATGCACGAGAACACTTTGGTTTTGACGCAGCTGTGTTGTAGAAATTATGGCAGGTTTGGAAAGGCTGTATTTTATTGTAAACAAAATATGAAAACATCCGAGCGGTCAAACGTGATTTCCGAGAATGATAGAAAATTCGATCTGTTCTTTGGATCAAGAACCTATAATCGATGTTCATTCCTGTTTTGGATTCACAATCTGAAGGTGTCAAGACGTAACTTGTCTGGAAAATTGTACCATTGGGAGCGATTTGTCAAATTATTCATTTATTCCAACAAAACCGGCAAAAATCTAATGCCCGTCAGTGGCGCAGTCTCAGATAATATTGCAAAAACGGAAAAACTACTTGAGATAAGATGTTGTTGAACCAAATTTTGAAATAATATGATGTTTTCGGAGCAAATTCTGAGATATGACGTTGTGCTCAGCGGTTGAAATAATGCCGATATCTGACAAGAGGACGATAATTCAGCGGCCCGTTCACAAATCTTACAGACTTCTGGGGAAATGGCCAAACACTTACGCCTTCACTAAAGCAGTCGCCGAGGACACAATTCGTCGCGATTGCCATAGCTTACCTCTGTGCATCGTCAGGCCTTCGATAATAATTGCAACGTTTCAAGAACCAGTTGCCGGATGGATCAACAATTTCTATGGTGCTACTGGGATTATGCTCGGTGCTGCGATCGGACTATTGCGTACTCTCCACTGCAAGCCGGACTTGGTCGCGGACGTTATTCCCGCTGACTACGTTGTTAACAACGTAGTCGTTGCTGCCTGGAGCACTGCTATAGCCCGGTAAGATAAATCGTAGTGTACACTTATCAGGTTTGGAGAAACAGCATAACTGCGTATGGTGTCTACCATGAAACGAAACGAAGATGTCCACTTGTGGCTTCAAAGTTAAAGGCGTAATTATCTCATACAGGTCTAGGAGTGTGAACAGCAAAGATAATCTGACTACTCCTGAAATCAAAGAGCCCGTAATTTACAACTCCGTCGCCTCATGCCAAAAACCGATTACTTGGGGACAATTAATGAAATTTTGCGAGAAATATGCATTTGAAGTTCCAACTACGTTGTGCATATGGTACTACTTCTTTAGACTCAACAAGTATCGCTGGATTCACAACGTCTCCGTCATCTTTCTCCATCTGATTCCTGCCGCCGTAGTGGACAGTTTGGCTTGGCTAACCGGACGGAAACCTATGTAAGGAGGCTGCTTTTATACGGGTACCTTCGTCCATGAAGTAGTCGTGCTTATTTCGACATGGTTTTGAAGTCTTTCGATGCGGTTCAATATTTTACTTCAGTAGACATTCATTTTGAATCAACGGGTGTCGATGATACAATACATCGATGATGTGTAATATATGTGTTCACAAAGCTGAGGTCTTGTAATTTAGTCGCATTGCTGCAAAGTATCACATCAGAGAGTGTGTCGGATGCAGGCGGAGTTGTACGGAGCGGATTTTTCATTTTCATTTCACACAGGTTATGGAATGCGTACAAGAAGATTCACAAGTTCAGTTCAGTAATTGAGTACTTCACGCTGCAACAATGGCAATTCCATAACAATAACGTCCAGCAACTATGGAAGACTTTGGGTCCCGCTGATCGCAGTGCGTTCGAGTTTGACGTAGGCACCCTTGACTGGGAAGAATATTATTACCGTCACTGTCGCGGGGTACGAACTTACCTCCTGAAGGACCCGTTGGATACTCTACCGCTGGGACGTGCCAAATATGCAAAGTACTGTCTATACGTAACGAAATTCTATAGTGCTCATACCTGTTCTAGATGTATATCGTGTTTTCAGCGTAGCATACACTTGGATTGCGCATTTTTCATTCAGAAGTTGATAGATAACGATTGAAGTTCAACTTTCGTATAATTTCATCAAAATATCGGATTTTCTGACCGAATGTTCACCGATTTGAACTTTAGAAACAAATTTTAGTAGTCGATTTTCGATTTCGATTTCAGAACAGTCTACGAACCTTGGAATCCTAAAACACAGGGTTTTCTATGATTTACCAATTGATCTTTTGTTCAAATTTTCAGGCTGAAGATAGCGCACTATACTGTGGTATCAGTTGTGTTTGGAATTCTTTTATGGATGCTGTGGATGGCCTTGCGATCCGTTGGCTTGTGGTAACCCTCTGTGGTAGCAATACGGCCAAAATGAGCTTCATCGAAAACGTACGATGTGAGATTTTTCGTGAAACAATTTGTACTGCACGGATTAACAGCCTAGACTCCGAGAGCGACGCCTGCTAATCCGCACCAGTTTACTAATTTTCTTAGATAAATATAATCAAGTCAACTATTTTCCATCAGTCAAATTTGAACTGTGTTATATCTATGAATGCATATGTGTAAAAAGTAGGATTCAGAATTGAAATGTTGGCTCTTATGTGCCAAGATGGCGAAATGCCTAATCCGATGTCAACATGCTTAATGCCTTACCCACAATCGAAGTACATTAAATAATCTGGAGAAGGTAAAATATGATGTATTGGTGAACATTATTCTGCCTGGCCACTCCTACCTAATGAACTGCTTATACTATATGTATTTCATTTCTGGGACGGGCACAACCAACCATTCGTATTATTCTGATAATTTCTAGTCTATTTTCTCGTAGCCATGTTCGTAGGGGCGTGTGAAAAATGCGATCCACTTATTACGGTCTCCAAAGTCTTGTGTGTGACATTTGTTCAATTTTCGCCGTTTAAATGCCCTTGAAAAAATACCCATGCAAAGCTCTTTTGCTGGAGTGTTCAGGGTTTGTCGGGTTACTGATCCCGAATCTGCAGTCAAAATGATGTGGAAATGGAATTCCAAAGATTTTCAATGTGTAACAACTCACCTTTGATATGATTATGATCTCTCAATTACAGGCATAGCTATACACAGGGACATTGATTCATGATATCCGGGGTCGTTATCTTATGTGGTTCTTGTTATTTTTTTTTGGAGGAGGAGCGGGGAGAGGGGGAGTTCTCTAGTAGCGAAGGTTCTATGGGTTTTCCGGGAAACTAGTTTCTACGAAAGCTGTTCGTTTCGTCGTTCTGAAAATTTAAGCTATCGTAAAACTCCGTATCTCGATTGGTTAACTTGTAATATGCAAAAAATGGGTTTTTTCCGAGCGATTTTTCAATATGCGACGGCGTAAAGTTCCGTAGATTGACTCTCCAACCTGGACGGCTTGGGGCACGATTGGCAAAAAAAATCATGGCCATTCTGCTCCACGTTTAGATTCAGAAAATGAAAACAGTTGTTGGAAAATGAAAAAAATTTGACATTTTCAGGGACCGATTTTATAATCCTTTTGGCCTGGGACTTAGCCGGAATGAAAAGATACGAATCAAATAATTTCGTATTTTCTATAATCCTAATGCAAAAACGCGTTTCCCGTGACCATCTTGATGCGAGTAAATGCGAACATTTGTCTAGGTAAGAGGAGTTTTGAAGAACAATTATGAAAAGTGAATGAAAGCTCTAAATAATTACACGCGCTGAAAAATTTCCTACGCTTGATGATTTGACTGATTTGATATCACTGTTTCAATTGACATCGGAAAGGTCAAGTACACCGTTGACAGTCAAAATATTCTCTGGCTAGGTAAGTTGTATTTGTATATGTGTCTCGAACGTCATGGTCTGCATAGACAAAATCACACGGTAATACATATCCATAGCCGTGCTTGTAAGTCATTCAAGGCGCCTATAATACGTACATTAGGGTGGTCCTTATTTGGGGTCAAAGAAAAATTTCAAGTTTGCTCCCCTCAAATCTGTTCCAAATAGTGAAAAAAAAATTCCTTAATTAAAAAAAATTTTTATTCCATTCCCCGGGTCTCCCTGTTTCGCGGGAAGTTTCAAATTATCGGAAAACATGTTTATTCGCTATATTTCGTACTAAATTCTACTTCAAGCTTAATCGCGGGCCAAAAATCCATGTTCTCCGTTATATAATGATATTTATCTCCATCGAATACGATCTCGAGGTATAGGTATTTTTTGTTGTATACTTTCCTCTCCAGTGGAAAATTGACTGAAGTTGTTCGTTTTCAAAAGCTGCAGACAAGGCCTTTCTACAAGCACATCATGTACAATGTACAATTGTACATACATTACATAAGGCTATCTTGCATGAATACCGTAACAGAAAAAGCAATTGGAACCATTCCTTCCTATAAATTTTCTGTCATGTGTTCGTTGGCATTTCACATTCATTATTATCTATTGTTTATAAAATGGTGAGCGTGCGAACTCCTACAATTAGGATTTTGAATAATAATGATTGAAAGTGATGGGCCATTGAATATTTGAACACAGGAAAGGCGCGTGCGGCGTGATGTCGACGTTTCCAAACAGTTGCTGTTCGATCTTATTGGAGTTAAGTTCGCTACCGAATATTGCGCTGGTGATCTGTCGCACCATAATTTCACTACCTACGTGTAGAGAGGATTGCTGGTGTGTTTATAAGAAATATCTAAATTGTGGAGTATCGATTTCGTACGTCATCCTTCATTTTTATATTCTTGATACCCTTCACCAGAACTATGGATGAAGTTTTTTGATTCGATTCCCTGCTATACTTTTGTCCCGTGAATTCACTTTTCTCCCGAATTTTTCGAAAAAAAGTGAAGTTGCGTGACGAAAAGTAATTTTGCTAAATTTTTTGATAGTACTTTTGTCAAAAGTTGACTTTTTCTACCCCGATAAGCGAGTGGTAAATGACATTTATTCCCGATTGAACTATTGTCGCCACTTTAGTGTCTTGAAAAGCTGGAAAAAAGTAGCATAATGACAATATATGATTCGATCCGGGAATAAAATTAAAGGTAAATTTGTGGGACGCTCGATGGGACGTAAAGTAGATTTGCCGGACGAGAAGTACTTTTTGTCCCACTAATGTACTTTGTGTCCTGCAAATGCTGTTTTAGCGATTTTTCTGACGTTTACTCTTTTTCACAATAAAGTGGCCACTGTTCAGTGGGGAATACAGTACTGTCTGCAACTCGGGACTAAAGTTCATCATTCTCTCGGGTGATTACTAGGGAAGTGAACCTAGCCTCGGGAATAATCTGCGACTTCCGTCCCTTGTTGCATAATGTACTAATTCCTGCCTCATGCTCAGCGGCTGACACAAAGTCATTAGAGGTTGGAAATAGTATACATTGCGACGTGTCTCGTCCGAAAAGCAGTATCACAGAGAATCAGTTAAGAAGGGAGTAGGTAAGTATCTTGCGGTGGCAATCTGGAGGGAAGTATCTCGCGCTAGTAGTTTAAAAAGACCTGGCAACATCAATATAAATTTTGTAACATGAATTACTATGATGAGAGAACTGCAAATGAATAAATTTGCCAGGAGGGTTGAAGTTCTTCGAGATCTCGGAATAATTTTCTCGTACATTTTCCTGGTATCTACTCCAACTGTTTCGAATAGATAAAGATATGAAGAAACATAAATGGAATCTAAAACTTCGCTGTCCTAGTTGTTGTCACTCATTTCGAAGTAACTTGGGCCTCTTTAATTTCTAATCACCAGATTCTTCTGAACTGCCACCGCGAGATGATTTTTTCTCGACTACTGCTGCGAGATACTATACCTGCCAGAGTCGTACTGTGAAAGACATCCTTTTAAACTGCTAGCGCGAGATACTCCCTTCTAGACTGTCACCGCGAGATGCAGAGAGCAGCTGCCTTTTTAGTTGATTCTGTGAGACAATGATTTTTGGACGGGACACGTCGATTGTGTAACAAGGACCGGAAGCTAACGATTATACATCGAGTGTGAAGTTTTCCCGCCCGGAAGTGAAGCAATTACTGTCGTCTGCTTTTGCGCAAATCCATTTTTTAAATTCCGTCATGAAGTCGGGTACATTCGTCCTGCGAAACTAGCATGGAAAGTTCTACTTTCTCTCACCTTCAGCTTGTGCCGTGAACCTCTCGTTTCGCCAAAAAAGCCTTGCCGACTGAATAGTGCAGAAAAAGTCATCTTTCGATTACTTGTGACATTAAAGCGCACTCTATGCGACGTGCAGGCGGAGCGGAATGGCTATTCACAATCGTCTGGAATGGCTAACTGTCTGCCCTTATCACGAATTGTACTATATCTTGGCAGCATTCAATATGGTGAATTAGTGTTCAACAATGTCGTCCCGCATGGGATTTCTGAAGGTGCATGACTCATGTTAGAATAAGTTTGTATGATCACATCGGAATGTTCGTCTGTTTTTCCCAGCTGAAGATTGCCTGTTACGATGTCACAGGCTACATATATCCAGGACATGATGGAAGAACCTGGAAGTGAAGTGGCTGAAGGTCTGTCAGAAGTTGCAAATTTTTACGCCCAACGACACGTTCTGATCACCGGGGGTACGGGTTTTTTGGGAAGACTTTTGACAGACCGAATACTACGGTATGTGGTGATTGATATGGGTACGAGTACGCACTAATTCGAGAGATTTGATTCAAATAAAACTTTACGATACTGTAGTACTGTACATTCCACAAGGCAATAATGACATATGACTGGTTCTTCAATCGCAAGGCAATCACAATGCCATAGTTATAGATACATATCGATTAGCTGTAGTATGCAATCTGCAATATTGCGGAAATACTACGAGCAAGTGCTATACAACATACATTCAAGCGTCTCATGTTCGTACACAAACGAATAAAATGTTGGCATCAGTTGTTCGGTCGTCGACGTTGACATTGGTTCAATTTCTACAAGGCAACTCCTGCTTATTCAATACAAATCTAAACCCAGGATTCACAAGTCAGGTGTCGACGACATTGTGTTGGTACATCAGTTATACTTACATGATTAGCTAAGGAAATTGCTTACAGAACTAAAATCGGTAGGGTGGTCATAAAACCGCCATTTGGCCGACTGAGTCATCAGTGAGCATTAATGGCAAATTCTCATCCAAAGCACATGAAATTTTGTTGTCAGGAAGTAGGTACCGAACCCATGAGTTATTAAACGAAATGACTTATTATTGACATTTTTAGGTCGTGCCCGAAGACAAAGACCTTGTTTTTGCTCGTGCGGGCAAAAAAAGGGAAGAGCCCCGGAGACAGATTCAAGGAACTCTTCGATGACGTTGTGAGTATTGCAATACTTGTACGCCACGCCGTAAGCGAATAAGCGAATAGAGACGAAGGCAGTAACATTTTCCATTGTAGATCTTCGACCGCCTGAAAAAAGAGCGGCCCGGATTCGCCCGCAAAGTTGTGTTGATCGAGGGCGACATGGCGCAGATTGGCCTGGGTTTGTCCCCAGAGCACAGAAAGCTTCTTCGAAGCACCCATATCGTGATACACGCTGCAGCCACGGTGCGATTTGATGAAAAGTTGAGAATTGCAGCAAACATCAACGTCAGGGGGACACGGGAACTCCTTTCGCTGGCAAAAGAAATGGAGAATCTGATGGTCGGTACACTAATCCACATTTATTTAGTCTTATCAACAAATTCTACCATTTACATTGTACATGACCAGTGAAGTGTGTTTTTTTTTCTTTAATTTTTCGCCAATCATTATACGACAGGCATTCGTCTACATCTCGACAGCCTACTCTAATTGCACTTCTAATGTGATTCGCGAAGATTTTTACCCACCACCAATCGATTCCGACAAGCTACTCAGCCTGCTGGATATACTGGATGACGCTGCTCTAGATCATCTGACCCCAGTGTAAGCGAAAATATTTTTTATATGCGATTTTACTTTTCGCTCCTTCACTTGATACAATTACAGTGAATTCAATTATGTTCCACTTTCAATTGAGATGACATTGAGGGCTGAGCAGAATAACATCGTCATTTCAGAATTTCGTTCAAAAACATCGTATCTCCTAATCTCGCGCAATAACAACGTATGTCAAGTGAATATTTGGGTTGCAATATTTTTTGTGGCTGAAGATTTGAACTCGACTCGACTCAACTAATGGCTACATAATTGTTGAAAATATATAATCCAGTTCATTTCCAGCTCGAAAAGCCTTCAATTTTCAACAACAATATATACGTACCTATATGTACCATAAAGATTCCATGTGAATTTGGATTGGGGACATGCACGAGAACAATTTTTTTCTGGAGTACATGTTCCAGAAATTGTGATTCGTAGCAGAAATTATGGAAGATGCGATAGCGCTGGATTTCATTTTCTACTAAACACGAATACCTTTCGACCCCTTATGTTAGTCGAATAACATGCTACCCGAGAATAAGCTTGAAGAACATCCTACCCATGAATATGCTCGACAAACAACATGCTGAGAATAAGTTTCAAAAACCTACTATCTCACGCCTGAATTATTTTTTGAGCAAAGTTTGGTTGGTAAGTTTGCGCATAAAGACAAACGAATCGATCTTCATTTAAATTTCTACACAGAAATTTACCAATCACAGCGAAAATATGCACACATAGCAAGTGCAGTATAAGAAGTACTCATACAGTCCAACTATTATCGATAATTTCCCAACATTAATTGTCGACATATTCGGTTGCGCATGTTTGATTTTTTTTATGTGATATTTATTTGGAAGATAGTGAAAAATATGACAATATGATGTATTGAAGTATGTAGTACGGACACATTGTTCTATAAAATTACTGGTTTTTGACCGACTGAAATAAATATAAAGTTCAATTGTGAAATGTGCAATAAATTGTACGTACCTAATAGTATGATATGATTTGAAGATCGGTTCGTTCCTCTTCATGCGCGCAGCAATATGACCAACCAAATTTTGCTCAACAAAATGTCAGATGCGAGATAGTCATGTTCTTGGAACTTATTCTCGGCTACCATGTTATTCGACTAAGGGGTCGATTCCAGCAGTCAGACGCGTATATCGAGAACGGAACGGAATTCAATCTGTTTCTTGGACTAAGAACCGATCGATGTTCGTATTGTTTGTTTCAGTCTCACAATCTGAAGGTAAGACGCAATTTTTGTGGAAAATTATAACATGGAAAAACTAACCGTTTCGGAATAATGAAAATTGTATTCGGTCATGGTACCATAAATTGTTTATATCTACCACAGCAATTATGACCCAGAATTCAGTTACGATGCGATGAAAAAATATCAGGTCTTGGAAGCAATTTATGTATTCATTTATTCATTCATTCACTTATTCATTAATTTTTGTAACACCTGCTTGGAAAGTGTTATTTTCGAGGCTTGTGTAGCGTGCATAAAGTACGTTACTTTTGGATAGGGAAAGAATAGAGTCCGCGCATGCGCACCTTCGATATGCTCTATTTTACTCACTAGTGCGTAATGAGGCGCATGCGCACTTCGAAACAACTCAATTTTACGCATTGACGGTAATCCCATCATATAAATATTTCGTGCGTTTGCTTCTCTCAAATAAAACTTTCCGAGCAGTTGTTACAAAAATTTTGGGTGTGGCCGTGCGAAAAGGCGATATCCGTCGCCTACTTTTCGCACCAGCCACACAATATACTATTACTTTACCAGGACTTGTATATCATAAGAAATCAAATACCCATCAGTGGTGCAGCCTCAGGAAATATTGCGAGCGAAATTTTTACTTGAGATACGGTGTTGTTGAATCCAATGTTGAAATATGTTTTCGGAAAAAATTGTGGAATATAATTTCGTTGAATTGAAATCTGAGACACGATGTTGTGCTCAGCAGTCGGAAGATTACATTCTGGGAATGACAACGATTCAGTCGCATTTTCACGAATCTTACAGACTTCAAGGGAAATGGCCGAACACTTACGCCTTCACTAAAGCAGTTGCTGAAGACACAATTCGTCAGAATTGCCATAGCTTACCTCTGTGCATCGTCAGGCCTTCGATAATAATTGCAACGTCTCAAGAACCAGTTTCCGGATGGATCAACAATTTCTATGGTGCTACTGGGATTATGCTCGGTGCTGCGATCGGACTATTGCGTACCCTCCACTGCGATGGTGACTTGGTCGCGGACTTGATTCCCGCTGACTTCGTGGTTAACAACGTAGTCGTTGCTGCCTGGAGCACTGCTATAGCCCGGTAAGATAAATCGTAGTGTACACTTATTAGGTTTGGAGAAACAGCATAACTGCGTATGGTGTCTACCATGAAACGAAACGAAGATGTCCACTTGTGGCTTCAAAGTTAAAGGCGTAATTATCTCATACAGGTCTAGGAGTGTGAACAGCAAAGATAATCTGACTACTCCTGAAATCAAAGAGCCCGTAATTTACAACTCCGTCGCCTCATGCCAAAAACCGATTACTTGGGGACAATTGATGAACTTTTGCGAGAAATATGCATTTGAAATTCCAACTACGTTGTGCATATGGTACTACTGCTTTAGACTCAACAAGTATCGCTGGATTCACAACGTCTCCGTCATCTTTCTCCATCTGATTCCTGCCGCCGTAGTGGACAGTTTGGCTTGGCTAACCGGACGGAAACCTATGTAAGGAGGCTGCTTTTATACGGGGACCTTCGTCCATGAAGTAGTCGTGCTTATTTCGACATGGTTTTGAAGTCTTTCGATGCGGTTCAATATTTTACTTCAGTAGACATTCATTTTGAATCAACGGGTTATTATACATCGATGATGTGTGATATATGTGTTCACAAAGCTGAGGTCTTGTAATTTAGTCGCATTGCTGCAAAGTATCACATCAGAGAGTGTGTCGGATGCAGGCGGAGTTGTACGGAGCGGATTTTTCATTTTCATTTCACACAGGTTATGGAATGCGTACAAGAAGATTCACAAGTTCAGTTCAGTAATTGAGTACTTCACGCTGCAACAATGGCAATTCCATAACAATAACGTCCAGCAACTATGGAAGACTTTGGGTCCCGCTGATCGCAGTGAGTTCGAGTTTGACGTAGGCACCCTTGACTGGGAAGAATATCATTACCGTCACTGTCGCGGGGTACGAACTTACCTCGTGAAAGACCCGTTGGATACTGTACCGCAGGGACGTGCCAGATATGCAAAGTACTGTCTATACGTAACGAAATTATTTTCTATGTACCCATATCAGCACCTGTAAATGTATATTTTTCAGCGTAGCGTACATTTCGATTGCGCATTTGTGAAGTTCAACTTGCATATTATTTGATCAAAATATCGAATTATCTAACCAAATGTTCACCGATTTGAACGTTGAAAACAAATTTTTTTGGTCAACTTTTAATTTCGATTTTAGAAAAGTCTACGAACTTTGGAATCCTAGAAAACAGGGTTCTTCATGATTTACCGATTGATCTTTCGTTCAAATTTTCAGGCTGAAGATAGCGCACTATACTCTGGTATCAATTTTATTTGGAATTCTTTTATGGATGCTGTGGATGGTCTTGCGATTCGTTGGCTCGTGGTAATCCTTTTTGGTCGCAATACGGCCAAAAAGAGCTTCATCGAAAACGTACTATTCTATAAGTTTCGTGGAAAAATTGTACCAAACGGATCACCAGCGTAGTGTAAGGCTAGGTATTCCGTAATAAATTATTAATTTTCATGGGTGAATATAATTGAGCCAACTATCTTCCGTGAGTTGAATTACATCTGTAGGTATTATATCTATGCAGAAATGCAATTTTGGCGCTCATGTGCCAAGATGGCGAAATGCCTAATCCGATGTCAACATACTCTTTGCCTTTTGTGTAATTAAAGTACATTAAATAATCTGGAAAACGTAAATCATCATCTATGAGTGAACATTATTCTACCCGGGCACTCCTACGTAACAAACTGCAAACCTATACTACTTCATTTCCGGGACGCACAAATAATTCAACTGTCCAAATCATCCCGATGATCTGAACTTTTTTTTCTTATAACCATCTTCGTATAGGACCTGCAAAAAATGTGGTCTGTTTACTATGCTTTTCAAAGTCGACTTCATGAGGTTCGTTCAATTTTCGCTGTTCAAAAGCTCCCCCAAAAAACACCCATGCTGAGCTTCTTGGCTGAAGAGGTAAGAATACAGGTTTGTCGGGTTACAGATCCCCCATCTGCAGTACAAAATCCGTTAAGTTCTATGTGGGAATGTCATTCCACATCAATATATCACAAACGTGATATTTTAAGAAACCAATTTCATAATTCTTTCGGAATGAAATTTACCTGGAATAAAAAAAAAACGGGACAAATACTTTCGTAATTTATATAATCCCATGGACCCTCCTCAAAATTGGGGGGGGGGGGGGGGGGACTTTGGGATATTCCAATGTCAGGAAGTGAAAAACTTCATGGGGAAATTAAAATATCGATAGTACAATCGAGAAAGGCGTTTTAGCGCTTAGTTGATTCATAGGTACAAAGGTCTGAGGATACCTCTGTCTGTCTCGAAGGAATAGCTACAGCAAAATGATTATACAGGGTGGGGCATTCATCTTCAGACACCTCAATATCTCGCCAGCAAGACATTTCTCAATAAAAATATTCATACAAAAGCGATTCGATTCAGAGGGGGAAATAAAACTGCAATGCTTATTTGTGCATCAGTGTATCGAAGTCGGAGGTCATCATTTTGAGTATATTTGTTGGAATAATATCGGGCAGCCTTATGGTGAGTTTTTGATTGAGATCGATGTTGATTGATAATTCCGATGTAATGTGAACAAATATCAAAGTTGAATATAAAAAAAAAAACTAGAGGCCGAAAAAAATAATATTTCGGAAGAAAGTTGGACATTTTCTTGCGTGGATTGCAAAATTGATGAAAAAAATTTGGGCTTGCATCTGAAAAAACAAAATTGACTTTAAAATAACCTTGAACCCGTCCACTAAATGAAAAATAAGCATTGCACTGTTATTCTTCCCTCGAATTGAATAACTTTCGTATGGAACTTTTTGTTGAAAAATGTCTTGCTGGCAGATATTCAGGTGTCTCAAGATAAATGCGCCACCCTGTATACGTGTACAAAATTCACAACTATACAAGGTCTAGGCAGTGCGTTGTCCGGATGTGCCATCTATATACACCTTTGAGCAGAAGTGTTGAATTTACAAGTGCTAGGATATTTGTACGACCAGCAATTTTTCCACGGTAGATTTCAAATCAATTGTTATTACTCACAGAGAAAATTCGTTTTTCTCTGCCATCTTGATGCGATTGATACCAACATTCGTCTATAGGTAAGAGGAGTTTTGAATAACAATGATGGAGAGTTACACTGAGTCTTGAGGAATTGGCGTGAAAGTGCAGCAAGATTTCGCCCCGAATAAACAGTAATTGCACGCACTGAAAAATATTACTCCGAAAAAAAAAAACGGTATTTTGCTCGTATGTAAAGTTAGAATGATGGAAATGGAGGAAATAAGATGGTGGAGGATAGAATTGAAAATCCATTTTTAGATTAATTGACTTCAATATTCACCTGCGTTAGATTATTCGACTGATTTCATATACCACTGTTTCAATTAACATCGGAAAGGTCAATTACGTACCCTCGCATTACTTTCGACAGTCGAAATATCCAGTAGGTTGTATTTGCGTAATATGCTCAAAACGTGATCTACATACACGCGCATTCACACGGCGATACATATCCATAGCTGTGCTCGTAAGGCATACAAGACACCGTTTACGTATGCATACACGTCGTTTTAGTTTTCACGACCAGTCCAGTTGATGTTGAAACATGATTCCTGAAATGTGTAAGTCATTGGATTCAATGCCTGTAGAGAGTGGGAAATAAAAGTAGACAGCAAAGTTCAATTCCAAACAGCTGTAGGTTGGATCCATATAATGCGTCGTAACTTTTTCGTGTTTCCATGCATGAAATTGAAAGACAAACTTTGCCTAATGATCCTCATTTGTTGCGGTCAACAGAGCAACGACATCCTCAAGTCCTAATGATGATTTATATTACATAAATGAATCACGAAGAGTAAGTGTTCCGAAGTTTTTCTGAAATGGAATTGACAGAATCTAAATTTGATCCTAATGATTCATTGATATGTTGAGTTATCTCCGCATGGTGTAAGGCGGCTCTCGAGGGTGCACTTAAAATCAAATCAGCCATGCAATGTTCGGAGGAATCCCAGTTTACCAATGAAAACTTTGCTGCCGCGGATGACTCTCTAATATCACATATTATTCACCAATTTTTTGAGGTCACTATAAATGAATGCCGCAATGAAAAAACCATTTCAATTATTATTCGCTCTAAGTTTTCTGTGATCTATGCGTTGCATAACTATTGTCTATTGTTAAAGTGACATAGTTGAGTGTGCGAACTGTGACGATTTGGGTTTTGAATATTTATGACAGAAAGTGAGCCCCCTTCGAATATTCGTAGGCAGGAAATACATTACGCGAGGTTTCCAAACAGTTGTAGTTCTATCTTATTGGAGCACAGTTTGCGACCGAATAGTGCCTTACCATAATTTCAGTAAGTGTAGACAGGATTGCTGCCGTGTCTATTAGAAATATCTAAATTGTGGAGTATCGATTTTGTACGTCGTCCATAATTTTCACATTCTTGATACCCTACCTTCACCATTTGTGGACTATACTTAGAGTTGTGAGTTATAGGTTCTTGATTATTTTGACGAATATTTTGCAATCGGGAATAATAATGATATGAGATCTTTTTAGAAAATTTCATCGAATATTCTTCAGCCTATTCTGTTCAAACGCACTCCTCGAACGTAGAAAAATACCCACAAGAATCTGTATATAGCCTCTTGAGTTGCGATTGCCAAAGACAAATCATCCTTACTTCCAGGTATTACGGGTGTATAAATCTGCAGTGGCTGTAATTGTTAGCTCATCTTCATTACAGATTTCGTGGTTGAAGATCGCGTGGCACGATAGCTTATGGTCATTCCGTCACCCTTGAAAGATGTACCTAATCTAACAGAATATTTCTACATTGTTCCCTGGTGAGGTTCATATCACGTTCGAGAGTATCCAGCTGCACGGCACGTATTCCTTTCATCTTATCTTTTATATCGACACTTTATCTTATACGTCCACAAAACCTTTGCGCTTAACCGTGCCGCACTTTGTCTTTGGACTTGTAAGCTCAATACGATCAAGATGGCGTGACCTATCCATATTGCCCTACAACGTTTTGGACTCTATGATTTTTGGTTTTGGATTAAGTCCGAAAAACGATATGTATCATCAGTTGAAGAAGTTTTCGTCAATTATATAGCAATAACTGTGTTCAACAATGTTGTCCCACAAAGGATGTCGGAAAATGCATGACTCATGTTAGAATCTTCGTCTGTTTTCGCATG
The DNA here is from genome assembly GCA_963989295.1 of Ametastegia equiseti. Classification (NCBI taxonomy): domain Eukaryota; kingdom Metazoa; phylum Arthropoda; class Insecta; order Hymenoptera; family Tenthredinidae; genus Ametastegia; species Ametastegia equiseti. The sequence goes on along the minus strand of OZ022389.1, from coordinate 13,408,686 downwards.
TTGAAGACTGCTCGCTACGATCTCACAGGCTATATATATTCAGGGCATGATGGGAGATCCTGAACTCGAAGTGGCTGCAGGACGGTCGGAAGTTGCAAATTTTTACGCCCAACGGAATGTTCTGATTACCGGGGCGACGGGTTTTTTGGGCACACTTTTGACAGAGCGAATAATACGGTATGTGTTGATTGATATAGGGGAGGGGCAGGCAAAGTGGGCCTATTCAGCAGATAATGTTACGAGAAGAGATTTTGATCGTGGAATCCTCTGATTTCTAATAAAATACGAAAACCTGAACGAAGATAAGCGTCTACCGCGAATAAATCATAGATTAATCTATAGAATACTTTTTTCTATTTATGGAAAATGAGATATATTGACATTTTTAGGTCGTGCCCGCAGACAAACACGTTGTTTTTGCTCGTGCGGGCAAAAAAAGGGAAGAGCCCCGGAGACAGATTCAAGGAACTCTTCGATGACGTTGTGAGTATCGCAATACTCGTACGCCGCAAGCGAATAAGCGAATAGAGACGAAGGCAGTGATATTTTCCATTGCAGATCTTCGACCGCCTGAAAAAAGAGCGGCCCGGATTCGCCCGCAAAGTTGTGTTGATCGAGGGCGACATGGCGCAGATTGGCCTGGGTTTGTCTTCAGAGCACAGAGAGCTTCTTCGGAGCACCCACATCGTGATACACGGTGCAGCCACGGTGCGGTTTGATGAAAAGTTGAGAATTGCAGCGAACATCAACCTCAGGGGGACACAGGAACTACTTTCACTAGCAAAAGAAATGGAGAATCTCAAGGTTCAAACGTCTTAAAGATGGACGATTCTATTTCATAATACCTCGATGCGAATGATGCCATCTCGCGAATACATTTCTAATTCTGAATGCTAATTCGGTGTAGCATCGATGATTCGAACCTGCACTCATAGCCAAAAGAAAGCATTGCAGTTTCAGATCATCGATGCTCCACCGAATATACAGCCTTTTAAAATAGTAATTTAGCGCGCAGTAGTGTCGTCGTTTTATAGAGGAAATAATAATGCATTTTTGGGATGGCAACTTGTCACGTTTCAAAATTGGCTCTTTAACCTCCAAGGCGCCGATTTATTCCCACCGTAAACTCGCATCATCTTTATGGTACAAACCATGTATAGATAATTAGATAGACGTGTGGTGAAGCGTCTCACTTTCTGCTTTACTTTTCTGCTTCTGTCTGCTACAGGCATTCGTCCATGTCTCCACAGCCTATTCTCATTGTGTTAACGAGGTTATTGAAGAAAAATTTTACCCACCACCGATCGATTCCGAAAAGCTACTCACCTTGGTGGACATACTAGACGACGCGTCGCTGGAACACTTGACTTCAGTGTAAGTGAAAATGTCTGTGATCTGCGCTTTGGCTCTTGACTCCTCCAACTCATGCAACTCCAACCGATAGAGTCACATCTCGGTGTTGAAGAAGATAGGTGATGATGATATTTCAGAAAGTAGAATGATCCGGCTGCATGTTTACAAATGTTTCAGCCTCTTGGGGAAATGGCCAAATACATACACCTTCACCAAGTCGATTTCCGAAGACATGATCCGTCGCCACGGCCAGAGTCTACCTTTGTGCATCATAAGACCTTCGATGGTGGCTGCTACGTATAAGGAACCCATTACTGGTTGGATCAGCAATGTGTATGGTCCTACCGGGGTCATGGTTGCTGGTAGGATCGGACTATTGCATTCTTTGCGCTGCGACGGGGACTTGATCGCGGACGTAATCCCAGCGGACTACGTCGCTGCGAGCATCATTGTCGCCAGCTGGAAAATCGCTCGAGACCAGTAAGAAATGTTTTTTTCATCATTCTAACCTCAAAATCGCAACTTCGTCGCGATTTGTCAGCTTTCGTGATGAAAAATAATGACCGTGACTCGTACGTAAAGGTTTTGTTGACGAACCTCGTTACAGCCCTCGCCTTCGGCTCGGACCGTAAACCTCTCGTTTCGCCAAAAAAGCCTTTCCGTAGTCATACTAAAATGTACTATTTTTCAAGACGTGCATGAAATAGACCTTTTTTCTCGCATGTAAAGTGGATGGAAAGTTACGCGTTTCTAGCATGGGCTACTATAGGGAATGAATATTACCTCCCTAGGGAGGGAATGGATCCATTTCTTTGGGTCCATTCGGGCGAAAATTTTTCAAAAATTTTTCAATATTTCCAAAATGTTTTAAATTTTCAAAATTTCAAAAATTTCGAAAATTTCAAAAATTTTCTGGATCAAGAAAATTAATCAATTTCTTCTTTCTTTTGCTCTGAATGCTCGAATAAGGGCCTGTACCCGCACTTGTTGAAAACAGCACAGTGTACAACAAGGGGGGGAGGGCAATTTTTATAGCTCGGGTAAGATGATGGTGCACTCGACTTCATCTCGGGCGCCCTCGGCGACCTCGACTCCGACTCGTGCACCATCATCTAACCCTCGCTAGAAATCGCTCATCCCCCCCCCCCCCCCCCCCCTTGTTGTACAATGTACTATTTTATCACCCATGCACGGAAAACCCGATTTTCCGCGCTTGTTTGGCGAGAGTAAAATAGCCGCTTGTTTCTCTGAGGCCAGAAGCGAACTCCCGCATGCACAAGTCATAAAGAATTCGTTTTCTTCCCTATAAAAGTGGGAAGAAAATAGCGTTGTACACCAGACATCACTACACACTATAGTTTGGAAAACCGCTTGGAGAATCGGTTTCAATGCATGTGTAATAAAAAATATAGTGTGCGTCAAGAGAGGATAGGTGTTTTTCACCTCGTGTGATTGTGCTTGGAGCAAACACCTATCTTCCTCCCTTAATGTACAATATACTAATTTTGCATTCAATGTTAATAATGTGCCGAAAAAGGAAGCAGAGATGTTCATTTTTAATGATGGATCGAACGCTTGATTCACTCTCAGGAGTACAGATTCGAGCAGCGTTGAAAGTTCAACGGTGCCAAAGTTCAAGGAGCCTCCGATCTACAACGTTGTGGTATCGAATCAGAAACCTGTTACGTGGGCTCAATTTAATACGCGGAACACTACTTATGGCCTCGAATTTCCATGTACGATGATGATATGGTACCCATTCTATACACCCATCAAGCATCACTGGGTCAACCAGCTCTTGGTCATTTTTCTCCATCTTATTCCTGCTGCCATAGTGGACAGTCTGATTTGGCTCGCCGGTCGAAAGCCTGTGTAAGTATTGTCTACATCTTAGTAAAGTGGTTACCGGGAATTCTCAATGATGTTGAGGCTCATCAGCATTCGTTAGAAATGATTCGGTAACAATACCGATAACGTATCAACACGTATCCTCCACTTTTGCGATTTTTTACATTGACTTCATCGACAGGCTGTGGAACGCGTACAGAAAGCTTCACAAGTTCAGTGTCCTAATCGCGTACTTCTGTACACAAGAATGGAAATTCGAAAATGATAACGTCCAGCGACTGTACAAAAGCTTGGGTCCGGCCGACCGCAACAAGTTTGACTTGGATATAGGAACACTTGACTGGGAAGAGTGGAGTCATAATTATGCTCGCGGTATTCGCGTATACGTCCTAAAAGATCCACTGAACACTCTACCACAAGCACATGCCAAATATACGAAGTATGATCTTATTCATGGGTTACGATATTTCTGAATATTTGTATGTTCTGAATATTGCTGAACTTTTATTCTCACTAGGTTGACACTCACAGTTTGTGTATTTTTCATGTATAGGAAGACTTACTGGCCTGCTGGTTTCAAGATTGCATTTCCCCCCTTGTCCTCTGGTTTATTTTATGATAAATTAGTCTGTGAATCGCAGATATTCTAGAAATACCGTTTCTAATGATTCGTACTACCTGTAATCATATATTTGTATAGTATAATGATTCTCTGTTTCATTTTTCAGGCTGAAGGTAGCCCACTATACTCTGGTCGCAGTTTTGTGTTTGATTATTCTCTGGGTGTTTTTGCTGGTATTGCGATTTACTGGCTTATCGCAACCCTTACAGGTGATATTCCATGTAGCTACAGTTTAATCAAATTATAAATCACATTATTTTAAAGGTAGGGGACAGCTGAATTGCATTACTTATTCTTGAGTTCCTTTGACACATGTAGTGCAGTAGGCTTTCGTATGAAGGAAAAGCTATATTTTGGCTTGGTAATGTTTCAACGCCTGCAGAATGAAATATCATACTTTATACTTGCTCAAAACATCAATATCTCACAATCTTAAACCCATGTTTCCAAACTTACAAGCTGGAAGTATAACCAGATTTTCAACAATTCTAACTTGGAGTCAAAATCACTCACAGTCAACGATGAAGACCTCCGTATTGAGAAATCACTTTTAGACCCTGGTTTGACATTCGTATAAGACCGAATAGGGTATTCCGTAGGGTATTCAAGATTGAACCGTAGTTTCGAATACCGGCTAATATATAATTGAACTTTGCCCGATTTGGTGGATCCAAATGTATAAATAAATTGATCACTTTTCACAAACTGTATTTCTATCTTTCTACCTCAACTATCCTTATTTCTATACCTTGGTATTTGAGATGGGAAGCAGACTCAACAATTGATGCCTCTTCAGCCGAATGCAACTGATCCTATATCTATTCAACTATTCTCATAAAACTTCCGGAGTTTATCAGTTTTGTGGGAGGGTCATTGATGTAAAATAGAAATTTTGGTATTTGTTTTCTGCGTAAAAATATTTTTTCGACCACTTCAACATACCTATTTTGGAGGATTAAAATTTCCGACAACATTTAAAATGTTTCTTGACTGATTGTTCATCGAAATTTTGGTCGTAGTTTGAAGAAATGTATCAAGGAATAAGTATAACTCCAAAACGTTTTCCAGATTTTGAACAAAATCCCAACAATCGCTGGTTTTTCCTTTCAAGTATTTTTAGATTATACTATGGTGTGGTTATTTATTTTTAATTCTCATCCCTTTCGGATCAACAGCAAGCCTCTACTTCCACTACCAACGCCTTCAAACAGGCAACTCATCATACTCATTTACTTACGCATTGACTATAAGGGTTCAGTAAAGCACCACGTCAAGATTGTTTTACCATAGAAGGGCCCACTGAAAAAGTAAGGCATAGGGCAAGTCATAATGCCTCTATTGTCAAGTCTATACCGGAAATTTGCCTTTACTAGCGCGAATATTGGATCGCGCGCGAGTAAAGGCGAATCATTTGATGTTCGGATTGCCTGTGTACAGGCGACAGTGAGTAGTAAAAGCCTGCGCCTATATAGCGACAGTGACTTTCATTGGGACATTCGTACGTTGAGGTTTAATCATAAGGTAACCGATACGAAATTCGATGAATTCGGATGACTTTTCTCTACAAAGTACTTTTATTACAGGGGAATGATTATACGAGATTTCCCACTGCTCGACCTCAGCAGTGAATAGTGTGATCGGTTTGAACTCGGGCATTTCCATAATATGACCACTTGCTAGGTGTTCCTGCCTTCCACTTAATTCCGAAGAGAAATGGCTGAATTCACAGGTGCTCAAATTAATATGTGGTCAGTAATGTTTTACTATAAGTTCCACACCATTTGTGGTATGACTGCAGATACTTGTTGACACGTTCAAGTTGGCTCGGGACATATTCATTCCACGCAACAAATAGTAGAATTGAGTCTTGTGAATTTCGTTCTAAAGTATGTAAAATTGTCTTCCGAAGGATGTTTCCCCGACTCTATGCAGTATGACTTTATCATAAGTTCATGATATATGGTTAAGGATGTAATTCTAAATTCACTTCGCGACCATTCAGTTTCAAATATTTTCCTGCGTTGGATGATGTGACTGATTTCATTTATTCCAGCGTTTCATTAACATTGGGGTCAACCACCTATGAATGCATTACATTTCATAGTCGAAATATTCTCTAGGTAAATTTCAATTGCGTAGGTATATTCTAGACTGTAGCCACCAACCATAGTACCCAGGTATAGTTATTTATGCATAGGCCAAAGTTGAAAAAACACCCGCCCACACACACACGTGCTTCGAAACAGCCATAATATTCACACGTATCTATCAGCTCATGTTGTTACGTGATTTTTTATATCTAATACATTGCCCCTTGGTAATGAACTAGTGCGTGTGATAACTGTTACGATCAGGGTTTGAATATTGATGGGCAGAATATCCATGGGCAATCGAATATTTTTGAACAGCAGAGACGTCATGGCGATGTTTCTAGTCAGTTGTCGCTATATACTATTGGAGCACGGTTCGATTTCCTAGATTCACCTGGTGGCTTTCCCCATCATAATTTCACGAGCAATCAGGATTCCGGCTGTTCCGACTCAAAATTCAACAATCTTGAAGCTTTGATTTCGTACGTTATCAATTATTTCAAAATTCATTGAATCATTGGCAACCTTGATTGACAGACTAAAGTTGTCGTTTTCCGAGTATGTTCTTCATTTTTTCCGCAAATGATGTTCCTTAGAAAATTATTCAATGAAGCATTTAATTTTTCCTGGTTCAAAAACGCGATTACATACATGTAATCACACTCAAAAAGTAGCAAACAAATTATTATAACGTAATGAAATGTGAACTATAGCTTGTGGTAATTTCGGTGTACTTCACAGACGTATAAGTCTGATCGAATATTTCTTTCCGAACTTCAAATATCTCCCCTACTGAAAAAATCTGATACAAAAAATTCCGATAGAAATATCGAATCCTATAAGTTTCCTGATTGTATATGTCTATTTCTATAAAAGGATCTTACGAGTTTCTGTGAGATGTTCGTCAATTCCCGGCCATCAGTTTCTATGTCATATGTTTTGATTGGGATGGAATTCTGTGAGATTCTTACCCGTATGTATTACTTATTTGTCGATTCTTATCAAATTCTATTACTCAGTTGCAGCAGGGTCATCGGGCATAGGTACTTGCAATTGTTGACATAATGTTATGGCTATTTCTCGAAAAAGTACTCACTGTTTTGTTGAGTTTCGAAAACGTGTATATTCTCAACTGCGCCGTTCAAGCTTATACTAACTCTGTGAGCATTTCTCACTATACATTATGAACAAGCGTTAACCAGGAAGAAGATCCCTTTTTTATTCGTGATTTGAGTTAGAGAAGCAAGTAATTTCATAAGACATTTCCGTCTTCCAAAATCAGTTGGCAATTGAACAACATTTGAACAAATCTTCCATATCAATACGTATCATCTATTCTCCTCGCATTCATCTTATTTTCAGACTTTTTACAAGAAATATTCATCTAATATGCAGAAGAATTAAAATTATTCTTGACAGAAAAAACTACATGCGCACTGGGAAACTATTGGGAAAGCTATGGGTATACTAATAACGGTAGTAATACCAATTAATGCTACTAAAAACTATTTTCAATGCTACTGAATAGAACATTCGATTCTGAATAATTTTCAAGCTGTGAATTCGCAAATACTGATGACTACTGATGAGTCGTACACTATTGGTGCGAGACTATTGGTGGAAGTCATTATATTGACACGTGTAGTAACTGCTGGACTTGCTGCTCAGCTTTGGTAGTCGCTACTGAGTTAATTACATTTTTTGACTAGTTAATAGTTTAATACTCATTTACTACGCTGCTACAGTAGCGACTACTCAAAGCACAGTAGCTTTTTTCGCTTATACAGGGCAGTGTACTACAGAATACAATTCTTCATGCGGAGGCTGCAACGAACAATATAAAGCGACTCAAGTTCATATTATACCAACAACTTACTAGAAATTAACCGCAACTTCATTGATTGATTGCGAATTCACTATACTTTTGTAAAAAGATTGTTCTTGAATAAAGTATTGGCAAGTATTGGCATGACGTATGTATGGAACTATAGTTTGAATAAATGATCTTGCATTACCGATTTCAAATATCGTACTGCTAATCTACTGATACCTACAATTGGGAAAAGTTTGAGATTTAGTCTAGATCATGTCGACGACTGCGTAGAAAAAGCGGCTATCTCAGAAGCCGCGTGAATAACCGCGGGCTATCTCAAGTTTTGCTCCAAAAAGCGGCTATCTTGAATTTTGCTTGAATAACCGGCTATCTCGCGAGCGACTTTGAAATCGCTTCTTCTACGGCGCCGTATCGATGTCTAATTTCTACGCTTTCCTCAGACACCTTGAAAGTAGATTGTTGTTTTCGAAATTGAATTCCGATGCAGGGAAGTCTGACGAGCACAAAGGAAAGTTTATACCTGTATCAATTTTTCTTTTCATTGTGTGTTGAAGACAGCCTCTTGCGATGTCACAGGCAGCATATATCCAGGACATGATGGCAGATCCTGCACCAGATCTAGCTGCAGGTCCGTCGGAAGTTGCAGCTTTCTACGCTCATCGAAACGTTATGCTCACTGGGGGTACAGGTTTTTTGGGAAAGCTTTTGATGGAACGATTATTGCGGTAAGTGCAGCGATTTATATGATATATCATTTATGTATATGTACGAACGGAATTGATATCAATACTCCAGTAATAGTAGGTAATCGCTTCATGAACACCTCCTCGTTAGGATAAAGTTGGTCGAATATTCCTATTTGAAACACAATAAATAATGGAATCGGGAAAAATACGACCTTCCACCGATGTTAATAACTTGCTCAATGCATTAACTCGATATTGGCATTCTCAGCTCATGCCCGAAGATAGAGACAATGTTTATACTCGTGCGGGAGAAAAAAGGGAAGAGCTCTGAAGAAAGATTCAAGGAACTCTTCGATGACGTGGTGAGTACTGCAAAACACAGTGATTTAATGAACAAATGAGAAGATGGTCTTATGGGATATCATCAACAATCAAAAGTCTCTCCATTTTCATTGCAGGTCTTCGAGCGCCTGAAGAGAGAGCGGCCTGGATTCATCCGCAAAGTTGTGTTGATCGAGGGTGACATGGCACAGATTGGTCTCGGTTTGTCTCCGGAACACAGAGAGCTTCTTCGAAGCACCAATATCGTGATACACGGTGCAGCTACGGTCCGGTTTGATGAAAAGTTGAGAGTTGCAGCCGACATCAACATTAGAGGGACCAAGGAACTCATTTCTTTAGCGAAAGAAATGAAGGATCTCAATGTCGGTTGAAGAATCCATAGTTCATTCAGTCTTATCGGCAAATTACACCATCAACTGGCATGCATTCAGTGAGGCGTGACATAGTTTCATAAACTTTCTGCTTTTCTTCATTTCAGGCATTCGTCCATATCTCCACAGCCTACTCTAACTGCACCTCTGATGTGATTGATGAAGAATTTTACCCACCACCGATCGATTCCGAAAAGATACTTAGCCTTTTGGATATCCTGGACGACCCGTTGGTAGATTATTTGACCCCGGAGTAAGTGAAAACCTTTTGGGTCTACGCTTTGAATCTCGAATTCAGTACGATTAAATTCCAGTAATTTTTAGAAGAGGGCGATGATGTTATTTCAAAAAGTATAATGATACAGTCAGATGTTTACAAATGTTGCAGACTCGTGGGGAAATGGCCCAACACCTACGCCTTCACCAAGGCGATTGCCGAGGACATAATTCGTCGCAACTGTAAGCGGCTTCCTGTGTGCATCGTGCGGCCTTCGATAATAATAGCTACCTCGAAGGAACCCATTGCTGGATGGATAAATAACGTTTATGGTGCCACTGGAGTTTTGGTCGGTGCCGGCGTCTGTCTATTACGTACTCTGCACTGTGACGCAGACTTGGTCGCGGATCTAATTCCTGCTGATTACGTTGTTAACACCGTGGTAGTCGCAGCGTGGAGCACTGCCAAAGCTCAGTAAGTCACTTTGGTTCTACACTGGGTCTACACAAGCCCTACAGACAGAAATTGAGGAATTATCCATGTACAATTGCATGAAAGATATAGTGTTATGGAGATCACAAACGGTGTCAGCGACGTGTTTTTTTTTTTTCATTTTTAGCAGCTTGAATCTGAACAGTACAGATATTCCTACTATTCCCGAGATCGAAGAGCCTGTAATTTACAACTCTGTCTCATCATGCCAAAGACCGATTACTTGGCGACAACTAATGAAGTATACCAAGAAATGTGGATTCGAAGTTCCAAGTACGATGTGCATATGGTACTACTGCTTTAGACTCAACAAGTATCGCTGGATGCACAACCTCTTTGTCATTTTTCTCCATCTTATTCCCGCTGCTATCGTGGATAGCTTGGCTTGGCTCGCCGGACGAAAGCCTATGTAAGCAGATATTTTCATTTCTAATAATACTTGTGTGTTATTACCGTAATTTTTGAACATATTTCAATGTTGTCAATCAATATCAGACGGAGACATTCACTTCAGACGTACTGTCAGGTCGTCTGTGGAGACTCATTTTCCATCTATCATGAACCAAATAGTCTTGATGAGGAGACTCGGCGTTGTTACTGAATTGTAGGGTCCTAGGGTCCTAAGGGTCCCAAAAATCTAAAGATGTTTTTTTATTTATTTTTTATTTTCTATTATTTCATACAGGTTATGGAAAGCTTACGAGAAGGTCCACAAGTTCAGTTCAGTAATTGAGTATTTTACATTGCAACAATGGCGATTCAGTAACAATAATGTCCTCCAACTGATGGCGAAGATGAATCCCACCGATCGCAGTGAATTTGATTTGGATATCGGGAAGCTCAACTGGGAAGATTATAGTTATCAGCACGTTCGTGGCCTCCGAGTTTACATTTTGAAGGACCCGTTGACCACTATACCACAAGGACAAACCAGATTCGCAAAGTATGAATCAACGTTTGTAATATATTTTTTATCACACATGCGTCAAAAACTCAATTTTCGATGCCTGTAATACGTGTCGAAAACGGCCAATTTGGGTGTTGATAGTCGCGAAAAAATTCGTGCATCGCTGCGCATACGTAGTTTCACGTGAAAAGTGCTGTGCGTCGCTACGCATGCGCAATGTGATCCTTAGAAAATTTTATGCGTCGCTACGCATGAGCAATGTGATCCCTAGAAAATTTTGTGCGTCGCTGCGCATGCGCCCTTCAAGAAACAAAGTGAGGCTATGTCTGACAGTCTGCCACGCCGTAGACTGATTAACGAAGGGAAAATTGAGTTTTTGACGCATGTGATAAAAAGTAGAATGCGCAACTGGTAACGAAACGCTCGCTTTCAGCTCGCCGCCGACTCGTGCTGCGGCCGCGCGCTCGTCACCAATTCCTCGTTTTCGTCACTAGTTGCGCAAAGTACTATTTACATCCCAATGGCTGTTTGATTGTTACATTCATGATCCATGAACGCAACGAGTATCTCTGAAGTAGGCATCGATTTATATCGAACATGCGAATTCAGGGTTGACGTCGTTCCCTGACAAATTTTTTTCTTTGCGTCAGTTAGACCTTCCAATGAATCTATTACTTTATGATCCAACCGAAAAATCATGTATTGTAATTTTCAGACTGAAAGTAGCTCACTACACTTTGATAGCAGTTGTGTGCGGTAGCATGTTGTGGATGCTATGGACATTTTTACAACTAATCGGCTTATGGTAACCTGAGCTGACTGTAATCTGATGATTTCTCGCTGTGTAAACTTACAAGCTATTTACGAAAAAGTACATAGCTTGGACTATTTGATTGTGAGTTGTATCTAAAACTTACTGTTACAATAAAAAAATGAGCGTTATTATGAACACCCGGAAAAATGAAACGTTTGGTTTCAACTACATTTTCACGTTCTCGAGGCCAATAGAGATCGTTTTTGGATAGACGCTAGGAGCTTTGAACATCAACAGATCATATCCACACAACAAACATTTGTTCACAATGATCCTGCCTCTAATTCTTTTTTTATCTCTCTAAATAACCCAGAGGAAACGTTATCACGAACTTATACGGTCAATCGCAACTATAAGCAAATGAATAGTAAAACTATCTACGGAAGAACGTTTCCTGTCTTCAATTTCTTTACATTTCTCCATTGTTTCAATTCCCCTGCTTCTATTTGCAAGTCTAATGCAGCTTTTTAGTGCTGTGTAACACAAGCAAATTGCGTCTGTAGTGCGATCAGTCGCTGTGAACGATAGATGTGTGAGAATGCAAAATTTTCAACGACAAAGCCTAGGTAACACTCACATCCAAAATGACTTTCAACTCCGTTCACGGAGCTTCGTTCCATGCGAGAATTCATATTATTTGCCAATCGCTTCCTTTAAATTGATATGAACATTTTTATCCGATTCGATTCAGTTGCAATATTATACTATCATGATACCACAGGGTGACGTCGCCACCACTTCTGAATCGGTTATCTCCGGAATTGTAAGTAGGCTGTTCCGCTGGATTCTTATTCAACGGTTTCTAAGCAGTGAGTTGCTACTTTTACGATAAGGCAAATGATCTTCTGCATTAACACGTGTAATTGATCGTAGTTCTTAGGAAGACTAATTTGATCATGGAGGCGTCCCGATTTCCAATCGTTATATGCAATATTTGAACAATTATATACTTGGATAATAAATACAAAAAATTGTGCTGGTTATATTGGAGCAAATTTCTACCATTTCCAGAATAAGTGACCTAGTATATGTGTTTTGAAACAAATTGCAGTACCTCGGGATGACGGCGTGTGCCCAGGAAACTCTTCACCGTATATGGTAAGTGCAATTCCAATTACTGACACTGTCCCGATTATTGATATTTATTGCAACTCCCTTGATTGGGTCTATTTACGTGTCATTGGGGACCTTCTCGGAATACTTGAGGCATTTTTTTGAATGAAAAAAATAAAATTAAATTCGTTGCAAAATAGGTGGACTTCTTGGCAAACAAAAATATTATATGGAGTTCTTGGGTCCCGCATTGTGTTCGGAAAAGGGTGGATAATATAATGACGCGAAAGCGCGTGAAAATAGCTACCAGGCTGTCGAAGTGCTTTATAAGGACTCCTGATGAGCAGGTATAGACAACTCACAGTCGAAGTACAATAGAAATAAAAACAACAAGGAATGAACACAATAGACAATCATGTATTCAGATGGGAAAGACAGAGTGTACTTGTACCATGAATTGCCTAGACCTAGGAGTCACTGTTGGGCACATTTGCGAAGAGACCTAGTAGGATACTGTCCTTCAAAACCAACTGAGCCATGGGTCTTAAATCTACATATAATTGTTCAATGGTAATAGCCGGAAACGTTCCCGATACACAACAAGAAAGATTTGAAGTATATTTGGTAGGTGGTAATTATGGAACAATCAAGTATTGCTAGAAACCAGAGACGACGTAACGCTCTTCATCGTCCGTTCTCGATCGATCTATTTGGGCAACGGGTAGACTGTGCAGACTTTGCGGTCAATTTGTACGCGATCATCATTTTAGTACCCACCACTGTGTTGACGTGATGTCCTGGCTTCCGACTTTATCAGTGCAGCACATAGATATAATATGTGATCCATTTGTCAAGAGATTGTCTCAGGAGACCCAGTTGAAAAGCATCTTTGAGAAGAAACAATTATTATATACTTTTTTTTTTAAAGAAGAATACTTTAATCACTTGCGAATTAACAAAAGTTTACAGGCTCTTGGTAAAATGGTCAAATACGTAAACATTTTCACAAAGGCAGTTGCCAAAGACGCAATTCGCCGTAGGTGCGACAGTCTACGTCCAGGCTTCGGGAGGCCTTCGATAACCATTGCTACTGCAAAGAAATCCATTGCTGGATGGATACAGAACGTCTATGGTGCAATTGGGATAACTTTCGGTGCTGCGAAATTCAAAGAATAACAAATCACGTAGTATTATGATCCCTGGTATGAGAAAGCGATAAGTTGAGTGGTATTTCAGAAGTGCGAATGTAAATAACGCGGATATTAGGACGATTCCAGAGATTAATCAGCCCCTAATCTACAACATTGTCTTATGGTGCCAGAGGTCTGTTACTTGGGAGCAGATGGCAAAGTATATCTACAAGTACGGGTCGCAGATATACTGAGTAGATAAGATAGGCAAATGGCACCTATACTACTGCTTTAGATTGATTAAGTATCGCGGGGCCAACAAACGCTCTGCCATAGTGCCATCTTTCATCATTCGAACACTTGATTACTCGAAAATTAGTCAAACGATTGTACACAAAATCTATAATCAGCTCTGAGTTACGAAAAACCGCATTGATCTTATAGACCAAATTCATTGACATCTTCTGATTCGTTCTCAAGATATCGTGGGACATGAAAATGATCAGACTTCATTCCTCCTTTTAACGACCTGCATCGTCGGTATTCCACATCCAAAAATCACGAAGGTTGACAATACAGAATTTTTAATTCTATCTTCAATGAAGAATAAATAAATTACAAGCATTATTTCGGATATTTGATTTCTGAAAATATCCCCCAAAAAATAATCACTATATTATTATCCAACATTTCTATACGTTGAAGACGGTGACCGAATATTTAACGTCGCGTCGTCGATGGTATAGCATACGATATTTGAAAAAAAATCATTATTCTACAATCACCTGTGTAAAACACTGTTCAAACACCATGATAAAAATGACTGTTCTTGCTATCAATTTAAACTTATTCATAATCAAATATCTATGTGGCCGATCGCAATAGTGCAAGTACGCCCCGAGATTGCTATGCGAATCTTTCCCATAAAATTCTCTCAGTGTCTTCCACGAATCATCGATTGACTGAACTCTGTTCCAAAGACACCATCGATATTATATACGTCACACATGACGCGAAAAGCTATATAGACGTATATCCCGTCATATTCAAGACGACGTTTCCTATTCGTGAGAGAATCAAGCATCATGCGTTGCTATTTCAAACAATTGAGCGCGTATTGCGGAACAGTGATGTAACTTTCACGCGAATAATGTCGGACAGCTGCAGGTTTACCGGTGCAGATGCAATAGCTAATACGCATTGCGTAAAAGTGGTGGTAACTTTTGTAATAATGATTTTTTCAAGCAAAAAAAAAAAAAAGGTTACATCATACCTATAGACAACCTCAAACATGGATCAATGTTGTCTATCATACAAACCGAGGGGCGAGGGTGCGAATCGCAATCAGTGGCTAATTCAAGTTTTGACCTTAATTCTGAGCTTACTAAGCTTGCATAAACAAATGCTAAAACAACCAATGGGTGCTCTGGATTTGCTATAATCGGTCATAACGATTAGTTAATTCGGAATCCGCTGAAAGCTTCTGGCTCAGATCAATTAACGATTTTTTTCGCCAATTGTTTCAATACGACAATCGAGTATTGATACACTGTAAAAAAATTGGTGGTATTGACTACTATATGAAATGCGATTTCGTATCAATTGAACTCTATTTGAAGTTTTTCTAAAGACGGTAGAAGATTTTTTAGCATCAATTGGTGCTGAACTTTCGAATTGACCACCATAAAAGTTCCACAGTGGTCCAAGTACGCCGATTTTAACGTCACCATTTTTCATAGTGTAAACTGAAATTACTGTATAATATGTCTTTACGCTATTTGCTACATTTTTCCACATTTTAACATAACATTAACGGTAACCTCCGATCGTGAGTTTTGCATTCCTACACTAGTATAGAAAATATAGCAGTATAGTGAAACGGTATGTCGCGTCGATGTTTATCGTCAGTTGAGAATCTAGCCTACTGGAGCACCGTTCGCTCTCGACGATTGTGTTAGCTACTCGTTCGATCATAATTTCAGAACGAGCAACAGAATTGCTGCAGTTTCTGCTAGAATTACAGCAATCGTGTCAAATTGATTTTGTACGTTATCAGTTATCTCCACATCTTTTTCCCCCTTTTTTTTACTGCAATCTGCGTCGGTAGATAGTATTTGTCATCTTCCATTATATATTATTCTGGCACTTCATTTTTTATACTCTATAACTGCAAAATTTTGAGGTACCTTTGGCCCAAGAAATGTAATTCATTTGGTTAGGAAAATACTCACGGTGGATATAGAGTAAAAGTTTTCAGCTGTTTGGAGTGTAGGAATTTGTACCAGGTAGAGGTTCAGTTACTCAAACGAAATTTTTTTTCTCTTCCAAGTGTTTCTTGTATAGATTAGTGGTTTACAATAATCATATTGGTTCAGCTTGGAAAACTGGGTTATAGAACGCGATGCAAACTAGCTTGTGATAATTTCCATGCACTCGAAACATGTCATGTTATATCGGAATATCATTTGGCCAATATTAATCACTGTTCGCTGAAGAGTTTTCCTGTTTTACTGTATCAGAGATTGTCTGTTACGATGTCGCAAGCTACATATATCCAGGATATGATGACTGAACCTACACCAGATCTGACTTTAAGTATGTCGGAAATTAAAAGTTTTTACGCCCAACGAAACGTTCTGATCACCGGCGCTACTGGATTTTTGGGAAGACTTTTGATCGACCGAATACTGCGGTAAGCAGTCAATGAAAATTTTTTATTTTGTGCACGGAGGATATTTGGGAACATTCAGAATTGCGATTCGATTTCAAATACCATCCACAACTAGACGGAGAAGAAAGCTTGCAGATTTGATCATGTAATTAGTAGGTAGGGAATTTCGAAATTTTCGTCGCTGTTTGTACGAGTTTTTGGCGGTCTCAGGAAGAGACCCGTCGACTATCGCTGTTACGAAAGAACACAAAATATTTTCTGTAGAAGTCTGAAAAGTCTGAATCTAGGTGGTATAAAAATTCGGAATTTTCACCTTTCGCAGCTTTTGAAATTCGGAATTTCTATCCCGCTCTAAATTTGTTATACACGAGAGACAGGGTGTCACATCAAACTGAAGTAAAAGTCATGAAATGTAGACGCATTTATTTATTCTTACAAGAAATTTGTTCTAATTTTGAAATTTTTTACAATACTTATACTGTACATTGCTGTTGTTATTGACTATTTTCTGATTTTTATTAGTACTCTGATTCATATTGCACCGGAACGTACTATTTTACATGGTTCTTTGCAAAAGAAGTACGGAAAAAATAGTTCAACAAAATATTTAAGTATCCGTGATAAAATGTTATATTTTTGTAGTATTTCCTTTGTTCCTCTTTTTCGAATAGTCTGCGACCCTCTGAAAAATCCACGATGTCATCCACGATTTCGCGACAAACTGTGCGTGCTCAGCCCTAAGGTAGTCATCATGGCATACCTTTCCAAATTTAATTATTAAATGGTATCAAGGTCAAGCACTCAACCGCAGAGTTTAATGTCTCCCGTCAAGATAATAAAGGCAATCTAATCTGTTCGCGCAGTAATGAAAAAAATTCAACGTCACGCCAATATGAGTAAAATGATACAACTTCAGTAACTCAATATTGACATTCGCAGGTCGTGCCCGAAGATAACTACCTTGTTTTTGCTAGTACGAGAGAAAAAAGGGAAAACCCCCGAGGAAAGGTTCAAGGAACTGTTCGATGACGTTGTGAGTATTACGACGAATTGTACGAGGGACATTGATTCCGTCGCCCCTTAGCTGGCTCAGATAGGCAACTGAACATACACGGCCATTTAAAATACTATGGCTTGTATGTTCAATTGCCTATCTGAGCCAGCTATAAGGGGCGACATTGCTGGGTATACCTCAAGAGGTGATTTCAACAATCAACAGTCGCTCCGTTGTCATTGCAGATTTTCGATCGCCTGAAGAGAGAGCGGCCCGGATTTGCCCGCAAAGTTGTGTTGATTGATGGCGACATGATGCAAGTTGATTTGGGTTTGTCCCCGGAGCAGAGAGAGCTTCTTCGAAGCACCCACATCGTGATACACGGTGCAGCCACTGTGCGGTTTGATGAAAAGTTGAGAGTTGCAACCAGTATCAACGTCAGGGGAACCAAGGAACTTCTTTCGCTCGCCGAAGAGATGGTTGATCTCAAGGTCAGTGGACTGAAGCACCGCTATATTCAGTTGCATCAACAGATATCATAAACTAACTATATGTGCGCTCGGAGAGAAATGGTTAACTTTTTCTGGCCTGTTCCGACTACAGGCATTCGTCCACATTTCCACGGCCTACTCTCACTGCGTTTCTAATGAGATTGAAGAAAAATTTTACCCACCACCGATAGATTCGGATAAGCTAATCAACCTGCTGGATAATCTGGATGACGCAGCGTTGGCTCATCTGACCCCATTGTAACGAAAAATATTTCTGACTTATGTTTTGGATCATGACTCATCTATTCGATACCATAATCATCAATAGACTTAGAATTCATGTATTAATGAAAACAAGATCATGGTGATACTTCCGTAACTAAGAGAATTTCAGTGACAAGTTCACAAACTTTACAGCCTCTTGGGGAAGTGGCCGAATACTTACGCCTTCACCAAGGCAGTCGCCGAGGACACTGTTCGACGCTACTGCAAGAGGCTTCCTGTGTCCATCGCGAGACCTTCAATAGTAATTGCTACCTGGAAGGAACCCATTGGTGGATGGATAAATAACGTCTACGGTCCTACAGGAGTTATGATCGGTGCCGCGGTTGGTATATTGCGCACTCTGCACTGTGACGAAAACTTGGTCGCAGATTTGATTCCCGCTGACTACGTTGTTAACAACGTGATTGCAGCAACGTGGGACACAGCCAATACTCGGTAAAGCCCAGCGCACAAAATCCTGCTTAATTCTCACTCACATGTAGCTCTAAACTAATGGAATTGCCAGAGTTTGTGCTCTTGATTGGTTCAAGATGCACGTGAGTCTACGGAACGTTAGATTTTATGCCCTAGTCTTAAGACAATTTGTTTTTGCACTGACTGCACAGAGGCTACATGCAGAATTTGAGAAATTAAATATAACGGTGTTGACAGTGTGATTTCATTTCAGAAGGTTGAGCGTAAGCAGCACACATAATTCGAAGGTTCCAGAGATGGAAGATCCAAAAATCTACAACATTGTGTCGTCTCCCCAGAGACCAATTACATGGGGACAACTCGTAATGTATACTAAAAAACATGGGGTAGAGGTCCCAAGCATGAAGTACGTTTGGTACTATTTCTTCGAACTCAACAAGCATCTTTGGGTTCATAAGCTCTCCGTGATCTTTCTCCATCTTGTTCCTGCTGCAATAATAGATAGCTTGGCCTGGCTCATCGGACAAAAGCCTGTGTGAGAAGTTGTGTTTCGTCCGTTTTTGTTTCGAATATTATTCGTGTGGTGGTTACAGTACATAGCTCATTGTCATACAGTTGAACCCATTTTCTGGACCTCCAGACGTACCTACATGAGTTGACTTTTGAAACTTTATACAGTCAATTAGTACCGATATACAGAGTGGTGAGTTTCCTCTGCCCTCTGGTATGTGTGCATTGACCTGTAGTGGATTGTTCATGGACTAATTACCAACAGTTACTTCACTCTCGTGAATACACATGTACTTTGCCATGTCGAACTTTGGCTTTCCTCAATGCGATACCAGAGAAAACTCATCCTGTGTAAATCAAACGGATACACTTTATGAAATCCAGACACCAGTACAATGTTGATGAGTAAATTTGATGAAGGTACTGAACATTGTGGAGAAATATCTGATTACACCACGTTGACTTCATACAGGTTATGGAAAACTTACAAGAAGATACACAAGTTCAGCGCGGTAATTGAGTTCTTTACTACGCAACAATGGCGGTTCAGTAATAATAATGCCCTAGAACTATGGGCAAAGATGAATCCCGCCGATCGCAGTGAGTTCGATTTGGATATCAGTGAGCTCAACTGGGAAGACTTCAGTTCTCAGAACATTCGCGGCCTCAGAACTTACATTTTGAACGATCCAGCGAGCACTCTACCGCAAGCACGTGTTAGATTTGCAAGGTACGGATTATCTTTTACGAACCTCTTCGATGCCTGCATGTCTTATTATCAATCTTGTTGCAATTAGCACCAGTGTCCCCTGACTTTGTATTTTTATTTTCAGATTGAAAGTAGCTCACTATAGTGTGATAACATTTGTATGCGGTATGCTGTTATGGCTGCTGTGGACGATCTTACGACTAATAACCCCCTGGTAATCTCGGCCGGTTTTAATTCATCAATGAACACAGAGCCTAATTTATCACGTATGTTATTTCGAATTAAAATACATTCAATCTGGAGTACGTTGAATTTTATTGATCAAGAGAGATCCCAAGCAAAATCCGTTGTGGTTTGAAGATTGTTAGAAGATGGTGGACTAGTAATTTCTTCAATAAAAGTACTCATCGGTTGTATACAATGATTATCAGGGGGATATGCAAACATGCATTTTTATATCATTTGCCAAACGTACCTGTTTTGCGAATTCATCGTTTTAATTTCAGCACTCAGAAAAATTCTTAGGTTCACCAGCAATACGTATGGCTGTCATGGTGACAGTCAGAAAATATAAATGTAGTAGCCATAAGTTTAGATAGTTAGCATTTACTATCGGTTCAATACGGTTTTGCAACAATGCCCTTATAGCTAGAGGCGCTATATTTTCCGGTGGGCACCAAGTATTGCTGGTGAACCTGTATGAGTTTTTCCAGTGAGGCTCGTAATTTGACAGCAATTTTTTCTATTTTCACTGCCGTTGAATAATCACTCTACGATTCATTGGCTTTGAGCAGTAGTCACCTGTAGAGGTCGATCGAAATAACGAAAAAATTAATAAATAACATTTTGGTGTATACATCTTGCACCAACTTCTCTATAATTAACAATTTTGTCAAAATAATTCATGAATTCTTTTTCATGCCGCTCGGATCTGCGTGAAAAATGATCGAATCTCAAATGGACAATCCCATCGGTATTACCGTTTCGAAAAAATTCGATAAAATCATTTACGTCGGTACAAATTGAGTACAGTATCCGGTTAGGGGAATAAAATCCATGAGTCAATTTTATATTTTTCAACTGGTAATAACAGTGACTTCATATTCATCAGTTAATTTATTAGTAAGAAATTGGTACACCTGTTTTCGCATTGTAAAATCCCGGGACCGGATACAAAACGGCCTATTGTAACGCAGGCTAATGTAACCTAGATGACTTATGGCCGCTTCTATTCACGCCAGACCGAGACTTGGGGTTAGAGGTTGTCAATGTGAGAATATTACCGCATTGTGAAATGACAGGGCGTATATTTAATGTCAGGTGGCGTATCCGTGTGCAGAGTTCTGCTGTGGGTGTATTTTAATTATGTTACATACCAATCACTAGCAACAGATTCACAATAAGATACCAAGTTTCGATTCCACGTTTCATGGGCCAAAGATGGGCTGTGATGAGAAATCACACTTAAATGACGTTCTCCATGGATCCCATCCGGTCTGTAAGTGCCATTACTTTGAAATATGGATCAACGGTGTTTCCCGAACCGTTCCTTTCCTCAGAGAAGGATGATTTAACATTCAATTTCTGGCTTTTCCTCCGGACAAAGAAATTTGCTGCTGTCAATCCTGGTGTTACCACAACAGGACTTGGTCGAAGATGGACCGAGATGAATCGAGAGATTTGCGTACGTTGCAGTACCTGCTGTAAACACTGCAGGGATCAAAATATTCCAAGATAAACTTTCAGAGATTTGTCAAATGAAGATTTATTTGGAATGCTTTTCAACCGTTTTTATGCACATCTCTGAAAAATTACGTGTTATGCACACGGGGGGCTGTTGGACACCTCACCAACTTGAAATGTCTTTAACAGGTAAACGATTGGTTATTGTAATTCAAAAAAATCACTATAGGTACTCTTTGGAGCTTCTTGAATAACGTTCAATGAGTTTCATAAGTATTTTCAAAAATTACCATGTAGGTATAAACAAATGGTTGAAAAGCAATTCGCGAAAATCGACTTTGTTCAGTCGAGAAATCTATGAAAACTGTAATTTAAAAAAAATTCTTGCGGCAATATCCTCCCAAGTTACTGAACTTTGAGGAAAAATAATGGTTCATAGTGGCTTTCCAAAAAAATGTATCCATTTTAAAATATGAAGCCATCAGTTCTTGAGATAGACCTCAGTAGGGTATGTTACATGAAAGACGCGTTTTTTGAGAAAATTATGCTCTATTGAAAGCTTCGAAAGATCAAATATACGAATATTGATGTTACTATATGAAAGTATTGATAAAATTAATATATTGTAAGCATGTTAAAATCAATCTGCGTAAGCGCATTCTACGATGTGAATGTATAACATATGTCGCCTGACTAATGCACAAAGAACCTATGCGCCATTTTAGGCCTTTTTCGATTCGGGAAAAACCAAAAGGGCCTATGATTTTCGAAATTTTGCCATTCGCTTCAGAAATGCTAGAAACACTTAGATTCGTCGAAAACGACGATTCGGAAATGTAAAGGCATAAGGCCCTTTTGCCTTCAACTTTCAGAAAATTTCTGAAGATTCAACGAAAAAATTCAGAAAGTTAAAGGCAAAAGGGCCTAAGCGACAGTCACATAGGCCCTTTCAGCTTTTAATTTCCGATAATTTTTAAAAAATCTCCGGAAATTTTCGGGAACATAACGCCAGAAGGGCTTATGTCACTGTCGCTTAGGACCTTTTGGCATTGCGTTTTTTTTTTTTTTTTTGTTTTTTTTTCAATTATGAAATGTCGTATTACATTTTTATCGAAGACTTCATAATTCGAATTTGATTTATGTAATTGAGCTTAAAAGGTTTCTTATGATTTTTCGTTATGTCTATTGGTTTAAAAGTTATTCGAGCTCAAAGTTTAATTTTCCTATGATTATCAGTATTATCGAGTATATTTGTAAGATGAACATTTATATTATGGAATATATTAAATTTTTATCGAAGACTTCATAATTCGAATTTGATTTATGTAATTGAGCTTAAAAGGTTTCTTATGATTTTTCGTTATGTCTATTGGTTTAAAAGTTATTCGAGCTCAAAGTTTTATTTTCCTATGATTATCAGTATTATCGAGTATATTTGTAAGATGAACATTTATATTATGGAATATATTAAATTTTTATCGAAGACTTCATAATTCGAATTTGATTTATGTAATTGAGCTTAAAAGGTTTCTTATGATTTTTCGTTATGTCTATTGGTTTAAAAGTTATTCGAGCTCAAAGTTTAATTTTCATATGATTATCAGTATTATCGAGTATATTTGTAAAATGAACATTTATATTATGGAATGTATTAAATTTTTATCGAAGACTTCATAATTCGAATTTAATTCATGTAATTGTATGAGCTCAAATGCAGCGTTGAATTATTTTTCACTTTTTTAATAAGATATATTACATCTTATGTCATATATTATATTTTTATGAAAGCTTCGACAAAAATTTAATATATTTTATAATAAATATGTTTATTTTATAAATATATTCGATAATACTGATAATCATATAAAAATTAAAGTTTGAGCTCGAATAACTTCTAAACTAATAGACATAAAGAAAAATCATAAGAAACCTTTTTTGTAGAGTGTTAAATTCTCTATGAAAATATGTATTACTCATCATTATATATTCATTTGTCCCCGAGTTATGAAATTCTAAAAAACGACGAACATTTTTCCTATGTTATTTCCATAAGAAACTTAGGTTGGAATGCGGACTATCTTAGAGTTAATATTGAGAGCTTAAATTTTCAGGGAATTTTTTTTCATTAATTCGGAAGCATCTTAGCCCCTGGGAGCAAAGAAATTCGAAGACACCCCGACTTAGGACCCCCCAATACTTACATATACTCGAAGAACCCATATAATCTCGATTACAGTTCATAATATTTGCATTTTTGTTTTTTATATAATTCATCCCGATGAAAAAAAAAAAACGTAATGCGTCATGTTCCCGAAAATTTCCGGAGATTTTCTAAAAATTATCGGGAAGTTGAAGCTAAAAGGGCGTATGTGACTGTCGCTTAGGCCCTTTCGCCTTTAACTTTCCGAATTTTTTCGTTGAATCTCCAAAATTTTCTGTAAGTTAAAGGCAAAAGGGCCTAAGCGACAGTCACATAGGACCTCATGCCTTTACATTTCCGAATCGTCGTTTTCGACGGATCTAAGTGTTTTTAGAATTCCTGAAGCGAATGGCGAAATTTCGAAAATTGTAGGCCCTTTTGGCATCAAGCCGCGTTTTCGGCGCTTAGGATCTTTTGGCGTTAGTCACGCGATGTGTGTCTACATGTATATGCCATCTGCATACGTATCAATATTGATGTATACAAAAAATAAATAAAATCTGCCGACTTTGGCAAATAAACGAAATAAAAGCGCGAAAATAAATTCAAATTTCGGACGAAGAATCTCGAACTATGCACACAGGGTATTAGACACCCCAAAATTTCGACACGCACAGTTTGTCCGGCTGTAAAACGGCGAATAACGCTAGACGGGAAAAACTGAATACGTGACGTATCTTGAAGAGAAATGCCTAAACTACAGGGAGCTTGGAGCACTAGTCCTAATTCATAATACAAGTACACGAAAATCTCATTCGAAAATACTTTGGGCTGTTTAACACCCCGCGGTGCACAACAAAGGTACAAAGGTGATTTGATCTGGTGGGTATTCAGAATCAACAGGAATTTCAGCAATTGTCAAATTTTCAGTAAATGATTCAACAGGCAGCAGTGGTGGATTCTGAACCGCAGTTCCAAGATCCGTCTATGCCTCCGAGAGTACCCGCACTGTTTATTCGCTTTACATTATGACATTGATACCTGTTAATTATCTGTACACAGCGTGGAAGGATTGCACCTGATATAAGTTCATTGAAATTAAACTTGACCATTCGGAAAATGCATTTTGTCCATCACGTTGTTTTTCCGAGAGACTACTATAGTTATGTCAATATTGCATGAATATATGCACAATGGGCATGTATGCAGAAGGAATTATCACTGTGGAAAAATAATTATACAAATATAGCGACAGCTTGCGATCAGCATGGAGTGATATATTTGAATTGCAATAGGTCATACGGAATGAACATTCATTGAGTGCCCCTTCCCCTTCCTTTAATCACGCTTTGTTTTCATAAAACTTACTAGGAAAAACGGTCTCTTGATGTCAGAATTAATCAACTTCAGCGTTGGCCAGTCATTCGATTACGTTGGAAGAACTTCATAGTCCGAGAGTGGATCAACGCTGTTATATTGGTTGCCGCTAGAGCAGTCTTCGATTTATGCATACATGAGATGCACTCATCAAATCATATTCTTCGTGAAAATTCCGATAAAGAATGACTGGCGACAATTCCTACTCACGTATGCAAGCTTTTGTGTCAGCACGAGCGCAAATGCTTGGTGAGTCATCAGGCAATTCCATGGCCAAATAATCAGTCAGGTCATATATATATATATATTAGGCCGGATTGAAAAAGGTCATTTTCTGCGGATCGTATTCTGATAGTGCGGAAAAGTTGCGTCTTGGCATCACTACAAAGTGTGCCAAAGGACAAAATTTACAATCGATATCTTCTGTTCCGGCAAACGCCTCAAAGTTTTGAATTTTTTAACACGGGGTTTAAATGGGGAAAAAACCCAAAAAGACCATTTTTCACTAAAAAATTCATAAAAAATCACCGAGTGCGCTGATTTTGGTTTCCGTACGCTTAATCGAAACGGGGAGAATGTAGCTTTCGTTCGCCACGTTATACTTCAAAATATCTTTGTCAGTTTTGGAGATACAAGCGTTTGAATAGTGACTTTTTTCGGTAAAAATTTTGAATCTGACAAAAAAAAATTGAATAAAAAACATAGAACCACCTGTAACGCGGTGCCAGGAGTAAACGACCAGCACGCGAGTAGGCGATGCGCGGTCACTTGTTTTACATCGCGAGATCAGCCGCCGAGTGCTTACGCACTCGGGCAAGCTACCTATTGTCACCGTAGGATGGCTAATCAAGTCATAATTAATGTAACTTTGTAAATTAGATATAAATTGAGGAAAATCGTCACTCGAGGTGCGCCATACACCGCTTCTTATCTGACTATCCGGCTGGTCTGCTTCGGCAACGTGGATTGTACTTCGGTCCTTCTGCTTGTCCGTTCTTCCAGCTGTTTGATAAATATATTATATGTATAAGAATTTTAAGAAAAATAAATTCAAGTTACGTGTATTCTAAATGGGAAAACCTTAAACTCCGAGGGCGAGCACTTAATATTAATACTAAGGGCTCAAACTTTCAGGGCACTCTTTTTTAGGTGTTTTCGAAAAAATTTTGAGGTGGGAGTAAAAAAAAATAGTCACAAAAAAGGGCACCCTAATATATATTCTTCTAAATGAACCAGATCATCTTATAACACACTTCGTAGACATTGATTTCGATTGAATTTGTTGAAGCCACTGATATATAGACTAACTGGATGGAGGATAGCCCATGCTAGCGTATGGCTGACTGCGTGCCAGTTTGAAGGCCGGCGGCGGCCATCTTTTCGGACAAAATGCGGCGCGGAATTTAAAAATACAACCTCCATAACTGCACGTGCCATTGAATGAAGTTAAAATATTTCGAATTTTCTGTTGATACAATAAAAATTAAAAAATTGAACTTAACTTATACGTGTGAAAACTCTTTCCCGAATGTGTGTCACTTCTATTAGAACAAATAAGACATGCTCCCATTGCTAATGGGAGTGTAAAGACTATAAAACACTAATTGGAAAAATCCAAGCGCGAATTCGCAGCTGGCGAAACAGCTCCGAAATGTCCGCGGCAACCGACGCCAATTGAATTCCGCGCACATTTTGTCTGAAAAAATGGCGGCCTTTCGCGGTTCAATTTGGCACCGCTTCCGAGGACCGTTCCTCCATCCAGTTAGTCTATATATCAGTGGTTGAAGCCTTTCCTGAGCATTCTCTAATTGTCCAACAGCTGTCACCGCTAGACCACCATGACTTGAATTCCCTTAGGGAAAACTATCAAACCCTCTTAACCCTATCTTGTACCTACAACGGCTCCAGATATCTGATCCGAACAAAATTGGTAGGACAATTTGTCTGCGGATTTAGAAAAAATCATTCATCAGCAATCTACTCGCATATGAAATTTTTTGGGTTAAGCACGGATGTACTACTTCGTTCACTTCACCAAACACTTTTAAAATATCTGAATTCTGAACAAAATTACTAGAGCCATTTTTGAGAAATTTTATGCGTTCGAAAAATCGCCATCTATTGTACTACCTTTCATTCGGGGGTTCCAATATAGTAGTTTAGATTTCCTTTCGCCGCGTCACCAAATCATACACGAATATCAAATTTGGAGTAAATTGGTTGTACCGTTTCCTTAATTTCTGTCATCTCGTGCACTGAAAGAACCTTTTTTTGAATTTGATTCCAAAAAATCGAAGCTCGGAACTGAAATCAACTACAACGAAGCACTTTACACGACCCTACACGGTAAGTATGTTCAAATTTCTCACCTTTCGATTGCGGATCGAGGAAAAATGGTCCCGTACATAAAATACATCGTTGAATAGTGGAAACACATGATGCAGCGTTCAGATTTGGCTGCATCAAGCTTGGCGTGATTTTCAATCTCACTAAGGTGTTTTCTTTTATAGATTCTCAATATTTTCATGGAATTCAACCATGTAGAATGAAGTATTTGGATCATTCGAAATCAATATTGGAACAGGAGGACTGTACTTCGAGACTGAACCCGAAATGCTCAGCATGTACTACATCCGCAATTGCTCTTATGACACTCGGAAGCTATGTTAGTATTTCTACCACATGCATCTTGGGCGGAAACGATTTCCGCATATCTGTAATATCGATGTACATATTGGAGTCTTTGGGCTCGAGTGCCTCGCCTTCCAGATTCCTCAATATCTCCGGCGCAGAACAACAACTTTGTTTTATTGTTGGAGCTTTGCTCAACAGATCCCAGAAGACATCCCAAGTGAATAGCCACTGGCAGTTTTAGATGAATCTTGTAGGATATTTCATACAGTATTCCACAATGTGATGGTGCAATTGAGAAACACAGTGAGTTGTGCTTTGTCGCATGATTTTTATTTTACCTTCAATTACCATACATACTACATTGCACATTGTTTCGCCGACAGTAATAAAAATTAGCCTACAGTGGAGTCCTCGATTGCCTAGAAATCTCCTCGGCACGCATCGTCAGTTATAAGTCGACGCTCTAGAAGCCCGGTTCGCTCCCGTGGATTTAACTACTGGCTTATACCGTCACTGTTAGGTACGTGCAGGCAATATTGCTGTTGTTTTCCTTGTCCATTCACCGATAGTTTCATGTGCAATCTATTTTTTTTTTTTCCAGTTATCGTTTGTAGTGATCAAATAGCGAACTTATTTTTTAATTTTACAATTTATAAGACCCGGAGCTTTCGACATCACACGACAAAAACAATCGACAAAAACGTCGTCGTAAGTGAAATGAAACGAAAGCCTATAACAATAAGCTTAACCAAAAAGAGTTGATTGATTTGATTTTCATAAAATTTGGATCTTCCAAACTCCTTGAACGTCCATGGAATTATATGTATAGGTTACGGGCACATGTAGTACCTGCTTACGTCTGTATTCAGGGGAATCTTTCGGTTTTAGTATATGCTCAGTGGTATAACAACTCTACGGTCTAAGCACGTGATCGTCTGATGAAATGTCATTTCCAACAAATCGTGTTCGAAATCATCGATCACACAACAAAGGCACATGAGTTGTATGCAAAGTGCATGAGCATGACTTCGTTTTTTGTTTTTAAGAGACTGTAGAGGGAGTCTGTACCCACTGTCAGAATTTCGTGTACAAGCTTTGTGAAATATCTCGGAATTTTCTGAAACCATATGAAATCATTCAAAATCTTCGGAATCTTTTGCGGTATTTCAAATCTTTCAAATCTTGGGTCATCTAAAGATCGCCTGAATTCGTCGAAAGCTTTTGAAATCTTGACATTTGTCGTACTCCACGACTCACGAGTGGTGGTTGACCCTTCGACTGTGAGCGGTCATTACACCCGGCACTTGCAGCTGAGAATTAAAATTTGTAACTGATATATTTTTTATTTCATCCGTTCAAGATTGCTCTAGTTAAGATGTCGCAGGCTGCGTACATCCAGGACATGATGGCAGAGCCTGCACCGGATCTGGCCACAGGTCCGAGTGAGATCGCAAGTTTCTACGCCGGACAAAATGTTCTGATCACTGGAGGTTCCGGTTTTTTGGGTACACTTTTGATAGAGAGGATATTGCGGTAAATAGAAATTGCAAATATTTATAAATATTTTATACTGAATGACAATTTTGCCAGTTACTCTGCTTGAACTGTTTTGAACCAAACAAAAATTAGTGAAATCGTATGAAAAAGATTTTCGGAAAGTTTGTCTTTTACGTTGCAACCTGATTTCTCAATTTTTGTCCACGTTGTTCTCGTTCTCAAACTGGGTCCTTATCTAGGATGAAAATGGGATGAGAATACGTGTCCCTCGATATTATTGTAGTATTTTTATTCGCCACTGAACTAGACTTTCGATCTCTTGACGCTACGTAAATGCGTCGTTTTCGCAACGTTGAAATGTTAAAAATCGCACTATGAATTATTCCATTGCACAATAACGGCATTGGCGATGAATATTCATGCCGTCAAAGACAGCGGAAGTCACCTGCTCGTAATTCAATATTGCAAATTTTTACGAAGCTAGATATATCTACACTACTTCATACAGAATAAGCTTGCGCGATAAATTCTGCGTCACCCCTCTACCCGATGGCTGGAAATTTTGAAATCAGAAATTCAATCGATTCTATTGACAAAAGCTCACCAACAAAAACGGCGATTTTCGGATATGTAATGTATAATTATAAATGTGAAGTGAGATAGACATCGACGAATATTCCTATTATCAGTCTGCATTATTCAGATTCCAGTAATAAATAATGGCATTTATTAATTACAGTTAAATGTTCCTCTAGCATTTGCTGAACACTTTTGGATCTCACATTCATCAGTATACCTGAATTTTTCACAAAATTAATGTTTTTTTCAAACGAATCGTTCATGAGTATCAGTATAGTTGTTCCTAATCCTTTACTTACCCCATCAGATTTCGTTCTGAATGCCCAGCTATAACTTTAGCATGATTAACTTGGCATCACCTGTAGATGACAATGCCGATTATAATAGCAACGTTTCTATCTGATGACATTTAGAGAACTCTACTAAAAGTGTTGAAAACAGAATTTCTTACGATGTAGCCAGTACATTGATGATACATGATACACTCAATGACTGCATGCTGCCATTTCCAGCTCATGTCCGAATGTGAAAACAGTGTTCATGCTTCTGCGAGCGAAGAAGGGAAAAAGTGCCGAGGAACGATTCGAGGGACTCTTTGACAACGTTGTGAGTGTGGCTATCAGTATCTATTAGGTCACAGCTGTATCATGGCAAAGATTGATAATAATTAATAGACAGACGGAGGCGATGCCCTTACGAGATTCCTCGATCCGTCACTGGCGTCATGTGATAAAAAGGTGCGATCGCAACATTTTCATTGCAGATTTTCGATCGTCTGAAGAGAGAGAGGCCCGGATTTGCTCAAAAGGTCGTCTTCGTCGAGGGCGACATCGCGGAGACTGGATTGGGATTGTCTTTGGAACACAGAGAGCTACTACGAAGTACCCACATCGTTTTACACGGTGCAGCCACGGTGCGGTTTGATGAAAAATTGAGGATCGCAGTTAACATTAACGTGAAAGGGACCAAGGAGCTCCTTTCGCTTGCGAAAGAAATGGCCAATCTGAAGGTCCGAGCACGTTGAAAATTGTTTCATCCTTAGAGCGATATCAGACAAAGATTTCACTTTCATCTCAAATCTTCTGCTTATGTGTAACAGGCCTTCGTCCACGTCTCTACAGCCTACTCTCACTGTATTCACGAGGTTATTGAAGAAAAATTCTACCCACCACCGATCGATTCCGACAAGTTACTCAGCCTACTTGATATCCTGGACGATGCTTCCCTGGATCATCTCACCCCCGTGTAAGTAAAGTCTCTTTGATTCGTGTTTTGATTCATAGCTTGTTCAACTAATACAATCATACTGATTTGATTGGAGGAATAGATGGAGAAAGGGCCTGAATCGAGACTCATACTTCGTAGACAAATGATAAGGAAAACACATCATGGAATACAACGTAGAAGCACGAAATCGAGTCAGGCCCTTTCATCTTCTATTAACATGAAACAATCATGGTGTTGTGAAAAGTAATGGATATTTCATTTTCATGCTCGCAAATGTCACAGACTGTTGGGAAAGTGGCCAAACACTTACACCTTCACTAAGGCAGTTGCCGAGGACGTTATTCGCCGCAACTGCCAAACTGTACCTTTGTGCATCGTAAGGCCTTCGATAATAATTTCAACGTTTAAGGAACCAGTTGCTGGATGGATTAACAATGTTTATGGTCCTACTGGGATCACAGTCGGTGTTGGTTTAGGTATATTGCATACTCTGCACTGCGATGGGGATCTGGTCGCCGATATGATCCCTGCCGACTACGTTGTTAACTGCATCGTTGTCGCTGCCTGTGACGTCGCAAAATCTCAGTAAGGTGCCCATTCTCCAGTGAAAGGAAGAATGATTAATTTCCCGTAAAATGATCTGTGCGCAGCTGAGCATGTAGAGTCGTCATTATTATCGGTTGACAGTGCAATTATATCTTTCAGGAGTATAAATCTGAACATGGCAGATTGTTCAATGATTCCGGAGAAGGAAGAGCATCCGATCTATAACGTTGTATCATCATCCCAAAGGCCAATTACCTGGCAACAATGGTCAAGCTATAATGAAAAATTTGGAAACGACGTTCCATGTATGAAGACTTTATGGTACTTCTGTTTCACACTCGAAAAATATCGCTGGGTTCACGATCTCCGCACAATTTTTCTTCACTATCTTCCTGCCATCATACTCGATACCTTGGCCCGGCTTTCTGGACAAAAGCCTGTGTGAGAAAACTTTTTTCATCTTTGCCCATCTTGTATGGTCGCTGTTCTTTGAACCACTGCATGGTGTCGACCTGTTTCTATGTTTAACAACATTTTTACGTTATACTCTGTTACTTAAGAACGGTCAAAGAGAGCACGTAAAATGAATACGATGATGCTCAGTGTCTCGTCAGGTGAATCAGACTTGCGACAAAACCCTTTGACTCATCGAACAATCAGGACGTAAGATTTGTTACGTTATCTTTACGCAGGTTGTGGAAGACGTATGAGAAGATTACCAAGTTCAGCAACGTACTTGAATATTTCGCAACGAATCAATGGCGATTTCAGAACGCCAAAGCCTTGCGATTGTGGACAAAATTGAGTCAACGCGATCGAACTGAGTTCGACATGGACGTGGCAAAACTCAACTGGGAAGACTACATTTATAATCACGTTCGCGGACTACGGGTTTACATGGTCAAGGATCCGTTGGACACTTTACCGAAAGCACGTGCCAGATATGCAAAGTATGAACGATTCTTTACGATATTTTTTATTACACGCATACCCTTTTTTTTCTTGAATGTGCCCCTACAGAGCCTCCGAATGGTAGGCAACGGATGGGGCACGTCCACAAAAAGAAAGTAGTATATCACTGCGCCTGATATTTGGTTTCCCGCGTCGCATGGAAACATTGCCGGTGTCAGGCACAGCAGGATTCATGAACTATGACAATCAGACAACAGTTCAATGTTCAGGTCTTTTGTCTTCAAGATCTAATGATGAGCTTGTCGAACTATTGATTTCATACTTTTGAAAATTCGACTCAAGATCTTTTTTTTGTGGATAATCTATCTTCTTCATTTTCAGATTGAAAGTGGCTCACTATACTGCAATAACAGCACTCTACGGACTTTGTTTCTGGCTGTTATTGACGCTCTTACGATTTATTGGTGTATGGTAATTTTCATCGGTTACAGTTTATCCGTGACCGTATAGCTTCAAGTTAAATAGATCACCTATATTTCCGTACGCCGTTCATAGTGCGATAAAAGGATGTTTTTTTACTTCGCAGATGAGTTACCAAATATCTTCTCATCTTTTCAATAATTTTCTATTTTACAGTTCCGAGGTCGATTCTAACATTATTCATATACTTTTCGCTGTCACCCTTTCCATGTACCTATCTGTGCACAATTACTTCATAAATACTTACTGAGCTTTCTTGATTAACGAACTAAATATAGATATTGGTTTTGAATTCGCCACGGTTTGTTGCAGAATCTCTCCTTCCTTCCTTCGTAGTCATAAAAGTGTGGAAATTATGTGTGACAGTGTAAAATCTACTATCTTCTCTATTCTGAAAATAAATGGTCGACCTCACTGTCCTGTTTATTTATGCACGAAAACAAAACGAACGCAAGTTAAGATCTACCGCTTACCGTTGAAGTACAAGCATTATTTATGTTCCAGGTAAGTAGTCGTATCTCTATCTCCAAGATACCACTACTTTACCGTCCACCTCACATCTGAGCGTGGAGCTGCTTCATACCTCACGTTATGCGAAGGAGAAAAAAAATCTATTTCGAAAAGTACAAGTTCTACTATACTTCAAAAATGAATTATCGAATATCCTCACGTTGTTCGTCCACGTTCATTCATCTGACGTTGAATGATTTTGGAACGAGGCGATGAATTAAATCGAATTTTGATTTAAAAAAATACCGAACAAAATTCGAGCAGATCAATCGATTGGTTCGTTTAGGAAAGAACAAAAATTTGATCTCGAATAGATATATTCGTATTTCAGCAACAGTCAGTATGATTTCAATGGAATTTGTTTGACTGGTGCTCCTTAGCAAAGTATTTGGAAATCGAGTGTGTAGGGAATAGCAATCGAAGATTTCGTTGGTAGCCCGATAAATTTTGGATCAATTTCAGGCAAATTCGGTGCAGATCAGTACTTCCCTGTAAGGATTATGCAGAGGCGATGAATTGTAGCCATACCCTAGATGGAGACTTACGTATTTGATTATTTTCACGAGTGTTTGGACCCGCGTAAAAAAAAGTTCACCAATTCATCCCATTTTTACAATTAGTCAACCAGTGAAATGCGAACTATTCTGGTTACACCGAAATCCGTCGAAATAATAATCGAAATCGGTTTTGAAACATCCGTATCAAGAGTTTTCCTCAATTTCCTTTCCGATCTCGACTATGTGAAATGAAAAATTCATTTAGGCACACAGGCATACGTAGAAGGCGTGTGTATTAGGGTGGTGCGTGGCCGTTGTTTCCTAATTGGGTACACTTCATCTGGTCAGTTCGTTTGTCGCTCCCTCGGCGATCAATTTTAATTTCCAAGCATTCACGTCACACAGAAAAAAAAAATGTTGTTGGATTTACAAGAGTCGGGGACAAGCGAACGTTTCTGTAAAAATGACAGGAATTCTCCGTATTAGATACAACCGCGATTGTAACTTTAACAAGCAAACCAGTGATTTGTACCAGAGTTTCTGTCATTTTTACAAAAAAGTTCGCTTGTCCCCTATGTTGCTGCTGACTCTTGTAAATCCAACAATAATTTTTTTTCCGTGCAATGAATCCGTTTCGTATATACCCACGATTCCATACTCGGTACTGACAATGAGATGCATATGGGTTTTAAGTATAAGAAATCATTTGATAGCAACATAAGAGACTCCGCGACTGCGGTGGCTCGAGTTGTTTTGACTTTCAAATTAGCATCGTGGTGCTAAGAACGGAGAATAAACAGAGTCATAAAAAAATGTGATGGATACCAGAAACGAGAATGACGATAAACTGATTATGAAATCAATCAAATACTCACCGCAACTCTCGAACGTGGAAAATGACGTTTCGAACACATGAGACCCGGGTATAAAACTAACAGTAGTAAAGCACAGTTTTCAAAAAAATCTAGGCTTGCAAGCCAGCTGGTTGATAATATTCAAGAATATATGGTGAAAATTCATGTCCAGATACGAATTTGACAAGCCATCAAATATTATCTGATAAATCGATCAGAAATTATGATTTTCGCATGGAGTTTCTGCGCAACGAAAAAACTGGGGCGTTTCATTCGCGTGTAGAAAGTTGAAAAGTACACATAGCTAATAAGTTTTCTAACGAGATCGCGAAATTCGTTTATAGATTTTTCGTAAAGATTTCACTTTTTAGATGGGTATGGAATACTTTTGGTAGTTGGGACGAGGGGATATCCTTGTTTATATAATAAACCGAAGAAATCCAAATGAATCTCTTAAGTTTATATCCTTCAGAAAGCGGATTTTACTTCGATCGTACGGCTGTGTATACTTATAAACATATATTCCTAATGCCCTTTGCACGCTCGTATATACATATAGACTTTCCCTTGCCGTCCAGAACTATCGTTTGAAACCTGCGGCCGCAGAGTGAGACGCTGATAGCTAAGTCGACGTAGGTATAATCTCTTATAAGAAATACGTGCGAATAGATATACGAACACCTATCCACATACGCGGAAAGACACTCATCCGCCTATACGTGTAGCTATACATATACCCATATGTATATCTGTCCACCCACGAAATTACCACACGAAGTTAGTCCGATCATAGACGTGAACACGTCACTTCACGGATACACGTCTTTTACAGTATAATATGTTAAATCGCGCATCACGTGCTGGTCTTGCTGGTCGCGAAGTGCCCCGCCTGTCCGGCTATTTACATGTGTAATTGCAACGTAAACATAGGTGATGGCACGTGGTGGTTATGCGAGTGATTTTTCCTGGCAGAGAATCTCGTCCACACGTGCTCCTTAAGAAATCATATGCCATTCCTCTTGATCGCGATGAAACTGCATCGAATTGTTTGCTTGGTACAAGGATAGATTTCTCTCCTTCTGCATGTGGAATTCACACCTACGGATTGTATTTGGGTATTGGCTGTATTGGACAGTCTGTTCTAGTCGATATGTTCGTCGTTATGTGCTACCGTTACGTGTTATGTTTTAGATCAATAGCGATGAACGGAGTATCCGTATCCGTATCAGTAACACCAACGCAATACATGGAAAGAACAGTCATGTGTTTGTGTATCGGTGTAAATCATCTTCAACCGGGATTTATATTCCACAATGAAGCACGTCAACGTTACGGAATACGGGCGCACGCGCAATAGCTACATCAAAAAGTATGAAAGCCAATGAAAGCTGAGAATCATTTTTTGATGTAGCTATAATTGCGCGTGCACCCATATTCCGTGACGTTTACGTTCTTCATTGTGTCACACAACCTGAACGTACCACCGCGCTTATCATACTGGCGGGTCAAAGTGGCCCAGTAATTTTTGAACGGTAGCTACATGAAAGCCATCGATTCGGTTGCAACAAAAACATTCACGAACATATACTTTGAACATTGAATAATCTGTGAAAAAAGTCCGTGTGTAAAACATCAAATTAAAACCTTTTTTTTGGGGGGGTTTATTGGCAAAAGACACTTTTTCACTGAGGAATTCATAACTTTTACCTTTCTAAATATTTGCCGATGAAATTAACAGCTGATACTCTTGAAATGTGATACTTTCAGGAAAAAATAGCTCGATAGTGAGCGATCCAAAAAAGCACTAACGTGGGGAGCGTGATGTCCCTACTCACTACGCACATAAAGATACTTTGAAGGAACTTACTTGTCGCTAAAATCGAGAGTGGGGTCATATTGACCCCTAGTGACAACCAAGGGTTAATATCATTAAGATTCCATTAACCTAACTTCTACATATCGAGGGCCATGAGTATCGCAAGGACGCGGTGAGCTTAGGGCCTAAGCCCATTCGGTTCTTGCATTAGTCTTGTGTTGACTTTGACACATTTACCGCGTAAAAACACTTAACGCTTTTACCGTACCCGCGATACACAGAATTGAAGATGAAACTGTCTGGACACGTTTGGGCGATTTCGTGCCAAATCGACCACTCAAGGTCTTTTTTAGCTCTCGAAGCGTTCGACAAACAAACAGATGATTTGGCGGGCCACAGATGAGCCAGAGCTATAATTTCCCGCCCAGATTTGTTTACCTCGAACACTAGGATTTTCTAAGCGTAAAATTTTTTTTGATTAAAGCTCGATTAATTAGGACCAAAATCATTGAAATTAGCTGATCTGTTTCAGAGATATCCTTGATCGAAACTTTGTTTTCTGAATTACGCGAAAACCGCTGGAGTAATGCGAGCTAACATTTAATTAATTTGGACTTATGAAAAACCGTAACGATTGAGATGAAAATCATCGAAATCCATCGATTCTTTCTCAAAATATCATTGGATGTACAATTTCTGACGCAGACCCAGAAACGGTCGATGTATAATCGACCGTAGATGATTCTCTGAACTTCAAAACTTCTGGGTTCTTTATTAGGTGGCCTGCGTTTCGTGGATAGACGCTTATGAGGGTTTATACGTTTATGGCGGAAAAGTACGGTTCTCGGTTTTTGCCAGCCCATGTGAATAACATAAATATTGTCGATTCTAATTGCCATACGATGGTCATTTCGTAGAAAGTCACGTTTCGAATTTACAATAGAAATGTATTTTTGTTCACACGCTTGAACAGCTTGAATGATTATCAATAAAAATCGGTCTGAAGAAAAGACATTTCAAAAATTCTTCCGAGCACTTCGTTATACAGGGTGTATAAAAATTATACGTTGCCACTTGGCCAGATGATTCTCCAGCTCAAGATCGGTAAAGCGCCCCAACAATTGGATGTCCCCGCAAAATCCATCTTTAACCTTTCGAGACGTTATCAGCATTCGAGTTAGCATTTTTCATTATTGACTCAACAAAATCTTCTCATCAAGGGGAAAAAAAGTGTCAACGGGACCATGGCTTACAAATAGATCCTTATTATAGGAAAAAAATGATCATCAAATTGAAAAAAATTCGAAACTACATAAAGTTCATTTCCGATCCATGGTTCCTCAGAGACTATTACTCTTACTGACAATTCTAATTTTTCAAACACGCAAAAAATGTTGACTCTGAATTTTGGGGTCAAGGTCAATTTTTCGGGGACATGTCATTGGGGCGCTCCACAGATCTCAAGCTAGAGATTCATCTGGCGAAGTGGCGACCAAACTTTTTTATACACCCTGTTTAAACTATCATGCATGAACAGAAATGACACAAATCGTATCCCTATAGAACAATAGTGTAACAAGTCGAAAATCCAGAAATTTTGACTTGTTATACGATGTGGTTTTAGGGGTGCGAAATGTAGACCACGGTTTTTGTTAACTGGCCGGATTACATATAGCCAAACAAAGGAGAACTAACTAACTAACTGGCCGGATGATTTGGCACCAATCTCCCCATACCTACACCTGTACAAATTACGATACCTTCTCACATACATGTTATAACATAGATTAACACATGTATAGCTACGGTGAGTGTGTCTGTATGTCCATATACATAGGTTGTGTGAAGATGTGTCGCGTGTATGCAAAATGTTCTGCGTTTTCGTCGTCGCCTTCGCGCAGCGTGTTGAAAGTGCGAATGTGGGTGTCGTACCTACTTATATTTTGTCGGCCTAGTGTCGCATAAAGTTTCGAAGAATCAGCTGGCAGTTTTAGTGCGTAACGATTGCGATAGACAAACGAGACGACTTCGAAGTATATGCCAACGATGCGAATCGTGATGGCAATCCAACGACCACGCCTAAGTATCAAGCGATAGCCGCCTCGTGCAAAACACAAAGACACCCACGCCGAAGATTATGGTCTGCAGAGTGACGCAAGGCGCCGCAGGATTTACCGGTCTCCGTTTTCTTCTCCTTTTTTTTTTCATTCACGTTACATGTGTTTTTGCTCCATTATTATCTGCACCGGCTGATCGCCAAGTTAAGATTTTCTTTCATGTCTCATAGATTTTTTCAGGAACGGATATTTAGGTAACAACAGTGAAGGTACGAATGACGAAACAGAGAAGGAAGCCTCACATTTTCACTGTTTCAATTTTCTGAAGGAAATTGAATTGAAATCAATTGAAGTTCTGAGTTTTTGAAAAACATTGATAAGAAAAAATGAATAGTTTTCATTGATTTCTGGGAAAATTCCGTCTAGATTCTAAAATCTGCAGGTAACGATACATTGAAGGAAAATTACTTGGGCCTAGAAACTAAAAGAACATTGGGACATGTATAGCGTGATTCAAAATTAGTAACGAAATTCTTACCAAACCAGGATTGAAATTTTACAAGTCATTATATTTCTCGGAAAAGATGTGATTTTCTCTCTTTTGAAAGAGAAATTTTCCAAGAATTTTTTCTCAATCGTTTTCTGAATAGCTTTTGAGATTCCTCGATACATCCATTCACGTTTTTCGAAAATGACGGTTATTGCGTTTTGATTCTCAAGCCAATTTATGGTCCATCCATTTTGTTGTATCAATTTCTTTTTTCAAAATTTCATACTCCACGTCGTTCGCATATAGCAACAACGCTATTTCTCCGACGATATTGAAAAAGAAACCATAGTGGCTGGTGACCACTCAGAATTCTGCGAAATCGCCATAAAAAAGTGATACCAAGGAGCTGAGCAACAACAGAAGAATGAAAAGAAATTAAAAAATCACAAAACGGAACAGAACTTTAGTCTTCAGAGTTGGAAGGAAAAAATCGTGTCAGGATAAACCGGCTCAACAAGAAAATCTGAATCAACATGTTGAATAGAAAATAAAAAATATAAGCAAATAAAATCGAATTGTCTTTGAAAAAAGGAAAAAAATTAAAATAACTGATAAGAAAATTGTTTCCGAAAAAAATAAGAAGATGTATGTGTATAGCTTTCGACAAGGATTCATTCTGTGAAGTATCACACCGTGTTTACAGTACTATGATTATAGTTCTTATTCACCTCTCATCTGCACGACTATCATAATACATATAATAGTTTTGCGCGACTTATTTCTATACATAACCACAAATAAAAATACGTGCACAGAATACATAACCTGAAATAATACCCATATATATATACGCTAAGCTTGTGTGTATATGTTTGTACGTATTATACATAGTATGCATGTAGGTATGTCCGTACGTCGTACGGTTCACGATATGCAAGTAAAGAAAACAAAAAAAAAGAAAAAAGTAGAAAAAAAAAGAAAATAATAACAAAACAGTAGAACGTGCGCCGGCGACTCCCCGCAAAGAGAAGTTTCCAATGACAACAACGATAACAATAATACAGAACGATAAGGATTATTATACCCAGGGCGTTTGCGTGGACATAATCGTATCGCGTGTATAATAAGCTTGGACCGCAGACTGCATCACGCTACGCCATCCACCACCACCACCATCATCACCATCACCACCACCACCACGAACCTCCTCGATCGTATCCAAAGGAAGGAAGAAACCTACGGACAGTGGGACACGAGGGACGGAGGTACATACGTAAGTACGTAGGTATGTATACGTATGTATGTACGTTATACGCACACCGGCGGGTGGAAGGTGACGAGGGGAGCCGCGCTAGCCTATAGAAAGACTAGCGAAGCGGCTAGCCGGAGCGGATGGATCGACTGGTAGCGCGAGGGAACGGGCAACGGGCCCGAGTAGAGTCAGCAAGCGAAGCAGTGCACGCCCGGCTGCCGTCACGAGAGCACGGTCTACGCCGCTTGTGATAACCTCCGTAAATACCACCCAGCGCGTCAAGCGTGAAAAAGTCACGCGAGATAACCGGCGGCAGCAGACGATTGCTAACAAATATAATCATTAATATTACAACAAAGAACACCAGCGTTTCAACGTAACTATACGTGTTGTAGGTGGTGTTAATAATAGCCAGGCGTACGAGATCTATTTTCGCGCCATATTTTGTCATCATTGTTTTTTTTTCCGTTTACTTCAATAATTATTTCTCCCCTCATTATCATATCGTCTTAAATAAACACATTACAACGATGTTATTGAACTAAACACGATCACGTTTTCCCATGCGTTCGATCAGCAAAGACTCGCCCTCGTTTCCATAGCAACGCGCGTGGCGATCAGCTGACGGTCCGAACATTTGACAGTCGGCTGTTTACCGCTGATTATAATCGCGTCAATTCTTGCCTAGTCTTTTGTTTTCCTTTCCATTTTTCATTCCTTGTGTTTTGTTTTTGTTGTTTTTTTTTCGTTTGTTTCATTTTCTTCTATTCTTTCTTCTTCTTCTTTCTTTACACAATTCGTGTGGTGCGCGCGTGAATGATATGATGATATACTATGCTGTAGTATTCAACGTATATTGTTCGTCATAAAGTAAACAAATAATAAAAACGAATGAAATATTATTTAATAAAAATAATACTACGGACACGAGATCTACGAGGAGGAGAAATAACGGAAATAAAAATCGTTATAATAACGAAAAGAAATAACTACGGAAAATAACAACGTATATAAACGATCATGCTCATCTGGGACTGTTGAGGATTTCTTCAGCGATGACGAGCTGACGCACTTCAAGTTTTCATACTGTCAGTGCGTGCGTGGATTTTTTCTTCAAATACACGCATATAGATAAAACTACGATTTTAAAAGTGACGATCGTTCGCGGCTCCGTTCCGTTCCGTTCCGTTTCGTTTATTTTGCTTTGGTCTGATTCGTCGCGGGTTTATTGAGTGATGATTCGAACCCTGCGCGTCTTTCGTTTGTTTTTTATTCTCACGAATTAACGGATAAACAATGTTCCCTGACTCGGCGTGACGTTATATATAATTCTTCTAATTCACAGTAACGAGATTAACCTGTTGTATTGTTGTTGTGATTGTTGTTATTTCAACAAAATTCTGTAAAATAAAAAGAAAAAAAAAAGAAGAAAGAAAAAATAAAATAATACGAACAAAATGGAATTGATTCGTGTAATGTTTGAAATCCACTCGAGTATTGGACACGCTGTATTTCGCGATACATTCAACTTGCAATAAACAATGAATGATAATGTTCGAATCGAGTGTTATGAGTGACTAAAAAAAAAAGGAGATGATGTTCAGAAAGAGGAACGAGCTAGTATCAGTTAATTTTTCAACATTCTGACGATAGTTCTAACAGCTGCTCAAAGCTGTGATAAACCAATACAATTCTGACTGGTATTTATAATCGCTGAAAAACTTGAACATTTATATGGTACCAGGTTGCCATATTTCATCGCTATTGTGTTGTACGATGTGTTTTGTGCTGTGAGACATAGAAAGAGAGAGAGAGAGAAAGCCGTGTGATTGTTATTCACAACGACAAACAACAAAAATAAGGCGGGGAATCGTCGTTTACCGGCGCTACCCAATCCTTGGATTAAAAAACATAATCGATTTACCAAAACGCGGTTCTACATCAACCGAGATCTAGCGTCACAGTAAGTAAACTATCTTATATTATTATAGTAGAATTTGATATCATCATTGTGGTATACTTATGGCTCATGAATAATTGTTCTCGGCTTCTTGCTTGGAGGCGGAAACGCAAGTTGTAATTTGTAATGGTAAGGGATTTTGTAAATAAAAGGGTTTTGGGCTGGTATAATCGATAGAGCGACATTGCTGGGGTAACGGGCGGGACAGGATTGAAGTTTCGAATTTCAAAAGCTGCGAAAGGTGAAGATTCCGAATTTTCGTACTTCCGATTCAGAGTTTTCAGAAAGATTATTTTTTCGAACATCTACGTAGTAAATTTGAAAAACTCCGAATCGAAATTCGACACCGAAGATTCAAAATTCCGAAAGCTAAAGATCCGAACGGCCGAGACTCCGAATCTCGGAATTCGCAAGATGCAACGTCGTTTATTTCATAGCTTTGTCACGAGCTTTTCTTGAATTTCAGTAATTTTGGGCCTTTCTAAGTTTTTAACCTTCGGATCTTTGAGCTGTCATACGAAGATCGACGAAACTCACAAATCGCAGTGGTGAATAAATCGAGATGAATTCAATATTGGAGTTTCGTATATCAATATGAGAAAAGTGCTGTATTTTTATTATTCATCTTTCTATATTACAACACGCTTTTGTATATTTTTATAAATTTACAAGACTCCAACTGCATGTGAGACTGCAGGAATACGCCAACCGCGACCGCACGCTGTGATGTTTTTGAGGTTTTCAGCAGCAATATATCTGTACCCGATGTATAATTCATTACCGCGCAATCAAAAATTACAGTAGCTGGATGTACATTCAGAAATTGACAATAATATGTTACATGCACAATTGTATACCCGTCTTGATATGAATTTTCGCGAATGTCATGAAATTGACCCA
Organism: Ametastegia equiseti; assembly: GCA_963989295.1. Classification (NCBI taxonomy): domain Eukaryota; kingdom Metazoa; phylum Arthropoda; class Insecta; order Hymenoptera; family Tenthredinidae; genus Ametastegia; species Ametastegia equiseti. The sequence goes on along the minus strand of OZ022389.1, from coordinate 13,365,442 downwards.
GAAATCAAATCATACTGCGTTTCGAAATTTACACTCGGTTCTTGGAACAGTTCAATACCTATTTTTTATCATCATCTTCTATCATCATCAATTTCATTCTATTTCTATTCCTATATCTTCTATTCTCTGAAATCCTTATGTTTTCATCACTTGGACGGTTGAAAAACAGCTGGATATGGTGCATAAAATTTTTTGAATTTAGTATATTTTCTATAACAAAATTCTGTTCGACATTAACGTAACAAGATTCAACTTCATGAATTTTTCACGTATGTACCTATATACAATTGAATTCAATGAATTTCTGTCAGTTCGAAAAAAAAGAATGAAAATTCGATGAAAAGTTTAACGAAGCATTCAACTGACTTTTGACTGGAAAATCATACCCATTCCCAATCGAGACCTTGTCACTGCAGGCCACCTATTATTCCACATGGTCATGTACAATCAATGTTAATCAGGTTTATCTAATCTGAATAATGCGCTTGGCGGCGGTTGACACTGATCGCGTTAATATCGGAAATAACCTATACGCGGTGCATCGTTTGTTTGTTCTTCCGCATAAATATTCGCCTCCCGTGTGCATAACTATACGTATAGATACGCAAGTATCACGCGTACCTACACGTACACACGAATACATGTATGTATCACGTAGATGTATATTTATATAGGGATGCGCGTACGCACGCGCAAATGTATATTTACGTATAGTTTATCTTGGCCGTAGCAAGTGTCGCATGTTTTCCCTTGGCCAGTAGTAGAATCGATGGCATATTTACGAACAAAGGCGCTACCCGCATTGTACCTACCTACCTTCCTACCGATAGCGTCGATATCGCCGGCTCTAACTTCCGACGGCGACTCCCGCACCTGCCGCCAACTCAACTTCTCTGCGCCGAGTCGCGCCGCGCTGCGCGCGTAGGTACTGCCGAGTCGTTCCTCCGCTGTGGTGTCCGTCGCTAGCACAGCTAATATTGACTTTTGTTCAACCGACCAATCGGCCGGGCAGAATTCATTCTTTTCTCTTTAACAAAGCTTTGGCGATTTTTGTCTCGTGCAATTCACGTATGTTACACGCGTATATGTGTAACGAATTTCAGAGCGTATACTGTTCTGTGATCATAATATATACAGGGTGAGTTTTCTCTGGCTACGAACGAGGGAGGGGCCTATTCTACACGTACTTATTATTGTCTGCGAATAGCGAATGCCAATTACCAAACAATTGAACAGATACACCTGTCATTGTGTGAGATTATCTAAACAGAAATTCTAATGCGAAAGATAACAAGTATGCGTAGAATATGGGCCACTCCCTCGTTCGGAGTCGAAGAAAACTCACCCTGTATTTATGGAGAATGAACCGTGACGCTAGTCAGGGGTGATAGAGTTCGGGACTCATTTTGCAGGATGTTTATAAAAATAAGTAATTGAGGCATTGTCCCAATTGGTAAATAACGTGACAAACAAGACATTAGATTTTTAAACTTTTGAAACTCAAAAGGAAGATATACGATAACGAATCCATCAGCCTTTTCAACCCTCCGTATAGTCACGGTGGGTCAAATTGACCCACCTTCCAATTTTCGGGCTGACATGAGTATCTGTACGGGAAAATGGCTTCAGATTGGGTTCTTGCGCCTAATGCGTTTGGTTTCAACTCCAAAATAGACCCTCTTCAGATGTCAAAATAAAATGAATATCTTCTCTGGAACTTCCGCTATTGAGCTATTTTTTCAATCAATGTACCATATTTAGAGAGTATCACCCTAAAATTATGTTAGAAAAAATTGAAAAATAAAAATGTTAATAATATTTCACTGAAAAAGTGCATTTTTTGCACACTCAGATCTTCGCGAATTTTTCTAGACACATTGAGATTTAATTTTGGTCAAATTGACTTTTGGTACATATTCTACAATGTTCAAAGTATGTTCTATAATTTTCTTGAAAAAAATCGGAGCGATACCTTTTTTACAGCAGCCAATTGAAAATCAGTTGGATTAATTTGACCCAGTTTCATGTCACTATCATAATATGATTCTACAAAGGTGTGACTAAGGAGGGTTACTATAAGAATCTAAAGACAGTCTCTCTCATGATGCACACTGGCTCAGAATCACAGCAAGAATTAGACTAGATTGTTTGTTCAAAATCAATATTCTTAGGCTGTGGCTGCGTTCGATAAACACACTTGAAATGGAACTTGATCCCGCATCCCCTTTTGCGCCACTCATTAGACCAAAGGCTCACATTACTGAAAGTAATGCTAACAAATATACCGAAACGTAAAGCAAAACTAAACCGTTATTAACAGTCACTTGATATATGGACTAAACAGAAATTCATATAATTATCAGTCGTCTCGTCAAGGATTTACGTCCAAAATATATCATGCACTGATGTATAAATATTGGGAGCTGAAAAGTTTTCTTCAGTCGCCTTTTTCTGAGTTATTTGCTTTAAGAATCTTTTAGCTTCAATTTTGGACCAAATAACCAATTTCAGGACCTATATTCTTGAGATAATGTACCATAAAATACCCCCAGGAATTTTTTCACGATGAAACTTTCAACAGAATTGGTGTGACGACGACTTCACAAAGTTGGCTGGGGTCAGAGTTACCCTGTGTGAGTGATGTGCAAGTTTCTTCAGGTGTAAGTGACTAGGATTAAAATTTAGAACTGATTTTTTTTCATGCGCACGAAAATTTCTCAGATTATGCGAAGTTCTTTGTAATCGATACCTAATCGATTCTACACGTCTCAAATTTCTGAATATGTATAATGTAGATTAATTACTGTGGCAAATCTTGTAGGTATTATTATACTTCTGCAAATTCTTGTTCAAAATGAACCTTTGCGTGTGGCGTGGAAGTCAAAATATCGAAAGTACAAAATTTCGAACGGTCAGAAGTACAAATGTTGTAATCGCGAGTGTTCAAAATGTAGAAAGGCTGTATTGAAAAACGTCTTTGAAACAGTATAGTAAAAAAAAAACTACGTATGGATGTTAAATAATCTGTCGCTGTTTTATTGTTCGTATTATTAAAATTTGAAATTTTTGCGATTCTATAACATTTTTCGATATTTTGACCCACAGCCGCCGCAGTGTTCAACTTTTGTGTAACACGTTTGTTGATAACTTTTTCCTCGACTTTTTCCAACAGTATCAAAGGCTCATTAGTCAAGTACGTCGAATCTGTCGAGAAAATTGATCCCATTTTGATAAATAATTGATATCATGTGTAAAATGATCTCATTAAACGAAGCCTGAAGCGCTTGCGGCTCGCTCCGATCAAGAATAATATAGTATAGCTGAACATGTCGCCTGACAATGATAATTAATTTATCGTATAGTTCTCGACGGCTCGATTATTACCGGTTAATTATAACCGCGAAACGCTTTGGAATATTTTGACTTCTAATATCTTTCATTTTTATCTCCTATTCATTCATTCATTCATTTTCGAAACGGCTGTACATTTGAACAGTTTATTATATCAATGATGGTGAACGGAATTCAGAAGAATTCTTTACTACCTTTTTCCCTGGGTATAGGTATCGCGAGTGGATACAGTTGGATGTTTTATTATACCTACTCAAGACTGATGATACATACGTACGTATACTTGTGACGTATGTATTTTATTAATTGCAGCGAGCGGATAAAACGAGATTAATAATTTTGCGGACATCCGTGACAACTATATATGCGCTTTCTTTTCCTTGCCTTGTATGTATAGGTAGAAGGCATATAAACGTCACTATGCGATTGTAGCGAACAATAATGTGAAGGAACGCGTTTCGACGAATGAAACCACGAAGTTTGCCACGCAAAGACGAGAACAAGTTTTCAGACAAATTATATTATTCATCCCACGGCTGAAGTCGTATATATATATGGGGTATTCCACCTCAACTCGACACGCCCGCGGACCTCGACTTTTTCAAAATTACTGATCCTTATTTCCCGTGAACTACAAGTCAAAAAAAAAAATCTACCTCTGTTTTCTGGTTTGTCGGTAAGTCAATCGGTTCAGATAGCAGATTTTTTTCAAATTACCCGCTTTTCGGATTTTTGGATATTTCGTGCTCCGATAACTCGAAATCTCGCACTTAATGTATCGGAAAACTTCAAATACGACATCTCTTGGTATTTGAGTGTTCTCTTTGAAAAAGAATGTTTACGAAAATTTTTGCCGCTCGAAACTTGTTTTTTATACGAATAAACATCAGAAATTGTTTTTTTTTGAAACAAACACCATCCTCGATTTTTTGGGAAAAAATGTTGAAAATTCTTCAGAGATCGACAAACATTTCAAGACCTTGGCGATGATCCTCTGTTCTCTGGCTAGTCGATTAGTCACGCTGTTTGGACAGGACATTTTTTTGAAAGTATATTAAATTATTATACCCGCCGCTTTTCGTTTTCAGTGATACTCGGTGCTCCGATAACTCACAACTTCTTACTAATTGTATCGAAAAACTTTGGATCCAAAATTTCTTGGTATTCGAGTTGAATTGAATTCCATTTGAAAACTTTTTTGTCTGAAATTCGTGGCACAAGAAAATAGTTTTTGATGCGAATAAACACCAAAAATCAGTTTCACGATCAGGAGTAGACCGAAGTAGCTTCCCTCAAATTAGCAGATTTTTGGACTTTCTGAGTTTTGAACTTTCAGATCTTTGAGCTGTCTGCATTTCGACCTTCCGGGAACTTTCAAGTTCTGAACTCTAACGTTTCTAGAAACTCAGAATCGCGTCTGGAATAAATTCGGAAATTCATTCAAACTGTTTGCGATAAATATGAGACCCTTATGCTCCTCTCGGGTCGTAGATACGAAACTACCATACGACACGTGGTTCGTATAGTCAGTTGACCCAGCGGTCAGGTTGGGCATGTCGTTGTCCTCGTTTGTCTTTGAGAAATAAGGAGCACGAGAACGAGAACTAGAACTGGGCTAAGGTGAGCAAAATTCGAGCACCCAGAACGGGCCTCTATTTTCTTCTCTCTTCTTTCTTTTCTTTTTTTTTTTTTCTTTTTTATTTCTACGAGAGGTACAAATCACCCTCGTGAATCAAGATGCTATCGGACTCTTCGTCATCCGCGGGAGATCCGAGGTTTAGACAAAGGTGTCCATGGCATGGGTTCTACCGATCCGAAGAGATTTGGAAAGATTGGTCCTGTTTTGCATAAAATTAAACTTGTTTCCACGCAGATGAAAATCTTCCCTAACATATACCACAAAAGAAAACATCCATACGTGTATAATACGTACATACAAGCTTATACATTTACTGTGGTTTATCTCTTCTTTCCAACTTATACAAGGAAAAATATGAAAGAAATGATTATTACTGATTATTATTATTAATATTATTACTTTAATTTTTTACCCAAAGAAGAAAAGTATTGAAATCGACTAGAAAATGACTCTTATTCGAATCTAGAGGAATTTTCGTACGTTTTTTTGATGCCCCTATAAATCCGAAAATCATGGGTTTTGAGAAAATGGCTGTCTGGTCTCATGGCTGACAAGTTTGCCTAAAAATTTCAGAAACCGGCTCAGAAGTACGAATTAAATTTCGGCGTGATATTTGGTTATATTGGCAGAATAAAATTCTGCCACAATTGGATTTGATTCGATTTTTAGATGGAAATCTGGAATCTTTTCCGCTAAATAGGGGAATGCAATTTTTACACCAACGCCGAATGACAGGACAAACGAGCGATCAATGATGATCGAATAAAGTCACTTGATCTCAAAAAATGCTAACAGCTGATGTTATCATGAAGTTCTATCATATAAGCAACGGCGGCCGGTATTCAGTACTGAGTACTATGGCTAAGTCTTGAACTCGGTGTCCAGTGTTATGGGTTAATGCAACGCTAGTGTTTAGAAGCCACTTCTGAATACCGGCCAATCTCTTTTTCTTTCTTTTTTTATGAGCATTCCATACGACGCCGGATATTACAAAGGCTAGAGCTATCTGATGACGCGGCTGAAATTAACAACGTTGCTTTTTCTGCAACAGCATTTCGATGAAACTAATATATAGGTATATATGCCTGTCATTCATAAAGCTATGATGCTCTAATTTTATATGGATAGATAAAAATCATATATCCAGAATTTTTATTCTCCACAAACTCTTCCGATATGGATACCTACCCAATTTAATACACTCCATCTATCAATGAAAAAATAATTTTCAATTATATCTAAGACTTGTTCATTCGCTCCCGATATTCCACCTAAAAATGTATACGTTTTTTATATCAAATCCTAATGCGTAATTGGTGAATTTTATTTGAACTTCTGCTGCGCACCGGAAAACAAAATTCTTCAATAAAATGTACATAGTGATCAATTAACCATTGTACGTTATAGTTCATGGTGCAGAGGTCGGTATACCTTATCCTGGGTTCATATCCGTGTGGTAGTTGTTCTTGGGGTATTTTCTGGCCACCTATACGTTATACATACGAATTTAGAATCGAGACTCTCGTCCACGGGTGACAATCACTATGCGCATATCTTTACCGAGAGTCGTAAATGGCTGCCGTATATATACCATACATAGTTTTAGGTAGACACCTAACCTGCCTACCTACCTACCATTGCTGGGTAGATACTCGAGGTATGCGCATACCTGATACTATTGTCTTTTGAATGTATAAACGTATGTAGTTCCCTAAAGTCAGAAGGGACGGGGTTTATATTTAACTCGTTCAATTCGTCACTCTATGTATATGGAAAGAAGGAAAAATAAAAGTACAATCCTTTTCTTCACAATAATATACTTTGACGATGCCATGGAAAACGATGCAACGAAAACCATCCATAGTTACTTTCTGAATCCCATTTTTTCTGATGCAGTGCACTATAGGTACTTGCAGCAGGACCATTTGCCAACCCTTGAGGGGCCCGGTACAGCTCAGTTTCAGGAATTTGAACTAGTCTAAAATTCATTTATATTTTGCCAAAGTTTATATCATATGAAACAAAAATGTTTTTCTTCAAAAACTGCCGTGCCGTAAGGATCTTGGAGCACCATTGCTGCAACGATTAAGGTTGTTGAGGGTTCATTTTGTTTGGAAATGAAATCCTCATCATGCAATTGAGGGAATTTCACAATGCTTTTGCTTTGGCTGAGTTATTTGCTAATTAGTGGTCCAAATTTTGGAAACTTTGAATAATTTACTGTGTATGGCTTTGGAATATACAGTTATAGTTTATTTCAGATCCCGACGTTTACACAATTAGGATTTTCTTTCCGAACAAAATGTGCCCTCAACGACATTAATTGGACCAACGGTACTCCAAAATCCTCACGACACAGGTTTCAAAAAAAAAAAAAAAAAAAAACCATTTAAAAAAATGTGAAATGAATATTGGTGATTATATACATGAAATTGGACTAGTTTGAATTTCTGAAACCAATTTGTACCTACTGGTCCCCAGATATATCGAGAAATTGCCAGTCAACTCTCTAGAAATTACGGCTGTGCGATTAATCAAGAATGACGATTAATCGATTAATCGAAAAAACGATTAATGGAAAATGTCGATTACTCGTCATTTCATCTCCGTGTCTGTAAAAAAAGATTTTTCTTTCTTGAATCTCTTATCGGGTGCTGATTCCATAATTCTTTTTCTTTTCCTTTCTCTTTTTTTCATTAACCACGTATGGGACGTGGGGTGATGATTTTCATCCTTCTCGCTGTAATGACCCGGGCAAAATGATCCTACCTATAACTTCTTCGATCTACCCGCAGTGCAGCAGGTGCCTGGCGTAAAAGTTTCCTCGAGCATGGTGGGACTGTGGGATATATCGGCAATGCAGACTCCGCGTATGCTCCTATCTTGTTGGCTGTCAGATTGTTGACAGAGGCAGTGACACGCTTAATAGGATTATTTATGCTCCCAAAGGCGCTTAAATGGTTCTCTAGCCTATCTCGACCAGATCTACCTGACGGCATGCGGTATAATTGTGTCGACATACGTCGGTTATGTTCGTATGTCGGTGAGAGGAGAGGCTTATACATATCGCGAGCCTGCAGGTCACGTCACGTATACTTGTGCCTATGGGAGGTCGGGGTAAAATCAGGTACCCTAAAAAATTATCTATACGTTTTTACAAAAAGTCGCTTCGTAGGTATATCAAATTAAATGATTTTAGCTCCACACTGAATGTCAATCAGATTCAATTAGTCGAATTCAATTATATAGACTACGGATGATTTCCTGATGAAATTTCTCGAAAAGCAAGTGCAAGAGTCACAAACAAATGATCAAATATCGTTTTTTTCACTAAGATTTCAAATTGCAAATTGAAATTCAATCGTGGGACAATTCCGATTAATTTTTCCCCGTTCCGGATAGTCAGGTGAATATCGCTATTTGGTGATTGGATTCGATATCTGTGCCATTTTTCGAAGAGAAGTATACTCAATAACAAAATATTTCGAGATAAATATCACAGTAAAGTTTTAAGTGGCGTTGAGTGTTCTGTACGATATAAACCAACGTGGAATAACATAGACCATACAAATCTGATAGATTTTTCTTCATTCTCAACCTCTGGGAAATCAAGCACTGATACTTGATCATTTTTCTCTGCGATTTTTGTATTATGAAGTTCTTGAGACTTTGTCGTAGATCACGGACGAATGAACTTCGCTTGGATTTGGATAAGAACTGTTATAATTCATTTGGTTTGTTTTTTGGGTTTTTTAAATTATTTTTCAACCCTTCGTTGTCACACATGCCAAAAATTCCGCGCTTGTCACAGTAGGTGAAATTGTTTCAACGGTTGGTAGATATGAAAGCTTTCGCTCCATTGCAACGAAACATTCATAAATCTACTTCGAACATTAACTTATGTGTAAAAAAAAGTATGTGATTGAAAAATCAAATGACAACATATTGAAAAAAATCATATAATAGAGAGGTCCATTGGCAAAATGGACACTTTTCACAGAAAAATTCGTAACTTCTGTATTTTTTAATATTTTGCAATAAAATTTATGTGTGATAATCTCGAAATGTGACCCTATCAGGAAAAAAATAGCTTGATAGTGAGCGATCCTAAAAAAGCACTAACGTGGGGAGCGTGACGTCCCTACTCACTACGCACAGGGAAATACTTTCAAGGGCTGCCACATGCAACGCCAACTGTATCCAAACCCGACAACTTATACTTACTTATAGCTAAAATTGATAGTGGGGTCATATTGACCCCTAGTGACAACGAAGGGTTGAACGTAGGTATACTGAAAAATGATTCATTTGTTTTCAAAATTGCACCGAAGTAGTATCCCCTTAAAGAATCCAACCTTCTTTGACGGTATATCTTTTATTTCACTTTCAGTCAAAATAACTGGTTTTTTCCGTTACCCTATCTTGCCCCATTTTCAGCAATATAGACGCGTATGGAGTATGGAGCTGGTGATTGTTATTCTACGACTATATCGCGGCATATATAATATATGTATGAAGTCGCAAAAGGTACATATAGTCAATGTTTTTGACACGGTTGTCACGAGCGTTTTCTCCTCGATTCGCCCATCGACCCCGCAGAGCTCGTTCAGACTAATACCTACGCGGGTATATTATATACTGCTACTACGACGACGACGAGGACAGCTTAGCCAACTAGTAGGTACGAACTACTCCCATGAGCCGCGAGCTAGTAGTTCCTACTTTGCAGGCGGCACGTGACACTGACACGCGCAAAGTGGAACATTGCTATTCTTGCTCTTCCATATCAATTTCACAATGTAAGCTTGCAGCTTGGTAGGTTTGTACGCACGCGTTCATGTAACTACTTACGTTGTCGGTGCTTTGCTCACTGCACCTGTATACGCGTACAATTCATGACTAAAGCGCCGGCTTCCTATCTTCCTATCTTCTGCAGAATCACAGACGCAAGTGCAGTTCAGATTTTGTCATAACGTAAGATTGTAAGATACTTGTTTACACTCGCGTATATGAAACTTACGGTGTTATTCTGATAATATTTGAGGTTAACTCTATACAATATACCGAGGAAATTGTTCTACAATCTTCATCATATCATGGTGCTGAATTTTCGATTTGTGATCGTATATAGTAATTGTTTAATTATAATCTCCCACGTTTGCGAATCGTAACACTACAAGTTTCGATGATATATTATGTGGAAACTGCACGTCCCGGTCATATACCTACGTATAACGCATGAATCATTAACTGTAATCGTTAGATCCACCTAATGGCTGCTAATTACCGGAGCTTTGACTTGCGGTGCGTTTTCGCAACAGGATATCGCGGCGATGCCGTTTGTTTGCACTTTCATTTGACCGTTAGTTTGTTAGTTAGTTGGTTCGACTTGGTCTGACTCTTATATACACCTTACTTCTTGTATCTCTTTGGGTTCTGATCGCGGCACCGTATGATATCATACGATATCATACCTACGGCTTATGGATTGTATCTTACGCATTTGCAGTCGATATATGAATACCTCAACACGCATGTGTATATCAGTACCACGACCCATATGCCTGTACCTATTATAGCTGCATGCTGAACTCTATGGTTGCATAGGAATTAGTGCTTAGGTATACTGTTATGGTGTGGATGAACTTAACTTTGCAGTTTTGAGAGTGGAGAGACGCGCGCCGTTGCTGCGGATAACGAATGGTCGTATAATCTATGTAATTACACCTCGTACGTACGGTACCGTAGGCACGGTGTAAATTAATTATTTCATACCGAGTATACTTACTGGTGAATACGATTCTTTAATCCGTTAGCAGAAATATCTGATAAAGATGCTGTATAGCAGGCGGCTATATATGCCTTTGCGGATATTATATAGTATAATGTTATATAGGTACGCCGAATCAAGCTCTGATGCGATTGGTCAATATTGACAAGATTTGCAAGGGAAATGTGATTCACAAGTCAACATTTCTACTCCTATTAAATTTTTACGATCTATTTCTTTCCTAAATTTTTCTCCTCATTCTATAATTACCCGACATTTGGCGGCGAAAAAATGTGAAACATAGAATCCTGCAAACTTTCTACTCACAATCAATTTTATTACCCTATTGTTTCTTTTGGGATTTCATACTTTCTATTGTTCAATACGTTTCGTGGTACAACCGGAAAACTACCCCTCGTATCCTCTTCGAAGAAATATGAAGTTTAAATAATTTTAAATCCAACCCCCGAAATCTCCTAGTCCTCAACTCATCTCCCTACTCGAAAGATCTCAACCAATCCTGAGATTTTCACAAAATAATGTCCTATTCTACCAACGCAACCTGATCACAACAATTTAACAATTTTCTGTACCCTTAGGTACGCGAAATCTTTTGTATACTTCCATCCTAATCAACAATTAAACACTCCAATCATTTTTGAGTTAGTCTTGTCCTAACTTTCGAAACTTGTACACCCAATAATCTCGCCTTATCGTATAAGAACCTTGAAGATCTTGAAACTCGAAGTAAATTTATCTTTGAAAAACGTTGACTTCACAATTGGATAATTAGGTCAAATTTGATATCTTTATAGAGTTCTAAATCAAGTTCTGTCAATAATTCTTGCAAACAATCCAAATCAATATTCATTCAAAATCAGCCTATATTTCTATTATCAGGTGTTATATTAAAGTTTACTTATCCATTCATCCAAGTAAACTATACCTTTGATCTACTCAACGTTGAACAATTAGGGTAGTCACATAAAAACGGTATCAGCGTGTGACAGTACGATTCATTTAGCTTTCGTATCCTGTCGTCGCGAAATATTCGTACAATACATTCGGTAATGTCGAATAGTTTTTTCAATTTTTTTGTCAATGAAACTAGAAAAATTACCAATTTCTGCGATTTAATATTCCCCACGCTGCCAAAGGCTCTGGGTTCTAAATTTTTGCCGTACAAAGAACTTTGGATTGAGATTTATCAGAATTTTTATCGAACAGTATAATTGTGAAATTGACTTTCTTTGATATACTGTAGGAAACTATATACACTTATACGAATAATGGATATACCTGAGCTCTGGCTTTTCTCACCTCACTCCGTTACGCATATATATAATATAGCTACGTAGGTATAGTTCCACTTATGTGGCTCGAGATATATGTGTCGTATACATATATATAAAGCACTAGGTACCGGAATATCGACCCACGCGACTCGGCAATCAACTCGCGCAATTGCGGGTACCGGCGCTAACCCGGAAAGTCGAAAATCATCTGAAGATAACATCATTTGTAGCCTATAGTAGTCATTCTTATAGTTTCTTTTTTTTTTCGTCTTGATTCTCCAGCTACGATCGTTTTGGCCTTTTAGAGATACGAGGCTGTATTAAGAGAATCTACAAAAAAGTTTCTGGGCTTTTTGCGTCGACATATAGGGCTTAATTAGCCGCGTATATCGAATAGCGAAGAAACAATTTAACTTGTATAATTATGCGAATACCACATGTTCCCGCGACACGTGCGTCTATTTTTTTGACGGTTCATGAATAATCAATTACTTAACTATGTATTAGTTGCTCAATTAAATCCAAGAAGATAGCGAATATAGATTATTTTTATCGCAGTATAGCCTGCACTTGAAATTAGGTGTCATTTCAATTCGAATCCCATATTCCGTTCTCACTGATCATTTCACAATCTAATTCACTGCAAATCATTTAATCATTCTGACTGTTTCAAACAGTTTGAAATGGGAAGATGGGAGTAATTGCCGAAATTAAATTAATTATTAATTAAACTAATTCTCCGAAGGAATCCACCATTTTCATATACTTTCCCTAAACCCTTCTATTTCACAGTGATTCCCCAAAAATTCTCTAAACTCTAAGACTTTATCGGGTTGAATTCTTATTTCTCGAAAAAATCTTCATATAGTTGTTAACATTTGTCCAAAAATTTTCAATTAACTTAAAAAACGAGCTTTTCCGGCTTGTTCATGTTTAAATACTTTCGATAATTTAAATTTGGTGTCCACAAAATTCTCATTCAAGTATCTGGAAAATATCAAATTCTGCAGTAGGCAATATAACAACGTCAATCTTTCGATAGAATAGTTACCGAACAATTGTATAAGGCAATTTGATCCTTCACCATCTAATTTATAGTGTTATAGGACTGTTTCCATTATCCAATGTAATTGTTTCATCACCCCCTTTCAAACTGCCCTAATTTCAAATCAGGATTCCCGTATCGATTCCCTTGTGATATTTGCCGTTCATGAAATAGACGAACCCCATGCCTTTACGAAAACAAGGGTAAAATATCACACGGCTTCCCATTGTTCGTCCGAGCCTTGCCATACGCCAAGTTGAGGTGTGAAGGAAACCTAAAAAAAATGGACCCCGAACCTTTCAAGGTCTTCACTATGCTTATTGCTGTATTTATATACGCACGTTCAACATCCATTGGTAGGAGGAAAAAAATGTTCGAGGAGGTTTGTCAAAATTTTGACGTCAATTCGAACACTTTTTCAATTGAAATATCAGAAAGAACTGTCATTTTACTAAGAAGTATAATGTTGCTTTAACTGAAAAAAAGTTGTCGAAATTGATGTGAAGTTTCGGTGAATACCTTCTTGAACAGTTGGTTTTAATTTTTTTATACTATTTTTTTTCAACGGTGTATACCTACGGCCAGACTATATGATCCAAAAAATGTTGGTAACTCGTTCATTACTTCATTAAGTACTCATTATGAATAGTTGGTATACCGTTTCGACTAACTAGGCTGTCCGGTGCCGACGCACGTGACAGGTGATCATCGAAAGTGATCGAGTTCTTTTATTCCACTCATGCTTCACGCGTTCTTGATCGCATGAGCCTCGGTTGTGCCTTACATGTACACGTAAGAAGAGATTTTATCGCTCAAATAGCCGGAGGCAGGGTCTACTTCGGGTAAATATTGTCTGGTAAAGCTAGTCCTTTTATCCTAGTAAAAACTAAAGAGTAGTCTCACATGTGCGTCTATAAAATATTGAAATATTGTATAGATACTGTTTTTGGTACGTTGAAGGGAATTTTGACCGTTGATCTAATTCTAATCATGAACCTGAAGTTTCAAACGTTGATCTGTGAACGCAGGTTATATTTAAAAAAAAATTATACCATGCTTGTTTGACCGCGAAAAATTTCAAAAATTTGAAGTTATCATAATGTGATTAAAAAGCAAAAGGGCCTAAGTGCCAAAAAAATTTCTTTTTGAGACTATGCCCATATTTTAGTCCACGTGTATATTGTACATACAGTACCCACTTTCACTCTAATCGCGGTAGTAGGTACGTACTTGTCAAACATTCCGATGTCTCGTGTATTCTCATATATTCGTACAACAACGTGATCTGTGCCTCGTGTTCGGAAATTCGATAGTGAGACACGTATAACCTAACCTGCAGGTGTATATTGTACAGTTTGGTGAGATGTAGGTATATGAGTGGACGTTTATACGCGCCCGGAAATAACGTATCCATACACCGCGATTCGTTCTACATCACGTATCATAGTTGTCTTTAACTATAGGGACAAAAGGTAGAAGAAGAATGAGCAGTTCGAGTCTCTCTTTCTCGCACTCTGATCATGCATATTGATGATGAACTGTAGTTTACGCATATATGCACATATGTTACATGCATATATCCTTCGAAAAGATACGTGCGGACGATTCAAGTGGTAAACTTTCATAAATATTTATTATACAGTCTGGCATGTATGTACAGATATTTTAGATACACGTAATCCATACACGTAAAGATGTTCATGATTATTCATTCGGTTTATATAGACAAATTCAATCCAATCGTTTTCCATGTATGTATAGGGCATATTTCTTTGTCATTTTGTGATTACCATTCGAAGTAAATAGGAAAAAAAAAAGATTTTTTTCTTTGACTTGGAAACTTGGCTATATGTCTGAAAATCTTAGACAGAATCTTGGGAAATATGGCTTGGAATCTACAGCTAAAATTGCAAGACGGGGGTAAGTCTTTTGGTTTTAAGATAGAAGATGAAAAAAGGAAACGCATACGCACATCGTGTGTGACTGAAAATTATCTAAAAATTTATCTAGCGCTTAGTTGTGAAGAATTAAGGTGGACTTGTTAGATATACATATGTATATATTTGCACTGCCGAACAACTTTCGAAAATAAATCGAGACACATAATCTTTGGTTTTATGCAACTTGCGTGTCTCGCGTTTTTTTTTTAGCACTGAACCATAAGACTTTTCGTGTTAACATTTTCTCTGGATTCGACCCTATATGTGTTCCTATAGATTGTGTCGAATTTTTATACAAATGCAAGGTACGTTACTGGACTAGTGAGACTCTCTTTGAAAAATGACGACTGGAATCGCATTCGAAAGTTCACATAATAAAACCGGAATTGCTAACGAAATAAGCAGATAATTTGACGGCTGACCACGTTGGAGCAGACCTAATGACTTCCCGCCTAGGCTCTATCAAAACCGTGAACTTTGGATAAAGAGTTTTAGAGTTGCATAAATTCTTGTTTTAGCTTGCAAACTATAATATGATAAATCGATTTTGAAAAATGCCTACTGATTGTTGAAGCCAATCCTATAAATGAAGACCAAGATCATAAAGATCCGTTGATCCGTTTTCGAGATTTTGTGGAATGAAGATGATTTTTCAAAATTTTTTTCAAATAAATCTATACCGCTCAAACTACTCGATCAAGCGATTCCCAAATTTAATCAGGTCTAGGCTACTGAAAACAGCATCAATTCGGACAAAAATCATTAAAATTCATTCATTCTTTTTCTATCTGTGATCGGATATGAAATTGATCATACACACCCAAAAGTTTGAAATAATAACGATCCGAAATAATTTTCTGGACCTGAAGATATCGAGGTCTCGTCATTTTCAAGGTGATGATGATAACTTATCCCTCATTTCAAGCAGAAAGTTGAAAAATGTCCAGATCAGTCGGCTTGAGTTGGTAAACGAAAAAAAATCTATAGAAAAAACAAAAAAATCCAAAAATATTGTTTGAGGTTTTGTCACGTAGTGTGTAACATATTACCAATTGGTGAATAATGAAAAATACGTAAGAAGTATCTAGATATGAAGGAAGAAGTATGGGAAGTGGCCCAGATAGTTGATAAAAAGTGGGTCATGCGCACCTACGGGATCAGTATAAGTTTATTGCGAGAGAGGAAAATGAAAATCTTGATAATTAAGCGGTTAATCTATACAACACGTGCAAATAAACACGATCCTCGGTTGCACGCGATCAGTACCTACTCGTGGCGTGATGTTGGCTTATGAGGATCTCTATATTTCATAAATCATTGAACAAGAAGCGGAAACGTGATTCGAGTAGGCGTTGGGCTGGTCTGAGGCGGAACGCTATAGCCGTTGAGAACCGACGAGTGACAGGCGTGACGCGTAAGCTGGATCACACGCGACAACTGTTGATTAGCATACAATACCGTATACTGCAGGCTAATCTGATCACTCGTTGACGGCTTCTGTGCAGAGCTTAACGCCCAGAGAAATTCCCTCCCATTATTTCTCTCCCCGAATTCAGAGTTGTGATAGTTATACAGGAATTCTGTAAATATTTTTCAACCAATCACAAATTTCTTAGCAATAAACTTGCGGAAAATAACTTGGCGATTCAGACTGATAGGAATTTGGAGTTTTCTTATATTTTGCGTTGGTGAAACTGAAGCTAGAAGCCAGAGTTAGCAGCCAATCGAGCTAATCGTTTTCCAAATAGGATGATGCAGTACGGATTTATGACTTTTTCGGGAAAATTCATTCACTTTTCATGAATCATAGCGAAATTTCTATTTTTTTTTTTTTAATTTTCCTGCCTCATTTTTATTAACTGAGAATCGTTGGGCTACTAATTCTGGTTTCTATACATATAGCTTCAGCTTCATCTTATGCGACGATGTTTTCACTTTCGGCAAAGCACTTATGCATTTCGTAAGAGTTACATTTCTATAGTTGGTAGGTATATATGAATGCATTTGTATGGTTGAAGGTGTCAACGCATTATAGTTTGATTATAGGTAAACTTCGCACCTGTCGTAAACATGTAATTATGCTAAGGTAAAGTACATAGACACGATATACCTCGAGGTATCGGAAATTCATGTATATAGGCGAACGAGAATGGATGGAAACGAAGTGTCGTTTCAGTCTCGCGACTGCTTGCTGAGTAATTCTAGGAGTAAGAACCGCGTATCCCCTTGTCCGCACTATCGACAATATTACGTTTCGTAACCTTATCCCATTATTTTCACTCGAATTCTTTCGAGACAGTAGTTCTTTTTCTTTACAAGGGGAATCGGAGAATGGAAGAAAAAGGTGAAAAATTTATCGATAATCTTCCTGCGTCTGATGAGGTGTATCCGATTTTATGTCTACGAAAAGTCTAGACGAACCTTTCCAAGATGATAATATAAAGAAAAAAATCGAGATATTTTTTATGCATAGAATTTAGTTGTTCGAAAACTTTGTTAATATGCTTTGGAAGTTCCCATATCCCTTTGTCGTAGATTTACAAAAAAGGGTTTCCACCTTTCATGGTTTCATTCGAGGTTTCATTTAACCCTTCGATTTCAAATCGGGAAACCCATAAGTAAGTGCTTGGAAATCTAAGGGCCACAGCTTTTTTTTTGAATGGCTGCCGTATGCAATGTACATTATTGTTTCAATTTCAAAAAAATTTCAAGTTATATACATTGAACATTCTAGAACATGGAACAGCCGCCTTTATTCACGTATGAACCCGGCACAATCAAATGACGGGAGAAAAATCTGAAAGGTGTGAATCTGGAAAAACGCACCTTATTCACTAGAAAAATCATAATCATTGCATTTAAGAATTTGCTGGAAAAATTTCATGGACAGTTCACTTGAGGTACATACATACAATAGTATTTTTTAAGAAAATAACTGTTTCATAGAGTGAACAAAAAAAGAACATTCATTTATTCCTCAGTCAGGTTAAAAACGGTTGAATCTATGCTCAAGTATGAAATGGGGTCATTTCGATCCCGGGTGACCACGTAGGGTTAAAACCCTAGAAACTGTGAGTCACATTTGAAAATGTCTTCTTCTTCTTCTTCGTCTAGTCCTTTATGGCGTGCACCCACATTTGAGAATGTCAAATTCGATGATCACGATGATCGATCGATGAAAGATGAAAAGAAAAAAAAAATTAGAATGGAAACTGCCCATTCGGTTTGAAACGATTCGCCGCAGTACGCGATACGCCTCGCCTAATCACGTACGTAATTGCGTCTGTTGTGTCGAGCGTTTAGCTCCATCCCATCCAGGCTGCGTCGTTTCTAGTCAAGAAGTTGAGAAAAAGAATGGGTCAAGGTCCGTGAAATTGTTGATAGCGAGTCGCTTACGCTGCAGCTATAGTGGTCATTGTAACAGCGAAAGCAAGAAACTACCGAGGCTACTACAATCTTCACGCAGTGGTTCCCTCTTTGGGTTGGGTTCGACTTATAACGTGACTCGATCGTGTCGCCGCGCGGGACTTGAGTACGTACCTATACGTGACCACGTCTACGACGACGCACGCGCTTTAAACGCAGCGACGTTGGCTGGCGTCGGTCGGCGTCGCGTGTCTCTCCTACTCTACATTCGTACCAGGCAAGCATGAGGTAGTTTCGTACGTTTTCTCGCGTCTCTTTTCGCGTCTCTCGCGGGCGGCGGTCGCTTCTCTCTTACTTAGCTTGTTGAATCGAGCTCGGTAGCCTGGGCAGCTACTCCTCCTGCTGCTGCTGCTGCTGCTTGAGCTCTTTGCTTCGATATATACGACTTCGACCTCTTTCATGCTTTCCTAGTTGCATCGCTTCGCCAAAAGAGTACTCTCGGTTAATTAATTAACTTTCATTCTTCGCCTGTTCATCATGCAGGATTTGCTCAATCTCGGTTATTCGGATTTAGGACCTTACAGGGACGAAGAAAATTTAGAACAAAATGTTTATTGGTTACTTGTTTATTTTTTTTACTAACAAGTCATTATGTATTACAGGATAATTATGGAGAACGGAGGAAGAAAAAAAACAACATTTTGACAGATATTGTTTGAAATTTGGCGGTAATTAAGTTTTAACGTTCAATAAAATGTCATAAATTTGAATAAATTTCGCGAGAGAGAGAGAGAGAGAGAGAGAGAACTGATGAGGCGACACAGATTGCCACGGATTGTCACGGTGGGGGTCGAAAAATCGAACGACCATAATTCATAATCACCGGAATTCCGGAATTCAGCAACCCGAATATGAAACTTATGAATATCGCATAATCCAGGATCAAAAAGCTGAGAAAGACAGCTAAGAAGCCGAAGCACCTACGCATCTTAATCATCCGAATTCCTGTCGATCATTCATCCCAAGAGATTTTGGTGAATTTCAAAAATAGTAATTTTTCTGAATGTTGACTCATGTGAAAATTGTTGAGTTGCTATTTCGAATATTTAGTATTTTTGGCATTCAGGTTTTTGGTTTATCGAAAGTTCGTTAATTTTCAATTGTACACATATGATCGGTGCACCTGTGATATTTTCTTATTCTAATATTGTTTCATGCATATCGGCGTTATGGATCTTTATTGTACCAGACTTATTCGGATTCTTGGTTTTGAAACTTTGAAATTTCGGTCATTGTGAATTTTGATCTTTCGGTTTCAATACCCCAACCCCCCGTCAAGATATTTGCATGAATGTTTCCAAAACAGTTTTTTCGGATATAGGCTTTCCAGATAAGCCCTGCAACTAGCGTACCTAGATTAGTAATAATAATTACCTACTGTGATATTACGCCGTAGAGAGAGAACGACAGAGAATTGTCCGTTTGGCAAGCTATAGGCTGTAGTTAGTCTTTCAGTTAAAACTTATAGTGGTCATCGTTTGCCTCGACGCATTCCTGGCGCACACAACTGTCCTTAATGCGATACTGACCCGCGGTTAGTCCTCGGGCAGCGGCGACGACGACGCGCCTGTCTGCGCCCCTAGCCTATTTATTTATTTATTTATTTCATGTCGCGCTACCGACTGCCTAGGTATCTATCAATCACTTATTTCTACGCCTCGGTCTAGGTACCTACGATGGTAGAAGAAAATAAAAAAATCGAACATCTCATTAGAAAACGATGTATAAATGTATAGAGCGATTCAGAATTCGTGACGAATCTTTTACGGGGTCAATCCTTGTCGAAATTGAAATAAAGATTTCCTGGCTAGTTTTCGTCATTTTTTTTTTTCAATTAAACAAGAATTGATTGTCGTGAAATAATTTCTATTCCAATTTTGACACGAGAATTCAAACTAAATATCAGAACAATTTATATCTTGAAGAGACAATACATCAAAAATCGTTCGAAAAAATAGTTAGGCAAATGTTGGTCCCCATTTTGATGTGGTTTGGAAAAAAACACCGTGAATTATTATTTTTTCTTCTGACAATAGAAAACGGAAAACAGTGACAAGCGTTTAGGCCCTTAGGAATATTGGCTATTGAAATTTCGATTTTAATTTCAGCGAGGATTGACCCTGTGAAAGATTTATCTTGAATTCTGAATCACCCTGCATAAGTATTAGCAATAAATTTATCTTTCAACTATTTGGATACACACGTGGAAAATTGAGACACATGTTTGTCTGAAATTTGCTAGAAATCCTATATCAGATCCATAAATTATTCTTACGGTAGTCAAGTGTGAAATTCTTTATCGAATTTATCCAGTATTTCCAAAAAGACATTTTCACAACTGTGACTGCGATGAAAACAGGAAGTGGGGGAAAGAAACTGACAATTGTGATTATAGATAATTGCTGTTATTCGTTCAGGGCAAATTAACGATCTTACAATCAATTAATTCGTCAGTAAATCGAGTCTGAATGGTGCAATGTGGTAATTACAGCTTCTCGGTCTCCCAGCGACATTAATTATGACTAATCTCAATACACTTTTGCAATACTACTGTCTCGGTGGCATTAGTGGACAAATTTACGATCGTCTAGCGAGTTAATAATTCTCCTAATACGATCAAAAAAGTACGATATATGTGTATAGTAGTTGACCAACTCCTCGGTTCACGAATAGGTCGATTTCCAAAGAATCTACCGTTTTGTCTACCTAAGTTTGAAATTTATTGTTTAGAAAATAAATATAACGATAAGAAGATCGCTGGGGTAGCTGTATTAGTCTGAAAGTGGAATATTATGATATGTGACGTTGCTGCTGTTAAGATCAGGATAAAATTATAACGAACGGTCGCCGTCGACTAATGTGTTAATTTAGTTAATTTGGTTAATTTATTTAGTTCACTAAATACAGCCAAGCGCTCGGAGCGTGTCGGTTATTTTGTCGAGATTTGTTTACTACCTACCTTCGCTTTAATTCGGGATAAATTAGCCGGTGAATACAGAGCCGCTTCACGTTAATTAGAGACTTATTCCTAATTTGTTCGAATGTCTGTTCCTCTTGGGTGAGGAATTTGGAACTTCTGAACCGTCGAGTATAAGCTTACCGAATTAAGAGAACGCAAAGTAAATAGAATAACTAAAAATAACGTCACACGTAGTTCAAAACCAAATTATCAACAGTTTCCATTCATCATTTTAACATTTTTTCTACTCTATACTTACAATTAGTTCATCTCCTTCTTCTACTTATACAAGCTGTTTACACTAATAAAACAGTCCGAGTCCTATTATGCGTACGATAGTGTGACCCAGGAAGCTATCATCATTCTCTCTAATACGATAAATAGATAAACGCAACGACCGCGTGTACTAGGGGGCCGGACTCTGTCCTAGTTGCAGGGGAGACAACAGTGAACCGCTTTAGTTTTATCATCCAAATTGCTCGGTTGACAAATAGGACATCATGGTTGGAATTTTTTTACAGCTCGTCTCTTATAGGGGGGCATGGCACGTTTACGAACCCTTGATCAATTTTAGAGGGTATTTTTGAATACCCTTTCCACAAATCAGGTTGATAACAGACGGTAGTTTGACGAAGAAAATATAATGGAATAGAAAAATAAAGGGCCATGGACTGCCGTATCTTGAATCCTTATCGAGTCATGCTAGTAATTCTAATTCTTACAGAAAGCCTACCAAATTTGTGGCTATGAAGCACTTTTTTTTTTTTTTCATACCTGTGTATTATCTTAGAGAAAATTAAATATTTCTCATCAAGAAACCTCAGTTTTCAGTTTTTCTTTCATTAACATACCAAGTTAAAATTAGTAAAGACTGCGAGTTTGGTAGAACTGCAGGTCAAACTCAGTATCGGCTTCATGTATACTGAAGTTTATAATATCTCAATTTTTTCGGCAAACTACCCTCTATGTTCACCTTGAACTGTAAGAAAATTTATCAGGTATGAAAATAACTCGATGTGTGATAAAACCAATCGTTCATCACCGAACGCAAGTTTCGTAATGATATACATATTTTTGCGTTCATGCGTGTCTTACGGCGTCTTTTTCAGACGTAGTCGAAATTTCTCGACCGAGCAATCCGCGCCACATATTATTATACATATTTACGATTCGAGAATTGCACCATTCGAGAATAAAAATTAATCGAGACCAGAGCAAAAGACTCGCAACGTTATATTGCCGTGGTGAATTAAGCCTCTATTGTCATTTAACTTTCGCATGATTTGGACCATTAAGCCCACGACGGGTGGCCAAACATACGAGTACATCCACAGTCTGCTTTCGACTGCAATATAAGATTTGCATCCTTTGATCGAGGCGACTGATGATCTAGCTGGGATATAAACTTACTCGAAGTACTATACCTATATAATATATATATGTATTCAAGTTTTTTTCACACTCATTTCAAATGCACATAGAAATGATCTGTTAATGTCTCAGCCAGACTAGCAGCTACTAGACGAGTGAAACCTGCATCTTTATATACGCGACGAGATTAATTACGAAACATACGAGAATTATCTTCAAATTATAATAATTTCACACCCGTCACATTTCGAATGAGACGTCTTACCGACGGATCACAATGAACATAACTCACTGCACCAATCTTTCGACGCAAATTATAATATCCTACCAATT
This sequence comes from Ametastegia equiseti, assembly GCA_963989295.1. Lineage (NCBI taxonomy): Eukaryota > Metazoa > Arthropoda > Insecta > Hymenoptera > Tenthredinidae > Ametastegia > Ametastegia equiseti. The sequence continues at coordinate 13,342,313 of OZ022389.1, read as the reverse complement.
CATTCCGAAATGCCTTCGAGGGAACATTCCTCTTCTGACCGCAGTGCTATTTTCTTTCTTATATTTCAATTCGGGTGACAAATGGAAAAAAAAGGCGTATAATTTAAGCATAAAAACACATTTCCAACCAAAAAAGTTAATTTTTCGGTAAAATGTAAATTTTTGCGGATATGCCCTTCTGGTATTAGTGGGGGTGATTTATTCAATGAAGTTAACGTCAAAATTTCTCGCTTTCAACATTGACGGTTTTTTTTCCATTTTAAAGCCTTTCTAGTCGAATGACGAAAAAAAAAATGTGACGCCCTTTTGCCGTAGAGAATTGCGAAAGGACGTAAAAGTGTAGCTTAGGATCTTTTTCCATTTATAGTTACGCGAATTATGTATGTGATGATCGTGTGACTGCGAATATCGGTGCAGGATGTATTTGAAAGATTCGCGTTGGAATTTACTCATCTAGTTTCGCGAAAAGCCACCCTCTATATATATATTGCAGCTATTAATTGAATCAATCAGGCGCATGATACCTTGATTGCCCGTGTATCCATCTCCGCCGAAATTGCAATCTCATCGTCAGCGGCGGCTCATTGAAAGCCACGCCTTGCCATTCGGGGTTAATGCACCGACCGCTACGTGCCGAGTACTGCAGTGCTATGCTGAAATTGCCTTCCCTCCAAAACTCATTACACCTTAACTTCTGCCATTTTTTTTTTTTCTTTTCATATTCATTCTTTATTAAGTTCAAGGCCGCAGTTGCCAGGGTCGTGGAATTTTTACGAATCACCTTTCGTCGCTCAATTTTAACAACTTTCATAAGATTATCTTAATTTTTTTAAGATTTTTTTCCTCCCATGAAGTTTTTTAATTCGTTTCAATATTTTGTGAGCGACATTGCGCTCCGTAATTATCGGTGTTGAGGATATTAGCAAAAATAATTATTCGACGTTGATCTAGTGACGAAATAAAAATGATATCTAGTTTGTATTCCGTGGGTAGAAAATTGTCCCAAAATAGTACATTACGATACGAGTACGGAAAAAAAAGCATCCGTTCGGAAGTTGATGGGAAATGTGCTTGAAATTCCGAACGTTCGTTTAAACCGAGGTTTAAACGAAAATTTCAAAATCGTATAGGCTTCACCACGATCTTTAATCCACTAAAATATATAAAGTATAGCTACAGATTTTGGATTTGTTGAAAATCTAGGATCATTGAAAGATTTCAAAATTCACTAATTTTGAACTTTTAAATAAGCCTAATATAAAATTTTCATGCAACTTTCGTTCAAATGAACGTTCGGAACTTCAGGCGCATGATTGGAGAAGTTTTTTTTTTTTTTTTTTTTCATTTCCACCGAGGGAAAGTTTGAATTGAAATACTTCGTGCTTCTCAAAGTTAACGAGCTTTTTGAAAAACGGATACCAAAAACTTCAGATTATGGTAGGATATATTTAAAAAAAAAATTTCAATTTTCTGCGATGATCCTTTGACAATCCAGTTGCGAAGCAGAGATTCTGCAAAAATCCTTGCGTATTAACATCCATCGAAGAAAGTTGAAACATTTTTTTCAGAATATGTCCCATTATAATCTGAAATGCTTGGTATCCTTTTTTTGATTGGACGTTTTGTTTTTGGCCATTTTGAAAATTAAAAGGTGCCTTCTCCAAAATCCCTTGAGTTCGGATGGAATTTTTTATCAAACAATTATAACTTTCGTTTACCATTTCAACTATAGCTCCCAGACGACGACTAGTGCAGCAGTGCGGTAAACGTTTTTTCCCAACTACCTCCCTCTCCTCGTTGTCGCGTCAGCCTAGTAAACGTGACTTGTCTGAAGTAAGTTGTGCGGGTAACAGGCGGTAACTGACGATTCATGTAAAAAACAAGTGGTCAGGCATGTCCTAGCTATTCAGAGCAAATTCCATGCCAACCAGCTGATCGAGTAGTCGATTAAACCGACCACCCCCCCCCGCGTTTTACTATCATTTATACTTTTCTTTACCTCTTCTAATTGGCTTCGCCACGAATTCTTATTTCTTGTTTTGTTATTTTTCGAAATATTGTTTGGGCAATTAGTATAACAATTCAGAAAAATATAAGGAATTTCATTCCACGCATTATAGTCTAGGTTACAAAATTTGAAATTCGATAAGATTTGAACCGCCGAAACGGCGTGGCGTCAATTGATTAGCGTACCTAAATCTACCAAATCTTACCACATGCTTTTCTATACATATACCTACCTATATATATTTATTTATCACTATGTTGAATACCGTGGGGTGACGTCACGAGAAATGAGAACCGTTTCTGCTCACGTAACCTTCCAACAGAAAATTTTCAGTACTTTTATTGAAACAAAAAAAGAACAAAAAACAAATAGGTACGTACCTTTCTAATTGTGTCGTATAGTCGTATTGCGAATCGATGTTCAATGAATACAATATCGGTACTTCTAGCGAGTGAGAAATTCAATTTTTTCAAGTTTTGTTCTATAACGAATCCAATTTTCATTCTCACCGATTAATATTTTGCAAATTTTCATCATTTTTCCAAAATTATAGTTTCTCCGGTTAATCGAATATTTTGACCCTGGCATTCGATAGTTTGAATTTGAATTCCAAAAATATATGCTTGAAACAAAATAAAAAACAAAACGAATCGATATTCTTTACTCACGCGTGGAAGATGATGAAGAGTTATGATCTCCTGGTAGAATGGACAATTTTTTGTGATCTCAGACGAGAAGTTGTATCCCATCCACAGTGAGATAGGAAAGTAAGTGAAATTTGAGCGGAACGATTGCGGCCGATAAAAATTGAAAGAAAAAAAAAAAGAAAAGAGAGAGAAAAAAAAATGTACATGTTGATCTACTTTTTGAGGCTCCGGTTGATTTCGCTCGAGGGTTATGTTTGCACAGCCTTCGATAGCTCAGTTGGTAGAGCGGTGGACTGTAGTTGGTTGAGAAAAATTAGAGACATCCATAGGTCGCTGGTTCAAATCCGGCTCGAAGGAGTAAATTTTTTTTTTCCTTTTTTTTTTTCATCCAAAATAATTTCGGAAGTTTTATGGAATTACTATGCAAATGATCGTTGTAATGGAAACCGCTTTTTAAAGACATTAGAATTTTTCTTCACTCGGCCACTTCAGAGGCTGCAGAAAAATAAAGGACTAAGTCGAGCCACCAGGTGGTTATAAGATCCGGAGGTAGTTATCTGATATCTTATCTATATCTGTGTAGAAAAAAACGTCCGAGTAGCATGAAGTGAAGTGTATATCTATAATATCCACGCCGCAAAGCGAGTCAAGCGTTCAACTTTGTCTGACTAACCGACTAACTAAGTGCACGAGGTTTTTCTTTCGGCCTTGATCAAAGGATCCTTTAATTGGTACCTACCGCGATGAAAATTACTGCGGCACTCCACTTCGTGGTACATGTAGCACACAACTATTTTGTTCCAGTTTTCATCTCTTATTCCTACTTATATATGTGTAAATTGAATGAGGAAAAAGATGATGTGAAACTGTAGGTATAGGAAGAAATCCGAGGCTTTTGATCATATCGTTTCAATACGACGTCAGGATTCATAGTCCTGGATTGGGGTGTACCTATATAAACGAAAGGCCGAAATAACGGGGAAAAACTTGAGAATCTGCAGCTTGTGATCCGGGATATCGATTGAGATTTTGCGTGATTATGTACTACGAAATTCAAATTTTTTTGAATGAATTTTGTTCTTCTACTTTTCGTCTAGTCATGGGGAAAAGGATTCATTCATTACTGTGACTTGATAACTCTGAAAAAAATTATGATCTTCGTGGAACGTTTGACGTGAATCGGAATTGATCAGATGAACATGGAAATTATTGACGATATAGCAAGCATTGCCATTTCTCGTTCATTCTTTCTAATTCTCATTTGCCAATGTCCATATTTTGATGAGTCTTCTTTGATTATCGCAACATAAATTTGGATTGATAGGCCTTGAATTGGGGGCATACTCAGCTGATACATAATTTCCCAGAATTATATTATCGTCAAAAATGAATGGATCTAAAACGTAATTTCAGTTTTTCTTCATGAAAACTCATTTTTATTTTGAAAGAAATGCGTTTCCATCGTGTTGAAGTGGCATATGTGCGTATGCAGTGAGCGGTTCACCTGCAAAAGATCAAAATTCCGAATTTTTGTACTACCGATCTAGAGTTTTTCGAAAGATCATTTCCCCGAACGTTTACGTAGCCAACTTGAATCATGCCGAATCAGAGAACATCTAAGGTCACAAATTTCGAAAGCTAAAGGTCCGAAAACCGAAAATTCCGGATGTCGAACTTAACGCTTATGCAACGTCATTTATTTGACAGCTTTGTCATGAGCTTCCCTTAAATTTGTGGTTTTTTGGACTTTTCGAGCTTTAAACTTTCGGATCTTTGAGCTTTCTGCGTTTCAACCTTTCCTAATTTGCGAGTTCTGAACTCTCAAGTTTCCAGAAACTCAGAATCGTGTCTCAAATAAATTCGGAATTTTGACCTCTCGGAACTTTTGGAATTCGGAAGTTCAATCCCGCCCTGATCGAACCGAAAGGATAAGATCCAGGCATCGTAATTTTATTCCTTCGTTGTTTTGCTCAATTCGTTGTATACCGCATCCTTTTCCCGTTCGCTGACATACGAGGTGAGAAAGCCCCGCGGGAGTGGGTTAGGTGTATAGTACCTATACCTTATATACTTGTAGGTATACGAAGGCTACCATGCCAATTACGAGACGCAAGTTCGCCGCTGTATTATAACAGAGAGAATCCAGCACCCAGGAGAACCTCGACCCTACTACGACGTCGTCGTCGTTCTCTTGAGGTTGTTGTTTGTCGTCGTCGACGTTGGGCCCGTTTTATTTGCCTTAGAAGAAATAAAGAGACTGTAGATATAGAAACGAGCCCTGAGTAGTAGCAGCAGTCAGCAGCAGTCAGTAGTAGTAGCCCGTGTACGCGCCGCCCAGGCTCAAGAGGTTGATTTCGTAACGAGTGATAAGCATCGCTTTGCTGGACGGGTTTCAAATTAATGTCAAGTCTTTGGATCCGAAAAAGAGTTTATTAACGCCCAGCACCAGTTATACCCACCTTAGTACGTACGCTCTAGGCTATGTCGTCGTTTAATTTAATTACCGCAACGTGCGAGCTTCTGGTTCATTTGAATCGCAATCGTTTATACATATAATACATATCCACAGATAACACCAGAACCTCCTTCTCTGCCTAAAGGAGATCATCATTGTTTTATCATAGAAATTTATTTCCATGAATTAACGATCCGCTGATCAGTCAATTACCTGTTAATTATATTTGTGAATACATGTTTGTAGTGTTTTTTTTTTCGTTATTCCAAAATAGTAGACCCTCTTCAGATCTCACAAAATGAAATGCTCTGTTTCGGAATACTCGTTGTAGAAATTTATATCGATGAGGGAAGAGACTCGTGGACAAGAATTCGATATATTTATGTTTCATGTTGGTGAAAAAACATGCTTTTCCGCACTTGCAAATTTTGCAGATTTTATTATTTTTTTTTTGTAAAAACGGTCGTTCAATATTTTAGAATGTTCAATCTATAATATCAATTTTTGTTGAGTTAATCGGCATCGCACAATGTTCGAATAACAAGTGTGAAACGACACTATAAGGGCCGATTCATTGAAAAGTATCAATATAGTTTTTTTTTTTTTTTTTACTAAGATAATCAGTAATCAGTACTTGATAATCATGTTACCAGTATAACCACGCGACGTTGATACTTTATATATTGCAGAGCGTGTCTCGTTTTCAGCGCAACGTCAAAGTCGAAATAAGAGAAAAAGATAGAATAAAAAAAATGTCATAAAAAAATAAAAGGAAGGAATTAATTATATGTACGTTTTTTTTTAGTTTCCACTAGCGTAAAACAGTACCGACTTTTCGAGGATCCAATCCATCGAATCTTTATAATTATGGATCCGTGACGTCGATAAAGATCTAATAATTTCTTCAAAATTATAGAACACCGCTGTGAAACAGCGCCTACAGGCTTACTTAATGTTATGACGCAGCTCCAGGAGACGCGGATAATTGTGTCGTACAGGGAGCCATCAGGATCAGATTAGAATCGGTCCAGATATCGTGAGTGTATCATGCTCTTTATTATATGTACGGTTTGCCAATGTCTGATCGTTATATTCCGAATGAATTTCGCCATTGATACCGAATCAAACGGTGATCATTGCCTTGTGCAGTGGTTTCTGAAAATTGTTCAAATCCCAATATAATATACGTCTTCTTAGATGATTTCAGAGTTTTATCCATATCCAAGGTGTTCATATACAATAATGTCTAGATATTTTGTCGAATTATTAGAATTAAGTTAACGGTCTTCCATGGTCGTTAGTACATTTTAATACTGTTATTACTCATCGCGTACATATATAAGATCAAAATTTGTGTAGGTAGGTAGTAGATACCAATTCCTATAACTCCGCACCCGTAATTATACTCCAACTTTCCTTAGCCCATTAATTACGGCTAATTACGATATAAGGCGAACGATTTAATCCGTGAATTCTCACAGCTCTGCGTCTTGTATACGATTGAACCAACCAACGGAAGTGTGTCGTTTATTTTCACTATATTCTTTTTTCATCTTATTTGTCAATATTTTTTTTTTTTTTTCTCTTTTACTTGTCTTTATTCGACACCATCTTGGATCCGGAATGATTTTGATGATTTGTGTCTCAAAACAGGAGTAGCTATATATCTATGTTAATACTCGATTGAGCGCTCCATGTGTCAATTTTATTCCGTTATAGCGCAGGAGGCTATAAATTCTAATCAATCGTGATCGTTATTAGAATCTGGCACCATATCACAATTCAACTTGCGACCGAATATAAATATTTCGTTCTCGACTAGTAATCATCTATATGGCGAGGGTAAATGACTTTTGAACACTAGAAAATTAACCATCGAACGAATCAATATTATATATATCATGTATATACCCTTCACTCTCTCCCGGTCTTTGATACGGGTCTTTGCAGCTAAAGGCGTTTACTTATATTTAATTATTTACCTAACTGTTGCTGTAGCCACATTTGTGTATTGTACGTATCCGTATAGATACGCGTATGTAGAGAACACTATTTTAACAAGCAACTCGAGTAATATAGAACGATAGTAAAATATGTAACTTGCGAATATAGAGCTATGAAAATAGTATTGTAACAAGCGGAGGTGATACGTATACGACTCTATACACTATGTGTGGGATTATACAGGTATTGAGTTTCAGGTAGTACCTATACGAAAGCCAGCAGCACAAAAACGGCTTTGCTTAATTATTACGTCTCGTGGTTTGATCTGATTAACGTGGCCCACGGTCAAGCCCGTGTCGTCGACATTAGTTTTGTTTCTTAAACAATATTTCAGTCCATATAGGTAGTACACACGTATCTTATATTGCCTCTGCTAACGAGTACGGTACCGAATGGTTTCTTGAAAGGATATCTTAGCATACGGATTGCCGGTGGCGTTCGTAACGAACCTGCAATATTTTTCACACGTAGACAAATTTGCTTTACTATACATAGAGTTTGGAAGAGGGTGATCACTGGTAACTAGAAAAATTTTAAACTAATCAAAATATTAGAAAATTGAATTCAGGAGTGACTAACAGCCAGGGAAGTTCTTCAGACTATAATATGGTCATTTGTGGTTGGTGAGTTTGGAGAGTAGAGTGTAGTGGGGTCGTTTCGAAACGTTCATTCAAATATTCAAATGGCCAGATGATAAAATCGTTTTGAAAGAATAACTATCGAGCGATATAGGTATAGGTATAAGTCGATAAATTTACATCTAGCAATATTAACATTGTTTGCGAAATACATTATAATTGTAAGTCGAAAGAAGAATGGTCGATCTGAGTCAGAGATCGACAATATATCTTGTACGGCAAATTAAATATCTCGTAAGTTCAACCAGCTGTGATACGTACGGTATTAATGGTATTATTTAATAATTTCCGACACTGTTTCATCGATGCCATTTCCCTGATTGTCAAAGACACAATCGAGTTTCAAGGGATTCATACGTTACAGGTATTCGTTTGAATAGCTTGTCCGAATCAAAAACTTGACAACATGATTGAAACTATTGCATGATTTCTAGATATGATTTCATTTTTCCATCATCTTCTGTCTTTCTTTTCATCGCCCCAAGTCCTTAAAAAATAAGTAACGTTCTCAGTTTGATCACAACGGCTTGTTACCCAAACTATTAGACAAACACATAGAACGTCTCTAAAGAGGTTGTTGAACTTGACTGCGGGAATCTTAACGCGTGCCAGAATTTTTTTTACATACTATTTAGAACGTACATACTTTAGATTTCGAATGAACAATAAGAAATTAGATATGCATCTTTGGATTAACATCGACGACGATCCCATTCCATTTCTCTAGACTAGACATATACTATGATTAGGATTCATTACAACAGTTTTTTTATTTTGGTTTTTTTCCTTACTAATGCTGTATCCACATTTATAGATTCGATGATTTTCCATTAATGCTGATCACTGTAGCGCGTAAAAGATTCAACGATTCTTTACGATCAGAATCGAATGTTCGGGTGAAATTTGAATCTGAAATAAAAATGAAACAGAAGTATAATGGAAGAATCGATTTGGTATCACCGTATGATTCGTCACAGTTGTATCTGACTGAGTGATTATTAGAGATCGGAGTCTCGATCGACTATTACATATTCCATAGCAATTACCTAACCAGTAGTTTCGGCAAACGGTACACGTTCTATTTTTAAATGACCAACACTTTAAGTTTCGCTTCGCACGAGTTCAACGGTTAGTTCTAATTTTTTATTTTTTTTTCAATTTATCCATTTTTTTTTTCATCTCTTTCTTTATTCCCTTTTTGTTTTCGTCCAATTATCGAGCACATAGTCTGCGTCTAGGGCTTCAACACGTGTGTCAAATACGCAAATACGTATCCGTAATACGTATCTATGGGGCGAAAAATGCAAATTGCGAGTCGATACTTTCGCCGTCGTATAATTTTACGCCAAGTAATGCAGTCTTATTGTCAATGGTAAGTATATTCGTTTGTAGAGTTCTGTACCTGTATACGCATATATATGCTCTTCTCATTCATAAAAGGACGAAGGAGGGGACACGGTTTTATTTAGTTTCGTTTGATTTGCTTCGCTTAAGGGATCGTCTCAGTGTGACCCTTCGAAAAAACACTGATTTTCCGCGATTTTTTTTTTTTCAATGTTGTAACAAACTAATCGGTCTGGTTTTTTTTTATAAATAAATACATTCATGCCGAATACAAAATGATTTTCTTTACTTTTATTTCTTTGTTACATAATGATTAAATAAATTGTTGAAATGACACGTTGAAAAAAAGTGGTGTCCACCCTCAAAGGAAGAGTTTTCGAGATATCTATTTCCAATTTTGAGAGAACGTTTTTAACGGCATTCTCTATCGCGCTATGGAAGCTTTAATTTTTTTTTTTAAGCTTCCTATTTTTTTTTCACGAAAAACTGTCGAAAAAAAGGACCAAATTTTGTCAAATTTGAAAAAAAAGCTCCATAGCGCGATAGCGACTTCCATACAGATGATTGATCTTTTTGAAATTTTCGATTCAGATCAAAATTGCGGCCGCAATCGTGGGCATCGTACAGGACCTTTTTTTTTAACGTTTCATTTCAACAATTTATTTAATTATTATGTACTGAATAAATAAAAGTAAAAAAAAATCATTTTGTATTCGGCATGGATGTATTCATTTATAAAAAAAAAAAAACCAGACCAATTAGTTTAGTGCAACATTAAAAAAAAAAAAAAATCGCGAGAATCAGTGATTTTTCGAAGGGTCACACTGAGACGATCTCTTAAGTTTGCTTTGCGCTTTTGCAAATCCTTTCTGGTCCTTTGAATGCTACCTGTTTCATTATTACGCTGGGCGACCATTCAAACGGAAGCGGGTCTCTCTATCTGGTCCGATTATCATAAGCCGTTGATTTATACCTTTGTCCATTCGATTACAAAACCACCTATATGGGACAGGCAGGCAAATATAAATGCCGTTTGAACGTGTCGCTTTAGAAAAATAACACGTTCAATTTTGTCCGGGAAATGAGATATGGGCTTCTAGAACGCGCAGGTATCGTTTATTATATATCACCTTCTCCGTGCATACACCTGGTGGCCGGTCTTCAACATCGTTATTATTCTGAAGCGATTCGTTTCTGAAACGATTATTATTGCTTCGTTTTTGCTTGAAAAAATTAAGTGGATATACCTACCAATCACGGTTACGTTATTCGAAGAAACATTATACTTTCTTCAAATAATTATCATTCGTCATGAAACATTATTCTCTCAAAGGGGGTTAGAACAAAAAGGTTATACCTAAGTGGCAAAGAGATGGATTTTTTTATACGTTAGAATACTTCAAATGTGAAAGAAATAGCAAAAAAAGAAATGAAATCAAAAACATTTCATAGCATTTTTCAAACTGTTACTTATACCCTTTTAACTCCATCCCCCCTTATCATGTTCTGAGCAATCATCACACTATTCCGAGGTGTTGATTAGAAAATATGGTTAAAGATCGTAATGTTAAGCAACGAAATAATCGCAAGAAATTCTTTATTTTATGACTTGGACAGTTCGAAAGCAGTAGAATATAGTTCATAATTTGCTCAAGTGAGTAAAATACAGCTAAATCGTTACTTGGCAACTCTAATAATATTTGAGTTATGAAATGGTGAATTTTTTCCAAAAATTCTGTTTAACATCAACGTTACGAACTTCAACTTTATATTAGGAAATGTATGAATTTTGTTCGAACCACACTATCTTTCGCCAGATGAATGTAATTGGGTCAATGAATGCACGGTCGTTTTGGTACAACAGCCAAAGTCTACAAAACACGGAGTTGACTAATTTCGTTGCTTGGCTTAATCGGTTGACATGGCATCGTTTAATTTCGGTTTCTCGTGGGTTGGCGTATATAGTGAATCGTTTTTGGCTACTGTACATTATCGGCTACAAGTTCGAATGTGCTCGAAAAAATCAATAAAATACCGGCAACTTTCAAGCGTAATTAATTGTTTTATCTCAGCACGCTGAGGACAACGTTAAACGAAGGATCGTAGGTGTGTCGTGTGGTAAAATAGCACGAGCTCTATGTTCTCTCCGAATGCACCATACTTCACGGTTTCACAATCATTCAATTAACAGCTGAGTGTGGGGCAGGTGTAGGCTGCTAGAAGCAAGAAGCTGGCTGTTAAAACTACCGTCTAGTAGTTAGCAGAGTGTCGCATTGCCCAGGGCCGTATTAAGTCGTTAGTGGGCCTTTCGTTTAGATACTTTATTAAAATATGTATTTTGATAGTTTCTATGATCGAAGATTGATTATTTGTTCATGGAATTTCCCAGCCATCGAATCACGCCTCAAGAAAATAGTTTTTCCACAATCATTCGACTAGTTATAACGTTCAAGACCTTCTAAATCGTCGCTCAAAAAGCGGTGATCACGTCTACGTCCATCAACACTTGAATGAGATCTGATTAGACATTTACACATATTGATTGTGCGGCAATGACAACGACTAAAAACTAAAGAATACTCCAGTACGAATTTGGCTGTACCAACAATACAGGCTATCTGTTCTTCGTGTAAATTTTACGTCCAAATTCATCAGCCCGTCAAGTCATGGACAATTTTTTGGTCACTGTCCAAGCTGTTGAGGCAATGAAATTATTCTACCGAATTTACATACATGGATTAGAGGATCGGAATTGAATGATACTTGGAGTAAAAACTATGGCGGAAATTCGAAGTCATCATCCTCATATCTATACATATTGCTCTTGATATTCACCCTCTGAAAAGAAGTGCAGTGTTGCTGAATCGTACAACAGCAACAGGAACTTTTTTGACAAAGAGACTCCAGGGTTTCTCGATAAGAGAATGACTTGCTCGAAATCCAAATTCATCAAGACATGATTTGATCCGAAAGAATACACGGAGAACGTTTACTTCGAATCATGAGCGTCTCATTTTAAAATACCTACCGCACAAATTTCGGCATATCGTTGGTCCGATTCGATTTCTCTAGGATTGAGATGGCGAGGAATACCTACATATGCAGGCATACATTCAGTGCGGAAAATCGGTAAATCAAAGAGGTGGGGTAAGTGTTCCAATTACTGACACTTTTGTTAGACCCAATTATTGACACTTAGATTTTCTTAAATTGCATATCGATTATGAGAATTTTGAATGTTTCCGTTACACAAATTAGTTTCTGGAGACTCAGGGAATACGAATTAACTTTTGGATAATTTGATAGTGCACAATGAAGAGGAATCGTTGGAAAATGTCAATAATTGGGACAGTATCAGTAATTGGAACATTTCTCTTAGATCCGGACCAACGACGTGCCGGTATTCGAAATAAGACGATTATAACGATGTGAAATGAATTTTTCGACGAAATAAATTGATTTCGGACTATAATTGTGAGTTTGACTTCAGCAGTTACATACATACGTGCAGGTCATATACCCTGCTTTGGTGGTCGAGGCTTTAAGAATTTTTTTTTTTCGAAAGTCAGGTACCTAGACAGCTGCGGTTCTAATTTCTGCGGAAATCACTGGTTCGTATCCGTATAACAGCGGCAAATCCAAGTGCTGTCAATATTGCGACACGTGCGCGCTATGTATGTACATACACTGGCTTGGCTTGTGGCATTGTTAATGCGTTACCAACTTCGCGAGATACCTGCCCTCATTCATTCCCCAGTCCCTACGAACTAGCGCTGAGGCCACTGATATGGATACCGTGTTGCTGCCACCACTTTACCCGGTCTTGTATGATACCTACCTACTATTCTATTGGAATACACATGTGTACCTATGGGCAGCTGCGCACACGATAGACCAGCATACCCAGACACGCTATACTCTAATGTAAACGCTGCATATGTACCTGCACAATCATATACGAGTGTATGTATAGACATGCGTTATACATTACGTAGGTGGACTCGTTCGGTATAATTAGTCATATTTTTCTTAACACCGTGTCTGTGTTACAATATGTGTTACGTTCGAAAGTGAGTGGACCTTATACGACTAACGTACGGTTGCCTTGGTAGCCGGTGGTTTTAACGCAGGCTGTAGGTACTACCTAGCTGCATCTATAGTCTTCCGTTCTAGATGACAAAACGTTCGCCCAGACGTCTGGACGCCTTGTAAGTTGTACTACGTACATATCATGAGCGTAACGTAATGTATACAGATATGAACTAAGTGCAAAGGAGTTTAACGACTGACTTTGCACAATGATCACGATCTAGTCAGATCTGCAGACTCTTTCGAGAATTCTCGCGATCTGTATGTATATATATCTATATCTCTAACAAAGTACGCGGATTAATTAATTTCTAAGATCCTGATTAAACCGGCCATGGCGGTGGGTAAGCGTTAGTTAAGGTTAGGTAAACGTTCTACGAGTGCTCGTTTATTAAGTCGCTTAGAACAGGACAGTGACCCACTGTCTACCGTTGCACATGTATAGTTGGTATAGTTGTAAATCTACACAGAGCAATTAGGACTTTTTTTTTCTTGGAACCAGCTAAGAAAACGATCATCGTCGCCTAATAGCTGATCTTAAAAGAAGTCATCGACCTGCATGCTGCTATAGCTTGTCATTTGGATAACTCGAAATCTGTTAAAAAATTCGGTTTATCACCCCAAAACGATGGCGGATTCTGGAGCTTTGGGGTTGTTGAGAGTTTTTAGTTGTTGAGGGTGAGAAAAAAGACTTCGAAATTATCTCTTCGGATGAGAAACTTTTCTTTTACCCTGTGAAAGCTGAACAAAAATTGGATTCTCGATGGCTATGTCATCCCTTTACGGTAAAAGTCGATTCTAACGATTCGTGAGGTCTGAGGTTTACTCAAATTTAAACGCTCCAGCGTTTCGACTTTTGCTGGACTTTGCGCTGGCCAGGTATAGGTATATATATGCCGCGACGTGGTTCGTTTTGCACGCTATAGAATTATATTCAAACCATAAACGTATGTGCCTTCCTTTTTCTCGTCGCGCACTATATTCCTCGGCTATTAGCGCTAATCGATTACTCCGTGACCGATCGAATGATTTAAATAAACACTAGGTTCGGTCAAAATTGGGCACCGCGCTATGCCGCCACGCCCTTTAGAATAGTAACAGTACAGTAACGTATATACCTACACCACGTTCTACATACAACATTACGTATCGATTCAGTTTCATTTTTATTCTTAGCCCTAGTTCTGTGCCTATTACACTAACCCAATGTATGCAGGGGAAAAGGAAATCTGTAAAACAGGCTAGAAAAATGACGAATTGCAAATTCGCCTAAGATTCAATGAAGGTTTTTTTCGCTTAGAAAATTTTCGATCTATAAAATAAAATATTTTGATTCCCATGCGAGACTGGGGTATGTTTGAAAATAATTTACTCTAGGTACTTGACACTGTATACTTATGTATGCAAATCTGTTCTAATGTCATGATTACATCCGGCTTCTGTCACTGGGTTATAGAGGTATAACTGCGGAGTAAACGGTGACCGTAACATTATCAAATCTATGGTATAATCGCGTGACATGATCTGCAGGGGGGGATAAGGGGATGGAAATAATATCATTATATAAGATAAATTGGAGCAACGAGATATAGCAGCAACTGCAGGAGTAATTACGTATTCAGAAAGAGTGACTGTATATACTCTTATAACCACCTACGGAGTATCGTGTGCTTTTGAGATTCTAGACGTACGCTAAAGTAGTATTATATATATACAGGACAGGATCAAGTATTTGTATCGTTTACAGTAAACGCGAGCGACTAGAGGACAAGCGACTACTCGAGCAAGCTAGGAAAGCAATTGAATTAGTTACCAGCCCGTGGGGTCTGGCGTCTTAATGTACTAGCGACAGCCTGTCCCACTATAATGCGAATGTAAAAAACTTCTTCGGAGAGAGCGGAGCCGCGTTGTGCTCCTGTGGCATTAGGAGAATTGAAGTTTGCTCTATGGGATAGCTAGAATAAGTGAAAATTTTTTTGAATTTCAGTTTCTAGGTAATATTATATTCAATTACCTATTGAGACAGAAGTTCTTGTTGAGAAATCCCGTTGCGATGTTAGGTTATAACATTTAGTGGATTTTTCTTATGTTCAATTTTTTTTTATTTCTTTACGTACGATTCAGGGATATACGCGCAGGAATAAATCTAACGAGTTGTTTTATCGTATTGAATTACCTCGAAGGTCTGTTATAGATAATTTATTCTTGAATCGTGCGGATTTTTTATTGATCTAAATCTATACGGTCACGATAAGGCCACGCGTTCTCTCCCTTCGTAGCTTGTCTGGCTATCCGTATTCCGCGTAGGTACGTTCGCTACACAATCCCATAAATGCAATACCCACCTAAACCGGCTCCATTATACTTTCATAGCAATAAAATCTAGAATAAACGGAAACAAGGCTGCAATATCTCGTTTGTAGTAGGTGCTACTTCGGATTATAGTGCTGCCCCTGGGTTGGCGCCAATTTTTCAATCCACAATCAATGATTTTAGTCTACCGATTGAACCAATCCGTTATTCTCAAATCAATTAATGGTGAAATGTTCAGCCATGGTGTTTTCATTCATCGGGTAATTTGACACGGTTGCATTTGTATAACTTCAACGTTTCGCATTTACAGAATAGTTGATTTATGAAAATTTCATCATTAGTGTACTATTTACCATCATCATCATTATCGAGATGAATGTTGATAGAGATTTGCGGCAAAACTGATGATTAGTATTGATTATACGCTTTTATCCAGGACCGCGAAGGTTTCTCTATTTATTCCGATTATGTTTCGATTCGTTCTTCAAAATCACTCATCCACAGTCAAGGCTGAGTTTCTTGATCCTGACCCCCTTTTCACCCACAATCAGCCATTTGCAGTATTGAAAATTAAATCTCGTACCGAATCGTATGCAACGGACTTGAACCCCTTGATCAAATCGCGTCGTGAATTGATTGTCGTCGATGCCATTTATCAATCCACAAGTATTTAGACACGAAGGTGTTTGAGATTCAGATACGTGTTCCTAATATCGTAATTAACGAACGACAAATGGGTTCTTCGTCATTGCTTTACAGTAGCTGTTCAAAATTTCTGGGCGTCCTTTAACTTTCGGGTGTTAAGTAGGTGTCGGTGATTCGGATTGACGTATGAGAGAAGAGAATCAGTGAATAGGATGAAAGAAAAGATTAATTAAACAGAAAAATAAGTAGACGTATATAATAGAATCGATCAATTAAAATCAGTCCAAGGTCTAGCTAGACTATTTATGATATGCAGCTGCTAATTACTTTTAATTATAGCCCGTAATGCTCTAAAAATGTCAATCGAAGTTTCAAACTTTCGTCGTCCATTGGCGTTAGCCAACTTTTAATTGTCGATAAACACCAGATTAATTGGTTATTAAGATTACATATACGCGTTTATGTATCACTCACTCATATATCCACGTACATATTAAATATACGTGTATCTTGTATGTACATATGTAATATGTATCTACGTATGTATATTTATATCCCTATATATACGCGTATTCACTTACCCTTTGGGAAGTCTAGATTATCGAAATCTAAATAGGTTTAGCTACAAGGTGCAACGAGTTCTCTCTATCTATCTATTCGTATAGTACTACTACTGGTAATAGTCGTGGTAATGGGAGATTGTAGATAGTAAAGTGTTGCTGTGTATAAACACCGGGTTAAACTTAAGCGTATTATGTAACAGCCTCGAACGTGCCAGGCATTCTTAAAGAAGCTAGGTGATTAAAAATCTAAACGTTGCACGAGAATTTATTATATGTATTTCCTTCAAGCTACGGTGCACACACTTGTGCTTTGCTTTGCAGATCTGTTTCTTTTTTGTTTTTTTCATTTTTCTTCTCTTGCTCTTTTCGCTTTTTGCTTTTTCTTACTTCTCTTCCATTTTTTTCTTCTCCACAATTTATTTCATTTTATGTATTATATATGTATACCTTGCCTGTATACTATATATACGTAATACTTGTATACTGTATACCTTTGCTATAGCGAGTATAGAACACATGATCGTGTAGTTTTGCGGTGGCAGAATAGTTTACGCTGTATGATGTATGTACACGTATATTGCAACTTGTTTCTTGTCGTTTATTTAGAAATTCATCCAATTTGTTACAATCGGTGTAAAAACGAATAAACGTTTATCATACAGGTATACCTATCCTACTCGTTGGTTGGTTGGTATATCCACGGATATACGTGTGTATAATTTGTACCTACACCCGTGACTTCATACGAATGCGAAAATCTTGGCAGATCAATGTTTGAAACATTTCCTTGAACGAGTATTGCCTTGCGAATATACCAATAATCTGCAATATCATTGGTTTGTGGTCATATTACATAAACGATGTGTTTCGAGATTTAACAGCGTGTATGGCTGATGCTAACGAATCGTTTTTTTTCTGTTTCAGGTCAGAAAAGTTCCCCGAACGGGCCAGTATTTATGCCAGTACCCAACAAGAGGCCAGTGTAGATGACCGGTGTCTGTTATACCGGCCAATTAATTAACTTAGTTAGGTAATTTTTGTAGATTAGATTCACGCGAAACGAGTTATTAAGGTGATTCGGGTAAAGATCGACTCGCGATCACTGTAACAGGTAATATTAATTCATAGTGATTTTGAAATTTGAAACGAGGAGACATTTGCTGAGGATTCGTGCAGTCGCGAAGTGATGAAAACACGCTAAAGTGGTTGAATTAGGTATATACAGTGATTTGTTTTCTTTCGTGTTTCGTGATTATATTCAAGAAATTTGAGAAAAAATAAAACATCCAGAATAGGGAGAATAGGAAAGAGTCCAGGCTTGCGGGACAGGAAACACGTCGAGCGGTGGCCGGAAACGCGGAATTACACCGAGAGCGCCAACCTGCAATCAAGGTTCATGGTTTTCATGGTGAGTCTCTTTGACCTCGTACTACACAATCGTTCTTTCATATAATTCTATCTTTTAACTAGTTAAATCCACGCGTGTTAACCCAACTGCGTCAGACCTGTGTACTCCATACTCTTTACATACTTTTTTTCAGTGTGACAATTTACTCTTCATGAATGAAAAATCATCAGTTGGTTATAGAGTAATTTTGATACGCCAAAAAGTACGACATTTTACTCTAATTAGACCGAAATTCGACTCGAAATTAGTCATAGAATGAATTTTAACTCCAAAAGAGTGAAATGTCATCATTTCTAGAGTAGAAAATTTGTTCACTCCAAGAAATCTGGAGATATAAGGATGTGAAACGTAATCGTTCATGTCATTTCCCCTAAAAAATGTTATTTTAATTCAGAGTCGAGGTGCTATTTTTTTATTTTTTGGGCCTCTGTTTCTGCGGAGGAAATCATTTTATCGGATTATCGAGGGATGTGAATATTATCCGAAGATATAAAGGTACTTGGAACAACGAAAAGATGAAATATCTATTCATCTATTCAGAAAGGCTCCAAGTTTCCTTGTAGGTATAGGTATGCAATTAAGGTGAAAAACCCCGCGACACGTGAGTGTAAAGCTGGTGCAATAGATTCGCCATAAAGTTTTACAGTTTAATTGCTAGAAGTTACAAATTGAGCTCTGAAACGGGATTTTTCAAACTGGGGGAACAGAAAAACGAATAATGATTTTATTCCGAGGAGTAAATTCGTACCAATTGGTTTCTTTCGTCACATCGTACGTTAGAAACAAAAATTTCTCCTTTTCATTGGTCTTATTTTCTTTCATTCACCGCAATGTCGTCAAAATTATCCGAAAATGTTGATATCATATTGACAAGTGATGGATGTGACGAAGAAACGATTTATATTCTGTATTGCAGTTGCTCACCTGCAATCTCTAGTCGATTAATCCTCAATTGATAAATTGTATAGGAAGAAGATAGTCGTGTTCATCCAGTAATCGCGGTGCAGATAAGATTATGTAATTAAGGAAGAATCTCGACTCGTTACCTTGTACTTAGCTATTCCGTTTAATGGCAAGCGATAGTAGGTACTCGACTAGCAGGAATAATCCCAAGTATGCAAAGATCATGTGAAAATGTAAAGGGCTTGAAAATCTTCGGTTGATATACCCTGTGGAATATCATAAATGCTGCAAATACAGAAAACCATCGTTGAGTCGAAACTTCCTGTGCAACTTTGACTCGGGTGATTCTAAAACCTGTTATTTACTGAAATAATCGTCGAAATGAGTTCCATTTTAGTTTCTCCATGACCAGTGAGCACTCCTGTGTCTGCACCAGGTCGATGGCAGGTAGGCAGCAGGTTATACACAGGTATGTGTTTACCGCCCCACTAAGATTACAGGTCTATATTGCTGCCAAGCGTTGTCTACAGTATTCGGAAGGTCGGTGGCGGCAGACCACCGCTGTGTCGATGTAGGAATCTTGTATTTCAGTTTGTATTTGTGATAGAAATATTTGGAAAATAGTTTTGTCTTTTCCTGAGGAGGCAAATTTTTTTCTTACGTCTGTAAAATAATGTGAAGCATTATTGCTTTTTTGTATGTTGAATAAGTTTGAATCCATCGTGCACGGAAGTGTTGGCAATTTATTATTATGTTTTTTTTTTATTGGGTTTAATGAAATTTGGGATTTACCAACGAAAAAAATTACCCAAGTCTTATGCGGAGCGTCGAATTAATTTGGTACCCATACGGTAGGGTCCGTATAATGGATTGAAGACCGCGGCTCACCGCTTGTACATATTCCTACGTTATACCTACCGGCCTTAAGCGATGTCCATACCGGAACGCAAACCGCATATAATGGCTGGATACCCAGCCACAACTTATGCTTTATTGAATTTAAATTACTTTTCGTATAATTTTTGCATCATATCAGACACGCCGTTTTTCCTCTTTTCAAATCCTTGCAAATTTTAACCGTCTGGATCAAGATCAATAAATGCCAAATGACGCATGGTGAAAGATAGAAAATTATCCTCGTATGATCTTCTTTTTTCTTATATTTATACTGAAAACATGATCATATACCGAGATGCATTCAAATTTAATAAACGGTTAACTCAAAGTAGCACGTTGTCTGGACTACTATAGTGGATTTCATGACCTTTTCAATTTCACGTTTTTGCTTGTTCGTTTCAACTACATCGTGCATTGACATCATTTTTGAATCAAAAGCAATCGAAATATTGTCACCTTGATCACTCTACTAACGGCAGAAGGTTGTACAAATAATATTCTTCTCATCTCTTTCTCCAATATTTGATTCGCTTTCGGTTAACGTGCTCACGTTGACGGCAGGAATTGTCAAATTTGAAGTGCAAATTGATGTCATTCGATTAGGAAATGTTGTATAATCAATTCTGTCAAAAAACAATAAACCAAATCTACTCCAACAAATGTGTAACAAAAAAAAGATCTGCAGGTCGTATCCGCCTCATCTACGACTTTTTGCTCTTGCTTTTCATGTATTTCGATTAGTCTGTACGTCTTTTTCATCTGAGAGTAAATTTGGAAAAAAGTATTACGCCTTTTTGTGAGTAAAATAGTCCTTTTGATATAAGACCCATGATATCCAAGCGATGAGAACGAATACTTGCGAAAAATACCCAATGGAGTCTGAGAGAAGTAAACCTGGATAGACAGCGTAATGATGCAAGTTTGAAGGGTGGTCTTCGTCCGTGTTACCGTGATGTTTATTATTGTTAATTTCTCGGTGGATAATGTTAAAGATTACGAGGAAATAAAATTGGAGATACAGCTTCGCGTCGCGATGGAAATCGGCCGTAAAGTTAACCGAGTCGAGAAGTCGAGACGCGAGAGTCGAAGAAGCTCCGGATAGTATCAGGTAATCTTGAAGGTTGCACCTACATCTACCTCGGCAGGCGAAGTTTATGCAGAACCGCGTTACGCAAATTAGTATAACCGAACATAACATGAAAATTATCTCCCATAATGACTGCCTAATTAGGAAAAATCCTTCGCATATTCTCCAAGGATCTTGTCTCCACGGTGATTCCGTCTCAGATTCTCCACACGCGGAAAACGGCCGAATCCAGTTCAGTCGATGATTATTATTCATGATTTGTAACATTTTGCGGGGTCTGGCATACGCACATCCGTCAACTCTAAAGAAGACTAGAGAAAAAAATTCAAATAAAATATGAAAATTGTCCAGTCGGATTACAAAATAACAACGTAATGAAAATAAGTATGAGGTTTATTAAACATGTTGCGGAGATTATCGATAGAGGTGATCGTAAAGATCTGGAACTTTTAGTATTTGATTTGGATTGTTTTTTTTTTTTTTCTTCTTGAACCAGTTACAGTCTTTACAACACTGTCGATCCCATACTTATAGCTGACTCGGTGAAATATTTGATATTTATTGTACTGTAACAGAAGAGAAATAAGAATCGATCGTTGGTGTGGAGCAATGGGTTTGGAATCATTAGTTGTGTACATTTATTTTTTTTTATTTTTCATTTTTTCCCACCGTTGGGATGAAGCAAGGCGCGTCAAGTTGACGGTAAAATATTTTTTAATGTTTGAGCTCACAGCTGCCGGTGAATTTAACGACTTTAAAAATGAAGGGTTCGGCGACCCCGAAGATTTCGACGACCTTAAGTTAGATCGAGAAGAAGAAGAAGAAGTAGCGTACGTCTTATTGGACGAAGCGATGAAAGCGGTCGTAAGATTTACCGTCCACTTACAAAAATTATCTTTCTCTGGATAATTGCTAATTCGTTTGACTACTTGGTCAAGTGGACGTCGAGAGAAGAGCCTCTGCAGCTACAGCGGCAGGTACTTGTCGAGAATATTGCAAACTGTGTTTACAGTAATTCTTAGGTACCACTGAAAATTCCAAACGAATTAAGCCCGCTTACGCATAATTTAGGTATACCCGCACTATGTTAGCCGAAGGAAATTACGCTGATTATCACTGCCGTATTACGCACATCGTCAATTTTTTAGATTTATGCGCTTTACCGATTTACCGATCTCCGTTCTCAAGACTTCCGTTAACGAACGGTTGAGCGGACCGGTATAATGCCATGGTTAAAAAAAATCACAAAATCATCCGAAATCAATTTGTTCTTTTGTTCAAATGAAATTCAAATTATTGTAATCATCTAATTTCGAAATACTCGCTGCACGAATTTAGGCGAAGCTTCGGTGATCCGATTCGACTTCTGTTGGATCAAATCATGAATTGATGGCAGGGAATTCAAATGATTCAAATTTTCGGCCAAGTCAAGGAATTTTCTTTGTATAGAGAAGTAAATTGACTATCGAGCTGGGGTTGTTGAATTTTTCGAAAAATACACGATCCACTGGTACCCTTGAGTGCATAGTATCAAATTGCGAAGAATATCTGTAAATCTCCGTTACGTAATCCTGAATGAAAAAATGAATAATAACGCACCAATTAATAATGACCGTAGATCGTATTTGCAAAGTTCAGAAGCTTCGTGATTTCGATTACCGTATACCGATCATTATCCGAGACTTTGCTTTTACGCTTCAGTAAGTTCCGTGAAAATTGCTCGAGATTCTAATCAGAGTACATACCATATAATTGGCGGAACAATAACGTGGAAGAATGGGACGACGTCCGAGTACTCAAAACTTGAAAGAGTAAACTATACGAAGGATCCAGGTTGGTATAAGTTGCAGCGAATGGGCTCGCAACTGGATTACACCATCCTTTGCGCTACCGTTCTTGGGGTGATGCATCTTGGCAAGGTCTGCCTCTAATTAGGTCGTTCAACTTTCGATGGTCACAAGATACTCCATCTACGTTTATATCAGCACTTTTTATCACTATCTCAGCTTGAATTTAACACCTGGCCAGACGTCACGTATACCGCGAACTTGCTTCCTTCGTTACGTGCAACTATGCAGGATTGCATTTCGAAATCTAACTTCTTACCATGCAGTTGGCCACAGTTATATTTGAACACCTCTATATATACATTCGTTGTGCAAATGCTGATGCTGATGACTACACCACCTTACATTTCAAATGACGGAAAGAAAAGAATCTTATAGTCGAAATCGAAAAGAGTAAAAGTTGTGATCTTTAGACAGTACGTTGCAGGAGATGAGAATTCGAATGCCTTATATAAGATATAACCTAAGTGTATAAGGTAGCTGTGGAGATGGAAATCAGTGGTGAGTTCGACTCGACGCCCACACAGGGTACACCGTTCACTGCAGGTCCTGCAGGGGCCAGTCTGTTAATTGTTCTGATGGATTTAAAGTTGGCGCCCGAAATAAATGAATGTCGTTCGAGAAGGCGCGCGCGGGCGCGGCGGTCCGTTCAAATATATGGACGTCACGGACTGTAATTCTTCGGAGGATCCCCTGCTCCCTTCCACCATACGACGCGGTTCTCCAGTACCAGAACATTCTACAGCAGCGTGTCCTTCGGAAGGATTGTTACTTGCTCGGATAAGCCTGTCTTGGCTTTACGTTTGCTTCGTATATATACATAGATATGCATTTGCACACATTTGAACTTTGTGTAGCATATGGTATGGCTTTCCGTATACGTGTAAATGCGCCCAGCATTCTGAGCATCGGTAAAAACGATCATTTAACCATCTTTTATTCTCGCCAAGGGTATAAACATTCGGTCAAATGGCAACGTGACAAGGAAAGTTAGAGATTATTTCTCTGTTGGGAAATGTTGTAGTGAGTTAGGGTGAATGCGTATTCAATAGGCCTATGTGTTTAATTGGTGGAGAGTGATGAAATTGAAATACTAAAAGTATAAACTAGCCTTGTTTACGATCATGGAATTCGTCATCTCGTATGAATCAAACGTGATGAGCTTATGCAAATTGGTGTCATTAAATATTCTAAAAGATGGTTATAATTCAGGATGTTTTATATTGCTTTTTGAATAATTAAAACGGGAGCTCTTCAGATCTAAAGTCGTATACTATTTCATATGTATCGAATGTTTATCTGACCTGTAAGGTTTTGGGCCAACGCGAAATAAAACCATTCAGTTTTTGTCAATAAAAAATAAAAAGCCTTCAGCATTAGCAGATGCTATAAAATCCTTATAGTTGTAAAATGGTAGATACTCATTCAAGTTACACGCGTCCAAATATATCCTCGTCCAGTTACATCGGTTTAAGAGGCAAAATGTAAATCCATATAGTTCTAATACTCATTTACAGATGCTATGAAAATATTAATCAGGTTATAAATTACGTGTTAACAAGAAGTTTTTATTTTAATTACTGATCACCGCAATTTTTATACAACAGATGTGCCTAGCTGTGCCTAGCCAGCTAGCTATGTTGTAAAAATTGGATAAACAAAATAGAAAAATTTCTGAATAAACAAATACCTACGTCGTCGTTCCCTTCACTTATTTTTATTACCTATTTTCCAAACTTGGAATCATAAAACGCGACGATTTCGGGTCAATCGAATAATCTTTTTCCGCTACGAAACTTGCGAAATTGTATCCTAAATCATTTGAAAAAACAAAAACGGGTACATAGACTTTACAGCTCGTACCTACAGCATAATTCAACTTGACACAAGTTCAGTTTTGTATCCAAAATTGATCAATCGAACGAACTTACCCAAGTGATGTTCGATTGTAATTATATAACTTATTTCAGACCCAATGTTATTCTGGGAAGTTCTCTGATACTTAAGTGCTTAATCTAGTCAGAATTATGGAATTTGTGGGCCATCAGCTTTCAGAGTTAGATCCAGCCAAAGTAAAAGCGCTTGCGGAAGGTTGAGGGAAACTCCTACTCCGGTATCAGATTTCTTGGTCCGGAATTGTTCAGAAATTGAACCTCTGTCTGATTTTCGAACTTATACTTTTTGACACGGTAATTTTCATTCTGAAAAGAAATCGTAACATACCCAAAAACAGTTCGCAGATTTGAAAACCTGGTACCAAGTTATTAATTACTCGAGTCATTTTAACAGTATCCAACATTTGTTGGTTAAAAACCGAGTCCTCACCAATCCGAATCTTCATTGAATTATACTTCAAAAGACTAGCTAACTTTTTGAATAAAACTGGCACTATATATTTGAAAAAAATAAAAATAAATAACTGAACACATACCAACCCTTAAAAAAAATCCCTCAAACGAATTTGTTTCGTTAAAAAACACATCATCCGTCGTAATTTACTTATTGTTAGGCTTTTCATCTAAACTGAAGTGTTCGACATACTCAAAGCATTAGACTCCTGTGCAACATCTGAATCGGTACTCACTCGAAGTACATATGAGATATTTTTCTAGTACCGAAGTGATTGTGAGTCAAATTACGACAATTGACTATAAGATCGATTGATGAAAAGCATCGCATTTTTGCTCTCACGAATAGAACATTATCGGTTATCGGTGAGAGAAAGAGAGAGAGAGAGAAAGAAAGATGTGGGTTGACTCATGTCTGGTTGGCACGAACGGTTTGTGCATTGGAACTTGCGTATTGGTGGGAATCGCGGTGTTCCCAGTTGCCCACAAACGACTTGGCTTATATATACCTACTTTATAGATTATGTCTGGTTCGAACGGTGCTGCGAACGCGGACATGGTCGTTGGCTGCGGGTGGTTCCACATATAGGCCCCTCGCTTCTCACTTACTGATCTCGGGGTCCAAGAAATCGCTTGACAATCGCGACTCTGGCCGTATGGCGTAAACGCGGTTAAACCTCAATTTACGGTTCTACAACTCGCATAATAACCGGCTCAATGCAACCCAACCAGAGATAATACTTATTACCCGGATAGGTGAAATACGGTCGAGTTTTGCTTCGGTACCTCGTCGTACTCGCCCCTCGTTCCGACAACAACTTCTTCTTCTTCTTCTTCGTCTTCTTCGGCCCACACTTCTCTGGTCAAGAAAATGGGGCTCGTTAATTTATAAATCGTTAACGTCACTTCAGGAACCGAGGTGCGGGTTTAAGGTGAGCGTAAATTTAGCGGGCTCTGGTAAGGAGGTGCCAAACTTGAAAATCACCACATAAACAGAACCTCGTCGGCACTCGGCCTTTGACCATTGGCGTCCTCTTCTCTTACATCCTCAAGAGAGTTGCTTGGTACTTTTCGCCTCCCCCTCCACCCCTGATGACCCAAACAGCCAAGGAGCACATGAGTCTGACGCTTTTATGTGCTTTCAATATTATTTCATACACCAACAGTTTGTATAGCCGGGATTCACGAGGAGGACCGTTTCTTATGGTCAAGTATTTCGCTTTTCACCACTCTTCTTCGAAGTCTGCGATATATGAGAAGACTTTTTAAAATTCTCATCAGCACACGATTGTAGAGAAAACCCGGACTCAATAGGGTGGACTTCGTATCTAGAGAAGAAACGCGATTACTTTTATTTGAATATATCAATATTGATGGAATTATACACGCAGTATTCCAGACAAAATTATATCGAGAACTAAGGACCACAAGAGCGTATCCGACAAAAAATTTTACACAGATCTATCGCAATTCCCGATTTTTTTTTCAGGGATACGCCCTTCTGGTCTCTAGCATCCTGTGACCCTAATTATCTCACATCTGTTTTGAATTTGTCTTTTCGATACTTTGCATCTTAAAAACTACTAGAAGATGCTTTTGAGATCTGTTTTGATAGCCTTTTTGGATTAATTATTTTAGCTATTTCGACGACGCCGTTTTTTCAATTTTCGATAGAATTCGTAGAGATTTTAAGATCGCAAATTGCCTGTTAATGTCAAACTGAGTGAAGGATTCCGATTCGTTTGACTTTGTTTTCATAGGAATTTCAAGATTTCAGTTAAATGTTAATTACTTCCGAGCAAATTGAAAACTTTTTACCCGGGGAAATTTTTCTCCGGAATTCCATCAAGACTTTTGGTATAAAAACTAAATTTTCGTCAAAAAATGTCTTCACTTTACGCTCAAATGAACAAGTTGTGACATTAAAATCTCACTGAAAACAATGAAAATTACCGGATCTCATTAATTCGGTCTCGTAATCATTTTCCACAACCATGTAATATTTGTCCAAATATATAACAATTGTTTTTCTGAGGTAGCCTCAATGATGAAATAAAAAATGGTTCGGTAATTGAGTGAAATTTGTTATTTTCTCAACGTTTCATCATGGGAACAAATATATGGGACAAATGTAAAAGCGCCAGGGTTAGTTGCACCGAATGCCCTATATGCTTGTGCGGATGGAATTGTGGATGATATTCATGTACATCCTGGATTTGATATTACGAAGGATATTGGGAACATCCGAGATTACGGAAGGCTTCGGTATATACGAGAGGGGTTTGAAAATCTATCTGATCCTGTCGCCGTCCATGTCTCGGATACCCTATAGTCTTATACAGAGCTTTCTTCGTCCATGGAGAACGCGAGGGCCAATTCCCTCGAGTGTATCGAGTCCCATGCAAATTTATGGCCATCGGTTGGACGAGACAAGCCAAAGAGCCTTTCGATTTTATTGAGGGATTCGAGGACTATTACAACCTGGAATAGACGCTCAACTTACTCGCTTACTCGTGTCAGTCTATCGCGCAATGTTACCTGAATACAGGGTTTCAGGGGCGAGGAGGAGATCGCAGGGGGATATATCGTGCGGGATTTAACATTACGAGGAAGTTACCAACGCCTTGTATTTATTGCCTATATTCCTTCGTAATACGATCAAATCCTTCTTTTCAACTCTCCGCCTTTGTCTCGACATCTTGCATATATCTACATTCAACATCCCCCGTTTTCGCAAATCACAAACTTGACGAAATTTTAGAATCAGTTAATGGACCTGATATTAATCGCGTCAGTTTATTCGTTTAGTAGATTTTCAAATTACAGGCTAATGGGGAATGTTGGTGTGATTTATTACCCTTTCAACCCCTAAGCATGGAAAAATTGCGGTTGCTTCGGTGCAGAAATCATATATCTCCACTTTTTTTGTGTGTTCTTGTTATTTCATACTCACCGATTAACTTTTTCGTCTTTTTCAATTTTCTCATCGTTTATTCAATTTGAAACACTTTTCAAACATACGAAATGGTCCATTTGAATCATTCGAGGTCTATAGGGCTCGTCGCGTCGTAGTTTTCTTCTACAGTTCTTTCAGCACCACGATCAAGAACTTTGACTGGAATTCGTTATTCCGGAATTTAAAGTTCATAAAAATTTCGAGATACATTTTCATAAATCCAAATAATGATCCACTTAATTTTGTTTTCTTTCTAAATTCCTGTCAATTGAATTCGTTAATTCCACCCCCATAGAGATTCGCTATCTTCTTTCTATATCGTGAGTATGGTAGAATTGCTCATTGGGATATTACGCGTAGCCTATTTTTGAAACGCCTGTTAAACAGAGGCAAATATCAGTTTTTACTGTAATGCTACCGTATGTTGCCCCTGGGCACCAGTGATTATAGTTTCATTTTCGTATAATACTATGCAAGAAGGTATATCTTCATTCTGGCTACTCTACAATATCCTTTCGCCTCACGTTTTATGCTTGTTCATCTAATTGTCCTAAGCACAATTGTGCATGACTCAAATATCTCAGCTACAGCTACAGCTAGTGAAAACTCTTCTCAATCCTCGGGTTTCTTTCCCAAGACTCTCATATTCTCTTCAGAATTTTCGATTCCAGTAGCTCCTCAGAAATCTCTTTTTTCTTCATATTTCTTTATCCATGCACGAATTTTGCCATATGATTAGGGAACGTTATGTTCTAGGGAAAAATTCGTCCATTTCGAATTCTCTTGCCTTCTTTTTTTTTTGGTTATTTCTAGATATCACATAAATTCTTCGTGGTAGAGTTTTTTTTTTCATTCATTCGATCTGTACCTTGCAAAACGCTTTTATTTCGATATTTATGTGTTTGTTAGGAGGAATGATGAGTATCACCTAAGTGGAAAATTTCACTGCAAGTAAAAATCATAAACCCCTCTGCGTGAGCCATAAAACAAACAGACTCAGAGCTAGAACTGTGATTATGCACTCAATGTTATGCCTATTGTTACTTACCGTAGCTTGCTTTGTTTTACGGCATAGTAATAACGGAGCTTTAACAGCGACTGATCTCCACTGATTTCAACTCTTAATTACCCACTAGTCAGACTGGTGCAAACATAGGGTTTGTTTTTCACACTAATAAATATTCCTATGTTTTCTATACTCACAATGTGCAGTTAAAATATATATCGACCATTTCTTTGACTTCTCACGTCCTGCTATTTTCCGTAATATAATCCCACCAACTTCACGCCGCGCAACTCTATTCCGATCAATTGCTTCGACCCACTTGTTTCAACTTTTTCAGAATATCATCTTTTAAAGTTTCTGCAAATTTGATCCTTTTTCGTCTGCTTCACATCTGCCAAAAATTGAAAATTAAGAGCTAGGCACTTGAGTCTATGTACCTGTGTGTGATTAGAAATAACCCATTGAATGAAAAACGAAGCACGTATAAAAAAAAAAAGAATAAGCATTGAGATGTTAAGTTTCTCGCAATGCGCAGATCGCTATACGATTAACGTGTATATGCTATAACACATGGCGTGTCTTCTAGCGAGCTATTCTAAGCTGCTCTTATGTTAATTCTCGCCTCGGGCAGGTCCAGTCCTTGTCCCGGCCTTGGCCGACAGATTCAATGTCAGAGTTAACTCTCCTTTACCTGCAACTATAAGCTGCCTCCTGAAGTTTACTTCAATGTTTACGGTGTAAAGTATTATTTACCATACCAAATTCTACACCATTCTTCGATCTACTTGACTCAAGAATTCCAATATTATCGACAACGAATTAATTAATTGTTGGATTTTTTTTCTTCTTCTAATTTAGATCTTATATCTACTAATTTTTAGTGCAAATTAAATTGAGCATCTTGCGTACAGTATTAACAACCTACGAGAAAAAAGTATACGTCTCTATATTTGTATAATGTTATTCATTTATTCACTTCTTTATTCGGTATGAAGTTTTTGGTGTAGATTTTTGGTAGAGCTTGAATTGAATTATCGTATATTTCAGTTCCATTCCGTGAGAATACTACACCGATTGGCTTCTTAATTAAGCACTTATGTTGAGCGATAGACGGCGTCGAAATGTTCTTATTCTTATTATTTTATTTTTTATATTTTTTTTTTCCCTCAATACCGTATTGGCACTGATCAATAAGATAATTTCGATTCTAGACTCCACAGAGGCAAGCAGATCGAAGTGATTAAATCGAGTGAGTCGACGAGAGAGCCGAAGCTGCATCTTGGAACGGATAATTGTCTCGCATCGAATCTTGCTTCCAATCCGAGTCCGAGTCCAAGTCCAAGCTGAATCGTCCGTCCGTCTGTCTGTCTGTCTATCTGTCTTTCTTGAACTTGCCGGTTGAACGATCAGTAGTTTGCTCTTATTTGAAATTTCGTCAAGGTTGACTCGCACCGGTGAAGTAGTCCCTCCGTGTCTGGCGCCGGATCACGTATTCATTCGATCGGTAGGTATAGGTATAGCAAGTCTCAATTAACAGCTGGGATCGTTAATCGAAGGATGAACCCGGTTTTCATCGAAATTTACATTTACTCATATCTATGCCAGAGTTATTTTTATAGATTGAATAACTAACTCTATGAGCGATATTTTATTCGTGGAGCAATCAGTTCTCCATAAACTTTCTATACTCGATGTAATATAACGATCAGTTTTTTTTTTTCTGAATATAAATGAAAAATAAAATGTTTTTTTTCTTCACCGATCATCTCATTTTACAGATCATAATCATATAGCGAGCTTCTTTCTTAACTTGGTAAATAAATATAACATGAAAAATTGCCTGTGGCAACTGTTACGAGCGTTCTAACGAACGTTGGAAGTTGAGAGATGCGATCGTCGAGCGTCTTACGAGCTTGTAAAATTCAATTGGCAAATACGAAGTGCTTGAAATTTTTTGACTGGTTTTTATCATGCTTTATGGTACTATTCCTACTTTAATAGATTTCTCGCGTTAGCTACGAGAACGTTGGATTCTTTTTACACATTTTTTAGCCTCAAGTAACCCGGTGAACCATTTTCAATCACGCTAATGACTACTTTCTATGATTTCGGGAGTTGGAAAGTTTCAATCACCCGGGAGAATGTCTTTCCATTTTTCGCGAGTAAGGAAAAAAAATTTCCTAATTAATCACCCAAACGGTTAATGTCAATCAATTTTGAAGATGGTATTAAGCTGCTCCTTTACTGATGAGGGACTTTCGGTACGCAGGGCTCACGTATCTGATGAAGGGTGCGGATATTTTGGTTTGAAAGGTCCGAAGGATTCTGGATTGACTTATGTACAATTTGGTCTTAAGGTTATAGGCGGAGGTAGATCCGCAACGGGACCCGGTAATTAAAATGATTAGTGTAATTAGCCGGCTTATAATAACAGCGCAAGGATCCAGGGGCTGTCGCGCTCGGTTGAAATCGAGTTAAGTCGCGACAGAAAGAAATCAATACGTTTTCGGGCCTCCGATAACCATGAATTAAAGTTGAACGGCTTAGGCGACTACTAAAATGGAACGGAGTATTATTGCCTGATCGGATGGATTAAATCAGATTTATACAGCTGAACGGTAAGGCGACCGATTACACAACTTGTTTTGATTGCATTTCGGTGGATTAGAGCGAGCGAGCAAACGAACGAACGGCTGCTCGGTATCCATCTATGGAAAATTTCCTATTGGTTTCTTTCACTTTTTCTAACTGTCTTTTATACATATTTATATATCTATACCTATGTACTCACCTGTCTTTATGTATTTGTATATACCTAACTTGGCTTAAACATGTATGTAATATGTGTGTACATGTCTACCCAGCTAGTCTCGTGCCCGCTACACATTTCTCATCGGGTGGGCGATTCAATTCTCGATACACCATGAGCAGAGCTATAAGGACGAGCACATTATACATATACATCGTGGATATTAAAACGTCCATAGATCACACAGGCGCGTGTAATTGTTTCGAATAGATAAATTTTCACCCTCATCGAGTAGCCGCGCCTCGGGTGAAATATTTCACCCAGTCACGGGAGCCTAACAAATCATACGGTCAGGTCAAAAAAGTATTTGAAAATGAAAATAAACTGTGAATAAGAACAACGGAAAAGAACCCGATAATTAATAAACAAATTTCGAAACCAGTCGGCTTTTTCTGAACGCGTAGATGAAATTAGGAAAGATATGAACCCCTGCAGTCAAATATCAACATGAATTGAGTGCGAAAATTTATAGTAAAATATACATTTCAAAGTTACTCGCAAATATACGTCAAAAAGAAATGTATAATTTTCGGAGTATTGAACATATCTTTTATCTGAAAATTTTTTAAATCCTTTTCTCGTGCTCAATTCATGATGACAAGTCTTCTGAACAATCGGAATCCTAGAACAGTCGAATGGGACAAATGTATGGAATGAGCTTTGGTATTGATGAATTTCTTCGAGTATGACGTACCTGAGTTCCCTTGACTGCGCAGCTATAACGTATATTGCTATGTCTAATTGAATGGATATTCAAGTTTCGAGGAAATGGCAGTTGAACATTATCGAAACCGCACGAAGATTAATTGACTATCAATTCTTAATTGGAAATAAAATAAATCTGAAATCGATAAGTTTACATTTTGTAAAAAACTGGTAAATTATTGAGGATCGGTATAAGTTCAGTGCGCCGGTTTTGTCGTACACATTCCAATCTTCAGCCCAGGAGGTATCGTGGATAGGGAACTTCAGCAATGACTTGATAAAATAAGTAAGTGGCTAAGACTGAATAAAGTAATGCTTATTCTGCAGCTCTACTTATCGACAGGATAAGTTGAAATTTTTTCACTCGATCGAGGATATTTCCCGTATATTTGAACTGGAATTGAAACCTCTCATTCGCATGTAATAATGTCGATCAGATGTGGAAAGAGAAAGAATGAGTATAGATGAAATATGAAATCAAAAAAATCTATGGTTATACATCGAACTATAAGAATTTTTCATACGAATTACGTGTCACGGTCTAATATAATCACGCAGCTCGAATGTCATCGAAAAGTTTTAGTATTTCTTCATTATTTCATTGAATGAAATATGATATTTTATTGAAAAGAGAAACTACATTTCTTTCGATTACGAGTCATCGTGCGGTTGCTGACGACAGAATACCTCGGTTATACCGGTAACTTGAGTATAAAATAAAAAAGTCGCAATGTTATTGAAAATCCAAAGACGACTGTAAATGATTATAATAATCTGGACAAGATGTGTAGATCAAGAGTTTCTCTTGTTCGCGAGTACAAACTAAACGCCTTTTCAGTGAAGAGGATTTTAATACGACTATAACAGCGAAAAAATATATATTCAAGTTGTTTGACTTTAATGAGACGTATTCTGTGAAAGAAACGAGTGACAGGCTAATGTCACGATATTCCCCATATCGCGGTTATAAGAAAGCTTCGTGGTTGTTCGACCAATCGGAAGACGGTTCGCAGCTTTCCTACAATCGCGTAAAACTCTAAATTGCGTACTTAAATGATTTTAATTGGTTAATATCCCACAGTGCGACGCCGAGCGAATTTATATATCCTCGAACGATCTCAGATTTCAGAGATATCAGACGTTCAACACCCGTTATTTGGATATAGGATTCTGTATTGGATTGGCATTGATCGCCTTCGACCGGATCGCTAAAACGATCTCCGACTAATACTCCTCCTCCTCCTCCTCCTCCTCTTCCATCTACAACGACGACCTAATCGCTATACCTGCAGACTGAACAAACACCTAAGTCCCTAACCTAACCGCATAAAACGCACGCGTTCTATATCTATATCTATAATACCTCCAGCTTGTTCGAGGTGGGGGGGATTTCACCTATTTCCAAAGAGGGCGATAAGTGGTGAGATAAAAAATTAGCATACTGTACTGTGCGGGTCCAGGAGGGAGGCGAAGGGTTTGCGTGAGAACGAGATCAGACTATGGATCAAAGAGTTTAAAGCGAGAGGTTGACCAACGGGCATTTGCGTAAACACAATGCTTATGGCGCGCACGCGCTACTCGTTCGTTTATTGTGCAAGCTCCTCGCGACTATCCTTCCTTCAGCAGTCAGGATTAAACTTATAATGTAGGTAGGTAGATATCTACCTATACCTATACCTTCTCTTTACCACATTCAGTTAGTCGCCGGGGATAATATTTATTCGAAGACGATCGCCCGTTTCTTATATGTATAACGTTACGTCTCCTCCCCCTTTCTCATCCTCGTTTGCGTTACTGAAAGCCGGTTATGTCGGATTATCTTTAATTAACCTAATTGCAACTACGTGGTACGAATATTCACAAGTTATTTTCTTCGGGTTCTTTTGATTTGTTGCTTATATACCTTCCCAAATCAAGATGTACAACGTCGTGCTCTACACCTCGAATCATGCCAGTCGAGCCAAGAGTCAATATTTTTTCAACGCTTGAAATTCGCGTTGCGATTTGACAGTAGAAATCTGTTGCAATCGAACGGGTTCGAACCATTAAAAGTAAAATGTATGAAAAATCAAAAGTACAATAATTAATGAAGAAATAATTCAGCAATTGACGTGGTTCCAAATTGATACACTAGCTGTGTATGTAACAGCTGGAAAATGAATTGACGTCATCGATACGTCAGTGACGGTGATTGCCAGATCAGTGAATAAAAAATGCTTAGGCAAAACGAGCCTCTCATAAATTATAACGATAGTAAATGTCCAATCAGAGATTCCGAAATTTTGTTCATTCGGTTGAACGAAATTCGTACAGTTTCATTTATGATTTTGTTGAAATTTACAAAATTTTAGGGCCCCATTCTGCCCCCTTTTTCCCATGTAGCTCAAGAACGATACAAGGTTGATGATTCTAACCATTCATACCACTGAAGTGTAATAATATTTTTCTGGCCATTCCGTTGACCAAAAATCTAGTCACCTTTGCCAAGAATTTTGAAACTCGAGTAATAAATTTGAACGTTATGAAAAATGGTGTGTACAATCATACTCTCTCTGTTCCACCGCCTTGAATAATTATTAAATCATGATCATTCGAGTTGGTATTTTTATGTTTTTTTTTTTTCCAAAGGTGTATTGTCTCTTTACAGAAAAGTGGCGTTAATGACTATGATAAATCTGTGTCCGTACGCGTCTCGAGCAATTTCCTGAGATGACCACCGATAACTCGTGTCACTGGAGTCGTCCTCAGGTTTGTCTATACGGATGAACGGCGACCGACGGTTGCAGCAGGCATGAAGCGAAGAGAAACTGGTTCGGTGTACAAACGAGATTAGGATCAGCCTAAAAACTCACCCGGGCCTTGGTTTATCCCTCTTTGAAACTCATCCCGCGCGAGTATAAACACCTGTTGGACGATGCCGACCTGTTAAACAGATCCTTGTTCCAAGAAACTTATCATTATAAATCTGTGTTATAAATTTGATCCTTATAGTCCTTTCTACTGAGCTACTCGGTACGTGCGCGTATGAGGCTGCTCTTGCCTCATACTACTGTGTCTGCGTTATAAATTTATACGTACTTATATTCTCGCCAAGATGTACGATGTACGATATGGCGTGTGTTATTATTATTTTTTTTCGAATCACTGAAGCGAGATCGTTTGACCTCATCCTTTGACATTTGTTATATATACCTATCATGCGGTGATGGTTTCTTATATTCTTAGTGATTTTTATTTTTTATTTTTTTTTGTTTTCTCTTTTTTCTTATCGGGATCCTTTGGCCTCGGGAAGCGAGCGATTCCTGGTTAGTCCCTCGCTCAGCCAGTGGGCATTTAAATTCAATTTCAGTAAAGGTAGGATTTAATCTAAACGGCGACGAGGAGACCATGAATTGCGCAATTTTACGAGCCATCAAACGGTGTGCTCCCTACCAGACGCGTATACCTAATAGTCGTTCTGCAGTAATCTGCGATAGCCCGACATCATCGGTAGAGACCAAGCTCAAGCCCAGGCTTACCACAACTGGCACCAAAAGTACCCACTGATCATGGAAGTCCATAGTATCTTTTCGCTATTTCTCTATAATTGGTACAATCGTAAAACCGGTACTAACAGTAAAATATCGATTCCTGATCAATTCGCTAATTTTACGAAGACTTCGATACCGATCGAGCAAACGTGCACGTCTTGGCAAATGTCTAAAGTTTGCACCTGTGAATGTTATACGCGGAAATGAAATTTCTCCAATTTCTCTGACACGGCACGTCCGTCGAGAGATCAAAATGATCCATGATTTAACGATCAGGGGGTACCTGTCATCATGAGGTAACGACATAATGTCTAATCGAAACCGATGTAAAATCAGTCGTGCGCGAAGAGTCTCTCGCTCCCAAGAAGTTACCAGCTGGCTCCTAATATACGTTCGATAGGACATGCAGCGCCGATGATGTCTGAGCCAAGATCATGCAGAGTGGGCTGATGGTATGCGCAGCAAGTCCCAAGCTACACGGTACAGCTATATACGAATACTTTCTATGTTGTGTCGATAGACGCATTATATGTATATATCTTTGACTCTTACCTATGACTTAGAATTCGAGCAGGGTCTATGATCCTTGAAAAGAACGACAGAGTAGCATGGGAAAGAATCATTGCTCTCGCGGTCAAGCGCAAAGATCATTATACGTACCCTACGAGATTATACACCCATGCGTCGTTCTTTATAAGGCAGAACTCGCGGACTGGGTGCGGCTCCCTGTTATGGTGTATGTTTTGATACTCCTCAACGGTACAACTGTAAGGTGTTGCTGGCTTGAAGTGGCTTTTGTGCTCTTGGTACTTCGTATAATTCTTCCTCTTCTTACTTCTATTTCAAGTCGTGTTGGTCAGGAGTACCTTGGACCCATCTTTTCCCATGACATTATCATAAAAACCACGATTTTATACCACCGCGATATTGGTGGATCATTACGTATCACCTGATTAGATAACGAGTAGGTATTAGGACATGGTCACGACGGATCATCGCATATAAATTATTCTTATCGCAAGGAATGCGGCTGGTTTGATTTTTAGTGACTTTTTTTTCCTTGATTTGTTCTAATCATTTCAGGCTCTTACACTCGCATTAATTAGTCTTTTAGCCCATTACGTTCAGATATTACGCGACCATCACTGTCCTATTACCAATTCCAGGGCCTAATGGTATATGTTTACCAACTGAAAATGTTGGATTTGATCGCGCAGATAGAATCCGAGACGAATCCGAGACTCATAGAAGAAAATTTTATAGTTTTTGCAAATAAGTAAATTTTTAGAGATAGTCATATTTGGTGCAGGTGAAGTTTCATATAGGTAATATGTAGCAACATCCATTTGAAATTCAAACCTCTTTCAATTACATACATGCATGTTTTATAATGATAACTTCAGATGAATCCAGACTCTCCGAAATGATGGTATAGAAACCTGTAAAAAATGTGAATCTTCATTCCCCGTTCGCTTTGAGGTTTTTGCGAACTAGTAAGAATCTCTATTTAAGTCTTGGCTGGGTGAAGCGTGCGCGGTTCATTCCTCTCTCTTTTTAAACGATGCATCGGTAGGTATATATGTATACGACATCAGCCGGTGAGTTTCTGAGCTAGCCAGCTATAGCCAGCCAGCAAACCAGCCGCATAGGATCCCGTTCCCACCGGGAGACTTCAATCGGCGCAAAGATGCATCCATAATGCATCAACGCACGTACTAATAGCCGGCTAATGCGCGCCGCAATCGAGCTAAAATCCAATGCTAATTAGACGAAAGTGACGCGGACTCGCGCGCGCATGCGTAATACGACCGCTTTGACCGCCGTTCGTTCTGTCCGTCTCTGATGCAGAGTCTATACGTGAGCTCATTCGTTCGCCGACCCTTTGGCCTATCCTGGGATCCATCGCAGCTGTCAACACGAATTGATTGCTGCTGGAAACTATCAACTCGAACTTTTGCCGCGAGTACTATAGACACCCGAGTATATATAATCAACAGAGTATAGATGTGTATTGCTCAACTTGCGCGTCAGAAACGCAAAGTCCTTCGGTTCTATACCTACCACTCACCGTTCTTACATACCTTCTTTCGTTTATTATTAATATATGGTCCCTCTTCGAACAAGATGAATTTTACAGGAGTTTTACCAAGGGGATTATTTACACTCTTTACCTTCCTTGCAATCATCATTTTTTTTTTTTTTTTTTCTATTTTCTATGTATCGCTGAGTTCGTATACCAGGTGTGAAGTAATCAACCTATAAACTAACCAGTTGATGCTACCGTCAATTCGGACATGGGCTATCTTCACATGGCTTATGAGCAAAGCAAATAAGCAACAAATCACTAGATACTGTCCATGCATTCCGTTATCTTTTCTCTGAAATTCAGTGCCTATCAAGTAAGATTGCTTATTCGCGGTGGATGTCATATGTCGTGATGAATCCGATCGACCATGTCGCGAATTCTCAACCCAGTAAAACAGCAGAAAGAATGGGAAAAAAACGTATTTTTTTCCGACAATATAAATTTATTTTCTAATCTCAACGATTGCGATGATGCAATCTGGAAGACTGCAGGATCCTGTTGTCCTTTCAGATATGATTTTCAACAGATTGCGAGTCCCTGTTGCTCTGCACTATCGGTAACCTAAATTAATGACAAAATGTGAAATACTGAATTTCATAAATTCCCGAGTGAATGGCAGTGAAACTTGTAACCTAGTGGAATTATTGTTACTGTTGTTATTATAGCAGTTGAGCTGTTGAGTACCAGACTGACATTGACCGAGGAGACTATAGAATTTCTGAGTAAGAATCAACGCCGTAACTTGCACCGCGCGTCTAGGCGGTAATTCAATGGATCAATTTATTGTACGGCCTCCAATTACTGCTACTCGTGTCTATTATTATAGGTAGAAAAAGTGATTCTAAGCTCGCCTAACGATTGCCGCACCTCGTAGGGACAAATCGGTTGACAGCGACACTCCGGGGCGTCACTCACGCCTATAGGCACGAGCTTGGTCGAGCTCTCCTTAACGTACGATATATACTACCTACTTCACTAACACACTGTCATTCACTGAGCCACCACCGGTGCGAGTGGTCGAGGCAGCCTAGTTTTTTTCTTATGACAATTATGCTTCCATTTCTGTCACCGATTATCCAGCATTCTTTTCTTCACGTTTCTTTAAACCTATAACAACTAGTCTCGGTAGTGTGAAAAAATCAATCTGCATACTTATAAAACACCATGATCAAGTATCCTGCAATCTATTTCCAGGGAATTTCCCAACTGTATCTGTGAAACAATCATAAAAATTTATTTACCCACTTATATTAGGGTGACAGTTTTAAATATCACCACGATATTCGATAGCATTTCGTGATTGAATATGAACATCCCGAAATCCTGATGTAGTTGACGAATTTTCAGACGTCTTCTTGATTCACTGGATTTTGAACAAATATGATTTCCCATTTCGTATTCATTCCATCTCTAATATCTGTTCGATTAGTTCACAGTCCAAACCGATGAAGTTATGCGAGATATCGACGCACTAATGAATGTAGACATAATGTATCTCGGAATGATGAAAACGGATGCGGGTTTGTTTTGGAGGTGCCGGGTTGTGCTGGTAGGGTTTCGACACTTTCTATGGACTTTGCGCTTGCAGCAGCTTCTACTCGCGTTTGTAATGTAGGTACATATGGCTTGGTTTATAATGTCAATACGCCCATATCACGGGCCGTTGCTTCTATTATACATTCTTGTGCACAACCACCAGCCCCTTAGGTATTCACGAGTGGCACAACAATGCCTCTGGCATTATCATCGGACGAGCTAAGCGGTACCAGCGTCGAGTTGTTGCGCGTCTACTCCCACGCGGACAAATAAATTTTAAATAAATAGGCATCGCAGCTCGATTCATATTGCCTGCTTACCGCCCGGGTGCTTATAATAGCTAGGTAGGTTGGTAGGTTTGGTAGGCAGGTAGGTATTGGTGTACACCTGGGGTATCGGTCTACCTTTGCCTTTGCCTTTGCCTTTGCCTTTGCCTTTGCCTTTGCCTTTGCCTTTGCCTTTGCCTTTGCCTTTGCCTTTGCATATATTGCTTTCTGGTCTGAAGTTAATTTTAACGAGAGAATCAAGGCAAATCTAATTAAAACAACGCGGTGAAAGTCGGAACAGGTTTCAAATAACCAGAAATTGAATAAATCGACCTGTCAGCGCTCCCAGCCTGGGAATTACAACAAAACTATCCGACGACTTTTCATTTCATAACCTACAGCTTCTCATCGTCGTCGTCGTAGGTACTCGTCGTTGTACGCATTTAGTACATACATGTATTATCGCGGTCGAGGTGGTCCAGCCCGTGAGGTGTATCACGTTCCTTCTTCACCGCATGCCTGAGAAGTCGGACGAAAGCGCACCATGCCGAGTTACCGTAATTAAGAAAATTCCTAATCAGCATTTTTGTTGTTTCTGCAGTCTTTTCCTGTGATTTTCTACATTCTTCATAACTTTCCGCCTAAGGAGACTGTAAGTTATTATAACTACCCCAATCCTGAAATGTCTGTTTTCACCAGAACTCTTCGATTCAAGGTCCAAAGAATCTATTTCTCGATGGACGTCCGTGTGTTTACGATCAATTTTTTATCCGACGATACCTCGAGAGCAAACGAATGAATTTTTATGACTGGTCTCAATTGATACAGTTTTTCGTAACCGAGAGCTGCTTAGGTTTTTAAATCAATCGATCCAGTAGTTTTGAACTCATTCAAAAAATGAAATGTTTGAGAAACAAATTCCATCTCACAGTATCTCGCAAACGGATCAACGAATTTTCATCATTTTGGTCTTGATCAATAAAATCTACTCCAACTTTAGATATGACAAAATTCCAAATTAATCAATTCAGTGATTTTTGAGTTAGAGACTATTCAGAGTATAAAACTGTTTTTAGCTCAAAAAATTGCAAGCGGGAAGTTGTAGGCTTGGCGCAACGTGGTCAGCCGAACTATCCGCTCGTTTATTTGTATAGTCTGGACGTTCTCATTTGCTATACGGTATCAGATTATCATGCCATTAACCTCGCGAATAAGCTGATAATTCTTTCGCTTTGACCGGTGACGGAGATTATTTCAACGGGTATTCCCCGTATTAGAGGTGGGCATAATATACACGTACATCTAGGCACTGTATAACTACATGTACTTACACATTGTTAAGCGTCTATGTCGCAGAGTGTTTGCTGGTCAATTAGACTGCGGGGCAATTATACCTTGCGCTCTGGTAACTTTCCATAGTTTGAATTGTATCTTGTGTCCCGGTATTTATAACGTGCAATATTTGCCTGGACTCGTAGTAGTCAGTGTATAGGATTGTATATATACAGGGTATAAAAGCGGCACGCTTTGTATACGAGTTTCTTTACATTTGCAATAACTAAAGTAGAAGAAGAAGAAGAAAAATAAGAAAGAAAACACAAACTCAGTACCACTTATCTTGTCAATAATCCTCAACTCTCTTACAATTATTCTTGTTCAACTCGATTCAGGGTCGTGAGTGAATGATGATGTTAAAAAAAAAGAAAAAATTTGAAAAAATGTTCACAAACCATCTGGAAGAACAATTACAAACATAAATAGAGACTGCAAGGTCTCTGATCATGTAATTCTTTGAACAATTTTTTGTTTCTTAATATATTCACCTCATATGCAATACCGTATTCAGTTGTAACATTGAACAACTAAGCCTAACACCAGCAATGTATAGAATTCAAAGTTCATCGAACGATCGCAGAAGGAACTGTTTTTTTTTTTGTTTTGTTTATTTTTACAACAATTTCCGACAATGGTCAAAGCATTC
The DNA here is from genome assembly GCA_963989295.1 of Ametastegia equiseti. Lineage (NCBI taxonomy): Eukaryota > Metazoa > Arthropoda > Insecta > Hymenoptera > Tenthredinidae > Ametastegia > Ametastegia equiseti. The sequence continues at coordinate 13,300,242 of OZ022389.1, read as the reverse complement.
ATCCACCAGACTATATACTATAGGTATAGCGGTGCCTGGATAGAGATTGGAAACGGAAAGAGATGCTGAGGCATCATCGACATGGAGGAGTGGTATCCAGTTTTTGTGAGAATAGGTTGCGTTATACTCCGAGACTGAACACGTTTGTCCGTTTCGCTATTTCATAACGTCGTTGATAGTTCTTACCTACAGTCATTCGATGATAATTCCCCTTACTTAAGAACCAGGAGTTCGCATCCCGTTTCATAAACTTCCATCTATCTTACCGGCTCAAAAAGGAAATCGTGTCAACTCTCAATTAATCGATATATAATTCAATATATGCCTTCCGTATCCTAGGTGATCCGCTTTATCTTCATTTCATATATATCCCAGTGCTTTATGTCAGGGTTAGAAAGAAAGAAAGCTCAGAACACTCGATTCAATTGAATATTTTAAAACCTAATAGTCTTTTCTTGGATTTGTCTTTCCTTCGATGGTGATCTAAACACGCGTTCAATCATGTTTCTTTCTATTTCTCTACACTTGTACAACGAGTGCTTAAGAAATACCATTGCTGAACTAACGTTTTGTTCTCGTCAAGTTGATGGATCAGGTTTTCTAACATAATCAGATATCTATCAGCTGAAAAGAATGTGACAAATCGACAAACCATGCAATGCTAGGACTTCTTCACGAAATCATAACGCCCATGAAGATTATGTCCGACATTTTTGGACTGCCTGTCATCTTTCGCCATCTACTGCCACGTGGCACAAAGTCAAATGTGCTTTTAATAGCAAAGTGACCAACTGGTATAGCCCCTGCGTACAATCGGTGGATAATGTATATCTTGATGTAAACTTTAACTCTCAGGTATCAGAAGACTACATGCCGTTGGTTCTGTGGCTCTTAACACGTAAAACGTACGCGAGGAACAACTCGGATGCTATTAGCATACGAGCCTACCTACAGTACCTACCTCTTTACGCTTACGGTTTTCCTCATCGCGAGGTCCTGCAGCTCGCAGGTAGGTATAAATATGAACAAGCTTGCGGATATCTTATTGCGATTTTTAAATGCCAACTCTTTCGACACGGTTTACGGTTCGTCAACATCGTATCTCTTCGAGTTATTCACATCGAAGTAGCCGGTATATCGACGTGACCGCGACGATTTGCAAAAAAACAAAAAAAAAGTCCTGCCTACATCTCGTTCTCGTTCTCATCTTCGTTGTGGTGAACATACTCGGTAATATACATATGCATAAATAATTTGTCGACGATTCACCACCGCCTTTTACTCCTCTACTTTATTTCAAAGATAAAGATTACCTCAAACTGCGTTTAAATTTTACCAAACTCTTACTCTTACTCTTTCTCCTCCTCCGCCACGTATCGCACGTTTGTGTGTATATGCTTATGTTCCTTTAAACGCAGCTGATGCCCGGGCTACGTGAGGTGGAATAAATTAGTAGTTAGTGATTTTAGAGGAACTTACCTGCAGCCGCCCGAGAAGGGCAATCAAATAACAGAACGACGACAAATATTGACTCGGTCGTGAAACAACACTTATTTTACTTCACTTCACTTCACGCAAGCTCTGCACGCGTCGATTCCAGATCTTTTATACGTGATAAAGCCACCGGATATATGTACCCTCGCATGAACAATTTAGTGAATATTCATGAATCCACCCGAACTTCGATTACGATCATTTACTACCGGTTGGTATATTCCAGCCACTGCAGCCAAGAGGATCAGTACAGCTTGATTCTCGAGGAAGTCAATTTTTCGTCTTAGCAGTTTCGGTCAAATGATGGGTCAGAACTAGAATTATGAACTGAACGGAGCATTTCGTTATAGTTTACACCGCGCCGTTTATACGATTCAATGTATCTTGAGAATTCATCTAGTCGGTAACGCATGCTCTAATTTTTTGTACGCAGGAAGAAAAAATCCGAGATTTCTTTGCCGAGTCATTTGCAATTGGGTGAAATTTGCTATTGGTCTTTTCGTGGATTGATCTTATTTTTCTCAACCAGTTGTATCTCTTAAATCGAAGATCGCTATTCTCCAATCGAACAGGATTTTTGAGAAACTTAGCCAGTTTACGGTTCAACCGAACAAGGATTCGAAAAGTCTTCTCTTCTCCTGGACTGCCATAATTTATTGGTGAATCGTTCATGTGAAATCGGATCTATGCAAGATGGGTAGGCTTTTTTTTTTCTTCTTTTTTTGAAACGATCTCCATTCCACAAATTTGAGGTATCTTACAATTAGTCCCCTTATAAGGCGATATGGGTACAAATCGCTTCGAACCTAACCTAGCTAACATAGGAAATATGGATCTGACTGGAATTCTATTCGTTTCGTTCAAACAGTAAAATACTCAGTCACTTTCTGCCGTAGTGAAGCATCAATCTCCCGAAATTCATTCCGATCGGTTGTATAGTTAAGAAACTACGAATTCCGTTCTCGAGGTGATAACAATTGGTAATATGTAATGGAATTCCGAACATAGTCCCCGCAAGCACGTTAATCGATGTTCGATTGCTTTATTATATTATTTTTTTCGAAATCGTCTAATTAGGTAACAAAGAATGCTATAGACGACCTTAACGACCTTGGCACTCTAGCCTAGGCATCCTCGACAAAGTATTCCCGAGTCCATGGTCGGGCGGTGGCCCCGGGCTGTGGGCGTGCCGCCGGATGTTGCGCACCGGAAGTTGGGGACTCGAACGTCGCTCCGACACGCTCGATGCTCGAGAGCCCTGCTAACTCGTACGATTGCTTTAAACTAGCAAATCTACCGGCGTTGGCGGTAGGTACGCTAGTGCGCGGCCCGCGGCTTAGGGCTAGCGAGACTAGATGGGCCACGCAAGTGACCACCAGGATGCAAACTTCAGATAAGCCTCCTCTTCGACTATAACGCTCTATATAGTCTATACTCTACTCTACTCTACGATCGTTCGTGTTCCCCTATTCAACGACCATGGAAGTAGTTCCCGGTTCGGCATCGTACTCGTATGTACTATGAAGCACGTCCCATCCTATATACGTATGTAGGTATATCCTACTATATGTATACCTTTATCGAGCACCCACGCGTTGGTTACGCAATTTAAATTAACGTTTTCAACCGTAAATAATTACTGGTTGGGCTCCTACAGGGGAACACCTGTAGCGACGCCTCGAGTAACACCGACTATGTCTTCTGTTTGCATTGTAATTTGTAGCAATTAGTCTTATTTGACACGCGAACGTATAAATATACACGCTTGTATGATATACTCGTATACCTATCCTCACGTAGGAATTTACTCGTGTTTACTCGCCTGTCAAATATCGGTCGAAAGTTTGCGGTAATTCTTCTTTACTACTACGGACCATTCTTCAGTAAATATTATACATTTTTTTCGAGGGCTTCAAATTGCTTCGAATACTCTCGTTCTATGCACCTCAAAGGCGTGTATCCATTTCGAAGAATTTCGACAGAAGTCACGAGTTGGCTGTATACATACATTGATCGCGAGATTCGATCGTCAAATTCGTGGATAAAAATCATTTTTCCAAAACGTGCTCGTCACAATATCATCAGCAAAAATTTTAGTCACAGCTGGTCGGTGTAAACCGGTTCGCATATATTGTCGCTTCAACGATCTGCTCGTTGCACGCGCAGGTATTGATAAATTGTCACCCGATTTGCTAATTTCCATAAACTTTCGGTTCCTCCTCTCAACTAGGTATATTTTTACGTACGATGGGCTGATCGTAACTGGTAGTAAGCAAGACGATTAACGTGTTGAAAATTTGCAAGAAATTAGTAAAGGGGAGGATAGGGGAAAGCAAAATTTCAATTCTAAAGGTCAAGAGCGTGTCCGGAGTTCATGGACCTGTTAGAGTTGGAAGACGAGCAATCTATCCGCGTTTGGAAATTCCTTTCTATATCTATAATGTTAGAACCGTTAAAGTTGATTTTATTAAACCGCGCTCGTATATATTATAAGAGTTGTAGTCGTACATATTGAAACCTAAGTGTGTTCGTTTTGGGCGATAACGGATCTGAAGAAAAATGAATGCACCTTCTCCTTCTTTTCTGTTTGTACAGCACCACGAGGGTCCTTCTCCTTTGTTGACTTTGATTGCATCAAGCACAAGGCTTACCGAGCAAAGGAGATACCGAAGTGTTAAGTGCTGGTCATGCGATAAAATGATTGTGAGCCTTTTATTTTTTTAAACTACCAACCGAATGATGCGGATCGAAATGAAACACAGTACCGGTAACGGTATATATTAGCACTCGCTCGACTCTGGAGATTTTTTTCTCACATCATTGTCAGTATTGACACCGAATGGTACTGCTTCGGGCACGTGCGATTCAACTGCGACTCGACTTACGATGAAATTCAATTGCGCCTAATGACCAACGCGTCTAGATGGACAGACGGACTGACGCATGGACACGCCCTTATCGCACGTCACGATTGCACGCGATCTCTTCACTGACGTGCCCCAGTTTGAATACTATTCCCCAGCCTTTTCAATAAATCCTTTTTCCTTTATTTTTCTTTTTGGTTTTGCCTTTTTGTTTTTTACAACTTTTAGAGAGTATAAGTATAAATTGAAACACTAGCTGCATGTACAGAGTGGCACTGTCGAGGGTCGATTTGTTCTGAAGCCTTTCGAGGTTTGTCCGATTATGTGTGCTTAAAGTATCTGATTCTCTGATGAGCCCACGCTGTTGTTAAGCAATTTGGTTATTCCATGGTTGAAAAATTTAGTTTCAATCAAGACTGTCCATCATATTGTTCTCATTCAGACCAGCCGCATAATAGGAATACGTATACGTACGTATGGCTCATCTTGAAATAACGGAGATTCTACAACGTTGCGGAGGTTTTGGACCAGTGATCTCATTATGTCTGCCCACACCCGTACACCATCCACTTTGTTCTTGTCCTTTCTGGATGGAACCTGTACAGCCGGGGAAAAATACTGATGGACATCTCTCACGATCTTTCCATTCTGACTATTCCATATGTTGTTCAACTTTGTCTCATAGCACGTTTCATTGCCTTGTCATCACCTACAGTTTGGTCGAATGAATTGAATTACGAAACAAGTGGAACATCTTACGGTTGATTTTGACAAGATCTGCAGGCATCATCCCATAGAAAACTGATTTGAAACCTTGTGCATTCGGATTCAGCGATTGATGAGAAAATCGTAGAACATTCCGGCTTCCGGTTAAATTTCTGGAGTTCGAGGCTGCTGGTTGGATCCTAAACCTAAACCGTACCATGGAAGCTGTTTACTTTTTGCAAATCGAAATGTTGTGAATATAAAAAATTAATCCATTGCGACTGGAACCACTTTGGCATAAGATTAGCGCGGGGTCATTTGGCCGATGAAATTCTGGGGAAGTGTTTCAAGTCTGCAAGCCGCAAGCTTTAATTCTACCGGCGCCTGCCTTCTTGGGAACAGATTTCGCGGCCCACAGCCTAAACCCGTTTTGAACGAGGACTAGCGTCGTTAGGACTCCGGGTATAGTTATAGGTGTTATGGAAGCGAAGTTGAAGGTGAATGGCGGGCGTGGTCCGGGACGAAGGAGGGACAAGCGCATCCTGCTCCGTGGTTGTCGACGATCCCGATCTTCCGCCACGGGAGAAACGAGGAACGCAGCCTTCTTCGCGGCTCCTATAGACAAAGAACCGCATTTTATTCTCCTTTTTTTTCTTTTTTTTTTTTTCTTTTACTTTTGTTTTTCTCTTTTCATCATCCAGCCAATGTTTCCTGCTCCAAAGCGACTCCCATCAGACTTTTTCCCGAGGCCATTTTTTATTGTTTTTGCCATTCCCGTATTCCTATAACGTTAGTCGCACCTTTCAACCTAAGAATGGTGCAGGGTATGATTTTTCCTACTCAGAGACTCCGCTGGTATAATTTTCGCTTCTGTCGCTAATCGCTCTCATAAACTGACTAAATTTTGTCAATTTTTATTTTACTGCTCATCACGTGATAGATAGTAAGTTAGTCATTAGTTTCGTTCGAAATTTCAACCTTTATAGAACCCTACATGGCCCGTCAATCGAAATAACTAAACTGAGTATTATGACGAACAGCTTGACCGTAGAATTTGAAACTTGACAGTGCCTTAACTATAATCTCTTGACGATGGAAAATTGTCATGTTTCATTAAATTTGATGTGGACTGGTTAGAGTGGAGAAATTCCTAAGTTCTAACGTTCAAGTTGAACAGATAAATGAAAGTTGATGAAAAGTCCAGGGCATCTGATTGACCGAATTTTCTATTTATGTTTCAGGTAAGAATCGAATCACGTACTACAGCGAGGGTCTGTTGAGTGAGTATGAGTTATAATTTGGGGGACAAAAAATAATGTATTACAGATTTAAGTAAACTCCATTAAAGCCAGGCCCTGCAGTTCAGGGTTGAATTCTAGCTCGACCAACCTTCGGCATAATGTTTTACGTGTAGACCTTGCGGTTTTAAATCCGCAGGGTTTCGGTGTGCAACGCCTAATTACAGAGTATAGTTGGTGGGTAGCAGCATAGCAGTTAACGTTGGGAGTTCCCCGCCAGTCGCTCCCAAAGAGTCCCAGGTCCATGTGGACCAGCCCCTTGCGTTCTTGTAATCTTTCTTGAACTGGTTTTGTGAAATCCTAATTGGTTCTAAAGCCTGGGCTTAGCAGGGTTCTGCTTACATAGTTTATGGGCTAGAGAATAGCCGAAGTTCCATTCTGTTGATCTTCAAAAGTGCTTTCACTTACCCTATAGAATAAGGATTATGTTATGCTAATCGCTCTAAAGTTTGACTCAAGAATCCATTTTTCTAAATCTACGTTAACTTTACACATTGATAAACAGTTTGACTTGAAATATTTCATCGCTTTTGCTGGCCACGCGATTACCGATAGGTACACGTTCATTTATTTGGTTTACTCGTGTGATTAAAGTATACCTACAACATCATCAGTAGGATCTCAAGTAGAGTATCAAATTTCGGAGAGGCAACTCTTTGGAGCTTATAAAGTTAGTGAGACCTCCAGCTGTGGTCCTTCAGACGAAGAGAGACAAAGCTCACAATCGTTGGGCTAAAGAATCTCGAGATACGACGTTCTTGCTGCTTTCGTTCAAAGTGGACAAAGACTGTTGAAACCAGACCATGAGTAACACAAGTGTGTACGCATATATACAAGGCTTGTTTCTCCATTGAAAAAAATTGAGAAAGAAAAAAAAAAAAAATTCTTCTGAGAGGTACTAATTTAATAACTAAGGGTAAGTCCGGTCAGACACGTCCGAGAGAAAAGAGCATGCTTAAGTGAGCGAGTGAGAAAAATGGACGGGTAGCAGGAGATGAAGAACAGGGAGAAAAGAGGGTGGGTTGCAAAGGCGATGCACCAGACTGTTTGCTCATTAGAGCGGATAATTGCGAACCGGCGCAGCTTCACCTACGTTCCGTTTACACGTCCGTTCGTTCCTTGGTCGTTTCGCCTTCCTGCAACCTTGCGCAGACTCGAAATACCTGCAGTGCACCTGGGCCTCCTTCTTCAGTTTCACTCTATAGCCACATTTCAAGATTTTTCCACTTAAGGGCGAAAGAACGTCTTTTGTAGACCCCCAAGATCGCGTATATGGGTGATGACGCGAAGGCGGAGAACTGGCTTCGTAAGTTCTTGACGAAGGGGTTTTTCTCTCGGACTAAGAGGCGGAGGGGTTCACCTTTGACTCTTGAAGTTAGTTGATTTAATCGTTCCTCCAACCTGCGTAAAGGGATCGGAAGATTGAGCTGGTTGACGAGTGAGGATAGGGTTATTTGGTTAATCTACTCTTTGCCAAGTCCTTCCAGGCGTTCTCGTTGAAGCAGGATAATTATAAGACTGGTTTTGCATGTACCTTGAATTGCACGCAATACGCTTGCGGAGATTCAATTAACCGTTCGCAAAATGTTTGGCCAACCGAGCGACCTGGTGCGATGGGATTCACCGACGACCTTGGCAGTTTTGCTCTTTCACAATCGTCAGATTTATTTATGAACACGGGATAGTCGTGAAAACGTCAGGAGACCCCTGGCAGGAATTTCTGTTTTTCTTAATTCTTTGACCGTTCGGTAGTTCGGTAGTTATTATTGTTTTTGAAGTATTGTTACGTTCCACGAAATGCTGCTCCTTCTCAACTTATTTTCCGTTTCGAACCGCATCAAGGATCTCGAAGTTAATTGGAAAAGAGTTAGTTCAACGAATTTTCGAAATACTCGTTAATCTATTCAATCCGTGCCACAGCCAATACCCAAAGATCGACTCTGCAGACTCTAGATTCAAATTTTCACGAGATTGGTTCATTTTCGAAATTGAATAATTACTTATCTTTATCCCAACATCCGGTTCTCGAAATGGACTGGATAGACAGGTATGAATTGCTTCTCCTTTTCATGTGTGATGAAAAAAAATCTGTTTTGCTCCTCATAGAATGCGTCTGAGAGCAAGCGCCAATACTTGACGAGTAATCTCAATAATTTTACCCGACATTTACAAATACATATCGTTCAGAGCATCCCATCAGTCCATTTCTCCACACGTCTTTTAGTGATGGCTTCATTTCGAATGTGGATCGATTTAGTGCTCGCCATTATATTATTGGCTATCAGGCACCTCGACGGATGTGTAGGTACGTAAGTATAAGTTCGTCTGGTTTTTAATTAAAATTATTAAAAAACGTTGATACATGTGTGCATAGTAGTGGCTCGCATAGTTGCCCAATGGTTACAATAAGAAGGTGTTGATTTTAGTGATTAAATTATCACCAGGGTTCTCGCTTAGTGATGTCATAATGCGTTATTGACGGTGCCGCGATCAAGATGATGACCAATTAAGTAAATTAACTTGTACGTCAGAAGAAGGAATCAAGATAAAAGAGAAAGAAAGAAAGAAAAAAAAAAAAATGAATGGAAAAATAAGAAAAAAGAAAAATTGGTATCGGGAATAGCTTACGGCAGCCAGACGCTTATACGTATCAAGTTTCCTTAAATTTATGTAAATTTAAAAGTATCGAGAGTACGAGTATAAGGTATCCATCCGTCAATGAACCACGGTGCTCCTCATCTTTGCAGTTGGGCTGAAACTTGATTATCTATGTATACAAGACGATAGAGAATACCGCCGTCATATCGGTACCCTGCCAAGAGCTCTTTACTTGATAGAGATTGAGAAAAAAGTCGCAGGATCGTTGGAGCATCGAATGACGAGAAGGGGAGGTTAAAAGTTAATTAAATCTAATAAATTTTCAATAATATGCGATAAAAATGTGGGACTGAAGTCAGGGTGGTCAACGTTACGCCTCATAAAATCAAATCGCTATCCTCTGCAGAGCCCGAGGACATCTCGCGTAGCAAGTTTCATTTTATGTACGATACCTTTTCCTTTATCACTTTGCGGTAGACGAGACCGCAGGTGGAATTTTTTTGCCGTTATCCATAAAACTTTCAAACTCGTATCCTAATCAAGTCTATTTTTTAATTTCATTTATTCGTTTATATATACCCGTTGCCAGACAGGGAGATGAGAATTAGCTACTTTTATCGTTGATCGTATACCTAGATCGTCTGATACACAGCAAATTGTCATTTTGTTTAGCAAAAGACCAAGGGAAGCTTAGAGTTTGAATAATAAAATAATAAAACTTTCTAATTTCTCACGCGTTAGTATACCTATATATATATATATATATGTATTCCTATATGTAGTGGCCAGTGCGTACCCATCTCTCTTTGACGCATATATGACCGAGAGGAAAGTCAGGAGCTGTCCAACCGTCTGTCGAGAGAAACGTGAAACTTGCACGGATAAGATAAGAACGTTAAACGTGTTTTACGAGGGCAGGTAGGCGTTTAGCCCGGTAAGATCGGTGCCTTCAGGCCTCCGGGGCCCTTTGCTCTGCTATACGGCTAAATTCTTTGTTTCTCGTGAATCGTGACTTACGTGTGCGACGAAACCAATTTTTTTTTCCTTTTTTTCTCTCTCCCCCCCCCCCCCCCCGCCCCTTTTTTTTGAACACGAAAAAACCCGTTGCCGCCGAAGGCACTGCCGGTTATCGTAACCTTATCTGATGCTCCGGATGGCCTGGACACAAAAGTTCACGTGGATTGTGAAATTCGGCGCCACGGATGTAGGTATATATCCTTCTTCTTGGTATTATATTGTTATAACGACGTAGGTACTCAAAGGATGAAAGTCTTTCGACGATTCCGGGGAACCGACTTTCCTGGTACGAACATTATTGCAAATTCGTAATTACTTGGAAAAGAAAATTACGCAGTATTTCGTGTTGTAGCTGAAAATTATCACGTCACGATGACGCTAGCGTCTGATCAAATTTCACCAACAGATCCTGCTCGCTGCACTCGATAGCTACACAAAGACATTATTTTGTTATCATAAGAATGACTCAAAATTCATCAGCTGCAATCAGCTCATGATCGAATTTTGCACAACAGTAATGCGAGATGATCGATTGTGAAGGGTAATTATGATGCATTCGAATTTCGCCGAAGCTGCCCACGAGTCTGAAATTTAATTGATCTTGTATCAATGAGAAGAAATACTTATGGCGAGGTTAAGCCCCATTCTTCAAAGATCTTCGAGCTGTCAGGTGGTTGTCGCAAATAGCTGCGTGGGTCGTGGACATGGGATTGAAATAACTGAATTGATTCTAATGGCAAGCTGTATAGTTTTCTTCAATAAAACATATATTATTTTCCGATGATTTCGTAGTCGTCACGCGGATCTTATCCAAGTCTATTTACAATCGGATTGCACATGAGACTCCTAGAAGAGGTAGGAATTTCTGATCGCTGTCAGAGAACTCGAAGAGCATTTTATTATCGTACGAAGCTTGCACGCTCCTCGTAGCCCTACCCAGATATCATGGTGGAAAGTTTAAATGGAGATACAAGACGTTTATGGCACTTCCGTGGAGGTGGAGCATGAGAAAGTCCATTAACTGGCTTATTATCGGCCGTATGCTGTCTCGTGGACCAGAGTTGTTGACGATGCAGATCGAGCCCTGGGAGAACCGATACCTATACATTATTACCCGATCATCGTGTGCCAGATCATTTTTTGTTGTTGTTTTTTTCATTTTTTATTTTCATCTTCTTTCGCAGTAAAATCATCTTCAATTTTTCCCCCCATCACGGAAAGAGAAGTATAGTCAGATTCTATTACCTTGTAGAGATTTGCGTGTAGAGTTTGCAAATATGCAGCGTAACGTGAAAAATTCGTTGAGAAATCCTCAAATTTACAACGGTCATATATGCCTCTAGAGAAATCTCAGCGAATACGTTACTTTCTTCGATCGTACAAGTAATGGAACGTTACTGCATATTGGATCATTTTATGGCCTAGTAATTCCCAAAGGCTTCTATCCTCAACAGAGAGCTTACCTTAGTTTTCAATCCCGATTTATTGTCAGCGCGTTGTTACTGTTCGTTTTTTTTTTTCTTTTTTTCTTTTCTTCTTTCACACTTGTAGTTTGTAACTAATTCTCATCAGCATTGTACCTTCGAGCTTAAAAATGGTAGGGAACTCTTCATGTTCAAGGAGGATTCGTAACACTTTTGGCAGCTCATTGATCAGCGCTGAACCATCAATTGCAGGGTTACCTCGATTCTATTAAACGGTACAATCTAGAGCCTAAGGTGAACTGGACAATAAGAACCTGAATTACCCAATTATACAGTAGCGTTTGACTAACTGCGGTGAACATTGAGCGTGTATACACATACATTAATCTCATACTGAGCTGCTATGCGATTAAATAAAGCTTGAAAAATCGTTGAGAATATAAGCGCAGTTAATCATCAGCTCAAAATACTTATTATTCATTACTTAAGTGACAAGTTGTAGTTTCCAAATTTCGAATTTCATTTGCCAGAATAAATATTCAAAAGACGCAATCCAAGCACAAGTGCATAGCTGCGACAAACACGAGACGAGTAATTTGTCAAACTCGAGAATCTCGAAGCCGTATATGCACCGTAGTTTCACTCGTACATTTTGACTACTGCGTTCGGTGAAGAGACAGAAAAACGAAAAAAAAAAAGAAATAGAAAACCACACGAGTTTCTATCCACTATTATACACGTAACTAAAAATAGAAACAAAGTGAGTCTGGAGAAAAGAGAAGAAAGAAAAAATAAGAAAATTGAACAAATTGAGTTATTATAGACAGACGAGCTGATTAAAGGCGTATTATGATTTTAGTATAGGAGTATTGTTTCGGGGACTGCGCAATCGTTTCGTATTTATTTCTCGACGCCTTAGCTCTTGATTTATAATGGATGTGATTGATCGTACCGCTGATTGGATTAATTATGATTCGTGGCCTAGATTAGCGCGGAGCTGAGGTATTTCCTAGTTTAACCAGGTAACATTTAACGCTTATAAAGCAACGCGGGTAAAAGGTTTCTTGTATTTCGCGATTCGCTGCCGCAGCTTTTATAATATGTATACGGATCGGCGAACAAAATCTTGACATTATTACACGCCCGATTAACTGCAACGTAACATTAACCCCGGAGAGTACATCATTTTTCGCCAACCTGATTATGGCCTTCGATTCCAACCAAATGTCCGTGTGCAATACTCGCTTATTCTTATACCTCCATGTATCCCTCATTCAAAGAAAGAGAAATAATTACGAACGGCCGTTACATATTTCCTGAAATTTCAAAAAAAAAACGTTTCGTTCCCACGTGTATAATACTTTCTGCGTGGTTATACGCAATTTACAAACAAAAAATACGACGTGACGACATACGTCTTTCGAGTTATGTACAGGAAAAAGGATTTTCTCTGTGTTCATTTCGACTTAGGACTAAGAAAGAATCTTGCCAGATTGAAGCTGGATTCTTACCTCTTCTCTACACGGAATAAAAAATTTTGTTGCAGATTTACAAGAGCCGGGGACAGGCGAACTTTTTATGAACATTACAGAAATTTTTGGTATTTGACGCAATCCTGGATGTAATTTTAGCGAGCAAACATTTGAATCTTACTAGAGTTTCTGTCATATTTACAAAAAAGTCCGCTCGTTCATGCTGATGCTGTTGACTTTAATGAATCCATTGACAATTTTTTATTTCTTCTAAGCAGTGGTGGCATAATCGTGACGTAATGTTGTATATACGTAGGTACTACATACAACTACAAGCTTGACTTTTGAATGAGCAATTGCAGTGGTCGGTTCCATCCAATACGCTTTATACTTATGCGTACACACAAAGTTTGAAAGACTATTTCGGTTTTTTTGTTCGAATGCACAACGCGACACAACGCAAAGCTTCGTTCGTTCCCACGTAAACGATACGTTGTACTTTTCAAACAGAACGACGTCACGCGTCGTTCAAGTTACGAAGAATCATAAAACGCCAGCATCAGCGCCAAAGAATAGGGTCCCCCCTTTTTTTTTTCAATACTCGTAAAGTCCAGAGAGCGAGAACGTTATTCCCGCGAGCGCGTAGGAAGGATAAAGTTACAGGTTTTACACCTGAGCCAAACTCACGGGTTCGATCTATTTTCAAATTATACCGCATCACCTCTCAGCTATGATAATAAATTACATTGATCTCTAGAAGAAGAAGAAAAAAGAAAGAAAAAAAAACCAGAACAAAAAAAGTTTCATCCCATCGCTGTAGGTGGTGGACATTTTTTGTTGTTTTCATTTCGTTTCTTCTTTTTTATTTATACTCTTTAAATCGATGCCGATGCGTTCTTCGATAATGTCATTGATTCGAATAAGCATTGATGTACGTCTCGCGTCACGTGTATATTACATACATACATACATACGTACATACATGTACATTGATCACGAAGATCTCCCGGTATTCTTGGCAGTTGGCACTCCCTCTCATCCAAGGCGAGTTTTCTCTCCGGACCAAAAATCTCTCACTTGTCCGTCCAGTTCGTGGTACCAAAGGTGGACGTCCACGTGCGACCACACCCTATAACAACGCGATGATTCACTCTAACAGACTACGCCATCTTACCTATCACGTGATTTCAGTGTCATTTCAAAGGATATTCACTAATAGTATCGATCTGGTTACTGAATTGCTATTGAATCTCTTGGGAATAGTCGCGGGATATTATAGTTTTTGAAATTCGATTCGCCGATTGCATTTTTATAAGCAAATTTTATTATCGATAATGACGTGGGATCATTGATAACGAAATAGGATCTCGTGCGACTCGACAACTAGTTGTGAAAACGGTAGTCGTTTCATTATTTTTATAGCATCGTTAACTTGTCCAACGCTCATGTCGATGTTGGATCGGATTGATTGATGAAGGCTTCGGCCGCGGTATAAACTTTATTCCGGTTTTTGTGCTGCTCCTCGCCTACGGGTCAGCTTCTTTAAAATGCAAAAATTACGCTATACAGTTCGAATGTATATGTATGTACGCGCAGAAAGTGGAGAATCGCGGATAGATCGCGATCGCAAAGTTTACGTTAAATTAAAAGTCGCGGTTATTATCGGATCCCTGATGGTCCATTTCGTCATGCACCAAGATTGTTTCACCCTCACATCGCGCTAAACTGATATGCAAAAGAATAAAAAAATAAAAAATAAAAAATTAGGACCGTGTCCAGCGTTATATAGAGGCTATTGAATGCGCTTAAGCTAGATGCGGAGCCGCCTTTCCCACGCTAATTAATCATCATCGTAATATGCGCGTACATGTAATTTCGTAACGTAACGTAACTCTGATGGGAGAGTCGGAATCGGCTAGAGATTATAACAGTTTCAACGATATTACAATAAATCCTCAAGTTTTATATGTTCTTATTTTTATTCCCATCTTATAACGAGTCTTATAGCTGTTGGTATAATCCCGCGAGGTTTCTCTCTCCGATCGTTAATTGCCCCAGGTTACAATGCGATTTCAATCGCTGTAACAACCGCGTTTAAGCGAATCTCGCGCTTATTCGTCGACACCTGTATTACCTCTTCGTTATTTCCGGCCTCCGGGCATACCTACGTACGTATGTATCCTACGTACACATGTGTAAGAATTCGTGATATTTTTATCTCTATTCTCTTTTCATTCGTGTCTTTGGTTTTTTTTTTTCAACAGTTTTGGCCTGGCGTAGGTAATTAGGATATACCTGTTGCGTTTGTAATTAATTCACCCTATACAACCGTCGTTCGTTGCATGCCACCTTCACATTCGTAATCTCCAGTCTTATTACGCTTTTCTTTGCGTATTTTCTTCATTCTATTCATTCTCAAGTGCATTTTCCTTATTTTACTCCTTGCAAACATGCTTGAAGAAAGAAGAAATAGGAAAACGAGATCGTTTAGATGAACTTTGATGACGATATTCCTTGACGAGTTATGTTTTCGTTACCAGCTGGAATGGACTGCTTTGGTAATTCTGTATGAGCAAATAGCTCAAGATTGAGCGATGAGTTTGGGCTGACCAAGTCGGGTATACATACCATCAGCTGCTCCGAGGTGATACTTGAAAGCGACAAAACGGGCATGGCGATGTTTGGATTGTCAACAAGCATTGGGGCATCATCAATGAGAAAAGGCGCTTTCTAATCGTCGTTAGAAGCACCGCGTGAATACGGCGCCTGACTAGGTGGAATTAAAATAGCCAAGTCATTGGACGAGCGAGCCGGTGAGTTCGTGATTGATGAACACCTATTTTCATGCAAAGCCATCTTCGGTGCAGAGACACGCTGTCAGTACTGATATTTGCGTTTGTTGCGTTAAATTACGTTGGAATGATTTTGTGGCTCTCGAAATCTTTAACACCTAACGAACGCCAAGTAGACACCTTATTGCTCTTTCTCTTTTCCTCTCTTCTCATCTATTCATACTTATTAACGGTGAATTTTTAATTTCAAATATTTCTCGCGTCAGGCTGTAAAATTACATACTCGTAAAAATGACAAGTGGTTAGCTACTGGTTTGAAATGTTTACCGGGCAACGCGTTACGCTGAGTCTATTATACCAACGCAAAAACGGAATTATTTTACTGCCCGGGGACCGCTAGCTTCAAATATTATACTAGGATCTTACTCCGCAATTTGGATACTCAATTTAGTAACGGTCTTTGCGTCTGTATCGACTGTAAACCGTACGTACCTATACTAACCTTCTATTTCGCGAACTTTTTTCAATTAGTACAAATAGTATTTCACACAGAGCAGCACATCGATCTGAACTATTTACTTCGTGCGTGGATTCGTCGGGGCTATTTACCTTCATTATATCAGTAGCGGGTTACTATCACATCAGGACCGTATAGTCTTTTCTATCAGTTCGTATCAGTTCGTAAAGAGTATAATTCTGCACGAGACACTAATTAGCCTGACTCTCATCATTAGATGACTGCCAAACGTCAAGTACCTGATCAACGATTAACTCAACTGCAGGATTGTTTGAAACCTTCCGTGTACAGGGTGTAACAAAACTCGCGGACCATACGGTTGCATTCCTTGTTGAAAAATGGAAAATATATATATTTTTTTTTAATCTTCTTCGGAGACTAGTTTATAGACGCCAGTGTCGATAAGGACGCACCAATCAGAGATCAGTTTCAGAAACTATACAGCAGGATAGCTACTGTAGCTATCGTCAGCTTTTTTCCGATGCAGTATTGTGAATTCTGCTATCAGTTTCCGAAGCTGATATCCGATTGGTGCCACCTTATCGGCTCTAGCGTCGAAGGAAATTTTCGTAAAAAAATGTATTCTCCATTTTCAAATTGGAATCCGACCACGCGTATAAGAGATCGTCCGCGAGTTTTGTTACACCCTGTATATATTAAACCGAGTATTGACTTCATCATGAAGAATATTTATACGTTTATTCATGTCACGATGTAACCGTCACGTATTTCGAGCATATACGAAATTCTATACGCTTCTCGATATCGATCTGTTTAGCCTATAAATTAGGCGAGGAAATATTTTCGTTGCCATGTTGGTACGTCGAGACGGGTATTAATTACTTATGCACAAATGCGTCTTTCCGTCTCAGTGTCAGCATGCGTGGACACTCTTCAGTATATGTCGTTTGGAAAGAAAACGCACTTGGGGTGGCCCGTCCGAGGCCGCACGCGCGGGTTCCGTGCCAAAGTGTGCCTTGATTGTCAATATTGACTTCGAGTCGTCGTCGTCGTCGTCTTTGTCGTTGTCGTCCAGTCCACTGGCGTTACGGTACATCGACGCAAGCGTGCGCTGGTCAAACAACCTCACCCGATGCATCAGAACGACAATTCTTATACCACGAAATACAAATCCCCCGGGGATCGAGAAGAAGAAGAAGAAGAAGAAGAAGAATGAGAAACCAAGAAAAAAGAAAAAAGAAAAGAGATGAAACGAAGGCGGAAGACGCGACTTCTTCCCGAAGTGACATGGGGACAAGAATTGAAAGGTTTGTTGCCCGAAGGGGATATTTTGATCCAAAATATGCTATGGGGAATAAAGTGTTAGGGAAACAGGGTGAGCTCAAATAGTTATAACAAGTATTCGAATTTGGTGGATTTCATTTTTCGATCCTTTCGCGCGAGATGAAATAAGAGGCTTACGAGTTTCTCGATCTGTATACCTACTCGTACCTACTGTACACCTTAAGGCATGTGTATTTATTTAAAGTTATCGGTAAATCGGACGACTTTCGTCCACTCCTTAAAACCTCTGGCTTTGCCTCGTATCGGCTGGTGGGTCCGCGTGAAATATATACGTACGAGTTTTGGGTGCGCACGCCAAGCCGAGCGAAATTTAAGTCTTGGTATCGAGTTTGTATCAAGAGACCTCACCAGGAGCTACCGTATTCCTGCTGCTACTCGCCTGCTGTTCCTCTTATCCAAACCGCTTTTTCACCCTTTTGGACACTTCCTCGTAACCGAAAAGAGATACTAATATAAGAACCAGAGAGAGAAAGAGGGAGAAAGTTGCTACCGTGTTTCTTTCACCAAATCTGATACGATACTCCACTCGCGAATTAATACTTGACATTTTTCTCATTCCTCGCCCACTTCACACCTTTCAACGTATCACTGCAGTAGGTACTTGACTTTTTGCTCTAGGCAAAGAATCGAGGCAACGCATAGATGTAGATGTAGACAGAGGTCTGGTGGCGTAATGTTGATTATTATTATTATTATTATTATTATTATTATTATCATAATAACAACATTAATACTCGTCGTAATGATAATGACTCGCATGCAAAGTGACAGAGGATTATTCAACTGGGAAATATATGAGTGACGCGTACCGTTGGACGCCGACAGTTACTTTTCGTATTATTACTAACTTGCAACGATATAGAAGTAGTTTTTTTTCTACTCTTGTTCTTTTTGTCTGTCCTTTTTGTTCGAAAGATCGATTACTGGTCACCTTGTTCCGATTTTTTTACAGGTAGCGATTCCTTCAATGTAAACTTACTCCTTGCTTTTGACTTTGTTTTTTCTTCTAAACTTCACTTATACACAGGGTGGCTACTCATCTGAAAAACTTGTAATACTCCAGAGATCAGTGGTCTATTCGTTATGAATATTTTGCTGACAGAAAATCCAGTAGCGATGAGTATTATAAATTTTGCCATTGGATTCGACATAATCCGTAGAATGCTTATGGCGATACATAAGCGATACAAACTTGTGGAATCAGCCTTCATATCACCTTCTGTAGCGGGTGTGGAAACTGAATGTACTATCAGGTATAGCCAGTAGGAGGACATCGCTAAGTTGTACACTTCCGATAAGCACGAGTTATGAGCGCTTCTAGTTGTCCCATTCCATTTCCATACGATGGGTTATAGATACACGGGTCTAATGTAATTTGATAAAAGCTCTTACGTGCTTACAGATGTATACGTGACAATGAGACTCGCATAAATCCAAGTAACAGCAACTGCAGCTCTTACAGAGTTGAATATCATCAGGGTTTTTCTCAACTGGATTAGATTTTTGAGAGAAAGAATTCCACCATCAGAATAAATCTTGTTAGTCAAATGACAGAGAATCACGACGTTTTAAACTCAGTATGTGAAATGACTGGGAGTCAAGATAAAAATGCTGAAGAATCTTATCTTCTTGTTTTTTGTTTGTAAAATTGCATCAAGTTTCAGATGATCCGATTTTTGAACGGTGATTAAAATTCAGGGGGACAAGAGAGCTTGAAGGTATATCCAAGAGTGTCGCGGAACTAATGAAAACCGTAATAATGACAATAATAGCGGGTATAGTACGCGTGTATACGGGTAAGAATTTCTCTTGTAAAACTTGAGCCAAGTGCCTCACTTACGACGCATGAAATTAGACTGTGAATTATTAGCGGGATAAATACAGGTTCCACGCCTTAATACGTTCGTAATTTGGTGCAAAAGGGTTAAAGTAACCATAATGCCGCTATCGAAAGGGGTCAGGAGTAGTGGGGAGGGTGGGGCACCTCGACTTTGCACCTGTGCTTCAAGTTTCGCGTAAAATTACCTCGGGCATATACCTTGTAAGTAATCGAAAGCTGTAGATCACTCGCTGTTAGATGAATGGCAGTAAATAGGGGGTTTGATTGGTATAAAACAACAAAAACCACCACTTCCTACTCGTTGCATATAATTTCAGCTTGATCAGCCCTCCGACCATCGATATTCAGTCTTGAATTGGTCACATTGATATTTGTCAAAGTTTCTCTTCCAATTTTAACTTGCCGTGAGATACTCGTAACGTAAAACTCTCTTTACGTGTAGTTTATCCTCTTCCCAGGAAACGATTTGCCAGTTTTTTTTTTTCCTCTGTCTCTCTTTTGGTTCGAACGCAGCATTTTACCTAACCGTGCAGAGTTTGATAGGATAATCTTATAGGAATCAGCATACGAGCCCCCCCGAGCTCGTTTTAATCCCTGGAATCAATTTATTTCGGCAACCAAGATTGTTGCCACAGCTCTGGGAATACGGAAACGATTTGGACTTGACCTCAGGTTTAAAGAGCCGGTGAAAGAAAAAATAAAGGAAACAGCTTTTGTCGCCGTAGGCCAGATGCGTCGTCTTTGTTTTCCCTCATGCATTATATTATTCTCGGCTATAAAGGAGGCTGGCCTCAAATTACCGGGAGAGAGAACGTAGGTACTCGTACGTGCTTAATATATGATCCGCAAACAATAGGGTGAACGCGAAAAATAGATTTTCATTATATGCCCTCGTTATACGCGTTATCTGTTGTTCCACCACACAATCGAGTTACGTTCCCATGAAAGAAGCATCAAACTTCTTCACCATTATCATGAATATGCGCTCTTTCTGCTGATCCAACTATGATCTCGAAGCTTTTATCCATTTCCTCACTATACGCCTCGTATATGTAAAATACCACAAATGTTGGTAGGAATGTTGGTAGGATTACATCCAGTACCTAGAAGTATTTCTCGATATTAACCTGCGAGAAGATTGAAAGAATCTATTCATGGCATAGAACGCAGTCGGATGACTGGTCATAATTACGCCCTAGTGCGTACTGCAAACTGGCTTGGCATTGACACGGTATTGATGCCATAACTGCCAATAATGATAGCTACCAAGGGCCAAGCTTTGCTCAAGTCAAAATCAATGTTGGGACAATTTTGGGTAGTTAACACGGGTCCAACTTATGGTGCCGTGAATCAGCACGAAATAATCCGTAGCCAGTATGAAACACCATATTTGCCCAGTGTATTTCCGGTTGAGCCCCATGTATGTTCACTTTTCTGAAAACTGTATGTTCAGCACGGCATGGTATTGGCCAATACTGACAACTACCATGGGCCAAGCTTTGCCCAGGTCAAAATCAATGCTGGCACATTTTTGGGTTTTGAACACCGCCCGGTCGAACTGGTGCCATGAATCCGGGGTAGTGCCAATTCTGTGCCATGTCGGTAGATCCGGCAATATTCCGGCATTCGTCCATGGGTACGTGTATATGGGAATGAAGCTGCTAACTATTTTCCGTTAACTGAATCGTTGCGAAATTCGATCACATTTAATAATCTCGACGTGTGTATGAACCGTACGCAGTCTTGCCAATAATTGTCGTGAAAAGAAAAGAGAAAGAAGAGAACTGAGTAAAAGAAGTGGGAACCAACATTCCTGGTGGTTAATAAATCTTTGTCGGCTAAAGTCACTTATAACGAACCTAACTTAAGTTAACCCATAAGTAGCCTACCGAGCGGGATTCGGTCTCTTGGCAATCTGGCAAAGCGCCGCGACGCTCGTTACACGTTTTGCATAAGAACCACGAGGCGCGCGGGGTTTCCTTGGTAGCGCAAAGTTGTCCGGGTCTTTCAGTCCGAAGCATCGCCATGCTGTCATTACTCGTTCAAGAGCAAGAAATTATTGGTAATTATTATGAACGTACGTATATGTATATAACGTAGTACGGGAAATATGCGGGTACCCCTTCACCAACTGCCTTACAAGGGACATGTTTTCGTGATCACCAACAGGCAGCGACGCGACGGACGCCGACGACTGGACGCCAGGATTCTGACGGTAGTCACGCGCACGGTGATGATTGCAAATTGAAATTATTCGTTAACCAATTATGGCCATGATTATTTTTCAACAACGTCTCCGGTCATCAAAACTTTCCCACCGAATTTTTTATTTATTTTTTTCTCATCATGATTTCCCGCAAAATTATCCTAATTATAATTACCTGCAAATTTCGAAAAACCTGGCTTAACCGAGTGAAATCCAGCGGGATT
The DNA here is from genome assembly GCA_963989295.1 of Ametastegia equiseti. Taxonomy (NCBI): domain Eukaryota; kingdom Metazoa; phylum Arthropoda; class Insecta; order Hymenoptera; family Tenthredinidae; genus Ametastegia; species Ametastegia equiseti. Next base: position 13,278,486 of record OZ022389.1, on the reverse strand, counting down.
TGAAGCGATGAGATAAAACCTCGAAGGTCGAGATGCAATGTTAACTACTTAAAGTTACCTTTCCACAGTAATTACGTTCAGAATAGGAAAAGTGCTCATGCTCATCCAGCTCATATCGTACTCTGGCAAGTTCCTTGACATCTTTTGGCCTAGCTTTGTTAGCGAGCAGTGGACCATTGCAGTAGACTTCAAGTCTAAAAATATTTACTCGAGTGTTGCGACATCCTCACATATTACGTATAATATATTCGTCGTACTAAACAATTATACTATCAACAGAATTTCTGACAAAAATAACTATAATTAATCTCTTTTTTTTCTTTTTTTTTTTTTTGTTCCTCATTCATCTTATAATTGTTCAAGTTCTCTTGTGCGGTGGTGCAATCGAAACCCTCTACAGAGGTCTAGACAGCCTTGGATTGTTTATCGTTTGGACCTCATCTCGCCTAGCTCACATTACGATATAGATGACATCTATCGACGGAAACCGATATACCAGCGGGCGTACGTCGCTGCCACGCCCGTTCTGTCATTGCATTCGAGTATAATCTACGAGCGATAGAGCGTATAATTGAATCGCTGAGGTCTTGGTGGGCGACTATATAACCACAGTCGGCATGTTGCCTCGGTGCCCGTTACTCACGGCGATGTTCACCGGATTGCGAGCACGTCGAAATCATAAATATTCGGATCTTATACATATATAGATATACATTTATTTGATTATACGCTTCGGAAACCTGCTTAGGCCGTTTATTTATCGGCCTTCTGGGCGCACGAGGCTCGATGGACATCGGCAAAGGGCGGAGACTTATTCTGCAGTGCTATATGCAAAATTCATACTTTGAAATTTGGCCCGTGATCAGGAGAAGAGGACACCTTCGGATTATAACTGCGCGTCTTGCTTTTGTACGAAAATTTCCTTCTTTTTTTTATAAATTCTTCTTCTTCTTTTGATTTTTTTTTTTCTTCTCCTTTAATATCCCCCTCGAAACGGATGAAAGATAGGATTACGTAGGTATATACTTCTCTTGGTTGCGGTCCGCCTGCAACAACTACCTCGATCCATATGGTCCGCAACTTCTCTTCTACAGCTGGCAAATACTCATTTCATTCGTGGCTAACCGCTGCTTTGCATCATTGTTGGGCGTGCCAACCCGCAATTACGACGGACAGTGTCCGATCGTAGCATTGCTTTGGTACATATATGTATAGTATAGGCCTTCTTACCGTACAGGTAGGTACCATTGTTTACGCGTCTCTTGCATTTACGACGTAGAAAATAGATAGGAATTTGTGTCGACCTAGAAATTTTCCAACAATAAGATAAGGTGCACGTTGCAAGGTGACTATAACACATACATCTTGCTTCTAGCTGGCTTGGTATAGTCTTAGACGATGAGACGACGCGATGTACTAAATCTCATATTCTACTTACATACAATTTGCAGCTCAAATCTTACGACGAATCCTTGAATAGATATTTTGCTTCACTGAAATGGAAATATTAATGTAAGGCTGATCAAATTACGTATTATTTTCTATGGGGTAACAGAATCGTTGATAGTCATGAAGATTTTCTTGAACTAGAACATGAATAAGTGAAACGAATTGTATTGATGGTAAAAAATTGAAAATATATGTGACCGATCAGGCTACTCGATAATTATGCTTGTATAACATTTATGTGTACAGAAGGAAGCGTGATGAAATTCGTATGTAATCTTGCTAACGTTTAAATGAGAGGAGTGTCCAGATCCAGGCAGTATATATCACATGGAAATAAATGCAGGAAATCAAAACGCCTCCGACAGAACGTTGTCACGGTTCATTCTGCCTCGTCAGCACGAGGATTAGGAGGCAACTGGAGGTTCTAAATTAAGACGTTGGTAGATACATACACATATACAGGGACCCCTGCAGCCTCTGGGCGTCGTTGTGCCAGGCAATAATAACTTGTAACATGACAAAGTGACACGTGTCAAGATTCGTTGACATTACGCACGTTTATCTTTTTGACGTTGCGGAGCAATTAAGATGACATTAAATGCGGATCTCGATCGCAACTCAACACTTTATGTTCGGGACGTCGATACACATATTCAAATGACACTAGATTGTCGCGCTAGGATAGACATTACGTCGCTGATCTCGCAATAGACGATCATTTAGTCGATCGGCTGATGGAAGGGTATACCTGGATTAATCAATGGACCACCCAGAGATGTCATAATGTGATCGTGAATTTTGATAAATTTTCTAACCTAAATGTGACAAGAGCCTATACATAGGACAGTCGAGCGACGAGATTTACTTGAGATAAAAATATACCTACCTACATTGAATGGTGAATACCGTTGAAGCGGCAGTGTATCTTAGCTGAGATAATAAGTTTGAAAAATTGAATCAATGTCTGGTTAAACTTTTTGGCCCCCTTGGAGAGGCCAGTTTAAACGTAATATTACTGTCAACAAATATTCAACGTTACTTTGATTACGACCGTTTCACTCGCGGGATGGTCATTTAAGAAATTTATTCATGACTGCAACCGCCTGCACGAAATCAGTTAAGTCTCTTGGTATTTCGTGCCCCAGGTAGTCTGCTGGACTTGATGGGCGAGAGAAAACTCCATGCAATTATTTACCTTCGAGATATACCTACATACGTACTTGACCGCAAACCGTTATGCTCACGTGTTAAACACTTTTACCAGAGTATGGACAAACGGTTTGTTTCTTACGTTACCTACAGCTTCGAACCATATGTTTATCCGTTTACCATCTCAAGCATAATTTATCTGACGATCGAATTACGCTTTGAGAGACATCGAGCGGGTTTGATACTGTTTTTGGTGTTTGTGCTATTTCGTGAATGATTGGGATGCTAGACAGGTATCAGAATTTTTGAAAATTTCTAATCAACTTTCGCTTTTGTTCTGTTTCAGGTGAGTAAGCGCAATAACTATCATTGACTGGAATAAACACCGTTGGTTGACTGGGATGGTGGTAAGTCATTAGACGTATCTATTAGTGGTTTTCACCGGATATGAATAACACGCTTAAACGGCGATTGACGGCCGGCGGCGTCGTGGGCGTCTTGTCGATGAACCGATACCACCTTCGTTCGTGTTTGCCTTCGCATTCATACTCGCGCTGTATAGCAGCTGAGTTTGTATGCACTTGTTCTCCCAAGTGGCGCGTGCTCTTAATAATGTTTGTGGCTTGGCATGGCGTGGCATGGCATGGCATGGCATGGCATGGCATGGTGTGGCGTGGCGTGGCGCCCGCCAAAGTATGCAAGACGCCTAGGGCACCCCGTTGACTTATCGCCTAGGATATGGCGTACGATCCCACTATCCATGATACAAATGTGTGTATACGTTTATACGCAAGCTGCAGACTTCGTTTAAAGCCGATGGCGATAAACTCTCTCAATTTTTTGAATTCAATTCGAATCATAACGACTAGCTCGCGAGTTCAATAACTCTGAACGCATAGGTGCATATGTCTACATTAATTTACTTGATGTCATTCTGTGAACACTTGGCAGACATATTTTCGACCTCATGTAAACTTGGGTGTAACGTGTAAACGAAGATTTCACTTGCCTCGAATTATTTGTCAACTACGTTGCTGAGTGGGTTTGCGTTTGTATGTGTTAAAGTTAAAGTTCCAGCTGTCGTTTCATACTTTAAGGTAGACTGTAAGTACTGGTCACGATCTGGACTGCCCGTGTGCACTCTTTAAGGAAAAGGGAAGTTGAGCACGCGTTTCATTTACCGTGTGGACGTGAGGATGGCGTGTACGTGTTAACGTGCTCTCTTCGCGGCGAGCTTCTCTTTTTCAAACAACAAATACAGGCCCCCCCTAAGTATAGGAACGGTGAACAATTAGAGAGTTGACGTTAGCGCAAAGGGCACATGGGTGCTAACCAAAAGGGGAGAAGCGCAGGTGTTCGACTCCAAGGTGTTCACCTTGATTAAGGTCTCGCACGAACCACCTCCAATGTAGCTAATTGGTTAGAGAATTACCTGACCTCACCCAGTCGAAGGAAACGTATTCGAAAATCGCGTCACAGCTTGAAATTCTATATTCACACGTTCAGGTGGGTGTTTCGTTCGTCCTGGTACCGATGAGCGATGGTCGAAGATTTCCTACCTCCATCGATGATGTGATATACGAGATGGAGTTTGTTGAGTCAGCGTAGGAATGAATGTAATTGGTTAGTTCCTTGTTTGTCAATACTGCGATGATAGTTCGTGGTAGTGATAGACAAACTGGGATGAACTGAGAGTTGTCATTGTTTAACGAGCGATAACTTTCATAACTCTGCAACTAGAGATTTGCGTATTTCTCGCAGTAGCATTGGCCTGTTTGCGGTCTGCGCGGTTCTCTTGCAAGTAATGAGCTCGGTCTGCAGGCGTAATGAGGTCGAGAAACGAGCTTTGCAACGACCACGCCAACTCGCTCTACCCACGGTGACCCCACGAGTCACACTGGGGTCTGCTATCATCCTTATATTCTCGACCTCGCACATTCCCGTGTGATACTTCGAAAAACGTACCTTTTTCGCGGCTTTGCATTGACCGGGTACCTCGAAGAGACTCGAATATCCGTCCCCGCGGTGAGAAGCAGTCTCTTGCTGGTCTTTGATTTCTGAAAACCATTTTTGCGTACATTTACAACAGTACAGGTCGTGTGCAACGGATCGTTGACGACTGTGCAAGCTTTACAGCCTATGAAACATCGGAGTATGGTTGTAGGTAGGTACCTAACTTGGTAGGTTGGTAATACCGCAAAACCACTGTAAAGCGTTCGTATAACAGAAGCGGGGCGGAAGAGGTGAGTTTCCGTCTAACTTTATCCTCCCATAAATAGAAAATGACCATCTCTTCGTCTTTATATTCTCATAAATAGAAAATGTTGCGCCGTTGAACCAATATATATGTAAATTGAGGCAACCATGCGTACCCACGGTGCTACGACTTGTCCCCTACGGCTCTTCCGCAGGCGTTTCCTTCCTGTCATCGCGATTCTGGATTCTCATCTTTGCGACAGCTGGAACACTCCAGTACCTTTTTCGGGTCCACGATGTACCGACCAAGTATCAGTATGAAATGATGGCCAGCGGGTCTTTTGCTGTCATTTCCACCTAGCCTGGTATACCTGCATAATTGACGGGGTCTGGTCAACGGTGCAATCAGTACCGCTGAGTAAAAACTGGTCCGCGCGGAATGTGGCAGTGGATCGTCGATTCGTATTATTAATTTGCGTTCGTAGCTCGCTGCTGCTGGATGCTGGATGCTGGATGTTGAGTCTCGCTTAAGGACTTTTTACCTCAGCTCGTTAAAAACTTACTTAATATCTTTCCAAGGCTTGGGCGTGGATCTTGCTATGTATCCGCAGCTACCCGAGCAGACCAAAGGGCAATATCCGTCAGTCGGTGGCATGGCGCCCCGATGACGCCACGCCCTATCGTCAACTTGTCAACTCTTCCCACGTACTGACCTTTGTCTTGCATAGTTTGAGTATGAGATCGTCGGTACATGCATTCGGAGAGCCTCTTTCTCTCTTTGTCATTTTGTCTGATTGCGAGATGTATAGAAGATCTATATAACCCAGAGTTGTTTTTTTAAATTTGAACTACCTGCTGGGATGGAATATCACGGAGACTTGTCACCATCAGGCGAAACACAATTCCTACAGTATTCTATTCTGTTTCATTCCGCATCTGCCAATAATTGATAGGTTTTTGTAAAGACCCTGAAACGAGAATTTTGAACTATCGCAATCGCGTGTTCGAGCAAATCACTGCTCTGCTACCAGAAGAAAGACATTACCCGAGGCCCGTCCATCTAGGTCCTAGTAGTTGAACGGATCTTATATAGACCAGGTTCCTCTGATCGATAAGAAAATAACCTACGGTTATCCCCGACGGCTACGAGCGCGTTAACCAACGGTGAACGGGGATCGGAGACCAACAACGAAGTCATCGTCGTCGTCGTCGTCGTTCTATCTTCTATCGAATACCCGCTAACAAAGTCGTCAGTTCTATATAAAGGGGCTGGCTGATGCTGATGGTGGTTATACTGCAGGCTCTGGTACTATGGCGTTGGTTACATCGTGCGGATGCAGATGCTCGCACAGCGGTGTGTTCGGAGATATTTCTCGGTGACACAACTAAGAACAGCCTCTCGGCACCAGTCTCGTTGTGGCAGCTCGTTAGTGGAAGCGGTAGACGTGTCATACCTCGCACCCGTAGTACATGTTCAGACCAGCGAGAATCCGATGTCATAAACTTGCCTCGCTTATCAGTAGCCTCGGCCCGTTTGCTACGTGTATGAAAGGAAGGCATGGAACTTCATCCGTATTATACGACTTCCGAAATCCATACTCTAACCCACATCACCTTCAAGTTTAGCTCACAAACTACTGACGGATTTCATTCACAAGAAATACATGCTTCGTGCTCATGTTTTTTTTTTCAAACAATCACCGAACGGAGCAAGACCTTTCAAACGGTATGACTATTTCCTGTACTCGTTAATCCGTCAGAGTGTTTCTCAGTATTCTACTCAATGATCATTCAAACGTCATGAAGTTTCAGTGGATTAGATTCTGTGTGTGTGCATGCGTGCGTATGTTCTTGAACTTTTGTAATTTTCGATAGAATTAAGGTACTTGGAGAAGCCTCTTTTCGGTTTTGCCGGGAATGAAGATCGCCATTTGACGCAGTTGAGGCTCGAGCGGTTTGTTGGCGCGAGCGGGAGCACGCTTATGCTAATATCCAGGAGGCCGCCCGCGGCGATGTCCTTCTGGAAAAATGTCCAATTACGAGGCGACGACCCGTGCAGCATGAGCTAGCAAACCAGACACTGGTCGAGAGCTCGTCTCGCTTCTGTCATCCAACTTTGGCGCGAGAATTAGAGGTCTTGGCGAGCTGGTGACCATTCGTCAGCCATATAACGAGCTTACGATCTCACCTTGCCAGCTCCGGTAAACAGAGACGGGACTCATTTGCTTACACGCTTGTTAACCGCGTGCTTGAGCAGTAGCTTTATGCAGATCAATTCGAGGTTGGTACTTCTATTGCCTATCAACGATGTAGATGTAACTTTGGCCATTCTTGCGGTGATGGTTTGAGCCTCGCATAGATTGTCCTGAGGTTAGGATACGTACGTTCTTGGTCTCTATATAACACGGGGTACCTGGCGCGTGCGCGTGTCCGGTGAACGTTGGCCTGTCAATAGCGGCGGCTACTGATTTAAGTAAATTGCATGCAAATGTTGTGCTGGCGGGAGACAAGAGGAAAGAGACGGGAAATGGGAGACTGGAGACGGGAGACAGGAGACGGGAATAAGGTCGCCTATTAATGAGCTTGGCTATTGAGATAAATAACAATAATTGGGTTGAGCGTAAACTACCTGGTCAGCTGACTATACTGTAGCTTGAACGTGGACGGAATACGAAGGTAAGATTGAACCGGAGTTGTACCTATACGAATTGGAGCACGGAGGACAACCGACTGACTGAATACTGCCGGCGTTTCTGTTTTGCACCGTTGCGCAGAATCCGAAACGGAAACGCGTTGTAAATCAGATTGTCGGAGTCATTAAATTACAAGAGCAAATTAAAATCCCTCTTTTAACTCGCCACCATTACCTACACACATTCAGTTGAGAATACGTACTGTCAAATAATTTCATTCGACTTGCGATTAACATTCAAAAAAATAAAATAAATAAACGAATCTCGAAGAAGCTTTATAATTCTCGAATGGACCACAAGATTCGAGACACTTGACTTCGAAGGTGTTACCCAACTCGGTATGCTCATTCTTTCTGAAAGACTCGAGTCTCGCGTTGGATTCCCAGGCAAGAAACAGCGAGACTTCCGAATAATGCCCAAATCGGGACCGCCGTAAATTTGAATTCCTAATTGGTTAGGTTAATTCCCACCCTATGTGTACGTGCAGGATACCTTGCCTCGGTGGAGTTCAGATGTAGGTATAGATCGCGTACAGGGGATCGCCTCCGAGGATCGTCGTGTAACTTTGCAGAGGCCTAAAGTATACATACCTACCTATATAGTATAAGCTCTGGGCACATTAGTCGAGGGAATATTTACGGCGTTGTAGACTGAGCATTAGCTGGGTCGAGTTCTCCAGGCTCGGGAGGAGGTCGATATAACCTGGACCACGATACGTATATGGCAAGTAATTCGCACCGCTACCGCGCGCGAATATCGGTTGGGCTTGTTCGCGCCACCGCGCGATTCTCAAGACTCGTCGGGTCCTCCATTGTCCCAAAAATTAGTGCGATAAATTCTCACATCGTTCGCCAACATGCTCACCACTTCGTAGCTCGAAAAAAGAAAGAAAAAAAAAAAGAAAAAAAGATTGGTTAAAAAAAAGGACGAACCCCGTGTGCACCAAGCTGTGAATTTTAAGTGGGAGTTAATGTCGACTTCACGACGGTTCTCGGTCCCATACTAGCCCCGAGCCCCTGGACCCGTTGACTACTGGACCCTCAAGTAGAATCCTGTATCCAGTTCGGGATTTGGTCCTTGGTAAAAGTCCTTGAGACTCCTGCCCACTGGGGCACCTTCCGAAACGAGGTACGGGAATCGCCGGATATTCTTCAAGTAGTTTTTCAAGTATTCCAGAGGTGCAGGTATCGGTGTCTTTTTACCCTGGAGACTGTGTGTAGACGGTTACCATCAAGTCGTGTTCTTGTACACGTGGGCACAGCTAGTAGTAGTAGGTATGAGCTCTCCGGGGGTACCAGAGGTTAAAAAGTCGATTAAATGCCCCGCCCGAGGGAACCTACGCAATCTGGCCTAACTCGAGTTCGCGTATTTGTCAGTGATTTCATCTGACGGTTCCGTCCCACGGTCTGTGGTGACTTAAGTAAAAAGTCGTGTCGACATTATTGCGAATTGATGAGACCAAGTCACGCCTGTCCTACTCCAGCTTTTGGTTTGATAAACTTTGGTTTTTAGCCAGATGTCTATTATGACCGTAGGATACAAGTGAGATTAGACGCGTACCACTTCGAACGGACTCGTCGAAAGTCGCCCTGTGAAAAACGAGTACGAATTGTAGAAGGTAGACAAGTCAGCGAGAATTTGCGTACACATCTTGTCACAGTCATAGGCATCTGTCATCGGTACTGGCAACCGTCACAAAAATCGCGAACAGCCGGAGTACGTGGCGACAGGTGTGGCCTTGAGTATGGGTAATGGGTATATCTGCGACATGGCGTAGTCTACATCATAACGTCCTGCAGTAGAAAAAAATACAAAATAAAAATAATAAGTAAACGAAGATAAGAAAAATGCGAATCAAGAAAAAGTCACGACGAGAAAAATCATGATTATTATGTCCGCGCCCGTACCGCATCTGTTCTTTGACCGTTCGCCTCTCTGTCTGTGAGGAATCGTTATTTTTAATTGCGGGTAAATAACACGCATCTCTGCCACGGCAAGAAGAAGAAACGTTATTTGGTCCATACTGGTGTACATATATACATGATATGTACTATACACTTACCTACAAGTTTATATTCTGTCGTCGTTAATGTTACCGGCACGTTTCAACCGCGCGAGTAAACTTTGGTGTCACGAGTTGATGGCGATCTTCCGGTCAAATATACTCATACACCGTATCGGCCCAAATATAAGTCGAGGTTTTTGGTAACCGCGTTTACCCCCAAAAACCGCACTCGACTTTTATTCGGGGCTTTTTAGAGGGATTGGCATTATCGATTGGAAACTCCATTATCGATAATCGTAATATCGAAATATTAGAATTCCAAGTTTTCGCGAAAACATCAGTCTGGAGTTGAGATGACCAAATTGTTAATTATATATTTCGTGAGTGCAATGATTCAGAAGATTATAACAAAAAAAAACTCTGCCGATCGAAATATACCCGAAAAAATGTTTGTAATTTCGATTGACTCAGGTCCAATTTATTGTCAATTAATAACCACCTGTGACGATGAGTTATTCGCTCCTGAAATTCGGGTCCAATTTTGAGAGTTGACTCATATTCAGGCCAATACGGTAATATATTCTTTGCATCCAGCGATCGTGCGAATTTTTTTTTTGATCGATAGTATTGTTCTAGTTCCTGTTGTGGAAAGTAATATTGCAGAATTTGAAAAGAAAGACTGAGAAATTGAAATGAGCAAATGGGAAAATGATTACCAACGGGTTCCGAAGTGTTCCCACGGCTTGGTATGTCGTGGCTTTCGTATTTGATATTTCAGCAACGCCCGCTATTGTTTATTGGTAACTTGGCTCGACTCAGGGTCAGATTCACTCCGGAACTTCGTTTCTCAATATTTATTAGCTGCGCCCGAGATCGTTCGCTGCTGCGACTGCGGATGTAATAAATTTTTTAAGGACCTGTTGCGCTCGAAATCGTACACCCGGCACTCCTATTGACTAGCCCTGGACTGGTTTTAATTTCGCAAACTTTGATCCGCTTCAATTTATCAGCAACTTGAAATTTTTCAAAATTCATCCAAATCGCGAATCGAAAAGAAAAATCGAAGTTTAGTTGAAGGCCTTACGGGACTTATATGTTCGGAACTCCATTATCACCAATTGTTATGTTAGGTTCAAAGCTACTTGTACCAAATCTGGTGCGGTTGAGGTACTACTACTTCGCTTCACTATTCCTCGAGTGATTAGGATCCGTTTCTTTCATTTTGAGCAACTCGTACTCGGATAAGTTTCAAATACTTGACCCCAGGATATAACCTCATTTTAAATTATCATAGAAAAATATATTAAGAGGGAAAAAAAATGGAAGTAGCGCCTTTACTAGCCGCTATAGATTGAATGCAGGATGCTACTTTTTCCACCTGGGGTATAGCTACTCTGGTTATATCAAGTATAACCCTCAACCCAGCAGGGCGCTGTGGGAACTTTAAGTAATTTATTATGGAACGTTGTTAGGCGATTTTTGTAGGATTGGACATCGTGGCATGGGAACGGACGCCCAGCAAAAACTGTTGCTTGATCGAGGTCGCGGTGTACGCCCATTGAGGCTACGATCGCTAGATAAGCATAAGCATTGTCTTACGCCCCTAAAAACGGTTCTACGACGAGCTCGCTTTTAAATTAGTGCAACTTTTTGTACGGTGTAAATTGCACGTTATCTACTTCGAGGCCATGGATCCAGCAACAACATTTCACGCGGTTTTATGTGCTTCGTACATGATAAAAAGAAAAAGAAGACAAAAAAAGGAAAAAAGAAGGAAACCCACAATTTTTTTTTTTCTGTTCCTTATTATTCTATCTTTCTTTTTCTTTTTCCAACAGAAAATATGGAGTAGGTTGAAAAGGCTGTAATAAAAATGGACAACCGGTTCGCTACCAAGAATCTCCCTGGGGGTCAATTAAAACTGAATGTATGTACATCGGACATTTGTACACCCACGTGACGGCTATTGCATGCATCGTGAGGAGGTCATGTCGGGTGACAATATGCAGCCCACTATATCCATTCTCAGGCCTGTCGTTCGTCTCGGTAATTATCTAGACTCTAGACTCTAGAGAGACGCCTTTAGCGCCTTGGTGTTCTTAATAGCACGATAATTATAGGAAAATGTCGCAACGTATGTATTTGCGGCGCATATCTAGCAGCCAGTAGCCAAGACTCAACCATGTACTTCTGTATATGTATAGGACCACACCGGTCACCCGTACGTATAATAATTAATAACTAAGGTACAGAAGCCAGACTCATGGGGCCTAATGAGTAATGATTGTAACGATTTCTAGGTTCTTCGTTCCTCTCTCCTGATGATTCTACTCGACTTTTTCTTCTCTCTTCTTAATTTTGTCTGGATATCAGTCTGCAGGGGGTTTTTCTGTTTTCATTTGCTTAATATATCCAGTCGTCTGACCGATCCTCAATGGTATTTTCTGAGATGGAAACTTTACGTGGTTACAATATCTGACGAATGTGCTTTGGTTGTATAATCTCCGATCCCAGTTTGTATGGAAATGTTCTAATCGATTCTTGTACAAGAAGCAATTATCCGTGCAAAAATTACTAATGTTCTTTTCAGCGATGGTAATTAACGAGTTCGATCAGCCACTGCTACTCTGTCTCGATTGGTTTTATTTCCAATTATTACGCCCCGTCGAGTTTCTGGTTCTTTGTCGTCGGCTGTTCATTACGAGACGCCCACTGCAGACGCTGTCGTGATAAAATTCATCGCTTCATACGTTGTTCGTCGAATGGCGTAACGATGTGAGCGACAGAAAAGCGATTTTCAATGTCAAACAGGCGCGTCATTGATATCCACGATTTCATTCTTTTTTCCAAAACAAAATTGCTAACTCGACATTGCTGGATCGAATGACGTGAATTCGTGATTCAAATCCAACTTCAATGTTAGAAAATTCGAAATAGTCGAAGATGGAAAAAATCGCCTTTAAAATTATTCGCAATTCTTTCTATCGCTGACCTACGGTTTGCCGATCACTGACCCGTGTCGTGTAACCGGTGGCAAGATCGAGGGTGTTTATAATAAAAGATGATTATCTCAGAAGAAGGACGATAGACTTCATCGGGTTGAACCGTCTTCAATTATTTCAAATAAAACTTCCTCCTCGAGATGATACTGAAGCGATTTCGTCCGTTCGTGGCCGCGTGGATGTAAACGGGGGAATCCAAAAATAATCTGATCAACGAAACATTTGTAAGGAATGTCGAGCAAGTCGGGGAACCAGCACGAACCGATGCCCTGTTCGCTGTAGGTTAGGTGCTTCGGTAGGTTCATTAACGCGAGGACGATCCGAAGATAACGCCGCAACGGAGGGTGGGGTCCTACTGTAAGATGGGGCGATCTGTCTTTTTCAGAAATATGGGGCCGAGATGCTGCGAGTTAATCGGAGAGAATGGATGTGCGGCTGTTCGGAAGAAACCTTGCCGATATTTCAATCGGCGTTTAGCAGCTGGCCGCGCGTCTCGACTACCTCCTTAAGAATTACAAAATCTTATCAAAATTAATCATCCGATTCCGTAAAAACTATATCAGGTATTAACCCTTCGTGGCCACATTTCTGTAGATTAACCTAGTGGTCAGACTGGGTGAAATTTACCCAGCCGAAATTCAAATGGTTGCTGCGTGAAAATTATTAGCCAGATTGGGATCGAGAAAATACTGAAAATACTTTGAACGTTTTAAAACATGTGTGAGAAGTTGTTATGTCGAAATTCAAATCACAACATGTTTGGAAAAAAAATCGTAAGTAGGTAAATTTGTCGAAAAATACACCTTTTCACTTAAAAAATGATCTCTTTTTGAATTTTCAATATTTTCAAGTAAAATTGTAACTGTAATATTCGTCATACTATTAAGTTAATCAATACAAACTTTTTAGATATAATTTGAATCCAAAATTACATCGACATGTTGAAATAAGATAATTTTTTGTCTCGTTTTTTTAGCAATGATTTTCTTGCCATCGTTTAAACCGTGAGACTATATAAGTTTATGGAGTCGTGCGATTCTCCAAATACTTGTCATTTCATGGCACAGTTTACGGAGAACCGGAGCTGGTGCGAATTATTTTCACCATTCAAGTGCGGTCTTTTTCCATCGTAGGAATTGCATTATTTTTATTTTCTTACCGCAGTCCGAAGGAAAGTAACGCGTGCCTCTTCGCGCGAATCGCACTCTTTTCTCTCCTCTTGCAAGTCCTCATCGGCTCGGAGAATGTTAACGTCATCAACGAGAGCCACGGGTTGTAGACGACGCATGGGAATGCTTCCTCGCAAATTATGAACACCGTTCTTTAGGTGACTGATCCCGCAATTTGCGGGGGAACAAGAATTCACTCAAGAAATTTAACCACCCAAATAAAACATTATGCCACTTTGCCAACCGCTCCAAAAATTACCTCACCAGCTTCTATAAGTCTGAAGTTCCGAACGTTCATTTGAATGTAATTTCCATAAAACTTTTATATTACGTTCATTCGACAGCTCAAAATTTGTTAATTTCAAACTCTATAACTGACTCTCGATTTTCAACACATCCAAAATCTGTAGCCACACTTCTAGTGGATTAGAGATCGTCGGGTAGCCTATTAATATTGAAAATTGATATTCTGATTAAATTTTGTACTTGCAGCATTCACCTAGATTCAATAATTAGAGTAATTTAGAATTATAATTTACTTAAGCATTGGCTTCGAATTTCTGCAAGATCTGGAGAATCACACGATCATGGGAATAGCAAGCTAATTATTTTCTGCGATGAATCATTCCGCAAATTCCGAGTCTAGATAAATCCGTATATGGTTCTACGAATTAGCGATACATCGATAATTTTCATGTCTCGCAATTGGACGTTTGTTGATTCGATAAATCGCGTATATTCTTAGTATACTCTAAAGAGTTCTTTCGTGGTAAATCTGACGAAGGTATAGGGTGCGTTTAAGAGTCGTTTGGACGGGGTTGTAGACGGTCAAAGGCTGGCAAAAGCAGGCAAAGTGACAGCAGCGCGGTGAACGTCGCGTCGTGGACGTTGTTACATAGGTATATATGTTGTTACAGCCTTACAAGATCAGATGATATTTCTTCTTTACGCGACATTGGAATTTTCTCAGTTTTACCAAATTAGCTAGGCATTATCTCTAATGAAAGTTGTATCTTTGCGCTCGCATGCCGCCACTGCATATCTTCGCCTCAAAGAGAAAAGAACCGCGCGCGGGTTGCTGCGCATATGCGCGCGCGCGAAATAACCGGACAGAAACGCTGCACATACGCAGCTACCAACGTCGGCTGTCCACTCGGCCTCACAAATTGCTCACCGTAGTTTTTCTAACGAGTAAAAATTCCGCTTACAGCGTTCCTCATGCATCGAGTCCTAAACCACAGACCGCGTTCGTTTCCATATACCCATGCATATACATTTTGTTTAAGGGGAGACTTCGGTGAAATTCGGATAAATCCATTTTTTCATTTTTTCAAACGATTTTAAAAAATCTAATAAAAAATCGCTTCCCACAAAAGTTGGATACTATGTTAGTACCTGTGTGTATTGGGGGAAAAAAAAACAGAATGAAGGTTCTGCGATGAAAGTGTAGACGCAAAGAACCTTTTGCAGTGGGATGTTGGAAATTTCCTGCAAAACGTCCCTTACTTCTAAATTTTCATCGCAGAACTTTCATGTTTTTTCTCAATACTCATACTAACAGTAACTAACTTTTGTAGGAAGCGATTTTATATTAGATTTTTCTAAGTCATTTTGAGAATGAAAAAAATGGATCTTATTGAAATTTCACCGGAGTCCCTCCTTCACTCAACAAGAAAGAAAAAGGGACTGCAACGAATATGTGAGTTTTTTTCTATTCATGCGGGGGTGAAAGCTAAAGCTTGCAGATCTCGCGTGCGACACCTCGCGTACAAACCCTCCGCGTGCCTAAGAGTTCGCGTTTTATGCCGTTGCCGATGCGCCACTGCCCCTTCTTTAACTTCTCGAGGCTTTTTGCTGTGATTGATTTATTACCTAATGGGATCATTTATTTCACGAAGCCGCTGTTACTGTTGCTATTGCTGTTGCTGTTACTGTTGCTGCTGCTGCTGCTGTTGCTTCTGCCGCCGACGCCGCGATAATCCTCGCTATAGCTGTCCGTCCATCGTAACCAGCTTAAAGAACGCCGCGCACTCCGCGCAGACCCAAGATGGCGTAACAAATTGCCAAGACATCTGCTAATGCGAAGGGAACTGATACGAGAATGTTCTTAGAATCGAATACTCTTTCGTCCCAATTCGAGCCACTCATACGTCCGTTTCCTGATCGAAGCACTAGCCGACGTTCCCTCGTGTCAAAAAGACACGTGAGGCACTTCAGAGGACCAGCTTCTGCATCATTTTCTAGTTCGATGTGTACTTTTGCTGCTTTCTTGTTTTTGTACTTTCTATCGCGTAAGGGATAAAAACGTATCGGTCTCGTAGGTCAGAAACGATCTTTTTACCTATGCCAACATAATTATCTGGACTTTCAGACTCCCTATAGATGCCATCGAACATTATTTAGGTCTGCCCCGTGGTCTTTATCTGAAATGAATGAGCTGAGGGTCTACTGGAAAACGATTGTGCGGAAAATAGAGTAGAAAATTTACGAAATTACCTATAGTTTGTGTTCTGTGAATGAGAAATCGCCAGGTCCCATTAAGATTGACGGACTGGTTAGGCCAGAGATAGTTTTAGCATCTAAATTGAATGAAAGAACAAATGAAAGGTGATGAATAATCCAGTTGATGAATTTTTTTCCTAAAAGTAGTAATCGCCTCAGGCATGGGCAACGCGTTCACGATTGATCGCGAAATAAGATACGATGAGGCATTCTCAGGTAGCTGAGTGATAATTTAAACTGAAGCTAAAGCGCTGAAGGAATGATTAAACTCATATAAGTGATTCGCCACGATACATACAGCCACCAGCTGAAATCGTTGTTCAGTACTGCCGACAAGCGCAATCTTCTACCTCTTTCACGGCGAGTATAGTAGTATTGCTCTGGTTTTATTCAGCACAACTGCATCTAAAATAATTAGTAATAATTAGCCGCGTGTTAATACCTTCTGAAAGAAAATAAATAATTGATAAAAAATGTAAAACCAAAGCTGGTGTATGCTTCGCAAATTGATCGAATACTCTTTGAAGCAATTACGAAACGAAATACGTGCGTACGTTCCAAAGTATATAAGGAATCCGGCTGTCTGTTCTCGACTTGTGGATATCCCGAATCATCGACATGCTCAATTACCTTCGTCAAAAACATGTCCCGTGTTGACACGCGCGCGAAATACCATCCGCAGGAAACCCAATTCGTTATAAAAAAAAAAGATAAAAAGGAAAAAAAATTAGAAAAAACAAACCAGATCGAGTTGTTTTCTTTGTGAAGAAAATTGCGAGACCAATTTGCTACGTTATTTCGATTCTTTGGTACTCGAGTGTGACCAATTGAACCACAGCAAAGGTGCCGCGATCCCCTTTTTCCATGTCTTGTGTAGATAAATATATCATTGGTTGTGTATTCTCTATGTATACGTATACGTATATAGACCCATGCTACATCTATGAGTCCATTATACACTCGTGTTTGCACATCGAGATTCGAAGAGAGTAAGAAAAATCGGTATTACAATTCAACCGGTCTTATGGTATATATCCGACAGAAATAGATCTCGTGGGTAAACCTATTAAACCTTTAATTATCCGGGTTGTTTAGTACTATAGCCGTTTCTACTCGTATCGGCTACTGGTATAGTCGCCTTTGCCGGTTTGCCTCTTTCCCTTTCGTACACGATATCTACCTGTTACTTCCAACACAGAAGCAATAGTGCTCCAAGTCGATAGGGGACCGGTACACGTCCATGGGTATACATACGTGTATTTGCTGACGGAAGGACACACGTCTCATGTGTACGTACGTACGTAGGTACGTAGGTACGTGCCCACTAACAATTACACAATCCATCGCAATTAACAGCATTAGCGGCCAGTTTAGATCTAATCGTAGCCGCCTCACTCCCACCGCGCCAATTACACGGCTGATGTTTAATATTTCACCTCAAGCGATAGGCAGTCACTGACTTCACCGCGTGTAGCAAGAGGCATTTTTTTATTTATTTTATTTTATTTTTTGAACTCTTTCACATTTTAATTGACCCTCGACTGGGTGTGGACGGATGTGTGAGTGAAGATTCCTCGGCAAGTTTCCGTATCATTGACTCTAGAACTTGCTTTTTTCACTTTTTATCTTTTCAACCACTCTAGAGCAGAGACTAGCCTCTCGTCTTAATGTCGTCAGTCAAAAGGGCAGGCCTTTGTGTGTAGGCGGCAGTTTTTGCCACATTGGGATTTATGCTAACGTCTTATTAATGGGTGGCTTTTTGTTGCTCAGCGAACTAAGGAAGAGAAGCAGAAACTGCGCTTGCGCTTAACTCGTAACGTTATTTTCCACATTCGAACGGTGATAGGTTTCTCATTTCTATCTATGAATTTGCTCGAGCACTTTTCCAACTACCGAGCTAGCCGTATAAATCCGATTTTTTTTTCTTGGCGCAATTGTTACACTGGTATTTTCGTTGAACCGACAACCTGAAGCCGATGAGCAACCAAATAGCGTTTAAATTTGTTCAGTTCAGTTCAGTCACTGGAATGGCTGGTAGTAGTTTCTGGCAGTATACATCATTATTGAATTCAAAGTGGAATTCCCTTTTTGCACGAATCCTATACGTGCTTTATACGCCACTAGCTAATCTCCCGACGATCTTTCTGCTAATGGATCGTCGGGTAATTAATCTTTTCTAAATCGTGTGAATCGATGTTTCCATGGAGGATCGACGCTGAGTTAAGATGAAATTTTCGAAAGAGCTACGCTGTGAAACACAGGCCATTACCTTAATTTTCGACGTTAATGGAACTTGCGGAATTGCACAACGCAAAAATAACTGAATAAATAATTAAACAGTATGAAAAAACTGCAGGGATCGTCTAGACAAACCTCTTGATTGCCCTCGTAGATCTACTGATAGCCTTAATGTTATTTACCGTAACACTGCCGCGCCTGTTCACGAATACTCAATACTTTTCTTCTAATTTGAACAGCGGGAATGAATTTCGAGTTTTATTTCTCTCGAAATATTTCACCCTGCATTTGATTAGCCAAACTTTGCCAAACTTCACCGGTAATCGATCTCAAAATTCATACTTGTTGAAATCCATGCAACGTTGGCCGTATATTTCCGGTTCATTACATCGTCATACGCCAAAGGCGTTACCGTTTGATCGCTCGAAACGCCGTTTAGCACTTGGATCTGCATGCGCTGTAATTTGCCGTTCTCCTCGAGGAGGCGCAAAGTATGTTCACACCGGCAAGGCTATTAGCGATTCCATTAACGAGTTTTTGATCTCCCCTGCTCGCAATCATCTCTTTTGCTTCGGGTACCGTTTCTTCATACTTTTAGTCACAGTATCAGACGATGAAAGGGAAAGATAACAGGAACATCATTGCTTTCCTCTCGGCAAAGTCATGGAGTCTGTATGTTGTGCGAAACACTGAATATCGCGCTGTATCTTCCACAAATTCTAACAAGCTTTGTATCACACGTGTTCTCGAGAGGAATAAAAGTGGGATTTTTGTTTCACCTACTGGAGCGCAAGAAGGAGTTCAGGTTCCCAGCAGTCAGTCGGGCAATTGGCGCACGTGCGCACCTCGGTAGTAGGTATGGCATGGCGGTAGCAAATAATAGTGGTAGGATACGTCTTTGCCTGCAAAGGCGCGTGTGGTGTTACAGTTAACGAGAATCGACGTTGCCAGCGAAGCTGTCATGTCGGCAGTGTCCAACGTGGAGTCCGGCGGTGTCCGGTGAGCACCTTCTCACTATAACCGCATCTTTTTCGATTTACTCCAGTAGAACGAGCGCCCAGATGGGCACTGAATACCTATCTCTTGCCACGAAAGCGTCCTCTTTGTGTATATACCTACCCACTTGCAAGCAAGCAACTTGCTGGTAAAGCGGTGGCGGCCCTGGCGGGCGTCTCTTATAGGCCTCCGTGACTTGCAGGGTTCACACGATGCTCGCTCGTTGGTGCTGTCCAAAGCAACACCTCCGTAGGACAGAGTAGGTACAACCTCGAGTACTACTTCTGTAGCCTAGGCTAACGAGGTATCCACTTCGGTTACAGGGAATCGGCTAGTGTTTGTTCAAGTACCGGCTATAGGGCTCTATCGACGTCTTTGTATCTTTTGCGTAAGGTGCATGCGGATCGGCTGTTTCGTTCTTGCTATTTTTTATGCATCGTCCTTTTTGTTCCTTTTCATTCGTTCATGGGAATCGTTTATTTTCTTTTCAGGTGAGTGTCAGGATGCCTAGTTCTTCGATTCTGGTCACCTTGGAACCCGTGAGAAAGTATGGGACTGACTCGGTGAGTTTAGAGTGAACAGTTAAAGTTCACGTCGAAATATTCTGGACCCCTAAAGTTGGTGTCAACGCCTTAAGCTTCCAGCCTCATACGTCAACGTTCAGATATTAACGGTTGCCATTTTTTTTCGAAATGGTCAATTTCACGGGGTATTGGGCGTAATGCGATTTGCGCTAATGTCCACTGCGATATCTGAGCTCTGGAAGACCTCGAAACCACTGAGTGGAACAATAAAGTCTGATTAAGCTCCCGCGTAATCCGTGATTCAATGCCGTCCGTATTTTTTCTTCCTTGATAAAAGCTGCTTGAGCAGTTAATCTCGCGATAACAAACCTTCGAGAGAATTCGCAGTTTCGCAAGACTATAACAGACTTTGAAACGTTATCAACTGTGGCTCTGTGCCTTAATCACAAAAAACTTTTTGCCAAAAAAACTTTTGTCAAAATATCTGTCTCCCAATGGGAAATGAGATTAGATGAGACACTGTCTAAGGCAGTGGGAAATGTGGAAAGAAATCGATGACTGAAACTACAGGAACGACATCGAGTAATCCGAGCGACTGGCAACGTAAATTTTTTATATTGACAGGAAACGTTTCGATGTGGTCCACGGAATCCGGTGCCTTTCCCGGAGCGAATCGCTACGGTTTTTTTCGAGTTACTTTAATTACTGTTCCCCGCGGTGTTTCAAGCTGTATATAGTCGAAGCGCGTGCCAAACGGAGTCAAAGACGCGGTTTTAAGTCTAACAATAAGTTTGCTTTCGATGTCACGAGGCGTTTACAGTTTCGTAGACGGTGACTAACCCCGGGATCAAATTATGATTCAGGATTCTTGCTGAGCACGGTTGTCAAAAAGATCTCATCGTCTAATCAAAGCTTTGTTGAATACGGTGCCGCTTGCCGCGGTAGCAACTCCGAAGCTTATACGAGCCTCCGAAGACACGACAGACTGAAAACAAACAAACAAACATGACAACATACGTTCGTATAACCAGCAACGAACACAATAGGAACAGGCGACGCTGAATACATCATCGAGACGCGAGCCCAGTAACTTACGCATATGAATATAATATGGGCATTAATAAATCCAAACAGGTATTAATGCGGCTAATATATGCGTGCCGAGCATTTGTTAAGGTGTCAGGCTTGTAAAAGTCTTTCCGCTACAATGCCGCGGTATTCTTCGTTCTCAGTCATTCTTATGTTATATGTTACCGTTCATCCCATCTTCTGTTTCTCATTTCCCCGTTGAAAAATCAAATACATTTAGTGCCCTTTCGGAATAGTCGGTTGCTTTGTCAAGTAGTAGCTGCAGCAATTGTAAATATCAGCAAATAAACCATCAACATATCCCAGAGAAATCCAGTCATACCAACCAGTGTGACCATAAGGTTCATCATGCAACAAGTTTTTTGAAATGAATCGATTGTGATGATGTGAAATGAGCTTTAGTTGAGAAATAAATTGATCTTGGATCATAATGATCCGTGACATACTCATGCTGGTCTCGTTGATAGAGCCGAATCTTTGTGTACCTACCATACGTGAGGTACTAAGAGGAATTCATTTATTTGTGCAACGCCTGTTTTCCCTCGAGTCCCTTCGAGCTCTTCGTAAGCAGGGCGTGAAAGATGGGGTTCATAATTCGTCCGGTTCTGCTTTCATTCGGTATTAATCCCCATTAGTCTCCGTTGCGCTGGCACGCATACCGTACAATGGAAGATGCGTTCGTAGGTTGTATGCCGAGTATGTGTGCCCGCGTGATATATCAGGGCGGTAGAGTATTACCATTACAATACTCGACAACGGTGAATCGGGCGAGGATCGTATCCAGGACTTTCTGATTCCAGTGGCTCTTACGGATGGTGTTTCTCAGTCCAGCAAACCCAGGCGTTGTCGTCGCGACACCTACGAGTATAGACCACCGTTGTTATGCATTATGCATCTAATGTTAGTTACATGAGGTGCTAGGCCACTACTATTTCCAGTATACCAACTCTTTCCCCCAAAGATATGCACGCGTCTATACCTACTGCAGCACGTCCCCGTCGTCACTTCCACTAAAGGTATCATCGGCACTGTACTATAAATTTCTAAAGAAAACCGACTAGGTACCCGAATAACGAAATTATCACTGGATAGGATGAGATCGACGGTATATATAACTGGAGTGAGTTTGATGATAGAGATCTGAACGATGCTCGTGCGTACCTCGCACAAAGTTCTTGTTTATGGTCGTAGGTTTACTCTGCTTCCGGAATAAATTGGGATTAATCGGGTTAACGAGTCGAGCACTTTTTTTTCAAACGGTGGTTTTACGAGCTACGGCAAAGAACAGTTGAAAAACAAACACCGAAAACCGTGAATGGCTTCCTCTCTCTCTTTTTAATCTCCTCTGTCGCATTTTGACCAGGAATTGGTCCGAATGAATTTACTCTTGCTACTAAATCCACTGTGTGTAACTTGGATTCTGGTCATACTCTTGCCTCACCAGCTGGTCATATTTCCAAACGTTACGTCGCAATGACGGAAAAAGTCATGTGTCATTAACTGTGTTGTGACAGCTGTAATCTTCGTGAAGCACGTACCAGAGGCTAATGAACAGGACACCTAGATTTTTACAGCTTGAATGAAAATCGGCATCGGGTGGGAGTGATTCTTCTTGTTTTTTTCTCTTTTTTTTTTGAATTATGTCCGTTGTCCTAGAGAAGTGAATATGTCATTTTGGAAAAAGCGAAGACTTACCGGAGTGCAGGACTGATTTATATGTGCGAGAGAAAAAAGATGGGCATTTAAATGACGGCGAACTTATTTCATTACTAATTGTAGGAGGCAAGAAGAGTTTCTTCATTTCCTACAAGCGAATGTAATTCATCCAAGATTTAATTAAATTCAAGCAAAACAATCTCAAGTCGTAGAAAGCCATTAGTCTTGGCAGTCAGTACCGAACTGACTTAGTCGACTGAGTTTTTCTAGACGGTATTATACCGGTTAACATACGGGCGAACGAATAGAGCTAGCGGTAGAATGCATTTACATATTAATCCATATAATTAACCACCGCTAACTAATCACTCACGTTTAATTACCGCATCTTATACCGCGAGCATATGTGTTGCCTCAATGTTCGTCTAACCAACTATTGCCAACTTCAATACAACTATCCTGAGCCGTTTGCGTCGGAGTAACTCCGTCCAGGAAGAAGATGATGTCATCTCCTTACGCACGTGCGCTAACTTCCGCTTCTCTCTGTGTAGGTACGTCCCGCTATTTTACGACGAGCTTCAGTCGCTGTAATTCATATCTTGCAGACACATGTGCGATGAAACTATATTCCGATCGCGGTCAAGGGTTTTATCAATTACCTTCACCTTCGCGTGTGGATATATAACTTATGGATGTAGTTCGGGTTAAAAGCTTTATTCCAAAATTGATAATACATCAGTG
Organism: Ametastegia equiseti; assembly: GCA_963989295.1. NCBI lineage: Eukaryota > Metazoa > Arthropoda > Insecta > Hymenoptera > Tenthredinidae > Ametastegia > Ametastegia equiseti. The sequence continues at coordinate 13,255,077 of OZ022389.1, read as the reverse complement.
CCAACTTTTTGCTACACATTTGTACATCCAAGACTACGAAAAAAAAAACGTATAGGGTTTTCAGTACAAGCTTAGGATTCAATGGAAAGCACCAGAAAGACCTCGAAACAGCCCTTCGCTGGAGATGGGAATTGGCGATGAAATACTTAGGATATACAGCATTCTCGATTTTTACCCTGTATTAGAGAAGCAAAATGGAAAGATTAACGCGAGAAATTTGTTGTACAGTCGAAAAAACTCGAGAAATTGCATTTTTAACACGTTTTACACCGTAAAAGGCACTTTTAACTTGAACTACATGCTCACGAATATCACGTTTTGAAAAATCTCGAAAAAAATGATTCGTGAATCTTTCGATCTACTTTTTGAATTTTTTGAACTGAAAAACGAAAAAAAAAAAAAATTTTGTCACGACTGCAGAGTCAGAAAACAGACTGTGGTGCCTTGCGCTGGATTAGCATTTTCAACTGGAACTCTTGTTTACTCAAGGGAGAAAGCAATTGTGTTCACTGCTGTGGCGGAAGACATGAACCAATCTTTATCTCTTACTTGCTGCAGGTACTTTTGTTCCTCCTTCATTTTCGCAACTGGTTTTCTAGCAATGTTATATGTACGCGAAGTCTGCTACCGTGGACTATTTAACCGTTCTACAGGCTGTCTCACCTACTTTCCTCTGGAATACATCCGAAGCCGCAAACATATGGGTATTTGCGTGCACGTGTAACCAACAACACATGTGCGTGTAATTGTCAAGACGTTATAACGTGCGTCCAGAAAATAGACTAGATTTCGTGCCTACCTGAGGTACTAAATCCGCCCTGAGACGTAACAGTATCTAGAAGGAGAATGTAAAAATTAGTACTAGCGTTTAGACAACCTGAACGGTACGGTATCGTCAAGGATTTCGTCCAGCCTCGAATGAAACTTGAATGGCAAGTTGTTGGGTTCAAAGGTCGTTCGTAGACTCGCCTCTGAAAAATCTGATACGTCGTCGTATAGACGCGGTGGCTGAGGCACTAGGAAGTCGTCGACGCTCAAGTCCGCAACTTTGTTCGGAATAATGTGATCGTCATAAAAATAGGCACGCTGTAAACCGTAGAGACAGAAAATTCCAAAGGTCAGACCCTCCCCTTTGGTCCGTTGGTCTGTTACCTCTTCCCATTCTCCCATTCTATTCTATTCTCTCATCCTTATCTCGCTCTTTCCTCTTTTCTCTTTCCTCTTTCCTCTATCCTCTTCCTTGCCTCATCTCTATCTCTCTCTTACTCTCTTCCTCTCGCAGTTTTCTTTTATCCAACAAGCAGCAGTAGAGCCAGTGCGCAGGCATTGCCCTCCGCGAGTCGTAACTTATCAACCTGCCCGTACACCGTCATTGTTTATGAAGCTTTGCGACTTGGTGGAGTGGTGTGGTCGGCTCTTGGTGACCACCCTGCGTATTTTCTTCTTGCTTCGCAAAAGAGCAACGGACATTCAGAGCTTCTTTATACGTATAGGCTGGCGAGTTTACGGGAAGAATCAGTTTTAAATTGCAATGTAATTTCATTCGGTTTTAAACGTACGAAAGTCAAAACGTGTTCCTCGTTATAAAGATCATGCCAGGTCACGTTGCAGACTGGTAATCACCGGAGTAAACATTTCGGGTAATCTTGACGGTTAATAACTTTTTAAAGACACCGGGGGGTCCCGGACGTACCCAGGAATGTTCCAGAGCCACGGGCGACGAAATTTAGTCAAAGTACATATAACACTTACCGCGTTTTACCGTCCCGGTGATCTTTCAGAAAAAAGATACACAAAAAAAAATATCAAAAAAACAAATAACGAGTAGCTGTTCACCTTAAAAATCTACCTTAACCTACTAACGGAGCGAGATGAAGAGAAAGAACTTGGTATTTCGCCACATGCAGTTATTAAAGCTGTCGCAAATGTTGGGTTTACCTGAAAAGTCCTTGGGGAAACCACAGTGTACGGTAAAGTGACACAGATTAGAAATTTAGTTGGATTAGAATACGACACTTTGTTAATTGTTCGTTTGGGAAATAGAGTCTAATGGCGAACGACGGGTCATATAAAATGAAACGTGAGAATCCATCAAATGTTAGCCCGGCACTATATGAACAAAGAATAATATCTTGAGGTGTTATCTGACATCACAGTAGCAAAATATGTTTATGGGGGAACCCATTGGGATAAGAGTCTATTTGGTCTTCGTCACCGAACTACCTACGTGTGGTAATAAAAAGGCCGAGTGCCAGAGGAGAAGCTTAACACCGAAATTTCACTGCTCACCGTTAGTTACAACGGTGGTGATATTTCCACGAAGCACTTCGGTACAAATTCCCAACGTTTCAGAACCTCATACGAGATCTTTACAGACAAATTATGGAGAGACGCGCTTAGCGACCATCGTATTTCAACTGGTGTTAAATGCAGTCGTAAAGTGACGATGGATCCCTCGCGCAGCCAACTCGTTCTGGTTCACAACTCGTGCAAATCGTTCCACGTAGCAGAAAAATCAGCCAAGGTGCAAAAAAAAAAAAAAAAAAACCCCTTTCGACTTTGTCCCTCTCTAAGTTATTTTTAGAATGCAGCATTTGGAAGAAAGTCATAAAATCTGATCACAATGACATTGACATGGGAGTGATTTTCGAAAAGGGATTAGGTACTCTTCCACGGAATACTTGGACAAAATAGATACACCACGAGGCACGAGAGCATCGTGTGTATCTTGTTGGATACTGGTACTTGGGAGATTCGTACAAATGTATGGATGCTTGCATTGCTAAGCTGAAGTTCGAGGAGTTAGTTCAGCTTTCTAATCTCCTTGCCACACCTCCGGATAAACAACGGTTTGGAAGATACGTTGAACGGTCGCTACAGTATGCGAAGTCAGCCAAGATAAAGATACTAGATCATCAAAGCTTGAGGATAAAATTTTCATGAGTAATTTAACGTTTCCTTGGAGTGATTTAGTATTATTAGCAACGAACTGTCGGTTTGGTGATGTGGTGATCCGTTTGCCAGGGTGACAACCACGACGCCGTTCAAGCGGTGATTCCGATAAACGTCCCGGTATGGTCTACGGCCGTTTGGACGAGTAATTAAATTGATTGAGGACTCGACTGACCGACGGTCGAATGCACGGAACACTCAAGGAGACTAAACAAAGGCTAGAGGCTGCGATGCCATTACGGATCCTGATGAGTTGCGTTCGTTAGATGTACTCGACGTAAATCTTTGTAGTCCCATCTCGAAGACTGACGCCGAAGGCCCCGGTTTGATCCCCAGTATCGTCGTTGCGTTTCTTGGCGCACAACTTCTCGGTTTTTCGTTTTACGCTTTGCACACCCACTGTAAAAACGTAGAGGTAAACGTGCCGTTCATCCACCAAGGTTCAATTCATCTGTCTACTGTACATCACTTGATGCAAAAGAAAATTTCCTTTGCGTAAAAGTCGATCTATCTCGAAGAAAATCTGGACCATAGTGACCTCGGCGAAAATCGAACCACTTGACAACATTAGAGTCGTTTAGTCAACACCAGCTGCACCACGAACCCTAATTTCTTTTTCCACGTTTTTCCTGGGTGGTTTGTCGAAGCTATGATCTCTTATTGAATAGAAATACTCGTGAGTGATGTTTGTGACAAAAACTGATGGTCTCACCATTAGCAATATGAATAAGAATTAGTACGTCAGCAGACCTGTATTCATCGTGAAACGGAATACTTTTTACCTGGATCGATTGATTGTAAACCGTGTGAATGTGGACCCCGGGGTCACAAAGTCCCGTAGCGTGAAACGTGCGGAAAGGATTTTTCCAACACGAGAGGGCTTCTTGATCGGCGGGTGAAAACCTCTCAGAATAACTGGATGGTATGACAATCACGTAAAAGCTGGGATCCGCGGAATCTGGAATGTCGTAGATCAGAGACGCGCGCCGCGTCGATTCCTGGGAAGTAGCGCACATAAATGCATAAGTTGCGTACAGTCTCCGCTTTTAATTATTGCCGAAGACTCCATGCAGCGCGAGGAGCGGCTCGATCAGGTCCTGAATGTCGATGGAGGGGATGAGAGCAAATAATGAAAGCCGCCTTTGAGGTCGCATCAGGACGACCAGAAGTTGCTGAGATCTTTGCGATGCGGTTACTGGCGACGGTGTGCTGCGTTCACCGGAGAGGTAAAGGTCGCCTCTGTTCTAATAAGAAAAAAGCCATCCGCGAAGGAGAGATATACGAAACATCCTTCGACCAGCCAGAGACGTGGATATGAATAAAATATAACTTTCAGAATCCCCGTTTAGCTTTGACCGCTTGCTGTTTGCTGCACGAAGTCCATTTCACTCTCACAATACATACTCTATCACAACTAGCACCGAAATCCTGATCTCGAAAACTTCTGGCCCCCGTCTGTTTCCAAGTCAGCAATCAGCACCAGGCTGACTGTTATGAAGAACCGAACTAGAGCCATTGGTCGAAATCATACAGTCCTAATGGTGATTTGCATTGTGATTTTTCGCAGTAAGTAATAGACGTCAGTAAATAGCTATAGCAGTAGAACTAAACGCGGACAGATTCTTCAACTGGAACCAAAAAAAGTCGGCAGGACATCGAATGAATAGCTCAACTCACAAATCAGAATGAATACTAGAAGCAATGCTTGAGGAGTAGAGGACAGTAGTCCTGGTAGATCAATAAGAATTCTGTATGATCGAATAGTGTATACCTTTCTCACCTGAACGAATGGGAAAAGCCTATCGATCCTGATGAGCGGAGGTCCACATCACATACGCTGTACGCAGACCTATGCCCCACCAACTGGCTGCTGACCCAGTCAGAAATTGACCCTGGTGTGAGAGGAACATAGTGCAAACTGATCAGCCGATGGTTGTAAGTTTCGTTGTCACCATGAAGGGCTTTTTTTTATACTCCTTATTACCTCGTTATCGGTCAGTGAGGTAGAGTGCTACTTACCAGCAACTCTGGCAATAGCGAACGTGGCTCGGTTAGTTACTCCGGTTGATAAAAAACAACGTCCATTAGCGCGATACACCTCTCGACCATGGGGCAAAATTGCAACCGAAAATTTAGGCCCGTCGCGCGGATTTCTTCTTTGCCAATGTTTTACGACGGCCTTCGCGGAGTCTCTCTATCGTGTCAAAATAAATTCTCTCACCGGTTGAAGATTGGTTACGGGAATCCGTATACGTACTTTACGAACTCCGCGGTCCACGTGCCATAAACACGCTCGCTTCTACCGATAAGCGTCAGGAATTGCTCTGCGAGTTTGCCAGGTGGACTGTCGCGACTACCATTTCTCTCACAACTTCGAGACATTTTAAATTAGAATCAGTAGTTATTAATTCAGCAAATGTTCCAATCCACAGGCCACCACATTTTGGCAATGATACCAATTTTTTATTGGAAAAAAATGACTGGTTTCTGGAATTGGGACTCGTTTAAAAATTCCTCCTGCCGCACATATGCGGGAATAGAGTCAGTGACCATTGAAAGCGCCGCACGTTCACGCGGATTACCGAATAAAGTGCAGAAAATTTAAATGCTATCGTAGGTCATTGAATGTATACGAGCTGAACCAGTGGCACGTGCGCCACCGTTGGTTCGATTCGCGATTCGAAAGTTGCCGCGCTATTGCGGCTCATCTGCAACTCAGTCACAGGTCACACGCGAGTTACGACTACATGACGCGTATTTGCAAACTTCGTCTTATATTACGTGACATAGAACGAGGTATACCAAAGTAAGGCGATGTCGAACGAAATTTATTGCCCAAAATAACCGATCACGAGAAATTTTGGAAATTATTTATGTAAGGAGTATTTCTCTATCCGAAGTAAAAATTTGTTTACACATTACTGTTTGAATGTGTGTGAATTTATTGTTATCATTATATCGTATATATATATAAGCGCACAGCATTGATTTACAGAGAGTCGAGAGCCTCGAGGTTTTACGCAACCGGCTACAAAGCATAAAATAAGATAATTGCAATTCAGTTGGCCCCCTGCTGACGTGAGCTAAACTGTTCACACGAAACATTGTTATCACAACGAGACACACGTTTTATTTTATAGGCCTGGAAGCGAAGCGCCAACGTCATAATCAGGCAAAATTACGTTCACGCCGGTAGTAAACCCTGAGTTTATTTACGCCCGACTGACGACCTCTCGTAAAAAATTAATTTTGCATTTACTCGCACGTGCGTTCGACTCTCGTCGAAGATGTGTGGCTTGTGATCGTTGTCCTTCAACCACAACAACACCTGGCACTTTGCGGTATCACCAAATTGCACCGAAATCTACTAACAGTCAGCGAAAAATAATATCAACTCTTATTCCTTGAGAGCAAGAGATACTCAAATCTGCAAATCTGCCTTAGAAAATTGTAATTCACAGATGTGGTTTCACACCCATGTTTGCCATCTTGAGATAAAGACTTGGTGCAATTTACAAGTGATTTGAAATAGTTGGTACCAAAGCTATCCAATTATTTTGTAATCATGCTGGAATCATACGCACATATACGTGCTTGAATACATTAGCTACAGAACTCTTCAGGGTTTTATTAACATAGTTGCAATATTTTGGTTTTCAAACTTCATGCACAGGAAATTCATATGAGAATATAAAAAATGTCAGCATCTCCTGCCCTCAAGAGTATTTCATAATCTCATCTTCATTTTCTAACACAATAATCGGTCTCGCAACTGCGCTGCTATTTAGAAAATGTGGGCTCGCCCAAAGGGTCTGTCTGAGAACAGAAATTATACAATTTTGAGAAATTCAGGCTGGGCGTGGTGAGGTCAGTTTAGACAAGGATCTAGCTTTGAAGATCTCGTCAGGACGTATTCGTCGGGTAAAGTAGAGGTTTGTCGTAAAGATCTGGATCTTGCGGTAGATTCCTCCCCCTATCTGGCGTCAGATCTAAATGTTAGTTTCTCTGTAACAATTTACAGACTAGCTTCGTTGATGTGACAACAGACTCGAGTCCCCAACACGTTTGCCTTAGCTGATTGCTACAATTAAACTTTTATTACTCAGCTTGTATGCATCACATAGAAATGTTATTTTCTTAGATTTATGATTATAGAACACAGGTATGCACATTATCGTTGTGCACGGCTGTCCTCCTTGGCACTACGTGCTTTTATTGTCACAATTATGTCTATCAATCAGCAATTATTGTACCGAGAATAGTCTTATTTCTAAGCCAGCCTTTTTTTTGCCCCAGTGTCTTTGATATGCGAACTGATCAAACTGCGTCGAGATAAACTGCCTATCTCTAGCTTATGTGGATATTTTATGCCAGCTTCAGCTTCAAACGGTGTTCATCGCCAATTTATGGAATAGTTGTAACGAGCAGAATACTTAATTTTATAGACAGTGGACTTCAAGGTAGTTGGTTGACGAAATCCAGACAGAGAGGATCGTTAAAAGGATGGGAACAGGTAGCTGAGGGATCATGAAATTGGATAGTCTGAGAGTTAGCAAGCGCCTTGCATCAGATGTAAATTTATCATCGCAGTAAGCAGCAGACTGAGTAAAAGCATTTATGCTAATTACGAATGGGGCCCCATGGATACTGTCAAAGATGCATATCTGGCGAATGTTTACGATACGGCTACTGCAAAAAGATCCCATCTTACCTTCTCTTTATCCCTCTCGAATATGGCGACTTAACTAATTAGAACTAATTCGTTCGGTGTTAAGTCGCGGAGTTAAAAAAACTCACCTCGGTATACCAGGTACGTATATTCAGGTATAGGCATAACTTCTGCCCATATAATACGTATACTTCCAATATAGCAAGAACTACACTCACAAATGTGCATATAGTATACATCCATCTGAAGTATCTACCGATGCGATTTGCTCAGGTATATCTATAGATATATAACCCGTGGCGCGCCGATGCCAGATAGCAAGGAAGACTCTTGAATATACGCAGCTTTGCCAGTCTTCCGAGTGTGGATGGGCACGGTTGATGGGTATCTCTTGACATTTAAATATCATGATATTCCAGATTCCGGGCGATCGTGCCGATCTTGTAACGCGGGCGTGAACATCCTCGGCGTCCATCGTTGGTATTTGTATCGGAATCGGTATGGCGTGGACAAGCGTCTTATTGCCCACGCAGTAGACATCAAAGCTTTCTTTTTAGTTCTTTGGTTCTAACGATAACTCCTTACATCCTCTTTCTCGATTTTCTCTTTTCAATATAGTCGCTTTTTTTTTTCTTTTTAAACTTCGTACCGGCAATCGGCATCAGCGGAAATAGCATCGACCGCGGTTCCATTCAACGCCAATTTACACAAGTGAAAGAGATACTCGAGAACCAGAATATGCACTTTGCTTCAGCTGGTGCCTGGTGGGCCGGACCGGTATACCGATTTCGCCGACCTGCACCATCGGCAACCCATTTATATCGGCGATCAATATCGACCGTAAATATTCTTATCTCGTAAAATACTCCTAGAATCTGAATCTCTTCACTTCTTTACATGAGGCCCCGCGATTCCTTACTGAATCCTCTTCTTCCACTGCGATCGGCTTCATTGAACGTGACACTAGAGTCTAGACAGGCCTGGCTAGTGCTGCATGCACAGATGGTGGACGGTAAATGTTGCGATGCTTGGGTGGTCTTGTATCTCGTTATCGTTCGTGTCGATAGTAACCACCTCGTAAGCTTCTTACCTAATGTCAATGTGGTCAACAGTTCGATAATAAACATGGTGCAATGTATAGGCAGGCATTGCGGCGATACCGATCAAGTCAACCTAGGAAATCCAGTGACCTGGTTAATTCCGCAAATGCCTCAAGAGTTTTTGCGATGAGTAATAAACACATAAAGATGTACATTCTAATAGAACCGTGGCTGTTATCCAGCTTAGCGAGAAGACTCGATCAGAGCTTCCTTGAGAGATGAAGGAAGAGGAACTGGAACTGGAACCTGAACCTGAACCTTGGAGTAATTACGTTCGTTAAAATAACTGTGGTCCAGCAATTCTTGGCGTTCAACTGCCGTCGCGACAGCTACCTGAACCGATTAATTTCTTTGCCAAATTTTTGTTCACCAGGAATGGCCCGTGACTGCCTCTTAAGGGTGTGTCGTATGGCCGGGTTTCCATCCCATACGGCTCTTAATGAGGATTATTCAATTAGGCAAGAGCGTGGTCTCGTTTTTGAACCGGTTAAATAAATTCGTCAAAAAGCTGTCAATGGACTTTTGTATCTCCACGTTCAGTTATTCCAACGAGATACGATCTCGTTTGCTGTCATGTTCCGCGCTCTTTGCAAAATGTCACGTATTCTGTTCCAGCAAAATTGCCGAATCGAACCCTTCGAATGAAATGATGATTGACAGGGGTTTTCTGCAAGAGAAGCGGGTTCATATCTTCTCGATTCACTTTTGCTTATGCCGTTGAACTCTATTCATCATGTCGTGGATATAGATTTCTAAAAATTGCACTGTTCCAAAACTTTCTGGACGGTGTGGGGTAGTCCGTGAAGGGTTTTCATGAAAAAAAAAAAAAACAGGTAGTTATATCTAGGCAGAGGGTTGGACATGATGATTTCCTAATCCCCAAGTTCTTGTGTCAGGTGTTTATCGCATCCTCATCGCTAGTTGTGAGCCGGCAATGTTTCCCTCGGCTTATCTACCTCTGTGTCAGACGAAACAATCTATTCTCGGACATTCTACGTTGACGTTTACGCGGGAAATATTAATCTCCCAATGATCTTACTGCAAAAGCAAGCCGTCTCAGGGCTCTGGGGTCAATCCCGAACGTGACTTGTGGAATACTTATCGTTTCCCTACATTCACCGTACAGTAATACAACTGCACAAGAGGTGACAACCCGCTTGGAAAGTATCAGAGGTAACTTTTGTCCTAACTTGAACTGCCGACCACTCAACCGTTCAGGGCAATCAAATTCCATTACTGATCGCCTGGCTGTTCTCAAAGTGACGGTAAATCGCTTCTGCTTTGCCGGGGTCCAACGGGGACCAGTAGGATCCAACGGGGTTCAAAGGGGTCCGATGGGGCACGGTAGCCATGCGCTGGTATGTACGATAGGTCGGCCAGTAGTTGTGCCTGCCAGGGGTATAATAATGCATCGATAAATCATTGCCGTCATTGTCTTCCTTATTGAATACGTCATCCGAAGTTGAACGGGAACTGTTTATCGGGAGTTATGCGCTGTATTCTGGGCTACACTCTGATCGTATGAAGCTTGATCGGTTTCAATTAGAATAGCTTCGAGGCACGGGGCGGGAAAAGATCGATCAAATCTGAGGCAATTTATTTTCAACATTTTCATTGACGTTGACGTTTGCACGCGTCGATAAGTTCTTCGCGTTAAAAAAAAAAAAAAAAAAAAAAAGAAAGGAAAGAACAAGAAATGGAGAAATGAAAAAACAACATTTCATGTCGTAAATCAATCCTGTTACGCGCAACTGTCCGAAATTATTCACTGGCATTGACCGAAGACAGGAGACAACCCAGACCGTACGGATAAGACGGTATTCCAGCATCCGGCAGATCAATTACTGAGATACGTCGCTCTCGGTTGGTGAGCCTGCCAAAACCACTGCACGGGCGACTCGGGTCCTTTTGGACGTCAGATGTCTTCCCACTTCCTTGATTTATTTTCCACTTCATTCGAGTGCATTCGGCTACTCGAATCTTCGCACCGGACTGGAGAAAACAACACCCGACCCAATCTCTCCACCAAGATAACTTGGAATTCAATTTAAATGATAATCGGCAAACTTTCGAGTAGGCACGCGTGTAAGCCACAGTGATTGCGATGCTCCAAAAATTTTGTGCTCTGCTAGCGTCACTCAATTGATCGTAATATTTTAATGGATAACAGAGCTGCGGTGGTCCGCGATTACCGAAGAAACATCACCAGCAGAGATTTCGAAGGTGTGAAATGGGCTTGAATGACTAACAGGCAAATGCTCGGGGTGATATATCAAGCTGTCAGTTTGCGGTTAGTAACTATAGCCTCCGTTCAGTCCACGTCAAATTTTACATTCAGAAAGACCAAGAAGTAATTATAAAAAGAGAACGGTTTGGTCCACGTGGATGCAGTTTATGAGGAAATGCACTTTGTCTTCCTTTCGAAGACTGTTTTCAAGATCTTAAGAGGCGTCGGGTGCATTGCTACTGCACAATATACGGAGTAACAAACTGCGAGACACGCCCTGGCTGATTGTGAATGCAAGTTGTTCGCTCGTATAGTCGAGGATAATGAAATATAAGAATGAACCATGTCCACAAGCACGTGGCAATGTTTAGCTATTTGCGTTCGTTCGACTTGGTTCGCTGTACATACGAAGTATATAGATAAGCGTAAGGGGCACAGTTACCGGTGCCACGCGTCAACCTTATAATTAAGTGGTACCACTGATGTATACGGATCTAATCTGTATCTTGAGAATATACGCAATAAATAGCCGGACGGAAATTAATTAAAGAATAAGTCAAGCCAATAGGTAGCAAAGTCGTTATTCACTTGGCAATAGGAAATATCAGGGCTGTAGCACAATCGTTTTTGCTCTATCAATTCACAATACCTATACTATTATACCTACTATTTCTCGTTTCGCTCAATATAGCTCCTTTACCCTATCGCAAAGATTGCGTAGGTATGTTATTGTCAATCGTTTCAAGATGTATAAATATTTATACCACGAACAATGATTCGAGGTTATCGTTTATTGTTAGTGTGAAACTAGTACAACAAGTAAGTAGGAAGCTGAATAAAATTTTCAATGTAAATATCACAGGGTCAGTCGTGTAACCGATCCCTTAATGCGTTACAAGAATGTTGAACAAAAAGTTATATGTACGGTATCATCATCTGCTAAGACTACAATGGTAGCTAGACATGAGATAAGGCTGCTGCTGCAACCAATTGGTAATAATGATTTCTCGTCCTTCTGGAAGAAACTGACGAGCCAGAACTACTTTAGACTCGAAGGTCGTGAGCGCAACTTCAGTATCCCCTTGGGCGCGGTATACTTACTGGCAAATTGAATATACCAACACGCATGATTACCGAATTAAACCGCTATCAGGAATTTTATTAACCAAAGCGACGCTGCCAGATTTATGTGCCTCCCTTTGTAATATACGTAATATACGCTATAATTCTTACTCGAGTGACAGAGCAATTAGTTCCAGTCAAAGTTTCGTACCTACCCACCAAAGTTTCAAGCCATACGGGATGCGTGGTCAACTTTTCATCCCGTTTATTAAAATCGTCACAAAGTCCTGTGGCCCACGCATAAATATGTACACGGCTTTCTAGTGATCGCGCAAGGGAAATGACGCGTTGGGTTTTATTTTTTGTTTTTCAACTTTCGTACTTTCTTGTCCCTAAAAATTGTCGTTTCATGTTTTCTTTCGAAATGGAGTTCCGGTTGCCAGTAAAGAAAAAAAACCACTCCTTGTTTTTCTTTTTCATCCAAATTCGATGCGGAAAAGACAAACGGTAGGTACGTAGGTATGGTAAGGTAATTCACTTTGAGTCCAGGTTGAACGTAAATGCTCAAACAACTGCTATAGCCCCAGCATAATGAGGCGACTGGCTATGTCGGCTTGAGTAGTCAGGTAGCAACCTGGTAGCCTTTCTAACCGGACCCTTAGTAATGGGTATATAATAAGTTCAGTTGCACAATTAATATTATAAATATTCTGCTAATATAGGCGTTATGTAAGCTGCCTTCTCACGTCACTACTTATCGACTGGCTCGGTTATATGTATACTCTCTCCAACGTACTACTTGGGCCAGTACGTGTAGTCCGTACGTTGATATCTCAAGTCAGAAAGAAAAAAAAAAAGTTGAAACGTATATTGAGTTGAAAGTTATGAGAATTTTGACAGCGAATATAGATTCTTAGATGGCATGTGCAGTGATTTGATGATTGGAGCCGGTATAACTTTTGCCAATTTACGTATAAACATTTATCTATAGAACAGCGGCGTTTACTGCAGGACGAAATACAATTCAGCCGCGCCTTCGACTAGAATCCAAAGTGCGTTGCAAATCATTTTCATACATAGACAAGTTTTTACATAGGGTACGGTATATTAATTTGCCGCCGTTTCAAGTAGGTATAGGTATATCGTAATTCATAGAGTAAATGGGGTTAAACAACGTGCGCTGTAGATAAGCGTGAGAAATTGAAATAGTTTTTTCTATTCTCTATTACTATCTCTCGTATCGCTCGTGTTGGCTTTCCTGTGAAAATTTAACTTACGTCAGAAAGTCGTAATCAGTACGCGAGCTCAGTACGTTAGGTTGGTAGCTAGCCTAGTAGTCGCCGTCTTATAGTTAACTAGACAGACGTATGTACGTAGTACGTGCACAGGTGGTACAAGGATTAACTTTCGTTACCTTTGAACCGCGATTTTCTTTGAATACTCGGGCTCGTTTGTTACGCAAGGTAAATTAATGCACCGCGTAACTTTACCCAGAATCTATTTTCCCTATATTCCATGCCTCCAATCCGTGCGACCTAATATGGATTCTATTTAGTATTATACGCATGCGATATAGAAAATGGGGTTACGGGCACCTAAAACTAAATTCCCTTCAGGTTGCGTGCGGTATTCCCAAAGGAGTTGCGATTCAATTCCGTAGGCAATCTCACTGTATTACGGAAAATAGGAGAAATCTAGCGAAAGTAATCTAGTAAAGTACGCGCTCGTAAGTAATGTCTACTTGAATGTCGTAACGGTTCTACTTCGTATTTCTAACAATCTTCAGTATATGATACAATGTATAATACGATAATCATATGTAGGCACCCATGTACCTAATAATCTAGAAGATTAGAAAAAATTTGCATCATAATCGCTACCAATTCTTGTCAGTATCTTTTGATTCATATACAAACTTGAAAGTCAGATCCAGTAATTTAGGAGTAAAAAAGAAAAAGTAAAAAAATCACGCATATAACTTATCCCAAAGATTGTTTGTACGTATGAATATATTTAACGAGTAATTTTGTAACATCGCTTCGCTTAATGAACGCTGATCGTTTTGAACCGTTTCAAGGTAAGCTCGTAAAACTTGAGTCTCGGTAGTTCCTCCTCGAGAAAAGTATTCCGAACGGAAGTACTTTTTTTATATTTATGTCAAAGTTTCCGATGAGGTTCGACTCAATTTCCATAATTACCAGTCGGACGAGCCATTCTGATCCTCAAGACGTAGAAACTAGTCTGTATAATCGATCCAAATATAATATACACGTGAATCGGATGTACAGATCCGCGTGCCTATTTTATAATTCCATAAGTTTGGCTAATACTTGACCAGTTTGATCTCTCAAGGATTTAATGATGAATTTTGTAAATTACTGCCATTACCATTATTCATCTTGATCGAGAATTGCGTTGGCGTGTCAATCGCCTTGTTGCACGCACGCGAGTAATCGCCAATACGTAACGATCATGGGCCAGAAATTGATTTGAAAATATCGAACGGAAAATATCGATCGACTCCTGGAGTGCGGTTCAACGGACCCACCCCAGTCAGGATTAGAATTCAGAAGATTTGGCTGGTTTCTCCGGTGTGCAGATGCATCGCGTGGACGCGGTTGATACCCGGCTTTCCCACGTCTTGTTTATATGATAATTTGATCCCGATGTAATTGTGCAATTATTCAATTAGCGAATATGCGTAAAAAGTTGTGAGCTTCCCTCGTATAAGTAGACGATGTTCTACGGCACATCGGTAAACCGACGCACACTCACCTATATGTGAATCGAGTCTATAACAACTTCTATTTACCTCTGCGACCTAACGGACGATGAATTACGGCAAGTTTATCTTGTGGCGCCTGCAGGCGAGCTTGGATGATGAAATGAAAATGAAAATAAAAATTTTTTGTCATTCGACTCGTTTCACGTCTCGCATCGCAGTAGTAGGTATGCATATACTGTTGAAAATTATTGAATTTGCTGCTCAGAAAAAAGTGGCATTTGACGCTTGTGCCGACTGTTATACGTCCTTATTGACTGAGTTACGTTCGATAAAATCGTCAGACGCGACCCGACGACATTTCAGTATAGACAGAATTTTTAAACGGCGCCTATAGGTTGGTCGACCTTCCTAGTGTGTTGAGAAATCAATGGAAATAAGATACGAAGAGAGTCCGAAAAGTAGGAAAGAGGCATCTGCACGAAAAGAAAAACAGCTCGAGGGATTTTCATATTTTTCGGTATTATATACATGATACGGAATTTCACATTTGCAACTGAATGGTTCCCACGCCATGGGAAGTTTCTTCATAATTCAGTTTTCGTGATTCATCGACAAAAGAGATCGGATGACAATAAAGAACTCTCTAAATTTGAATCAGTGAAAATTCACTGATTGCAGTTATAAGTCTACCACTGAGTCTACCAATCAGTGGTCTACTTATAACTGCAAACCAGTGACTATTCACTGTGATCAGTGAATTGACACTGATTTAAATTTACAGAGAAGATGCTGCTGCAATGAATCGCAATTTATAAATCGGGTATCAATTTTTCTCTCGAAAATTTCGACGTGTATAATGCATTATATACTGCAATGGATATACATGTATCTACAACAACACGCCGCATGGGTGGTCATGGCTCAGGGTACTTCCCCTGGTAAGAAGCTTGCGAGTAATTATTGTCCGTATGTCTATACGGGTGTACCGCATGGCTTGCACACGTGAGCATATAATTGTTTCGACGTTTTAATAACTGACCTTCGCCTACGTGGAGATTCGCGTTGGTCGTGCAGGAAAACGCGAGCGAGTAATACTGTACTCTACACTTTTCATGCAAACGCGATGCCTGGAGCTTTCGCAAAAGCAAACTTAAACGCTTCTAAACATAAAGTATACAAGAGATCGTTGCACACCTATAAGCTTGAACGTGGTTGACACTGAACCGAGGTATTGCTCTTAATTATTGTATGACGACTCCATCGGCGCATGCACGCTAGTGGTAATGCAGCAAGAGTAAATGTCGTTAGTCTCAGTTTATTGAAATACCTTGGTAATTGATCTATTAGCATTAGTTAGCTTTTAGTATAACTGCGCCGGCGCTCATTGGAAAAACAAAAAAATAAATCAAATAAAAATAAAAATAAATATTACTTCAAGTTCTTGTGGATCGGTACCAGTTACGTTAATCGCTTTTCAGTCCGGGTAATCACCGGTCTAATGGACCCTCGATCGTGTCAGACATCGCGTAACTTTTCACCATTCTACTGATATTACATTTAAATTGATCATATAAAAGTGCCCCCCCTATTGAGACTGATCGCAACTCTTTATCTCACTCTAATTCCATTTATTGATCACATCGATCAGTGCTGCTGGGCAAAATTTAATTGTTCGAACAATTCACGATTTATGATTGAAAGCTCATTTTCAATTATGAATTAAAAATAATTAATCGTAATTGCGTGTAATAACAATTCCAGTCATCAATTGTCAATTCTTTTCACAGTTAGAGTTTACTATAATACAAATAAAATTTGGGCAACTCAAAATAGTTTAGTATTAATAACAATCAATAGCATAAACATTTTTTTTTTAATTTTGGTTGTTTCGTACTAAAAATGTATGGTACTCAAAATGTAATTGTGATCTATAATTGAATTTTTGATTATGATTGTATCAGATTTAACTGAATTGCTGGTTATATGCAGCTAATTGATGGAATTGCAAAAAAATGTCATTGTAACTAAATTCAATTGCAGCCTACAATTGACTTTCAATTGCGATCAAATTTAATTGCAATTGATTCAATAATTTCGATTACTTTTTCAGTTCAAGCGATTAACTGATTGAAAAATGAGTTAAGCAATGCCCAATACTGATAGCACTTTTAACTGTTAATGGTTCGGTCTGATTTTCAAGTGCAGATTCACTCCCACGTCGCTCTGTATTCTGCAAAAATATTCAATTTTAATAATGCGGATTATTATCAGCTGTAATAGCGGTTTATGACAATACATGTGTACTCGACCGTTATTACGAGAAGATAAGTGTGAGTGAACCTATATCTAGTGAAATAGGTACTTGGGGTACTATACTAGACGTTTCAAGCAGAATCACAATGCATAATACGTCGACAGCCTGGAGCATGAATCACGGAACACGTTTAATTTATAGCTCGAATATAAAATACGCTTTGTGCTATAGTAACTGGAGTTGTTCGCACTGTCCAGCTGTTGCGTGTACTGACACGTTAGCTGTTATACTGCAGTGGTGAAATTTAATCAGGGTATAATTATTATTCTAGTCGTGAATCACAGTGAATCCAAATCGTGCGTAGATTATTATCAACCCCGACGATCTCCAAACTTTTATAACGTATCCAACGAGGTGAACAAGGGCTTTATTATTGTCGTTATGAAGTATCATCATAAGCCTGTAACGCCGGGTCCAGTCGACTCAAATGATTTATGTCGTAGCCCAACTCAGGTAAATTCTATGCATGTGATATTCAACAAATTATCATGAAATAGAACCACTGTTGGCTAGTAGACTATAAGCTCGAGCGATGTGCTCCGCCCGGTTAGTATCATCATGCGATGTTTTGAACTTCTGCGACTGTTATAGTGCTGAGTGAGTGAAATAGTAACAGGGTACAGTCGACTACTAAATCTTCAACGAGTTGGACGGGTACCGTGTTTTGCTCGTAGAAATATAATTGCTTCGCCGTCCACGTAAACACTGAATTAGGCTTGCCAACTTTTCATTTCTTTAACTAGGAAGAGGTCACAGAGGTGCCCTTTCGCCTTCATGCTAAGTTAACTAGGTCCCAAGCTATGAAATGTACAAGTTGATTTAGAAAATGAAAAAGGAATAATTGAAAATAAACATAGTCACTACTCAACACAGCTGCTAAACTGGACTCGAAGAAATATCATAACTCCGTGCTCGTTGTTATATAAATGTTCAATTACCTATATATTTGAATTTGATTAAAGCCTGTATCAGGGCTTTGATGAACTTTGTTAAAATTACATCGATTGGAGTGACTCTGGTACAAATATACATTATTTCTCTTCTGCAGTTATTTCTTGTTTTATTTTCGATAAATTTACGACTCTGAAACCCTGAGATGGGAACGATCATGAAGAAACGGCTTAACGAAAGGCTGCCCCTTAAATTTCGTCAGCTAATTAATAGCGATCATTAAAACTCATCTTTTTTTTCAGGAGGAGAGCGAGCTCTCGAGCAAGCGGTGGGCCAGCGCGCCCCGCCGCCCGGACAGCCCCTACATCCTGGGGGCCCCCACGTCTAGGGAGGTAAGTGTCTCGTTTGAAAATCGATATTTCTCATCTTGAGCTATATTGCCTGTCATTTAAAAATGTATTTCCACGGAAATTAGAATTCTCAAAGTTAATAGTTGATACCCATCGTGATAAATTTGATGAAGCTGAAGCTGGCAGCCAGAATTAGCCGCCTAACGATTGTTAGTCAATGAAAAAGATGCAGCAAAATTGAAAAATCTTAGATTTGCTATGTTTAATAAAAAGTGATTGAGTTTGACCAAGAAAGTAATGACTCTGTACTGTGTCATCCTATTTGGAAGACGATTATGAGCTCTTTTGGCTACTATGAACTACGGCTGCTAGCTTCAGCTTCATAAGTATAATGTGGCACCTCGAGACTCGTTCGAAGCCAGGGACTATTAGATATTTTGGCGGGAAATTGATCGACGAGTCGATTCTATCCCGTGCGACCACTGCGAAGGTTTGAAAATGACCTGCTCACTACGGAAAACTGCATTAAAAATGCAGAAGATAACCAAGTCAAGGTGGCGGAATTTTTTTTCGTTCCTCTGCTTCTTTCGGTTCTACGAAACATTGGGACGACCGCATGATTTTTTCTGGTCACACGAATGCCGAACGAACGGCGGTGGATAAGGTCGAGGAAGAACGGTTGTGACGCCGCCTGGCATGCGCCACGCACATTAGAGCTTGCAAGCAAGGAGAACACGCCATTCAAGAAAGGCTGTGCCTTTCTCTGCCACTTTGTTCCTGTTCACCGCTACCCAATGCGACTGGCAACCAGCGGTCTGTCAAACGCGATTGAGATGCGTGGGCGAAATCCTCTTCGAAGTTTGTCGCGTAAAACGCAGTCCATCATTCCAGGATATAAACGTTTGTCAACAAGCTCTAAGATCGTATCTCATACCATATTTGAATTCGCCTTCGTCGCGATAAAATTCATCTGTTGATGGAGAACGGTCGTAGATGCAAATCAAAATTTCGCAAATTCGAAAAACAAATCGATAACAACAGGATATCAAAATATAGGATGTTGTTAATTTATTATACTCACTTTGAATGATTGGTGGTCGTTTTGTTACGTCTGAAAAAATGTATTATTAGTAGCAAAAGCTTGTCCATGTAGGTTCGTGCGTATGTAAAGTACTGCGCACTTGAGGACACATTCACAAGTTTCCTTGCCTAACATATATAAGTCAAGAAGAAGCTCTCTGCCGTGCGGTGCATCTCGACTGCTTGTTTTCCATCTCTATTTTTCGCTTTCTTGTCTCTCCTCGTCCTGCAGCATGCTTGAAATAACCTGAACCTGCTTCGAAAGGGACCGCGCCTTTCTGTATTTCTGCATACAAAGCGACATTCCGGGTCTGACAGAGGGATGAGTGAAGGTCGATAGGTACGTGTTTCTCGTTGCTATAAGTCTTGAAGGATAAAAGGACACGAAAGAACTCTCAAACTCTCGAATGGTCAACTTTCTTTCAACCTCTTCAAGAGCCCCGGGTTTGATAATTCTCAAATATATCAGAACTGATCCACTTTTTATTCAAAATTATCGGATGAATTGGCTCGTTACCTATTCCTACATCTCGAGGAAAGTACACACGCGTGGAAATATCGATACACGGGATGTCAAGTTCTTGAAGAACAACAAAAAAACAAACGAAAAAATATATCTATGTATGTATACCAAACACTATCCGCCCATAGAAATGCTAATATATTCCGAGTAAGAGATGAAAAGAACCACCACTAGCAGCAGGAGCAGCATAATACAGCTTAAGTCACAAACTACTAGAAAGCGCTAGCCAGTTTGCTAGTATCGGATTTCAGGAGATAGAAATATTGAAAAATTTACATATCCATACCGTGAGACTGGCGTCAGCTCGGCGAATCTCGATGCAAAAGAAAAAGAAAACGACAAATAGGTAAATGAATAAAATGGAAAGCAATATATGCGAGAACTCAGAGGCTCAACACTCTAAGGGACATCTAATCTAAAGCTCTGAAGCTCCGTGGCTCTGAGCTACTGTTGACACAAATACCAATTTCGATCTAATATCACCAGTGCACACTGCGATCGTGCTTTAACATTACAGCATCTAATTAGTTGAGCTGCTAATCTAGAGCCACACATTTGCTCTGAGCCTAATCAGAGCCCAGGGATTAGCGGATCCCGCACCATGACGGCGAAGGTACCTACTAGCTAAAGTCTGGACCGCGTCCCCGGCGCGGTTCATCTTCGAGTCCTTCCTAGGTCCATCTAACTGCACAGTAGTTGCTTGCATGCGGTACCGTCTAAGCTCACATCAGCTAGACAAACGTAGGTAGGTTAGGTATAGGTACTGAGCGCTACGCTTCCCACGCCAATTAAACATGACTCATTAACAGCCAACCGAGCTGGCCAGAGGTAGCTTAGGATTGATGCTCACTGGCTTCTGGGGGCGTCTCTATAACTCTTCCCAGAATTAATCGGAACTAATCTCAGAGATCCACAACTTCCCGGTATGCGGTGGGTATTATGTGCACGCGTGTTCAAGCTGGATGCATGTAAACAAGTCCAGCGAACATCAGCAGAAAAATAAAAGAAGAAAGAAAATAAGTATGGTCAGAGTCTTTGTTACGTCAAGTCTGTGCGAATGTGTGGATTTTGACGGTCCATTTAATTCGCTGGAAGAGAGTGAAAGACATTCGATACCTGGATTGTGGCGTTGACCTTGTGACATAGTCTGGTAGACTAGCCCAACAACGAATAGGTTGTGAAGAATTTCTAGTTTTAAAACGATCGGGAACAGGTTGAGCGTCCAACCCGGTACGAATTTGAAACGGGTGCGTTATAAGGCGCAGGTGGGCATAGCCAAGAGCAATTCATATATGCCCGCGCGTCACAGTTTGGGTAATCGTGATTCCAGCGATTCGTCACGGTATAGGAATCGTTGGGCCGTGACGATCAATTAAAAACAGTGACCCGGTATTTTGTGTTCGATTCGAACACCATGGCGCTGGTTGCTCGTAGACCAAATCTTGCAATCTTTCTAATCCCTATAATGATACAAGCGTTATTAGTAAGTATAGGAAGCTTTCATCGTTTTCATCCGCAATCATCTGATGATATATCCCGTACAGTATGTTCGAACGCGTATTGGTAAGGTACAACAACTTTAACAGGGACTAAAATAAGCCTGTGATCGGAGGTTGGAGGCCAGTCAAACGGCCATAGATACCACGATCAACTGCCAAAGAGGGAATCCTGCTGGTTTCTCTAAGCAAAGTGGAATTCCAGCTATCGGAAGCAATCGCTAAATCGTCGCGCAATAATTTACCCTGGGTGGCTATAGCCATGGTTTACGTGGTATTGTGGCTCCAAAGCAAATTCAACACCAACTTAGACCCTCTCATCTGTACCTGTAATGGATGTACCGATATTCGTGCACCTACACAATGCACTTACACCAATTCAAGTACATACATACAAACGAGACATGTTGCCGCGAGAGGAAGGCCACCGTATCTGTATTGTTGCGGACTCTTCGAGCATCCCGTTATGCTTTGCACAGCTAATATCGGGCTTGTTGGTGCGGGATGAGGTAGGGAGGGAGGATCAGGATTTCGCTTTGGGGAGTGCCTGGGAAAATGTCGATTGAGACTGGTTCCTCAGTTCTTTTCATTGATCAACGCAGCGGGGATGGTCCGATTTTTATTGCTCAACGGGTCGCAAGCTTGCGGAACAATCGACGTCGTTAGCAACTACGTTTGTTAATTACCACCGCGGCAAGTCTAATTAGGTTGACGCGCCGATCCGTTCACTCGCCTAATTATATTCTCGCTTGTAAAATGTCTGCGTGGCTACTTCGCAGGTTCGGAAGATGATGGTGATGGTGATGGGGAAGAGGCGGGATTGAAATTCCGAATTTCAAAAGCTCCGAAAGGTCAAAATGCCGAATTTTTATACTACCGACTCATACTTTTTTGGAAGATTATTTCTCCGAAAGTCTACGTAGCTAATTTGAAAAAGACGAAGGGTGAAAATTCTGAAAGCTGAAGATCCGAAAGGCCAAAACTCCGAATCTCGGGATTCGCCTATTATGCAACGTCGTTTATTTGACAGCTTTCCTTAAATTTGCAGATTTTCTGAATTTTCGAGTTTTGAACTTTCGGATCTTTGAGCCGTCTGCATTTCGACCTTCCGGAATTTGCAGGTTCTGAACTCTGACGTTTCTAGAATCTCAGAATCGCGTCTCAAATAAATTCGGAACTTTGTCCATTCGAAACTTTTGGAATTTGGAACTTCAATCCCGCGCACATGGAGAAGATAGGGAAGAAGAAGAAGAAGAAGAAGAAGAAAAAGTCCGTGTTCGTGCTTGGAGAGCGTTCGGAAACTCGAGAATGTTCGCCCGTTGGTATATAATCAGCAATAGAAATACATTCCGTCATAAATGTAAGGATGGAATTGTAGTTTTGTACAAGACAAAATGTTATTCGGATGCAGAATGCGTATGAGTTTCTCGAGCAACTTGTATATTTATATGTATACGTGTATCGCGTATACCTACATGTTCATCATGTAAATACAAAACGACAGATACTACACATATACACGGTATAGCCTGTATATAGCAGGCGTCTGGCCACTCCCGGATTCGCAGAGGTGTCGTCACCGTCGTCCGCGCACCGTACGGTGTACGTCCTGCTCCTCTCCGAATTGCGTAACTGCGAGAGAACCACAAGGTATATACACCGACCGACCGCACGGGGCACACCACACCTTCGTCACGGACAACATAGCCCGGCGTTCTACATCGCCGCATCGCGCCCATCTGTTCCAGCAGTTGAGACCGTTCCATCTGCCGCCCGGTGATCCTGCGGCCTTTGTCTCCGGTGTGGGCGTCAGAAATCTATTGTTACCGCGGAACCCAGCTATAAAGTTGACGAAGATACGGATCGAAAAACATCCCGTACTTTTACACATCGGAATTATCGAACGGGTTCCACTCTATTCCCTTCAGCATGACATCGTTGCAACTTCGGGCAAAAAACACACGGAACGCACTTTGTTACAATAAGTTAGTTAATCGCTCATTCGACTTCTTATTGCTAATATCGATAGCAGCGTACCATCTTCAATTTCTATTTGGGTAATCGGACTTTGGGTTTAATGAACTTGCTCATGAACTACTTAAAATTGGTCCCAGACTTGACACAGTCCCGCAAAGTCGTACAACCAACAAGTTTGATTCTGATCCCTGCGATCTGGACGATCCACAGCATCGCCAATCGCTGCTCTGGTCGATTTCAGCGATCTCTGCAAGCCGATTGGCTGTCCTGTGAATTTTCCAGATCGGAGTGTCCGCAGGAATCAGAATCAACCTCGTTGGGTGTAGGAGAGACCCGGGCAAAACGGGCACCAAATCAAAAAATAGGAATCGGGGGCAAAACGGATATTTTTTAAAATTTCTTGAAAACGACTGATTTCAGTTTCCTGACGATCCTCACGCAGGAAAAATTAAGAAACTGGGGGTGACAAATTGTCGAAAAAATTTCTGGACGAATTTTAAGAAAAAGTCTGATTCGATTCGAATTCAAAACAAATTAATGAACAGATGACTTATTTTCCTCACTTTCTATGTGCGAGTACCGTCAGAAAACAGCTAAAGACGAGTAGTTTTTGAGAAACTTAAGACGGTGCCCGTTTTGCCCCTAATTCCAATTTTTCGTTCTGGTGCCTGTTTTGCCTGGGTCTCCCTCTCATATACTTTTTTAAAGATATATTTCCAACGACGGGAACTTTCCTCTGTGGTATGCATTCTGTGGTTTCCACTCTTTCGCGAGTATTATAGCTCGGACTTCGGCACTTATACTGTAAACCTACACTCGTGATTGAAATACCGCCAGCGTACATCCCAGGTCAAATGATGATTTCAATATGCATGAAAGAAGTCACATGGGTGTTCCGGGGGGGTCGACGCCCTCCGTTATCATCAGTTGGCAATATTCATGCGAAGTCCTTTGGTAACAAAGTGGCTAGACGAGGGAACGGAGTCCTTTACCGCTTGCGTTCTTACATATAATACATACATACAATACATACATACATAGATATATACCTGCATATGCATATTGGAACGAGCGAGGTGCGTCTTCAATTGTTTCTCGGAGTCGCGAGCACTTTGCTGCCGGCATTCCTTGCCGATTCACACGCGGCCCACGAGAAGCTCCGTGCCGATCCCTCTTAAGGAGTGCGGATAACAATGAGTACTTTACTCACTACCGAGTAGGTACGTTAGACCGGCCCTCGGTGTCTATTCTAATTAATATGATAATGAGTCCTCGACGTTTTACACTTTTCATTACGCTTCTTATGTTTTCGCATATACATAGGCATACATTTCTCGGTAATGATTTTCACACACTGCAACTGCAATATATGCGGAACTGATGAGTACATACTTAAAAAAAAAAAAAAAAAAAAAAAAGGAACAAAAATTCATTGCGCGATTTTTCCACCGATTATTCAATAATCAGGTCGAGATTCACCTTCGCCACAAAAAGCTTTTTCGAAGGAATTAGCGAAGGTTTCCTTATGTATGAAGCAAAAGCTGGGGAAAATGAGAAACATTGCAGGGGTACCTAGACTCCGCGGATTGCTATGTAAATGATTTTCCGCGGACTTTGTGCGTTGGGATGTGGGCGGACGAGCGCGAGCGCGGCGAGTCGACGCAACCCGTTGACCCCTTGATTAATTGCTCCACTTTATGGCGGTCGAATGTGGCAACGGAACGCGCGCATTGTGTGCGGAACACGACGCGACCGTTTAGTTCCAGTTCAGCAAACCCAGCCGACCTGGTCGACGCAATGGGTTGCTACACCCACGCCTTTCAATCTCTTCCTTTTAATTACCGCCTGTCCGTGCGCCGTAATTGTCCCAACGATGCCTTTATTATTCGATGAATTAAATCACATTGTTGCCATTGTTCTCGTTAACCACCCAAAGTGTTGAACTAATCATTTCATCTACCTCGCCATTCCGACCTTCAAGGTACGTTGATATACACGTACCTACTTAGATGTAGGTACATAAGTATACTTATACCTACGCAAACCCACGCTTGCTTGCGTAGAGAGAGATATACCTAGAACGTTGCCCAGACATTTTGCGGACATTTTTCATCAACCTTTCGAGGGAGTGGATTTATGAGGCAGTTGGCAAAATTGAACATTATCCAAAATCAATTATGTCTTTTTCTGATTAGACGGGACGAGGTCAAAGTTCGCAATTCCAAAAGCTCCAAACGGTCAAAATTCCGCATTTATTTGAGATGCGATTCTGAGTTTCTACAGAAACGTTAGAGTTCAGAAGTTGGAAATTCCAAAAGGTCGAGATGCAGACAGCTCAAAGATCCGAAAATTCGGAACTCAGAAAGTCCAAAAATCCGCAAATTTAAGGAAAGCTCATGACAAAACTGTCAAATAAACGACGTTGCATAAGCGAATTCCAAGATTCGGAGTTTTGACTTTTCGGATCTTTAGCTTTCAGAATTTTGAACCTTCGGTGAAATGTTCTTTTTAAAAACTGTCAGTAGTATAAAAATTCGGAATTTTCACCTTCCGCAGCGTTTGAAATTCGGAATTTCAATCCCGCCTCGATTAGACTTCTCCAGGATTAAAATTGTTCCTAATATTACAGTAGATTCAGTGTTGAAAATTTGGAAATTCCAGTTTTGGTATTCCAGTATTCCAATAATTTTTCTGTTTTTTCTCCAATTTAATTTTAGTACCGTTCTTAATTTCATCTCTCGTTAACGATGAACGGTGCATAGCTATACTGAAATGTACATTTATATGTAATTAAGAACGGATATGATTTTACCATGCGTTTTGTACCAATTGCCACACGTGGCTCGGTCACCATACTGGGAAAGTAGGAAGCTCTGGCTAGTAAATGAAATATTGCTATTCTATTTCAAAATCTGTCGAGTCAGTGCCAGAGAATCTCGTGACTCTTGGCTATTTTCTTAGCCTTGAAGCATCTGTTGCTGCTGTTACCGCTGCTGCTATGCTTCTGTTGCTGTAGTAACAGAAGTACCGTATTTTGTATACTATGTTATGGATTTTTCAGTTTCTGACTATACCGACGACGTATGTACGTGTGTAACGCGGTTTATATACCACTCGTCAGAAGTCACTTGGTCAGAAGCTTACATGGGTTGTTCTGTCCCTTTGGTCTGTAGAAATTTAATTCACTGTCGTCGTCTACCCTGCACCAGACAAACCGCGGACCAAACAAACGTTCAAACTTTGCTTCAACACAGCTGACGACACGAGAGCTAGAATAATTCGAAATTTATCATTTAGTCACTGCAGAAACTTGTACCGCCCAAGAAGTTTGTACATGATCAAGGATTTATTTTAAATTACAGAACATTATGTCGCCTCTTATCTCTTCAAGCTCATTTGATATGCACGTCAAAATAACCGTGAAACTAATAGATCAACAAACCTATAGCACAGTTTAGTCGCATTCCGGGCGTCTAAGATACCAGCTACTCGATGAAGCATTAATTTCGGAGAATCTTCATAGCTTAGTGAGTCTTTCTTCTTTAGTCTTGTGCATTTTGAGGTGCTTACTTTACCCAGACGCTGACCCAGCAGCGAGGCTTATAGTTGGCTTAGTTTCTGTGATTTATCACGCAGGTTTCTCGAAGCGATGGGCATCTTCGGCACGGCGTGGCACCCTTTGTGTGTCGTAAACACGAGTCTCAGTGTTAAGCACTTGAGCTGAACAGACCAGAGCATAGCATATTCTAGTCATCTGGTTTTTCACCTTTTAATGGTCTAACGTCGGTTTTTGCCCGCGATCTTAGCTTGACGTCGATATTACGAATAGCACGAAGCCCGGAATTCCTTCCAACGCATCCCAAGACCGGCTAACTTATCTTACCGCGGCTGAAAAGCTTGCGTGTAATTTTTACGCAGAAAAAAGAAGCGCTGTTACAACTAAATTGTGAATTCCAACCTTGCAGTAGTGCCAGCCAGGATGCGTGCGATGGTTCGATTTGGTTATGGTTTCGTCTTCTCTGAGCAATCAACATGCTGTCGAGTTAGACTAATCATCGTGTTTACTGATCACAGATAACACGCAATGAGTCGCTAAGGTACTGACCATTTCGGAGTAACAGATTTCAACAGAGTTTTGATTGACAATACTTTGCCCAGGCGTGACTGGCCTATCCTCGACCTTCGTAGCTATCCTAGCCGGATCTCACAGACGTCTGGCTGTCAATCACCCAATTTAGGATTTACCAGCCTCCCGTATAGATAGTTGGTAATTGTAGGCTTGCTTGGCGAACGGAGGGTCAAACTCTGGCGTCGATAAATTCATAGGCAACATATCTTCGAAGGTATATTTTATTGAATGATAAGGTTTAATAATAGGTTCAATGTCGGTGGTTCTTGGCTGATTGATCGATGAAACTTTTTTTTACTACAACGTGAAAGCTTTGATTCCTGGATTCCCGGTGAAAGGCAGACATCGCGTGTTCACCCGATGGATGGAAGTTCAACAAAATTTTACCCCCCGGAGTTTATTCCGCTAAATTTGTCTCGCAGCAGTTCGATATCTGGTCAATACGTGTGTGGTCTTTACTCAACGAACGAATATATCGTTTTTGCATATATTCTTCAACCTATGAAAAGAAAAGGGATAAGTGCTAAATTCGTTTTAGCGAAACGTCGTCGGTTTGACAATTCTTCCAGTATGGTGCCATACGGTTGCATTGCACGTTGAAAGTAAGAGTATGATCAAGTTTTTCATCTACGATCCGGTTTCCATCCATTTGTTTCTAAGCCCAGCTTGGAGAAGAGTTGATAAAACTGTTGCCGAGTATCAAGGATCGTATATACTCTCACAGGTTGCTGCAGCTACCATTACTCCGCTATTGCACTGCATCCCGCTGTAATAAAATAGCCTCCACACCCTAGTAAAACTGATATCGCCTAGCTTAACGATCGCGTATAAATATTAATAGATATATACATAGAATGGTAAATATCGTTCCACGTATGTATGAAAACTGTATTTCAAGATTAGTGTTATAACGTCGATTTTACGCAGTAGACCAGAAATTTCTCGGTGCAGTATAAGTGATTTTGGAATCAATTACAATAATCCCCGCGGGTGAAATTATCATCGTCTGTCGCTGCGTGTGGTCGATATAAATTATGGCTTTGCAGATTCCACGATCATTCGATAAAGGGGAAGAAATTTAATATTTTAAACACGCTGCGAGCAGAGAAAGTTTCGCCATGATGTTTTACGATTCGCATCGTAGATATCATTTCATGATTCTTCCGCCTACTTCAGTAGGATTTTTCACACGGTAGTAGGTTCAGATCAGTTAGTTGTGATCTTTATATGTACGTATAGATATCTCGTGGTATATATACCCAATGCTAGTTTTAATTGAATCGTGGCACGGAAGTCGATATCCCAAGGAATCTAATCGATTGTGGTAATGACCTGTCGTCTCTGGTCGACCATCGGAACTTGAGATGAAATATCTATCAGCATCTCTTTCCCGGGAGGGGTTCACTTGTCGTGAAAAAAGAAATTTCTGCTCGCAGTGCAGATGATAGGAAATTTGAAACATTGACTTTTTATCAATCTGGAAAATGTATCCGCTTGATTCGGTCAAGGAAAATCATGTTTCGAGGCTGACCTACTACTAACAATTCTTAGTAAATAATTACCGGTGAAGATCGAAGCCAAGGAAAAATGTTAAGTGTCCAGTGTAACGACCGAAACCGTTCTTTGATTGGTTCCAGTTGACGTTGGTGTAATTTTTGCATAAATATGAAGGACCTGGCCCAAATGGTGAGCGGATGTTGCTGTAAAAGAGGCATCCTCGATTCGCCGGAATGACGATTTTGCGCGATGATGAAGTCCCTGGATAACCCGAGGCCATAATTAAACAGCGATTCGCATCGCATAAAAAATCACTTCGATAAATCAGTCCTGGTATAGTGGGGGACGCTCACCTCGAAGTTGAATATAATTAAAAGCATCCTTGCAGCTAATTAAATTGCAGTCGATTCCATTTTGCTCGATAATCATCAAAGCCGGAACCTCGAAACTCTGATCTATAATCTTCTTTCTACACGGCAATAAATCCCTTCTCTTTCTTTCTCACATCTTGAGTCCACATCCACATAGATTATTATGCGATGATGACCTTCGTTTGTCCAAGATCGGCAAACGCCGGTAGCAGCAACTACGGCGGCGGCAGTGCTTGAAGTTGGTGTCGGTTGTTGATAGGTAGGTATAAAAGTACGCACTCCCGGTCGTCTAGTTCCACGGAAGCGGTGCAAGTCATGTAGCCGAGAAACCGTTGGCGGCTCCCTACTGGTCAGTGGCAACGTAATATCATTATCATTCACCGAGTGAACCTTGTGAGGTTAATCAATTATTATCACTCACAGTGTTACTTCAGCCCCTTTTCGGCGGCACTATACAATCCTTACATAGGTATGTACCTATGGTAGCAATGATCGGTATGAGATCTTCGAATGATTCAGGCCAGACGTGAACAACGCCTTGGACCGATAATTGAAGACTCGCTTATAGCGTGAATAATTTGACGGGAAATAAGACACCGTGTTAAGGTTCAGGTGGGGCAAAAAGCACTTTCATGGTAGAGGTAACCACTCATAATTCGTCACGGTGAAAGATTGTACCATAGTCTACATATTCATCTCGATACCTGCCGTAGGTAGAAATTTTCCGCGATTTCCAAGCCACCTTGTAATCAAATCGATGCTTGAAGGAGAAACTGAGACAATGATACCCACAGTATCGGACATCTCGAGTATACTGAAAAGCGTAGGAGGTCCGGACTTGGCACCTTTCTTCATCATCAATTTAACAAACCGTTGGTGTTCTTCTTGGCCACGGTCATTTCCCGGATAACGCGTGCGTCCGTGCATTGTGCTTAGGTGGGTACTGGGGGGTACAGAACGAACCGGGCTTCCTTACCGGGGACTCTGAAGGGACACCGACAGCGAAAAACAGTCTAGCTCACCGTTTTAATCGGCTCTTCTTAGATATCCGTTGGTCAACACGGCGCCATTTCTATATTCGGCCGTTAGTGTTCGACTGGGTGAAGAAAAAGTGTTGTTACCGGTAAGTGAGGCTGTTAGATTCTAAGCTGGAAGCTACTTTTTTATTTCACAAGATTTGTTCGTTCTACTCGTGTGTTCCTCAGCAACTGGGTAGGTAAAACCGCCTATATTCAAGCCGTGCGTTGGGGCACTTGCTTATAATGTCCATCGCGAAACGGCCGTCGACCATGCGCAAAACTCTGTAAAGAAGCCTGGGGATTAAGCAGCATCCCGTTTAACCAGGTGAGATTATTGGAAATTTTTTTTCTGAATCCCCCGCAAAGAACGACGCGCGTCTAGTTCAACGTCCAACCCAACCTCGATCGCCAGTGAAGTACCCTTTACCCTTTGCCGCTACCTCACAATCCCCGTTCTTCGAGCAAACCTTAAACCACTTGTGGAAGCACACATACCCACTGCATAACAACTTCTTCGTCGTTCAACGCGTGATTCCTATCCACCTGCGTGCAGCTCGCTCGCCCAGGTATGCAATGAGCGGCGTGAGTCATTGCTGCAAACGAATGTGTATGTACCTCACCTTTTTTTTTACCTATATAAAGAAGAGCTGCTACCCATCGTACCCAGATCACTAACAACTTTCAGTGCAAAAATTATTTCGTTCGCACGAAAAATTGGATTTATGAACATGCCAATTACGCATATGTGCATAATTTTTTCGTTTCTTTGCTGTGCTAGCAAAAAATTTTTTCTATTCGCTGCAGGAATAAACTGTCACGTAAAAAGTATGATAATTCTTAATCTCATTCGAATCCCGATGAATACTAAACACTCTCATGCCTACGGCACAATCTTATCATTCCGTATTTGTACACAGACTTGTAGTTCATCTCCTTTACTTGTGACTTTCATTAATTCTCGGCTTATTTTTGAAGCTTCTCTTTGACGTTTGTGGTAATTTGATTCATTGCTGAGTGCATCGTTTTGATGAAAATAAATATATGAAGTGAAAGAATTGATCGGTATATCGCAACGCGGTGGTTGAATTTATCAGATTCGTATAACTCGGGCTTTCTATCATCGCAAAAGCAGAGTGTATTACCGATAGATATTCAATACAGCCGTGATTTATAGAGGTAATGCGATTTCGTTGCGTGCAACGCCGCCGGCTGACCATCCGGGATGAATATTGTAATTTCTTTATCCACTCGTGTAATATATCACGGGATGGGATTCCATCATATCAATCGTTTCAATTGCTTCGGAACACCTCGCCGCGGTTGTTTTAATAATAGTACAATGATTCGGGACTACCAATTCTATCTCCGTGCGAGGCGAGAGAGAGATACGAATTATGCTAATGCTCGTCTAATATCAATATCTATCTTAGTCGTCGTGCTGTTAAACATTAACAAAGACCCACAATTCACACGTGTGGGTATTTTCACTGAGCCAGACTATGAAGAATCGTTATTATTGATTACGTGTCTGCAACACGCCGCAGTTGAGTCGGCAAAGTTAACGCAAGATAAACCTTATACGTAGCGACGAAATTGATTTTGAATATACCCGCCCGAATATCGGTATGATTGAACGTAAGCGATATTTTATTAACGAAGGACCGTTTAAATCAATAAGAACCAGGCTTGTCCATCAATAAACTGATAATTGGTTTTTATACCCCCTCGGTATTGGAGGGTCGTGACCTTTCGCGTGTTTGAGATACCTCGAGATATCGAGATCAAGACGTGGGCAGTTAATTTCAGATCGCTGATACCCGAGGCCAATGAATAAACCGAAACGAAACTTTCTGATCATTTTCGTACCAATTCTTGAAGGGATTGCACATTTACAACACTACTGGACCACCAATTGCCTCATAGAATTACACAATGTCTATAAAACCCGCGAACTGCCATATTCACCTTCGACGGATCATCATTCGCATGTCAACCGTGCTAAGTATACATTTTTACTGAGAGCTCAGAAATTCGTCATTCTCGTCCTCGCTTTCGGGAAGAGAAAATATAGCTGCTAATAGAAATGCTACATATGAAAGCATGTAACTACAAGTCTCTTCGGGGATAATGGTTTCTCGTTGTCTTTTTGTGTGTACATTTTTTTTTTACAACGTTTCTCACCAGAGTCAGGTCACCGACGTCATCCACCTGTCAATCCACGATAGATAGAACCCAGCCGGCGGTATATTCATTACTTCAGACACTCCGAGGGCTCACATCGATCGATGTACCGGCTTGTGCTTCTTTGATCGATTGGCACGATTAGCTCGTTTTATATTTGTCAATTTATTCATCCCGAACGCATTTTCTCGCGTCTGCTGCGGTCAATCAATGACATCTTTACGAACAGAATGTGATCATGTGATCAAGCTAACCACTCCCAGGACACGCAAGAATATGAACAGAGAAGAGAGAATTACAGGAACTGTTTGTTAAAAAAGAAGGATAAAAAAATAATAATAATGAACAGAACAAATGATGATGATTGCGATACAAACAACAGCGACAGAGCATGATTAGTCAGTTGTGACTTAATTGACGTCAGCTATAGATCACCAGATGATTCGGTAGCCTCAGATTTGTTCTTTGTGAGGCAACAAGAATTTCGTACTTGGAGGTAATTGAAAATGATATCATCGATTGATAATTGTGTGATTTCATTCTCACTCATAGGACAAGCAAATCATCTAGACTTCCAAAGTTTGTCGGCTGCGTTGGAACTGAAATAAATTACGAATTGGCCAGTAAATTGAACACATTCGCTCAATCACTATAGCAGGAAGAAAATCTACTAATAATGCTATAAGTGCGAAGTGTGATTATCTAAAAACTTGACAGCCCCTGAAACAGAAGCAGTCTTACGTTAATGATACCGTCCTAGCAGCGCATAATCTGCAGAAGCGTGTATTATACTTGACTATCTGGTATAACCTCTTGCTAAACTAAGATAACTTTTTTCTGGAACGCAGACAATCAGCTTTGTGTACAGTTTGTTTGATTTAGCTATTGAAATGCAGAGGCTTATCCGGCGATAAGTCAATCAGTGCAATGACCGCTATCGAGGTGATGACTGGATGTGAATCATTAGAAGATACTGTTGCCGGATTAAAAATAGGCCACGGTTTCTCGGAGGAAAAAATTCATGAGATCGAGGAAATATTCATTCGCTGGCGCGTGTCAAAGTTACTCCCACGATCTTAAAATCGGCAAATTACGGGAGCGACGTGCTCACGAATTTTATACTGATGCGCCAGGTTAAGCATACGCTTGGTATACGCTGAGAAGCTTCCGCAGTACTTTAGGGTTCACTAAGATTGCAAAGGATTCACCGCTTCGCTTTTTAAAACTCAAGGGATCAACCTTAAGTAGCGGCCAGGCTTTAAATACGTTCAAGTTGACCTCGCGACTCTCACGTTTGCACGCGGAGCTCGGAAGCGTGCCTCCGTTACCCAAAGAAGGCTTATGAGCCTCGAGGAGGGTCGGCGAAGATACTCCTCTAACAGCGTCATGTCCAAGCTGTATCGATAATGTTGTTTCAGGTTACTTAATTACAGGGGACTCGAGCCGTTTAGGTCGGAGGCCTCCTGTGAGAGTCCAACAGTTTTGAGGATCGGGATACTCTCTCTTGTATAATATTACTATACACGCTGAATCGAGTCCCAAAAATGGTACCAAAGGTGATTTAATACATGGAATCGCAGACGGTGTATAATTATTGGAAAGTTTTTTTCACATTATGCCGCATGGTGCCGGGTGTAATTGGTGGACTTTGACGGCGGTGGTTGATGGTCGATTTCAAGAGTTACCCCATTCTCGCTTCTGTCGTTGACCTGATCAATTATTACATATTACCTGACTTATCGATCTCACGACGAGTGAACGCCTCCTGTTTGATTTGTTGTTGGAAAATTACCCGTTCTTTCGAAGATCAATTTTGTTGATGACGGCAACGGTATATAGGGTCACGTCGAACGGAGTCTGTCGAGGTCCGTGGCTGATCAACGGACCTAAGGTCTTACTTTATGCTCATCTGCAATGACTCCGAAGTTGAGAATCATGCTGCAAATGGATTTCACTAAAATTCCATCCCCTACCAATGTGTTTAGAATATTTCAGTACTTAGACTTGGATAATCTCTGCCGGATGCATCGATGACTTTCACCTATACCTACGCCAATTGGTACCTACCTGGTAATATTTCGATCCGACATTTCGGCCTGACATTTCGATCCCACACCCACATCAGCGTTGTTCAGACACGGAATTGAGACAAGCCTCGTCTGTGAAGTCGGTGGAAAACTGCATTTATATTCATTCTTTTGAATTTTTACTAAGAGCTTAGCTAATTAGCTTTAACCGTTGTTTGGTCTAATCAAATACTAGACAAATTATACCGCGTATGATGATTTGGTTGTACATATTTTCCTTGCTTTCGACGCAATTAATTTCCCGTTTCTAATGGCCACTGAATTTTTTTGTTCAACGCATACCCGGGGATGTCTCAATAAAAAGTATAATGGTAACGTATAAGTTATCGCTAATACTCACGGTAGAGCTGTGATTTGTTACGCTCGTGTTTCTACGCTGTTGGAAATGACATCTCAATCTATAACTTGGCAGAGCTAACGTTAGAAGCATAGAGGTTAAAATATCGTACGAGGATTCTAATCTCGGTTTTTCTATTACCATAAACTGCAGTAACGTATGGTTTGGTACCTCCTGACTAATTTCAACAATTTTCGGCTTGTCTACCGGTAGCTTAAGACGAGTTGCTCTGTTGTGTCGTTTTGACTCAACACATCCCTCTCTTAGCAATGCATTTCAAGTTCCAAACGCGTCATTTGAACAGAAATAGCAAGAAAATCTCATATTGCACTTTCTTGACCACCCAAAATTTGTGAATTTCGAACTCTTTATAACTGACCTTCGATTTTTAACACATCGAAAATTTGTTGATACTTTTAGTGATCAATCGAGATGAATTTTAATTTTTCAAATTTTCGTTCAAACGAACGTTCGGAACTTGAAGCATATCTCTGAGCCTAACTTCCCGCGGTCCGGTTGCCTGCAGTCGATGGCTTGGTTCTTGTCGAACGGCACCTTCCTGATTCCCGGTGCAGTGTCAAGCAACGAGGTCACCTTTC
Source organism: Ametastegia equiseti (assembly GCA_963989295.1). Taxonomy (NCBI): domain Eukaryota; kingdom Metazoa; phylum Arthropoda; class Insecta; order Hymenoptera; family Tenthredinidae; genus Ametastegia; species Ametastegia equiseti. The sequence goes on along the minus strand of OZ022389.1, from coordinate 13,219,491 downwards.
TCGTTGATTCGGATGAATGCGCTTGCTGGACAACAACGTCACGGGGAAAGCAAAGTCGGTCCCTCCGACCAAAAGACTTTTTTCTTGTCCCCCGGGTCCATGAAACGCTAACTTGTCCACACGCGGCGTACTTACAAGCGGCCAAATAAAGACATTCGGCGTACAGCGTCATAAACATCTCCGGGAGTGAGTCGTTTTCATGAGAATGACTTTTGGCTCGTTGCGTCGTGACCGCTCCGGTTCAGGAAACGTGCCTGGTCAACCGTTCGGCGGAATTGATATTCCACAATCTCCCTGTTCCGATTCTTTCCACGTTCCGAACAAACTTCAGTTTGCGGTACTAGAATTTTACAGCTTCCTCGATTCAACTCATATGTTACCCTAATTGTTTCTCGTATGAGCTTCTCAATTTTCCACAATCATTCAATGTCATACGATAAAGGTGTAGTTTGAAACGTTGACGTAACAGAATTTTTGGAAAAAATTCACCATTTCATGACCCAAATGTTCTTAGAGTTTCTAAATGTAAGGGGTCAATATGTCTGAATCACTTAAAAAAATTATGCAGTGAATTTCACTGTTTTCGAACCATTTAAGTTATGGAATAAAGAATCTTTTTCTATGATTCTGTTGCATTAACGTTATGAGCTTCGGCCTCATGTCATACGTTGAAATGTTCTCCATATCTGAAAAAGGTTGACAATCAAACATTTACCGATCGATTTCATTCCTCGCATTATCGATAGTTCAGAGTTAATATGATCGCGGATGCCCAAAAGACGAGAAAAATATATGAAAACGATGAGCGTAACGGCGGTAGCTGGCTATTAGATGCTAGCTAACATTTTAACCGTCAGTCACGATCGGTTTGATATATTCCTACGTGGTAAACAATTGGTCTCTAAACACCTAATCTCCGGTAATGTCTACATCGCGGTGTGCCGCGGTCCCTTTCTTTATATAGTCTCCTGCGGTATCTCGGCGAAGCGACGATTCAGTCTTTGGTAGCACGGCTACCGTGAGAGTGGCCGTTCGCAATCAAGAATAAAAATGAATAAAACAGGCGTGTATAATGCCTAATGAGCCCAGGTACCCCGGTAATAATTTGCCGTTGCTTACGCCGCGGTAAAACCTGTCGATAATTTGAAACAGAACCTTGACTCGCACACTTACTTCCCGAGACGATATACGCGACTTGAGAATCAGGACTTCGGACTTGGTAATACGTGGGGGAAATTCTCGATTGGGCCCTGGTTTCTGAATCCTGAACCGACATGGGTTTACTTTCGAAGTTTCGTGTGATTACTTCCGGATACTATACGGACACAAGTTTCGAGAGGTTCGCTTCTAATCTCGTTCCTGCTTCTAAATTCATGGAGTCGACCGTGGACGGGAATTCTCTAACTCTGTTTTCATCCAGAAAGTGAGACGATCCACTGGCAGATGGTCCGACGACTTGGAAACCTGTGAAACTTGCTCCGATACGCGATTTAAATCGAAAATGACCCAAAAAGTCTTTTTTTTTTTTTTGCTAAAAAATTACTCGAATCGGAGGATATTTGCGACATTTTTAATCGTATGAAAACATTTCCTGTACCTACAAAATTTGTTCACGTTCATTGAAAAATTATCGAGTGTGAAATATCGTGTTGAAGTCTTGATCGTACCTTTGACCGATCGATACTTGATAGATGAACCTGGCCAGAGGCGCTGTAATCAAATTATATAGAGAATGAAATAAGTTCAGGAGCAATTTTTTTTTTTTCAATTTTATCCTCACGCTTATCGATGCATGTGATTAATTTAATTGCACGTGAGAAAGGGACGAGTATAAGATCGTGTACCAAGAGTAATTAATTAACAAATGATTAATGACGTCTTCGTTGCCGACCGCTACTGTGAGAACAAAGTATTTCTATTACGGTCAGCGGTCTATAGTTTTCCCATAAAAACCTCACTAACTTTTTCATAGAGAATATTTTTCGATCTGCTGTAATTATCCTAGTTATTTCATATTTGTCAGACTGTTGCGGTCGGCTGATGTAGCAGCTGGTAATTGACCAATCGACGAGTTAGTCCAGGTATAGAGACCGAGTCGCACACTCTTATATATATATATATCGACCCGCTCATTCTTTACTCCTTTGTGATCAAAGTTCTCTAATTACAAACCTCGAAGAAAACGATTAGGACTGCCACTCACTCTATCTCGTCGTTTCCAAGAAAATGTGTATAGAAACACCTAGTAGATAACGAGGTAATTCCCTAGATCGAACGAGGCTGTAATTACCAAGTTAGTAACACCGCGGGTGTTCGAACGAAGTCCTCGTGCCTGAACAAGACAAATAATGCATTGATGAAAGACAAAAAAATAAAAAATAAAAAATCGAACAACTAATATTTTTCTATAATTGTAAGGAAAGTTACGATGTTCGCGAAAAAAAAAAAAAACCTCCTGGAGTGTGAAACCGACACAGATAGCATCTTTATCCGATTGATATTTGAATAAAACATTCGGTTTCTCCTATGATCGGTTCGATGTTACGTAACGTCGTTCCACCGAGTGCGTCTACCGGGCGCACGTTTCACCGACGGAAGTATTTTCTTGTAGGTAAAGCAGCGCAAAGCAGATATTCATACTTATGGCTGGACCAAAGCGGTACCAGTCGGCTAATAGCAGTAGCCGTACTGGCGATCAGCAGCCCTCAGTTCGTTCTAGCCTAGAGTCTAGAGTCTAGACTGTAAACTGCCATACGGCACTGCGGCGGACAGTGGTCAGGTCGACTAGCCGGACCTCGTGGGAACCAGTAGTGATTAGTCCACGTCAATACCAACACTAGTTATGCAAATTGCGCGAAAGTACTTTGCAGTGCTACCAAGAGTCCAGTATACCCTAGCTGGATAATATACCTATACCTACCTTGTATAGGGTTAGAGCCACTGAACAGACTGATGCATCCGTGATGGAAAATGAATAGGTTTGATTAGGCACTTCCTTCACTCGTACCGATCAAATCCTTTCTAATGGCGAGACCAGTAAATATGTTTAATATGTTTCGACTAGGGCGGAGATATAGAGTTCGTCGTTATTGCTGACACCAAAGTGTCGATCAGGCTTTGAGCACACATAGAGTTGATTCATTTCATCCGATTACATTTATGTACCTTTGCTCGACCTTTGCAGAGTTCTCCCTTGGATGTGAATATCATCCAACATTTCATTGCTCTGTTACTGACATGAACGTTCGATCATCATTGTAAAAATACGGATACATCGAAATGAACATTTCTTTTGGGATATATTCAATAGCGTTTTCATTTCGAAATCTGCTTCTTTTCGGATAATCGTTGCGAACTTTTGCTCGATGTACTCAGTCATTGCAAGTCATAATTGCGAATGGATACTCTGTGAAACGTTGTTCAGATGCAATTTTCGGGATCATTCATGTCGTAAGTAATCTTTAGTCGAAATTCTTACTGAAAGATTCTCTTGTTTGATTTTACAGGCGGCGGGTCCCCCTGTGCAGCTGGAACCCGTAGACTTGTCGGTAAAAACGCCTGTGGTGCTGCAGGTGCCGAGGTACAGTCCAGCAGCGGTAATCGCCGCAGCTCGCAGAATCCCGACGCCATCCACGACGCCTGCAACGCCCTCGACACCTTCGACGCCCTCGACACCTACTCTTCCTCTTTCAACATCCACCGGTGAGTACCAAATCTTGAAATGAAATTTCAGTCCTGATGAGGGTCAGGGGATTCTGAATGTCATGAATTATCAATGTTTGGAAAATATTGAATTCTATACTCCGTAATTTAAAGTACCGTTTAAAACCAATAAAATTTTGGGCGTGAAACGGCTCACGCGAAACTTCTATCTTGGAGTATCATCGCGTGATCGGGGTATTCTCATTTGAATGTTTTACACCTTGAATTTTTATATGAAAAACGATCGTGCCAAGATAACCTGGATTTCGTAGTGGTGCACTTTTGCGCCCCGGGCAAATCGGGTCGGATCTTCTTCGCAGAGTTTGTGGTGGAGAAACGCAACCGTGGCTCGTATAATATTTTTGATAATTCGATAATGGCCAGCTTGGCACGCAACGAGTGATTCATTCGGTTAAACATTTGCTGCAGGACGGACTTGAGTAAACAAAATTACACGCCCGGGTGCCAAACGGCAAACATCGGAAATTACAGTCTCTGTCGTTCTACCTGCAGCGGCGGGCCATGAAATTTATTTTTTGTTAAACAGTTATTTCTAAATTTTGTAACTCGATTTAGAAAGTGTGATTCTCACAGGGAGCAGCTAGTCGCGATATGACGACCAACCGAAACTAAACGAAAGTATTAATTTCGTATAAAAACTATTAACGTCTTGATAGCTCAATGATGATTGGTTATTTCCTACGTAGATACCAGTGTTTACCCCCTAAATATAATAATGGGATAGAAAAAAAGTATCGTAAAATGTAATTAATATCGTATAGGACCGTGGGCTTTAAAATACCATGCGTGCCGTAAACGGATGAAATGTACATTATGAACTGCGCGCCAATGAAACAACTAGCCGCCGGATACTTTACGGCTTCATACCCAGAATACCTTTGGCTCACGCACTTACGGACAAGTCTGCGAAGATCCTAACCGATTACGTTGCTTTATGGGTTAATTATGCGGGGATTTTTTTTTGTTGTTTTTTTTTTTTTTTTTTGTCTCCGCCAGGCGTACGCTTGGCTAGTGGTTGGTTGGTTCCATGTTTGGGCTGCATGTTGTACCTGTACCGTAAGTAACCGCGAAACGTACGCTACGTTCTATTGAATACCATGAAGCCAAAGCGCGGCACCATAGGTGTGCCGGATAAAGCAAGAATAACGTATCCTCTACGATGCAACTCGTGGTGACCCGGTGTCAAGACCCGGTCTTAACGGTGCCTTCCTCTAGCTAGTCATAGAGAAGGATGGGGCGAAGGTGAAGGCGAAGTACGGGGAAATAGTATGCATCGCGCAAAGTACCTGGATCGCAGATAGAGACGCAAGCACACAAGCACTATCTTGAAGGAGTATAGATATTCACTTCAGTCCATGTCAGATATTCGAACGATTTTGTACTTCATTGGATTGGAAACAGAATTTCAATTTCATGATGATTCGACAGTGTTTTGTTCAAGGAAATCAAATCCATTGATGATGATAATCCACTGGGATGATCTACGACTAAGAACGACTGTAAGATGTACAAATGTCAAATTATGTGTGATCATAACTTCCGATGTTTCGAAACTTACTTCTGTGTCTTATCAAAGGATCAGGGAAGCTAGAAAAAGGTGGAAATGATTGAATCATAATCGTGACAATTCGTGGCTGATGATAGAATGAAGTGCGAGCTCAGTATTGCTAATTGCGTAGGAACTGCGGCAGACAGACTGTGATGATGCACAATGCCCATATACCGGAAAGCTGTTATTGTAACATTAGCTATTCCCGGCAGTATGAAATCCTTGATAGAATACTAGCTAGTACTGTACATACATCATCGCGAGCATATCGTGTTGCGCAATATCGGCTACGTTTGTAGCCGGAATTTCTTTTGCCGCACGCATGCATCTCGACATTCTATTGTTTTCTGGCAAACTAGTGATCTCTGAAAGGATAAGGTACCGCCGGTGAATAAACAACCAACGAATCACCATCGGCGGTGTTTCTAGTACCATACAAATATTATATAGGATCAGTGTCCCCTTGCCATTGCCGTTGCCGTTGCCTTTGCCTTTGCCTTTGCCGTATGCCTTGTGTCGGTTAACGGCTCTGCAAGCTTTCCGCAATACGTAAGGTCAGCTGTTTAAAAGTTGCAATATTCTGCACGGAAACCGTACACCATGAAGGTGGGGTAGCTATATCTTCTCTGGTAGATTAGGTTTAATCATTACGTATATAACGGAAAATTAAACGCATTCAGAAAATTGATACTTCGAGGTAATGATTTAATGTGACGGGAGATGACCCAACGCTGTACTTGGAATTAGTTTTAGTATTCATAATCAGTGGATTAGGTGGCTTAGAAAATTCGTGGAACAGACGATACAATAAACTTTTCAAATGGTGTAGACCGATCGCCAAGCTCGAATGTCCTAATTAATCTTGTCCTCCGCCCCGGGACATTGTCTCTGATTAGACCGTGGCAACCTGGCGCAATTGACAAATTAGCCATGATCCTTACGAGTGAGATCTCATTTAGAGGTATTAATTATCCGCTGACCTGATCGCGTCCAAGCCAAATTGGTGATTTGTTATAAAGTCGGACGTATTTCTTGGCTGAGCTCTGATTGGACTGGGCGTATTATTATGACCAGACTCGTTTACTGGTAGGTACAAAAAATGTCGACTATCAAGGACCTGCAGTCCTCACATTGTTGAATTTTTCACACGAAAAATCTACCCATATGTTGAAGGGCCAATGATCACGAGGGCGTAAGCACCATGAATGAGCTAATTTGATCCTCAAGTTCTCTCGATACAATCACAAGCGCATAGAAGTCTTTTTGAACTACACCTGGTTGAGAGGCATTTATTTTTTGTATTCTACTCTTAATTATTCCACTGGTTCTCGCCTGGTCTGCCAGAGGCGTCAGCCGTAAAGCCCATTAGCGGCACCTCATTACGGAAGTAGCTTATTTTAAGCTCTCGTTATTTCTTTCACCTCTCGTTTACGATTCCAGCGATATACGCGCTCCTAAATTCTTTATATTCGTTTCTATTCTAACGTCAAACTTCTTCGCTTCTAACAGATGGTTATACCGTCGAATATACTCGGCTGACGATGAATCCGACTTATCTGTGCATACGATGTCAATTATTTATAAGCGTGGATAGCGCCGATGCCTCGGGGCCAGTAATGCGGACCTATATGTAGAAGGGGGGGGGGGGGGGGGGGCCCCTTCAGCCATATGCAAACAAATGACGGAAGATACTTTGCGCAGTTGAGATATACAAGTAGATAAATATTGTTGGGAAACCACTCGAGTCCACCAGCTACTGGTTTTGACTGTTTCTTGTATACCTAGAAAGTGTACAAATTATACGTTGCTATACGTACGGACATCCGTGAACACGTCCAATTCCAGGATTCCGCTAAAGTTCTAACGGTTATTGTCCCGACACTTTGATTTTAATCGGTAGTTAAAAAATTTCTTTCAAAATTCATTCCCATCCAGTTTTTCCTCTTGGACTGTCTGCAGTCATGAGAATTGCATTGCAATACTTACAACTTTCTTTGGAGCATAATGATTCTATATCAACTCGCTTCAAGCTCTCGACTTTGAAAGTTGTTCGTCTTGAAGATCCAAATGAAATACCAGTTACGCGACATCCGGTACATTGCTGTTTGCAGCGTAAGCATACGGTCGCCTATACCAAAGGGATCTGCTTTTGCAAGTCAGTGCAAAAGGCAAGATGACTCGTCGATGTGTTTCTTTGTGCATGTCATTAGATAGCCATCACGATGCCTTATTTGACGGGATTATATCACTGGATGTGCCTGTCCTGTGAACGGCATGGCTAATTAACCGGACGACAAGTGACAAATCTTGAACTTTTTGCACAAAGAAATGAATGATTAGCCGACAGTTACTATATACGGGGAATTATTAATCGATCGTCTCCTAAGCTGCCATGCTGATGAGCCTGAACATTTGCCATAACGTTACCGCGGCTATTTCACCTACCCGTAATTTACACCTTGATACCAATGTCTGGGCTCGTTTGCTGTACTCACAATACCTAAAGGTGCTTGTAATCGTGACGAGTACCTTGAAAGGATTCTTGATTCTAATGGCTGGATAATCACGAGGAAAACAGAAATGGAATGAAAATTGTAAGACTAATCGAATCTGGTGACAAATGTATGATGCGATTTGAGCTCGACGAATATTCAATTGGATTTAAAAAATAAAGTAAAAGAATGGAATGAAATGGGAACATGATAATTTTTGATGATAAAGCGAGATAAATGCGACGATTCTGTGCCTAATTCAACCTGAGCTTTTCAGGTCTGAATCCGACGAGCAGGAATCACGTTTTCCTTGTTTTGCCACAAAGAAAGATGGCAGATAGCTATTCGTTTGTTGGGAGTCGGTCAGACTGAGCGCTCCCAGCCTTTGATTGTCTCTGATTAATTACTTTTACCACAACCAGCGGCCGGAAACCGTCAGCCCAACAATCTAGATAAGATTTGCTGTATTAAGGAACGGGAGCAGCCTCTGCTCATCGTCCTTGAAAAAATTATCCATAATATATACTACCTATATGTAGCATTGAGAAATTCGTTTTGGTATGGTTATAGTGTGAGAAAAGGTAACATAATATAGATAGGTACTATTATCGCTGGAACATATGTCTTCCCTAATTCTAAACATTAATATCTCGCTTCATCTAGATAAATCTTATCGAGCACTAATACCCACCATCCAGAGAAAGAGCAGATGGCAGCGGTAAGACGGGTAGCGACGGGCTCAGTCATATCACGCTTGAAGCATCCACAGATACGATCTAAGATAGGGAATATAATGTTTCTAAACTACAGATTATAGACACTGAGTTACTACGGTGGCAGTACGATGCCTCGCTTGAGCGACTGGGTGAAAACCAGCACCCAGACACGCTTCGAGCATTGTACAAGACGAACTATAAGGTACCAGTCTATCAACGATAAAAGCTGGCCCGTCCACCCAAGATTGATCCGAGCACCGTGCCCGTAGTTCGCTTCGATTCGCTCGGTTTACCCATTTCCCATACAAAAACAATGCCTTTTGTCAGCTGTCAGCAAGATTTCTCGTGGATCCGTTAAGATTGAAGCAGTCCCGCGAAAACCCGTGAAGGATGACGCAATCGCATTTGATCTTCATGAAAATAATGTGAGCATAGATTATCAGCTATGCGATTGCTCGCGAATTTTATTGCTGAAACTTGGAGGGATCGTTACTCTGAAACACGTAAAATAAACATTAGCTTCGCAAACCCTCTGAAATTTAGCATTCAGGTCCTTAAAACTATGGCCACTGTTTTGTAAGCATGAAGAAACCATATTTTTTTCATCACCGACTTGAATAACCCTCGATGAAATTGCAGTCATAAAACGTTTGGAAATGATCACCATCATAATCTTTCTTTGAAATTTATGTTTGCCTTAAATCTTTCTGACACGAAATCTTGGGATGTTCGTAATTTCGATATGATTAGATCCTTGAGCGTTTGATAATAATTACCACCCAGGAAGACCAGCAGGGAAAAAACTGCGACTACAATATCGCGATGAGAGGTACTGAATGAGAAATATGGTTTTCTGTCTTGAACCGATTAGAAAACGACGATATCGCTTTATTGAATTGGTAAGAAGAGTCTCTCTGGTTATATTGATCCATGCATTGCTGGAGAAGGATAAATTTCTCCGGGGAACCGAGTGTTCGCGTCAAGGCTTTCTATGGAAACGGTATATCCCAGAGTAAACCCGATTCAACCGAATAGTGCCGTTTCTACCCTGCGGCTCCTATGTGTCCAGGTGTGCGCTCAAGAAGATGGGATACAGGTGGGTTTTATACCAGAGGCGAGAAACTCGCAGGCATACGTATGTAGCCAAGTAATCAGTTATTCAGCTACGGGGGAACGAATAGCTTATATCTTATAGTCTCGAGGAATATCCCCTTCGCAACTGCAGCGACGAAGATGACGCCAATTACGAGTTTGATTACCATTTCCTCCGACCAGCACAATTCCCGAGGTTCTTCGCAATGTACATACATACATTAAGCAGTTGTAAATCGAAGGGTTGTAAGTGTGGTGAAATTACTTTTGAGATAAACAGCTTCGGAGTTTAAGTTCCGCATTATGGACCAGATTATGAAAGAAAAATTAGTCCTACCCCTTTGCTGCTATAACTTACAGCCTTTTAATCATATAATTAATGAACGCTGCATCAACGCTGAGAGTTATTATTATTTTACGACACAAGTTTGATAAGGTTTTGTGACGCTAATATAAACTGCGTAAAGGATAATTATACACACTACTTCGTTGAAATGTTCAGCAATCTCTTTCTCCTCAGGTCTTTCAACGATTATCTGTAACACCTTTGATAAAAACTTGTTGAACCTCTCAGAGAATCATGCTTTGCACTCCAATGAAAGGGTTGCATGTAACATTTTACTCCTGGGTATAATTCGTTTAACCGAACTGTTTGCTGACTGCCTCGAAGCAGGCGAGCTTTGTAACTTCGGATATTATAATATGTAATTGCCGTCGCCGGCTGCATTTATACCTCCGTCCTGGCCAACACCGTTTAACCTTCATTACCCACTTTTATTTCGTGCATTTCGCGTTAGTTTGAAGGAATATCCTACAGTCGGGCTACCGTCAAATTAGACTCACTACCTGGACAAATCAACATTTCGATTTTCGAAATCATTTTCAACAGTAACTATTCCTGATGTGCAGTTGTGTCCAGATTCTTATCATCCGAGAAAAAAATTGATCTGGTCGCATGTAACGAAATTCCGAGGCTAAGTCTATCGTAATCAGATTCTTCGTAGGTGACATTCCGCTTGATTAATTTGAATGTTAATTCCAAAGGTTTACGAAAATCTTGAGATTTCTCCAGTCGAAAACATCTTTGATACGTCTCGTTTTTGAGGATAAGAAGACAAACTGCCTAAATTTCTATACTTACGAAAGTTCACAGAGTAATTTATGTCGTGACGATTTTGTGTCGGAAATTTTTCATTCTAATAGGAAAAAAGACACACGAAATGCAAATAGAATAGTTATAATGCTTAATACAACAGTTAATTTGCTTATGTATCTGAAGATAAACTCTAATAATCTGCCGGACCTTAGATTTCGAAGACATAACACCTATTGCTTGTTTTGGCCAAGTGTGAGGACAGACTAAGTAAAATTCAACTAATCACTTGTTCGTTTGCCCCTCGTTAACAATTCGGCTTAATTAGTATTCGTTACGAGCTACTTGCCCAGCCGTGGGGTTCTGCATACGGTGAAATAATAACCTGAGAATAGGCACACACACAGCTTTTAGATGATGCGAAAGCTTTTTCTGAGGTCAAACGTGAGATGAATTTTCGGCTTCTATATTCATCCTGATGAACGGGCCTCGGTAGTATTATAGGATTTCGTCACGTTTTCGAAAGAGAGAAGCATTTGAAGACGTACCAACGTAGTTTTGATCCCGATTTCTCACCGATTAACAACTTTGTGAACGTGGTTGATGGAGCGATATTCCCTCTGAAATCAACTCCGACTGCCTCGCGCTACCCAACCATGAAATGTGATCGCACACAAGAGCTACAGCCATTTATTTGCACTCACTACTCATGTTTCAAAACTAAAATACAAAAATTCAAAGTCTGATTAGCAACCCTCGCGCCTTTACGTAACTATGACTTCCAAATATCGTGACCATTCTCAAACTAGTCACGACCACGGAAAAAAAAGTGCCGTTATTTGCCGTTTTGCTTCAATATCGCAATGCCTCTACAATGAAATTCCTGAAGGGAACCCTGCAGGGAAAAAAATGAAATTGAAATAAATTCTCCAAAATGAATGCTTGAACTCTAATTCAGTAGGAATCTCAACCTCGAGAGTGTCGTTACATCGTTAAACCGTTACATTAGAGGATGATTGTTGAACGGACTACCCTTTCGTAGCTGTGTGTAATGGCCCTACTTCGTCAGTGTCAAACGCAGTTAATTATCGGCTGGCGTGACGAACATCTAAAAGGTGGGACAGCGTGATCACGAAGACTGGAACCTCTGAACTTTTCCCTGTGCCTTAGTCGGAACGTAAATACCGCGTGTGGTTGTTGTGACATTATGAAGCTGGCGGGGTTTGGTGCCGCACGGGTACCATTAGTGGTCGTAATATAAAGACCAGACGCGCCGTTACTCCGGCGTGGCATTACCAAGGAAGAATCTAATTTTTTATTTTTCTACCAACACACGTAGGCATTCTAATTACACCTTTTAACTTTGCTTTAGCGTCGGAGGCGATGCAAAGAGTAATATACGGAGATACCATTGCATGCGCATAGGTTGATTTTTATCCGTCTAGAATTTTATCTCTAAAGTAGGTATACCTTCATCTCAATTCTTTCATCGATAACGATCTCAATGTGAATTTTTAGGCGCCATTGACTAATAACCAAGAACGCGATACTTTATGGGGGGTTTCTATATATCTTTCGCCGTCAGACATCCCGAAACCAAGTCCATCACTTTATGAAGATTGGAATTTCTTTGATGTGTCTTGAACATACTGTAAAATTTGAAATCCAATCGATAATCAACTTCCAAGCAGTTGAGGAAGTGATGCCACGATTCTCTGAGTTTCGTTGTTTTTTTTTTTCTTCCTTTACCGCTTCTTCCTACATGTCGATGATTGATATGTGCTGTTAACGAATCCGTTAACAGCAATTAGGTACTTGTGCTAATCACTTGATATAAAGAGTGTGAATATCCACCTCATCCTAAGTGGATGCTTCTCGGCACTGCAAGAGCAGCTAGGGCGTGAGAATAGCACCTACCCTTCGCCCTCGCTCCTCGACCCTTTGACCTTATACGCCCAGAGGTCACCGTGAATCACGCCCAACCTTGCCGACAGGAATCTTCGATCGAATTTTGACAAGTCTGACGTTTCACTCGATTAAAGATCAATCTTATTGATCGTATCTCGATAGCACAGGACTTGGCGGTACAAACACTCGCGATGTGTACTCATTCCTTGATCTCACATCTGTACAGTATGGGAACCGTTCTTGACCTTGAACGTCAGATGGTGGTATAGTATACAGGGATCCAGGTATATATCCATATCGACGAAAGAAACTCGGAAAGAGGCAACCTTAGTGGCACACTTTTGGTAATTACTTAAGGAGTTATTGGTATGATCGATGAGTACCTCCGAGTGTCTTCGAATATTTAACTTGAAGATTATTTATTGCGATTGAGGAGGTAACCTTTATGAGGAATTACTGTTTCATGATCATTTCTTACGGGTTCAACGTTCCTAGACAAATCTTCCTTTAATGTTGGACTCTGGAGTGGAGCTGCGATGTGTTCCTGTGTGTATTGGATTGTGGAGGTATGTACAAGGCAGTATGCACACAAATGTACATGTACACGCTCGCGAACTAGATTTTAATATACCTACAGTCGCTTCCTTTGCGGTGATCAATGTACCGAGTCTGCAGCGGGCCAAGATCTAACGCATTCAGAGTGTGCTTGCATAATATCAGACCTTATGCAACCTGCCCTTCCCACACTTATCACCGAGTTTTTCTATCCTCCAGGCTCTGGAGGATAGAGAGTGCCTGGAGCGGTGCCCTTGACGGGGCGCCCTCACCTCAGGGTGGGGTGGGTCGGGGCAGGGAGTCAGCGGGGGTCAGCGCGAAGATGCTCCGCGGTCGTGTCGGGCGGGGCTACTCGCTCACGACTTGAACTATCACACGCCCCCTAGCACTAGTACCACCATCCGAGACTACGTCGACGGCCACCTTCACGTCCACCTTAACCGAAGACTCCGGCTTTGGCTTCGACTTCGGTGCTCTAAACGCTAGCGCAGACTCTTGCTAGCGTTTCGAGTTGGCATTTCCTCCTCCTCGAAAGCGACGACGAGCACGCAACCAAGTCTCATCTATTTCCTTACCCCCCGAACACCATGAATCTTGCATTTTTTCCCATAAATCGGAATCACGGCGTTCGATGACTATTCCCTGTTGAAAAATTATGGAGTATTTAGCCGGCAGTGAAACAAGTGTTGAATCATTGACTTGTTCCAATGTCGAATTTTGCCGAGGTTTCAGACTCTGTGCCGTTCAGACTGAGCCTCCTATCGATGTGCTGGTCCAAGGCCTGTGCGTTCTTTCGAGGCGTCAGTACTTGTCCAGTACTTACAAGAATCAATAACTAATTGAGTCGAATGTGTCTTCTGGACATGAAGCTGGTTTTTGCTGGTATGGTTTGCAAATCTTTGCAAAAATGGCAACATTCCATTGAGCCGCATACTGCAAATTGCATATTCATAAATCCCACCATAATAAGAAGGACAATTTACATGAGCTGCAGCAGAATATTGAAACTGCGATGTACTCTCGCTTCGGAAAAAAATGGCGGAATGAAAAATGGCAGGGAAGAATACGGAGAAATAGGAAAGGATGAAAAGAAGATGAGGTATAGGGGGTTGGCGTTCCCGTGAACCTGAGCGCTGGCACTTGACCCAGTAGCAATAGGGAGCTGCAAGTGGATAACTGCCACGAAGATCTCTTCGCTCAGAGTTGATGGCCTATTCCTTGGGAGAACCAGCGATCCAGAGTCGAACTGTTCATTTCGCTTTGCCTGGGTATCATTATCTCGGTCGGCTCGTGTAGGAATGCTTCCTCTGTGTGCCTCTCATCTGTACCTAGTATTCGTTTGTAAGGATCTAGGGAAGGCTTCTCTCGAAGCTGCACCTGTAACCTGGAGTGAAAGAACCACGATTCAGCGATTGAGCGATTTCTGGGGTCGCAACTTCGACGGATGCAGCACTGACCGATTGGAATAAGTTGTGATCGATCTTTGCCTGCGTCTTTACGAGAAGAAGATTCACCTATTAGAGTTGCCTGGAATTTGCTGCATCATCACCGGCAACGGGAAGAAATGTTTCCCGATGATTAGATGGGAATTGAAGGTCCCAGATTGAAAGGTGAAACGTTTGGTGAATGTTACGCGTCAAATACCCCAATTACAGACGACGGCCTTTCAAGATTTGGCTATAGATACATTCAGCTACGTTACTTCACCAAAGATCTCGCCAATTTCTGTCTGTCAGAAGAAGCACCACTTCAGCGTCCATAAATAAGCCAGAAGGAAATACCCAGCGTTCTGGGTGGAAATAAGAAACCCGCGGGTATCGGTTCTCGAAAACATAAGGGTTTTAATGAAATAAAATTACAACCGAGTTGGCAGTAATCAGCTTATTCATTTATCCATAAGTTACGCTCGTTCGAGTAAAAAGCCCTGATATACCGTGAGATATCATCTGGTAAATGTCCCTGGTGAACAAGCATCCATAAAACAGTCGACGTAAGTGCCTGGAGGTGCATTGAGAATGCGTAGTAGATAGTTGTTCCTCTCTGGAGTGAAGAAGTAATTGGCAAGAATTTAGGCTGCATCTCCACAACTCTTCGAGTTACTCTCTCGTTGGGATCTCTCGCGATTTGCCCGAACATCTTTCCCTACGGCTGTCCAATCCCGAGGAGTGATTGCCTCTAATAGATTTCTATAATCACAGTTTTCGTATTTATAGGCGTCATTATACGAATATCGTAAATCACCGCCGCCGGGCCATTCGATAATATCGAGATTTCTTTGATTGATTCCGCCATCGCATCCACCGCCGAGAGCCACAAGACGTGGAATGTAAAATGTGGAAACGAACAGCAGCCTCCAGTGCGCCTACTTATAATTATTTGTGCCCCCGTTTATGGTGCTCTCTGTAAGTCGCGACTTGGCTCTTTGTGAAAAATTATTCTCTTTCTACCATAGGTATATACAGCTAGGTAGACATTTGCGACAGCCGTTCATCTTTTCTTTCCAATAGGATTTAAAGAACCACTGATGTCACGAGGCCAACTGGTTCACCGCGGGTAGATCGTAAAGCGCATTGTTTCTTGAACAACTCCGTCCAATACCAAAAATAATATCAATATCCATGGAGAAATCTCAACATCGAGATGTACAGGGCTGTCTATACCTACAATTTCAATATCGGATTTCACTATAGGAGGATTAGGACCAAGTAAGCCACGCAGATAGCCTACCACTTACCTATTTGCTGTGGCCGATTGGTAAAGTCCAACTGAACCCTGGCAATCTGTGCAGGTTGCTGCAGATGAAAAAAAATCATTCTTCGAAGAGAACGAATTATGAGTTACGACTCTGTTTGGTCCAGAGGGCAAGGGGTGCAGGGGAGACTGCAGGACCGAAGGCTGACCCCGTGGGCCACGTTACTGGTTTGCATATTCGCCGGCTACTCGGTGGTGTCCATACATCATGCATCCTGGCACAAGTGCATCGGAATCAGCTCCCTTGCCGGTTGGTTCGTTGTCTTTCGCTCCTCCGCAGTCCGGCTCACGATTCAACGATAGCTGGGCGAATTTGCATTCGCGGAATCCTGGCGTGGGCCGGACGCCGTGGACCTCGTCCAGGACACGAGTCTTCCCCTCCCTTCTACTTTTAGTACCTCAGTCCAGTCTCCACTCGTGCCGCAGCGGTTTCAACCTACCTGACCTCGAACTTTCCGGACATTTCCTACCTTACGACAGCCTCGGATCTGCTTAATCGTCGCGTCGCGGCTACCGTCTACGTCAACTTCTGATCCTATCCGAAGTTGTTTCGCTATGTTTCTTACCTCGGGTTGTGTTACATACCGACGTGATTCATTCCTCTACGAGGATCAAGTTCTGCAAAGAGTTTACGCGGGTGCGCCTGAACAACGTGGAGACATAATGCCCTTCCTCAGATTAAACTTGACGAGTACCTAGTAAAACTGATCCTACGTAAGGGTTTATACCTTGAATGGAAAAAGCCTGTTTCTTCATTTCTTCAGCAGTTAATACAAACGCGACTTCTACCTGCATCATAAGTTGGACCGATGTTAACCACCCAAAATTGTCCCAACATTGATTTTGATCTGGGCAAAGCTTGGCCCATGGTAGTTGTCAGTATTGGCAGCCATGGCACCAATACCGTGCCAATGCCAAGTCAGTTCGCAATTCGTAAATGGGTATTCGTACACCTTTACCTATACTTTGGCTTGGGTCAGCGATACTTGGATAAGAGTCAGTCGATATTATTGTGTCGCTTATAAGGCAAGCGCGCTCGCGGACCTAGTAGGATCCTATATGTTAGGCAGGTTGTAAGTTTTCAACCTACCAACAAACACCTTATACGTGATATCGGGCTATCGCCTATGGCCACGTATCGCTTCCAGCAAGTATGTGTCCATCTTATCGCCATCAGAGATCTCGAATTGTCGTTTGGGAATCGCGCTGCTCCCAACATCTTCCGGACGGTCTCCATAGGGTTTATAGGGGCAACTCTCGGTATGGGTACAGCTACAGATACCTTGCAAGTGTAGGTATAGCGGACCCTTGAAGAAACGAAACGGTTGTATTCAGATTTGCAACGGACTTCCTGTATTGTTGCATCTTATCTGATAGATCCCAGATACCGGCGCCTCCGTAGAAAGGTTAGAACTAATAGACCCCCTAGGTGCGCGAGATGCTGCCGCGGCTTCGAGGGACACCTCGCACCATCTCGAGGTACCTACTTTGCACGAACCACGTATAGTTCCCATGAGTATCCAGAAACTACTGACGGTCCAGGCTCTTAGTTGGGAAATATCCTTGAATCTAGAATCATTTCGTGTCTCCAAGGTTTTTGAAAGATTTTTAATCATGCTTTGCTAGATGCAGGATGTTCCTCGTTTCGTAGGTTCTTTAATAATAGAATGATCGTAGAGATACCAAGCGGAAGATGTATGTATAATCATAGTACGGGAGACAAAAAGTTTCTTAATCCTATAGCCCCGTCGAGATTCTTCGGATATCTATCTTGAGAAAAAATCTCCCCGAGAGATGGGTAGAAATTTGAATAATTGTTGTGTAATTGATGTTGGCTTGGTAGGTATTACAGTCGAGATGTAAGAGCTGGGGAGAAGAAATATGTGGAATCAAGTTTTGTAGAATCGCATATACGGTGCAGGACTGAGTTGAAAGATTCTGGCTATCAAGAAGGTCAGTCGTCTCTCGTGTTGACGGCACCGTACCTCGAAAACTCAACTGCAGTCAATCAGAATGTTTGCGTTGTATCCTTTGTCGGCAAACGAGTGATATTTATGACTTCATTAACGGTGCGCCCCGTTTGGATTCTTTATCCATGGTTAATGACGATATCTTTGAAACTTTTCGTAGAATCGATTGGTGCCTGATCATTTATGCTACCTGTGGTTATAATTTAAATAATCGTGAGCACGCGATGAATCGGTCGAAGCCCTTCGCTCTGCACGAAATCTTTTCACATTTGACTGAGGGAGGGGATGAAAAAATCAGGTAATAATTATTCATACGGAAGGACCCTAATTATCTCGATTTAATGAATTTTCATATTTTTCGAATTTGCTTTTCGGTGATGTACCCCGACCGAGTAAAGTCGTATATATATCAGGAATTCAAATGGGCAAAATGACGCAACGACTTACGCAAGCGAAAGTCCGATCGATCGCGAATACCACCCTGCGTCGCGAGTGGCAGGTAATAAAGGTAATAGAAAATCAAACTAAGACTTGTAAATAACCTTTAACGACGGCGTAACAAATTTACAATTACGATATTATTGCCGGGTCTGGTGATTACAATGTGTTCTGGGGTGTGGGCTGTTCCCACGACCATCCACTATAACCGCCTAACAAGTGGATAAGACTCGACGATTCAGCGTTCTGCATACGTATACATTTTCACATATACATGCACCTAGTATGTAGATATGCAATTCTATACGCATACGTATCTGGATTTACACACGAATTACATATGTCAAGCGTTTAAACGTTGTTTGTGTGTGTGTATAAAAATAGATTGTATATAAATCGCCACAGCTTATAGACACACATCTCTATGTACTTCCCGATATACACACATGTCGTCCTGCCGTGTGTATATTTATTTACAAGCCGTTGACCGTTTCCTAGGCGTAAGCTTTACCAGGTGAAATAACGCAGACGGTATTCTGCAGTTGGCTAAATTATCTAGTTCGTATCCACGCGCGAATCCTTAAGGGAGCACCCACTGGAATTTTGGTGAAAAGCAGTTTAAAAAATTTTTAAATGGACAAAAAACGTCCACTCAATGAACGGTTACCAATATTTTGACGTTATGGTAGAATACGTATCGAAAACAAGTTTAAATCTTCATGCACAAGGAACCTTTCGCAGAATCTCTCCTTTGCAAGGCTGCGAAAGGTTCATCCGAGGTAACATCCATTTCAGAAAATTTCAACCTTTTTTTCAAAATATATCCTACCAAAATGAAAAAATCTTGGTATCAATTTTTTGATTAGACGTTCTTTGGCCATTTTGAAAATGAAAAACTGCTTTCCACCAAAATCTCAACAGGATCTTCCCTTAAACGCGGATATCGATTGATAAAAAAATTCAGGTAATTATCGTATGGTGGACCATTCGTGATGCCTAAATTTCTGAACCTCGTGAATCATCTAATATGGATGACTATATAGTTTTGTGCCGGTACCTATCCACGGTGAGTAAAATTGACTAAGACTTTTTTTAAATGCATTTTTCCTCGCGCGCAAATTTGTGACCTGCGCAATAACAGCCCAGTTATATTCTTAAACCGTGAGCAAAAAAACTGCAAAAGTATACAGAGAAGATAAAATGGAAATTTCGTTAGTCTGACAATGAGGCAGGTGCTGGTATTTCGGTACAACTCCCCCACGATAAAATAAGGGCCCGATCTCACGTGAGGTATATCTATAGTTTCGCCGTATCCTTTTGCGGGTCACGCGGACACCGTTGACAAACACATTCTACAAATCGCGAATTGTACACCAACTCATGGTGTAGATATCCAATTTATACGGTACCGAATCTCCCTCAAGAAGCCATAACATAATCCGGTGTCATTAGTCCTCCAACAGTATTATAGTTGCGGATCTTGCCCTCTGCGTTGTACGTCTTTCGGTTTCGTCCTTTTTGGGTATCCTCTCGAACTCTCCCCACGACAATATAAGAACTCGCCAAAATCGCGACCGTCTATATGTATAAGAGACGCGGAGGCGTTTTTACGATCGCCAAGATCGAACTCTCCGGAGATGGTTTTTAACCTCGACGTACGGCTGACCTGCATCTCCCACATAATTTCCATTTTATTTTTATTTTATTTTATTTTTTCGTCTTTTCGTATTCATCTCCCTTTTTTTTCTTTCTTTTTTTCATTATTATTTACCCGCAAATTAATTCGTCGACGTAAGCTCTTCACCGGTGAGATGCGGCGCGTTCCTCTCGACGAATGCTCCGGGTGACCGAGGGCCATTGCCCCGACCCCGCCCGAGGAGGCACAAGGGTCACTCACCTATGTATTCCTTCGTTACTCGCCTCTCCCGCGCCCAGCATCCTCACCGCCACACGGCGTACAACAGGCTAATTACGTCTGATTACGTAGTCGGCCTCCGAGACGCGACGCGATATTCCCGCGACTTATTTTCTTATGCGGATTCCGCTTGGTTCGATCGCGCGGGGCCGATTTAACGCCTTTCTCAAGAAATTGACGAGACCCGCGTGATCGAGTCGCCCCCAACTCCGTCGTCGTACGAGACCTTTGCCATTTTTATGCACACGCTGATATGCTTTCGCGAGTAATAACGGACGCGATATATAAACCCGTACGAAAGCTTAAAATGAACTCGAAAGCTTGTGAAAATGCGGAACAGTTTGCACGTAGCTAACCGGAGCCATTGGGACCAAACGGCCCGGCTGTAGTCAGCCGTTGCTGAAGACGCGGTATATGATATGCATGTATGCATATCGCGGATGCATGTAGACACAACGTTGTAGATCAGCTTTATTTGCATTTCTCGCGGCTCGACTATAACCGGCCGAGCCCTGACTGATAATTATTGTCTACGAGTTAGCGCGGTGCTCGAAGCTCGGAGAGGCTCAAGGCTCGTAGCTTGAGGCTCGAGGCTCGTCCAGCTGATGAAGATGTTTCGTGGGTCGAAGCCTGCCCTGGCTCGGGTATTTCGCTGTGGTGTATAACTGCGTCGTAAATCGGAACGACAATTGTAAGTCAAAAAGACGTTTCCGTAGAGATAATGCGGGCCGTGGTGTATTCGTATGGTAGTAGTAGCCTCCTCCTCCTCTTCTCGTCCCCAACATCTCCCTGTGTAATAGCTTCGAGTAAATTGTTATCCCATGTTGTTCACCCGAAAAGGATCGCCCACGCTTTGCAAGACGCACGTACGTACCTTATACCGTCGACGGTACATACGACCTTGCGTCTTACCTCCGCAACATTCTTACTCTTACTCTCACTCTCGCTCTCGCTCAATTTAATGATATACCTACATGTACAGGTATAGGTTGGAAGGTAGGCATATATGCCACCTACATACGACAAGGATCGATATCTTAAGGAGAGAAAAAAAAAAGAAATAAAAACCAGCTCGGTTTGGCCAAAAAGTTTAGTCTAAATTTTCATTGGATGCAAATAGACAGTTGTACCTTCAAAATTAGCGAAGATAGCGACTGTAGTTTCTAAACTGGAAATGGGATGGGGTGAACAAAATTACTTGCACATCCTTAGAGTAGGAAGAGTATTCCGTGCAAATTTCATGAGAATCAGTTCGGCAGTTTGACTGTAATCTTGTTCACAGCAAATCAGGAGTCACATACATCCTATTTTGACAAAACTTGAAAACGACTTCTCGAGTACCAAAACGTGGTTTCCATATTGCGTTATTAATGCCAAAAGGTTCTGAGCGCCAAAAATTCGATTTGGTGCCAAAAGGGCCTATAGTTTTGGAAATTTTGTAATTCGCTTTCGGAAGGCTAAAGGCGCCTAGAACTATCGCAAACAGCATAAGTAGGACACGTTCAATTTTTTTTTCACAAGGATAAAATGTTCGAAATTTTTCTTTCAAAGTAAAAGACACAGGCCTTATGAGCAACAGTGACCCTTTTGCTGTTAAGTTTCTTGAAATTTCAGTAGACTAATTCCATGAGGGCCTATCGTAGTGGCACATAGAACTTTATGGCTTCACGTGTTCTTCTTGCTGTTTTAGATAATTTGAGGTGGTTCCAACGTTTCTGAAGCGAATTACAAAATTTCGAAAACCATAGGCCCTTTTGGTTTTACGGAGTCCAGAAAAGGCGTAAATGGCACATACGACCCTATGACATTAGTCATGCGATATCGTTTGAGAATTTTTCTCAATTCGATGGTTTTCGCGATGGCGAATGTGTGAGGCACTCGGTTTTTCACGATCGTGCCTAAAAGCAGAAAAAGGACAACATATCTTCAGTTTCTCTCTGTGCGGCATATAGAACCGTCGGCGGAACGTACGGTTTATACGAGATTACAGACAGCAGGCGATACGGCGGCACGAAATTATCGCCGATGCAAATTAATAGTGAGATTCAACCGCTTGTAATAACCAAATGAATTATGTATCGACCCCGATGACGTTGCGCACTTATATGCCTGCTCTCGACACGACAGAGTCTCGTCGCGTCGGGAGGAGCGATAGGCGTCGCGCGTTTAGCTTTTGAACGGCACGGCGGTATGGAATTAAACGTGGAATAGATGAATAGCTAAAGAGGTTAATTGGCTCTAGCGTTTATTCTTAAACGTTAAGTCTCACTTCTAGCCAGAAATCGCGCCTCCCGGCCGTTTTGAGGATCTACCAAACGCCACCGCCACTCACCAATCTCATCATCGCGGCTTTATATCACGGGAGCGACGTAATGAAAAAAAAAGAACATAAAAAATGTCATTCCACGTTATGTTATGTCATATGTCCATGAAAAATTCGAATTGTTCACGGATTTTTATTCGCACTTACACCTCAGATACAGTATATGTGTTCGTAGCTTAAATTTCTTTCGCCAAACAAATTTTCAAACTTCAAATTTCTACCAGCTTGCTAATATACTAGTGCCAAATTTTTCAGTTTGCGGTATTGAAGAAGTATTGCAATCCTTCCGATTATTGCACCTGAAATGATCATTCCGCGCTTCGAGAACTTGACTCCAATCTTTTCTATAGAATGTTGAAAGAAACGTGGAGAATCACGATTGTTTGTTCTTAGGCGAAATGGATCACTAAGCGTAATTGCTGTATGGATGGTCACTTATTCTCTCGTACATCTTTTTTTTTTCTCCTTTTTTACCGTAGCACTGAACCTGCTCGGGATTACTTTTACCTTCTGGTGTTCCGGACACGCTCCACAAAACATGGTCTAGCGCCAGTAGATGGATCGGAGTAGTTTTCGAGTTTAAATCGGTAACTTTTATGGATCCAGACATTCTGGCAACGTCTGGTTTCCACCACCAGCAATAAGAGTGGGCAGTGATCCATTATACTGAACTTCGATCATTGTTGGGCTAGACGTAAAGTGCTGGAAACGTTCTAATTCAATGCCTCGTCGGTCTAGAACTCGGACAGTCTGTTGACTAATTGAGAAGATTGACTCCCGGCCATTTTCACCTTTCCAAAAGTAATTCCTCTCCGGTTGCCTTTCGTTAGGAATGATCGATCTCTGCATTACCTATACCAGCATTGCAAATCTAGAAGTGATAATCCTGAACGCCCCCTTTCGGCACGTACACAGAGATTATTAAGTCGCCTAATGATGAATCAGTAGTGGCGAGAAAATCGTGTTATTAACGTATTCCCCTGAAGCCAGGCCAAGCTCTCATTTCACCTGATTGCTAGTAATTTGTTCGTGATTACCGTAAAATCGATCATTGAAATTTTACGAGGTGGGATGCTACCGTTATTTTAGATAATCCTGACACTGAATCCTTGTAGAAATCTCGGAATGATCAGTCACAGGTTCCGGCAGCTATAGTAACTCCAAATAGATATTGAAAAATGAGACTCATGGTATCAGCACCGCCTTAGAAACCGAATGGAAGGTTACAAACTCTAGTACCCCACAATGGAATCTGCGTAAGAACGCCGAGGTCGATCGCATATCTTGCGATAAACCTGAGGGTTTCTTTGGAGTTTTTCATCGGTCATTGGCGATAAAGCACAACTCAGCTAGTAACGAACGACTAGTCTTCTAATTGCTTTCGACGACGAGAGAACAGAGGCAAACCCGTCGCCTCATGGTAAAGCCGCTAGTAAATATGGATTTTTTTATTCACCAACGAGTCCCTTTTCCCCAAGCCTCCCCCTCGAAGAGGGAAAACATGGCACGAGAATCGTTGTGGTTGTCTTCTCCGACGATCCACGAACCCGACATCTGGCTCGGGGTATAAAATCAGGCAATTAAACCCCTGGAGTTAATTACACTGGTATTTTGCAGTTATTTTATAGAGAAGTTTATTCTTCCAGTCGCAGCTTACGCTGCTGTATTCTTCCCAGTGTTTCACGGGTCTAATGTAATCCAACCAAGAATAACGGCTGAACAGTCGTCCAATCCACGATTTGCATCCTAAGACTATTACCAGCAGTCTAGCTTCTGTCGTGCCGGTAATCGTTTGAGACATAAGAAGCTTATCTCGTGTCGTCAATATCGTGTAACCTCCGAGCTATAGATAAAAAGACACCGGCGTGCAGTGACTGCAGGATTGGATAATCAAAGTTTCGAATCTTATTCTGAATGTAGCTTCAGCCTTTTTCATCCAAAAATTTTCACCAAGAATTACAACTGGCATACAACAATATCGAACATTCAAAAGAGCAAATGTCTGGCAGGCGATTTGCTTCGACATCGCGATTCTTCGTGTATATCGTATCGTATTGCAAATGGAATTGGCTGGAGAGCTTTCGAGTTTGACAGTCAACTGATCGTGCTTACCATAGTGGCCAATAAGCGTGTCCCTTATACGAGATGCGCATCGGGGATTCCTGGACTGAAGAGTAACCCCAAAACAGGGCAGCGCGGGGGAAAAGATGAACAAACAAAAAAAAAAAAAAAAAAAAAACTAGATGATCAGGAGGTCCGCGTGCGGGCCATCAGCATACGCCTAGATATTTCCTTCGGTTTGCATCGCAGACCTTGCCCTCTCTTGGGAAACAGGGAGCTCTCCTTGTAAGGCAATATAATTCAATGCACTGGCCAAGAAGCTTTGCGTAGATCGTAAGGAGTTGTTGCTCCCTGTAGATACTCACCGACGTTCTGGCCGCCAATCCTCCGATTCTCTCTCGATCCCTTGATCGGCCGATGGCGTAGATCGTTATCCCGATCGCGGCTCGGTCTGACTGCCAATGCGATTTGCATTTGGCCTGATTGCCCGGCAAAAATATCTTCCCTTTCTCGTTTCTTGGCTTTCCTTTTCACTATTATACATGTACAAACAACCTGTCATCCTTCTTTACAAAAATCAGACAAATCTTTGCAAAGGGATTCCTTGTTGCAGATTCTTCTAATCGTGGATTCAAAAATATCTGTCTGATGTTCTGCCTTTTAACTTTTCGATTGAGAAGAGATTCTTTTGTATCTCGTGAATAAATGAACAGATTTTCATGGCTTTGGACTTGAGGTTTCCTAGGTTTCCTTTTTTCCGAGAGGGGATATAAAACACGATTTTCAACTTGGAATTTTTCAAAGCTATTGTTCAGCAAAAAAATTTCCGATCGATTTGAAATTAACAACAGCGATAAAGAAGGCTTGAACAAAGGATATGATACTTTTCGATATTCCAAATCAAGGAAAAGTTCAAAGCCTAGAATTACAGTATTTGATAAATTATGATCTCTGGAACTTTTGGTCGATTTTTGGAGATCGCAGAGTATTCTGCCCCTTCTTCGATTCATCTTCATCGCTGTTATCAATCTCACATTGATCGGATATGTTTTACCAAGAAAATAGCTTTTGAACATCGTGTTTCATTTCTTCTTGATCAAATCGGGTTTTTCAAACTTTAAACTATTCGGATTACAGATTTACTCGGTCGAGTAGTTTTCGTTTTACTGCAATAATCAAATTCCGAACAGAAGGAATGTCCATCGATAACATTTCAAAATCAGATCAAGAAATTTTCATGATTGAGTTTCCACTAACATCAACTTTTCAACCGAATTCAATTCTTTTATCAAACAAATTATAAGCCTAATCATCCTAAAGTTCACGTTTAATAATTCTTTTGTATTTTTTGTGTTTCAGGTGAGTTTTGTTCCAGAACCAATCTGTCAGTAGTATCTTCTTGGCGTAAACGTGAGTTTTCTCCCTATCTCCTTTTTCTCTTCAATATTTGTCATGTACAGAAAAACGGGCAGCTTGACTTAGGCCTAATTTTTATTCGCGCGAGTGACGCTTTTAACGGCCATCGACTGGACATAGCCGATGAGTGACTTTGGATATGAGTTTGAAACGTTAGAAAATCATATTCTCGGTATAAATCTGCGACAAAGTGCACTAACTCTCGCGATAACGGTGTACCGGGTAAATCTGAGTTATTGGGCACATGGCTACAGGTGCAGGTGCAGGTGCCGTTAATTGAATACATATTCAACTAGGAAACCGACTCACTCGCGTGACACGCCGGCAATCAAGGGAAAGGCGTGAGCACATCCCCTCTTCCATATCTACCATTATCTTTCTCTCTCCATTTCTAGCCCTCTCTCTTTCCGATTCCCTCACGAGCGAGTATAACGCGGTTATAGACTCGTACGCGTAGAAACGCGTGTGTGCATTAACCGTAAGATTTAGCACACACTGTCAGATGTGGCTACACGCCTAAATGTAAGTTTGATTGGCGCCAAGTCTGCACGATCATGTGTCGCGTCTTCCCCAGAGTCCCTCGCCTCGCTTCGACTCGCTTCACGTCATCGCTTAATTTTCGTTTATTTAATCAGACACGCGATTTGATTTCACTCGATAACACCTTCCTCCGGCTTCTCATCCAGTCAGCGTATGCCATTAAATGCGAAACCCGTTTTTATCTATCTTCTCTAGCGAGGCCACGCCCCGTTATTCCGACCTCCATAATTAATAAAAATTCTTTGGAAATCCCAACCCGCTTGATTATTTCCAGTAGCGTTTTCTCCGTTCATCGAGGCTTCATTATTCGGGGGATAACTTGAATATCGTGTATGGGTATCGTATGAGGTGTTTTTTTTTTTTTTTTTTTTTTTCGTTTCTCTCATCAATTCTCTTATATCATATACGAATCATAACGATCTCATTATATAAGATATTTGACTATATGATCAAAGCAAGTGATTGCTCTTAGCATATCGTTTGAATAAATAACAAACCAAACATGCCCTCGAAAGATTTATCGATTCCTAAAGAGGAGTAAAAAAAAAACAAAAAAAAAACAAAAAAACATTCATCTGAAATAGAAAAATGAAAAATGGACGAATGTCAAATGCTGTTAAGCCCACGGAGCTAAATGGGATAGGATAAAATCTAACCAAGTGTCATTATAAATCCGTGATCGGTTATATTGCGCTCTCGATTCTGCATCGCAACGAGTAAGTAAGTAAGTAAGTAAGTGAGTAAGTAAGTATGTATGTATGTATGTATTTACATACATTGCGCGGAGGATTAAAGTAGGCATAGTTATGTTAGATGCAGATGCGGCGACCTATCGTGAAATCCAGTTCGTGCCGATCCGTGAGGCGATGCGATTCGTTGGAAATCAAAAGGATGCACGTAACTTGATGTATGACAAGAATATATACATACATACGGTGGTGCAGCGTATGCTGCGCTGCAGTGCCGTGTTCTCCTTTGGTACCGTGTCTACATCACGCGGTGCGTATGTTTCGTGCGTTTATCTCCGATCTGGATGTGTGGCCGAGAGCTGCGGTGAGGTAGATACGTAGGTATACTTATAATACCTACATCCTACATCCACGTATACCTACGTGCCCAAGCTAAACTTACTTCGTTCTGTCTTTGCAATATAGCTTGGCTTGCTTCTAGCGCGAGCAAAACCGATAAATATTACGGTGTGAATGCATGTTAATGAGCGCGGTACACTCGTCGCGTACTGTACACACCGTACGAGCACCTTTAGCTCTATGCCACGTTCGCGATTAGATTCGACGAGAATCCTGAACCTCGAAGAAACGCTCCTGCGGCGTTTGTCCTGATCTCCTTCTTCTTTTTCTTATTATTATTCCTCTTCTTCTTCTGCTTCTATACTCCTTCTTACCTTCATCCTCATTTCTCTTGGACTGGGGGACGAATTAACGGCTGGTCTCTGAATACCCGTGTAAATACTGTGCGAAGATCCTCCGCCTCTTCTTCTTCTTCTTCTTCTCGTCCAAGATTACCTACTCTGGTTCACCGTATGGATGGTACCGGTAGACAACCGGGCGATTGCTTAGATCGGTTGGGTCTTGTTGACCGTGGATCGCTACACAATATCAGCTGGTATACCTTGCCTATGTGTACCTTACCCTGCGTCCAGGATGCAATGTTACTTCTTCTTGCATTTATGTCCGTTAATTATTGCTCAGCCTTGATATGTTACTTTACTCCTTGGGTGTTTACTAACCGCATTATGTCTATGTACGACACCACAATGCTCCCTTCTGTGTTAGATATATTCTTAACGATTTCGTATCAAGGACCGATCTGATCTATACGACTATCGCTAACCGGTGGCAGCTTAATGTGACAAACAAGAACGGGGCTAGATTCATTCGAATCCGAAAAATACCGAAACTTGAATCGACGTAAGCTATAGCTGCACCAATAGCCCATCAAACATTGGCTCATAGTTGAAGCTTATGGTTTAGAACTACAGGTATACTAGTATAGAAAGTCGTTAGGTTTAAGTCTCGTATCTTGAGTCTTGAGTTCTAAGCCCTTAATTCTCGAGTCCTAAGTTCCAAGTCCGTAAGTCTTGAGTGAAACTTTGATTGCAGCTGATATTTTCATGCTGATAAAGCAGTATTTTGTGTTTTCATACACTTGTGCCATATTTTACGCAGTTTTTGGTCAGATCCGGGGAATGCGATCAGCAGTTAGGTACTATTAGTTACATGCAGAAGGGATTGGGCTAGAAATTGTTAGAACAAAACGATAGGCTTTTATAGGTGACGGTTATATTGAACTCTTTTCTATCGATTTCACAACATTGAAATAAATCGAATCGTTGACTGCTGCATGAAAGGATCGCAATGAAGATATCCATATGTAATAAGCGCGAGATGACGTCTCGATGAAGGAGCGAACGACGACGGGTCCAGCTGATGAATCACAAAGGGACGCCGGGGCGCCAGGATGCTGGGATGTGCTCACGCTGCGTTAATTGCGGAGACATTGCAGCCGGCATTAGTTTTCTCTCTCACTGTTTTCTCTCACTTATACAACGTTCTTCTTCCTCTTCTTCTCCTTCTTCTTCTTCTAGTGTTAGTCCTAACCATGGCGAACGTCGTGCAACGCCAGCCGACCGACCGTTGCCATTGCTAATATTATTCACCGGCTAGGCGTACAGGTAGAAATAGGTAGTCGGACACAATTCTACGGTGTAATCACCACCAGGACTACCTGTCCCAGGTAACCTTATAATTACGTCTCTATTATGCTAGACGCCGCCAGACACCGTCGGTTGCACCATTTCATTTCGTAGCTTTTCTTATTCTTATTTCATATTCGTACTCTATTTTGTTCTTTTAATCCTCATAGTTTTCTCAGACTTATTATTTGTCTTCTTTTTTTTTCTCCTTATTCGTGATTGCACGAATCTTCGAGTGCAGTACCTGACTGGCCTCACCTATACGTGCATATAGATGTGCACGTATAAATACATATATACTAGACAGAAATCGCTATCTTAGCGCGTGGTCTCCTTTTAATTAACTTTGAAACAGCGTGGCGCTGCATAACAATTAAAACTAAGATTATATAGAAACGACCGGCTGAAGACCAGGACACTTCGCGAGTCCATCATCATCTCTGTGATTACTATTTTTTTTTTTTTTTCTTTCATTTTACATTTTCTGACACTTACCACGTGTCGTACCATTTACGGCTCTTGATTTACCACGGAAGGCCTCGTGTACACATACTGCTACAAACGAAGGTGATAAGGAAGACTTTCTTAGGCGTTGGTATACGGAAAATTTACAGTCAAAGTTCAAGCGATAACGCCCTAGGCAATTGGCAAGTGCAACGTACTTATGGCGACACTGAACTTATCTATGGGAATATCCCCGCGTGAACTATCATGGCAGGCTATATATTTCGAAGCACCGTTCGAGCCAACTAGAAATATGAGCAAATTTGTACTTAGATCGAATATCAGATAGTGAGGAAATCATCGACTGTCAAACTCGTATAAACGAGCACAGCGATGATTAATTATCGATTTTGCAATTAACATGATATCGTAATTGCAGTGGATCATGCGGGTGGCCTAGTTTTAGCGAAATTTCGTTGAAAGTAATCGGCGATTATCGATCCCCTCGCCAATACTCTAGCTTTACCATATGTATAAAGAAACTTATCGTATATAGACGTAGTATATGACTCTATCGTGCCAGAAGCGAGAGTCGTGTGTGGCACTCCTATAGCGTAAACAGGTAGCAGGATCACCATAAGGAAAGATTACCCAACAACGTTTCTTGTTAATACCAGGATCTGCCCGTGATCTATACGAGCGGATCATTCGTGGATCGGGCCCAGGTGGGACGAAGATCTCGAGAAGGTCGTCGTATTTAAATCGGACCGTATGCACTTTCTTGACAACCAATTATACGCCATATATATCCTATACTATACATATACTCCGTGTCTATGGCCCTCTCTTGATTCTGAACGATTTATTCATCCAGTGGAGATCGCCTGCCTATAACCTGACTACCTACCTGACTACCTACCTACCTTTTAGCTCGCTTAACGACGATCGAGAGTTTCGACATTGAGAGTAAAGATAGGCAGATGTATTCGTCGCTCGATGGCGCTACTACGTCTTCGATTCTTCAGATATACGTAAGGGGATCTCGGTCCTTTACCGTCTTCTACAAATAAAACTGTATCGCAGGCTTATATTTACCGCTATAGCCTATATCTATCGAGTTATACTAGTACTGGTCTGCAGGCTGTCGATACGGTATTCAAACGAAGGAATCAGGTTAGATTGGCCCATCGCCGCGTATGAGTTTGTATTCTAATGAGATGGAAAGTGAGTGCTAAATTTATCGAGACCGACCGATGCAATCCTGGCTGCAGATATACCTAACCGACTGCATAATCGATGCGCTCTTCCAATATATATTCGCAATTGCAATCACAGAAGAAAATACGAGATCTGCAAAAAGAGCCAGACCGGATAGGTCAAGACCGGACAATCAGAAGGAAAGTATCGTCAAAACAACCAAAATTTTGCTGAATTGACAAAAAAAAAATTGGTAAATGTACCCACAGCCAACAAAATGTGGATTCGATTTAATGAAAGATTTTTGTCCGCCAATTTTAGTTGAATCAACATAGCGAAACAGTTTGTCGATTGTTGAACAGAATTCTGGTGAATCGACAAAAAATCACCAACAAAATTATTTTTGTTGGATTTGCCAGACTTGTTTTCTGAGTATAGCGTTTTGAGCTGTCAAGTATAGCAGCCGCCTCATCTATGCCACAATTTTTCACCTCGAACAGCTCTGCACTTTGACGCATCTATTTTATATAACATAAACGTGTACGTTTAGGTTGAGTATATCGCACGATGTCACGTCTTACACCATTTGATGTCGCGAGATCTTATCAGTGGAAAGTTTACGAGGTCTGGAGGACGAAACGGTCGCTAAAACCACGGCGGGCGAAGTCGAATATACGAATGCCAAGATTAAAGTGAATAAAAGTAACAAAAGTCTCTCATCCTTGCGTACGTGTGAGATGGGCACGTTACTCTTGTTCGCGGGTTAGCACGTTCCTCGTTACTTTGAGATCACGCGGTGATCTTCAACGTCACCATGGAAAAGATGTGCGGTCCACTGGCGACGATGAGAGAGATCGATTGAGAAACGACGTGGTAACGAGTGTTTCGGAATCGATAAGATATATATATATATTTTTTTTTTTTTTTTCTTTTTCATATGCCATCTTTTCGAGTTATTTATATACGAAAATTTATCGCTTTATACATGAGCTACGAATTCATTATAGTACCTACCTCGACGAATATTTCGATCCGTAACTACTTTTCGTATAATTACCATAAATGTTATTTATACCGATTCCGAAATTGAAACGTTTCTTTCCAGTCTTGAAGATAGGATAAATAAATGAATGAATGAATAAGATAATAAGTAGAAGTCAGAGTCGCACCGGAGATGGATGGATGGATTTATAGAAGTGCAAAAACTGGACTAATTGTTTATTGAATGCCCAAGCCTTGAGTTTTGAACAAGAGGTGAATATAGGCATGCGGTGCCCGTGTATAATAGGGTTACGTAATCCCGGTTCCTAATGACCATTCATCATTTGTCAACCGTTAATTCCAAGCCACGGTTTTGCATGTCCAACAAATTAGGCTCAGCTTTTTTAGACTCGGCCTTGCAATAACTTTCGTTATGTAATTTCACGCACTCGATTTTCGACGAGACAGGTGCTCTCTCGCTCGTTCCTTATTCTCGTCTCATGCCAAATCGCTTAATGTACATTTAACTAAGGCTCACCGTGCTCTGTTGCTGGACCAAACACTCTGGTGGTCAATTAAGAGGACAGAGAATAGCTTGGCGCTCTATTACCGCCACAGAGAATGTCTAGCTCTACTGAGGCTATAAATTATACAACGTCTTACACCCAGAGCCGTCATACCAAGGGGTAGTTTAAGCTGAGAAAAACAACAGTATGAAGGTACTGAATCTAAAAACTTTTTATTTTCAAAAATAATTCACAAAATTCATTTAGTTATCAAGAAGTTAGTCTTGATTCCGTTGTATGCAAATTTGTGAACAAAAACGACAATTCTAACAGTTCTTGCCCTACGGCTGTAACAATGTTTGAATTGAGACATCGTTGAATCATTATTCTTCGCTAATGTCCCTTCGATACAGTAGCATTTGCATTATGAGTTGATTTTATTTTACTAAAGAAGACGAGAGCTGTATTTGGAATTTGCGTCCGTGGTTCGAGGCTTTAGCTTCTCTTGGTTCTTGATCTAGCCATATATCTATGTTATAAATGTTTTCTCGTCGAGGATTGTTCCTTCATTACAACCTGCGTAATTCTTCAAAGGTACGAGTTAAATTGTTAGAAACCGGCAGCGGAATCGTCATAATCCATTCAGGAATTACAAGCGGCTTCTCTCAAGCGCGAGCATCGGCTATATAGAGTTCCGACTGGCTTCCGGTACGCCAGAGACCGCAGAAACATCGTGACCGTTTCTATACCGCATTGCAAGTTCCACATTTTACAACGGGTCATTACGGTCTCTACGGGTCCAATGGAACATAGGCAACGCGCAACCTGGTCGATACGGAATTAATGCTTTGCGATAATCACTGATCCACCGTACAAAGGCCGAGGCTATACGGATCGAGCTTAATTGTATTGCGCGCCTCTTCCTCATGATCAACTTGTAGTTCCCCCTACTTCGACCGATGTCGCCACAATTTTTTACGTATTTTAAAACAATAAAGTTTTAAAACAAAGAAAAACGCATCCACCGCGCTCGCTCCTGTACCCACGCGTGATCTTCATTCTTTCGCTTTGTGCCGATGAGCCACGTTCAATTGAAATCGGAAAAGTAACGAATTAATTCAGAAGATGGGAAAAAGAAGCAGGGATGATTCTTCAAACAGCGACAGTTCGGATAGTGAATATCTGAAGAAACGGGTGAAGAAATTAAAGAAGAAAATTAAGGACAGAAAAGAGAGGAAGGAACGACGCCGTTCAAAACGTCGTGGTTGTCGCGAGCAACGCCATATCTCTTCTTCATCAGAATTCATTGATAATCAATGTAAGTGAAGCACATTTTTTCTGTTCTAGCCCATTGAGTAATTGTGCATCGATTCAATATCTTCGCCTGTTCATAAAATTTTTTGAGATTTAAATCTCAGACGAAATCAAAAAATTCATTTCATCGGGCTCTAACCCGTGCGAGTTCATTCATATTTCGCTGATACATGCGTATCATTTGTTATAAACAAACAGATCAACGTCGCTCAAGGGATCTGATCTGCGAGCGAATCGATTTCGTTGATTCATGTTAAATAAACAGATCAACATCGCTCAAGGGCTCTAACCCGCGAGTGAATCGATATTTCGTTGATTCGTGATAAATAAACAGATTAACATCGCTCAAGGGCTCTAACCTGCGAGTGAATCGTTATTTCGTTGATTCATTAGTAAATCGACACATCGATGGAAACAAACCAGCATCTAACGAGGGCTCTAACCCACGAAGGCTATGCTTTTTGATGATTTAAACATGAACTCGTTGGTGATAGGCTCTAACCTTTATACCAAATGTGCTTTTTAATAAA
The DNA here is from genome assembly GCA_963989295.1 of Ametastegia equiseti. NCBI lineage: Eukaryota > Metazoa > Arthropoda > Insecta > Hymenoptera > Tenthredinidae > Ametastegia > Ametastegia equiseti. The sequence continues at coordinate 13,185,264 of OZ022389.1, read as the reverse complement.
AGTTCAAACAGAATTTAATATTTGCGGACTCTGATCCAAAAATATCGAGCGGATTTTTTATCCCTAAATAAAATGTTGACTTCCAGTAGTCGGAAGCCGAAGCAGTTCGAGATCATTTTCAAGAGAGTCAACTCCGTCGAGAAATCCGACAATTACCCTAGAGGATGTCAGACCAAAACCAGCGTCTCCTCCACGAATGGGAAAAAACGATCAGTTAGAAGAGGTCTTGCTAAGCGAAGACGTTAGAAACGTCATCGGGAAGCAAATATGCAGAGATAGACCCCTCAGCTCAGCCATTCATTCTGATTTTGTCGCTCGATGGGAGGACATTATTAAACACGGTCTTCCAGAGAAAGAAAAGACACAATTGATAGAAAAATATCCACCACCTAAGAACTGCGTACTGATTGATCCACCGAAATTGAATCTGCAAATCAAAGCTGCGGTTCAAGAGGCTGTTCTCAAGAGGGATGCTCGCATAATACAAAAACAACAAAAAATATCAGCTTGCATCGCCGCTGGTGGAAAAGCTTTATCCTTATTGATCGAGAAGCCTGAAACGGGAGAAAACATCCCAGTTTTGGAATGTCTCAGTGAAATGTGCAGCTTATTGACTGATTTGCAGCATGACGAATCAGCCATTCGGAAAAGCCTCATAATGGCAACCATCAACACTTCTTTACGAGATGCTTTGATTGCTACGACAGCTGACCAGTACTTATTTAGCGAAAAATTGGACGATGTTATAAAGTCCGCTAAAGAAATAGCAAGTACTTCAAAAGACCTGAAAACTGTGTCAAAAAATCAGGTCAACAAATCGACAAAAAACTGGAAAACCCCGTTCCGTCAACATCAAAAGGAAGTCTCAGCGACGACGGGCGGGCAGAAACGTCAGCAGGGACCACAGAAAAAATTTGCAGCGCAGCCATACTCGAAATACCGACCCAAGAAGGATCAGGATTACCGGAAACGCCGTTAAACAATTCAGTAAGTCAGATTGCCGGAAGGCTTCGCTTTTTTGGATCAAACTGGAAAAGGATTACATCAGATTTGACTATCCTTTCTTGGATTAGTGGATATAAAATCCCGTTTGTTTCCAAGCCGGTTCAAAAATCAGAGCCGTGTCAAAGAAAATGGTCCGATGGTGATAAATGTATTGTTCGTAATTTAATATTACAACTCATTATTAAAGGCGCTATACAGGAATGTATGGAAGACCCAGACCATTTCATATCAGACATTTTCTTAAGACCAAAGCCAAATGGTACTCACAGGCTTATTTTAAATTTGAAAAGATTGAATGAATTTATTTCAACTGTTCATTTTAAGTTAGAAGACGGCAGAACAGTCACAAAACTCATGAGTTCAGAGTGTTTCATGGCATCTATAGACCTTAAAGATGCTTATTATTTGATCCCTATCCATAATTCATGCCGAAAATATCTACGATTCAGATTTGATGATAAATTGTATGAATTCTCATGCTTACCATTTGGTTTGAACACGGCACCTTACGTTTTCACTAAGGTATTAAAACCGGTTATTTTTCACCTACGCCAATTAGGTTTCTTATCTGTCATTTATTTGGATGACATATTACTAATAGGTGATTCTTATTCATCTTGTTTGAAAAATATCAAAGCAACTAAAACACTTCTAGAAAACCTAGGTTTTATCATAAGTGAAGAAAAAAGCAAATTAATACCAGATCAGAGTTGCAAATATTTGGGTTTCATTTTTGATTCAAAAAAAATGGTAGTAGAATTACCAGAATCTAAAAAAGTTCACTTAAAAGCTCTTGTTGAAAGAATTAAAGTAGACAAAAAGATCAGCATTCGAGAATTCGCAAAGGTTATAGGTTTCTTGGTGTCTTGTTGTCCAGCGGTCAATTATGCGTGGGCTTACACAAAAACCTGCGAACGAGAAAAATTTTTAGCTCTTAAAAAAAGTCAGAATAATTATGAAGGAAAAATGATAATTTCAGACGAGGTTGTAAAAGAGCTCAAATGGTGGAAGTCAGTAGCCATTTTTTCGAATAACCCTATCCGAGAAACCACGTACGATCTAGAAATATTTTCAGACGCATCGTTGTCAGGTTGGGGTGCTTTCTGCAACGGGCAACGGGTACATGGCTTCTGGAAAAAAGATGAAAGATCAAATTTTATAAATCATTTGGAACTCTTAGCCGCCTTTTTAGGCTTGAAATGTTTTGCAAATAACCATAGAAACTGTCAGATTTTGCTACGAATTGACAACACCACAGCTATTTCATACATTAATAGAATGGGCGGTGTTCAGTTTAAGAATTTAAATAAAGTAGCTCAAAACATTTGGAATTGGTGTGAAAAGAGAGGTATTTGGATTTTCGCATCATATATTGCGTCAAAAGAGAATACCGAAGCAGATACTGAATCGCGCCGCAGAGAATCGGTTGGTGAAATAGAGTTATCTGATGAAATTTTCGAAAAAATAACAATGAAATTTGGAAAACCAACAATTGACTTATTTGCGAGCAGAGTAAATAAAAAATGTAAAAAAATACGTGTCCTGGAAGAAAGATCCAGAATCATTTGCAATTGATGCATTCACTATAAGTTGGAAAGATGATTTCTTCTATGCGTTTCCTCCAACCACAGTTATTTTAAAATCTTTACAAAAGATAAAAAACGAGGGGGGGGAGGGCATACTGGTTGTACCGGATTGGCCTTCTCAACCGTGGTACCCCTTGTTCTGTGAAATGATTGTCTCAGATCCATTCAGATTTGATGCTAAAACCAATATTTCTTTTTCAAATAGGAAACCAGAGGAATTTTGGGACAAAGTTACCCTGGTGGCCGCTTCCTTATCAGGAAAGCTTTCCAAATGAAGGGTATTCCTGACGACACAATACACATAATGATTTCGTCGTTAAGTAACTCATCATATAAACAATACGAGTGTTGTTTCAAGAAATGGTGGAATTTTTGCTCTATTCATTGCATAGACCCGTTCAACAATTCCGTCCCATGTATACTGAGTTTTTTAACAGAATTATTCGAAAAAGGTGCAACATATAGTACCATTAATTGCTATAGATCGGCTATTTCATTACTTGTTGGACCAGAAATGGCTCAAGATCACAGAATGTTGAGATTTTTTAAAGGTTTATCGAAATTACGACCATCAAAACCCAAATATGACTCGACTTGGGATCCAAAAATTGTTCTTGATTACCTGACTTCTATTCCTGATAATGACAATTTGCCTCTTAAAGAATTATCTATGAAACTTATCTGTTTACTCGCATTGGTAACTGGACATAGATTACAAACTTTCGCCTTAATCAAGACAGATAATATAGAATTTAATGAAGAATCGATTGATATAAAAATTCCTGATCACATCAAAACTTCGGGTCCAAACAGGAAACAACCTCTTCTGGTCTTACCTTATTTTCCAAAAAATAAAAAGATTTGTGCAGCAACTACGCTTGAATGTTACCTTGAAAGAACCAAAAACATCCGTGGAGAAACAACTGTTCTTTTCATTTCAAATAAACGTCCATTCAAAGGTGTTACTGCTCAATCGTTGAGTCATTGGGTTAAAAATGTTCTGTTGAAGAGTGGCATAGATACAAATATTTTTAGTGCTCACTCAACTCGTCATGCCTCAACATCGACAGTAAAAAATAAAGGTTTAGACATAGATACCTTACGTAGAACTGCAGGATGGACTGAAAAATCGAACACATTCGCAAAGTTCTATGATTTGAAAATTGTAAAAGATAAGAAGGCGTTTGCAAACGTCATTTTGAACCTTTGAAGGTTCAACATTATCCTCGTTGATTGATTCTGTTACAATAAACATTTGTTCCAAAATATATCGTATCAGTAATTCTAATCGTCACCGCCGTAACATGCGTCGAACATCTACAAGTTGATCATGAGGAAGAGGCGCGCAATACAATTAAAAGATTAAACGAACTTACTTGTAAGTGAAGTTCTATCTTAATTGTATGAAGCGCCTCTTCCGAAATGATCAGTCCCACCCTTATATACACCCTTCTTAAGATACGTTCTTAAGACCCATCAAGGTTACGGCGGAGCTTTAAAGAAATGAAGATCACGCGTGGGTACAGGAGCGAGCGCGGTGGATGCGTTTTTCTTTGTTTTAAAACTTTATTGTTTTAAAATACGTAAAAAATTGTGGCGACATCGGTCGAAGTAGGGGGAACTACAAGTTGATCATTTCGGAAGAGGCGCTTCATACAATTAAGATAGAACTTCACTTACAAGTAAGTTCGTTTAATCTTTTAATTATTGGGCGCAACGATTTCCGATACGGTATTACTCGTGTTCTTACATTTTACAGATGGATGAACCTGACCGGTGCTGCTGTTGTTCTTCTTTCTTCTATCTAACATTTTTTTACAAAAATATACTAATAATTGTACGGAAGTCATCCAAGGCTTGCTGTATGCAGTAAAATCCATTTAAGGAAATATAATCGGTTCTATGGAAAATTGAGTACAACAATTCAATCTTCATCGCAGAGTTTGTCTATTGCGTTATTATCTAGAAAATAAACCACTGGTTTCATATTTTCACACAGCGAACTCGATGCAAATCGATTATTTTATTTTTTGGTGTGTAATCGATGACAATTACCTTAACAATTCAAGTTTCACTCCTTAAGTGAAGCTAAGATTATTCCTAAACACAAGACCATGGCTTGTGTAGCGACTATCTATCAAATAAGACGGAAAATAGAATTCCATAGGATAATTTGACCCTGCTGCGGAAACTGCGACGAATACAAGAGTTCAATAAATCAATCGATTCAAACCTCGCAACTCGGAGGCAGAGCGAAAATGCAATTAGTTGAACTAATTAGAGATTTGTGGTCGATACTTCGTCGAATTAATTTGAGTGCACGTTTACTCAAGAGGCAACTGGTTCTCTAAATGAATTATTTGACGGGTAAAACACTCCGGCGTCAATGCCAATAAACGGTGTCACCAATTTGCATAATATATGTGCCGGTATGCGCTCGCGCCGCGTGTATATCGAGATGCACTTGATATCCGTTCGTTTTGCCTTCGTTTCTCGTTAATTCTATACCGTCATGACAGGGGACTTCTTTACGCGCGCTTTCAGGACCAGGAAAAAAATTAGTTTCACCATTTTTTATCGGATATAACCCGCGAGCGTGATCTGGTTCGGCCCACTCGAATCCTTATGTAAATTAACACCGTTGACACGTCGTATACTAACTTAAGTCCACACGAGCTGTCGAAGGATAGAAGAAACATTCAGGGAAAGTCGTATGAATTAAGAAAATTATGGGATAAATACGATGTGAGAAGATACGTTGAAGCTATACAATTCGTTTCAAATATTACGGGGTTTGTTCAAGTCCGAGTGGTTCTGACAATTATTAAGCTTGGGCGTTCTAGGATTGTTTGAAAAGTTTAAGGTGTTATTTCTCTAAAAGAAAATTTATTACCGCAACGATTAATAGCTGGGTAAGTACTTCACTGCTTACTGCAATAAGCTGCGTTGTACAATTAAAACCGATTTACGACTCTTTAACTGCTCTCACTAGTAATGACGCTCACACCGTTTCGGTAATGGAAAATTTCAGCGTGCCAAGTTGTTATTCAATATCATTAATTCTGTAAAAAGTTTCAAATTCCGGTATTTTTCCCCTACGCATAGCTTTGACAATATTTCCTTTCGAAATGGTGAACATGGCTATGTATACCTATAAAGTTAACGTAAATTCATACAATCGTATCAGTGATCATACTTATCGCTGAACAATTAAAGGAATCAGCGTTCTGCATTTGAAATCAAATCTCCCGTAAGGTTATCAATTGGATATTGTGATTTAAGAAAATATTACCTTCATCTTTCTGGAGGGCTTTTAATCGTACTTACCCGCTGTTTTCCGAATGCTGTAACGGGTGTCACCGATGTACTATGTCGGCTGACTTACACTAAGTATAATCGTAAATTCTGAAAGTCTCTATCGTCATAAATTCAACCTCCTACGCACTCGGGACACGAGACGCGGTTGACTATGACAAATTTTATTCGCCGGGTTGGCAATAATATCATTGCGAATAAGAATAGTGGTTTTATGTCATTTCCTTCAACCATGAATTTCCGAAATATCTTCTCGCTGTAAAGGATGGAATTCTATATGTGAAGGTACATTGTGGACAGGTATATACGCAGTATTGACCAACTCAACATCGCAATATACAGCAGTTTGGGCGCTGACGCGCGGTCCCGTCCAGTGGACAGGTTGAAATGAAAAACATTACTCGTTAATTACATCAAAAGTATAGACCGGAGCTTATATACATCTGAAGACTTTGATACGATGATGCTTGGAGCCAATTAAAACGAATCAGATCGCTATCGGATTATTGGTTTGAATTATTATAATTACAGGGTGGTTCGAGTACCCGTTACTGATTGTTATTAATAAGACCTAATTAATATTGTTCGCTCCCGTCAATGGTTCGCCTCGGGTGAAATCACATGGACCAAATCTTGCGCAGCTACTGGTATCGCCATTTGACCAATTTTATATCCCAGCCTCATGATTTACCGTCCATTTTGAATTTCGCTTAAATTCCTGCGTCCTTATGATCACCAGCTATACGTTCGACATATACTCTTCCTAAACGTATTACGTCAGAAGCGGAAGAAAATCACACGTCAAACAGGCATTTGGTAACATAAGAAAAGGAGAAGTAACGGTTGTTCTTCATGCCGCTCGCTCTATGCTGAACTACTATTAGGATAGAATATAGTGGGTACTTATTGTTGGTTAATATTATTGTTGTCCCTCCGGCTAGATTTAGACCCAAGATATATAGTAGCCAGATAAAGATCTGAATGATCTAGGATCCAGATTATGCAAGGCGTCAGTCACGCGGGCTTAATAAACCCAATACAAACTTAATTATCGCCTCTGTGTAATAAGCGGTTTCACATTTTTCCATAATCAATGGGCACCGTACACCGACCAATTTATTAAACCGAACAGCGAACGAATTATCCACATCCGACCATTTTTTTCTTTCATCCTATATAGAAGATCTCAAATTTCTTCGGATATTATGCGTTTAGCAAATTTTTTTATGCATGTAGAAGCAAATGAACCGTTCTGATGTGAACATACTTTTTTGTTTGGTTCTTGGGCATCGAGTTCATGATGTTGTTTCTTTTTTTTCTCATATTGAAGGTCTTGAGAACCACTGGGTATATGGATCGGTAGCAAATCCCTAGGGGCCTCGTTTTACCCGCCTTCATGCGTGAACTTGACACACTCTGGCCCCGTGAGAAATAAATCACGATCTATTCGTTACCCGGGATAGAACACCTTGTAGAAGGTTGTAGAGCTTTGCAAAACCTTGTAGAACCCGGGGTAACGAGACCGCGCCAATAAAGATTGATAATTATTTGAACCCGCTAGACGATCCAGGCTATTTTTCTTAATAAATTGCCAGTCAACTTCTTTGGCATGACGCAAGGTTCGCTTGCTTCGATAAAATGTTCGTTCAGCTTGTGCGCTAACTATACCCTATTCAAAGATAATGGTGTACATCAATTATCGACTGTCAACGTGTCCGTGAATCTGTAGAAGGCAATCAATAAAACATTTCGCATTGCTAATCAAACGCAAAAGAAATTCTAAACAGATTTTGCTGCTGTTTCTTTTCTGTTTTTTTTTTTTTTTTTTTTTTTTTTTTGGATCTGGAAAAAAAATTTTTATCACCATGTTTCGGTTAGCATTATTATTTCAAACTCTTCGGGTCATCACAAGTTTATCGGCAACAAGCGGCTGACTCTTGGTTTTACGGTGCTATGCGATGAATCATTCGATCGTGGAATATCCTCGTGCCGCGTACGCTGTATAATAAACCCGTCCGGTTCGTCCACGTGTCCGTGACATGAGTTATTCCATCTTCGCGATTTAGTTTCTCTGATAAATATTCTTCTAGACATTGAGGACTTGAAACGTATGTACTAAGCTGACCGCAGTTAAGAGCGCGAGAAAAAATCCATGACCACGGTACAAAAGACTTGACTGAGAGAATATGCCGCGTTGAAGAATTAACCTACAATACTCATATATAGCCATAAAATTGCGATCAGATGTAGGTAATTATATATTTCAAAGTCCTCTCTACTGGTCACAACTCTTCTTTGACTTAACCACGAGCATTCGGCATCGTTAAAAAAAAAAGGAAAGATCAGATTCCGATGTCAGATACGTGTACATTAGACGATATGGTAGTAGAGAATTTGATTTATCGTGCTCAGAGACTTCGGATCTCCCAAGAGGAAGGTAACGTATAACGATAACATAAATTCAAACGAAACTGGTACATCGCAACGATGATATTGAAAGGTAGCGTCGATGAGACCTGCGGGCCCTATAGATCTTGATTCCATCGGCGCTTGCTAATAAACGTTGTCCTAAGAGTTACCTAGTTAGTCACATCTTGGAACAACATCAATCACGCCCCTCATAACTCGGGGAACGATCACAACATAATTCAATGGCTCTTGGAGCGTTTAATCATCGAGAATCACGAGCAGTATGATGCTCACCGTGGTCCCCTCGAGCCTAGCAAAGCAAAGAGCCAAGGTAGGGCTCGCTGCTTGGTCGTCGACGAGTTCTCTCTAATGTATTCTAATGGTATGCCGCCCCGACAATGAGGCACAACTCATCCAGCATCCTCCTACACCTCGGATTGCACTGAACAGCCCACACAATGCTACAGCATCTAGGTCCAGTACTCTTATCTCGAATTGCTATCGGGTGATCCGTGCGAAGGCGAGTCGTGTGGGGGGGTAATTAATATATAACGTTGTAATTAAGGTTGGTAAGTCATATTGCGAGAGGCACGCGTGACATTGATGTGCAAAAAATCTTATTTATGGAGAAAAAACGTACAGAGTCGAGTGGATCTCGCTCAAGTGTACTTGGTAAAAGCCTCCGGGGGTTTCGTGTACTTCAAGGCTTGTGAATCGATGTAAGGATCGGTTTCGTTCGTTGTTGCATCGCATTGGTACGAGTGCTTGTCATTCGCGGTACCGCCCAAAATTGAATTGAATTATCCGATTAAAATCATCGAACATGTGACTTCCTGCGTCGGCGTACGATTAAAAACCTCTAAGTTCACCAGGTAGATATAACATAACATGAATGCTATTATCTGCCGATCGCGCAAGGGTAAGGCACAGGTTGTTGGCGTGGGCGTGCAAGCCTCGAGATGCTGCAATCTTGCAAGATAGCGCTATTGTTCGGACGTTCGTATAGGCGGAAAGCCATGGAATACTACACACCATGATAAAAGCGATGTTAAAACGATTCAGGCGAATACGAGGAGTGCGGATCGGTTGTGAAATACGAATTGAGAATTTCTATTCTCATGAATGTGGTACATCTAATAAAGTGTCTTCAGACTTTGTTAGAACTGGAAACGGACTATGATAACGCTCTGCACTTGCTGACTGAGATCATTTTGATTTCATCACAAACGGAACCCTTAACAGTGACGCGTGTAACTTCCGCTCCATCCGATCATTCACACTCGGTTAGACAAAATCGGGAGATAAGCGGAAGCTGTGTTCATTTGGAAGTGGTAGTATCTTTATATACGAGCGGAGATGAACCGACGAGTATAAGACGTGCTGTGGAAGGTATATGAGGTATTTATGTATTGTATACTTGGTATGTGTACGTGACGAAGTCGTATGAGAGTATAAAACGAAGGACGTTGTTCCCACAGGCGAACAGCTCGATTTCCCCCCACGTTTCATACTGAATATATATCCTCCGACGCCTACAAAAGCATCAAAGAAGAATCTGTAACAATATAAAACGTTTAAGCTTGCCCTCTTGACAAACTGCGGCGTCCCACGGACGGAGCTCTCAACCAAGACGCACACGATGCTTCGTCATCGGTCCACAATAAGCCGATGGTTCGGTTTGGCTCGCTTCTAAATGTTATGAATAGCCTCGTGTAACACGGAGTCTGGTTCCGGATAGCGCACCGCGGGTGGGAGTCCTCTTCTATTAGCCTCATATCGTGGGACGCTCGGGACCGATACGACGGAGATCCTACTCTGTTCTTCTCTCGTCCTTCGTCATCCACGTCACCTATCTTTAAGTTTGCATTTCTTCATCACAACAGGACCACTGTCATCCTACTATCCCCTCATTGTTTCATTTCATGGTCCGGAAGTCAGGTGTAATTCCTGATTTCCAACACACAATCCCCAAGAATTTATGCCCCTTTAGTTTGGAACTTTTTTCTGATAAGTAGTTGAAAACTTCAGGATTACCCACTGCACGAACCCTGGCATGCCGTTGGGCCCATTCAAATTCGCTGTAATCCAAATTGTTCGCAAAACATATGGGGTCATGAATTAGATGCGAGAAAATCGATTGAAAAAATGGTCATAGATGGTATGGTCAATTTCCTGCACCCCACTCATCTGAATCCTCATATCATACCAACGATGTGCCCAAGTTCGTGCAGCAAGTTTTTTTTTCAAATTCGACGATTATAATGATGTGAATCGAAGTTCAGTGAAGAAATATAAACTGATTTTGAATTATGTCTGATTTTCTCTATCACGACATGCTCTTCCAATTGGATACCAAACATCTGGAGAAGAAACTGTCTTTATAAAAATTGAACGTGTCTGACTAGCGATAGAAATAGCTTCGGGATGGGGAGTAGGATATTATATTGAGGATTCGTTAAACGATACCCACACGCATATCGTCCTTGGACAAGGTTACAGCTACCGTTTTTATTGGTTTTATAATTAAGCGGCCGATCGACGCTAATGATCGCCGAATGTGAAGGAAGGTAGACGGATTTCCCGTTATGAACATATTAATTGCTATCGCAGAAATAGACTTTATAATGCCAACCTGCCGATAAATAATGCGCTACGATCGGGACGCCCATTTGCGTATACTTTGCGTGTCTTTTGACGCTTAAATATTCGAGGATCGCATGTAATTAAATCAGATTTGTAACTGCAATAAAATATGGTATCGTACGACTGCGGAAGACCAGTTACCTCGAAACTAACAAGCTGACTGATTTAAACCTAAATTTACATTACCTCCGGCTGAATTAGAACGAAATCACTATAAATTATACCTAATCAATCCGCTATTGTCCGATTCGTATACAGAGAAGTGGCGATAATCAATTAGCGTACCGGATTTGTATAGAGAAATAATTTTGTCAAACTGATCACGTCGGATTCTGCACGTGACGGATCAAAATTTATGGAAGATGGAGTTAGAGGCATACGAATTCAATTTCGCACAAATTGGTATATCAATGTTTGTGAATTATGTTTCAATATCCCGGGCTGCATTCGTAATTCCCAAACTTGGCTATTAGATTAAGTGGATGTAGGTGCTGAAGTATCGACCGTAGAAGAGGCTATTGAATCCTGACGATAGGCATTGATCAAGGAATTAAGAATGGTAATAATGATATACAGTCGGGCTCGGGGCGTTTAAGTCATGCGTGTTGAGGTGACATGAAAAAATAGAGCAGTCGTGTCTAATCAAAAGTTTAGATTAGAAAATATCGGTATATCTCACGCGAGTCCAGGGTAGTAAATGATGGTAGTACACATGGAGCGCGCTCTCTACGATCTTTTGAGTTATGATGTGTTGTTGCTATACCCGACGATACAGACCGTTAGATCATAAGTCTTCAATCGGCCCAATGGCCAACTTGACAGATTCTCAAATCGTAAAATGATCAATCGAATCCCGCACCCAGTCTGATTAAACAAATTGCTACAGTATACTGCTACATGACGTGTATCATACATAAGACAAAACGTTTTGATTTAAACATGCAGACCTGCAGCGGCTAGGCAAACTAACATGGCTCACTCGTAAGAGAGTTGTTGCCTCGAATATCACTCGTGTACACGTACATATTTCGCAGAAAAAGCCAAAGCACAACCTAGTATACATACGCTGGTCAATACTTGAATTGTAAACCGCCTAAGGGTTTATTCAATAGGTACTACATTTCAACCATCACACGTTGGTTTTATCGAATCAATTTCGTCCAGCATTGAGAAAATGATATCTAGCCGAAACTAAGCGCAATTGGGTGAAACATTACAGACTAGCAGTTTTTTTTTTGTTTTTGTTTTTTATCACTGCAGTACTTGATGGATTTGTGAATGGACATGAGCCTGTATTCGAATTTGGCGCAGACGGACGTGAATGTTGAATTGGTGTCACATCCAATTGGGCACGAACGAGGTCCAATATTATAAAATTACCGGTGTATATCTAATCGTTAACCAATGGCTTGGTTATCCGGTAAATGCAGCGCTCTGTGATTCTCGATGGCTTGCGTAATCGCGTTTATTCAATTTACCGGTACCGAGCCAAGTTGCAAGGCGAGAAGAACGGGCGACACCGTTTGGGCGGAGCAAAAGTACTTCATTCGATTTATGACTGGTATTAACATGGTCTAACTGTTTCCCCTCCATTATTAATTACATCGTCCAACCTTGGTGCACGCATCTCATTTCCGCGATGGGTCACAACCTCTGACTTTCGTACGAAAGAAATCACACCAACGAATAGACACAATTAAACGATCAGTTTGCATCCTGTTAAGTTCGCCATACATCTCCGTCACCCACGGTTGAATAGCAAAGGATCACTTGTGATTCACAGCCAACTGAACTCCAGTCCATATTGATGAAGAGACCCAAACAACAAAGGTGTGGAACCATTCTCGTGCCGCTTTCAATGCCTTTGATGATCTATGCTATGGCTATTTAGTCGCATGATCACCGCGTAACCTTTGATAATAAGCGACGGGGGACCAGAGATAGTGCAATATAGTGTTGGTAATCCCGACTGCTGTGAGCTGGTGACGACACTGCAGGTGAACCAGGAACTGCAGCTAGGGCGTAGCTGATTATCGCGTTGTTAGTCGTTAGCATCATCCTGGTTTTTGCTGTTCGGGATAGGCACATGAGTGCAGCAAATTCCTAGTCTTTACGGTGTACCATCAGTCCTTGCCATATGGAGATTGACACTATGGTTGACGGGAGAAATTCACTTATCAGGGAAAGGCAGGGCAATCTTTCAGTCGGTTCTGTTTGCAGTGCCGCGCGAGAAGGAGGCAAATATCGGAGCTGAACATACATAGAAGATGAGTTTGCAGCGAGAAGAGAAAGAGAGAGATCGATCGACCGAGCGATCGACTCCTTCGAAGGAAAGATGATGGTGGGGGTTATTCTTTGCCATTTGAGAGTCTTGCTCGAGTCGGGTCGAGTTATAGGCTCTTGGGTAACCTACATTCTGGCACACTCCATGCACACTTCGTGCACACTTGGGGCACACGTAGCTCCTCTGCGTCACGACCGCGCACCGCGCACGAGCTCGAAATTTACGGCACGCGAGCCTATCGCCGCTCCTCTTCGTCGGGTGCATCTCCTGGTGTTGCGCAACTCCAGAGGAGAGATCTGCAACGGCTGCACCCAGTCGCCCCCAACCAATACCTAGCATAATACGCGTTTCTTCCTGACATCGCGTTGGATTTGCGTCGCGTGTCTTGTATCAGGACTTTCTGATTAATGAGTTCGGTTATCGAATCCTTTCTCTCTTTCTCTCGCTCTCCATCTTTTCATTTTTTTCGCTTATTCGCGAAGCTTGGTGGGATAAATCATTATTGGAATAACACGTGTGTTGACAACCGGAAGTAAGAAGGTCTCCTGGCGTAATTACCTCTAACCATCTAAAGCTCCTCTGGACATGCTGGTATGGGTCCCATGTGAAGATCTTACGGGCTCAACCTCAGCCTCGTAGCCGAGGAAAATTATCATGGAATGAGTGAAAAAACGAGAAAGACGGATAGCCGCGAGTATCAACTCCCATCACCTCGGCCCTTTACCCTACAGCGTACTCGAGCCACGCAGGTGGCATTACCGTATCTCTTCACGTTTCACTATGCTGAGAAGGATCGCGCGCAATTTGCTGATAATTTTTTGCATAAATTTTTATTTCATTTACTTATCGTTTATTTATTTTTTTTCCTTCGTCCGTCTGCCGCTTCATGCTGCGGCCAAGTCCCGTTCCGTAAATGGCTCCATCCAGAAGCTGTATGCTGATCGCTAGGTATTCGTTATCTCTAATCGTAGTCGGTAGCTCATCCAGCCTCCAGATACACGGACGGTGACATCCCTCACATAACGAACTACGTCTGTCGGGGACCTCGGAGAACCTTGGAGGGCATCGAAGGGCATCGAAGGCCCCAACGACTCTTGAAGTCGGTAGGTACCTTAGTATTCCTCCGGCATCAACTGTTAACTCGTGCTACTAACTATGCGACGCTCTGACTCGAGCAAGCAATATTATGGAAATCTGAGCGCACGCTGACCAAGGCATGATGGAATAACGACCACGGCAGACAGACGGACAAGGACGATTCGTATTTGTATCCAAACCGCTTGCCGATTGGTACGGCTAATCATTATCAACCGTCAAGGTATTCTTAGATTCAATCCACGCAACGGCGTATCCTCCAATCTGATCCTCTGAAAAGATATACCTACGTATAGGGGAAGAGAAACAAAGTGGGCACGCGAAATCGCTACCACATTTTTTCAAGATTATCAAATTTGTTATCGATCATCAAATTCATGATTTATCTACCTAGGTAACCAACATCAAAGGAACAATGCTTGGCCAGTTTGCGGGTGGCCCGATTCGCCATGAACGTCCCACGACCATTCGTCATTGATGATACAGTGCAGATAATATCCAGTACTAGAACCAGGACCGGGACCTAGAACAAGTGGCGAGTAGAAATTTTGAAAAAAGTCGCGGGCACCCATGTGTTATTTGTCACCCATGGTCTTATCTCAACTAAAAGATGTTATCCTGCACGGGGGGGCTACTTTTACTTTGCTCGTGCTCGCTTTATCTCATCTTCCATCCGCAGTTCGCACCTTGTACAGTTTCACAGTGATCAATTCCGCACGCTCGGCAGCGTAAGAGTACCGTTGGCCAGTTTTACAACTGAAAAGCATTCATCGTGATGTTCACAAAGTGCTTCTGCAAGTTTGCCACGTGCCTTGTTGTAGATACTATGAGTACATCGGGATGAAAACGGAGTTGGTAGTATTTTCTAGACCAGAGACACGTCTGTCGACTTACTTTATTCCATACAACGTGTTGTCCGAGCAGATACGAAACCCGCGTGTTTCTTGCTGGATAGTGAAAAAGAGGAAGAACATCGAGACAGTCGACGAGCCTTCCAGAGAGTTAACACTCTAACGGGCTGTAAACTAAACGCAAAACGCGTTAGCCGCACGTACCAGTATACCTACGCGATGGGGTATGAGGTCAGGACTCTTTCATTCCCAGCGTCAACACGGATTTCTTCGCCTCCTCCCTCATCGTTTCACAAAGTAAGCCCCCCATGCCCAGCGGGAGGCCAATTATGCACGTTGTGGAATATATGCTATGGCGGCAATGAAATTCTAATGACATTGCCATCAACCATGCAACCGCGCATCGATGTATACGGTTAAAGCATTATGCGTGCAAAATCTGAAGTCTAACATCCTACCTTTATACGTATCGGGTGACTAGCTTCAGCTCTTGCTAGTATATTCATATACTTGTCGTCAGTGCTTCGTAGAAACCCATACGCATATATAAGTACTAGGTTTAGTAGAAGCAATTAGCGCCTAATACATGTTTGATAGTTTAGATAGGACAGAACATTTCATTTTTCTTTTACATCGATTAACTCCAGGGTACTGGTAGGACTTTCGTCTCATTGAATAATAGATATTATCATGATCTAGCAGCGATGAATGTCGGTGTACACCGATTTGTGACAATTTGTGAAGAAAATTCTACCCCGCGGTGGATAATGAGATGGTGCTCTTGACGGGAAGACACGTAATCTTTGTGACTAGCTGCAAACTGAACGTCGCTGAATACCGCGTTCGATGGTAACGGGGATCGTTTATACTTCACGAGTGGCTGATAGGTACATAATTGTATGAATTTATACATACAAGGAAGCACCTAGCGACCACGGATGACGCCGGGACAGTATCTGAGATATTCCCGAGGGACGCCCTTCGTCGACACTAGATAACCCTCGATCCTGTCCCTTCCGGGAAATCTGAGTCGACCCTCAGCCGACCAGGTCGTTAGATCTTCTTGTAGTAGATAGAAACTACCGAATGGCGGGCGTCACCTTTGGGTATATGCGTACGTGGTAACATACGCTTATGTATTTACACGTGTTGTCAATCCGTGGCGACTTCCCCGGGATCGGTTCTCTTCATTGCACCGTATCCAAGACTACACATATAGCAGACACGATAACCCTCGCGGATATCTTACGAAAGTCGACCTGTCATTACCAGAGGTATTTACCGCTTATATACCTACCGTTCGAAGTCACACATGTTAGAGATATTCCAACTTGAAGCGGTTGATGATTTGCTTTACTTATTCGTGTTTACATGCATATATTATATGGATTTTTAAATCACCAACCATGTAATCATGCCAGTTTTCTCGCGTAAAAATAACCGATCAAGACGTGAGCTCGCTGCGTATATATGCCTTCGTGCAATAACGGCAGTGCGGTGAAAGGTGAAAGATGATAGGCGAAAGGCAATAGGTCGTTAAAAATTGGGAGGCCGGTATTACACCGTGTTATTATACACGCGCGTCAAATTATCAGTACTTAGTTTGCATGGAATCTCTTATAATCGAACCCAAAGGCGTGATCTGGTGAGATTTTCAGGTGACAGCCGCTGGCTTTTGAAGGTACCATTTACACCCACGCGAATTTTACTACACGAGACTGAAGTAAGGCTGAATTCGATCGCTAGTTATCTTTTTAACGAACTTTTTATCCTTAACAGAACATACCCGACAAACGACGCGTGTAGCTACAAATCATTGGAACCAATTACAACTACGGAGGTGAGCACATGTGCCGGTCACTTTATGTTGCAACTCTACGTAAGATAATTAATATACCAGCACTCAATGCTATCTATTCTCAGTTCAACTCACACGGATGTTAGCAGAGGGTCTTTGTATCGTGGTGGAACAAACACTAACAGTGTAATCGGTTTACAGGCATTAGCCGTGGTATTGGCAACTAACAAGAAGCAGTTGACACTGCATGGCGCCCCATGCATCATATTCTTGTGCTGATAGTTCCGACGACTTGCGGTTGTCTGCGGTTTGCCGTGTGCCGTTCGCCGTTTGTAGTTTGCCGATTTCCGTTCGCTTCAATATACGATCGGTTCCAACGTCGTAAAGCAAAAAGACTCTTCGCTACCGCAAGTCGATGACTGACTGTCTCCTGCCAATGCAAGAAGTCTTGATTATCAACGGAATAATAACAAACAACGTTTAACTGGCATATTACTGCTCTGTTCATATAGATACACTCCGTTCAACTCATGCACATGTCCAGTGAAAATTAAAAGAGATCCTTTTTCGTCTAGTGCCTAATGTTGCGTTCAACCTATTTCCTAATCTGCGGCTATCGGAATAAAAAATTACACGCGTGGGTATACTCGAAGTGTAAGTAATGGAACTCGAGTTTATGGCTACCCCGACACTTATCATATTTGTTAAATATTTTGCGAAATCATAGCCTTCGAGAAATCTTGCTCTTGTCATTATTCTCGAACTCCTGTAATGTTTTCGCAATTCTTCCTTACGCGTGATTTATAGGCTGCTTGTATGCTCCAACAATTCCGTGGAAGCACTTAGATTAAGCACGCTCATTAAACGTGGTGAGCCCCAGACGCATTCGTTCTCTCATTTGCCCGATGCGCCTTCGCAAGTATCTCATTAGCGCTGCAATTAATTCGATTCTAACGACTGCAAAAAGGACATAAATTTTTCGTCATTCCATTGGATTATCTTAGCGCCCGTCTTTTACTACTGAGTCGTGAGGAGTAGTGCACGTTGTACCTGACCAGGCTCTCGAAACTCCTAGTGACTCGTTCAATTCGATCTGATCATCTTCCATCGGGAGTAATTGAAGTAAGCTCTGGTAGGAGTGGGACTTGTTAGTTTTTATTTTTAAGATTCAACTGACCGATCCTATCAGATGTCCTTGCCAGCCGTACGAGCGTTGCTTATACCTCGATCAACACATTGCCATCTAGAGTAGCTTGTATGGAATCTCTGGTTTTATTTTGGCCAGACAATTACACTTTGCGTGAGTGGAGGTACCTTTGCACCGACACGTTTCTTGCAAAGGGTACTCCGTCTGGTGAGCTATAAGTCATGCTAGGTGTTCTCTGGTAATGATCACCTTGGCTTCTTGTTTTACCCGTTGGAGAGACGGAAGCGGTACCATTTGTAATGACAGATGGTTGAATTTGTCGCGCACGCCCAGTCGCACCATTCTCAACCTACCATCGGCTCAGCAACATCGCTGGACAGTAGCTTAATGGCTGTAAGCATTCGACAGAATTAGATACGCGTTCAACCTGCATGCGTGGATGCTCTGGATACTGACTTTACCAATTGGCTCTCACGCTTTATGATCACGAAAATATAATTCTCCCATCGCGCATACTGTTCAGCCAGTACACCAGTGGAAAAAGACAGATTTCTGCCAATAACTTTGCAAAAACTTTTCTCAAGCAAGTACTGCACGTTCGAGTATGTATCGCTATGCATTCTTCGAAATAATGATGATTATACAAGCGCAGCTGTCATTTATGGAGTTTTAGCACTCTTACAACACGGAAAGTAGAATTGCTACTAGTGGCTTAAGAAATAAGTGAGTTACAATTAGTGACTAGTATTTCCGACTGACTGGTGAAAAACTCGTTGCATAAAGTTTCCTGTTCGCGTTTCGATACGTCGAAGAAGAATTTAAACACCTGAACACTGGTTCGGCATGCGGTTTTTATCAAGACTGATCTCCAAAGTTATCCGAGAAGTTGTTTCTGTAATCTCGAGCTATTATTTTTACTCAAAAATAACTCGCTAAGGTGAGAAAATTTCATGATAAACGCAGCCTGCAGTGAGAAGATAGGGTAAAGTATGGCGTTAGCGTGTACTAAATTGAAAGGTAAGCAAGTTCTGATCTCCTTGTGCCCTGCTCAGAAAACTAATGGAAGGGAAAACTGAATCGAAGAGTTGCTAGCCACTGGCGGCTCCAGGTCGTTGGTCGTGGCTGAAACGTGTTCAGTAATAATGTTAATATAACATGAGTTTCGTATGCTTCGGGGATAGTATTTGCCAGACCGATATATCATTGGATTTTTTCCACCGGCGCACCGTAATCAGTGGTATTAATTTACAATCGTGTAAAAATTCTTCTTTCACTTGCTAATACTCACTGCTGCCTTTCCACACGACTCTCGGGCTATAGTACGGCTCGGCTTTACTTCGGTTCACTCAGCTATTTAATGACAAACGAAAGTAGGTAAGACCGTTTAACCATATTATGATTACCGAACGTAATATCAAGCATGTGCTTCTTATAGTCGAACTGGTAGATCAATATAGAAATGAGTTTCACCAAAAGGAGGGATCGTCAAGATCGTATAACTTAGAGAGTTAGCTTGTCGAGAATGGCAGAGGTTCCAGTTTGAAAGGTGGAGGAAAAAAAAAACCGGATTCTCATCATCGGATATTGATTCGACGTAGCATACAGTGAACTACTGTAATAAATTGTTCAGTCATTATTTATTCACATGATGTTTCAAGATTTCCAAAAAAGAATCTTACTACCATTCTGAATCATGTTTGCTACGTTAGAATCGTTGGGTTCCGTGTAGCTCTGGCTGATTTATAGACGCAAAATGCTGCTACAACTAGGCTATTACATGCACACGGGTGTTGTAAAAAAACTTATTCTAGGCAATTTTATTACAGACTCCATGACATTTGCGCACTACCGACTTAATGATCCAGATCGATCTATAAATCTGTAAAAGAGAAGGAGAGTACAAGAAGAGTGTGGAGAGTAGTCAGAAGAATCGAGTTATGTTTTCTGTTGGTTTTATTTTCATTTTTTGTTTGGGATTTTTTATTTCACTGAGAATCTAAAGGTCCGGGTCGGCAGTTGACATCACGAAGTTTGTGTTTTATCCGGCATAGGTATCCAGGGATGTTGTACGACCTTATGATGGCTTCCCAGCACGCGACCCAGATACGCATTAGCATATAAGTATCGGGCAGTGAACTAAATCGGTGCTTTTAATGCCAAAGCAATAATAATAGGTGCACTGTACAGGCTGAACGGTAAAATTATGGATTCACCCATGGGTTAGCTTTGCACTTACGTCCAGTCCAGTGTAAAATTCTAGCATCCCATGAAGATTGAACTTCGAAGCTGTTTGCATAGAAATAATTCACCGCAGTTTGATGCATTTTATCATCAAAGCAAAAATTCATCACGTGTCCAATACACTGGAGTGTCCTGTATTTGATTGGCCTAGCATTTCATAAGAAGGAATTCTCAGTGGCTAATAGATCAGAGGTTAATCCATTGCGGTGCCTGTAATTGGATAGAAAACTAGTGCATTAGAAAATTGTGCGGATCGAAGTGCAAGACTGCCAGCGCATCTCGCCCAGAAAGAAGGGATACCATGCTATGGAGTAGGCAAGAGGGTTATTTCTGATCCAGATTACTATGCAGACCTCAGCATTCAATATTCGTACTTTACTGTCGGTTCGGATTTGCCTTTGGTGGAAGAGACGCGAATCCCGAAGCCCAGCTATCGGCTCCGGCTTCACAGACTTTGGCGGGGATCCAATCAGTGAAAAGCAAAGCTGGAGAAGGATCCGCGAGACTAGACGGGGATTCACCTGCCGGTGGCGTATGGTGCCGGATGACCCCCCTCCTTTGCCACCCCCACCGTAGAGAGAGGCTATTTACCGCTAGCTTTGCCGGCCACGGTGAGATAGGGTGACCTACTTTGTCAGGCTCCTCCTTGCAGAGGGGCATCTACTACGGCTTTGACTTCTAATCGGAAAAATCGCACGCGGATATGGTGCTCGTGACCAATCGCAGCCAGTCCCTGGCACCAGCGGTTTATGTCGTTTTTCATTGATGCCAGTAAAAATATCAACCAATGAGAATATATTGCCGCTATTGAAGATTTGCAGTACCTATACCGTCTGGTAACGTTCACGTTGTTCTTCCCATCACAGCGATGTGGCTCCAGCAGCCACATGTGCAATGCATCCAGGATTTCTTTCGAGACTGTCCTCGTCTTCGGTTGAAGAAAACACCACCGAGATTTGCCTATCCTGCACTCGCATTCCAACTGCCTGAGTCCAGCTTAGAAATAATGCGTCAAGCCTCACTCCCAATCACTGAATGGTACTGCTCGTTTACGCTGTTCTTACAATTGAATTATACCACGAAGAACGGGCAGAAAACGGTACCTTTGATTATTTTGCTCTGGTTTAATCTCGGCAATTATCGCTCAATTTCTCGTTACCTTCCGCGAGTATTGCGACGGTGTTGTGCTACGCGTCTCGTAGAAGCTCGTGGGAATCCTGCGGTTGGCCGAGGCAAGCGCCGCTTGCTTGAGTCTACGACTATTTAAAGACCACGCCATTAAGGTTAAATGCATTGAAGCAACTAGCCAGTATCCCCAGTAATTACTCGCAATGCCTGAAGAACAGAGTATACTTATAACGCGAACAATGAATTTATCAGGATTAACGAGGAATCCCCAACGGGTAAATCTTGCATTTGATTATCGGCTCGTAGACTTGGAAATTGTATTTTAATTCGTTGCTCTCGGCATAGATATATTCCGTTCAGACTAGGATCTCCAGACCAAAGTTCAAACAGGATTTTCACCCAACTCCGAGATCATCTTTGCCCAGACGTAAAGGTACTCGCACTAGGCTCAGATCACATGGACAAGATTGCGATAGATTAGAGATCATTTAATGGCAGTTACACTCAGAGTCAGCATTGCTATCGCAGGATGATGACAGACCACGAACATTATTCCTGAAGGTATCGGCCATCAGCTGTTTCGGTTTGTTGGGTCATAGGATCGCGTGTGTTCGCAGTCTTTCTGTACCGTACCGCACCATACTACTATAGGGCAGAACACAGGGCACATTGTTGTGGTAGGAAAATGTCGAGGTCTTCGGGCATGAGCTGGGAATAAGCTCGAGAAGTCCCTCCCACAATACGTGACAGTCGGTTGGTCGGCTCGTCGTCCTGACCAGACAGACAGAAGCTTAACGTCGCAATCCACCTCACGATATTCATCAAAACGTCCCTGCATTATACCTTCAATATGCTGCTACGTGTAGCCACGGTTACAAGCTGCAAAGTAATGGTATGGAAGAAGGATCGTCGATACAGAGGATTTAATAAGCACTGCCAGTGTCTACCGAAACTGTCGAGAAATATCTAAAATGAAAACTCTTCGTGAGAGTCGATTTATTCCAAACAAATAGCTCCTCGCTAAGCGCTGCATGATGTGCTCACGAGATGACGATTAGGCCAGAACCGTCTGCCACGGACATCACTCAAAGTAGAAAGGATGAAGTGCTGGGATACGACGACCTTCTCCATAATTTTGTATTCACGTCGCGTACCGGCCAAATTGCATCTTCGCATGTCGCACTTGCGTTGCCCTCTCCTATACATGTACATCGTGGTGCTTTATGAAATCTGAAAATTACTACTGCTGACATTTCGCAAGACTAGATTGAACTTTCGGCGCTGGTTTCACACCTCGCAGCTGGTCTTCACCATGGGACCAAGTCTTGATCAACTATATCGCTGGATCTAATAACTAGGTGCGCGTAAGGCTGTCTATACTTGGGTCTAAACTAGGGAGGTTCTTTCCGACTAAGGCATATATCTCCGCGTGAATGAGAACAATCAGATATCATTAACGTTTTTATAAACTCGCGTTGATACCGGACTGCATGGCCGACAGAGCCGTTCCCACGCCCACCGGAGAACCTTCGTACTCTGGCGTTAAACGTGCGTAGATCTACCTATTCGTGTTCACCCACCGCGGGACTTGAGGAAGACAGCTTCTTAGCTATGGCTGCGTGTTTCACCTGCAATTTTGTTACCACTTGAATAGCCGACCATGCCTTTGCAGATCTGAGTTATGTACAGCAACCGCTCAACGTCTCACCATACTCATTCGACATCTAATTATGCTATCGGTGATGTAGTGTCGCTTCCGTTCAAATACTTGCCGCATCAGTTATGGCTTTTGCTTATCTTGTCAGTGAACACTTTTGTGGTACAAAGGGGGAGTGTTGAACAAGAAGTCATGTTCTTGACCGAAAGTTTCACGTTTAACTTTGCACAACGTGAGTGACATCAAGATTCTGTGAATCACCAGCATGTGGTGGATGCGTTTTCACTTGATATACTCGGACAATTAAATGCCGCTGATGGTAAAAGAATTCAACAGTACTAATCATGCATCTCTTCACAAATTCAATCAGACTACTTCAGTCTGGAACCATCCACTCCAGAATAAATAGGAAGAATGAATTTACGGCGAACGATCGCACGGAGTATGGTAATATTTATTGAGTATTATTGCCGGCTATAAGACTCTCTCCGCGCCTAGGAAACTCGATGCGACCTAAGCCCTAAGCCAACCTTAGCATGACTACAACAACGAGGTGATAGGCGCATATTACAGATAACGAGTTTCAAATGAGATTCGCGGGTATTGTGTGTCAGAAGAAACTTGCAATTTGCTGAAGTCAGCCTTAGGAGCGCCTGGACCAACTGCGCAAGCTAGCCAAGGTTTTTCACGCGCTTAGCGAATCACTGAAAGATCTTCGTGCATACGCCACCTTCTATGTACAGTTCTCCGTGATTGATGGCGATTGGTGGATTTTTACATGTTCGATTTGCGAGAGGGAGCGGCAGGTGATTACCGCAAGACGTTCGAGTACGGTAATGACAGAATTGCGTAAGGTACATACAACGTGGTGGTTTGGTCAGGAACGCGTATGAGCAATGAGCATAGATACACACATGAACGTAAGTACATATGCGCAACCACAAGACATTGTAACTGCACTAGATTTCCGATTGAGCCGTTAATCCGGACAGTTTAATGACGTAGCCTCGTGACCTCATACTCGTGCGTTCCACTCATAATCATCATTCAATTTCATACATCATGTATAACGTTCATGCCATCTTCGTAACAGGGAAAACATTGTCTGTAGTCAAGGATATATTTGCGCGATGATATGGATACCCTTGATAAAATTCTTCCACTGTCACAAGTTCATTCAATAAGTATATACTGCATCAAAGACAGACCCATTTGAAACTTGTTCTGCATGTTCGAGAGGATTTCATTGCATTAGGAGGTGATGTAGTGAGGCTCCATGCATCCATCTGAAGAAAGTTCGAAGAATCACACTGGTATCAGACTACTTCAGAATACCATTTGATTAGAACGTGGAATTGCGAGGACGTGCAAGGTATAGTAGCTTTTCATCAAAATGAATAGAGAAACCTCTAGGTGTTTTTGCAGGTACCACTTCAATTACTGGGAAGATTGGTTCGGTGTCGTTGGGTAACAGAGAATGGTGTCTTCACTGGAAATAGCGAGTCGTACATTTTTGCACAGGTGGCAATGGAATAGTAATTACTAGTGCCCTTACGTGTAGCGGGTATTGAGTGTCTCTGTGATTAGTGGTTATAATTATCAGATAATTACCGTGAAGTCGTGACTCGCGGGCGACGCCACTAGCTAAGGCGAGGCGCACGATGCATGTATGTACGTACCTACCACTGGTACTACAGCCACGCACATAAATTGGATTACGCAAATAAAATAATCCTAATGCCGTCAATGGTGTAAATATTGACCATCAATTTCCACGCTGAATACAAACGGCGCTAGTATCATGCGTCCTGAAACAGCCTAGCATTGCTACGGCTATAAATTCAGCGCTGCTGATTGAGATTCTACAATTAATTGGAATGTTAATTATCGGGTGTAGTAGAATAGGGTTCAAAAGTTGCGATACGTGGTTCATTGATGCTTTTCAGGGTTTGCTTTTCACAGAGATTTGAATGTGCCTCAAGAGACCTTGTGAGATCTTGATGGGTCGGAACTCATCGTAATTGACGGTTGCCCATTTTTCTAACTGGACACTTTGTCTCGCATTTTTGCCACGAGTCCTATTTCTTTCTAGCCGTAGGAGGCTGTTTTCGAGTAAGGGAAGCGCAGCCAATTAAGTCCGAAGACATGATCACCCACTATACGTTACTTTCTTTGTTCGATGATTAAGAAATCAGAAGCATAAACGCCTTTATTTCGTCGATAGATATAGTCGTAAAACGGAATGGAACCGTTCAATACAGTTGACGAGGGTCACGCAGAGGGAACGAAGACTCGAAGAACGAGTGGGCAATGTCATCGTAACTATGGCGGGTTTCTTTCGCGTAGCACGGTGGCGTAGCGTTAATTGGAATCGTAGGATAATGTCGGAGGTTTGCAGCGGTGAGCACAGCCGAGTGACCGTTCATTACAACTTTAATACGATCATAATTTCTACGCACGCGTTTCTTTGTGCCAATTTTTATACTCATCGAATGACTTGATACTGGACTTAATTGCCGGTATTATGCAGCTTTCTGTTTTTTACACGACGGATATTAGGACGAACTTCCACCAATGCATTAAACAACTTGCCTCGAATACACAGCTGCTCAGTCGGCCAAAGAAACAACATGAGATTCATCCATCCGTCGTAAATACAGGCTAATGAAACGGAATGAATTGAAAAAAAATGTACACCTTACTCCAACAACATAAAAACTCAACGGGCTATCCATAAACAAATTATGGTATGCGAGGCTAAAAAATTCTTCAAATTAAAACCGTGCCTTCTTGTGATTCACTGTCTTCTTCTTCTTCATCTTGTTCATCTTCTTCTTATTCTTCTTCTTCTTCTCCTGCTTCTCCTAGGCAAGGTACAGAACCGTGTTCTGTCTGTTACTCTTGGATTTCCTTCACGGAAGATCTAATCTCACCTTCGAAGTCCCCGGCGTCCATGCACATCTCTCTGCAGAGTCTTGAACCTCTTGTTTTCGACGTGGATATCACAAATTCTAATTCTGCGGTGCCGAGTACAGCACTGAGCCAGTACCGTTGTCGTGCCTCTGCCATGTACCCCTATCCCCCTGCAGACTCCCCCCCCCCCCCCCCCCCCCCAAGATCACAGATATCTCAAATAGACACGTTACCTCTCCTATGAACCTACAGGTTGGTATCTCCTAGTCCGGTCCAGCGGTGTGTACCACCGACTGCATCGACCTGCCGTTATGCGGTTAACGAGCTGCCGCGCGGCGTCGGGATGGTTCGCGTCGGCGTGCACGAAATACAAACGTGGGAACCGGAATTGATTAGTCCCTCTGATCTTCGATCTTTCCGCGAGGTCTATCTATGCGTGACACGATGGTGCTACTCCCGATCCATTTACAGTTAACCGTCAAGGTCACGAATGTCTTTAACAAAAAATAGAAATCCCATCACATTTTCGAACATCACACGTCATCCTTTTTTTCCTGAAGATCTGACTCTGTGATGCTTTCACCCCAATATGAAATAACATTTGTTTTTTTTCTCGTAGTACAGTTTATCAGCACTTCCTCAGACATGCGGAGAATCCTGATGATCCTTCAGGGTTTGTCGATGACCTCGGCAATCGGTCATATCTCGAAAAGCAGTTGCGTAAAAGCCTATCCTGTATTTACTGTTCTTTGAGCTTCAGCACCCTTAATCTCTGTACATCTTGGGATCGTAGCGTCTGCTCGCGGATTAGCGAATAACCACAAGAGACTGCACCCAGTGGAGTTAGCCACACTCCGTAGAGCGGCGTAATGTCTCCGCTAACTTATAGATCTGATAGCGTATACGTTGCGTACCTGCCCGTGGTGGCACTCTTGTCTAATAGATCCTGTGGAGTTGATTTACTCACTTTGTTGAATAAATACAATCGATGATAACGAGGCTGTTGGGCAGTTGCAGAGGCTCTTGGCTTCTTCTAGAGAGGGTGGAACAAAAAGTTCTGACGGGCGATAAGGTTTGAAGGAAAAACAACGAATAGGTTTGCGACCATCAAGTAAGCGATTGAAAGAGCTAGTTGAGCGAGCCTATACCCTCGGCAAAAAGGGTCCATTCTCGAGAAACTCTTTCGGTGAAAAAAGATAGAACTTCAAGGTCTATGGCTCGCTCGGTTCTTATACCGTTTGTCTTCTTTTACGCTATCATCTTTGCGCTTATTCATCTTGGCTTCTCGCTCGCAACGTCACTTGGCTTTCTTTTACCTTGGACATTCATGGCCGGTGTAAAACGGCCAAGTAGTAATCAGCATTGGACAGTGTTCGGAGCATACTACGAAACCTAACATCACCCTGGACGGAAATGACGACCGAAGTCTGGCTATAAAATTTGTACCAGGAATCCTTCCTACTCTCAATAGGTTCCCAAGGAGTTCGCCCTTTTGAGGGTTCGTTAAGAGATCGTTATCGGCAATCCAGCGGTCTGTGAAACATTGTCATTAGAACGGTCAGCCTGGAGGATGATTACACCTTACACCTTGGTTATGTGCTATCGAATCACCCGCCGCTGTTTGTTCAACGCTATTATAGAGCGTTCGGCCACAACTTCACTTCTATACAAACGCCAACAATCTACTATCTTTAGAACCTCGCACCTCAGGCTATTTTTCACGTACCTTTTAAAGTAAGGATGATTTATTATCTCTATTACAATTCCGATGATGAGTCTATATATGAGATAGGCCTTACGATCTGATTGTTTTTCAAAAATATCCAGTCAAGTTAGGAGCGAGTGAACTGTATGAGATTTCTTGCCTCCCGCTTAACGTAATAATATTTCACCGTGACGTTGAAACCCCCTATCTTGTCGACGCTACTCACGGCAGAAGCTAGTATTACGACATTTTTCTGATTCCTTGTAAAAAAAAAGTAGAAGAATTCTTGCTACGGTACGCACGGGGCATCTGTCGCAATCGAGCCTATCAATCATCGGCAGCTCGATCAGGGCTTGCAACAGCCACGCGTTCCTACGGAACAACTAACCTGTTTACTCGGCAAATAAGTAATAATTCCGCTATTAATAAAAGTAGGCGTACCCTTGCGATTGGGATCTGCGAAGTTGAGTTCCCTGTAAGAGCTAGTCGACTGATAAATTGGCTCGCGCGTTGCCTATCTATGGGAAATTGATGCATGCGGTACTTCAGTTTGAAAAAAAAACTCGAGTCTCGATTACGTAGAATCAATTTTGCCAGTGGTCTTGGCAAACCATGTTATGATACGTGCAACACATGTTCTCAGGTCAACACCGCATCTGGCTTATTTTCTCGTGGATACGGTGGTTTGGAAAAATCGTCAAAACTCATGACAGGTACTTATATCTGCTTCGGGAATTGATCGATGCAACGCCTTAGGTTCATCAAAGACATAAAACTCCGTGAAGCATTCAGACCTTGACCCTTGTACATCTTCATGAATCCATGATACATGCACTGGTAGTGCCTGCGGATCGGCTTTGGGTGTGATCAGAGGACCGTTGATCGTTGAATGGGTAATTCGACCCTTAATAGCTCTCCACGGCGACGGTACTCGTAAGTAAAGTCGGTGACCCCTGGCCTCGCTCCTATGGTTCAGGCGTCAATACATTGCGGAGAACTCTCAGCCATGTTCGCAAAGTATTACGGTAATTGCAGAGACATAGCGCATAGTTTCGCTGCTGTAGCCGCTGTAGCGGTGCTAAGCCTCCTCCTCGAGTATACCTAGGTACTGCTTACTAGCTAGAGTCCCATACCAGAAGGCTACAAGCCAAATGCGTGGGAGTGTATACCAGGCAAACCAAGTTCTCTATGGGAACCAGCCTACCGAAGAGATCTTGCGCCAACTGCCAACTGTAACTTCGGAATATATTGCCATTTGTTCTGCACGGGATAAGGCAATAAGTTTGTCAGTATCGTGGAATCGAACCTGAACCTGCGCTCGACGAGGGGCACTGATCTTGACCGTTATTTCTACTATTTATTGCCGCTTATGGAATATCGATTTCGTTCGATTCTTCATAGTCGACTCAAGTCTGATATAGTCTCTTACCGCCATAGACGTTGGCTCTTTCGATAATATACCTTATAACCGCGATAATATTTGCCGATGAAATAAAGTACCTCGAAAAGTCTCGGGTCAGTCACCAAATATGTTTCGGACTCCCGTTATTTTGAGAATCTTTGGAACCTGACGTTGATCTCACTAGGTATCAATCACCCCGCGGCATTCCCCTGCAAGCCACGTCTCTATTAAAGATAAGTCTCGTTCCTCGAATTATATTAGACACCGACAATCGGGCCTCGAGGAGCTTAATCACTGTGTACCTACTTTGCCAGGCTGGTACCTCCACCGTTAGATGTAATGACAATTCTTTTGTGCCCCTAAGTACATAGGTACTGGCTTTGTAATTTACGAATAAAAAGAAGAAATTGAGAGATAGGTGATTCTTGTTTTGTTTTTTTTATCTATGTTTTTTTTTTCAACGGGGCTTCTATACGGTTTCTCAATCGTAATGGTCGACATGACATCATCAATTCAAGACATGGGAATTGAAGGGGGAAACAGGAGATACAATCTCGCCAGCCATCAGTCGGAAAATAATTATCGCACTGATTGCAAATCTCGCCTCGGACCACCGCGTTGGCCGTGGGAGCTTGATCCGGCAAGGCTAATCCCAGATATGTCAGCTGCATTGCAGCAATTGCGGTGCCGCGGTGTCTCTATGTATAATGTATACTGACCAAACAAAGGAAATCGAAGGAAGACGATGTTAGGAAGAATTTCCTAATTGCCGTCGCTTGATTAGACGTTGATTTTAATCAGGAAAACGCCTACAAACTGCGATGCGGTTAAATGGGCTGGCGGTCGTCAGTAGCATTGAAACAGAACGTAGTCCAGATACGATCGATACCGACTAATTGTGAACGTAGGTACCTACTTGGACTCTTCGTGGGAGTAAGAGATTCACCTGTAATCACGTACGTCACGTACGATCTCTTGACACGTTATCTCTCTTTTATCTCTAACGCACAGATCCTCACATGTGTATTCACATTTAGTTTCACAATTTTCTTATCACAATTTCATCCGTCTAAATGTCATCTTTGAATTGAATGATTGCTTGCGCGGATTGATGCAAAAGAGAAAAGTTAGTCGATAGGCACTTATGCTCGGCTATCACGTATCACCACGTCTTCATAACTTGCCTGCTCATAACGCGTCAGATGCTATCATCATTTCTTACGGCCGGTAGCTACTAAAGTAACAACGGCGTACGTATAAACTACCATTACAAACGGCACACCAGCATGACAGTACGGTAGTGTGATAGAATATCAGTGTTTACGTATAGTTTCGTATAGTCTACCACCCTCGATGTTCCGCCCCAGTGAAGCGATAACATCAGACGCCCTCCGGCAGCCTCAGGCTCACTCAGCTCAATGCCCGACGAGAAGAGAACGCAGGCGCTACCTCAGTAGCGCGTTCTTGTAGAATCGCGTCTCTGAAGAGCCAGAGACCAGACCGCCTTGATCATCATCATCATTACCTTTTCATATCGCCGTCGTATCACCTTGTAAAACCTTTACGATGGGTGATATTACACTGAAAGTGCAAATATTCTAGTTTCATATCAGAGAAAATATATAAACGTGAATTTCTTGCTCGAATTCAACGCAACGTTCTAATTTATGTAAACGGTGCTCGAATATTCGCCGACTAACTTGTTCGCAAGTATAAATATCACGGAATCGTAAATTAAGGACATTTTCAGTTACCTATTCTATAACCGTGTCCTCGATAGGCACACCTGGTATTGACTAGCGTAAAGGAATAATAACGTATTTAATGCTAATTATGTCCATTGGAGGTAAAGTATGTTATTACATAATGCTCTCATGGCCGTATTACTGCTGGCCATATATTGGCTAGTGTAGAAATATTTATTCTTTTTTTTTTTTTTATTCTTTCAATTGAAATGAGCTTGATGGAAATGGAGCGGGCGACTCAACGAATTGATAATTATTACGGACGGCTGGGTATAATTAGTAATGCGATAGCAGCGTGATACGGTACGTCATTATTTGTCAGGGTCGTGCTCAATCCGTCAGTTCCGCTAACCCTTCCCAGTCTCTTGATCTATCAGCAAGCACAGCTGTAAGGTAATTTCCTTTGAATGCTTCTCGCATTATCCATTGAACACGATTTGCTCGGATGACGACTCCCATTAGAAATGCAAAAGGAATAAAAATGCATTCTATTCCAGTGTTACATATTTCTTGTCTGCCACGGTGAGTCCTGGGGCCTGGCAATGCATCAGGTCGACACAGATACGTTAGGCTTTTATCTTAAGTTCGCTATTCTATCTCCCACACGTCGTCGCGTGGACACAAAGCTCTAGCAATGCATTGAGCTCGATAGATCTCGATGAAAACTAGACAACGCAACGTGACGGCGAGTCGTCGCGTGTGATTTAAATCCATGAATCATGCCACTGCAACGGTTAGGCGTGGGTCGGTTTCTACATATGCGGGGGTTCTTCACGTGTGAACCGGGACGTTGCAGTCTGGACCAGATGACGAGGCTCGAGACAATCGCTGATCTTTCTAGGTGCTTAATTAGCTATCGATATGAGACACTGAAAGCTGAGAGCTACCAATGAGACTGGAATTGTTAGATTTGTGAATTAAACGTGCACCTACCTGCCTACCTACTTACCTGCCTGCCTGTCTATACCTCTAAGGAAAGGCAGTGCACGTTGATAGAAAAACTGGAGTAAATTACGCGGCGTGCGAGAGACATCGACACACCTTGTCCCGATATGATATATGACGCCATGCCGACATAGGCGAGGTGCCGAGCCCTTATACCGAGCATTCATAAATAAATTTTAATGAATCGTATCCGATACTGCGAGCCATCTAACTATTGTACGTAGATACATACGTGACGTCTGCTGCAGTCGGGATGAAAGTCTTAGCGCACGTAAGGCTCATATAGTCACATGGGAATAGATCTTACAATCAGCAGTTCTTTCACGTCGAAAGATACGGTTGAATTTGAAAATGAAGAACTATCAGGCGTGATATCTCTTGGAGTATGTCTCGTCAACTGAGACATCTTTCGATCAGAATTTTTAGAAAATACTTGAACCGTTTTCCAGTTAATTTCAAAGCTTGTTCGTTGAGTAGGGAAAAAGTGGAAAAATTAGAAACGCGCTATAGTTTGATGGTAAATTATTATTCGATGGAAAAAGAAGAGCACGGTTTAACTTTTTTTCTGGAAATACTCGGTGGTCTGGAATTCCACTCGCGAGTTATTAATTTATTTATTTGTACCTCGACTTTCATGGTGGATGAACGACTTTTTTTGTAATCACTCGAGAATCTTGACAACTTTACTCGTTGGCAATGAAATGTGGTAATGAAATATTTATTGAACAGTTTTCAAACTGGTTCAGCGATATATATATATTTCTTTTTTTTGTTTTTGTTTGTTTATACTCTGATTAGCGGCTGTAGCCATATCCATACTAACGCCCTTTTGTGGCAACGTAAAATATTCATAGGATTGACTTTATAAGCTAATTGATGATTTATTTCGAGCGTGAATCCAGCTGACCAGTAATTATGAATTCTTCACCTCCCCCTGGCAATAAACCCGCCCAAAAATACCAATAATCAAGGTTTGGGCTCTTTCGAAACTTTCTAATAATTTAATTATTCGTCTTACGATTGCAGAATGTTCAAAAATCCTTCTCGGATTCGCGTTCTTCTCAAACTTATCCTCAACCGAGCTGTTTGCAGATTTTTAACTAAATTCCCTCGTGTTTTTAAAAGTCCTGAGTGAAGTACTGAGGCGAGTGTTGAAGTGAAAATAACCAGCCAATTGACAAAGATATACTTTGAAGGGTAAATTACCTACAGTGAATAGAGTCCACATGCAAAAAAGAAAAGTTTGCGGTGATTCAAAGACGATTAACTTTCCACGAAGCTTAGCTGGATCCAAAGTTTGATAGTCACGCTGCCATGAGATAGACGCTAGTGGATAGAAAACTTGTTCCTTGACCGCCACTATAACATTCCTGCTTCGCAACACCTTGCCGCGAAATGAAATTATGATTTATAAATGACGCTGGTAGAAGGTCGCACAACTCTCGGCGTCTTGGCGTCTCGACGTCTATCCCGAGCATTGCGGCTACACATTTTCAAACGAAAAAATCGGTACGTTCGCTGTGTCGAGGAAGATGAGTGAAGACAAGGGGAAGCCACGTTACCACCGCTGTCAGCTCACCTTTTACCTTCCACCTGGCAAGCCTGATTTCCCTACGTTTCGTCGCGGTACCTCGTCCCCCTGAAGCATTGGAAAAAGAATCCCTAATGCTTGGTTATAGCTCTGTCTTGCATTACGTAAGCAAATTACATGGTTTCAGACCCGAAGCGTGTCAATCTTTGTAAGCGTTGAGGAAGTCACTTCCATCTCGAAGAAATCCCAGACCTCTCGATGCATCCCTGGCACTAGATATCCCCATTGAACTTCTCCTCGTGGAATAATTTCACCGTGATACCTATACTCATTCTTCTCATATTTTCTCACCATTTGATAACTCTATTTCGGTGTTCTAACCTATTACTAAATTTTTATGTTCCAGGTGAGTACCTCTCGATGGGTCAGCCTCTTTCTGAATGAACGTTGCGTAAGTTTGTTCTCAAATATCTTGCTAAACCCCATAGCCAGTTGTCGAACGAAGCTGTATTATGGCTTATACACTTTGTCATTGACGGTGACGAAGTGCTTGTGCCGATACCAAATTCTATGAGCTGATTAATATCATCGCTAACGAAGCTAGAAGAAAATATATAGTAAAGATAAATCAGTAAGTAGGTAGACAGAATCGGACAGAGTCTCTCTCCGCTAGCAGCTTCTGTATACGTTTATTCGAGCCGCCCACGAATCCCAGGCCCAGACTTGGGACTCGTCAAGAAACGCGTTATTTCCTATTTCCTTAACGAGCCGCCAAATACGGCAAATAAATGAGCCGCGTCTCATGTCGATTACAGCGATCGGCGATCGGCGATCTTTGATGGTCAACTCTTGGCTGTCCAACCGCCGTCTAAGTAAGCGCCCCTGTAAATATTGCGATTGAATCTATATCCACCTATCACTCTGAACTCATCATTAAATCCCTATTGTTTAACAATTCAAATCGATCCTCTGTACCTACTTCTCGATTGCCTTAGTTGGCAAAGCTGTACAGAATTTCTTAAAAGAGCCAGAGCCGTAAGTTAGAAAGATCGGTATCGGGCCTAGACGGTATCGTGTCGGGTATTGGAAATGGCGTGCCTGAACACACGCGCAATGAGATTAATCCTCGCACCTTACCGATCCCCAAGGTACAAGCAGCGGGCTGATAAACTCGCGTGGGCTTCCCATAGGTATTGGGCAACCCAGAGCCTGGAGCCAAGAGGTACCGCTCGCCGTCGAGGTACGTTAGCCGGCTATTCGCGCTCGGGTAGTCTGCAGCGCGGTGGTAGGTTTTTGTACGGAACACCACGCACCGTATAGGGGCACGAGCTAGTGTTTATTGACAGCCGTAACAGTTCAGAAAACCACCGGGGTCCCCTCCGGCCTGAGGTAAACGGCCCCAAGCGAAAGGCTGTATCTACAGAGCACAGATTTATCTACGTCGTACTGAATCAGGGAAGTTTTAAGGTGATGTAGTAGATATCACTTCCAACTTAACCTAGCCAACATAAAAAACATGAATTTTACTGGAATCCAAACATTTCTTATGACCCAGTGACATACTTGGCCACTTTCTGCCAAAAAACTGAATTCATTCGTCGAGGGTTCGTTCGGATCGGTTGGGTAGTCGTCGAAAAAGTACGACTTGCGTTTCCGACGTGAGAACAATTGGTGATTACGGAATTTCGAAAAGACTCTCCATTATCGCCAATTGTTATCACCTCGAAAACGCGATTCGTGGTTTCTTCCAAATTGCACAACCTACCGAAATGAAATTCGGGAGGTTAATGCTTCACTACGGCAGAAAGTGGCTGAGTATTTTACTGTTTGGAAAAAACCAACATAATTCCATTCAGATTCATATTTCTTATGTTGGCTAGGTTAGGTTCAAAGCTACTTATACCATATCACCTCAAGTGTCGCCCCACTCGAACAAGAGTCTTGAAATACATCATTCTTTCATTTTCATCCGTATTTTCCAAAAGATGTTCCCTAGGTTCCGTAGAGAGATTCTGAACGTCCTCAAGATGTGAAAAATGAAGAAAATTGACACTGGCGGTTATCTTGATTTTGTATTTCAAGTTCAGCGACTTTCTCTGGCGAAGGTAAACTTCTTTTTGCAGAGTGCGATTCCGCTGATAATTCTGTCACGTGCAATTATTGACATAGTTTTCTAATTATCTTAAACGGTATTTAGATTTGCAGTCAAGGCGCGTAGGACGAGTACGATTATATTCGTAACGAGGAGATTTACCGCGTGAGATTCGCGCGTGATATGAATAATAAGCGTGGAGGTAATAAGCCTTCGGACGCTAATGAGATTGCGAATGAATATTATTGACGCTGGTATATCGTGGGGAGTGAGAGAGATCGAACCGGGCGAACGTATATAGTGGTTCCTTTAAAAACGTTCGTTACATCAACTATTTATAAGGCCGTAGAAGTTTATACCTTCTATAACTCTGTTCTCAAGAAACGGTCCGAAAGATAAGTGGTACATGGTTCTTATTACTCTTTTGTCTCGCTTCTTTTGCCCGAACTTTCAAGGCTCGAATTGCCTCACACCCGTTTCGTATATAAGATCATTAATTAGCATTAAGAGGGATATATTTTACCGCGAACTTTTTTGTCTACAGAAAGTAAATACGCGTGTTTATCCAATGAATAGAAATCCACACGTTATGTCGGTTGAGGAAAAAAAAAAAAAAAATCATCAAAATCAAAAAAATCCGTAATGGATTTAATGAAATGAGGTGAGGCAATACCTCACCCATTTATATACACACGAATATGGGATCCGAATTACATGTCATTTGCGATGGTACTCGCGGTAAATTGGCTGATCTCAAAAAAGGCTGAACCATCACGTATAAATATACCGTGCATTGAGACGATGCGGCTCCTTTAATCAATGCTTACAGGCTGCTGGGATCAACCTACAGGTTTAACGCATCGATTAACGGAGTTCTTCGGTAGTGCGGTGTATAATAAAGTTTAAAAGAATTCTGTCCGGTTATACATTGAAAAGTTGCCGTAAATGTTAAAGCGGTTCGAAAATTATTGCATGCGGAAGTATGAATAATGGGATGATTCCACCAGCTGCTCTCCGTCATATCAATTGCTCAAAATAAAGTGACCTGCTTCGTAATATTTCATCCCCAAATATTTATATGCGTATATCATCCGGTGTGATGTGCCAGTCTTCATCCTTGCCGTTTTCAACTCTTCTATATACTTCGGATGATCTTGTGGCGATGGCTGATAGGAATCGATCGAACGGGAGATCAGCTAACATTGAAAATCAGAGCAGCGCCAGAAGTTGCGAGCGGAAGACCTACGGGATAGAGGGACGCTTTGGTGACCCCACGTGTGTGAGCCAAGCTCCAGAGTCGGGTCGAGTTCACAGTCTTCCCAGGCGACTCATTGCACCTTGGTTCACTCTTCCTCGTTCTCCTCGAACTCCTTAGACTCGGCCGAACCTCTAGGTCTCCGATCCTTCCTACCGATGAAAAACGACGTGCTTCCGATTAAAGAAGTTTGCTCTTCTGGTTCACGGTTTATGGGAAGTCACGTCCCCGGGTCCGATGCTTCTGTAGATCGATTGAAAAAAGAGCCGGTAATTAATGGCCCCATGAAAACAAAGACAAAGGCTCTGCACTCGGACACGACTATCTCGTTTCCCGATTCCCTCGGATCACTACTCGATAGCTACTGATATTAGTCACGTTCGTATAGCCGCAGGTACCCTGCAACGTACAACGGAGCAACAGTGTATAAGTCAAAAAAGATTTCACTGATAAGAGCTGGGATCAGGTACAAGGATACCCTCAACAAGTACCAAGTCGTGCTGAGATTTCATCATTTCATTAATACACTGAATTTGACAGTGATCAACGAAGATATCTTTCCATTTCACCGGATGTAGCACGACACCCAGGCGATGGATACTGTCTGGACAGACTCCAGTCTCTTCAGTGTCGCACAAATTTTCCTCATCATTCTCATATTCTCCGATTCCAGTGGCTGGTATTCCTCAGGCTTTTGCATCGACCGTGGCACTCTAAGATCTCAGGGTTGACAGCAGGATGCATCAGTCCGACGCCGCTGGCTCTGCTCAAAGATATTTAGCGGCGATCGGAAACAACAAGCTCCCCTCTAATCCCTGATCTTGTGGATGGCGGTTGGGTTCCAAGCGTTCAAAGCGTGTGATCGGGCAGAGTCCGCAACTGAATCACGCTAACTAGCGGCCCTGGCGCCGACCGTGCACTCCGTTGCAGACCACACTGCTGTGGTAGATTTTCTAGGGAAGGATTTAAAAGCCGAACAAGCACGTTCAATCTTCAACTACTCTAACTCTGACACAGATACGTCGGATACAACGAAATGCATCCAAACGGTGACTCGTCCGTCTTGGAGACGGTGCATCTACATAAATGGTTTCGCCAAAGATTATCTCTGCTCACCATAAAACTTCCTAAATCTTTCCAACGTTGAGACTGTGCGCCATTGCTTCTCACCTTATTTAGACAAGTAACATTATTTAGGCAACCCTTATACGTATGGCTGATTCGCTTTGAAGAGAGAACTCACCGTGATTCAGTGTGTCTATCTGCAAGTGATCGAAAGTGTAGAGTACCTAGAGTACTCATGAAGTCCGAAGTACCTACATGTTTGTCAGTTGAAGCAAATTCTATAATGACTTCGTTCTTGTAATCTCACCTGCTCAATGTTACAAAGAACGAATGGCCATCGGCAATAGGAAGTGATTTGACTTCCTTCGTGTGTAGATTGTTTTAGCTGTTTTTTTCTTCTCGCCTTCTACTGCGTGGGAGTTAAGCGCCATCATCATCCGTAGAGATTTTTTCAGAGAGAGTTCGAAAAACAAAAGTCAAGTAATCATGCCAACTGTAAAGGTCGCACGAGTAATGACTGAGCTGTTTTATTTCGATCAGAGTGAAACATAAAGTCGATTCGTAAATCATCCACGGACGGTTTTATTGCTTCGCTGCAATGATGAAGCAATGAAATAAATTTGAAAGATAAAAAAAAAACAGCAATTGAGCGTATGGAGTGATAAATTTTTCATCGCAATTCGAATCAGTAAAAATGTCAGTGTAACATCAATGAATAGGTATCCGTTCGACGGGATTGTCCGAGGGATTGTCCCTCGATAATTGCACGTTGTAGGTACAGCAATTTACTCGAATAGATAGCTTTAATATTGTGTCCCGTGCTATGATAGCACGACCATAGAACGCGCTAACCTTACCGCTGCGCACCACTACCTTATCGGCAAATCGGGGCTAATCATCATCAATCACCATCTGGTATCGAGAACGCAGACGAAGGTACGTATCGGAACGCGTCGCGCCGGTAGACATAGAGGTGGAATATTTTTACTCGGGAAACTCACCAGGCACCGAGCCGTTGAGCCATTATCGCTTTTACTACAGCTGAGTAATAAATTTTCGCAATATAAATTAGCAATCGACGATTGTTCTGCTGTTGCAATTTTATGAAAAAAAAAAAACGCATAACCGCCGTAGGCCAATAACTGTGAATGCATATACCACTTGGGATCTTAGCATCAAATTTCCACGTCATAGGAATGTTTTTGGTTTATTTTTTATTTTCATTTCAGACTTTCCACTCCGAACGATACTGTGATTGATTCTTGAAATGATTGCGTTATTTATCGAGTGCACGTTTCTCGAAGCAAATTAGATCCGAAAGTTTGGATAGTCCGCCAAGTGTATCTTGCCGATCTTCGAGATGCTCGTTAGCTAAGCTTGTACATACGACACGTACCGAAGTTCTTTTTCACACGTGATGAGAATAACTGTTGGCAAAATTACTGCTTACGCCTAGTTAAATTACGGACTTCATCCAGCAGGCTATACCGTTAGTGAAACAACTCTGCGAGAAAAATGCTAGAATGACAGCCAAAGTCTTGTGGACGTCAGTAGGTATAGTTCACAGATCGAGTAGCGACCGTTATGGCCTTATTGAAATAACCATGAAGTAGGACAACGTTCGATTATCACGATTTTTAACCGATGTCTTTCGCAATATGCATATCGAAAAAACCAAGTCGTCAACTCAGTCACAATTCAATTAACCGCGTAATAACTAACGAGAAATAGAATTGGCGACGAATTCCTGCAGTTCCTGTATAATGTGTGTACGCAGCAGAAATATATACCTGCAACAGATGTCTGAAAAGATCTGGTCTAAATTGTACATATACATTCTAAATCGAAAGTAGAGGTCTTTAATGACAGGTTGCTTGCCTGCAATTGAAATACGTTCCAGGGTAGTATAAAATGAAAATCCTGCGATATAATCAGCATGAATCATTTATTCAAGGTGATACTAACGAGCGAGACACCCGATGGCAGCATAGGGTAGCGTAGCATTCATACTCATCAGCCATGGGCCAAAGGCGAATAGCTTCACATGAGTCAGCGCATCCCCCGAAGCCCATTCGGAAAGATAACGCCCGACGAATAAAACGGGCATAAGACAAGTCGCGTACAGCAAGTAGTAGTTATACGGGTCGGTGCTCGATGACTAACGAACCTTTACAGTCGTTTCATGTCCAACTCGCGCGAGTACCAGCATGACTTTATTGCTAATGCTAATTCGTGCGTTGCAGCAATTTGATACTTCTATACAGTTGTTAGGATGTCGCAATCTTCAGAAGTCATACTAATTGTAAGATTCTCAAAATTCCAGCGGTTTTCACTCGATTTTGGCTTTATAGATCAAAGAGGAATCGTGAGGCAGTGAAGTTAGCTCGATACTTGGGTATATAGAAAGCTGTAATGTAAATCTCATTCAGACAGTGAAGGTTTTTCCGTTAATACATAAAGTTGAATTTCCAATACAGATCGATTACTTTCCAAGGTCTTGTCGGTTGCGTTGGATAAAGAACTGTGACTTATTACCCTCATTTCTTTCACGTCGACGCAGTGATGCTAATAAGATGTTATTAATAGGAAAGAAATCCCAAGACGTTGCCGTTATCGATGAACAAAGCCGAAATTTCATACTTGATTTGACGTTGATGAATATTCACTCCGTTAAGTTCAAGAGAAATGATTAGTGCGTATCTACATTAGGAAGGTCTGAATTAGAGGGCTTTCATCTAAAATTACAGAGTTTTTTTCACAGTAGAATGTGTTCGTAAAAAAAAAACAAAAAAAAAACGACCGATTTGTTAATTTGCTTAAGAACTTTTGAGACCATAAAAAATATCATCTGGTGGCAAAAATTCCTAGCCACTAGCTTTACGAGCTGCTTACAGCTGTAAACGCGAGGTATTTCACGCGATTAGAACTTCCAAAATAAGAAGACCGATTTTCGGGCTGCCAGATAATAAAGATTAATCGCCAAGGAAATACTACCAGTTCACTTTCATCAATCACCTGGAGAACGACTCTGGATCGGGATGGTCCAGAGCCCAACACGCCACGCGTTTCTGGCTCTCGCTACTCTGCGATTCGGAGTAAAGTTGCTTCTGGCAATAATGTGGCAACGCCATAATGAATACATCTCTGCGTTAGGAATATGGTTTGCGGCAACTTACGGGTGGTAAATTACGTTTTGTTTTTCAAAATATCAGTCCAGCGTGCTGACTGAACGGGAATTGTGATATAGTGACATTTTTTTACGAACAAATCGGAAAGCGATAATCATTTTTGAAATTACGATCAGTGATGATGTTAAAAATAGCCTGCAGTTTCAATAAGTAAGTTCAAGGTTCAGAGGGCTTCACCTATAATACCGTTTCAGCCGGGCCACCGGTTTTCTCCACAATTTGTCATCGCTTACGTAATGATTTCGAGAGCCACACCTCTCCTGATTGCCAGGCTCGAGACCACGCATCTTTGGGCATACCTCAAGCTCGTCGGCTGCCTGCCTAATTGACCCGCCCTCGCATTTGCCACTTTTGTTTCTCGTTTGTTTCTTAATAATCAACGATTAATTAAGACGCTGAAAAATCAGTGGGAGGAACGTGATAGCTGATTCCAAAGATAAATATTCATTAGTTTGT
Source organism: Ametastegia equiseti (assembly GCA_963989295.1). Classification (NCBI taxonomy): domain Eukaryota; kingdom Metazoa; phylum Arthropoda; class Insecta; order Hymenoptera; family Tenthredinidae; genus Ametastegia; species Ametastegia equiseti. The sequence goes on along the minus strand of OZ022389.1, from coordinate 13,143,808 downwards.
ACCGTGGGTCTGATTTACGTCAGTGTTAGATGCTTCGTTTAAACTTATTGTGCCCCATGACCAACGTGACTACAAACAACGTACAATACTGTCTCAATCTTTCAAGCTTGGTAATATATTCAGTTATCACACATCGTCTTCTTCTTGTTATCATCCATACAAATGAATTTATTGCAGTCTATGGCTATAAAGATCTCTCACAAGTTCCGAACTCCATAAAATATCTTAGCACTCTCACGTTGTCGAACACGACAGAACATTTCGATGTGGAAACGCATCCAAAGATTCGTTAGGTATCCGTTGGCATCATCCAATGACCGTTACGTAATCAGGGAGAACCACTCCCTCGTCTCACAGGATCCTCGTTCTGAATCGTCGTGCCATTTATATTCCAGGCTGACATCATCCTCAGTGGAAAAAGATTCCGACACAATTCGAGTTGGTGACATCTCCAGCTAATTGTAAGCTGCCAAATAAATCTACCCTTCATTTGTCTCGGGTTTGTTCACCTCGTGATTCAGATCAAGCATCCGATGCAGATAAAGAAAAGTCATGTGACAGTCCATCGATTGTGCAAAATGTTCATTACTTTCGTCATTCGACGCGATGTCATTGAATTGAGGCGAGAAGCTGAAACATTGTGGAGAGACGATTGGTCAGACAAAGTCCACAATATGCAATAAGAAAAAAAATCAAATGTGCTATGGATGATTAGTTGGGTTGTTAAGGAAAACATACTAGCGCAAGATCCTTGACACTCTCGAGTGACTTGACTCGAAGTAATTTTCACACGAAGACAGGCATCATCGGTTGAACGAAGAAGAGTTGGGCGTGTTTCGTGTCATGGCACTTGGGTTTCTTAGCTACCATCAGACGTCACGCACACAAATGAACAATGTATGTTAATACCGAGAACTGACTTTATGCTAATGAAGGTGATTGGTGCGAGCCTGGTAATCGGCGGTAAGTTAATAGCAGCGCTTTCTTCTCTCCTTGGTATCTTCAGTTTGGTATTTCGAGAAAAATACTCCAACGCGCACATGGTTTTACACCTGCGCGAAGGTCCAGAGGTGCGTAAGATTCTTCTCCCATCAAAGACAACTTTCTAATTAGCAACGATTCGACCAGACACGTGGCGCTGAAGCAAAACATATTTGGCAAACGGCTAACAAGCGGCTGGCGGTGTGACTCCGTTTCCTCGCAAGTCACGGCGGTCATCCGTTTCTTGTATACCTTTTGGCTAATTCGGTAAAAAGTTAGACTTAACAGTCTTGTCATACCACTGGGATTCTACAGCTGCCTGAATCCAAAATTTTTCGAGTCTCGTGACGATTTGCACTCCGAACGTGATCTTACTATTCTGAGACATGATATGAAGATTTTATTTGTGAAACTGGTACATGCAAAAATTTGGAACAATATCTTTGGATAGTACATACTCATCCGAAATTTCATTTTTAAACTACATCCTCGGCATATGAGATTTGCGAATGAAAATGCATCGGGTACAAGGCTCTTGGTATCTATATTTTACTCTCGTAGGAGCAGTAAAAGTATGAAGTTGAAATATTGAGGATAGGTTTGCTCACCATTCCAATCACGTACCTTCAACTGCGAGCACTCGCATAATCGGCGTGGCTGCCCGGCGAGAAACGTACTATAAGACAAATGCGAGGAAAAGATTTTTTTTATTTTAATCTGCAAAGCTCTTCCTGCTCACTCGATTATTTTTCATTGCCATTTACCTTAAGCGATTCTACTTGCAGTTGGGTTTTGTTTTTATAATTACCTCTAGCCTTATAATTCATCTGCTCCGTCATGAATATCGACATTTTTTCGCTCGTCATATACCATCGATTGCAAAATGTCTGCTTTGCCACTGGGGGGGTTTTCTTTGTCCCTTGTCTCCGGACTGTTTCACCTCTGCTATAACCACTTTTATGAACGAATTACACAAGTTTCATCAAACCACGTGCAGTCTAGCACAATTCAAGCTAAAGCCAAGTTAATAACGTGCCAACCATCGAGCTAGGGTTCCGCTATTCGTCACCACAAGCGTCCTAAGTATCTTGAAAGGACGACGCCTCGTGGGACCGGGTCACAACTATTCTTCGCTAGACGGTTACTTTCATTTTCAACACGAATCGCCCGCAGGCTTCTCCGAAGAGGTTAAGCGTTTTTAAGCCCCCGTACGTCTGTCGGTACGTTGAGCTTAGGCGGCAAAGATGACGCATGATACGATGAAAAAGTAAAAGTACCTACTTTACGATCTTCTTCCTTCAACATATGATTTAGTTTTCATCTTGTGACCTCGGGTCCTCTTTTCACCAGGATATCTAGAGCTCTCCAGCGGAAATAGCGAGTGTCTTCGCTTGAACACAATTGCATACCATGAGCCCAGAGCGACACCTCTTCGTCTGGGTGCACGGATGCTGTATAGAGTGACGGTATCCTCATCTAAATACTTGCATAATAACTGTGTTTACACGGTGCGGTGCGATTGCCTTTGCCTTTGCCTTGACTTAATATTGCGCCGCTACGGGTCGAGCCAAGGATGGGCGGGGTCGAAGGTTGCCGCGGTGAGATTGGATTAGAGCAGTAGATTATTCCTTGGATGAGTATTTAAATTGCTAAGATTCTACTGACTCACACCTGTACCGTACGTTCGGGTACTTGATGTATCATATTACCTTCTAAAATACCACCGCGCAGCACTGACCCCGGATCGTTCTCAGACAGGCATTCCGCTGTCGCATTCAGTTCATATCTTCGTGTTGATTGGGCCCACAACTTGGAACTTCTCACTTAAAAGGTGCCTATTTCTTTTTTTTTTTTTTTTAATTCACTTTTTTTTCAAAGTTGCATAAGTTTTGAGTGAAATTCTGGGGCGTAATGTCACTGCGGCGGGATAGCCCTCTTATTGATCGTCGAAGCACGCGTACTCCTGTCCAGTTCACGTGTTGGAAGTCACGCAAGGCCTTATATGATGACTTGGACGGATGGACGCACTGGGGTAATTAACGCGTCGAATCAATCTCAAACGAAGAATTTTACACCCGTCTTGTGACACCTGGTAGATCTGAAGTCTGTCCATCAGTCCGAAAATGGAGATGAAGATTCATTCGCGGTACTATAACGGGTTCGAGTTGAATTCCACCGAATGAAACCTTCGCATGCTCTGTCGACGGTATTCTTCAGTTGAAAAAAGTGCATTTCTTACCTATTGGGCTAATTTTGTTGAACGATAAAAACAGAGAAAGAGAAAACAGGAGATCGGAAATCATTTTCAAATATCACAAGCTGGTATGCTAGGATCTCTCGACATTTACTCTATGAAGTTCAAGTTGGATGGGTAATAACAGTTCCAAGCGACCCGTGTGATCCACGCCTACTGACCGCTGGTCGCTGCCCATGCTTACAACGATTATTACGTAGGTTTCACCGCGAATGGGTTGGGTCGGAAGAGCCACTCCAATAGAAAAACAAAAAAAAAAACACATTTGACCTAAGAGGAGGACTCGTTGATACCAAACGTTTGAGCTATTTTCTCCTCCTGAATGTCATTCCTAAATGTTCACCAGTCATGGCTGATGAATCATCGTTGAATCCATACCGCTTCTTGCCAACTGAATTGCTGCATACCTACGTAGCTACAATCCTTCACCAAGGAAGGCTTCTGTTGATCACGAAGCTAGGGATCCGTATAGATACGGTGATTTAATTGTAGCTGCAGTAATCGGTGACGTCAGTCAGAATTAGCGGTAATAAAATTAGCATGAAAGAAGTGATGTCTAATCAAAGAACTGCGTTAAACTCTGTTTGGCCTACTCGATGTAATTGTAGAAAAACGTGATGGCATTTACGTATGGAATACGCGGTAGCCGCGATTAAGCAGTAGTGATATTCTCACGGTGACCGAGCTAGAAGGCGAGTGAGGGTGATTTCACGAGATGGATTGGACGCCTGCATTGCTGTTGAGGGTTGACTGATTTGTGTGCGCAAGGTCTGTCGCCTTGACTTTACTTAAATGGGAATAAACGACACAAAGCCTGGCTCAGGTGTAGAAAGGAATCGCTGGAATTGCGAAATACGCGAGGCTAACTGAGACGCGGGTGGCTTGATGGGTGAGAGCCGATTAATTCTTGATCGAATATGGTGCGTGGAAAATCCTTGCAGACAATAGCCGATTCCCCACCATCAGGCATAGCACAATTAACGATCGTCAGTTTCCTTCCTTGGCTTGCGAAATGACAGCTGTCTCGTATAAATGACCATTTTCGAACCTAACGTGGCTTAGCAGCTAACTAAACTTTTAAATCCACGTACATAAGTATGTACGTGTGCAATCCGCGAAGGCACGTGCCCTTGTCAGTGTCCTTGGATTACAATTCCAGGCGGTAACCCTTTGGGAGTTGTTACGAAACACGTAGAACCAAGTTCGGATAACATTCGTCACGTACACCTAGTCTTAGCGTGTACAAGCTGCTAGTTGTAATGCACGTCGGTGACTTCAATCACCGTAGACCACGCTATCTGACATTCCAAGCGAACCGATATAGAAGCGACAATTTACAACCCGTGCCCCCCATAGCCACTGCGAGGCTATTGGATTCCAGGTAGATTACTCTAATCGGAAACAACTGTTCTCGCGCGTTCTTGGCCAAGCAGTTTTTCCAATTCCCGTGATCCTGCGTATGCAATCCACGGAGGCCAAGTGGTGATGATAAAATTCACGTAATCCTAACTTCCTCCCGTATACGGAGCGCTCTCTTCTTCTTTCCCTATCAAACTCTCGGTCTTACTCCATCCTGGCATGGGCGAGTTGATTTTTCCGGATAGCTAAATGGAAGAACAGTGTTGTGCCCCTGAGTCTCGACTTCTAATAGTCGCAATCTTGGGTGCTTGGGCAGACGTGCGTGGGCATTGCTATATGCTTGAACAAAGGAAGTCGCCCCCGATGCCATATTGCTATCGTTTTATGCCCTAGAGGCCCGTTACTCCCTCTTTACGACACGGTATGGTATAATACGTAGAAGGTACCTTAAGAAAAGATCTATCGTGACATTCAAACACGAAATTTATTCATATTTAATGCATCGTCGAGGGTTTGACGAGAGTCAACAACCGGTCTAACTGCTTTTTAAACGGTTTTGAGAAAACCAGACAAAAATCTAAGAATGAAAGGAGACAAAGGAGTACGAGGAGGACTCGAACACTTTTAAAGGTACGTTAGCCTGAGGACAATAAGGGATGCAACGCTGATCGAAGAAACATCATCCTTCGGAAGATGAAGAAACCTGAGCGCGACGTGTCGTTCGTTTCCCATAACAATGCGCCTTTCTCTTGGTATAAGATCAGAACAGCGTAGATTCTCCTAGGTGTGGAAGAGAGAGGGAGAGATACAGAAAGAGAGAAAGAGCGACGAGGACGATCCAAGGTGGTGATTATGGAAACAGGTGCCTGATGCCCCGTCACAATTCGATTGTGAACGGTCACTCCCCGTGCCCTTCTTCGACACGTGCTCTATCTAGGCAGCAGCCTTCTCCTTCCTTTCAAGCCTATGGTGTGACCAATGTGACGCTATTGCCACATTGCCACCTAGTGCGTATGACGCGGACTTAATTGTACACATATATGCAATTACAATGCATACAAGTCAAGATATGATGAGGCCGCGATAAGTCGAGGTGATTCTCGGTCTTTTGCCTTCTGTACAGAATGGAATTTCTGCGCGTGATTGTCCTACCCAACGTTTATCTAATAACACTGATGATTTTGGATTTAGATAATTGTTGGAATTTATCAGAAATTGAAATCAACAGAGTTGCTTATCTTGAGTATGGTGACTTGTTGTTGCCCGTGACTTATATCCAGGCAAATTGCGTTCATCATAGCTCCAGGTGTGTGATCAGCAACGGCTTTAATCGTAAATGTCGGTGCACGTGGCTCTAGCTCTACTCGTAGCAACGAAAGGTTAAGCTCGCGTTAATTGGCCGGAATAAAAAATGTCGGGCTACCTAACAGACCGCGTTTATAATCCCATATAAACCACGAAGACTCCAGCCTCACCCACTATACGAATACATCATGTCGTGTAGAAATAAAATCCCATAAAACAGTATTAACCCACAACGAATGAAATCATAAGTGATGGCTCGAAACACCCGCATTACATATTCAGATGATATTGGATCGTTATTCATCCAGTCTCATTTCATTTCTCGTCTCACTTTGCTCTCATGATCTCACCCACATATTTTCATAGGCAACTGCAACGGCTGCAGTCCTCGATACCTCTGCAGCACTGCTGATTGAACTTTATTTTCGTATGTTTGAGGTGAGTTTACTGTGATCAGTTATCTCGGAAATGAACTGCTGAAGGTCAGTGATTAGTCCTTGTAAAATCTGACCGCGAGAACCACACGGTTGAAGATCATCTTGATTTAAGGGTGTATTAATTTATATAGGACAGCCAACATTGTCCACCTGTACCGCACTGCAGGTATAGTAGATGTTACAGAATATACCTGTTGAGTAACTGCAGGCCGTGCGTCACACCTGTTAAAGGTGTGAACATAAATCAGATGTTAGTCTAAACTAACCTAGCGTAACCCACAATATTCCAATACTTACCTACAGGCTCTTCGCGGCAACATAACTCAAACACCGACTAACCGAGTGGAGGAAGGTTCCCGCTTTTGTGTACGTGTATCAAACGTGTATCTGTAAATTCGCATCCTCACAGGTATCCGTATAGATATATTTATATGGCAAGGTAGGTACACCATGAGCGCATCTAGGGATATGTTCGTGTACACATACCTGATCACCTATTGAAATGTTATTTATCGTCGGTATCATGGTTTCGGCCTATTCCTCTTTCTTCCACGAACTAAGAAAAAATCAACATCTTTCTGAGTTATGTAGACGTGTTCACCGTTGGAGGCATACGTATATAAACATTTATGAATACAGGTATGTACGTATCTACATACCCACAGGTGTAGGTTTGCTTCCCGCGGTAGGGCTAGATCGCGAATGTCTCTTCACGCTTATAATCTTGTCGCTAGAAGGGATTGTTCGCTCGTAGAACGCACGTGCTGCTGTTTCTTGATTTGCATGAAAAATTTGTGATGGATATGGACTATTTCATATAACTTGATCCATGGTTATGCTTTACGGTTGTGGTCAAGAAAACAAATAGTCTTCTTTGTCACTCGGAGGTGCAACACTTTCTGGTGTAACTTTGACCAACAGAAATTTTGAAACTGGGCTCTACATGTCAAATGTTGATTTCTTTCGTGTAACTAATAAAACAAAAAATAGGTTCACCAAATAAAGTTCGCTTGATACTATCCACCTCCTGCTTATACTATCAACCAAAAACTTCGAGGCTTCTTTATCAACATGAAAACGACAAAAGCAAACTTTATAAGTAATCGATGAAGATTTTTGGTTATTATTATTCAATCTATTGATTCAAAATATATCAATTTCAATAGAAATTAAAAAAAAAAAAAAAAATATGCCTGTCAATCCGTCTGAACGCACACGTGTGTATTATGTAGCGAACTTTGAACTCTGTAGGTATTTCAATGAGGTGAAATGAGACCGGAGCTTTGCGCTGCTCACGGAAGCTGTTGCCGAACGGTGCGATTCGTAGGTTGGGAATGTTAGTATACTGGGAGCGGTCAATTCCGCAAGGAAAGTCGGTCGAAAGATCACTTTCGCGCTCTCTCGTGTTTATACTTGACTTTGAAAAATTTTGTGAGATTATCCTAATTGGCCGGTTTAACATCGGTGGCATTATAACCTTTCCTGAGAAAGTATCTATATGTATACCTGTACGAGAAATTGAAAGCTGTCTTATAAGTTCGGTTCTTTCCTCAAGTGTTATATTATATCGATATCATATACATACTTGCTCGAAGTAATGGACACTTTCAGAAATCTGTGGAGATTAATTATTCACAAGATAATTTATATGCAGTTAAGATTATCCACGCGGCTGAGTAGCGGGTGAAAAAAATCCAAATTTAAATCCTCCTACGGCGTTACAATTTTTTGCGAATCGGAACTTTTGTCAATCTAAATATCTCCGATTTCGCAAATGTGATTTTCACGTTTTTTCGTTTGCCATAATGATTTATTCATCATCATACCGCAACACTCTACCGTAAGTGATTTGTAGAAGGATAGGACAAATGATACGCGCGTACGTATTAGGTATGCGAATAAGAAAAAGTGCAAAAAAAAAGTAGAAAATGCGGAGCAAAATAATGGAGGATATACCTGGAGGGGAGAGGATCGCATGCTGCCACCTTCGTTAAATGAGTGTAAAGTTGGCCTTTGAGTTTACGAGCCGAAAACGGCAAGAAAGCCGATCTCGAGGTAATCATGCACGGGGCCTCCCACGGCGGTTCGTAGTTGCTTGTTAAGATCCCAATACCGAGGTTTTCTTTGCCTCGATAAGAGCGATTCACCCGGACGTTCCCTTCCCTTTGGTAGCAGGGGATAAAGCACGAGATACAATTCTGTGATATCTGGCTTTCGCGTGCAGCCACAATACCTTCGGCTCTGTGTGCGTTTTGTATTTAGGTGAGTTTTATCCGATCCGCGAAAACGTGGGAGAAATTGGCGAAAAAGAAAACTGCTGCAAAGTTTGTATTGTTTCAACGATTAAAAGGGCAGGTGACAAAATTGAAATCTCCGGTGATGGATTTTGTTGTACATTTAAACAGTGAAATATATGTACAAAAAGTACTTTTCGCAAAATCTTTCAAATTGGCACTCATCCCTTTTCGCTTGAATTGCCGAAAGTTACGTAGCAAAAATTGAATGGAAAGAAAAGTTGAGAACCCTGTTATATCATTATGGAAAATAAATACTTGAGCAGGTACTTGGAGCGATAATACGAAATAAAGTATCACAAATGCCTACTCTGCCACTTTGGGCGAAGAGCCGAGGCCCTCGTATAATATTTTTGAAAAATAAAAGAAGCTGAGGGTTATAAAAGGCTGAAAGACAGCATGCATCTCGCACTCTTCATGCTCTTCTCTCGACACGTATAAATGGCTTCACGGCTGAGCCTAACAATACAAGTCCTCAAGTCCTTAAAGTCCTTCGACTCGAGCGTATAAGACGGGTTTAATATTATTAACCGATCTGTCGCGGGTGGGGCTTCGCCTTTGTCTGCCTCCTGAACGAATAATCCGATTACCAAATCCGAAGAATCATAAGGATTTCGATTATGCTGAATAGCGGAGGTCCTTCCACCATCAGACATCTCGCTCGTAATATCCTTTGACACCCTTGTCTTATATGGACTCGCAATGTCTTGACAGATTATCTCTGAACCACTCCGAATTTTCGGACGAAACTGATCGATCTGAAACTTTAACAGCCATATGTTGCTTGGAATTTCATACGGAATGATCTTATGATATGGGTAGGTGGGTTAATACCACATGCTGCATACGTATGTGAGTGTCACGCGTGGAAGCGCACATTACACTACTTTGCGAACACGCAACTAAACGACTTGACGCATGAACGAGCTGATGATGATTGGGCTATTCGTATATCGCTGTCCTTGCCGGTAATCGCTCTATTTATCATTTCGCACATTTCTTGCAATATCTTGAAGAGAAACTGGGTGGAGACCACCCGTAGTGCGAAGTCGGGAATAGCGCGTGTGCATCGCTCAAAACTTAATAAGATCGGATTATAAATCGAAGCATACAAGTATATATTCAACCGAGTGCATTCGAAGGAGGAATTTGTTCGGATCGGTGTCGGAACGATAGTAGGTACCGTGGTATTGCGGAACGTGCTTTGGATTAATTACACGCAGTGGAAATATTCACGAAGATTCTTATTACATCGCGTTAATTCACTAATGAGTTGGCACTCTGATGTGGAGCCGGAGGAAGTCGGCACCGGCAGCCACGTTCCTGGTTTAACTACCAGCTACGACGACCACTGCTCTGGCATTAATTTATCATTCGCGTTTGACCAGTCTATAGATTAGGGAATCACGTGCGTATTTCTTAGTTTTATCTTGAGAAACTCACGGAGTAATAATTCATTTGCACCGCGACGTTAGCCTGTGCACGACTCCTGGAGTCCAGTCCAGGACTTGATCCTGGCGAAGTAAGAATTTATAAGCGTGGAGAACTGCCGCTACTGTTAATTACGGATCGCATGCTATTAGCTTCATTAGTCCTTACAGTGAAATTACCCTCGCCTGAGCAAACAATTGTAATGCTCGTTATTCTCATACTTTTTTACTCCCCTTCTCCATCGTTCATTTTGACAAGGTTACGCCCAAAGTCATACATCCAGTCCTTGCATCTTTTTAAATGAAGGCTACATGAATTCGAGACTTGGTGGTTTCAATAGATTAGTCAGGAAAAAGACGACTAATCTTCTTTACTTATAAATTAGGCAAACTCGATCTTGTTCGGTTTCTTTTGGTGTTCAATCTGCAGCCACCAGCGTATCTTATGACGGTGACTTGCACCAAGTTTTTATCTCACTTTGCTTGAGTCTCTAGCAGCAAAACACTACGAGAGCCCGGAAGCGCATGTTGATGCCATTTACGGCCGTTGGTATAACCACCCTGGCTGAAAGTTAGCCAACTGCACCCGCGGTTATTTTCGCATCGAAATAAACACTGACGTCCGACATTGGCGATTCAATAAAATATTGCCTTACAGGCCATAACTCTTCTTTACCTGTCCGTTACTTGTTTCGAAAAAGCGGTAGTTATCCACCGAGAGATTCTACGGAGACAGTGCTGCGCAGCTGCTCCTGAGTCCCGTGTTCTTAGCTCTCTCACTTCATTCCACTCTTCTCCTTTTCCCCATCTTCCCGTCTGTTCAATTCCATTTTCTCTTCTTCTAATACTCTACCCTCAAGCGCCATCCGCCATGAGGAGGTGGCAATCACAAAGAAGACATAATTCCAGCTAGGGGATCCCTTATCGCTCTCTTTTGATTTCTAATAACAATTCGTGCAAAAACACAAGGAGGATCTCTTAACGAGCCTTATATCTCTTCACGGATGAGCCTTGCATACCATGAGAGGACCCGAGGCTATTCATAGGCGAAAGGGTCCTGAAACAAGATAGAAGACGTTGTGTCGTCGGCTGCCAAGAACGTTCGCAATTCCGCACTGAACTTGTACAAACCCATTGAAACGTCCGCGCATAAGAGCATACCGTGATACCAACGCGTAATTCAAATCAATTATTTGCATAAGTATGCAAACTGCATAATTGATGGTATGTGCCAGTAGTGCATTAGTATTTCTCGTGATATCCTTCGGGAGAAATATTCTTTGATGAAAATTTCGTCAGGAATAACTCACCAAGTATACCTACTACCCTTTTCCTCATGATCGCACGAGCTGTTGAACACGATGGAGTGTAACCAGTGGATGATTTTCCAGGCTGCAGTGCAGAGATACACATATATGCCTGATGGTGGTATAATATCATGTAATGGGTACTATGGGTACATTAATACGTAATTGAATTCCGTATCTCCCGGTAATTCTGGACGTGACCACCTCTTATTTACGGTGTGCCGGTAATAGTCCTGACGTGCGACGAATCCCCAATTGATCGTTGATGAAATCGAAGAGGTTGCGATGGGAGGACCACCGTTACGGTTCGATGAAATCTTCCAACAGCCGGCGGGCCTTAGGGGACTTGAGTGTATCTCGTGTACGCGGCGTGGTTTAATTACTTTTTACGCGAGATGAATAACAGCACTCGCTGAGGTGCGGGCTCAGTGGTCAGTGGTCAGACTCAGACGTTCGGTCAATGAAGAAGTAGAGTAGTCTGCAGTGGAATAGTAGACTGGAAAAAGGACATGTGACTGAATCAGTAAAGCATATGGGACCGGACGCACGCGATTTTCGTCGCAATTGGTAGGTACCTACCTACGTAAGGTACGCGTTAGTCCTGCAGGCAAGGACTATTAGCGCAAGTTCGTTTAAATCTTAGTCGATCCGCTTGAACGTTCACCCGGTTCTCCAAGCTATGCAAATGACTAGCGGCGGCACTTTGTACCTTTATCAAGAAGCAAGCTCAAATTTACTAGCTCGGGCCAAGAGATGCTGGCCCGATCCCAGTGCGTTGAAGCGCCTACTTGAACAACCAAGGAAAAGAGGGGCTGCAGTTTGCAACCAAGTGTATCAGAGATCAGCTACCGCGTTTTATACCGGCCTATACCAGAGCTAGCCGAGAGCCAGACCCGTGTCTTATCAATGACGCTACATCTTATTTTACGCGATGTTTACTTCGAGTGACGCTTCTATGCGCCAACTATGACGTCGGCGTTTGCTCGAGACGATTACCGGTGACTTGTGCTAGACGCAAATTGACCAGGGACGACGTTCTGAATATAACCTTAAGGCCGCAGCTGCAAAAAGCATCTTCTAACCATGTTGTACCGACTTTGGTTTCCGTTTCGTTGCTGAATATCCTATACTTGTTTTCCACGTCTAACCGGCTGTGCAAAGTTTTCTTATCCTCTTCGCTTTTGCTACGAAACGATTACATGCACATTTCTTCAACAGATAAAATTTACTGAAAAATATCGCTGAACATATACGAGCTTACGCAACCCGGCGCGTAACGTGCTTTAAATAATAAATCACCTTCATATACGTGGATATACGTATATCTACGTGTACCTAGATCATAAACACACTCCAATATGAAACCACCACTACTGCAAGTAAACTTCCTACTTTCATTCGGATACACGCCTCTTCTTGGCCGCAATTTGCAACGGGAATTCTCACGTTTGATAACATTACTTTCGTCCTTTCGCTCTTACAACTTATCTCAGCAAACATACTGGATGCAAACTACCTACCTGCAACTACTACAAGACGACATGTTATCTGTCCAACTGCATCTGTCGACTCCACCTTGCTTCTCTTTACTTGTTTCTCTTTCAAAGATGCAACATCTCCAATTACCCTAAATTATTCAGGAGTCGTAATTAACTGTGTACACTGTAAAACGCTCACCGTTGAATCGTCTACTTTTGTCCAGCTCCTTGGAAGATTCCTCTGCCCTTTGTGCAGTTCGTCATCCCCGTGCGAAATTTCTTCGTGATCCTTGAGGATACGGAATGCCAACGAAGCTTGTGATCTTGGATAAAGAGTGAAGAGACTCACCGGCTTCATTCCACTCTAACCTTCGCAAAATTATTCACAAATTTCTTCGTAATCTGACTCGCAAACTCTCCCAAAATTTTTGATACGAAATATAATGCGTTACGTGAGCGTTTTTGCGAAAGATTCTGCGATAAAAACAAAAATGGACTACGTGACACGTGTTCGCGGGGGGGATTCATTTCCATTCTGTCTGTAATCACGACGAAATCCTCTCATCAACTTCAGCTTATCCCCCTCATCGTTCTTTCGTTGAAGTGTAAGTAGTCTTTCTCCGTGTCGCAAGTTATTGCAGAAAATGACTCATCGCAAGAAAGCTTACCTATTGTTGGAACCCATTATTTCTCTGACTCAACCCAATAATCATTCCATTTTCTACCTTGCGGGTAGGTGGATGGACCATCGTTTGCAACTTGCAAATTACACTGCATTATCATTATCTTCATCGTAATTATTATCATTATTCTTATCGTAAGTGCAACTAGATTTGTCTTGTTTTTGAAATTCACGATATTAACATGCGGGATTTCCATGGCGAAAATATAGGCGGTATATTTCATGGAAGATCACTACAGCTCCGTGTGATTATCGTTACAATTATTTTGCGTACATACAATTTAAAAGCGAATACGATCCTTATTGATCATTAGTAACATATAATGAGCGATAGGATCGAACAGTTAGGACTTAGGTACAACTTCTACATTTCCAGAGGGCTGGCTGGCTATTTACAAAGTGAAGCGAAGCGATGCGAGGTGAAGTATACATACGGAGTGAAGTGGCGAGAGAATGTGTGAAGTCAACACTGATTACACCTCATTGCACCGGACTGACTCTCATTACACCTAATGTGTTATTACTAGCATCAGCAATCTATATTCGTGTACATACACAATCTGTACAATTTACACTCGACGATCTACGATCCGTGATATATTATCTACGATCCACGCTTCATGTGTTGTCATAGAAATTTGAAAAATTTTATAATCAGAATCTCTTCTCATGCGATCGATATTATAGTCAATTACTAGTTTCTTGAAGTAATATGTCTCTCGTAAGAAGGAGATCGGATCTTACCTGAAGTGTCATAAATATTTTCTGGCTAATTAACATACTAGTATAGAACAGAAACTCTCTTGCATCTGGTAAATGAGGAAAGATTATGCCTCGGCGCGAATTACTAGTCGTTGACAATCATTATATATGCGCGTCGTTTTCTTCACCGATCATATAGCTGCTTACCAATCTAGTTATTACAAATTGCTGGTATTACCGATTACCTCAAACGATGGATTAACTCGATAAAGAGTATCGGCGTGTTGAGTTTATGCGAAGAAGTAGAAATTAAGTAGGTGACTAGATATAAATCGTGAATTCGAAACCGTCATACAAATAACAATACATCTAACGATGAGGGTGAATTATTAGACTTTCGTTTCCTTATACATGTTCGAAACGCGGTTTCATTTGGCTGTTGATTATTTGATATTCTATAAAAATATGAAGGGTCGAGACTCCCGCCGAACATCAACCGATAAATCTAGATTTATATTGGCAGATTTACGCTCCGAACACGGATGTAAGCGGAGCTGGATGGTATTAATAATTCGCGCACGCTTTGAATCCCACAGCGTTCGGTAGCCGGGTATAATAATTAATCGATTACTAGAGAGTTATTTATTTTAACCTTACTTTCAATTAGACCAGATCGAATGAATCAGCAATTCCATTTTATCCACGAGTCACTGCCGTATTAGGCAGTTGATTCACGTACATAGGTATACGTATATAGGTCTGTTTGTTGCATTGTCCGGGATTAATTGATTTGCCGAATTGTATAATTGGATCGTTGATGCATTTCGCGCCATCCCAAACCACGCAGAAGCTAACAAGCGAACATATACCTACGTGGGTATCCCTCACGTTATTGGCGGTGATTATCCGCCGAAAACAACATCAAATTATTTTATGGTAGCAATGCAGATGCATATATATGTATACTGTCTGGCTCCGTATATTAATCTTCTCGTAATAAAGATCGAGCACGTTGTGTATCACAATCGGCAACTCCAAATTGGAGAACAAAACTGACATCGTTTAATGCAAGGTTTGCAGTCTACGTGGAACTCCGCTGATAAATCTGTAGCTTCGATTCTCTGAAAACGTTTACCGAACATCTTATAATTACCGATCCTCGTCGTTTCTGACTAAATGGCCGTCTGCAGACAACTATACTACCAATATCGTCGAAACCTTTTTATTTTTCAATCTACCAGAGGCAGCAGAGCCCGGGCCGCAGTTCTTCGATTCGTAAATTCTGCCAGAAAGTACAGGGGATCAGGTTTTAGTCCTGATGAAAATGATCGCCGTCCATCCGATCGATGATGATTCTTGAAGGTGATACAGCAGATTCTCGATAGTCTCCAGACCTCAAGGGTCCTCTCTATTATATACTTGTACCATTTCTACAGAATGTAGATGAATACATGCATGCATGGAACATAGACTATAGGCGAGAAGCCACACCTCGCCACTTCTTAGTCGAGCGCAATCATCGCGAGCATTGTTATACTCGTTGGTAGTTAAACGTGCCAGCGATTTTTGTTACTATTCTCTTTCTCTGGCTACATCTATATCTTTCGACCTAAGTGCTCATCCGTATAAATGCATCCATCAATCTGCCGCGCTTAGTTACTATTTATCTATTCATCCATACGTCTTGATCCGTCCGAAAAAAAAGCTACATTCGATGGGAGTGTTTAATCATCTTGTAGAGGGATTTTAAGACGAACAAAGCTGCTTTATTTCAGTATTTTTTAATAATAGATATTTAAATCGTCGCGGTGAGATTGTTCGAAGAAAATTCAAACCCCGAAGCTTTGGATGAATTTGATAATCCAGCACCCAAGTAGAAAGAGAAATTTGTAAATCAAGAAGACCAAAAGGCAAATTTCAACGTTGGATTTCTACTCTGCAGGTCAAAGTTGTCGTACTGATTAACCAATGATGAACATATCCATAATTGATTTCTACATTTGAAACACAGCAATTAGTCGAAATTGACGTCAGTATTTCAGAGATATTTATTACTCAAAAATGTCGACGATATAAACCTGTGCGGGCCGAACATATCCGCAAGAGAGTGATGTTCGATTAGCGGAATTATCTTCATATTATTTTAAATGCGTGTGATTCAAAGTAGAAAAAAATCTTTCTAATGTAATATCAATTAGGCAATTTTTAGGAAATTTACATAATTTTAATTGGTTCATTAAAATTCAAAGTTCCATAACAAATTTATTGTAGGTTCTAATGTCAATCGCTCAAATACTGGACCTACATAGTAATTTCAGTTACAGACGAGACATTAACTGATTTAATTAATATTTCACAGTCTGCGCATTTCGAACATTCCTACCGCATATACAACCTTACAAATTATACTCAAATATCAAGAAATCTGTAATACTTAAATGACCATATCAATACCGAAGCTAAATGTGATGAGTATCTTTCGGGGAAACCGTTACTCCATCACGGTTCTTCGATTAAAAAATATAAAAAATGTTAATAATATTTAGTAATTTCATATTCTATCTTGACTTCTTCAAATTATTAATTCCTACACTCGATTATCTTCATTGATAATTACCCCTTGGCCGCGGTCGTTTATGAGCCATTCCTGTGTCGTTCAACCAATCACATTCAAATTCATACTATCCTCAACTGTTGTGTCGAATTTCCGTGAATTCAAGACTACTGAGTACCGCTATACAATTTTTAGTTGGCATCTCAGCATCTTTAATTGATCACTCCGTGATGCAACTTTGCAGGCCGATTCTCGTGTCAGGGTCTCGCTTTTACCGGGCCCAATTGGCGTGCAAATGATTCTTGAAAAATAAAATAAAATAAAATAAAATAAAATAAAGAAACAGATGTAGACATCGGCTGACACTCGTTCAAGTAACGAATGTCCACGCCGATAATCTCTGATGATAAATTATACGAATTATGTTAGTCAGAGATGGTTTAAGCTGTTGCTAAATATTTGAAAGATTTAAGAAGATCCTGTTTTGGTTTGGCTGTGAAGGAAAGAATTTCTTACGGTTACTCACCTCTTCGTATAGGTATAAAGATTTGCAAGGATCTACATTACAACAGTCGATTACGTTATCTTTACCGATCTGCATGAACCCCTGATATTCACACTCTCGACTGATGAACGTAACGGTTTTGTTCTTCGACGTGCCTCTTAGTCAGATGTGATCTCGTGCAGCCTCCCGTCGTCTCCACAGATTGGGATCTACTTCTGGCGCACTGGATCAACCGAATACAAGCCTTGCATCCAGAGACACGTAACACAGTTGCGCAAGTTGTGGACCCCGTTGGGTTAGGAGGATGGATATGGGATATGAGATTTCCACGTACTTCTCTCTCTCTCGTCTTACAACCTTATTAGATAATCCAAGACGAGTCTCTCGTCCAAATTAATAAGAGTTCAGAATTAGCAATACCAATCAACCGCACCTTACTCGTATCTCCGTCTTTATGCTACATATCCATGTATCAGTGCAAATGTATTGCTGCAATTTTACCGCCTGATATGGCGAGTGTGTAAAGCTACACCGCGCGTTAATTGATACGCAATTATTTGATTCGTTAATTAATACTCAGATCAGAGTTCATCAATCCAGGGTAAAGTAGTTCGAAGGGAGGAATTAGAGGGGCAGGATACAGAATGAATGATTGATCATTCACTATTGAGTGAGACAGTTTTATCACTGCAGTAGGTATAGTTGGGGGAAGTTTGTTTGTACTGTACAGGAGGAAATGGCCTTCGTGCTGGTTGCAAGATCGAGGACGGAAATGATTTGAACGAAAGAGAAAAGGATTAAAATAATAGAGCAGTGTCACGCAGTCATAAATTTAACGCTGTTCAGGAATTATTCAACCGACAATTCGCCACCCACTTCTATTCTTTGCGACTGTTGATTTTGCCCCGTCGTTATGATGCCCGTAAAAACGCTACCTGGCCTCTTGACTTCCGACGTCATAAACGTCTTTATTGTTGGATCGCGTGCTCCGAAGCTGTTCTAGGGATAAAACTATACTCATGTCAATCATGGGACTCCAATATCATTCCCTTCAATTGCACTGGTCAATTTTCTTCAAGCGAAGGCTCGAGGACACGCCCGAAATTATATCCACAATCCCAAGAACTTGTTTCGTTAACAACCCATAATACGTTTATTCCGTTTGTCTGTGCGGATTTCAAGACCATTTTGATGATTTGTGTTCAACCCAGCGACTTGTTTTTTCTTTATTTTCTCGTCTTTTTCTAGAAAACACAACTCTGCAGCACGCGAGGTAGTCGCAAAGCATTAATTTCAACAGCCAACACGCTCGATTCGAACATGAAAATTATAGATTCATAAAATCAGTGATTATTATAATCTCGGTTCTTTATTTGGTCAACTGTCAATCGGATTTACCTACTTAGGTTCGTTTCGCATAGCGAAACATATAATCATCATCATAAGTCACGTCGTGTGTAGGTATCTGTGACGATCATGTTTATGTGCCAAGAAACGATTAAAACATCAGAGGGAACCGTTTTCTCTTTTCGGCAAAATCTGAGATGACCTCCCAGCCTCTTGAGGTAAATACATTTCTTGTGTAGGTACGCGCGAGAACGTGAAAAAGAGAGAGAAAAAAAAAATAAAAATTGTATGACAGCCCAGCCTTACCTTATACCTTACCTCAACTCTTCTATTCATCCATGGGTCTAGGCTGACCTCTCTGACCTTTGCGCGATGCATCCTCGGACATCCAGCTACGTTCCACGCCCGCGTCTACCTCACGCACGGCGGATGTGACCCAAGTCATTTGGACTTCAGACTCTCATACATACAGCTGGTAGTGAAATAATAAGTTCTTCATCCGATGTGGAATTTGCAAATTCTAGAATGATTCATTTGAAGAATAAAAACACATGCGGGTTTAGGCTGACCGTAAGCCAGCCCCCGCCTTTGAAATTCCCGTTTTCAAACTCATTTCGAGCTGAATTGATAAAAATTCGAATGATAAAAGATGAATAAAGAAGTTCGAAGTATAGAAAACTACTGCATTGATGTATTTCAAAATTTAGTCATTTGCGAGTTGGAGCAATTGGCATCGATGAAGACCAAGATCATAAGAATGTGTTAATCCGTTCTCGATATATCGGCGATTGAAATTTTTCATATCAAAATTATGTTTTCAAATAACTCGAAAACTGCTTCACCGATCAAATCCAAAATCCAATCAGCTTTGAGTTATGGAGAAGCGCGTCAGTTGAGACCAGAGTCATCTGATTCGTTCTCAAGATATCGTCGAATAAAAAAATTGATCACATACATGTATTCGTACATACGTAGATACACATACACAGATGTCTATCCAATAATGGTCGGAAATGGTTCTCTGGACCTCAAAACTTGAAAATCTGGTGAATTCCGGCTTTTCATTTCTGGGGTGATTACAATAACTTCCTTTTGAAAGAAAAAAAAAATGTGGGTTAAAAAATGATCAGAAGATGTTTGAATCAATTTATTCATAACTATAACTCACGCCGTGTTCTTGAAATATGGAGGAATAAAAGAGAAGGATGCCGTATTGAAAAATTGTGATTGGATGCTCGAATCATTATCTTGAAAAGATACAATTTTCATTTCATTCATTCAAATTCAGATCGGAGCCATCAATACTGACCCAGATTGACACGCAAAAGGTAAAATACAATGATGAATTTCCTCTCGACCAAATGTTCAGTTTTCTTGTAATGCAGTATTCTGATCATAGGGAGGTCGATAAATTTATGTTCGCCTATGGGCGTTGAAAAGGCTTGAATCGGCATTAGCTAGATCAATGACATTTATGCGTAGTTCGAAACTAATGTGAATTAGAAACGAATATACATCGTTCGGATGTGTAATCTGACGTTTTCTCTTCATCTTGCAATAAATTTTCCAAGACTTCTTTCGACCTACAGCTCCAAGACGCATCGTCATCATTACAGGCGTTAACGAAGCGTTCCGAACCTATAGAAATAGGTAAAATAGATAAAAGACCAAACGATAACCAAACCTGTATAATATCCAACCTAAATTTCCACGGAATCTTGCGGATCGCCGCGGTTCGGCGGCAAACATGCGGTTCGCGAATCAGTTAGATAACGAAACATTAAGGCTGAGCAGAACTTTGCTCACGCAAGCGACGGGGGCTGATGGCGGATACGGCCACCAGGATGTTCGCTACTCCCGCGTGTACCTACTGCCAGGACTTACGTAACTCGTATTCTACTCGTATCTTGTGGCATAAGTGCTTGTTGCCCGGCTCACCCGTACCTATACCTAAGCTCGAACTTGTGCTATTATATCTACCACTGATTCTCTCTCTACTTGGTCGCTATGGACGAGTACCTATCTACCTACGGTGAGAGGGCAGCATGCTAAACACCTCGCGCGTTCCGCAACTATTAATATGCGGTAAAGCATTTGCGCTCCTTGGAACTATACGGAGCATATATACATATAGGAATAGGAATAGGAATAGCGAACGTAGAGATTATTCGAGCACGTGTATACGCGTAGAATACGATCCCTCCCAGTCGTACGTATAAACCTGAACAGGAATAGGTTCTCTAATAATTGACTTGTAGCGAGCGTGTAATTGCGTCATTTTTTTTTTTTTTTTTTTTAAAACTGATCAAGGAGTGGTCGTCGGCGTTGCGGAAAACCCGAGTCTATATACAACGGTGAAATTTTACTGGCTTTCGAATAAAATATATACCTATTTACAAATAATTTCTTAAGTCACGTGAAATATTGAAAATTACGTGGTTTTACTGGTCGTATGGTAATAAATCACAATTATCTATATGCGTGCGAACGAATGTTGGATATTAATTCGGAATTAGTGACGAGGCTATCGATTTCGACGCGACCTATAGCCGATCAGATTCGAAAATGTTCTTTCGACTCACATCGTTTCTCCACGGCTACTTCGAAAGCGGTGACATAAATTATCCAACTTTTTAATAACTTATGCGCAATCAACACCGATGTTTCCGCAGTTAATAACTAAACTTTCAAACTACAAATAATGGGTTGCACCCGAGCACAACGATCATCGATTCGTTTAAATATCCAAAATTCCAGCCAACACCCACTCGGATTCGGAACTTTCGTAAAATTACATTCTCTGATCATATACGTGATAACATCTTGTTCAATATATCCGTCGATCAAGAACATGCAATGCGAATGTACTCGCATGATATATGTACATACAAGTCGGTTTGTTTTATTACACATCATGGGATTATACGGTCGGTTCCCTGCAGTTTGACACAATTTAATTTTTAATCGACATCGATCCGTATAATATTTGTACAAGATAATTCTTGATTGTACCGCATGTAAAAAATGAATAGGTTTAACGAAGAATTGATCATCGAAAAAATGGTATTAAAACGAGCTCTATAATTTGGATGATTTTTTTCTCGGGTAATACTTCACGAGAGCTAAAGGCATAGGCACTAGCTTGGTCTAGGCCATGCTTGGCAAGGTTGATAGGGGGCGTTTGGGACTCGAAAGAAACTAACATTTACATTAATATTAAGATTTATGGTACGACTTGGTGAAACTCAACAGACGTTATTATTTATCGACCATGTTCAATGAGCCATTCATTTTCAAACTAATCTAGACTGTAGCCAGAGCTGGATATCTATAGGTGAAGAACGTATTTTCAATTCACTTTTTTTTTTCGTCCCTTTTTGTTTCTTTTTTTCTTTTTACCAGCTAATCGTTCGGCATAGTGAACTCTGCACATCAAACAAACGTTACGTGATATGTTCCAACTGTAAAAATATATCGAACTATAGTAGTGGCATACATTAATAATTGAATTACCTACCGGGGCGACAAAAACATTTCCATATGATTGATGAACCAACAACACGCTCAGTAAGAAGATGTTTATTCTGGCTTGATGCAGTTTCATGAATTAATCATTCAAACTGCATCTGGGTATCATCAAAGTGAAACCCATAGCATCGCAGAGGCAATAGATCACTGCCACGTACTCCACGAAGCACCCAAGTACGCGGTGAGCACGTGTCCAAAATGTTGACTTGAGTAATTACGTCAACCTACCACGGACTGTTGTGAATGAACAGACCCGCGTTTTGGAAGCCACAAATTCGTGTCCTCCTCCCTTATCTTTTATCTAAATACTCAGACGATTTATCGTACCAAGGAGGACACGATCACCAGGCTTTTCAGTCGAGGTCTTTTCACGAGGTGGCTTTCTTCCGAGTATAACTTTATGTACACTGTGAGTAAGCAAACTCGAAACTCTTGACGCGGAAGAACCTTTTTTCCGAGGTAATAGGGTATAGTAGTGCCTTCACCTTATACCGTAAATCTTAAGCAATAAATGCAGTAGTTTATCTACCTGTGAGTTAGAGCTTTTTCAAAGGGCGAAAGAACCTCGCGGAAATTGACGAGTATTGTTTTTCACCAGAGTTCCAAGCCTCGTCTTTTCTCTAGCGGTTAATATTTTCACTTTGAAAAATTCAGTTCAAGTACCTAGAGCGTGATAGGATACTAAAACCCTCAAGACCTGCAAGTTCGGAATCGCAATTCTATACAAATCTCACAGATATTTCTTCTCACTAAGGAACATATTCCTGCAGGCGTTTAAATAAATAACACAGGTATCTCTAGTCTCTTGATATATTTATTCGCTGAATTATCACAACGGGTTTTTGACATTCAAATTAAACGCTCATTGGAATATTTTGCACGCCATTTATATCCACTCAAGTCCGGCAAGATTCTCTCCATCCAATCCAACCTGTGAATCCGTAGAAATTTCAGCAGTACAACTTCCAATACCTGCATAACTGAATCTACACGTGTAATCATCATGCATGCGCTCGTGAGGGTCTAGGGTTTCTGGTTGCATGATGCAATTACTCGCGGCACCTGCCACTAGCGATACATAACAGTTATTGACTGGTGCGTGTTGCCTTGGCATATTACCTATATAATTAAAATGTAACTGTACAATATTGTATCAAAATTTCCATGAACGTTATTACGGGAAAGGATCAATTTTACTCGCAGTTTCTTCATCTCTGAATATAACCGCTGCAGCTGGTAATGCCGAAAAATTCGTTAGATTATATACATATACGTAATCATCAATCATTTGCCATCTTATCTAAGACTTCTACCGAAAATCACGTCATGCAATAATATCACTATTGAAAACTGGATCTGTAATTTGATTGGCAATATTAATACCCCTAATGCTTTTTAAATTGGCAATAATTTGACATCCTTAACACTTGGGTGCGCTGATTACTCGTCGTAATTGAGCCCCGTGGTACCGGTAGTCGAAATCTCCAGCTTCGGCTTAGTCCAGCCAGCTGATATCAAGGTAAGTAACATCTTTCTCCCTCAAGGGATAATTAAGCGAATTGTGTAATTAATAGTACGATTGTGTCTAGCGTGCAGAGTCAGGCGATCCATTTGCTATATGCGTGCCTCGGATGTTCCTTCCGTGATTCGTGCAGCGGTAGGTGTGCCATGTAGACACCGTAGCAAAGCCCTAAAGCGAGACTGATTCGCATCAATTACTCACCGGTGACGACGATGCCGAGAAGAGAATATCAGAAATTGAAACGCTCATTACGAAGACAATCATTAATCCTTAATTTTCGATCAATGAACAAGCTGAAGTAACTGTTAACTTTGACGAAGAATGACAACAGCGGTAGATAAAAATCATCTTCGGCAAACGGTTATAACCACAAGTCAAAAGTCATGACCGGAAGTTTATTGTCCGTTGTCACGCTGGCCCCATTCGCATGATGTCCAAAGAGAATATATACTCTTGAGCTTCTTCTCAAGCCGGAACCACGAAGGACAGTATACGATGGTCAGGAGAACTTGATCCGATACCCAGATCTTCTGCAAGCCAACAAACAAATAAATAATTGAATATGATGATGACCCCGTACAGTTTTCGTGGGGAAAGTTTTGATAAATCATCTCTCCCCGCCTCCTTCGTCGTCGTGTCATTGCAATATTGTACCTACTCTCCTTGCACGTATGTGCCTGGACCATACGGCTTACAATGCTCTCTAATTGAGGATATCGCAATTGCCCGCGAGTCAAGAAAGAGGGAAAAGATATGCTTGGGTAGAAGAAGAGAGGGAGATACCGGAGCTTTCGTTTTGCGAACAGGCAATTCATTGTACTCCTGGTGTGGGTGCTTTGGCGTACGCCTCCTTCGTGGTACGTCGTCGCTTCTGGCGCTTCCGGCACTTCCGTCATCGCCAGCCCCGATTCGAAGCACGTTTCTTTCTGTAATATATATGATTTTCACGAATATAGCCGGACGATGCTACCGCCCGCGGTGGGCGTCGAGAATCTTGATAAAATTGGGACGCCTAAATAAGGATGAATTATTCTCAGAATTTCAATCCACTGCAAGGCAATTAAGTATCAGGACTCCCGTTCGAGCATACAGTTCCAAAGATTCGGTCTAACCGAAAGATCCAACGAAACGAAAGGCAACGAGTCACGCTTTGAAAAATCAGAACCGAAGATTTGAAGAGAGCTAACGAGTGGACGAGCAGTAATCCCTCGCTAATCACTTACTGGGTAATTAAAAGTTCCGAAAATCTAAGCCACGTCTATTAACTCGATTTCATTTTGAGCCCAATCAATCGATACGTGGGACAGGTTCTCGCGCCTGCTGATTTATTGAACTTTAACTTATTAGCAGGGATTATTTCTCGTTGGGAAAGTTGACTGCTGGCAAACCAAGAGCCAAGATCCAAGTGCCAAGCGCTAAGCACCAAGAGACGGGCAAGGGCTTCAGGCAGAATAAAGAAGAAGCAAAAAAGAATGAGCATAATAGGAAGAGAAATGTGGGAGTGGTGAAGATCTGCACATGTGAATGTATCGCATCGCTCTGTAAACTCCCGGGGACCATTTGTTACCGAGATTTGACCGCCGAGAGGCTGGTATAGGTAGGTACATACCTCACGTGCGGTATTGTATTACGGTATGATAATTTCGAACCAAAATTAAAATCAATTTGCATACCTACTCGGGTAATTGAATCTCAGTATCCCTCGTTACTGACCGAGAAGATTCTTCCTGCTGACCGCAACGGTCCCGCAATTTTTAACAGTCTGCTCACCACGTGGAGAAAAAATTCGAACGATTGAATTTCCATCCCTTTTTCTTCCTACTGTCGAAACCTCACCGGGTCACAAGTATCGATTGTTTTGTGGATGAAGATGATCTTG
This sequence comes from Ametastegia equiseti, assembly GCA_963989295.1. Taxonomy (NCBI): domain Eukaryota; kingdom Metazoa; phylum Arthropoda; class Insecta; order Hymenoptera; family Tenthredinidae; genus Ametastegia; species Ametastegia equiseti. The sequence continues at coordinate 13,118,244 of OZ022389.1, read as the reverse complement.
CACAAGGTTGATTGCGATCATTATCCTCGATGACATCTCGTTTCCGGATGCTGTCTGGTGGCTATGAGCTCTGCCACTGACAGCCTGTGATGAATATCAGTACCTACAGAGAATTGTGTCGATAAACCGATTGCGCTTTGTACATCGATGCGATGGCACTTCTAACCGTGATGACATCAGGTGCATTTATTCCAACTGATCAATTAGTTACGATATTGCAACAGTTTAATGGGCAACATCTTCATGCTCGATGATTCCTTGCCAAGATGCGGGAAGTATTCAATGGGATGGATAAATACAAAAACTAACTGTTAAGCACTTTATAAAAATCCGAATCTTCATCCATTCTAATGTTGCTGTCGAATGATCGCTGATCTTCACAAATGTGTCGATTGTACTATGATCAGTGATAGTTTTCGCAACACTGAGATCTTCGATCGATGAACGTTATAAGGAAGAGGATTAATCCGAAATTGACTTGCAAAGTTGTGACTAAAACTCTGACAGTCTTACCGCCCGTGCAATAATTACGCAGATCAATTATCATAATTAATGGGGAATTCTCATGCTTATAAGCTTATATGCTGGTAGGCAGCGACGGTCTCGGTGGAGAAGTATGGCTTGGTGTTTATATCCAGGGGAGCCATGAATCTCTATTGATCATTCCCCTGAATTTTTGCCCATTAATTAATTGATCGTGTATTAATCGGACAATTATGCAGTCAGCGGTGGTTCCGCGGCCTGTATCTCATGAGGCAATTATTCTACAGCGGCGTCTCAAAGTAAACGATAACGATTCGATAGAATCGAAACCCGGGTAAACTCCCACTCCGGTTCTCTCTCGCACCCTGAGATAATATCGAGTTCGACCATCGGAGACCGTTCAACGGCGATCAATGCGGCTGGTAATTAGGTGTTGCGGTACTCGTAAAATCCGTGAAATTAACAGCTGTCTACCGTTCCAAACCATAACTCGATCTCATTGTCAATTGGGTAGCAAAAACGCGAAGCTGTTTCGAACTGCTGCAGTATCGTATGCGGTGAAAGACGAATTATTATCGCCAATCTTTAACAAGACGACAGAGAGCTACCAAATTTCTACCTTGCAATAAGCGTATACCTTACGAGGATATATTCAGACGTATGTGTACCTACCTATGCAAGTGCATAACCATGTTGGTCAGAACTTTCTTCTGTCCGGGTGTGGCGGCGCATCATTCATAACTTTATAATACTAAACTGGATTCCGATCGTTTAAAATGATTTATTACCAATGTACGTCATGGAGGGACCGCGTTTAAGCACAATAAATATGCCATTTGCCAACTTATGATAATCAGTGGTTCAATAAGTCGTTAATGACCATCGAGCCTGAGATATTTTCCAGGACGCAACACAACTGCCTGCCCTGGTCAGCCTGCCTTCCTATACGTGGGAGCTTAACGTCTCTGCAATATATTTATGAGCTTAATTTTTATTCATTTTTTTCCCCACCAACTGCAGCGTCATATATACAAACGAATTCCATGTGCAGAAAACAACGGCAAACTGGTTTAACTGCATATACATGATATGCAGACACTTAATGCGATACCTAGTTGACACTTGGAGAAGAAATCCAAATCTCTTATTTTCCTGTATATTCGAGCGGGTCACGGGTGATCATGCCAAAAACCGTATCGCGGCTTCGATTGTAATCTTGTTTTCAACTAAAAACGCAAGTTTGTTCACATCGGGTTAAACGACGTATACCAAACATAAAAATCGTGTCAAATTGTTCTCACCGCATGTTCACGACCTCGCGGACTCCCTATGGTCAACGGGCTATTTGCATATCAGCCAAGAGCAAACTGCTGCACGGATCGCGGCGCCGGGGACTGCAGTTTAGTGAAAGAACCTGGCCGTCAGTTGTCCAAGAAGTCAGGCTATAGCTAGACTCTGCAGTACTGCAGTTAACGAGCCGACTCCACGCCAGGGTTGTGATCTTGGTATTGCATATTATCGATCACAGCACCTAGCCGTTGATTCGCATTCAGGTTTAGCCACCGTTAATTAATTATTCTTATTTATTCATCATTATTATTATTATTATCATCATTATTATTAATGTTTTACATCGCTAGTTGTATGTGTTTCATGCAGCGTGGAACCAATGCTAAACATAATTTCACTGACCTCGTGCTCTCGCCAGAATAACGTTCGTTGGTTAATTATTAATATTCGACTGTGAATTCCCTCCATTGAATCACTATTCACTTTTATTCGTTAACCTATTTGCCAATTAAACCGAGACTCACTTCACCTATGGCATTCGCTCTCTCGTTTCTTTTTATAATGAACAAAATTAGCAACGAATCATCATTCCGAAAGAAATGCGAATACCACCTGGAGCTAAATATGTGAGATATTGGAGATTGTCCGGATCTCGAGTATACAAAAATAGCATCTACTTGCTAGTTTATACACCTGTGAACAAGCTCGTGTGTTATATACGATTGCGATGTTAATTGCGGCACGCTCCAGGCGCCAATTATACATTTATTAATATCAATTATAATCAGGGTGACAACGGATCGTTCGCCTATAGTTAATATCGGTGCGAAATCTCTGAACAACTATTATATCCATATAATAATATACAGCCGAGCTATAGGCGCATCTTGCGTTCAAGTTACACGCCATACGAATATGTATATATATTGCGTCGTTCTACTAATAAGTTCACGCAAGTATGATTGGTTGCTTATTACGCGAAGTCGTACATAGCGTGTTTTTCTGGTCATGGTTTGAGTCCGTTTTTGTTTTTCGCGCCTTGAGTTCTCACGAAGATTATTCCAATTTTAACGATAGACTTTCTTTCGTTTCAGGTAAGCGGCCGTTCCAGACGAGTTCTTCGCCTAGGCTTCTCTCGATCGGTGAGTCATGTGCTTTATGGGCACGACCCTAAAGTATAGTTACCTTATACCTATCTATCTATATAAGCAACCGCCAGAACAATTGCCGTTGGGTATTCCTTAGGACAACTCCGTTTCTATTAAATATAAAAAAACATTTCTTAACCCACGTAGAATTCCGATCCACGCATGTGTTCCTTGTATCTATGCTAGTCGACCCAGTATCGATTACGTAACTCTAAAGCGGTCACCACAACCGAACCCAGATATTGCCTCAAGGGTCTCTTACTTCCGCGCTGACAACTTCCGAGTGACAACTCAAAACGTGATCGAAATGAGAAAAAAAAGTCACTCTTTCCTATGGGCTATGCGTACTGGGCAGGGTAGGAAGTCATCAATTACTTTCATGATTTTGAAATATGATGCATGGGTCACAAAATTACAGTTTTGAACATCGTTCCGATAACACTAGTGTCAATCAGGGTTTCGAGTCATCGATTACCTTTGTAGTTCGATAACGAACTCGATTAGCCATCACATTTTATGTTGGTTATAGGTAATTGAACTTAGTTTTGATATGTGATGGACGATTGGAAAATGTTATGAAATTATAGTTTCATTAAAATTTTCACAACCCTGGAACTGGGTACCATTGACTCCCACGACTGTAGAAATTTCCCGCATGCTCAACAACCCTGCATGCAACGTTCTAATTCGTATCTATTTGTCCGATCGGCGAAAAGTCCGCAAACCCAGCCGACCCACGTTTCCATCGCGAGAAACGAGCCTTATTTAGAACCGTTCTGCGTATGGGCGTTATTCGTGCATTACTGAGTCTTATACAGTTTCACTCCAGTTTCCGATTGCGAATCGCCGATTACAAGCCTCGCCTGATACCTGGGGACGGTATGAAGTGCTGTTATCATTTTGAACTAACGGAGATTCGAAGCTGAGTCCAATCGTCCGGGGATCGTCAAATTGATTCTAATCAAACAGAATGTCGCAATTTGTTCAACTGATAACAGAGCGATTGTAGGTGGATAGCGGAAAATGGGAAAAAAACGTTCAATTGGTTATTACTGCAGCTATACACTCAATTGGTAGACTTTTTTTACTGACCCAGCTGAACCCATGAGCTACGTATATATATAGAAGTTGGCAGATTCGAATAGTGTGGACAGGCCGACGGGCAATCCGAGCTAGTCAAGCGATCTCTATCCGTAGAAAGTACGGGAGATTACCAGTGAACGATTACCACTTTAATTGCTCCAGTGTTATTGCGCCAAGAGCACTTCAACCGGTAGGCAAATGCTTACTGATATTTCAAACGAAAAATCAACCGGATTAATTTATCGCTTTACGCAGACTCAAGCCGCCAGCTGCCACAGGTTGGAAAAACTCTGAAATAAGGAAGTTAACCAAGTCACATCAAACTCGCGATTTTAGTATACGACGTGCAAATTGGTCTAAAGATTTCCTTTATTTTTGTTTTGTTTTTTTTCTGCTAGAGTGAAGGGAATATTGGGGTGTTCATTGATCGTTTTAATGCAGGTAGATTGTACCTATATTTGTTTTAACAAAAGCAGAGCTTGTGTACCGATTAAGTTGTTATCGCCGTAGCAGATCTCGCGAACTTGCCAGCGAATCTGCGAGATGGTCGTAAACAAGTTTCCCAGCTCACAGTCTTTCGGATTTCAGTGTAAATGCAAAATCGTGCTTAATTTATGTTGGCAAGGTACAAGCCTGGTACTAGGACCCCCGCGGTGTACTTACAACGACTTCATATCCGAGCTGCCCGGTCTCGCAAAGTCCCGCCATGCCCCGGGCCCGAGTTTCCACCAAGAACTCAGTTATCACCTTGCGGCAGACGTTTACTTACCAACCGCAACTTATCGCCGGCAATGTATCCTTTATGCCACATTGTCCATCGCACAATGATATCCCGTGTCGACAAAGTGCCAGGTGATATAATCGATCGTAAAGAAGAGAAAAAAAAAAAAAAAATAGAAAAGTGAATAAAATATCTGTAGATAAATGTTGCTAATAGAGATCTTACAATCCATCTTCATTCCTAGGAAGATTTATGGCGGAAGGATGGGACTAGTTTTCACTGGCAGTTTCTGCGCTCGTTTCAAATCGATATCCGTATAATGATTAAACTTCCTCGAAGAGGCTTGGAAGAACGAAGGCGGCGGTTATACGTGCGTGTGGAGAAGATGAGGGCAGCTCGCTATAGCGTTTGGATGAAATGAAATTGAATTCCCGTATCGACTATCGAGTCCATAACTTTATAGACAGGGAATACAAATTCAACTTAACCGCTGTGCGTGCCCCCATCTTAATCTCCGAAGAAGAAAAAGGCCCCGTATAGTATCCAATCGTATAATTAATGCCCGAGCATTAATTCACACCGTCTGACTGATTTCTGATGCTCATCAGCGTGCGAGCCCACCTGAAGAGTTCACCGGGTTCAGACTCGCCTCGCCCGGGAATAAAAAGTTGTCTAAATCACGTACAAGCTGAGCAATCCACCGCTTCTCAATACAAGCGCGTGTATATGCACGTATGTATGCACGTCCATTATACGTATGGTGGACATAGGTTCGGATCGTGGATGGACGTACGCAGGCATACGTGAACGGTACCGATGCTCTTTCCACGCAGACGGACTTTTACGGCTTACCTTAGCTGGCCAGCCAACATCCCGAAGGAGTTCTACAAGTTGGTTAAGCGAAGAGAAATTAATAGCCTGGTATTAATTCTCACTGATTCTCCACGAAATGACTAGTTGCTTGATTCCATCAATCTACTATAGTAATAATAACAGTCGAGTGTATCGACGTTCGCTCTGTAGCTACGAAGCTGTACGAAGGATTATCTCGAATTACTATACTACCTATACGGTTCATCAAGGAAGCTCCGGCTTCAATCGGGTTGTGGTCTGGTAAGACAACTCCGGTGTTCATGAAATTTTAACGTGGCTTCGTATGTAGTAAATCACCGATTTCGTTGGGGAAAGGTCGAAATACAGATCTGTCGATCGGTCAATCTTGCGTAATATTTTTATCCCTGACGTATGTGTTGCAGCCACTTATATGTATTATAGATCTATATACACACATGCAACCTTCGACGCATTTCCCTTCGACTTTGATGTAGTTCACTCGTCGACGACAGTGGATGCATAATTCACCTGTGGCTGCGATACGACGACGCGCCTGCAGTGAGGTTCATTTTCAAATTGAAGATACTATAGTGGCTATATACTCGGGGCATACAATTTATAGCTGAGAAACAACTATTGTCTTCAATGTCGACTTATCAATCTGCCTATCAGACGTCACTCCAACGCGCCAAGGCGGCTGACGCATATCAAGCCGTGGACTTGCAGAACTGAGGCAAAGTGTCTGAAAAGACTGATGCGCTGCTCGCCGTCGACGTAGACGTCGCGTCGACGTGGCGCTCGAAAACCTTTTCTCTTTTGTACTCCTACGGCTCTTATTCCCATCTCCTCAGTCCTCCTTGTTCGCATCTTCTTTCATGATCCTGCTACAGTCGAGAAGCTGTCTCATGCAATGCTGAGGCACAAAGACGCGTCGCCGATGTTCTGCATACGGTGGATAATGGAATAGATCGCAGCTAGCGATTTATCGCGACAATTTCCATGTCCTCCTCCAGGCTCCCCTTCATCCCACCTCCTATTCGTGGCTCCAGGGGGTTAAAAATACTATTTGCGAGCAGCAAGACTCGCCTGCAGAAATACGTCAACAAGGGGAAACAGACATCGATATATTCGTGCTAAAGCTGCACCAGCAAACTCTCGTAGAAGAGGTTACGCGAATAGGTATTCGCGTGATCTTGAGGTCGCCACATCGCGCAACCTATAACGACGTCCTTAGGAATCTAAGATCCTTCTATACCTCGTAAATTACACTTGACTCTCGACCGGGTTTCTTGGTCTACATTTCGTACCGTTTCAAACTAGGGTCGGAATACCTCGTATCAGAAAACAGCCGGTTACTCGCGCCTCTTAGGCCTTCGGACGTGACCTCCCGGATGATACATTAGTATGCTTCCTGGATGAACTTGAACTTTCGAAATTACGTTTTCTCCAACGTTTTGGATATATACGGGGTCGATGCGCGAGGTGCTATGGGCTCGAGAATCTAATCAAGCTCACGTGTCCGCGTTAGAGATTTGCACTCTGTGGTAGGTACTCGTAAGTTCTCCAGCACGCGGTTGTCTCGAGAGTTTGAACTGCTTAGCTTGAATACGTGACGTTAAATCACGCGCCGGCTGTCATGTTATAATTGTTAAAAGGGTAATTAATCTCGGAGTCTACCCGGTTATTAGTGATTAACTTTTTTTTTCCTTATGTTTCATCAAAAATTAGTCTTCTCCGTTTCTCCCGCTTCCTTTTGATATAGTACACACGGGGCGGCGGCTTATTTTAAAGACTTCACCTGATGTACCTTCACCTGTACCACGACTCTCGGTATAAGCCGAATTTAATCCCACTTAATCTGAGAAAATAATTATTACATCAAAGTTCAATTACTCTCAGTCAAAGCATACCGATAATCTCCCCTTCCATATGCTCAGATGGAATCAAAACAAATTAAGCTCATCACTGTGAAACGTAAACACGTTCGGTTTGACAGTTGGTAATAACCTGCATCGGCCTAGGCCCTCCCTCGCGTGAGATTTCTGTTTGATTTTAATTAACATTAATTTGCATAATAGCCGAGCTCAGCCCCCTAGACGCCAGACCCTCCTAGACCGACAGTCGAGGTTACATCATCAATGGCTAGCTCTTACGACGAGCTGCTTGCGACTAGATAAACTTTTTCTCGGCCTGCTTTACGACTCAAGTCTTACTTCTTACACTCTATGCCACTCCGTGATCCCGACGCTCACTATCATCCAACTGCCAACTACGTCAACGTGACTCCATCATGTACCTACCTACCTACCAACCTACCTACCTTCGTTTGAGCATTCGCCTTTGCTCCTCTCTTGCCTTTCTAATTACAAATTAGTTTAACCAACAATAAGATAGCACCATTCTTGCAACATACACTTCACGCGTAACCGTTTAGCTGACGTTTTCCAGTGTCTGCACCAGTAGTTTATGCTGTTCGATCTGATTTTTGGTCATTCATTGTGACGCGAAGGAAATTTTCTGCACATCGTATTCAGAAAGCGTATATCGATTGAATCGTTGTGGAGAATCGGTAATAGGATAAGGTACATTCGAGTATATGGATTCACTTTAAATTTGCATTTGCGACGCGCGCGGCAACTGCCCCACACGTGGCTTACGGGTTATAGCGCTGAGGTCTGAGTTCTGGGTTCTGGGCTCTGATTTCGCAAGAAATCTAGAGCTAGAACCTCACTCACTCCGTGATCTGAAGCTACTACGATACTTTCAAATCCGAGCCGTGAGAATTTGCAGAATGCGCTGGGATATTGATGCCAGGCCATTACACATTTGGCAGGATTGATAGATGAGAGTAGACTCCTGAATATGCATGACCCAACCTGCGAGCGGTCCGAGCCGAGCTTACTGGATTTACTTCGAGGTTTGGCATGCTCCCGTTTTACTCAGAATGTCATCACCAATGCTTCGATCCCCCCTGCTGCTGCTACATCTCGCCTCAGGAATCGAGCTGCATTCGTCACTTTTGCTTTCTGATAAAATGAAACTCTTCCATAGTTGAAATGCGTCTGCGGCTCTTTCTATTCCACCTTATCGTTTCACTGCGGTCAGATTTTTCCCGATTACATACCTACAAGTGAATGAATTTCTTCTTGGCAAAGATAAATGCGAAACTTATTTACTCAGGCGGAATTCATTCGCGTAGATTTATTTTGCTCTAGGAAAACTTCATTCCACTCTATCGGGGCTTTTATACTCTTTGCGGTATTCCGCAGCAAGGAGGACGTCCAGGATCGACGATTTGCACTCGCTCGAAGATTCTCAAGGCCTTGCCGGTTGCCGCTCACTCTATACCCATCCGCGAGAAAATCAAACGGGAACATCTTTCATTTTACCTTCCGTGCCTACGACCTCCACCTTTCCTTTATTAAGTAATTATTTTACTTACTTTATGATCCCGTTTCATCTTAGGCACATAAACCGATCTTCCTCGATACTCACGCCCATATGCCCGACTCGCCTTATCGCGATTTATCATTAACTCATAGATAAAATCTAGCCGAAGGATACTTTCTAGCGACAGTACAGGCGCATTTACTCGCTACAGGTGGAAAATAAGTCCGATGATTTTCTCGAAAGTCATCGACTCAAATTTCCAGCTGATCTTGTGTCGACTGCGGTACTTGTGGCTTCCATCACATATAATAGTATGATACAGTTGAGCATCACTGAAACTGCTCTATTTTCCATCTCAGTCTAACCGCCTCCGCTCGAATTGCGGTGGTATTCGGATTACGCACACGCCTGCGGTGTCGTCCAGGTGTCCAAGTCCGAGTCAGAGTCAGACACTCTATGGAAACAGGACGGGGTATCATCTTGGGAATTTTCGTATGGTATACGGGCAGAGTACCGCGGCGGTTCCGTGACAGTCCAGCAACCGGGTATTCACAATGTCATGATTTCAAGAACACCCTCACAATCCTGGCTGTAACTGAGACCGCGGCTAGGATTACGCTAGACACGGATCGTGGGAACCCCGTCCGTCATACAACGGACTGCGTAATAACTAATAGGTAATAAGCATTTGGATAATGGGGCCATTGTTGCCCTTTAAAAGAGATCGTCGACCATCGACTGTCGCCCGAACATGGCGTGATGAAAGGATCATTACATAAATGTCAATAATACTGGGTGATCGAAGGTTTCTTTTGTTCTTCCTCTTCTTCTTCTTCTCATCATATCTAATAATTCCTGAAACACCTCGTCTCGCGGATTCTCTTTGCCGGTTTGTTTTTTCGTCACATTTTCTCACCCTGCAGCCTGAACTCTCTACCTATAGTGATTTTTATTCGACGTTTGACGCGCGAGAACGCTGCATGTTTGTCTTTCGAATCAAACTTTGACTTTCTTCTGTGGGAATCTGACTGTGTAATATTCATCTGGCGAAATGTTGGAGAATTCCGTATGCCTGGAGCCTGTCTGCTTACCTACCGCGTTCGTCGCTTCCAATCGATAGGATAACTCCGTAAATTTTTCCGATTCTTCCTCTCGCTTTTCAACGTGCACGTGTCTTGACTGAGCGCGCTTAGACCTGGTGCCTGCGGGTTCGAAAAATCTATAGATAGAAACGCAGCCTCGCGGAAAGTATCTTTCAGCGCGTGATTGAATTGACTTCGTCCCCGTAGTAGACGCAAGAGGCGCGCGTTCTACGTACGCCAAGACCGCTTAGCCTGCCTTTTATAGAAATAAGCTAAAATATTCCATTGGAAACAAGCAACGCCGCAGCCTTGAACAAGACGTTCTTGTGCAACAACATCGACTACAGAAATTCTGCAGCTGTGTCATTGTATCATGGCCGTATCGACCGTTTCGCCAATTAGCCAAAAACAAAATAAAATCCAATCCTCGGATACCAAAATTTCATACAGCCATCTCTATAATCAAAATTAGTGTCACGTCAACTTCACGGATTGCAAAGCTGACGTGCATCTTACTGCATCTCATCTCCTGCCTCGTTCTGTAACCGCAAAATTACCAATGCCTCGATCATCCGAACAACATTTCGGTTTCAGATGCTATCGGTGTTATAGAACATTCGATCTGCAAGAAAGATCAAACGACACTATACTGTTGGTAATAGCCCGGCAGATATTGATAATGAAGAATTTACAATTTCCTGAATGCTATCAACGTTGCATTGAAATGAGTTGCAGTGATTAACATTCGCCGCTTAAACGATAATTAATTAATTCCCCCGGTAAGCTGGAGGCTGGTTTGCCATATTTAACCAAGTCTCCTGCAGAAGACGGGAACGGGAACGCCCCTGCCCAAGTGCTGTAATAACTGACAATGTATGCTCAAACCTGGGTGGGCACACAGGATATAAGTGCACATGCACACATGATGTGGAGGATAGCTTATTGGCAAAGTCAAGAAAATCATCCCGACCTTGTGCAGGATATAGACATGATCTTTGGGCAAGCCGGATTTTTGAATAATCCCATAAAGATGAGAAAATGATCATTGATTTAGCAAACAGTACCTTCCTACAGTGGTGATGGTAGTTACAGCTAATTTGTATGTACCTCCGTATATTTGTACTTGAAGAAGTGAAACATCATCCCGCGTGTTGTTTGCGAAGGAAACAATGTGGGCACTGCAGCAAAGACTGGGATAACTATTGCAACCGACAATGTGAAAACTTGTTTGCGTTGGTACGGCGCCTTGCGTCAGAGTTGGACAGTCGGTACTGAACGGACAGTCCGCGGATATACTTTTGTGCGGAATATATCTACCTACCTCTGCAGACTCCGAGAAAGAGATTTATTCATAAATTTAGCCATGCTGCTTCGCGTATATGCGCGACGTATAATAATATGAGCCCCAGGCCTTTCAGGGCGGTCGATGTCGTTGGTGGTGGACTATCACTCGGCTGGCTATCGTAAAGATTTAATGGCGTCCGCTAAGCGAGGCTGTGGGCATCGCATATTATGCCGAAGACGTCCGTTTCAGTTGTTGACGTCATTTCTTGGCTAGCTTGAGAGGCGTTGGCTCTCAATTCATGCTTGGGGGCGAATGACGCGTTATCTCTAAAAGGCCAGCGACAAAACGAAAGAGTCCAACAACAGTCTCTGGAATACTGTGTGCCAATACAAATATACATCCAGCTATTATGATTTACGACCTAACGCCGTTACCAGGTGGGAAATGAATCAGTGCAAGAATGTCATTTGCCGTATGATTCACGTGCGAATGCCGGAAATTGTGCCACTCCATACCCTGAAACTCCAAATTAACTCGAATTTCATCCTTCCCGGAGGAAATAGGAACCTCCCGTTTCCGTCAACACTCTACAGCTACTGCTATTCCTTCGGGGGTGATGTTTCATCGCGTAAATCAGTCCTCTAGCTTCCACTCGAGCAGTACATGAGAGCTGTAGGTAATTTCCTTCGAGAACTCGCGCCACGTGTCGTTTGCAACAATTCTGCACATCAAGCGGCAACTAACAGACACTGCAGTATACCCGATCGTTCATCACTCGGTATTTCCAGAGGCGATATACAAACCGTTGATCGTTTTACATGAGTCAGTTGGGAACGTAGATACACCCGCACACATATTTCAATCGGCTTTTGTTCGGATATGCTATATGCCTTCTAAGTTTTCCATTTTTGGTGAGCTCGTCGCGCCTAGATCTGATGATGGTGACATAGATCCGTGAATTCCTTATCGGGATTCTCAGCTACGCGATCAGGGAAACAACTTTCGTACGTTCCGTTTTCGTAGGGAAAAAAAAATTGCAAATTTTGACGAAAGTGGCGTAAGCCATAGTCCGAATATAGTGACGGGTGCTAGTCGCTGACTTAATCATACTCTCATGGTACACTACCGTTACTGGTGGTCGAGATGAAAGTTAACCATGACTGAACAAACATTAGTACCTTGTATGCAAGGATTTATTGATATCGAGCTTACGAATTGTGCTGAACAGCATTTAGCGGCAATACATCAACGTGTATCTTATGGCATTGACAGGTGAAGTATGTATCCGAATGAAATTCGCGCATGTCTGATTCGAAGTACGTCTGACAATCCACCAATAATATTGAGCCGAGGGCAAATCGCGGCAAGATCAACCTTTGCGATTCATCACAAGAAGAGACAAACAGTTTGCCGCTGGGGTTCGAAAGAATGAGAAAAAAAAATATTTGACCGTGTGCATCAGCGTGTAATGTAATCATTCTATCAATAAATTCAAATGAGCCAGTTTCAAGTTGACTAACTGCATATCTGCAGTGCCCATGACATTTGGAAACGAATTATTGGGACGTTAATAACAGGAACGAATTCACAGGGTACAAGAAACTTGAAACCAGGGTTTCTCGGGTTGAGGTTAAAGTTATGAGCTCCCTTCTAATCCTTGCAGAATTCTTATTGCAGTTTCTTTCGCTCACGATATGCGATAATGTAAGTGAGAAACTGTGGGCATGAAGTATCGAAACCTCTTAGTCCGCAACGATATAAAACCAGACGAATCTAGACGTGAGCTATAATCAAAAATCCCCTCAGGGCATCATCCGTTTTTCTCAACCGACCCCCACGCCTAGTCCTTAAGCGTGTCCGCGAGGTGACGTCACGGCTCATATCCCGGATCCGTGAACCAAAACGAAGGATCTGTAGAACCGAGAATCGTTCGCCACCTTTACCACCCTATTCACGAACCAGTAAAAATTAGGCTGTCCAAGAAGGCGGGACGAGTCGGCTGGACCATCTGCAAAAATCTGAAACGCGACCAAGATTCATCCGGACGTATCGTGTGCCAAAAGCATAAATTATATTGTCGAATCGTGTAATTATTGTTATAGCGTCTCGCGATCAGACCGATTCCCCAGTACGTTAGTCCGTGTCTTGGAACATTGAGCATACCGGAGACCGCAATCGTATCGAATCGAAATATTATGCGAACGATCCATAGAGACCCGATGGTGCTCGAGCGTGGAACGGAACGCGTATAAATATACACGCGCAGGGTGTGCCCGTGACCAAATTTTATATATACAATATAGATATCTCAATATGCAAGGGAAGGCGAGGCAAAAACGATACGGTGGGGCGAAACGGGGTACTTCATTTCATTGTCGATCCAGTAACACGTCCGCTAAGTTTTACTTTCGTGATAATGTCTAAAGCATATACTACAGCATGCTGGAAAACCATATCTTTCTCATGTTTGTCAGGTTTCACCGGAGTCAGTAACCCGAGATGTGCCTTGTTGCTCTAGCATAGTATAAAGACGTGTCAAGTTTACTTGATTCATTTATGCCGGTGAATTCATGTGTTTGCATGATCCTTGAGTGATGTTTCCATACAATTGCAGTTGCCTATCATCCCTATAACTTTTCAAAGCTATACCTTCAAAAGAGGGATGGGAAAAAGCTCGAATGGCCTAAGTATCACCTCGTGAAGATGCGTGTCATCCTAACTCGTTAAACATGCGTGATTAATGAACAAATCAAGTGAACTTGACTGACGGTGCACTTCATATATCCACCGAAATCCAAATAGTGGACGCAAAATGTCCGGAAAATCATCACGAATAACGAACATTGATACTTAAGCAGGAATACTAGCACATGCTCCAGTGTAATATCATCGAATATCGTTACCGCATGAACTTTGATGCCTGGAAAAGTTCTTTGGTTCATCTTGGACGTTTTACAGTATGGAGAAATACGATTGTACCTACCTATTTCCGCTTCTACGGCGAATATAAGATCACCTTGCAACGGATACCGAAGGGTTTTCATATTAAGAAGATCGGCGGAGTCACCGCGATGGATGTAACCGCGGAGCGTGGACAGGCATATGTGGTTATTGTCGACTCCTTGATGATTTACGAGTAAGACTTCCAGTGCATAGAGGAGCGAGCGCACCGTGCAACCTTCATAACCTTCGGTAATATTTATGAATAGTTGTTCAAGTCGCACTCGGAACACCTTGGCGTAGATCGTAAAATGTGCTCGGCTTGGTATAGGCGCGCGTGGCTGGAGAATAGTTTAGGTCTGCGCACTGTATCGGGATGAAAACTGAACAACACGATATTACATGGCCAACTGACACTCGCGCCCACGCCTTGCGAAGCAACAAACCTATCCGAGGATTCTCGAGGCCGCGACTAGATCTCGTTCGCACACTAATCTTCAGGGTAATGTATTCCCATTGGAAGACATAGGTCGATTGCTGCAGGTACCATAGGAAACTAAGAGGGTATACAGGGGTCGAGGACGAAGGTCAGAGGAAATTATTGCTAGCTTTGTGATTTGTTGGACCTGCCAGGATACCGGAGGATGTCTTGCTTTCGCGCTTGTTCGAGTTAAACTACCGTGACCCGGGGATGTAAAAGGGGGTTGATTAATTCCCCGTGGAAACGGGAGAATAATTGAGGAAATTTTAACGACTAGGGTTAATCCGAGAGGTGAATCACGGAGAAGATATGGTCTTCGAAATGCAGATGTTCGCAGGAAGTATTGAGAACTATATTTGGAGATAAGTGCTGGAGAATGTTGAGAAGTGTTGGAAGATTTTGAAAAATTGTGGAAAAATGTAAAAATGTGTAGAAATGTTGAAAAAATGTAGTCGGAGATGCTGGAGATATCTATAGAAATTGGAGATATGGTGTACGAGTTCTTGGCCTCGTGATTCATCCCTCAGAATAATCGATCGTTTTGCGTAGAAAGTGAAAGATTTTAAAATGGAAACTGATGTGTTTATAGTCTCCATAAAGCTCGCCTTTTCTGTAAAGTTAATTAATTACCCTCTACCTATATTGCACACCTCGTTAGCCAAATTGAATAACTCTGGCACGCTTTCGTCCTCGTATTACGCAACCCCCCGTAAAACCGTAAATGGCGTTAGTCAATAAAAACGTCAGAACGCGAAGTACTCGCGTGGCAAATTCGTACTAAGGAAACTTCAAAGCACCTCTCGAGAAAGACTCCTGCAGCTCCTATGGCTTAAGATAATTTTAGTACCAACGTACGTATCTCGTATTGCTTGTATAATAGAGGCTGAGGATTTCTGTCTTTGGTAATAGTAATGGATGGATGGAAATTGATACCCATTAAGGAACGAGGCTTGGCTATTTACTCCTTAACTACCTATTAATGTATCAACTCTTTTGGCGTTATTGCCTAGCCACCGCACTTCAGATAGTATGCTTTGCGACAACAACTAGCGAAAAACTACCCGTGCACCGGGTTGTTCCTATCTGTCTCCTGCCATCCTGGGCCTAGTGCATATAATCTGCACAACTTCGTACCGTGCGCAATTCTAGCTTTGTTTTCTTGGTCTACGGAAATAACGAGGTTCCATGGATTAATAGTGGTTGGTTGGCCATTTTACTCAATTTGCATTATTTGAAATGATCTGAAAATCAGGCAAACGCGATGTACTCCAGAATCGATTTTGATTCGTTCCAAATTTTGAGGAGGTGCAATGCAAAAGAATACAAGTCACATATGAACGAATTTTGGAAAAATGTAAAAGAGCTAATCACGTTTTTTTATTTTTGTGGATAGGCATCTTTTTGCATGGTACTTTCTCATTTCTCGAATCGTTCAACAGAAATTCGATCTGGGTGGAAAAGGAGACGCACGTTGTTGCGCTGATAGTGATAACTCAATACCGCCAACGGGTTGGCTATTTGCCGGTAGCAAAGCTAATGCAGTCAAACGGCAGTTAGATAAATCCCATGGAACCAATCCGAGTTCGAAGCATACCGTATCTTAACTATGTAGTCAGAAGAGCGAAGCTCACGTGTTCCTTGAGTTTTAACGGTTTTAATGCATAAAAGGGGGTCCGTAGCTTACGAACGAATGTGTACAACGAAACCCTGTACTGGGAACTGAACACGTAACCGCATGATGAATTATACGGCTCGATAAGGTCGTACGTGCTAATTTATTATCGTTGTAATCCTGATTTTTCTATACCTTATGAAAAATCAGCAAACGACGTGGACGGCAAATGTAAAGGCAGAGGCCATGACCACGCACGAAGAGTGTGATGAAAAATTGAAATTTATTAGCCTAGTATAGTGGCGGGAATCCCTTGCTACATAGATATTTTCCTGCTGCCACCCACTCGCTGCACCTGACTCGGCCCTGAGCACGGTTGACAATATTTCGAACCGCATTGCATTCTCCGTTAATTATTTATCCGACCTTGTACGTTAATTGGCGACACATAACAATCCGTTCGATTCCCACGCGTATATACGTGAGAGGTTTCCAAATGTTTTCACTAACAATCAGCAAAAATTCACACCACCTAGATAGAACGAGAGAAATAAATTGATCCTCGTTCATCCTGGGCTAGTTCTGTTTCAATAAAGCAACGCCACTTCGTAATGTGTATAAATTGTCGACGAAGGGCGGAACGCGAGGTGCCGATATGCGATAAATCTGTTGACGGTGATAGACGATCCGAGGTGGTCATGGCTCCAAGGGCCTTCTTAGACGGCTCTAGAACCGGAGATAGGGTGCATAGGTGCTTCTCGTATATACTGCACTAGCGATCCGTTAAGATCACCTGTTCGCCTTAAGCTTGGCGCGTGCTTATGTCTTAAGTAATGCCCTCGAAGAACTGAACGGCGTAATTCATACCTTCGTGATTACCACCAGCATCGAATCCTATATCAAGTAATTGTTATCCAAGAAACAATGTCTTATATCTGGATACTCCTGGTGGAACTGTGAACGTGAAGAAGAGAGTTTTCCAACATCCTGATGTCTCTAGAGGGTCAGAATCAGACCAACTCGCAATAACCAGCTTCGTAACCAGCTCCGGGTATCCAATCGGAAGATTGTTGATAGGAGAACTCGTCAGTCGAAGAGCCAGTAATTGTCGCTGAGTAACTGAAGGCACTGGGGATCTTCGGGTCATTTCACGGTTCGATTGCTTCAGGGTAAGGATGAGATTGTTACGCCCACGCCTTTGCCCCACCGCAAGCATGGGCCACGAATGGTACTGGTAAGAGGATCAGGCTGGCCAGGACCTCGCAATTATCGGTCAAGCACAGCAAGAGTTTCGGCTACCTGGAGTCACTCGGCTAACCACCGTCTACGTTTTCACCTTCAGCTCAAACGCAACTTCTCACTCTATAATGAATGTTCAAGACTTGTTTCGTAGAGCAGCAGATAAGTGTCCATCGATTTTTTATAGTGTCCTGGAAAATAGTTATACGCAAGAAAATGTAATACGGTAGACCCTTCAAGTGAGAATATCCTATGTTCAATTAAGGCGGGTCAAATGAATTGGGGGATGAAATGACACATGAGATGACACATTTAATTTCGGTGCTTGAAAACTTCATGATGATGGCGTGAAGTGTGATAGGTCAAAATATCTTCGGCATTTAATGCTCCAAGCAAACGGTGAACTTTTTTCCGACGGAATTTCCGACCGGGTGTATGACCAGTTGAAGGATCATCATCATCATCATCATCCGACGGAATTTGCGGGGTGCCTTCTACTCTTCTTCGATCAGCTATTGGATTATGCCCAGAGAGTTTGGATACTCTATGGAATGATTTTTCCATGTCACGTAGGGGTTGCATATCGTGCGCCCGGAAACATTCATCTGCGAGTATCCAGACTGGTTTGATTTACTGGACCCATCGGAGTTCTTCCAGGCGGAATTCCGCGGTTCGTAAGGAAAGGACTTTTGTTTCCGTGAGCGCAGTTAGGTGCCAACTAAGCGGATATTATATTGTACTTAGCGAAGATGGTATCGGCCAGTTTCTGCCCGCCTCGTAACTTGACCACTGCAGTCATTAGTATCGAGTTTCTCACGCCTCTTACGTTTACTGTAGTGCTGTGAGTTTACACGTTGTTGCAGCTTCGACCAGCCAATACCTATCTTGCGTATCATCACGCTCGTAAACAATGATTTATTGAAAAATAGGTCGCCCACCGACCCCCGGCTGCACCATGCGGTCTTCTTTCCTGATCTTCAGTTTGCATTGTGTGCACAAAAATCTTACCAAATAGTATCACGATATAGGTTTTAATCCTACGAAAAACTTTGAAATTTGTGTTCGTCAAGAGTTCAGAGATGGAAGTTTATATCCTACTATCTGAGCCTATAGCCTCGCCGCAGATTTATCGAACCAGATATAGAGCCTCGAGTTACTCGGGCTCGGGTGAGATAGGCGGGTCAGAGACTTATGTAAAACATGACCTGAATTGAATAATTTTGAATATAAACTGACGTGTTATTTTCTCCACGGTGCCGTTCCGCAGCCTCTTGCGCACGAATCGGGAGCACGAACGATCCCGACAACAAACTTTAATTTTTAAGCTGTCGCGTGCTGCTGCGACTGAGTCAACCTCTACGATGAATAACTAGTTCCATAGCTCTGCACAATGGACATTCAGCTTTTCTTTAGTTGCATTAAGGCTCTTTGGTCGTATCGAGTAGAAAACATGGATTATAGTCCCTGGAATGAAGAGTTTTGTCAGCAATCTACAAATCGTTTGAACATGAAAGTACTTTGCGTAAAAATTCCCAGTTTCTTACCCTAATCAGGTGTTTCTTTCGTTATGATTTTTGCCCGAGGATCTCTAGCCGTATCTCGTTAGGTCCATTAACGTGAAGAGTAGACATGAACCGAAGGAAACTTAACGTCTAATGGATCCCAGGACTCGTCAGAGTAACTGACAGTTCTGCCTGCGTGCCTGACCCCGAGTACCTACTCGTGCGCACACCCGCGCCTCGTCCACTTTTAACCCTAAGTATTACCTGTAATAAGGCGGTCTTGACGCCGGAGTTCAATGAGAGGGGGAGGTAATTGATAATGTTAACCGAAGAGGTTAATCCGCCGATTTATGGGCAGAGCGCGCGGTGGATTTTTCGGATTTGCCAAATTGAGGGATAATCAGATGATATTAATGATCCCTTCTCGCCGCTAGTGGAGGCATAGGGCGAGATAAGTGGAAATAGAAAAACCTTCAGCTCTTCTAGCGGAAGATCAAAGCTCTTGCTGAACTAATCTCCGATGATACCGTGCGGACGTGCCGCGCATGTACTCTCGAAGATCAAGCTAGGATGCCCCTTCGCGTCTTAACCGCACTTCGTTAGCCACAACTTGCTCGTATAACTTTGCCACGCGGATGATCTCTCGCACTCTTTAGTCTCACATCGCATATTATACATTTATTCAAAGTTACGAGTACTTACACGATTTCTCGCTCGTTACACGCAAAGTAGAAATATATAGCACGCCGGTATACGAAATCTGTCACAAATTTTATGCAGCATTCGTCAAAAACAAGCAAGAAATTTGACGGAAATTCAAACTCTGAAGTGAACCTCTTGTTCTTTCTTGATTTCGTCAAATAATAGTTTTTGATGAATGTGCGCCTCTCTGACGGCAGCATAATTGATTGATAATTGGCCAGATCTAGGTGCTAATGGCCAGAAGACAGGAGGGTTAGGGGGATAGATACCCAGATGTTACGATGTTATATTTGACCCCTAAAAAGTGATTATAAGAATAAGTTAGCCTGAACGATTGTCTGAAGTATTAACGGCGCTGTAAGTTTTCGCGGTTCGTTAGCGGACAATGAATTATACGAGGAATAGGTCGTGGTTAATTAATAATGTTAATTGTAATTACCCTGAAATTTCTTACGTAATTGGTGATTCTCAGCAGAACGCAAGCTGCTCGCTTGCTGGCCACAGATGGCTTCTCTCTCCGCTTATATAGGTGTGCTGGAGCATCAGAGAGATGTGAATTTCACGTCCATTAGCGGGCAATCGAGATACTTGGCAAGAGAGAATCAAACGATCGGGTTGTTGCGCACGAGCTGAAATTAACCATCTAACACCATCCCTTCCAATAGCGGCTTGAGTTCAATAGATTTCCGTGTGAACCAATGACTCCGTCCGGATTCCACATTCCTTGAATTCTGACCGCCAAGGTATTGGCACTCATGCAAGTTTAATTAGTAACAGTAATGTCACGGGTATTTAACATGCTTGTCGCTTTGCGCGCGTGCACAAGAAATCGTTCGTTTCTGCGGTTCTCGCGACTCGCGATCTGCAAAAGAGACGCGCATGCATCTCGCACCGGCTATTACAATATTCATAAGTGCTAGAAAATCCCGGCTATAGCTCGACTACTTCTGGACCGATCGTGACACATTTTGCTTCTGGGTCATTGACCCTTTGCTCAGCTCCGCTTGTTGTTTCATGATTTCTGGAATTCATTCTAACCTCACCCACCTTTCATCATCCCATACGCTTCTCTATACGTTTTTTCCCTGGTTTTTCTACCTACACACGCGATTAGTCTCACTCAACTATTTCTAAGCATCCGGTCAGAAACTTTTTTCAAATCTTAATAATTTGAATTTATTGATTAATTTTGGTTTTTTCTTGTGTTAGTTTCAGGTTCCGCACCGTTGCAGCCATTGAGAGATGTCGCAAGGGAGAAAGAACGGGAAAGAGCGAGGGAAAGAGAACGGGAACGTGATCGAGAACGGGAAAGAGAGAAAGAACGGGAACGCGAGAGGGAGAGGGAGAGGGAGCGGGAAAGGGAGAGGGAAAGGGAGCGAGAAAGAGAACGAGAAAAGGAACGGGAAAGGGAAAGGGACAGGGAACAACGGGAACGGGAGAGACTACGGGAGAGAGAAAGAGAACGGGAACGAGAACGGGAACGGGAAAGAGATCGGGAAAGAGAACGAGATCGTGAAAGAGAGGTGACAGCGTGCGTTGCCGAACCCCCAGACGCCGTTCTAGTATCTTCGTCCGCAGCCCTTCTCACCCTTCAGAGGATAAAAGAAGCTTCTCTGTGAGTACATTCATTTATCCGAAATTATCCCATTGAAATCACTTTTCCGACTCCCCATGAACGTACTGCAAACTGGCCATAGGCATTGGCACGGTATTAGTGCCATAGCTGCCAATACTGACAGCTACCAAGGGCCAAGCTTTGCCCGAGTCAAAATCAACGTTTGGACAATTTTAGGTCGTTAACACCGGACCAACTCATGGTGCCGTGAATTGGCACTAAATAATCCGTAGCCAGTATAAAACACCATATTGACCCAGTGTATTCCCAGTACAGAACTGCAACTTCCGGCTGAGCCCCGTTTATGTTCACTTGTCAGTATTACCAGAGACTATTTCCTCAAATGTGAAGATTCTGAAAATTTTTATCATTAGTACGTACTTGAAATGCTTTGAATTCTCTCAAAAAAATTAGCAAACTTGAACGTTCGAATTTGCCAAGCCAATATGACTTACCCGATTTGCCCTGCATGAAAAACAGTGGACATGAAAACTTGACAAGCTTCCGCGGGGTTCAATGGCGATTGGCAAGTAATTTGAATATTCGATCGACTTCGGCGTACGCATGGCTCGCGAATTATGATACATTTTGAAACGTCGTTGCGCTTCTGTGAATACAACCATCGTGTTCATCTGAAATTGAAACGTCAGATGGGAAAATACTACCTTGACTCGAGCCAAGGTATACACCTACGCATTCCGACCCCCTGCAGAGCTTCGTGTCTCTGTCGACAATTTACGACAAATCGCTGTGTTCTGATCAACGTATGTAAAGCCATCCACCTACTACCCACCAGTACCAATTCATGAGATTTGTCCTCGGAGAGAAGTTCTTGCTGACTTCAAATCGCGCTGTCCAAGTACCTTTGGAAACTATGAAGCGGTGATTATTCCTCACCTTGAGTATGCATGCATGTTTCAATGGTCGAAAAAACAGTAAACGTACAAAATCTGAGGTCTTACGATTAGCATAAAATTGTTACAGAAGATTTCAATGGCCCTTGTCAACTCGAAGGAACAGTTACAAAATCAGATTCAAATAACTTTGTACCGTTGCTCGCGCTTCACATAGTCTATTATAAGCTATTACAAGCCTCTACCCTCATCGGAACTTTTGCTTGCCATTTTATTCTCATGCGATAGTCTGGGTCCATTTCTAACGCAAACGGGTAATTCTGGGGTACAGAAATTTCCCATCGAAAACGAACCTGAACAGACACTCGATCTTTTGCACAACTTGACCTCCTTTAGAAATGCTTAACACACCAAACCGTCCACTTATACTTTTACGACGTGATCACGAGTTCGATCGACCATTGTCACGGCAGTGAAGATGACTCGAAGATGAAATAATGGCACGAGCTTCGAAAAATCCGAAGGTGGAAGTAATAATGCCTCCGAAGTACCATCGGGACGAAAGTGCATATCGGATTATACGGAAGGGGCAGCAGGGCCTAGCGAGGAAAAGGCACAGTGCCGTAAACACAGGGTTCTCGCTGTTATCCAATCACTATCTTTATAGGCAATTAAGAATAAAAACAGTAATCAGACAAGTCGCGGTTGAGCCAGAGGTGGCCAGGGCCAGGTTATATTCGGCATTAGGCCAGTAGTGTAAAGCAGGAGAAGCTCACAATAGGTGCGGCATGGTATGGCACGTTAATGAAAAGCTGCAGTCTATGGGGCGAATTACCGCACGAAATAATTTCTGTAACTTTACGATGTAATGACCATAGCAATCAAATGCTGCAAAGAACGAATTAGGAATTACAGGACCTAGAAAGATGAGAAAAAAAAAACATAAAAAAAACTACATTGCAAGGCTCGCAAAGTTCTTTGCCATTTCCGGGGGTCGGATCGTTCGAGATTTTCACTTGATATGATTTCAAATTTAAATTTAAATAAGGCACCCTGTGACGAGCGATAACCCGGTGTAATATTTCAGATCCTTGTCGTACAGGTTGCGGACTTGTTGGCAAGGAGCAGTGGAATTGCAGGATAAGATCAGAGGCACACAATGACAATGCGAAACACGGTAGCTCCTGGTCAAACATCTTTCCTCCACCTCTTTGCCTCGAACCCCGTTCTCAGTTCTTGGTCCACCTTATTGCCGCCTGCTTACGCGTTCTTATCTCGACACGAAATTTGAAAAACTTGTCCTGCTATATATACCTACTCTCCTGCCCAATCGCATTAATTATCTCTTTTTTTTTCTGTACCGGTTTTGAATGAAGCAAGTCGTATGCATGTACTCTACATCCCTCCTTCTCGGCATTGCACATTGCCAGGATTATACCATGTGTATCATCATCTCGTGAATACCCGCCCCGAAAAAGAATCCTCTTGCATCATATCGCGTGTCTGATAACATGATGAAAAAAGAACTTCAATTGTAAGAGAATGTATAATATAAAAATAAAAAATTTCGACAAGTCGAGTCAGGCGCATACGACCTGATAAGTATTTTTATTCTGTCCTTCTTAGCCCATTTGTTGGGGGTACATCCAAGTTCATTTTTTTTTTCCAATCTATTCTCAGGTTTTGACATCTTATTATTGCACAGAACTCTAAAGCTCGTCTTCTCGAACTTACCATTTTCAAAACGGTTACCACGATTCCTCCGAAACGGTATATCCGATCATATTATACGATTATACATAATGATTAGACCTTTAATACGTAAGCTCTCACAGAACCGATTTTTTATCTGATTGTACGTTTTTTTTTAAACTAAAAAGCTAAAAATCATGAAATCGGTTTTTTCTCATTGTAGAAATTGATATTTTGACCGAATTACAATTCATCAAAAATCGTTTCTGTGAGAGCTTAGAGGTATTAATGCTACAAACATCCCGTATGGATCTCAAATTAATCGAATATACCGTTTCGGAGGAATCGTGGTCACCGTTTCGAAAAAGGCGTTTTCGACGAAACGCGCTCTAAAGTTCTGTGCTGTAATAAAATGTCTCAACCTGATAATCGATGAGAACAAAAAAAGTCAACTTGGATATACCATCAACGGCCAAAAGTCTCATTCCGCAATTCTGTTAGTCTTTCAATTAAATTTTCATTTCCGGATCGATTGACACAAACTCGAAATTCAAACTTGACCATTTCTGATTCTAATATCTGATAGTAATAAAGAGATCTGCAATGTAGGTATCATTTTTGTTTTACCAAACCGCCTCTTGTGATTCCAAATCCGATTCGTGAAATTTCGGTCTGCACTCTTATCCGCGAATGGTGAAATGTCTGCGTGTATGAATAGCGTATGAATGCGAGAATGAATGCCTCTTCATAGCTGTCAGAGGATGAATGGTAACAGAGATGCGCTTTGCTCTCAGCAAAGTCCCCCGAGGATATATTGGACTGAGGAATTCTCGCGTTTCGAAGCGAAGCGGCTCCCGTTATTATCTTCTGTCGTATGTCTGATGAATCTCGGCTTCTGGTAGAGACGGATTCGCGACCGACAGCTCGCGGAAAAACTGAGAGACAAATGGGAACAATTCAGCGAAACGTTCAACGCGCAAAGATTTATTCATCTTTGAATATGAAGACGCCGTTGCTCTCCCAGCGGCTCTTACTATATATTACCGCACAGTCAGCTGCTGACGAAGTCACAAAAGTCTGCTGGATAGGAAATTGAATCTCAGCCAAGACGGAATTATACATAGAATAAAAAATTGAGTCCAGCTATATTGCGACAATCGATACGTCGCTAATTCGATCATCTCATTTGACAACTTGATAACTGTCAATACTCCGGATAATTTAGCGAATTTTCCTTCTTCACATGAATAATTAGACTCTTCTAAAAAATTCAATAAATCAAAAAGGTTCGATTTATCTTGCAGAGTATTCCACAAGCGACCAGCGCCCACGACCGGACTGGGTCCAGGGGCAAGAGGCAATGGTGGCGTCGGAGGCGTCGGTGGAGTCGGAGGAAACGGAGGTGGCCTGGGGGTGGAAAGCGAGTGTGGAGATGCGTTAAAAAGACGTAAGGTGCACCGCTGCGACGTGGCAGGTTGTGACAAAGTTTACACGAAGAGTTCGCATCTGAAAGCTCACAAAAGAACCCACACAGGTGAGTCTATTTAACTTACATCGTGTGAAAAATTTTACAAAAATCTGTCCAGATCGCTATTATGAATACACGTTGAAATCACAAAATTATATAGAATTATATATCTGAGAAAATTTTTATCTCTTGTACAAATATAATTGGATAATTTATAACTTGCTTGGTAAATGCCAGTCCGGTGTTTATTGTTTGTCGAAATATACGCGCGAGTGTTGATAATAATTCACAAATCGCCTAGCTTTCTTTCGTCACTCGATAAAATATATAGAGAGAGACGCAGCTGTGAGACTGAAGATAATCTTCTATGTGAATCACGTCCTCCAATAGACTCGGGTCTCTGCGGGCTAGGCTGTATAGGTATAAGGTTCAACCTGCAGGTAGGATAGATTGGAAGATTGAATCGGATATTGGCGGGGGTAGGTATAACAAGAGAGCAAGAGAGAGAGGGAATATAATTGTACAAAACGCCGGGATAATCGGTGCATTGTGAAGTCATCGAGATCGGTATCGGAGATTCATTCATAACAAGGCAACGTGTAAGTCCCTCCTGTACACGCATTGTTACCCCGGGGGCAATCTCGGGGAAGGAAGGTAGGTAGGTACCTACATACAACACCGGTAACTACCAACGATAGGGAATTTGCTCAAAAAGGAGTTAATTAATGAGATTACGCCGCGCTCTGTGTGTTATATTCGCTTTCTCATTTATTATGGATATAAATGCATCTCGGTGCAGTTGACGTAAATGGTTAAAGGAAATTACTGTATTCTATCCGAGCTATGGGGAGCCTTGTTTTGATGCAGATTCACATCGTTCTGCAAGTCTCTTCCCACCGTTCTCGTATCTCTCTGTCAAAATCCCGAATTCGAAAAAAAAATTTCGAGAATCTATTCCAAAAATGTCGTCCCAGTTTCCATTAGAGTTGTTAGAAATTTCGGTGTTTAACCCTTCGTGGTCACACAAGGTAGAATCGATCCGTACATCAACTTTTGGTCTGAATATCCCATAGTCCTTGGTTTCTAACGAGACTTCCGGCATCATCCACCTTGAGTTTGAAGTATCCCTTAAAGGTACGGACCGTTAATCATTTGAAAGAAACATTGTCCTATAACAATATACCGAATGAGCAACAACTTGCACGCGGAATAGATCCCTCTTTTGTATCGTGCACTATAGTACTATTCTTTTCATCAAAAGTAACACATCTTAGGAGCATCAGGTTCAAATTGTACTTAAAAATATAAAAAATTGACAAAGTCATGATTGTTTCAGCAAAGGAGCGTCTTTTCTGCGTTTTTATACCTCTATGAATTTATACATATAATTAACACTTCGCAATTCTTCTCATCCAAATCAATTTTTTGTACGTGATCTATAATATTCATAGCATGTTCAGTAATATTTTCAACCACTTCGGATGGATACGTTGGTCACAATACCTTTTAGGTAGAAACGACCCAGTGTGACTACCGCGATTGAATTTCAAGCAAGAAGGGTTGATTTTTTTAATCCTTCGGTATCAATGTACCGATCAATGTGATCGGCTATCAATGTACCGATACCCGAATATCGGAACAACGAATAACCGAATTATGAATGAACCAAAAAAATTAAAATCCTGAAAATCTCGTGACATGCTCAGCGAATCCGCTGGTCCTATATCAAATTGCAATTTCAGAGAAAACGGACACTTTTACACTTGAACGTTTCATAAGCTAGTTGACTTGGAACTCGCGACATTTTCCTTATTCCTATAATACAGACGTATACCGTTTTTTGGCCACCCTAGTATCGATTATGGTCATAACTTTCTCTATTTGTGGCCATACCCATTACCATGTAAATCAAGGCTTGACCACAAATGGTACAAAAATGTTCTAACAGCTTCAATGATGGAAAACTCCGTTTTTGAACAATCAAGTAATAAAAAGTTAGGTTCAATATTTGCTGTGGGACACGTTTTTATTAATAATTTAAGAATTGAATAGATTTAAAGTGCCAAAAATGAATACCTAATACATTTATCAAACATAGCGACAAATGGCACACCTACCCCAATCGGTATTTCTATAGTTGGAGGCAGAAAGGTAAGCCGAAATGAAAAGAATTATACCGATCAAAAACTGCACGCCGAAGATCGATATCAAATTTTGGATACCTAGCACCCCTATAGCTTCCATATTTATTGGTATAATACACGTTTATAATCATCGGTAGAAATAAATAATTCTGTAGAACGGTCACGTCGAACGGTCTGTTACTTGAATCTCGTTAAAACCCGCGAAGCTCGTGCCCGTGTTTCGAACTCACGGGCACGGCAGACGGTTCGGTGAATCATTGACTCGAACCAGGAGACGGTGGTGGGGAGGGCGTGGTCGTGGGAACCAGGATCTTCCGTCTAGACCAGGGTGCACTATTAACTTGCGGTGCTCAACTCGCGAATCCTTCGAATCGCGAATCGCGTGTTCGAATCGAATTATGTTTATCCGGCCTCGAGATGCTGCCGACTAAATAAAAGAAAAGGTCTTATCTTATAATTTGATCCGCGGAAGAATCGGCCCAAGAATTTACAACTCTGGGATCATTTATAATGCTGCAGAAAAGTGATAACTGGCTCACGATTAGTTCAAGCGACAAAAAGTGACTCGAAAAAGAAAACATATTCACTATTAACCGAGTCTATTTCATACGCGCAGTTTATAGTTGCTAGTAGAATTTATATTTGCATAATATTTGCATAGGTCGCATTATACAAATATTATAGTAAAGAGGGTTGTTGTGGCCAGCTACTGGTATAGGAGGGACCTTAATGACCGTGGATACCAGGCTTCAACGTAGGGAGTGTACCTTGCGGAGGATTACGCAGCAAATTACAGTTGATGTAGTCACTGCGAAGCAAAGATAGTACCTAAAGGGAAACAAGAAAGAATAAAGAACGGTAAATACCTACCTAGGGTTTCATGAGTGCCGCAGCTGATCCCACGGTTACTTGAATAAATAATGTCTCTTTAATGTCTTTTCTCGATACTTATTATATGCCCCTCGATATTATAACTGACAATTAATCTTCCAATATTTTGTAAAAACCACGAGAAAAAAAAAAAAAAAAGGAGGGGAATTTTCTCTGTAGGTACAGGAAGTCGTCAACAATTGTATTTTTCGAAAATTTATTCATCTTTTCATATCGCGTATGAGCGCCTTTCGCCTTTTAGGTCGTAAGCTTGATTATATGAAAACGTAGAGTGATCGCACGATAGCGTGAGGTCTGACGGACAGGAGGATGGCTACGGTAATCTTATGTATTAATTAAGACCATTTACCCAACGCATAAACCCGACAACTACGTGTATACCGCTTTTTCAATCCAAGTTACCTCGTTCAATTTAACACACAGTTTTATATTGGTTATATGAAACAACGTTCATACTTGCTATAAAATTTCTGTGATTTTCGTTTTTGTGTAGAAAAAATATCATTGCAGCTCTCTATGTACAGGAAATGAATTCGTGACTACGTGTGATATTTTTACTACATTATCACGACTGTAAAATAAGTTAGACACAAAATTAGAGGTCTAAGTGTCTGTTAGAAATTTAGGTAATAGCTTCATTTATTTGTGCAAATTGACCAATACCATATATATTCATAACCAACATCGATAACGTAACTCCGACGAAAATTTTCACATCTTTACAGCTACTCCATAATTTACCCAAACTGAATGTTTAGCGATGATATTATACTTGGACCGTTCTACGTTCTCAGTAGAATGAATTTTTCAAATAGATTAGGGAATACATGAGAACTATTTATAAATTGCAGCCTGATTAGTTATTTCTCACGCGAAAAGAAAATGATCTCTACATCAATGGTGAAATGTGATGAATAAGATATATGTATAGACAGGTATCAGCTCGAAGCGCGTGGACATAGCTTCTCTATACTTCAGACTCACGTCTCACGATGAGGCTTAACCATAACGTGCCAAGATCCTCATAGCTGGTAATTAAATAATTAAGTCTCGCTCCAAAGCTCACAGGTGGTTGGTCCCGTCTTGTCGTGCGCGTATTTGTATGTATGCGTGTACATTATGCTATCGCACGTATGCCGGACAAGAATTACACCTGACCGACAATGACTGTCATGTTTCGTTGGCAACGGGAAGCGCTAAAGATCCTTGGGCGTGATGCCCGGGTTTTTCCTCACGGAGGTCATAGGCCGCGTCCGGGATGTTGAAGATCGCGGACTGGAGGCCGGTGAGACCGTCTTGATATTTGGCCCTCAGGTTCAAAATTCGCTAGCTAGTCGGTAGCTTCTATAGAGCTACGATTGAGTCATTGCCAAATAAACATTAGGCAAGATTTATACCCGATACCGGATCTTCACGCCCATCCAAAAAACTCGATATATTCAAATCCTGTTATTCACACAGACTAAAAACTCACCAACAAAAATCATTACTCGTAGCAAATGATCCACTATAATCAACACCCCATAGATTTTTCCCGTTTTCAAGAGCGACAAATCCAGTCACTTTAATGAAAGTATACTTTAGACAAAAATCAGCAAAGCCAGAAAATCTCGAGTCCGGCTTAGATCCGTAATAAGCAATCACCTAATGAGGTCGCGGCACGAACTAAAGGATTTTTCTCACGGACCTAATTCGGTGAGTTTGTAATTCAGGGACGTCGGCTAGATTAGAGGACGGTGTGAACCTTGATGGATTTTGGGTGGCAACCGAATATTTTCAGCCGAGCAAACATGGGTAGGTATACAGGTTAACCGCGAACCTCTAATCAAGAAGGAGAAAATATCTACGCGAGACTTTAATTCGCCTCATTATATATCAACGAGCTATATGTTCCGGAGCAATTCTCCGTAAACACCTAGCCGAGACGAATTATTTAAAAGTCTTTTAGCCGGCTCACAGCTCAGATCATTAACCATCAAGGCGTCTCCTCGAGACGATCCGATGCCTTGGAAACTTTTTCCGAACATCACTGACTGAGTCCGGGTTTTTGCACCGTGACACCATGAATGTCAAAGACAAAACGGTCTCTTTACCTCGCGGATATATATCTAGCCGTCAAAATTTTACCTTCTGATCACAAATCCATCATCCCAGAGACATTTAAGACTTTAGAAACGCGATTCAGTGTCCATGTGAAGGTAACATTGGAATATAAACACGTGTGTGTGTGTGTGTGTGTTCACGTGAGAGTTTTGCATCTTGAGTCTCTGCTACAAGTTGTGATTCATGCTCCGAATGTACGGTCGACGGACGTCAGTATGGTGCAGTTAACTAATGAGATCACCGACGTAACGCGGTGTTAATCGATGGTGCAATAAACATATTATAAATTGAAGAAAGGAGCTATAAGACAAAGAAAAAAAGTTCAATCAAAAGGCATTATTAACAGGAGAATTCATCCATCTCTTCTTTCACTGGCTATACATAAGTATAATGTAGGCTATGAAGACTCGTAGACGTATATCATCGTTCAGCTAGTTGCTAATGGCTAATCACTTCCATTTACACAACCATACGGACTATTACGCTTCCGTGCCGTCAACATTTTATATATACCTCTGCGATTTTGAAGGATGACATATGGTCGTTTATCAATCGAATAACACAAAATTACCATTTTTATTAACTTGTAGGGATCCCTACAGCTGATAGAGCGACAATCGCGGAATGATGGAAAGAATTTCAGAAAATAGCCACTTATAGTTGATGTACAGTATAGAAAGTGAGCGATAATCTTCTCGATAGCAAATCAATGAGTTAAATGAAGTATGAAACTCCTTCAGGCGTCAAAGATTCCACGTTACAACTTCATTCTAGGGAGAATTGAAAAAATTAATTTAATTTGAGGCAATAAAACTAAAGCCGTATAGTCATAACGAGCAAAACACTTTCAAGAGGCAGTATCCTCGTTCTAATTGTCAATGAAACGAGGCATCACTCGTACACAAGGATCTGATCAAGCGTACACAAAACGTTCATGGCTCTATGCAGATATAGACTCTTCTGAACAGTTCACCCCAAAATCTTACTATCGTCATAAATTTTGATATTCATGAATGGGATCATCATGGTACAAAAGGTTTTGAAAAACATGATGTAAACGGGTTATCCTTGTATTGTCGAGACTCGTCAGTACCGTTTAGTCTCCTGGAACGTCAACGAGCAACTTGATTCCGGAATATGATCTACGATCGTTGACTAGTGTCATGTCAAACACGAAAGACCCAGTTCCCAGGGGGCACTCTGGTTCTGATCACGATTAGATCCCAAGTCCTCTCTGCACCGGTTGCCCAAGCGAACAATCACTTTGATTGACAGGTGGTAAAATACATGTCTGACTGCTTGTGTACGGGGCGAATAAAACTCCCGGCAATCACCACCTTGATTTTTTCTTTCTTTTTTTTCCTTTCATTTTTTTTTCCAAACTCATCATATCCAAGTAACTGACTTTTCGATTAGAGTTTTGTGTCGCTGATTCGACCAGCATTGTGACACCGTTACCTATATTCTCAATGATTTCACACAGATGATAAGAATTAGTGCTGATTTCAATGTAAAGATCCTTTCAACGTATGAGAAACGCTTTTTCATAGACAAGAATCGCTTATCCCTGGGCCAACCCATTTCGATTTATTAATTTTTTTCCCTACGGTTTCTTATACTTTTACTGGCCGTCAAATTAAATTCGTGACAATATAATTT
The DNA here is from genome assembly GCA_963989295.1 of Ametastegia equiseti. Taxonomy (NCBI): domain Eukaryota; kingdom Metazoa; phylum Arthropoda; class Insecta; order Hymenoptera; family Tenthredinidae; genus Ametastegia; species Ametastegia equiseti. The sequence continues at coordinate 13,086,026 of OZ022389.1, read as the reverse complement.
ATGATCATGTATTAATAACTGCAGCACCGGTAATGCCTGCCTTCTTTAATGAAAAAGGTTAATGATTTTATTAAGCCTGGAAGAGTTGAATGTGCCTCTGTAAAAAAAAAATGTGATAAATGAGGCTCTTGCGGTTAATTCTCGATTTTGCCTATCTCTTGCAATTGGACATAAAGGACGGTTGTTTTACGCTATTCACGGAACATTCCTTCGAGCTTACAATCCACATTTGTGCAATATATGTTATGCATACGGAATGAATCGTTTAGGAATCTTGTGTATCTTGAGAGCCTCTGAAGTTATTGAAACTCTTTAGAAATCATTTATCCGGAAAGATGTTCGGGTAGTCGAGTGACAATATATGTTAATGTTATACTGACGAGTCGCGGATGAAGCAAGCCACGTGTAACAATATTGACATAGCCTCTTGAGAAGGAATTAAAAGAAATATGTAATTACTTTTGACTATAAGATATGTCATTCGTACCAGGATCTTCTCACAAATAGTATATGGGTACCCTGTCCAAAGTAATGAAGAATAATTACTGCTTTGCCTATAGCAAATATATATGCCGTGGAGATAATTACCCACCGAGAATTTGTGTCATTATTTCTATACTCAATTATCTTCGCCTATTTGATTGGAGATAACGGATTAAAATGATACATACGTAAGTAGGATCGAATCAACCAACTATTCCACGTAAATCTAGAATTGCTGATGTTCATACGTCAGGCGTGTTCCTTACGCCATTCATTGGCAATAAAAATCAATCACACCGAGAATTGTCTACCAGGGGAGAATTGCCGATTTCCGTATATTGGCCTTTTTCGATCGTGACATAAATCCCAAAGGTAACTCGCTCTCACAGTCAGCCCAAGAAAATCATCCCATCCTCTGCAGCTAAAGCTCCATTGTTGAATTATATACTTACAGACGATAGAATACCGGAATATTACTCCAGACAACGAATCTCCTCACAGATTTCTATCGGATATCACATGCCCTAGATTTTATCGTAGATTTCCGTTGATCTTCTCCTTTCATCTTACCCTCGCCGACAAGGGCGTATGGGGTGGTAAGGTCAGGCCGTTTTTATCGATCATCGTTGGTCATCGTATCGCGTACCAGTTAACTGCCCCGTTGCAGAAACACGCAAACAAAGCCTCCCATCATCCTGTCCTGCAGAAATCCTCAACCATGTATAAGTCCAGATAACGATTCCGACCACTTCCGGTCACCACGATACCCATTTTTCTCGTATTGAGGGAGAGGAAAGATTCACCACTAGCTCTGAAACAGAACAAACATGGCGACTGGTGCCTGGACCGGGACTCGGAGTCCTGAATCCGAGCTAGATCCAGGATGATATCCTGGACTGCCGAGGAATAAGCTACATGCGTGCTGTGCCGATCACGACCGAGCATTATCTCATCGGTAACCGTTATTTCCGTCGTTCAGAGGAACAACTCGCCGGCGACGACCTCATGCGGTGGTGGTCCAGACCCAGCATATCGGATCTATCGCCTTGCCCTTCACGATTTTCACTGAACGATCTGCACGACCCTGTCTTATTCCTATGACGTACTTGGATTGAATGGCGAACTTTTTACTTCTTTTCAAATGAGAGATCGAAAATATTAGTTTTGCGTGAACCGCGTCTTTCGCGAATTCCCATAAACCTCAACTGTTGTTGCAGGACACCCTAGATCCCGTGAAACAAAATTTCAACCATACGTTGCTATAGAATCTCACAGGATAATTATTACTCGTGTCCTGAGTTTGAAAAAATTGCTATGTCCGGTGAGGATTGATCGACTGGTTAGGCCCGACCTTTGAAATCCAAAAACCAAAACCAAAGAGGTATAATGGTCCGGTGAATGACTCGGTAGAAAAATTTTAAACTTCACAGGGGCATGGCTTATTGTTTCTTGATGATGAACATTTGTAACCCCACACCGACTAACATTCTGATGATGAAACCGGGAAGGTCCATGAACGTGTGAATTGAATTGCAAAAATGGAAGGTGACTAAATGTTTCGTCTTTTTTATCTGTTACAGGAGAAAAGCCGTATCAATGTACGTGGGAGGGATGCACGTGGAAGTTTGCACGATCTGATGAATTGACGCGGCATTATCGCAAGCACACTGGACAAAAACCTTTCAAGTGCCACCTCTGCCAGCGTTCGTTCTCCAGGAGCGATCACTTGTCTCTCCATATGAAGAGGCATTGATCTAGCTGCAATTATACGTTTTGCGTCGTACGCATTTAACGACGACGAGTACATTCGGGACCTGATGAGCCCCTCCCCGAAGATGAGGTGAGATTACCGACCAGGTGAGGAGAGGACGGGTCGAGGAGGGGAACACTAGAAAAAAAAAACACAAAAAAAAAAACGTTCACTAGATTTTAGATGTTAGGAAGAAAAGAACGATTTAGTTGAGTGGTTTTCATTTTTGGTACATGACAAAATCCACTATAAATAAATATAAATCTGTATTGCGCCGTACTTCAAAATTCAAATTGCTGATACTTGCACGTAATATATTATATGTATATGGAGTAGATTTGACAGTTTGTCGCATTTATGCGGTAATAAAACTCGGCTCTCGAAAAATTCATGTGGATGTAGGAGGATATTTTACTCGGAAAAAATATATAAGGGAGAAAAAATAATTTAAAAAAAAAAACGCGCTGCGGGTTCAGCATGAATACGATGAAAAAGAATTCTCTGTTTCTATAGCTAATTATGTTTTTCGTTAAATTCCAATTTATTTAATACGATTAAATAAGGCCAGCTCAACTAGTCTAGAGCGTCATTATTATTACCTATATACTGTCGAAAGAAGAAGAAAAAAAAAAAAAAAAGAAGAAGAAGAAAAAAGGAGAAAGAAAGAAGAAGAAGAAAAAGTAAAAAATTGAGCCAGTAAAGTAATATTTTAGAATAATTAAGAAGTAATGAGTAAATAATTAGAGTAAATAACTATAAAATATTATATATAAATTAAATAAAACTCCGGGGACGGAGCTTGGGACTTAGCATGCTCAGTTAAATGAATAAAATCGTGATCAATCTAATAAGCAATGTGAACAATTAGATGAATTATAATATATATAAATATAAAACTATTCAAAATGCACAAAGAATTTCGCGTTTAGGAATGGACAATCGATACGAACTTGTAAATTCTAAGAGCCAGTATTAGACATCTACTCTTAAATCACTGTAATAATGAAATCATACCTCTTTTATAAGTTTCTATATGCGGAACTAATAACTATCTCTATCGTGCGCAGCTATATACATACATACATGAATAGATTAATACACGCACGTTGAGAGTTGCGTTTATATATCTCGCAATTATTTTGCAGAATCGATCGAAGCATATATTATATTATATATATATATACATACATAGAATATTCAAGCAATAGACGTTCTAAACGAAATCTATTCTCATTATAGATGATGCCAGTTAACGGACAGTACGTATATCATAACTATATATATTTTATGCTACGATCTAGCTAATACGACGTGTACCTATTCGTTTAATCTCATCGTCAGCTCAAAATTCACATTAGGGTATTGGCTAATTGAAGGTGCCTAAATCTCGTAAGCGCTGCAGAGGGACGCGGAAAGCACAGAGATGGACTTGCAGACAATCTAACGAACACAGTTGGGAAAAAAATAATGTTCCAGGAGGTCCACTATAATTTTTGTGTTAATTTTGACACGTTTTGTTAGTTGAAAAAACAGTATTTTAACTAACAACGATCGTTTTGTGTTGTTTTAATTACAAAAGAGTGTCAAAATTAACACGAAAATTATAGTGGGCCTTCTGGAACATTTTTTTTGTTTTCCAACTGTGAACTATGACACATTCATTCACGCGTTTGTTGCAAGCAATTCACATAATCGAAGAGATTAATTTGACATTTGTACATAGATACGTTATGTATAGTATGCAGTTTAAAGACTCGCGAAAGTTTGATAGTTGAATTGAATAAAGAAATAATTAAGTAAATAAATAAATAAATACATAGGTAGATAAATAGATAAGTATATCTAGTATTCGTTCACTTCTTAGACCCATTTTGCCTTTGCTAATGTCGTCTGCGCGATTACGAAAGGAAACGGTAATCATGAAGGGAGTTTAAGTAGTATAATAGCGAATAGTAAAACGGGCGAGTTCAGTATCGTTCGTTTTCAATATATACTTTTCGTTATTTAGATCGGCTGTTATATGCATTCATTATTAATAGCTGATATTTTATTATCTTATAACAATGGATATAGGTAATAAATATACTAAAGATAAAGAAACTTTGAAACAATGGAACAAGATGCCAGTATATACTAGAGCCAGTTATCATAAACCTCTACGTATAAGATTTATACATAAATTCACAATCAATTAACATTATTGCATACGCTAATTTATTATAGGAAATAGTGCCTTCTAACATTAAGAAGTCCAACGTTTTAGTGCGTATATTTCTAAGCTATAATGTTATTTCAGTTACTAGTGCCTTAAAAAATTTTTCAATCGCCTTTCGACACTTTCGTATGCTTATCTTTATTCTCATTTTCTATACCTGCGATACTATTTTATCGATGTTCAAATTGCCGAATTTTTCATTTCATCTTGACAAGAAAAATATTGAGAAAAAAAATAACCGTCAAGGGCTTATCGCGAGGGTGTAGATTACATTAATTTCGGTATCTTATTGGAGTTATGAAATTCAATCCTTAAACCCGAAGACGACGACTCCTCGCCACCCAAGACGCTGTTCGCGATCCCGATGAGTGATACTATCGTACCTCCAACTTCCTTGTACGGAATTCCTTTAGCGGCTGGGCGTGAGTAACTTGAGTACCACTCTTCTCATGAGTTATACCCACTGACCTCATGACGGCACCATTTTTGACTATTGTCATTTTTTCATCACTGCAGTACGTAACACTCACTTGCCGTGATTTTCACTCACTTCGAGATCTGATCCCAAGCCAGTCTTGCAAGACCCCGCGATATCACAATTTCACAATCTTTCATTCCATACTTCACACATACCTTCCGGTCTTGCTCGTCGTGGTCTTCTTTCTAAGTTTTTTTTTTTTTTTTTTGTCAGTAGAGAAATAAGTAAGGCACGCGACTGATTGAATATGGTGTAGATTATATACATGTAATATGTATCATTCGTCGTGTATTGAAAATGATTCAGCAGTTCGGAGACTGCAGGGAGGTACAGAGTGAGGTTATAGGTACTCCATCGCGTTGTAGAAAAATCCAATAGAAATCTTACAGATGTCCATAAAATCAAGCTTAAGCCCAGCTTATTTCTTATGGTAATACACGCCTATTCAATTTTCCCTAGATGGTCATCTATGAATGAATAGGAAGTAAGCAAAGGAGTTTCAGCTGAATGCAAACCGTTTTCTTTGAAGGCCCCACCCAAGAACATTTGCATTTCAAGTGCCTTAAGAAACGCTAGCAGACGACTAATTAATTAAGGTTATACTCAGTCAATTCAGCATATGAAAATGTATAACGGTAATCAAACGCGATGAACAAAACCACGGCGTTGCTGATCTTCCCTCTTTATCAACCACATCACAATCAAACATACGGACACAAATCGTTAAACATGAAACACATTTTATTGGGACATATCCCAACTAACTGATCATAAGCATAGATACAATTCGTGAATTTTATGCCCAATAGCTTCAACTGCATTACATTTTTCACCCTAACTTCGGACTGTTCGATTTTCTGTTTTTCAACTTTTTGCACTTTTTTGTTGGATCAACACTTGGCTATTTAAATATTTCAACTTTACCGTTTAGTATTCCACCCTATCGACTAACTTGTTAGAAATTGAACCGGACACATCTACCTACTTACTGATTTTCTGGAGTTTCCAATCCTCCGAAAAGCGGTTAGAGGTAGAATAGGAAAGCACAATCTATGTGCACAATGTGTAATTAGTAATCGCATACCATCGTTTTTAGGCAAATATCATAAAAACCCCGATGAAACTATACAATTATTAACTAATGAAATGGTACTCCTAACTGCTCAAACCTCTTTGGTGCTTTTGTATGTATTGAAAAGACATTAATTGTTAATCTACTCGTATTTTCAATCGGAAACAGACAATATACGTTTACTCGCAGAATCAGCCAGATCTTTGGCTGTAACGGGGCTTGAAATTGACGAAAAAGCTTCTTATATACATCCTCGATAATATTTTTCAAACTTATCTGATATCTTGATACATAAAATAGTCGAATACAATAAAGCGTTAGCCGAGTTTACGTCAAATATATAATATGAATGGAACTATTAGCCCGTAAGTTGCAATAATAATTATTGTAAAAAGTTTGTAAAGCTAGTTGAAGTAAAGAAATTCATAGCGTATTACATATATATATATATATATATATATATATATATATATATATATAGTATATACATAAATGTATACCTAATATTATTTTCTTTGATAACTAATGGGGGCCAGTAATTCTCTCTCGGATCTCGCACGGATTTATACACTATACGGCGCGCGGTATCTGACGCGAAATTCAAATTGTTTTCAATAATTAAAAGTTGGTTACGTCGTTCGCTATTTTTGCCAATCGTTTTCTCATCATTAGATTCGACCGGCTTTCCCTGATTATCATCGATAACGCTTACCACACCTCTAATTTCTTTTTACTTAAGAAATAAGTGTTGTAAGGTTTCGGTGAAAGCGAACGGCGTATCAAAGACTCAATATTTTTTGGAAACTTCAAACATAAGTAGCACCTCCAGGATATGGTTCATTCCATTCTGAATCCCGAGATAAACCTGATGGATGTACCTTTGCTGAGGTGTTCGAATAGTTTTAAGTGATACGTCCGAATGGAATTATAGCTGACATGCCTGCGCGCCAGTAACTATTAACTGTTAAGTAATATAATTATACTATATTTACGTTGCGTAGGTATATAGAAATAATAATTAATAATTAATATATTACGATCACTGCATAAACAAAGGCATTATTTTCAACTTTTAACTTTTTATCATACCTATTATACTATTATGCGTTGCTTAATGAATTCGCTATTACGTATCACGCATTCTCACAGGAGAGGTTCACTAGCTATTAAGAACTTAGATATTATGTAAATGAGGTTGTAATTATATTCTTATCATTGTTATTAATTGATGTATTTGATTTGGATTATTTATTTATTATAACAATTAAAGACATAGAATATGTATACCTGCGTTAAAAAAAAATAATAATAATAATAGAATTTATTGATCTATTGGAAAAAGATTTTTTTTTTTTTTTGTCTCGTTTTTTGTTATACGATACTATAAGTACGATGAAATATTGAATAAATATTTGATATTGGCCCATGATTCCTAATAGGAGTAAAATAACTGTATTATATAATACAAATCGGACATAATATGATAATTGACACATGTGCGTTTATGTTAAAAAATTGTTGGGTTGTGTGTGTAAATATTCAAAAACATAACAAGAAAAAAAAAACAGAAAAAAAATGAAACTGAAAAGAAAAGAAGAAAAGAAAAGAAAGAAAAAAACAATCATCGCGTGTGGTAGCACAACATTACACTTATATCCATAGTTTTTATTATTATTGAAATGATGGTTACATATTTTAGATATATTATTATTGTATTTGGCAGGGTTATGAGATTAAAATTGAGAAAAATTATCTATACAATCTATTTTCACCGCACACTTCATTTCAGGGTGAGTTCTTCGTCAAATTCTCGAAGAGTAAGTATTGTAGGTAAGCCTTCGTCTTTCAGCCTTCCATACATAATATTTTTTTTTTTTTTCTTTTTCGTTTTTCATTTTTCTGCATGCAGACTTACATTTCTCCTCATAAAATCCAGACGATTACCCTCGACCAATGAGACGCACCCATCGAAGACCACCACCCGTTCTATCTGGGTATAAATTTTTGTGACATTAAACCGCGGCGGCCACAGCCCTCGGGATAATTAAAGTCCCTGGGCTTTACGCATTTATGGATGCACTTGGAGAGATAAGTTCTATACTCCCAGCTTAAAGGTTACACGTGTTAACGGCCGAGGTACGAACGCGAACGCCATAATTTATTGTATTAGTCGTTGGAATAAAGTACGCGAACTGCCCTTGGCGAATTGTTCAGCTTATACGACGGAGAGGCGCACCCAGGTTTCATACCCTCAGGATGAAGGGAGGATATTCCATTATGCACTGAAAGCAGAATATTAACCACACGCTTTGAACTGCTTAGTAAAATCGGTAAACGCTACCGCAAATATATACCTAAGTTTGAATTTATTCTATTCGTTTGTCTATATCTACGCGTAGCTGAAAATAATCGATTACAACTAACGTATTATACACCCTGCATCCCCCCGGCGAATATCAGTAGCGGAAACCAAGTGCTCTGTTATTGCCATGTATGGAAAACGATCGGTGTTTGCAAAGGGGAATGCATCTTGAGCGGTGCAATTTATCCGCGTGCAATACGTACGGTAATTCTCGCGAAACTAGACTAATGTCGACATTACTATTACCGCTACTGAAATATGAAATCCAGGGTTCGTGTAGCTTGCCCAGCAACTTATAACTCAGTTCAGGGCAATACGCGAGAGCCAGTGCCACCGTAATACCACCGCCCATACGAGCCCAGGTCTTGGCACTGTGTACCTTATACACTCACCTCTGCCAACATAATTCTGCAAAGCGAGCTTGTTTCCCTATGATAAATGCCTTGCCGCAACTCAAAATCCTGATCTCCACTATCTCTCGAGATCCGCTGGATTCTCCCGCAAGTCTGAAGACGATATAACAGAGATCACTCGCTACTTAACCTAGCGAACATAAAAAAACATGAGTTTTACTGAAATCCTATAAGTTCTCTTGACCAAGTGATATACTTGGCCAGTTTCTGCCAAAAAACTGAATTCATTAGTAGAAGGTTCATTGAAATCGGTTGGGTAGTCATCGAGAAAGTACGATTCGCGTTTTCGAGGTGAGACCAATTGGTAATCAGGAAATTTCCAACAGACTTCCATATCACCAATTCCATTCTTACCACCTCGAAGACGCGATTCGTAGTTTCTTTCAAACTGTACAACCTACCGGAATAAAACTCAAGAGATTAATGCTTCGCTACGGCAGAAACTGGCTGAATATCTTACTGTTTGGAAAAAACGAATAGAATTCCAGTCAGATTCATATTTCTCATGTTAGCTAGGTTAGGTTCAAAGCGACTAGTACCATATCGCCTGAAACTCGTGAGTGTGGCAGAAGGCGTAAAGCTTACACGAATTCTAAGTATACACTTGCCTGTCGATTCGCACCTTTCGTTCAGATTTATACGTATATTGTTTACTCCGCGGTGAGATATTCCGCGTATTGTATGCTCCAAGAGTAGTAGATAAAAACCCGAGGCATTCGATAATATTTTCACACGGATTGTTGTTGACGCTTTAATTGTCCCATTAGTATATTTCTATACCGACGTAAGTATTGTGGAAAATTGCATCGAATTATACCGGCGCAGAACCAGCTAATTAAACGACCGTTTACCAGGTGTGGCTGAGAGTTTATAGTGATAACTGGAACAACAAATCTAATTAAAGTAGTAGAGCAGTTCTACTACTTGGCGTAAAAAGTATTCTCTTAGGAATACCTCTATGTTTATGGATACAGGCAATGTAATACTGCTGCCCGCGCTAACACCGTCCTGCACTTAAGATTTATAGAGTTGGGTGCAGACTTCGTAAGTAATGTTAGACACTGGGCTCCACAGTGGCTCTAATTGTGGGTGTGAACGGAATACGACGTTCGTTAGAACTTGCACTTTTGGTTATCAACCTCGTTCGGCTCAAACTTGAAATGAATACACGAAAAACAAAGGAACAGTTCTGGCTGGCGGGTAGAAAATCCTTGATTCTCAATGATTCGGATTATTGGTCTCATCTCTTGATGGCTTGGCATTTTTTTATACAATTTTTTTCTTTGTTTGGGAACGTCGCTTTCTCTGCAGCGATCCTCTTAGGCATTCTTTCGACTAATTTAGCACGCAGTCATCACGCCCATTTGGACGGGCGTGCGCTCCTCGGACTCCAAGAAACTGGTGGTTGATCCACGTTCCTGGATAATATACAGAAAAAGCATACACCAACGTGTTTGTGTATAAGGAATTATCGGTAAGAAGCGGCGCTCTGGACTCGGGACCACTTCGACCGCGTGCCATTTACGTTGAACAATTAATAATGCCGCCATCTTGACTATAAAGAGGTTTTTCATTAATTTCGAAGAAATGAGAATCGCACAATCCGCGGTGTGTGCTTCCTGCGTCAGAATGTAACCTTGGATTTCTTCAGATGGATTGCCAAATCGTCGAAAGGTTGGAAAGTTCGATGAAACACTCATCGATTTATCACCTCGTGAGATTATAGATCGTAAATCGATTAATACTTGGAGTGAAATCCATTTCGGAAGCATCCCAATGTAGGTAGGTACATACGCACAAATTACATAGAACGGATGTAACGGAATTTCTACCACATCCTCTTTGTTCCGAAGGTTCACACAGTCGTTTCAGGCCCCTGTGAGATTTAATCGACAGGCAATATCGCAACGATAAACTTTCATAGCGCTGTCAGCATTGCGTCACTATACTTAAGAACGAAACCAGACGTTCCGATACATCTTTGTCCGAATTGAGATCCTGCCAATCTACTTGATAGACTAACATGACCTAATTGCAAAGGAAGCGATGCTCGCTATTTCCATAACGGAAACGTAAAATGTATCCAAACTTGTTCCAACGTTTAGTATGGGGTCTCACAATTTCGAGGTATAGGTACTACCAAGTCTGCTCATTAGGATAGCGTGTAATGCTTCGAGTCAGTCAACTTCCATTCAATCCACGAGAACAAGATTAATCGCATCACTTTGTATAATCGTTACAAATTAAAGACGTATCGATTGTAAGCAGAGGTATATGTATAAGGTGATCGCGGGCTTAAAGCGAAGGTATTCCCTGGCATTTGGATTCATAAAAGGGTATCACGAGTTAGAAACCAGTAGCTATATTCCCAACACGTGCTTCGAACTAGATCACATAACGTCCCTCGACATGCGTATGTCGTTTCGATTGATGGGGAGATTATAGGGTAAAAAAGAAAATCTATCACAATTATAGCATAGCACAAACGTTACACATATGGCTGTAGCAGTTCATTATACCCTTACCGTATACTTATATATACTTGAAAAATATAACTCGCCAAGCGCCACTTCGCCAGTCGCAAGAAGAAGTGAGATCTTCATTACATACTGCGGTGGTGGCAGAGTTATGATTTACAAAGGACGGTATTCGTAAGACAGAACCTGATACCACTGGGAAATGGATCCTATGCAGTACCTCAAGAAGACTGTCTTCTTATATAGAGTTCCCGGTTATCTCTAACCACATCTATAGCACGAAAACTAGGTTTATTGTGCAACTCAAACGGCCGGATTTGCATTTGAGTATCCCGGAGGTAATTGATAATCAAGTATCACGCTGACGCGTGGGCTGTCATCTACTAAAGTTACCAATTGAACGGGTAAGTTAACACCTCGCGAGTCGGTAGTTAAGGGTTGCCTTTTTCACCAGCACCAACGTCAATGCCTATAAATGCATAAGTAACTCGATACTCTGGGTGACTCGAGGTATATTTTCTCGATATGTGTACTCGTGCTGAAATTACTCAACTATACGCGTAAACTATTACAGCGAGCGACTCAATAATGCGCGAGAAAAATTACTGATTCGTTTTTCAAGTTCTTTGCTCGCAAATAGAAAAGAGACCGATGTGAGCAATAGGCGCGTCAATAAATTTTCTGGAATAAAATTTAAAAAAAGGTTTGCGACTAAAAGAATCAAAGAGACGGACGCAAGTTTCGATGAACCCGCAGATTCGTGTCAGGCTAAGGTAGAATTTTTTATCTTGTTATTCCTGTACTTGTTTGTCTCTTCAGAGAAACCTTGGGATCAGGAACGTCTTCCTTACGATGAATCTATGCATTAGATTTTAGATATCGCCAGAGCCTGAGGAAACCTCTCGTAAAAGCGGCAGTCGCATTTCACCTGAAGCATCTGCCGACAAGTACCACACTTCCTATAAGGTCTATCCTTAAACCACGAAGCGATGCTGCAGCGAACTCCTATGTAACAAATGTATGTCGCGTACCTGAACGACGTCTTCGACGACTCTTTAAATACTAGAATCGTGCCTTACTGCGCGATGTAACGCAAAGGGGATATTCTCAAGTACGAGTATAAGGTTGTTCAAATACCCGGCCGATCGAATCGTGTTATTCTCCATTTGCAGCTGTCGGGGCGTGAGGAGAAAATATTTAGCCCCCGATCCTTATGCCTACAACCAGGTGAATACATCGAACCAATCAATAACAGCTTCAGGTAGGCATGATTCTATCGTATCAATGTGTTTCGAGATCATCGAACACGTCCACTGATTAATTATTTTTCAAGTAGTACGGAATTGAATTCTCATCTGCAATCGTATGAGGTATTTTCTTCCCTCTGCAAGCTCTCCGCGTATTACTGTAATGAATTCACGTATGGAAATGCCAGTTTCCATCAATCAATATCTTCGATAAAGCAGGTTAATCATCATTTCGACGCAGATGCTCAGGCATTCATCTATCTATACCCGTCAGCATCAATTAGAGAAATTATATTTTCTGAACCAATATCGACTTTATTACCTTCTGATTGCTCATCCTATTACGAGTGAAGGTTATAAGTACTAACGACCGTAATTGCGATGATTATAGTCCAAATCAAGCTCGCGTGATCAAAGTTTTATCTCCGATTTATTGGGGCTTGGACATAGGCATCTTGTTTTATAACGTAATTCATTGCTCCTCTTATATATACGACCGTGTAGCTAGGACGACAGCAAATACAGTGCTGTTTAATCTTGCATGATGTGGTGCGCCTTCCCTAGCTGCACTTTTATGGCGTGATGAAACCTTGAAACTACATCTAGTCAATTTTGTTATAAGCCATGTGCTCTCAATCGCAAATTATCGTCCTAGATCCAACGTCTATAGGCAAAACTCCTACAATTTGACATTTGGGCTTGAATGTTCAATTGTAATCACTCATCGCATGACTAATCGTTCAGTAAAAGCCGTTCAACAAACCGAGTAGAAGATAAGAAATAAATAATGTGTGCAGACCGTTCGTTGTATCGATTAGTAAATAGCGAAACAGTAGTGCGTGGAAGTTGCGAGTATGAAACTTATCTTTGAATCGTATTCGTTTATATGGAAAGGCTCACTGCGCCATTGACATTTCAAAGCATACGTGACTCTCGGAGGACGAACCATAGTTGCAGGTTGTCCTCCAGAACCTCTTCCGCACCCCGACACCTCCCATATGGGTACGTAAATTAATTCTCGTTATAAACCTTATAGTGGAAAGAATTTTATGCCGGACATAGATGCGCATTGCCCGTCAGGTCGTCGCCGTTCGCTGTTTGCCGTTCGCCGAGAATGGAGCCCGAGCCAAGACCAGCAGGAAAACTACACGAAAGATGGATGATAATAAATCTAGCAGGGTTTTCCTCCCGCTTTCGTCTCTACGGATCTCTTGACCTCTGTGTCCGTTCGCCCTCGGGCTATCGACAACTCACTCCGACGTGCCATTAGGGGAGAGAAAACCCACATTTTATACTTCGCGATGGTATAATATTAACCGCTGACCTCTTTATAACCGACTAATTTTTACCTTCTGTTCACGTTGACCCAAACGCAAAGTATTCCGCGAATTCATTTGCAATCTTTACCGTTGAATCATTTTCTTACGATGTTTAGTGTAATTGAAATGTTTCGTCATTTATCAGGACCCAGAGTTATTCATGGAACATTGTATACTATACAAAGCCCGAATGATGTTACGGAAGACAATCATAACAAAAGTTGAATTGCAGAATCCAGAAAACAAGCTCTGAGATCGCTATTGCATGAAATGGTGAACTTTCCAAACTGCGCACCCGTACCGAAGTTCTATAAAATGAATCATGTCATTTTTACATGTACCTATAATGTTGTGAGTTTCTACTCGATGATGAGAGTTTGGGAATTGGATGTATTCCCGGCAAGTTTGATCCAGTTCATCCTGGTATTCTCAACTGCAGTTCCTTGTCTTCGACATAATTTGAAGAGCACAACGGAAGCGGAACGATCGCTTAACCGAACGCGACCTACAACCTTGCGGCGGTTGATACCGCCGACTAGGGTACTATACTGTTCACTTCTTCTTCGATATTGCTAGTTACTTATTACGGCGAATACCGCCAAGGTAGGTAGTGTTTCTCATTGATCGAGAACGCAGGGATAGTATGTATGTACCTACACTCGTGCCTGCGGCTGCACAAGACCTCTGTCGTTCAGGGGCCGATCACCAGCTGCTTTCCTAGTTCCGACGATGCAGAGCTTATAACAGCGAGGTATGGAAGCTCATGCTCATGGTTACGTTCAGGTTTAGGAGCAATCGAGTCATGTTTCCCACGGCACAGAGGTGCGTGGCTCCCACTTATGCTCTCTGCGTGTACCTACGCATGATGCTTTCCTCACGAAACTATAAGAAGCCGGGTGAATTCCTTGTCTCTCAAATTATATGTACCACCATCAGAATGCCTAATTTTTAACAGCACCAAAAAAATAGGAGGAAAAAAAAAACCAACACAAAAAACGAAGATAACGTTTATGTGATCTCAATGTATCAGATGATTTTCTATGTAATCTTGTACACGATGAAATGCTACGTTTCTTCAACGAAGAAAAACACGAATGCGGTGATAAGATTTCCAGGTTGACTAATTGTCGAAGGATACTGACACCTAGTCGTACAGGGATTGTTTGTCGTAATTGTATCGAAGGCCCGTAACATATTTGTTGAGGAATTTAAAAGGCAATAAGACACTTGGTTGAATCTAGGGCAGCATTAGACGATCGGCATATATTGTGGCATTGTGAACGTTAAGAAGTGGTGTATAGCACTACAAATGGAATACCATAGGAGGCAGAAAGAGTAACGTATCCAGCCGATATCTGACAATCAGTATAAATCGGTGACCGGCTGGTGGAAACTCGCCTTGGAGTAGGTATATAGGTAGGTAGGTGGTTAGGTATTGGTGGGTTGGTATAGGTTCGATGGAAACGGTAAGACAGTATAATTAACGTGTCGCTTGATCGCTGCCGTGAATTTTATACAGCTACGGCAAGGTTGCACCGCAAACATAATTGCATAATCCTGGAATCAGTTCAGTGGCACGACTTGGGTTAGAAAGGTAGATCGGTGCGCCAACTCCTGCCGTGTTTACTTTGCTTTTGCCAAGTCAATCAAGGTTAAGCGAATCGCGGCGCCCAATCCGAGAACACTTTTACTCACCTTATTCCTTGCCTAAATGTACTTTTTCGCTTCATATTCTATTAGGGTACTGCAGGCTCCTTTCCGCATACATAATTTCGAGAAAAAGCTGCGTGGTCAATTCTGCAGCTTTGGAAGAAAAGCTCCCTGCACTCTAAGTTTTTGACTTCTTTATATTGAGGTAATCTCTCGTCGAGAAATGAGACTACCGTATAGCAGCTCAGTTCCCAGCAGATTACTCGAGAGCAATCTGAAGCTGACTTGGACCATTTAAATTATTCAAACCCAGCTCTGCATGTAGTTACGTGATATCAATTAGCAGGCGTGGATATTAATGAATTAGAAGCATTTAACGGTGGCTGTCAGTTTATCAGCCAGGGATCTCGGGAATTAACGTCAAGAATATATCTGCGCAAATTGCAGGAATATTATCTCGATCAATTATCACTTGCTTTCTGGAGTCAAGTCTTTAATTAAACATTTGATTCAATAAAAACACAGCGGGTTGTAACGACTCGGTATCTCTTTACCAATTTCAGTCTCATATTAACTACGACCGTATTATGTGGAATGAACACGACTTTACATAAATGGTGTGAAGAAACCGCAAGTACTCATCAAACGTTTATAAGGTGATTTTTCATGCATTTTTTTGCATAATACACAACGGTGGAATGTTATTTTTATTCAATTTGTCATGCCGCATTGCCTCCGTCGATTTACGATATTGGTTTCACTCGGAAATCGCGTCGTTACGATTCCCAGGGTTGAACATCTAGTGGTTATAAAATCATGTCAGCTGCTTAATATAATCTGGAAAACGTTAGTATATCTCTTATTACTCCGTATAGTCAAGCTCGGAACATTTACGACACGTATTTCAAGTTCTAGCGAGTTCTCGAAGTTCTCAAAGTTCTCCCAGGTTTCATTTTTCCATTTATCGATCAAGAATGCCTATCCTGTATTAATATTTCTGTACAAAACGTGTATACATATACTTACCTTCTAGTTTCCGATTTCTTCTTACTTATCTCACGCTTTTCAAACGTTTTCAATTCATTCCCCGTACTCGAGCTATTAGCGGAATTTTATTATAGCAATAAAAATAATCACTGTGATTATTTACCTATTTGATGATTCTCGAGTAGTGAAAGTATATCTGCCCACATTAGCACGGGATGTGAAATTCCTTCATGACCGCTTAGTAACTTGCTCGCGACAGACTTGTCCTATATCACATACAGATACACAGGTATTTCCTGAAGATACACCCCGAGCGGTAGAAAAAACAAATGTATCGCGTACCTATGAAGCCTGCCTCTACACGATTTTGCAAAATAAACTAACTACAGGCAAACAGCCAACAAAATACGTGATCATAAACCGTCGCTTGGTCCTAAAGTCTTTATTATACAGGACTGTGCTACTAGAAACAATTCAAACAAGGAACTACTTTTTGCACGTTCAAGTGCCTTCCATGTATATTTGATCGAACAACGTGTCATACCTGTACATATATGAGATATTATACTCAAAAATTAAAAAAAAAAGTATTCAAGTGTATAATGATTGCTGATTTACATCAATGACTGAATAATCTATCATCAAGTTATTGGCGCGAAATTTCGTAAACTGATTTCTCGAATTTTTTCAGGACTGTGTCAGCAGTAGTTCTACCGTCTGTTTGCCATCGAATAACCAACCGTTTCATTCTGCAAATGCTGATTAATGAAAAAACTGTGGATCTGAAACGTAATCTCGGAGATTTTCTGTTGTTAGGAGTCGTTGTCGTACGTTCTGGCAGAGTTCGATTTCCCAGAAACTGATACAGACCCGCTGCATAGACCAGATAACGCTTCTGGAACGCCAGTGCCCTTCGATGTTCACGATGTTGTAGAAAAAGTTTATGTAATTGCTGCAGCTGTTGACAAAGAAATCAGTGAAGCAATACGTTGGCTTTATTTACTCGTAATTATAGAGGAAAGCCATAGATAGATCTATCCTTCATTTGGCTCATAATCTAGATTCTAGATTATGAAAAGTAACCGTAAGGAGAAAAGCCACACCTATAAACATAACGAATATTGAACGAATATTGCTGTAAAAAGCGCGATTGGAACAGGATAATGACCAAAGCTCGGTGAAAAAATACATGATATATTGAATTCTGATTGAAAAACATACTGTTCAGAGTTTTGAAAAGTGTATCTTATATCTTTAACGCAGGACTCGAGAATTCACAACCCCACATTTTGCGATTATATGGTTTCCAAACAGAATTAAAATTATATCATCTTTCTTAGCCAGAATATCATGATTTTCACCACGATTTGAAATACCAAGATATCATCAAATCATTTTCACACTAAAGCGTCGATAGAGATATTATACACACCGATTTCACCATTTCCGGGCTGATTGCACGTGGGGTGACTATAGTTTTACTTCCTGATGAGATTCGAGATTCCAAGATTAGTAGCCGTGTCATGAGACTCTCGTTCTCTTGCTGTGTTTTAGCAAGCTTTTCGTTTAGAACACGCGTATCACTCGAACCCTGGAATGGAAAGATCCAGTTAACTTAACATCTACAAATAACGGTAGATTTTGATATTGAACTGAAATTCATTTCAGTTTTTCTCTGGGTCGTAGTTAAATTACATACCTGGAACAGTCCAGCTGTCGATGGAGTATGCTTTTCTTTGGAAAGTCTTTGCTTTTGCAATTCTTTGGCAAGCTCAATCCTTTTTTCTTGCACGGCGGTCTTCATATCAGTTATTACTTTTTTCAATCTATTTTCTTCGTCGTTTGCGACGGCCAGTTCTTTCAGTAGCCGAATCGTATCAATTTGTTGAGATTCGATGCATTTGGCGTAAAGCTGTTCTCTTTGGTGACATCGTGCCAATTCTTTCTTATATCGAACCAATTTTGCTTCCACATCAGGCTGTATGTTTCACAAGTATGACTTTCGATTTAGAAGCGTTAAGCATATCAATTTACGAAAATTAGCTAATTGGTGCTTATTTCTATATGTATATATTCGCGATTTACGGATGGCATTAAATATAGGACAAGCCTGTTATTATACTCACCGTGATGAATCCAGCATCTTGTATCTTGTCGTGAATCTGGTGACCAGCACCTGGTGTTTTCTGAAAACACGTTTCTGATACACCATGTTCCCGAATACATCTTTCTCTTACAAGGTCTTCTTCCAAACTCCGAATTCGTTTCGACTTGTCCGACAAATCCTGCAAATATGTGAAATTCACAACTCACTTCTCTGTAGACACAAATAGGACTGTGATACGTCTATCATATTCTTCCGAAGGTCGTAGAGGTGAAACTTGCCAGAATTAGATTCTCGATGTATACTTTCAACTGAATATATTCTTCCCCAATTTGTCGGTCTCTGTTCTGATAAGCTCGAGTTTGTACATCAATTGCTATTTCCAGCTGTTTGACCTGGCACTTCAGAATTTCTTCTCTCTCCGTTTTTTCTTTGACTTGTTGTACCAGGTTGGTGACCGAATTTCGTAAAGCCGATATAATGGAGATAGCCGCCTTTAAATCTGTATTCCCAATCTCCTTCTCTCCAGCCTCAGCCTCAGACATCTTCGAAGAGATTTCACGGCTTCGAGATTCAATGGATTCCTCCTATACCTATTTTTCGCGTTCATTCCATAATTTTTTATTCGTATCCAACAGTAGAATCACAAAAATTTCTCATTTGCCATTTAATATTACAAAAACACCATATAGCATACCGGGGAAAAACTTGCCGACGCGACGGTTATGATTTGCATGCAACAATGCGGATTGTGGCGAAAGCACCTACTGTAATAATCCGACTGTGTCTACCTGTGAATATGCCAAACACTTATAGCGGCCGCGCGATGTTTACCTCGGCCGAGCATACCTATATTGGTATACGTTATACATATACATGTGATATACATAAGGCTTGCCAATATTAAGCTTCTTTTTCGTGTTTATATGGGAATGAAACCACACGATCCTTCGGAGTATCTTTGGTGGAGTACCAACTAATACTTACATGAATCGTGACAAGAAAAGTTTAATTTTGACGTTATAAGGGCATAAAATATACCCGTGCCGATTTTTCAATAGACTTTATTTCGACTGAATAGTTTAGAAAGAATGCACTTCCCACTAAAATGACCAATTATTTCAGCATGAAGTTTCTAGACTATAAAATGCCATTCTATTCCCACAGTAGAATACTATTGCAGTAACATCAATAATGTAACAATTACGGTGAATGGTAACAATTAACAATAATGCTAGATCACTCAGCTTGAATAAACAAACTACAATCATGAAATTTTTTTCCTTTCATTCTTCGATCAATACTTCTTCATTCTAGCCACGCACTTCAAGTACAGAAACTATTAAAGTTTGCTCTAGAATGATAATGGATCCCACTAATTATTATTTATGAACTACAAGTTTGAGAAGTTGAGCCGTGCCCAACTTTACATATTTGGTGGCAGATGTTATCTCGCGTACCTAATGACATAACTGATCAAATCACGGAATGAAAAACTCCTAATTTCTGCACATGACGCTAATTCGCGAGGTAAGTAAGAGCATCGTGAATCCCACCAAACAGAAGTTACGAGGATGAAATGTGTCAGATAATTTAGTCCATGCAAAAGAACTCGTATTCGTTATACAAATGAGCCAATTAAAGAACGAAGTTTTGGTAACGGGTAGCACTTACCGCAATGACCCTAATGTCTTAATTCACATCAGTCTGAAGCTGGTATCGGACCCTTCACCTTCTCAATCTATATTTCTTTCACTGGCATTATTATCTAACTGTAATGCACCAACAACAGCGGTTTGTAATTACCGAAGAATTACACCGGCACCTCGCGAAACGTATAGGAAGCCTCTTACTTCCATAAATAATGCGAAACAAGTTGAATAAAAATACGCTTCACTACTGCAGACTTGATACCAAGTCCACCAAACTCGAACCTTTTACAGAATCACTGTATTGAATTAAAGATCCACTGCGACAACATCGTTATAACGTAAATTTTCATCATAAATTCTTATGTTTTTTCACTTCATTTCAATCCCATACCAATTACCATATTCAAAGTTGTGCCTAATTAGTACCCGGTGCCAATTTAGTTGTTAGAGAGTGCGTAGTATGGCGACTGAGCAGGTTTGTAGCGTCGTCACTTCACGTTCAGATTGATTGAAAATCGGTGTAGGTATTATACGGGCATTGCTTCTCTACCTATACACGCAGACGCATCTCAGACCGCCCCTGTTCTCGTTGTCAGCACTAAATGAACCATCAGGGTCGCCATAAATCGTGTCGCTATCAGATCTGTGGCGTCGACTCGCCTCCTCTACCCTGGATATAATGAGGGACCACCGCCCAGTGTAATGGAAGGACTCTCAGACGCCGCGGCGTTCGCAGATGTCCGGTAGATTGACCTCGTCCTTCGCCCTCTGTGTCGTGCCGAAGGAAATCGCAGTCCGCACACTGCTAACATCCAAGTCTGAGATACCTGCTCAATAAGTGTGCCGAGTATAGAAAGAAACTGCTACATTTCAAGCCAAAATTACCAATAAATGAAAAAAAAATGGAGACTACTAACATGCGATACATGTGAATAATCATTAAGAAACATAAAATAATTTCATATTCTCATCAGAATTTGTAAGGTTCTCTCCACCAGTTCATGTGAAACGAAGTCTCAAAGCCGCTGGAATTCTTCTCCACCCTTTATGGCCACACGTTTGTAGAATAACTTTATAGTGGTCACACTGGGTGAAATTTGCCTAGCCAAGTTTCAAATGGTTGCTGTGTGAAAACTATCAATTCGATCGGGATCGAAATAATATTGAATATACTTTGAACATTCTAGAACACGTGTGAAAAGTTGTTACGTCAAAATTTAAATCACAGGATGTTAAAAAAAATCGTAAATCGGTGAATGTCAAAACATACACCTTTTTACGCAAAAAATTATAACTTTTTGAATTTTCGATATTTCAAGTCAAATTTTACTTGGAATACTAGTCAGATATGGTACTTCTAGGAAAATAATAGTGACATGGTGCACGTTTGAAACAGGTATTTATTTCGAGATGTGAAGAGCACCGATTTTGGAGTAGAAATGAATGCAGATTCATCTCGAAGGTTACATTGGGCAAATTCCACCCCTTACATTTTATACACTCGGTCGAGTAGGCTCACAAGATAAAAGACTTATCAGATATACAAATGAGTCACGGTTGCTGCGTCAACCAATATTATTGTAAAAACAGTCTTCTTCTGAACGTCAATCTGTACGCTTGTCGTTGAAAATACACGTCTTAAATTCGTTTAATTATTTGTGCCCAAAGAATCTCATTTAATGCTCAGGAACCCTTTTCATCCAACGTTGACGCTAACGCTAACGTTACACTAGAAGTGGGATTTAAAAGATAACTATTTTAAACTCTATTGATTAAAAAGTAGATCTAATCCTTCATTTGAGGTGAGTCCCCGAATGATCTTTTTCTCGCGTTCTTTTTCATTTATCAAATAATACTTTATTTAATTCTGCCTTTATCTCAATACTTGATATTACAAACGCCTTCTTATTCGTGAAATTGATATTTGTTTTTTCCGAAACAAGGTCGCTTAAGTAATTTTTGAAGAGGTTTAAAGTTGGGCCATTCGTGAGAGACGATTTGTTCCTGTCTCTTCCAATCCGCTCCTGCCTCGTTTACCAGTTTCCAGATCCTGATTCTTTTGATACGATTTTAATCAACATCCTGAACATCGTCTACCAGACTCTGTATTCCTTGGATTCCGTTTTTGAAGATCAAAAATCGAACATTTTTATACTGTTACGATGGACGATTCCCACCTTTTACATTTCATACACTCGGTCTAGTAGGCTCACAGATAAAAGACATGTCCTTTATACAAATGAGTTACGGTTGCTGCGTCAACCAATATTATTGTTCAAACAGTCTTGTTTCGGACTTTAAACTGCAAACACGTTCTCTGAATATACTGATTTTTGCCTGCTCAATTAATGTTGTCTCTGCTCACTTTATTTCTCTCAGGAATTCACGCCCTTAATTTTTCGTTGCAAAGTCAACCTTTGCAACAATACTATCTCGATGAACACTTTGATAGAAATAAAGCTCGACTACCTGCTCAGGGTTTTCTGTGGTTTCCCCTGAGACTTAGGACGAATTTCAGATAGAATTTGGGACAGTTTCGAACTTTTGAGCCATAGCTCCGACTATCCCGAACAGAGCACGCACACACCTTGCATGACGGCTAGATTTTTGGTTCTAAACTTCATTCCTTCTTCATTTTTAACGAGTCGGGACGACTCTTTTTCTGGAAGGGGGGGGGGATAGTGTTACAGAAGTAGATTTCCCTCTTCCTATTTCCTATCAATCACTGATATAATTTCCAGCGATCTAGCAGTCATACATGACAAAAGATTACAAATAGGTAAATAATACTTGAAAAATTGAAATCGGTTGCTGCATCAACCGATGCTTCTGTTATAACAGACTTGCTCCTGACTTTAAACGAGAATCATTCATTTTCCAATAAATGCAATTTGACCTTCGAAAATATAATTCTATAATTCTAATTGACTTGAATCTCTCTCATATCTTAACTTTGAATCCACGTTGTACTTCTTTCAAATCCTTCAAGCACTTATTATATAACATCAAAAGTCAGAATAATTAACAATATATTTACGAAAAATGCACCTTTTCGCTAAAAAAAAACGTAACTCATGCATTTGCTAAATATTTTTCACCCAAAATGAAGCTTGGGTAAGATTTACCCATGGTGGCCACGAAGGGTTAAGCTGAACAATGAAATTTGAAGATAGATATAGGATTAGGAGGTAGAGAACGAAGGACGACGTTGGAATTGTTAATTATATGCGGCTATTGGTCGTTTCGCCATATGGACTTGTGGGGCCAAAATACAAGCATGACAAGATGACATCGCAATGGGTATAAAATAGAGTGGCTAAAGTAACAAGTATCGCAAGTGTATAAAGAGACAATAAAAGTAGCATTAAGTTTCAGTCAGGTTGCCGCAGAGCCATGAGGACGTGAAAATCAGTATGCCACGACGAGGCGCCTATCGCTTCACCTCTCTGGCTAATTAACTCTCTCGATTCATTATCGACACCTCCGCACACTTCGGGATTGTCTTTATTTAAGGCTTAACCTTTCGAGTCCTATGGGCATGCGTCACACCTTGTTGTCCTGCAATCCTCAAGGTGGACAGTCGTTAATGCGACTTATTCCCACGCAAAATGATATACGGTCAATAATTCTGCAATTGTAATAACGTCGAATCATATTCTTAGTCTATTATAAGTTCTCCCATTATAGTCCGTAGTCAAGCATTAGAAAGATCGGCGTCCCCGTGAAAGTAGACATAGCACTTGCTTTGGTATTGCCAATTTTATATCTACAGCTATTGACATGCAAATTGGAAATATCCTCTTGGTGCTCCGCAGCAATGGGCAAATGAACGAACGCGAGTGAAACGGCACGCCGTTTCTTGGCCGTAGGGAGTCTAGCTTTGCATATATGCATCCGCGATGCCCTGCATTAAATTAGTTACGCTTAAATGCAAATCGATCGGCTAATCGATCCTCTGCTCTCAGGAGCGTCATAGATCGTTGACCAATACATACAAAACGGTCATTGCTTTATCAATTGATACAATTTCACTACGTCTATTTCATTTTTTCTCCATTTTCTTTATTTAAAATTTTTTTTCATCAATCCGACCCCATTTACCAGTATGTACTTTTTATCCACTGGATCTTTTCCGCGGACGCATATTGCGACACGATTTGTGCAACGGGGCGCGCCGTTCGGTCAAGAGATCATGGATGGCCAACAGGTGGTTGTTTATGGAGATGAATGCTGCACCTGTGCCTTAGGCTCATTGGCGAACCCGTCACACTGAATCTTACTCGATCGTGACTGATACCCACGCGGTAGTTGCCTTCCTATCTACCTATAAGCGTAATTACTTGGGCTTGAAAATTGAAATGACCTCTTCGAGCTCCTAGACTCGTGCCCAGCAACGACCGTACGGGTCGAACTTCATTTCCGAGGCATACACGGCAGCTACGCTGTACTATGTGTATTATATACTTTCGAAAAGTATAAGGACAAGTTGCATTTCTTCCGTTCCAGTAAGCAGGTATAGAATAAAACAGTACAACCAATGGATTCCTTTTAGAAATATTTCGAACTCATTGAAACTTATAGTAGAACTGCTAAAATCTGATTTTTATTCAACGAAAACTCGCCCAATCTATTAAGTATACCTACTTGTTAAGGGGACTCGTTTCAGCCCCATATCCAACAGGTTTTGCCAATAAAGACAGTGGCACGTACTGTAAAATATTGTCGGAATTCATTATTCAGTTCACAAGATACTGATATAATGATATTGTTACAAAGGATAAAATGACTCATATATACATAGTTAAATCGCCCGATCTAGTAGCACTTCGGAGAGATATAAGACTGTTCAACTACTATGGTAAGTGTACCAGTTACTGACCCTGTCCCAATTATTGACCTTTTTCGATGATTCCCCTTTATCCGTGAGCTATGAAATTATCAAAAAAATGTATTCGTATTCTCCGAGTCTCTAGCAACTGATTTGTGTAAACGGAAACATTCAGAATTCTTATCACCGATTTAAAATTTCAGAAAATAATGGGTCAATAATTGGGTCTTAAAGGGTCAGTAACTGGTACACTTACCTTAATTGTAAATGTTCGTCGAATATCTAAACCCTGTTACCATCCAAACTCTTGTTTTATAAATAGTCTTGTTCTAGACATAAAAGAGAACATTTGGTCTTTTCAAATATAATCAACTTCATTTAGACCACTTCATTTGTGTCTTCGCATTGCTTAATTTTACTCGGAGATTCACGCCATCCTTTTTCTCATAGCTATTCCGCAACAATATATTATGAATTACAGATTGGCCACTCGAATTCGACTTCAAAATCCTCCGACTTTTCTCGCTTTCCCTGAACGGGAATATTTTCCCTGGCTTTCCGCTTCAGAATATGTTTATAGTACGTATGTTCGATTTACTTATTCACGGAACAAAACTCATGTAACGTAATTCGCGACCAGGAAGAATGAGGATAAAAATTTGCTACAAAAAAATTGATGGAGTTACATAAGTCCCGTATTTTTTTTTTTTTTTTTTTCTCATTGGACAGTGATGTCAAGATATCTGAGTGCGAACAGAAATTCGAACAAATTCTTAGCGTACTTCTACCGTTCGAAAATATGAATTTCTTAATATTTCCCTGACTTCTCTACATTATGCCGAATTCCCTGACAATATTTCCGAGTTCTCCAGGTTTTTTAGTTGAGTGGCTACTCCGGAATAAAAGCATTCCAATATAGCTTCCTTTCCCCCTGTCGTCCTACGTTGTATCCAATATCTTGATCGATGATCCTATAATTCAGTTTTTAACGAATTTGAAATTTTTCACCGTTCCAGACGATTATTTAGGTGATTAGTAACATAAAGGATGACATAATATCATTCATTTTATAACATATGTAGAGAATATTATCGATTTGGTATGCAACAGCATTTGAAAACGCGCGCCATTCACGACGTCATAGTTTACAGTGTGACTACCCTCGCTTTTCTAGTGGCCCAAGATACGCGGACTAATAATTGAATCCTTGAGCTTTTTTCTGTGTACAATCAGCTTGCTGACGCGACTTTCGACAGACTTCTATCCATTATCAATTTTTCCAAATGGACTGAAATAGTGTCTCTTTGCTATAAATCAATTTTATCTTGTTTTCCCTGAAAACCGTTATAGTCGGTAAAAGCCGATCTGTTTTATTCGATATTTTTTTCCCGTTGCTGTATTCAACCTTTGTGGTCGCAAGATTATTAAAACGGATTAAGAAATTGTGAAATTATTTGAAAATGCTGGAAAAAGTATGCAATTCGGATTGGATTCTGTAGTTATAATGGAATCCCTCGCTCGGTCATTGTTCGCGAATGGCAGACAACCGAGCGAAATACCTTTGCCTCTGCAGTTCTGGAAAGCCGCCTCTGTAACATTTTATCGCACGTCCCGTCCCGCGCCTGATTTGTTTGAAGGCTTGAGACGAACCCGCGCTGCTGCCTACCCGCTGATCGGTCTTCT
This sequence comes from Ametastegia equiseti, assembly GCA_963989295.1. NCBI lineage: Eukaryota > Metazoa > Arthropoda > Insecta > Hymenoptera > Tenthredinidae > Ametastegia > Ametastegia equiseti. Next base: position 13,059,306 of record OZ022389.1, on the reverse strand, counting down.
CTGATCGTCTCGACATACACAAGAGTCCGGATAAAATACTTTCAATCGTATAACAGAACGGCGTTCAATTCAACGTACGAGCTTGCCGCGAGACAAACTCTTGGCAAATGGATATTGAGGAATATTCAATGATTTCAAAAGACATTCCGGAAAGCGTTGCTTCTTTTTAAACAGAAAACATAACGTATCACCCAATGGCAGTGACAGAATATACCGTATTGTTCCGAACATAAGTCGACCCTAGTTTTTGGACTTATTGTCAGGACTTTTTTTCTAGTATTGAATATTACAGGTCGAATTTTATGACAAATTGTAGTCACAAGAGAATATGTACAAATGATACATCGAAATTCATGAATTACAGTTTTATCAGCATACTTTTATGTAAAATGCCGAACTTTTCCGCGGCTCTACAGTTATTCATGTTTTTCGTAGATTTTTCTGTGCAACTTTAGATTTAACTCTGTTCATACTTGAAATATCAAATGCTACAATAATAATTTCTACCAATTTCACGTATTTTTGTTTGCAATTCGTGAATAAGAAGCCAACGCGGAGATAAAGAAATTCAAATTTTCGATGTTACGGAAATAACGCGCGCAGCGGCAGCGTGAAATTCGTTGGTCGAATTCTACCATCAATAAATAGTCTCATTTTTTGTTTAGTCGGTCGCGTAAATTGGCGAAAAATTTCATATTTTGTCTCAGTCGGTTGGCTAAAAAAATCCCAAATATAAGTAGATTTTCAATTTTTTATGGTGAAATCAAGATAAGAAAACTTTGACTTATATTCGGAACAATACGGTAACTTTTTTCAATGACAATGTCATCTGAAATTATACATCAATTTACTTCGAGGATGGAACATGAATTCCGGACTCTAAATCGCGAGATGCAGCAACTTGTAGTCAACTTTTTATTTATTGAAAATATAGAAATACTGCAGTAATCGTATGCACAGCATACAGTAAAAAAATAACTAATTGTAGAAGTGGTAATGTTTGCTTGTTACTCGAATGATCGGTGATGATATAGTAATGCGAAGCAACGTGTTCATCCAATTGTACGCATCACGTTGCCTAACTGATTCTTACGTCTAGCACAAGTCTATTTCATTTGAATTGTTCTAATAATGAAAATGAAGACAGATCTTGTCCGAATGAAATTTACGAAACTCTAGGAAAGTTCTTCGAGGTCTAGTTGAAATAAATTCAATGGGGGTATATAAGGCACAAGTAGGAAATTCTTGGATTTTCTTCCATCCAGATTTGTCCTTTCACGTTCAATCTTCAGACCCGTCATGGAGAGTTTGCACAATCACTTTTCGTTTTGGATCATAAACAAAGTTGTTTGATTTGAAGATGTGGCTCTCGTAGAATGGGTGAAGATTGTGAATGTCGATTTGCTTGGCCTGTAATCACAATTTTTCTAATATTAGCATCAAAATTCTATCAGAAAATTGCAGAATAGATCGTAATGGCTTTCAATGTCTCACCCTATCCAGCAAATCTTTCTCAGAAATCTCAACGGATAAAACTGGTCCGGCTTGGTAAGCTCTTTCGAATATCAATGTGTCCAAAGTTATTTGACGAAGAATGTAATACAGCAATTCGCTGTCGTCCTTTTTGTACGCCAAATACTTTTGGAAAGTCTGTAAGAAAGTGAATGATACATTTATTTATCGAGCAACGAACAAATATTGAATACCTGAGGTAAAATATTTTTCGACATATTATTAACTTGTGACAAATGTTTTGAATCAAAAACAAAAATTTATTACTAGATTTTCAAACATTCAAATAGACGAATAAAATGTTCTGAATCATACGAAATCAAAATATTTAAAGACGATTATGGTTGTAGATCCAATCTGAACATTTTTCGTGATGTTATGTATGGGATTACTCACTTGTCTCATAGATTTCATAACAGAACACTTCTGAGTGTCTACGAAGCTCTCGAGCATCATCCTGATAGCAAGATTCACATCCTCTTCTCTAACGTGATCTCGTAAATGCATTTTGGCACTGGCTTCCGCCATTCGTATCATACTTTCGATATGTCGGACAGTAATTGGAAGACTTCCAGTCACCTATAAAAAATATTAATTGAATATTTGAATTTGACGGTAGATTACTCGGTTATTTATCATTTTTAGTACAAATTTCAGAATCAGCTGTATTAAACGAGGAAACTTACCAAACTCTCCTGTCTCAATTGACTGTACATCTTGGCCACCTTGTCTTGATCCATATTCGTCAGTTTTGGATGAATATTTTGTTTTGCATAAACTAAATATTTTTTCAAAAGGTCTTGAGGAATCGCCAAAGTCGTCGTATCTTCTTCAAGGCCTTCAGGGAGTGTCCCATTCGCGTTAGAGGGATGGTGCTTGATGTGAGAACCGACAACAAACTTGGCCAAATGTCGATCTTGCATTGGATCAACTTCGTCTCGCACAACGCATAGGATATCAAAACGAGAAAGGATCGGATCTGACAAATTCACCTACATGAAGAGAAAATAAATGAAACATAAACTTATTGTTTCCTCCAGATAATAAAATTCGACACAATAAGATGTGAAAAGAATCTCTACTTTGTCAAAAAAAACTTGCAAGTAAGTCATATCAAACATCGTACTTTTTACTTTGTACAGAAATATAAGCACGGTAACAGGTAATCGTCGACTTACATTTTCCGAGAAAGTCATACTAGGATCGTATCTTCCACCGATTGGATTAGCAGCCGATATAACGGAGCATCGAGCTTGTAGAGATGTGACAATACCAGCTTTTGAAATAGAAATGCTTTGTTGTTCCATAGCTTCGTGAATAGATGTTCTGTCTTGGTCATTCATCTGTGAATGAATAAATATTGTTAATATACCTACACCACGACTTTTTTTATCTCAACTATTAGTCTGATTGTTTTCCTACTTTGTCGAACTCGTCGATGAGGCAAACACCCTGATCTGCAAGAACTAGAGCACCTGCTTCCAACGTCCATTCCCTAGTAGTAGGTGATCTTCTTACATACGCAGTCAGACCAACTGCGGAGGCACCTTGACCAGTTGTGAAGACAGCTCTGGGTGCAATCTTTTCGGTGAACTTGAGGAATTGTGATTTCGCAGTTCCTGGGTCTCCGCAAAGCAGAACATTAATGTCACCTCTGACTTTGTGCTTTTGGCCTGTGAAATACCAAAAAAATGAATAACTCGATCAACTGCATTCAGAATGAGGATCCTTTTGAAAGGCGATAATTTAAAATCATTTAATGAGTTATTTATTAGATATATATTTTGTACCAGGATTTTTGGACTCCCCGCCAAACAAAGCAAGTGCTAACGCCTGCTTTATGAACTTGTGGCCGTAAATTGATGGTGCAATGCTGGCTATGATACGGTCAGCCAAACGATGATCTTTACTTAGTTTCAAAATGCTAGCGACATCTTCATCAGTTAATGACTGCACAATTTCTTTGCAATCTTTTACAACAAGGTGGTTCGCTAATAATACTGTCGAAAAAACTGGAAAGCCCTGAAATCGTAAGCACATTAGTCATTGGGAAAAATTTTAATCAAACAACAATCAATGTTGAATGACAATACCAAAAAGAAAATGTGTTACAGATTTTCTACACTTGTCAGATGAAAAGATAAATTTCTTGAATCAAAACTTTGCTTTGTATTCTCACGCTGCGGTTAATTTCAGGATTTATCCTCTCGTCAGATGGGATTTTAACGAAGAAGTTTGTTAACGATGCAGTATTAATAATAATATTACCTGATCAGTATTAAGCGATCCATCGTAATTGTGTGTGTAAACAGCAGTGAGATCGACTTCGTCTCCAGGCTTGCATCGATCACAGAGATCGGCTAGAAGGATGCATTCTTTGCTTCGAGGGATCCGTCCGGCAGGAATTCTGCCTGGAGATTCCTGTATTACTACCTTTTGATAGTTACGGTAGACTGTCTGCTCCATGTTGATCTATAAATGATAAATTGTATGATATTTAGTTACGCCTTAAGATTGAATGTAGAATAATAAAGTTCTTGCGAGGATGCAAATAAGAAGTTTAGAATCATTCAATGTTAGGAATAGTTCAATTAATTTAAAAGCAATTACTGTGAAAGGTCCGCCACTCTGGCACTCCGGACAGGAACCAGGATCAACTTCTTCGCTTTGCATCTGAACGAATGGGCCGAGGACACAGCCACACTTCTTACAATCATATTGAACAACTGATAACTGCGGCAAAACTCCTGTCGTTGCAGTCACAACTCCTAAAGTTCTGACCAACTGATTCAAATGTAACTTTCTGCAATCAAATAAAAATGTATCACTATTTAATTGATTTATTACTTCTAAGCAACCATAAGCTAATTACTGTTATCAATATTGATCAAATTGGTTTAATTTAACCAAGATCTTCTAATTTTTTATTTTCAATTTTGTTATTTCATGTTTTGACAGTACAGTATCCCAACAACTTCGGTAAAATCTAATTACCTGAAAGTTCGCAACTCCTCAATGAGGGGCAAGTCTGATATCCTTACATGAATTTCGGTAGTAACTCTTTCGTAGCTAGGAAAAATAGTTAAAACAAGTTCTTTAGCAACTGCATCAAATATTTCCAACATTTGAACTGGAGCTTCAGGGAGGAAGTAAGCCAGAACATGTTCTTTGCCAGCGAGAATGGGAAATTCCACGACGAAACTAGACTATAACACACAAAAAAATGTATAGGATGTCTCAGCATGTCTGTTAATTGACTGTTGAGCCAAAACTTATTAGCCAAGTCTTATTCTCTACTACTTTCAATAGCAGTTACCAATAAATTCAAAATTTCCAAAGCCAAGAATTCGTACTATTTACCTGGTTACTCTCGCACATTCGACGCATGCGCTCTTTGTACATGTAATGGCCTTTGGCATTAACGTGAGTTCTCAAGAAGCTCTTGAAACGGTTTGCAATTTCGGTACGTGGTCCCAACATCATTACCCATTCTTTAATACTGTAACCCTTTGTGTCTTCCAAATTTTCAATGGATTCTATCATCTGTAATCAAATTCTAATTTAATACTTACACGTCCCGATAATAAAACATTACAGAACTTTCTGAATCTCAGGGAACCCAATGGAACCAGAATACAAATCGAATATAACCACTAAGTGATATCTGAAGAATCGCAGAGTACAATTTAAAAGGAGGAACAATCAGTTCTTATTTTCATGATAAATCAGTTGATCATTTATTATCAATTTATCACGATGCATGATTGTCATGATTTTGGTTTTTTACAGATGAGCTTTTCACTCGGCTTTTCATTATCTCAATTTTCAATTTATTGTCAGAGGGTTGATTTTCGACTCTGAGTACATTGATAAGTCTAAAATTATTCTTTCGTAATTCAATTTCATGATCAAAAACTGGTTCAAAAAATTTGTTCCGAAGAAATATGAGATAATTAGAGAGAAAATTTCTCACCTCTGCATCTGCAAGTTCACCAGCAGCTGCCTTTTCAGCCATTCGACGCTTGTGTTTTGGAACTTCATCGTCGTCACTCTCATCTAACGAATAGAAATACAATAGTTGAAAATGAACATTGTCGAATAATCTGTACCCCTATTACCACATACGGATTCGATGAATTGATTCCAGTGATTTTACCATAAAGAAGATCTCTGTCATCCCTGGTGATTCCTGCCTCGAAATCACGTTTTCGCATCTCTCTTTCAGCTGCCACACGGTCTCCTTGCGATATCTCAGAATAGTCGTCATCATCCATTAAATTTGGATCATAACGATCTAGTCCTGGCATTGGACGGTAATCGCTGTATGAGGAAAAGTATAATTAATAATAAATAATTGAACCAAGATTATAACTTCTTTTTATTTTTAATCCACAACTTACGCTTCCATGTTATCGCCGAATAATTCTTCGCCATCCTCTTCCTCCTCAAGTACAGGATCGTCTGGATCTGCTTCGAACAAATCACCCTCATCCTCGAAAGGTTCTTCCATTTCATGAGGAGGCGATGTCATCGGATCAACTCGTCTCCCAGAAGGAACTGGAGAACTCGGCTGACTCTGTTTGTAATAAATGTATTAATATTCATATATCTTCATGTGCGCTCAATCGATACATTTATTTGTGCATCGAGCAGAACAACAGTGCAACACGATTCCAGTATCTCAGAATGTCATGGTTGGAATAAACAGAAGTAGTGATTCGTGGTTTCAGGAATAATTGATGATTACAGAAATTTGTAGCAACGTTGTCATTAGTAAATATGGAATAATTGATCTGGGGAGCTTCAGGGTAACATGGGTGATAGGTTTGTGTATTTCGGAGTACCATTTGAGAATTGAGTTTTTTGGTTAGGTACTATCTTGTCGAGCGATATAAATAAAGAAGTTCAATAGGGCGTTGAAAAACTCACCGACATTATGTCACTTGGTTGAAACAATATATAGAATAATATCCCGACTGTCACTATACTCTCTGAACAGGTATGCACAATATGAAATGTATTTACAAATACGATAATAAAATAGGCGCACGAAGCCTACAAGCGGTACGTTATTTGGCGGGAAAAATAATAGCGTTCCAGAACCCTTCAGAAATCTTCCGTGCGTAGCTACTTGTTTCAAAAGCTGTCGCCTGGAAACGTGATCATGAAAACCAGGCCGTATTCTTATGAACGGCGATTCGGGTATTTGTTGGACTCGAATTTCCATAAAGCGATATAACCTGGCGCTCTTACAATATGATTTGTCAGATCTGGTCAAAATGACCAATGATATCGTTGATGTCGAGTTCCGCCGCTCGAAATTAATTAAAAACGTCACCGGATTTTCATCCAAGCCGGATTTTGTCCACGATTCGACTTCCTTCACCGTATGGCCGTAGTTAATTCTACAAACGTTCGGAATTTTGAAACACGACAATTATCCGCGAATGAACTGCTCATTTTGAGATTTGCTTAGAATTGAAATCTTTTCTGTATTTACATTTCTGTGAATTCGTTGTTAAGCACTGGGTAGGCGAAAGTCACAACAGCAACTTTGTCCAATTCCAATTTCCGCTTTTCTGTTCGTCAGATAAGCCAACAATACTCCGTGGACTCCGTGGCCATCAAATAAACCAAGAAACTAACCTCGCTTGAATCAATCAGAGTTCTATCGTGTGATGAATAATTAAGTAAATTACGCCAATAAAAATAATAAAAAACAACAACAACAAATAAAAAACAATGCAAAGGTTCGAAGATCTATCCGTGTGCAGTATTTATCGTGACAAGTTTCTAAGAAATCAATTACTACCAGTGACTATCTAGCAACCAATGGAATACAATCAAGAATGTGATTATCCTTTTATCAGCAACAATTATCATTGTGCGATTGTGCCCAACAGTGAAGAGAAAAAAAGTGACAAAACGATCGCAATGTGCAATAATGAAGGTCTACTAAGGAGTAGTCACATAACAATGACTTTTGTCGGAAAAATGTGAATTTAAAAAAGTAGCGAACTGATTCATGTTCGAATTTTTTTTACTCATTACATTATTTTCGTATATTAATTATAGGGTATCAATAATTTTCATAGCCGTTATTAGTTTTGATTGAATAAATTTGTACATTTCCTAGCATTTTTTCGTGTTGAACAATCGATACATTTTACAATGACTATACCGACAAGAGTCCCGCAAAAACCAAAACGTATTTTGCATCGTTACAGGAATTTTTTCATCACATTTCTAATATTTTTAGTAGTATCTGTAACAGTTGTTTTAACATCGTATATATCGAACATAGGCAAAACTTTAGAAAGATCAAAATACACAGCGCTGGCATTAGACGACATCGATTCACTAGCTGTGAAGCAATTAGCAATAAACAGTCCCTCAGCGAATCCAACAAATGCATCATGCAACTATTTTAATTGCTTCAACATATACCGATGCGGCAACCAAGGAAACAAATTACTCGTTTATGTATATCCCCTCAAGAATTATATCGATCCTTCGAACACACCAGTTACCAGTCAAATAACCAAAGAATTCTATCTTATCTTAAAAGCCATAGCGAGTAGTAGTTTTTACACATCAGACCCGTTCGAAGCCTGTCTATTCATACCGTCAATAGACACTCTCAATCAAAACAGGTTCAGAGTCAAAGAAGTGTCTCAAGCCTTGAAGTCACTAGAGTTCTGGAATGATGGAGAAAACCATTTATTATTCAACATGGTTCCTGGCGCTGCCCCAGACTACAACACGCTAATCGACGTACCCATCAGTAAAGCGATGATAGCTGGAGCCGGATTTTCATCGTTAACATACCGTGCCGGATTTGATATAAGTTTGCCGGTTTGGAGCCCTCACATAGCAAGCTTTGAGCCAGAAGCTGACGTAGTGAAGAAATGGCTGCTGATCTCATCCCAGATCAACATCAACTCTGCCTTTGAACAGGACCTGATAGAATTGAAGAACAGATTCCCGAATGAACTGATGGTTTTGAGCCCCTGTTTACATCACAATCCAATGAACAGCTCGATTCGGTGTGTCGGAGAAGATGTTTACAAGTATCCGGATGTACTGCAGACCGCTAAATTTTGCCTTGTTATCAGGGGAGCAAGGCTTGGTCAGCCGTCTCTACTAGAAGCCATGGCAGCTAGTTGCATTCCTGTTGTAATTGCGGATTCTTTGATCATGCCATTCCATGGAGTGATAGATTGGATTAGAGCGGCGATATTCATTCGGGAAGTTGATATCCTGAAGGCACCTGAGATATTGAGAAATGTTTCTCAACGAAGAGTAGTCGAGCTTAGAGAACATGGAACTTGGCTGTATGAGCGATACTTTAAATCTGTACAAGCCATAACTGAAACAGCTCTAGAAATGATGAGCGATAGAGTATATCCTCATCTTGCTAGGGATTATAATTACTGGAATGTACCACAGTATCCGGGAAACGTTCCTTCACTTTTCCTACCCGTCACCGCTCCAAAAACTCGAGGATTCACAGCTGTTATATTAACTTATGATAGATTAGAGAGCCTCTTTGTTCTGATTACAAAGCTCGTCAAGGCTCCTAGTCTATCCAAGGTATTAGTAATTTGGAACAACCAACACAAGGATCCGCCGCATCCTTCAAAATGGCCCAAGATAAACAGACCTTTAAAGGTGATTCAAACTAAGGAGAATAAACTATCAAACAGATTTTATCCATATGATGAAATTGAGACTGAAGCGATGCTCTCTATTGACGATGACATAGTTATGCTGACTGCGGACGAACTCGAATTTGGATACGAAGTTTGGAGAGAATTTCCTGACCGTATTGTAGGATTTCCATCCCGTACGCATATTTGGGACAATTCTACAATGTGTTGGAAATACGAAAGCGAATGGACCAATCATATCTCAATGGTATTAACCGGAGCCGCTTTTCATCACAAGTATTGGAGTTACATGTACACAACGTCAATGCCTGGTGATATCAAAGAATGGGTTGACGACCACATGAATTGCGAAGATATAGCGATGAACTTTCTGGTAGCTAACATGACTGGAAAGGCACCGATCAAGGTGACTTCGAGGAAGAAATTCAAATGCCCAGAATGTACGAATACAGAAATGCTGTCAGCTGATTTGAATCATATGATGGAAAGGTCACAGTGTATTAATAGATTTTCTACAGTTTATGGAACAATGCCATTAAAATCCGTTGAGTTCAGAGCTGATCCGGTGTTATACAAAGATGTTTTTCCAAAGAAACTGAAGCGCTTCAATGATATAGGAAGTTTATAATGTGTTTGTAGTAATTTACATGTAATTTAATCATTCCATAATTATTGTTATTGCCTATAGATAATGTACTAAGATAGGGTGCAGATGTAAAAAAATTATACAATCATTGTTATCAACTGTGAATATCTAGAAAATTTTTTGTTTCAAACTTATGTACATATATATTTAATGTTATCACCTATTATTCTTTTTGATGCTTATATACCGTTTATATATCGTGTACAAATTAAATAACCATTATAATTAAGTATTACAATAATTCATAAAAATAATTTACGCAAATGACTTGAAAATCAAATAAATAAAATTATGTAATTGACAGGAACAACCTGAACACAATTATCGTGTACTTACATAGTATAAACTCTTACGTATTTACGTAAAGCAAAATATTCGTCACTTACTAAAACTCATTTGGTATATTATTTCCTAATAGAAAAATAAAAATAAAAATCAACTTTATACAGGACTATATGGTGTTGTGTATTTATTGCCCATACAAAATGTTATTAGTCTCCTATTCATTTATAGGAAGGAAAGTATAGCGCTCTCTTTGATCGACTATAAATTTGAACATAGAAGAGCAGCTGTTGCAAGTATCAAAATTTGAGCAAACTATATCGAATTTCAAGTCAGATAATCGTTGTGGGGCTTTCCTTGAAATTAAATACTTATTCGCAGTAAATCAACTTGCCAAATCGTTGTGTTTTGTAAGGCCATACTACAAAATACGTATCAATGAAAAATAATACTCAAACCATCGAATGAACTAATAGTCTTGATCATTTCACCGGTAGATCATTTTTTGATATACTTATTCATGCTCCTACGGAACGATAACTTGAGTTCAACCAAACAATGACACCCTGTTTTAGAATCTGCTGTATATTCAGCGTAATAATACATAGCAAAGAAATAAAAAAATATAATATGCTTAATTTTGTAATTGCTCTTGTACATAAACTTGTTCAACCCGTTAAGTAAGTAAGACTAATTATAAGTTGATCAATTTTTGTTTGTTCTCAACGATTGTTACAGCTGATATCATTTTCAGCTTTCATAAAACTTCACGATGTATGAAGTCACTAAAATGGATCGAAAATTCGCTGCCGCGTATCTCCAATTATTTACTATTTCTATAAAAACTACTCGAGAGTTATAAATCTTCTTTCCATCCGTTAAACTTTGTCGCTCATAAAGTAATCAGCCGACAAGCCTGATCTCTAACTGCAACATCACGTTGATTTGTAACTATTAATAATCGCACTGAAATACATAATTTTGATATCTGATTGCTGATTAACATTCAAAACACATCAGTCAATTTATGTAATTCAGATGCTGGTACAGAGAGTACAAGCATTTCGACTAAAAAGCCTTTTTGGTGCGCTGGGGAAGTATAGACTCCTTGGCATAGTTGAAAAACGAAAGTAGTCCATATTTCTTTCCTCTTCTAGAAAAGTAATTGCTCACAACATCGTTGTCGTCTAAAAAATGATGAAAAATAAGAATTCAATGAAAATTACATTCCAGGTATGCACTACTGCTGATAGAGTTCATGAAAGTTTGTCTCGTCTATATTTACCTAATAGTGGACGAGTTTCAGCTACAGTCGGAAGTACATTTTCGTTCGCAGCAAGCGAAACAAATAATGTAAATGGCACGAGCCAGAGACACAGAGTAAAATACGCCATCACCTAAAAAAATTGGATATTAGACAAAACAACCAATTTATATTCACTGAATCCACGAAATTCCAGTGCACTTTGATCTCCAGTATCAAACTCTGTAATACTATGTGTTACAATTTCGTTTATTATAAAATGAAGAGCTGAAGGTTCTATATACCAATAACAAGAAACTGGTGGATTATTTGTATTCAAGTTGAGATGAAGGATAGAAACAGGGTAGCATCATAAAGAATGATTTGTCGAATAACGTACCTCTGAAAAAGTGTAGTAAACTGATGCGAAGTATGTAAATGCTAGATAATGGTTAACGACTAGCATGATTATAGAGACGATAAACGACGGGGAAGTAATATAGACGAATGGAAAAGTTTTTAGTATACAAAAGTGGGCTACTTGGGCGACAATTCCACATATTATCATAGTAGTCGGTAGATTTTCAAACAGTAAAAATCCTACATGTATTGCCAATGTGATCTGAAAATAAATAAATTAATGAACACACAGTAATATAATCGAGGTGAAAAAAATAGGAGGGTCACTTATTCCCTCAGCTTTCACAAAGAGTCTAAATACATCCAGTGTACAACTTACGAGTATAAAACCTCTAATTATTTTCTTCGACAGCACAGTGTATTCTTCGACTAATTCCGCTAAATAGTATAATCCAGCAGCTAAGAAACGTAATAAGAAACATTGAGTTAAAATTAAGGCAAAAGAATTGAGAAACAACAAACGTTTCCAATTTTCTCAGAATAAAATAGGCGTGATATAATTAGAGAGATATTTATGTATATGATGATATTATAAATAGATATAATAGGTGAGATTTGAAATTGCGTAGTTGACTAATAAATGCGAAACAGGCGGTTGACATAAGTAGATGAATATTTCAGGTATATTTTTTTTCGTATATTCAACACGATCGACTAATTTGAGTGACTTATCTTCTGTTAATGGAATAAAGATGTTCGAATAAAGTTTGCAAACAAGTTAACCTCTTTGTTTATCGTGCATGCGAAAAATATTGATATTAAGAAATACTTTCATTGTACAATACCTATGGAAACCGTGACAAAACATATTTGTACGAATAAGGAAACCCAGCTCAATACGTAAAAGAACCACATTTTGAGAATCGGTAAACTGCACAGATTACAATTGTATATTTTCTTCGCATTTTAACATTATTAACATATCACACCACCTGATCATTACATTCAATCCATCGAACAACGAGCGCGACTAGAAAGGCGGCTCAGTTTTCACGGGGATTTGCGATCCAGTGCTATGTTCGCTCGATTCACGAACCTGCAGTAGCACTGGACTGTATGGAGCTTTTTGATTGGTCGGTACCAGTCTAAGCTACGATGCGATTGGTTCAAACATCCGCAACAATTAGAAAAGAGCAAAACACGTAATTCTAGTAACGCACCGTTGAGAGCCACTGATAATAAGCTTGGTTAATCTGTGTTTTGTACTGTCAAAAATGGTATCAACAAGAGGTCCGAAATTCAAATTTTCCGACGGTGAAAAGGTGCTGTGTTACGAGCCAGACCCAACAAAAGCCAAAGTCTTGTACGACTCTAAGGTAACCGCAATTAACCTCTAAATTTGATCGTCAAATTATAAAAACACTTCGAGAGAAATGCGCTTCGGTTCGAAGTTTTGCTAGTTTTACAACCTCAATTCACACATACATCACAAGAATCAATACTTTACACCGATTTTGAGTGAAACCAATACGGAAAACACACTGAAATATTTCGGAAGTTGTGACGCTGTAACTTCATGTATATACTATTCATTTGTTTATAAAAAGAAAGTTCTATAATTGTAGTCCTCAACGTCGCGATGTCGTACTGACAATGGTCTGTGGTTTGAATGTTTGCAAATTCAGGAATTGCCGAAAATCATAATGAGATTACACGAATATGACTTTTCCAATTCTTGTATGTAATTGACAAGCTCTTCTACATTTGAAACTTTGTTTTTGTGTCAGGTCTTGGATGTGATTGTAAATAAAGATCAAAGGGGTCGCAAGGCAGTTGAATATCTCATACATTTTCAGGTAAGAGAATATGTGTGAATATCAAATTGTTTGTAAACATTATTCAATAAGTTGTAACAAACTGAATATTCAGATAATCAACAGCTTCAAGTTTTTCCACAAAACAAACAGAATATTCAATAACTATTAAACAAGTTGAGCTACGTAATAGATTTCCCTTAATGGAACAACGTTCATGAATGAAAGGTATCATGAATGAAAGTTGTAGAAATAACAAGAAGTATTCTATGAACAGGGATGGAATTCGTCATGGGATCGCTGTGTAACGGAAGAATATGTTCTCAAAGATACGGAAGAGAATCGCCAACTGCAAAGGGATCTCGCCCAAAAGGCGCAACTCCAATTGTAAGAATGCATCGATGAAACGTACTATGGATTAGAATGATAATCTACGGATCTTGATGTCGAAAAGAGTAACGAAGACAAGTCGATCAGTCACAAAAACTATATTTTGCGAGACCAAAGAAAAACTCTGTTGTTGTTGTTTTTCATTCATCAGAAAGAAAGAGCTTGGTTTTACATTTAACAGGAAATCTGTGTGTTTATTTTTCATAGAGGTGCATATCTGTACCGAAGAGAAAGAAAAAAACGAAGTCACAAATTGTCGGAGCGATCAGCAGGATCAGGAACAGAACCTGGGCGTAGGGCGCGGAGCGGTGGTAGTCGTGCTACTTCAGCGACTACCGGCTCCTCCGAAGATGGTAGCTCTGGTCAGCAAGATGATTACGACACAGAAGTATGACTCTTCTTACATCATTGATCGCCCATTTCCCGTACTTGTTTACCCTGCTTAGAAAATTCCATAGAATAATTTTGAATACAATCCCTTGTTAAATTAATTATCACCAATAGCGTTATGCGAATTCCTCTGCACAGGGTAACAGTTGTCAATGTTCTTTCCAAATTTCATTAGAAATCAATAAGAGAATTGTTCAAAGTTCTTATTTCTTTAGAGACTCATCTGCAAATTCAGTTTTGAATCACAGATTTTGCAATTTCTTGCAATACTTATACATATTTTATACCAAATAGGAGGCCGGAACGGAAGAAGATTCAGAAAGCAGTTCAGAATATGGTGAAGACAGTAGCGAGGGGGACGAAAGCGGAGGTGGAAGTCACTCTGGTGGAAGTCATAGGCCAGGAGTAGACCTCGACATAGGTGCTACATTGAAACGTTTGTTAGAACAAGATCATGATCTCATAACTCGTAAGAACAAGGTATGCTTCGTGTGCTGATTGTTATTAGTATCGATCTTCCTGTATACAATTCCTTTTCGAAGCTAAACCGTTATGCATTTCTCATAGGAGCAAGCTTGCAATTATCTTTGTTGAAAATCACAAATTACTTTTGTTATTTTCAGACAGCGGTATTACCAGCCCAGCCAACAGTATTGAATATCTTAGAAACGTGGGTGCAACACTTCACGACTACACAACTAACAAATATTCCGGACAAACCGCAGAGGAACAAGGCAAGCAATACGATAGAAAAAACAGTAAACGATGTGAACATTTGTCGAGAAGTTGCCGAAGGGCTTAGAATTTACTTCGACTTTACACTAGCCGACCTCTTGTTGTACAGAGAAGAAAAGGACCAATATCAAAGCTTCAGATCATCTTTTCAATACACAGACCTTGTACCTTCGGTTAAAGAAGAATCGTTCGAGTGAGCATTTCGTTTTCAATTTCATTTGTATGAAACCTCGATTGGTGTTTTTTGTTTTGATTTAGTGATGAACTTTTTTTCTGCAGTCATACAGATCATCAAATCACGATCAAAGAAGAACTTGAAGATACAGAATTTGCTCATTTGCCACCGTTTAGGGAGCATGAATCAGAGGTAGAAAATACTTCGCCTAAACCTCCCGTTGAAGCCAAGCGTAGATTACGCTCCTGTAGAGTCAGTTCTGTCGACGAAGGAAGACAACTACGCTCATATGACGAAGTTAAACAAGAACCGGGCAATCTTTCAAGGTACTAAAGACCTTTTCTCTCTTTACTGAAAAGTTTTACACAGGTTCAGAATTAATGCCTCTACGAAATAGAAATACATCATGTTATGAATTTGCAAAAAATAAGAAAAGCAATAAACTTGTAATCAATTGATTTTTTCTTAACAGCATTGCTAGTACAAGCTCCAGATGTTCTAGTCCACGTGGATTACCTCTGAGATTGCCAGTCATTCCTTCAGCTCAAATAGGAGCTTTACTTCAACAGTCAAATGCTTGGCGCTTAGTACCTGAGTCTGAAAAACGACAAAGTCCTCTGGCCCCATCTATGTGTTATGGGGCAATACATCTAACAAGGCTTTTTGGTATGTCCACCAAATTGTACCCATTTTTATATAGCAATGCAACAGAATGATTATTTACACAGGTCTTAAGAGTATAGAATGTTTTAGAGATGAGTATGAACATTTGCAACAGATTTGATAATATTTCTCCATTATCTTTCAGTTAAATTACCTGACCTGCTCCAGGCTGTTGATATATCTGACAAAAAGCTTAAGACACTTTTAAAACATTTAGATATGTTTTTGAGGCAAGTATATTACGTTGTTCCTTGTTCGAGTTCTATGGAAAAATGTGTTAAAGATGTGTATGTGTGATAATTTCTTATACAAATTATATTCAACATTATAGTTTTCTTGAAATGCACCGAGAATGGTTTGGAGAACAATTTTACACGCAAGCAGAGAATTCGCCGCTTCGACAGATCTTGACGTTATAAAAAATCGAAGACAACTGTCCAGAAAAAAGTCCGAAGAAAGCTATTCGGCTATTCTAATTTTATATCTGACTTGTAAAAACACATGACGTCAATTTCACGTCCGTACAAAACTTATAATTTGTAAATTTTATCATACATTAAAGAATAAACTTTGATGATTGTATTAAATTGCAAAATCGTATTTAAGTTGTTTCATTTATTACGAGTAACGGTAATGTACAACATATCGTATATAACTACACGAAGAGGAGAGGTTTACGGCCCACCATGGGTCAAGGTATTAAACTGCAGCCTTGATGATGTCTGAATACTTCTTGATTTTGCTAGCCACACTCATATCAACGTATTTGTCTCCAATGGAAACGACCATGCCTCCAATGATGGAAGGGTCAAGTTTGGTTGTGAGTAGAATAGTTTGTCCTGGTTTGAGGAACGACTTGAGAGTGCTCTCAAGTTTGCCCTTGGTCTCTGCGTCCAATGGCTTGGCAGTAGTCACTTCGCAAACTACCTCGCCCCGGTTTGCTGCCATGATAACTTTGAAGGCATTGATAACGCCGTTGACATTTTTCAAACGTCCATTCTCCGCAAGTAAGGATAACAAATTGGTGGTGGCTGGGTTGAGGCTAGCTTTTGATCCGACAAACTTCAGAGCTTCAACCTTCAGTTTACGCTTGATGGTTGGGTCCTTGACAAACTCAGCTAGTTTTACGTCCGTTTTCAACAAACCCTGCAAAATAATTCAAACGATTTATTCTTTATTTGAAGATAAATTTGATTATTAAATAAAATAACATGTTTTGGCACCTAAGTAAAAATTTGACAAAAATCATTCGTCTGATTGTACAAGCTCACCTGAAATTTGATCAGGTCTTTTTCAACGACGTCCAAAGATTTCTGCTTGGAGGCAGCGGAGAAGAGGGCAGTGGCGTAACGTCCATCCAGTCCAAATACCTGTACTGGAGGCTACGGGGAAATGAGACAAGGATTTGACGTGAATCAAGTTTATAATCAATTAATCACACATATTCTTATGTAACTTTAGAGGTGGGTTAACTTGCAATCTGAGAAGTCCTAAGAAACGACTAAAGGCCAATCGAACTGAAAATTGAAATGAAATTGAACTGCGAGACAAGAATATGTATAAGAAATGTCGACAAGTTCATGATGGAAACAATAATATTGAATGACAAATGAAATGCAATGGAATAAGAACAAAGGTTGACTAATTGACTTTTAAATTTGGTATCCTTGCGCGAAAAATTTGACTTGCCAGGCAGAAATGGGGTTACATAATAACGTAGAAGACATGTGTGATAATGAAAAGCTTACCTTGACCATCTGCTGTTGGACAGCAGCGGAGGAAAACGCCCTCGCCTGTAATGATAAATAATAATTTATTGATTGTTGTAATGAGAAATTAATATCGATATAATATAATGTTTTGAGGTAGTGCAGACGACATTGAAAGTCAGGGCCGATCAAGCGGAGAGAGAGAATATTTGAATTAAAGACGAATAAATTTTCGTTTCATGTTTTGTCACATTTTTTAAAACGAAACGAATAATTTTTTCGTTGAAACACAACTGATATTATTGTGAATTTGATGAGATGAGCAATAAATGTAAGCTTACGATGATAGTAATCCTGCTGGCCGCCATTTTGAAGATCTGAGACGTGCCTGGCATGAAGTTGGCTACTTCTGTTACGCAATAGAAATCGATTAATAATACGGAAACCAGTCGCTGCGCACTTCGGAACGCACGTGGGACACGTTCGAAGTTTGAAAAAGCCGGCGCGGGTTAGCGACGCACAAAGATGCATTTCAAACGTACGCTTCGTGCCCGGGCCATTTCGATTGTTTTATTTCATTTTTACAATATTTTTCACTTTTCCCACACAAACTTTCAACTTTGCCCTCCTCTCCCGAGTCCAATTTTTAGATTCTCGTTATTGCAAAAATTACGGAAATGGCGGCCGAAAAACCATTTTGGCATTTGTTTTTACTTTTTTGAAACTGTTTTTCAACTTTTCTCTCATTTTTTGAGCGAACCAATAGGGCCACGATGATCGGCCTATGCTCGTTCGATTCGGCGTGAAATTTCGCGATGCCTCAACTCACAGATTTTTGATACAATGAAAATTGCGGAAACGGCGTCCCTGAAACCATTTTGATCGGTTTCCCATTTTTCTGATGCTAACTTTCAACTTTGCCTTTCTCTCCCGAGAGACTCGGTACAGCAACAAAGATTCGCCTGACCTCGTTAGATTCAACTTGTAATTCTGCACCGTCGAAAATAATAACAGCGCGAGTTCAAAAAATTGACTTAAAAATATAGGTAGGAACGTCCATTTATGTACAAATTCATCGAATCCATTGATTGATTGCTTGATCACATGAAGATTACGACCGTGGAAGAAACTGCACCAATGCACAATTAATCTCACTTTTTCTTTCCGCAGCAGTATTTGAACGACAATACTTTTTAAATCACAACCCACACAGCAAAGGTGCCGCATCGGCATCGGCATCGGTGCCGCATCGGTATCGGCATCGGTGCCGGCATCGGCATCGGCATCGGCATCGGTGCCGGCATCGGCATCGGCATCGGCATCGGTGCCGGCATCGGCATCGGCATCGGTGCCGCATCGGTATCGGCATCGGTGCCGGCATCGGCATCGGCATCGGCATCGGTGCCGGCATCGGCATCGGCATCGGTGCCGCATCGGCATCGGCATCGGCATCGGTGCCGGCATCGGCATCGGCATCGGCATCGGCATCGGCATCGGCATCGGTGCCGGCATCGGCATCGGCATCGGCATCGGCATCGGTGCCGGCATCGGCATCGGCATCGGTGCCGCATCGGTATCGGCATCGGTGCCGGCATCGGCATCGGCATCGGCATCGGCATCGGCATCGGTGCCGGCATCGGCATCGGCATCGGCATCGGTGCCGGCATCGGCATCGGCATCGGTGCCGGCATCGGCATCGGCATCGGTGCCGCATCGGTATCGGCATCGGTGCCGGCATCGGCATCGGCATCGGTGCCGGCATCGGCATCGGCATCGGTGCCGCATCGGTATCGGCATCGGTGCCGGCATCGGCATCGGCATCGGCATCGGTGCCGGCATCGGCATCGGCATCGGCATCGGTGCCGGCATCGGCATCGGCATCGGCATCGGCATCGGCATCGGTGCCGGCATCGGCATCGGCATCGGCATCGGCATCGGTGCCGGCATCGGCATCGGCATCGGCATCGGTGCCGGCATCGGCATCGGCATCGGCATCGGCATCGGTGCCGGCATCGGCATCGGCATCGGCATCGGCATCGGTGCCGGCATCGGCATCGGCATCGGCATCGGTGCCGGCATCGGCATCGGCATCGGCATCGGCATCGGCATCGGTGCCGGCATCGGCATCGGCATCGGTGCCGCATCGGTATCGGCATCGGTGCCGGCATCGGCATCGGTGCCGGCATCGGCATCGGCATCGGCATCGGTGCCGGCATCGGCATCGGCATCGGTGCCGGCATCGGCATCGGCATCGGTGCCGGCATCGGCATCGGCATCGGTGCCGGCATCGGCATCGGCATCGGTGCCGGCATCGGCATCGGCATCGGTGCCGCATCGGCATCGGCATCGGCATCGGCATCGGTGCCGGCATCGGCATCGGCATCGGCATCGGTGCCGGCATCGGCATCGGCATCGGCATCGGTGCCGGCATCGGCATCGGCATCGGCATCGGCATCGGTGCCGCATCGGTATCGGCATCGGTGCCGGCATCGGCATCGGCATCGGCATCGGTGCCGGCATCGGCATCGGCATCGGCATCGGTGCCGGCATCGGCATCGGCATCGGCATCGGCATCGGTGCCGGCATCGGCATCGGCATCGGCATCGGCATCGGTGCCGCATCGGTATCGGCATCGGTGCCGGCATCGGCATCGGCATCGGCATCGGCATCGGTGCCGGCATCGGCATCGGCATCGGCATCGGCATCGGTGCCGGCATCGGCATCGGCATCGGCATCGGTGCCGGCATCGGCATCGGCATCGGCATCGGCATCGGTGCCGGCATCGGCATCGGCATCGGTGCCGCATCGGCATCGGCATCGGCATCGGTGCCGGCATCGGCATCGGCATCGGCATCGGTGCCGGCATCGGTGCCGGCATCGGCATCGGCATCGGCATCGGCATCGGCATCGGTGCCGCATCGGCATCGGCATCGGCATCGGCATCGGTGCCGGCATCGGCATCGGCATCGGCATCGGCATCGGTGCCGGCATCGGCATCGGCATCGGCATCGGTGCCGGCATCGGCATCGGCATCGGCATCGGCATCGGTGCCGGCATCGGCATCGGCATCGGTGCCGGCATCGGCATCGGCATCGGCATCGGTGCCGGCATCGGCATCGGCATCGGCATCGGTGCCGGCATCGGCATCGGCATCGGCATCGGCATCGGTGCCGGCATCGGCATCGGTGCCGGCATCGGCATCGGCATCGGTGCCGCATCGGTATCGGCATCGGTGCCGGCATCGGCATCGGCATCGGCATCGGTGCCGGCATCGGCATCGGCATCGGCATCGGTGCCGGCATCGGCATCGGCATCGGCATCGGCATCGGTGCCGGCATCGGCATCGGCATCGGCATCGGCATCGGCATCGGCATCGGTGCCGGCATCGGCATCGGCATCGGTGCCGCATCGGTATTGGCATCGGTGCCGGCATCGGCATCGGCATCGGCATCGGTGCCGGCATCGGCATCGGCATCGGCATCGGTGCCGGCATCGGCATCGGCATCGGCATCGGCATCGGTGCCGGCATCGGCATCGGCATCGGCATCGGCATCGGCATCGGTGCCGGCATCGGCATCGGCATCGGCATCGGCATCGGTGCCGGCATCGGCATCGGCATCGGCATCGGCATCGGCATCGGTGCCGGCATCGGCATCGGCATCGGCATCGGCATCGGTGCCGGCATCGGCATCGGCATCGGCATCGGCATCGGCATCGGCATCGGTGCCGGCATCGGCATCGGCATCGGTAGCGTAGGGTGTCGTATATAATTAGCGGCAACAAATTGTAATCTATGCAACTCCTACCACAGACATGTCATGGGTTAGGCAAGTGTGATAGTACGCGACCCTATTTAAATGGCTGGACACTCACGAAAACTCGATAATGTATCTACATCATTAACTTGTGACTGGTCGACATGTTCTTCCAAGTTCTTGGACTCTTAGTCGTTAGTTATTATTTGATATATTTTGCTATTCAGCTTTTCTTCGATTGCGACCTATATTTGGCATACAAAGAAAAGTTTGGAAAGCCTGCCGGTGAGAAAATAGATACTATACTAGAGTGACAATATTTTTACTGCGCACGGTGAAAAAAAATTAGCTACATTAGCAATACGTGCCTATGGCTAAAATAGCAACAGCAAGAAAATGTGGCTACTCCGGCCGTACTCACAGCTGTTTCTATAGAATTATACTATAGAACAATCAGATATCTGCCTAAGATAGGCAAACCGTGATCTCAAAACAGCCATATTTTCTAGTTATTGCCGGGGAAATGGCTGATGCCTCCATATTTTTTCTTTCCGTGCGAACTTTGAATTCCATAGATCACACTGAAATTTTATGTGTATATATGTGTGTAAGTGTTCATCGGGAAGGGTCATAATTGAAAGATGGCGTCAGTTCTGTCTCGACGTAAAGGATGGTATGAATAAAATGAAGCATATATGCTTATGGTCATACGGCTTAAGTATACTTTAACTGTACAGTTACATGTATAGTGAAAGCGGATAGAAATATGAGCATAAGCATGTCCTTCATTTTATTCATACCAGTGTAAGAAATCATTTACTAATTAGTATGATAATGATTTACAAAAATTTTTCAAGCTACCACGTGTTAAGTTTCGTTATAGGTCAACCGCATGTGTTCACTGTACCATATATTTACCTGAAATTTGATAGATTTAGTACTAAATACATTTCCTACTATAGCTCAATGTATACAAAAAATTTGTAGAGTTTGCTCAATAGCTGATTTTAACTTGAATTCAGATGAAAATTATTTTTACAACTTTTAAATCCAGGAGTTTAGGCTCATAGTCCACACGCGAGACATTGAATTGATTAAAAAAGTTTCATCGTTCGCAAATGCCAATTTATGAATGGCTGATTATGAACACTATATATTCCGTATATTTTTTGTATTTCATTACCTTAGTATGCATACCTGACAGTCCAGAAAATTTGAAAGGAACAGGTTGATACTCAGAGGGCGTTCAAGCACTCTGAAACGAAATGATTATACATTTCCCTGATTTCCGTTCGAAGGAGCTATTTTATCGAGAAACCCGATGTACAATTCAGTGAACAATCGTAAAAATGATGATGATTGAACAATGAAAACCGGCGTTTGTGAAATTTAAATTTTTTGGAAATTTCTTCAAATCACTGGAAAAGCAAATTTTTCATACTACAAAGACGAGCTCTAACCTGGTGAAGTCTGAACTAATTGTAAAGTTTGGATTATCGGCTTATCCATTTCTGACAGATGCACACACGGACAGATAGATAGTCAAACGGACCAACGTACCTATATTCAGAATTGTGTGATATCGACTTCGCCAGAATTGGCTGGTCCAGAGGTCGAGAATTTTTTTGAATGGCCAAAGTCGTTTCTGACGTGGAATCAATTGATACTTTTTATCACCTTCATGATGAAATGTGAAACCCAATTTTTTTGCAAAAATTAAGCTACGACAGCTATTGAGGGATCCATGAAGGATGTATATTTACGCCTAGCTTGCAGGACTATCATTCAATCAGATATTTGCAGTGAGAAATATTGTCACCTTACTATGCGCTCATCCAATATATTCACTGCGATTTGCGAATTTTGATATTCAAATCGATGGACTAATACCATACGGGTATAAAAAAAAAACATTCCGTTTTTATTTAGTGGCAAAATCGTTTTTCATGAAATTTGAAATCTCGTGAGCATATCCGCCGAAAGAAGAAAAAAAAATAAAAAATTCGGCGTTACGCCCATAGGTATCAACCCACCGATATGATTGGTAATTCGAGACAAAACGCATGTCCCAAATGATACGAAAGTTATGCGTTTTGTTATTGTTACAGAAAGCCTGCGGAACAAAGTAGTTTGGATAACTGGTGCATCTAGTGGCATTGGGGAACATTTAGCATATAGCCTTGCACGTGCTGGTTGTAAATTGGTATTATCAGCACGTAGAGAAGCTAAATTATTCGAAGTTAAAGAAAAATGCATAGCAGGTATTTGTAGAAATTTAACATAGAGATAAAAGAAACAAACAATGATTTATAGCAACTTGTGAACGAATAATAGACTTTTTACTTCTACCTGACAATGGATTGCTTCGTTTCACATTTGATTATGTCTACATTTTTTTAGTGGATTCTGTAATTCCATTTCCTTGAAATGTATGATGTGTTTAGATCTTAAATGAGATCTGGAAAATCTGCAAATATGTTACTTAAAAATCCTTTGATTGTTTGTAGATAACAAGTCATTGACAGCAGATGATGTGGAAGTTGTGGTGCTGGATATTCTAGCTATTGAAACCCACGAAAAAGCGTTCAAACATGTCATCGATAAATTTGGCAAAGTATTATAAATTCCCTGCGAAAAAAGTCAGATAGAGACAGACAGAAGCTGATAAAGTCGGATATGATCCGGATTCAAAACCCAGATAGACTATACGGTTTTTGAATCCGAATCATATCCGACTTTATCAGCTTCTGTCTGTCTCTATCTGACTTTTCTTGCAGGGTTATATCATATGATGATTTGGGCCACGAAGTGTAAAATATCACAGAATATGAATAGAAAAACTAGCGACCTATGGAGTCATTCCTCGACTGAAGATACCAATTATCCTATATGCATATATACATTTGTGATCATGTTATTCAAAGAAGAATTCATCATTCAGAAATTCCATTCCGTATTCACCCAATGTAATGAAATGTAAGTATTTTATATGCATAATAATTGACTAATTGTTTCAGCTCGATATTTTGGTCAGTAATGCTGGGCGAACTCAAAGGGCATTGTGGTCAGACATAGAGATAGATGTTGATCGTCAGGTATTTGAATTAAATGTAGTTGGGGTGATATCTCTGAGTCGTTTAGCCTTGAAGTACTTTTTGAAGAGAGGTGAAGGCCATCTGGCCGCCACCTCAAGTTTGGCGGGTATAGCCGGAATTCCTTTTTCTGCCTCCTACACCGCTTCAAAACATGCTCTTCACGTAGGTCAATGACATAATGTTTGTAACTGATTAAATGCAATATTGTTCAGTTTTCGTCAGTCAGCTATACAAGCATTGTTTTCATCTTTACAGTTCATGATACTATTTGTGCTCCAACTATGACTTTTTTCCCTCGTCGCGGAATAATCCATCCAAGTATCTTGTGTATAAATTTCAGGGATATTTTGATAGCTTGAGGATCGAAACATGGAAACGAAATATTGTAACTACTCTGTTCTGTCCTGGCCCTGTGCAAACTGACTTTTTGTTAGAGTCGTTTACCGCAAAAACTGGTGAGGTATGCACAGCTGTATACATAATATCGATACAATTTATTTTATTCGAATTTTAAATTGATCTGTACTGCGCTGTATAATGATCAAAATCGTTAATGATAGTCTGTATATCTTAATAATTAGGCTCACTAAATTCTATAGAAACTTGGACAAAAATCAGTTGTCACCCCTGAAAAAATGAGGGTGGAACGTTGTGCCGAGTTATTTGCTGTGGCCTTGGCGAATGGTATTCATGAAGTTTGGGTGTGCTCCCCTAAATGGGTGATACTCTGCCGTATTTACATTTACTATCCAAATTTCCTGAAGTTGTAAGTGAATAAGTATATTTCATTTATAACGTCAAAAGTTTCGACTCAAACAACACCTCACAAGACTAACGATATTGGCTTTTCTTTTCAGACTATCGATGGTTTTCCCCCCTGAACTAATTCTTCGGATGAGGGACTCAAAAGAAGTGTTGAAAGTCGAATGAAGACAGCGTATTCCGTATTCGTTGCTCGGCGTTAAAACCCATCCATATTTTGCGCAAGACTATAGAAAAATTATTCCAAAGGCTCCTAATTACGATTCGTCGTATGTAAATGTAACGATTATCATATCACCGAACAAAGCGCACTTTTAGCGATAACAAGCAATGAATACAACTGTCTTGTATAAACTCGAGATAAAATTTGTTCGTGTGCGAAATTTTTATTATTGTCACTATAATCATGTCTAGGTTACAGGGTATACAACTTTGACCATTTTCAGCTGTTTCGACAAGCTTTCAACCACCGACACGCTTACTTACATAAGATACAGTGAAAAAATTTAATATCACACATTTCATGTGATTGTTTGGATGTAGAAGAAATAAAATGTTATTCCTTATGATAATGTACCTTCCTTCGTTTCGATTCAACTCGAATTGTTGCTTGAATGTTTTATATCTACGCCTGATTTCTGGTGTGATGAGAGCGAGAGAGAGAGGGCATAGCTACCGTCGTACACGGTTCCCAGAAGCACAGAAGAAACTTCCGTTCTCGAATTTGACTGACAATAAAGGCGGCTGTTTCCCTTTCAGACTAATTTTCGGACTCAGATTAGTGCAGAACGATAGTATTGATCACATTCATTATACTACGTGTCCGACCAATCGTCTGGTTTTGTAT
Source organism: Ametastegia equiseti (assembly GCA_963989295.1). Lineage (NCBI taxonomy): Eukaryota > Metazoa > Arthropoda > Insecta > Hymenoptera > Tenthredinidae > Ametastegia > Ametastegia equiseti. Next base: position 13,033,258 of record OZ022389.1, on the reverse strand, counting down.
TGTTTCGGGACTGACATTTAATGTGAAAGAACATGATTCGTTTGTTGAACGGCCGGCTTCGCGCCAACTTTTCAGCTCGGCAACTTTACGACATGTTTCTACTCCCACCACACATCTGAGAACCGGTAACGAATAGTTAGTGTTGCGTTCAGTAACGTTTATTCGGTATGTGTTCAAAGTTCGTGCGACCGCCGAAAATGTGCGGCATTGACTGAACTCGAAGAACTCATCGCCATGAGATTGCGCTCGTAGATTGTTATGTGCCATTTTCGACTTTACAGAGTTTAACCTCGACACTGCTGAATCCACACTAATTAGAAGTGGTAGATTTATTGACAACCAAGATGTTTTTCGAAGCACTCGGTATCTCAGTTGCTAGTTATTATTTAGTTTCTTTTGTCACTCAACTGTTTCTCGATTGCGACTTGTATTTAGCATATAAAGAGAAGTTTGGTAAATCCATCGGTAAGTATATTTTCATCACTCTAACCTCAAAATCGCAACTTCGTCGCGATTTCTCGGCTTTTGTGATGAAAAATAACGATCGTTGCTCGTACGTAAAGACTTTTTGAAAAGCCTTTCCGTACTCGAACTGTAATGTACTATTTCAATCATACGACCGTCATTGTTTCGAGATAAAATTCTATTTATAAAACCATACAGATTTCTGTCAAATTGCGAAGAATTAGTTACTATTCCTAAAATGTATCCCAGAATTACAGTGAAAACGTATGCATTTTAACCGGCATGATTCACCCTTCCTTGCGGACTGCAGTCTTGAGGTTAGGATGGAATATTGCGCTTCGGAACAGATTTGTCCAAATTTATTTCGAGCCGATTTCGGTGGCGGCAAGGTCGAAATTGTTATTTTCACACCACCCTAATTTCAATGTTTGTACACGCAGGTCAAATGATTTACTAGGAACTGGTTAATAAATGATTCTTACGTCAAAAGAAAACAAAAAAAAAACAAAAAAAAACGAACAACAAATGACATCGGATGGTTCGTTCTCATTGGAATTATGCAACAAGTTTCAATATTTCTGTAGCTAGTCCATTGTTTAGAATAAACAATATGAATTTTGGGCTTCAGTGTAATTTCTAAGCAAATTTACTATCCCAGTTATTATCGTTTATCATAACAGATCTCATGAACGTTTCTATGATGTTGGGAGTTATTTCACAACAGTTGGCGTATTTCATTAGACATTATAATGTCAACTAATGTATTTGAAGTTCATAATGTTAGGGGGAACAGAGTATTTGCAAGAATGTTGATTATTTAATGATGGGTATCTTATTAGAATTATGAATTACGTAAACTTAATATTCGTGTGTCATTCTATTCCAGAGCATGTAAATAATATTCCCACATTATTTTATTGTCTGAATGTCAATAACTGCAAATTATACACTCACATTCAGACATAATAAAACTTGGGCGAATGATTTGAATATTGTTCGTGTTGCAGGAACACTGAGAAACAAAGTAGTTTGGATAACTGGAGCATCCAGTGGCATAGGCGAACATTTAGCATACAGCCTTGCACGTGTTGGCTGTAAATTGGTATTATCAGCCCGTAGAGAAGCCGAATTACTCAAAGTCAAAGAAAAGTGTTTAGCAGGTACCTTTATAACATTTAATACCTGATTTTCAGTGAGAAAAAGCTTGTGAATTCACCTGTTTCTCAGTAACACACGTTGATATTCAACGATTTTCTTATGGATTCTGAAATTGCAATTGTTGTCTGAAGTACAGGTAAACATCGTTATTCAAATACCTGAGGATATGGCAAAGAGACCAACCCATAACTTTATCATAGGCAGATCGTTAGGAGCCTCGGACAATTTTATTTGATAACTGAATTTGCTGTTTGTAGATAATAAATTCCTGACGGCAGACGATGTGGAAGTTCTGGTGCTGGACGTTGTCGATATTCAATCACATGAAAAAGCATTCAGACGTGTTATTGATAAATTTGGCAAAGTAATACAAGTCATATTACTATATAGCTTGTAAATCGATGTGAGCAATCAGAGCTAGCGATTATGCATTTATGTTATTCATTTCCTTGTTAATTACGCATAGACATTTGATTGAGAATCAAAAAGTTCATTCCCGGTCGATTCTCAATAATTTGCTAATTTGGTAACCAGACTAGCTTACAATTTACAATAATTCATCATATCATCAATAGGCATTCTGAATATACGAATCATACCGATACATGCAAACCGGTTTTGTCAGTCTGAAAACACTCGCTTACTATAAATACCGTTACTTACAAATGACTATCTCACCTGTTTAGCTTGATATTCTGGTAAACAATGCTGGAAGAAGTCAGAGGGCATTATGGCCAGACATAGAACTAGATGTGGATCGTCAAATGTTTGAATTAAATGTATTCGGGGTGATATCCCTGAGTCGCATAGCTCTGAAATACTTTTTGGAGAGAGGCGAAGGCCATCTGGCTGTTACTTCAAGTTTGGCAGGCGTCGTCGGAATTCCATTTTCTGCCACCTACACTGCTACGAAACATGCTCTTCACGTAGGTCGTTAATACGTTTGTAACCGACCAAATGAAATATTGTTTAGCCTTCATCAGTCAGTTGAAAGCATATTTCTATCTATGAAGTTGATGATTTTACTTCTTCATAGACCATTTTCCCTGACATGTTTCGTATTAATTCCAGGGATACTATGATACTTTGAGGGTAGAAACATTCAAACAAAACATATTAACTACGATATTCTGTCCTGGACCGGTGCAAACGGACTTTTTAGCCGAGTCTTTTACTGGAAAAAGTGGAGAGGTACGCACAGTCTGTGAAAATAGTTCATTACGTCTTATACATGTAGTGGGAGTGAATATTGAATTCATCTCATGTTATCGCATACGAAAGAAGATTGTAAATAATTTGTATTTCTCAATACCCATGAAATATTACAGAAACTAGGGCAAAAAACTGTGCGAACTCCCGACAAATTGAGCGCGGAACGTTGCGGCGAGTTATTTGCTGTGGCCTTGGCTAATGGAATTCACGAAACTTGGGCTTGTTACCCCAAAGTGATGACACTCGTACAAATCTACAGGTTCTATCCTACGCTCACAAAATTGTAAGTAAATAGACGTATATTTCGATTATATCAGCAGCTTTGATCTAAATAATGTTGTCCCTAACGTCAATGATGTGGTTTTGTATTTTCAGGCTTTTCCTGCTTATGCCCGCAAAATATTTTCTTCAGATGAGGGACTCGAAACAAGTGATGAAAGTCGATTGAAGAAAATATTCTTGTATTGTTACTACGATGTGAATAAGTTTACATAAATAATTCCAGTTTTTCATGATTCATTTGGGTATCAATAATTGGATCAATATCTCATTAATAATGATTATTATTACCATGAAATAGTTTTTCGAAACTTTGTACATTAAACTATAGTCTTAAATACATGAATGAATGGTTGAAACTCCACCGTCTCGTTTTCAATCTTTGAGCCCTTCGGTTAATTTTTTTCTAGCTTCTTTACCGCGCATTATTGCACTTTTGAACAGTTTGCAGTACAATTCAATGGCAATAGGCGTGTCGTCGTTCCCAGGTACGGGATAAGTAATAAGATTAGGGTTACAGTTCGTATCGACAATGCCTATAGTTGGAATAGCCATCTTGGCAGAATCCCTAACGGCGGTGTGCTGATTCAGTACGTTATTCAAAGTGTTGAGAAATATGCATAAATCAGGAAGACGCGTAGCGTCTCCGAACTGTTTATCAGCGTTGGTAAATATACCGCCTCTCCAAAATTTCGTGTGCGAATACTCCCCGCATTCTTTAGCAGTTTTATCAACTAGATAAGAGTTCTGGGCATTTCTACAAAAGAACAATATTATACCGCCTCTGAACGCTATGTGCGCTGTGAAATTGAGAGCTCTTCTCAAGTGGTCAGCTGTTATATCCAAATCAAATATCAAATGTTCAAGACGAGATCCGAACAGGTAAGGACGCATTCGATCGTCCAGGGACCCTAATTTGTGACCGTAATGTACTCTGGCTTCGAACAAGTCTTGGACTGTGAAAAGCTTATGAACTCCAAAGAAGTCGGGATGTTTCAGGGGATCTATAGTCGGAATTCCAATTTCTGAAACAAAATAGATCGTACTTGATCGGACGCGATGAGATGATATTATCGTTTGATCGAGTTGAGATGATTACCTTCTTTGGGCTCGATTTGAGGTTGGGTTTGTGACGTCAAGTTCCGGATTTTGTGAGAAAAGACTCTTGACGTCCGGAGACGGGAACCGATATTTGACACTGTAACAAAATATCACATGAAGATTGTACGCTAGAGCAGATAGGTTCCTTAATACATCATAATAGACATACTATTCGGAATAATCGTCTGCGCTAACACGGAGGCCGCCATTTTCACCGCACCGCGCTACATGCGTGTTGCAGAAGTGTTGATTTTCATCTGGCGCGTTACCGCGAACGCAGTAATTCAGCGCTCCTTATTGGCTGAGGTCTGGACAAATTCCGTCAACAACCAATAAGGTGCGTCAAATTACTGCGTTTGCGTTCGCCATCGGCAACTTGTCGTTGATCACGTGGGTTCGTAGGAGCCAATAGCACCGTGGCAGTGATTTACTGCTGCAGCAATTTACTGTGCATGAAAATTCACCTTTACCTCGATAGTCGAGTTTTGGATTTTTGGGTTGTGGCTGAGTTCAGAGATTTGTTGAATTGATTAATTTCAGCGAATCAGAGTCAGGCATGATGATGACCGAATCGCCCCAGTATACTAGACCGGAAATAACGCCATGCCGTGTTGGCCTGGAAAGACGAATTGGTCGTATCAGTGTTTTGTACAAAAATAATATCAATATTCAGGATTATTTCATTTTTATTAGTATAGTGTCTGGATAAAAAGTCAGGATGGTGTTAGCGGACTTGGGGCGTAAAATTACGTCCGCCCTACGGTCGCTCAGCAATGCCACCGTCATTAACGAGGAGGTGAGCAGAAGGATGTAAACAGATGGAAGGATTTTAAAAAATCCATCAAATATCAGCGACGAATAATATTCGTTTCAGGATAAAAATTGCAATGCATTTTTAGCAACTGTCATACAGACCGTCGATATTTTCCTATCCACAGAAAACTGTCAGGTTTTCTGTCAATTCCTAACCTAACTTTTTTTAACCACGTAATTATGCATGACATTAGAAAAAAAAAGTTATCGGAAGTACAATCCAAACATTACCAAGTCAGATTCATTAATATGTAATCCGAACTCCGAAACTAATCAATTCCAAATCATCGCGTTAATAAATATCGTAAACATGTTTAACCTAGTCTACCTTCAATCAGGTCGATTTCCAATGAAGCAGAGTTTTGACCTTGCACACAAGAGATTCTGCGAATTGCTTGATCTTTGCATTGCAGATAGACTCTTGATAATCCAATGCAACAAATATTTGCTGGAGTCATTTATCTGTCAAAGCTACAAATTAGTAACATGAGCTGGATCAAAGAGCTGTCAGAAAATGGAATGAATTTTTTAATTACAGGTGCTGAATTCTATGCTGAAAGAAATATGCGCGGCATTATTAGAAGCTGATGTTAACATAAGATTAGTCAAAAAACTGCGTGAAAATGTACGCGCAGTCATCGACTTTGATGATATGGCCGGAGGGTTGAATAAGCGGCGGATGATCCAGAGCGCAGTCTTCAAAGAATTAGTGAAAGTATGTATTTCCGTCCAAAAAATGTATACTTTTCTATTCACAAAATGGTCATCCACATGGAAAACCGGAAATAGGCTAAGAATTTCAATTGTGATCTTGGAAACAAATAAAAACAATAATTTATTAAATTGAAGCACAAAATCTTGGGAATAATGGAGTATCTGAATAAAAAATGTGAATGGAAAACTGAGCTTAGCTCTTGGAAAACTTGGAAATGTCAGGGAATTTTGTTTTTCAAAAATTCAAAGTCAATAATTAGAATAATTCTTTTGTTATAGTTGGTGGATCCTGGCGTGAAAGCGTATCAGCCAGTAAAGGGTCGGGCGAACATAATCATGTTCGTAGGTCTCCAGGGTTCAGGTAAAACGACGACGTGTACCAAGCTTGCGTATCACTATCTGAAAAAGAATTGGAAATCCTGTTTGGTTTGTGCGGACACATTCCGTGCCGGTGCTTACGATCAAATCAAACAAAACGCCACAAAAGCTAGGATACCATTCTATGGAAGGTAATTCATTTTCTAACAAATTGAATAATGACATCTTGTTCATTGCAATGATTCTTCTGACAAGAGTATCTAGTTCGTAGCGTTTAGCGATAAGATATGCGGAGTTAAATTCCTCAACTCAGGACCAGAATATTGTAAGAACAGCGAAATTTCGTGCGGAGTAATCTATAGAGACCGTGCGCAAACCGATGCCAGCGCCAAATCAAACACTATCGGCCGAAATAGTCCCAAGCGGCAGGATAAATCAGCCTATCAAACGCGTGGCGCGAACGAAAGAACCAGTCGTTTTGAAGACACCCTGCCGCTAGGGACTATTTGGCGGCGCCACTTGTACTTACGCACGGTCTCTATAAATTGATGAAAATGTTGAAATATGGAAATCTCGCAATTGAGAATTTTTTACAAGGCTATTTTGTTGTGTAAGCGTGAGGAGTTTCAATCACATTTCTAATCTTTTTGTAATCTCATACAGTTACACGGAGATAGATCCAGCAGTTATAGCCTCAGATGGTGTTGAGATGTTCAAAAAGGAAGGATACGAAATCATCATTGTCGATACTAGCGGTAGACACAAGCAAGAGGAGTCGTTGTTTGAAGAAATGTTACAAGTGTCCAATGCTGTGGTGAGTTGAAAAGTCCTGATAGTCTGACGCAGCTACTATTTTGCTGAACAATTCTTCGAAGATATACTTACAAATTTGCTGTTTCAATAATATCATAGAATTCAATTTTATTAAATTGATTTTGACTTCCGTTAGGCGGTTTTTATGATGATTCGATCACACTGAACCCAGAAATCCTCTTATTTGTTTCATTATTTCTGCAACAAATAAAAAATAGCTCCAACGACAATATTGACCTTTGCAATTCGTTATTATTTCAGAAACCCGACAACATAATCTTCGTTATGGATGCAACAATAGGTCAGGCTTGTGAGAGTCAAGCGAAAGCTTTCAAGGACCGTGTAAACGTTGGTGCTGTTATAATAACTAAATTGGATGGCCATGCAAAGGGTGGTGGTGCACTCTCGGCGTGAGTATTTAACAAATATATTGATATTTTTATGTGGATCTTTTTTCTCCGCCTCAATATGCTCTGCAATCAGCATAAAAATGTCTCAGACACACTATTTGCTCAGCTGTTTGCAAATAATATTTTGACTAGATGTTCATTTCTGAGATGTATCGATTGACGAACCAATTACGCAAGATGTTTTGTGGCTTTGAATGATATTATTTTACGGAACACTAATTGCATGAAGCTAGCCAGCTTGACTAAACGACTAAACTAAAAGAAATATATCATATGTGAATTTATCAGAGTCGCCGCTACTCAGAGTCCGGTTATTTTCGTGGGTACCGGAGAACACATAGATGATCTTGAGCCTTTCAAGACAAAACCTTTTATAAGTAAGCTCTTGGGAATGGGAGACATCGAAGGATTGATTGACAAAGTTAACGAATTAAATTTGGACGACAACGAAGAACTGCTTGAGAAAATCAAACATGGACAGTTTACTATGCGAGATATGTACGAACAGTTTCAGAATATCATGAAGATGGGGCCTTTCTCGCAAATTATGGTAAATAAAAATACAACTGAACCTGCAGCTTATTCTCCAATAAATTCCTCTATCATCCAAACTGAAAAAAAATAACGAATACACTGATATTTCATTGTATTCTATCTCATTAGGGAATGATTCCTGGGTTCAGTCAAGACTTCATGTCCAAAGGTACAGAACAAGAATCAATGGCTAGATTGAAACGCCTAATGACAATCATGGACAGTATGAACGACGGAGGTACGTACATCAGAGACTGGAAAACTTTGTATTTAACATTTTTCAAATTAGTAAAGAACTTTGAATCAAACATTTTATCTGGTTAAATCCAGATACTGAAATAGGAGCAAACTAACAAATACTTGATATTCCAGAATTAGACAACAGAGATGGAGCAAAGTTATTCACAAAACAGCCAGGACGAGTAGTGAGGGTAGCCCATGGGTCAGGGGTAACAGAAAAAGAAGTAAAGGACCTGATAGGACAATACACCAAGTTTGCAGCAGTGGTAAAGAAGATGGGTGGTATTAAGGGCTTGTTCAAGGGTGGAGATATGACCAAAAACGTAAATCCCACACAAATGGCGAAGCTTAATCAACAAATGGCTAAAATGATGGATCCTAGAGTCTTACATCAAATGGGTACGTGATTTTTCCCCCAAAACCCTTCACTCCCTTCTCACAATCCAACAGATACGTCCAACAATAATTAATAATCTATTCTACTGCAGGTGGTATGTCAGGACTTCAAAACATGATGAGACAACTTCAACAAGGTGCTGCTGGAGGATTGGGCAATCTAATGGGTGGTTTCGGAGGTAAATCTTGAGACGAAGAATCTGGCGACAATAATATGTCGCGCGAAAATCGCACCCACTCCCACTCCCAACAAACTAGGAGACATCATCGAAATTAAGTATCAATTATTGCTATTGCCAAGTCACGATCCAAGTGGCTCCGTTTTTCCCCCTGACCTTATTTAAACATTTTTCTTTTATCTTTTGTTTCCCTTATCATCATTAATGAATTTGCGATATTTTCGTTTTATGGTACGCAAATATCGAATCCGTTGGCGAAACCTATGGATTAAGGCCACTGTAAGTAGACTACCGTGTAGAATGCAATCACTTCATTTGTTTTACACATTTCTAAAAGTATTTCTTTTCTTTTTATCAAACCCCATTGATTATCGGTATGTATATTGTACATGTATGTATATTAATTTGCGTCGAGGGGGAATTTTTACAAATATACGAAACTCGAAATCGCCAGGAAACCTGGATAAAGGTTTTCAATTTTTCATACATACAAAATATACAAGAAAAAAAAACAAAAAAAAAAAAAAAAACAGAACAACAAACAAGTTTCATGTGCTGTAAGTATCGTGAATTCCTGTCTAGGACTGGTTCCGCCGATAACTATAAACTAGATCGATAATATTTTCTTTTTAACAATTTTCATTCTTTATCTAAACGAATAACTTACGGCATACGAAATTTAAGTAGTTGATTATTATAAAATGAGGTAGGTGAGAGTAGGAAAGATTATAACGATTACGAGATTTATTAATAACATGGTAAAAACGGTTATATTCGTTCGAACTCGTACTATAATATTGCGATGTTTTTGTAAATAAATTATTGTATAACATCGTACGAGTTTCATTCCTTTACCTCCCATACACAATAATAATAATAATAATAATAATAAACACCATCGTATCTCCTGCTACTTTTCCTATTCTATTTCAAATTTTTTATTCATTTCTTGCACATCTTAGCAGAAACTCATTAGATCGAATAGGTAAAATCGTTTCTTTTATCAATCACGAGGTAAAGCTACACGATCTTCCGCTTGGGATTTTTCAAATCTAGTTTCTCAGCGAAAACATATATCCGAATAATCGGAAATTCATATCAGCGATGCAGTAAAAGAGAACAAATCGCATTCGATTTTTAAAAATATGACCGCGGTTCCACGGATTGTAACTTCTGAAAAAAATAATCCGAATCTTTTTCTTCATTGGTTTTTGATTCTCTGTTTTTTGTTTCGTTTTTCCGTTTCGCTGATATCAAAATGTATTTTTGCTGAAAAAAAGAGCTCTCGAACATCGTGTTTCATTTTTTTTTTCAATTTTGACAAAATATTCTATCGATTCGAATAAAGTATGAATGAATTGCTTTTCGATACCAAAATAACGACTATAAAGTATCGAGGTCAGAAGGGGGGGGGAATAAAAGAAAAATACCAAAAACAACTAAAAAAAAAAAAAAAAAAAAAAAACAAACTGAAATGCGGGGAAAAAAAAGAAACTGGTTTTATTCAGTTTCGAATGGTGGCACACCTGGGCAAGGTCGGAAACTCGTGCTACCTGGCAGTACTTCACGGTACTACAGAGAGAACGAAGGTTTGCGTGTAGGTTATGTTGTTTAGTGTTGGTGTGTGACTTGTGGTGCTTTAAATATCGCGTTGACTTTTGTTATTGGATACAAAGGAGCGACGGAAAACCGTAAGTTAAAAAAATAATAAACTTTCTATCGCTAGATAAATATTAGTAGTTATTTAACACTCCGATCGGGACAGGTGTGTCCCAGGTCGCGGTGTCGTCTATACGACGACTACACCTTCTACTCCAGCCGGTGGTTGCCACAGCTTTTTTTTCATTACTCCCGAGTACGTTGGCTTGTTCTAACAAAGGCCGACTTCTACGACGCGGCACATAGTTACTTCCAATCGAACAATTTTCGAACCTCCGTTTTTCCAAAGATCATTAAAACAAATCATTCATCTTATCTCGTTGAAGTTTTTTCAAAGGCGGGAGAATCCGGCTGTCTGTCTACAACCGACAGGTGTATGTCATTTCACTAATCATTCTATAGATTTTACGTAATATATTTATACATTTATATTATTTACCCTCGCTTGTGTGAGTCGAATATTTATTTCGTATTATAATATTCAACGTTTGTTCAAGTTTTTTCCGTCAATTGCATCATCGGATGAGAACGCTTCTTTGGATCACGTTTTTTTCTCGGTTTTTTTTTTTCTCCGCAAAAATACAACCGGCTTATTCATACATGATATATTGATAAACGATATTCATTTATTTATTTTCTTATGTTTGTGTTAGCTAATTGAGGATATGACTGGAATCTTGAGTTTCAGCCTCGAGCGAAAGTAACATTTATTCTATATTTATTTATCCTACCCACACACATCGAACATTTGAACTTTGATCGAAGGGAAAAATCTATATCCTTATTTTTCTCTGCTCGAGTCCCCATTACGTTGAATGAATTATAATCAGCTAAATATCAATCTGAAGTATTATACTGTGGATCGGATAAGGACAGGTACAATGCAGAGGCTTACACCAATGCGATAATAATCGTCTATAATATTCGATTGCGTCAACTTCTGTCCCAAGAATCTCAACCTGTTTATAATATGGTTATCTTTAGCCGAGAGATTCTATACTCATTAGTATTTAGTTTTAACACACGGATGTTTATTCTTATGTAAAAGGAATCATACTACATTCGAATCATGGATCCTAATACGTATATTTTCTAGCTTAGGTAACTAGCTTGTTATCTGACACCATAACAAATATAAGAATAGACTATGGTGTACGGATATTTATTAGGCGATGAGATTTTTTCATACGCACACGTGAGGGAAAATTAATTGACCGTTTTTCGTATCGCGAGGTGTAGGTATAACCTATTCCATACTTGAGAAAGTCCAAGGCTCTTACGAATCGATGGAAATAATTTCTATGCAAATATTTGTATGAAATATGGCTTTCTCGGTACCGGTGTAATAGAATTGTAAATTATCGTACGGAAGCCTTGACAGACGCCCACTTGGTTTCACAGTCTTATACCTTTCCATGTAACATGACATACGGATGCTTTATTACTCCGATTTCTCGTTCTCTCAGTATGAAATATTGATCAGTATTTGATGAACGAAAATCATTATTGTCTGATCCATATTATTAAGGTAAAACAGTCACCACCGCGGTAGCCACAATTATTACCTACTTATTTGAAATCGAAGATACCGGGCACACTGCATCGTCCTAAGTATAGCTTGAAATACAAGAAACGAAAATAGATGAAAATGATTGAATTGAAATCAATGTACAGAAGTTTGAAATTTCACTCCTGTGTTTCAACGTCAAAGACTAGTGCTGAATATTCGAATCTCTATCTCTCGGTATTACTGAAACGCACGTTTTTATTGAATGTTCGAAGGACTGGCATATATGAAAATTCATAATCCGTTCTGATATATTATTCAGTGACTGACAAGTAGTGTTAGAATTTCATTACCGTGTGGGATTGAACATTCCAACATGATTTTCTTGTAACGTTTCGGATTATGAAAGACTTTTGGCCCCACGTTGGGCGCGAAATGTAACGCTCCGGATTTGTTCCAGGCAAAGCCAGCCTTTCAAAATCTGAAACGTACTTACAGTACAGACTCGCCATAAGAATTCTTAACAACATTCAATACATTCGGAGGTGAAATTTCACACCAGTTTCGTGATTTGAATAGAATCTTTTGAATGTCACGCCTTGAATATAGAATTTTAGAATGTGCCGAAATTTTCAATCATTGAAAGTGGTTGAATTCTGATTTATGTTTACTGCTCCACGTATTATATATTTCAATAGATTCGGGAGGGAAATTGCAAACGGTGTATCGAAAGAATATATCTACGTAATGACGGTGCAGGGAATAAAAGCATAAAGAGCAATAGCATGAATAAAAAGAAAAAGGCGAGAGGACGGCACGGCGCGTCCGTCTTTCGTCGCGGCGTGGGAATCGTCAGACCCATCGTCTCTGTCACCCGAGACGTCCGGAGTCTCCGGTACCTCTAGGTAGCATTCGCGTCAAAATGGAGTCTCGTCTAGATTGAGAGAAGTGCAACAGCAATAGCAGCAGTAGCAGCAGGTAGCAATCTTGGCCGTGTTTATTCCGTCCTTCTGTCCTTCCAGCGAATGGCTAAATGGCTTTCACGCAAAACGAGGATGGATGGATTTTTGTTCTATCAACTTGTCAATATAAGCGTTGGTTTACTTATGGGCTCCTGCTGCAGCAGCCTCAACCTGCACCGCACACATGGTTTAGTGCCGCCTTTAGCGCGGCACAGTTCGATAAATCTTGAAAACGTCTCCTGCAGCCTATAGGTTGCAGTCATGGATGCAAACTGTGTCTCTCCTCCTTTATATGCGGGGGGGGATTTTCATCTCGGGTTTCTAAGCCCCCGCGCGTGATTCTACGACTCGTCGTCCGCAGAGCCTTTCTCCGTCGTCGACAGCCCGGCTCCGGACTATAAATTAAATCGCGAATGGTCGTACCGCGTCCGCGTCATCTTGTTAGCATAGAAAAAGTCAAACAGGGTATATACGAACTTGCCTGTATTTATAATTTGTGTGACTAATGAAAAAAGGGCCTATATGCCACACTTTTACGCCCTCTTACAATTCATAAAGGCAAAAGGGCGTACATTTTTTTTTTTTTTGCGTCATTTGACTAGATATTGCTTTGAAATGGTGAAACATGTCTATATGTTGAGAAGCGAGAAATTTTTGTAGATACGATACAGAAATTCCGAAAAATATACATTCTTAGCGGATACGCTTTTATGCCATTAATGAGGGTGATTATCTCAATGAAATTTATGTCAAAGGGCCTATATTCACCGTACCTACTTATACGCCTTTTCGTCATTAAATTTTCGTTTCAAAAAAAAAAAAACACAGCTCCTTTTTTCGTTTCAACCCTTTTCCTATCGAATGGCGAAGAAAAAAAAATTATACGCTCTTTTGCCATTTAAATCGCATTTTTTGTCGCTTATCCCCTTTTTTTTCATCAGTCATGCGATGTATTGCTGAGAACTACATATACCTACACACGCTCGCGAAGAATATGCATAATATCGATCAGTGTCGCTATCATGTATATATAGATGAACGAGATGAAAATTCATTTCCATATTCTTCGAACCATAGATATTTCTTGTGTACCTTCCTATAGGTTTAGGTACTCCTATCCCATCCACGCACTTTATATTCTATTCCGGTGAGTTCTTCATCCGGCACGTGGATCTACCGAGCTGTGTCTCGTCAAGCTCTGATTCTTCCACCTTCTTAAACTTCGCGACGTCGCGTTGTACATCGCTGATGCAGCTAGTGTATGGTACATATATATATATACAATTTGCACGCCGATTTTTCTATTTTGGTATATCATACATCGATTTCTCATATACCTACCTACTCTTTTCCTTCGCGTTTGTAGCTTGGGGTCAACGTCACGTATATTTTATATAAATTTTGGTATATAAACAACAGATTTCAAAGAATTTTAACACATTTCGGAAAATTTCAAATAATTTCAGAGGGTTTTCAAATCCATTTCGTCACCTGATGTGTCTAAAGTTTTCAAATTATTTCACGTAATTACATGTAATTTCACAAAATTATCGTCGAGATTTTCGATGATTTACAAAAATTGCAAGTATCACAAGTATTAAAAATAATTTGCCCATGCAGGTTTTTAAAGTATCCAATGCTCTTCGCAGATTTCCAAATGATTTTCCATAATTTCATAATATTTTGAATGCTATATTGAAGTTTGTAACTTTAACGAGACAAAATAATCAGTAAAATGGTAATTATTGATGCCATGATGTGGACAGTTAAGAAGCGGCAGATCACGGTCCATAATTTCTCGAATTTAGTAAAAAAACACACGTACTTTTACCATTTGAGAAATCTAACAACAATTGAGTCATGAAGTAATGAATTTTATTTTACCAAAAATTCTGTTACCTTATAACGTTACGATCAACTTCAACTTCATTATTTCGGGAATCCTCAAAACTCGAAAAGATTCACGCTATTTGTATTTCTTTTTTTTGTTTTTTGTTTTCTTTTTTTTTCCTTTGAAGTTCTATATACGTAACTCCCCGCGGAGAAGTTCTTCCTCTCCGTTTTGACTATGGAAGCAAACATATACAAGCGGGGGCATGGACCTTGGTTCGTGCGTGGGTGGTTAAGGCTGCGCCGTCGTCGCGTCGGTATGAGCGTGTTTACTTTCAAGCGTAGCATGAATGGGACGAGCTAAGTGGTCAAGCCCAACCAACTCGCGCCGTTAGGACGCTTGCAGTATACGATACATACCATATTATATTCGTACCACCTACTCGGCTACCTGTATCAATACGTTCGTTCATCCATATCTCATGTATTTAAACACACACGCGTATATCTAACGGCATTTTTATATGTATAATATACTGCCTCAGTTCCATTGAGAAATCATGAGAATCTTGATTAGATATTCATTCATTCAAAATCTAATCAAAAATGTATATGGGGTATTCCACGCCAACTCTTTTTGATTTGCTTGATTTTTTCTCTTTTGGTATTAACCCTGCATCCTATAAAGTATCCCTGAATTTTTTCAGAATTTTTTATCAGAGTATTATCCGCTGATAAATTTTCAAAAATTTGTTTTTTCTTGTCACGTCAACAAATTAAATTTTCAAATTTCGGAATGCATTTATAGTATCGGAGAAAATAAGACACGGAATTGTTCGGTTTACCACGTATTTTCAGATTGTACCTATATTACCAAAAAATTTTTATCTCAATATGAGCAATATTTTCAACGACAAAATGGACAAATTGAAATTTGGCTAAAAATAAAAGAAATAAAAAACATTAAGATGAGAAAATTGGAACGATCTGCGAACCGAGAAGTATAGCAGCGGTGGATGAAATATATAATGTATGTACTTCTTATATTCGTAGAGGCATAGAAGTTTGAGTTACGGTGTTTGACGCACCGTGGAAACAGCAATAAGCGTATTATGTTTTCTATCGAACAGGTACGGATGAGTGATCATTCCCGGTTATTGTTTCGCGATGATGATGACCTCCTAGATTATTGAAAAATTATATGAAGTTGTGGGGTGAATCTGATCGCGATGCGAACTCCCTAAAAATGCAAGTAGATTATTACAGTGCCTCTTTGGTAATATCGTATGATGTCAAAGTGATAGTAACTTCCCATCAGCAAGATTATATTTTGAAAATTTCAACAACAACCAAATACGTTATGCAAACATTAATTTCCTGATTTGTGCCTCACGCATCTCAACAACATTAGCTTCATGAAATTTAGTAGTTAAAATATTTTGTGTTGTAATATGTGAACATTCTTTTCGCTTGACGTTACCAACTCCATCGTTATAATCTATAGTCGATTAAAAATTAAGATTTCTTCAGTGTCGAACATACCCATCAGCTATATTATATTGAGAGAGAGGCAGACATCATCAATGAATTTTTGCGGTTCTATTAGTTGATTAATGCATTTGTCAATATGGGATGGGTTTTCAATACTTTGGTCATCGAGAACTCTCATGCATGTACAAATACGAATCGTATAATTGTACAAATATGGATATATGTAGTTGAGTAGAGAAATAATTACGCGTGATTGAAGATCCCTTTCTCAATATGTTATTGTGAAATCGTTGCAAGATCGCACACATTTTTCGTACATTGGTTTGAACTGATCGTATAGCCCAACTTTCTATACCAAGAAACGTATATGATTCAGTATCAATTTTATCTCGGTCGTGGTATTCTTTCTTAAGTTTTGTGAAAGAGATGGATATCCGCATCTTGGCTGGCTATAACGTACTTACTACGGTACGCGAATATGAAACTCGAAGGAATTAAATTGTAACGCGTGATTCCCAAGACCTATGGCATTCCTTGCCTGAGAATCGAAAGTCAATTGAATCGGAGAAAACTAACCGATTAGAATAAATTATAAAATATATAATACATATAAACTCCGACAATGGATACCTTCGTGAAATTTCAATGTCAGTTTACGTATATATATGTAGCAAAAAACGAAACCAAGAATGAATAAAAATAGAAGAATAAATAAAAAACCAGGGCAGTGAAGTCTATAGATATAGTGCATTTCGCAGCAAATGTTATATTATATTGATCTTGTAATTATAACGGAAGCAGAAGAGAAGAAGAGAGAACATCGCGTGACTGAATGTCATGCATATAAATTTTCTGAGGACATGAAATCGCGGGAGTACATGCATCATGCGATAAGCCGAAAATGTTTCATTATAATTGGAGTGAACCAATTATTCCTCTACTATACACTGCTGCAGCACTGGGTTGAAACATCAAACAGACGTGGATTACGTATGGTACCTTCCGAAGATTTACATCACCAATTTACTTCTGCAGGATATTTTGTCCTACTGTATAGAATGAATGTGTTTGATACTGGAGTCTGGACTGGAGTGTGTTGTACGACTGTCGAAGGGCCGGACCGGTCCAAACAACTTTCCATTTCGACTTTGCTTCCTCTGTAACGATTTTATTCTTTCCGGGTCTCTCCTTCTCTCTCTCGGGAGAGAGATATTACTTCACAGCAATTGTCGGATGGACTTATCGCGGTTGGATGCTTATAATTTTATTTTTATCGCCCGAGGTATCGAACCGTGGCTCATCTGCAGGTGGTCATCATATTGTTGTACTTATTATTGGCTTTGTTCGCTTCGGATAAATTAATATCAAAATTTGTCAAGGTTATGAAAACGTATTTCTCTACAATTTCCGTCAAATTGTTTCCATTGAGAAAGGCAATTGGCGTCAAATGGACCCCGTGAAGGAAATCAACATTCTTGCATTTTAATACGTAAAAGATACGATCATCAATTCTAATCAGTGCTGCACATTATAAGAATCTCAAAGGATGAATTTCTACATAATTATTCCGACAATTGATTATAACTCATAATAAAATCGTACTATTAGTTCCTAAGGAGTTTGGATTATTATCCGAAAAATGTGAAACGTATGGCTATAATAATTCGTCCCCCGAAAGATTAACTGCATGAAAATAAAATTCAGACGTAATTATTGACTATTTTTTCGTTCAATTCTCAGTATGGCTACATTTTTTATACCCCATTTCTTTTTCATGTTCATCGAGATGTGATAAGTTTGGTTTTTGACGTTTACGATCGACGTGCCGCATCGCATCACTCGTTTTCATATTTTTTCATTATAGTTTGGTTCTCCACCCGCGGCTCGTCATTCGTCTAAAGTTCTAAACTAAAAACTCTAAGAATCAAATTGTTTTTGCTTCCGAAGAGAGTTATTTGAGTTTCTCTACTAATACCGCCCTGCACTAACGACGCGCTGCAGTGGTCCGTGCGGTGCTGATGCAGTAGGAGTGTTTGTATTACCGCTTCCTCCATTTGTTCCATTTCTTATTCTAAAGTCTACACCAATCTTCACGGACAAGAACTTGAGACGTTGGGATAGGTAGAACCCGAGGTAGAACCCTATAATTAGGCTCAAGTCTAGCTCCGTGGGTTAGAATTTTATTCCCTTTTTGTTTCCCGACGAGTCGAGTCGGTGGCAGCTATACAGTTCAACCTCTAATGTCAATGTCCAGTCTCGTCATTCCCTCCTTTGCCTCTTCCTCATGAAAGCCCAATAGTCAAGAATGAAGATAGCCAAAGACTAGGCCAGTTGGACCAGTGACTTCAACAACCTAGATTTAGAAGGGTTAACGTGTTCTATTCACGTCCTGCAGTGCTACTACACATGCATCCCTTCCTCTCATAATTTCCTTAAACTAAACAATAGATCTTTTCGTTTTTTCTACCACTGCTGTAGCAGCACTTTTTCTTCGAGTGGGTGTAATGCAGCAAGTCCAACACCCGCGAGTATAAGACAAATATTTAGACAACGCGAGGTTTTTGCCTCTTATTTTATTTTCCTTTCTTCTTCTCTTTGAAGTACATATACCATTAGATGATTAGGAAACGTGCCTGCTGCACTTTTAAATTAGATGGAATAACATCGTCGAGGTATTAGCGTTATTATGTTCAATGGTTAAACGGTCAGTCAACTGCAGTAGTCCCTGCAGGATGAAACAGTCACCCTTCAGCTCGAACGCCATCAAGGCTACAAGGTGCAAGGTGTGCCTAATTACCAGGTGGCCAGGTGGTTACCGTCGAACTTTCTCCTGAACGACTTTTAAACTTGAACGTACTTCGATTACTCGAAGGCAAAGTTGCCTCGATCGCATGATTTAAGAAAATCATAAAATTTAACAGGATTTATAATTTCAATTGCAATTAACAGCTCGTTTCATCTACATAAACTCATCAATCTTCGTTAAACATCACCTAGAATTAAAAATTCAATTATCTTTGCTATGACTTATTTGTTTTTTCTCCATTTTTTTTCTTCTCCTTCTTTTTTTTCTTTCGTAACGTTATACTATATCCTCTTGTTACAAGTACGGGTATCACTTATCTAATTCCAAGGTGTTAGATCCTTGACCTATGATCTGCCTAGCCAACGATTGAATTGTCAGTTTGCAAAAGTACGCTGTGGTCACATGGGGTATTAAATCTGACCCGAAATGTGATCGGTTCATTCTTTCATTTTGCTTCGGGCATATACATAGGTATACCCATTGACGTATGATGACTTCTCGCGCGCGCTAGTAAGCACTCGATGGTCATTAATACTGTCTCATATCATATCGCATCAGTTTTCTTTGCCTGTCTCTTTCTCCTCTTCGTTGTTCTCCAATCAATTCCCACACTCGGTCCCGAATTTCTCTTGTCAGAGTTAGAAGTTAGGTAGGTAGGTATATATGTACCTATATGTATACGTGAATTATAGAACCGCGGTTCTATTAGCGCGCACATCGTTGAGCAATCGATTCCCCAATATATCGGCCCCCCTGGCTGTTTTGGGATGGCTTCGGCTCCGTCTGCTGCACGGATACGTTAATTCAATGGTCAATTTCATATATAATACTGTGAATAAAGTATTCTTTGCGCAAAATTAATTAAACGTATAAAATTACCAGCCTGTACTATAAACAATGCTGTTGAAAATGGTTTGAAATTTAGGATACCAAAATTTAGGAATTCACAAAACTCGGCTAATCATTTGAAATCAATGTTTAAAAATTCCCGAGTTTTTATCCTCGCATTTTGATATTCAAGAATAATTCTGAATATCCAATAACTAGAGCTTTCTGCGCGTTATAATACGGATTTATGAAATTTACAAGATTGTTTTGAAAATTCAATCACGTGCTGACGTCCTCGAGTTTTTAGTGACTGAGTTTGAAATTCGAATAAGAGTCAATTGAATTTTTGTTCTTCGATATAAAATTCCAGAATGTTTTTGAATTTTCGAAACTATACGTATTGATATTAATTTTCAATAGTTATAATACCTAGTTAAATTCTAATGAACACGAAGTAGGTGTATGTTAATAATAATTATTGCTTTGCACATAAATTTCCATTTGTTTCGAACAGAAATTTCGAACAGAGTATATAACTATACCGATATATGTATGTATGAACTTGTTAACATGCACGTCTTGGAATATGATTAATGTCTGTTTAAAAATAACGAGTACGCGGGATATAATATATAATAACGTAATAAGCTATTTTCATGGTGAGAAAATATGAAATTTCTCTAGATGCATCAGGTATTATATCCTACTTGAACACGAATAAATTATGCTTTCTCGATCTATTCTTTGAACTCTTCGTCGTTTCACGGCGCGGTATTATATGGATGATTAAAGAAGCCGCCACTTATATACTATACCGGCGTGATCGAATAAAATAATTGAAAATATCATTCGATACCTATTATTTAATCGTACTTATATACTCGCCAGCAATACGAGTGAATGGCTAAAAAATCAACCGGAAAGAAACAGAAAAATTATATACGAACATGAGGCTTTTTCATATATACCTTATACCTACGCCTCACCTGACAAATATTTCTATGATATTATCGCCGAGATCTTAGACGTCTTGTGTTTGACTGTGAACGTGATCTAATCCGACTAGAAACCAGTTTCTCTTGTATCGGTAAGCCTTTTTTTATTTTCGTTTTTATTTTTGTCTCTTGATCGGGAGACAAACGCTCAGCGTATGTAGACACGTCACGTTTATTTCCGCGTATGATTCGTCTTCTACAGATTCTCAAAACTCACACGTTCAAGATTTTTGATCATTGTCATCGGATCCTGGCTATATGTATATGAATCGATTAAAAATCATAAGAAACAAGCAGATTATATATTGGTTGAACATGTTGAGTCAGACCTATAACGCGTCAATACTGTCAAAAGGTCCTGCGAGTGCCAAAAATGGGGCTTTTTGGCTGAAGGACCTATGATTTTCAAAATTGCGTCATTCTCTTTTAAAGTGATAAGGCAAAAGGGCCTAAGCGATAGTGACATAAGCTTCTAAACCATGAATCAACATCAGATTCTCATCAGTTCCAGGTCACGAAAAACAGCATAGATTTTGACCGAAATCATAAAAATCCATTTATTCGTTCTCGAGATATCGCTGGAGATAAAATCGATCTCTCACACATCCAGACGTATATCTAAAAACCTCTGGAAATATTCTCTATACTTCAAAACGTGGAGAGCTGGTGAAAACTCAACTTTTTATTTTTGGGGTGAATATAATGACTTCCTCCTTTCCAAAACGGAAAGCCAAAAATAACTACAGGAAATAAGGAGAATGCCTTAAAATTATTGGAGTTTTTTTTGGATGACTCGGTATTGGGTAACCGACTGCAGGTTATAACCTTCCCTCAGCTGTTGTGGTTAGTTATTCTGAATTCTGAAACCGAATGGTCAAACCTCGGAGGGTGGCTTATGAGCGTATGCGGCTTTTCCCTGACACGCGACTGCAGTAGACTCTACGTTATGATTATACCGATTAGATTAGGTTGGCCAAGGTCTAGGTTAGAGACAGCAGACCATGTGCAGCGTCCTGTTGGTTGTTTTATTATTCTATATTGCTTTCTTGATATACAGGATTAATATACGGGCGGGGCCATTACTTGAAATGTCCCCATTTCCTCCCACATGCACATGCATATAGATACGTGTATGGATATCCGTATGTGATCATGAAGGAATTCGTATGTGAAATAGAACTTTTGATATAAATTTCCTCTGTACCTCAACAGCTGAAGCTGACGTAAATTATTATGCGATTTTATTAGAATCCCTGTAATTTTAATGGCAATTAATGACCGGTGTGGTGGGTAATTAGCTCCTGATTATAGGTATATCGAGAATGTATGTGTACGCGTGTGTGTATAGGTATAAATCGAAGAGTTTCATTTCCGTGAGGAAAACTGTTCGCGCGCTTCACTTCGCGATCTTCATCATGCATATAAGTACCTACTGGTTTAAAACAAAAAAAAACCTTCGTTACTTTCTAGGATAAAGTTAATGAAAAAGCTAATCTCATTGCCAGGCATGAAAGCGTTAATTGCAGAGTGTACCGAGGTGGTGTTTATACAGTAATGTAATCTAGCGCAAAATCTTTCTATTGTTTCAAACTGTGGATTCATATAGCTTCATACGTAGACCTACTACACACTTTTGTCTCTTCATCGTGATATATAATGAGCAATCATGTCTGATGAACAACGACCAGGATTTTATCGTGTTATCGCTACTTCTTAGCGTCTCCGAGGAGGCTGTCTTTTTTTTATTTCACTTATACTCATGAAAAAATATTCCATACATCTTATTGCGAATCAGGTCACCGGACCTTTTTACAGTTTTATTTATGGGCAAAAGTTACGTACATGATACGTATAACACTCGTGTCAGAGTTTCTCCGGAGTATACTATATATGAGAAACCTGGGACTGTCTTGGAATTTTTTCACAAATTTTTCAATAATTCCTCCCAATCTAAGGATTTTTTTTTGTCTTCAGAATCTCTTCAGTTTCCCCGATCGATATTGGAATTATGAATACCAGATGAAATACACATGCTGGATCTGCAGTCCCCTTGTCTGTAATACATTTAGGTATATAACTAATCGATAAAAGATTAACCGATAAAATAATTGCTAAAAATATCTCTCATAATAATCTGAAATACAGTACACTGGAGGCATGGTGTCTTCGAAATCTCATGGACATGCTCTGTATCACGGTGGTTCTGAATTTTGGTGAAAACGTGCTTAGAAATTTAGCAAAAATCCTGTAACTTGACAATCTGTATATTAAAGTTCTCAATTAGTTTTTCTTTCGGTTTATAACTATAAGTACGACGATGCACGTGAAATATATTTGCGAGTTTTAACCCTTGGGTCTTTTGAAATTCGGCAAAAACGCCCAAACCCTTGAAGGTCTGCCTAATTGTAGGCGAGCTGCCCGTTCTGCGTCCGGCCTATAGTCTGCAGTGACTCATCATGCCTCATTGTAGGTACCTTATACCTATATCTGGTTTGCACGCGAGTGAATCGATACCTACGCTGTGCGTGAAACTGCAATGTGCATATACGTGGGGGACGACTTAAATAACGTGCCAGCTGCATTATTTAAGTACAATCGTCTGCATCGTTACCTATACCAACCACCGAAATATACTACGTCGCGTGGCGCCCTGCGGGTTTCATATTATTTGCACAATACGAAGTATAAAATTTATCCATATTGTACTCAAAAAAAAAACATATTTCTTTAGGTAGGATTATATAAAAGAGAAAACAATGAGTTTGTACAAATAACAGGTCATTTTTGACATCGGTGTGCAAACATATGGAATCGAGACGTCGGCAAGTAGGTCTAATGGAATATCAATTGATAGATCGACTGCCTTGAGGCGATGACTCCAGGTATTAAAAATTGATCAACGACCGGTGGGTCATTTTTCTGACGTTATGACGACGACGTGTGAAAATTATTCATCCATGTACGTATGTTTCTGTCCCGTCAAATGACATTTTGTTATCTATACTGTTAGTTTGCGGTGGATTTCATTCGGCCTCAGGCGTCGGAAAAAAAATCGTAGGTATGTACAATGTATGTATACATGCGAGAATCTGGGCTATAATAAGAAGGATAGCCGGATATATCTCCTTCGAGCGAATAGAATTCACTGTCGATCAACCTCGCAAAGTTAGTTTCCATGCTCCTTGCTCCAGGGACTTTGTGGTATCAGATTCTGATCAAAGACATGCGAGAACAGAAGCCGGAACACAATCGCGGTTTTTGAGAAATTCTGAAATATAAAGTAAGTACATACCCATGTCTTACAAAGTCGGAGATGGTATTTGTCTGAAGCACAAATAATAATATGTGGCCGTCCGGATGAAAAGGGCCCACGTTGTGTCGATATGAATTTATAGCACTATGGGCATTTTGATGGTGAATTTTCCCATCTTTTGTGATCAAATTGAACCCTCTACATTGAAAATTGGCGGAGTTGTGAGGGTTCGAAATTGATAATTCGAATATCAGAGTTCTGAGGAAAATTAATCTCAAGTTGGAGCTGAGGTTCAATGCAGTTCTAGTAGGAAGTTAATTAGACGACGATTTTAATTGATCATGCGGATGAAAATGATTGAGTGTCTTCTTTCTTTTCTTTTTATTCTCTTCCATTTTAAATGATTTACTTCTAGTTCAGATGACAAGACCCAATAATATGTCTCCTCAAGACAACAAGGAAAAAAAGATGATTCTGAGCCACATTGCGGGAGAATGCGAATAGTTCGGGAACTAGGAATGACAAAATGGGCCTTTTTCTTGCATGCGAATTATAGTCGCATAAAACGTGCGTATTATATACAATTCGTATCAATTGAATTTGCACTGCGATCTGAATTATATGAATCCGCGTAGGCTTCTATACTGTCTGGCCTTCGCAAGTTGGCGATTGACTCAGACTGGCCGAGTTTGTGCAACGAGCAGGAACACGAGACACGCGACGAGACACGAGACAGGAGTTAGCGAAAGATTTTTGAGCCACCATACGTCGTGATGTGACGTTTAAATAAATCCATGTACTTTGAACCACCGATGATGGATCGATCATTTGGACTTGAACGGTTGAATACTCGGACGATCGGGTGTTGAGAGTTTAGAGTTGAGAGGCGTCACGCCAGCGGGATGTTACTTCCGCCGGAAGTTGTCGTCGTGCCGCACTGTCTAGTCTTGATTGCCGATGGAAATCGAATCCACCAACTTCTAGCGACTGCAGACCATTGACATTATTTACCCTCCTGATCACTCGTTGACGATCATGATCAATATTTCAATAAAAAATATTTCCTTCAACCCAAACTGCAGTTCAAGTTCATGCACGTAGATTGAAACAAAAAAAAAAGTTAACTCCGATTTGCAATCGATTATTTTATCCCACGCATATCGGGCTCAGGGTTGACATTCATCGAGTACTTTCATAATTCAATAACCTATTTGCTCATCGATTATAGGCACGTTCATGATATATAATTAGACTTGTTTCAGAAACCTGATGGGCAATGCGGAAACGGTTTTAATTACAATTTTCACAACGCCGATGGTGCCTAGGTCTTATTTTTTTGATAAATTAACGACTAAAAGGTACGAGTTACAGAGTGTTACGTAAACGTCATACCAGACGAGCCTTAGATGAATTAATTGTAGAGTATAATCGCCTTGGAGACGTTTAGATCAACTGTCACACTCAGGTATATACTAGTGGTGTAATAAGTTCTTACGCAAGCAGTTGGTGCAGCAGCTAGAACGTCCAGTTCCATACGAGTCAATGTTCGCTATGTAGAAATAAAATCCCGAACGAATTGCGTCGCGCCTATATAGGTACCGGGGCTGCTTTGACCACTTCACATACGGAAGTAATTACTGATTGACAGCAGGCTATTTTTCTTCTTACTTATATGACATTGCGACTCCATACAATTATCACCACTTATCCATTGCATTTCGAGCCAATTGAGTCTTGAACTTGAACTTGTGGTTTACCAAATTCCACTGATCGCCACAGTCAGGTAATTGATTGCTAACATCCATTCCTAAAGACATATGACACACATAAACAATGATCTGCATAACGATCAATGGGAACAGTGCCTTCAACATGTCTCATGGTTAACTTTAAGCGAGGGGTGAACCACGAGGCAAAAACTCGTACACCATATCTCCGATTTCCAAATATCTCCCAGTATCTCCCCTACATTTTTCCAACATATCTAGATATTTTAAACTGTTTTTCAAGATTTTCCAAGATTTTCAACCGCTTTTCAACATTCTGCAGCACTTATCCCCCAGTATTTGACAATATTTCCTGAATATCTCCTGCATTTTGTACACCATATCTCCTCCGTGATTCACCCCTCGACTTTAAGGCAATGTGATATCAGTCCGTACGCAACACTTTCGCCTTTCTGAGCCTGTCATCAGATTTGGAAAGTGATATAACGGAATTTAGATGGGCGTTGAGGAGAATTGTAATGAATAGATTCTCTGGCCTTGTACGGAGAGGATCACTGGTCCATTGTCTAAAGTGAAACGGTGTCAATTTTGTAATAGTTGTACCTAGACTGACAATGAATGTTGGAGAATCGCTGGCATATAGCTTGCATCACAAAGTTACGCGAGTCTGCAATAAGGGGAACTCAAATGTCTTGCACAGTTTGTTGATCGGAATTTTTACCTTTTGTTCGAACGATCGATCGGTCTGCAGCCGCACAAATTTGTCTGCCTGGCAATTTTCAACTAGAAGTTATTTTTTCTGCGTCAATCATCCCGTCATAGAATGAGAATGCAGCATTTCAAATAGGACTAATTTGCGGTGTGGGAGGAGAAAAACTCTCACCACATTCAAGAACTATGGTTCCTGGTGGTTATCATAGCGTCTGATTGATCCTACCTATACTGCTCGATGATTTCACTCACGACTTCATTAGAAGTATTCGCGGTATTTGAATCGAACTTAGTTAGCATCGATCGAGACTGGTCGATTAATCCTGATCCATTATACGAACGCTCGATTATATCGATTGGCTCCATTAAGGCGGTATTATCAATTGGCACACCGCTAAACTAGTCGCCACTATATAAGATCAGGGTACGATTCAAAGTAGATTTCTCATTCATTCTTATGTCGATATCATTTTTTTAATGGCATATTTTACACATTGCAGATTGCATTGCAGCACTGTGCAAATTGCATAGAATCGATGATTTTATTTTTCGTTATAAACTTGTCGTTTATCAAGTCTTGATTATACCCGCTCAGTGAGAAACAGACTTTATAATAATGTCACGTTGTCATTCGACCTGATATACGTTCCTTGACATCTTTAAACACTGCGTCATTTGCACGCACTGGACCGTGGCTACAGGCTTGAATCACACCTTTATGGGTGCACAGAAGATAGGGATAGGCTCTCTTTTGTTACGTCATTTAATTGAGCTGGGTCATATTATGATGAGGAGACTCGTATTCCCGTACCTACATTACCATATGTATATTCATAAGAGATATTGTCAATTGGTTATTGTTAGTGCAAATGGCGGTTTGACACATCATCAAAGACGATCATTTCGCCGTATGCATGATGCATTATCTTTCATACGTATATTTCACCAGTCTTTCAACGATATGGCACCCGAGTCAGAATGCATATGATCTCATGTAACACACATGTACATTCGGTTTCCCGTCTATATCTATGTATCATATCTATAATCATATCTATGTACTATTTCTGTATGAAATGGTCGTGTACTACTAATGAAACCATTTGTGGTTTTACAGGAGACGGGACGCCCGTTTCGGAGCAATGAACCTTCAGCCCTGAGTAAGTCTTTCATCATCATTAGAATAAATACTCGATACACACTCGAATGCTCATTCTGCATAGTAGCTATAGGTATATGATGTGATAGCCGGTGAGCAACGTACCGTATATACTTACATACGATGATACTGAAACAATTGAGAAACACATACTTACTTTTGGAATAAGAAGTACTTTCATTGTTAGAGTCAAGTTTCACGTAGCTATATGTACTTCTATACAGCTCTAATACGTTTACTCAGCTGCGTTTAACTGTATCAGTCGGGTGTCAATGGACCTTCGACAATCCTGGTGTTATATAGCTATATGTATACTGCATGGAAGTATATGCTATACTTACGTATCTATACCAGTATTGCGATTTTATGTATTGATTCGACTGGCACACACTGGTGATGTATATAATATAAATATATGTATATACGGTATAAAATATAGGCGAAAGCTGTAACCTCGCGAGGGGTTGGCTCTATATGTAGCGTGGTTCATTGTTATAGAAAGCTGGGTATAGGTATATATGTTCATGTAAAAGCCCCGCATATAAGGGTAAGGAGAAATCAAATAGTTTGAATGATTTTCTCACGCGGAATAAACGTGCGCGAGTTCAATCATCTCCATAGGAAATACTTTGTGGCAAATCCCATGCGATTCCCTGGAGGATTGATATTTTTCTTTCATTTTTTGTTTCTCTATATAACAATAATTTGAAATGTGTTCGTTATCCTGACATGGCGCTAAATGGATTTGACGATATCGACATGAACGGATATAACAATATACCAATTTCAATCACGTTCTGATATTCACGTATATATAACACGTTCGATTATTGGTTCTATCGACCTCTAACGCTACTCGGATATATTATAGATAAATAAATCTCTCGTAACGGACTTTCGATATTGAAAGAATTCTCGGTCGCTCGGTTATATACTTGAAAGGTTAATAGCCTCTCAGGCAAATAATCAACGTCTGCAAAATCATCTCGTTTCATAGGCCAAACTGATTTCGTCACGCTCCTATAATATAAGGTACTTCACAGCTAGAATAATATTTCATATCAATTAAAAGATCCTGAGATGTAGACCCTGTCGAAGAACCTTATTATTGGTTTTTTTTTTTTTTTTTTTTTTTTCACAATACCTCTAACTTTAGTAACATCAATATCGTTTAATTTTCTACTTCTCGTTGGATAAAATCAACAGAACATCAACTTTATAGACCAATTTAGCAAAATATTTGGGAAATTTCAGTCGGATGAAATATTTCATCATTCGCGTGCAATTCATTGACAGACATGTTATTCTTCCCACCTGGGAAGACAAATGTTATATTGCAATTGAAAATATAAGCCTGGAATAGAATGAAATGTAGTCTAATGTACCGTCACCTGAATCATACGGTTGGACAGCTTTTCGAGACGGATAGAACAGGGGATAAAATCCAGAAAGAAGAAATTTTACTGACGAATGTCACACAGAATAATGCATGAAATGTAGAGACCTATCGTATATACTTTATTTGCGCTGATGCCTAAAAACTTTCGATGTCTGGGTCTCGAAGGGCTACAATTGCTGTGTAACGGATTAAGTGACAAGAATATATAATACTTCACCCTGAACTGGTTCGATTTGTCGGGACAGTATTATCCTTACGGTATATACTTAATACTTATATACTTATACCTATCACTGTATTAGATCACGTTTCAGAATGTCCGGCCCACGCAATTCTCGCGTTCTTCGTGGGCGCCGGGCAGCGTACTCCGTTTTGTCGCGTGGGCGTCTAATGGAGTTTAACGCAGGATTTCGCAAGGACCCGGAGATCCATAAACGATCTTTAGCCGATCATAAGACTAGGCGATTATACGAGTATATATTATTTTTTCTTCTTCTTCTTCTTCATATTTTACTCAAACAGATGATACTTTCATTCACCTTTCACGTGATGACAAGTGTATATAGACACGAGAAATTTGAACCGGAAAATATTCTATATTATATATTACAAATGCGGGTATCGACGTATCTGTAACTCGGGATGTTTAGCTGTACCTACGACAAACGTTACGTAATGTACCTATATTATATGTATACGGTTCTGCGTTCAAATCTCAAATCGGTTTGAGATAGACTGGTGTAAAATAATAGTGCGGTGGCAATATGCTTCGATCAAGTAGGTGAAATGAAGAGAAGAATAACGTAGTTGAGATTTGATATTCGAGGGTTTATTTCGTTCTTATTGATCAGAGTATCGGACTATTCATAAATTATATTAACTTCCGTAAAATGGATGGATATGACCATAAAGAATAATGGAGCGTTGAGTGAAATCACAGTCTTCTATAGACGTACATTGTGCGTAGAAATGTCAATCATGTATCTAAGATTCCGATCGGTTAACCTTCAGTTTCAGACCCTGACCCAATTTTCTGATCCTGTTTCTGCTTTCGTTTGATTAAATACCGATTTCATCTGCTGATTGAAAGCCAAAACGAGATAATTCCCAACGTTCGAGCATAATTACTTCTGTCAGTTTTAGAACGTAGGAGTTCATATGGGGAATTCCAGCCCAACCTGGACAGCTTTTGACCCTCACCCCTCTCGATTTTTTTCATTTTTTTTTCTGATATTCGGTAGACTGAAAGGAGTGCTTGTGATTTATTTCAAATTTTTATCTCAATCCGTTTTCGATTTACATATTTTTGAAAATTCGCAATTCCCGATGATCGTCAAACGTTTAAACGCCTGTATCTCTGAATCTATCAGTCGGATTACAAAATGTGAGTGTATGAAATTCATCGGAAAGAAGTGTACTTTTCGAAAAAAATATTTCTGGATAATTGTGCCTCGTCCTTCATAGTGAAATCTTCGTTCAAACATGAAAAATCGATTTTTCTCAAAGTATGACATGATTCGAAATTTTCAAAAAATTCTCAAAAATACTTCGAGAAAAGACAAAATTTTTGAGCTATGGCTGATCGTGGGCCTCGGCTGCTTTCTATTTTTAACAGAATTTTAATCGAAATTTTAATTGAATTAATTAAAATTCTATTGAAAATTGAAAAACAAATTTAATTAAATTAATCAAAATCCTGTTGAAAATTGATTTCTCAATTTTTTCTCAATTTTCTTTATCTTTAAAAATAAATTTTAAATTGAATCAATTAAAATTCTATCAAAAATTTGAGAAAAAATTCGAAATAATCGATTAAAATTCTGTTAAAAATAGAAAGCAGCCGAGGCCCACGATCAGCCATAGCTCAAAAATTTTGTCTTTTCTCGAAGTATTTTTGAGAATTTATTGAAAATTTTGAATTATGTCATACTTTGAGGAAAATCGATTTTTCATGTTTAAACGAAGATTTCACTATGAAGGACGAGGCACAATTATCCAGAAATATTTTTTTCGAAAAGTACACTTCTTTCCGATGAATTTCATACACTCACATTTTGTAATCCGACTGATAGATTCAGAGATACAGGCGTTTAAACGTTTGACGATCATCGGGAATTGCGAATTTTCAAAAATATGTAAATCGAAAACGGATTGAGATAAAAATTTGAAATAAATCACAAGCACTCCTTTCAGCCTACCGAATATGAGAAAAAAAAAATGAAAAAAATCGAGAGGGGTGAGGGTCAAAAGCTGTCCAGGTTGGGCTGGAATTCCCCATATATATCCGTATAACAATACCTACCTACTCGTATAGTAGGTATTCTCATCGCTCCAATTCTTTTTCATCTCCGCTAGATCCTGTCATCGTCAAATCTTTGCGTACGGAATTTCAGCACGTAACGGTTCTCGCGTGTGTATATATGCGATATATCGCACGTGCCAGCACAGCACGATTAACTACTTTTTACACCTGTCTCTCAACATATAAGAGCCTGATGAGAAACAAAAAAATAAATGAATAAATAACAAGAAAAAAATTTGGCTACTCAGCTTTTACATATACCACCCATAACCAATAGATACAATTGAATTTTTTTGTAATACATTTCTTTTTCACTTCGTGTATGAGTATTACACATACCTATGAGTGCCATATTCATTTGAGGATATTGGAAAATCAACTCATCTGCAAATCTGATTCTGGAAATGAAGAATTCACGTTCTTATAAACATCGTATGATTAGGTACAATCTCGGGGGTGCATATTCGTTGTTATCTATTTCACCGCGAGAATATTGAAAAAATACCATTTCTTTCGTTGGTTTTTCTCGGTTCTTGAGGATTCAGCCTCAGATTTGATATTCGGATATGTCAGACTGATTTCATGCTCATATCTGCTTCCCGTGATAAGGGAAGAATCAGAATTGAAATCTGGAAGTAATTCTGGTCAGATTATTGCTGAGCAACTGCAGATCATCATGGAGTTGAAGTTCGTAACGTCAATGTAACAGATTTTTTTGGAAAAAATCACTATTTAATGACTCAAATGTACGTTCTAAGATTTTCAAAATTGACTAGGTACGTACGTTTCACTCACTTCGGAAAATAATTTACCGAATTTCGGTGTTTCTGAACGGCTCGAGTCACGATATAAAGAATTTTTCCCCCCATTATTTTATTGCGTCAACGTCATGAACTTCAATCTCATAGATCATCTTTTCTCTTCTAAGACTTATTGTTAGAGGTTTGAACCTTGGAGGATTTCCACATCTTACAATTAGTACGCACTATGGAATATCAAAAATCAAAATTGCCGACGAATCTAAATCCCTGCCTTGCGGTTAACCGTTCACGAATAATTATAGGAACTGACAATACGATAAGTCATCTCTTGTTTTATTGAAAAAACGATTCTGCAGTCTCTAGATTGATATTTCCATACTTCCGATCGTGGGTTTTCCGTTATGGAAAATACCGGTATAGCTGGTACTACATGTCGAATAAATAGTTTCCGAAGATGGTACAGTATAACGTGATTCATTCTCGGTAACCGAGAGCATGCGCCATATTCCGGGGCGCTTATAGTCGATATGCAATTGAATAAGGTAGGGGTGCCGGCGCCGTACCTCCGCGCCAAGGTGCACCGGAGCACGCGACGCGACGCCCAACGACGCCTGGGCTAGTGTCACGCCGATCGTGACCACGTGCGCGCCTCACACGCGATTTACGGAGTCACGGGCCGTGACATTAGTGTATAAAGACCAGTGAACCCTCCTATTTATTGTACTTTTTTGTACATTTCATTACTCCGATTCTCAGGAGATTTCATTTTCAATGTGACAAACTGATCTGTTTCGAAGTTTCGATTGATTTCAATATATATATACGGGTCACTGTAAATTATTATCACTATATCCGAGTGCGATTCATTTCATTTCATTTTCGGTGTATCTTAATCTCTTGCTGATTTTTATTTATTTATTCCTTCTTTCAAAAGACGTATGTTTCTATGCTCGGTGGTTTATTTTATTGCGTTTGTATATTCTCGGTTAAACGGTGAATGAATTTATAGAGCCAGTATAAGGTATAAATGATTCAGTGAATTACTATCTGCATTTCGTGTTAGTTTGGTATTTTTTTTACGACTGTATAACTGTGTAAAATAGTATTATATGCATCGCACGTGGGTGAGGTTCGGATGATTCAACAATCGAATCAACAAACTTTTATACGCCGGGTATATTTGAACGAAGACTTACTGTGTAAACGTCGAGGTGAAGTAACGACTCTAAAAATGGTGTAAAAAAATAAAGTATTATGAAAATTTCACTTTTCAACGTCAGGAATAACGTGCCAGACCAACGAACGAATGAATGAATGAAGCTTTACTCATTACTCAAGGTAATAAATTCCACCGGCTCCTAAAAGTCTCTTCAACTTCTAGTGTCTGAAGAAAAAGTTTCTCCATTTTTTTTCTTTTTTTTTCAAGTTTTCTAATATCTCTCACCTTATTTTCATTTCTTCACAGACTAAAGATAATTTTGAAAAACCCAAAAATCCTCTCACATCTATAGCCGGTTTTTGGCGCTACAAAAAAAAAGTGAGAACCTGATCATTGAATTTTGATAATTGCAGCAAAACTTCATTGCGCCAAGCTTTACATGTTATCTATAAATACTTGTTCATGTATAAGTATGTATAGTTGATTCTTCTTAAAAGGAGGCAGAGTCTGACCGCAGTCGGTCAGGGGCAGCAGGTTGCGTTTGCTACAGTCGATTTGTCAGAGTTACTACTGGAGATATTGATCGATGTTAGAACGTTGTTGGCTGGATGAATAATCAGTGATCTTCTATGTACCTACGTTCATGCACGTAGATGATTTCGTAGGTATTTTCGGATCTAATTCGTTGAAAAAATCGAGTTATTTTTTATTGCAATCGCAACAGAAATTGCCATTGGTATAGACATAAGCAGCGATGTACAATTTGGGCGAATTAATCAGGTCAACGCTAATGAACCGTTGACTTGCCTTTTGTACGGCTATAACCGAGGCAGTGCCGAATTGAAAACCGATTTGGAATAGCAATCGGCAATTCTTAGTCCTGCGTCGGCTTCGCGATTGTTCTTTCGTATTTGCAGAAGGAGTTGAACCGTTGGGGCGGGATTGAGATTTCGAATTTCGAAAGCTGCGAAAGATCAAAATCCCGAATTTTCATACTACCAACTGGCGGTTTTTAGGAAGATTATTTCTCCGAAAGTCTACGTCGCCAATTTGAAAAACTTCGAATAGAAAAACACCGAAAGTTAAAAATCCCGAAAGCTGAAGCTCCGAAAGCCGAAACTCGGAATTTCGCAGTCTGCTTCGTTTATTTGAGAGCTTCGTCATGAGCTTCCCTTAAATTTGCGAATTTGAGGACTCTTTGGGTTTGTAAACTTTGGGATATTTAAGCTGTCTGCATTTTGACCTTCTGGAATTTGCAATTTCTGAACTATAAGATTACTAAAAACTCAGAATCACGTCTCAAATAAATTCGGAATTTCCACCGTTCGCAACTCTTGGATTTCGGAATTTCAATCCCAGCCCGAACCGTTGCGAAAATTCTACTTCATTCTAAAAGACTGTAATAGAAATATTCAATCTCTCCACTGAAACTATAATAATCATGGATGTACAAACGTGTTTCAGTTAGTTACTTCCGTCTTTACACACGCGTGGGATCATCGTTTATTTTCATTCAAGGCTTGACTTCCCTCGTATTTAAACAAAGTATTCCTTCCTGCGGGTACACACTCGTGACTTGAATCCAAAATATTCATCAACTTCTTTGATTATTTTCGTAAATTTTATCGCGGTGGAAAAAGATCCACATTTTTATATAGGAAAAAAAAAACCCGCAAATAAATTGATATCTTCTCATTTTTCTATCGACTAAATTACTGAAACGCTTTTTAATCAATAAAAATCAACATGATTAATTAATTCTGAGGGCAATGATTTGCTGTCATACCCATAGTTACGCTTCATTGCGCGACTCTAATTAGCAGTTTCAGTAGGTATAGTCTTCTTCGACGAATTCTCATTTATAAAAAAATCGTACCATACAAATGTCTATTCAAATCTAGGAAACTATTTTCATCGAAGATTAATACACCGCCTAACAATTTTTTTATTCGTCTTATAAAACCCCAGGTGAGTCCAATATGTAAAATTAAAATCGATCGGATCAATCCGCGTGTAAATCAAATCTCATAGACTGTACCGGCTAATTCATGATCATGTTCGTGTCTATTGAAGATATAGTTGAAGAGTTCGGTCCGAAATATACTCTGAGAAGGATGAGTGGTATATATACTTGGCTACAATTATATCGAGTGTATCGATCAATTTATTGTGTTGAATAGCTTTCAATAGTTCTGCTAACGTTCAGACGAGTTCTGGGTACCCATGGCAAGATACGTAACATACCTTATACGCCTAAGTTTTACTAGTAACAAAAGATTACACACTGCAGGGATTTCTCTCGGAAGATTAACCGGTCCAATGATTTGAATGAATTTACATTTGAAACAACGTGTACACCTGTCTGATGTCACGACACACGTTCACGTTCTCGAGACCGCGAGTATATAGGGACGTAGGTATGTAGAAACAGGAGAAACGGTCTGCCTATACCGATAAGCCAATACCCATAATATGTACATATTTATTTCCTGCGGAGAGATGGCGTATACGTGATGTCCTACCAAGTTCGTGAGTCGAATTATTATATATAGGTACCCATACGTATATCCTAACCTAACAAACATTTTTCAATCGAGCTAACGACGATCGATCGAATCCTATTGGGAAAACTATATACGGTTTGAAGTAAGGATTGCTACACGTGAGACTACGAAATTCGTATTCACTTTATGACTAGGTAATTATATTATCGTGGCCATGAGCTACCCGAAGATCTATGACCGCTTAAATTTGCTAGAGTTCCTTCCACGTGGACCTCTCGAGGCCATTCATGTCTCGGTTGACAACCCCTTATCGTAATTAATGAGAATATGGTGACTTTAAATGGCGTCTGCAAGTTATTCGTTGCTCCCTGAACGAATTTGCACTTTATATGCTTAATAAGTATGTTCTGCGAATTGTCAATCGAGCATGATAATTTTAGTCGATTGATTATCGCGTCGATCTACAATGCTAATTGTTGCGATACAATATAATATACGTATGTATTATTTTCTCGTTTTAATGATTTCGAAATCGTTGGAAATTGATCTCCATAACGGATTCACTCGACCAATATGGTAGCCGGATCTATTGTTCTTATATGCTCTCTTCGTCTCTTCGTTTCTATTGTTCACAATGTCTTCGTGTCTGCCTCTCTACTAGCTGCGGTTTTGCGGCTGTTGTTATATATATACTTGGTACAAAACGGGCCTAGATACGATTTAAATTCATAAACCGAGAGTGTTAATTTAGCATGAGTAATTAAGCACAGCGCCACTTGAGACAGACAACTCTATTTGTTATAGTAACAAAGAAATTTAAGTTACACTATAGTATACGGGCCGGATTTGAGATCCGAATTGTAAAAAATTCCGAAACGTGGCATACTCGAATTTATTCAAGACGTTTTTGAGTTTTCAGAACCGTTAGAGTTTAGAAATTTAACGTTCCGACAGATCGGAATGCAGACAGCTCGAACATCCGAGAATCGAAGACTTAGCAAGTCGGAAAAACTGTAAATTTATAGGGAAACGACCATTTCAAAGAATTCAAGAAAATATGTCACTTGAGTTTGCACTTGAGTTTTCAAAATTCTGCAGGGCTTCCAAGTTTTTAAATTCGGGGTTTTTGTAATCGGTCGTGTACACTTTTGGGGGAATAACTTTTGTGTGAACTATGATTCGGTAATATTAACATTTGGAACTTCGAAGTTGGAGCTTTTGGGATTCGGAACTTCAACCGTCGGAGATTTTGGAATTTGGAAGTCAGACCGGGGCCTATAATAAATTTCGTACTCGGAATTCAAGACATTTTGATTCCATATACCAGGAGGCTCTTAGACGTACATGTACACGTTTTTATTTTTCAAAGTAAGATTTTCCATTCATAGAACAGTAGGAAAAGTTCTGATGGAAATTGTGGGTTTAATAAAGAATTGTGAATAGCGGGTGTTTCTAGGGCATTGTGCAGCGATGACACTAGAGTTGTTTATTTTCTGGGAAGCACGTCGAAGGCGGAAATGCACGTTTGAGCAGCCGTACAAGTTTATAGACATGGCAATAATTCTTCAGAGATTATCACTGGTTCTTCGAGAGTAACGTGTCGATTCTGTACACCCATATATCCAAAGTAGGTAATCGCTGTAATTGCTTGAGACAGAAAAGTCAATTTCCACTTTACGCGTCAGCTGTTTCTTACCTCCGATATCTCGGAAACGGGAATCCAAAATAATGCTCTGGGCAAGAACCAGATCCCATTTATATCTATTGCGGTTGTATCGTATAGTCATGCCTCTGCAAAACTCACGTCACTCAAAAGAAGAAAAAAATTCTTTCAAAAATGTTTTCCACGAATTTTTCAGGTGAAATTCAAAGCACTTTGGATATTGGGGGCTTGTGGTTTTCTGATCAAAATGGTCAATGGGCGCAGTCAACAAAAATTGATGGTTTTGGCTTCAAGGATAATGACCGCCTAATGTTCCAAAATACGAAAGTTGATTCTAGAAGCCGATGTGTCGTATATGATTCTCATGAAAGTTAGTATTCGGATGGTAAGGGAGAATTCAACGAGTCAATACCATGGCAAACATCAAACACCACAAATTGAATGAGTATCGATAGATGCCCACAGGTTTAATTTACCGAGTTAATTTGACACGGCTACAGGTAGTGTTGCATTCTAAGATTAACCTGATATTCATTTCAATACTATATGTTATTCCCGAAAAAACGAAAATTTTACTGATATCGAAATGAAAATTATGTTAGGCTGGCCTTCAGATTGGGTTCACTGTTTCGAATTTCGGATTTTTGACTTCACTTTGGAATTCAGTGACGTATGGGCCCCTGGAATACCGACTTTCAGGAAAATGATATACGATATTTCGGTTCTGAGTAAACTTTTTCGAATCTTAGATCACTGAGTGGTCCTCGACTGTACAATACATAATCGAAACTGTCAATTCTTTCGGACCCACGCCAATGACACTTTCCACTAGTGAAAAAAATGGAAACAAATGTGACCGACACAATTTCGTCGTAAAATTAGTGCAGGGTCCTTTGATGACTTATGAGAATTCATGAATCTGTGTATAGACAGAATCTTATTCCGAAAATGATCATTGCCGTAGTATATGGCATAATATACATAGTGCAACGGAAGTGAGTTTGCTCGACATGTTGACGAACGTATAAACGCGAGATATGGGGGATAAATGGGATGATGAAACTGGTTTATATTCGCACTGTTTCATTCTCATAAGTACGTGACACTTTGAGAGTGCAGCAGAGTTTCTCGTTTCGCAATTGTAGCTTGGAGAAAGAAGACCATTTCCGGCTTGGCTGTATATTCTCTTATTATTATGGAGTCCAAGGATAGTCATGGCGTATGAAATTCCTGATCGATGATCGACTCGCATTACTTTAATCATCTCTCTCAATGGTAGCGTCGTACACGTACGAATACATCTAAGTACCTTATATACTCAGGGTGAATTAAGATCCCAGTGGACTCTTAACGAGGCGCCTCTAGCCTCAAGATATGCAAGTAATATTTTTTTCAAAACACTTTTCCGAGCCTCTTATCGCTCCTTATCTCTAACTCGTGTAGTTACATGGATGTATTTAACGTTCACTGGCCTGCGTGATGGTCCAGAGATAACGACCTGCATTAGCATGAGTTATGGGCGGTGGACGAGAGTCCCTATGCGTCCCATCGCATCGTTGTGTATCTCTCTATGGTTAGTTCCTTCGGCAATGTCCAACAAACCCGCATCGGATGTATACCTAAGTATAAGTATACGAGGGTACAGCTGCTAGCTCAGGATTCGCTTGGATTTGCTCGCATAAATGTACCACTTTCGCCTTCCTTATATGGCCAAACTTAGTACACGAACTTGAGCACTAGTCAAGAAGTATTTCTGCACCTAGTGGGTATAACGGCCTCGCGGAAAGCCTAATAGCTACATCGAGAGTGAAGCCTATGCATGCATGTCTTCAATTTGGAATTTGAAGTTTGATAAGGAGGAATTGTGTTTTCTATCAGCTCATACTCGTTTATCTACCTCGCCTTGTTTTCTTATCTTTAATAGCACGCTCTGTTTCTTTGGAATTCACACCTTACGATTTTCAGTGGGAAAAAAGGTCTTCGACCTGGTGATACTTCCATGTCAAATTCATACATTTGAGGATGTGGTTTTGTGGATGAGCAGTCGAAACAGACGATGAGCTATCTAGGGTAGATGTTCCGTTTTTGGCTACCTTAATGGGAGCAAACGGTACAGTGGCCACAAATGGTAGGTACATCTACCCTCATAGTCTCGAATTGGAGGAAACTTTGAGTTGAAGGAATTGAAGACAATAGCGTGTGTAGGTGAATGCAGTTTTCCGTATACATGAACGAGTTATTCAATTGTACCAAAAAGTGTTTTTTTTTTTTTCTCGACGATTTTTCATTCTGTCACATCAACCCCTCCAATTATATCGTCATGAAGGTACCTAATCCTGGATAGAGGGATAGCTGCAGTGCTTGTCGTTAGTTGGATCGTAAACAGGTACGACTCGTTAAATCGTTTCTGTACATGTTACCGGAGTTGAAGGGTTAAACGAAGGGTATTAAATCGTTGGAAAGTCTAGAAACGCGGGGCCTTGTTTTAGTTTAGTAATTGCTTCGGCAGCGTGTAACGGTTTAGTTCTTTCCGTTTCTCCTCCCGCATAAACGTATATGTATATAGTTGATATAACCTCTGTTATATCCTAGGCAGGTATAGGTATAGATACATACGTGTGTACGTATATACCTATATTTGTATATAATTAGAAATAATGTCGAGAATAATGTCGCCGTGGTAGGTATAAAGTGCGGTGCAAACGTAAGGCACGAATGACGAACGTTTGAGAAATTGTATTCAGATCGCTATACGGTGCCAGAGGTTTCTCCTCTACTCGAAGCGACTGCTCGCTGCAGTGCTCTGCAGTTTCGCCTATTTTCACATACATCAACTACACCACCGCCTACGCTCAGCCCAGCTTTTAGTTTCTTGTATGCAATATGCATGTACTCGTACTTTGCACATCTACATACATACCTACAACTCATGTTGCTTCAGCCGAGCCCATGATGCAGACACACATGACTCGCAATAGTTACCTACTTGACGGTTCACGATCAGCATTGAAATCGAAACCGTGTTTGTATAGTCGATCTTGTCCACGACTGGGTGGGGCCAGCTGGGTGATCTTAAACGTGACATCGGAATTAATTAGTGTCGCCGGAAGCAGAAGTACTCCACGACGACAAAATGCGGTTAGAAATCTTCCTTCCGTCTATTTGTGGGATACGGTGCATCTGAGACCGGCTGATCTCGGCTTTCCAATCCTCATGATGCAGATAGACCCTCACGGATCTCTTTGACCACGAGGCTTAGGACGATCAGCGGGTATTAGCACGTGGGTGTCCATCGGCCATAGGTTCTCTGGCCTTGGATTGTATTAAATGATCCTAGAAACGTCCTCGTCATATTCTATACCGATTAAATTACGGAGTTTATTCAACGGAAGTAGACTCTAGTGCAAGTGGGAGTTTTTTATTTTTTTTTTGAATTTGTGGAAGTCATGGTATAAACAAACGATGTCTCACCCTCAAGCGGAAATTGAATGATATTGAACATGCAGGAATGATCCAGAATCACGTGGCATGGAGTAGAGAATTTCAAAATGCTCCTTGCGATTCAATCAGGTCTTGCAGGACATTCATGTTTTAGGGAGGTGTTCATAACATGAGACTAATATATTTAGTACCGGATCTGAGACTGGTGCTTTTTTTTCCGAAACAATCAAGAATCTGATTGCTGATACAAATTTTTTCTACAAAAATTGACGAGATATTGATTTATGATTGTTTTAGGGAAATTAATAAGGATATCCAATCCCAAATTCAAATCTAGAACATTTTCATCTTGGTCAAACGAATATATCCCTGAAACATAGATGACCTGAAAGCATGACTGGGTTCCGGAAAGCATTTCAAAATTCTTCATTTTTACTGATGGCTGGTCTGTAACCATATAACTCTACATTTTTTCAAATCTAATTCTGAATCCCAGGATGAGGTTTTCTTAGTTTTCGACAGCACTAACTCGATCCGGACCCGATTTCAATTTGAAAAAAAAAAAAAAACTTTCTCAAAATACCAAGATTCAATTTTCAATAACGTTTTTCTTCAATAATGTTCATTTTTATTCCCGTTTTTCCAATAAGCGAAAAGGGTATAATAGAGATATTATTTGAGAAATTGCTATTCTTGGGAGAGGTATAAATCGGAGTAGCAATTTAGCAGAGAAAACGATAGCTCTGTATCGTGGCCATAAACTTTTGATTGATCTAGGAGTTCGATATAAACTTGGGAACCGTTCTATTCCGTTTATGTAGTCTGGAGGGGTCAAAGTGTTCTCTTCAAAAGAGTCACTCGGACGATTATTAGAGGTATCTATAGTAGGTATGATTCATGGCTCGTGTCCGGTAAATCATATCGAACCAACCTCGACGATCCGTTCGTATAGAAAAATAAATAAATAGCTAGAAATTATTGGGAATTAC
Organism: Ametastegia equiseti; assembly: GCA_963989295.1. Lineage (NCBI taxonomy): Eukaryota > Metazoa > Arthropoda > Insecta > Hymenoptera > Tenthredinidae > Ametastegia > Ametastegia equiseti. The sequence goes on along the minus strand of OZ022389.1, from coordinate 12,991,480 downwards.
CATGTCGCGACAGAACCGTTAGAAGCGCTTTAACCCGTAAACCGCATTCAAGACGAGAAACGTCGCATGCGTTCTCACGCACTAACGCTCCGAGGAATGGATTCGTTGATTTAGCTTGACCATCGGCTGCGATGTGGTCATTACACTACGTGCTCAGACTAAAGAGAAAAATAAGAAGAAGAAGAAGTCTTTCAAAGTCAAAATGCCTGCCGGACAAATACAGGTGACAGAAAATGTTCATCTTCCTGAATCTTTCCGGAATATCTGCGTACGGATACCGAGAACGCTTCTTGAAACCCAAAAGCCTGAGTGACTGACTGCGCATGCGTGAAATAATTCAATTTTATTGGTTGGCGAGATTATTACGCTCTGATATTTTGGCCCGAGACTCAGGGGCACCAACTTCATCAATTGAGATTCTAACCTCAAAGTTTCGTATTCACGAGGTAGCCGCTAGGAATGAAGTTCGACAGCTTTCAATTGAACTCGGGGTGGCCAGTCTGCGTGAGCTGACGAGGAAACCCGCGCATGCGCAATCGGTTGCTCAGACTGTCAAGTTTATATAGAAATGTTCTCGTTAGCATCATCAGGGAATTTCTGCAGAATATTCTGTTCTCAGTTTCAATCAGATGGGAATTTACTCGAGGCTTATCATTTTCTTATTTTATTTATTTTATTTTTTTTGCTATCACGAGCACGTGTAATGCGTGAGTCTCGATCGTGGTTAAACAAGATGACTCTGCTGAGTCAGAAATAGTTGACGACGAGGTATGCTGTTGGTACTTGACCCCAGCGTCCACCAACGTCCACGTACATATATGTATATGTATAATATGTACTGCAGTTGCCTGTTGCCTGTTGCCAGTTACCGGCCCCAGGTCTCTCTACCTCGGACCAGAGATTTGTTCGTGGATCCGGGTTGTCCTGTCCAATTAACTCCAGACTTACAATTACAGGCCAAGTTTCACTTGAAATAATCATAACAATAATAATAAAACTAAAAAATAAATTCGGATAAAAATATGAACAATTACAAATCGCCTTAGCTATCCTTTGACGATAGACCAGAAGTTTTTTTTTTTTTTCTATAATTTTGATCATTTTTTCATACGTAAAGGCACAGCTGCACACGGCGTGGGTATGGGACTCGAGTGAGTACCGTTGCTGCAGGTAATCTTTGGCGGAAGAGATGATCTCCTTGTCCCGTTTTTGCCCTTGAAAATTATAACTTTGTTGTCCTACTCCGTGCGATTTTCTACAAGTACCTACTATACGTAGGTACACACGAGATATGTCATGGTTACGATTTCAAATATACCTGTCTCTATTTTATGTGTCGACTTTTTTTTTTTAAACAGATTTCATTAAGCTCCTGCATTTAGAATATATTGCACAAAAATTGAGCCTCGAGCGGGTACCTATACTGTATGGTAATTTCTACTTTGATCTTATCAGAGCCGTAGTTTTCATCTTGATGAAACGGTTATGTATAGATAGAAGTTTACCTAAGGCTTACATCGCACATCTTGTTATTGAAAATCGAAGCAAGGCAACTATCCTCTCCAACGTCCGCGGGGCTGACATAATATCGTTTTACGGAAAGTATACGATAATACGATCGACTATCAATTTATCGTTGCAGCCGATTCTTGCCTGATATATGTAGTAGGCTTCCTAGAAATTCTAGGAGACCAAGCTATCCTTGGTATCAATCCGGTGAGTCGATCCTGCGGTTACGCGTTGAAAAAAATAAAATCCACACCTTTTAGCCTGAAGCGTTTCGACGTAATAGCTGATCGTTATACTCGCAGAGCGTTAAATTATAACAATTATCATGATACTAATTATAATCAACGTTGTCGCAGTAGATGGACGTTATTCACAACCTGGGGGACTATCTTGTATCATCTTGAAGTCCAATCGACTTCCCTGTAGATCTTCCGATATATCTTTACCTATAGATACATCCGCGTTATTCATTGATGAGAAAAAAAGAAATAAAATTAAAGCTGTTGCAAAATATGGAAGTTCTTCTCTCATTATTCATAAACGACAAGACATGGGATGTCTTCCTGGTTCAGTTAGTATGTACCTACCTATAGACGGCTTTGCGGCGTTAAGCCTGGCGCCTTACGGTACGTTGGAGCTGACGTTTGACGGGTGTTAGAAGCTCTTTAAGGCGCCGTGTATAGTTAGGCTACGAAGAAGCGCGGCGATTTTGATTGGTATGCAAACTGCTTCATAATTCATATGTTACCTACTGGGAGTTGTAAACTGCGAAGATGCAAGCCTGTCAAGATGTATGTAACAGCTGGGCGGGTCCGCCATCTTTATTTCCTAACGGACGTCGTATTCTAACATACGGTTAATAGACGACAAGGGCCATTTTCATTCAAGGTTACTTGAGGCTACGTCCTTTTTACGTTTACTAAAACGTACGACGTTTATGTAGGTACGTACCATTTAACGATCTTCTTCGCGCCTCTCATTCTCCTTCCGATAAATTCCGAGGGGGATATTTTTAGTTCGAATTCATTCGCATTAGTCTTTTCAATTCATTTTAATTTTTACAATTCTAATGAATTCATGTCAATTTGAAATAGTTCCTTTCAATTCAAAATACATAGTTTTGTTAAATTCGAATTACTTCATTGATCTGAATGAACTTCTAATAGTTATAGGTATACGTTAGTTGAAGGTGATTCGCGATACTTCATATAATTTCATGTTATGTAGTACGAATACCATCGGGCTCGATTTGCTCTGGGCATTACAGAATAACCCTAGAACGACAAACCGGGGTAGATATCTGCCCCAGGTAAACTTTGTGAAAATGACATTTTTGCGGTTTTCCAGCGCCTTCAGGTATTTGAATCGATTTTTCACCGACTAAACTTCAATGAAATTGAAATTGATTTTTACTATTCTCTTATGCATGAAAAAATGAAGAGATTCATGTACTTACGAGTCTTATGACTGCTTTCAGAACGATTTTACGAACAAGAAACACGTGGGGTAAATATTTACCCCGGTTTGTAGTTTAAAGGTAGGAAAAATGGGTTTGTAGTTCTAGGGATAAATTTGGTCAGGACAGTAAATAGTTCATGTTTATTACCATACCTATCACTTATGGTGAATCAAAGTAATTTGTTAATGATGTATTTGAAAATTGAAATTAATCGGACACAAATCTAAGTCGAGTACAAATTAATATGACACGATTTTCGTTAATTCCGTCTAATCTAAATCAAGTCAGTCTATTTTCGTTAATTTTATTCGATTTTTTTTTCAATTCTTATCAATGCGAATTGATTCATGTACCTAATGCGGATTATTTCCTGTCAGTTCAAAATAATTTATCTAGTTCGTTCGAATTCGTATTACTTTTGATTAAATTCTACTAATTCACGAACCATTGGTACGTCAAGTCAATTATCTCTTCGATAAATTCATTCCATAAGAAATTACTATACCTATACCTATTTTTGTGATTTTTCAATACCGTCATTATCACAAACCGCAAATTTTTTTCTTATACGAACATGTGTTCGCCGCGTCCTAGAATGCGGATGCAACACTTGATGACCATCACCTATTATACACGTGTCTTTCTCAAAACTGATGGTAAAAATGGTATAAGAAGATTTTCTGGGTCTTGGCTGCCGCCCACGTCGGTATGTTCGCATGATTTAATGATAAAACGACGAACCTATTGCGATCATTTGGTCGTAGCCGAATGCAGGGTGCCATGGCATGGCGGTGGGAGATTGAAACTCGTGGAAGATAGGTCAGCTTCCCACGCGGTACACCTTCACCAGGTCCACGTGTACACATCTGGGTGTATGCTGTCCACGCACGTGTATATGTGACTAAGTACTTATACTTGGGCTTTACTTCTTATCCGTTCTGTATAAGATGCTGGATGTATAGATGTGTGTATATCTACCTATCCAGGTAGTGGGCACTGTATAGAAGTTCAGCCTTTATGGTACATGGGAGTCCTGAGGTTCTACATTCCCGGGTCCATCGTAAAGAAGCAATTATTGCGCCGGCGTCGCACGTCGACATCCACGTTGTCATGTGATCGTTGCCAGCTCACGATCCTGTATATTCCACGATTATGGGGTTGTTGCGCTGCTGCAGAAACGCCAAGAGCTTTCTGCACAGTCCTGACCCAGTCCCCGAGGGAGGTCGAAGGCCTCGACCGATGTACAATCGGGCTTAATGGCTCTAGACGTTTATTTTGCCGGGAATCGAGCAATGGGAGTCCCGCTTCAGGCTTACTTAGTTAGATCCTCTCGATTTACTGAATACCTTTTCTTATGCCTGCCTGCGCAGGATCGCACCCCGTACTACTACTATAGGCGGAAGGTCGCCTATACGGTTGACCATGACGAAGATGAGATTCGCTTACCCGTTATTCGCGATCAAACGTGCCTGGGGAAGATACGACTCGGAAAAATCACTTCTTCGTTAGTTTTTTTCTTCTTTTCCTTCTTCTTCTTCTTCTTCTCGTTTTGCTTTGGATGAGAAATTTCACGCTTGTGGGTATCTCACACTTCCCGTATATTGTGATTTATTTGTATCTATACGCGCGCGGCTACACGTGAGTTCAATAATATGCAGGCGTATATCATCCGGGATTCTGATAAAATATGACGTTGGCTACGGGTGGTAATAAATATTTATAAACAACAACAAATCTTTTTCTAAAATATATGCGGAAATTCATCGATTCTTCACTGCGGACATCGAACCCTGGTCATTTTGATTTTATTATACCGAGTGTTGCACTACAGCCAGCTGGCACATTTGAATCTGTTTTCTGATGATCGCGAAATGATTTCAAGGCGTTCCATTTTAACCCTTAGATACATGATTTTTACTGGATCGAGTTGGGTCTGGTTTGTTAGGAAAGGAAAGTTCTGATCGATGGTAATCAGGGTTTGAAATCTAGTCTCGTCGATCGTCTAATTTTAAATGAACCGTCGAGCTAGCTGAAGCCTTTCGTCGTTTATACGATTTTCGCTCAGCTGCGTAATTTACCTACTTCGTTGGCGTTATCCACCCGCACATCGGATATACGAGCGTTAAAGGAATAAATTTCCATGCATCATCCAGACTAGAAATCGATCGAAATTTCTTGATCCTTCGTGTTCGTGAACTCATTTTGCTTATCAGGTTCTCACAACATATATTTGTAACTATTAAATAACTGGAATATATGACATTCTTTTGAAAATTACGCAACTTGTGTATGTACTGTTTTAGGTATATCGTTTAAAAAGTCGGTTTATGGAAAATAGTAACGATCGGTGTTTTTTTTTCGTCGTGGGGCGGGATTGAAGTTCCCAATTCCAAATGTTCCGAACGGCCGACGTTCCGAATTTATTCGAGATGCGATTTTGAGTTTCTAGAAACGTGAGAGTTCAGAACTTCGAATTTCCGAAAAGTCAAGATGCATAGATATAGCTCAAAGATCCGAAAGTTAAAAACTTAGAAAGTCCAAAAATTCGCAAATTTAAGGGAATCTCATGACAAAACTGTCAAATGAACGACGTTGCATAAGCGAATTCAGAGATTCGGAGGTGTTTTTCGATTCAGCTTTTTTCAAATTGGCTATGTAGACTTCCGGGGAAATAATCTGTCGATAAACTCTCAGTTGGTAGTATAAAAATTCGGAATTTTCGCCTCTCGTAGCTTTTGAAATTCGGAATTTCAATTCCCCCCTTTTGTCGCGAAGCTTGGTGTGGTGGAAAGATGATCGACTGGGGTGGGAAGATCAAGGGCTAAAGGTGGGCAGTAGAATGTCTACGCGGAAGTGCATTTAGGATATCTGGGCCGGTGTAGACAGAAAGTCTTTGTTTTCGGGATCGTTAATGACGACCTGATGCGCCTGGAGTTGTGGGAAATTTATAACTGCTCTGCAGTTCGGGTATTTTTACCGAGTACTAAAAGTAGATCGTCGGACGGTATCCATCCGCCTTGTTATTACATCTCTCTGTGCGGTTTCCCGTCAGAAAGACAGCTGTGCTCATTTTTCGCCAAATTACAGAATTACAGTCAACGAAAAAGCTCAATTTTATGGATCCTGATAACAGGGCCTCGAACCTACCGGAAAAATCAACAACAAATAAACAGATAAATAAAACAAAAACCAACATTTAGGTACTACTTTACGACCAGCTCGCATTCTTGAACATCGCTCGTTTTATTATGGCAATATATTTACTGCCGAATGTGAATTTCTGTCGTTGGTATTAATCGTGATTACATTTCATTACTTTTTACCTGCACCGGCCTACTCAATTCTAGGAGATAGTAATTAAAATCGAGACAGTACTTCTGTAATTTTATCAGATTTTTCAATTCACTCCTTTGGCTTATTTGGCATATTCATCAGCTTTCGGAAATTAGAAAAAATTATATTTATGTCGAATGATTTTCTTACAGCTGGACAAAATTTGACAATTAAATCTACAAAAAGTACATGTTCGTGGAAAACACTTTCTGCACTTTCTAATAAAAATTCTGACGATTCATTCAAAATTGAATGAATTTATCAAAAATGCGAATGGTTCTCGCGTTTTATTCAGATTTTAGGATGAATAAATTTTCATTGGTTTCACTGAAGTTCTTGAGCTGCAAAGAATTAAATTTGTAAGCTAAGTTTTCAATAGGTTTGACCACAATTGACCAAAATCACTGGACATTTTTACGAATAGGCATCATTGAAAAATCAATAATCCTCATTATCGGTATTTCAGGGTTGCAAAGATATCGGTGACCGCATGAGATCCAAAAGTATGATTCATTGAAAAAGAATCCTGTTATCCCATCCGATATCATAGAATACATATAATTCATCAGATCTGTTCCGCCATTAGAGGTCGAATTCAAGAAAATTCGTTGCAGTTGATCTCGGCGAAGATGCGATCGCGACACGGTTGTCCATGAAGGCTCAAAAGCTCAAGTATATAGCGGAAATGGGACGTGAGACGGCAAACTTCGCGGATTATCCTTTGTCATTTAGATAACGGTGTCTCTCGGCTAGGACTGTCGATTGTTTGACCCGAAAGTAAAAAGTATAGGTTTGCCAACAGCGCAGATGACTGTTACTACACGTCCACTGCGAAATATCTTTTGCGTTTCCATCTGTCGCTGAAATATCATCTCGAGCTAAACGACGTCTCGTAAAAACCCATATAAACATTCATGATCGTTTCTCTACTAAATTCAACAGGGATAACAACATTTTGACATAAGTCACAACTTTGGTACCCCCATATGATGTTCGGCAAAATATTTGTCACATACGTTTCGCCACACCTGCGGCTCTTGTTAACCAACGAAATTTTCTGCCACATAGCGACGATCCCTGAATTCTTAAGTCATGTCAGCGTACCGCGAACCATTCATCTTCCCATAGCTAAGAGACACGAGACATGCGAATACTTCTGCGTGCTTGATTTTCATCAGCTATTAGTCTACCGCCTTGGCACTCCCTTTAGATGAAATACACCGGCGGCTCTTTGGGGCGAGAGCGTTCTCTTTAATGCGGTTAATTTAACGTTAAAAGACAGACAGTGTTCCACTTCTACGCACAGGTACTTCACGATGCACGTCGGAGCTAATCTAGGTACTATAAGTGCATCGTTTTAATGCTCGATGTGCGTAGGAAAACCGAGAAGCCAATTTCGAGTGAAGGTCCGGGCTCTGTGCAGAAGAGATTTGATATACATATATGAACTGCAAATCCAAGACTCCACGTTTTCCATTTCCATCATCACTCGTAAAAGGAATCTGCAGACAAGACGTTCAGACCAGCAATTAGAACCACCATATACATATAAATAGCAGCCTGTACAGGAAGTAAGAGTAAGTAATGCACCAGGTCGCCCGACACCCTCAGGGATCTAAACCGCAAGTGGATGAGAAAGACTATGCGATCGTATAAGAATGGAAGGCAATATCATCATCATGAAATTGATCAGTCGAAGTTATAATCTCTAGTGACTATTTCTGCTTGTAACTTATATCGTTAGTTATTGTACTCGAGTATAAAGCTGCAGGTATAGGTATCTTCAGACTATCAATTCATTGTTGAATATACGTATATGCCAAAGGAATTGGAAGTGCAGTCGGAAGACGGATGCACTTATTTGCTTCTGCAGGAACACCGGGGCCCGTCATTAATGAACGCATAGCGTGACTTTTGCACGCGAAAGAGCATGTACAGGTATAAGTTGGAGGATCAGATATTATCTTGGAGCCTGAGGCCATGGGACGATATTGCATTGTACAAACCGGTGTCCGGGTACCAATATACAGTATGTATAGTGTCCAGTTGTTCTGAGTTGCACCGGACCAATTTGTGCAGCAACGGAGTTGTTAATTGACCTGCTGAGAAAAACGATTCGCATCATATAAGCAAATCGCAGTACATGTACGCGTATGAAGTATAACGTACTATAGGCAAATTGTGTGGGTTGGCTCAGCACTGATTGCGTGCACCGCACGTTGATGTAGGGAAGTAATTAACTTTCTTTGTCTTTTCACCGCCTGCACCTTGTTCGCACAAAACCTTTACAAGGGCACAATGACCTCGATAACTGTACACGGCATATATGCGGCAAACATTCTATATGTATACCAACTATATCTAACTACAAGAGAATAGAACCACAGGGCATGCCTAACGAACTGAAGATGTTGACAATGAAAGCTAAGAATGCGGTATGTTATCTTTACTCTTGAGGACCAGTCGGAGTAGGCGGAGCAGTTTGCATACCCGGAGGTATATTAATATTCGACTACTATCTACATACTAGGACTAAACTACTAACACGTAATACAAGTTGGTTGTCCAGCTGTCCGGTATATGTAGGTACTTGCGCTTTGGCAAGTTTGTGCGATGTTTGTATTCATAGATGTGTGACTGTGTAGATACACATAGCCTTGTGTTTAGAACCGTGTAAGAGTGGATCATTTTACACTGGACTCGCGCACCAGTCTTAGGTGAACTGGCAATTTTCTTCTCCACGCATCACTGACTGAACGATGATAGTTGTCTTGATAGTTGATAGCTTATAGTTGATAGTTGATGGCTCGGCTCGCGTTGCGTTTCAATGCAATTTCAAACTCTAAGCGAGAACTTGCGGGGTTAACACGTCGATTAACGTATAAGTGTTTACGTTCTGTACGTTACAGTTACGACACTCCTTCATTGTGAATGCATAAAAAATGCAGTCTCGAAGTTCATTTTCCTCGGTCCATTCTGAAATGACAAAATTGAATAGATTGGCAATCGCATATTCTGCAGAGACACGATTAGCGCTTTTCTCAAAGTAAATCGCAAGGATCTGAGTAATTTGATGAACTGGCTTTCGGGTAGTCCTGCAATCGAGGGACTGTTCTCTCCAATTTCAGGTGTATAAGTGGTTTTCGTCTCCCAGCAACTTCCAATGACTTTAACTGACTTCCAATGATATCCGGAGAGACTATAATCAATGATTAGATCAGTCTAATGGAACTTTCAATGACTTCCACTGACTTTCCAAGACTGCCGATGACTTCTGGCGATTGGCAGTCCGCTACTATCAGGCATCGCTTGACCCTTGTCTTAGATGATGATTCGTGACAAGACTTCCGAACATCTTGAATAATTCCCAAGTGCTTCCAAAAAATTCTGAAGAGCCGAATAACTCCCAGGACTTCCAAAGACTCGCGGATACCATAAGGGTTGACTATTTTGACGTAGTCTTTGACTTTCACTGACTACTCGTGACTTCCAAAAATATTAAATTACTATGAAAGACTTTAATTGACTCCAAATACCAACGTGCAAACGATTTTCCGAGTGAATAATCCTTGAACTGCAACTTTGAGAGTGCAGTTTAGCGAGTGTAATCGCAAGAGTCCAGCCAGTTACTGAAATTTACTTATGTTTCGATATTTCATCTCCATATAGTTGTACGGTAAACGTATTCCCTGTCGTTGTTAATGCGTCAAATTGGTTTATTTTCACTTCCGGTATAACGAGAGAAATCTCGGTGATCTTTGATAGATATCCAGCGACGAGAGATCATATTGTTGCAAAATAGCAATGAGAAAGAGGATGGCGTGAGTCTCCAAGTGAAATAAAGCAATTCAAAGACACAAATAAAGTGGTCTAAAGGAAATTGATTATATTTGAAATGACCAAGTGTTCGAGTTAACGTCTGGAACAAGACTGTTTATAAAACAAGAGTTGGGTAGAAACAGAATTCAAATATTCATGAACATTCGATAGTGGAACAGTCTTATGTCTTTATGGTAACTACTAGATCGGGTGGTTTAAATATAAGGGTGAATTCGCCCTTTGTAACACTACTCCCCCCCGAGGAGAAGAGTCGTCCCGACTCTCAAAAGACAAGGCGATTGTCTGAGATAACGATCTAGTAGCTGATGTTCGTTGAGAGTGGTTGAGCTATGGCTCTAAAATTCAAAAACCCTCTCCTTTTACTATCCGGCATTCGCCTTTACTCCCAAGGTAAACCATAGAAAACCTTGAGAAGATAGCCGAACATTGAACTTTCACAACATAGTTTTACAATAAAAAGATCTTCTTATCTTGAATAACAAAAGTTATCTTCACCCACTTCGGGCAGAAGTGGAGGTTAGAACTGGAAACTGGAATCGCCTGGGTGTGTCTGTAAAACTGGAGGCCACCTGGAGATGAATTCGGCCCGCGATTCGGTAGAGGAAAATCGGGAAGGTCAGGGAACGGGAATTGGGAATCAGGAACCACTTCCAGGTGGGTCCACCAAACAACAGGAAAACAGCACACCCTAGAGTTGGAGGACAGACGTGAGTCACAGAAGATCTCCAGGGAAAATAGCAATGAGAAATGAAGTAAACAAATCAATGAATGAAAACAAGATTAGAGCGATAGAAAAGAGGTAAAAGGAACGATCTTATCTGTTGTTAGAAGATCAGGAAAAGGGTAGGGTCAGGATCGTCTTTTCTTCTATTCCCCCGATTTTTCTGCGGAAGCTAGATGCCTTTTCTTAAATTATTTAGAGGAAAATCTGAAAACTAGATTGATAGATTAATTCGTAATTCTAACAAATATTTTCAGTCGGTCAGTTCGGATCCCCTTTTTTTAGTGTAAAATCCGTCCACGAGAGAGCAACTCCCAGAAAGAATTAAACATTTGAATTAATAAAAGAAGAAACCCAAGACCAATGAGAATCTGTATTTCAAAAACAAAAGAAAAGCGAATTTATTGAAACAAACTTTCTAAGTAACCGAATTATACAACGTTCCCATCACTCTTCGGCCACGATGTTTACGACTATCGCAGATGCAAACGATTTAGAAGTTTTTTTTAAAAAAGTAAGAATTCCGTACGACAGTAGAGACGTGGAAGATAATTTTAATCGAATTTGGGCTTCGACTTATTGCGTCCGGTCAGAAGAGTTCTGTGTTGAAGGATACGTCGGCTGGTTTTGTCGGCAATGTTTTTTCACCCGGTAAAATTGTTAAGTCACCCCCTTTTAACTAAGTCTTGATTTAAAATTCCTAATTCTCTTTTAAAAGATTCCCGAGATGTTCCTACGGAGTGCTACTACGACATCAGTTTAGTATCGGGGACGACCGCCTTCCAACATGCACTCTGTGTCGGGAACAAAAATTTTCTCTGTTTAACCCTGATGAGTGCGAAATATGTCTTCGTTTGTTCAAATTGTTCAAAACGGCGACGTTGAAGAAATACACGTAATCAAATATTTCGTCTTGAAGTGAAAATAAAATATTTCTCAACTGAAAACAGTAATTTGTTTCGTAGTTTTTCTTCATCTGGTTTCTTTATAAATTAGCGCCCTCCGACTATGACGGAGTTTAGACTGAACCTCGTTCCTTCGGAGTCTGTATTCAGAGTTCTCTGGAAACTTAGAGTCAGAGAATATCGAAATTCGATATATCGATTTAGAGCGGCTAACTTCAGAAGAGTTTCTAACCTTACAATATTGACATTAACCTTTTCGTCAATTTAACCTAGATTATTCTTTAGAAGTAGAGGGAAGAGAATCAGTTTGTGAATTAGGGGAAGAAGAACTGATTTCAAATCGAGCTAAACGATCTAAATGTACAACCTTGGGTTTAGTTCGAGAAGAACGTTGAATTCTATAAACTACATCATTAATTTTATTCAAAACTACATAAGGACCTTCCCAATTTGATTGTAGTTTAGGGCAGCGACCCTTCTCTCTCCTAGGTTGAAAAAGCCATACCATATCACCGGTTGAAAATTGAATATCTCGAGACCTTATGTCGTAACGAGCTTTTGTACGATCTGAGGCTAACTGAATTCGTCCTCTGGCAAAATTATGAATTTCTTCTAACTTTTCCTTTAGATCTTGACCGATATCCGATTGAAGAGTATTAAGGACAGGAATTGGGCCTTTTTCTAGATCAGAGGGAAGTCTGAGATTGCTAGCCAAGAGCATACGAGCAGGAGTTTGACCTGTCGTCTCATGAACTGCTGACCTATAAGATAGAAGAAAAAGAGGAATCCATTGGTCCCAATCCCGTTGATTCTTGTCCACAAAAGAAGTCAAATATTGCAAAAGAGTACGATTTAGTCGCTCTACCATTCCGTCAGACTGAGGATGCAGAGGAGTGGTACGAGTTTTCCTAATCCCTAAAACCTGCATGATTTCACTCATTAAAATAGATTCAAAATTTCTACCCTGATCAGTATGAACCTCGAGAGGGGTTCCGTAACGACAAACGAATTCCCTCACAAAGACTCCAGCAACAGTCCTAGCTTCCTGATTAGGAATAGGGATAACTTCAGGCCATTTTGAGAAGTAATCTGAAATGACTAGAGCGTAGCGATTCCCAGAAGAAGATTTGGGAAGTGGACCTAGAATATCCATCGCTACACGCTCAAAAGGTGCTCCGACATTGTAAACCTTCATAGAACTTGTTCCTTTAGAACGTGGACCCTTCTTTGCGGTGCAAATATTGCAGCTCCGGCACCAGTCGTCGACGTCAGAACGACAACGAGCCCAGAAATATCTTTCTCTAATTCGACCTAGAGTCTTATTTGAAGCAAAATGTCCACCTGTAGGAGAGTCGTGATGTTCAACTAAAACCTGAGATATCTTTACTTTAGGTACGAGAAGCTGCCAAATTACTTCTTTGAGGTCTGGTGATTCCCATTTCCTATACAAGATTTGATTAAGAAGATGTATGGAATCCCATTGAGCCCAGTAAACTTTGAGATTTTGATCGGCTGGAGATACGTCTTGCCACTCAGGACGTATTCCGGACTCTTTCCAAGATTTGAGTATGGCGAGGGTCGCGTCTTGCTCTTGAGCGACTCTCCATTCATCTAAATTCCCTGTCATTGAAATTGTTCGAATATTTAAAGGATCTTGTTGTTTTCCTAGACGAGCACATTGTTTACAATCTCCAGCTTCCTCGCAAGGTCGTCTAGAGAGAGCATCTGCATTACCGTGAAGAACGCCGACACGATGCTGAATTTCAAAATCATATTGCCCTAATCTTTCCAACCAACGGGCTATTTGTCCTTCCGGGGCCTTGAAAGAAAGCAGCCACTTCAGGGATGCGTGATCGGTACGGATCAAGAACTTTCTCCCGTATAAATAATGGTGAAAATGAGTCACAGCATCTATTATGCCTAAAAGCTCTCGTCGCGTTACGCAATAGTTTCTTTCTGATTTCTTTAGAACGCGACTGAAATAACTGATTGGTCTTTCAAGACCCTCCTGAACCTGAGAAAGAACACCTCCCAAACCAAAAAGTGAAGCATCCGTGTCCAGGATAAATGAAGGACCTGCTTGAGGATAGGCTAAGATAGGAGAAGTGGTTAGACAATTTTTTAATTGAGTGAAAGCTTCTTCACATTCTGGGGTCCAATCAAAAGGAACTGTTAGTCCTGAAAGGTGATGAAGAGGCCTAGCTACTGTTGCAAAACCCTTCACGAATCTCCTATAATAAGTACAAAGACCAATAAAACTCTGAACGTCTTCCCTATTCGCCGGTCGTGGCCAATTTGCTACTTTTTCTATTTTTGAAGGATCCGTTTTCACTCCGTGAGAAGAAACGATGTGACCGAGGAAAGCCACTTCTCGTTTCAAAAGATCACACTTTTTGGGACTCATCTTCAAACCGACCTGTTTCAAACGCTCGAAGACATCTTTCAAATTCTGAATTTCCTCCTCAAAAGTTTTTCCAATAACAATAATGTCATCTAAATACACAAGACAAGTACGTCCGGTCAAGCCTTGAAGAGCGGCTTCCATCACTCGCTCGAATGTGGCTGGGGCGTTACATAATCCAAAGGGCATAACCTTAAATTGCCAAAGACCTCCTAGACCAGTGACGAAAGCAGTTTTTTCTTTATCTTTTGGATCCATTTCGACCTGCCAGTAACCACTCTGAAGATCGATGGTACTGAACCATTGAGCGCTGGCTAGCATGTCGATGGTATCCTCTATTCGAGGAAGAGGGTACGAATCTTTTTTGGTCACATCATTGACCTTCCTATAATCTATACAAAAACGTTTTGATCCGTCTTTTTTGGGAACTATTACGATCGGGGAAGCCCAAGGACTGGAGGACGGCTCGATAACGTCGCTAGAGATCATGTCATCCACCATCTTTTGAATCTCTTCTGTTCCGTTAAAAGGAACTCGCCTAGCATGTTGTTTTATCGGAAGACTAATCCCTGTATCGATTGTATGACGAGCTAAAGTACACCGACCTTTGTCTACTTTCGTTTTCGCGAATGAATCTTGAAAATCCCGTAATAAAGACACCAACTCTGATTGTTGCGAAGAATCTAACTCGAGTGAAGACCTTTTGAAAAGGTCCTGAAGATGACCAGGGATATCTTTTATAATTCCTCCCTGTACTGATTCCTCTACGCCTAACTCGCGGACTATTTGCGATTCAGTAGCCGGAAATGGTAGAGGGGATTTTGGGGTTCGGTGTCTGCTAGTCAATAGGGGAATTTCGCATCGTCCTGACTTTAAAGAATTGCCTATAGTTGAAATCACACATTGATGTTTGGTTAGAAAGTCGAGTCCCAAAATTCCCTCGTCCTCGATTTCGGCTACGAAGACCTTATGAGGAGAACTAATACAGCCTGCAATATTTATTTGAACGGAAACCTCTTGTAAAACTGGAGTTGTTTCTCCTGTCGCGGTTTTCAGAGTTGTATAGGGGGTATTTTTCTTTGGATCTTTCAAGAGATCCGAACGGACTACAGTGACTTCGGCTCCGGTGTCTATAACCCACAGGCAGTCTACACCGTTGACAGTTCCTTGAGCATAGAGACCGGTCTGCCTAAGACTTCTTACTAATAAATGCGTGATAGGGCTTTCGTCAGATCGAGATTGCGATGATTCCCGCCCCAAAAAATCATCTCGGACTAGTTTTTTGACTGAGAAGCAGAACGAGAATTATTGAATGGGAGCATCCTTTCTCCTTGGTTAGAATTATTATTTGGCGTCGAGTTATTTCGCCAAGAGCTTTCATTAGAAGATCTATAATTATTTGAAGATCTGTAATTATTTGAGGGTTTATGGTCGTGCGTTTGATTTGATTGATTTTTACGTTGGAGAGAAAAGCAATAGTCAATAGTATGACCCGGTTTCTTACAGTAACGACACTCTAAATTATTTCTATTAGGATTGATATTAGAATTGGAATTGTTCCGATGATTCTGTGGGGAAGGAGGTTTGTTATTTTTAGATTCATCTATGGTTTCGGAAGCGGGTTTCGCCACCTCGACCTGTCGAACGCGTCCCGCACCTAAATATTGTTTATTTAGAGCGTCTAGCTCTAAAGCTTTGATTATTGCTTCGCGCAGGGTAGTAGGTCCCGCTACGCTCAGGGCATGTTTTAGTTCAGGGTCAGAAATAGCATTAATAAAACGGTCAGTGGCAAAAGTCTCTCTTGTGTTCTCGTCACAAGTAGGCATCGCGGTTCGAGATAGACGTTCTATGTCATTCCCAAGCGTAGCAAGATCTTCATCCCGGCGTTGACGTCTCGTATTAAATTGAGTCAAGAATAATTTTGTAAGGTGCTCGTTACCAAATCTAAGTTTTAAGGCTGAGCTGAGCCTTTCGTAATTATAAATTTCCGAATGCGTCAGTGTTGAAAGAATAGCTGCGGCAGGGCCTTTCAAACTTGTGGCTAAGTTCCCCGCCTTGGTGACTGAGTCCCATTTATTCAAGGTTGCTACTACTAAGAATTGGCATTCAAATTCTGCCCAGGGTCTATCGCCCTCAAAGATTGGTGGTTTGACGAAATTTGAGCGTTTTACGCAAGACTCAGCTTCGGAGTTGTTAAAGGTTATTGGTAGAATGTTTTCTACGGGAATTGAAGGAATAGGAGGTGGTAAAATGGTCACCACCTCCTGATTTTGAGGCATGGACAAGTTGAGAGGGGTTTCACTCCCCGAAGGAATTGACACAGACCTTAAGGTAGGAAGTGGAGCTTGGTCTGACTGGCCAGAGGATGTAGAAGGAAGGATCGGAACGGCCACGGCCGGGACGTTGTGGGTCTCGTCTCCAGCACCTCGAAGAGAAGTCACGAGCTGGGAGAATCGGTGTTCTGACCTCTCCAAGACGTCCAAAAGTCGTCCTTCGGATCGCTCTTGTTGTTCTCGAGCCGCCTGTTCGGAGTGCTCTCGTTGTTCTCTAGCCGCCTGTTCGGAGCGCTCCCGTTGTTCTCGAGCCGTTCGCTGTTCTTCTTGTTGACTCTGAAGAAGCTGTAGTATGGCGGCTTGTTGTGCGGCTTGTTGTGTGGCTTGTTGTTGGAGGAGCTGTACAAGGGCCGAAACTGACACTGCTTCGGGTTCGCGGGGTGGTTGGTTCAGCTCGTCAGCGGCTGGAGAAGCTTGGCGGCGATTTCGTCGGGTAGCCATTTGTTTGTAAGAATTGTAACTTGGGAAAACTCAAAAGAACTCAAGAGAACTTAGAAAAACTCAACAAAACTTAGTAAAACGGTAAAATCCGTGAAATGCAAAGAGCAAACGAGTTAAAACGGTGAAAACCGTGAATTGTAATAACAATTAAATTGAAACGGTAGAAACCGTAGATTGCAGAGGCAATTAAATTGTGGGTAAAGACAAGGTTGAAAGAAGTTCACGAAGGAAGCTTCTTTTTATCTAAATTCAAATTCGATCAA
The DNA here is from genome assembly GCA_963989295.1 of Ametastegia equiseti. Classification (NCBI taxonomy): domain Eukaryota; kingdom Metazoa; phylum Arthropoda; class Insecta; order Hymenoptera; family Tenthredinidae; genus Ametastegia; species Ametastegia equiseti. The sequence continues at coordinate 12,974,275 of OZ022389.1, read as the reverse complement.
CACGAATAGACCACAAGAAAAGTGTCGGAATAAATTACCTTATCGGACTCGGAAAAATCACACTCCTGACACCAAATGTTGCAAAATAGCAATGAGAAAGAGGATGGCGTGAGTCTCCAAGTGAAATAAAGCAATTCAAAGACACAAATAAAGTGGTCTAAAGGAAATTGATTATATTTGAAATGACCAAGTGTTCGAGTTAACGTCTGGAACAAGACTGTTTATAAAACAAGAGTTGGGTAGAAACAGAATTCAAATATTCATGAACATTCGATAGTGGAACAGTCTTATGTCTTTATGGTAACTACTAGATCGGGTGGTTTAAATATAAGGGTGAATTCGCCCTTTGTAACAATATTTTTAACATCTAGCTCAACTGCGTTTCCTTAACTCAATTCCACCGCCACAACCGTCTATAGGGATAAGATAGCAGCGCAGGTAATTAATTTTCATAAATATATTTACACGTTCCCGCAGGAATTAATGCCACTCTTACATGCATGAGTTCTATGCACCGGAAGTTACGGGTGTATCGTCAATATAACGACGTGGATGGAATGACTGTAATACGTTCCAGTCAAAGGAACCGGCTTCATTAATTGATATTTCGATCTGCCACCCAAGTAGCTCAGCCTGCCCATGCTTTGCGTGGGCGTACTTTATGAGAATAGAATAGAACTGAACACTGACGATGGGAATCTTTTCTGGATATATGTATGTATATAGGTAACTATGACTTGATAATTTCTTTGTCAATTCTCCAGACCCGCGCGCATAATTTGGCCGTAGGTACACGAACGCGCGATCATCGCGTATTCAGTGCAGCACGAGACGCTCACTTTCGCAATGAGATTGCGAAAATTTGAATATAATTGAGAGATAAATTATCGGCTGATCGGAACTTTGAGCAGCTCTTGTCCGACTCATAACTCTCAGAAATCTGATGGTAGATACCTATAGGTACCCGTTAACACCGTGGTATCGTATACAACAACCGAGTCGGGAACTTGGGAATGAATATTTTCATCCGCTGTATGTAAATTTTCTACGTTGATCATTCGCGTGACTAATGGAAAAAAGGCGTAAGTATTCAGGCCCTTTCGCAATTCTTTCAGGCAGAACGAGGTACATTTTTTTTTTTTTTTTTTTTTTTGCGCCATTCGACTAGAAGAAAGACTTTGAAATATGGAGAAAAAAAACCGTTGATGTTATGGAAAACGAGACATTATTTTGGATACGCCCTCTTGGCGTTAACTTTATTGAAAAAAAATTACCCTCGCTAATGCCAGAAGTGTGCATCCGCCAAAAATTCATGTTTTACCGAAAAATTAACTTTTCTGGCAGGATATGCGTTATATTATGCCTAAAAACGTTTGTCTCTCGGTGAAACGAAAATTTCGGTATAAATTTCGGTATCCGAAAGCGGGGGTGATTTTTTCAGTAAAGTTAATCATGCCAATAAAAGACACATATTCATGGCACTCACGCCTTTTTGCCATTAAATTTCCATATCGAAGAAAGACCCCATTTTTTTTTTTTTTCCGTTTTTTAACCCTTTTTCTATATCGAACAGCGAGAAAATATAAAATTAAACGACCTTTTGCCATTCAAATCCCATTTTTCGTTGCACACGCCCTTTTTCCATTAGTCACGCGATATTATTCATCCCCACGTAGAAAATTTATCCCGTTACTTCATACACCGTGAATAATTTTTAACCACTAGTCGCTTAGTCGAGCATTCGATTTGCATATTTATGAATATATGAACGATACTCTATCTGTATGACGTAATTAGCGAAAATACACGTATCAACAATTAAAGGGTTCAGTGCAAGAGCAGCCTAACCTTGCACATTGTCGATAAAGCTGATTTGAACTATTGAAAGCCATTTGAAACGAGCCTCATCGACAATTTGGCTTAGGTTACTCTGGCACTGAACCCGTCAATTGTACAAACGTCGCGTCGTAGCTATTCGATCCATTACAGGCATTTAATTGACTGTCCACGTCTCGTTTGTTCTTATATTATTATCGGGTTTATAGTGCGTGCCGTTCGATTTTCAAGAGACAACAAGCAACTCTGAATCATCTTACCAGATATCCAGTATACGAGATCCACGCGCTGCAGTGCACACGCGGCAGTACACGTGCGTCCATCGTAAACCCTAAGCCTATCCTTCGTTAGCTTGACGGATAATTAATTGCCGGACCTTCATGGATCGCGTATCGTAGATCGCGCGTAACATTTTTCGATTGCTGTATGTGGAAAGAGCCGAAGTGAAGTTATGATTATTTTTTATCTTTCTCAACTACGCGTACGTAGATTTTTACTTATATCAATTTCGGTATAAATCGAATAAGATAAAAATAATCAGAATTCCGGATGCGAAAGTGGCGCAGAATTTGAAAAAATCGTAAACCCATCCTTCCTCGGTAAATTATGAGCTTTTTTCATAGATAAGGAAGTAAGACGTGTCCGACTTATAGTAATTTTTGCATAGTTAACCGAGTTACGTAGTGTGCATCATGTGTCGGTTACTATATTATTGCCAATGTGTGTACGTATGGATCTGAAAAGTTTATTTATCTATACCTACCTGTCTATAATGTACGTGAAGATTACGCATGGGGAAAGGTTCGTATTGGATCAAGAGTAAGTAGTTTTCTACTCATCTATACGAGGCTAACTGGAACGTGCAGCAAGCACTTAGACCGTTCATTCACAATCAATTTCCACTTTTTATCAACGTCGGTTGTAATACCCATGTGCGTTGTTATATACCTGGTGCACTCGCTTATTACTCTTCTTATGCTATTTCCTTCAGATGCATTATAACATACGCGACAATATACAAGACTAATTCGTTTCTCTTTACGCAATAATCTTAATACGGTTTTCTTTAGACCGGGACGTTTTTGCCGTTTTGATCCATTATAGTATTGTGAAACAATAATATGGTATACGAACCGGATGAGGAGTGACAGATTTTATCAAATTGTTTTTTTTTTTTTTCACAATCAAACTCCGTAGGCTATTTGACACTTGGCTTTGTTTAGAAACATCCGCATCTTCAAGTTCTAATCTCCGAAAGTCATTAAACAAATTTTGACTAGACAATGCAATGGCGACACGTTCGTAACGCAATGTGGGAAGGCATAAAAATGATTTCAAAACGAATTTTAACCAAGCGACGATCTGGCGTACATCATAAAATTTGTCTTTCAATCTTTGCCTGGCCGCTTATCTCACTTCCCTCAAGAAAAAGTGGTTACAAAAATGTTGCGTAACAATTATTATTTGAATGGTATGTACTTTGAATTATTCATTGCCTCCAACTTACTTCGTATTTAAAACGCAATCTCCTTTTATCAGTTCGTTTTCATATTGGGGAATCTAGAGGACGTTCCGCTTATCGGCGTTATCGACAACATAGGGAATACTATTACTAGAAACGCCCAGCCGTTTCGACGCCCGGCGTCGCGGTGACCTACTTGTCACGATCCCTGAATTTGAGCATTCGTCGGTGAATAAGATGGGACGGGATTGAAGTTCCGACTGGTGAAATACGCGATTCTGAGTTTCGAGCTACGTTGAAGTTCAGAACTTGCGGAATCCGAAAAGTCGGAATGCAGACGGGTCAATGATTCGAAAGTTCAAAACTCAGAAAGTCCAAAGATGTGTAGATTTGAGGGAAGCTTATGAAAAAGCTGTCGAATAAACGACGTTGCACAATTAGCGAATTCAGAGATTCGGAGTTTGAGCCTTTCAGACCTCTAGCTTTCGGAATCTTGAACCTTCGGTGGTTTTTCATTTGGAGTTTTTCAAATTGGCTACGTAAACTTTCGGGGAAATAATTTTTGTACAAAACTTCCGAGTCGGCAGTATACAAATTTCGAATTTTGACCCTTCGCAGCTTTTGAAATTCGAAAGTTCCATCGCACCCCAATTTAAGTGACGGCATGTTGATAAACCATTGTTTAGTCAGCATGGGCAAAAGTATATTCAGCCAAGCTTCCGTTTACCGTGCCCTACTGCATCGGCAGGTATCATTGCATAACAATTACAAAATCTATTACAGATTCTGCGGCTCTTTCTTCAATTTCCTGATCATGCTGCGTAAGAATAATGATGGAAATGCAAAGGCACTTGGGACAGAGTAACAAGAAGCAATAGCCTTGCGATCAACACCTCGTGTCCAATTTTTACCCTATAGAGTAATAGAAATCGGTCATCGCATACAAAGTCCGTTAGGAAATTCTACAGTTACAACGGGAAGATATATTTATGCAGATGAGATTCGTCCATTCTTAATCCGTGCCCGAACGATGCTCAAGGGCCAAGGTTGAACATCTTGGAAATATTTTATAGCTGCAGTCTAGGATACGTATATGTATATCTCGATATAGAGAATGAGGCAATGTCTTTACCTACCACGCACGATTTCCTTATATATCGGCAATAATCTTCAATACGCGTATAACGACGTCAGTTCCGACTCTGTATAATAATATATACATACTGCATAGTATTCCCGGCCTCCTTCCCTAAAGAATTTCCTTTAAGGTAAGTTGGCACACATCTGCCAACGGGCGATAGTAAATCGTCGATTCAGATTGTGAACAGTAGATATACGAGACTCGGGCCATTAACTATAGGGATAAGCACAATTAGGAAGATCTAAGCTGTCGCTTGCCTTATTTTCGATAGCTTTGAATCTAAGCTATGGCTTCCACTTTTACATGAAATCACAGCCATCGGCGTATATGCGGAGGAAATCAAAAATACCGATCAATACAATCAATACGAATATTGGCAGAACACGTATCTCCGTATTTTACGTGCATTCATTGAAGCGAAACAACCGTATAGGTACCTTATGGTAGATATATACCTACTAGACTCAATTGCAGACTTGTGTCTGACGTTGGCGAAGATTTATTGACGTTAATCGTTGAGGTAACTTTATCCGCTGTAATATCTAGTTTGTGAAATACCGCGATCGAGCCGCGGGGAGTTGGCCCAGCTTTTATCGTTTGTATATAATAAATAAAAATTCCCCAATCATTTCAGCCTGATGAAATAAATATTAAGAGCAAGGTAATAAACACTTCTGTCGTCACTCGATACTACCCATAAGAATTGCGCTCGCAAGCCTTTGTGACTAGTCGACTAGTAAATTTGTTGTAACCGCGTAATGAATCATTCGTACGCGACCGCGGAGCCACCGGAAGTTAATCGACTATAAGATACAGAAATCAAGGCATGTGTACTTAAGTTTCTTTCTTACATATACGTACAAATTTTCTCACGTAGACGATATACGTATAGGTGCAAGTAAGATATCGGAATTCGATATCAAATCACTTGTACACATAATATTACCTACGTACAGCAATAGTACCCTGTATACTTAGATCTTCGAGTGGCGAGGTTTTTTGATAAATAATAGATCAATGCAGGTCTGATATTCGGTATACCCGGACTGAAATTCAACGAGTTTGTCTTATCTTATATTACTATCGATTTATTGATTGAAAAGTCATTTAAATTGTAGCCTAATCGTATTTGGCGATTGGCTACGGGCTACTTCAGGCGTGTCATTGCCGTTTGATTCATAGGTTTATATTACTCGATTGTAGAAGTGTTCCCATAGAAATCTAGCTCGTGAAATATTTACAGCCTGGTAATAGTTGATCCTAAATTCAAGGTCGTTGATCTCTAAGGTATCCGGTGGTCATTCATTTTAAAATATCCTTTCCCTGTAGGTTATAAGTATAGCCCGTCTGCACGCGATCGCTTTTCCCGTTCTGCATAGTCTAGCAGTCTAGCTTATATACAGGTAGGTATAAGGCTCCTTGGTACCTGCATGACTGAATTCTTACCCGAAAGAATTGGCTATTTTTATAGTCGCACGCGTCGAATATTACCGAATCACACGCCACACGATACACGTGCGATCGTTTATCTCTCCACCTTTCTGTTTGATATATATTCACTTTGGCTAATATAACTTCGCGTGTTCAGATCCGTATTACATACTTCACGTGTTACTTCATGGCAAAAAAATAAATAATCAATAAATAATAGAGCCCGAGGCTTCACTTTTGATCGTTTTTAAGGTTTTTCAGCAGAAATAGGCAGACGTACCCAATTCATCATATTTTATTTTCGTCAAACTGTCGTTGAAAGTTCGAACATTTTTGCCGACCGCTTCCACCCTTCGCCAATTTTTTAAATAATATTTTTCCGAGATCATGTGATACTGTATTAGATGAAATTAGCACGTGGGTAGATAGGAGACCTTCTATTCTACGGAGAGTTCGCGATCAGGGAATCTATTTAGCTTATCTAGCTCACCACGTGTATCTGCGTGCAGGTAATGACGATTTTACTACTGTGAATTTATTGCACTCGTATCTGCTGCAGTTGGATATACAAATGTACTTAGAAAATTGGCTTCCCCTCTCCAAGCACGTTTATACGTTTGGTCCCAGGACCAAAATTGCTTGAGCTAAAATAAATGATGTAATTGGTCGTCGAGCTTTTTGGGCAATTTTTATGCACCAAAGAAAAGATCGACTTACAATCAGATGCGTTACATTCATCGACAAAATCCAAGATTATAAACGATGAATGAATCTTGAAACGTGTAGAGATTCAATACCAATTTAGGAAACTTTAACTCTGGTTTGATACATTAAGAATAGTCTCAATTTTTGTCAGGTCTTCAATGATGCCAAGTTCAGAACATTTCCTAATTTTTTGAATATTCAATCGGCTGTATTTTGCGAAATCGTGTACTCCAACTTCCGGAATCGATCGATCTCCGTCGACATTATCATGGTGTAAAAAAACCAACCCCATTCTAGTTCGAAATACATCAGCTAGGATGACGAATAAACGCAAAGCCTAATTATACTATTACTTCATATGAATGCCAGCAACCAATTGCCATTTTATTACTCACGTTTTAGCTATGAGGTATACGAGCCTTGAATTCAGTGAGTAAATTTGACCATACATATAGCTATCGTTCGTTATTACAAGTAAACGAAGCTTTATTTATCCAACGCAAAGAACACGTGGCAGTACAATAGTCGTATAGTATATTCAAGTACATATTACCAAACGTTAGCTAACATCGGAGACGTAAATTACCTGTGATCCAATCATTATAAACGAGAAATTTTACCGCATGTACCTATACTGGCTATCACAATTCAATCGATATATACCTCCGTAAATCATTTACGATTCACCATGCCAGTTTTATCAACGGAGTAAAAAAAAGTTTCAGATCAAATGAGAATGAGAATGAAAATTTAATTCAACCACGTATTATAATATCAGTCTATCATTCCCAAGCTTCTAAAACGATTGATCAAAATTATCCCATAATCTACCCAGTGTTTTCATATGTAATGTATGGCCGTGGCTTGTATGCGGATTATTATGTAAAACGTTGTTTCCGAGTCAATGGTCGTGGGCGTAGGTATATAGCCATATGTACCATTTGTGCCGTAATATCATGATTACATATACACACGTAATACGTATGTGTATGCGAATCGCGTTCGTAAAGGCTAAACACTGTTTACTCAAGAGTATAGAGAAAGATTAGGAACGTGATTTAAACGTTTAATTTACCGACACATCGAGACTGGGAAACGCTCCCAGCTACCACCATCCATCACGATCTTATATATCTGTGAGAACGCGTCTCTATCTACGATCACTGAGCATGGTGTACAAGCACAGCATGTAAAAACTGTAACGAACATTCGACGTGCAGATATTTGCGAACTATAAGCTTGATTCTAGAACCTGCTTTGGTAATCAAGCATGTGCTCGTTCACCTATACCTACCTTATACTATTCGAAATCACACGTGCTACACGCCTAGAAGCCCCACGGCGTGCCATTGACACGTGGACATGCGTTTACGAGGATTTCATCTCTATTGTAGCCTAGACAAGGGCATTATTTGCCAACAGGAAATTCTTTATTCCAATAAACGTTGTTGCTGGGTGTGCGGAAGAGAATGCGGCCTACACCTGTGTCGATTTTTTGACTCTATAGGCTTGCTAGACTAGTTTGAAATCAAATTTTTGATATTGTATGGGTATTTTGATAGGAAATTATAGAGCTAGATTGAAAAATGATAATGGAACAATTTGGACTGAGGTATTTTGCTATTCAATTATATCGTTATAATATATCGAAACGTTTTGCAGCCGCAAGGTTTTAAATGTTGTTAATTATCGTTTTACTGCTTGAGTTTGACGCGTTTCAGTCGCTGAACTGCACCTGAATTGCCACGGGGCAAGTATTACGACATTATATCGTTGAAATAGCCGATTATCTTTAGGTAATTGCCAACTACTGTGCTGGTAAATTGATAATTACTAACTATTTCAATTTTCTGTCGAAAAATCGTCATCGGTATTCAAGATAGCTATTTTTTTTTTTTTAATAATCTACAAGAGACTTCTAACGAGAAATCATTCGTTTAGATTTATATACGTAAGTTTTTGAAAATTCCAAACCTCTGAGATCTGGTCATGGACCGTTAATATCTTCCTCGATGTCTGCAGTGATCTTTTTTCCATTTCGTTTGACGGAATAAATTCTATGGACTAAAATAAAGTCCCGTCACTAATTATAAATGCACCCTAACGCGCGGTGTGAACACGTATTATACCTACACACATACCATCCCGCATAGAGTGTAACGTTTTCTCCTTCCGTAAGTATATAATTCTTTTTCCTAGCTGCCCACGACCCGTTTCCATCTCACGGAATCTGAACAACTTTATACCAGTAGATATTGTTCGTGTATTATTTTTCTTTCTCAAATACTACAGTGATTCTTGGTATAATTTGAAAACGGGTCTATTCACACATTCAGTTTCGGGTCAGCGAGCTTATGCCCTGGGCATAATTTCGTTAAAGTTTTGGTGTTCTGTACGGAAGCGAAGGGTCTATTTGGTTAAATTGTTTGTCTGCATGTCAAGTCGATGAAGAGATCGAGAGAAGCATACGTAAGTTGTTAAATACACAGAAGTACGACAGGTAGCAATTATTTTGAACTTATTAAGTTATCGTGGCACACGCAATGTGTTATAATTCGGTCACACGTAGTAGGTACATCGCGTGAAATTTAGCTTAATTTTAATTTGTCGAGACAAATTGATAGGCGTACTAGGAAATCAAGTCTGACAACGGGGAGCCCTTTATGCCGGCAATTAACCGTCACTGTCTCGAGTGATTAAAAAGCTTCGTTAATTTATCTCATCAAAAATACGTAGATATACCATGAGTTCAACTTAACTGTACGATGAACTTTATTGGGCGAGGCTTAGTCGTTTACCCATTCACCCGTTAGCGTTATATTATATTGTGGATTTATTCATTATTTCATAAAAACATAAGAACAATTAAGTTACGATGATCATAATCGGTGTGGGAAGCCTACGAACTCCTCCGCGCCCATTAATTGTAATAACTTTGTAGCGGCTCTCCATCGTAATGTAGTATTATACTCAAACATATACATACCTGTATAGTATACTTTATATGTGCATAGAAATAAATCCCTTTTACCTACAATAGACGTTGTGTGTATGTGCAATGGATAGATGTACGTCTAGGCGTATGTGTAGGTACGAGATATACTTACGAACAACTGTTTAGGATTGCATTTAGCACGGATCTCTCAATTACACAATTCTCGTCTTGTTGTTACTCTCACAGAGGTAGAATTGTGTAGGAATTTTGGTGATTCGTTGTTCGTTTATAAAATTACAATACTAGAAAGGTGCGAATATACTTCAATTGCCTAGTTCTTTGCATTCGAGTATAGTCGTGTGTCTTTTAGCGTAACCCTTTCACGTTTATATGCTTGTATAATATAATAAAGGTGGAAATATATATTCTCGGTGAAGTCAGGAACGAGGAAGACCAAGATGTGGAACTCTGACATTTGTGTAATCTAATCTTCACGAGGAACGCGATAGCACGTGTGCAAAGTTATATACACCAGAAGAGGGAGAAACTGACTTTATGTATAGAATTAATGCCCGAGGCTCGACCGTAGATATATAATTATCACCACGTTGTGACTTGGAGTCCGTTTCCGGTACTACTAAAAAATAAATCCACAAGATTGACGATCCGATGTGTATACATACCTACATAATACGTGTTTCTTTCATTTGGTAAAATCCAGTGAACCGTGATACCACTAGACACTCTCGGCTATACTACAAAGCGATTTAGAAACGAGGATCCACCTCATATAGATAGCTACAGCTGCCTCCACCGTGGCCAATAATAAATTAGAGCTCAAACAAATTGAAAGATGGAAAGTAAGAAAGTATGTTCTACGGTATGATGCAGGATACCTATAAGCATTGTGTTCACACAAATGCTGCTCATCTTGACTACAGGGAATGCACAGCTTGCCTGTGGTTAAATCAGTGTTCATATATTTTTTATTTGTGTTTTTTTTCTTTTTTTTTTTTTTTGCCAACGATGTAAAATGGTTCTTTGAATCGAATGGAATTTTTCTTTATTTCAATTTCACAAAGACTCGAACTGCTATCGCGAGATGCTAAGTATTTTTTTGTGTGCATAAAGAGCGTTTCGATCGCGTGTTTATGTGTGTGTGTGTGGAGGTATTAAATGAATTTCTCTATTATATTGATTCGCTATCGAACTATTCAATTTATTTTCCCCTTTCCGCAGGGTGCTTTCTTTTGTGTGTATGCGCCTTTCACTCTTGCTAAAGATCTGACCTACACAATATAACGTGTTTCATGGCTAATTTACTCGAACTCTATGCATCTGGATCGATCCCGTGGATCTTGCCGAGGCAATATCCGCTATTTTTTTTATTAATCTTCTTGACGACTGAATTTACCGTAATAAAAACCACAGATAGGTATTCATTCACTACTGCTGTTTGGTGTTGAAAATTCCATATCGAATTCCGGTGTGGATTTTTCATTCTGTATTTTCGGTTTACCGAAATATAAATAATAATGAAATGCCAATAACCACCGTGACACCCATAAGAAACCGAAGTACCGATCAAGCAAAACGAAATATCGACGATACTGTTTGATTTTCGTTATTGACTGCCGACGTCGATACCGAAGAATTTGAAATTCCAAGTTCTGGAAGATTTTCTGTACTCCGAAATCCCGAATAGCTCTGAATTATTGTCCACACGTTTTTACTTGCAAATCCGATTTTTATACGATTGCAGAAGCTGAGGCAAAGTACGGCGTGATACACTTTTCTTATGAAAATGAATTTATATCGACCGTCAATGATCATATGAAAGTCGATGGTTGAATATACGGACCATTGAGACGTTCTTACAGATCGTGACATGGATATAATGGTAATACCTCTAACTGCTTGTCGTTATTCGAACCGGCTTACATCGATAGGTATACTATACGTATAAGTATAGTATGTATAAGCCATTGATAGGAAATTATTCAACGAGAGTATAACATAGAATGCTGAGAATAAAACGTACAGCAGCGGAAAGGCGGTTGGACGGTTTCATTCCGCGCATAAGAATGTCTTTTCTATTTAAATCTTGAATAGTAGAAAATAAGTTATTCCTCGTTTTGTACGACATAGAAGTTGGGCCGGGTAACCTCCCACCAATTTTCCTCTTCTTCTTCTTCTTGTTCTTTTTCTTCCTATTCCACCATAGAGTGACACTCATAGCACGCGAGCTAGAGCTAGGCCACCTTCGGTAAGTCACGTGATTCCTCACTCGTCACATATGTATGAGTTACCGCAGCAGTAGGTACCAGATACCATTTCCTCCTCTAGTTCTGTATAAGCCCCCTTCAACTTGATGTGCGTTACACGCCTCTTTGTGCATCATCTCCTCGTCGCCGTCGTCGTCGTGAATAGAACTTGTAGTACTCTATGCCTTGTTTCTCGACTAGGTCCTGTTTTTCTCTTCCGAGTCTTCATATTTCCTTATAGTATAAAGTAATCTCACGATGAGCACGTCCGCGTTTATTATACTCAATGAATCCGCTTCATTAAATCGCGTTGTTATTACCAAATTACCATAACGTCACGGTTGTAGTTTTGATCCTCAGGCACGTACGTGAGGAAAGTGACTAATTGTGATCGTAAGGGTCAATCTTTTATCTAATTTGATTCAAACCGCGGTCGTCTAAGACTGCCTTTTTCCTGCCTATTTACCTCGTGGTACTGGTGGTTATTGCCTGCCTGATACTACCGCTGCTTTAGGTGTGTGTGTGTGTGTGTGTGCAGTTAAATGTCGATTGGGCATTCTTTAGAACGTTTCATCACACGTATAAGGGGGACCACGTGTTGTTGCTGTATCCTCTTCAAGGAAAGCGCGGGATACCAATGAATTGAGAAAGAGAGATATAGAGAGGGAGAGATTTAACGGGTTAAGTGATCCGCGAGGCTTGGCCAGGCATGTTCAAATTCAACCGTCATTCGACGCCGCGCCTACAGATATCATTTCCCGAGGTTGGTGAGCGCGAGCATGAGTGTTGGAACCTCGTGGTTCTGTCATTTACCTACATCATTGAAAGATTAATAGCAAAAAAACAAAAAGGAAAAGAAAAATATATAAAAATATAAAACTACCTGCTGTTTTTTATGTGTAAGTGAAGTTTGAGGTGTGAAGTGTTGAGAAGATCGGAGAAAGGAAGAATAAGTTTCGGAGTAAAGGTGCAAGTGATCAATCGCTCGAGGCAAATTTCGTGGTTTACCGATTAGGGAAGCGGTTGTTCCAACGGCTTGGTACGTGAATGATATCCCAATATGTATTACATATGTGTATACGTATTAATATAGACAGGTGAATACATTTTTTTTTTCGAATAGCATTTGAACTGCTAACGAATACCTCCTCGTCGGCTTCGAATGAACCACGTGATGATTCAACCGCATTTTCCGCAATGGTGTATAGTGATTCATTTTGTCTGAAGGAATTGTCGCTGTTATATGTATTTGCCACAAGCACGTTGAATCTAAATGTTGCGTACGTTTCAGGAATTCAAACTTTTTCTACCGCTCGTATCTGAATTTGTTTCACTGCAGCCATCGGATCATTGTGCTTTTTTTTGTTGTAGTATCAATTTTTTGAACTCGTTCTGAGTAAGCCTGATTGATAATTAAATATGCCCGGATGGGATAAAAACACATAATTGAAAAACATCGAATCAAATGGCCCTTGCTATTGCCAGTTTTTGATGAATCAGTGGGGCGGGAGTGAAATTCCAAATTTCAAAAGCTGCTAAAGGTCATAATTCCGAATTTTTATACTACCGACTCACAGTTTTTCGAAAGATTATTTCTCCAAAAGGCTGCGTAGCCAATTTTAAAAAACTCCGAATGGAAAAACACCGAAGATTCAGCATTCCCAAAGCTGAAAGTTTGTAGAGACTAAGAATCACGTCTCGAATAAATTCGAAATTTTGACCGCGGGGAACTTTTGGAATTCGGAACTTCAATCCCGCCCTGAATAAGTCGAAGGGAATTCTTATACTTAGTTCGTTTTTCACTGTACCTATGTTCTTATCGCATCTGGAGCTTGTCATAAAAATATTTCATTTCATATTCAACGAAAATATGCAAAATTACACAAAATCCATAAATTTCAAACTCGCGGTATTGATATTTTAATTTTGTTGTTATCCATTGGATTCGCAATATACCTAGTTTCGTCTCTCAAAAACGCAAATTACAATATCTAACGCGTAGGTCAATTGCGGTAAACATTTCACGACATTTGACCCGCGGGCCGTGTTCATTGACAATATCTGCTCTTCGTATAATGTTTCCCGACTTCCTGGATCGTTTCGATAATATTTCCAATCATATGGGACCGCGTCGTCGGGGACGTTGGCGATATGTTGACGCAGGTGCGTCACCGCGGGGACACGAGGTTCACAGGATCACGTGACTCACGTGTGTCACGTGACTGCAGTTCACGCATTCTCGTGCACCGGATAGTCGTGTTTCTTTTTAGTAGCGTATAATATCTATAAAGTACACGCGTTTGTCGCCCAGATAAAAACCCAGACGTGCCTCCTATTGTAACGGACTTTTTTTTTTTATTGTTGCGTGTTTATTCAACGGTGAAAATTTATAGGGATGTCACCGTTTCCTCGCCGAGGGTGATAATATACCACACGTCACGAACTAGAAACGTATACGACAAGCCAAAGTTTTAGGTATTTCACTCTACTTCTAACAAAGCTGTTGGTACCTAATTATTGGCACTCATCAGCGATTTGTACACTGAGAAATATATATACGGGGTGTCAAGTGTTGAGAATGGAAATGACAAGAATTGACGCGAAGCCACGTTCCGTCAGTCAATCAACAATGGCATAATTTTTTCTCATACACCAAGACTTTGAATATTCTCTTCTCGTATGCGGAATTTTTGTAGTTGTTCATTGGCTGAATTAGGAACGCAGCTTTGCGTCGATTTATTTCATTCTCATTCTCGACACTTGAGATGATACACCCCGTATACGTATATTTGCTGTTCCATCAATATACGTCTTTCGTTGTAATTTCAGTTTTGTTTCGGAGATTCTACATGGATGTTCAGGTTTACATACGTGCGAGGGATGAAATATAATTGAACATCACAGAGCGAGGTATACTTGCTTGTTAAATAAAAGGGACTCGATTTGTTCCGTTTTAACACTCGTTTTGATATATTATGCGCGGTAATTGCCTCGCGTGTGTGGCACGAATGACGGATCGTGTAGACAATCGTGTAAATTGTAAACCGAACACGTATGGGACAAGTATCAAGATTACAGCTTTGAGGAAATTTCGCAATTCACGATCAAGTTCCTCGTCCGATCTATGCGTATATCTAACGTAACCTTATGCGGATGTATTTCGGATGTGAAAAAATCGTTTCAAACGACGATTGAGAACCGAGCAATCAAATTTTGGCAATGACTTTTGATCGCAATGTTTATACTGAGCTTCATGATCAAGGGGATCAGTATAGCTCGAGCTTTTGAAAGTATCCAACCCATTGCCCATTAATGAAACTTCAAATGTGTTCATTTCAGATGTATACTTTTTGAGTTTATCTCAACGTTACACGAGGACAGTTCATTATCTGATTGAGCTTCTTGTAGTTTCATCTTATTCGAAAAACGTATCATCTTTTGTCCACGAGGAGAAGAAATTGAACATTTCGTTCACCGAGTCATTTGCGGATCAGTGAAATTCAGAATTGATATCTTAATAAATGGACTATTTTAGTTTTAGTGAAAAAAAATAAAAATTCAACAGGATTCAAACATTGAAGTTGCACCGGTTCCCTTAAGTCCAGTCTGATACTTTTCAAGTTCATCACAGTTCATGTTCAATTTCGAAGTCTCGTTTCCTAACCTTATTCGACCACCGGACATATATTCCCTCAAGATCAATATATAGCCCCGAGTATAATAAATCGATCGAAGAAAGCGGATCGACGAGATCGGAGATTGGCACGTGCGATAGCAAAACTATTACTTATTCTTCTTTGCACACGGATCGATCGTTTCGCCAGGAAGGATATCGATAGCCAACGAACTTGACACGCCCAAAATTTAATTGGAGTGTTAATTTTTAGCGATGCGAGATCGGGCCTCAATTAATTTACCTCGAATTTCGTTTTAGTTTCCCATATAATTTTCAAGATTTTTCAAGCTATCGAATTTCAATACTTGAACCTGCATGATTTGTACTCTCTTATCTAGTAGCTGACCAGTGCTGCAGTTAGGTACAACTTTACGGTAGTTCCTTCGTGAATCGTTACCAGCCGCATATATTAAACGAAAGTACGTTCGACGCCTACGACCGAGTGCTAAATGAACGGCGAGCACGCCTTTCTTTGACGTTTAGAGTCGTTTGTTTTCGTCTAACGCCCACGCGTTTTAAACTTTCGGACGTCTCAACCTCAAATGTATCATTTCACGTTCGGTAGTATATGAAGTAGGTATACAAGCGTATATAGATAGCTGGGTCGTATATCATAGGTTCATAATTTATATATATTTATAAGTATATATATACAATATATACGTCGTAGGTTCTTACGCGATAAAATCACGTTCGTTCCTATTATAACGGTTTATTACCACTTGCATCTATATATTTAGAAGCAGTTATTCTTTTAACGAGTACATTGTCCGCGTATATAGTAACTGAACGCGTGTGGGAAATCGGTGATATAGTATTGTTTTATCCTGTGATTTACTTGTACAGGATGAGGCCGTTCAAACTTATCGCATACCGTGTTATACCTATTCTTGTTGCACCGTTCGAAACTCTATACCTATTCCTATTCTATACCCGTACCTTCGGCATCATATCGATAAATCCGAAATAGACGCGAAGTTATCGCTTGAGTTGCGATTTGCTTTACTAAAAACCGAACTGGTTACTTCGAACTTTATACGAGATTCAGTAAACTCGATTTCCTCCATCACAATCAGACCCAAATGCAACCCTTTTTTATTTAATGTGTAGTTTTAATTTGTGCGAAAATCACTAAGGTGTTGTACGTACGAGATTATTATATATAATTAAAGCTTTACCTTTCGAGTCAAATTGTATAATTTTAGTTATTTGAATTACAAATTTGCAACCGTCACGACTGTTAGACACGAAACAAGGAGGAGCCGATTTCTTCAAGATTTCTCGCACCTTCAAAGTTTCTGGTCTCAAGGCCAGGTCGTTTTAAACAAATTCAACAAATCTTCTTAGACTCTGATTACCTACATTATTTCACCATTGAATTTGTAGATGAATTGTAAATCCATTCATCCTCCATACTGAGATATTTGGTTCTATTACTTTTAGCAACCTGTGATTGATTTAGGTATACACTTATGGCATATTCTCTTCAGCTGTAGATTTAAAGTTAGTCTTTGCACGTGAGAATTGGGTTGAGAGAAGAAATTGGCGACATTTGTGACAATTTTTGATTAGGGATAATTACTTGATAGTAGGTGACCACGTTTCCTCGTTTAACACTTGCGGGTTTTTCTCCTTCTAATCGTCAACTAGATCCGCAAGAAGACGCTTTGGATCGCGGCCACATGAGGTATTATTATTCTATACGTGCGTCGACTATGGAGTTGTACTACCGGCAACGTAACAGCAATTAATACAGACTGTTGGCTAGTGTTCCGCGAATCATATCAGCCGCATATCTAATCTATCCCTCTCGATATTAGAACGGCAAAATTTTCGAGACACGCATCACTAGCCTAGGATAACAACTCGATGAAAATCGTATAGTCTAGTAGGTATTTCGTTCGCCCGATAGTAACGACATGTGAAAAAACAGTCCTCAAAATTGTATTGTCAATTATAATGTCGCAGAAAAATAACAAATAGACAAAAAGTTCAGTTTTTATACACAGGATATACTGCATCGAGCAATGGTTGCTTACAATTGAATATATCTGTATTGAGGTAAGATAATTGCTGCCAGCAATTCTGGGGCAGTAGTTGGCTCCTTTTTTCATCTGCTTTTTATAGTTTTTGTTGGATTCACAATATGTTAAGATAATATGTGGAGATGCTTGCAGGTTATGTGTATCTGTTGGTATAATTAGAATTATAATCACCCGCGCCTTGAATTTTGGAAGCGTGTACAGTAAGTTTCGTGGATAATAAAATTCTTATCTACAAGTACAGAGAGGTTGGAGTACAATTCTCCCAATTAAATCTTTTGCGATTTCGTGTCTTCTAATTACGTGCTAAAGGTTAACGAACTCAATGTTTATATACCTGATGCTTATAGTCGTCACTGCGCAAAACTCGCCAAAGAGTTATAAGTGGTCGTTAAAACAAAGTTTCAAGTTAAAATTATCACTGCAGCATTCTCTGTTAATTACGTCCGCGGGTACATACCTACTTCGCGTTCGCAAGTTGCTCCGAATTTTCTACCTGACTCACAGATCGAATCCAAATTACACTAAATTGTTCCTTGTCAATTATATACATGGAAATATAGTCGAATTCCATCACATGTTTCTCAATTTCTTCTATCAAGGTGTGAGATTCACGTTGCTTCTAATGTTATTCCTTAAAATTGGTGAAGCGCTTCTTCTTTCCTCATTAGATAAATCCATAACTTAAATTGTTATCTGTAGAGAAAACACCTGTTCATTGCGATATTCTAAGCCAACGTAGGCCAGCCTAATTATAATTAATCGAATTCAACGACAGTTTGGTATTCGTTTCGATAAATTTGCGTGAATTAGGTAGCTACCCGCAACTAACAGATGAGAAAAATCTCCTACTACGCTCTTTCGTAATTTTAGTGGTAATATGATTTATCTGATAAAATGTAAAACGTGTTTAACCAAGTTAATCACCAGAACTCATCTAATTTCGTACGTTTTCTGTGTCATTAACGTACTATTCCTGCTGTTTGTCGAGTGTAATATGAGTTAATTTTGTAATTACGAATAATCAAATGGTTCCACATCAATCTATCCCCGGATAAATTGCGTTGATGAAAATTTTCGTACAGAAAATTCGCGAGGAGAGGTTGAAAACTGGAAACGTAAAAGCTCGCAGTAGGTACCTACCCACCGAGGCAGAAATTCGCATAGTTTCGCGATGTATTTCGAGCGCGGAAAAGGGACAGCTGAAATATGTCCGCTATGGTCGGCGGTCTGACTTTTATACTTTACTTGGTCTATTTGATTTTATTTTAGCCGCCGGAATTTTGGAGCATACGGAGTGACGAGAATAGCGCGCACTTCCTTTAAAAATTTTTCTTCTGGCTCAT
Organism: Ametastegia equiseti; assembly: GCA_963989295.1. NCBI lineage: Eukaryota > Metazoa > Arthropoda > Insecta > Hymenoptera > Tenthredinidae > Ametastegia > Ametastegia equiseti. The sequence goes on along the minus strand of OZ022389.1, from coordinate 12,955,437 downwards.
TGTTTTTTGTCTGTTTGTAAAACGACGCCGTGTAGTCCATAGCACCTAGCGCCGCCGACGACCGCGTCGCGACGCCGGCGTCCTCGCAACTATTGCGGACAGAGTAGCTTCTGGCATGCATGCGCACTGCATCGAGCCCCAAACCTCAAAGGTTCAAATTAAAACATTGAATTCAAAGTTTCTTAACCAAAGTGCACACACGCGGACTATACCAGACGCGCTCATCTTCACGCCGTAGTTGCGCAATCTCAAAACAGTATAAACGTAGCTGCGCACAGCTGGAATCGTTTGGATTAAACGATTCCTTCCGTCAAATGACAATTATTGCCTAACCACGGTTTTCAAAGATCAGTATACTATAATGGTATCGATTCGTTATCTTTTATAATTCGATTATTACTCATAATTTGTGTGTAAATATCTAACCCGTGGAATGTTAGAAGCGTATATCGATTCATTTATCCGAATAGATTAATGGGTATGATTGGAGTACGTAAACGGTGAACTTTCACTCAATTGAACGTGATATGTGATAATATTTTTTCATGCTAATTGGCTATGAATATTCTAACCTTATCCGGACTCTTGCGGTATTATGGTGTAACGCATCTGCGCAGCTTCTGACTGACGCAATATTTTCTATACATTTCCTATTGGCATGGCATTAATAAATAATGGGTGGTTACTTTGGCTGGCTGAACGAAGGTGACAAATTGGACATATGTGCCGGTTCGTTGGAATGAAATCATATATACGTACCTAGAGTGAGGAAGATGACGATTTTTCATTCATCATTGATAAGCTTGCAAACGTATATACAATGATAATTACATACTCACTCTAAGTATGTATTGTTATGCAAGGTGGATCATGTGTGTCAGTAGTTCCACTCAGTTTGAAACCAGACAAGGAGCGCGAAGTTGCGTTGGATTGTAAATATGGTGAACGCTTATGAGAGAGATAATTTGACTCATCAAAGAATATCACATACATAAGTTTTATTATACCGAGTAACGCGACTAGCTTGACTTTCACGATATCGCAATTAACATGATTACAGAATTCGCTTAGTTAGTGTCATTGGCATTTCGATTCTATGGTTTGTTTCGTTCCGCAAAATTTTTTTCAAGTATTTGATAAAAATACTTATTTCATAATATCCGATAACAGAAAACGAAGTAAAATGAATTCAGACGTAGTGTCGAGTTGAGCAATCGTCTCCAAAGCAAACAGCGTAAAACCCATACGTGTTTGTAAATGTGTGGCAGAGCAAACAGTAGGCCTACCCATAGGCTGGGCCCAGAAACGAGTCCCGAGTCTCTTGAGTCTTGAGGTGATTTCAGATCTCAGCCAGTGCTTTGGTGCGCGCTTGCCGAGAGAGATCACAACTCTTTGTTACCTATACCAGTGAATCTCGTAATTTCTGTACTGCAGCAATCACCCAATATACTTCATTAGCAAATGCGCTAATTCATTTCAGATTTGATTTATTTCAAATCGATTATCACTCTGACCCGTCGCTATAGTTTCAACATCAGAGATTTTCGATCTCGGAACTCCCTCTCACGATAATACTATACCTATTTGGCACGAATCATATCTATAATACCTAAGTATAAAAGTGATATGCCTTATTGTACCTAATTGGTCAGCCAACGGTCAATTAACCGAATGATATATCAACAATCTCAACCGGATGTGACTGAGATTACCTAATTGTCCATTAAAATCTTGATCCCTGACTGAAATATCGTGTTCAATAAACTTTCGAAGGGTCACAAAAGTGTGCCGTTGCCCGAGACCAAGTTGACCTCTTGGTTTGACCTAAACTTTGGTAGGTAAAGTCTTTAGAAATGGTCTGCAGGTATAATAAACCTGCGCGTAAACTTCGTGTGTAACACACCGTGGTCCTCGTTAGCCAAGGGCAAGCGGTGTGAGTTTACATTATGTGTGCTCATGGGTTCGGTTTAAACCTACCTACGAACAGCGATATCTAGGCCTAGTAGATAGGCACAGAGCTGCAGCAGCAGCAGCAGTAGTAGCTTACGGTGCTTAGCGTGTTCATTAAACAATCGAACCGCGTTCCTATTTCTTCCCGTTTTGTCGCGAATTTTTCTTTTTCTTTCTATTTTCTGTTCCTTTTGGCGATTCGAAGTGCTTTTACACAGTCTCTGCACGCACGCACGTGGCTTGTCAGGCTAATTAACAACCAGATATAGAGTCGCGGGATAATTAACGTACGATCAATTGAACGAAACATTCGAGAGGAGCAAAGCGAAGCACCGGAAGTTTTTGGTTTCAAATCGTTTGTGTCAGGTTTGTCCGTGTATTCGGAGTAACTATAGCCCGTTTACAAAAAGAATGACAGAAAACAGTGACACCGAGTGTAATTTCAGTTCATACTCATGATGAGCAAGCGATTGACAAATATCAATACCTACTTCGCGGTATTGAATTATAGGTGAGATTAGACGTGTGATTATAACCTCTTTACGCGGTAGTGCGAAATTGAGACATTTCCAGACCAACACGTGGATCTGTGGTGCTTCGTGTGGAGCAACTGCAATGCTCGAGGTATGAATAGGAGTAATAACTTTATTTCCATGTGTATCCTGAATGGAATAGAAGGTCGAAGGTTAGTGTAACTGTGTTTTCTGCACAGGTGTGCAAAATCTCTCCCCCTGGGGTACTGTAAGGAGTGAATATGTTAGTCTACGATAAACACTGTACATACATACATATACGAACGTGACTAAAAATTAAAGACAAGCCACGCACGACGTTCGGGAATAATTGTAAGACTTGTAATATGATCGTAGCATACGGTAGTATATATACGGTGAGTGTAGACGGAACTGCATGATAGAGACAGCGGACATGCTACTAGGCCTAGCCCATTCCGATTAAATCATGAATTACAATGCGGTGAGTATGTAGTAACTGATCCCCAGAGGTGCTCCCGATTCTATTTCCCTCCACATATATTTCCGTATTGTAAACATGTGCAGCGTGTATGTGCATTAACATGGTATAGACAAACACGCGCACATCTAGACATCCAGGCGGATAGACACGCGACGTTGGTTTCTACCCCAGGAGGGTATCCTATTCTTTGACAAGTGCATCCAGGGGTCAGCTCATTAGGGTAATAGAGTAAACAGTTTCTACCTCGGTTATAGATGCAGCATTCGGCGTTTTTATTGAGTAGGGGATGAAAATTCAGACGGAGCAAGATTAAATTTGGAATTCTCACTGGGTTTAGTCATCATCGTAGGTGTATATATGCTTAATCAGGTGAACAACCACCACGTGGCCACATATGGCACCGACCTCTGTACGCACTTTTGGGTTTTCTCTTCGATCGTATCTTCTAATTATATACGCATGAGCGTTATCGACTCATTGACGTTTTTTCTCTTGTATTTTAAACTATTTTATCCTACTCTATGATGTCTACTATTAAACACAGACCGTGGAATTCAATTTCTATACGCATCTCGATCTAATCACAGGAAGTTAACCCTTCGACGATCGAATGTGCCGGAGAGAGGTTCCTGTATTAACTAATTGCTTCCTTCAAGCGATAAAATCTTACACCGTTGCACAGGGTTTAAACATCGTTTGAAATTATCAGCGTTAATCGATTACGCGTATCGGTTTTACCTTAACGACATACCCTAAGGTACGGCGGAGTGAATAAATTCTAATAAATCCGTCTAATTGATGAATGAACATAATTTCGAAGTGTTGGAAACGTTTAATCTTCTTGCCCCCCCGTTCGATGAAGTAAATTCGAATGAGTCGAGGAAAAGAGGATACCAAGAGACGAGGAGGTGTTACTATTTCGACTGGATGCATCGTCGTATCTATTTACGGTCAGCCGCTGGAGCCGAACGAACGAAGTATTTGAGTTGGGAGGACGCATTGCTGGCACGAGAAATGCCGAATCTACGATTGCTCTATTTACAATCCCACAACAAGGCGTACCGCAGGGTCTCCTTCTAGCGCTGAGTTGTCCACTGCAGCTTCCATGTCTAAATTTAAACTGCACTTACTCACAAAGTATCCTGGGTCATCAGCGCGATGACCCAAAGTAGCTAGAATTATCGAAGACGCTATTGCTAGAGCGTGAAATGAACTGTAGAACTTTTTACTAAATTTTGCTAAATTTGTATTATTTTTATTTTTGTTACAGGAGAGTACGGGAGCTCGTACCGAGCGAACCCGAGGAGTGACGGAGAGATGGCTAGACAACAGTAACGCCGCGAAAAGGCGGCTTCACCAAAAACCCCTAAATCCACACCTTCATTCGTCCGCTTTGACCCCCCATCACCATCATCAGCACTATCATCATTACCATCACCACCATCATCCCCTTAATCGTAACCATAATAACCAACATCAACGTCTACATCGATTACAGTCACAGCACTTACCTTGTCCTGTTGACATTTCGTTAACCCTGGTTCATCGAACTCACGGCAATACTTCTCAATCAAGAATTAGGTACGTTTGCAATTTTTTTGGAATTATTGGGGAAATGGAATTCGTTCGTAGTGGTAATTTTTTAGGGGGGAATATGCATCCTTGAATTTCACAGTCTGAACAAACAATTCATCATCATTGAAGATGGCGTCACCCTCATTATCCATATTTCACGTTATGAAATCTACTCTTAGTTCAATTGTCATGGTTAGAGATCTACGCTGACTATTGAAAAGTAGAAAATTATTCTGTTCTCTTGAAGAATCAGGACCACCGTTGGCCCTAAACTGTCATAGAAGTAGTTTATACTGTATCAGAATGACTCAAGTCGTTCAGTTTATCAAATTCTTGTCAGCAATTTCCAAGTTTTCATGGCGGCTTTCTACATTATTTCAACCAAAAATAGAATTATCAACAATTTCTATGCAGAATGTGAAGTATGGATGATGAGGGTGAGCGGTGATTATTTTTTTTTTCTAAATTCATTAAAGTTGTCGAGTCGGAAAGAAGAACGTATTTCTTATTGAAAATTCCATGTACCTATACCTCTTTCACGTGACACAGTCAAATGTCATCGTCAGTAGTGATTGTCTATATAAAATTGAACCGGAATTACATTTCAGCAGCAAACTAGTCAGGCGCGATAGAACGCAGAATCATCACCAAGGCAGAGTGTCTCGGTGTAGAAGATGCGCGGAATCAACAACAGAGTGGAGAAACTGGCGTTCTAGTAACACAGGAATCCAGCCTCCACATTTATCTTGCAAATATCGAACGCGCGAAGCAACTCTAATCAAAAATCACGAACCTTCACTTTCCTCCGTAAAACGTACTCCAACTTTGGCTAAAAAGCCGAAGAATCTGCGACGACGTAATCGGCTGGAATTAGACCTTGATCATTCTTATCACTCCGATACCGTACTTGTCGACGAGATGTCGCCGGTAGGAGCGAGTGAGTATATTATACCTTTTATCTTTCATCTTGCTATATAATTTACGAGATTATTGCTACATCGTGGGATTTATGGGTTTACATAAGGAAACGCGTTTACCATAATAAATTTTTATATAAATTTTACCCTTGATCATGAATCTCTATATTGAGAAAATAAAATTCAGCCTCAGGTCGATCTCGTCCTTTGATATAGACCCGGATAATTGAGTAGGTTTAGGGATCGTGTTTACGCTGATTATAGACCAACGTTGGTCTGACCTTTGCGTTTGACTAGTTGCATCGTCGAAGCATATCCGCCAGGCATCAGTGACTCGTAGATTCCGTCTCGGGCCTCAGTGCTGCTGGTTATATTTGTTATTTAGAGAAATTTTCTCAGCGAATGTTTATATCTACTTGAGTGGATGTATATTGCAAAGTATGAAAACGCTTCTTCCATTAGGTACAGTAAAACGTCCATTAAATTTACGCGAATTATAACTACGGATGTGAATTAGTATAATAGTATTGACCCTTCCTGGTTACATAGAGTCAAAATGATCCTTACTGTTTTCAAATTGCTGCCTTACAAACGGTATCGTTTTCATTGATTCAACAAAATTCTGGACCATACAATAAACAATCTAAAATGTGAAACAACCCCTCTTCCGTATTTTATATAAAAGGTTGAATAATGAAGTGGCATCAGAAAAATTTCACTAAATTTTTCCCTAAATGAATTACGATCGTTTGAAAGAGGGTCTATTTCGGTGTCAAGGGAGAAAGGATAATTACATGTTCATTTCCATTCTTGCCCAAGTATGGAGTAGAATAATTTAAGCCCGGGTGACACAAGGAACGGTTGAAAATGTAATTTATTTGATTCTTTGGATACCTACTTTTAAAATTTGTCATTACAGGCGCCGTCCATTAGAAAGTATGTAAAAAGGGATGCGTTTCTATACGTGAGTAGATGTATAGCTAGACCGTTAGCTGTTTGAACCTTTTTCACAAAGCAATTAACTTCGCCGTATTTGTAGGTTGTAGAGCTGCAGTAGTCCTTGCTCATTCTCGTTTCATTCGGACTTCGATGTAGGTATATGAGCTTGTGGTCTATAAAACGTTTTTTTCCTTATGAGACAGATGTTTCTTATTTTTATTTTTATCTTGTACCAGAACTTCGTTTACCTCCGGCTTTCGACTGCGACCGATAATGTTAATTATCTGTCGTAATAATAACGAACCGAACACGCGAGTCATAAATTACGAAATGAGAACTAGTATCCATGTACTTAAGGACATACCTACATTACTCGGTCAACTTCTATTCCAGCAGGTCTTTTTTTGATTCCATATGTATATATTCAACGTCATATACTTAGCAAAACGTTCCTTCCGGTCAATCGTAACTAATTGCTCAACCAGAAATTGATCTAGGCGTAATTTTATAGTATTTTATGTGGAAGGGGAAACTTGGGCGAATTACGGTAGGACGAATTACGATAGGAAAAAGTTCCATTGGTCAATCAATTGTGACGAATTTTTCATACTCATGTCTCATTGCAAGTTGAAATTGATCCGTGAACGATTCGTTAGTTTTTTTCTCACTCTCACCGATTTGTTGGGTACCCTATTCTGCTCAACTTCCTAATCCGTATTCAAGTTAGATTCTTTCTGCAATTGCTGCTGATACTATTGCTACTTTTTTTTCTTACTACGTCGCATCCAAGAACTATATCGCTCTCGAGAAACTGAAAATCTGACATCCTATCTGCCTATTCCTTTCAAATACCCTATAATCGATTTGACAACGTCAACTCTTCTGGAAGGAATAGAAAACTGAATTTTTTCAAAAGTAAGGGGAATTTCATATTTTCATTATCACTTTATTTCTTATCTCAGATGAGTAGGTATTTTGAGCAAGGACTACAAATTTTTGTCTTCTTCGCTAGAGGAGCCTCCGTGTGTCGTTGCGGATTCATTGGTGTAGTATTCATCTTGATGTTTTTTGGTCAGTACTTTGGAATTGGTGGAAGATTTATCCGGAAGTTTTCTCTTCTTCGCAGAGCCTCCTCGCAGATGCTTTTGCGTCAAGTCTGCCAGCGCGTTTTCAAGCTCAAATTTGTACGGCGAACATATGAGAATATTTTCTTCTCTCACATCGTTGATCTCTGATTCTTGTTCTTTACCCTGTGCACGAATACCTTTTCCTAAATTCTGTTGCTGTACACTAAATTGGCACGAGTCACGGGAAGTCGAAGGTTGACATGAAATAATTTCACTGGTACCAGTTTTTACTGAGTTATCTGGAAACCAGGGTGTTTCATTGAGGTCTTCAAAATTTCCCATTAAATCATCACTCCGGGGAACAAATCCAACAGTCGTATCGTCAGTCGGGGTGAACATGTGATCTGCGAAAACGTCAGGATCGAAAGGATATATTCCTGTTTGTTTGAAACCGTTAATCGCCGCACCCATGACTGCAGATGTCATAAATGCGTTTGCAAACAGCTTTCCTACTTGATGTATCGTCACGTAGCATCCCGGATTAGCAGACAGCCATTTTTCGACTTCTTGTTCATAGTAGGCGCACAAAGGCGCCATGAAGGTAACATCGAGTGGCTGCATCTTGTGGGTACAGTGAGGTGGTAATGATAAAAAAATCACGTTATTTTCACTAGCTAGGTGGATCAGATCTAGGCTTTTAGTATGACTTGCTTGACCATCGACTAACAACAGCACCGGTTTATCACCAGATGGATTTGCGAAACGGATAAAATGCTCGAACCATTTAATAAACAACTCTTTTTGCATTGATCCGCTTTCGTGATATTCGGCAGTCGAGCCGGGCAAAGCATCGGCCAATAATGATGGATTGGGCTTTTTGCATGGGAATATAAACATCGTTGGCATGAAGATGCCGGCTGCACTCATACAAATTTCCGTTGTAACGAGAACTTCTTCGTGATCTGGTGTAGTCAGGATGCCGATTTGTCTTCTGCCTCGTAATGCAATCATTTTTGAAGGTTTGTTTGGTAACGTTGTTATTCCAGTTTCGGCTACGTTGTAGATGTCTACTGGTGAAAATTTGTACTTTTCAAAAAGTGATCTTAAAGTATCGAAGAATTTTTCCACCGCTGTTTTGTTAAATCCCATTGCACGTGGGACTGGCGTTTTTTCACGATTTCGCAAACTCAGATCTTTATGTCGTTTCAAAAATCCTTGAAGCCAGTCTTTTCCTGCCATTTTCTTTTTCGCGTCAAATTTTGTACCGATTCCATTTCGTGCTGCTAAGTCATACGCCATCGTTCGAAGTTCTTGCATTGTGAAACTGAACAGTCTGCTTTCCATGGTCGAGATGTGGTCGACTAGCTTTTGCTCCTGGTCTGGTGTGAACACGGTTCTAAATCCACCCATGTAAACTGATAACAAAAAGTAGAATCATGTTTTTTCTATAGAAATTATTTCTCATTCGTGTTTCAAGTGGATCGATATTGGTCATAGCTCCAAAATCAATTTATTTCTGAACTCAGGTTCATTTCGCATCATTATACCTGATCGATTTATATCAGAAGTGTTTTCGCGAGATTGCAGGCACACCGTTGGCCCGATTTCATTTCTCCTTAATTCAGTTTTTGCCTTCAGAGAGGACGTGCTATCGTCGTGTGAACCGGGAATCGAAGAGGAAACAATTTGTCATAGAGATACGGATGGTTTGCCAAAAATTAGAAGTGGTCTTTCATTTGTTTTTCAATTTGTTTGGAAGTTCATGAGCTAAAAATGATACTCGAAGTCTTCTCATTTACATAGATTATAAAAGGGGAAATTGAATCTTATCAAGTTTGCGCCTATCTTATCGCGTAAAAACACTTTTGAAATGAATCAATCCTAATAATACGAGATCAACTGTAGCAGTGGAAAATGAATTGATTTTCAAATCATTACCAATTCTCTGAAACAAGCTATGCTGGTTCAATGAACTCCAATATGGTACCATCACAATTATAAATTTGATTAAGTTTGCGAGAAATATAGCAGTAGAGAATGAGCAAGGCAATATGGGAAATTCTGAAAATTCTTCGGAATTTGAAAATATTCAAAACTCATTCATTTCTCATTCATTTTTGACGCAAAGCAGGTATATTCTGAGTTTCCTGAATCGTAGGTATCGTAGTTCATAATTCGTATATTCCTATATTTTAGTCAACGCGTGAAACTAGATTTTTCAGTGTGAGAGATATGTAATCATTGAAATGTTGTTTTAAATTGATATTTCCATGAATTTTGTTGGGTCTCCTAATCTGACCGACAAAACTATGATTCAGCTAAATTATGAGAAGTTATTCATGTGCGATAATTTAGTCTGTTTCCTTATTAGTTGTAATCGAAAGTAGGTATTTATTATTAGGATACCTACCTTTCTTGCTCGCTTTTTCGACCAGTAAGCCTCTCCGAGCTTTTTTCACTCTATCTTCCAAAGTGCTTTGTGGCACGCTGTGAGTTTTGGCTGCTTTTAAATAACCCATACTTCCGTCGAGAACGACTTTGATCGCCTTCTCCATGTTTACTTCCAACCATGATTGCCTCGTTGTGGTTCGTCTGTAGTTTCTCGGCATTTTTCTCACCTGAAATGGTGAAAAAAATTTATTTTCAATATTTAAAGTCATCAATCGATGCAAAAAACTCATTTCTTCGAAAAAACTAAGGTGGGGCAAGACCGGGTAGTACCCGGTTTTGTCCCGTCCAAGATACCCGGTTACACCCCGTCAGTACTTGTTGAGATGAATATCGAGGCGGGGATGCCAGAGACGAGTGAAATTATGAAATATTATCGTGAACAAGACCTTGGAGGTCGTAGAACGAAGGGATTTACTCACCAAAAACTTCTATATATTTTACACGATATGTTCGGAAGATGAAAACTTCACCGGAATATAACAACGATTCCGTTGCTGTGTCCCAAATAATATGTCAGCTGTTGAGAACGAAGTTAGTACACCAGCCGGCAGATGGTAGTACCGCCAATGGAGTACAAGAGATACCCGGTTTTACCCTGCTATACACTAACGCTACTACCTACGGGCATTGGGTTTACCTTACCATCGTGAAAAGGACAGGGAAATTTCCCACCCCGGTTTCATCCCCTGTTTTTAAACGTAGAGTCGGTGAAAATGACGATTCTTGATTTTTTTCTGATTTTTTTACGTGACAGCTTTTCCAACTTGAGCAATACGATACAATTGTTGAGAATTCAGTCGAACCGCTTCTTCTGTTGTTAGACAATCATTTGAACTGTTTCAAAAATGCGAGTATCCTTTTATTTTTGGAAAAATTCACATCAATTCTATTCCCCCGGACGATTACTCCAAAACCACAATCAGTGCGGTATTCCGTTTTTATTTTTATTTTTTTGTATCGTTTCCAAAGGGATTTTGAAACGTTATTTAGTTGTCTTTCTAACGTTTCACTTTTCCGTCATTATTCGTCCAAAAACTGAATTTCTGGAAACCAAATTTCATTGGTCTTGTTCAAATCTCCGAGATGAGGTATACAAAAATTACTAGATAAACGAATAGATGAAAAAACAAGAACGGTATGAAAACGAATATCAAATGGTCTGGTCAGGGTCAGATAAATTGCAGGGTGATTTGACAAGGAATGCTTCATGAATACCGCTATCTGTGTAATAAAAAGCTCAATAAGATATCACGAGTATAATAATATATGGAAATTGATAAAAGAATGAATGATGATTTCCTAATCACACACATTTTATATTTGGAACCTAATCGGAATTTACTATTGGGATTATAATCTTATGTCGAGAGCCGTGGGAACTTGCGGTGTATTGGACCAGGTCGAGTATCGAAACTTGACGAAGTTTTATTACATCGAATATAATACCTACCGTAGAGTCTTGAACGCAAGGTCTCAACTTCTTTCCCTTTCATTCATCGCTTCGAACAATTCGAGCAGCACGCGTTTGCGTGGTCTAAGAATAATCGTTGTCTAGTCTTCTGGAACGAATGATTCAACCGCGATGATGAGACGGATCGATGCCGCCTATAATGTAACGCAGATAAATCATTTAAGAATAAAGCTCTTTTCTCATTAACTGACTGGTTTTTTTTTTCTTAATCAGCCAATTAAAAATCAGAAGGGGTAGCGTGAAGCCGGTCAACTATAAAATCGGATTTGAATATATTCATATGCGGTCAGTGAATTATCAACTGATTGGATATTTTCCCTTCGCCTACCTATGGGATGTTGTGGAACAAGGCTACGACTATAGTCAATAACGTCTCCGAATATTATTCTCTACATTTCCATACCTACTCGATTTATTATTAATGAATTACCGACTACGTCGTATCTAGTTTCTATGTTAAGTTGAGATTAATTTGCGTAATCAAACGACCGACATGTGTCTATGTAACTAATAGCCAACGGCGATAATGAATTTCGCATATAGAACAAGAATCAGACTGATAATTCAAACGATTACGGATCTATAAGCTGCGTTTTGAATCTTTCCGAAAATATTCTTTCATATCTTTTCTCATTTCGAGTTTTCATTCTTTGTACAGTTGAATTCGAACTAGGATTTGATGTTAGAATTACGTATAGTGAAAATTAGAAACCTTGGAAAATGAACGATATGTTTTGCCCAGTTATCTTGATGGCTTTTTGAGTAACGATCAACGTTTTACTCGGATAGCAAACTTCATAAACGAAGCGTTCATTTGAGGCCACGAGCTCTATCGCACAGTCATTCGGAAGGTAGCACGTACCGAGATACGAGAAACGTGTAGTATCAGATGAGTACTTTAAGTAGGCTGGGAACTGAACTATGTTTTCTTTGCTCGAACATGACGTTGATGAATCTCGCATAAAGTTGAAGCTTGCGAGTATATGAACAGACTAAAATTACTTTGATGTTCACGAGTTGGAATAGTTTTGGATTCGATTACATAATTAGAAAATAAGCCCAAGGCATAGAGTGATTATGTGATCGGTCAAGAAAACCAATTAGATTAGGATTATACATCTTCCGCTCTTCGCTAAAAAACCTAAAGGCTTTAAAAGTCTTCTTCATCATTTTCATTCAATTTTTTAAGGATGACAGAATTGTTCATTATACTTTTTTCGTTAATTATCAATAATTGCTAGTCGAATTAGAGGCGCCGTTCAGATTCAAAGCACACTGCTGCTTTGCCCAAGGTAAATACCTATACTTGAGAGTTAATCCCTGTATTTGCGAATTAAACAAACCTATAATTAGATTACTAATCTGGTACCGGCACACTGTTTGATTTCTCTTCTTATGCCGGTGCAGTCAATATCGTCTGGCAAGTACGTGCTCAAATGTTATCATTAAACTCATTCGACTACACCGAAGAAAGCGTGGATAAGTTAATTATATGAGGTAGTGATTAACAGAATTGCATTCAAATATACCTACGAGTAATCACGTTTACCTATAGACTTGAATTAGGCTTTGCTCAAATTGATAGCAGATACTTACGTATATAGCCAGACGGGAAATTTCCAAAAAATAATCGAATCCTAATCACGGTATGTGTCATTGTGGTCAATCTAGAAGTTCTTGAAAGTACAAGACTAAGTACTTATTGCGATTAGATTTATTCGAAAAAATTGGAACGACATTGTTCGGACCTCAGGTTCGCGGTGTGTCTCGTTAAGGGAACTTGAATGTTACTCGGTCCGTTGCGTTGAGATAAAACGGCATTGTTTCGTATGTTTTCTTTGTGTATTTCACCCTGTTATCTCGTTCGTAAAAGCGATTCGCTTCACCTACCGCAGACGTGGTAAACTGCGACTTAGTTTCTCGTGAATAAGCAGACTTAATTAACAATATTGTCTCCATGGACGTGTACATGTATGTATACCTTAGTGGTTTAATATTGTAAGGTACATTGGTACGTCATCATGTGCTTCTTCGGTTTTCAGGTTTTTCAACATCTATGAAAATGAGTTTTTCGTTATCCTCGCTGCAGCCTTCTAGCGGAAGTCTAGAAAGTCCTGAGCACGCAAGGATACGAACAGACCGTCCTTACAACAGCCTCACCAAAAAACGGTACGTCACTTTATTGGTAAACGAAGTGAAAAGACTGAATAAATAGATAAAGTCTTTAATCGATTAGCGAGAAGGAAGCATATTTCTTCATATTGCAAAGCCTTTGAAAATTTGTCCATTGCATGCATAAACGTATATGTATACTCGCGATAGATTCTCACGGAGAGCTGAAACGTATGATCCAACTCCCATTAATTACTCTGCAAGAAATCCTCCGTGTTTACAGACCATTGAAATTTTTCAAGGCTAATTAAGCGATTGTATGTAAACTGGTAACTTTGCTGTGCTAATGATCATTAATAAAACTTTTTAGGAAGGATCCGGAACAGGAACAGTGGCGTCGTTCCTGGGGAAGCAGGGATGAAAACAAAGACGATTTCTGGGCAGCTATACAGTCAAACTACAATTATATTATGGATACGAATTTAATCGACAGTTGTAAAGTGAGTTTTTGTCTTCCAAACTTGTTCCATATCAATATTATTAAAATCTCCAGCACTGCAAGTGTCAATTGTCATGTGTGACGTAAGGTACTTGTAGATACTTTGTTGAATGCGGATCCGACATCCATGGCATCTTTCCGTCTCATTGTGGACGTTGACCTTTGAACTTGAACATTTTTCAAAAGCCATTTGCGACGTGTTCGTTTGACGTTCGGTTTACAGGAAGCAAACGGAGAACTCGCATGGGACGAGGGTGACGTTTCAACTCTTTCATGGGGATTGAAGGAGCTAAGTGGGCAGTTCTCGGAATTGTATGCATGGCTGGGAGCTATTCAGGAGTTGGTGTATTCCAAGGAAGAAAACGTTCTGGACAAAAGTCTTCGCGCGGTAAGTTCTCATAAGATACATAATTCTTGCACGAGAAAAGCATCATCCCTGTGTAATCTTCTTTCAATTAAAAATGAACAAAAAATTCCACCACTGTATACTAACGGATCCAGACTCATATCCATTCATCACACTCTGTCCAAGTTATCACGCTTGATTTTTATACTCAATTAGCGGGACGAGTTATGTAATACCTTATAGTGAAATTTATTTACGCACGTGAATATAAATTTGAAAAAGTAACTTTCGAAGGTACCTCGACGAGGATCAAAATTACATTTTGGGGTGTCGTTTTCAGGCTCACACAGAGGAGCTGCGACGTAAGGCGTACAGGAGAAGATTGTTCAACGAACAAGCGGGTAAACTTGTTGCCAGAGCTCCAACACTGAGGGATGAAGTCGCTTGGCGTGTTGATCATCTTAATACAAAGTGGGAACTTGTTGAACAGATCATGGCAACTGGTGAACAATCTATTACCGACGTACAGGACGTTTTTGCAGGTAATTGTGGCCACTATTCGTTCGTTAGTGTTTGTCAGGCGTATGTCAGATTGATTTAAAGTTCAGGCAAGCAAACACTTCTGATTCGTGGCTTATAATCAAGCAACGAAATCCGTCTTACAAATCCTTTACTTCTGCATATCCTCCCTTTCGGGGAGTAGTCAGCCAAAATCGGTCTCATAGTCAGATTACCTTAGCGATTTCATAGATCCAGCGATTGGTAGAGACGGATAATATATTGCAAACCATACCATACCGTATAATACCATAGTTCGGTTGATGGGGAAGTCGAAGGTATAAAGTGTACGGTATCGGTTGTGCGCAGGGATAGGTCTCGCTTTTACCAGGGCTTGGTAGGGCAGTTACGGTTTATTCGCTTACCGCTGACTGGTTAGGCTATTGTGATCACGTGAGGTGCGTATTATTTGCTGGTAAAGAAGGAATCGGCACGGTATCATCTGCCAGTAGAAATAAAGTTGCTTGGTTGAATTTCATCCTTCAATGATCGAGTCGGCGCGTTCTTAGTTTTCTATATATCCACATTATCTGTCCAACCTCCAACATTATCTCGGGCCTCATAGAAGCCTGTCCAGGTATTTATCCGAATATTATTATCGGGAAATTATTTAGTGATCAAGGTATTGATAAGTACAGAGAACTTTCTATGAAATAGTGATTATGCGGAATAGGAGTCTGATATGCCACTTCGAGCAAATTAACACGTTCATGTATCATAGGGAATGATTTTTTCACTCAAGAAACCAGAAGTGACGTTCTGAATCAAGGAATCTTCTACAATCATCTAATTCTGAGACAGGAGTTGACATTAACTGATTATCAAAAGAATGTGAACCACATGAAACAGGAGGGGAATGTGCCACTCCGATCGGATGAACACATCTTCTCAAAGACTTGATATCCTTTCGGAAAATCCCTGGACGACGTTTTAGAATAATACCTTTTTGGCGTCGATTTCGATTTTGGGATATTTCGGAGACTTCCCCACGGTGTGAAGACAACCTGAACCGTATGAACCAGGGGTGGAATATACCTTATCGATCGGATAGACGTATCTTTCTCACGGGTTTCGTAATCCTTGATGGCAAAATCCCAGAATTACGTTTTGGATCATCACTTTTATGACCTCAATTTCGAATCTCGGATATTTCGGTAACTTCCTCGCGGTGTAACTGACTTTAACCATATGAAACAGGGGTGGAATATGCCACTTTGATCGGATAGACACATCATTTATTCAAATTTCACAATCCTTGATCGAGAAATCGCGAAATTATGTTTCGGGAAGACTTTTTTGACTCTTTTTTGACCGCGATTTTGGCAAAAGGATATTTCGGAAACTTTTCCGTGGTGTAGAAAGGACTGTAACCATATGAAACAGGGGTGGAATATGCCACTTCGATCAGATAGACACATCATTTATTCAAATTTCACAATCCTTGATCGAAAAATCGCGAAATTATGTTTTGGAAGGACTTTTTTGACTATTTTTCGACCGCGATTTTGGCAAAAGGATATTTCGGAAACTTTTCCGTGGTGTAGAAAGGACTGTAACCATATGAAACAGGGGTGGAATATGCCACTTTGATCAGATAGACACATCATTTATTCAAATTTCACAATCCTTGATCGAGAAATCGCGAAATTATGTTTTGGAAGGACTTTTTTGACTATTTTTCGACCGCGATTTTGGCAAAAGGATATTTCGGAAACTTTTCCGTGGTGTAGAAAGGACTGTAACCATATGAAACAGGGGTGGAATATGCCACTTTGATCAGATAGACACATCATTTATTCAAATTTCACAATCCTTGATCGAGAAATCGCGAAATTATGTTTCGGGAAGACTTTTTTGACTCTTTTTTGACCGCGATTTTGGCAAAAGGATATTTCGGAAACTTTTCCGTGGTGTAGAAAGGACTGTAACCATATGAAACAGGGGTGGAATATGCCACTTCGATCAGATAGACACATCATTTATTCAAATTTCACAATCCTTGATCGAAAAATCGCGAAATTATGTTTTGGAAGGACTTTTTTGACTATTTTTCGACCGCGATTTTGGCAAAAGGATATTTCGGAAACTTTTCCGTGGTGTAGAAAGGACTGTAACCATATGAAACAGGGGTGGAATATGCCACTTTGATCAGATAGACACATCATTTATTCAAATTTCACAATCCTTGATCGAGAAATCGCGAAATTATGTTTTGGAAGGACTTTTTTGACTATTTTTCGACCGCGATTTTGGCAAAAGGATATTTCGGAAACTTTTCCGTGGTGTAGAAAGGACTGTAACCATATGAAACAGGGGTGGAATATGCCACTTTGATCAGATAGACACATCATTTATTCAAATTTCACAATCCTTGATCGAGAAATCGCGAAATTATGTTTCGGGAAGACTTTTTTGACTCTTTTTTGACCGCGATTTTGGCAAAAGGATATTTCGGAAACTTTTCCGTGGTGTAGAAAGGACTGTAACCATATGAAACAGGGGTGGAATATGCCACTTTGATCAGATAGACACATCATTTATTCAAATTTCACAATCCTTGATCGAGAAATCGCGAAATTATGTTTTGGAAGGACTTTTTTGACTATTTTTCGACCGAGATTTTGGCAAAAGGATATTTTGGAAACTTTTCCGTGGTGTAGAAAGGACTGTAACCATATGAAACAGGGGTGGAATATGCCACTTTGATCAGATAGACACATCATTTATTCAAATTTCACAATCCTTGATCGAGAAATCGCGAAATTATGTTTCGGGAAGACTTTTTTGACTCTTTTTTGACCGCGATTTTGGCAAAAGAATATTTCGGAAACTTTCCCGTGGTGTAAAGAGGACTATAACCATATGAAACAGGGGTGGAATATGCCACTTTAAACGGATAGACACATCATTTATTCAAATTTCACAATCCTTGATCGAAAAATCGCGAAATTATGTTTCGGGAAGACTTTTTTGACTCTTTTTTGACCGCGATTTTGGCAAAAGAATATTTCGGAAACTTTCCCGTGGTGTAAAGAGGACTATAACCATATGAAACAGGGGTGGAATATGCCACTTTAAACGGATAGACACATCATTTATTCAAATTTCACAATCCTTGATCGAGAAATCGCGAAATTATGTTTTGGAAGGACTTTTTTGACTATTTTTCGACCGCGATTTTGGCAAAAGGATATTTCGGAAACTTTTCCGTGGTGTAGAAAGGACTGTAACCATATGAAACAGGGGTGGAATATGCCACTTTGATCAGATAGACACATCATTTATTCAAATTTCACAATCCTTGATCGAGAAATCGCGAAATTATGTTTCGGGAAGACTTTTTTGACTCTTTTTTGACCGCGATTTTGGCAAAAGGATATTTCGGAAACTTTTCCGTGGTGTAGAAAGGACTGTAACCATATGAAACAGGGGTGGAATATGCCACTTTGATCAGATAGACACATCATTTATTCAAATTTCACAATCCTTGATCGAGAAATCGCGAAATTATGTTTCGGGAAGACTTTTTTGACTCTTTTTTGACCGCGATTTTGGCAAAAGAATATTTCGGAAACTTTCCCGTGGTGTAAAGAGGACTATAACCATATGAAACAGGGGTGGAATATGCCACTTTAAACGGATAGACACATCATTTATTCAAATTTCACAATCCTTGATCGAGAAATCGCGAAATTATGTTTTGGAAGGACTTTTTTGACTATTTTTCGACCGCGATTTTGGCAAAAGGATATTTCGGAAACTTTTCCGTGGTGTAGAAAGGACTGTAACCATATGAAACAGGGGTGGAATATGCCACTTTGATCGGATAGACACATCATTTACTCAAATTTCACAATCCTTGATCGAGAAATCGCGAAATTATGTTTCGGGAAGACTTTTTTGACTCTTTTTTGACCGCGATTTTGGCAAAAGGATATTTCGGAAACTTTTCCGTGGTGTAGAAAGGACTGTAACCATATGAAACAGGGGTGGAATATGCCACTTTGATCAGATAGACACATCATTTATTCAAATTTCACAATCCTTGATCGAGAAATCGCGAAATTATGTTTTGGAAGGACTTTTTTGACTATTTTTCGACCGCGATTTTGGCAAAAGGATATTTCGGAAACTTTTCCGTGGTGTAGAAAGGACTGTAATCATATGAAACAGGGGTGGAATATGCCACTTTGATCAGATAGACACATCATTTATTCAAATTTCACAATCCTTGATCGAGAAATCGCGAAATTATGTTTTGGAAGGACTTTTTTGACTATTTTTCGACCGCGATTTTGGCAAAAGGATATTTTGGAAACTTTTCCGTGGTGTAGAAAGGACTGTAACCATATGAAACAGGGGTGGAATATGCCACTTTGATCAGATAGACACATCATTTATTCAAATTTCACAATCCTTGATCGAGAAATCGCGAAATTATGTTTCGGGAAGACTTTTTTGACTCTTTTTTGACCGCGATTTTGGCAAAAGAATATTTCGGAAACTTTCCCGTGGTGTAAAGAGGACTATAACCATATGAAACAGGGGTGGAATATGCCACTTTAAACGGATAGACACATCATTTATTCAAATTTCACAATCCTTGATCGAGAAATCGCGAAATTATGTTTTGGAAGGACTTTTTTGACTATTTTTCGACCGCGATTTTGGCAAAAGGATATTTCGGAAACTTTTCCGTGGTGTAGAAAGGACTGTAACCATATGAAACAGGGGTGGAATATGCCACTTTGATCGGATAGACACATCATTTACTCAAATTTCACAATCCTTGATCGAGAAATCGCGAAATTATGTTTCGGGAAGACTTTTTTGACTCTTTTTTGACCGCGATTTTGGCAAAAGGATATTTCGGAAACTTTTCCGTGGTGTAGAAAGGACTGTAACCATATGAAACAGGGGTGGAATATGCCACTTTGATCAGATAGACACATCATTTATTCAAATTTCACAATCCTTGATCGAGAAATCGCGAAATTATGTTTCGGGAAGACTTTTTTGACTCTTTTTTGACCGCGATTTTGGCAAAAGAATATTTCGGAAACTTTCCCGTGGTGCAAAGAGGACTGTAACCATATGAAACAGGGGTGGAATATGCCACTTTGATCGGATAGATACATCATTCATTCAAATTTCACAATCCTTGATCGAGAAATCTCGAAATTATGTTCCGGAAGGACTTTCACATTTTTTTTCAACCGCGATTTTGGCAAAAGGATATTTCGGAAACTTTCCCGTGGTGCAAAGAGGACTGTAACCATATGAAACAGGGGTGGAATATGCCACTTTGATCAGATAGACACATCATTTATTCAAATTTCACAATCCTTGATCGAGAAATCGCGAAATTATGTTTCGGGAAGACTTTTTTGACTCTTTTTTGACCGCGATTTTGGCAAAAGGATATTTCGGAAACTTTTCCGTGGTGTAGAAAGGACTGTAACCATATGAAACAGGGGTGGAATATGCCACTTTGATCAGATAGACACATCATTTATTCAAATTTCACAATCCTTGATCGAGAAATCGCGAAATTATGTTTCGGGAAGACTTTTTTGACTCTTTTTTGACCGCGATTTTGGCAAAAGAATATTTCGGAAACTTTCCCGTGGTGTAAAGAGGACTATAACCATATGAAACAGGGGTGGAATATGCCACTTTAAACGGATAGACACATCATTTATTCAAATTTCACAATCCTTGATCGAGAAATCGCGAAATTATGTTTTGGAAGGACTTTTTTGACTATTTTTCGACCGCGATTTTGGCAAAAGGATATTTCGGAAACTTTTCCGTGGTGTAGAAAGGACTGTAACCATATGAAACAGGGGTGGAATATGCCACTTTGATCGGATAGACACATCATTTACTCAAATTTCACAATCCTTGATCGAGAAATCGCGAAATTATGTTTCGGGAAGACTTTTTTGACTCTTTTTTGACCGCGATTTTGGCAAAAGAATATTTCGGAAACTTTCCCGTGGTGTAAAGAGGACTATAACCATATGAAACAGGGGTGGAATATGCCACTTTAAACGGATAGACACATCATTTATTCAAATTTCACAATCCTTGATCGAGAAATCGCGAAATTATGTTTTGGAAGGACTTTTTTGACTATTTTTCGACCGCGATTTTGGCAAAAGGATATTTCGGAAACTTTCCCGTGGTGTAGAAAGGACTGTAACCATATGAAACAGGGGTGGAATATGCCACTTTGATCAGATAGACACATCATTTATTCAAATTTCACAATCCTTGATCGAGAAATCGCGAAATTATGTTTCGGGAAGACTTTTTTGACTCTTTTTTGACCGCGATTTTGGCAAAAGGATATTTCGGAAACTTTTCCGTGGTGTAGAAAGGACTGTAACCATATGAAACAGGGGTGGAATATGCCACTTTGATCAGATAGACACATCATTTATTCAAATTTCACAATCCTTGATCGAGAAATCGCGAAATTATGTTTTGGAAGGACTTTTTTGACTATTTTTCGACCGCGATTTTGGCAAAAGGATATTTCGGAAACTTTTCCGTGGTGTAGAAAGGACTGTAACCATATGAAACAGGGGTGGAATATGCCACTTTGATCAGATAGACACATCATTTATTCAAATTTCACAATCCTTGATCGAGAAATCGCGAAACTATGTTTCGGGAAGACTTTTTTGACTCTTTTTTGACCGCGATTTTGGCAAAAGGATATTTCGGAAACTTTTCCGTGGTGTAGAAAGGACTGTAACCATATGAAACAGGGGTGGAATATGCCACTTTGATCAGATAGACACATCATTTATTCAAATTTCACAATCCTTGATCGAGAAATCGCGAAATTATGTTTTGGAAGGACTTTTTTGACTATTTTTCGACCGCGATTTTGGCAAAAGGATATTTCGGAAACTTTTCCGTGGTGTAGAAAGGACTGTAATCATATGAAACAGGGGTGGAATATGCCACTTTGATCAGATAGACACATCATTTATTCAAATTTCACAATCCTTGATCGAGAAATCGCGAAATTATGTTTTGGAAGGACTTTTTTGACTATTTTTCGACCGCGATTTTGGCAAAAGGATATTTTGGAAACTTTTCCGTGGTGTAGAAAGGACTGTAACCATATGAAACAGGGGTGGAATATGCCACTTTGATCAGATAGACACATCATTTATTCAAATTTCACAATCCTTGATCGAGAAATCGCGAAATTATGTTTCGGGAAGACTTTTTTGACTCTTTTTTGACCGCGATTTTGGCAAAAGAATATTTCGGAAACTTTCCCGTGGTGTAAAGAGGACTATAACCATATGAAACAGGGGTGGAATATGCCACTTTAAACGGATAGACACATCATTTATTCAAATTTCACAATCCTTGATCGAGAAATCGCGAAATTATGTTTTGGAAGGACTTTTTTGACTCTTTTTTGACCGCGATTTTGGCAAAAGGATATTTCGGAAACTTTTCCGTGGTGTAGAAAGGACTGTAACCATATGAAACAGGGGTGGAATATGCCACTTTGATCAGATAGACACATCATTTATTCAAATTTCACAATCCTTGATCGAGAAATCGCGAAATTATGTTTCGGGAAGACTTTTTTGACTCTTTTTTGACCGCGATTTTGGCAAAAGAATATTTCGGAAACTTTCCCGTGGTGCAAAGAGGACTGTAACCATATGAAACAGGGGTGGAATATGCCACTTTGATCGGATAGATACATCATTCATTCAAATTTCACAATCCTTGATCGAGAAATCTCGAAATTATGTTCCGGAAGGACTTTCACATTTTTTTTCAACCGCGATTTTGGCAAAAGGATATTCCGGAAACTTTCCCGTGGTGTAAAGAGGACCATATGAAACAGGGGTGGAATACACGACTTTGATTGGATAAACACATCTTTTTTCCGGGTTCCGTAATCCTTGACCGAAAATCTCCTCAATTTCTTCTATGATCGTTACCTTTTTACGAAAAATTTCGATTTACGGACACAACAGACTTCTTCTTGATGAGAGGAGGACATCAGCCACATCAAATGAGGGTATTCATATTTACTTTTCGTCACTTCGCCATTGTGATCGGATAGGTTGCACGTTTTGTGTCGAAGATGTTTTTTCACCTAGAAATCGTTAATTCTTGACAATTTCGGGACACACATCGATTCAAGAATTTTACCTATAATTCACGCGTCCATAATATGCGCACAAACTCCCATTCGGGCTGGGGTTTCCCCCTTACCGATTATAGTTATAAGCGTAACTACGTGAATGACATAACAATTTACTGTTGCCAAATTCAGTATTGCATATTACAGACTTGGAGCACGAGGTAAAATGCCTGAGGAAGTGGCTTCGTGAGATGGAATCTCGTCTGCAGCCTTTGAGCTTCCGGGTTGACTGGAGCCGAGCTGAACTTGAGGAGAAGGCGATGGAGCACATGGTGAGTCTAAAAATAAATACCAATATGCATTGGTTTTGCTTTCAACCACTAACAGATTTTACGTCGTCCTAATGAATTTTATCGAAGTACAAATCGCTTCCACACATCGATTCTAACCCATCAAATCAACCATGTATTATTTTTCTTTTCCTATACAAGAATACACCGAGCCAAACAATTTGATACAAGCCTGAATCCAATTGAGCCAGGCTGTTTACTGTAATCTTTCACTGGAATTTTGTACAATAATTGCCATTTCCGTTGTTTTCTGTACCTACAGTATTTAACTGTCGTGGAAAATCTCAGAAATTTCAGTAGCGGTTTTTCTTGTAGATGTTCTCATTATTGCAGTCTGTAGATAATCGTTTCATCTTCGTTACCACGCCGCACCTAGATTCTCTATTGTTAGATACGATAGATCGATCGGTTACGATTAACAGTAAATGCGGTTTGAATGGTGGATTGATTTCGCATCGGCTAATCAAATCGATCCTCTTTCGGAGAATTTGAATACTCGCTTATATTACGTAAAGCTCGCGATCAGTTAATCGGATCAATTCTCTGCCTCGGTACAATCGAATTGTGTAATGATGATTAACAAGATACCAAAATCAATTGTATACCGCCAATAAAATTAGAAGAAATAATTTGTCACGGACTAATAGAATATTCAGCACTTTGATTCGCAATCACATGGAACGGGGTTCATTAGAACCAATCAAATTATACTGATCCGCGAAGAAAATTTCATAAGACCGTAGAGGAAGTAGTTCATTCAATCTACGAATTCTCATTCAAGTTTCACTGCCTCATTTACAATCAAGGCGTTTATTGAACATAATCTGATCATCGTAATCATGCCAAACAACATTCAACATTCGTCCATTTTCCGATCGGTCATTCTTATTACAATGAATGCGATCATCGCTGATCTATTGTGTGAACTATTCGTCCAAAGTATCATCTTTTTCTTTCTTATGTGCATTTGAACGATCTTCTTTCGAATTTGCGTCACTTACAATTACCTAGCGCGATAAAAAGTGGCAGTTCGTAAGATTATCCGAAGGTGGTTTTGACCACTCGTGACAGCTGTCGGATGTTAGAAATATTGTCTACGAGTACAAGAAGGGTTCGCTATTGCCGTAGTAGCATCCGGTTGACCTAACTTTGAGCCCCAGCTTCGGATAAGCCATGTTCCGCAAGATTATTCAAGCCGGTGGAGCAGGAAGACGATCGAGTTGTCTCTATTATCTCTTTTAACGCATACGTAGGCGAGAATACTGTCAGCTTGAAATTCAGCTGCCCTAAATTTTTTTCTGCCTATGGCATATCTACAGTCTTTCACTATTGGCCATACCAGGAAGTCCTATGAAAATACTTTCAACAATATGGGCACGTTATGTTCAAGATTCGATCATTTTTGGTTTTTGAAATTGACAGTAATCATCAACCCTCGGTTCGAAACGTTTCTTTCATATTCTTCGACTTCGAAGTACTGGAGATCTGAGTCTTTCAAGCAATCCAAGCTCTAAAAAATTTTATCAAAACTGGTGTTACTTTTCAAAGCGTTTTTTCAGATTATCGGATAGTTAGTCAAGTTAAATGCTTTCAACTGCAGGATTAATTGGCAGTTGAAAGTGCGACTGCAGTGCCTCAAAAAATCTGACGCTGCAGGCGGAGGCTTCATGAAAAATGTTCGATAGCACTAGTGATCACGTTTTAATTGAATGTCCCGTTATAGACCGAACCTCTTTTGACCAAATTGACCAATTATCTTTGTTGATTTGGAAAGTAAAATAAAAAAATAGAAGCAATGAAAAGGAAACTACACTCATCAACAGCTTTGTACATACATATATTTTCGTTTGCTATGCTCGTGCTACATATGCGTGACAAAAGTTTTACATTATAATTAGCATGGGGACATGGGGTGGTACGATACGCATTAATTAAGATAGATCATATAATAATATCGCCAGCCGGTATGTGAATCTACCTGAGTCTATTATTCTCGTCCATATAAACCTGTACGTAGAATACGAATGTGTCTATTGCTGACCGCCAGCTGGGTCACGTTTGCCACGTTTGTTGTTGGTTGAAATTAAATCAACATTGCATAACGCAACGATTTTCATGTATGTTACCAGTCTAGACGGGTGCTTTGTTTAGAAGTGAAATTTTAGTGCCGGAAGTGATACTTGTGAATATCATAAGTACGAATCATATTAGGTTCATGAAATATGACGCAAGTTGAACTCTGATTAACTGCGATATGATTTTATACTATTTTAATTTCCGCCGTTTCAATGTTGCTCATCCGTTGCCCAATTACTGACTCATCAGAATCGGCGTGAATCATTTTGCAGTCTGCTAGCAATTCTGATAAGTCAGTCAATCAAAATATTACACGATTTTGCACCCAGTTGCCTATCGAACGGTACAGTTCGAGAAAAGATCTTTTCAACTTTCGACACGTTAATCCGAAACTGTTTTTACCTGAGATTTATGTCACAGGGTAAAACGTGATTGGACGTTTTTTGGAACCGTTTAGTTCAACAGTTGATCCGATGCTTCACAGTTTTTTATTGAAATTTTGCAATACAAGGAGTATCTTGCCTTAGGCCTTCACAACTGTCAAAACTAAGCGAATTCGTAGCATATAGATGTTCGTGTTTCCGGTACACGTCAAGTACAAGTCATAATGTGTTGAAGGAAGATCAATATCTTTGTATACCTAGACATCACGTATACGTATATAGTTGAATTTAAAAATAATCCTAACGCTTCGCGTTAATAGCGCGTATTCGTAGAAACCAAAATAGCCACGGAACGCACGTGCATGGCTCAGCCCATGAAGGTAGGTATAGCATCTTTGTTGTTATAGGAACTTTGCTTTTTAGACATTAAAAAACTTACCTCTTTATTACGAGATGCTTCATTTCCCGCTTGAAGTAATTCTTCGTCTCAAAACTACCCAAAGCACGTTACGAGAAAAAGAATTTCGAATCACACCGCAGCTTTCGAGTAAAATTGCAAAATATACTTAAAATCTATGATGCACACTGGGACATTGCACTGGTCCGGCGAATTGAACTTTTCAAGTTTGGTCATTTTTGAGAGCACATTCCAATGGATTTTGAGAATTGTACGGAAAGAATCGATCGGTGCGATCCAAATGCTGATGATGCCTATTTTCAGAAACTTCAGAATTTACTTTAGTCGAAGTTTTTGCTGTTAACTGTATAGAAAGATGAAATAAGAAATGAATCATCGAAACTTCTGTAAGAACAATTAGTTCATTTCCGGCAGTGCAATTCCAGCTGCACCTGTGAGCTCAAATATTTAGCATAGAAAGTGGTCGAAAGTGGTTGAAACCGTCGAGTGGTGTCAGCAACCAACAAATCACCATGTCAAGCGTTGAACCTTGCTGACCCGAACGGTTGCCATGACTTTAGAACCTGACAGCCGGCAGTCATTCAGCTCTCGAGTTAGAAGTGGGAACCCTTCTTCAGGTATAATAAACTCACGATTAGCAACCGCGTGTTTAATGGTATATCATAATCCATGTGCCGATAATTTCTCTTTAAGGTCTTCAACGACAAAACTATATACTTCGGTACTTTCCCTGTAGGTATATAGGTACTTAGTATAATACAACGAGAATATTAACACAACACAAAACAGAGTCCACCTGCGTTTATCGACGCCTTTCCGTCTCACGGTACATATCGTGGAACGAATTTACGCGTCTCAGGATATTATACATATAGATATCGCGTTTTTATATATTGAGAGACTCGCTAGATCTACGAGGAGAAATTCAAGATGATCGTATCTGACCGTAAAACTATGAAATTATCGCTAATCATCACGAGGGGATCGAGTGACTTGAGTTTTTCTGGTGCTTTTTTTTCTTTTTTTTTTTTTTTTCTTCTCGTTACCGGTGCCTATTGATTGTAACGGATAGTTGCTGGTCCTTGGACCATTTTTCGAGCTTGGTAAAACCGTTCGACACGCAATATATTGTGATGTGGGAAGATAGTTTCAGTGCGTAGTAATGAAATTTAACAACTATTGCCGTATAGGTACGTTCAAGATTTCTTGCGCGCGATTTGCTTTTAGATGCCTAGATGCGGAAAAAAGATGAGAAGGTTTTAGTTCAGCTAGAAATTTAATTATACATTTTAACGTACCTTCTCACGAACTTCTATACGCGAGACTATACGATGTAACATATAATGGGAAGAAAAAGGCACCGAGTGCGCGAGTTCTATAAGTTTGAGATAAAGCTTTAGATTATGCCGTACATTATACCTAGATATATACTGGTACTTCGATCGACTCGCACAAATTCAAACCCGTACTTCCTTACACGCTTTCAAGTACTTAACGAACATCGAGGAGATCCGCGTGCTGCTGCAGCGGTTGAACTTAACCGTGAAAAAGTACTTACGACTTAACCGACCACCCATGTTCTCTCGTTTCCTTTCGCATTCTACGTGTCAGCGGTGTACTAAACGCGTTTTATATCCACGTATACATACTCAGATTATTATTTTTCTTTGACCCCGAAAAAGCGCACCAATTCTCATGTACTTATATTTGCAATTAGTACTTTCCGGAGCGGTGATATATCACGCTGTAGCAATTAAGTGCAAGCACTTTCATCATCCTTATCGTTAGTTCGTTGTTACTCCGTATGAAACGTAATGCGCTACCGAGTTATGCATACCTACCTTCAATTAACGATTAATGCACTCGCGATTATCAGACCTTGTATTTCATGATTAATTCAAACTACGCGCCTTTGAGATAGCGCTCGTAATTCTCTAAGAATTCTATCAGCTAGTCGGAATTCCTACACGATAATCTGTTTATGTTGAATTATTTAATTCACTCTGCTACTACAGCATATACCTAAGCAGATTTGAACCACTTTCCAATATCTGTATACATATATACGTTTGTGCAGAATCATATACAGACGTCGATTAATACAATGATCTCTTATAACCAATCGTACAGTCTTCTG
The DNA here is from genome assembly GCA_963989295.1 of Ametastegia equiseti. Taxonomy (NCBI): domain Eukaryota; kingdom Metazoa; phylum Arthropoda; class Insecta; order Hymenoptera; family Tenthredinidae; genus Ametastegia; species Ametastegia equiseti. Next base: position 12,927,085 of record OZ022389.1, on the reverse strand, counting down.
ATGGGTATTTTGGAATAGCGAGGAAATTAAAATCAAACCTAAATACCAGAAAGCAATTGACATCAGGTTTTGCGAATTGATATCAGCCAGAACAGAAGAGATTTTCATATTTTTCCTCTTTTCGTACGTTTACCTATAGTGTTGGGTCACACATGCGAATCTAGATCGTTTCCGTGTGTAGCCAATTTGCGTTGGCCACTTGGTTGTAAGTTGGCGACCCATACTAGATCTACAATAAAGTCCCACAACCCATGAGATAGTGAGAGTAAAACCGGTAAAACTGCAGCTTTCTGATTGTTTCAAGATACCGCACGACACCGGAACCGAGCATTATGTTCGCCAGGGTTACCGATATCTAGATATCTACCTGCAATTTTCACCCCGAATGAATAGCAAGAATTTTGTACCAATTTTTATTGCAGATATTACGTACCCACTGGGTTAAAAGCGACGTGTTCACCTGATGCAGCAGGGATCGTGATACTAGCTGTAATTCGTTCACTTATAGAGAGCAGTTTGTTTCCCTTGAATGCAATTTATCGCGTATACCGTTTCACTCTGACTTATAAGGCCCCGAGGATGTATAGATGTGTCAGAGAGACAAGTGCAGAAAGATATATAGCCGATGTTGGACAAATGTTGTATGAGAAAACGCGATCTGTTTCAAATTTCTTCCTCTGTTTTTTTTTTTTTTTTCGATCATATAGCAAACTGGCGAGAGATATAAGACTAATTGTAGATCATTGTCATCACTAGACTCCTCTGAAAGGAGTTGGGTAGAGTCTTGTACCTAGTGCAAGTGAACGTTCGCGATATAGATTAGGTATTTAAGTTTTCAATCAGTCATAGCTTCGTCTTAAATGCCTGAGTAACGGTGCAAGTTTTTTCATCCTCATGTTATATACTCGGGTCTGCATGAAGGTTGGAAGATCGATGCGAAATTTCGCAAAGATCCGTCTTTACGGTACGTCAAGTCCATTTCTCTGAACAATAAAATGAGAGAGATTTTGGTCAGGGTTGAACGAATTTAGAAATATTGTTATAATTAAGTGATGTATGGTTTGGACTGATTGAATTCGACAACTTCCGCAAAAACTATATCGAAATTGGATCTCCTTTCTGCCAGATCAATTCACGCTAATACTTCAATCTCAATTTGTTTTTCTCAATTTTTCGCCAAGACCTTTTAGTTTAGGACCGATTTCTTAAGCGTGATTACTTCTTTGCCACAATATTCCCAATATGTCATTTACTACCGAAGAATATTGACAGTTTCAACTGTACAAAGTATAAGAGAAGGGAGTTCTTCTATTTTTTGGGAAGTTTTCAGAAATAACATCGAAATTTTTGTTTGTTAGTTTTTTGTCATTTTTCAATAAAAGAGAGTCAATTTTATACTAGGGAAGAGGCGGAGATCAGTTGCGGTAATTAAGCTCACCTTGAAGAGATGGAAGTGGTTTAGTTACCTACCGACTATTTCGTAGACGTGGAGATGAACTCTCGGATTTCTTCTTCAGCTAGGCTTCGTAGATGCTGAATAATATTTACCTAGGTACCTGTTCAAGTGAAGGATTTGGTTTACGGTGATACCGAAACCGTGGGTAACCCACGCAAGAACCAGTCGTCTGATATATATTTTTAATGACCGCGATGATATTTGAGATCGAGCCGCAACTGTCTAATTACGTTTCGTAAGTCGCCGATTTTGATGTTCTCCTGTTTACCCTCCTCCCTCAAAGGACAGAGGCACTAATTCCATCCGACAAGTTCGCGGTGTACATACTATACCTACCCATATCTCTCGGAGGTCTAATTAATTACCTCAACTGAGGGGTCTCGATCTTTTATATCTCAGATTTCCAAATCATCCACAACTCTGAGCTTCTATGTCGAGGTTGTTATTAGAATTCGAGCTGACCGATATTTTATTCCCCAGACACCTGTGTGTTATAATAAAAAATTTGTTCTCGGGTTAATAATCGGAGCCTATTTGGCTCAAGAATATTATTCGAAAAATGGTAACTAGATATTTTTATTTTGACCTCGTCTTACGAACTAGAGTAAAAAATCAAATGAAAGATTCATTCGAACTGTTTATCGATAAATACATACTCAAATCAGTAACGTCAATGCGACAATTGGCAAGACAGTTAACAGGATACATTTGATATGTCATAATTTCGGGTATTTGTCATACGCAATTATTTTTCATTTCGACGAATTGCATTTTAGAACTCTGAATCATCACCCCTAGCCAAAAACTCCACGAATTTTTAAGAAAATCCGGACATTTCATAGTTTTTTGTGAAACGTTATAGATTTCCGTAGTTTTTCCTGGAAATCGTTATTTTGGTTGATGCAACTAATACAAATTGGAATTTTATATTTGAAATCACGAAAAGTCTGAATTTCTCTGAAAATTTGTAGAAATTCATCGAATCACCTCCGCTAGGGACTGTATAGGATAGAAATTCATTCACACATTTCCAAGTTACCCTCTTCACTCGTAGATTTATAATTATCCGTCACTGTGATGTCGAACAAGCTGAATCAGTAAGCAAATGTATTAATATAAAAAATCAAGCCCATGCCAGGGACAGCTAATGTGAAAATACCACGAGAAGACCATTTCAAGGGGGGAAAACGTAGAAAGAATTGAAGACAAGGTGCTTATCGGCTGATAACTCACTCTTTGGTGAATGATCTAGCGCACCTGTCTCTCCTCATTTCAACTTATTTGCGGTATATCGATTACAAGTAACATGCAAACAACTAAATGTTAAAAGCAGCCCCGTTCAAGGACGACATGTAGTAGATACTGTTATTAATTGACGTCAAATCAGTGTGAATATCCACGCTCGATTTAATTAGAAAGTACAAGTAACGATCAGTTGCACTTGTAATTCCTGTCAATTCGTTGTCATGGCTCACGATCGCGAACATAATTCATGATTCCGTGATACATAACGCGTGTATCGAGGGTACTGAAAATCCAATTCCCACCTGCATGTTGATACTTCGTATACAAGTCATTACTTTTCGCTATATATTTTTCTCTCTTCCTTTCAACTTCTACTGTGATATCGATGAGAGGCTTGAATTTCATCGATCAATTCGTGATTCGATAAAGATTTCATACAAGTGAAGGACGAGAGACTGAATTGCACTTCCAATCTAAAGAATTAGGCTTCCGTTTCATTACCTTTGAAAAAACTCGCGACATCCAGCTATAACTCCATGCCGTTCTACTATCAATCCGTCATCGGTTCACCGCTGGTTCAACTTCTGGAGGAAGCATTACTAATTCTACGACCACCGTGACCGTCTTGACGGCCACTACCGGTTGTAGGACCTACCGTAACGCCAACCATCCCTTAAAGATCCCTTAAAACTCGATGCGGAGTAGCAGCGACGCACATATCCGCATATTCTCTAACGCAAACCACCGAAATAACTTTTCGAAAAGTCAAGTTGAAAAAGAAACAAAGAAGGTTTTTTTTCTGTTCTTTTTTTTTTTTTTCGTCCCCTGGCACAGTAGAACGTCGGTCGCGTGCGGCACAAAGCGAAGCGAGAGACCGAAGACGTAAATATGGTTGTAAATATAGAACGACGTTGAACTGAAACACCGTGAAAGAAAAGACCCCCGTACGTTCGCGTTGCAACGAGATCAACGGTCACTGCTTCTTCGCTTTGCTTTACTTTGCTTTTCTCGCTCCATGTTCTTACTTACTCTTTTACTCTTGCCCCAGAACTTGTCCCACAGGTCTTATACATATACCTACCTTCGCACCGTAAGTTGTTCATAATTCTTGTATGATAATATTCTCCGAGGGATAATTAAACTTTGGTGTACCGTAAGCCAAGTCGAATGAAATTGTGTAATTGGTTGAATTTATTTTTTGTTTTATTTTTATTTTATTTTATGCTTCCTTTAACCGTTTTCTCGGAACAGTGTTTCTCACATTCATATTTGTGGACAAAAAGAGAGGAAAAAAAATTACATACTCATTTTATTCTGTCGATCTCTCGTCAAAATTATACCTACGTATATGCGGTGTGCATAGTTCAACATACAGCCTTTAGGGTTCTTTAACGATGCTTTTCGCTCGCAGTTGAGAACGTTGATTTTAGTACCCCCGTCATCGAGTATGATCTCTATACACGCAATAAATGTTCATCGCTTGTTTATGCAAGGAAGACAAACTCTATGTGTAAGAAAGTATCGAGCAGCCTCGTTAAGCAGCCTATGATTATGTGCCTTTTATGGTTTATGGCACGTATCCGATGCCAGAGCATATACGTAGCCACGCGTCACACGTAGGTACAGATCTAATCAATTCGATTTCTACCTTTTCATTTAAAGTCTCTTGGGAATAAACTGGATCTAAAACTTGTACTCGTATCAAAGTGTATCGAAATGATCAGCTGACAAATTGTCCTGCCAAAACGATAATCATCAGACTAGGTTGAAGTCTATGCGGATTATTATCAACTCTCCTCGTTCTCTGATTGCTACAATTTTTCTTACCAGTTACAGACTTGTGCATTTATCATGAAACGAAGTTCAGGGAAAAACTAAAGCAGTAGGAAAGCTAATTCTATAGTTGAGGACGAGTTTTGCAGAAATTTGCTATTGCGTTACTGTTTTACCACGAAAACATCAGACGCTACAGATGCATATCGGCACTAGGTTAAAGCAAGTTAATTCATACGCCGGAGAATTGCACTCTGTAATGTATGCGGGGGAACAAGACCAGTCGTTCACATCAGGAAGTATGTTTCGCACGCAATATGAATAGCCATGTATTTTCTACCATAGAACGCGTGTCCAACACTCGGCAGAGTATCTTAACCCCATAGATCGGAAGGCTGATAATTTATAACCCCACACACGAAATGAAATGGTATTCTGACCTTCTGGTTTTTCCTAATATATCCCAAAATGATCAGATCGATAGATGGAATGGATTCTCAGATCGATTGATTAGATAAGTCATGGAACGGGTTATGATGTAAGATCAGGTAGTCCTTTGACCTTCTGCTTTTCCTCAAATTTCCATAATGATCGAACATTTGTAAGACAATCCCGATTCATTGGGATGTAGCCTGAAGTTTTTTTTTTTTTTTGTCGAGACAAATTGAGAGATGAAATGTGCCCGGGTGGAATGTACGTTGGTATTTCTACCCCGGTGGTATAGATATGTGGGTAGGAATGATACAGTGAACATGGGAACGGGAAACCGAATATACCTTTTGGTTTTTCTCAGTAATTTGAAAGAAATATTCGAGAGGATTGTGTGTGGTTTAGTTTAGAGGATGCCGGATGGAACTCGTCGTCGCCGAGTGATACGCGTGGCTAGGGAATATATGGAAAGAGGAACTATGTGCTAGCACGAAACGAAAGAGATTGTTTGTTGGAAGAGAAGAATCCGGTGAAATAGTTAACTACTCCGGTAGAAAGTGATATCGTTGTTTTTTTTTTTTTTTCATCTCTGAGACGTTTCGCACTTACGTTCACACTCTTATATAGCTAGAGATTGCAGGTGTAAGATTAGACACTGGAAATCCAGAATCGTCATAATCCTCGGGACTGACTGTTCTCCAAATGACCAACGCCTTTCCATGCATAACTACCGCATTTTCTCACTAATTAGTCATCACCTCAAGCTTCCGCAATACAAGACCATAATTTGTCGTCCTATTGTATAGAAGTGCATGAATAATACAGCCAGCATAGGAATAGTAGATTGAAAAGTAAGAGCAACCATGAGAAGAGAACCTGGAAATGTTCTCGCATTGAATGTTACGTAACGGGTGTGGAATCGAAACCAAAATCTTCGAACTTTGGGTAGGAATTACGGGAAGGACGAATATCTCGCGTTTCTCAAAAGGGACACGAGGCGAGTTTAAAAGAAACCGGACCTCGTACCGTGTCACTGTACCCTGGAGAGATTTACGGTATTACTGACCGAGTATTATGGCTGCAATCCGGACGGGTTGAACAGCAATCGCCATACGTGGCCCGATGCTTAAAGCAACCGCGCCATGATGACCGAACGACCCAGAGAAAGAGAGCGATTGACTAGTTGCATCGGCAGGTGCAAATTTCTTTCGTAAAAATCATTGCAGATCGGCCGTATAAGGCTGTCAGTTATTTTCAAATCCATATCAAAAGGCAATTCGCCGGTAATTCAAATATTTATTTCTAAAGAGATGAATAGTCGCCACATCTATCAGTCAATTTCATGATGGTGAAAATAAATATTTCTAGTGAAAAAGTAAAAAATGGAAAAGTTTCAGGCAATCAAAATGCAGATAACATTTTTCACAATGCTCCAGAGATTTATTTGATATTTTTTTTACATTTACACAAAAGCATGCTGGAACAAGATTTTGAAAAAACATTTCCGTTGCAAAGAAGAAGTGCAAGATTCGGTATCGAAATCGAGTTGCACCATTCTTTCTTCGAAAAAGTGCTTTAACATCTGAAACCGATAATTTTGCTTTGTAATTTGCTTTCTTCAAGCTACCGGTCCATTGGAATCTTGCACACTACCGACTAATGCACCTAGCTCGTCATAACTTTTCTAAAAGATATGTTCACTATTTTTGGGTAAAACACGTTAAATCTAGCGTATGAGAGAATTTTAATATGAATATTGTTTATTTCTCGTCGCTCATGGAATGAAAAGGTGCATTTTTCTCGCGGTAATGGTGAGCTGTACCCTTTGAGGGACTGATAGGTAATCATGTGTTACTTTTCAATGTCCATATAATGGTGGAAAGATTCACTTAGTATATAATATTAATTCGAAGTCCAGGTTTGACTTCCTCAATTTTCACTATGATTATACATAATTGAATTAATAGGTACGAGAGCATGAAGCATAACGGTTGAATCTTGATCGAAAGCAAACTAATTGCGGTTTGTTTCAGAATTAGAACAAAGGTACCTATAGACAACCCTCGAAAGTCCTGGTAATTTGAATAATCGCGCGATAGAATCAGTCGAGAATCAAAATCAACGTGGCGGAAGAAGTTCTGGTTATAATTGAAAGACAAATTGCACGTAGCGTGACGATTCTTGTTCTTAGTATGTGCCTTCTGCACTTGGAATCGAACGCGTTGCCAGCGCGAGATCCTTGAATTAGAAATCATGTCCAATAGTCAAGACGCTTTCTTCTGCAAATTTACGAACGTCGCACCGCGATTCGCGATTAAAACCGTTTGATTAAACTCGCGCATATCACCCAGCCTCTCTGCAATGACTCCAGTTTCTTCCGGCCTCGAGAACTTCAAACGACAGGCCTGGACGGCCAAGATCTGGTTCCCCGAGGAGAAAAGGCTAATTCAATTTGCCGCTTCGTTACTTGCAAGTCGAGTAAGTCGATCTTTTACCTGTCAAACTTTCTGCAATGTAATCGAAAGATACATCTACCACTACGCGTCGATTCATCATGCGGAAGATTTGCTAATTGATGCATAATTCTGAAAACATAATTTGTCCTTGCGTATTTGCACTGATCGTTATTAACAGATCTACCAATGTTCATCCGAAATCTTTCCTGTATTCATCGGTCTACGGGATGGTTTCAATATTCCTTATACTTAATACGTGGTTATTTCCCTTCAGATAAGAGGGTGCTACATATGAGTAGTCCCGTTCGTGCTCAAATTCATTTTTGAAAAGCTTTGCCTTCTGTGTTAATGGGGGAACCTTTTTACAATTGACGATGGTAATAGAGGATGGTTTAATAGAGAAAATTAGATGTCACAAAACTCTGTATCTCAACCCGTTAGTAAGCTATACTAGTTTTACACAACTGATACTTCGTTCACTCTGACGATGATTACGGATGCACCGTTATGGGTAATGGCATGAAATTTTTAGAGCGTGCTCACCAAATGTGCTACTATGGCGTGATGGAGCGGTGTTTTGATATCTCCATTATTCAAGAAAAAATTAATTATTTTTTCAATAGGAAAAACTTCTATTATTAAGCTTGTCTTCATTACTAGAAGAAAAGGAGTACAAACTGGAATATCGCGAAACTTCCTTGTGATGCAATGATAGTGTTCGTGCTGAATCTAAATCTGACTCCAAATTGATTTTTGGACTATATTCAAGCAGTTGGATTCGTGGTCAGAGTGAAAAATGTACAAGAAAGCGTAACGTTAGTAACGGTTTGAGATACAGAAGTCTTTATATTTTATCCGCTCAACTGCTTTTTATTACCACTATCAAATTTGGCAACACTTAATCTTTATTGATTTAAGAATTAGAGCTATTCAAAATGTACTCTTGAACACCGGCGAGGAACTAGTATGTGCCCCCTCGATGGCATATGTATGGTACCTGCGAACAATGTGTATATCTAATAAAGTATAACCTAGAGGCGACAAGCGTGCTGTTTGGTATTAGGAATGTAATTATTATTCCCCTAGGTAATGTTCCCGTGTATGCACGCAACTGAGTATGTATGGACACATCCTGTATTGGTTGGAAACAACGGGTTACATTTTTGCCACGTCATTCATTGCTTTTAAACCAATGAGTCTTTCTGTATGCTTGTTGTATAGTGGAGCCACGATGTCCTTCTCCTGATCGTCAGGATGAAAAAAAAACTCACTCAAATTGATGTGTGCTTTCGTTAATGACAGTGGAATATTCGCTCAAGCATTCAAGTAAGCCAACGATTTCGTTTGACGTTAGCTTTTCGGCACTGTTGTAAACATCTCGTTTCTTTTTTCAAAATTTCAATTTCACGTCGGTACACTTGCTAATTGGTTTCTTTCTCATGAAACTTTTTTGGAATTCTTATTTGAGATCTCAAATCTTATCGAGGGGTTCTCAGCTCGAAGGATTAGATCATACGAAAAGAGTTTGAGTGGGACATTATTCGGTTTCCAAATTTTTACATATTGCTTTGAACTCCTGGAAGAATCAAATGTAAAAATTGGTCCTTATCTCGAATATTGTTCACCCGTACCTACTTACCCCTTTCGTCATCACCCCGAATGAATGACCGATGAAATCTGAGTGATTTTTGACGCGAAATTTCATTGCTGCGTTTAAATGACTTCCCTTTCACTTTCTAACGGGAAATTAAGATTCTCTTATTCAAGGTTGAAGGTCGAGTGTATTCGAGCGCAAATTTTACTTTCGTCTACAATAATGAACGAATTTGTATTCTAGTTTACACGTCGTATCTCAACGTCTACTTTGCCAGCTTGGAAACCACTGGCGTTGAATTTATATCTGTCAAGACCCCGGGGTGCCTTGAAGCGCTTATGTAACTAATAAAGCAATAACTAATAACCCGTATACCTACTCGAGGTGCGAATTATTGGCACGCTGACACGAGTCGTATATATGCGATATGAAATGGGCAGAAGAAATAAAGAAGAGAACCGAAGTAGTTGGTATAGAGTACGAAAGGAATAGAGATAGTGATAAATAGAGAAATGAAAGCCTGTGTCAATCTCTTGCAGATGCAGCGACTGCTCTTGTAACTCGATTATATCGTTCCTTCAGACTACTTACAAGCCTTGGCAATCCCATCTCCTTCTCAGCTCAAGCTGCATATATTTCAACGTTTGATTACTCGCCAGCTGATACGAATAAAGATTCATGCATGGCTTATAGGTAGGATGGACGAATGTGCAAAATAATATATTCGCATATACTCACGTATAACGAAACTGGGTAAAGGCTGACAGGCCCCAAGGCGTTGCGTGACTTTGAACGTGTAACCAGTGATTAGGGCTTCAACAGGTTTCAATTTTACCTCCAAATGTTTTTACCTGTTTTGTTTCAAGGCTGTTCATTGCAGCAGTCGAGAATTTATCTTGCTAGACTTACCTAGGACTTGAATAATAATCTAATCTGTGTTTACATGCATAGATTTTTATTCATAACTAGCTTTGAAATAGGATCCCTAATTCCATGTAGATTCATAAATTCATCGTATATATTTATAATGCCTCGGAGTTATCATTGATTTCATCCTGTGATCATCAGTTGAGGATCATCTCGACGGATGGTTCGATAGAAAATATTCAACTCCTGGGATAAATGAGGCGTTGTTTGATGGCCGATATATTCCTTTCGAAAGTTACTTGATTATGTTTAATTTCTATCTCATGCATTATCAGTTTGCCTTACGGTGGTAATACCTTGTAATGTATTCTGGGACAAACGGCTGTGTAAATCAATGACGAGATCGTCGCCTATACGCGGACTTAACTTTGCGCGTTTCTCTTTGCGGTATAGAATAGGCGAGTTAGTCGTTCGATTCAGAAACACGACTGATCGTTGCAGCTGAGAAGAGATCAATCTCTACAAGTATAACACGGTGAACTCTCTTCCGTGGATGGGTAGGTTTGTATGTAACGCGTAATATCATTCAATTGGGATCGATTTTCCGCCATTGTAAAAAAAAAAAATTCTTTGTTCCTGACCTGATTCGCCCTACAACGAAATCTGAAGAAATACTAAATGAAAGAACGTTGCTAACTGAATCTACGCTGTTCGGCCTCTTTTTTCACTTGAATGGCTTGCGTGAAAAGGATGACTACGTAAAAAGTTGTGTTTTGTTCCAGCGAATCGAAACGAGAAAAATCTCGCCCTGCGAGAATAACAACTGATTACGAAATGCCTGCCTAATGTCTGCGTCTCGGTTCTCGAGCGTAAAAAAATTCCCCGAACCTTTTCCTTCTTTCGATTATAGGTAAAATTGGGTATAACGCGCAGGTTCACGTACTGCTATTAGCTATACTCACAATAAAGTTCGTCGCTTCTCGCACAAGCATTGCACAAGCGTTGAAACCTTTGTGTGCCCTCACGTTCTTGAAGTAGATAGGTATACAGCCACAGCCGACATATTAGAGATTGCATTAGAAACGCTCTTAGCCATGTCGTAAAAATTCGCCGGATTTGAGGAAAAAATTTAATAAGTTAAACCGAGAAGGTCGTACCGACCAAAATGGCTCTTTTCCGTGACTTCTTTTACAATCACTGTCAAATAAGTTCGTTTTTCGTGAATTATGCAATTTTGCGAATTTTCACGGATGCGACTTTCCGTGGCTCTGATTTCATAAGAAAAAGTCAGCAAAATTAAAGTCAGAGTGTATTTGGTACGTATGTCATTTTGGTTTTTCAGCTTCAATTTTTCAATCTCAATTCATCGAAACGCACCTATTTATGATGAATTTGGATCGAACGAATGGGATGATACTAGGGCTGTGCGATTAATCGACATCTTCGATTAATCGATTAATCGCACAGCCCTAGATAATACGATCTTCTGGATACCAACATGAGAATTTTTCGCGCTCATGATTCTGTGGCATGATTACTGGATTATTTTATTGGAGGTTTGATTTTTGTTATCAATACAGTTACTGCGCTCATGGTTAAACAAGAACTTATATAGATCGATCTTAAGGAGAATTCAGTGCATTATAGAATTACCGAGAAACGGAATACGGAGTTACATGTTGGGACTTAATTGACTGGGGAAGACGAGAAGGCGACCTAGTGCCCGCGGGAAGTAGCCAGTAAACCTGGAGCAGCGGTACCTACGCCGCCGTCGCATTTATATATACCATATACCTTAGGTATAATACCTACGTCTCGCACTCGCAAAGTTTTCTCGGTAGACAATTAGACGTGGCGTTGCAGCAGCTATAATATACCGTTGTCTCGACTCCTTGACTTCTGATGCAGAAGTAGAGACGTCTCGTCTGTACCTACCTCGTATACTTTCTTGCGCGCGGCGGTTGCGGCTTCCGTCACCTTTTGAATTTCATGAGATTGTAGGCGAATGTCACTATATAGAGGCTAGAGAGTCAAGCTAAGCCATCCCAGTCATGATATTCATGAAGACTGCGAAACTGTATCTAGTATATCTTTGTACAGTATCGAGATCATATATGGTTTATTTGTGATCCTGAAAGCAGCAGATGTATACCCTGGGGAATTAGTCCTTCGATAGATTAGATCATAATTCGCGATATTATTCTACGTACCTGGTCTATAGTTTGACGTATCTATAGAGATCATTAGATGTACGGAGTTTGCTTGGGATAATTAGCATCGCGAATAGGATTCATTGAGTCGTAGAAATATCAAGAGATGAGCTCCATTGATCTGAACCATCAGAGCTGTCTTAGATAGACTTATGCATGTAATTAGGGATAATTTATTGCAGTCAGAAGCTCCGTTTTGCAAGGCGACCTTAATATGACCGATAATTTGTTCTATAGCATCTCGTCGCTGCATGACGCCGTTTCAAATCTTCCTCTTTGTATATATATGCGAATTACTTTGAACCGTTTCATATACCGTGAAAGGTGCACAACCTCTCACTGCTGGAAAAGATTGATTGCGATCAGGATTTGCCACGCAAAAACTATGACTCTGCTTACCGACTATGAAATAATTTAACGATTCAATTATTTCACGTCTTTAACCCAATTTATTGAACTAATCAACCATCGTTCGATCAGACAAAGGCCTGCCCAACGATCGTGACACATTTTTGGCCAATATATATTTTCGAGTATACCTATACTGTATAACTAACTGGGAAATAGAACAATGGAGTGAAAGCAAGACGTCGAAAGCCAAGAGTGATTCCTGTGCGGATGGAACACGACGATAATTCGATTCGATTGTTAAAAAATCGAAGATGTTTGGATTCATTTCTAAAATACAGGATTTCTGTACGTTGATTAATTAATTCTTGAACTTTTTGTTCGTTTAAAACGTGTCGATGAATTTCACTGCGCGAAACGTGACGCCGTGTCGTCCCAATCCACTTCGTACCTATAACAGCCAGATGCGGACACGATTAATTCGGTTAATTAGAGCTGTTAATTAATGCTACAAATTGTTAAGAAGCCCCTGTCAGTCTTTGAGGTGATCAGTCCAAGCCATCTTTTCATTTCTTAGTTGTTTCGAGGCTAGGTGCGCTATATTCTGCATGCTCACAATAGAGGTGCAGTGAATCAGAGCCTATACAAGAGTATACTGAGAGATAAAAATCTAGGCTAGCTTTTTCTCCTGTATAACCTCATTTGCTGTACCAATTCGACAGATCAAAGCTCGCTTAGGATTTCATTTCACAACACGTTATTTTAGCGATCTCCAGTTTCGCAGATATCGACAAGAAAATCATATTGGCACATCGATCTGCCAACCTGTTGGCAAATTTTTTCACATCTTGGAATACTACTCTGATGAATAATGATATCTAATGATAACTAACGAGTCTGTATTTTGAAGGGCTGGATGTGAGAATTGAAAGCTAAATCATCGATTATCAGTAAAATGCAGTCGTGATAGCGGCTTCTTTGATTTCTCTTGCGGTGGATTAGTTTTGACCGGTTCTACCCGATCGCCGATCGATGAATAAAAATAACGACGAACGGTGCCTCGTGTGAACAAATAACTATAGACCACGGGCTTGCCTCTAGGTTGCATGCAAGTGCAAAGTGGCTGGCTAGCAGTACGTAGTACATATACCTATAACTCCATACGTAACACGTGCTCACATGGTACACTCGGGTACAGATGAGGTTCCCATAACGATTAAATTAGCTGGCTGTTGGCTCCACCCGGTGAGACTCGTGGAACCGACGAGGTAATTACTATTATTGGGCTCAAGATCCTCATTAACTCGATTTCTGCTACGCTTATTAGAACTTTTGCAGATATATACCTACCTATACCTATACACCGCGTTTATACGCCCAGTGAAAAGAACTTGAGGGGTTTTAATGGCTTTGACTTAATTTTCTAACTTCGATATCTGTTCTCTCTCTATATATCACCTACTCGCATGTAAATTTATCCACATACTCTGGGAATATCGTTGGAATAAATTCGTTCAAGGATTTCCTTTCCCCATTGAAAACATACGAAAGTTCGAGAAATCACATGTTCACTTGCCCAACGATTTACTATCGTAGTTATTCAATTACAATGTTCTGTTCATTAAGGTACGAGTTGCAATGAGATAATAAGCTTCCAACGTGAATGTTATGTAATTAATACATTCTCAAATATTGTACAGATAAAATTGAATGATTATGTGAAAGACACCGTGTATATTGTGCTGCACAATTACGACCACATAAGTGTTTGTGTCGTATGTGCGTGTGTGTGTGTTCGATTGGGGGTGTGTGGCGTTGTAGCAGAATTGCGCTACTGAAATACGGAAATGAGGCGTCGGTGGACTTGTACCGCATATACGTGGAGAATGAAAAAATGTTGAAATAAATTTCTTCAGCCTACATAAGGTAACTGGGTCTCGCTTCGGGAAAGCAATGGATAATTTAGAACAAGCACCAAAGCGATGATTCATAAATTACGCGACACACTCGAAGTTCATTTTATCATCCCCATCTGGCTTATTTGTATGTATATAAATAAATGCGAATACGAAATCATCGATGACAATCATATGAATACTTCAGTCGAATACTTCAAAGTATCACTAGTGTATTGCTAATTACACATTTGTGACTTAGAAATCGCATTCACGGTCTAATCTCACCGTAAGTTATCTTCTGATCTTGCAATAACGTAAATAACATTATCTTCGGTAATCAATTATTTATATTGTCAATTCTTGTATACGCCAGCCTGATAATCTGCTATAGGATAATTTTCATTTTATAATTATCAATCAATCAATATGCGACGTGAATGTTATCAGGTTTATATATGTCTCCTAATGAGAAATTGTGTTTATTTACTGTTTCAGGTAAGCATTTTCATTCCCGACCACAACACGTCTTGTTCTATCGATTTGGTAAGCTAAAATCACTACAACTTGCTTCAACTTTTGGACCACCTCGTCCACAATATTCAAATATTGAACAGTAAATTGGTGTGTATGTATTCCGTTGATTTCGGTATTGTATATGAAATTCAGTCGCTCAATTATAGAATACAAGATGAAATACATCACGTATATCGTGGAAGACTTAATAATCCAATAGTATCTATGATCATTGTGCAACAAATTTTTAAGTGGAACAGCAATAGAGGTACGCCCAATATCTGAACGATACTAACATCAAACCATGCTGTTGTATTATTAGGTACCGTAATCAAATATCGGTCGGGAGATACCTAACGAGTCAAAAGTATCTAGTGGAAGAGGTGGAGCCTTGAGCAATATAAATTAAACGCTCATGATATACACGCGATTCGTATAACAACTTCATAAGATTTCAACGTATACCTAGAGCTTTTTGTGTGCCGAAGAACTCAATCTGTTTTGTGTGTACACAATCGGCATTCATTTCATGTGTATACATAATTATATTCATATATTATTTCGTCTCTTTCCGTGCGAGAGATAGTGAATGGAAAAGTTACAGGTCGCATCATTGCTATTTGTAGTGGCATGCGTCAGCCGAATCAATCAATCCTCACCATCGTCCAGTCATCTCCATCATTTATGTTTTGGCAAACCGGCATTGATCAGGTAGAACGAATACTCGGCACATAATTTTCTTATTTCCGTTATATGGGACTGTACAATTCTGATCGAAGTAATTTACAATTCAGTGATCATATCGCTTGTTCTATATACTTTGTTACATATAATATGTGTACGAGGATGTTGTTCGTATCAAATAATCATCAATTCTGCAATCAAGTACCGTTGTTCGCGCGAGTTCTATATAAGCTCGTGATATGACCATAGTGATTTTATCTGACCTTTTAATTTACTTATACGGTACCGTCGATGCTTTTCTCTATTTTTTTTTTTTTTTTGTTGCTTTTATTCATGATCCTTACTTCTTCTTCTTATTCCACCCAGACAGATTTCGTTGATATTGTGATAAATAGCGTTGATCAATAGTCACGAAAATTCAAACGGATGTGAGCTTTGGCTTTCGAAATACCCGTCATCATCTCACTGGTGCAAGACGTGATACCAGTGTTTATGTTTTCGTGTCATTCATTTCGTAATGTCGTCGCCAGGGGATTCCTTTTTTTTCCATTTATTGTCACGACAGGGCATCCCTGTGATGTGCAATGACTGGTACCTGACCCCCAATCATCTTCGTTCGAAATTTTGGAGGTGATTTTTTTGTCAGTGAAACGTTTTTAACCGTGAACAGAGAAGACCTGTAGATTGCTGATACCTCTCTTGGTGCGAATAGTGGCGGGCTCAGATTTCAACACTTTCAAGGTTTCGGTTCCCGGCAAATTTCGACCCACTTTTGACCATACCTACTCCATCATGGCATCATAGGTTGTTAGAAATTACATCCATCTCTTCCCGGCCATTGAGATAGTACGAGTAGACTTTACAATCGTTTTAACGGTGTATCTTGCTATTTATGAAATCGTTGGTCGTTTATTTTTCTGATTCAAAAACGGTGTCAAGAAAAAGCGATCCTTATGATATTCAATTTGTTTTCATATAGCTACCAGCTCAGCTGACGATGAGATTGCTTACTCACGTATAGAAGCTTCATTGAAGGTATAAGTTGTGAGCCCGTATCACTTGACTAAATCTTAATTTACCTTTTCGCGTCATTAGACGATGACAGAGATTACAATTCTCAAGCCATACTTTCATACGTTGCGATTAAGATGGCCTACATGATCGTGCGTCATGCAGGTATGTATACTCTGGACTTATCAGATTTGTAATTTTCATTCCATTCCGTTATTGTTATCGATGTCCGTGTCGATCGAGTCAGCGATGATGAGGCATGTACCTACCTACACCAACGTGGGATGCCAAATAATCCCATTGCCTCTGGACGCTTATAGTCTGTTGGTCGACGAGGTAACCCATTTTTAATATGCATATGTATTTCGTGGGAATGATGTTATTATATGCATACACGCGAGATCTTTTGAGATGCGGACTATTTTCAATTCGGCTTGTCCCCCGAAGGTTTTGTGATAAAAAAATGAAGAGAAAAAATAGAGAAA
Source organism: Ametastegia equiseti (assembly GCA_963989295.1). Lineage (NCBI taxonomy): Eukaryota > Metazoa > Arthropoda > Insecta > Hymenoptera > Tenthredinidae > Ametastegia > Ametastegia equiseti. Next base: position 12,910,116 of record OZ022389.1, on the reverse strand, counting down.
CTCACTCGCGAGTTATGGGTATACGAAATTGCACCGTGAAACATTTTCGGCAAGAATATCGCAGCGATTTTTATCAAAAGAAAGTCCATCAGCCGAATTTGGACTTTCGCATAAGCTTTCATATCCTTATATTTAGCCGCCGCTGAAGTTTGGAGTTTTATGATGTCCTCAGAAGAGTTAACGACCAAAATGATCCACAAGATCAGGGAGACTTCATAAAACGTGCGATGACTGAACAATTTCAAGTCGTTGCTTCGATATTTCTTGCGGTTAATGTTCGTTGTTGTTCCGATACGAAAATTTTCCGTTGATCAGGTCATGGCTTAAAATCTGGGAAAGTAATCTGTGCACTTCCAGTGAATTTCTAGGTTGCATACGCATAGATCGCCCGATCCTCGTTTCTCTTCGCATCGTTATGATATGATTGGTGTGGACGAAACGGGCACATTTTAACCATACGGTAAACTATAAACGTGAAGTTTTTTCACACATTTGTTCGCTTTCGGCCCGTCTGGCTCTAATTTACTCGTTTAACCGGTGGTAGTGTAAATATAGGAAAAGCTGCAGTATGTATAAGAAGCTTCACGCCTGAGAGGAGTAATTCGCTAGGAAAATTCCAAGCTCGTTGATTGCGAGTTGATATAAACCCACGTAGTTTTCACTCAACTGTCAAGCAAATAGAGTATAGCTAATGAGAAAATTACACATCCAGGATATTTTAGTCTCGATTATTCACTCCTATAAACGGACTCCAATTATCATTCGTATCGAGAGTTGAAGAGTGCTGTCGTCGACGTTGAGCCAAATCCGAACTTCTTTATATACCGAGGAAAGGTTCGTATAAAGAAGGATTATGATCCGCGCTTATTGTTCACTGAGAGAAAGCACATCGCTTCCATAAATCATATCTTGGTGGATTTTCGAGACTGAACGAGACACGTTGGAAAGCTGTTATTAGGCAGTGACGTCCTCGTGACATGCTCGGACAAAGTGAGGCAAGTTGGTCGAGTCACCCAAGGGGTCATCATCATCGATTGTTCATAAGCTCACAGCGGAAAGTTGGCGAGTTAATTGAACCCACGTGTGCAGTTGGAAGCGTCGCAACGCGGTCCTTGCAAGCGAGCGAAATATTTTGCTTTCTCTTCCATAATTTCATCCCGATCATCATTAAATGTATGTACCTACGGACATGAATTATACCCGCAATAAGTAACGACCCTATTATTGTCCACTTGGAAGGAACTGGAGTCATTGTCTGCAGTATAATCCAGGTATATTATAAGTGTCAATTAAAAGCCTTGATCTAAATTCAAATTGTGGAAATTTAGTAGCTGTTCAATGCCCAATTATCAAGCCTGAACTAAATTGCGTTATAGACATGAATGATCCCTGATGGCGCTGATTGCTACTCCACTTAAATCATCTCCCGTTAATTACCCGTTTACTCTTCAATAAACGCTTCATTGTCCACTTTGTCAGTATGATCGGTGATGATTATCTATTCTGTTAAAAATTCGTTTTGTTGGGAGAAAGGCTTGTCCGTATGTATGTACCTTTACGTACGCGATCTCTCCATCTCATATAAAATGCTATTGTTCCGCGTGCTTTATTAGCGAGATGGACACGCGTCCTTTTGATTACGGTTTACCTAAGCCGTGGATGGATGGATTGGCCGATTCCTTGAGACGCGGCGATTCTTCGCTTCGACGTAAAGCATAACGGATCGACGATTCACGGATGAAAATGGCTCGTTCGAATTATTCAATCTTTCACGCTTTATGGAAATTAAACGATACGTTTTTCCATAATTTGTTATAATGTGTATACATGTGTAATAATTTTTGCATATTTTTTTCACGCTGCATAACTTCACGGATGAAATACGAATTAAATCAAACCAACTATGAGTACCGATTATAATTCGTTTTGTTCTATAATCACGGATAACAATAATTGTCACAATAATTCAAGCCGATTTTTATCTTACCAGACAGAACTTTCGCGGAGTTTTTTCCCTCGCGAAACCTATAGTGCCGATCCTTATAGACTTCATCTCTCGTTTCACATTGCCTCTCCAGATTCTGAACTGGACTGACCTCGAAGAGATCGTAATTGTTATTAGTTCGACCGATCTTTTAACGACCCGCTCTAACAAAAAGAGATTCCAAACGTTGTAGCACGCAAACTATCAAATGCTGAAAGCTTAGCTTGGGTCGTAGAATCTAACGGTGTTTTTTTTTTGCCTACCGATTCGTTTTTCTGATGATCGTTGAATTTTTCGTTGCAGTTTTAGCCTCAGCTTTAGTGGTACCACAAGGCGTGCTGTAAAAATTTGTTTTTCATTTTATGGACAGAATTGATCAACCGAAAACTCTTCTTCTTTCAATTATGTGCAATCCTCGTACACACACACCAACCACTGAGAAAGTTTTCAAGACATGCACACATACCCTCATTCGATTATTCTTCAATCGAAAACTAAAAATCAATTACTCGAATAGTTTTCGTTCACAAAACCTGCGAAAGTGTACCGAATCGCGGTTGCCATTTCATCTGAACCGATCAGAACGAACACAAAACCATCGAGGATCACTTTTTATACATCTATCTCTAGGCTTGCATCTCATTACGAACGGTAAAGGTTAACTCAAGAAACGTCGTTTGTCATCGGAGTTGTCCTCTTTGGTGTACTACTATAACATTGAAGAGCTCTGGGCTCATTCGAACAGGTTAGGGGTCGCCCATCCTCTGCGTCTTTCGCCTTGAATTACGTCTATACAGTTGGAACTAGAATTTCTATCCAGCGAAAGATCAATCGTCAAACCTAAAAAGTTTGCTTAGCATGACATGAGAAGTTTGGCAATTTTTTATAGCCGTATTTTCTGAATTTGGAAAATTGTACAAAAATGATGTTGGGGACGTTCTGAATAAGGATGATATTTATTTTTAACATCTTCGAAATTCCGAAAATACTCTTTCCGATGAAATGAGCAAATTTCAACAGTCCAACTTTCCCAACTCTATTCTTCATTCAAAATGGGGTTTGACATTTTCGGATCACAAAAAGTCTGTAAATCTGACGTCTCCCATTGTGCTTTGATGTATGGGCTGTTTTGGATGGAGCAATACGCTGCAGTGTGCGTAGCTGTTGTTAATTATCAATATAATAGCCGATATTCGTGCGGAAGCTGTCCTCTATCAGAATACCTCGGGGTTACACGATTTGATCTATTAACCTGTCAACCGATCGTCGATCGAGAGAAATCGGAAGATCAAAGGCTGCAAACACGTTATTCTCTCGCGCATTCCGCCCGTCATTGCAGCACTCCAAGGTACATACCCATACCTGCAAGCGTTCTCCGAGTAGTAAGTAGTCGGTAATTCTGAATCCTGACTCCCGAGTGAGAATCGTAAATTTATCTGCATGTATAGTTGGTAGTTATGGATTATAAATATGATACGATCATCGAGAGTGGGCGGATGTGGAGAGCTGCAGTTGTTCGATGTTCAATGTATACCAACATAGGTAGGTACAGATCGCGTCTCTCATATTGCGATGCTGCTGCATCAGGAATTATATCTGAAACGTCGAAAGTCGATGTTTCTCGTGTCTTGTCGATCCATTCGTCCGTTTGCCTGTCCGTCCTACTTAAGTTAACTCTCTTATACGTATACCTACCTGGGTCGATATGTCACAATCGCTTTTTACTTTTAGCCGGGTCACGTTGCCTCTAGAAACACGATTTTCTCGTTAACAAAGGTACCTATTATATCCATGTGTATCTGGTACATGTATACGCGAACCATAAGGAATAGATACATCTTATCATAGCTTCAACTTGCATGTACGTGTGTTATACATGTACGTATTCATAGGTATATACCCACCTACTATCGTATCTATGCTACATGCGCTAGTGAACTCGACACTGGTCCATACATAATCGAGATTTATCACCTCCGGACTCATATACCTACATGGGATTCACTGTATCCTGCCAGTTCATGAACGTCTTTCCATCCCTACAGATCTTTATCCCCTTACCAGAGGGAGTTATGTTTTCTTGTTGCTGCATCAGCTTTGGAGCATATGTAATGAAGCGGCTAGGAGATTGTTGAAGGAAAAATATTGCGAGGATATTTATTGAGAAGTCGAAGATGAAGAAATCCTTGCCGTTAGGAATTATTCTGATAAAATACGAGTGTCTTTTTATATATCTTGAAAGTTGGTCGTGAGAAACTTTGACTTTCGTTATTAAGTCGTTGATGAATTTCGAGTCGCAGCTGTTTGATTTAGGATCAATGTTCATCGTAGATGAACGCCAGAGATGAAACTAATGAGATAACGTGCTGCTGTTTTTACGGAATTCCACTTTCCATAATAAAAAATTGATCAAATCAACTTTTTGGTGTTTGAAATTAGGTCGTTCTAGTAACTCCTTTTCTAAACTCACGTTTCTCTCATGCTCTATACACTAAGGGCCAGCACCCACGTGTGTCTACTTCCGATTTTACGGTATATGACACGTGTCGCACAAATGCCAACCTCGCGTGTGGCTTACCACTACATTGAGACAAAACGTAGCATAAATTACCAACTCAACACCTGCCATGGGATATTTCTAATTTCCTAATGTACTTAAAAATTAATCTTTTCTGAACATCGACAATACAGATAGATGCATCTACTACGAGGATTTTCACCATTCACAAGGTACCTTCCACGCAAATCGCACTCAAATCTTCGTAATATTCAACAAATGGAAACACACGAGAAATAAAAATTATTAGTTTAAAGATGATCGAGCGATCGATTCCATGCGATGGCTAATTTCCGGATGTGTTGATATTTAACGATTCAACTTTTCACCATCGAATAAATCAAAAATGAATAACGAGCTCATCCTTCCTCACGATCTTCAGTTTGATCAATTGTTTCGCTTTCCTGCGTTAATATCGATCATTATTTTATACGATTTTATTCCAGGCGACAACCTACTATTTGATTCCTTTCTGCTGCTTCGTAGGTTTTTTCCATGTTTAACAGAGCCTGCTGATTTTTGGGAACAAATTAAAAAGCTGACATGTGGTCAAAGGGCAATCATGAGCATGCATTGATAAGTCAACATTTCTTCTTCCGCAACTATCTACTGTACTTTGGGTATTCAAAGCTCGAGTTCACCTATAGATTCGATGAAAATTCTTCTACCTGCAGCTTCTCACTGCAATCTGAACACTGTAGAAGAAAAAAAGAAAATGCGAAACGGTTGAGTTAATCCAAGTTTTCATTGCCCGCGCGATGACCATTTAAGAGGCCGGTATATGATCAATTACTTATAAGGAAGAGTACTTTCCGTTTGATCTGGAAATGAAGAAAACCATTAATTTCTTGAGGAATTAGCTAATCTCCTGGAGTCTTTAATGATATGTTAAACGTACTCCAATTGTATTATGCGGCGATGATCTCCCGAGCACGAGGTATGGTATTAGACAGGCAGCCTCGCTAGATACGATATTTCTAAAAGGTGAAATTACCCGGTATGTTGTATGCATCGCTCTTTCCGCGTCTACCGTGTAATTAGATGATACGCTTGGCTTCGGAAGGTGCATCGCGATCGGTATACGATAATGGAATTTCTGGCGAAATGAGAAGAGAACTCTTTTCGCTCTCATGCTGCCAACTATCATCTCCAAAGTCCAGCCTGAGGGCTGTTCACCCTTGAATGATGATTCTCAATCATCTGCTCCACACGAAAATCCGCCCACTTCCCACGATTCCTAAACTTTGCGAATTTCTTTCCATTCGCCATTGAAACTCCATAGTAATTTCATCACATGAAATCAAATACACGGTTCAAAATTTTATTCCTGCCTTACACTCCTTTAGAATGGAGTTCTGGAGATTTAAAAAATACGACTCGAATATTTTCACCTCCTCCACAATATCGCAAAGTTTCGTGGAAATCAGAGGGGGACACTCGGCGATTACCATGGAGATTATTCGATCGAAAAAAGTGAAGAACGTGAAAAAGATTGCAAATTTGGAATTCGTCGTGCAAAATGCAGACGAAGATCGGAACTTCCGGTCGACGTATAGAGGTACCTACATGCGTACGTGCGTGTAACGTGCGTTTGTGGTCTGTGTCGGGTCGTCGCGACGCACAACGCCGTAATACTATTACGCTCGTCGGTTGGCGGGGTGAAGGGACGATCGGCCGGCTGCCAGTCATACGAACTTACCCGAAGTTTAGTTCGGGGCGATTCCGAAGTTGTCCTCCCGGTAAACCGAGACTTCGGAGTGCCGACCGCCGCGCGGGTCTCTTCAGCCGGTTAGAGTCCGTTGTTCGGCGGACCTCGTAGGAAGAAAACTGAACTTCGTTCGCGGCCGAACAAAAACGATAAAACAAAAAATAAAAAACGAAAAATCATACGATCGACTACATCCGCGATACTCGCGGACCGAAATCCCCCCCTACTCCTCAAACATGTAAAGATCATACCGATCACCCACCCCCTCGACTTACGATTAGTGCTTCACAATATGACGCGTGCCACGTGCTACTCGAAACGCGAATACTAGACAGTGAAAGTGCTCGATCGATCCTAAGATATCATCACAAGGTGCATGATCGGTATCCAGAAACACCGATCATCGCTGGATCAATCGCATTCGTAAGAAGCTCTCGCGAAGCAGACGCTCAACCGATCGCGTCTCCATCTACCCAACCGCACGGAGTCCTGTTCTACTCAACGTGCGAGATATCGCAAGGATTGGTCCTTGGAGACCCAGACGCGTCCTTGGGACCTCGAAATCTACCTGAACAGACGTTGCATTTATCTTGGTAAGGTATTGATTACCCTGCAATCTTCTTTAGCTGAAAAACTATCATCGTTCGCTTTCAATTCTGGATTTTTTGATCGGTTTCGATTCGCAATTAATCTTTAGAAATCGGGTTCGGTTCTTTGGTCACGGATGTTGTACTTTTTTCGTATAGTTCAGTGCCAACCGTGCGTGGGTTCATTGACAGACACGTGCTTTGAACATGAGATAACAATGAACCAACTTTCGGGTCAATCAAAACGAGTTAGTTACAGTGTATGTATAATCTCGAGAGTGATTGAAGCGATTTGTACCAATGAGCGAGTAAGTTGATCGAGTAAACTGAGGAGACGAACGTGTCGTTTATAAGCGAGTATTGCTCGTTAAAGAAGAGTTGGTTGGTTGGTTCGTTCGTTCGTTGAGTCACAGACAACGAGATTCGTTTCGAGGAAACTGTCGACCGTGCCCCGTCTAATTATAGAAATAAGAAGTACGAAGCAACGAGCTAAAAGCAAGTCTTCCGCATCTCCGCGATCTTCTTTATATTTATATATATTACTCTAGACGAAGGAAGTTGAAAGTTTGAAGCTTGAAGTTCGAAGTTGGGACTAGCCCTACCTTGTATCTTAACTTGTCTCTGGCCTATTAGTGAGCGAGTCCAGCAAACTCCCGAAATAACCATCCCTCGCGCTATTCCGACTATGCAAAAGGAGAAAATCTGCATTAGCTACTCAACTCTCTAAGAATATCAGCAGATGCCGCTCATTTCGAACCGACACTGTCTATCGCGATGACCGTGGTCATAGTTAGTCAGTGGCAGGTGTCTGTCTTGCTTGCCCAATTCCAGACGGCCCTTCGAAACCCACAATGCTTCAACGTCGAGATGATTATCATCGAAACCACTAAGTGGTCCAACATCTTACATCTGTTATCTTTAACCAAGGGAATTTCCCCAATCGTTTTTCGTAGAGGCCATCAGCTTCACGCTTCTTTCCGGTATCATTGGACCATTGATTCTTGTTTCCAAAAGTCAAGAGTGCAGTCGCGAGTAAATTGTGAGAGGATGTAGGTATTTTTATCCGTTGCAAAGGAATAAAAATGTCACTATACAGCAGGGAACCGGGTGATTTGGCTCACTGCAGTAACTAGGCACAGTCCAGATTTCGGCTCGTTCCATATACCTATCGTGATGAAAATACAATATCATATAGGATTGTGCATGTATGTGTGTTGAGCCTCGGAGCAGCTGGGTTTCCGGCTGAGGTCTGTGGGTCGGCCTTTAGGGACGGTGGTCGTCGAGATGCTAGAAATAATGCAACGCTCTACCTACCTACCAGCCAGATGCATTCCACAACGTAAACATTAGAAATAACTACTCTCGTACGGCACAGGCTTTTCCCATGTATTTATTTATTTGCTCAGGGAACATGTAACGAGAAAATGCTAACATTTACATTGGCTACGCCATAGGTACCGAAAACCAGGCAACTTCCTTATTACTTTATTCATGCACACGTATTTCTGCATCCTGTCGCATACATCATCCATGGATTAGCCGTTCGATCTGATCGATACACCATGAAAAACATTTCATCGATGTTTTACAATGTCGAATAAAAGATGGTCGGTTAGCAGCTTGTGAGTTGGTGGGCAGTTCGTGAATAGCTTCGAACTTTCGATAGTCTCTATGGAGTCATGACGGTGGAGTGTTACTAATCTAACTGATCAACAAAGAATAACTCACGAGATTTCGGAATACAGCAAAATGGCTTTGGGCTGGCGGCTTTTCACTTCCACATATCCGCGTACGTGTAAACCTAAAAAATGGTATACGTGATGGAAGAAAGGTTGAGCGACCCGGGAAAGGCGTGAATTACGATTACACAGTTATCGGTGGTTCTGACGCAACTGGCTATTTATACACGCCGATTGGTTTCGGGATTTCGATTTGATTCGAAGGTTTTTGACGGTCTTTCAAAGATCGCGTGTTTCTTCTGTGAGAGTACGTCAATCCTAACCGTTGCCTGCAATATATGAAATCATTGCTGACTGCAGTTGTCCTCGGAAATCTTAATCTACATTCTATACGTATTGCTAGGTCATTGTACGTCTTTGTAAAGAAACTTTCAACGCGAGCTTCACGGTTGTTTTTAATATCGCTTGCGTATAAATTAATCCGCACGTATGAGGCTCTATCGAAAGATAGGGGGCTCCTTATCGCGTTGATAATTCACCTGGTGCGCTATAAGCTGAAAGCTTTCGTCATCGTGGACGGTATAACGATTGAGGTCGAACGACCTCGATCTCGCAAATATACGCAACGTTTGTGTGATTTATTAGATGCAATTTTTCTCTAAACACTCGATTAGATGAATTTCGATTCTTTCACTTGCATACTGCTGCCTGGTTGTGGTAGAAAAGTGTCGATTTTACTCCAGAGGATGATGAAAGGGGCCGCATTGAAACCGGAAGCGATTCGTTCGAGCGGTATATACCTACTCTATTTGTAGCTTTTTTCAATCTTACTTTATTGCATCTCATAGTCTTCACCGAGCAGGGATGCACTTGTGCTCTCTACGTGTACAGGTATGCCACTATCTTCCTGCTATGAACGAGCAAGTCGTGTAATTAGCCTAACCGCACCTTGATTCAAGCGTTCGAAAAACCGCAATGTTTTTGAAGACTGCTACTGTAATGTTATACCTACCCTGATAACTGTATGGTATAGAACCTGCAGAGAATATCAGTACATATACGAATTACACCGCGTCGAATATTTTTGTTGCTGCATTTTTTTATACTTCCTTTTTCAAGATATCTGCCATTTTATTACCGCGGAAATTAAGCCAATTAATAATCATTGATTGATTAGAATAATTATCCATTCTTAGTTTATAGCCGTATACGTTTCGTGCCACGAAGTGATTAATCAAACAAGTATCGACCGCGAATGTGATCTGATCATGATCATGATCATTGGGAGTTGCACAGATGCAGCCTGGTATGTTTTACCTTGTTTCAAATTGGACGAAAATATCTTTCTTCTCAGAATTACCACTTACTTCAGTAGACCGTGAAAATTGCGCGCAAAATATTGCGCACTTTGAAGCACAAGGGGAATCGATATTTTGGCTAGGTTACCGTGGGTCAGTTCAGACAGTGAGGCTAACGTAAGGTGAGGTACAGTTCGTGCCAGCTAGCGATTATGCCACAAGCCCGCCTAATGTCTACCGGGATAATCATAGTTCAGAATCACCTTCAGCTCGCGATAGGTTATTTCATAAAACTGTATCAGTCATGTGTTAGACTTTGTGGAGGCATTAGCATATAGGGAAGCACACAGCACGGAAAAGGGATCGCGCGTAAGACGTAAGCCGAGTAATGGCCTTAGCACACAAAACTCCACAAGCCATAAGCATAAGCCATATACCACAACGCATACACCTTTATAATTCCCAAGTATGACCTGTGATGGTATATCTTTACATATGACTTCTACATTCTGCTTATGGCTTACGAAGTTCCATGTGCTTTGGCCATAAGCCTAGTTAAGGTGTAGGTACAGTACTTGAAAATAGTCGAGATATAACTTCCGGTATAAGACGTAGAAAGAACGGAAAGTAGTTTCGTAATACAACTTTATGACAAGTGGGCCGGGAGTTGGATTAGCACTTTACGACTGTGAATAGTATAATTCTAATCAAATGCAATGAAAGCAGAATACGAGAAAGAGGAGGCAATCATTATTCTGTCAGCGTAATTTCTTCTTTTGATATAGAGAGTAGGTAGGTTGGTAGGTACCTATACACAGTATGTAAGTAGGTAATCGCTGAGAGTATGTCGTGCAATTTATTGTTGGAAAAGTCCGAGTCGCGCAGCATCGGCCATATTGGAAATCTGAACGTAAAGAGCAGAAAAAGGTACCAACAGAGAAAAAAAAAAATCAAAAAAAGACAAAAAAGCCGGTTTAATTCACCCGTAAAATGGTCCGATTACGTGCCTTGACGGAGACTCTGTTATTTGCTACGTAGTCGAAGCTTAGGAGCGGTTAGAAGCGGTTAACAGCAGTTGTAACAGCGGTTAAGCACGTTTAATCGTATAAGAGAAATTTCGAAGACTTACGAGAAAGAAGGTGCTATTTGGAGCAAAGAGACACCATACTCTTCAATAAGTTTGAACTCGGTTCGAAATTTGCATAATTGTGTTCTTGGAGTTGAAGAGAAAAAAAAAAAAAAAAAAAAACTGGCTGGGATATCAGGCAGTGATAAAAATTCGAAAATTTGTCGTGAATTCATATTAGTACGTCATAAAATTCGATCGGGAAGTTATAAATCCTATTGAAATTCAAGTATTTTCGTCTTTTTTGATTTTCTCACGCAAAGAGCGAAGGATCATGGTATGGTGCCTTCTCGATCGTTTGATGTGAACAAATGTGCAGTGCTTATATGAAAGGATCTTTAGGATCCGCCACGTCAACCTGCAGTCACGTTTTCTTCACGCGCGTATACTTATACGCAAGCGGACGCGAATGTATACGTGCAAGATGTGACGCGGTAACCGCGATCGTTTCGACCCAAAGAGGTACAGTAATTTAATCCCTAACGACAACAAGTGTTTTCTAGTTTTCTCCAAACTCCTACCATTAGGCACGTTAGTAGTTATAACGACTCATGAATATCTCAGAATCATCGACATACTATACGTATGCAAAGATTAGACGTAGAATCGCAATCTCCATAATCTTCATCGCACTTTGCACTGTGGACAAGATGCGGATCGCCGTATCATTTCTGCAGAAGTTCATATGAAAAGGACTCATTCGTTTCAAGAAAGTCCGGATGGGGTTGAAGTTTCAAATTTCAAAAGTTCCGAGCAGCCAAAATTCTGAAGTTATTTAAAACGCGATTCTGAGTTTCTAGAAACGTTAGGGTTTAGAACTTGGAAATTCCGAAAGATTGAAATGCAGATCTATCGAAGATCCGTGAGTTAAAAACTCAGAAAGTCCAACAATCCGAAAATTTAAGAAAAGCTTATGACGAAGCTGTCATAGGAACGACATTCGGGGAAATAATCTTTCTGAAAACTGTCAGTCGATAGTATAAAAATTTGGAATTCTGATCTTTCGCAATTTTTGAAATTCGGAATTTCGATCTCGCCCTAGTAAATCATCGATCAGGGAATACTCTTTCGCATAAATTAAAAGTTCCGTTTTGCCCTTCCGTCGAGATTATGTACATTGTGCCAGTACTGAGGATTTAGAAACTGTTTCATTCCCATGGATTGTTTTCCGTATACGAGCTCAGCTGATAATTGTCGGTGTTTGCGGAGACTGTTTTGAATTCTTGGAAGATATTGCAACGAGGATCCGTTAACCTACCGCCTTATGTTGCATTCGTTCGAACCTCTACGTAATTATTAATTACATGGGTTGTTCATTGTTCTTTGTAGACGAGAAGTTATACGAATCCGTGCTTCGTTAGGGGCCACCGGAAACGACGTTATTGGACGTGAGCACGTGCCCGAGAACGGGCAGTTCGAAAACCCGAACGATATAAACTTCTTGGGGTACGCAAATACGAACTAAAATCGCAGTGGACGTGACTTTGGTTCACTGTTTAGTCTCGTAAGATTCCGATCCATAGAAACTGTGGAAACGTGTTGGTACTTAACATACGACTTGACGTTCCTCTACCAAGGCCAGCTGTTTTTACGTGATTTTGATTTTTTTTCCTCTCGTTCTCTGCTTGTGCGAAACAATCCTACTGTTTCTCAACTCCAGAGTAGGTAGTTCTTATGGAAATGCAAATTGTCCACTTGGATCCGCTACACAAATGAAACTGATTGCGAGATTCACTATATCAAGACGTACCAGTGACAAACGGAAGTGCTAAATCTTTCTACACTTCCGTCAAGTAATGAAGATGGACTTGTAATTTCACTTTGCATTATGACTTACGGTGGACCAAGTCATCAGTCAGTTTCCGCACCCTATTCATACCCTGCAAAGTTATACTCGACAATGTTTAAGGTGCACAGCTATTCGCTATCGTAGTCACAATTGCGTCACAAAGAGTATGTCTTATGTAAATATTGGTAAAAAGTTTGTTGCTTCAGTTTTGCACATTGGTAAAATTCTTTTTGCCTGAAAACCTTACGTCATTTGTTGTTGGTCGTTCTTTTGGGTAGCATTATTCGATTCGTGACGTAGCTGAGCATTCAGGAATCACGTATATCGATTGATACTTCAAAAAATTGTCCCGCTGTTGATCGGGGCGAGAAATTTATACGTATATATGTGCAATATATGTAGGTACATACACATGTAGACACGTGCGTAGAGATTTGTGTAAAAATCTAATGGGATATCATTTCAATGGATGTGGTTGGATAAATGAAAAAGATCACGCGAGCGTAACACTCGGTTCCAGGCGGTCTGTACGGATCTTGGTTGGGAGTTTGGACGAAAGGTAAAAAGTAAATCACTTGCAAATCACGCTAGTCTAACGGGCTGTGCCAGACTTCATCCATCTGTATCCTATCCTCTCTGTTTATTTCTCTCCTCTTTCTTATTATTCTTTACCTCGCTTTTCGCTCTCGTGGCTTTTGTTCCACGCTTCGTGGGTTCGCGTTTTTTTCACGAATTCGTGCAAGGTACATAAATAAATTCATGCCCGTGTAACGGTGCCCCATGTTTTCATCCTCCTTTCGCAGATTGCCTTCAATTATCATTTTCCACTCCCCTCACTTCTCATATCCTATATCATTTCGGGCGCGTTTGTCGACAGTTCAGTTACACAATGTGTACATACATACTATACATATTGACTGTATGCAGGAAGCTTACGTCCTGAACAGAAAACAGCATGATCCCGTGTATTTGTCACTATATACGTCAAGCTTCAGCGATTCACGCAGTTGCTCTCTCGGACCGTATGATTTTACTTCCGGTCACGTGATAGATCTACATCGTTCACATGCATACCGACATTCATCCTTAACATCCATCCTTGATTACATACCACTTGCCCACAGACACTTTGCCTCTTATTACTGTAATTCCAGGATACGCGAGCTCCTAGATCTCCAGTTTTCCTTTACATATATAAACCCTATATGCGTAGTAGATACGGCATCAGTCGGTCTTTAGTCTTGCCTCCGTGTTCTTGATTGATTGCGAGTTCCTTGTTTTTTTTTTGTTTTTTTTTGTTTTTTTTGTTTTTTGTTAGTCAGCTGTGTGTATCAGCTGGAGGAAAAGTTGCATGCGTCTTCACTCGAGCTTGACTTATCGATAAGATTGTTTTAGCTTGGGTTATAAATACACAAGCTTCACGATCTCTCCTATGCCTGCAGTATAAATTGGACTGTTATTATACGTCTCGGCTTAAAAACTGATACATATCTCGCCAATCCTATTGAATCTTCGGGCGATTCTATGGCTCTGATGACGTCTTTCGAAAATGCGACGCAGCTGTGGACCAATTCCATTTTTATACGAGCTTATTGGTTTATGAAACGGTCAGAGATATGTATTTTGAAATTTTTATATTCATCGTCAGCAGTTGAATAATAAAAAATCAACTTTCATCCATGCCTACGGATTTAGATAACCTACGATCGGTGAGCTTTGGGAAATATTTCACAGACTCGGAGTAACGCGATGCTGCGTTTTTCGGTTTGTATAGAAAACCTAGTTTCCGGTATTCGTCATCGTTTTTTATTTTTGTACGTTTTAGACCGAGTTTATTGAATTTGACTTTGTCGGTTTTGTCTGCTTGTCTGACGTGAGTTGCGGCCGTAGAAATCGACGACTCCAATACTGTTGGAAGTTCCATAATGTACTTTTTATTTTTTTCTTATTGCTTGTGAAATTATTCTCTATCTACAACTTTTGCAACTTACTATGTAAAGGGATGGGTTTTATTAGTTTTCAGAGTTTATTATATGTACTACCTACATCGCGTGTTAACGGATGCAGCCGTTCCTCTGCTGAATCGTAGGTTTCTATCTATCATAGAAACTGAGTTTCCAAGCTACAGTTGTTGAATTTGATTACTCGAAGCATGATAGGTTTATCGTAATTTACCCGAAGATACCTCGCCATTAGACCCGAAGTAATTCTCAAATTGCCAAGATCTCGATCTGGCTATAAATTGAAGAAACGTGATTTTCGCCACCTTGTTGGTTTATACCTACTTCGTGTCGCTGCTAAAATGAAATTAGCACGACGACCTATCAGCTGGCGAGTTATTTGTACAACCAACGGCCTCGTGCTTCGCATAGAATCGCGATGTTCCAGCTCGACCTGGGATATTTAAGTCCCAAGGAATCTGCTCCGAGGAGGATTGGGATTATGGTAGCTCTACGAGCCTCACGAAGTGGTGGCTGCGATCGGTTTAGCGCGTTCAGATCATCGGCCGTTGGGACGTTCGTCTCGAGTGTCGAGGCTTGGAATAGGCGTCGTGCATCGTTCCGCACGCTCGATGGCTTTTTTTATTTATTTTATTTTTCTACGTATATCAATGTGGATCAGTCTCCGATGAGGAACAGATTTCTCTCGGTGACGAGATTTTGTGGAATTTGAAATTGGAGAAACAAAGAAGGAAGGGAAATTCGATACTATAAACCTTCCTCAGAATTTTTTTTTTTACCAGTTTTTTTTTTCTGTATGAACTGATTTTCTGCTCCGTATCCTATGGACTTCCAGGTGCACAGATGACTAAACAAATACGGCAATCGTGATGGCCTGCCTCGCCCGTATCATTACAACGTGTGTAAATTATTACAATGGCTGCCCAAACGGAATATACAACTTGAATAGGGCCTAATTGAGGTCGTGAAACATGTGGCCGTTAGTATACCCGAAGGGTTAGCGAACTGCCACTGCAGTTGTCCGGGTGACGTCATATGCGTCAAAAAACTCAAAAAACCACTTGTTTTATTATGGCTAGACACATGTTGCTGGCTGAAACACTTCACTCGAAACACCACGCCATTATAACCGCTGCTATGCTTCTGACCGCGTGAAATTGTTACGGTTTCTCTATCCATTGTCTTTTTCCCTTTTTTTTTTTTTTGTTTCTTTTCTCTTGTCCTTCAAGCTTTGCTTTGCTCTCCTGTGAAAAAAAAAAACCCTATCGAGGGTTTAGCATCCAGCTTCTAAACTTGCGGATGAATTCATTCAGTTTGAGAAATGGCGGTTGAAACTGCAATATTTGAACACGTCGTTAGCTCGGACTCGTGTATTCGCACTTCGACGATAATCGACGTTAATCTTCCGCTCGAAACCTGTTTACAATTTATTCCTTCGCCCATTTAATATATCTATATATATATGTCTGCTAATAAATAACGAATGGCAAAAATTGGACAGACTTGATTTAATGAGTCTATAGTCTCCAAGCGCGGTGAAAGCATGTATGTATGTACGTTCGGCTGATACAGTTTCGAATAATTATAGAGAAAAATCGGAGCGATTTTGGTGATTGAAAACATAGTAATGCTGCAGGATTGTATTTGCTATTGATCGTATAAAATTGTTTATTTTTTTTCCAACCGTAACGATCTCTCGTGAATATATGTATTGGTACATTTGGCAATCGAAATAGAAAAGAACGATTATTAGCTCTAATAGGGGAGGGATTGATGCCGGGGTTAATACCCAGGAACATATTCGTTACACCTGGGCACACGTGCTACGCACATGTTGTTGAGTATGTTGAGTGAAGTGAAGAGAACGAACGATTCAAATCGAGAGGATTGTAAGATTGTTCAGGCATCTGTACTTACGGGAATGGCTTTCATATAAAAAAATGTCCAGTATATCGCGATAAGCTATCGCCAACTCCTTTTTATAGCTGTCAGCGATAATGAAACGATGCGTCTGGCGCGATAACAGGATGGAATTTAAGTCGCGGTGGAATTTGAGAACGTGTATTGTTACACGATTCATTATAAACGTCATTTACGTTTTTGGTATATCCAGATTTTAGCCGTTATACCTACCCGTTTTCGAGTGCTGATCGCGTACATCATCCGTGGGAGGTTGTCGAAGACTTTGGTTCGAATTTCATGATGTAATTCATGATTCACTTGAGTCATGAGCTATTCGTGTTGCAGACCTTTTTCGTTTGGTTTCAGGAAGGGAGAGAGAAGAGTGTTGAATGAAAAATTCCAGAGTTTTGGGAAACAATTTCCGTTTCGCTTGAGAAGAGGAAGCCGTTACCCTATTTCAAGTTCTCACAAAGCGAATGAGCGAATGAAGTAAAGAAATACAAAAAACAAAAAACGCAGTCATACGTTGCGAAAACTCAAAGCGAACAGCGAACACCCGTTAACCTCGATTCGAGGAAGTATATAGTGGCGACGACCGCTTCGTTCGAGGAGGAAGAGGAGAGGGACCATCGGCGTCGGCGTCGCCGTCGACGTCGACGTTCGAAGCAACAAGCAACGTCGTTTCTTTTCGATACTCACGTCGTTCTTCCTGGCAGCTCTATACTTAGTTACGGGCGACTCCTTCGTGCCTGACAATGAGTCACGACGATTGCTAAATATCTGTTAGCGAGAGGATCATTCAGGATTTATTGACGCTTTTATAATCCTTTTTATTTTTATTGATTTTTTTTCCTTCGTACACGATGCGTAGGTACATTCAATTTCACAAATTGATAGCCAATAATCTTATTTTTAACATTTTGACAAATAATTTAATAGCTTTTTTCATTGATTTGTCAAAGAAAAAGAAAACCGAAGTCGAACGTGGAATCGTGAACTTCTTTTAGTCCTCCCCTCTTCAGGAAATCTCTGCGACTCTGTATTTTCGATCGAACCTGTTTTCTAAGAGGTTCTATTTCTTTGCGGTGAAATAAAGAAAGAAGAATAAAAAAAAAGGTTAAATCTGGATCAAGTGAAATGAATTATCGTGACAGGTGAACAGGTGAAAGTTTATACCTGTATTCGTTCAACTTCGTTTGTATTTCGTTTCGAATAAAGCCGTATAGGATTCATGCCTATGTGCCGCACGTAGGTGAATTTTTCATCTGAATTATGTATCTTCTCCAATTTGGCTAATGCAGTATATCGGCGGTTAAATCCAGTAGCGAACGATCGAGGCACGTGCATCGGCGAAAAATATAGGGGTGATGCGTTTGAAAGGGTGGCTAGATTGTAGTGAATTTTCTACTGGGGGCTCAACGGGGCCCTCTTTCTTTCTTCCTTCGCTTACTGCTTGATTTAATATGATTAAGCTCGTCTAGTGGTTGGCTGGTCGCTAGAATGAGTGAGTCACAGTGTGCCATATACGTGGCATGGCATGTGGGCATCGTGCATACAATAAACTCCTCTCATCTTCTACCCAGCTTCTTCCATCTTATCTTATTTCATCTCTGTACGGTCATAACCAGACCCGCCCGCGCCGGCTTAGTTCTAAGATATATGCATTTCCTCTCTAAGTCCTGCGATAACTTTTGGCCTTCTATTTTAGGTGAAATTTTGCTACACGATTGTTTTGGAAGAAATAATAAAAAGCCTCATATGTCGTGTGAAAAAAAAAAAAAAGAAAGAAAATTGAGAAGAAGTATTTTTTTTAGACGAAGTAATAACGTGAATTATTTCTATTATTAATTAGCAAAATTTCTTTTTAACTATCATATTATGGGCGGTTTTCTCCAGACAAGAATTTATTGTTTCTTTTCGGAATGAGGCCGGAAATAAGTTTAAATAAATTTAGGCCCGCATGACGTCAACGGGAAAAATTCCATCCAACTCTTCTCGACCGACGTCGCGAAAGTATTCTAAACTTTTATCACCTTGTATATCTCAGTAAATTGAAAGCCTTTCAACAGTTTTTATAGAACACGAGAATCCGAGCAGAAAATAAGAGCTAATTAAATTCCCGTTAATTTTAACACTGTTAAGTTTAGACTACTTGTTTGGAAACGCTGTTCAGCTATACGCCCAATTGTTTCCAGTTTCCGCTTTGCTTATATACACGAACTAACCCAAATTCAAACAGTTGTTGTTCTACCCGCCTGCCCTTCGTTTTTACATTTTTTTTTTTTTTTTTTTTTTTGTACTGAAACCATATTCCGAGAGTATAACAGATTTGCCGTTGAGCTTCGCGAAGTGCAAAAGCTTTAACGTTGTACATACCGTCGATCATCTTCCAAGTCTTCTGTAAAATTTTAGACAAAACGACTAGATCATTATATATTTATACAGGCGTTGGCAGGAATCAAAGATTGCCTGTGGTCGGCACTAATAGGAAGACTTTACTCTTAATTGCTGCTATATGATTTTATACTCCCTATAAAACTTTCCCTCACATCATTAATTCCATGGTACAAAGTGCGACAAATTATATCAGTGCCTACTAATTAGGTATTACCCAACATTAGGAACGAATTACAAATTTTCTCCATCACATTTCCAACGTCATATTAGAATTAGGCATGAATCGGAAGTCGTAGTTCATTCGAAATGGGAACGAAAGTTGCCTCGTAAGAACTACTGCTTTGTCCAGTTTCTAGCAGAGTTGTTTGGTCCTCCATTGTTGGCTCTCTCGGCTTGGCTTGGCTCGGCTTGGCTCAGCCTCGGCTTGGTTTGGCTTGGCTTGGCTTGGCTTGGGTTAGCTCGCTAAGGCTCGTGCCCTTTTGATTTGAATAAAAGATTCTTGTCGGCTCCGGCAAAGCTCGAGTACGGGTTCTCGGAGGGACCGAGACGCGCCGCCCGCAGGTTAAGGCCCAACAACCAACGGAACCTTCCGACCCAACGGACCGAAGGGCCCCAAGGATATAGGTATACAAGTTTACACTATTCAAGGCCGCAGGGTCTCAGCGACATCAGACAACACACAAGCTTTCACTCTAACGAAACACACACATACTGCTACAGGGCGCAGGCTCGGCAAGACTCCTTCAAGACTCCGAGAATAAACTCAGGGGGAAAAAAACTTTGTTCAAACACTTCCACATTCTGGGTACTCACTTATGGAAGATATTTCATCCTGTTCTGCATAGAAATCGGTTGATTTTTCTGGTTTTTTATGGTTTCAAGTACTTTTTTGAGATGCTGATAAGTGTCTGTCGGACTGACAATGAAATGACTTCGTAAGGCGTTGATAAGTGCGAATTAATCCAGCTCCGATCCAAAGGAAATGGCATCGAATGATTGTTGCGAGTCACGAGTTTGCAAGTCACGAATAACGATTTTTTTCATCTTTTTTCTATCCCCTTCTATATTCCGTTCGGTAGTAGATCGACGGTTGGCTCAAGGGCGTGCAGACACATTTGAATTAGAGTTAATCTTTCGACTCAGCACGAGCTTGAGAATAGATGTATTACGTATACGTACTACCCTGAGGATACAAAAGCGTGAAATCGCTTCGTTCTGAAATCGGTAGTCGGCACTTTGAGAATTAACGATCTCCGCGACGAAGCGTACGATTTTAGGATTTGCATCAATTTAGATACACTGTCGAACTTATAAGGCCTCAGCTTCGTCAACCGTTACGCAGTTGGATTTTCCCTAATAATGAAATCTCTGATCATTTTATCGTGGAATAGAATTTTTCCTCGCTCTCGCAACTCTCCGCAACTAGACGAAGTAACGATCTATAATATCGCTTATTAATTCCATTTCACTTAACCTTAGCGATAATAACGATTCTTAGTACACAGACATTGCGGTTATTATATCTAATCTAACTTTCAAGCGATATCCACCTCTCGATATCGCAAATATTTATTTACTCCGGCAACCGCCACTTTTACTACCGGTCTTTAGCCATTACCTACCTTTACTTCGTCGATCACGATCCATCGTCTTACAATTACACGGTATGATCGAGTCTCTTATAGCCAAACCTTGTATCATATTGTAATCCAATATCGCCTAGTCGCTCTTGTGATCCTGTGATATTTCAGCATACTTACCTATGATATCTATTTACCCACATCGCGAGGACAGACTCGGATGAATAGTCTCGGAATGATCGATCTTTGAAAAAGACATAGAAACTAAGGGAGAGTGTATATAGGAGCGAGAATTTATTTTTATGTTTTTAAAATGAAAGCGGAATAGACAAGGCAAGTAAAACAAGCAGATATGTGGGCCTGATGTGCAGCTGGTTACACCTGCTCGTTCGTTTTCCTGCGCGTCCACGTTTTAACCCCCTTGACTCAACTGTAGGAGTCGTTTCTCTATTTTCACCTGGTTCAACAAAGCCCGGTGAAACAGGGTGTGTTTTTTTCACCTATTTCCGTTCCACCGAGATGCAACATCCCTTCCCCCTTTCTTTACTAGTTGCGTTTCCTCTTTGCTGCAGCTTAGATACTCAGCCTTTACCTTTCTCGTAACGCACGATCAACAGATTTATGGCCCTCGACTGACAGACGCTTCGATAAATCGATAAATCAATAACCAGATACACGCTGAGAGTCAGATCGAGTATGGGCCAGGTGAGGGAATTATTGAAAAGAGACAAAAGCCGTTGTACCACTTCGTATACGATTTTTATTCATTCTTTCTTCTTCCTCGACTTTATAGCAGCGAAAATCGTGAAACTCGCTGCTTCAGCTTTGAGGCAGGCTATGCACTAAACCCTTTAGTAACTTTGACGAAAATCCTGAAACCGTTGGTAACGAAGGATTTAAGGGGGGACTTCAGTGGAATTTGGATGAAATCCATTTTGACATCTTCAAAAAGACTTGAAAAAAATTTAATAAAAAATCGCTCCCTACAAAAGTTGGTTATACCATTAGTATGTGTATTGAAAAAGAGTCTGAAGGTTCTGCGATGAAAATGTAGACGCAAGGAACCCTTTGCAATGGTATGCTGGAAATTACCTGCAAAATTTCAGATTTCATGCAAATTTCAACCAAGTCCCCCAGTTAATCACCTGCGACTTTGTACCGTACCGTTTTACAGCAATGGTACCCATACCGATCTCACACGGAAATATTTTCACGATAATTCCAATCTTGGCGGGGACTCGAGCGTGAATTATGTACTACTTAAGGACCAATACCAGAGTCTAGTAGGTCGTGTCATGGGATAAATGCATACCCACCCATTTTACGATCTTTTAATACCATCATGCAACTTTCCCATGAAACCGATCGCGGACTCCCGGTGTGGGCAGACGTCCGTACGCGTAGATACGTATGCACCTATACGCGTATTAATCAACGGGTGCAGGCAACCGCGCGGTGAAGTTTTATCTTAAGGACTTTACTGATCGCGGCATCAGTTAGACGCCTCGTTTATTCTTACTTTCTTGACTCTGCAAGTATGTGCTTTGCTGTAACGCTTCGATGAATGCTATTGAAAACACGGACGTAGGTCCGTATATTGACGGACGCTACAGCAAACCGGACGAGTTTTCTGCGTAAAACTATATCGGGGCTGTCGTTTGGATTATCGTAAATTTCTCTGACCAAGAGAAACGAAGATTATTGATTGTCGATAGAAGGATTGTAGAATCGTTCGATAACTCCCTATTGGATACCAAAGCTGAGTTCGCAATTTATTCACATATTAAACACGTTCAGTAACCATCAAGCGAATTAAACTCTACGAGTCAGGTGCGCTATTAATGCTTCTGACATACGGGTCAGGAACAGGAAATTGTTATTATAATTGGATACATCACGGTTGAATCAGTGACGGTAATTTTGTTCTTCGATCATCGGAAAGAGAGATTTCATATACGAGCTTATATACTTGATATTCAAGATGTCACGATGTCATAAATATCTACGGATTGTCATCGGCTATCAGACTGGACCTTGAGACCAGCTTTGAGACGTCAAATTCACCTAATTTTAGAGAAATTGTCACGTTTCCACTGATCGTAGAAAATTAATGACCAGAGAAGGATGAAGAGACGATAGTCAGAAATAGAATGGGAAAAATGTAAAAATTACACACAGTGTCGGCGGTGAATCGAAGGCTGTAATTTATGAATTTATGAAGAGCGACAGTTGGGCTAGGCGCGATGGGTGCGCCGGAATACAGACCTGAGAGAGTTCTTTATCTTATGAGACGGTAAAACCTAGTCGTATCCCGAAAGCCCACTGATTTACGAGTCGAGGAGGCTGAAGCCTCGGCCCATACCTGCTGACCTCAAGTAATCTATGAGCCATAAGCATCGGGAATCCGCCCCGCAATCAAGTAGAAACGTGCTTTCCGCTCCCCGAACCCCGAACCCCTTTACTTTTTCTTGCCTTTTAACCTCTAAACTTTTTTACGGATTCTTGAACTCACATGATCCTAACAGTGCTAATCACCGCGCCCTTACCAAAGCCAACTTCACCAAGAAGTAGAGAGAAGATTGTTCAATGACGATCCAAACACACTATCAAGTTCCTATCGTCATTCGAAACTTCTCAATTAGTCGATATCAATTTATCACTACCTCATTATCCTTTACATTTTTATGACCGATATCTGTTCTGTTGGAATATTTTTGGTCGATGATTAACCGGATATCATATCTCGTTTTTCGAAGTTCAGTTTCTAAATTACACACGTCTCTGTGATTATACATTCGATCTTTGACACTGCGTGAAAAAACCATAGTAAGTCCCATAGTAGCTACAACCCTCAATTATTATCACCTTTTATGGAATTGTGAGTATCCTTTTTATCCATTCCCCGTGACAACTTAACTTTAATGTGCTATTCCGTCATCATTATAGTATTAGGCATGTCTCCAGAAGGCTTTGCTGCGTAGCCACGCGAACTCGTAATCATTTTTTCATCATGGACTTACTTCACTTTCCTTCATTTTTATCGCTTGCTTAGGTACCCTCAGTGAGTTCTATCACATCGCATACTCTGTACATATAATAATGTAGAATTTGAGGTCATTGTTTTTTGCTTATTATTCATGACCTGGAACTAGTAGTATCGTAATTGTTACACCGAGGGGTTGACGGACACGTGCGTAGCACACGGAAGTGCCAAATTATCAGGGCACTATATCGATCCTAGAAAAAATGAACAGCGAAGGGTGTTTTACTATATGTTTTCATCCCTACTGCATGTATTATACGTAATATACATATACGTATACTTCATGCTAAACATCCTTACGAAAAGGATCGATAATATTGATCGGATTCTCGGTCGCTGACCGCTCTCTGGAGCCCTACCATTGGCCAAGGGCTTTGCCACGCGTATCGAGGACATCAAGGAAGCACAACGAAACAACCCACAACAAACAGGATACTCGGTTGGAAGTTTAACCGTGGAAAATTCTCGCGTGACAATAGGAAAAGTTTCCCACCCGGCACGCCTACCAACCGTTCTAACGCCGCGCCGCGGCACGGGTGCCCAACTTTATTTATTACCATCGAAACTTGACACGTTTTGCAATTATGTTGTATGGGGTCATTGAACGTGTTATCATTCACAACGAGACTTGATCAGCTTTTGTGTACCACGTCAACCGTTGAAATTCTCATTGTTTTCACCCGCACTATGTGTCGATCTAGCGGCTATACTGTACGAGATCATTTTTAGTAGATTCTATACAACTGAAACTTTCATGCATTAAGTACCCATTGAATTATTGTTATATATTTTTGATTTTTTCTTAAAGATCAACACGCGACAACTATGGGTAATATTTCACTCGATAAGATCTATTTTTGCCCGAACTAGAAAGCAAACGCGTGACAAAAATTGTTAGACAAAGTTCTCTTACGACACTTTTACTCTTGAGTATATAGATATTGATATCTCTGTATGTATGTATGTTCTACATACACGTCTTACACGTAATGTGCATTTTCTCAGAAAAACAACTCCATTTATCTATACACCTAATCCAATCGTCTAGTTCTGTGGGTATCCAAACTACACAAACCATTAGAGAGAATTAGAAATTCACTCGAACATCGAGCTTACTTTTGCGTGTTACTCGATCATTTTCATCGTGATTAAAAAAAAAAAAAAAAAAACGATCAGCGAATTATATGCACCCTCTTCGACAGATTCGAAACTCAACCGTTCCATATAAACGCCAGTTATCGATCGGTATTAACCACGTTATGCTCGCTTGAATTACGACCAGGCTTCGCGTGACATTTTCGTGCAGTTTGTTCGCAGGATCATTAATCACGCGATTTTATCACTGGAGTGCGTTGTGGATATGACTAACTGAGTCAATCCCTTAGTTTTTCTACCGCCACGTTCAATATATATTACGTGTCGTTTCTTGGTCAGTCGGTTAAGGATTCGTAGGAATTATTGCTCACCATTTTTGCTCACTTCGAATTATATCGCGTTACTTTCTGCGGGATTTATTCAATGCCTTTTTGTTCTTCTCAATTGAAATCTGTCGAATGATTTCTCATGTCAATCAGATCTCGATGATGTTTCTTATATACTAAGAGATATGAATATTCATTTTTCGAACCGGATGTTATTCTACTTGGTATAAGTAGTACAAGATCCAGGGTATATCAGACTATCAGTTTATTACTCATAACAATTTCCGCCGAGCTAGAAAACCAGTTTTCGGGTTTTCAGGATGATAGTAACAAAACTAGGTTAAAATCATTTCACGGCTGGGCACGGCTGGGTGTAGAACCAGTGAAGGTAATCCACCTCGGGTTTGCTCCAGAAAGATAAGAGCGAACGATGGCTGGGGCAGTTGCAGGATGAATACAAGTTACCAAGTGGCGTATGTCATCGAAACGGACATTTCCTGGCTACCAATATATATATTTGTCCGTTTCTATAACGCGATTAACATATACGTGTATTCAATCATAATAATTATCCTCTCAATTCGTCTTATTAACTTTCGATGTAACGAGAACGCCGAAAGTACCAACTCCTATGGAAGAACGCCCCAGTCCCTAGGGTGGAACATTTGGTATCTAAAAAACGTGTGACCCTACAGCCGTCGTTCGTTAGACATATGTGAGCCTCCCACGCATTCAGCAGGGAGGACCGTGACGCCGCGACGCCACAACGCAGGCCAACAAGGATCGTCAATAAATTGATACGCGGGTTACAAATTGGCTCAGCGTGGCCTCTCACGTGTCGCGTACTTGCAATCAAATCCATGGCTACGTGTCATTATTTGCGGTACATACATAATTTCAGGTTACTGGAAAAGTTAATTGACGTCTCATGCGGGGCTCTGGTATTATGCAGTCAATTTTAATCGTACGCGGAATGTGAGCCTCCTGGATTTTTCAATCTTAACGGTCAAGGTGATATCGCGTTTGTAAGTCCCGGAAACTTTTGGCCATTTACACGCAACCAGATCGATCGTTTGTGTATTTGTTATTCAAATGAGCCAGCATTCAATTTATGTTTCTCAATTCTTGTATCGAATTACTAATAACGAATTATCCTCCTCCGAGGGTATATACCTCGGAGTTTTACAAGGAAATTCAGAAACACGCGAATCGCACGAACCCAGATCAGGCCAAATTTTTCATCCCGTGCGTGTCTCGCTAAAGCATGTATACACAATTTTGTACAACGCGTTTTACTTCTAAAGCTTCACAATTCTGCGGGCATATTTTAATCCCAATGATGGCCGATGGCAGTCACGCCCATGCACGAAGGGATCCGTCGAAGTTGGGATGGGTCACGTATTTCCTTTGGTACAAATCGTGATCGTTCCACACGTATGGTCCCAGTGGTTAAAAGATAGAGTGACCAAAAAGTCGGCGATATCACCTGAAATCTGAAGAATTTCACCGGTACAGAAACTGGCGTAAGAAAAAGAGGGTCACGTGTGGTAAACCCATGAGAAGAGCGGTGAAGAGCGACCGCAGGCATAGAATTATAATCTCTGAGGCAAAAGAAACGAATCTTTGAACCAGATGCAATCCATGCGGGATTATTTTAATTGAAATTCTTCACTAACCTCAGTGAAGAAAGGCAGGGCCCTGGCTCAGCCCAAGATTGTGAACTAACTCCAGGCTCTGTCTACATCCAACTAGATGCAACGAAATACTCTAGCCAGTATCTCACATTGCGTTTGTCTCTTCACCAGCACTGGCTTTTCGTGGATCGTGAATCGTCCGACTATCTCGATTGAAAGGGAACCTGTGAAACGATGGTAATCGGCGGACGAACGTATTAGATACGCCTCGTTTGGTATATGAAAAATATTCCTGAGCAGGTAACAAGATGTGCCACGATGCCATTAAAGCGGCACATTATGGGATGGCAAAAAAAAGTAGGTATATATCTACGGTATAGGTATAGATCTATATATCTACACTGTATCCTATAATATCGGTAGAATTTTTATACCCACATCGTGCATCGTTAAACGACCAGATTTATGTACACAATTCAGCGTCTTCATAAATCCGACACGATATTTACAGAAGAACAATATATAATATGATCGATCAACACGGGTCATTGCGGTTTGGTCAACAAAGAAACCCTCGATGTATAATAGACCCAAGAAGTTTCTTATTTCACGCAATCAGTGCACTGCACTGGGCCCGATCCAGTTATATATATCCATAGATTGAGTCTCTCGGCGAAATTACTTCATTTGAATAATTGAGACAAATTGGCTCGTGCAGACGTTCAGGACATCAGGATATAGACTGCTTCATTCGATGGCAGCCATTCCCATTGTACCTTTATATGTATGTATATGGATTTGTATACAGTGAACTACACAGACGGATCCATATCCTTTGTGATTGGGTTGCATGTGGGTCGTGATGGCCTCGCCTGCCTGGCTTCTGATCGCGTCTCTGTATCCTCCATTTAGCTGTCCTACCCCTCAGCATTTTTCTATACAAATTACAGAGGGGTGCGGTGGGTGAACCCGAAAAGTTTCCATCCCGAAATCATTCGGTCGTAAATAATCCGACCTTGATTCAATCGAGTTTCAAAATCGTACCCAACCTTGGGGATCAGGGGGGGTACCGATATCTCCGAATTATCCATTAAGCATCCCTCTTACGTGATTCCCACTACTTAGTTTTAAGCATCCAGATCAGCCAGCGAATATTTCCAATTCGTAAGGGGGGGCGCGCATGGATGCTGTTCAATGCCCGCATGGCGGTACCAAATCAGATACGGTTAATTTGTAGGAGTGAAATTTCAAATTGATATTTCCGTTACAAGTCTCGCGTTAATGCCATCCATTAGACACGATGGAAGTTGAAGACAAGAAATAAGGCGATCAAAATTAAGATGATAATTCCATCTTGTTGAATACTAATAGCTACGTGATGTCAATCTTATTGTCATGTGTAGTATATCTGGTCATGTCCATATGGCTAGACTGTTCACACTGAAGACTGCAATTTAGTCGAGGGTGCTGACAATGTCTGAAATTTATAAGAGATGTGAATTTGAGATAGGAACATTCCTCTGCTGAAATTTGACCGCGTCGTATATTACAGTGGGTCCCTAATTCGACAACTCGAAATCGATGAACGTTCGTTAAAATCAAGTGTCGAAATGAGAACAGCTGGAGATGGAGCCTGACTCTCCCTCGCTCTTTTGTGGCTTCTTGTCTGTCGAAGGGTGCCTTGCCAGTGAATATAATGTACGTCGTATGGTCATTCAGGGGTGCCTCGATCGATCTCTAACTATGGAATCGTTCGCGATATGCCGCTGGCCTCCGTCGCCCTTGGCTTATCTACTTTGACGCAAACACTAGTTCAGATAGGACAGAAAGCGTACGTCTAAAAGTGAAATGATTGATGTTTCATAAGCTGCAAGAGGTACTCGATATAAAGGGAATGAACTAAGTTGCTATGCCGTGATTGGCTTTGGTATAAAACATTCATCGATCTTGTCCTCGGTATTCGAATTACATTTCAGAAAGTTTAAGAATCAGACCGATGAAATTCCGCTTACGATTTCGATAACTGGATAATTATCTGGGGCTAACTTCCCGTCTGAAAACTGTATGTGAGCCGAAAGTAAATATCGTTGGTTTGGGTACCTGAAAATACTTTCATCGTTTCAAAACTGCTTCAGACATTTTGTTACGTCGTGAGATTAATAATTGAGATTATTTTTACAACCTGATTAGATAGCAATTCACTTTTACCACTTACACTTTAACAAGTTCTCAGGATCTTTGCTTTATTTGTCTCTGGAAGCTTGCCTGCTAATTTCTATACGTATCGAATTTATTAGCTTCCGTTATTATACTCACCTTCTTGACGTCAAAGCGATGAGAATACTCGAATACATCGTGTTCACATATATTTCCACTTGCGATGCTGCTTACCGTACGTCGGAAAGCATCCGCAAAGTACCATTACAATCCTGATCCTGATCTTATTGTGCGGAAATACTTTCACCTAATCCCGGTGAATCCGGATGCTAGTAATATTAGTAATAATTGACTATTGCCATTTATTAACTGCCCTTGAAAGCACTCGATGAAAGTTTCTGCAAGTTTCTGCCATTAGACAAATAGATGTGTTATTATAATAGACGAATGAATCAGTCATGCAGACGTTCTTGCATCGTTTTAAAATCGAAAACCAACAGTATACCTTTCCGCAATTATAATGTATGCGGAATGATTGATCAACTTGACTTCTGGCGGTCATGGGCCTGTGATGTAAGTGATGGTTGGCAACAAGCAACTTTCAGGAGCCGATAGAAATTACAGTTTTGTGGTAAGTCCCTGTTGTCGATAAGTATATGGTACATAGGTATGTGCATACACATACGAACGTGTGAACGTTGCGAGGTCTACGGTACCTGACGTAAGCGGAATTTAAGACGCATCTTGAGTGGAAATTCGTGGGAAGCTGTACGGAGAACCGTTTGTCGAGTTTAACTGCAGACTGATCGGCCACTGCACTTCCATGAAACATGCATGCAACGTGAGGTATAACCCGCAACGTGAATCTTACGCACGAAGGACGCGCGCGTACGCGGGGTACCATAAACGGAAGCTCACACGTTCTCTGAATACAAATATCCGCCGCGGGTTCTTCGTGTAATAAATGTTATTTTAATATCTACACGATAAGAATACCAATCGGATTTCCTGGTGTAATAAAGTTTAGGAAAGAACAAATTATCGACATCTTGATCTTGAAACATTTCGCACCTTTCACTGTCATGTTACCATTTCGAATCATACTAGCCGGAGGCAACTAACGTTTGAAATATTGACCGATATTTATTCATCACGCCCAGTAGCGATCTTTTAATTGATTTTTTATTATGGAACAAAACTCACCGGAAATGAAAGCGAAACTTCGTAGTGAAACGAGTCCTTCGCCGGAAGTCAGAAAGAGGATAGTCTCTAGACTCAATCACACCCTGCTCACAAGAATCGGGTGACTTACAACAGCACCAGAAAGTGATGCTTGGACCGATCGCGTACCAATGAAACAGAAAAGATCTTCCACTCGCCATGTTTGTATTACTTAAGTATACTGAAATAGTCGTGCGGTAGATATAGAGAGTAAAAAATCCTTTCTAATATGAATATACTTTACGTACACGGGTATATATTATATGGTAATTCGAGGGGACTGCGTGCTTATAGCCGTAGTCTAGTTGTTGGGACGGTAGCATGCAAATCTTGAACCAGTCGATGTTGCACAGTCGTCGCGATCAACTCGGTATATACTCGTATATCTCCTGCATTTCATGTTTATTATACGTTTCGTTTCGTTTCATTTCGTTCCGTTCAGTTTCGTTCGTGACGTTAAATTACAGATTCGAAGTAGGTATGTATACGTGCATCAGGAACGTACCCTTTTGCGAAGTAACAAAGTAGCGAGCAATTTGTTGAAGCCATTTATTTCTCGTTTGGTAATTGTGATTATGCGCTGAAAATTAAGCGCAATAGTAACTAGCTTCTGTAATGCGGGTTAATTAGAATCCTAGAATTTCTGGAGTTTGATAAATTATCGATACATTGCCCACCATGCTTTCAGTGTGCTCGTATGTCGCGAAACGGAGTAAGTACTTCAATTACTAGTAATTTACACCAGATACGTGAAGATAAGCTTTGCCGACTCGTTTCCAATTGGCCTGAGCGTCTCGTCGATTTATACGAAAATTCGAAGCGAATTTTATTATGCAAAAAGCTGTCCTCACTGGCGGCAGTTGACTGGGCAATATTTCACACCAGGTCAGGTTTCGCTTTGGGCTTGCCCGCGTTCCTTCGACTCTGTCGCGCTCCTGACCCGTTTGCAACCTATCGAATTTCGAAAGAGAGGAGAAAAAAGTACGATAAATATAAAATGGACAAAAAATACAAACAGAAAAGAACGGCAAAAACAAACAAACAAAAGACAAACTGAGCCGGCTCAAAAGATCCCGGCCTTCTTTGTGGTCTTTGACGTTAGTTGCTCTATTAGCGACCGAACACGACCTTAATAAGGATAAAGAGGTATACATCTCCAGTTCCCTTGTCTAACCTTTTTTTCCATCTTTCTTACCTGTATGATCCTTCACCCTGAATGGGCGAGATTGAAGTTTCAAATTCCACAAGTTCCGAACGGTAAAAATGCCGAATTTACTCGAGATGCGATTCTGAGTTTCCAGAAACATTAGAGTTCGGAAGTTAGAAATTCCGAAAAGTCGAAATGCAGACAGCTCAAAGATTCGAAAGTTAAAAACTCAGAAGGTTTAAAAATCTGAAGATATAAAGGAAACTCGTGACAAAGCTGTCAAATAAACGACGTTGCATAAGCGAATTCTAAGATTCGGAGATTTGTTTGGAACTTCAATCCTGCCCCACCCTGAAGTATACATATTCAGCATATATATACCCCACGCGTAACTATATGTGTGCTTGAATGCTATCCGAGCAAGGTAAAGATATTTGTCAGTTATACAACATACGCACGGTTTATGATTGTATAGAAGACGTGAAAAAAGTAAGAAAGAAAGAAAGAAAGAAAGAAAGAAAGGGAATGCGAATCGTCGATAAGCAATTATGCCAGTGTTTGCGTAACACGTGCAATAACCGATCTTGAGAATCGAAAGTAAATTACATCCTGTAGATCGGTAAATTGGTAGACGAAGAAAAAGAAGTGTTACTTTGATTATAATTAGCCACGGAGCATGATGCCGCGAATAAATATATAATATATCCGAGAGTGGTTAAAAAGGAAGCTAGAAGCTTTTTCAATCCATTATGTCTACACTATAAAGCAATTAGTCACGCGATTACTGTCCACAAACTACAAACGCATTCCACTCCGTATGATCAGGATGAAATTTTGAGACCCATCTACCCAGGCATTTCCTAAGCTATCAACGTTGATTAATACCGTTCTAATAGCTCGGAAGACCTATCGAACTAATACACGAACATCATTCTCACGCAGTTCGATCACTCCTCATCGGGGTTCGAGGAAGCACGGCATTCTTCATCATCGCTTATAATCTCCAGCCCAATACGGTTACGAATTCTCGACTCTGGCACAGAGGTTTATAACGTCTGTAGCCGGTTCTTGCCGGACGTTGAGTTCGTTGGTGTAAGCAAGGGCTTGGGACAGACAATCGGATGAGACAACTGGTAACTCGTTGGGAAACACCATCACATAGACTCGATCGTAGACCTTAACTCGTATCGAGGCAGCGCGGACAGTGGTCGACCTTGAGGCATCGTGTATTGACTATTCCCAGGTAAACGATCCTCCGTGATCTGAATCCCCGCCGATACTGTACCGTCTGATATTCTTGGTGCATTGATCCCGTGCCTCTTCACTGGATTTTCATTATTCAGTGATCACTGAATCGAATGATTTTCATCCATCTGACAACATATTGTAATTGTTTAATCGACTTCAAGCTTGCCTTGAAAGGTCCACATGCTACAAGGATTGGTATCTCCGTCGAGCTAATCTCACCAAGAATGAGATCCAATGATCACTAGTGCTGCAGTTACATAGACGATATGAAATAACACCTCAGAGAAAATCAAACCAACACCTTGGATGGCGAGATAAGTCAAGACCGGGTGTGCAATAAAAAGAACTTGCAAGACGAAGCGTGACTATACTCAAATCGAACGACCTGTTCATAATGATACAGTTCACGCTATTCAATGCTCATGGGTTACAGACTGTAACACTGCTTTTCGAACGGCAGTCGAAATGTTAGTTCTAATTTACTGGTAATGAGATTTGGACTGGTTAAGTTTTTTTGCTCAAAGTCGGAGCGAATGACACACACCTGGTTAAGGTCTGCGCACTTTGAAATAGTTGAGTAAATCGTGTTTATTTATCAACATTGAATGTGTGTGAATTGGCGATTCAATTTATGACGGAATTGAGATGATATTCGACGAATGTGGTAGTTTATTGCAAACTTGAACTGGTTCCGAGTCTCACGTTAGTTTGTGGTTGTGACAAAACGAGTTTACACTAGAGCCCACGTTACGGATTTCTAACTCGACTCGGCTGCAGGTTATATCGAGCTTTTGACGTTGAGGTATATCTTTACTGAGCTTGTTTAGATTCGGCACCTAAGTGGACAAGTGATTTATATATATTTTTTGCAATCTTAGCAACGATCTAAACAAGCTGACGGTCATTTTTTCACCGTGTTGTGCAATATAGCCAAACATGCGGAACATAAGCAGTTCCGATTGTTCAGAGACAAGGCAAATATCCAACTTCAGTGGGGAAGAAAAAAAGAAAAATAGACTGAGATATTCTTGCAACGTGACGAACTCCGGCCAACTTTAAGAGTTCAGACTAACGACTGACTTACTGGCACACGTGTTCCGCAGTGTCTGCGCGTGGGGTCAACTCAGTTCTCAACCAATCAACCATCAACTCGTGCCATTCTAGTGGCGCAAGATCATTTCTTCTCGTGTATCCCCCGCATAGAATAGTTCAATTATACTATTTCGTTTAGTTTTAATCACTGACCCGTGGATGGAATTGTGTAATCAATGTACAATTCACAATGAAGTACACAATACCATTGAAGAACACGCGACAACTGATTGAAAATTTTGCACTCCACCGTTGCGATCGCGTGATATGCCAATAGCGGAAGCACCCAGACTTTATGCTGTAGTATTTTAGATCGAGCGATGGGCGTTGGACGCGCGTTGTTCGGAGATGAGATCAGTGCTGGGTTGGACCGTTTTTTAAAGTGGTCGAACGGTGCCGAATTATAAAGTGCTCCGAATAACCGCTTACACAATTGGGTTAAATGTCCCCGTCGGGTACGCCATGCTACAATATGTTATTATAATTACCAGAAGAACCTGCTGCCATCCAAGAAAGATCTTCCTATGGTGGAAGCGCACCTACAGGCATGTGTATAATTAAGTCTTAAGATATGGACGGACATAACATCGCGGGCTAAAATTTCCCTCCGCGCTCTTGCACTGATCATTTTCAATTCTGTACCAATACGGACTTGGAATTGAGGTTTCTCACTAGGGTGTGTATGCCTTTGCCTAGATTACCAACGTGCGCTTTTCGAACCTATAGTCAATTACGGCTATTGAGAGAAATCGCATCGAAGTATTACTATAGTACATCAGATAAAGGCTATGAAGAAGTGAAGTGCTTACACTAGGAAATCTTTTCTGTTTTCTCACTTGGTACGCGTATATTGGTACTCTTGGGCGTTGGAGGTTCGCAGCAAGAGTAATATGCATTATTCAATATCTGACGATATCTCAAAGACTTACTAGTCTCAATTCAGATTTTTCAAATTTCTCGATTTGTGGAATACTCCAAAGGCCATGATCCGTTAGGATCGTTCATATCTCATAAAATTGTTGTATAGCAAACATTTATTCCTTCGTTTTTGTATCAATTTTCATAACGGATGCTTGATGAGCTCTACTTCTGTGGGATATAATCTTCCGAGTTCTCTTTGTTCTACAATCCAGTCTCGGATAGGCAAACAAACTCTCTATACGTAGAAATCCGGCAACATTATATACAAATAACGTTATAGTAATGATCAATTTGGTCCCAAGAACCATCGTAAACCCAAGATTGCTCTCGCGGTTTATACCTATACTCGATACGTATCCACGTTCGTGCATACGACGCGATGTGCAGCAAAAGACCCATACTCGTTGGCAAACACGGCACGTTAATCTTAGGGACGTATACTGATTACCATTTAGTTGCAACCCCGGCGGGCTATGGACGTCAGTTTCCACGGACAGTGATTGAGAAATAATTAGTTATCCTGAGTATTCGTATACGTTATTCTCATTACTACCAACACTCAGTCTCTCTCGACAACATTACGAACCATCATGCGTATGCGATTACGTTCGGTAAATAGGAAGCTCCTTTTGTATCTTCAGGCTGTTGTTTGTTGAGACGTTGACCTGAATCCACATAGATCTATCTCATCTCGGTTGACGGGCCTTAGAAGTGCAGGCGGATGCTTGGTTCGTGGACCAACGATCGTGCGAGTTGACCAGTGTGTGCATAAAAAGTGTGTGAAAGGTGTGGTGGGTTGAGCACAATGCCCCGAGACATGGAAACAGTTGGACGATGAAGGAACAATAGATTAATTACGCCTCGGAACCATTCCATCAAAAAAGGAGAAAAGCACGTAGAGATTGGACCTCTAACGATCACTGACACGCCCCATAAATTTAGTTAGATATTAGCTGCTCACGATCTGCCGTATGAAGAGAGTAAATTAATCTCTGAATAGTTGCGGTTCAAACAAATTAATCAACTTTGTTTTTATCAGTCGTTTCTGATGTAATCTCTTGACCTCTTGCAGTTGAAACGAGATTTTCTGACGGTCAGACTAACATCCGTGCAGCGATTCACGGATCCTGTGTCTAAATCCCGGTCATTCAACTAGAATGTCTCTAAACGAGTTTTTCTGATCGAAATCACTCTGGTTTGAAATGATGAAATCAAATTTCATCAAATCACCGACGTATTCAAATTTCACACGTTATATTACGATTTTTTCATATGGTGGACGTTTATTAGTGCCGGTCAAGGTTTCCGAGCCGTCGTTCATCCTCTTCCTCTTCCTGGGATGGAAGAAAAGATGGGCCTTCATAGTATTTCCCATAGGGCCAGCCACGTCGCGCCTGAAAACGGTTAAACATAGGGACGGAGCCAATTACAAAATCTTGTCTATAGACGCAGCGAAAGCGGAAACACGTACTTATTTCCTGTCGTCATATCCAAAGTTCCAACACACCGAACATGTTTGTCGAGTACCTTTTTTCATTTTATTTTGTCATTCCTTTCCTCTACAACCGGCGTACCTGAACACTTGAAAGAGCGACGAACTCGGATTTCGTTTATAATAACCCGGCAAATATAGCAGAGGAAAATAATAGATCTGCTTAGGGAATTACAGCCGCGATGCATCGTGTGCTCAGACGTTGCACTAGACGATCTCCGACCTCGTGGAAAGCCGGGCATTACTGTGTTAATGTTATAGATCAGTAAAAGGCTCACGCAATAGAGCAATTAATTAAACTGAGTCCTATAAGCTGTAATCCGACACAACAAGTAATAACTTAAACTCATGAAAATAGGCTGAGAATAACGATGTTGAGTAGTGAGAATCGAGATAGATTAACGACGATCTTTACAACGATTTTTCATTATCTTTTGAGTCTTTTTTTCTTCTTCTTTATATCCGCGTTAGTGTCAACGTTACGTGATCGATTACTTTTCAGATGAGTATCACGCACAGCTGTGGCTTAACGCTTCTTTAAGGTTCATTTTCTCCGTACATCATGATGTACACACATAGATGTGCACTTATACCTGCCTTCATGTAATCACATAGATATACTATACCCAGCTAGTGTGGATGGTAAGATTTCGACACTTGTCTCGGGTCTGTTGTCTCATATTGGTTCCTGTTTCAGGGCCTTGAAGTTTACGCTCGTCACGTTGTCTTAGAAATGACCAAAGAATTATTATCGAGCTTGTTTCTGTCCTGTGAGCCCATCCATGTTTAGGCGCAGTTTATTATTCGGGATGAGGGCCGTTCGTGGATTAGCCAAGGAACGTCTGCCTGTAGGTACTCAACGCCTGGCAGTAGCCCCAACAGATCGCGATCCGTTCTTTGTGTTCCCAGATGGAGAACAGGTATTCACTATTCATTCACTGAGCGATTGCTTCCTTACGCTTGCGGGCCTTTCTCTGTTTCTAGGCTTATTAGAATTTCAACGGGGGTATTAAAGGCTCTCAAAAGACCCGTGGGGACCCACGTCGTCCGTATAATATCCTCCGATTTATCTTTGACCTTTTTCTTCTTCCTTCGTTGTCTCTTCGTCGATGCATCCAAATTTTTGATTCTGCATAACCAGATTTCTCGACTTCCCGGAAATGACCATCATCATCTCCTCACCGGTCATATCAAAGTCGTGAATTGAAAAGTAATCGCTGAAGTTACTCTTGCATCTGTAACTATGTATCCGTAACCTGGTTACTTGCTGAGATATTATTAGCTTCGGCCAAGGTTGGAGCATGGACAGTGCAATTGACAGCTTGGAAACTCGAGACAGTGTAGTGGACAACATGTACTAAAGAGAGACACTCGGAATCGAATCTAACAAACTCATCGATATACTGCATCGTGATCCCAACTAGTGTACGTATGAGAAAAAGTAGACCCGAGTGAAAAAGAAATTGCTAGATCGAGAGCAATATCCTCTCTGGGGTAAGACTGCGGTTACAAGCTACCAGCTTCAGATATACGATCATACAGCCTTGATACTGAGAATTGAAGCTATCGTCAGCACGTTTGTTCGATGCAAAGGAATGACTTCATTGCGGTCTCGACGTAACTGTTATTACTTAGAGAGTACAGAAGTTTGATGACATTATACCAGGAGCTTAGATCTGAG
Source organism: Ametastegia equiseti (assembly GCA_963989295.1). Lineage (NCBI taxonomy): Eukaryota > Metazoa > Arthropoda > Insecta > Hymenoptera > Tenthredinidae > Ametastegia > Ametastegia equiseti. Next base: position 12,872,491 of record OZ022389.1, on the reverse strand, counting down.
ATAAAGCAGGCTTCCGATTGCGATAAGTACAAGTATCTTTCGTGATGCAATAGGCAGTTCATGATTTCACTGGACATTAGTGTACTTTGGAGACAAGTTGACTTTTTTAGTCGTTTAAGGAGGGTCTGGGCTCGTTGAGATTCAGATTTCAAATGAAATTGGTACTCCAAAGTGAGTTCGTTTTGCTCAAGACGTGAAGATAGAGTTACAGATTCCCTGAGGCGAAGGGCTGGAAGACAAGCAATTTCCAGATGTTAGAATTTATTACGTGACATTAGAAAGGCGTTCGTAAATCACGATCCATGCTAGGAGATGTTCTTGCATTGCCTATGCAAGTCGGATGGTGAAAAAAAGTATCAATTGCAAAACATATCTCAAGAATAAGAAGAAGAAATAGAAGTATAGAAGAAGATTCGCTGGTCGATATGTTCGCACGTATCTATAAAGCAGTCAATAATAATTAATAGCAGGATGTATGTATGTAGGGGAAGGTGAGCGTCGAGAGGATTGTAACGAGCGATTAAGACGCTATGTGGATAAATTTGAGTTATTGGATATGCACGTTCACATCGTGCATCACACGAGTCAGTAATGAAAACCTGCGCCAATTCTCATTCTACAACAGAATTACATTCTGAACAGGTATAGAGTGTCGATAATGCCAACGATTGTATTACCCAGTTTCATAGCAAAGGTCAGTATTTCGCATTTGTGCAATTCGAGCCTGCACGTTCTCCGCACAGACTTCTGCGTACGTACGAGCGACCTTGGGCCTCACACTCGACGAGCACTGGCGAAAGTGTCACCATCTTTCGAAATGATGTGAATTTAATTCAACTGACCGGTAACCATGATAGGATGACAAGAAAAGTTTTGAGGGCAACGCGCTTCGGCGTTGCCTACGAATTTAATTGACCGTAACGCGAGCACGACTCCGGATTAAACCCGGTGCTCCTGTTGCTCCTGAAACCGTCTCGGAACTCCTGGTGCGATAATTACGTGCCGCTTCAAGATTGTTTTCACTTTCACGGACCCGGTGCAATTCATCATTCGCCTACTTTGCTCTACCCTGGACTACCGGTGGCTTAGCCATCCATCTTGAGTTGTTCGGTTCTTGAGGCTAACTAACGGACAATAACACAGACTCATAAATAGTGGCAGCGACCGGAAAATTCTTGAGCTGTTTTCACGCTCTGCTAAAAATTTTTTGTAAACATTAGCTTCTTTTATCTAGCAAAAGCTATGCCCAGCTTAGATCGCCGGTTTCTTATATTCAAGACTCCCATCGTCAGTCTAGCGATGGTGAGCATGGTATCTAGCGAGTGTTATTTCTCGTTTAGATGATCATTTTCTGTAGTAATACAAGAGTATACTCATGCACTAGGGAAGCAAACATGATGGTTAGACAAATATTTGTCTATACGGCGTTAAGTGAGTTTAGGAAGATCACGTTCTCCGAAAGCATGCGGATGATCAAGTTGAAGAATTAAACAAAGAGAAAATCAAAACTTTCTCACTGTTTTTGAAGTGAGTTGCTTGGCAGGTATTTCCGTTCTGGAATGTTTCGTCGTATCTGTTATCAATCGAAAGTATAACCCCGACTTTCAGCCCTATTGATCTACGTGTCGCATAAATAGGAAATCAGTCTTGTGCCAGTAGCACATGGTTCCACTCATATAGAGTTTAGATTATTCATGTCACGCACACGCAGCCGGAATCAAATTGACTTTCAAACTAGCAGTAAAATCTCTGTTGAATCTTCCCGTACTGCGGTTCTTTATTATAAGCAGCAGAGGCCATGAGACGCTCCGCGGAACCTGATGGTGATCCTTCTCGTCGTAGGTGGTGCAACGTATGAGCTTGGGCAAGCAAAGGCTGATTTGAAACACACTAGCTAAGCCAACGACCCGGGCTCGGGGCTTATATTCTATCATATTTATGTAGCGTGGTCTAGCGTGGGATGCAGGGTTATATGCCAAAGCCTTGCCTGGCCAGTCGGATCTGTTTACACAGGCCACGTGTGATAAGTCTCTTTCATGGGAGACCGCGGTTTGAAGTGGAGTCGCCAGACTTCAGTTAATCGATTTTCAAAGTTTCAAAAATATCATCCCGCATTCGAAAGCTTGATGAATTATTTTTCGTTCACATCATTTACTCGATTACGAAAACAATGACTCATATATTATTCACCTAGTTAATTAACCCAGCTTATTGGTGTTATAGCCTCAATTCTCCCGCGTGAAATGGAAGTTGAATTTCTCTTTTTTTTCCCCTCTCTCTCATTTTTTAATTAGCTTTTGAATCTCGTTTAGTTTGACGTCGGATGGTTCGTTATTTTAGTTCATAGAATTTCAAAGCGTTGGAGAATACGAGTTTAGGCGAACGTTGACGCGTCCCACGCTCAAAGCTCAAAGGCTCAGGCTCATTCATCGGTACTGAGCGCCTGGACGTTCAAGAGTCGTTGACTTCATCCTCGTGAGTAAAAACAAACGACGATACTTAGTGCGTGGGTTGCGTCGTCTGCTTGCATCGTTGTATGCATATAATATACCTGGATACATGCCTAGATGTCTTATATACCAATTTAACACCCTCTTTTTCCCCCCTCTTAAACCCCTCTATGGCACACCTCCACAATTTAGTTGGGGTTGCGCAATCGAGCAATCAGGTATAGGACGTTCTTGGTGTGCACACCGTCCGTTAGTTCGTTCCGCGCGTGATTCGTGATCATTTATCGGAAAAAGTAGAGTTAATTTACGGAGTTATAGTAATTGATGGGCAAGGTGAAGGCGTGAAGTAGGTAGCTGATAAATCCATGGGAGCTTTCAAGTCTGCACCGCTGCTAGCACGTATAGGCTTCAAGTAAGTTTGTTTCGAAAAGTTATTAAGACCAGTTTTCGTAGTCGCGCGATAATCTCATCTCATTTAACTTCTAGCTGGTCTATAATCTTCTCCGGCTGCAGTTGTTCGATCAGAGATATTCAGGTTCATTTTCACTTACACATACAATACGTATGGACAAATCATTTGGCTAAATTTTACGTAAGATGATATTTAATGATCTTATCTAATTAACGTGCCAGAGTTGACTCGGAATCTTATTACTTAAGACGTAAAGAACCGCCTCGAAAGTCACGGAAATGATGTATAAATTATGATAGAAGTACCTACGTCCTCCTCGTCTGTCGAATGAAATAAGACGGAGTTCTTTAGCTTCAATCTCCACTGTAGGTTGGAAAAACACCAATTTTAAGCTCGTCACTCATTCCGTATATCTCCAGCTAAGAAAAAAGGGCGGCGTTTGTCCTTCCTGCTGGCAGACCTTCACCGGTGTGGAGTCTTTTTAGTTTTTAAAAATTACCTCCACACATATATATATATGTATATATAGACACGCCTACGCCCGTGGTCCGTAATTTACGTAAGAAAACGTACCGTCGTGGTTCGTCTTTTTGTTCCGGTATTTGCCGCACGAGCTTCAATTTTTCACACTTGAGGTTCGAGGTTCGTAGAACCCGAAACAAATTGCTCGTGGAATTTTTTTTCTAAACCGATTGCACTATTCCACAACCGGAAGATTCATGATGGATTTCTTACCCGCGTGCCCTTAAATGCGCGTGTAGTCGTATTGTAAGTTGAAATTACACTCCAAGTACACCGCAACTGCGGATATTGAAAAAGTACCTTTTATGGCGAGGGTATAGAGGGAAAGAAAAGCACTTGTTGCATCGCATTGTGTCAATGAGCACGGGACGCAGTGAGTGGTCCTCGAAAGAAAAGGGATTCGGGATGCTGGGGCGTCGCGACGCCAGTCTGCAGAGCAGCAGCAGCAGCAAGAGCAGCCACGCGCTAGCTCTTCATCCGGCCGCAAAACTGGCTATTTCTTGATGCTGCGCACGCGTCGCGGATGAACGCACGGTAGACGAGAAAAGGTTGGCGTGGGAACCCACAGCGTGCGACTTACCTAACCTAGCACAACCCGCTGCTCTTTTCACCCTTTTACAAACGCCACTACTTTTATCCGATAAAAGGCAATAATTCACTTTAACGGGGGACGACTTCCGGTACCGACGAAAGACGCTTCCAAATTAAAACGAATCATCGCTACATCCTAGCTCCCGTTACCCATTACCCGAAAGGTTTATTTTTACCCTTATGCATTTTAACCACCGTCAAGTTACCCTAGGTAACAGTTGCATTTCTAGCATTCGGCGTTGGAAGTTTTCGTAGATCCAGGGAGACAGTTTTTGATCCTTCTTTTATTTATACTTTTTGTAAGGCTGATGAAAGGAACAGAATAATGACGATTCAAATTCACTTATTCCTATTTTTTTTTTTGTTTGCTTACAGGTCTTGCAACGAGACATTGAAGCCCACGGACGAATCGTCAATTCGGTTGTGAAGTTGAGCGAGCGTGTTGCTCTTAGTGCTCTGCAGAATCAAGGAGACGAAAAACAACAGCAACAACAAACCCAACAGCAACAAAGCCAGCAATCTGGACAAGCACTGCGTGTTGCAAGCTCCTTAGAACGTCGCTGGCACCTCTTGTTCCTTCGCGCCTTGGAGTGGCAGTGTCATATCGAGGCTCTCGCTGCACGCATATGCAACAAGGTAAGGTTCAGTGTTTAATTAATAAAGTACCTTACCATGGTATGTCTCGTGGTATGGTGGCAAGGGTACGTCATCCTGCCGAGTAATAAGGTATTGAAAGTTCAGTCGCGTGTTTTCACCGTCGTATACAATTTATCGCGATTTATCTATGTACTGCAGGTATATGCCACGCTGGTTTGACGTTTATTATTCCAAGCTTATTGTGGTTACATAGAAACTGGACAGAAGTTCCCATCCGTTATCCGGTGATTATCTTATCTTTGTAACGGCGTAGTTATAACCTTACGTGCTTTGACTTACTGGTCAGTTACTATAGAGCGAAAAAAAATGGCATTTTTTTTTCTCGATGGAAAGATTATTATTAGAGGTCAGTTTTCCAGACGTGATATCAAACTCAATATGGAGAATAAAGTGACAAAAACGATTCAAGGTATCAGTTAAATTATATAGGTACTATATCACGTACGTTGCATTAACACGGATGAATAGAACTTTTAATAGTGTGGTTCACTCCGCACGTTGGTTAATTTTTGCGTCTAACGTGTCTTGTTCACTGACAATAAGCCATTTAATCCCGCGAGACAAAAAATGTGGATCGCAGTTTTTCAATGATGAAAAGATGAGGCGATTAGGTAAGAAAAAAAATTGATTCCCTCTTTCGACGAATCGCGACAGAATGACTAGGTGCTCTTTATACCTGTCAGGATTTTAGAAATGAGGGTGAGAAAGGTGTAGCCATTTCTTGTTACGAAAAGTAGGTTCGTACGCGGTTAACTACTACCTGTCTAATTACCCAGCGTGGTGTTAACTTCAGTGAATTGTGAAACAACGGACTTGAATTCTCCCACTTGTCAGACCCCCTCGAGGCACAGACACCGTCTCGTCTTTGTTGAGAATTCTCAATTTCATCTGTCGAAATACAATTCGCGTGAATAATGAAATGAGGGCGTAATAAGCGATGAAATATGCAATTTGAATTGCAAAAAGGCTTAAAAGTGTCGCTTAGGCTCTTTTTCCATTAGTCACGTGACATTTCGTTGTCAATTATCGATCTGTTTGAGTATAGTAAATTACGTAAAAGCTAAAGCGGCAGTAGGAGGGTAAATATCAAGATCAGTCACGCGTCATTAACTAATCCAGGGTCAAAGGGCCCACGATATATGGGCTCCAGCTCAAATGAAGTAAAAATGATCCACGTATCTCCGGGCGATCGGGATTGTCGCCTATTTCCACTCCCTCAAGTCCTAGATGCATAGGAGGTGGAATTGGTTTATCGCTTTTGCTTTTGCTCTTGCTCTTGCTCTTGCTCTTGCTCGGGTAATTCAGCTCAGCACGATATCGGATCAGGTACTAAGATCTCATGTGACTTTTAAGCAAGAAGTCGTAATTCCATAGCCGCTTATATACGTATATACATAGCGCACTATTTTGCTCGGGCATTTCGTATATATATGTACCTACTCGAAACATTCTAGCTCTCGTAACGCACTAATGCTTTACGGAGAGGGTGAAAGTGTCTAATATATAATAACAATACATACCACGGTATGTAAAAATTCATGAAATTACGAAACTGGAGATATGATTAAGGCTGCTTCAACTACACACCGCTGGTCCTCACGACCGCTAACAACCGCTAACGACCGACCGACCGACCGGTCGGCTGCTGCAGCAGCTGGCCAGTATGTACCTTATAGCTATGAATACCCAACGTCCATAGCTCGACGGCGAAAGTGCTCATGGTACTCATAGTACTCATAGAACGAATGCGAAGCCTTGACGTTTGTTAGACGCGATAAAGTTCTCCGGACTTTTGCTATAATGTGAGGTAATTACCTCAGTAATGAGTTGTAGTCGATTACAGAGAAATGTTCGAGACGTTTAAGACATTCTGGGACTAGGAACTACGTGTATACCTATCTATTCTCACGATTTAGTTGCACGTTGAAGTCAGCTACCTCTGAAACTTTGCTCACAAGTATATAATATGACTTTCCTGGCAAAAGGAGAGAAAGAGAGAGAAGAGAGTTTACGGAATTTCAGCAAAAAACAGCTCCTTTTTTTTTTACTCTCTATTTCTTGACTTCGATTTCTGTTCTTACCAGTGTGGCGAGGAAGCTTCTAATAAACTACATCCGGTCTCTAGATTTAGGCACTTAAATGAACCGAGTGCACATTGAGTGACTAAATGACATGAACAGAGTTTGTTATCGCCTATTCAGCAGAGCAGTACGGGTTTGACAACACGTACACCAATAATATCATCGAAATCATTCTATATTTCATCGTATTCACTTATTGCGTCAAAGTAGATACGGGTGATTTAACTAATCGCGCTATAATTATTACTGAATTTCATCAGTCGACTGCAGATGGTTCGTCTTTTTCCAATCATGCATCTTTCATCTAAAACATGATCGTATATACGTCAATATTTATCAATGTATTTTGATACTCCGTGGATCCGTGATATCTTATCTACCTAAGAACAGTGTTTACCTACTTACTTACCGGACGCCCTCCATGAAACGGTATCGAAGAAGCCGACAATGCATCGAATAAATTTCAGCCTTCTACAGTATTTCGGATTTTTAACTACACACTTTGAGAAAGAGAAGTTATCGTTGAGTTTCAGGTCCAGAGAATCGTTTTTTACCGTATTTCGAATGAACGTTGGGTTTGTAATCATTTTGTTTTTTCGTGTCCAGCGATATCTTAAGAACGGATCAATGGATTTTGATGATTTTGATCTCAATCGATGCGGCTTTTCCTATCTTATACATAATTACATTGTGGATTGAATTAGTGCAGCGGATTTCGAGTTATTCAAGGAAACAGAGTTTTCACAAAGGAATTTGAACCGGTGATATTTCGGAAACGGATTTTTATGATTTTGGTCTCTTATGATCGACACGATTTTTTCCAACTTGGATCTGGTTTGATCTTTTCATCAATCAATTATTAGTAGTTTGTTACTGAGGCGGAGCATTTAACAACTTTTTATTCAAAGAGTGTATAGATAGTATGTTTTAAATGTGGACTGGAAGTTACAAATCTGGCCCATCATGGCCAGTCGAAGTATCGCTTTCATTTTTATTCTATTTTATTGTCAAGTTTCATTTTGCTCTCGAAGAAATATTGTTACTTATTATTACTTGTACCTGAAATATCGGGCACCTACCTGGAATCAACGAATACATATTGCGGTATATGGTACACCGGATTAACGGCCTTGTAGAAAATCGTAGCTCAATGTGTAGGTATTAAAATTTCCCTAGAGTTTAAAACAATGCGGTATTGGTTGGGGGGCAACGAATCAAAACCCAGGGGTCCGGCGCGCACCTGGTCAGGTACACGCACCCACACTTGAGAATCGTTAGCCTTTGGGTAAGCCTTGCCTCGCTCCACACCAGTCAGGCTCAGGGCACCCGCGCGATAATCAGCCGATGTGACTCATCGGCATCGACCGGTTGGATACTCGAACGGGTTGCAAAGTGAACGGGGCGAACAACTTCTGAAATACAACTTGCATCTGCATTACACTGTATGTACCTATGGGTTCATGTATGTACGTACGTTATACATACATCCGCAATACATACATCGCATATCCGTATAGACGTATACGTACGAATGTTGCAAGACGCCGTGGGCTTCTGTGATTAATCTCTCGAGGTCGTTCCTGACATTGTATGGCCCTTGCAATCTTCAGCAAGTCAACGGTATCCTCGGAAAGAATCATCGCTGACCATACCGTTGAAGATATCGTCTTAATAATACCTTCTTCTTCGTCCGGGTCACAAGGATCGACCATTCGTGGGGGCACCTTGAGGTCATAACTTTGGTCAGCTCGGGGTACATCCCGTCGATCTTTCAAGTTATCAGACTGACCTCCAAGACCCGATCGTTACTTATCTGATTAAAAAATCGTTGAGGGTATCCCCCTATACACTCTGAGAATTCGGCTACGTTCACGATTTCATTAAAAAATCAAAAGTTGGCAGGACATCATAATGGAGTACATATCGGTGAAAGATATAACAGAATTAAAAAATAGCCATTAGAAATTTTCAACCCCATGTGATTTGTTGAGTAGAGATTTACCCTCTGTTGTTGTATATCCCACTGAAAATTGATTTTCGGAGCAAAAGGACAGACCCGAATTAAGGGAAATCGGTAGAAATAAATGCAGTGGACAAAATGGCGGGGGCAACATACGTTTAATCACACGTATAGGATGCGGGGTAAAGTTTGGCAGCTGTCAATATTGACCCATAGCTAAGAGATATGCGGAACAGGAGGCACACGTGCGTTACGATATAGCGACGCATCGAACTCCGTTCGGTAAATAAAGTTATCGATGTACGTGGCGTGGCGATTGTAGGGCCAAAAAAAAACGATTATGGGAATATCGTGCCATATGGGACATGGAACATACTCTACATATGTGTTTGTACAGATATTCACAGGCATTACACTCGTCCTGCAAACACGTATGGAGTTACGCTTAAAATGAAAAATAAATCATCGATCTCTCTTCCGTGTATTATTTTAAATACGGCTTGTCATTACTCGTGGGAACTTAACATACGCGGTTTATGTAGTTTGAAAAATGAAACCATTGATACTTACTCGGCTCTGTGTGCAGTCAGTCGTACTTTGAATCCGAATAGAATTTCGTAAGACATTAAATCCGCTCATTGTTAAAAGGAAATCCAATTAGTATGTGTAGTTTATACAATTATAGAGGGCAGGGGAAATTTCTCATTTCTCTTTAGCGAATAGAGGGTGAGCGTTGCAGGTCTCTTGAGAAAATGACAAAGCGATTGAGATCGAGATTACATCGAAATCTATGGAGTTGAGCAACTTTTGAATGACTCGACTAAGTACAGCAGATAGGTACAGGGTACTTTCAAACGTAGGGAGTGACGTAGACGGCCGGGTCTCTCGGCGTTACTTCGGTTGACAGTAATTGATACGGAAGGTAATCCGGATTCACTATAGGTATGTATCCAGAAATACGCTAACAAGCCGGTAGGTATAGGTATAAGATATATAATTGAGTTCGCAGACGTCGTAAGAGCTGAAACGTGTATATCCTACCGGCTGACAGTACCGCGGCGGACACGTGGCTCGCGGAAGGAAAACTAAACACGTGCGTTCTATAAGATCACCGGCGTGAGAGAGTTTAACTGATTTCGAATCATGCGCGATCTTATCTGTTTAATTGCTCGACGGACATCGGTGGAGTTCGCGTAATTAGAGGCTAACCAAAAGTGATTAAATAAACGTTTATACAAGTAACTACGTTCCTAGAACGATCGACGAGAAACCGATATAGCGTATAGAATAATCGAATGTTTTAAAATCGGTAGCGTGTTTACGGTATATAAACTTTCACGTGATATGTTATACATCGCCCGGGTCAGCCAATCAAAGATAACCTATCCATGTTTCTATCTTCGTTGATATATATTATATTGAAACGTTTGGATCACGGAGAGCCTAGCCTTACTTCTATTCGTTCGGTGTAGACGCTAATTAACCACAGCCACCAAGTATCGAGTTTTTAGACTTTTACCGCACGGTGACAGAAGTAATTCACTGCAGTGCTCTGTATATACTACTGGGAGATATAACGGTTTCAGAGGAATCGTGTTCCTCTGTTAAACTCTTTATCGTTACCGGTTACGTTTCATATACTCCATATATATATATATATATATACGTTTCCTTTTTCAACTACCCTTTTTGCTGTCGTACATCATTGAAGAATGAAATTTGTCGTCTACAACGGGTCAATCAATTCATCAAATCCAGTGACGGAGCAAAATGATTAGTCGTAGTGATGTTAGACGTATATGAAAGAGAGGCAGAGAACTTTCGCAATCTCACGATGATTGGAACTCCGGGTGGTCGTTCGCTTCTAGTTTTGACCAACAATTGAAAGGGCCGGTCAAGATGACGTAGATACAACATGTGGGATATTGTACCTTCAAACTTGAAACGGATTCACAACCAAGAAAGGTTATAGCCCCGTGATTCTTAATACTCGAAATTTTTCACTGTGCTGAAAAATCAGCACTAAAGTAACTCGTTTGTTCATTTCGTGCTAATAGCCGAGGCTCAAACTCACCTTTTGTAAGTTTTTGCTTCATAAAGTTTTGGATCCGTTTAATTTTTGCAGAAATGGAGTGTTGGCAGTTTTGTTGATTTCGAGTAAATCGTCGAAATCATCTAGATGATCGATTTTTGGTCTTTTATTTAGGAGATTTAAAGCCCACGCGAGTACGGCTACTTGCCTTGTAGGTAGCGGCAGCTGTTGAGTACGGACTGTTTCGCGAACAATTTACAGAATTCTCGTTATTTCGGTTGTAAAATGTTTTATAGTCTACCTGAACAATACCGCGCTACCTGGAACTCGGATAGAATTAGTAGGCTACAAACTACAAGGGGAATAAAGATAAAGGTAGAAACGAGTAGGAATAGTATACTATAGAACCCTCCCAAGCCTGGTACCAGTCGCATTGCGTGCTGTACCTATTCGCGGTTTATTACACGTCCTCATAATTCACTTTCAAAAAATCGCTGGGAACGAGCGTTATTTTTTTCTGCCCATAAGTCCAGGGTGCTCAGTCATCGTGGAAATTCTGGAATCATGAAATTCTCATGGAATTCGATACTCTCTGAAAGTATATTTTGAATTTTCAGGGAATTTCATCGTGTGTCTAGAATTTTTTTTCAAAGAGAGCCTAAATTTTTGAAAATCTAGTGGGATTTCAAAACTTCTCTGCGCAATCGAATGCTTCTGGTTTTGGGAGGCTTTTTTATTCTCAATTTCGCGATCCCCGCAATTTTTTGATCCATCAACGACCAATTTTTTGGTTCGAACTGTCTTCTCATCTCATTTGCAAAATTTTTTAGTCAGATTTCTTTTACATTGCTTCAAAACGTGAAAGTTTATCATGATATTGATGGTAGATAAATTCCATTGTAATAATTCTTAGACTAATTTTGTGCTCCAACTTTACCAAGGGGGATAACAATTTTGTTGTCAGGAAAAACTAGAATTCTCAGAGAATTTGAAATCGACAAATAACTAGACGATCACTTGATAACGTTGAAATAGTGACACGCACAATTATTGTCTTTCCAATTCCAAACGATAAATTTATACATCGAATATGTCGAAAAGCTTAAGTATTCCTATACACGGCTGCCTACTAATCAATTTGCATACCAAATGCCGTAGCTAAGATTACATCGATCTTCTAACGGCGAGTATCGGGGAGTCAGTCGGTAGCCTAATAAACTTGTCCCGCGAGAAAGTGCGCGGGAGTCCGATATCCAAGAGCTAAGGAATTGCGGGCCCAGGGCTTCTCGCTGATCGCTCGAGCGTGGTGTGCTTCTGATGCACGTAGTCGTCGGCGTCGTCGTCCTCCAAGCTTCGAGAAGTCTTGACGCGTTACGATATTATATTATTATTATATTATATTATATTATATTATATTATAATATGGTATCCGAGGATAGGCTAACGATCGTGGTTGGGTTCGATCGGTACCCCCGTCACAAGATATATACCACGAGTATCTGTTACTCCGAGGCGTCGCAGCTGTTTTGCTGCCCTTCTCGAGAATGGTTTGGTGTTCTTATCGCGTTTCACCTTCGTGGACCTAGTGTGGCAAGTCTGCGGAGCTCATATGGCTAATGAAATGCTTCGAATACCTTGTCGAAACACTCGAAGTTCTACTGGAATTCTCTCCGAACTTGATCTCCGAAAGGATCGGTAACGACACTATTGCATCTCTATTCAAAATTGCCTCAGAAAATCGACATTTCTGATCTTTGTGGCCGCAGAAAACTAACCTTATACTCAAAGCGTTAATTATTTTCATTAGTATAGTTATCCATGGACGTGACCTACAAGAGTCGGTCTTGCTCTGGAGTCCGGTACTTCGAGTACTCATAATTCTTTAGCTGCGGCTGTATAAGGTTTGCAACGTTTTGCGAAAGAGTTTAAATTCCGATCTTTGTAAGATCGCGAAAGTTAGTCATTTATGGTATAGAAGTAGCGCTTTTATAACACCTTTCGGATCTAAACTGACGGCCATGTCTCACGTGCTGCGTGTATGTTTTACCTTGTACACTTTGCGGGATCAGGATTAAATTTCAGATGATTAGTTATAAGGCTTCGCACGCGACGTAGGTACCTATTCAGCTATATCTACCTTATTTTACCTTCTTGCGTGTGTGGATTATATCGCTGACGTAAATGTGACTTTTTTCGTATACTATACGTTTGTCTCTTCACGCTTCTAACGTTATATTGGTATTAACGATTTTCTTCGGCTCGACGTTATTCGATAGCCACCTTATACCTCTCCAGGTTATTAAATTCGTTTACTGCCCAGTTAACGATATCGCCGTGCTACAAAAATACCAATTTTTCTTCATTTTTCCATCCGATTAGCACGTCGTACAGCCACTTGAAAAATTCATCGAGTTACGACTTTGAAAGTAGGTATCGCCGTTGAAAATGTTTATGAATTTTCTACAGATTGACCATGCGAATTTTTTGCAAATTTACAAATTCGGGGTAGCAAAGTGAATTGCCAAGCGTGTTTCTTAAAATGGCTAGGGAATTCTTCACAAGACCTTCAATCTTTCTCAATTCTTCAATTCACGAAATTTTGATGGCGAAAACGAGAAATTGAATTTGAACTTACTAAATCGTTTGGCGAATTTGTGGAATTATAGTAAATTAATTGTACGGTGAATGTGCAGCGAATTTACTACCTCTGTATAATATGGCTAAAATTTTTGATACAGTTTTCCTGCCTTTTGGAAGTAGCTTCTGGGAGTTCGCCACAGCAATTTCACCCTTTTTGTTTACGCAACGTGAGTTCTGAAGTGAGATTATATCCGTGCCCCACTTAATAAGCGTGAAATATTTCTATTAGCGACATAGCGTTTCGCCTCTTTCCCCATGCGACGTATATCGCGATCTCTGAATTTCCGCTGACGAATAGTCTCGCGGCTTGTTTCTATTTCCGCTATTCTATCTTAGACAACCTTGAAGTATTATTTTGAGCCAGGATGGTCCGCGCGACGAAGAACTCGGACAAACCTAGCCGTTGTGCGTAGGGCGCGAACGAATTAACGCATTTCCAAAAATATATAATGTAACCTAGCCGGTTCAGCATGGTGTGTGTCGCTCGTGATCGAAAATCCGACACGTGCGACTCGACGAGATACAATCACCGTCAGCAACGTCGTCCCCGCAAACCCTCCTCCGGTTCAACGACGGGTCCAGCTCCTCCTCTTCCTCGGACTCTTCATCTGGACAGTATCGGACCGTCCGTTCGCGTCGACGGAGCCAGTGACCTTTCGAACCGATCCGAACGCTACCGAAGTGAACCGAACCGGACTTGACCGTCGTCGTTGGTCATCTTTTTGTCATTTCTTTTGTTTTTCAATTTTTTTTTCCGTCGGTGTTTGAGTTTACGCGTGGATATATACAGGGTACGTGAGTACGGACGCGTGACGAGGTCGACGTTGCTATAACGCAAGGCAACGTATCGACGCCATTGTTTGTTGTCTTTGCGCAACAACCAACGCTCGGGGTCCAGAGACAATATAATTGATCATTAGCGGGCGGACCAGTTGTCTTCTTGACTCGGATTCATTGAGTCTGTTAAAGTCGATTGAAGAGGTAGGCAATTCATTCCGAATAACGTTTCATTGGGATTTACTATTCGACGTTCAACAATGGTACTTCACACGTGAATATGCCTCTCAAGTGTGTTTCGAAATTAAATCAACGAGCTTTAGCTTTTGTAGCTAGCTGAAGCCTCTTCAAATAGATCACATTTATTACATAAACATTAGAAACAATTTGGGACCCCATGAGGTCCGGACCTTTGATTAGGAAAATTCAATTACCTATTAACCGGCGGATTTGAGAATAATTAAGGGACCAAGACTAACCGTCATTGAAACAATAGAACAGGTGAACCGTGGATTTGCCCGTGACATGCGTGAACCTTGAGGTATTATAACAACAATTAACAACTCGGTTCAAGAAGGTAACAGATTTTGACCTGCTCGCGGTTGAAGACGAGGGATCGGATCGGCTAGCAGGCCACGTTCTATTCGTTCCAGGACCTGGAGCACGAGCCAGTTCTATTATGTACATTTTGCTTTTAGGGATATTCATTTCGACGAAACGAATTTGGGATCTCGTACATACTGCTAGGTTCACCAGCTAACAATAAGACTCCGGGCTGTTTTAGTTGAGAATTCCTTCAGCCAGTCTTCTAATTGAAGTTATTGTTAGTCGCGGTACACACCGACAATGAGACCCGCATATACTGACCATCGTTGAGATCAGACTCTACCAAAGCAATTACGCAAGTCTTATAGTCCACGTCGAGACTCTGCTATATACTTTGAACATTACGTAAATGGTGGATTTATGCAGAATGTAGCGCGGAATATATTTGCCACGCAATTCTTCACATACTCGAATTTGAATCAAATGTTTGAACGAAAAGAATAGAACCTTTCGATTCTCTATTTTCTCATCTATTTCCGTCCCTCAGGTAGGTACCCTAAGTTTGTAGTTCGGGTTGGCCCTTCCAGGTATACGGATACTAGTTTCCCTGAATACAGAGCGAGCTTTACCCAAGTTAACACAATTGACAAAATTGCTTCACACCCCTGTAAATATACCTACCAAAAGAGTTGAGAGAGAAAATTAATACTCAACGTTCATTGGCCCAGAGCTGCAATTGGTCAATAGCAAAATTTCGACTAGGTAAGGTATAAGGTAAAGGTAAAGATGGTGAGGAGTCCAGGTCGCATAAAGCTGGGGTTCGGTTCGGAATTTTAATTACTCATCGGCCAGCAGGGCCTGCTGACACTTTGGGTGAAAAATCTTACCTGGTTGCAGTTGTAATTTTAGTTAGCGATGAAGTTTAACGCGAACGACGACGTTCACGAACGAACGGTACGTAATCAATCGAAATATCAATTGCCTGATCATATCGGGGGTTGCCTTTTGTCCCAAGTTAATACCAACGAGATCTCTTCGAAACGAATCAGCAAAGTGGAATTCTTACGATATCAAACGGTCTCTCCCATATCCGGATTTCACTCGTAGATTAGAACTGGTCGCCGTATAGTTACAGGTTTATATATACGCGGAAAATTAGTGCTGCAAGTTTAGTGTTGACATTTTTATGCGTCTTTATGGATTACAAGAAATTATTGCGAAGCTTGGAGAACTTTCTTTCCTCGTGGTTTCTTTGAATCGACTGAACTTTCGCGATATTCATGGACGTTTTTTCTGAACAATTTTCTTGGCTGAATTACCGACTTATCAAGTGAATCGTGCAAATCGTTGCTGACCTAGGATAATATTGTACTTCGATTTTTAACACTTGATTTTTCTCATTTTTTTTATAGAGTCCTGTGTCTTGTCGCTGCAGCAGTGATAGCGACGAGGAGCCGGTCACGAAGCAGCCGCGCCTAAGTCGTCGACAATCACGCGATTCTCGCAGTTCTTCGGGAAGGTCGACAAGGTCAAGTTTTCAACGACGAAGCACAATATCAAGAGGGGACTTGTCCGACAGCGACGCCCTTTCCGATAACAAGCTAACCGACGATGGGTCATACTTTGAGGTAAATCTACATCCGGTTCACATTTCGTTTTTTCATCCACGTATCATTTCTTTGCGATTTTTCCCCATTCGATTATCAATTGATTCATTCATTGCTCAAAGTGCAATGTGATCGGTAAAACGTATTCAATTTTTGTTTAAAAAAAAAGTCATACATTCCGGAGTTTGTAAAAAATTCATAGTCGATGGTGCTTGATTGAACTTACCAAATCTGATTTTGCATTCAGTAATCGAATCTAAAGAATACGAAAAATAAATCTTTTGTTAATTTCAAGTTGTAAAATTCAAACTGCGATCGATTGAGTTATGTATACGCAAATTTCGGCACGTCTATACGTAACGGAAACGATCCGAGTGGTTTATCCTTGATATATAATTGATTTAGCGTCAATTATACACCGGGCATTGATTAGAAGCCCGTTATAAGAACCCTTGAGTTATACGGTGACGATATTGAAACGGTGTGCTGATCGTGGTGAATCGTTAACCGCAAAACCAGTGAATATTATTTATTTTGTAGTGAGAAACGCGCTAGGAATAAGTGCGGAAATGAATATACCCGCGCTGGGTCACGATTATACTCGATGCTCAGTGGTGCAATTGGCGCTTCTTTTGCTCTCTTACGATTCAAGTAAACCGCTCGTGTAGTTGCATTAGTTGCAATAATCACGTATCGTAGATTTTCTGTACATACCTATAGATAGTACCGTGCGTATGCCCGGGTTCACTTGCTTCGAGAAAATACGGAAGTTCACATTAATGCGCCATAAACAATAAGCCTGATCGAATCGATGCGAGTACATATAGGATTTTCAGTTTCCTGATTATTATTCAATACCGCTATTCTCGATGTCGGAAGTCTAGACGAAAGGTATATGTATGTATACCTACTCAAGACCGACATACCTATATTTTCTTTTTTGTGAGACGGGAATATCCCAACGTCTAAAAACGTCTCGGTGCCATTTTATAATATCCATGGAAGCGTGACGCGCCGTATACATTTGTCACATATTTTCTTTGCCTATCTTCTGTTTTTCTATATCCTAGAAGTCGAGCGATTCGATACATGGCAAAATAGTTGGTAGTAGGTACACCGTCGAAACCAACCTAAAGAGTTTTTCTACATATCAACCTGAAAAGACTTTTTCTGCTATATTTATACTGTGTTCTGTTCGTTTACAACTTCGTGACTTTCATCGGTGCACCGTTACAAAAAAAACCATCGATCGATTATAATCTTGGATATCCTTTTGCCAGGATGAGCTGCATCAGCTCTGTGTGATGGACACGAGGTCGACAATCGATTATCCAGAGGATTTCGATATCGTTCGTGGGCCTGAATCTTTTGGTGTAGGAGATCGTGGCGACGAAGGTGACGTTGAGGAAAGTGGTGCCAGTGAAGAAGAACGCGACGAAATGCCACCTACTCCTGTTGTTGCTACCGCATCCGGTACACCCGTTCGAGATCTTTGTGATGAAGTTGATGCTGGACGTCCCCATGTCAAGGGTATATCACCATCACCCATCGCTATGAACATGGACGACGATAGTCCAAGACGTCGTCGAGCCATGGCGGAGTCTGCATTTTTCAACACGTGAGTAACAGATCGATCAGCACTTAGTGCTTTGTGCGAATATTTATGTGAAAGTTGTTTTCAAAGCTCAACAATGAGATCAATATCAGGAGCTTAACTGATAAGTGTCGATTAACTTGTTTGGTGAAATAGAAACATGAATGAAAAAAAAATACGAAGTAATGTACGATATTGAGAATTTGAAGGAACTAGTCTTACTCAGTGGGAAAACAACTGAAAACAATTTTCCGTATTCTAACACCTACGATTTATCTTCTTGCACACGTTCCGGAGTGTTTCCGAAGACTCATTGTCAAGTAGAAACCAATTACATGATGATCATGAGTGTGATGATTCTTCAGTAAATTTAGTGATTAGGATGCAACTTTGGGTTATCCTAGGGATCCTTTCAAGTCATTACCCATAGAAACATACATGTTCAATGCAGTCTTCAAGGTGTTGAGAAAGAACAACACCTATACTTTCATGCAGCTTTTTCCGCCTCCAAAAGTCTTGGAAGTCTTTCTGAAAAGTCAATCATCAAAATTAATGATCTATGTTCTGGGGAACATTTGGCTCTGGTTCGCAGCATGCAATCCCTAGGTCCTCTCAAGTTCTGAATTTATTCAATTGTTGCGGAACAGTCAGTTAGATCGACGATGTTTGTTACAGTATGTACATTGAGTCACCATTTAAACGGTAGAGATAACGTCGATGTTCCAGGTGATTACGTAAGGTTCAAGTTAACTTCTTGGCTTATGTTAGATGGTAGGGATAATATTTCTACCGGTCTTTTTTTGAAGCTCTGTCTCTTAGTCGTCGCCCGGATAAGTTTCTATACTGTAACGTACTGTCTTGTGAGCTACACAAAATTATTTTGCGTTGCTGCAGGTGCGTACAAACTTTCCCGCATAATCATTTGCGAATTTTTTATCAATCAGTTGAATTTACCTAGAACTGTGGGTTCTGTTAAGTTACCGTTGGTTATCGCGTTATCGGTGAGATGCTAGCGATGATTAGGGTAAAGTAGGCCAGCTCGTCAGAATTTAGAAAAAATGCTTGATTCCAGGCACGTCAAGAAAGATTCATTTTCTTCATGCACGAGTCGATTATAACGTTGCTATATTTTGTTGTTATTCGTTTTTATTTGTTAATAACATAGTAAGAAATCGTTTTTTCGGCGTATCGTGTTCGATCGCGAAGGTCACAGAAATACATCGCTAGATGATTTCTTCTCGCGATGAATTCGGTTATTGTGTTTTCTCTGAATCTGTGATCTTTAAACTTTCAAGTACAATGGGAAGTTTTTGTATACATGGGCAATTTATTATTTTGCACGGAATACTGTTGAATTTTTCGGGAGTACAGGCGCTGGTTATTCGGTAAAGATGAATAGATTTATACAGGCGAAAAAGGTGGTGTACGAAACAAAGTGGTCTTGCCAAAATCATCAGCGTATACAACGTGCAACGAATTTGCAGGAATAATCCAAAAAACATGCATCAATGCTCTACTTGGTGTTTTCCGTTTTTATAGTGAATTAATTATTTTCTATAACGTTTCTCAGGTAATAAAACCTGACTCTTCGTTTTTGGGTCACTTACCTTTGCTGGATTGAATATCTTTCTACGAATAGGTCAGATATTTTCAAAACACTCGAATACTTCGAAGTAAAAAAAAAAACCATTTATTGTAAATTATTTATGATACTCAAATTTATATTGACGTATCACTGTATGAGACATTCATTAGATGATAATCACGGATTATCAGAATAACAGCCCGCCAAATTATTACGTGATCTGTCTAGTGGCTTGACGCACATTGACTTTTTATACGTGATGTGTTTTCTAGTATTCTGTTTAATTTGCAAATAGTTTGAGTCTTTAAGCAACTTGCTATCCCGTGAATATCCCAAACGATCTTTACAAATCTAGCTTGGATCGAGATGTGTAAGTCGCGAAGTATTTAAACGACTGGGCAAACAGACCATCGAAAACAAGTTTGCATGAATCGTATCGGCAGTTTTGAAGTCAACGTGTTAATAACCGAGTGCAGAAACTCGTTTTACCGATACTACGAATGTCATAACTTTCTACACTAACCAAACTAAAAATCAAGTCCTAGCTGCCCACTTTTGATCAGGTCTCAGGATAAGTCGCAGGAATTAAAGAATCCGTGAATAAAATATTCCACTGTCCGGGTAAGAAGTATTTTCTTGTATGCACAAACATCTTCAACTGTACACGTTAGGATGAGTTCTTTTTTGATCCAAAGTAAGAAATTGTTCACGGTAGTAGAAATGATGAAAACATTCATCAATCACGCACCGATAGATCGCTCTTTACCTTTACACAACCGAACAAGACGGAGCGAGACAAATTCTCTGTAGTTTATTATTTTGTATCTTGGAGGTGAGCAGCAATCGAATAACCGTCGAATACGTTTGACGATTTCTAGGTCGGATAGAAAATCTAAGAACTGCGCGACCTTCTATTTCAAACATTTGGACACGGATTCGGAAGCCGATTGTCGCGGTACCCACAACCAGTCTCCAGTTATAGATGATTCTTCGGAAGAGGAGTGGACCTATACACCTCAAACACGATCATCTGATCAGCAAATCACTTCGGAACAAAGAAAAACGAACGTCGTGGTAAGACTTGATTTTGGAGAAGAGGCCCGTGTCGAAGAGACTAAAATGATACGCGTAATATCGAACGACGTGAACGGAAACGCAACCGTATACAATGGAGATCAGGTGAATTTCAACGGAGATGAATTTGCCAAGGATAGTGAAGACGAAATGATGAACAACAAAGAGTGTATCAGAAGACTCGTTAGTCAAGCCGAAGATCTTGTCAGAGAAGATATGTCATCTGATGGTAAACTTGGCAAAGGCACCAGGATCTTTCCTCCTTTAATGTTTAATCAACAAGGACTCAACATGGCCAGCACACGCGCTAAATACGCGCGTATCAAGGAGTGGCTAAAGGTCAACATCATTCTACCCAACGAGGGAAAGTCTATGTCTCAGGTAAGCTGGAATTGAACGGTTATTTTTAAAATGGAATTTGAAAAATCACCGTTAGTTATTGAATCGTTAGATCAATCTTCAATTTGTTTCATTTTTTCTTCTTTTTCTTTATTTTCCAGGCTTTAGATAGTTGCGACGCGAGTGGCGAGTGTACGACAGGAGAATCTGACGTTGACAGGCAATCGCAGACTTCAGATGACTTGGAGAGTAGCGTAGCAACTTATCGTCAAGTTGTCGGGAGTCTGGGCTGCGTTTCTCAGTCAATTTCTCAGGAATTTATATCTGATCCCGATAAGACTCCAGTTAGCGATAAACAACAAAATGTTTTGATGGATTCGAGCACACCGAAGGTCGTCATGCGATCTAAACGAAAATCTAACGGTCCTAGACCTTGGAGCGTCTCTTGTATTTCTCAAATTGGAAATGCCGGAAATCTTGAAGCGTCTAAAGATCAGATATCACAGTTTTCTATCTCCGAATCCGCACTTCATCAACTCGTCGCTTCAACACCCATGAAATCTGGATCCTTAGATGCTAGGTAAGTAAAAACAGAATCCTAAGCATCTCTTGATCGTGTTCTGAAACAAAGTTTCATCCCCTGCTTCATGATGAATTCTTGAAAGAAAAGTTGAATCTGGTGTCGATAATACTTCGATTTTTCCGGAGGAATATTCAAAACTATTACTCGAGTAGAGGAAGTCCGAGCTCCTTAATAATTTTCTGATCAACTTCGATGAGTTAGTTTGTGATTGAAATTTTTTTACGGACGGTAATTGATTGACGAAAACTTGTACAGTTTTGAAATTGTGCCCTTCCAGGATATAACTGAAAATTGTATGTAATGTGCCGTTGAATGTTGTCAACGTCTTAAATGGCCCCACGTTGGGCGCCAATTCGTGACAACAATTGCAGATATCGTAGTACAAACCGATTTCTCTAGACTTTGATTATTTCACTTCTATTGCAGTGGTTCGAGTGCTGCGTTTAACAATTCGTCATCGACGCTGTTGGAAGAAACGATTAATGGTTTGGATGGAAGTGCAGCGAAGAACAGTTCTCTACGTAGAAAGAAGATGAAGCTGCGCAAAAAGCATTTGGTAATAAAGAAGCATTCCTTATACAAACTCATTCGAATCTTGATAAGTTCTAAATACTCAAACAATGTCGTATGAATGAAACATCCAAAGAATTCGAACTTCGTGTTTTGCATTAAAACGATAATTCCAATAAAAAAATGTCATCTTTTTCTTAACAGGGTCGCAAAAGTGAGTCCGGTTCGGACAGCGTCAATATAAATCATCATTCGGCTGGCAGTGACGGTTGTTCAAATCAGCAACGATCACCACGAAAAAGTAACGTGATTCGTTGTGCAGCTCGTGTTATATCAAGGGATGGTTACGGACGGGCAACAACTCTCGTGAAATCTGGTTCGTTTTCGGGATCAACGGCTCGTCAGCAATTGTCATTGGAAAGAAGTACCGTCAGCGATCCTGCTCCTGCTCTAAGATCAAGTTATCACAGAAGGGACGAGTCCACTTCTGAAACTGAAGACGAACCTTGCTCTGGTGCCAGAATACCCATGTCTGCGTTCAAGGGAAACCTCATTGACACCGTACTCTTTAACACGGATCTAAGTATTCCACAAATCAACGTTGACAGCGATGTAGAAAAGAACAGCTTCAGCAATAACTCGTTCTCTGAACAAGCTTGGGATAACTATCAGGTTTGTTTTTATCATCTTATCTATTTTTCCCTTTTTACCGGAGTGCTTTTTACTCAAGTTTCACATCTTCGATTTAGTTATGTAGTTTTTTTAAGAGACAAGATGTTTTTTCTAAGAAACTCATTCTCGAAAAACTGAATCGAGTTCACGGATCTGGAGTAAAATCAATTTGTTAGATTATCCCATTTTAGGAAATTAATATACAACGAAAACTTGAGGATTTGTATGAAAATATTGGAGAATAGCACGATTTAGGACGAATAGGACGAATCTTTGTCTATTTACCAAAAATCGATGTCTTTATCAAATGTTGAAATAGAATTTGAAGAAAATCTCTAAAGAAAAACACAGAGAAATATTTCTCTGCGACAAGAAGATAAAAATGGTTTTTGTCAGTGTAAAAATAAATCCCAATCAGTTAATTGAAAAAAAAAAACGGTTCAGGATTTTTTTCGTTCCAAGTTCCCGTTTTATCGTAATCGAAAATTAACAGATCCCATGGTATTAATCCAGATATGGTGATTTCGTTGCTTTTTAAAGTGTGACTATTTCGATGAAATAGGAAAATACGTGGGAGAAAAATTCCGTGGTTCCCTAACTTGTTAATCAAAGTATTTTTATTTTCATTGAAGGAAAAGTACATGAGCGAGCCGTACAGCGAAGCACCAGATTCCGAAGCAGCACGTCGCCTTCTAGAGTTCGGTGACGATTACAGAAACTTTCTTGACAGTCAATCAGATTGCGCGTCGAGTTTGAGCGCCCGTAGAGACGTCTCACCTCCCTTGCCACGGAAACGCAAGCAACATGTACGTCTCTTCCTATTGATACTACTAGATCAGATATCGATATTTTTTTTGTGATATTTTCCTCCTGAAATTACTTGTGAAAAGCATTATATGTATATTTTATTACTTACCTAGTCTCGGTTTACTCTTCCATTTATATAATATGTATATATGAATATTATTAACAACGATCCATTGAAAATGGATCTAAAAAGTGATTTTACATGTCTTAACATAATAATACATAATATTTAATAATTGAATAAACCTACTTCAATTGCAATATGGTAATAAAATTGTACCTAAACGCATACACGTTGTTGTTTGGTGCCGCCATACCTCGACTCAAGTATCTCTCATGACAGAACAAAGAGAAAAAAGAAAAGAAATTAATGGTCAATTCATGCTTATTAACGATCTGAGTAGAAGAACGATCTATGTCTCAGTCCCAGACACGGGTACCAATCTTATTCTCTGGTTAATATCTTGCGCAACATTTGTTGGTATGTCAGGAGACTTGTTTATCATTGTGGCATTCTAGTGCATCGAAAGATCATTCGAATCAACAGCGACGTGTTTGACGAAAGCAATTGCATTACTCGATGAATGAAGAAGGCTTATTTTATTCTATACAATTACGTTATTATTTTTAACTTTTTAACTTATTTTCATTTCTCTAATTTGATACAGGGACTTGCAGTCACGACTGAGGATAGCGACAGCGATATGGAGGATCTACGTAATTTGGTTGAGAAATCCCAATCGCAGCTTGTTATTTCTGAGGGATTACTGTCGCGATCAACCAGAGCATTTTTACTCGACGACGACTGCGTACGTATCGTCGTGAACATATTTAGGGGCTCTTTACTGCAACAACTATTAGCTTGCTTGTGGTATATTATTACATCATTTTTTCGCAAAATACAAACAGTCTTGTCCGGTGTATCGACTAAGGTCATTAAATTAGTTGCACGATCTGCGGCTAAGATACCTTTTCTTAGAACTTTCGTTAGGCATTGGCCACAAAACAAGTTTTTTGTTTTATGCGAATTTTCTAATAAACGCTACTAACTCGTAAGGCTTAAACCTATCTGCTTCTGTATTATTAATAAATAATCTTTAATCACTACAAATAGTCGCACTATAATTTCTAAGCTAGTGTCTGTATAATTTCATCGTTTTATTTCCTTTTTCTTTTTTGGTTATCGCTGTAGTTCTGTAGATGATAAATAACTTTAACTCCTAAGTAAGTAACGCTTCGAAAGAACAATTCCAGCTGTTCTATCCATAAAACGTCTTTGTTGTGTATCGAGAGATTGTCCAATCGAATTTTACCTGCTTCAAAACTATAAAAAGACGTTTAATGGATTCTTTGATAAAAAAAAAGCATTATTCTTTTTAGCATGCGAATGATGTTTCAGTTTTTTGATTGAGTAATTGGATAATATGGATTGAATTGTACGAGACAATAGAGAGATTGAATAAAATTGATGATACGGTGATGAGTTTTCTTGCTTTAATTTTCGCCTTATTTCCTCTACCGCTTTTTGTATCGTACTATCTTGTAACAATTTCAATTCAATCAATTAATTAATTGATTTATTCATTAGTTCAATTCTCCTTGTTATTCCAGGCTGAGGTTGAGTCAACTTGCAAAGATAACATGAGGTGTTTACGCGCGGTCCTCGAAGCTGCTGGAGGAGCTTTGAGAGGGGAAAGAAATACTAAGCAGATTCGGAGTAAGTATAATAATCTGATTGAGAATGAAAGTCAAAGTATGAAGCTTCGATCCCGCAGCACTCCTTTTCCATTCACACTTTTATCATACGCTACTGCATTGTTGGTCACCGCTCTTAGCGGTATAGTTTTCCTATTTCTATCCTAATCGCTTAATGTGCCTCACCTCACGTCTCCAGGCTTATATCTTTTTATCTAGTTTTTTTTATTAATTACTCCACGTTTTTTACTACGATTTATATGATCTACGCTAAATCTATTACCAGTGAATTAACGACTGCGAGTAACGAGCGTCAACTTTGCGATTTATTTATCCGTTTATTGAACTGTTATTTGAGTTCGGTTTGAGTCATGGATTGAGTCGACAATCCGCGTTATTATTTACAATCAGTGCCAAATCACGATGAATAAATGATTTCTTTTTTACGTTTATCATGGTTTGATACACGCGTATTGAGATTTTTCATGTCTGTGACGAACTTGAATAGTCTGGTACGAGTTTATTTGTACTAATTTTTTCGGAAATCGTTTATTGTTGATTTAACTATCTTTACTGGTGTTTTTGCTCTACGCATATGTATGTGTTGGTTTGTTTTTGTTTTGATTTACCTATAATATAATTGGAATGAATGTTGACATGTGCTTTTGAGTTTACATTTACAATGAATAATCGTGAATCGAATTCGATTTTATATACTTGTTGTATTATCTTAATTTATTGTATACGATTTTCCCTCGTATAACAAGTTCGCATAATTTTTCTTTTTGTACTTGATACTTGAAATGTTTACACAGTTTTAAGTTTTTAAAACACACATGTAGTAGGTTACGTATTTATAATTTCTAGTTTTTATAATTTTATGATTTTCTTTTTCGTTCGATAACGTTTACATGTATCGATCTGTTTCACATTTTTCGATATATTATTCTTGTCTTTGATTTAATATTGACTGATTATTATCGACGACCAAGTACACCTATATTATTAACTGTTTTAAAACAAATGTACGTATAAGATACTTTACTTTGATTGTGTACTAATTTCGAAACGTAACATTTTTTTTAGTTGCTTCGTATTTTGAGATAAATATATTGAAATTAATGTCTGCATGATATACACGTGTTTGCATATTTATTCTATTTATATTACAAATCCCAGCACAACTTTCCAGATTAACAATCACGAGCTATTCTCGTACTTATACCCTATAAAGCGCACTTCGTCTTTTTCAAATAGCAAATGATGAATGAAAATTTATTCTCCTTAATCTACAGCTGTTATTCCCAATAATCGATTTTACCCTTCCGTAGAATAAATGAAGAAGGAAGCTTTGTAGAAGTAAATTCTTCCGATGAAAACGAAATATTCATCTTTTAACCCTTCGTGGCCACCATGGAAAAATTTCAGTCAGGCCTCATTTTGGGTACATAATATTTGACAAATGCATCAGTTACGAGTTTTTTTTTTTTGAGCGAAAAATTGAATTGTTTGCCCTCATTTATCTTCCAGATAAATCCACATTCATTTCTACCCAAAAATCGATCCTCTTCAAATGTGTAATTATTTTTTTCCTAGAAGTATCATATCTAACGCGTATTTCAGTTAAAATTTGACTTGAAAGTATCGAAAATTCAAGAAGTTATGATTTTTTTACTTAAAAGGTGTATTTTTCGATAAATTTACCTATTTACGATTTTTTTGAACATGTTGCGATTCGAATTTTGATATAACAACTTTTCACAGAGGTTTTAGATTGTTCAAAGTATTTGCAGTATTTTTTCGATCCCGATTCGACTGATAGTTTCCACATAGCAAACATTCAAAACTTTGCTGGGTGAATTTTACCCAGTGTGATCACTAACAATAAGGGATTCTGTATAGCAGAGCATTTCACAAGCATCAATAATATCTCATGTAAACATCCGCTATGTTTCGAAAATTAATTTCCTCGTAAAAGAAAAAAAAAAAAATACCTCGTAATTCCAACAACGGTGGGAATTACACTCGATATCCAATCTAACTTCCGTATAGTATATTTTCATTACACTTTCCCTGCGAAAAAGATGCATAATCATTTTCTAGATGGCTGTGCGGATCATTCCAAGTATATACCTTAGGTGAGAATTTCTTTTATCGCAAAATCATATTTGCACGCATATAGAAATCTGCAGGTAGGTAAATAAAACGGTAGATCAAGATCCCAGGTGCAAAACCGCCTCGGGGGACAATTCGAACGGGTGCTTCGGGTCGCGTATAGCGTAGAACGTTGCGTTCATTCGTCAAAGCCGCTCCTTATAAGCCGTGCGCGTCGGAGTGGCACGACTCGACCGCGACGAACCGACTCGGCCGAGTCTCGTCGTCTGCCTTGTTCGCGACCAGTCGTACGAAACTTTTGCCACGGTACATACATATACTGTTTGCACTTTCAATACCACCACTTCCGTCTTGACGCGGGAATCACGTATCTGCGCCTACCAGGCGCAGTCCCTATAGAATACAATCGGCCTACGACTCGCGTATAATATCAATCAAACAGTGAAATGTAGATATGATGATGTATGTGCAGACTGACATCACCGCCGAAGATTTGGCTGAACCCGGCTGTACGTATATAAACATGAAAACATATTTGGATTCATTATTCCGAAACGAATCGATCTTATCTCTGCTCGCTCACTGATTACGAACACGTCCATCATCGGGGGAGATTAATTTTTACTATAGGTCAGTTGAGACTTTTACAGTCTGTCGTATTTAAAAGGCAATCAACTTCTACTGGTTTCATTAATTTTTTTAATCAATCTTAAGACTGGATACCGTGAGCGTGTCAATTGCCGACGTGGCAAATTCGCTACTTTTACATCCTGCGAATTGTCGAAATTTTTCAACAAAATGATCGTTTGTTTCATAATTTCCAGTCGAGCTTTCTGCACGATTGAGAATACTTTTCGAATCACTGAAGATAATTGTTCAGGAATAATTGTGAGAATATAACTTTCAGTTTTGCTACAGTTTTTAACGTTTTATTCGCGAACGTTACTCCGCGTTGCTCTAGTATTTACCTACCGAGTATCTCAAGGTTGTTCTAAATATACTGTCGTCGCTAGCTGTTATACAGTGCCTAGAACAGCTGATCTTACGTAAGCTTTAGCATTAGCGTACAAGCGTTTAAATGCTGCAGGCGCGAACCCTCGCCATACATAATGTACCTACCGAACGCGTCAGTCCATAGGCTGATCTAATCTACGTTCGCACGTTGCTCCGACATGTGTCGAAACAGATTAGCGATTCAGACGTAAGATCAAAGGATTTTTTGAAATTATTCATTAGAAATATTCGATTGAAGTTTAATTGATTGTTGGGGGATCTGTGCGAGGAAGATTGGCAGAACATCGAATAGTATTAGAGAGTTTCACGTCATGCTTGTTACACTCTCGAACGTACGAGGCGGTGCATAATTGCGGTATGTCATGCAATGCTACGCCTGCAAACCCACTTGTCCCAGTTGACTCGAATTCCAGTCTATAGTGGTTCGAAATGTGGGCCGTTTGACATTGAGGTGAATAAGAATTAATCAAGCTTTTATTATGCAGCAGTTTTGTACAGTTGCCTTTACTTCGTACATCTCGTTTTTCTTTATTTTCGAATAATAAGACCCGCGAAAGCTGTTCTTCATTCCGTAAGGCTATTTGACGTTTGAGAAATTTTATCGCTTCAACGAACGGGGATTAACACAGAGTAATAAAATTCTCTTCAGTATTGCTGCTACAGGCTCTATAATTATTATAAACGAGGAGGATGTTTTCCCGCGCAGTATAGAAGCCTCGAAATTCTTGCAGTTCTCATATCGCTCGGATAAATAGTTCTTGGAGGGTTTCATTATACGACTGGAATTTATGATCAGGTTCAATTTTTATCACCATCCATTTTCACGGTGTTAAATGTTGGGCTGCTTCGCTCGCAGGGGCAACTGGGTCAGAAATCTGTTTGATAAAACAATAAATACAGTAGAACGCACGAAAGCGGAACTGGCTTGTAAACCTTCTAATTGCAAACAGTTAGCGAGTCGGAAATTATTCATCATTCAATTAAGTAGCCACCGGCAAATGGGGCAAATTCAATTCTAATTTACATCATATCCTTTCTTTTTTTTTCTTCTCTCTTTCTCTCGTTTTTCACTCCCTAAGTAATCGGCAATGACGTGTCGTTCGAAGTCCGCATGTAGCACTTAATCGATCTTTCTTCAAAGAGGATTGCAAATTGCTGCGATTTACGGCTTGGCACTTGAATTAATTGCACATTCCACCCTACGTTTGCGAATAATAATTGTTAACGGTTGCCGTACGTAGGAGTAATCTTGCCTCGGACGAGTTCAATCGGCATATAGCCAACGTTTCACCGGAAGTTGACTGACCCATGGATCCCGTTGGCGGACTTTTAAAGCAATCTTTAGATCAATCCTACCGGGCAGCACCTTCTATGGCGGCACGATATCTTTCACGTGGCTGATACATGATTTCATATCTTCATCGACTATCTATAATCCCTTCCGACTGTATAATAAATTACACCTCCTTTTAGGATAAAAGGTATTCGACTCTGGATCAAAAACCAATAATTAATCAATCAACCACGGCGAGCTTCGTATCCTAATTTACTTCTCGTTATGCATATTCGTTATATTTGTTGAAGTGAATATCCGATCGTTCTTTTATCGAATGTGGAGTAAATGACGTCAGTGGAAATCGGCATGGAATAATTCATACTTTTCACAACTTCAATGGACTGAATAAAGGATCTCGTTCGGTTGACCTGCTGATCCAACACACTCGATCTGTCAAACGATTTGTTGACCTCACCGATAATCTCGTCTTACCACTCTCTTTGCAGCATTTTCTCTTTACTTTCCTTCGAGTACCTGACCCGTTTTGGCCCCTCTGGGACCGACGACAACAAATTGTGGCCTCGGGCTTCGTGGAAGGGGAAAGTTGAAGTTCAAGTGGAATTATTTTCAGCAAATGCGATCGCTGGTACTTGTACAGCGAAACTCATAATTATCGCAGCTTTTAAAATCATCAGCTAAATTGAATATTGCCCCTAATTATTACCTACTTGCTTTCAATTCGCTGAATCAAAAAAAGTTTAGAAAATATAATTCCTCGCTCTATTGAATACTCGGTAAAGTTATACCGCTAAGGAAACGTTTTTGCTTCTAATGCAGGCAAATTGCGCTGCCCGTGGATTCTGTACACAAAACTGAAGTCGTATTTACAAATGCGATGTAGCATTGACTTGACATTGAAAACGTTTGAGATGAAATTCTGTATGAGTTCAATTGATATCGTCAGTCTGATTAGTGATGACTTTTTACTAGTTAACTTTCGACAGAAATTTTAATTAGTTATACGTCGCGAGGATATGACAGAGCTTTGCAAACGTCAGAGCCTAGAGCAAGTGTTGAAATTGAATCCAACTCAGTTTTTGCAATATCGTTGTGGACTGAATCTGTGTTTTGAATAACATGAGTAATTTTTTCTCTTTGGCCAGCACTTCTCGTGTTCACGTCTTGCTAGTTCCCACCTTATGAGCTGTACTCCTACATTTGTACGGTTTCCTGCATGACCTCGTTTCCATACCGCGCTTTCTTCAATATTTCTTTTCTTCGGCATATTACGAGTTTTCAAACAAAGCCCTTCGACGATCCTAAAGATAATAGCGACTTACAATAGGGGGGCTGAAAATGCTCGGGACTTGAAGAAAAATCCACATGCTGCTGTATTAGATCAAAGAATTATACTTGCTATCACTCCATACAGAGTTCCTAACATTTATAAACGGTTATTAATGCGAATGGATTCTCCTCTCTCCTCTTTTATTCTCATAAACTCAAATGATATCAGTATAAGTGCAAGCCAGTCTAAAAGCTTAATCCGATTCGTTTCACGGTTTTATGGACGTAGATACTTTCAGTTTAGATAAGTAGAACATCGAGTTGGTTTAGTAGCTTATTTCCATTTCATTTGCTACTTTTTGAGTGGGTATTTGTTCGACCCACTACGCTTTGGGATCAATTTTACAAGGCAACAGCTTAGGATTCTACCTGTAGAATCTGTAATTGCTGCTTGCATGATGAACTAATTTTCTAGCCGATTGTGACGGTAGCAAAAAGCGTTTTTCAATTCGTCGAACTTTCATTATAGCTTAGTTCTTTCTCGGGATGAAAATAAAAGCTACGAGCTTCTGAGCCGTACAAAGAACGACTCGGGATTTTTGAACTTGGCGTTTTTCAGTTCTCGAAACCTTTGTAAGGGTTATTGTTTTTTCGAGAAGTTGAACCGTTCTATTATATATAAATCTACGTTATAGTTTTTCCGTGTTACCCGATTGTCTGAAAAAAACTATATTTCGAAACAAAAGTGCGAGAAATGTCATTCACCTTTGTGAGAACATAATTGTCCGTAATCTACAGTTTGTTTCCGATTCGTATTCTACTCTACCCACCGTTACATTGCGTTACGCTATGTTTTAAAAACCCACGCTCCTTGTGCCTGCCACTATTATGTGATCAATAGCCGTATAAATTTCTGAATTTTTCTTCTCTCTGACGAACAGTGCCGACGTCTTTTACCGCGATTTGCAATTCGCGTATATAGTATGCTTTTTCGATGGAAGTGTGAATTTTTTATGGTCGACTAAACAAGTAATTATATTCAGGCTGTAATCGAGCAAGTCGTAACGAATCTACTCGTCTGCGATATTTTGAATTATCGCCTTAGTCGTCGTAAAAAATTTGCCGTTCGCAGTTATTCCTCATTATTTATTACGGCTGTACGTCTAGTCGATTCTAAATTATTAGTACGAATTTGAAGATTCCTCAAAATACAACTCTGACTCATCAAATAGATTTGACGTTGAGAAACAGTTAGAATATACCAACTTGGACATGTTTATGTTTATAGCCACCCACGTGAGAAATTAGCTAATACGAAAATAGCAGGATATGTTATCAAAAACCCCGTTTGATGGGAGATTTCTGTGAATTTTTCATCCATGGCTGCCATATCCCGGATGTGATAGAGCGGGTCGGTTTTTGACTCGATTTCATGCCGTTCAAGTTCGAAAAGCAACTTTCAGCAGCCTATTTTTAAGTCACCCCTGAAGACACTTACGATCTGGTAAAAGTAAGGCGTGAATACACAGTCGATGTGTGTAACGCAAAATCGAGCCATGCGCGGCATGGCAGGCACGTTCATTCGTGCGATCGTGTCTGGGAAGAGTCGACGTCAAAACCGCAATTCAGCTCGTAAAACGATACGTCCAACTAGTTTTTTTTTTTTTTTTTTCAATCACACAATGATCTTGACCCGTTCGAGGTCCTCCTCGTGCAAATGTATTCCGAAACGATTCGGTAGTGAGTGGTTTCCTGCTCCTGGCAAGCCGATCTACCGAACTTCAAGTTTGTCTGATTTCGCCTATTGCTACCGGTCAGATGCTGTGAAGAGTGAGTTCTGCTCATAGTCTTTTTGCTCCTTTCTCGTTCTCATTCGTTTCTAATGATTTTGCTAGCTCTAGTTCTGCGTAACGATAGGATTGTGTAATTTGATGTTATGCGTGATTTAGATTTGCAATCTGATTACATAATGATCTAGCAAAATTGTTCGTAACTAAGCGCTGCTTCAGTTACTTGATCGAAACGAATCTGAATTCCTTTCTGGGTTTCTTTCGGAGCTAAATTAAAGGAAATCTTGGAACTTTTGAATTCGGGCGAAAATATAGTTGCTGCGATAATCAAGATTTCACAGTATGAGTGGCTGTTTCGATAATCAACTATCCGGGAGCTGAGACAAAAAATTCCTTACGATCTTACAGAGATCAGGGACTCATTATAGAATTGGGTCGGACGTGATTAATCGTTGAAAAAAATTAGCTTCGATCCTACGATTTCGCATTCATCGCATGATTGTTTTAATTTAGCGCAGTTTTTCAGGGAGTCAGAATTTCGATTCAAAGTTTGACCTCCATGTCGGGAGGTAAAAAATATCGCCATTGTTGTAGACGATGTAGTATTATGTTACTGGATGAAGAATCAGGTAAACACGTTATTAGACCGTGCAGTGCCCTGCAGACGTTTAATCGAGAACTCGGAAGATTCTCAGAATCAAAACGACGCCTACTGAACACCAAAGACAGTCATTGAGAGAGAGGAAAGGAGAAAGACAAAGATGGAAGCAAATCAACTTTCGACTTGTACTGCTCGCGGTGACCGTGGTCGGTTCTACTCCTGGCGCCGTGGCACACGCCGACTGACGGTCGGCCCGGGTCGACTCTTCGGACAGAATTCTCTCCGGTTACCGTTATTCGCGATTATCTATTTTTCTCCGGCAATTCGCTAATCTATTTATTCATCATCTGTGCACATCATCGAGTACTAGACGAAATAAAAAGTCGAAGTTTCTAGGATTGCATCATCTGTGGTAAGCCCACCCTGCCTATATCATGATCAATTCGAATGACCCTTGGTCCAATGTAATTTTGAGTTATATTTTTGCTATGTTGCTGCTTCGAAGATAGTTTTGTCGTTCAAATCAAACATCAGAACATGTATGGGTACCGGTTGCATGTCAGATTTTGTGGAAATTGTGATTGAAGAAGTAGTTCTGTTACGTTTTGGAAGTGAGTTCAATTGCATGATGCGAACGTGACGGATGCTCGAATGGGTTATTGAATTATGAGAGTGAACGGGTGACTCCCAACCCTGTTGAATATTCAACGAACATACAGGTGCAAAGTGTTGCTTAAGAGGCATCTGATGTCCCAATTAGTCTAATTGCATCGCGTGACGTGGTCCATAAATGAAAATTCAAACAAAACGACCTGGACTACGAGTTCATTACTCGTAGTCAGTCGATTCTCGGTTGACTAAGCTAGCACGCCCACGATTTGGGACCTAGATATTCAATGTGATTACCACAGTGCGTGGATGCGTGCGAATTACATTACATATACGAGTCGTGAAATGAATCGACTTCCTACGTCTTCGTCGCTGCTGATCGTTTGCCTCATTTACATGCAGATAGCCGTCTAAAAAGGGACTCGTCTTGCTTGCTTCCAGGTCTCATCGAACGTTGGGAATCCTTGTCAACCAGGGCTGAGGAAACTCGAAGAGCTGGTGCCCTTCACCGGGACATGGCAGCTATGCGCCTAGAGCTTAGAGCAGCCCACGACAGACTTATTTCTTACGAAGTTGTACTAGATCAGCATCATCTCCTCGACGAGCGCATCAATCAGGTCACTGTGAGTATTCTTTCAACTTATATGAACATTATTGCATGGAATTTTTTGGAGTAGGTATATTATGCGCAATTAGGTATTGACTATTGCTTTGTATTCGAGAGAGGGATGAGTGAAACAGGATATTTTAAAGAATGATTCCTCTACGATGATCTTCGGGTTTGATCATCGCTAAATTGAGAGCTATAAGTGCCGTTGATAGAAATGCATATGTGCCGGTGAATATGTTTGCGAATTGTAAATTATTCCATTCCCCGCGAACACGAGTGTATTTAAATAAATTATACACCGTCTGTCTATGCATGGCTATCTTTGTTCAATTCGTGACTTGAAAATTGATTGAAATGCTGACGTTCAAAACGTGTGCGTGAGATGCTGTGCAACTTACTGCAGACGAATCAGGGTAAAATCAATCAGTCGATACTCTGTTACCTTGACTGCATAAAATCCTATGTACCGACGCATCGATCTTCAAACTCTTTACCAACCCAACAAACGAAGACTCCTCTGTTGCCGACCTAAGCTACTTCTATCTTAACTCCGGTATTTCGTACACCGACGGAAGGTATAGACAGTACGCATTATCTACGGTGCATAATCTTTCGGTCCAGTATTAATCATTCGAGTCCCGCTCAACGCCGATAGTATCGTTTCATCGCTTACACTTCTCGCTTTTGATTCAAAAAACTTCGACCATTGCGGTGAACAACTGAAATCCTGATGGTTATCCTGTAGCCAATCAAAGAAAAGATGAAGGCGAAGATGATGCATATGATTTTGCAGTTATTCATGATTCGATTCTATCGAGAGATCCACAGTGATCGTTTTCGTACGAATGTCAGTTCTGATTTTCTGATGAAATTCAATCAAGTTTGCATTTTTATCTATTTGCTTCAAATTATTTATTTAGGGCTGCGCTGATGAATCAAATTTATAGCTATCCAGTACTCTGCCTAATCAGCAATTTGCTTTGATCATGTCAGTTGGATAGATGCGAAGCTTTATAATTAAAAACGTGGTCGCGTCTTTGATAGTCTATCAATCGAGGGTCAATTCTTCATTAGGGTATTCGCATAAAATGTGAATGTACTGAATTTGACAGAATTGAGATATTCGCTTCAGATCTAGTCTGGAAATTGGCCAATTGACGATTTTTTTGGATGTTCTTTAGCCTCATCAGGGTCCGAGTACTATGTATTTGGTAGCTGTTTCCGTATATTACTTTTTCTCATCTCGTTTGCGGGTTATATCCTTTTTCCTCTATGGTCGTGCGGCACGGTGAAATGCATTTCGACGCAGAGGAATTCGGCAAATTTATATTTCTTAAGATATTGAAATGAGAGCTGGGGGCTCTGGAAGAACTGGCTGTTGCCAGAGCGGGAGCGCAAATGGACGAGGATGAAACGACGGTACAGAGCGAGAAGTCAGGAGTAGAGCGAGAACGTAAAAGCGTAGCCGTGTCGCACGTACGCTGGTCCTCCCGTCCGCCCGTCTGACGGCGACGTGCCCAGCATCGCAACGCCGGCGCCTCGCCAACCCTCGCCCCCAGAAGTCTCACCCCCAACCAGCCAACCACCACCATCACCAACGTAGCTGGTGCCTTCGCTGAGAAGGCCAAACACATGCGCTCTATCTATCATCGAGATGTATTAGCGCTCAGCGTTCGCGTTCGCGTTGGCGCGCGCGCGCTCGCGCAACCACCGCGCGATGCGGCTCCGTTCCATGCATTATGCAATACCGCGAGACAAGGTCTGTACCGAAACGCGGAAAACGGCCACGTTCTTAGAAAACCGCGGCCTCATTCACGTACTCGTAGGTGGTATTTCTTTGTCTTTGTCTCATACGCCAGTCCCTCATCTCTGAGTTTCTATTTTCCACTTTTTTATCGTTGTTTCTCGTCTTGTTCTTCTTTTTTTTTTTTTTTTTTGAATTTTTTTGACCCTACCAGTCGAGTAACGATTTGGTTACCAGCGGCTATCCTGCAGAATGGATGATTTTTGCTTGGGATTTAAAGACCGAATCCCATTTCGGTGATTTTTCTCCACCTACGCGTTATTAAAATGCGTCACGTCGTTCGTCCTGCAGACGCGACACCACTAACGAGCAAATTACCGAACGTGCACGTTGTTTGAACAACGTTGTTGCGGACGTGGCCCCATACCAAGTATTGGCCAGTAGCGGCTGTTATTCTCAGTTGGAGTCAACGATACCCGTCGATCGGAATCAGGTATCGCGAGCGCATCACGAATCTCTAAACAGGCTCATGTATGTACTTCGTGTTTAATCGCACACACCGTATGGTCGTTATGTGTTTCTGTTGCCTAACCCTCTAGCAACTCGCCTGCGGTTTCTACACGTGCCTTGCACATATCAATGCTATTTAATTTTCAACAATTCACCTTGAGTGTAATAATGAAGGTTTTCAAATGAGCTCGAATTCTCAACTAAATTTGGAAAAATCTCAGCTATTTCGAAGTAGGTTTTTGTATATTGTTTGTAGAACCTACTTTACCGTATGTAACTTCTTATAGCTAGTTTCTGAAGTCGCGGTTCAAAGTAGATGGGAAATTTCGACACGAGGATTTTCGGTCGCATCTTATGATACGACCAGGGTAGAGAGAATAGTTTATGACTTCTAGCTTCTTTGGGAAAAACTCTAGTGATAGTCCCTCGCTAGAGCCTTGAAAATTTGCAGAAGCTTTTTTTTCGAACGAATCGAATCCTGTGCATACGTGACGTGACACGGGTCATTCATCACGAAGTGAAGAAGATCTCTGGGAAAGTTGCAGAGTCGATTCGATCGCTAATAGATGCGAGAGATGAGAGGATTCTATGGCTTTATACGAAAGTAATTAAGAAATCTGTGGACAGGTTGGATTTTTGCCCGTTTTTAGATCTTCGGGATGTATATAGGCACTTTGGCTCCGCGGAGGATCGTATTCTCGGACGATGAGTGCAGTGCAGGAAAAAAGTTGAATCCTTAGCGACCTCCGTCGACGTTCGGTGCGCTGCGCACCAAGTCGCATCGTGTTATTTCGAGTTCCTTATTCGGCAATCGGTAATCGCTTAGCATTAAAGACCTTTTGCTGCAAGGACGTATAGCAAGAACCAACGATGCATTAAGCTCACGCAATTAAAATGGCAGCTTACCTATCCGCCTAGCTATATAGTTGCGTGGTAACAGGTCTTAGTCCCAGTTAGCGTCTTGGTATAGCGCTTCGTGAAAAACTAATTTGCTGTTTTACAGGGTACGTGCCCACGGGATACCTACCCGCTTCTTGCCTCTTCTCGGGGGTATTTTCTCAGCGACAAAGAAGGAAACCCAGAAAGAAATAGAGAGGAGCCAGAAAGAGAGAGATAGAGATAGAGAGAGTAAGGCCTCATAGGCATGCAAGCCTCGGTCCCCCGAAGCCGGCCGCTCTGTATACTGAATTCGAATCAATTGATTGGCTGTTGATTGGAAATTGAATTAGATTGGAATGCGCGTGTCTGGTGGCACCAGGGTGGTAGCGCTCCTCTGGCTTTGCGCTTGGAATACCAATCGTATTGGAAGGCAGGGTGTGGGTTGTTTCGAGGACGGGTGGTGAGGAAGGGATGATGCTTTTCGCATCGAACCATGTATACCTGTGTAGGTACTATCGAACCTCTTCAGTCCCATGGCCGAGTAAACTGCTTTTTCACTTCTCGTTACAAACACGCGTTCTACTTTATACCGTTACGCCATGGGCATGATCCTCCTTGGTGGTGCTGCATTGGGTGCTATATAATGTTCATGCCGGGTACACGCTTGCTTGCATATATGCGTTACGTGCGTGCGATAAACACATACAGATAGTACCATATGCGATAGGTGCGCTTATAACATATTCGAGAATAACACGCGCGACCGGTGCCCCTTTCAGGTCAATAGCAATTTGTATAATTCATCAATATTGCCTACGTATTCTGTGTGGACAGCGTATAGTCGGGGTGGAGGTTTGTCTGACCCCCTTAACGCGATATCTATCCGATACCAGATAATCAATGGTCTTCTGTTTACCCGCAGACATATTTTTCAACGTCATTTAGCTTCTTATTAGATTCCAAAGTACAAGAAATAACACATTTTCTGCATGAAAATTTGGAGCGCCTGGTGGCGTGTGGACTTTTTGAAGGCCTGTTTTCTCAGAAATCACTTTTCGGGGTTGGTACGCACCTGGAAACCGTGAAAGACCTTGAAAAGTCAGGGAATACTGTGAGTACGACTGGAATTCGATGTCTCAGAAAATGATAGAGCGACTTTTTTCCGAATTGTAATCCAATAATCGGAAAACCAATTTGTATTTCCGCTCATTTTCAGGCAATTAGTTATTGACTATGGTTAAATCGATGCTGACAATATTGTTATTTAAGAAAATTGTGATTTTTCGTCGGTGAATATTTTCCTAAATATCTGGAAACGCACTATTCTTGGGCTTAAATACTTGTAAAAGTCAGGGAATCTTAGATTCCAGAAACCGTACCAACTCTGCTGAGTTTCCTGAATACGGTGACCACCGAAGATATAACATCCGTATTCGCTGAGGAATCATTGAATGTATTGATATCGTACTAAGCATTGAAGGACATGTGGGACTTCGCGATGTCAGTTTGATCATTCATTGATCATGGAAGAAGGACTAAATCGATCTCCTCGAGCCAAATCGCTAGACATACCTAGATTGACTTTGACATTGATCTATGCAAGTCCGAGCGTTACCTCCACTGTCAAGAATTCATTGATTCCTTCGCTAGATCATCCGATAAAACAGTTCTGAGGATCACCGTGTGAAAGTTTCAACTCACCATATAATAACGCAATTTTCTTCTCCTCTCAACACCTCCTCAGTATATGAGATTGATGTGTCATTTAGTGACCCATGAAGAATTTTTGGAGAGTTTATTCGTCGGGAAATGTCACCAATTGCATATTCCGTCATTTTTCTTTGTGTAGAGAAGATATATAATATTGGCGAGTCTGTTTCTATCCATAACTTTGTCTCGAAATGATATGATCGTTTAATGCTGGTTAGGCACTTCCGCAATATCGACCGTTTTCCAATGTCTTGTTGCATCTATGTGGAAGATCGATCGTAGCTGTGTATGCGTATAGGTTCGTTTGAATGGTTGGTAATGATTGTGTAACCGCGGATGCGTAAATCGACCTACCTAGAACTTGGGGCAAAGTAGATTCTGACGTAGGGAGCTGGTACCCGGAGTCGGATAAACACGGTCGTTGAACGACTCTTCTTCGTTTCCACGGTAGAAACGTACTTTGTAACCAAGGACTTTGGTGGGCGGGTGATAGGTGGGCGGATGATGACCGCAAGGACGAGCTTTACGAGCACTCGAGGTGCTGGTCACGCGATCGACGGGAGGTGCTCCTGCAGGCGGTCTTCGTCCTTCGTCCTCCTGTGGCATCGTAAACCCGGGGTTATTTATGCGGCCCTCGTCGGCTGCCTCAAGTAGGACGTCAGGAACGTGACAACGGCCACCACTATCCCACCACCTACACCCCCGCAACCCTTATAGCTTATTTATGCCGCGCTTCGTATCTACTTATTCCTTCCAGTCTGTACCGATGAAATAATAAAACTAAAGGAGATTTCTCCTCGGGTCACAAGTGCAATTTCAAACTAGGCTCACCACCAGACAATGTACACTACAAAAATCCTCACCATCTATCAAAAGCGAAAAATTTATCACATTATCAGTTGCTAGACAGTCGTATCTAGAAATGATGCCAGTAACTGGGTGAGCGTGCATTTCTTATAGCCGTCCAGCAACTGATGTGTACTTTGATCATAGCTTCTTACTGTAATGGGGTTCCAACGCATTTTCCTCATCCTTGGCGGTAGATAAATTCAGTAATTGATGGGGCCCTGTGGCGCTCGAACCGGAAGCCAATCCACTTGAGTCTACAGCTGTATGTCCGTATACTGTAGGTATGCATTTTTGATGTTTCAGGGTGAACTGGCCACGCTAAGGGAACGCAAGACGGCGCTTTTGGCTCTGAACGTCACGGCCCATCGCTTGGTCACAGACGCTGGAGTATCCGGTTCCTCTGCTTTAGCTGCCCTCAAGGACGAGGTGGCTGACCTCTACCGCGTCTGGGACGAAACCTTTCAAAAGTGAGTAAATCACCAGTGCAAAAAAAAAACAAAAGAAAAAAAAAATTCTATTGTAAAATTGTACCGGAGCTTTCGTTCGACTAGTTCTTGAATATTAATATTGATCGCGTCACCCTAATCGGGGAAGGTGGCCAGTCCGCATCGGCACCTTGGGGCTAGGGCCTAAGCCATGTGAGGTCATCACCCACTGACCGGTCAGTCACGGTGCCAGGTCCGTCTAGTGACGGAGGGTAAATATTGTGAGAGGTAATGAAGACTCCAGAGCAAACAGCCGAATCCTTGGTGCGTAG
Organism: Ametastegia equiseti; assembly: GCA_963989295.1. NCBI lineage: Eukaryota > Metazoa > Arthropoda > Insecta > Hymenoptera > Tenthredinidae > Ametastegia > Ametastegia equiseti. The sequence continues at coordinate 12,831,606 of OZ022389.1, read as the reverse complement.
TGTCGCGGTAGGGGCGCATTTTCTCGTTCCCCTTTTCCTTCCACGACCAACCCCTGTCGCACGATTACCAGTTTGACCGGCTTGACCATCGGCGAAGACTTTAATCACGACTGATCCCGGAGCTGACCGCCAGGATCCCTCGAGCATCACCTCAAGCAAAATCCTCTAACAACATACCGAATCCCATGGTGTGGCTGTGGTCACCGTGAGTCTGTAAACCGCAAAACGTTTTCGAATGTATTTCCCCGATTTCGGTGTGCAGATAGCCTGAGATTTGGAAGACGGTTTGATCCTTATCTTTGACTAGGTAAGATCAGGAGATACTGGTAAGAGGATCACGAGTCAAATCGGTATTAGGTGTGTCTTGACGCTCGCTTATGGACCCGACAGGATTTCTCGATGTTGAAGGTTGGGTATAGCAATACATGCGGATACTGGGAAGCGATCGTGAGAAGAATTCGAATCCTGTACCATGCCGGGGGTCCCCACGGTTCTGTAGGGATGATCGTGACCTTTGCCTACCGGCCCACTGGGTCAGTGGTCAAACCTTTGCGGGGATCAAACCCCTATCAACGTTGAGGATCAAGGGCTTGGGGGAAATTAAAATTGGATTATAACTGTGCTCTACGGACAATGCTACTGTCCCGACCCAACTAAACTGGCCGGGATCATTGCGATGGGAAAATCTTCCTGCATTTGAGAGGCCAATGTTGTTCCGATGTAAAATTTATACAGATTCATCTATCTTTTGTTGATGCTTAATTACCAATGAATATATACCGTGCGGCGAATGATATCGACGGTGATACTTATACTCACGATTTGTTTGCCGATCTTACTCTAGGGGTCTTTTGGATTGGTTTCGGGTAAAACGTATTTATTTGCAGTATACCGTACGTAGGGGAATCTTCTAATAGTCCGACCGGTTAGTGTTTGCTCAACAAAGTCGCCTTATTTCCTGTTTCTCGACGTCTGAGCTGACAGGCAAACGAACGAACGGATAGATAATGCTACACCCTGCTTATACATTATACCGAGATTCGCGTATCTCGTATGTCATGCGCATATTTCGGTGAACGGAAATCTTGAAACAAAGTTTTCTTGGACTCCGCAAGCTTGAAGATGGCCACTCGAAATAGTCGGCTGACAGTTTAATAATAGCCCACAAGTATTGGGTTGCACTGTGCAGACCTTACGAGGTCGCAGCTTCCGGTTGAGTTTTTCATTTTTCTTCTCAACTAAAGTCTCGCTTGCTCTATCTATGTTACAGAGGAAACCAGCAGCTCAGCGCTCTTCAGTCCATCCAACAGTTTGCCGCACGTCTTACCGAGTTACAGAGTGCTTTGCGTAAGGACAAGGACACCTTAGCTGTACTAGACGCTGCTCTTCAGGCTGGTGCAGCTTCGGAGGTCGCTTCCTCCGTACGTGACGTTGCACGACTTCTTTCTGAGAAACAGGACATTTGTTGCCAGGTGAGTTTTACCTTCGATTATTTAACCACGTCCGAAGAAATACTCTACTGTGCTAGAAATATAAATCTATACTCCTCGAATGTCAAACGTTCGCGATCGATATCGATTCGAATTCACAACAGGACAGTGGCATTGAAAGGGTTCAGAGTGGGTCTTTACCTTCACCTGGAAGGTCAGAGGTGAAAATGAAGTACCATGACCTGAGCGGATCGCTAATTTAAATCGATTTCGTTCACTTATTACTGGTAATGATCCGTGACCGAACGATCAATCGATCGTTCGTTCGTTGAACGTTCGTGTTCGAGCACCGACTGCAGGGGTTAGGGAGTAGGTAACTTAGACAGACTTGCTAGGGGCCAGCCAAGGGCACTAAGTGCATCACGGCATGTTTTGCATCGTGATACTCGCCTTCTATCGTTCATATCGAGCTTCGTATACCCGACTCCCCCCTATGGTCCAGTCTTTCACCTATACGTCCTCGGTCTCGTAATATTCTTGACCATTGATCGCTCGCTTATACAGACTCTACAGATCTCGCCGACGTTACGGATCGATGATACACTGTTCCCACACTCAAAGCATGTGCCGGCCTTCGGTCGGCCATGAAAATTGAAAATTGAAAATTGAATTCGTTCGATTAGGTATTCAAATTTTCAGGAAGGTTGAAGTTTTTCAATCTTCGTGATAATCACGAGTTTCCAAGAATAAAATCATTGAGGTGACAGACCGGGAAAACTGGGATAACCGGGAATCGTCAGGGAATTTCGATAGCCGGGAAAAGTCAGGGAATTTCATAGATCCGCAGGAAAAATTTTTTGAACTGGTCTTTTTTGTTCATATAATTTTATCAAGCAAAATAAAGCTAGACAATTTTTAACTTCTTATTCATCGAAACTTTTCAATGTTATTCGGATTTGGTGGAAATAAAGGAGGAAAGAGTCAGGAAATTTTATTTCAGCTAAATTGTCGCCACCATGAAAATGACCAGAATGAAACGTAGAGTGACACTGACAATGAGGAATGACTTCTTGGTTTCTTTCCTGCACAAAATGAAAAATCAAATGATTGACCCTTGAATCACATACCCACAGTAATAGAATACGAGAATTTCCAATCCAGTCGATCAATGCGAAGTTTCTTTTTGATTTTCAATCGGAAGATAGGCGGTGGTGTAGCCGGTGGCAATTATTCAGGGGTTGTAGTCGGGGGAATGTGTCCCCCGGGTGTAACTTCGGTGCATGAAGTTTGCCAGAGAAGAAGAAGAAGGGTAGGTATATCGCTAAGTTCGAGAAAGAGGCTCGCACATCACAAAGCTGTGCGTGTCTAGTAGACGCTATACGCACACAGTATGTCTAACTATCTCACACGGCTCGTCTGTCAGCTTGTTCGACGGCCGGCACTGATTTGCATCTGATTCTTAGAGTCAATTAAGCCGCTAGTTCATGGCTCGGAAACAATCAGACGATCCTGAGGCGGTTCGGGCCAAACTGAGGTCAGGGGCTACCGTAACTTTAACGAAAGCCACTTTTTATCTTTTCAGTTTTTCAGTTATCAACTTTGGTGGTACCTTTTTCCAGTTTTTTGTTTTTAGTAGGAATAGATGGTATGCAAAGACCTAGTGTCAAATCGATTGAAACAGAACAAAGTTTAGAAAAGGCATAAGAACACTCGTGAGGAACAACGTATGAGAAGGAAACTCGATGATCTCTGACCTTTTGCCTCCTGGTAATTAAAATTTGTATTCTTTTTGTATCTTTTGTGTAGTTCGTTTTGTTTCTCTTTTTAACTCTATACTAGTCGGATCAAACTTCTTATACGAACTAGCTGACGAGGTATATTCATTCCCCTACGAACAATACCTACGTATACCGACAACTCATAGAGCAGTGGAGGCGTGGAACTGTTCCGTGGGAATGAATCTTCCTCTTACGTATGTTTTAAAGACCGTTAGTTGATTATTACTGCAGCATCACTGCCGCGTTGCCTACACGGTCTTCTCTCATCTTCTGCGATGGAAGAAGACTTAAGTTAGACAATTACGTGAATAATCAAAAGTCCATGGGCGACGGTAGGGGAGACCCGGGCAAAACGGGGACTTTCTCAACTCTTTCAAAAACAATTTGGATTTCAGTTTCCTGACGTTCCCCACGTGACAAAAAATTAGAAAAATGGGCGATGGGAAAAAAACTGAAGTTGAAGCTAGCAGCCAGAATTAGCAGCCCAACGTTTTTTAGATAATGAAAATGAAGCAGCAAAGTTCAAAAAGCTGCATTTCGCTATGTTTTTCATAAAAGGTGAATGAGTTTGACTGAGAAAGTCATAAATCTGTACTCCATCATCCTATTTGGAAAACGATAAGCTCGTTTGGCTGCTAAATCTGGCTGCTAGCTTTAGCTTCATAAAAAAAGAAAGCATTGGATAAAATGCAAAAATGATGTATTTAATTGGGAATTTAAAATCTTCTAGGAAAATTGATTTAATCACAAATTTTTCGAATCAGAAATGTATTACCAATTTTCGACAAAAATTGATTTGATCAAAAAAATGAGTTGAAAAATTATCTGCTGGACAAATTTTCTAAAAAAGTTCTGCACGAATTTTAAGAAAAATTCTAATTTGATTTGAATCTAAAAAAAAAAATTCATGAACAAATCGACTTATCTTTCGCATCATCTTTGTGTCAATACCTTAGGAAAAATAACACAAGTCGTTGTTAAGGAAGTTGACATGGTGCCCATTTTGCCCTCAATTCCAATTTTTCGTTTTGGTACCCGTTTTGCCCCGGTCTCCCCCACATCGTTCTTGAAAAACCGAGGCAACCTCTTTCCCTACCTAATCGGTTAATCCCTATAGCTAAGACGTTACCCTCGGGCTACGTCTTCGGGATTTTCAGATTTATGGGTTTCGTATTCATAACCGCCGCTGAAAATCCACTCTTGTATTATAGTTGAAATCAGGGGGGGGGGGGGGGGGGGGGAGGATGTACTCCGTTGATCGGGGGCGGATATCTTCGGGCCCCTGAACGGGTATAAGGTACCCGTTCATGTATACCTTATACCGACTATAAACGCTCGAAGGAATCGCGCAGGAGTCGAATAGGTCGTCTGGCTGTAGGGTTGTTCTTGACTGATGACACTTGTCGCTGCCGGCGCGTGGCTAAACGCCGTCACATCCCCGCGTGCCGGTAGCCCCTTACCTATACCTCGCGGCCCTATTTTCCCGACATCCGTCTCGCATTTGCATATAAAGTAAACTCCCTTGCTGCAAAGCTTGCGGGCCCCGAGACCGACGATAGAAGAACCTAAACTCCGGCGCCACTTCCGATTGCTCGAGTACTCATTTCGCCTGTCGCGAAGACGGACGACAACCTCGATTCTCCCTACGTTCGAAGGGCCTACTACTGATATAGTCGAAACTCTCATACGGAGGAAACAACCCGATTTACAATACCCCGGGGCATAATTCGAAGCCTCTTTCGCATTCCTTTTGCTTTCACCTTCCCTGGTTTCTTTTTCTTCCTTATTCTTCTTTTTATTTTATTTTTCTTTTATTTTTTTTTCTATACGCGGATTACCCGCTGCGTGAAAATATCCGACAGTCGATATAGAAAGTCTTTATACGGTGTAACTATATTCCGGGCACGAGTTCGCGTCAGGAGGGAATCGTGAAAGCTCATTATAGAGTCGACTCAACTATATTATACTATATCGATAGCTATACGGTGCGGATTTTTTTTCTGTTAAACAAAAAAATATGAAAGTGTAACAAGGTAGATACGATTAGTCATACAATCCAAGTTCACGGATAGAAAATAGGAACAAAGTTCAATATTCATAGAACTGACTGCACCAGTCAGCCTCCTAACTCCACACAGTAAAAAAAATATTCATAGCGATATTAGCAATACGTGTTGCCGAAATAGCAACAACAAGAAAAAATTGCTACTTAGGCCATACGTATGGCTGTTTCTTTAGAATTCTATTTCAGAATAGTCAAATATTTGCCCAAGATAGACCAAACGTGAGCTCAAAACAGCCTGCATATATTTTTTTTCTACTACGCTTACAATTAGTACTCAGAAATTGATTGAGCTTCTGGGTTTTCAAGTCGATCTTCTTGAAATATTGACTTTCAAACGGAACTATTTCCACAGAAAATCAAACCTCTGAGATGAAAGTTTTTAGTCGGAAATGGAAAGAGAAACTTGACAGTCTCTACTGAAGAAGAGATTGATGCAATTTTTGGTACTAGAATTTGGCTTTTATTTGAATCCAGAGTTTCAGACAACTGGTCGAAATTATATACAGACGCATAATCATCTTATTCATAGCTGGAAAAAGACGTTTTTTGTGACGAAAATATTAGACTGTAATGACGCGAGGAAAAAATCTATACATTTTGATAGCTGTTAAATAAAATGTTAGGAAATGCATCGGGTCAAGGGTGTAGCTGTAGAGAAGGCAAAAAGTAGGACTGGGATCGCGGGCGGTAGGGCGTCGGGACGGTTGGCGTCCTGCACGGACTCTCTTGGGAGGCCGGATCGTTAATCGCCCAAGCCATTCCCTTCCCCGTCACGTCCGCGGATGGCCCGTGGAATCAGCGTAAAAATACAAATTTAATATCACCCGGAGCACCCCGAGCGTTGGCCAGTTCCCGTCGCCCCATTTCAACCTCCTCGACGGACCGTATACGGGATCCACTTCTGCAAATGGATATATCCGAATGGAGAACCATTCGGGGCTAATCGCTGATATTACGTCTATGCCTCGACCACCTTCGTCCAGTGGTTTCCTCTCGTCGTTTCAGACCTACGGAGTTCATATAACAACCCTTATTTTCAATACTCGATACTTTCTTCTTCTTCTTGTTTTTTCATTTTATTTTTGATGTTTTTTTTTCATTATCTTCACCCGAAGAGTATAGAGTTCAGTTTTTACCAGTTATCCATGGTTTGAAGCCACGGAATTACCTCCGACTGGTTTTAGGCGGACGTCTATGTGTTCGTGTGCGAGTGCCGACATGGTCAGTTTTTTCTTTTTCCTCTTCTTTTCGTGGTTGATGGTATCTTGAGAGCAAATTAACGGATTTTAACGTTCGTTAGTGATCAACCGATGAACCGAAGATCCGCCAGTTTCGTTACATCAATCGATGCGGCCTGATGTTATTGAGGAATGATGAAATTTTTAGGTATTGATTAGTGCGAACTAATCCGAATTCGATATCCTATAGAAATTCAAAATGGTGGATCCAAAATCTGGAGAAGTATTCAACTTCACGCACGATGAGGCACATGCAATTCTCTCTATGAACTAATACTTCTACTCCTAGATTACTATTTTTTGAGCTTGGCTAATCCGGTAGGGTAGGAAATTCTAGGGCTGGGTTATCGTGATCGGCCGAATGACCTGCTAATTTGTTCAATTAAAAACGTTGTTAAATTAAAGTTTTTTATCATTTCGTAAAAAAGGTGGAGGCGAGTATGGGGAGTATTTGCACGGTAGACCCATACGTAGCCCGCGTATGTACATAAAAGCATGTTGTGCGAATACATAGGTTAGGGTATGTATAGCTGAGCTAGGTGAGGTTGGGCTGGTTCTCGCAGATGCTGTTTGGTATGCGGGTCGCGCTTTTCATTACCGGAGGCTCGTTCGGCGCGTCTCCGTCTCTCGCTGCAAACAGCCTAAATCTACTCCCTTCCTCGCATCCAGCTCCAGCTCGAGTTCCAGCTCGATCTCGCTTTCGTCTTTCTCTTTCTCCTTCTATTTCTGCCTTTCCTCTTCTGCCCCTCTCTTTCTTTCTTTCTTTCTTTCGCCACTTTTTTCTTGGTCTTTCTTATTCTTTGGATTTCCTACGCTCTAGGTATCTCCTTCAACTTTCTCTCTCTCTCTCTCTTTTTCTCTTTCTGCAACTCCCCCGTCTTTATATCATCATCGCCTCGTACCCCGCGATCTTAACCAATGCCACTGCCTCCCATACTGGATTATACAATATTCGATATCGCGTGGCTGCAGACTTTACCTCTCCGTATTTTTCAGTCAAAAGAATCTAATCAATCCCTTTTTCCAATATCTTGATACGTTGCCACGGATTCGACAGATTTTTCTGACTGTGAAACACAAGATATGTGTGCCGCAATTTTATTTCGCGTATTAATGCCATATAAAGTCCCAAACGACAATAATTAGCTGTTTAGTTTTATCAAACCCAAAAGGTTGTATATAATCTGTTTGCCCAGAATTTGCCTCATGGTTCATAAATACACACAAATGCTCTGAAAGTAAAAAATTCGAAAATTTTGGCGGATATCACGTTCTGGTTTCAATTTTAGGAACAAATCCGACAAATGGAAGCCAGAAGTTCATATGTGTAAAAATATCCACAAAAAGAAACATGAATCGAAATTGATCGTTGGATAAAATAGAGAATAATCTTAATTTCTGTATACCTATGACGTGCTGGCTACAATACAAAAGGTCCAGAATGAGTTCCAAAAAAAAAACAATTCATCCGACCTTCTGGCCTCGAAATGGAGTTTTACGACCTAATGGCATTACTAACGCGATATATGAATATAATTAGTTAGGTTGAATTGATGTTTGAAAATCTTTTGGAAAAAATATCGACAAAGTTTATTCGAACGTTTCAGAACGGTGGATTGGGAAAAGAGGCAGCAAACGATCAAGTGAACGAGGAAGGAGCTACAGCAGTAGCAATGGTAATCGTTAACGGAGGTCTCCAAGAGGGAGGTTCGTTGTCAGACAGTGGAATATCGGATAGCGGAAGTGAACAGGAACTCAGTGAAAGAGAACGTCGACTAGCTGCCCTTCGCCGTCTGGCACGTACCCTCGAGGCCCAGTTAGCACCAGGAAGCGAAGCTCTTGTAGAACTTGCTAAGAGAGTCGAAAGCGCTGAAGCGGAGCTTCGTGGCCTGCAAAAACAGTGCCGAGAACTGATCGTTCGTACAGCAGCCAGCGTTGAAGCTCGTGCTGCAAATCGTACGCGAAATCAAACTGCGATGCCAAACAGGTAATTTCCTCTCCTCTCATTAAAAAATTCTAATTTTTCTATTTTTTTTGTTTTTTTTTTTTGTTTTTCTCTTTCTATTGTGGAATTTATTCTATTCCTAACAATTTAATTCTTGTGGGAATCTTCGGTCTTAGCGACTAGTGGTATTAGGCACAGTAGATCAACGGGGTGGTAATCGGCTTGTAGATCGCGAATCGATTTCGAGATTGCCTCGCGGAAATTATTTCCCTTGACTAATGATGTGGATGTAGTATTGCGTAGGTGTTGTGCGATAAGCAGGATCAGTGGCTGATTCCTTAAGCACAAAGTCTTTTCGTGGGAATTCTCGGCTTCGCTTGCGCGGTAATAATCCTCTTGTATATATATGTATAGGAAATATGCCCTCGAGCACGGTTAATCGATTTTAAGTTTGTCTCGCGGGAGCTGCAGGCGCGTTCCTCGATTAACGTTCCGGGGATGATGATGCAGCTATTGCGTATGTTACGGATAATTACTGTTAGGTACCAAAGAATAGGCACTTATACCCATATGGATATCTTAGTTATACCTTCGCGTAATTTCTTCCTCTTTGCACAACGGTTGTTATTTCAATTCTATACTTATGACGAGCGTTAAATCGGCCTGCGACCCAACTCGACTTAGATTCACGTTCCTAGTTCAACGCACGTTTCTTCACGCTGACAATGCTGATATAATTACACCAGGAACTTGAAAAGAAAAGGCCACGTTTCTATTTTTCACAAAAAAATTATCCTTTCATTCTTTCCTGTATAAAATACCAAAAAATGTCAAGTATTTTTCATGGAACAGCTTCTCATTGTCAATTTCTGATCCTCAACTCTTTCCAATACAATTCGATCCAAGTGCAGATTTGATTTGAAGATTTCATGACAGTCATGAAATGTTCGATTCAAGTTAATGCATTAGATATTTTCAAATCAAACGATTACGAAGACGTTGAATAAAATTCGGTGAAAAAATGAACTGATTTTGGACTATGTTCAATTTTCCCATTTTCGGCGTTTGACCAGTTTTCGTTGAAAGAATTTTTTACATCATATTTTGGATATTTTGACCGGAATATCCGGAGATGGCGAGACGATCAAATTAATAAATTATTGGTCTCGTAGGACACTTCGGTATGTTGCTAGATGTCGAGAAACGCGGTTCTAATGAGAAGTGCCAACGATCTGCATAACGTACGAATGAAAAGCACAGGAATGACGGGGGGGCACCGAGACAAGGGGCGGTGAAGAGAGGGCCTCTTACCTCATTTGAATAAAAGAACTTAGCAGTGAATTAACAAGTGCTACTGCAGGGGGCGTTAGCGGGGCAACAGCTGCGGAAATGAGTTATCGCTTCTCATAAGCGAGACATATTGTTCCCGGCGTGCTTTTCTTTCGCGTCGTAAACCCCCGCGGGGGCTGAGAAATCCTTCCGAAAGGAGCAAAAAAAAAAAGTATGAGGAGAACAAAAAATAAATAAAAATAAAAGAAACAAGTTGAATTTCATTGGCAAAAGTCGACTTTGCAGACGTAGGCGTCTCGTTCTTTTCTTGCTTCCCGCTAAATGCTTCGTTTTCGCGATGCACCTGGAACTTCTATTCAAGGTTGACAAATTTCAAATGATTTTTTTTTTTTTCAAGGGATTGAGAATAATTCGCTTGACGTGTAAAAGACGCGAATAATATGACAAAATGCTAATTTGAAGATTCTTTGTTGACTGTAATTCGAGTCTCTTTTTCTTTCAACCTTTTACGTTTTCAAATGAGTGACATCCGGTGCACTGTATACTTATAAGAGAGTCCAGAAACTTGGTATGGCGTAGAGAGAGGAGTAAGTTGAAGTGACTATCGCAAAAAGAAACGACCCCAGTCCTCGGGTTTTCTCTTCGCTTTTCTAGCCGAGGGCAGCGACTACTTTTGGTTAAAGTAGTCAATGTGTATGCGAAGCCAGACGCCGACCTGCTGCCGTTTAGCGCGGTGCCCAACGCCTCCCTATCCTCTACGTTCACCCTGTTTGACACCGAGGTATCTCTACCCTCGACCGCGATGTCACATGCGAAAACTCCGAGCAAACAGGCCTTAAAACAGTCGTTACCAACAACTCTCTAATTACCTACAACCTGAAGGGCCATTATTTCCCTCAACGTTGGTGTAGACCTCCAATAAACGCCCTGCTACTTCCGTTGCAAGTATATTTATCTGGGTCACCGTATATGTGCTTCGGTTTTTTTCCCCCTTACTTCAGATTAGTGTATCTCAGCATCTCCGGGTTTATAGTTTGTCACTTTTCTTACTGTTCGTCCCTTTTTTTTCAAAACTTACTTTTTGGTCACCTAAATAGCAGAAGTCATTTTTTCGATTTATTCTGGGAAGAAAATGTGTTTGCTTTTTATTTATTTTTCATCAAGTTCATGATCAGCTTGCATTCAATCACATTCAGGGAAAATTTTTTTTCGAACAGATCAATTACAAACCACAAGGTATCATTACCAATCCAGAATGAGAATATGTAAAATGAATCTCTGTCAGTGATATTCCTCCTGAATTTTTGCGCGAATTATATGATATTCTATGATATTCTTTCGAGAATACTAAATTTTCGAATAAAAACTTTATAAAAACATTATTAATTGTGATGATTGAAATTTAACTTTCACTTCTGTGTCACTTTTGAGTCACTATTCAGTAACTATTCGAAATTTTTTTATCACTTTTCCACTGTTTTTTGACTACTTTGCTGACTATGAGCCATGGAATTTTGTTCGATAGAATTGTTTTGTTTTTATTCTTATCAAAATCCTGTCCAAATAGAATTGTTTAGTAATTTAGTTTAAGAGGTTGATTTGCATCATTCAAATCGACCATTAATTTTCGACCTTCGGGATCCCATGAAAGAGAAAGGGAAGGAATGTAGAAGAAGGGGATGGTTTTGCCCTGTGTCAATTATTGTAAGAGAGTTGGGTAGCGGTATAGGCAGGAGCACCAACCTCATTTAACTTTGTTTTAGGGATTTTTTTTATAGTTACGTTTAATCATTGGCGTGCAACAACCATAATAGGTTTAGTTCGCGCAGCACCAGACCACCGTCTCCTATATTGCGTCGTAAAAAAGGTGTAAAAAGCTCAGAGCGTGCGGTGCAAAAGAGGTGGGAGCAAAACCCTGCTTCTCAAAGCTTTACCAACGTTCTGTTACTGCAAACCACCATCCCCCGTCGTACCTACTACCGTGGCAGAAAAAGATCGCTTCCTTTTCGTAATAAAATGAAAAGAAAACTACGAACGAAGCTTCAGACTGACTTGCCTCCCTCTCACTCTCAAATTCAAACGAAAAAAAAAAAAAAACGATTAGGGAACCACGTATTAGTTCGTCGTTCGTTTTCAAAGGTATTTCCGATTACCTGTAACTTCTGTATTGGTGAAGAAACTTTTTCACAGTTGCAGGTGGTAAAGGAGCGTAGCATAACAAACAAAAGGAGGTGTCATATTCCTCTGCATCTGAAATTGTTACTTAATTATTCTAGCTTTGGCAAATCAGTAGATTTTACCCTATATCGCCACATTCAACTGCAGAAAGATCGCCTTGTTCATTTCAAAAGGTGGAACTGATCAAAGACACCATGAAAGATGAAAGGGATGGAAACTCATGAACCCTTTCCCTTGATATTTGTCTTCGTTCTTATCATGAAGCTTCTAGGAAAACTTCAGTCGACTGATTTATCCACTCGCCACTACGGAATACTTGTTCTTTCTGTTTCAGCAAGCGAAAGAAAAGCTCAAAGATAGAGTTGGACGCGCAAGCCACAGAATCTCCGATCTCAATGAACGGGGGTGGAATCGTAGGAGCTGGTGATCCAGACAATGAACCTGGACGCCCTCACGGTTGGGTTTGGCGAGTCTTAAGGGCGGCATTACCCTTCCAGTTGGCTTTAGTCGCACTTTTCTGTGCCGCTTGTCTGCTTGAGCCACATTGCTGCGAAGCTGCAAACACCTTGAATCTCTCCCTGACTCCCCAGCTGCGTTACGTACGTGGACCACCACCGGTTTGAGTATCTTACCAAGTTGCGATCGCAGGTTGCAATTGTCAGGGGTGAAAAACCAGACGCCAATTGTCTAGGCGAGGATCAGAGCTTTTTACCCGCATCATAACAAGCTCGAGCTTTCAGACGTTATTTATCCTGCAGTGAACCGTACAATGGTTTTCATTCAACGACTAGGATCAAATGATAGGACGATCCTTGGTTGATTTTTAAACAGTCAATTTTTTTGAGGCGAATAATTCTGCGGATAATATTGCTGTTAGGTATTTTCGAGATGAGGCGGAAACGTTGATTGTTTCATCTTCAGACGTGATGAATCAAAGGTAAGCTTACAGGAGAAATAGATTTTGTACTTTGAGACAAACTCCGGAGAATTTTAGCTCGGCGAATGATCGAAGCGAATTATTTTTACCTTTGATATCGCGTGATTTCTTCTGTTAGAAAGAACAGAAGTAAGGAAAGTGCTTAGGGCTGAGAGGATATATGGTTCGGGGTTGGTTGGAGCTAATCGCTCGCTGTAAAACCTCGACTTTAACTCGAGGCTGAAAATTTTTAAACAGACGTGGATCTTCGCGTCTATATTTTTTTATCTTGAGCATGCGTGTTATATTCTTAATGTGAATGCTTTTTTTTGAATATTTTTTGTTTTTTTCTTATACTATATAACATACCTTGGGTATAGGTAAGATAAATACATTTTTTACTGCTGGTAGAGGAAGAAGAAAAAAGGTAATTAGTAACGTACAAAATGAAAAGAAAGTACTTTTGAGTTCGACTACGTGGACTTTGAATTTTTTGAACAAGTGCATGTAGCGAAATCAATCACTGTAAACGAACACCAATAGGTCTTAAATAATAATTAGCGGTTAGACGTGTTGAGATAAAATATTTTTCAAGAAAATATTAGAATTTTTATTATACGTTGCATGCCTATAGAGCAGATAGTGAAGTTTAACAAATTGAATAAAAGAGGACGCAAGGACAAGATGAAAAAATTTCTTCCCGATCTATTCGCAATTAGAAAGATATTCGAAATTATTTGTACTATTCGAAAAACAGTAACAGGGTTTCAATCTGATTCTAAAAGAAACAAAATTTGGTAATTTCTTTTCTATTTCAATTAGTCAAAATCTTTGCCCAAGTCCTGAGTCCTCTTTGGTAAATTTATTATATAATATTTATATAATATGGGTTTATAAAACATATATTATGTGTCGTAGATAGGTATATTATATTTCAAAATAAATATACGAACGTACGAGCCCGTTCAAGTACATATATACATACCGTTACAATAAAATAGACGGTAGTATGCGTGGAGCTACGAATTTCGAAAAATTCAAGAAAACCTAGCTTTGAAGGCCACGTAATTTAGCAAGATTCTAGAATGGTTCTGATGTACAAGTTACCGGAGAACTGACAAGTTGGATAAAAAGAAACAAACAAAAAAAAGAGAAAAGAAAAATCGAAAATAAGTCTCGGGGGATCATAGCTGATTTTTTTATCTTCTATAGAAACCTGAGTGGATTTTTGTTTCATCGGTTCCCACTTATAAAGGACCTTCAATATCCCGGGGGGCATAAATCAAAGTGGATATACATATGTATATATATATATATTTATAGCGGTGCCCCCTCTTAAATGCATGACGCTGCTGCGTGCGTGCGCGACTGTATATATATACCCTAAGTTTTAATTACTGAAACTACCAATTATAATATTATAATATATTACATACGTTATATACTATATACGAGTGAATAATCGTAGGACACGAGTAAATCTATCGATCTTAAATTAAGACTTTAGACGTTGTGGCGTGTGCGATGAGCTGTGTTTTATAAACCTCTATATCTGTATCCTGTTTTTTTTTACATATTTTTTTTTTTTTCTTATAACTTTTCATTACGTTATTTCTTTTCAAAAAAAAATATATATATTTCGGTCAAGGCTCCGCTTAGCTCCGAGAATGAGAATCAAACATGCAAAGATTAAAGATCAGAAAAAAAAAGAAGAAATATCGAAAAAATAAAACCCTGAATGAATGTATAATTATTGAAGAGGAATGAGTGGAGCGAAGCGACAGGCCGGAATTTTTATAATATGATCGCCGAAAAACTAATATCTATATGGATTTAGTATGATTATTGCATTGCGAATAGATCGTATATCAATAATTCATGTCTTGGACATATTTACTTGACATGACTTTTGACTATTTTTTAACAAATATGAAATTCGCCTTGGTGGATTATCGCCTGGTAATCGTTGGTATGCGAATATTGATTGACGCGAATTTGGCGTTGTAACGTCATCGCCGGAATACTAGCCCAGCGATTCCAGTCGCATATGCAGTACGTTTGGTACTTGAAATATTAATTACGTACTTTCACGGTTCGAACGTGAACGTGTAATTTGCCTTGAAATTTGCAAAGTCAATTACATCACTACCACATAAGATATAATCTATAATTAGCGTTATCATATGAAATTAAGCGCAGGAGCATCAATATCTTTGTTACGCTCTTGATCCTATGTTCGATTTCAGCGTCAAACTGTGTACGATTTGTCGAAGACTCGATAACATCGAACGTCTTCCTTAAATTCTCTTCACCGACGCCGATCATGGCGAGAATAATGGTATTGGTGTATCCAGGGGTCGAAGTAACTGCCTTATATCTAATTATGATAATGTGTATAAAGTACCTGAGAATAAGAATTATATTTAATTATACATATATATCGATAATAATCATCATTTCAGGCCACACTCCAATGGAAATCATTCATTGGCTGCCTGAAATTGATAATATATACCCAGCTGGAGCGGTAAGCGAATTAATAGATTGATTAATTATTCGTTTCGCTCAATCATTATATCGATTGTTTACGTAAAATATATTTTCATCGATGACGCGGCGAGCTGATAATTTTATTTCTTGAACTTGCCGCAGTATAGTTTATCGATGAAGAATATTATATTGAAGAGAAAACAAAGGAAAAAAAAAATGAAAAGAGAAAAAAAAAATGGTAAAACTTAAAAAGTATAATATGTATACCTTAACCATATTCAAGTGTTCGGATACGCGAGCTTTTGGGAGAAAAGCATTTAAGAGCTTATATAAGTCGAGTAAACTACACGCTTTTTTTTGAAGCTTGACTGGAATGGATTATATTTTTACTGATTATTATAGAATCGCTTATTTTTAGTTAATACTTACGGGCCAACATCTTTGTCTCGCGTCAAGTGATCGAGGAATCAATTTCATTTCTCTTTCTTATTTCTTTATTGATTGTGGGAGTGCAAATTGTGCACCGGAGGATAAAATATTGAATTCCTCTCACGAAACCGCCTTTAAGGATATAAAAATATCCCTGCTATTAATTAGCGTTCTTGATATAGGGTAATATACTATAGGCAATAAGGGTTATTCTTAACTTACCTAAGTAATCAATAAAATTCAATAATCCCGTTTGCTCAAAGACATTTCATCGGAAAAGTAACAGAAAAAAAAAAAAACAGAAAATCATCAAGCTAAATTGTACGCGAAAAGAAATTAAACATCACGTCATAAATGGAAAAAAAAGGACACTGAAAATATATGGAACGAAATAACGAGGCTTGAGTGAAATCATATCATGAACGATCTCCTTGTAATCAAAATGCCTCCGAAGCAGACCTCTTTACTATCATCATCGTTTTCACAAACAACACACATGTATCATTCCACAAACTTGAATTCATTCACAGTCATGCAATAACTGTCATCGTTTCAACCTCGTTGCGGCGGTGTTCAGCCATTTAATATACTGTACTCGTACTATACACAATGCTGTATACGTTCATCATGATAACAGCAACAACTATATTTAAACACTACCGTAACACGTTATGGTTTAGTAATAATGTAGTTTTGGTAACATCTTATTTTATCAATATTCAAATGTATTTTAACATTTTTTAAAGAATAAAATTCGTTCCCGAGAAAATATGGTTCATGGTATCCTCTATGTTCAAAATGTATGCAGTATGAAAAAAGGTACGTATGACACAGTTTCAGAATTCGTTTATCACACAACCCGGTACGATTCGTAAATCTAAGCAATATCACAAGTTTCAGTGAATCTTTAAAAATTACAAGAACTCGAATCAGACCTAGTATTACCCTATGCAGTTTTTATTTTACACAACGAATGATCTGCACTAACACAAAACTTAGGATTAGCCGGCTGCGAATCGGAATTTTACATTAAAAACTTGAAAAACGACTGAACATCCAAAATGTCCAGCATTCAATAACATCCACGGTAAGGAAGCCGATCTTCGAAAACAAAACTGTAAGAGTATCAAGTATCATCCCTGACTGTAAGATCTTAATCACTATTCTTGTTGGCAGATTGGATTCCGTATTATAAGGAAACCTCGAGTCCAACTGTGCGTCTGAAATGATTGATACATATTCAGTGATTCGTCCATCAAGAATTGGGTGTGCCATTTAACATGGTCGCAAGAGGCACCAGGGGCAGTTATCACAAGTGGTCTCGTTCTCAAAGCCATTTTACTAGTCTATCAGGTGAATCATATAGAAACTTGTCGCAAGGTGACTATGCCCCGTTTCTAGCATTTAAGATTCGATGGCTATTTGAAATATAAATCACGTAATTGAATGAAGGGTATTCGTAGAATCGGTTGCGAATACCAGGAGGCGGTTAGAACGATACCTGAAATACGAAATCGGTACGAGATTTGAATATACTAGTCAATTTCAAGGTTCTCATATTTTAACACCTCTGTTATCGTTGGAATATTACGGTAATTATTGCGGTCTAAGTAAAATTCAGTCACGTCTCGCTTCTAGTAGAAAAGGCCCTTGTCGGATAATTGATGGGATCATGAACCTTACACTGTCGGATTAAAGGAGTTTTCGATAATAGGAAAATGATTATAATAATCGTATGAGATTTCATTGGGATATGATTTGGAACGGCGTATCCATCGATCGTGATGAAAAATATACGTGACAGATTGGTGATTGTTATTCACTTTATCACCGTCGTTTAGTTATACACGCATATATACCCACGTTCAATTACATATTCTGCTATGACAAGAGTCGGGTTCGGGTCTTTGTAATCTTTATTCTACAGAGTATGTTTTTGTCGTTCACTTTCGGATTATTTAGTATGAAACAACGACCTTTGACGTGTACACCAGTTTGAATAAAGAATCTAGTCTTGATGGTAGATTAACGAGAAATTCCGAACTGTCCACCGCGGGATCCAAAGCCTAAATAGTGAAAAGAAAAAGGAAGAAGAACAAGAACAACAAGTATCAGAAAATAACAACAAAGCTCAGATCACGTAAACGTGTGCAACCAGGATGAAATCTACGGCACGATCCACCATTGTCACACATTGTCAAGAGAATATCTAATTTAACGGTTATATACAACACGTTAGACACGCGAGCGACATCCAAGACGATCGGTTGTTCCTCCCGGAAAATGCGAACGGTGTTGAAAAAGACTGGGGAAAAAAACTTATAAAGCAAATCGAGTCCGTCGTAAGATCTTTGCCGGTCGGTTCGATGAAACATCCACCAACGGATGATAGGTTGGTTCCAAGCCTTTCGACGTTCGTATCTGGACACGTATTCAAATGCACGATACACATGGCTACGAATCTATAGTTCGCGGTTCATCGCATTCACACGTATACATGCATATGTACATTTTATAAGTTATGCTCAGATCTCTACCGCCTGATTGTTCAGGTAATTTCAGGATAAAATAACCGAACTACTCTAATTCTATATCAGTTTCGTGGGAATGCAATGAAATGATATATTTCCCATTCAATGATCGTCATTCTTCTGAAGTGCAATGTACTGTTCCATGGGAGTGGTCTGATTCCAAACCGGCCCATTGTTCACAATAATTGCAACAAGTTTAGTTACTCTTAATTTTCGGTTTTGTTAGCAGCGTTTTGTCATTTTGCAATTCGACGAAGTCCAGAGTCAATCCAAACTGTCAGAAACACACTATGGAAAACACGATTTTTCACAAAACCGATTGAACCAAAAATGAGCCGTGCTCTCGGGAACTTGTTTTTCGAACCCAGCCAAGTTTTTGATAATTATTTCGATATTGGCTTGAAGTCTTCAGATTATTTTGAAAAACAACCGAGAAGAATGCAAATAATTTGGCGTTGGGAACTCGATGTCACTTCATCTAGTTAATACACGACCTAAAACTCATTGCGTCTATTGATATTGATTGTATCCGTGTCCGCGGTTGTTGAATATCAGATGATAGTGCTTGAAATAAATTCGCGGTGTGTGTTTTCCTTGTTCTCATTTTTTGGAGGTGGTGTTGCTTGAAGTAGTGACGATTCGTTGATAGTCACATGCATAGCAGCCCATGTACGAATGCCGGAGTATTGCCGGATTTATCCACATAGCACAGAATTGGCACTACTCCGGCTGCCAAATTTCGTTCGGTAATACTGGCCCAGTACGGATAAATTATTTGCCCAACATTGGGCAAATGCTGATGACTAGTACTGACATGTGAATATACATGGGGCTCAGCCGGAAGTCAATTCAGTACTGGGAATACACTGGGCCAATATGGTGTTGTATGCTGGCTGTGGATCATTTCGTGCCGATTCACAGCAACATAAGTTGGACCGTTGTCAACAACCCAAAATTGTCCCAAGATTGATTTTGACTTGGGCAAAACTTGGTCCTTGGTAGCTGTCAGTTTGCAATACGTACCTACATTGAAGTCTACCAACTATTCGCGTTGACAAGCCAGAACTGATTGAAGAGGATTGAAAATTCTCCGGGCGCCGAGATGGCGTAGATGAAAAATAGCGAGGAAATAAAATAAATGATAATAATATATAGTAGGAAGGATAAAAATATTCTCGAGGTAATTACAGACAATGTTGAAACTGCATTTCCAAAGGCTATTCGTAAAATGGTAATGCCGCCTATTCCTCTAATAATGATTCCCTGGCGATTGATACGCGCGGGATGATTGCTGTGTTCCTTCGGCCAATTGTGGCTGCTAGGGCGAAGTAGCTCGCTGGTCGCGCGGTAGAGACTCGGGCGGTCGGCCCTGAGGTCAAAGGCCGAGACCGCCGTATCATTACGGTGCTCACCTGTTCCTATGCCAGAAGATCACTCGCCGCCGAGTTTCACTGTTCCGGCATATCCGCTTTGATAATTTTTCGACGCATTTTTCATCCTAAATTTTTTTTTTTCATTCCGCGCAAGTATGTACGTCGCTGTACATGAAAATTGGTACCTACGTTATTAAATTTTGTGTTCATCGAGTCAGGCGTCGCGACGCGGTCTGTTTTTACAGACTCTCGTTTGTCCGAGAGGCGCAGGATACATCGAGCTCAATCGATTTCACCGCGTTGAGGTAGTTTTTTTTGTTCTTCTTTTTTTTTGGGGGGGGAGTTTTTTTGTTTGTAGGATACTGCTTCGGCTTTGCCTCGTGTAGATAATATCGCAAATTAGAGGAACTCCGCTGATAATGTATTGTCGTATTCAAGGAGGAGTGAAATACGCTCGTACCGGTTTTGCAAGGCGCATAACTAATGCATCGCGAACATATTCTTGGCCTCTTATGAATTCATCGTGCGCAAATCTAGCCGAAATCTTTTCAGTTATCTGTATTTTACTCCGCGACTTACGGTCGTGCTTTCTTTTCCAAATTTACGGTAAACACGCGTTGTTATTTATTACCTAGTCTTCTTCGGGCCACGTATACCTACCCCGAAATGATACAGATACGGATTAATTACAGAGCCGAGTTTGATTCGCAAGATACCAGCTACGTAATCGATGCTTTTGCAATTTCCATAAATAAAAAGCCAAGTATCTTCTTAGGGGACGTTCTATTTTATCATATCGACAAATGCTATTCGAGACGCGAAATTTAAGTCTGAACAGTAAATCGCATCTACTACTTACTTATGTAGATTTTTTCTTTCATAACACTTGACCGTCGTTGTCGAGACTCGATTGTATGTTGTGACATTTTCGCATAGCCAGCCTAAAGCCTGGCGAATATATAGTAGCAGATTACACTTAGTACGAGCTAGTAGACTGACAGTTGGACGAATAGACTTTGCTTATATTTTAACTCCGAATGTCACTTGCGCACAATCTTTCAAGGCGTACAGATTATGTAAATATTTTTCGCAGTAAATGTGTCTCCGGATCTCTGCAAATTATAGTTAATGATGGAATAGTTAAGCTGGCGTATGTTCAGAGGGCTAGTATCCTGACTGTAGATTATCGATTCCGCAAGACGAATGTCAACGGGGCATCGCCAATCGATCAAAGAATCCTGTTGAGTTAATTGAAAGTGAAAATTAGAGGAAAAAGTTTCTCACGTTGTGTTGTTGTTCTCATGCTGTGTCGCAAAGTGAGTTTTGTGAGTAAAAGTAAAAATTGAAAGAATAACATATGTAGTTAAAATTATACCGACTAATTATATTTATGCCCGGCGTGAATTATAATCAGAGGTACGAATGTGGGCAATTCGATTTCTACTGTTGGATATTTTGTGGAATACCAGAATTTAGAGATGAAAGATAACCACCGATGACCGAATAATGGTTTAGTACCAAAATTAATTACCAGTATGTTGAAATGAATTTAATTAGAAATTTTATTCAGCGTAGTATATTTGAATCTGGTAATTGAGTTATCCAATGTTTGAAGGTTCATTACAGGGTACACGTCGTCTATACCTACACATACTTCCAATCAAAGATCCCCACGCCGAAACGTGATTCGACTGGACTGTAACTGGCGCCGAAATGGGTCCAGCTGGAAGTCAAGCGATGCTTCTGAAGAGGCCTGGCCTCAAGTGTACAACGAAACCCTCGAATTCGTGACAGCCATATTGGCCTGGACGTCTATACCTACTCGTTCGAGTATCACTGACCTACCCGAAAGCCCGTATCTCACCCCGCTGTCTATGTTTGCAATAAAACATTCGATACTTACCTGCCATACCAATTTCGTGCGTCGAACATATCTCCAGGTACGTTGATAAGTTTTTCTTAGGAAATCTACAAGGTGGGAATTTTTAGTAGGAATAGAGATGGAGCTTCATGTGGAAAGGGAGGGTCGAAGTTATTTTTCTATAGCTAAAAAAATTGGGTAGCACATTTATTGATTGGGCACAACTAATTTTGCTTGTTCGTAGAGATACTTTACTGCCGTTGTAGATCGCGTTGATGTTGAATCAATGATTCAATTGACTTCAAACAGATTGATCACCATGACTAAAGATGTCGTAACTAGATAGAAAAGCTGTAATTTATGTGTAATTATTCGGAGAGGAGTTCTCCAGAGTTATAAGACAGTTGAAAGTGTGTTTATGTTTAACTTACAGTCGTTATTGTCTCCATTCGGAGCCCGTAAAATCCACTAGCCGTTATTTCAACCTTCCTCAACATAGTTTGTAGCGTGAAATGATATATCTGTAAGGACGCGCAGCCGATCAATTTACAAGCTGTACGAGATACGTGATAGGAATATATTCGTCGGTCTTACTTCTTGTTTTATTTCAGCAGGTAAGCCCGTTGTCATCAACGATTGAACCTTTCCGCTTGTAGCTTCGCTCTGAGTAGCGAAAACGATATCAAAATAATTATTTAATCGTGCACAGTCTTGTTTGTGATACAATGAATTTTAGCCAGTAGAACGACACTTTTAGCACTATTTTCACAACATGGACATAATGATACAGTCCAGGTAAATGTGGAATATTACCTGTTTCATAACGCAGTCACTGCGGTAACAGATGTGAACCAATCGCAAGATGAGAAATCCCCAATGGACTACGTTTACCGCGTTCATAAGGGTCATGACGGTGATAGTATGAATCCAGATACCAGTGTAGAGTGCTGTGAGTAGCAGAAATAGGATGATACTGAAAATCACGAACAGATCCAGGGAAAAACGTTCGCAGACAATATCGCACAGATCGTGAATACGGTTGTGTACTTTCCTGAGATGTCTCAAACGTCGTACGATCAACCATGTCTCCACCTCGGTTCTCGTCAGGTTTGAACTCAACTTGATCTCCGAAAGCTCAGTATTAAGACATTTGAAAAAGCTTTCCAAATGAAACAACAAACCAGCAGCAAGACTCTGCGAGCAAAGGCTTACCAAGTAAGAGTAATGATAAGCTGTGAGCTGCACAAAAGTTAAGTTGAATCTAGAGGCTTGCAGAATATATCTTGTGGTGATCAACACGACTGTTGTTGGAAGAAAAAAAGCTTCGAGGGGTAGTTTTCTGTGACCTGAGTGTCTCGTTAGCTGACACGACAGTTCGTTGACTTCATTGAATGCTCGTAAGGTGTGCCCATGGTAGAACAACGCAGTGCCCAGAATGATGACGGAACCATAGCATGATACCACTATGCATGTTGAGTATGAGATATACCTAATTTTAATGCTGAGGATTCTTGGCATCTGATTGATCGTGACGAAGATGGACATGCAGGTCATTCCTATGGTGCTCAGAAACGTTATTACGCGGAGAGGCTTGTCTGCTATGAATTTCAGACTGCCATCTGAAAACGTGCGGATATGTCTACGGTTTTTCTTAAATAATTGAACAAAGGAACACACATAGAATAACGAAGTGTCTTGAACAGGATTCATATTATTGGCAAACAACTAATATACTCATCACAAACCTCGTTTCTTTCTTGCAACCAACGGAATCAATCCAAAGAGTCGAGCAATGTAGAAAGTTGGTGCCAAACCTGCAAGGTGTGACAATTTCATGATATCCGGAAGAGTTATCAATACCACTTCACCGCAGGGTTGTCGAATAACTAACGGAGCTCATACGCTCGCCGTTTACAACGTATACGTTACTTGAGGATTGAAATTGCTGAGCAAATAGTCGATTGAAAGCACTCCAGACCTGCTTTGCATATTTCAATAATGGTTCCAACCTGATAGCAATTCAGGTACATCGAACGTTTTTCATCTACGCTCATCATTCTTCTCATGTATTGTGACATTTGGGAATCCAATAGATATCAAAATGTTGCATCTGTGCAGCATACCGCGAAGAGAAATGGCCGTCCACATTTGATAGTTGTCATGGGGATGAAAATGCGAAGCCATTCACCACAGAGTGAGAAGTAAGTTTCTAAACGTCTTGTAACAAAATGATCTCCCGTTCCACCCACGTTGGAGTAGTTTTATTGAACCATTTTGGCATTGAGTTATTACGTCCAAGACCTGAGTTTTGTTCTTACTATTTGACTTTTTTCACCAAACACGATAATCGTAGGAGTGAACTATGCGGTATGGACTAGCTACTATAGAATGCAACTTGGCGTCAATTTGATAAAATCCGAGGTTATTTTGACATAGCGAGAAATTATTTCTCATCAAGTAGGACTGGATTTTCGAATGAACCATAACAACTGTTTCGTCGGGTTCATGCCAACGAATTTTGACATCACCATGTTTCATACTTATTAATAATTGAAGGACTATGAGTGAACTATATTAGTTGAAGAGGAAGGGGACATACTTAATGATCGGGAAGATGGCTTATGTAAAATGTTTCTTCAAACGATTACAGAACAACAAAATTGCAAGACAATTTTGGATTTTTCCATAATTCTTTCGTAAGTGTAAAGAACTTAGCGAAGGTGAACTGTATCATATGCGCTACTATCAGACGGAAAGAATATGCGATTGATGTCAGCTGGGGATCAACCTATTACTCCCAGATTAGGTTCTTTTGCGTTGCAATTCGACATTCACTGTTATCTATTGAAACTACAAGTTGGTTACTTGAAATATGATAACCAGCAGAGTGAACCACGTTCCCACAACCTGAAAAATATCAAATGAATCCAGTCAGAGTCTGTACAACATTATACACATGTAAAATATATGCGCAGTCCCAGGATACAGTACCTCGCCAAAATGGTTTAAGTTTATCTCGAAGAATCCTCCAGCCGAGAATTTCATTTTCCTCAAAGCCACTTGAAGAGTGAATTCATTCATCTACGTTAATCAGGTCATTTGATTAAAAGATTGCTCATAATTGGCCAATGCATGATACAAACAATTATTTCATACAAATTCACAATTCGGCCAGCTAATTAGTTAAAGATTATTCAACAAATTTTCGGATATCATTATACATACTCACGGCAAGCAATATTTCATTGTCAATATTCCGAGTAATCGATTCACGTAAAATGCTGACCGTTTTCAATCTCTGTAATAGAAATTCATACAGTAGGTATAAGTTCTCATGATAATCCAAATTCCAAACTAACATACCTGCCTTATAGGTATTCTAAGATGATTTCGTACCTTAACTGTCGGTTGATGTAGATAGTAATAAATGTAAAAGCAGGATGATATACCCGTTGCCAGTCTGAATATCAAATGCGCCAGAACAATATCATAATTAGAAGAAATCTTTTCATTGAGAAACGCAACCGCAGCTACTAGTGCTCTGAAAACCCAGTTGCCCGTCAGAACGACGTGAATACTTTTGGTAAAGACTGATACCAGCCAATTAGTTCCAAAAGCATCATCCACCACTTCCGCTAAGTGTGCAGCTCTTAAATATAGCGATTGCAGTCTTTTCAAGTCATTCATGTTATAGTTGCTGCTGGTCTGCCAAGACTGTAGCTTTTGGTTGACAGTATCCAGGGCTAGGCAGACCACCGTTACAAACTCCAGCACCATGGTCTCGCAATAATGGGTTGACAGCGTTGCGACAAAGTATGTGATCGCCATAACATCACTCCCTGGAAACTTGGCTAACAAGAAGCCGGTCCAGACGATTGCGACGTAAAAAGCGAATGGGTACTGTTTCAAGTTGGACATGCGACATATTGTCGCATTCAGTTCATCAGCCAATTGTAGACAGCGTAGCGTTTCCAAGGCCCAAAAAAATTGGTGCAGACTCAGCCACAATAAGAAAAATATCTGACTCATCTGGATGATCAAACGGGCGCGCGCTCTAGGGGATGAATACTCATTCCGCGTGCCTAATGCTTCTGGTAAGTGAAATAGCACGATATACACGCATGCACTCGTTGTCAAAATCATGTTAGTCAATTGCAAAATGGTACCCAGTTTGCTTCTGCGGTAGGTAGCTTCATCAGCTATAGGAAAAAAAAGGTTGTGGTCATAGCACGGAAGAATCGATAATCGTGTGATTTTCCATACCGCCGTTCAATTCGTCAGATTGTTACTCACACTTACGATACGGACAAATTCCGAAAATGAGAGCCAAGAAGTGAGCAGGTCGAAGTAAATTCTTGACGCAAATCTTCATGATAACCAGGTGACTACAAGACTTAGTCTCTCATGCTTCTCATCAACGTCATTATACAGTACCTTCTTATTTACTTCAGTATATTTGCTCCACGTCTGCACGCATGCGATGATATATGACGCTTGTCACTCAACAGCAACACTAAGTAGACTAGCATTATTGCAACTTCTACACGAACCACCTATATCGATCCATTTATGTCCCGGCGTAGGTAAATAAGAAAAATAAAAGGTACGGATGAGCTACTGTCAGATAGAAAGATTATCACAGAATGGTGACGGAACATGTACAGATCTGGATCAATGAGACTTCTCATTTGTAAATTTCCGTACCCCACCGATGCTGATGAACAGGCCAGTACTGGCACGATTGTGGACGCCAACCCAGCTTGTAGGCCGTTGGCCCAACCCTGGCCCTCATGTCCACGTTATCCGACGGTGCCAATACTTGGCCAACCGTAAGCGCCGACAGTCGTGCATTTAGTGTTGCGCCAAGGTTGGCCCAATTCTAAATTTTTTACCATGGCTGACCGTTGGCTATACGAACCGTAGAACCCATGTTATCATTCCGACGTATTGCCGTTCGTTCGCCCACCGTTGGTGTGTTGTCGGCAGTACTGGGCCAGTACTGGGCCCTTGGTAAATTTCTACATCGGAACAGAAGAACATTTGGAAGAGACTTCAGGAGGTTTTCCACTGCGGATGTATGCATGTGTAGACGTGCGGCATGCTCGGAATTGCGGTTCGGTTGCAGGTATGTATATCGGTGATACGAAAAGGGATCTCTCAACCTCCGAGCAGCAGTGTGCCGCACCTCAGGAGCTGAGAGGAAAAGAGTAAAGGTTGGCGGAGGTTGGTGAGGCGGTGGTGGAGGATACCGGGAGCGAGAGGCTTGTTAATATTGCGGCGCTGTTCTGCTTGTAAATTACAAAAGTTTACCATCCTCTTCACGTAATCCCCTTATAGCGCTCCCCCGCGTACCTCTCTCCTCTTCCTACCGCCCCTTGTCTCCGTGCCCGCACCCGTGCCAACTAGCTCACCCCGGACACCCCCCCGCGTCGAGTTACTACATGCAGATATTCGACGCCGACGCTCGGCGTCCCTCGGTTTGTATGCAGGACCATCAGCCAAACGGTGTCCAAGCTTCGTGCTTCGCCAATTGAAACATCCTCGCGTCGAACGTGGACAAACGCGGACACGGTCGAAGAATGATTCCTCGAAACAGCACGTTCTTTCTCTCTTTCTCTCTCTCTCTCTCACTTGCACTTAGGTCTTACCATAACCTCGCCCAACACGTTACCCGGAACATTATCGTTTCCTACGACACCCTCAGGAAAGAGCAGTCCTCGGTTCTGTGTAGTACCAGACCGTTGATGATTATTGGACAGACCACTGCACCCACGACGAGGATATATGTACGCGGAAATCATATTCCCCTGACTAGGTCGCACGGATTATAGCTCCAGCATGGATTGCGCGTACATCATCTCCTGCAATTATCGTAAATAGGAAACCATCTGCGAGGGAATTATCATTCATTTTCTATCCCTGTATCGCATTATGACATTGTTTGCTGCAATAACCCATGTGCGTACTGCAAACTAGCTCGGCATTGGTACGGTATCGGTACCATAGCTGCCAATACTGACAACTACCAAGGGCCAAGCTTTTCCCAAGTCAAAATCAATGTTGGGACAATTTTGACTTGTTAACACTGGACCAACTTATGGTGCCGTGAATCGGTATGAAATAATCTGCTGCCAGTATAAAACACCATATTGGCTCAGTGTATTCCCAGTACAGAACTGACTTCCGGCTAGAGCCCTATATATGTATATGTTCACTTGTCAGTACTAGTATTACCGAACGGAATTGGGCAGCTGGAGTAGTGCCGATTCTCTGCCATGTAGGTAAATCCGGCAATACTCCAGCATTCGTACATGGGATGGTTCAATTGGACAAAAAAATGAAAAACAGATTGATGGTTGAACTTTTACTCGTATACAGTCGGGAAGAATATTTCTGAGATGATGTGGATACTGTTGCAGTTATGAACTGGCACGTATAATGCATGTTGCGAAACACGTGATGCATAGGTTAATGATGTGCAGCGGGTAGGAGGATGTAGCCGGAAATGTAGAGTTAATTTAATACGGAGCGTTAAGATGCTACCTGAGAGATACCGCCTTGAGGAGTTGCATGCGTTAATGGGTAAAGTTTAACGTTCTAATTTGTAATTTACGACCAGCTAGCTGAAAGTTGGCGTCTCAGACCGCCGGGGTTTTAACAGTCACAAATGAGTGAAGACGGTGGGTATTATTTTTATTCGGACGACCCCCCGGTGACGGATCGGTAAGGCAAATGGGCCGCGTCGCAGAGCTCAACGACTCCTGCGGGGCCTCCGTCTCAACCCCATTCTCTCTCCGTCTCTAGCTAAAGCCGTTTCCATCCTGGCCTTATACTTTAAGTCTGAAAAGGAAATTTCTTCCGGAGCTTCCCCACGGCAAGGGTTGCGAGTAGAAGCTGTAAATTACCAAGAGGGCATTTTGATTAAATTTTTTATTGTACCTCCGCTACACGCTACTCTCTACCAGACCAGGGACGAGGGGCTGATTTAACGGAGCTTCGCGTTTCGTCTTCAACCATTTTCTGTTCACGTTTAACAAATTTTTTTAATTACGGATACTCCGCTGGGGAAAACCATCTCAAACCCAAATCAGACCATGTACCTCCGTATCTCTCGCCTTTCTCTCCTCTATCATCATCAAATGAAATTTCCAATTGAACTGAACATGGGTTTGTTTTCGATCTCAATTCTGATTTCCGGAGTGAATATGAATAAGGAGTGAATGATCGTGATCGATACAGTTCATCTCTTTTATTTTAACGAATCGGAGGTTCGGAGTAAATTCGTTAGCGGTCGATTGGATCTGGTAGCGATTTACAGTATATCGAGAGGGTGCACACGGTGGAGAGACGTAACTGCCTTTGAGCTGTGAGCTCAACAAGTGTTCGATGTTTGGAACGTGGTTTAGCCTCCCCTCAGAGGGTTCGGTGGTGCGGCGGCGTCGGTTCGAATCGAGAAGCAGCGCCGGGTGCTGACGGGCGTCGACGGGTGTTGGTGCGGCGTCGCGGGGGTGGAGGCGGAGCGGAAAGATTCGTGGGGATGTCACGTGGCCGCGAAGTGCCGAGACTCCGCCTCCGCGACGCCGCGAGGTCCACGCCGCGTCATTCATGGCCGAGCCGAAGGCTGCGCCACTCTCCGGGTCGTCCGTCCGGCTCTGTGTAATCGCGCGCGCACCTGTCCTCTCGCCGTGTCTCCCCTGGTGCTTGCCTGGCCGCGTCAAGTGCCCGCGCTGCCGCAGAGTCTTGTTTCTCGCACGCGGAACTCATCCGGCTTTCATAGATCTCGACGAGTACTTTGCCTTCTTTTAGAGTATTTAACCCGCGACATACGAACCCCACGATACGCGGGTGCAGGACCCTTCGCCGTGATCGGTCCCCGTCTTGTCCTATACCCGCAGCTCGACGCACCGCGCCGCTATGTGGTGACAAAAGTGTTTAGGGTCATATAAGTGCAAGTGCTGCTCTAGCTGCGGCACAAAATATATAAGGTGACGGATAAGTGATTTTCGTGAATTAGTGAATGGTCGTAAGCAAGTTGGTAGTGCCCCAGGTACCCCATAGTGAGAGGTAAACCTTCCATTCGTGGTGGAGGGGTGGCTGATGCACCGCGGCGGCGGAGTACCCGCCGGCGGTGGTAACGGTGGTACGGCTGGTGGTGGTCGAACCCTGGACCTCGAACATCCCCCGATGCCGGGGGCAGCCGGTTTCCCATGGGGAGCCATGCTCGCCGGTCATCACCATCATGCGGCTGCGGCAGCCGCAGGTATGATGCAGCCACCACTTTCCGCCGGCGGTGAATACGCTCCGGCCTCCGCACACCATGGAGCATCGCATCCCGCTATGCCCATGGATCTCCACGTGCCCCAAGGGTTTCCTTACTACAGGTAGGATGATTCTCCATTTCTTCTTTCCTTTCCAAGTTTCTACTTTTTATACATACCCCCGTTTGCTAATTACGCGAATTACCGTGAGGTCTTGGTGACAAGTAAAATTTACATTGACAGAGAATAGGAAGCAGGTACCTGGTATTTGATATTTGAAAAAGTATCTAGACCGTGGATGACATTGCCGACAGAAGTACGAAGAAGTGGCCAAGTCTGTATGCGGTGTAAGTCATATAGTTCGTGGTAACCGGAGAGAATCTAAGGTTGCTGTTGGGGGTAAAAAAAAATTTTAAAAAACGAAAAACATATTCTACGGGGATTTATACCATCGTTAAAATCTATTACTCTCCCAGTATGGAGGGTTAACATTTGTTCTGATGTATCGCATCCACTGGTAATCACTAGCCTACTCTACCGGACCTCTGGATCCCACTTTTTGCTTATTCAATCATTCGACAAGTCAGTGATGAAAATATTAAAAACTCGACAGTGGATCGTGAAACAACATAACCGCGTAGCTAGGAGATCACCTTATAACTTGTTACACCAAATTACATGAGAAATTACGTTTCTGTCCTAATTCTGATGCTCAACCTCGATAAAAAAAAAGAACTACTTCCACCTGTTTTTCATTGCGCGACATTTTCTAGGCGACCATGACACGCGCTCTAGTTTTTGCCCGTCATCCAGTTGTCTAATGAAGAATATATTCTCCGTCGAATCCGTCGCGCAAGAATTGTCGCCACTTGACAATCCGAAATCAAACATTCGTGATGTCAAAAGGCTCAATAAACTCTATGCGTACAGCTTTTCTTACGTGGTCAATGACTTCGGTGACATAAAGTTTGACATAATACTCTAATCAAAGTGGTCTTTTAACAAGTCGCAGAGCCACTCGAGTGTCAAATTAACAGATCAGCTGTACGCTCAGCGGCCTATGATTGTTCGGTAATTGCAGATGACGCGTGGTTTGGCAAATATGTAAGTTAATGTGGATGATGGGAAGATATGAGGAAGTGTCGAGGACTAGGGATAAGTGCTAAGGAGACGACACGCGAGATGACAAAACGGGCTGCAAAAGCCGTTTATTGAATATAATAAATAGAGATCAGCGGAGTTCCTGCAGGTAGTCTTTCGCCAGGTTTCTGTATGTCGAAGGAGTCGCGCGGACCTGGGCAAGAAACGCATTATGATTCTCGACTCGCCTTGATCATTAGCATTTCGCTATCAATTACGTCCAGCGCCGGTGAGTCTGTCGCGGCGTCGTCCCCTGAATCGTTTGGTCCCGTTTACGGAACTCCCTGACTCAGCTGTGCCCCGCTACTCCTGCTGAGGTAGGATCATACAGGGACGCATCTTCGCCAGGAACCCACGTGAGTCCCGAATGCGTTTGTAGATGCGTTAGTGCGTGAGTTTCTGAATGCGATGCTGACGGCCACTTGTTGCAGTCCCGCGGTCTAAACACCCTCGTCACTGGGGCTGCCCTTCTCTTTCTCTCTCCCTTTTACTCCCTTCTTCCTTCTTTTTTTTTTATCCTGCGTTCGCTGTCCCGTTGACTTGCGACTAATCCCGGTGGAACCAACGCCGGCACTCTGCGTAGTCCAGGCCAATATCCGTTTTCCGGACCCCGTTGCGTTCACAAAGTGGCTATCTATACCTGCGGGACTGGCACGGGATCTTTGGTCACTTAGTAACACAGCTTGAGAACACCCCCGCGATTGGCAGCCGGTCATTTTTCAACGTTCCGCAGCCACCGAACTGTGATATCAATTTACTGGCTCATTAAGGATGTAGCTTATTCATTTGAATTCGGAGTAACAATGGAATGGGTGCTGGTGGTATAATCGAACCGATTCATAGTATGTGACTAAATTGCAATCGATTGTCGATGGCAATTTCAAGGCGTGGTGATATCCATTAGAAGTTTAGATATTAGTCGGAGCTGTAACTAATTTCTGTAAATGTGATCGAAAATTAGTTGTACAATTGCGAGGATATATTCAATCTGCACGAGCGAGCTCAACAACAAGTGTGACAATCATACCGTTAACAATAGAGATGAAATTGCTTAATTTTTTGAAACGTTATTTCATTGGGCAATTTTGGCGAAGATGCCGATTGAGGTTAAAGTTCGTGGCTTCAATTAAGAAATTGTAAGTGCTTAAAATTGTCAATCAGTCACGGTAATTTATGGGTTTTAAATCCATTTGCTACAAGGTGGTAATCGCCGCGTTCGGACGAGTGAATATAATCGACGAATGATCATTCTCTTATTATTCTCTTTTATCAAATAGAAGTTCATCGTCCGAAATATGGATCGTCCCGAAGTATGATTCAATGCAATTTCGTGTCAGCGAAATTGACCCCGGAGGTCATAGGTCGTAATCCTATAAATTAGCCCACGCGTGTTCCATACAAGGTCTCTAGACCGAACTGCTTTGGCCCGGATGATGTTACTTTTTACAAGCACTACTTCTACCAACTAGCATTCAAAGAAAATTTCTCGTTGCGTATTCCACGTTCGTATTCGCAACGAGACTTTATCAAGTGGCTAGACTTGAGAGCGGTACACATTCGATCAGACCGTATCATACAGCATGTAAGAAATCACTGACTAAGTAGATCTCCAGTCGGATAGCCGAGGTTCAATTGCACCCAAGACTTCGACAAAAACAGTTCCTATTAAAGTCAAGTATTTTTATATTACTTGTCAGATTTCTTTCTTCTGAGCCTCTGTAAGCCAACGTTACTTTTTACACCATATTCTGTCGACATTTTTTTATTCTTTTCTCAATCTTTCATTAATGATAATATCCTACGTATACAGATATACTCATTTCCTTTAACGGTAACAGCATATAAATGTATATCCTACGTATAGTATCCTGAAATGACTCCAAGGCTAGTGAAAAATGGGCAAATCAACATCCAGATGATCTTCTCGATGTATACGAAATTATTTACACGAATCAATCCACGCGTTGTCTGCGGGGAATGATCGCCTCTTGTATTTCATGTTTCTTCAGCCGATATAGTACTTATTGGTTATGAAGAAATAGCAAAGTCCTGTTTGAAAATGTAGTTTCATATCTGTTAAGGTTCTTCGTTAAGATTTCGATCGTTGTTATACGAAAAAGAGTGACAGGAGGACAGATAGTTTGACTCGTATCGTCTCGTATTATTGGTATTTATTTGGCCTTCGGGTGGTGCCGGTCAAACTTGGGAACGCCGAACGCGTTCATCGTCCCGTCTCATCTCATCTCTTCTCATCTCCTCTCTTTTCATTTCATCTCATCTCATCTCATCTCATCTCGTCTCGTCTCGTCTCGATGACAATGACAGACTTTGTCGGACGGTCAGCGGTATGACCGGGATCCGGGCAGCTCAACGTTATTGAATGATGGGCCTGAAGGCTAAATGGGACCGGACGTACCGATATAATAAGATCATAAGAAGTAAGTGCGGTGGATCAAGGCTGTCGGTGAAGCCACCCGACGGACCGAAGAGTCCGACGCATTCTTCCTGGACCAGAGGCGGCAACAGCAGCAGAACCAGAACCAGATAAGCTGCAAAAGCAAAAGCAGCAACAGCAACAACAACAGCATCAGCAGCAGCAACCTTACCACCGTACCAGGGAGAGTGTAGCTGAAGTCAGGATCGTCTTCTACTGGACGGGTGGCACGGCAAGGTCCGACCGATAAATAACTCCTTGCGTTTTTACGGGGCACGTGATTCTCAGTGCCATGATGATCTTGGTCGTGGTCGTGGTCGTTATTGAGTATCGCGATCAGAGGGACGCATCACAGTAGGTAAACCCTAGCGCAAAATATCTTTAACCCCACCCCATCTCAGCTCAGCTGCTGGTGGTTCGAACGCGGACGGTAGTTGGACGTGAACGTTTTTTCTTCACTATCGCACGGCGGATCGCGCGGCGATCCTGGACCGCAATCAGAATTGATTATAGCCTGCCGAAACCCTGGCGCGTCCGTATTATACAACTACGCCCGCGGGGCCGAGGGCAACCGCTCCTCGAACAGACCACTGGATGGATGCAGCACGCCGCGACGATGCAACCATCTCCTCGAGACGAGGCAACGCGACGCTGATCCTTTTCAAAGACTACGCGACGGCTGCCACGAGTCCTGGGACAGTTGCGGGAGTCTCGAATTTTCGACGAAATTGATAAAATAGGAAACAATCGATCACGAAATTCTATATGAACCATCCAAGTGGTCTAAAAGGATGTCCTCTGTTTAAAGTACAGCTTCGATTCGTCGAATTTGTTTGATAATTTTTTCAAAATTCGTGCAAAGCACAGCTTTCGATTATATGATAGTTGGCGCTGCTTGTTTGAGCTCACTGAACCAGAAATAATCCATAGACTATAGCAGTTTTGGAATAAAGGAAACTAAGGGAGGATCGTGAGGATCTGGTCACACCGTTGCTCTGTAGATTTAACTTCTCCAAGATGCAGATTTTTTCGGAAATGTATCCTAATCTTTCAATAGAGGACATTCAAATCGAAGAATTTTCGGTGGAAAAGATTACAGTCCAGTTATAACGATTCTAGTGCCAGTTTTCACTCGGCAGCAAGTGATACATTCATGTAAGTCTTTTTGTTCTCCTGTATTGAAGAGGTGCAGGGGTCAACTTTTCGAACAAAATGAAACCTGAAGAAGTTGAATCAGGTGAGCTTGATGATAAACTCCAAGAATATAATTTTGAAATGAACGTAAGGTGATTATCATGGATCAGAAATTTCTAAAGAATTACGTAGAATCGATCCTTTCGCAACTTCGACGAAAGAAATGACAATTTCGCACTATATGATCGCTTCGCATTCAACAAATCGAAGTGGAGCGCGTACAAGCCTTAGTAAATATTCATAGCTCGTATCGCTTTGATAATTAAATAATTATATATATTACCCGTGATCACATCGCGTCATAATTAGACAAAATTACTCATAGAAGTTCCGACGTGTGAACGCACTGGAATAGCCGTGTCTGATATGTGTGTATACCGTTCCATATACTCGTACGTTGAATACATGTATATCCATACGCCGAGAAACACTTCAAATGCCATTAATACCGGTGCTGCAGAAGGCAATGACATTATACTATATGGTTGAATAGTATATCTATACCGATGTGACAGATAGATAGCTAGATATTGGAAAGAAACATATGTACGAGAAAATTTTTCAGGACATAGTAGGTGCGGATGAATAATCTGCATAGTACTGCTTTGATAGAGCATTAATGTATATGACTGTGGTGGTGATTGATAAATATATATACGTATATATGTATAAGTTTACGTCACGGTCTAGACCTGGAGTAAATAAATAAATGCCTACACGTGTGTACGTCCATGTACATACATATATATGTATGTGAATGGATGATAGAAGAGGGGAAGACGACGACGACGATGTAGCATATTAAAATGCCGATGAGACAGAGTAGAGCCAGGAGGAGGACACTGGGTGATTTAGCGTTCGCATTAATTAGTTTGAGAGCGTGCGAGGCGTGGAAGAACCCTTTTTGCATATACCTTTTTCCACTGGGTGTTTCGTACCCGCGGAGCACCGATTTCCTCTGACGGCGGTCGTTTAAGATTCCTGAGCGTTGATGCTTGTCAAATCTCAATTAATTTGGTCGAACAGAAAAATCCGATCGGACCTATAAGAAAAACAAGAATCATGTTGCGTCAGACATGCCCCTCGGTCACTAGCCACTGCCCGTAGTCAACGACTCGGAGAAGAAAGTGCCGGTGATTCTTATGTCCGATGGATTTTTGGTTCACGACATGATTTACTTTCAGTCAAATAAGAAAACAAAAAACAAGAATGTAACAATGAGTTTGAGAGAAAAAAAAAAAAAATCCAAAAATGATGAAGAAAAAAAAGAAAGAAAGAAAACACACAAATAGTCTTACGTGCTCCTCCTTTTTCCCAGCATAGACATTAATCTTCGAACCTATTCGATATGGTAATCCCGCGTATGGGTACAACATACAAGTATAATGCATCAACGCTGTTGATTTATTGGAAAATCATTGCCCATCATTATATCCAACCTTCTGTACCTATATACATGAAAAGCTTCATTTTTTCACCACTATGCGGTACTTTTTTCCTAAATGATACGCTGAGTTATTATCACGAGGCGTCACTGGGCCCTTGTATACGCAGGAATAAATAAAACTCCTTGGCATATGGGACTGAAGTTATTTGGCGTTATTTATCTAACTGTACATTGGAGTACAAGAGAATCGTCACACTTTTGCTTGAATTTTTCTTTTCCACAGGCTTCTCGTAATATGTTAAAAGTTGATTTCTGGACCCATGCTGAGTCGAGATCACATCGAATAGAAAGACTGGGGGATTGTATAGTAGTGATGCACAGAATCTCTGCCTGGTTTGCTCCTTACTTACTTACATCGTGCACTGGCACTCGTAGGAGCATAGCCAGTTCACGTCGAAGCGAGGCTAACCCACGTTAAGCTGAGTGATAGGTGTGGACGTACTTTAATTATTTCAAAGAACCGTATCTCTCACGCGCATTCCATCGGTATTGGTATCTTTAGTCGCGTTCTGTACTTGGCCGTCATAAACACGGCTGCCAAGCCTTCGTTGGTTGGTTCTGGCTGGATCGAGTGGAGTAGACAAGAGTTGGTATAGTCGATATAGTCGGTACAAAACTCGCCAAGAGAGCCTGAATTGTTAACATACATATATCCGTTGTAGAATTTATTGCCGTAAATGGAACGTGGAAAGTCAGCCGATTCGCAGATTTCAAAAAACTCAACCTCTCACAAAGCCGTTCGTCACTTAAAATGGGCGTGGCTCCAGCAGTAGGTTTGCAAAGAAGGTTTCAATTACGAAAATAATACATCTTTGATGGAATTCCGTTAGAAAACTAAAAGTTCTCAGCATCTTAAATTGCCTGCCTAGTAATGAGCATTAGGATAAATTTCGAAAAATATCCAATTCGTGCTGAGATTGAGGTACCTCAAATCCATCTAAGAATTTGTTCCATTTCAACGGTCAAGCCTGTGACTTGAACTTCGTTGCATACTTACAGATAATTCGTGATCGATGCTACACTGTACTGTCCCGCGGATCGTTCATATTTTCCCAATGAGAAATGGGAGATGAAATATAGTAAAGAGGAACCGGCTGTTTGATATCCAGGAAAAATTCTAACACGGTTGTAGCCCCAGGACGCGTGCTGACTCATTTAGTCGGGCTTCGTCTAGCCACGAGTTAAAGCGTCTTATTTCATCGTCAATTAGATACACGTGAGATGGTAGATCAGACTGTGCACCGACCAGCCAAGAAACCAGAGTATACTTTCGTCCTTTTCAAATGGCATTCGAAGGAAATATATCAAGCCTATTGGCAAGCTGATCGAAAAGGCTCACCAAAAAGCCATTTTCAATGCTTTTCCTTCTTGTTTCTCATGGAAAGATGCATCTAATCACCAGAGTATCGGAATCATCACGACGTAATATACTCGTACAGCAGAATAGGAGATGCTGGAGTGCCAAGGGCAGCAGTCTGATCGACAAGGCTTACCAAAAAGCCATTTTCAGTACTTTTCTTTCTTGTTTCCCATGGGAAGATGCATCTGATTAGCAGAGTATCGAAATGATCAGATGCAATAAACTCGCACACCATGAGATTAGGATCAACTGGAGTATGGCAAGCGCAGAGAAGTGAGGTGGAGAAAAGTTAGCTTTGTGCTTCGGTGGAAGCGGCGCGTGCGGGCATCCCCCCATACCACCCGGTGGACAACCGGACCATGACGGTGTGCGTATTTTACGAAACTCGTTAAAAAAAACTTGCTGGCGGTACGTAAACCCGCGCCTGGCCCCGTACTCTTTTATTTCGTGTATTTTTTTGTCCACCAACTTAATGGGATCTAGTTCCTCGAATGTATGTGTCCGCAGTATTGTTCTGCACCGGGTAGCGCTGCTCCAGCCTATTATCTACTGTGCACCATTTCTCTCTCGTCTATGGTTCTATGAAATTTGGCTCCGACTTCTCGGCCCTTTTTTTTCATAGCTTTTTATTTTTATTTTTTTATCCAAGCGCGAGTTCACCCGAGTCATACTTGGATTACATTTTTTCATACCTGCAGCCGCGAGGAATCAAACTGTTGATTTTTTTTTGGATTGTACAAACCGTGTAAGCTCTCATGGTCTATACAGCTCGAAACTAATTCGCCAAATAGTTTTCCATCCTGCATTATGGGAAATAGAAGTGAGAAGTTGATTGATGTACAAGCTAGGCGAGTTTGAAGTGTGCGTTGTGTATTTTTAGCTATACGTGAAATTGATATAGCAGCTGGTTTTTGCATTCCTATCCAATCGCTATACTGGCCCAGGTAAAAAGTAAACTCATATCTTTTTGTCAGTCAGTTTGTATTAGCACTTGGGCAATAATCTTGCTTGATAGGTACCGTATTTCTACGGTATCGTAAAATTGTTTATACTCAATTAGAAAGTGACACATATATTTGTAGAGGAATGTCGGCAAAAAATTTTACCTTGCACTGCGCCAATAAGAAGATAATTGTTTGTTTTGAAACGTAACTATATATCTTACGGTTAGCGTACGAAATGCGTGAATTATTTCTCGACCAATAACGCGGGCCAAGTAACAAAATATATTTGAAGTAGATAAAAAAAAAAGTACGAACCGCGGTTATATACGCCGTGAAATCAGGAAATAACGAAAAGTTTTCTTATTCGTTTTGTATCGATGTATCGCAATTTGAAATTGAATGGAAACAATTTGTCTAAATTTTGCGGTGATTCAGAAAACTGTACGTCGCAGTAACGGGGCTCTCCGAAACGGGTTTTGCTGTTGAACAATTTAGTTTTCACATCATTTCACCACCATATCAACGAACAGATAAGAAACAAGCATGAATGCCAACCGATAATCTCAAGCATTGTTAGATATATGAATTGGAGAAAAAAAAAAAAAAAAGAAAAACGTGGTATTCTTGTACAACAATTAGATGGAATAACAATAATCTTTCATTACGTTTAGCAATTAGGTAAGGTTAACGTTACGAATGAACTAATTAACGCTCGAATTTCACGCTCGATCTCGATATTTTCAACATTCCTTTCCCACTGAAGTGCGGACACTATTCGACAGAGGCATGTATACATACCTATATATGTATAAATACCGGAACCCCAGTAGAATCGCAGAGTCTGTGCGAGGCGTTGCAAGACTGTAATTTTCCAATGTTCTTTCGCAATCGACTCTTTCTTTCGTCCCATTGGGAATGAATGGGGCTTAGGGTGAGACGGAGTTAAAAAAAAAATGTTCCAACACCCCTCACTCTCACAAAGAAGACTTAGACCTTGGCTCCCGCACTCCCCGAAGCTTTCCAAGCGTAACTTAGCATATTTTATTTGATTTTTTGTATTGGATAATAGCCCCAGGTAATAGGGTGCCTGCCTGCAGTGCCAAAGGGGGGGTGCGGAAGACTTGGAGATGGTGAACAAATTTTCGCACTCTTTCCTCCCGCAGTCGAACCCCCTCGACTCCGTGCCACTTGCATTAACGAATTTACATTTTTTAAATGGGAGGGTTGGTTCGTTCTTCGGGGGTGATAACTCGCGAGTCATTTGTTTCTCAAAGAAATTAAACCCCCGCCAACACTTCGTCTTAATAAGCGACCGCATTGCTTCTAAAGTTCAAACATTCCGCCGCCGGTTTAAATCCTCAATGCGAAATAAAGCCGAGATTCGTTCCCATAATCGGTGAATCAATCAATTATTCACGCCCAACGTTTCGTAGATTTGAATTATCGGGAAATATGCGAAAGCCAAACAGTCGTACTTATTCACTCTATACGAATAAAATATTTTCTCACGAAATTATCCACTTCCACGAATGCGATTGTATTATAATTAAGCACACCTTGCTTACCAAGTCTTGATGAAGTTCTTTACTTACAACAGATAACCGATCCAAGTTTACTTTCTCGTATACTTTTTCGGAGAATTTCGTAATGGTTATAATTAAATTATCTGCAACTGCAAACATCGTGAGAAATTCTATGGTTTGAAAAAAGCTACACCGTTCATGTACCGTAATGACATACAGAGAAAAAAAAAAAAAATGGAAAAAATTGATTGAGTAATGCGTAAGAGATCGAAGGAAAAGGCAGAGAGATAACTAAAGCAAAGGATGTCTTCTTCTTCGCCCTGATCCTGACCCGCGAGCTATAATCTGTGCGACATATGTTTCGCGTAATCAGCCACGAGGTTCCATCGAGGGAACCGGGTAGCGGGGTGAACCTATACATATTTAATAAGGTTGCGGTCTTGTAAAAAGTCTCTAGCGAAACCCACCCTATTCCTCCACCACCCGACCACGCGGGGGGTGGTTGAGGATGCTCTTATTCAAATCTCACCCGATGCGGTGAAGGTGCTACTCGCTAAGGGGTGGATGAAGGAGGCTGGGGGCGAGAACGTATCAAAGAAAAATACGCCACTTCGAAGCTCTGCCTCGAGCATACATAAACATATAATCTCCGGGTAATACATATTTCAAAATGTCCCCGAGAGCGCTCACCACCCTTATACAACTCCCGTTTCATCCCCGATGCCTCACCATGTATCTACCACCGGTGCAGTTGGTTCTTCTTCGTAATTGAGATATCTTCTAGTTTCCTTTCATTTTCCAAGTCCATCCCGTTGAAAACCCTTGAGTCAGAATATCTTGATCTTCGAGTCTCG
Source organism: Ametastegia equiseti (assembly GCA_963989295.1). NCBI lineage: Eukaryota > Metazoa > Arthropoda > Insecta > Hymenoptera > Tenthredinidae > Ametastegia > Ametastegia equiseti. The sequence goes on along the minus strand of OZ022389.1, from coordinate 12,790,928 downwards.
TTGGAAAACATTTACCAATTACCCCATTAGGTATAGTTCTTATAATAACGCGGAAATATTGTCCATTAAGTCGAGTGTTAAGTAGCCATACAACTTTGCGTGAGCGTTTCGCGAAAAGAATTAGCTGAACATAAGTGAAACAAAAAGTAACAAAGAGTTTTCCTGAATAAAGTCTTGGAAAAAGACAACGAATTGCTGTTGAAAAGCAATCACGGAAATTCATGCGTCTACTTGACTCGACTTGATCGATAATTTTCTCACCTTATAACGAAGCGTGATATGTCTAGTGTTAATTGTCATTGGAATGCGAATCTTGTAGATTTTAAATTGTGCCTCCAGCGATCAATTAATTGTTTATAAACGTGGCGGACTCGACCCTATGGCTACTGACTCATGCAGCCACGTAAGAAATAATATTAATAACTCTTGAATGTCGAGCATTCGGCTGTATCGTGATCCCGAACACTGAATCACCCTTTCGAGGACACCAATATATAGGTACGTGAAAACGAATTATCGAGTGTAGGTCTCTGATAATAACGAGATGGGCATAATATCGGCAGGGGATATAGAAACGTGCGAATGCATGGGAGGCCAGAACGAATCTCTATACGGGGCGCTATGGGATATCGCCATATTTTACGCCGAGTATAAACAGGAAGACAGTTCAAATTTCTTCGGCAAGAGTAATTTGAAGGTTAAAATATTTTCTCGAGACAAATCTTCCGTTGCACGCGATTTATATGCGTGATGCTCCGAATCAAGACGTTCTTCATTTCGTTTTCAAACCAGTTATCCATCATTTATAAGTAACACCATTCAATTAGCTGACTCCACTTAGGAGATGAGATGTGACTTATTAGGCAAAGGAACATAAGTTTTCTTGATTCGGCAGTCAAACTTTCTTAAAGTTTTCCTACCCATAAGCTGAAAGCTGAAAGCCTCGAGATGACGCGACATCGTAATTCAATAGCAAACAGAACGTACTCGAGGCAAATAAAAACCGAAACGACAGAAGAAGTGCGCACGCGCATTCTTGACCAGGCTTTCTGGTCCATCGGAGAGATCTGAAGGTCCAAACTTCCTCCTCTTCTTTTTCTTCTTCTTCTTGTTCTTCTTCTTCTTTTCCTCTACGGTCCAGAAAGTAGTGAAAGATTTACCGCTAAATATTCAACTTCATTTCATACTTGAAGCAACCAACACTAAGCCGGAGTTTAGATCAGTCAAGTGGTCCTTCTCGGTGACTGAAGAGGCTTTGAAATAACCAAAATACCTTTCTGAAGTCCCATATGGACGGGACTACGAAAGACGTAACTACGTTATAGGCGCTAGTTTGCCATTGCCACGGTAAGAATGAATGACGCTTGACTACGGACGTATATACGAGGTACGAGTTGATAAGGTTAACTACAAGCTACGGAGGCTATAGGGAGGTCAAGTGGCCACGTGGGCGGCACTCGTCACCAAAGACAACTCCGATTAAACTAGCAGCACTGTGTGCCCTGGTCTGCCCTGCTTCTTCGCTTACGTCTTTAATAGCTTCATTATGCGTTCTTCAAATTGAATTACATCGTTACGGTTACTCCTTGCGAAGATGCTCCCAATGCTGCTGCAAACGTACCTAACCACCACTGGATATCGAACGAAGATTTTCAAATGATGAAAACCTCATCCCTCCACCTTCTGCACCAGGTGAAGTTGGGTCAAGTTGGGTCAGGTTCGGGTTGAAAGATCTCAACGGGTTCCTCGAGCAGACGGTAGGATTCGAGTCTACCTAAGTGGCTGAATGAATTGAGTCCCTGCGGTGGGTCATTTCCAGCAGGTTTCTCACGTCTCCCTATAGGAACTGGACGTATAGATACGGCCAACACCGACGAGGCTCACTTAGTCGGAACGGGGTAAGGTACATATGCAAATCAGCCATTAGTTAACACGTCTTATCGGACGAACGTTCGACCGAGATAAAAAAAACCCGCGGTTCAATGAAACACTGCACCGTGTCTGTCGGGACAAAAGTTAATAGTATTTTTCAACCAGTTACGACTATCGTCAATACCAAAAGGAATCCAAAGTTTCTCGCTATTCTAGAGTAATCTTCATATAAATATACTAATTGCAGCCATAGGTGGTTAGACATGCGTGAATACCCACATACGGAATGTCAAGTATGCTTCTCAGAATGTTTTTTTGTCGGCAATTGATACTGTGCCACAGACGTCAGAAAATCCAGTTGATCGGTTAGTACGACAGTCGCATCTTAAACTTACGATGATTGGATACATTCGAAAATTAAAGCCTGGGAGAAATATCTGACATCAAAGACTCAAGTCGGTGGGACGTCCCTTCGGTCGGTGGCGACTTGACGACTTCTACTACATCGTGATGGGTTAAGCCCTGCGGTAAACCGCCCGCTGTGCAAACAACGCCAGGCCGTTATGTCAAGCAAACCAGTGATGATTTTACTCATTATTTTACCTCATTGTAGGCTTCTTATGTACTACGTTGGCGGCAAGTCTCTCTCTCTTTCTCTCTCTCTCTCGCTCTCTCTTCACCAGAGACGGACCCTGGACCCAATAATCAACAAACGCTGTATCCACACTAACGACCGGCAATCAAGTTCAGGAAATCTTTTCATTTAATGAAAGAAATAACCACTGCGTTAAATTAAATCTCCTTTCCACGCTGTCCATGCGCCGAGGGTTACATTTGCCCATGCATATCAGAAACATCATGAATACCTAATATAAATTATGATACCAATCGTGCTCCAGGTTTTCCGATTATTAAGCGGGAAAAAATCTGATAACGATCAACTCTTCAGCAGAATATGTTAATTACAATAAACAAAACCAGATAGAACAATATTCGCGTCATATCCTTAAATATAAGGGTCGAACGAAATTCGGACATAGCTAGCACCGAATTTCTTCCAATCGATTTTCACATGAGGCATTTGGTTCCTGTTTGAGAAGTGGTAAAATAAATAATAGGCGCGTTTGGCGTTGAGGAAATAACAGGTGGGTATAATAATATACAGCAATCGAGGTGGTCAGCCGCAGGTGATCCATCTCCCACGGAGAATCCCGATCCATTCACCTGAAGGTCGGTTATAGTGCTGGTCGCTGCTAAGTGATATCGTTATTAAAACAGATGAATGTACCGACGTGATAATTATGGCCAAGAAGATGTGGTGCACGGTGATAGATTACGTCGAAGAACGTACACCGGAACGTGAATTCTACTCAGAAGACCTTTGCAGCCTGTCGGGAACGCGATTACAAGGGTCATATTTGCCACGAGACGAGCCCTACAGGGTCATGTCTCCCTCAGTACGCGGGTCTGTCAAGATACGAGGAGATGAAGTCCAAGAAATCGCAAGAAGGTCACATCTCGAGGGGTGGGAATGGCGATCTTGGGGTCGTCGATCCCTCGAGACAATATCCGACCCTTCGAGTGTGAGTAAAAGAGCATTTGCCTCACCCTGTGCAGGAAAAACTGTAAACTTAAGCCATTCATTTAGTACGGGTTCAGTGTGAAATACGCAGGCATCTCTGTTTCTAGATAATTATTTATTTTATCGAACCTGTTGGCTGATTACATAATTATGCGAGAAAAAAGAAGTAAAATTTATACATATACGTCTACAACTGACAAGATTTCTTTCAGAACTTGATAAAAACAGTCCAATCTAATTTACTTCTTGGCGAAAAATAAGAATGCTGTAAGTGTGTAATATACCTAGATGTGGCTTTGTTCCGCTGTTCGATCGCTATATCGACCATATTGTAGGAAGTCTTTCGAAATAATTGGAATCGATCTGTGTGTACCGAGCAAGGCAACGTGCCTAAGTTAATCGGAGGTTGCGTCACTGCACTGCAAGTGTTATACTTTACTTTAGCAGCCAGAGGTCGTAGGCGGTGGTTGAAAGACGAATAGAAGGAAAAGGAAGTGATAAGCAATTCCATAGGTGCCAGCTACAATATAAACAGGCAGATTTTACTGGATGCGGGTGTTGCGTTGGCGTTGGTCAACACTGGTGATTGTTCATTGTTTAACACCTGTTTCAATTAGCAGAAAGATATGGACGCGAATATTCTCACAACAAACTACCCGTGGCCAATAAAACTTTCCCATGCGCTTGAGGACTGGATACAATGTCCAATCGGTGACCGGAAAATCGATAATGAAAATAAATTGTTCATCCATTTTTTTATTTTTTTTTTTTATTTTTTTTTTTACAGTGTAGAAAAATTCTTAGATCAGACTTACAGCGTGTCCATAAGCGCTCTCGATCTGTCTTCATCATTTGTTGTTGTTGATGATGACAACCCATGTACGAATGCTGAAGTATTGCCGGATCTACCCACATGACACAGAATTGGCACTACCCTGGCTGCCTTTCATTCGGTAATACTGGCCCAGTACAGAGAAATTATTTGCCCAGCATTGGTCAAATGCTGATGACTAGTACTGACATGTGAACATACATGGGGCTCAGCCAGAAGTCAGTTCTGTACTGGGAATACACTGGGCTAATATAGTGTTTTATACTGGTTGCGGATTATTTCGTGTCGATTCACGGCACCATTGGTTGAACCCGTGTTGACAATCCAAAATTGTCCCAACATTGATTTTGACTTGGGTAAAGCTTGGCCATTAGTAACTGTCAGTATTGGTAGCTATGGCATCAATACCGTGCCAATGCCAAGCCAGTTTGCAGTACGTACATGGGAGATGCGTGATCTTTCGAAAGAAAACCATATAGTCCATACCGCTGTTTACTTCGAGGAAACTAATAATAATTTAACTTGATTGTTTCATGATGTACTTTTATGTTTACAGTTTACGGAATGTGAAAAAAAAAAGGAAAATTAGATCCGCGATATGCTTTTGAATCCTGTTTGAACTGATGACTATTCTCTTAGGGACCTCATCTTGTCCTACTCATCCGTACGGATGTAATTACAATTTCAGATGTTGTCAACAACACAAATCGTTATAATTGCGAAATGGGACCGTCAACGACATGACAATGGTTGAGTACCGAGTATGTGTACGGCGAATGACAAGATTTCCTCCGAGTGTCTCGCTGCGGGTCGTTACTACTCGTTCAGTTTTTTGCTAGAGCAAGTCTCCATTCTCTGTAGGGCTGATAATTCGCCGATTAAATTGGAAACGGTGGAGCTAATTGTGCCGCGCGTGTATTATTCATGGATGTTCGAGACTCGCCTTTTGCTCGGGACCGGACGCTGTGTGGTAGCAAGTTTGAGTGCTTTTGTACGTCCCGGTTCCTCCTTGGAGGGGATTAAGGGACTACGTGAAACTCTGGGCAAGAACCTGGCCAGCCTTCCCAGGTTCTCCATCCAAGGAGCGAGCCAAACTGATTAACGTATTCGGTAATATACGTAACGCGACGTAACGCGACATTCGACATAAACGGAACGGTGCCACGGGTTGCCAGTCTGATAAAATAAATCGAAACGAACAGGCCAAAACGACTGAAATGATATCGCGTATCCTGACGTTCCAAAAATACAAAGTCGCGCCGAAAGGGTTTGCAAGGGCTTTTTTGAAACTGCAGTCGACCTTACGAGACAAAAAGAATGGGAGAAAAAAATTCGTCCAATCCGTCGACTTCATTCTTCCGACCACACTGAAGGTTTTAATTACGGACCACGACGAGAGTTGATCCGGTTTAAAATTGATCGTGTCAATTAGTTTGTGGGTAAAGGATTCCTATTGAATTACACAAGTACTTTTTGAATTTTTAATTGAGATGAGTTATGACAGACGTAGGGTATGTGTGTACATCATTGTCTAGTTTCATTCAGCATATACGATATTATTGATGCAACACGACTGCCGGTGTGGATCGTTTGCTTACACCTATAGAACGCCTTCTGCTTAGATTATTCAGTTCGCAGATTACCAATCGTTGTAGAACATCAATTTTGACTCGGCCATTTCTAGGCACACACTGCATGTAAACATCTGACGAGCCTTCACCACATGCAGATAATTAGTTACACTCCATTTGTCTCGCTCATTTACCGACGTTGAATACTAGTCGCAGTAAATATAGGTATACGTTCATATAACAGCATTGAGTTATACTTACAAATCTTTCGGTTGAACTTTAATTCTAACGCATCAATTTTATTCAATGCTCTTAGAGATGCTCGTATTCTATGAGTAGATGCCCATTAATTATAGGGTAAACACTATGAAGACAGACTAGCTCCGAAAGTTGAAAATTTCCTTTTATGAGTATACCGAGTGAATTTCTAAACTGCGAAGTTCAATATTGTACCTACAGCTGAGCTTTCTTCGCACGTTCAAATGCGTTGTAATTAGTCACACATGACGTAGTAACCCATGGCTGACTGATTGAAGTCAAACTCTTCAGAAAGTTTCTTTGATTAATTACTTCGCTAATTGCACAGGAAATATTGGATCATGAGAGAAAATGTAATTTTTGCTGATATACCAAGTTTTTTTTTTACTATTACACGAAGCGAGATCCCGACGCCGTACTGCCAACAGAGATTGTTATTTTTGTGCATAATTCCGAAGGTATTTCAAGATCATATTCAAGATTCGATAAGATATTATGTTATACATAATGAGGGGTACGCTGAGCAGCGCGAAGGCCGGGGGCAATCGAGGCGCAATCGACGAGCTACCGATTGGTATCGATTCCTCGTTACCAGTTTTTTGCATCTTGCATTATTCTTCAATCCAGCGTATCCTTTGAATTATCATACGGTTAATTCGGTCCTATCTCTAATAGATCATACACTCATAAACGACGAGTGAGCCTTAATTCCCACGGCTACAAAATTTTCTGACTTAAACGTCAACAAAACCTATGGAATAAGATTTGCGATTCAGGATTAACGTTTCCAATTAACTCGCCGGTATACATTCGTGCGGAAAATCTGTCGTCAAATGAATCCTTAATTTATTATTCCTAATGTCCAGCTGTCCGGTAATAAATTATTCCATTTTGAATTTGGCTGGTACGTGAACGCGGATGGACAACCCTCCGATCACGCCTTACGGTCCGGCGCTTCATTAGGCGCGGAAATACCGATACAAGCCACTACAATATCTATCTTGACTGGCTTAATCTGTCACGCGATCTGTCCCCACTCTTACCGACGGGGCCCCAAGGGGCCCTAGGGCCCAGCGGCAGCAGCATCAGCAGCAACAAGTCGGTTGTAAAATGTAAAAGGGACATTAACGAGGCGACGAGCAGATCTTTATCTCGAGTCGTCATTGCTACCGTGGAACATCTTTCTTTCTCTCTGTATTCTGTTTATACTGATTGCGTAAAGACAATTGATTTCACTGATTGGAGACATGCCATCGTTTGAAACTAGTCCCTGCGATTGGCGTGGAAAATGATAGGCCGTTTGTTCCTATCATCGGAGCGAATAACTCCTTGTAAAATTGCAATAGCTGATTAGGTACAGGAGTTTTTTCGACTCAAACCCATTAATTGATATTTTATGTGGTAATCAAATCAATAATCGGTATTAGGTACGGTGGTGCAATTGGGTTCCATCACGTTTTACACTTATTTTTCACATCGTATGCGCTTAATTAACTCTGATTACTGATTGTACGCATTCGTATTGTGATAGCTAACGTAGTTAATGTGAATTTGATTGATAGATTTATGGCAATAAGCTCGATAAAAGCCGTTTCATTATACCAGCTCACCATATTCTATACCTACTTGCCAATGAGAACTTGATAGTGAATTGACTTATGTTCAGACTGACATGTAGAAATTCGAAACCATAAGCTGCAAGAAAATGTTATATAATCAAAGCGTTACTGTCTCACCTATACAGCTATAGAATTTTGTTAATCATTAGGCAGTACGTTCTTCGTCACGATTTGTCAACGTCCAATTTGATAGCTTGGAGAGAAGGTGTGGAGATAAAATTCTCCAGGAGAGTTGGGCCTCGTCTACGTTGTAATCGACAATGGCTGATTGGGGTACAAGCGAAATTAAGAACAAGAATCGTTTGGAGAAGCGAGGTGAAAGGAACTATCTAAACGGGAGCGGCTGAGTCAGAAAACAATAATGAGTTTGAAAGCGATGCAAATGAGGAACATCCTTGAAAAGGAGAAGTCCGATTAAAGGACCTCTGACAGTATTGCGGGACAATTTTCGGGCGCTTATTCAAGGCTTTGCCGCTCACACGCAGACGATCTGGGCCCCGGACCATGAGCTAATAAATCCAGGGTGCCTCATTACTAAGCGTGTCTCTTTAATTGAAATCTCGTGTTTTTCCAAATGACTTTTTTCTTTCTTTCAAAGTTCCAGCTTTTACTTGAAATGTGCGACACCTTCCGATAACCAGGATCCTCAACTATCTATACTTCTTTCTTCTCACCTTATATTCAGCCCTTTTCAGCCATTCGTGATTTAAGTGCATCTCTCCACTTCTCTTGGGCCTTATTCTCTGCTATCTGAAGCTTCTTTGTTCCAGATTATAGAACGTTTTGTCGGAAATTGTTTTCAAACGAGGTCTATCGTGATGTAGTACTATATGCAGTTTAGCATCTGTTTGTATTCGGATCAGTCTGAAACGAAGTACACTGAGAAAAAAGTATGGCTCCAGCAACTACATGAATGATAGTTACGTTACTATCGCTTATGGAAGCTACGTAGATTTTTGGACGAAGATTGCGTATTGCTACGGTAACTATACCGTTCAAGCCAACGCGTGTCCGTTACTGTAGGAAAGCGAGAAACTTCATGGAAAGATAACGTTCAGTTAATATAGAAAACATTTTGAATCGGGGCTGTAAGTATCCCGTATAGCTCTGGGAGCTATACCCATGGGTACGGGAGCCATACGTATAGCTGACCCAAGTATAGTTCTTAGTTCCACGCACAGTTAGTTGCCAGCGACACCGGACCGCGACAAACAATCCATCAAATATAAGCAATTCACTCATTCATTATTGAAAACGGAATGGAATAATACTTCGAATCAACTCTATACGTAAAACATTTCCTCGTGTGTTGGAAAGTTCGCCAATTAGTTGTATATATTTATTTTAACCAAGTTCCGAATCTGATTCGAAATCATAACCTCAATGCCGACCTGTCAAATTGAGGCGTGAGCATAGCACATCATTCTCGGCCGCTGATCGTGATATAGCTGCTGTAAGATACCCGTTGTATAGCTCCCACAGCTATACCGCATCGTTCATGCAAGCGAGCTTCGTTCAGCGCTAGTGCGTTGTTATGGAAGCTATGCAGCAGTATTGTTGTGCCAAAAGACTCGATTATAGTGCTATGAGCTAGGAATCTGGGTATCAGAACCATACTTTTTTCTCAGTGTATCCATCTTCTTGAGAGATTTTCCATAGTCAAAAAATGGAAAATAGTCCGAGATGCAAATCGGGTAAGAAGTTGAAGCGACATTCGGAGTATGTACCGTCAAAAAAGTTGAAAAGGTTCGACAGTCTTTCAGGGGCACGAAGGTAACGGCAACCCGGGGATGGTGGAGGTATTGTGTTGGCGAGTCGAGCCGTAAAGCCCAACTTGTTAACTTCTGATCGATTCCTCCGACTCCGGCCATATATTACAAACTTTGATATCAAATTCCACACGTCACGTATGTACAATAGTTTCCACTCATTCATCGCCATATTTTATTTTCTTCACTGCTTTTTAATGCACGACACTTTAACGTACCCGATCAAATCAATAAAGGCCTTTTGCTAAATTTCATTTGTGAACCAATTCGACAACCATATGTTGGTGCCATGCTCCGGCCAGCTGCATTCTGTTCGGTGAGATCGTGCTGCAATCGGTGGTATGCTTTACACGAAGTAGATGCTAAAGCTTCTATTCGATACTTCGAATTTGGCATAAGAATTTTTTCTTTTCAGCATATCGTAATACTTACTCCTGTATGCATAGTACAGCATTTCAGTAAGATTTCACGCTCAGGCGCACGCATTGAACTGAATTTCAACCCTCAGCCTCAGTGCAAACGCCGTGTGAAAGATGAATAACCATTTTGGACGTCGAGGTTTAAATCAAGTGAATTTTTGCTGAATCAATAAAATATCCAACTGAATCCCAAACTTAGATTCACAAAGGAATACTTTCGTAGTAGACACACTACACAAGAGCCACAGCTTTTTGGTAGTAGTAGGGATAAACCAGAAAATACTTTGGAGAAGGAACTACTACTTGAAGCATTAGCATCCTCTTTACACCAGCCAACGCGACTGACTGATCTGCATCGTGAGAAGTCATTCCAATGCAAAATGTGAAACTAATACTTTGCCCAAAGGCCGAAGATCCGAAAGAATTGCTCATAAATACAGTTTATATCGTAATTCGGTGCTTCCGAAATTTGGGTACTGGTTTTTTTCCGTACTGTTAAGCATGTTTCTCACTTTTCAACGAACCGTTTAGTATGTATGTTGTGTTTTACTGGAAGATACTTTCGTCGAGAAAACTTCTTCGAGACAGTTTCATTGAGTGTATAATAAGCTCGAGATGAAAGCTTGGTCATGAATCGGTGGTCAATCCTTTATTTTCTAATCGGAAGGTAACAATAATCTTGCCGGTATAGGGTGGTCCTCGCTTATCTCAGTCATTGAAATTAATAGTAGATACACAGCCGGAGAACAGAGAGAACTTGGTTCGGCATGGCGCACCAGGATCCAGGGATACTGACTCGTTGGTAATTCCCGAACACCGTGTTATCTAAATGAGAAGTGACGTCCGGCCAGAAACCACACGGTGACGACAAGCGGCGACATTCGACAATCGTAAACGTCGGATTAGTGGAGAACCCGTCAGCCAAGAGTCTCAAATTAATTTTGGATATAATCCCGGCTATGACTCACAGAAGTTCATACCTGCACTCCATTCTAGGGTATTTTTACTGCAAAGGCAAGCTATATCGGTCAAAAACTCTATGATGAAACAATATCGAACATAGAAATTGGCTGGATTGCAGCTTAGCCCGTTTCGTGACAATTTGATTTAACTTCAACTTCCCTGGTCACTATGTACGCTAAGCCGTTTCACGATGCAGCCCGATGAGGTCAAAATTATGGAACAGCCGTTTTCGGACACGAAATCAAATAATGAAATCGCACATTGGCGACGAAACTGACACAACTCAAAAATCCTTATTTTTCAGTAGCGTCAGAAACAGAAAACGGATTCAGTTCAAAACTGACTTGCTGCGAGATATGACAATCCGCCATTCAGCAGCGCCTTTTGGAACTAAAGGAATGACCTTTTGCAGGGTTATAGAATCGTAATACCTCGCCAATTTGAATATGGCATTAACTCGAAAATGCCATATTTTGAGTTGTGTCACCTTCGTCGCTAAGGTGCGAGATGTGGTATAGAAAATATTTCCATTGTGGACCTTTCGAAAAAGTATTATCTTATGATGTCCGCAGAAGAGAGTCTGTTTTGGAGTGGAGAGAAAGGGCAATTAGGTGTTTATTTATTTATGGTCTTCAAAAAACTGATAGAATCTATGCCTGAGTATCAAGTGGAGTGACCACGTGGGGTTGAAAAAACAGAAACAAAAAATGCTGCTATTTGTAAAAACATCTGGGTATCGATGAATTTTAAACTTCTTGTCCCTTTTACATGATATGGAAGAAAAACCCGTGGACAAGTAAAGTGTAGTGGCTACCGGGACGTATACGTGGGCGAGTAAAATTGCCAAGTGCATTAACAGCGGTTGTATAATGCAGTGTTTTGATAGACGAAAAAATGTTGTCTGAGAATATTCGGCGACGGTTCTCTGAATTTATACAGGTATGCTGGCTCCAAAGCTCCGAGGATATCTTCGTGCTAACAAGTAGGTAGACATGATATCGAACACCGACCTATGGAGCATTATTTCCCGTCATGATTCAGGTTTGCTGCAGGTTATTGAATAATATTAGATCGCTCGAATATTTCGACCAAACCGGTATTCTGTATCTTTATGGAACGTTTCGAGGTATGAGTCAATGCACGAACCTTCATCGTCTGGAGTAATAATAATGTGACGAGTTATTATCTTCTTGTTATTTTATTTACTTCAGATATTTGCGGAGTGGGGATTGTTTTTCACGAATATAGTTTGTCTACGGACTGAGAACTCCAATTCTCTTTGGGTACCAGCTCCAGGATGTGCTCCTCTCTATTAGACATTATGACGAATAGGGTAACACGACTTGCGCTCTACTAAAAATACCCATAATCCCAAATGGCGGCGAGAACATATTATCAAACAAGATTCGTGGTCGGAGATATGGGTCAAGCGTCTGCGAAGCTGAAGTGGAAGCATGTTCAACATAGTCAATTTGTACATAAAATCAACTCATGTCCCAACAGAACAGTTAGTTTATTCAACAACGCTGACAGAATGACATATTTCAAATTTCCGAGTTGTCAATAAGGGATAGAAGAATTTCCACAAGCAAAGAAAGGGTGATTTATACAGTAACAGCACGAATAATGAGACACCAATCATTTTCACAGTTCTTTATTGAAATCTCATTGCGTACCCAATTCAGTCGCAATTTCCGAACACTCGTCTCGATCCAGAGAATATAGTTTACGAATCGGATGAGGTCGTCTTCAGCTGTATGGATGAATCAGGACGATATATGGCTGCTGATGAGTTAGGGTTTACACTTGCAAGCGCACGTAGGTACAGGCCAGCACGGACCCCTAACGCATGTGACTTCTTCCAACAAGCAGATCTGACCACACGGGCACTTGTGATTCCTACAGGATGGTCTGGTATCACGGCACTCCGGAACATACGGAGGGTCACACGGAGGAGCAAAACATTGGATTGGAACCATAACGCACTCCTCAGTCGGTCCACAGCATATGTCCTTGCAGGTTTTTCGTGGTGGTGGTTTGATCACATCTCCACCAAAGGCAAAGTCTGCCATGCCGATGAAGAGCAGGGCGAAAAGGGCAGCGAAACGCATTATGGATTGACACAGTGTGACGAATGATGAACAATACTTGTCTGAATACGTCAGTTCTCTGGCTCCTCGTACTTATATACCGAGTTCTGATGGTTACATGACCTTATAACTTTGCTGCCTTGTGTTTAATATTCAAACATAGTTGAGCAAAAGAAGCCCGCAAGAATAACTAAGCCCAGGTTTGTTCAGCTGAAACAATCGTCAACATTGGAGAAACGTTGCAAGGAGTATCGCAGATGATGATAACAACTAACGATATTTTCCTTCTCGGCTTATTTGTTATGACAATTCGTCGGTCACGAATCATTTCGCATGATGTTATCGGTTTATTCCGAGTGGAATATGTAGGGCAGACTATTCTCACCAGTAGCTTAATCGTAACAATTAACCCCTTATGGGCTGAAAGAAGTCGTTCCACTTTTGTGTCATGACAGATATGTCAGTATTTGAAGAATACCCTGTTTTTACGACATCGATTGGACTTTAATTTGATGAATCATCATTTTTAAGGTCGTTGAATCCGAATCTGAAATCGGGAGTTTTTCCAACACAAAAGTGGCACGAAAATCTCATTTCCGCCTGACTGCTGAGGGATTAGTAGTTAAAGATTTTCAAATGTCCAAACATGGGACTCGAACCACTTCTAAATTCTAGTATCAAAGGATGGATGGGGTCAGGATATTGCGGTGATCAAATTGACAAGCAAAAATATCTTATCGCTAATATTAAGTATATGAGTTATTTATTCATTGTGACCAAATTGTGACGTAATTGTACAAGGAAGTTTGAAATCCGTCGGTGCTAATTCTTCTACTGAAGTTCCGAAGAGATCCACATCATTTTGAATCTTGCTGGTCAGACGTGGTGATGAGTTCCAAATCAGCTTACGATTAGTTGTTGCTGCGAGGCCTGCACGATACTATCGGGTAGCACGGAGTTGTGAAACATTGGACCACTTGCAAATAGCATTCCTGTTCAGGTGGACAGCTGTTCCGTTGGCATTTTCTCGGCACATCTTGACACAAAGCAATAGCTACCAGGCCGATGAAAATTACGAGGCACAGAACGAAACGCATCGTCCAGTTGTTGTTGTTCCGTTGAACAGTTTTCAGATTCGTTTGACTATGTCCAGCTCAGTGAGTCCGCGCTTTATATACGCCTCCCGAGGCATAACGTGGCGCTAATTATGTAACTTCTGTTATATGCGCATATCCACACGACAGATAAATTCAGGGTATTTCCCTATTTAGTTATACGAGTCGTCGCCTCGAGCGATACCGAAGCGATTCATAGTAATCTCCACCACTCTTAGGTGTCAGAATGTCTATGAATTTTTGCACGTTTATCCGCTGCAGGTAAGTGTATTCTCGAATGTAAACGCATTTATCATCTTTGGTGGCTCGTAGAAACGATGTTAAAATAATGAGATTAGGTTATATTTTATTTGACGGGTGAAACTAGAGTATGTCTATTTACACGTGCAATATTATTACAAACGAGTTCTGTCTCGTGAAGAATTTATACGGAATATATCAAGATATGTGTAAACACGTCTGAGTATACATCGTAACAAAATACAATGAATTATAGTGTTCGTGGAAAAAATGACCCATTGCTTGCAATAATTCAACAACAGAATAACAGAAAATATTATTAATTTGTAGATTTGCAATGCACTTTCATATACCTGCAGTGAATACGCGTCAATTCGGATAAACATTCAGAGAATACACTGCCTTCACCTGTGGATGAACTTGATTCATATTTTCGGCCTTGTTTACTATCAGATAGTTGCCTATGTTGTCAGAACAGTAGAAACTAAAATAAAGCCATTGTTGTGTAGTTCGGAAATTAGCTCTTGCCTCTTCCTAATTAAAAATTGTGCACATCAAATTGTCGTTGGTTCGGACACCGGAATGTAGTACTTCGTTGATATTAGTGAGTACGTCTGTGGAGGCAGAGAGATTGTTCTATGTACACATGGAGTAGGAAAGTGAGTTCGATCATGATGCATTAAAACTGGCAAAATATAGCCACAATAGTTACCTGAGTGTGTGTCCATCAAATAAATAATTATATCAGTTGACGACGTAGAGAAGAGCTTATGGTTCACCTATCTCGATATTTTGTACGGTGGTCAAGACTCGGTCAGTTTGTGACAGTGACATGAGCTCTGCACCTTGCTAAGTGTGTATAAATAAAATAAAATTAAAAAAACACGTGGTGTGTTGCATTGTGTATGGCAGTTTTGACGGAGGTTACGTTAACATTTGTTGCTATACTTCTATGCAAATTAGTACCGCTTAATACTCACGCAAATCGTTGAAATGACAGCAAGATATCCATGGGTTTCGTAATTATCTAATTAACCAACGGGTCGGTGAACCTTCAACTCAACTCTCAGGTTTGAATGAGGAGACTCGCTCGTGCCGGCTCTCATGTTTTTAATTATGAAATCATCTCCCGCGGTATAATTTTCATTCGAAGTTCACACGCTCAAGTGTTCCTTTGTAGAGGCTGACTTCTGACGCTGCCAATAGAGGATACCGTGATCAAGGTAATTTGATTTGAATTTATTCATTACGCTTATATACTCCAAGTCGTAATCGATAACGTCATTCTGTTTTGACACATTTGACAAAATCATGAATCAAATTAGCACAAACTGTGCCATTCCGCATGTAGGTATTGGAATTTCTGTGATGTCCAATTAACCAACAAGTATCTATCCAAACCCGAGTTCTACGTATTGACATGTAAAACTGAATTGAGAGAAACAATTTTTCACTTATATCTTCTTTATTCATCCTAATCAGAGATTAAAACCAGTTTTCTAATCTGTTATAAGCTGAACTCTATGTAGGCACAGTTCGCGTGTCTATTGGCATGAAAAGGCGTGAGTCGTATTTTTTTCGAATTTAGACCAAGAACACAAAAATTTCAGAACAACATTGAGATTGACTTACTTATTGGTCAGCTAGGAGTAGAGGATAATATTTGACAGTGGATGCGACCGATTGGATTTGATGCTTCAGACTTGTCAATTTCAACTTGTACTTTCGAGTTTTCTGCATTTCGATGAATCTCTGCTTTGATGATTTCGATAGCAAATGGGGGCAGGATTGAAGTTCCGAATTCCAAAAATTACGAACGGTCGGAATTCCGAATTCATTTGAGGCGCGATTCTAAGTTTCTAGAAACGTCGAAGTTCAGAACTTGCGAATTCCAAAAAGTCAGAATACAGACAGCTCAAAGATCCGAAAGTTCGAGACTCAGAAAGTCAAAAATTCCGAAAATTCGAGGAAAGCTATCATCAAAGCTGTCAACTAAACAAAATTGCATTAGCGAATTCCGAGATTCGGAGTTTCAGCCTTTTGGATCTTTGTAGCTTTCGGAACTTTGAGCTTTCGGTATTTGTCGATCCGGAGTTTTTGAAATCGGCTACGTAGACTTTCGGGGAAAAAATCTTCCTAAAAACTGTAAGTCAGTAGTATAGAAATTTGGAATTGACCTTTTGCAGCTTTCGAAATTCGGAATTCCAATCCCGCCCCTTGATTATTCTGACATTATATCGAAGTCGTTGGGCGGTGAAAAATCGATTTTCTCGTATTCGAATCGATCGAGATTCGGGTGTTTTTCCCCATCCGCAGATTCGCCGGAATTCGCGTCTACCCCTGATTTCTTTGCCTGTCTCTCCTTGACACCGTCTAGAAATGGTTTTTCCTCAACAACTCCGAATACTTCTCGCAGCCCCAGGGAGAGACCCGTGGCACTGGGCAATAGATATTGAGATACCGGTAGCTCGCATTCCTTGCCATAACGCGTGTCCGTACCCAGAGACGAGGAGACGCAGCGTGCCCCGTGGCTTCTTCTGTGTCCAATAATTACGGCGCGGCGTCCGAACGTTCCGTGGCAAAACACGAAACGTCGCAGACGTTCCATGGCACTCGTTTGGCCTCTGCGCCTGTCTCCTCGCAGTCCGTCTTCTTACCAACGAAGAGGCTTTAGCGTCTTCGGCGAAGAAGTCGACGGATACCAAAGCGCAGAAACCGGGCGTTTCCCGGGGTGTCGAGAGAGCGTCGAGGGTCGTCAATTCGTCATCGAATATTTGAGGTAAAAAAATGGCGTGAAAAACGAACGGTATACTTACGGCAACTCTTCACGGTATCCCTAGGGTGCCTCGTTACCACCGTCAGATTCCCATTTTCAGACGGTTATCGGAATGTTTCGGCGACTCGGGGATTGCATAGCTTCCTCGAACCGTTCAAGACTCGCTTTTACCAGACTCCAGTCAACTTCTACGAATAACTTTTTCCCACGTCAGAAAAGCAATGTGGAATTACTTTGTTTCATCTGTACGCATTCGACCTTATTATAGAACGGCGCAAAAGAACTTTTCGATAAAATCACAAATTACATTCGATTTCGGTATGGATCACGAATCATTATAGAATAAAAACAAATACTTCGAGAGATAAAAATTATCATCAGTTTCAAAGAAATTCATTTATTTAGATATACTCAATATCCAAAGATTGACAATGAAGATCACCCTGATGCATGATTCCATGGTCTTCTGATTGGAATGTGCGACTTTTCGATACCTATAGGGTGAACGGTCCGGCGAATGAACGATAGTTTCTGTGACTTTACGTATTGGCAGAAGCTGATAGTTAGGAACCGATAGACAGTGAAGATATTTTCGCGATGAACTATTGATGATTCTGATCAGGTAGTCATTGTTGTACCAATACCATGTCTTATGCTTGCAATTTAAGATACTTTGCATTCATGATAGGCGTGCGATCAATGGCGATGTTCTGATAGGTGGATAAACGGTTTGGGTTTTGATTCAAATGATCTTAGCTATGAGGTTGGCGGAAAGATTTTATGCTCTTTGTTTCGGGCGAGGACCTTGCAGGATATGTAATTATCGAACGTCGAAATACCTGGGGCTGACTAACGGTCGTCTATTGTTTAATTGAAACAATCAGAAAGAAGTTTGTCCCATTTTTTGCCAAAGATGTCGACAAGCTTGCGTGACAGGGATTGTTTGTCCTTTTCTCTGTGTTCATTACCCCCCAAACCCCATCGCTTAGCTCGGTGGAACACGGTCTCAAAGCACGAGGGAACGAAGCTAAACGCGTCTTCGATATACGTATACCTTCACATAGGTACGTGGTCATGGGGGCCCCTGCACGGCCAGGAATGTATCTGTGCGGTTTCGATTAATCAGCTGTTTTTCGGGGCTCCGCCTCGGGCAGGTAACCGAAGAAAAACTTAAGTTATGCCATGATGCGAACGGACGATGGACTTGCGGATCACTGCCCCGGAGAATGGCAACAGAATTTTTGAGAACTGAAAATACCATCACTTTCGTACCCCAAGTGCCTATAGGTATGCCGAATTCATTTCTCCGTATTTTACCTCGAGTTGGGTTCAAACGATTTCAAAATTTACTCTCTAATTAGGGCATTGTTTCGGAATCCTTAAGTTATATCTGATCATTTCGTGGTCGAGGGTTTGAGTCCTGGACAATCCGAAACCAAGAGAATCATATTGTGATCCGAATGACGAATTCAAATTTGATAAAATTCTTCCTGTCCCTTCTGGATTCTAATCCTCGGTGTTATATTTTGTCAGTTTCAAAAAAGCTTCGATAGAATACAGCAATATGAGAACCCTAGTCTACTTTTAAGGTGATATAGTAGAGATCACTTCCAACGTAACCTAGCTAACATTAAAAACATAAGTTTTACTGGAATCTTATCAGTTTTTTTTTTTCGTTTTTTATTAATGAAATGACACACTCAGCCACTTTCTGCCGAAAAACTGAATTCATTCGTCAAGGGTTCGTTCGGATGGCGTAGATAGTCGTCGAGAGCGTACGATTCGCGTATTTGAGGTGACAACTATTGATAATAATAGAATTTCGTACAGACTCCTATATCGCCTTAAGCTCCAGAACTTGTAGTAAGGGTTGCGTATCAGTGTAAGGAAGAAGCCGGTTTACAAAGCGGCAGTAGGTAGTGGTATTTTTTAATCGTTAATCATCTCGATGGCGTTATACCAGGAGTTAGTTTTACGGTGATACTTAAGTACTTACCTCGAGAGGTAATACTCTCTGATGTCTCAATCCAGCACGTGAGCGCGAATGTGACAAAGGGCTAGTTTGAGGCGTGTAGTGAGATACCGCGTCGCGTATCAAACCTTTGGCGGGGTTCACGGAGGCATAACCCATAGGTAGTTGGCGACGTCGTAACAACTCGTAATGTTTAACTGTCGCCCGATTGAAGTTCAAAGCGCCTAGTGCTAGCTAGCTGGCTTTCCTCCGAAGCATGACTTACGACGACGACGTCCCGACGTCCCGACGCATCGGATCGTCGTTATACGATTCCCCACGGTTCGAAAATCCCTCGCAGGGTAGGTACACAGGGTATGGGGCTTGTCCCCGTGGCTCATGGCCGATGCCTAGAGAATAGACATTCCGTACACCCGGTGTTACACCAAAGTTAAACTTTACACCAGGGGGATGTGACGCCGAGGATCGAGCGACACGTGTGCAGCTACGCGACCGACCCGGATTCGCCACCCCCCGCAACCCGAACCCATATGCGTATTACGACGACTTGTAAAACATTCTTAAATGCTTTCTACCCCCCCACGAATTTCTACTAACGCCGTGCGTGTGACTGAAAATTTCAGTTCCGTACAAAAAGCTTGCCCCCGACCCCTCAGCCGTTAAATTCACGATACCAAAATGCGGTAAAGGTAAACCGCTTATAGGGGATAGTTGGGTGAAATTCGGGTCTGCCAATTTATACTATATCTGCGAAGTCACTGAGTTCCATTACACCAGATGAGATAGAAAAATGCTTATCGAAACTAAAGGGGAAACTTCTCAGGTTTTGTTGAGGAAACTACGTTTTTGCTCTTGAAATCATGGAGAAACATCAAATCGAAAATTCCTGACAGCAATTTTCAGATTATGGTATTATGTATCTTGAAAACCAATTTCAACCTGCTATGATGGAAGTGTGGGCGCAGAGAACCGTTCGCAGCGAAAAGACCACGAAGAAACTGTGAATGATTCCCTGCCAATACACTTTCATCTCAGAAGGTTGACATTTTTTTTCAACACATAATGTTATCATCTAAAAATTTCTGTCTGGAATTTTTTATTCGATTTTTCACCGTGATTTCAAGAGCAAAAACGTGGTTTCCACAACAAAATCTGCGGAGGCCGCCGTTAAATGTTCATGGAGATATCTTGGGCTATTGTGCGGATTTCGATTTTCAAAAACCAGCGAGTCATTGCAGATTTTTCATCAAAGTCTCAGTTTCATCCGACTATATCGATTCTCTACAACGTGTGTTACAGAGAGTGCAAGAATTCATGATACACATGCTCTTGATGTTCACTCTGTCATCTCGACCAGATCCATTTCAATGGCATCCCAAAGTCGAGGGTGAGTCCAGGGTATAATTAGACCAGAAGATGGTTCGGAATCAGAAATAAATATACCTAGTAGAGACGCTAGCAATTCCACCGGACTCAAAGTGTACCGCAGATTAAACACTGCCTGGTGTAATAACTGTTTATTGCGTCGATAGTAAATTGGTTCAAATTAGGTTTCACACGATTCGGAATAGGGCTTCAGTGGTATCGGGTGAGATGATAATCTGGAGCATCTCCGAAGCGAAGAAAATCACCTGTAGCCAAACACATTACGCCGAGTTGTATAATAACGGGGGGGCCCTCTCACACCTCAGCTACAGTTCGTTGAGGCAGGCACAAGATCTTCGTGAGCCACCTGATTTTTTTCAAACTTTTTTATACGGTGCAGATGGATAGTTCATCTTTCAAGCAGTCTCTAATTTCTCGCTAGCTCGCGACGCTTCAAGGACTGCACAAGAAGTTAATTGAAACTCAGAGTGCCAGTATACTTCTTCAGCTCCTCCGAGGGCCAGGTCCCAGAATTTCCAACGAGGTGTCACGGGACTAGCGATTCATTACATCTCCATCGTTGCAGCTTTTTGTGAATTCCAGTCTTGCCGGATTATAGTCAAGCAAACGTTTCATTCATCAGATTCAGAAGTAGCTGATCTACTCCGAAATCTGTTTCCTTATCGGTAGTCGAATGACAAAAAGATCCATCGATATACTGAACGTTTGGGTCATCGTTGACCAGTCTGGGTCCTGCCTAACGCCGATTCCCGAACCCACAAAGCAATAAAACCCCCCAATAACGAGTTCGGCATGCCACAGAGAGGGTTGCTAGCCGTTTTAGGGTTGGGAACATTAGCGGTGGAAGGTGGCAGTCATAGAGACGTCCGGTCGCCCAATTACTCGCGCATTAAATCAATGTTCCTCTTCACCCCTACAGTCCGAGTTGGTCGGTAATAAACCGTAAGTCGAAATATCTGCACGAGTGTCAAACTCCCGTTGACTGTCTTCCCACCCTTGAATTTTCCCCCTGAAAATATTCCCGTGAGATCGGAGCTTGGAAAGCCAAGGAATGCCTTCTCTGTCGTAATATTTGGCTTTAAATCATGTCTCGTTGACAGACCCCGACGATCTTCTCGTGTGAATCAGCTGTCCCGTCACGCCCTCTCCATTCCTCTTCTCGCTATGCCCCATCCGCACATCTACTATCTAGTATAGAAGAGGAGTTATGAACTATTGGATATTATCGGAGGCGTGGGTGACGTGTTGGCTTGCTTGCTATCCGTGTGAAGGCAATTTATCCAAGACTTTAAATTACATACCAAGAACCGAGCCAGACAAATTCTTATGTACTCTTGTCCTTGTTTGCCTTAATTTTATTTGTTAGGTGCTCACTATGTGGGTGGATATTTTCAGGCAATATAATTAGCGTGTATTTCACACCTGGGACACTTGACCCGACTGATGTATAGTTCTTGCAGCACGTATGGGGATCAATAGATGGATTCTAGTATTCAGACAGCCCCGTCTATTATAAAAGGTGTTCTTTATTAGCTATAACTTCTGTAATAATGAATTAACCTTGCCACGGTTAAAGGAAATGATGAAGGGTAGTTTAACGCAGAATATATGACGTTTCAAAGGTCTCTGTACCTTGAATCGTGGTTTAGTTTTACCAGTTTTTATAGCTAACCTGGATGTTTTTTTTCGATCTGACCACGATTTTAGTTGCATCGTTTGAGATGTTCGAATTGTATCTTCAGGGAATGCTGACAAAATATACGACTCTCATGCTATGAAGCGATTTTATTTCATCCTTGTTTCGAAAGAAATGAATTTTCACTGGACAAAAAACCTTTATTACCAGTTTTGTGTCACCAACACGAAAAGTGATCAAGGAAAAATAACAATATCGCAAATTCATTTGATAATGTAATTATAGCAGTGTTCCTGTTGATTTCAAATATGGCAAAAAATTCCTTTCCGGGCTATCAGTGCAAGTGAAATCCTGGTCAGTTTGAAAAACTTATAATTTGGCTAGAACGAGCACAACTTTGTCACGATTTGAGGTACGGAGGTCTACGATGAGTCATTTTGTTCGTCAAACTACCCTCTACGACCACCTGCAACTATGAAAAAGTTTTTTCATTATTACAAAATATATGCCCGTTTGAAAATCCCTTTACATACGAACGGGGAACTCACGTGAGCCCTTTAATGAACCATTCTTCGAATAATGCTACTTTTTAAATGAATGCATGATAAAGAATAGTGAGAATGTGATTTTTAAATCAGATAGCTGTGGCCGTATTGACAATATAGAATGAGAAACATTCTAATGCGACGTAGCAGGATCTTTTCGTCCGATTGTTAGACGTAGACTCTATAGAAAGGACATTATACATACCTAGATGCCCTCGTAACAAGAATAAAGTAGCTTCGCTTTTCAAGCCTGACTGTACGACGTCCCTTAAGTACGGGCGGTTGTTATCCGAATATTCCGACGTTAGCATAAGAATATCGCAGGTGCACCGCAGTCTTGGTGGTTCTGGTCGTCCTGCGTCTGCAGCCAGAGGAATGCGCGCTCCTGCGCGAGTTTTTAATCTTTGCATCAGCGGATTTAGCACTTAAAAGCCAGATAACGCATGGCAAGTATAAATCAGCGATGCGCGTTGCATGTTTTCGTGTTACGCTAACGCCCTGGAGGTATACGAGAGACCCCGATATTCTCGTATGCGGTGGCTGCGCGCGGTATAACCAAGAAGTCTTCTCCGATTTCGGGTAAGAATTACGCGCAGGTGGTATCGGTGTTGTACGTGCGAAATATTTCATATTGCAATTCAAACCGTCGCGAAATACGTCGGGGGTAAATCGTTCGGTATATTTATTCCGGAGTCGATTACGCCGTATACGCGTTACAAAGGGAGTATAACGCTGCACTGCAGGGACTAGACCGCAAGAATATTGCCGCAAGCTGCAAGCGTTAAAAGTGCAGGATTCTTAGCTCACGGCCGAACGGAAGATTAGGTTCCCGTGAAATTTACGACGGCGATCTTATTCATATGGCTCAGCTTTCATATAAAAGCTTTTCCCTGTAAGCTGGGCGACACGGAACTTGCGCGGGAGGGTCGCACGGCTAAAAGGCATCAGGGCGTAAAGAACGGAAAGTCGAATTAGTGATTTGGTAAAAAGCCACAGTAGCCAGAAGCCCGTGCAACGGCCACAATGACGAGAAATGACGTTCGCGAAATCCGTAACTGCCCATGCGAATCCAAACTACGATTTGCTCCGTAAGAAAAAAAATCAATCATTTATGGACCACCTCCAGGGGGGCCAGGGTATTGGAATTCTACGAGAAGTGGAAAAAAAAAAAAATAGGTTCAAGGGGAGCAGTATGTCGCGGTTGGAAAAATTAAATATAGTACAAAATCAATTTGTATCATCACCAAAGTTAATTTTGCATAATTATAATCATCTCACTTACAAACCGCTGCCGCACGAATTCAGGCACACCGTAGGTCCGATTTGACTTATGTATGACCAAGATTGTTCGGAATACAGACCGTCACGAATTAAATGACGGAAATAGGAAAATTTAATGTTTAGGCTGAGTTATTTGCAAATAAGTGGAAAAGAAATGTTCGATTTTCGGAATATTGGCCATATCTTCTATGAAAATTTTTTTAATTCAATTTCTCTCTTTCAATTCACGACAGCGCATCTTTCGAACAATTCGGATCCTGAGAAAGTGAAATCGGACCTATGGTGTGCCTCAATTCGTGCAGCGACTGATTTTTAGTGACATGATTATAATCATGTAAAATTAACTTTGGTGAAGAAATAAATTGATTTTTGACCACGATTCATTTTTATAACCGTGACAGACTGGTCCCCTTAAGCTACATCAATGAATGTTTCTGGTCACATGTTGAGAAATTATATCAATCTAATTGTAAGTCATAAATCGTGAATAAATTTATTCATCTTTTGTTGCAGGTACCGCGACGATGCTCTCTGTTGGACGGACAGGTAAAAATATTTCACACACAGTATAATATATAATTGCATATAGGTATTTGAAGTACTGGAGAAATGAAATGTTGTTGAATAACGACATGTGATAGGTTATACCCGGTTAAATTTTTTCGGCATGATCGTTCCCATGTTCAATGTTCTCGATGTCAGTTTCTTAATATACTTTATCTTGTTACTAATTGCAGTAATTGATTTTAAATCACCGCCAAGTGACAGACGCATGATTAATATTCTTGTCCCGCACGTCCCGTGATGGCACATAAATTAAAATCGAAGCTACTTCTTTTCTCCACATCATATATACAACGTGTGGTAAAAATTTTCGATAGCGGATCAATTCCCAATAAGGAAATTCGACCTTTCCGGTCTGTTATACATATTTTAACCAAAATAAAATACTGACAAAAACGAAACCAGAATTCATACTATACATGTATAGTTATGCAGCCAAACAGCCCATTTCACAATCTTTCAAAAGGTTCCAAAAGGTTCGCGGAGGTCGAGAAGAACGGTTACTCTCCCAGGCCAACAATAATTATTCGCGTCAAGATTGATTGATGCAGTGGCCGCCGCAAGCTCGTATACAGCTACATGTGAATATAATACTCTTACGATTTATACCTCGTCTTATAACTTTCTTTGCTCATATTCATAGTACGTTATACAAACGTATAAACACTGAACGTCGTACGTTCATATTGCCACGTCAATTCGCACGAGGGATAAGATCTTGCAATTTTTTGACAGCCTAAACTCGGAGCTTGTTAACTTCCGGACGGTCATTTAAAATGGAATTACGTAATTTGGTTCCAGGCATTTACCCTCAAGCGTGATTTTTGATCATGGAAAGAAAGAAAAAAAAAATCGCAGCAAGCGCAAATTTTGTTCGTGTAAAGAGTAATGATTGTGGAACGTGATTTGGTTACCAATTTATTATTTGCCGAAGGAGTTGGAGACAACGAGAGTTAGAGGGCGCAATAAAGAGAGAAGAGGGGGGGGGGGGGAGTATAAAATAGCAAAGGAATACGATGAGATTGATGGAACGAGATTGACGTCGCGATGCAATTCCATTGTTTAAAGCGGCGAATCGCCTGCAAGGCTGAGGGGTCTTTGAGCTGGGACATAAATCAACGCGCGAGTGACCAAACGGAATGACGGGGAGTCGCGCAGGACCCCGGGAGCCAGATTTCATCGTCGGTGAAAACTGCGGGCCCCGATATCGACTAGATGTGATTTCGATTCAAACCAATCGGTTCAAAGTTCGGTGAAGAAATATAAGATGTGGGAATTTCTAATCGTTTTTCTTAAGTTCATGAAACGCTCCAAGCAATTTGCCAACGGTTTTAATTTATTCCGTATACATAGGTATATTTATTTCCATGGTGTAGTATGGTGGCTAGAATTATAAACCAGATAAGATCCGTCTGCCCTACCCGCTCCAGTATTCGAAGTGGAAGAGTTTCCAATATGCTGGCTAAAAGTCGAAAATAAAAGTCAAGACGGGGCAAGGGATAATTAATGGTGGCAGGTCCGGTCCGCAAGATACTGCCGGGGGAGGCTGCATGAAAGTCGGGGGTACAGCAATTAACTATAACTGATCGGACGCTAATTACAAACAGCCGAACCTTGGTAATTAATAACGCGTGTGACGTTATCAGAAATTGTCTTACACGCGGCCCTTGATCGTCAACTGCAAAATCCATTCCATTATATGAAACTCAGTTGATCTAAATAACGGTTTTTCCAAAATGAGTTAGAAATTTGATAAAAATGTACAATGGCTTTATTCAAATTGGTATAATTATAAACCTACATGCGAATGCAGCTTTTGAAGCAAGAAATTTGATGGTACTTGCTCTTATTTCAATCCTTATACGCGACTGTCTTCTATCGAAGTTTGAATACTCTGTAAAGCAACATAAACTTCATAGTTTCGTATAAATTCGCGTGTTCAATTCCCGTCACGTTCTCAAGGCGCGATAACTCGATGAAATTCTCGAGTACGCTCAACACTTTCTTGGCAAAGAGATAAACCCCTTAGAGTTGAGATGCGAATGACAAAAGAAAATTCATAGTCCTTGAATTTTGGACTCATTCCTCAGGGTTTCAATCCTCTTCTATTATAGCTTCAACTACACCACGCATGTACATACCTATCTTCGAATCATCAAAAACTCGCAAAATCCAAAGTCTTGTATTAAAGACAGGATTTCATTCGACAATAATGGATGGCCAGTCGTGCTGGGGTGAAAAAAGGACACGTTTCAAATTTTCGTCTCCCTTTTTATTCTTCCTGTACACAATTACTACATCATTTTCGATTTATACCACTTCGGATGGTTATTTCAACATGATTAGTGGTAGAACAGGAGTAAAACGATATTTTATTCAGAGGGTGGTTTCCGGACGATTACAAATGACGATAAATTTGATCGGATTGAATGACTTTGGTTAGTATTTTGAGAATGACGATGGAGTTTTTTTGCTCATCGTGCAAAGAAAATTGAGTGTTATTACGAAATTATACTCTCGGATGGAACCGGTCGAGTAATGCTACCGCCTATTCCCTGACATCTCGTCAAAATTTCATCGAGTCATTTATCCTGAGGTCTTTGCGATATAGCCAAGACAATGTAGCCGATTTACAGAAGGGAAAGACATTCGGGTACACAGTTCAGCTGAAGGAAGTGTCGACAAGAAGCGAATAGCTTGTCGTGATCGTCCCTCTGATCCTGCGCCAAGACTTCAGTTTGGTTCTCCGGAGTCTTGAACATCGAGAGCCGGTAGTATAGCTGTGTATTTTTTGCAAGCATCAGATTTAACTGGATGTCGTTACTACAGCAGGCATTGTTGTCGGTCCGGGAGTTGGTTCACCTCGACTTTCATCGTATCTCGTTCGCTCGTTCGCCAGTTCGCCTGCAGTTCGCCTCAGTTGAGCTTCTCTCTTGGCTCGATCCATGCTCGATCGACCAATGCTATATTTATTGTATCGAAGAGAGACCGCAGTGGCCCCTGCTGCATTCCTCCTGCATGCGCCGCCCGTAATGAGCGGCCTCCAGCTCCGTCTGTCCTCGTGTACGTCCCGTCTCCCTGTCCCACTGCACCGTAGTAGTCTGACCATCCAACCCGTCCGCACGTCCGTATAACGTCCATCCCTTCGACCGCCTGATCGCCCCAGGGCACAAGCCACGTGGTCGAACTACGTACCTCCAATGCCTGATACACTACGCCTTCTGCCCTTTCGCTTTGCGCAAAGTAGCCGCCAACTACCACCGTACTTACAATATTATAAAACAGTACTCTATACTCCATATCCGTAGTGAATGGAATTTACACTAGTGTTTTTTGCCGGTCGAGAACGTCCTAACGATCGGATGATCGGTACATCAGTTTTGTCACTTTTGGGTTTATTGTGGGAGATCAGCTTTGAGATAAGAGTAGGTACCTCATGTACGAATGCCAGAGTATTGTCGGATCTACCTACCTACACGGCACAGAATTGGCACTACCCCAGCTGACAAATTTCGTTCGGTAATACTGACCCAGTAAAGTTGAATTATTTGCCCAACGTTGGGCAAATGCCGATGACTAGTACTGACAAGTGAACATACATGGGGCTCAGCCAGAAGTCAGTTCTGTACTGGGAATACACTGGGCCAATATGGTGTTTCATCCTGGCTGGGGATTATTTCATGCCGATTCACGGCACCATAAGTATTAAAGACCCAAAATTGTCCCAACATTGATTTTGACTTGGGCAAAGCTTGGTTCTTGGTAGCTGTCAGTATTGGCAGCTATGGCACCAACACCGTGCCAATGTCAAGGCAGTTTTAGCAATCGCTTATAGTTTCGAGCAGAATATGAGTGAATAATTGAATGAAAAACTGATGCAAAAAGAATAACGAAAAAGAAGAAGAAAAAAAAATGTGGACCAGCTGGTGCTTCTTTAGTAAGTTAAATATGTCCCGGGCACACGTACGCGTTCGGAGTAGCGCGTGC
This sequence comes from Ametastegia equiseti, assembly GCA_963989295.1. NCBI lineage: Eukaryota > Metazoa > Arthropoda > Insecta > Hymenoptera > Tenthredinidae > Ametastegia > Ametastegia equiseti. The sequence goes on along the minus strand of OZ022389.1, from coordinate 12,762,451 downwards.
CAGACAAAAAGCCACCGGTGGGTTCGGCAGACAGCGCGAGGTGAGGTCCCCGCCTCTGCCGGGGTTTGCTTATCGATTCAAATCGCGTGCAGCGCGCGTATGAATGAATGAATGAGCGAGCGAGCGAACGAACGAACGAACGAACCGAACTAACCGAACGAACGAGTGAGTAAGCTGGCGAGTAGCGCGCGACCGAGTAGACGGCACGCCGTTGAATGGGTGCCCGAGGCGACCACGAGCCTCCAGACCGCCTAGAACAGATGCCGATGCAGCTCGACCTGGACCAGGAACCACAAGGGTCGACCACGCGGAAGCTGGAGCTCCAACCTGCGCCAGGGAATCCCAGAAGGTGATTCCTAGTCACGTGGCCGAACCGCGTTTCGCTTCGTCGCAATTAAATTGGGACCGGATTGAAATTCCGGATTCCTGAGCTTTGAACTTTCGGATCTTTGATCTGTTTGCATTTCGACCTTTCGGAATATGCAAGTTCTGAAATCTGACGTTTCTAGAATGTAGTATAGAAATAGAATAAATCTAGAAATAGAATAAATTCGAAATATTGAGCGTTCAGAACCTTTGGAATTTGGAACTTCGATTCCACTCGATAAAATTGTCCCAAATCGGGAATAAGATTTAAAAAAACATAAATGAATCAAAAGCAACAACTAAAGAATAGGAGGAAAACACGTAGACGAGGGCAGGGGAAAGGCTCGTGTATATTAGTAAACGAGGGAAGGAGACAGGGTTAGGTTAGGTTAGGTTGCTTTGGGGCAGAGAGAGGAGGAAGAAGGGTAAGAGCTGATTTATGAGACGTTATGAGAAGTCATAAACAGCAGCGGTTCGCACCCGAAGCGGCATGGCAGGCGAAGACACACGCGCCTCGTGCTTATTGACACTGAGAGAAGCGAACTGCCAGTTGGCGCTATAGCGGATATAGAAGGTGGGCTAGTGTAGGGTCGGTGAAGCCAAAGGAGGGACCGGCTCTTGATAGTCTTACATTCTTCCACTCGTTAATTCAGATCTCGTTCGTGAAATTTTTTACAAAGAGAATCTACGAGGCTGACGATCCGACCAAAAACTTTACGCCCCCCGGGTAATAGCTTGTGCCGGAATTTCATGCTCCAAAAATAAAATGTGCCAAAATACTGAGTTAAGTCTTTTTTTTTTCTCATCGTCCGATCATTCGGCGAATTCGTTTTCTTACTTCTGCACTCTGTTTTCTAATGAATGTATGAAATTTTATCCGCTAGATCGGCGGCGCTTTAGAGTATAGATACGCCTAATTGCATTGTGGAGCGAAACATTTCGATTAGTCTAATCGAATCTTGGGGTCGGTAAGAAATAAATGAATTCTTAAAACCTCTGCGATCTAAGTACCTGAAAATCGCGAATTTCCGCTACCATCGGACCGGCAATCAATCCGCGGTTTTTATCTCTGTTATTTCTTTGCCGATATTGAGTTGCGGTTTTTATTTTCTTGGGTAACAAAAATTCCCCATGATTGGCGTCTTCGTTCAGCGATAATACCGCGCCGTATATTTTAATTGACAAATAACTTTTTGCCAATCGGTTAACTCTTGCCCTTAACTTCCCTGGGTACCGTAGTGTACACCCTGGCAATACGTATTGCACCGACTCATATATATGCTGCTGGTTTTTGAGAACCAGCGCTACCAGCAAAATGCTGTTTTCCACAAATGGTAGCGGAATGAGGACGAGTCGGAGCTTAAGAGTTGCTTCGTACCCGGGGACCATTGTACCATTCAATTTGATGTAAGACATTCGATCCGGAGAAGAGACTCCGCAATCGGTTGCTGCTCCACATTTCATCTAACCGGGTATACGCAATTAGTGACGGATACTCCACCAATCACTGTGGAAAATCATTCCACCGTTGAAATAAATCTGAACGATCCATAAGGGAATCCAGTTTTTTCTCATGTTTAACAGTACGCGGGATGTTCCGTGATGCAGCATGCCAATTATTCCGCAATTAATGTACATCATATATTTCTACTGTTATTATCCAAATAATCGTCAGGTTCCTGGAAATAATCTAGCCGAAAGGCGATTATCTCGGATAACCGAGATCCTACGCCATTGTCAGAAGTGGACAAGAAGCTCCGAGGCTGAAAGATCGAAGAGCTAAAGATTGGAGTTGCATTGTCTTCTGGACTGAAGGCAATTTATAAATACGGGAACTTTTATTGCCGTGGATACAGGGAAGTGGGGGGGAGGGGGGAGGGGGGGGGGGGGGGGAGCTGGCACGGGACCGCCAGGGGGGAAAGATACAAGCGGGGACATCCCCTGGTCAACTTGTAATTAGTACGAATCGGCTATTAATCTAAGTGCTCGGTTGGTCGAGCAGCCGTTTTATTCTCAACATCTTCCTTATATAGGACCTTGCGAATCGGCCTCCCTTCGACCACGGTCGGTGCAGTCAACAAGTTACCGCGACTGCGGGTGAGTGAATAGTCGCCTGCGAGGTGCAAGACAAAGAAAACAACTACTCGACTTCGCTTATAAGCCATCCCTATGTATATCTATACGTATACAGGTATAGACGGCGTCGGGATGCGCCTCTGTTATCCATAGAACCTTGAAAAATGCCTAGAACGCGGTGTGGGTGGAACATTCATTTTTCAATTACTTCTTCTTGTTTTATCAAATCATCAAGATCATGGGAAGTCTACGAAGCGTCAAAACGTACACACAAAAAAAAGTACTGTGAAATTTACTATGTGAATGGTAACTATATGGTCAGCCCTTTTTTTCAGTAGAAATTGCAGCAATTGTGGTGTTTGGTACATTGGGTCAAGTAGCTTCAATGTCTATAATGAGTAAATGTTATCACAATTGTTGTAATTTCTACCGAAAACAAGAGCTGACCATATAGTTACCATTCACATAGTAAATTTCACAGCACTTTTTTTTCCGTGTACCATTTGCGCCAAGATCATGGAGTTAAATATTTTGATGATGTCCAGGGTCAGCATGACTGATCACAATCGATTCACGATCAACTTCTTCTTAATGAAAAATCTTAGGCGATGCTGAAACTCGTAACATTCAGACAACGAAGTGATCAGAAATTTGTTCTATTTCAGGTCTCGCATGTTTGAGAAATAATTGCAGTATGGTGCATAATTTTCTGAATCAAGTTGAACGTTATGTATCCACCTCGACTCCTTCGAGTCATGAACCAGTGAACATTGTTAGGAATATTTCGGTGCGTTAAATTTTGAGGGATAGGTGGATTGATGAATTTATGACGAGGATTTCCAGTGATGGATGTAAAATCGTCACACTGTACATTGCCGATGACGGGTAATAATCTGCGTCGACAAATCGGGGCAATTTATACTCAGAGGTTGTTAGATTTTGATCAAGATAAGTCGAGCTACATCGCCCTGCGACTTGTTCACTGATTCGCTGAACGTTACGCAGACGGAGTAAATTCGCGTCTCATTGAAGGGTGGGAAAGCGCGAAAATCCTGCGCTGATTTTATTAAATCTGGTAATGTGTCTGGTTATCGCGTCTTTCTTCTACATTAACCGTCTTTTAGTTTTCAAATACTTTTACCGAGTCTTAGTCAGGCTCCTAATTCGGGTGTTCCCATCCTTCGACATTTTTAGCAGCCGATGAATTCTGTCTCACTATAGACTTTGATAAACTAAATTCATCAAGTTTTTCTGCATTGCAAATTTTCGCCCTTTTGTAGATCGTTATTAGCTCCGCAAAAATTGTGATTCACAAAATTCAAATCAGCAAAAACCGTGTGTGTTCAGATGTCGAGAAGTCAATGAGGTACATCTCTATGAATAAAGCTGTTCGTATGATTAAAAACTGACAAAAGTCATGTATCATTTACATTATGTTTCACATCAGGGTATAATTTTCGTCGTTTTGTTTTCTCATGCTATCCACTGTGCAGATTAAGTATTATAATTGAATGAGTATCTTTGTCTCGAGCTCAATAAAACGTTAACGCTTTTCACAATGGTATAGCATTGAAGTATATGGGAATAATAATAAAAAATACGGGATTAAAGTGCACAATTTCAGCTATAATTTGAAATAGAAATGGCCGCCGTGGCATAAAAATTGTCGCCGTTCTAGCCATTGAAGTATTGGTCGGTGTGTTCATTTCTTTCATATCTGCGACCACAGTTACTTCGGAACGGTTTATCCGATTAGCCTCGAAATCATATTTTATAGTTACATGTCATTATGAACTGGGCTTCTTTGCGACAGATTTTCGTACCGTTGTTTCATTTCCAACACACTTTTCCACACACTATTCCAGCAGCTGCAATGGCCACAATTTTGATGCTACATTGACCATTTTTGTTGCAAATTCAAGCTGAAATCGTACGATGTGATACAGTATATGTTTTATTTTCGTACCCGTAGATGTCCCTCAACGCTATACAGTTATGAGAAGTGATGAGAGTGTGAACGTTTTATTGAGCTCGAGACTTATAGATACCCTCATAATATATGACCAGATCCAATTCCTCCATTTTGCAAGACGAAGCAAAGTCGTTTGCCTCGAGGCTGCAGTGGTTGCTGGTATACGGCCGATGTCTACAGTGGAATAAGAAGTTGCTTCTTAGAATGCCTTCGGTATAGCAGCAGTTCGACTTTAGGTGGTGCACACAAACGTCCAACAGGACAGTGGTCAATCTAGTTCCCGGTTATGGCCTTACAAAATCTTGTGTAACTAGGGCTATGCTCTGCTTTTTCTTTCGTCAGAAAGACAAGTAGACTTTTTTTGGTTTTTTTAAACTCTTTTTTCCTTTTTTTTTTGTTTTTTTTTTTTTTTTACTCGACAACACATTGAAGTAGTCGCTGCTCTAGCTCCAAACTCTTAACAAGGTTACAGGATGCTCCTGCTATACGTCCATCTTAACTTTGCATAATGGATGACCATTACGAATACAACCCTAGAACTTTTACCGTAGGTAAGTTACGTGTTTCACCTATACCTGACTGACAATGCGCTAACTCTTTGCCTTGGAGTCTAGAGAGTAGCCTTTTGGCTACGTAGTCTGATACAGCACACGTTTCAATTTGATAACCTCGAGCGATAAAAATGTAGAAGAAAAACGCAGCAATTAAATTTTGTAACATCAGATATATCAAAGTTTGAATTCACGTAATTTGTTATGTTCAGTTCTTATGTTGTGTAACGAGGAACAGTAATTGGACTGGGGGGCCGAGGTCCTGGGATCAAGGCACTCACAATCCTGTTCGAAGTACCAAAAAGTTAGTCACTCGTCCGTTCAAAGTGGATATAGTTCTGAATTTAGATCATCGTGACGTTCGTCAAGTTGTGTAGACTGTTACGTTATTCAATTCGAATGGCTTCTCATAGTGAAGAGATTAATCCCTTGAAGTACCAGCACCATGAACGTTAGTGGCGTTCACGAGCTATTAAAAAAATAGCACTGTATACAGTCTTACGAAAATTACGTATCCAACATCCTTCATTCTTCGGACGAATGCAGTTTAGGAGGTCAAACTCATGGGATCACATGTTTTGGAACTTTCGGATTGAACGTATATAGACCTCCTGAAAACATGTGACATTATTTCAACACCAGTTATCTACTATTCATCATAATACCATCCGGTCTTACGAGTTGCTCTAACCACTCTCAACAGAGTTGTCGGTTTACACAGTTTTTGAGTAAAACAACACGATCGTTATCACGTTGAAGATCTGTGAATCAGAGAAACCGGCCTGTTTAGTTTTTCACGCGAGCAATAACGAAAAAGTTGGAACGATTCTCGTCATATATCTACGCACTTAACATTCCCGATTATTTATACGCAAAATTATTTACTCTCCACGCTGTCGTTTGGTGTACATAACCTACGCTTTTTGAAAAAAAAAAGTCTAAAATATTTCATCGTATTGCGGAATAACTTTGACTCGGATCACAGCTAGAACGAACTTCAAACGTGTGCGTGTCTATGTTTTTTTTTTTTTAATGTTTTTGTTTGTTTATATTTTTCAACTCTATATCCCGTTTCATCTAAAAACAAGAAAGATCACGAAACGCCCACGGGAGTGGCGATCACGCATACCGATTGATTCGAGGCAAACAAGAACTGCGCGTAAAACTAGCCTTCTACAAATTGTCAACGAAATCACTCGAACCGCAAGCTATAGCTATTACTGTGCTAGCCAACTAAATGTCGCAGGTGAAATTCCAATCTGTCTAGAAATATATCCCGTAGAAAATTACTGATAGATTATTTCTTATGGAAATAGCAAAATTGTACGGAAAATACAAATTGCACTCGATATTGTCGCAATCAACGTGCACATGTATAGATTCCGCTTTCACTATTTTATTATTGTACCTTTCTGCAGATCAATTAAAGGTTAATGCAGCAAATGTTCAAACTATATTTCGCAGGTAGAATTGACGACTGAATTCTCTGATTTTATTCTTGACTAAACCAGTTGGCGAATACACGTCTGAGTGTAAAGTTGACGTGGCTTTCGTGCTGCCACTACGACAAACCAAAGTTAGGTTGACTTTTTAGGCGGAGTTGAACTTACTACTTGCGATACGTGCGAGATTGAGAATTGCTTTGGAGAATGAATCCAACATTAATCCATCATGATTTTGATCGAAATTCGTATGCTTCTGAAGTTCCAAACGTTCATGAATTGAACGGAAGTTCAAATAAATCTCATATTATGCCTCTTTGATCGCGAAAAATTTATCAATTATGAACTCTTCATAACTGACCTCCGATTCTCCACCTATCGAAATTTTACCGATACTTAATTAGTATGGATTTAAAATCATGGTGAACCTGAACTTTTCAAATTTGTATTCAATAATGAACGTTCGGAACTTCAGGCAGATTCGCGTTATTTCAACACCAAAATCTTCACTCCAATATACAGATGTTGCTTCAGCGACTTAATTTTTGCCCCGTGCTTTTGCAATCCTCATCACGCGGTGCAGCAGGGCTTAATTGCTGATCTATCTAGGGGTAGCTACGAATTATTGGCAAACGGTTGTCCTGGGTACATTTTACCTCGTACAACTACGTGGGATACGCTCGTATGTGTTTATGTATATGTACAGCAGATACGCATTCACATATACGCATACATAGATATATGTATATATATATACGTTTAGAAACGGTTGCGGAGCAGGCAGTCGAACAGATACACAACCTGTCGGAGAGATACGGAATTTTATTGGCGTCACGGGGGTTCCCTCGGCTAACCTAACCCAAATGAAGATAGACCATCTCCGTATAGTTTATTCCACGTGCTGGATAGACGGTCCTCTTGCTTTGCAGGGGGCGCGCGCAAGAAGGGCGGATATAGTGGGGATGACATCCTCGAGGGTGGCCGAGCACGCGGCTGGCACGAGGCGCGACTGTCAAACGAACCGCGACACTTATGCAGCACCCTTCGCCCACGACGTGTAGCACCGAGGGCAAGTGCAGTCGGTCCCTATAGAAGTTCTTCGAATCTCGTGAGGTGTGCAATTTGAAAAAAAAGACAAGAACAAAAAAAAAAAAAACATTTTTTGATAAGTCGCAGACTGTGTCGCGGAATCGAACTGCTGATATAAGTCTTCGGTTACGATCTGGTGCTTATAAGATGCGAGATGCGATGAATATCGAGACATTATTGTGAGGCTTTAAAGGCCGATCAGATACACATTTAAAAATCCTGATTCAACAACATGGATGTCCAGGCTTGCGGCAGAATGTGGCAGCCTCAAGTATATTCCCCGTACAATGCTCACCCTGCGATCATGCAACTCCAGACGAACAATAACGAGTTCCATTCATGGTTTCATTCTAGGAAGCCCTCCATGGATGACGTCGGCAACGCAACTTCTGTCAACGCTCGGTGAGTACTTCAATATGATTTTGTACACTGTCAAAAATGGTGGTGGTCTCAAAATTGGCGGACTGGGATCAGTATAGAACAATTATGATGGTTAACTCGGGACTTCAGCACTAATTGATGTGAAAAAATCTTCTACCGTGTTAAAGGAAGTTCAAATGGTGGTCAATTGACACCAAATCATATTCCATAGTTTGTAATCGGCAAACTTTGTACAGTGTATAGTGTTACACCTGATCCACACACGTAGACGCGCTCAATCTTCCGAGGGCGTTATACCAACCAGTGTCACTCCGTAATGTTCAAGTTATTTCGTATCGTTTGAGTATATTTCCTAATTATTCGCTGGTCAGTAATTGAACGTGCTGTGAATTTGAGTGGTATTAATTTTAACCTCAAGCATAAAAGGCTGCATTAGTACCAATAAAGTCAACTTGTGTACCGGATATACGCTCATATTTGCAAAATTAATTCTATCCTTCGTTACTTCGTCATACGTTGGAACACCAACCACATAAAAATTCACGATTCGTTTCTGATCACCGAACCTTCAGTCTGTAGGGTATAAAACATGTTCAGGAGTGCAGGGTCACGTGCAATCGGATAAGGCGCGCTGATTTCTCCTGCAACGCATTCGCACCCCTGCGGTATAGCAAAATCAGTAAGTTTGTAGCTGTACAGGTTCCGATCCTGCGGAATGAAAGATTCCAGGCGTATTTTTGAAATTCTATGTCGTAGTGCTGTACTTTCTGTTCGGAGATGTCGATGCTGTCAGCTCATAAAATATTCACCTGTCTGTGGAAGATGTTGAAAACAATTATTTCGACACACGATCTTCCGTGGAAGAGTCGATTTCGAGCTGAACTCCATTTCATTCTTTACACTCTTCGGGACAAGTTCAAACTATATCAGCCATAGAATACTTTATGGACCCCGATTGAAGACTTTGAGAAGATTATTAATCAACAACATCAACAATCAATGGAATGACATTCATTTGTATAGTCAATAATACGAGTATCACATCCATACGGTAGAAGTGCAGCAAAATCAAAATCAATTTCTTCTGTGACGATCGGAACTTTGTCCTTCATATGGTTGACAGGATCAATGAGTGAAATACTTGAATTGTCGGTAGTGTCTGATCGAATAAGCGAGAGTCGTAGACGTGTTAGAGACTTTGTTCACTGTTGGTAGGACGATGAAGAAAAAAACGAAAAAAAAAAGGAACATGTACCCACAGGAGCAACCGAGAGTCTCAACGATCGGTTGTTCAGGTTGGTACCTACGCCGTGACTGAATCGCGATATTGGTTCGCGCGTAGTGTTGCGATTATTACGACCAGCGGCTCTTGTGCGCGACACTTGGCACTACCTGACCCTCGTTATACTCTATTCAAGTTTCTTAGCTCCGCTACCGCAAGTTCATGAGCGAACTGGCGTGAATGTGCGAATGTGCGAACACGCGCAAGTCACGGTTATAACGCGGCCCGTCACCTTCCAGTCATACCCAACGCGATTCCGGATCAAAAAACGAACCCAACTTCGCATTTCCACCGTCCTTCATTTCAGCGTGGATATGGATAAATAAATGAATAAATCAATAGAGAAAAGATAGAAAGCCGTAGGTAGAAAAACCATTCCACACTGAATTGAGGAACCTGGGGACCATAGGATGGAGTCGGATTGATTGGACGGGTCGCTAAATTGGATCGTTCAAGTCTGATCGTTCTTTGACCCAGTATTTCCTTATTTTTTAAATTCTTATCACAGGACTCCTTAATTGACCATATACATTACATTCAGAATCCTCAGAATTTAGAAAATACTGCTATAAAAAATTATCAACCTCGAACGGTTTAATTTATTGACTGGTTTGATTAGCCCGACTCCATTATCCAGCTATACGTTTTCGAAATAGAAGGGCTCAGAATGCTATAAAGACAAATGCTATAAAATAGTAATCATGGTTCTTGAGTTCTACTCGATTAAGGAAACATTGCCTTTTTTGTACGTTGATCAGCAGTCCAAGTCATTAATAGCATTTAATTAATTATAGTTAATTATGTTGAGATTCGAGAACATTGGAAAGGAGAACCGTTGAGAGATACTCAAATCGTAAGATTGGTTATACCCGCATGAAAAAAGTTCCGGTTCCGAGAGACCACCGGTTCTTCCGCGTTTCGCGGCCCTCCGGGAGGGTATCATCTTGTGAAAAGTTCTCGAAACATGTCCCCGGGGACGTCCGATGTACGCATCTCGACAAGAACCGTTCGGACGATCCGGATAACATACTCACAAGCCAAAGGTCCGGGTGCCCACGTCTACCGTAGTATAGGGCTATCTAAGTCGATCATTGTTTTCTGCGTCTGCGGCGATCGCCGAGAAAAGGCTGACCAACAAACGATCAATGGTGGTGATAGGATGACCGCCTGTCCGGACCGGTTAGCGATGCGGATCGCATGTGTCCACCGTAAAACCCTCGTCATTCTACTACCGACTAGAAGGCTCTCTTCAGCTAAGCCTCTCCTTACCCGAACACAATTGCTTTTCACAACCTTTCACAATCGAATATATAATCAAAAGCCTAGACAAATTGACGGGAATTTACTTCTCAAATAACAAAACCATCTTTTGTTTTTTTGCTTCTTCTTCTTCTTTTCTTTTGGAATCTTCTGTCTCTAAGCTTAATCCACCGAAAAATTCGTCGATTTATAGTTTTAGTCTATATATGAGCTGGAAGTATTGCCTGGAGAAAAAAAAAAAAAAAAAAAAAAAAAAAACAAGGAAATATAGGTAGACGATGGTTTTTGCAAAGCCACGCGGTGAGCATACGAATTATGAAATAAAAAATGATTTTGAATTGGAGAAAGGTCTTCGTATGGTATTCATAGAGGTCCATCGCGAACGCGTAGGATCCACCCATCCTATACATCGAAATGCATGAGGAGCAACGGTGGATTGCGAAGAGAGGAGACTGACCCTATCGGCGATGATCTTTCCCCCTTCGTATAGCTGCCGCCGGCCTATCTGCCGCCGTAACAATTGAACCCGTAATAGAATCACATTCATTCTTATTACTCGGCGAGGTCAACCGACGAAGGAAAGACGGTGCCCAGCCCCCGTTCTCCGGATCAAGCCGACCTCTGGACCTTCTGCCCCCTGGCCGTTTCACCAACGTTCTCCTTCTCTTTTTTTTTTTTTTTTTTTTTTTTCTTTTTTTATTTCTCTCTCCCGCTTGACCAAAGTCCAAATTCAACCGCAGTTATATTACTATATCGGTCGCTTTTACGTACTCACCTTTTGGTCGATCAGTCTCACGTGTTATTTTCACGGGTCAATTAGATTCGGTAATAAGTTGACCCCGTGGAATTGTTCTCGCCGTCTGTGATGCTCGAATGGGAAGTTCTTCGAAGGTTGTTTTTTCAGTCTAGTTACTATTGAGCTAGAATTTTATACTACGAATATTGGGAATATGGGTTAGACGAGATTGTAATCACTTGCGATTTTTATTTGGATAAGAAATGGCGGATGGTGGAAAACGAAGGTGTTTTTACTTTTAGAATCGATTGCGGACCTTTTTTTAACGGGGGGTGGGGGTTCAGTAAATGAAAAGGTTCGATTCTGAAAGAGAGTTGATCATCAACTGGCAAATCTCTTCCCTTCTCGGTTAGCAAAGAAGAGGTTTATAAGCCTGGTTTGCTGATACGAATTACAAATGAGAAATGGCCCTGATGGCGTGACAACGAAGACATGGCGTGAGTTGCGAAGTGACAATCCTGCCGGGTCTCGGAGCGAATGTCTTAATTATTGCTACGTTTAGGCCGTCAGGGAGCCAAGAGGCCTGCAAGTCCAGACTCAAGAGCCCCCGTGTCCGAAACCAGCAAAAAGATAGAAAGAGTCCCTCGTGCTCTTCCGAATTGTTAAAATATGGTAATCCTTGCGAATTAAACCATTACGTGCTCGGGCAGGATCCACCGTCCAGCGAAACGTAAGAATTTTAATTTATATATAATGCGTTATAAGCGGTCCTCCCTTCCTTCAGGGCCCTGTGATTCTCCGCAATTAGGCAGCTCCGCTATGTTCTGTCGGTCAGACTCCTTCTTCTTTGTGGTAGTTCTTTAAGTAAGGTAGTTCTTCTTATACGGTTCAGGATCATCGCTATTATCCTCGCGATTCAGTTCTCCTGGACTTCAGCCACTACCTTACACCGCATGCGTGTGATGTTCTGCATAGTTTATTCTGCGTTTACCTAATTACTCTGAGCAAACCTGTGAGTACATTCATGGCATATGAGCGTTGATTGATCGCCGGTCATACAGCTTTTGAAAGTGATTCGCGAAAATTTTGATTTGTCACATCGCAACGTAAAATTGTAACATTTTATTTGATCCCGTTGCCTATCGGAGTAGATAGCTTATGGACTCGAGATTCCGGAGTCTACTGGTATATAGGTGCATCATATCCCAGCTGAGCGAACCGGAGAGTCGGGCTTGTTGAAATGGCACTTATTCACTCACTCATTCATTCATTCATTCACTCATTCATCTAGTCTCATTAGCCCATTCATACGACCCTTCGGCGCGTTACGGTACCAGCTGTTATTTTCTACAGCCGCATCAACGCCACGTAGCCCATAAGCGTAAAAGTTCCAACGGCTGTCGCATCGTGGCAACAATAAAAGTTTTAGGAGTAGTTAAACACACCGAGGCTCACTTTCCTTTGTCGTCAAAACAACATACCATGAGTACTTTTGTTTTCTTAAGATTATCATTCTCTCCATATCGAATCTGACCACTCAAAGTGGTGCATACATACAGTTTCCAATGTACCATTTCAGGGTAATTTACATGGTTGACAGAAAAATCAATTTTGTTCATATCCTCGGTAATTATTTCCCGACTCTATCATTCTTTGTACCTACATCACAAAGGAAGATACAATTGTTCAAGTATTCTCTCGTGTGCTCGTATCAGCTTGTGCACAATTTGGCGGCAAAGGCTGTGCTCACCAAGTCTATGATCCTTGAAATCCAAAAACAATTGATGAACCTTTTGAAAAAAATGAGTAAATTCGTCGAAATCGGATGTGAAATTTTGAAACATCGTTCATAAGGTCGAGGCGCGTAGTTGTCAAGAATATTCATATAAGATTCTGATCATCTCGAATTAAAGATGGCGTCACAATGATGTACACACAACGTAACGTCATAATGGAGACACGATGAAATAATATGTCAACGATTGTACCGCCTCTGGTATCATATGATTCACTCGGGATGATGTTTGAGCTTAAAAAATGATCTTGAAATATCACATCACCTTTGGCCAAAACGGACTTGAATACAATTCATTCTCCGGACAACCGTCTCGCGTTGAAAATCACCTCAAATTTCACAATTCAAGGTGAAGTCATTCAAACTCCGTACCATATCTGATTCATTCATAGATCTTTGAATTTGATCCGTGAATTTGACACCCGATATGTCAGGTCTGAAACTTTCCCAATACGAATAGCAATTAGTCGTGAATTAATGACGGCGTTACCAGCGAAATGAAAAATCTCGATTTCAATAAACAGAGTTGTCAACAGTTTGCGGAATACTCTTTGCGTTATACGTACGTACATACGTTATTATACGTACGTGCAGTGTTTTCAACGCGGGCGGCAGGCAAGCGTACTGACATCGGTCTAATATGTCATCTAAATACAAGCGTGGGTCGACGTTGACAGTGAGTCATTAATGACAAGCGCGTGAGCTTGTTAACGACGATATAGAGGATACATACATAGGTATATACCAGGATGGGGCTAGAACGCGTGGGGACTTCGCTCAACTTGTACCTATACCTACTTACTCTACCGCACTACAGTACCGCACCAAGAACTGCGGTCAGATTATCCAAGAGACTCACGATCAGTTAGCACGAGGTACACATCTTACATCGGTACATTTAGTTCGCGTCTCTTCACGTGTATGTACTTGTACTACATTCGTATACATACTTAGTTACTTGTACACACTTAGGTATACCTATCGTCTATCGAGGCGTGGGTGCAGTTGCTGCAGCAGCGGGTGGCGGATGATGCTGCCGCAACCTTAGAACCGGAACCAATGTTCCGGGCGACAACATCACGTTCCTTGCCACTGTTTAACGGAGGACCTTACTGAAATTTTGGTAGAAAGCAATTTTTCATTTTCTAAAAGGCCAAAAAATGTTTCATCAAAGAACTGTCACGTACAATTTCAGATTATGATAGGATACGTTTTGAAAAAAAGTTTCAATTTTCTGCAATGAAAGTTAATGTGCAACGCGCGGCGCGCCTTTCGCAGTCCTGTAAAGGAGAGATTTCGCGATAGGCTTCCTGTGCATGGACTTTCATCGCAGAATTTGAAACTTTTTTCGCAAAACCTATCCTATCATAATCTGAAATTCTACGTGACCGTTTTTCGATTGGACTTTATTTGGGACATTTCAAAAATGTCAAACTGTTCGTTACCAAGAATTCACTTGGGTTCTCCCAACTCATACGGCTATTGGTTTCGGAAATTCTAACTAGTACCTAATCCATTAATATTTCACTATAAAGTTCATTTCACATTCAATAATAAAATGTTTTCTTCGAAACCTGTGGCGTGAGAATTTCGGAGCACCGTTGATCTGATCAAGTTCGTAATTAAGAGCTTATCTTGTTCGGAAATGAAATCTTCATTACGCGAACGAGGAAATATTATGTTGATGTATCTGTTTTGGCCGAGTCATTTTCAAACTATAGTGATTCAAATTATCAAAACTTTGAATAATTGACTGTACGTTTGTGCATTTCTAATTTTTTTCAGAGCCCCTTTTTCACGTGATGTCGATTTTATTTCCGAATACCATTAGTCCTAAACCACCGTAATCGGATCAACAGTGCTCCAAGATCCTTACGCCACAGGTTTTGAAAGAGAACATTTTTTTGACGCGAAATTATCTTTGGTGAAATGTCTAAAACCAAGTTGTGCTAGTCCCGTTGAACGTATCTTCAATTGCTGTATTCGAAGAAGTTTTTTGATTTTTTCACCTCTTAAAGGTACACCCGCTATAAAATTGGATTTTTAATCATTTGAATAAAACGTGTTATTACGTTAATGCAAGATGAGTTAAAAAATAGCGGTCAGAATCTTCACAACGTGAGAAATTTAACGACTTTTATAGTTTATCGAATTATCATTAAAGGTGATTCGATCGCTGATAATTTGTGGATACGTATATGAATTAAACTCCGCGGTAAAGAAGATCGCAATGGCCAATAAAAAATGATTTATGAATACCGATCGCCACCAATCGACCTTTTCGTTAGCCTTTCGTCTATAATAATGTATAATAATTCAGGCAATAAAGGGATGCTGAAATCCTCTCCGGCACTGCAGGTAACACAAGCAAATGTTCGATATCGATAATTTAGTCAATTACCGCACTAGTCTTTTGATCAACTATCTCATTCAGGATATAGGTACCATTAGATAAGATATCCGTAGTCCGGCGTGCTATATAGACGATATCCTCTAATTAAAAGGAGCCGTTCGATTGGCTCAACGAAATGTATGTCTAAGCCTGAAATTCCATGAAGAGATGAAAAATTTGTCAGTGAAAAAGATCCCGGGTGTATTATAGGACATACATACATACATACATACATATAATACGTTGGTATAGGAATGCGTGTCGTCCGGAGCTGATCGAAGCGGTAGCGACTCACCGCGTCTTAGAACGTTGAAGGAACGCTCTAAGGAGGGTCGGAGGACTCGGACGACAACACAACACCTCTACGGGTATCGCGGGTCTATTACCAAGACCGCAGGCCGCCAGTATTAATATTAATGCATTCTGCCAGCGCCGCATTGTCCCCGCGTCCGCGTTCGCGTCTACGGCGACGACGTTCAACTTCTCCTCTCTTGTCCTCTTGTCTTCCTTTCCTTTACTTCAACTCTTCTCTTCTCTTCTTCTTCTTCTTCTTCTTCTTCTTCTTCTCTTTTACTCCTCCGTTCCGTGGTAGCCTCTTTCCCCTCCCTCCCTCCCTCCGAGAGGATCAGGAGACGTATGTCCGCGATTGTCCGCGATTGTAGAACCGATGGGGCTGCAGCGGAACGGCCGTCGCGTACGTATAGCAATACGGGGCTGAATATTCAACCGGCAAAGATATAAATAAAGGTTAAAAAAAAAAAAGAAAAAAAAAAAATGCGACCGAAACAATATAACGAACAGGATTTTTACCTACTCCGATTCTTTCAGGCATAGCGCGCGGTAAAACGCGGTTTGTGTTTAGCGTGTCAAGAAACTCTAGGGCGCATCGCCGCGACGTCCGTCGTCTCATGGCGTATATCCCATTGTCATTAGGTATTTCCTTTCGCTTTGCATCCCGCATGGTCACAATAGGAGACTTTTTTCTTATACCATAACCAATCCGTTCTTATGGTATATACGAGCTGTAGGTCTACACCGACGGACGATGATGTATGCGACGTATTTCTACTATCTCCGTTTACGCATTCACCCTTATATATTTCTACGACGTCAGGTATACCTGATGCTTCCTACTTTCATGTGGATACTGCACAGACGCATGTGCCGAGTTTCTATACGTCGCATTTAAGGACTATACCTACGCGGCTATTTTCATCATCTTTTCAACTCCGGCGACATTCATTATCGTTTCAACGTTGATAAAACATCCCGTACCTGCAGCTTGCCCTGCCCACGTTGAGAAGACCTTAAACGGAGGCGATTGTGCTCCCTTTTCTTCTATTTCTTTCTCTTTCCTTCATCCTCATCTTTTTTTTCTTTTTTTTTTTTCTTCTTCATTCTCATCCGGGGAGCTCTTGTCGTCAAATGCCGCTGCCAAGTGGGAGACTCGATCCTCTCGATTGGAGCAACAAACCGTCATCCACGGATTGTCTCTTCTTCCTGTATATGTGTTTCAATTTTTTGTATAGAATTTAATGGGGTGGGATTGAAATTTCGAACTCCCATAGCTGCCAAAGGTCAAAATTCCGGATTTTTATGCTGCAGCTGACTCGGAGCCTTTAAAAAGGCTTCTTCATTTCCTCGAAAGTCTAAGTAACCAATTTGGAAAATTTTGAATTCAAAAACACTGGAGTGTCAAAATTCCGAAAGCCTGCAAAGATCCGAACAGCCAACACTCCGAATTCGCTGATGCCAACGTGGTTTATTTGACAGCTTTGGCATGAGCTTGCCTTAAATTTGCGGGTTTTTGGATTTTCTGAACTTTGAACTCTCAGATTTTTGAGTTGTCTGCATTTCGACTCTTAGGAATTTCCAACTTCTGAACTGTAACGTTTCCAGAAACTTATGAGCTTTACGTCTGAAATGAATTCGGAATTTTGACCGTTCAGAACTTTTGGAATTCGGAACCTCAATCCCTACTGAATTTTATATTAACTGAATGCTCAGTTTTTAGTGCGACAGTAAAGTGGCTAATCACCAATACGATATAATCTACTAAATTTCTCATCCCGTCGATGTTTGGTAATCTTTGGTAATTACCGATAAGGTATAGTGAATAACGTAAATCTTAAAAGTCTGACCTGCAGCATTTCAAAGCGGAGATGGTGAGAGGGCGATAAGAACTAACCGTATAAACCTAATTCTAATCCCGAGAGAAATCATCGCGTTGGGCATTTAAAGGGTCGATATAATCAAAAGTTGACCACTGACCGCGCGCCTCCAAGACGGCTAAATATTGTACAAATTAGAACAACTCTACGGGACGATCTTTGTGAGATTGCATCGTCAGCAGCACCTGCAGCTTTGCTATATACTAAACGCTATGAATCTTTCCGAAGTATTATATCATGTAGAGTATAGACCGATACAGCCACCGCGGAGTATCGCTGGCTTTCAACGGCATTGAGCAATCAGCTTCGAAATTATATCCAGTTAAGCGGTCAGAATTTATGCGTTTACCAAGTGCCACGGTCGGTCGCGGGCCTAGGTCCACGCGCGTGGCCTCGAACCAGCCTCGCCATCTCTTTCATCCTATCCATATATCCTGGTACCATTAATTATAACCCCCAAAGTTGGCCTATTTCATCGATAGATGTACCGCGATGTTGTCGACGTCTTCACGACGTCCGTAGAGACGCACGTCAGCTAGGGACACGCCAGTTTAACTATCCTAACTAGTACTGATTCGGATTGACTTATGCTAACTAACGAGCATCGAGAGTTCTGACTCTAATCACTACAAGTAGCAACTTCCACTGAGTAATTCGTGTATAGCAATTACGGACACAAAGATGACTCGAACATGTTCAATTCTGATGATTATTTACTCAGATTTCTATGTACAGACGAAAATTAGACACTTGACTTACACTTTGAAGGAACATTAGGATTCAGACGACTTTTGAAGCATGCATTTGGAGTTTTTTGACTCAAAAACTGTATCCCTAGCCAAGTATACAAAATCTCTCAATTAGTTGTTGGCTTTATTGTTATCATAGTTTGTAATGAAAATTATAAAAAATAATCAAGTGGTTCTGCAAAACGTCTCTTTCATATCCAAAAAATAACATACAATGTTCAGAAGTTGGTGAATTTTTGAGGGTCGGTTCGACCATTTCCTGTATAGATTGATGGATATATTCTTAGCTGCAGGACTCGTCGGGAGTGATTGGGAAAAAGGTTGATAGCCGTATAGTTAACTGAACGGAAATAGTCGGTGATGGCAGAGCCATTTGCCGCGGCTAGAGCCAGAGCCGGATTCAGAGCCAGAGAGTGTTGGAGCCATGAGCCTGAGCAGCAGGGGGGCTCGAAGTCTCTCCACAAATCTCTTCCAAGACTCGGCCAATATAAAGAAAGGATTAAATGGATATTCAGATATAATATCCACCGTTATGAATTATCACGCCGTAAGTTAAATTCTTGCGAAGAGTTATTATTTGATGTGATTTAATGGATAAGGGATCCCCTATACACACCTCACCAGTACTGGGCTGGGCTGGTAAACCTGCAGGTACTCCTCGTACCTACACCTCAAGCTCAAAATCTCTTCACAAGCTCATACTGAAGTCCTATCAAGCTCTGTTGCTGTACCTATCCTCTCTCATCGGACGTGAGTTAAACCTCCCGCCCGTGCGTAAATAATTATAATGTTACGCATCTCTATACGATATTTTTTGTAATAATAAGAATTAACGATTTCACCGTCACAACTTTGAGGATCCGTTCGCTCCTCGTTCTTCATCTCCTGGATTTCAAGTTATATAAGTATATCTGTCAGGGCGATTCAGGAAAACTAATTAACTTTTTTTCGTTGACAGGTGATCCTAGTGCTGTGCAGAAGAATCGATAATCGATTGATTAATCAAAAATCGAATCATTTATCGATCGAATAATTAATCATAATAATCAAACAGATCATTTTTCAAGTTGTTAATTTATCCAGAGATCGATTGGGTAGTCGAAGTGTTAACAAAACGGTTATTGAATAGGCAATCGGAAGAAGCAGGAAAAGTTCAAGTTGACCAGTATTCTGAGATGTTGAATTATCAATCATTGGATGATTCGATTTCGATCGATATCATTCTTTCAGCACTTTCTAATCGATGATAGTAATTAATAATCGAACAGCCCCAGGTCATACTCATAAAACAAGTTTGGCAAATCCAATCAAAATAATTTTGTTGGTGTTTCTTTTTCAATTCAACAGAATTCTGTTCATCAATCAACTCATAGTCTTGCTATGTTAATTCAACTAAAATTGACGGACAACAATCTTTTGTTAAATCAATAGAATCTGTTATCAAATCAACTCCACATTTTGTTGGCTGTATATGTCTACTAAATTTTTCTGTCAATTGAGCAAAACCTTGGTCGATTCAACGATACTTTTTTTCTGAGTACATCTACTATTTTTTCCATCGTTCACCCAATTCGGCGTAACGTTGAAAGAATCAAGTCTGAATTTTTCTCCAATTTTTTGGATTATCTTTCAAGTACAAAAGCTTTGCACTTTTCTGCCACAACGTAAAAAATGTTCATTTCGTTCGTAGATGTTAGCGAAAAGTGATGATTGACAAGTGACCTTCTTTGTAAAAATGACAGAAACCCTAGTACCTACGAATCACTTGTTCGCTTGCTAAAGTTATAATCGCGGTTGTATCTAATACCGAAAACTGCTGTCATTCTTACAAGAAAGATTGCTTGTCTCCGACTCTCGTAAATCCAACAAAATTTTTCATTTTTCCCCGTGTATGAGGGAAAATAAAGAGAAAAAATCTGGGTGATGTTGGATCGCATGGGGTGCAGCAGGTGGCTCCCTGGGTCTGGCATCAGGTCACACCGCGGGGGCCAGGTTTGTATGAATGACGTAACGCGAACGTGGGGTTCGTCGCCTCTAGCAGCTGGGTCACGCGCCGAAGTAGACGTGCGGTCGGTTCCTCGGCGTGCTTGCTGCTGGACCGCAGCATCATCCACGAGACGCTAGGCATCGGATATACTGCGTCCCCGCGGCGTGCTCCAGTCTTGGATTTAGCCTTTAGAGTTAGCCTTCAGCTCACGTGGAGCCGCCGAAGCACATGTTCACTTCACGTGCCTAGCCTACCGTTTGGATTAAGGTTACCATTCACGAGAATGGCTACGTGGTCCACGAACCAAGGGACGTTTTCTTCACACGATAAGATTGATTTCATTGGCGCGCTTATGTATCTATACGATACTACACCGCAATAAGAACGTTTCATGCTTTCTTTCTTGCTTTCACTCTCTCTCTCTCTCTCTTTCTCTATCTCTTTCGATCTTTCTCTTTTTATGGCAGTGTCCCTGCCTTCGGAATCTCCGATACATGTGTTATAGCTCTTTTAATTGGTGTTCATATGGGATGAGAATACCAAGTATGGGGGTGTTCGAGCTTTGGAATTTTTTCATTTTACACGTTACACGTTACATTAGTTTCAACGCGAGTACCATATTTGGTCCAATCGAACTTCTCTACGATTTTAATGGTTTATGATTGATTTTCGATCGTTTCCTTATTGAAGAAAATTTTTCTTTCGGTTTCAAAAAACAATTCACTATCAGTATCCGTATGAATGAAAGTATAAATCATTGTGAAAAATGTGCCTCCAACGAAACACCAAGCAAGGTTTTACTACAGCTTCCACAATTGGGACACGTGCCTTATCCTCCACCATGCCGAATGGGTAACTCAATAGTTTCGGTGAATTTTTGTCTTCCGATAGTAGTATGGATTAGTGTTTCATGATCAAGTATATTATGCGTCATTGAATTGAAGCTTTGTGAAAATTGTGTGGTTGAAAATGTTATTGGTTTTTTTTTAAAGAAAGAGTTTCTAATCTTTTACAAAATTGTTCATCATCTAAAAATGAAACATCTTCAGAGTATATATAGTGATTCGGATCAATCTTCAAATCTGAGTTTTTTGTGGGAAGATTTTAAACGATGTAGATTCTTGCCAGAGACGAGAATCGACTAAATTTGTACGTGGCAAAGTATAAACTTTGAGTATTTATACGTATTGAAAGTACAACTGACCTTAGTATAACGATGTCTGATTGAACGATGTTGCTCGCAACTCAAGATGACAGGTTAATATCATGTAACATTTCTGATACACAACGAATGTTTTCAATTCGTGATGGAGATTCTAGACAGTGACTGATTACCCCTTGGTTTTCGAGCTCATCTTGTATCGACAGAATCTTAGCGTCAGAATTTCAGTGCGCGGTTGTATATCTTTTTCAGTTCTTGAAAATTATACGACTTTGAAGTTACGGGATCAAGTTCTTGCGGATCGAATAAAACTAGCAAAAAAAAAACCAAAAAATAGGAAAAATAATCCGGAGCTATCGCATGGTCGAGAAAATTTCCTGACGCAAAACCCTGTTTAGGATAGAACAACGGAAGGAGGCGCAAGCGCTGCAGGACCCCGCAGGGGACAAAGTGGGGCATCGCGGGGAGCGAAGCTTCGCGGGGCATTTTCATTAGGACGGCAAACGCAGTCCCGATCGGAAGATATTTGATTCGGTTTTTATCGGTGGTGGCCCCGGCATTCCTGGTCCTTCAGGCCGGCTGGCGCGCGGCTCACTTGCTCGTTCAGCCGCGCCGAACCGCCCTGGAAAAACGCCCGCAAAGCTAAGTCCTTATAGCTTATACCACTTTAGAAAAAGCAGGTTTAGCGACGAATAACGCGCCCGGTATACCTCAGTCTCTGAACCACAGCTGTCATGGATCCACCGAAGGGCTTAACCTTATATTTATGGCTTTCGAAATTGATAAATCATTCGACTATACGCTTCACACTGTATACAATTTTCTCCGAAGGGCCAAATTTTTGCTATTCTTATGTAGGGGTTTATTATGTATTTGTACACACTGCGTCTACATGTACAAAAGGTAAATTGTATACGAGGTACGAATTGATTAAATTTGTGTAATTTTTTTTTTTTTTTTTTTTTGTTTTTTTCTTTGAAATTAATCCCGTAGATCGTAGGGTGGTCAGAGGGCATTGACGCATGTGTGCGTATCCTTGATGTACGTAGGTATACATATATGATGATTCCGTCCTTCGATGAGACGCCCTATAATGCCAGCGTGATTACGCGTAACAACTTTATAAAATTGCCTAATCTACTAAACGCTAAGCTGTGGAAAAGTTGATTCGAAGACGATAATATGGGCTTCGGAATTAGCCCTAACTGCACTGGTAGTCATTATGCGCCTACCTATATGGATAACAACTACCTAGAGGTTCAAAATAATGTTTGTGGTCTTATCCCCGTTCAGGTTCCAGACTTCGTCCTCACCTCTTGCTCTTTTACCTCTTCCTTTTTACCTGCCTCTGTTCCTTCTCACCCCACCGACTTCTTCCTCCATCATACATACATATATACATACATACATACATACATACACAAATTTTTGTGAACCTCGAACGAATGAGATGGGTTGATGGTTTGGTGGGTTTGTTCGCCAGTGAATAACAGGTAGATTTTTCTGGCGATGTAGTGACCGATTACTATTTATTGTGTTACAGATTTGAGGAGAGACACTACGCTTTCGAAAGGTATGCTAATTTTTGTAAACTGCATGCGATTGTGGTGTTTGTAGTCGTAAACATTGAACTAATTAGGATATAAACGAGGACTACAGCCCTCCGGATTCTTCCCATCTGATAAGATTGCTAATTACTTGTATTCACGAAGTAAAGACGGACTTATTTATCGTCCTCCGAAAGAGGGAGTTTTACCAGAAATTACTAAGCTACTTAAGGTGTGGTACATGTTACTCAGTATGTGGAGCGTTCGAGGAATGACAACTTTTACCGCCTGTTGCAGTTCCTATTTTTTACATTCTTCAAGGCTGAACGTAATAAACCCAGTTCACAGTGTATAAATTTAGAATTTCTAAGCCACCGATGTTCTTAAACCGTTGTTGAAAACTTTTACTCACGTTTTTCGGGTTAGCGTATGTGATAATACTTCAGGACCAGAACTTGAATCTATGTAGGTTCTACATGTAGACTGTGCCATGCGACACAGTAGTCTTTACACATATCCTTCGACAATGGTATGCCTCGACATCACGTACGCGGCGAAACGTGACCCTGGAAACTGGATTCACTATACACATATACCTATCTATCTTCCACGGAGAATGAAGAACTTAAAATATCACACACAAGCAAACTAGCTTCTACTAAATTGAGTAACAACAGAAAATTTGGATTTATTTGGGACATTCGGGTCAAAGTTGCGATCGTATCAATCCGACTGCCATTTCAATTATACGAATGCCGGCACAGGGCGGTAAGGAGATCAGTATGTCAGGTTTTGAGAATTTTAATTTAGTCTCAAATCAGATTGTTCCAATGACAAAAATCAGTACTAGCTGCATGAATTCACGCTTCCTAACTTATGACTTATACAGGATCAAATTGTTCGGAAGTCGCCCAGTCATGAGTTGACTGCAGGCGACTGAATGGAAAAAAAATTGTCTTCTATGATATGGTCAATTTTCCAAATGTGAATTTCAATTATTTGCTAATGACTTGGCTAGAAAGTTGCATTTTTTAATTTTCCGCACTTTATCCATGACGGCAAGTATTTCGGACCGTCTCGATCCTGAAGACGTCGAATCGGAAGAACGGTGTGCCTCAATCCGTACAGCAGGTGTTTCAAAATCAGACGATTATAATGATGCAGAATGAAATTTATGGTCTGAAAAATCAATCAATTTCTGATTACATTCAAATTTTCCAATCATGACATATTTGTCCCTCCAATCAGACTAAGAAGATGACGTAGAGACTAGACGAGACAAATTGTGAGTTTGCGAACAGGATATCGTCTGGACAATTGACGTGAGATGACATGTTCCACATGTCTAAAAAGAGACTATACCATGGATGATGATTGTTCACATGTCTACATAGATGTAAAGTATGCGTATATCGTGAGCATATCCTGCAAGTTGTTCGAGAAGGTACACGAGCCCTACGCTGGCCCAGCGTGGGCCCGACAACTCCCAAGTAATTATTACGCTACTCGACAATTAACTTTTTTTAGGGTCGGGCCGCGAGGATCGCGCGACCGCCTCTATGATTTCGCAGAGTATATCGCAAAAATAATAATGACGGCCTCGGATACCTTCCTACCCTCCCGTTGCCTGCCTGCAGTGGGTCCTGGCAGAATAATTGGGCCGATAAGTGACCCGCGCCCGAGCGTACTAATAATAATTCTATTAAGAATGTAAATGACGCAAAATTTCAGCCGGGTAGGCAAATATAATCATTACGGGGCCGGATAATAATGCCAATTATTTGCTGCATACCTGTCTTACCTTACCTACTGGGAATCTGGAACCACGAACGTGTCTGTAATTTAACTTTACAAACCCAGTAGATTCACTCACTCCGCTGTAGTTATATAGTTGCTCTTGGCTATATATTCGATAGCCTCACCAGTCAGCCCATGGCTGCAGGTTCAAATCAACGAGTAATCAAAACAGATATATAAGAAGCCCTCGTATTCGCTAACGCAATATTCCTATTGATTTCAAATCCAATTCTCCAACGTCGTCTTGTACAGCTGACTGATGAACTAACCAAGTAATACGTATGCCGCTTATCCAAAATTGTGTATAGTGCATTATTATAGTAGAAGAAGACACTGAAAAAACAAATGGGAAAATTAAGAAAATTATCAATTTCTCGGATACACGTCAATCATTTTTGGAGCTTCCTTGACCAACTAAGGTAAGTGTACCAATTACTAACCCTCTATCAGACCCAATTATCGACCCTTATATTTTCCTGAATTTTAAATCGGTGATAAGAATTCTGAATCTTTCCGTTACACAAATCAGTTGCTACAGACTCGGAGAATATTTTTATTAAATAATTTACCCGCTCACGGATAAAAAAAAATCATCAAAAATGGTCAATAATTGGGACAGGGGCAGTAACTGGTACATACTTACCCTACGTCCCGAATGAAAACTAGTAGCTTTGGCGAGTCGAGTATAGCGCCCCGGGGCCTGGCGCTAAATCGAGGGGTCAGCTTGGATTGGACACGGGTGGTTCACGTGGGAACCGTGTATACCGAATGTAGAATTCGAGAGGCACTCGAAGCTGGTTTCATAAAATTTCACAAAGACCTTTAAGGTTTGAGATAATCGCTTAGCTGCTTCGCAGCGAGTGGATAAATGTTTGGATCTCTTTCCGATCCTCTGAAAATATTTGAATAGACAAACGGACAGAGTTTTGAGTTTGTACGCGGCTAAATGGTTGGTTGTGAAAAAAAAATTCAAAAAAGAAAAAAAAAATCAAAGCACTCTGCACGCAGTACCTTAGATAAATGAAGGAGAAAAAAAAAAAGAAAAAAAAAAAAAAATTAAGGAGTTTGGAAGGTTTGCCTCCATAATGCATGAACGTCTCATCATATTACAAAAGTGTATGGTTTAATGGCAAAAAATTCCCCGGAGCGGTCCCCGCGTTATTATCACATAAATATTAATCGACGTTTAAACACGATTATGTAAAAATGGTAAGTCGGTAAATGCGCGTGGAGTGCGATTTTAGTTGGCGGGTACTCGCGCGGTCTGTGTAGTTGTATTATAATGGGGCCGAATGAATGCTTTTGTTTTCCAAATGAGTCGTCCTCGCGGGGCCTTCTCCTCGACTACTTTTGGGCCTGGCCCGCTTCTCTCTCAAACGGGTCAAAGACCTGTCTCTGACATCTGCCCCCCGCCCTAAAACCGACCCACGTCCCCTGTCCCTTGTCCCTTTTTCCCTTGTCCCTTGTCTCTTGTCCCTTGGCCCTTGGCTGGCTTGTCCCTTGTTCATCGCGTACCCGCGCGCGCGGTGTCCCTTGTCCCGTGTCTACTGTAAGACTTCTCTCTACTCTTGTAGTTTCACCACCTTTGACGATGCCACGGACCCGAAAACTACACCAACTCTTTTATCTCACATCTTTCATATTCCCTCTTACATTTACAAATCCTACCGCGGAAGCAAACCTTTTACTGTACGTGTACCTACCTACCTTCTCTACATGTATGTACAGTTCACTCGCGCCCGGCTAAAGGTTCCTCAAGTGGAGTTTGCTCCATCATTTCTTCAAGTCCCGTTCAAACGAGAAAAAACCTATCCTTCGCTTACTCCAGATAATCATTATCGACATTTCGGAGTTGGTAATAAATCGCGGAGGTTTTTGGCTGGAACGATCGTTCAATATTTTTGAAATATTATCAGTTTTAAGGGTGGGATTGAAGTTCGAAATTCTAAAAGTTCCAAATGGCCAAAATTCCGAATTTATTCGAGACGCGATTCTGAATTTCTGGAAACGTTAAAATTCTGAACTTGCGAATTTCAGAAGGTCGAAATGCAAGCAGTTCAAAGATCCGAAGGTTAGAAACTCAGAAAGACCGAAAATCCGCAAATTTTATAAGAAAAGCACATGATAAAGCTGTTAAATAAACGACGTTGCATCTCGCGAATTCCGAGATTCAGAGTTTTGGCCTTTCGAATTTTCAGCTTCCAGAATTTTTAACCTCCGGTGATTCTCGATTAAGGCTTTTTCAAATTGGCTACGTAGACTTTCAGGGGAATAATCTTTCTGAAAACTCCGAGTATTATAAAAATTTGGAATTTTTCCTCTTGAAATTCGGATTTTTAATTTTAATCACGTCTCTCGTTTGAACTGCAGCACGTGATATACTCGAATGAATATTTCTTAATACTTACCGCAGCATATAAACTTGGAATCATAAATTCCATTCGTGAATCGAATCGGTTTGTTAGTCGCGATTGCGATGGCAAAAAAACGCAAGCCTATATACCTAGAAGGTGTGTTGTCAATCAAGGACGGAACTGTAGTGTGAGATTTCAGTCAGAGATACATAAATGATCCGAATGATGAAACTGCTCAGATAAGTGAGAGCGAGAGATCTCAAGCACGGTGAAAATCTCGAGTTTTCATCCTGGGACCCCACTCGATGTAATTTCAATATCTTCTTTATCCAGTGCGATCTCTTTATTAAACCCGGCATTGCCGAGAGGAGCTCATGGCTTATTGTATATTGTTCCACGTCTCGCATCTCACTCGTACAATTCCGGCAACCCCTAGGCGCCTCTTAAAGGCATTTTAAATCGACATGTCCTGAAAGAATCCCATACCGACTCTACGTATAAAGGCATTCCAAAACCTTAGAGGGTCGCTCCTTTCCGCTGCCACACCAACATAGTTGAGAATTCAACTTTGCTTCGTTCATGTATGGTTTATACCCAAATCTGTTTTCAGCTAAATTATAAAAAATCTTTGATATTTGCGGAAGATTAAATGGCAAACTATACTTACGATGGAAAAACGTCAACGAATTTATGGAGCAAATTACCGATTGTGAACGTCCATGGAGTCAGCGAGGCGTGCAAGTATAAGAGAGTCGGAAAAAGAAGAATGGTGGTTTACTTTTGGACCAATGAGGATCGTGTGGAGGGTTTAGTTGTCTCGTTGTCTCGTGGTTCGCTGACTGGTGATATTATCAATTTTCCTTTTGTGGATAGGAGCTTGCTATGCCATGTTTATACAATACCGGTAGAAGAAAAAGGATCTGCTGACTTGTCGCGTTGACCCTTAACAGCCAGTGTGTCATTCGAGTAACTGCGCCCAGCTCGTAACGTACAGTGGATCCAGAAGCTGGTTGGTCAAACTAAATAATAAATTTTTATCGGTGGGATTGAGGCATTTCCAGTATCATTTCGCCTATTTAGTCTATGTCTAGTCGGGGTCCAACGAAAATATATACTCAACGGTCCACAGACTTTGTTGGAACGGAGAAATTGAACCTGAGTTGGCTTTCGGCCTTCGCCAACGTGAGGGTATAAGCGCCCCTAGGAAGGATTACAACTTTGTTTTCCTTTCCTCCCTCTGCAGTTTTCCCCCGTTAAACAGAGTTAGGGTTGAGGTCGACTTGGTTAACCCCTTCGTACTTATCCACACGAATAATCAAGTCATAATACCAGCTCTTTCCATGCGGTCGTATAGCGTACTTCACGGTGTCGTTACGGAAGCTGCGTAACTCTACTTTGCATAAAAACCATAATACGAACATTCAATCGTTGTTACATAGAGTACATGGGATCGGGCTTACAGGAGAAAACGTCCATCCTTAGACTAGATGAGGGAAAAGAAACTGCGAGTGAGAAGGTTTGGGGTGGAATAGAATAGAATGGAAAGGAAAGGAAAGGAAGGAAAGGAAAGGTTTGGTAGGATATAGGATAGGTCAAATAAGGGAGGTGAGTGTGAGAGGGAAAGTCGATGAACGCCATAGTGCCGCAAATCCAGGATCCGATAAGCCGACTATAGCCTCTTATTGGGATAAACTCAGCCCCGTGGCTGCAATAGAGATACCTTTAGAGTTGAGATTCGAGGTGTGAGAGGTTCTCTTCAATACCTTCCGCTTTACCATAATAAAATATCTAACCTACAGTTTGAAGCTATCAAATTCAAACCTTCGAACATTGATTATCAAAAAATCTGCCAGTTTGATCAGTCTTTCATCCTCACACGTTCAAATTTGAATTATCATCTTTGAGGACAACGTGCATCACGATAATTAACGATAATTCTCAGTTCGTATGAACCAAGTTCGAAAGTTCAACCTAAGTCATCCACACCTCCTGGAATTCGTGCAAAATTAATTGAAGACCTCCGAGTAACGTGATTTATACAGCAAGCCATATGGTACATTTATGTCATTCAGCCATTCTGCGTGATTTCTTTTTCAACGGTCAACACTCATCTGCTGATGGAGGTCCTTTTGGTATACGAAAAAGAAATCCTAATGCTCTTCCATACGCGTCTAATACGTTTTAAACATTAATATCGAATCGAAAAAAGCATAGGGCTTTCTTTCCGTCTGCAGCTTTATAGTGCGTTCATTCGTTTCATAAATCTGACAATAAATAACGTGGGGTTTGAGCATATTTGGGGTGACCTACGGGGCTGATCACCCCCGCAAATTCACCGGAACGCATTTAAAATGTATTGAACTGTCATGCTGTGGTAGTTTCCGAGATTTTTACATTTTTCATCGCGGTCTACATGCGGTTCAGATACAACTGCTCAGGGATTAGCGGCTTATTGTTATCCTTATAGACGCGTGGGGGTCTTTTTTGGCAATCCTGACCGTAACTGATGCCTGCACGATGGTCACCCCTGTGTGCTCTAAGTCTGATCAAGTCTCGAAAGGCACCATACCTATTATTTTCCTCTGTCGAACATGTCCATCTGCTTTTTATCTTAAATTGCAACCGGCCATTGCCTGTACGAAGGCATTGCTGCTTTTCAATAGGAGTTCGAAGAATCAAGATCCTCGATATTTCCGGAACACCCAAACTCCCCATGCATGGAAACGGGTGGAGTGTAAATCTGCATATACTCAAATTCCAACTTCTGTTGGGTCGACCTGGCGCCCGAGTGACGAACGATGCTGCTTTATGCTGAAATTTCCTGACATCAATTTTCCGCACTACTACCGCGTTGCCCACGCGTTTAACCCGAGTCAAATCAAAGCGACTCGGCGTGATTCGATTCCCGAAAATGAATAGATTCTCATCCGTAAACCGTAAGGTTGGTAATTCCACACGGACTGATCGACATTGCAGTGATTTTAGGCGAAGATTACGTAAACGTATGCAAGCTCTAACCTGGCACTTTTTCCCAGCCACTTTGAACGCGAGCTTTCCAAAATTCGATTGATTGTAACCCATATCCAGAGAATCTGATAACCACATGGGTCGCGTAGGTATGTATATATAAACCGTAGATAGATGTTTCTAACGCTATATATTTATCCATTTTTATCTCGACGAGAAAATGTCCAAGCCACATTATATCCATAACCAACTGATTTTGCTCGAGTATAATGCAATGCAGGATTTTACGGAATGTCTTTTTGCCATTTACGAGACGAGAGAGGTGATCAATCGAGCATTTCTGTAGTTGTCGCCCTGAATTAACGTTTGGTCAATTCGTCCTCGTACATAAGAAACTGCAACTGTTTGTGATTCTGAACGTGTTCGCGGGTAAGTGATCGGACTTGATTACCAGGAGTAGCAATATTTTCATAGACTTACAGGACTATATATAGACGCAGACGGATGACGAAGGCCGGCAATTATAACAGTGAAACGCACCACACGTCTGTCAATTCGTCTCCCTCTGCATTCGAGTTCGTTCGTTCGTTCGTTCGTTCCCCGGGGAACATACGTCGTGGGCAGGCGGTAAGAAATTAATGTCGTTTCCAGGTATGGGCAATCTTAAGCCAAAGACTCCACGCGAGGCACTCAGATGTCATCTCTAATTATTTATTATCACTTATATATCTGAAACTCGTCAATTGCGACAAACACTGATCACGGAATACCTGCACCGTCGATCTATACTTTATGACATATCGATATCTCAGAAAGAAATCCAACTTCTCAGAAGTCTCGCTCGCAATATCAAGCCTTGCCATATACTTCGTCCTGGTACCAAGCTGCTCGCTTATTCTTCAGTTATTCTTACACTTGCACCCTTTCGCCGGTTCTGCCCTTTTATAATAATCGGTGAATCGTGCAAATATGAATTGAAAAAAAGCCTAGATCAGTGGAAAATGGTCACCGTCATGCCATTCTCCTCCTAATTCTTGAATACCAATGCGTAGCATATGCCTTACACGTACTTCTTTCTAATTACGACTTCTTGAGAGTCGATCAAATTCTTTGGAACTCGGTACACATAATTTCAGACAGGTGTCGAGCTTGCGAAATGATATTTCTTGAAGAATTCACCATGCAAATTACTTCTCAAATCTTTTCCCATACAAATCAGTAAGTTCAACAAAATTTCAAAGATCGTAATTTGCAAACAGGTCTAGTGATTATTGACGAACTTTTACCCTGACAATAAAAATAATAATTCGAACTTGAATGTCGTCACAGATGAAACAGTAATTCTTGTTGAATCAATGGATTAATTAACTATTTGGTTAAGATTACGGAAATTCGTTTCGAAGAGGTTCTTTTTTTTCAGTGATGGTGAATTTGCACCGTTGTCAAATCAGCTGAAATAAGAATCTACGACATAGAGTTAATAAACAAAGATCCCCCATGAAAGGGCAGGAGATAATGGGCGGAGGGCAACCTAATGACCATCGAATAAAACTGATCGGAAAAGGCAAGGACGGCGAATGCAATCACTATTATACGCCCTGCGACGCCACACCGAGGTGGGTGTCGATTTCAAGAGGGTCGTAGTTTGCGGTGAAATCGACAGATATTGGCCCTTTGACTTTGTATCTCATTTTCATAGATACATATTTGCTTGTCGTTTATAGCTATCGTACCCGTGATCCGCGCCGTTTCAACTAGTCGGAAGATTTTCGCACGCGTTTTTACGGTATAAACCATTTTTTATTGGCAATTAACATAAGAAATTCAGTCATACGAATTCTTGTAATAAAAGAAAATTTTCGTCAGCTTGAAAAAAGCTCCGAACTAATTCCGACAGTTGAAACGATTCTCCTCAAAGCGAGAGATTGACAGATTAATAGAGTGCCGTGGCAATAGGCGTTCTGCAACCTAATCTGCATCAGCAGATTGCTCTGAGAATTGACGCGAAGGATCTTGGTCGCCCTCTTGGTTGCCACGATAGAAGCTGCTACACTTGACACCTTAGTCTTGAATTTGTCCTTTCACCCTCTTTGCTGATCTCTTGCGGTCCGCGTCCTTTGCCGCAAGACACAAACTCGATGCATACATTACAGGGCTTTAATTGGGCAGAGCTCCCTGGACAATCTGGGCGATATTAATGAGTATTGGTCTGATTTTTTTTCTTTAAGAGATTCGATTTAACGTTGATTAGTTTTGCCTGTAACGTATATACTACGCTTGTAATTTTAAACTTTAAAAACGAATTACCTCGTACCTACCTACCTATGTATGTACAGCGAAAGTTGCGGCGTATAAATCGAGTTGATTGGAGTGAAAATGTACAGAGAAGATTGCAGAGTCTTTTGCCTTTTGAGGAAGGTATTAACAGACGATGATTAGAAATAAGGTCTTAGGATGATCAATTGATTGAACAATTACTTTCATCAATTATCGCACAGGCTGCAGCAATCGCGTCCGGGCATTTACGAGCTCCACGATCTGAGTTCACGTTAATTAGTAAATAATTTCTAGGTATAGGTGGTAACCGGTCTTCCTGATTAACGGGGTAACCGACGACTTTAATTATACAAGTAATAGGTGATCAAGTTCAATTTCGCTTGACAGTACGATATATCTTTCCATTTCCGTATATCGAGATTAAATTTATCGGCTTGTACCAAGTGAATATACCGCGCGGGGTTATATGCTATTTAGTTATTTATCACTTCGCGACTCGTCGGCTACCTCAAAAACACTTTTTCAGATTATAAATTAAATCTAAACTACGAGCTCGATCGCTCATTAAATGAATTTACAATTCAAGATTGAATACCGATTAATCGATTCATCTGATCACTGATCGTTAGATAGTATATAGGTATGTTTGTCAACAATTTCATCAACGCCATATATCTCTTCGAAAGTCTTATTTTATTCATTTTTCTTGGATGTCAGATCAATGAAACTGTCGTAATGAGAATTCAACGTAGCATAACTTGCGTTTCGAATTATTTCGTACTCGATGTGTTCAACAAAAGGATTCGATCAATATTAAATTCGCGCACGATACAATTCGCGATCTCGCATTCTCTGATCAATTGTAAGTATCCCATAGACGGGAGGAATTGACGCGTTGCTTTATTAGGATTTCTGTGACGGATTCAGATATACCTGTTCAAGAATGCGAATGGGTAACAGAAGATTTACCTTGAGTTTTTTACAGCACCGAGAGTGTCACCGTGTCGTAAAACGATTCTTTGACATCCATACGTATTAGTAAAAGGGCATTTCGGATAGGTACATTCGATTTAATTTATCACTTTGAAAAGAAATTCTTACACGCTGCGGGCTTATTAAAATGAATAATCGCGATGGTAGTTGTATATAAGCAACGCAATCGTTGGATTTATATACGAGTAATAATTTTCATTAATTGTTCGAACTATACGCCGCAAGATCCAGTAAATAATTTTTACGATCTTGCCACGATCTGGTCTCTGAAAAAGGATGATTCAGGAGGCTCGTACAAGCTCAACACCTGATATCTGCGCCGGTACAGAAGAGCAAGTGGAAGAAGAAGAAGAAGAAGAAGAAGAAGAAGGAGATTCGAGGAGCCTCAAGCGATAGGCACGGAAGCAATGGGCCTCCGCCTATTGGCCTCGTATGTAGATTCACCCTACGTCTGGCTGATACAATATTTACCAGTCGCTCTCAATATTTCAGTGACGCAGTGGTGTATTAGGTTATTTATAGGCCATTGCTTATGAATAACCGCCCCTATTCGTAACTTACTCACTTCCCACAGCCTCGCGTTCTCCTATCTGAAAGACGCACGGAGAGAGCCTCGGCTCGCTCTCCCTAAGTGGGATTTATACCTTTTACCGTTTCTCTTGCTGCCGTTCTGAACCGCAGTCATTTCTATCCATGTCCCTTGGAGTGATTTCTTGCTCAGGTATCGCAACTCGGCATTTTAACATACGCATTTTTCTACTCAATTTATCCAAGAATTTCCAACCCCTTTTGTATTTATGATACTCTATACCGACAAAACTACCTCATTCTCATCCTCTGCAGATTCCATTTGGTTAGGTTAGGTCAGCGATCAAAACCTTTTGGCACAAGTGCCCATCTCCATTTTGCATATATACTTGACAATAATCTATAACACTGCAGCTGGTCCATAGAGAGCGAGAGAAAAAAAAACTCCAAAAAAACCGAGTCAGGGAAATAGACATCCCCCATAATCGATGGGACGGTTCTTGGGTCAATCCTTGGGGTATGGGGTAGGTTACCCAATTACAAAGGGCTTGGTAAAATCTTACTTGGTTTTTGTTATTGAACTGCGCCATTCCTCATGATGATGATGATGATGATGAATATTCTCCGTTCATACGTCGACTGAAAATTGATTATTTCTCCAATCAAGAACGATTTGTTTTGCAAGAAATCGGTCGGGGGTCAATTGAAAATGAATCAAAAATGTGAAGAAGTTTGCAGTTTGTCCCCATAATAGTCCCCGCATTAAAATACCAATAAAAATATGAAAATGCCTCAATTATGGAGCTGAATTCATTTTGAGAAACCAAATCCCATAATTGGTACCCATGATATTACACCCTCCCCATTGTTTTATGTGATTTGATTCGATCGGAGCAATGAATGGGATGAAAATGAGAATAAGTTGTTAAATTTTTGAGGGATGAATCGTAGATATTGTTTGTTTGGAAAAGCACCTGCGCGTATTATAGTTAACAGAAGTAATATCGAACGGGGATAAGACCCGATCGATTAATAGTCGGTGCAGCAGCTATAGATCAGGATTGGTAATTAAACACGTAATTATAGAAAGGCGAGGCGTGGCTGGGGTTGGGAGATCTGGGCGAGGGGTAGAAACGGATAACCGACCGGGTCCGTGAGACGGCCTGGGCGCACATAAATATAAGTCGCTACGAATTAAAGAACCTCCCTCTCTCTTTATTGCAACAGTTTTAATTACTGTGAAATGGCGGGAAATTTTTTTTTCTTTCCTCCGCTAGA
Organism: Ametastegia equiseti; assembly: GCA_963989295.1. Classification (NCBI taxonomy): domain Eukaryota; kingdom Metazoa; phylum Arthropoda; class Insecta; order Hymenoptera; family Tenthredinidae; genus Ametastegia; species Ametastegia equiseti. Next base: position 12,727,299 of record OZ022389.1, on the reverse strand, counting down.
AGCTAGGGTGCCCCTTGAGTATTGTCCTCTTTTTTTTCTACGATTTTTTTTTTTTTTTTTTGTTATTAACTACAAAGAAGTATATGGCATTAATTAAAATGCGAGTCCCTGCAGCCACGGGGCTCCGGGCGCTGTTTCTTATAGCCTTTTACAAAAGAACCATAAAATAAGGCGTGTCTTTTTCGAATTCTTAAATTCTCGATTTGTCACAGCTTGAACCTTGTAGTAATTAATCTTTGATCATTGCGCACCGTCTAAAGTTGGAAATTTGTCCATGTGTACATCGATCTTTTTTGTTCTTTAATCTTTACAGCATAAACGATACACGCCGCGCGTAGTTCTAAACGTGGTCCATCCCTACAGCATCCAGCTCCATGCTGCATTAATACTCTTACAAGGCGTGCGCGCGATCAACTCACTCCAAAACTAACGACGACAGTTGTATTTGTACGCTGCGTGATAATGTGCATAATTAACTAGAATTATACAGGTAAACGATAGGAACCTCTAGGCTATACGTTCCTTCATACCGAAACACCATGTGGAGGTACTGGAAATGTAATTAACCGCATTTCATGGGAATTCCACGATATCTCTCTGCATCATCCACGCTCTTGCAATTGAATTCACGCATTCTTCAGTCAACTAAAATCAAGCTTCAAACCTATCATATGCGGAAATTTAGGTCAACTCGCGCTAATGATACAAAACTACTTACATTTTCAGAAATGGTAAGCCGTTGGAAAATACATACGGGTCATCTGCGAAACAGGCGTACAGTCGAGTGAATTGGAACGTTCAAGTTTTATAATTTTTTTGACTAGACCTTTTCTTTGATTTTGGAAATTGTAAAAATGGAATTATCTTGAAGTATCTCGGATACCGATGTCACGTATTCTTCGAAATTTCATAAATTTGGAGATACTATCTGGAAAAAAACTCCGAAGACCGAATGGTCTAATTTACCCAACTTTACCCTGGATACCTATTATATTGAAATTCAAATATTGAATGAGCATCATCTGCTTCGACAGGTATGAATAAATTCAATTATTCTTTCTTGATTCACAACCCTTGTGTCTTTCTATCCCAGTGAACATAGTGCCACAAATAGATCGAAAATGAAGGTAGAAACTTGAGTTTTAATGATCGACCACCCATCAATTTCTCAACGATTCGAAAGGCCGTTGATCTTCAATACTTTTCGATCGGTTGTTCGACCCGTTATTCACTGCCTGATGTTATGACGAGTCAAATAACAGAACTCAGCTTTTGCTTATTCCCGCATTATTTAACAGGCGTGTTCGCAAAACAGGAAAATATTCCATCTACAGTTAGTCCAACGGAAAAACTATCGAAACAAAAATTGTTTCTACAACTATCTAATACCGACGAGCTGTTCAACCGACTATGGAAATTCCGTTTGTTTTTTTTTTCAAATAAAACGTACAGAGATTCATGCAAAGTGGTGACGTTATGCCACCAATTACTCGGGCTCGAGTTGGGCATAAAAAAAAAGTTCCGTTGCCATCCCGAGAACGGCTCATCTTTAGCCCCTTCTGCAGCAGCAGAGTCTCGTTCCGTTGGATCGGATCGAAGAGTTCCTTGGCCAGTTGCAGACTGCACATTGCGCTGCGACAGAGCTCAGGTACCATTTCCATACATTTACATTTCTATAATGCATTTCCTTATCAATGGACACGGGTCCGGTGACGGCGGCTCACGGCCTATTAGCGAATAAAGACGCGTATTTATAACCGCGTTACGTTCGACGCTAGGGCCCATAGGCTTTCCAACGCCGCCTGTTGAGCTACTGAAATAAACTCGGCATACGGGGCTGGTTATTGTGCCCCGGGCTGTTATCTTTATAGTTGATACTTTGCAGTTTACGGTCGGGGCCCAGAGGCCAGCCAGCTAGCAGGCTGACCGGCCGGCGTACTCGTCACTTTAATGTTAAGGACGCTATTTATGCGAGACAAGCCATTCGCGACAGTAGAGGACGGAATACGTCCGGAGGGAATTGTCCGTAAGGTGAAAAACTGACTAGTGATTCGCGATGCGGGACAGTCACTCCAGAGGTACACTTCCTTTTTTTTACTTATGAAAAAAACTACACACTTTGCCTTTTCCAATCGATTTGACGGATTGCGTATTATACTCCAACCAACATTCTTTCATCCTTTAGGTGACAAGTCCCACGAACTGCATTGATCAGACTGAGTAGATATTTTATTTCTAACCAATTTATAGACCAGCTATCTGGCTACGCATAATCTCTGGCTGAGAAACGTAAGTCTTAAAGTCACGTAAGGTAAGTGTACCAATTACTGAACCTTTGAGACCCAATATTGACCCTTATATTTTTTTCAATATTAAATCTATGATGAGAATTCTGAATATTTCCGTTACACAAATCAGTTGCTACAGACTCGGAGAATACGAATTGATTTTTTAAATAATTTCACAACTCACGGATAAAAAGGAATCATTGAAAAACGTCAATAATTGGGACACGGCCAGTAACTGGTACACTTACCCTAGTACAAGCATAGGATCTGCCATAAACAAAAATTTCTAATGATGTTAGATTGGAAATCAGTTTATGTACTAAATTTACATCGGATATTACTGAATTAGAGAAATTTCAACCTGAAATTAATAGCAACGATTAATCAATCAATGAATTAATCATTGCAAAAAGCGAGAAAAAAAATGTTTCCAGTCTCATAGGTGGAACTTGGTCACACATTCCATGCTGTTTGGCGTGTCACCGAATGCACTGAATAATCCAATTTATTTTGAAAACATGGCTGCGCCATAAGCAGACACATTGCCTACTTATTTATGCTCGAATGCCTCGGGCTATTCGCATTGCGTATCTACTGCAGTCGTGAAACTCGCGCGATGTTTGACAAGATTAATGGTTATTAAAATATTTCTTCGCCTCGACGATCCGGGATCGAATCTACGCAAGGCTGATTCGATCTTATTGGTTACGGATGCTTTTTCAGTTCCCAGTTTGGTCGTTTGTTTGTTCGCTCGTGACTATCTTTCTTTTTTTTTTTCGTCTTTTTTTTATATATATATTTATTTATTATCCTCTTTTTTCTCGTTGGCGTCCTTATGTCTATGTATATAAACGGTGTCTCGTGACGCGTCGCGACGCTTTACGCCCAAATTTAACGGGCGATTAAACGTTCAATGAATATGCACGGAGGCAACTTTCTGACGGGACTTCCGTCATTTGTTTGCCCGACAAAGCGGGCTCGTTTGAATAGCTGCAGCAGCCCCATTTGAATCTGAACCAAATGTAGCGAACTATTCGAAGCAGATGTTCTTTGACGCCGATTTTCACAAACTATTATAGGCTTATTGATGCACTCCTGGGGAATAGCGAGTCAGAATTCGAAAAATTTGGATTCAATATATTCGTTTGTTTGATTTGGAAAAACCAAGGACATCACTAATGATGAAATCATAGCACAGAATTTTTTTTTTCTGAAAATGTTTTGCCATTGCACGATTCATACAATATACGTAATAGGTATAGACTGGTGAGACGAGGATGGTTTGTCATTCGTCGGTAATGCAAAACGGAGATAAAGGAGAAGAGCATTAATCAAAAGGCGGAATATTAAGGAAGGGAGGGAGGGGGGCAATTGTTCGCGCTGCAATCTTGTAAAACATTATTCTAACTAAACTATCATAAGCGGGAGGAAATGAAAAGAGCTGCTTAATAGCTTATGTATGCAAATGATACTGCGGCAGATTGGAGAGAGTGCTTTCAAGCGAAAGGCTAAGAGCTCCGTTCACTGTAGGGGTTCGAAAGGGTGACGGGTCCCCACTGTTCATTGGGGTGCTCGACATTCGACAAGAACGAGATCGGCTTTGCCTTTGTTCTTTCTTATTCTCTGGTATTGGAATTGAAATGCCAATAATTATCAATACTATACCTCAGGCTGCAGTCTTCGGTTCCGACTAACACAAAATAATATACGGTCTCAACATAGATTGATTCGAGTCAATGAACTTTATTGGTAATTCTGACTCATCAGCGACTACATCGATATATCCTCTAACTGTTTACTGTCAGAGATATCCGGTAATTTATTTGGTTCATTATCGTAATAATATAGGTACTAAAGTCACGTAAGTTTGTCGCCTCGAAAAACGTATACATATAGCGAGTATCCGGACTATAAAATGTGGGTAAAATTCGTAACGCGATATCTATCCGGTTGTAACTAATACCTTGAATCTTGTTTGGATTAGATATTGCCACGGCATAAATCCGGCCCCTCGCTGGCACTGCGCATAATATTATTCGATCCTCCAAGGCGGGTGTATATAACTATGAATATCTGAATCTCATTCAGGACATATCCGAATCTATTGAGCAATTTATGTTTACAGATGACGAGTTGCTCTAGAGATACTAGATAATTGCACTCATCGTGTCTAAGTCCGAAGTACGTGCGTAAAACGTGTATTATTTGGCAAAAAATGAAACATGGAAAAATGAAGGAAAGAGAAAAATTAAAGCTCGAAGTAAAACGAGCGCGAATGAATATTCATTCAAATCCAAGCGACTACGTCATCGGATGAACCATCTAATCGCGCCCTCGTAAACCCTTGGTGAACGCGTGCCTCTTATCGCAACAATTTATTTTAATTTTAATTAACGTAGCCGTGGTTGTACCGTAGCAGCGTCACTCTAGTCAACGTCCTCCTCGATTTCCTGGAGTTCTCTAGCCTGCAGGAGTCTCGGGTTATATACTATCACAGTGGTAATCCAGAGCTTGCATTACAGTCGACTCACGCAGCTTCACTCATCTCTGACATAGTAACGCTGTGGTACCTTAGCTGAAAATGGATGAACATTACGATGAATACTAATTTCACGAGTACCTAATTAATGCGGGAAAACGCATTTAGCCACAAGAGAAACGTCGCTGGTTTAATCTCCGAAATATCATAGTACTTACTTAAGACCTAAAGTTCTCACCTCGAACTCCTCTTTGTTTTACACCCTCGCGAATTCTAGTTTCCGAATACTTACCTCGTATACTAGAAAATGTTCACGGGACATTGCACGGGGATGAAAGACAAGAAATGACATTTTCAATGTCCTAAAACGTGTTGTTTATAGTTGATCATTTCTTTTTCGGTATTACGAAAAAATAATTGAGGGTGAATTTTGGTTTTTGAGTTGTAATCGTGAGTTGAATTTTGTCAAGGTATCATGACAGATATGAACGTGTATAGTATTATTGTGACACGTCTGCAAGGCGAGCGTAATTAAACCGAACTTCCACCCTTGTCGCCCTGAAGGAGGATCGTTCCGACTTCTTAATCCAATTAACGGAGCAAAGTTAGACCCCCGCGTATACGGTAAGCCACCTTCCGCGGCGACCCTTTGCGTTCAATCTGCTAACCCCTCAAGACCAATAGTCTATATCGAGTTGGGTTCGTCTTAAACAATTTCATTTGCATAGTAAATAATCAAACAATTTCCTTTGACATTTAAATTAGATAGAAAATAACGAGGCAAGTCTCGTGTTGTAATTACCCAAGACATCAATTAGTCCAATATAATTTCACCACGAACTGATCACACAATAGACTCAACCCTTTCAAATCCCTAATATACCTAACCATTTACTGAACCTAGAAGAAATTTGTCCGGGCTTATTTTTCAAATAGTAATTTCATCTTTGTGCAAAGCCATGGTGAGCTAGAAAAAAATTCTGAAAATTTTCCGAGCAACCCAACTCCTAACTCCGATACAATTGAATGCTGATCCGGTGGCTGAGTGGGCATTCTTATGTATGAAATTCCCTCGCCCAGATGGAGAGGTTTAGTATCGTTGGTGATCCACGTCTTCCAGCTCCATTCGTCCACTATCATATAGATATTATTATTATTATACCCTTCGGATACTGCGTCTCCAGCATATGGAGCAGGCAAGGGCGTACGCTGTTACGACGTTACGCCGCACCACTGGAGTAGTAGTGGCTCGTGTATCTATCCGGTAGCGGGCGGGCGAGTGTTATTATGCAAAGGAGATGGCCAAGGCCGGTCATCGCAGGGTCTCGATGGCCAGAGGTCGACGCATTCCGGACATCTTGTGGCCCCCCCACTGGCCACAAGCGACAAACAGTACTACAACCCGGAGACGGGTGCCGGTTGGGTCTGATTGATGCCACGCGTTATTGAAAACAATATCCCATCCGGAGTGCTTCTTCTTCGTATATATATATCCCTCTGCATCCTAGGAGGCCAACCATTACGCCAAGGACTATGGGATCGGAGTCTCTTGGTGTCGGTGGTATTTCCATTTTATGGTTCACTATACTTGGTGGCTAGCTAGCGCCATTTTTCCACCCTCGATTCAATGCCACTTGTCCGGCGAAGGAAGGTGGACAAGTTCGAGACACACAAATGTCTTTATATTTGCTCAATTTCGATTCCCATAGATTTACGGTAAACTGCGATATCATTTGATTACTTTTGCCGAAAATCCGTAAAACGTGAAACGTCCCATGCACGAATGCCGGAGTATTGCTGGATCTACTCACTCTCTAAATTTGAATCGGTGAAAATCTACTGATCACGGTGAATAATTACTGGTTTGCAGTTATAAGTAGGCCACTGATTGGTCTCAGTGGTAGACCTATAACTCCAATCCGTGAATTTTCACTGATTCGAATTTAGAGAGCACATTGCAGAGAATTGGCACTACCCCGGCTGCCAATTTTAGTTCGGCAATGCTGGCCCAGTACAGATAAATTATTTGCCCAACGTTGGGCAAATGCTGATGACTAGTCCTGATAAGTGAACATATATGGGGCTCAGCCGGAAGTCAGTTCTGTACTAAGAATACACTGGGCCAATCAGTAGAATCATAAATCTCACGATTCACACCGCTCACTTTATACTGATTTTGCACGGAGAAAAAGAATTTGTTGAATCAAAAGAATATCGTTTGAGTCAAAAAAATGGGCGGTCACGGGCGGCGAAATAGATATTTGATTGAGGCAACCAAATATTTTCTCGAAACGAAGAAATTACGTTCCCGTCAACTAATTCTCGCTTAGGAGAAATGCATACCTGATTATTACAACTAATTTTCCTATTTGGAAATATTTAGTAAATTCAACAAATTTTTTTTCTCAGTGTGACAAATATAGTTTCTGTCAACGTGATTAGATTCGAACGAATTTTAGAAAATATCATGGATTGGATAGCTAGGTATACGTATAAGATGTAAGAACCCACATAAGACATATGCTTTCAGAGGCAATGACAATAACGGACAAATTACCTGAAATTAAGACTTGAGTCAAACTTTCTTGGGTACCATTGCAGGCCTCTTGGTCAAATCGTATATTTTTTCTCCTGCCACCCTAATCCACCAAACATTCACCTTAGTATTATACTGCTTTGGTGAACGTAGGACGTATGTCGTTGTGTGTAGGTGTATATCGCAAGCGTTGCAGCGTGGGTGCTCCGAGCACCCAGGGTTAATGTAAGGTGAAGTCGCTCGTAAAGGGAGGCACTCGATGATGACCCTTCTGTAGCTGTTTACCACTCGTCTTGCAGCATCCCGGTATTCTACCTCTAACCAACACGGTTTCACGTATTACGGACCACACGGACATGAGGCTTTCCGGGTTACACACGCGTTGGTTCCTATACAGATGAATCATTTATCGCGCCCATAACCCGAGCGACTGGCCGCAACGGACGGTCAGTTTTATGCCGGCGCAGTAGAATTTGATCAAAGTTCGTTTTGCGGTCACTCTGGGAGCAATAAGGACCCGTGGCCCACGACCCCTAAGATTCGCTACCCCTATGGACGCTACTGATGAATCAACCCTCGCCAGTCGTCCCTCGCGTTTCGTTCTCACCCTCCGATAACTCTCGATAGTTTCGTAATTACCGCAAAGTAGCGTTTAGATGGAGTTTTTCCTTACCCTGTATGAGTATGGAATTGCTTTTCACCAATATCTACGAATTTTCTTTCGACTTCTCTGATCACGAAACTCTTGTCAAATCTTTTCAAAGGGTGAATTGAAGGTGAATCATGAGCACATGATGAATCGTTCGAAATTATGAACGTTATGATTAACAATAAGCTCGACCGAATTAGCAACGGTGAAGTAATTACCTACCTTGCCGTCTAGTATTTCGAAACTCTCACGGAAGCAAAAGGCAAGAAAGTAGAGCAGTAGCTGGCAGAGAGGTGATGAAAAGTTGAAATGTTGAAAGCCCGCGTTCAGCAGGTTATAGGTGATTGAGTTCGCGCGGATGAACGCTCGCGGACGACGGTGCGGGAAATAACCGGTATTCTTGATTCGCTTTGTCCGTGTTCACGCGCACATACGGTATCCGTACGATATACAGTCTGGACGTCTATGGCTCTGCTAGAAATACATGAGAAACTAGAAACTAACATCAAGCTCAGAGCTACCGGAACTTTTTATGATTTCCCAAGACCCGCTATATAGGTATACATATAGTTGCTAATGCGTCCGTTCTAGCGGGCCAAACAATTTTTAACAACATTATATATACCTGACTGTCACTTAACTTCCATCATTCAAAGAAATGACTGTTCAGAAGCTTTTCAGCATTTATTGCAATCAGAGTGCAACTAAAGTGCGAAATTGTTTACCTCAATACTCAATAATCGCCCATTTTTGCAGACCTCAAATCGAAACTTGAGTTGAAAACGGAAGGGATATTCTTCAAAATGCGATTGATTTGTGTTCCTGACAAGGTATATTAACAATTCAACCAGTTCCGATATGGATACGCTACCTGACCCCTCCGAGCCTGCGGCTAATTGTTTTCGGTGCTTCCGAACTGGCTTTGTTCAGCTCGCTCTTTAACATCACCTCATGTCTGCAGGGTGTAATAATTCAATACTATACAGGTAGCATTGTTGCGTCATAGTTGGCTTTCAGGCGACTCACTTGGGAGTAGGGCACATAGGTCCGGAGAAGATGAGAACGTTGTGTTAAGTCAGGTTAGTTAGGTTTGCACGAAATGATGCTAGGGCTCTGCTAAGTTTCATCTTGAATTTTCTCACTGTGACGAATCGCAATGAAATTGCAAACCCATTGCAAGACTATAAGATCTGAGAGTCGAAATAACGGTACGTCATTGAGTGCAAACATCATTCCTTCAATCTGGTTACAACCAATTTTGAAAAAAATGTATCTGATGTTTTGAAAATGATTTTCGATTTTGCACCCGGTGGGTACTGTTGAAGTATAAATGAATATTCAGACAAGATATTTATGCAATGATTTGAATACCATGCTAGTATCTCTACAATTCAACCTACGCGAAGGAAAAATGTACGACAAATGTCAAGTCAAAGTCAGAAGTAGGGAGGACGTGGAGCTTAATTACAGTTAACTAACAGTTTGGTCTAATTGCTACCGTGCCTATTGAAGGTGTACATGAGAGGTTGGTTGGTGTAAGGTCGCTATAATTGTTATAGATATAGCAATTACATTGCTTTTTCTCTAACGCCGCATTCAGGTTGCAATACTGTCAGACTCGTTTAGTGTTACCAACCGCTACTCTATTTGTCCAGAATGCCATGCCGTAGAACTAGCAAGATAGGCGATGAGGCCAGCGGCGTAGTCGAGCTTATAAGAATCGCGACTAACTCAAGTCTTAGGACACCTCGTCGTCCCAGCGGGACGCGGATTGCGTCAACTAAACCGTTCCTACATTTTTATGAATTTCTATTTATGCGACGGAAAATATAAGGCAACTCGTTACCACCGGTGATCTGTAATCGCTTAAATATACGGACGAGCACTATTTCAATCGTAGACACCTCGGCGTACACTTTGTCTTACTCAAGGAAAGCCACGATGATAAGTTACCGGATAATTTATTGACTTTTAATCGAATCTCATCTGTGAAAGCACTTTTCACAGCTACAAACCTGAGTAAATAACATTACCACCTTACGCTTAGCACGGCCTTATGGTTTCGTAGTCTCAAGAAATCTATGCTCAACTTTCATATAATATATGAGAGATGTGAGACGTTCACACGTATCCATTATACAGACATGTACAACAGAGCAGATTAATGACCAATACAGCGGAAAACATTCGAATGGCCAATTGACATCATTTTTTACGATTGATTAAGTGACTGTAAATGATTTCATTGATTTTATGTCACGTAATCATTAGATGTAAATTATTGCGAATTATTTCCTGTGATTGCGAAGTATGATTTCAGAATGTCTCCGAGATATCTTATGACTGTGAACGGTTTCATTAAGATTATTCTCAATTTCCTGCTATAGATGATCGAATGATTTACCGTATGGAATCGCCTCTCAAAATATACGGGTGTAAGTTTTGCGGGAGGTACTATTAGTGTAGTAATTATTAAATACTGAGTCGTATATCTCGCGTTAGTGAAATAAATTCTATCAATTTTTCACACATTCTTGATATCAGGTAACATCGAATAGTGGTAACCTGTCCGTCGTTAATCGCGCAGTCTCGGATATATCTCGAGGTGGTAGTTCCTTGGCAAATAGTTTCATGCTTCTGTACCGCAATTACAAACAGCGCGTGTCACAGGATCACCGATTGCCAATTAAACTCACCTCGTTCGTCACTTCCGGCACTTCAAGGTGCACATCAAGGATCGTCGACATTTTGCGTTCACCTATAGTTGGTGAGCCCCGGGCGTAATTGACCGCCAGATTTACCTGATCATAAGGTCATAAGGTATTTACCGGTGTTTAAATAATTTTCTTCACTTATTTCCACAATCCTTGATCATACACACCGATACTGCAGTAATGCGAATAGCTACGTATGCAAATGACGTGCCCATCGAAACCTCACGTGGTCTAAATGAAAGCACGTGGGTCAGAACGGAGCTTGAAAGATCCTCGGATGAAAGAACTCAATAATGAATAATGTGGGAGCAGAATGTAAATGAGTTTACGAGAACCCAACTGCGTCCACGGACAGACATCGACCGCAGAGGACCATTAGTATCGCTGCTGGTGTCCCGGACCGGATAGCTGCATATATATACCTACCGAAGCAACAGTTTTTCTGTTTATATTACTAAGGTATGATAAACTACTCCCTGTCCAGCCTCTATACGACCCGCCATGTTAACAGTTTATGTAACCAATTATGCGGAGACAACGCCACGGCCGCTGCTCTCCTGGAACGAAAGCGAACCGCAGTTATGAATGAGCCTTCGCCAAGAGAAGAACTCGAGAGCTAACCGCGATTCACGGTTTCGAATTGTGTTCATGTGCTATGGTTTATATAGGGGTATGTGGTAGGCTGATGGGATGTATCGATTAATTACCTTATTCCATCACTAATTATGTTTCATCATATTCACTTACAATTGAGATCTCTTTCATTCCCGGGGATGGAAACGATGTAGCATATTCTCTCTGGAAAAATGATTAACAATGACGAGTAAATCTAGGACATGACTCATTGTCATTGCACGATGAAGTTAAGTGAGTGATAAACTATTCTTGGATTCATTTGAATCTGATCTCAACTTCAGCAATCCTAACTCTGGGTGTATTTACTCATGGGTATTATTATTCAGATCGAGCTTTTTAGAATGGATTTCTTGGAGAGTTGAAAGCTTGGTCTCATTTCGAGATAAATTAATCAGAGTCTAGTCTACTTGACAGGTCAGTTTTGTATTACAAATCACCGTGGCAGATCCGTTGTAATTTTCGATTCGTAGCGTTCACGCAGACTTTTGCCAAACAGTCGGAATTAAGAGGGCTGGTAGGACAAAGGGGAACCTGGCAAGGGACTATTTGTTTCAGAAGTTTCATTTGGCAGGCCTCAACGTGGTTGTGATACGATCCAGCTCAGCTTCAGCCTGTGATGAATGCTAACATTCAATTCCATGCGTCTCATTCCAAGTTCTCCAAGGATTTTTCAGACTCCAATATCCGAAACGATACACAAATACCGGATAAGGAATTTGATCGATCCTTCACATCCTTTTTTTTTTTTATCAGCTCCACTGCAATAGTCAATGATTCAGAATCTTATTTTCTCTTGGCTAAGTGACGAATGATTATGACATTTTTGGTGTCAAAATGATAGAGGTAAGAATTTGGATTTGCCTGCAAAAACTTGATTCTGAACTTGCGATAGCCCGTAACTACCGATCGTTAGTTTGCAGAAAACAAGATTGAAGAGCGATCATGGTCTAGCTAGGGCGAGGATCTCGGCTTCTCACATAACTATCATCAACGACCGTCGAATCGTTTGTAACCAGGGGGCTAATTGAGACCTCACAAAGGCATTCCGATGTTATCAATGAGCTTCGAGGAGGCCAGGGCTTCGTAGCCACGACCCCGTGCTTCGGCTTGGCTACACCTGATCCTTTTACTCCTAAGACGCGCGTTTCGTGAGCGAAGCCCGCTCACCGTGTGAGTAATTGCTCCTAGGGTTGCCGAGGTGTCTCTTGGAGTCGTGGCCACCCACGTTTCTTATTAAACACTGCTTTGACTTCTCTTATTCCAGTGACTTTGAGTTACTGACATTTGTTCCTTACTATACGCGCTGTCAGACACCGAATCTTTTTTCTTTAGAGACTTTCCTTATAGAAAATTGAGGAAAAATGGTCTGCTTTCTACTTTCCCTATTTTGTACCTCAGATTGAAGCCAACCTCATTCAGAATTCGTAGTTCGATCATGAACGGAGTAGCTGGCCGATTCTTTAATTTGTTTGAGCGATGAGTAAGCGTAACATTAAGGGTGAGGGTAGAGGCGCCCACGGGGATGGTGGCTGGGTCGGGACGTGGGCCTAGACGACATAAAAACACCGTAAAAACTACCCCACCTACGTTGAACCTGGCTTATGTCGGTTCTGACAATATATCAGGCAACCCGCAAGGTCCCGCGTCCTCCGCGATAACCTATGTATGAGAAGATCGCGGGTGTGAGAACCGGAGGTAGATCTGCGGATGTGACGTCACGCTGGTGAACTTTTCACGTTTTATGTCACTACTACGCAGCTCTATATATTTATCGGGGGTCAGCCTCTACTCTCAAATATTCCTAATTTCATAAATATTCTATCAGATTTTCCGATGGACGTGGACTGTTTGCACATTTGTATTTTCATTTTTATTTTTTTTATTTTCACCAACGTATTACTTCTGATCAATTCTTGAAAATCCCATCCGTGGAGGTACAGGTCTGTATCTGTCAACATGAATTAAGCTTGGCTATAAACGTGTCCCGAATCACAAAATCGAATTTTTACGTACTCGGTGAACATTGCTATATGTTTGAAAGAGAAAAGAAAACAAAAAAAAATGACGAATCTTTTTCTTGTAGAAATATTTTATCGATAAAATGATCGTACGTTAAAGAAGAAGGAATATTCTTCGCTGTCGGCTTTATACTGCTGTGAGAACAACTACCACAACGACGATGATCGCCACCACCTGTGTTCAGCTCTTCCTCGCGGTCCAGCGTCGTTCGCAGCCTCGCTGCAGTGCAGGGCATTTAACTCGATCAGCCGTCTTGTGGCTTCGCAGTATGCGAGGCACGCAGCCAGCCAATAATGATCAGCTTCGTATATTGACGTTAATATACCGAGAGTAATTGATACGAATCCATCATACTTGTTACAAATGAATTGGACGGAATCCCCGCGAGAACGGATTATTATTCCTGAGATAGCTCACATGAATATACATAATGCACACCTCATGCTCTTGATATATGTGTTATCGTTGGTATATATGTATATATATAATGCATATATATAGATGATGAGCGGCGGTTTGTCGAGAAATCGAGATACCCAACTCGCTTTTTTAAAACGAAAGGTGAATCTCCGCTGTAGTATCCAATACGCGGAAGAAAGTTTCAAACGGAAATTATATCGGTGTTAAAAATTACTTGCCAATCATTCAATGATGATTATAAATACAACGGTGTATATCTATATCCCATTCCGCAAGTCACTTTTTAGGAAAACTTCAGCAAGACCCAAGTTATCGTATATCGATAAAATTTTAATCCAATCAAAGTTTCGATGATTGAACGGCATTCCTTATTATACACTGACTAACGGTTTTATCCATAATACAGATACATTATACATGTATAACACGAAAGGTGAAATACTGGGCAGTTATATAGAAATGATGCGATAAAACAGCTATTTCGATGATAATTATTGGTAAAGTGAAAAATCCGGGAAGGAATGTGAGTTGGCCATTTGGCTCGATGCTAAGGTAAGAGACCGAGGCAATTACGCGCAAGCAGGCGGGAATGAACGGCACCAGATCCAGAAGAAGGGATAGTAGGTGCAGGTAAGAAACGAAAGAGAGACTATTTAAATCCAATCAATTCCCGATTGCGCCTTCAGCTTCGATGCGGTACGGAGTTATATTCTGTTCGTATAATAACGCGCGCCGCGAGGTCAAACCGGTACCTACCTTAGATATCGAGGCCCGATTGAACTCGGGACCGAACCGAAAACTTTACAGATTTCAACCCAATAATGGTATACCTTTACATTGAAGCTGATGGTAAGCGTGCCTGTTAAGTATGGAAAAAGTCACGTTACATACGCCACTTGAGAAGATTTTTTTTTTTTTTTTTTCATCTAGCGCTAAGTAACTCGGAAATTACACGTTACAAAATCTAATGCCTAAAACGACGGTGTGATTCAACTTCAATAAATATCCTTCTAGCCAACCCGGAAATTGACGTCGTTCAAACTACCTCGATTTTTACAAAAATTTGTTTAGAAATCTCTTTTTTCATTCATGGTGAGAGAAAGAGGGACTGATCTCTTCCTCTTCGCATCACTGACCTGCGATTTGGGTATTGCAAATAGAAGATCACCCGCGTGGCTTAACGAGGAAGAGAAATGACCTACGGAAATAAAAGAGCGGATGAGCTGTCGAACGTAATCGGCAATCAACAGTTGAGTTATCGAGAGTTTCAAAGAGCACCGTTCGTAATTATAATTGAGCACAAAGTGATTCTCACTTCCCCACAGCCGACTACCACCGTGTCGAACCAACGTATGAGCTACGATACGCAAGTAAGTATGTGTTTGTGTGAAGGTATGCCAACGAACCGATGAGAAGGCCTTAGTGTGCCTTTGCCTAGTGGTATTTCACAAACTCATAAATCTAGAAGCAAATAATGGCTCGGCACTGCTCACAGCCAGATCGACTCTGTTGATTTAGCTGCGTTCAGGGGTCACTCAAACCCCTCTCCGCACTTCGTCTTTCCCACCAAACGTTTGGTCCAGCGTCTGTTAGTCTGCCTACATCGAAAAATTTCTCTCGATACCGGCAAAGTCCCCAGCTGTTTTCCATCGATGTATATAATATAGGGTGCAAATATGATTTTCAAAACATCTTTCAACCCTCTGTTAAACCTCTGATAAATATTTATGAAGAACATACATATGCCTGATGCTGATAAATCGAATGATGCTCAATACATGGTTCCAAATAATTCATATACTTGGCGGAAAGTTCCCTTGTAATGTTCATACGAACAACCTCGATCCCGGATCTTCAATACCATAAGCGTAAATCTCTACCCTGCCGAAAACCAAAGAACAAGACAGATGTGTAATCCTGAAAATCAGAGAACTACGGGCAGCTCGATCCTTGTCGAATATGTCGAAGTGCTGCATGTCCCTTGTACCGGTACGCTTATCGTTAGCTTTACCTTTACCTCGAAGGTAGGTACCCTACTCTTCTCTATATCTACCTACATACGAGTGGGCGCTCAGTGGAGAGCAAAGGAGCTCTAGTCCCATCGGGAGTTGTTTGATGAGTCTCTGGCCGCCGCCAGTGCCAATATTTGTCATGCTCAAGCTTGGCTGCCCCGCAGCTTAAGGTGGATAGTACACATCGACAAGTCAGGTGCTTCGACGTGTGGTACCACTCTTTAGACCTACTATGGGCCAATTCTACCGCCACTTTCGAGTAATAGCCGTACCTCTTTGCCGCTACCTTTTCATTGGCGTGTTTCACCCGATGATGGAACTTGTCCTGCGGAAGGAAAGCATGCGCTGAAAAAAATACTTATAGCTAATAAGTGTGGCGCCGAAGCCTAACGCCACATGTAGTGTACGTATACTCAAGATTGGCTGTTTTTTTAATGATCCTACTAACAGAGCTGATCAATGAAATTGAATACCAATTTTTTTCTACTTATGTAAAAATTCTGTGATGGGCTAATTTTTGCATATCAAATTCTTGCAGAAGGTTATGAAAATGCAGAGGAGGGTAGTGGCCTCCGTGAATGAGATGAGCGAAATGAAGTAAAGTAAAGTGAAGTAAAGTAAAGTAGAGTAGAGTAAACCTGCCAGTAAAACTAGTACGTTATTGCCACGCTTCCCCCAGCTGCACCCCTCACTCGCACCCTAACCAAGCTTAAGCTACAATGTGTAGTAGAGTTTGCACGACTTTACGACCTCGTCTGGGTGCATGTGTATACATATATATACCGGGATGTTATTCTTTTATTATGAATAACGAACGTCCGACGTCGCCGTCTAGGTAGTGCGATTACCTCGGAGTAGATCGTTTCTGTCTTCCACCAACTCCACATTTTCTTCTGAGCAAATGAGCCACTCGTGTAATAAACGGTGCATAAAATGGTTGATAAATGTATTTGTTTAATCATCTGCATAGTTGAAAAAAGTAACTGCCACATTGAGCGATCTCCATAACCGTATTGACAAATTAAGACGTCACACGTACGCCCAGGTTTTGTGATATATTTATTTACCAGAGCATATGAAAGGGACATAAGTACAGTTATGTGTAGTGGCATGTGTTCGGGGATAATCAAACTTCTGATTATTTTCTAGCAAGGCTTCTTCACTCGGTCAGAGCCGACTGGGCTTCCTATTCCTATAGCTATACCCTCGCCTTCAAATCCACTTCGCTATTTACGACTGAGTTTAGTGAGTACGACCCTCACCTTGTGATTCTCATGATTTCACTTTTAGGAACGCTTTCGGTTAGAGACGTTGAGGTACAGCTTCGTCGTGAGCCTTCATCTAGATATACGAAATTTATGAACCCAATGTAGGCCATCGTTGTGAAAACAGCTTTGTTTCTTTATACTCCGGCTGTAGAGTAACAATTCTTTTTACCTGTATGATTTTCAAACATACTAAGGCAGGAATACATTTTTTCCTTCTGATTCTTCAGGTACATACCTACTACCACATGGTCCATTGAGATGAAATTCAATTTCGAGAAGCAAATCAGGAAAATGTCAGTACCAGTATAAATCCATTCATGCCGCACAGTACTGGCATCCATGTATGAATGCGAAGGTATAATTTTTCTTAAGAGTAACAATGCACCGACATGACACGTGGAGTCAACAACCGGGCAACGATGGGCATGGGAGAAAAGGTACCTATAAATCCAGACAACGTTGACGGAAGATGGTTAAAAATGCGGGAATAATTTGCGCAGAGTATAGTGCAAAATAGACTTGGATCCTGAGGTTGGACTGTCCGTCCATCCACGCGGTTCTCGCTTTATCTCGCGTGGCTATACAGAGTCCGTGGAGAGTTCACAACGGCCCAGGCATCAGGCGGCAGCCTCTACGACCTACGGCGAACCGCTTCTCGGCTCGCTAACGTAGTTGTCAGCGACGATAGGATCTCGGAGCGGCGGTCTCGGGTTACTTCTGCATCACAAGTTGTCGGAGCGCAGGTCAACAGCGGAACTACGAATTCATTACAACGCACCGCCTGCCTTAAAATTCGGGTTCTACTACCTGTACTTCTAATCGACGCCATCATCACAATTATTCAACGTACTTCGTTGTGTTCAACATAATCGAATTTATGGCTTTAGTCTGTAGCGCCAGTTGAACGATGTAATTAAAACGAAGTTGGCACAGAATTGGCACCACCCCGGCTGCCAAATTTCGTTCGGCAATACTGGCCCAGTACAGACTGTTGGGCCAGTTGGGCAACTGCTGATGACTAATACTGACGAGTGAATGTACATGGGGATCCGCCGGAAGTCAGTTCTGTGCTAGGAATACGCTGGGCCAATATGGTGTTTTATAATTGCCACGGATTATTTCATGCCGATTCACGAAACCATAAGTTGGACCGGTGTTAATTATCCAAAATCGTCCCAACATTGATTTTGACTTGGGCAAAGCTTGGCCCTTGGTAGCTGTCAGTATTGGCAGCGATGGCGCCAACGCCGTGCCAATGTCAAGCCAGTTTGCAGTACGTACTACATGGGATCACTATGATGCATCTTCTCTATGGATAATCGAATAAAAAAATGTCTGGTCAAGGTCGTGGCGTCAGAAACGATATTCATGATCGTTCAGCGAAATCCTATCACGTCTTTCGACTAGTTCATTCTTCACTCTCGGGTAGACACGGAGCATCGCTGCCTGCACTGCTACCGGCTTTGCAGTCTTCGCTTTTGTGAAGGTTTAACCGCCGTTGTACTCCGGTCCTGGAACCTGGACTGCTTTATGCTGGATGCTGGATAGTGGATGGTAGATGGTGAAGCGAACCCGGCCGGTAGACGTCTTGCAAGAAAGCCGCGCTGCCATAAGAGGATCCAACGCGTTTCCTGGTATAAGTCCGGTCTGGGTGATCAGTGAGTAGCGATCGGTGATCAGCGACCAATCCCACTCGTTCCTGTTCCTCTTTACCTTGGCTGCCATCAACGAATCAATCCTCCTCCCTGGTCCAGATTACAGAACTTGGATGTCCCCCAACCTTGTACTCATCTCGTGATCGCATTCAACGACACGGATCTCCGAGCTCACAATTGCACTAGCCTGTCCCATCGCTGTGATTTAGAGTTGGTATTATGCCATTGCTGGAACTACACCCTCGCTCCATATAGGCCAGGGTAATAATCCAACTCCGTAGCTTCGAACGTTCCAAGACTTCCTCCAAGCAAATTTCTTCAATGCCAGTTCACAGTGTGATGTTATTTCATTCGCAGTCATATCTTATCGAACGAAATCGTTCTACTCCAATATCATCTTCATTCATATTGCATAACGAGTCCGAATTATTGTGGTTGAAATCCGTGACATAGATTGGATTATTTGGGGCTACTTCGAAACCTGAAAATCAGAACAGTCAAGGAACCTTGTGCATGGATAAGCCACGGACTGGCGAGAGATACAAGGAAAGGTTCGTAGGTCGCGCATGGATTTGATGCCCCCGCAACCGCCCAGGATGACCGCAGATGAGTTTTACGAGTTGGTTGAAGCACGTCGCGGTGTCGACGGTGGCGCGTCTGTACGACCCTTTACGGCCACCCCGGGTCCTCGTGGTGGTGGAAAGGGGTAGTAGAGAGATGCCTTCGAGAGGGTTGTAATTGATTACGCCATTATTAATACTCGGACGCTTTATGGCGCGACCCGACTGCTTCATCAGCCTTACGAGCTTTCAATTAGTGGTTCCTGGAGAGGGCCGTCAACTGGTACGAGCTAAGCTGCCTTAACTCTTTTTTTTTTTTTTTGCTTTTTATTCGTTCCTGTGAGATTTAACGTCCAAAGAAAATACGTCCGTATGTTGAAACTCCCGGCTGTCTTATCTCCGCTTCTGCATTGCTATATCCTACTCCGTGTAATTTCGTTTCATTCCGTTCCATTTCATCCTATTTTACTTTATTTCTTTTCACAGCAATAGTCCCGCTCTGTCTCTGTTTTTCTACCATTCAATTTTATACCGTATAGATTCAGCGTGGGGAAATGTTTTTCAAATGAAAAAAAGAAAAAAAAAACGCAGATAGTGAATTAAACGAAGTCCCAAGTTCCTTTTTTGGCAATTTATTCATCCTTCTTTCATGCATTCGTCCTTCATTTTTGCGATTGTTTTTAAGCTGCGCACTTCTGTCAATTAACAATAAGAATCCACATATTCACCTGCAAATTGTCTGTTTAATTGAATTAGCAAGCTACAAGCTTATACTTTCATTGATTTCTTCGATTCATCACGATCTTTGGAACGTAAACCAAAGTTGGGATGGCGCGAGAACTTGGTAGATGCTGTCAATTAAAAGGATCGTAAATAGTAAAATGCCAGATTTTACCGTCCTCAGGCTACCGAGCGATACATAATGCATGGCTCTTCGCGTACCAAGTTGTCCTGTGGTCGCCTATCTCTTTGAAGAATCTTTAAAGAGCCTAGTGAATAAAATAAACTGTTGCGCGAGCTAATTTCAACAATTAATAGTAGATTCCTGATTGAATCAGATTGTATAATATGATTAGAATGGAAGAGCCATCTCATCTGATTTGCACAAATATCTAATTGTGAGTTGTACCCAGCAACGTATGAGCTAGAAAAAAAAGTTCTACCAACGATAGTGTAACTTACAACTACGATAGGAATTTTAAATTCAACGTTTGTAATTAATGGCGAGTGGTTAACGTAATCATACAACGAATCCTCATTGATTAATTGTAAAGATCAACTACGACTGCCAGGTCTCTAAATAATATCCTTACATTTGTCTTCACCTCGGGATCAGTTATTCTTCAGACACTATCCACGCACTCATCAATATACCTCGCTCTCACACCTACTAATCTTTTAAACTAGCAAATATTCGCTGAGAGTACCACACGAGATACGGTTGTAGTACGTTGAAGGGGCGGGATGGGCGGAGGAGATGGGCAGGAAGAAAAGAGAAGGGATGCTGTTGAAAGAGCCTGAAGATGGTAAGAGAGAAAATAGAGACTTGGAAATGAAACGAGTGGTGTTAATTAAGACAACACTCGGTCGCGGTCGTGTGTGTGCATCCATATACATACATATATGTATACATTATAAATACCACTCATGCCAGCAGACAGGATCAGATCGTACCTATATGCATGTATATAGTGTGTTTGGTCGGTATGATCACGTGGATAATTTAAAACGCCAAAGTCAACGGCTGTACGTATGTACCAGGATTCAGTCCCTAATCGTGGGAATAGAAAGGCGATCGGTTCACAACCGATTTATCTACCGGCATACGTATGGCTTGTATCAAGAGTCGATAGTCTCGTCGCGAGGAATTAAACCGAAGCGACATACGCGGGTAATTTGAAGAGCATCGCGACGCTGATTAACCCTGAAGACTGCGACTTCTTTGTATCGAATTTAAACTTTGATGAGAGGGCTGCTCGCTATCAATCCATCTGTGATCTTATAGCGTATACATAAATATGATCGAGAGCTCAAGTACCGAGTGGAGGATACATCTCGTATACTCGCTGCACTGTTTACTTCTAATGTAAACAGTACCGCGTCCTTAGCCGGGCTGACAAGACCACAAGACGCCAAAAACGCGTCGAGAAAACTTGCGCTATAGGGACACTCGCGCAAGACTCTACGCGTGTATGCCCATGCCATTAATTGCGTTTATTCAACTATACCAATATTGGTGGGAGCCAACTTAACCCGCCGCATGACTCTAGACATACAGAGGTTCTTGCGTGACGTCACACCATATCGTATCGTGCATTGCTTAAGTGCACTTTCGAGCATCTTTCTTCCTTGTATTTCACTTCTTTTTTTTTCTGATATTCGCGTGTGAAAATTGATTCTGAGAATGAAGAAACAAAAATTGAAGAAAAAATGGTAAAATTGCAGCAGAGAATTCTCACGTTATCGGGTAAAGGATGACCCATGGACGTAAGACGGTACCGTTTGGATCTACTGTAATGGATGAGGGATACCGGACCTTATATCTTACCGCCTTGAGATATAATCTCAGACGCGCCGAATTAACATGCGTAATTAGAATAACCATAACTTGTCGAAGCAGCTGTTAACGACTCATTAAATCGAAAGAGTTGCTGTTTAAAGACTGGCAGGTATGTGACGAGACTCGAGTCAGATCATGGTGCGGTACTACACTTACAAACGTATCGGCCTCCTTCCGTTTGGTTTTCTCTACTGGACAGCTCGGTATCTAATTCTAATCTCTGTACCTACCGTCTACCAATTAGTGTTGCGCAACGGTTGAATGATTAGGCATAGGATTTATATCTAATTGATCAACGCACGGCACCGCAATCGGAATCTCTATAGATCGTTCATTCAGAAAGTCACTTTTATTCCATCTGTAGGCGCAATTCCCAATTGGTACTATTAAACGATCTCGCAATTTCTATCCAAAAATGATTCGAATCGATAAAACTATTGCGTTGTATAGTTACTTTCCGGTATAATTTATATCCATTGCTAGCTAAATGAATATCCTATACATGCATACCTACCTGTCCGTAGACCCGTCTATTTTTTTTCCCCCCCCCAAGTTGACAGATTTGCCAAAGACAAATACGGTACTGGTCTCCGTGTAAACTAACCGCGTCAGTACATGTCTTGTGCCAAGTAATGAGTTATTTTGTACCTTGAATTACACAGCCTCTCAAAGTCAAATATTCGACTGTCTGATGGATTAAAAACTTTCGCGTACATAGTTCATGACATAAAACTCGTTACAGCTGAGCTGGTAAATGACAGAGAAGTATTCGGATACATACGTATGTCTGTAACTAGATCTGCACTGAACATTTTTCTTATGGATTGGTGATCGTGTATCACTACATGGAACCTGTTTTTGAGATACTATAAATCGAAGAATTCTACTAGAGGCGTTTTTAATGCTTTTTCCGTGAAAGTAAAGTCTCGATCTCGATATACTTCTGCATTATTTCCTGGGCCCCACGGGCCCCGTGCTGCATATCTGACCCCTTGTGATCGGCAGAGTAATTCCCGCGTCACGTCCATCACTTTCAATAGGTTCCATCGTATTTTCTCAACAATGCAATACTACGAAGAACAACGAACCTTATGCTCGACGCCCGACGCTTGACGCCCGATCGTTCGACTGTCTGGTCGACCCCTAACGGTCTTTTCCTACTGAAAACGTGGCAAGAAACCGCGGTTGACCACTTTTTGCTCACTTCGAATGTACGGAACTCACTTAGGTACGGTGTTCGCTCGGCATACATGTATATGAGGCTTACACATGTATCGATGTATCCGTCAAGTACAGCACACAGTGTGCGACATGTCTTTACAGAAACGAGAAGAGATGAAAATTCCAACAAATGGTGCAGATACCCATGATGATTTTTTTCGTTCCGTATCTAATGTTTCCAAATTGTAAATTATCGGACATAGGGAGAGTGTCGTGCCGGATAAAATACTCGATGTCAGATGTGATATTGGGTAACCAAACAAGAGAATGTGAAAGGCCAGATGCAAGTATAAGGCTGTAGTTTTTTGTGCCATACGACTGTGTTTCCCAATCCACGGACATTTGCAAAATACCTACGGGATAAATTCTCTTGCTTCTTCTAGCCGTTGAAAGACACGAGCCTGCGGGTTCACATCGTTGTTTAGAAGCTCGCTTGATGAAATAAACAAAACATATATTAGACCTCGGCTTTGCACGCCTGTCACGCATCGTAATTACTTATGATCTCCGTGGCATAAGCAATTAATGCCGGTTTCGAACTTGCTATCCGTATTGCCTATCTACCCCTGCACATGGTAAAGGGTCGGACGAATGTGTATAATCCTTGATCGTGAAATATGAAGGCGGAAGTAAACGGAAAAATTATCCAAGTTTGATTTCTTCACTGATTAAATTATCGCATTTCATTTTGGTGATGATAAAAGTCATATACACCTAATCGCCTGCATCGACAATTCGACTAGTGAATGAAAACCGCAGACTGATGCAGTAATTTACTTACTTTTTTTTTCTTGACTCACGCTGTTGACCATGCTCATCGGTAACGAGCCAATTGACAGCCTCCGCAGCTGATTATCACGGATTGCTGTGCTCCATTTGCCTGAAGCCTGAGGGGTACATGTCACAGAGTAGTCAGGGCAAAATATTAGATAGCGAAAGAAAGAATGGCCAGTAGACTGAGGAGAATCAGAGTGTATTTGTATGTAGTCAGATGAGAGAGCCGTTAATTAAACCGATAAAACACAAGTAATGTGTTTTCACTACATAAAGACACTACTGCACTTATCGTGTCGAACAATGGATATCTCCGCATCTAATTGTTTCCAGAGGTTAATGACATGTTTTCATAACCATTTATACGCCTGGGCATCAGTATATATTTTCAATGGATAAACGGGTCAGCGATCAGTATAGATCCTATATACCTTTAGTGACGGCGGACGCATAAGTGATTACCACTATTAATAGCTGTGTCTCAAGCTAGGTAAGGAAAGGAACGGAAAGATGGTACGAAGTACTTGATGGTTCAGGCTTGCGGAGGAGAAAAGAGGAAATAGAGAAGAGGGCAAACGAGGGAACGTTGGAAAGAACACGTAACTCGTTCTTGCGAGCCATGCATATTATTATCAAGCCTATCCGACTAATGACGGTCCGATCATCCCGCTTGTTTATGACCGCGGTTTGCCCGCGATCCGGCCTTCGTAATTAATTTAACCCGACGCCCGATCTCTTCTCTTCGTTCCGCCCCCTTACCACCACCCCTTTGGCCACCTGCTCAAGACGCGGTGCCCCCCCGTTTACCCGGTAAAATGCGTGCCGCAGATCTCCAAAGTACGATGGATGGCCTCACCTTTGGTTAACTCTTTTTTTTTTTCTATTTATTTATTATTGTTGTGTTACTCTTTGGGTAGAATTACAAGTTAATTTCACTTGAAGAAGAGAAGCACACAATCGTAGATAACATAGTAGACATCTAATTAACTGTTCGAATGCAAATTCGATACGTTTTTTTATCAACGACGATACGCTCGATGCAGAAATTGGAATGACAATGGTCGGGCGATACGGGAGTTCCAAGTAAACCAGCACCTTAGTTCAATCGTGACACCTGGGGCCTTTGATCCCGGGCATAATAAGATACCCCGACGACGTATACGTATACCTAGTATATCGTCTTTGCATGGTGGAAACAGACAAAATGAAGCGACACATTCCAGGTGAGATTATCCATCGGGAGCAAAAACGCTTTACAAACTCTGCATTAACGTTTTTACACAATATCTTGGTAAGTATATAATATAGGTACGGACACGGTTCTTCGAAATCGCGTATACATCCAGTTGACAGCTCCTTTTCAATACCAATCAGCTGTGGCCAGGTGATGAAAGCCATAGCTTTCTAACGTAGTGCGAGTACATAAAAGTTCTTTGAATAGATATTATATATACCTATTACATAAATAAGAAAAATCTGTCCAACCGTCAGAATATCATAGATAATTTTCAACCACATTAGATTGATGAAGAATCGGCCTCCGCAGTACTAGGTCTACGTGACTTACCATCGGGTCGAGGGTTAATACTCGAGTTTAGATTTGTAGTCGGCGTTATAACGTCCAGAAACTTACTCACTGACTGAGTCAGTGTAAGTATTATTTTTTTTTCTTCTTTCGGTTCTTCCGGAATACCCATTTAGCAGAAGCCGTCTGAGTGGTGGCCACGTCGCTGACCGACCCTCAGGAAGCGCGTGCGCGCCACACCGCCCTCCACTGACGTCATAAAGAAACTGGATCGACCGCCAATACGACGGACGCTGGGCGGCGCATACTGATTAGAATAAAGCTGAACACCAGCTGTAACCGATAGCTTCAATGACTTTGGTCAAACACATCATCCCTTAGTTATGACCTAGAACAACCCTCGCTCATCCGGAGATCGAATCGATCAACGCAGAGCAAAATTAGGTTTTATAATTCTTTAGATTCTTGTTTTCCAGCCGTCTTGCAAAGGATACCAATGAATGGTGCAACTTTTTTTTTTACCCATGCAGAACTTGGCACAGATTTTCGCAAAGAATCCGATGCATGTTCGTCAGCGTTAAGTGGGTCGCTTTACTGCTCGCATACAAATGTCCAACTTGTCGCATACCGGGGGATGGTGAGACTTTGGGGCCAGTTGGGTATGCTTCTTCACCATAGGGGAATCTACCACGTGTAGCAACCCTCTAGGATCATCTCCAAGTTCAGGCGATTCTGCACGTTCGACTATGGACTTACTATTTTTCTAGCTTTCACACGAAACGAAAATCTCCCCAAACTTAGATTCATTAAATTAATGAAGTCGACTTGATAACCGATACTGAAAAACTGTGCAAACACATCGCAGTTGCTAAAATTTCTAATGCATGGCAGACTTACCGCGCTTGTGAATTCAAATGGAGGTAGAATTTTCAAAGGTAGCTTAGGGCCTATCCTTCGGGATGTATAAGAAAATGCAATGTATAAGTAGAAGAGAACATAATCCTTAATCCAGTTGCAAATTCGGTGAGCTTAAAAGTCAGCGTAAGGATGCCAGACCCCGACATGGCTTATGGGGATGTTATAGTGGTTGGAACAAGGAACGTGGGCCGTGGAACAAGGAACATTAGCCAAAACTTGGCCCACCTTCATACTTGAGATTCTCTGAAGACGCGTGACTTACCGAGTGGCCCTGCGTGTCGCAAGGTATAACAGCTCTTGTGCGCGTAAAAGCCACATAATCACCGTTTAATTGGACTTTATAGTAATTTTACGGTCTGGCATAGTCCAACAAACTGCCTATAAATCCATTTTATTACCAGCGAACAGATAACTCGAACCGACTGCAAAAATGTAGGTGAGCTAGTAGCCAATCGCTTCCGGGGCAGCTAAAACCACTTTTGTTTTTTTATCAATATTTTATGCACATCGTATTGACACATCCAATACTTCTTAATTTATTAAAGAATGCAAGTTTTTATATGAATAACTGTGAGCCTAAGCTGAACTGGGAAATCTCTCTTGCACATTATTCATCAATTGATCGATTGGGGCTCATGAATTCGTCGCATTGATCTCAGGCGTGTTTAGTCAAGGAACATAACGAAAATGATTCTTTTATTTTACTCACTATTTTTTAGCTGCCGAATTTTGTTAGCAAAAAAATGGAAGAAAAAAAACCAGAGAGGATAAATTGCAACTTTGGATTCTTGACGACGACTTTTATCTTTGCGACTTCTAGATCGTCGAGTAATTCTTATTCCATATTTCCCAGCATGAGTTACGGTGAAAGATTGGCAAGATATACATTCATCGTATTATAATTTATATTCTGGATAAAGTACCCGGCGTAGGGCAGGTCAGGTACGACTCAGCCGTGAAGTGCAGAATGCAGATATCGCTTCTCCAAACACGGCTTTTCACTCAGCCTCCAGCAACCGAGAAAGCGGCAATCTTAACCAGTCGTTTTCGCTCCGGGCAATGACGCCTGTTTATGGCTAATTAGCCGTAGAATCAAGAGGCTACCTCCTCGCCCAATCATATTACGTCCAATTTTGGCAACAAAAATTGATCAAGATCAATCACCCCTAGAATCTCGTTGAAAGTGGAAAGTCAATTAGGTTTAAAGAACAAGAATCCACCATTGGCAAAATTCTTTGCAAATGATCGTCGATGTTCATGATCGAGTGGAGAATAGCTTGGATGAACGCCAAAAATATCTACAAAGTCCTGTAAATTTCTACTTAGAAACTTGAACGTGCGCTTATCCTGGGTGTAATTTACTCATATCTACACGTGTCAGGGTAATTTATATATTTTCTGCACCTGAGTAGCTCCGAGCTGAATGTTGAGCCAGACTTTGCGGCAATCCTCTTTGCGCTTTGGCAAGCGCGGCATATACGTAAGCATAAGGCAGTAAGAAGCGGAGAAGATGTGACGGTATGACTCCCAGTGGAGTGATTTCGTAATGAACCCGACACTCATGGACCTACGACGCCCACCCTCGTTCTCCCTTGGCGCGCACATTACTAGATTAGGTGGAGTCCTAGACTAAGTGCACCCGGGTCCTCGGGAATTTCGATCTTAGACGGTCCTATACCTAAGTGTATTTTGTCTCAGCCTCGTGGGGCCCCCCAGCCATACAAAATCACGTCATTATGTCGATCCCAGACGATACTAGTCTGTACAGTGTACAGTGTACCCCGCTATCAGTATCAGTTATGATTGTTCATTTGTTTAATTGACAGCTGGATCTGGAAAGAAAATGACACGATTTATTCCAATTTTCTTTTGTTTCAGGTAAGAATTGCTACTCTCCCCGTTTTCAATCTGTAACACAATATTGGTAAGTAATTTTGACTGATTTTTCATTTGCTCATCGTGTGCGTAGAAGTTGATCAATTCGCAAATCTTGGCGAATTCGACTTTCGCGATCAGTAAGGATGTTCGAGATGGTAGGTAGATAGGTACATCCTGCATTGGACATACGAAAGAAACGTTGAGACATCCGCGAGCGATTACGGTGGGCGTGTACGGGTCGGCGGTGGCGTCGGCGTCGGCGTCGCAACGGACACGCTGTCCCTGCACATACATATATCTGCAGTAAAGCCAACGCCACCCCGGCCGAGTTCGTTCGCGGCGTGATTGCCGGATCGCTGGATTGCTCCTCGGATGAACCTAATTGGACACATGGCGTATATACGAACCTCGGCCAAACGTACGTGAAGGCTCGTCTCTCGTGTAATTTTCCACCTTTCAAACTTCCATATATCCACGCCTGCAGTATAGGTACGTGTACCTAATACTGTTACATTACGACCGAAACACGTTTTCGCATCACTTGCGCAATTCCTTTATACACTGTTTTCAAAAGAACAAAAATCAACCTAACGAGATTCGACTGAAAACAATCATCCAATACGATTAACATCGAGTGACAATCTTACGAATCATTACACGACCGTCAATTCATTCAAAATCCTCTTATCGCTCGAGAGTTTAACGACGGGATAGAACGTTGCGTTTATAGGGGAAGAAATTTGGAGTCAAGATTTAGGTAAAAGCAGGTTAAATAGCAATCGGCAGCTTTGACTTGTGGCTTCGTAAAGAGTTAGGCATGTATAGAGATGTACTGGTACCATAGGTAAAGCGAGCACTGGAACGTCGACTTATTACTTAAAACCGCTTCGACGTGGAATGGTATCCGCCCACACGAACGTATACCGATGCTATATGGACGGGGATGGACTGATGGACACACGTGTGGATTCAGTCGGTCGAGACCTGGAACCGGGCGCAGGTCCGCCTGCCGTCCCTGTAATCACAATTGAAGGCTATTTTCTCACCGGACTGATGATGTGCTCCGAAGATGCTCACCACCACCACCGGTAGGTAAGAAGGTAGGAAGGTATAGGCCCGAGCACCTTTGCCGTGGCGTGGACTCTCGCCTCGTATAAGATCATCCTGGTGGGTTCTTTCGGTTCCTCACGGGTTCCACGGGGCCGCCATAGAACCGTGGCTATACGGGTTGTGGTGGTCGTGGGCAGAAAATAAGTATAGGAGATGATGGACGCCACGAGTAATTCCCTCTAATAATTGAAATATACCCGCGCGACCGCTTGGCCCTGGCCGCATGCCGCTCGCCGTACGGATATAATATATCGTGTATATCCATACCAACATACCATATATATATACCACATATACGTACCATATACATATAAAAGGGTTCCGCACACAAATGCCAAACCAGTAGACGTTATATGCCTCCGTATGTATATGGAGGTAAGACAGGAAGGGTGATGCGGGTGGTTTGGGATATAAGCCAAGCGGAGGGAGTGTCTTACACGAAAGTTTGAACCCGGGAGAGTTCTTAGGTCGTATATTGGTGAGGCTCGATCTACCGAAAGAGTTCTTATGGTAGTACCTATAGTGCGGACGTATAACCCTGCAGGAGTAGGTATGAGAGAATAACAGTGATCGAAGATGGCTTGTAATTAGGTAACGTACGTAGGTACCGGGTTTACGATGAAATCGTATTATCCTTTGCGTAATATTCCGCGATTGATCATATACATGGGATGTACGGAGATCACCTGGGTTTAGACGGACCCGGAATAGCCGTTGACGTCATTAATTTTCATACATCGCCTTAATAATTTCTCTTAGAATATAGCTAGGTAGGTATAGGTACAACAGATATAACCATAATTATACCAACGGATTTTAATCTTAAGTGAAAGTCGTAATAATTCACTTCTCAGGATATGCATGGACACCTAAGTAGTGCAATCATCCTACCTCTATACCCATATATACAAGCGGTATTATTCTAGCACGATGCATGAGATAATGGGTGCCGTTAGGATAACGTCTAGTCCTGGAATCCGTCGATCCTCCACTTTTCGTAATCGGCCATAATTAGGTACAGTGATCAGCATTGATCGTATCACGTAAGATTTTTTACCAAAAAAAACAAGATTCTGCTGACGAAATCTGGTACGGACTCTGTCAGGGTTCATTTTCAATTTGGATTACCAGAATCGTGTTAAAAATCGAATACTGTTGTTGCAAAGCGTTTAGTTCGGTTTGAGATGACGATTAATCAGTTTGGTGGCCGAATAGCCACCACTTTTCGTATGCATTGCGTAAGGGAGAACCCGCCACCGTCAAAGCACCTGTTCGATGTTCAAGAGGCCCCGCGCCCACG
Source organism: Ametastegia equiseti (assembly GCA_963989295.1). Lineage (NCBI taxonomy): Eukaryota > Metazoa > Arthropoda > Insecta > Hymenoptera > Tenthredinidae > Ametastegia > Ametastegia equiseti. The sequence continues at coordinate 12,696,777 of OZ022389.1, read as the reverse complement.
TGAACCACGGTTCACACGGAATAACCCTCGGTAAATCACCCAGCCACGGTCCCTACCAATAATAAGTATCCGTACAACCTTATAACCTCTCGACGATAGATTTAGATGCTCCCAAGATACGGGTAGGTTTATTAATACGGTTCTCTTTCTTCTATACGCGCATCCTTCGCCCAGTCCTTCATCTGCAGGCTATACTCGAGTAGGTGTCCCCTTCTACCGCCCTTATTTTGGCTTCTCAATTGAAACCCCTTTCGTTTCAAAAGATATTAACAAGGATTTAAGCACTTAGCCAAAAGTTGAAATTGATATACAAATCGGTGATGACTTTTCACACGACTTACTGACTCATGTCTTCATAGAATTAGGTTCGATTTTCTATATCGAACGTTCTGCCATCGGTTTCTTGGATATTTCGATGAGATAAATCTGCATCGTGAACTTGGAACGCGTTGAATTGGATGGCAAAATTTTGTTCTTTCTCAAATACATACGTGTGTATGGGAAAGTGTTCACGGGTGTAGATGCACACTCCGTCAGCCTCGCACCAAATTTAATTGTTTATAATTAATTCTCGTGAAGAATTGAGGGGCGAGCTCGTATACGTCTCGGATAAATTTCCCATCGACCCGTGGGTCCAATGTCTTTGCAGTCATTCAATGAAGCCACCATATTCATATTTTTACGGGAGGTGTATAATTTGGCCCCATAAAATAACAGGCTCCCCGTTCTCCCCGTTCTCCCGTATCCTCAACCTCTGCGGTCGGATCTCGGACCGATCCTCGATCACTGACCACTACGCAGACCGTGGCCGAAACTGACCACACGTATAATGTAAGAGTATACGCTTACGTACTTTGGAATATATGGATCGGTACGAAAAATTTTAATATTTACTCGTAAATTTCAGTATAGATTTTCGGTAAAAATTCTATATTCCTTTTTCTGTCTTTTCTTCAAATCTCTATGATCGTCTTCATGATCTTATAACAATCGATCTTCGCTCTTTTGTTTTTCACGGAGTAAAGTACGCGTTTTTACAACTTCCAGAGTATTTGTACTTCGTTCAAAACAATGACAAATAAAGTTAACAGACACACTTCGAGTACTTGGATCAGGGTCTACCGAAGTTACGGTAAAGGAGACAAATTGCCTCGATGTTTTCTCGCCGAAGAAACCGAGGGAAATTCTTCTCTATTTTCCTCTTATTCTTTCTCTCCTATTTCTTATTCTGCCTTCTTCTCTCGCTCATTACTCTTTACGTCTCGCTTTATCGCATCTAGCTGCCTATAATTTCGTGACCAATACCTACACGCGTAGAAGTATCGAGCATACACAGTGGTCCATACTGTATAGTTTTTCTTGCCGGAACCGTATATAGTTGTCATTTGGTTGTTCGCCGATAGTTGTAGCTGGGTAGCGATAGCCCGAGTGACCGAAGAAAGCAACCGGGTATAACCGGGAAACTGGGAAACTGGGAAACTGGGAAACCGGGCGACCAAGCGACTGGGCGATAGGGGTGATGTAGTGGGAGGGCAGCCTCGCCAATATGCCCGCGTCCATACATCACGCGCGGGGCGACCCGACAAACTGGGGAAACCTGACCAGAAATATGATGTCATTTATATGGTAATGCATCGGAATCCCGTCATTTAGATACTTCGATGATTAATGCCTCGAAAAGACAAATGGCGCCAGATGCTGCCCAACGAATTTGTACAAATTTTCTTGGCAACGTATAGTTCTTACACTATTTTGTCTTCACTCCAGCTTGTGGTAGTCCAGATATCCACCAAAACTGGTCACATCCTCACCCGAAAATAACGGAACTGTAAAAATTATACCCTATAAGAATTTTTGCGGTAATTCGAAAATTCAGCGCACTTGATGCACGAGAATTTCTCACTGTCCCAAAGTAACCTCACATAGTGTCATTTTCTGGCATTCCACACCTGAATTTTCTACAACCTTATCAGTTTATAATTTTCACCGTTCGGTAGCCTCATACAAATGTGCTTTCAACACCCGCAGACCCCTGAACGTGATTTGAATGTTCATACATGTGCGACATTGAAGTTCGTTAGTTATGTACCCGATGCAAATTTCCTGCATGCAGGTATAATTAAGTTCTCGATCGTTTCTGATGGCATCCTGGGCGATTAATCATGAAGAATCACTTAATCTCCATGAAAAATTAGCGGGAGAAATGATTAAATTCCAGTAAAGCAAACTGTGCATTACATCGTCGCGGCTAATTCTTCTAGATTGACTTGGCGGATGCTCGAGTACCTCTGAAGACTTTGGCTTCTATACTTAAGCTCACCCCCGGGCAGGTTTCGAATAAGAACCCCATAAGACGAGGGGTGTGAGGAGAGGTGGAGAAAGAGGGCGGTGGAATCCCTCTCCACCCCACTCATTGGTATTCCGCGAAGAATCTGCCCCGCGCGCCACTTTATGAGAAAATGTGAACTTAATAAGAAAAGCCTTAAGGAGCTAGATAGAGAGCTTTTGTCACCGTGTCCTTCTCCCTTTCCCTCTATCTTACTCTCTTTCTCTCGTAGTACCAATAATCTATTCATATTTTTGCTAAAGGTTATATTGTCGACTCCCTGATATGCTTTGTCGATGAACGGATAAACGGATAAATGGATTTGGCAGATTGCTGGAGCAAGAAAAAGTAGGCAGCCTGTCACTAGCTCGAAGATTAAAAGGCTTTCTCGTCTTTGCCCTCGATAAATTTTGGCTCATCTGTACCAAGGCATCGATTCGTAATTCTTACAAGGGGAGTACAAAATGAGCCAAAGTTTTCTTGGATAAAAGTTTCCGATCGACTTCTGATCCCAGTGAATCTTTTCTGCGGAAATTTGATTGGAATTTTAAACCAGCTGGAGGAATCGATGAACAAAATAATTCAATGTTAAAGTGTTCCGCGTGGTTGTTTCGTTTCTGGCACAAACTTTTATTGATTTCTTGGAGCCTTTGATCTATCTTGGTCAAATTGATATACCGCAAATATGCAATTTAAACAATGAGAACGCCCAGATATATACAAGTGCCGCAAAGATATGCCGCAGGAATTTCTCAGCCTCGCCAAGTCGCGAAAGATACGCGGTGTGGCCTGGAAGGATCCCTATTTTTACGCCCGAGTAAATAGAATCTTGGTGTTGCTAGGCCGGAGGCCATGCCAGCGTACGTGCTTCACGTATTCACATGCCCTATAGTAGCTTCCTGCATAGGTTCACATTTCAATATTGCTGTTCGTTATGTCTTTCTAGCAAAAACTATACTAACTCGTCAACACTTCGAAGCCCAGAACTTCTATGATTTTCAATGATCCCGGATTTACCTTTACGTGAACACGTCTTGTCAATTGATTAGGATCTTGTCACGCAATCAGGCTGTGGTTATTATTCCAGTGTATTTTGATCAAAATTAGAAAAAAAGGATATTTTTCTTGCATTTCAGCCTCTGCGATGGTACTGAATGTAGATTCTTGGCAAATAACTGCGTCACATTAATTTTTCCTCGCAAATTTTCCCCCGGAATCCATTGCAAAGTTTCTTCGCTAAAGTGAGAATTGATCAAGATTTTATACTCCTTTAGTATGAATTAGCAGCCCAACGTTCATTAGAAGTAGTTGAAAGGGTCGCAGTTTCTGGCATCGCCTGTTATTCGGATGTGATATTGAAATTTTATAATTCACGGGATGATTCTTATTTTCTTACTTCCTTCAAGTTTGTACTTGACAGATCATTTTTGTATTCTCCACACCGGTATAATACAGTAAGCGAATATAATCTTGAAATTGAGCTATCGGCTACTGATTGATCTTGAGTTATTGACTCTGATGAATCGCCTCGGCCGATGAAAATCCCGGATGATGTGTACAAAAGTAGCGACTAGTCATCCGTATAACAACTGCAGTAAATTTCTGTACCTACGGGAGAAGAAATTTGCTGCAACGAATTCCGCGATTGGATACGTCATGGCATTTTACCACCGAATATTTGGTCCTCGCTAACGCTGCATCAGAGTTTAATCAGCAAAAGTCGTAATTATAGATCGTTAACTCTCGGTCGTAAAGATCATTCCCCAATTAGTCTGCTGCATCGTCAATACACAAGCATAAACTTTTCGTCGTTACGTTTGGGATTTCAGTAATCGTATGTGATCATTTGCGCAGGTAGCCGTCATCATCGAATGCACTAAAACTAACAGCCGCATCAAAGCTTCGATCGAATAAAAAACCAGATGAATAATATATTCCTGAAAATGTTGGCAAAAGACGTGAGCGTGCATGGGTAGTTTACGGTGGATTAAAAATGGCTAACCGATAAAATTCTTTGATCAGTTGGTGGGCAATTTTGAAAATTGCCTTATAAGCAGAAGCTACCAAGATTACAGACTCTGCTCTTCTTCACGTCTGCAACGAGGTCCCGCGCTCTCTGTGACGGGTAAGTATAGTAGCCGGTTGGACTGGCTTGACAAGCGTGCGGTTGGTTGGGTTTAGTCGCCCCTCTGGCTTCTGCTGGCGTAATGAGGGAGCCGTCAACAAGGCCTATCTGCACTCAATTAGCGCGATTATCCGCCCCTCTTTCTCTCCGCTCCGCGGACCTCCGGCTCCAACCTTACTGCGTTCTGCGTCACTCGATTGCCCAGTCGCGTGCGCGGGGCATCATCCTTACAGGGAAGTGAGCAGGGTTGCGCGCCTCAAACCCACTAGGCGCCACGAACTAGCCTAGGCCACTTGGTGCTGCCATCGCACGGAGATTCTCTCAACTGTTTAGCATTTCGCGTGAGCCGGTCGGTAAAGCAAATCCGATTCCGTTCTTGCCGACGGACATACAACTTACCGGCAAACTCTGATATTTTGAAATCAAATCATGTTTAATTTTCATCAATATTTGAATAATTGATAACAAGTATTTGTGAATGAATTTGATCTTCTTTCATTAACTTGCTTGTGAACTTGTGAACAATTCGAATTTTATACCACGTCGATTGTTCGATACAAAATAACATTTTTAATCCGGAAGTTAGTATTTTTATTGCTTTGAATCGTATTCACAGTATTGATGTACGTATAGAAAAGAAAAAATGATTGACTCTTGACTTTTGGAATAGTTTTATAGTTTTTTCGGGTGGACTGTTTCCTGGAAAGCATGAAACAAAAAGATCAGAAATAGGAAAAGCATGCCAAGTCACGTTCTAAAACGCCCAATTCAATGACGTTGCTCAACAAGTTTCGAGAATCAGTTGACCCGGTGGCCACACGCACGCACTCGGTATACAATATAACCGAAGATTGAATGTATCGGATGAACAGACTACACAAGGTATGGCCACTGCAGAAAAAACACCGAAATCAATCGTAAATTCAACTAGCGATTTGTTGTCACAGAACAACCGAGGCTGGGACAAAGAAGATGGCTTTTGATCCTGAACGTAGACGTTAAAGAAGAGCCTATTTCTTTTACAAAAAACCTCAACTCTTTTCAGTACAGCCGTCGATCGACAGATTGAGATGATAATACCTAGCAAATAACGCCGGTCCATGAGCACGAGCCGAATCAATCTCTGTATTTAGTATAAATTAGGAATTGATTGCGGGTCACAATCACATAGGATTGAGTAATTATTGACGATGATAAACCTACGCGTGGGTATATTACAGTCAAAATGCCAAGAAGTGATAATTTATTTTCTACTCGTGTAAGTTCACGTGTGCCGCGTGACTAAAGTAAAGGTCCCTCTTGTTTCCGGCGTGGTCACGGTGAACATCGGTGCATGGAAAATTACCTGATCAATCTCCGAGGCAAAAAAATACAATCAAATGGATGCTAGGACTAACTTTTAATTTTCGATCAGTTTAGAAGCAAAAAAAAAAAACAAATTAGATCGATATCATGATGAGGGCCGAAGAAGAAGCAATTTCTACCTAAAAACAAAGCCGATGCAATTGCTTCACGCTGTGATTAGACTCACGATGTTCGCTAACCGTTTTCCAACCACTTTTGATAAATCGGTGCAGTTAAGAGTGATTGATTAATTGCAGATGCGATCAAGCCATGCTTTTTCTCAAAACGAGCAAATTATTCGGATAATTTCTCTTCCCTTGTATTTTCTCATCGCTGCAAAACCAACAGAGGTGTTTCAGTCGCTTTTTACCAATGTGGATAAACGTCGAGCTTGCGAAAGACAGTAAATACAAGTAATCATCTCGCACGTATGGATGATCATCCCAACACCAAGCACGTAGAATCTCGCGATTATAACGAATTTGTAAACCGTGCGTGTATATTCAAACACCCCGTACAGCCTAAGAACTTACCTACAAGAAAACACAATGATTTCTTAAACTGTCCCGAGTAAACTGACCGTGACCAAAAAGCGACGCTGGTTACCTCAACATTTTTTTTTTTTATTCCTTAATCAACTTCATCTAAAACTTTTCCAGAAGATTCGAAGAGCCGACAGGTACTAAGGAGACGAGGATCTTGATCTGCAACCACTAATATTTTATTTCACATCGACTAATATTTTGAAAAAAATTCAAATTAGTACATTTGTTTTAGGGTTATCGTTGAACCGGGAAGAAAGTAGAGTAGGTATATTATGATGATATTCCATGCAGATGGGATTGCTTGTGAGTTCGGTAATTTTCTGATGCTGTGATTCGTAGATTGTATGATAATTCTGAAAACAGTTGGAATTTATTTTCTAACTGGTCCGAACATGCTCCCAAAAAATCATCAAACTTTTGACTGGTCACAATTCCTTGATGGTACAATTCACCCGATACTCTACCTTGAAAACTGACGACTGAAATTTTTGTCCAAATTATTGATCAAGACGCATTTGCCTATTACGGTGCATATGAAAGCCCAGTACTGAACTTTTACTTAAATGTTCTGCAGGTATCTATGTTCTAATCACAATTGATCTTGACTCAGAGTACATAAGCTGCATGAAAGCTCACCGTCTAAACCCGTACCTCAGATTTGCATCCTTCTTATTGCGTGCTACACTGATGATCTGACAATTAGATTCAACCGCAGCCATATTGATGTATAGATATATAAAAAATAGACAAAACTATCTCAGGGCATGGTAACAAACTAGAGAGTATTGGGAAGATCCTCATTCGTTGCAGCGTTACTCAAAGACGACTCTTACTCGAACCCACTTAATAATTTGTAGTGGTCAATGGGAGGGCTGAGCTATGTGTATTGTCGAACAGAAACAGAGACGATGGTCACAGCCGGTCCAGAACTGAAGACTATAGACAATAGCGCCGCTCTTGCAGGGCGTTTTAGGACATCGAATCCTGGAGGAACGGGGACCGTAAAAGTCGACAAAAACGAGGAAGGCGTGAAGAATCACTATCGACATGTCACGGTGGCTGGGTCCGAAGCCCGTCGCGTCGATCCTTACATCACGAATTTATACAGTAGTTGTTCGGATTTTGCTAGACCATACAACGCTGCGGTTTGTACCGTCACTCAGTCTCGTCAGCATCTTCGTTAGGGTTCCTAGCCCGATGATTCCATGAATTTACACGCGTTTCCACGACGGATCGAAGTCCTGAAAAAAAGTCGATCGAACGCTAGCTCTGACTCGTACCTTTTCTTCTCGTCTTACTCTTATTTGAGTTTTAACTAATTGTTTTAGTTTTTGTGATACGTTATCGCGTTAGATATATGTATACGGCCCAATGGGCCCTTTTCGATCGGGAATTAACATCCAGATCGAGTTATTTCCGATCAGAAAACAACCTTACCGCAGGCACCAGACATGAAACTGAACACGTATATATGAATCAATTCTTCCTTCCGATCATCATCTCGTTTTCATTGGAGTTCTCAAATTGAACCGGGTGGTTCAATTTACACCGCTCCCTCCAGATACAGTGACTCTGCAAATTACTATCTCTCGTGTTATACCCAAGTGACGTTGCAGATTCTCTTGCCATTTGTAAAAGAGGGAAAGAAAAAATTATAAAATAAAAAAAATCATTTCGGGCTTTCGTTTGCACATCGAGTTTTCATAATCGATCAAAAGATCGGGTTTTCAACAAAAGTGAACTCAAAATTGTGGAAAATTAGAACCAAGGATCAATTTGAAACTAATTCAATCCATCTCAAACTTAGTTCTCGTTGAATTTAATTAAATGACGAAACCACCTGCGTTAAAAATCAAATTTACTCTGTTCAAAACTGATTGAACTTTCCTGACCACTCGTATGTCAGTTTGTTATTGGGAACTGATTGATGAAAATTGTTCGATTTCGTTTCACACAGATAACTAGGAAGATGAAGAAGTGTGAAAGTAAAGTGGATAGGGCGAGAGTGATTTGACTTCTCGCCGTCAAATCCATAATCATCCGAGCGATGGCCGTAAAATTTTGTGGCTAGCCTGCGGACTCTTACTTTGATCCTTGAGGTATAATCGGATGAAGTCAAGAACTGCCATCTCTGTAGGTATATACCTCGCGCGGCCTTGGTTCCCATTCATAACTCGAAGCTCAGAGCTGAGGTAAAGCAAAGCACGAGCCGCGTGGGAAACGAATTGCGTTTCCCCACCAGAAAGCCTCGAGAAGACTTAACTTCTTTATTTCAACCTGCAGCAGTCCTTGCCCTCTCTGCATGTTGCCTTACATATTTCATTCCGTTTTAACGGAGTCCGCGGTTGAAACTCGTCCTTCTTGACTTCTGCCCGGAAAAACGGAGACTAGATAATTATAGACTGAATAAGAGGCCGCGGAAGGAGAGGATAAGAGAACGGCGAGTTACGTTACGTTAATTCGAAGAAAAGTTTCATTCAAATTTTCAAACTACGTGCCATGAATAGGGATGATGGTTTAACCCTTACTAGGGCACTGGAGAAACAAATTCAAAAACTTTCTCGCCCACAAGCTATACGGGTATAAGGCGCACACTCCTGAGTTAGATTAGCGTGGCTTTTAGAAGTCCAATCAGGAAACGATGGTGAATAAATATCGAATTTCAGTGCCTCTTATTTTGTTGTTATATCTACGATTCCGACTAGAAGGAATTCCTTCTCAGAAAGTTGACTATCCGAAAATCATACAACAATTGGTAATTGTTCAACTGTGAATACCAGCCAATGCCGTGAAGCATTTTAATCTCAAACAATAGCTCGCTTGTTCGTCTATTGCGCTAGATTCAATGATCCGCGATATTTCTTGCCGATAGAAATGTCGCGGTATATATCAAAGCCAAACTTTGCGAATGTTACTTTGGTCACGATGTACTATTTGGTGATCCCGAATGCTTGAAGAATTACACTATCTGGTGGGCCCCCAAAGACTGAAGGAAGTCAACCTTTCACTTCATCTATTCGTAATTCGATCTTCTTCTAATTGTGAACATGTTTGTTAGCCAGAAACTAATGGCTGTCAAAAAAATTGTTGGACTGGAGGAATATTGTTTGAAGGAAAATGACATTATAGTTACGCCTCATGGTTCAAAGAATTTAATGAAATGCGAATATATATACTTACAGCACTTGCAACTTCTCGCGGAACTGGAACGATCATTGGCCTGCTTTAATCGACTTTGTACCGTTCGGTCGCTGACAGTGTAACTTCCTCAATTCTGTGAATATTCGAATGAGACAAGTTTTGAAATATTCCTGGAATTTTAACCTATGTAAGGATATGAAAAAGAGTAAATGAATATTTTGAAAATCCCGGGGTGGCCCGAATCCTTAAATGCTTCATGTTTCAGCTTCTCGTTTTTACAAATTCTATCTGTGTTACGCTCTGCCTCGATTAGCCTGCCCTAAACGATTATCAACAGTCGTGAGCCCGGTGAGCAATTTTTTCCTCAATACTGGTAAGCGTTCCGGTCTCAGGTGCTGCCTGAATGAGCATTTTTTTCATCGTATCTTGGATTGTTGAATGGGCCAAGTTATAAGGCTTGGAGGTAAGAAGAGGTTCCGGCGAGACGGGAGGATGAGAGGTCGTCGAGAGGACGAGAGATGGCCAGTGGACCTTAGTCTCTAGACGTGAGAATTCACTGGCGTGCTCCACGCCTGAACGAACATGACGCTCGCGCTTTCGAGATCGCCTTTATTACGCCTTTCTCATAATCTCGTGGCATCATCACGCGTTTATATGAATTTGCAAACCGCAAATATCGAAACGAAATAGTATTTACTTCCTGCCGGCTTTTCTACAACACCCAAGTAGGTACCTAACTGGAAATCTGATCGAAGAGGATCATAGCATCGCTGCAGGTAAAAAAAAAAATTAAAAAAACCCCGAGAATTCTCCAGTCCACCGCAATCAAGGATTCTGGATCTGACTTGTCTCATCACAGCTGATGAGTATGGATACGAACAACTGTTCTAAAGCCTTTACAGCTCCAGTTTCGCAATTTTATTTCCCAACGATCGAACGTCACTACGTTGGTCGAATTGGCCGCCTGTGCTGCCTTTGAATACAAAACAGCCCTCGATTGCTCCGATTAATAGCTGAATACCGAATAAATGACTCCCCGTCGACACCTTTCAGAGAACGCGAAACTATTTCAATACGAAGCTGCAACCCTCATTCGTACTTTACAGCAAAACTCAACTCTCTGTACCCACGCAGTTATCTGTCATATATGTTACTTCGATTACGACTGGAAAACGACACGTCGAAATGAAAAATGCAAAACATGCACTAAAGTGACGAAAATAATGTCCGTCTTCGTCAATATTCATTTGTGGTTCTGACCCTGCATTTCAGAGTCCCAAAGTAGCCCCTTGATTACAAGAGAGATACTAAAAATTAGGGAGAAACCCGGAGAGTACAAAAATATTTTTCTCAGGAATGGTTCTTATGTACATCGAACGAGACTGTGCTTAGCTTGTCGATAGATACCGTGTCGGAATAGTGATCGAAAGCATGACATCATCGATAGAACGTCATCACTTCATTGTTTAAGCAATGCGCGGTGTTCCTCCATTCATATTGTCGACGACTAATTGATATATAGGTATCTATATTATAGAGCTGAAAAAGTATCGGCCACACGTTTGCTTATTGGCTATGAAATATTTAAGCCCGGTACGTCTCGGTTGGGCATGAAAAAAATCTCAACGAACGGAGTTACCGCTATTCGTATAATGTCGCTAGGTATTAGATATGTCAAGCCGCAGTATATACATATTATTACTTCAATTCATTCATATAGATTCGATGTCATTGCACCTTTCGCATTTTACGTAATTAACTCTATGTGAGTATTGAGTTGTCCAATTTACGAAGATAAGTCATTGTTCAATCTATAAGTATGCGTTTCACTAAGTTTTCAAAATTGTTGTTCATCCACCGTGGATTGTGATTATAAAGATGAAGGAATGCTCTGTGATTGGATAAAAAAATTTCCATCTTTGTAGCAACGTAGTTTTTTGGACTAATTTCTTTTTTTTTTTTTTGTCCAACATCATCGAAGACTGAACAAAAACTTAGTTGAATCATTACTTTGCCATACAATTTCGATTACGTATAGAAATAGGGTGTTGGCGGGTAGCTGCAACGCTTCGTTCGCTCGACTAAGAATGCTAATAAGTTGTGGTTGGCTCTCTCCGTCACAAATTTCCACAAGGTATAAGGTAGATAGTCGTAGAGCGAGTTGATCCTAGTGGCAATCGGTTCAGTTCATACATTGCAAAGCTGAAGCTGCAGCCGCGTCTCCATTGAACGTATATAGTGCCAAATCCAATCAACTCTTGAAATTGATAGTCTCGGTATAAGTCGAATAGCGCTGACTCACGAGGAGATGTCGCATACTGAAATGTAAACTCTGGGGTATCAGATTGTACTCAATTGTGACTGGTAGTTGTTGACCCTAATCTCAACAGCCCGTAAGACTGACTCGATCGGTTCTCATCTCAAATAGACAAAAGCTATACTATTTAAAGTTATAATAGCCGTGAAAATGGGTGAGACCTATTTACCAAATAAATTGTGAGGCAGCGTGTAGAACAAGAAAAACTCATTTACGCCTGGCACGTAAAAAGCGCAAAGACAGGAAAATGAAATGGACTCCGTGTAACGCAATGGAGGTTTTAATTAATTTCAACCGGGAACGTGCTTTTGTTCTTAGCACGGTGCTCGCTCTTTGCTACCTTTTGTTACTAACCTATTATACTTTTCGTTTTATTATTTTTCAACTCCTCGGTCAATCTCTGTCACTTTTCTATCTCATGGTATTAGCTCTTATCGCCCCACTGACCAAACCAGCATACGTACCATCTTCGAAATAGTCATTCACGGTCCTCATTGCCTCAGTGACTATAATAGGTAATCCACATTTACAAAAACAGTCAATTGTAAAAAAACGTGGAGTACAATCTACCCCAATCGACGATTTTCCAAAAGCTTCTCATATAATACACAGACTGTCATTTCGTAAAAGGGAGTAGAAAGAATGAAAAAAATGCAGAATAGCGAATCGCACTGAGTCTGACATGATGGTTTCAGTAGGTATTGGAAAGCGGGAGGAAATCGGTTGAAAAATATCTAACGGTCGTTTGAGACTGTTACTGCCAGGATCAGGACATCCAGGACTACAGATGTAGGGACAAAGTGTGTGGGTTGGGGAATTATAACTCGTAACATCGGGTCGGGGACTTTAAAAAGCTGTCTTGCGGTGGTGGGGTGCATCTGTTACGGGGCTCTTGTGACTTGGAACAGAAATATAGAGGGGTTGGTTTTTGTAACGGGGATGAACTGAGAATACAATAATAATATTCTCCTTCTACACTTCCTTATCTGTATATTCTTATTTCTCAACAGCCAAAGGGGCAAAGATAATACCAAACTGATTAAGTCAGATACTCTTTTTTTTTCCCCGCACTTCTCTAACCTCAACACGTACCATCGTCTACCTTGTATACGTACCTACCTACGCTTGATAGTGCGAACTAATAAGATATTCTATAACGAAACGAAGAAAGCTGAAGCAATCTACACGCGTATAGAATATATCCTAATACAACATATCGTACTTTACGCTTCGTGTTAACCACCATTGCACACGAATGTTATATAGTTATCACATTGTACCTGTATCTGATTATCTATCAGTCAAGCCCAAGATGTTTCACAATCTTTTCTTCGCTTTTGTTAGTAATAAATACAGTCATGACAATATGATCCTTTTTGTAGAAGGATCATTAAAGGAAGATATCAGAATTGCAAGTTACTCGTCTCAGGCAGTAAATTCGTCTTAAGTGCGAATTGAAAGAATGTATAAGGTAAACGAACCGGGATATACCCAGTATTTTAAACATGATAAGGTGTATAGGTTCTGTCGCGTACGAGTACGTCGTCACGTACGTATGTTTACTCGTATTCGTATTCTTTTTTTCTTCTCGTTTTACTCGTGTGTCGTATTACTTACACATACGTGAATTTCATGTGGTATACGAATACTATATATAGTGTATAAATGTACAGCGAAAATAGAGTCGGGTATAAGCCGTCGAAAGAAACGGAGGGTGTAGGGGAGCGCCGCGGGTTTATAGGCCGATGGTTTGTTTTATATCTCACGGGGACGTCTTGCGGGATGCTTGCGTAAAGTTTCTCGTTGTGATTTGCATTTAAACGAACCTCTCGGTGAAAAGTTGACAACAGTAGGCCACTGCTGCTGCAGCAACGAGCCTCCAGGGAGTGTATTTTATACTTCTGCAACGCGCGAATTAATATACTTCAAATTTTAACTACGAGCAAAAAATATTTCGAGCCATTATTTCCGCGTCTGATAAAATTCTGACAATTCCTTTATAAGTCTCGAATTGATTTGGATGGAAACATTTACCTACTACCTACACTCGCGTGTTATTGGTTCAAAATCGATTGGCCATAAATATTAGCCACGATATTACGCAGACATTAATATATTACCCTCGAAGCCCAAAGACTCCACCCCGTAAGCATCGCCTTTTGAAAAACGGGTGGGCTTCTCCCGACCCATACCATTTCTCTACCCGTCTCGGCATAAATCCACTTTCGATTATGTTATCTAATGGGAGTATTATGCAATGTGATTGCTGGCTTTAAACTGCTGTTGGCACAACGGCATGGGGTCGAGAGGCGGTTGTAGAGGGATACGATATTCATACGGTTGCGTAAACCGGTGTTCGCGAGGGGGTGACCTTTCCTATACTACCACCCACCCCATGTACAAGGGACCTAATTGTATCTAATGACATTGTAATGATAATCTTATCTCCGCAAAAACCCAAGCCGCGCGCTCTCACGCGGTCTAAGGATTTCGCCTAATTTTTGGCAAGGCAATTTTTTTCGATAAAATATGAGATGAAAAAAAATTGAAACACTTTGAGAGACTCATACTCGTGGCTCCCAAAGTAAGGACGAAACTTTTTGCTCCGAAAAGAGAATATGTAGTAGTTTTTTATAAGAAATACATCTACGTGTAGGTACAAGAATATATAGATGGCTCCGGTTTTTTGGCATCACGTGTGCGCGTAAGTCAACGTAAAGCTCGAAGGCAACCCGAAAGCTCTTATCTTAACGCAACAGATAACTGGAAAGGCTCGGTGGCGGACGAGCCGATCTAATCTCTCGGTTGATTTAACCGGTTTCATAACTTTCGACCGTAATCTCGATCCACATAGGTATAAACATCCTTTCTCTCTTCATCTTTCTCTACATCTCTCTCTTTCTCTCTTTCCTCCATTCCGCAAGCTCCCTCAGCTCCTAGCGCATTCACATTTAATTATACCGCCACAAACGCCGTACCTCGGTCCTGCATACACCGCGGAGTATAAACGGAAATATGTATCCGTACCTATACCTACTGGCTCGAATAGGATTTCTCTTGAATGCAGATCCTTCACGATATGGCTTACCTGCTCACGATAAACCGAGAGTAGCACTTCACTACGCCTAACCCGTCGACGATATAATGTTAATGGAAAATTTCAAGGGATGTATCGCCATGAAACATTTGATATATTATATTAAAGTACGTTACGCTCTACTTGATGGAGTCACCAAATTCATATCTTCGAGAAACGAAAAGAAGAATAAGAAGGAAAAAAAAAAGAACTAAATAATAGCTATGTTTATGGTTCATCGGTCAATAAAATCGAGTCAGTGAATCATTCGATAGAAGTCGGAGGCATTCCTATACAACGTAGTTTATTTACGCGTGAAAGAAAAAAAAAAAAAAAAAAGGAAATAAAAGAGCGAGATTCCCCTGCAGTATTGGAAGGTGTACGTCCACCGTCACGAGGGATCGTATCTATTATAGACCGAGGGTCATTTTACCCTGCAGGACTAAGAGGAGAGTTCGATTCGTATAGGTATCCAAAGATCAACGGACGGTGAAGCCCCTGAGATCGAGAAAGCGAGACGACGGGGGATGCCGTGAGCGCGGGGGCGCGTTAGCCCAACGAGAAGTACGACGAGGCGAGAGACACCCTTCCGGTCTCGAACGCGGGCCGCGACACCTCATTTCCTTATCTTTAGCAGCCCGTTACACAGCTCCAGAGACCAAGGAATCTGGGACTCTTTTATCTCCGGGTATACCCGCCAGGGACACTTACTCTTTTTCATCCGATTTTACCAGCCGGAAAAATCCCCTCTCGAGGAAAAGCTAATTGGAACCAACTTCTCCCCCTCTCTCTCTCTCTCTCTCTTCTCACCCACATAATCTATATGTGACGTAATCTAATTTCCTCTAATCATACTGTATATTAAGGTATTTACGGTCCCAGGGATTGAGAGCTTCCGTGGCGACGATATCCAAGTTCCGCGCTTAACCTTAAGCTATAGCAAAATTTGGAAAACTCGGAGCTAATCAACTTGCATCAGGATTGCTTGTATTATATCGAGAGTGATATGCTCTGGCTAGAGCTTTACGATATCGTATGTGAGTTGTGAATTAGCGAGAATCAAGGATTGGATGAATTTTATTCATTTTTAGTTTTTCGTATTTTCAACTTTTAACACGGATGGCTAGCTTGGAGGGATACTCGTGTAGACGTTGATCGAATCTGGCCCTCTCATCAGCATAGAGAGTACAGCAAATATAGCGAAGAGAAGCGAGCGAAGTTAGGCGAGTCAAGGAAAACCATCAGTCAGGATGAAGGTCCGCGAGGGTGACACCGGCCCGCTGGCCTGCCGCCGGCCAATAACACCACGTGATCCAAAGTCAACCGACCCTGTGAAAAATGATCGCCCCTAAATTGCCCGCTCACATGATAAATATACCTCGTGTCTGTTTATATTCCGCGCACTGCCCCGGCGACCCGATCAATCAATGCAAACTTCAAAGTGTGTGTATATATATATATACATACGACACGTTTCATCCCAATAATCTAAAGCAGAAACCAGAATTAGGATACACTTGTAGCACTGAAACTTCTAACAGATGATTTAAGCAGGACTCCATTATTACAAATTGATATCACCTCGAAAACGCGATCTATAGTTTCTTACAAACTATACAACCTAGTGAAATGAAACTCAGAAGATTATTGCTTTACGATGGCAGAAAATGACTACGTATTTTGCTGTTTGGAAAAAACGAATAGCATTCCAGCCAGATTAATATTTCTAATGTTAGCTAGGTTAGGTTCAAAATGACTCGTGCCGTGGATGTCGCCTTAAGTCATACCGTCTCATCTGCATCGATTACTGGAGGTCCAAAAAAGATTTCTACAATTCGTACTTCGATGAATTCTGTATACTGTTTATGCAATTGCATGTATGCCAAAATGAACGAAGATCTCGCGATTCAATTAAGTCTGCAACAAAATACACGATGTATAGAGAAAATCTTCTCTCTCGTATATAATGTGTGTACAATAGGGACCAAAAAAGGAGCGTTAGCATTTCACCGGACACCCTCACGTGACGAGGGCACGTGATGCAACGCGCGGTAGGGAGCGGTAAGGATCGAGAGAGGGGGCGTTAGAGAGAAATAAAATGAAAGAAAAAACAAGGAAAAGAAAAACAGTGAAAAAAGAATCAGAAAAAAACCAACAGGGAAACAGCGCACGTGCTTAGTTATTAAACAACGGACCCAAACTGGGAGCTATAAGGGGGGGATGACGTCGTGTCCATTCATCAACGCGTTGTAACGTTGCACTTGGCTATAACCAACGAGCGACCTTGGCCACCCTCGTCTTGGACCACCTCTCACCCTACGACCGACTAACTGTACACTTTAACCGCAGGGTCGTCCTGGAGATTAGTCTCGTCCGATTTCGTCTAGATCTCCTTGCCGTTAGGACTCCACTTGGGTCCTGCAAGTTTCTTGGCTGACGTCTTTGAATTATGATAACTCTTGTTTCAACGCGGTATCGCTAGGATAGCATCAAAGATTTTTTTTTCACCCTGTATTTACATATGCGGGATGTAACACCCCGTGAATATACACCGCGCATTGCAACGACTTCGAGGTTGATGGTGAAACTTATACAGTCCTTGAATTTTTCAAACGATATACTTTCCGAAAGGAGAAAGTTTCTCATCCAAATTTTCTTTCCCAATAGTATAGCTGCAGGGGATGGACTAGGGCAATAAACACGTCTGCTCAAACTCTCGTTTGAATTAGTTCCATTCTTTGAGATTGAGAATCTTTCGACGTATCTCGGAACCGGCTAAGGGATGACCCATAAAATTTCACCCAATAAAAACTGGTTCGGTAAAAGTGGCGTGGTCCTGAGGTTGCGGGATACCCGGTAAAAGTGGCTGGAACACATGATAAAAAAAAAGTGTGGAACGTACGCCGACGTGCCTCCTGCAGGAGCAAGGGAATCCTGTAGTAAGCCACCCTGCGGGGTGTCGAGTGCCACAAGCCGCGATACTTAAAGGGGAAAGTTGCGCCTGAGGACCTGACTGTCCCAAAGGATAATTATACGCTTTGTAAACCCTTCGCCACGCGGTCAACCGGCTTCTGTTTGTCGCCAGGGGTTTGGTCCAGAAGAAACTGTGCAGCTCTATAACGAAGGCGTGAATCTTTTGCAGGAAAGAGAAAAGGGAGGAAATGTACCTAAGGGATAAGGAAAGAGAGTGGCAAGACAGATAAATAAGCGTGGCTGGACCAGCCAGGCTCGTAAAATCAAACAGGTTATGGTCAGGGGCTGCAGTCAAACCTGGGGATGCTGCCTACTACGCACCCGCATTCTTTCATTTCATACAAGAGGTAGCACAAACCAGGCAGATCCGAACTACCCAGAATACAGTTACTTCTGAAGGGGGATGATGCTTAGATCCGCATCTCGACTAACAGAGATGTTACAGGGCGTCGGGCAGCGCCTCTGGGCTAGTAATATATTACCGTGGACAGTTACCAAGTCTTCCCGTTATACCTTCTCATAATATTTATGCACATTGTGAAGATTTCTTTTCGCCCGCGAAGCCTGGAGGTGGTAGACACGATATCATCTCTGATGTTTCGAACACGGGGTGCCACATGCTGCGCGAATTGGATCAGGGTATAGTGAACGGCACTTATTTTAGTGGCTCATTTACTTCGACTTTATCCTCGAGGTCAGCTTGCAGGAAGTTTTTAAGTAAACCTGCATGATTTTTACTTGGAATAGACCACCTGTCTTGCTCAGCAGGTCTTGACCTTGTTGCAAAATGAACAAAAGCTTACTCATTGTTCGGGTTTCTTCGATTCTTCGGACATTCAATGTTTTACAAGTTAAACACTACGTACTGGCCAAACGAACTACCTTGACACCCTGCGCTCGATCCCGACTGACCAGTGTCCGACTTGTCCTCGCTCTAAGAAATTCTTCAAGGACCAAGATCCGCCCGATTCTTTCCGAATTACTTATATATTAGCAACCCAAAGAGCGTGCCGGGGGGGCTTCTCAGCTTCACATCATTCAAAAGGACTGTTTACCGACCTCCTGCAAGGCCGACTATTCGTAGGTACTATATAGCCAGAGAAATATTGCAAGCTGGCTGCAATGGCTGCAGTAGAAACGAAAATACCTGAGGATAGAGAAGATTCGAGGTGGTTTTAGCTGACCACTGCGGTACGCAATCATTACCTTGTACATAGGTATATGTACCTATCCATGTACCCCTGTCTACAAAAGACCCCTACATGCATCTGTATGTATATAGGTATACAGAGATACGTGTTTAGGTGGATATATAAAGTCCAGCTACCGCTGTGGTTTGCGGCTGGCCGCGGTCCGATGGGCGCCGTAACGAGAAACTAAGGCAATCTTAGGTCACATACCGGTAGGTATATATCCTATATCCTTTATATTCGACTAATACCATGTTGTATGTACATACATACATGGGCGTGTATATTATATCTATGGATATACCTAACATTCACAGGTGGACCGAAGCTGCGGAATCTGTTGGATATTAGACTCCTGGGCGTATCGTAATTTCCGATTTCCTGCCGCTGTTCGGTTTCCATCTACCGCAGGTCTAATAGACATATCACCGACACCTATCACCGTGGTCGCCAACGCGGTGATCTTTGAGGCCGCTGTCTTTGATGCGGTCATCAGTACCTCGGAGCCTTTTTGCTTTGATATTGCTTACTTAAATCACTTCGTGTAGTGGGCCAAGCATAAAATATGATATTTCGGGTTCTGGTCTTTGCCGCATGTAACAATCACAATCGACAGTCATGTAAATTTGCTCAACGCGTATATAATGGGAAAAACCTAGTATAATTTGACCAACGCATTTGACATACATAGGTGCAAGATTTCCCTCGCACCTTAATACTCGATAAGTATAGCCAATGTAATAATAACGCAATACAAACCTACGCACGGTTTGATTTTATCGGTAATTCATCGAACGTGAGAAATGACTCGATTACCAAATTCTTGGGAAACAAATTTCGCGCTATAAATTCACGTCTAATTCATGGAGGTCATTTAGGGGGGATTATGTAAAGAGGAATACTTCCGCGTGTATATAGGATTTGCCAATCGTCATGGCGAAAATAACAGAACAAAAAGCAACATGAAACCAAAGAAAAAAAAAAATTAAAGAACCGTAGGCGTATTTGCGTTTCGCATGCTTCGCCATGCTTCCATTCTCACCTAACACTACTTTGGCGATGTACTCGACGGAATTAATGATTTTGCCAAGCAACGGCACGGCAGCAACGCCGTCTGTGCACGTGGTTCAAAAACAAATGCCACTGCTCGGGAGAGAACGGTAATACGGTAGCATTATCTGGCCAGAAAATGAATGAATCTTACAAGTATAGCTGCTACTTGCGACCACCTGCGTGTAAGCTTCGGATCACGTAGTCTGGACGCAACTCTACGTGCACCGTACACAATTGCAATCATAAATATCATATCAACACCTCGTTGTGTCAGAAATTGCCATAACTATACAGCCAGGGTTGAGTCCGGCAAATTGAACCGGTTTAACTTAATATCGGACCGCTCAATCTTGGTAATTTTTTAGAAAGTATTTTCTGAAATTCGAAGTAATTCCCACTATTCGAGAAGAATGAGATTTCACTCTCCATCGTAGGTTTTTTTACTCCTCGAATAAAATCTAGTTTTCTACTCATTTTGGCACCAATTTTGCTCCGATTAGAGTTGAATCTCGTTGTATTTGGAGTGAGAAATTCACTCGTTCGGGCTAATTAACTTTTCGGTCGAAAAAAATCAGAGAGAATTCTCGAAGTACCTAATTCTATCCATCAGATTTTGAAAATCCGAGGCATATGCCTATTTTTTCAAAAAATCATCAAACTTAGAGAATCCAATTCACCAACTCGCCCAATCAATCCGATTCGTAGGTTTCATAATGACCCTTGAAAACCATAGGAATTTGCATTGATTTTAAGCGATGTATGTACATGTGAGTTTGCATTTTTTTATCGAAAGCTGCAGGTATAATAAATGAGTAACAGATACAGATTTGGATGTAGATATAGAGTCGTAACTATAGACGTCTACCTGGGAGAAAACACTTGTCGACACGACCATCTGCGGGGTCCCGTACAGATGGTATCGGGGTTCATGCCAAACAGAACAATATCGTGTTGCTTGGCTAAAAAACACGTCAAGGTAGGTATATCAAGCGAGTGTTTTAGCTCGGCTAGAGCTTGCCGAGCTCGTCTTTTCGTATTTCTAACCAAAACTCGCTCCTTGCTTCTCGCCCTCGCCTATACTCCGGCCCTCAGCTCTTCCGACAGGCAGTTAGTTACGGCCAAAGCACAGGGCCCACGATGCCCCCGCAAAGTAAAAATAATAATTTAACAATTATCTCCAGCATCTCTACCGGCGCTCTCGAGACTCGATCTCGCTCTTGCTCTTGCTCTGAACCGCGCGAACCGCAAAATTACGAGCTTGATGGCACTCGCATTTTTTGGGGGGCATCTGCACAGGCAGATCAGCGAGACGGGGCAAGTGCAGAAGAAATGGCAATCGCTCAAGCGACACCCTAGCCATATCATTATGATTTTCATTATTATAATCATTATAATCGAGGAAATCGTTAGACGAAACATTCAGACGGAGAAACCCGATTACGACAAGGTCGAATGATACATTAATTCCGCATTATCAAGTGGAAAATGAACTAGCAACTGTGTACAGAAATCGGGATTGGAGTTCCGGATTCCAAAAGTTCCAAACTGTCAAGATTCCGAATTTATTTATCACGCAATTCTGAGTTTATAGAAACGTTAGAGTTCAGAAGTTGCAAACTCCAAAAAGGGAGAAATGCAGACAGATCAAAGATCCAAAATTTCAAAACTCAGAAAGTCCAAAAATCCGCAAATCTAGGGAAAGTTCATGACAAAGCTGTGAAATAAACGACGTTACATAAGCAAATTCCGAGATTCCCAGTTTTGGTCTTCCGGATCTACAGCTTCCGGGATTTCAAACCTCCGGTGTTTTTTTGATCCATCAGAGTTTTTCAAATTCTCTACTCACAGGAAAATAATATTCCTAAAAACTGTGAATGGCTAATATAAAAATTCGGAATTTTGATTTTTTTCCATTCTTTAAATTCGGAATTTCAATCCCGCCCCACAGAAAACGCAATAAATTCGTTTGCACACGCGTCGCGGTCGTCCTCGTACAGAACGGCGTTTATTTCTGGTCTCAAGCCCGACGTGACGTCGAGTTCTACTCCTGAAACCCAGTCTACCAGACGCTATTCCTAGATGGAATTATACCGCGTACCGAATCTTGAATTGAACTCTGCGGTGAAAGTGTCGCATCGAAAGTAGGGCTGGTAGAACGGCGCGGCCTAGGCACGAGGATCGCACATCATACCGAACATACACGTATATACGCGTACCTATATAGGTACTAGACGATGAGAATTTTTCAACGATACATCAAGGTACGTATACTACATATGTATATGTCCCCCAGACGCGTATGGACGTATGTACAGACAACGGTCATACGGCGTGCCTTCGCGTGACCATTAGCGTGGGTGCGGCTTCTCCCTATTGAACCCCCTATAGTTTCCCTGGGACGGTGGCCCCCTGCTTCTGTACGGGTGCCACTTTTTTTTTCCTCTTTACTCCCCCTGGTGTCACCCAATTCAGTTACGACACGCGCACCAATACTAGTTTACCCAGAACTCGCACACATTTGCAATTGCCCAAAAAGGGGGGGACGGAGAGGGGGCCCACCTTCACGGCATATACGCGCTCATAAACAAATCGGCCGCGTTTTATTGGAATGTTAAAGCCGAATTGGTATTCTCAACGTGAGCCACCGAAAATATGTAAGCACGCGGCTCGCATGCCAATTGACGATGGAGAAGAGAAGCCTCGTAGAAGTATCGTGCTCTCCCTGCGCATCCGGTTGTCGTTCGCACCATGATGTACCCCACGTCCAAAGCAATGCTATGGGACCAGGTAGATATGGAAAGTCACGGGGTGGACGTTTTAGCCGACGTTAGGTATATATAGGTACCCGATTTGCACCGTGGACCATCGCGTGCAATTCGCTTCGGATACGAATTATATACCGTACTCTGTTCAGACTGATCACCCGACCTAACTATTGTACATATTCTACCTTATACCCAATACCAATGCAGCTGTTCTCGATTCTGTACGGCTATTTCGCCGATTTGACGCGACGAAGTCAATTGAATGATCAAAGAATGAGACGAACGGAATCAGGTTCTCACTGATTCCTGATTCGACAAAACGGTGAATCTAGCTTCTTTTTTTCTTTTTCAATGGATTCTATTTCGTATATTTGTTATATTTTTTTTCTCTTGGTTCAATCACTCAACTAAAAAAGAAAGAGAATTGGAATTAGAATTAGAAATAGAAACTCGATGAATTCTAAAATACAGCTAAGCATTTGGCGATGGACGAAGCCGTATATACTGCCCCACCGTGGTAGTTCTGGTGAGCGATCGGCTATTTCACACAGCATTACCTCATTCCTTACACAGCGTCAGCGTTTGGTAGATTTTATGCAACACCACATCGATTCTACTCGGTCATCGGATTTATCACACTCAAAGAATCGACTCCGGAGTCATTTTATACGAGGATAGGAATGGACCAGTAACGCTGCAGCTATCCTCTTCTTGAAATATACGAACACGTATCACGATTGAAACGATCTACGATATGAAATTGAGTTAGATGTATAGAAGCCTCAGGCATGTGAGTTCTTTTCATGAATCATGAGCTGGACCGTAACATGTTCAGTTGAACTGCTAGCCACAAAGTTCTAGTACAACACATTTTTCAGTTACTATATAGGGTGTAATGCACCATAAGTGCATTGCAGTAAAACTGTGAAAGGAATAAACTGAGAACTCGGCTGTCTGCATCAGGACGATGAGGGTGCTTCGACAACTTTTGAAGTGCTGGAGTCTAATGATGGCAAACCTAGTGACACAGAGCAAAGCTTAATACCTAGATAAGATTAATATCAACCTAAATTCACGTAATTCACATTATTACGTACAGCAATTGAACCGTATCTAATAAAACCAGCTTTTCCCACGACCGTGGACACTAGAAAGGATTTTTTATGTCAAGAGGTTCACGGATCCATATAACAAACGAGTGGAAATTGCTCAAGATTCATATACGTGCCTTGGCAACCTTAATTCGTAGAAAATCGTTACCGTCAGAAATTCTTTGGAAGGTACAAATCGACTCCTGCAAAAAGTCGACGTCAATTGCTTGACAAATTCCAGCAAAAGTTAGTATTCAATGTGTCGTCTACTCGTACAGCTTACGACTACGTTTCATATTGATATGAGTAAAGCAAGAACATGCGACGACATTCATCGATCGAACATATTCAGCAAGTCTCTAGTGCAGGTTCGATCAGCTGATCAACTGATCAGCTGTTCACCCGGTCTAAAGTTAACTCGGACCATTCCTCCTCCAATGACAATGGAGATAAAGGTCCAGGCGTTCACCCCAGCCCTATGTTCCCTTGGGAATATTGGGGAGCGTTTTGCTCTCTTATACAAGCTAGTGTCATGGTCGGTGGATCCGCAGGTCTGAGCAATCCTTGAGATACATCCAAGCTGCATAACGATAGGGAGAGAACAAAATTGTGAATAGCAGAAGTAGAAGACCTTGAAGAAGCATGGAGGTTATTCAGTACTTAGGTTTCAAGCTCAGCAGAATAATTAGGTATACCTTCATTGAGCATCACATACTCAACAAACTACTGCAGGGGAAACTGTCTCGATTTGCGGAGGGTGTAATTGTATTATTTGCTGTCATGGTTAATATTAACCAACGTACGCGTACGCGTTGGTTATATTAGTGGGCGCCAGGCACCTAACTCGATCGGCGTAACCCGATCTCGTATGGAAATGGCGGTCTCTCTAGAGTGAAACAATGTTTAACCTGGGACACGGGTCGCGTATTGTTATTTTAATAGGCATTATTTGATTTTAAAGTTCAGTGAATGCCAGTGTGTTCTTGAAGGGGGATTTGATTGCTCCGTCGATAGGGTCGAACCCTGTTATTTCATCCCCCGCAGATCCCCATCTTCTATACTGCCTATACCAACCTTCTCCATACCTACCCTGCAGACTGACTGGCAGTCCTGGCTGGCTGACTGGTTGGCATCTTTGAATGCCGCGTGCTTCGCAATCCTATACACATTGGCACATCTACGGAACTGTTTCTTTTTTAACGTCCATTCTATCGGATGTTTCAAAAGTTACCCCTGAAACTCGCATGTACGAATGCCAGAGTATTGCCGAATCTACTCACAAGGCATAAAATTGGCACTACATCGACTCACGAATTTCATTCGGCAATGCTGGCCCAGTACAGACAAATTATTTGCTCAACGTTGGGCAAATGCTGATGACTAGTACTGACAAGTGAACATACATGGGGCTCAACCGGAAGTCAGCTCTCTGTTGGGAATAGACTGGGCCAATATGGTGCTTCATAATGGCAGCGGATTATTTTGTGCGGATTCACGGCACCATAAGTTGGACCGGTGTGAAGAACCCAAAATTGTCCCAACATTGATTTTGACTTGGGCAAAGCTTGGCTCTTGGTAGTTGTCAGTATTGGCAGCTATGGCAGCAATACTGTGCCAATGCCAAGCCATATCTTCGTGAATCATGGATTCTGATTCGATTTCTACTGATCATGAAATGAAAAGAAGAATACAATACAATATTTCGATAGTCGATGTGTGCAAAAATCAGAAAGTTTAGTTGGAATAATTCTGTGTGTAGTATAGATAAGCTGCCCTGACTGCCTGACAGACTAAAAGGGAACGGTGCTGTTAGTGGGAGTAGATGTTGAATAGAGGGGACGTTTGAAACAGTCTATACATGGCCTACGGCCCCCAGCCATGCCATGCGTGCCTGTGTATGGAGGTTGATTGGCCGCAAAGGGGCGATGTGTGTGGAGCGGGTAGCGGGTGGGAGCCGCTAAACTCGCCTCGAGTAAATAGAGTCTAATCAACTGCGAGGATCGACTGATCAGCCAGATTCCAAGCCAAAATCGGCCCCATTGTATCTAGCCCCCCCTTATACTACCGTTGCCTCGAGATAAGACTTCTCGGCCAAGTCCTTGTTCTTCTTGTTATTTAATACACCTTATACCTACCGATGCGGAGAGAAGATTTTGGGGTAAAAAAAGATTTCGAAAAATACTTCAGGCTCATCACGTTATAACATCAGTTTTGCTGTTTTCAATATACCTGAATACTATTGACAATTAACTTCATTTTGAGAAATTTGAGACTCGCGTTTCTCGATCGCAGTAGCATTAGATCACTTCGTAGGATCTTCGAATTGTCTATACATCTAGATTTTTCCAAGTTTGCAAGTTCTGGACTCTAACACATATGTAAATTCGGAATTCTGATCGTTTGGAACTTTCGGAATTCGGAACTTCAATCCCGCCCCTAATTTCAACTTCGCATATACTATACGACTGAAAAGTGTTGGTTGAAAAGAACGAATCGGTGATTGGAATTAGTCACACTGCAGTGAATCACGTCTTTTTTGAATCCGCGAATGTGACATCCTCGCGTACACGTCATATGGTTGACTCACGTCCTTGCCGTGCTCAAGGTATCATTGAAACAAAAGCGAATCAATTATCCCACCACAATAGCGCAGCGTTATTACAATCGTAGTGTTTGACCTCTGGGAAATTTTCCTGACCATCAGGTGTATAAAAAAAAAAAAAAATAGACGAAAAAACGGGCGATGTATGTTGGAATACAAAAAAAAATCGATATCGTGGAGTAAAATGAGGGAAATAGAGGAATGATTTTCTCAGAGACAGAAGAAACTTCTGCCAGAAGATTTCCCATCACTCCGATCGAGCGAGTATATATGCGACGTGCAGGCATCGCCACGATTCCGTTTTTACAGACGTATAGCTGCGGTAGCACCGCGAGATTTAAATTGACAGGTCGATTGTTGGCTTCTGGCTTCTATCCTGAATCGCGATCAAGCATAACAATTAGCTACACGCGACGTCTCCAGCGCACTTATTCGCTTAACTTTACGAGGCGATTACCCTGATCTACGATCAATTTACAAGTTAGTTATAGTCTCGTTTTCTATGCACCGATCACGTCACTCCCACCGCATCGCGCGCTATGTATCCAGAATAAGAAAAAGAAATTGCATAGGTACCCTGTATCAAATACAAAAGCTCAATATCTAAGATGACACAGTCATTTCTATTGTCGTTAATTAAGAATTATTATGATTGTTGATACACTACGAGTGGAATAAGAAATCCGATCCTTCAAACTCCACTTAGAAGCTAAATTGAGTTGGGAAGTTAAAGCGTATATAATATCTGGAACGACAGTTCGCAGAGAAGTGTAACTTGGCCTAAAGCTCGATCGCGATAGCATGGGGTAATCTTCTATGAATTTTTTTTTTTCGTAAAAACGTATTTTCAGCGTCTCTTTAGTCCAAGCTAGGAAGAACCATCTGTCCATTTTGCAAGAAATTGTTGAACATTACGTAAAGACATTACATGGCAGCATCAGGTATTTTGGCTGAAGTGTCTGCAGGGCACCGAAGTCGCTTAAATTTCCGGTTATGGGTGGCGTAATGGAATGCTAGTATGAGACAACGGTAAAGAAACAGGGTGAAAGACAAAGCTAGGCGGTAGTCTAGACAAATAGTCCCTCAACGACAATTTGGCTCCCCGCTTCGTTCGTCGTCGAAACAAAGTTGCACCAATCCGCCTCTTTCAGCTGGGGAGGAGGAGGAGGGGGGGGGGGGGGGGGGGGGGGGCAGAAGCTGGAATAATTAAGTGAGGCCGGGGCGCGTTTGGGCTAGTCGACAACGCGAGCGAGGGAGATAAAAAGGGAAGAAAGATAGGAACTCTTGGCTGGCCATGCAGCATCCCGTAGTACCGTATTGAACACCGAGGGGTTCTTTTTCCTTTGGTGTTAAAAAAAATTACACCAATATCTGCCTGCCAGAACAACGCAACCGAGAGGAGTAGTGGAGGGTGTCCCGACGCTAATCTTTCTCGTCGACAGGCATAATTGGAAGACAAACGTAATTATAATGGTGTACGCGATACCCGAACGACCACGCTCTGGGGTGCGCACACCCGTGTAGGTATATGTATAGTAGAGGCAAAGTTATTTGAAGAAACGCTTCCCTGACTTATATGTCACTCGCGGCGATAAACCATCCATCAGCATCAGTCCCGCAGACGATTAATGCCGCCGCATATGCTTATCGATGCATCACATATGCGCCATTGTTTTTTTTTTCGTTTTTGGTCTGTTTTTGGTTTATCGATTGATTCAGCTACTGCAGATATTATTTCACCGTTTTCCTATGCCTATAGTAAAGAAACTTTCCTTCCGTATAGAGCTTTAAGGGAAGGAATAAGTTCAGGACTACGTCTTTTTAGTGATTTGGATGAATTTTTTTTTTTGCAAAAAAGGAATCACAGTATCACACGTCTTTCTTCTATGATAACCTAAATTTAGAGTAACATCATTGTTTAAATTATTTGTTCATTGCAAAAAATGTAAAAAAATTATGCTCTTCTGTTCAAACACTTCTAAAAAATGCAATTTTCAATTTTTCGGGGAGAAGTTACGTTATTATATAGAAGAAAGACATTTCCTTGAAGTAAATTTGTAACCCTATTGATTTCAGGTGAGGATAAACTGTGGCTTCCAGAATGTACACAAGCAGCTGCGTTTAATAGGTGGCAGCTGCAGATATCTTCTATATTTTCCGGAGGAATACTTCACAAAAATGACAATCTTCATTCGAGTATATCTATGAAATCTTCTCAAGTTTTCAATAAATTATATAAATTACTTTCTTGCCAAAAGAAATTCATGCAAATCACTAAAAAAAAACGTAGTCCCTAACCTATTCCTACTGTTAATGATGGATGACGCGGAAGCAATCTGCAATAATAGCTAAAGTCTCATTCACGGTTGAATTTGGGAAAGAAAATATTGATGAAAGAGAGCTTTACGGGGTTCGGTAGAATAAGAAGTATGTCTCGCTTCTGCCTGCACCTAATTTCACAGTAGTATTATAATCGCGATCTAATTTATAAAACGAGTCCACCCCGGTGCTGCTGCAGGAGGCAGAAGAGTTTGTTGAATATTTCACGACTTTATCTGTTAGACAGCAGAGTGCCGCTATCGGCAAACTTCTTACTCCACTTATTATATTTCGCGACATCCTTTAGGTGGTTATATACGGAGCATATATAACGCCATGCGGCGCTTGTTATTATTTACTGCGCGTTCGGCTTTCGTTGGTGAGAGCTATAGGGTGTAGGGTAATAATCACCGACAATAAACGCGAATTGTACCTACTTGATTATTATGATTGTTCGACTCCTTTTCAGACCCTCAAATAACTCCGTCTCGTTAGTCGGGGGATCTTCCCCCCCCCCCCCCCCCCCTATATTCCTCGAGCTTCGTTCAACGCCACGACTCGACTCAACGGTGGCGGAAATATCGGGGGGGGGGGGGGGGGGGGGGGGTGAATGACTGTGATGCAATTTGAAAAATTACAGGAGCCCGTTCGTCACCGCGTTCCCCGCTCACAAGAAACCATGTATTTTCGCATTCTGCGAAGGACTTGTCGTGAATACGCAACGCTCGTCACCTCGCCTTTCCGCCCCCCCTGTCTCCTTTCTTTGCCGATACTTATTCGCGATTTAACGGAAGCGATATCTCCCTATTCTCCAACGACAAGTGTTTTTTACTTATACTTATACATTCTCCTCCGTGAAAAACAATATAAACAAGCCGTCCGGCCGCAAAGCTTTGCCCAGGTACATATCAGCTCGTAGGTATTTTGGCTAATTATGAAATATATTACAGAAATGATGATACAAATACATGCTGATCTTCTGGAGAAGTTTTTTTCGTTTGAATTTCAGTCGAATCGTTTCTGTGATTCATCTAGAATCCTGCACAATAAAAACAAGCAGGTAAATCGGCTGACGCTGATGGGCCAGCCTTAAGACTTCCCGCACAAATCTTGCACGTTCAAATAATACAAAAACTACCGCATCGATCCATCGGCAAATTTAGTCATTAGAAGATCAAAATCAGCAACATCTGTTGATTCGTTCTCCAAATACGACTATTTGAAATTTGTTTGCGTTCGCGTAATTACTCAAAAACTAGTAAACCGATCGGATCCAAAATCTAATCAGCACTGATTTACGAAAAACTGCATTGATTGAGACCAAGGTCATCGGAATCCGTTGATTCATTCTCAAGATATCATCGGACATAAAATTGATCACACACTCCCAGACGTAATTCAAAAATGATTGGAGGTGATTCTCTGGACGTCAAAACGTAGAGATATCTTGTGAAAACTCTACTTTTCATCTTCGGGGTGATTAGATGATAACTTCCCTCATTTTCAAAGCGGGAAGTTGAAAATATCATGGCGGCTTTGAATATTGTTTTTCAAACTTAGTTGAATTATCTCAATAAATTTCAAGTTTATAGTGTCCACCGTTTTGAAAATCTTGTACACGGAGAAACCTGAAGCTGCAGCTTTCTGATGGTACCAACGAGTATGAAACGGTACCGATCGTGTCCGAAAAGTACCTACATCCGATTTTACGAAAATGAATAATACAATTGCGTCTCGACTCTCGAGGAACCGATCGCAATTGCTTGGTAGTTTCCCTCGCATGTGGACCCGTGTGCTCGCAACAAGGCGAATTACGCAAAAGGGGGTAGTTTATTGCGAGGACGTGGGTTTGCTCCAGGTACGCGAATACACTACGTCGGTGTAGGTAGTTAGCAGAGCTCCGTAAGATAGGGGCTCGTTATTGTAGGTACGGTGTTCCTAAATTGCCGCCCTAGGCCAGGACATCCTGGGCGCAACTCGAGAGGGAGCCGAAGGTATGGGCGACCTCGGTGCGACTAACTGGTGGACCAATTAACTTTCAATTAGAGAATGGAGATAACTCTTATCGCGTCCACGAGGGAGGATTTTATGGGCCTTTCTTTACCCACCGGGCGACGTTTATGTTCAAGCTGATACATGGCCACGGCAAGGGTTAGAGATACCGATCACTATAGACGCGTAAGAGGGATATTATCCGAATCAAGAGGTGAAGGATTTAGCCTCGAGGCCCAAATCTTCCTATCCTTATTAATAATCCAATTCCATGGCAAACGAGTACACTCGTCCTTGTAGATCCTTGAAATCCTACCCACCAGACGTAGCCACTTTATTACCACATCATATGCATCTTATAAACGGTGATAAAAATCTAAAGCTATGATTTTGTGAGAAAATACTTGAATGTTCGGTTGAAGAGAATGTCATAGTTGCTTTTCAGCTGCAGCTGCAGTACGAGTGGATTACAATAGGAAAATGTTGAAAGCACTATGCATATGGCGGTCGGTTTACCTGGTCAGAAATAATGATGGTTATTTTTATTTCTCTATCGCTGGAAGACAATGCCCGGTGATCGAGTAAACATGGAAGTGCATGGGTACAGGCTGCGGGGCAACAAACACGACCCATCCATATGTATGATTATGAGGAAGGAGTTATCACCGGGACTGGGAAAGGAAGGGAATGGAAGGGACTGCTGCAGCAGGGACACGGAGGGACAAACCCGCAGGCGAGTTCATATTTGTGCATTACGCTCACGTGCAACGATACAATAAGGATTCCTTCATGGCAAGGGATGCATGTTAAGTGCTAGTAGTCAACGCTAGCGCAGCGCACCTTCACCGTGGACAACCTGCAGGCCGAATGGGCTGAGTAGCCCATCGAGGGATGCGTCTCTGCTTTGCCTGCCGTTTATTCTCAACAGATTTATGTATCAGTTACTTTGCGATTTTAGAGCAATTGCTATTACCTGTCGAAGGCTGCACACGGAGGAAGATTTCTTATTGAAAATTAATGAAAATGGTAGCGCTGTGTGGGTTAAATTTTAAGGTTCGTAGAACCGCCGTATAGCTAGGATCGTTAAATTCAATTTATTTCTTACCGCTACCCGCTCCATTACCTCGGTACTTTATTTCCCAGTGGATATATAGGTGTATAGGAAAATTAGATACGAGAACTTACGTCAACCGTTGGAATCGTATCGATAATGACTATGATTCGTTTCAACCAAATCCATACCAGATTTTCCGAACGATTTGAAATTCTTTACGGTTGTTAGAAAAATTGTTAAAATATCCGGTAAAAGGATCTGATTGAAACTTGACTTTCGGACAGTCGTTGGATAGTTTTTGGTAGTATACTTATGAGGCCTGCACTCGACCTGACCGCGGTCCAGTAGCCAGCTAATCAAGCATAGATGCGAAAAACACCCAAGAAACGGAGAACGGTGCCACGCATGGCTTGGCGAGTGTCAGTCGCCCGGAGATTCTTCCTAATACCCGTGGAATCGAACCGTGACACTCGCGTTGCAAGGATATCTTACGTTGGCAGGAGCACCGTGGCATGCTGAGGGGGCTGCTGACCTGGTATAGGTTACAAGAGGTAGTTAACCGGGAAATAGAGAACTACATAACGGTCTAACAGAGCAAACAACTATCTATTATGAGAGGAACTTGCTATCTGTAATTTCTGAATGGAAGGCCTTATAGTGTAACAAAAGGTTTGGAAACAAAAAAAAAAAAGATGCAGCCACGAAAAAAAACGGCAAAACTCCAATTGTAGAGTATTGCGATTATGTACTGTGGTATGTTATAGTTAGAGTTTTGGTAACCCCGTTGAATGTACCAGTCCGTTAAGGTAGATTTTGTTGCTCATTCTTCTAATTATCCTGCCTGATCCGATTCACGATGAAGCGACAAAAACGACTTGGTTCATTTATAGAAGCAGTTATAAGAGTGAAGAACTCGAGGTTGCAGACCCTATAGTGTGGTAGATAGTTGCCTTCTGTGTTTCAAGACATCATGATGTGACAAGTGTGACGGAGGGATGTACTGGTACTGCTATTGGATGGGTTCCGCTATAGTTTTGTTCGAGCGATGTAGTTAAGGTCGAGCTGAGCTGCTCGGATCTCCGAACCGGATCATTGTTCTTGCGTGAACTTGATTCGAGAATGAAAAATCACCCAATATCATGAAATTGATCACCTCCACGGTTCATAAGCTCGGAGTTTGAGACGGTTCCATAAACCAGTGCTATGGCTAGATGAACATTTGCTAAATGGCTGACCTTCAATCACCAAAACCCTAAACCTCGACAGTATTTGTACAAACCACGATACAGTATCATGAAATCATGCTGAGACCCGAGTTTGGTGTGTCCTCATGCAATTCACGATGATAAATCATCGCTATGTGGATGGAAATGTGCAGTGGATTTCCGGAATCCAAGATATCCTGAAGCGGCAGCTGATGAGGAACATGTGATCTGGGCTCGCATTGAGGATTCTGCTGATCATTAAGATCTCATGATGACCTAGACGAGGTTGAAGTTTAATTAACATGAATATTTCCACTGGCATAGAAGAACACGTATAATCATATAGTGCAGATGAAGGTACAGTGTACCAATGTATGCAGAAGTAGGTACTTACACACACACAGCTACAAGCTCGCATTGTGCTAGTCCTGCGTATCTCGCATGAGAACTATTAATTTAGCAAGTTTGTGTGCACGCAAACCTGATAAACCTGCACGGGCTAATTCCCAGGCATGGAATAACTTTTGCGCTGGGTCTGATCCGCATTAAGATACGCTCCGTGTTCGTCGTCCCGTCCGTTCAAACCGAGCCAAACCGAGCCAGGGTGGCTTTGGGTTTGGTTAGAGTTAACTCGATGTTAGACTAGCTGCGGCTACGTTGGGTTACATTATGAACTACCTACGGCCGCCGCACATAACCTGAACACTGAACCAGGCATGCCCACACCTACGCAAGATATTCTCGCTTTAAATGTGTCCGGGGGAATATATGTGTACAGATATACATACGTAGATGGGTATCCTTGTGCAGAGCTTGAGCATTTAGCATACTCGAGGAAGGGCGAAGGCCCTAGCAGGGGTCGATTCCTACAGTTACCGGAGTTGTTATCGCTGTAGGGGACGCGAGGTAGGCTTGGGTCGTGTATACGAACAACTTGTTGATTGTGCGAGGAATCGCGGGCATGGCCCCCCGGACTCCGTAGGTATCCTCGATTGGACCTTGTCACCAAGTAAGTTCAACGCTGAACGGTATAATGTCATGTCGCAGACAAACACGCGAAAGTAGCGATAGGAGCCTCCGGATTGACTTGTGCTTGGTAGAATATATCCCGTCACGCGTTAGCGGACATACGAAAAATTGTAAATTTTCGAAATTTTACTCCAACCCGAATGACACGACGTGAATGTAAACGGTTTTGTTGTTTGAACCGCGAGTTATTCTTCTTTAACCAAAAAATCCATAAATAAACTGGAGATGGATCGACGTTGATGTTGCGAGGAGGACGTAATCTTAACTCCACGTCGTCGCGTTGACGATGGTGTATAGATATATGTACGTATAATCGACATGATAATGTATTTACGATTATTCCTACGTCAGCAAAGCGTTAAGCGTGATTACGTAATTTCGAAATGAATGGCTGTTCACATTATGACGATGAAGTATGGGGTTTGGCGTTGAATAACAAAGTCTTGGGATTCACTTTTTCGTATGCACTTCGCGCTGATCAACCATACTGCCGTCGTCTTCCTGCAGAGCAGTTTGACATGGGAACCGCACCGAGAGAACGGGGAATTGTATTACCTGATTATGCAATCACTTTCAACATAAGTCTTCGCCCGTTTATGGGCCCAGAGGCAATTGTCTACCGTCTGCATGGTGCACCACGTATATGAATATACGTAGCCACATATATACAAGTTTTTTATTATGTTCTTCTATGTCATCTCCTTCAATATAGGTATTAACATCTTTCAAAGCTGTCACAGATTTATTTATCCGCATTCAATTTTTATGGGGATTCTAAACGCAGATCTGTAAATATTTGGATGCATGGATGTATGGAAACGTTTGTGTATCGCAGATCGTTGAAGAAAAAGACAATTACTTGAGGTCAGGCAAAATGGTCCCCAGTGTTCATGCTGGTGCTTTGTTATTTACGAGCTACTCGCAAGCGATCAACATTTGCATTAAACGTTTAAGGGAATACGACGAATCCTGAGACAGTAACGAGATATTTGAATGCAAAGTTTTCAAGATTCAGTTCGCTCTTCATGAGCCCAATTTACATACCACATTCTCCTTCGCTGTATCATAGTTGAAACCTGCCAGTGTAGCACATTCAAAAACCAATATCAACGATCTCATGATCATTCACGGGCTTTGGTTATGTGTCCTTATATTTCTCCATATCTTTATCTGTTCGAAATGGTAACAGTATAATCGAGAGTATAATAGATGACGGAACACTGTAAGAAGAAGTTATTTCGAGATCTCAGCAAAAAACTCCAACCCTGTTGGCAAATTTTTTCATTCGCACTTCTCTTATTACAGTATTCTATATTACAAAATTTATACTGCTATTGTTAGATACGTCCTTCTAAAATGATTCTCTGAGATATTATCTTCCACTTCTGAACAAGTTTCAAGACCAGTTCGGGACCAAAAGCTGTGAACTATAATAAGTAGTCGACTCGAACACTGTGACTCTTCGTTCCAGCATCATCGCGAAGGAAAAAGTGCAACGAAATCTCGGCTATAGTTGAAGTAAAGTAGAATCTGGTTAAACGGATTTGATCCGTGCTGAGGGAGAACCTAACCTTATAATTCTAAGAAAAATTGCGGCAGTCTTTTCATCTCGATGCTCATAACGAACCTTGGGACTGTGTATCAAGCTTGAGTGAACTCAAAGAAATCCAAGCGTTATATATACCTAATTGAAACGAGATTCTACCGTAATAATCGAAAATCGTATCCCCGGATACACGTGGATCTTCCGCAAGTAGTTCCCCGCTGGTATCGGACCTCTTTCATAAGCTTTGCTTTGGTTCTCTTCGCGGGAACCTCGTGGTTTGCAGTCGAATCGTGGAGAGGGGAGAACGAGGGGAACTTGTTTACCTCCGTTGTCGAGGAGGAGGTGTTTCCCTCCGGTTACGGTATGTATTACGGGAGTAGAAATGAGAGGTCCAATACACAGCGTGGGAGGCCACGAGGAGCCACGTGGTCCTGAAGCGCCCTGGACAGACGGCCGATATGCGAGCGACTACAGTTTATACGGGGCGTAGACGGCAAAGGTCTGGGCGAGAAAAGCTCCGCCCATATACCGGCGCGCGCCCTCTCCTTCAAACCTACGTAGTCTCCTCTTCAACGCGACTCTTGCCTCGCGGCACTCGAGGTACAGTCCCGTCCAGTCCTCCCACCCGCATCGTTCGCGGGGGATATCGCAACACGCGACTATAACGCGAGGCGAATCATCGCAACCCGCGACCCGACCACCAACCACCCCGCATCAAACTGAGAATACGATATCGCAACACGCTCTCTATACTGTTCAAACTTTTTCACGCGGTTGAACAAAACTCACGGTGTTTGTGATCCCAGTGTCACGATGTACATTTGATACAGAGACTCTTATAAGGTGCTGGAAATAATATTATTATATACTCGTGTGTGTGTTTTAAGTGTGCCGATTATTTCTCATCAAATTAGGGTACAGTGCGGTTCCTTCCTATATCACAACGGAAGTGCTAATAAGTCCACGTTGCCTCGAGTGTCCATCGCTCGTGGCACGCCAGTGAGATACAGACGATGACGCAGGCGAGGGCTAAGGCTCCGGATTCACGATTCACGGGGGTGAAATGTGCCGGTTTTTAATACGATAATAATTATATCAGTGAAGGGACTAACAATAAGCGGGAAAGACGAGTTTTGGATTTTCGGGGTCGATCCTCGGTGTGTTTTCACACAAATACATATATGTATAGATTCGTATTCGAGTGAGTGAGTTGTGGAATATAAATAAATACCGAAAGATTATTGGTATAACTAAGAGATATATTGATAATAGAAAGTATCGTAGTGGAAGGGGAAGAGACTTTTTAAGGGTGAAGAAAAATAAGCGATTTATTACGGCCCGAGGATGCTGCCGTATCAGGTGGCCATGGACTACGGGGGCTTCCAGAGGCAGAGCCCGGTTGGCGTTGGTGTCGGCGTTGGGGTCGGTGGGCCTCATCAAGGGGGAGCAGGGGCCCTAAACATCAACCCCGCGTTCACGCACTCCTGGTTCGTACCGGCGGACCTCTGTGTCCCGTACAAACAGAGTCAGGGTCCTCTCCTCGAGCCAGGGCATGTTGTTTCTATTATATTTCACTTATTACATACAACTGCGTATACATGCATTTACTTATACATATATACTGCACACACACACCTATTCCTACCCACCTTTACACGATCATCATCCGCACGTACAACATACACTTGTATAAATTATACCTATGCCCCTGCATGAATATAATAGGTGATACATGTACAGGGTGAATTGATCATAACGTCCGAACACTCGGAGGAGCATTGAGGTGGCCACAGGTTCAGTGTCGTCAATTGTTTGCCATTTGTAACGAATCAAATCATCGGAATGTATAACGAAAAGATTCACGGTTTGGATTCGTGGCTACAGCTGAACTCTCTCATCTGAGTGTTTATAAGACGTTACGAATTCACCCTGTAGGTATGTATATGTGTGGAAGGAGAGCCGAATCTGGCTAGTATCGTTTCGATTTGCACGCAAATCCTGTAAGAGGAACCTGTATCATTATGGATCTGTACTGATTATTTCGTAAGAGTTAATGGAGATTATGTGACTTCGTGATAAGCCAAGAAGATGATGATGATAATCTCTTTGGGTTGAATTGGAATAACTATTTCAAATCAATTTAAATCATTAAATAGGTAGTCGATGATCGGAGTTATGACGATGACACTAATGAACTACTTAGGTAGTGACATTGTTCATGACCACGAACCAGTTACTGTTCACTCATGATCATCGATGTATTTCAATGAATCAGATTTCAACTTCATTTTTATTTGTTTCAACCCTCTGGAGGCAAGAGAGTTCTTCGTTGCGTAAAACGAAGAAAATATCATTAACGGGTGACATTCGACTACTTTTCCACCGTCAAAAGCGCATAAATATGCGGTCCAAAAATTGTAGTCATCGATTCCAAACTTGCACTATGGTTTTCCAGAGAATCTTACAATTCGATTTCACTATACATACCGCATTAGGTTCGAAAATATGTATTTCAACTGCTTGAAATTGCACAGAAATTTCTGAGCAGTCCGAGTACATACATAGATAGAAACGTTATAACGATTGGAGACAAAAAAATCTGGCCTCAAAGAGTTGAAGATGATCTAGAAGCGGACGAGAAAATGATCAGATTCCGAAATACTCTTTGCAGCGCATGTGTTCGGTTTTTCAAATAAAACTTTGTTCTGCGGTTGATTTTCGGATGATTAGGTTTGCCGGAAAGATTCGCGGCTGCTTTTCAAGATTGGAAATTTTGTCATCGTGAAAACAATTCTGCAGCAATGAGTATGAACCTTCCTTGAACGGTTCGCAAAAGTCAGTATAGATTCCTGAAAAACTTGTTATTCGCAGCAATAACTTCCGCAGCTGACAATGTGGACTTTGAATCACGAAATCGGTGCTTCTATAGGGCCGTATATCCGAGCCATACAGTACTTATTGAAGGAAAACGGAAAGCAGACCGATATTCATGTATTGAGGATTGCTGTCACGAACATCTCAATTGCGTACTGAGATGTTCTTCAATTACAAGATGTCTATATAACTGCAGTATAGATATGTCATGTCTCTGAAGGGTGGAGGTACCTACCGTTTGTGGCCGGGCTGGTCAAATTTTGTACTCGTTCCTGCAGGTACTCACAGTATAGGTTATACTATCTATTCGATTGCAGCCGAAATTAAGCGGTACTTTCTCTAATCAATCGTTGAAAAATTGAATTAATTTCTCAAACATCAGAACTGTCGAACATTTTTTGTCGCACATATTTGTGGCCAGGCTTTTCATCCATTTATACACGTACATATTCAATGAATCTACGGTTACAAATGGGGCAATTAATGACCACACACGGTACTAACGTGGCCAAAACCCATACCCCAATTTTTTGGAATCTAATTTCTGATTGGTTCTATAGCTGAGTATATTCATATCTGGTTTGTCAAGTTCAGATGTCCGTTTTTATTCCACACATATAGTAGTGAAGATGACGTTTCAGCCCTTATCACGGTGTAATAATCGTTTGCCAAAGAACGAATTTATGCTCACGATCCTAACCGCAACTACACGGTTATAGGGGCAAACAATGTCGATTATCCGTAGATCGGGACGCTGAACAGATGCAGGATGTCATGTCTGACCTTTTGAACCTGATCTTTGTCAAAACGTATTACGCAAAGAATCTAAGAATAATTTCTATCGTACATATCCGCGCTTATGCATCTTTTGTACTCCATACAAATCACGACACATCGCGAAGGCCACAAGAAGAAGAAATCGGTTTTTCGGCATTGCCTGCTTACGTCGCGCAAGGCACTCGAGAATATGAAACCGACGGAGTAGTATAGCTGGTTGTAATTGAGAATTGTGAGCGCACCGATCGTCTATGACTGATAATTTTTTTCAAGTACATATCAAAGCCCCCGCACAGTATAACAGAAACATGTTGGAATTAACACATTTCACGTGTCTCAGAAAATCTACCTATACTCGAAATTTATATAGTTATTTTGAACGAATAGGATTGTGCAATGGGGTAAAATTCTTCTGATGTTGATATTTAAACATATAAGTAGTATATTTTGAGAACAATTAGACTCAAAAGCTCCGTTAATCTTGAAATTCCATCAATTTGAATGATTCTTGTCATGAAAATTTTCCAGTCTAATTTTTCCAACAATTGTTTGTTAATTTCGTAAAGTATCCGCTAACTTTGATATGTCAAGTTCAAAAGCTCGATCCATGAAATTTCGGGGCCAACAGACGGGATCCTAAAAATCTAAACGCATTCTTCGCAACGCAAATTCTCAATACCATTTTTATTCACACTGGAATATATATTTTCCACTGTGTGTGGACATTTTAAATATACTTACCTATACATTTCCTAGATTGTAAAACAGTATGAATGAATCCCTGTACAAAGCTCCGCACAATTCATACATTTCAATTGATAATCACGACCATGAGGAAAAGAATTGTCTCTGGTACCTACTGTAGATATGGGATAGCGCTTGCCAAGTGAAATTATAGACTTCTAAATAGGGGAGCTGTGTGCACCGAATAATTAATTGTGAGGATTAGGCCATTCGTCATTTAATATATTCGAAAATCTATTGGCATGTGAATTTTATAATCTGGAAAAAAATCTACAGCCGCGCCAATTGGAATATATTGCCGCACGTTGAGATATTTGTTAATGATAGGCAAATGCGTAGGTGGATTATAGATTGATACAAAACATTGTTGTTCTGTTATACGTATGTCCATTCACTGCAAATAACACGTACACATAACGCGACATCGCTGTTTTTTATCTGTGACTCTGGGGATAATTATCATTCAAGGAGAAGTGA
Organism: Ametastegia equiseti; assembly: GCA_963989295.1. Lineage (NCBI taxonomy): Eukaryota > Metazoa > Arthropoda > Insecta > Hymenoptera > Tenthredinidae > Ametastegia > Ametastegia equiseti. Next base: position 12,656,212 of record OZ022389.1, on the reverse strand, counting down.
AATCCGCTGAAAAACAATGAACGCATTTTTCGCGTTTGATATACATATACAGCTGTACATATTACCTGTTAATATGAAATTTACGTAATGCCCATAAGTGGCCGCACTTGTACATATTATTATATCATCAGACTATGACAACAAAAAATTATTGTGTACCTACCCGTACTTGTTTCATACGCGATTTATTACTTCAACTTTTTGTACAATTGTTTTTACTCATTTGTTATTATTAAGATATACCTAACCTACGTGTATTGGGGTGTCTGTGTATTGGTGCATGTCGAATTGAACGCAGTTAAGTAATACCTGCGCCACTATAATTGTGAATGTCTATACGAGATTCTTGTGAGACTACGAATTCACTCATACGGATAAACGATCATCTATTTTCTCACTGTGAACATAATTCTATACCAAAATTTTCTGCCGTTCTATAGCAAAAAGAATTTCGAAACACAAGAACGAATCCCAAAGTCCATACTGTCGTAAGGACCTGACGAAGTCTTGATCAAACTCGTTAGCTATGGAAACAGACACTGCACTTCGTTAGCAATATACCAACCTGCTTTGCAATCAGCACAGAACGTGCTGCTGATTTTTCAAACCGATGTAGATATAGCAAATATCCTATACCAACGAGATAGAATCCGTAAATCTTTCAGTCTGACAAACTTATAACGCTATTATACATATCGTCGCTGACTTGGTTGAAATCCGAAAAAAAATCTAGTTCTTCGTCATTGTACCCGGGACGTATGTGAATATAGTAGACAATCTCTGGTTGGAAACGGATCGATTACTTTCCGAGGCTATTTTTAATCAATTGGAAAGTGTAACGGTAACGTCGAAGCGAACCGATGCGCATGCATATGGGGATACTATGATTCGTGTATACGCTTATATGGGGTATTATACGTGTAGAAAATAGAACAAACTAGGTATGCCTAGACAAAGGATATATACAGGTATATATATACGAGTAGGTATAGCAATGGATTGAGTAGATGCTTGAGGTTTATCTACTCGGATGTTTGTATTGTAGAAGAGAAGGCGGATCCATTGAGAATTGATCGACAAAGAAACGGCGTGAAATTCGTTCCTGGAATGATTCAAATGAGACCCAAGATTTTTCTCTTGCCTAATCCTGATTAACCGATCAAAATTAGACGAGACACGCTGTACCACCGAGCCTTGCGGGATTATTATACCCGCGTTTTATAATTGCGAAGGGCTTTCTGCTTATTTTGTTTCTTGAATTTTCATGAACCAAACTCATTTAAAGTGTAAATTACACCACCGATTCTTATATACCGCGCGGGAGGCTCGGATGAGTGCTTAATCAACGCTTGAATAATATCATCTATATTGACAGCTCTGGTTTTCATACTTGAATGTATCGCGTAGGTATACATTTCATAATTCCGTCTATTGAAATCTAAACCAAGCAGTTAGCTGATAAATACGTATCACATCCATTTAGATTTGACTGTACGAAATAAAAGGTTCAATATTTCGGAGAGGCAAATAAGATGGATGAAATCTCATTTGTATTTCATTAAAATCTAGCACGTGTCAGTTTTCGATGCTAATGATAAAATATAACACTTATACTTACTTCTTTCGTATTGCGATCGAGATAGAAAAAAAAAAAATTTTGCGACCGATATTAACGGGACGAAATTCCACGATATATTAGCTGTGACATGTCGTCATGAATTTGGGTCGTTGATTAACCTTTGATTGGTTTTTCGACGAATCACGTACCTATACCTGGCGATCATCCGTTACGCTATGTTATTCGGATTATTCGGCAAGAATGAGGCTATATTAATCGTATTATTTGGCGAAGACAAAGAAACTATAGCTAGAAGCATGTAATTTAATTAAGAAAACAAAACAGAAGGCAAATGCTCGGACGAACAATGACATCTCCGTGAAGCCAGAGGTAGATTTATCTGTCTCGTTCCCTGACAAATGACCAGAGAGAAAAAAAAAATGGTCATTGAATGAAAGAAAAAAAAACAAAAAAAAAAAAACGGAACATCGGTGACTTACAAAAATGAAAACGTAGTAAACATGCTGCTATTTGCGAATGGCAAGTCAATGCGGTATTGGATGGGATACGCACGATTGTTGAAGACAAAAAGTACAATTTCTCTTCAGGATTGAAGTTTCCTGCGTAAATGCGTGCCACGTCTGTATTTGACGAATCGTAAATTGGAAGAGTCCCTGACAAAATGCCTTTGCCTCTCCGTTCCCTCTATAAAAATGCGAACGACCATACTGGCCCGTCCCATGAGAGTCCTGTCACAGCGAGCCGCTGATGGGTCATGGCTATATGGGCATGCTGGGTGGGCAAATGCCACGTGAATTAGGGGTGGTGCAAGGGATGAACCGAGGTAGAGATGGGGTGTCGAGGCTACTATACGAACTAGGACGTCACGCCGCGGCAATAAACCCCTACGCGATCAGAGGACCGCTGACGGGGCATCCCGGGGAGCCGTCAACACCTCTGTGAGGAAGGGGTCGTCGTACATACCGGTACCCAGATCCAGCTCTTCTCTTGTTTCCATTTCCCATTTTCATTTCCACGTTTTTTTCCACCTTTTACTGCGGCAAGTAATATCTGCAATGATAAACGTATCGGGGTGCATCAATTCATTAATTTCTGTCGAAGTTGAAAAGGAACACCTTCTTCATTTTTCTTGAGTCCATCGGATACTATGATGAACTTTTCACACTGACATTGAATCGTACCGATCATTATTGGTACCGGATCATCAGATCGATACTATCGGTACGATCTTTATTTGGAGATCAGAATATGGTGCAGCCTTGCTGCATTAGAAGTTATGTTCACGTTGGTATGTTTGATGAACCTGTTGTAATGTCCAGCTCGCCGATTATCTGACAATACAAGGTGTTCAGGGTGAACAGGGATCATAGACAACTTTTCCATTACTCATGCATATGAAGTTCGATCATTCAGATACATGATAGAGACTATTGATTATATCTTCCAGGATTATGTATTCCTATATGGCCAGTGTAACGTTGCAAATTAATCATAGATGTCTTGTTGAGAATTTGAGATGTATAGCTAGATTCGTTTCAAGCTGCAGCTTTGTAAATACCAAACAATTCTCTTCTGATTATCTTCAGCAGAAATAGAACCACTTTGTACCTACATTGCTATACGAAACCCAAGATTCTGAGCACAATAGGTAGCTTCCTATACCCGATAGCTATGTTTCTACAATAAGCCTCGTGTGGAGCTCAAGCTTGAGCCACAAAGCTCGATGTGAAACGCATTTGAAGACGGTTCTAGAATCGATGCTTGTCTATACATCTTCGAAAAAATCACGCTTGTTTGCTTCTGGATCGAAACCCTGTACAAGTAATTAGCACAATCTAATCGGAATTCTTTTCTATGGTGATCGGAAACTGTGCTGTGCCAGTTGAGCCATAAATTCAATTCATAATTTGGTCATTTCTTCAAATCTCCATCTCAATTCCGTGCAGTTATTTGTACTTGAGTAACAATTTCCCCTTTACGAGCAGTGCCAGGAATAGGGTTAGAGAACATTGAGGATCCGGTTGCAAAATGGATGTATAATTACAAATTTCTGATTCATGAAAAACTGGTATAGAAGCTTCGTGATTTTGTACAATTTGTGGCTTGGGCTATGTTAGTTTCTTCCACATCATGTCTGGCGGTATGATTTCTGGATTATCGAGTATCGCGCATGGTCATAGGAAATCCGAAGTGTTGCGCTCGGGGTATACGTGCTCGGTGTAAGATCAGTGACCGAGCACTCCAAGTTAGGTGAGCGTCAGTTCGTCGACGTACATCTAGGTAGGTATAGGTGAGAAAGCGGGACGGGTGTTACGGCCTCACGTCCCCGGAAGTCCGAAGACGAGAATGTCCGGAAACGAGCTACGGGACGTGCGCCCCCCCGTTCATCCTCCCTCACACCTATACCTACCGACGACGCCTTAGGCCCAGAAGAAGACGATCGGGTTCTCGACTTCTCGCGGCCCCCACGTGGACTCGGACTTTTGCACCAGTCCAGAGCTCTCCGCGAGCTCGATGATGGTCACCGAAAGTTCTCAGGCTCGAGTCTTTCCTCGATGGAAGATCGGAAGGCCCGGCACGTAGACTTTAAGCCGTCCCTTATCTTACCGTCATCGAGTCTTTCCTCTCTTTCTCTCTCTCTCTCTCTCTCTCTCTCTCTGTCGTCAGTCAGGTCGTACCCTTCCTACCTTCCTTTTATATACCTGCAACGGTCCCGGTGCATATATGCGCGCTTTGGTCACTCGCGTGTGATTTACCGTCGACGGATGCGTCCGGGTAGTTTATAGCTCCTCCTATGTTCACTCGGTCTCTCTGAGACGTTGTAGTAGGTACACCAGTACGATTGTATATGCCGAGTTCTGGTTACCCTCGTCGGCTTGGGCCTCCGGAAATAAGGTTCTCTTTGTCCAAATCCTATAAAATAAAAAGGAAAAAAAAAAAAAAAGGGAAAAGGGAAAAAGAAGGAGAGAAGTGCGAGGCCCTCGTCGATAACCGTACCAAGGGCCGAAAGAAAATTATGTCGAAACTGGAGCCGTAACATTAGGAGCTTTGTACGGTAGCGCTCAGCTACGGCCCCCACGGGACCCCGCAGTAGCACTTGGCCCTCTTCCATGCCAGTTCGCCACGTCCCTCCTTCATATCGACTTACGTACGCGTCCGAACCCGGCGAAACGAACGGACACATGCCCCCAGGTGGTGGCTCGAGATGATGGTGATGGTGGTGGTGGTGGTGGTTGTGGTTCTGGCGAGATCGAGCTAGCCGCGACCCCCCCTTCAGCCCGGGGTGGCAAACGCTTAATTGAATTAGTCCGAGCAAGGCGATGGTGCGCATTACAATTTTCCACCGTTATATATATATAGGGCGTTATTCTGAGGTACGGGAGATTCGTTTGAGATCTGAAAGCGTTAGTTTGTGCCATGGTTAGACGTGGTGGAGTGCAGATCAAAAGCTTACTCGTGGCAGAATTCTTTGAATGCTAAAGCAGCGGGTGAACATCGTCGCGGATCGTACCAACGTATACTACAGTAACCTCCAGGCGGAAGTCCTGCTAAAGTCATCTTATGTCGTACTACGATCACGCGACTATCGGGTAAAGAAAAAACGCCTTGAGAAAGGGGGATTTTGTTAGCTTGCTTTCGGATATAGTATAGGATATACGCGACGCGCAGGGCTGACGGTAATCTCGTCATAGTCGGCTACTGAATTATTGATGCTTGGCACTCAACGCCCTCGTTTGTCCGCGGCGTTACCAACACACTGGCAACAGCCACTACCGACCTCCATAGCAAACTCCTAAACTCTCTTCGTCTCTCACCTATACCTATCGTATCCGCACCTTATAGTAGGTACCCTACCCAACACCCTGTTGTGCCTCGCGTGAGCTTAAATCTAACCGGAGGCAGAAGGGGGTGGATGTATTGGAAAAAGCCGTGGAGTAAGAGAGAAGGAGACCTGGCCTCGCGCCCCTTGGGACCCTAGAGCTGCCGCCCAATTTCAACCAATTTGACCGAAAGTTCGGCTTAATTTTATTTTCACGCGTCTGGAGCGGCCGCGCGTTGGGTATAGACTTTGGTGTACATACGAGTATAGGAGCAGTCGGCCGACCGGCCGTTCTTAGTTCCCAAGGGAAAAGACCCCTGGATCAAGCGAGAAATGCGAGACGAAAAAGAAAAAGAAAAGGAATCAGCCAGCGTGCAGAGGAGCGACCTTTTCGCTTTTATCTTTGCGCAATCAGCACCGGAAGGTCCGAACTCTAATCACACCCAGGGCCGATATTCTAACCCCCCCTTACCACCCTAGGAAAATACTGCACCGCCAACGACTCGCTAACACACGATTGACCACCGTCAATAATTTCCTACCGGAATGGGAATTGGGATCCATGGTGTGTAAAGGAAGACAAAAAAGAGAGAGAGAGAGAGACAAAGAAAGCCACCTAGGGCATAAATAAATAGAAATGCACCGCAACTTTTTATCCCTTGTCGGGTATTTTCGGATACGACACATGTGCCTCCTCGACCACAGGCTAGGCTCCCGCGATAACCCGATTAAGGGTGGGCTTTATCCACCGGCTTTTTAGTATCAACGATTTTCAGAGATTTTCACAGCCTACGAAAAGGGGCGTCGTTCCCCAGGGTGCTTTTCAATCAGCGACTAACCCGAGCCCTATACTACTGGGCACCTACGAATTCACGTGCAAACAACGACCCACCGGCTCACGCGGCTATCATTTAGCTATAGACGTGCCGGTCTATGGTTAAGCTTTCCTTACTAAATCTCACTCTGGTTGGGCTTTTTCGAATGATCAATTCTCCCGCATTTATAGGAGCATATACGGCGAGCTTCATGATCTTCTTCAAACCCTCGCGATTCACGTTTGTGGTACATTCAAGACGAGATTCATGCTTCTGGTGCATGGTATTCCATCCTCCCCCGCGGGTATAAAATAGCCGTGTATATAAAAAGTTTACGTGGCAATTGTGCAAAGGCGTGCAAATACGCAGCGGTCTGTTCGTGCGTGACGTACTGCGGCCGTAGCCAAGGTATACGGTACATTGGTATGGTATGTACAACCATCACCATCGTGTCACGCTCGTAAAGCAACAAATACCCCGTACACAAGTGTATAAAGTATATAACTGAAGAGTTTATATAGTGGACCTTGATAAACTCTATTAAGCCGAATTACTCCCGCGGCAACCGCGTTGCAGCAGGTGAATTTGAACTTATTTATCCTCTAAATGGCTAATTATCTCCAGAGTTCACCATTTGCCGGAATTAAAATACACCCGGATAAGTTTACGAGGCAAGGTCCTCCTCCAAACCTTCGAACCCTTCACTGTACAAATACCTATACCATCTCACTCCCAAGTTTACCAGCAACGCCCGCGAACGGCAGAAGAAAGACTTGCGGAAACGAAAGCGTCTGCTGAATTCTCGAAGGGTAAGTAGTCCTGATTACCCCGTTGGGACAACCGGGACACGAAATTCCCGTTACTAGACGCTTACGCTCAGCAAAGAGCTTGCACACTTCGAACCCGTCTTACCACTCACCAGAGCTCTTCGCCCTAGCTCTTCCGCTCTTCTTACCGATCTACTTTTACTTCCTTCCACCTCTACTATTCTACTTTCTGGAGTTTAAGGGAGGCTAGATACGGAGCCCGCGTTTAATAGCTTCTTGTTGCTGTCTTTAGAGTAGAATTGCTATGGCAGATTGTGGACGTTGTCTAATTGTGCAAAGGACAACGGACGATTGCCGACTAGCAACGGAGCTCTGTCGCTTTAGAGTCGTTAAGCTTCGTAATAGCGACCCAATAAAAAGCCATCTTCTTGTTTTTAACCCTTTTGGCTTAAACGGCGCGTTTAATTGTACTACCTCATTTTTTTTCCGCGTTAAGACCGAACGGTACCTTAGTGGGTCGTTCTGGTGAAACGTGCCCTCTTCGCTCAACGAATCAGACAGAAAATCCTTATCCCTTCCACTCTGTATCGCGTCATTCTTATGCTGCAATAAGCAGAGAACGGAACAAACTTCAAAAAATATGTTCACTTCACAGGCCACTATCGATGTATTGGTGCAATAATCACATACGTTTATTTCTGTCGCCCTGGAAATTGGAAAGTTCTTTCTCCGTCTGTACATCCAGTCCGAAGCCTTTATTCTTCACATACATATGTATATATACCTGCCGCGGGCAATTGGCTTTATTTTATAGAGACGAATTTGACGGTCATATACTATATCAATAGATCCTAAAGGTAGCTCGTATCCGGTGAAATTCACCTTTCGAAAACCCACTACGTGTTTTAACTTTCTCGGATCTAATCGTCATGGTCAGTATCATCGGGAATTGTGATATATATGCTAGACGCAAGTTTGGATCATCTCAACTCACCTCGAATCTATTCAACTGCACTGGAAAAAAATTTGCAATGTAGACTTCCATAGAATACGATTTAGTGACGATTCGATACTATTCAGAGACTTTTTAACACGGTAGGAAATTTTCTCACTTCAATTTGTGTCGCACCTTCGACTTAACCACTATAAGTGATCGACAGAGCGGTCCAAGTTCGCCGATTTTAATATCGCCATTTTTTTTTACATATACATGAGACAGGAACTCATCCTTCATTGCCGGTTGATAAACTGATAATCAACGACACAGTCACTTCACTTATCGGCCAATGCTGAAATGAAAAACAGGAAGCCGGAAGTAGATGTGCTGGTAGGGCGTGGTCAATGAGGTTTGGAACTCTACGTTCGCATGTGTTCGGAGTCGATAAGGACATGCTATAGATATACATATACATAGCAGAATCTGGTAATGCATGCGATTTACGTGGCTGCCCACAAACGGCTTCCATAACACTGCAGGCCAAAACGCCCACGCGATATGGTCTGCGGCACGGTATCAAACCGATGGACACGCCTGCCACGCCTCGCTTTACCAGACAATGTGTGTTTATGCAGATTCCTACGTCGACCTGCGCACAGAATTTCATGATGTAGTGGTAGAGGATCCCCTCTTCACATATACGCATTACTGCTAATGTCATTTTGTCACTACATGCGCATACAAGCTGACTGGTGACTGGTAACGTGATTTCTCATTGTCTGGAGTTGGGGAAAAACGTTGAATTTCCGAAAGGCCAATGTCTATTTATAGTAGTGATATGTAGTGTCGATTCAGGTTGAAATGTGTGAATGCTCGACCTTGCATCTCTTCATTTTTTCATACGTCATTTACTGAAGAGGCATGTAGGCATGGTGAATATTGCACTGACATTTTCAGTGCTCACGTTCAACCGCTGCTGCTGCCGCATAATGTTTATTGGCAACTTGTCGTAGGATCGTTGATGGTCAACCATGTACATAATTTTTATTTTATTATTATTTTCATTTTTCTTCTTCATATTTTATTATTATTGAGCAATTTGTGGCGATCGGCAAAATTCTGCTATAATACAACCATACTTACCACAATGTATCGCCAATTGTGGTTGATAAGGTAAAAAATTTTACACCGAGATCTTGATCTTATGTTCAGGTACCCACTCTTCTTACACAATTAGGGTAAAATTGAAACGCTTCATAAATTTGAAGAAGTCAGGTACGAGGTGTACATAGTTGCGGAGATATTCTTATGCTGTGGTCAAGTACAATGAGTTATAAATATTATGAACTACTTTCATAACTCATAAAAATCGCAATTCATGCCACGATGCAGCGGGCAAATTTATCCTGTATACATGAACCGATGATCCATAATTGTGCAAAAGAACGAATATCCGTGTCTGATGAGATTGTGCAAAGAGTATTTTGCAATGTTATCACCATTAGCTCTCAGTATCGTAAATTGGCACCATCAGAAGTAGTCAACCCTGAAAATAATCAAACATTGTATACCTACTATCTGTGATATAAATGTTTTAGCAAATCCACTTCAACTCTATGAGAAACGATCGAGTTCATAAGATATCCATAGAACAGTGTCAATATCGTATCAGAACTCCTCCAGATTGATAATTCGTTTTGTTCAATTAAGATTCAAATTCCTACGTATCGTAAGCTTATACTAAAGTCTAGGAATGAACTTCTGACATAATTTGCATACACATTTGTTTATCCGGATGGTTGTTACGATTTGCATGGATATTTCCGATAGAAAAATTGAAGTGAACAGTGAGTCTAACAAACGTTTCTTATATTTGCAGTATCCTTGAACTTCGGAAAGAGAAAAGCAGAGACGCTGCTCGGTCAAGACGAGGTAAAGAAAACTTCGAGTTCTACGAGTTGGCGAAAATGCTACCACTTCCCGCGGCCATCACCTCCCAGCTAGACAAAGCCTCCATCATCAGACTCACAATATCCTACCTCAAACTCCGGGACTTCTCCGGTCATGGGGATCCTCCATGGAGCCGGGATGGTCCACCACCCAACAAGTCTGTTAAAGGTAAATTATCTCAAAATATACATCATACTCTCGATATCGGGTCACTTGAACATGAACAATCGTGAATTACGACACATCTGATGCAGGACATCTTCTATTTGTCTTTGTTATTTCTAAAAATTTAGGTATGTATAATGAACGCACGCTTCCGAACATTTGAGCTATAGGATACATACATATAGCTGGTCCGAGTGGAATTTGAAGTGAACCCCAGCAAAGCGAGTATAGTGTGCGGGTTCTGTAACAGAATTACCAGGGACAAGGGATGTGAGTGACTAGTGAGCGAGTGAGTGGCGGCCGCAATGATGGGATGGAATAGAAGAAGGATTCCCTTGATTGTCCCCAACCCCTACTTCATTGGACTGTCTGTCTGTCTGTCGATCTATCTATCCGCCCGTCAAACCGAACGACTTGGTCTTATAGTCTATGCATTGTGTTCCGTCCTCGAGCACAACCTTTATTTTCCCCTTTCGTTCCCTTATATAGTGCTCAGGGTAGGCTAGTAAACTAAACCAAGTTAGCCCTGATCCCCTCGCAAATTCGAATGCTATTTATTTATTGGTTGCTTTCCGTGTACAGGATTTCCTAGCATAGGTAGAGGTACTGTCCATGATAAGCCAATTGGTCGGAATCAAGAAATCCCCTTCAGTCACCAAATACATTCTCTATATACCTTCATCGTATTCGATCTGGAATCCATTTCCCGTAGCGGAGTAAAAAAATCTTAAGAAGAAAAAAGTTTAGTTCGTTTTCACACGCAGGTGTGAAATGACCCGCGGCTGTGTTTAATTTACCAGATTAACTTGCCACTGAATAGATTGTCGTCCGTGTGGGAATTCGGACCTTGACGACTACCGAAGCGTTTGACGGAATCAATTATTTATTCATTTGTCTATTTATTTGATTTTTTTCGTCACTACCGTCAGGCTTGATCAATCTTCTAAGTCATCAATCCTGCCAACAAACGGTCAGTTAAAGTTGAATTTGAATTCAAACTTTTTAAACGAAGCTGAATAACCAACCGGATAAATTTATTGTTCAAAGTGAATAATTAGATGCTTATACTATCCGCGAGATTTCATAATTGTTCTTCAGTGGCAAGTATTGTTCTTCTCTTAAGTCGATGATGCGCATTTTACCGAGCCAGTAGAATGCGAATAACTATAATCATACCAGCCAACGAAGACTCTTCGATGTCGTCTTCGACAATTCCACAGCATACCCTGGCTTCGCCATACAGTTACACGATACATATTTGTTTCTTGGCATCTGACAACGCCAACCTTTACCGCATCACATGCCTTTGACGGGTGTGCAGGGTCTCCGTTCTCGGTCGACTGGCTACAGTTCACAGCATCTTTCCAAGTCGACTGGTATCTGTCAGTGATGTAGCTTGATGGATCGGAACCCGCCGTTGTGCTCGCGCCACTGCAGCTATGAGGGTCTGTCTTTTACGAAGGGTTAGTTCAGGGTGCGACGTCACTGACGTGTGTATATAGTATAGGAAAATAGACAGATGAACAGACAGTTCCACGTACGTAACTCCGTTAACCAATTGTACCAAAAAGTGCGTTGCATCGACCCTGATCGCTTGGTCTGGTCCCCATGGTGCCCTTATCACAGGACGCGTGTGTCAGGATGCGGGATTTCGAACGGTACCAAACCGTTACACGATAGATTAGACTCCTGCAGTTTCTATGTATGTCGCATTCTTGATCGTATCGAATCAGTCCAGTTAGCTTCCTCGTAATAGCATCAACGTCAATCACAAAGACGTACATTCTCTGAGAGTCAGGTATAGGATGATGATAATAGCCTGAATGTCACGGGCCTGTGATGATATTGGTACAGTTTTGATTCTTCGACCTTGAATAGTGTCGATTGAGGTGTGTGCGTTTGTCCATCCGCAAATCACTCTCTTGTAGTATAATTCATTACCTTATGACTTTGGCACAGGATATGACGACCCTCCTATATATCGGCGAAGTCTTCAGCTGCGCGACTACCTACATTCCTATATGGAGTCTGACTTATAGCTGTTTGATCGAAGAGAGCCTTATACGAGGACAGGGTTGTTACATATGGCGAGAAAGAGCGCACGATTATAGTTCTGAACCATATTACCGTCTGATTTAGGAAGCCGTGACGAATCGCGTCGTGGTATAAAGCGTTCGGCGAGTCTTACATGGGTCGGTGAATCGGTGATGAATGCACTTTTTGCTACAAGTAATCGGGTATATGTTTTGTTATTTTGACCGTTCGATCGAATTAAGCTATGTCGTTTCTGCGCGAAGATAATTATACCGAAACTAACTGTCAGATTATAGTTGACGTCTTTACAGAAAATTTCAAACCGTAAAGTTGTTTAACTGTGAAGATTCTTGCAAATTGACAGTGTTCACGTTTCGCGGGAATTCGATCCGGGGGTTTCACGCGTATGCTAATTCTTCACATTCTCGATTGATTCTGAATCGAATCCCGTATCTTTTTCTTCTCCGAGAATTTCGCTAGACTATCGCTCGTGAATCGAAGAGTTCTATAAAATAGAATTCCTAGTCACATACATATCTTGCGGAATTCGTAATTCCTTCTCACAGCCCATGTTGGAGTTCGCAGCAGCGTAAACAACGCCAGAATAGATAGATTCCGTCCCTTGATATATGTTCACACGTATAAACATATACGTAACTATTTATACGTTAGTGTGGCACACGGACCCGCAGTGATGTGCCTAGGAGACCGGCAAAAGATTCGCAGATACATAGTAATCGAGTATTGTTGCCAACAATCGGCCGATACCATCGGCCTTCTTCATTTTCTAGCTTCATTTAACAGAAATTGGGTATATGGCTCACTGGCCAACGCGTTAATCGAAGGACGTTATTTATGTCTGTCAAGATTTTTTTCATATAATTCTACACATCCTGCGTATTCTGCACAGAGCAAACCATGTCGCTTGATATATACTCGAAGGTTTCCTTCGTTGCCCATATTTTTTGCTTCTACTTCAAATATTTGCTCTCTATCTTGCGCGTGCTCAAGGCTCAAGGGATAATGAGCTACAATTTCTTCCTTTCGAGGGCTTCCCTCGTATTTGCGGAGAACGTTTTTCTTTCCAGGGGCGTGGCATGGCCACGAGCTTTTGCGGCCAAATGTTTCGCACATCGGGGCCATGTCCCATGTCTGTATGGTACATGCCCATGTATGCATTGGTGGTGGTTGGGTGATGTAGTCTCCATGGGTACTAGACGCTATATTGTATCTGCTCAACGCCTACCAACCGAATACAAGGACCCACATGTAAATCTAATCACAGCAGCCCCTGCGAGCCCTTGTACAGTGGCCCGCGCCTTCAGCCGCCGATGTAACTAAACTAACAAAATCGAGTTAGACGCCTCCAGCCACAACTCGACGTCGAACTAAATCCACTGCATATCTTCTACCCCTCGTAGACGCAACGCTACCTCGAAACGGGATTGCCAAACTTAACGACGCAAATTGGGTTTCAAATTGCGAATCGCGTGGGTTGCTGGAAATTGTTCGTGGGTGGTATGGAACGGGTATTTTTTTTCTTCTTCTCGGGTTCATGCTATATTGTTTTAAAGCTCCCTGTATTTTTTTCCACCATATATAATACGGTGCGATGAATATTAGAGTCGTGTTATTACAGCTACGACAAAAGTCTTTATCAAATGAAATCGCACATTAAGTTATTGATATGCAACGCTAGTCATTCGTTGATAACCATCGCGGCTTTTCCGCCACTTGTACACCATCCGCTCTTACGCACAATCATTTCCGTTCAAGAATCACGCATTATGCACATTGCGTCGTTTGCAAACTTACGTAACTTCTGGATTGGGTACCTACTTGATTCAAGTTCTGACATTATACCGATACTAGAACTGGTGATCTGCTTCAATGGTCCAGTTCGTTCGTTCTTGGGTCATCTTAGTTTTCGCACGTTACTGTAACGGTTCCATGGATTAATTCTGTGTACAAAAAGAGTAAGAAAAAAAAATAGACATCGTTCGGTAGTGACAAGGAATTCATTCCATGTTGTTCGGTATATATACGTGCGTCTAATACCCTCGAACAATATCCATCGAGCAACTTGCATGAACCACGCGATTCCTAATTGCAGGGTCATTTATATACCACGGGCTTGTTTCCATTAGCACCGGTTCTTATGAAGTTTCTTATATTCTTGGGACCCGAACGACCGAACAAGCGACGGACTGCTCTCACGTGCGTGACGATTCGCGGGGATCAGCGGATTCTTTGCAGTTCTTTAGTTTTGTATTATTTATTGGCCTTTTTTTCTTCTTCTTATCATACCGCTGCAAATTCACTTGACCACTATACAGAGGGGCCCGTGCCACGAAGTAATGTTCAATACCGCGTTATGCCATTATGGTCGTTCAAACTGCAGCCACAATTTGTAACCGTAAGCCATAAGGTAGCCGCGGTAAACCTGCGAAGCTGTTGCAGCCCACCCGTGGTCTCTTCACTGACGACTCCATATAGAAACGTGATGGCGCGTATCAGTACGGTTTCGGAACGTGAACAGACTCCGATTTCTTTTCATCCCCTTCTTGTACTGTATCCTGCACTGGCTACTGACACCCTTCCTGGTTCCCTATGTATACTGTACACGCGGTTCAACGTGTATAGGTATGTATGGAAGATTCACTGGCGCTTGCAGAAAAGGGGAACGCTGACGAGAGCGACTCGACGGGGACCAGAAAACCTCCGGGGGAGTTTAAACCAGTGTTTAACGTAGTTGGAGGCTAGTTAGTGGCGAGGGGTCCTGTGCACGACCGAGGGTTAACTCAGTGGTTCTCAGCAATTTCTTGCTTAGGGGAAACTCGGATGATATCTTCAATTAACGTCGAAGTTTAGAAATACAAAATATCTCGATGCTGGTGAAGGGTTTGTAGAGGGTTGAAGATCTACGAGTTCATGAAAACGCAAAAGCCTGTGCAGGCGAATAAACCCTGGAGCTGTGTCTTCGTGAAATGCGACTTCCCTCGGGGAATGAGATACACTGGCACCCCTCGGCAGCGCACAAGCCTAATGAAATACCGGGATTAACTAAACACACCTGACTAATTAAGCAGCGCTTAACTAGATCAGCGTCACCAATACCCTAATCAACGCCTCGTTAGCATCATCCTATTTACTCTCACAAATACCATGCGGTGATTTTAAATCGTAGACGCTCGCTCGCTCCTGCGGTATATAGGTATACGTACTTATTTGCTACAATGATATCTTATGACGCGGGAATGTTACTTGCTATGCCTTGACGTGATGAATTTTAAATTTTATGTCGTAAAGGTCTCGAGAACATCAACTAAACAACAACACATTAACATATTACTTGTAAATAACTCCATTACACCACATCGGATTATAAACATATTCATACCGATAGGTTTTTGAAGAAGTGATGCATCATCAGTGCTTCATATTGAGTATTCGAAAAAGCACTCTCTGAATATATCATCATGAATGGAAATACATCTAGTCCACAAAAATTGATCTCGTGTGAGCAGAGACAAAGCATCAAACTACGTATGATGCTTCTTGTGAATTTTTTTAACAAGTCACACGCTTTAGCTCTGGGCTCTTGATTCCAAAATACGATAGTACCTATAGGTCATGAATAATCAAGATCTACGAAAAAACAATGAGAAGTTTGTACAAGTATTTCGAGTTCCACGAAACTTGACATCATACGGGATTTATGTGTGTCAAGGAAGTTCTTCGTCTTGTACCATAGACTGGGGATATTTGAATACTCTTGACGCATGACCTTCGATGGGCACGTAATTGCAGTTCATCTCGTAGTACCTGCAGGGCTCAGGGGTGTTAGATGATAGTCGACGGGACTTTAGCCGATTGAAATTTAGTTCGACGAAAGAATGTTCCCACATTTGACAATCTCTTGAAGTTTTTTTAACTTTAACGCACGAATGACCGGCCGCATTCTCAACCGTTTCAAAGCGTGGGATGTCCAAGTGTGGACTTGGTTCCTTAGCAAAAAGACGAAAAAAAAACAACTAAGCAACAAAAAAGACACTAACGTCCGAATTAGAGCAGCATCTCATATTTTCTCCACGGCCACGCGCGACTACGGGACGCACTACGTGCTTTGGTCACTTTTTGCAATCGCATTCATACTTACAGTCAAATGTATTCGACAGGCATTCCAGAGACTAGGCACTGTATATTAAAACTCGCTAGGCGTCCTCTGATTATACGGAATGTATACAAATATCCGACTCGGTGTTGAACCGGCGTAACATGTGAGGCTTCAATTTTGCCTTTGACGGTAAAACACATCCACTTTCAAGTATGGATATGCACATATCTAACGCGACTCATTTCTTCAAATACCTTCAAATACCAGTCGTGGTCCAGGTACGGGATGCTGTTGCTGAGAAGATATCAAATATATGCTACACTCAACGTCTTCCCCATTACCAGCGGTAATTACCCGTACCCTGGGTGGCTCAAGTAAAGCCAGGGTCAGAGAGATCGTATAATATCCAACGTGTATTCAGATATACCCATGAAGAGGATACATAGGCAGAGCCTTGACGCGAATTGGAAGCCTGCCGAAGACTGTGCGTAATACTCAATGCAAATAAGACGCTGGTGCACGTGCCCAGCTTACGATTAATACCTATATGACACTTGGTCAAATATATATACATGTGTATACGTACAATCAAGGGAGTGTTAATTATTCAAAGAAAGTCGAATTGGCCCAGTGAATTCATCCGTAGCCCTATGGACACTTAATAACTCCAGGGTGATGACACATACGGTGCACGCGACCTTATGCTCCTCGTCATAGAAGCAGAGGGCGCGATCAACGTAGGTATTAATTCTTATGATTGAGAAGCAGCACACAATACGTGGTAATCATAGCTTCTGGGCTTCTGGACTGTCGGATTGTCCCATATATCCCCCTCTGGTACGGGGTCGAACGGTTACGAGTAACGTGCGAAATGTGCTAATGTGGACAATAATGTAACGGCCTCAGGAAAATACCTAGCTCATCTGGCCCGTCCGTCAATCCTCGGGAGCAAACGACCCGCTTTGAGTGAAATATTATTGCATGTCCCCGCGGGGCAGCATCACGCTCCTACTCGTTCTACCGATATGAAGATTAATCGTTTAGGATCATAAAGCCGTTCGTAGGCTAGGTATAGAAGTCTTATATATACCGAATCTCCACCCCGTCACCGATACCTCACGGGGCAGTAGCGGAGCCTCCCTGCTCTGAATAAAAATGCCCCCCCTCCTGCAGGAGAAAAGTCGGTGGGATACTGAGCGAGGGGATGATGATACCCCCGCGCAAGCTTTTGCCATGGACCACACCACATTCCACTTTTACACTTTACCAACGTTATGCGCTTCCATCTCCATCTCCATCATGGCTTGCACCACCCGTCGACTTTACACTGGTTTACATTGATGGCCCATCAAACTGGCACTCGGAACACCCTCTGTACCCCCCCCCTACCGCGCCTTATGCCACTGTGTTTTCTACGTGCTATCTTGACACGGGGCATATGTGCTCTTGTAGGATGGTATATATATACTCAAAGGGCTGCTTAACTGCCTAGTGATCCCGTTTGAACCGTACTTTCTTCTACACCCTTACCTCCACCCGCGCACCCCCTGTAAAATTCACACGCACTTGCTGAAAGTCGCGTCTACCGAGTCAGCGAGAAACCAATTTTTTATCTCGATTTCGACAACCAGCGATATTCCTGTAACTCAAATTTTCTTCTCGTTCCACGATGGATGGAATATTCTGGTTGATCTACCCGTTCGAATCATTAAGTACTTTTCATGTTTCAAGGGGCTATAGTAGTAGTAGTTCAAATGCATAAGCTTGATTACCTCAAAAACGCGATTTGAAGGTTTTCCAAAACCACTTTCCGGAAGAAAGTGACCAAGTATTTCACTTTTGTAAAATTTTTTGATGTTTTTACAAACTATTCCGAACAAAATGGACAATTTTCAGGTTAGGTGAAGGATTAGGTAATAAATGAATCCACATCACGTGCCATTTAAAAAAATCTGAAATGCTTAGCCATTATCTGCTGCAATGAAGCATCAATTCTCAAAGGTTCATGACCATCGTTTGTTGGGTGTAGGGGAATGACGAATTGTATTCACGAGGTCGGCAGGTGTGCCCCTGCAGTCTCGAATCACACCTTGGATAACAAGTTGTGCGAATATACCGAGACACTTCATGATCAGAAATTGTGTAAATATATAAATCTGTACATGGGTATAAACTTCTTCGTGGCACCGTTTAGTTATAGAAGAAGTATCGTGCCACAGTGTGCCATATGTTGCGCGGGGAGATAAATAACTGTAAAACATTTGGTCGTATTTCGCGGCTCCTTGGCGGGAGGATCAATTCGCGGCAGCCCGGGTATGAGAAGGTTGGAGGTAGGACGAGGGTCTCAGGCCCATAAATCCCCGAGGCGCGCTATCCCGGCGCAGGGCTGCAATATGTGTGACGTCACGATCCGAACCCCCTGCCACTGGTGTAGCGTGTAGGTGGTTGCAGCATATGAAGAATATAATGTAATATCACACCCTCCCTTGGGACTGGGATTTAATGAAAAATAGCCGAATTTGTTGTCTCTGCCAGAGGCAAGCCTAGGCTGGTATCCTACAGCTTTCGACTCGCGGGGAAAATTGCGACTAGCCGTGAAATGGAGGTGGGACACATCGTGTTTACAGATATGACGTTACGTGACCAGCGATTATTACATACCTCGTACCAGGGTCCCGTTATATCTACCTGACACCGTTTGCTGCTGCAACTCACTCAACTTTTAATTCCCACGTGGTAATTACCTTTTCTGCTAATTGTAAGTGAATATATTCATATGACTCGGGACTTTTTCCAGGGTGATGAAATTTTCCCTGGTGAACGTGACGCCATGTTATTAACAATCGCACCAAATTCCAATTGAAATGACTGGATTTTAATTTATCATGTTTCTGCATGATTATGGGGAAATTTTCTAATCCATCATTAAATCATCGAATTGAACAATCGTGCAACTAATAGATGTTGCTCATGTAATTTCCTGGACTCCTTTGTTCATGTTTATTTTTCGCGTATTGCATCGTAGTAATTTGGGGTCTCATCTGGCAGCGAAATAAAGGGAAGAATACCGGTAGTCGGTGACCGTGTATTTTTCTATTTCCTCAATATAAATATCGCTGAGTTATGGTACGGCGAAAGCACATAAAACACGCCTTACGTATTTATCAAAATATTGTGATAGCTGGTCGCCAGGGAGAGGCCCAGCTCGAGACGAAAGACGCTGAGGGAGGATTTATTGCCGTGACCGGGGAAAACTAGCGGGGAAGTACCGGCTGACCGATGGAAATAAGCGAGGAAAAACCATCTTCCAAAACCATACCGTCTAACCTACAGGTCAACGTTCAACTTCTTTGGTTCTCCAGATAATTAGGTTACCGACTATCCTCACTGCAGAGGAGATTGCAAGAATTCTCTTACTTTTCTCCCCATTTCGATTAATGCTGATGCGTAACACTCACACCCTCAGTCTTCAAGGTACATACTTAGCTGGGTGATCATTAAACACTTTCATGCAAAATCTTACATTTCATGCAAAATATGAAACTTTGTTGTAAAATTTGGAAGGACGCTAATGGCATCAGCAATATTGACAGGGCGGTTTTTGTCATTACTGACCTTGGTTCCCTCGATCATTAGGCCAACGGAGATCAAAGCCTGAATAGTAAAATGAATAGTGTTTTTAGACATAATCCTTGGACATGAATTCTGACGTTCTTACAAGTCCTGTTCTTCAAATTCCACGATAAACTTGAGGGTGATGATGAACCGATCGTATTCGAACTTCGTTCAAACGACCTCCAATGGTTCGGGAGGGTTGGAGACTACAGTAGAGCTCATTTGAGGAAGGTATACCGCACAGGCGTATACGATAGGATTATGGGAGGATTAGACCTTGTCCGGCAGAAACATCGAGACGAATAAACTTGTTGACCAAGCATAGGAAAGCTGGGGTCAGCTCGTGGCATACTTGGTTGATAGGAGGGGGTCAACAGGGATCGGCGAGGTGCAGGAGACCTCATCCCGGTGGACTTACCAGATTAAGCGACGCCCGGGCGAGTTTGATCGAGTCTCTAAGTCTTTCATTAAGGTTTCCCGGACGGGGGTGAACGGCATTATTATTACGGAACGAAGAACTGCGTCTTGTTTACTAAGCGGGGGTTCGGGACCTTGGGTCCACCAAAAGAAACTGAAGGGGTTGGCGAATGGCGGGTCAACCGGTGATTCATACGCGGTTTTTCTTGTCCTCGAATATATCCACAATATAGACGGCATCAATATCAGCTATTCGCATAATATACCCTAACCATGACATTGCGACAACCTTCAACAAACGACCAGCCAATTTATTCATACAATTCATCGACCGATCACCATTACCAAAAGTCTCGTCTGTCTGATTGCAGGTACGAATCGGGTGAGGTCGCCTGCATCACTAGCAATGGATATGTTCGAGCAACACCAGGGTACCCACATACTCCAGGTGAGTTTTTTTTAGTACCGGAAGCGAGGTTTATTTTCCTGAATATGAATTTCCTATCAAACTGAGATCGAGAAAAAGAGGTTTTAACAGAATGGGGGTATAAGGGCTGGTACCTAGGCTACCGTAAAGGCTCTCGCAGAGATTACGTATCGCTAAAAGGAGACCAAATTTATTTGTCTTATTGTATGATATATATATATGTTGTTTTTTTTTTCTGTTTTCCAGTCGCTCGACGGTTTCGCAATGGCGGTAGCAGCTGATGGAAGGTTTCTCTACATCTCCGAGACGGTCTCCATCTACCTCGGGCTTTCCCAGGTGAGTTTCACCGCGTGTCATCCGCACCATCTGAGGTGGTAGCGGACCCACCCACCTACAGTAGGTGGTGTGAAAGGCGCATAACGTAGTACGTGCCACCCCCCGGTATCACGTACGACGTTTCGGGGGAGGGAGTTAAGGGAGAAACGCCAGAAAGAGGAACACATACATATAGATATATATATATATATATATAATATATATATACCTGCGGAGGAGAGGAGAACCGAAGGTTGTGTTGGTCGGCGGCCATGCTGGCTGCCTGGCTGGCTGGCTGGCTGGTTGGCACCGGAGGCAGAGGCCAGAGTGAGCCTTGGGGCGGGGAGGGACAGGAGAAAGAGGGGGAGGAGGGGGGTTGGTCGCATGCCGCTCACGTAGCCTCTGCACGGCGGCGTGTTCGCCATTCCTAATGCCTCGAAGGGTGTGGAAGGGGTGAGGGGAGAAGGGGGGTTTTGGGTGAGGATGAAGGAGGGAAGGGGGGGGGGGGATTCGTGGGGGGGTCGGTCGGGGCACTGGCTCGGTTCCTCGCGGCCCACAGGGCAATCAATAGGGTGTTTCGGAGATTCTGGAAACTGCCGCCGCCGTTGCCGCAAACATGGCTGCGCTGCCCCCCTGCTGATGCTATAGGTACTGATGTACTCCTGATGCAGGGGAACCACGGCCTATACCCATTGCCATCGTACAGGGCCACCCAGACTCGAGACTCCGAGTGGGGGACCGCGAACGAACGACGCGTACGACGTGTTAACGTGACCCCGACGCCCCCGACGTCGATGACCCCGCCTGACACCTGGCTTACACCGACCTTCGAAAATATCTTGATTTTACTCAGCCAGCATTCAAGTCCTCTGCATCATGGTCAAATGTCAATGGAAGTCGATTGATCAGGACCTAACACATGATATATGTGTCCCAGAATTAGCTGGACATCGTTGGTTTAACTGGTAGCATGATGTCCAGAGATACAAACCGCAATATGCTGTGAAATGTTGTCTTCATTCGGATCATGCATAAAAGATTGTGGGACGTATATATGTCGGTGAACCGTGGCGTGAACTCGTGATCAGATCGTACTCTGAACATGGTCTTTGGTACCATTGACCAAACTATATGCCTCGCGGAGACTAGCTTGGCATCAATAACCGGCAACGGGTATTCCATGGTCTGGTAGACCGTTGAGGGTTCGAGATGATCCAACATGCATGCCGCGCCCCTCACGTTTTGCGATTGACTACATGCGGACCCAGACGCAAAGTTCGTCTACTTACTTGGACTTAAGTCAGTCTAGATCCTCGATGGGTCACTGAGCGCGTTAGACGATCAACTCTCACGCGTTTATAGTATAGAAACGCACGGTTAGCGCGTGACCGGTGGAAACCGCGCGTGCACGCGTCACCGTCGACGGTGTGCTCCAGGAATACGATATCAAGTGGCACGTAGCCGAGTCGCGACTACACGATCGTTGGTTCTTTTATATCGGAAAGCCTGTTCGCTCCCTGACCCCGCGATTCTTCGGTACCCTTCGTTCCTCTCCTTTCCTCTCCATATCCAGGACTCATCTACTCGCACAGTGTGTGAAAATACTTTTATGATGCGACTCTTCAATCCACTGCACACTTAAATGGGTTTGATTTCCGTGGAAGGCTTCGACATGCGTGAGCTGAAGTCTATGCACAATTATCAGCACCTTCCTTGTACATGCAAGACGCGGATGGTGAACGATTGACGTCGTAATGTCACTATCCACTATCCACTATTGCCACGCAGTTGAAGTTACTATCGATATTGCCTCAACGCAAGCGTAATTTTCTTTTGCTTCACATTCTAGGTGGAGATGACTGGATCGAGTGTATTCGACTATGTTCACCAACAGGACCATTCAGAGGTCGCTGAACAACTGGGCCTCGGCCTCACCTCATCCTCGAACTCTTCAGGGCCTCATTCCTCTAGTTCGGGACTAGCGTCGCCGAGTAGTGCTGCCTCTGAAGAACACGGTTCAACGTCGACGGCCAATCCTGACGGTAGCTATGAACTTACTTATTCACATGAGAAAGATTTGAGTTGAGAAAGTCTTTTCGATACTCGCGATCTGACTGTCGAGCTCGCCATGATTCAGGCATGTACGTAACGCATAAATGGCGAGAACCGTTAAACGATGCCTTCAAAGTTGAACCAGTTCGTGACATACCAACCTTGTCGACCTTGAGGACGTTTGCGATTAGTAAGCGAAGCGTCTGGGAGAACTCGACAGTTTTGGGCACGTTCGCACTTAAGCGTGTGCTAGAGTGGACGTGTAACCTGGAATCCGTGACCGGGGTGAAGGGTGGTCAAGCGGCCTAGTACCGGATCGGTTTGCGGAGTTCTGGGGGGACGAAAGGTGAAACGTGGAAGGTATACGATGACGCGATCTGGTGGACGTGCCCCTCGTTCAAGCCACGTGGTAGTTTGCTGGTACGGTGAAGAGGGTTGCACGTCTTATCGCCCCCGTGGTTCATGGTCGCGCGGCACCAACGGGGGCGAAGTGGTGGCCCGGACGGGTGACGCATACGTATATATGCAGCGGCGCCGGGCCGATTGTTATTCCTCGTCTTCCGCGAGACCGCACGTACCTACTGGGAACCACCCGCGCCTGTTAGCACGGCGTGACCATGCTCTCTGCCATCACCAGGAGTCCCAAAGTTTGGTTTCTATACATTATTCCCTACCCCGAATGACACGTAACGCGCGTGATCCGAAAGAACGGACTCCAGTTCAGCGGCCATTTAGAAATCAATTACCAACCATCGGTATTCAATACCATTTATGAATGCCGGAGTATTACCGGATCTGCTCACGAATTGGCACTACCCCGAGTGCCAAATTTCATTCGGTAATACTGGCCCAGTAGAGATAAATTATTTGCCCAAGGTTGGGCAACTACTGATGACTAGTACTGACAAGTGAACATACATGGGGCTCAGCCGGAAGTCAGTTCTGTACTTGGAATACACTAGGCCAATATGGTGTTTCATACTGGCTGCGGGTTATTTCGTGCCGATTCACGGCACCACAAGTTGGCCCGGTGTTAACAACCCAAAATAATTGTTCCAACATTGATTCTGACTTGGGCAAAGCTTGGTTCTTGGTAGCTGTCAGTATTCGCAGCTATGGCATCAATACCGTGCCAATGCCAAGCCAGTTTGCAGTACGTACATGAGGATCTGGAAGTGCTGTGGGAGTACAACTTGACAAACGTAACGTTCAAGATTTCCATACGGTCTTTCTCATAGTATATTTTCTTTTTCAGTCTCTTCGGTGATGTCGTTGACGGCTAGTGGCCTCTACAAAGGATACGACCGTGCATTTTGCGTGCGGATGAAATCGACGCTTACGAAACGAGGGTGTCATTTCAAGTCGTCTGGGTACCGGGTAAGTGTTATCCGTTTCCTTGAGCATCCTACGATTCTATTATACGTTTTTATGGAACGGCACCGCTGCGATAGATAGCAGATCTAGGCGATAGGATATTTCAATAATTCTCTACCACCATGATACCGTTTGCGTGGAAATCTCAGAAAACGATTGTGATAAAGATGGCGATGCCATAATACAAACTAGTGTTAGTAGTAGCTGGAGGTGTAATTGCCTGAATTGGAACATCGTGAGCGGAGGAAGGAAGCCAACCGCGCGTGGCTTTCTGAAGTAACGATGCTCGTTAACCAAAAGTTATAACTTTCCCGATCCTCACTGAACACGTGCTGCAGCACAGTACTATCTGGCAAAGTCCTCGTTGAGCTCAGTATAAATGAAGATATGGCCACATACGTGGACGTGTTCCTCCACCAGCGGTTAGTTAATAACCTGGTAGAATCGTTGCCCGAGACCTCGACTAACACAAACAAATACTGATTTCACGCTTCCAGACGTTGCTCTTCGTCTAATGTATGGTATAGGTTCGGCTCGCACGGGGAAAAGACGGAAATTAAAAGTGACCGATAGGGAACGATCGCCACTTATTCGCATCACAAATTTTTAATCATTTTTCGATACAGGTCGTACTCCTGCTCTGCAGACTGAGGCCTCAGTTCACCTTCAGCCATGCTAGAAAATCCGCACCACCGCTGATGGGGATGGTTGGTCTTGCGATCGCCTTGCCACCTCCCAGCGTCCACGAGATACGACTTGAGACTGATATGTTCGTAACTCGCATAAATTTCGACTTCCGGATAGCTCACTGCGAGCCAAAGTTAGTTAGAATTTCATTATATTTGTGTATTCTTTGTTAGATTATAGGCAATGTGCTAATATGATATTTTAACCGAATGGAATTTCAGGGTGTCGGAACTCCTGGACTATTCGGCGGACGAATTGACGGGGAAAAATTTATACGCTTTGTGCCATGGGGAAGATGCGAATCGGCTTCGAAAGTCACACGTCGACCGTAAGTATTGACTGAATTTTTTCCATTCTTTTTTTTTTTTTCTTTTCTCACCCCATGATGCAGCGCGGTAGTTGACAACTGTTTCTTTAGATCTCATACCGCGGCAGCCGGAGTTATATCTTATACCTTACAAACGTTACGCGACCCTCTAAACGATATGCTCTCACCAGTGTCGTCGTATATTCAGAAATATTTGATATTGTAAACGTTTTTGTCGTAAAGCCAAGAGCCGCGCGCGCTTCCCGCATTTGAGTAAGTCACGTGCCGTGGGCTTTGCTTCTCTTCTTCTCTGTTCTCTCTTCTATCTTCTCTTCTCTACTCTTCTCTTCGCTTCTCTTCTCTTCACTTCTCTTCTGTTCTCTCGTACCCGCGTGTATATCCAGCCAGGATTAGGTAGTTGGTATGCAGGGGGTGCGACGCGCCGGATGCGGCATCTCCAGCGAGTTGTTACTCCCCTCTGGCCTCACCACCCGACTGACAGTCCCCCGGCCACCCTCGTGCGGCTCCCCCTTTACCTCCTAGTCTTCATCTCTCACCCGAGCTACGTCCGTGTAGCTTCACCAAAGTTTATCGACTCCTCGATGCCCTTCCTCACCTAACACTACTTCTGCCAACACCTATACCCCCTCCCCCCCCCCCCCCCCCCCCGCCCCTACCCTACCTTTCAGACCTTATACGCAACTTGCCAGAAGTCGAATCCATTGCGTTTTACTTCGAATCAATTTTTCCCGAGCAAGATCGTTGCCGATCTCCATTCTTTATTTCCTGCTTTCTTTTCCTCTTTTTTTTTCTCCGTTTCTGACCTATAGTAATGAAAAGATCTTTTTCTGTCCTATATACAGTCATCAACAAAGGGCAGGTTCTCACTCATTATTATCGGCTAATGAACAAAAGCGGTGGTTACACGTGGCTACAGACGTGTGCGACTGTGGTTTGTAACTCTAAGAACGCCGAGGAGCAGAACATCATCTGTGTGAACTATGTGATCAGGTATGATTCGCTGATTTAGCATACTTTTCGAGATCTTTTGGCAGCGGTGGATCATGTCTATGTAGAAGAATATTACGTCTTGGGTACTATTGTAATGTTCAATATCACGTAGACCACGTGGGGAAAGTTCAATTATTATAGAATGAAAGATAAAGATGGAAAAAAGTTTTCTTCTCTCATCCATAATGCATCGGAGTATTCGACAAATAATAGCACCTCGACTCCGTTATGACTTGGAATAAGTTCTTCCGATCAATTATTGATTCGATAATCGTGATTCCCAGTTGGTAGTCTCAATTCACACTAATTACTGTATTTATCGTGAACAATTAAAAATCACGTTCTTATTGGGGGAAATCAGAATAAAATTGTCACCGAAGTCGTATTGAATCACACCTAAATATTCTCGACACGTTTACAATCGATATTCAAATATCTATTGTCTGCTCTCAGTGGTCGCGAGTACGAAAATCTTATCATGGATTGCTGCCAGCTTGAGGATGGGGTCACAGGCGTCAAAAGAGAAGATGCTACCGGAAATGATCCTGAAAACGGTTCCCCAGATGCCGACAGAGGAGGTGAGTGTTAAAAAAAAGTCATACAAAACTGGCGATCAGTAACGCGCTGGCATAAAGGCCAATATAAAAGCTCAATTTTTTAATTTATTAGTTCACAAAAAGTATCATGTATAAATACTGAAGTACGACGTCGTTTAAGAGATATTTAGCTTCTGTACCAGAAGCTACGAATCGCCGCGTGTGTTCGTCACGGTTTGTAAACTACTCGTAAGTAAGTAGGTACACTGGCCGAATTGTGGGCTGCTTTTGATGGGAAATAGTTGTCGGGACTCGTGACGAGTCTTTTCATTCGACAGTAAATTATCTCCGCCGTCACAGATCATCGTTAGATCTTTGGACCACGCGAAGGATACCGTATTTCTTTTAAAAGTTTGGTACACACTTGATGACGGGAGACTCGGGCCAACGATCATGGGTTTGTGGGTGGGTGAGATGAATCGAGTCTGTATACGTTCACGTGAATACTGGCAAGGCAAAGCAAGGCATGGCTAAGGCACCCGGGTGCGATCCGTAAAATTCTCCTGCTGGGTACGGGATTCCTCATCAACCGGTGTCTCGTCACGCTGACGAGACCGAATTTGTCGGACGTGAACTGGTAATACAAACACTGCGCTCTATGTATCTCGAGATCGAAACATCGAAAGAGAGCGAAAAAGAGAGGATAGGAGATGAAAAAAATAAAATAAAAAATAAAAAATAAAAATAGTTCTTAAGAGAGATGGAAAGATAGAAGTATAACGGGGAAGAGTCCCAACATTCCCGCTTGGACACGCTCTCAACGGCGGCGTCAGTATCCATAGGCTCCGCGAAGCGCCGCCGACGACTACTTGTAAGTGTAAGTCAAGAAAGATTGTGCAGAGTAGACGGTCTCTGCCTGTTTTGTGGGTGTTCGATGCGGCCAACGCTTGTTATACGGCAAACACGGTTTAACATTGGGTACTTAGATCCGGGTAATAATTACCGTGACATAGGGTGTCTTTGAGAAATGACATCACCTTGAGGTCAACGACTCGAACTCTCGGTCAGCTTATACTGGCTTTCAAATATCGCGCTTTATTTTAACCAGCTTGCACCTGTGCCTTATCGACTTTATTTATTTTTTTTTTTTTTTTTCTCACCTGATTATAGCCCGTTTTTCACAAATCCGAATGAAATCCACCAGAATCGTTTTGGTGAAACTCTTTCATTCAATTCAGTCTGAAGTCTATTTCAGCTAACATTATGTTCGTAGTTCGTTGGAAATATCTGCTTTTTTAATTTCCTCATATTATCCATTTTTGAACTTTTCGCATTTGTATTTTTTTTTTTTAATATTTTTTTCTTTCCTCAAGGAAGTTATTATAATTCCCCTGAAAGTGAAAAGTTTAGTTTTCATTAATTAAATTTCCACGTTTTGAAGTCTAGAGAATCACTTCCGATCATTTTCGGATGGACGTCTGCGTGTGTGCAATGACTGAATGAATGGATTCTCATGATTCTGGTCTTCATCAATGCAGGTTTTCCTAACTTAGAACTGGCCGAATTTTGAAAATGATTGGTCCAGTATTTCTCGAGTTATTCGCGAAACAAAATTTTTAGAAAAAAAACAAACAACGTATTTAGTTCATATCTCGAGAAGGGATCGACGGATTTTCATAATCTTGGTCTCAATCGGCTGGATTCACTTCAACGCAAACCTGAATAAATCTTCAAATAAATCACTTTAGCAGGTAATTAGTTGGGAGGAACATCTATAAACTTTTTACGTAGAAAATCTGCGCGGAAAGTTATAGGTCCGGCCCAACGTGGTTAGCCGAATTATCTGCGGTGTGTGAAAAGTTTAGTTTTCATTAATTAAATTTCCACGTTTTGAAGTCTAGAGAATCACTTCCGATCATTTTCGGATGGACGTCTGCGTGTGTGCAATGACTGAATGAATGGATTCTCATGATTCTGGTCTTCATCAATGCAGGTTTTCCTAACTTAGAACTGGCCGAATTTTGAAAATGATTGGTCCAGTATTTCTCGAGTTATTCGCGAAACAAAATTTTTAGAAAAAAAACAAACAACGTATTTAGTTCATATCTCGAGAAGGGATCGACGGATTTTCATAATCTTGGTCTCAATCGGCTGGATTCACTTCAACGCAAACCTGAATAAATCTTCAAATAAATCACTTTAGCAGGTAATTAGTTGGGAGGAACATCTATAAACTTTTTACGTAGAAAATCTGCGCGGAAAGTTATAGGTCCGGCCCAACGTGGTTAGCCGAATTATCTGCTTGTTTTCTGGGTTATACTTCTGGTGTCATCTTTTAGTTTTCCATTTTTAATGAGCGTTGGGTCGTCGGCCGTATCCTGCGGTTTATTTCCAAGTAATCACGATTATTCACGTTGTGTCAAAGCATTCTTTACAATGAAATAAAACCATCCGTTGATACTAGCAGCATCAATTTTGTATGCAGTGTATATATCGAACTGATATCTTTCGGAGGTTCGAGACACAGAGAAAAACAGAACGTGACTTCGTAGAACGGTTACAATTTTTTGGGGGTTAAAAAATACCATCACAACTGTCGTTTTCGAGGAAGCGAAGAATGTTCATCATCGCGTTGATGTAAAAACTGATGTCGGCATCGTATTTGCAGCACCCTCAAATCCAGGCAATTACTTAAGCCCATGCTTCATACTACACAAATAACCAGTTACTAGATGACCAGTAAACTCTTAGTTCCGAATTTGACGTACGAAGAAGAAAGCCGTAAAATGCATCGTCGCTAAAATCTGAATCCTTCAAGCATCGCTTATATTATCAACACAAAAATATGAATCCGACTCCGCGTGATCATCAAATTAGAATGAAGTGGAAGTTGAAAATATATACAAGCCTCAGAAGAAAACGCTAATAAATTTCCTATTTGACCCTATTTATTGACCAATTTCGACGAATAGTAAATCTGTCAAACGGATGAAGAGTGGTAGGGATAATGAGAGACGCTGTCGTCGAAGGACCAATAAATTATTCCGTTTTACTTGGTTGGAAGTAGGGCGAAGAAAATTACAAGGCACGGAGGAAAGGTAGTTCACAACTTTTCATCACCGTCTTGTTTCGATAGCGTTTGCAATTTTTCTCCAGCATATTTATCGATGTCAGAGCTTTGGCATAGTGCCGAAGTGAGAAGGTGAGATATATATAACGACAACGACTTCAGCTTTCCTATATTACGGACCGCCAAGTTTGCTGTCGCCTCGAGCGTGGCCTAGCCCACAGTCCACTCACGTATTTAATGTTTTCATTTGACTGCACTTGTAATGCACCCCGGTGCGGCCAACTGCCCCTGGGCACTATCTTCCTTCGATCCTTGGCCGAGGGTTTACCCTCTTCGCGCTAATATTGCTTCTAGCCCTCTTCCTTGGTCCCTACTTTCCACCTTTTCCTTTCCACTGCAGCATCCTTCTCTCTGACTTTATCAATCAAAGACTTGGCAGAACTTTACCAGAAGCGCTAATGCCTCTAGTTCGAAACTATACGGAAATCGTAGGTAACGTTCAAGTGTTGATGTCCACAGCAGAAAGTCAGAATAGTATCGTCTTCCAAAAATGTTGTGAACCGTCTGCTGATTCAACATTGCACGTTTGACATATTCGTCTTGCAGAAATCATCGATTTTTATCGATAAATCCGAAGGTGTCGTCATTTAGCATGATTCACATCGCTTGTATTCTTGTACGTATTAATTAGTGATCGCATCAGCTTTGCATGATCGTTGGACGTGCCAGGATCGCGATGAATGCCGGATGCGTTTTGAAACCTTGATTCTTTGGTCAGATCTGAATTTCTAACAACAGAAATCGATTGTCTACTCAAAAATTACGTCTGAACAGTCTCACTTCCCGATCGGCATAGTCGATCGATCTCACGTCATTACAAAGCTCTGCTTTGGTTGATTCAAACCACAATAACGCGAAGTGAGGTTGGATATTTGTATATTCCATTCGCTCAATCGCCACTCTTTACGGGTGTGGTGACACCGATATTTATATTCTCTTGACCAACGGAACTGGCGACCATGCTGCTGTCATCGGGAATAAATTAACTCCTATGCAAATCAATTCGTTAGCACTATACCGAATATATCTATCTCTAGTTGAAATCCAACGTGCATAGTGATCAGGGATTTCTATCTTCATAGCAAACATTATAATCTGGACTTCTTCTTATATTATATGTAGGTACTTTTAACGACCACATATAGATTTGACTTACTTCGTACGGGTGCAGGGGGTCGAAAAACCGAATAACCAAAATTCGTAATCACCGAAATCCGAAAATACAGCGATCCGAATATCGAACTTATGAATAGCGATAATCCAGGATTGTAAAGTTTAGAAACACCAAGAATCCAAAGTACTTTCAAATTGCCGATGCTCATTTATCAGCAAAGATTTTCCTGAATTTGAGAAATAGTACCTACAATACAGATTATGATAATTCAGAATGTTCGATTTGCCGAAAATCTAATTTCCGAATACCTACCCTTTCGATGGTGCAACACTTAGAAGATCCACACACCAATGCTGAAAGATAAGATGCCACAAAAATTACTCATCGATTTACACAAGTGTAGTGGTATCATTTTCGTTGAATAGATTTTTAATAATTATCGGTTACTACTGATGTGGGAAATATTATATGCGGTATCCATTTTCTGAATTTCGTACCGTCGACGATTTCTTTAGTCATTCTGTAAATTTATTTCGATGTTTGATTTTTTTTCTTTAACTTTACTCGGATGAAAATGATTGACTTGATTTCACGGATATTTAGTATTTTCGGCAACCAGGTTTTTGGTTATCGAAAATTCGCCAATTCTCAATTGTATACTTATACGTTCGATGTACCTTCGACATTTTCGTTTTCCATTCTGTTCCATATCGGCTTTATGGAGCTTTTGTACGATACTTGCTTGGATTCTTGGTTTCCGGAACTTTGAAGTTTCGGAATTTTGGTAATTGCAAGCGAATCACACTAGAAATTTCTAATACTGAAACAATTTTGTTTCAGAAGGGCGAAGCAGCGGAGGTCCGACTAATCAGCAACCAGAACACCCTCACCGATCTCCACCCGAGGATGGAGAAGACGCTCCAGGATCCGATGGCGAACCTAGAGGAGGTCGGCAACACGATCACGCGGCCCAACTGCAGCAAGAACCACAGGCGGTTGTGGGTAACGTGAACGCACCAGCCGTCAAACTTCGAGGGCACAAGCGAAAACTAGTTCCAGAAGAGGACAGCAGCTCTGGGGAGGATGAAGACGACGATGAAGTTGCCACGAAGACGACGAACCCAGGCAGAAATCACGCCCTCAGCCCGGCGTCTTCGAACCATTCCGTTCCTGCAGCTACTGATCACGTTACACTTCGCCCCGCAAGTCCAAAGATGCGGCGATCGGAGGGCAGTGATGGAACGGAAGCAACAGGGGCTTCGGTAAAGGACCTGGAACAAGCCATGTCGAAACATCTTCCTGGTGCAACATTAGGGAAACCAGAATCACCGGCACTCCATCAACCCACTGACTTCAGCACTGACGCTTTACTCAAACAGCAACAACAGCGAAGTACGATCCAGTGGATAGGGGCCCATCATCATCTCAGTCATCTAAATCCTCAGCAATCAGCGACTGCACCACTCCCAGCGTCCGCTCTTCTTAGGCAACTTTACGCGAACAGAGAAAGTGTCATCAGAGCCAATGTTCACGGTATCACGTCCACTGGGTCGAGGGCACCACCGAGTGGAGTCGCGTATTATGCCGGTGAAAATCCTCAGAATGGACCATTACCCACACCACCTGGTTCGGAAGGCTCGTCAACTTACGGTGAACACCAGTTCGTCCTTTCAGCTCATAACCAGAAAGCTCCTTCGGCTACTAGCGGTGCTGACGCTTTTACAAGTCTAGTTTCATCATACTCTGCAGCTGGTGGTTACGCTGTTGATTATCACTCCGCAATGACACCACCGTCCTCGGTATCGCCAAGGGATAAACATCCCCAGCAACAACAACAGCAGCAATTACATCCTGCCAGTGTTGTTGGAAGTTATGAAACATCGGTTTACACAGATCCGGTACTTCGGCATCAGTACGAACCGGCCCAACCATTACCGTTAAAACCCCAGGTTTACTCGGCTGCTGTACATCCGAGTGCTCTGGATGCGGCTGCGGCTGCTTACGCTTCCGCGAGTCTTGAACAACCACAATTTTATCATCATCCAGCAGCGGGTGCTGGTTTTCATTTATATCATCCCTCCAATAAGGCGACATCTAATAGCTGGTATAGTTCAGCTTCTTAGTAGCGTCGAGATTGCGTGTACTTAAATTTTTAGAAACATTAGAAACGAACCCAAAGGCCCCACGTGCATATCATTTCCCCTTTCCCTCCCTGGAAACCCTGACAGATTTTAAAGGCAAAAAAATTTAACCTCATAAGATGCGGTTAATTTCTATATTTGCAAATTTCATTACCCCAAGCACGACGACCCTATATGACATTTTTAAGGTTCACATTATTGTATTATAAGAAGACAATTTATTTAATTACGCTAACAATAAGTTTCGTTTTTATTCTTATTTTTATTCTTCCAATCATTCGTATACATACGGGGTCGAATGTATAGCCGAAAATTCAATACTTTGCGACTATCATAACGTGAAGTCTCTTGAAAAGGGACACCTCGTCGTGAGAAGGTTTGTGCAATTATCGGTCCCCTCCCCCGTTAGTTCTGGACATTAAGTTGTATTCGTGCTGGTGCTAAATCATTTTCTGAAAAATAATAATTTTAACAACAAAATGTGAGTGACGCGGGTGCGGTGCTCCGCTTTAGCAATTATAAGGCAACGTGCTCTGATATAACCACCCCCATTTTAGATATTTATTTAATTGTTAGTACTATTTATGTTATTGGATATAAATCCAAATTTGTTTTATTCTTTTGTTAGACAGCTTCGTGGGTTATTATAAAATATTATTGATATAATATCGTGGAACCAAAATACCTAATTCTTGTTTTATCATTTATATATACAATGTTGTGTACATATTTGTGTAGGTATATATATATATATACATTATTATACATACGAAATAATCAACGCATATACCCCCCCAATTGACGTTACAAAAAAAATTATTAGAAAGAATACAAAAAACAGAGAAAAAAAGGAAAAAAAAAAATAATACAAAAAATAAAAGAAAATTACAATCGAATATGTGAGTATGTAAATCGTTCTACGCTAGAGGCTTGTACAAAATACGTGGTAGCAGTAGATTGTAGTTTAAACTTACAATTAGCGTTTACGAGGACGAAATGGTGACGCCAGAATTTTGGAACTCTGCAGGTTCCTGGGTTCCCGAATTTTCGATCTCTATACGAACTTTTAATATATGATTTGAGAGATCTATAGCGTTCGTATCGATCGCTGCAGTTCTTTTTTATTCCCCAATTGCATTTCCGAGTCAATCGAATTGCTAATATATATATAGGTCCTATATACCTATGTATAATATAAATGTTTGTATAACTGAGTACTTAACCAAGTCTATAGGATCGATTAATCCGGCGATCATTCCGTCCTCCGTTGTACATAAATTACAAATGATTTTAAGGCGTTGAGAGTATGTGTCATATTACTCCAGCGCTTATATCAATCGTCAACTGTTACGTAGGTTTACATGGAAAGAAGAAAAAAGAAAAGAACAAAAAAAAAAGACAGAGAAAAAATCCCAAAAAAATAAAATAAAAAGGAAAAAAAAAACTAGACGATGAAGAAAGAGAAGAAACTTATTAATCACAGCCTTGCGACTTTACTAATTGCTGTTCAGTCAAAGACTATAAGCTAAGCCCAGTGCAATAATTCTGATGTACAAGGATCATGTACGAATTCACGCCATATTGTTAGCACGGAGTAAATGTGTATGGAATTTACGGGATCAGGAAATTACTCAATGTTAATAATTCTGATCCTTTATTTACGCTCACTGTGTCTGGTTTATAGCCAGCGAGGTTTTAAACGTGGACGCAAAAGCTCCGGGCCAGATGTACCTATACATATTGTAAGTAAACACTCGTCAAAATGCTATTGATATTTCGATGAATTCAACGCTAGTTATTAATATCAGCTATGCGCACAGCGGCATGTGATACTAATACATATATGTTATTAAATATCACATCCGCTAATGAAAGCATAAAATATGTTCTGGCTTTATACGCCTATACTTCGTTACTATAGGCACTTATATATATATATATATATATTATCGTTTTTATTCACTCAGACTGTACAGAATCAGTTCATCTAAAATCGTACTAGGTATGTATAATACATACATAGGTATGCCCATGTGTTGATATATATGTACATGATCATAGATATGTATGTATATGGATGTGTACAGGGGCGATGGTATGTATACCGATTGGTAGGTATATGAAATCGCCCGAGAATCAATAATCATATATGTATGAAATTCGCGTATAGTTCCAGTTCTCTGTAATAAAGTTTAGGTCTGATTAAAATTGTAAATTTTAGTTTATTTTTGTTATCGCGATTACATGATGCTGCAGCCGTACAAATATAGTTTTCGTATATTGAAATTCGTATAGATTAATTAGTTCAGATTTTACACGTTTGTTATATTATTATATATCGACAGTATGACGCACTATAGGTATCGGTATCAACATTTTAACCCTGCGTTTCAATATTTCATCCGTGATGATTAATTTTAACGCCCCACATATTCTGCGCTACTACTGTTTTTCGCGAATATCAAGTATTTCACAATTGAACTTGGTTCATGTGTTTCTTTGTCTTTGACACTAAATTATAAACTATCTGAGCCCGGCTCTTTTCTTTATAACGCAGAATTTATATCGCAAAACAGAATGATCACATGGTCAGTCATTTTCCAATTTGCAGCATTCCATGTTTTCGAGTTAATGACTCGAACCGTCAGTCATGCAGCTTGTAAACATTCCTTACCGATTGACCAACTGATGTCCATAAATTTAGGTACCTACATGTAGTCGTCCGAATGAAAATCTGCTATAAAACGGATGGCCTCTTTTATTCAAACATCGTATCGAAATTAGGATGATATTATTATCTTTTGTTCGGCCCGTTGTCGTCTTCGCTTTCCATTTTAAATTTGAATCACCAATAAACATTCGTGCCTGTTGCCTCGATAATGGATTTTTTTTGTTCTATTAATTCGATTTGTATAATGAAAGACGAATTTTCGGAGAACATGAATGGTGAATATCGAGACCGAGGTTTTGCTAATTATCGCAGCTTAAAAAAGAAAATGATGAAAAATATTGGGGCACAGGATGCGTCGTTGTCGTTGAACGTCAATATTATAGAATATGTATAAATTTAGTGAAATTTCGTGCAACTACCACTGGGCGCATCAAGAAATTCATATGTGTAATGTATAATTTCATGGTCGCGTCATTTTATCTGTAAAACTGATATTTTATGGTATAGGCCAAAGTACTGGACCCTCTGATGAGATTAATAAAGATTTTTACATTTCTTACAGCCTAAATGATTCTTCGTAATAAAATTGATCAATCGCGTTCGATCTGTTTCGTTACACATCGAAAAAATTACACGTGCCCAAAAAACGGAGGAAAATATAAACGAATAAAGAAATTTAAAAAAAATAAACTAAAAAAACAAAACAAACAACCAACACGAGTGTCGCATGTATACAGACGCTTTTTTATTTCCACGACAGAGTTCTTTTATGTTAATGTAATGTTCTAAAGAGAAAATATATAGATAAATGCTAAAAATGACTCAAATGAATTTCTTTAAATATAACTACACGTAATTTGTATCTCAATTCCGATTACTCCATCAAACTCTCTCATTCCTCAAATCTCCTTCCCAGTGATATAGGCGTATATAAATTCTATAAAGTAACGTATTATCTTCGAATAAGATTTTGAATTTCAAGGGGATATATGAACTACGATTTTCCACTTGAAATTTTTCAAAGCAATTTTCTCAACAAAGACGTATTTAATCAATATGAAATTGATAACAGCGGTAACAAAGAATGGAACAAAGGCCATGAGACTCTCGAATTTTCAAAAATTAAAAAAAAAGTTTAAATTATTACAAGTTTTGATAAACAACATGTAAAACTTTTCGTCGATTTTTCGAAATCAAAGAGTGTGATGCCCTTTTTCGATCCTTCTTTATCGCCGTTATCAATTTTACATTGATCGGATATGTTTTGGCCAAGAAAATAGCTATCGAACATCGTGGTTCATTTTCCTCACAGAAAAACACATACAGCGCTACCTATGGTAATGTCTCTAAACTTCGTAGTGAGCATTCTCTAATTCCAATCGGCAAGGTAGAGCCCCTACTGTGGCTACAAAGCTGATATTTGTAGTTTAGTTCCATAACCTCGATTT
This sequence comes from Ametastegia equiseti, assembly GCA_963989295.1. NCBI lineage: Eukaryota > Metazoa > Arthropoda > Insecta > Hymenoptera > Tenthredinidae > Ametastegia > Ametastegia equiseti. The sequence continues at coordinate 12,618,783 of OZ022389.1, read as the reverse complement.
GTTATGACGTTTTGTTTGGTTAATTACCACGCATTATTGTATTACAACACATTGATGTGCGGTCGAGGTTGCGTGGCCAATAGATTATAATCAGTGAATTTCAGCAAGCTGGTAGATGCTGGGTAACAATTTAATCGCCAAAGTATCATTACTTTCCTGAATAAAATAACATAATCAAACATGTGGGTATTTGGTTATGGCTCGTTAATATGGAAAGCGGATTTCCCATACGAGAGAAAATTAGTCGGTCACATAAAGGGATACGTGAGAAGATTTTATCAGAAAAGTACAGATCACAGAGGAACACCGAGTAGGGTTCGTTTGGATAACAAATCATAATATTATCCCTTCATTCAGTCACTATTCTAACTTATCGAACCAACTAATTTATTTATTTTTCAGCCAGGACGTGTAGTCACTTTACTTTCCTCGACTAATTCTAAAGACGAGGTATGGGGAATGGCCTATAAAATTGCAACAGAAAATGTTGACCACGTCGTCAATCACCTTGACTTTAGGGAAAAGGGCGGATATGAAAGAAAGACTGTTCTATTCTACCCCTGCAATCCGCCACGACCTATTGATCCGTCCACTTTGAACACTAGCTTTTCGTCAACCAGTAGTTTAACTGAAAATCCAAAAGTTCCTGTTACTCCGTCCGCCTCTGAGGAGACACCGTTTCAACTGACTATTTACATAGGAGGCGAGGATAATGCAAATTTTGCCGGTGCTGAAGATATGGACGAAATTGCTAGACATATTTTGGTTTCGCATGGTCCAAGCGGAGCGAATATTGAATATCTTTATAAGTTAGCTAACGCGATGAGGATGATTGCTCCTGGAGTCAACGACGAACATTTATTCAGTCTTGAAGCCAGAGTGAGGAAATTAGAGGAGGAAAAAGAATCTGAAGTACTTTCGGTTAACCGACCAAAGTTTTGTATATGTAAAGATTGACCTGAGTCTTCTAGGAAATTATTTAACTTAGGAATATTCAACTGAGGAAAATTAGTTGCCAATTTATTCTCTCTTCATATCAATGTCGAGCTTTATATCGAAGGGAATATTTATTCATTCAATACTTGCTAGTTTGTATTATAGGATTTGTAAGGGAAAATGAAACTGTAATTTCTTATCGATTTTATTGGTAATCGTGTCTTGTACCGGCGAATAAAAAAATGCTGTTATTTCTAGGAAAGTAATTACTGAATTTCAACACTTTTGCAGTCTACGCAGTTACACCCCCAGTTCGGTAAACTATAAAAATGAATTAGAATAGATTCAGATGTTCGAAATTCAACTCAATTTTTGCTTTCTGGCATCACGAGCTAATTGTATTACATCGTCGAAAAATTCGTCTTTGTATTATCGAATTACGCTTATCAAACTATTATCGATTCAAACGAACACCAGCATTGCGGGGTTTCGTGTGATGGTAAAACAGTCTCTGAATCATTTCACAGCCCACACCTTACGTTGATAAATGGAAGAGCTGTCGTCACTGATTTTAAGTCGATAATGTAGAACGGTACCCTCTTGCAGTCACATCATGAATATTGAAAGACGTTATACTCGAAGTGAAACAGCATAAAGTGACATAATTATTTTATTTTCATATTTCAACTACCGTACTAATTTTATTATGTAAACAGGCCTCGTTTTTTTCATTCACGTACTCGCAAAGCTGGATCTACCTTACCGACTGAATAGCGTTGGGTAAAATCAACTGCCACGCACGCCGATTCTGTGGCAGGTGACATATTTGGGCACTACGGCCGGCTGCCAAACCGAGCAGACATTTGGTTCGGACTGTTTACTCCATGGAATGTCAGTCAGTGGTGGTGAATTTGTTTGGTTATATTTCCCGTGCTTGAGTTACAATTATAAATGACTTTCCAGCTTTTTGTCATCCACACAATTAACGGAGTGTAATTTGTGTAGTTTCATCACGCATCTTTGCAGAGAATCAGCCAGAGGTGAGTCGTCATTGTTATTTACCTACAATCATCGCCACTCATGTCAGGCTAACATAAAACAAGAAAACACTTGTTTCGCTGATATTCTAATACTAAATCAAGAGAGCTTCGTTGGAATAGTTTTTCCAATCAAACTCAATTCTCGATATGTTCATTTATTCTAACTTCTACGTATCCACGATCAGTTCACGAGTATTTTTAGGTTAACCAGAAAACCTAACCTCACATTTGTGAATCCCATAAGCATATTTTAGACAAATTTCTGTAAGATAAATCTGAATCAGTTACTGAACAATGTGGCAATGATCAAAATCACTCTGCCATTTACTGATAAAATTTGCTTGAGAAACGTTAGTGGTTTTTCTGTCTAATCTATAGGCCACAAGAGGTATGAAAACACCATTGTTGATGAGAGAATTACCTGTTTGCACAAAGAGATTCATACAAGTTGTTCCATTGTCTCATATTCAAACGTTTGTGCTATATTGTATGCTTCGATCCGATGATGAGAGATCAGTTCATCGCATTGTCGTTGATTATATGCTTCGGCCGACTCACAAATGGGGCCATTCATATGCCAGGAAAGGTGTGTTTTGACCTAGCGCTGTGTTGATTATTTCATTGTTACTTGAATTGTCCTCAGTTTTGAGGAGAGATTCTATTTCTCTAGATTTCAGGATTTGGCAAAGTTTTGTAAATTCTGTCTACTACTCTATCAAGCCTTTATTACGTTGGCAACGCTGTTTCCATTAGTGGAACATTTGTACAATATTTGAGCCAAAAGTTAGTTTATCGACAAATACTAATCATTTTCTACTTTGATAAAAGCAATGTCGATTATCTAAATACATTTACAACTTTTTCACTTGGTATTATATTCAGAAAATAGCAATAAATTTTGATATTGTGATCTGTATAAATCGTCTTTCAAAAATGTCATTATACTCACTCCCACTGTGCAAACAATGACAGTTTATTTTTGAGAAAACTATTTTTAGTTTTCTTTAATCAAGGCAATCTTTGGTAAAACGTTAACGAAACTAGATTCTTAATTTTTTTTACATAATTTCAACAAATCTTATTGAAAATTCTCTGCTTATAGAATTCAAATATCGTTAGTATGCGTATTGATTGATGAAAATAATACCTATATTCTGCGCTAAAACTGTACATCTAAAATATGCAGACGGAATCTTTCGCAGAAAATTTCTTGCGCGTCACTGCAAAAGGTTTCTTGTGTATACACCTTCATCACAGAACGTTGATATTTATTTCTCAATCGACATATGGTTAACATTCTCTAGATTTTTATGGAAGGAATTTTAGATTGAAATATTTCAAATTCATCTAAAAAATTGAAAAAATACATTTTTTTTCAAATTTCACGGCACTCCCTTTCGAAGAAAAAAAGGTCCTACGATACGGAATGCAGATTTTCTGTTTTAACACCAGCCAACTAAGAGATTCACGATAGCATCTATACTCGTGTCGGTGTGTACGCCTATTGATTCAGCACCGCTGTGCATCTAACTTTCACAATACTCTCGCCCTTATAAGGAGCAGAAATGTTTACACAAGGCTTACTTCTCGTATATCCTCGTGAAAAATGCCGCTTTATTCAGAGTTTACTCACGAATGGATGTAATTTGATCAGCCGGATTGGCAATTTGCATGATCAATCTGAAAAGTAATGCTAATGTAATTTTATCACGTCAAAGGGCTTTTTCAATCAAATATTGGAAAAATTGAGATTTGGAGAATCAAATCAGGCTTCAACAAACTCTCTTCTTTATTCCCTGGCACGGCTTCGGATTTAAATCAATATTATCAATGTTGCTGCGTGTGTAATAAATAATGGTATGCGAAAAAAAAATTCGTTTTTTAGATTTCCGAACAGTAGATTGTTAATTACAAAAGCTTTCATGGGTATTCCAAACGTTCGAATTCTGAGATTCTTTTTTTACGTTTGAATATTCATGAATAATCCTGACAGCAAACTCGAATTTTGTTAATAATTATAGCCTTTGATGCCGGATCTTCTATATGAAAACGTGTTATGAGCAAAGCAATCAACAAAACGACAACCAGCTTTTTTTGACTCCATCTTATTAAAATAAGATTCATGATTTTCCCATATCTGTCAGGTTGAAAAAAATTTCAAATTTGCCCCGAGGGTATCCTCATCACGAAACATTGGTTCACATATATACCCGTGTGTACCTACCCATCGCGGAAGAAGAATTGTACCATCAAACATTCACGTTTCATCGCAGGCTCTCTCTTCCTCTCTTCTCACATTCTGAATAATTCTCACAATCTAATCGAGAAAAATTTCCGAATGAGATACCCTAAATTTACGATAGCAAATGTTAAATGAAAAGAAGTCTAGTTCAATAGCACAAAAATTATCGAATTATCGTTACTCCGAATTCGGCAAAGTTTGGAGGAAAAAGTTGAACGTTGAAAGTATACCTTTATATTAATTGGCATAATATTCGCCAGCCGCATTTCCAATTCAGGTTCAAATATATCTTCATCTCCGTTATTCTCAACAGTAGTGACATTTCAGCCGAGTCACCTATACGCCGCTAAGTTTACTTGGTCCTGAACCTAACGCCGGTCGTTTTCCCTGTTTTATCTCCCAAAGGTGTCGTTCTCTTAGAAACTTTTGATAAGACTCTTCGTTGATTTGTGTTGTTTCTTGGATGCTGTTGGGTTGTCACAAAGAGCCCATTCCACCACGTAATAATCTAGCAAACAATAACTGTCGGTTTGGATCGATGAAACATGTATTTTGACGAATAAGTGAATCAAGAGTCTTCTTGCAAAAACTTTTAGGACATAGATAGATCGGTGATCAATTTTAGACCTTTTTTTATTCGATAAGTTCGTTCGGTTCAGCCCCTGTTATATTATTTACGTAGAATTCGTTCGAATCGCCTTTGATCCCGTACTTGAGGAACGATTCCACATCTTCAACCTTCAGATTTGTTCTCATATTTTGAGTTATGGAATGAAAATTTTAGGCACGCAATTTTCTTCCCAACCGCATGCATAAATGAGCTGTTTGATATATCAAAACTGGGCAACCTGTCAGCCACAGCTTCGCGCATGTACATAAATTCGCCGTAAACCTGCGTATAAATACATGCAAACGTCCTGCCACGTCATTACAACGAAAGCAACGAGCTGCTCCTATAATCTTCGTAGTAATACCGAAACATTATATAAGGCACCCAAACTCGGTGAAGAACATTCGTCTGAATGCAATTGTAACAGAAGATGGTGGAAAAAAATCAAGGCTTGAAAAGTCAGCTTGAAAAATATCTATTCAGCTTCTAAGATGGATTGGCTCAGCTCAGACTGGAGCTTTACATCGTCGGTTGTAGTTTGTGTCTAAAAATGTCTAAGGCACTGCAAATAGCAATAGTCTACACGGCAACGAGCGCTTGACTTACAGCCAGTAGAGTCTGAAAGAATTCTTTTTATTTATTTTCTATGCTTAAAACTAGGCTGAAACCGTGAAGAAAGTTGCATGTGTGACTGCTGCTGCTATTCGTATACATATAATTGGGTCAAGCCGTCGTTTATTTCGCAGTCTGATTAAAGAAACACAAGAACTCCAAATCACTCCAAACGTGGAATAATTCTGCACGATTCGGAGCAAACTGCATGAGGAAACTTGAGAAACGATTTAGCCGTTCGTGTTTTAGAATTCTTCTATTTCCTTTTATTTGATTCAGTAATCATTAGTCAACGTATTTTGAATGATAATTGTACGTTTCTGGAGGATATTCGTAATATTTTTACCTATAGCTCAGATAAAGTGATCGATCTTCTGCAGTTCGACCATATTTTATTAGCTTTATTTTGTGGGTCTATAAATTATAATTAGCATGTAAATTGATTCAATTTATCACTCGTGGGATTGCAGCTGTGAGCAACTTATAACTTTATACGGAAATTAATCGGAATTAATGTAGACGTACATACGTGTATGTGAAAATAAAGCGTGTAAGAAGCGGTAGATATCGTTGCTTTTTTCTTCACATCGCTAGTGGGTACTATAATCCGGTTATTTTGCTCTTTTTATTTTAGTCTACGATCGTAATTCATATACCTATAATCCGTATAGCAGTCTATAGGTTTATAATTTTAATAAATCGCGTGTTCAATTGCCCCGACAAAAAATTCAAAACTTTTATGACATCGTATATAATTACCTCAGAATGCGGAGATGAAACAGGTCGTATATGTTGTTTACTCTTATAAGACTATTCGATGTCTATAATACGTTACGGTCTAGTCTCCAAATTAATAAGTTTCACACCTCGCCAGTTTTGCCCATATCTTGTTTTCAATATAGTATATACAGCAGACGAAATATTTTTCTTGTTTCGAGAGTCAACACGATATAACGGTGTATATCCATTCAGACATTCAGACTGTGTACCTACTCGGGCCGAAAAGAGATTGGAAGAAAGCACCGTACCTTATACCGTCCCTCAGAGTATCGAGAAAACAGAGAAAACAGAGAAGAAAACAGAGAGAAAAAAAAAAAAAAATGGGAAAATAAAATGAGTCAAGTAAAAGGAGCAAATCTTTGTTATTGCGTTTGGACACTCTTGGGGGATGACATTGTCGATCTACGACCTATATCTATCGATCTCCATTCCAGTTGACCGTTCGAAATTAGCTCGAGTCTTTGACCCGGTTGACCGCATGTCGATTATTTCTCTCGCCTTTTCCGACTTCTACAATCCTATATAGCTGCAGATCCTATTCCGCGGTTCTCTTTTCTCCACACTATATGGCAAGGTGTTTCAGGGAAACACTCTCATTTGCAGTTTCACACTTGTGATTCCATCTGGGCAACTGTCCTTGGACCAATTTTTCTTTTGTTTCATTCTACTATCGTTCCTGCAGCACCAGAGAGTGTCCCTTCGATAGCAGAGAAACTTGTTTCTCACCCCCAACGATCTGCAGCCATAGGTATGGATATCTTCGATCGATTTATTCGGTTCTATCACACCGGTTTGTTGATCCAACTGGAAATCGATATACGACTCCCTTCTTTCCCTCTTGTCCTCAGCTTCATGTAAGAGATGTGACGCTATATTGTATTCGTGTATCGCACCGATACGTATATACACGAGATCCATCTTGATGTGGCCATACTCGGCAATATGGAAGGCGAACGATTGGAAACAAGTGCTTACCCTCCTTCGTGCAGAGAGAAGAAATGCTGACGAGCCTGTTTTCTGCCCTTGTCATTCCCCGTGCGATCGGTGAGAGACTTGTTTCTTAGTTTTCATGTATTATGAAATTCTGTAATACATAAAGTTTGTTGAGAAAATTTCATCCCTGAAATCTGAGACTTTGATATTTTATTCATACCGATAGAACTGACGGTAAATTGCTCCTACAGCTTATTATCTACCATCTATTGGAAGGTTTTCTATTCCATGACAAAGTACAATATCAACCAGGAAATAATTTACCGATATCGGAATATAATACCCGCACCCGACTGTATATAATGATTTCTTCGTTTATTAGCCGATGGTATAGGAATAATTAATTCTGATATAAAGCAGCTGTAGATCACAGCTTTCCAACACGAAGATGCGAAACTATATAGATTGAAGTAACGGTAAACGATATAACGATATATTTGAACTTCTCAGACTATAAGGTTTGCCTCAACCCTTTGACTTTCAGACATAGAAGAATTGTGCGGTTATCAGTGCAGAAATGGTGTCCGGATACCATATAATAGGCAATTTATTTTCACGTTCTACACATTTTCGCATGTGACATGCAGAAGTAAATGCTTCTTTCGTTCTTCTCGATCTTTTCATCCCATATTTAACTCGGAAAGCCTTTTAACCATTATATGATTTACTTAGATGTAGGTACAGTATGTATGTGCAAAATGGTCTGTGTGAATCGTTCCAAGTCATTGATTTTCATAGTTATCATTTCATCTTCCCGCATTTAAGAGAAGAAATTTTTTCCTGTACACTAATTCTTGGACATGAATGTCGCGCCGCGGGTGCTAAAGGGTTGAATTAATTTCTGTCTCATGTTTCGAGGTTTTTTATAAAGTTAAAAAAATACGAATGCATCCGATGTTTACTTTCACTCTTAGTTGACGACAATGCGGTAATGGTGATAAACCCATTTCAATTAAAGCCTCGCAAGGGTATTTCGGCCGTTAAGTAAAGTGGTTCAAACGGTAATTTCTCACAGTTGAGCCTCATCCGTCAATGCTATACGTTCATAGCAACCGAGACGATGTAGCCGCACCATTAGCCATGAAGGGATCGTATAGACACTTTCTTTCATTTACCGATCGAAGTGAGACAATATCGGGTTTTCCAAGGGCTGAATAAGGTCTCAAGTCTGAAGCCCTAAGCCTCCAGCGTGGGTGCATATATGCGAAAGTACAAAAGTTCGTATACATAACATTGAAGTGCAGGGGGTGAATCACCGTCTATAATACCAGAGTTTCGGACGGGCGTCGAAGAACAGCTTCTGGACATGCGCAAGCGTCTCGACGGCACAGCATGCGTCGGACCTAAACGTCAGTGTTGACTGTTTTCTCTCATCTGACATCCACAGTCCGCGTGGCTCCTTTTCGCGGCGTGCATTCGTTCATCTATATATTATATGTATTAAATTTATCTCGTAAGGAATATGTGAAAGAATCATTCTTATCGGTCAAGAAGGTTCAGCAACGAAACGTGATACAGATATTTATCCTCAGTTGCTCGTAGTCTGGACCAACATCCTCCGATATCATATTATAATTCAAGGTTGTGCCGAGTGCGTTTCTCCGCGTGTGAAAGTGCTCGTCACTACTCTCACATATATACTTTCGCTGTCGGTGTTTCCGATCCGTGGGTTGCATCTCGTTTCGTATTCATCGTTGCGTTAATCGGTGCGTGTGTGTTGATTTTTCTTCCTTCCGGTCGTTATTTGTGATATGCGACACTTTCTGGGGAACAAATTATTTGTCTGAAAAGTTCCAGGCTTATATCATGAATACGTCTTTGAGTTTGAGCTTGCAACGATTTCGAAGGTAGGTGCGCCCAATTAATAAATCAAAATCTACGATCATGGATATATTATGATATTATAGCGTGTCGCGATGGAGATGATCAAATTTATTCTACTTTTATGTTAAAACACGCAATTTTATATTCAATTCGAAATTAATTCCTCGTTTATAAATTTGCTGATCAATGAATAATAATAGCATTTTTTGCTTTTCATCGAAATTATTCTCATATACACGATATAATATGTCGGGGTTCGTTATTGGCTGTATATAACTAATCGTAAGTCATCGCATGCTTCATGCGAAATGCCGTGTTCGTTTATCTTCCCCAAGTCAATTAGCTTGTTTCGCAACAAACAAGTTTTCGGACTTATCGATGGTGATGAAAGTTCGAAACTTCGAGGTCTAAGTTCTTTTTTTTTTTTTTTCTTTCTTTTTTTACGCGAGAACCTAATTTCTGTACCTGCGGCTTAATTAGCTCGGAAAAATACGTCGATTTTTCACAATTATCAACGGACAAACTCATTCTGAAATTGTCGCTTCAGGCTTTGCTCCGAAAGAGTCGGAAAAAAAATTTCAATCTGCGGATAAAAGAAAAAATGCATCAATCAAGAAGACCCGCGATTTCTAAGCTATCTCTCCACTGCGTAAAAAGCTCACAACTTACACCGACCAAAGTATGCATGAAGAGTTTACAGTTAGATCGCGGCCAATCGATTTGCGATACACATGACATTTGACCGTAGAATAGCAGCGGAATAATATAATGATTCACAAATAAATGTATAACGTATTGCTTAGCGCGTTTCAGACAGACACGCGTCTAATCACTTTGTGAATGACGTTGGGAAAAGTTTTTGCCGATTTTGCGCTGATGCTTGAATTATACGGGTTGCTTTGAGCAGTTCTCATCTGCAGATGCCAAGTAATGACAAGCAGCTAGGGGGGAAAGAACAGAGAATAGCTGCGACTTGTACATCAAGGCTTTTAAGAAGATTTGAATTCAACCCCTGAAAACATTGCTGGTGCTAGACGTCATTGTCAGATGCTGTTTGATACCCGAATTACGTGTACCTACGTCTGTCGGAAATAATCCACTGCGGTTGTAGATAAAATAATCGGCCAACGACATACGTAATTTCTTTGAAAAAAAAATTAAGAAAAAAAAAAAAAAACGAACCGTTACATACCCCGAGTGTTATTTTCATAATTCCTGATAATCGTGATCAGGTAGAGTTTTTAATTCAACTAATTGAGTGGAACTATCCACACGAATAAATTTCAACGAAGGGTTGGAAAATTTCTGCTAATTGGACTGCGTCACGCCACTTATTTAAAAGAAATTTATTCCGCTCTTTAAGGATAGTTTCGAAGGGATTACTCCAAGACAAGTTTCTGTTTTTTTGTTTTTTTTTTCTCAGTTCTAAAGCCATTAAGTTATCAGACTACGTGCCTCGAACCGCTAATTGAAGTTTCGAATTGAAAATTCTTGGCAAATTTATCCGAACGTGATTATTAAATGAGCGATTTATTCGGGACCCATAAAAGATGAGTTATTGAGGAGCTTCGGCTTTACGGTGCCATTAAATTGGGATGAGAACGTTTTACACAGATTATACCTATACGCGATGTGTAGGTGCCTGTATAGATAATATTGATTTTATTTCACAAGACCGGGTTAAGCGGTTTTAATATTTTCTTCCAATCGATTTGTTATACGAAACATCTTCTCATCGCAATTTATTAACATCAATTTCAATCGACTATCATTACGCAGAGAAAAGTTCACGCAATACATCAACACCCGATCCATGTAGGAATTCTGTCCAAAAATGTTGATTAAATTTGAAAAATTCTGGGATGTATAATTGAAATTGAGAAAAAAAAAAAAAAAGTTTCGCGGGGAACTTGCGCCTGAATTCTCTGGTCGATCACATGGCTCGAAATTGACTGATCTAATTTACGATGCCATTAAGGCGTTCTTTCCAACCTCATTCAGCCTTCAATCCCAGTTTTTTTTTTTCCTCATCTTCCATCAACCGTGTTAAAAGAACCAATTGTTCTTAACCGCCCAACTGATAAAGTCAAATAATTTGCTGCTCGCTTTGCTGAAAATATATAAGCATATAACATCCGTCGCGATTGCTTAATAAGGTCAAACTCAGTTTTGTGACTACGATGCATACGTATATGAAGTGGTCAGAAGAGAAAAAAAGTACCATCAGAGACGAAATGAACAATTCTTGGAGAAATAGTTTATTGTATTCGTGCAAACAGACTGAATGCACAACCCGGTCCTTTTCACAAAATCTTTCAAATTGTCACTCACGGGCCCTTTTTGCTCTGACCCCTTCAATTATACTGTGTATTAAAATCTCATGGATGCAGGATACGTCGTTGTACCTATAGACTTCTTGAAGACCGTTTCTCACACGTTATTATGATAGACGGATTATCTACCGCAGAAACATCACGTTTCGAAGAAAACCGTGAGGTATATTGATATGGACTAAAAGAGAATACGAGTATGCGGGGTGTCCCGCGAATGGAAAGAGTTTATAGACAAGAGTGAGGTCACGCTCCAGTTAACACGCGTGACGTACCTTCCTTCCGCCCATGCGTGTGGCTAGGCAATGGATATTATTAAGGTCTGAGAAGTCACGCTATAGTATTATTATAGGTATATATAGCAGAGAAGCATTCGCAAGCTTCTGTCACTCGCTCGGTCACATATGCCGCGTACGTGAGTCATAATTCATAAAACGAACACAAGTTCCTAGATAAAATTCTTGCGCTTGTGGTTCAAAGTTTCTCTCTTTAAACCCGCCATCTTTACCATATATACCTACGGTCCAAGACGCGGTGCAAGAAAAACATACCATATCTCAAAATACGATTTTTCTCATATCATGACTTTCAACTTCAATTCAAGATATCATGTTTTTCCCTGAGGTATACATTTGTAACATTTATTTTTTATTTTTTCACGGTCGGTTACTATAATTCCTTCATCTCATCCCATTTTTGTGATAACTGGTACTGCGATCGTTGGGTGAACCATTGCCAAATATGAAACTGATGAATGAGCCATCTGAAGTGTACGGGTCACGTGTAAATTAATTTTTCTATAAAAAATTGTAAAAAAAGGAAAAACTTTCCTTGTGACATGGGAAAATAAAATTTGCGTGTATTTTGTAATTTTTGAGAGAACTGCAGTGGACGTAGACTACCTACTCCCATTCAAGGGGGATCCAATATCTTCTTTCATCTTACTTAAGTGACTCTGCTCTGCTTCTCCCCTGCATAGCAGCAACGCGACGCCCCGCATCTGAAAATACACATTCGTCGAAAGAAGAGGAATTCTGATCTATAATTTTTCGCCCTCTAATCATCGCGATGACGTATAGGTGGCCAGAGAACTGACACAAAAATTGTAATTACGTTTCTGTTGAGTTTATAAAGCGCGTATAACTCAACCGAACTGAACTGAGCCGAAGCAAAGCTGACAAGCAATACCATCGCTCAGTAACTCTAAATGCTTACCAGCTTCCAACGGTCGTCTATTTTGTCTATCATAAGAATGTTCATTCCAGAGAGGCAAGGAATGTTTGAAATTCTGTAGTAGATACATTTCGTGTCTGTTGTTAGACCGTCTCTCCTCTGCATTCCGGTTATCTTATTCAAAAAAAAAAAAAAAAAAAGAAATCAAATACCGGCAGTTTCTGGGGAATAGAAATTACAATCCACAACGACGTTTGATTTGTTTCATAGAATAGTTCTGGTCACGATTCCATATTTTCTTCAACTGCCTAAGTATTCTGCCATCCTCAGTAGTTAAATCAACTTGTGGATAAATCGGTCGTAAAAAGCTGCAGGGCCGAGCATATCATACATGCAAAAGTGTGTTTGTTCCATCTTCCATCGAAACTGAAGTTAAATATAAAACTGGATTACGTCAGTTATCAGCTGTCGGAAGATTCTGCCTGGCATGGAAGAATTTTTCTCACCACTTCTGACAGTTTTATAAACAAAAAAAAAAAAATGAACATCCTCCAATTTAGACTGATTTTTTCAATCGGATATATTATTAAGTAGTCTGATGATCACCAATCAATCTGATTTTCCATCAAATCAGGTAATTTTCATAACCACTGAGAAATCGATCAGTAATTAATACGTAAGCTGCCTGGTTGTAATAGTAGTTGATTAAGTACACGCAGAAGTGTCGACAACGTTTCAAAGATAAGCGCGCGATATTCTTGATCTTCTTATTCTTCGTCTATACAACACCCGCAATTTATCAATCATTTCTGTATAATCGTTACAAACTTTGCTCAAATCGAAAACTCGATCCCATCATCTGCTAACGCAAACACATTTTATTCTGTTATTTCTTTTCTGACCCGCTGCTGTAGAAAACTGATTTGCTGTCATTTCCGTTCTTTCTTCCGTTATACTTTTTGTTAACGTCAAAGATTTATCGACGTTGGCTCATCTTCTTTATTATATACCATGTTAGCCTCGTTCTTGAAACCAGTTATTATTTGTTCGTAATTTCCTTGTAGACCGCTATTCATTCGATTGACAAATTGATGGGATTCAGTTGAAAAATGTGTTTAGCTGACAATTAGTTCGAATCCTATAATGTGATCAGAGATTATACATATTATGCTACATACGTTTGTAACATAAGCATAGTAGTCAACGATGGACGTAATCGGGTTTGCTCAATTTATTGCGGTTAAAAAACGGGATCCGGTTATTAATCCGGGAATCCGAAGTCAGCCGTGGTATTTCAAATCCTAGATTATACAGCCCAGCTGCATGACCACGCCAGCTGGATCTTTGGCGATAGCTTAAACAGAGCTGGTGAGTTATGAACTCGCTATATATACGCGGCGTTTTGTAAATGAAAAATTGGAAAACTCGTACCATTATTATAATACTCCTTTTTACGGTTAGTGGTTCTGAATACCTACCTACCTACCAGCTTTACAAATGAACACTAAGGTGTGGAATCTTCGAAACCTTGCAAGAAGTGGCGGTTTCAGGCGGTTTGTAATTACATCGTTGCTACCGCGCAAGCTCGCAAGACCACAAAACAAGGGGAAATTCTGTGCATAACAAACGAGTGCACTGTGGGAAATGTTGGGGGGTGAGAGTAATTACATTTTTTTCACTTATTCTCTCAGCATCTCAGTTCCCCTTCGCCGTACCATACTTATTTTTCGACGATTTTTAAACAGCCCCAGAACCCGTTAGCTGCAGGGTGCTAAGCACTCGTTGTCGCCCACATTTTTAGTCCGAGAGTCTTCCATCTCGTACACTTCGCCTTTGTACGCCAGATGGTCCCATGAAAGTTACCAAAAGGGGGTATATACTTCATCTACAACAGTCTACTACCTTCACAACACTCTTTTCTAACAAAAGTCAATCCATTTCTCGCAGTACCTACCCTGGTAATGGATATCCCGTAAATGTCACCCTGTTGGTTCACGATCGTGACATTTATTCGAACTGTCATAGGTATACAATAGTGTCTCAAGCAATACTTTGGGAAAAATCATCTGAAGATATTATTGCATGTCACGGTCCATTTGTTGACGCGTAAGTCCCAAATGTTAAAAAAGACGTGAAGGTCGAACTTTCGCGGTTTTCGTTAAATATTTGCAGCTATGTATGAATTTTGGGTGAACGTGTAGGCTGTTGGCAGATTCATCCATCAACAAAATTAGGGAACAGCTCTGTTCGGTAAATATTTAGGAAAAAGCGTTCAAGGGTTCATCAGCTTTCAGATATACCTCCGGATATTAAATAAAGTATTCATTTTGACTAGAATAAACGATGGTGTAAATTTGTGGTAGGAAAAGTTACCCAATTTCAATTATTAATATTTGAACGTATATGTCTATTCGGCCGAATTATTTAACGTACCTTTAGAATTCTGCGTCAATTCTAGTCCCATTAAAGGCGGGTTCGAGTGTAAAAGTTGACAAAATTATTACTCCACATCCCCCTCTCTGTTTAACGAGTTTATATTAATTAATAATTGTACACGCCGCAGCTCCCTTCGTGTACGTTGCGTTCCTTTCGGCCGAGACATGCCTTCCTCAATCAACGGTAACTCGCCCAGGTCTTGTTTCTCTCATAAACCGAAACTCTGTTAAAGCTATGTATGGGTATGTGGGCTACATGTTTCTGAGGCAGATGCAACACTGTGTTATCATTTTATTTACCCACTTTGTCATTTGTCGCTTCTGGTATAACCTGAAGATCTTTTTTCTTATTCTTCACCCCATAGATCCCTATTCCAAAGACGCAGACCCCCTTCTTCTGAAGTTGCTAAGCCAATTAGTAGAACCTCGTGTCACGTAGAAGGGATTAAAAATTTTGCACGTATGTTATACTGCGCGTGAGGTGAAACCGTCGGCTTTCGTCATAGTGGGGGACCCTAAAGAGGCGAATAAGAAACTGTCGAAACACAAACGGGAGGAGAAAAAGATATTGGAAATGAACCCACGAAGAAGCCTCAGGCTGCTTTCGTTCCCGTAGGGGCTTCGCTGAACATAAAATCTATTGACTCATTTCGGAGTTTAGTCGTCAGATGAGTTTCTCTGAGGTTCGGTGGAATTGATTTGCCCAATGACCGATAATTGATCTAGCTCTTCTGTTTTTCGGGATCATCCTGATTTCATACTACCACTGTTTTTTCGTCCACCCTTCGCTTAGGTTATCAGATTCTCCTGGAGATATTCTCACGATGTACGACGTATTACATATCATTTTTACTATTTTTCCATGATCAAATTCTTTCAAGTTTGAAAGTGGAGAAAAATTTCTAATGCATCTGTGACGCAAGTGTATAACTGTAAAGAAATACTCGGAAATACATTAGGGACTTACTCTCGCACCAGCTCGTCTCAATTATGAAAGTCTCGTATATTGTGCTCGCGAGGTTCTTCAAATTATATTACCGAGGAATCCACGTCTTTGAAGGGAATAATTCGAGATGAATTTCAATTGAAAAAGTTAACAAGACTCATTCCGTTTAGCGCACACCTGGACACCTGGTTATACGCCCAATATACAATTTTACCGAGATATTTTTTAAAACGCATAAATCCAACCTGCTCCAACATTTTTCGTCCATTTTTTCTTTTACCTCCAGCCATCGCACAGCCTCGTATATTTTTCATCTTCAGAAACGGAATTATTTTCTTCCTCTAGCTATAAGCATCGAGGTGGGTAAATTCAGAAAAATCTGTTCACCAGATGAATATTGTTCTCAATATTGTTGTTGCATGGATTTATAATGTTCAATCATGGACATGTATAGGTATGTGAGAAAAATACACGCGTTAGCTTCCGTTTGTATATGATATTGTTATAATATTTTATTTCAACACTTTTCCCCATCGTACTGTACAACAACTTTCATTATAACATCTAAGGTAATAAAAAAGAAAGTAAGAATACTCTATTCGTAAAAATAAATAGTATACCTACATGCGACGAAATAGTTATTCATAAATATAAAATAAATCATCCCTTGACACCATATGTATTAAACCCTACACAGATGTGTACATGTGTATGTATGTACAATCAAATGTGCAGAACGCGAAACCGGGAGCTTATATCAATATGGACCTAAACTATATAACATTAGTTACATAAAAACTGAGTACGTCCGTACTGAAACCGAGACATTACGTCCGTGTACTTTTGCTTCTGTGATTAGCGACGAATCACCAGAAGCAATCGATGAATTATGATTACGGAAAAAAAAAATAAAAAATAAAAATTCGTTCACATATTGGTACAAAATCCTCGATCCAGCACGGTACGTCTCAGTGAACGTAACTAAACTGTTATTAAACGTTGCGTAATCTAATTATCGTTATAGCTACAATATCTTTTCTTTTATTAATTAATGTATATTGTCATTGTGGATTTTACTCCCAATCAGTCTTATGGGTTATTTTTATCTTATGTGTATAATTCGTACCTATACATACGAAAAAGCTTACTGTACCGATTGTTCGTATAGCGCACTTATATACACATTTGTATTCGTCACCTTACGGCGGAGAGCGTGGATAGTTATTCTGCCAACAAATCAAACCATTCAGATCCGTGAAATTTTCGTATTATATCACCATCAATAGCTTTTTCTGCTGCAGATCGTTATTTTCTTCTATTATTTTTTTCGTTCTCTTTCCTTTTTCTCCGTCCACGTCATTATCGGTTATCCAATTTATTGCTACACCATGTGTTAAGTCAATAACACTGATTGCCTCTATCCAGGAAACTGTCGGATACCGTTAGCTTTTGTCATATTTAAACAACTCGTGCTTTTTTCTCAAAGTCTGATGCAGACTGGACATTTCTCTGGCAATCAGATATTATCGAATCATTCCGTTGGCACAGTTGAAAATTAAATAGCATCCAATTACACCGTGTATTAACCTCTGGCAAAATAAGGCAAAAATCCAGATGATTCCTAATCGAAATTCTGTAGGCTTTAAGCTTTCACTTCGATGAATTACCGTCTGGAATTGAACTACCGGCATGCCACGTCGACGATTCCGGACGAATCGCTAGGTCTTGATTGAAAACCAGGTCGACGTGTGATTTGCGAGGAATTTTGCTGATTAGAAACATCGCCGCGATCAGGCTGAACCTCGAGTCTAAATCAGCTGATGAAGCTAATATTCTCCAAAGTTCAACTCTTCCTCTTCATGTAGATATTCGATATGGGAAAGAGTGGACCTCTGATATAATATTATCAAAACGATTTAAAGATCGGTAACATTAGCCTGGATTAATTCAAATTTGAAATTATTTCGACTATTTTGTTTGTTTTCCTTATGCGGTCCAGAGATCTTTAGGCAAAAAAATTTTCGTTGGGATGTTCAGATTTTACGGATCATTTGTTCGAAATATAGTCGACGAGGTATATGATATGATAAAATATTCGATGGGCGGGCGCATAAATTCACCCCTTCCCAATTCATATTTTTATGAAATGCTTTTCAGCTCTTTCATCTCGGAATCTGCCTCGTTTCCAGTATTTTATCTTATAGCCCTATTTGTTTTCCATGCCAATTCTGATCCAGATGCCAAGTCAGAAGAATCGCACTCTGTTTACTACGTCCGTTCATTCATATTCAGTTTTCTCACGGCAAAACCAACGGTGAAAATTATTATCCTCGCGCAAAAAGGTCTGTTCTTGAAGTTATCTTCTTAATGGCTGGTAAAATTCTGATTGCACTGTACTGTCCGTAGCCTAATGAGATCTTGAGATCATTTGTATCCTCCTGTTTGCTGTCTTCTTCCTCCTGCTGGTAAACTATCCACATCGTACCCAGGAGAGAAAGAACGAAGGTTACCACGCCAACTACACCCAAAATACTGATAATAGAAATCTGTACAATCGGCCCGATTTGGAGACCTAATCTCATCAGTAGAATGAGGTGGCTTGGCAGTTCCGGAATAGCCTGAAAGACAAAAGCTTCAATCAAGATATCATCTCGTGAAAGGAACATTTTGTGAAGATCCCCATTATTTCGCAGATGTCTCAAAAAAATGTAAAAAGTTTTTTTAAATTAATTGCTGAAAGCCCACCGACTAAAGTACCAGTTGCTGGACCAGCGTGCATTTTCTCTAGTTGTCCAGCAAATGATACTTTTATATACCTTACGCAGTAAAAGTAGATTGTCATTAATCTCAGCAAAGTGAACGACGTGTCTATCAGCTAGTGACATCTATAGCTCAGCTGATACAACACGAGAAATACTTGTCCTTTAGACTTTGGTATAAGATCGGTAATGTTATATTTGCTGAAATTTCGTCGAATCGAATTTGGTATGAAAGTAAAAACGGCCCTTTCTTTGATCGGCCTTATTGCAAGTGCTTAATTAAGACTTGAACAACTTACCAAATCCGTCCAGACGAGAGGTATCGTCAGATTGTTGAAAGGGGTAATTTTCTGGTTGAAATAAACGCTATTCATGATCAAGTTGGTTTGCATCTTACAGCTTGCTTGTAGAGGTATTCCAACAGTCTGTTATAAAATGAAAGAAAGAATCCGGCGTTATTACCAAGTTGTTGATCATCGTGTTGAAATTTGAAGTGCAATACATGCTGCAGAATCCTGCATGTACAACCGACGATAAGTATATATTCAAATGTTTTCACTCGGTACATACCGGTTGAAGAATAACTCTAGTATCATGTTTCTCCGGGTCTGGACTTAGGCCATCGACGTCCTCGAGTAAACTTGGATCGCCCTTGTAGAAATGTGGCAATGACATTGCCAGTGGTATACCTGCAATCAGGCAATGAGCAACCGATTGAGTAACACATCACGCGAAGAATTTCAATGTTTTAACGATTATCTGTTGCATTTCAAAAAGGTGTTGAAATAATCTTCAAATTTGATCGTCGATGAATTGATCAACTTGAAAAAGTGCTGTTTTCTTTTTGGAGTAATTTTTCGCTACATTCGTATATTCAGAATGAGTACGACACGTGCAGAATTTTTGCGAGCAGTGTATTCATTCGCTGCAGTCATTAAAAATATTATCTCGGATCAGAAGTTAGTATCTATATTTACTCGGCTGTTGATGATAAATTAGGAAAAAATCCAACGCTCCGGACTGCATTAAAGCGTGAATGACGTTCGCGCGAAGGACTTAGCGACCCGTGTACCAGTTTTGACCATGAGGACGTTGCTGCTTATGTGTGGAATAAGCAGCCAAGTTTATTATCTGGTCTAAAGTCCAATTCTATTTCGTCTAAAATTCCATCTAGACTAAAGACTAATCGTTCAATTATATATTTCGCATAATTTCAAATACGTATAGAGCAAGTAATGGTAAAGTGTCATCCCGAAGTGGAAAGAACGAGAAAGTTGTCACGTCTGTTGCATAATCTTGTGTACGATTAACTCGAACGCGATGTAAGATGGTTGTGTATACCGAAACTCATACATATGCCGAGTTAATTAACGAGAACACAAGTTGATTCAATTACGAGAGCCCTGTAGTAGGTATATGTATAGGTGTAAAGTTCAACGTGTGACATTTCGGTTACGTCAGCGTGATGCGCTCCATGAAGCCCGACCCCTTGGATAAGAGGTCTTCGCGTATCGATTTAACATGAATTAGAGTGAATGCCCGTTCTTTTAAGTCTGAAGAGGCAGTTGAGAAGTTTGTAATTTCTGTTTTCAGTTTGTCTGCATATAATACCGCTTCGATCGCGACATTTGGACCCATAACGTTTTTGTTCCAAAGGTTGAAAATAGTTAGCAAAGTTTTAACGCCCATACACGTATATGCCGTCTAACCTTTGAATTCACGAATTCATTAGCCACTGGATCAATATCGGCAAACAAATATCTCCGAGCGAAAAGCTCGGAAAAAAACGGATTCTGAATCAAATTCAACGGCTGATCCGCATCTGGCTTTTTATAAGTATTAGAAAAATGAATGGCCACGCAAAGGAAGCTCACATGAATACTGCAACTATAAATTCATCATGCACTGTAGTTTTTTTTTTTTAGTTGATATACCAAAGCTGGCCTTGGCAACTATAGTGTGAGACGCGTTGAATTGCTTATAATTAAGTTGATTGACGAGTGACAGCATTTCGAAGGTACATACCTACTACCATTTTTTGCATCTTGATTATAGCTATAATTTCGTTTTATTTCTACAGTACAATACCGACACAATGGGTGATTCCAAGTGAGGCATCGAAATCTTTAAAAAAATTTTCAAGAACGCTAATGGGATACATGACTTAATTTTTTTTCTGGTAAAACCCAACGGCCAAGACATTGATATACACGGCTGATCTGTCACTGTCCGAACAAAAAAAAAAAAAAAAAAAAACTATTTACACTCCTAAGTTCGCGTATTCAAATTGTTTGCGATTAAATTCATGTTGTTCTCACGTCAATGGACTTTCATTCCTGTGCATATTTATGAAATCGTAGAATATGGTTTAGGATGCTAGTAAGAAGTATTTTTTGTTCACTTACTGTAGTAACAAGGCGTCATATCCGAGAGTCCTTTTTTCAGGCATGTTTTCATTTTACGACAGTAGCACTCGTTGTCAGGATTAACATCTGGTTGGTCTAAAAAGTCATCGGTAAAAGTGTACGCGTAACCAGGAAGTCCATTATCCATAGTAACTTCTTCAACAAAATGGATGGGTAACGTTCGGCAGAAAGCTTTTCTGTATATACGGAATATCGCATGTTTATCGAGGTCTCTGGGGAGAAGAGTTCCTTCAGTTGCACCCTGGACGCGATTACAAATCGTGTTCCTAAAATGGAGTCCATAAGAATTGGGTTACCACATGTGACAGTTTGGATTGAAAATGCGAGTCGAAGAAAGACGCAAAACATGAGTCACGACGCATTTCTACATCCTCTTATACATTCTTTGAAAATATGGAATTCGAACTTACGCTGGATTTGTCTCATTGGCTTCGGTCGGCACATATCCCCAGTGCGATAGTCCTGGACTTCCGTTTAGCGTTTCAAGACTGAGATAACGTCCAGCTTCTTCGGTCATATTCTCATTTGACTTAATGTTCATCGTCATGATATTATCCCCCTCATCGTACAGCTGTGGAAATGTCGTTAATATGTCATTAATTGGTGCGAATTGCTGACCAAATTGATGCAGATTATCAGTGCAACGAGTATATACGTGTGTCCAGAAATATCCTTCAGGATATGAGTTATCAATAGAAAACAAACATGTAGCGAATGAGAAAACTGCTCAAAAATTGTCAGAAACGGTCAGTGCAAAAACCGTTGATTACATGTTCAAATTTTTTTTTCTCATCTTATGGGAATTCGCGATATCGGAATCACGAATTTTTTTATTTTTCAACCGAGAAACGGTGAAGAAACACGAGCTCGCCTACACTCGGGACTATTCCCCGAGTGACTCGTGGTACACACGACGTTTCAATGAACTTTGTCCCAACGGCAAGGCCGCAATTTCGACATACGAGTCTTAATAATTCAGTTGCGAACGCGTGCCTGTCCTCGGCCAACGGTATCCTAAGAGGAAATGTACCTACGTTTTCTCTCTGGTGAATAACGCTGCCTGTTAGTCACGTCGTTCTTCAGAAATTTCCGAATGCAATGCCCACAGTTAAAAGTTCAATAAGTACTAAGAACCAAACTATATTATACTTGTCATTGAAACATTTAATGTGAATTTCTGAGTGCTTATTGCGAAAGGTGTATTAGAATGGTCAGACGTATGTATTTCAGGTGAGCTGATCGATAAAGATACTCAATTAATTTTAATTGCTGTACGAAAGCTTTGAATGTCAATTAATAAAAATAAGAATCATTCCGCAAGCTTAGATAAAATAATTAACGATTTATCTTTACCGCTGTTCGAATCTATCACAAATTTATTCACTCGTATCTACGAAGTGAAAGGATCGGATTAATGATAATTATTGACACACTGCAATATAACCCGTTACAGTTCGAATACGATATTTAGCAATACCCGGGCACCTGTGTACCAAGGGGTATGCAGGTTAGCAATTTTCTTGTCACTCTAATGAGAAAGGTGAGGCAAAAAGAAACCGTATTAGAATGCATTTCGTTAACGCACAAGTACCTACTCAGGTCAGAGCAATTTATGAGTCACATTTAAGTAATTCATCTAATTCAACAAGCGAGGTAAGTAAGTAAGTAAGTAAATAGTTCAGAATCGTATTCGAGTGAATATATCGACAATCGAATGTAATTTGTTATGTTTTCAAAATACAAAATGCTCTTTAACTTTGATCCCAATTGTTGGACGAAAGTTCAAATACTTGAGTCAAGTTATTAACATTTCACTTCCAACGATGACCATAGATTGTCAGAATCCTTTCAACGCGTCGAGATCCTGCTTGACTAAAGGTCGACCATTGGCTACACAATAGCGTTAGCAAACATAGCAGGTAGTACCTATACTCAGGTGATCTTTTTACCGCATTAATATTACACTAGCTACTTGAGGTATGCAAGTTTATGCTGCACATATACATTTAGCGACCGTGCAAACTTCAGCCCAGAGGGTCGTTGGAGCTTTCCCTCTATTTTTCAGTGTCCAGATCCTCCGTGTTCATTAATATTCTAACTTTTTGTTCTCTTTCTACATTAAAAAAGTGTATATTTCGGTTGAAAAAAAAAAGTTTTCATCTACCTCTGACACTCAACCCAATATTTATATTGTACCACGTTTAATTGGGACACGATTCATATTTGGCTCACTCAGTTGCACGCGAATAATGTTGGCCAAAAGCCAGGATATGTTATTACTATGACGTGTGGGCACTTACCCTATCCATGAGTCCAAATTTGCGAAAATTGATGAAGTTTGGTACAACGTTGCTGGCCAGATGTACCAAAGCGTCATCGTATCCCCAAAAATACTCGTAAGCTGTTATGTTCAGTATCGTCTGACTATCCAGCAGGTTTATTATCTGCGACAGTGGCAGCGTTACAAGGAAATTGCTGTCGTGCAATGCTGATGAAACCCCCTGTTGATTAAAAAAATGTCATATTATGCACTCGCTAAACTGACCAGTATAATCTATCGCAACGATTCTACTTTCAACGGTAATTTGCACCTGTCGATTATATACCGTTCTGATTTTCGCACGTGTGTATTAGGGTGATTTTACAGAGTTACTGCTTTACAAAATCTACTAATGAAAACAGTAAATCGCCTAGCTGTAAGATTCTCAAGAATTTATAGTTTGATAAGTTTCAAGTAAAAGCATTTTCCCTATGCCGTCCCTCGGAATTCAGAGTGCCGCCCGATCCTCACATTTTACACCGGGTCGTGTGCCTCAGAAGTGAAACATTTGTCCCCTCGGGCTACTTCCGAAAACGTCCAGCTGTCAGCCGCAGGGAATTTCATATTTCGAAAAAAATGGTAATGAAGAAAAAAAAAAGGGGACTAGTACCAAGCCTGCGCTCAATAATATATAAGGTGAGTGGATTCTGCGGGAGGCCCAAGTGTATGAGAAGGCAAAAAACAGAGCAAAGAAATCGTAGGAAAAGAAGAACAGAAAAAAAAAAAAAAAAAAATAGAAAAAACCCTGCGGCGTGACCCGGCTTGGTTCTGATGAATAATGCTGAATAAATTCTCTCCCTCTTTTAAGGGACGAACGCCCCTGCAAAAGGCTTCGTTCGTAGCTATACAGCTACGTCGAATTCATGCCGTTTGGCCTTTCTATTGCCGCAGCTGAATTATATACCTACGTAGTCCTGAGTTACGTTAGGTTTGTCTACGACGTGGATCGCAGGCCCTTCGATTTAATGATTTTAATGAAATAGCGACAAACATCATTCGCGAGGATCCATACTTTATTGAGTCCATAGACTTTTACGTCTAGCAGGCTTTTTATTTTCTTTCCTTTCCAGGCTAGGTCGGAAACGTCACAAATCTTGATATACGATTATAGGTATCTGCGTATAACAATGCATACCTACTACTACGCCTTATTTTGGTGAAAACTTTTGGTGAATCTTTCCCTCAGAAAGTGCCCTCTTTTAAGAAAAAGAAAAAAGAAACTCTTTTGCATAGAAATCGCTTTGAATAATTTTCATACTATCGTCGCTGCTTGCAGAGTGAATTTCAACGCTCTCGTCATCCATATATACTTAGGAAAAATAATGAGGTGACTTTAATAGTCCTTCGTCTAGAGCGGATGAGAGCCAACGGAACTTGATCATTTGAAAAAGAAAGCGTGAGTATAAATGATAATAACATTTTTTTCCCCCAAACACTTTCATTTACTATACTCCAAAGCTACGGTCATCTTACTTCTTTAGCCGTATATATTATTAGCTGAAGCTCTTAACCATTGACTACTGCTGCGGGTGTTATTTACTCGGTAGACGCACAATACGCGCAATGAAATGTACTACCTTATACCTAACTACACGGGTATCATGCAGATGGAAATAGCTTGGAGTAGTACTAATGGATAATTGCATATGATCAGTAAGCTGCGCAATTCGTTAGCATAATTGGTTACCCATATACCGAGAGTGACGAATTATACCGTGACTTTCAAAAGCTGTGAAATAAACAGTTTCTTTATCTCTTCCGAGCAGTTGACACTTGCAATTATTACTACCCGACTGTTAATTTTCTATAATTCCTAATCAATGTCATGCACTCGACTCTGGACCCTGCCAATTACTATTACGTACTGGAGTCTTGTATATGCTCAATTAAACTATCACTGCAATTACCACATGTTCACGCCTGTCCGTAATTATTTAATCATACTTTTTTTTTCTACCCTCCAAGCCTGAACTGCGATGATTCTAACGCTTTGATTGCTGACACTAATACCATACGATCATCTCAGGCGCGCATTTCACGATCATGGGTGTCGAAATCCTCCTCCGGAAATAACATTTCCTTATTATACTAAAAAGTTGAAATTATAAACACCCGTTTGTGGTTGTGACGATTTAAAATTCAAGAACACCGGAACAGAGATAAGATCTACTCATCTTCCTGACTACTCTCGATCATTCCGGTTTATGGAAGTTTACTTCAAAAGATTGGAAGTATGGATAACGTGAGATTGAGGAAAAACCAAGACTTCGAGACGATGGAGGTCGACATTCGTTTCCAGTTGAGGATTTAAAACACTTCGGAGATTCATTACCATCAGCTTTACCTTCAACGTTACAATCTATTGCGACAATGTACCTACCTACTTGCCTCGGCAACTATATTATACCTTGAGAGAAAAAAAATCTATGTCGACTGCAGCGTGTTAAATTAGCAAGTATAAATCGTTATACTATACAGGAAAATAGCGCGATTGCATGATTGGTTGATAAGCATGCATTTCGCCTGGCATGTTATACTGCGAAACCATCGTCGATAGAACCTATTTTTACACGTGTGTCGTATTTTTTTTTTTTTTTTTTTTTGCATGGAAATACCCAGAATCTTGGAAAGAGTCATCGCTTATCGGCGAAATATACGCGAGGCTGAATCCGAAAAGAAATTCTCTTTGCCAATACCCAGACTACATCTCTTATACGTGAATGAAACATCTGGGTGAATATTTTATGCAAAAAGCTACTTGTTACCGGTCAGAACCCATCCAATAGAATTTTGAAACGCTGCAAAGAAGAGGAACTTACCAGAAGTGGAATGTTAGGTACTCGAATCATGGCTTCCCTTGGATCACCAATCGACATTTCCGGAACAAAGTAAACCGTCCTTTTTGGCCGGTAAGAAATTGTGCCGTTGTCATTCCATGTTACGTTTTGATTCTCCAGCATCTCTCTGAAAATGAGCGGAAAAAAACAACAACTTGAATGCCATAGTTCATTATTTATTATTTCGTACGATCAAATGTCAATGTTACTTCTGCTCAATTTGACGTTCATTCGCAGACGTATATAGCACGGAAGAAATACTCGGGCGATTATACTGATCGATATTACTG
Organism: Ametastegia equiseti; assembly: GCA_963989295.1. Classification (NCBI taxonomy): domain Eukaryota; kingdom Metazoa; phylum Arthropoda; class Insecta; order Hymenoptera; family Tenthredinidae; genus Ametastegia; species Ametastegia equiseti. The sequence continues at coordinate 12,592,230 of OZ022389.1, read as the reverse complement.
ATTATAACTTACTGGTAAACGTAGGGGCCGATTTCCTCGAATTTTAGTTTCTCTTCGCCTCTGAGAAACTCATCGGGATTCGTAATGTTGAATATATAAACCTTGATGTAAATATCCACGGGTGGTTTTTGCCATAGTGAAAAAATCAATGACGAAGGATCCATTCTTAGTTTCTGCAAACAAATTTTCATTATGCTTCAAATTAGTATGAATTAATTATGAAATTATTATACCTTGGGTATACTCGTATTACTCGTATTTATTACTATTACTATTAGGTATTACTCGTGGGATTTTATTTATAATCTCTATGTCCACCTCAAGAGCGTGAGATATTATTATATTTACTCCTTTGGAAGGAAGTCAAGGACCCTTACTTATATAACGCTACCCTCGGATCGCGTATGCGGGATAACCTCAAGTCCTATAAGCTACATGGGATCTTGGAATCTTGCGCAAGAATTGTACGCGTTGATTCTTTGATAAGCATATCGCTACTCACATAGTCGAGGATCGTTTTAATCGGATTGACCACGTAGATTGCGTAGGCCAAAGCGCTGCAGATTATCCCCACCATGAATAAAATCAAACATCCTGAAACAAACGAACAATTCATAATGAGTTTTCATTCATCTAATTACCCACAAGATCATGTCGGACTGACTTGAATTTCTCCTTTTTTTTTTTTTTTTTTTTTTTTAAATTTAATTTTGGTTTTCAAGCGATGTGCGCATGGAGGGAGTAAAATTTGATATCAATTATATTCTCTAAGTGCAGAAAACATCACATATTTCAAATTTGAGATCAAAGTCTACGGGAGTAATCCGTAAGAAAAGCTTCTATGAGTGCGAGGCATATTTCTCGGAAGGTTATCAAACGTATAATGTAAAGTAATGCTGAGATCTTTGAATAGGCAGTAAAAGCGGAGCCGCTAAAAGTGCGTGATATGGTAATAAATAAACCAACGTGCCCGAGGTGGGAACAGCATTTGTCGGTGTAAATCATTTAAAATCCGGAAATCTGACGTGGAGAGGGACACTTAAACTGTATAGGTATACAAATTTTAATAAGAAACTCGTGTCAGAGGTCGGAACATAATTTAAAAGTTAAATATCAATTTCAAATGCGAAGATAATATAGAAATGATAAAAATACGGGATGATGATCAAGCTCCATATTTGATACCTACTCAATCCTTCATAAAATGAATCCGCTGAAGAGCACTACTCGCTTACAATTAGTCATAGAGTAATGTACTAGTTCAGAACTTGATACATGACTCATGACACTATCATAAAATTACACAATTGCTAAAGAACGTTGTAGGTATATTCATTAGCTAAAAATAAGTACATTGCACTAATTGCAGTTGCTGCGATTATCAATTATCTTCAATCATTGAATTATTACGGTAACTAGTTCGCCAGTTTCGATGTTCCAAACAGTTTTGGTCCGAATAAGCTACTGAAATGACGACTTCTGTCCCTCTGATGTAAATGACCGTTTTCAATCGCCTAGTTTGACAAGGAATTAGACGGAACCTAAATTCGACGGAATGTCAGGCTGAATAATTAATCTTGCTACTGTTTGATTCGGCTTTGTTTGCCTGATATACCTAACCCACCTTTGGAATAGTGCAAATACACGTTGACAGAGTAAATACACTTTTGGTAAAACCTGAGTAAACATCATAACATGAATGTATAAATGATTAGTGGAAAAATTGATCGAAGACATCAGGAAGTCCAGAACTATTATTTCACGACTTTGTCCCCACCTGTATAATCCATTTATACCGAAATTATTGGGCTTGATATTTTACCTGCAGATTTCTGATCAACGAGAAACTGTGAGGCAAAATCGAAAAGTGAATATACTGAAATCTCTCAACCGTTTTCTCATTACTCGTCCGCAGCTAATTACCTGAAAGAGGGTTAAATGATTTTCGCCCTTTGATCTTCCCCAAGATAACTTTCTACCTCTTTTACTTCTTGTTTTATGACTTTCGGATCAAGCTTGAGCTTTGAGGTTCATACCCTTATCAGTATAAAATTCCGGATATTAAAGATTTTGCAATACCTATAAAATTTCTTCCGCAGATGAAAGAACCGAAGATAGAAAACGTCAGAGGGTTATTGGGAAATTTTTTTTTACCGAATTGCGAACAAACGTGGTTTCTTTCTATGTAATGAATTTCTCAGAAAAGTTCTGTACTAATACTTAATCCTTATGGGACAGTGTTTATACTGCGAACATATAAATAGTTGCACTTTGACGTAATTTCCGGCGTGAAATTGGGCAGGCGACCGTTACCTACCGAGGACACTAATTAACCACGTTATAATGTTTGTCTAGGACTCGGCTGTGTGCCCCAAGGACCAGCTGTGACATTGGGACGTTTAAATGTCTCCGCCAAAATCCTCTCTAAATATTCACACAATTTATCGAATAACAAATCGATGATACTTTACCGATAATAATGGGTCACTGCGCCCGAACGCCACTCACCTTGGCCCACATGACACATCGAGAGTCCAAAACTAATCAAGGCTCTCGTCAAACTCAGATATATATATTTATAATATATCTTTTGACTGTGGTAGTAGTAGTAGTAGTAGTAATAGTTGTTGCTGGATTTTTTTTTAGCGATCCCACACCATCGATCTGCGTCGATCACCGTTGATCTTGCCCACTACTTTTACCGTGACATTATCATGCGGGGTCGATCAATTTGTCTGTATATATATATTCGTACAAATTGGTTTCCGTCTCGAGAGTAGTCCTGCCGCTTACGGTTTGAGTTGTAGATTAATTAACAAGTTTCCGCACTTCTGGTATTACGCGTTCGTCTTTATACGTGTATGTAATGTATACTATAAAGATAAATTGCCCGTGATTGGATGATCGTTGATAAAGTGAGGTATACACATTTTTTTTTTCTAGTCTATACGAATTTAAAAGATCTTCTTTCATCTATATTCATTTTGCAATAAAAATGTCAGTAGGAAGTCTGAAAACTAATATCACACGTAATTCCGAAACATCGGCGAGATCGACAAGATTCACGTGATACGATTTTATTTTCGCTGTTGTCGTGTATACATTTTCATTTTTATATGTATGTATGTACGTATCACGGGCAATAACGATCCTATATAGTCCTGTATATAAATGGGCAGGGCGCCGCAGGATTTTTTTACGACTGATTCACCATCAATATTGACTCTGACTTGTCCGCTAAAATAATTTACATTTAAATGCCTTAACAGGTGAGTTCTGGGTATACTGCCTCAATGCCGTTTTTGAATAACTATGAGGCGTACATATTTATACAAACGTTCTTTCTTCGAGAAATACATATATGCATATCATATAAATATATATACGCGTTATTTTAGTTTCTCTGAACTTTAACCTCACGCGGTGAAGTTCATTAGTCATATACACGGTTAATGCAACTTACAATTTATTCAACCGAATTGCTTATCGTCATGTAAATATTACAGCATGCCGAACCGAAAAATAAAAAATAAAAAATAAAAAATGACGTGAAATAAAATCAGTGAAAACAGGGTACCTACACATCCTCTAGCTATAGACTATGTGAAATTTTAATGCCCCGAATGGGTTGCAAGATAATCTTTGCGATGTTTGATAAATATTGCACGAGAGGTTCAGTCGATTTTTCGTTCTAGCAGTATCTTGTCAAAATAAAATCATCATAATGTATTTTTGCATATATTCATAAGCAAAGCAAAAAGAGACTGCATATTTGCACTATTTTTCGTATCGGTTTGTCAAAAAAACATTGAAACAACTGTCAACAGTTTTTTTTATTCACTCAAAGGCCTTCGGTTACTGAACACGTGTCATATCTATATGATCTGTATTTCTTCGTTTCGAAAATCACGATATTTCTAATTCACTAAAAGACTTTGCCGAGGGAAGTAACTACAGAATTTGGGGCATGTGTACATCAAAATATTTGAAGGACAAAAAAATAAATAAATAAATAAAACCATCCCCCAGGGTATTCATTGATATTTTTTATACTGATATGAAAAATAACGGAGTAATTCAGGTGTGACAAGCCGTCGCCACGAGTGTTTGCATGAATCATAAACTTGACCCTTGCGACACACGTGGAATCACTTGATTAACGTGTTTAGTCGCCATAATTAACGTACCTATTCACCATCACTATATATTATATGTTCGTGGAATCGGCGAATGGGCTTCTTGGATTTGAAGTTACTCTTCCAGTTGCGTAAAAATTGATCTAAACCTCAATCATCGTCACAAAATAAACATCCTTCTATCTCGATACGTCATCGACTCAGAGGTGTTTGACTCGAATGAGAATAAAATCAATTGATTGATTGCCAGCCGCGGTGCGTCTATTCGAATTTACTTCATTTCTGTCATTCTTTATGACAGTCGCTTGACAGAATGCAGTTAACAATCTAACCGAGATACATATAAACTGATGATTATCTGTGAATCACTTATCCGCACAGAAGTCAAGTATACTTCGGACTTCTGATTGATCCTGCATACAATGTGGCCTGGATGTGGTAATTTTTACACTGTCAATATAACGACGACGTGCGCTTGAAAAGCGACACATCAGTTATTATCCTGACATACCTAGACGTGTCTATTCACAGTACCTACCTATGATATTCTTCCGTTTTCCTGGTAGGTATACCTATTACTAGTAATGTTGCTTGATCATCGCGTGTTAACTATTCTCAAACAATTAATACTTCTTTTGTATAATTAGGTGTACGTACATACATTCATGTAAATGTTTACACATTTATTTATCATACATCGTCGCTGAATTCTTACCAGCAAAGTTCAGCGTATAAGACAATTAGACACGTAAAACTGACGTCTATAGTTTTTCACAAAACAAGTCGAACGACGAACCTAAACCATCATCAAGAATTTGATCTAAAAAATTTGTGCATTTCAACTAGGCTATCTGTTCTTTAAAATCATGGCGAAATTTCGTAATTTACAGCTCATGTATATAAGCTACATACGTGGAAGTCATTTGCACCGCTTGAGACCAAGAAATGCGGAATTGACAATGACATTGACCGTCTTTAGGCGGCGCTAAGGTTCTCGAACTACTACGCAATTTATGATTTTGACCCAATTTCATAGAAATATATATATATATATATATATATATATGTATAATATTCATATAGGTATGTTATTTTGAAAAGAATCCGAGATTCGTGTACAAACCGCAACGTGTTATTTTATGAAATTACCTCCCAACCAAGGATCTTTGAGCGAAAACCGCAATTTTAATATTATTTATATAATACGATTAAATATTTGCAAGCAATAATATATGTAATAATTGCACAGAAGTTGATAGTTGCTAACTGATTATCTATTCAAATTCTACCATCGTTGCAAGGTAGCATTTATATTTTGCCATTGATTGTAGAGTCCGTGCGATCACTCGTCCACAACGTTCTGGAAACTAAGATATATATCTGTCGAAAAGACCCAGGTCGTAAAACCGTATTTCATGTTATAACAAATTATATACTTGACGTAAGATTGATGCAGTCAACATGAAAAAACAAGGATTGCCGGATCCATGACGCCTGACTAATTCACAGTTACCTACATGCACGTATACCCGTCCGGCAATGCCTGGTGTCCTATTTTCTCTATTTGTGAATAGCTTTATTTAGAAAGGACTTCCTTGACATTATTACGAAAGATTATGTTTTTTTTTTTTCTTTTTTTTTTCTCTTTTCAATTTTCGACAATCAAACGCTGAGGTAAATACGCCCACTACGCCTTCTCTAATTTCCCAACATAGTACACTGCAGGCATCATTCCAATCTGATTATGAGCTTTTTATAGATTTCCGAAAAACCGCAATGATTTTACTAAAATAAGAAATGATCCCCGTATCATTCGGCTCGTATACTGGCAAGAACAAATCCAATGATTAGGCTTGTATTCGACATAGAATAAGGCTCAGCAATTTTTTCAAAAAGACAAAATTCCATTGAAAAATTAATCAGTGCGGTACTGCGCCAAGGCGCATTGAACCGCAACCGTTACTCCAGTTCTTTGCATACCTGGCTGTAAAAGACTTTCACACTATATCCAACTTATTATTGATCATCGGAACTTGTAAATGCTGAAGTTTGCCAGAATTATTGGTACGCCAGGTAATTATGTTAGCTATTGTGCGCGCGAGAGAAAAATCACGGGCATGGTCCTCCGCGTCTTCACGGTTTGATTTAGATGCATATGTCGATATGTATTGTATACTTCCAGGTTATAAGTATATTATATATTTGCTAATATAACTATTAGCCACAGCATTGGCAGTGGAATAATTCACATTGTTTATTCTCAGTTGAATCCCTTTTTTTCTTCTAGTTTTCTACATGTATTTAGATGCATGTGTAATCTCTCCGCTTCGATTATTTTCGCAGATGTGAAGATGATTAAATTATCCAATGGTATTTGTTGTTTATTGTTAACACTTGCCACGGGGTTACTGAACATATTATGTCGTAATGTTTCACGTTTTTTGACTCAGACATGCGTATTGTATTGTCCAAGAATACATTTTTCTACGATTAGCTGCAAAACAAATCAAAGTGTATCGTAACTTGGAGATTAGATTCATTCGGACTGTTTTGCAGCACTCGGTCAAGTATCGCACATTCTAGAAATATCTCTTATTCTGTATCTGGTTTCATACATCATTCGAAGTTCATTGCCGTACGATATGAGGAAGAATATTTCGTCGTATATTCAGCTTATAAATTTGTGGCGAAAAATTGCAGGAGACAATCAATTTGTACATGATGATAGTTGATGTTTTCATGTCCCTACAACGCAAAGCTCAATGCAATCAAAATTCGTACTGTGACTGCACATTTTTTGCTACATTACTCTTCTTCTGTTACATATGTAACTTCTAACTTCGCTGAAAATCTCTACCAGTTGAAAACATTTGCAGATAAAAAATGAATAGGTAATATATTTCTTTCTGTATATCTAAAATAACACATTATTATAGGTACAAGAAAATCTCAAATTTCTCGGTACAGTTTTGTATAAGTGAGTACGAAATGTCACGATGCTTGTGGAAAATATCAAACTTGGCATCGCATCGTCTATTCAAATGATTCAATTACACAGAATTCAAATTCCATGAATGTGGATCATCGTCTGAGAATATTGAATATCGTCAAACTTACTTTTAAAGTTTTGTAATTGCGCGCTGGCCTTCATGATGAGATGATCTTGGTATCCTTCTAGAAATTCGTCTGGCACCCGCCACTCTAATTCTCGGTTCCTGAAACAAATTATCAATCGATCGGTCAATAATAAGATCCAACAAAAATTTGTCAATGTCAAAATGAATTTGAACAATGTTGAGAAGAAATTCTCTTTCGCGGGTAGTAAAACGTCTAGTTATATTATAGAAGACCGATATTGGTTGATACAAACCAACGTCCATGTCCGTGTGAAGCACAATATGGAAACCGAAAATTTGATGTGAACAAATAATTGCTCAATACAAACAAAATTTGTATGTTTTAGCTGAAACAGACCTTTCTCTACCTGTGAATGCAGCTGTATTAGATGGTTTAACTATAATTCTTTCTTAGTAGTTAACATATTTTGCATCCCGAGAATAAGACATTTCGTGTTGGAACAGTTTGCGACATCAATATTGGAGGAATCGTGTACCTGTTCAGGAAGTTCCAAAAACTACGCATCTCCGACCTTCTTCAAGCACTTCCTTTCACTCAAAAAAACGAAGGTTTTCGAGCAAAATCTAAATTTCCGGAAACCTGGCTGACGTATAAGCTCTAAATTCCACTAAAAATATCCTGTCAGCGTTCAGTGTGAATGTGTTCTCGTCAAGCCTGCAAGGACGATTTTAAAATCGATTTGCCAATCAGCTATTGAAAATACGTCGAATACTAGTTTGTCACTGTGATACCTATATCTGATTTGATTGACGCTGCGCGTGATAAATAAGCATTAAAATTTCAAACCATCAAACACCGAAGACAGTCTCTCTTTAAACCGGAGCTCACCTGCGATTATTTGATCCAAATTTTGAACCCAGTCAGTTCGTCCTTGGCCTTTGTATAATATCTTAATGTAACTCTTTCCTTAATATAGTTGTTAATCATGTGAGCGCAACGTCGAACCGGCTTTCCATTTTCACAACTGGTACTCAATATTCTCCGTTACGATTCACTTAACCTTTAAAATTAATTCATTTCACATGGGAAATCATTTGCATTCCGACCATTTTTCCTTTTTTTGACGCGTCCTCTTTGCTATCAACCTGAGATTACGCTACACTGAACTGAAATAAGCTTTCCCTTTTTCGTGTGAGTCACTCTTCAATGTAAGTCTCTAATATTTCCGTTGACGACTATTGCCTTTCTTCGAAAACATATAGTTTTCATGCGTTGGCTTATTTTTTATGAAATATTCTGCGAGTCTGATGAGACCACCGTTCTTATCTAGAGGAACCACACGCTTGCCGTAGTAACTGCTGATTAGCTGTTACCTTGAACCTTCAGCTATAATAATGTTAATAACTTGCCTGATTAATAGGACTTCTTTTTTTTTTTTTTTTGCTTACTATGATTACTGGAATTTTCCGATACTTATAGATTCACGATATATCAGGTTATTGGACGATTCGAATGTGGGCAGCGTACAAGGCAAAATTTACTATTCGACTCGCTAAACGCTACGATACCTTGCCAGACTCCGGTGTAACCAAAATCTTCGCATAATTCGAATGTGTGGTAAAATCTACTTGCCAGTTTGCACACACTGAGATTTATTGATGTGCATCGATGCGTTGTGAATGAATGGAGATGTTGGCCGCGGAATATTATACGTATATACCTACATTATCACGATGTTACAACACAGATCGTATAAATATGGCTCTTCAACTTCGCTCATCAAATTTATACCGGACTCAGGCAATTCACTATTTTAAGGCAATACAACACGAACTCCAGCTGATAATGAAGAGTCTTGCTAGTGGCACCGCGTGTTCATATATCACAGATTTGCAATTGTATTTTTTACGCAAGTGTTAATTTCTCTTTTCTTTGATAAATTTTCTCCCGATATAAAACTTGTTCTCCAATTTCATTCCCTACGTTCTTTTGAACAAAGAACTGCAGTCATTCTCAGAGCCAATACTATGTGCGCTAACTTCCCGAGTGATTGTATCCCTTGTTATTAGTACTTTGAGCGGGCATATTCTGCGTTTCATAATCTAAAATCATTTCTAAAATATAAGCGAATCTGAATCCGGCGAATGCGAATATTCGTGCTCCTCTCACAAGATCGTGGCTCAATCATCCAGGGGTTAAACTCTATAACAACTAGTTCAGGTTCAAGTATATCAATCTTCTTTTAACTGGTACACGAGAAATTTGGACTTCCGGAACGTTTCCCTTATATCTCCCGTTTCTCGATCTACTCTCGGACTCTCCACTAATAAATCGTGAACAGTTTTATTGTGCGCGTGACTCGCATCGTTAACGAAACGTGTTCGATATGTGGAACCGAAATTCTTCGGTCAGACTACGGAATACAGCAAAGAATTTTGATAGCTCACGATACATATCCCGCATCATTTAACGTGTCTATGAATGGAGAAGAATTTCGTTTCATCTTTTACATCAAATAAAAAAAAAAAAAGGAAATGAAATAAAACGAAAATGACAAGTTCTACAGACTCGCACCCAGGTCATTATAACCAATATTCCCGAGCGTAAATAGTAGAAACCACACAGATTATATGAGAACCCGTCGGTATCGTTTCTTATCTCAGTATTGGTAACTTAATTAGCGATTGAAATTATAGAACGACTATTTTATATTCGTAAACAAAATACTACAAGGTGTATAACATGCCAAAAGAAATAAACGAAATTGATTGAAACTTGCTAAAAAAAACAGTATGTACAGTCGGTAAAAATCGAAGACATATAAGCTATAAATATAATTCCTTCTGTAATAAAAATCAGATAATTGCTCATTAAATTACAGTAATAACAATATGATGATTATATGACGATATTCTCGTCAAAGATCGTTATTTAGCTGACCCGAAAGTCCATTGATGCAATATGATAGTAACTATAAAATTTGACATATCTCCTCTCTCAAAACATGTATTCGGTAGAACACCTACAATCATCTATCCGGTACAATTGATACTCAATTCTCAACGCGGAAGCTAACGTAGATAGAGAAAATAAACAACAACAAAAATCAAGACGAATGAAAAATTGAATGTGTTAATTACTCATGTGTATACATATAATCATAAACAACACACGTGTGGCCATGTAGCCAACGCAAATGCCTCTATTGCCTCAAGTATCAACGTCTAATGCTTCTGTATGAAAAAATAGCAGTCATACCATCCATTGGACGTCAGTCAGTCCGAGGTGTCGATACCAAATGCTGAGAGCGAGAAAAAAAAAGAGAGAAAGAATAAATTGATGGATCGCGAAAAAATCGTTCCATTGTTGAATTTTCGTGGCAAAGTGGCGTGAATTTACTCGATGGATGGTCGGCGGTGAGTAAAGAATGATTTCGAACTCTGGTATACACCTGAATATAGCTTCGTACGGTTATTTACTTATAAATATGAATTTGTGACCAAGACCTGAATGCGGTGTGAAAAATTTCACATCTTTTAACAAACACACACGTGTCGTTAATGAGAAAAGCTTCCTGGTTCAGTACCAGATTGTAAATATATAATATCGTTGTTATAATGAGGCTTTTAATTCTCTATGAAATCGACCTATGATCGGTTTCCTTGAACTTTAATTGCAAGCTCGAGAAAAACATAGAAATTATACATCGACGATAAACTGCTCCTCATAATAAAATGATAAATTACAAATGCCTGATCAATGTGCATATTATAAGTGTTAAGCTCGCAATGGCAATGACAATGGCCCGATTATTCTGCTATACCATAATGCTGATGACTCTGCAACCCAGAAACAAATCTTCCTCCGTTAGGTAGATGATGTACCGCTATTTAGGCTTATACCTCAGCATATCAGAGTTCGTGACTATGAAGACGTGGTCACAGATGGCACGCAAACGTTTCGTCAGTTTTGGTCTGTGTAAAATTCTATATTTTCTAGTAATTGAGTCAAAAAACCAAAAGAAATGTCAACTCGAAATAAATTCACTGTAGCAGCAACGGAGATAATATTTGAAATGAAGGGCGAAGATATGCTGTGGTGGCCACACTGGTACATTTTCCCTGACCGTGAAAGTATAAACGCAAACAATTTATTCACAGTCATATTGGGCCATTTTGTATCCTGGTTAAATTGTCCGGTCCTTCGACCTACTCTATCTGAAAAATCACCCCAAACAGCAGTCGCAGTACCTGTCCAACGACCTGATACCTATTCAAGTCAGACCAGACAACGAGCAAGGAATTCAGTAAAGCGACACACCCCAAGTTTCCCTTAGCATTCCACCTACGCGCACAAGGGTCTCCCTAGGGAAACCCGAAGCTTTCCAACGCAACCGGTCGACCGACCATTAACTCACACACGTAACTATAAGTGTTCGCAAACATGACTGTCAGAACTGTCGCGAACAATCTTATCGCAGTTGTACAAGATTCGCTTCCATGGTGTCACTCGATGTTGAGCATTACATCCATATGGCTATTGCTTTGTTAAATACATACTCCGGAGTTCTGAGGAATACCCAATTATGGAAGTCTTGGTAAAATCTTGCATGCGGTTCTTCATGAAATACACATTTTTCGTGTACACTAATTTGATTCGCCTCGCAAGAGAATATAGTCGAAAGATATTGAAGGATCGATGGAAATGTTGGAACCTCCGATCGTTCCAATAATTGTGGATCTAGACCTACTTCGCCGAGGGGTTGCTCGCATGAGAAATCATTGAACCATTTCATCCCAAATCAGACAAGAAATCGCCAAAAGTCGCTGGAAATCGCTTGAATCGCATGATTGCTGATTTCCTCATGATTTTCCAAAATATATTCAAGATATCACGGGAAATCACATGATTTCGGGAATCGCTGGGAACCTCATTGATTCTGGAATCGCAGTTAAAATGATTAAAAAATCGATTCTTTTAGGAAATCGTCATGCCACCGTATTCGCGAGTCAGCTGCAGCCTGTCGTACTTTGCGCGTTGAGTAACCAAATTCTATAATTTTCACACTTTCGACGATTGCTACTTTTACACTATGAAACGAGGGAAGTAAAACGAATTAGGAACTTACCCAACGCTCGATCAGCGCTATTTGTGGGAGCAGTCTGGGTGAAAACTACCATAAAGGTTACAACGATAGCCTTTAGATTTTCAAAATCTTCTCGCGCACTCTATTTTTCCTGTTTTTTTTTTTGTTTTTTTGTTTTTCAAATTTCGAAGCACTGCACCGGTGTAATCCAGCTCGCCACTCGACTGATGTGTCGGTATATCTTCGCCTTCACTCTCTTCTTTCGTCTCCTCGAGTTTATTTATTTGTATTTCAAACGCGCCTACGGTACGAGATTCGAGTAAAATAACCCGGCGAAGGATGCGCAATCGTTTATAATTAATAGTTCGTACGCGTACTTATATATACTCCGCGATACTCCCGCACATATAACAGCCCAAGTTGACTTAGAAGCGTTCGTCGAGTGCCTCGAACTTATATAGTCTCGGAAGGTTGGCCCCGGCGACCCTTCCTGCCGCTAACCCCGCGCGATCGAATCGGATAGATTTTTGCATTACTGGTTGGTCGAATGGGCAGATCATTATTTTGAAAAATCCTTGTTATGTCTGACTTCTGTCTTGTGAATGGTTGGCGTTCCGCGAATGCCGCGAGGTGGGGTTGTACGCCGTTGATGCGGCCAACGCCAAGATCGGTTTCAAACGCTGGACCATACAGCGATCGGTTGACCTGATCTAGGAGACCGGCTAGGACTAGGACCGCCGCAGTCCAACGCTGGCCGTTCTCGCGGAACGCCGAGGACCTTTCGCTGTATACTTTTTTGTAGATTATCTACGTAATAGTCGTCTGTATGTTCGAAAATTTACCTTTAACTGGGCGTTTACCAAGATCGATCAATAGAGAATCGCCAAGTTATTTTCCCCCACCAAATTTGGACTTTCATTCGCGTCTGCTGAAGTCACGATAAGCAGTCTAGTCGCATAAAGTACGAATTTACCAATATTTCATTATGAGCCAAGAGCTTGAAACCAATTGCATTTTTTGTAAATCTTTGATAAATTTTTCCATATCAGATGCGGACGCAGCAATTGTATGTATGTAGATAAAAGCGAACTCGGCCATATGTGAAAGTTATTGAAAATGTATCCGCGTTGCGATGTGGATATGAATTTTAGCTTTACATACACTTCTTTAGCTTCATGAACATTTCTCATTCAACTATCTTCATTCAATTACAAATCACAATTAAATTATCATGCAAAAGCATTCCAATTAAAATGAACAGTGCAAATTGGTAACATAAAAAGATTCGACATTTTTTACATTTCTTATTCTATACATTTTTATACTGCAGCTATACATTATACCTTTCGACAACCATCGTGTACACGCCTTACAGATACTGTTATTTTCGTGTCAGTATTATTTAATTTATATATTACTCGGTTTCTAAGATGTATAATAAATGGCGGCAAAGAGCTAGTTGATCGCACGGCAATGGAAGTTAAGATTCTTAAACAGTTCAATATTATGAATTATCGTATTAAGCATCTGTTGAGTATCGGCGATGTGATTTTCGTCTACAACTTGTATGATTTAAGACTCGGAAACAGAGGCGGCTAATTGCAAATTATGAGATTATCTTACAAACTATTGAAAATTAACTAGTATGGTGTATATAATTAGACGGTTCGATCAAAATCCAATGATTTATGAATGCTTGGGATATTTTTTTCCAGATTCCACGCGGCAATAAATATCTATTTGTTGTACGCTGTGCTACATCGAAATACTGCGCTCTATACCGCAATAGAAAATCAAAAAAAAGGAAGCAGGTGTCCGAGATTCAAAGGCGAGTAGAGCGAGTCAGATCCTAGTCAGAGGATCCTGCAAATCGCAACTTTTTATAGCTCCGGCATATATAATATTTGGGTATGGTAAATCCCAGAAATTATGAAACGAAAACAAATCATAATTGAAAAAAATTCGCCTATTGATATGGAGATAACGTGCGAGCTTACGCACCGTAGATATTAACATCAAAATTGTTATAGCTAAACATTTTTGAACAGTAATTAAATATACAAACGTAAATTAGAACGGACGGGCAATCGGTTTTGGAAGACCCGCTTCGAATAGTTTATAGATAAATTATAGATTCGCCAATTTTATCAAGATTTAAACAAGATTAGATCTAACTTTTTAGTTTTTTCGTTCCGCGCGTAAGTATCGCGGATTTTCTCCCACCAAGATTTCTAAGCATCACGCGTTTCATTGAACACAATTTTTTCGAATTATTCATGACGACGACGATGCTGCAAGATCGAAGCGTAGGGTTCACATTAATTATCATACTGATCTCGGTTAACGGTGAAATGTATACACATATATGTGATCCTATAAGTTTTGCCCCCCAAAAACTGCGCATGTATATTGAACTTGCAATCCACTTGCATTGTAACGGGAAAAAATTGGGGAAGTCAAAAAAAGGTTACAAGAGGCCATCTAGTTATGAGAGACTTGCGTGTTGATCGGACCTTCACGTGTCTCTTTTAGTGCATCATTATTCAAAAAGTAAGTAGGCACAGTCAGAGGGGATTTGTTTTCTCTTTGATTTCTTTGTACAGGTATGTTTTTGCAAATTTTGTTTGATGATGCATGTTTCCTGGGGTATACCCACCCACTCAAAGTACACTGTTAGTTGTAATTTTGTTTTTCATTTGCGTTATCACTTCGGAGGATGATGTTTAAAGTAAACTCGAGCACTACGTAACTTTCTGCTATTAGTTACACACTCTATGAAGGTACATAGCATAAATATAGATCCGTCTCAAACTTTGCTAATCCTCCTCGTGGGGATTTACCCCAAACATGGTAATTGCAGATCCGTTAATATCGTTAACCACGGTATGCAAATAATTTCCAACACATTATTGATTGAAGATGGTTGAACAAATCACGTAATTGGAAAATTTAGTCAGTGCAAATCTGCGCCGTATAGGTAGTAACTATATGGATGAATTGCATTCTTGCTTTTGTACAGAAAACTTGTAAAAGTTTTCTTATGAGGTATGAGATAGTCTTCCGTCTATTCGGTTCGTTGAGTTGCAAAAACTTCCTCGCATATAATCGGCGCAGCGTATAAAAAATTCGGAAATATATATACAATGATCGAATTAATGAATTTGAGATCCCGGTGTTACGGCTTACTGTCATGAGATTGTCGAAAATTTTAATAATCCGTATTCATTATTCAAGAAAGTGACTTGTAAAAGTACATTTGAAGAGTTTGGCAACGGGGGATAAACCCGCAGTGTGTCAATTGTATTATAAGCTTTTTTTTTTTTCATGGAATAATTAGACAAGGAATCTTTCACGTGCAAATTAATCAAAAATTCGCGGGGTGGGGAACTTTAATAACAGACATAAAACGAAAGCAACACATTCGTGATGATGCAATAGCCGTCAAAATAATCAATCACGCGAAATTCATCCCTTACTGTATACCAATCAGTTTTGTGAACTATTTTTTGTAATTTTTTTGAAATCATTGATTACGTTCAACCGTAATCCTAATTAATTTCCAATTCAATCTCGATTAGGTCGTGAGACTGATCGCTATACTCTTTTTGGGTTTATGAGGTCCGGATATTTTTTATTATATCTTTGGGGTGCAGTTATCGTTCAGAGAAGTTAGAGTCAAGAGACTGAAATTCAGTCTGCCATTACTCAACCCCAGAGAGCTTCAATGGGGCACAAAGATACCTCGACAGATTTTGAAACTGAGGACATTTTTGCACTTTTTCGGTACACTTTTTCGATGAAACGAGTTTTTTACCTCTGTTTCTTCAATAAAATCGACTTCAATCTCCCTTTTCATTCATTTCGTGTGTTCCTACTTTCATCAAAAAATAATTGAAAATTTTCTTCTAATGCAGATACTAATGTCATCCAAATTTGATTGGAGGAATCATCGATTAGATTTTGTCACGTTATTTGAGAAACGAGAATTTTATCCCTGTCTGAATCCCCGTTGGGATGACTAGGATTTATTCTATATATATTCTATATTGTGTTCTATACAATATTCTATATTGTGTTTAGACCAGGGTCGAGTTTGAGAGCCTGTTACGCGTTCAACCAGCATAGAAAAATATGGTAATCTATAAGTCCAGTCACGTATAATTTAGATGAACATATTTAAAAAAACGGAACCGATTGGGTCACCAAATGAAAACGGGTTCCTAAGCTCTCCAGTCCCTTTCCCCACTCTAATTTGACAGTCAAATAGACTGAACTTGTTTTAGTGAAGATTCCTTAGATCGGCCTCAAGTCCCATAGAATAACCTCCGAGAATAGTTATAGGAAGGCATCGCTTCGCTGTTCTGTTCTATGCGAAAGCCTAATTATTCAGTTGAAACCATCATTGGATGTGTAACTAATCATAACTAATTGAAAATAATGTAAAATTGAATTAATGTCTTAGTGGTATGATACTATTTTTTCCGGGATTCTAACAAGTGCACCGATAACATTTTGTGACACTCACCAAAATATACTTTTGCACTTTTTGTAATTTTTGACATACTTCACTTACTCTACTTCGATTCTAAAGACCTCATAATAATTCAGGGGACCCGTATATCGTGGTAGCAAAAAATAAATCATAGTCCAAGACTAATTCATTACTTCGCCGAAATCTTTCGAAAACATTTAACGGCTCAAAGATCCATATTGTCTAGGGGTGTTGTTCATAGTCAGGTAGGTATTCTTCTCAAAACCATCTCAGGTCAGTCATGGGCATGATTTGATTGGCTGAGGGCTGTTCTTGAGATGGTCTTGAGAAGAATACCTGACCATTGCAGAATACCACCCTAAGAGAGATACCGTTACAAAAAAAAAAGTCCGAAACTGACATTTCGAAAATTGTTGTAGGAAATGTAATCAATTTTCTAGACATTGAGTATTCTTATGACACTAATTTACAAATGCCTCGATGTAAAATGGCACTTCAAATTTTTCGCAATTATATTATATGGGGGCCCATATACTATAATAACAATGCTGAGCATAAAAAAGTCGAAGCGATCGTACGATCGAATACATACAAACTTGTTCGATGTACGAATTATAAAAGTTTACATTCATCTCAATGTCAGGTAAGTGTCCCAATCACTCGGCTTTTGAACTTATTTGACTTCGAAAGGAATCATAGACTCGAACAATCGTGAAAAGAAAATTGCAATTGCTGCGTATTCGAGTGGCGCCGCCAAATTGTCCCTTGCGGCAGGGCGTCCTTCAAAACGACTGGTTCGTTCGTTCGCGCCAAGCTTTTGATAGGCTGATCCGCCCTGCCATTTGGGACTAATTCGGCCGATAGTGTTTGATCTGGCGCTGGCATCGGTTCACGCACGGTCTCTTATAGCCTATAGGAAAATATTTCGCGCGAGATATAGCCAGTTGAAAGACATTTTTCCATTCAAAATCCAGAAGTTCCCAATCGAAGTATTTGCTAGGTAATGATTATTCCATGTCTCCGAAAATGTGTCAAAGTCTCAGGTACTACACGGGAATGATTCATAGGTTTCCAGTTTCAAATCAAAGGTATCGGTAATTGGGAATGTTGTTGATATCTTGCATCCATTACTGATCGTCAATGGCCAGACTGAAGATCGACGTTAATAGGATTCGTACCGAAAAGTAGAAACGCATAAAATATATAATCGTTTTAAATTTCTCCTCGTGAACGTAAATAGTATTTTTCAATCGCCCCCATGAATGAGTATGACATAAAAATAAGAAAAAAATAATCGTTTAGCATACAGAAACTGCATATGTCAGTGAAATGGGGCTGAGTTTTTGGGTCAAATGACTTTCATAAACCTAGATAATTAGCACATTTGCACTGACTCCGAATTTTATTATTACCAATTACCATTACCAATTTGTACGGTAGTTCTGGACATTTTTTATGGGTTTCTTATTCATTCATCTACTTATTGTTAGCAATAGCTTCAACTAAAATTCACGTAACTGCGCGGTTTGTCTAAAAAAGTGTAACTGGATAAGTCTGGCTATGCAGTTATGTACCTACCTACGTTCGTATATGGCTAGACCGATGTGATTACGTGTATTTGGACAGATCAACACAATTACGTTGATTTTATTTGGCCCCGCCATTATATTGGTATTCACCTTACGTCAATCACTATTACATAAAGATTTTCGACGCTATTGTTATAATTGCTAATATCCATTGCCCGGGAATCATCATTTTCGGACTATAACACACATTGTGGTGGGGTTTGTCGTGTATAAGAATCATTTGCATACGCGGTAGATATGGAAAAAAAAATTCCACAATAGACGTTGTCTCTAAAGGCAAACCTGTCTATGATAATTGCTAAAAGATGTGAAGGTCTTACCGCGGCTGTCAGTGCCTCTTGTTTCTTCTTCTTTCTTTCTTCCACTTCATCAACAAAATTTGTGAAGCCCCCACCGCACTCGAAAACGATTACCGTCATTCGGGGAATACCCATTCAAAGGCACATGGGTAAACGTCATTCTCAAAAAGCATGATTCATGGGGGGTTGCAGAAAAAATTGTGATTCAGTGACGAAATTGAAGGTTGAAGATGAGAATATGGTTTCCCCCGTATAGCAGAGGATTCAATGTCTAAAAGTCCAAAATTGTACCTGTTTAAAGATTTTTCATTTCATCACTATGATATATCCCATTCATTCAAGCCTCTTCGTTGGCTGTGCACAGATAAATGTCAGATTCTAGAAAAAAAAAAACAAATCGGTTACTCATTTCATGAAAATTATGCGTCACTGTTGTCCGTCCGTTACTACGTCACGTTTTTTGGCCATTCCGGATCCCCACCCTATCTTTGGTTATTGATATATTTGAACTTTGGAAGTGGAATACTTTTTTAGTATTGCGAGTTGGTGAGATTTCAAATATTTTACACTACACGTAAGTCCAGGTATAAGATCGTCAAATATCTCACAGAGTATGAATAATTTCGAAGCTTCAAAAACACTTTCATTTTCATTATGCTTCTTCAAGACAGTATTCGGATGACGAGGTCAGGCTTTTGCACACAGTCTTGACAAGTTTCAGTTTTTTGTTGTTGTTTTCTTCTCTTTTATTTACAAATATTAGTAAACAACGAAGTTATTATTGTTCAAACAAAGCGATTTCAGCCGCTGGAGTGGTCTGAAGTCAAACTGGAAAAGTATATTTTTAGTATCGTAATCGAATTATCAAGTGACCGAATACTTTATTGAAATTTTGAGAATTGCGAATCTTATAACCTTCAACAGGGCTGAGTAGAAGGTCGAACTTTTTTCCTGAATGTTACCGCAATAATTCGCGCAATTTTTTTAATTTCAGGAAAGTATTCGATCATTCAATGCAGTGAACTTGGATTTTCTCATTTTCATCCCAGATCACCCGAGTTGCCTGAACCATGTTCACCGACTGGTCGTTGCGCAGCAGCGGTGCTATGTTTGAACAATAGTAACTTGGTTGTTTTTGAAAATTTTTTCAATGAAACATAAAAAAACCGGAACTTATCAAGACTATGTACTAACTGTGCGCAAAATCCTGAACTTGCCATCCCAATACCCGTGTGAATAGAAAATATAAAAATGAACCTGTTTTTGAAACTCCGGAATAATGCATAAGCCGCATGATATGGACTGTAGAACATAACGGATAACCTATACGGATATGAAAAAATAATCTCAGAGTTATTCTGGTTTTGGTTTTGGAACGGCTTTGGAAGTAGAAGTTGAAGAAGTATTTGATGCTAACTAACGCGGTGGTATTAGACAAAAAAGTTGCGAGTATGAACTGAGATGACGTTCATACGCGTGCATTCTATTACTGCTCACGTCAGAAACTACTGGCGTAAGCCAGAAACTTGGGCGTAAAGCTAATAACTGGTGTTTTGTGCCGGACAGCTGATTACTTAATAATCATTACCGTCTTTTCATCCATTAGCCTTGCTCGTCAGGCATCCATGTGAGGAAATCTTAGTCACATTTGGAAGTGTTGCCCTTCGTACGAAATTCAGGTACCTATACAAACACTCATGAGCAGACTAATGAAACGCGGTCATCGCTGTTTTCATCTCATACCATACCTGCCCTTTTACTGTGCTTCAATGAACTTTACTGGACCCTTAGTCTTCCGTAACATTATTTGTCTGACTCGTCTCGACATTTGGGTTAATGCCTCGACGTATTTCGTAGTTCAATTTATTGATGATCTTCAATCCATTTATCCTCAGTTCCAACTGAACATTCCTAAAAAAGTGGTGCGATGAATTCCACATGGATCATTGATTATATTGCTTGTAAATTTTTTATATGAATGATTGACAACATATGGATATATTACGTAGAAATAGTCAGTTTTGGTATCGGAAGAAAATAAATTGAACAGAAACTGATGAATTTTTTTATCAACTTAGGATTTTCAGAGCGGCCCTGCCCTCCCCTATTCATCGAAGGGAAAAAAATATTGTAGAATTTTGAAATTATATGCCAGATGTAAACGTTTGACGTCACCCTAGGCTCTTGTGCGCCGGCGGAGGTATGAGGATGAACTCGAAATGGTATTTGACTACACGGCGGCGGGCTTAATTGGTGGTTACGCTATACCATGATGCGCGTCGACTACTTTTCTTCATGTTTATTCACACAGTTTTTGCTTCGCAACACTGTAATAATTCCAGGCTAGATTGTGGCGTGACGTTGGTTGTCAAAAAATTAAATTCAAAAATTTCTCGTGGCTCACCTCACTCATTTACGATGATATGTGATCCTGCCGGGTCATAATGTTATATGTGTACTGGAATTACCGACAATTAATAATCGTAGGAGAGTGCAGAAGCACCAAGACTTGACATTTCCGTCTACCGTTTCATGACATGACGATTCGTAATCATTATTCTACCAAATCATTCATCTCGAATCCGGTTCGAATACTTCAATGAACTAACATATACCTATACGTGTACGAAGTGCCGGGCATATGCGCTTCTTTTCAGGTACTTAGGAAGCTTTGCCGCTCTTTTGCTTGTCAATTGTGTCTACCAGAATTTTCCTCATGTTTTTTTTTTTTTTTCATTGATATTTCTACTGTCATCAATCACTTATTACGCATGGACGTCCAGAGAAAGTTTGTCTCGAGAACTTTATATCGTCAAGGGGATGCTTTGTCGATGACACTCAGCTACTATTTCCATTCATATAAAATCATGATAATTCGATCTAAATCATTTAGACTATAATCTGTAAAATGAATGATGATCACTGATTTCTCACTTCGTTAAAATGTAATAGTTTTTCATGTAGTTCAAACAATTAGCTGTATAATTCATCTCGTTTGTGCGCAATTCACTGACGTTAACTCCTGCGACATCAATGCCATGAAAAACTCTGCATATAGCTGCAAAAAATAAGCTCAGAATGAACAAGTTTGACGAAAAAGTTACATCGCTTAATAACCGTATCTTATACGAGCAAGAAAAAAAAATTGGAAAAACTTACAAACGCTGCAGTGATGTGCTTATATGGCAACCTTTGGTTTTCTGGAATAAATTAATTTCTTTTACATCTCATGTGACTTCTACTGGAATGATTTAAGTGATCTAATTGATACTTATTATGACGTTATCTGCGAATATCTTTACATTTCATTACTAACTTTATCCGTTTATATTGAATAAACACGACACGGCGATCAGTACATTTATACGGCAATTGAATAGAACTTGAAGCGTTTCTGTAATTCAATGAACCCCAAAGAAGCGAATAAATTTTTAATCGATCAACTAATTTACTTACACATTGGATTAAAATCTGACAATCAATTATATTTCAATTCAAAAGCTTATTCGTGTCAAATAATTTACCCATTTAATGCGGCTCTGATGGGCTAATTGAATATAAAATATAATCAATCACTCACGGCTTCAACAATTTTGTCTCAGTTTGAAATATCTTGGACTTCAATGTATTTCTGAATCGTGCATAAATTTCAAGATTTTGTAGATGTATACCTACACACAGATCGATGGAATTAACAGTGGCAGCATCATATATGTATAGTTTCTCGCTTGTATTAGGTTATCCTGCGGAATGCTATATACATGAGCTTGAATTTTCATATTACTAATCGGCCAAATATTTTTTGGCAAAGGTGCTCAAAATTATATTTAGTCGAACGACTATAGTGCCGCGAAATATTCTTCAAAAATGAAAAAAAAAAAAAAAAAAACGATGAAATTTTTTATCAATTGGGTATGCTATACTCAAACGGATAGCGTGTGTGTACAACATATCGATATGCCCATCAAAATAATGAACATTTTTAACATCTCATAATAAGTATGTATGTACATGCCAGTTTTATCTATTTATTAATATGTCCAAGTTATTCGCAATGGAGGATCATACGTACCCGTATACTTGTAGGTCAAAGATCACGAGATGTTATCCTTTCAGGTGAAGCGATAAAATGAAACTCCGATTGATCGATACGTCAAAAGAGTCAAGGATCAACTCCGAAGGAAGTGATATCGCTTATGCGTAAGCCACGGTTTTAACTTCATATAGATACAGACGGAATATCACGGATGAGTATATTCGTTTAAAATCATGGATATGTATACCCTACCGATCAAGAGATAGATAATTACAATCATTAATTGATCAATTCGTCTCTGTTACATGCGGGTATTTTTGTTTTCTTATGATTCTTTCCCCCATCATCTTTCGGTGGGATTCACATATGGTATCGTGCAAGTAATCCGGTAACACATACCTGTTTTTTTTTCAATCTAATAGTTTCATCATCGAATCCTGTTAATTTCCTGCAACAGGAAACCATCAACTATGCGTTGACTCGTGAATCACGTATGTGATGTGGTATGGGAATTGACCGCGAATTTTTGACAAGGGCACTTCTTTTCTTTTATAGATGATATATTGATGACAGTACGTACGGAGTGGTCATTTTAAAGTGTTACAAGCAAATATCTCGGAAACGGTTCGAGGTATTGAAGAAAGTGATGTACGAAAAATCAATGGCATGGAGGGGGATTTATTCTGGGCTTTGAGCGATCGATTAAAGCATCTCACAAGAGTTATCAAAGTCATCGTGATTTTCACCGGCAACATGATATTTTATTTTCATAGTAATAATAGTACACTTCATATGAATTTAAAACCTACCACTCAAGGTTATTCAGGCTGTGGTAATTGGAATAAAAACGCAGGTTGCAGATTTTGTAAAGTGACATTTTTTCTGAAAACCTAACTCATACATTCGAAATGTTTGTAGACCTACCTCGGATCTCATCCAAAATGAGTATAATAACTTCCAACTTGAAATGTGTGCGATTATGAGACCAAGTACAAGTCGTGACGGATTGTTCAGACCGTTTTGTAATTGACGAATGGTGAATTGAAGAATTGAAGAACAGCAGAGGACTTCTGAAGTAGATACGTAAACACTCCGATTATTATACGTTCAGAAAGAAAGAGAAGTACTATTAAGTCTACAACATGCGTTTCGTCCCTATTACCTGCGCTTCAACGACCTCCAGTGACAGGTTTGACTTTCATACATGAAGTGTAATAGTATTATTACTGTGGGAATGAATTGTGCTCCCATTTGAGAAAATCAGGATGACCTTGATATCTCTGGGATGCTTCAATCTGTTCGAATTTCATAAAGCCTTGATGAAGACCCCTTCATGTCATTTATCTTTCCTATATCTTATACACTTTCTTTGACACCTCGAAGCGTTCTGGAGATATTCGCTTGTAACCCTTCAAAATGACCATCCTGTATGTGAGGGTTTCTTCGTCAAACGGGCCACCCGTTTAATCCGAGGTCTCCGAAAATTCTGTAAAACAAAACGTTTGGAAATGTGCTTTTTCGAAATTCGGACAGTTTTTTTTTTTCTTGAAAAAAATGTCGAAGAAGGGTATTCATGAGAGAGTTGTGGAAAAAAAATGTGGAGTGGAGACTTTGATACTCTCCCAGAAAAAAATTATTGAATAGATTTTATTCAATTCCGCAAATTCATAACATCTGTGTAATAATTTTTTTCTGGGAGAGCATTGAAGTCTCCACTCCAAATTTTTTTTTCCATAACTCTCTCATGAATACCCTTCTTCGACATTTTTTTCAAGAAAAAAAAAACTGTCCAAATTTGGAAAAAGCACATTTCCAAACATTTTTTTGGGAAAAAGGGGTTCAAATGGGTCGGAATTTTTTTTCTTCCAATTTTACCGAAAAGCCGAAAAAAAAACATAAATTTCATCCGAACAATTTTTCGCTCCGGCGCTTATTTCTCACGCTACGTGAAAATGATTCAAAATAGTATATTGTGCACCTAGGGCGTAACGTGGGTCTTTTTAGACCGAGTGTGGAGTTTGCAGTACGAGTCGGAGGCGAGCTAGCACAAGTCGAAGGCGAGCTAGCACGAGCCGAAGGCGAGTGCAGCAGCGAGCCGAAGACGAGTGCGTCTGCGAGCCGAAGACGAGTACTGCAACCACACGAGGTGAAAAAGCCCACTTAGCCCTTGGTGCACACCATATTTTTTGTAACGCATGTATTGATTTCTGCGTTTTTGTGCCTATAAGCGGAACTAAGGTGACCTTTTTATGACACGGCACCTCACAGTTAGATTGCAATTATTTAACAGGAAAAGGGAGGTAGTACATAGGAGAAGAAAGTATAGATATAACAAGAATGAAAGATTGTAGTATAAATATGTATATATACATACACATACGGTTGTTTTTGCAAACTTTTCAAAAAGCGGGCAAAAAAGAATCCATTTTTGCCCGCTTATTGCAAAGCATACAAAAAAAGGTTACTTTAGGTTCGCTTAATAGGTCAAAAAAACGCAGAAATCGTGCATGTGTTACAAAAAAATGATTTTTTGAATGCAATGACCAAAAAATCTGAAAAAATTCCCAAAATTTTTTCTCATCCCCAATAACGTGTAGAAACTTTTACAGAATTTCCGGAGACCTCGGATTAAACGGGTGGCCCGTTTGACGAAGAAACCCTCATATATGCGTTGGGAGTTGACACTATACCCAACGATAAAATATATATACGTGTGTTTAGGCATGTATGTATGTACATCATATTCCAGGTTACTGTGCGTTATTCACAGTTAACCGAATTTCAAGTTCTTGGATTTTTGGATACGTGGCGAGAGAATCTGGACCGAGAATAATTGGAGGATCCGCCACTCCTTGCAGAGTACTACAATACTTAACCTCTCATAATGGACGTAACACCTCGTACAATTAGTATTCAAAGGTTGTTATGAAGGCTGAAAGTATCAAGTCCTGTTTTGTGTAAAAAGCTCACATAGGTATCTACTTATCGCTTATTGTTAGTTACGTCCCATAAATCGTATGTGCGTTAGCTTCGAAGAATTCCAAGTCTATAAAACTCATCGCGAAGACAAGTTGTTGTCTTTTTTTTTTTTTTTTTTTTGTGTGATGTTCCCTAACTTTTTCCTATATGAGAAACTGATGGTACTCATTGTTAGTTATATCCCATAAATCGTACACGCCTCAGACTTGCGTAATTGCAAGTCTAGGAAACGTGTCAAAAAACCAGTCGGAGGCTGTGCATCGCCTTTGTAATGATCTTCAAGATCGGCATTCGGAAATACATGGTCTCAAGTAATAATAGAAAACGCTCTCTGCAATTTCAGCGATACAATTAATTGAAGCGTCCCTATTAGATATCTATTTGCCTCCGGCAGTTCGGTTCTCTGACGACTTTGAACTCGTACGCCTTCCCTTACGGTACTTATGTACGAAGCGGTTTCAAAGCCTCGATCAAATCACTGGCTTTGGAAACTCGTTGACACGAACGGGGATCATTATAACACAGAACTGCAAAATTTTCTCGCAGTTTCTACCGAGACGATTGAATTTGGATTTTTACTTGGAAAAATTCGAGCTTCTAGCGATCCGTGATATTTGTCGTAGCTGCAGCTAATGCCGCTAATGATAAACTAGAAATTTCGCGGTTGATGATGATTTTTGGAAGCAGTTCATTGAACAATATTTTCACTCCTGATCAAATGTATTTTTCAATCCAAAAAAGAATGGACAGAGAAAAACATGTCACCAAAAGTGGAAATGACTGGTTCTTTCTCATCACTCCTCAATGACTTTCAGACAAACAAGACGTCATTCAATTCGTCATTTTATACAGCGGAATGTCCATGTATCCTGATATCCATACCAGCTCTGTTGGATCTTATACTGGGGAATAAATTTACAATTTGTTCTTGATCTCTTCAACTTTCACGGAAGATGTACGCCCGGTTATAGCAATTGCTACGAAAATAGTTATTGTAGAGAAATGAAAAATTGAAACTTGGAGATTTCAGGGAACGTCGCGTCCTCAGTATCTATCTATCTATCTGATAATGAAACTTGCATGTTATGGATTTTAACGATCTATTTGGCCTATGATTATTGCCATTAGTTTTTCCCTCCGGCCTAAGATGTGTGAATAATTAATACTAAGAGCTTCTTCTTTTACGTGTTTTCGTGGCGATAGTCGTGTCGCAGAAACATGTTTCCTAGCTGGCTTGGAATTGGAAAAACCATCATAGTTTGAGAACTATGATTTTTAATCGCTAAAAAAACTTATATCAGAACAAGTATTAGTAACTGATAGAATATATCTATACGGTGAAATATTGGCGAAGACTCGAGAAGTATTTGAACGATGTTTGTACACTTTCAATTTGAAAATATCCATAAATTACCAAGAAACAAATATCTACCTTCAGATAAATAACAATATAATACGTGAGGCTACTTCAAGGCTACGATCTAAATTCTTCGCAGCATTAAAATGAACGCCATCAAAATCATTCCGTTAATTACCATTCAATAATACTTGTACTAGTTTCAATTGACCGTATAGATTCGATTTTTCGTCGTTTAATTCCCTCTCAAGGTCCGCCAGAGACATTAAATCTTTGAACTGTAAGTGTATCAGAAATGCTAACGAAATTACGCCGGTATATAGGTAACTATTTCATTTTACCATTGACACTGGCGTAATAGCACTCTCGTTCAGAACAGACTAATTCTTTATGGGCTGGTAGTAAAACTTGGTTGTAAAAATACGGATTGTTGCGTTGAGTTGAAAAAAATCTGCGCCTAAAGTAAAGTATTGAATTTGGTGAAATTATTCTTGTTGAATCTTATTAATATTCTATAAACATAGACAAAAAAAAAAAAAAAAATAGATAGTGTGCTGATATTTATTTCATAAATGTCCAGCCAATCATATTAGTCCTTCGATTCATTCGTCTTTAAAGCCTTTCCGAGAAATCACGCACACTTGGCGTGAATAATCATTGGATTATTATCGAGTTGTAAGCAGGTACCGTATTCTAGTCGAAGGTATAACCAATCTGTGAACCTGTATCATATGCGTATTTTCGGAAACTACGTAAATATATCTAGACGAAGACCATTACAGGATTTGATATCGCTATAAACTGTGGTGTTACTTTTACTTTAATTATTTGCCTATAAATATGGAGATAATTAGCCGTAGTGGTTTCGTCTTTGAGGTGCCCTTTTCCTCTCATCCACTAAGTATATCCATGGAACCATAGAACGTGTGTAACGGTATTTAGTACAACGGAATTATAGTTTTTGTGGAATTTTAAATACAATGCGAGGAATAATTTTTTTGATCATGTAAAGCCATAATTCTTTGCCAAAAAGAGTAAAAAACATTTTTATTCGACAATAAAACGGCCTGGATCTTACTGAAAATTGTACAGAATCATGAGAAATATGGACAAAGCCCATATATACGTACAAAATTGCAGCGTAGCCGGTATGAGATGAAGGTTCGGGATTTTTTTACTCAAGTGCAAGCTCAAGTTGCATGATTAAAAAAATTCGAATTTTTCTCGTCGAACGTTGTATATCCATAGTAATCCATGGTCATCCACAAGACTCATCATATTGAAATTTTTGTATCAGTTTCGTATATACGTTCCCTAATATACTACCGACTGTTAGATTATATGAAATATTCAAGAATCATAAGGAAAAAGTGGCTCAGTTGATAAAAAATGCCCATATAGGTAGGTAAGATTTTTATCTACTAATAAATTATAAATTCATGTATTTGTGTACAGAATCGGAGAATTTCCACTACAGTAATGTCAATAAAATAATGATTCGAAAAATTCCAATGTCAATTGTAAATCACACATAATTGTTGGCAAAAAATGGCACTCCTGCAAATGACGCTGTGTAAACATCGCAATATGAATTAATGTAGATGCCGAGGTGATCGTAGCCGCCACATGGCAAAAATATAAGATGATCTTTCTTGCCATTTTTTAAAATTGTCATCCAATGCAATAGTGTTCATTGTTTCCGTGAATCATAAGCCTATACCATTCATCCCAAACTTTTCGTATAAATTTATCCATGGGATATTTCATTCCAAATCAGCGAACCAAAGTATTTCGGTTTTACCAGAATTCTCAGGAAAAATTTCGACCCATGTATCATCTAGACAAATACTGCAGCTATGCTCAAGTACTTTTTTCAGGTTCTTTACCACACGATTCATCTGCAACCGTGAAACGGTTTGAGCTTTTTCTCTTTATTCTTCATTAATTCTTCTGAAAATTTACGTGCAATGCGGTCCAGGTATAAAAGAGAATAAAGAGAAAATGGCTGTTATGTGGAATGAAACTGAATAAACTCTGATAAAAGTATCGTATGTATCTATAGGATACTTTAATTTTTCGTTATTTGAGAATTTTCGACAGCCGAAATAATTTCGGGTCGCTCGTTTTGCATGGAATGTCTCGTACATTTGCATATATTTCACTAGTGTGAAATACATGTATTCGTAGATATGAATATTTCATACGCCATGGACCGGAATCTAGATGAATTATTGTCATTCATTTCACCAGCGTCGCGGCGGGTAGACCAGCATTCATACCGTATATATTTATTTGATCATGGCACAAACAGGTGCGAGGATTATGTATCTTTCTGTCGAGATTAGAGATCCTCTGTTCTCGAGATTTTGCGAGTACAGTACGGCTTGTAATTACCCATAGACAACGAGTATCATGGCATTTTATGCTGAGTGACGGTGACAGGGGTACGACCCCGATCGTATGTTTTCAAAACCTTTCAAGATTCTTAAGGCAAATGAATTATCCCTGAAGAAGAGAAGAATTACGAAGAAAAACTAAACAAAACAAAACTAAAAAAAAAAAAAAAAAAAAAATTAGCGTCGAATACGAAAGAGTTGTGCAAATGTTTGATGTCGACGTTCACTCTGTTTTTTTTTTTCCACTAACATACGCAGATAAACCATAGTGAAAACTGCAAATTTATACGATGTTTACAATACCGATTCTGTTAATTGTACGTTTTAGCTACTCTCAACCTTTTGCAATACGTGCGATTAAAAACGTACAATCAAAAGAAATCACAGCGTAGGTATTCATTACGCTGAAGAAGAGCGTCACATATATGATGGCGTCTCGAAACGTTTACCGCAAGTAGCAATGTCAACGATGGGTCAGCCAAAAACGGTAGCGTTGCAATCGGACTGCAGAAAGAAATCTTCCGCCGTACGTGGGGTGATGGAAAAAAATATGTAGTAGAAACCCGAATCTCGTTTAATAAAGTATAATGGCATCTCGATGAAAAACACCTTTCAAAAATATCGGTGTAATTAAATCCCTATATTAACATATTTTAACGAACTTTTAAAAATAATGTGACGCACGTTACTAAACACGCTTATTTATATGAGAGAGATAGGTGAGAAAAAATGCTAATTAATGTCATTTTTTTTTGGTTTGTCATCAACCATTCGCAGGTGCTGTCGAGAGACTTGTTTTATAGGTTACTACCGTACTCTTCGTCATGGGCGCAAAGTAGCAAAGTTCTTCCACCCGTTTCGTATATATATATGTATTTATATTTTCCTGTTTTTTTTTAAACATGGCTGATTGTTATCCTGAAATATTACGATCTACTGTAACATATGACGCAGCTGGCAAAATGTAGCAAACGCTCAAAGTAAACATCCGATTCTTGGTTGTGTAGGTACGTGCTTTATAATCTAATGGTGAAATCTTGAAGAAAGTTCATCTCAACTTTGTGTATGGTACACATGTAGAATCGAGAATTACTGTGAAAAAATAAAAAGGAAGTCTAACGTCTAAATCTCGAAATGTGGAGCATCGCAGATTTGAGAAACTCAAAAAGCCCCCGAGGTAAAATACTACTGCAATAATATTAAGCTACAATTCTCTTGTGCCAGGCAACGGGTAGCCATGATATTCCCAGTTCCGGTCTCGCGGCGAACGTTTTTGCGCATTAATTCAAACAAGATTTCTGTTCTGGAACCGTGAAACTTGTTCAGAGTTAATCTCTGGTGGGATAAATTTTTTGTTTTACATCAACTTTAATGGCTATAGCTATAACAAACCTGATAGTGGATAGACCGCAAAAGTTGTTCGCCAATATGTGTGCCGATCACGCTAATGTATAATTTAATGATGAATCAATGACGCAGGTTACAATTTGTTTTTTTTTTCCTCTCTTAAATCCGCAAAAGAAGCCAGACAGCTGTCCATGTAATTTTAGATTACTTTCTTTATCTGGCAATGAGAATCAGCGACAGAAATTAATTGATCCAGAACAGTAACGCGTTGTGATCAAATCGAAATCAGGTAGGGAAGAGGCGGGCAAAGTGGGCCCTACCGGGCAAAGTGGGCCCGTTTGAAAATTTATGTATTCTATTTTTCTGAAGTAATGGAAAGTGTTTTACAAAATTATCTATGATTTATTTGCGGTAGACGCTTGTCTTCGGTTAGGTTTTCATTTTTTGGTAAAAATCGGAAAATTCATCTCGTAACGTTGAGGCCCACTTTGCTCGCCCACCCCTATCATCATGAAGTTTATAAAATTGACAGTCACAAAAAAACACGAAATTTTTCAACACCTGCGAAGCATTATCTATTCATTTCGGACTATCATGGAGACGCGGTTCATATTTTGTTCGAACAAGTCTGCAATTCCATCTTTTGCGTATAACATTCTGCAGTATACGAAACCTTCAAAGATTTCACCCGCAAAACTAATACAAATATATCCCATAAAACTTTTCTTGTTGCTCATTTTGTATGTGAAGTCGGAATTGCTATTTTTGAGTCTACCATTTTGAATTTATGAATTTTGACTTGTGTATATTCTCAGAATCGGATGCACCGGTTGTTTCAACCCTGTAGGGTGAATGTTCTGCAGATAAAATACGTGTCAAATATTTTCATATTCTCTACAATCCAACGAAGCGTCAGTAAAATTGGAGGGTTACATTTCGCGAGATCCCCTTGTCAGAAAAAGTGAGGAATACACAAGGTTCGCAACAGCTGGAAAGGAGCTGGAACCCTGAACCTCGACAAAGCAAATTACGTGGGCAATTTTTGTGCGAAGTTTAAATGAGTGAAAAACTGAGACCTTGCGGATTGATATACGATCGAAGCTGCCTACTTTTCTGGTCTGTCTTTTCATCAACAATAACGATTTGGGAATTATCGGTTCGGGAATGCGTACATATTCATGGCATCTTGTATGAGTTTCATTAAGTTTGTTTATCAAAATCAAGATAAGCTTTACATATTCTTCGCATTTCTGATGTATATAAAATACTGTTTTTTACTCCCGATCAACACTTATACCTTTCGAGTTATGTAGCAACTTCGATGATAATTGCTGAATACGATCGAATTGCGAGAAATTTCTTGTCCTGAATAATTCAAAAACAAGGATATAGTGAATTGATATCAGATATCGCGTTCAATAAGTTATATGAAATCTATCCGAATGCCGATGTGACACTTGTTCTTTATCGACGGAGTTATCGTCATTACGCAGATTCATCTATTTGTTGAAAAGCGGATTGGTAGAAGGTAAGTGATCGCTTATGCTGTAGATATTGAGCATTTATGCGATATATTCAGAATTTTGGAAACCTAAAGATATCATACCTGCAGGCATACGATGTTTTCATCTTCCTCAATTATTTACTACCGAAAGTGCCGGTATAATATGGTCGGTTGGGCAAGCTGTTCAAACTTGAAGCACAGTATGTATAGCAATGAGGAATAATAAAGGATCGATTTATGATGAAAGTTGATTTAAGTATTTGTTTTCCGCAATTCTACACTTTATGAATGCTCTATGTTGCATAAGTGACACTTTATATTCTGCCATTTCATCTGTAATCCAGTATAAAAACTGTAATCAGGATAACTCTCGATCGAGCAAGAACTAGTATGGCATCATAATAGCCTTGAGATATTGATATTTATTGAAATCCAGGAAAAAAGTTTCTATTTCACAGATTAATCATCAACAATTACATTCAAGCTGAGTAAAATACATAAGTCAAATAGCAAACTATTTTTCACGCTAGTTTCGTTTTATGGTTCAATGATCTTTGACTATCTCTTAAAAATTCATAATTTTGGTGCGATTTGTGAAAAAAGAAGTTATCCTCGCTACATAGGGACTGTCCCTTTTTTTCCTCCATCGTGATATTTCCGTATTCTGTACGTGATGCGCGTGGCATGGCACTATCATCTTTCATCTTCTTTCGTAAGAACTGCCTGAACTTTGGTGAAAAATAAAAATATTCCATCTTCGCCGAGAGAGTTTGCCATAGTTGTGAACTTTGGTGACATTCGCGGTGGTCGAGAAATCGTAATTTTTTCTCGATTTTGGTTTTCTTATTCTTTATCAAAATCAGATTCACCATAGCTCAAACTCATTTAGTTATAATTCATGAATGAAAATCAGGGAGATCATACAGGATTTTTTTTTTTCAATATCTATGTCGATTCAGCCGGACGCCAATATACCTATATAGGTACCTACCATTATGCGTACCTACCATTATGCCGAAAGACTAAAAAAAATGAATTCCCAGTAAGGCGCGCGACTCTTGTATACGCATAAGTTACATTGACGCACGCCGCGGTATTAATTGAGTAGGCAAACATGGAACCCGATTTGAACGGGAAAAAAAAAAACAAATTCGATGTAATGACTGCCGGATCCCAACGTCGAATCTGTACGCTTAACGAACATATCGCGTGCATCAGGCCAGCATTAGGTATAAAAGTCCCCTTCTCTATGGTGGGTATAATTGCTTAAATGGTTTCAGGCATTTCTTTGTCCGATTTGGCAAACGAAGTGTGTATTGCTGAAAATCGAATAACTCCTATGTATTGACCCCATTAAAAACCCTACTTTCTCACCGCACTGGGGTCCAGTTGACCCAATAAAATTCCAAGTCGTGTCTGCCGCCCCTTTCAAATGCTGTTTTTTTTTCTGAAATCGACGATGGACTAAATAATAACTAGATAGACATCGTTTTTCAGTGGTACAACTGTATCTTCTTCACCCTACTCTGAAAAGTTTTAACTGCTGCACGAAAAATTTGTTTGGTCTATTGGAGCCGAGCGCAATATTCAAGGGTTAATTGCTTAAACTTTATTTCGTATGAGCTTCAGGTCTGAAAATTACTGTTATTATATACGCAACCAATTATTTATTTATTATTTTTTTCTGAATAGTATGGTAACTATATTTCATGATAATTGATCATTAAATGTTCATAACAGTTTGGATGGACAGAAATTTATGTACAACTACCTGCGTGATAAGTTGAAAGAGATCGAAAAAAAAAATCCCGCCTTGCTACCGCCGCGAATTTTTTAATCTCGTATAAAATATTGAGATTTACTTTTACACGTGGGATGTAGAGACAAAAGAAAAAAAAACGAACTGTTACAGTATATCTACAGACAATTATTTCTAAGCTTATAAATATGAGGCACCTGCAGCACACAATATAATTATCGTCATAAATTTCTCGCATCTCAAGATTGAAACGTTAACTTCTTCTTGAACCTCAAGAATGCTTAAATCGAACATTATTTATCGATTGAATTAATCAGGCGGTAAATCTCCGGCTCACGACTCTTCTATACCAATCGATCGCTTATGTACGCCCGATATACACAAGATGAAATACTTCGAGCATTCACAACTTACGACGCTTAGTCGACAAGTTTTTAATTCATCTATCAATGTGGTGGGGTTCTCGAGGTTTTTTCCCGTTATGATTGTCCTTTTTGAAATTGCGGCAATTCCAAGCTCTGGATTGCAGAAGTAAATTGGGAAAATTTCTTATCTGACCCCGTGCTACTATTACCGCACAAATCCTTTTTAGTTCAAAGGACCAAGTATAAGGAGACGGAGGGGCTAGGCAGAAAAATAAAAAAAATGTAAAGTAAAAAAAGTTGTGACAATCAGGATCACTACTATATATAAGACGACGAAGCTACGTGTCATAAAAGAAGATAGGATGTATACATATACTTTGGCGATTTGACCGCAAGACATTATACTGATTCTTAGATTAATAAAAAGGACTAAAAATTTCACGAGGCGAAGTCCAACCTCGATGATGAATATGCAGATGGAGAGATGAAGTCAACTTTATATAGCCTGATCCGACGTTACTTTAATAGTAACTTCTTTTTTTCTTATCAATGTTTTTTTTTTTCAATCTAATACGACGCAACCGTCGACCTTAACGAACTGGTTAACCACACCCTAATACAATTGCCTATGTTTCGCGTGTTGAACGGCTTGTACGGCCAACTCCCTCCGACTCAGAACCTCTCACAATTTATACGTATAGGTAATAGCCAATATATATAATTTTTGGTATGTAAATCGATTTCTTTTTTGATTTTATGTTTCAAGGCTATTGTATATAAGAAACGCTCAATGATTGGTTCAACAGGAAGGAGCCTCGAATTTCAGCAAACCATTACGTATTCGCACATTTGCACGCATTAAAAAAAAAAAAAAAAAAAAGAAATTAGAAAAAACAAACCTCCTTGTATGGCCTACGTGTTATTTTATTCTTTATTTTTTCAACTAAATGTTAATATTTTTTCGAATTTACATCGTATTATAATTTGATGACCTAAAATTATATTTATGTGTGATTCCCTGAAACAACTCTCAACCATAATCCTGGCCTCACGTCATCTCCTATTATTTTGCGACTGAGTAGTAAATATAGTTTTTATCCCAGTCG
Source organism: Ametastegia equiseti (assembly GCA_963989295.1). Taxonomy (NCBI): domain Eukaryota; kingdom Metazoa; phylum Arthropoda; class Insecta; order Hymenoptera; family Tenthredinidae; genus Ametastegia; species Ametastegia equiseti. Next base: position 12,556,701 of record OZ022389.1, on the reverse strand, counting down.
TGAGAAACTGTGAAAATTTGTTGGAGGATTTTGGATATTCCGATCGCAGGATGGAAAAAAAAATTGAAAAGTTTTTTTTTTTTTAATGAAACATGTCCTCTGCTTTGGTTTGCCAGTTGTTATATTCTTGAGTAAAAATAATTGACAGGTCAGTATTTTCGAACCGATTACAAGAGTTCTGAACGAACTTTCAGCCGGATAAAACTTTTGGGCTCATTGCAGTGATTGAATTGCTACTGTCAGTTGAAAAATAATTGGAGATACCTAATGTACAGGGTATAACAAAACTCGCGGACCCTCTCTACACGATCGGATTCCTAGTTGAAAATAAAAAATACGTTTTTTTTTACAAGAATCTCCTTGGACGCTTGGTTTAGACGCTAGAGCCAAAAAGGATTTGCCAATCACAGATCAGATTTAGAAATTAAAGCAATAGAATTTGCTACATCACGTCGGAAGAAGCTGACGATAGCTATATTATAGCTATTCCGCTATAGCTTCTAAAGCTGATCTCTGATTGGTGCTTCTCATCGGCTCTAGCGTCTAAAGTCCAAACTATAAGCGTTGAAGAAGATTCTTGTTAAAAAAAACGTATTTTTCATTTTCAACGAGGAATCCGACCGTGTTGAAAAGATCCGCGAGTTTTGTTACACCCTCTACAACAAGGCTTGAAGCCTAATTAACATCTGAGAGAATCACTCTTATAGATCATCAGCTAATATTTTTCACTTTTAGATATCGTACGACCACAATCGAGGAGTAATATTTCGAGAAATAGCATCGTGGTCCGGCTGGTCCATGTTTCAAATTCTTAGCGTTGTTTAAAATATTTGCAACGAAGGTGCCAAATGGGCAAACCAGTTGTATAAAAGTCGCGCATATTTAGAAGAACGTTAGCTCCTAATTAATCCACGCCACGTATTTTATGATCGCGAAAAATAATATTTCTCGAATGAGAAGCTGAGCCGATTGCCTCTGGCTATTCATATCTGCCACAGCGTCGTCTCACGGAGTTTCCCAAATACCTTTATATCTCGACTATTTTTCTAGGAAGCCCTAATGCCATGAATATTAAGCTGGAGCTCTCTTCTCCATTCATTATCATATATGTACTTTATATATCTGTGATGGTTTGAATGCAGGATCAGTGAGTCGACTCCATCGCTGAACTATACCCACCAAATGGGATGAAACAATTAGCTACCGGGCTAATACATCGGTATAGAAAACTTCATAAAGCCGTACTTCAAAATTTCAACGTCTCACCTAATTATACGTATATATTTTCAATCCCTTTGAACATTGACATCGCAATTAGGACCATTGTGATCCATCATTCTGACAGAGTAAGACACGTATCAATATCATGAAGTGTAAGAATTCGTATTCACGCGAATAGACTCGTCAGCGTTTTTTTTTTTTTTTTTTTTTTTTTTTTTTTCTCATACCCATGTGTCCGTTATACTATTCGAATTAAGTTCGTTCAAAAATTCACGTCATGATGGCTGTCAAACCTTATACTTCTCCGAGTAGTTTTTTTTGTTGTTGTATTTTTTGTTATCCTAGGCTAAAATATGGAATGGATTATACATTATAGGCGAGAGGAAAAGAAAAACATCATAGCTGAATAAGTACCCAGTACTTATTCTATCATCCAATTCTTCGAAAATTGATGCCAACAATATTGATGAGTGATGGGTTCCTCCTCCGCGGTACATCTCAGAGGTCGGGATGAATTTGTCACCCATTTCAATCAATGTAGAGACTAATCTCCACACTTTGCGATACTTTTTTTCTTCCCATTTCCGATTTTCAGTAAAGTATAGTATTGTATATTCTGATAATTAGCACACGCATTCATGGTGTCCGAAATACCTATATAACAATGGGGCAAGTGGTGGGTTTCCCCTAGTCTCCCCTACAATACTGGAATGATTATAGCGTGGGGGTTTTTGTTCTGAAATCACCCACGATCAAGTAAAAATTGGAAACAATTTATCACGCGTTGTATCGAGTTTTGTGAAAAAAAACAAACAATATTTTCAATCACAGAAACATCTTTATCCTCTAAAATTTTGTGAACAGGTTGAGTTTAAAAAATTTGTCCAGTACAAAATTTTACACGGACATCAAGCAACCCATACAATTGCTTCAATTGATCTAGCATGTTATACACATCCCTTGCAGTTGAGAGACTACAAATTGATGTATGCATGTACATTAGGGTGGTCGTTATTTGGGGTCAAAATGAATTTCACCCCTTCCGCCCCCTAAATCGGTTCCAAATACAGAAAAAAAAATGCTGTAATTTTTTCAGATTTTTAAAAAATTGCTTGACCCTGGACCACGGGGCTTGAAGTTTCCCATTTGAAATACACGGGGTTTTCCCGCGTTGGCAGTTATTATTTTACTGTGGGCCCAAATATGTTCGTAAAATCTTGAAATTTTCAGGGATTACTTGACAAGTATGTCGCTACATGGAAAAAAATTCCCAAACCCCTACCCTCAAAATGTTGTGTAATATGACCATATTAATTAAATCGATGGACCAACACCAAACCGGCGTAAGCGGCAAAAAAAAAAATTTTTTTGCGGATATGCCCAGAACGTTTTATATCGCATGAAAAAGATTTTGCCACTAAAAAAGGAAAATTTTTTTTTCGGCGCTTACGCCCCTATATTATTAGTCCATTGAAATTATAATTTTTTTTCAGATTTTTTTTTATTTTCTTCCCCGTTTTTAAATAAATGTACTTACTCTAAAATAATTTTCTGAACGAGTTACAAATTCTTAAGTATTGTCTCCTTTTTGGCGTTTGGATTATTATTTCGATATTCACTTACAATTTGTAAAATGAACTATTTTTGTTGTTCGTTCCGTGTGAGTATTTTATTGCAATCGGTAAACACTGTTCACATTCATAGACAAGACGGGAAAAAAAAAATTTTTTTTAAATAAAAAAAAAAAAAAAAAAAATTCAAGTAATATGGTCATGTTACACAATATTTTGAGGGTAGGGGTTTGGGGAATTTTTTGTATGTAGTGACATGCTTGTCAAGTAATCCCTGAAAATTTCAAGATTTTACGAACATATTTGGGCCCACAGTAAAATAATAACTGCCAACGCGGGAAAACCCCGTGTATTTCAAATGGGAAACTTCAAGCCCCGTGGTCCAGGGTCAAGCAATTTTTTAAAAATCTGAAAAAATTACAGCATTTTTTTTTCCGTATTTGGAACCGATTTAGGGGGCGGAAGGGGTGAAATTCATTTTGACCCCAAATAACGACCACCCTAATGTACATACTTGTTCGTACTTTCGATTGGCGATGTAATAATAATTTACATATTTGTAACAGAAGCAATTGGCAAGAAAAGAAAAGTTCAGTAGAATATATAATGACGACTCACTCTCTTCAAGGAGCTTTCTAGGTACATTATCTAGGTCGATTTCATGGCTGTACGATATACGAATGCATTAACCTGAATGGATATATAACTTTGTCGTTGGATGGCTGTAAGAAAGGTACGAAATGTGACTTACTCATCGGTTCACTTTATACAGCCACGCAGATATATGCATATAACTCGACATAATTGCAGAATCCCTTAATTGGCTCAATCTATTATGTATGAAAGATGCAACAAGTATTATCGCATGAAGACGTGGCAGAGTCAAATGTGCATAAACATGAATTTTTTCATAGTTCCATAACTACAGATACTCCAGAGCTTATTAATATACACAAATGAACAGTATTCAAATTAGGTATATACATACCAATACCTACTTATATCTGACTTGTGAAGAGTTATTATACTGATTAGAAATTTAGTGAAATTTTGAAAACTAAATTATCCGCGGCTAATTCGTCAATGTATTTTAGCGGGTTGGTTAGATTTAGGAAAAGATTCACATCGGATGACTTTCACAGTTTCACACCTGATTAACGATGTAGAGAAATTCAATCTACATACATGCGCACAATTTTCGTCATCCGATACTCAAAATATTGATTCAGCCTCTGGGAATACTACTCCATATATTATATTCGTCAAAATATGTCACTAACGATTATTGAATCCAAGTGAAAAGCCTCGATCCGAAATTCCCATTACTTACAAATGAATTGTCCTAGATGCAATTAGCGATACCTTCTTGACATTGTTAATAAAAAATAAAAAAATAAAAAAAGCACTTCTCTTTTACGTCAGGATCATACAAAAAAAAGTGCTGTTACAAGAATATATGTAAGAGGAATCTGATTTATTGCTGCAAAAAGTGAGAAAACCCTGATGTTCTTCAAAGAAACCTTCTCACATGCGGCTGACAGAATCTCCTTGAAAATCTAGCATTTACTTATACGATCGTTCGAAGATAATGCCTGTAGCCATCTCGCATATGAAGTCAGTGAACGTGTAACGTGATACATATCAAGCAATGCATTGTGCTGATGCAATAATAATTATACGTAAATGTACGCTGTCTGAACGATATACTAATTTGGCAGTCATCGCGTTGTGCCAATTTCACTTACGATCAAATTCCTCCATCGCCCAAAGCCCTGGTTCGTGTTTAAGTGATCGGTTATGTACACTATAGGCATATATACCATCGCGTCTCTATAATCACATCAGCTAACTAATTGTAAGTTTGTCCGATACCGTGAATTGACGTCATGTTTCGATTCACCCGTTAATAGACAATAAAAATAACTGCTCATAGAATTAAAAGTAATACTGAATTAAGTAGCAGAGATTTTTAACTATCAGATACTCGGGAACCCCATCAAATCTCCAGAATCATCTCTGATTTATTATACCTTCCACATGTATACATGTAGGTATGTACCTGATCCATGGAGTTTATTGACGCGTGCAGCAATGTTCATGTTACATTAACGTTTGCTTGCGATAGACGTGAACGAGTCTCGGCACTGGCTGAATGTCAAGGCTATCCATTTCGTACAAAATTGGCGTTATTGTACTCTGTCTGTATCTTCGATCGATGTGACTTCATGATAGGCACATTGTGCGTCCGACCATATCTAGACACAAGGTACTGTCTATGGTCTGACTCTAAAAAAGTAGAATAGTAATATCGGTAATCATGCGTTGTCATTACTCTAATCTTACGTGGCATTTAATGCTAATCATACGCCTTGTCTGATTGCTCGAATCACAGGCATATTATTATTTCGACAGTGTAATGGTCCAGACACAGGGCATCCCAGATTACAGGTCAAATTTCGTAGCTTTTGGGTACTGATTACTATACGTCAATCAAATGATGGCATGGAGTACCCCATACTCAGCATTTTCATATTTTGTATTTAGATGCCTTACCTCTTATTACATTTCACGCATATTACACGTCTCACGATTTCGGTTATCCCTGGACAATCAACTTTGTCCGCACGCGCTGTTCACATAGCGTCGGTCGTTAAAGCAGCTCCTACTTTGACTGTACTCACATCAGTTTGCTTGGTTTTGAACTGAATCATGAATGTTGATAAAAATTTATGTACTTATTATGCCTGTATATGTACCCCTACATTCACACGAGACACAAGGTAGAACCCTGACATAAATTTGAGCGAACGTTTTTATGCACCTTCAACCATTTTGAGCAAAACTATACTGTTTTCCAGTGGTATATAGGTTGTACGGTCATCAGTTACCAGGTACTCATTTTTATTACCTTTCTCGTGTACATATGTCATTGTAAATCTTTAGCACTGTCCTATTTTCTGTACTGCCAGCTTATGGTTTTCGAATGTAATATAATAAAATGCTCGATTCAATTCCAATGCAGATCATCAACCTTTTTCGAAGCAGTTATAGTCTCGCTTTGGTATTCCAATACCTTTCGTATAAAGATTAAACATTTTTTTCAACACATCTTCCCTCTGAAGTGAAACCGGTATCGGAATATCAGGAATTTCTCTCCCGGCTGCGATCTCTCATACTTATCTTCCTAACCTAAAGTCCCTGATTGTGACCAACGACTATTAGGCTGAGATAAACAAAAATTATTTCTTATCTTTGCTTGTGTCTCGGAGAAAAATTACAGCGACAGTTGGCGACATGTATCTACACTGAACAAAATTTATTGCCGTATAGCCTGTTAGTGGGTCCTTACGGAGCAGTGTCTGAAAAATATTATATCATTGCTGAAATACCCGAGTCTTTTGAATTGATGAAGGGCAGTAAATATTGCTGAAATTTTTCTTTGTATAATTTTGAAGCAAACTTTGCCCAGCTTGCCCTTGTTAGTTAGAATATTCAATTATCCTTAATATAGATACGAGTTTTTAATTAGACGCAGAGTCACCTTACAATTATATATCCATCGTGTATATTGATTTTTCCTGTACATTCAATTGATGTTATTGTAGTCGTTTATTTATTGCTATCGGAATAGATCTATGCCTCACATTTTTAATATATTCCTGTAACCATGCTGCCACGTGTATGGATACAATGTGCAATGATACGATTTAAACAAATCGATCACATCGATTGATCCCGTGAAACAAGTTACATACTACATTATATAGTCGTGATTAGTCATTCGTAATTGAATCAAATAATGCGTTGCAACATTCTTTGGAATTCTAAAATAACTTCATCAATAAATTACAATTGCGTATTATTTTTATTTATATATGTATTCAATTAAATTTGCGTGATTCTATTTTCCTCGGAAAAGGTACTCTGAGGATCATTGATTCAGAACAACAACTGATTTTGCGATCCGAACCTTATTGTAACCGAATCTGCTTTTCTACGAATGGAATGAAAACCTGTACAGTCATCATAAATACGGGTATGAATGATTTTCATTAACCCATTTTTGTTTTCTGTTTCAGGCGTAGAGGGTGCATTGAACGTGCAGAGAGAGGAGGTGGGACCGTCACGATGATGGAGCTTAGCCACAGTCTTACCCTCAACGAGGATGCGCTCAACCAAATCCCAGAGGCGAAACGACCCGTCTTCGTCTTCGAGTGGCTTCGTTTTCTGGACAAAGTTCTTGTGGCAGCACAAAAGGTACCTAAATGCTAATTCCTCGGCTAATTCCTTCGTCTTCGAAGTTGTCACTAATCCACGAAAACAGCCCTACACCTTCGGGAGAATTCACCCTGAAAACTATAATCACGTTTCAATCTTAGGTTGAAGGTTTCTGTTATGCAAATGAGCCCGACTATCCTTGTGTAAATTGTAATTGATACTGTAATTCTATCACCCATGACATTTTTCTATAATTTCAATTACATATTACAAATTCAATGCGGATGATGCAATTGAAATTATGCTCTGTATTGCATTGAAAAAAAAACACGCTTGTATGGTGCGACGAATGAATCGCAATGAATTTCAAAAGTTGATGATAAGCTCACACGTGTAAGTTCAACATTCGCCGAATATTGCACGTGTAATATAGTAAGGTAAACGCCACGTAAAAGCCAATATGATTGTGTTTTGCGGTAATTGTAGCACAAAAGCATCGTCATCATTTATGTATACTACAGTCAAACGTATTCCTGACAAATGATCTACTCATCGGTAACACCGACGAGTTCATTAGCAGATATTACATATATAATGCAATATGTGATTTCAGTATGTATACTGAACCCGTCAATTCTACGAAGTTACACGAGGTTATATACTAAATGCAATAAAGTTTATAGTGGCGTTAATCGCATTGGTGCGCTGTCCATATAATCACCGTTGATGGCGGTAATATTTAATGCAATTGGTGTTGTTTCGACAGTTTTTTTTTTACGTGCAACACTCAGCATATTCCAAAGTCGTGGAGAGAGAAGTCAGATGAAGACGTCAAGAGTGCATGACGAGTTTCACACGTATATCTTTATAACAAAATTCGAAACCAGTCTCATTATGGTTTTTGAGATTATATTCAGGAACTGCACGTCATTGCCGCAATATATACCGTATAATAATATAATTTTATGATACAATTAGGAACACTCAGAATTTTATTGCATGTTCATACTGTTGGTTATAGGAATAGGAAACCGATGGGCTGCCATATTGATTGATCGTCATAATCTCACGCCATTTTGTAGTAATTTTCGTTTGTACCAATTGTAACTATATCATGTCTATGCGTGTCGTTTTAGGATTACGTCAGGCTGATTCACATTAGCTACAATATATTGTTTTATTTTCACAGCCATTATCGTTTTGTTTCAATCCACGTATAATGACAGATTGTCTATAATACTAAGATTAGTTGCTTGAAAATATAATGGATTGCAACCACAGGCATGTATCAAAAAATAGTCTCGGTTATGCGGAACAGCATGTACACTTATAATATTATACACAAATGTTTCTCGCGCAACCTTTACGTAATGTAATTACGAAAAAATGACTAGAAATACAGGTTGGTTCTCTCCATGGTATCAAGTATAGTACAAAATTATGATTTAATATTGTTCAACGTTGTACTTGAGGCCATCCGTGATTATAAAGAGCAATAATTTACCGGCACATCGATGAGCCGATTTTTGCACTGATCGTTTCAAATAAGGTTTTCCCCTCGTGTCATCAATGGCATCCATGCGTTCTTATATGCTCCTGAATAAATAAGCGGTTTCATTATTCTTCGGGAATCCATTTATTCGACAAATCGGTATAGGAAATAAAAAGAATCGTGGACCTGTTCTCTTACCTCTGACGTACCGATCTGTCTGACAACCTGCAGACACATTTATTTGAGATAACATCCAATCAATTTGCATTCGTACTGTCAATTTTGATACCCGGTACTTATATATTATTATTATTATATTATTCAGCATTTGATTTGGACGAACATATAAGCATTATATGCATATCAACTCAGCGTCCATATACCTTAAGTCGCATTTTTTATTAGCCAAATTTTTTTTTTCCAACGGGAATTATGAGTTCGAATGAAATTCTATCAGCTTATAATAAATGTTGTAGAAAAAAAATTATATCGCACATTTTTATCTTGTACAGAATATATTATACTACACTTGAGCAATCATCAGACATGTTTTTGTTCTATTTGCGTATTATCTGTCAATTTTTTGGTGTACGCTATATTAGCAGTAAAAAATCTCAAATTGTTGAATGCAAATTGGTCAGTCAGGTTACTTGATATTTGTAATTTTTTTTTCGTTTATTTATTCATTTTGCAAATTCTCCGAAAGCTTGCGCTACAGCTATAAGTTCGAATGCGTGTATATAATTTGTCATTTCATGTACACGTCTCCTGGTAAAAAGCAGAAGCAATTTATTATACCTATGCATAGTACGGCACGTCACTTGATTGCAAATTATTATTAGCATCTTCGGAGCCGAATACTGCATTCAAAAACTTACCACATGGAGTTTCATTATTGTTTGTTGGGTTTTTTTCAAACAGTTTTCAAAATCAAAACCGAAGCTTCATCAATCTTCAATTACCCTCTTGAACTTCGAAAATTAGTTGCTTTTTCAACCATCCTGATAGCATCGGAGACAACCCTGAAATAATGAACATGAATCGACATTCAACGCATCATGTCCGAACGCACGTAGCGAGCCACTAATATACCCAGAATCAATTAATTTGAAGAAAAAGAGAAGAACAATACTGGATAATGGAAATAGCACGATATTACTTTACCACGTTACAAGCAGTGAATAGGAAAAAAAAAAATCTCGAGATAAACAGAAATAGCAGCTAAGGCTACTATTAGGTTGAATTTAATATGTACAATTAACGATGACCGAAGAAATCTTACGATGGCGTTGGATTTTTTGTCTTCGTCTTTTTTTCTTTTTTTCAATACACAAAAATTATTGCCGGTAGAGTAAATTATCTCTTTATTTTATTTATTTATTTATTTTTTCATTCCGTGACCATGAGAAATACTTACCACATTTATTACATCGATCGCGCGGGATTTTTTGTTCCATATATCGAGAGCTAAGAATCACAAAGGCCTATAGTCCTCTTCCCCATATACGTATGAGTGCGAAGAGCTCTCGCCCATTTGATTCTTGGTCCTCCGTATGAGATCGGGAACCATTTTGTTATTTTTTCTTTCTTTTTCTTCGCTGATTTCCGCATGCTATCCAATAGTAAAATATTTTTCAATAATATTGAACAAACTTATAATAATCCGTGACGTTATTACCAATATGCTTGATATTTCGAATCATTTTACATAGATTTTTAATTCTAAATTATATAGTAAACCACATTACCCGTGTTCCGCACGGGCTAATTCGATTTTCTCATTCAGTATCATTTCTAAGAATTATCGATCTTAACACAAAATTTGATATAATGTTCAATAATAATAATGATCACAATTTCGAATAAACTTTCGACTTGATTTTCATTGAAAAAAAATTATAAACAGTCTTTCAAGGGATCAGAAAATGATGATCGAGAAAGATTACAGACCACATACAACTGACCATGGTGGAAAACATCTGTGCTTGAATCCAGCCCAATTTTCTTAAAAGCTAGTCTCTGCGATTTGTTAATAGTAATTGCAAATGATAATTTGATTGGAAATGGTCTTCTCGTGGATAAAATATATTCTCGCAATGTACAGTTCAATGCGATTCGAAATAAAGATTCGATCAATGGAATAGTAACAAAACAAGCGAATCCTGACTGCGCTGCATTGCCGACCAAACCTCAGATTGACAATCAAATAGCCCAAGCTGATGCTATACAGTGGATTTTGATTGCAATACATAACGGCAAATGAATTTTGCATTCTTAACTGGATATCTCAATAACCAACATATGTTAACTATCAACTCGTTTGAACTCCAAATTTTCAACTTCACCTGCAGAGATGACTTCACTTTCGAAAATGATAAAATGATTTTCCAGTAAATTGATACCGTCGTATGAATATGATAGAATAATAATATTTTTAGTCAACCAACTATTATAATAAATCAAGCTGTCACTTCACGCGCAATATGTGAGAATTTTTAATTGTGCAAACTCACGACACACCTGAGCAATCCGACCAATCAGCACACGAATAAATTGTCACGTGAGATGTCATGCACTTCGATTTCCGACTGGACATGAACTTTTTAATAAAGAATTACGGTATAATTATTATGATGTGGTGAAAAAATCTAGCCAATATTGCTTCGCCAATATAACAGAAGCTTGATCCGATGTTACAGAGCGATATCAAAGGATGCCAACAAAAGCTTGTCGAACAGCTCACCAAGCATATGCAAGGGGCTCCTGGACCACCGACAAGGCGTCTGATCGCACGATGTCTCGCTACTCTATTCAGTGTTGGCGATACATTTCTTCTTTTCGATACAGTCAATAAGTGCAATGACATTCTCAAGAACAAGGATGATTCTCCGAGTTTCTTACCAACGAAATTGTAAGTTCGCAAAGTATCGCAAAATTTAACACCCGATTTGAACATCCCAATTTTTAAACCTGTATCACCGAATTCCTAATCTCGTTGAACGGGGTGGGATTAAAATCCCGAATTTCGAAAGCTGCGGAAGATCAAAATTCCGAATTTGTATAGGCTGACCTACAGTTTTTTGAAAGATTATTTTCCCAAAAGTCTACGTAGCCGCAATTTGAAAAGCTTCGAATGAAGAAACACCGAAGGTTCACAATTCCGAAAGCTAAAGATCCGAAAGGCTAGAACTCCGAATTTCGGAATTCTTGCATGTACAACGTCGTTTATTTGACAGTTTTGTCATGAGCTTCCCTCAAATTTGCGGATTTTCGAGCCTCCTCAGTTTTCAACTTTCGGATCTTTGAGCTGTACATGCATTTCGACTTTTCCGAATTTTCGAACGTTCCTAGAAACTCATTGTCAGAATCGCATCTCAAATAAATTCGGAATTTTTACCGTTCGGAACTTTTGAAGTACAGACTGTCCTTAGGTGCCCACGACTAGTACAGTTGCCACAAATAGTACGTCTACCCTAAATGTTCAAAATTGAGTCAAGGTCAGTTCATTGTCGAGAGTGAAAAGTCTATTTGTATATTTTACAAATTGTTTCGTTCCACGTATACAGAGCTGCCATATGCTGCGTCGGATGTATGTACGAGAAATTGGGTCGGATGATGGGGAGATCGTACGAGGACACTGTACAAATACTCATAAAATCTCTTCGTTCAGCGGAATCCCAAACTCGAATAGAAATAATGCATACGCTTGAAAAGGTATAACAACATCGTCCATGACAATAAGAATAGCAGATTTCTTTGGCAAACATACGATTTTCCCAGAATGTTACAACTATTTACGTAACATAAATATCACTGGGATTTTCTTTGACTTTGCTTCTTCTTTTCACATACTTTTTCTTATTTGAAAACTAACAGGTATGCGCCGGTATGGGATCTGCAATAACGAATGTTCACAAGGAAATTTACAAAGTTGCAAGACACTGTCTCACTGATAGAGTCATGGCTGTACGATGCGCTGCTGCTAAGGTATGAAACTTTATGAAGAATATTTTTTCCTCATCTAGGACTCCAGCTCACAATCAGAATAATCAGTATTACCTATTACTTGAGCGGAATAGTAATTATGCTCGATATATTTATAACATTTTTGAAGCTGAATAAAATATTGGACGATCATTAAACTTTTACGATAGAAGGCCAATTGGGCCTTGGTTTATAATTACATCTTACAATGAGGTATAATATACATCGTATTTTGTTATTTAGAAGTTGAAGTCAGTACATATGTATATCATCAATCATTTCGCAGTGTCTTCTGGAAATGTTGAATCACGCACCTTTTTTATGTACAACCGAAATCGAGAGTGTTGCAACATTGTGCTTTCGGGCATTCGAAGGATCAAACTACGAAGTACGATGTACCGTTGCTAAACTTCTTGGTGCATTAGTCGCTACTACACAACAACCGGCACCGAAAGGGAACAATCCCTCAGGTAACGATATTCTCGCCAAAAAATAGAAAATAAATTTAAGGAAAAAAAAAAAAAAAACAGAAAAACTAGTCGAGTAGAAACAGCATGCAAAATAAATTACAGGACATACATTTTTCACGAGGTTGCTATAACATGTTCAAAATTTCTATATGAAATTGACCGAGATTTATGTAAAGCAATAAACATGTACATTTTTTGTGTCCATCAAAATTCGACGCGAGATTGAAAGCTTGTTGGACTCCTATTTAACTTCTAGGAGAATTGTGGAATTTCACATCACGATGTGTGAAATTTTATAAATATATTTTTGTGTATCTTATATCTTATAATATATCCTGTGATAATTTCGATTCAAAGGGTAATGAATAGCGAAGCTTACTCACTGGAAACTAAAAAATGTCAGGATTTGCTGTGAATTTTCAAGGCAGTCCGGTGAATTTAATAGCAACATGTTAATGTAATGAAATACTGATTGATATCAAACTATTTTTAACTCCGTATTTTATGCTTCCAGCTTCACAAAGTAAAGGATTCAAACCGATATCATTGGACGAAGCATTGAATATACTCATGTCTGGTTTCCTCCGCGGTGGAGCAGGATTTTTGAAAGGAACAGGAGAGATGATAAAGGGTAGTTCAGGCGTAAATCGAGAAGTTAGAGTCGGTGTAACACATGTAAGTATATTCTTCAAGATCCGTATCAATTAGCATAATGCAAATTCTCCATCGACTCATACAAATTAATCTTGTTCCGTTTGTTTTTGTTTGTTTTCGATTCGTTTGCATATAGCTTCATTTCTCATGTCAAAAATTCTTCTAAATATTTCCTGTATTTTATATTTGAGGATGAGATATTCGATAAGCGGGACTGGATTCAAAATCAAATATAGAAACAAAAAAAAAACCTATTCATCATCGTAATTTTTCAGGCTTACGTTGTTTTTGTGCAAATACTTGGCGGTACTTGGCTGGAAAGAAATATCAGCACACTTGTTGCCCATGTATTGGATCTTGTTGCTAATCCAAAAGCAGCGAGTTCCCATGTAGATGCAGTTTATTCAAGAAAATGTATAAACTTCATCCTCAGAGGTACTATTGGGAAACTATTAGGCGAGGGAGCTCAAGCTGCTGCCTGTAAAGAAATTGCACATGTTATATTGAAGCAAATGAACTCAATCGGTAAGGGATTTTACTGAGAAGCATAATATTTCTGAATATTCTGTATATTAATTCCAATGTTCCTTCAGACTTCAGCCCAGAGAATGCCAAAGACTGTAATCAGGAAACATTATTCAGTCAGCATCTGTTAGTCTGCGCTTTACAAGAAATGGGAAATCTTATACTGGGACTTGGAACAACTGCTTGCAATCTTATATCAGATCAATCTCTCAGTAAGTTAATTACAAAAATTAACAAAAATTACTCCCTGTGTCTATACAGTGCAAAATTGTGCCATTTTTGCATGAATATATGAAATGGGGCTTTCTTGTTCTCTTCAGGTTTAATCGAAACTACAATAGCAGTTTTGGTACATCCTTGTCAAGCAGCGAGACTAGCTGCTTCATGGTGTTTGCGATGCATTTGTGTCGCTGTTCCAAGTCAGATAACACCGCTGATCGATCGTTGCGTAGACGCGATTGAAAATATGAGAAGTTCGCCGGAAGCTATAGCAGGATATAGCAGTGCTTTGGCTGCGGTTTTAGGGAGTGTCAGATTATCGCCACTTGGAGTTCCTCATACAAAGGGAAAGGTAAATAATATCGTGCGATTTTTATTCTGACATACTTAATAAAAATGACGATTAGCATGTTGGTCTTACATCAACGTGTAACGTGTTTAAGTAAGATGGTGATTTTCTATTGCCCGACAAACGAATAATTATCTGTTGTCATTAAAGTGAATTATACATTCTAGAAATCAATGAATTTCATTACTAAATGATTTATGCTAAACGGAGTAGTAGCAAATGAAACCCATGATTATTGATGATTAACTATTTTTTTTTTTTTTCTTCTTTTTTCTTCTCTTTCTCAGATTATATTCAATACTGCTGAAGAATTACTAAGAAGTGCAAGTCAAAACAGCCGATTATCATTAAATAGGACTCATGCTGGTTGGCTGTTGATCGGAGCCATTATGACTCTCGGTAAGCGCAAGTTATTTCCAGAAATATATTTATTCGCAAACCGGTTCAGATAGTCTAGAAAACTGAGCTACGTTTCCTAAATCTTTTATTATACTTTTCATTCAACCATCTGTCGAAGACCACATCTGACGGTAGCGAATCTTAAAGAAATTTCACCTATTAGTATGTTTTGTTCGTTTTTTTTTTTCAATAAGTTATAGAAGGAGGCAATTCCAGAAATATTTCAATTGATTTGTGTTTGATAATTTTCATAGGTGTCGCGGTGGTGAGGGGATTGCTACCGAGAATGTTGTTACTCTGGAGGAATTCTTTTCCACGTTCTAACAAAGAATTGGAAAGTGAAAAAGCTCGGGGAGATGCATTTACGTGGCAAGTGACACTGGAGGGACGAGCTGGAGCGCTTTCTGCCATGCATAGCTTTTTACTTCATTGCCCGGACCTTCTCAACGATGATATTACTCGCAGGCTTCTTACGCCTATCGAATCTGCCTTGGCGATGCTTACAAAGTACATAACTATTTGAAATTCTGTAGTTTAAATACGGATACCCGTTTAATTCTTTAATCCATGAATAGACATCTTTCGTCCTTTTTTTTCATTCATAGATTAATCGAAAACAGTAATAATTGAACATCTCGACGCAACCAATTATCGATGAATCCCACAGCTCAAATCGCAATCCTATATAAAAAATTTCTATATTGAAGCATCCATTGCAATCTCGCAACATTTCTTACGAGCCCACCATTGACGAATTCATTATTATCCGAAATAATACAAATTATCCTTTGAAAAAAGATTATCAACGAGTTTTCTATGTCCTGTTATTTTATCAGAGCTGCAATCTAAAACGTATCTATCATCAATATGAATTTAATATATTTCAGCTTATCTACTGTCCTCAAAAACTATGGTCAGCAATTGAAAGCACCAGCCGCTATGGTCAGATTACGTTTGTACGAAACGTTATTGTTGCTACCACCGCAAACTTTTGAAGGTACGTTTTTTCCTACTACCAATCGATTTATTGTATTCATACAAATGAAACAGAAGTGTAGTCATCCTGACGATTAAGTATTATTTCATTGAAATAAATAGAGCTGTTAATTAATACAACGGCACTCGATCGTAATCAGGAAAACAAAAAAAAGAGAAATGATATTGACTTGTGACTTGTGATTGTCGGAAACTCTTCCAATTAGTCTTTCTTTGGATTTTTTTTATTTACCAAATCATCACATCAATAATTACAGGCTCGTATACACATCTGCTGAGGATGCTGGTTTCTGAATTCACTTTAACGGAAAATCCCGGAAACACTACTACTTCTTTATTGCGGGTTGTATGTCACGCTGATGATTCTGTTATTCTTGGCACATGGTTGCAAGAAACAGATCATCGAACTATTGAAGATCAGGTAAGTGAATCGGATTGTATTCATTAATTGCTATCTTGTTATTGATATTAACAACTTGCAGCAATAATTCAATTACCTTCGGTAGATGAGTCATAAATGAATGAATTGGCCCTCCCATTGTACATACATATTTTTTTGCACCAGATATGTAAGAATGTATGTTTAATACATACATACATATAGTCATGTAATAATTAAAAATTAATCAACAATGCTACATGCATCTCTTGGAACATGAATTTTTCGATTCACGCTTTCTTTGCTAGATTTTACTTTGTCATCATCTTGGAATTATCATCAAATCCCAGGGGGTTTATCTCAAAATTTTGCTTGGCTCATCGACTCGGCATACGCATGTTCAAAAATGCCCCACATCGTACCTTTATAATTTCTAAAATGATTGAAGATTGATAAAAGATGGTTGATACGAGATAAATCAAACTCCTCAGGCATGTGCATGTTAGTTTCAATGTGACAATTTATCTGATGGACTGTAGCTAGAAATTTGTTTGGATTTTGATTTACCGTAAAGAGATCGTAGGATTGCCGTTTTCCATGAATTTACAGAAACTGCATTGGTTCGAGTATTTCGTGTTTCGATTTACTAATCATCATTTATTTAATTTTTAGTACATTTTTGATAATGAAAGACAACGAAAACGATATAAACTCTGCAGAAGACTTAAATAATACTAATTGTAAGTTTGAGACTTGTACCCTTTAGTAGCGAGGGTATCATATGCATGTGCATTTATCATTGTAGAAAAACTAATCTTTGGTGATAGTTTACAATAATTATTAACGCACACTGCTCTCATTCGTGTCTAGATGGAACCAAACCGAAGGGCAGATTCTGAACATGTGAGTAACGTGCTCTGTAACGTAGTGACTATATCGTCACTTGACTAGTCACAGAAAATCAGTTTCATTATCTGAAACTTTGAGATTTTTTTAAATTTCTTTATCACACCATAAAGTTACTCAACTAAGTTTTTATCATCAGAAAATCATACCACTGAAATCCAGTAATTCATAATCATTTGTAATACCTACCAAGTGTCATTCGCTTTATTTAGAATTCACATAATGAAATTAGGACTGCTTCACTAATAGCAACTTTTCTGACGATCGTTTAAAATTATCTTAAACTGTTATTATAAATTTTCTCCAAAAAATCATCTTGCATGCCTATAACATATGGATAATTGTACAACTTTTGAATAACGAATGGGGTACATACTCGGCATCAAGTCATTAATAACACGGGTGCTTTTTTGCGGATCTTACTAACTGAACGTGTTACACAGAATGCCTCGCTAGCACCACTTTTCTAAATCCTGAAAACTATTTTTAATTCGGTTGAGAAACAGTAGATGTATTTCCCAATAACAGGTTCATCGTCCCTTCTCTATCGTTGATGGATAAAATTTATACAGTTTACCGAACTAATATTATATCGCTCACACTGTTTCAGTTGCAACCCAACAGCGCTGCTGGATCAGGAGCTTTGGAACATGATTCTTGCTGTTTGTATCGACCTGTACCAAATGTACGTACTGTTGTATTCACACACTCGCTATGCTTCTTCATTGAGACTCAGAAAAACATTATATTCCTTTGAATGTTAAACATGGAATTTCTTTGTCTTTTTTTCCCAGGGTGAGATTGTACCTGGACCGCTTCCCCTGGGTGTCGCTGTTATCGATATGTCCGTCTCGTTATTTGGTCAAATATTTCCACGAGTGGCAAATAAACATCGATTGCAAATGTTGGAACATTTCAGCGAATGTATCAAACATGCCAAAAGTGCGAGGCAAGAAGCAGTACAAATGAATGTCTTTACCGCTGTTCTTAGTGGACTGAAGGGCCTTAACGAAGCCAAAACTAGTTTCGGTCAAGAAGATGTTAAAAAATCAGCAACTAATTTAATCATTGTAAGTAAACAGCTCTAATGACACACATTCGATAATTCATTAATCTGTTGTAGGGCTGATCTATCAGGCCCCCATGATTTATTCATAAAATTCAATATCGATAACTAATTTTCAGGGAGCATTGGTCAGTAGCAACTCAATATTACGTTGCGCAGCTGGGGAGGCTGTGGGAAGAATGGCACAAGTAGTTTCTGACTCTAAATTCACCGCAGAGTTGGCACAAACAAGTTTCGATAGACTTAAATCAGCTCGTGATGTTGCTAGCAGAACGGGACATTCTCTAGCCCTTGGTTGCCTGCATAGATATGTCGGTGGGATGGGTTCCAGTCAACATTTGAATACCAGTGTCAGCATTTTGCTTGCTCTTGCTCAAGACAACACATCTCCTGTTGTCCAGGTGTGTTTATCTTCATGGAACCGACAATTTCATTCGCTAATTCTTGTATGAACTCGTTCTGCGTAAGTTCAACGTAATTAGTGAATGTAATTCGAAATTTTGATGCTTTTCTTCAGGTCTGGGCGCTCCATGCGCTTGCACTCATCGCCGACTCTGGTGGTCCTATGTTCCGTGGCTACGTTGAACCTACTTTGTCTTTAGCATTAACTCTTCTTCTCAACGTACCACATTCTTATATCGATGTTCATCAATGTATTGGCAAAGTATTATCTGCGCTGATCACCACCATTGGACCAGAATTGCAAGGTATTACTTCACCCATCTTTCCAATATTAAAATATTCGTTTGACAATTGAAACAGTCACATCCACATACAACGTAATCAATCTCCTTCAATTTTTCAGGCAATACATCGACCATCTGCATGGCACGTTCTTCGTTTTTATGCGCATGTGCCATAATGCAAGATCATCAAGATCCACTGGTTCAAGCTGAAGCTACCGGCTGTTTACAACAGCTACATCTCTTTGCTCCCCGACATGTTAATTTGTCTTCATTGGTTCCTACGCTATGTGTAAGTTGAAACGAAAACGTATATCAGTATATCTCTAAACTCTGAATGGGAAGTCCATGAATTTTGTAAGATTAATAACAAGTGTATTGATTTCAGCGCACCTTATCGAGCAATCATTTGTTACTTCGTAAAGCAGCAATATCCTGCCTTCGACAACTTGCTCAACGTGAAGCAAAAGAAGTTTGCGAACATGCAATGACGTTAGCTAACGAAAGCAGAGATACAAACATTGTCGAAGGCCTTGTTATAACGGAAACAGGTCTTCCGGGAGTTTTATTCAGCATGCTAGACACAGAGACGGACAGTCGTTTGATAAAAGATATCCACGATACTCTTACTAGTATGCTTCAAATGCTCGCCGCTGACAATTTATCACAATGGTTGTCTCTTTGCAAAGATGTTCTTACGGTAGCTTCAGGTAAAAAGTACAATAAATTACATGATAGATTTGCTAATTTGAAAAACAAACCAAGAGTTCGATAACCCAGCAAAAAAATACATCTTCTTTGATTAAATGAAATTGGAATATCAATTTTTTAGAATCGAGCACTACAACAGAAGAAGTTGTCGCTGTTATATCTGAAGACAGTACTGCTGATGACGAAGGTGGTGAAGCAGAAGGTGACGATGATCAGGCAGAATTTCATGCTGAAGAATCAACCCGGCAACGTCCAGCAGTTTCACCACGCTGGCCAACCAGGGTTTTCGCTGCTCAAAGTGTCCGACGAATTATCACCGCTTGTCTGGTCAATAAGCAAGCACATTTTGACCTTGCTTTAGCTAAAGAGATGCAACTGACGAGAGGCAGAGGTGAGATGATGATTACGAGGATCAATAGCTAAACGCACACTTTCCTATGCTGAAATTTGATGTTTTTGTTCATCGTTAATGGAATCTTTGAATTAATCCAACGTTATCGACTACTTTGTCTTCATGTTACGAGGATTTTTTTATTTCAGGTGATTTTCTGGTATTGCATTTATCAGATTTAGTTCGTATGGCGTTTATGGCTGCAACGAGTGATTGCGATCCTCTGAGATTGGAAGGTCTTAAAACGTTACAAGAGATTATCGACAAATTCGCTAAAGTCCCAGAACCAGAATTTCCGGGACATTTGCTTCTTGAACAATTCCAAGCACAGGTGATGATTCTTCATACAAAATAAGCAGTGATTATCCGGTCTACTAATTATGACATTATTCTTTCTTATTACAAAGGTCGGCGCTGCATTGAGACCAGCATTTTCTGCAGAAACAGCATCTCATGTAACTGCCGCTGCCTGTGAAGCTTGTAGCGCGTGGATTGGCAGCGGAGTTGCAAGGGATCTTAACGATTTACGACGTGTTCATCAACTACTCGTGTCGTCATTAGAAAAGTTAAGAGGAGGACATACTCATCAACAGCTCTACAACGAAAGTCTTTCCACTCTGGAAAAGCTGGCCATATTAAAAGCTTGGGCTGAGGTGAGTAGAATTCATTTGAAATGATTGAGATGTATTGAAAATTTGATGAATTAGTACAATCGAAAATTGTCATGTTAGTAAATAACTCAACATACTATTTGAGATGCCCTGCTATGTCGCCTGGGCTATTGAGATTCAATAACTACTAAAGTAGAGCTGTACTGAAAAGTTAGATTTTTCAATCCCGTGTTACAGGTGTATGTAGTGGCTATGATTAATGATGGATCAGCACCAGGCAACGTGGACACTTCCACAAGAAACAAGATGCATATGGCTACTGACAATGACGAAGAAGGCTTTGGAGAATTCGAATTCCAGAATGAAAGTTTGCTCAGCTTAGTTCAGCCAGAGTTACTAAGCCTCAGTCAACACTGGTTAGCTGCTCTCCGAGATCATGCTTTACTCTCTCTGCCGCCTGGTAAGTTTGCTTTTTGTAAATCTAATTAAGACATTTCCCATGTAATGAATTCCGTGGGATTCAAAATAGGAAGGGCAAAATAGGAATTAGCAAATATACGAATAAGTTATTTTGATCAGAAAAATATTTTACTGACAAAATGACTTCTCACGGATGATTTGTCTTTCACTTTTTCGTATTGGAGATATTCTGCCTGACTGATTATGATCTAATTAGCTTCACATCTTGCTCTAAAACTATAGATCTTGACTCGCACAAGAAAAACGGATTCATGCTTAAATAGTTGTATTAAAAGAAACTGAAAATTCATGACGTGTTGATATTTTGATTTTGGCAAAACTTCAGGATCTTTGAGTAACGTGAGTCGAAAATAATCAACGTTCTGAAACTAGATTCATCAAAATCGGAATGCGAGGAAATAATGGAAATCTCAATGATTTTGTATTTTTCAATATCAGAGTTCAGTCAATTTATTGAACCAGTATGTTATTTGATTTGGTTTTTCTTTGTTGTTTGTAATGTAATGGAATTTCTTGGGAAGTTCATCAGGGATTTCAATGTTAAGACGTTTAAAGATAATCGTAGGTATAGTTTCAGCACAGTATTTATTAAAATCTTATACTCGAGGGAATACATTTAAATAGAATGTAGTATGTAGAAAAGCAGCAAGTTTAGAATAGGAGATCTTCAGAATAATAGTTGCGAAGTGATAATGTTCAAAAAAGTCAATCCCTATTGGAAACTTGCTCCAGAAATATGCCGACCTATAAAGTTCAGATTCACAGGAGTCCTTGGCGTTTTAAATCCTCGTAAGTTTTCCGATTAACGACATTCCCAAGAGAGTCTTCAAACTCTTCTTCTTGTTCCGGTTGCCATCGCTCAGACTGCTTCTGCGCTTTTAGTTTTTCCCACAAAGCAAGCGCATCTTCTATCTGCGTGACGTTTGCAAAATGCGCGGTATTCGGTATACCAAGACATCGCATACCGTGCGCGTGTCTCCATTCTGCAAAGTGCCTCTGGAAAGCTTTGGGTCCCTTGTATGTGAAATTACCGCAAATCTCACAATTGTAACTGATGTTTAGGCCGTGGAGTTTGTACAGCCAATAAGGAATTGGCTTTCCATCCCAACCAAGCGGCAGATTCTTAGGATTGTAGGGAACTTCGTTGTCGTCTTCTTCTTCCGACTCACTGGCACTCGCCTCAGCGTCTGAATCTCCTCTTTCACCTTCGGTCCTCGCCTGTTTTCTCTGAACGTTTTCTTTGGTAGAAACTCTCTGGCTAGACACCAATTCGGCAAGTCTGTAAACCTGGGCTTCTAGCATCGCGATTTCCCTCTGCTTTTCTACGTCTCGACCTTTTCCTGGTTTTCCCGGCTTGTTTTTTGTCAGTAAACTCGGGTCCAGCGACGCTTGACCTTTTGTACTAAATAACCTTTGCGCTCTTTCTTCCAAAGTTCCACCGCATTTTAAACCCAGAGCTAATAGGGCGGATTTCAATCTGTCTAGACCCAGGGAAGCCAGTTCTTCCCAGGATGAAAAGGCAGAGAGTTCTAGATGGGCGCCGACGTTTGTCAATGCACTTCCAGTCTCCTTAGGCCAGCCTGGAAAACTGCTGTTTTCCCAATGCGTCACAAATTCTCTATTTGCGGTTTCAATCTCACCGTTGAGATCGAGGAGAGGTCTTACTCTGCTCAAATATTCGGTTAAATATTCTAACAGCGCTTCGACGTAGCGACGGTATTCGGCGTTTTTTCTTTCCCTCGGAATGTCGAATAAATGATCAAACGTCGATAGATACGTGATGTAATCCACCTTTTCTATGCCTTTGAGGTTAATGTATTTTTCGTAACACTCGTGGAGGTCGAGGTACTTTCCGTAACCCTCCTCGTCAGTGAATTCAACGAGATTTGCTAGTTCTTCGGTTGGATTTTCTCGCATTTTTGCAAGCTCCTCGAACTCGACGGACATCGGGACGCTGATCTCGTTCGGATGTCGTCGGTAGAATTCTTTGATTGACTTCAAACGGGAGTAGAATTCGGAAAATTCATTTGGCCCCGAAAGAGCCTGGACCTCGTCCTTTCTTTGGCCGTCTTTATCCTCGTAAAGATCTTGCAAATGTGCTGTACTGTCCATGTGTTGGTCTAACAACATCTTCAAACGATGTTCGGAGTTTATAGTTTCTCGATGGCCCGGCTTCTTGTGAAGCATTTCTTTCACCATTGCGTCCATTAGTCGCTCACGCTCCTCGTGATATCGACGTTGTTGTTCCAAGATCGTTTCCATTTTGTTATCTTTTAGAAACACTATCTTTTACTCGAATATATTATTCTATTTCACACGTCAACGAGATATTGACCACTCTGTAGTCTGTACGCCATTTGCAAAATATAACTTCTTGCGGCCTCGTACGACAGCGCTACGGATCAGCCACGAACTGCTTGACACATTCGAACTCCGAAATAATCCATATTTCTCGGTCGATAATACTGTGTCGGTAAAAGGAATATTTCAGTCGATAAAATAGTGTAGTATCGATAAGAAAGATTTCTCGAATCTCGGATAGAATATTTAAATAATTTTTAGAATCTTCTACCATCGAATATTATCGATTTGTATTCAATTTCTGATGTAATATCAATATATCATGCAATAATTTTCTTTTTTCTCATAGAACTCGTTTAGTCTACGATATTTGGTATAAGTATTGTGATGAAAATGAGTGAATCACATCAACTTTGCAAATATTTATTTTTTATTTCAGAATTTTCAAGTCAACTGCCTCATGACGGTGGAGCTTTTTACACAACTGATACAATGGAATCAGCTCGTCCTTACTATCTAGAATCTTGGGCTCCGATACTTCATGCAGCTACACTTTGGCTCAATGCTAGAGGTTTTGAATCAACAGAAAGTACAAATCTAGATACGAACACAAAAGGCACAGTCGGCAACAACAATAACAACAATTCCACAAATACAGAATCTAATGTTGAACGATTCCACCTATTGTTCGGTAAGATTTTCTACTTCAAATCGAGTTTTTTATCAACTTACGAAATTACTCACATTATCTTATAACGAAAACTTGACAAATCTACTCTATAGCCTATAGTCTAATGCAATGAGTACCTTTTTTTTCTTTAAGGTATATGCATGGAGGCCTTGTGCAGTCCCAGATCTTCCGAATCTACTCAAAGTGTCGAAACGTGCTTGAGCGCTCTTTATACACTTCTTGATTCGATATGGGCTCGTAATGTTCTTATGGTTGATCGATCGCTTCCTATTGAGCTTTGCAATGTTCTTCACAGGTATGCTACACCTTTCATTTCATGACTGAAATCCTTACTGATACTTTCATTAAATTATTTTCAGACTGTTGTTAACACGAGAGAGCTATTCCATTCAAATGATGGTCATGGAAGTATTGAAACAAGTGATGCGGGCTGCCCAAGAAGACCTCACAGATCGCAAAAAATCAAAGCTCAAAGGTTCTTTTCCTAATCTATCACCATTTTACATAGACTATTCGGAATCATACAGTTACAAAGATGTTTGGAGATCCAGTCTCATGATCTGAACATTCTTCACATGATTTAAAAATTTATGAGTTCGTTTTCAAATTTTAGAACTCGTCCCCGCAAACCAAGAGTCCAAGGAAATAACAGAGGTTGATATATTGGGCGAAGGGCAAGAAACTGGAGATCTTATTCCAGGGCAATCTTTGGTATTTGCTGTATTGGAAGTTTGCTTGTGTCTACTAGTACGACAAATTCCAGCTTTGAATCCTAGTCCAGGTGGTGCGACTACTGTTTTATCTCATCGCGGATATACACCCTCAGAAGAATGTGGCAGGCTTATCGCATCTGCCCTAAACGTCATGGAAGGTCTTCCTAGACTCTGCTCACCGCAGGGTTAGTCTTGAATTAATTCAAGCATTATAATTTCATTCATTAAAGCTGAGAGATACAAAAAATATGTACTTATTTATTAGTTTATCTTACTCATTCTATTATTCATTGATCGACAGCTTGCCTCTACGAAATCATTAATACTCAAGACCTTTGAATTGATAGAAATCAGTAGAGAGGCAAGAATTCACAATATGTAGTAAACACGTTAGAAATAATGTTTATTTGCTTTCAGGCGCAGTTGCAATTTTACCCACACTGTTATATTTAACAACTGGGGTAATCAGAGAGACAGCTGTGCGCACGGATAACGATATTGCTGGTCTTGGTCCTGGAGCTCCAGTGCATGGGGCTCTGCATTGTCTCAAAAGTCTTATGACAGACAAATATGCAACTGATTCAAGAAGTGAACAGCAATGGAAAACTTTACTTCAGAGTGCTCTAGCTAAGATAGTTGATTTGGCTAAAACAGGTACATTAATTTATAGTCACGTAAATGAGAAATTTATGACGAATTGTGATTACAATTTGAATTGTAATTTTTGCATAATTCCAATGAGTTCAAATCTTTACTAATGTAACTGGAATTCATTAATCTCAGGGTGTGACGAAACGAAAATGGACGAAGTTGCAATGATGTTGGGAATTGCAGTATTTGTTCTTCACGCTTCGGCTGAGGTAGTCAGCGCCCCAAACTTACAGTACCCTTGTATCAATCATTTTCGGCAGTGTATCCAATCCGAAAACACTTTGGTACGTTGTAAATTGAATAATATCTAAGAGCCGGACTCAACGATTGCATGCAATTTCCTCATTCAAACCGATATAAACTTCTGGGAAGAAAAATGATATTTTTGTTCTACTCAAGAATCAATAGAAAGAGAGTCGTGTATAACTTACCTGATTGAAAATAATAATTTCTGATCAGTTATTAACAGAAATTCATCAATTTTGATGCATGTTTTTTTTTTCAACATGAGAACGTATTAATAGTGAGCGATGCTATTCTTCTTAGGTAAAATTGAAATGTATTCAAACGTTACGAACCATCTTCATGCATCCTGAACGTAGCGTCAGTACACCTTATATCCACGCCCTGGCACCAAGACTGGTGGAATATTTGTACAGCGAACCAAGCAAACAAGTATCAAACGAAACCCAACTAACATTGACGTTAGAAAGCGTTGCAACTATTGAAGCACTTATCTCATTAGCCGAACCTACTAATCGTAAGTAAAGAATCAATGAATTATAGAAGTTTAATTATCGAAATTGTCATTACTATTGATTAATTACATGTTGCATGCAAACCAGGAGATCTCATGCAAGGTATGTGAGTGCTCATCAATTTGCATCGATTTCTTCAGATTGATGAATACTTTAATTTAATTCAAATACACTGTTTGAGCTTATCTTATTCTCGTCTGTAGATGAAAATAATATTATCGATTTCACTGGAAAAAAAATGTTATTGTACTGTGAGTTAATGCTACTTCTGAATTTTTAGGTATTCAAATGCTTACTCTACTGGTCCCGATTCTCATAAACTACTTACTGGAAGGTGATGCGTTACACCATGGATCCAAATTTCAAATAAATCTTCATCAACAAAGCTTTCAATGGCTTAACAAAATAGGACCAAAATACCCTCAGGTTCGTATTCTATATTGATAATCTTTTCATGCTCTCCATTCAAAATTCAATGTCTATTATTCGACAGGTGGACAGTATGTCTTTACAATTCTAGTGAGATTTCTCCTGTCTTCGTCATACTGCGAATTTGAATCCAATGTCATTGAAAGTTTTTATAGTTACTCATGAATGTTCTGATTACATATAAATTTTTTGCAGGAGTTCAAAACGTTGATGGCACAATCTACAGAATTGAAAACAAAGCTTGAAAATGCAGTGAGATCAAGCCACCAGCAAGCTCAGAAACAGTCGAAATTAGCAGAGCCTATGAAACAGGCGATTAAGTTGCACACTGCTCCTTCGATTAAGTTGAAAACGGATTTCTCAAACTTTAACTAAATAATTAGTTGTATAGAAATGGAGAGGATTAGATACGACACTATTAGTAGAACACTATATCATAATATTTATGCTGCTATGTTAACAAAAATTGTATCAACATTTTTGCTCATGAAATTGCTTACGGTCGCTCTCATTTCAGCAACAGTTCAGATTATAAAAATCTGCAAAGAGTAACGAACTTATTTTCATTGTTTCAATGAAATATAGTCAATCATTTTCGTATTAAGATTTATTTATATTCGATGAACAATATTCTTATAATTATGGGTCAGTGATATTTTTCCAGTTATTTAGTAACGAATAATCGAAATAAACAGCTTACTGCTTACTTTATATTACGATCCTAATAATTTAAACGATTATTTTTTTCTAGCTTATTAATTGAAACATACCTAATTGAACCGGCGATTATTTGATGATATAATTCACAGCAAAGGATGCTCAGTGATCATATAGAATTATTTTTATATATCATTTTAGACGAAGAGTAAAGATAATTTTCTAGATAGGCAGGTAAAAGTTTTCAGACACATATAACTGTTTTTCCACACAACTCTTTCTACCTTTTAAGTTATTCAAAAATCATTATATTATAGAATCATTATTTACTTTCTGATATATAAACTTAATCTACAAGACGACGGTCCAAATCATATCCTTAAAATGGAAACGAAAAATAAATAATGATCGTAATAATATCTGACAGACTGAAAAATAATTCTCTATCCTTAAAAATTTGATTCAAAGTAACATGAATCGTTATTATAGAGACGAAATGATACCTTGTGGTAGTGGCGATGCAAAATTGCATTGCCTTAGGATTAATATCGTAGCAATAATAAATAATGATGCATTATTTTCAGTTTGGCCTATGATCACATCGATACATTCGTGTATCAGTTAAAATATCTGCTACCCATTATTCTCTAGTAAATATCAGCTATTTTGATAAAAGAAAAAACAACAAAAAAAGAAATTAAAGATCCGCATAGTGGCATATATTAAGTTATTAAAGTCTCATCTCCACACAGCACACCGGCCGTCATTGTACATCTAGTAAGTGAAAAAAAGTAGCTGTGATTATATTATAGAGATTCATATTGTAAACTAAGTGATTATAGTATTACTATACCCTATGTAATGCCGAGAACTCTTATCAATGAATAATATTGTAATATTACTAATGTATAGAAACGTAAAAGAAGAAGAAAACAAAACAAAAAATGAAAAAAAAACACATCAAAAAACAACAAATATATATATGATAGCCATATCATTTGTATAGTTTAATTTTTGTCTTGCGAGAACAGGTACATACATCCTAATGTTTAATAAATGTTGAATAGCAGAATTCTCCAAGCTCGATGTATCAAATTAATGACTGACCCTCTCTACACTTATCAATGCCAGAAAAACACAATTTACTGGACAAAAAATTAGCATACCACCTTGACGTAAGGTTTATAGGTAAAATACTTGATACATCTACATACACGGTCGTTTGGCAAACCTGTTTCCACCAAAGCTAATTTTTCGCAATAAAATCGTTAGGAGTTGAGTCTTGATTTATTCAAACCTGATTTTGAGTTGATACGACAATCGTCTGAAAAATTACGTGGAATCGTAAAAATAACGATTTTTTCTAAATTATTCCTTATAATTATTAATCTGTAATTTTATAAATAGAAGATTTGTATCTATCTATCTATTTGTATGTATCTGTAATTTTATACATAGAAGAAACTAGTACGCGACAAATGTGAACGATGCAGAAAGTTTGAAAGTAAAAAAAAAAAAAAAAAATAGCTCAAATTCGTATTCAGCTTCGCATAAATTTTGAGACTGTTTTTGCTTCGAACTCGAATTTTTCATGCACCACGAAAATTTGCACAAAATGTTTCTAACGAATTTAAAACGCTGAAGAAATGCGCCTCGTTATATGCAACTCGCGGATCAAGTGGCCAATATTTGACATTGATACAGCGCCGCAGTGACGATATTTTCGTGAACTACTTTTGCCGCGAGAAAGTTTGCAGGAAGTGAGAATTTGTATAATTTTTGTCGTTGAATTTTGTACCCGTTGCTGATCATTGATTAAAGTTGCTCATCAATTGAAATATTGTCGTCGATTGAGATTATTGAAATCATTAATTCTGCGGGCTAGTTCATCTAGTTCCATGTTTTATAAATGATTCGACACTACGACTTGAAAGGTAAGAAATCAAATCAATTTAAATTCTTCCCGATTCACATACATGTTATGGTATTGAAAAAATTTCCTTTTCGGCCCAGTATTTCTCAATGTTTCGGTCTCACACTAGACTAGGAAATGATTCAATCTTGAAAATCAATTGTTTTAATACTATTTGCTTCGGGAAAATCTTGTCGTGGAAATTCAACGCGCAAGAATACTTATAATTATCAACGTTCCGTTGTAGAATCTCAAAATATTGACAAATAGATTTGTGTGCCATCCTATCTCACAAATGAGATAGGATATGGTCAGATGTAGACGCAAGTTGCGCCTGTCTACTGACAATATCTATAGGTATCTTTATTTTATTCGATAAACCCGTTTCTAAATACTAACTGCACTTCATACTGATTACTGTAGACTGGGATTAAATACTATCTTCGATAACACGAGCTGCTATTGCGATATTACAACTGGTATAGACGTACGTACGACTAGAACATATTCATTTATACTGTTGGGAGGTAAGTAAATATTCACGCTTTAAGGGGTATTATTACATGATATTCATAACGTAACAATAGAAATTTCGCAAAATTATGCAGGGCATTTAGTGCTTCGAGTTCTGTACCCCGGTGAGATTGTCAACTGCGAATTTGAATGAATTTTTAGGGAAATTCGAAGATTTCATCGATTTTCATGAGAAATTGAGGATATTCGTAGGCTTCCATAGAAATTCAATACTTCCATTGATAAAACTGTGATGAATTACAGTTTTCATTGAAAAACTGCGAAAAAGTCCAAATTCGTAGGATTATTCACACCAGTGGGTATAGTTATTCAAATTATTGATCTAACGTACTACCGTTTTCATATTCATCGCATCTTTGAAACAATTTCAAAATGGGGTTACCGCAGAACCTAGTAAAAATCAAACAAATTGAATGGACTATGCTTTGTTTGATATCAACTTGAAATTACACTTCAACATGAATAGTAATAATTCGTCATTCTCAATATCGATGGCCCTATGGAATGCCGGACTCACTTCATTCATTTTTATAGATATTTATTCATGCATGAGAATGCGTTCACTATTTACGACAACTTGACTTCCTTATCTTCTCTAGATATGTTATCGAACAAGGAATTGAGGTCCCGAGCCATTGCACTACGCCCCTGATGCAGCGGAGAGTGGCAACAGGTATAAGAGGTCATGTGGTTGTGGCTGCAGGCGTATAGTGGGATACGTACTGATATAGAATAAGCGTGGTCACACAAGTCGAGGTCTAGTCAGTCAGTCGACGATTCAGTCAAGTCAGTAGTGATTTGGACCGTAGTCAGTGCTTTGCTTCGTGTTCCTCATAATAGTGTATCTGTGGTATAAACTTCAGTTACTTCCGGTTTCAATGTCAGCTTTACGGTGAACCTATCTTCGATTATAAGTTAAGTTCATAGGTCGCATATACTTTTGAATTGAACGTGACAGCTGCGATGTAACAATTAATTAGTGCTCCTATTAATTACGGTTTGTTATTAATGACAGCGACCAAGTAGCAGCTCGTAATTTATGCGACTGTCAAAGTAGCGTGGACGCACCTGTCGCATCAACTGCACCAGCCGAAGTACTGCTCGCGTTGTTCAAACATCCACGTGATCACGCGTGAAGATTTATTTACGTCGCATCTGGGAAGATATTTATATATAACACTGTTATCTTCACTGAGTGACAGAGAAGGGATTCGCAGATATCAGCATTTACGCATCACGTGTGTATAGCGATGAACATTCTATCTAGGTGGCCAATTTGGAATTGATATTCAAGATGATGAGAAAAAGATGAGTCTAGAGAAGAGAAGCTGCTAGCGCATACAATCGAAAGATGATATTGATAACTTGAGGAAGGATATATCATTCTTAGTCAATGCATACTGCTTAAAAAATGACACATTAAGCCTTCGATATCTTCACCGATGTATCTTATCACAATGCACAGTCATAACGACTTGCTAGTTTACTATCCAATCGATAATTTCCTGAGCCAGATCGTTAAGATTGCTTAACCGGTTTCCAATCGATCAGTGCTTTATCGAAAACGTCGAAACAGTTTGCTTTAACGAAGCTAAAGTTTGAAACGGTATTTGTCGTTCATTCTTCAATGAACCATGCATGAATACAATTGAAGTCATCGTATAACGTTCGTAGAACTTGGACTAGTCCTCGAAGACGGCCTCACGCAGAGCTTTTCCGCAGTTACTGATCATGTATTTGTTGGACAAAGTTTTACAAAGATTGTGTTAGTCACGGACTCGAGTAATTGTGAAAATACTACTGAGAGCTATAAACAAAGCATTACTCTGATAAGCGAAATGTAATCTGCTCGGAGAGCTGAACTGAATAGTTCATCAGTATAACATCGGCCGTTGGTATTATAAACAACGTCCACATTTCACAAAGACGACGGCAAGCCTCGAGAATCTACTACCAGATACTTATACCGATCCTGGCACGTGCCTTATTGTCAGAGTGTGCTTTGTATCGTGAGTGGGTTTACTTAAATGAGGAACTAAAAACGTCAGTACCACAATTTACATCGAGATGTTCGCTACGTCGAGCTGACAGCGTCATTCTTGTCTGTCACCACTCTTTCTACTGAGCTTTGATCATCTTTGGAAATTATCGTACAACTAATCGAAGTGGTTAGATAGACTCCAAAATAACATGGACTGGTACAGAAAGCTGCGTCGAAGAAGGTGAGATTTGATCATAATAATGATTATTATTATTATTATTATTGTTAACACACGAGTTTCATGGACTACAGATAAAACCAAAAATATCAATATTTTAAATAAATATTGACTACCTCGGTAAAATTAGGTTGAATAAACGCTCCGATTGTCTCATTGTCAGTACTAACGATGACTAACGTAACGCTCGTGACAGGCCAGGGTTCAATTCTGTTTTATTCATTCTGAGAGAGTGCAGAAGAAATGCCAGATTGTGGTAGGATTGGTTAGAAATGATGAGCATCGTGGTATTAATTGTTGGCATTTACTTTCGATTTCCCTTAACGAGCTATCCTTGCATGGTTGGATCTATTTCTCGACTTGGGATGGCTTGCATTACAGAGTCTGGCATTCGGCCAACTATAAAGATGCACAACATATGTCGTTGTCGTCTAGGTAATAGTGAAAATAACATCTTCTTTGGACTCCACTGCAGTTGACAGTTGCAATAACTAGATTCTTCAAGGACTCTATACATACATATAAACATACATACATCTACGTTAATGTATTCCTGCGCGTGTTGTTTAAATATCCAATGTTAGAGTAACACTACTAGTAATTATCCACCACGTGAAATAAACGTAGTATGTGATATATTTATATGTGGCACTCACTCGGCCTCCGTTATTAAGTGATATCGCAACAACAAGATGTGGAATAAATTCATGTGATAGGCAATAAATTTCTGTTTCAAAGTTTACATAAAACTTTTTAGATAACAAAGATAATTCGGATCGTCCATACGAAGTATGGCCAATTCCGTCGATTCATGAAAGTTTGTTTACCTCGGCTCAATTCAATAATTATGAATCAACATTCAAATGCCTCGTGAAGGGAACGTGTAGGTAAAAATCAAGTATTTGAGACGCTTCCCTACACGACTCGAACCGGTTTTCTATTGCACCGACCACGTACACATATTATACATATACGTGTATTGAACACATAGCTCAAGTTTCACATGTTCAACAATGTTTCGACCCCTTAGTGTAAAGACATGTTACTCGAAAGTTTGCTTGGAAAACATGCTACCTGAAAATAAGTTTAAAAAACGTACTATACATCATGGCTGAAAAGTTTTGAAGGAAAATGAGATTGGTATCACTTTTGTAACGAATAGAACGAGCTGCATTTTAATTTTCACACCGGAATATAAAAATATACCACTTGCCTGGTCAGATATGACAGCTTCTTGCAATCAGCTTGAAAATCCCAATGTATCTTTATAGCGTTTATCGCTGTGGGTAATAACAACAATCTTGACATTATGATTCTTTTGTGTATAGTAAGCATTTAGTGTGTGCATTCGAACATGCATGATTCTGTTATGTATATTCGATGCTCAATATGTACAACCAGGAAAAAGAATGGATATTTTTGCACCGTCAAGGATATCCTGTCATTATATTCATGGGTATGGATTACAAATTGTCCGAGATTTGGAGGAAATAAAAATAGAAAATTCTAGGGGCAGAATATTTCACCTATAACATATAGTGGATGCATCAATCTCAGCCTGAAATAATAACGAACGGTATAATATTAACCACAAGGAGTTTGAAAGACTCTATACGTGGATATGAAAATATGTTTCCATATTTTCACAAACTATAAGGAAGCGTTGATTTTTCGACCTTGCATCCGCCGAAGACCGCGGTCGCTGATGTATCAAAACAAACCTGTTTGTTGGTTTTGGTATCCAAAGGCAACAAGTCAGGGTAGCAAATCATTATGACGTAGTGATTCTTCGTTAAAAAATGGAATTTCAATTGGAAATACATATCAGCCCTGTGCCAATCAGATCCATTGTTGAAGAAAATATTTCGATATCCATTATCTATGCTAATATATTTTATAAACTGATTTCCGTTGAACAGTACGTGGCACAAATTTATGCTTATTAATAAGAATTCCCGAGCTCGCAGAAACCATTGGCCTACTGTATGCTAATAGCTGCGCCATGAAAATCAGGAAAAAAAAGAGTTACCAAAAAACGGAGCATAATTTGAGCCACCTCTCTCAAATATCAAAAGGTCGCGAGTTCTGGCGTAATTTTGAGTTTCCAAAATAAATTATAAAAATAAATTATGAAAATAAAACATAAATACGGATTTAAATATAATTATAACTATTTCATTTTATTAACAATATTAAATATAAATATAATTATAAAATGTTGAATTATTAAGTAACCGCGTACCATCCTGATTCGTCATTAGACTGACGTCGATTAGCTCTTGTATGTTAGATATCGTATGCAACGGTCCAGCTTTGGGCATCGTCTGACACGGTGCTCTGTATATGTATATGTCGACTCACGTTGGATCTGAAGTGTGGCCCAACGTTGGGCCTTGCGAGCGACGATGGTCATCTGTCGATGCTTGGCGGCCAGATACGAGCCGAGCATGGGCAACGTGAGAGATACATATCGGCTGGGCAAGCTTGGGAAGGAATGGGTGTAATTGGGTCAATGACCTGCCTCTGCGTGGGTTCGGAAAATGCACTGCTCCAAGGAATAAGGTTATAAAAATAAAAACACAAGTGCTCGAACGGACAGTGGAAGTTAACGACCTTCACTTGATTGTGGGAAGAGAAAAAAATATCACCCAACTAGAACTCGAATTCAAGTCGTGGTCATACCAAAACGAAGAAGAAAATGGTCACGCCTTCAGCCATGATCAGGTGTAGATATCTCACCCTACTATCTACGTATCCCTAAGCGCCTAAGTATAAGCTTGGATTTGAGTAATGATAATTCATCAGTGATTTTGAGAAAAGGTTTCATCGATTTTGGAACACCTTCAACACCTTGAATACCATAAAACACCCTGTCGCTGAACGACAGGACTCTTGTGTCTTTAGTTTTGAAATACAGTACTTCGTAGCTTCCGCTTCAGCGGCATACTGTAGTGGGCCAGCATTACCGAGGTTGCTAATCTTAAATACTGATAGTGGATATACTATCACTTCACGCTTTTATATGATGAAATGATTTTTTCATGGACATTGATATGGTATAAATTTTATAGTTATTGAATGTACACGTTGTTAGCTTACGGTCGTCAACCCGCGTTGAAATCATTCTAGAACCTACGATATTCGATAATATTATGGGTGAAATAGAAGTCTGATACACATGTGACCGAGCAGCAACTTAAATTTGAATGATAAAATACAATTAGTCACTATTTAAAGTTTTGTGTGAAAATAGTCTCCTAGATCACAAAGGTTAAATTTTACGTGAAAAAATTCACATTTCACTATGCTCTAGTGAAAATTTACTTTCAATTGTAGTGGATGCGCTCTAATTGCTTACAATGAAATCTTACTCTTCATAGCTGGCTTACTTTTTACTCGAAAAAATTTAGTGTGGACTGTCAAATATTTTCACCTGGTGTAGAATCATGGTTGCATCAGTTTTACACTCATTCAAATGATCTACGGGACCACCCATTCGATCGAGTTCTTTAATTGAGATATTATCTGAAGCGCTGTCTCACTGTGAAAAATCGCGGTTCTCATTTCGTTTTCGCTCATTTGTTACGAAATAATATAAAGAATCAGGCGGTCATTTTCTCGAGGAATCGCCGAGAAGTCCGAAAGAAATCACTGCAAATCTACGGGAAATCGTTAGAAACCATTGAAATTCAGAATACAGATCACTTTTATTGATTTTGTGTGATTCCTGCTTTCAATAAATAGTTGAACATAAAATTGAGAACATCGGGCGTTCTATCCAATGAATCCCCGAGTATTTTCATCAACTTCGATAACGACTTCCTGAGATTACTTGCGATATTTCGTAATTGCGATACTGATTTACGAGCACTCCAATTTATTTTTCATAATCTCATGAAGCTGTAAGTCACTAGGAACCTACGAAAATCGTTCACAAATAAGGGATATAATCGAAAATTGCAACGATCATTTCTCGAGTGAATCCGAGAGTACATTAAAACGCGATATTTTCGGCCAGAATGAATACAGCATACATACAAGTTACGCAAGACTGTTAGACTGTAATCTCATTTAGGTAGTTCACACAAAACCAAAGTTGAACCGAATATAGTTATATGGTATCTCATCTGTATTCCACTGGAAAGTTACTTCTTGTGGAATTCAATTTGCATCCAAGATCGAAACAAACAAGTACTTGGTAAAGGTTTGTGTACAGCGACAATCATCGATGCCACAGTCTTTGCTCTTTTAATGGCTCTCAGCCAACCCAGCATCACGAAACTGGCACCAGTTTTTCGGCCGAACTTATCATGAGCATAGCGGTAGTCTGTGTACCTACAAAGCATTTATTTACACTGAACGGCCTTCGGCAAGGTGGCAGAAATTTCGAGTCATTGACCAAGGTCATTGCTGGTGACAAAATACAATTTAAGCTTCGTGAGTTCGTCCGTAAGTCTTCGAGCCAGCAGCTGCATATATATTGCAAGTTGAATGTTTTCAGTGAAACTGCGCATAGCGTTGGCAATACTTAATGTTAGGTATTAGATTATGTAATTATTTTCTGCACAACAAATTGAAATACTACATAAAAAACCTAGAGTGATTAAACAATGAAAAGTCTAGGCGCATGGAATACACTGACAGTTGCGTAAACCGCATAAGTTCTGAGTCTATAGACGTGTTCGATCAGGTGCTTATCAACGTGGAACTAGTTTGCGTTAATTGATGATCGCAGGTTGTAATTTCAACCGCGTAGTATACCATTTGAAAGAATTCCAAGCTTTTTTATCTTTGTCTCTCTGGTGCACGAATTCAAGTAGTTACAGCAAGAATAATATCTACTGTTCAACATTTAAGACGCGAGAAAATTCCATCATGCTTACAGATATCAAAGAATCATCACATAAGGGGAATTCAAGTCAAGTTTAGTGATATTGATGAACAGGATTCGTGAATCCCGCTTGATCTCGTCACTTTTTCAATGTTTTTCGTACCGGTATAATCTGTTGTGGTGTAAGTGGACTGAATACCAAAAATGCCTCTTTTCACTTATAAATTTTATATACTTACGCGAAATGAAGCTCGCGCATTATCAACATTGCCATTTGGCTCGGGTCAATGGATACGTAATTTGCTGATTCCATATAATCTAGAAACACGGTTGACGCCAGAAATATAGGCCTAATATAATAGGCCTGCTGCATGCACATGAGCACGCTACTAGTGCGCATCATGTCTGTACATACGTAGTGTCACCTATTTGGGTTCGAGGCTAAACTGGGGTAGAATTTGCGTACGTGTATGCATCTACACAGGTGTCATTCTGACACGTGGTATGCAGTAGGTCTATACTATACAAGTATACACCTGGTTATACATTTGTGAACCTTTACTGTGATATGATTTCGTCTTAGGCTCATTTCCGACAAGTGAAAAATCACAAAAGAAAATACAATTGATTAACAAAATTGACATTCATTACGTGAAATGGTTTATTTCCCATATTATCATCATGCAATACTATATCCTTTTTTGTTGGTATCACAGGAGACCAGAACCTGACGATGAACTTGAGACCGTAGCTGAGAGAAAAGAACGCTGGAGAAGTATAAATGTAATATACTTCACGATGTTTCTGATGTCTCTTGGCTTCAGCATCGTTCTAACAGGCATTTGGCCGTACTTGCAGGACAAGGTAAGCATTTTATCGCAAATATGTATCTTTGTCAAGCTAACTCATGTAGCGATAAGTCGTGAAACCTACATTTACGCAATCGTCTTATTTGATGTTCTAAAGTATTCATCATCATGCATCCGTGTATGTGGCAACTTGATTGAAAATAAAATCCATCTAATGATTTTCGTAGAACTCTTCAGAAGAAACGACATATGGCTATACCGGTCATTAGTAGCATATTTCGGGAGCGTTGAAATTGAGAATTCCTCAAATTTCTGATAAATTTGTTTTTACCAAGAAAGATTTAATCGTCAGCTGATAGTATTCTTAATTGCTTCTGCACACCTAATGTCTTATATTCCAGTCTGCGCATTCTTTCTATACCTTTCTATCCATGCTTCAGTTTACAGGCTGTAGAAATTATCGCATTCCCATACTTTCCCTTACTGTTCACCGGTATAGTAGTGAACGTCGAGCTCAGAACTTTCTATACGAATTCTTGAAGGACCGAACATCTCATATACCTATCGCCTTGGCCTAGTATTTCTTCTCATGATCACCCGCACCATCGCATGATCCGATACTAGTAAAAAGCATAGTCCACTGTATATAGATGAAATGTACGCTTCCAGCTAGATCCTACAGCCGGAAAAGAATTTATGGGATACGTAGTGGCTGCCAACCCTTTGGGACAGATGCTATTCTCACCGTTGGTCGGCTGGTGGGGTAACAAACGAGGGTCTGTTAGACTGCCTCTTCTCATTACTCTGGCAGTGTTCACTTTGGCTTCTGCTGCCTACAGCGCACTCGAAATCATTCCTGTCCACAAGAAGTCTGCGATGCTTGCCGCGAGGTTCTTCGTCGGCGTCAGCTCTGGTTAACGAAATATAATAATAATATTATCATACTAATTAGCCAGTGTTGTCGACGTAGAAGAGGATATTCCAAATTTCAGAGAATCGTGAAGAACGATTAATTTATCAACATGTCCGCGACAACCTGGAGTCCTCATGCAGGCTCATTGGACAAAGCGCATTTTACATACTTCCAGATCTCGTAGCATCATCCAGATCAAATTTCCTCTGGGCATAATTTGCAAACACTTTTCAAAATTATTTTAATCGTATCGGGTCATTCAAAGATTTATTGTCAGCTATCAAAAATGAATATCTTCCCAAGACCGTAAAATATCTTCAGGTGTAGAATTTCTTCAACTTTCATAGTAATTGTTACTGGCAACACATACGCTGGATCTATGTCCAAACATTATGGAATCCAAACGGGAATTTTGGACGGAAAGATGAAAATTGGAAATTATATAAAAATCACTGCTTAGTCGGAATATAAAATATACGCTTTGCATTTGCATTTGCTTCCGGGATCGGCTTGCATGTCGTAAATATCGGATAAGGAACTTACCTAGTCTTACGTTATTACGATATATCACTCAGACGTAAAATAGACTATTTGTTTCATGTACGCAATACTATTTTCAGCAAACATTGCAGTGGCACGGTCTTATCTTTCTGCGGCAACTAAATTATCCGAGAGAACTCATGCGGTCTCCATGGTGTCTCTGGCGCAAGTACGTAAGAATATGCTATCCAGGGGGGAGTACGATAATACAAGGGGTGAAAATATTCTGCTCCTATGTTGATATCCATTCATTTAATGCATTGCATAAATTTTCATTACAATTGTAGTTCCATAACTAGTCACATTTTGATATGAGTTTCATGACACATATCACTAACGCATGAATTCATTACGGTGCATATCTTCCTGATAGTGTATGGTATCACGCCAAACACTCATGTCAAATGACTAAACGAATCCAAGAACGAATCCGCAATAACCTAATGTTGCTGAAGTGGTAGGAGCTGCTAAATGATTCACTTATATACTTACATTTCTCATTTTATAGAGTGTAACATAATTTGTCGAAAGATCAAGTGGTCAAAGTCAAGCTTCAATTTAATAACTGAAAAGAACAGCTGCTGTGACTCGCAGATTACTTGATAAATCTGCAAGCTTGTTACAGAAGCAAGTAGCCTTGACTTACAATTACAAATGACAGTATATGCACCACTTTTGCTCACAGCAGTTCATACATGAAGATGCATCCGTTTCGGGAGGAGATAAAGTCATGAATGTGTTGGTAGCAAGACTAAAAGATTTGTTGTCGTACACATATGGTGTATTATCAATTGAGTTTAAATTCGATTTCGTTTGATGCCGAGGTATCACAATTAATCTTACAGAATCAAGCCCCAAAAGAAAATCAATTCGTTACAGGAACCATCAATTGATTTACTCAAGGGAGAGCTTTGATAGAATCATCGCTATTAATTAGTAAACGCGTGGATATACCAAACTCGCAAATAGTGATACACATTACAGTTATTTGCCTACCCATATAATATTTACAATTAATAATTGATCCGTATTTTATAGGTGCTCGGATTCGTCGTTGGTCCGGGCTTACAAACTGCGGTGACACCGTTGGGCTCTGAAGGGTTTTATCTTTTGGGTCTTCCGTTCAACATGTACACGATGGCAGGTTGGATCAACGTCCTGATGGGTGTTTTCAACTTCGTTCTCTTTCTTCCATGGAATTTCAAGGAATGCAAAATTGCAGCACGTGAAGCGATGCGATCACAGGGGAAAACTTCAGGTGACAATTTCTGATCATCCAAAATTTCTTGACAATAATCTTGCCTCCTTAAGTCTCGATCGTGAGATGCGCCATTTCACTCATTCGAAGTGTCGCACGTTCGACCTTGTTCTGATCTTTTATCTCGCACATTTTCATCACGTTCTCTTATCACGCGTGCCATAACATATCAGTATCTCACGTATTATGGTTGGGATGTCTCTGCTCCGCAATCTATTGTGTTGCTGCATTTATATCTCATGCATCATACTCATAGTTTAGCACCAGAGCTGTACTGTAAACTGTTACACTAGGAATCATGTATATATTTTCTGAACACAGCATATTTTTATTAGATGAATAGTAATGAGTAATGAATGTGCATTATTACAGAGGGAGAAACTTGGAAAGCAGCGAAACCAGATTACCTTGCTTCCTGGACTCTGATTTGTGCGTTTTTCATATTAGTCTTCAACTTTGTTCTTCTTGAAACGTGAGTAAATGGGCACTGCCCATTTAAAGTTTTTATTTGAAAATTGCATAATATGGTATCACTTTATTTTATCGGCAAATTCAATAAATGCGCCATATTCGAACCTCTACTGCTGACACAATCAAAGTAAATAACAGTTATGAATTATTCATGTGTTCCAGACTTGGTACATCACTGACAATGGATCAGTTCGCTTGGTCAAAGATCGATGCCTTGTATTGGATGGGTATTCTAATGAGTATTGGCGCCGTAGTTGCATGCGTTACTTTTGTTATGATTGGACCTTTGTGCAAGAAGTGAGTCAGGAAGCTGCCCTCATCATCACATTACCTATATTCTCAAAGAATTACGAAAGAATCGTCAAAAATTACATTTCAAGGTTTTTTTTTTGCCGGAGAAAGTTCAGAGGCTCAGTTCATACGAACGTGAAACATAAATTGATCCAGGGCGTTAATCCATCAAACTTTTCTCTTTAGATTTGCCGAAAGGAAAGTCATGCTCTGGGGTGGTTTCTTCTTGATGATCGTTGGAA
Organism: Ametastegia equiseti; assembly: GCA_963989295.1. Lineage (NCBI taxonomy): Eukaryota > Metazoa > Arthropoda > Insecta > Hymenoptera > Tenthredinidae > Ametastegia > Ametastegia equiseti. Next base: position 12,515,156 of record OZ022389.1, on the reverse strand, counting down.
GAGTGATCTGCATCCCGTGGGGTCCAGATCCTCCAATAATCGCTGAGTTCGGTCGTAAGCATCTATTTCATACCTATTTATGGCCCGACTAATCACCACCAATCCAGACAGTATAGCTTCACTATAATACAGACTAATATGCATCAGTTTGAGGACGCTGCAGCTAGCGATCTAGATCCCTAATCCCAATCTTTGTGTTTTGTCAAGATATTTTCAAATGCTGCAGGCTCTCTTAATTACTGTAGTATTTTAAGAACCAACCGATGATACAAAAGCCCTAATTCAAATCCATTGCCAGTAAATCTTGTGAAAGAAAATAACGATATATGTTTCAGCGAATGGAAACGAGACGAAATATGAAAATGGGACTGACATTCTGGGCTGTCCAAGCACGCAGGAATGGTGTCGTTACACGCCACAAATGACTCAATTTCAGTTCATTATCGGCTACGGTTTTACAACAATTGGATATCCACTTGGGGTGACGCTGATTCAAACAATATTTAGTAAAATACTAGGTCCTCGACCTCAGGGAGTCTGGATGGGTCTTATGACTGGAGCTGGTTGTGCGTCGCGTGTGTTGGGTCCGATATTTGTGGGACTTATTTACACACGGTATGGAACTTACCACACTTTTGGCATCACCGGTGTGATGCTGGTTATCGCTATGGTCTGGATTCAGCTTCTCAATAAACGTTTAGTACCACCTGAGCTTCCTGACACAGTGAAATATGCCGGTGGAACTACCGAGGATAAAAGAGATGTGGAGCTTCCGCTCGTTCATAGAAAATCAGATACTACCGATAAAAAAGAGGATGAAACACAAGGACTGAATGGTGCTTCGTGATGAAGTATGATCCAAGTTGACTATAGGACATGTTAATGATATTACGTCAACGTTATGGTCACGGAGAATCCGGGTCGATGAATTTGGCCATTAAGTGCAATAAGCTGGAAATAGACTCGACATCATACCGACGTATTAGACTATTTCATTCGAGCTTCTCCGGCAATTTATGGCACGCCATTTACACTGTATGTGTATGGTGGCTTGGAATACTACGAATTCGTAGTTCACACCGTCAGATAATCTAATCTTATTATGTTATATTATGACGTATCGTATTTAGAAGACTGTATGATGATGACTTAAATAAAGGTAGTTATTTATACGTATATGCAAGACCACCATGCGTCTGGGTCGAGTCTGTGAGATTCACGATCGCTGTGATATATAGGAGAAATTTAATTTCTTTGTTGTTCTGTATGATAAAACTGAACGGAAACAATCTTACCGTTAAAACATGTGTATTTCAACTGATAAAGCGATTTTTTGCCTCTCATATTCGATACATCAGACCTGATTGAAACCTTTGTCACTTATCGATATGAACTGGAGATAATTACAATTAAATGTGCATACATAGGTACATTTGTAAAAGTCAAGTGTGTGATCGGTTGAATAATGATAAAATTTCTTCCACTGTCCAAAATAAAGTCTATGAAAATTGTCATGTTGGTGAAATCCTGACTGATAATTTACAGATAATTTTTGCGCGGTTGTGAGTTACGTACTTTGACCATTCACCGTTTGATTTATGAAGTGCGGAGTAGATACTTATTTCCTGGCTAACGATTGAGGGTAAGTCCTTCCACTTTTGGCAACAGTTAATCCATACCACTTAACACGTAGGTGAATTTACTGTCGTATACAAACTTCGAAGAAATGGTGGATCGTATCGCGAATATCGTGAGAATAATTTTTTATTGACTCACAATGCACCACGGTATCGTCATTCGTCGTGTAGATGTAAACACCATGTCATGGACGAACTCAATAAAAACTTCTGTGAATGGGATAACATTTGGAAATAAAAGCGCAATTCTATATGCAGTAATCAAGATTCTTGTATGCGGCTTAATGACGAATCCAGTTATACAATTTACTCCATTTTTGTGTACGATGTGGGATGGATTGATTTGCATTGGCTGTACCTACACATTGTACTTGCCTCACTTATTACTCATATTCCTGTATCTCAATACTTCAATACTCGTTTCACAGTTTACGTATCAATTTGTATTCTGTCTCCGAAAATAGAATGAAAATCAGGACAGTAATTGTAAGTAAAAAATTGATTCGCTAATTCGATTGTAGAATTATTCATCACGAATTTGGTACCTGAAGTAGGCATTTTCCTTTGCGTTTCCTCCCAAAATCAAATTGAATTAGCATATTTAAAAAAAATGTCGAATCATACGTATCTTGTTCATATTGCTTGACCGGATTAACAGGACGGGGGTGGGCAAAATGGGCCCGCTTGAAAATTTATTGTATTTTTCTAAAGTCGTAAAAAGTGTTTGATACACATTTATCTATGATTCACTTGCAGTAGACGCTGGTCTTTGGTCAGGTTTTCGTTTTTTGTCAAAAACCAGAAGATTGAACGATTAAAATCGCAATTAATCACATCATTTTCTTAACAGGCTCACTTTTCCCGCCCCTCCCCTACCTACACAATTATGGTACATCGATTTACCTAATTCGAAGAAAATTGTGTTAGTGACATATTTCCGGGTTGATTGACACGATGGAAGCGTCACTGACCGCCGATCGTGATATATAATTTTATCTAACAAATAACTTTGGTAAGTTGAAGTGTACGGTGAAAGTTTTCGACATCGTTTCGATACGTAGCAGAGGAAGTTCATCAACCTATACGTGACAACGCACCTATACTCATGACATGATAACGTGTGGTGGGAACCACGTTCATATGACTGGCTGCGATAATGCTTATCACGGAATCTTGAATAACAACATCGATATGTTCATTGTGGTACTAAGAGATAATTTCGCGGAGCTAACATTCTGCCATCTCGAAATAATGAAAGAAATAAAAGAAAACAAAAATGGAATCACGTATATTTATTTTTATACAAATGATTGAGCATGTATGTATTTTGATAAATTACAATGAATATATCTACCCGATATGTCCGTTCACCCAAATTGTGAGGACCACATAACTGCCATACCGCAAGAGGTCAACGCCCGCAAATCCTAGCCCCCCCACTGTTCGCTTTGCTGGAGCGGCCCTGGTGCAGGCGATATTAGTGGTCTCAGCTGAGTCGGCAGTGGGTCAGTAGTGTGGTAGGCTGATGAAGTTAGCTCGAGCAAACCAAGTACATTCAATAACGTTCGAGTGACGTAAACAATTGTATTGGGCATCGAGTAGACCTGCACAACTTGATAGTTGATGTATGTATGAAAATTAGAATTAATATCCAACTCATATATAGTCGGTCTTGAAAATGAAATTTACCGTTTGCGATACCCGAAATGTTACAGAAGTGCAATTTATTTTTATACTTATGTTACTGTGTGAAGACTGCAGCTACAATGTTAGAATATGTGCATATTTTTTAGATAAAAAATGCATATTAGATCACTGATCAATTTGATACGAGAGTTGTTCAAAGTACTCATTGAACAACTAGGTATAGAGATCTATGTATTATTGATAGTCGATACATTACGTTACTTGACCGACTGGTAGTACAATGGAACTAGAACCATGAGCTGGTTGAAGAGTTATCTATAGTGAAGTGAAAAACCTGTTGGTTCGAACTTCTTCTGTTTTCTTTCATCTTTGAGTTTGATTATCCTGTGGGATAATTGCGATCTCACAATCAAACAATTCCTTAGTTAGATCAGTCCCCCCCGTAGCAATGATTTTTGTACTACTTGAAAATGAGTTTCGTTCGGCATTTTTTTACAGAACGCAATCTATTGTATTTTCAAGCTTAAAGATAACGCATACGAAGTTTTAGCAGCTCTCGGGATTTACATAAATGTACCAATTGCATTTTTTATTACAGGTGGTACTAGACATGGCTGAATCAGAATCCACCTCCAAGCTAGGTAATATACAAACAGGTTAGTCAATCAATACGTCGATATCGGAATTTATGTATTGGAAACCTCTTTTTTCATTAGTATTATTATCACATCACACGATAACGAAGGTATAGGAAAGTTAAGTGAACGTTAGGCGCTTGAGTGTTCTAAACAAATCCATAATAGATTAAATTTGTACCTGTTTTACGATATGTCTTTGCGATCTGAAAAAATAATGACAAAGCATCAGCTGCAGAGATGTACGTGGCAAAAATCGGGTCTTCGTCATTTATGTACCAATAACAGATAACCTTGCCATACAGATATAGCATGGATTCAGCAAATTTTGCGGGAATACGAAAATGATCCAAGCCTTGGGATAAAATCTATTGACACAAGTCCTGGCTGCGATAAAGGTGACAATTATATGTCCGTTGTAAACCGTCTTGCTATCACAGGAACCACCGGAAATGGCTTACGTGAGTATTACAATTGTAGTGATTCGGTAAAGAGTAAGAATATCATATGACGGTGAAGTCAATATCTATGTACTGAATTACGCAAAAAAAATAGAAATATCGCCGCAGTATAGGTACTGTTTTTCGTCAGCTTATCAAAAGAGCTTCATTTCCAAAACCCTGCCTCAAACTGAATACCACCAGGAGGTCTTTAAAACCAAGGACCTCTTTGCCAACGAAGCGGCGATGTACCGGCTGCTGCCAATACTGCTCGGTGATAAACAGAATATAGTTCCTCATTGCTTGTTTGCCGATACTCAACAAATTATCCTAGAAGATTTGAAACCACAAGGCTTCCTGCTCGGAGACAGAATCGAAGGTCTGGACTTCGACCACGTACGATTAGTACTTGAGGTTGGATTCTGTCCTGTTTCCTTATCATGGCGATAGCTACACTCACTTCATACATAATTATGAGTACATTTATTTCTCGTCCTCTACGTGTATTACACGAATAACTTAGTACCCTACATTGGATCCCTTTCAGACGCTCGCTGAACTTCATGCAGCGTCATTAGTCCTGGAGTACACTGATCGCGATCGATTTTCTGAATTACGAAAGGATGTCGTGGAACTTCTTTTCAGTGATACGGAACCACCGGGAATTGGAAAGTTTGTTAACGATTTGCCAAACTTCACTGTATTGTGTTTGAAAACTGCCGCTACGCCAGAAGACGACAATTCGAAAGAAATTACTTTCATGAATGAGCATCGGGGAAAGATCTACGACGTAGTCAAGGTATTATTTTCAGACTAGATGGTGAAATTTCCCTGTTCCACATATGATTCGAATAATGTTAACTCCATCAAACGTATTTCCATACAGAAAATCGTCAAACCTAATAAATATTCAGTATTATGCGCTGGTGATTTATGGATAAACAATCTACTCTTCAAGTACAAAGAGGTGGAAAATGGAAAGAAGCTAGTTAACGGTGTACGTTTTATCGATTTTCAAGTATCCAGATTTGGACCAGTGGTCATAGATCTTTTATACTTCTTACACACCAGTGTTCCGCATGAACTTCTTCTTGAACAAGTGGAAACTTTTCTAAAAATTTATCACACAAGACTGCGAACAAAGCTGTCTGTAATACACGGAAATGTATTCGACGAAATGACCTTTGAATGGTTGCAAAGTGAAATTGAAAGATATGGATTATACGGTTTATTTATGAGCCTTTGGCTCGCACCAGCAGCCATGATGGATGCCAAAGACGCTCCTGATGAAGAGGCTCTGGCAGCTCAGACCGCCGAGAATGACGTTGCCGTGGACTATTGGAAGGACAAGTTGTCTCCGCGTCTTCTACGAAGAATTGTACAAAAGTGTAAATATTTTATCAAATAGGTGCTACGTGTCAATCTGTATCGCTGAATGATGATATGCCATTGTACCAAAGGAGTGTTACATACATTTCTTTCTGTTCTATAATATATATTTACCGAAAGTTAATATAACTAATGCTACTATAAATACAACAATCATTGTACATATATTTTTTACGTAAGTATCGGATGAAGAATTTCATCAGGGTTATGCGCAGCAAACGTACAGCTGAAGTCGGAATGAATGCTACATTTGTACACTGATGTAACTCGAGTTGCCTGATCCTCAGGCATTGGCCTCACGCACGAATAGGCGCAACGTGAGTGTTGTTTGTGTCTACGAACAGCTGTTGATACAATCATGTACTTGACGCTTGATGCAGTATTCAATAAAGCTTATCAATGACGTGGAAAGAATCTGGTTTCATTTCTAGAGGATCTGGTTGGGTAGAGGGGGATAAAGCTATTCTAACAAAATATATCGATCAATTTGTATGTACTAGGATTAAGCAACTCATTTCTGATTTTTAGGAACTGAAGTATGTTTTCTATATATTCAGCTATAAAAGATAAAAGTAGTCTGGATGATATAATCTTTCAAAAATCTGAATCTTTTAATTCTGCGATGTGGAAATTCAACATCCTATACATTTCTGAAATGTAACTTCAGCAGGTTAATTACCTTGCATATGTCAGTGATCGACCTTGCAAACTATGCCCGCCTTGGATATTTCTATGATTGTGATATTACTATGACATGGCAGCTATCACAGGCAAACCACCACTTCATGTACCGGCGATTACGTTTGGTAATGAGCATGTAGGCGTCTGGGTCTTACTCCATCGTGGTACGTAAATAGAAGATCATTGATTACCTACTTGTATCGTATGACATGAATTGTCAAGGTGAACACCTAAGAAATCAAAAGACAAGGCAGAAGAACACTGATTTTGCAAATTTGTAGAGTTTTTTGTTGCTCAATGAATCGAGAAATGGATGGAACGGGCCTCAATCAAAAATAGCGGTTCACAGAAAAAATTCAAGCAAAAAAACCATTGGTCGATCATAACAGACGTGCAACTTCTGTAAAAGGTCTTTGACAATATGAACTAATTCAGTTAAAAAATGTCCATATACTTGAAAAAGACAACGTGAATTAAGAAAATAATTCATTTAGGCTTTTAAACCCAATAAACTCTTCCTTCTCCAGTTTCAGCGATAATATTCCATTTTTTTTTTCTACCATCTGTGGATTCTGTTAAATTTTCCATCACAAACAACTCTAGAATGACCGGCTGTGAGGTCCGACGAAGGTTGAATGTGTAGAATGAATAATTACAATTTGAAACACATACTACGTACTATAATCTACAGGTCCCAAGACCCGTGACAGTTCGATTGAGTCTCTGAGATTAGACTTCACGTCCAGTAAGAGAAATCTGTTTTTTGTCCATCGATCTTGGTAGTCGCAAATCCCTAGAAGGGACATCCGTCGACTGGGATTTTGCTTTCGTAAAATCAATGGGCGGACGTTGTAATAAAACGTTGGAAGCGAAAACTCCTCTTCACACATGAGAGCAGTCATTGTATTTCAAGGGGAAACTGCGTGAAAACAGCTGATAGTCATCGTCCGTCGTTCCAAGGACTAAACAGAGGTCGAGTCAAAATAATGACGGTGAGACCTACATCAACATGTCTCGACGAAGGTATTCTTGCGTTGGCTCGCGGGACACGTTATTATAAATTCAACAAACAGTAGTCCAAGGATTGTGCAGACACTTATAACGCCACAGGATTCTCAAAGGATACAAACTCCATCTGCACGTAGCCTCATATGCAAAATAATTAACGGTACGCAGCAACCCTTCACTTATTCATACTCATTTCATACGTGGACCAGAATAAACAACTCAAAAGCCCACTGCTCATAAATCAGAAACAACGACGATAGGTACTGCAAACATATTATGCCTACGTGGTCACGAAGGTATATAATAATTAGGAGGCAAAGGGCGGCCATAAATCTAAAATGATGGTTAAAATACCTAATTTAGAGTCCGCCCTCGCATTGGGCAATCAACACAGCTCATTAAACTGCAGATCGTTTTCGGAAAAAAAAATGGCAAAACACAAATCGGCATTGACAAAATGTGATAGTACCTTTGTAATAGAGTTGCAATCATAGTTTTCGGAATTCGATCTCGATTACCTGTTCAAAGGGTCGATTGTCTAACTTTTCACTCTTCACTAATTTTTTTTTGTTCATAGGTGAAAAGTAAGAAATAGAAATTTACACGAGCGATATCCAGTAGAATACGAAATGGTCAAGGGTTCGGAAAGAAAGACGACGCCCAATGCCTAGTGCGAAGGACGCAGAGCGTCGCGCACGAGAAATCAGGCTGCGTAATAAGAAAACATAGTGAGGTTAATTACGAGAGGGCTTTCCTATTTGCGACCGATGCTACGACTTCCATGTGAAAAGTATAGTAGATGTTACCGAAATTGTGTAACTGCATGACGTAATAAATCTTGGTTGTATACCATCTGTCAAATGATTTTTTGTAAACGTGCAGATGGTCTTCAACAGATTTTATCTGAAGTTTTTTATCCTTCAGTTCGATATCTTCTAAACGATTTTCATCTCTCCCGTATACCTACCGATCCGTGATTGTTCAAGTAAAGTTTAACTCGGGCAGTTCGCAATGGCACTGATAAACAACCCTCTTATCTAACGTTGAGATTGCCGTATATTTTGCCCATTCGTGAAATTTGGATTGTATGTAAATGAGTAGTTGTTGGATTTTCCCAGGCTATATGGTAGTGACTATGAAATTTGTAGTTCCTAAATGTTGTTGAGATGAGTAATTATTGCATTTACCAAGAGCATCGCATCGTTTGCATCAAATTTGTTACATGATCTCTACCATAAGGTCCGAGTTGAATGTTTTGAGACCTATTTTCGCAACTTGTGGGTGAGTCTTACCGGTCATGTGTCAAGTGCGATACGGAGGATATTCAATTTCCCACAATTTCACAACAATCGCACAGTTTCACGATTTTAACTGGCACGAAAAATGGAAACTTCATATTTATCTCGGTGGTCAAGGATAGCACAAAAGCTTATCTACAATCGTGGAATTTACATGAATTAAACAAAAACCAAATTAAAAATTAGCACATTTCAGTAACAAGCTACGTACTAGCGTATCAAATTACCTGAAGTTACATAATTCTGAATCTAAATTCTGCACTTTCAAAAATCAAGCATCTTGTGGTGAACTTTACGAACCTACAAAAATGTCTAAAACTTTTAATCGAAGTATAGATAAATTGATTGAATTTAAGGAGAACTTCCTGTTCCTTTAGTCAACGCGGAAATAACAGGATATAGAAAAAACTTTGTCGAAAATTTCTCCCAGGAAAGGTGTATATATCTATAGTAATCGACCTTTGTAACAACGGAGCTGACTCTTGGGGCTAAATGTCAGTAATCCCAAGATTTTTCGCTTACTTCAAGTGGGTATTTTAGAGCGTGACCTTTTTTGCTTGTGACGATGCCAGAAGCACGAACTCGGTGTCACTTGAAAAAGCTATTGCAGGAAAACGTGCGAAATAATTGTACCCATACTTTTTTCGTTTATCGTAGGCGGCAGGACGATTGGTCAACATGTACTTTTTGTATACGGAGATGAATTTTTGACAATTGTGTAATTACGTTAAACTGCGGTGCAACAGTCTTGTTAGTTAAAGTCGCTAGTTGTTTTTTTTAACTACTGCAACAGTTGGATCCTCAAGCGTTTCTCTAGGTTTGTATTAGTGCTCGCGTGACGTCGCACACCGTGACTTTCCCTGATGGTTTTGTACCTGTACATATAGACGCAAAGAGGTAGACGCCCCCCTCCGCGCCCTAAAGCAACAGCTTACCTCTGAGAGAACAGCCCTCTTAGAGAATAGTATCCACCAACTCAGCGAACGAAACAGCAGACGGAGTTTCCTCCACACAAGAAGGCCACCATGCGGACTATACTGAGGCCTATTCTGTTTTTGGGTGAGTCCAATTAGTCGTTATCAAAAGTCTTCAGTGTCATTTCTAATACGATTTTTTTTTTGTGCAAAATTTGAATTGATATTGGCAAATCACTTCATAATGTAGAATCAGTCCATATATTGACTGATTGTATTTATATGTACATTACTGATACCAATCAGTGAGATTTTTCAATCATTCAGAACTGAAGTGGCACGTAATACAGGAAATCTCTTAACAGCCTTCCAAAAACTTTGCACCAGTACGACACCCTTGCTCATGCTACTCACAATTAGATAGATCAGTTGGATAAGCTTATCGTTCTCGAGCGATGCGGAAGAAATTTAGAAATTTGAAAACAGTCAGTGGGCTGGTGGTGAATCAACACATTTTGGTTTGAATTTTGAGTCATAAAGATTATACAGTGAAAGGTTCCGAAATCATATGATAACGTCCGTTTTAGTGGAATAAGCGGGTCTGGTGAAATGAATAAAAACCGCTTTGTTTAAGAATATGTTTCAAAGGGTTCAAGTGATTCGTAGTTGAACAAATATACTGGGAAAACTTCAAGTGAGTATCGCATTATAAACAGTCTACTAAAAGATTCAGACTCGAAATGGGTTTCATGAGGCGGGATACACTAATCTCGTATAACTGAGTAAAACTAACAATAGTTTGGGAACGGATCATAGGTTGCTTGGAAATGATATGGAGGCTCGTGCCTGTGAAATTGGACGGATGTATGATACAATGTAATCTGCAGGCCTCCATCTACTTCCTAAAGTAATTTTGGTGCCCCCAGTTCCCCCACAGGAACAATCGCTTCATTATAGTTCAGTACTGTTTCACTTTTTCGCACATTTATTATTGCCAATGCCACGAACAGAGTTCTAAAGGCAATCTGCACTTCATATAATAATTGCACTCTAGGAGTTTAACCTTTCACGATGCAGTAATAATTTCAACATCGATGTATCAGTTTTCAGTACTACTATCATTACGGGAGTTCACTTCATCTCACATTTTGATTATTGATACTAATTAATTATACGCAATTTCTCACGTGTATCCGTCAAACAGATCGGAAAACCATAAATTGTTAAGGACGGATATATATACTCGTAAGTCGTAACATGGGAACTACGTTTGTATGGGGAATTGTGTCGTAACTTGACATTAACTGGCTACAAGAATTGTTTCATCTCCGTACAATGAGAGTGTAAATACTTTTCCACGATCTATATTGCGTGATCAAAATTTCACACAATAATTATATGCAGACAGTTCAGTACAGACATTCTACCCAAATTATGTTAATATTGTTACCTCATATCGCCATTTGTACATTCACGGCTCTACATATCGTTACACGAACCTAATAACGGCATCCAACAAAACACAGAAAGAAAAGTAAATCCATCGCTATCATACAAGCGATCAGATTTATACTGACAATGAGTTTAAGTTAATTTACTTCAACAATTATTGAGGCAGCTGAAAACGATATTCATTTATTTTCATTGATCGAACACTGATTCGAATTTCGGTAGGAGTCAATTTCACAGTCACCTGAATTCAAAGATGCAGTTATAAACAGTGAAAATTTTCATACTTCACTTTTAGCACTATGATCTTAAGATGCTGAGACAAATGTGTGTAAACATTACCAATGAGTTGCAAACATTGTGATTATTTGACAGTTCATATCTCCTCGGCATTCTGTGACGGATCTTTATAAAAAATTAATGGTAAGATGGAGTCGGGGAAATGCGACCGTAAAATTTTTCGAAGGAACATTTCCTGAATTTTAAAAAATTATTCCGAGTATTTCAAATGTTAGCATTACCAATTTCTGAAATCCGTGGAATTAAAAAAAAATACTTTCCAAAAAAAATTACCAAACTTGAACGGTCTGATTTCTTAAACTCCATGCTACAGCATTTGCAGTTTAGTCAGAGTCACTAATCATTCGAAATTTTCAGGAATCGTCCAAATTCTAAGAGTGGAGTCGTTCGCGAGACACGCGACGACGCAAACTGCACCAGTGACAAACACTAAAGCCAGTAGTCGTTACAGAGATCCATTGCTTGCTAAAATTTGGCCCAATCGAACTTTGGCGACAAATGAAGAGCGTATAAGAACGTTGGCAATCGCGTTGCATAACGCAGAAAAAATTTTGAATGGAAAAAGGTCGAGGAAAAATGAGCAGTCGGAAAAGCCTCGGATATTTGCTTCCCCGATCATGGCACCTGAGTTACGTCCCAGGTCAGACGATGGCCCTATAGATCCTCCGCGTAGAAATGTTAGATTGCGTTCGAGGCCAGCTGGAAGATACTCAACGCCCTCGTCCGTATTGCTACCACCGTACAAATCCTATACTCCAGAGTTCAATTTTGATAACGAAAAAACAGTGGAATCTCCATCACCTAAGACTTTGAAAAAGGAGGATGTTGTCACCACGGTGTTTCCGGAGAACGCGACTGTCGGCCGTGACAAGATTTACGAACTTACTTCGGTATATCCTCTGAGAAATGATATAAAAAATCCATCAGCTCGACGCGGGCCGGATGAGAACAAGATAATACGTTATTCTGTCCCACAAAACAATAAACATACCTTTAGAGATCGCCAGGAATATCCGTCAATCTCATCTCAAAAGACGGATCCCACCTTTCCACCCTACTGGGATGAAACTACCACCACGTCAGAGCCACTGAAGATCAGATTGAACGCGAATGCCACTATTGAGTCAGCCAAAGGACGTGGGTCTGCTAAATATAACGAGGTTACAAACGACAATGAGATTTCCAAAAAGAAGGATCTGCTTTCGTCAGAGGAAAGCAGTTACCGTTGGGGAAGACGTCCGGTACAAAATGTCAATCACTACAAATTTGTTGGTAGGTATAAATTGACTATTGCGTATAAGTTTTTTGTTCTCTTGGTTTTTCATTCAAAGCTAATCGTAACTTTGAAGAAAATTGAACATTCTGATAACGCTGTTTTTATATCCGTCTATTCGACTGATTGTTCCTCTCGATAACTCTCGATTAACCGCATCGATGCTTCGATCGAATGCACACGGCCAATGCGAATCGTTTCGTCAGAACTATCAGTGATTTTATTAAACTGTCCATAACTTCAGAGTTCTAAGGTAGTTAAATAATATTCGAATTTTTTTCTTCGTTCTTGTTTTATTCGCCCGCTGATTGACTCGCATCAATCGATCTGTACAACTCAATCGCTCCTCACTGTTTTCAAAAACGATGAAAATCATTTGGGTAGAATTTTCAATCCAGTGGAATTCGAGAATCATTCAGACCTAGTTGCAGTATTTTCATAGAAGAAAGAACATTTTTTAAAGATATTTCGATTCCGGAGGTGAGCACAATATAATGTGAAAATCAACTAGATAACCGAAATACGTCGTTAAAAAAATGACCAGTGAAAATAAACGATTGGTCGAAAGTTGGAAGACAACTTATTCTTATCAAAGTGCATGTAAAAAAACCTTGTGATTATCGAATGTTAAATAAGTGGCTATTTCCACAGTAGACAATGTTTTGCTTGCTGTTTCTCGTTTGATCATCGACTATAGTATAAGTTTCTTGCCGCTTTGATGGAATCTCTCGTTTTTTTTTTTTTCAGATACGGAATGGAAAGTTGGAGCGATTCCTGGAGTACCTGGAGAAGATTATCCCGTTCACCAGCACCACGTGCATAATCACCTTCGATATCCTTCAAGCAGGTTCATCTGTCCCGTAGGTCCTGGAACACACGTCTATCTTGCCGACCGTGCATCCAGATGTCAGGTAACATAAAGAATAATGTAAAAACTTGTAAAAATCAGATTCGGAGTGCGGAACCGCCTCATGTATTTATAGGTCTGAAAGTTTTCAAATTACGTCAACATTTTGGACCAACTGTGAAACTGATTAGAAGAAAAAACCAACTGTTATCTAAACTGGGGGGTCTGTAGTCGAACTTGACAAAAACTCATTAGTACCGTCTGGCTTTACATTTAAAAAAAAAAGAAATTATTTGCAAGCGATGGTAAAAAGGAACCAAAAAATAAAAATAAAAAAAATAGAAATTCGAACCGACACGGCCTCGAACGGCTTCAACTTTTCCAGTTTTTCGAAACCTAAAGCCATATCCGCCAACATTCTTGATTTTTTCAATTTCAGTGAATTTACGCGTATCCGCATAAAGTATATAGAAATCGCATGAGAAAGAAGGAAATAAATAAAATTGTACAACTTTCTTGATTTAATAAGACCAGAAAGTCGCATAATGCTGCTAATTACGACCTTGTGGCATTAGTGAAGCGATGTGGAATCAAAAAATCTCCGACATTATTACCTACTTGATACTCGTAGTCTATGGAAATTTAGCCTCATTTGTGGAAGCAGAACCGATGATATAATCGCTGCATTAGAATTTTCTAGCTGCGATTTGAGCCAGTTGTATGTAAGTAATCGGTCAGTAGTTATCAGATGGTAGGTTATCAAGGTTGCGAAGTCTTGTTTGACTAGTTAGTCGTCTCATGATTTTGCTATTTATAAAACTGGACGTACTGCTATTGGATTATAGCTGGATTTTTATAACGCTATCAATCGTCGACTCATCCGAAGTGAGTCGTCAAATTATAAGTCTGTCTTTGAAACATGAAAGAATTGTCTTCTCCAAAAAAATGGAGTGAAAAAAATGTTCGAAAGTTACGCAATATTCGCGACAAGAGTCATTGTTATTGTCACAGCGGTTAACGTGGTTGAAATTTATGTCAAAGTAGGTACTTCAGACTTATGCTACAGCTATGTATAAAAATTGTGCACAGTTCGATTCACACGCTATTACTGTCACGCCAGTTAACCGTGACTCTTTATTAGATTGAGTAAAAGTGTGAAGAATTGCGGAGCATTTCTTTGTATACAGACATTTTTTCATGATTCTGGAATCTGCGGTCGTTGACCAACCAATTATTTCCGTTATTTCAGATATTCTACGTGTGTTATGGTGAGAAAACTGGAGTTCCGATGATGTGCCCGAACGGAACCCTTTTCAGCGAACATCTACAAGTTTGTGACTGGTGGTTCAACGTTGCGTGTTAATCCTCATTTTTCTATACATATTTTTCTAATAAAACTTCCAAATCAACCCAGCTGTGTATTCCATATTCCTCTGCAAAATTATTTAAATCGACAGATCCAATGTGCTCAAGTTTCTTCGGCCACATTGACTTACTCATGAAAAGAAGTAAAGAAAAAAAAAAAAAAAATCAGAAAGAAACGAATCGAATGATGGTCACGTCTTAATCATTCACCTAGCGATTGTCAAAACGCATTGTGGAATTGAATTTTATGAACAAACTGCAACGTTTAATTGGAAGGAAATTTTTTTTTATCAAATAGTAGAGAGTAGACTAGACGCAATCCTCCAACTGTGGATCCTTGGAGTTGCTTCACGTAATGCTAGACGAAGGTGGGGTCGAAATAAGGTTACCGAGGAAATAGATACGAATCCGATGGTTCCGGTGGGACGCGTTAACAGAGGATATTGCGTCGGCCACAACGGTCCGATTGTCAGATTGCCACACGATCCTACTCTCTTTCTCTATACACACTTCGGCAATTCATATTTCTCGAACCACACGAATGCCATACTGATGGTGAATCGTTCTACATCTTATGATGTAGGTATAAAACTTTGGGTAAATTACGAATTGCACCAACGTCTAAAAAAATGATAAATACTTCGGCCTTGATGACGTTCAAATTTCCATGGTAATGATTGACTCCCGGAAGTCTCTCGAGTCATTCCTTCATAAGTGTGATAAAAACTGATAAAATTGTAAAGGTAATACCTTTAGGTATCTACGGTTGTATATGACAAAGCAAACATATAATTGGTTTCAGCATGTTGAAATACATCAAATTTATTAATCGTAAGTATAAAAAGTTATTAACTGAGACAGAGAAGGTGAATACTAGATAAAGTGAGTATAGCATCGCAATTCCATCCCCGTCCACGTCGTGGAAATACCTGACCTGTACTGAGCAGTCAATTAAAATACAAACGAGTGCGTGGAATGAATTTCAATACTGTACCAACTCCGAGTTATGGGTATAAATATTAACGGTTCGATCACGCTGTGGGGTCTACGACTGTACCCCAGAATAATATCGCGTTGGTTTCCTCATGGCGAATAAAGAACAGGAAAGGTCTGTTCACTTTAAAGTTCTTCACATCGCCACTGTAGTTGACAGTAGATCCAGCAATGGCGGCTGCTTCAGTACCAGCTTCATTCACCTCCAGTGCAATTTGCTGGACAATATCCGAAATACGGAATTTAGAATCTTTTGCAGCACCAGTGAGAGTCAACAACGGACCCGCCGTCGTTTCTTCTACCTCTTCGTTCGCCTCAGTTTCTGGAGTTTCGGGGCTGTTTCTAAACGCTATTTCAACTTTTTCAGCAACATTTCCTTGGGGAACTTGATTCGACCCTGATCCTGCACTAGACTGTGGTACATCAAGTGGTATGACTCGCAGTGGATCAGGTGTGGTTTGCGGAACCGAAGTCTTCGATACTACTGGCCTTGCAGAATTGTTTGACTCTGAAGCACCAGTACGCGAAGCGGTGCTGTTCGCTTGTTGGTTTTTCTGATTGTTCAAGTAGGCAGCGTGTTTTTCCAATGCTGAAGCTAGCCTGAGTGATCCGGTGAGGGATAATCTTGGGAACATGACATTCACCGTACGTTTTTTAGCCTGTAATTTACAATGTATTAGTTACGTAATTGACTAAGTTGCATTTGAAATTTCGCAAATATTGAACTCACCGCTCCGACCAGATCAGCGAGTTGTCTGCTGGTCAGCTGATGATGAGTAACCAAACTACCGACTTTAAACTTGAGCGGATTATTATCAGTTGGAAGAATCACGTACATTGCACAGTCGAAGTTTGAGTAGGGCATTGCAAGAAGTCGAAGACCCAGTTCTTTGTTTTCGGAATAAAATGCCTCCTCGAAACTACCTCTCATGTATTGAACGGGGACTTCTGTGTCCTCCGATGTCTGTGAGATAAGAACGAGTGTAATAAGCACTGTGTTCATGCTAAATGGACTTCATTATTCACCAAAAAAAAAAGTACCTGGAAAAGTCCAGGAATTGTCCCTTCGGGTATGAACGGTGTTTGCCAAGCACCACGGAAATGAACAGCCACAGCTTGGATAACCGCGGTATCCAACGGCGGAGGAAGTGGTAAAAACTCCTTAATTAGCCCCCCAGTTTCCTTTGACCCCCAATCATTCACTGTCTTTTGCGCACCTATAGGATCACCTCTGTAATAAAACAAAATATCTTTGTTTTAGGAAGTCAAATCCAATTGATAAGGAAATTGAAGCCGAGGCAGACTTTTCCCCTACATAATTGATAAGTACCAAGTTAAGAAGATTCGTAGTTTCTATGATTGAGTGATTACCAAAAATATAGTAACTGCATCGTACCTGAAGTTAAGAGGTATCATTATCGATTCGTAGAACTGTTTGATGGCAATAACGAAGGGCACTTGAAGATCCATCGAATGGTCCAAGAAAAATGCACTGCTAGTATGCAAGTACGAACTGTTGGCAATAGGATGAACAGTTCCATCTCCGGGTAGGGGAATTGAAAGACTACGGATTAGTTGACCAAGTTGTCGATGCAGTTCCAGACCAGGCCCGTTTCGACCCCGAACAGGAAGTGGTCGCATTGCTGACTGCTGAACCTGGTAAGACCCAGCTTCCATGGCAGTGACTGTTCCAAATCGCGACTAAAGGTGAAAAAGAGAAACAAGATGATATATTTAATCCGATGACACGTGCACGTACGCAGAACACGATAAAGCTCCAAATATATTATTCAAAATGGAATTCTGAGAACCGGTAAAAACATTCATTTCTCAGCACTGTAAAAAGATAGAAACGAGGAAAAAAAATACTGATATTCGACATGATTCTGGCAAACAGACCGACGGTTCGCTGTGTTATCGACACATAGCTTATAATTGAAGCCTAGCATTTAGTTTTTCAATGAATGAAAGCTAGTGAGGAGAAAAGTTTATCATATCGGTCAATGTCATAATTTTCGAGACAACTTCGACCAACGGTATTTTCTAGAATGATTCAGATTACACCGGTTTAAATAGTTTATTACCTATTTCAGTAAGAGAAACTAGTATAGCTTGGTGATTGTATCAAAGACGTACTAAAATTCATGATGACGTTTATCATAAACTTCTTTTAATAAGATATTATAATTCTAATGGAATTCTATAAATAATTTGCTGGTTTCGTTTTATGCTTTTGTTCTTAGATTACGACTAGAACTAGATCAAAGAGTAGATCGCATCTACTTACAACCACATTGCCACCACTTCCTTTGACTGAAGTCATAGTCTCAGGGGTTAAGGCACGTTGTCCAACTATGGTCGCTAGAGTCTCGGCCATGCTTGGTTGACTTTGGGCCTCAGCATTGTTGGAAATGCTAAATAAGGAGAGATTATATATAAATAAGAAAATGACCGACCAGAGAAACACATCGTTTGAAAATAGATGATACGAAGTTGGTTTATCACTTCCGTTGGTTACGGGCTAAAGAAAAATATAGTCCATACAAAAGATGAAAGGAAAAAAAGAATCAATATGTATGTATACATATATTCAAGGCATGAGATTATTGACGCAAGACTGCTTATGTTTCAAATAAGTTAACACCACATCGAAGTATTCAGAAATAGATTCTAAAAATAAAGATGAAATCAGATGAATTGATTCACTGAAGTTTTTCGGTTTCTACCAAATTTCGCGGGTCCTGTAATTCCATAGATAATAAACACTCACTTATGTGCAAGTTGCTCCTGAAGAGTGAGTAGAACACCAATTTGTGTGAGCAGTTCACCTCTTGCGCCAAGCATTAATTGTCCCAATGCACCGGCCACAGCGAGTGGAGAGACAAGAAAGTTTTGTTGTTTTCCATCTTGATTTTCGATTGCCTGGAGTTTCAGTGCAACACTCAGAACAGCTTCCACAGCTAAAATAGTTCAAATGCTTGTTATTATTAACTGAATAGAAGTATACCTTTCATGCCTTGGGGAAATCCAGAAAATATTTTTCCGGCAAACTTGCAGTCGTCACAGAGATGAAGATAGCTTAAAATATTGCGACACGGTTTAGTACGTTTAAAGTTCTTCAATGATCCTACGTATTTGTGAATCCCAGAGTCGGTACTATAATACAGATACTATACACAGATGAATGAAGCGTCATAAGTGGCAGATGGAATTACGTAAATGAAAACAAATACTCGCATCCAGTTTGGCATTAGACATTCAAGTATAATTCCTGGCTTTCTAGCTTGGACCTAACTTGGAGGTATGATTTGATGAATGATACGATGAAAGTAATGAATCGTCGTGCTCTTACGAGCAGGAAAAAAATCTACGCATGTACGAGAGACGAGTACTAATGTAATACCACAACTCCAGTCTCTCCTCATAACAAGATTTACATAAAATATAACGTAAAATGTTCAAAATCTTAGATCTTTGGCCAAATGATAAGATATAATAAAATCAGACTCACCTAGTGGAAACCTCTGAGGATTATTCGAACGTAGGGGAAAAATTTTTGGAATTTCCGCTGCACTGACAGGATCTCGTGGTTTTTCAAACGATATATTCGTGGGACCTGCAGCGCTGGTCAATGCGACGCACATCAGGCAAAGCACAAACTTCATCGCGTACTAATGGACTCGCTTCTGTGTCAGTTAATACCATGTAAGTTTAAGGTGAAAGTCTATTGAAAACAGTTATTTCGAACAGAAGTGCGACCAACAGTGTCGCGTCGCAAGCAGTACTGACTCTCCAGAGTAAGGACAGTTAGTGGCGACTGCTGGTGAAAAAAAAGTGTGACTCAGATAATATATTCCGTCGTTCGCCGAGCCATGGTCGAACAGTTTACCAGCCACAGAGTCAAGCGGGGATCAGAGTACTCGAGTTGCGAAGATCGTAACACGGGCGTCACAGTCAGGGCCGTCATCACCCGCAGAATACAAAATTCATCTACTATCATCTACTGACAAAAACCGATCGCCTTCCTACGAGTTTGGAATTTGAAAGAATTCATTGAAGATCATCAGTGTCAAAGATTATGTCATTTGAATGAAACGGTAGATTTAATTACCGCTTAGTTTTCCGAGTCATTGTAAACTTGGCTCCGTTATCAATCCATTGGCAAGTAACCAATTCGGATGTGTACCATCGAGTCATGATTCACTAAATGCGTATCTAATTGCTGTTATAGTAGAAATGATTGTCTGGCTTCTGTGCGCTCGTTATCGACCCATAATTACAATTCGTGATATATACATGCGTCAAAGTGTTAGTAAGGTACGATCCTGGTAGTCGATTCAAGGATAAAAGTCAGCGGGAACCGGTCACAGTATTTTATCGGTCTGGCAAATCGTGTGCGTGCGCGGATGGATAGTCCAGGCGATGAGCATACGTAGTAACATACGTAGAAGACGTGCGGTGCGACGTCTTACGGTTAGCCAGACTTTCCTGTGGATTTCCCAGAGCTGTGGTATTTCCAATCGAATATACAACCGTTCTCCGTAAACAAGTTCACCTGACCTCCGACTTATATTGTCACAGCAGAGAGTTTTTCTTGAAAATTTAATATCATATAATCGTACCAGATTGTGACTTGGGTATTTTATCAAATATAATATATAAATTATAAAGAGCAAGAAATGAGCGTAACTTATGAATTTCGGCATCAACGTGCCTCGATGATTGATTCGATGGTTGGTCAAGCCTTGTGCAAACGATCAAACTATACAGAGTTAATATTTAATCAATCAGTTTGCGCAATGTGCCGCACGTCTAGTCAGAGACGCCGGTATAATTACGTTCAGTGCTCTCCGCCGCGGCCGTCTGAACCTGTGCAATGATTATGCTTCCGTGGATATTTCAAATTAATTAACTCACACGCTCAAGCGATGCTTGTTTATACTGTGGTTTGTGGTTCGTCTATTAGCTCGAGTAAACAACTCCTACCGTATAGTATACCTACCGCAGCTACCGTTAGCTACATCACGTATACCTTCGTCACTGCAGCAACTTATCGTGCGCCAATAGAGCAGGTGCCTGTAATAATACGGGTGAATTTGAAAAGGAGCCAACCATCGTACCGAAGATGGCACTGCTTCGGTTTAATGAAAGTAATTTCTGCCTTGAATCAAGCACCAATATGTATCACGTACCACACATACATATATATATATATATATATATGTATAATATAGCCACGGGTTCAAATGTTTAATAACACGCTGGTCGTTTGATTTATCTTGGTGCTTTGCGTGATTCATACGCAATTAAAATTCTTTCAGCGACACTAAACAGAGCAACTGCGCAGGATGCCGGACCAGTTCAGGAATGAAAATGAGTAGACAGCGCTGATATGTGTAGCTAGTTAATCACACGTTTCTGTACTGTTCAAGTACCTTATATACCCGTGCAGTGGAGTCCAGAGATCTGCACAGCGTTATATATGATTTATTAATAAGCGAATGTTCCAAGTATAGTATTGTTACGCTATAAGTAACCACAGATGATCTCTCCAGATCGATCTCAATGAGCTCAAAATCAGAATATACATCCGTTACCATACTTATTCATTACTTGTAAAGGGAATTATTTAATTGAATATCAGAATTTTCTAGGCAGTGACTCCAATCTATACGGACACTGTGCGTTTGATGAGTAATTGATTAAAGAATTTGTTCATCCAATTACCAGTATGAATAAGCGTTGATGAGATGGGTACCAACTGTAAAATGACAAAACAAAAACAAAAAAAAAAAACGTACACACACGAGAGGAACAAACAAAAAACAACTGCAATTGAGTAAAATTTAGTTTGGGTCGAAAGCGTAAAAGCTGGAAAATGTCGAGTAAATACTGAAAATAATGGAATTTTTTTTATAACTTGTATCATTGGGACAGAGTAGAGTTTCTTTCTCTAAAATTTGTATTGGATTGTTTTTTTTTTTTTTTTTTTTTCATTTTTCTTTCGGATGGCAAATGGACCGTGGGTCGAGCATGTATATAAACATTTCAGCTGCAGTATTTTTTTTCTGACTTTTCAAATTTGGCCGAACAGTACAGTGCCGTAAAATTTCATTTCGCAAACCTCAATTAGCCGAGCTACCGTACTGCGGCGAAGGGCTCTTACCTCGAATATATGAACCTACAGTAGAGCACTTAGCGTTGGAAACCGGTTTTTAGAAATTTGAACGTTTGCAGCTGCTTTTTTCTGCTCATGCACAAAATGCATGAAATAAAAAATGTCGCCTCAACCGTACGAGGTTCAATCACTCTACGTACTATACCTACGCACCTATGTGCGAATGGTAATATAAAATGATACATGATCATGTAAGACATAGCATT
Organism: Ametastegia equiseti; assembly: GCA_963989295.1. Taxonomy (NCBI): domain Eukaryota; kingdom Metazoa; phylum Arthropoda; class Insecta; order Hymenoptera; family Tenthredinidae; genus Ametastegia; species Ametastegia equiseti. Next base: position 12,492,896 of record OZ022389.1, on the reverse strand, counting down.
TCGCTGTAATTATATACATGCACTTCTTAAACAGTACGTCTAGCAAGGAAACACCAGTAGCAATTAAGAGCAATAGGTAATGATAGTCTATAGAGCAATAGATACGCGAGATATAGGTACAGAGTACCGAGCTGTAACGCGTCTCCATGAACGCTTATGGTGCTTGTAGATAAATAGTTGTTCGCGGATGCCGTTGCGAGTAAAGACAAGACCTGCCAGCAACATTTAATTATCCCCTACCCCGTTTTGATTTACATTCAGCGATGCCTCCGTTCGATAGAACGGATAAATACACCCAACCCGTGGTCGCGACCTCGTGAAACCATAATTCCATGGGTATATCTGTTCCGTTTATACTCACAGGTATCCGATGTCTTGTAATGTCCAAACTCCAATCTAAGGAATTTACACCTTGATACAAGCCCTGAATATCGCCACTCCGACTTTAATCTGGTCTCATTCATAAATCTGCAGTTAGGTATAATGTTTATGCTTTGGTCAGCTTATACACAGGACGCACGTGATCGGTACGTATGTATAAATGTACGTGCGTGTGCGCGTATGCAGGGTCGAAGGTTCGCTCTCTGGTTCGTGGGTGCGGTTAATGAATTTACTCGGGTATAGAGTAGGTACACACACGGATGAGAATACTTATTACAGGTTTATAAGGTATACATACACCTGTATAGTGTGCGTATCTGGCATATGATTTGGGCCACGTCGACGCAATGCGGCGGTTGTCTACATGCTTCATATATACCTTGTGTTATATGTTATACCTACGCAGCAGAAAATAGACGTTCTGTCTAGCGTAGGTTAGGTGGTAACAACTTTGCCTGTACCATATACGAAACACAAGGTTAAAGGATGCTGGGAACTTACACATCTGTACAAACGTCGTGTTCAGATTCAGAAAGTGCATTTGGTATACGAAGGAGTGAAATTAATCTATGTTTGGTGCGGAAGTTAGGCTGCAGATATAAACTTGAAAGGATGTGTTGGTTTGAGAATGTGATTTTTGTATGTTTGCAAATTTGATTTTAATTAAAAATCAAAGTCAAAACAGTGTCGCAATTTTTAATCGCTTTAACGTTATATATAGTGGTAGAATCGTAAAGAATTTCAATCACGCAGAGCCGATAATCTGTTATTAAAAAAACAATTTCAAAATTTGTAAATTTCAGAGGGGTAGACCGATGCAAAAATAAACTATACGGCGATATTATCACTAATTAATAAAACCCGCGGATCAAACGCTTACAAAGCTAAATATAATATTTCCCCGCGAAAATTCTTCACCAAAAGTATACATCGATTAACGGAAATGACGTGTAAATGAAATTCGCTGCAACAACTCCACAAATCCATTAGTGCAATTATGTACCGATGCCAAAAATTGTCGTGAAAGCTCAAACCGAATTCCGCTATAGAATGTATAAAAATAAATTTAAAAAAATACATTTCGACGCATGTTGGTTTATCCATCGCTAATTCGTTCTAGCTGCCACTTAGCAGTTGAATAAAACATCGAGACCAGACGGGTGCCGATAAAATCGGAACAATGCCAACAAGCAAGTTCCGTTCTCTCTCACCCTGCAGTATTGCAGGGCATCGTAAACAGTCACGCTTAACATTAACGGCGCATTTACTAGCAATAAACTTAACAAGTGAGTCGCCGGTGTGGGCTCATTTGATAAGCAAATCGAAATCGGCTCCAGGGGTTAGATCTGGGTAGGTATGCGCCATGCTGCGCGGTCCCGCGTCTCGAGTCGGAAGGCGCGATATAAGCGCCCATCACTCTGTCTATTCCTGATAAGACATCCCTGTTATTTGCCTGGTAGTCCCAACCACCGGTTCCCTAGTCCGACTAACAGGCTCCCTGTAAGGCCCTGGCTTACAAGTTGGTCCTCTACACAGGCAATCGTATAAATGGGTGGGATTTGGACCTCTGCAGACTACTAGATGTGCACAGCACCGAGTGCGCTTTGCGCAAGTATTCTGTTCTGCTAATTTTCAGCAACCACTTGTCCTTATGCAGGTATGTATATATGCGTGTGCGGGAGAGAAAAAGAGAGAGAGAACAAATATATTGTTATAAAAGCTAGCTTTGCCCTGAACTGTCCTATATCTCATTTTCCCTGATCTAGCAGTCAAACTAAACACATGACTCTTAAACTACTAAATGTTTTCTTTCAAATAAATTCAATTGCTACGGAATCCTCTGTTTTGTGAATACTCTTGTTCTAGATGTACAACCGAACACTTGTGCTTTTTCAAATACAGCCAATCTCATCTACCCCAATTTATTTGTGTACTTAAGTCCTAGCTGCTTATTTCGCTCAGATACTCACGGCATTACTTTTAAACTGCATATCCAGCAACAATATCATGGAAAATTTCGCAAAATGTAAGTTGCCTGATGTCGTGGTATTGCTTGTAGATATATATATGTACAGCAATAACGGGTCCAAAGTCGTCCATGGACAAGTTCTCAGTGTGGATTTAACGACGCCTCGAGTACATGCCGTAAACCGTACAACGACAAATTAATCCTGCATCGAGAGATGCTCTTAATTGGTGTATACCTACCGTAAGACGTTACTGCTTCAACATGTTGTTGAAGTATGTATATCCCTCTTAGTTCGTTTCGCCTTTTTTCTCCCCCCCCCCCCCCCCCCCCCCCCCCCCAATGAAAAAGTTACTTATTTATGGGTCTTGGAAACCAATGTAACGTTACTGCTATGTCTGACTTCATGACACGAAAGGTTGTATGAATCCAACCACTGGAATGTACTGAAAATTAAAAAAAAAAAAAATACAGAAATTGTGATATAATTAACCAGCCCCGTCACGCTTTTTGGCTTCGAAAGGATTGGGAAACAATGTTTTGATGAAAAATGAACTTTGGTCGAATAATAAATGAATTCTGGATTAAATAATTACTCAATTTCACATCACGACAATTTCATTCTCATAGGTACCTTAAGATGAGCTAAATCGACCAAGTAAGGATATCAAACTGCAAATGAAGATTTGAATTTAGAGATTTTCGCATTTCGACTAAAAAACGAAAAACTTGACCGATGAAGAGCGTTGAACGCCTTTGTTCAGTTGCTGAAAAGTGTTTTAAATTTATTCATGCATTTGCTTTGAAAGACTTCTAAGATGGACTTACTTAGTTATTTACAAGAACTCTATAGAGAAGAAGCGGGTAAAATGATAAATAATTTACCCAAGAAGTTCAACATAATTTTTTAAGAACGTCTCATTCTGCCCGCTTCTCCCTTACACAACCAGAATAGGTTATTTCGGAAATCAGAGACTGTATTTCCAGCAAAATTCCGAGCCCACGATGAAGATAAACCTTCGGTGAGTTGGTGACTAATTGTGGGGAAATAATGCGAAAAAAGTAGTTTCACGGTTGGGGAAGACTGCAGCAGCAACCCCTAGGCTCCCGCAGCTTCACCATGGCTGCATATGCTCGTTAAGCAGACTTCATTGCCGTTTCTTAATCGTAGCAATTAGCCGAACAGATGAAAGGATTAGACGCGGCACGTGGATGTCGCCGGGGAGGAAGGCCTCTCGCCGCAGTGCAGACGCCTGTACACAATGGATATTCGTGCGGTAAGCCCTTTACCCTCTGCAACCACCATCGTCGTCCCTTTTGGGCCAAGTCGACTCGAGGGGTTCGAGATACGTTCAGATATCAAACTCCCTGTACCACTCCCGAATGTTGTTCTCTTCCGTGACTCACGCTAAACGGCTCGAGTCACGCCCTATGAGGCCCTACGCCTTCATGCCTTAACTTTTCCACCCTCCGATAGCAGCGCTTACTTATTTATAATATTGGACTCATCTCACCCTCTAGATAAGAAAGCAGGGAGCCAGCCATTTAGACAAGTTCGTCACCGAGAGTGCATAGGGCAGGAAAGGGGGCCAAAGATTCTGATACCACAAATCGCTGCAGATATACGCGATTCCTGTGGGCTAAACAATGCATAATATATGACGTATACCGTCAGCCCCTTGTAATACTATGTACCGAGGGATGCAGTGATCCTCGGGTAGGTGTGTATACCTTGTACGCGTTCATTTATCTCTCATAGCCTCCATGAATTTAGAGGAGCCGATTTTCGAGAGCCACACCGAGTTGGCGTAATTTCCATGTCGTGTAGGTACGCGTACGACTAGGTGGTCGTATTCAGGTTCATTTCTGGCCACATGTACCAGCGGATGAGTACCCACGTGTACACATATCGTCGCGACAGTCTTATGAGAAGAAATAAATTAAAAAAAAAAAAAATGTAAAAATTGTGGTTCGGCCAAAGAATTTAATTTATACGAGGAATGGTCGTACATATACACACGTGTTAGGGATGAAACTGCAGTGGCAAAGTGAGTCTAAGGGGGTTAATTTAAGTGGCTAATTGCACGGTGTAAAAAGTTCATCATTCTTTACCATAATTGAATTGACAATTTTTCTTCAAATTTGCACATATAATTCATAGAGAAGTTTATTTCCGCAAAGAAATGGTCGCGCGTTTGAGTGCTTGCAAGAATAACAAAGCTTTCGTATGAAGCACTCGTGCATATAGTATACTTGCCTTGGCAGTATAACGGTGATACTCACTTCTTTCGACTTGATATAGAATGAAGCACTGGGCTGTTCAGAGTTGGAATATATGCAAGGTTGTATAAATACCTTCAACGTGGAGAGTGGTGCACCCTGCTTGCAGCAAGAAGAATGGTTGATGGTCATAATATTATAACCGTTGACGTATAGAAATGATTTACGCAATTGAAGTAGGTATACGAGGCATCAGGAGTCAACAATAAAGCGAGCATTGACTTGGCTGAAGTGCGAGAACTGAAATGATATTCATTGCTCGAACACGAAACCTCGAACGAAGATGCAACGCCGGAAGCCAACCACGTTCACACCTACACACCAATACCCTCCTCAACGTTATTAGGCCTATACGTTAGTTATGAATGCTTTCAGAGCAGGGCTGGACTGGTTTTGTAATCTCCCAGTTAGTTACTTTGCACCCTAAATTAACTTACCCTTGTATAACTCATCACTTTTACATTACCATGTCACAACATTTAGGTTTGTATTTTAACACCAGAAGTATCAGGTTAACTCCATTTTACAAATTACATTTACGAATGAAAATAAATTCGCTGGTCTGTGGTCCTGCGTAATTTGATAAGCAACTGATTGTCACCTGTGAAAACAAGAAATGTCGATTGAAGTTCTGAAACTCTGGAACTTTGAACTTGGGATGTTGTTCAGGTACAGGGATATCGACTCGCGTAGGATATTCAGGATTTCGAGTCTCATTTATTCATCAATCAATATTTTTTAGCTCACATTCTCTCGACGGTATGTAGTTATTTTACATTCCCATCGATATACGACAGAATATGACATCTAGTTAAAATATCTTTGCAGTCGTAGATAAAGTGGTTTGCATCGAAAGTCTGCGAGTAAAAGCGAACAACGTAGTCCGCTACCACGACAAGTAAATAATTGCATTTCATTTCAGGACGGAAATAGATCTCATTCCGATAAAGGTCTTCGCAAATTACAATAATAAAGGTAATCAATTTCTAATATATGTATAGTCTCCGAGTCTGATACCTGGTCCTTGTAATACAAAGATCTTTATCAATGGCGGAGCTCGTTATGATACAAATGCGCGCGTGTGCATTGGAAGAAATTAACAACCGTGTGCAGAAGAGCATTGATTCACTAATTCACTTATTTCTTCGAATAGAAAAAAAAAAAAATCATTCGAGCTCCAAGATGGACTGGATATTATTTTCGTTCAAGTGTCTAACTCTCAAGTGCAAATATGTGGCACACATCAGTACCAGTAAGCGTTGCGCGGTTATCTAGTTCGCGCACTCTTGAAAATATAAATTTAGAATCGTCCATTTAATCAACGGCGGTTTTCTCGAGCTCAAAACTCATAATACACGAGATCATTGAGAATATCTAACGGTACCGTGAGCGATGCTATTTGTTTGCTAAAAAAAAAAAAAACTAATCGTATGATTTTTAGTCGTTTTTTCGTCCCTCTCTTGTTTCCAAACGAGACAAACGTTACGAAATGCATTTCAGCAACATATTGTACTTTAGGTAATAATTCCCATAGCGTTGCATGGGGGGAGAGAAAAAGTTGTTCCCTCGGGCGGTCGAAATATTAGTTTTTTATGTCACGGTCCCGATATATATTCGTTGGTATATATATATATACATATATGTACATACATGTATACAGGAATTTTGCAAACGAACACGCGAACGGCAGGATCTACTTCGGGGGTTGCTATTGGGGGTTGATCTGGCTTGGTGTGAGTCGAGATGGGTTTGCACGAATGCTACGAGGGCGAGGGGCTGAGTTTTGCTGCTCCTGACTCCGTCGGGACGAAAGTTAATTTGAAAATATGACCGCTGTATGATTTCAACTAATAAAATCGCGCTACGGTCGTATCATTAAATCCCAGTGGACAAGGTGGCTACCATTATACCTTGATACGAAGGGGCGTTTGCGTATATATACGAACGTGTTTTTATATAACAAACAACGATCTCTGCTGACCCACCATCGCGTCAATCTCAAATTTTTGAGAACACGACGCATGGAAAAAAAAAAAAAAATCAATGACAGTAATAATACAACGAAGCAAAAATTCATTTGGATAACCCCGTACGAAGGTGGGTGTTTTTTACGATAAGGCAGTTATTTTATTTTATTTTTTTTTCTACTACAACTTCGACTACCTTTGAACTTCGTTTTGGACTACGTTCTGTAATTAAATTCATGTATATAACGGTTCGTTCCGCCCGAACTTTGTACAAACTGCTAACTTTATATTCAACGTTCTCCACTTGGTTTTCATAGCGCTTGGAAAGTTACCATTCCACCACGCCACCGACTTTACTTGACTGTCAGGACTCGGTTCACGTATGAGTGTACACCTTCTCGTATGTGAAACTCCAACACATATGGATGTTCGTGCATAGATAGATTAAGCTTGTACTTATATGAACGTGGAAAGCTCACGTGTTGGAAATAGGTACTACACTCTCAAGTTAAAGTTTGCGGTTTCGGTGATTAAGGTTTTGGACCGTTGCCACTTCACGTTAGGCCAGGTCATGTCAGCTAGGATTTGAGAAGAAAAAAAAAGAACAAAATTGAACTTTTTTTTAACCGTACAGGGTACGGACGGAGTCCTCGGTCTTATTCCCTCAACTTAGCGAACTAAATTAATCCGCAATATGTAACATCCCCTGCTAGGATGAGAAAAAAATTTCATGTCTGTTGTTCGGTAGGTAGGGGTCTGCAGATATGTCTGCTGATACAAGCATATTAAAAAAGAACGTCGAGTCGCACTGGGGTCTTTGGATTTATGATGTGGCACGGAGATCGTGTCTATGCAATATGAATTGGATTACGTCTCTACAGCCTACAACGCTAAACATGATCTACTACGCGTTTATATACCGTCCCTATTCTAGATGTACCTCAGTAGTTGGTAAATCGTTTCTATCTTATGGCTAGAGATATCTCGAAATAACAGTCATTAGTGCAACTTCGTTAAGGGTACCAATAGGTACAGCTCTAATTTTCAAGACGTGTTCAATTTGGTTATAAAAAAAAAAACGGTGAATTTCGGAGTCAATAGAAGATTCATAGCAATGTTCTTACCAACTCTGACTTCAGCTGAATGGATTCTTAATGAAACTATGGCGGTACAGGATAAGACCTAGTCCGTTGTACCTAATAAGAATTTGCCCATTCGAGTAGTTATCGCATTCAGACAAAAAAAAAGTTTGGCAAATCCAACCAAAATAATTTTGAGGGTAATTTTTTATCGATTCAACAGAATTCTGTTAAACAATCGACAAACTATTTTGCTCTGTCAATTCGACTAAAATCGGCTGACAAGAATCTTTTGTTGAATCAACTCGAAATGTTGTCAGCTGTATATCTACCAAATTTGTTTGTCAATGCAGCAAAATTTTGGTGTATTTAATAATACTTTTTTTCCGAGTGTGGTGAATTTGTTCTTCAAACGCGTCTTACATGTCGCGATATTTTTATTAATAATTTGAGGTGCGTTACAATGTGAATAAACCAAAGCACGTTTATGCTAATAAACGTGGAATCCCATCGGAAAGAATCAGATATCTACTTACCCCGTGAAATCCCACGGATCGCGGGGCGATATAAAAACAGCAATCCCTCTTTTATAGAGAGATATTCGTCACGGAGGGGTTAACGTAGCGGTCTGTGGCCCGCCGCGCCTCGGATAATTCATAGCAGGGATTAACAGCGTCTCTTTCAGTCTGCGTCAATGTTTTTTATCTTCCCTTATTTCCATTCATTTCTCCGTACATATATATACATAGGCAGACATCGATAGTCGAGGGTGAATGTATTTTTATTAAAATTAGTTCTAAACGGAACATTTGTCCATATATACGTGGCAGATGATCGAGCTAATCTCAGTCTGCTGCACTTTGCCTGCAGTGAAATACGTACTTTCCGTATTACTGACGACTACGAACTATACGCGACGTCAGGGAATTGCGCCTACGGTATAGGCAACTCGATCAACACCAAAGACTTTGACACAACTTTAACCGGATTCAGGAACTGCATGATGTACAAATAGAGGTAGTGAATGTATACCAGAGTTATTATACATATTTACGTGTATGTAATTCATCTTGACATACGAAAGTCACAACCCCTAAGGCTGCAGAAAGTCCGTGTTGCAAAATTTTGCTTAATGTTAATTAATTTCAAATGGCAAAACGAGCCAGTGAAGAGCGCAGCTTACCTATATCCATATCACATGTACGTTGAAAATTATCACTGTGTGAACGGTGGCTGCTGTTTTATGCAAGCAATATACATATACCTGCCTCGGTGCAATAAACGCCAGAATTTGGTATAAATGAAAGTATTCTCGTGTTATGGAGAGATAAAAGAGTCAAATGGTATAGGTAATGGTTTTTTTCTTTTTAATTAATTTATTTTTATTCATTTTCTCTTTTTATTTTTGATAGTTAATTTACGAGAAGAGTAAATGCTCCGAACAGAGGGAAATTTATGACTGTCAGTGGGGAACCGTTGTTTGAAATTGCCTTCGCTCTAATTTTTGAGTAATTCCAGTTTTCCTCGCGGTATATGCAATTATGACGTACCCACTATGCGCGCGTAATGAAGCTTTTTTCAAATTACCATAGTAGAGGACTAACTCTGAATGACAAGGAAGCTTCTACACCGGCAAATATAAGGCATGCTGAACATTTACCAAGAAGACTTTGAAAGTATAACTATATACGTACGACCTGGTAGAAAGCTTATAACACGGCACGTTACCTGCATACCTTTAGTTCTGTTAGCAATTGTTTAATTATCTCTAGCTTGTAATCTAATTACCTAATTACACCGCGGGAGGTAGTCAACTATACCGTCTATTGCTCACTGATGAGTTTTTGAACTATTTCTGTGAACTATTATTAAAGAGTCTACTAGGATTCGCCAACAGATCGTTAATTGCTCTTCAATCGTTTGGCAAAAATCAAGGAATTTTAATTCGAGACTATTGTTCCTTTCTGAAATACTATAATACGAAACGTATGATATTTTTTCGGAGCATAAGTGTATACAGGTAGTTGAAAACGAGCGACATTGTAAATTGGATTGAGTGAAATTATATGTAAATTAGTTAATTATATTCCTGTCATTAGCCACTACCGTATATATATTTACCTTCAGACTTTGTACAAAGCCTACGCAAGTTTCCTTCGCACCCATGACCAAAAACGCATACCTACTTTATGAATATGCATGAATTTCTAGAACGCAGAAGTAATCCAGTTCTTCTCCGTTGATGTTAATGAGGCATAAGAAATTTGAGAACGTGTTATCACGTCAATCTAGTTCCCTGCTATTTTCATACCTTTACCAAGTGCATCGAGGTGCATCAGTGAGCACCTGTGCCAACGAACTGCAGTATGGAAAGGGAAGCGATCGAAACGTAGGGATCTCGAAACTCCTGGTCTGATAGTGAGCCTCGTGCAACTCCGACTTTCCACTGCACCCAGCGGGTCAGCTGCGCGCTCCCAGACTGGACAAACAGTTTCGATCATTAAACCCTCGGCACTCGGTATTTACTCACTTAGTATTTGCCGATTTATTTACGATTGCCTTCCCTCCGCTCTAGCGATATAGATATAGGTACACTAGACCCCCCCCCCCCCCCTCGCTTTCTAGCCCCAACGCTAAAACGTTGGTAAACTAAATCAGACCTCAACTGGGTCATCGGGAGTACGTAGCTATGCTATATATATATGTATAAAGCGAAGATTCGGGGTGCTATTTTCCGCAGCCCTGGTGAAATGCAATTTTCAACTAATCGTAAGCTGCTTAACACCGTCAAATTTTTATTCTGTCTACCAAGGCTCATTCTGAAACGTAATTCATTTCCATTAGAAAGTTTTTCGAGTTTAATTGTATATTTAAGGGATGATCCTACCGAAAGTGGAAATTCAGTATTTTTGTTTTGAAATTTTGTCTGAATCAGGATAGTGCTTTTCAAAAATAACAATATTTCAGCCCATGTTTAATTGGAACTTGGACGAAAAATGCAGGAGTTATCCAGGTGACAAGCAGGAATTTTCAAAATGCACCTAATTGAGTCTCACAATCAGTCACGCTTGCCCGACGTCACTCATGTTTCAGAAAAGTATTCAAAACATTACAAACCTTGAGATCCTAGCATAAGATTCGAGATTCGATCCCGTGTATCCTCGAAGCAATAAGAAATCCATGTCCTCGTGTAAAGTTATTTTGCAGGAATTGGTAAAATCGATTTCTTATTGGTTCAGGGGCATCTTGGATTCACTACTATAGACATTTTCAAGTCGGTGCTCTTAACCCCTTTCTAAAACATTGATTTCCTGCGAAAATGATTGACCGCAAGGAGCATTTTCAACTACATACGTTTTAATCGAGAGAAAATACCCCAAGATTTCACTGAAACATTATTTATTCATTTTTTGTGTGTGTGAAGTAATTCAAATCATTTCATCTATATTGCAAATTATTTTTTTTCTACCGACAAATTATATTTTTTTTCAGTTATTTCTCGATGTCTCAATTATTTTCTTGGTTTATATTTATCATTATTTCGTTTATTTTTCAATATTTCAGTTATTTCTCATCATTTCTGTTATTCCCTTTAGGTTATTTCTCAATATTTCCCGAGCTATTGACACGTTATTTCAATGAGTTATTTCCCTCTCGGTATTAATAACTTCTGCATTTTTTATCTGATTTCAAATTATAGGGTGAGGTTTCGTTAGTTTTAAATGTTACTAACAGCTGACAACGTACCGTTAAAAAAGTATAAATACTTATGGTTTCAATTGACTACTTCAAGTAATAAATTGAAATAAAAAAAAAAAAAAAAGTAACCAAAGTCGCTACCACGGTATTGAAGACGACCCTACTTTATACGCCATCTCCCGTACCCAAGCCTCGTTTAGCTAGCCAGTGGACAACAACTTCCTTCTTCATCTGAGGAGCTTCACAATTTCCACCACTTTTCGGCCTTCCGCTTAACCCCATAGAACTTGGTACGTTCACTGTGCGGGACGCGTGTATTTATCGCTTGTAAACCAACGAAACCAAGCCTTCCTTAACACCGCCACCAAACCACTTACCGGGGAGCATCGGGTTACTTGAATACATTGCGCGAATCCAGACCTATATACTAACCGCGCGACGAATACAGCACTCGCGAGCAAAATTCAACGATCAGACGCCGCCTGTCGGCCACCGAACTAACACGCCGTAGCGCCTTCATATTCAAAAGTCCTCGTTCTCGCTCTTATCGCTGTCTTTCTCTCTACAGAACTGGAATTCTGCTCTATTATGTGACCTTCGCTCCGTATCCCTCTGCTTCGAATACAGCTCGTCTATTTGGTTCGGATTTTTTGTGTGCTGCCAACTTGAGGCTAAATACTCATGGTACCCATTTGCGATGGTGGCAATCTCGAGTCTGATCGTAAGCCAATTAGGTATATGTAATCTTCACATTCCCATTCACATTGTCAAACGGCTTTCTTAAACATTTTTTTTTTTTCGTGTACTATAGTATTTGGAGTCGCTTGAAATTATTAGGCACGAGCGGCGGAGCGAATATGAGTGAAGAACCTCGTGAAGATCATAGCGCGGGAGAACCTTATATCGAGATAGATTGTTCGATTGAGGATTAGATAACGTAATTATTTTTCCCATTCATATATATGGTGGCTTTTCATGATTCACGATAGAGTGCAGCAGATGTTTTTTTTTTTTTCCTTAGAATCGTAATGTTTCGGGTTAAATTGGATGTAATTTCTTTTTATGGAAGAGTTTAACGAAACTTTATAGGGCACTGCAATATATTTCTATTATAAGTAGATAAACTAATTACGAGCAAGTAATCAAGTATGAGATACCGTATCGATAAATATCCCTAACACATTGATCCTGTCTCATTTTATCCGCTGAAGGCGTACCTTTCATGAAAACTCGTAGTGCACAAGAAGTAAATACATTGCAATGATGTTTGCAAAATTACATGACTGAAATTCATCTGATTCCTATACCCATGAAAAAATAATTGGTAATAATATATATTATAATAAGATTTACATAACAGACGGAGTGCAAAAAATATGTTTGAATCACAAATTTCTAATGAAAAGACTGGCTTTTTCCAGCTAGTTGCGATCAATGGGCGAAAAGTGGCGAAGTAGAAATTCGCAACTTGTGTATTTTTCAATTATTCCACCTTTCCTACATCTAATATCGAGCGATAAATTCCCTCGCAATTACTATTCTAATCTAATCTGAAACCACAAACGAATCGCACCGACCGCTGAGCTCAATAAAGTTCCACAAATTCTTGAGCTACTATTTTTGCACAGAGGCTTTTATCTCATTGACAGCTGAATCAAGCGATGAATTCTCTGTCTATCTGCTTAGCGCATTCAGGATTCTGTACCAAAATTCGCCACTCTAAAACTGAGGGTTAAAAATCGGAAATTAACTTCAATCTTTCGATTACAGATTTCATTCAGTTTCATGGTGTGCATGGCAACTATAGCGAGCGCCAGACGAAGCGAAAAATGCATTCATTATAATTAATGACGCCAATATAAAAGTAGATGATTGAAACGAAATTGAAAAAATATCAAATCAATAAAAAGTAACCAAAGTCGCTACCGCACGGTGTTGAGACGATTTTATCTTTTTAATTTGCCGTCTCTCGTATCCGAGTCTTGTTTACCGGGCCAGTGAAACATTTTCATTTTTATTATTCAATTTTCATCACTTTATCCCCGACTCCGCTAAACCCAGAACGCGGTACGTTTCACTGTGTGGGACTTTAATATTTGTCCACGAACCACTTACCGGGAAGCATCGGGTTACTTAATACGTCGCGCGAACGGTAGACTTATATATACAACTAACCGCGCAAGGAAGGAAGTACTCGCGAGCAAAATCCAATGATCAAACACCGTCTATCAGCCATCGAACTAACTAGCTGAAGCGCCCTGAGTCAAAAGTCCCCCGCCAAGAATATTGGTCCAGCCTCCTCGCTGTCTTCCTCTCCTTAGAATTGGAATTCCGTTCTCTCGTATAAATTATGTTATTCTCGCTGTATCTCACTGTGCTAGATGCGACATCGCTTCGGCGGCGCGATTATTGAGCGAAGCGAAATAGTACATTTCGTTACGACTACGGAAGGGCTTTTTTGGCAAAATGAAAGTTTTACGGCCCGAGCCGAAGGCGAGGGCTGTAACGAGGTTCGTCAAAAAGCCCTTACGTACGAGTGACGAACATTATTTTTCATCATGAGAGCCGCAAAATCGCGACGAAGTTGTGATTTTGAGGTTAGAATTAGGAAAATACAATAATTGTTTATTCTCAATCTTCACGTTTTTACGTGTCATTTCGTATAGTTTTGCGTTTTCCAGATAGCACCGCTGGATGAAATTGTCAATAACTCAAGAAAGGTTCGTCATGATATTAATCTATTCGTGAGTTTCTATAAAGCACTGAGACATCGCTAATAAAATTCCTTTATATTTTTCGAATACTCATCAACTGAGTATAGATAGCAGTCAGTTAAATTCGAGTGTTTTCAAAAGCTCCCAAGGTAACGTACTCCTTTGACCTCGACCGTCATAAATGATAAACTTAATTATTCGACTAAAGTTTGCCTGAGGGATAAATATGAGATCTTGAAATTGTAGAATGCTTGATGTCTTGAATTATCGCGATTATTTTTGTTTTCGATTTATACGCCTCAAATACTATGACTCCGAACTTCCAAAACCGATAGGCTGCGACACTTGGTTTGTACATCTATGTTTTTTTTGTACAACTATTGCACGGTTTTCTCTACATGCGGCTTTTTATAGTTATTGAAATTTCGTTATTTTACTGTATGTTTTTGTGTGTGTGTTTTTTTTTCTTGTTCTCAAGGAACGCGTTGTATTATTTCAACATGATTATGTAGACCATGGTATTATATGGATATCTCGCCTCATCCACATATTCATAAAGATTTTTCATGTCCATATATACCTATATGTATATGTTGTGACCCTCTCGTTTTCTAATGTTCCTACAAAACGGAGATAGTCAGGGTTCTTTCTCGAATTCTATATACTTCGAGGCCCGCGGTCGGTGAATCTTGTCTCCTAGCTTTCTATTTTTACAACTAATATGGATGATGGGTGGATGATTAGGTATTACGACTCCTGCGACTGCACTAGCCACAGGTAGCGAATGACCTATGTGAAATGGAGGTGAGATGAAATGTATGATGGTGGTGGTGATGTAAGTGTTACTACCCCTGCAATTGCAATAATTACAGGTGGTGAACGACTTACGTGGAATGATGGTGAGGTGAGGTGTGTGGAATATAAGCGCCCGCGTCCTTGCACTAAGTGCGCGTGACGTATATTTTATGACTTGATGTTATGAATGATAATGGGATGGTGTAAGTATTACAGCTCCTGCGATTGCAATAATCACAGGGAGCGAATGACTTACGTGAAATGGTGGAGAGGTGAGATGTACGAGGATATAACGCCCGCAACCTTACAATAAGGATACGAAACGTATATCTCTGATATGGAAGATGTGTCTGGTGATGATGGGATGACGCAAGTATTACGACTCCTGTGATTGTAATAATCACAGGTAGTGAATAGCTTACAGGGATGATGATGAGGTGATGGTGAGGTGAAGGTGAGGTAAGCCAGCCGGCCTCAGGCTCTTATGAATTGTTTTACTATGTTTAAAGAATAATGTTTATTATCAAAAGCAAAGAATGCAAAGTGAATACGTATGTTGAGTTTGACAATAGAAGTGGTTTAGATCAAGAATCGTTTGGTGTGCCTGAGTGCCTGACTGACGAATGCCTGCTGTTGCTGGTCCTCGCAGCCTTTTATGTCATCCAATTTCCAGGAGTGGGGGTCCTTGTTGCTCCATGCGTGTCCGATTCCTTCCAGAACATCTTCGTTCGTATAGCGTATTACAATGTGATTATTTAAGATATTGGTACTACTAATCATGATAACAATTGTTCATGCACCCAGAGGTGTTCAATAGTCTTTCGTCTATAATTGGGGCTGGTCCCCGTATTAGTATAATGTTGATATTCTAAGTAATTTTTCATCGAACGTCATGGAACGAGAGCAATACAACCTTATTTATTACGTTATAATACGTTTGCCACGATTATTAAGCACTTTTGTATGGACTAGTTAATGTGCCAGGTATTTTACTACTATTATGCATCGATTACCGCAGATCCCGAATAGATCATCATTATAGGTACGGTAATAAATGCAATCGAAATTAATAGAAGTTTTGGGTTGAGGGACGCGTGCTATAGTGGCCGGTTAGACAATCTGCTATACTTCGGACTCTAAGTATGACACGGGAGCGCGTGATTTGAACGGTCTCAATGTGTGACATTTTCTCGGTAACATGTTAATAATAACTATTTTTCGGTTTTCAAAATGAATCCTAAAAAACTGAAGAATATTATGGATCACAAATTCACCAGATTGTCTCCATGATAAATCAAGAATTTTAGCACATTTTGGTGAAATTATACGGAGATTCGGGGGGGTTTAGGGGAGGTACACGAAATTCAGCGAGCTTTAGGGTATTATAGGTTATAAACTGTGAATTCAGTAGACTACAAAATACTATTCTCATCTAATTGCAACCGACTAACAAATCGTACCACACTGCGGATGAAATTTCACAGACATTTGAACTTCTATATCTTCGTCCAATAGACTTCGGCTTTCAGTCTAGCTAATTTTTGTCAAATACTAATTGCCCCGCCAAAAGTTTGTTAAATGTTAAGAATTGACAAAGTTTTATATATTTCGATTGGTGCGCATAGCAACTGCATTAGGTGGCAGACATTGTGGAAAAATCCATCGACAATTAGCACGTGGAAATAAGAGTGTCATGTGGAATTAAGTAAGTAGTATGAAAAAAAAAAATCCCCTAATTAAAAAAAGTAACCAAAGTCGCTGCCACGGTACATCTGAGACAGATCCCCCTTTCGTTTAGCAAGTCATTCACCATAGACTTCACTCAAACTCAGGGTCCCAATACAACATCACTGTCCGAAACGCGTGTAGATTTCTTACTCATCACTCGAGCCTCTCATAACAACGCTATCCACAACATTTTCCCGGGGAGCATCGGGCTACGGGATACCTGGTACAATGGCAGACCTATATACTAACCGTGCAACAGGAGAAGCACTCGCGAGCAAAATCCAATGGCTAGACGCCGCCTGTCGGTGACCGAACTAAATAACTAACGATTCAGCGATCCTTTCGGTTCTCGTTCGGTCATTCTTTCCCCGATAGTGGAGTTCTATCACTTCGGCCACTCTTTAGAATTATCATGACTGATTTTGATCTTGATCTTGAGGATTTTGTACTACTCATGGACGTAAGTCGCTGCATGAGCTGGGCTCAATGTGCGACTCGGTTATTTTACCTATAACGGGGGTGAAAAACATGCTGTTTTAGCGCACAAGCTTTATACTTCCGTGGCTCATGTCTCAATTGTTTTGGAATAAAAATTATAGTTATTCTTGGAGTCCTTTTTTCACGCTTTCAGGTTATTACACTCTCATTTTTTCCTAACTACAATTCGGCACTAAAAAACGGCGTCTAAATAATATTTTCGTTTTTCAAGAAATCCGTCGATTTTGAACATTCCTTTTTCTGTTTCTGAAACAGGCTCAAAGTATCCCTCACATCTACCCGGAGTGGCAAAGTGGGATTATCGCTTTCGTTGTTCATTTTTTCTCCTTGTTTTCTACATTTTTTTTCAATTTTGTTTCCAAATTTTTTCAGTTACCAAAAACGAACTCATAATGAGGAAATGCTCTTTCGCCAAAATAAAAAAAATGATAGAAAAAAAAAATAATAATAATGTCATTGAAATTATATTGAAAAAAAAAAGAACACAAAACAGCCAAAGTACTGCCACCTTGCCGTTCCGGGTAGGTACACGTAGGGGATTCTTTGAGCCTTTTTAGGAAGAAAACAAAAAAATTCTAAATATAGGCAGACTTCTTGGAAAACGAATTCATTATTTGGCCGCCGTTTTTTAGTGCCGAATTGTGGCTAAGAAGAGATTAACGAAAAGATTCACTACCGGAAGTTTTTGTCAATGTTCACCAGGCGGAATTATCCGCCTACATAATATACAAACCGCCTGCATTTAGGCAACTCAGACCTCAGCTTACGGTATTGTTGTTTTCGCCTTCCTCAATTTGATCGATAAAAAAATAACAAAAACCATCGAACTATGCTTGAATTCCCTAAATGGTGGTTTTCCAATTCCCTCAGGTGCGTATCCACGAAAACACCCTGAATTTTGGTACTTTCTTCCGAAAGAATTGAGATATGACTATTCATGGGCCTCGGAAAAAGAGCCTGCGCGGTAAAACAGCATCTTTTTTTTATCTCCGCTATAAGAAACACAACCGAGTCGCACATTGGCCTTTGGCCTAGCCCAAAGACTTACGTCGATGAGTATAGTACAAAACTACGACAACCTCGGCCCGGATCAAAATCGGTGAAGATCATCAAAAAAGGGGCCCGCTTCACGTGGAAAGTCACATAGGTACATTATATACCTACGGTACTTGTACATATGTAAACTAAAGGGTATTCCTCGGTTCTAGGGGACTCTCGAATTTCAATCTTTCCACGGACCAGCATGTGTCGAATAAAATGAAGAAAAATGTAGCTCCACATTTCCTGGTTCCTAGCTCAATTATAATTCATGCTCCTTTGAGCTTTCAGATTTTCCTATCCGAATAACATAATTATAGGTTGTGGCCGTCCACGATATACCCAGATGTATTTCATTGATTTCGCGTGACTAAAAGCAAAAGGGCCTGATCGCCAAAAAAATTTTTTTTGCCAATTTGCTCATAAGGACTTATGTTGCATGAACAAGATTTTGGCACTGAAAAAAAAAGAATTTTTTGTTTGGCGCTTAGGCCCTTTTCATATTTTCATATTTCATATTTTTTTTAGGAATAGAATCTCCATCTTTTAATCTTTAGATCTATCATTACAAATATGAGGACAGGCCCCGCCTTTACCGACTACAAACTAGAATGAATATTATTATAATCTAATCTTGTAATCTCACTAACCAATCGCACCAGACTACTACACTCGATAAAGTACCGAAAAGATTTCAACATTTTTCACCGCTTGTTCAAAGATTTTATTTTTATTGATTACAGTATTCAATTTTTTTTCCCTCATGTCATTGTGTCGCAAATTCTGTAAAATAATTCGCTCTTTGTGCTTGGAATAAAAAAGAATATATTTATTGAACTGAGACGTCTAATATATTCAATTATTCTTAGCAATGAGTATGTAGGTATATATTGTATGTAACGTACAAAATTTGGATTTACCAGTAGAATTAATTGAACGAAATGACGATTGGAGTGAAGAACTGATAATTGAGAGTTGGTAAAAAAAGAAAGAAAGAGAAATAATAGCTAATTAACAAAACGAAAAAAGTAACCAAAGTCGCTACCACGGTCATTTGACAGCTTGGGATGCGCAAGCGTGTCTCGATTGTACTGCAAGACTCGGGGGGGTTAGGGAGCAAGTTGATAATCCGTCGACCGACCGTAGAGGGGCATAGGTGCAGCTTGTGAATTGTCTTGCAAGCCTGACTGAACCGTTGAAATCTTGGTACTTGCGATTGTGCACGACGAATGTTTTGCGACGAGTTAGGGCCAGGACTGTCATGTTGAACATTGCCGTCGAACCACTTCCCGGGTAGCATCGGGTTACGGGAGAACCTTCACGAATCTGCATCTATATACTACCCAAAGGACGAAAGAACCACTCGCGGGCAAACGCTCGTCACTCTACGGCATCTACCGGCGACGGATTGAACAGCCTTACCGGGAGTCTTGGGCCCGCCCCCTCCCCTGCTCACCCTGCGTTGGCCGACGCTCCTTCTCTCTTTTCTCTTTCTCACGTCAGTTGCACTGTAAAGCGGGTGGCGAATTTTTGATCTCGTAATTCTATGTTCACGTCATTGACAAATATAGAATTAAAATATCATCATAGGTATTCAACGATTTCCTTTATTTATTTTATTTCTGCGAATGAAAGTGAACTTTCAGGATTATTAGTGGCGAACGAATCATTTGTGAACTCGTAATTAACTATTTATTTCGCCATTATTGCGTAAGCCTCACCAACTGCAAATTAATTCTTCTTTCTGAGCATCAAATAATTAATTACCGTCAATTAATTGTGAAGTGTATAAAGACAGATGTAGGGGAGGGGTGGGCAAAATGGACCCCCTTGCAAATTTTCCGTACTTCTTCAAAATTGATAAAACGTTCAAATTTCATCATTTACGTGCTCTAGCACACTTTAGACACCAAATCAACTATACATCTTGACATCTTCGGGGAGGCGGGTCCAATGGGCGCCTTTCAAAATGTGTCGAGTACTTTTTCGGAATTAAAAAATGTTCTCTTAATTTCGTTATTTATTTGCCCGAGCAAATTTCAAACATCAAATCAACCATGTGTCTTGACAGCTTAGAAGGCGGGCAAAATGGGCACCTATGAAAATGTTTCATATTTTTTCAAGATGGAAAAACGTTCGACATTTTATCATATGCTCGCTCTTGTAAACTATAACTAGCGAATCGGCTACATATTTCGACAACTTGCAACGTGGGAAAGTGTGGGCTCCTATAAAAAGTCAAATTCCAAACTTCGGTGAAAATTCGGAGATTAATTGCTTTAATCTCTACTTGGAGCGTTAATTTCTCAGAGGGCCCAATTTGCTCGCCCTTTTCCTAAGAAAATAGAACTTCTAATTATTTTAAATACAAGTTTTGTATGATGGAAGAAAATTATCCATATAAGGTGCTATTTTCTTCCGCTGCATCAATATGTATGAGGGATTTCAATCGAGATCGAATTCCTATGATTCTTTGAATGGTTCAATGACATTTCAGATTAGATATGATTTGGTTGATTTGATTCCACATGTTCTCGATTCCTATAATACGAATAATTTCCTAAGATTTCAGCTTTCATTCATTCAATTCTCGATTCTATGCGCAAGATAGCCGGATGGCTTACAGTCGAATGAATCACATTTCTGGGTGGAAGGTGGATAAAAGCCCATACATAAATTTTATCTATCTGCACAGTTGAATTCAATGAAGAGAATTTTCGGATGATGTTGAACCGCGAAACGATCAGGGTAGTATGTATAATATAATAAGTGAACGGGGTGATCGCAGCGTGCGGAACATTTCGCAGACAGATAATCCCGATAAGTCTGTCAGTTGCAAGAGTCACCTCTCAAAATGAATTATACGTTTGGATGGGGAAACTACAAAGGGTTGGATATTCCATTATATGCAGTAAAATCCATACTGCGAATAGTTGTGTGGCAAATTATGTACAATCAATACTGGAGTATCCGCATCGACGTCGATTGAAATATATGACGTCGAATCAAAGGGGATAATAAGTACGTTATATAGTCGTGTATTGAAATCAGGCTAATTCGTAAAGAATTAAGCACATTGAAGTTACGGCTTTGAAAACTATATACCTCAATTCAAGTTTCTCAGTATCTCTAATTCAAAGACATGAGGTAATTCACGAGATCTTCGATTCTCCTTTATACTCTCGCGAATGCAATCCTATATACTTACATGAAATTCATGTTGGTAGATAGACACATACATATTTGTAGATTTATGTACACGTATCTCCGGAATATATATATATATCTATTCACGGAGCACTTAGGCATAGCTTCCGACTTCCGGGAGGTACTACTTGCATCATCCGCGTCATATACTCACGGGAGAGTGCCTAAAACATTTCCCTCGTAGACTCTAGCGCAGATATATAGATGAATGCACATGGAATACGTATACATGTACCTATAGTAAATGCATCCAATAAGTTATCGCGACGTCGTTTTACTCGTACGGTTCGATTTATTCAACCGTACCGTTTAATCCAATTACCGATCTTCAGGGGCCCGCGGCAGTGGCAAATGGATTCAATTAGTCAATTGAAATTCAACTACTATATAGATGATGAGAGGAGAAAAAAAAAAGTAAATCAAAATTGATAGACCCAAAAAGGAGCTCGTGAACATGGAGATGTTTATTAATACCTATAGTATACAATGGTGTCGAAGCTGGAGATGAACATTTATCAGCAAGGATTAGATTAACGGCTGTTTATTACCGAAGTAATAGTCATACGGCATAGTATCAAACGTTTATAACCCAGAATTTATAACTCCGTTTTACGATTCAAGCCACGACTACGGCTCTACACATTCAAAAGACTTCTGATCCCCGGCATATGTATGTTGGAAAAATCTAATGCCGGCTACGATAACTCAGCTGTGCGCGAGCTTGCTGCAGTTTGTGCGCTTCCGTAGCTTTGCAGCTCTGCAGTTTTCCTCCGCCGTGCTCCAGCTCACGGTCTTACAATTTAGTAACGCCGACTCTGATGCCATTCATTTATACTTCCTTGCATTTTCACATACGTACATATTGTATGTATACGTACGAGGGTCAGATGCACCCTCCTATGTGTACAGAACGGAGGGGATTTCTAACTCAAATATTGACTTCGGTGACGTTGAACCTTTTTTTCATCGTTATTCTTTATTTCCTCCTTAAAGGACACGGGTCTACTAGATATGGTGACCGCAGGCTAAAGACGAAGAGCAATCTAAGAGGTAAGAGTAGATGGAGAAGAGCTACGCAGCGAAAATCCCAAGGAAACGGCAACAATAAGGCAACAATAGTGCTGTGCGCGCCCCACCGCTGAGCTGCTTTGTGTCTGATTCGCCAGTCTTTCACTTTCTGTGGGAAACTATTCATTTATTCTCAAACTCGGTCTGACTCCAAGATGCCTCAGTGACTCTCAGGTCTATCGTCATTTTTTGGAACTTAAATTCAATCTTTCGGGGTAGATGATACACTGAAATTCCTAGATTTTTCATACAAAGAGAAAGCTCTTGCTGCAGCTATACGCAGAAGCATCATGAGGAATAACCAATCTAGTTATATTGCGTGACTTCTAATTCGCTCGAAGTCTGTGTATGGAGATGGGAAACATGTTTGTGAACCTTAATTAATGAATAAAAATTTTCCAATACTGCAAATTATAGTAGGTACTTCCTACTTTCAAGAGCGAGAAGTGAGCCGTACCACAAAAGAGTAAAATTCTACCGCGAAAGGACCAGATTTCGTTCTAATTAAAGCCAGAATTCACTGAAAATGAATCGGAAGAGTCATATGATCTTTACGATGAAAGAAATTTTTCCTTCGAAAGAGTGAAATTTTATGATTTTGTGGGCGAAATTTCACTCTCTCAATACTCAATGCTTAATTTTGGCTCCAAAAAATGTAGAGAGGTTACTTCAAACATTAAGAAGTCTTCTTAACGACAAATCGTTAATTTTTATTTCTACATTATATTGTCCTGACACTTCGTCAACTACCCTTACTATTTCCTCTAACTGCTAACGATAATCATCCCCTCGATACCATGACGATACAGTTATTGTCTAGGGCCTAGCTCGAAGCACAAACATGAAAATTGACAAAGATTTTTACAACTTTTTGGAAGCTTAAAAAGAATATCCAACATAATTTTTTTCGCTATTAAATTCTTTTATGATTACAACTTTTGCAGTAAGCATGAATAGATAACATTCGTTTCTTTTCTCAAATCTGAATTATTGATTATATCTATACCGTCCAATGTTATAGCAATAAAACGATACAAACCTTTGTTACGATACTTCCAATACTTTATCGGTTGCTATTTTTTTATATATCATCGCCAAGGCTCCAGAATCTTTCCATCTCGACTCTTGGGAGTTTCGAAAGCCCAATGAGCACCTCTGAGAGTGTTTCTTGTCGGGGACAATGCGGTATAATAGGATTACATAAACACGGGAACGAACTATTGT
Organism: Ametastegia equiseti; assembly: GCA_963989295.1. Lineage (NCBI taxonomy): Eukaryota > Metazoa > Arthropoda > Insecta > Hymenoptera > Tenthredinidae > Ametastegia > Ametastegia equiseti. The sequence continues at coordinate 12,469,252 of OZ022389.1, read as the reverse complement.
GGGCAAAGCGAAGCAGGTAGTTGGTTAGCCATAGGTGGGCCCCGGGGTATAGGTTGTATATCGGGGTCCGTTCAACCGTAAGATATTTACCTCAAATGCTTTGAAAATTTCGCCAATATTTGTAAGATTTGTTACAATGACCGGACTTTTCCAACTCAAAACCTTACGGTAAACACACTTATACGTATACGCGTGTACAGAATCGTCAGGGTGTTGTATGTGTCTCCTTCAGTAGATCCATAAGCGAATCCCAGTCTTCACGATTCAAGACCATGCAAACCGTGAAGCCATGTGCTGGGCTGGGCTTGGCCCCTCCGTAAAAGAGTTCCATTGTCAAAATATTGCGGAGAGTCTGCCTTCGGGTTTAGATATATGATGTGTCTGGTTCCTATAAGCGCGTCTCGGTTCGTGCAGATTTATTGATGTCGTGGCCGGCGATATCCTCTCTTGTGGTTGAAAAGCGGTTGACAAAGTGTACTGCTGCAACGTCCGAATGTTGTATTGTGCCTGTTTGTGCCACGATTGTGAATTCTTTTCGTTAAATTTCACAGCTTGGCTTTCGTTCATTTGATGCCGCATCGCTTATCAGAAAAAAATCTCTTTCGATCGGACAAAAATTGTGCTAAACTGTCCGGAACAAATGTGCAATCTCGAACGTATACATGAGGCTCACATCGAACGTGTTGAGAAAATAAAATCAAACCCAGTGAAAGAAAAGTAAGAAAAAAGAAGTCCGGGATTCTTGCGAATTTAATTTAATTCCTGAAAAGGGTCGCATTAGGGGGAATTCGAGCCCCAAGAGGGCCGGTATACGCGGACCTGGAATATAGATAACCGATGAGGTGAAGAACCGAGCAAACTATCCGGAAAAATGTAAAGTGTGAAAATCGACCATAAGAGGTTTTTTCGATAAGGTGAGGTAAACCTTTGTCCTTCTCCAGCCGGAAGGTCGCCCTAGGTATACCGTTTGATTCCGGGTCGAAGGAATCCCCCATCGAGATATTTTGTTATTCGTACGATGGCAAAGGTCACGGAAATCCTATGGCACGGGATCTTGGCCCGGGCCGATTCCCCGGAGGTCGAACTTTAAGCGGCTTCTACTACTGGGTCGAAATCTGCAGGCCTTCCGGAGCTTGCAGGTCCCTTATAGTTTGCGGTACGCATTAGCCGCATTACAGGCGGCCTGATCTGCATGAGCCTCTGACATACGGCCGTTCAGGACAATCGCACATCTGCCGTACCTACTGTAGTGCAGCATCGTTCGTTTGAGGACGATGCCCGATACATACTCCATAGAGGCTTTAGAGGGGTAAACCCTTCGTTGTAAAACACACCCCTGACCCCTTTCTCGAGTCCTGTCTGTCGACGGGGTTCGCCTCCTGAGAACCCTTACAGCTAATCAATCCTCATTCAATGCGGTGGAGATATGGAGGAGATTAATAACCTGTTACGTAGGTAGGTATATATTGCCACAGGGGTGTACTTATGCTTAACGCAAAATTGGCCCACGTCTGAATTTAAAATACGAACAAATTCATTGTTGGAGTTGTAAACTGCAGGTTCAAGTGAGGGGACATGAGTCTCGATGTGCACCAGAGTTGACAATTTCAAGATTTCACCAAATTCCATAAGATTTCATATCATTTTGGATGATTTTTACCACCCAAATGGTTATATGCAATTTCAGATTCTTCCGAGAATTTCAAATGATTGCGAACATGTAATTTGAAATGATTCTATAATATGCCAGGGAGTTTAAGATGATTTCAAATAATCTCACGTGATTTTGACAATATCATAGATTAATTCAAATATTTGAAAATGAACTAAACTGATTTGAAAATTTTGAAATGTCCTCAAAACATTATACAGGAGTACCGAATGCAGATTTTACGCGATTTGGATCAAAATCAAAGATTTCAAATGATTTCACGAGATTCCAAGTTTTCAAGATTTCAAGGGTTATTAACTCCCCCGGGTACATGAGTAGCTAACGAATAAAAGAAATGATATGACCAGTAGTGGCAACGGAAGTCTATTACTATTTCGAACAGATTCGTTCAAACCGTCTACTCATCAATCACGTTTTTCTGGACGACTGAGCTTTCGAGACTGGGCATGAGGGCTACACCTGCTCGCGCGTGCCTGTTTATATACAAAACTCTGTTACCCGGACGGGTAGGTACTTGAAGAGGGCCGCCTGTCGCGGTTTGAACGCATATACTGCACCCCTGTTTCGGCGAAGAGACGATATTGATTTCTACGCAGACGGCTGGACATCTGGCTAGTGTGTCACTCGACCGGTCGAAGACGAGGTACAGGTAAGGTTTTCTACGTGCGGTTTACAGCTTGAACAAAGAACTTTTAACGGACGTGCGAGAACACGTATATGCATGACGATTTCAGAAGGATTTTCAGACGGGATTGAAATTCCGAATTTCAAAAGCTGCGAAAGATTAAAATTCCGAATTTTTATACTCCCGTCTCGGAGATTGTAGAAAGATTATTTCCCCGAAAGTTTACGTGGCCAATTTAAAAAACTCTAAATCGAAAAACGCCGAAGGTTCAAAATTCCGGAAGCTGTAGATCCGAAAGGCCAAAACTCCGAGTCTCGAAATTTGCGCACGCAACACCGTTTATTTGACAGCTTTGTCATGAGTTTTCCTCAAATTTGCGGATTTTTGGACTTTCTGAGCTGTTAACTTCTGGATCTTTGAACTGTCTGCATTCCGACCTTTCGGAAAGAATTTGCAACTTCTGAACTCTAACGTTTCGATAGAAACTTAAAATCGCGTCTCAAATAAATACGGAATTTTGTTCGTTCGGAACTTCAATCCCGCCCCAGGATTTTTATAAAATAACCGCGTACACACCGGTAGATACGGTGGTTATACCCACATGTGTACATTTCTCTTATTATAATCGTTCCGGAAGATACATTCGTTTAGCTTCCATCTAAAATTGAACCAAACACTTTAGGGTCGAGCTTCGGACACTCGGATAATAAACTAGCGATAAAAATGTTGATAAATCGTTGCGTGATACGTTGCTTATTTAAATAAGGTTTAATAGGCTGGTTAATGGATTCCGGAATGCGCGCATTGCTCGCAGGTAAATCCGTGGGCTAGACTTCAGGTATATACCAACACAATGCGCTCACTGCACCTTTATATCCCCCCCATACACAGACAAATGCCTCTACACACATTTAAAAGACCTTTTTACCTTTTAGCCGAGGTTCGTACGTCAGTCAGGGTTGCCCGGCAGGGTGCGGGAGAAAGTGTGCTTGTTTTATGACTATTTTGACACGTCTCGATGTCTGCGGCCGGGGAGCCAAACCTGGGCCCGAGTATCGGCGGGGCGTCGTGTTCCTCGCAGCGGGGCTCGAGTCGTCCTCGACTTCGTGATCCTGTCAGGCTTCGCCAGCTCTTTGGCTCACCTATGTAGAGTCAAATATAACCGACGTACGTGGCACGTTGCGTGTGCGCGACTCTCGGTCTCGGTGTGTACCAAACCGATCTATCATTTCTAAATCTTGCGCTCGTCGATTATTTATATTTAGACGTACTTATATGCATACTTGAAATCATTTTTTGTTTTGTTTTTTCTTCCTCTTTTTTCCTTGTTTTCTATTTCTTTCTTATACCTCAACCGAGTATCCTGCACGTATGTGACTAATTGCTAACATATTCAACGACAGCTGAAGCGATCGATTTTCTCTCCATACCTGGGAATCTTCGTCCGCAGATTCATTTGGTATATAAATTCCCCGAAGCTTTATTATCGAATTAACAGTTAAACCGTTGAAACAAAGATATGAACTGGTGTGAAAGGCACTGATCGATCACTCGTTTAATAGATCAATCGATTCTGAGAACTTCGTTTCACTCTATTCGTATCTCATTTTCGAATCAGATCGCGCTCGCATGAGGCGTGCATAGTTTTATATTCTATCGGATGGGAATTTTCTGTCAGTGCCATTCCGCAGTCGATGTTAAGACAAAATGTTATAAGAGCATTAAAGTCGCTTCAAAATGACGATATCTTGTTAATTTAATCTATACTTTCACGCTCCAAAATTATTTATAATCCTCGCTCTATACAGAATTTATACGAATCACGGTATGAGAAGTCATATAATCAAAGATTAACTTCACCATTCGGAATAATTGTAGGCAATCACAGTAGTCTGGATATAGTTCTTTGTACCTGTATGAAAGTAATCTTGAAATAAAAACCTTTTACGTATTACCTGCGCCTATTTAATTTTTTAATTTATTATTTAATTTATTTAAAAAATGGCTAATTAATACGCAGATTCGTTCACGATATGTTTTCAGATTTTATAACGTGGTATCTATGGGCGTATATCCACTTGACGCGTCCCTGAGGGTGAGTGGCACGCGGCTTCTCGACCCCTTGCGACATAATTGTAGTGCGCAGATTCGTAATTCGATATGATCACCAGTTGGCGATGCGCTCGTGTATAATATATGGCATAGTAGGTACCTACGAGCTGTACACCCCTGTCTGTATAGCCGTGGTTCAGTGTCGCATAGTTCGCAGATTGCAAATCGCACGTGGCGTTAAAAAAGCTTTGACAGCTGCGCATCGAATGGCTACGTGGGTGTCTGGTGCTTGCATAGGTACCTACTGAAGCCACGTTTCTTATACCCACTGAACCGCACGTGGTTATAGTACCTACTATATGTATAGAGAATCTTTCTCCTCTCACCATAGAGAATCGTTGTGTATGTATACTTGGGTGCGAATTGTTCATTGGATGCAAAATGTCTATTCATGAAGCTTATTAGCCCCTCGACCAAAGAGGCCCTTATGGTACCACCGGCGCACGTTCCTCTCGGAATTTTTTCCTCGTCCTAAACCGACACTAGCATATGCCGATACTCCAGATTCTACATCACGACTTCTACCCAAGCGTAATTTATGTATTACTGGAGGTGTGTGTTTGGCTTTGAAAACGCGATATATTTAAGTTTATGACGCGAGTATTTCATGAGTTCGTTTTAATTATGACATATCATTACAGAGAAAATCCTAGACTAATGACCGACTAACGGTCAATTGTGATTGTCAAAGGTCACTGTTGAATTGCAACAGTTGTGAATCTTCACTCGAATCCTTGACGATAACTATAGTTGCACCTGTGATTTGAAAGATTAGTTCGAAAGTTACTGATCAATTCAATTTGACACAAATTTATAACCCTCCGTGTGAACACTAGACTTTTCGAGACACGATGTGTACACTGGGTCTTTTGGGGAACAGTCGACTTTTCGAAATTTTTCAAGCTTTTACAAAATCTGAAAAAATTCCGGGTTACTTCTTGGGGTGTCTACTACATCATCAAAAAGTTAGCATAGACAAAAGTTGAAAGCTTTCGTCATGGAAAATAGAAATTGACGGAAAAATGCTATGAAAATGGAATGATCTCCAAAATTGCAGACTGTTTCCTAAAAGACCCATTGCAGTAGACACGGAGGGTTAAATTTATACGTCATTATACTCATACGTCATGGTAATGTACGACGTGCTAGTGTATATGGGCACGGTGAGGAAGATATAGTTGAAGATTATGCATCGAAGCAGCTCTAACTTTTTTAAAAATGCTTGTACGTACAGTGAATGCTTGCGATGAATTGATTTCCCATCGTCGAATGGAGTATCGAATACCATTAGGTTGAACTTGGCTGATTTCATTGTAAGTATTAACAAGAACCTACAATACGTTGAACTCGAATAAAATTTTGGATGGAAATATTTTTTTATCATCCAATTCAGAAAATTTGTCGAAACATTTTTCAGCCGAGTGCAAACATAGCTTTCAGATTCATGAAAAAGTGCAAATGTGTGTAAATGCGAAAGTCAAATCGGAGCTGGAAAAGTGAGAATTCGTCTTTGGAAAGATAGCGGAGGGACCGCTCCATCGCAATTGTGTTCTCGATCAGGTGTGCGTTCAAGAAATGCGAGAGTTAGCCCAGAGGGAAGTGAGGGCAACCCGTCTGCGAGTTAAAGCTCCGCCTGCCGCCCGCCTCCGCCGATACACGTGCGCGCGATACAGACACGCACGGCGGCACGCCGCGCCGCGAGCTCAACGGGGACGAGGACGAGGCTCTTTCCCTCCGCGGCTCCCGCGCGACCCATTCGGTCGACGTACGCCGTATAACTTCTGCTATCCTGTTCCCAGCGCGGCGTTTCCGATGACCGTGGATCGCGTCTTGATGCCTCGAGCTCGGGGGGAAAGAAAGGCTTGATGAGAAATTGCCAAGCTTGATTATCCACCGCCTCTTCGCCGTATTTATAAGTATATACGGAAAAATCCAAATTGCGGAAGAGTATGAACTCAACAAAGAATTCGCACAATTTTTCGAGATATTATTGTGACTCAACTTTCGCGCATCCGTTCGATCAGTTCAAATAATTCATGCATATGTTTTTTCTCGGCGGTGTTGACAGGAAGTAATGATTTTCTTTGGTATCATAAGAAGCAGCGATCGTCGGATGATTATAGTTATTCGTTTTTGAATTAAATACTTTTGCTGGTTTATTCTCGGTTATCTTAGGTCAGAGTATATATTCCGCATTTGGAAAAATCGTTATTTCCTATTACGGGTACGTTATAGCTCCGTGGCTACGGCTCTCAGCCCCGCCGCATTAAATACACCGTATCTCGGTAAATCAGGCTAATATACTTTAACGCCTAATCTCATTAGTGGTGAAAAAAAAAAATATATATCCGCGCAATGATTTACGAAACGGGTATCAGATACCGCACGGTCTCGCACCCAACCGCACAACACGGAAAGAATTTCAAATAACGCCTCTCATACTTATATATAAAAGCGAAAAGTAGAAGGTAGAAGAAAAAAAAAAGGATAAAGGACAAGGGAAACGGGAAACGTAATTCGAATTCAAGGGAACATTTCGCTCGAGCTCACTCGAGGGAAAAGGGAAAAGCCGACAAAAACAGAGACAGTGTTGGGTTGGCTCGACCCAGTCGCGTTTGCCAGCAGCGCTCTTTCGGGGCGCTAGTCATACGCGGCTAGCATCGCGACACTGGAAGTGGCGTTGAGACGGCTGGCGTCACCCGCGGGCTCGTTAATTTGCCAATGCTTAATCCTTGCAGCCCGCGCTGCTGCTGCCGCTGCAGAGCAGAGCGCGTAGCTCAACCCGCCGACGCCGGACTAACCACTGACAAATTATTCGACCATAAAGCAGCGAGGAAGAGAGAGAGTGAAGAGAGTATAGAGTGTTTGAGCTGCAGGCGAGACGATGAAAAAGCGAATTTATGTCGACAACTCGTAAACATGCAATTAAGCGCAATGCCTGTCGTCGAGTTTTACCGGGCGAACGCAACTTGCTTGTTTTAGGTATATGTATGTACCTACTACGAGCGTGGAATTCAATGAAGTGCCAATTGGTGTGTCGAGACTGTCTTTCTACTGCCTTGTCTTGTTTCGTTCGTTTCAACTGTACGTACACTCACATATACTAGGTACATACATACGATATAAACCCGGACTGAATTTCTCTCTCGGAGAATCGCGCATGTTATATTATATATATACGGACATGTATAGACATGCGGGTGGGTGAGAAAGTAACCGTTGGAATTGCCGGGCTTGCAATTAATTCGTTTCGCGGTGTTCGATCAAGTAGATTTATGTACGCCAATCAACTACTCCGAACAGCTTGTGTAAACTGGGCATCAGCGGTACGTGTGTTACCAGGGATAATATACACCTGCTACTATAGTGGAAGATATTTGTCAGGAATAACTACACGCCCGATTTATTATTCGTCACATATTTTACCCTCTTGAAAAATTCAAACTTCTCGCTAAATTCAATACCAAATGCTACCTGCACGTTTCATCCTGTCAACCGATACGATCTCATATTCAATTTGTTCAACAGTCGGATTGAAATGAACAAATAGTTACCATCACGGTCATGCATTGTCGAATTCGTTTCATTCATCTGTTCATCTATAATTTTTGTTATTATCAAAATTAGTAATGGAGGATAACTCAAAAACATTCCAAACATATAGTTACATATGATGAAAAAATGTTCAGAGTTCATTTTTTCGAGGAACTGGGATTTGGAAAACTTCTAGAGTATTTGGTACCTCGTGTCTACTACAGATGGCGCTACTCGGCCGAACTTGAGCTAAAGACGGTTTCTCCGGTCGAGTCGAGAGCCAGGACATGCCTGGGGTGTCAAGAGTGCATGCCTGCTATTATAAATTTGACTAAACGACTTTATGGAACTCGTATGATATGATTGTTAGGAATAGAAACCCTAGGAAGAACGTAATGCATAAATGTATTCCTGACCACTTGAAATAAGCTTCGATTCAGAGTAATCTGCGATTACCATTGAACGGATTTGCTCGAATGATATTTGAAATTCGTTTATACGCGCGACTGGTACTTGGGTTTTAAATTGCTGCAGCAATTTTCAAAAGCCTCGATATTATTTGGTAGAAAAACCTATACCCTCGAGAATTTTATCGTTGAAGTTGAAAAAAACCGTCGGCCAATTAGCGTAATTTCTGGTTCTTTATGTCTGCTTCCACCATGCCTCAGACAATTATTATTCATAAAGGCGCGTATATTATTATTGTTTTCAGTAATAATTATTTCCAGGCTACTCAAAACAGTCGCTTCGGGCTCGCTTCGCAATTTCTATACCTGCAGAATATATATTCGCAGGCGTTCTCAAAAGCGAATTATCTATCATGACCATATATTCGCGGATCTGAAACTATTGCAAGGATTTCATACCCCGAGAATTTTCACAACCTGGATATCGTGCGGATCGTTTACTGCATTCTGAAAACGCTCCTATTGTCAGTCAAACTATTTCTCATACCGCAAGTTTTCACGATACAACCCGGAGGAGTCTGGCATCTAAGGGGTCGAGGATTCGAGTTAGGGGAAGCCCAGTTCTCGGTGGAGGGGGACGTCGGCGTGGCATCGGTGAAAGGGGGGGAGGACCACGCCGCCAGACACGCAGGGAACCGTACAACCAACTCAAACTGAACAGCAGAGTCAGTCGCGCTCCGAGGTCCGAAGGAGAGTGTTGTTCGGCTCTCCGAGTCCCGCACAATCACGCGCGCAACATAATTACGTACGTTCAGACAATTGTAGGTAGTAGTTCGAAGTTCTGTAATAACGCGGTAAAATACTAATTAATGAATAATATAAATTAAACAATACCAAAACGGGACTAGACTTGTACGATAAAGCGTGAATTCCAAAGTATATGAAAAATATAGCCAATCCGTAGGAGTACGTGATAAAAACTAAATAGTAATATAATCTAATCGTTGAACAGTCGGAGTATATCTCGTATACAGTAAATATCGATAGTGCGATTTCTCAGTGGATTACCCGCGAGTTGTTCTGTTTATATTCAATTTTCAATTCCCTTACAAGAGTTGAGGGGGTGGTGGGTGAACCTGCGAGTGAAGTGACTATGAGTGCGTGACCGTAAAAAGCCATTGGAATAGTGTTTTTTGGGGGTGTACGAGTGGAGTGATCGCAGGATGGCTCGCGTGGCATTATTCGCGTTACTTGGGCTGGGAATTATTTTTGGAGTAGTCCTGGCCCGGAGTATAACAACTTTGGAAGCTCCTCGGGGCTGCGAGTGGCGAAAAGAAGAGGGCGAGGACGAGGCGTTGATATGTCGGTTAAGAACGATCGCCAACGCTCCAGCACTCGTTGGAAATTTATCAACGATTCAAGCCGAGTCCGTTAGATCATTGGGACTCGAATGCAGCGATGTTCTATTTTTCGAAAGTCAACTGGACGGTCCGCACGGTTTTCTCGCACCCTTACCGCGCCTCGAAGATCTCCGGGTCGAGTATTGCAAGATTCGGTATCTTCCCGGTGGTGTTTTCGCCTCGATGAGATCCCTGCGTCGACTATCACTCAGAACTCATAATAGCGACTGGTCGGCTATGACTCTGGAGTTGAATCGTGACGCGCTACAAGGACTGCCGGATCTTCGACATCTCGATCTAGCCGATAATAACATATGGATATTACCGGCCGAGCTACTTTGCCCCGTGCAAAATCTTGCCAGTTTGAACGTGACGCGCAACAAGTTGCAGGACGTTGTTTCCCTCGGGCTATCCGAATGGGCTAATACACCCTGCGCTCCAAATCTTGAAATTCTTGACCTTAGCGGTAACGATTTGAGCGCTCTTCCCGATCGCGCTTTGAGCGGTCTGCGCAGTTTGACCGTTCTTAAGCTACAGGATAACGTTATTGCCGCCGTCGGTGATCACGCGCTCAGTGGACTCGACTCACTTCAATCTTTGAACATTTCAAGCAACAGATTGGTCGCCTTACCCCCTGAGCTATTCTCTAACACCAGAGATCTCAGGGAGCTGATACTCAGCAATAATTCACTCGCTGTTTTGGCACCCGGACTCTTCGAGGGTTTGGTCCAACTGCAATCCCTCGATATGAGCAGCAACGAACTTACCAATGACTGGGTTAACCGCGACACGTTTGCCAGACTTGTGAGACTCGTGGTTTTGGACCTTTCTTTCAACTTGTTGACCCGCGTCGATCCACATTTATTCGCGGATCTCTACAGTCTGCAAATTCTCAAATTGGAGCACAACGACATTGAGAATCTCAGCGATGAATGCTTCGGGTCATTGAGAAATCTTCACTCTTTGACTCTGTCGCACAACAGGATTTCCGTCCTGGATCCGGCCCATACTGTCGGACTCGGTGCTCTCGGACAGCTATTCCTCGACAGCAATCGTCTGGCGGCTGTTCATCCACGAACTTTCGCAAACTTGACCGATCTTCAGGACCTTTCTTTGAGCGGAAATGCTCTGACCGATATCCCGGATGCCATACGCGAACTTAGAGCGTTGAAAACTCTCGATCTTGGAAACAACCGCATCTCGAAAATCGACAACGAGTCATTTGCCGGTCTTGATCAACTCTACGGTCTTCGTCTGGTCGATAATAAGTTAGAGAACGTGTCTCGGGATGCATTTGCCTCTCTGCCAGCTCTTCTAGTTCTCAATCTTGCCAGTAATACGATAAGGCACGTTGAACAAAGCGCGTTTGCAAACAATCCAGTTCTAAGGGCTATACGATTGGACGGTAATCAACTGACGGAAATTCGCGGAGCGTTTACCAGTCTGTCGACTCTTGTATGGCTAAATGTGTCCGATAACAAGCTGCTGTGGTTTGACTATAGCCATTTACCGACCAGTCTCGAATGGCTTGACATGCACGCGAACCAAGTAAGCGAACTGGGCAACTATTACCTGGTGCGAAACACTCTGCGTATAAAGATGCTCGACGCTAGCTATAACCTGATCACCGAGATATCCGATGCCAACGTACCGGACAGCGTGGAAACTCTATTCCTTAACAACAACAATATCCGGAACGTTGCGCCGAAGACCTTCCTGCAAAAGACGAACCTCGAAAAAGTCGTTCTTTATGGCAACGAAATCAGACACCTCGAGCGTAGTGCTTTGGGTCTTCAACCGGTACCGGCTGATAGGGAATTGCCAATGTTTTACATCGGGAATAATCCCATATTCTGCGATTGTAACATGGAGTGGTTACCGGCAGCCAATGAACTAGCAAGGCTCAGACAACACCCGAGAATAATGGACCTCGAGTCTGTTACCTGTGAGATGTCCCATGCTCGAGCTTCTCCTCGTCGTCCTCTTCTCTCCTTACAACCGAAAGACTTTCTTTGCCATTACGAGACTCATTGTTTCGCCCTATGTCACTGCTGCGATTTTGATGCATGTGACTGCGAGATGACATGCCCCGACAATTGTTCTTGCTACCACGACCATAGCTGGTCGAGTAACGTTGTGGATTGTTCGAACGCAGGATACAATCACGTACCAGAACGCATCCCGATGGATGCTACGGAGATATACCTGGATGGAAACGAGCTAGGCGATCTTGGGAGTCACGTGTTCCTCGGCAAACGTCGTTTGGAAGTTTTATACCTGAACAATAGCGGAATAGCTGCTCTCCACAACCGTACATTCGTTGGTGCTGGTGCCCTCAAGGTTCTCCATCTCGAGGGTAACGCCCTGCGGGAACTACGAGGCTACGAGTTTGACCAGCTCGAACGAGTCGCTGAATTATACCTGGACCACAACGCCATAGCAACTGTTGGAAACACAACATTCACAAAACTAAAAGGCTTGGAGGTTCTCCGATTGGACAACAATCGCATTGTTGATTTTCCACCGTGGACTGCACTGCCCAGTGCTGGCTCTGGCGTAAAAGTAGCCCTCGAGGGTAACGCTTGGAGTTGCGAATGCGCCAATGCTGCTCTACTCCGTACCTGGCTCAACCAACATTCGGGAGATTCAGAGAAAATGTACTGCAGGGATGGCGCTGAAACAATCGCCCAGGCTATGCAACGCTGCGGAGATCCTGCCACCGAGGCTGTCAGTCGTGGAGCTCAGGACAGCCCGCTTCTTGGTGGAAATTTTGTTCCTCTACTTGCTGGGGCTCTTGTGGCGGTGATTGCGGTTTGCCTCTTCGTCGCCCTTGCTTTTGCTTTTCGTCAGGATGTTCGTCTTTGGGCTCACGCACGGTATGGCCTTAGGCTTGGAAAGGCTACGCCACCGTTGGATGAGGAACGAGACCGACTTTTCGACGGATATATCGTCTACAGTGGACGGGATGAGGATTTTGTGTCCAGGTGTCTTGCGGCAGAGCTTGAACAGTCTGGTTTAGTCCTTTGCCTTCATTGGCGAGACTTGCCGCCGGCGAGACCACAGGAAGCGGTACCACCAGCCGCAGCAGCGGCCCGACGTATCATTATAGTATTCTCCCCAGTTTTTCTCACCGGAGAATGGCAGCACCCTGAATTTCGCTCTGCTCTACGAGCCGCCCTAGAAGGAATCAGACCAAGTTGTAGACGAAGACGTGTAGTCCTTCTCCTAGCCGCTGAACCTCCGGCCTGTGACCCGGAGCTTCAACTCCTCCTCCAAACTTGCACTGTAATTGTGTGGGGGGAAAAACGATTCTGGGAAAAGCTACGTTTCGCTATGCCAGATTCCGACAAACGTAGGGATGGTAAAAAGCTCTCAAACGATAGAAACCGAGCTCCGGCACGATACACTGCCGCACCATCGGCAGTCGATGCTTGGACAAAACCAAACGGTGGCTTAGTGGTACCGGTACACGCACCAACTCCAACCCCGACGCAATCGACTTACGTAAGCTCTGCGTCGAGCCGAACCGAGGATGAGGACAGCGGCGCTGAACACCAACACCACGGTGGGTACAGTGCGTTACATACCAGTAACGCAAGGCCTGCTAGTCTGTCTTCACGAGGCAGCCATCTTTACAGCACTATCCCTGAACCCCCGGGGCCAAACGGGGTCCCAGCCCAGACAACGGCTGTTGCGATTCCCTCGGCCCCTGTACCAACGAATCCTAGAACTTATTTCGTCTAGCGTTACAGGCGAGATAGATCTAAGGCGCCTTTTTATGACTAATATGTTCTGCGTGAGGTCAGTGCGTAAGTTTTTCATTTATGGTCAATTATGTATTATGTAAAAACGAGCAAGAGAGACAATAGAGAAGAGAAAGAGAGAAAGAGAGAGAAAGAGAGTGAGTTGATCGTTTGGTTCTTGTTGCTCGCACTGGCCGCATGGTGTGAATTGGCCCTTATTCCTATTACTTGATTAATTTGCGATTGTATTTTAACATAAATCGAATAGTCTCGATAGACTCGATGTGTGAGACCTCGTTCCTACAGACTGCTGGCCCTCTATACGGGGGTCACTTAACGCTTACTAGGCTATAAGAATCTTTGTAAATAGTGTACTTATTCTTGTAAATATCACGCATATTATGAAATTCAATTAATTATATATATATTATTAGTAACTGAATACGTGTTACATATGACTAGGAATTTATTATCACTGTATTGTATGGTTGTAAATACGCTCATCCGATCACCTAACGCATTTTGTCGACATTATTATTATTATTATCATTATTATTATTATTATTATTATTATATTATTATTATTAAATTAATTATTACTTAACTAATAATGCAGCGAAAAAACAACCTCGAAAAATAAATACGTTTCTTTTGTAAAAAATATAAAAATACGTCCTTGCACTTTTTATTCATCCCCCGCCCCCCCCCCCCCCCCACGCCCACCTCAGCCCTTGCCCAGATCGTTAATCCTCTTCACGAGTTTCCCCTTCGGTTCAAGTCACATTCCTGAACGCGAGCCCCGGGTATAGTGAATCCTCGTCCACAGGTATACTGCACGCATAGGTATAGGTATATAGGTATAGATGGGTATATGTACACACAGGTATATATATGCGCCTGGGAAGGTAGTCGATAGACTAGACTGGACTATATATAAGTTACAGGTCGTTTGAGATCCTTTCTTTGGGAATCCAATTGTGTGGAAAGATCTAGCAGAGTCCACCAATGGTTATTATTGAGCGGAAGAATTGGAATGTTTTTTCTTTTTCATTTTAATTTCAGAGTAGTGCAGCAACGTTACTGGGTGGAAAGTTGAAATTTCTATTTTCGCTACTGTAGAAACGCATGGAAATATTTTGTGAAGATAAATACCGAGGAGACGTTCGTGCGGGGTGACTAAGTATCGCCGTTTCCCTGTATTATCATTCGCTGTCTAACATTCTCTTGCAAATTCAATTTTTTATTTATTTTTTGCTTTTCTCTGATACGAAACAGCAGGGGTTAAATTATCCGTCACGTCTTTACCGGGCACCGTTGCAAAGCCTGCAATGGCAGGTCAAAATCCTTGAACGAGAGATGCGGCTTGCTGGGAAACCTTTCTACGAAACTTCAATTGTCTGGAAACAAGCATTGAGTCCATTGCCAGGTCGTTGCTAGATACATTGACCCGCAGGAAGGGTCAAAGGAGGTACGACACAGACACAGGCTATAGATCTTGCTGGTAGACAATACTAGGTATTCATAATTATTTCAGTTACACCGTACAGCTTGTATTTCCACCTTAAACTTTACCAACAATCTAATGGAAACTAACAATTTTCTTCGCGATTTCACGTCAGGATGAACTTGCATTACCGAGTTTGGGTTTTCTTTATAACATTTTCCGAAGAATAGGTATTGTAGCTATTGGAGATGAACGAATGGAATGGATGGGGGAGGGATCGGGCAGGTACGAGAGAGATTTGTAGCCTGTTTAAAATGTTCGTTTGGTCGTTTTTTTTCACTCCGAACTGGTCACGGTATTTTGGTTTGTGATTTTTAAATTGAATTATACAATGAAACTGTTAAAATAAGTATTTTATTGCACGTAAATAAATATTTTTACTGGCTCTCTTTTGGTATACGAACGCACGCCTATCTGGCCTCGAGGTAACCAAAAATTCTATAGAACCTCAGAATTACAGAGATATCTGAAAATTCGATCACGCCTGGGAAGCGATCTCTGATTAGATACACGTACCCCAATAAAATGAATAAATATACTCAATATAGCACAGAGGGAACACCCTTCGAAATGAAATCCACGCAATAACTTCTGAAGTAATGGAAAATGTGAGAAAAAAAAATTTTCAAT
The DNA here is from genome assembly GCA_963989295.1 of Ametastegia equiseti. Taxonomy (NCBI): domain Eukaryota; kingdom Metazoa; phylum Arthropoda; class Insecta; order Hymenoptera; family Tenthredinidae; genus Ametastegia; species Ametastegia equiseti. Next base: position 12,453,625 of record OZ022389.1, on the reverse strand, counting down.
TCAAAGATATACGTATGGAATTATAGGAGCTGGGGCAGATTTTGAAATTCTTTACTTTATCTCTCCATAAATTTCTCTCACTTCGTATCTACTTTTTGCCGTCTAAAATCATATAGGCCAAATTAAAATCAATTAAACAATGCTGACAATGAGTCATACCTCATCTACGAGTCTGCCAATCATCAATATATTTCTCGCATCAGCATTTCACATTGTGGGGCACGGTGCCAGTAGATGTGAAATGTCGACGGTTCTGTTGTAAACAGATCAAACACAGTTATATGTATCACCGCAGAACAATTCAGCTCGGGAAAATCCTTCCGCGGTTGAAGTGGGGATAAACATTCAGACTCGATATATCTTGCTCTTTGTCACATCACCCACACACGCCGCAGTTCATCTATCGGCTCCTATATAGTATGTACAAATAGATTTTCGGTTATACGGTATAATTGTACAGCTGAACTAGTCCCAACCAAATGTCGAACAAAGGTATCGATTCTCCTATAACTTGGCATCTATTCCGAGCTTTTACTCACATCGTATCCGTGTCGTGCTTCGTGTTTCTGAAAATTGATTCATGCTGTATAATTTGTTGAAAAACTAAAATATCTGAGGAATTATCATTTCCGTGATCATTAGACGATCTTCGTGTTCATCGGGTAGTTTTTTTGATTTGCTATGAGATTTTTAATACAACGAATGAAAAAATTTCTCTTGTCTAGGGGTTTATATATAATGTATACCAAGTATTGAAATAACGACGAGCTGTGAGCGAAATGAATCGCGCTTTATTTCCCTATTGAAATTCTGACCGTCATCGCCTGGGCCGATAATTCGATGAGGACCTGGCCGACAAGCTTTAGAGTCATCCGCGGCAGTTAGCACGAGAAGATATAGTTTGTCGGGCACGCCTGGACGTTGGGATGGTCTTCGGTCTTCTCCAGGTTCCCTTCCATCAGTTTGGCGCCGAAAATAAAAGCATGTATACCTATCTACAGCATCGAAACATTCCCCGCACTATACGATGGCTATATGACCAAGCCGAGCTCACACGCTTGACTGTTTCTTACACTAGTGTGTGCAGAGGCGCCGGTACGTCAATCAGCTGTCGGATGCCGAGGCCACTAATTGCCCGCGCTGGAATATCTCGATCGATCGAGCAGGGCCTTTGGAATCGATTATGACGGTGACGTGCAATAATGCCATTACGCGTCACAACATCGGGGACCTTAAAGGGGCAAATCGTCGATCGATACGTCATCGAGAAAAATTTTCAATGCAACAAAAAGACGAACTTTCATATTTTAGATCGAGATACTGCCACCGAATACTAACATATACGTAATTTACTAGCATCAATTCCGATAATTTATCGTCAGGTATTGCGAGTTCATGTTTTGTCGAAAAACATGGAGAATCATTGTCTGTTCTTTTAGCAGTGACCGTTGTTGAAGTATAGTTGGGATTATAATTCTAGAAGTTCTCTAGACGTTCACTCTAGCGGAAAATGGAATTTCAGATCTCGAGATTCGATGGCGGTATTGTCATTACGCGGTAAAAGAAGCGGAGAGAACTTACGGTACACGCGATTTGGCGATTCATAACATGTCGAGAAATAGGAAGACCTTCCCGAAAGAGGATTTTCTTGTTTTTAGATCGCGCGGAAAATCTTACATCGGTACCTACTAGCATCGTTCATGAAAACAATATACGTAACAAAGTTAAGTGCTCGACGTAAGTCGATCCTCGATCCATAAATACATCTCGAACGTTTACCCCGAGCGATACAACGACCTGATACCATCTGCACTGCGTTTCCGCGTACATGGACCACTCGATGTTTCTCTCTCTCTCTCTCTCTCTGACTTCTGCTTCTTGTGCTAAGATACAATGTTTTAACGATGCCTTCATTAGAGCGAGTAATCACGTATGTATCTATATGCGCCAGCCACCACTGTTGGACATTGTTTATGCTGCATTCCCTCCACAGCCCTTAATCCTTCTCATACGCGTGCGCAAGAATATGTCCAGAGTATATCGCAGACACATACCACGACAGCATAGACCCCAATACTCGTATCGATTCCAAGCAAAAGGTTCAGGAATGCCTTTTCGATGAACTAATCACAGCTGGGGCTGTACTATGGCTACACAGCTTATGGTCCAGCGCACGTAGAATGAACCGCTCGAGCTACGGCTGCCTTTTAAGGGGTAAAACCACTGTAACAGCCTGACAAAAAGCGTTTTTGTAACAATTTTCTTTTTTTTATTATAGAAGAAAAGGTAACAGAATAGTAAAAAATAGCGATGCCAGAGTCGTTTTTGCGAGGCTTGTCGAATTTTCGGCACGCAGTGTAGTTGGTGCAAATTTGAATCTGGACAAACGAGAAAAGATTCACTTAGTCTACATGTTCATAGCTAGGGAAGAACATAGGAGATATAAAAAATACTGAGTTTGTGTGATTGGCGAGTGATTGAAAAGATTCCATTTCCGTCCATAAAAGAAGTAGTCATTCGTTAGTAAATTATGTTTGAATCAACTTATCGAAAATCTCTTACGTGTTTCCCCAGCTTATTGAATATGTAGACTGAGTGGATTTTTTTTTCATTCTTCCAAATTCAAATTTGCACCACCTACACTATAAGTGCCGCAAATTTGATAAGCCTCGCGAGAATGGCTGTGGTGTCGCTATATTTTAATATCTCTTGATTATAATTTTTGGTTCAATAGTTGAATATACGCCTAATAACTTCCTCGGATATTACTACTCTATTACCTTTTCGTTCATCCGAAAAAAATGCTAAAAACAAACTCTTTTTTTGTTTTGAGGCTGTTACAGTGGTTTTTCCCCTTAAAAAAAGCTCAAGCTTACTCGTAATTCCGCAACGGTTCGTGGGAATTCCTTTGATAACTCTCGTTACTTTGTCTCATATTTTTTACACGCGGTCTCATTGCCCCAGTACACGAATCGCAGTTGGTAAAGAAAAATAGAGCGCGACGTGCACACCATCGTAGCCTGAACAATTTTATTAGACGTTATATAATCCGAGTGAGGTTAATTGCTTAATTGAGAAATGGCGAGAACCATAAGATGCGAGTAGGTACTTTGGACTTTGGATGGTTTATAACCGGATTCCTTGCTGAGTAAAGGGAATAGTGAGATTGTGAGATCGTGTGTATACGTATACCTATAGTTGAAAAGCCGGGTGGCGGGTAGACCCCCGCTGTCCTTGACTAATCCGCGTTCGTCTCGGCCGCTCACGGGCCGTCACCGTCCATCCGCTCGTCCCCATCCCAACCATCCCACAGTAGATCAACTACCGTCCTCGTCTCTCGGTTCGCATCAGTCCCTGCTACACGTTGCAGTATAAGGATTGCATTTCATCTAGTGTAGTTTAAATCGTTTGTACAAGAATCGTTCGGTTTCTCATCTCTCTCGAAGAGAAATGGAGTAGCAGTTGTTGTAACAGCGGAAACTTTACCTATTTAGTTTTTATAATCAACATTCAAACGGCGGGAGTTCAGTGCTCCATGGGTTCGACTAACCGGACTGAAAGGTTGGCGGTACTCTGCGAGTCAACGACAAAAGTGCTCTATAACAGTCCCACGGTCTTGTTGGGGGTCAGATTGTACACGTGCCTTGGTTTTTCTGTTTTGTCGAAAATGAAATGGTTGAGATTTCACGGCCCGTGCCACGATCCCAGTCTGCCCGGGGACCGATCATCGACTGTGGGATAGCGTCGGTGTTATATATATACTGTCTCTCGACGTATCTATCGCGGGTCTCTAGTTCTATGAAAAACTAGGAAAAGTCCCGTGACGGTCGGACGGTCGGTCCAATAACGATTGCCTTTTTGTCAAGAAACTTAACGAAGTCCAAATCCTGACTGGTAGAAACGGGAGAAAGCAATTTATCATATTCAAACTTTCTGCGGTTTATTCTTGTGGAGAAATTCGCACAAGTCGCACACTGTTTTCGAACCGTTTTTTGCCAAAGTATTCGATTCAGCTGCAGCCACGTGAGAATTGCTCACTCTTGAATGTGCGTCCAATGAAATAGAAATAGGACAGTTACTGCTTTCTCGCAATTTGTTTCATAGATTCAGCAGATTGTGTAAATTTCAAAGAATTATTCAGTGTACGAACTTATGTCATTTCAGGAAATGAAAATCATATTCATTCAGTTCTTCCGTATTCTTCGGGAAACTAACGAATATTTCCTATTAAACTTCAAGGTTTTCAGAGGATAACTCATCTTCAAAATTTTACACTTCGCTGACATAACGGTAGTAGACATACCAGCCATAAATTGAATAAAGATTACCTTATACAGTATCGAGTCGAACAAGAATTGCAACTGTTGGAAAGAATAGAACCGTGAGTTCCTTTGAAATGCATGAAATTTGGCAAAGCCGTTTGCCTGGCATGTCGAGGTAAGTTGGGCGCGTCTCAAAGTGTGCGTAAAGCATTGGAAAATTTTTCGAATCGTCACGGAGAATTTCAAGTCCCGAAGGCTTTTCATAGAGTTCATAGAACCACGGAGGATGATACGGTGCTGCGGAATAACTTGGGTCAAGCGTGCAATCTCAGCAGACCTCCGAGAAGACGAGTCGAAGCTAACGAAGCTTTTCAAATTTCAAAGAGCCGCATCTATTTCTCCACGGTCCGTATTGCTCTCTTGTCAATAACCTGAAAACGTGCTAAACATGCAGAAGAGCTCAAAATATCGAGTCCTGCAGCAGTATCCGCACGATACTCTCAGGTCACACATGGCGTATACGTGATAAATACCAACTGTATAATAAGAACCAGAATTATTTCCATTCATCGCGAGGTCAAACGTAAGCTTGAATTCGCTGAAATAGTAGTAAAATTTCACTAGCGAGTTATATATGTTTGCATAATTATAATTAACTCGCTTGAATGCATTTCAAGTATAAAGAATACTGCGAACATTTTTTTTCGGTTGTACAAACTGCAGGAGTAGGTACGCGAATGTGTAACATTTATTCAAAGAGATCCGGGTTGTAATTTCACTTCAGAACTGCCTGGACGAAAGGATGCCACTAGGAAAGGAACTTATCCAAGAAGAAACTCCGAGGTAGGTAGGTAGGTATAGGTACGAAGGACGAGAGACGCGGGTATCCGGAGCAATTGGTCACAGAGCTCAGGGCACACGTGTTCGAAGCAACCCTTGACGAATTAACCCCTCTGCCCCTGGTTTCTAGGTCGAAGTTCTTTGGTCCTTTGCCCTACCGATTGCCTCCGATCACAGTCAATAGACCTTTTTGTCGTTTCTGGTTCGATCCCCACGGAAGTGTATCGATTCATGCTATGCAATTTGTACGGTCGAAAAATCGTTAAAATCATACAAACACCACGTTGTGACAGGTACCCCCGGGTATAATTGGATGGAATCAAAACTCATACTGCCGCTGATTTTGATGAGATATTTTGTTGATGTTTTTGATTTTTCAATGTTTGATTACGTTCCCTATGCTTGATGTATTATTAATTTTGAGAAGCTCTCCTCAATTTTGTTAATCCTGCCTCGTCGGGAAGCGAGAGATGAGGTCCGGACCTTTACAGGACCCGAATCATACGACCTATCACTTTGATCCCGGAGAAGAACTGAGAGTTGCTTCGAAGACGACTTGGACGCTAAGGCAAATTGCCCTACGCAGTGACTTGCCGCAAAAAGAATGCATTAGTTGGCACTCACGACGGGCTGAGATAATGCTTACCTGCGAAAACAGATTGGTATCTGCCCGCTTTGTCCTGGGGGCTGCTAGGCGAGAGTGAAGAGGCTGCGAACCCTGAAGATGCCCGGGACGATGGCTGTCAGGATCGTTGCCAGGATGGCCAGAATCCTTTTAAGCTAAATAACGATTCTTTCGTCTCTTGACGTAAATGCCTCCACTTTACAACAACGATCTTGCGGTAGACTATACTATACCACCAAAAACCTAAAAGTTAACGCGATTGAGTGCCTCCTCCTGGGAGCTCTATCCCAACATCTTACACCGGAGTATGGCGAACGAAAACCACCCAAGCTTTAATAGAAAGAACGAAATAAGAAATGGAATGAATGAAGTGAGGTAACCTATGATGTTACGCATATGAATGAGAAGAATGATTGCCAAAGGGGTTAAAGCGAATTGGCCATGATTGACAATACGTCGAATCTCGTGGTAAGTAGAATTTTAAATGTTTGAATGTGTTGGCTGCTTCCAATTTCATATATTGTCCAAAACTGTTTGATATTTGTGACTGAGACCTGAGTTCCAACCATTTGAATCATTATGTTATCTGATTCATCAACATCCGCGAATGTGCCTATCAAGTTCTTCGATCTAATATTTTTGAGCGTTCTCTTGAAGTAGCTTCAGAGACTGTGAGGAAGTGCGAGGACAAAGTCTAGGTACAGTCCTCGAGCCGTGAGAACAGTCGCTTGACGCGCATTATCCTCGTATATAGTCGAGTGGATCTCTCCCTTCCTGCAGCCACCGTCTGTATCCGACAAGCTGAAGACGGGTCATGGCAGAGGAGGCATTTCACGGCGGAGCCATTCCTTCCGCGGGGTCATGGTCTAGAAATTTCCTAAACACGTCTAGCAACCCCTTCGACTACGGTCCTGATTTAATTGAAGCTAATGCATAGGGGTGACGGTCGTAGAAGTCGCCCGGGTGGTCCTGTCTAGATCCTTTGGCTAATTATGATGTATGACTCCGTTTTGTTACCACTGCCAAATCAGATATTACATTATATATATACCTAAATACCCGCTAAAATACCTTGTTGTACCTATACAACGTAGAGACAGATGCTGTGTTATCAGTCTGGAGATCTTCTCTTCGATCAGTAGTACAGTAACTTGACTTTAAGGAAATCGAGTTCAGTTTCAAGTCCTTCCTTGTTCACGGTAACAGGATGGACTGGTATGAGTATTATACTCACAGAGCTACGTAGAACCTGTTTTAAAATTGCTTTAAGGTATCGTCGGGGCAGACAGTAGCCTTAAACTCATGGGATGATCCTCAATACGAAATTTCTGATCCGGTATAGGGTATGGCGGAAATCGGTAATCGTTCCGATATACTTTCAAGACTGTGCAACCATCTGGTGCCGGTACCCCAAACCTAATCTAGAATCCTTAAGATTACACGTCCATATGGTGGTTCGTTAATTACTTTGAATTTACCGAAAGGTTCCGGTTAGGAGCTTCTGGCGACCTTTCGAAGACCCTGCTGCAGGGACGGGACGCGGCCCTAAAGCGCGTTCATCGATGGCAAGTCATCGCGAGACTCGACTGATGTCTATAGGTGAGATTTTGGAGCCTCGCGACGAATGCGAGATCGAAGCGGCTGCCAAGGATTGTAAAGAGGCCGGAAGACCACCCACGCGGAATCCCCGCGATTCTCTGCGATACTACGCGATGCGGCTTGCCGATAGAATCTATGCGGATTTATGACTCGCGCATACTTTACGGTCGTGACTTTTTTCTCGCCGATGCAGCAACTCTGTTTACCTTTCGTCTCTATACGCTTCAGTCTCATCTCCGTTTACCTGTAGCCAGCAGCCTGCAGGCCCTGGGAACTGCAGTTGCGAGTATCTTGGAGCGGAATGTTTACTGCGTATAGGTTTATTGAACGTATGTGAAAATTGCTACACTTAGATTCTTCAACTTTTTATCAGTTTTCTTTGTGACGGCTTGGGACTGTTAAAGTACATGTATATATAGCAGTATATCACGTATGTATATTGCAGCTAAGTATACCCATTCGTTCATCTTTAGGGGTATAAGCTCGATATGTTTTCATGCTGCATGCAGCATCAAGTAGAGTCTGTCTATGATTTTTTGAACCATCTTGACGAAATATTTCTTACGACCCACGCCAGCTAGTTTATCAAACAAACCGATAATCTTCCAATCGAGAAGACTATTCGATAGTGATTCGTGAGTTTGAATGGTGGGTAAAAAATTGTACGTAATTAACGGATGTTTGTCGAAGCCACAGAGATCTTCTGTGATTGGTGACGATCAGGAAATGACTTTCGACGGATAGGTACATTTTCTCTAGTAACAACATAAATTCTGGATTTACTATACACCGGCGAACAAGTCTAATTAGATTAGCGATTATCGTGGGGGTGATGTGGCTACCGAAGTACAAAGTATATAGTTGACTTCACTCAATTAGACGAGATCAATAAAAATATCAACGAGCGTGTTGGATGCCAATGAATGAAAAATAAATTTTCATTTACAGTCCACATTTTTCTCGAAGAATTCAACATTCCGGAGATCTGCTGCAGAGATTTTTGTGAAATCCTCTTCACAATATGCCTATCGAAGTTGATAGAATGCATAAACTTGGACAAAGGTGTAATTGTGGCGGATTTTTGAGCGTAAGTCAAGTTATCGGACGAGAGTTGTCAACCACCTCAAGCCTGAGTCTCTTGTATATTGAAATTCGAGATTATTGGTAGGAGGTAAATCAGATTAGGTTCATTACTAACGATTACCACCGAGTACAAGGCGACCGACGAGAGGCGTACATAAAAGAAATAATGAAACTTTTTCAAAGCCATAACTCGAGTATCGGCCAAACGGTCTAGTTATATGGTTCGGTTGCAGCGATCATTCGAGTTTGCATAATAGACTTAAAAGCTTTCCGAGTTGAGGACTGGAAAAGGCCTTGGCAGAATAAGTCGGTTAATTATATTCGAAAGTTTGAAGTATCTGCAAGGTCCAGTGCAGATTTTATCCAGACGCTGGATTACCACAGAAGAGAGAAACGCGTGGTTTGTTGTTCGCTAAATAAGAAATTCGGGTAGCAGCCCTTTACAGATCCCGGATGAAGTAAGCTGAAGGTTGTGTTGCAGTTCAAAGAAATCGGCACTTGCTACAAAGAGGCTTTCTTCCGGTGCAGCACCAACGCTTTATAGAGCAGGTTCAAGTTTCTACTGAGACGTTCAAAGAACCGAGGCGGCTTTCAGGTACAGTACGGAATACATACGTACGTGTATAGAAAACACGTATATATGTAAACCGTAAGCATGTATCTATAATTCGGTATACAAGCGTACAAGCCAAAGTATTTCTGTAGTCAACGCGGGCGCGAAGAATACTTCGTTACACCCTCCGGAAAATATAATATTCAGGTTGTAATCGCGTTCGCTTTAAGCCTCTACTTTATGGTAACGTTGTGAATACGCGGTGAGCAGGTAAAGTTGGTTGTTCGTTGACCAAGAGGACTATAAAATTCCGAGAGTATCGTATCTAATAACTCCACGACTAGATTAGGCCTGCAGTAGACTCGGTTTCCCTATAATACTTATATTTGACACTTTACGAGCGATTTTCTGATTTCAAGATACCAACGATCCTCATCCGGGAACATCATCCACTATATCGAAATATTCCCGCTACGATCGAGGTTCGCAGCTGTCCAGGTATATAACTTATTATGTACAACAAAGATCTATCTTGATCTATTTAACAAATATAAAAATTTCCAGCTCACACCCGCATTCTTTAATTCCTCTCCTCGTCCAGCCGATGATTGATATTAGGTAGACAGAAACCGTTTCAATATACCAAAACTCAAATCAAATCAAATCAAATTCAATGTACCAATACCAAAATTATCAAAATAAAAAATCAATAACGAACTCTAGGATCTCCAAACTAGATACAAACAAGTAACAAATCGATGAAAGATCGATTGTGGAACAATTTTATCGCTCTATCGGATGTGGTAGATGTTTCATTCCGCAGTTTAGTGATAAGCTGATAAAAGTTAAAAAAAATCGATGCAAAATGATGCGAAGTTGGCAAAGCCTACCACGATGACACGAAGTGGGGTCCACTCGTGAGGATGCATGTAGAATACAGAGATAGGTATGTAAAGGTAAACGCGCACACTTGACAGACCCGGATGCAGCCGAGCAAGATATTACTGGACAACTATATCGACGGGTTTGTATCTGCATATTACGAACCGAGAAACTCGGAGTGTTTACGGTGCATCTTGAGCTCCCATCTTGTCCTGAATCACGGGGCTTAACCCAGGGTAATCGGGTATACGAACTGAATTGGTGTGTAATTTGAGTAAATCGTTTATTCCTCGTGCAAATGTCTCAATGAAACGAACCTGGGGTTGTACATAACAGATACGTAGTTTACGAATTCTGCAGAGCTTTGAGCCGTTCTAATAGATTTTGCCATGGGTATACGTATGTATGTAGATAAATGTTATATACTGAAGCAATTCTTGAGTTTAGCTTTGTAATATACGTTCACCCCTTTCCGCTTATAGTTCGAGTTCAGCCAAACTTTGGCAAACTACAAGGGTCGACAGTAGTAATAATCATGTTTCAAGAAGTTGGCAACGAGATCTAATCCCGACTTCGGATTGGTCAGCCTGTTGATTTACGTAACAGATTGGGCAATGGACGTCTGGGTTACATATACGCGTCCAGACTGTAAGGCAGGGGTAAATGAGGCGCGACCGTTGTTAAGGGGGTGCCTATCAATACGAAGCACCGAGAGTTTGGTCAGCATTCCACCTGAACGGGACCGTGTTAATTAATGAAATCGCAGGCCACCGTACGAATTAATAAACCCTTAGTAATGGAAAACGTCGTTTACGGTCACCTGCCTCATGGGAACGTGTTGCCCACAGGCTGGCGACTTGTTCCAATGAACTGGTATATACGTGGACCGTTGTGGCTACTCGGGGTGTACACACAACCCGAGTTCCGAAACATCATATTATTATATTATTTGCAAATCCATTGCAGAAATTTGTTCTTCGCAGTTTCTGATTAATTCAGCGAATGAATATCCGAGTATGAGAAAAAGCTGTGAGTAATTAGAATGAGGAAATAGCCGGTGAAATATTAGCTCGAAAAAGTGCTGTACAATTTTTATCAGATGATCCAAACTCGGATGCAGCTGGTTGATGGGCCGTGAAATACAAGCGGCTCTTGACGCCATTCCCACTCACCGAGGAGCAAGGCTTATTGCACGTTAAACCGTCTTTAATCATAATTTAAGACAATGGTACTCTTAGTACATACGTGTAAGTATCTGAAATTGCGCGTGACGAATGAAAGTGAGAGAGTCTTGGGGTACTGCGTTATGAATACCTACGTATATCACGATCTACACGTACAGGCGTTTAGCTAATACATTTACGGGATGTAGGTAGTGAATCCGCAAATGCACTTGGTTAAAATTGCCAGTATAAATGGCAGAGAAGAATTGCACTGGCCACCGCAGTAGCAGAGATGGAAATTACGAGTGTAATCTGATTAATAATTATGGGGGTTGTGCACTATGAGCTGCTACGGGCCTAATAACTACCACGGCACGACAATTAGCAGGGGACCCCTCTAACTTACAACTCGCGTGATTATGGAACTGTTAATGGGAGTTACATTACCTTGCCAACCTGCAGGTTATCACTTGATAATATTTAGTGCGCTTGGTAACCCTGGCGATTTATAGTCATGGGATATTTAACGGACTCGGCAAGCCTGGCGCAACAAGGTACCACCGTTTCATGAGTTGTATTATACCATTTAGAACTTCTTATTGGAATAGGTCCACGTGCGAAACACATGGAGAAACGAAGAAAATCTATCGAGTACTACCTACAGGTTCCAAGAATTTTCGTCACCAAAATTTCGATCTTTCGCAGAATAATACAGTTCGTTAAAATTTAACAAAAAATGTCGCCCACTTGCTGCGAAAACATCTTATCCTTGTAAGGACATGATTTTTAATTGGTTTGCCGTATCTTGGAGGTAAAACGCAGCAAAAAATTTGTTATAAAAACTCGTACGCTCGGGCGAAACACGACTTGTCTTGTCAATTTCAATATCGCATAATTAATGCAAATTGCTAGTTCCAGACAATAATGATTGAGCTGAAACTTTTTCATTGCTTGATTTTTCTCATTCGTTTATCGCTCATACATATGAACGATGATGTCTCGAGATTTGATTATTGACAAGTGTTATTTGAGGCTAGTCAAGCAGTCAAAACACCTGTTCTCAGCTATGGTTTCCCAAAAGCAGATCTAAACACTTGTCAATGATTATGGCGCGTTGATTTGACCCTGCCATGGGTGGCACCTGCTCAATTATATATTTCATTGATGCGGTAATTGAGTAGGTTGGCCGCCGTCGTACCGTGACCGATTGATAACACATAAGCTTTCTTTACGCTTCCTACATGCGCAGAAGAGCCAACTTCTGTATAATTTATTTTTTATACCACGAGAATTAACAGAGCGTGTATAAACTGCCGTTTCAGTAGCAGATGTCACCGTGGGACACTTGCAATTTGTTCTTGAACCAAAATTCATACACCTGAACCGTTTTTTCGCGAAATTGTGATGATTAACCTGTAGGTACCTAAATATGCTGGAATTTGTCTTAGAAATTCTATGCGAGATGCTGTAGCGCGAAAGGGGAAATTTTCTTATCTCGTACTTTCGATCAATCTCTTACGATGGGAAAGGCGGGCTGACAGATACTAACCAGTTGCTCGTCGCAGAGCAGGAAAGGTGTATTATACTAGTCTTAATACGGTGTCGACAGGATCTCACGGTCGCGTAGCCCTTTCTTGCCGACGTACCCTAATCATAATTAAAATACATCTACCTAATTGCGCGGCAGTGACTTCATATTTGTATTCAACGATGTTTCTGGCGCCGAGTCCTGGAGCCTCATCTTGAGCTTTATTCATCAAATTTGACTGATTGTAAAGTAGAAGATGTGAACAAACATTTATCTCACTCCTAGAACTCTAGGGCTGATCCGTACAGTTTGAAAGATCTAAGATATTCACTCTTCCACAATTTGTATGATCCATCACTTTGAAGTTTCAAAGGAAATAGCCCAACCGATTAGAAAATGTAATATGGAGTTTGATACCATCTCAATGAAAATTCTCGGCATCGAAAGGTACGCATTATTGATTTTGCATGGCGATATCTTTGAAGGTAGGTATTTCGCGGCAATTTCCAAGCTCTCTATACTCACCGGTGCTACAAGAATGATTTTTCGTTTCTCGAGTGTTCCCCGATCACCGGGAATCAGGATTCTTGCAATTCCTAATAAGAGCATCCTCGCTTTCAAAACCTATACCAATAAAAGGTTATCCTACATTTTGTAGAATATAAAAAAAGAACACAGGATTCATCGATCCAAAATTTACCGCACGTAGACCAATGCTACTCTCAAGATTGAGCGAGTACCCTAATTGAACCGGAAGTGTTGTTTACTTGAAAAAAACTTTTCAGTTTTATGGATACAAGCAGGTTTTATGAACCTGTTATTGGCAGACACGTGTACGTACATAATACATGTAGGTACACAAACTCTACGGGTTTTGGTACATAAATTTGTATCTCGTCTTGTAAAGTCAAGCCAAGTGAAATGGTAGGTCAGCGTTTACCGATAACAAATAAAAACGATTTTAAACCTCGCGATAAAGAGTCGATGAATTCCTACAAATTGCTTGGGTTTTATACCAATGAGAGATTTCTAGGTATCTATCGATATTATATCCGCGTACAATCAGAGACTCGCGATTCAAAGACGTACCGGTATTTTTCAATCAATGACGCTGCGTTACTCAGGCGTCGGCGTATGTCAAAGTGAAACGTACTACGTTGACGCGGTACTGAATGTCTCTGACGAGTTCCGGGGAAATGATACCTTTGAGACGGCTTAGCCAGGCCCTGGCCTTGGTTCCCGTCGAGGATCGCCGAGGAACGTCAAGGAGGATTTCTCCGTACAACTTCACCGAGGATGGCTGTCTAAGAAGCAGCTGTATACACACATCGACGTATAAAGTCGAGGCTGCTCACGTAGAAGATTCACCAATACATGAACAAAGTGGTTGGCGATGAGGTTGAAGAAAGTGGGGATGAATGGCGGGGCAGTCGTTAGCGGCCTGAGGCACGGCCGCCATATTTTATTACTTAAACGGCATGCCAAGGAGGTTGTTTGTTGGTTAAACAAGGAATTAATGCCGGCCAGATCTATCATTACCGAGTCTTGTTCCGAGGCTCGTTCCACACAACGTTAGGCTAGCCTCCAGGATCCCGACGATCGCCTTTATGCAGTGAGCTACCACGCCACCCTGGTGTCATACGATGCCGAGGCTGCCGCCATCAGCAACCCTTCTCTGGGGTACAGGAAGTACGTAATGGACGTCACAGCGACGTCTCCAGACGGCTTCTGTTTTCCTTCTCTCAAAATACATCATAAAGTGCGGGAGTGCTGTGCAGCGTCGCGACGCCCTAGACCTCAACCGAGTAGGTACACTAGCATGGCGTCTTCAGTCTGACATGACTTCTGTTTTTTCCCCAGTCCATTTCTGGAACTTATAATAATCAGTCATGGAGGAAAGTATGAGTTGATATCACGGTTACATTAGGGCTAAAATTGTAACGATGTAATGTGTTTTTTTGATATTTGTTTTGCCCCTGTTCTTCTCTATTTTCACCACTTTCAACACCAGTGGTTAGTGGTCGGAGAGAGTCTTGTAAAAAAGTCAATACCAACGTCAAGAGGATCTCTGAAACTTCCAAGCCTAGAGAAGAGAATTTATTTAATTCAGGTACAGTGGAAACTTCGAGTAAGTACCACCGTGGCTCAACTATAAAGAGACTGGAGACGTACCCGAGATAAGTAATTGGCTTTGCAAGATATCCCCGGGCACGTATGTGGACAAAGTGATGTATGTACGAGTTGAAAAATTCCTTGGTAAAACCTATTTCATTACCGATATAACCTTTTTACAACTGTATGTTAAGAGAATTCAGTTATGAATTATGACACAGCTCAATCTAGCTAGACTTTTTCAGCTGATCGTTGCGGATTGAAAATATTATCCCCTCTGTAGCTATTATGAAAATTTTTCTTGATTTGAGGCAACCTATAATAAGATTTTTGATAGTCTTTGAAAAAATTTCAGTACAACGAACTCGGTTTCAGTTTCTGACGAGTCTCAACACGTGTGTGGTCATTTTTTTTCTTCCTCTTTGTTTATGGGTTGTTTTTTCTTCTTGTTTGCACATCGCGTAACGCGTTGAGAAAAAATATTATCTTAGTCTGCCCAGTTTAGCATCGCGCAGCTTTACTTCATTCATTATTATAGATGTCTGCGGTGATTAGTGAAAGAGATAAGAATATCTCAATCAACTCGGAGTTACGCCTCTCATTTCTCATTCATCTACATACCCAGTGGGTTTTTTAACATCGATGGCTAATTATTCAATTCGTTCGACTCGAAGCACAACTTTTACGGATCGTTGGCGGTCAGTTCCTAAATTTTTATAGGAATTTTACGTCCATTGAATCTCCTTTTCTTCTTCTATCTTTTTGCAATTTTTCATACGTTGATTATTTTACTCACAAAAACTGGCAATCTCTCTGCACAATACCTTATACTTGCCCACGGTTATCTTGTCTACAAATACGTCTGTGCAAACTTCGGTTGCCGATTGATAATTCACAGGAACTTTATACACGACTGCAGAATTATCGTCATACGTATTGATAATTTCTGGCACGAGGGCGAAGTGAGACAGGCGTTACGATTACGTGTTTCTTTTTTAAACATCGCACGATATATGGGCTGCATTGTAAACAATTCCTCGGATTATTATCGGCGCTGTTATTTTCGAGGTATTCTCGTCCCCCGGAGTCCATTCGTGGTACATGTAGGCGGTAGGTGGATGGTGGAGTCTATATTAATATTATACTGTATGCCAACGAGCCATAGTAAGACGTGTCTTATTCTGGTTGACGGTAAGTGGTCTGGTTAACCAAAGCTGTGAAGAAATCCTCGGGTATAGTCCTGAAAATCCTGATCACGGTTAATCCTAGCCGCCTCCACGCTTTTCGTGTATGACATTTTTTATCCGGCTCAGGCACGTCGCGAACGTTTTTCACAAATTTAACGATACACTTTGCATTCGAGCCTGGGTATATTTTGTTCTAGTTTTCTCTCATATTCGGTATTCAAAATCCTTAGGGAATTTTTAAAGGACTACTTGAGTCAACCTTGCAATTATAGAAAACGTGAAGAACAAGTGCAACAACCGGTTCCGCAGCGGCAGGCCGCCCAATTGAATTATCAAATCGTCCGAAATCAACTGGAACACCTGCCCGTAGACAAGCTCGTTCTCCTAACAAGGGTGTAATAAGCGCCATCTCTCCGGTTCTAAGTTGCGTTCCAGAGCCAAGGCTGGGCACTTTGTCCGCCACCGACTTGATTGTATGTTAGTTTTACAAACGAGGGGCTATCCGAAGGCCTGGACAGGTGCCGGCGCTGTCGAGCGTCAGTCAAACTCGGCCACCCCGTACTTCGTTCGTCTCAATCTAATAAACCGCTTTCGAAACAGGGTGAGCTTGCGTCTCTTACATTCTGAGTAAAGTCTCTGAATAACGATATCAAACCTTGTTCAGGTGATAAAAAAATTTGAAAAATGTCAAGTATACCTGAAATAACCTAAATTATTGAAAGAAGGACTAAATCAATCTAATCCAGCTAGATTTTCTAATACGGAGACGGAGGTTTCGACAGTTGTGTTTTACCCCCATCAGAGGCTGTTTATTGTTTCAGAAATTACGAACAATACAAAAATTTTAATCATAATCCTTATCCAGAAGGTTTCAAAGACATAAAAACTGGTACTGTGCAGATCTTTTGATTGTCATAGAGTGAAAACCATTTTCTGATTCTAGTGAATTACAGTTTGAAACTATTACCAATGAATATTGAGGATTTGGATGAGGAACCAATTGAGGAACAACAATAATGCCTCTGATGAGGGTAGAACATCACTGCCGAAACGTCAGGCAACTATATTTAATAATTTTGCTTGACAAGATTGATTCAGTCCTTCTTCTATTGTACAAGTCCGAGTGTTGACTTCACATAAATTATATTGATCTTTTTCGTGTAATATAATCTGAGTGATCAACCGTCCAAGTCAGACGAATTTTCCAGGAAGAATCTTGACCAAAGAAGAAACGAATATCTGCCATTTGACTGTTCTATGAACAGTCTGAACATTATTTGACCGTGTAATTAAAATCGGTGTGTAGCAACGACCAATACTTGTCGATGTAAACTGACGCGTCTTTGAGGTGCGAAATGCTGATAGCTTATCGGGCACGGTTCTTATCTTCAGCAATATCAGTATTGCAGCGTTTGCATATTAGCAGCTGCCCCTGTACCTACTGATACGTAAGATCGCAGCCTACTTAGGTACTTCGGTTACAGTATGACATGGAGTAGGTAATAAAAACGTAGTGGAATAATATTTTTTTCTTACTCTTATTACGTTTTTACAAAATGACGTAATACCTCGACACGTACATACGGTTGAAGGAGACTCGGCCGTTGTTGAAACATTATTAAGTCGTTGGGTATCTTGGCAAAGAGCTCGCAGTTATGCAGCGTTATTCAAGTGTCCATAGATCTTTAGTCAGCAGTCGGACTCGCTGTTCCCATACGTATGAAATAAGTGGGACGAATTTATGTAGGTTCATTCGTATGGCGTATACATATACTTCGGTATGTTTCAACTGCAGAAGAGTTTCTTCGCCTTTAGAGAATAGGCACCTATATACCTACACCCGTACCTACGCATGCTCAGTTACCTTTCAACTCGCAGTGATTTAAGGATCTTGAACTTGAACTGTACGGCTCAGTTCCTAAGCCGCAAAACTTGCGTTGGTATAACCCAAGGGTATATATCCACCTTACCCGGGTTACGAGAGTACCCGAGCGCCCCGGTGTAATTCAGGCTTGTAGAATCGCTGGCTTGATGTGATCCGGTCTTTACGTAATTGTGGGTTATTCGACCGTTGCGCGAAAGAGTTTTGCGAAAAATTCGCAGCCGTCTCGTGTATACGCGGGAGCCTCTCACGCCGGGAGAGGAGAGGAGAGCCCATAGGAGACTCTGGACGGAGGCTGGAGAGAAGAGAGAAGAGAGAAGAGAGAAAGAGAGAGAGAGAACGGTTATCGGCGAACTCCTCGACCCAGGGACCACACCGCGAGACCACCGTGCTCGCCCCAGGGCTTCTTGGCTAATGCATCCTCGATCAAACATCGGCGTGATTAACTGCGTAATCAGTCCCCCTATAGTCCCCCCCCCCCCCCTTCGATCTTCGCCCCATTTCCGTCCCTTGCTGTTCGATCACCGATCGCCAATCGCCAATCCCGAATATCGCGATTTAATTCAGACATTCTGTACCCCAGGGATAGGTAGCAACTTCAGTTCGTATATAATATGAGTTACGGTTATAACTGAGGTGAAATTATTGAGTAAGATCTTAGGTCAGGTTTTGGCGGATTAGACTATTTGCATAAGACTCGAGTTCCACGGTGTATAGTCTGTTGTAGACACAGTGTCAAGTCGGTCACTGAGATCATCCGGTCGAAGGAGAGAGTGGACGATTACGTCACTACGGAACTATACTCGAGCTTCGAACCGAATGAATCACGATGCCTATAGTCTAGCGTCTAGCCCAAGATGCAGCAGTCCCAACTTCTTCGTCTCTTTGCTAGTTATTTATGATACCCCGACGTACAGATTTATTAAAATTATAGTGATTTGATGATCGGTTGTCCGCCTGAGGAAGATTATTAAAGGAGATCTCTTCGAACGTCGGGGGAGGGCTCCGACGGTCGTTTCTTCATCCGACGGAATATCCGTCTGTCCGTCTCTTCCTACGCTGAGAACCCCACTTAAGTGTGATATATTAAAGGTATTGGAGATTTCTTTGAAACGAGCGTAACCCCGGAGACACTGCAGTGTATCCTATATTTCTGCAGTGAACTTAGATCAACGTTTCTATACGTGCATCGGTTTCAAAACTACCGGTAATATCTACACGGCTTTTACAGCGAATAAAACGCTCAAGAAACTCGATTATCGGACTATCCGATATCCTCAATAACGTACTTCAATAATCTCGATATTCTGCAACCATCACTGCTGTAGTTGATCTATCTTAAATCATCATAGTTCAATGACGGAGTGAGGTAACTAACGACACATTCTCAAGCAAAGAAGAAAAGATCCACTATAATTATTACACAGAAATTCCTAACCGATATTTATAGTCTTCGATTTGTCGATTGGTTTAATAATTGATCCTCTCACAAGGAGGAGGTGGTATATGAGACTATGAGCTGGGTCGAAATGAAATATTCAGTAACGTGTTCCTGACTGTTCGACAAGCCCTTGAATCACACAGGTAAGATAAGATGAGTTCCAAAACTGCGAAACTGACAGCGATGAATATTGGAATGAAAAAAGAAAAAGCTATTTCGGGCCTATAAGATCCAATTCTACTATCTACTCTCATGGAATAAAAATCCACTCAAGATCAATGTGAGGAAGTTTTCCTCGGAGTTATTTGTTCCTTGGCTATAGTCAGGTTATGAGGCAATTGTCCCGACGATCCCAGCATCCCTTGCTAACGAGACCTCGTGGTGCAGGGCCTCAATTATGACGTAATAGAGGCGGCTTCAGGCTTCGGTTGCAGCAGGCTTAAAGGTCCCCGCGTACCGTACGCTATATAATACATCGCGGACCACGTCAAGCTGTATCATTATTTCTACACTGTGGTTAGCCTAGTATTCCAAACTGGGTATGTGTGTAACACGTTTGTATGTATAGAAATACTCGGCTATTCGGTATTTGCTGACATCGAAACGATATCGCTTCAGTTCACCGGATTCAGTGATTCCCAACCGCAATCGGCTGCAGTTATACTACATCAACGAACACGTACCAATACGGATTATTCCCCCAGAATCTTCATCCGAGTTAGACGTACCTAATTCTCTGTACTATTTTTCTATGTGCCATCAGGAATGTTTCAATCTATAAGAAAGTACACGAGCTCATATCGCGCAACGCTTATTCTATAAACGAGTTGGATTACATGTGAGAATGATAATTCACACTTGGTGTGCTAGTGACAGTAGCATCTAGCTTGTCTTATGCTATGCCATATGTACAATGTGGATTGTGTTACGCGGGCGACATTTGATCGTCAGACTTATACAATTAAATAAATAGGTTCAATCAAACTCGGGCGTTGAAGGTTGACCCTATTTACTGGTAATAATTCAAGGTCGTTTCGCAACATTTGCAGCTGTTATGACTTCGAGGAACAAATTTCTCGTTATAGTTTTCAGTTCCACAATGATATACTGTACCTACATACCCACAGATATATTGTTGAGGAAAATATGACGAAAGGTATACATACTGACGAAGGCTCCGCCGGTCTACCGCAAGACCGGTAAACGGTTCTCGAAGGGAGGAGACTGGGCTGTGTATCAAACGGACAATTTCCTAACTCCCTGTCGTATATATACCCATCTGAAGTAGGCGTGCATTTAAAATTCCCCGAAACACCAGCCTTGGAGGAACGGTTCCTTTTCATTTATCACTTGTGTCTAGTATACATAGACAAAGATCGATTTTTTCAAGTACAAAGGCAACATAACTCAATAAAAATAAATAAACATATTATCAATTAGAATCAAGATTTTCACACGATTTCGTTCAATGATCTATTTCCGCTGCATTTCTTCGAACCGAAAGAGTAAGAAAAGGTCACCGATCATTGGCGTGGGTGAAGAGTGGCCGTCGCGACGCTCCGGCGACGGAGGGATCTGTTGAGACGCCTGCAAAGACGGCGATTAGGTTGGGTACCACGTATATCTATAAGGTTTGTTCGAAGTCGCGATGTGCTGACAGCTCCATTCCTCGACGGATCGGTTATGCCTTGGGTATAGTACGTAGTCGGTATAACGATATGAGCCTGGAATTTTGGAGAAGTAGTTAAATTGGTTGTAATCGCAGTTTAAAACCACTTGGCGTACCACGCGACAGATATCTCCAGGGCGCATCTCGATATTTGAATGCTTAACGCGCAGGGTTCGCTCTTGGCTTGGCATGCGGCGCCGGAGAAAATCTTCAATATCCCAATACATTGCCAGGGAATATTTTTATTACACTCTGAAGTTTAATTCCTTTCCAAGATACCTTACGTAGAATGATCGTTCCGTGCCTGCGGTGTATTATATCTACAGATACGTATAAGGAAATCGGTATTTGGCCTCAACGTCTGCAGCTTCAAGTTGAAAATTTAAGATTTTCTCAAAGAAAGATATACCTACGTGTAAAGGAATTATTCAATCTTCCACAGGTCATCGCTGAGCTGTTTAGTAGAGAAGAAGAAGAAGAAGAAAAAAAAATTGAGTATGCTATAGTACGGAGTATTGGTACCCTATTGCAATATTTGCGGACCAATTACCTGTTGCTAAGATAATGCATCCATCCAAGCGGTAATGGCGAAGTCACGAAGTGCGGGGCACGCCACAAGCCCGATCGGATAGAAACCCGTGGCAACTGATCGTTGCAGAAAAAGGCAGGATTCTAAAGCCCGTATTACACGTTGGGTATAAATCGAGTTCTCTGAAAAGCGAGCTACAACGTTTTTGCATTAGCATTAAAGCTGCCCGAGTCGCTCGTTTGCCGAGGAAGCAACGGGAAATTATTTTCTACCAAATTTGAAGATTATACTGAAATCAAAGTCGTCAATTTGGGATTTGACACAAAGTCGAGTACTCAACGGTGGAA
Source organism: Ametastegia equiseti (assembly GCA_963989295.1). Classification (NCBI taxonomy): domain Eukaryota; kingdom Metazoa; phylum Arthropoda; class Insecta; order Hymenoptera; family Tenthredinidae; genus Ametastegia; species Ametastegia equiseti. The sequence goes on along the minus strand of OZ022389.1, from coordinate 12,431,923 downwards.
TAGAAATTCCTCCCCTTTTCAAAAAGATTCCGAGTAATATTATTTTCAACCTTCGTAAATCTCACTCGCTCGCAAATCAACAAGTACGAATTATAATTGCCAATTTCTGGCATTCAAACTGAATGCAAAAGCTTTTGAGGCTTGAGATAAAAGTCAAGATTTCTGTAGGCGGTGGCAATTAAATGGATTTCCAGTATATACCCTCTTGGTATACGTCGCGGTTTCGTAACGGGATTCACGAATGACGACACGAGTTCGATCTCCTGCAATAAGCTCCTGCACTCTCCGTATGGTTGTAAAAGTATTTTTAAAGAGTTTGGGAAGGTTCATGACGCGGTTACTGAGGGTCAATTACCGTTCGGCTCACCAGACTATGCAAAGTAATTGCTTCTTCGGATGGGACGCGACTTCGTCAACCAATCGGCGAATGACGATCTCACCTCGGCAAAAACAATTATAAAAGTTTGCCGATCGCCACTTAACCTCGAGGGCGCCAAGCGACAACAGCAATGGGCGGGGGGGCCCTGGAACGTGAACTTTAACCTTTTGGGAACCTGGGTCGTCATCGCAACTGGCCCCAGAGCTTATGCGAGTTCTGCTCGATAAACCCATGATCAGAATGGATACAGACAAGAGAGAAATTCAGCGGAACTTTCGAGTCTCAATTTCACCGAGACTCCCAAGAAAAGCTTCTCCTCTTCCAATTCCTCCCTTTTCTATGTATCTCGCATGCATAGAAGGTATAGTAATATGTGCGAACCATCCAGGTAATTCAAATACCAAATAGGACCTTTTCATTCAATTTTATCGATACCGAATACCATTATAAAGATCTTGACTTGGCTTTTGAAACGAAGGCTTGAAGTTTTCATGAGAGAAACATAGAAATATGTATAGCATACCTTTAAAGAGGCTTTGCGACCATTAGTACCAGCGCACTCAGTGACTAGTTGCAGAACTTGACGTTTCTATTCAGCATCGATCAAGACATAGCGCAGGTATGCCCGGCGTTGTTTCTTTCGCGTTGTATATTGTGTATGTGGCTATTTCACTTTGGCGTTCGTATAGGCTAGACAGAAAAAAATAGTCCAAAGATTTGACAAGGATTTATGATCAACGCGGACCAGTTATACCTGTGTATGTATTACGTACCAATACCAATACCTGAGTTGCGTGTTTGAGTCGCGATGAAGTGTTTTTTTTACGAGCCATAACGCAACGTACGCAGAAACTGGAACGTTCGGGACAATCGGTACGATCAGATTTCGTCGTAGGCGATAAACGTAACGTCTAGATCAGAGGTTTTCGTTACAGTATATACCTAAAGGCATTTTACTTTCCAAGGGCATGATTATTTTTCATACTTTCACCCGGACTTTGTTCCATAATATTTTTTAGAAACCATTTTCTTTTTGCTGTTTTTTTTTTTTTTTTTTTTCAATTTTTCCCACCCAATAAAGAGAGTATTTCAAATTCGTAACCGCGGGGCTGTGAACGTCCTGAAAATTCCCGATGTCGAACGGTAGCTGCTCGTTAGCCCTGCACACTTGCAGCGGTATAACTACGCCGTGCAGTATTTTGAAGGCAGTTTAGTATCACGAGAGCCGATAAATCTCAGCCAATTCCTCCACTCCGTGAAGACGAGACTCCCGGTACCATGAGATGCACACTAACACGTATACTCGAGCACGCGAGAGAGGAGCACATCCACCGATACATGTATGCGGATACTATCGTTAATGCATGTGTGTAGATGAACACCGATGTATGAGTCCATACAAAGAAGTGACTAACACGATTCACCACGAAGGAGAACACACCTTTGGGTCGTGCGCGAAATCTACTATCGGCAAATCAACGTCATTCTTAATTATCACCCTCGCTTTCGGTGGGGGCTGGTCTTTGCCCGAGGGAGACTACCTATAAGTATATAGGCATTATAAACGCAGTGCGTGTGCTGCTAAAGGGCAATATATTATAATGTTATACCCTATATATGGTGAAGAAGAAGCTTTGAGACATCCGGATTCGTATATAAGAAGACCGCACCGGATGAAAAACGCGGGTCTTCAAAGTCAATTTGGGGATATTAGAGATGGGTGGGTGGCGTTAAAACAGGAACGTGCGACCCTCGGTGCGGTTCGTTGATTTTCAACATGGAATAAATTCATTCTGGAAGTGATAAGGACAGGTAGTGGATGATTAGTTGGCTCGCTTGCGATGCAACGGAAGAGTGGCGGTATGGTTATACAGAAAACAACTTAATTCAGGTAGGTACTCGATGTTTTTCTTGAAGTCAAAACTAACTGGCTCAAGCGACGAGGCTATAACAATCCTTCCACCAAAGAACAATGCTGAGGTAAATTAAAACGTACCGCCATGAACGGCCATTTTTCTGTGATAATTACCGGAAGTGAGCTCTTTTCTTTGGAGATCGAGATAAGCGGCACGACTCGCCAACCAACAACTAACAACCAACAACCGGCAGCCCAGCAGCTAAACACGATCAGTCATTCGTTCTTTCTGTAAGAAAAAAAGGAGGGAGAATTTCTTTTTTATATACTCGCGCCCCGCTGGTTCCAACTTCCGGTGAAGCGACCATCTTGATTCCGTTCGTTCTTACTATAGTCGACTATACGTACACCGGTCTTTACACTGAAATCTAATTCTCCTGGCGGACCGATCTTCCCGATTTCGTCTATACGAGTTGCTCACGATTCACGCGCGGCGGTATAGACTTGGCCGTAAGTAAGTTAGTGTTCGTGTAACCGATCAGATCCTATTCAGTAATAGCACCGTGACTATATAAAGTGCGAAGTAAACCGTTCTTGAACCTCATATTTCTCTCGTATTCAGTCGAATATTAGCTATCGATTTACCGGGTGAAACTGATACGAGGAAGGACATTATAGGATATCAATTTCGTCGAAGTCGATAAGATTTTTGCGATATATCCTACTTGACTTGTCTTTTATGAATATTTGAGATGACAGGCGAAATAATTGATCGTTGCCTCAAACTCATTCGTGTAGAACACGAATACGAGCAAGACATTGCCATGTTAGCGTGATATTGCACGGTAGAATGAAAATTGTTGGTCTGGGATAGAGAAGTGTTAATAAGAGGACGATAGGAGTTGGTTTTATGGTTTATTTCTTGTATTTTGAATGGCAAGGTTTCAGAAAAGGCATAAAAATTTATTGTAGTTTTTTATGCATTGACAAGTTTTCTCGCTGGGTTAGCAATTATGTTTTTTTTTTTTCATCCAGCATCCATAATTGCTAGAAGCTATGAAAAGTCTGTACCTACCCAGGGCCTGGCTGTGTGATGCGAAACTTTGTAGAAGCTAATTGAACAATTAGAGGTAATTAAAAGAAGTACGAAGCCGAGTCTAATTGGCCGGTACCTCAAACAGACGCGCACGAGTCACTTTCAGGTGGAGTCAGCTCTTTTGCAAGCAAATAAATATAACTTGGTACCTTCTACCTACTACATGAGTAACTGTGTACGTTCGAGTTTCTTTGATCTGACATTTGTTACGTATTCACTTTAACTCTCATATCATATCGCCCGTCAATCTACAATATAGCGGAGTGTTTCTTGCCGTCAATCCTAGACCAAAATGCTTCTGGTTGATTATTCAATAAAACAAAAAAACAAAATCATTGCTTCTGCAAGTTACTCGTAGTCTTCAAGTTTCGTTAATTTGTCTTTAAAGTTTGTAAGATGACTTGATTCGGATCAGTCCATAGACGCAACCTTGTCTTTAGCGAACTTGGTGTAATCCACATAATCCACGCGATAAAGTTATTATCCCAATGTCACTCGAACGTGGTGGGGGGTAGGTGTACGTCACGTTAATGGAGATACTTGATTGGGACTTGGCTCACAATTTTCCACTTCTCTCCTGCAGCGGAGTTCGAGAACTTGGTTAATTATCAGCAAGTCGGGCTCTACAAATTAGGATACATGTGGAGGGTTCGAGGGTTGAGGAAACCTAGTATAGGGCGGGAAAGGCGAGGACGCGCTTAGGTCGAAGGGGAGAGAGAGTCAGACCGTCAGATGGCGCAAGTTTAAACCCAAATGCTTGTATACACATATTACACCAACACGCACACATACATGATATCATACACACATATATGCATCTATACGGTGGCAGAATTCCATAGCCATTCCAAGAGGTATGTTATATATTCCTGCGTAGTACATTTGGTGTGATGCACAAGCCCCAAGGGTAAGATACCTTAGACACACCAATGTTCCTGAAGCAGTATAAACCAGTAAGCACCAAGCGATATAGTCCTCTGGTCGTAAGTAAATCTACAAGCAACGATGCACCCCGACGAAGTAGTCCACGCCATGGTAATAGCCGTGTGGTTACACCATCGGCAAAGTCTTCCAAGTTGACTAACTAAACTTCTAATGTTTGCTACGTCTACCCGGCTACCGTAGTCGAGTATTTGCTATTGCGGTGTTCGTCTGAACCGTCGATTTCACCACCGATATCCATGTAAAAAGTATGGAAACCATATACCGAGTTATCAGGTTGATGAAGGTCGTGTAAAAAAGACAATATTGGAATGACACCCATATGCCTGTTCTTCAAGTGAGTGTCTTTAGGTTCGTCCTTTCCACTGTGCTCGATGCTGTGATTAGTTTAAGTTGTCACTTACCATACAATAAGTCGTATGTGCGTGAAAATCAATTCCTGATGAACTTTCGATACAAATATCGATGTATTGAAATATGGATTCACCCTGGACGAGCATTCGTCGATTGATAAAAAAATGATGACGCGTCCTTATGTAGGATAACAAAATGCTGCTGACTTGGGCGGAAGTATGAATGGCTGAAGGTAATGCTTGGTATAGCGATATGGTATACCCAGTGAAGCTTCAGACTCAATGAATAAAATACAAAGGCGAAGAACATATGGCAGTATACGCTTTTGGTTTAGCTCGACTTTTGACTGACGGGAGTCGAGATTCGGTTGGGTTATACGCGCGGGCGCACAGGCCCTACGGATTAAGATCCCGTGTTTGCCAACATACCGACCAAGAGTGCTAAATAATAAAAATCCATTACTCGCAACAGCTGTTTCCTCGGTTGTTTCTCATATGTCCGGGGCCATAACCGACAGTTACGAATGGAGAACGGGGCTCGATCGAAGTCTTTAGCAAACCGTGAAATACATATACTGAAAGAAAATATAGCTCTGTAACCTATTGTCCGCGGTCTCAAGCAAACTAACGTGCGACGAAGGTTGACTCGCTTAATTTCCATTTCAGGCGTGTAATAGTTGGGATTATATTACCAAACAGCTTTCTAAATCAGAGGATCAAACTATATTAATATATAGAAATCACGATACAGTGTACTGAAACGACGCGTGTTCTACACATTTGGAGTATCCGTAATTAGTTGAAGATCCTCTGCAGTGACCTGTGACTTTGATTGCGGCTGCTTGAAATAGCGTTAGGGTTTTATGGGGCCTGTGGTTATTTGCCGTAAACCGATCAGTGGTATTTGGATTCCGTGGAATCGGTTCACAGCGTATTAACATCAATAAGCTGTTCTCATGTTAGTTAACTATTTACACTATACCTGATCATTCGTGCGTCATGATTACTCGCCGCGATCCCGGAACATGAGTGAAGGGTGAAATTGGAGGCCCTCAACCTTCCGCAGGGCCGACAATCCTAGGTGGGTAATGCCATGCTGATGCCCCTACTGCTACCCTCTTGGGCAAACCTAAGCCCTGTTGAGCTACAGCTTCCGCCGATAAATTGCTGGCATCATTACAGTTTCATTGAGACAAATGTCGGCTACGGCGAATAATAAATATTGTCATCCAGTCTACGGGGCTTTTTCGTCGACCTAATTGTATTCCCTATAATTTAGTATGATAATATTCGACGGGTGTTCAGTCAAGATGTTCATTTCTCGATTGAAGATGAAACTATTCCTGTGTGTGATATGATGAATTGTGATATTGAATTGGAGAAGCTGCAATTAATGAATTTTGTGCCATTCGTAACGTTTGAAGTATTTGGCTTCCTCGCCAAAACTGTAATTTAAACGGAAGTCTGGATGGCGAAGGGCTTCAGAACCGCTTATACGGATGGGACTTGGAAATATTTAATTGAAAGCAAATCAGAATGTGAAATATAAATAAAATAAATTAAATACTGGACCTGTATGTGACCTGTAACTTTCCAGACTGGGTGGGATTACCATATGGTCTTGGAAGAATTGAAATGGAAGGAAAACTGATTCTTCACAAGGGCAGATTACAAGTCGTGCGTCTCGGGGACATTATGACACTATAGGATGGAGTTCTGGACCACACACCAACCGCGACTTTCACTCACACGTTTCAGACCCGAGCTTTTTCTGGGGTTAAGCGAAGACACGTTCAACCCATTCATTTGTATTCGAACAGTTCATCCGTCGTCTGTCGTCCGTGGGTTTTGGGGCTAGGTAACTCTGGCCCTACGTATACCTTAACACCGGCTTTATGTTTTTACCGAGGTGGTTGCGAGGGCGGAATGAAAAAAGGCCACAGTCTGAAGCCACTTTCCAAGATTGATATGCGGGGCCCTTGCTTGAAACGAAAAAAATAAAGAGTTACTATTGTTGATGCCAAAGTCATCACTTCCTACGACCATAATAAATAATGACTAATTACAAACGAGCCCCCTGAAAAGACATAACAATAAGTGGCCATAAAAATGTCAATTGACTACTCTGAGGCTGTCTCGAAAGGTAGGGACGCATGAAAATCGGAATTAGCAAGTAAATAAAAAAATTTCAAGCTAATATCGATGCGTTTAGTACCGTCCGGCGAAAGGCGAGATGGTTTCGTCGCAAAAGATGCAAAAGGACGTCGCCAAGAAGTCGGACGCGGGGGCCCGTCGTCGACGCCCCTCAAGCAACCGGGCCGGAGAGCAGAAGCAGGATCGTACACCACTCACGTGTTTATGATTGTTTTTAATGAGCCAGTGGCCCAGCACGTCCTGACTACATTAGCAAGTCAGCTTCTGGTGCTCCTACGCCGTCCCCGGAGGGCCAGTCTGCTAAAAGAATTAGCGAACTTGTGCACCATCTCGAGTTGACCCGGACGCCTAGAATTAGTGTCATAACTGTTTAAAACTTTATTCCATTTTTATTCGAACAGGCAACTTTTCTTGGGCCCATTTCATGGACTCCGACGAATTAACCGCGTGTAAAAGGAAAGTTTTTATTTCCACTTTTATCACAGATTTTTGCCATAACTCACAAGTTTTACCTCCCTCAAGCTATACCGCGTGATACCAGGTCAGGTTACATTTTTCTTCTTCTCTTTTCATTTTTCAATTATTCAATTTTTAATTCCTTGTTCACCACGAAGTAAACTTTTGACGATTAAAAAACGCTGCTGACACAGGCTTAATTATTACTCGAATAGATATCCATACCAGATACTATAAACTGTTATTTCGCGTTTCGTAAGCACTTGTCTGCAGGAACATTGGAAGGTAAGTATAATCCAACGAGAAAGCGAAACGCTCCACTTTCTTACGGTAAATAAAAATAATGGACTATCACAAACGCCTACGGCACTGATGACTAATAGATCTATTTTCATAGGACATGAGGAACAACAATTGGTTGACACAATCGACGTGCAAACAATTGAAAGCATCGAGTGTTTTTCTAAAGCTTGCTTGTAAAACACGTTCTATGTGTTTAGTAACAAACAATTTGTATCAAATTTTTCTATACTAAAGTCTGATATATATACCTATAGGTATTTCAGGTAACACCACGGGGACAGAAGTTTAACATCGTTTTAGTTGATATACCAGAGAACACAAACATCTGTCGAAAAAATTAGATATATCCGTAGTCGAAGAAGTCACGTTGGACCACCAAAGACCGTTCCTTAGTTCGGTTCACTGTTTAGATAGCAGGCACGAGGTAAACAAGGCCGCAAGTTCTTCCTCGGATAAGATGACGTCACAAAGGTGCCGGTCCATTAGACGTCTACACAGGTGCCTTCTTTTCCTCTTCCATTTCCACATCTTATTTTCCCTTTTATCTTACCTAGAGGTTTTTATTTTTCATCAACATCCCTCGTAAGTCGATCTCTATTTATTCACATCCTGCATATTGAGGAGAATGAGCAAGCTATTGCACTATAAGGATAAGCGACTGAGAATTCTATCACAGCGTAGAAATTTTTATAACAAATTGAGCTTCACACAATATCTGATAAATGTGGTTGAGATTAATAAAAGTTTGTTAGACATTTATCAGCTAATATAAAAGTCTGTATAATAATTATTCGTCATCTTATGCGGGACTTTAACGTCTGATGGTTTCTGGACTGTCGGGACTGCAAGAAACGTGAGTATACACAAATGTCAGATAATCACGTGGTAATTTTTTTGAATTTGACGTTGAAATGTAGGATTATTCACGAGGTTCATATAGTCCATTTGATTGTGAGATGGGCAAATCAGGCATTAAATGGTATAGACTGTAGGTTTCACGAAAAGTTTATACTTCTTCAAATAACGCCGCAGCACAGGTCACCGGATAATAAAACGAAAGTAACGATGAGAGAATCACGTTTATGAGAGTATTAATTGAAGAATTTATTTACATTCTCCACAGCCCACCGACTTGTAGTTCTCACTTGATTACCAGATCGTCGTTTCCAGTCAGTCTGCCCGCAGAAGCGCCAAGGAGTTTTAACTGTTAATGATCCTTCCAAAAATTGAAGAGACGAATTTAGAAAAAATAAATATAAAAATAAACGGATATCACGAATGGGTACTTACGATTCTTTCTTTCAAACAAGAAAAACCCTCCTATCACGTTGAATGAACTTTCGTCTGTTTGTTGGCTTTCCACCACGAAACTGCCTCCTAATAGCCGAACCTTCGGAAGTATATAGTGTGAATCCAAGTGAGGTGAAGTGAACCGAAGTGAACCGGAGTGGATTGAACGGGGCTTGGAGAGTCTGAGAGACCATTTTTACGGCATTTCCCCCCCGACGTTGAGAATGGGCGGTTCGTTTTAGCCCGACGTATTCGGAGGACGAACCGACAGACACATGGACAGGTGGCATGGCTATAGCTAATTACCACTCGTAATCCAGATTTACCCAACGATAGCGCCATCGCGCCTCTGTTTTTACCTCTAAAAAATTATACGACCCTGCAGCACGGGGAGTTTTGGCCCAGGTATATCTTTTACAAACTAGAGAACTACCTGTCACAGCGATAAGTGGCCTACGAAAATTTCAACTTAGATTTTCAGCCTCGAAATATGATGTATGAGAAACTCACGACCTCACATCGAACAAAGAGTCCTACAGGCACAAACAGTGATGGGTTTCAGTTCTTCGAGTCTGAATCACAATCGTCTTGCCTGATAGAAGAGGTAACCGCTACGATTGAACTGAAATGGGGACAATTTTCGACAATCCAGTACGGACCCAGCTTGGTCTCTTTTTTTGTCATTGTTTATTTGATTTTTTTCTCTTTCGGAGGGGAAACAGAAAAGTATCCATATACCCTTGTTTGAGCGAGTTCTTTGCAATTCTTCGATTCTCATTTGGTAAGTATACCGTTGGGAGAGGTCGGGGTATAGGTTTCTTCGAGGACCTTTCAATCAGAATAGATTACAAGACTATCAGATCACGTTTGCGTCTCGGTTTAAAGTAAAGAAAACAAGGCAGCTGCATTGGAAAGGAACAAAGAGAAACAATCGTATTGTCGTATTGTGAAAAAGTATATAGGTACCAGCAGCATTGGCAAAAAGAGACCTTCGGACGGTCGTAGGTACGTACCTACGTAAGGACGAACCGCATCTAGCAAATTGCAACTCTGTCGAAATTATCGCTCGGGCAGATCAGCCCGGGGCAAAATGCGACACAATTGTTAGCCCTGGCTGGTTAGCCGGGTATATAGGATATATCTTTCCTTGCGTCAGTCCCGTTGTAGTCACAGAAGCAACGATACCATCTGAACACAACCAGCCCACTGGCGGACAATACGGCCAATGGGATTCAGCCCATTCGAAATAAATTGTTATTTGATACCCTGAGAATGTTCCACTGTGGTAGATGTCAAAGCAGATCGCTCGCGAGCAAATTAACCGTGCGCACTGTGCCAACCATCCAACCATCTCTGTCGCCGGCTTGGCCTACAGGCAATTGTCCATCTTTCTTTTCGAAAGCAGGAAGGCCGCCACACGGCCATGGGCAAGGACAAATTCAGGTACAGATCCTGGAAAGAAAAAAGGAAGAGGATTAGGGAAAAATTTAGGGCGATCTTTCTTTTCCTAGGAAGCGTAATTAGGAAAGCCTGGATTACTTGGAGCTGAAATTATGTGGACAAGGTCGGCAGTTATGGAATAAATGGTGTCTCGGTATCCCTCGTCGTCCCTCGTCTGGTTGGGTATTTTTTTCTTTCTTTTTTTAATACACTTTTTTCTTGCTGAAGAAAGAAACGCTCATGTGCTAATAAAAAGTTAATTTATTCTAAGCCACGTATTTGTCGTTCGAGGCAATTTTTCACACCGCGTAAATTTTTCGAGCGATATATATTAAGTCGTATCGTTTGAAAGTAATGAATGTCGTACTGTATATATATATATAAGGTCGTGCGCACTTGCGCCGTTGAAACGTGATATAGCTTTTAGCTATATCTCGCATAGCTCTTGACCACCGAGTCAAGTAATTGCATTTTTTTTTTTTTACCGTCTCTGATCTTGTGTCCAGTGTGAGAGCCTGAGTTAAGTGAATTACATAACTGGACGTGTGTGACTCGGACGGTCTGTGTCACGAGAGTAAAACTTGAAAAATTCGAGACACTTAGTGCCTGTCCGGGGACAAAAAAAAAAAAATATTTAACAATCCCCCAATGCCACCGGTGACCACATTCACTTGCTAAAAGTAATAAACTAGAATACAAATTAACATATTTGCTCACCTGACCACAACCTGCGGTTTCCCCTGCATACCTCGTTGTCAGGTACGTCGAGCCACCCACTTTGAAGAACCGCAAAAAGTTGACCGTTTAGAAAAAAAGGTATGTGGCATATCGGCGAGGGCTGTGATGTCCCATAGCGTCAAAAATATGAGACTATATGTACTTATGGAGGTCCTACGAAGAATTCTGTCGTTAAGTTAAAGTGGCTGGGTATAGAAAATCTTTGATCATAAACTACTGACAGTTGGATGGTTATCGGACTGTATACTATATACATGCTCACATGTGCGGCCGCCTATAAGGTGTACACGTATAAAAGCCATAACGTACTCGTGCGTCATCGCCATTCACTCAGCTGATTCAAGTCTCCGCTTTGATAACCGGCCCCCGCATTCATGCTATTGAAGGTCGCGATGACGGATCTATACCAGCGAAGAATCAAAGCTTTCATAAGCAATCGTAATCAGAAAAATTGCTTCCGAAGAAGAAGAAGAAGAAGAAGAAGAAGAAGAAGAAAAAGAAGAAGAAGAGAGGCAAGAGGCAGCGGAGCTACCGTCATACGTACACGCGATATTTCCTACACTCGGATGATAAAATCGTTCCGAAGGAGAGAACTTGAGTACTACTTCATATACTGTATGAAGATGTATGTAAGTATGTGTGTGTGTGTGTGTGTGTGTGTGTGTATGTGTCTGTTGATATATAGAGCCTATCCAAAAGGTATTGACATACTGCCTGAAGAATATTATTCTGGTTCATGTGTAGCGAATGGTATTAACTCGTCTTTCAAATCTACGCCCTTTATGTACTGTGAATAGAAAGTATTTCATTTCTCGACAAAACGAAACGAGGATTCAATCGAATTGTAACTCCTGACGTGTTCGATTCAATTCCCAATTCAATTATTAACATCCCATAATGGATCACACCTCCGCGCCAACCCCAGTATTTCCCCATATTCCAATATTCGTGAAGAAAATGTAAGTCCTCGCACTTTTGCTTTTTATTTTTATTCATTTTTTTGTCATTTCTCTTTCTTTTTCTAAAGTCATAACGAAAGGACAACGCCGAGGGGGTTATTTTTTATTGAACTTTCTCAACCCGCCCCGTTTGAAAATCATGTTGGACATAGTTACACGCTCGTTATGGAATAAAGGCAGGACGTTTCCACGGCCGAAACTAGTTTGAGAATGTGATCATATGATTATAGAATTGAAATGTATACTCAAGCTCGTAATTCATAGGTAATTATTACTAGTGGGCATACCGTGGATGGTACTATATACTTATACGAGTCTTTATCCTTCGTAATATGTTGTATCGAAGGCAAAGAGGATAAACTGATGTCAAAGCGATGTGAAAAAAATCAAAAATAAAACTGTAATAAATAAATAAATAAATATAAAAATAATTGGCGAAGGGTAGGTCCTGAAAGCTTTTTACTCGTAATTTTTGCGGTTTTTCGAAGAGCCAGAAATCCACTTAAGCGAACTACGTGATATTTATCGAATTTATGAAGCTACCTCATAGACTCATTCCCAGATACCTAATTACCAGCCGCGAATTTCGTGGAAGACGAGCGAGTCATTCAGGAAACATTAGCGTGGCCACGCGACATCTTTATGTACGCGCGTGGTCAAAGGAACCCATAAGCCGACGAACCGTCCCGATATCCTGCAGCCTATTCTGGCCACCACCAAGGATTCACAAGGACCGAGGACCGTTCGGTTACCTCTATATACCATGCCCGGCACGTCCCACGGAACAGTCGGCTAAAACGAGAATAGATATTGTGCCGGGATACAGCGTCGTATAAGAATTTATCTGCTTTTAAAAACGGAAATCTGCGCTGCATTCCCCGCCGTTGGACATATCAACGCGTGTTACATCTGCGAAGAATTTTAATTGTTTCCAAGCCGTAAGTCGCCTTGCCACGAAGTACTGCCAGCAAGAACCTTGAATAATATAGGTACCTACATACATGAACGGTTGAAATCTGCCAAGTTTTCTATAAATTTTCCATAGCAGTATGAAGAATGTCCTATCTGAAAATGGGCCAGAAGAACGTGCTATCTTGATCTTGATCAGGGATGATATTTTCATTGATACGGCACTGGAATTTGGGGTGTCTGAAGTATTCAATGCACTCTTTTTTAATAGATTCAATTTCGAATTATTTCCTCATTCATTTGGTCACTACATGATACAGAAAAAGAAGATTTGAGACAAGTTTCAATGAAAACAATTTTGATTGTTCAAACTTGTTTTGAATTTCCCGTTTATGGAGTAAAGGCGGTGAAAAAATGAAAAAATAGTTGTAACAAACAAATAATCAATTGAAAAACAGTGATTTGTATACTCCTATGGCACCCCAAATCTCAGTATCGTATCTATGGAAATATCGTTCCTGATCGAGATAGCACGTTCTTCTAGCACAATCTGAGATACCACGTTATTCCATACTGTCATAGAAATTGGCAACAAAACTTTCCGAACTCATTATATCACGAAGTTGCGAATGTATCTCACAAAAGTTAGATGTAGATGAAGGTGATCGGTCAAAGAAGATTCAACGTGCTTTCGATCTATACCATCGGGTAAATACTGACAAGTACTGGAGTTCCCTCAAAGAGATAGGTTAAATATTTGTGTACCTGTTCACATATATTCTATCTCCCTCCGTTCCCTGAACGTTGAATAATAAACCAATTAATATGCAGCGTACAGAGCCACCAACCCACTACCATCGACTGACTCCTCCGTCCCCATACGCCTTCGGCAGTATTACCGGCACTATACCTACACACGGAGAAAGTGGCTACTCGATATTCATGGTGGCGTTGTGACGGGCAAGGCCATAGTGGCCACCACCATGTGCCCATGGAATCGTGCGGGTGCATGGCGTACAGTGTACACCTTATAGTAGGTATCCTATACCTATAAGGACCGCGGGTGCATGCATAGATGCACATGCAACGTCGTCAGGGGCGGTATATTCTTTGTTCTTTCCGCTTCCGACCACGCGGAGAGAAACGTTCGGTATATAAATCTGGCCCTTCGGTAGAAAAGTCTAGATGGTTGGTATAGGGTGAGTCCTCGGGGGCTCCCGCGGCGCCCGGGGCGTGACTGACCATTGGAAACCGCGGGGCTCTTGTAACAAGGTGTTTGTACTCGCCGCAGCTATGCGGAGGTAGACGAATTATACGATTGGTCTGATAAAATAAATAAATGAATAGAATGATCAAATAGTTGAAGAAGTCTTTCGCGATAATGAAAAGAAACAAGTTATACCAGTGAGCATGGCAGGAATGATCCATGTTTCTAATTGACCAGAAGACACTCGTTATTTATGAATGGTATGGGTATGGGGGTCAGCAATGTCCTTAAGAAAATTTGTGATCATTCGTGGAAGTGATCTTCTGTCTACTTTCAAGGTGGTAAATATTTATGGCTGAAATTAGTTCCAGGGATTCTATGCAATGGTAATTTTTTAATGTATAACTACTTTTACGTACCCGGATCAAATCTAATCGGTTTTCAACTGTTTTTGGCCAAATAGGAAATCAATGATGTGGTCATGCCTACTTACGCGAGTTCTTATGGATCTAAGGATGAAAATTGTTTTCTTCGTTCTTACTATACATAGCTATAAGCAGCTAGAGCCCATATTCTAACCGTGATTCCTATAGCAGTCGTACCCGCCCCGCCTATCAATTCTTCCGATCCCTTTGCCTTTTAGTCCTCTCGTTCTGGCCTTTTCTTCTCCACCCAAAATGTTTCTAATCACAGGGCGCTGCTACGTGGATTCTTTTCCTTTGTCCAAGTTTACAGGGATACTCAATCAGCGACCTACGAACTTTAAGAAACTATCCCTTTGTTCTAGCACACACTCAAGCCAAAAGTCACGGCAACCACCATCTGCCCTTGTCTAGTTCCTAATCGTGTTTACTTCAGAGTGAATAAATGATCATCTCTAGATCTGGATATATATATAATCAATATCATCTGAAAAAAAAAATGAGGATAATTAACTCACCAGGTTTACGTAATAAGGAAAATAAGCATAAAGATTCCATAGACGAAGCTCTTCCGTATTTCGTTCAGAAAATATATACTAACGATCATAAATAAAGCTACCCAGTATGGAAAACGGTGATGTTCAATACCAAAGATGGTTGGACTTAATCGCCAGACAATTTAAGGTAAGCGTTCGCATCTACCCGTTTAAGAGTCGGGATAATTATTGATAATTTTCTTGAAAAAATCGTAAAACAACCGGTAGTCTTTATATACGTGCATTGATTATGACCAGTAAAGCTGTTACGCGGCCTTTTATAACGAGAACGCGTAGGAATAACACGGGGACGGTATTTGATTACTCAAAAACTAGGTAAATAGCAGCTGGTAGCCGTAGGTTGAGAGATGCTGGACCCTTGGAGGGCCTGGGCTTTACACCATAGCTTGAGGATTCTGTAACTGACGGAACGAATTCAGTTTCCGCCTTGCCTCGCCCTGCATGTGGACCCGGTTGAGAAGCGCCTAAACTCGCCTTATATACTTTAGTGCATAAAGTAGCTTGAGTAAAAGTACAAAGTCTCGAGTATAAAGCGTGGGGGCATATATGTATCCCTTATGTCCCGTATTTCAAGACGAACTTTTTGTATTTTTACCTTCCCTTCACCTTTTTTTCTTTTCTCTCTCTTCTATTTCTCGTTGCCTAGATGCTACGTATTGTGTATCCGGATATTTAGACGACCTTTTTGCCTCTACTGAATAGAATTGATCATGATGCTTCATGCAACCGGGGGCGCTTTTAAACATTTTATCAGATTCTACATCTCTCCGCTCATCCGCTGCCGGATGAAAAATTTACGTGTATTAAAGATTAATTCACAATACACTTAACGCTTTCCTTCTCTGTATATATATTTTCATTGTATTACGTATGCAGTACACGCTTGCAATCCGAGCCTCAACGATAGCTCTTACTCTCTCTTTCTTTCATACTCTATTGCATGAATTATATTTTAATAATTAACTGTAGGTACCTACAGAAAGGATCAAAGATATCCATTTACATATCATGTCCGAATATCGTTTATGCCCAAAATCTAAATGATCTCACTTACTGAAATTAATAATCTACATACCTCTAGGTGTTTACTATGTACGTATAGTGAATTTTAACCAAACTGATCAATTTCATTGGGATGAGTAAATGCTGTAGGTTGATCGAAGGTACGTCGGGTATATAGATGAGATGATATCATGTATGTGTACGTACCACGCGTAGCGATATAGCAATAGTTTAAGGAAGCTTTTGCCTTTTCGAACTTGGGTTTGAATAATATATCAGAGTGTAAAGTTTTTTTCTCGCAAAACTGGCCTGAGTGAAAACGTTGGTAGGATTGGAGGGGGATGAAGCTAAGGTGCCCGATATTGAATCGAATGAATATTTAAACGGTTAGCAGCGTCTGCTTGGCAAAACTTTGCTTAATTAATTTTCGTTTTATCCCCATTAAGCAGACGTCCTTTTATTCAGCCAGCTCAGCGTCTGCAAGTTTTCTCGGTTCTTTTAATACCTCGCTCTTTCTCTCTCTCTTCTGAAAAAAGAAAAACCACCCTTCGATATATTTCATATTATTACTGTAACCCGCGATGCTATTTAATTGAATCTAACCGTTTCAATCCTCAGACTAATTAAAATGTTTAGCTGCGGTCGTTCCAAAGCTAGCAACTTTACAACTTAGCGTATAGATCTCGTATAACCGTCAAAATTTTAATAGTTAAACCAACTTGATAGAAAATAATTAGCTCCCAATTATCCATCCTCACGTATGGCGGATACGTTTCTCATTAGGTTACATACCCATAGGCGCTACCCGTGTCAGTAGAAAGACATCAAGATACACCGTTGATATAAATGGTAGGTATGCATGACTATTGGGAGATCAACGTTACGTTTGTCCATGAGGAAGTTGAACTGGTCAAGACAGACGGTCTGAAGGTTTTTTTCCGTATTTTTGGAAAGATATACTTTACTCTGGTATAGATGAAATTTCGTGTGCTTTCAAGCGCGAAATAAGAAAACCCATGTAAACAGTTAATTTGTGTTAATTATGTTCGTGGACCTTTAACAGGACCATCCTATGGCGCCAGGCGAGTCTTTTCACAGAATATTTATGAGAGAATTAAAAAAATAAACCCAACGATGACGTAGAAATATTGGTTCTCCGCCCCCCTGTGCAGGCAGCGCAAGGCTCGGCCTTGAAACTTCCTACCGCAAAGGATAATCACAGCATGGAGGCCTTCGGTTTTTCCTTCATTTATTTGTTTATCTATTTTTATTTTTCATCGGCGAAATTAATACTGCCAAGAGTTTGCAAAGAGATAAGAATTAACTTTCCAATTAGCTTTTAATACGAAACTGCAATAATTTGCATACTACAACAAGTTCTTATAGTTGAATAATTATTTCATTTATTTCTCATTTTTCTCGCACATTTTCATAGTCCCTCATAGCTATCTGGTATATTATATCTCTTAAATCAGCCTCTCATTTCTCCAACACTCTGGGTCTGTCACTACTTCTGCTACCCGCGTCGACGGATATTAACTAGGTTTAACTCGTTGGTTGGGACTAGACGTTGAAAAAATTTCTTGGGGATCAACCACGGCCTGGTTTTCGATGCTTCTCTGAACATACCACGACGAAAGGACACTGCTGTCGTCAGAAAAGATCTCGTCCTTTTCTTTCAACATGTCTTGTCAACGGGACATTTCAACAACAGCCGCAGTAATCGACATAATCACAGACACAGCTATAGCTAGGTTAAAATTCAAATCCATTATTTCATATGCAGTTCGATAAGAATTTTTCAAAGTCGTTCGCAGATATCGTCTTCAGAACGATGATATGTTGTGGCTTTCTATACACAAGAGCCAGATGCAGCTGGACAAGATGTTTTGGAAGAAGGCAATTTATTTTATAACAGAGTAGATAGATTTTCTTGGTGAGATTCGAGGAAAAGGAATTTTCTCTTTTTTATTTTCAAAGAAGGAATGCAGTCGTCAAGGTTGTAAAAGGTGTCGGTTTTTGAATATTGAAGATAAGAAGTGAGACCGAAACGGAATTCGGTTCTTAAGGATTTATTACATCAACGGATCGTAACCTTTGAGGATACACCTTTTCTGGGCATCTCAAGCGTTCCATGTTTGGACAGGTTTCCTTAATCTTGTTGGTGATCCCAAGGATCCTTAATATAGTCGTAAAATCATCAAGCGATTCCAGTTCTTCCTTTCAAGATATTCTCTTTGTCTTTCCCGACTATCTTATCTCCTTGTACCTCGCCCACAGGCGCTGTTTGTCCTTCGCTTAACTTTATTGCCCTACGATGGTACAAGAAAAATAATAAAAATGTGAAATCGAATAAACTGAAATTATCAATCAAGTAATATAATGCATAATCATGATTGGTTTCACGAATCACACAAAACATTGCGTCGATGTTATGAGTTTATTTTTTTTTTGCACAAATTTTCTTCAATCGAGCGCAGCTGCTTTGTTTTATCCAGAGACAACGCGATTAATTGGTTTCACGTTGTTTGTTTCTTTTTTTTTCTCTCTCTCTCTCTCTCTTTCTTCTCAAGTGGCACTCGGGGATAATTAAACAAGACCTACGACGACCTACCAGAACTGAAATTACGCAACGATTAGATCCGCGTAGAAAGACGTTGAACAATGACTTCATTATACACGGTGATTCACGTCATGTTGAAGATTCGAGTGGAGAACCACTCGCTGGTGAAACCTGCAAATGAGTTATGTTAATTCTCGACAATTTGATGGTTTGGACTAACATTAATCACGTCACGATGTGTCAGTCACTTCCGGAATTGACGCAAAGGAATTTATATCCATTAAGTTATATCGAAAGAAATAAAGAGTTTTGTCTTCTGAAACCGTTTCGATAATATTTCATCGCGAAATTATTGACCTCTCGTATAACACTGCAGAATTAATTCCACCTATACCAAAAGGTGAACAAGTTTCTGAACTATATTCCGGCAATAGGTTGAAATAGTGAATGCCGAGTAGTTTGCCCTACTTATTAATTTTTGAGTAAACTTTACACAGCAAATGACCCGGAAATGGAGTAATAAACTTTTGTCAAATCACAAAAGTGCAGCTGGGCTTTCTGAAACGGACGATATTGGATGATTTCTAGTTTAATAACCTGATAGTTAATAGCCACACACATCGAATTTAATTCGAGACCTAAGAATAGGTATAACAACTGCCATATTATCCGAGTGAACTCCCGAAAGGGACTAGCTGTTGTCATCGTTAAGCAGGAAAAATGGCAAAATACGCGGTAATCGACCTAAATTTATGCCTCGAAACAGCTGAGGACCGGAGACCACGAGCTGGGTAATTAAAAAAAAGGAAATTGGAAGGACTAAAAATCATTACTAAGGCAAACTAGTGACTGAGTCCATTTAGTTCAGGCTCGCTTGGCTAGCCCAGTGATTTAGATGTAGTCTGTATTTAAGATAGCACACAACAAGAGGCCCCTGGGCGGGGCCACTAAATGCTCAGGTGCTTTTTCTACTTTTTAAAAGTTTCCGTTGAATCATAATTATTAGGGGAAGTAGCGGCGGAGAATACGGTAGAGAAAATACGAAAGAAAGAGCGATATACACGTAAGAGCTAAAGATGAGAAGAGATGAGAAGATAGAAGGGAAGAGAAGGGGACCTCGGCCTGTTGCTTTGTTCCTCCAAGCCGCGAGCTATTTATCCATTATTCCAGAGTGGCTTGACTCTCTTCATCTCCCGTATTCACCTATATTTATACATGCACTCGCTCTTTGTTCGTTTAATGGCAGTTCTTCTTCCGTTACTTCCGCGAGATAACTGAGACACCAAGACGTGTTAGAAAAACAAAAGAGAAACATCGAGGAAACAGTACTTGTCAGTCACATCGCGTTCCATTTCAATTTCACACCATATAATGATAATGTCTAAATTATTTCTAATTCATTTCAAATACTCTCATTCAATGGCAGAATTATATTTTTACGATAATAAAAGTAATAAAAATGCGACATAAAAAACTATGAATAATGGGGGGGAGAAAGGAAGACTGGTATCGTTTCGCATCAATCCATTGAACCATTCAAACGAGGGGCCAGCCGTGCAAACCGAGATGGATTAGATTTTAATAATGCGAACTGTTCCCAACCAGGAAACGTGTATGTAGCGAATGGTGGGGTAGGGTAGGTAAGGGGGATATACTCTCGGGGAAGTAACATTGTTACGAACACGATTGTTAGAATTTGATTGGCCCGATGCAATGTGCTATTATGCCGGCATTTCCTCGGGGCACATCGGGGCCGTCGGTGCAGAGAGTAGGTATATGTCGATTCAGTATGCACCGAGTCTCCCCTGCATATCAGAGGGTTTTTGCGAGGGGATGGAAAGGTACTGCGTGAGTGAGCTGGGGGAAATCTCTAGCTACCCTCATTCAACGCTGGTCTGGCAGGTCAGTGAATTATTAATCTTACGCCTGTAATAGCGGGAGAACATTTACAATAGACCGCGGCGATAGGCTTCCGTCCGTCCGCAGACTGAAGTTTTGCGAGAAAACTGTAAGCTCGTATTCCGAAGTCATCGCTTCAGCCGAAATTGTATGTTCACAGTGTTGCTGAGACCAGGGAATTTTTTTTATCACGGGCATCATACACGTTATAGAGTGTAAAAGAAATATTGTTTTTTGAACCGAATGGCGATACCTCTTTGCAGATTGTTTTCAATATTACAAAAAAAATTCGCAAGGATTGAAATTCGTACGAAGCATTGTCGGCCAGCACATTCGTTGGAAAATCAATTAACAATACTTTGTCACATTACATGATTCGGTAAAACAAAAAAATCATTAACAAACATTGATTGAAAGCTGTCGTATTCACAGAGAATTATTTTTCTCAATTTCTACAGAATTTTCCTAACAATGTATACTGCGATATATTTCACAAATTTTACTGGATACGAATTTTGAGCTTCAATTTTCCTGCCATTCTCTGAAAATTAAAGCCGAAATATCGTACTAAATTACTTTGTCAGCGAAACAGAAAAATTAATCAATAGTGATTAAAAACCGAAAAACATAACAAATAGCAATTTTTCAGGATATGACCTTCTGGCTTGCATTTTGGAAACAAATATTGAAATTGAAGCTGGAAGGTCTTTAAAGAAATATGATTTTTGAAACTTCAATAGATTCATATAAATCATGGGTTCCGAGGCGAAGAACGAAATAAAGTGTATACCACTTTCGGGTTTCAATCAAAGTAGAGACCACTGGAAAACCCGATATGAGAAAATTTCATTTTCTCGTAAATAAGGAAGTCTTTTGTTTAGCACATTTATTGCCCTCTTGTAGTCTATGAGTATCGCAGGGGGTTTATAGATATACCTAAGTAAGTCCGTTGATTTGTGCGCAGCTTCGTGTGGAAATTTTGATACAATACTTTTATGGCCTTAAATAAATATGTCCAATTTCATGTGTAGCGATCTCGTTTTTATAATAGTGAATGAATAAATACCAGGTGAATTGAAAAGGCAATAGCTCGGAGCATGCAAGCTTCCGAAATACATGTTTGGTATTTTTTTTATTCCTTCGACCTCTCCCGATTTCATCAATAAATATAAACAACGGTTCGTTGAAGGCTGTT
The DNA here is from genome assembly GCA_963989295.1 of Ametastegia equiseti. Taxonomy (NCBI): domain Eukaryota; kingdom Metazoa; phylum Arthropoda; class Insecta; order Hymenoptera; family Tenthredinidae; genus Ametastegia; species Ametastegia equiseti. The sequence goes on along the minus strand of OZ022389.1, from coordinate 12,410,204 downwards.
GTGAACGCTAAACCAGCAGCATATTGAATCGCCGTTCAAATGTTGATTATTCATGCCTAAACACAATACCGAAGCTTATTTTCATGAATTCAAAAAATGATCCACGGATTTTTTCAGAAATTTTTGTATCAGATTTCAATAACCAACGCTTTAACGTATATTGGAAATTCGAAAATAGGTCTATAATTACGAATGTTGAATGTGTAGTAGATTTTATTGATGTTTTTTGAACTCTATATTCTGATTTCACTCTCATCGCAAGTGCGATGGCAAGGAGTGAGTAAATTTGTACATCAACCGGAGAGAAGTTTAAGTATAGGTAATCGTGAAATCTGCAATAGCTCGCTGTAACGACTTGCTAGATTAGCGCTGATTCCATTTGTAACGTGAGTGCACCTCCAGTCTATCCTCTAACGAATTACAAGTAGGTATAATAAACGGTTATAGATGAGCACGAATTCATAGACCTGTGTCTCATTACCCCCATTACGAGTACAATAAGTAAGAAAATTCAATTTTATTAGAAATAAAATTCATCATTTGAAAAATTGCTGAATGTGCTACTCTAATGTGTAATACTGAATCTGCAAAGTGAATGATTAGTGTTAATATATTTGGAGACGAAAAAGCCCAAAGAATAGCATGAATGAATCTTTCGTCGCGCACATTTTTGATAAATTAAAAATTGCGTTTCTCGAAGTACTATATATGCACGGATTTTGCAATATTATGAATTGACAAAAGAAAAAGAAATCATCGTCGAGCGAGTAGAGAATATTTTTACTCCAAAATGCCGAATTTCCCGCAAAAATTTGTCACCGGAATACACTGTTTACTCCCCTTGCCACGATATATCACGTGGATGAACATTTCGGTGTACCCAGCTCTCTTTAACGCGACTACAACTCTCTCCCCGTGTAAACCTTGTTGACTTTTTCTCCCGCATATAGGTACGGTAGGTTGTATTTGTTTAAGTATTCACGAGACGATTATTAATTCATGCTTTATTAACTATTAACCCTCCTGTTTGACCGCTGGAATATTGCACCCGCACCCTGCAATTTCGTCGACCCATCCGAACACGGCAATGAAAGAGAATTAAGGTTCTACAGGAGGCGACAAAAAATCAAAGATCCACATGGTTCGAAAGCTCCAAATCACTCTGCCCGAATTTGATACTGTATTTTCTTATTTTGATTTTGATTTTTTTCTTTATTTTCTCTTCGAATATCGTTTCGAATAGGATATGATGTCACGCAGTTGAGTTACTCGAGAACTTCCAAAGACACAAAATGGGTATTCGATATTATTGATATTATATAATAATATATATAATACTAGTATTATTTGAATTGGGAAGTTTCTACCTCTCCGAAATTTCCACTGACTTGGTTAAAGCTGCAGAGCATGGCCATTTCAATTTTGTTTCCTCATGGCAAAGTTAAACCTCAGACTCGAAAGTTACTTCGCCAAAGGAAACATTCGTCTCTCTCTCCCCCTCTAGTTTCAGCCACCGCCGTTGCTACCACCCCACGTAAGTGGAAAGAGAGAAGGTAATTCGGCGAACACGTGTACAAACTGCGAAGCGCATATTCATAGAACATTGAAGAGCGGAGTGGGAAGCGGACCGATATCTTTAAATATTAATCCCTGCATCTCTCTAAGTCAGCGCTTCGCCGAAAATCTATTGTCAAAATAGTCGAGACACATGGGGCCCCGTTTGAAGGACCATTTCCGGTGACCACGTGGAAGATACCACGAGGATACCACGGTGGCATAAGGACCTTAAAAATCCAGTTGACGTTATCCTCGAGATCATGTTTCTGAGGATCATATCGTACAGAGAATTTTTCCATGTAGCCAATAGCTTTGCGAGTGTTCACCTGCAGGAAACTTGATTAACTTGGTAAGTCGGAGAGGGCTGCCGGCCCCGGCGTTTACCTCTGCGATGCCCCGTGGCCCGCAGGTCCCCTTCCGCTCACACTGCCTTTTCACACGTGTGTGTTAGTTTCGTACCCCCACATGTATATACGTATTTATACGTATATATACGTAGACGGCGGGTGTAGCCCTTCGTTTGAACGCGACGACTTCACGTGGGGTAAAATTTGGGACCCGAGGACATTTGGTAATTCATGAGACCACGGAATATAGGTGGTTGGCGAAAGCTCGAGGGGGAGTTCGGGTAATGAAACTGACGCCCAGAAATTACAACAGAAAAGCGAAAAAAAAAAAGAAGAAAAAAATTCATTCTCAAAAGTGAAAGCAATTCGTTTTAACGTATAATTTATGTATAAAGATATACATATATATATACACTGAAGACTGCGGACCTGAAGTTGAGAAAGGAAATATCTATGGACGCATGAAAAAATAAGAACCCCGCGAAGTGGGAATTATATCACTTAATTAGGATTCGGATGAAGGCTAAAGGAGCTTTATAGTCTTTTTCACCGGGCATGCGGAGGCTCTTGGCCGCAGAAGATGGCCCGCGATTACGCCTTGAGCCGCTCGCAGGCCGCAAGACTTGGAGAGCTTATTAATGAGAAGTCGTTTATTTCCCAACGGGGGGTTCTTGGATCGCCTGTCTTTCCGTTGGGGGGTCGCGCGAGCCAGTCCAACTTCGTACGCTCATTGGTTGGTGCTTCCGGAAGAACACTGGAGCAAGTTAGTAATTCGATATGTTTATTCGTTAAGTAGTACACTGGCTTGCTAAAGACGGTTGTTGGGAGATTTTTTTCTTCTTTTTCTTTTTATTTCTCTCTCTATTCAGATCTTGGCAGGAATCAAGGTGGCGTAACGTCTAGACTTTAGATCCAAGTATAGAATGTAATTGTATACCGCGGTGTATTATCTTCCGGGAACTTTCTCAAATGCCTGGGCTATATGAAGCTTAACTAACATTTATGACTCTTGCTACGGTTAGAAAAATCGGACGTTATCTTATAGTATACGTTATTAGAATCCAAGTCCACAAATGAATATATATATATATATATAATGTACATACAAGCATTATACCTTACAGCAAATTCATGCTAGTTTAAGGCGGAAGCCTTAACGCAGCTGTAGAAGTTTTGATTGAAATACTGTAAGACTAGAATTACATAATTAACAAACTTATTGTTTACGAAGCCAACATAACAAACTTGGAATTAATGCAGTGGAGTGAAACTACACTAGATGGTGGGATCATTATATGCTGCATGGTATAGACTACGCTGTAGAGTGGTTAATGGCTGGTCCATTACCATGTGCGTAAACAAAACAGTAGATTCATTAAGGTCACTTATGGTATATGGGCACGTTGAAGTAATTCAATGGACATGCAGAATTGATTTATTACGAAAAAAATCTTTGGAGAGTATGAAAATAATTTCCTCTCATGTATACATATATACGGCTACGTATGTATATTATATATATGTGTATGAGAGATTCTAAGAGTGCATCATTATGGTAATAGGCAAGCAATTCGGTTAATTCAGTACCAAGAGAAGCTGAAGGGACGAGATTCCTCGAGAATGTTGAAATCGCGTTATAAATTTATTCTCATCGACGTCTGGACGCGAGTTAACGAGCGAATTATACTAACCAGAACTTGGCAGAATCTCGCTTAATCACCTGCCAAGAAGAGCTAATTTGTTCGCGTCCAGCGAACAAATTGGTTGCAAATTGAGAAAAAAAATATGTCAACCAAAAAACGGCGGCGGGAGTTCGCGTACCCTCAATTAATTATGCTTTACGCAAACATGCTTCGTTCGAGTCGAGGGCTCGACAGGTTCACCATGTCCGCCACGGGACCCTGCAGGACTAGACTTATGCGCCCATCCTGCAGCATATTTACATTGCAAACACGACTTCATTTTTTTCCCCATTATCTTTTGATCACAGGCTGGATATACTTCGTTGTTTTTGTTGTCATTGCGCAAGCTCGCAGATTATACAACGATGAACTTACATCTTCGGAGGCACGTGAAGATACCTCGTGTCTTCTTGCACCATTGTTGATTAAAAATCTGAAATTTAATCAGCCCGTACAGTTTTCACTGAACTGTTATCCGAGCAAAGCGATAACGAGTCTGTTCGATATCCTAACTTAAATAAGGTGATATCTGTGACTGGAGACTAACTCGTAACACGACTACACTTGGCATGTTCATCTACCCATCTCCCGATATGGTGCCTATCTCTTCTTTTGTCACCTGAGAATGCAGATGTACAGCAACAACTTCGTCGCATATCTTCACTCGTTATATGACTGCGCGTATGCCGTGATTAATTTCTTATCTATGCAGATAGAAGCTCGGCGATGATGCTAACGCGAAGAAAGTTCGTATATTTTAGTCGGTATGTAAATTACAGTCGTGAGCTATTCACTACGTCGTACTACAGAGAATGAAATCTCAGTACAGACGGTGTTACTTTTTTTTTTCTCAATTTTTGTATCAAATCTCACTGTTCTAGAGTGTCACTCAAATGAAAAAATGTATAAAGCTAGACGGCAAGCAGTTGAATCAACTGCGAATGTATATTAAAGGGCAAGTTAATGTGGCAGAAAAAAAAAGAATCATAAGAGTCAAGTGAATCGAGAACAGATGTTTCTCAACAAGACCCTAATACCCGTCTCGTTAACTCATTTCAAAAATTTCATCTCATCTTGATCTTCATCAAGATAATCGTGTCACTTGACTGCATACTGGAGTCATTTATGTCCAGGTGGTTTTTTTTTTTTATTACACTCTTCAATTTTTTCCCATCCAAACAAATTGGAGCTCATGCTAGAAACCCCGAACAACAATTCCGATTATCTTCAAGATTTTTGAAAGCATATTCTACGGGAGGATCAATACGTCACGGTTGAAAAAACTGAATATTATTCGTTCATCAAAGTTCATTTCACATGATTGTGAGACCGTATTTCACGTCTTCTGAAATGAGACAATTACGATGATGGAAAATGAGCTTGGTGAACGAATGAATTGATTCTGGACAACCCTTGTAAGAATGCTGGAGTATTGCCAGATCTACCCAAATGGCACAAAATTGGAACGAGCCCACTGGCTTCACGGATTTACGGCACCATAAGTTGGACCGGTGTTAACAACCCAAAATTGTCCCAGCATTGATTTTGACTTGAGCAAAGCTTAGCCCTTGGAAGCTGTCAGTATTGGCAGCTATGGCACCGATACCGTGCCAATGTCAACCCAGTTTGCAGTTCATACATGGAAACTTGACGCGCTTGAAAAGTTTCACATGTTCCGATTACAAGTTCATTTTTTCGTCTTCCCATATCAAAATCGACCCTTCATCATTCTAGTGTGCAAGTAGCGATCCTTATTCAAGGATTTGCTCATATTAGCCAGAATTCAAATGCCCGTGAGAAGATATACGGTTCTAAGGGTTGTATGCGTTACGCGGTGGAGGAGGCACGCCGGACGCACGCGCGGAAGCACCAGCCCAGTCGCGGCTCGCGATAATATATGGCGGCATTACTCAACGGCGGACACCTCAATGGGGGAGGGCTTCACGTACTCCTTTTCCACCTTCACATGCATATACGACGACGACTTATACCTCTCTCGTAGCCGGCTGCCAGGTTGCCCGGAGGGCTCTCTATACCTTCCAGCGTGGTTGATTTTATTTAACTTGCACATGCTGCCAACTCCTTCCATTCTCCTGGTGGAGCCTATAACGCGTTTCGTTACCGAGGTCAAGGTCGTTATTAATCACGCCCAAGTATTCTATCCCGAATTTTTAACCAGACGACGCCTTTCACACTGACACCCTGGTAATTGATTTTGATCATTGAATTAATGTTCTTCTTGGCCAATCGACCCATTGAATGACCCAGTCATGTATACGTCCCTGCAGGCATACCGCGGACACAAGGATACGTATTGGTATACCTACACATCAGGCGCACGTCAATGGGTTTATCATTAGCTTCTATACATATATACCTGTTGCGGATAAAAGTAATTTTCATGGTTTCGAATGACTGATTGGTACCTGATTTCTAATCAATGAAGTTTAATGAATTTAACAACATTGCCCAACAAATAGTCACTCAATTCTTACGCTGAGTACTGTTTTGACAAATTGAGACAATTCGTCAGCTCCGTTTCAAAGATCTATCGAGTTACAATGATTTATTGAACCTAATAACAACCTTGTTGAAAAATTTCACCTCCCACATACCTTATACCTCCACATTTTTCTTCTATTTGCCATACAGGAGAGTATATATGCCATGCAATATCATACGTTTCTTTCTACTTGAGCATAGAAAAATTGGTCCACTGTTCGACTAATCAACTCACCATAATTTGATAGTTGAACCATAGGATACAATTGTCACGTGGATTCATCCAGCGTTATAGCGCTGGCGCCAAGGGTTCCTGGGACCACCAAGGCGGTGCGATCCGTCATCGAGCCAGCGAGCAACGGACTGCGACCCAAGTAAGCTGCCAACCTGTTGCTTCATTGTTACCTTGCGTGTATTCCGTCACAGGAGTGGTAGTTATTATTAAAATTTAGCCACAGAGTAGCAAGGGAAGAAAAGAGAAAAACGGTGCGAGTTATACTTCCGAAGTCTGTTTGCCGGAGACTTTTTCCTCCTTAAACTTACAACACGGGCAATCCTAATCCCTTGGTCAGTCAATATAGTAAAACAGTTTCCGTTATTATCCCCATACGTTATACTTGCTTAGGAATATCTACTTGTGCGTATACCTACAACACACATATACAGGGTGGTCTTTTTTAATCGCCCCAGGCGAATATCTCGGAAACTGAAAAAGATACGAAAAAAAGTTTGATACAAAACTTGAAGGGTTTTGAGGGGGAAAGATGATGACGGTATGTGTTGACTTGTGGATTCTGCCACTTCTGAGATTTCGCTAGTAACCTCGGATTTTAGATAGGGAACACATATTTCCGATATGAGCAGTTGATAGCCAGAACAAATACTGATTCGAATACGTGGAGAAGAAAAAATTAAAATTTTTTTTTTTGAATTTTTATTTATTTTTTTGATTTTTTTTTCGAATTTTTTTCTCTGATTTTGTCATTTTCTGTCAATCAAGCCAATAGCAGACCTGGAGACAAATTCCAAAACGTGAGAACAATAGTACGGTGTACAACAAGGGGGAGGATAATTTCTAACTCGGGTAAGATGATGGTGATGGCAGCTTCGGCGCCCTCGACTCCGACTCGTGCACCCTCACCCGACCCTCGCTATAAAAAATAACAAAATTTGAGAAAAAAAAATTCAAAAAAAAGTTTAAAAAAAAAAAAAAAATTCAAAAAAAAAAAATTCAAATTTTTTTCTCTCCACGTATTTGAATCAGTCTTTGTTCCGGCTATCAACTGCTCATATCGAAAATATGTGTTCCCTATCTAAAATCCGAAGTTACTAGCGAAATCTCGGAAGTGGCAGAATCCACAAGTCAACACATACCGTCATCATCTTTCCCCCTCGAAACCCTTCAAGTTTTGTATCAAACTTTTTTTCGTATCTTTTTCAGTTTCCGAGATATTCGCCTGGGGCGATTAAAAAAGACCACCCTGTATATATACCTTCACAAGACGCACAAGGGCGAGCATTGTCATTCCGTTACTCGACTCCTGCGCAGTTGCTGCGGCTCGGAATGCCCCTGCTTTGTTGGCTGCTCACCGCACCTTGACTCTTAAGATTATGTATACGGCTTGGCCAGGAGTGAGTGACCCCCCATTCTCCACTCTTATTCCAAGTAAACTCCCATGCATATTTAACAGCGATTCGAATTCAAATATAATTTGCCACCGATCCTTGAGACGAGTTTCTACGATCCTTGTCCTCTTGGAGTAGAAAGATCCTCGAGATACCCGGGCTGAGATCTGCGGTAGGTCATGTCTCGTAGATCCAGTAGATCAGGGGGTCACCAGCGTCGAGAATAAGCCCTCGAGGGTTTAGCTTTAATCACTTGCTCGATAAGGATTAGGATTCTGGAGGCTAGACGGCTCCGTGTGAATTGGTGGTCGTGGACCAACTTGCTGAAAGGCAAAAGAAGTCTAGACGCGATACGGTGGGCGTCAATGAAAGATTTATCTATAAGCCAGGGAAAACTTATTTATTTGCAGAATTAGGAGCACCGAAAAACTTTCTCTCGGGCTAAGTTCGGCTAGATTCACAAAATCGTAATTGTATGAAATGAAATGAAGAAATATCCCGCTTGAAGATCTCATCATTCCGATGGTCTCCTATATTCTATACGTCCATAACGTTGCCTCGGGCTGCACACAGCACAGCAACGACGAGGGGGGGTCAAACAAACAAGATTCCAGAAATCTAGAGACATTTTCAAAGCGTATGAAAGCACACATGAGCCAGGGGAATAAAGAAAGAGCTCTTCATACCTTGGGGAAAATATCCCCATAAAGTATTCATTCCATCGGTATGGTGCGTCTACCGTAGTACGGTAGAGCCGCTGCAACTTCGTAACCACAAAATGCGGGCTCGGTGGCTCAAGTCGGACTAGTTGCAAGAGGAAAGTCAAACAGGGTTTCTCCTCACTTGCACACTGTGGTATATTCAATGGTTGCCTAGTGCCTCGCTCTACTTCTACCAGTAGGTATAAGGTATACACTACGTGCTTTAGAATACCCGGATGTATCCAACCCTTCCCTGTATCCTCGCTTAACTGCTGCGAATTACAGCTAAAACTCTTGGAACTTAAGTAGTCGAAGCAAACTATTCGACTGCACATTTATGCAGCGATATCATCATGAACCCAGCAGACTATGGAAGCTGATTTTCATACCTATGTACATACATACGTTGGCCTCGGCCAACTCAGTGTCCCTGATTATTAAAACGCTCATAACAGGTACCTCGAGAAATCCTAGGAGATAACAGGGAACGCGTCGCCGTTTCCAAGTCAATTTTCGCTTGGAACTGGGCCAACTGGGGGAAAACTCTGCTCTGCACGTGGCTGCATGGGTATATTATCCACTTATGTATATAGTATGAATATGTGAGATTTCCGAGAATATATATGTCAGGTACCGTCGGGCATTTTCGAGCGTATAGAAAAATTCAAGGAAATTATTTTCCTCTTTGAAATCCCATCTAGGATATATAGGTATATATTCCTTGGACTAGTTATATCCACCATATCTCTATCTATCACGTCCGCGAGTATGTAAACCCGCAAATACTTGTATATAATTACGTATAAGTCAAGATTTCTATCAAAAGAGAAAATATAGGAAGAGAAGGGAATATGGTTGGCCATTTGTTACCGATCGTAGGAGTAGGCGAGTATATAGTTTTATTTTTTTATCCTGGCATTTCTCTTATCCCGAAGCTGGAGCACTAGGAAGCCAATGTTCTTTTCCGTTTACCGTTTAAATCGCACCCACCACTACCGTAGTGGTTGTGGCAAGCTATACGATTGTCTCTCCGGACGCAATCTAACCTCATTAATCTTTCCCCACGCTTATCCCGTCTCCTTGGTTCGCTACCAATTATCAGAACCTTGCGACAAAGGAGAACCTCCTATACCTCCCGTGGGGTTGCGGCAACGCGCGGCGCTATCTTTTTCTCCGTTAATTTTATTCGCCTCGAAAGACCGCTGTGTGCCACACCGCGCCTTGGCTGGTCCGAAACGCAAGCTCGCCTATATTCAAGGTGAGCGTTTTTTTTTTTTTTTTCTTCTTTTTTCTCTTAGGAATTACCTACCCACCGGGGAATACCGGCAGGAATATCACGTCCTGCTTCTAACCAGTTCCCAGAGGTCGTGTGGCTACCAGCCGCATTTATTTTATGCCAATCGCCTCTCGCCCCCTCATCATGTTGCCAAGAAGAAGGAAATTGATCGTAATGGGGCGTGGCTCAAGTAGGAAGTCGAGGGTGTTATCAATTAGTAACGAGAGGGTCAGGAGCAGCCCAGCTTCCCTCTATAGGTGATGGAACTGATCTACCGCGGCGCACGGCAAATTAAGTGGTCGTGGTTGGCATTACGGGCACGTAGCCACGTTCGTCACAACCCCTCGCTTCGCGTTCATACCCCCTTCGTTTTCCTCTTTGGGAAACTATTCCAAAAAGGGATAGAGAGGGAGAGAGAGAGAGAGTGAGAGAGAGGGAAATATTTCCAGCTGGAAGATGCGAGAGATGGTTAAAATCTAGAGAGCGAGAGGCCATGATCGCGGGACTAGACGCTGCATACGTTGGACTAAAGTCAGGTTAAGGATAACGTGTAGGTATAAGTAACATGAAAACGTGTACATTACACATACGTAGGTATGTACACGTAGTAGGTTTGCATACGTATGAAGCTTAATGGCGTTAGACGTGGCTCGAGCCAAACGAGGTAATTTGACGCCGTCGTTGTTACCCAAAACTAGAGAAGCAAGATTAACGCTAATTATTACACTTACTTCTATATAGTGCTGGTTCACTGCAGACAACTCGTAAACGTCTGGTGCATGTAGCTGATGAATAAGGGAGCACATGTGGCACCTATATACTCAACACAAAAAAATAAAAGTGCAAAATAATTGTTCAAATTTTCCCGATCATACAAAAAATTTTTTTTTTGTTTATTCTGCAAATCCGACCATTGAACTCGACTATTTTTTTATACCCTGTTGAAACAAACGTCGAATCTCGTATACCTTGCTCGTTGCGTTATTCGAAGTGCGCCGCCGGCAACATTACCCAAAACTTTGTCAATATGCAGGAAACTCTCTGTATATATATATATCGCTACGTATATGTTTGTTTGTATATATGTATAGATGTGATACCGGCTTCAACGTATATTATATAGATATATAGATATGTGGTGGAAGCGTATTGTGTTGGCGAACCGGCATATAGATCTCCTTGGCTCAGCCGGCGCCAGAACCATTGAACCATAGTGTAATTTCGTATACGTTCAATCGGAATAAATCGCCAAACTTCACAACGGGCTAAATGTATATACGTGTATAAGTTGTATATGTACATTGTACATACATGTGTATGTAAATCCGTACATGCATTGAAACGTATACATCGACCCTGTGTAAATGCAAGTAGGTAATAAAAACCCACAATTTAAATTGTGGAGCGATTCAACATAGCGCATACCATTATCCCACAGGTTTGGCATCAACTTTTATTTCAACTTTTATTGGAAAGTCAAAAAAATTCTCTAAATCGAATTTCCTCCATTGCATACTTACGTTCAGCGGTGGTGAGCTTCAATTTTCACGTAGATGACCAACTCTCAAACGCATTATATGGTTTCGGGATTTTAAGCATGCAAAATAAATACCTGTATAAGTGTTCAAGTATGTTGTCGATACGTTAGAATGGATCCATGTCAAGTGGATTCAACGCCTCAAAAGTACGTATTAAAAAAAAAAAAATGTGTTCTACTGTAACGACCATCTCCAGTCAAAATCTTAGTCAGAATACACATACCTTTATTGTGTAATTATTATGAAAAAATGCGTTATTCGGATTCAGTGTGCTTCAAGCTTAGAATTTGGCCAAGAGCTTCTGAAGGTGGTTTTGTTTTCACATGATAACATTTTCCAGATACCATTGTGTTGCTGTACGCAAGATTGAGACAGAATTCAAGCGAAAACTGGACTGTAACTTTGGCGGAATAATTGTTTGAAATTACGTCATGATGAATAAATTTCAATCAATTACTAGATTCAACAAATTTCGTACTTGAAATGAACGGAGCTTCCGTGGCCAATTTTCATTGGAATATACTACTAGATTTTATGTTAAATTATTGACATCGGTAGGCTAATATTTCATGACACAATCTCATTCAGTCAAAATAACTGGAAATTTCAAGTAAATATACGCCGGTAATTTGAACACATTTTTTTCACTGTGTACAGAATGAACGATAGATCTCATCGCAGTCATTGATGGATAAATTCTCTGTTCACGAAAAAACGTGATTCTTGGCACTGGCACGCGGGCTCTCAATCAGCGAGTGGCGTTAATTGAATTCTATATTCAAGCTATTTTGTCGGAATGTTTGGATGAAACCGAAAACCGAATTCTCGCAGGAATCCACATATTATACGTACATGAAGCGCAAGTATTCTGATCCAGTAAAAATTGAATGTCCATATTTGTGACAGTGGACAGGCCTGTATGGTAGGCAGCAGGTTTAGTGACTAGCTGGTAGAGTGCCGTCCGAATCTTGGGTTCGTTATGCTTCGCAGCACATCGTGACAGCCGTCATTTTGGCCATTTCGAGGACATCTCGTCCCTGAAAATCCGGGATTATCCTTCCAAGTTCGTTGTCTCCTCGTCGTTTTCCCCTACCGTTTATACAAAGTTCGCCTTTTCACTTTCCTGGAAAGTTATTTTACAATTAGTTAAAAATACGCGAACTTTTGTCAGTAATTCTTAAGGTAGGTACGTTATGCTCTCTTCGCGTCGTGATGAGACACTCTGAATAAATATTGACCTACGTCTAACGGCGGACGTTTGAGTGACGGCTCCAAGGTACGAAGCTCTTTGCGAAATACCTCGCTCCTTGAAAGAAGTCGCCTCTTTTTGCTTTTTGAGTAAACGCGAGTAACTGATCCTTCCGACTAGTACAGGAATATTCCCATGCCTTACATATCCCAACGACTAAAGGCTACCAAGCTCATACTTGTACGAGAAGGAAAATATACAAGGCAGTATTTCATCGCGTCACTTATGAGCTTGATAGAAATTTACCACTTCGATAGTTGAACGGTTCTTGAATCAAATGAAACTTGACGGAGCGATACTGAAATGTCCCTCGTATGATCTAATGGAGTTTGTCATACGAGGCCACAGGCCTCTCGTAATGACGCAACCCAGAGAAGCTTTTTCATACCTCAACTTGAATACACGTATATATATAATGTTCTACAAATACCTACGTGCATGAAATGGGTCGTTGTTCCGTCCAGTCTGTAAGCCGTTCCGTCCAGAGTTCGTTACTCTTCGTCAAATTCCACGGTCCTCTTTACACCAAGTATTTTCAAATATTAATAACAGTGTAGGTAGCAAGTCTCCGAGTCTCGGAATACATCTGAAAAAAATGTGTAAATTTGACCGAGCTTGAAAAAAGCTCGACTTCGTTGTATATAGCTGTGCACGTTACACGCATCACGTTCTCTTCCAATTTTTTCCTTCAGCTACTGTGCTACGCAAAAACATTACAATAAAGAAGCATAATCACGTAATTCATTAGACTCGATGCTGCGATTATTACAGCACACGGTGGCTTCACGGTCGGAGAAATGTAGAGATCGGGTTTCAATGATCGTGGCACCGCTCAGCGATAACCAGAGTCGGTTCTTGCGGCGCGCGCGCTCGCGCGTGTGGTAAAGCCCGTCTGTTCATACGTCCGTGCGTTCCCTCAGTCCCTAAGACCCTAAGACCCTCAGTCCTTCAGCCCGTCCGTAGGGCCCCCTGCTCCGAACGTGTGGGATGCACATACACGATGCAGCGTGGGAGTGTTACCATCGCCGGGCGCGCTTTCAGAGATTACGGCAATCGTTACGTTCGAGAGTATGAATAAGTCGTTTCTGCACAAGGGATACCGGCAGTCTGCAGAACGATGCTTATGGCAGTTCAAAAGCAGATATCATACGCGTATGAAGGAAAAAGCACACGTTCACGATGTAGACATGGTTTATTCTCATTTCTTTCATTTTACCTTCGTGCAGCTCATGTAAGGAACGTGGAAATGATATTCTATTATTTGGGCCCTCGCACGACCACGCCGAATCCGGATACTGCGTTGAAATTTTTTCAAATTATACCGCTCTGAAAAGACGTTTGAACTTTTTATACGATATTTCCTATACGTATCCTGCACACCCGTTTAAATTCACAACGCGCTTCTCTTATACGTGATGAAAATTTTAAACTCACACACGAAGTTGATCCTCAACTCTTTTTCCTCACTATATCGACACACATGTACAATCTACGTATATACACCAACTTACACTCACTTACCTCTGAGCGTAACGTACCACGTAAACTACCCGGTGAACAGGTGTGCCGATTACATGTGGCACAAGTACAAGCAGCACATGCGAGCTCGTTGCCGCAGTAGTACCGGAGGGACACGCCGGAGTTTAGTTACACTATCAGGGAACAATGGACGGGCACAATGGCCCCGTTTCGTAGAGCTGGTTTGGTTAATTAATTGTTCTGCTTTGTTGATGAGCGGTGTCCATCTCGGCCACCTAACAGCAAGGCACAACGTTGAGCTTGAGGCAGGTACGAGGTAATACAGACGTAAGGCTACGGAGGAACCGTACTCTAACGGCTACGACATCGCTCGACCATCTCATGGGTCTCATCCCTTAACAAACTTCCATGGTCAAATTAGCAACAGATTAGCTACACCCTTAGGGCCAAGGTATGAACCGTAGTGAAATTTCATTCGCCCGTGAATCTCCGATTCGTAATTAGTCAGTTGTAATTAGTCTGTACGTTATTATAGTGCTGATCTTTTAGTGCCTGAGATCCAACTGGAATATTAGATTTTTCTTGTCGTATCAAAAGTATACACGCAACTGTTTTATCCCGTTTTGTGCGCGCTGGTGCCTTCGTGATCATATCGTTTCTGCGCGCTTCGATAGTCAGCTTCGCTGAAGCGAAATCCAAGGAAAAAGTTTTTACTACCGCAACTCCCCGAGTTAAGTCTGGAGTTCCATCGCCCGATTGGCATCTGTTGGCTTAACTGGTATTATAAGCCAATGCCGAAAATCGAGTTTTCTTTTTTGCCAATTCATCGAATTAAGGTTGTCCGGATCGTGGGGTGACATGACGATTGAAAATGTCGATACGATTATTATTCTGATTATTCCTGTAGGGCGTCGCGTCGTAAGCTTGGTATGTATCTTGTGGGGTCCGCTCTTTGTTGTCTTGGTGATTTTGTCAAATCGAATTTACCAGAGTAACGAGATTTTGATTTTTCGCAAGTGTTAACAATATGGGAATTTATGGGTGTGAAAAATGAGGAAAAATCTATACAACATGCTACCCTCTCAGTTTCGCTCTTTCTGTTATCGCATCACCATTCTGAGTGTGTAATTTTTTTTTTTTTCTCGCTTCTCTATCTGGATTCTGATTCTGGGAAGTATCATACGATTCTTGGATCGTATAACTTATTTATGGCGCATTCCCGGAGAGAGGAGAGATTGATTTATTTACTAGAGTGAACCTTAGGTGACTGCAGCGCTGCCACTGGACAATGGATGCAGTGTCCAGAGGCTGCAGGCCGATACTGGGTATAGGTAATCCTTCTCTACTCTTTGACCGTTCGTCTGCCGGTTGTTATTTCATCGGTCGTTCGCTTCAGGATTCACGTCAGTACAGCTGACTGCATCGTGTGCTAAGCAAACACTACACACAGCCTCCTCGTCCCGAACCACAACGAGGGGTCCTTAAAGGGTGCAGCCTTTACACATGAGTGAATCTCTTATACCCTTTAGGAAATTTAACGCTTCTATGTAGGTATATGTATACCGCAGACAATCGCTGCGAATCCCCGCGTATTGTTTCAACTGAGGAAATTCTAATTAGCGCAAAGCGAATTTTCACTCGTTGATCATGATATGGAACGAGGTGAGTCAACATTTCAATCGAACCGGATGTCTGAGAATTTGTTCGATCGATTACTCTTAACAATTGCTTACATTACCATAGAACGACTTACGCATTCGTTTACCGTAACTCGGAACTCGTCACCCATGATTCCTGCGAATGAATTACAAATTTTGAGTTAACGTTCTTGTTAGTATAGATCCAACGTACATACGTGCGGTTAAAATGACGACGCAGAGGTCATCGTTTCATTGAGTCATTAGGATGCTTGCGGTGTCACGAGTCAAGCGATAATATTATTGGCTACACTGCCAACGATTTATTTCATTCCGTCTAAGCTGATCGAGAAGTATAAGCGAAGGTATGTCCTGCATTACACAAATATCTCGATATCGTATGTGATACATACCGGGTGTCAGGCTTCTTGAGTTCTCGACTAATTATCGAGAAAACTTTGGCTATTACGCTTGAAGAATGGAGAGAAAGGCCGTGAAATAAGCAATTAACTTAATTCTGTCGGAAATAAAGATGAGAACAATGGAATAAATGGATATTTGAACACTCGGTATAACTACGTGTGTCTCTTCGCGATTGTGGTTATAATTTGCGTGGGTGAAATACGTCATTTGTGTCCCATCGCGGCTCGAAGTCTATTGTTCTTTTAAAGTTACGTCCCATTCTTTCCCGGTCGTATTTCGAGGAAGTAACAAACCCTATTGGTATGGATGTCAAGTGGGTGGATATATTTGATTAGTCATGTCATAACCGCACGTTGGAAAGTTCAGGAAAATCCGACTGCTAGATTTTGAAATTTCTGTTTGTTATTCGTCAACTGGCTACTGCAGATCTTGACCAATAAAAAGTAATATTCATTTTCAGAACGAGATGATGGCCATGTTGTGAATATATGAATTCTTGTGTCAATGGGATCAAAGCGGGACACTAATGAACCGTTTTACGCGAAAAGAACCTGAGAAGAAGCACGCGAAGGCCAAGAGTCTTAAAAATCGAGGAACATGGCACGAATAGACATAATAAAACAGCTTTTAAGAAGTCTAACTAATTTACGACGACACTTATCGCCTGTACATAGAGCACGATTCGTGCTTGTAATAGAATTCAAAAAGGTCAAACAACAATATAAAGAATACGTCGAATTGGAACCGATAGTATTAAACTTCGATCGTATACCGTGCTTTGGAATTGTTAACAAATTCTTCCCGGCTATTTTAAAGCCTGGACTGCAATAGCCTGAGCCAACAAGAAGCTGAATTATATCACCGCACATATTTTTAAATAAAATAGTGAGAAACTTTCTGTACACGAGCCCTTACACGTAATGAACATAGATTAAACACATACGTAGATATTGTGTGTGTGTATGTCTACGAAACGAATATAAGCATTCGAGCAAGCAATACTATATGCGGTTAGCGATGGTATGGGTCAAAGCAAGGGGGACCGATAAACAGAGTACAAACGAGCGACCGGAGAGGAAACGAAACGAAAGAAAGCGTCGTCGGCGCAATGTAGGGGTCTCATGGGTTGGAGGTAAGGAAACTGAGCAAAATAGGCTATTTGCTGCATGTCGGTGCAACGCCGGAGCCCACCGCCGATATTAAACCAACTTGATTCATAAGCGTGAAATTTGATTCGTTGGCGAAAGAACAACACTCAATAATCAATTTCTTCACGCGGCAAAAGACATATAACATTTCATTGTCGAGTATTGACGGTGCGTTAAATACAGACCCGCACTCATGCTGGAGAACAACCCTTTCCCCGCGGCAATATTTGTTTGAATTTTATAGTTTCCGCAGGCCAGTGAAATTTGGTGAAAAACTAGATAAACCGTTACAGACATATTTTTATCGCATATATATCAACTCCGGATCCTCGTCTAATCGCAAAATGGAATGGCAGAATTACTCACAGAAACGAAATACCCACTGCATATAGAGTCGCAAATTTTGTGCATCATCCCGCCTGGAATATCTGTAGATTTGATACTTCAATTCAGCGATAAGAATGGAACGGGCATTGAAAGTACAGACAGCAGTCTGGCACGACACGTGACGTGACCCTTGATACGCATATCGGATGATCTCACTCAGACGCATTTCACCTATCTGATCGACTCGGACCGCGGCGTCTTCCCCAGCTTTCACTGCATTAATCTTCACCCTTAACCCCGTCACCCCAGCAGCACCCCGATTGGGACTCGTCGAAACTTGGGAACGAGATCTGAGCCCGATCTGGGATGTTCTTGTTAATAAAAATGTCCCTAGTTGATTCACAATTAGGCTTAGAGGCAGGTGGGCTAGTGAACCCGAACGACCGGATGGTGACTATCGCGTAAGGATCGAAATTGGATTTAACAAAATCATGAAGTCAGTTGGGTTCCAGTATTGTCTGGCGACACGGGGTCGGTTCTATAGATTTACTAGATTCACGAGGACCGCAGGGTTCACAGGATGGGGCACCATAGGATTACGGGTTCTTTCTAGCGGTGGATCAGCGGATCAGCACACGAGACCACAGAAATAATATTGTTGTTCTCTTTTTGACTGCAAAACGGCAGCCGAAGAAATACTTGAACTGATCTTCTTAAGCTGATCCTATACCAAGCCTTAAAAGCCGAGGGGGTCCTAAACGGGTTAAGACTCTGGAACTGACAGTTGAATGTATTTTTTGCTCAAGATTAGCTGAAAAGCGCACTTTCAGTTTAGTTCGGAGACTGTGGACGAGTCTATTGTGGGCAGTTTAGTCTTGAAAGGGATAGTCGCCTCGAAGCGGGAAACGCCGAATGGCATGCGGGTGTTGTTTTTATCCAACAACTCTTCTATGCCCTTCGCAACACACTATACCGATTCATATCGTAAGTGTACGTAGAAGAAAGTTGCGTTATGCGAAAGTTGGCCGAGTAGGTATAGACAGGAAAGTATATAAAGTTTAGTCTACCCTCTCAGGACGGAAATTTCTTCTTTTATTTTTTCACGTTCATTCATTCACTAACACAGAAGCCACGGCCGCATCTAACCATTTTCTTTCCCTTGTTCCTTGACAGCTCCAAAAAATAACATGTCCTGTACTCCGTCTAGAATCTTTCTGTGAACTGTTCTTCTTATAGTCTTTTGTCGGTTCTAGAGTATTATTTTAGGGCCACAAGGAAGGATAAGTACGTTTTCCTAGCAATTTTTTCTAGCCTTTGCTTGCAGGGTGTTACTGTTCTTCGGCCGTCCCAAGCCCTTTGATTAATTCGAAATTTAACATTTCCTCCGAACGTTTTCTAAACGATATTTCGGTCTGATAGGTTCCTTTCTTGTTTTCTCTCCAAAGAATTGCCCCACAGCCCACAGTGATATCGCGATTGAAGTG
Source organism: Ametastegia equiseti (assembly GCA_963989295.1). Classification (NCBI taxonomy): domain Eukaryota; kingdom Metazoa; phylum Arthropoda; class Insecta; order Hymenoptera; family Tenthredinidae; genus Ametastegia; species Ametastegia equiseti. The sequence goes on along the minus strand of OZ022389.1, from coordinate 12,391,228 downwards.
CTTAGGGCTCAACTTTAACAAAGACGTTGGAGGCGGGCGAAGAGAAAAGTTCGTATGAGATTGGATCGTCACTTGTGCGACGAGACATCATATTTCAGAGGCAAGTAAAAAATGCACCACCCCATCACAGAAGTTGAGAAGAATCTTGGCTGAATGGAGACACTTCCTCTGCAATCTCTATCTAACGCAGGGTGCGGCCTGAGGGTTTACCATTTTTTCGGACCCTGCGTGTGGAGTGGAAGGGTGCGGATAGAAAGCAAAGAAGAGACTGAGCTCGGTGACGGGCAAGGGTTATCTCGTACCTTTTTCACCATTCTCAAAACAGGCAAAAACATCAGGTGAATTATTATCTCGAAAGATTATCGAGCAATAAATTCGATGTTTTTAAACGCGGTTCAAGTGATCCAAAAGGTGCTCAACGTGAACAGGAAATAAACATCCGATCTCATGAACGGCTAGTCTGCGATAAATATAGGAATTGAATTATAAGATTCCACGTTACCTACCCTCTGCGTTAAGAAAATAAGGCAGAGTGAGGAGGTAGACAGGGAACTCCGAGGAAGAAGTATAGGTATAAGCGTCTTATCTCGTTCCACTGGTCCATTGTGACGAGGCGGAGTGGCCTGTGTCCCAAGCAGCTTCTTTATTCATTCTTCCACAATAGGCTGCCTTTATTTAAATACAAATGCGTCTCCATACCAGTAGCCCACTGCCCTTCCAGCCTTCTTTTCACCCTTTTGACCTGACGCGCTTGCGCGCACTCATGGTAGCTGGATTCTGATACATCTAGATTAAAATTCAGATACCCCAGCGTTGTTGGGCCACTCTAGTGCGAAGGGTAAATATATGTACATATACGGATACCTCAAGCCCCACAATGCGAGGCTGTAACAATTTGGTTTGCCCACCCGACTACGATGCGGTATTTCGGTTTTCTTTCTCGCCGGATTCTATTATTTTAGTTATTTATTTCATACCTTAATCTTGATCTATGTAAAACGTACCAGAATTACCCATTGTTGGCCGAATAGGGCATTGTATTACTGCGTTACACTTTCGTCCCTTGATTCATTCGATCTCTTGTCTTTTAACGATTCGTTCTCTTTTGTAACTATAGGTATGTATAGGGTCCAAAATTCACTGGTCATTGCTAGATAAGGCATGAATAAGCAAATATGAAAGAAAACGTTTGTGAACCTTGAAACGGTTTAGGTTCATTGTTCGCATTCAAATTTCGTAAACTTAGAATTTCAACCGCTACAATTCATTCTCGTCTGAATCACCAACTTATACAGCAAATGGTTTAGAATTTCTTATCATTTAGTCGAATTGCTCATGAAGCACCTCGAAATAAACGCGGTAAGTACCGCAATGTTGCATGTATACGCGACCTCGGTAGTCGCTGTTGAGTTAATGGATTCGAAAGTTATAGAGGAGGGGAAATGCCAATAATGGGCAGGTAACTGGACGTTATAACCAAATATTAACCAGGCGTTCGAAGGGACCGACGAAAGCACAGGGAGGTAAAATTTGCCAGAATTACAGGGAGTTTTATAATGGGAATTCACAATATTTTTTTGCAGCTAAAATTTTCAGTTACGGCACAGATTGCCGCCAACTCTGTCGCCTTCGACAAAGGGAAAAGGGTATAAATTATGAACCGGAGTTTCTTACGGAATCCAACGGCTTGTAGGTGACAAAAACTTTGGAAACCGTTCAGTTTTATGAGTCTCTTCGAGTCACGGCAAAGTTAAACCCTCGCTGCTTGTTAGCAAACAGATGTAATTGTATTTACAGCGGGGAGTCGTAAATTATTGCGCCAAGAAGAGGTAAAGAACTTCAAAGACATACACATGAATGCATATCTACAATACGTAGGTGTATACTTTTTCCCATCAGTATATTTGAACTCTCCTAATGTTGAATGGTACATATTTTTGGTACCTATAACTCGCAATCATTTTCTGGGATAATCTATGCTACTATTTTTATCATGCCACTTTCACTGAACAAATATGAAGAATTTCAAAGCCCGAGTTGACTGGATCTACAACATTATGTACTGACGTTTGTGCAAGAGGTTCGTATAATTATTCTACTTTCAGTATGATTCAATCGACCTCTTGTCGCACCGAGTAATAACCCCGATTGCATAAAGTAATACTTAGTTCACATAAACAGCACGTTTAATTACTAACTTTCTAGCGGAGCTATTGCGAATTCCATTTTCCATGAAGGGTAATATAAATATATACGTCATTCGTGTAACAATCACGTTGAAATAAATTTTCCAGTTTGAGAAAAAGTACGAGTAAAGTTATTTTCCAAACCCCCGTAAGTCGGTGTATACAGCAATGAATTTTAACCGGTTTGAGTCGATCATAAATTGAATTGCCACCAGGACTAAACGGCCGGTTATTTCTTGCACGTGGATTTAGTGCGTACCAGTTGACCGTCTTCGGTATTCTACTTTAATACCTTGTTTGACCCACTCGAAATATAACGTTTGAAACCTGGGCAAGGAAAGTTATATTGTCTGGTGCAGTTAGGAATCAATGGGTTTACCCATTTACGATGCCCCGTTATTTCCGATGTCGCAGTATAATGGTTCTTCGATATCTATGCAGCAACTGTTTCGCATACTCGCGCTGTGACTATGTAGATGTGTCATTAGTGCATTTCGTTATTCATTCAACCCCTTAATTCATTTCAAATTACCTTGTCGTCGTACCAGCGATGTCTTAATGCAACTCATTATTTTTCTTCTAGTCAGACAAGAGTTTGCTCTAGGCTTAAATGTACTCAATTACAAGAACAATTCGTTCTTGGAACGTTGAACAACGATACGAATTCAAACTGCACAATCCAAGACGATTAACCTAAAATCCTGGTTTAGTCAAAGCAGCAAAAGACTTCACGATATGAGGTCAAGGTCTACTGGGATGAAGAAAATCTGAAAAAGCTTCGTTAGCCTGAATTGATTCTTATCAAGTGAGATGATGCATCGTATTTCAATTGTTAACCAAGTGACGCTTTACCTTGAAATCGTAATATTTCAATGCTCGTACATTGGCACCAACGCGATAAGGACAAAACGCGTTTTAATGCATTGCGGTATACAAAACGCACGCACCTTGACCAGATGCAGCAACGAACTTGTGGTCATCCTTTTTCATTCGTAAATGCGGATCACGCGTCCCGAGCAGATGTCAATTGCCATGTTGCAAAGCAACAGACGGGACAGCAGTCGCGTCGTCTGGAAAAGGTGGGTGAAAAACGGCACGCGACCTGCTGTCACGGTTAAAATTCATAATTATTCATTAGTCGACCTTGAGCAGGTGATAAGACGATTTTCATTATAGATACGCCTCTTCATGGCCTTATTTGGTCTTGTCGTTGATTTTACACTATGTACAAAAATTTGCGGTGTGCACTATAACTATAGAATACGAATTAGTATCAATCTAACACTACTTAGAGTCCTTTTGACACGCCGAAACATTTTTTCACCTCAATCAGTGGTAGATTTTTGAATCAACCACTTTAATTGTTCTATAGTGGTTTAAGCTGGTTAATTTTAACACTAACATTTTTTACAGTGTATGAAGGCAGTTTCCAAAACCTGCAGTACTGTTTGCAATCATAACATCGTCTGCACGAAAATTGTGATTATTATAGGTGAATTGACTAGACAATAATATAATTAATCAATCAAGTGTTTTGAAAGAATGACAGGCAGTGTCTAAGGGTCAGGAAAAATAATGAGCAGTCATGAATGATTACCGAGAGAAATATAGAGTCGTTAACTCCCTCAAGAGCGACAGTTGTTTCACACGATAGAAAATTTTCATACAAATTCAGTCAAGCACATTAAGCTCAGCCCCCCTCCCCCCCACTGTCAAGTATATATATGTAATTATCGAACATGCCAAGTTTTTATTTTAACGATAATAATCAACGCTTCGTCTACCACCGCCGGCAAACTAACGTGTCATTATAATTATGTAATTACCGTGCGTTTTGTCAAAAGAGTTAACGCAGTATCAAGCACAACATTATAATTCGTCATAGAATAGGTACAGCTGCCTACCAATCTATGGGTTTGTGGCCCGGCTCATCATTACATCACGAGTCAAATTTAGCGATCCGCTCCATTGCCCTGTCGACCTCAAAATTCAAGCACGCATGACGAGCTAAGTCACGGGGGTTACAACAAGTCTGATCAAAATTTACCAAATTTGGAAAAAAAAAGAGGCTCAAATGATCCTAGGTGCCTGAGAAAGGGTTGTTGCCTTGTTCACGTGAATCATATTTTCAGAATTTTACTACTCGTTATACAGTTTGGAGAAAAGTAAGTAGGCAAAAGCGGACTTTTAAAGTAACGGAAATTACGGTTTACCTTTTTTTTGCACTAACCTTATAGCACTGTGTGAATAGCAGGGCAATAAGTTTATTGTAGTTACGGTTTCCTGCAGGTACTGTAACTCCTTAACTGCTTCAGGTAGGTACAGAAATGTGTTATTGGGACTGCATCGCGAACGGGTCAATTTTATTGCGAAAAAGGTGTGTCCGTTCAAATCGTCCACAAATATAGTAGTTTATGACAAGTTTTTAAGGAGATCATCGTAAAGTAGAAAGTGTTCGAACCTCACGACTATAAATATTCTTGACGCGATCAATGCAAAGCACCCTAGTGGCTTGTATTTTACATCCGTTAAAATTTTGTCGAACATAACGCGAACTACGGCACAAGGCACAAATAATGACCTCCACAACTTCCACGGTTATACTTTGTGTCCCACTTTTTATCTTCACAAGACTAACTGGTATTTTCACACTTATTTTTCTCTTTAGATCATGAAATCTTCTCTCCAATATGAATTGAGAGTTCAGATAGCTATTAAATTTTTAGTCTATCAAGAAATAAACCGAGTTATACCCGTAATCGCATTTCCAATGGTTCGCCCTACGAGTAGCTGACTTAATCGCCTTAGTCATGCAAAATCCTAGCGAATAATAGGAAAATCGCGGTTTCCGAAGCTGCGAAGCACCCTCTACGATTTTCTTCAGTCCAGCTGTAGGCATAATAATAACAATAATAATAAGGATAATAATAATAGTAACAGTAACAATAATAACAGCAACGGCGTGTGGTGAGTAACAATGGAAAAGGGTAGCCCTGAGGGACCTCTTGGCGGGCATATTGGTGAAAATCTTTTCCCTGCTCCTCGCCATGCCTCTATTCACTTTTTACATTTTTCCCAGAATACACATTGTACACAATTTTCGGTACAAATGAATCTAATAACCGTTTCCGCCTGGCATCAAAAGCCCCCTGAATGCGTACACGCGACTCAGATTCATATTAACAGAATTTATTTTTCAAGCGTCGGGTTGAAACAGAAAATTCCACCCGACACTTTGCCAAAATTTTTATCGTTGAAAAAAGAAGAGAGACAATGGAAATAAAATTGTGGCAGAACGTATAGAGCGCGATATGGACAATCATTTCTAAATAACTTGATGGTTTAACGCCTGTGCAATTCACATTTCCATAGTACAGGTAAATGCATGGGGATTTGGCACAGTTCGTGTGGATATATTGTATATATGTATGACATGTATAGGTGAATACATGTACATACATAGATCTGTGTTATATGCCCCAGGATAACATACGATTGTTTTCTCTCCTCCATTGTTACTATGAACTATTGTTGACGAGAGTACTTCACTTCGGGTAATGGATGCGGTCATGCTCTACCGGTCGACGGTTTGAGTGTTGAGGCGCAGGGTTTTGTCAGAACCAAAATCGCTAGTGTCGCAAGGATCTTTTAATCCGTCATATAGTTTTCATTCGAAAAATATTTGCGAAAACTTTGAAGCCTTTCCAAGATTAGATTTTTCTCGTTAGTGTCTCATCTATTCATCATGCCTGTAAAATCAAATGCCTTCCCGCAATAAATCCGGTTAGTACATTGCTGCACATTCGTCGATGTATGAAATTATTTATAAAAATGATAGATATTTTCATAGGTGAACAATGAGACTTTCTACTAGAACTATTCAACTAATCTTGTCGATTGTTTTAACAGGGAATCGAACAAGGAAGTGTTTCCCTAGAATTCTATATATGCATTAGTGCTTAATCAGATCGCAGCCACATTTCTAACCGCATTATTCCAACAGATAGTTGGAACATAAGTTGGAATAGGAAATTCGATTAAAATTAACGAGTATACTCTATACACGTACGTTTGCCAATACAGCTGTAATGTGCATTAGAGATAATTAACCGATCAATAATTATTATAGCGTAATGTAACGACGATGTGTGTATCCATGCCGAAGGAATGGTTCATACGGTTCGAGCAGATGAAAATTAGACTAGTTACTATTGTGTAATATATTTCCACGGTCGGAATGGTTGTTCGGGTATCCAAAACTGCATTTTACAACGGAAACAGATAAATAATGCATATACCTATATAGTTGTATGTATGTATGTAGGTGGGTGTGCAATCGCCCTTCGCTCGCTCGTTGCCAGTGAGCCGTTTCGAGTTCAACGTAACGGCTAGATCCAACCAGGCATGCATATGTGACTTCACTCAACCGTGTTGTACTCTGTATAAAATCTACCGTATTACAGGAATAATTAATAGTTTCGGTGAAACGTATGTACATTAATATGTCACTGCCGAAAAGGTTAACGGGATAATCTTATCACATGTATTTTATCTAGGCACGTGTTGATCCACGTCTTGTCCTTGGAAATCGTGACTTTATAATCAGGTAAAACTATCCAACTAAACGCAAAACGTAGGTAATTCACTCAAATCGCATAATTAACGGTTAGAAAGTATAATGTGCTGTGCTAATTGAAACTCAGTCAATTCCACAACGTTGATCATTCACTCCACTCAAGTTTGAATAAGATCTCAAGTGAACGGTAGTCCCAAGTTGGTACATATCGATTTGCTCAAGAGATTCTCGACAAGCTGGTTCAATTAATTGACCAGTGATTACCTCCTGCTTATATTGATCAACCTGATATTCGAGGATAAAAAATTGGCTTGGTTTAGCAATTGAAATAATGAGGCGGTCAATAATTGCTTTTCAATATACGTCGAAGTCGGGTAGCAGCTGTCACTATGTCTATAGTATATGTTGATGCATTTTTGAGGGATATGGTGTAGGGACAGAATATATAGGAAGGGAATGAGAACGGTTCGCGAACGAAGACCGCTATTTAGTTGCTCGAGAAAGCCGAAGAGTCATGTGTTTGAAATATTGGCATGCTCCCAAGTGCAACAGGAGCGAGTTTCGAAGGCAGCTTATGATTGGGGGGGCCTTCAAAGACTGAAAGAATTCACCGCCACTACGGAATATACTTCGTAGCTCCTTTGTGCTAACAACCCCCCAGCCCCACCCACATATATAGTCTAACGTTTTCTTCCATCTGCTTGTCTCGCTTTTTCTCCACCGTCTACTCGTGGCTCGCATTTTTCTTTTTCTAGCTTGCTTTTTCTCTTTCTGGGCATATTTTACGCTAATTTATTGCCAGGGCAGGGCAGAGTTACTAATTAAAATCTTGGGTATATCGAGAAATTCTGAGAATAGTTTGAAAGACCGTGTTGGGGCCATCTTCCCAATACAGTTCGAATCAACTGTCGTCACATATATGAACAAAAGTTCTGGCGTTAACTAAAACTTACGATACACCAGTCCCTGATCCGTGTACTGATTCGTCCCGTTCGTGATTTATTGTTGTTGCATTGGGTGGAGTTGCCCTGGCTTCGGCCAACGCGGTCCACCATACAGTTTCTGTTCTTCGACTTGGGTGACTGCACGACCGTTTATCTGGAGTAATTTTAATGAGATCCCGTTCCTATTTGGTACAATGATAGATTATGGTGTTAAGAGAAATCGAACTCGAGTATCGCGCGGTATATATACATACTCTGTATACCGTATAAGAAATCCAGCAGGCTCTTGAAACATTTAGAGCCAATTGGATTTCTACCTTGATTTTGTGGGCTACCGAGCCAAGCCGTATATTACGTCCAAGTCCAATATCACAGCGGCGAGCATCTTAGTGGGCTATCAAAAATTACTGTCGGTTATATGTCTATAGAAAGGCTCGCAAGTTACGCCTTATACAGGTACGAGCCTTATTGATTTCACCTCTCGTGATATATTTCCGAAATACATACATTATATATAATATTGTTTTTTCATTAGCTCAGATGAACTGATTTTTCTAAATATGGAATAAATACGAGGGTATTTATGTTTCGGTGCCTTTACCAGAGAAATTCAACTTTTTTTTCAGTCTCGTTGTGTATTTTCAGATTTACTCGATACCAGTAGGTACCTTTACGTAAATAACACATGTTTTTCGAGGCATGATATTCCACGAGGGAAGCTTTTGGTATAGTTTCAATAAAATCATGACGTAACATCAGCTTTGCTGTTAGTTTTCTTACAACTTTCCGAGGAGCTTTTGTCTGAAATTCTCAAGTTAGCACATTTTCGAGATTTCTTCTTTACGACACCGTCGACGATATTCAACTGAATATATACTATACGGAATTGCGATGTATCCTTGTTGTTACTCGCGAAATGGAGCAACGAATCGATAACCTATAAACAGTGCTTCAATGTCAGGGCAGAGTCGCACATGCGACGAAATTCTTTCTCCTTCTGAGAAAAATATAGACTCGAAGGTTCCCAACGACCTTATCGCACGTGAAAATAACCTGGCGTATATATATATAATATACTGTGTATGCGGAACACACATGCCTCCCCCCATAGTGGAAAAAAGGAAACTCGTTGTAGCCGGGAATTAGGATGACGCAATGATGACTCGAAAGCGCGATCCTTTAAAAAATTTAACAAGATTTCACTTCATATTATTCTTTGACCGAATATCATTCAGTTAGAACTATTTTCGAAAACATGAAAAAAGTATTTTTGAATGATTTATGCGACGACCCGCTTAGACCGAACTACTTTAATCACTGCAATGGGCGTGAAAAATAATTACTGTAATAGTGAATAATATCCTAGACAGGATCAATAGTTAGGAATTTCATTTTCGATTTTCGATCTTCGATTCATCACTATACGATTTGTACGGTGGGAATTATCGGGACGTGATAAATCATTCCGTTTAAGCAGACGGAATATCAATTAGCAAGTGTGAGCTTTTGAATTCTTGTGTAACGAAGGATGGTAGGTACAAGGTGGAAACAATGTAATTAATAGTTAAATATGCAATAAAATGAAGGAAAAAAAAAAAAAAAAAAAATGCCTGTGGGCAGTAGACGTCCAGAGTTGCCTGGCTGCGGTAACCACATATATCGCTGAAAGGGGCAGAGCACTCGACCGTTTGCCAAATCCAGGAGGCAATTAGCCGCTCGTAAAGATAATGATTTTATTACTAATTAGCTAGAGTTCTTGTCTCAAATCAGGTGGCTTTCGTCGAAACATGCTAATTTCAAGTCATGACCGTCCTCGGCGCTTAATTAGTTTTGGCATAGCGCACATATACGTGTACATAACAACACCCACCATTGAACAACATGTGTAAATATTCATACACGTAGGTATACCTATACCACTGACCGCGGAAAACCGTTCAAATGGCATTTCGTTTAACCCAGCGACATACATTGGAATATTTACGCGGATAGTTTTGGTACACGTTTTGTCATAACACAGCTGTTGATTTTTTCCGTTTTGTGTTTTAAAATTGTTCCCTGTTGCTGTTTTTTAGTTTTTATAAGGCACGATCGTTGAAAATGGAATAATTCTTGACATAATTCTGGATGATTTTCTGATATAGTTACATATCTCTGAAATGTTTTCGCACATATTTGAAACATATTTCTAATTTTCTGACCACGGACTCATGGACGGAGCGGAAGCTGGGGTTATCGCGAGGGGTATGAATCATGGGTGGAGGTAACCTGTCGGCTATATTGATAGGGTCCATTTGCGCGCCGCGTACAAACCAGTCACCATAGATTATAATTACTATCGAGGGATTGACACATGTAGCTGAGCTCAGTAACGATTTTTCATGTTTTAAAATAATGATTGATATGATTTTACTCGGAATCGGTAATATATTTCAATAATTTCAAATACTTACTAAAGTAAAACTGCAGTTGTATAAAATAGTAGTTTTCTTCCGAAGTAATAAATATAATATGATATACATCTGAAGTAAATTTATATCATTCTGCGGAAATTTCGTGGTTCAATTTTTTTGCTTCACCTCCGCAAGCGAAGGTTCCGTCCATAAGCCCGTGTCAAAAATATTCCTAAAACATTACTGAAATGTTCCCTGAAATATCGAAAGCAATTATATCAACCATTATATTTAAAAACGGTTGTTCATTATGAGCGGTAAGGTGAGTACGGTGTTGTGTGCTATTTAACTTATGAACACTCTGTGATCATTTAAATGCATTTTTAGGCACGATCCCATAGCGGAGTGCCTATTATACATTCGTCATCGCGAAAAAGTCCGGATTGAAATTAAAAATTTTCTTTTCACGTAGAAATCCGCTTCAACACTCACACAACCGGTTTCTAGCATTTTTCAAAAAGTATGTATGTGTGTGTGCGCGCGTGTGTAGTAGGAATTTTGTATCTTGATTTCCGGCAGAATGACTGAGCGATTCGGATGACATTTGAAGCGAAAATCAACTGTTTGGTGAAAATGTTCTATTAACTTTTTGAAGATTCTCTCACTTGCGGTTACAAAATGGCGGGTGTTTGAACATTTGAATGAGTATTACGCCTATTTCAAGTCTGGGAAAACAGCTCAACCGATTTCAACTAAATTTTAGCGAAGTATCACTATCAGTTTGAATATTAAAAACCTGCGATCGTGCCTGTTGCAAAAAAGCGAAACTTTTTTCTTCATACCGCTAGTTTTTTCTCCAATTACAGCCCATGTATTCGTTCGCAGGCGAAGAGGTATACTCTTGTTGAACTTTTCCATTTAATTTTATTACACCAACCGCTGTCACGGCTTATCAACACTTCACTTTCGATTAACGGATTAGAGAGAGAGAGACCTACTTTGTGCGGGTCAGTATGATTTAATTTGTATGATCGTCCATGGAGCTGATAGTAGTGAAAGGATCATTTATGGAACAAACGATATGATGGCATTTCATATTATACCCAGCACGCTGTTTGGAGACACAACACTCGACTCACAGCGATACACATGCGATGTAAATCGAGCGGGGAAATGTACATATATACATGGACATACATACTTCAGGCATAAACAAACATGGAAGCAAAACAAAGGTTAAAATCAAGCGAATTTCAATCCGGTATAATTGAAATCAACAACAAAATCACGCAGAATGTGACGGTTCGTACCAAAATATAAGAATAAAAAAATATCCAATTAGTCGCGCTTTTCATTTTTCAAATTGGATCAGGTATCGGCGTTACATTTGATCCAGCCGTGCGATTTTTTTTTTTTTTTTTTTTCACTCGCTGATCTCGACTGCGGGCTAATACCGAAAAAAAACAAACAAATACCTAACGTACGAAAATATAATCATCGTAATTATCATGAAACCTGTAAATTTTTCTAACTTCGTACTCCAGAGAACAGGTGTATACTTGAATCAATACGTAGTTAAAATAAGTCTAGTCGCTATGACGAACGATGCCAATAAGGCGATAATTCATTACGCGTTGCCCCGCAAAAGTTGTCGCCTATTTCATGAGAGTTAGCTGTAAGTCAGAAACGGCAACGTTATATATATATTGCTGACAGTATATATATATTTATGAATAAAGAGGTGTTATTAATTCAGCTGCTGTACCGGCAATAAGTCTTTGCCCGGACATTGGTATCATTTATCACAGCAGTACTAATATTTTCTAAAGGCGAAGAAGACACATTTCTCACTAACTGTTCGTGACGCGAAAATGCAGGTAGATGTGCTAGGGATACCGATAAAGTAGGTATAGAGAAATGTACCAGCGTCGAATTTCAAAGAAATCGCCGGCCTAAATCCTGGCTACATTTTCAACGGCAGAATTCCGACAAATATATAGAATCGAGCTGCACTTCCGGCGAATTGGAGACTAGCCCGTTTCGATTACCCGCCCAGTTCCAATTCGAATTAAACTCGAGATGAGTTCGGCCGTAATGTATAGCAAGGTAAAATGCAAGGGGGTTGCTGCTGGTAGGTACTGCACAGGAGACTGCCCGGAAAAAAATGTAATTACACACGGAATGATAATGAAGTTTACATTTTAATAACCGGCCGTGTCGCCAGATGTCCCGGAGTGCAATATTAATGCCTGCTGCATTTACACAGAGCCCTCTGGTCCGTGGAGCTTCCTATCCTGCAGACCTATATTTATATCGTATTACTGCATTCAGAAAGAATACCACCGTCAGTCTCCTAGTAACATATTATATCTTGGCTACGTTACACCAGGGCCTCTGGCCATTCTAATATTATCAGTTACGAGATACGTTGGTACAAATCACATGAAAAAATAACGTGAAAGTTACGAAACTACGTTCACAAAGCTCTTCTGGCTATGAATCAATTCGTATTTTTCTAACAGCCCTGGGACATATATTCAAAGACGTTAAAAGATGGGAACAGTATCACCGTATAATTATGACGAGCGACTTCGACGAGGTGAATGTTTCTCTTAATTGAATTGATTTGTGGTAGGAATGAATGATGTCTTTTCTTCCATTATAAACTACCTGTATCGAGATTGCGACTATAGTTTTGTACTCGCGTATACATACGAGGCATGTTTATTACCATCAAGTAATTCGATTTACCATTTTTTTGACCTCATCACAATTTTTTCCCTCAAATGAGAAACTCTTTTCGTCGTCTGTACCCCTTCCGTATGTCTATCTGTCTATCAGTCTTGCATTCTCTTCGAAGGTAACGAATTGGTTACTAATTTGAAAAATTAATTATGAGAAAACAATACGTATCACTGTTTGCAGGTTAAATTCTGTTCCATGAAGAAACCCCGCATTCTTGATTGCATCTCTTCGGATGCGAATTAGGATGCGGCAAACTGCAGTAAATGATGAAAAACCAAAAAAAAATTCTTTTGCATTGACAATCGCATATAAATATCAATTTTCCACTGCGAAAATTACCCGATCGTGGTATTCGGTATGTCGGCGGCAGAATGTAGCTTGGCCATGCTGACAAGTAAATCTTACCGTAACTGCTGTAGTTCTTTATTTATTTTTTTATTTATTTTTTTTTACTGTGAAATAACTGCATGTCCCCGCATGCACCTGTGAATTGAAGAGAAATATTTCTTATCCTTGTATTTGTGCCTCCGTGAAATATGTAAGGTACTTTGAGAGGCTGAGTAACGGTTTATTAGCGACAAATTGCTCTGTACGATACGTGGTTACAGTAGGTAAGGGGGGTAAAAACCAGTCGGGGGAAACCGACAACACAATCGCGCATTAAGTCCGATGTGGCTTCGAGTTTCGAGGCTTGTGCCCAGGACCCTATTTACCCAGTCACTGTGTGCATTCGATACTCGTAATAAGAGTTTGGTTGATCCAGCATTGGAGCGATTACTGTACGTCATTTCCTGATACCCACGCGCTACGCGTTAAGCGCCAGATAACTTTCGGAGATCTTGACGTAATCCTCTATACCGCCTCTTGTTCACTTTAGGAGAGCTTTGGAGACATCTTCTAGATAAGGAGATGAACCGTACCTATAACTTCATTCACGTCGAGCTGAGAAGGAGTTGATCTAATTTTTCATAAAACTCCTGTTTTACTTTCGAGGTCATCTGAGAGAAAAAAATACACGTTATAAATATCGATAGGTTTTTGATCATGAAAGAGATTAGATTTTTTCTGTACTTGGAATTGCGTTTATGTGATTAAATGTATCCGAACACAACTGTGTTTTGTAGGTAACGGAAATACAACATTCTTTTACCTCCTATAATTCCCATGATTACCGACACGGATCACGAATTTTCAGATATCTCCGTTCGAAAAAAAATGTTTGAGTACGTGTGATCCAGCGCACAAAGCACTTCGTGGGCCTTAAAACTTGGCAAAAGTATCGTGCTTTGATGGCCTGGTTTACAGAAAATTTGTAGAAACTAGTCATTCTCACGGTGGCTGATGTTACGTAATGACATGACAATTCCCCAAAATCAGGGTACCTATTCATGGTCAGGTCTTCTTCTGAAGACCATCTCAAGAAAAGCTCTTAACCAATTAAATCATATCCATGACTGACTAAAGGTGGCTTGAGAAGAAGATCTGACTGTGAATACCACCCTAAGGACACGGTCATTAATTGCGATCCGACTCCGATCCTGTACTTCTTTAGATGAAAAGTATAGAAAAGTGCATCGATCCGATTAAGCGATTTCCAGGAAAGTATTACAGTCCGGAGTTCACAAAGTTGGAAGTATTGTTATAATCGCGAGAAGAAGGAGACGTCGTATATGAATGGTACTTGGTACTTGGTGCACAGTGAGATGCTGCTGCAGGGGTTAATGAGCCGACGAGGATGTAAGAAGAAATAACGAGTTGTTTGAAAGCTGGAAGAGTTAGTCATGTATGCCCACGTGTAGATATAACGACTGTGTCTAATACGGATCTATAAAACTTTATGGTACCTACGGCAACGGAGTCATCCTCATTCTCGACGTCGGCAGGACGTCCTACCCTTCAATCGTCACAATTAACCACGGATGCATCCACATCGAGACTCAACGAGGCTTTTCCTCTAACCAACTGCACCGGTAAACGATCAAATACCATTTCGCAAAACGATCTCCGCAGCTTGAGTTCGTACCGTGTGGTTTCGGAAGTGAGCTTTCGAAATATCCATCGTTCCCTGTATCTCTCTACCTCTTGCCAAGAGCTCCACCGATCACAGGGCGATGCAGCGCTGCAGGTATAAGGCGAGGCCCCATCCAAGAACCTGACAGCTATTATCATATTCCGCGCATATCGTACCAAATTTATAGCTAATAAAGGCCGATCGAATAACAAGCCCGGTACGTCGTTGGCAAGGCGTATATGCACGTTTCCACGTATCCATATATTTATGTGTATGCGTCTACCTCGGCAGCCAGGTAGACCTGGTAGACTGGCACCGGCCAGCTACCCACGGCCGCTCCACAATGTGCATCCCGCTTTATAGTCATGGTGGTTGGCAGTAGTGGCAATTGATACTCGAGGCACTGATATATGGGAACGTATTTCACTAGATTGGCAGTCCCGCGAGTTCTTGCCGTTCGTTGTTGGTTTCACTTCAACGAATACCTACAGCCACATCGATGGAGTTTACCTAAATGATCACCGCATCGCTAAAGAATTTCCATTATAAACTTGGAAAACCTTTGACTATCCTGAAACACGATCAACGTAGGTGTGTCGGGAATTCAATTTATCCCTTATACGATCTCTTTTCGAAAACTCCACTTTCAATTCTTCCTTTAACCGACCGATTAAATTTTGAAGGAATTTTCGAGCGAAGAGAAGACTGAGGTATAAACGTTGGAAATTTTTCAGGTATTCTTCGAAACTGCAAAGTGAATATCTTTAATCTGTATCGGGAGTGCTCCATCATAGATATACGTATCCCATAGCAGATGTGTATGGGTGTGTAATACCTGTTTGCATATTTAAGTGGCCACCGCGTAACTGCATATTGTGCATTATATTTATCAAGTTGGCACGAAGAGGCTTTTTGTTCCGTGATGCGGCTCACTGGTAGAGAGTATTAATTAAAAACGGCCACCGTAAACCACACTCACAAGAGAAGTAGATTTAACCGTCAGGTCCGAGAGTAGCGCATAGATATGAGCGTCTCTGCTACGCGGGTTCTCGTATCTACATTCATGAGTGTATTTATCTAACTCCTATGCCTGTGAATATACCAAACGTTTATTGTGTATTTATTTTACACTAGCGAATTGAATTCGCGATCAAGTTCTTACAGTGCGTTTAATGTCAACCTTCATCATTTTATCACATAGGGTGTCCAGTCATCGTGGAAATTTTGGAATCATGGAATCCTCATGGAATTTAATACTCTCTGAAAAAAACTTCGGAACCTCAGGGAATTTCACGAGGCGTCTGGGATTTTTTTCAAATAAACCCGAAAAATTTGAAAAATTTAGTGGGATTTCAAGATTTGTCTACAACTCTACAAAATTGCATGCTTCTGGCTTTGGGAGGCTATTTTATTCTTGATTTTGCAATCCTTGCGTTTTTTTTTATTCATTAACGACCAGTTTTTGTTGGAACTACATAATCGAAAGATATGTCTGCGTAGTTCATTTCCAAATTTTGTGGGATCAATTTTTTTTAACATTTATTTGAAACTTGAAAACATTTATTATGATGTTCAAGTCTCGGATCAATTCTGTTATCATAATTTTTGGAACAATTTTGCACTCAATCTTCACCGCGAGGAGGATAACAATTTTTGTCTGGAAAACCTGGAAGTCTCAGGGAATTTGAAATCGACAAATAACTGGATACCCTGAATTCGCTTGAAATTTATAGGAAGCACAATTTGCTCGTTGGGAATTTCGCTCTCACTTGTAACCAGATTCGTAAGAGGGACGATAGGATGATGTATAAATTGAAACTAGCTTCGGAGAAGGAGGCTTTCTACGGCAGATTAGGTTGGCAGTCGTAACTCACGAGGCCTGAAAGAAAATTAATAAACGTTCCAGTCGCCAGTTGCAGTTGCATTATTGAATTTCTTCACTGATGGGCTTTGCTGAAAATCTTATTTCGAATTGAGAAAACTAGGTACCAACATGCAGAGTGTACCTAATGCGATCATTTGCGAGTTGCCCAAGTGTCACTCGAAACAGTTATCCCCAGAGAAGGAGAGAGAAAGTGAGAGAGAGAGAGAGAGAGGGGGGGAGAAATTAGGTGAGAGTCAGGAAGAGAATTTCGGAGATTTTCTCTCTCTCTCTCTCTCTCTCTCTCTCTCTCTCCCTCTCTCTCTCATATACACACGTGTTCGTTCCTGACTCGTCTGACTCTGCGAAGTAATTCTGCTGTACTTAAATATAATACGAAGTCTAGAGACGAAGTAGTAAGTAAAATAATAACTTAGCAACTTTGGCATAAGGTAGCAAGTGGCACTATGCTAAATTAGGATTTAATACCAAACGAACGAACGAATACTTCTCAACGAGGTCTCGAAACTTTGAATTGAATTTCAACCGAAAACTTTCAGTTATACTATATTACACTGTACAAATACATAATACATGTATACAATGATTCCATCATCAGCAACCCAATATCATTCGAGATATCGAAAGGTAAATATATTCAACAAATCATACCGTTGCGACGACTGTTATACGAGATAGGAATCTGAGATCACTGCATATGCTAATTAATATAAGAAATCACAAATCTTACTACTGACGTAGAACGCTTATAGGTTTGCACGTTATACGGTAGACGTAAAACACGTTGGCACTCGTGCCGGTAGGTATGGTCCTATGAGAATTACTAACGTATAATCGATTCAAGAGCGCTTAGACTTTTTTGCTCTATTTGCCAAGAAAGTGTATTTACGGTGTTACGGGGTGGCTATTTTTATACCCGAACGTATCACAATACCTGCATTTTTATCTAAAGTAGCTGCCACTCCGTTTCTCTACCGGGCGATATAGGAGCTAAACGTATGTTAGTGTGCATATAGGTAACCTCTACGATGTCCACGTTTGGTTGAACGTGTACATTTCTATACGTATGTGTAGATATACATATAGGTAAATATATATACCTACATAGTATGTTTATTCGTAGGAAGAAGAGAAATATTGTTGGAAATGCGACTCGCGCCCCGCCATCGTATTTTCCGAGTGGTGGGCGATAAAGCGAGTGAAGCGAGCAAAACAGCCAGAATTCATTAGGGAATGCTCGGCCGTTAGGCCATGGCGCGGCGGGGCACCACGGCGGGTACAGAGTATGCGACTATACGCCGTATTGCGACGATGTCGAGCTCATTATAAATGGGCAAATGTCACGGGTGCTGATACGCGGCACGCGCCCCTCTTCTAGGAAACCCTCTGGACTTCGACTTATGCGTCCCACGTCAACTTCCGCCCTTGGCCACCCCCGCAATCCACCTGGCTTATGACGTTAGAAGAGACCTTCGAGCTTCCGATTTGACCAAAATTGCCAAATGCTTTTTTCTTGCGATACGTAAGAATGAAATTACTCTGAAAAAGTGACCCTAACCTCTGAAATACTGGGGAGAGCAGTGAAATAATCTATTTGGGCGAATTTTTCCGAAAAGTATTTACCGAATTCTGGAAATTCTAGAAATAGCATCAAATATTAGTTCCAATGCTCTGAACGCTGCTATCTCCAACGTTTCCAAAATCGAGGAAACACTCTGGAAAATTGACCGGATTCGGACCGTCCAATTTACTCGGTGGTCGAAAGCCTACCTTTTTCTGTATACCCGCAATTTATCCGAAAAAGTTCAAATAAAAAAACTTCGTATTCGTGATATCTGATGTTTTTGGCGTACTCCGAAAAAAATCATGCATCATATTTATTGCGTTTTTCAATACAAACTCTGCGAGCTCCACCTATTAATGTTGGAGATCAGATTCATCTTCTTTGCAGGTTAGATAAGGAGGAGAGGGTTGGTACTGCTCGAGATTTGCCAAATCTAGGATTGTTCTGTCTTCGGTACCTCACTTTTTTAGTCACCAGGTGAAAATGTGATTTTGACTTCGACAAATTAGCCTTCGTCCGCAAGGTCCGTTCTGAGGCTAATATGGTTGATTCGAGTTGTAAGGGCGAAGAGATTTCAATACTAAGGACCGCGTCTGTATGTGCATAAATATACCTATCAATTACCATTACATGTTTTCGATGGCTGGTACCGTCTGAACTCGTCAGGTCGCAAACGTGAATGCGGTGGTTGACGTAGAGAGCGCCGGGGTTGCGTTTAACCACGGTCAAAGGAAGACGTAGGACCCATTAGATCAATGCGCGCGGTAACCTCTTTCCGTCGAGAGACTTCAAAGGCGTTTTTGCACGAGCGAATGAACGCATGAGAGATATACTTCTAGAAAGCCCATCGACTTCGGGTTTCGTTGGAATCTACCTACTCCGAGAAGAAGTTGTGTGTATGTGTAGATGTATACACGTGACTTTATATACATATACCTACCTGGTTTCTTCGTTGGAAGAGTTTCGGCTGCCTCTGATTCTGGATGTTCCATTCAGAGATTGACTTCTGAATCCGGGATCGGGTGGATATGTGTCTAGTTTTCTGCACACAGTTTTGAAGTCAAGTATAAGAGAGTAGCAAACTCGCCAGGGAAAGAAAGAGAGAGAGAGAGAGAGAGAGCTAGAGAGACAGTGAGATGGTGAAAGATTCAGGATAGAAATAAGGGCAGAAAAAAAAAAGTTCAGATTGAAAGAATTGTAAAGAAAAAGGAGTATCCAGAATACTGAGATATAGTTTTCCCTTACCTACTTATCCGAGATTAGATTGCTGAGAAAGTTTATACTTTGCGTTTGGTGAAATGGTACCGGATATCGAAGGTAGATACATCCTCGGTATTAAATCTCTGTAGGTACTACGTAATTCGTTTGGAAAATTCAGCAAATGAGGCTATTTAATTTTGCTCTCTTATATCCCGACGTGTTAAATTGGGCAGATAACGAAGGAGGGGGAGAAATTCGTAAAAATAAATCACTTCCAACTTCCGAAGTTGCGTCGATGATATATCCGTATAATTCTTGGAACTGATCCAGAAGAATCTGCTCCTTAACGGAAGCCATGAAATGAAATGAAATGAAATGAAATGAAATGAAATGAAATGAAGTGAAATGAAACCAGACGAAACGTATAGTTAAAAATATTCCAGAAAAATCACCACCAAATGCCCACATACAGCGTGATCAAAGCCAACATCCGTAAGACAAAAATGCTCCTGGTATAGATAAAGGCTTCCGGTAAGCCAGACGCAGCTCTTGCTAACTTTTGTCATTTTTTGTTTTGTATTTTTATTTATTTATTTTTTGTTCCCTTTGTTTCTTTCTTTTTTTTTTCGCCCTCCATTCTCCTCTTTCTCAAGACAGAGTCTGACTCTCGGCAATGGCGATGAAGGGGGCAAGGGAGAGCAAGAATCTCGTATATATTTCGGGTGCTAACGACCAGAGTGTATCGCTGCAACGGTATGGCCAGGGCAAAGCGTAGCCGACGTAGCTGGCTGGATGCCAGCCGCCCACGCGCCTCAACGCGCCGCGTCGCGACGATCGTTCGCTAGCTCGCTTACTCGCTTACTTTTCTCGAATAGAAGACAACGACGCCGTTCTAATCCCTGAGAGCTGTTGATAAATATGCGGGCGGCGAGCGATCCCGTCCTCGTCGAGGCGTCGCAACGGCTGCCGTATATTGGCCTGTCAACGGAAAGAATGCATTATTCGTCACAGAAAAGTTGTTTGATACTTCGCGGGGCAAGAGCTATACAGACCACAACATCTCAAAGCTAAATTTCAACCTGCGGATTATTAATTTGAATAGCTAATCCAGCGAGCGACAGTCATAGTTTTTTTTTAATCTATATGTTTACCGATTTAACTCGATGACGGTAAATGTCGTACAGAGGAACGTCTATCTGACCTATGGGCTAAGGATTAACGCGTTTACAAACTGTTAGATCTTGTTTAGGCAGGCGTTCATCAGTGTCAGGCATATCGTGTGCTTAACCGATGATGATCAATCAATCCAACTGCAGTACGAAATTAAGCCACTACTTCGAGTTGATACATCAAAGTACCTACTGTAAAATTTGAA
The DNA here is from genome assembly GCA_963989295.1 of Ametastegia equiseti. Lineage (NCBI taxonomy): Eukaryota > Metazoa > Arthropoda > Insecta > Hymenoptera > Tenthredinidae > Ametastegia > Ametastegia equiseti. The sequence continues at coordinate 12,370,352 of OZ022389.1, read as the reverse complement.
AGGACGAACATTTTACTTACGATCTGACAATTTTCGATCACCATCTAACTGCAACGTTCATGGATCATTTATGGAAAAAAAAAAAAAACTCGAAAATGACAGAAAATCGGAGATAAGTGGAAAAAAGAGAGCAACATGTCACCGGGTAAAAAGTCAACCCTGAGATTTGCATAACAAGGTACTGGTCGGTGTATCACATAACGAAAAGAAATCCAAGGCGCGGGTGCGAAGAGGCGAGTCTCGAAGGAAGCACCCTCGACGGATTTGTGGACTCTTCGTTGATTTATTGGAGCGGATAGCTCGCGCCCTGGTCCGGGATGTTCTGAGACGCGGTCGCGCGAAGACAGTCGGGTATTATTCAAAGTCGTCTTGCAAAACTCCTGATTTGCCGAAGCGTTGAGAACGACACTGTACTTAATCTGGTGTTGCGTTAGCAAAGGATCAGGGCGCATAGCAGTTAGTTTTTTTCACCATTGTTCCTTTTTTAACCACATTATGATTCAAGTCATCAAGTTACGTTTGCATGAAATTAGATCGCATTTCACGTTCTACATGTAAATTTATCACTTTCAAACTGTCTACGTGTATCGCTCAATTAAATCAGACGAATACCGCTCTTGGAAATAAAGCGATTACTAACCATGGTCGACACTGTAGCTTCTCAGATAAAAACAAGCAGCACAATCTGGATGATTTTTATGGTATTCCGTTACGTTACTATAATCGCATATCAATTGATTGAACGAAGTAATTCCGGTACAAAGATACACGCCAGTATGGATTTTTCTTCGATGAACCTGAATGGAGGCAACGGTTGCCGCAACGATGGTAACAACTTCTGAAAGTCCACACCAGGGACCATGATCATGGTCCATCGGTTCATTCAAAATATTTACAAATTATTAAGAGTCTAGATTTATGGTGGGCGTGTGAGAGAACAAACAGTTTCAGCTGGACCTCCTAACGAGGGCAGAGAAGGAAGATGAGAACAGGGCTAAGGGGAGAGAGCGGGGTGACCCGCGAACGAAGACCACCAGATGAAAGAGCTGAGAGAGCATAAAAGACCGTAGGCAAAGGCGTTGAGCACAGTGGCAGTGGAAGGGTGTTGGAAAGGGACGGAGTCTGTTACGACTGGAATAACTTCTAAATGTGTCAGGAGCGCTCATTCGCCCCGTAAATACCGTCGTTTTATTATCAAAGAACCACACGCACATTATACATGCGACGACGAAGCAAAATGGGGCTCCAAAGAGGCCACCGCGTCGAACAAAGTCGCCGGCCGCTTGTCTGGCTTAAACAAACGGCTGAATAATGTTATGCGACAGTCATATTACCCAATATCGATAAATTAGTTTAAACAAATGGCTCGGTCGATGGAATGGCTGATAACCAGCGCGATTTTATATACTGTCGTTATCGCAATCCGTACGTCGCTCATTTGTGACAGAAAGAATAACGGCCAAAGTTAAGTGACCAGAGACAATTTGCCTAGTCTATAAATCGTGGAAGAAGGATTGGTCTAATTTTGCTCGCCTACGATTCAATCAGGAAATTAGTTTCTCGGTATTTTTGTTGGTATGTGTCTAAGCTAGAATCTGATGCACAGTAATCCAAAGCATCGGTAATATATTCACTGTTAATTCGTCGAACAAGCTGGCGAAGCGCCATTTTATAGAGTTCATCAAACATCCAACATTCTACGGACACTGGAGCTTCCGATGTTTGGTATACTAAGAATAATTAATGGTCATGACCGATCAGAGCCTCTGAGAACGAAGTTTGGAAGTCTGTTTTTGAAGCAGCAAATTATCGACTTTAATGAACGAAAGATGCTCTACGTAGTGTATCTATTCAATATGCACAAACACATCAGTGAAGAGTTAGCATGTGTTGCACTCAGGTCTGCGAATGTATACATATAATGCAAAAGCGCTGGCGCATGGCCATTAAGGTTCATGGAAAAGTAATTATCTTGTTTCTAACGTAGCGGGCAATTCGCTTCGCGACCTCTGATGGTATTCGCGTATTTCCGCGCCACATTAACTTCGCGACAAAGTAAATGAGCTGTTTAGTGGCATATAGTGTCTGGCCCACGCCTTACGTCCGACTGCAGTCGAGAGAAACTGAGCATTGAGAGGCGACTATTTCTTCACGCACGTGCGAACCGAACCACGTGGTAATATTCCGGCATTTTGATATCTTGCTTCGAGAGTGAACAATAGCAATGCCTGCGAGAAATTTAGTAACTCATAACAGAATGATTAGTCTTCAAGGAATTTTTGCAATCAGGTAATCCAAGGGAACTACCATCGTTTGTAATTATCGAACCTTGTGTTCTTGCCGACATCCGCGCTAACGCAACTGTCTCATAAATTATTAGTAAGTTGCTGTACTGATGCGAAGTGAACCAAGTTGCTTTTGTAAGCCGTTTTCTACGAAATGATTAACACCCAACCCAATTATTATTAGATTATTAGATTATTACCCAAGGGGTAATAGGAACAATTCAATTGTTATTATTCTCGAACGCTCGATTACACTTTCAATTTGAAGCGTATTTTCTCCATGACGCGGCTTTGTATAAGACGAAGCGATACGGTCTGAGCTCTAAGCCGTATAGGTTTTTTACCGCAAGAAATTGATGCCTCGCTTCGCATTTCATAAGCTTTCAATACCGCTGTTGCCTAAAAATGGCATTTTTTGTTTTGTTTTCAACGCAATTTAAAAGACAAAAAAATTGCATCAACAGCGAAACCAGGTCCTAATACAACTCGAATTTGTTGCTCAGACTTTACTTACAACTTTCAAACACCCCGAAGACAAATTTTTTAGAAGTGGGTGGATGAAATTCTCATGTTTATCGAGTCTATGCATCGAAACGTAGGGTAGAAATCAGTGAAACATCAAAGCCACTCGTGTTCATTCACTAATAAACAGTAAACGCATCATCACACCTACCTGTAAGTCTTTCGTTCGCGTGTCTCGGGCGCCATAACAATAGGAGAGATTCGCATCAAAGCATTCTGTTGGTGGAGTCTGCACGAAAGTCTGCATAGTTGGCGTTGAGAATGCGTCGAGGGATGTCGTCGCGAGCCAACAGAGGATGCTACGCCCCGTAAATTATTGTCTTGAATGATAGATGTGCGACAGTGTAGTAGGTAGGTAGGTAGGGTACTGTCGCTTGCTTGATACGTCGATACGAGTAGATTCTGATGATCCGGAACCTGTAAAGTAGCCTCGCATTTCTCTCCGCTATTCTCCAGCTTTGATCTACCAGTCGAGTAATCGACTGCATTCGAGGCTATTCTAGAAACTCACTTCTCGACTTGACTGGTGGAAAATAACGGAATTCCTGCCATTTGCGCATAGGGCAACGTACCCATTACTGTAACGAATCAAAGGATCTGCGAAACGTCTGTTAACCATCAATGTCAGCATAGCACAGAGATTTTTTCGGACATGCAAATCTCGTTGTAGTTAAATTTCGAAAGATTCTGTACGAAACAACTTCTAATCTCAAAATCTAGTGACGAGGACCTGAACTTCAATGAATTAATGACAGTCAATCAAAGAAGGGTCTGATCTCGTGAGTATCAGCGCTTGGCGCTAAATATGATTGCCTGTTAAGTTTAGCATATTTCTCTAGGCCTATTTTTGACCCTGTTGTTCTTTCTTCTACTCCTTCTTCTTCTTTGCTTCTTAGCTTCTTGAACGGCGGTCCAGCACGCAGCCAGAATACCGAGACCTTAGTTAACCAACCTCACCGGACGGGCCAGTCAGCCCGCGGACCCAAGAACCGAACTCTTATTTTCTCCGACATGCCGTACTGCTCGGGTCTTATCTGATGCTCGAAAACCTGATTCCGTAAAACGATCACGTGGTTCAAATCATTTTGAATACAAAATGGAGACCAGACCGGCTGCCGGCGTTTACGTATTTGTACTGATGGTGTTTCCCTCATTGGAATACTTCCTGCCCAGACATCCCATTCTGGTGACAGAAATCACTATCTTGTTTCGTCAAGTTCTAGATGTGTGTGTATGTGTGTAAAATATTCTACTTGCGTATAATTTTGTGCAAATAAACAACGTTCACACGATATTCAGCCTAATTTTCTTACTTCGTCAAGTATGGACCTCCATCTCGGGACTTTATGAGACTTGAAAAGGGTAGATACGCTATATTTGCTGGTAAAACCGATCTGCCGTATATAACTTGCGGCCAACGAAATTCTTGAACGTATAGGTATTAGCTATCAGATAAGATAGAAGTGTCTTGCAGCCGTGACCGCATATAGCTTGAGTAACGATGCTTTATGTATGGATAAAGAGATGGTGAGCCATATCTAGATCGCGAGAAAAGTAAAGTGGTTGATCATGCCACGTGAAAAGAGACTACGGCAAGGGTAGACGCGGTAACTCTGTATAAAACAACTTGGCGGAGGAGTCAGGCTTACCTGCGCCCTTATCCAGGGCTATCCTGCGAACCCCTCGCTTTCTTACCAGTAAATTATACTTGGTAGTATTTCGAGAGTAGCCTTTGCAGCGTCATTATAAACGCGCGAGAGAAGAAAAGATGTAATTTCGCCACTGGAACTGCGTGCGGATATAAATTGTACGGTTTTATATACGTATATATATATAAACAAGTTTCAATTTGCTGGTACCGTTACGGTACAAGATTCGCGCGATACACTTGACCGCCGTCCCATCATCACACATATCCATGTATCCATACCACCGCAGGAGGTAACGTGTTCAAATTTATATCCGTTCGGCAAAAATATCCTTAATTTTATTACCCCCGAGACATCGGATAGCTCATTATTATTATTATCATTCGAATTCCGTATTCAAATTTACCCAAACTTGAAGTTTCATCGTTCCCTGGGAATAATGTGAAAGGGAAATCTTCTTCCAAAGAAATAGTTACACTGCGCAGTAATCGCGTGGGTGTGTACTCGTGTATGCATAGTAGATGATACTTTACGACGTAAAATAAATTCCGTCAACATCATGTCACTAAGTTATATGATATTGCAGCTAATGCCACTCGGGAAAGAGGAAAGAACTCTTCTCCAGTCTCTCGCGCAGTTGATTCACGTAACTTTGCTGCGGTGCATTAGCGAACAGTCCGCGCAGTGACTTCTGCTTTTTGCGCGAAAGAGCCACCCTTGTGGTCAATTATCTTTATACAAAAACGCAGTCCACTCGCAATCGCCGAGACCAGACTTGGCTTTTGCTTGAGTGCTGGCCAAAGCTGGTAGGATATTCAGTCCTTCACAAGGTCCGGTGGTTCGCGAAGCTCCTCCGAATGTCGAGACGACGGTAATCTCCCTCACCACCAAGAAATCTATGTCTTTTTGCCATTTCCGACTTGCGCAATTGTCAATCTCTTTGACAAACGGATACCAAACTTTTCGAACGATTCCTGTCTGTAACGGCGTCGTGACATCGACACATCCTTCAACGTTTGATGAAGACGTGAAAGAATGCATCAATTCCAATTCATCATTCGATGACGCGTTTTGCACGGTATCGCTGATGAATTTATTCGACTACATCATCAAACACAAAATGCATATATCAGGCGACAGTTTCATAGGATAAAAACCATCTCAAACACGTTTTGCACTCGCACTAAGTCACTCGGTATATTCTTCTGCCCATATAATCCCTTATATGCCGTATGAAATAGCAAGGCTGGTTTTCTACCTTTGCCCGCTTCTCGACCTCTCGTACATACATATAAGTGTGTACGCATAATCCGACTGCGGCGAAATGATTGCCATTACGCCAAAATGTACCCACACGACGACCGCGTCCCATGCACGTGGACATGCGGCTTATAGGGGTGCATACGAATGTAATTCAATTATTTTTACAAGATTGACGTGGCAGTCGTTACCGGTCCCCCGGTCCCCCCGATCTCTGGACCAAGTCAAGTTCATCTTGTGGGCTTTGAGGTCGGCTGACCGTCAGGCCGCAGATAATACATGCGAACAAAACTACTTTACCGTCTCTCTTTATACCGCCTCTTTTTCGACTTGAGTGTTATTGCCTTTGCAATTATTCCTATCCCGCGTATTTTATCTTTTTTTTTTTTTTTTTTTTTTTGCGCCCGTCTGCGTTTACCTCAGGCTAGAATTCTCTGCAAAAACTGCCAGTCATTGTAATTAGCAACTTTCTTAGATTACAACGCTGATCTGTATTTTTATTACTCTTACATTCCCACACTGCAATTAATGTACACAGATGCCGAAATCGGTGGTTAATGAAGGTAAGCCTTTCATGACCTGAAGAAAATCTCGCAAATCGGTATAGATTCACAAAGTGCTATGGTCCATTGGTATCGAACAAGCGGAGAAGAATGCAATTCTATAAGAATGCAAAAAACAAAAAAGGGAATAAGAAAGGAGTAAACGATATTCCGGAAACATGATTGGGCTACTTACCACAGTGTATAGCTATCGCAAATAAAATTGCAAAGAAGAACTTGTCGGAAAAGAAAATGTTCTTTATGTACCTACGAGAAAAATGATTTGAATTCCTTTGGTCATGACCTGACCTGAATCTTCGATCTGACGGTTTACCAACAAGGATGAAGCACAGGTACTCGTGAAACATAAATACCCATCAATACATACCTGGGCCCATAGCTATGCCCCATACCTATATAGATCCGTATATTGAGCAATGGTATCGGTATTATGGCTCGAGGAGAGCTCAAATGCACGGTCGATGGATGGACGGACGGCAGGCGGACGAACGGACGGATGGATCAGTTCGGGGACCTACGGGCCCTCACGGGGCCATCGGGGGAGGGCACGGGGTAATTACACAAGCAAACAAGGGGCGGTCCCCGCAAGATTATAGGGTCTTCCACGGTGCCCCTCTAGCCCTCTGCTGCCCGTAATTACGGGCCCAAACTGCTTGCCATGGCATTCTTTCTATCGTGGATCTCTCGATGCAACCCTCTATAGGTGAGGCCTGTTCGTTCGTCGATGAGATCCTCTGCCCAGTGGCGACCTTACGCACGCGGGCCATGGTTATAGAGTCCGGTTTAGGCCACCCAAAAATTTCCAATCCACGTCGATACCCCTGAGAAAGGTCAGCGCTCAGAGGAAAGGAAGAATTTAGTTGAATATTAGTGGGGAATGATGAAACGTTGATTCTACCTGCAAGCTATTACTACGTACCTGCTGCACTTTCTTCTTATATAGGTTCTGTAATTACAATTTTTGTGTGGTGAAGACCGAGAGAAAAATACCGGAAAATATTGTCAAAATGATTTTGGTACTCGTTCAGATCGGGAATAAACATTCGTCCACTTGAGGCTTTTCTATATGAAACACTGCAGCAAGTCCAACACCGTTAATTGAGTTATTATCTAATTATATCATCGACCTGAATGATTTAGCTTGAAATAGCGTTACGTACGAACATTTTAAACAACCCAGTGCTATAGCCTTGTTTTAAAAGGGAATAAAAAAAGTGAACCGACATCAACGCGTGTATAGTTTTAGCGCTTCGTTCTATTGAAACTTAATACAACTAACCCTGTGACCCAGCTGGTAGACTGGTGGGTAGATAAGGAGGCTAGATTTAGACGAAGAAAAAAACAAAAAAAGAAAAGAAAAAAGAAATATAATTACGTACATAACGCCTGTACTTCCTGGTACCGAAACGAAGAACAAAAGATAATAAAAAGTTGTGCTCAATTTACGACTTGGTCGGTGTATCTTGTTTAGTTGTTGAAAGGCCAGCTCCATCACTCGTTACCCACCCATTTTCCAGCTGAAAAATAAATAACTTTTATAAAGTAGGTAGGTATTGGCCATATGCTCTAGTCTCGAAAGAGACCCTATTTGTTAACTGAGTTAGTTAGATTTATCCGATAAATCATTATTCGTTGATAATGATCACCCGCTCATCTCGTTAATATCACTCGAGCTACCTCTTTCCTTCACATTAGTATTCCGAAGTAAAATACAACTGCAGTTTATCCAGATTTTGAAACTTTCTTGAAACTTGAGCTTTTATAACCGTACTTACTTATCGATAAGCACTAACTCGTTGTACATCCATGTAGGTACGAAGCGTTAACTAGTAGCTAAAGATGACTTATAGCCATGGGTATGTATAAGTTATACCGTCCACATTTTACCGAGTTCAACATTCAAATTTGAATGGGCGTTCAGACTGACATCAATCGAGAATAGAAAAACAGGAAACCGATTTTTTTTCTCTTCTAAGAGAACAATATTATCGATGAATCGATATGCAAGATATGAATACACGTAGGATGACAATCGTCCCGAATCTATTCGGTGAGCTTGATTCTAACACCGTGGGTTGAAAATGGGTAGATACATACATATTTGTATAGGTATGAGTACGTGGCATAAAATTAATATCCGGAAATATATGACGCGTAGGTGCAGTGCGATGCCTTGGAGTGATAGTATCACTCAAGAGTCCAAGCTCGGGTACCCGGGATTCCGGGATATTTCCTCGTTTTTCGCAAAGTTGAGCTTTAAATAACGTGGTGTAATATGCACGTATTTTTCTCACCGAAGCTTGGAAACTTATGGCGGGTGGCTCGAGCCAACTGCGAAATTGGGAGATCGCGAAGATTTCTTTGCCACGGGTTCCCGCAGCAGTGGTTCATTCAAGTTGAATTTCAATTATGGAAACAGCGTTAGCTACTAAAATACTCCCGGGTTTCCGTCCGCTCGTTCGACAATAATAGTGTCTCGATAATAACGTATTCAACGTATGGCCCAGGGAATAAAGTCTCAAAATTTACGAGAACTGGTTCCATTGCTTGTCAGCCAAAAGCCTATAAAGGCCTTTGGCTCGCATTCCAATACCTTATAGCTAGAAATTGTTGCCGCCGCAGCACCAGGGATAAAAGCCAACAGTTCACACTGGAGAAGAGCGACGATCTTTGTGGAGCTTTCATGGCACTGGTCCCTGAGTCCAAACTTCACTTCTCTTCACTTCACTTAACTTCACCTCGCACCTCGCTGTCTGTCTGTACGTATATGTATGTATATATGTATGTATGTACCTATTAAAAACTCGGACGAATCGCGCACAGCGAGAGTAGTTGTCAGTAACCATTTATTTACAGGCGGCGATAGCATCACCAGCGAGGCGCCATATTGTCAATTATTATTTCCAGTGATTCCCATCATCCAATTATGAGACTTACCGGCGGGGTTCCTGGGCCCAAGTCAAGTCTAAGGCCCAAGGCATCTTGGGCCTTATTCTCTCTCCTACCTTAACCGGGGCCCCTCGGCAAATCGCACCCTGTACCTCGGGATGCGCTTCGTTATTGTTTAATTTAGGCGCGTCAGCGTGCGACGGGCTCGTTTATCACCCTCGACCTGTTGGAGCAGCTAACTGTTTTAAAAAGTTAAATCGAATGCGAGCGCGCGAGGCCTTGCCAGACCGAAAGTGAACCGCACAGCACAGCACAGCCAAGCACCAGCACCAGCGTCAAACGAACGAGAGAGTTAGAGACAAAAACGTGCCAAGATGGACAAAGAACGAGATAGAAACCGAACGAGGGAGAAAGAGGGACTTAGTTGGACGATGAGTGGAACGGTCGACTGGTAGGCAGGGTCACTTCGGCTCCACTTCATTATGCGAGATGGTAAATTGTTTAGTTCGTACGTACTGAACGAACGAACGAACGAAGTCGAGTCAAGGCGTCAGCATCTTGCCCAGCTACTGCCATGCCTCGATGTTCCACTTATTGAAGCCAGATTGGAAGGTGAGATCTGGTGGATCGATCGGTCGATACAGACTTGGTGAAGCCAATTCCTCGCCTCTTCGTACAGGTCAGCCCCGAGGGGGTCGAATATAAGGTAGCTCTATGAATCGATTCGATTCCTCGCGTCATGATCGTATTCGAGTATTGCATATTGACTGATCGTCAAGAGTTACGACCGGTGACCGGTGGTGACTGCAGTAAGGATATATTCCGCCCTGGGCGACACTTGGCGATTTATGAAATTCGATGAAATTGACAGAATCATGAGTTTACACTTTGAGTAGAGCTCCGTATACACATCGAGACGTCGATACCACGTGTATTGTTGGCTGACCCCTTGACCGACCCCCTTCAGCTGGTATCTCCAGCCTGCAAACTCAACCCTGTAACTTGTTCCGCACGCTGGGAAGATGAGTCCCGATTAACAAGCGGCAGTTTCTGTCAATCACTCGGTTATTACTAGTACGGACTATATTTCACATGCGGGTTGTCCACCCACGGGAAAGAAAATTATTAACTTGAAACTGAAATGGCGCTATAAATTCTACTGCTGGTGAACAATCTTTTCGCAAATAGTACGATACGAAATCGTATCTCGGAAGAGTATAGAAGATGCATTTTTTTTTTTACTTTCACGCTGTACCTATGTCTATATTTACTCTTATATCTCTATCTATATACTCACAGGCACCACTTTTCCACCGTCGATATAGATTCTTCGAGCTGATTTTGCTCAGATCAGGATGCAGGCTGGTGTTTGCCTCGTTTGCAACAATCGCGATTGTCTTCATGGCTGGGGGTAGATAGGTAGGTAGCATGCTGTCGCCAGCTATATAGCGACCCCGGGATCTTATTGGTACAGAGATTCCGATCAACCGTTTGCAATTTCTATCTCTGAAGCAATGTACCGCACAGCATCTCGTGCAATGGGAATTTTCATGCGATTGTTTGGCGTTAGAATAGCCACCACCATCTTGGCAGAAACTGTTCACTTTTTCTTCTCATCTTTTTCTTCTTCTTCTGAATTTTTTTTTTTTTCTCTTTTTTGTTTTTTTTATCTTCAAGTAGCTGACTTCTTCGGACGAATATTCTAATTATGCTAAGTGCTGGGATTGTGAAACCTGTCACAGATAAGGCACGTTTTCTTAAAGCCACCGTGTAAAATAGTTTCGATTAACTCCAGTCTCTAATGATTACGCCGGTAGAGCCAAGTAGCACGCGCCTGGCCAATAGAGACCATCAATTTCTTACAATCTAGACCCACCTGTATATCTGTATATAACAAAAGTTAGCGAAGCTCGTTACTTTTTAATATTTCCCACTGGTATGCTTACAGGAGATATTTACTCCTGTATTCCGTTTTCTCGAAGCGTAGAAAGTCTCCTTTAACTATATAGACGACGCATCCTACAGTGACACAGGAATAAGTAAAACTAATCAGTACGTTTTCTAACCGTCCCTAGCGGGTAGAGTTCGATTCCTGAACGCCTTCTCGAGCATTTTTTACCTTTGCAGCTTCACTAACGGATATCGATATATTATATGAGTGTGGTTACTACTTTCTAGTGTCCTAATGGGAAGTCCCCAAATCGGGGGATGGTGGGGGGGTATCATTTGAAACTTTGAATTCTGGTCACATCGGATTTACATATCCGTTGGCAGTGTGTAACTTCGGGTAAAAGTACACGGGGCGCCTGCAGCAGCTTTTGGGCGTGGGGTGGTGAAGTGCCGAATTACAGGGCCTCATTTGAATAAACATAGCCAACGACAGAACGCACGTATTTTTATTTCTTAAAGAGACGTAAATGTTCTTGCGCCATGCGTCTGAAAAAGCGTTAAACAGCCAGGAACACGGACCTCGCGGGTACGCGACTCGACACAAATAAATATAAACTGAATGATCTTATTTGTCCAAGTAAATTAGGAAAGTCGGTAAATAACCCGTACGATCTAAACGCGCGTTACTACGCGGCATGGCACGGGCGACAGGGGGTTGTAGCTGTTGCTAATTGAGCCAAGACGGGCAGTATCGACTATGCTACTATCAAGAAACGGCTCGAAAACATGTATCTACGTATCTAGATTCTACATATAATAGTACTAACAATTCTATAGCAGTCTCTCAGCACCGTGGCCTCCTCCGTACAAGCTCTATGGTAATTTTGACTTTCAAGACAAACAGCGCGAGGAAAGGGTTGGTGCTCGATACAACGAGCTCTATAACTCTAACTATAAATTTGATTTTATAGCAGACAAGGATTACAACTTCTATTGACTGTTCCATGGATACAGGATTCGATTCATGAATTCGAAAAATTCGGCATCTTGAAAATATACGCCTTACGAGATATTGAAGGGACTAGTGCGCCACGATGGGCAAAATTAAGCGAGGTTCAAAATAATTTCAAGCCCAGTCAATTCATTTTTCTGTTAGAGTTTGTTCCCAACCACTGCAATCCTTCTGCGAAAAAACACCTGATGTACGAAACCATGCAGGCACAATGTTGGTACCATTTGATTTTTCTCGGATCCAGATTGTTTGATATGCCAGCACTAACTCACTATAGGTATGACAAATTGAACTTAACAATTACTATCAAGGGTATCGACAATTTTCCGAAAATCGAAGACGTCTTTCTCACCTATTTGCAAATGATTCAGGCCAAATATGGATTTGCGAATCACTTGTACTCGATCTAGGATCGCCAGCATTTCGAAAAATCTGGATTCCGAATGAGACGAAATGGACCAAGCGTGTGATCTTTAATCGTTGCTATGTTTGCAGTAGATATTTTTACTTGAATGAACGTGGGATTCAACCATAGGAAAATTCCGAGACGGTTTATGGTAGTATTCCAATAATTTGAGTCCTACCATTTCGAGGTCTGTAATGTTAGCGATCTAAGCGATAACGTTAAGTCGCATCCTAATTCATCTGGTCCAGCTGAGTCACAAGTATCTTGTACAAAAGTGATAAACACTTTTATGCTCTAGCCGCCGCTCCATCGCGACGAGGAATCCACATCACGCGTGATACGCGCGAATGTCAGGTACAGGTGAACGCTGTGAACTGAATGACTATACTCAATACTAATCAACATCTCAATTATTTCTCAGCGGCAGAACTGCAAGTAATTAAATTTTACGTCCGCCGAGACCGACACCGACGCAATTGCCAGCGCGCATCCGGACCGGACCGTAAAAACTGACACCTCTGGGCTCTGGCTGGACCGTCGCGGTCAGTTTGAGTGCAAATGCCGTTGCATACCCATTGGATACGGATACACCTGTATATATCCATGTATGAATCCATAGGTATGTGTGTAAGGATGTGTAATCTATTTACGAACCCATGCGTACGGGGATGAAGGTACTTTATACACGTTTTAAACGAAGAGAAAGCAGCAATTGTATTTATTTATTTTTATACTTTTATATTCTCTTTCTTTCTTTCTTTCTTTCTTTCTTTCTTCCTTCAATTTTCATCTCCTGTTCTTTCTTTTTACATCATCTCTCGGGCGTTACGATCCACGGTAGAAAAAAGGTTAAGGTGAAGAGGCAAACGGACACAAGAGATGCGCCGCGCCACGGCGGCGGCGTCGGACATGCGCCGGAGATGCAGCGGCAAGACAAGTCCATCGGGCTTGTTGCAGAGCTAAACTCCTACGACCACGTTGGTATATACCTCGTCTGGTTTCTCTTTACCTTTACACACAGTACCTATCTACCCTGTCCGTTGTGGTCAAAGCGTGGCTTTACCCCAATACCAACTCACAAACTGCATATATATATATATATATACTATAGAGCTACACAAGCATAGGGAATGTCTACGACCACGCAGTCGCCACCATCGAGTGCGTTTGATATCTACACGCGTGTTTGAGATGAGAGACTTTGGCTCGAGGGCTTCAGCGCGTGCTGGAGGTCGGGCTTGGTGGTGCTGCAGGTAGGTAGTTTGAACCGAGACACGTATACAATATTCATGTGGCTACACGCATACTATGCTGAGGTGATATTAAAACGTCTCCAACCCCTTACCAAGATAGGATCTCTCAATATTAAATGTTTATAGAGGTTGCTGGGCCGTAGACAATGGCGTTTCACGAGTACCGCGGCTGCACTCTGCCCAGCCTGGAGTAGCCGTGCCGCGATAGAGAGAAAGAAAAAGATAGAAATATATAAAGAAAGAGAGAAAGAGAGACGGGATACAGACGCGCGCGCGATCTGATAACAGCGCACTGTAACGTTCGGGGTGGATCACGTCTTTTTGAACAGCGCCTTATAGTTCTGCGCTCGACTTTTACATTTTTCTTCCATTATTATGACGCGAAATGATTTTTCGTGATTTTTTATTATCCTTATTTGCTGGACGGAGCTTCTCTTTGTTTTTGACCTCTGGTTGGTTCTTGTTCAAATTCAGAAACTATATGGATGCACAAGGTAAGTACTGAAGTCGAGTTTAGATCCACATTTCATATGCAGATTCATCCCACACACGTGCAACGGGAACTTCAATAACAGTACTGCTACCATATCACGTGGTCGTCATCAAAATATGGAAATTTTCGTTAGGAACCAAAACTGAGCCAGAATTAAACGTTCAAGTCATTCATACGTAAGACAAATGAGTCTTAAATTTTTTTTTTCAGGTGTAAATTATTGCTGTAAGTTATTCCGGATAGTGGAAATTCTCCACTAGGTATGTCAAAGTGGATTCAAATGGAATTTATGTTTTTTAAACAAAAGCTGAAGTTTAGGATCTCATAAGGATTCGAGTTTTCCGCATATTTTTGTTCCCTAAATTTTAGTATTGTTAGTCGAACGTTATTATTTAGGATTTTAAGGCGACTTCTTGTGTTGTTTTTGCAAACAGTTCGCGAATTCATCCGTTAACAGGATACATGCGAGGATAACGTTCATTGATGGGATTTTCACCATGCGGTGAATAAAGCGAGTTTTCCTCGTTCCTGGATTTGGGCAGAAAAATCGGCAAATCCCCTACAGCTTCGTGAACGGCGCACGTTACCGACGTGCCGTGAAATATGCAACAAACGCAGAAAACAAAAATATCCACCTCATGAATTATATTAGAAGGAAAAATTGAGCGAAAACGTGATAAGATCCTCTTTTATCCTACGTCTAGATGGCTCCTACAGACTTTTTCCATTCCAGACGCTTCCATCAATTTTTCTTCTCTACTATACGGCTTATCTGGTCAGCGACGAGTAGACGATTTTTTCATCCTCAGAGCTCTTTTTGCGTCCACGAAATCCATATAACCTGGCGTTTTCGAATCCTCCGTGCGATAATCAGCGCTTTGAAAAAAAAACAAAAAAAAAACAAAACTGCAGAGCGAACAAGTAACCCACGATCTGGCTCAAGAACCAGGATTTCAGCGTAGGCGTGTATCTCCTGGCACCCCTCGTACATCTTCATTTTGACTTAATGTAATTACCCGTTATACGGCGAAGGAGGCGCTCATCTTCCTGAAGGAGATTTGGTGTGGACTTCAGAGGGCGCGGCCTCAGGCGTGGGTGCAGGACTGACGGCGGACTGCTGACTGTCGGGATGATCCCCAGCTCGTCGGATGCATGTTCGCTTAGTTAGGACCGCGTTTAAACTCCATGTTTGTACTTTTATAGCAAAGGATACGCAGAGACGTAATCGCGCGATTTATAATACGCATCTGCGTACCTACAATGTGTCACGCTGCTGTGGCCGACTCTCCGCGGAGGCGGATGAATTGTCTGACGCCAGACTGGAATTCTTGCTACTGCAACAACTTACGACAACTTCCATCGGGCTGCTAGCCATCTTATCCAAAAACACTAACTTCCTTTGTATAAGTGAACGCACCAATACCGAATACTCATGAGCCTCCCTTGACTCCGAAACGTCCAACTGATCAAGTCAGTGCACATGTCATCTGCTTCAGAAAATAAATATACTTGTCTCACGAAAATCACAACGGAGCACAGCGAGCGGAAGCTGAATTAACATCGCAATTAACCATCCAGCTTACACAAATGAACATACGTATTCGTACTCTCCAAGTGCGGTAATTAATTGAAATTTGACAGCTGCAGGGGTGATGTACTTGGGTATTTTAGGTAGGTACGACACGGCTCTGGGTGGCTATCATCAACTGTAAAACCTGTGGTTTCGAACAGACTACCCCGTACACAAGCATGGCTCTGGTCTCAGCAAAACCTGATGAGCCATCTGCTGGTCGCAGGGCGATGCATTGACCATAAGAAATACTTATCCAAACAAACAAAGAAAAGTGTCTTTTAATGTGAGTCCGCATTTGGGGAATAGATAAATTGCAGAGCCTATACTTATATCTGGATAGGAGGCAGGTACGTGGAGAGTCTTAATCTACGGGAAAAACGTCTGTAGGAATTGGTGTGGGCGGCTGGTGGATTGAAGGAACCACCACGATCAGGGAGGAAGTAGCCAGGGCCCAAACGAGGCAAAAATTGATTCGGCAGGTGAAACCTCTCGGTCTGTTCTCTCTGTTGATTTAAGCAGCGTACCGGCCGTACGGCACACTATAATCAGGCCCGGCACACCGTCATTACCCTGTTGTCAGTCCCCTCTCCACCTCCTGCACCATGCCCAGCCCTGTGCTGGCCCACAATTCTCCCTACATGCCCCATGTCCCCCCGTAACCTCTCGTTTGTGCTTCAGAAAGTGGCCGATTCCTTTCTGGGACTTGGGAGATCGTCGTCATCATCCTCATCCTCATTCTTATACTCCACCTTTTACTCTTGTCCTCGCATAACGAGGTTCCTCGGATTCGAACACACAATTAATCGATACGCCGGAACGCAGGTAATTACTAGGTTGCAGGGATTCCAAACTTGACTGCCACATGAAGCTTTGATCATTTGAGTCTATTGTCGTTTTGAACTTGTCGAAATTCTTGCTTCGGTTTAACTGGGGACTTATGGTGAACGATAAAAGTGGTCCCATACAGTTTTGCTTAATTTACGGTTCACTTGCGACGTAGCCTTTCAGAGGTACATGTATTCCTGATCTTCAGATTGCAAAGGGAAGATTGACTTGTACGATTGAACTATTGAAAATCGAACTACCGTGAACTTGCGTCTTTTCTACTGCATTACGGAAAGGCAATAAAATCCCGAAAATTTGTTAGTGACAAATAAATTTATCTCAATAATCAACAGTTCTGATGGTTCGATCGAACCAACTAATTATAACTTTTCAAGAGATTATTTGTATGGGCGTTTGATCAAACGCGTGCGAAAAAAAGAAGAAAGGTGCAATACCTCTCTGATAGCGGAGGCTAACCACCCTAAATTATCACGGTAGAAGCCACGTTTCATTGATTGCTTACGGATCTATTAGAAAAAATTCTAACTGGCATGAGAACGAAGGCAAATATGGTTAGTAATAATACAATCCAGTTCATCGGAGTTGATAGCCAGTTAAAGACATTGCAGCCCAAGAGTAAGATCATGCTGTATGTGACCAAGGTGCCTCCGCATTTGTGAAACCAATAAATATAAGTTGAGAATAACTTTATACTAGCGAAGAGTAAAATACCCGTAACAAATATCGCGAAGAACGCAATTGCCAGGACGAAACTTAGCAACGAATACGAATAAGTGCAGTGCCAGGGATCCTTTGGTTCAAGGTAATTGGAATTCGTGGTATGGGTAGTTGAGTTGTAATTAGAAACACTGAAGAACGTGATTTTCCGGAAAGAAAAGTACACTGTACCCGACACTGAAGCGACTACTGCGAATATCCAGTGGATATGGATTTTTGCGGATTTCATGCAATCCAAGTTCCAAAGCGGGTCGCTGAACGTAACAGAGCATTCCAAGACCATGTATATCTAGAAAAACACACTCACATGACTTTTTGGTGTTCATGTCAATTCTGAATCCATACGTAACTGAGAACAAATAATCAGTTCAAATTTTTTCGTCTGACAACTTACTGTAAAGAAGTCTAACCAGTGATGAGGGTATTTTAGTTCATCCAGTACGTCCTTAGTGAGAAAATATATCGTTATGCTGATCATGATTATACGGCCCATGATATACGTGCAAAAGAACATGGGCAAATGAAGCCGGTGAACATTTTCCGCTTGTACGTCGAGGCTCCGCCTTGCGTTGGCAGATGAAATCGTTTCCATTTACAAGTTCAACGATTACAAAGGTTGGGTTAGATTTTTCCAGCTGATCGCATCTTCCCACGTCAGAGCAGCGTGGAGTTTATTAACAAAACTCACAATTGTTTTCATGGCGATCATGCGGCATGAGTTTGGAAAATAAATGAACGGATGTGCGACGGATCTCGCTGGTAATATTATTTCAATCGAAAGATTGAACATTGCAGATTTCTGTCCACGAACATGTTTCAGTCTACGGTTTAAACGTAATTTCACTCTATCATGTCAAATAAGATTAGGAATTCGAGAGTATCAAGGTGGAAAGCATAGTTTGCTTCAAGTTTCTCGCATTACCGTGGAAACTTATTCATACAAGACACAGCCTAATGCATGCAAATGAAATTTGAAAATCTATCTTCATGTCGCAACAGTGGCCTTTATCTACCAGCATTCAATACAGGCGGTGATGTAGGACAGTCGAAACAACCAGGCAACGACAATATATGACATAACCCATAAATTGCACTCCGGCGTATTTATACACGTATGTAAATATACAAGACAATATTTTAATGAATGCAAGTCTGCTGGTGTTTGGACATCGATCGAAGCTTGCCCCCGGCAATGACTACTACTCGAATAAGAAAAGACAAGACAGCTTCGGTATTTCGTGTATTAACTACCTTACTCTATACGAAATTCTCTCTATTGAAGTTTAATAATTCACGATTGACGTCATAACAGAGATTTCGATTACACTTGGCGTTATGCCATGTCTTCCTAATCGCAGTTTTTATTCAATTATTGCGTGGGTTCTTGGGTATAGATTGCAAATATATAGCAAACCTGCGGTTAGCCAGGTGGGCCGATTGCTCAATTACTTATTGAAGAATCACCATAATGGCTCGCGTTATCCTCAACGAAAATTATACTTGGAACCACTTCAACAAAGGGGATCGAATCTCTCTGAATTCGCCGAAATATTGACTAATTCAATTGGATTTGATTTACTGCTACTCTGGTTTCATCGCTTTTATAAATCGGGTATTATCTCGGTGTATACCTTTGCTATAGGATTTAAAACAATGAGATTGCTTTCATTTCGAGATAATCGTGTTTTATAAATAAAGAACTGCACGCGGAGTGGGCACCAGCCATATTAATGCACGGTGCTCCATTGTTCGCTACTTGTTCCGCGATAGATAATTTAACGGGCATGCTACTTGCTCATGATTCAGTCAGCCGGTATTATTCTATGCGACTAGATACATCTAGGCAAATTTCATAAGAAAGTATATTCAATCTTGATTAAAAGAAATTACAGCTGCAACTCCATATGTATATGCAAACGGAGGTGATTGATTAGCATATATCTATATTTATTCTCAACCTAAGATTGGGAGAAAAGAAGAATCAATTTCCTGTTTATTTACTCGCTAGTTTATCTATTTTGCCATAATATTAATCCGTAGCCGGTGCTCGTCTAGAACATGGATATAGTTTCATACAATATTGACCACCAACGTCCCTCCATTTCATGTATGATTGATTCCCATACGTGCAGAGATGGTATCGAAAGTCAACGCGCAAACATGGAGCACCCTCTACCGTCGAAGAATCATTTATTTTCACCGCTTGAGACGGATACGAAGAAATTGACTTTTACCTGCTCCCAACGTTGCGTTAGCTTATGCAAAATCCTCCATCAACAATCGCTACACGTCGGGCCTATCAATATTCCCCGTTCCTACAGAAGATGAATACAGAATTGTTCGAACGCGCCTTGTTTGGGCCAGCGTCAAGTCCTAACACACAAAAAACATTTTAATCGAAACTCGATCGAAGCAGCTGAATGAGAAACTCCGCTTGAAAACACCCACGAGTGCAACTATCTTTCTTTTTTCACTGAGTCATAGGCAAAAATGGATTCATACGCTCAGTGAATTATTTGCCACTATCTACATGTTCCATGGTCCGAAAGATAGGGTGGGATTGAAATTCCGAATTTCAAAAGCTGCGAAAGGTCAAAATTTCGAATTATTATACTATACCAACTCAGAGTTTTCAGAAAGGTTATTTTCCCGAAAGTCTACGTAGCCAATTCGAACAACTCCGAATGCAAAAACACCGGAGGTTCAAAATTTTCAAAAGGTCTCTTCGAAATTCTCTCTTCAGAAAAAAAGAGGATCTTCAATCCCGCCCCTGAAAGATGCAGTAATGATGATTCAGATATTTCGCTCGTGGATTAATACTCCAGTAAAAAACATGCCCTGACGTGAACTCACTCAGTGACAGAATTATTTGCACCGATTTGCGCACCAGATCGCGATAGGCGTGTATAAAAATACAATATATATGGCGTGAGTTGCGCGATGAAACGAACGAGCCAAGATCGTAGTTTGATAAGGTTGAAAAGTAAGCGTGTCAGCAGAAATCCAACAAGTGATCCGTAACGAGCCAATAGGCACCGACCTTCGATCGTGTTACAACGTTAAACTGTCTGACGGTATTCCGTGACGTCACGTCAACCAGAAGCCGATTCTCGACCGATTTCCCGTCTATCCCCTGGTGGCTGACCTCTCTACGTGTCACCACCCGTAGCCTGTTCCCAGCACGTTTTCTAGCCGGGCATGGTTGACATACTAACTAGCCAAGGCTAGGGCGTTTGCCTCCAATGATACCTGGTATTACCTCTAGCATGTACCTACATACATGAGATGATACCCTCGTCCACTTACCAGCACATTACTGGGGTATGGGATATCAACTGGTAGAAGTAACACCCTGGCTTGTTCCTTTGACGTCTAATTGGTTCCCGGGTGCTACTCGCGTTGCAAAGGCTGGGCTGTCTGACCTGCGAAGTACACTTTCTACGTGAAACTTCAAAGCAGTCGATACAGTAACCAGAGAAGTGGCTTCGTATGGCGGTGCTGTTGTGCTCTCATGATTTGCGATCCATTAAATCCCCTGTCTAATAGTCCAGAAATAATAGGCAATAATTCATTGTTTCCGGAAGGAAAAAGCTTATATTTCTAGATAGGTATATGTTAGTTCGTTCAACTTCAGGTGTACCGATGCCTTAGTCATTAATTAAGCTGAATATGGCTCGGGGGAAAGATGGAGGACACTCCTTGCGTAAGCGTATCGTATGCGGTCGAAGATACCGCACAAAGTACCTGCATCACGGAAGCTCGTCACGAGGATCAATGATCGATAAATAGAGATAGGAATCCGTCTATTGCAAACAAGGAATTCCTACCTGTTAACGCCATATATCGAAATACCAATTTGTATGCACTGGGTTGTTTCACCTAAACGAATGTTTACCTCGCGCATATGCGGGCATATATGAGAACCACGTGACGATTCATGAAACAATACGGGGACTCATGATTCCTTGCAGCTAACGTGGAATACTAAATGATATTCGACGAATGGTTCTGCGACTTGAATTTCTCTGAGTATGTTTCTATCACACGCCTCGTTGGACTGATCGCAAGTTAGCAGTGATATCAAGTTTCGAATGTTTTCGAAATAATTTATCACTCCTTGACGGTGACATGTTGAACACTTTCAGCTTACCAAAACTTTACATTTTAAATTTACCATTGAGTTAGTTGTAAATTTACTTACCAGGGAACGAAGTCAACGTCTCGTCATCCCATCCAACCAGATACGTGGAATGGATCTGAATCCAGAAAATTACGTGCATTGGCAGACCTCACCGGTTCTAACTCACTGTCACTCTTGAATGACGCTTTGCCGTTGCGGTAGGCCATCCTCAGATGCTGAAGACGTACAGTCTGGAAATAAAATGAATTCAAGAATACGTTACATTTCGAAAAATGAGTTTGTGCATCAAAATTTCGTTCGGTCACATGTCATGATTTCCACGAATTAATATATCAGCCGAAGTTCATGAAACGAAGTTGAGTATTGCACATAATGCGTCACGTCATTTCTTATATTGTCTTAATTGATCTATTAGCCGGGCAACTGATGTATGATTCTCTGAATTGAGACGGCAAGAAGCTTCGCGCACCATTTAACTTCTAGCAGAAGGTTGCAGTGGGCGTCTGAACATGGCCCGATTGTTTTATAAAAACTAAAGGGACAAGTATTGTAGCGCGACACGATGCCAGGGCGGAGTTTATTTAGTGGTAATTTATTCCTTGCACAACGCAGATACTCGGCAACTCTTCTTCTCTTTCCATCTCTGCTTCTTTACGAGATATGCTCTCGATGTCTCGGGCACACGCGGAAGACGACGACCACCTTCCGGCTATTCGACGTCGACTCTTTGATCTTCGCTTCACCTTCCGCGCTCCATACGTTGCTCACAATTCGCTCAGCCTTCGTCTTCGTCTTGGTCTTCGTCTTGGTCTTCGTCTTCGTCTTCGTCTTCGGCTTCGTCTCCGTCTCCGTCTTCGTCTTAGTCTTGGGCTTCATCGGCCTGCCACCGTAAACCGGACGGCGTGCAGTTTACGACTACTTCCTGGCCATGGTACAAAGCTCTCCAACGAACTCTCTCCCACTCACAAGTGTGCAGCAGACAATATAAGTCTGGGTTTTCTGAAGGAACCGGGCTATAGATTCTGGTGCTTCGTCCGTAAAATAGAGCGCTATCTTACTCAGACGATCGTTTACCTCCATTCGGACTGATTCCTCTTTCCAAGGATCAATTCAATACGATTCTCTGCCACGTGTTCCCAAATGCTAATTTCATTCGCTTCCTTGCCTATCTGATTTTGTTGCGGCCTTCATGACGTTATAGCGAAACGTTTACGACGACCTACTCGGACGAGGCGACGCAAAGTGCTCGCTTACATTGACGTATAGTCTTGTTGAATTGCCGCTGACATCTTAACCGGTGATTTGCAGCCACAGTATGCTATTCGCAATCTTTCGTCGTGCGATACAGCAACCTGTACAAGACCCACGTATAATTTAACACGTCTGACCAGCATGACACGAGAACAACACCAGCCTCATCTGGCGATAGTGATTTTTCAATTACCTTTTAATCTTATAACCGTGCGAAACTTTGTGAATATCGGTATAAGAATAGCCGTAATTTTATTCTCGTCTCGGCTTTGTGCTATATATATGACCGTGAAGTGTTTGTTCATTGGGTAACGAATCACCTGTTAGAAAATCCGATTTATCCGTTTGTTCAACGTCCCTCTATTGCAACAACGTATCCATCATTTTGCAAAGTAGAAAACTTGAAACAATCTCGGAATAAAAGAGACATGAATATATATATGTATATGTATAAGAAATGCGCCAAAACGATCGAAGTGGAAATATCTCAAGCCATCAGGAACTGAAATGCGTATACTATAAGAAAGGAAAAGGAATGGGCTGCGTGACTTCTTCGCTAACCCTTCGCGGGGGAAATCGCTTGACGAAAATGTATATTCGTTCTCGAAAAATGATGGCCTTCACGATGACACCGTTCACATAGATGCACGGAATGGGGAGTATACGAGATGAGTAAAAGGTAGGTACGCCGTGATGGTGGCACCAAGTGACAGTTTTCGACAGAACATTAAACATGATGGGCTCGTGTGCATTGCGGTGAAGACGTATAGGTGAATCACGATCACTGATCAATATGCCATGGCGTGGATCAGACCTTGAAGAGAATGCTCATGGAATGTTCCAGGTGATGGTTGCCTCCTGGGAACTAACATCGTCACTACTACATACGACTAAGCCACGCCTGCCTCGAATCAACAATAATCTACGTCTAGGTACCGAATATCGCTTGACCTTAGCTGAACCAGGGTGGACTGTGCGTCAATCTTTCTGCCGACGTGCCGAACCGTTGGATTGTCTGATTCTTTTTGGAACGTTGACCGTAGAATTATCACCTTCATAGACTGGTCGGAGTGCTTGATATTCTCAGAAATAAAGTGCGGATTAGATTCGCCAAACTTGATGATAAGAAACTGATTTACATGCTGTCGGATGTGAGGAGATTTACATACTTCGTATTTTCAATTGCTTTACCTCAATGTTCTTCTGTACGCTGGCGCGGGAAATATAATGCAATGTATATTTGAAAGCAACGTGCCCAAGCATGGCAATATTGCTTCTGATTATTCGAAACAGCGAGTACCTACCCAGTCTCTTTGACGTAAAGGGAATGTATCGCGTGTCTCTCAGTCTAGTATTATTTTTAAACTCGAGTAGATTTTTTCTGACGAGTGCTTTCGGCGTAGAATGTGTCACGCAAAGTTTTGGTATAATACCATGAGAGCTAGTTGTAGCACCTGTTATATATTTCGAGATCATGATTCACCTCCCGTCACGTCATGCACAAGCTCACTGTTACGAATAGTAATATTGCAACGATTCGATAGCTATGTTGCTCGAACAAAATTCAAAGACAAGTCATATTCATCAGCATAAATACTTGAACAATGAGGGTTCTTATCTTTCGGTATATACGGAGCTGATGGAACTGGAAATTCCTCACTCTGACGTAAAAGTACTACCGTATTCTCTTGAACGGATGTCGAGATGGCACTCGCGCAAGTGTAAGGTATACAATATACATTCATACTCCCAATGTATTGTTATAACCATCAAACACAGCTCTCTTCCAAAGCAGAACTGATTTAGGGAAGAGAGAGAGAGAAATGAGGCTAAGACAAAGCAGCGTCCCGGAAACAGGGAACGAGTGACAGTTTTTTCTGTCAAATTCAATTCAAAGACGCGTTGAGAAATTTACGCCGCTTTGAAAGATGAGAGTTTTACATAGGGCTACCTACCCTCTCCAGTTTCACATAACTAATTGTCGCCTGCATAGCATATAAGGCGTATTCAAATTTGGTTCATGGAGAACGCTTGAATTGACGTCACCACTTGAATATGGTATTTTGTATTTTTATTTTATTTTTTATTTTTTGGTCTTCTCTTTATGGCATATGGTGAGAGGATGCGCGCGATAGCAGCGATTTGTATTTTTATATACAGAATTTGATAGCATTGGTCAAAAGTTTGCAGCGACCTACGGCCGTCCGGGGCCTTATAACGGCACCGTAATGGCTCCGCCATCTTGAGACGTGACTGAGTGTAAACAAATACTGTAATACCTGGTTGGCGAACGGAGAGGGCCGAGGCTGGCAATGCCATCGGCGGCCAAGAAACCGCACGTCGCTTGGGGCTCGATTCGATTATTTTGATTGTTTTGTGCAGAATTATTTCGGTCATTACGCCAGTAAACGCCGATCTCGACTGACCAAGGCTTCTCCAATCCCTCGATCGTATAAGATCGTTCGATCCTTCGATCGTTCGATCGTTCCATCGCTCGATCGCGCACGGGCTATTGCGATAAATTAAAAAGTTTAGCTCGAGTTCTCGGGGAAGGTATATAAGTATATGGGAAGGATATCTAGAAGAACATCGAGTCTGTTCAAGTCTGTCGTACCTCGACTTTGATACGTCATTATTTACGGGCATAAAAAGTTCTAGACAAAAGAAAAAATGAATAATAAAAAGAGCTGAAGAAACATGAGTGCAAAGAACCTTGCGCAAGAAGATTTGCGGTGCAATTATTCGCTATAAACTTTACAGACGCTATACTACTTGTTGTTGCGATTTATATTTCTACGGTTACGATCGACACTTGTCTGTACGTATACTCGCCCGATACTAAAATCCGTCATGCGATAAAGTGTGCGCATCATTGCCAACGCGGTTCCTATATCGTGATCGCGTTTCAGAAGTTCGGATAAAAAGCATGAATACCGTAAAATCAGCGATTAACTAGTAGAAGACTAGAAGAAAAAAAAACAACAACAACAACAACAAGGAAATAAAAATAAATAACAAGTAGAAAAAAGTAGTAATTATCACCCTCGGAGGTAAAAGTTGTAATTGAGTTAATCCATGTGTGACCGCGGTGATTCGAAACTGGCTTCCTGTTCCATGAAAGAATATAGAATGAACGAAAAACAAGCGAAAATAATGTCATCAAGTTGGGACGGATAGGTAACTTCTTCAACTCTGGGGAGGTCTATTTGGTTTTATACAAGGTGCGGGTATCCATTGACGTGAGAGTGCAAGTCAAGAGCCAAAGAGACAAGATAATACTGAAAAAACTACGACACGTAGGTGAGTGTAAGAATAGAAACCTCAGGTGCTCGTAGCTCCATATCGATCTGCTTTTGTTTTTCTATTCACAGAGAATCATCATGCCTCTATCTTGTTCGGCCTGGTTCTGGTGGCGATCCGGGCGTGAGGTGATTCAAGGATGGGGCCGTCCCAGGTGGGCACCGCAGATCAACCGATCCAACTGTCTGGAGAACCTTGTTCTGTTTTCTGGATCTCACGATCGCAGGATGCACTTGGTACACGGAAAACGAATCCAAAACTTGTCGAAATTCTTTTGTTTTTTCAAAAACAATTGAATGGTTCAACCCAAACACGGCATAACTGTCAAGATAAATCCCCTCAAAAAATGATTGAGTTTAGCACAATTTTCGTTCGGACAAATTCTTCTAATTGACTCGCGGCTGCATTTGACTATCCATGAGCGTTGAAAAATAGTGTAAAAATAACTGTACAAATAAATTTGTATGAATATGGCAGTGTTGGCAAAATAGGCTCTCCGAAAATGGTGAGAAAGGTAAATATTCATTCAGAAGTCCTGTAGATTTTGACTGGATGAAAACAAAGTTTGGCCAGTTCACGTTTCGGGGTCCATTTCGCTTTGCTTCACTGTAAAAAAATTGCAGTCTCGACTATACTGTATCAAATGCAATTTGGTGTCAATTGAACACGATTTGAAGTTTCTTTTGACACGGTGGAAGATTTTTTCACATCAATTGGTGCTCACACTTCGAATTAACCACTATAATTGTTCTATAGTATTTCGAGTCCGCCAATTTTGACACCATAATTTTTCACAGTGTCTTACAAGGCAAGGGTAATGTGACTTTCATACCGGTAAGGTGTGACATTTGTGGGGGCATTCCACCATCTAGAAGTTACGTCACATTTCCCAAGAAATTTGAATCGGGTAATAACTTTGACCGTTAATATCTGAGAATAAAAAAAATGTCTACTTATACGCTTTTTGTCCCAGCCCCTTAAATTACAGATCGAAATAATTAGAGCTCGACGACCACCGTTGCGCGTTTGATACCTTAAGTAACGAGTATATGAAGAAAACAATATTGGAACGTGCAAGTAGGTATATTCGAGGTATCAATCATATAAGAACAATTGGTTTGCCTTGGATCTAGGTATCTACGACTCCCATCTAGTAAATATCTCAGCGGTAAAAACTACAACAATATCGACTTTTAACAGAGAAATAGATCTGTGAAATAAAAGTCAGTATAATACGACTATATACCCTGACCGTCAGCAGCCACGAAGTCTACAAGAAAATTACCGCATTACTTGGTGCTACCATCTGGAAAACAAGCTCCAAAAACTCCCCACCTAGTTCAAGGCGACTTTTCTTGCCGTCCGCTGGTTACCTGTATACATATTATTATTATTACAGTAAGATATAATACAGATCTATATCTATACTGTAAATGTAAAAATACCTGACGTACTACTAGACAATTCTGATCAAAATACCTCTCGCCCAGAGCAAGAGGCAAGAATACCACCAACAGGATCACCAGCCCGCGTCAGAGTAGCACGTGAAAATGGAAGAGCTGATCATAAATGCCGATAAAGACAGAGATACGTAGTGCAGCAGGAGAGAAACGAAGAACCTCGATAGGCCCGAGTGAGACGGAGCAACTCACCGTGTGAGCTATCGCGTTGGGCATATTATTAAAACTCATGCTCGCCTGGTATTCACAGCGTCTACATGCCTATATTTGGCGGTCAGCTACGTAGCGATGCGTAGAAATGCTAAGGTGAACAACGTTATTCTGACATTTGTGACTATAACATGGCGTGAACATATTGATGTGTCAAACGCGCATGTCGCAACATAGAGTCATGTCATAAGGAGCCAATTAGTGGTGATCATGTTCGAATACGAGACGTCAAACAAGACGTAAATTGACCTTTTAAAATCCGAACTACCCTTGGTGCGGGCGTCAACGAGCGTGGAAATTAATGGATTGTTACCATCGCTGGCGCGCCACGGCCGCCCTTATACGTCGTTTTATAGTCTCCGGAAGTAGCTCGATACGGAAGACAGTTAAAATTAAATGGCATCCTGAGCTAGTTGGCAAAAGTACTTGATGTCGTTAGTATCTCGTGCCAGACGCATTTAGAGATCCATTCAAAGAAATGAATGACATCAAAGCAGCCCATTAACTCGTACAATCCAATCTGTCTGTTTTTTAAAATACTTTTCGCACGAAGACATCCGCTTCCTGAGAGCCGATTTTTTCCCATCCACCCTCTAAGCTCGGCATGTAGCAAGAGTTAGCTGAATGATGGGTAATCCTCTAGGATCGTTCGTGGGCTGGTGATAGTGCGAGGGTGTCTCCCTGATCAATCGAGAATTTGACATTTGGCAGGCCCTCCTGGCAAATCCTCAGATCATTTCCAGCCCTTGGGACGCCACGCCGCCCCTTCAACTCCTACTATTAGTCGAGGACGTCGTCTAGGATATCGTTCTATCGCACAATCGGCTAGGAGATATCAGAATTTATTTTCTGAGACCATTCTTGTCCATTATTCAGATTTATATCCAGATTTGGATGACTTGCTCATGAACAGATCGAGTATATCACACCTAGAATTATCGTAAGATTAGACATGGAATCCTTTCAATGATGGGTATGAAGGAGCTTGTCGAGGCAATTATCGTGACACGTATCGTATCAAATTCAAGTCAACGTTATACTTATACTTGTTCTAAGCAAAGTAACGGATCACGTGTTATCATCGTACACTGCCAAACACAATCACATCACTCTGCCAAATGTATAAAAAGGAATAATTATTTGCGATTGATCAATTTTTCTCATTGTCAGTATTTTTCAGAACATAATTATGTGGAAACGTATACCTAGGTGGTAAAATTCCTTGAACAAAATGAACAATGAATTGTATAGACTATAGACGATAGTATATAAATACTCGAAGCGGTGACATTCGCATAGTTGAAGTGTCGCGATACCACCGGGACTGTCACCACGGATGTGGAATCTCACCTATATGGGTCACATTCAGTTCTCATTGAATTTCCCTGCACATATACGCATTGCAAGGAAAATTGCAATCTACAATTATGCGATACCTACCTACGCGTCTCGAGTTGTAACTGTAATTCCACGAACTCCTGATACGCGTTCATACATGTATGTGAGGAGAATTGTCGGAAATCAGATACAGCTCACGATGAAAATGAAGCTGTGTATGTTTTTTCATAATATTCCTTACCACTTTTCAACTTCCAGTTTTAAAAACAGAAAAGTTGTAATGATCACCCTGAAAACGAAAAATTGAGTCCTCGCCAGATCTCCATGTTTTGAGGTCTACAGAATCATTTCCAATCGTTTGCAGATATATGGAGGCCTGGGTGTGTGTGTGTGTGATAAATTTTGGGTCAAATGGTTTATTGGGAATACACGAATGGCTATGGATGTCTCGAGAACAGACCGCCGGATCATGACGATGGTCAGCTGAATTATCTGCCAGCCAAAATTGGGTTTAGCTTTACTACAACTGTAGGCGCAACGATCGACAAATTCAATTTTACCGTATCAGAAATAAATATCTAGACTAGACATTCATCGTTTTGCCAGTTTCTATCAGTCAGAGTGCTTCATTAATAATGTACTAGGATCATCGCGTGCATGACGAAAAATTATTCGTTGTATGCAAAATTTCGTAATACTGTAAAACTAGATATGGAATGGGTAAAACAAAAAATATGTATGAAATTGATGATCGATTCTTGTCTGTCTTGGTAGACTCGACATCGTTATAATCATCCAAATTGATATTTTGGCTCGTACCAGGACTGGGTAACTAAATTGGAGTCCCTCAACGATGTTTATTTTCATGCCTAATCAATTGTAGAAGCATAGCGAGTTTGAGTAATTTTCGAAATATAAACAGAGTCGTCGTAGATTGACTCTCGCCACTGACTGTATGCATAAACGACAGAGTAAAAATCAAAGGCCAGGACGATCGTGGCCTATAGTTAGATAGAGTCAAACAAACCGTCGGTTTGCCTCAAAGGTCGAGTAAAGTCAGAACAAAATAAGCAAAAGAAAGCAATTAGGAAGTTTGTCGGCTCTGTCAGATCGATTCACTCGCGAGACGCGGAGACCAAGCCTCAAGGGCTGAATGCTGGATGCTGGAAGCTGGATGCTACCAATTTAACCACGCAAAGTTGTTTTGCGGCCTAAGGGAACAGCCCTGGCACAGAACCAGCGCCGCCTTTTCCCCAGGGACTTTAACCGCTTCTTTGAGAAGTCCCGGGTGTCTCTCGTTGCCCAGCCCGTAACGTCGCTCTGAATGGGCTCATCTTGTCTTCTATGCTAAAGTGTCACTAAGTAGCTTCCGTTCCAAGTCCCCTTGGGTACTCACTCATATTTTCAAAGATCATAACCACTCGTTGACTTTCCGTTCACCCGGCTTGGGTACATCGTCAAATGCGTCAACAGGTCAAGAGCGCAACTTGAAAAAAACCATCTAGAATATTTATGATGATGATAATAGTAAATGGAATAATCAGGGTCAAATCTGTCTGATATATCGAATTGATGAAAGAGATTTTCATGCGATGAATAAATTTTAATTCCTCCATCTGATGAACTGATCGTCCAAGAGGTTCACATTTTAAGTGATTCATTTTCCGCCAGGTATAATGTGGAGACGTTGAACTGATGTGGTGAATTTCAGCAAAACGAGAAGATGGACGTTGTGCAAGGCTATGTGGCCGCAGTTTCATTTCAAGGCTGACTAACGTTCATTAGTTACGTTTACAAAGTTTTTCATGTATGAGAGAAGCATAAGAGAAAAGCTGGTTGTAGAACAGGAAAAACAATAAACGAATAAGTTATAAAAGGCTACGGGAAAAGAGAGACGGTAGTAAGAGGAGGAAGTTGAGATTAAGAGAAGGACGGCGGAAACAAGGAAGATGACTGCCAAGGCGAAGTCGACGCTGTGAATCATGAAATGCATTACGTATGCATCGCGCTGTCACGACGGGCAGCCGAGATTCCAACGTCCACGCGGTGCACTCGAGCTGAAACCGTTTTACGACTTGGTAAGACTTCGCAACAGAAACATTTCGTAAAGCAGCAGCCCCTCGTAGCCGAGCTCTGTATTGCAAGTGCGAAGAGTTCCTTGTTCTATGATTCGCAAATCTCTCCTTAACTCAAATGAATTTTCAGAGGAACATCGAAGACTGAAAATTGTTTTCGTGTAACATTAATACATATCGATGAAAGCATACGGGCTGAAGGGACACACAAAAACTATCACTGGCATTCATTCATGTCCAAGCAACGTATGACTCCCATGTGCGGGTGAATTTGGTCAAGCACTTGTGATCAAAGGCCGGAATCACCCGGTGGAAAATAGTCTCCGCTTGATTTCGTTAGCTGGTTGAATTAGAGGTTAATTGTGGCCAAATAGCAAAAACTCAGGCCGGTGCCTCGAGTGGTTGATCGTATACAACCAACTACTGTTAAAACTCGGCATCTCCCAACCGTAGGTGCAGGATATGGAAAAAAGTGGCTGGGTACTAGAGCAATTGCTTTTGAGATGGACTAAGGCCGTCAAAAGTCTTGGAATATCCCAGCAAAATACTCAGATTGATAAAATCACCGCAAGTTTTCAATTTTCCTTCCAATTTTCAGATAGCCTCAATTGTCTGATAGCTTCAATTTGAATATGAAACAGTAAATCTATCTGTACGTTGAAGCAAATGAATATCAGTTGATATTATATGGTCCAGTACCGCCCTAGTGCTTCTCATTGTTTCATTTCCCGGTGTTTCATCCACTTGATTCTATCGATTATCGAGAACATAGCGAGCCGTTGTTATACAATTCGAACTGATTCAGGTTTTAGCACTGATTGGTATTCAAGCTCTGTTGTCATTAATTGGCACTATAACCCAACGCGCCAAAAAGTAAAAAGGCCTTTTAACAGCGATATGCTTTTATACGATTTTCAATTACGTTCGAGTTAGTCTGAGTATAAAACACGTCTGCAGTATTGTATGAAATGTTTTCAATTTGTGTAGGATATTTAAGAAATCTCAGTGCAACTGGCTTATCCTATACAGTACCAAGAATTACTTCGAGAAACCGCTGTTCTTTCTCTTAAAAAAAAAAACAGAAAAAAAATCAAACTAATTGTGAACTCTTGAAATGACATAAGTTATATAGCGTTGTGTAACTACTTGCGAGTGGCAAGTTTTGTGACGTCCTATCTTCTGTCTTTGTGACATTTTCGAGGTGACATAATTAAAAGTTCTAAATTGACTAGATGTCAATAATAGCTTTGCTCGAGTTTGTGACTTGTAAAAGTCTAATTTGTCACACCAGAGCTAACCTCGGTCGTTAATTCTCCACTGTAAGGGCTCTGTTCATGCCCTGGACGCATTCCAGCAAGTTAAATGCGCCTATAAATAGCTTCAGCTGTACTTACTTGGACAATGATGTCAGCCAGTTAATTAGACCTCACTGCCCGAAAGATTCCAACTGAAACTGCAACGAAACTATGTACATATTCACTCGCGAGTATAAAGTTGCCGAGTTTTTCCCCTTATATATACCGAAATACTTTGGAAAACAGTCAGCCTATTTTATCTCGCGTGCTGTTTTACGTGGTTCGTAGATTACTCCCTCTTCCCTTAGACCCGTTTATATTTTCTCTATATATGCAAACGTCCTCTGGCTATAGGAAATGATATTTATCGGAGGTTTTGAAAAGTACGAGGCCCTTCCTCGCGATTGAGAAGATAAAACGAACGTTTCTTCCAGGCCTTTTCTTCTTCGTTCTCTTCGTTCATCTGCCTTTTGTGTCTTCAATCCTGCGTGCGGCTTCACGTAATAAGAACAAAAAAGCTCTTGACGTAGAATAAACTTCATAATAGAGATTTATTGCCTCCATTCCACTATCAACAACTTGAGGGCGCTGGTTTGCTGGAGATAAGCGTAACTAATTCACTAACATATATACAAGCTGCTCAAAAATAAGACGCACTTTAAATTAGTTACGATCCTTAATTCTACATGTATAATGTACCCAACTGACCCACCTACGACTCAACGGGCTTTCTCTCTCAATGGTTACTTCAAGCCCATGGCATCAAATTAACTTTTACAATTCTAACATCGCTCTCTGGGTGATCTAATAGATCTGGAAATCAAGCAGAAGCCACTCAGAAGGAGTAAGAAGTATACAGTGAAGAAACTTGAAATTCTTGTGAAGGCTTCAATGTCAAGCAAGGAACTTCAATCGTAATCACCTAATACCTGGACTCGTCCTTCAACATCTACCATTCTTCAGGCCTGCATGGTCCGCAATATTTCGTCTCCAATGGCACAAGGGCAAGATAAGACATTTCTCCGAATCCATACTGAAAACGTGACTATATATGTATGGTTTATTGCCAGAGTAGCCTAACTCACATTATCGATAAGGCTCATGTTCACTATCATCAGCCATTTAAAAATGGGCCTTATCGACAATGTGGGTTAGGCCACTCTGTCACTGAACCCTTCATATGTTCAGTAACATTGAAATCTCATCATTCGTTTCTGTTGTTCTTTGTGATAATTCCAACTTATCCATATCCATACCCATTCGCTTTCACTCTGCTTGAATTCAGATTCCCGGATTTTAATTACTCCATATGTATTTTTGCTTTTCGTTTTGTCAGTGGATGAGAAAGAAGGAATATCATCGACCCCCTTTGAGGCATAAAATTCGAGATAAAATTGCTGTTTTGGCATTTAAGTTCTTACAGGCACGTGAGCCCACAACGTCTGCTAATTTCCCGGACAGTCAACCATTCGCGACTTCTCGGTTGACGTGCAAGTTTGCTGGTCCTGAGGTCACGGGAAATCACTTAGATAATCTAATCCCTCGCTGCAGGAGAGTCAAGAATCCTGAGAACCAGGCAAGCCTGACGCAAAAGAGAGGCCAAGGCTATCTCAGTTGGCGGTGCATCGCGTTGGATTGACCCGCGCCCCTCGACTGCATTCGACCGAGGTGCCTGCCTGTCGGTCTGTCGGTCTGTCTACCTTCTTACACGTATATACGTGGAGCTAGGAATAGGTGGATGTGTGCATAATGCAAAAGACGACTATCTCCGCTGACGCGTGGGCACCTGGCCGGCACCCCGAGGCCTTCTCGGGTTATGAGTTCCCCCGGTTATTCCCCTTCGCCAGCCACCCGCAACCCCCTCGCAAAGAAATCTTGGCTGGCATCTAGTTAACCGTGAGTCGCGCCTCAGCGGCCGGCCCGCGATCTCTGCTCTTTCGAGCGGCGGATGTCCCGCTGTGAAGGCCCCGCCTTGGTCCCGCCACCCTACCCTTCGTGGTAGATTGATTGCACCCGGAGCCAGTTGATTGAGAAATTCCTCGTTCCTCACCTCCGGGCTCTTAATTTGGCCAATTTCGCCATCGATCAAACGACACTCTATAACTCAATCCCCTTTATCTACCGATATCGATTGATCGGGCGTAAAGGATCCTCCTTTTGCTACCTTTAACCCTTCGTGGCCACCATGGGTAAATTTTAGCCAGGACTGATTTTGCGTCAAAAATGTTTAAGAAATGCATTAGCTAGGATTCTTTAGCCGAATGAATGTGATTTGAATTTTGACATGACAGCTTTTCACACGTGTTTCAGAATGTTCGAAGTATATTCGGTATTTCTTTTCTGACCTCGAACGGACTAATAATTTTCGTACAGTAGCCATTTCTGAAACTTGGCTCGGTTAATTTTTCCTAGTATGACCACCAAGTTATTCTACAGAGGTGTAGCTACGAAGGATTAAGGCAATATGGGTGTCTTTGGAATTTTATTATTACCAATTGTTGTCACCTCGAGATCGCGAATCGTATTTTCTCGACGACTACCTAATCGACCCGAATAAACCATCTCCGAATGAATTTAGTTTGTTGGCAGAAAGTGGCTGCGTGTCTCACTTCTTCAAAAAACTGATAGTATTCCAATGAAACTCATGATTTTTATGTTGACTAGGTTAAGTTGGAAGTGATTTATACTTTATCGCCGTAACGACCCAAGTATTTTCTTCTCTTTGTCAATCGTTACGGAATTCGGTATTCCTGACAACACCATTCTAATTCCTATCCACCGCAGATTCTCTCGTGTTTACTTAGCCACCGGAATTCTATGACCACGAACACAAAAGGGGTAGAAAAAAAAATCGGATAGTCGTACCTACACGTGGACCCACAACTAGCCCTCGGGCAATGAGTCGCTTGAGAATATGGCACACAAAGCTTCGAGGTTTTTGCCATTCCGTTTGTCGGGACATCGTGCAGACTGGGGACATACTCTACCGGTCTAATTGTCCTCCGCGTTCTTCCCGCGTGTCCTACTGACAATGAGCGCACTTTAACCTCATACCTACCTTCCTCGCCGCTCTGCTCGTTGCGCATGGACTTTGCTTATGGAATTGCGAAGCGACACCGAGCCTGCTGCAAAACGAAGCCAAAAAATAAAAAAAATAACTAAACAGGATCGCGCGTGCGAGTTGCTAATCGCGATTTTATCGCCATATTCAGTCACGATTTTATACAACTTTGCAAGTTCGTAAATTATGCATTTAGACATGCGGTTGGGGAGGTGCTAAATAAGTGTTAGACTCACGCAGGTGGGAGACAAAGTAGCTGTTGATTAACAGCACCCGTGGCTTTATGATCCCTACAACATTATCCAAACAGATAACTGCTTTTATTTCTGTGTTACTACCTCGTCTTGACATTCCCGCACCAGTGGAACAAGTTTTCCAATGTTGAAAGCATCAACTGAACGCGTCACTGTACGTGTAACGGCCACTTGTATGATACGAGGATGTTTAAGTATGATAATTTGTGATTCATAAGTCTGCAAATAATGCTAAATCAAATGGCTGAAATCAGTGGTGGTTAAACACTGCTGCTCAGTTATGTATATTGCTACACAGATGTCAGTGATTACTGTACAGTCACTTGTGTCAAAGGTTTCACAAGTTTGCACAGCATGTTCGACGACTCCGTTTGAAGATCTTCCGCATCACGACCACTGCTCCGTGATGAGTTAAGTCAACACTTTATAGGTACCCATAGGAAAGGATCGCAAATTTCTGTACAGAATATATTTGCTACTCGTATATGTGTTTTACAATCCAATTCAACGAAACGGAGTTTAGTCACGTCGAGTGATTCGTTTCTACAATTCAACAGCTAACCTTTCACGATCAAAAAATTCTTGGATACCGATGACAATTTTTTGAACTGTATAACTTACTACTTGATTTCAAGCAACGATACAGTCGTAATTTATTAGGACGCAATCGTTTCACAACTAGCGATCTCGAGAATTGAGAAAGACATGATATTTTTGTAATTCCGTCATTGCCCACGAGACGGAGCTCAACTCGCGAACCTTCATGAAGTTATTGGTGGGTTATTTCATCGCCTCCAATCAAGACGTGAAGATTCCCAAACTAAGACCCTCTGTCTCGCGCGCTATGACGGAATAACAGAACTTAAATGGCTCAGCACGATTCTCAAAATTGCTAGTTGTTAAAGGTTTGCGTCCTGACAAATTACCTACGACTTTATCGTTGCCTAAAATCCTATAATCAAGATATTTTCGGATGCATGTGTTCGGTATTTCATATCGCATGGCGGATGCTCAATCATTGTTGTGTCAATGCAGCGTAGGTTTTCATAATAGTCGAAATACTGAGCCATATCCACATTTTACGACGCACAACAATGGAGTCGGTGAAAATCGACTTAAGCATGCCCTTGAGCTGTTGACGTACATCGATTGAATCCAGTTATACTCATACGCGGTTCACTTAACCTTCGAACATACATTTCAGCTAAGATGCATGCAATTAAAATTTCGTTGCTTGAAATTTTTGAAAAAAATCAATGATTTAGCAGCTGAACTTGGTGAGCAAGATAACAAGCATGACGTGCAGATCTATAGAACAATTTGTGTAGTGCTGATCATGTCACGGAGGCAGTATATCATTTCTACACGAAATCGGCTATGGCTTGGGTTTTTTTTATTCCCACCCGCGAGATGCGGTCGCTCGTGGCGGTTGAAATGTTGTAGGAAAAATCCTTAATTAGGTATCTTGGAGTACGTTCACATCGGAGTCACGGGCCATTGCTCGGAATGAATGAAATATACGTGGATTGCGTAATCGGCCACAAGAAACAGCCCGTTTTTACTAAGGTACTACGGAAACCGCACATCAGCTGCACGCCGGTTGCTCTTTGATCCGGTACCGCGCGTGGTACGAAAAGACGTGAGAAGCCAGGTCGCAGGTGAGATCAGGCCTCACCTTCCGAATTCTGGCAATAGAACACCGAATATTTTCTGTGCAATATTGAAGATACGGATAGCAAAACTCCTCTATACTTGATCATTTTCCCATATATCTTATATTCTCTCCGAGTTTCAACGGCCAAGTCGGACAATTGGAAAACTTTAAGGATTTGTGCTTCCATTAGAGCACGCGATTTCACTGCAGAGTATGAAGGGCTACACCTATACCTTAAGTAACGCATTTGCAGCTATGTATGACACGCTTAGACTATGTACTGAAATCTGGGCGCAAATCACTTGGAAAGAAATTCTCGAGTCCGTAAAATAAATTTCAAATGTCTAAGCTGATTTCGGTTTCCGATCAAAGGTCGCAAGTTCGGCTGTGGACAGTTTCGGGAATTCGTCATTAAAATAGACATTAATTTGGTTCGTAGATGATCTCTCGCTACCGTATTCTAATTAATATATGATACCCTCGTACGTATCTCTGCAACTCTCCTAAAACCTACATAAACCGGGGTCCAAAAGCCATAAACAAACCACGAACCTGAAAAATAAATGTCGGTCGTTAAATTGAAATACGCTGCTTGATACATTTCGAATACCGTAAACATCCAATGCTGTTACGTTATAACTTTTATTTTTCGACGCACCCGCACGTGTCTTTACACTTTGATTGACAATCTCTTCATAATGGAAAACTCTCGAACAGGTAACCCGAAGGATAACCGTAAACATTTAGATCCCACAGGTGCTACTAACTGAGATTCATTTTCTGAACGAGTTACAAAACTTTTCAAAAATTGGAGTTTCCAAAATTGGAAAATCTAAAATACAACAAGCCCCCTTTTCGTCAAAGACTTCATCATACCTCAGATGAAAACGGTTAAACGTTATTTGAGTTCCATTTTTCGTATCTATGCCTTTTTTTTTTGTTTTCTTATGTCTGCTCATGATTGCGACTCCCATAAGTACCATGGCCATTTACATGAGTGATTCTGACGCTATATTGGAGATCCTCGCGAAAGAATAAGCGGGACGAAGGTTTAGCCGCCTTCGTCTTTTGATGGCGTCCGTGGAAGAGAAGCGTGCGGTTCGTACATCGCTGCCCATTAAGTAGCTAATAAGCAGACAACGAGGGGTTACCGCTTACCGGTTACTGGTCAGTTAAGGTTAGATAAGCGCTGCTACGTCCGAGGTTTCGCTGTAGTTACCAGGCCGGTGTCTTGGCGATCGTGTCTCGTGTTGAGAGCCTCATGGCCCCGAGTGGCCCCGAGTGGCCCCTCTGCACCCAATTAAACCGGGGACAATAGCTTAGGCTACGTTGCCTCTTTTGCCCGCTCCACCTTATACCGGAGGTATATCTACTCACAGAAAGCTATTGCCTCTGCCGCCGAACAACCGACCAGCTCGGCTTACCTTACCTGGACATCTTTCCTGACTTTTATAGCTTGTTCTGGTCAAAGGGAATTCCCTCGGACATTATTCACTTAGATATTCACTTTTCAGGACGAATATTCTTCTCAAGATTATACCTACATCCGTATCTCGAAGAAAGTGCAGCTGGTTTTAGCGCATGATGATTCAATGACATCGATCTTCGGAGCTTTCTTTATCATCGTCACTTTTGTTAATCATTAAATTACTTGATGATAGGTTAGCTCTTCGACCTCTGCTGTTGAAAGTTTCGATTCGATCTCATACAGACCGGCATTCGTCTGGCTTGTAATTACAATTTCTGATACGCAATTACCAGCAATTAAGATAGAGTAATGTTCCGTATACTTGATTGCTTCGACATTTTGCAATTGCAAGGCATGTTCCATCACATGCATAACGCTTGTGGGTATAACATTAGTCATAAGTCTCAAAATCGTGTGACCGAATTAGTGAATAGCTAAATTCAGCTATATTACTCCATGATGGAAAATGCGACATAATCTGAATTAGCGATTCGAAATCTCGGTCAGACACATCGACTATAACAATTTCCAAAAGTATCAGACTAAACTGATGTGACTGACTTGAGGTGGAGTTTGGACACGTTTTGCTATATACCTACGCTTCGTGCGATCGAACCACTCAAGATTCCGCTTGCACGTGGCTCTCCGAAGACTCAGGAGGAACGCTAAGCGCCATGTAGGACCACACATGCCGTATGTAGCGCAAATTCAGAGCTGGTAAAAGCCGTCCATACGCCAAGGAGAGGAGAATAATTTTTCGAAGTCTGTCATGGAACTATGAAGCTTGTATGGTAACCATTTGTCCAAAAGCTATTCAGAAGCGTCATGTTCTCGACACGCTAATTAAACTCGAACGTGAACAAGTACGTCTCTGCCTGATCTGGATTAACTATAAACTCACGAGTTAGGGTTCCAGATGTATGGCACATGGAATGCCAGACGTGCATAATTGAATGCATGCCCACGATAAGCAGAAGAGAAAGGCCGAGGGCGTGTAAGAATGGAAAGGCTTCAGTAATGACTCTAAACTCAATATCCTGATTAGATCATTAGTTACTTTTGTCAGTGACTTTAGTAATCATGTATGAAAAATAGCACAGCTACGAATTCTCTTGATCCTATCCCAGACGAATGCTTGTACTAAATATTATCGAGCTGATTGTATAGTCTAGTTATTGATACGGATCAAGGACTGCAATTGGCTTTGTTTTCCATTGTCACTATAAACATGACTTCGTTCGCAAGCAGTGTCAACGAGATTGAGCCTGGGCATGTGGACAACGACTGACCACCGATTGACCTCACTTTAGAGAGGTATGCGTGCAGGCCGTCGCCAGAACCCGTTTAAATCATTCATTAACTGCAATGCTATCATTCGTGCTTATTTAGATTGAAACAGATTGCCGGCAATTATTTGGTCAATAAAACGAGACAGATACAGAGTTTCCACACACATTATGGACTTTGGATGAATGCACATAGATACTCGCGCAAATCAATTTATACAACTGTGTATATATATTTGGTATAATGGCATTTGATTTGATAGTGACATCGATACCTAGATGGAATAAAAATCAATTTCGTCAAGCAATCATGTACGCTGCTTCCATATTTAATCTGATTTAGAGAGTGGTCGATTTTTCAAACCGCTAGTAAATGGATTATATCAGTGTAACGATCCTTGTGGCGTGAAGAAGCCATACATACATTTGACCAATAAATTAACCTGAAACAATAAGGGTGAATGACCGTGAGATGAAATCGTGGATTATACGTCAAAATAACTAGCATGAGCCTTGCAATGCACACATGACGTGCATTTACGAGTCTCATATTTTGGTGAATATGTGGCGTCACTTGGCAGTCATTAATTTGCACAAGATGACAAGTCGTCTTGATACCAACTCTCTCTGAACGCGTGAATCCGAGTATAGGTAGGTACGTACTGTCAATCATATATTTCTATCATACTGATGCCAGCACGCCTTCACCTGTAACACCTGAGAGCAATCGGCAGAATGAACGGTAAACCTAACAGATCGGACCTTCAATCGAATCTATTACGTTTGTAATTCCTGATATGTTTATCCTCGATGTTTGTATTTCTGGTGTACACACGATATAGATACACAGGATGTCCTCGTAACGTTGCAAACACGAATAGTCAAACAGTTAGCTCCCGTATGTTCATCACACGACGTCTCAACCGTATGTTTGTAATGCAATGAGGATTGCTGCAAACAGTCCTAATTATTTACACTGGTATATTGGCCCTTTGATGAGCAGGTTACTTGGAGCGTGATTTATACTGAAAATATCATTCATCTCCTCAGTTCAAGGCAGTCGATTGCGGCTTTTCTCATCTTGTATGTACCTACCTTACAGAATCATAAGGTAAGTAATGATGATGAGAATGGGAGGATATCTTTTTACGGCGACGAGCTCAGACTCTTACGGTCTAACGTTAGATCTAACCAACTCATTGGGGATTCTATTCTAAGGGATATCGCAATATGCCCAATTCATCTTGGCATGTACCCGCTCATCAAGTACTCGTCTTCTGCCAAATATTCAAGCCCAAGCTTGCCGCTCTCAAATTACCTACAGGCGTCTTATCTTCCCCTAATTTTTCTAACGTCAACATTCATAGCTATTTTAATCTCTCATCAGGTTGGAAATGCTCCAGAGTTGGCTTCCTCAGTTTTTCACGTTAAATATACGAAGATTTATGCATTCTCAATTTCGGATTGGTTCAAGTCATTCGAAATCGGGCTGAATTGGCCCAAATGATCTACGTGATACAGGAGGCTTCGGGTTACCAGGAGCAGCTTGGCCGCGGCGTCAGTGGAACGGAAGAATGCATCGGCGGCTAGCAAGATCGAAGCCTCTGTCTTTTTTTCCTTCTTCTCTCTTTCTCTCTATTCACTCTTTATCCACTTTCCCTCTTCAGACCCTCATCCACGGTTTCGTCGCCCGTTGCTGTCTCACACCACTTGTTGATCGCTCCGTGTCCTCGCGTCGGACGTGCCGTGCCAACCAACCAACCAACCAACCAAGCAAGCAAGCAACCAGGCAGCCAGCCAGCCAGCCAACCAGCTAACCAACCAGCAAACCAGCTAACCAGCTAATTTGCTTACTAGCCCAGGCTGCACGAAGCCACCTGCTTACCACGTACTTAATCACAGGTGCCTCAGAAGTAAACTGCGGTGAAGTTATATATATGAGCTTTTCTGCGAACTATACGGTGAATATTGCGCACCCCTTGAGTCGATGTGTTATGGTATTTTTTTTTTTTTTTTTTTGTGTTCGAATTCGGAGATAAGTTTGTGACTTTTCTGGATTTTTGTGGGTTGTCGACGGAACCGAAGTGGGTTTGAGGAAAAAAAAACTATATACGTATAAAGTTTCCGATGCAAAGATCTTATCTTTCTAATACAATACGGTCTCTCACTTCAGCTGCAGTATTTTCTCCGTTAACTTGTCAGGATTCACCCTTTTCTTTGTGCTTTATTAGACAATGTTTATTCCTTCCAGAATCTTGAATTTCGCCTTCATGTAACGTAATTTTACCGAGCGAGTGATCAATCTCGGAACAATGTTCATCAAAATATGTATATAATTTCAGGGGAGATCCCTTTGTGATTCTTGAATCTTACTGTTGAGAGTTTTTAATCTTGTGTCTCAGACGTCTGCGTGTTTTATTTAAATACATGTTCCCCAGATTTCAATAATAAGTAAAATTCAATATGAGGTTCTTTAATATCCGGCAAGGGACTGCAGTACGAACAAAGACTCTCGAGAGCTGCGTTACGTTGGCGATGTATTTGTAAAAACGACTTCC
Source organism: Ametastegia equiseti (assembly GCA_963989295.1). Lineage (NCBI taxonomy): Eukaryota > Metazoa > Arthropoda > Insecta > Hymenoptera > Tenthredinidae > Ametastegia > Ametastegia equiseti. Next base: position 12,327,643 of record OZ022389.1, on the reverse strand, counting down.
TGGATATTTATTTGACGTTGAAAATTCATGAAAACCTTGTATCTTCTCGCACTTTCCAGAATATTTATGAAATTTCAGCTCGCACGTGTTCTCGACAAACAAGAAACTCCTTTGAAGATGTTAATTCTCTAGTGGGCAACTATACTGGGCAACTGGCTGCTTGAAACGCAATGTGAATTAGAAATTTGAAACCGTGACAGTCGATGAAACAAGTCTATGACTAACCCCCACGCGATTCAACTTGGGGATAAATTACCTATTAATCTCACTTGAATCCGTACGCGTGCAGTGCCTGCTTGGTATCTATTGAAAATAATGCGATTGTTACTTTCCTCACACCGTATGATTTATGGAATCGTTTATGCATTCACTACGGCGATGGCTATGATGATAGGTACAGTATGGAGCATTCAATCATTTATAATTATTAAATCTGTCCGATTGACGTTGGAGTAGGTATGGCTGGTGGTTTGAAATTCACTATAATATACAGTGCAGAATTACGATATTTCAGACGGACCATTCAAAGTGAATTCAGGGAAAGGTATTTAGATTAATTTCGTGAGCTTTCAACTCCACGTATGGGCTTTGTTAATTGAGTCAGTAACTTTATCTTTGAACGTGTGAACAGATTCGTAGGATCAATTTAAAACCCGCAGGTATTTCTCATTAATGTTATCATGCGGTTTCCTTATATAATACTATCAGGGCGATTCGCCTGGTGTTACGATGAAATAGCTTTTCAGATAAAGCTGTCAGATTAAAATTCTCCATTGAAATTAAGAAAAAAATATCCTCATAATTTCAATTCGTACCTGACCGTGGGTAGAAAATTTAAACGACCACCAAATGCCACTCATATAACGGCAGTGTATCTCGAAAGAATCTACAAATTTATTGCCTCATAGCTGCTGCAATAACGCTAAATTTGCATCGGACGTACCTGGGATAAATTATTGCATCCAGAAAAATTTAATTGGCGTTAAAATTAATGCAGTCAGAGGCAATTTATTTACCAATTACTCAAAAGCCAGGGCTCTGACTCTGGCGACCTCCAAAAGCGGCATTTATTATCAAGGCAGAGTCAATAATGATTAATGTGAAAACCGGTTCCGCCAACTTATACACCATTCGTTATGCTTTGGGTCGGCAAACGTTACTTTCATGAGGGATGAACTCAGCCAGCTCGTGTTTACGAGGCATGAATCTCAAAACTCGCGAATACATCTTGAGGCCGCATATTTTAATCACAAAAAATTAATCATTCCTAATTCGATTGGTCAAATTCTCAACACGGAAATTTTCGACTGCAATCCGCGCATGTTCACCTGAAACAAAACATATTGTAATATATCTCACGGATGTGGTTTTATCTACCGTTTAATCATTCTGCTGCTCTTTTTTTCCCCTACCTATAATGTCGCACAGTCTTCAAGGTATGTCGGATTTCACGCCGTCGTGATTCGCTTTGTTATGTACCGTATTCAATTATACAGAAGGCAGTAGGATCCTTGTTTTAGAATTACGTTTGACCTACACGTATCACGGAGTCTGTGTACTTTCCGTGTACTTCGTTTTCATTTTGTTTTCCATTTAACGCGTGGCTCCGAATTCGTTCTGTGATTGCGGTGACATTGAAATAAATTGAGTTACGATCCGTTACGCATTAGAAATACCTGTGACAATGGCATCGAATTCATCTGACGATAAAACTGTACCTTAAGAACAAAAACTTAAGCAAAGGAACACTAACGTCAGAATTTGTCGTCAAAAATTTCCATTCATCATATTTTGACACATGACTCGTTTCATCTTGACGTATAATAACCGGAAGCGTAACTGCGTAAATGAAAATGATTTCATTGAGAAATATTGCTCTCCCAGGTCAATGGACTCGTAATTTCTTTGCCACCTCTCGTGTAAAAAGGTGAGATGGATGTCAGAGATGTGTGTGGCGGTTATTGTAAGCCAGTGTTGTCAAGATGGCTTACAGGTTCGTTTATCCGTGCGGAGAGGAACAGCTTATGACATAATATATAGGGGGTAGATGTTATCAATCGCGAGGCAGATGGACCATAAGGATAGAGAAAGCGCGTTAATAACTCCATAACCCATCAAATCTACCGTGATAATTTAATAACGCATTATGTCAGCGGTAGGTGGCCAAGCGAATAGTTAGTTTCCGGGTTAATTAGGAATGAAATTCTCTAGAGGAATAGGCGGTGAGAGATTCCGATGAGTAGGGCAAGATATGTCGCCCAGGCGACAACCGCCAATCCATCAGTGAACTATTATATACCTAGCGGATTGGTCTCACGTAAGAAGTTAATTAATGCAATGTACTCGTTTCTTATTGTGACTCCAATTAGAGGATAATTAATTAAACAACACCTTCAGCCTGTAGGGTAATATTTTTTCGACTCCAGAGGTCAAGCAGTCGAGTTGTGACCGCTGACGACGAAGAGCATGGACGTGACTCTCCTTCTCGTAGACTTGCCGCAGACCTGTAAGATGTGAACCATTTCCTCCTGGCTTTAAGTCGCCGAGTATTCAAATTACCTTGCGATTCCATCTAGCTTCGTGAGTCTCGGATTTAATCGCAAACACACCTGGAGTACCTGAAGAATTTCATGGTGATAATATTTGGTTGGATTCGTTGGACAAATATCTCGAACGGAAAATTCGTGGCAAAAACTTTACCAATTTCGTAAAGTGCGCTTTTCATTGGTGTATACAACTATATAATTACCGCCAATCAGGTAATTATATTGGTACGCGAACCTCAAATGTATTTACCTGACGGGTATGGTTTAATCAATCTACCTCACCTATAGAGATGGGCTTGAATGCGGGTCGTGCTTTGGCGCACGGAATTGCATATGCACATATGCATGCATGTAGGAATATGCATAGAATCTATTTTCCCGAATTATTCAATTCAACCAAATTTATTCTCATGGCTCGAGACCTAGTCGCCAAGGGACAATGGACACAATGTGGCATGCATCATAAGCACCATTCCAAGTAATTCTGCTTCACAATAGCCGGGAAATTATTAATAATTGTTTTACTACGTGCAGAACTCTTCTCCATTTGAAAATGTGCAATTCTTACCGCATGCATCTCGCTACTACGTTTATTCAGAAACGAACGTCACAGGTCTCGCCATGGTGTTAATCCTTTCAATGGGAATCTACAATCAATTGTAGCACAAGTTTTCTCAGTCCGAATCATGAACTTGTGTTTCGGTATCCGAACGACCGCGATATGGTATTAGTGAGGCCAATGGTAACGTAGCGACGTAACTAGATTGGCTTGCGGCCGTGATCCTATTGTTTCAAGTACACCAGGCGCCGTGGCCCTCAGATAGGTAATCCCTCATGCGAGGCTCACAGTCTTACAGATACGTGTAGCTCGCATTATTGTATACAACGTCGATGCACCTCTATAAACCTAATACAGCATCAAACTTTAATGAGGATTACCGTTCGGTTCATCGGACTTTGGTTGGTTTATAGTCAGGTTAGTGTACCACCTGCTATACATAAGTCTGATTTTGCATTGTGCAAATTATCGCAGTATTCTGTGCCTGTATGCCTATATTTGTTGGATGTTTCCTACGTTGAGAACTCTCAGCATGAGTAATCAGGTAATTGGCTAAAGCCGGGATGTACCATGGATATGAGCGGTCCCATATAGGTATCCACCTTGGCATACTCGTCAAAGTGAATGAGAGTATTAAGAAGTAATGGGTAATGGAAATGAAGGTGTATTCAGTCTCCTGTCAAACGATTTCTGGCTGGCTCTTCCTTTGGACCTGCTTGAATGATTTTCATACCTGTAGCTATAGGTTACGCGTCTTGAATTTCATTTATGATGGACTGATTTTCTAGACCCAGATTATCGCGCCAAACGATCTTTGAGATTTGGTTTTCACGTCAACCGTAAGTCATCAGGTCAGACGCATTTTGAGATAGGGACTTGAGTGTTCAACCCGCCATGAGAACATCACATCCAAAAGTTTTCCAAATATCCAAATTCGAGTTGATTCCAATCTTTTTCCGTATATAACGCTACAAGTATACGAAATTGGCTGAAACATTTTTCACCATTGTAGAAATTGCTTGCTCAGGTTCTTGGGTTGACACATGATAGTTTTTCGTGTTTGTGGTACTCAACTTTACTGTGGAATAATTTTGAATGTGTGATTTTTTTCAAAAACTCAAATATTTCGTTGTATCAATCTTAACTAATTTTTCATAAATATTATTCTCACAGACGATTGAATTTAACCTCTAGAATGCACACAAAACGGTTAAAAATTGCACCATGAGTGCGCGCTAAGGGGTTTATTGGTATGGAAGAATATTTTGAGAAAGTGAACTTTTGGAGAAATGTGTAATGCTTCGGAATGAACAAATTTTTACTAACTGTGTAATTGCCTGCGATAGTGGAAATGGGAATAAAGTCTTTGAGTTTAGATGTCTTGTATACTTTCGGAGTTTGCAGACGGTGGAGATGCTCAGAGAACTCTGCGAAACGCTATAGCATGGCGCAGTAAACACACAGGCCCAGCGAGGTGGTATATCTTTCCTTGGAGCAACGAGCCACCGAAGCACTGAAAGGAATCTCCGTCGCCTGCAGATGTCTGCATTGTAGCGACTAATTATATTACGTCGCCTCGTCCTCTAGGTCAAAATGTAGTAACGTTAGTTGCTCGGTCCACACCACAGTATTCAAAGCCTGCAGTACTAATTTTTTCCGCTTGAAGGCGCCTCGCGCATCCGGGACTCCATTACGTTTTTCTGTGCGGTCCATTACACACGTACTTATTTACAACGCGAAGAAAAAAGTTGGAAAAGTGAAAAGAAATGTCCTCAGGCTCGGGAAAGTCGGATCACGAGAGTGATACATCGTCATCAAGGACTCTGGAAAAAGAAAATGCGAAGTTGTGGCAAGCGGTCAAAGAATTAAAGAAGAAAATGAAGCGGCGTCACTCCCGTAGCACACGGCGTGCATCGCAGCAGCGAAGCCACAAGAAAAAGAAGTATAACAAGACGAATTATAGAGATCATACTGAATCTTCTGACAAAGACGATGTTGAGCGACGCCCGCGAGGCTCGTCACATCGTAGTCGAAGGAAATCAGCTTCATTCAGCGATATTTCTAGAAGATCGCAAAGGCGATCCCTACTTACCGGCAGAGAGAGTAGCGAGCGTCATCCGAGAGAGGCGTCATGCTCTAGCCGAGACTCACAATATGACCACCAGATGGCATCTCGAAGCCCGAGTCCCAGGCCCCCAAATAGTGTGAACGGTGACCACCAGGGACACCAAGGAGACATCAGCAGCCGACAAAATCACATGTCACCAGCAGACCAAAACAAAGAAAACTCGGAAGATCTGAATGACGCCGTACTGGATCTGTTAGGGGAAAACCATTCAGACGATAAACTCACAGGACCTCCAATCCATGCTGCGATTGTCGAACGATGGACAAATATATTGAAAGAAGGATTATCAAAGGAAATAAAACAGGAACTCCTGAAAAAGTACCCAATAAGCCAAAATTGTTCGCTATTAAAGGCCCCACAGGTGAATCCAGAGGTAAAATCAGCAATGAACGGTGTTTCGCTTAAAAAAGATGGTTACCAAGCATCAGCACAAAATGCTCTTGGTATAGGCATCACAGCGATGGGAACTGCCTTGACAGAAGTTTTACGCTACGAGAAAAATAAGGATTCAACAATCGATACGTCAAAATTAATCTCGTGTCTTGGAGATGCGGGTAGAATATTCACAGATCTACACCATTCATTTTCAATGACTCGACGTTTCTTCATAACTCCGGGCCTGAATCCATTGGTTAAAACAATAGCAGCAGAAAGTACGGTCGACTCTCTCTTATTTGGTGAAAATTTCACTGAAAAAATCAAGTCTATAAAAGCCGTAGAAATTTCTAGCAAGGAGCTAGTTAAACCATCCACGAGTCAGCGTCGTTTTTCTGGGAATGACAGCTCAAGATACAATACTGCACCTCGCTTCAAAAACAACGAAGGCTCTGGCCATTTAAACTGGAAGGGCCCTCCCAAACGCACTTACAAGAAGACCCAACGTGGGAGGGCCAACGACAGGAGCGGACAGTCATACGACAGGAGCAGCCGACAGTTGTACGAGAGGACCAGTCGACAACCACGCCGATAAATGTAGGTCTTATAGCTGGCCGATTAAAACATTACATCCACGAGTGGAAAGGCATAACATCAGACCGTATCATTTTGAATTGGCTAAAAGGATATCAAATCCCTTTTACCTATAAGGTCAAACAGGTTTGTCCCCCAAGGGAGCCGAAATTATCCAAACAAGATTTCAAAAACTATTCGTCAGCAATAAAAGCCCTTTTAGACAAGGGAGCCATCTCCAAATGTAAACCGTCCAAAGGTCAATTCATCTCGTCCTATTTTCTAATAGACAAACCAAACGGTGATAAACGATTTATACTTAATTTGAAAAAATTAAATGAATATATTACCCCTCCACATTTCAAAATGGAGGATCGGAAAATGGCTACAAGTTTGATGTTTGAAAGTTGCTTTATGGCTTCTTTGGATTTAAAAGACGCATATTTTTTACTGCCGATAGATAAAAGTCACAGAAAATATCTTAGATTCCTTTTTAACGGTGATTTGTACGAATTCATGTGCCTGCCCTTCGGACTTTGCACCGCTCCATTCGTATTTACAAAGCTAACAAAACCGTTAGTGCACAAGTTAAGATCAAAAGGATTGCTTTCTGTCATGTACCTAGATGATCTCCTGTTGATTGCTAAATCACATAAGGAATGTATTACAAACGTTAGAGAGACTAGGACCTTATTAGAGTCACTAGGATTCATTCTGAACGTTGAAAAATGCCAATTAGAGCCGTCAACAACGTGTAAATTCCTTGGTTTTATACTAAACTCGAATAAGATGCAAGTTGAGTTAACAGAGAAGAAAAGACAAACTATTTTAGGTTTAGCAGAAAAATTTAGGTACAGAAAAAATTGTAAAATAAGAGAGTTAGCCCAATTTTTAGGAATTTTGGTAGCGGCATGTCCAGCCGTCAAATATGGTCCTCTATATACCAAAAGGATGGAGAGAGAAAAGTTTTTATCATTGGAAAGGTCAAACCAAAACTTTGATGAAACAATGACACTATGTGATATCCTCAATTCAGATCTCGAATGGTGGATTAAACAAGTCCCAGTTACAGTAAGCCCCATTAAGAAAAATAATTACAAACTAGAAATTTTTTCTGATGCTTCGAGAACAGGTTGGGGTGTCTATTCTAATCAAAATAGGTCACACGGCTGGTGGAGCGATCAAGAAAAGAAGGAGCACATCAATTTTTTGGAGTTAAAAGCTGCCTTCTATGGTTTAAAGTGCTTCGCTGAAGAGCTCAAGTCATGTGAAGTATTATTACGAATTGACAACACGACCGCGATCTCGTACATTAACAGAATGGGCAGTGTCCAGTTTCCAAAGTTGAGTGAACTCTGTCGAGAGATTTGGCAATGGTGTGAATTACGTAATCTTTGGATTTTCGCCTCATATATCAAATCGAAGGAAAACATAGAGGCTGATGCTGAGTCGCGCATAATCTCAGAAGATACTGAATGGGAGCTCAATAGCAAAGCTTTTACAGAAATAGACGAGATGTTTGGTAGTTTTGACATAGACCTCTTTGCCACGAATATTAACACAAAGTGTTCACTGTTTATATCCTGGCACAAAGACCCACACGCGATCGCCGTAGACGCGTTTACAATTTGTTGGTCAGAGTATTATTTTTATGCCTTTCCACCCTTTTCAATCATAACAAGAGTTTTACAAAAAATCATTATTGATAAAGCGGAAGGGGTCCTGGTGGTCCCACACTGGCCCACGCAGCCTTGGTTTCCCATGTTTATGAACCTCCTAGTCACAGACCCAATTTACTTCAAACCAAGTGAGAACTTATTAATCTCGCCTTTCAGGAAACGCCATCCGATGGATCTTACCCTGGTAGCGGGGCGATTATCAGGAAGTCATTTATATTGAAAGGAATACCGGATGAAGCCACGCCAATGACACTAGCTTCCTTATCACCAGGAACAATTAAACAGTACGAGAAGCCAATAAGACGTTGGTGGTTTTTCTGCAAGAAAGAAGAAATATGCCCTTTTCGGGCCTCAGTAACAAAGATTATCGAATTCTTAGCTAAGGAATTCGAAAATGTCAAATCTTATGGAACACTCAACAGTTATAGGTCTGCTTTATCCCTCATAGTCATAAATGAAATAGGTAACAACGCTCAAGTGAAAAGATTCTTTAAGGGAGTTGCAGCCCTAAAACCTCAAAAACCAAAATACGATTACATATGGGAACCTGCTCCCATTTTAAGCTTCTTATCATCCTGGTGGCCTAACGAAAAAATTGAACTCAAGGACTTGACGAAAAAACTAGTCACTCTCTTAGCCTTAATTACTGGCCAACGGGTTCAAACGATAAGCAAAATCAATCTTGATAATATTAAGCATTCTGAAAATATGATCCATATCATGATCACGGAAAGGATAAAAACTTCAGGCGTCAATCGTTCTCAACCGCTATTGAAGATACCCTATTTTAGAAGCAAACCAGAATTATGTACCGCAACAACTCTGAAAGATTATCTAAAGGTAACAGAAAAGATCCGTCCCAGAGAAGAAAAAAGATTATTTCTTACTTACAAGAAACCTCATCATGCAGCGAAGGTTGTAACCATTAGCCGATGGATAAAAGAGACCCTAGAGCAGGGAGGGGTGGATACTAACTTATTCACAGCACATAGCACTAGACACGCATCAACATCAGCTGCACTCAGAGGAGGAATTAATATTGAGACGATTAGAAAAGCAGCTGGTTGGAGTAAAGAGTCAGGAGTTTTTGCTCGTTTCTATAATTTACCCTTAATAGAAACTGCAGAATTTGCAGACTCAATTGTGAATCCTATGGTATAAAATAAAAAAAAAAAAAAAAAAACTTTATATATACACAAAGAAAATTACAATATCAATATATATATATATTTATTTATATTAATCTCGAGTACAAAGTACTATTATATTGTTTGCAATACCAAATATTTACTATTAGCAGTAAGACTAAGATACTAAAGATTAACTACTATTAAACTCAGAGCATAAATATTGAGTACAAATATTGTTAAGTACAAATACCTCCAAGTTTGTCTTCGTTGAGACTTATATAAAAAACTGAAATTCACATACGTACCTTAAATGAAGTTCCTGAAATAAAAACTATACTATTTGTTCGCAACATATATCTCTGAACAACTACATTTTGACCTAGAGGACGAGGCGACGTAATATAATTGGACAATCAAACAAACTTACCTAAGTGAAGTTCGATTGTAATTATATGAGTCGCCTCGTCCGAATAGGTCAAACCCACCCTAACTACCCTCCCAAGTCAAATATGATAGTCAACAATGGATTGTCAATAATCATATTTGCCATTGTTGCGAACATGAGTTTTAAAACGTAATGGAGTCCCGGATGCGCGAGGCGCCTTCAAGCGGAAAAAATTAGTACTGCAGGCTTTGAATACTGTGGTGTGGACCGAGCAACTAACGTTACTACATTTTGACCTATTCGGACGAGGCGACTCATATAATTACAATCGAACTTCACTTAGGTAAGTTTGTTTGATTGTCCAATTTTCCTTCTCCATGGTAAACTTACGCCGTGGAACTCGCATAACATTCGCGTTCAAAGCGAATAATACCTACTACGTTCCTCGATTTTACTAGCCGATCGCATACCGGGACTATATTCATTTACTTACATTTTATCAAGGTCTTAAAGCACCTCACAAACCTATAACTATAGTTTTGTGTGCTTGGAATTTGTAGAATTGTACAATACTTTCATCAGCTTCTCACAGTATGGAACGTATCTCTATATAAGATGTATGAAACATGAAAATGCAACCAGGAGTTCGAAAACGTGTTCCAACACACATATGCGTTCATGACTTTGTCAACAACTTCAAACTCTGCAAATCAAAAGCTGACGAAGTTGCAATTTCTTTTCTCAAATTCAACAGAACGAGGTCAATTGTGTCGCTTTATTTATTTAATTATGGTGATTGATTCCTGAGACTAATTCCAGTATTCAGATGAATTTGGATTGAAATACATGAACTAATGTGTAAAAAGGAGGCGGGCTTATGTAGCGGGTACTTTTGAGCCCATGATTTCAAATTAAATTCCACTCATGAAACTTGTTGAAGCTTCACACGCATGCAAACACCGTCATACACAATCAATCCCGTTGTTATACAGGCATCGATTTGAAGCCTTATTAGTATTCCACAATTAGCAGGATATCAATCGATATTTGATATAAATTCAAGCTTGAATTATGTCAAAACGATGATTGTTAAATTTTGGTTTCCGTGTGAAGTACAATATTTATCAACACCCTCGCTCACATAATAGAAGTAAAATTACACCAGCCTGCTTTTTGACGAACCTAACTTTGTACGACATGCGGTTTGCACTCAAATCAGCTACAGCATTATGAATGAAAATTTGTTGCATCTCGAATGTTCAAAAAATCGAGACATCAAATTAGGTAATCAAAGATTCGATTTCTCAAACCAAAATATTGCAAAATATTGAGTTATTACTAATTCCGAAATACTCATAAAGCTTCAAATTTACGTCTACTTAGTGATGGAATAGCAGGTCTTTGGCCTGTGTTGCTTTTCCAAAAAGTAAGAAGTTATCAACAAAGTTTTGTGATTAGAGTTCAATTCTGAACGGTGATTGAAAAACCACCCTATCGACCTTTCTTTCTAGATAGTTGTCTATGTGCAAATGACAGAAATGATAACGGTTCGTATTATTCAAAGGTTTACATCTTTCGGGATCCTTCACATAGCAGATGATACATAATAAAGTGCCATAGACTGTCTAAACCACTCGTACGATAACTGACGTGGTTTAGAAGGTGGTCAGGCTGTGCTACCCCCGTTTTTGTGCTGGTTATTCGTTGCCCATAACAGGCTATTGACTTTTATACTATGACATTACGAGATGAAACATTAAGCCGGAGGGCCGAATTGCGTTATTCATGGAAGGCCCACCTCGCGGTGAAGCTGCAGAATGAAGGCCCGATGGACCATGGAGAGGAACAACTGTGTGTAGCAAAGTTGTATCGAAGAGCGAAAAACGGTGGAACGCGGTGATCCTAGCATGGGGCACGCCGATGATAATACGCTACGTGCGCCGTGTCTGAAAGGAACGGAACGATCGGCTGCAGACCCGCCCTGCATACACAGTCCCCTATAATCACGCACCCACTTCGTACGAATCTTCTTGTTCAACGAGGACCTTCCGCCCCCTTTTTCCATTCCCTAGTGTCTTTTCTCTTTTATTCCACCCACTCCTTTCGCAATTCCTTTCAGCCCTTCCCTTCCCTTCCCTTCCCTTTGCTACTCACCCCATCCCTTCCACGGCTCGTCTTTCATCCATCGTCGATTATTATTTGCTGATATTCAAGTCACTTGACTTGGACGGGTCGGGGGAAGGACCAGAGGGATGAGATGACTCTGGAAGTATGTACGTCAGGACGAAAGAAAGGAGTAACGTCTGCGTAGCTTGGAAGTGTTAGTGAAGAATTCCCCAATGCCCAGGGCACGGGTAATGTATGGTCCATGTTTAAAAAATAACCGGAGGGTGCGCACGATTGACTCCAAGACGATGATCATTCTAGTCATATGAGTTTGAATAGCCGATCAACTGACTTGGGTTAGTAGCTATAGATATATCTACATCTATATGGTCGGGTGTTGGTAACCTTTATGAACAGCGGCATTGCCCGTCGACGAGGAACACCCCCCAGACGTGGTGGAGCATCTGCAACGATATCTCCTTGGGATCTTGGCAGCGGTGAGCAGGAACGTTCACGAAACTACGACAGCGGCGACGACGGTGTCAGTGGGCCGCGATGGCTCCGTCTTCTCTCGTGGACGTCTTTCAACTTGCCGCCACTTTGAAATACCTACTTGCCGGTTGCTCTCGTTGTCTCTCCAGGATTACTCCCATAAATGTCTCACTCCTGAATCACGGAGCCTTAACTTCCCTTCACGCAGGCTAATATAACAATAATCATTGTTCCACGTCGAGACACACTCAGATATATTTTAATGTGCAATAAACTTGCGCATTCAAACCCCATTCCAGATTCCTTCATCCCCTCGTGGCCTCAACCCTTTCCAGAAACAATTCCGCAAAAGAACTTTGAAAAAGTTTGTAATTCAGAAAGAGAAATAAATTCTCATCTCATTTCGAGGAAACTGTTAATTACGTGGATTGAATTTTCCCTTTTCTACCCATGGGATTGATTTAATAATAATCTCGGGTGTAATTGATTAACTTAATCTAGTCGTTAGCGCGAGACAGAGGGAGTGGCAGTTCACGGTGTATGCATGTTCATTGATGGGATTTCATCCCTAGAAACCCAACGTTGGGCTATTCGTATTCATGCCGAATACGAAATTCTAGTATAAAATGCCCGTATGTCTTCGAATTTCGCATAAAATTATTATAAAATTTTGGTTCTTTAGGCATGGCTAGAATTTTGTCACTTGGTTAGGAGTCTAAAGAATACTCGTGAATTTTTTCAGATTTTTCCGTACTCTGTAACATAGTCAAATAAGCAAACCAGCACGAGTGACTCTGCATGGTTGAGGTTAAGGGGGGCTGCGAACCATGTTGGGGGTTCTAGAGTTATTCGCTGTATTTGGCGTAGAGCCCAGACTGTTTGAGATACTCTACTCGTCCGGTAGATTTTCTGGTAACAATCCTTATTATCGAAGGATCGGAAGAGCGCGCTTCGAGTTGGTGCAGCGTGTGTCTGAGAGAATCTAGATAGGTATATATAATACATATGTGAGAAACGATATAATGGCAAAGTGTCGCCACAGAAGTTATGAAACATTCATAAAGAGTAACATAAACTATGCACATAATATGTACGAAGCAGCATAATAATAGCGTCGTCAAGGAACGGAGTATGCCAGCCTCCTGTCGCCCCCTACCACCCCCTGGCTCCCGGTTGTCCCATGGGATTAACTCGCATCGCAGAACACATGCCCGCTATACGTCTCCACCTTCTAGATCCTCTTTCTCTCATCTTACTCCGTCGCTTGCTCACGTCTTTTCTCTTTACTCTCCGATCTTCCATCTTACTTGCGGAGTATGTATCCGTCGTGTCTACGGTCTCGAAAGCGCGTACGTGACGCATGACGTGTCCTGGTTATCCCTGCTTGCCCTGTTTTGTACCCATCGTTAAGGTCTAGGCATTGTAGCTACTCTTTGGTACTCACTTTACCTCCCTGGACTAATTTTAAACACTCTTAAATCTGCCCAAGAATTTTTATCACCAGACCACGAATTCCCATCCTCTTCCAGTTCGCTCGAAATTACATCTTCGACCGGTTCGAAGACGGGATATTCTTTTTTCATCCAAAAGAAATATAATCCTTTTTACAAAATTCTACAAGTCCATAGAATTCTGACATTTTGTAAGTGAAATTGCGTCAGACGTGTGCATGAATACGCTGGCTAGACCGGAGATTCTTTTAGCTGATAGGAACACCCCGTTTGTAACAACCCCGTCGTCGTAAGTTTTGGAAGATCATAAACTTAGAGGGATTTTCTAAGCACCTCAACAGCAAATAGCTATCAGACCTCCGTTATATGGAGGGTTGAAGCTATGAGGAGGGTGTGAGCAATCGGCGATGAGTTATGCACGAAACGGACTAACTGCACGCAGAGACACGCGTGCCTTTCTAAATCCGTTTCTAACGAGACACTCGCGCGCCCCTGTGGCTGAAACTCGAGTGTCACGAAATTCGTTATAAGGGGGTTAGAATTATATTTGCTGAAAATGTGTGGCCACTGAATTTTCTAAGGTGATTTTTCTTGGCTGGATTCTGGAATATAAGTATCCGCGAGGTGAATCACGACGCGGAAGGAAAGAAAATAAATATAAATATAACGAAAATAAATAAAAATAAGTGACAAGGAAAAAATAATAGAGGAAACGCGAAGGAAACGGAGATTGCACCCGCGTCAGACTGGGACGAAGAGAATTTCAACGTAGATTGTTTAGCCATCGCCCACGGGCGTTTTCTGATTGCTTCAGCGTTCTTTTCTTCGCATGATATTATATACCGAGCAATTGAATTTCTTTATTTCACTGAAAATCGTTGCGATCGGTCTCTATACCATTTCAACCGCTTTGGAAATAAAAGTAAAGTTAAGGGAGGCTTTCAAATATTTTTATAATACAATTTCATCATTTTTTTTTTTTTTTTCTTATAAAAACGTATATAAATTCTGTACACCAATAATAATTAAACGGTCTAGAATCCATCAGCTCATCTCTTAACCTCAGTAATTTGCAAAAAAACCGAATTTCTTCCTGCATCTTTCCCGTTCAAGAAGTGCGAATGAGCCACAGGGTCGAAGATAAGTGTACGTTTGAACGCTCGTTTGATTCAATGCCAGGCATTATACAGCTTAGCCGAACGACGGGTATTACACAAAGCACGTGTTACTTCGTTCGAATAAAGATTTTCACGATTTCCGCATCACCACTGAAGCGAGAAACGATTTATAACCGGATGGTGCTATTAAACCAGAGCCTCAATCACATTAATAATCTGCAATGATTTCTACGGTGTTCAAATACATCCTTGAAATATATCAAGACTTAGCTAATAATTATCCATGTTCACCTTCGAACATTCTTATTTTCAGTTTTCTCATTTGAAGCTCTGAACTTCAGGTGGTCAATCGAGAATTGCAAGTGAATCACAAGATGATCTTTCGTTGTTCACCATAAGTTGGTGATTTGCTCAGGTGATTTTCGAACGCAGACCACTGTCAGAAATATTATATGAAGAAAAACTATTGACCTATAGCTTTGAAATTCGCAAAAAGTCTATGTTCCAAGGTGAAAATTACACGTGCAAACTTACAATAGTCTTAAAATATTCAGCAGGCTTCAGTATTTTCTATACTCAAATGCACAACATGCTTAGTACAATCTAGCTGTAAGATATCTACGGCTTGTTAGAAGCAACTCGTAATGGTGTTGACTTAGGAATAAAGCAAGATTATTGTCGCACGGGCGGTAAATTTAAACGTACCGCGGTGCAGCTCATTTAACCCTTCGAGGTTGAAGAGGCGAGATATACGACTGTTTATGAATCCGAACCACGGTAGTCCCGCTCAATGCCTCTGTCGTTAATCAAACCGTCATCCATTAAGATTGACTCTCTTTGAGCGTGATCCACGCTTCCACGGTTTCCTTTGCAAAGGCCCGCGCGTCGTGACATTCTAATGATACAATTTGTCGCCTGTCCCCTGGCCGCCCACCGCTATAAATACCACCGGTAGGAAAATATTCGAAAAAAAAAGATAAGGAAGAAGAAAAAAAAAAGAGATTTTGGTTTAACACGGAAGAGGCACGAGTGTGTTGTGTGTATACGCCACGCACGAGCAGCGAGTTGCTTAATTTTCTGAGTCTATTGGTGACTTAAATCAAATGGTTGAGATATATAGTCCTATGATGCGAAGACAAAAAATTTCTTTCAATTGACAAATCAGATCAGCAATTGAACAAATGCCTCTATATTTCGTGCTAGCGATTGAGAATTTCGAGAGAAGTGATAAATCTAGTTAATTGAATAAAGATGTACGATCACGTGACCGAAGTGCTTTATTTCCCCTGCTATAAAACTATAAACTTTACGACACCCTTACCATCTCTCTCTCCCTATCACCCCTTCTCTTTCTCTTTCTCTTTCTATCTTGGTTTTGTTATTTCTCTCACTCCTTCGTTGGTATAATAACAGATAGTTGCGCATAGTTGCGTGAGTTGCGAAAGGAATGCTAAATACTTTCCGGCTTGTTTCGATGCTTGAATTACGTGAACTTTCGGTAGGGAAAGATTATTAACTTTCAGCGTATCATAACTTTCAGAATTTCGCGAACAATTTGTCCGCCATTGTTGCCTACGCGTCGGCCAGTCGGTGGTCAGTCTTGTTAATCAGAAATTCCAACGCTATAAAATAATCGTGGCTTACGAATTGAAAAAAAAAACTAGAAAAAAAAAAAAAAATAGTGTTTAATGAACAAATTGATTTTGAAAAAAATACTCTGTATCAGTCATTCTAAGTTGAGTTCCGTTCGAGGATATTTAATTGGATCTAATTCGTTATTAGACAATTTATTCGGGATCTAATTATCTTATTCTGGTTCCCATGTGTCATTTTTGTGAAATTACATCGACGACAGATTTTCAAGCGGATATAGTAAAGTCATATTATTGTGTGAGGATTTTTCAAAGAATAAAAGAAGCTCTGGCTCCCAGCTCGCGTAGTTATCCGGTAGTCGGTGTGACGCCGCAGGAAGTTGACCCTTTTGCTCAAAAATAATTACGAGGCTGAACAGACCGGAGCGGGAGCGGAATGGAAGGCGGCTTGATCTTTCGACGGTTTATTTATTACCGACATCAAAACCCGTTTTTTTTTTTCAACCAACCCTTAATTTTGGTCTGTGCTACCTAACGTGTAACCAATATGTCACGTGGTTTGCGTTTGATCTCGTTGCACAGACGGCCCCGTATATATATACGACCGTCAATGAAATTCCTGGCGGTCCAAACCGTCCCTTTCTGCCTAACGGAGGACCTCGACTATACCTGCATTATTGCGGGCTTGCCAACTACCCATACACGTCACTACGTAGATGCGCTTTACGGTAGACGAAGTACCAAATTTTCGAAAATACATGGGCGCTAACGTTGCGGACGCGTAATTCTACCATGCAGTTCAGCACTTACAGTACCAGGGCATACGTTCACGCTGCATTGTGGGGAATGCGACATTTATACGTACGCATATATGTCCAAACGTTGCAAATGGAAAACCGGAAAGATATGCATACAGTTAGCTTGCGTGTCAGCTGTTGGTATTGGCTTTTTTTTTCATGACATTCATGAGAGCTCACTACTTTGGTTTGAGATATGCCCATCAATTGGAATAATTGATAATTCGAGCATCTAGTATAATTAACTCTAGTGCAGAGCGTTGTTTCTGCCCGAATGTCATAACTATGACTATATACCTAGAGTATGCTCGTGCAGGTGCTGACCCATTTTATTTACCATAGGGAATAAATACTCGGGCGTATAACCTCACGCAGACGTTTATAAACACTCGATGTACTGACTAATTTGAGGAGAAAAAACTTGTCTCATTTCCCTCACTCGAGAAGCAAGAAAAGATATCACCCATTGCCAGATTTATGGTATCCACGTGGCAAAGAGTCGGCACTACCCCGGCTGCTGAATTTCGTTTTGTAATACCGGCCCAGTACGGATCAATTATTTTCCCAGCATTGGTTCAATGCTGATGACTAGTACTGGTCAGTCACAGTACTCACAGATCCAGTGAACATAGATGGGACTCACCAGGAAGTTAGTTCTGTGCTGGGAATATATCGAGCCAATATGGTGTTTTATACTGGCTTCGGATTATTTCGTGCCAATTCACAGTACCATAAGTTGGACTGGTGTTAACAACTCAAAATCATCTCAACATTGATTTTGATTTGCGCAAAGCTTGGCCCTTGGTAGCTGTCAGTAGGTTGGCAGCTATGGCACCAATATACCGTGCCAATGCAAAGCCAGTTTGCACTCTATTCATATGGGCATCTGCATCAATTATGCCTCTTATAAGGTTTCGAATTGGTACGGTAATTGGAAGTTATAGTGAAACTGAAGCTGACGGTACATTGGAAATGAATCATTAATAGTTGAACCCCCTAAAATGTTTAGTCTCCAGGAACACGAACGCTAAATATATATCACGTGTAACTGTTGAGCTTTACTTCTTCTACAATCACTAGAGCCCGTACTGTCGCGGGATGATGTATAGTCAGTTCGTTGCTTCAAGGAAAAGCTAATTAAAGAGCGTAAGGGAAGTAGGTAGGTATACTATAAGTGCCACACATCGGCGGGAAGGGCCTGCAGGAAAGCAAGGGACTCCCATAGACCGCGTGGACATTCCTACGGGTAATTCGTTTTCAGAATAGAATTGCCCCTCTACGGTGATGTTCTGCCAAATAACGAAAGAGAGCAGATTGGTGCAACCCCCATTTCTAATTGCTTTGCATTCTGGAGGGTGCAGGGCCGTTAATTGAGAGGCTGACAACGAGTTATTTAACCTGTATAACTGCGGGGGTTGCTACTTTTCAATCGAGTTCTTGCAACTCGTTAAACCCTCGTGAATAAGAGCAAGAGAGAAAGATAAAGAGAGAGAGAGAGAGACAGAAACATGAAGAAAATTGAAGCAACACAGAAGTTCATAGCTTTCTTTTCAAATTGATTTTTTGTCGGTCTACGGGTATTTCATTCGTTGCGTAAAACATTTTCTTCTTTTATTTCTTCTTGTATTTGGCAAAGGCGCACGTCTTTATTCCCCTTGTCGCAATTACGTCGGAGTTGTTGTGAAATAATTTCAACCGCAAATGATTGCTGGTCCATTCTGAAAATCCTCGGCATTTAAAAAAAAAAACCGCTATATGTATAACATAAGTACCCGCAAGTAATATACCGAGCCCATGAGATGAAAGTAAGTCCATGTTAAATCTCTGTACATCCTATAACAGCTGTAAAAGTATATTTATGTTAATGACCTTGCGTCCAAGGCATACACGGACGTAATCGAGACGAACAGAAGGAAGTGCAGTTGATGGAGATGGCTTTCGTCGCGAGTCTCGTAGGATGACAAATGGGTCCGGGTGGTGGGTGGCGGTGGCGTAGGATAGCGTGGCTTCACGCCGTGGAGCCGCTAATTGGGTGCGCATTATTAATACGCACAGCTAGTGGCGCTCCGTTCCTCGCGTTTCAGAGCCGACAACGACTCCCTGGTGAGAAAGATTTCAAGATTTTCCTCTGTGTCTCTCAGGGAGTGAATGTTGTTGGAACCAGGCCTAGACCGTCAAGTGGTTCTTCCCTCACAATGCTTAAAATTAGCATTCTTAATAAGCAGCGAATTAATGAGGAAACCGGTACGCCGCAATTTGAAAAATTACCCATGTATTGCGAAATCATTTGATTCATTCAACAAAGTTCGTTTCGCATCATTTTCGTCCAAGCTTCAAGATCCAGATTGTTTCGGAGACGTACAGTCATGAATTGAATACAGGAAATCAGAGCAGCCAAGTTGTCATAGAGACAGCTCAATTTTCTATAAAAATTTGATATTTGCTTTTCGCTCATTTGCAAATGGGTTTCTCCAATTTTTCACGGTGAATTTATAACGGCGTGTAAGTATTTCGAACAATCTTGATCGAATAGAAAAGTGGACTTGGAACAAAGTTGTGCCTCAATTCGTGCATCAGGTACTGTTTTGGAATCAGAAAGGATTGATACCTATGATTAGGATTAATTTTGATGAAGAAATCAGCTTGACTACGTCCAATTTTTCTGGTCGCTCAATGCTGATCCTTTTACGAAGGAACCAACATTTTCTTCATCAAACAACTATAATGATTTGATGGAAGCTTGATCGATCGAAATTTGCCCGTGTACATACTTTCCATTCACATGTTTCATGGGTCGATTGACTTTGTCGTGATAATTATTCCTCAGCTCCCGATCATCCACCGTGGTTTGCAACGTTCCATTGTACCGAGAAAATTTGATAGGGTGATGATGGTTGTGTGATATGATCCGCAAACGTGTGCACGTAGTACGAATTGTATGTATTTTGCTTTTTCCCGCGATTGCGAAGCCCCACTGCTTTTCCACCTGTATTCACGGTACCCCGTACTGTATATGTTTCGGTTCGTTTCGGTTGAACATTGATATTGCAGCGAATGGTCGAGTTCGTTCTGTATAGCAGTCTGTAATTATACGATGGAGGCTGCAATTTGCATACAGCTATGGACCAGGTTTAGGGCTAGTTACCGGTACGAGTAATCAAAGCTTAGGCACCATCCATTCGAAGATATTATAGACGCTAATACGAGGCTTAGAGCCATCGCGATATTACATGAATGGAAATACCCAGAAATTGATTATACATTTGGGTTTTTTTTTTTTTTTTTATAGAACCAATTCGGATTTGAGGATATTTTGATGGAAGTTTCAACCTCGAGCTTTTGTAATTGAAGGGCTGCAGGGCATTGTGTGAGAACTCTGTACGACGAATATTCGAATTTTTAGGGAAATCAGAAAACAAAGCTTTGCAAAATGTTCGAAACAACGTTGCGTTATGGTATGAAAAATTTACACATAGACCATTGAAAAACGTGCAGTGGGCACTAGCGCTATATTGTACCTCCGCTCGGCTCGCATCAATCGGACTTTCATGAAAATAAAGTGACATAATTCTATAGAAATCGAGGGTGGATCATTTTCCACGAATTTTGAAACTAATTATAGTTATTCCATGCATCATGGAAACAATACGGAATTCGAGTTCACGTACTTGTATTGTGGAATCAAATATTACACAAAGGTATACGAATGAAATGTGTATCAGAACGGTATTCTGATCATTATCTTGATCCAAGGTTATCCCTTATTTGATTAGAAGCTGCGTGATTGAATGATTTCAGGAAATGATATTGAATTTTCAACCCATGCTTGCAAGCACCGGCTCCTAACTGCGAACACGTGGCGTATGATATTAATAAATACTTTGATTTTTCTCTACGCGTCTTCGCCGACGAGCCTTTGACTACCATGTGAAAGTCGTTATAAGTAGTTGATGCAAAGACGCCGTCACAATATTGTTCCAATGTTTTATTAACAGTTTGTTTGCCGAAGGGTTTATCGCAAGACTGAACAGAAAAACATGAAGCTACTTCTGGCATCTATCTTATAGCTATATGTGGCTGCGGGGAACTCAACTGCGAGATGCGATGAAAAAAAAAACGGTGTAAATACACCGTAAATACAGTATCCAGTACATGTGAATGTTAAACTAGAATGTATGATTATATTTATTACAAACCGGTGGTAAATTTCGCTACCTCCATTTTATACTTATTGATTTAGCAATTGGTTTGTGCCTTTGCAATGACGTTCACCAAAGTCAAGTTACATTTGTGGGATATCTTTGTCTGCAGGTGTATCGTGTGTCTAGCTGACGAAAGGAAGGAGAAATAAGAATAGGATTTGAACTTTCAATATGGAAAATTGTGATCGTAAAGAGAAATCCATCCGTACCGAAGGATTCTGTGTTTCGTGTCTGCGTCAAACACGAAGAGGGAGTCTCAGACCGGCTTTGCTCTATGATTACATCTACGAATGTTGGTTGGGTGAGGTAAGATGAGGTAAGATGAGGTGGTGCACGGGAAGGTTAGATAAGGCCACGTCCTAGTGGAAAGCGCGGACAGGACGAAACACGACGTCTGATATTTCCGTTCAGGGGGTTGTGCCTCTCGGATTTACCGCGTGGCACAAGCTCTCAGCCTGGCTTGCACCAGATATGATCGAATGAAATTTCCACCTGGATTCATCGGATCTTCTCATCTCTGGTGCAAAGGCCATTCGGACTTTGTGTCGGTTTTTCTCCATCCCTTTCCCAATACTAACACTCAAGTTATACAACATCGAATGCGGAGTTAGAAGAATGACTTTTGCCAGAAAGTAATTTCAACCACAGTTTTTCACAAACAGAAGTACCTAAGCCGAAAATCTATATTTTAACGGTAAGGCTACTGGGTAGTCATTCTACTCTGTCAAAATACAAATACGGTTTGTCAGAGCTCACAGTATCTGCAAAGCCACTAGACATTAGGTGTGAGCTGATGATTCGTCACTCTATGGTAAAACCGTCCTACACTATTATGGTAATTATTTCTTAGTAATTACGGAAGAAGCTAACAATAAGACATGAGCACAGAGGCAATAGGCTCGTCACAGATCTCCTCTTCCTTTGGCTTTGATGTGCGTCGCTAATGATAATCCTTTGTGTCCATTTAGGCAGAACAATGCCGATCCAATCAGCCCTTAAGCTAGATGCGTACGTGGGATGACCCACTTCCGCATTTACTCGTACAAACATCAAATTGGACTTTACGTAATACTTTGCCGGATGATAAAAAATATTCCATTCGAATTCAACTGGTTGTGAGGTTGCTGACAATGAGTAGAATTTTTTCTAGCGTTACAAAGGAGTAGAGTGGAAAAACATCGAGACTTATAACGATATCGAGATGATAGTCTAAACTTTTTGCAATACTTTCCGACTCGTGTGGAATTTGAATAGAAATATATAGGCGAGTATAAACGCGCTTGGAATCGAGCACAGAAATGTTTCCGTATCGAGCGACCCGTAGGCACCACGTGGCCACTATCTTCTCACGTGACAAGCTCACCTAAAGCCTCGACTCGCATTATGCTTTTTATTGCAAAGCCCATTATGATAACAAGGCTTTAAATGCTTCCATAATTAATAAATTGAAAGTCGCTCGGATATTCGCCACGACATTTAGCAAATTTTCTATAAACCGTTGAGTTAATACGCTGATGATGAATAAACCGAACAAATATCGCATAAATAAAATAACGAGAATATTATACTGGAAAAATAAGATGAGCCAATGCATTGTTGACCTTTTTTCTTTGGAATTAGCGTTTTATTCGCTGACGCGAACGTCGATCAAATTGCTACCCTAATTCCGAGTTATCCTCGCAATCAACATTCTTATCGTTGAGTTGGTCGCCTTCATTAAATGGGGTTCACTTTTTCCGGAGCAAGCACAAGCTACTCGAGTATGTCTTTGAGGTATCTCAGAGCTGGGAGCCGAAAGATCCTTTTCTTTTTTCCATTCGTCACGTATAGCAAAATTCAGTTATACCGGAATTCCAAGTCACTGAGTTACATTTGTAATTCTAGACGAGTTTGCGAAGAGGAGAAGTTACATGGCGGTTCGGTGAAAAATGATCGTTTCAATACCAAATCAAATTCTAAAAATACATATTACAATATTTGAGTTGCGGGTGAATGTAATCTAATGAAATGCTTATACTCTTCGCCGCTTGTATGTACATAAACCCGGACAGAAGTTGTATATAAATATTTGTAAATTGGGCGACATTCCATTAGTAGCTAGTAAACATTTCAAACATAGGTAAACACAATGTTTTAATTTTTACCTGAATTTTGGACGTTCCGTCAACCGCAAAGCACAAACACTGCCGGTCAAACTTCACCGCGAACCTGCGACAGTCCAACAAAATATAACCGCTACCGGGGTCAAAAGTCCTGTGCAAACATCAGGACCCGTTTACGCGAGTGTATATATATCTCGGTTGACGAATTTGTACCCATTTCGTGTCAAGGCGTTGGACACGTTAGTCCTGCGAATGCCTACGAAGACACTGCGATATTCGTATCAACAAAGTGCCGCCAGATGTCAATCGCATCTCTTTCAATCGTCGATACTTGAACTTCTAAATTTTAGCCAGCAATTAGCATCTGACAGACGTCATGATTAGCGAGCACGAACATCTTCGCTTAAATAATTTAAGCTTTTTTAGCAGCCGGAAACCTCGTCGCTCTAATTGCTATGATAGTGTCGTGAGAATTGTTCCACCCCGTATGAAAAATAGATACGGTCGAATTCGAGCCAGTGTGGTGATAATTTCGTAACGCAAAGTAAATCTGCATGATCGCACAGTAGGTGACTAACTCTTTAATTGATTTGAAATAATTAACGCTGTGAGTATAACACGGTTTCCGTATCATATAAAGAACGCGAGATTAAAAAACTGGTAATTTTATTCGACGTGCATATCGGAATGGTAACGGCACTGAAAATTTATTCAAACTATATATATAGGTGATATCGCGACTATTCGTTTTCGCGATAAATACGTCTGGGAGTTAAGAAAACTTCTCGCGATCAAGTAGCACGACGCTCGTTTCAGGTTTCACCCAAATTATTGCTTCCCTTCGAATCAAAATTGGTGATATATCGGTAAAGAAATATTTCGTGTTTTATATAGTTAAGGTCGAAGCTTGCTAAATTGGATTGATGCAAATATGCATCTATAGGGGCGAGGGTGAGAAGGGAGGGTATACATGTATAGAATTTAGCATCAGCATGTGAGAAAAGGTTTTGAATAATTCCAGGCAATGACGAATCCTCGGATATTATCGCGTTATCATAGGGGGGGGCGAGTAAATTTTTTTTTCGGAGACAGGCAAGCCTCGATAACAAACTTTCCCCTTTCCCTTGGCCAACAGGGTATATTAGCGCACGCGGTGTTGATAGCGTGGCGTGTCCGCACCTCGTTCTGAATATTTATCACCCACCAGGGGCTCGCATTCTCGTAACGCTCCGCGCGCTTAACCCTCAACCCCCCCGTCCGGCAGCACGGCACCCCCAACGCCTAGCCGACCGACGCCCGGTACGCCCGAAAACGCTGACCCGTTGGTTTCACGCACCGCAACAAACCAGTCAGTCGGGTCAGATATTTTATGTACTGGCCAGGTTAATATTCACGCGATCTCGTCGAATTGATCAAACGATGAAATACTTGGTTAATCGCACTTTTCAAAAAACACTCACCCCACTTCCCAATAAACGCACACCGTAAGCCGAATATCAAAGCGGAGTAGATTCTGAATTCGAAAAAAAAAAACCTCCTGCATTATTTATTCCACTTTTGTCAAAAAAAAGCAAGGAAAAAAAAACGACCTCTTCATTTTCATATAAATTCAAAATCGAGGCTTGCTATGTTTTGCCGAGAAAGAATATGAGGGATTTGAGATCGTTCGAAACGTGCGACAAGCTTGAAAAACAAGTCCTTTAAAGTTTCTTATATTCTAACGACGTTACTCCGGGGCTTGTGTATATACTCGCGAAAAATCGAGCTCAGAATGATCGTGGATATTTTGCTGTGCGGTTGAGAGCCGACAGTGTTATCGGTGGAGTTGAAAGGGAGTTTGTCGAGAGGCAGCACAAAAGGGAAATAAGCAAGAGAAGAAAAAAAAAAAAAAAAAAGCTAGACTCGGTAACGCGGCTGCCAGGCTGAAGGGTCGCACTATCAAAACGGCACGCGACTTTCGACTCACTCCAAGGCTCGCAGTCTGGCCGACGCCAACGCGCTATTTTCACTTGAATTGTTTTTTCGACCGAATCCTTTAACCGGTAAATGGCACAGGTATATACGTATATTATATATTGTATTATATATACGAATACACGGGCACAGGTAGGTATATATTATGCGCTTACGGCGTACAGAACCCTTCAGGCAACTTTCGGTACAGAAACTGCATTCATAGACTATCGAGTACCTGCAGACTCGACAAAGGAGACGACGTGTAGGTACAGCTATGTCTGTAGCATAATACCGCATGTATAGGTGTATATCGATCGATGTAGGACGATGGTAAGTCGCTATGGTTAATTGGGACTCCAGAAAGCCCGGGGGCCGTCCGTTGGGACGGCCCGATGTTCCTGGTACCTACCCGGACCTCCGGGCACCCTGGGGCTACCCCGTAGCGGAATCAATTTACAATTTGCATGATTGCGGAAAAGTAACCTTTGCCTTCTGCGCGTCGCGCAACAGATGGCGGAAGCCAACTTAATTACGTCGACGAAGGCCTGGGCCTAGCCCCGGCCATATCGTTTCGACCTCGGGGGTTGTAGTAGGATTATATAGGCAAAAGTATAGGCGACACGGTACGATACGATACGATACGATTTTCTTTCCTCTTTCAACAAACTAAGTAGAGCGAGTAAATATCACCCGATCAAGATTGTCGCATCACTAATTGATAGTTACTGAGACCGTTTTGTATGCTAGTGATGTGCTAAAGAAAGCGAATAGGTGTTTATTCGTTGTTTATAAAGGGACGGTGAGTATAAATATCGTCTGATTTTGATAGGAGTAAAAGTACAATGCAATATAGGGGGAGTTGGATGTCCTCTGGTGTTTGTATTAGCAAATTTTTATCAACTTGTGACGTGGCCTTAGCTATAAGCTCTGACGGCAATACGCACTTTCACGCCTGACATTATTTAGAGTTTCCCCAAATGCACGCCTGTACTGAATTATTCAGATTCACCCCCGCGTTAATATTCATTCACGCTTCCGCCAAAGGTGCTAGAATCGTTTTCACAAAGGGACTAAAATATCGCCTTGTCATTTACGACAACGTTGTGCAGTGACTTAAAATTTCATAAATATTGCCTTCACGTATTTGCATGTTATATTCGAGCCACGAGTCACAACGCTTCAAAGACAACGCTTTCATCGTCGACTATCTCATCATCTCCTCCGAATACAATTAGGATTGCTATGCATATGGGGTAATCCGAACGTCGTTCCGACCGACCCCCGTACATCATCACTCCCACGATTTGAGATCTTTTTTTTTTTTTTAAGACCCATAAAAAAACGTTCAATTTTTCGCCGCCTTTGTACGCGAGTGAAATACGAATTTTTAAATCTTTGACTTTTCAAATAATCTAACATTTCTTATTTCTTCCATTCCAGAAAGCGTAAATTATTCTACAGATTTGTCGGTTGTCTCTCGTTCCTTACGAAATTCATCGAACAGGGTGAAAAATAATTTTCGATTACTAATTCCAATGTTATATTTCGAGAAGACAAGGTAAAATAAAGAACTATTGTACTCCCATTTTCTTGAAATATTTATGACTCTCTGAAATGGCAGATATTGAATTCAATTCGAATATCGAATTTGTCTTTAAACCGCGAGTTTATTCGAATCGAGCTATGTGAGCAGCAGGATGTAAAAATAATGCCTGCAGTTCTGTATAGCCTGGTGACACGAACGGAAAACATAACACGTATACACACATGGAACTGCATATGTAGAAGTTATACACATTCGGAGAACAAGAAGCATGTAAATACGAGGTATGCACAACGTAACGTAGTCAATTTACAGAGTTGCTGCAGGAGATTAATTCCAACTACAACTGGGCTGTAGGGGATTATTTATTTTATTTTTTATTTTTTATTTTTTCTTCTTTAATTTCATCAGCTGACTGACCAACGAAGCCGTAAAATAACTCGCCGTTGTATTGCCTCTGTTCAAACAAACGAGAATAATTTTCTTCGAAATTCAAACTCGCCTGGGTTATAGTTTAACGTACTGAGTAAATATATACACGCGTCGACGTCTGTCGTATATTGATAAATTAGACGTTAACTTAATACTCCACTTTTCGTTTGACCCGATAACGCACGGTAATTGCGATGCACAAACATATATAATCAACATCGTAGAATGTCACGAGGGTAATTTGCTGCCCTTTTGCCATTAGAGTGATCTCAGTCCATTTAACTATCCACTCATTTTCCAACAGTCAAGGAAACACACCCCGTAACCAGCAACGATTTCTCTGCAAATGAACGATAGAAAAGTGAATCGTTAATTTGGAATCAGGCCAAATATCAGGGGAAATCCCGTGATCCAAGTATGCAGTCCAAGTACGAGTATTGAATACGTCCCAAAGAAATTCCCCGATCTGCTAGACCCATTAGTCACAGTACGATGTCCATTTGACAAAACAGGTGCTCAAATAATAATTAAGGACGGAAATTTCGTGTGTGTGGGAAGCCAAATTTCATCATCACAACACCGTATTCAAAAATTGTGAATTCCGGGTGAATCAGTTTTGGTCAATCTGTTGACGACAGTGTAACTGTGGGGTGGGTAAGCAATTAAGAGTGACAACGTGTATAAAAGCTTATTAACCAGTCGGAAAAAATATCAGTTCAGACAAACATCTCAGCTACGAGAGTCAATCGAATCGACAACAAGATGTTCAAACTCGTGGTATTCTCAGTTCTGATTGCAACTTCTTGCGCTAGACCTGAAGGTAACTCACCGGCATTATCATTTTCAACTTTTAATTGTTCTAGTTTGCTGATACCTTGAAAATATGTCACATTTTGAATTGTGTTCTGCATATAAAATCGAACTGGGTAATCGATTTTTGGAAAAAAGTTTTAAGTGCCAGCGAATGAATGAATGTGATGATTTCTGCCTTCCAGCATTCGCCAGGATCCGGCGGTCTCCTGATCCCAGTAGCATAGGATTCAGCAGTTCCCATGCGCAAGCGAATAGCTTTTCTGCCGGATTGGGTGGTGGATTCCCAGGAGGATACGCAGGATATGGAGGATACCCTGGAGGGTATGGAGGATATGGAGGCAACCCTGCAGGATATGGAGGATATGGAGGATACGGAGGATATGGAGGCAACCCTGGAGGATACGGAGGATATGGGTATCCTGGTGGATATGGAGGATATGGAGGATACCCTGGATTCGGCCTTGGATACAGTGATGCAAGTGCCCAGGCCAGTTCTTCCGGCGGTGGATTCAATTGGGGAAGATAATTGCATGACTTGACAAGAATAATTTTTGTAATGTATGGAATTATCTTTTGACCTCGATGACATCTCAACCAACTAAGTATAATCTCTGTGCTACAAGCCAAGTCTGAATGTCTGAATAGATATCCATTAGACGAAAAATAAATGACTCATTGATTCATTGTAATTTATGTATACCTAACTGAAAATTATACTTAGGTATGTATACCCATCCCAAAAAAACCCGATTGGTAATTAAATCGTATCGAAACTAATTCGATGAGATTTTCAAAGTAATAACTGTGATTCGTATGATAATTCTTCAAAGTTGACAATAAAATGTATTTCATCTCAATCGACTATCGCATATTTCCGGCTATTCAAGCTCCACTGATTGCAGCGGATCAATTAATAACCTGACACTGTGATAGATAACCTGGAACTAAACTATTATAAAAATGTCTGATTAGGATTAGGGATCCCAAGATTTGGGAGTTGAATTATGGAATCTTGTTGGAAACGAACGGGTTTCTCAGTGTTCAACTTCTGCAGAGGCGGAAGAAGGTATAGAGGCAGACAGTTAGGCAAGGAGGCGATCGTATAGCGCGCAGAGATCGGTAACAGATTGACCAAGAGCCTTCACGCGGCGTGGCGTGGCGTGGCGTGGTGTCCCTATAAGATCCTCAATTTGTGTTGAAAATAAACGAAGAATAAGGCAAGGCTGGGTGAGCAGGCAAAGGCGGAATCTTTTGGGTCTGTCGTCCAAATTAATTGGGTTCCCCGAGAGGGCAGGTCTGGCAACGCCGAGTCTTGATTTCCTCTCAGACAAGTCCTATAAATCCTCTTCCTCCTCCACTCCTTCTCCTTCACCTCCTCCTTCTCCTCCTCCCTATGCGATGGTGACAAACCAAAGCGAGCCTCGTGTTTTTATCTGATCGCCGCGTGGATAGCCGCCGTCTCAG
Source organism: Ametastegia equiseti (assembly GCA_963989295.1). Taxonomy (NCBI): domain Eukaryota; kingdom Metazoa; phylum Arthropoda; class Insecta; order Hymenoptera; family Tenthredinidae; genus Ametastegia; species Ametastegia equiseti. Next base: position 12,298,200 of record OZ022389.1, on the reverse strand, counting down.
GAAACTTAACTCTGTAGGGTGAGGCCCTTGGAACAGAGACAGAAATCAGGACTAAGTACGAGAAGGACGAAGAGAAACTAAGAGACGCGAAGGGATTCGAGAAGAAACTAAGAGATCGCGGTGTGTGCGGTGATGTCCTCACATTAGGGACCCGATCTCTTATCAGCGATGATTTATAATGGTATTAATTTTTTAAAGACTTTCGTCGCGAGGAATATACTCGTGTTGTTCTTCACGGGCCCCCAATTCCGCTACAGGTGATACCGCGGCTAAGGGAATCCGTTAATTTGGCTTAATAAATAGATAGCTGCAGGTCAGGGGTATATTAATCATGGCAACCCTTGCACGAAACATTAGAATTTCACCATCCGGGGCCTCCTGCTCCGTTTAATGATCTTTGATGTGAATAGGGGTGTGGTGGCATCTTGAAGTCTGTGGCTTGGCGTCATCTTGAAAGATCAACAATCGTTCACGTGCTGGCACAGTATCCGTTGAAAGCTCTTTTATCCAAGTATAATAGGGCTAATTTTGTATATTTATATTAAATTTGTTTGCCTGTCATCACGCGAGAGTGAAAGTTTGAATTTATGTACTTTTGTAATAACTGTTTGCCGAAAATTATACCTTTCGATTTTTCACGCCATAGAGATGTAAATGAATGTCGGTCAACTGTATACACAACACCTGCCTTGTGTATTTTAGACGTTTGGAAATAATAGACCTTCGACACGTACCAAAAATAAACTGAATCCTAAACGTAGGATAAATGGTGGTAGATGATACCGAACTAGTCTAGGGGTAGTTCAGTGGAATATAAGGAGCAAGAAGAAAGAAGTGGATTTCGACGAATCCACCCCGTCGAAGCTCTGGATGAACCGTAAATGCTGGCAGCCTTTACGCGACCCTTTTCCAGCATCTGACGCCAAAGCCGCACAGTCGCGAGGAAATTAGGCGTCTGAACATTTATTCAAATTTCAGTTAATTTACTCGAAATAAAAGTGTCAAGTTCCACCCGCCACCTGTTACCGGAGTAGGTATGGTTTGAGCACGGTGCTAAACCCGGTGCGGCTGATGCGTCGCGTCGCGTCGGGTGCTCTGGGTGAGATCTTTAGAAAATCTAACCCGTTGTACGGCATCTATAAACCTCTGGAAACTTTGTACCCTCATCACGAATTCCGACTATACCTGAACTCTTGTACCAAACTGATCGTAAAAGTCACTTATATTCACATGCCCAGATATTAGATTCTCGTATTTTCTCATTTTGGCCAAATTTGTAATCGATTTTTGGCACAACGAATCTACTGCTTCAAAAAATATGTAAAAATCTATTATTTTGTTATGAATCATAGCTGAATTCCAGAAAAGGATCTTTCATTGTTGGTTCAGAATCGCGTACTATAAAATTAAGCCGGTTGAGATCGGTAATTCTGATTTTCGCGCGAATATTGTATGTCACTCTCGGATGATATACCTTGGATATACCTGCACGGATACATCAGCCATTCGAGTCCGTTAATTCGAAATGAAATTTAATCCGGAGGTTTGAACGATCATTTATGAACTGAACAGGACATTTTCTGAAAATATTTACGACTAGTCTCAGCGGAGTAGATTGTACTAGAAGAAATAATGCTTTCTCTGATCGATTATTATTTAGTTTCATAGTTTCATATCTATCCTAGAAGTTGAATCGACCAATTCAATGTACTTACACAAGAGTTCATAGATATATGTATAAGCCGGATAGGTACACGTAGGTACTTTTCCGAGACGGACAAATGCGCTTAGAAGACATATGAGAATGACCTATCAAACTTTTAATAGATCTTTATTACCAATCACGAAGAAGTTACCACGGGTTCTATGTGACTATCTGCGGAGATCTCGTCGAGTAGTAATACCTAGAGCGTGGGGAATGTATTGTAATTAAATATACATAACGTAATAACTTCATTCTCACACTGTTAAGTCAAGTCTCTCTCACCGGTGTATCGTACCGTTAATGTCGGAAACGTGAGCTCCGTTCGAAGAGCAACACATACCTACTTACGCTGGCTTTTGATGTGAGTTTGGAGTAAAGATTCACCTTTCGTAATAACGGGAAATGCACGTATAAGTGTTAAATACAACATCATGTGCGTATACACAGATAATATTATAGATAGAGAATTGATAACGTATGAGATAATCATTTTCAATAATTGAGCTGTAAGGAGGTAATAACCGGCTTCTCATAGTCGCTGCTTTTGAGCTAATTAATCCTAATTACCCGAAGAAACACAAACAATGAAGGGGCTTTTGTCCGACACTCGATCCATATAGAACAAGAGTTCAAAGCGTTGGTGTACCTCAGGGTCGAGACTCCCGGCGTTTGCGGACGTCTCTGTGATCATTTTGTTGAAGGTAGAACATCCTAGCAGACGCACTTTAACCTATCGAAGCAACGGCGGCCGCCTGATATGTCAACATTGCTTTTCGTGTCTGGTGATCCCGGGGAGCTTACCTTGTTGTTCCCTCGATGATCCCTGCTTTGCATGCTACGTCGTAAGCCAATTTCGTCGCAGCCAATTTTTAAATCCAATGGAGATATTTCCTTGTTGGTAATGTGAAGGTGAGGGTGCGGGTAAAGGGAGCCCCTGCAATCACCCCAGCACTTCTATATGTATATCTCTTCCCAGCAACGAAGCCTGCCTGTTTACGCATTTTTCTCGATTTTGCTATATAATTTTTCCCCTCTCTTTCTCCCTACCTATAGTGATCTCGATCCCCTCATGGCTCGAGAAACAGGGAAGCAATTTTCCAATTACTCATGATAATAAGATTTGGCTAGTGCCCGTGTTCGGTGTGGGCAGAATTTGCGATCTGAATTTGTAAATATTATATCGTGTAGTTTTATTTTGATATCCAATTAGTAATGGCATCATGTATACTGGGATAATGAAAAATATCGTAATTTCTAGACATTATAGGAATTCCAGCCTGACTACGGCGCCATATCCGTGCACTTTAAGTCGTAAAATATACTTTGGCAATATACATGAAACAACAACGTCGATTTGGCTCCACCAGCTTGAACAAATAACTCAGTTTTCTATCTTTTATGCATAAAGTGATCCGTATTGCTTCGGTTTTTAATATCTCTACAGCTTATTTGTTTTACTATTGCTGGTTTCAATAAAATTGACTTATTTCTACCACGTACGCGAAATTATTTATTACATTTTACTGCAGTACGATGAAACTACGAAATAAATCGGATAAAATCAGTTTTTTGGCAACGGTTTACTCGATATTGGATCCTAATATGATAAGTTTACTTGACATACGATCTAATACTTTCTATCTATAACTGGTATCGAGATAATTCGTAACTTTTCATACGATCCGATGCTTGTACCGTGAAATTATAATCTCTCCGAAGATTTTTCAAAATTTCCTAACAATCTGATCTAATCACATGATCCACCACACGCGAAGTGCAGTAAACAAATGGTAATTGATCATCGTCTGGATTTACTCCGGACTCGATCATGTTCAACGGAATACAGCTTCGTCGAATGATATTCGGTTGAATTCCGAACGTACGTTACGGGGGCAAGAAAATTTGAGAAAATGTACTGTAAATTTTCAAAAGCCGTTTCGAAGAGCACAATGAAACTTTATGACATCGTTCGTAGATTTTAACGACTCTCAGGGTCGTGTGGTTATCCGCGTGAACCAAATTCGTGATATTATTTTGGCTTTTGGGACACGTTCCCCCATGTATTTCACTCAACGGCAAACCCGTGCGTTCAAAATTCCTGTTTCGCGTCGGTCTGTGCGAATTCGCGATTTACTTTTTGCTCTTTTCACTGTACAGAAGAGGACATACGTTCTGCCATAGTATACCATACGGCCAGAGTTTATGGGCGTCGAAAGAGTATCATTGGTTAGTCGTAAACATGAAAACCGACGAGGATGGCAAGGCGCGAGCAGCGCGAGACCAAACCCCGAGATATTTATGGTGAGCAATTAAAGAGAGCGTAAACATACGCTTTTGCATCGGTGTCGAGGTTGTTGGAGGGGTGCCGAGACTCCAGGACGTCGCAGGATCAACGGGGGATGCAACCAGGGAGGTAAGGGGTAGATATTTGGGACAAGAGGGTTGAAAAATACATGGGATAGCACGTAGGTAGGTAGGTACAGATAGCCATCGGCGTACCATAAATAGAACCGGTAATTGGGGATCAGTTGGACGTAAAATTGAACGGGAAAAGTCGCTCCAGACTCAACTTATTTCCATCCTTGTCTTCCCGCTTGTCTCGTTTAATTTACAAATGACATTTTCCTGCAGTGATCTTGATCACGCGATCTCTCCTTTCATTCTCTTTCGAATAATCCTCCGCCACTTACCGGATACGGAGAATTATACACGTACCGCAAGTTCTTACTATAAATTTACACGGAATACAATTCAACGTCGATAAGCCTCGAGTATAAATCTCAAGATTGGAATCAATAAACTCTAAATTTCGATCCCTTTACCTGCGGCTAATAAACAACCATTGCAAGTCGCTTCACGCCTATATTCCCAGCACCATCATCAACCGTCACGATCAATGGGCTTACCCCATATCTCTTGATTCCACCTAAGCAAGGATAATTGACATGCCGTTAAGTCGAAGGGTAAATGATATCGGGTAAAAAGGTGCTGTGTGGAAAATTTGAAAGAAATTTTCCACGGGGGCTTACGCGTAACGACATACCTATACCTACATGGACGGAGTCAGGGGTCGACCCTACGTACTTTGAAAGTCATAAACGATAAAAACACCCCCGTTTTATCAGGTAAGTCAAAGCGAACGGCGTGGCACAGGTTCGCGTGAAGGTATATAAGGGCGAAAATGGGCCGTGGTTGAGGGCAGACAGAGCATTTACAAAATTAGCATCAATCTCTGGGCTCAACATGATTCGGCTTGGTGTTGTCGGCACGCTTTGCAAGCCCGTACCCAATGTAACCAGTAGTTATCGAGCTGGCAGACTGCTGCAGTATATGCTGCACCCTGGCCCCATACACCGGTGGATCAGGTATTAATAAACTGCCCCTGCATATACGAGCGAACATGACCATATGGCTCGACATGTGGATTCCCGCTGGAATCCTCGCCATGTGGCTACTCAAATTTTTCCCCATATTCGAATTTCTGCGGAAGAATATGAAACCCGCTATACTAGGGGGTGTAGGAGGATGAGGAGGACATTTTGCGCAACTGAATACAAGCGAATGCGTAAATACTCACGTTAATGGGCAATGGGTAATGGCTAATGTAGTCTCGGGTATCCAAAGTTGGCAATATAAATACATTTCTGGTTCCCCTCTATGCGAGCTTTACCCAAATGATATTAATAATAGTAATAAAAATAACCTTGTGGTAAGCCGAGATTTCCGGGGATAAAAGAAATTCATTTGACCAAATTCGTTAATGAAATTTGCACGTCACGAAAGCCTGCTCTGTGTTACATAACAGCCAAAATGAACCAAGACCAGATTTCAATGTCCACACTTACCACGTTTAATTAAAAGTTTTGCCTCATTTTGCTGAAGATTTTCTCTCGGTTAGTACCGGAAAATTTCATCGTGATTGCAAAATTCATACGCACACTATAACCCCTCCTGTAAAGTTTTTCATACGCTTACGCTCAACTGGTCACAGTTCATAACAACTACGCAATGACCCATAAGGTTCGGAAAGGCTGATGTCCAGCTGGTAATGTGACTCAAAGCTTCATTTTCGGTTCCATGGGTGTTCATCGAGTGGCACCTGTAGCTGCAGTGCATCCCTGTTTCCCCTGACGCGTTAGGTGTAGGATTACCTAGTAAATATACCGTCTATTATATCGGCTACGGCCATCTGCCAGCATAAATCAAGGACTCCTGACGACATCCTTTATTTCGTCGTTTATAACTGGTAGGAGCCTCCGCCAGCGTTAGATCTGCATTCCCGTTCATTCAACATTTTTTCGGCGTTCCTATGTACGGACCACGGGTCTTCAATCTTTTTGAGCCTATGGTCTCGTTTGAGAGAATCGCGGCGGGCGTTTGATATCCTGTGGGAATTTTGGGATCCTTGCGATGTATTGGGATAGAGAATTTCGAGGCGAATAGTAAGAAAAAGAAATAGAAAAAAAGAAAAAGAGCAAAGGGAAAAGGAAAGAGATTCTTATACGTTACGGACCGTGTACGCGTTGCTTCGTCCCTTTGTCCAATGTAAGTCTATCCTTCCCGTGAATTGGCATTCTTTAATTACCCGTGGTCCAGTTTTATTTAGGAAGTAGGTATGCTTGGCGATAGTTTGTTCATGAAGAAGGCTTTGCCATCGAGACAAAAAATGCGAGAGCCATTCAGGTAAACGTATTTTTCCAGGAAAAGGAAATTTTCGAGGTAGGACTATATTAACGTTATTCGTACACGAAGACGCGAGCACGAATAAGATGACGTACGGATTCCCGTGTTGCTTCAAAAAATTAACTTAGAAAGTATTTGCTTTCCGGTAGGTAAGGTAGTATTTGTTGAGCGCATTTATTCAGGTGCCATTTCATTCCATTACGAGAAGATCGCTAATTGTTTGGGCCCACCGTGTGGCCACTGTGCGGCTTCTGCTGGGGTCTTTGTCTAGGGCCTGCAGTAGACATGCCAGAATCGTTGGCCCTTAAACTGCCCTTGCCACCCGCCTACGCGCTAACATCACCAGAGCAGTGAGTCGTAAAAGTTTCATCCCCCCCCCCCCCCCCCCCCCCCCCCGGGTCAATATATGAATAACGTATCACTGGAAAGTCAATTTCGTTGTACTTAAGGATCCTTCGTTGCAAAACATTTAACAGCTCTCCGTAAAGTTTGATAACGCTATGTGAGAGCTAAGTTAAAGCGTACCTATCTCCGGGATCGATGCGCGAACCTGAACCGTAAATTTTTCTTCTTCATTCTGTTACCGAAATTATTTAAAAAAAAGCGAGGCACGCGTTTTTCGCTTTGCGTAAGAAACATGTATTTTTGATTCAGTCGGCATCCCCGTAGGAGTCGCTCTGCTATATAGATACCGAGGTCAAAAGGCTGTAACCGAGAGAGCCTTTTCAAATGTAAAGTTTTCGCGGTCAGTTCGGAGTAAGAAGTCGCCTCAAAGCTTTTTTTCTATCCCCCATAACCAAACTTTCACCCATAATAGAAGAGATGAATATTTAACGGGTGGATTTTTTTCACAGGTTGTTTCCGCGCATTACCCTAGGAGCAAAGTCGCGATGCCTGAATGCGGATCGGGGAATAATTTATACGAAAAGTGAGTGAGCCGCTTCTTGAGGAAGCATTGTACAGCTGGACTGAATTAAACATCATCTGCAGGTCGTAAGGTTCTGCTCCTGGCGATATCGGGTAGAGCTCTAGAAGTAGACGGTGGATTCTGTATCCGTGGTACGTATGCACATATACATATATATCCTATGTACCTGTAGGTATAGAGTTGTCTAGGTATGTACATTTACGTGTATTATACATATTTGTGCATACATGTTCGTATACATTCGAGTGTTTCCTATCTGTGTGTATACAGTAGGTATATATCCATAAAGGTACCTATCGCGCCCATATACGGAAGGCACGAGCTGTGCAAACGCCCGTATCCGTGTGGTCTTGAATTATGTACCTTACAGGATCATACGGTACGTCGCGGGGACGTCGCGACGAGAATCGGGCGACGTCTGAAGATATTGACGAAAGTTTGCACAGCGAGACAACAGTCAGAGGATCTTTTGGCCGGATATTCGCACATGTTGTACATTTTGTGTAGGGAAATGTATGTCTCTGTATCTACCCCAAAAACTGCAATTTTCCCTTTCCATATATGTATATTTATGCGACTCAGCGCCGATTGAGAGAATCCAAGAGAGGCGACTTCTCGGGTGGAAAAATAGTCAATTTTCTAGGACAAGGTGCCGACGCTCGACGTTTCGAAGGGTCCTCTATATTTCGTGTGAAATTGGAAACCTTCTTAACGACCTAGTGACGTTCTGAACACGAAGATACTCGACGGGACGACCCTACGGCTAGCTTTTCCATTCCCCGCTCAAACTCCTCCCTGTCCTAAACAGATAAATTTATTTTAAATTCTTTTTTTTTTTTTTTCTATCCAGGCAGCTGTGGATTTCGTGGAAATATTTTCCTCCTTTCGCAGTGAGATCAGATATTGTCGATATCTTCACTGTCTCCTCTGTATTGGTTGATGATCCACAACTCATCCTCAGCATCTTTGATCAGTACACCATAATTCATAGAAGAACGTGCATGAACGTGGAAAAACGTGCAATCTCAAATTATGCCAGACGAACGTACTTTCTCGAAATGTGCCTGAAGAACGTGCTATCTCAGATTGTGCTGGAAGACTGTGATATCTCAAATTGTAAAAGAAGAGCATGCTCCCTCGATATTTTGATTGATACGGCACTGAAATTCGGGGTGCCCGTAGTATTCTAATCTGTATTCAGTGTATTCTAATGGATTATTTAATGATTCCAATTATTTTTTTATCCATTCAGCTTCTATATTCCAGAAACAGAAAATTCAAGATACGTTTGAACATTCGAAATTTTATTACTTAAACTTGTCTCAAATGTTTTCTTTCTGTGTCAGGGGAAGCGAACAAATGGGAAACTGATCGAAATAATTGATTCATCTATTGAAAAAGAGTGTAGTGATGAATACTCGAAGCACCCCAAATTTCAGTGCCGTATTAATGAAAATATTGTCCTGATCAAGATAGCACGTTCTTCTGACATAATTGGAGGTAGCAAATTCTTCCATATTGCCGTCGAGTTAAGGATGACCAAAAAAATGTGAAAGACCGGAACTCCAAGTGTAATCAGTACTGCAGGCGAGATCTTCGTGTTCAGACTAACTATAATCGATACCGGTTGCATTCGCCTGCGATCGAATATATCTCTTTCCTTTTGGTGTTTTATTTTTTGGGTCTTTAAGATTCCCGGCTTTTTGGTAGGCGCGCGACTGACACTGGCCAGCATCGTGATTGACTAATAGGCGGTGGTTCTCCAGCGGAAAAGGTCGCCGGCGATTCATTGGCGTATCGAGCCGGTGTTTTGTTTAATTACCGTCGTTAACCGAGTGGTGGGTAAGGGCGGACCATGAGCAACTCTGCAACAGGGTTACCCTTGGTAAGCGCGACTGTATAACTGAAGGTAACGGCTGGTCGAGTCAGTATGTGCGTGTTTCTTTTGCTGCGGTAACGAATTGTCCCCGTCACATGGCCAGACTGTCCTGTCTGTCAACTGGCATGGCGGCCCTGGTACCTTATACCCGTAATCCTATACGTTATATGCCTAAATCTATATACATACATTCGAACACACATATCCACGCCATACGTACAAACTTTAAACATATAGACAGCATACCCGGATTCAAGTAACGTTTCGAGCCTCCGGGCCGTTTCAACTTGGTACCTGATGCATTTTGGGCCCGTGGATCCCTGAGATGTTATATCTATGTATACGTTCAACGAATAGCTAGTTTCTTTGAATATTTTCACGAAGCGTAGATTGTATGGATCGTATTTATCAATCCATTCATGACTCCTAATCATTGTCCGTTTCATATAATTTCCTACTGGAGTACAACTCGACTGTTCCACGTGTAGAGAGACCGACATTTCGCGTATTACAAACGAAATTAGGCTTAACGCTAGTTGTTTGGCATATTTTCTTCGGTAAAATGAATTGTGAACGAAACAGTAGCGTTTGATCTAAGATTTAACTATGTTTCTAAAAAGGCTTCGTGCAACCCTGTATAATGATAACTTTTGGGACCCTGCTGAGCCATTAGTAGAAACCTCCAAACCTTGTAAAGCCAGGAAGTGGGGAGAGAGTTTGTTGCAGTTGCTCAGCACTCTTCCATCAGAAAACATCGTCTTGGGAATGGGTAATGTCACCCTCCTTAACCGTCATCAATCGAAACTGGAATGAATATTTTATTGTAATCTTGTTCCAGATTTTGGATCAAGTCCTTGGTTTTTCGTTTACTTCGATTTGTTATCAAGGCATTGGTACTTCAATGTAAAGCGCGATTTTAAATAGCCTGTGATGAATATTTGCAGTGGAAATTTGCTGAAAACTATTACCCACGCATGTAAAGTACGAATAATAAAATGAAAAATGAAAACCGCTACAAGTACCGAGGCAAGACTACTAATTATGCCTGAGAGAGAAACTCTACCCCGGCTTACGTCTCCATATGTCAATCTCATAGTATTACCTCAAGTTGAGATGTACCCATAGGAGGTAAAAGTATGAATTTTGCATTTCCTGGAATCTTGCGTGCACCGTCCCTGCGGTTAATGATAATTGTACAATTATTATTGAACTGCATATTTCCTTTTCTTTCGATCATACTTCCTGTGGTTTGAAGCCAGCACAAGTTTTCAACGAAGTTTTACCTCAGTCCTCAGTCATCTGCTGCTTTTGAAATTATACAGAAAAAAAAAACACCACAAAAAAAACGAAAATTGCGTGCTCAGCAGATTTGATTCAGGTCGTATCCAATCGGTTCACCTATTTACAGTGGATGGACAGATTCGCTAGTGAACTAGACCAGACTATATACATAAGCTACCACAAGATACCTGAGCAATTAACATAATACACCTATTCGTTACAATCCGCATGGTAATCGCACGGCGCAGTAGAACGATGAGAATTTAACCGTATAATCAAAGTTAATAATGAACAGGATGGCAATAATACCTAATGGCCATCACAATCTATAATCCAACCGAAATTATTGCACATTCAGTGCGTGTAGCAGCGTTGGCTATTTTGTGACCCATTTTACTTTGATTCACCACAATCGCCCACACATGTGTGTCCACTATGAAAACAGAAATAAATATAAATGCTATCGTATAATGGAGATAAGGTTCACGATATTTGATTTAATTCGTCAAGGCACTTTCCTGATTATCATGAAATATGAAAGGCGTTTTCCCTCTGGAATCCTAACGTATTCATTTATCGGCTTATTGTTAGTTAGAAATTGGCAAAGAAATGTTGGAGTGAAACTTGATAGGGTTGGCGATCGATCAATTAATATTGATAGCGTGCAAATATCGAGCGTAGGATAAAATGTGTCTACCGACTTAGCATAACTGGAAATACCTCTGATGCCCCAGAGTCTTGTTTTTCTCATGAAACCAGCAGGATAGATGTTTGCCGCGTAATGCCCATTGCTAAACGACTTTTCGGTACTCGCAAAAAAAGCTCCGAGTCCAAACCCATCTCGTATAATTAGGGGCGAGAAAGAAATTCTGAGGCAAAACATATTATGATCGCGGACGAGAGATAAAGTGAAATAATTTCAACAGTCGAAATATATATAAGGGACAGAATAAAAACAGCATCCATTATAATGTAGGTATATAGCTGTATAATTACCTACAAGTCAGAACTGAAATTGTCGTAAGCGTATTAATTGCATGACGAAACTTAAGAGAAGTAGCTAACGATAAGATTTATAAGGTAAATTGTTGGCGATCAGGAGTTTCGGTCGGTTGCGAATACCGATATAACTATATACATTCGTTCCTCGCGATGTCCTTGGCAAGTACCAGTTTTCCTTCTAAATTGGAGGCGTGCCATAAATTAACCTCCAACGGGATACAGAAACACGCGACACGCCGAGTCTTTCAAGGCACCGCCAAAGTCCATTGTCTATTTAAAATAGCTTTCATTCCTGCAGGTACACAGCGACCATCCCGAACCAGTCGAACAGCAAGCCAACAATCCACTCGTTGTTTCAGTCAATAAAGTTAATTCCCGCCAACTAACTCTTTATAGTTAATGAGGCAATTCATTTTTAGTAACTCGTATGAAAATTCGAATCAGCAGATATATCCACCCCTTTCGTTCGGTAAAATACTCTCAAGTACGCTATGTATGTATGTATGTATGTGTGTATGTACCTATATGATCATTTTCTATTTACAACAGGAAATTCATTCCGATATTTAACAGCGCACGTTAGTCATAACAAATATTTGCGGGAAACGCTCTGCTCCGAATGTGATTGTGGAGCGAAATAAACTTCTACCAATAACCGATAATCAATAACTAATTTTCGTCATGACTTTTGCCAACGTAACGATCCGATCGAACGCTTGTCCACATCGTATTATACATATAGGGCGTGCTGAAAAGAGCAGCGACACTTGACCATTTAGTGTTTGAATATTAAAATCACCTGCATCTGCAAACCGCTGGATGGTAGTTCAGGCTTCTTGAATAAACTTTTTATATTCACCCTGCCTCCATCTAATATTCTAACTTTCTGGCTCATGCGTGAGCCTTTTTTCGGCTACAGCATCCCAAAGGGACAATGCCATACCCTTACAGTGAATTTTATTTCCTTGGTATATGTATAATCTGCATAGTTATGTACAACGATAGGTACATACCCACCGCGTACAATCGACCATTTGAACTTCGAGGTAATGGCCTGTTGAGAAACCATCTTCTGTGCTAGCCGCAATATCACGTGGACATCTTGAGTTCGTTCAAGAGTTCTTTAACCACAATGGAAAGCGGCAAAGTTATCAGGTTGAAAGGGACCTTTCCTATTTCCTTGGACTGGATGAAGAAGAGGAAAACTCTTGGTCTCTTTTCGGCTTGTTTGCGCTTTTTAAGTGGGAGTTGACGGGGTCTTGACGCGGGAGTGAGACTCGAAAACATGATGACAGAGACCAGACACCCCGCACTGCGACATCTGGGAGATGCCGAGCGTCGCGACGCAAAGGACTACAAAACTGCAGACCCGTAGAACTTTTTTTTTTATTCGACGTTAATACTGATCTATGCGCGTCCACAGCTGCCGGTGAATGAAATTTAACCCGTAAATTATCTTACGCTTGTAATTAGGTTGTATTGTTCGATCGATTCAAACCTCGGATACCTGACTATTACATATTTTTAAGGATTCGAGTAATTAGGGTCTTTGCTTGCGGTAATAATTTCTACTTTTCCATATCCTTTCTCGAGCAGGTAGACCACGTTGGAAATTTAAGCTGCATTAGGAACACCAATTAAGATTACATCCATCACAAGACTGAGGAAATTATAAGGGGATTTGGTGAAGAGATGCTGTGCGGGCAGATGAATTATCTTTCTGTCGCGTGTGTCGGCATACCTGCAGCGCAGAGCCACTCCGTACTATGCCGTGAAATTATAAATCTGTCTGCTCCAGGCGAGTTTGCTACTTCACACGATTTCTTATTTCATGAAATTCAACTCTCATATACTTGTGTAACCACGTCCTTGATTCTCTTTTGAAATTTTGATTGAGCCACGCATTTCACCGATCCAATGTAGACATGACGCTCAGGATTTGTTGCTTTCATATGGAAATCTAAGAATAATTCAAACGCTGTCAAATTAGTACACTGCTCATGGAGCTTGGTGAATGAAATGAACGGTATATTGATCAACCCTAGGAATCGTAGGATCAAGATTCACTCCCTGGATAACAGTAATTCGATATACAGCTCCCGTGTAAAAACAGCAGTCTAAAAAGTAATTCACTTAGGAGTGAAAGAAGTTGGATAAGAATAACGTTGATTTCTTAGCTGCCTTACGGAGTGAGGATCCCATACGTGGGAGGGAAAATAGGGTCTAAATTTAATGTCAAAGTTGAAGAAAAGTCTCATGTTTCATAGCTTGGTATATGGTTAGCCGATGAAGTATCAGCTGCTATGAGATGCGCGAGTTTTTAGCCGTCGAAGAGTTTCCATTTTGTGCATATCTTTATCTTATCAACAGTTCCAAGTAACGTGCTGCTCTTCGGGGACACATGTCCATTCCTGAGAAAACCACAGCTGCGCTATTGGCATTCCATCGAGATGAATGATGCAAAGTGCCACGTGTTTCGTGGTAAGTAAATTGAAACCGATGTGAGAATTTGATCACTCATCCCTTTATCTCTGCAGGTTTGGTGCAAACTGCGGTCATACATTCCGAAGCAATGAAACAACGCGGCACGTGCTCTCATCCCACACCTTCGCCGTAATTTGAGAAATTCGCTCCAGGTGAGATAAAAAAAATCCAGCGCAAAATCCCTCACAGCTGTTACCCCCTCCGCGTTACGTTCTATACGTAATTACTTGTGGACCATTGAACACAAAGTCTTCAATTACTATTACTGCAACGTTAGACTATGAGAGTGAACTGCTAATGCGTTTTTCAAGTGTTGAATTAAATCCAATGATATTCCAGCGTTCTTCCTACTTTCCTGGAGATCTGACTCCGTTGGATTGTTCCTATCTTTTTTTTTGTCAAAGGGATGAGATTTCGCACTGGTTAAATGAAAACATTCTTCGCATAGCTTCGTGATTAAACTTATACCGCTCACTAGAGCAGCTGCTGTCAAAGAACATAGAATATTTTCTCAGATTTTCAGTTCGCCTCCATTCCCGATTTGGTCTGGTGTTCTAGTCTTCATAAAACCGCGTCAGGTATAAAAGCAGGTATTAGATATACAGCGGACTTGTATTAGACGAAAGAATGACACGCGCAGCTGCAACCTGGCGAAGAGGCGTTCCGACTCGTATGCATATTTGTAGCCATTTGTTCGCCTAGTATTTACTCAACTCGCTGGAAAACGAATTCCTCAAATATTATTTCAGGGGGCCAGCCGACTCTGGAGTCCGGAGTAGATTCTCTCACCAAACAGGAAAATCGGAAGGCTACTCGAGTAACAGAGTTCCGTAGACTTACTTCGCTCGATGCACTTAAGACTCTAAATGAAAATGGTTACGCCCGCGTCGCGTGAACTATCGTTTCACTTAAAAGTAGACAATTAAAGAACTAATCCAGCGAATGTGCAGAACAATCAAAATAAAGTAATTACCAAATCCCAGACGTACCATTAGAATTCCCTTAGTTTTAAATCAGTAGAAAATATTTTTGAGTTAACGACCTGTTCCCTGTAACTGCTATTTGAATCAGGCTTACCAGTCACGGTGTCTTTCAAATGAATCTATTTTCGTAGGTGGGGTGAGAAAAAAAATGTTGCTCTTTCTCCATGGTGGAGAAAGATAACATGAGAAAAAACTAGAAAACGATAGAGAAAACAAAAAAAAAAAAAAAATGGTGAAGAAAGTATCAGATGCCCTTACAAACGACCTGTATAGTCTGAACGTCTCATAGATTATGAATTCCGGGCGCGCGCGCAGCCCTACAACTAACCTACTACTATTTTTTTTTCTTCTTTTTCTTCACTTTTTTGCGACAATTTTTGGTGCTGATTTATGGACCAAGGATGTTGTGCGTCTGCCGCCCTGGGGCTGCGACATCCGGCCCGAATCCCTACGATCACCTCTGGACAACCTCTCGGCGCGAGCAGCGACTCGAATGGGACACTCTAGTCCCTTTGGGATTAATAAAGCGTTCCCTGTTTGTTCCTCCAGGATTCTAGAAACCTTCAAAATCTAACTCAGCTAGCTTACGACGCCAGCTGGTTTCTTAGAAGGCATATACTTTAAGGCTTAAAGAGTCAAGGATCTTCGACTGGATCCGGTTACCGAACGGATGTAAATCCATTCGATGGTGATTTAGGACTTGAAACTTGGAGGGTTGTCCAGAAATGAAATCAAAGTTTTTTTTCTTCAAGCATTATGAATTCACCTCGAAATTATATCTTATCCAAACATTTCAAAAGCCTTTAGAGTGACTTGTGATCTGACTGATTGAACGACGCGAATCGATCTATTCAAATTGAGAACTTGGAGGGTTGTCCAGAAATGAAATCAAAGTTTTTTTTCTTCAAGCATTATGAATTCACCTCGAAATTATATCTTATCCAAACATTTCGAAAGCCTTTAGAGTGACTTGTGATCTGACTGATTGAACGACGCGAATCGATCTATTCAAATTGAGAAAGTATATTGGTTTCATATTCCTGAACCAGGGTAGTTTATCCTTCAGGGAAGTTAGCTCAACGGTATGGTCATGCGTACGGTTTTCAATATGGCGAATTTTCACCAAATTCCACATTGTTCGAACCCAGGTGCTCACGCCCGCAGTGACTGGGCGAAGCAAAGTCATAAATAACCTATTTTCAACAATGGAAAGAAATCTGGTATCTTCGATGCCATCGGAAAACCCAAATATTTACACTCCCTAGTGGCCAACTAGCAAGTAATAGATTCGAGATGACTTTGCGCTTAGGCTCTCACAGTGTAGACCTACCTCCCTTATCCTCAATTTACCTTCGTTTACCTCAGCCGTTCTTATGGCAGAACTCTACTCTGGCTCTACTTTAGTCACCCGCTGGGCATAGGCCAGGGTGTCCGAGCCTCCCTTAGTTCTCGCCACAATCGGGCCACCATCACACCGCTCCATTTATCAGATATAGGCTGCTAATTGTTATGGGATGTTACAGGGGCAGATGCTCCGATGAATAGCACGATGCGCCCACTACGATTATGGAGACTCAGAGCTGGTCGCGTGTTCGAGTAATAAAATAAATCGCCAGGAGGACTGACTCTCGCCTACTAGACCTTCAAGATCGCAGGGCACGCGCATGTATCAAAGTTAATTTGGGCTCACGCGAGTTGTCACGAGCCGAGGGGTGACTGACGTACAGATCAGAGGACAACTGCGAGGAAATCAGTCACAGGAAAGGTATAGGTTTACACGTACATCTTTGACACTCCCTGCCAATGTGTTTGTCACTTCGCTGCAGTACCTTCGAAATTGTACAAGAACCACGAACCGGCTCTTACCGATGCCCGTTGATATGCATGAAGAACGTCAGCCGAAAGTACACGACGAGCTTGTCATTTTAGCACTCTCAAAGTCTCAATGATGCCCGCAGGATGATAAAAACACCCTGAATCGCAGACGAAATGCATAGCGACGACGATGTTAGGGGACGTTGTAGAACCAAGATCGAGGGTGATAAAAATGTTTCGTACGTGCGTTAACGATGTGACGTGACCTTGACGTGAGTTCTCTCAACTGCCCATGTACGTACTGTAAACTGGCTTAGCATTGGCACGGTATTGGTGTCACAGCTGCCACTACTGACAGCTACCAAGGGCCAAGCTTTGCCCGAGTCAAAATCAATCTTGGGACAATTTTGGGTTGTTAATACCGGACCAACTTACGTTGGCCCAACGTTGGGCAAATAATTTCTCTGTACTGGGCCAGTATTACCGAACAAAATTCGGCAGCCGGGGTAGTGCCAATTTTGTACCATGCGGGCAGATCCGGCAATATTCTGGCATTTGTACATGGGTTGCTGTCTGTTAGGGATTTTCAGTCCGAATTCAAGACTATCCCACTAACCCAAGTGGGATAATTTTGGTGAAACGTGCCCTCGCGAAGGGCTAGTAACCTTGACAAAGTTCGTAAGTAACTGGGGCAAATTACACTCGAGAGCCTCGTACATAAGCTGGTTGTCTTCGGGTTAAGATTCGTGGCTTCTGGAGGTGCTAGCTAAGGCAACCGCACCGACGCCCATATCACAGAACTTTGCAAGAAGATCTTACTTCCGGTGGTGGTAGGTGGCAAGTCGAAGGGTCACGTGATGTTCAGGCGTAGGTGGCGTGCGACCGGCTGTCACCATTTCGCACACAGATATGACAATGTGGTCGACCCCCGTCCATTGACCATCCTGTTGCTACTGGACACCGCACAGTTGTCAACAGCTTCCTGAAAATTCCCAGCCGCTGCAGCATTGTCCAAGTGTTATTTATAGGTCGTTATATAGTTTAGTGGGTTGGTGCGTGCCTCGCCTTTGTCACGGGCGTGCTTTAGGCGTGACTTCACGGCATGGTTTCTTACTTATAAACCGTGTGTTTGTCTCGCTCGATGAAAATTGCACTGGTTAAATTAGCTCGCGTAATATAGGTTAGGTACGCGTATGAGTAGCTACGTGAAGTCGATACGGAAGTAGGCCAAGCAGCTTCTCGGTACGGCGTATGTTTGGTGGTTAATATTTTAATCTCATTATCTTATATTTAGAAGTGCTGTTTGTTTAGCCTAGCTAGCAAGGCAAAGTACCAAATGGTTGTAGTCACGGGACAAGGGATTTCCTGAGGAAGCAGAATTCCACCGCAGCTCGGGTAAACATGCAAAGTTGGCAGTTGTAGGTATCTACACGTTGCCTTCACGTTACTGTGAGCCAACAGTCCGCACGATCGCAAGTCACCCTGCGAGAGGGACGTGTTTTTACGGAAGGCGCTGAGTGCGATTCTATCTTCCTTGATGGAAACCGTATTGAGAACTTCTTCGAACAGAAAAAAAAAACAATACAAAAAATAACCAAAAAGAACAGAGATAAATAAATAAACAAAGAAGCCCACGATCAGTTAGTGACGATGCAAAATGACTCAAGAACAAAAGGCTCCCATCGAATCCAGAATCGGATTATCTATAAGACGATCCAATATATTGTAAGTTTAATGCTACAACCACTTAACAGAATTTCGTGTACATGGCTAAACAAAAATATATACCCCTTTTCAAGTGGAATTGTACCATAGAAGGACTTTTTGGTTTCAATTCATCTCTTGAAGTGACGAAAACTGTGTATGTAGAGGCTATTTTTTGTCAACTGAGCCACTTTTTTTTACATCGACTTCACGAATATTTTTTCATAATTTGCGGGCTGGTAGTGCTACTTAACCTTTTAGCAGCCGTCGTAGTAAATTTGCTACAGTCCGAAAATACTACTTCCCAAAAGAAGTCACGAGAAAATTGAGGTTGGGCAATCATAGTCAACCCTTTATTCAGCCGTACTACCATATAAAAATGATTTTAAGTTATCCAGAAATAGGCGTGGCCGTTGAAGAGTTGAAGAGGACTTCCGTTAACGTTTCCAGATTTTTTAAACCAACTGTTCGGTTATCATATTTTGTTGTTGTAAGAATTCATCTTATGTTCCCTGAGAATTTGAAGAAATTTCAGTCAGATCGAAGTTTGGTGGAAGAAATGAATAGTTCCCCTCTTTTTTGGCTGTATAAACGTCTCATTCACTGTCGACATGGTAATGACTACTTAGAATTGCATTGAACAGTTCACATTTCTTGACCAATCTATCGTTCATAGAATACCTATAGGTAGTGCGTTTCAAAAAAGTCTAACCCAAGATGGTGGGCGTCAAATATCTGAAAACATTTATTATGAAAAATATCCAAGAACTTGATGAACAGAAATAGTTCAGTTCATAAATAGAATACCCCATATCTAGACTCCTACAGGTGCCGGTTTATTCCTAGTACCCATGAAAACTGTGCAGCTCCTTGCAAGATTTCCGGTAATACAAGTATAATATACAATTGTTACTCACAATGATTAAAGTCCTTCGTAGGTATATCACGGAGTAATAGAGAGACGAGAGATGAGAAAGGTCGCCGGAAGCTGTAATTCATTATCCGTATACATCGCTGTGACCTAGTTGAAGAGACTTTGTTATTTGAATGTTTCAAGATACTATTGAAAGTTGGTTTTTGTAACATAACTTTGTCAAAAAACGTGTGTTCATTAGTGGGAGCATGTAATATTGATTATGATCGTATAAGATTTGTGGTAGACGTGAGCTCGGCGTATTTTCAACGTGTTGTTTTTGAGCCGAGTAAAGAGCTAAAAGTTTCGAACCCGAACGCCCGCGGGGTCTTCGTTTTTGTATTTTTTTCACTTTGTTCTACTTGAACACGGCCATAATATTACTCGTCGTGGAAGCGCGTAAAAGGGGACGCCCGTAAGTTTGAACAACTCGTAATAAACTTTGTCTAACAAAGACAACGTCGCGTGGATTTATTCATTTTATTTGCTCGCGGTTATGTTTGACGGGCTCCACTTACCCCGTTCGCCTTCCTTACCAACGTCTTTCAAACTTTCCACCTAATCAATTCGTTAATTAAACTTCTTCTTCCTTATTACACCAAGATACGACCAGTCGCTATACTTCCATACACTCCTCGACTGACTACCGACTACTCCTCTTGTCGCAATATCATTTCCACTTATTTTCGAACTGCAAGACACGTACTCAATGAACTAACGCAATTACATTACATCTAGGTAAACTAAACGACTTTATCAAAACATGATAAAGTAAGTCGAGTCTACTCCAGCTCCTCTCTCAATGGTCAACATCTTGTGATCGAGCTGTAGGCGGCAGGGTTAGCAGTGTCACAGTACACGATGCGAGGAACGTGGCTACGACAAGCTGGACCCGTGGGTGGTCTGACTCCTCTTCAACCGTGTGGAGCGAGAGGACCGAGCGGGTGCGAGGGACGTGAAGAGGTCCTCGCATCGGCAACACGGGAATCACGCTACTCTATTAATTCTCACCTGATTCACCATCATTCATTCGGCACCGAGAGAAACTGAATTATATCAAGGTGAAAGATATGCCGTACCAACAGGTATACCGCTATATACCTGCAGCATCTCTTGAATTTGTCAAGTTACAACGCGCAGTCACCCGCGACCTACAAAATCTTGGTAATCTCCTGTAGCAACCTACCAACAATAAAAGCTCGTAATAACGCAAATGACTTAGGTACCTCTCTTAAGGCGATATGGCACAAATCGCTTCGAACCTAACCTAGCTAACATGAGAAATATGAATTTGACTGGAATTCTATTAGTTTTTTCAGAACAGTAAAATACTTGGCCACTTTTTGCCATAGCAAAGCATTATTCTGCTGAGTTTCATCCCGGTAGATTGGATAGTTTGGAAGAAACTATGAATTCTGTTTTCGAGGTGATGACAATTGGTACTAATGGAATCCGTTCGAAATTCCAGTATTGCCAATTGTTTTCACCTTGAAAACGCGATTCGTACTTTCTCGATGACTACCCAACCGATCCGAATGAATCCTCAACGAATGAATTAAATTTTTTGGCAAAAAGTGCAGGCCAAGTATGTCACTTCGTCAGCGAAACTGACAGAAATCCAGTAAATCTCATATTTTTTATGTTAGCTAGGTTAAGTTTGAAGTGATCTCTACCTTGCACTTCAGCACTTCTTTGACAATTATGAATTAGGGTCATGATCATAAATGAGATAGAACTAATTCAAAAGTCATTATGAAGACATATTATCAAATATGCAAAAGTGAATCTTTGCAAATGTTCGCTATAAAAAAAAAGTTGGCTATTCTAAATCCGTGAGAACATCGTAGAGACGGTGCGGTATCTGATTTCCCAAAAATTTAGCGCAAAGATTGCGCAGTATTTGACAGTAGGGTAGAAGGGACGCCGGCGCTGGTAGGTACATAACGAATGGTAATTCTTGTTAATTTATACTAGCGATTGGTGGGAACGAGACCTATAGAGGAATAACTCGTGGCTGGAGCTGAGGAAAGAGAGGATCCGAGAGAAGTATAAGATCGAGTGAAAGGAAAGAGGTCGTGGCGATATTTCAGTTGGATCGGTAGGTAGCAGGTAAAATGCATTTTGGGACCAGCGTGTGCAAGTATGGCGAGTTTCCGAATCAATTAAATTGCAGGACGCCAGCCGCCAACGGGCAACCGGCAGGAACAACCCGATCCCAGCCTCGACATTCCTGCACCTCGGGATATCCCGGTGTCCCTTTTTATCCGCTCGTAAAATGCCACGTTTTAAATTCTTCCAATCCTGTTCCTTTTTCTCAAAGACACCCGTTACACTTGACACTCGTGCCTGCTGCAGTTCTTCGGCAATATCTTCCCGAACCATTTGACCAATCAATACGCTCCTTTAGACTTGCCTGACCAATACCATCGCTACACTGTCGAGCATTAAACCGTGAAACGTACAGAGATAATCTATAGAATCGATTATACTGTGGTAATCGATTTAATGCTCTTAATCGTCGACACGGTCCCAATGTTTCGATTTATTTTTCATCGGCTTCTTTGTCGACGTATTGTCAGGAGGAATCTTTCGGGTGTTCTTTCAAATCTTTTGATCCACACCTATATTTATAGAATACCAATTTATTATGACCAAAAGGATTCCCAAACGTATTTAGCCAAAGCTAGAACGTATAGCCGTGAATAAATAGTTGAACCTAGGTTCATGATTATTTATAAAATGATATGAAGCTACATGTACGTACCGTAGTGTGTAAAAGCTAGCATACCCGTCTGTTATTTGAGGTATAAATTTGCTTGTAAACGATCTCTTGTAGTATTAATTTTCAGTGTATAAATCAATATGCGAACAGGTAATATCATGGGTCCACAGGAAATCATCCGTAACACGTTGAACGCCCGGTTATTAAATACTGCATGAAAATGTAACACAATTTTGTCGAGTAATTGGCTTTGCATAGTCGCGATGATGTGCTGCAGCGATTAACGTGTCAGCGCAAGCAAGCATTCATACTATGCATTCAAACATCATTCCCGGGGTTTGACATAATGCCGTTGGCGAAAACTGTGCCAATCTTCGATAAAAAGTTAATGCAAATACTGAAAATTTATTGGATCTTCTTCGACCACCAATTATGGGCAATTTGGTCGATAATTTTCAAGCAGATGGAATACAAATTCCCGATCCAGGATTCCAATACCCTCCAGCTGGTCTACTGGTTTTCATTGAGTTCTAAATGAGACAGGCTTTTCACATATTCTCAATCACCAAAAAATCTTACGGCATTTTTGGTTATTGACTATATGAAATAGTCACTTTGAATGCGACTGAATGGATAATGGGTATAAAAAAATACCGCCTCTAATCGGAAACTGAACAATTACCGAAGTAGTGGGACAGCGAAATGAACAGTAACTGACTAGTAAGCTTCATTATACTCCAACAGGCTATCGGATGAGGAATAAATAAAGAACTGCCTCAGTAGTGAATTCGAGAAACTCCTACACTGGAAGGAAATTGAATTAACTACGATAGATAAATTTGTTAAATTCCCTTATCACCGTATCTATTGAGATAATCCGATTAGTGGTGGAAGAATGGGTTTCGCTTATCTGCGGGAACGTCTTGCCCCTTGATGTAATAATAAGTAATTGCCGTTTCCTGTTGCAGCCTACCGTGGTGCGATACGGTATACTTCGTATTGGATTCTATGCTATAATAACAGTCTCATTTCCTCCAGTGTTTACGATGAGAACAATCGAAGAGCCCGGAATTGCAGCGGGTAATTATCGGTTCGATATTTTTTCCAAGGTGTACTACGTAGTTAGTCTCATCGACCGTGAAAGAATAAAGTCCACCATTTGATTAATATAATTACGAAGCCTATGTTTTCGTGACAGTCGTCAATGGAATTTACGAGTTAATCCAGCTGATCTCACGAGTATAATTTTTATATTCTGACTTCTGATGACTCTCGTAGTGAAATTGGAATATCATTATCTAATAAATACTTTCCAGTTCATTAACCAGAGCTTCCAGATCCATGCCTAGGATTAATGAATAAATGAGTAAAAGGTATTCTAAGAGGTGACGATATGTTGCCTCGGATGGAAATTCTCGGTTCAATAATTCAAAGATACGTTCATAATGAAGATCTTTTATAAATTTAATAGCATCTACGTTTGCACAGCGTCACGTTTGATGGGCTCCGAAATTTGGAACGTATAAGGATTTGCAAGGTGAGGCTCACGGCTGGGTACCAAAATAAACCTAAGCCGTCGCTCAGTAGGTTGATAGTGTTTGAACCGACTGATATTTTATTAAAGCGAACAGTATTGACGTTAGACCTTGACTCGCACTATTGTTTCATGGCATTTCAGGACTTACAAGACATTTCAAATCGATCAGACTACAGTTACGTTTGAAATTCCTCATCTCGCCTGTATATCATTCGGAAATATTGCATTTGCAAGTTACATTTCGCGAGTTTTCAGTCACTGCAAAAGGGACGTCTAGACGTTGATCTTTGCAGGTCCGTCTTGCGGGCGCCTCTATTATATTGGTTCCAACGATCATACGTATAATAGCCCGAGTTGCAACTCGGCCAGTTTGCAGTTCAAAGCCATATCTATATACCTACTCTAGAAGGATGTATTGATATATTAACGAGACGTCCGGTCGTCACGAGATCGCCAACCCGGGGCAAAGCGGGATGTGGGGCAAGAAGAGAGGTAATTGCAGCCCGCGGAAAGATCCAGTGGGAAGGATGTGCGCCGGTAGAATGGGGGAGAGATCAGGGATCTTTGGTGCGGGAGGCAAAGGGAAGAGGGATTGCACGATCAATCCATCGGCAATTAGGTGGACCACACAACTAGCGCGAGCCTCAATGCCGCGATCCGTGGACTCCTGTTATATTGTGTAGGTAATCATTCAAGTGACCTTCACTGCCGGAATCCAAGGATCTGCCAATTTTATTTATCCGAATCTATCGGCTCTGACGTTTCGAGGATGGTTAGACTTCGCGCCAGTCTATAGTAAACGGGGTCTCATTCATCAAAACCGACCGGGTTTTATTCATCGTTTGGTAGTCTTTTCACTAATATCCATCAATTCTACACGGATGAATAAATTTTCAGGAACTCATAGTTTGGCACTCCCGAAATCAAACGAACAATAGCTGTGTGCGATGGCTGATTTCAACCGTTTTTTATCGTTTCGTTAAATTTCATACGAATGAAAAGGTTTTGTGAAAGAAGTCAAAATTGTGGAAATAAGAAAGAAATTATTCCATCTTCAAACTCGAGCCAAATATCGATTTTCAGAGCAGACGGAACAGGAGGCTGTGTCATTCTTTTTATTTATACGAGGAGTAGGTCTGTGAGATGTTTCGGTTCCAACAAAAGTATAGAGAAATTTTTTACACGTAGCATCGAAAAAATTATTTGAAAATGAAATTTGCCAGTTCATATTTATATGTGATTCATATTTAAAACTGGGTACTACGCGTTTCTTTTTCAAAGGCTTCTGGGAGTTTTCAGAGCGACTGAAAATATCATTTCAGAATGAGTATAACTATATACACGAAGGCAAGGACTCGCGGGTATGTAAGGCTGGTGATTACCCTGGAGCCCTCTGCAAACAGCCAGAGTAATTAAAAGAGCGAACAACTACTCGAGATCTTCTCTGAAGAGCTGAATGCTGAAGCGGCGAGTTTTTTCAGTAGCAGTAAAAAATATTTCGTGGAATACTTCACATCTGATTCTATGCGCATCCCTTAGAAATTCACCATTTCACTGCATATTTTACGTTTGATTGAAAGCATAAGGGTTCCGCAGAAGCTTAAAATAAACATCACTCAGTCAGTAATGCGATACTCTCTCAAAAGTAGGTATCGTGAACACGAAATTCGATGTAGTCACCGTGTGCCTTTCGTGAAGAATTCACCTAAGCACACGTAGACACATCGATAAGCCCAAAAAGGGTATCGGCATCTTGACAAAACAGCCTTTCTTCATTCATATTTATAATGTAATCGATACTGACAATAAGTGATCGAATCAATAATTAGATGAAAAATTGCAAGGTAGTTAAGTTCCGAAGTCCGCCTGTACAATCATATCAAAATTGTATTGCACAAGTCAACGAACTACTAGCCCTCCCATTGTCAGCTAGATCCAAAGTACGCCAGCGCCATGAGAAAATTTCTGAGGTATTCAAAAGTTAGACATCATGAAGAATTAAAATCTCTTTGTGTACAACTTGGCTTGTCGGCCTGGACTTCATTGAACATTGGATACTGTCAACGTGAAAAATGATACGTATATTTATGAGCTATCTAAGAAAAGGAGAGTTCCATCACTAAACATATCCACAAATGAAAGAACTATAGCTTCAGGCAAATCCAACGGAAGAGTTACACAGATGGCAGTTTTTCAGAAATTGTAATGGTCGTGGTTGGGAACTCCGGCTGACCCACTCGCCTTATCATATCCTATTATTCACCCGCTTTGAATGTATGTCAGGGCACATATGAATAGATATAGGAACATTGCGGTGAGAACATGTCTACCTTTTCTCAGTGAAATGAGCGAAAATACTCTCTTGATTCTATCCGCCCTTCGTTTGACTGCCTACGTGCAAATGGTTTCGTAGTTTTTCTCTTACATTCTTCAGTAGATGTGCATGTTACAACTCCACGTCCTTACATGTGCGTGAGTCTGCACGGCCACCCTGTAAGCTACTGCAGAAAAATTTCTCATTAATAAATACAAGGACTGTGTGAGCGCCCTTATCCTGATGGCGGAAGCAAAACTGCTCACACTGAGTATATGTTTCACGTGCATGGAGTCAATTTGTGATATGAACTACCTACCTATCGTTACTTTCAACGAAATCATCGAACAACATAGAAATACCGGGAGTTCGAACGAATTTCTGGTATTCAGCGTTATTTTACAGTTGAAAGAGAATCAGAATCGTTACCTGTTTGCCGATTTATATGAACACTACCTGCTGAAGTAATTGAAACTTGTTAACGGCAACTTGTTGGCATTGTCAAGAAATATAGTATATGGAGAAGTTGAATTCTTGGTAGAGGGATATCATTATACTATAGAATTGCATTGGGTTCAGAAGAGAACAGTAACAGGCGAACAAGATGTATGACGAACGCGGTGGGTCGTGTGATCTACATTTGTCGCGAACAGCGTCTCAATAGAATCGCATAATGGAGATGGAAGTCGTTGTCAAGTGAAAGGTATGTACAAGGAGGCATGCGAGTGCCAGACTAATATGTATATGGACTCCATACGTTTTACACATATGCGCTTGTGTTTAGTATGGTTTATCGCTGGCGGTAACACCAACGTATAACCATAAGACTGCAGCCTGTTTCTCTTGGGTCACTACCACAAACCGCATACAACAAAGATCTACATCACGTATAGTTAGTCTTGACGCCCTTGGGCGCCGCGCGAATGTTTCCTGGGCTTGGTTCTGGAAGTCTGTTTGTACAGGATGCTCCTCTTGTACTAGAATTACTAATAGCTTAGCAGAAACGAAGACAGCCTCACACTGGCAAACATACTGAGACACCGCCGACTCTAGCATTACCCCAAGAACTTGCCCGTAATGCAAGACTGCAGACTCTGGACCCTAGACTCTAGACTATAGACTGGCATGCACTCGAGATACTAAGAGTAGCGATTCACGGCTTTACGACCAACGCCTTGGGCTTGGGCTAGACATGCCCTTCGGCGTTGGGACAGCTTATGCCAAATACGTTACTTGTGTTCGACATCATTGAGATCTTGGCTCAAGCTACGCGGTTAACCGTCGATCATTGTGGACGTTTTTTTTTTTTTTTTACCTATGCCCGCGGGGGGACAGGTGCGCAATCTTTGAACTGACGTTCGTTTTATTTGTTTCTATCCATCTATACCCACATGGAATTTTTTCTTTAAATCTACGCTCGAGTGGGTACGTGTAGCATAATATTGCGGACAAAGCGTCTTCATCGCCGGCATGTACTCGCTCTTGGGAATCTGTATTTGCACGATGCTTGGAAACTTTTTTCATTTATGATTTGGCACATGTATCTACCTCCCACCCCCGTGCTACACGTGATTCCGGAGAGATACCGACCGCAGTTTGTTGAAAAATTTCGTATTTATTGTTAAACTTTTCGTGAAACCTAACGTCGATCTTGCGTATGGCACACGGCTTTCAAATGGTCGAGCACTCTTCGCGAAGTCCGGGTAAAAAAGTAAAAAGAGGTTGCGGAAGAGAGTATCTTCACGAGGATACGACCTCGCGAAAAGTTCTTTACTCAAAAAGTGCACGACGGTTTGTGAAGAGGCATTTCTGGCAATACAACCTAATTTCATTCACTTCAATGAACGTAGAGTGGATTTGAAAGTTCACACACACCGCAGTACCTACTATACCGCAACTATCCAACATTTCTTACGGGAGTTATTTTCGAACTCAATTTGGATATCCAATTGTATAATAATGAGATCAGGTCCGAACAAAATCTTGTTTGGACGCCCGCCTCAATTCCGGGAATATTGTTTTCCCAATTGGCAGATTCTATTAAAATCGATTTGCATAACAAATATCATGCAATTGTTCCACCATATATTACTGGGGATTATTCCAATCTAATTTGTTTTCTTCATCGCCCCATATACGAGGGAAACTGAACGAGAACGTCCCTGAAAATAGGGGGTGACGATTTTCCATAATAATTCTGTATCGTATCAGTCACCCTATGGATTAGCTGGCTCTGTATTACAATGCCTGCAGTTTGAAACATTTTGCGTTATGGTGCGTTCTGAGAAATTTCATGTGGCGAACTAACCACCTTTGCATTATGAGTTCATGTCAATTACATTCACGTGACGTGACACTCGTGTTTCAGAAAAGTGAAACTCCGAGTCACTTACTCACATAATTAGCAGCCAAAAAGTTACGCAAACCCGTACATAGGAACAGCATAAATAAAACTAAAAAAAAGAAAAAAAATGATCAAGCCCGAGGCCGGAAAATGTTAGTATACCTACTTGTACTAACCTATATAGCTTTTAACATCGTGATAAATCAACCGGCATGCGTCCAACTGAGACTAGGTCGTCGGTGTGGGTATGATACAATTCTCAGCAAAGACCTGAGCACCATACTGTCCACGTAATAAGATGCCGTTGGCTAATGTATACAATAGGAACATATCCGCGTTCCGTGACCTGTTAACATGGCATTTAAACTAGACAGTAGTACGTTGAACACATATGTCCACACCGACCAAACGACCACCGTGTTCAAGTGTACGAGAACATCTGTATACTCCCATATCATTCGATTGAAGTCCGACTGCAAATAGATGACTTGTTCTTGAATAGGAGGTGAGAGTTTCGTGATAACTACATACGTTCGTGGTCTTCCAACATTTTCGGATTACATTTCAAAGAGATATACCTACCGCGTTTTGGTCTCACTAGAGTCTCTTGAAGAGAGCCAAAATTTGACTGCGCAAAAAAAAAGTAGCTGGGGTTATGAGCCACAAAAAGATTGTAATGCAACGCAATGAAAGGAGGTGTTGGTCTCCCGAGAACCTGCAGCTAGCAGAGAGTTAGTTAATTAAGCCGATTTTCATTCAAGGAGTTTGTCCTAGTTCCAGGCTCGTTTCGCGTTTCTTTCACCTTCTTTTTCACGTGCACAGCTTCGCACCCCTCTTATCATACTTTTTGGAGCAGCTTTCGGGTACCTAACCTTCATGCAAGCCTTGTATACCTCCGCGGGTCATTCAAACTGATTGCGTAATGATCTGTATCATGATGTGCACGAGGGTAGGAATGAAATGTAATAAACTGTCGAAAAATTAGCAGTACAATCGCGCGTAATGAACGTAGAATTCTCCAGCAGCTCAATGTAGAATTCTCCAGCAACTCAAGTTACGAACTTTATTTTGCAACGTTGCTTGATCTATACAGACCCTTTAATCACCGTGTGTAAAATCCGAATGAAAATCGGGCAAGAAATTGTTGAAAATCGAGTAGAATTAGTCGCGTCTTGTGGGGCCCACTCACAATACCCCGTCTGGCAATGGAGATTATTTCATCCATGTGGTTGAATCGAAAAGCCTTTCGAACGAAACGCGTTGGCTAGAGGTGAGGTGAACACTGTGGCTACATCGACTAGCCAAGGGAACCTGTCCTCAGGTTGGATAACCATGCAGCGAAGGATCGCTTCGGGCGTAAAGGAACAAGAAGGGAGGAGATCCATGTTACGGTGTAATTATACCACGGTGTGTGGTATTTTCCAATACGTCCACGTCCTCGAGCTTGACCATGTCCTCAATCCGCTCGATTCTACTTTCAACCCTTACCAGTGAAGGGCAAACACCAACCAGTAAATGGAAGAGCTCTCAGAGTACGGGGATGCACTTTCTCCAGTGCTATGACTACCCACTTGTGAAGCTGATGTCAGTTTTGTGGTTTGAGCTTCATGGTTATGAATTTCGTGACCATGAGTGGAAATGAATCGCAATCTATGCATGGAATCATAATGTGGGAGAAATGGTACGAGCTTCTTTGCTTACGATCAGTGGTGGATCATGGGACGTCGATGTTTTTAGTAATCCAAAACCAGATTAGCTCCCATTCAGTCATTTCTGCATTAAATCTGATGAACTTGGACCCTAAATGTGTGTTTTTCCAACGCCGAATGGCATCATACGCATGAGAAAGATCTATTCAGTACAGCTCTAAATAATCAAGAAAATTATGTAGTTGATAGCGAATCTATAAAAAAATTGTCGTTATTTTTGAAAAATGTAACATATCGCTCCACTTTCTACCAAAACAATGCATGGATTTCCAAAGTTTCATTCCGATCGGTCAAGTGGAGTAGAAGTTTTGGTTCTCCGCGTTTTCGAGGTGATAGCGCGTCTCCACTAGCCCCTTAAGTCACATGTAAAAAATTTACGAAAACTCAGAGTCACTGTTCAGCCGATTGAACTTACGTCTTTATCCTGACTTTGAACGTTGATATATTCGTCCTTTGCGGAAACCCGCTTCCCAGAAACGAATTTGCGCCCAGAGTTACGACTTGTTCATTCTTCTGATATCGAAGGTGAGCACTTACGTAGTAGATGCTTCAATGGACTCGTTGATTATCTGCCTCTCTTTGCGTCTTTTTGAATATTTATAGGTACATGAATATTTTCGTGTTGTTACACTCCATTTGCACTTCTGCTGTGACAAAGGTTAATAGTCATATCTGCACATGGCGTGGTCTAATGACGTTGCTGGTTGACCTACAAGGAAACAAAAGGTTCAGATGACATTGGAATAGAACGAGTATACATAATACCTGCAGTGAAAATACTGTAGAACGGTTAAAGCGCTGAATCTTAAAGAGGATATTTCATCACACCCGGCATGATTACGTATTTCAACTTTTCACAGAAAAGTGCGACTTGTCAGTCTATGAACTGGACTGTTAGTTCAAACGAAATGAAAGGGTTTCAGAACTAGATAATTGAGAAATAAATCGGCAACGTTTAATCGATTATTTTTTACAGGCTTTAAAATATTCACTTTAAAAAACGCATGGGGTGGAGCTAAAAAGTATGGCCACTTCACCCAAGAAAAAAACTAATCTAACGACAGTGAATCTGCAAAGGAATTTTCACCCGTTAAGTTATGGGCAATATCATAAAAGCTATTTTGCGTCACTTATATTGGACGTACACATTTTTGCACTACTTCGGATAGCTCTCGGTGATTCATATCTCACGAATAGTCGCGTGGGGTTGACTGTGGGCTGCGTTGGTTCGCTCACCATGCACTGAAGGGTTAGGGTTATAATTGCATTAGCATTTAGCATTCATCGGATTATCAGAATGGCGACATCACACTCCTGTATTCTGTGTTCTGTATTCTGTCCACTTTCCGTTCGCCCGCATGATCTGATCATCTCTCCATTCTTCGGCTTATATCCATCTAATCTATCGTAAGCCTTTTCCGTCTTTGAACTTCTTATCTACATCTTCCACTCCAAATCATCCGATGATTACTTTGGTTCTTTTTCTTTCCCACATTAATTTGACGGTTTGTTAGAGGAAAATGTTTCAGTATTGCATCCGAAAACCAATTCTTCTACAAGCTTAACATCGTTAATTAATAAATACTTTCTCGTTGTCGACACGTTTTGGTTCAAAGTTCATAGCAATTTGTTTAGTCCTCATTATTTATACTAAAAGATAACATCAGAAGTATGATTGCTATCGGATAGTGCGTAGGCTCTGGGTATATCGGTTAGCATTTTGGATCATCAGACGCGTGGTGATCGTCTTATAAGTAACATAAATAACTGAATTAACATAAAGTGAACAGTCTAATTGATATCATCGCCTAATTGTACGGATGCTGGGGAACTGAAGGGGAGAACGATATCTGCCAGATACGGGATGCAGTATCATAACGAAAACAGATTGGGTAATAACTAACTTGATCGCGGGTTATGCTGCTACCTGGTAGTAGGTATAATATGCTGCTCGCAGGCCGACCGAGGATAATGTGACGTAGTAATATTGTAACAAGGATTTAATGGCGCTACCGGACGGTAGGGTAGAGTCCAGTACCAATCATATATTAAGTTGACCTATTAATGCAATAATATATTGCATTGCGTTCAGCTGAAACGCCCTTTTTTTCAAACTAATTAATTATTGATGAATGCTCGCCAATTAGCTGTTAATTTCATCATGAAATGGGAGGATCGATAGCCCAATTAGTAAGGTGTAAGCATATCTTGGACCTTAGTTGAAAAAAAACGAATGCAAGAAATGAAACTTTATCCAATTTGTTTCGAAATAAAGTAAAGAAGAATGTGCTCAAGGGATTCCTTTGAAGACATTAGTCATTTTTGGGTGAATTTTTTCTCCTATCTTTTTAGCTATTCTGTTTCAGGAGTTTTTTTCAAAACGTTACGCAGCCATTTTCGAGGACTACAGTGCCGACATAAAACGGGAATAAAAATGTGTGCGACCATAACTGAATCGTTTCATTATTCAATTGGGGCCGTTTATGGCGAGGTGGGTCACAAAGAGGCAAAAGATGTGTAAAATGGAACGGTCCCACCGCGATTATACCCACGTAAAGGGTGTCCGGTACGCAGAGTCCCGGATTTTTACTTTTTCAGAATCGATGGTAGGAATTCATTGAAAAGCATTGCGTTGCTTGATCCGTGAATACCGGTTATCGATGTTCATTTCACCAACGGTTTTCATTTTCGTTGAAATAAGCAACTGCGTGAGATCGTTACGAACGTCTCGATTTCTCCCCTAGGAATATCATTCAATTACGTGTCGCGTCTACCTGCGACCAGCATCTCTTGAGTAATATAAAATTGATGCGTTTCGTGTCTATACTGCTATCGGCTGCCACAGCTCGTACGTGATATCCTCGTAATCTCTCCAAGTTTCGAGATTGAAAAATAAGTTCTTGCTACGCAATACATTATTCAGTATCATCTGGCGGTATCGTAACCATCTGCCCAGGTTGCATTCCGCACGGATCACCCGCTACGTAAGTACGAAAAATATGCGTGAATGTATAGGTCCCCCATGTATGTGTGTCCAAAAGTATCGTAGGATCGTTCGAACAGTCTCGCTGAAATAATACCCCGAGGCCACCCTTTTCTAACAAGATTCGTTCTCTTCACGTATACTTCGGCCCAGAGTTCAAGAAAAAAAATCTATTCCAAATCCAGGCATCCTTCATTTTCTAATACAACTAAAAAACTAGAGGTTCTCTCTCCGCGGTGAATCCAGCTAAACAATGGCTACGAAATATTTCTGATCCATAGGATTGTCATCGTTGGTTTAGAAAATCATTATGTCGCTTTTTCCGAGGAAACTAAATCTTCGTGAAATTTTGGATTTGGTTAATAATTGATGAACACCGTCGAATGTGAAGGTGCACCGACAGCACCCTTTTCTGTTTTCTTATCCCGAAAGTAGGTATCTTGTTTTTCCTCAGACTCAGACATTTCAGACAAATACTTGAACGTCTCACGATTTGTATCCAAGCTGTAGCTACCAACCGGACGAAGGCAGCTAGCTTTCAAGTTAGATTTTCACAGTGTAGGTTTGCACCCGAGAACCGGAGAGATTGTGTGAAGGACAAACAGCGTAGTTATCCTGAATTCTTCAGCTTGGAGAAAACGGAAGGGAAAAGAATACAGCTTGACCCAACGCTTGCCAAAGCAATATATATCCTCCGAATAACACTTGCCAAGTCTGCCTCGTCGCAGCAGGGAAATTTCGCAAGTATCGTGTGTTACGAATAGTAAAACAATCCGTGTACTAATCGAACACAAAATCGGTTGATAAATAATTCTAGAATTATACGAAGAGTCATGCAACTTGTAACTAGAAATACGAATCACTCAAATTATCCTTACTTTCTGCTGATTCTGCATCATATATTTTAGTGGTATCAACGATATTGGATTGATTTGTATCTGGACAAACGACATTTTTTCACGAAGAGATTGAGTACCCGAGAGTTGTCGAGTGTTGGCCATTGCCAGATATGTGAATTGAAAGAGAAGTTGCTCTTAACATAAAAAAAGCCAATTTTGAAGACATGGAAAATTTGGACAAATTGTTCTCAGCCAACTGTCTGCAACTCATCAATGACCAGAAAGTATTGGAAAATTCTTTCCTAAATATTACATTTGAAGATATGACGTGAGCCCGTATGACAATTAATTCTTTCGTGAAATGCACACGAACATGCTTTTATCTTGAGAATATCAATATGTCGGTGGGTCTGAGCCCGTAATTCATCCCGAAATCTTCCGCTAATGTAGTTAGTATCCTGATCCCGAAGAATTCTGAATGGATACGAGTAGGTTCGGAGGTCCCAAGAGATCTGACGGTTCCGGAAATACGCCGGATGTTCACCGGATACAGCCTGACACCACCACAACGATCCGCCAACTCCCTTTCCATCCCAAGCTCCCCTCTTTCCTTTTATACGAATAACGTCTACGAGAAGCTTCTTGTTTCTCCAAGAACATCAGCTATGAATTTTACTCCCTGCAGGCGTCTCTTGCATTCCGTTTGCTTCGAAACATCACCGTTCCAGAGCACTTCCGTTAGGAAGAATACGTATCTGAACAAAGAATCTGCCTGGTATAATTCAAGTTATACAGCTAGGGATTAATTCACTTTTCAGGAATCAAATTTTTTAGACCAATTTCGAACTTCCTCGTATTTTGAAATCGTAGGTATTTCGTTGGTTACAATCGACTTCAAAGTATTTGGAGATAGAAAATCCGATATCACGATATCTCGATAACTCTCTGCAGGGTTAAACTATGCATGCAAACTGCTTATAACGTTCCGTCATGCTTATCGGCAGGTTTTTCTTCCGTTTCTTTTTTCTTTCTCTCTTCCTTTTATAGATTACGGTGCGGTGCCTTTTACCGATAGCGAATATATCGGAGTGGGCACCCTTAAATTTACTTTAATACGTATATCCGTATCGTAACGGAGTACCGCACAAAAGCCGTCTCGCTTTAGCGACATTATGTGCTAACTTTACAGGAGTCATGCTACCGGCCTAAGCCACTTATCGATTCAAACTCAGAAAATAGTGCTCCTGATGTAGGGTAGGCAAACTATAATACCGGCAACGGCCCCACACACAGATATGAACTATTCGCTGTTTATTATTCTTCGAAAAATTTTGAATTCTTCAAAAGTAATCTCTACCTCCTCGTCTTTATCGAGTATTTAACGTCGGCGCTTGAAGGAATCTAAATTTAATAGGATTATTGCAAGAGATGGAATTAATTCGCAGGTTTAAGCTCCGCTTACTCAGCAGATAAGGTAACTTGTTACGAAGACGATCTTATTGTTTCTAGCTGTCACTGGGGGGAACGTCCTAATCCATGAAGGAGTTAAAAAGGATTCCACCAAGGGTTTTTCACACACACACACACACAGTACCTGTGTCAGCTCACTGTCAATCTGGGGGGTAATTTCAAAACGATTGAAAGAAGTGGGATATCTTTTGGCTTGGGATCCTAATCTGCTCACTCGTGTTACTCCGTATGAAATTATTTTCTAAAATTTATTTTTGCTATGGCATACGACGTAATTTTGTTCTGTTTCATTCCGCACAAATCCCGTTGTTCATGACTGCTGTTTTGGTTGCATATCTTGAAGAGGGATTTCGAGGAACTGTGTTTTGGTTGAGAATTGTTTATTTTCCTGTAAATTTTTGCATTGCCTTTGTCCGTTCGAGCCTGAACACTCCTCCTTTTCCCCAGCTGATCCCCAAAAAGAGATACGTGCTTCGCGCTAAATCCAACCCGGAAATTGAGGGGCGCTGGCAATTAGTACGTTCGGGAGGGATACGGGATGGAAAGAACTGGTTCAGCCGTCTTCTCAAGCCGAGCTCCCGAGCTAATATGTGCATTGATTGTCAGGGCGACCTTAATACTCACGTAATCTCGCTGAGCCAGCTTAGCAAGAACGGCCCCCGCTCCATACCATTGTTATACTTCATATCGACAATGAATTTACATGATCCACTATTTTTCACAAGCATCGAACTGATCACTACGATGAACTCTGTCGTATTGTCAACCGAAGGCATTTGTACATCAGTGAACAAAACAATGTCGTGAGTATCTGTTATGTAGGAGAAATAAATTCATTCGAAATAGTACATAGATCAATGAATCTAATAGTTTGACTTACTTCATGATTCGAAATGGTGTCTGTCCTGCTCTGAAGCTCAACACCAAGTGCCCCAGTCTTTGTCACTGAGCTGGATACCCAAAGTGTTATCTCCGATTCCCTGTATTGTTAATATATTGTGCTAAAATCTGAACATTGACGGCGTTGCTAAGCCACCCTAAGTCAAAACTCGACTTATTTGATACTACGAAAAGTATTTTCTTCAATAATGATTCTTGTCGGAGGTTATGGAGAAAAAATTGAACGTGTTCGAATGAAACCAGCTGATGTAATTTGCGAGAGGGTTGTTTTCGGGCACTTAAGAAAATGGTTCGAAGGAAACAATATACAAAATTGATTCAATGCTCGGTGGAGCCAAAGGTCGATTACATTAGACAGAAGTGTGGGGTGTAATTTGATTACAGAAGAATCTTCAGTTTAATCAGACGAGGCAGGAGAGGAAAAGAGGAGTGGAGTGAGTGTGAGGCGTATAGAGGCACTTAAGAAACACCAGGGTGTTGTTATCCCCTGTCTACTCAACTAGCCCCTGGGAGAGTCCCGACCGAAACCCGGTAGAAACCCGCGGCAAAACCTCCGGAGACCCCAAGGAATACATCCCGAGGATCCGCGTTAACAATGACGAATCACTGCGCACTTTCACGTCGTTATAAGACGGCGAACGAATATCATGCAACAAATGGCTGTAATCACGTTAACCATATCTTGTACATTGCTGATGAATAAAATGATTCAGGTGTCTGAATCATTCCAAAACTCGCGTTTATCCCATGTTTTTGACTTGCTGTACTCTATCATCATCAGTTCAGTACGAGATCACCCAAAGTTGGAAGCCATTCTATTGACCACATAAAGGTAACGTTAAATATTTACATTCAGAGTTTCTCGTTGACAGATCATCTATCGACTAATATATTGAACTTTCATCAAAGCGCATATAAAGGTGACATGGTATAGGATAAAGTACCGAAAGATGTAATCGAACGAGTGTGATTCTTCAGGGTAGGATGAGTTATTGCAAGACTAGAGTTCTTGTACATGTATACCCATCTGCAGTATACGAATACGTTGGTATGTACGTATAAACATTGAGCACATGTATATTTATGTGCTGTGAGCTAACGCAATGTATCATCGATCGAACTATTTGTTTGACGACCAATTAGTACATGCAGAGCACAATGTGGGTCCGATATAATAACACTGTCCGCAGTTGGTGTGCCTGACCAGCCCACACCAGCTTCAACTGGTTCGTATCAGCGGATACCAGTTCGGGTATATCCCCAGAGTAGAGCGACCAACTAGAATGGACATAGTTGACTGCACCGTATTAATAAATTCGCTTCCCATACCGCGACCTATGAATCACTCGATTGGTAACGGGGGAGATTCTATTAGACTGATTAGTTTATGCCTCTGTGGGTCTACCCGTATTTATATGCTCTCAATCTTCTTTCGTATGGCAAACAGAATGACGGGCTCTTTGGTTGTTCACGTATCGAGACTTGACTTCATCCTTGACAAATATTTTCCTCGCAAAATACTTTGGCTCAAAAAGTTTGACCGTGAGCAAATCCTATGTATATCGAAGGATAGACAGGACTCTGTATGTCTAGATTTGCAGATTTCGGCAAATAGACAATCTAAATACGCAAGTAGTGTGTTTTCCTGTCTCTATTGTATTTCGTGTCTCATTTTTCATCTCTTATCACATGATTTCATTACGTCATTCATTTTGTACGTAATGCGAATTATATCGGGACGAACGGCGGATTGAATAAATCTTTTGATTGATGATTTCGAATTAAAGATGAAGCTTGAAAAGAGTTTGAGTTACGGTAGCGATTCGTCCTCCCGTAAGTAATTACGAAATTTAGGTGGAATCAAAAAATTGCAGTCTCGTGACCGTCGCGTCGTCGCGGCAGCTAGAATCTGATTTATTTCGTGGGTCTGATTTATGGCTTTTTGGCGAGCAATCTGCCGAGTCTCGGGGAAGATTTCCGGAGAGAAGGATTTCACGTTGGCCATCGGCACTAGCTACTAACAGTGATAGATGGGTCTTCCTGTTTGCACCTCGAACCTAACGGAGGACTTTCGATTCCTCACTTCCGCCAAGACACATGTTTTATTGACTATTGTTCATTCCACGATGAATGGACAATCAATTATATATATTAATGTAATCTTCCTAGCTACGCCCCTTCCTGAATTTATCACAATAAAATCCTCACGCGATCATCCACTGGGCAACCGACTGCTTTTTGGGAAAGTTAATTTATGCTGTTCTTGTGGGTGGTCTAGTTGTTATATTTCATGATAAATCTTATTGGAGAATTACTAGTTGTTGAGTCAACTCATCAGATAGACTTGAACAAAACTGTAATGAACCAGCATGTATGAATAGTCGTGCGCCGATGTTGGGTATACATTTTCAGACACCTTGACCGATATACTCAAAACTTATAACTGGGGTAGTCTCAAGTATCCCCCAACTTATACCCAGACCCGTGTCTCTGTTTATCCAAGGGTCGCAATGTCCTGCCCCAAAAACCATCCTTACCCGAAAAGTAAAGTTCACAGGATCCCGAAGTCCCGATACAGAATCTGCGCCTGAAACAATTATGAAAGGTAAAAAGCTTTTAGGAAGGGTGAAAATAAGGGTAAGGTATACAATGTGTTGTCGAGTCGGAAGAAAAATTACGTTCATCGTAAGTTGGAAACCGAGTGTGAATTTCAGTGCGATCCTTAGATTTATAGAGTCGTAGGTCCGGGTCCCAATTCAATTCCCTTGGAGCTACCCATATGTTATAAGTTTTGAGTAAATCGGTTAAGGCGTCTTGTGGTAGCTGGCCTTGCAAATTGTCATCCGTTAATTTGATTGAGTATTTTAGATATGTTGAGGGATGATCATCGAAAATCTGATTGCAAAAACGCTTTACAAAGTAAAAGTAGAATAAAACTGCGTTCGATTTTGGTTCATTAGGATTTTTTTCGATAGTTTAGCTCAGTTAGAATCAAAATCAAAGAGAGATTAAAAGACCAATAAAAAATGCATTGGACCAGAATTACAAGGGATGTTTTGTTATCATACGAAACCCAAATGACTGGCTAATGTTTTTCTCAAAACAGAGCTGAGTCTGTATAAAAATGTGTATTTTCAATTTATACGAGCTTTCGTTCTGACTGTAAGCCCCACTGAATCGTGCTCGACTGTTGAATAAAATTTTATTTACAAAGTATATAATGTATAAGGTCTCCCCGGCCCGTTTTCAGGGCGCGATGGTTCATCAGTGGTAATCAAAGCGTCGGCTTACCGTACTCCACTTTTTAATTACGCGAAAATAACATATTTACGAGATAATAAATACGTATCGTGTATCGCCGACGGTTAGCAGAGCTCTACGGCGACGTTATACACAGCCGCGTGGCGCGTGGGGCGTTCATCCGACTACCTCGGCTCTCAAAACTAGGTTCAAGTTACACCAGGAGAAGTTAGGGTGGCCATCGGCTCCCTTGGACTTGGTTCGGCCCCTCAGCCCAACATAGAGTCCTATAAATTAGGGAGGGGGCTAATCCCATCCAGCAGGAGTATGATTTAGTATTTGGTGGATGTGGATCCTGGATGTGGATGTGGATGTGGATGTGGATGTGAACGGGCAATGGGCATAGGATTCGAGCCAAAGCTTACCAGCGTTAACCGTGATGGGTTGCCAATGCGTGCGACTCCGAGTAGATATAGGAGTTGGTATGGGTACAGCTTTCGTCACGGAGTCTTCAGCAGAGCTCGAACGAATGCAAATATGAACATTATTCACGGCGTCGACGCGCTTCCGAGTTTCTATCCAGCTCGATGGGCGGGACAGCGGGACCTCTTCAACAACCTGTTATCCTGTGATATTATATATACAATTTCCCCACATGCATATGTATATAATATGTGGTTATTTACCAAATGAGATCATTTCTGGATCGAATATACATATTATAACATGTGTGTGAAAAGTATAGTCGGATGTTATAAAATCTACGCGATAAAATTCATGATATTAATATCGAACAAGAAACTCTTTACCAAGTTTCATTTAATCTCATTTTTGACCAAGTGAAGAGATGAGAACAGGTTTAATCGATTCGGCTAACGATTATTAACCAATAAGAATTAACTCAACGTGAAGAGCGCAAAGCCAACGACTATACGAGTCACTGGCTCTGCTTGAGGGTAATTGAAAATTTTAATTTGAATACGGATTCCAGGGAGAGGCTCTGCCCTGCTTCTTCATGAGTCGTGGTCATTGCAAACAAGACTTATTGATCTGGAGGTTGTGCTTGAGCGAGCA
This sequence comes from Ametastegia equiseti, assembly GCA_963989295.1. Classification (NCBI taxonomy): domain Eukaryota; kingdom Metazoa; phylum Arthropoda; class Insecta; order Hymenoptera; family Tenthredinidae; genus Ametastegia; species Ametastegia equiseti. The sequence continues at coordinate 12,257,691 of OZ022389.1, read as the reverse complement.
ACTGTTAAAGTCAGACAGCTGCCTTGCGAACCTGAGACCTGTAATGAAGAAACCACTGGGAAGTGATAATTATGCGCTGGCAAGCGCAGAGTGAAGAGACAAGAGAAAAAGATGAGGGGAAAAAAAAAATGGCGGCCCTTCACTGCCCACCCGAGTCTCGCCCATTTAAAACACCGTCGGCCGTCTCACTGCGTGCCAGATTAAAATGTTATGAATTTTAAGAGGAACTGTCTGCTCGAAGAAACTTACCCTAATCGTCTCCCGTCTCGCTCGAAGACGGTAGTTCCAGCTTTGAGATTTCAAATATACCAGGGATTTGCTTAGGGGGCTAGCCCGTCTTGGCTGGGAGGATTATATACAGTCCGGAATCATTCTTTTTCCAAAATACAATCATCTCATTTCGAAACGCTTTCTGCGTACCTACACTTGGTTCGATTCGACTCCTCCAGGATCGATCAGACAATTTCTTTTTGCACATCGAGTCATTTGCAAATAAGTAGAAACTGTTCAATTTATGGAAATTTGACATTACGTTTTCAATTTTTATTCTCCGCGGTCAATTTATTACGGCATGTCTTCTAAATGATTTGGATCCCAGAAAAATTGAAACGGACCAAGCTTACGCCTGAATTTGTGCAGCAATTTCCGTGTTTCTGAAGGCGATTATCACAATGAAGTGAACTTTGATAAAGAAATTAATTGATACCACACATACGTGATATGTGTGTTAAATTTTTCAAGCCTTGACAGATTTCTTCATTTTGAACAAACCCCTCTACACGTTTCAATGACATATCGGTATTTTCACCTGACAATGATTCTCTGTCGTACAGGTAGTCGTTACACCTAATCTAATACGTTTGAATGCACACCTTGATACTCATGTACCTAGGTATAATGTATTTATAGATGTTTTGAAAAATGTTGAAGAATTCTCGTGAGCCTCAGCAAGAGAATATTGCAGAAGCCTCGAGCGCTACCGATCCTTGCTGCATACATTCCCGACGGTGTATTATTCCAGCGCACTGGCCGAGCTGCGGATTTGCAACTATGTTATCGGATAGATTATATAGGGAGAACTTTGCTGGCTAATTCCTTAGCAAATACTTGGAAATAGCGATATCGTTGAGCATAATATATACACGTATACGTTGGGCAGAATGAAATTGGCCAGCGAAATCAGCTCGCGTATTCAAGGAACATTTCATTACAGCTGAAATGATTTTCCTTTGACTTTGAACAATCTTTGAAACGCGCTAAACTACGTGTGCAATTCGTCGATACGTTGTGTTAGGGATTCTCTTTCATTGGCAACCACCCTGTATCCTCTACTGCGATACCTCATTCGTGTAATGTCGCCGATATATACCATGGGGCTATGTCAGCGCACTCGGTAACTTTGTAAGGAGTCATTGAATTGGAAGTAAATGGTGAGATTCATTTCGTAATGGTTGTCGAAAATTATGCGCCATGGACGGGTGTGGGTGGTACATATCGAGGGTGCAGACGGGAACAGGGGTGGACTGCGTCACTAATATCTCGTACGAGACTAACAGTCCGCTGACTTCTATTGCCCACGAATTTACCTTTTTGCGAAAGATCGATGGGAGGATGTGAACCGAAATGTAGTCACGGTTCAATGACCTGTCCATCATTTCGAGGGTGAATGTGTACACAGTGGCAGAAATAGAAGAAAAAAAGAAAAAAAAATTGCCAGAGCTTTTGAATAGACGGTAAAAGGGAATATTCAATCTGCACGAACACTTTCGATCGTGTATAATTTTAGGATCATTTTTTTATCTTTAGTTAATTTTCTTCGATGATCGGTTTTGTTCATACATCGATTCGAATTTCACTCAATTGCGTTGGCGTTATATTCATTGGAAATACATCCTCTCTGAATTGCCAGATCAACTTTCCAACAACCATTCTGCTTTGTTAGATCATTTTTCAATCAAACTGCAAGCATACTGTCGTATAATTATCGCGGATAGTAATTACGAACGACTATTACCCATATAATACGATATATGCGATACCTATCGTGATCCTGATCGAAAAATATTCCACTAATTCAATCTACCACCGTATAGCAAGGATATACCTACAATGATAACCACAGTAGTTCCAAAGAAACAAGGGAGACGAATATAATTTGGGATGGTTCGACGTCGTCAGCGACCGGAATATGATTAAATGATCCGCTCCGTCCAGGACCAAAGAGAAGATGGATTTGTATCAGCCCCAAACCTTATTCTTAAGCCCTCGAACAGTCTGGCTTTAATTATAACGCACTGCGAGTCCCTTATGTCATTGATCCGAACGGACAGTTGAATTAATGTCACAGTTGCAGCATTAATATTAACGTCCTGCATAATTTGTCTCTTCTTTATCCATTGCGTAACACGTAAGTAGTGACAGGCTAAGATCTTCGAGGATATGTTGTTAGACAGTCCAGCAGTGAAATGTGGATTGTAAAATGAACCAAAATGGTAGAAAACGCTTGGTTTTCAATTTCAATCACATTCTCCACACGAATTTTCTCTATGACTATACGTACGATGTTTTAGACTAGTTGATCCTCTAGCCAGTGGAGAACCTATAGCTTGAGATGAAAAATAACTTCAAGCATCGCGCAATTAATTCTAGTATCATTTTTCATCTCTAATCTTCTACATGTGAAATGTGTGTGGGGTTCTAACGCCATCAATACTATCAACGTGACTACAAGACAAATATTATTTTAACCCTTCGTTCGGTCACGGTATAGCGATAACCCCGTCTTTACGATTCCTGCGGAATGAAGGGGCGTAGGGAGAATCGAGGGAAGGCAAGAAGAACCCGGACTAAATGAGTGATTAAAAAACGTGAAGATGGTGCAGTGCGGCTTCTTGGCTGCCTAACTAGAAAAACACGTGTCAAGGATGTGAAAAAAAGTTAAACAGCTCTTGAAAGTAGTGTTGCCTATACCTACGCATTTTTATTATGGTATTAAAACCCTGCACGTATTCCGATGCCCTTTTTTAGTTATATTTTTTTGCTCGTATCCTATTTAGGTGATAGCTCTGATGGGTTTGAGATTTTCGAACTATTAGAATTTGTAGATTTTAATTGAATACTTTGACCTACGCGGCTACTTCTTTGAGGCGTGAAAATAATTCTGTTCATCGGTATAAAGGAGAGATATCCCGATATTCCATGCTCTTTCTACGATAATATTATCTTGCTCTCCAAGAGAATAACGTATATTTCGTTCATTTTTTACAGTCCGATAACTTCGGCCACTACGGGTTTTAAATTTAATCTTTGACTCGGTGATTTTACCACTTCGGAATAACACGGTCTTCGTATATTGGGGGTTGAAGGGATTTCACACCGACTATCATATGGGGCCTAGATGTTTTTCCATCGATACGAAATACATGAGTTCATTCCTATCAGCCAGAAAAGTACGAGGAATCTACCCCCGCGAAATGGGACGACATAAATTTAATCAGCTCCTCTTGATTGTTAAGCAATCAACTTTCTCTCCGTCAGCCCTCTGTTTCCTCCGGAGTAATTTCGGCACCCCACAATTCGAACACGGGCGTTGAAATTGCTTGATTTGTCCAAATATAATCGGATGTATACACCTGACCAAACTTTACCTCATCGAAACATACCTATACTGCGTACAATTGTTCATACATGTAGCATGTATATTAGGCTGGAGTGAGGAAGGTCAATTTTCATGATTCGTATTCTCAAAGCGCGGAATAGTTGTGTCTTAGCATCACAGAAAAATGCGCTGAAGGAAAAAATTGACCATCGCTATCTTATGGGGTTTAAATGGAAGAAGAGCCCACAACAACCAGTTGGCACTAAGAAATTCATAAAAACTAACCGGATCACCCGATTTCAGCCTCTTGAGGCTTCTTTGAAGCGGACAGATTATAGTTTTCATATGATGTACTGTTATTGAAAATACCTTGCTCAGTTTTGAAAATGAAAGCGTCTGAAAAGTGGATTTTTGCCGAAAAAAACGCATTTCTCCCGAAACAAAACATTTTTGAAATGCTTGCATCTCCGATACCGAGCAAGACATTTTCAAGTTAACGACGTCATATCGAAGCCACATTCTTTTTGCTTCGAATAAGCTTCATAAGTCTAAATTCGACTGATTCTGTGAGTTTTCATGAATTTTCTAGTGCCAACTGATCTTTTCGAGCTTTTTCTGCATCCAAACCCCCATGTTGAATGAATCAAAATTTTGAGGCGTTTGCTCAGATAGAATATATCGATGGTAAATTTCTTTCTTTGACACACTACTTTTCAGCAATGTCAAGATGCAACTTTTCTGCGCTATTATACAAATAATACGATCCGCAAAAATGGACTTTCTTCACCTTATAGCCTGATGCATATCCAACCCATGAAAAATCCTCACGAATGAGTGACAATCTATATTGAGCAATAGTATCGTCAAGCTACAAAATCGGGGGTGGAAATTTGGCTTGACGATTTGTCATCGATCTGCATGAGATTGAAACGCGTTCGAATATATAGATTGAAGAGGAGAACGTGTGAAGCACCCTCGAAAGGAATCGACGGTGAAACGTCTTGAAGTGAAGAGATACCGTGAAAACAAACCTATCAATCAGTAGAGGCATGATCCCGCGAACGCCCCTAGTGAGTGTGGACGGTGACACAGGGGCACAGGGCGGGTTGGCTAAAAAGGGTATAGAGAGGATCGGACGCGCAGATGTCACACGTGGCGCTCATAATTCACGCGCTTGGTGAAGGTAGCTGGGGGATAATCTCATTCCCGTAGGGTAAGCGTAGGTATATATACATATACATAATGCAGCCCTGAACCGGTGTGGTGTGCCTGGAGACGTTCAGAGCAACGAATGCGAAGCCAGCCCGTCAATCTGTCTCCATGTACGTGCTACATATTTATTGTCGATGATATCTGTCTTCTTGCTGAACTTCAGAGGTTGACGGGCCAGCGATGCGTGAGTCGATTGCAGGGACGCCGCCTCCGTCTCCGTCTACGTCTCCGTCGTTCACGTCGCCGACGTCGTTACCGTCACCGCCGCCGACGCTCAGCCGCTTTCAACTCTCATGCCGAGGCTCAGCCTGCATCCGACTTAATAACTCATCGAAAGCTTGGATACAGTGACCCTTCTTCGTGTACAGAGTACGATGACGTTTCAGCCGACTGAAACCTTCGGAAGAGTACTCGCTTGAGAAATTACCGAGAAATCCCTCGAGTAATCCCAAAGAAATCATCGGAAGTTAACGACAAATCGTTGTGTACTGTATACATCGTACGAAAAACGATACACTCAAATGCGGAATATACTAACGATTCCTTATGATTTTTATTTTTTTTTATTTTTTCTGATCGCAAGTTTCAAAGAAGAGGCACATAATCGATTTGAGAACATTGAGCGATTCCCAACGGCTCCCGGTGTTCTCAGCAATTCTTATAGCGATCACGACTGACTCTGAGAACAACTACTAAAGTCTGTCTGCGATCCCTGTAATTTCCACTAGGTATAATTATTGAGCATCGATGCATCGGGTGCGTAGATGCACTTATATTTTCTGTGTGATTTCCAAAATCATCTACAGATAAGGAAAATCATCGAAAATCACCTCGATGACTTACCTCATGGTATCTGGGTGAGTAAATTTGCTGCAAATGTAACTGTGGCAGCCGTATGAATTCAAGAAATAATTTTTTGTCTCCAATGAATGTACCTATTTATCTATCTAGTAAGACACCAGCAGCACTCAGATACTCAGATATCGGTAATTAACTATCCAGGTAACTACTCGTAATCAGAATCACCTCTTTAGTTAACGTTTAAGTGGGCTTTGAAGGTTCGCCACGTCAGGTATTTCGACGTTACTGGATGTAAGCTCGGCTTGATGGTCACATTAGGTGACCGAGACGCGTTTATCTTTTATAGACGCGTTTAACGGCTGATAGTTTCGGATGCTCTTGAAGCCGCGATCGTTTATAGCTGTGTTTTCAATACCCTTTGTTTATTATGAGAGACATGAACACGATGATTCAACTTTTGAGGACTCGGTAAAATCAGTTGGGATATTTCTTGTACATTGAAATTATAGCTTGTAATGCTATCATCGTACCTCATAAATACGGTCTGTCTTTGAGTCGCCGGTTTCAAAAAGGTGTTTATGACAATTTCCCCAAAGATAAGAAGTTGAATCTTCACCAGATCACCGCGTTTGAACGTAGTACTGAATTCTCATGATCCTGATGTTAATTAATACAGAAACTGCTTTGACTCAAATCTGAATCAATGAACCAATCATCTGCAGTTCAGTCATTTGCAAAGTCAACATTTAACATTTGTTTCAAAAATATAGGCGGGAAGTTAGATGTCTGACCCAATGTGGTCAGTCAAATGATGTGCCGGTTAATAATTGTATTGTTCTCAATTACTGGAAGCCACGTCGATTATGGGCGGAGTAGTAAAATTCATCAGTGCAGGGGATCGATATATATCTAGATAATCATAATTCATCATAGATAGGCTAAACGTTGCCCGCATCGGTTGAATTGATGTTAGTGCTACCGAATCGTAGGGGAATCGAAGATCCTGCGTACTTTATTCTTTCATTCATGTTTATCAATAACACCAGTATTAGTACATTATGGATGGACTCAAATTCAAAGCACCACCGGTGAATCACGCAATGATTGATCGCATTCGTATATGTATATAACAATTAGTTCACACAGTCGGCAAAATTTCATACGTTATTAATTCATATTTCTACGGCTAGACGGTTACTGCCTCAGTCGCTATTCGCGATATTTGCTTTCAAAGGGCCGCAAGGAATTCTCTGCTATTTGGCAGCTGATCACGTTATAATATAGAGTCAAGACCTAAGGCTGCCAAGACGCTCCATGTCCCATTAGTAATCTTAATCTACATGTACACTACTCAGCACAGTATTAGCTCGTCGTCGCGGAATTCAACCTAATGAGCAATAACGAAAGCTAATATACTCCGCTGCAGTTTAGATTCGTTGGTAATATCATACAAGCACGATTTATAGCATTGCACAGCCAAAAAATGGATGTAAAAATATATGAATAAATAATTTTTTGATTGCTATTACTGTACGTATAAAATCGGAAACGATTCCAGTTTAGAAGAAAAGTTTTCTATCGAGCGTATAGCGGAGAACTGGATATCGGGGTAAGGGCGAAGGGGTAAGGGGAAAGGGTCGGAAAGGGACGATTCATTAATAATTCAGACGGTCAAGCGGAATTAGTGGCGATTCTGCCGAGAGAACAGCTCTCTTCGTCTTCGTGAGTATCGCCGAAAAACTTCTCGCCCGCACCGTCCGTTGCTATGAATTATAGATTTGTGAAGGTTTCGAGTATATAGGCGTCCGCAACGCGAATAAAAGAAATAAAGGAAGTCCATACGGTAAGAAGAGTTGTAGTTCTTGTTTTTCTTTTTTTCTTTTTCTTCTTCTTTCTTCGTCTCTTTCATCGTGTTAAGGGACAACAAACCCTGGTGCGTATACCTATATTTATATCTAACATCAAACCAGATGAACTACAAAAAATATTTATCGGTTCAGAAAACTCTCTACACCGTTGTCACATAAAATCTTGAGACAGTAAAATTTCAACGATCCCAAATTGTCGCCTTGTGCCACTAAAGTTTGAATGACTCGTAAAATAAGACACGATCTACACGGGACCGGTTATCCGGTGCGAGCTATGCATGGTATGATGAACAAATACACATGCACGTGAAGTAAGTACATACACACACGTTTTCTTCACATCAAAATCTTCGAAATCACGTGACAGAAGATTTCCAAAAATTGTAGAATCCACCGTGTGGGTGGGCCGAATCCAAGATTATACTTGACGGGGTAATAATTCACTTATTCATTTATATAATCTCATGCGATGCATTATTCAGGAATGGCTACCGTGTGGCACTCTGATCTTCAGATTCTGGATGATTTGGTCTTCGGTATCGGTTTTGAAGTTATGAAAAATATCACTAATTTCGTCGGGTAATGATTTCTCCCCTTATATATATATCGCAGCCGGTATGACGTTGCAATCGAATAATTTCGTTTTATGATTACAAAGAATCTATTGGCCTTTCAAAAATGATGAATTCCAAATAAGAGAACGCAGCGATGTCGAGTCGTTTCGTATGCAAGCTGTGAGATCTAATCACAGCAATCCACAGCCGTCCGCTGGATTATAGGCACATGTCATGTACGGGGTGTCTCGTAAGTCTCCGAAAACTTAATCCTCTTCCACGCTTCTTAATTCACCGTATATAGGTATATAGAGATAAATCAGATTTAATCGCGCTCCGTCCTGCACCCGTTCACTCCGTTCGATGCAATTTTCTGCTTGACGAATTCGTTATATGTTTCTTCTGCATCTTAAGTCGAACGACATTACGCCCATCGCCGGATAGGATAGGAAGAAGTGAATGCTTATTAACATTTTTAACATTACTCATCACGCGGGTAGGTGCGTTGAAACCAACGCCCACGCAATTCAAAGTAATCATTATGAAATATGAAATACCATACGTCGTCCAAAAAGTATTCATAGTTCAACGACTACTAGGATCACAATTTTCATAACTCGTTGATCATAATTTTTGTTTTTATCGGATGACCTATGACGATTTACTACCGTTTTTCAGAATGAAAAGTGTTGTGCCTACTTTTCAATGACAACTAAAACACCCGGTATAGTTTGTGAGACTAACTAGCCAGTTTGACTGACGCATACCATACAGTCAGTTAGTGTATAGTGTCGGGGCGATGGTGTCCAAATGGTCGAGGATCCCGTGAGAGGAGTCTAACCTCAGCGACCTTTCATGGCCCGCATTACAACTCTACACTAATATTTACACCTATGTGTTGTTTCTTGCCGCCGTGCAATGTATTGTCTTGATTTGAAAGGCAAACAGATTTGATATCGAACCTACGGACTGCTGTTCGTTATGATTCAACTTCAAGATACGGGGCTGTAAAAAATTCAAAAACATGTTCTAATTATTTTTTCTGATTAAATATTGCTTGCGGAATCATTGATTTTCATCACTTCGTCATTCTCCCTACTTCCATGATCACATTCGTCAATCATTCAAAGACGTTACGTTACGTAGGTAGGCAAAAATAAATTCTTTCAAGTATTTCGCGAATAAAGGTCCGGACCATGAAGAACGTATGGATTTTTCCCATGCGAAATCGTTTGGCTAAAAATACTACGGTGATGTATTTCGATACTTGAAACACCGCGGCGGCATAACATGGTGGAATTTCTGGACCCGCGCGCGGCTTCTCGTATCTTGAAAAAACACGGGGAAGAAGATTCCCCCTGTGACACGAACCACTGTGTGGGCCACAAAACACCTGGATTCTAGGGCTTCGGGGACTGTATAGAAGTAATGTAGCCTCTCAAGTAATTGAGGTGGACAGAATTTGATCGGTTGCAGCGGGGGGTAACGCGGCCAGCGGGATGCCCAAGAAACCAGCGGGGGTTCGCACCGTTGCCCTGTCAGCCACGCACGTCACCATGTCGATGGGTTTCGTACATTGCCGATGGTGATGTGATGGCTGACCAAATACCGTAACCCGTTATTTAATTGTATCATATTTGTAATTGCCTATATATCCAATCACCATTGCAACTGTGACATATAGCTTACGATTAGTACAGCTCGGATGGGAACCACGACGTCGTTACACAAATTCAATGTTCCCTTCCACCACGCGATATGAAACTACTCGCTCGTATACGAGAAATGCTTGACACTCGTTTTTTGACTGAAGAAGTAAGACCGATGGTTTCCTTTAACCTCGAGGCTTAGCCTATTCGCAATCGTAAGTGATTCGCACGTTGAGCTTTTAATCAAGCTTTGCTTAATCTTACCTCTTATTGCTGTGAAAAAATACCTGTCTCGATTGAATTAATTTTGCTCACGGACTTTCTCGGGCTTAGGAACACCCGTCGAGTACAGGGTAACTGATCGATTGTTGTTATTATTCTTAGAACGGAATGTCGAATTCTGAGATACCTCGGCACGTTTTCAACCACTGAAAGCTCCTTCGTCCATGAGGGGTCGTCTGACATTTTGCACGCCGTATGTCAGCATCCCGAGTATCTCGTTCGATCAACGTTTTTGGCGGGTGTCCGATAATCGCGAACGATGAATTACTCCGAATACGTCAGGTAGAACAGTCGTACATGAAAGCGGTGAAAGAAATAGCATAAAGGAAACTGCGATGCAGTAAAACTATTCTACTGTAGGTATCACGAGCTCACAAAGTGTCAAACTGAAAAAGCTCTCTCTACTGCGACTAGCGGGTATCAGGACATTTCTTTCCCGCTTGTCCGAGTCTTGGAGATGCCCAGAAGATGGATCGATGGTACACCTTGGACACGAGGTTCGACCAAGAATCGTCCTTGCTCTTCCACGGGGACGAAGTGACCACTCACTGCGTCTTCCATCTGTAATGTATGCGCATGTGTTAACATTCTAATGTCGCTGCTCCACTTTCACGTATATATGTCTCGCGTTGAATGGAACATAATAGGAACTAAATGTTTCGAGCATGTCCCCTTCATTTGAACGACACTTCTCACGCACGATGGACTCCGTAAGGAATAAATCTTAAGGACTGTAGAAGCGAAATTTTTCAGGTAGGTACACCTCATGTGCTAGTCGAGTCACTGAGCGTGTTTCGAGAGTCAAGAGTCGTTTGACGTCCTCGAGTCTTATAATCTGCTCGTGATGATGTGTGTTGGTTGTGGCTTCCATGTGCACAAGAAGAAAGGCACTCCACTTTACTGCAACCCTTTCAATTTCCAAGGCTGTGCAGATACTTGGCCAGTTTCAACTCTGTTTACTCTCATAAAGAGTTCTTGGGTCCGTCAAGGGAAAAGATGCAAACGGGCGGCCGAAACTGTTCATTAAAAGTATAGCGCTCCGAGCGAATCTCAAAAAGACTGACGTACTACAAACACATACTTACCTTGGTTAGATGTAAGAGTTTCGTATGAGCGGTGAGAAAGACAGTCTTGTACGGGGCGGTACCTATGATCTTAAAAATAATGCAAAACCTTCGGTGGAATAATAACAATAAAGACAATCATTATTACCGTGACTTTTTAGTCCAAGATTACTAAGCGTGGAAAGAAGTAAATCATTTTTAAGTGCACGACATTCAAATGTTAATGCTTTACTGCTATTGTAGCTTGGCAGTACATACCGATTGCACTGTAGTATCTTCAGTCAAATATGCGCATCCCTTCGTGACATTTCTTACGCTCCTCTTTCTGTTGTCGATTTTTCTTGAAAGTGTTTCTTTAGCGTGAGATCGATCCTTAGGTATATATATATATACAACAATTTTCGATGTGAGTTTCGATGACATTAGTGGTTCCTGTGACACGTCAATTCCGCGTGGAATGAAGTGTAAGTTTCTTCTTATGTTTATTATTATTTATGAGTTTAGTAACTATATGTGAACGTGTAAATCTTCGATACGTCACTTTAAGTCATCGTCAAGTTTATTGAAGTGAATTGCTCCTTTTGAAGTTGTTTTCCAAAGAAACTGCAGTAGCCCGCGTACCTACCCACGGCACACGTGTAGTTTATTACAAATGGAGCGTGGACAGCCCCTTAGCAGGAAGGCGCCTACCCGTGCTAGATGTACTAACTTACTATGGAAAGAACGTGCTTCGAGTTAGCTAAATGTGTTTTGCTAGAAATGTTTGATTTTTTTTTCTCTATTTTTCTCTTTTCCAACGTTCCGTTTCGAAGAGCACAGGAAGCATATTAGTTACTGTCTCGACTTATGGCGTCTGCGTCGCGTGGCTTTAAAATGCAGTTGCTCGTACTCATCGTCGGCTTTACCCGATTCAGGCAGAATTCGAAACCAAAAATGCTGAATTTACGTTTCTTGACGATTAACAGGCCATAGCTGGATATCTGAAGCAGTAACTTCACGTACTCGATACACATAGTTGAATTGCGCAAGAATTTCACAGATTCTGGTACAGTAAATTTCAATGATTTCACGGAAGAATACTGTAGTACCAGGGTCCGAATCGGTCACACCCAGCGGGTGGTAATTAGATAATTAGCTGAAGCCCCGTACACAAACGAACTTTTGTACTCCGTCTAGGACCACCGTCGTGGTAACGTTACTCGTTCCGCTAGCTTCCATATTCAGATGCTTCCTCTGTCCACTGTCCATAAATATTTATGCGCATTCAACGTTCCACCATGGAGAGGAATTCAAGCTGTCAAGAGGACCGCGAAGACCATGGCAAGGGGGTGGTGGTGAGGTGCCTGAGTTATGTGGACTTGAGTTGACCGGTATTGTCTCGGACGCCTAGCGTCCGCGCAACCGTGACGTCGTACTGTATACATGGATTCACACTCACCCATATTCATCCACACGTGTACAATTGTATGTGTACATAAATGCATGTGTGCATGGAAATATAACACGACGAGAACGGATATTACCCATTGTACCGCACCACGACGACATCTCGAGCAAAACCTAGATACTGTTGGGTCCATATAAAGGCTGTATCCCTCGAGGGAAATCCTTAGCAAGAAATCAACAGGTGGCCGGTGTCTCTTGAGAGGAGCCATTCTTTAGCAGTCCGTGCTGTTTGGGTGCTGAACCAATACGTCGTTGCTGATATGATTTCGATCGTTTGAAGCCTAAGAAATGTGAACTGAGGTGACTGGATGAAATTTTGCGTTACTTTCAGCTTTTTTGTTATCAGTATTTATCAGTATCTCAATTTCTAGACTAGATCTGTTCTCTAGGTGGCAGTGAAGCACCTAAAATCCGTGTACTCACTTTAATGCATCTCATCTCTGCTCTGGTCTCGCGGTGCACTAGACTTAGAGCTTGGAGCTTGATGAGCGTCGAGGAATAACTTTTACGATGCTAGTCGTAAAAAGCGCCTTACCCTTCAAGTGAGGAGCTGCAAGGTGGAAGTTTGAAAGGTTCCGGACGTTTCATTCGCACGGAAGACGATAGGTAATAAACTCGTCTGCCCAAATAGTCTGAGACATACGGTAACCTCGTATGGTTACTTCGAGACAACGGGCGAATAATGCGTGTAATCGGTATTAATATCACGCATCATTTAATACGTTAACAATGCCAGACGTCCCTCGATATTCCGTTTGCTCGTCTCTACGTCTGGCCGTCCCACGTCATACCGGAAACTGCTGGTTACCAGCGTGTAATGATACCTTTCCGATAGACGATGGCATTCCGTGAATTTAGTACGTGATTACCTAAGTAAGCCGAATCTCTCCGGGTTGATAAACATTTCTTTCTACCATAGCCTGTTACAACATTCCAGTTAACAGATTACTCTCACAATTATCAGACCAGAGAAGGCGACTGTTATATGAAGTTGTAATTCATAGCTAAAATCAACATATAATCAAATCATTGCCTTGAATTAATGGGATTACAAAAAAATTACGTATCGGTATTCTACGAGGATGGGATCAATTTGTATCGGTGAACATTTCCGTTTCAATATCGTGTCCAATTATAGCGAGTAATAATGATGAGAATGATTCCGCAAGCCATACGCAGAAATTGAAAGCAGCATTCGACATGTAAGAAGTGAGTATCTTGACGTATGTTTTAGACTGTTGAATGATTCGAAAACAGTTTGACGTTTGTTTGATCTTCGATAACAGTCGTTCGTAGAATGAGTTTGCGAAACTGAACAAAGAGAATTTAGGCATTGGCCGCTCCTCAATTGTTTCCGCATAACTAGTTGACTACGAGTGTTTAGAAGAGTGGATTTGCGAAAAATCAATATTCATTTGAACTGAGTAATCTCTGTGGTTTGACCTACTCTAAAACATGCCGAAGATAGTTACAAGTGAGAATTCTCGGAGTCGCTTGTTACACCTTATCAATGAGTTGAGTAGCTTCAACTACAGCTGAAGGATTACCCTGTGAAAGTGGAGACCTGAGTGCAAATTCAAGTCTGCAAATAAGTCGTGCTTTGCATCGGGAATTCATTTCGAACCTCGTCTAAACCTGCACCGTGGTCATTGACTCTGGGGGAAAAAAAAACCAAGCATAAAAACACATGCAATTATATCCCAAGTCTCGTTCTCGGGATTACAAAAACTTAATACTGCTACTTCAAACTAGACGTCGCCACAAATTCGGATGTGAAAAAACCAGACCGCAGTCAATCGTCTCTACGCTACCTCTTCTATAAATGCCGCTTTACGCTTGCCAACAAACGAGAATGAAAAGACTACGGAAGTAATCGAAAAAGAATGTAGGAGTTGGGCAATTCCACTTCGCAGCTAAGCCAGATCAGGATCCCAAGTTGCGAAGAGATTGTCGATTTTTTTATTTGTTCAAGTTGTTCATAGCATCCCATTGTATTTGATTTACTTCATTTTATTTTTTCGTATTGTGGAGCTGAAAAGTTTGGGGTTATGCAAATACTGAGCATTTTACTGAAGAGCTTACACGAGAGGTAAGACGAGATCAGAAACCGCCGGAGTTTGCATGAGCGGTAAAGAAATGATAATCATACATACTGACAAGCATATAGGTACCCACACGCAAAGTAAGGTACGGTCAGACATTTTTGTCTCTCTCTGTTCCCAGTATGTCTGAAAAGAGTGAGGAGGGTTAGGGGAAAATCAGACCATCTCACGCTCGACTCATGGGTCAAGCGTCAAGTGTTGACACCTACACTTAAAGATTCAAAAGAGGTTAACGAGATGATTACGAGTCAAAATGAGTCGACGAATGAAAAATAGAAGGAGCAAAAGTTAATGGAATTTCATTTTCCAGACACCGATCTCATAAGAACAACAAGAGGGACTAAGAAGAATATTTAACGAACAATTGAGGCTGAAGCACATCAATTAATTCCATCACCAACAGGCAAAATGCAGAAGCCATAGGTATATATAAGTTCACCATCGATGGTACTTAGAAACTAATGCACATGCGCTACTATGGCATATGCCTTATGTGCCTATGGCTTACCTATGGAGTTCCGTGTGCATCGGCGTTTACTCCGATTGAATGTCGTTCAAAAATATTTCCATATGACAGAATCAGTTGAACGTCTTCGGATTTAAGGTGCTACGGAAAAAACGAATAGAATTCCAGTCAGGTTCATATTCCTTACGTAAGCTAGGTTAGATTCGAACCGACTTGTACCATATCGCCTAAAGAAATGAATATTCGTGACACTGGAAATGTTTTTATTTCTGTTCGTTTCAAAACGCTTCTTGCATCAAAAGTGTCTGGCTGCTGTATGGATGAGATCCTAGAAGATTTATATCGGCTCATCAGAATAAGATCACTTTTTTCATGAAAGTAATTACTTGATAATTCTTGTGGAATAATCATTTTAAGCACCCTTTGAGGTAAGTTCGTTTGATAGTTGAATTATTGTGGAAAGACTCGACGGATGATAGGTTTTCTTTTGATTATTCTCAGAAACGAATTTTCAGGAGATGTAGGGTACCTACCTACCCGTATACATGTATATTCGAGAGTGTCTGAAGATAAATAAATTGTAGAGTTAGGGCGGACGACTTTTTTTCAGGATATAAAGGCCGCTGCGGAAGTGCGTGGGAGTGTACAGAGCAAATACGTTACGATCTATATTCGTGCCAACGCACAACGCGATAATCCATGTGCTTGCTAGCTTGCGATGGCATGGATACTTGTATGCCTGGCCGTGGGCGCTCGTCTTGCGCTAACACATTATTATAACTTCGTGTTTATTTGACTCTTGCGCTCCGGGGGAGGATTAAATGAAATTGTTATGAATTTTTCGAGACTACTTTCCGGAGGCTCTGCAGTCGAGAATATCTCTGATTTTGTTCCAACCGTTCGGATTCAAGTTCAGAAATCATTCTTCTCACCGCGTCTCTTATGTAACCATTAGACATTTGGCTGAATCAGTCAAGATATTTCACTCTAGTTCTATCTTCTATGATTTAGAATTCATATATTGAGCTGTGAGTCGTTCAGTTAACGAAATCGGCTGATTCAAGGCAATAACTTGACTTTAAGTGGCCGAAAAAAAAAAAACGCGCGAAAGAAATATTGTCAGGACACAGGATATTCGAAAAGATAAGAGCAAGACTGGTAAACGAGTGCATACGTCGCCATTAGGCAGTCGACTGTAATGAAAGAACAAGAAATCAAGAAAAAAGTACGGAAAAGCAGCGATAATAACATAGAGCGGATGCTCATCTCTCCCGCTTTAATAGAAAGATCTCGAAGGACTAATGATAGTACCGAGGCCGTCACCCCAGTTATACGAGGAATATGGAAACGCCCGGGGGCAAGGATGCACGCCTCGACACGACAGACGGACGAATCTCTTCAGGCGATATGTGATGACGAGATGAAGTGGCCGGACGTTTTCTTTGCTCGATTAACTTCGCTAACAAAGTCAAAAACCAAGTTGTTATAGCCTCTGGTCCTTTCGCTCCTGATTTTCATAGCCACGCAAGAGTTCCACTTCAGGTTTAAAGAATTTTGGGGATTTAGTCTGCGCACTGATTTTTGGTTATCAGTTAGAGTACCCTGTATACCACTTACTTTCACCTAACACTTAACGAATTCAACCCTCGTGTGAAAAATTACCATGTAATTAAATATTGAATAGCCATACGTTACATCGTCGTTAATTTTAAATTTAATGTCTTCGATTTATTAGCCCATAGAATGGGAATGGCCTGAAATTGAGGGCCGTTGAGTAACGCGTTTGAATTTGAAATTTCAATTTATTACAAGACGCTGATAATCTTGAACTAGAAAAATTCACGTCAGTATACCCACCTGAGTTATACTAACGAGGTGCGGTATTTATTTTCCATGAATCTTATATCCACGCGAGAAGCCGAACACCGCCGACACCTTCTAAACTTCGATAGAAGTATCGATTACTGAATTAGTGCTTGAATAATATTTACTTCACCAACAAAAGTGGCGAAATTTCTTCGAATCCTGAGTGACAGCGTCATTAATATAAACTCAAACCATCGCGGCACCGACTCTGTACACATTCATCAAAGATTTAATTGATTTTTTCGATTTCTCTGATATCTGATCATCTCAAAACGCGGACGTTAGGCTTCTACAGAGGAGGATATCCTGGCTTGAAGTTTTTCTCAAGCCCGAAACTAATCAGTGTTCATTGTCGAGCTATTCGGGAAACAGCCAAGGAAGTCTAGACACCAACGACAGCGAGCAACGACGACATTCTCAAAAGTAAAAAGCTGTTTCGAAAGTGACATCAACGTTATCGTCAAAATTCACAGTAGCGGGTTGAAGGTTGCCAGCAGGAAGAAGCCTTCCTTCTTGGCAGGATATCTTCCTTCCTGAGCCAGAGTTAAATTAAACATACTGAAATCGTTTCAGATATTCGTTGAACTTAGTTTCTTTGACTGAGCCATAAGCTTTAACGCCTCAACGAGCTTTTCCCATTTCTTTTCCTCGCATAATTTAGGGGAACAGCTTTTTTGCCGGATTTCGTTCGCTAGAATTATTATCTAATCACTTATAGTTGGGCAATAGATTTTTCAACCGAATACCTCGGTATAAAAAATTATTTGAACATCATCCCATCATTTTTCCACCCACAAACGTTTGAATGAAAATGGATGTATAACTCAGAAGATTTTGAAGGGTTGATTATCAGTTACCCTCACTCACAATTAATGAACAAGCTAGAGCAGGTGTTGGAGCACACTGATGTAATAAGGTGAACAGTTTGAAGGGCTCAGAAAAACCTTTCTTCTTGCGATGTTTTAGCCTGCTGACTCAACGATCTGACGTTGATTGAGCCTCGTGTCTTGACAGATTTCGTAACGTGCGTCTGGACAACCGGAAAACGGAAGCGTAATGTCTCATCGAATTTCAAAAGTGAGACAGTCAATGTCAATCGTTCTATACTACAGCGCCAATTAGAAGCCAATTATCATCATCACTTTTCTCCAACCGATTCGAAAGATGTTTCCACGACCGATCGAAAAACCTGGCTCCAAACCAACGGAGAATGAATGGCAAGATTCTTACGATTACTGATCGAAACGGATAGTTTTAAAATATAGTTTGGCTAAGCTAATAAGTAAGTCAATTTTACGAACCTGTTCGGGGGGAAAATTTGAGGTGTATGTAAATCGAATATGTGTTGAGGATACGTGGGCGTGCGCAGGCGTTGGGCGGGCCTGCTAACTCTAAAATTCTCGTAACTTTTAACTGTTAACTGTTCAAGTGTTTAAGTGTTCCCGTGTTAAGGGCCTCTAAACCATGCGCTAATTTATTTACCATAAAATTTAATTGATGTCAAGGTGATCGCACGGTAGATGGCAAACGCAAAAACGGCAGTCGGTCAAAATCCAGCTTCAATCCTATGCATACTTAAGTGGTGTCTGTTATGAAAAAGCGAAGTATTTGCAGCCAATCAATTCTATAATGGTAAATCCAATTTGCAGACTCCGTATGGCGGTATGCCTCCTTCGTATAGACGTGCACTATAACAAAGCTATGAATCATCTTCTGGTTGTCATTTCGAGTGAATTATGAACTACTGGTACTCTTAGGCTAGAGAAAACAATTATTATATTCTCCTAAGTATTTTGAAAATTTACACATGCTTAAGTTACAAGGTGGGTTTTGTGGCGGATACATGCAAGGGACAAACCGTCTTTGATTGGCTACGGTTAGACGTACAAAAGCCTAAAAAGGGTCAACGGTATATCATCTTTAGAAAATGTCACAAAAAACTAACAATGGCACTCCAACTGTACGATGAAATATTGAAATACGCGGACAATTGACCTGCCCGCACATGCCTGACGAATACCAGACCTAGAAAACACACTCGACAATGACAAAATGAATCACACGATGAATCAAAGAATTTTTTTCAGAAAGTTTTGTCTGAGAATCGCCTATATAGTTCCTCCATGTAGGTAACACAGTGGTGGCATGAAGAGCTTGTGAGGATGAAACAAAGTTTTGTGCAGGTGATGAATAATAATTAATTGAAATTCGCTCGAATATAGTTTGCGTTGATGTTATCTATAACTTGAGCGTGGATGCTAGCAATAATGTGTGCAATTAACAAGAAGTATGTATGAACCGTTAAGTTTGTTTTATGTATTCCAGAGATTAAATTCCCAAGCATGCTAAGGGATAGACAGGTACCTATATGAATACAATTAAGAAAACTTGTTTTCACTATTTTTCGCAATTAAAATTTAATTGAAAAGCTGTAATTATGCGGGAGGATTGAATGTACGGAACCCGAAGCTCTCGCCTCTAATTCCGGATGGAGTGAATTACCAGTACAAGTTAACGTTCAAGTAGTCATTATTACAAGACAACATCTACACATCGCTTCGGTTCGGCGAGCTGTTCGTCTTGATAAACACAAAATATCGATCTGCATCTATGTAGATTACACTTTCCTCGAATCCGTCAGCTTCCGAGTATCGCCGCCAGTTCACAATCAAGAATTTCCAACAACTCCGGAGGAACCACGTTAGTACGCTACATACCATATATACTCAACTATAACTGAGAACCCCTGATGGCTAGTACCCATTAAAAAGGGGGCGTTCTAGAAACCATCAGATCCACTCTCCCGTCGAAGCTTGTCCATCATTACATGATATAGTGCTTTGCGTCCAGAATCACGTGACTAAACGCAATGGAGTTGCACACACATCTCATACCGAATCTATGTTCAGCTAAAGGTATGTACACGTTTCCAAATCCCCAAGGTACGTAGTTAGCTAAGCATACATGTCAGTACGCGATGTACATAGCCTTCAAAATGTAGCAGGATTCCATAGATGGATTTGATGGGTTCACCTACACGTATTATGTATGTATAGTACATGCCTTTAACCACTTCAAAAGTGGTGGATCATGTTTCTCGGTTACTCCGAAAGATGTTTGTTCTTCGTATAGATATATGTGATATTCACCGGTGAGTGAAAGATTCATTGGACAAAATGATCGTTAGTCAGATCGTTAGATCGCACATCTGTTAGGCAGCAGGTTAATGTCCATACAATTCGACTGGTATCAAGATAGAAATAAATATTTCTCATAACTGTCTGGACAATTGTAACTATTCCATAAGTGGCATGTTGGATTTGTATGTTAGAGATTCAACCTTGTTGCCCAGCACCTGCTTATTATAGTCCTGTGAATAGCGAATGATCAGTTGTATAACCGTGCCGGAAGGGTTAGAGGGATATAATAATCCCTATGGTGTATCATCGTTTCAGAGTAATTCTCTGTATTGCAAATTCAGATTCTTCGTGACTGTTACATTTATCTCATATGGACAGAGGTTTTCCACGACGTTGCTCATATACTATACCTACATATATGCATAGGAGCATTAATATTTATGATATGCTGATTCCTCGCAAACAAATCCCACCCGATCGAATCTGTACCTACATAAATACTTGTTGTAATTTCATGTATTCACGTTGCCGATGTTGTATATATGTATGTATATATGTATAACGGTTCGATAACCGGGCTTCAATAATTACTGAACGAATCCCTGCCAGCTCACTCCACCTCAATCAACTTCGGTAGCCAGTCAGGGGAGCGAAGATCGAACAGAGCACCAGGAAGCCTAGGAGCAGAGAGGTGGACGTGTCTTAAATCGAGGGAAGCAGAGGGAGGTCTTCTTAGCTCTACCCAATCATTACCAGGAGAGGCCTTTACAAGTATCAATATTCACATACCTGCGGCTGTATGCGTATGCAAGGTGCACAATCTGTGTATATAGATATAGCTACACCTTGTTCGAACCTACCTTGACCATTCCACGGTATATAAGTTGGAAAAATAAGAAGATGCCTTGACCATAGGGAACGTACTGAGACATACCGACCTAGTAGAACTTTGAATCCTAGATATCTCGAGTGTCTGGCCGTGGGCAAGGCACAATTACCCCTACCCTCCTTGCCGATGGGGGTCTTTTCAAGAGTTAGCTCACATCTATAATTACATACAATTACCAGTCTTTAATTACAGGGTGAAGACCGTAAAACAAACATAGCCCCAGCGTAGTTATTACATAGAAATAGTATCTATAGGTTATTTTATTAGCTGGCTTGTTTCAGGCTCGTTTCGCTTTCTTTATTTCCTTTTATTTTCCGTCCCCCCTGCACGATCGATATGCTTGCGGCAACTGACTCTTTTTCAGATTCAAGGTCATCCCGAAACGCCACCCGTCGCTATCCAAGACTAATTGTTCAACTAATTTAGGAATCCCCTCGTGGCACCCTATCAGTAGGACTACGGTCCATGTTGGATGGTAATTGGATGGACAACCTCGTGTCACTCAAGGCTGCTATAGAGCTACTTTCAATGTCCAGAAAGCGAGATAGAGATCGAGTTTCTATCTTTGTTGATTATATCTTTCTGATTTCTTTCGGTTCAATTTCACGCGATGTGCAATCGCTTAGCGTGTTCACGTAAATTCATTTTCATATCAGTGCACCGTTGCCTGCCCGCACACAGCGCAACTGTAAAATATAAACGCGGGCGTGCCATCCACGAAACTTGAGGTACAAAAACCGTTATGATATTCATACACGTGCGACGCGAGATCGTGGTTCAAGAA
Source organism: Ametastegia equiseti (assembly GCA_963989295.1). Taxonomy (NCBI): domain Eukaryota; kingdom Metazoa; phylum Arthropoda; class Insecta; order Hymenoptera; family Tenthredinidae; genus Ametastegia; species Ametastegia equiseti. The sequence goes on along the minus strand of OZ022389.1, from coordinate 12,235,970 downwards.
ATTCCAAACATGTCCACGAAATCCTGCCTGATGATCATAGATATTCGAGATAAGTATCAGATTCGCTTCTTGGACTCACGCAATAACATAGCAATTTCGAAAATTGAAGGATATAACTATGCATTATAGCTATAGTCAGAAAAACGATGTATGAAATGCGTGTAAGGGTACGCATTTCGAAAAATGCTAGAACTGCTCTTTACTGTCGACAAACCATGTCCAAGAGTTGATTTCAGAATTTTGTGAGGATATATATGTTACGCTTTTTGTGATCGTAAATTCTCACTGTACCTACCGATGAACGGAGTTATCGTTCCTTGAATATACACATGGTCAACATGATTTTTGTTCAAAACATATGAGTAATCCGGACAAGAGTAAAGAGTTTCGAAAATCATTGTGATTTTGAAAATTTCGACTGAAGCTAGCGTACTTATCAACGCACGTCCTGAACTTTTTGCTTCAAAATTTCTGATCCATCCTTCATCATTCAGCCTGTTTATATTCTAAACTTGTCATCCTAGATCCTATCCTAAAATATAGTGGAAGAAGAGTTCAATAAGTTGTGGGTCCAATTGGGCTAAAAGAACCAATTCAAATTCATAAATCTAAATAAAATCAGTCAGCTTGAAGATAATAGAAAAGAAGGAGGGCAGCATATTTGGGTTCGATGACAGGCAGAAGTCGGGATAGACACACCGATAAGAAAGTGGTTCTGACGAGGTTCTGTTTGCTCGTCATTGTGATCATGTATGAGAAAGACCTGAATATTCGAGCTTGGTATAGAAGAGACTGAACTTTATTACCCACGAATGATTTCCACGGGGAAAAACTATCTCTAAAAGTCTAAAACTCGTTGATTAGAAGAAATAAACAACGTAAAATAAATCACATCTGAACCGAATCTAAACGGATCAGTGTCAGGAATAGCAAGACATTAGAACATTGATTTGTTTGTAACGAATCTAAACGGAAGTCAGTGATTGTCTCCGTGAAATCATCTGTGTTTATTTGATCAGTGTCGGTATATGCTTATTTTTTCTAGGTGTTTGAAAGATACCCGTTTACACGTTGAATTAACTGATGAAATTCTGTCTCCCAAATGCATACAAGAGTTTGATGAAGGTACGAATCATCTTAATGTTTGCAGGTTCGAAGTTACCACGAAGTAAGAACCGTCGAGGAGTTAGCGATGTTTCGTCTCGTGTGGTACAGTAAACCTACCTGGAAATTTCAGAGCGCGTGGTGGAACGGCCTAACCTTACCTATCCTAACTTGGCCTTACCACACGTGACTTGTCCATGTTTCGTATACATCCGACGAAAAAGATAAGATACTGAATTAACGTGGCAATGTTGGGCCCGCCCTGAGGCCCCGGACATGGAAGGGGTCGGGCCCCGTCGAATGCCCCACAGAACACGTCACAGCGAACACGAAGGAATCGTCCATAGGTACGACCTGAGCAAAGTGAGCAAACCGGCGAATGAAATCGTGGAAACGTCAATTCCTCTTTCAATCTTACCTTTCTATTGATGCAAGTATTGCCTTTCATATATCTCAATGTTTCCACTGCAGAATGACACGTATTGATTGACGCTATTTGGCTCAGAAGTTATTCAGATATTCGAAGATTTTCGCTCAAAGTGAGTTGGGCACAGAACCATATGAGGAAATAGAGAATAAATAGACTCAATGACGTTACTAATTATTGGCGTTGTGGAGTAAATATGCAGCAGCGAAAAGAGGCAAGACATGGAAATTTTTCATTCGGAAATATGAGATTGGGGAAAGGGTTAAGTGAAACCGATCGCCACGGATCAGATCAAGGATGTTGAACATCACAAGTGGCAACACAAGTGCTTTCGTAATTCACACAGTAAATGTCAGTTTTTTTACAACAAGTTGATTAAATTCTTCGGTTCGCTTTGTCTGGACTATACCCAGGAACAATTGACATAAAAAGATTCAACTCATTTTAGGTCGCGATTTGTACATATTTCTTCTGCTAATGAAAGTCAATTCATTCACTTTTCCGGGATCTCCCCTACGATATTATGTCTATTAGTACAAGTGTAAGTATGTATGTACCTATTAGACGTGATTTTACCTCGAGTCATTCAGGTGGTAAGAATTTATTCTCGTTGTGTGTGTTGTGAAACCGTTGAGTAGATGCACCCTCCTTGGTCGTTTAGTTTATTCAGTTTATTATGTTACGTTACGTCTCCTGGGTTCAGTTCAGAAATTGCGTAACGGGTCTGCAAAGATCCGACTCAGTTTTGAGTAAACAACTGGCTATTACGGAGAGGGAGCTTGTTTGAAATTAAATTGAAATGTTTCTTAAACAAATACGAAACTTTTTATGGTAATTAGTTTGAAAAGAGTTACTAGGTGGGTAGGTGAAGTAAGGTACCACTGATTTATCACAAGTCAAATGTAATTCCATATTTTGAAAGTTGGATGGATTAATTACTCCTTCTTGTTACACTCATCAATTTAAGACGCGTCCGTATAGCGCCGCAGGCTGAACTGTAAATTGATCAGATTTAAGAAATAAACTCCCAGCTGTTCAACAATTATCATCCATAGGAATTACTAAGAGCCAAATCAAGTACCTTCTAACTTTGTCCGTCGTATGGATACACAAGTATATCCATAGTGGACGAAGAATCGACGTAAAAAGTAACTCACAAGATTATGTCCACCCGATCGAGCGATCCGATAAACTCGGATGTTCTTACAAGCGGGAAAAAGCACAAGAAGAGGAAAAGAAAAGAAATGAGGCAAAAAAGTTGCCGCTATGGGAGGGTTACAAGTTACAACCGCGCACACACGGGAATGGCATTTATTGTCTGTTTAAGAACGCCCAAAAGCAGATCATCTTCCGGCATGTGATTGTAAGCTTCGGCTTACACGGGGGTTCAGGGGATCATCGTTGCCCCAAGCCACGGGATCCTAACGAGACCCATTGGACCCCACATGGGCCCCCACGGGGTGTACCTACTCGCCACCGATCTCCCCTGCATATACGGAAGATACCTATACCAAGATACACGGAGTCTCCTCGCGTCACGGGCCGCCCAAGGCGATCCATCATCCGGGAAGGCTGTTGTGACAAAACCGTCTGATTTACCATTAGGCGCCCGCTCGCATCAAACCGCTATTAATTCTACTTTGTGGGGTGTTCCCTGCTCCTTTTTTCTCCAAGCTGCCCTCTCTTCTTCTGTCCAAGCGCATTTGACATGCGACTGTAAAAAATGGTCCTGTGTCACACTTGCTAGGTCACCTATCTCTTCTTTTTCAAGATTCACAGGATTTTCCTATTCAAGAGTAAAGGGCAGCTTCGTGGCCATAATCCGGTTTTTTCACAGTTTCAACGGTTTTTCTTGAAAAAACTTAGCTGCGTAGTTTGGATTTGTATATTAATTCACGTCTCCAACATTAGACAATAACTTCATTACGTTATGAAATATATGGAAGCTGTTTCATACTGCAATATCATGCGTCATATTTGCTATGCATGTCTCTCAAGATGGGTCATGTTAAATTATTGACTGATGGAAAAGTTGAAATAATTTCAGCAGCGATTAGAAGCATTGTTCAAATATAAATGTAGAGTCCATCTAGATAATCGTGTGAGAGGATTTCAACGTTCAAAAGTTCATTTGTGAATAAATCATATCAGCGCTTCTGAAGTTACAATGAGGACAAAGGTTTTTACAGAGACACCATCCTCGCAGGGCAAAGATCCTTTCCAATGAGGTGAGTGTGAGGATCTATGTATATTCTAGTTATGGTTTTACAACGCTAGTCTCTCAACGTTGCGGACCCCTACAAAGCCGTGTTTTCCGTATTTTTCATATTTTCTGTAGACAATGACATTTTGCGTAACGCCATAAATCGTTGGTGTAGAGTTGCTGCTGGACATCAACTAATGCGCCAGAAGCCATAAATCTAAGTGCACGAAATAATTCTTCACGGAAATCTTCAGAGCAGAAAGGACGAAGAACGAAAACGAGGTGGCTTGAAGTGACTGCCACTTCTCAGGCCCACAAGGGTGCGTGCCAAATGTGGGATGATTTGAAATGGTGGCTGCAGGCACTTCTGTAAAGGAACTCGTTGTCATGCTTCCTGACTCTCTGGGCCTCTCCAACCAAACCCTTACATTCAACACAAATACTGGAGCTTCTGAGACTTGGTTCCTCGTTTGTACAGATTTTTTGTTTTTTTTCTACCACATGAAATAATTTTCTTGCAATCAAAAGGTCAATGTGCAAACTGCAAAGTTATTTTCTGCCGTTAGTCGGTATGGGGGTGGATTTAAGGCAGCACCTCATGCTCCGGTAATTTTTCTATTCAAAATGTAAAGGGTATACCCACAGTTTACCCGCATTCGTCCAATGCACAGCCTTTACCTTTTCCCAGCATCTTTTACGTGCTTCTTTGACTAGCGTGCATAAATAAGCGATTCAAATAAATAACTCCGCAGTAGCTCATTTTTTCTCGCTTATTTTTCAAACCATCGGTACCCTCGCGGGGCAATAAATTAACGAGCAACCGTAGGGAAAATAAAAATCAACACGATATAAAAACAAAACTTTCTTTTTGTTCACTCGACTACATGTAGCAGCGTTCGCTGGTGTCAAACGTCAGAATCCTCGACAGTTACAAAAGACCTTTGAACTCAAACCAGCCAGATCGCTCGAAATAAGCCCATTCGAGAGCAGCCTAAGTTATTGAATTCAAAATTGGCTATGTAACCGGTAGGTGATTGGATTCAAACGACGGAAAACTGGCGCCGAAAGGTCCAAGCTTTTCTCTAGATTTGAATAGATCGATATATACGATACTATACCAGGGTAGAATTTACAGGGTTCTATTACGTAACCATGGTAGCTAGAAATTCATTGAATTCATTGTTCAGGTCGTTTTCCGTAGGAGTGGCGCCACTGTCTCATCGTATGGGTATTATCAATGCACAATGCATAATACTCGATAGTTGCGCAAGCTGGATAGCTGGAGCTGAACCGATATGGATTTATTCCACTCGTGTTACATAAATACAAACCGCACGACATGTTCACCGCCTTTCATTCGCAAAGTGTCTTATGCATGACCGAACCTGCGAAAGGTCCGGAACACGTTTTGGCATAACACGCAGTGCAATTTCGTGATGCTGATTTCTAGTCAGTCATGAACGTTACAAAGTGCAAGAGAGTTTAATACGCGATTGGTTAAAATCCCCTCATACTGTTCATCAAAGTGTTTTCATTCAATGGGAATCACTGTCACATACCTGTATCAACAGAGCATTGTTTCAACGAAACAAACCTCGATGCTCATGAAATCCCCTGACGAGAGTATCAGGATTAAAACCACGAGCATGATATGCAGAGTTTTGCGTATACGGAATAACATAGGACTTGAATTAAATCATAATGGGCCTGCATAATGAAAAAGATGTCTAGATAATCGGCTCACAACCGAAGCGTAATCGTAATGCCATCTCTGTAAATTGATCATTAGTTAAAATCCTGGAAGAGAAAATCCCGTCAATGGAACAAGATTAATTATTTCTATTGAACTTTGATCTTCGTTGATTTTTTTCCAACGTGATTCAGATTTTGTGCAGAATTATCTTTACATGAGCTCTCAGTGGATCAAGGGTTGAAATAATGGTTGATGGATACGTTGAGCCATCGCACACGTGGTCACGGCGTCACCTCTGTTCTTTGAGGACCCGATAATTCTGAAGCTATCCTCGTCCTGTATGAATTGCCGCACTGCCTTGTCGAAATACCGAGTAAAATTAAAGTTGGCAGCATTTTCGCAGTGCCGTGTCTGACGCGACGCCCCCCGCTGTCGTTTCATACAAACCAGCAGATCTCTGCGGAGGAGTCTTTCCCTTGCTCTACCCCATCGTTTCTCTTTCGTATTTTGCCTTGAACCAATCCCCTAGGATACCTCCTCCCGTTACGGGATCGGGGCTCGCAGGTATATAACTTTTGGATGTTTCCAAACATCCCGCAATAAAAAATCGCCACAATGTCACTAAATACAGTTTTACGCATCATTGGAGCAGAGGGGTGGGTTCGGTCGGTGAAGCTGAAAAGTAAATGGTGAATGGAGTTGATTCCACGCTTGATGGCAGATGCTGCCTATACCGTGTGGCGAATCGCCCGTCAAAATAGAATAAAAAAAGGAAATACTCCAGCGGTATAATCAGAATTTATTTTATCCCCAGATTTGGGGGATCGCTTGACATATGCGGCAAATTTCCTCTTCAAGGGTTCGTTCTAAGCCCCGTATATCGATGACAGGTTTTTACCAAAAGTTACAACTGCTAGAGACAGTACATAAATCCAGTTAAAAAAAAAAAACCTCTCACCTTTTTTCGTTCTCGGTACCGAAGACTACCTTCCTAACGAGGGTATAGACTTTTCACCGAAAAGATTCTGCGTTCTCTCTCACAAACTGTCATTTTAACCAAATCACATATTTTAACTATTCAACTTCTGTTTGTTGGTAACATTTTCTGATCACCAATTTTCGGTTCACTGAAAGTTGATCTTTCCACTATCTTTGTGTTCATGATTATCATCGCACATATCCACATGCGAAAGATTCACAGTGTTACCGGAGAGTGAACATTCGACTATACTGACAATTTTTCTCTTCTTGAAGCAATTCTGTTCTTCATCAAACGAATCCCTGCGGCTCACGCATAAAGCTCAAGAAAATAAGCCGCCAAGTATTTTCGCCCTCTGGGACAATATTCATCGGACGATCGTCGTCGGTGATATTTCTTCAGAGGCTTAGCGAGCCAAAGTTAGTGGAGTGCCATGAATATGAAAATGAATAAATGTTTTTAGACGTGTGCGGTTTTTCACTATCATTTCACGTCTCTCTGTCATTAATTAGGGCTTCACTATGAATAAATTCATTTCTTCTATAGACACGCGAAAAGGTTTACTACTCATAAGATGTATACATTTCCTGTATAATAGCACATCGTGTTATTTATGTTTTATCAGCATATCTGCGGTTTTGTTCTTCTTTTTTTCTTACTTTTTTTTACCATGGCAGCTGCAACTCGTGTTTATTCTAAGATCGAGGAAGTTAAACCGCGAGATTAGCGTCTGCAGGTATTGGTGTGACTCATATCGCCTGAATAGAATTGACCTAGGTATACAATAGACTTTTTTTCTCCTTTAACCAACGTATAAGATATCGACAGACCCAATCGAAGCGATGCAGCTGAACCAAGTCAACGTCTGTGCCGATTTCGTATATCTTGGCATAGATCTTGACACATTTAGCTTCCAGCCTTTGGTTTAGACCCAGGATCCAAAGTTGTTCAGAGATCGCAGGCTTATCGCTAAGCGAACGGTACAAGAAAGTTTTGTTCAACCAATTTAATAGCCTAGAAACTGTGCGATGGCCTTGTAGAGTTCGAAGAACACGGAACATTTTGAGACCGAATAAGGCAAGCCTCAGGTCTTCTCAGAATTGTGACATTACGGTTAGGGACATTTCGGGAAGGAGAGACTTGATACTTATCTGGTAAAAGCTATCCATCGAAAAAGTGATAAATAACAAAAACGTCGATCACCTAGCTTATCCGGCAGGTACCTGTAAAGGTGAGAAGTCTGAGTTATAAAAGAAAGAGGAAATCAAAAGATGTTATTCGACCCTCCTTCTTTTAGTAATGTCAAGGTACAAGGTATTGCTAAGGCATGTAAAAAGGGGAAGTTTCGTCATTACCCAACGATATGAATGCCATGTGGGAATTTTTTCCTCTTTGTAGAGATCTTGGTTGAGAGGCGTTCATCGTGTAGCTCCTTTGTTCAAACGGACCTGGCATTTCGACGTGGAGAATCGGTGGAACACGCCCCTCCTAGACATCGGGCATGTTTGGCTTGTAAGACGCAAACGGGCCTCGAACAATACCCTACAAATGATCAGGGACATTTTTTAGGGTTGAACAAAAGGATGCGGTTGACGTTCTTCTCTATAGCAAAGAGTAACCTAACACTACTGCGTGAAAATGCTTTAGCTGACTAATTTATGAGATCAATTGTTCTTCCAGGTTTTTCATCTTAAGGACAAAAGCCAAAAACCTGCGCGCCTTCGCTCCTTCCGTGCATAATATTATCACCAGTCTTATTTCACAGCCGTTACATTACCCTCTGCAATTCAAAGCTAACGAGATTATTGCCTGCTTAGTAGACTGAAAGATGTGAATAACTCGAAATTTTTCTCCCCAACTGCTCTTTGTCACTAGTTCCTTTTCTTCCTTTATCACCAAAGGATCCAAGTAAACTCAAGATCGTATTGAAAGTCGATTAGAGTTCGGTACGTTTCGTTAAGCGATCATATAAATTGCTGTATGCCGCTGTAATTTTTGCAGACTGCAGAATGCGAGACCATTTGGCATGAAAATGATACCCCCTCTTGTTTTCTGGTATTACCGATATTCGACCGTACGTCGCAAAGGTCGATAAGTGGGAAGTATATCATGGACCCGTTCATTTGTCCCCAGGATATACTTATGCATGTCCGTATAGGTAATAACAGCAACGTTATTCGCCTTTGATTAATTTTAGCCAAGCGTGCGAAGAATAGTCGCTTCGTTCGGAAGGTAATCGCGAAGAGTGTGATAAATCTTACGTCCGAAACGAAAAAGTAAGAAGTAAAAAGGGAAGAGAGTAACGAGTGAAGGTAAGTTGAGTAATGGTCCTCGGGTCTTTGGGTTCTTTGGGTCCTCGCAGTTCGCGTGCTGCGATCCTGCAAACGATTATACACGTTACAGTTATTACCCTTGACGCTTCGAAAAAGTATAAATATAAAAGTCTCGAGCACTCATCGTCAGAAGGACCTCAAGGTAAATTTACCAGAAAGTTCTGCGTTTCGCATTAAAGGACACTCGCCGGCTTTTCATAGGTCCAGTTTCGAAAATCTCAGAAGAATGGAACATCCGCTAAGAAAAAATTTCAAACTCCTGTTAACTCGAATTGCGGTATGCCTTGGCAGTCAAGTGGGCCTTGGAAAGACGCGTCGTGGACAGGTGGGCGAGGCTTTGGCCGCCCAGATCCTGTACCACGAAGAAGAGGCATCCTCGCCTTCCCCGTAGCCCACGCATCCTGGAGGGCGCCTTGAGCGCTGCACCGTGTTTAGGGGCGTACATATTTAAATATCGTTTAATCAACGGTGCGTACCGACTTCCCATAATAACCCGCGACATGGGAAAGAATACGACGAAGTACTCCAACCGTCGATTCGTCGTCCAATTTATATTTATTTACCTTTGATGATCAGATTTCGACATGATCACACTGTTCGGTCTCGATTGCTGAATTAGATATTCCCTTCGTTTCACCGTTCGTCGATATTATTCGAAGCAATGTTCCGTACATGTACAACCGATAATGGCAAATTTGAATAGGTGCAATGCAATGGGATACAATTCACGCCTAAACGAATTTCTGCAATATTCAAAAAACCGATGTAGATAGGAACGGAAACGGATATGAAACGGAAATCTTACTTCTTGATATTTGTGGACATGTACCTATCTCTTTACATGGAACCTCCTCATTTCTTGTCACCATAAAGGGTTATCGATCAATCAATATACGTGCACGTGGTTCTTTTGCTTTTCAGTCTGGTATACAGTCACGTGTTGAACGATCAATCTGCCCACGTGGGTAGCGTAGTTTACACGGTGTTAACTATATCGGTACCCCGACACAACTCGGAGAATAGTTAACGAACTTACCGGGTAGTTCGGGTACGGAAATCCAATTATCTAACTACTTTGACCAAGGGGCGCAATCGCCGAACTCAAATTTCAATATCCAATGGCTTCTATCCCTATAATATGTGTATAGAAATGTAATATGACGATAATGAATTCCTGCTCAAATTTCCAAAATGAAAATTTATTTCGCGAAAGTATCTGTTTTGACTTTATAGTGGACTGAGGCATATATATACCCACAGTATAGCCTCTGGAACGATTCTGTTTTAGCATAATTCAAAAGTAAAAACAAAAGATAAAAATGTCTCTTTCTACCTAACAAAGCTTTTAAGAAAAGCTCGCGGCCAAGTAAGTGGTCGCTGTAGGTGTTCCGCAATTCCGTATTAAAAAGACTATAAGAGATCAGCCATGGAGGAGCAACGAAGAGTAGAAATAGAGGCAAGGAAGCAGAGTAAGGGAGGCGGAGCCGACGAGGCAGATATCCGTCATTCCTATCCGATGGAGTCTCCTCAGGAAGGTAAAGAGGGAGGCATACATGGCCGTGCTGGCCGCGAGCACATGTGTGAGTATAGGTTGTGTATGCAGGGTGAGTGTTGAGCGGTGAAGTAGCAATGAGGCCGCGAGAAGAGGACGAAGAAACGAAAGGAAGAGAGAGCGCGGAGGTTGAATGGTGAATGGTGAAGGGTGAAGGGTGAAGGGTGAAGGGCGGTGGTTATGAGGAAGGGTGGCATAGTGTGGCGGTGAAACGTTAATGAATACATTAACCGCGGTGTTCGCTTCTTCCGACGAGGCATCAACGTGCGACCGGCCGCCACCTTCACCACCGCCCACCTTCTGCCCACCTCCGTGCCTCTTATGAAAACTTCATTACCCCGTGAACAACTGACTTTATCGTACGTTCGCTATAGTGTACAGTTATGGTGGTGTATATACCTGAAGGCACCATCGCTCAAGCACCATACGTATATGAATTATTTATAATCATCTCACGACTGAGCTGGGGGGGATAATCTCTGACTCGATTAATTGACGAGGATTACCATGGGCTCTTACCTAGATTTTGACGAACTTGATATTCCGTTTAACGACCACAAGATGAACCTTGACTCCAGCACGTGCCATCACCATCAGTGGACTAGTGCCGTTACGGTACTGCTGCAGTTATATCCGTATCAATTACAAATCATGCATTTCTGTCTATGACACTAACCTCTGGATTTCAGGATATAGTCGGAATCATGGTGAAATAATTAACAATCAAACATTCCAACAAGCCGAAGATGTCATTAATCAGCTTCTGGACATTTTCCTGAGCTATCTGTAACCGAGTAACATAAGTTGGCTGGTGCAACAGGTACATAGGCAGGACTATGATCAGGGTTATGCCGTATTCACAAGGTAGGCGGTGCTCCTTCGTCTACGCGTCTTAGAAATAATATGTTGATTCAATGAAAACATTTTTTTATTGAACACGTAGGTACCTGATAAAAGAGTTTTCACAAAGACCGTCGACTAATCAGAGAAAACGGAAAGTTGAATTGTAAAAAATTTCCCGTTTTGCACGGTGCGGCCACGTCTCATGTCACGTGCCAAGTGAACTAGAAGCGTGCAATCAAAAGTTATCAGCGCGAATATTTTAGCAGCAAGGTAATGAATTCCATGTCGGAAATATCTCTTGGAACAAGTTTGTGTCTGATACAAGAGCGTTTGCTTTGCGCAGCAGATTCCAAGAAATACCGTCTGAGTTAAGTTTCAGGGTGGCCGTTTGACTAAAAGGGCAACGTGCATCGACACAATAAGGTGTGCCACAACAAGAAGTCTTAGATTCGTAAACGGCGGTTGTTGAAAGTCAACAAAGGTGACACCGCAACAGAAGCGAAGACAAAATGGAAGATCCAGCGCACCTGGCGCTGACTTTTCGACCATCCGGCCATCCGAGTGTTACGATCCTATGAGAGGGGAAACGTTCTGGTGGGACAAAAGAAGGGAGTAGGGTCGGGGCTTCACTAATGTGTTATGGATCTTGTTAGTATACTCCCCGTATGCTAGCCCCTGGGAGACCACAAAATAACCCAAAACTCGCTATATAAGCTACTTCTTTTTTATGCCCCGTAGACCCTCTGATGCCGTTTTCTCAAGTTTGCAGACAGTTTTTGTATTCATCTTATTGTCCTTGCGATATTGATCACGAGCCAATGATATCTGTCGTCGAATGGCATGCGAACGTTAACGCAATACAGCGATTTTCATGACAAAAAAAAAAACACTTCACTTTTTGTTTTCAATGCAATGTGAAAATAAACGGAGAAAAACGCATGTTCTTATCGAAATTAAGAAGTTCAAATCTTCAAAGCACATTTGTTAATGAAAAGCAGTTGTATCAATTTATTCCTCAGCTGTAACAGAATATTATGAATCTGTAATTTTGATTTGACAAATTTAAAAGTTAATATCAGCTTGTCAATTGGAAGAGAGTCTGAGCTTCATTCAAAAAACCTGATAACAAGTTGAATTAACAAGTTCGAACCGTAGTACGGAAATGATCCTATTCACCAGGACATGAGGCATGTCTGTAACGGACGATGATTCAATATGGATACTTGAAAACACGTTTTCGGATTCGTGATGTGAAAACTATGAAAAATGATTAGAAGCAACACCGGGGGTGTAATGACGCCTACCCTCTCATGCAAAATTCCACGTGATATCTTATCGAATAATCTGCTGCAAGACGTGCCTCAGCTGTGAATGGAACAGTTTCTAAGAGAGAATCTCTTGCTTGTTACGCCCACGGATAATTTTTATCTAGAATTCGCAGCATTATTGTATCATTACTCGTGGTCGGTTTCGTCCCGTGGCACAGGAAACGTGACCTTGTAAAACGTGCAACGAAATTCGCAGCAGAGTTCGTGGCAAGCCTCTTAAAGATTGACGATTCGTTGTTTTTCTCGCAACTTTTCATATTCGTTTACTTTATATAACGCGAGCGGTGGGCCTCTGCAGCTTACGTTGGTTCAAGTTGTTAAATGCAAAACTTTTTACCCAAGAGGCCAATCGCGGCACGGCAAAACAATCTTTTCTTTTTAGGGTTTCGAACGTATACAGCTTCAGGTCATTTGTAAATTTAAACACAAGAATTGCCTCGGTCATACTCTGTACATGTAAATAAAACTCCCGGGTGTAGAAATATGCACGTGCAAATTCAGGCGATCGTTTAGTCTGCACGTTGAGCAAACATTCGCACGGTTCGTCTCGTTCTTAGCACGTTGTGTGTATAAGCGATGCATGACACATCTCGGAACCTACGTTGTAATTATATTGCGGACGAGTGGTAATTACTATCAAGTGTTTACGTACACAAGTACTTGAAAATTTCTCGGTTGTTTCATTCGAGCACTTCTATTTTTCTTTCCGAAATTTTTAACAGAAATCCGAGCTTCGATATTGGCTAGTTGACCTCTGCCTGAGATAGAATTTCTCTGGAGCTCCGTTTTCGAAAATTAGGCAACTAATGAATGATGAATGGTTTTTTAACCCAGAGCGGAAACAATTATGAAATTTGTCAAAATGTTGACGGCGACGGAAGAACGGACGGGAAACTGGGTAGCAGGCAAGCAGCTGACCAACAGGTTGGGCACAGATTTTCATCCCAGGAATTTCGGGTAGATAGAAGCATAGAATTCTATCTCCGATCGGTCCGGAAATAATTTGTACAAATTAGGCCGGCGGAATTCTCACAGGATTCAGAACGTGACACAGAAGATCCTGGGGAAGGTTTCGAGGCGCGTGACGCCTAAGAATAACAAAAAGTGTAGGACGAGGGATAAAAAAGAAATGAAACGGAAAAAAAATCTGAAGACGAATCAAGTACACCCGTCTGCGTCGAACTCGATGTGCTATACGCTATAATTAGTCAAAGGAAAGATGAACCTCCTACGTATCGAATGGACAAACAATTATAAAACTTGAACGAAGGAAAAATGATGATATTCTTGCTTTTTATTCGTATCGCAAAGTCTGCAGAAGAGAAGCATATTGCTTGTCCGTGAGTTAAGTCTACGTTCACCTGGATGCCGGCAATTATTAAGAACTAACTACCAGGTGTGTCAAACGGAGTGATTACCAATGCTCGCCTGATGCTTTTACCTGTTTCCGGCAAGGGACATCCGCATGTGTGTGGGCAAATTGAGGTATAATTACAAAATCGCACACCTGAGTCGGCATCTAGAGGAATCGTACTAGTGATATTCGATTGGAAAACGTGCACACCTTTGGAGATATGAGTTGGAGCATCGGCTTAAAAGATAGTAGCGAGATTCGACACGGATTATTAGCGCCGTTATTTATTTTTTATTTTTTGGGTTGCCCAGTATAAAATATTTACTATTCTGTGTCTACATAATTACGTCGATTCATATCTCAAAGGAGCGAGCCCATTCCGTGGGCTGGTGGCCATTTGATAAAAGCTTTGTCATCGAGATATGATAAGTCATTGTTCCACGGAGTCCAGGTGATGACTCCCGGCACCGGTAATATTTCATAATAGCTACGTGGTCCATAGTGGAGAGTGGGTCTTTGAGATCGCGATGACATGCCAAGGAATCCCTACCACCACCAAAACTCGTACACTGCGTACGTGTTGGGTATAAATAGTTATATGATCTACATTATTTTTAAATACTAGATGCAAGCATAGCATATACTATTATAGTTATTTTCTAACATTGAATCAGCTTCGAAATTGATTTTGAGAACATTAATTTACATTTCTAACAGGACCACTCGTGAATTGCTGTGGCCTTATTATTCGAAATCGTAAGTTGTAAGATATAGGCTGCAGGTATGTGAGAGGGTAGTTTAAAACAAAATTTTTAAAGTAATTCTGACCGGTATATTTATTAATATTTCGTGTGGTTCACTACCTTACCGATCATGGCAATTTGACTTTGTCGGGTGAAAGTATGGGTAAGTTACCGTCTGTCCGCCAGATAACATCTCCGTCGGTAAAGTAGCTTCCAAAGCAAAATAGCGACATGCTACATTTACCGTACCAACAAAGCTTTACTCATATGATACGATATCCGTTGGTAAATTTTTTTTTTCATTAAGATTCAAGCGGTTTTCAAGTTGAAAATGGCAGACGAATATACTTTCCCATAACAGTTGTCCTACTATTTCTGCAAGGGACACATATTCATCATATTTTTTTGGAAATCTACCTTATCAACCTTGCCCAGAAAAAGTAGAGTATGTGGTATTCACTTATCGACGGAAATTAATCCGTCGATATGTTACCAGCGCTCGATATCCTCGTGTCAAACGTGATGATAAGTTCGTGAGGCATATCAGCAGTCGATGTTATACCTACGATATATCTTCTGTCAATACAAGTTGAGATCATGTCAACCGGCATAAATGCTTACGTTTGCGATGATAAAACAGACGATTTCTGCTGATCTTATGATGGCGGTAATATGGTCATTACCCGACGAAAAATATTGAATTTGTCTTCGTATCAAATAGTATGAACATTAAAAATCGGAGTTAAAAACAATTCTGTACAACAAACGCATTTCTTTGTCGAACTACTTGAATACATCAGCCGATAGAAAACGTACTCCAAGATGCAAGAACACGTCTAGTAATTTACATTACCATCTGCTCGTGTCGTATCTAAAGTGTTAAATCACGAAGAATCACGACTTTTTATTACTCATAAAGGAAATAGTAAATAAATAGAATAATAAAGGAACCGTTGCTGTATACCTTGCAGAGGCTCCACACCTCGCGTGTCCGGGTGTTAGATATCGAGCAATCATACCCAGCAGGGGCGTAAAGATACGCTAATGCAAGGCCACTGCATTCCTGGCCCGTCTGACTCGACTGAGTTACGAGCTCATTCACTGAGCGCCGTTCCTATGCCCGTTCCGAGTCCCGGCTTACAGGGATGCGTTGCGAGTAGGAGAGTCACGAGGGATTCACAGACGGACGAACGGACGGAGGGTCGTACACGCGACGTCATTGATCTCGACTGTTTAATCTATTCTCCATCCCTCGTTCCTGGCCGCCGCATTTCTCTTTATTTTTATAAAACGAGTGTCAGGGGGGGTGGGGGCCGAAGGGTGGGGAGTAAAAAAACAATTAAACGCCAACGAAAATCCTTTGTGGTCGTTAAATGACATTATTTCCTGGATATGGTATGGAGAAATTGAAAACTGTTTGAGGAACGCTATACGGTTTAGTGAACAAAAGTGTTTAATTTCGTGCAAATAATTTCTCAATGCTCAACGAATTGGTGGAATGCGGATTCAAAAATAATCTCATTTAATATATGCGATTTATCCTTCCGTGCGACCCTCGCCATGTACTTTACACTTCACGATACTAACAACACTTGCGATACCTACTTGACATCGGAATCCAACGAGGAAATTCAAGCCGGTCGTTCATGTGACTCGAATTCCTCCCCTCGAACCGATATACAACGAGACCAGCACCGAATGAGAAACGAAAATGTAACAAATGAGATGAGGTTGTAACTAGACCCGACTAGAAGGGAACTCTGCATCCCCTAGTGCCTGATAAAATATCCGACCCATCAGTTGTTAATGGCATCGAAAGGAGGTTGCGATTAATAAGATTTACGCACGCATTCCGGATGGGGTTGTGAACTTCGTTGGGTATGGTGTTGGAACAGGCATATTGAAAAATAAATCAGTAAATCAGTCTGGCATTGGTCAGTCGAAGGGTGAAGCTATTCGGAGTAAGTCTGAAGAGGGGTGAAAGGCTGAAGGAATACGGAAAAGAAAGAAAAATGAGAAATAAGATGAGGAAGTATATATGGCGGAAAGGTTTGCGCCCGATGATGTGCGCCTAATGAAAAACATTTGAAAAACGTCAGTATAACCCGGTGCTGGTAACGTCACAACATTTATCATGCCACTTCGGGCTGGGCTACTTTCTGCCAGCATATACCGTATACAGCCACGCTAGGGCTTGGAATAATTATTAATGCACACGTGTTGAGAGTGACGTACCCGAGATGGCTTTGTCCTTGCTAGATGAGCGAAAACTCGCTGCACCGTTGTCCGCGGAGATCACGAGATTTTTAATTGGTTTTCTCGTGATTAATTATGCAATTGACTTTATTTTGCCCTTACGTTATGAAGCAGCCAGCCACGGACTCCGTGGCACAAATATTTTTCAAGACTGTTGCTTTGTGTAGACCCATCGTCAGGTCGATTTCCTCGCAGACTTATGATAATATGCTTTGGCGTGGTGACTGGGGTGGATCTCGTTAATTAGCAATTATTTTTTTATCGAGTATCAGAATTCTGTTTTACTAAACGGCTATCAACCGAATAGCTTGGCTGTAAAAATTTGTTGGTAACGACCCGCGGGAACGTGCTGCATCGCATTTTAATCACAATTCAATCCGATCGAGAAATAAACTCACGATAGTTAGTTGAACACTATCGCACGAGCCCACACGCTGTTGATATTATATTTTAGTGTTAATATTGCCGTTTATGATCAGAATTAACAGGCATGGTGTACTTGGTACATAATCGAGTTTTGTTGAGGGATGAGAGAAAAAGAGAGAGAAAGAGAGAAGAGAGTTAGCGGTCCATTTGCGGTTTATGTTCGGATTTTATCTTTATTACTTGGGTAGCGTTTGGAAAAAAAATTAGCTCATCCAAGTATGCCGCTTTAATAGCTAATTAACACCATAAAATTGGTGCGTCTACGTACCGTAATATTTCTACATTTTTGCCTACTCGCAGTACGCGTCGCACTCGTCAAATTAAGTTCGTTCCCATAGCAATACGTAAACTGTATACATACATACGATGTGTACTAGTATGCACGTATATTTTACTGGCTTGCGCATTATAATTTGCAGATTTTTAAAAAAACTTTCCAAAAAGTATGCGCGATGGTGTTACTTTGATGTCTGGGATATACTGCGCGATAGCGTACAACATTTTCGCGTCATATTCTAAGGGTTATCCTCCGTCGTTGTGCTAAAATTCTTCTCCCACGTCTCATTTTGAAGACTCTACCTTCTCACTTAACTCTCACCAACAATAGACGCCATTTAGAAAACTGTCTCATCGTCAACCGCTAAGGGTAACTTAAGCTCAGCTCTTAGCTTTGAGCTAAGATCTCCGTGCAGTAAATCGCGAGCTTTATAGGAAAACTTTGGGACAATAATTTTTCTTAAAAAACCGTAAAAACCCCCGGCTTGAGCTGCTTGATTCAGGATCAACTACTTTTAATTTCGCTATTGTCTTGTTTTTTTTTTCACATCATTTTTCGATAAGCTTCCAATTGAGCTACGAGTATTTAATTTTTTGAAATTGGGCTTTCCACGCATATTTATACACTGGAACCGATCGAATTACTTTCAATGCCGTATATTATTTGTAGAACATTTTTGCGGCAGATCCTACGAACAAGGATCATGACAGTGCAAGTTAATGAATCAGCAAGTGAAGTGGCAAGATATTTAAGAATGTATACCATCGCACTGGAAGTGTCAGTGTAGAAATAGTAACACCTTACGAATAGGGGGCATATAAGATACGTACAAGTATATATCGAGCTGCGTAAGATGCGTGCAGCGTTCGCGTGTCTGTGTATGTACATATACCTATATAAGGATTACATATGTGCCATGGCGACGCGTAAGTATCCAATTATTTCTGAATCTGGAAAAATAGCACATTTTCTGAACCAGCGGGCAGCGCCCATATGTGAGCCCACGCTACGCCACGCCAGGGTAAACCAAACCAGACCAGACCAGGCCGAGCCACGCTACGGCCACGCCACGCGAAGTGCGGTTGAGAGTATATGTGTGTTTTTCAACACGCAATATTTAAAACGCCACCGATCGAGCGATAACCAACTCTGTAACCCCGGCTTCGCAGGAATACAGAGGGAGGCCGTTATCGTAAATGTGTGATATTATAAATGTTAGCCCTGGTGTGTTTGGCTCTCAGCCACGTTGCGCATGCCAGGCGTGCGTGTATATTCATGCATGTGTGCGTGCGTGAACCACCAGACTTACGGGGGCCAAGCAAGCTCGCGTGGCCCTCTGATAATACAGAGAATACGGGACTGAGAATGAGGGTTGAAATTAAAATAAAACGTCACATAAATTACCCATTAACTAGCCACAAAATACAATTTCATTTTCAAAAAATTGCCATGTTTTTTAATTCTGCGGCCACCCAACCCTCCGGAGGGACGGGGTCGATGAAAATCATTAATAACTTCTGTTAGATTCAATAATCCATTTGATCATCCATTACGTTCGTGATATGTAATTGAATTCATTTCAGAATATATAGTGTGGGTAATGGTATTCTATTTTTCATCACAATTTTCACAAGGCTGTAGAAGGATTCTACCATGGGTCGTGTCGTTTATAATCCCAGATATTGGATTCACTGATTGATAATTTGTTAATTAGTTTCTGGTGTTGGATAAAAATATCAACACAACGTGATATCTAATTTCAAATGGAAATATCTAAACCGATGGATGAAACTCGAATCGTGACAGTTGTTAAAAATAATCTTGCAGAGATATCACAAAAATGCACAGCCCAGGCAAGATTTGAAAATTTTAAACCTGTTGAGATTAAAACATTCGGTAGACCAAACTAGATTCAGAACAATACAACGGAATAAATTTATCTTCAACTGAATTGGCTTTTTTGGGATGACCTACTGTCACGTACGTATATATCATGAGTCTATACCCGTATATCTATGTATATCAATACGCATACAGAGTTGTTGTACCAATCTGCGAATGGCTGTTCGGTAGGAGCTTTCGGTGAAAATCGGAAGTGTTCGTGAATGTTCGTGGTTCCCGGGGCCGCAGCAGGAGGTACGTTATTCCTCACGTCATAATTCATCACGCCCGCTTGTAATTAACGTCACCAGATATCGCGCTCACACCCTCATTTGTATATGTATATACGTATACATCCCTCAACCAACCACTAACTAACGTTCTTCCTATACCTATACCGTTGAACTGCGCTACACCCATTTTGCAATACCCTGCAGTAGGTGTTGCACTTCAGACACACTCGTCAAAATTTTGCACAATTTACACCCACATACAAGAAGGAACTCAAAAGAAGGAACAGTTCATTAAGTTTTATGCTCAAGTATGTACGTGGAATGGTTTTATATATGTCATTCAAGTCCCTTTGACACGTGACGATATTTGACAAAAATTGATCTGTTGACAAGTTTATAGCATACGATCGTTATCACACAATGCAATGAATTATTGTTGTATTCGTTGAGAGAGGAGTGGTTGTATGTAGGTATATCGTACACGGCTGCCCTTCGGTTGCCAGGAAGATCGATCGATTATACAGCATCGTAAATGAAATCAGTGGATAATTGAGCCAGAATAATTTCCGAATGAAGCTTGAGTGATTTTTATGAGGGTCATTGAGGTCACCGGATCCAGACAGACGTCAGCAATTTGTACTTTATGGTATATAGGATCGATCGAAGTTTATTCGCCAATGTGAATAACCGCATGGGGAGTATCTGAACGCTTGTTGATAATAAACCGCGAAAAAATCAAATTCTATACACGAAACCCCCTACTTGGTTTTCCCCTCTCGAAATAATCACAGTATATTTCATCAACGGTTCGACGAAAAAACAATGCGATACAACGGTGTGTATGTATATACAATATACATGTGTAGATATTCGTTCAAATACCTCTTGTAGTCCCGTCAACGATCGTTGACTCACCCTGTGTGTGTCACGGCTTCCCTACTTTGAGTAGCATTCCATCGGCACTTCCGGACACTCAATGGTGCCGAGTGTACACAATCGAAACACTTGAATTTTCAATGGTATAGATGTATCGAATGGAAAGCCCTGACACCTCGTATATACACTGCACGATCCTCTATCTAGGAGAGCTCTGTGTTATCTGAAGCGAAAGTTAGTGAATAGGAATCTTGATAGGAATGTCACCGCAAGAGTTTGCAGACCGTTTCGTCGATTGAACGAAGACCTCAACTATAGGTAGCCACAGATTAACGAGAGTTATCGATCACCCTTGACGGTGCTATCCGGGTCGCCGATTGATCCGGTTCGGTGCGAAATTATTTTTCCAATTTAGGAGCCTCCCGAATGGCTACTATACTACGTGTCGTAGCTTTTGTAGCCTGGGCCGATGCGAACTTGATGGTCACCTCCTCGCCCTCTAAATCCTCCCACATCGGCATCCTCGTCTCGGCCACATCATCCGACCTCTAGATGGCAAGACAGTCCGGCCGAATCGAAATAGCATGGGACGGATATAAAGTATAAAGAACGGTGCAATAAAATAAGACGTAAAAGTTAACGGCATCAGTAAACTCCACGGGTTGCTACTCGTTTACTCACTTCAATACATTTTAATGAAGAAATAAAAATTAGTTTTGCAATTATTTTCCCGCCTTTACGAATAATTAATTAAGTTCTCGTGGCAACGGTGTTATACCCGCAGGCATATGATAATTAAACGAAAGCCTTTGGACTTAATGACCGTGCTGGTAATTCTATGCCACCGTTCATCGTGGACGAAGTAAGGCAAATGTAAGGAAACAGTTTGGTCTACGCGCGTTCGATCCTCAGAGGTCAAGGCTTAGAGGTTGAGGGTCGAAGGTATAATTCCAGTCCAATATTTGGCTAACTCGAAACTCCTACGAAAATGGCAATTTAGGAATTTGAATGACCGAATTTATTCACAGCTACCACCAGCCTGCTGGAAATAATAATTCCTCTAACAATAAGTTGTACTATGACTCTAGGTATTTTCATGAAATACTCAGGGTACGAAACTTCCATTAAGATCCTTGGTGCGTATTCATCTGAAATATCACGCCAATGCGGCGTTCACATCACACTGGCTCTCTGTCAGACTTTGAATTGGAATGACAATCATCCATCGAACAATTTCCGATTTCCACAATCATCCAATGATCGTGCTTTTTCGAATGGTGCAAATACTTAATCTCGGTTATGCATGTTTCATTATCAACGTATCTCGCTTGCGTACAGGCATGACAGTTTGTTTGAGTGACGATAAAGGACTTTAGATACATTTCCAACCGTAACCACGCGGTACTATCGATTTGGATTTACATTATCGGCTCGCGTTATGATTGATCAATATTTATATCAAATTGTCGACCACACGTTCGCTTTATATATCGATCGTACGTATGTACATTGGTCGTCGTAAATTCACAACCGATACTTGCTTGGGGGTTCCATTTAATTTAGGTAAGTTTCAATATTACTACCTCAGCTGTTGGTAATTACTTGATCTTGGACATTCGGGAAATATATTTGCCCTCGATTAACACCACAGGTTCATCACACAATGGCTTCATCAACTCGATTCCTACTGGATTCATACAGGTTTGTGTGATATAAGAGAGATATGGCTAACGACGGAATTCAGGAATCGCGAGGTCATGCGACACAGTTGCACAGATCCATCGATGAAACCACAAATACAATATGGACTGTGGGACACATAT
Organism: Ametastegia equiseti; assembly: GCA_963989295.1. Taxonomy (NCBI): domain Eukaryota; kingdom Metazoa; phylum Arthropoda; class Insecta; order Hymenoptera; family Tenthredinidae; genus Ametastegia; species Ametastegia equiseti. The sequence goes on along the minus strand of OZ022389.1, from coordinate 12,213,639 downwards.
AAATTGCTAATCATTTTTTGCACCAAAGTTTGGTGATAAAATCATTTACATCTTGCGCACTTTTCTACCAGTGAGGCTCATTCACTCATAACACATCAATGCAGCTAGACAAATTTCATGTAGGTGGTTTAAAGTACGAAAGTGAGTATCATAGCCGATATGATGAGGATATAATATGGGATATATTAAGCTGGAAGTATATGAAATTCATGGTTAAGGTATTATCACGCATTGATATTTGCCCTCTCTCGTGAACGCCAAAATTCTAATGGAAGTTTGAGGGAAACCATTTGCTTCCAGTTGATATCGAGCGGCACCACCTAGTGATGAGTACGAATCGTCGTTTAATTAAAATCCTCGTTAGCTCGTACGTCAGTCGATGAAAACAAAGACCAGCAAATGAACACCCTCAAAGCAGCGATAAGAATCGTCAATAATGGGGGAGGAGTAGAGAATGCGTCAACCAATTAGCATCGTACAAATACCATCGTTAATCTATCCACTATCCACACGGACTACTTTTTAAAATTCACTCAAAAATCATTGCTCTCTGTACGTAGCCAGATTCGTACAAAAGCTCGCTACATCGCGATCGTCCCAATTATTCCTGATGTATATCGCTGCACTGTAATCGCCAAAAACATTTTTTTTTTCGAATTTTTCCGCGAAGTTTTATATTGGAGGAAAAAGATCTTGTCACTAAAAAATCCAACATTTTTTTTGGTGGTACGTCCGTATTGTATTAGTTCACCGATATGCACATCATCCTGTTCAAAATGATCTGTGTCTGTCTTAGATACTAGTGAATCTCCTGTACTGACCTGCCATCATAAAGTATGATTTGCGGAATACATTGGATTCCAGAAAGGGACCCGGTGCTGGTATCGTCTATGAAGTTTAAGAATTTCAACAGCCGAAGGATGCTTTGATCATCTGTTAGTGACCAACGATGGAGAACGATAGATGATTGCGGATTCGGTACGGTTAGAGAGCGATTGATATGGTTGTGCTGTAGATGATGACCATGGGCCATGGGTTCAGAATTCCGCACCTGCGTCCAACCCTCGCAAATTTGGGTATAACGACGCTCTCTCGTCTCGCAACGAGTCAGTGCCTATACAGGGTTACTAATCAAAGCAGCAGCCAGGGTATAATTGAAGCACGTCGATTTCTCGTCGTATCAGAATATACGTGGCTGCTTTATGCTGTACGTACCCTATAGTATGTATGTAGGTACCACTGCTGGTCCCAGGCCTTCTGGCTGTGGGGCCTCAGGGCTCGCGTGACCTCAGTTGTCGTCACTAGCGACACGCAGCCTCGGGGGTAGTTTATCGTTTAGCCTCTATCATTCCATTAGCGCAATACCAAGCGCGTAATACCCCATATGCCTCTATAGACGCTGTAAGGGTTGTCTCCTACGGATCTATACCAACGTTGAGCCTGTTTGTACACTGGAGTATAATACGGCTTGCACGTAATATATATGAATATATTTGCAAGCGAGAGTACGCCGTAGCGCGTGTGTTAGCTGTTTAGTATTATACGTATAGATGTATGCGCCTACGTCTACACGAGTGCATGATTTATTTCGTGGCAAGTGTTAATTTAATTTGGTGAGCCCGGAATGGAATCGTGGGTTTCACGTGGTTATCTGATCCCGTGATTAATTGAAGCCGTTTACAGTGGAAAATATTGCTGGTCGGGTGCTTAGCGTGGAGCTGAACATAGCTGGAATTTTTTACGTTCCTACACTGTACAAAAATACAATGAACGGTGAACGACGCCCGGGCGAACTTTCGACGGTAGAAAAGCTTAACAGATCGGGATTCGGAACATATGTCGATACTCACTCTCTGAAAGTAAAAAATTACAGCACCGTTTGTTAAAGTCCATTGTATATATATATATATATATGTACAGTATAGATCCACGGCAAGCCGAACATAGGACGAGAGGATCAGGTCGAAATGATAAGTTGAGTTCAAAGGAATCCAGGAAGCACCGTCGCTGTAGATAGAACCTTCGCTTCCACTTGAACTACACTTCAGGATATTATTGTAATTAACGAAGTCTTCCGAAGAGATTAACGGGACTAACACTCTCTAAGAGATAACGTTTGCTCTCATAACTGAACGTCAAGATGGCCCAACGTAGCTGCTATATCCACGCGACGCCAGATATCAAAAACTAATTACCCGTTTGATCGAGGTAAAAATTGGAACAAAAAAGGCAAGCACAAAAGAAAGTAAGATAAGAATGGCTAACGAGGAACTGTGGAATATAGCTAGATGGTCTGGTATTCCGAGTAATGAGCTTCTGAAGATCCTGGAGCGATTCTGTTCTCCCTCATATCACTCAAGGCACTTTGGAAATATATCATTTTCAACGACATATTGAACCTCTTGTGATTTCACTGCAGTGGTGAAGCCACATCATGAAAGTCCATAAGTAAAGTTACTATCAAATCATGATTACTCGCCCGTGTACAAATACTCTCGCGAGATTCACGATAGTTTGAGTCAAACTTTGGCTTATAGTTTGATCCCGTAGCCGGTGAGGCCTCTTGGGCAGACTATGGCTAGCCTTTGCGGAGGTGTCGAGAGTGTTATCTGAGTGCGTGCGGCTTCGATAAGACCCCTCTTTGCCTTGCCCTTCGACATCGTTATCCCCCCCTTTGAATCGCAACTCCTACCCTCTATTATAGAGTTACGCTTCACCTCATGGGCAACCTCTCCGGTACAGTCAGTTCGCTTCTGAAGAAGGGCAGTAATTACTCCTTAATGGAAATATTGTAATCTTTGTAATCCACCTGAAACGGTATATCCCCACTTCTTTATACCCTTCATGTAAGTATACGGAGCATATAGAAGTACGTGTACAGTTTCTCATGGTGGTGCAAATTTGTATGTATTATCTTGAACTTGGTATACTTGCACTGAAGACGCGCAGCCAACTCTGAAAGGTATAATTTGCATCCCCTTGCTGCCCTGGGAAAACGCTGCGTCGTATAACCATCATGGAGGAGGCTCAGTCTTGGCTATTTATTTTCCAATACTGGGAAAACTGCGAGGATGCGAAGAGGTCTTCTCGGGTGAGTTGCTCAGCGACGGTTTCACTTCTCATTAGAAATTGTCTTTCCATGCGTGAAACTACCGGGAGGATAAAATGGCGGCGAGTCCATCGGACGTGTTTTATGAGCACTTTCATTCTTTCATATCAATTATATACTTTCAGCATCTTGATAAGAAGTATGAAATAAAAAAGTCACGCAGATCACTGCTCTGCAAAGCAGACCTATCTTGGGCTAGAATTCATGGCAATGTCGTGCACGTACATTGAGATAATCCCAAATTAATTGTAAAACTATAAAACTCACCCGATGCACGCCATATTCTCTGTGACTACATGGAACTGCAGCACTTGTTTGTTTTGTCTGTCGTGACAGAAAGAGAGATATTATTGCGTAAAACAGCGACGAATCCTTTATAAACCACCTATAAACGACCGGGTAGGAGTCACCAGGTGACTATAACTATAAACTATACGACAGAGTGAAATAGCGCTAAACGCCACCACATAAATCGTAGGTCACGCGTACCCGACATTAACTGTTCGTTAACACATGATTTCGACCAACGCATTTAGACCTGGAAATATACGTGTACGAAGCCAGGCTGCCACTTATCTGCCTTACTTCTATCAAATTTTAAAATAACAGTCAAATAAAATGTCCCTTTTCAGGATATAGAAATTATTTGCGGATATGCTGAACGTTGACGATTCATCAAACTCTTGTAATCGTCTACCTGCTATAAATTGTGACCTGATTCCGAATATAGCACGAGGTCTCTAAGCACACGAGAAAGAAGAAATTGGATCGAAAAGTCAATTCGAAAAAATCTGGCGGTGCTATCGGGTGAGCGAAAATTCAATTGCCACTCAGTTTGCGGGGCATACGAAAATAAAGAAGAGGCTATATTCCGAAGGAAGGTAAGTCTTCTCGTCCTTGTCAGTTGGAAGTTACCGGGATCTCCCGCGGGAACGACCCAGACGCTGGATCCTTACGGAACCTTACGGTGCCTTACGGAGCCAGAAACAACCCAATCAGCGTGATTCCCACGTGACTTATGCTAACGGGCTGTCACTCCCGGTGTATGTACATACAATGTTTCAGATAGACCAGGGTCAAAGTCTTTCCATTCTCAGCTTGTGCTTTTTTTTTTTTTTTTTTATTTTCCAGCGTCTATGTAAGTTGGTGTTAGCTAGCAGGGGCAGTAACGCAGACTTTCTTCCGGAAGATAAATGAAGAATTTATTTCAGTTCGCTCGAGCGTTCTCCTTTTGGCGTCGGCGAGTATCCAATGGGGGACACTTGATGCTTTACACGTCCGTTTTTTTTTTTTTTTTTTTTTTTTTTCTTTCCTGGGTTTTATTTGTGCTCCGTTTTTTGGATCTACAACGTACGGTTGATGTATTCGATACTATGGCACCATCCTATCCATTGTTTCAGTATATACGCGCACTCCTTCTTTTGGCGACTTTTACATTTCAGACTTACGGCTTTTGCGGTGATCGAAAATACGTGGTCGGTGCTTGAAATGCTTCTTGCCATTTCAATAATGTGACTTTCCGCAAGCTTGTGGGCTTTCAACTAATCTTAACTCTGTTACAACTGAGTATCTTGAATTTGGGTCTGAGAACCATACAAGCTGTTCGAAATTCATAAATACATATTCAGAGAAGTAGATGATCTACAGAGATGCACAATGCATTAACGTGGCAGTTTGTGCCCGACATTCAGAAACGACAATGACGAACTATCGAAAAAACCCTTCTCTGAGATTCAGCTGGCTCTTACGCAGTATATCATTCGTGATGGGTTGAAGTCGTGGTCCTCGATGTCGTAAATTTTTAATATTCGTGTGTCGTATTGCGGCAGGTGATCTGCGGCATAAGGCGAACGTGACAGCTGTATGGCTTTAAATCAAATCTTCCTATCACTGTTCCAGTAATTATCAATCGGTAATAGGAATTCGCCGACTTTCAATTATCGATTTGCATGACTGACTCCTTTCGCTTGAGTCTATCAGTCCCCAACTCTGAAACTTTTCACTAACTTCCAAAAAGACGCGGAACTTTATTCTTACAATACCATAAGTTGTACCGAACTTTAAATCTACTCGTCAGCCACGTCATGCAGAAGACAGCGGACCATAAGAATAAAGGCAATCCAAGAGTCAGATCATTCCCTGGTTCGTGGAAAAAGGAATGCTTCGAAGTGAATAGACTAAAAGCGAGTTTTTTACTTTCCATTAGATTAGATACATTACAAAAATAGATATAATCCTGGGTATAACAATGGCTGCATCTTGAATGATACTTTATAAAATTATCTTCCAGATCGTAAGTTTCGGGAGAAAATATACACTTGAGTCAAAAAAATTAACAATATCCCCCGTTTCTATGTGAAATACAAACAATGGAACCCCCTATTGGAATAAAGCGGCCGAATATTCTAAATAGCAGTGCCGTCAAAGGTTAACTAAGTGAAAATATTTATGCCAACCATAAAAAAGACCCCGCGAGCGCGTAGACAATTAATTTGCCTACGGACAGAAAGATATCAAAGCATCGCCGACAAAGGGATCCTCTGTGGGGTTAGAACCGGAGCGAGAGTCGGAGACAAGGGACAATGTGGAGGGAAAAGAGGGATAACAGGCTCCCTATTTTCAACCCCTGCAGCATCGCTACCCCCCGACGAACGGTCACGTAAATCGCAATTAAAATGCAAAATTTCATGATCTGCGCACACATTCAGACAAAATTGTGCACCTCCGTTGTGTACAGGACGAATAATTTGGAATCGTTAACACGCGTTATGTCACTGTTAATCCTGTTAATTTGCTTTGTTTGAAACAACTCCTTGAAATCCACAGGCAGCGTATATGACAGACGAAATTGTCACAGGGTGGTATTTTCGAACTTGGATTGGGTAATTATGTCAGGAAACAGAATTATGGGAATGACTTGTCCAGAATAGACTTCTGTTTACGTAAAAAAGTACGTCATTACCACTTATGACAATTTTTGAATTTTTTTTTTTTTTTTTTGCATTTGTTCTATTCGCATGCATATAATTGAGTGTTGTATCATGACTCTAGTAGTTGCATTTTCACTATTCAACGTAGGATAGGTAAATTGCTCCAGCGCATATTATTCTCTGATTCTGACGTGCTGCTTGTTTTACAACTGATGCGATCAACCCCCTCTGAGAAAATCGAACCTGGGACAATTATCACAACAGATAATTGAAACTGCCACGCTTTTCGTATATAATTGGTTAGACACGAATGTCTAAGCGAGTGAGCAATTACCTTCGAGTTAGGGTGGATATGGTTCAAAGTGAATGCATTTTATACTCGAGTGAACATTCAAGATTGCACAGTCAGTGTGCCTCTTGGGCGAATGCCGTCATAGTGGTTGCTAAACCTACTGAATATGTATTTCGGTTTTTCTCATTTGTTCCCTTAATTATATTCACTGCATCCTAACGGTCCGTTTAGTCATCCGCTCACTCTTCCGCTCATCCATCATTCTTCCACACTATCCTACGCTTTCTGCACGCTGGTCTTCATCCCTAAATAACGCACATGTGCTGACGTTATCGTGTGTGTGTATCGAAAACTCCGAAATCGTGTATTTTTTTCACTGTGATTCAGGTATATACCCACCTAGTTTGTTACCTCTGTATTAACTACATAATTTTCAGAACCAGCATTTTTACTCACTTTTCTCTTATCCGCATATCGATTATCTGTCATCGAATATCGATAATAATTGAATAATCACACGAATGATTGAATTTTCGCACACTTTCAATTTCAGTTCCAAGTATGAGTGAATCTATAATTGTTAGCGGAGTCGATTGAATGTGCTTTCATGCGAGCTCTTCGCGTAATCTCAAATTCTTTCGACTCACAATCAGGTCAAAGTGAGAGACTAGATTTGCACTTGACGCATGGCACGTAGTATGCTGTGATCTATTTATCTAGTCATTGGTCGAATCACGCGCACCGCTGGCGGTGGTTATATTAATAGATATTGATATTCAACTGTCGATATTGGAAAAGCACAGAATTGGCAAACAATCAGAAAAATGTTCTTTGTACTTCATACGAATTCGAATGTGCAAGAGTATCGGATACCTACGTATTTCCCACGAAAATATGTGTCGTGAGTTCCGAGTTGAATTGACAAAGCTTTCCCAACAGCTGTATCACTTGCAACGGAGCGTCAAAAATCTTCGTAATTTCCGATGAAGAATCTCATTACTCTCCCATTTTGCTTTCGATCATTTGGCTATAAATCGAAGACCATCTTGTTATTCAATAATCGCATAAGCTTCGATGATGATTACCCTATCTCTATTGAGGAAATAATACAGCTCACATGTATATGGTATCACAAAACCTCCATCCCCTGATTTCTGTCACACGAGACTCCTGAATACTACTGCCACGTTCTGGCTTATTCGAAATCATTGTAGCCGAGGTAAAAGATATTTCGAGGGTAATACAATTCTAATCATAAGCAAACTGTTACGAATGTATTCAGATGTCAACACTATGGTTATGTCTTTTGAATTCGACAATCCTTCCGATTATCTCAAATCCCAATTCTCACTGAGATGTGAACCTATGTCAGCTTGAAATGAAGAATCACGTAGAAATTTGACGGAAGTGGTTCTTACGATTAGTGAATTGAATTGTTTAATTAAACTCGGTATTATCAATTACTTTACTCGTATATCATAAGAGGCTAGCGTATAATTGGAACATTGCCCAGTAGTGATTTCTACAAAGGTAGGAGTCCGAAATTTTAATTATAATTCGTAATTGAAAATGACAAATTAGATTGCTACTCTCAATTACTTTTCTATTGCAATTAATTACAGTTCGAACAATTAAAATGTAATTTACGTGTATTAAAAGCTCAAAATAAGCCAGTAATTCGTCCACTTCTGTGACCAACGTACAACGTGCAGTTCAAAGTACCTTTGACTATGTCTGTTAGTCTGACTCCATCATAGATAAGTATATCTATTACGTTTTGCTCAGTCAGGAAAAAAATAAAATAAAAGATAAAATATAGCTCACAATCAGTCTTCGGTTTATCATTATACTCTGGTTAGACGAATTATGAACAGTTATTTACCTCTAATAGAAACATACCGTGACTGGAAAAGAAGTCTAGCGCAGGGCAATGGTCAATTTCCAATTCGTTCCGCCATTTCGTCTTGAAACACCTTTACGCATACTAGATGTAAGGTTTATCGTCATCCTGCCTTCACAGCTCCTACGACATTACCTACCGTTGGCCATATCTTCGTTTCTCTTGTATGATAATAATGGACACATATACATCTAGGTAATAGCGGCAAGTGTCACATTCTTGTCACATTGGCTCTCTCGTTCAATATCAGTAAAAATCTCTGTCAAGCTCAATTTTCATTTGGACTTGGATTATTTTTATACGAAGTAGCTCCGAAATCCAAACGAATATCTATAAATCATAATGAAAATTAACATTTCCGATGCTTTCAGTTTTGTATATTATAAAATTCCGCTTCATGGATAATTATCAAAGCACATTTGTACCGAAATCGATATCATACTTTATAAGGGTGACAGTGGATTGTATTCCGGATCGTGACCGGTAGCAAATTACAGCCATTACCCATTATTCTCGACGGCATTAACGTCGCTGTTTTACAACCAGTTGCCCATAGTGCGACCAACCGTATCCGCATTCACAAATATACGTATCTGGACTGTCTGGGGGGTATAGGACGTATTTTACACGTGGTACTTGTCAGGTGGATGGAGTGATAAAAAATTAATAAAAGTACGAATCGTGCGACCACATTGACGTGCCATCGATGTTTACTAACCCTTGGCGTCAGACCCAAACCCTGATGCTACGTCGGCACTGGGATTCCGAACGAAATTCATTCGGTTGATCAAAAGTTATCAATCCAAGCTCAGAATATAAGCCATCATTTAATTAATGGTAACGTAAAGCATGCAATGTGCATGTGTGTGGATTCATAGCCCACGTAACTGTCCTACTAGAGCGGTGAGATGAAAGGACCAAACAGGGATGCTGAGCAGGTCTGTACCTAAGGGTGACGGGGAAAAGCGTGCAGGGGATGCAGCCGAAGGCATCCCTGGCGGCAGCTAATGTAATTAAAAGGTCCGCGATTACTCTCGCCCCCGACCAGACATCCACATCCACATCCACATCCCATCGTCCAACGCCGCAATACACCCTTCCGCTACCCCTGGCGTCCGAGTTATATCCTGAGTCCGAAAGTTGGGCAAAGCCCGAGAGCGTAAAGCGAGTCGCTCACAATCAGAATCCTATGTTGTGATTCATGTATTAAAAGGCTGCCCCGGGTATCACAGAACTGTAGTAGGTAGAGCAAGCATGTGAAGCTTTCGGAGACCTATAGAATTCCATTCCCGCTTGTTCACCAGCCCGTAATTGCATTTTTGAGCAGTTTACATCTTGTTGATGGCTTAATTTGTTTGCCTGTTGGCAAAAGGGGGCCACGGGAACCTACGCCATATGTGCGGGTGGATCTAAGGGAGGGTAAGGATTACAGCTTGACTCTCGAGTCAAGTGTTCAGTACGCATATATACGTACCTATGTATCATACGTGCGTACGCTTGCTTCTTGCACTACTTTTGACGTATTCGAGTAATAGATCGGAAAATCCCTTCATAGGAGTGACTCCACAGCCGTCCACCTCTCACTGAAAGCCACTGTACTCATGACCACTCCCCTTAACTCTGGCTTCATGACATTTTTGTAGTTAGGGGTGACTTTTTGGTGCAGATTTCGTGTGATTTGTGTATTTGTGATGACTAGGGTTTCAAGTTGTGGCTCATTCTGGGTAGTGCTGAGTGATGTAGCTCACCTCATAATGGTGAAATTATGAATTTCGATTCGGCTCCAGGTGCACTCATGTCATTTCAACAGGTTAAGGATGGTTTTATGTGAGAAAGCCATGTGCTGGATCAGATGACATAATTTACCTGAGAAGTGTTGCAACGAGAGTTGCCCATTAGCGTATTGAACGATAAATATCTTTCGGTCGTGTCGAATCCCAAGCTGTAAGTCACCGTGATCACGATCACCGCAAATCGCGTGCCGAGCAACAGTTCCATCAAACAATCTTCGACCTCGACCATTTCCAGAGCTTGCATTGTATACCGAAATCGTTGTCCAAATTTTTCGTCTTTGAAAATCGTCTATAATCCAGAACCTACACAGTAAACAATTTTCGAATAGAAAGAGATGAATCTTATCACCTATCTCTCCTATGGAACACTGGATTCTGGATGGATGAAGTGAATAATAGCCTTGTGAAGCTGCTACCATAAACTGCACTTCCTTGGTCATATTTGTGTCGACAGCATCGACAGAAGCACCATAACGTGGCGCGACTTATGATAGTCGTTAAAGGTCAATAGATTGGAAAAGTTATTGGTTGGTTTATCGGGGTTGTCGTCATGGGCTCGCCACTTTTGAAGAATAAAATGGTATATGCCCCTTACTCCGAACCTACTACCCATCTCGCCTGTCAGACATTAGGTTTTCGGTAAACATTTATGAATACGTATCAACGGCACAGCGAAAACTTTCGTCAATAGGCTTTCACGCTCTGATATTGATATCCAGGCCTTTCCGTAATTCATCATTTAAGCTTTGCCTCTTTATCTAGGTTATACCATTCACATGAGGCATGAGTTAGCTTGACGGATCAAGTAGCGAATAAACTTAATGGAGGCAATTAGGGAGGTTACGGGCACTCCCTGAGTGTAGATTATTAACTGGTATTTGATCAGCTGTAGAATGCCGGTGACCAGCATAAAGGTACTGCAAGCTATTGCTCGCAATCAGTCTAGTAATGATATTAATAACCGATTTCAGGTCACTTGTACCCAGAACTTTGAACATTGAACATACGCCAAAATGATCAGGTATCGGAGTATCTCCCATCGGTGAGAGTTGAATTAGAGCCTAAATGCGATAATCGCTTCAACGAAACGTCCAATGGCGATAGTAACGTCCATTGATATACATATTGTATGCCATCCAGCCTATCTCAGCTAACAGATGACTCGGTTGAACCGGGTGATTAATCGTCTGGTACTTTCTCATTGCCGCAGCAAGTCTGGGGAGTCAAAAGTTTACCGAATTAATATCTCTCGTGTAAGACCTTAATTATCAGTTGAGTAAACGTTGTAGCTTTAGGAAAGTGCCTAACTCAGATCCGAACTAGAATTTTCCTTTCTGCGTTCGATACGGTGGAGTGAAAGCTTAGCTAAGGATTCTGCCGACGCACCGAAAGCGTATACATAAATTCTGAAGTGGCGTTAAGCAAACGGGTGGTCGAATAGGGATCAATAAGAAATGGAATATGGGCGGACTTAATCGCCCCTTTAAAGAGGTACCGCGGGCCTTTCCGCGAGACTATATATTCGCCTGGTTACTAATACAACCTTATAACTAGAGTCGTGTTAGGGTACATATGCGTTGGCCTGCTATAGAAAGTGTACGAGGCTATCTGACCGGTGTACACCCTACGGACGAACATGAACCTGACCCCTTGGATAGGGCAAGAAGATTTACCGAAAAGGCAGCGAAAACTATCAGGTTCCTGAGCCGTAAAAAAGACCCAAGCCACGCCATTACGCGGTTATGTGGTGATTCGGAATGCGGCTCCTTTATCCAATAAATAAATAAAACTTCTCCTATGCTACTGCGCGCGGTCACATCACTCGCGTTTCTCCACCAACAAACGTCGTTAATGTCTACCTGGGAAGCTATTGGTCCTCTTTTATTTATGCTGTAACCTTACGAACCACTCCGAATTACTACGACCCTAGTGGAAAAGGCACCTTATTCTGCTAACGTTGCATTCGTCTTTACCACCAATTTGTTCCCCTTATCATGGAAATGAGAAACGTGATACATGCTTGGGATAAGGGAACCGGTCCTGTGCTGTTTTGTAGCAATTTGCTCGGGAACTGGAGACTCCGTCGAGAATAATAGTGCGGACGAGTTGAAATTTAAGGGAGCGTATATATTCGGCGAGTCGGCCGTTAATTGAATTACCTGAATAACGAACGCGGTGTCCACAGTCGAACTTACGAACTTTTATTCTATTTTCAGTTGTTCAATACTTAATTCCTCATAAGAAATACAGAAACGAATCCAAGATATGTTCATCTGCAAATACCATTGGAATTTTTCCGCAGATGTCACGTGCTTGAAAAAAAAATCTTAACGAACAATATATTGTATCATGTTGAGATGAGATATGTAGCCAAATGGGCCTAGGGGAAAAATACTTGGTCACAAATCACGGAACGCGGAAATGTGTATCACTTCCTCTAAACGTGGTCCGCGTAGTGACAACGGGCAAACCCGACAAGCCCACTGGTCCAGCGTCATGCGTAAGCGAACGTGTGCGTGTGAACTGGTTATTGTTTGGATGGCAAAGTGGCGAAAGACCGAAAAAGGGAAAGTGGAAAAGAGGAAATAGGGAAAAGCGAGGGAAACTGGGGCAAGCAGAACTGAGTGACGTGTGAATACCCTCTGCTCTATCCACCCACGCATAGTCCTGACAGCCCAGCGACATACTGGACATCGATGCCACGAACAGCGCCCCATGCAATGCCTCCTTGTTGGCTGAAAAATGACCGCGCTTTCTATGCCGTGACATTATTATATCGAAATCTTTTGTGACCGTTCATTGTTTTAAGACTGAATACAATGGCAGTGGAGAGTTGAAATTGAGCCCTGTATGTATACGTATGTCTATTTCATTACTGTGATTTCATAGTACATAGGCACGTATCCCTTAAATCCGCTAGTTTTTGTACTCAAATTTATGATGGTAACTGAGTTAAAGACTGACGAATGTTCTTCGCATCATCGTAACGATATGTGTGATGTCAAAGTTCATTAGTTTCGGATAAAAATAACATCCCGAAGGGCTCGAAAGCAATTTGATTGCCGGGATATTGCGAGGGTTGTGTAAAGCGTGATCGAGTAGATATTGATTAATAAAATCCAAATTGCGCTTTTCGACGAAATTGGGGTACAAAAGTTGTTCGGAATTGAATTGAATCAAATTGAACGGGTCGCACATTGCGGGAATCGCGTATATAGCACAGGATGGTGGGGTTTTTTAGCAAATGAATGGGCTGTTGAGCAATTACTATCACAAACAGCAACAATAATGCGAAAATATATCCGGGGGAGATATCAAATACAAATTAGCCACAGAATGTGCGCTGAGGGGTAGTTAGGACCGACTGGGGCTGGAAACGCGCTATGGTGCGGCTGAGTGGCTCACAATGCTGTAAAATTTGCGCGAGAAATCGCTGCTCGCAAATGCATATAGTATGTAGGCAGTACGTATACCGAGGTAAATACGTTAACGTCGATTATAACATAATTGTCGAACCATAGCCAATTTCCTGGTACGTCATATGTCGGCATGTCGTTGACACGTTGGTCGCATCTATTGCCATCCTTCGAATCAAACAACGTCAAACCAAATATCATTTCAATTTGGGATATTGTTTCTCGTTTTCGATACGAAATTCATCCAGCTGGTCGCAAATCAATAAATTCTTTAAACGGATATGTCAATGACTCGATGATGGAGAATTGGGCTTGAAAAATTGAAAAAAAAAGTAAGATAATAATGTCAACTTCTTGCGCAGAAAGTTTTTGCGTTAGAAATTCGACCTGATCAATTTTCCTGATTTTCGGGTGGCTTTTCTATTTCGTGAGAATATCTCATACTGGTGAATGTAAGTGACTGATACGCAGACTCAGGCGCGTCGACCAGCCAATTGCTATCGTAATTCGATTATTGAGTTTTCTCACCCGTCTCGCATCGAGCCTTGATATTTGTTATTCGCATGACAAATGGAAATAATAGTCGGACGTAACGTGAATGGATGGCGGTCCAGTCGCCCGTCGGCACCGGGCCCTTGCGTTTAGGCGAGAGCAGACAGGAAACCGACAGACAGGCCTCCATTCCATTGGCAAACCTTCTGCACTTCATCCTTTCTTCGCCCCCACAGACAGCGTTACTTACAAAGAAAGCGCCGTACCCTTAAATGAAAGAAAAAAAAACAAAAACAAAAAAAAAAAAACAAATGCGGCAAATGTATTCCTGAAAGCATGCGATATTTCACAGCCCGAGAAAAACAAGAACCTGTCTTCTCTCAACGGGATAAAATATAATTCTACAAAGTAGATATTTGCAAAGCGTTCAAACGTACACGTCTTTCTCTTTTTCATTTCAAGTTTCGCTTTTTTTTTCTTCTCTCTCATTTTTCTTCAATCACCGAGAACCACAACGAAATCTATCATTACTATGTGAATGTGTATAGATCTTTGCAGACGCAATGCAGAATTCAGCCTTATGTGTTCAAGGAGTCAGGTACTTAAGTTTCTCGGAGCAGCTTCCTTCCCTCTCACGATTGGTGAAAAATGATCAACACCACTCAAAAACGAATCCGTCTTAAATAACCAATAATTCCTTGCGAAGTCTTTGGGCCGAGCTTCATTGAAGCAATTTATTTAGTGCTTACATGAAAATCGTCATCCCATCAAAATGCGATGAGAATCAAATGATAAAACAATCAATCGTGCGCCAAGAGCGAGGCCAAGAGTATTCATCGAATTATATACTTCGTGAGCAGTTCCAACACTCTTGCTTTTCTGTACATGAATTAGGCACGTTAAGAATTGAGATAAAATGCCAGCTTCCGGCTTTCATCGCCACTCATTTTTCCGTAATTTTACAAGTCTCGGAATAATTAATTCGATTTTTTTTTTCTTTTCTTCTGGTCGCTCGAGAAGACGTTATAATTTACTTAATGGTTTTCTTATGATTTAAAATAGATTAGAGGCATTTGCAAAAACAGGCTCGTGAGCCTCTTGAAGATGGAATAACTTGATTGATTACTGTAAAAACGGGCGTCGCGTCGGCTAAGGACTAGCGAATGGGACTGACGATAGTACCGAAGGACAGATATCCACGAGCCAACGGCAAGGTTTAATGATGTCCGGGATTAACATGTCCCACTAAAGACTTATTACTTACTCCTTCGGTCTCCCCCGGGGCGGCCGTTATGTTCTATCACCCTCTAATTCTAGCCCCTGCGTACATATCCATCCGTTTTTATCGTACCATCTCCCATCCGGTTAGGCGTCTCCCTCGTCTGATCTCTTTGCATCTTTCACTCTGAAATGACAGATCTTATTACAAGTGTGAGACTCCCACCAGTGACGAACTACCTTCATGGTTGACTAGAAATTGTCGGAATTTTCTATGCAAAGTTGATTAGTCTTCCCTTGATGTATGAATGAAAAGAATTGCTGGATTCAATCGGTCGATGAAAGAGTCAATATTGACTCTTATCAGATCGATTATCCGACGATTACAATAGGTACGTGTGAAGGGAGTACGTGTGAAGTTGAAGACAGGCATTGTATAATTCAACAGCTGAAGGCTTGACGAGAATGGAAAGTAACGTGTGACATTCTCTCGATCAGAGTTTAAGTACTTTGACAAATACGTAACTAGATTAAGACGTTATATCGTCAAACATAGGGGGTGACACACAGACACACCCTCCCTTACCAACCGAGCAAGTCTCTGTGTCGTAAAGTCAGTGGCCAAACACTCGAGCTAGGGGAAACCGTGACTGAGCAACACCCAACTATCTCAGATTCATTGTTGCGCTGTGGGCGGTAAGGCGTTCTAATGTCGCAGTTTGTGCCAGTCCTATCCACGTTAGAGCCATAACGAAAGTTGTGTATCTCGATACCGTCGTAGTCAGAATCATCGGTGAATTGCTCTTCTGGGGCAACTCGACGCCCTATTTAATATATGCATTTGATTTTTATGATAATTTGTTTCGCAGAAGAGATTTCTACGTTAACAACGAAAATACCTATAAAAAGAATTTATCGTTCGAAGGGGGGGCGCTGCCTGGCTGCCTGGCAAGTGTAGAGAAGAAGATAGAGAGAAAGAGATAGAATCAAGGGTTGGGGAGGTAAAGCATGGAAAAAGAGTATAGAGGGGAAAAAAAACGTTTCGGACCCCACCGGCTCAGTAAATTCTCGATCCGTTTAATTTTACATTTAGGACAGTAAAACCCAATAAATTTTCGAAACATCCTATGGGTTCCCACTTTGGCAGAATTTTATTCTGATGAAATGGCGAAAAGGGAGATTGTTTTCACAGCTTCTTCAATAATTTACACAAAGTAAAGCGCCGCGGCTACTTGACAACTATTGATTTAATCTTTTGAAATTGATTCACCCGACAAATCCGATGTTAACTTCCATGTAGCATGTAATGATTAAACGTCGACCGGAATTAAACCTGAGTTGAAACAATTCTTGAATCAGCTTACCGGTTCGACACTCCACGAGGTCATACCAATCAAATAATCCGCTGATCTACTTCAATTACGAGAGAAGTGTAGTTAATTTCAGAAAGTAGGTTGAACCATCTAACCGAACCTATTGGACAGCCTTAGTAATTTAATTATTTCACCAGAAACGAACGCCCAGGGTTGGCAGAACGGTCGAATGGTTGGATGGACAGTCGAATCCTACCATAGAACGGTGCTAGGCCACGTTGGTTGGCGCGATCCGAAATAGCGCTGACTCGGCTTTTGAAATGGCTGAGGCTACATTATGAAAGGTGTTCAGCTTTCCTTCTTCAGTCTTTGTTATGGCTACGTGAATCGAGAGTCTATTTCGCTTGAGATAGTCTGTAAGATGTATTTTCATAGCAGTCGTTGGTCTCCTGCAGTTTACTGAGCGTGCTTTAGTGTGCGATGTAACCATCGTATTGAAATACCAGGCTTGTATTCCTCGCAACAGGACAACGTGACTAATGTTAAACGAATTCTGAATTGCCTGCTAAGGATATTCAAAGGTTGAAAGGTTACGCCCTTGGCCACGTTATCCGGAGTATTGATCGCAGTAAAACAGTGTTATTGGCGACTCTTGACTCTGACGCCAACGAAGAGGAACACTTTCGACGTCTTTGTGATCAAAGGATTTCTAATTCTCTCTCCAATTATATGGAGAGGGACGAATTTCGGGCTATGATTACCGCTGGTCCATTGCAAACTCTGAATGGCTCAAATTTCAGCAGGGTTGTGAATAATGCATTACTTTGATAATGCATTACCGTATTCATTACACATTACTCTGCGTAATGTGTAATGGATGCGTGACCCATTACAAATTTCAAAAAGTAATGTGTAATGGCTGAGTATTCCATTACAAATGAAAAAAGTAATGTGTAATGGATGCATGCTCCATTACAAATTAAAAAAAGTAATGTGTATTGGGCGCGTGTTCCATTGCAAATGAAAAAAGTAATGTGTAATGGATGGGTGCTCCATTACAAATTTCAAAAAGTAACGTGTAATGGGCGAGTTTCCATTACAAATGAAAAAAGTAATGTGTAATGGATGCATGCTCCATTACAAATTTCAAAAAGTAATGTGTAATGGCTGAGTGTTCCATTACAAATGAAAAAAGTAATGTGTAATGGATGCGTGCTCCATTACAAAATTAAAAAAGTAATGTGTAATGGGCGAATGTTCCATTACAAATGAAAAAAGTAATGTGTAATGGCTGAGTGTTCCATTACAAATGAAAAAAGTAATGTGTAATGGATGCGTGCTCCATTACAAAATTGAAAAAGTAATGTGTAATGGGCGAATGTTCCATTACAAATGAAAAAAGTAATGTGTAATGGATGCGTGCTCCATTATAAATTTTGAAAAATTAATGTGCAATTGATAAGTGATCCATTACAAAGTACAAATGAAAAAAGTAATTCGATTATTGAAAGTAACGACGACTTACACGCAACAACAGCATGCAAATTAGAAATTTGCACATCGCATTTTCCATTGTTTTATTGCGCTGACAAAGCTTCTATATAAAGAAGCTATCATTCAACCCTTCGAGTGCGCACTTCCTTAGCGAATCTTTAAGTGCACCCGGGGTCAAATTGAGCCAAAATGATTCTTCGCACAGAACATCTCGAGAACTACGCACTTTTTGGGAAAAGATGTAGGGGGGTTTTTCACGGCAAAGGGCATAGCCGGATAAGAATACTGAAACTGCCCCCAGCAAGTTTTTTGATGACACTTGGCCTATCGTATCATCACTAAAAGAAACAAATTTCCTGAAATTTTCAGCTCTCTAACCCAACTAGTACCCGAGTAATCGAGAAAAACGTGATTTTCAGTTTTTTTTTTTTTTTCAAGTTGGCTATTCATAATGGACCCTTGATGATTTTTTGTGGAATACTTATTGACAAGTCACATTAAACAAATAGCTTTTCAAATTTTTCGGACCAAAACTTGATTTTTAATAAATAAACAAACATTAAAAATGGCTATTTCAACATGTTCCTCTCAAAAGACAATTATGAAACTTTCACAAAATAGTGGTTTTTTATGCCCCTGTACTCTCAATTTTTTTCGATTTTTTTGGTTTGGTGCAACATTGTTGAAAAAAATAAAAACCGATTTCTCAGCTTGTTTTTTGTAGTAAGACATATTATTTATTTTGATGGAAAATAAAAATCACAATCGTCGAAGAAACAATATAATAATCACAACAAACAAAATGATCATCCTTTTGACGAATATAATAGTAATGATATTGATTCAGTAATAATAATTAAGGATGTATGAGGGAGACTTCCCAACCAAAAGTGACTTTCGCCAACAATATCGCATACTTCATGATGAGATAAAAATCGGAAAAACATCAACCACAATAAAGACGATAAGAAAATTAATTTTGAATAATAGTAATCCCCAAAAATTATTAATAAATTGTTTAAACAAAACATCATTCAAGTAATTTACGGTGAATGTTTTTTTTCGTTATGTGATATGAGTTCGTTGATTTTTCTGACTACACATGAATTTTTTCAAAATTTTCTCAGGATTTTGAAATTTCGGTTTTCGAACATTTTTCAATTTTCAAAAATTCAAAAAAAACTTGAATTTCGGATAGATTTCCGTGAAAACGCGTTGTGCATCACAATTCAAAAGTTTGCGGAGCATTGAACGAATATTTTCATAAATACAACCCCTAAAAATGTCCAAAAACCGAAATTTCAAAATCCTGAGAAAATTTTGAAAAAATTCATGTGTAGTCAGAAAAATCAACGAACTCATATCACATAACGAAAAAAAACATTCACCGTAAATTACTTGAATGATGTTTTGTTTAAACAATTTATTAATAATTTTTGGGAATTACTATTATTCAAAATTAATTTTCTTATCGTCTTTATTGTGGTTGATGTTTTTCCGATTTTTATCTCATCATGAAGTATGCGATATTGTTGGCGAAAGTCACTTTTGGTTGGGAAGTCTCCCTCATACATCCTTAATTATTATTACTGAATCAATATCATTACTATTATATTCGTCAAAAGGATGATCATTTTGTTTGTTGTGATTATTATATTGTTTCTTCGACGATTGTGATTTTTATTTTCCATCAAAATAAATAATATGTCTTACTACA
Source organism: Ametastegia equiseti (assembly GCA_963989295.1). Classification (NCBI taxonomy): domain Eukaryota; kingdom Metazoa; phylum Arthropoda; class Insecta; order Hymenoptera; family Tenthredinidae; genus Ametastegia; species Ametastegia equiseti. The sequence continues at coordinate 12,193,965 of OZ022389.1, read as the reverse complement.
AAAAACAAGCTGAGAAATCGGTTTTTATTTTTTTCAACAATGTTGCACCAAACCAAAAAAATCGAAAAAAATTGAGAGTACAGGGGCATAAAAAACCACTATTTTGTGAAAGTTTCATAATTGTCTTTTGAGAGGAACATGTTGAAATAGCCATTTTTAATGTTTGTTTATTTATTAAAAATCAAGTTTTGGTCCGAAAAATTTGAAAAGCTATTTGTTTAATGTGACTTGTCAATAAGTATTCCACAAAAAATCATCAAGGGTCCATTATGAATAGCCAACTTGAAAAAAAAAAAAAAAACTGAAAATCACGTTTTTCTCGATTACTCGGGTACTAGTTGGGTTAGAGAGCTGAAAATTTCAGGAAATTTGTTTCTTTTAGTGATGATACGATAGGCCAAGTGTCATCAAAAAACTTGCTGGGGGCAGTTTCAGTATTCTTATCCGGCTATGCCCTTTGCCGTGAAAAACCCCCCTACATCTTTTCCCAAAAAGTGCGTAGTTCTCGAGATGTTCTGTGCGAAGAATCATTTTGGCTCAATTTGACCCCGGGTGCACTTAAAGATTCGCTAAGGAAGTGCGCACTCGAAGGGTTGAATGATAGCTTCTTTATATAGAAGCTTTGTCAGCGCAATAAAACAATGGAAAATGCGATGTGCAAATTTCTAATTTGCATGCTGTTGTTGCGTGTAAGTCGTCGTTACTTTCAATAATCGAATTACTTTTTTCATTTGTACTTTGTAATGGATCACTTATCAATTGCACATTAATTTTTCAAAATTTATAATGGAGCACGCATCCATTACACATTACTTTTTTCATTTGTAATGGAACATTCGCCCATTACACATTACTTTTTCAATTTTGTAATGGAGCACGCATCCATTACACATTACTTTTTTTATTTGTAATGGAACACGCGCTCATTACACATTACTTTTTGAAATTTGTAATGGAGCACTCATCCATTATACATTACTTTTTCGAATTTGTAATGGAGCATGCATCCATTACACATTACTTTTTTCATTTGTAATGGAACACTCGCCCATTACACATTACTTTTTGAAATTTGTAATGGAACACTCGCCCATTACACATTACTCTTTTCATTTGTAATGGAGCACTCATCCATTACACATTACTTTTTTCATTTGTAATGGAACACTCGCCCATTACACATTACTTTTTTCATTTGTAATGGAACACTCATCCATTACACATTACTTTTTTTAATGTGTAATGGAGCACGCATCCATTACACATTGTTTAAAGTAATGGGTAATGCATTACTTTTACATTACTATTTTCACAATTCTGAATTTCAGGCACCTTGGTAAATATCATCATCGCACGGGTTTCATCCTAAGATTATAATTTATAATCATGATGATAGGGATGCCAGTGAAGGAGATGATGTAATCTGCAGTAGGATGAATTCCCGCCAATTTCCAGTTTAAAGTATACCGTATAGGTTACATGCATGATAACCACCAAGGTTTTGCGCGAAAGTCTATGACAAGAAACGAGTATACCGAATGTAGTTACGCTTAGGATGATGATATTCCAAGCTTTTGCTTATTACTTTTACGATGCTGTTCATGGACATGAAGTGAAGTGAAGGGGCTCGTAAAGCTTTATACCTATAAACGCATAGTTTGTGTTAATTCGATTTACAAGAGATTTCGGTGGCGCGTGCTTATACCCGTTGAGTGCGGCAATTATCGAATGATTAATGACTAAATAACCGTTCATTTCTACCTTGTACGCAATTTACGAAACCACGAGAGGATAACCACGACTCCATATAGTTGCTTGTCACGAAACTTTTCGGGGCGCCATCTGCCACCCTCGCAGGTAACTCGAGTAAATCTTGCTTGGTTGGAAAACCACGTTATACCGTTTCAAACTTATCTTGCGACTAGCAGAAGCGTCGGATTGTTCGAAAAAAAATAAATACAAATTTGATTTGTATTAACGAGCCTTTAATACTTGTTCGATAAGACAGATTTGAACGATTTGTATCGTGTTGCAACGAGAGTAAAATTACACCCACGTTTTTCTTTCCTAGAGCTGGTCAGATCATTCATCCGAAAAATGTTTATATATGAGCTAAATGTACCCATTAGTTCGGCGCACATGTGTGAGTTCTTTCACGCACGATTCGAACGCACTGCAGCACTGCTTGATACTCGGAAACTGCACGCCCCCAAGTGTGCACCAATTAACGTGCTACATCAAGATTCTTTTGCCTGTTGGAATGCACGGGGTTACACCTTATGCTTGAAAACCGTACATTTCAGAACCCTGCAGACACGCACTTTTTCATCCGACATTCGACTCTGGGGTTTACTCGTAAGGACCGTTGAATTACATTTCATGTTTATGACCAGCGAGAGTTTCAAATCGTAACGACAAATGTATGCAAGAAATGAACTCGAATAGAAATTTTGGTAAAGGTATTTGGCTTCCAATACGACGCAGTAGAATTCGCCCTTCATATATTCAGCGAGTGATTGATCAGCCATTGCTAATATATTCAGCAAATGTCTCGAAATTCTGTCAGCATTTTATTCGCAATTTGATTGGTCGTGGGTCAGATTTCGATCCAGGTCGACTTCGGATGGATATCGATATGAAATCGTTTCCAAAATAATGCCAAAATAACGCTGGGTTCATTTGTGGCAATCATTCTCGTTAATTGAAATTTGAACTGTTAATACATGACCCATGGTGGTTGAACTGTCAAATTAAAGCGTATAGCTACGTGGCACCCTGCTGTGATTATTGATACATGAGAAATCTTGACCGCGTCATTATTAGCCCTTTCGGTCCAAGAATTTGAATGATATATTGACATACAAGAAATTTGGGGGCAAAACAAATGCTCAGTTGGTTAGTTCTCCTTTATATGACTATAATTCGTCTCCAGAAGGTGTTCGGTTAAGATTATCCACGAACCTTTTGCACATCCGACCACTTCTAATTGAGACATGTTGAGTGTCCGTACACGGCATCTGCGCTCTACAAAATATGCTGAAAAAATAATGATAGTAATGATGGTATGCGGAAGCTGCCCAAGATATACGAAAGATGTTTGTTCCACCGAATGAATAGTTTTTTTGGTCATTCAAAGGGATCGTGGGAAGTTCTATCTCACGATGTGCAAACAACGAATGGCCCTTTTTGTGACTAGCAAGTGTGTATGTGAAAGGTCCTAAACTAGAAGAAAACATGAGAAATTGATGCATTGATGCTCATTAACAAAAACAATTTTCAAAGCTAATCATAAGTAAATTGTGATTCAGATGGTGAATGATCAACAAAAGAAATTCAATGATTCTGATATTTTGAGACTTCTTATCGATGAAAAGGCATGAAAGCTTAGTCAACGTCTGTTTGAAATTCTAGGTAAATGAAATATAAAGAAAAAAATTAGGTTCAATAGAAAAAAAAACACGCATTTACTGTTACAGTTACAGCGTACTTAACTTTCCGGGCTAAGCGTGTCCTCTGAAAGCCTTTCGTATATTTACAGCTGATGTTGTTGCCGCAGTAGGTATATACGTGGGCTATAAAGCATTACCGTTTATTGCATTCTACTGTTCAAGAATGGCTGGTTTGTTCAGAATAAATCTAGTTCAGTCTATCGCTGTACTGGAAGAATGACTACCACCTGCATTGGTCGACCGTATATTTCACTGCAGGCTACATGATTGTATTTTTACAACATGATGCGAGTGAATCGGACCTGTGCAAATAACAGATGCCTTGTGTCCACAGAGTGCCGAATCTCGTTCCATACAATCCGATTCAATTGGCTTCGGCCTCCAAAATCCGCTACGCTCCCATGTCATTGGAGTGAATGGGGCCTCGTCTGTTATCTCTATTCGCTGATGGGCACGAGATACTTGCGGTGATTGAAAAATTCCTAAGCCTCGTTTCAATTGGAATTCAAGAAACTTTGCCAAAGTAGGCCAAATCATGGAATCCGCAATTGCAGCAACGTGCGAAGCACAGATTCCAAATCTCTATGACATCATTTAAACAATTTGCCTTATGCAATCACCTGGCTTTCTATCTTTCTCACGGTATGTTGAGTAAGCAATACTTCGATTTATGACATATTTATTGATGAACAGATACATCTGCAATTTAGAACCTAACGAGGAAGAATATAGTGTGAATTTCTGCTGCGTGAAAAAATTGCTTATCCGTTTGCAAGTGAATCAATATCCCGTAATTTGGGAAAATACTGCTAATATGGACAAAAATATACCTATATTTATTTTTTCCCTTGTGCTCACCAATTAGTTAGCAACTGAATCGCTCATTGTCAGCCATTCGGTCCTAATAACATCGCAGTAGCATCTGATCTCTGCAGTATAACCCACGAGCTCACCCACGTGCAAGTTGCACGTTCCAGCCTACACGTGACTTAAATGCAGATAACGGAAAATTCGTGTGGAATATAAATTTGGATCAAGCAAAAGCTACACCGGCGACAAACGTCGATGTTAGAATTTAATATCCGCTCTTGTACGCGTCATTTATTTTTAATCAATTCTGCTTTTTTTTTTCCCCTCGGATACAACATTCTTTCGGATCGTATATTTTTATTCCACACGTCCTATGGCGCCAAATTTAACGACTGCATATTCCGTCTCTCATCCCTAACTCTCGGTAGTTTGATCTTCTATAAGAAGGGATGCTCTGCTACGATGGGGGGTGCAGGACAACCGTAGCGGTGACAAAAGCTGCAGTTCAACGGGTAGGTTAGCGTAAGACTCCCTGGAAGATAGATATAAGTGATTGGCCTGAGTCATGGCCAGCAATTGTCCGCCCCATTGGACTCACCCAGTCATCTCTACTGCCGTCACGAGGGCACGGATATACGTGCGCGTTAGTAAATGTGAAGAGTTTATATAGATGCTCCATGTATTCGGTATCGAGGGAACTGTTTGATTAAGCTACTGTATGTATTACAGGAGCGCGATACTTCAATTCGTTTTATTGCGAGCAAGGCATCGCCATTGGACAAACAAGCTTCGAATGGATTTCAACGGCGGTTAGCTAATACTAGTCGCGAAGGCTTTACCAAAGTTGCCTGATGAAATTGGATGCGCGTGACGCTCCATCCGTACTTTGGGATCAGCCTTTTCATTCTTTCGTTTTCTCTGTGCGGCACTATAATACAATATATGAACATCCGCATGTTCGTCGATGTTTGAACTTTCCACTGCATGTAGTGATCTGATGATCCTTCGTGATCGAGTGATCCTCGAAAAACGCGTTATTAATGCCATAAGCTTCTTGACGACATTATACGACCTTCTGGTTTTGGGAAGACCAGATATTATAATCTCTTCTTCCTCTGGATTCGCCTTAAAAGTCATCAATACACATACATCCACTGGCATTTGAAAGATCAAAATTTTGGTTGAACGACCTTCTAGCTTCAATTTTGAGAGAAAATCACAAAAATTAAAGCTGTAAGGTCGTATGTGTCTGTACATGCAACCGTCTGGTTTTCATTTTCAATTTTTTCAATTTCGTTTGATTTACGTGTATTTTTTCAATCCGGGGCGAATTTGGAAAACAAACAGAAAAAAATTATACAATCTTCTGGGACTAAGATCGCATTTTGGGACGACATTTACGACCTTATGGCATTAGTAACGCGAGATGACAAATGCCAGAATCTGGAAATATTTTAATGAGGAATTAATGAGATCCTCTCCACTTCCTATACCGATAGCGTTACTAAGGTCATTAACACCTGCCACAGTCCTAAGGATTCAAAATGCTCTTAATTCCGTCGAAATTTCTTTGGACGTGATTGCTGCCTCTTGAACACCTTTTTTATGTCCACTCCACGAGTAGTCGATGGTTGTTCATTCACCAAAATAGATACATATAATATCTGTGATCCAGTTAAGGGCCTCTGATGCGCAATTTGTTTTAATTATTCATATAGCATACCAACCTTCATCTTGTATTGATTACGTCTAAAAATTCAATGCCGATGGTCACTTACGGGCGCAATCGACCCATTCGCGAAGTAGGTTACATTGCGCAGCTTTATTATGCGCTAACGATCTTTTACCTAATATTGGCTTGGCTTAACTTTTTCAGTGCGAACGACGGCTGGGGCTGCATAGTCAGCGGTGGTTCACTGTTCGAGGGGTTAGTGAAGGCGTCGCGCGGTGCGCTATTAATTAAAATAACCGCAACGTCACTAGTGGAGCCGACCCTCAAACTACGTAGTTTGGTTTATTACAGCTTTTAACTTTTCTCCTTGAAAATTTATGTTTCCAAGCAGCCAGCTCGATCTGGAATTGACCATCACAATCTCCCATCATAAGCTCGGCAAGGGAAAATCCAGCCTCGGATGAAAAGCACTAACCAAAACGGAGAAGATCGTGCCATCGTATTGTCTTCGCACCGGAGAGGCGCGAATGCCAAAAAATTTCCTAGGGCTGGTGTCGTCTCGGGCCCTTTATTTTTCGGGGACGCCCAATGGGGTGCGAAGCGATGGAAAGACGAAACTTTTCAGAACGTTGGTCCCCATAAATCGTAGTATCGAGGCGTCGGCGGAAGCCAGAGGCTGCGGCCAAAACGAGAGTATAGAGAAAGTCTGAGAAAGGGCAGAGGACGCGCCAACTATACGGAGGAAAAAGATTAAATGATTAGCGCGGCCATTTGGCAAGGTCCTAAATCAAAAAGTTGGGTCGAGTAGCAGGGCAGCGACGAGCCTCCCTTACTTCTAGACACACAGAGCAATTCGCGAAAGTATGTCTGCGTGTGTCTATGTATGTGTATATTTTCACACCCTGAACCCTGCATCTTTGGGGTCCTTCCTGTCTTTCTTTCGGGGTTCCGCTTACTCGCCTGGTATCCCTCCGCCAGGCGTTAACAGATGATTCCATCTAGATCAAAAGATAACTGATTTATTACTTTTCCCTCTGCTTCTTTTATCTCCTTTATTGTGACGCATGTTGATTGGATCGCAAATCCCTGCCGCTTACCAAAAATCTCCCTCGTTTTGCTGAATCGTTACATTCCATGCCCTAGCCAGAGCTGGCCATAATTGCGTCTCTCCATAATTCTGTTCGCCTGCATTTCTGACCCAAGGCACGACTACGATACGAATCGATTCTATGGTCAAGGTACTGAAAAAAGCAAACAGAAAATTCAATTCAAAAAAGTATGCAGATAAACAAATATCTAATCACAACACCAGCAAAAGTCCAAAGTCGAAATCAAAGAATCCCGGTTTACAGTTCAGGCCAAGATAAGTAATTATTCAAACAGGATTCTTCCATATAAAAAATTCAGATCTTGAATCAAATTTTTGGATGGTTTCAGTCTCGTGTGCACTCCATTCCCGCGAGAGTTGACTGGGTTGCAGGAATCGTTGCCGATTTGATTTGGTCGTGGAATCCGAGATCAGAACCAGCGTACCGCAGATGAGAAATTGTAGAACTTACAATCGGACCAGGGTGCAGGGTGGGTGGAGATATGTGGCGACGAGTGTAGGCTTCCAGATATCACGGGCTGTTGACTTCGAATACGAGACCAGTAATTGGGGTCAGCGTGGTCCTCCCTTCCCGCGCTGACCAAAGCCGTGATCCTCCTACCCAAATGAAAGCTAAGGACAAATCTTCGAGCTGTATAGTGTTAGTTCAAATGAAAATAAGAAAAAACTTTTTGAAAAATCTTCCCAGCCTTGTGCTGCTAAAAAAGCTAATATCCTTGCAAGTGCTTTTGAAAAGGGTGAATCCCATAGCCGCTTTGTTCCATTCGTCAATATCAGTCCTCACAACTTTTGTACTACATGCGGTCGATCAGCTCGCAAGCGATGATACCAACCAAGTATCTGTAGTCCATTATCGGGGTACTGTTGGATGATCAACTTGTTTAAATTCAATTTTTTTGTGGAGTTTGATGTTCGAATTGGCGGCTGGAGAAGTGATGGTCCAATCCGTACTAATTGTTTTTCTTCATTGAACATGTCACCTGAAGCTTCTTTAATGCATCTGTGTTACTCAGCTTTAATATGTCTCCGGTTCTTGAAAGTTCAGTTCAGGAGTTGTCTTTTCGTTCCAGTACAGGATTCTCGTAGAGTATCTCGACGACTGTTGAGGGTATCCTTTTGCCAAAGCATTCGATATCGCAATGACGTTTCAATCAACCCTGCAACTTTCCCGACTCAATCCCCGCACTGAACTTGTGCAAGCAGACTTCCATTTATTTCTTCCATTCAGTTTCTCTTTGATCTTTAAAGGCAGCTGCTCGCTTCAACAGTACTTTGCATTTACGGCACTCTAATTATTAGTGACTCGGTAATGAGTCGAATGAACACGATCTCAACGGATTATACATATACACGCTGCGTTCACTGAGACTTAATCAAGCGAAATTGTACTCTGAGAAAATGGATTCGATTCCGCAAATTCAAGTATATCTCTACATGTCAATATAACCTACAGTTGGAAACTTGATATTTTGAAAATAAATCAACTTCTACGTAACATCTCCGTTTCCATCTCTCTCGTCTGAGCAATGGAAGTTTGATGATCTACGCGCGAATATATATTTCTAGCGTGTGAGTAGGAATCGAGTAATGGTTGACACTGCCTTAGGTTTCGCGAAATGGAACCAATATCGCATAGCGCAAGACACATCCGAATAACGGACGGAATATATCAGTTACCAAGATCTCAAGTAGCGTACAGTCCCCAAGGGGCCAATAACAGACATCGCCGAGGTGATATAGGTCTCTTTTGTCCTATAAGAACTCCATTTGAATATGTAAGGCGAAATATTATTATAAAAGCGACGTGGTTATCATGGTCGGTATTCTTGTAAACGAGATATGAAAATTCTGTGGTACGTAAGAAGCTACGTGCCGGCGAAAATAAATGGTGTGCTCTTCTTAATTGTTCGTTACTTTTCTCGGTAGAAAGAGTTCATATAGATAATAAGAAAGTTAAACCACTTTATACATTACTGTAAGCTCACACCGGGAAAAATAATGCCAAAAATCGTAATACGCACGTACATGCCATTTTGAAATCCAGATCACCTTCCAGAAGAGTGACTAAGCCTTCCCCTTCCGCGTCAGTAATTGCACCTACGGAAATATGCGAGCGGATGAGTAGGCATTCGTGCCAACTCATCCGTCCATATACAGCATCCACTTCAACCTACCCATCCAATTTTCATAATGGTCAAAATGTTCGAAATTTTCTGCTACGTTTGTTCGCGTCGCTCGCCACCTGTATATATCGGAATGGTCTGCTACGCAGAGCCATTGAGGATTACGGTTAAAGGGGTCGCGCTCAATTAAGGTATAAGTCAAAGGCGACAATCCTTCTAATACTGCAATTATAATCCGCACCTTCGGTTTTCAAAAGCATAATGCTACAAAGGAATAATACCGAGACGGTAATGCGTAGGGAGCACTGGTTCTAAATATTATATGTTCTCTGTACGTGTGTTGCAATGGTTTATAAGTGGAGGGTTACTCGCGATGAGGAAAATAGTCGAGGAACGTAACTGCAAGGTCTCACCACCTGTGCTGAATTTCCTCTAAACTGATGATACGGATTATGACTTCATCTGGACGATATAGCTTTTTGCGGTGAACGCAACGCTGGATTTCAGTTCCGTGGCGAACTGCAGCGCAATTCGTCAGCGGGAAAGGTGATCGAGGGGTGAGATTGGATAGCATTCTAGATCTTAGAACCGGGCTAAGGCTCACGTTCGAAACTTCGTTCGTTACTGATTCCGGTACCCTGTGCAATTTCGGTCTCTGAAGCGTACCGAAGCGATATTGTATTATACGAGCAATCTGGAGCTCGCGTGAAAGAACCCGTTCAGGTTGCTGGTTCTACTATATACATCTCATGTTTATTATATTTCTACTGGGGCTTCGGAGATACGGTGTTGAATTATTTAAGAAATCGATTTATCTCTTGTATTTGTTACTTTTGTCTCGTGATCGTTTTACAATTTGACGATGCGAAACAAACCGTTTGGAAATTCGATTGTTTATCGAGAACAAACCCATTTACTTTCAACCACCGTGGAATAATTTGCCTTCCGCAATTTCACGAACGCGTGGGTATGGGGTGAGTGGAAGTGAAGAGGGCTAGTCGACTTACCGACGAGTTGGCATTATTATGCAGAGACTGTTTGCAGGCGTGCCGTTAATTCAAAGTAAGCAGACTGCGCCCGACGAGACTGTGCCAGCATAAGCACTGCGGTGACTGTCCTCATACTCCACTTCATCTCCTTGACAAACACCGCTACACCTGCTGAGGTAAAAACATTTTTCGCAAAGTCACACTTCACAAAATCTCTACTTAATTTTCAATGATCGATCAATATCTTCTCAATTGCTTACACAACGCAGAGAACAGCAGCTTTATTTCATTTTTCCGGTCCATTTCTGAAATTTATTACTTGATATAGAGCGGCGGAGTATTCTGCAAGAGTACCAGATAGCATTACAATTTGTGTAAATTGTCTCTCTGCTTCAATTTGCAATACTCTTCATCTGCTGATGACGATCACAACTGCGCCAGTGGATATTTTACCTTGGTTAAATCCACCCCAATTCCTGGTGGTGGTGGCGGCTGTGATGGTATTGCGTAAATGAGAAGTCTAGCTGCCATATGCTCGACGGTCGAAAATCCGCTCGAGTAATTCTATTTGAGCTGAGAGGACTGGAGAAGACCAGGAAGGACGGAGGAGGGAATACAGAGTCGCGTTGTGGTCTGACCAAAGTGAGGTAGAAGTATACATAGAGATAGAGATAGATACGTACGGATCGGCCACTGGGGACCCATGTCCGGTTAACACGGCTGTGAAATATCCTGGGATTCAGGCACCGTCTGCAATTATCTTGTAGTGCTTGCAAAGTTTAGTTGTTCAACGAAAACGAGATCGTCCAACGATATCCGTCCTCACGTGCCAAATCGCACATTCGCGGTTCGGATTTCACCTACTCCAAATAGAAACTGCAGGCGGAGAACATTTCGAAAGCAAATCTAACAAGTTCCGAACTTCCAGGCTTTTTTGGCACATAACGCTGAGACGTCTTTGATGTGAGCCAATTAAACGTCGGCTGTAGAGATTCCATAACGGTTTCCCATTTGCGAACTGGTTCGGTATTGGGACGGTATTGGTGCCAAGCTTCGCCCAAGTCAAAATCAATGTTGGGACGGTTTTGGGTTGTAAACACTAGTCCAACTTATGGTGCCGTGAATCGGCATGAAATAAGCTGCAGCCAGTACAAAACACCATATTGGTCCAGTGTACTTCCAGTACAGAACTGACTTCCGGCTGAGCCCCATAAGTAGTCATCAGCATCTGGCTAATGCTTGGCAAATAATTTATCTGTACTGGGCCAGTATTACCGAACGAAATTTGGCAGCTGGGGTAGTGCCAATTCTGTGCCATGTGAGTAGATCCGGCAATACTCCGGCATTCGTACATAGGTTCCAGTTTTCAGGACCTTGATGAAATACTAGCACGAGTCGTGGACGAGCACAATATGCTGACGGTGGTGATGTATGTTTTCTCACGTGTCAATGATTTTCTTCCTAGCGCGGTAACCCTCATATCTTGCACTAGCAGTGAAAACGGATCGAGGACATAGCCTAGCTATTGATAAATCGGCCTATGCGAGAGGGTGATTTTGATACAGAAAAGTCCAGGGAATATAGTGGCGCAGGGCTTGCGGCAACCTCTAATAGTCTGACTTCCACGAAAAAGGTTGACACACACGACATTCGATCTCACGTCGCTCACGTGAAACTAGGGAGTCGGTCGTTGGGCAGAGTTGTCCCTTGGGAGTCAGGATGCGCAGTCCCCCTGCCCAATTAGCGGAGGACTTCGTCAGGTTTGGCCAGGACTGAGAGAGATGTGCTCTAGCCTAGTCTGTCGTACACCATGGAAAGCCTACAGTGGTCACTGGCAACCGCAATTTCCTGACAAACAGGCCTAAAATTGAGCCCAGTTCGGGTAATCACTCCTTCCCCATTATTTCCTCTTCAACTTCTTCGGAGGCCGCTCTAGATCTAGCAGTTACTTTATGGTGAATCGTTTTCGCGACCTACTTCCTTCGGAAATTAATTTTGATATGTGCAGTATATATATGAAAGAATTGACACCAACCAATTCAAATCCTTTTTTGGCCATGTCAATTTTCGTCTCTATTTTATCAAATTTGTGCCCCGTTCGGGTGGACTTGGCGGAACCATGTGAAATGGAGTGACATCTGGTGTAAACAGCAAGTCAACATTAAATTTATCCAGGTGCTTTCAGGCTGCTGTATTGAATGGCACCGGGGCTGCGGAACTCGAGTCAATTAGGTGTATCATCGTGATGTGTCAGGTTATTCTAGGCACAGAATTTCATTCCAATTCAACATTTTTCAGCTTTTTCTACGTCTAGCCGCGTATTTTGTTGATTGTGAGTGCCCATCAAGGTACCATCGAGACCCATCAGCTTTCATATGGAAAATATTTTTCATTCGGTGTTCACTCTATTTGTTGGCACTTTCGAATTTCAGTTATTCGGGAAAACAGCTTTTCCAACTATACCACCCCTATAGACTGTTTCCTATATTGACGAAAACCTGCTGTTGGTGGTAGATACTTGAATGTGCACACCACTAGCAAGGCTTAATTCCGTACATATTTTGGATGGTGACAGAAATACTGTAAACAAATCACTACAACCATTCATTATTTCTTCATGACTCTTTGAATATGAACTAGAATTTTTTCGTACTGAAATCACGAATGGGAGAGTCCAGCTTGTTCCTATAAGTGTCGTTCAAAACTATCTAAGTAGGTAACATTGCGGAAACCAGGATGGACCTAAAGGTTTTCTGTCGGTTTTCTGTCGGTTTTCAGTAGCAGTGCAATCTCTCCGGTCTCGGACCTCCCCTTTTTAGACGTCTAGCTGCCGACGTCCCTACCAAGATAATCACCAGATGCTCGTACTACTGTAATGCGAATTAATGGATACCTAAACATGACTATATCAGCAGAATGGCGTGGCATATAACGGTTACGTCATCCATTACATTAGTTAATTATCCAACTGCAGTATCCAAACGATAATCGTTATCCATTCAAGGCGATAGTTGACCTCGTTATTGAAAGGCGAATGGCTGACTAAGTCTGTTAAATCCCGTTGCATATTTTTCATAAATCGGTAAAATACGAACAGTCATGCTAGAATCTCAGTAGGATCCGGAGTGTGTGTGAAAATATGGAATAAAATTCAATCTTAATGGTATTCTGCGATATGTTTCCATAGTATTTCCTAGCGAAGGAGATCAAACGTTGAGCCTTGGCGCTGTGCCAATACGGATACCTTCAGCTCTGGCAGATAATCACAAGATGATGGAATACTCTCCAACTCATCTTCAATTTTAACTGAAAAATTTTTAATCAATTGTCAAGCTAACATTAATAATTATGCAAAAATTAAGGAAGTCTTCGGTGTCGCCGAACCAGAACCCATTGATCGCAATATTTTTCACCTATGATAAGTAACCGTATCGGTCTTTGTTTACGGACCGTGAGAAAAGGTAAATTCTTCACCTATTTGAACGTATTCATAATATGATATATCCTGGAGTGGAGTATCAGCTAAATGTACAGGATTTATAACTTTCATGGATGAGGAAATATTGCGGTTTGAGTTCAACGATCATAAAGATATACTAGCTCGAGATTTCATTCCGATAGGGCAATGTAAAGAATTTTCTAAAGTATCGGAGCATACAAACGATGTAATAAAAAGACTACTCACAATTCGAAAAATTCGTACACGTTTGCAAATATCACACAGGGTTTTCGAAGCAATAGCTCTTGACGGTATCCAAGGGATGGAAGGTTGGGATGGGCTATCACAATGTAGAGCCCCGGGCCACTCTCTGCTCGTTCTCGGCACGACGACGCTGGCCCTGGGCTCTCATACCCGATATTCTCTGATTGGACTCTCGAATAGATGCCACGATTACTTCATCGCTAACTTCTATCGGAGTCCATCTACCTACCAAGGCACATACCTAGACGGGTAGTTACTGGGCAGAGTTGTAGCTCCTAGCCCATGCACTGACTCGCGACTGCCAAGATAGGGTGTATCGAACAAAGGTGGACGCTGATTGGCTGCTTCGCTAACTGGAATTGGGAAAATGTTAACTTCCGCCGATATCCGGTCTGCTGAATTGAAACGCTGCTGCCCTGTAGTTTAAACCGATAATGTGAGCTCTAGTCTTGTATTTATTTTCAATTCCGCTCACTACTCTTATCGTTGTTTCGAACTCTATTACTCGTCGCAGGATCAGACTCGTCGATGTGAAACTTCAATAGACTGTTTGCTGATTGGTTGGACCTGTTTGTTTATTTGCTAGTAGATACCTAATCGCACCGTGTATTTACAGTTCTGCCACTAACACACGCAGCATATAACGCTAATTCTTCTCAACACGACGAATCTTCTGCAAGCGGGGAGCCCAAAATTGATTTTATAATATCAATTGAGTTCGTGAATATATCTTAGGATGATCTCCTATATACTGACAGTATGCTATTTATCTAGTTAATACCCCATCGGGTAGCTATAGTGCTTTTTGAGCAATAAAACGGTTTATCCGTGGCAGTCAGCAACACTGGCTTCCGGTGCCACGTCATTTGTGAACCTAGCGGTATAAAATGGCGGATGCATTGGAATAGTTGGCAAAGTTATAATGTTTGCCGAAGTTTCCGAACGACGCCCGAGGCTGTAATATTGCTGCATTGGCTGCCGACTATAATGAAATTCATCGCAAATATTGTTTCAGCGTCCAGGCAGCTGATTCTTACCCTCGAAGCCGCAGGGCACTTTGGAATTCGCATTATCAAAAATTCCCTCGCGAAATATATATAGATTCGCGGTTATACCGCAGGATCGTGATTTGGCGAAGCGGAGTTGACGAGGGTTGAGTAAATTTCGACACGACTCGTGAATAAGTACCTACTTGGCCCATATATACAGTCAACTTTATTATTTCCCATAACCACAGAGCTCGATGTGGCAATATGAAATCAAATTTTCAGAAGCTACCCCGGAGTGTTGTGAATGACTCGATAACACTCGCCCAAAATACGAAGGGTTAGGGTACGCCACTCAATTTTCCTAAGCGATGACAGCGGCGTTGTCGCAGATCGTTTAGATTCTGGACCTCGCGGGTGTCGAAATATTTATAAGCTCCACGAAAGCTTCTCGTTTACCCTAAATTCAACACGAGTATGTCGAAAATTATCCTCAAAGTGAAATCGCGAGCCCTTCTTAACTGCTGCCTGTTTCCGCTAGTTTGATAAGACCTATCATCTCTCATATCGCGTAATATTATTATTTATGCTTTGTCAAGGTACATGTTTAGAGAGTAAAGGATATCAGATCAAACTAAAAATGTCGTTTAGTTTAGAGTTTGGGTTATTTTATGCTCGCATTAATATCTAATGATAACCGTATCCATACGAATCCCAAGCTCAGCATACTCACATGCACCTATACCGTAAATTCCTATCGAGGATCTCGGCACGCAAATTTGGAGACGATTTGGCAATCCGTTGTATAAATTCAACCCATAAAGTATGAATAGTAAAATACTGCATGAATTGTTCGATTTTATTCAAATTCTTCCCTGTGCTGAAGATTGCGCGTTTTTGTTTTGAATAAAAATTTGACCGTGTAGATCGGAGCACGAATACCTACATCAATTTTATATCCTGGGTTGAGGCGGTTCTCGGGAAGTGGAATCTTTTTTCATGAAATCTAAGATCTGGTCTGCAGGGCGGGTAGAAGATTGGTGTTCAAAGCGAATATTTGCCCACGTCAAACGTCTGAAACTCTCGCTTTTCTCACTCGGTCGATCGGTTGATTTATTAGCCTATTCGATGGATTTGCAGTACCCAGCGAAGTATTTACAACGCTTGAATTCGCATTATGTGAAATGGCGAGTGGCTCAATCTCTTATTTAAGTGCCTAGACTACTCAAAGAGTTTATTTCTGCCACACACGAAAGTGAAGTTTGTGTGGCTCAATTCTCTGCTCCTCTCTATTGCCTCGTCCAAAACGTATTCAGGGACAATTTTGAAGCTCATACTCAGAGTTGAAACGCTTTTGTTGATTAAACTTCAGCGTAACTTCTATTTCTTACGAGTATGTGCCAAAGAAGAACAAAGCGTAAGTATTCCAGGCTTTTCACGATGGACTCTAATCTAATCTTCCTAGGCCTGTTTCCTCGGCTTCTTTTTATTTACATTTTCTTCTTCAATTTCTCGGTACGGTGCGGTAGGCATTAATTTTTTAGCGACCAACTACTCTGAGGCTATCTCTCTGTACAAATGGGCATTTCGGTACTCTAACACCCCGAGCTTTCACGCGGTTGAGAATTATTCTGACGGCGCTTGCACGATTAATCCACGCACAAGAATAATTCATTTCATGATGGAAAGTACAACTCTCCGTTGGTTGCGGCGTAGCTTGAAGCGAGATTAAAATATTCCGTACGATTTACTTCTCTCCTTCATCCATACGATTGAAATGGACTCAGATATATGTATGCACGGGTTCTTCGTGTGGTCCGGAGTAATTAATTTCACTTACAATTTGTCGGAAATACAGAGCGTCGAACCGCAAAAAAAACCTGTCTGTTTTCAAAGGAACAAGATCTCGACACGCTGGATCGGCCTTTGCGATTTCATTTCATTCGCTGGCAAATGGAAAAGTGAACGGCCATCTTCAGCATTCTGAAAAAATGAACAAGAGAAGAGAATCTCTGTTCGTTGAACAATGAAAGTAGTTCAAAAATCAATTTTCATAAAGTGATTGTATAGGATGACAGTTCATATAATCAAACAAAATCCCTTAGCCTCATCTCCTTCGTTTCCCTTATAAATTTCATCCGTGAGAATATTGGCAGTGGATCGATACACAGTTGTGTTCCCCCACCGATAGTATAATTACGCACATATTGTATAGCAATCATGTAGATTTGAAGGAAAAGCACACACTTGAGGTTTCAATAAAGTGCATGAAGAAATTCCAACTTTATCTATTTCAATTTGTTTGAATCACTTTCGAAGATCACATGGACAATTGTAGTTCAATCAAAAACTAATTCGGATTGTCAACCTGCGGCCACACGGTGGTCACATTTCTGACATATTCTCCCCCGACATACCTACGTGCCCACCTACTTCCCATGTGGGAACTCAGCTAGAGACGATCAGTCACAGTAGCGGCAGTGTGGTATACGCACATTCACAGGCAAAGCAGATATGTCGGTATTTCCGCATACTTGGATGACAACCAACCAGCTTACGTACGCTTGACGTCTGTTCAACGTGTGTTTCGCGTACGTTGCCTACGCGCTGGCACGGAAAAGAGCTGAAGGTCTGTTTTTCTCACGAGCGTGATTTTATTAATGTCTTTGCCACCGCCAACACATTTCTTTCGGTCTTCTGCCCTTTAGAAAAGTGCGTGCTCACCATATATCATTTGACGTAAAATTACGTCGCTTGTTATCACTCCGTACGTGATGATGCGAGCAAACACCCTACGGCCCATGCCATGCCACATTGAGTAAGGCTTTGCATACCACTACGAGCCATTTCATACGCGTCATATCACTCTTTCGAACCGTCATTTTCTTCTCACGTGCAAAAGTAGTAACGTCGACGCGACTGAAGCCCAGAAGAACTCTCACACTTTTACTCATATGTTCAGCTCACTCTCAATTGGTATTTTCGTAATGTATGTTAATCAGCAAAGTTTCCAAAATGCCATTGCAGAGTTCAACATTAGGAAGTTACTAGAAACGTGGGCACCGAGTTGAACGGAACGTTTGTTCAAAGATCGAAATAGAACACTACGTTCAACACTGCATGTTTCATCAAGTTTCCAAGGATATTTTTTCGGCACAATTCTGTATCAGTATGAGTACCTACATTCTGGTTCGGTCTTACTCTTGTATGCTAGAAACATTGCGGTTGACAACATCGTGGGCTCATATCAGTGTATATGCGAACATGTGTGCAGACATGTACGAGTACCTACATATATGGGGTTTGAAGCAAAAATATAGAAGGCAGCTCTCTCGAGTGCATTCCCCCCTTGCGACACTCTCGCCTCCTTCTCACTTTCATCCCTCAAGACAAGATATCTATCCTCTTACCGGTGCAGGGGCGTAGCGAGTTGGTTTCGACTCAATTCAAAACCATCCAATCCATTTGCTGGAAACGTAGTCTTGGGAGGACGGGGAACCAAAGTCCCCACCGACAGAACGCAGCGCTCTGCGGGACTCGAATACTTCAGTATAATTGCATTTCAAGAGAATATCGCGTTTACCGGAAATCACAATGAAGGAACGGAATTAGTACTGCGATTACGTTTAATCTAGACTACGAGCTTCGGATATCAACGAAGTTCATAATTATGCATACACCAAATATCTGGAGATGCTATCGAGTAAGTAATGTGATTTACATGTTCTATAAGTATACGTACAACAATTGAAACACGTCGATTATTTTATACAACCATTGTGCTTTCTTTCATTTGAACTTGTTAAAAATTTTATTGAGAAGTCCTCAGAATTTTTGCAAATTGATTCAACGTTCGTTCTGATTATGATATCCGCCCCATCCCAGAGACTTTTATACACCTTGAGTATCCGATAACATGTCCGTATTAGAACAGTGAACCAAGCTATAGAGAACCATATGTGGTATGAAATCCGTACGTTTCAGAATCGATTGGAACAGTATCGCTACATGAGAAATGACGCCAGTCTATTGTCATTTTTGTCAAAAGCTCTACGTTGTAATGAAATCATGACAATATGTTTTACTTTGATACTTGATCGTGGTCTAAGTCAAGTTGATTTGATCAACAAGTTCATGTTGCTTTCACTTGCACGTACATTATACGAACTTGTACAAGTCGATGACTTGTACGAGACAAGAGTGAATCAGTTTGAAAGATACCAACCCAGAAATCTAGTTTCTATAGTCATGTCATCAGTAGAATATGAGTGCCAAAAGCTTCTCAATGCCCTGCGTTCAAAAATGAATAGCTGCAATAGAGTCCTCTCCACTCATCACAACGAATCAAAATGACCTGAAATTATGGTGGCGGGATAACGGTCTAAGCCTCGCCGCCAAATTTAACCCTGACGGTTTCATACGCGTAGGTACTGCCGAGGAAAAGAAAAAAAAACTCAAGTCTCCTCCACTTCGTAGGGATATACAATACGTATTTGCTACAGCCAGCCCATTACGAATTGGAGTGCTTGAATTCAGTAAAAATATTTATTATTCTTAACGCTATTTCGCATTCGTATACTTTCGTTGTGAAGATCAATTCTCGCATCTGAGGACCTTGGTTATTTGGCAAGGATATCCGGTGAACGTCGCACCGTGCCGCTTGAATTTCACACAGTTTCCATTTTCGCGTGTCTCGTAGAGTCGAGGGGTTGGAGCTTCTCCGGTTATTCAATGCGACGTGGTAATTTCGATGGTCCCCGGTGTATGGAGATGCCGCCATGGGATACCTTCGGCTTACGTCAAGCGGGTGCTAAATATTTCATGGTCGAAGGCCGATGCAACGATCCGCCGTTAAATGCACTTCCATGTTCGAGGCTCACCCCTGGGCTTCGACGCCACTTTCCGCGACGGGATACTGCAAGTATCTCGTGGTGACATTCTAGATAATGCCATAGTTTCTCCAGTATCAGTTTTCAGTCTCCCCTCGACGCCCCAGTCGAGGTACTGTGCTGATCGAATCACGTTTCAATTCGTTTTTCTTTCGCAAAAACTGTTTTATTTTTATTTTTCTGCTGTAGGATGGATTCTTCGATCCATAACGGAGCACAAGTCACTCGATATCAATTCCGTCATCGATTGTACCGTATTAAGCAGTTCAATCTTCAATCCTTTCTTTCTCGATTTCTCACTCTGTCTCACACATTCAATATTTCCAATACATTTTCATTAACCCTTCGGAAATCAGATAAATTCGAAATGGCTGGCCGAAGATGCGACTTATCAAGATGCCCACGAAATTACATTTTCTTGGTGCTTTTTTTTTATCTCTTTCTTAGGGCCACCGACTCGTTATCGCCCTCGTCCTGGTGACGGATCGGTGACAAATGTGCCCATCCTCCCGCACGTCCGTTCGTCCATGTGTGTCACACTATGGAACCAACTCCGCGCCAACTCTACGCCAACTCTGTGCCGCGTCAAAAAACAACGCAGCTGGGATGCGTGCGTTTTTGCCCCACCAAGCCGCTGTCAGTCTCGATCCATCTCCGTGATGGATATGCCCACCTTTCCCTCTAGCGGTCTCTCTCCTTCTTTCTCTCTCTCTCTTTTTCTATTTTTCTCCCTATTTCCTTCTTTTCCTCTTATTCTTGATCCTTCTCAACCCCTCTTCGTCGCTTCTATCCCTTTTCGCTGCTACGCTTTGCGTCTGGGACGTCAAGCCTATGACTCAGTTTACAACTTGAGTCAAGTGCTCCCCGATGATACCCATTCAGGGTAGTATGAGTATTCAAGAATACGAAAATAGGAAAATACCCCAGCGATATCCTAGACTTTACGCCGTTTAATAATATATACAAGGACCCCTCCATGCCTGATACATCTCCCGCTTTACATATCATATGTATGGAGTCGAAAAATTACAAACGGTACATCCCATGTACGTACTGCAAACTGGCTTGGCATTGGCACAGCATTGGTGCCACAGTTGCCAATACTGACAGCTGCCAAGGGTCAAGCTTCGTCCAAGTCAAAATCAATGTCGGAACAATTTTGGGTTGTTGATGCGGGCCAACGCATAGTGCCATAAATTGGCACGAAATAATCTGCAGCTAGTATGAAAACCTATATTTGCCCAGTGTGTTCCTAGTATAGAACTGAATGTTTCCTTGGCAGTACTATTCATCAGTATTTGCCAAATGCTCGGTAAATAATTTCTCTGTACTGGGCCAGGATTATCAAATGAAATTTGGCAGCAGGGGTAGTGCCAATTCTGTGCCATTCGGGTAAATCCAGCAATACTATGGCCTTCGTACGTGGGATAGCACTAGCCGACTTCATAACTGTTCACAAGTTTCTCCCGATATGAAGCAGATCGACCAACAAGGATTGTCACTAACAAAGAAGGAAGACTGAAGTAATATCGCGAGGATGCCAGTAGCAAAACGGAACTGAACCTTTGAGAGATCTGGCTTTTGCTAATACGAGTTCCTTTAAAGTGGTTTTAGCGGACCGTAGTAAGGGACAAGGTCTAATTCCACGGATAATCCGAGGAGAATCCGACGATATCTTATAAATCCTTGGCAGGAGGACGCAGCAGAAACGATGGCAAGCGATGACCTCGGAACGGTTGGCCTTTGAGCCGCCAAGTTCGTTCCCCGTTTGATGTTGGTTCGATTCGGCAGCAGTGGAGGGCCACAAGTCGGGGAGCCAACTGCGCGGAAACCCACAAAGCCCAGCTTTATTATCCATCATCCACTCGAATAAAACTCCGGTAAATAAACCCTCGGGCTTCTCTGCCTCCCACTTGCTCCAATCCGCTTCAGCTCGCCTTGCATCTCTCTTTCACTCACTTTCGTGACCCGTTAGGCCGGAGGTCAGAGCCACGCGGCTACCATACCAGTCCGAGTGTAAACTCGACCATTGATTCCTTCGAATCACCTTTCGAATGAAAATTCCTACTCCAATAAAGGCGATAACGAGGAAACGCCTGTAGAAGGCGATCATCACGAACCGAATATAATTGCTCCATCAGGATGAACATTAGCAAACCTTATCTCCCATTAGTATCACTTGCACTAAACATAGCTATCGATGGATATGCTTGAGAAGGGTGGCCTTTGGCAAAACATTGGTAATTGAAAGAAATATCAGTCCTGACTCTACAGTTTACCAAGTCGCAAGTGGTAGTAGTGGTAATGTAATACCGGAGGCTATACAGCTCACACGTTGCGGTGGTCGTTGTGTCAGACAGGCGGCAGCCTCGACTTTGAAGCGTTAGGCGTAATTCTTCATCGCGTCTGTCGTCGCTGAGGCGTGCGAGGGATCGTCGAGAGAAGTTGTAAAAATAACTAACGACGACGAAAATGTATGAAAACTACCATTGGCACGTTGTTCGAGTCGCGGGTGGCCGCACAAAAACCGCGTAATTATTTCACACAAGTTTTTTTTTCTGCAAACACAGTACGCTGAAGTGCGAACACAAGTTTCAGGCTTCACAGTCCCTATAGCGCCACGGATTTTTGGTTGATATATTATTTTATGATCCGTGGAAAGGGCTCACTGCAAACGAATCTCTTTTACGTGGGCCTGATATAACGAAGAGGTCCGGAGAATCCAGTCAGACAAAAATATCCGCACCCAAGGGTTGGGTTCGCTGGTTAGAGTCGTCAGGGTCGCCAGGCGGCCGCAAGGTAGTGAGGGATCAGGATAACTGTAGCAGGAGACTCGATTTCATGGGTAGATTTTCAGTCAGGCTTGAAAGATTGAAGTTGTATTGAAAAAGTCCTGGTGAAGAAGGTTTCGGTCTGATTTGGACGTCAGTTTGCCAAAATGAGAACTCGGAGAATGAAACTTGTTCAAGTGTACGAGAAAATCATCAGTTTGTTTTTCTCACTCTGAAACGTGTGTTTATTTGGAAATTTATTTACGGTTTTTCACAATTGTGAGATATTTATGAATAGTTCAAAGCCGCGAGGTTGGAATTTCTCTATCCGCTACCGTCCAAGTCTATTTGGGAAACGAGAATATCTCCACACATGAACAACGGTGTAGCATTCGTCTGAACATGCCAGCGACTCTAACATAAGAGAAGACGTCCGAGTAGTCTGTGCGGAGATTGACAACACCAGTAATTAGAGATAATTCGGTCCTAGCATACAATTTGTGGCAGTGACGCTCCAAAGTACGGTTTTCATTGGCTCTTGCTTGGGGTACCGAATAACTGGAGTCACGATATGATCCGAAGAATTAGAAAAACCTGAAAAATATCAGGGAAATGAAGAAATCGTAAAAAAGAAGCATTCACCAGCGTCCTATTTACAAAAACTCTGATTGTGAGTATGCTACAGCCATCATTATCCAAGTTCGAGATTCCCGCAAGCAACGGTCTTCTGTCAAAGCTGTTTCATTACGATAGATTCCATCGGTGTAGTGTCCCTGGAATTTATTTACGCTTTTCCATGAGCGTTAGTATAGTTATGTAAGTCATCGGAGCGACAAAGCATGAAGAATCGGCAATCTTACCTGTGAAATGACACACAAGGAGAAGGCCTTTCCGGCGCATATAACTTCCAAATATACGCGTGAGGTGCCGATTTCAGCCAGCCCTGAATTTCGAAGCGACTTTTACAAGTTCCTCTTCCGCGTGTCAATGTCAGATTCAAAAGACAGCGGTCAGCCACAAACTGCGGGCAGGCATGTCAGCTCTGGACATTAATTATTCTGGAAACTATAGCGTAATTGGGACAAGGAATAATAATAGATTGTCAAGTTTATGCTTCCCATGATGATGATTTAATCCTTCGTTAATAATACGTAGGAATTGAAGCGTCCAATTTAATGAGGCTCGTGTATATTATTACAATTACTCATCACGCATGCTCAGACAATCGTCGAATCTTCTTACTATACACGATGAAGATCCTTCGGAAACGGGATAATGTTTTGAATATTTCCTGGCAATGGAATTATAACTTTTCATAGTATTCAGCTGATGCGTAGTATCATTAGAAATGGTTTTTAGGCGGTGAAAAAGTCGTGAAAAAGCACTCGCCTAAAATAAACCTTCTTTAAGCCCCCCGTATGTTTCGTGACTGTTTTATTCGGCTTGAGTCAAGGGCCTCAAATATCGTCGACGTATACTTATATTCATACCCCTAATTATCCCCGAAACTAATACTCCCCCTACACTTTTCAATTCACGCTTAGTGACTTCGCGAAGAGTAATGTGCAATGGATAGAGCAATTCATCAGAATAAGAGGCTAGCTGAAGTTTGCCGGTTGGGTATCATCCCTTACAAATTCACGATATATTCGTCTGGGTTTTTTTGTTGGACCTGCCTAATCTGCGTGAGAGCTGTGCTTGAATTCCGAGACAAATGTTCAAAGCAAGATGAAGAGTAGCCAGGTACTTTCAAATTTCTCAATGCTCAATTTAAAATGTCAGTGCCTGTCTGCTGACTCTGTTCAAAGAAATTCGATTCTCAGAAAGACTGTGTTCTTTGACAGTGAATATATAGTGAAATAATCCGAATAATAGTTCGATAATTGTGACTTCAATTTGAACTGAATTTCGCATGCACGTCAGGGAGAGCTTGAAGCTTCAAATGCCTACCGCCAGAAGTGTCAGGAATACGCAAAACCCCAACTAACTCAGAGTGCTCTGGTATTCCACATGATGTGATCGGAATAATTCTGGGGGTTCAAACAAAAACGTATGACTAAAAATAATATCTAGACGCGCCGTAGTTTTCTGAATAGGAAATATCGTTTGCATGCAATCTTCGAAAGTGTATCTTCGTCTTGTGGGCTTTTCTCTCGTTAACTTCGAACAAATTACTATAATCAAAAACGCTTCACCAAGATGACAGCTGCTATGGTTATCTGACACAGCTCATTCTACTCGAACAAGCTACGTGTCAGGAAATTTCATCGATACCTTGTGACGGTGCCTAATTAATCGATGATTATCGTAGCTGGCTTGTCATTCTAGAGATAAATTTATACGACGTCCTGTTCTACAGTATAGTTGAGTTCAATTATCCTATACGTTCAATCGACAACAATTCCAAATTCAACTACTGTTTGGAATAGTTGGATGTGTGAGTATCTTCCGGGTCTAATACCTACGATTATAGATGAACTGTACGACCGATTCTAATGAAATTCATCTACACAATCATATATAGCGCGATGATATGCTCAAAAGATTTTTATACCTACACGATTTCCGGTGTCAAAATAGCTTATGATCGAACTTAACGAAAATCCATAACTTTTGCATTCATTCAGGTTCACTGAGTGAACCTTAGACCCGAAATTATGCCATTGACATGTGTTTTTTCACCCTAATTGTCGCAGATTTTCGGCTCAGAATTTATGGAAAAAATTCCTGTGGTATTAACAGAGAATAGATATTTCAAGTTTTGGTTTTGTTCCTGAAAATTCAAAAGTATGTAGATACTGTTCAGCCGTACCAGGGTTGGAATCCTGTAAACAAAGGATACCCATCGGACGATACGTCTACAGTCTATATATAATACATATTTGGATTTATTATTGACGTGGTTATTACGGTAAAATTTCCACGATTCATGCGTAAAGTGGAGATGAGTTTACCGTGGGCTAAAAGCAAAGTTTGCTAATAATCGAGCCTGCTCCACTGATGCGGGTGAGTTTTTGTTCCGTAAATATCAGCTCGAGCCATTCAGATCCTGTAAATAAGCTAAAAATCAGAGGGGCAGAAAGGTCCGGATTTTCCTACGGTGTGTAAATTATTTTGCAAATTGAAAAAATATGAATTTCATCGTAACGGTGTCTCGGCTCGGTTATCTCGTTGAAATATCATCCTGCCAGGGATGTCCTTGGCTGTCTTATCTCGTGTTCGCGCACGTGGGCCTTTCAAAGTCGTAGAACGTCTGCCAAGGGACGTTGGAGCCTAGGGGGGGCTCCGCCATTCCACAAAATTTCCCATATTTTTCTGGAAAAATTTTCAAATATATTTATGCACAAGGGGCGCAGCTGCCAGATGCATTATGCGTGGCGTGCGTGTCGTAAAATCCATAACGGCAGCCATGCTCTACCCTCGCTCGCCTATATTTCATATCTCGGTCTAATTCAGACAAAGGAGGCCTAAACGTTTCCCTCGGCCCCCTTGAGCTTCCCCAGGACTGAACTGAAACGGAGAGGACAAGACTCAGCTCGAACCAATATCCATGGATTTTAAGAATATATGAAAGTGTCGCTTCCATCTCACTCAGGTATAGGTTTATGTATCGCATGCACGGATACTTAGGCATTTCATAGCTATACCCACTCGAAAACCATATCCACCGGCACCGATCGATTTAATACTTCAAATATCTTACCATGCATGGGTTAGGTATAGAACATAACTTCTGATCAAAGAGCTATCAATTGGAAGATAAACCGAAAAAAAATATACGAAGGGCTAACAAGATTGAACTTTCGGAACTGTAAACTTATGTGTTGAACCCCAAAAATTCTGATAAGTATTTGATTGTAATTCATACTGTTCAGTGTTCATGTTGTCAACGATGTACAAAATATTACATATTTCAATTTGATGAAGTGGTACTTTGACACGTAAGTTTTACTACGTGGTGTTTGAAATTAGAGACAGGTTTTGGAGAATTTTGCTTACATGCGTCTACGCGAAATTAATATTGATGTATAAAACAGTTGGAATTCTCTGACGGAATCACGCGACGCGGTGACAATTTTAACAAATTGACGCGAAGACACGTACGCGTGACTGTAAGGACCCGTGTAGAATAGCACGTGCCTTGGTCAGTGCGCATGAGGTAATTCATGATCCTTGCCTCGCCCACGGGTTGGTTGGTATAAGTATATTAACCGAGAGCCAACTGAGCTTTCGTCGCTTTTGTAATTATTACTTATGCATTCGTTCGTATTTCACGCCCGTTTGTTTTCCGCGGACCACTTTCCATAACCTAATGTAATGGATGATAAATATCCGCGGTGCCGTTCTGCAATTATAATCCAAGTGGGCCGATGTGTTCGTATTTGAATAGTTAATGTCTCGCAAACACTCAGCCCTTTATTTCAAGTGCTTCCTCCCCTCCGGTAGGTGGTTGTAGGCGAGGAAAGGGTGACAGGCGAAGAGCGAAGACCGAAGAGCGGAGAGCAAAGGGAACCTAAGGGTGGACCACCACACCAATATTTTACTCAAGCTCCGTTGAGTCAGGGCCCAAGCTCGCCCAGGTATATATGCATGAATAAGCAAACGAAGTACACCCAAAGAAACTCGGGTTAGTTTTAACGATACAGAACTACTCCAAGTGATATAGAATCATTGGAGTCAGCATTGCGTTTGAAAATCACATAGTGTTATTAAATAAAATAGTTCGTTTGATATGTTTGAGAAACGATCATATAAGGTTCAAGTTGATTGCTTTAATCGTCAATGTATGTGTAACCAGGACTTGCTTGAATCATGCTGAAATATAAAGATGTAATAAAACTCTCTTGGAACAGAAGCACGAGATAAATCATTTAGGAAACGCTCTCTAAAATGAGATAGTTATGCAAAGATTGTAAATCCTTATTTACGTTCTGGAGAGATGGCTAAAAACTTGAATTTCAGCGGTAACGGCATTATTTAAATTACCATCTTTATCACGTACCTGGCGAGGCGCGTATCTTTCACAGTCAGCCCTTAACTCACCATGCCAAAAAGTACCAAGATCGAAAGGCTATCTAGCAATACTGCATGGATCCGTTTCAAAAGTACCAATTTTTCCAAAAATCGATAATCAATATTTATATCAACTATTCAATCTGTGACGGAAATGACAAACTATTGCATAAAACTTCCAAGAGTAGATTCACACAGTTTTGTTCGCAAGCTCTCCAACACACCGTGTATAGATATACCTATATTGTCATCAGAAGACCTCGTCTGACGGAGAAAACTCATAGATGCAGCGGGTTGCAGCGGCGCCATCGCTGAGGGCGACAAGAGATGATTGCACGGATAATTTCCGGGAAAGAAGACAAGAAAAAGAGGTATAAACGTTATCACGCAGCTCGGGTATAAGGGACGTCACCGGTAATCCCATGGGATCCTTGTCATTGTTTGTACGGCTGCGAGCTGGAGTCGTTGCGGACCGATTCCGAGCCTTCTTGGTAGATTCTTTGAAGACTTTCGGAGGCCCCAAGCAGCCTTACAACCCCTCCTTCGTACATCTTCGTTCTTAGAGCTTTGTCTCGCATCAATCTGAGCAGAGAGCAAGCCAGAGGTGGTCCTTAGCTATACGGATGCTGGTGTCGAGAACGAGAGAAAAATAGAAGAGAAGAGAAACAAAAAAAAAAAAAAAAGATCCAAAGAAGACCGAAGAGGGAGAAAGAGATTATTGCCATCCTTCGTGAAGGATAGCTTCTCTTTATTGTTCAACTACATCAACACGAGACCAACAAGTGAGACGGATTGTCTCTCGGCACAGGGCGAAGTAGGCGCCCAAGCAACCCCTAATTTTCACGCAGGATGCGCATAGACATTGTGTAATTTTTTTTCAGGTGGAACATTTTCGGTTATGCAGTCACAAATTTTTCGCTTAAATTTTACCCTGTGTTACTCAACCTAAGTACTACTTGCAATTACACTCAAGTACCAATGTTTCGCTTCTGTTTCGTTGGTTTTTGTCAAAGTAGGTGTTGGCTTAGGTGCGAACGGAAGAAATTTGAGAACTCGAGGACAGCTCGCCTCGAAGACTGAACTGAAGTTTATAATTTTCATTAGTACTATGACGGTTGTTGGAATATACACGGAAATCGAACGAAGTTTAAGAATATTTTACTCATCAACTAAGAGTTTCACTTGAACTGCCAAAAGCACGTTACACTGTTCTACATACTAGCCCAACTTGCCTAAGCTGTCGAGTAGACAGGGTAATTAAAGTTTCAAGCTTCATAACCTGACTCGATTCATTTCATACTGTCTGATATAGTTTCCAAAAATTGATAAAATTTTTATATAGAGAGAGTTTTATCGACTCCCAAATTCATCGATTCACAACATCTAGGAATTATTTCGCGAAATATGTTTTACACAGCTCGAGTCGTTCGAGAAAAGTAAGATTCCCCAGATAGTTTTTATGTTTTCAAAAAATTGGAGTCCCAGAGCTCGGCGACTTGAAGCGACATAAATAAAATTAGTACAGCAGTAAAATTTTCCTTGAAGATAAATGCTTCCAGAAGAATTCCCCAGACTTTTGTTCGGGGTGATTCGAAGCCGAAATATTGTACCTAGGGTAATCAACGGTACTCGTGAAAATTCTTAGAACGAGGGACAATTTGATCGTCGTATTTTCGTAGGTGCCACAGGTCTCTTGACCGAAGGCAAACTAATAGATTCGTTATTATCATGTATGGATTATAGATTTTAACTCGAATTTCTTTGTATAGAAACTTTTTGTTACATCAGAGAATTTTCCAGAGCTTGATTCATAAATTCGGACTTATCGTATTTAAGAGAGGGGGATGGTTTACCGCCATAAAATTCAACAAAACAAATTCTTCGGAGAGAAGAGGTAAATCCTCGAAAAAGGACGCGGAAAGCCCCTGCGGAATAAAGGAAGGGTAGCTATTGATGCACAAAAGATTTAGAGACTGGATGAACAAGTGACGAGTCGCGAAAACAAAGGGCGAGCGAATGAACGGGACCGCGAAAAGCACTGGAACTTTCTTGTGTGCGTATTCGAGCAGGAAGCGAACGCGAATGGGCGTATACGAAATTGTCTTGGTAGATACCTTGAATAATAGCATCTAACTACTCGGACGGAACTTGTATCTCTATTATACGAGCACATTCCGCAAACCAGTTGGAGAAATAAAAATCCCTTGATAAAGAAAGTCAAAGTAATTGGATTCCTCGTTTGAATGGAACGACTTTCGATTCGACTTTCGGAACAGAACGGCTAGACTTCAGCTATAGGTGTGACAATTTGCCACGATTTTCATCAAAAGGTGATTTCAACACTTCGTCTAGACTTTGATATCTATATTTTAATGCTAAGCCACGTATTTTCATTAAAGACCACATTGAAAAAACCTCGCTAAAAAAAGTCTGATTTCAAAGCAATGATGGAATTCGTTCTATGGTAAAAAAATGAACAACTTCGCGGCGTAACGCAGACTAGGGATTGCGTAATTTTATCATCGTTTTCAGAGTTTCCAAGTATGGAGTTCACGCACCGTTCAATTCTAAAGAACAACGCACGATTTCGCGACGAGCTCTGCGGGATACTTGCGTAAATCTATACAATCTTACTCCCCGTGGTGAATGCTCAGGATTGCTTGGTGCCGGGTACACTTAACAGTTGATACTTCGCTCTATTTTATATTCGCAGCTCAAGGAAACGGCGGAACATATAATTCAGCAAAC
The DNA here is from genome assembly GCA_963989295.1 of Ametastegia equiseti. Taxonomy (NCBI): domain Eukaryota; kingdom Metazoa; phylum Arthropoda; class Insecta; order Hymenoptera; family Tenthredinidae; genus Ametastegia; species Ametastegia equiseti. Next base: position 12,163,704 of record OZ022389.1, on the reverse strand, counting down.
CCTCTGTTGCTGACACTACCGCATCGCGGTAGACCCGATGGCAGCGATGCGGTTTCCGTACTACTTGGAATGCAATGCCGCCTACGAAGTCGCGGTGCAAGCAGTGGGCGTACTTCTTCTTCTTCTTCTTCTTCAACTTCTTCTTCTCTACGTTTCTTTTCAACGGCGTTTGGTTTATCTTTACAGGAACGGGTCGTGGTAGCGGAAGGACAGGGCGGCCTCAGAGGGGAGACAATCCATACACAAACGAGCTAAAACCTCCCGGCCATCGGCCAGACGACGGTATACCAGTCCAACCCCATTCCGCGTATGGGGTGTGCTAGGGTGGGATGGACAGAACGGATGAGCCTCCAACTTCTTGGTTGTATATCTCGTGGCTTCCGGAGGGTGGACGCTCCGTTTCCTCGTATATCACGCAGCCCTCGTATAGCTGGGCTTGGGGCAAGCTTTCCCTTCAACCCTCCTTCTTGGATTACTCTTATTGTTCGCTACAGCATTTTAATTGCTCGACTTTGACAAGAGAGTCTTTCAATTCCCATCAGATATACCCTTATTTTTCATTCAGTTTGAAACTGGTAAGAAAATCGTTGGATATAGTTTGGCACTCCGGCTGGGTAAGCGTAGACTCGATATTGGCATCGTGTATTCCTGTGAGGAGAAAGATGATAAGATTGAACCGCACGTGCCGCGGGCTGGATTCAGATTCCTGGCGGTTCAAAAAAACACAATTTGTAAGCCGAAAGAAAGACGAAGAAGAAGAAAACCTGAGAAAAAGGAAAAATGACGCCGTGGTACTTTTTTTTTTTTTTTTTATACAACCCGCGAGCTATGCGGTTGCTTCAAAAACCACCCTCGGACCATGATCCGGAGGGCCTAACTATAAAACCTGGAATCACGCATCGTTCGTCACCGAAGTGAAAGAGGGATACCATCGCTGTTTTTCTTGTGAATCGATCCCTCCGCACGGAAGGACTTTGCCGGCCATAACGGGCTTAATTTGGACAAGTTTATTTCGTTAGATCCCACGTCGACTCTCTTGTCAGCATGTCATTCAGCGAAGGAACCGTTTCCGAATCATAGAACGTGCTGTTTAATGTATTCAAACTCTTTGCTGCGGTCGTTCAGCGAATGTCAGCTCTACGGGACACCAGGAGGCGGTAAACACGTCGCCGTAGCTCGAGGGGAAAGACTCGACAACGGCCTGAGTGCGCTGGTTTTTTTCTGTTTTTTTTTTCTTATTTTTTTATACGCGTAAAAAAATCTCTTTCACGTAATGTAACGCAACAGCGGGGGTCAACGCACCCCCTAGGCGTCAGGGTGCGAGAGCGAGTGTTAGCAATAGCCAAGTTGGAAGGCGCGCGTAAACTGACATGTTCAAACTTGCGGTCGCGTGCAATACAGCAACGCCTGTGCCAAGGCTACCCGCGGTGCATCGCCGGACCCCCCGACGTATTTACGTCGTTCACCGTCTTGGCGCCGGGGCACCGCGGCGCCACCCTGAGCCAGTGCTGTAGCTCACTAGACGTTCACCAAATCTTGGCTACAATTTATTCCCACGTACCATAAAGTCCTCGAACGGCTAGTCGCCATGAGTTACAAACCACACACGCCCCAGACTATTTTCGAACTTTGATTCAGCTCGACATCCGGAACGTCGACGTCTTTCTTTACTCGAGAAAAAAGTTTGCATAGATTGTTCTGTTGCTACAGCATCTATGGGAATGACAAACAAAACCAAATTCAACGTGCAAGATGAATATGACGATGCAATGCAATGTCTGGATCATTCAGCAGTCAAATGTTGAAAAACGATTATTATTAAACAAAGGTTTCTACTAGGAGAGAATTCGACTCTGATTATGCAGACAATGCATTTCAAAAACGTATGTATTTATAGTTTAAAAAATTGCCAGAAAGTTCCAGCGATCAGGGAAGTGAAAGGGGAAGTGCGCTAATGGGATTCTCGATTCTAAGGGCAGCTCGGTCGCCCGAGGCTACCAAAATCTCGTTTTGAGCTCACGGTTTGAAGGCTCAGATTCAGCTTCTCTGAGGTTGAAAATATTGCAACAAGAGAGTCCTGGTTCCTTGACGATTGCCAGACATACGGATCTCCAGTTCAGGAACCAATTCCCAGTGGCTGAGTGCAAAGGGAAAGCTGAACTAGAGGGGAGATACCGCGTTACGGGTCACTGATGTCGCAGGTCTTTCTGGCCGCAAGGAAAATTCTGGTTCTTATCCACTGAGGTGTTAAAATACGATTCGAAAAATCAGCGATCGTATTCTGCTCTTTCTTCACCTTCCCAGCGAAACCCTTTGGCAAATTACAGGATCATCCCTTCTGAGTATGCTTTAGCCATTCGCTTCTTCTCCTTCACCATCTTACTTGTATTTTTCATTTTAATTGGCCATAAAGGGTAAAACGGAATTTGAAAGTTGTTCGTTAGATAATTGACAATGAGACTATTTTTCAGCAACTCCGAGACTGATGTACTTGTGTTAGTTGTGAACATGACATTTTCTTTGATATTAGAAAGGACAAATTTTAATAACAAGCCTTAAATTACCGGTATGGTATCGTCTGTCCCGAGGGGATTCGTACCTGAGGGAACAGTACACGGTTGTTGTAAGCCTTGCAGGAACATGTTGTTACTTTTGCTTGGATCCCGATGACTCCTGGGGGAGGTCTGGAGATTTAGTTTTTTTGTGCGAGACGTAGCCGCAAGGCAGGCTGCATAATGAGTAGCGTACAGCCAGCTTCCTGCCTACACAGGGTGATTCATGAGGAACGATACAAAAGAGACGTAAAAGTACAACCTCCGGGCCGTTTTTATTTTCAAATTATCGCTTCAAAACCCGCCTGAATATAAAAACGGTATTTCTCTGGTTTTTCGTGGATAAGAGAGAAGAATTTTATTACCAGGATAATATCCCGCTTTTTTCTTCTGAATTCAACTTCAAATCTGCGACAAGCTCTCCTTATACTTTTTCTTACTCGCTGCTTCCGAAATCTAACTGCGACTTGCTTCACAGAATTGAAATTGTACCTACGCAAACATCGCGGATGACATAGTCATGTTGTTTGTCAGAGCTACAAAGGTATCTTCATTCACGTGGTCGGTCAGAATATCTGGTACATTTTCATTGCCCGAACACGTAAATATACGATGGTAACATGATTCAAGCGAGTTCTTTGCCAAGTTCCTTAATAAGCCTCCTGAACACAATCTAACCATTATTTCTCTCTTATCTTTCTATACGTTTCCCTCATTTTGCTTGGGTACAAAGCGAACGGGAGATGTCAGATAATGTAGTTTCTTCGTTCTTCCTTAAACAAAGATTCTTTGCGGCAAAGAATGTAGGATAACGAAAACCTTTTTTACATTGTAAAGAAAATCGCAGTTACCTTATGCAGAGTTTATTATGGCCCCTTCGGCTACGAATACAACCCCCCAACGCTATCACTGCACCACTATTTGCATAGTATTTTGCATTTCTCTCTTATACACTTGGCAATACTATTTGGGTTAAGCTTCCCCGTGCGAAAGATTTACTCTGGGTTTAATGTTTAACTATGTGTGCCCGAGTGCGCTCGCAATTGTGGCACGTGCCTTAAATGCAAAGAATATACTCGGTACTATTTTTCTGAACAATTCCGCATGTCGTTCTATTACTTCCCCCCTATTTTCCTGAACAACATTATACTTTTGGGCTTTTCACGTAAATTAACACCACCTATACCTACATATGGATTTATATGCAACCCCACCGATATATATCCGACCTGACACAGGTTGGACAGAGTTTCGGGTACTTTGGTCCTTTCGCTATCTAAAGTTTAATAGAAGCAATCTTGGCAGTGCGACTGGCTTCACCTCTCGCGGCCGGTGACTCAACCAGCCAAGCGGAACGCTCTTTCGACGACCAGAGACAGTTGGTTGGTTTACTTGACTGGTGAACTAGCCTGCGAAGATCTCGATGCAACAAACCTAGAGCAGATGGTTTAGGATGTAAGTTCGAGTCCTGAGAGCTTCACCAGTGGACTCGGGATCCATTTTCATCCAGCAGTCATCCTGAGTATGGGATCTCCGAATGTACATACCATCGGCTCGTACAAATTGATCAGGGGAGGACTTTTCGTGGTGGAAACTCGAGATTGTTTAAAGCTTCAGTTTCCAATAAGCATGGTTTCAGCTGAAAATTTACCAAGAAGTGAGGAAAGAGAACGGCCTGAGGCATTCTCCATCAGGTTAATAAACTCTTTGTTATGGTGGAAAAAATTGTTACCCACGTTGCGTTTGGATTCAATTACTTTTACACTGAAGGTAAATCGTCCGAAGGTTAATTAAATGCTTGGATTAATTAAATTGAAAGGCGAAAATTGCCGGAAACCTTACCAAGCCTCGTAATGTAGACCAAACTAGGAGGAGGTTGTACCTTGTACTCAACCCTCTGCTCCTGAAGCGATTAACCCGCTCCCACCCTCTGCACTTGCCATCTGAAAACCCATCCTCCCCCAGCACCACCCTTCCAGGCTTAGGCAAATCCCCGTAGAGTCTTGCTTTTTGTCCCCGGGGCCGATGTTTCGGAATTAATTTGTAAAGTTGGCCTGCTGCACGCTCCCAACCTCGGCTGCTGTCATGAAAGCGGAAGGGTTGGCGATGGCGGTGGCGGTCGTGGCTTCGACGATGACGGTTCCTACTGCCTGGCATCACGAGGAGGGTTGCGATTCCCATTCCGCCTCTTCCAGTCCTCCATCGGTGACTCTAGTCGTGTATTAATTCTGCTTAGAGGCTCCTGGAATTAGCTACCAGGCCGACGTCACGTAACGACGTAACGCAGCCAATATTGAGGAACAGGGAAAGCAAATTGAACCAGGGAGGCTCCGGTAGTGCTTCACGCGATTAATACGCGTTCTATGACTTTATCGATTCCATCATTTGCATGTGCTTAGCAGGATACACTACAGCTGCAAGCACAATACTGAGATGCCCTTAAGGTTTCATCACCTTACCTATTGCGAGACGCGTCATTCCATTTTAAATATGAAGAAGCGATGATCACTGTAATTCTGATACCCTCATCGTTACAGAAATTTTTTGTCAGGAAAACCGCTGAATGGTTTTCCGAATTCAGCTTCTTCTTTCAGTTTTCGCGAAATTCCTTGCGTAAGGTGCAGATTCGTTTTCTCGCAAACGGATCAACTTCATCTCGTGACGTTTGAATGAAGCCCTGTTACGAGAAAATCGAGCTGATCAATAGAATCGCTTTTTCTCAAGAATCCAATATCAAATGTCACTCAGATGGATTGCACTGAGAATTGGTAGATCTGTATGAAAATTGGAGGGGTTGTAACGAGGTGAGGGATCATAAGCAACAAATTTCGATCTTCCAAAGTGAAGACATACTTTCGTATGTCCAAAATGACAAAATTTTCTGAACGTTAGTCCCGAAAGTTTCGAATTCTATCGCCCTTTTTGTTTTTAATCCTCCATTCATTTATTCGTTCATTCATTCAATTTCCTAGATAATACCTAATTCAATTTCTTGCCTCAAATCGTACAGATGTATGAATGTCCATGCTTAGGGCTTATATAAACGGTACACTAGGGTGTTCGCGTATATTCCACCCAGCCCCAGGTATAAAGCGTTATCTTTTCAGACCCTGATTATACGAGTGAGTCTCTCAGGGATTAAGTAGCAAGAGGTAGGAAGTACTGGGTCTCCAATATAGATCAGTCTTTGCCAAATGTATAAGAGTAAAATCTTATGGCTGGCGATAACAGTGTCTTGATAAAGTTGCCGGCTTATGCGAAAGCTGGTAATGCTGCGTAATTTTACCCCAACGTTAAAACGTTCAAGGATTGAATACCAAAAATGTCAATGATGTGAATGTGAGATAAGATAAGAGACAGAAACGTAAGTGTAAAATATCCTGTCAAAAACTGTCTAAAGTGTTCGACGTGAAAGTTTAACCATAACGATACGTCAAATTTGGAGATGTTATGTTGATTTTTTCACTCAATTATGCGACGGCACGTAGCAACAATAATTGCATAATGACAAGGTGGCAGGAATGGCAGTATAACAAATGACTGCCGCCACGATGGAAATGTCACGCAACAATACGAGCAATCAGCTACGCGTAGGGATGCACGTTATTAATGCTTTTCAAATCGACAGGAATATCAACCGACCAATGAAAAGAGAGCTTTAAAGAGAATCACCCAACGGGCTGGCGTACAATCATAGTCACGCGGACCTTTCAGAACCCGGGGAACGAATCAAAAGCATTTGTAAGCTGTCTCCTGGGAGTATGTGCCTCCCCCGATGCCTGCGTTTGTAAGAAAGCTTTCGTTCACAGCCAGCATCACGGCCATTCTTCCATCTGTTCCTCGCCTCCTCGTCAATACATGAAAACCAGCGTTTCATCTCACAATCAGACGAAGATGAAGTATGGGTGAAGTGTTCCTCTCTGCAGCGGTATTTCTATTTCACGAAGTCGGATCTTACGATAACTTTTTCAGTAAAATATTTTTCCATAACCCATTACTACGAATGTACGATGCAGGTATTATTAGCCACATTCATTACAGGTATGTGCAAAACGATAAGATGAGTTTTCGAATAAAGGGAAATGTTTTTTGTCAATTTATAAGAAGAATGTTTACCAGATGTCAGTTTGTTGCATCACTTCGATCGACTGGATATTTAAGAGGAAAATCAACCCGTTAAAGTTCTTCGGCTCAATCGATGACTATCTGACCTTCCAATTAGTAAGGTCCAATCGGAATATGAACATCAAATTATTCGAAGGTTCATTCTGTCACGAATATATATAATGTACACGCGATTTGTACGGTAGAAGGAATAGCTGTCAAGTGAACGTGTTACACGATAACTAGCGTCAGTCGAAAAGTTCTTTGACCCGATGTTATCACTAATCATACGGCAGTGTCCAGTTGTCAGATATGTCATTTTGTAAACTCTTTCACTAGCCACAGGGACGCGTTGTTGTAACAACTAGAAGACTATGCACGATAATACCACGTATGTGTTATCGGAATCCCATATTTTTGCCCTTTTTATGCATGAAATGTCCCAACTGTTCCATGTTATGCAGGCAAACTGAGGTAGCGCTACTGAATAAATTAACAAACCTCCTCAGTTGTTCAGTTATTCAAGAGCAATATGGGGCTTGTGTTTGCATGGTAATAATTCAAGCACAAGGATTTATGGGTATCTAATTACGAAAATGTCGAAGATGTCGGGGGTTTGCGCTTGGAGCGAATGCTGAGTGCAGGTTTTATTAACATAAAATATTTAGCGAGTGATAATTATCGTCAGGCTTTACTCGCGCTGTAATATACAGTAATTAGAAATGTGATTTAGAAGCCACGAGCTACATTTGAAAATGAAAACAAACAAACAGACAAAAAATCGAAAGGAATGAAAAGATAATAATAACGGTATGAACGCGTGGGAGAGTAAAGCATCGCTGAATCGCAGTAAAACGTACGTACCGCAATGCGGGACAGGTGGACGAATCCGCTGACACCCGAAAAATTCGAACCGACTCGTTCATGCATACTATTCTCTACAAATAGCGGTGATTAATATTTTCCGTTTTTTTTTTTGGTTTTTTGTTTTGTTTTTGTTTTGTTTGTTTTCACAATCGAGCATCAGGGGATTCGACAAAGGGGTACAAACTCAACGATATAGGTACATTCTGACGTGTGTTTAATATGCGTTAATTAAGTGCCCAATAGAAGAGATTCATGAGAGTTGCGTGATAAGCAAACATAAATTGTAGGGAAAAAATAATTGTGCTGAAACAACAGTGATTATTCTTTATTAAATCAATCGAATTTCATTCGTGACTCGCGAACTTTGAGATCGAGACTTGTCACGCAGCGGGGAGCACTACCTATATAGGTACTCAAGGCAACGGATAGAAATGTGCAAAATTTTCTTAGGCAATTGCGAACATGAAGAGAAGTTTGAAGAGTGGAGAAAGTGGTGGAAACGGTAGAAAAGCGTATGTGAAACGGGACTAGTACCCACTTTGGAATGTTGCGTATAGTATAGTCGGCCGACTAAACGAGAAGGCGAATGACTGGTAAAACTTTTTATGCTTACTTCTGTTGTTTCAACTTCTACGATTGCCGCGCGTCTCGAATTTCATCCGGCAAAGTGAGTTTCGCCCCCTAAGTTTTCACGAAGGTATTTCCAGTGAATCACACGGCTTTCGGAAAGCCATCTTTCGGCTAAAGTATCTTTGGCTTGAATCCATCGGTAACTTTTTCATCCTACCGATTATAACAAATGTTTAGAGAGTTACCCTGCAGAGAAAGAGTGATTAAACTTTCCGATCGTTTATCGAACCGGCAAGGGGGCTGAGTAACAGGAACAAGGTTGCAGGCTTATCCGTCAGCGACTCGAAACCCGAGGCACACCAAACTTTCCGAAAGCTCCCTTATACCGTTTCACCAACTATTCGCTATTCTCGAAAGAATTGGTGCATCAGGGACTGTCATTCCGCATTCTTTCACGCAGCTCATAAAAAAAATCATCTTTCACTGATCCCAATATTTCTTGAATCGCGATTCAGACATACTTATAATGACGGTGGCATTCGTAAGATCATTCCGATTCATATTCAGCGGCAAGATCGAATAGAAAAAGTTTGACCATCATCTCGAACTCCGAGCTTGAATCAACGATGAAAAATTGGGGCTGAACAAAGCGATACATACCTATATTTATAGAAAAATAACCCTTTTTCACATGTTTTCTGCACTTGCAAACGGGAGGGAATATCGCCGCGGTGAAGGCTTTTTTTTTTTTTTCGTTACGATTTCATCGTGCGGAGGTCCTGCTCGTTCGTAACGATCACCAGAGGAGTGCGCACCTCGGGGTGGTTTGCTATGTGAACGGACGCGGGCATACGTATAGCGGAGATCAGCCGAGGCCTTTATGCGCCTACAATGGTATCGGCTGATGGATATACAGGATGATTTCAGTTTTCAGGGTTGATGTGGCGGGAGAGTCATCCATGCGATCAACGAGCGGTTGAATAGTTTTACATTCAGACCATCAGTTAAATGTTGTACACGTAACACGCCCGATAGGCGATCTCAATCCTTGAAATTCAATTTGTCGATATGAAATAAATTCCGGCTCAAGAGACTCAGGCTTTGATGAAACTGTGATTTTTGTACATTTCATTTTATCATGCTCAACGGGGCGTACCCATTCGTGTATTTATTGAAAAAGAAACCAATTCAATAGTGATAGGTACCGGATGTAGCAGCATTCTAAATATATTGTTTCATAGATTTCGTTTATATTGTGCAATATTACCAACGATTCGAAAAATTCCATCCTGTATTTGTGGCGGATTCATTTCCTGCTTATATACTTTCTTTTCTTCTTGCCTATTCAGTTCGTTACTATTTTCATTAAATTGATCGTTGATCTTGCCAGTGATAACAAAGCTGGGTCAAAACGCTAAATGCTCCCAATGCTGATCGCATTTTTTTGTAAAGATTATTTGCAATAGAATGGTTTGACATTCCTGCGATTGGTACATCCATTTGAATTATTTGTAGTCTCGCCAAACGGACCCTATCATGAGCTATTCTAATTCGAGTAGGGCCTTGACTGTTATCCTAGTATTTGTACTTTTTTTCCAATTGATCATTGAGACGGTGACCATATCCAGTTGGTCTGATGAATTGCTCATTAGACAGTTGAAGTTCCACTGAATTTCGTAGATAAAATTTGCAAGTGGGCCGGGTGATGTTTACTTCAATATGAGCCGCTTTGCGTATAATAATTGATATAACCTGGTAGATCCTTCGAAAGCACAACAACCGCAACATGGAAGAGTAAGTTACATCGGCATGGGTTGGGGGCAGCCATTAGGCAGCCCGACTTTGCACAGGAGGAAGCCGCTACTAGGAGTAGATAGAAGCTCAGCTAACCGCTGCCCGTTACTCTCAACTCCGCATAACTGTTTAACTATAATCTCACCAGCCATTAATTGGGGTATTATTGTGAACGTGGTCTACCTCTCTTCCCGTTTCCATTGCTATGATTACAGTCGCGCCTTCTGCGCGACAAATCTGTACCATCTATGCCATCTAAATCAGTGAGCAAGGGACTCATGGCAGGAAGTTCATCTGCAGATTTGAGCGGCCTGTAGTTGTATACGTACATTTCACGGTTACTGAAGAGGAATTAGATGTTGTAGGGCCTGAAGGACGAACAGGATCCAATTGTTGAATGACACTTGGGAGCTATACACGCTGCAGCAATTCGTAGCTTTCGCGTTTTCTTCAATCAGATATTTGTATCACTGTATCTCAGAAGGATATAACGCTGAAACTTTGGTATTTCTTTGATTGTGGGCTGTTCTGTCCTAGCTTGTGAATTGCTAAGCCTGTGATTGCAAATATATACGGTGAGGAGGGTTTTACGAGTTTCCGTTCGTTGACAGACAATTCATAAGTGTTTTTTCGTGTTCTTCCTGCAATAAGGGGTCGTAAAAAGTTCGGCTGACGATAAAAGTTTACGCGCGTGCTCTTCTGATTGTCGAAGAATTTCACAGCAAACAGTTATATTTATATACCTATACGAGATAGGGTAGAGCGAGAGGAGATGACGCGCTAGAATAGATAACGTACCCTCGGGATTTTATAGTTGTGAGAATGAAAATTCAAAGGCACTCATCACAGTTGAGAGTAACAACTATGCCTTTTGACGTTTTGTAGCACCCACTTCTGAGTGGTATTGTTAGGGTGTTTCTAAATCTGCTTGTCTTTTGCTTCTACAGACCTATCATTTTTATTGAGCATACTTGTCATCAGAATGATGGATAATTGAAGATCTCAGAGTCGAATGGATTAGTTAGCAATGGGATGCATGCAATTTTAGCCGTGTCACGATCATGATTCTGCGAATCGTTATAGAGGGTGCGTATATTTTCTCAAATTTTCTATGATGGCCAAATGCAAAGATAGAAGAGAACTTGAACTATTTGGTTTCGAATCTCTCGATTAATACAAATCTGTCCTTATATTCCTGAGATCTGTTGACTACAGGTAATGAGCTCAGCGTATCAGAAAAATGCATGTCAAAGCCCGATGTACGAATGCTGATTAGAAATTCATTCACGCGGTGTATGAAACAAAAATCCTTAAGGTGCCATTGGTATTTTGCAAACTTATTTTGCCAATCATTGCGACTATTCTGTTACGATGTAGGGTGAGAACGTATACGAGTAATGTCCGTCAATCAATAAATTTGTGGTGAGTGGTCTGATTGTAATTTTTTTTGGTCCGTTTCTTCTACTTTCTTTCACACATACACACACGTTCACTCTCTTAACTTTTTTTTTTATAAATGCAGAGTGGCGCGTATACTTTTTGGGGCGCAGTTTTCAACACGGGTTCGATTCCTGGCTGGTTTGGGATGGTGTGAGTTGAGGCTTGCCAACAGCAATTTGCGTCTATTCAACAACTGGGTAGGGACTGGAAATAAAATTGAAAAGTGAACTGCCGAGTGGTGGCACACAATAAGCCCTGTTTGCGGCAGAGGTCCCAGGTCCCAAACCCCAATTTCCGAGGCTCCTTCTGCCCTCTTCACCTCATCGCCGATGTCTCTGCATCTCACACGTCTGCTTTCCATCCTGGCGCCACTCGGAATTCTGCAGAAGGCATAACTAGATGGTCTATAAGCATAATGTTATTATACGTGTGACTTCATGCAGTCATAGGTATGCGGCACCTCGAGCACTGCGCAATTCATAACTTGCACTTCATGACACACTATGACATGCATCCAACATTTCGAGCCTCAAACAATTCCGAGTCTTCATCTTCCTTGAATAAGACGACGAGAACCCAGATTCAGCACGGCACAACTACTGTATGTTCTATTACAAAGAGTAGAAAAAATGTGTGCTAAAACATTCTATGAGTTAGACGGATCATTGGAATTCAAAAATTGATTCACGTTGACTCTCGTTTGGAAAGGTTGTAAAAACTGACCAGCCCGAATATTGGGATATCTTGAAATTCGGGTTCTTCATGCTTCTCAGTAGATTCTAGCGAATACACGTAGAACAATCTCATTAGCGGACTCGGCTTGGAAAGACACCTGATAACTACATTTGTCAAATGTGACGTTAAGCTACCAACGTGCTCCAAAGAAGATGTTCTGGAACGTTCGGGGATTTTTGATGTATACGTCAGATGTATGGATATAGGTATATGCTCAAGATTTCTGCTAGTAGTGCACACCAGAAAGCTACCTCACCATTCTTGCCTCTGCAGCACCATCGGTTGCCGTTTGGCTGTTTGACGAGCACCGCTGTCACTCCTTAGTGATTGAGATTAATGTCCGCCGCGTCTGCCCACGATCGTCTCCTGGCCTTTCCTGTTGCCCTTCTCGAGCCAACCTCGATCATGTGAGAGCAAAAGTGTTTCAAGCTAGCGGAAACGAAAGTAACTTTTTCAATAAATTTGAATTTTCCTCCGAGATAAAGAAATTTGTGCAGAACGCTTTTGGTGAGGGTGTGGATTGTCATTCCGGTCAAACCTCGCACAGAGAAAAACTTATACTTTTCAACAATCGGGCCTTTGTTAGCCAATTTGTTTTGTCGGGGAGCTTCTGGGAGTCGCGATATCTTCGACGGAGTGTGAAGAGGGATGTTATATGAATTCAGAAGTATTTGAGAATCGTGGATATCATTGAAGCCTCAAAGTCCGATTGTCAGCATACGAATACGTGAAAAGCAGCTCCTTGTATTCTTTACAACGTATGGACGTATATAATCGAATGAATGGACCATACAGTATATGTTCAAGTCACTGCGACGACGAACGTGCATTTGTGTGTGTGTGTGTGTGTGTGTGTGTGTGTGTGTGTATGTGTGTGTGTGTGTGTGTGTGCCCAGAAAGTTTGTTCACATATTATCTGCGAAGGGTAGGTACTTTCTTTGTGGGGTAGGATCTCATTTCACGAATCCTATAATCCCTAAGATCAAGAACGCCCCGAAACTTTTTTTCGCAAAGGAATAACGGGGGCTGACTGATACCTTGAGTCTGGCAGTGTCCATCAAATGTTAATATTAACCCTCACTTTTATACAGTTCATAATGCTTAGCGACTCGCAATGCGATTACAGCTAACAATGAGCTAGTAAACTCACAGTGTAGCATATTCCACGCCTACCTCACAATGCTCTACGTCTTGTTCGAGAGGACGAAAATCGGGCTGACTCCCGAAATGAAATTCTAGACTTGGTAAGAAACACTCGATTCAACGGGAAAAGCATATACGGAGATAAAAAATGAAAATCCAATCAAATTTCGGAACCCTCACTCCTCAAGGATTATAATGCATACCGAAATTCGTGGGTACTTATACGTCTGCAGAATCTAGTGATGTATAAAGCGACAGCCACGCGCAGTGTCCCAGACCTTCTTTTCCGAGGGAACCAGGTCTCATGGGAATTCTACCGGGAAGCAATTTTTGCCAAAGTCCCTCGAACGTCGATCGGTGCTGTGGGTACCGACCAATCGTATCGCTCAGACGATTTACTTTGGCAAGCCTGATATCCGTAGCTAGAACTAAAACGGAAGTGGAGTGACAGTTTGACGCACTGTGACGTCGCGTACACTACAGTGACAACGTGAGTGCATAAATCAGGATACCCCAGTCCCAATTAAGTAGATACCTTGAATTGATAAAATATTCATGAAGCCTCAGTACATTATGTGACGTTGGAAGATCGAACGAAGCTCATGATGTCGCAGATATACACAAGCATGTCAGCGATTACAAAGCGAGAAAATCAATACAGAATTACGGTTTGTAATTGAAGAAATTGAAATTGAAATTAGTGCTTCCACTGCTATGCTATACTAGTCGGAGAATCGTGGCTGGAAGCGTTGTGCCCTTGATACGAAAATTCGGAGAGAGTCAGTCAACGTAATCTGACTAAAGTTAATTGTTTGCGCGAATCGACTGTTGAATCAATTATGAACTGGAGGATGCCTACCATTCAGATCTTCTCTCAAATTATTTCACCCCTACGCTAGATAAGTTTGATTCTGTTCTGTTTACTTTGATCTCAGAGACTCTTCATCGTCTGCGGACGGTAACAGAAAGATCCGAAACTCGAAGGACCCAAAACACCCGAGTGATCTCTGAAGCCAAGTGTGAACTCAAAGAAAATGTCGCTTCCGAGGCGTGCTGGAGTAAAAGGGGTCCGAAATAATATCGCTGCAGGAACCTGGAAAGTTCCTTTCTGCTAGCTTAATTTTACGGAGCAGATAAGTCGCCGTTTATCTAACTGATAAGACATGTTTTACGGAGTACTTTAAAAAGAACCCTTACATTAATGAACTTTTAGGGCTTTACACTTGCACCGAGAACAAAGAAACGTTCATTACGAAACTTTTACAAACTTGGTATGATTCCGCGGGCTGGAATTAATTTTACTGGTGCACTTTCGTGAGAGAATATCAATTTTTCATTGCATCCGCCTTGTGGATCAGTACAAGCTAAAGAACTTCTAATCATCACTCCACCGATACTCAATCGTAACACATACATCAATGTCATCCTGGTAATTGAGATTTCCTCCATAATGTAGGTTTCAAAGTATATAGGAAGATTATATCTTCCACCCCATTTGCATTATGAGAACCTGAATGTCGTTGAAAAATCCCGAATAAAAGCGACTTTGGAATCTTACGCTAGTTGGTACATTTCGCAAGCTGGAAGCTGGAAGCCAGAAAACTGCATTTTGAGGTAATATTTGAAAAGAGTTCTCACAGAACGATCGCGAAAATGGAAGGCGATGCCTTTTATTCTAAACTACGAAGCTTTTATCGGATATATTTACCGAACGCAAGGGAGAGAATCGAATTTAGTTCCCTGCGGAGTTCCACAAACTCTGAATGTCGATGGGATGATTGTAATGACATCTTTAAGGGTTAATAGAATATTTTTAACATATTTCCGATTTTTTCGCCGTTACGTACCAATCGACACATCGTCAAAGCCAGCATTTACGCATTATTATTACCATTACGAACACATCACTTGACGACCATTACGTCACGCAATCAGAAACTTTTAACAGTGGGGTAATTTGCATGGTGTTATCACTGTGGTATCCATTGCAGTATATCTCAGCATGATATGGTAGGTGTACGTGGAATATTTCCTTCGTAAGTCGTGTTTCAACGTGGAACTCAATTATTTTATGCTTCATCCGGACTCAGATGCACTTTAATTAAATCCAGCGTGTTTAAAAGCCACAGGCTTTGTACGTACAACTGATCATGATTCTACTTACCAAGCGAGTTATAAACCGCGTTGTTCTCAGTAGGTATGTGTACACATTTGGAATAAATTATTACCCCTCATGTCGATTGCCAATTACTTTAAACCCGCCCTTGACAACCAGCTACTCGTTCACCTCGTCGAATGAAAGGTGAATTCTACCCTAAAATTAATACCTATACGTGATTTGAACGAGAGTATAACGAGAGTTGAAGTAATCAAGATAGAGATTGGGTTGCATCCCCACATTGAATGTATTTCACACACACACAAGGCATAGCTTTACTCCGAAATCTCTAGGAATTTTGCGGCTTACGTCACAGTCGAGAGGTAAGTCTGTCTTGTGGATACTCAGCATTCCGTAAGTGTTGATTTGTAATTTGAGCCAACGTTGATGGATCGTTGCAACTCTATCCTTTTCCTCCCCTTGCTTCACTTTCGCACAAGTAATACTATGAACTGTCTCGTTCCCTTCTTTCGGTATCTACTCCTGATACCCTCCATCACATACTTACGCAGAAATACACACATGTTGTGTGGCCCTTCATGTTCATTTGATCGCATTTTCTCTCCGAATCGAACCTTCGATATTTTTATTCAAATCACCAAATTTCATCCGATATCTTCCTCGCGATATTGCTTTCTTGCGCTATTGTTTAATCCCAATTATCGATCGTTCGCGTGCTGAGAAAATGTTTTCCAGGTGTTAGCTTTTACGAGGCAATTCCTACCGCCTCCGTAGAGGAATCAAAACTCGCATTTCGTAACAGGAGCCGTGGTACGATGATACAGACAACAAATATGTAGAATATTGTTACGTGGAGTCAAAGCTCACATGTGCGAGCGAACCCACACCTATTGTTATGAAGGTTGCCTTCCATTTCTGCTGATTTAATTTCGACTCCCTGCAAAACGTCTTCGATACGGGAAAAATAAGAAAGAAAAGAAGAAGAAAGAAAAAAAGAAAGAATGAAAAAAAAAAAAAAATTCCTCAGCTTTTATTAATTCGTGAGGCGAATAAGAATTCGCTCACTTCCCTACGTGAACCTTGATTTCTCTCGCGACGAGATATTATGAAAATTTCTCATCGCCCCCGTGCGATCTTGGATTTTTGAATAATAAATGATATTCAGTCGATCTCCTAAAAAACAGGTAGTTGCTTTGAAAAATCATCAAATAACCGATAGATTTCATTTACCCAACTGTCAACGTCGTTGTGGGGGAGAAAAGCTTTCATCCGGTTGAGATGAACGATTCGCGCAAGAAGTGCTATTTCGATTCTTGGATTTCGTTTGTGAAGTGTATAATTTGAAAAGGTAAAAAGGATAACTAAATAATAGAATAAAGGAAGAAGATGAGAAATTCTTCGCTCCGTTAAATCGAAATCCTTAGTCAGTCCCGTGAATAGAGATTAGATGTCGTTGCCATGTCCCTCGGGCTATCGTTGTTTTCGACGGGAACGGGACAACGGCGTATCACCGTCTTCCTTGTCTTCCGTCTTCACTCTCATACTCGTTCTTGCAAGACGGAACAGCACGTGGCGTGAGCGTCGGGCGTGGAAAGGACCTATGGATGCGTTGGTTCCGGTATCGACCTTACAGGGCGTGTCTCACTTCCCTGTGCCGGGGGAAGTCGCGTACCGTCAACCCGAACCCAACTCGACCCGACCCAACCCAACTAAACCCAACCAAACCAAACCCAACGGAACCAAACCCAACTGAGCTCAACCCAACTTCTCTACTCTACTTCGTCGCCACCACGCCGCCGTCACTACTGCTGCGACATTCACCCCTTCTTATTGCTATTATACTCTTTATGCAAAATACTCACCGATTCAGCCGTATTTCCGCCTAACCTCACCCCAGTTCCGGCCTCCCTCTCTTTTTGTCTCGGTCTCTGAAATCTAATAAAATTCACCTCTCACTCTTTCAAGCTGCAGGCTTCCCTCTTCTCTTTGTCTGTTTTTTTATTTTTTATTTTTTATTTTTTTTTCTACAGAATCGCCACCGAGAAATCGAAGGGTAGATTGTTCTTACTTGTAGCGAAGTGGAAGTAACGCCAGTCAGACAGAGAACTTGCGCTCGTGCCAAATGGTTCGTACCGAGAAAATTAATATTTATTTATGGTAGTAAAAGTAGGTACGTATGCATTGGAGGCGACGAGATGTACTCACGGTGTACGATAGCCATCTACCCAACGCATTTTATGGTATTTCCTGAAATCCTTAATGACCGAAGGACGGTAGTGAACTGATCCATTCGTATTGAAGCCGAACAAACAGTTACGGATATTCTCAGTTTATATAGGCACTTTATTTTCCGCAAGGTGGTGAACTGAGACAGAAGAGCATCATCAAATTTACTGTAATTCTACTGCTGACCAATTAACTGTGTTATTATCACTGAATCAACAATTCTGATACTAATACATCTGATTCTCTAACCGTTGTAATTACCTCGTGATTATTAGCTCAAATTCAAGAGTGGATATAATCTTCATTATTATATCACCATTGTGTAATTAATTACATGATTGAAATTGAATTCGGCCCATGAATCACGAGTTGAAAGTTTTACAATTTATTTAACGGCTGGTGTTCATTTGACCGTGAATTAGAAAAGTTAGCTGACGTTATAGATATTGCACGGTAAATTGAGGGATCCAATCTTCTTGCAGTTTGCTCAATGACCCGGAAAATTAAACGTTTGATGACACGCGAAAATGCACTACCGCCAGACTCGATCGTCGCTAACTAACACATACATTCATTCAGCTGATGAACGTGACTGATTACAAGGCACGGTTGCAGAAGCATAACATACAAAGCAGAAGTTGAAACGCACTTTTTGATAATTAATCGGGCGCAATAATCAGGAAGGGAACCTTGAAAGGGCGAGTTATTGCGGCGGACGGTAGGGGCGGGTATAATTGCGGATATTTATGACTGCGACAAAGGCCGCCAATCTGGCTGGGGTCCGAACGACCAGCGGTCAGTGTTTTTGCGTCAATAATTAACACACCCCGGGCAGTTTCAGTCCATTCTCTTGTCCCACCTCCGGCTACCCTAATGTCACTCGAACCCTTAAATTACGATTTCGTAACCTTCTGCGCGTTGAAAAATGCACCCTATAGGTTATTGTATGGGAAGTTTAATTGGGGGTATATTCGTGACAAATATTCGCGCAACGTGTCATGTTCCATATCGCGAACTTTAATAAAATATAGATAGAACTCAATCCCGCGGGTGGATCTGAGATCTGTTCGTATAGGATATTTTTCATCAATGCTACAACTTCTCATTACCCTTTACCTCATATATAGGAAAATACAGGAGAATGCGTGAGGAGAAAAGAATGTATTTCCCAAGCGACCAATTCGATTACGGTTCGAAAGATATATTTCATCGACTTCGTACCTTCTTCATCCCATAAGTCCACATCGAATTCCACCCCGTATAACATTCACATTCTGCATATCGAGCGTAATACAGTCCTCGGTTCAATTCCTCCTAGTGTTTGTTTCGAATCAATTTTTCAGTCACATTGTCCTCATCACTCCAAATAAATTTTACTCATTTTGACCCTCGGCTTTAGTACTCAAACTCGAGGATATGAATTTATCGATCAAGTCCTGACGGTAAGGTCGAGGGCTGCACTTCCCGCTGCAGCAAGGAATGTTGTACAATTTATCTGACAAGGTGTGAGAGGAGGTCGGAGCATATAGCTTCATTTTAGGTAGTACGTGAGATGTGGAAGGTGGTAAGATCAGTATACCTATTTCTACTAGCAGCTCACAATATTGCATTACCAGGCGATATCGAATTAGCTTCAGTTAGTTTCCCTAGTTAGGTCTGTTTGCATAAAGCAAATTAGTAAATGATGGGGACTATTTCGAAGCGCTTCTATCTCACCATGTACTGCTATTGAGATGAGAAGATTGCTTTCTGACGCAGGCGACATTATCGGATTCGAGATAGACATGAAAGTGAAAATCTTCACTTTCTTAGGTCCATCGGCCAAAATTGATGTCCAAGTCGATTAATTATTCATCGGAATCCTTTTCGTTCATCTAATTTAATTAAGTACTCTAGTAGGCTCGGTACCCAGACAGCTACAGCGGTATTTCGGGATTCTTGAAATTGCGTAGACTGAACAAGATATGAGGGGTTGCGCCGCGGGGAATTGAGCCCCGATCTTTAATACCGTGTTACACAGCGGCTCATTAACTCCGCTTCATTACCACAGGCACTGAAATAGAAGCTCAAACATATTCATAGATCAAACTGTTATGAGAAGGTAGCTGTTTTATTAATAACTTGATCAATGCTAGTTGCTGATAAGGCTCAAATCTTCGAGTATGAACAGTTAACGCTCCTCCAGTGTAACTGACAGCACAGTTTCAGTGTGCTGTAGTTTTTTTCATTTCTCTGAAATTTCGTCTGCGCGCTGTGGAATCTTTCGATTCCTGGATGAAATTTCGATCAGAGCGAAGCTTTTGAAATTGGCAAGACGTCAGAGTGCGAGTATCAACTGCAGTCTATAAAATACAGAGTTCTGAGTTAATTCAGATAAATAGACAGAAAACTGAAAATAGGCAAAAAGAATTGAACATGGGTTCATAGGTGGCGGAAACTGTGGTTATTGTCTGTTGTAAAATTAATACGTAGAGCCACAGTTTGTGCCCAAGTACAAAGCAGAGCCACCTACTTTGGTATAGCTACTGCTGTTTTCACTATTCTGCGCCCAACAAGCCGAGCTGAAATTAATCACATTATATTACGTGCGGTTGGTAGCCCGGATGCCAACGCTCCAAGCCAAAAGAGACGCCGGAAGAGAATACCGAAGACAAGGTAGAAGAGGTTGCAGAAGAGAAGGTGAAGGAAGGTAGGTTGCCCTTAGGAAGCTAATAGTTTCATTCGTGCTTCACGAAACACAGAGACAGATGCCGACGTCTGAAATTATAGAGTTACGTATAATTTCGAGAGAAGATACAAGCGTAATGCTGCATTTCGAAATCACGTTACATTGACTAATGAAGTAATAATACATGCAGAGAATTTCATAGTGAATCACATGTCGAGATCCAAGAGGCCGCAGTGGTTGACGTTGATACACGATGTATGAAAGTTTCGTATCATAATGGAAAAGTAGGAAAACTTCTTCCTGCAACTGCATATGGCGATAAACGTAGCACAGTCTTGCAATCCAATCTTCTCGTCTTTCGCAAAACTTTGAGGTGACTGCAACTGTGCATATATCATTCGTATTCCTTTTCACCCGAAGACAGAAGTATCGGAATCGGCTGAAGAACGACTTTCTCCAATTTTGACAAATCTTAACATTTCAAGACCCTTGAATCTGAAAATTATGATTATTATCGTCCGTCCGCGAAGCTGACCTGAAAATTTCATTTCGAAGTATGAAACGATTTATCGTTGTATCGGCAGAATTGAAAAAAAAAAAAGTTGAGCTGCCCTGAATCGAGAAATCTGCAGTATGTGACTAAGATTCTGACGTCAAATGACCCAACGAATGGGTGATCAATGGTGATTGAACGAATTCACTCCGTACTGCTGGAAGATGAAAAACATAATGGTGAGAATGAATAAGTGATGAAAATTTCAATGCAATTCAATTTGCCACTTTTGTTCACGTTCCAATACTTCGAATTTGATTAAAGCGCAGGGTTCTGTCCATATAAAGAATGCTGATGGAATCGTAAGACTCTTCCGGTCGAATTTGTCGTCCAAATTTATTTACGGATGTTCAAAGAAAACGTCGATCCTACTTACTAAGGGTCTGACCGTCTTTAGAGGTGGAACAGGAATCCGAAGCAACAAGGTCTACGAAATGGCGACGGATAAGCCATGGCTTGACCATAGCAGAGGGTCAAAGGCGAAAAGTTGAATGTCAAGAGACGTGGGCAGGCAAGTATAGAAAACGCTGTTTACTCCAGAGTGCAGACCCTTGTAAAGATTGAGCGCGATTTGAAATTCTACTGAAATATTAGATTCTGGCAGTGATGTCAGGCGGTGGCACGATCCAGGACCCACTATGAGAATTTAAATATGAAGACGAGTATAACTAAGAGAGCTGGGCTCTCATTACGCAGCTATGCGGAAGAGTCTGCGTTGGGGAGTTTGCGAGGGAGTAAGTACGCGATATTATACAACAAGGTCGCCTTGAGTATTTCCTTCCCCATGGCGTACGGCCTCCTCCACTTCCTATATTTATAGCCAGCTACCAAGTGCCACTAATTGGGAATTTCCTAACGTAACCAGCAACTTCCCCGTTACTACCCCCTCGGTGGTCTAGCGATGTGGTTTGGCATTTAACCCTCAGTTAAAATCCTTCGTGTTCCAACAACATTTTTGATAAAGTATCACTGATAAGTACATATATAGTATCGACTCTCTCGCCCAACGGGCCCATTGGGCCTTTAAACGAAGCTTTGCCGCACCGTTCGAAATAAAGCAAGTTAATTTAACGAGCCGAACGGAGAATTTATTGCCTTAACTTCGTCTCTGCGGAGATTCTCTTTCGATTCTCGCTATATAACTGGTTCGCAATCAATTTGGTTTAATCTGTCAATGCTTATTGTCTCTCTCTCTCTCTCTCTCTCCCTCTCTCTCAACCCCGACCATTTTTACGGAAGATTTGCGTTTGGTACCTCGCTGCTTTATTACCGTGGTTTCCATCCGATTTACTAATCGGTTGTTACAACTTGAACAAAAAACGAAAAAAATACATCTACCTACCTGTACCATGGGGCAATAGACATACTAGTTGGTTAATTATCCACGCCTAATCTAATGAAAAACTGGCAAATACCTGGCACGTTGATCTCTTTGAAAAGTGGAGAGCAAAAAAGCAGCCAGACTGAAGTACATTTTTTTATCAACGAGAACTACCAGGTACACAGATATATGCATAGTTGTCCCTGAATTCTTTGTGAGCATATTCAACGGGCTGGGGAATATTGGACCGCATTTTCGTACCATCCAGGAACGAGAATTGAAGGAATTTGACTGTGGAAGGATTCCCAGCTACTGGAATGGCACTGCGAGGATACCGAGGAGGAAAGAAGAGAGAGTAGAGACAGAAAAAAAGATATACAGAGTGAGAGGGAAAGTAAGAGAGGCAAGACTAGCCTCATTATACCTTTTTTGAGAGGAAACTTGTTTTTCGGAGTGCGCATGATGGTATCATCATGACCGGGACTCGAGCGAGGTATAATTCAAAGCTAGAAGAGTAGAAGCAAGGCTCGGTGGCAGACAGCTCGCTTGGTTGGGTGCAGTCACTGGTTGGCGTATTTACAAAACTGTACAAGGCAGTTAAACTACTGCTACTGCAATACCCCGAAAATTTGGAAGAAAAAAATTACTCCGAAAAATTCTACTTAAAATTTGATTCTAGAGGTCCATGATTATTTTTTCTAGAGTCGAATTCTAGACCTGCTTCAGTAACGAGAAATTTTGAATTAACGAAATCAAATCTTTCCGATATCGATTCTATATACACCAATCAACGGATACTTGTTCTAATTTTGTATATAGGATGTGAAAATCGAAGGGGAAAAAACAGCGGAACGATATTCTCTCAGGAAATACGTGACAGGCCAAACCCAGGCATAGAAATAATACTGCGGCAAGCCTGTCGCTATGACCCAATTAACCTGCAGTATAATCCCGGCGGCCACCAGCAGAGATGTGTATCGCCAAGAAGCAGCGCATATAATACCAACATTCTACCCTCGAAAGTGACCATAATTCAGATGGAATCTTGTAAGGACCCGTGTCAAATGAAATTGGAAATTGGAGTCCAATCAGTCTAAGCACTACAACAGATAATACGAAGAAGACCTAGGCACAGATTGCTTTCATCACGGGTCTATGACTGTAACCAATCTGATGAAATTTGTTTGACCTCGGGCATTAGGGTTTTTTCTTTTTTTCAGGTTACAATTTTCTTTTCTTTTTTCCGCATGGTTGTCTATATTCCCATATGAATCTAGCTACAGTACCGTTTTTTATGCTTATTTTAATTATGATTACGTCATTATATTGGTTGAAACTTTTTTCCTCGACTGATGATAATTAAAATTGAAGTTTGAGTGTGATTCTTGCGCGAATTGCTGGTTCGTTATCTGAGACTGTTTTAGATAATAAATTACGGTCGGCTATAAAACATGTTAACTTTAAAGACCTCTGCACGTTGAGATGAGAAAACGCTTATCATTTACATTGATCATGCAATTCGTGAGATTTTAGGTTTGAAAGTTCTTAGGGAAAGGACGTCGACCCGTGGAATGCACCGCACTTAATACACGAACCATTTTTTTTTTTTTTTTTTTTCTGACCGATAACTAACGTGTGTAACTTTTAGACATCACGACGAGCATTAATCCACGCCTGGTCGTCAGCGTCAAACACGTGCGTCCTAAGGATGCCAGCTGATTCTCGTATAAAGGATATAAACGGAATCTCTGAGGAAGAATGGCGCTTCATTGATTTATTAGTCACGTGTACGTCCACTTTGCAGCCTAGATTCAAGGTAGATATTACGAATAGGTATGTATGAATAAACGTGCGTCTATTTGAACGCTTTCATATGTGTGCGGGGCTCCGTATTCTCGACTCCGGATTTTGAGACAAGTTTTTAAGCGGGTGAAACGGGCCCCAGTGAACCAGTCTAGATGGACCCGCGATAGTGCAGCCACGCTTGGTATATTTTTTTATTTTAATTAGCCCGCAGAGGGCATTGTCTTCTGTTAACTGTGTAATTAACATACTGTGCCCGACAAGCCTCTCATCCGGGGATACATCCTTTGTCCCTTGCTTTTGTTTCCCTCTTCGTGAAAAAATAGAAAACAAACAGATACAATTTGTTCCCTCTTTCATCCCACGTTCCTACCAAACTACAACGATGTCTGATTACTATATTTGCCACGTACTCATCTCCCATACGATTTCAACTTAAGAATCCAGTCTTCAAATTCTACCAAGTGTCTCACCATACGATCTATCAGTAATGCAAACCTTCCAAAATCAATCATACTTGCATTCAGTTTAAAGAAAACTGCCACCAATTTTACTATGTTTATGAATTGATGTGCTTCGTAGATTCTGCATTGTTTTATTTTAATTACCAATCGAAAATTTTGATGTATGTGGAGTATTGAAATCGTTGATCTTGTGAGGGCTCGTATATTATGTCACTGCAGTGATACTGAGAGCAGCTGCTATGTTTCCAGCAACAGAAATATAATTCTTGACTCGTGATTTTGAAAGGCACATGTACAATCATTCTTCAATAGTACAGAAAGTACATGCCATCCGCTTGTAAAATGAAAGTTACAAGTCATTTCGCGTACGATCAAGCACATGGGTGCGGTGCAAATCAGAAAATTAGATCAGAGACAACCGAGTCATTGGAGCTGAGAAGACATCCAAGAGGTAGGTACCGACGATACGCCTATCAAGAGCTCATCTTTGAATCAATAAACGGTTCTCAAATTAGTAACACTGCAGCTAAGACAATTTTCGAGCAATATGATTTGGCATTAGATGAAAAAATTTGAATTGGAAAGCGATTCGCATTTGTTCACGTGAAATACATTTGATGAATGGACAGGTAGAGAAGCAAAATTTAAAGTTCAATATTTATATTGAAAATGTTTGAAACTGGGGAAAAATAGCAAGGAGCTATACACACTGTTTCCTTACCCGATCTAACTGGCAAGTTTACAAAGTGCCTACCTGTAAAAACATTGCAGTGAACGACGCACGTGTTATTACTAAGAGTTAACTAAGTTAATTATTATCGGTAATAACTGACGGTGGAAAGGTAAGCCTCTTATGATCGATCGAAACGTCCCTCGCAGCTAGCTAAAGCTATATAGCCTCTTGTGGGAAAAATTCTCAGCATGCGGTACTTGCCCTGTTATATTCTCACGTCTTCAAATATACTCAAAAGTCGAGGTGACGCGACGTCGCCTGGTCATATTATTACTTTTAATTAATGAGAGGAAGTGACGAAGTTGACAAGTTTATACCGGCGCGTAGACGAAAACGACTTTGAAATGATAAGAATTTCGTCACTGGAAAGCTAGGTTTGTATTTTTCTTGAATAGAATTCAGCGAATATATGTACACAGCAAGGTGGTCGAGGCACGTGGTGGTGCTGAGAATTCTAAAAATAACTCTAAAGTAAATTATATTACGCGGTAAAATTATCCTGCTCCTGCACGTACCGCCATTCGGGCTAAAATTCATGTTCAGCGAGCTACGTTCTCTCCAAGTCGAGAAATAATAAGGTTAGCATTATAACGTTGCAGAATGAGATGTACTAAAATACGAGCGTAAACTAGTTTAGCAATCAGTCATAGTGACACCGGTAATTGATAGCTACAAACCCTGAAGAACTCGTTCTAGTTGTTTTGCTCATGCTTTTTGACCAGTGCTTTTAAACGATTACAAATTGCACACCGATGACAAATTTCCCGTATCAACTGGCGCCCGTTTTTGCACAACCCGATTCGTTAACTTTCCAATTGTCAAGGTTTTTATCTAACCCTTAACCCCATCAATCATACAATCCATTGACTATAACTCCACGAGGCGTGGATCACCTCGAATGGGTGCGTCAAATTCGCAGAACCCCGAGCACGTGACGTTGCATCTTCGAAGCGTCCCGACGTCTAGACGTCATGATGTCTGACACTTCGTCATCAATTCTCGTCAGCGGGTTCTCGAGCAGATATTTACCAAAAACTGAATTATCAAACCATTGCCTATTATAATTGTCGATCGATTATTCATCATAACTTGAGCTCACCGATTATAGATAATTTGTGTCAAAAAAATGTCTACCCTGGACGATATCGATTCCCCGATCATTTCAACCCTCGAAGGCTAATGGGAGTGCTTTTAATTCGATAGTTTCTTGCAAATGGATGACTAGAAGCGTGTGGAGCTCGCAATTGAAACCGCTGACGTGGCACTTGTCACTCGTCAGCGACAACTTGCCAAAGCTATATGGGGGGGCTATAGGATAGACCGGAAGTGGATAACGTCACGTTATCACTAATATCCCGCTGATAGACTAGAGAGCAGCCAGCTGGTGGTGAATAGCTCAAGACGACGCTTATTCAACCAACCTGTGATTAATGGCGAACCATCGTAAGCGTTGTCGAAAGCGTCGCCTTCCGTTCCCGTAACCACGCCGATACGTTGGTTTGGGCGACATCAAGGCACACACCGTTAGTCAACTCGTCATAATTAATTGTACGGGGCTGCCTCCCCACTTTTCGTTACGCTTCGCGAGGCACCCTTAGCGCCATCGTCGCGACTGACTACGTCGGCAAATATCTTTATCAGTTCAAAGTTCCATTAAGTTTTTTAGAAAAATACCGGTATACTGCAGCGTTATTTGCCTGAAATTCTTGCGAAATCATCACTGATATCTGTATTTAGCAGGATCAATCCAAGGCCTACGATCGGTAAGAACAATGTGGGGTGGGATGGAAATTACGAATCTCAAAAGCTACGAAAGGTCGAAATTTCAAATTTTTGTACAACAGACTTACAGCTTCGAGAAAGATTATTCCCCTGAAAGCCTATACCTAGCCAATTTGAAAAACTCTGAATTAAAAAACACCGAAGGTTAAAAATTACGAAAGCTTGAGATCCAAAAGCCAGAAAATTTCGAATCTCGGAATTGACTTATGCAACGTCGTTTATTTGACAGCTTTGCTATGAGCTTCCTTTAAATTTTTGGATTCTCAGATTTGCTGAGCTTTTAACTTTCGGATCTTTCAGCTGTCTGCATTCTGACCTTTCGGAATTCGCAAGTTCTGAACTCTAACGTTTCTAGAAACTCAAATCGCGTCCCATATAAATTCGGAATTTTGACCGTTCGGAACTTTAAGAATACGGAACTCCAATCCCACTCCAACAATGCGTCGATTCTCGATGAACAAAAGTTTCAAGTTCACCGAATCAAGGGCCTTGCTCAGTATGGATACCAATTGATTGGGTTATTTGGATTTACATTTGACGGAATCGATTGTGAGGAATTAAGCGATATTTCCGTAATACCTGGATGGAATTCCGAGTTTCAGGTACGCCAAGAAAAATAGATGAAAAACACATGCTGAACTAAGAAGTTTTCACTTCCTTGGAGAACGGCTTTCGTATATGGGTACTCCAAACGAATAAACTTGTGATAACTCTCGAATTGGCTGGCTACCATTAATAAAAAATCCTACGCCATTTTCTGCGCGTAGTTTGCAGGGGCCAAAATTTGAGGGAATAATTTTGCGTTTTTTTTTTTTTGTTTCGTCTTTGCACTCATAAGAAAAAATTGTACGCCGAGCAGGGAGCGAGTCAGGCATGTCGGATATTAAAATATTGTATGACTCCACTAGACGAGTGAGCAGCGCGAAGCACACGAGCAGAATAGAGCGAGCGTTCGTCTACGAAGGGGAATATCGCATCATTATCCTGAGCTTTGCTTCGCGATATTCAATTGCCGTTAGTCATGCCGAGCAATTCTGATTATCATTGGACAGTGAAGTGGGGTGTGCAAATTTAAAGCGGTGCCAGGGCTTGAAGTGCTGAAGAATGAACACTTTCAGCAGAGCACACCATAAATTTTGCCACGCCTTGCGGTCAGATTATTTGAACATAAATAGCACCCACGTATGGACCGGTGCAGGTCGGTACGGAAAATCGTTATCAAACACGTAGTACCTATACGTGTGCTTTTGTATACCTTTATAGCCCTATGTATATTACGTCATACATGTGACTACGTCTCACGTTTACTTATTATATTCTCGCCCTCCACGTTGTTCTAAATCGCTGAGAATGGAATTATGCCGTGCACGTGTACGAAGTTTCGCACCTTGTTAGTTTTGCTCTGAACATTGTCGAGTCTGTACCCGCAGGAGACACCTTTGTGTATCACGAAGACTAAGGATAAATAAAACAACCCGAATTCCCAAGTTATCACAATACAGAATTATAACCCATGGAACTCTTTCGTACAATGAACCAAGTACAACAGATTCTGTTGTATATAAAGTGTCTATCCAGGTTCAAATATATTAATTCGTCTGAGTAGTGAAGTACATTTCAGATCAGAAAAAGCAGTGCACAGTTAAATATGATAGTATAATAGTAACAACGGGCAAAACTGTTTTGAATTCATGTCGTATTGATGAACATGAAGTAATATTCTATTTGTAAAGCAAACGAATCCCATTCCTCAGTTGATGTATTTATGGTACTTTAATCGTACACTCATTGTACGTACGATATATTATGTAGACATTGAGTGAGAGAAATGTGTACAAGTCGTTTTTCCAATTCTCGATACGTTTTAAAAATCAATATACTTTCTATTTGATTACGCAAACTGCATTGATTTCTGTTGCCATTCCATATCCGTATCATTGAAGCTTTGATCTGCTCTGTATCTTGTTGAATAATAATTAGCCATTGACAGAAGCAGCTTGGAGTTCATCTCTTGGAATATCATCGAACTACTCCAGTGGAAGTTCAGCTATAGTTTTTCACTGCATATAAATCAAGATCACAGTATGAGCGTATTTGCCATTGGACTGGTTATGTTGGTCCACTGGGATAGCGAGGACAGTTTAATGCAGTATAAGCATTATTGGTGATATAAAACGTAATTTCGAATGCTATCTGATCCTAACAGTTGGATATCAAAGCCTGCGTTAATAGCAGTTTAGTGCAAACCCATTACGGGGGATATCGCGATGGTAGTCATTTAGAATTGGAATATATGTGCGTTATTTTCGGATTAAATGCTATTAGATAATTACAATATTGTTCTAAAAACACGTTGGTCACGTCGTTTAATTCGAATCTCATTAGTAACGATTTGCCCTTTCGGTAACAGAACGGCGTATGTTAATGACCATCGCATGGGGCCCTTGGATATGCATATGTCCAAAATTTTTTACATTCGGAACAGAGTCTATGAAAATATTCCAGTGAATGCGAAGTTTCATTCTCGCCAGTGCTAGAGTATTCCTCTTGATCTCGTATATACAGTACCTATACCTACCATGCTTTGAAATCTGCAAGCCGCTTGGCGGCCACGTGTCCGGAGTGGTAGAGCTTGACTTACAATCTGTGCGGGTAGATGGTAGATCTGGCTTCCATTATAAGCAGCTTACGATGTAAATTTATTGCCACCCTGTATAAGCGGAATCTTCCGAATTTTCGTCTTTGCATAAGCCCAATCCAGGGTCAAGGACGTCTAAAATCGGTTAAGCCCCTAAAGCGAGTCCCTACGGAAATTATAATAATGAAACCAGGACGATTGTATGGGTCAAGGTGTTCATTAATTTATCACAACTCTTCTCCTATTCATGTAGAAGGAAGTTTAAAAATTGTTGCATTCTATTCGAAATTGATTTATGTTCGACGTGCACGTGTGGCAGACGAGTATCTGTATTTTGTACATACGAACAGCTACAGGGGGGGGCAAGTCTGGCAGTAAAGCTTTCGAAGAGTGACCGCTGCTGGACATGTGACCTAAATTTTCTCCCGTTGCTCGTATTTTAATCACGGTACAAGCTATATTCGTTTGAAACTAATACCGATTGTCCCGATGCTCTGATAAATGGGACTGTTTCTCCTGTCCACAAATATTTCCCTAAACAAAAGTAATTAAAATGTAGGAGCCTCTCTGACGAACGAGGGCGATTTGTATAACTGTCCCGGTTGCGTTTCGCGTGCCGTACGAATACATGATGCTTTGAATCGTATACTGTGTATTCGTTCGCGTAGAAATTCACCAACGAATTGTAGAGTTGTAAAATATTTCGCCAATGTCGGGTCACATGTATGTACGTAAATACAACCTGTATGTATTGGCCGTGTTGGCTGTCTGAAAAGGAGACCGTGAAACTTAGCGACCATATTTCATTTTACGTCCCACCGCAAATACCCCACAATTTCGTGCTCGTACTAAAGTTTTCTTGGGTGTTAACATTTTCTGCTTTATTTTTTCCTCTTCTTCTTCTTCTTCTTCTTCTTCTTCTGCTTCTTCTCCTTCTCCAATAAGTGTTATACTTCCGCGTAGAAGATGATGAATCCAATGCGCCGTTTGACAACGTTCGGAAGATTTTACACCTGCAGATACTGGAATATAAAGATATGACGCAAAAGGTAATAAAGTAGTAGCCGACTGCTGTTCGGTGATAAATTCACAGAATACGTACATAATAAGTTTCCACATTTTTATTGAAGGGTAATGAAATCGATTCCAGAATAATCAATTCTAAGTCTGAGAGAAAATTTATTCTATGGTTTCTGGGTTATTCTACTCTCTGCAAAAATAGTAAAAGAAAACAAAAAAAAAAGAAAAAAAAATGCGCAACACTTGTCAGTTTTACCTTATGCGCCCATAACCAGAGAGGCCTATTTTTGCACCGCCCATCACTGAATATTCTCTGGCTATTCAGAGAGAACCTTTGAAATGAAATCTGAAACCATGCGCTAGTTTGACTCCCTGTGGGCAGTGTTACAAATAGCTTTCCGTAAATACACGTTTGCGTGAAGATACAATGCCTGCTAGCAAATGGAGTTTCAGATTGCATTTGGGCAAATGGAAAATACAGATAGGCAGCACGAGTCTGGCAACACACACACACACACACACACACACGACTCACATTATTATACGTATGTATATACGAGTGCATGCATATGTGCACTGTGTGGTATAACCGCGAGCACGTATAAACCCAATCTTTGATTATTCATATTAAATCAACCGGGATGTTCTGAGTATTCGCATGATCCGTTCATTATCCCCTGGCTATGTGGTTGTAGATCATAGTACTTGGCAGATGAATTTTATTGGCAAAGAAACACTGAAGGTGAATTGATTCGATTAACACTAACGTTAACCTTTGACCCTGTGGCCTAGAACTTTATAATGTATTCACTGATCGCCGGTATCTTGCTACCTGTTTATAAGTGAATGCATACCTTTTATTATTTATGAATTTTACCCTGCAGGCACGCGATCTCAAACGTAAGTTGATTATGGCTGCTTGTAGATGTATGTTCATCGTCGCCACACGATGTATGGTATTTTAAACAACCCATATTTTCGAAGGGTTTGCTGTCTCAACTAACCTTCCTCAACAGCCTTGTTGAAAATGATGAATATCGTCCTTTGTATAAAACTTTGCATAAACGCGTCATTGGTATAAGTAAGTTTCGAAGAAGCTTAAAACTCTATAATGCGACCTGAACCAATAACGAATGCATGTAAATTCGATTATATTACAACTTGGAACGGTGAGCTAGCTGATGTTCGTGGAAATCGTATTGACTTGGGACTGGAGTTGATAAGGCAAGATTTCATGTTTATGAATATCGAATGAAAGGATTAAATTTTCTTGTCTGAGTTATTCAAACGCTAGACAAACCATCCAGCCCATTCACATGAAGAAAATCAAAGTGCATATAATATTACTTACAGATCGATAAAGTGCAGCACGTATATTATCAGTTTTCAACCACCAAAGTAAGGTATATCATGATATAATATGGAACTCACAATTAAGTATACAATTATTCTCGATGAGCGTTCATTTCATCACGTATAGTATAACATTCAGTGCGATTGCCGAATTCAACTGAGTCTGGCCACATATACAATATATACTATTTGAATGTCTACATGTGCATACATAATTATACATACATGTAACCTCATGTGTCTGTCCCCATGCTACCTATGTACAGGCTGTACACACGGGAAGCAAGGTCTAGTTCAGATGCCAGACTCACTGGTGCGTACTTCTAATGTCGTCATCTACCTGGAACATGTCCACTAACCATGCGAACACGTGTAAACGTGGAAGCACATGTACAATACCGTTGAATTCAGCATTTACAAGCTACAACGCCAAGAGAGAGAGAGAGAGAGAGAGAGGGGGAGAGAGAGAGAGAGAACGGCTGCCTTTAACACTTCGCACAAAGAGCCGGGGTATATATCTGTAATTGAATCAAACTACCCTACTTAACTTGCTGGCAGCATAGTAACGTTCCAGTGTAATCTGAAATACCGTAGTATGTACATGTGTATGTTTTTACCTTCATCCCTCTGGGGTTTGAAATACATGTAATTAGAAACCCGTTTCTTCGTTATTGTGTACAATAAGATTTTTGCCCGTACAGTTTGGATCGATGGAAGATATAATTCATGAAATAAATCTGCAGCAGCGCATGATCCATCATGGCTGGTGTATTTTATTTGATGCATAGATAATAATGTTCAAGCTGAAGTAGAGTTCGATATCTGAGCACACTTTTACAAGTAATCCAGCTAAAGTCAAAGTCTACCTCTCAGATTCGCTAAGTTTTGAGCTTGCGAGAGTGGAAGTCAGATATCATACGTATTATTGGATAAAAGTTGCCTTTGCCCAACGTACCAACTTGATATCGGGCTTATCGACTCGACTCGATCAAAAGCGTTTGAGAATTATTAAAATCCAACTGTTGGCAAGTCACAAATATCAGCTTCCTATCCCTGTATACCTCTCCGAATTCCTTTATTCCGCAACCCTCGATTGCAGCCTCTTATATTCCCTGAGATTTATCTCAAATAAGTTAGGGGAAGTACTTCATGCCCGAGCACGTTCTCACGTACTACTTCACCAGCCTAGGCTAAATCTTCACAGAAAACACGTGAACACTTGACGAAAATTTCTACATTAAAACTTGCCAATCTTTTCCAAGAGATCGCTGCAGAACTTCAAGGGATGCCCGTTACTTCTACCCAACATATCAATCGAACCCCACTTCAGGTCCACCAATAATCATTGAATAAACTGCATGGAAGTGCACACTCTCTCTGTTGACATTGAGATGTACGGTAACAGAAAATGTGCCATCAATAGGCGAAGACCCTCGCTGCCCTTAAGCGCGTACCTATGCACGCATGAATGGCCACAGATGCATTCGATGTATGTGGAACCGTAATATGGTTCTCGTATTGACAAGGACGTGGATATATACATGACTTATTCATACCCAGAACTATATGTATACGGCTATGGATCGACCACCCGGTGCTAATCGTGTATCGCCAGATTCCAATCCCTCGAGGTTTAAGAGGCCACCATCTATAGGTATAACTCTTCTACTGGACCTCCAGCCTCTCTGTATACATATTTTATTCTTCATATTCCTGCACGGATTTGTGATATGCTGTACAGTATATGTGCTTCATACTTATCATTTCTTCAAGCTGAGGCCATTTTGATAAGATATCTCTAAGCCATCATGTTCCTATAAACATGAAATTGAATTGTTTCCGGAAGACAAAAACTTTCTGAGTCTGATACTATAGCATGAGAAAAAAATTTGATCAACAGTACGCGTAACAAACGAATATCGTTTTATATATACTTCCAGCTTTCTCGTTGCCGCCTATGGTTCGCAAGTATTCAGGAAACTTATGGACTGACTTGAAGGAAAATAAGCCGTAAGCACCTGCATCTAGTAGCAGCGAGTGAATCCTCGTGAATAAATCATTTTCGGTGAAAAAAATTTTCCAACGAATGCACCCCTTGGATTTGGGAGATTTTCCTCTCTCCAAATGTATGCATGAGCTATTTCTCTGTTTTATTCGCTTTATCCCATAAACACCATGAGATTGCATGAAACTTTTAGAATCAGAGGGTTGCAAGCCCCGGATACACCCCACGCAGAGATTTCTTGTCCAACGACGGTATCCCCGGCGACCATGGATAGTGCTTTTGATTATTTAATGATGCAAGCTCACCGCTGCAGTGTCACCCTTCCAAGCACACATTCCGAAACAGATCTACGGTTCATTGAATCGACCGTGCAGCATTCAGCATGAGATATGTTAAGCCATGCGATAATTACTGTAGGAATTACTCATGAGCAAGTGACTGAATTATTACCGCTCATGAAATTTTCAAAATGATCTTACAGTCTCCGTGACTTTGTTTCATTCCTTATAGAACGAATGCAGCAATAATTGATCGTTGATTTTACTGGAAATATATACCTGAGTAGTCAGCGAATTGATAAATGCGAGAGTTTCTTGCTTAGGCAGTGTAAGTTGTACTACACGGTAACTCCTACACAACTGCCAAATATCTGTCCAAATTCGAGGCATTCGTCGAGAACGATTGCCGCATACAAAGGTCAGGCTGTCCATGGTGGACGTGGGTTGCTCTGCTGATATTGTACCAGTTGATGGAAGAAATCGGATGGTTGCAGAGGGGTGGTGAAAGGGCGGGTGCAAGAGTGCAAAGGGCTAAGGATCGAGGGTGCTGAGAAAACCTTTGGTTCACGCGTCATTAGTCCTAGCCCGCATGAATAATTCCTTAAGACTTCGGTGACATAAACTCCAACGCATGCACGGAGACGCAAAGGTGATTAGTATAGGGCGAGGGTAATGGAGTGCGCCTGATACGAACAGACGTAGTGATAGAAGGGGACTAGCGGTGGTTCTTCGAGATGGTTCCAAGTTCCTTTGCTTCGTATGGGTTCTGTGTTGAGTTCTATGTGCTCCTTTTTTCCAACAACCGCAAGCTCGATAGTGCGGACGACGATTCGGTTTGGCATCGGTAAATGTATAATTCATGAGAATGCGATCATGAAGGAAACCATGCCCAATGCGACGAATGTTGGTCAAATATTTATCCATTATCCATATTGCTCAAAGTCTAAGAGATCCTTTTGGACAGATTGAATACCGAAAATTCCTCGAATAGCTCAGACTAGATGTATTTTAATTGAAATATATTTTTCCGTTTCTTGGGGGATTTGGATGTTACATCAATACTCGGAGACTCTGAGACATGGTCAACTGAGTTGACCATCGACTTCGTAAAGTTTAAGAAAAACCTGGCTAACGCTATTGCTGCATTCTCGGTTTGATCAGAACAGCTATTTCATCGGCTTAATCTGCTGGAGCGAAAGCAAATCTCTGAAATTAGTTCGGACAAAGTTCTGTATAATATTGTGTACAGAGAGCAGCTCGCGATCTTGGCGAATCCTGTAAGATTCTTTGATGATCTAATATAATTTGCGGTTGGGATCCGATCCAGTATCTAATATACCCACAAAGTGGACTCAAGTTTCCATAACATTTCAGATATCTGCGATGATTTTACTCACAGACATATCTTGCTATGGACTGGATTATTCGGGAATTCCCGTAAAATTAACGTCAAATATTTTCACTGCGTTTACGGGGTGATTCAAAGTCACTTTGAATTCATTTCTATACATGATTGGAATAACTTGAACGGGTTCAAAATTCATCGCTGGCGCATTAGCGTTGTTCAACTAATTGAAATACGATGGAAACTTGAATGAGTTGAAAGCACCGATAAAAGTTGATCAGGTATTTCATGATTGTGGAGGAAGCATTCAGCTGTGATAAACAGGAATAATATTTGCTCACCTCACGCGTGGCCGGTCTCAGACGGCCTCGAGGTCCGTTGTTTCACAAATATATTTTTCGCTATCCGACCGCGTATTGAGAACTCAATTGCTGCTAAAGGTGCGTGGTTCAATGCCCTTTGAGGGCAGTCGGCTGGCCAGTCTTATGGGGCGTCGGTTCCAAGGGGGTTGGAGGTAGGCAGGGGATGGCCAAAGCTTAGGATCGAGGCTATCGAGGATGAAGCGAGGGTAAAACGAGGATGAAGGCTGAGCCCGAAAGGTCACTCCATCTCGGGCGCCCTCCGTTCGGCGAGGTACCAACTGTCGAAATCAATGGTGAATGAATGCCGGCATCGAGGCTTTTCACGACGAAACAAGCAAAGGAAGAACGTCTGCCATTTCCTTCGCGTTCTTTTGAAGAGGGATCACGCCAGGGCTCCCTCTTTTCAGCAATTTCACCGAATCAGGAAACGAGAGAATCCAAATTCGTCACCAAAACTCATGTGTCCAACTGTGAAAATCCATTTTCAGTAAATTATGAGGTTTTTACTTGATCCCATATACAGCACATATCTTCATAATACTTTACAGGAAAAAGCTCCAGCCGAAAGACTTTTATATTATTCATACCCTATCTTTCCTCAGAAGAAAAAAAGTAAATAACGTGGATGGATTGAGCTATACGAATTATCGACATTATTGCAATATTTATTGTCAATTTCATAATTTTGCAGATGAGACACGGAAATGTATATTGGCATATAGCGCAGAACTACAGTGACGAATTATGT
This sequence comes from Ametastegia equiseti, assembly GCA_963989295.1. Taxonomy (NCBI): domain Eukaryota; kingdom Metazoa; phylum Arthropoda; class Insecta; order Hymenoptera; family Tenthredinidae; genus Ametastegia; species Ametastegia equiseti. The sequence continues at coordinate 12,127,081 of OZ022389.1, read as the reverse complement.
ATGTTATCGATTTCATAATTCATCAGCGCAGTTCGCTGAACGCATTCAAATGCTATTCAGGTCACACCCAGCAGAGACATGACAATAGATAATTCTATCATTTCAACATCATCGTCGACAGAAATTAGCCCAATAATTATTATGAAATACTACCGGCTGACGTTCCGACGATATTTTCACATAGTAATATATCTATCAACAACGCGTTGCAGAGAAGTGTTTTTGAGAACAAATTAAGCAACAATCGAAAAGGAAAACAAGCAACCAAAAACAGTAACTATACCGTGTGTATAACGATAGCGCATACTCTCATTGCTAATCAATTTGGTATTGTGATGTAGCTGCAATTGTGTAACACGTTATTGCACAAATCATACAGAGGTTTTACTCTCATTTTCGCACACCAGACAATGCGCCAGCTCATATTTTGTTACATATAACAGCAGCTATTCGAATTTTTGCTACCATTTTTCAATCATCCGATTAATTCATTAATCACTCAATTATACTAGATTCTCCACTCGGTTATTCGAAAATAATTCAAATATTATTGGCATACCTAGCTACATTATTCGTGTAATTAAACATTGATTCATGAATATTCTTGCTTGCTCGAAGCTCTGTGGTGTTTTGAATATGAACACCACTGGTGCATGCAATAAGTTGCGAAAGCGTTAGAGGTGTGTAAGCTAGATGACAAGAAACAAACAATTAAGAATTGGTTTACGAACATGGGTATATTCTATGCCAAAACTATTGAAAAGGTTATTGCTCGCCCAAGTTGGAATCACCTTTCCAAGTGCTTTGGGACTTTGAAAGGTCATTTGTCGTGATCAGTCCAAGGCACGACAATCGAAAGGTATAACAGACAGTTGTTTTCAGATCATAATTTGTTGGCGTTCTCTTGTAAGATGATTCGAGTACAAGGTATACACCGAATAGGATTTACTTTCATCCACTAACACGTATTGTACTCAGTCGAGTCTGGAAAGTTGATGGTACCTATGCTATTTGATTAACCTAATAAATCTCATTGTCTTGGTCGTGGAACAAGGTTGGTTGTAATAACGGAAAGTCGCCCCCCGTTTTGTTTCATTATGAATACGCCCTGGAGAATTCGACGGTTCCACTTACACCGAGCAATATTAACTGCGAGCTCCGCGAAAAGTTTCTAATAATGAAGTTGGTTGGTTCAAGCCATGCCTTTCTTTGTAGTAATTAGCTCAGCATCGGTATTATTCAACCTTTAGAAATCTAACCTTATTGCTCCTTGAATAAGGGCTATTGTGAAAATGATTTTCATTTTACTACGTTTACTCATCCATCTTTCAAACCGTTCGAACATACCTGCCTTAATTTGCATTCACACTTTGTGATTTTATTTTGTTGATTTTTTTTTTTTTTTTTTGTATTTTATTATTCGAGACTGCAGTAATAATCGTTCAACTTGTCACGAGAATGTAGGAAAAGTATTAATCAAGCTATTGACCACGATGAACCGTTCAAACAAAATCAATGAGGTACGTGTTTCGTGGCACGTTGCCGATACGAAATGTAAATTGGAGATGAAATACAGTTCGATGTTTTTATACCGACTTCTTCCCCTCACTACAGATCCATTAGCTTTAAAAATTCAGTTGGAAAGTGACAAAATGAGTGTCAAATATTTATGCCAGAGTGCTTTCGCATATACGATACGACCTTCCCTCTGCACCGGATGTTTCAATGTCCGTACCTATAGCATTCTTTGCAAATTTGGACTGCTTGAATTCAAGTTCCAAAAATTCGAATGTATTTGATCGTATAACGTAGAGTAATATCGTTACATCGTGGGTTTTCAAGGTCCTTAAATCAAATATAGCTTCGGATCTCGAAATTTATCCTCTTCTGTTTTTGAAAGTGTGGATTTTACAACCTGTATGAAAATTAATCGACTATACGTATCTTGGTTCAGAATTTGACCTCATGGTAACCAAAACTTAAACCTATCACGTGTGAAAAACAAATCACCAATATCACCAGGCAGCCCAGTCCATCGCGTTACTAAAGCCATAAGGTCGTGATTCTGGTCATGAATTTTAAGGCGATTCAGATAAACGAAAAACTGATGTGACCTTCTGGTACCAAAATCGGGTTTTCGGTGCTTACAACTTGACGGCTTTAGTAATGCGACATATGATGACGTTGTCAAACTGAAAATGGATATCACGACCATTGCCTTCAGACAGCCTTGATTGCAATCAAATTTCGGTTATTCTGGATATTTTGAGGCAGTGTTAAATTCTGTTTCACAATCAGACCAGCCGAATCCACCTGAAGTCAAATAACTGACTTAGCAGAAGTCTTTTATTACAATGTTAGAACATTATAGTACAACTAAACCGATCGAAAAGAAGGCACGAGCTATTGAGCTTGTGGATACTATACATCGCTGCTGGTATCTGATTCAAAGGACAAAATTGATAGGGGTTAACGTGACGGTGCTGGTTCGCTGATTGTAACCGATGACAAGTTAGATATACATACATTTCGCCTGTCGATAACTTGGACAATAGTGTACCTATATAGCTCTACGTACCAGCTATAACTCGCAGTATATTCAGGTATAAGTGAGGCTGCATAGTAGACACAATAATTTTCATACCAAATGAATTTGAGGGGTCTGCAATGTAACCCAACGCTAATCAACGATCTAAGGAAACCGACAAAACTAGGAATAAGCTTCAAGAAATATGCAGGTAAAGGAAAAATGAAAGCTTTCTATAGTGCCCCCATTATTCAATCGATCAACAGAAAGAAATGAACGGCATTCCACTTTGCGAAAATCCTATACGAGATCATTAGAATTCATAGATTATTTCTTGAGATATCATCGATTGAGATTTTATTCGAGAGTTTTGTCTGACGAGCAATTTAAAAGCTATTGACCCAATCGAGACAGACATCTGATCATGTCTTCTAGTAAAGCGGGAAAATGTAAACGGAAAACTGGAAATTCTTGCGAATGAGATCTTCTGGCTTTAATTCGAAGAAAAAATCAAAGCCAGACGGTCGTATCCGCCAAAAAACTGTGCAATCTGTGGGTTCTTAATAGTGGTATGATTTTGAGGTGAGTCTCAATACAGAAATTATAACGATTTTTCGATTTCAAGGAGCCTAAAAATTTCCATAATGGGGTGGCGGTCAAAGTATCAAAAGATCAGAATTTCGGATAGCTTAAAGTGCGAAGGTTAGAATAGCAGTGGTTCTGAATATGAGAAAAAGGTTCCCGCGGTATAAAAAAAATTGATTTTATCGGTCACTACTTTAATATTCGTATTTATAAAATTAGAAATATTGGCCATTCTACACATTGATTTTTCGAAATTTTTATCCCTCCCCCGGTGTTAAGACATTAATGAAGCGTTCATACATACATGGCATCGAATCTCCACTGCCTGGAATACGTTTGCAGTTTACAAACTAGTCAATCGAGGATATTACAGCTCTACGTTTCTTCCTATATTCCAGACACCGTCTTGATTCCTGCATGGCCACTACCGTAATCTCGTATTTTTGTTGTCCGGCGGGCACCGACTCCTGGCGAGTGCTACATAGGCCATCAGCGACTGACACTGTAGGTATTGGTGCTATACCATGATGGTGGTGGTGTTGCCAGCACTGGTGCTCCCATATTTGGAGTGGATACCCTGGTAATCAGGGGGTACAACGAACGGGCGGTGGCCTCGACCGGGAGCTGTTATTACGGGACGGTCGCGGGGCCGGCCGCGGGCCGAAACATAGGTTGGCGGTGCGGTGAAGAGGTGTCCTGCGGCGGGCACCCGCACCTGCACCGTCTACGTCGACGTCAGGAACTCCTGCCAGCCCTGTTTCCCCACGGTAAGGATGTTCGTACACTTGTGCTTTCGCAGTATGGAGCCTTTTCGCGGATGATGATGATGATGATGATGATAATAACAATGGACGCAGATTCGAGGCGTGAATAATCACGTGGTTGGTAGGAATCATCTCTTTAAAAATACACGGGACGAGTCAACACATTATTTTCGTTCAGTTCATCCGCCGGTAGCTTCAGGGCTCAAGGCTTCGCCACTTAAACATATACCGATACTCTCGTATCATTTTATTTCACGAATTTGATTCGTGTTTCACAGTGATATAGCTGTATTCTCGTTGGTGAACTATACAGAAGTTCTAACTGCTCCTGGTAATGGTTGATTGCTACGTTTGTTTTTCTTCCACTTTTCAACAGCCGATATCATCGACTCAAGTGGGCAAGTTCTGCGTTCGTTATGTTAAAGAGAGTTCGATGAGTACTGCGAAGTCATTGAAAGAGTACTTAGATTCACTTCAAGATTTCGTTGTTAACGTACGGGAACTTGGTGTATCATTTCTTTTATCCTGTATAAATCATAATATTTAATTATAGTAGCCCCTCCATTCAGAACTCGAATAATTAAGGGTTCTCATAGTAAGAATCTCACGTATAGCTTCACGGTGTTACATAAATTATTATCTCGATACAAGTGATAATTATCGATTTTTAACGTCTACCATCGGCGCGAAAAGGTTTGAGCCCTGAGTTTGAGTGATCATAATTTCTGAAGGAAAAATATTATGGAACACAAAGTCGAAGGCCTTTGTAGAGCGCTGAGTTTTCTGGGACTAATGAATATTCAGAAACTTCCTTGCAAAGATTATAGAAACTGCTATGATCTCTGCAACGTTGAAAAACGTAGTTTTTCGGAGTCTATCACAGTGCATCAACTTCAACTCGTCACCATTCGTCTTAAAAAAGTTTTGAAAATCTGACAAAAATCACAAACATTTCCCGGCCGATTGTCATACCGATTCACAAAGATGTCAAAGTTGAAAGTGACTTAATGGAGAGGGTGAAAATTTCATAAAAATTGAAAAATCCGGAATCCAAAAAGTAGGATTGTTTCTGGGCACCTTTTTGTCCCGGTAATCTGAAATCAATCGAGTTTGAGGTCAGAAAATACCGCAGAAATTCGGAGAGACACGTTTTCTATCACAGAAACATACGATGAAGTAATTCTGTATACTCCTATCGTAATCAGACGCACGTATACACCTTTATAGCAATGCGATGATCCCTTTGTGTACATACAAATATGTGAGAACTGATTACGGCTTTGGAAACAATCATCATCAGTCGTAATTCTAGCTCATAGTTCTGGAACTCAACGCTATTGAATAATGTTCAGAAAAAAACCGTAGGATTTTCATGTATATGGTAGAATGTGTTCCAATCAATTCAATCAATTCAATCTACCATTGTGCAGCATGGAATCAATTACGAACCAACCCGATACCTACATTACTCGCCTGCGTCCAGCTTTGGGTATTATAATTGTTGGTCGGCATTAGATAATTGAAAAAGTTGTTATCAATATTCTTTCAAGAGCACGAAGAGATTTACTCGTACAGAACGAGAGACGCATAACTTTGTCCCCGTATGAACCCCTCCGTAGCAACATATTCCATAATAATTCTCACCGACGAACACATACGCCGGCCTATTAATGGGTGAATAACGTTGCGCTTTAGGGGTTGTAATAATCAAGTTATGAAATTCTACCCTTGCATTCTTCGACGAGTGCTCTGTTATTTTCTTGACTTGCATCGTGGGGGAGCGCGTTGCTAATGCTCATATTAACAATCAAATTATCCTCCCCTATATACTGAGATAACGTGACCAGAAGGCCCTCCTTCTGCAGATACGAAGAAGGAAAACTTCCTTCACCCTCTCATGGCGTGAGCTTACACACAAACGCGAACAGACGTATACATACACACGTTGACTTCTAGCTTTTAGCCACGCGCCTATAGTATGATCGCGCACAAACATTCAACGGCTCTAAGTTTGTTTGCTAGCAGCTCGTATAAATAATCTCGACTCAGGTCGCAACAAAGGTCGCTCACTTGGCTCACGACTTAGCACCTCCGGTATTCAACCGTGTTGGCATGTTGTGTGTGGCTGCTACCACGCGAGCTGTCGTGTGGGCAAATAAGAGCTTTTCAAGAAGCGGGACGCCGAGGCAGGCGAGGTTCGAATAGAAGAATACGTACCTTTAGGTACGTACGACATCTTAGCCTCTGACGAGGGTCGTAAAGTCTTGTAATCCAACCGCTACGTAGTCACATTTATTCATTAGAGGTTCGATCCGACATAACGCCGCCTGTGCATTAGCGAGTTAATTCCAACCGAAGATTCGTCTTGCGCTGAGTTATAGCGGATATATTCGATTTCTGGATATTTGGTAAATCGATGATCTGTCGTAGGGTTGATAACAAATGCCCAGAGGCAGATCACGGGGGTCGTAGATCCTTCAAACGGTTCTTTCATATATCGGCTGTATTATATTTATATGGCAAAATGAGCAGCAGCAACGATAGATCGGTAGTCATCAAGCCACGTTTTTTGTACGTCAGACTGCTTTAGTTGATATTAGTTACCGATCATCGTTTTTCAAATCTTCATAATTCTGAATTATCTGCTAAAACTTGAGTTTCATAGCTAGCACCGATTCTTAACATTTCATGAAACTGCATCAGGAAACTGATTGCAAGAGAATTGCGAACATGTTTGCAAAATTGGTAAATATTCGAGGCTGCAGTGGATATTTAGAATTATATCATGGGGTTGGGTACGATTTTCTAATACAAGTCTTCAAGTTTATATTCAATGTATTTGCACCAATTGTATTCATTAACCTCTTATAATAGCAGTCAGGTGAAAATTAGATTTTCGTGTCACATTTATGTTGTAAAAATTTCCGATTTCAGATTCGGATTCAGCGACATCAGAAACGACGATTCACCAAATCACAGTCGAATCGATGGAGAAAAAACATGTGTTTTTTTTTTAAATGCCTACGTATGTGTCATGACACATAAGTGGCACGACTATTTTCTGCCAATATGTGTGTTACTGGTAGTCAAGGGGTTGAATGAACCAGAGTCTTTACTTGAGTTGATTCACCAAAGAGGTACATCCAAACTGTGTCAGTGTGGGTTCGGAACAGTACTTTTTCTGGAAAATTTTATATCCTGACTATCGTACCCTTTCTATTCTAGACTCTTTCATCGTTGTTTACGAAGCTAAGTACCTGCTGTTTCTGACACTTTAATAGGATAAAAGTTTACGCAAGATTTCCACGGTGATTCTAAAACGAAAACGACGGTTTAACAAGATCTTACACGATCTTTCGCTTCATGAACAAACAATAAGTGTACTTACCGATCTAGTATCAGACTTGGAAAACTTCGTCGGATAACTTGACGTCAATGATTTCTCAAGATGAAGAAATATATCCTTTCATTCTCAGAAAACAGATAATTGCGTTCTCAGAATTCGTGAATTACTCCGTTATAACAGGAAAATTCTAAGCACGGAGACTTAATATCTGCTTTTATCGTAAAACTCGCTTCGACCCATTTTACGATGAAATATGGAAGCCGTAATTCCCTGTTGTGGTGGAAAAGGGTGAGGGTCCGGATGCGGAAGTGGCCAGGATTTGAACAAAAAATTGCAATTTTGCGAATGCTCGTTTTCCCGTACGCTTAATCGGTCACCCTTTCGCCTGTTAGGTATACTCCCCCAACGTGTTTGCCGACTCCAATAGGTAGACCAGAGACCGAAGAACATGAAACAAGGTACAGGGTACAAGAAACACGGCAGTATCAGCCGCACCGCATGCATCTAATATGGTCCGGCGTGCGTTAGTGGGTTGTTCCAACGTTTCATACCCGGGGGGGTTCCCTTTGCTAAGCGTATAAACGGCGGTCCGCGTCGACGAGCGCTTTGCACGGATGCTGTGGTTCTGAGAGAGGAAGGAGGAGGGGGGGGGGGGGGGGGGGGGGGACATTGGGACGCAGGGTACAGCCGCAGAACGCGAGCAATTTACATGGCAGCGAACAACGCGCGTGGCGTCGCGTTGGCGGATTTTACCCGCGCCTCGTAATTCCTGCGAACAAACCGAACCGCATATGCACGACGTTAAATGTAAGCCTGAATCTGGGTAGGCATATGGAACCAATGGAGGTGCAGTACTGCCCGCGATGCATCGCGAGGTTGTTTTCATTCGAGTTGCGTGAGTGTTCCGCTCACGTTTTCTGATTAGGTGCTAAGCCGAAGGACTCCATGCACATGACGAGGCGACGGGTTGGCTGGTGGTAGGTACTACTCGCCACTTGGCCCATGTTTCACCTGCTTCAAGCTTCAACTATGCAAAGCACAGTCCAGGGCTGGCGTGGCGTATGATCCAATTTGAATGTTATTTTGTATGCACCTAGCACACTTCTAAATAATGACCATTTTACATAACAAAGCTATTCTTTTTATTTATTTTTTTTTTTCATTCTCTCAACGTTGTTCCTTAATGCCCAGCAATTCTACGATGTACTGCAGGATTTCGTATGTACGAATATACTTTTATCATGTATTCATGTCCTTATAATTTTAGCATTTGCAGGATAACTCCGCAATGATAATATACGTCTGCATTTTAATTATCTAAAACGCTATATCAGTGTGCAAATTTATTTCAGAGAAATCTCTTCCGTACGAGATACTTTGATGAATGTACATGGACATTTGTTTTCGAATTGTTTTGATTATTTTTGATGGAAAAATATCCTTTGCAGATACTCGATTGATATCACGTTGATTCGGGGAACGTTTCGATGGTATTGGATCTATAACTGAGTTTAATTTTAATACGCGACAGTGATGAAAGTGCTTCAGTACAGTGGGAATATGTATTTGCACTTGCGAACAAAGCAATAATGTAGAGGGGGAACGGCAGCCAGGATTCAAATTTAAAAAATCGTAAATATTTGAAACGAAGCTCGTTAGATCTCGAATTCAATCCCACCAAAACGGGGCTGGCGTGTACCTATAGCTCAACCTGTAACCCAATTTAGCTCAATATTACTTTTCGAGGAATCAGACTTTTCTCTTGAAATTGTCGCACCCTGGCAACTTTGCGATGTCCCTGTTACAAAGAAAAAGACGCTTGGCAATAACTGTGAATATTTGTTTCCCTCAAAGATACCATCTCGTAGAAGTAATTCCGAAGATTTTAGATTCTACTCATTTTCCAGAAAAATTGCCTCAACTTTGGCCTATATTTGTATTAATATCCATTACTTGATAGTTTTTTTTCTAATCTCATCGCGATATTATTTTGGACAAATTCCATGAACTATTTTCCCAGAAACTGCTAATAGATGCTGTACCTTTATGTATCCGTACTTCACTAGGAATATACTATCACACACCATTGTACCTATATGACGAAGCGGAATTAATAGTAAGGAAAAGGTCTTATGGCTGTTAAAAAACCGAATTCGATTTTTCGAATGAATCCCGAGCAATTCCTAGTGACTAGCGATTCAACAGAGTCGGTTTGGGAAACCGAAAGCATCCGGGCTTTGACTCGCGAATCGTGGCAACAGTCCCGATTTTACTTCGCGAGAATGTTTCGCAGCGCTTGATCTTGAAAAAATTAATACTTGTGATTGCGAGTAACAAATATTTGTCCGTAGAATTTTATTACAGAGGAATTATTGTTATTGACAAATTTTTGCCAGTCGAAGAGAGGTTCGTTTTCAGAATGAGAAAAAAATGTTAATAAAAATAATACGATAAACGAAAGTGCGGGAAAGGGGGTTGAATAAATTGTTCCATATTTCAGCGTTTTGAATCCCTTTTTCTATGGTCTAGTTTGACAGTGTCGATCTCAGGATACCCTAATGAAATTCCTGCAGTCTCTTTCATGGCTTGCGAGGAGGACTTGGACCAGGTCGAGCAATAGGTTACTATTCGACTGTGGTATTGAGTCGCGATATTTCAGGGGCTTGAGAATGACAACCCTCGAGCGGTTGAGATGCACGGAGGAGGCTGTATCGCCGTAGTACACATTCGCTCCGGCCCAATATCCATACAATTGTGAGCCTGAGATGTTTATGTATATTTCATACACCTTTTCCGACTCCCGCTTCGAGTCCCGCTTCGAGGACGCTGAAAAGAACCACGGGCTTTACAATTCTCCGACGAGGCGCATGCGAAAGCAACCCACCATATAGCACAGTTGCTATATATATATACATATCTACATACCCATAAGGGTATATACTAAGAGAAACACGTCGTGCTCGTACACCCACCGGTATACGTATATTATACAATGCCTACTTTTACATAAATATATTTTTATACATGGGAGTAAAATTTTCTTAGTAACGTATAACCGCGCTCGCGAATCGTATACCTCGAAGGGAAGTGAAAATCTATCACGAAAATTCTCCCAAAATATACAATATTCAATTTTTAATGAACACTCACTCCATAATAATTCACACACCCTTGACAGTTGTATCAGCTTATGGGGACTCAAGTTGCTAAATCAAGCGTAATCCAAAATAAATTCATTTTATTGCCAACGTTCATTCCACATCATTGTAATTGTGTCATCATTCGAAGCACTTGCTTGCTGCACGAATTAACACATATCGTTGGTCGGATTCGACTGCTTCAGGTCCAGGATCCTCCGGAGTATAGATCGTCATTAATTGAAGACAGAAAATTGAAAAATTCCATCGGCCGGCCGAGTAATTTGGAAAAAATAGAAACAGAATGTTCATTTTCTTGAAAAATCGACCGTTTCTTTTGTGACATTCATTTTAACTCAATTTTCCGCACTCATCTTATGACGGCACATCCCTCAAACGATCTGGATCATGAAAAAGTCTAATCGAAGCAATGTTGCGCCTGAATTTGTATGGCAGGTGTTTTTGTTGAGCCAATATTTATACTGGTACGAAATGAACTCTGGTAGAGAGATAAATCAGTTATGGACTATGTTGATTTTTTTCGAACGTGACACAGTATGGTCGCAACCCTATAAATCTCGCCAAAACTACACCATGTGAGTTTTTTTTACGGATTATTGGCTCGGGTGGAAGTGAAATTTGGTTTGATATAATCAGGACGGATTACGAGCGTATCTAAAGTCATTGTTCAAGAGTTAAGTATAATATTGGGGTAATTTAGCGACAATCCTCCACCATCTTCGTCCGACTCTATCCCCTTCACCGTCTCGCTACTTCGATGTAATTACCTGAGCAAATATAATCAGGGTACGCCGCCCACGAGCCCCTGTATCGGCTTAACCTCGTCCGATCCCCTCAATTCCCAAGTCAAATTAAGCAAATAAAAAAACAAAAGCAAGGCATGTCGTCCTCCAGTCTTGTTGGGTCTTATTGGCTGATCAGAATCAAAAGAAATACCATGTATTCGTTTCGGACCAATTTTGGTATTGATGAACTGTGAACACGTTATTGACTGTCTAAGTATTACAATGAATATTCGAAGGATATACACCTACAGGCAGGAATCATCAAATATATGAAGTGATTGTCCTTTAGATCAGTAACTCTATGGCAAAGAGAACTTTGAGGGAAATGACGCGTATCTATACCGAAGCCCTTGTGTAACTTGTTCCCAAATGAAGTTTGGCAAGATTTCCTAATTCCAAACAGCGGAACCAGGTCTTGCCTAACGCACCTAATATTGCGAACCATCCCTCGGGCATTCTTGCAGACGGTATAGTCATGTATACCTACGTATATATATACGTATACGAGACATGCGTTTCCATCGTCCCCCAACACTAGCATATAGCTGCAATACCCACGAAGCGGTCCCTGAGTCAACGCAATATTGCCTGGCAAATTCTTTTCTCATTTCCGGTCCGCGCAATATAGTGCAGGCTGCAGCATATTTTATTCCGAGGAAGATACTCAATTGCCAAGGCTCCAACAATCGCGTTCTTACAAAGGCCCAGTTTATACTGAACAATAATTATACTGACAAAGTGCAAAAAAAAAAAAAATTAAATCAAAAATAAGATCACAGGAAGAGTCGGAGGCACTAAATTCTTTTTCCTTTTAGTTGAGTGCATAACTAACCTGTTTGAAGTGATCGTATTGAACTTTGGATGCAAGAACCTACCAGGAAAAGTAGTATTTTACACTCTTGTAGAGAAGTACTCTTTAATAGTCACGTAAGCCCTTGAACGTTAGGGAGGATAAAGACCCTCTAGAGCTACCGTATATTAGACTTCGTTTGAAAAAATATGTCGGGATGATGGGGAAGAAGCATGTGTCGTCATCCCTCCCTGGCTTCTTACTTTTATTGTCAGCTTCATCCCCGTATATATGCGGCTTGGTGAATCAAAAGTCGCTTTTAAACAAAAGATCTTGTCAGCGTTCTTTTTAGTATTTTATAAAAACAACTTCGTCTAGTCACGCGATGCTTTGTCGAGGTACATGAGGTTGGTTTTCCTCTATTTTCGTCTCTCGCCGTAGACTACAGTCGTCGAGGCGGTTTCGGGACTGAGATAAATACTGATTAAGCCAGTGGTGCCCGGTAAGACACCAGGGAACAATTGAGAGGTAAATAGCGAAACAAAGATAAAACTTGTCAGAAGAATCTGATGCACAATGCTGAATGTCTCGTCTTCAGCTTTTTCATAAATGTAAGAGAGCTCTGCATCTTGGGACTTTCTACTGTCGCTAACATACGAGACAGCACTGTCATAGTTGGAGGCAAGGCTCTTGGTTCATTATTTTCAGGCACTCTCGTGGTGCATTTGATATTGTTCTGGATATCACACATCGCACGATAAATTCGAGCTTATATAAAATGAACTTGATGATTGCTCGGCGAGTCAATGATACAGGAAATAATATGTCGGATAGCAATAGGTACCATGGGGTAATTGTAAATACAGACCACCTAGACACATAGCCGGTGCAATTAAACCCATTTTATTTTCAAAGCATCGCACGCCACATCAATTTTCAATTGAACCTGCCGGACAATAACGTATTGCAATGACAATTACCGAGTTGACGTTGCAGCAGAGTTAATTTCATCAGTCTTTAGAATTCCCCGCCGAATGGTGCCTCCGCGGAACGATGCTTCGTGCGAGTTTGTTTCATCATAAATTTGTTAACTTACTCCGGCTCTGTATGTACGTGATTTTCACTGGCTATTAAAAAGTCATTCCAGCGATCCGCATGCATTTATAAATTTGTTGATTGGTGGGTCCAGTTGGAGCATTCGCTCGATCAGATTATATGATATGGAACTCAATGATGGAGGCAGCAAAAATCTGAAGGGTCAGATGTGTATTTCACAATCTGTATTGATTGGGACTGCGATTGAAAATTCGTTGAGCATTCGGAGATCAAGCTATGAACAAAGCCATGACTGATGAGTTTAAAGGAGGCCACTCATATTAATGGCTCGCTGAAAATCAGCTGAATTATGAATTTTCATCGAAAATATTGGCGAATTGATATCGAAAAATATTATTTCTGTTGCATTTGGGATACGCAATTCACAAAAATCGATATTTTCTCCGAAATATTAGTAGCACTTCGTTCAAAGCCAAAAAGAGAATTTTCTAGCCACTAGAAATTCGTCCATTAAAGAATGGACGTAAGAGTATGTAACGGGCAAAAGGTACATGGCGCAGCCCTTCAAAATAATTCCTGCGAATTACTGTGCCGTGCCAGAGGGGCCGAATGAAATTAAAAAAAGCTTGACCAACGTATGTACCAATTTGCTCGGAAGGCTGGAAGCGAATCCGAGCACGCTAGATACTTCATCTCCGGAAGTCCGACGTTCCTGAATTTACACTGGCCGTATTATGTTAGTATTATGGCAAATTAGAGAAATCCAACCTTGACCTGTGATGGTGAAAAGAGGAAACGCCGAAAGGAATAGGTAATGTTCGTAGCAACAGCCCCACACAATGTATAATAGGAATGTGTATGCAAAAGAATGGGTGTACCTTTTCTGGAATCAGATTCTAATTCTGATAATGAATCGTGTGACCCACTCTCACGACTGTATCTACAAGACTTCAAAGTCACCATTGACTGACTATTTCCTTTCCTCTATCTCATTTTGTCTACAATTATCACCACTGGATCCCTGCGAGGTTTGAAACAAGGTTGTGGATAATGAGCCTCCAGAATTATACATTCCAATCATTTTCACAGCAACCAACCTCAGCCTTTAGTCGTCTATAAATCGCTGGAAAAATAAATGCAAATTGTTCCCTATACCTACCGACTTGGAGCCCATCGACCGAACAATAATTATTCATGTAATTCATAGTATCACATTGAAAGCTCTTGAAACGCTAGTGTGTGGAAGCTGGTTGAGAGTCCCTGATATGTTAATGAGATGGCGATGCCCTGTTATTAGGTACAGTTTGTTCGTCAGAGGTTGAACGATGCAAAGGGTGCTCGGCAGGTAATTACTCTGGCCAGGAACGTTGGTTGTACGCTTATGGATGCTGCACCGCAGTATGTACCGACATATTCCGAAGCGTGTATCAAAATGTGCTTTAGCGTTGGAATTTCGGCACGTGATGATTATGGGAATGTGCGTAACCGTCAATCATATTGTTATCAACGATTGACCAAAACCACGAAAGGTTTCGGATCGATGAATAGAAATTTCAACGATAGAAATCCTCAGACCAAAGTGATTTAGTTGGATCTTTCCATTCCTTACACGTTTTCTATTCATCTAATAGAATGATGCATCTATTTTAAGAGATCAGAATTATTTCGTAAACGTGAATGTGATGAACACGCACTGGTTAGGTATCCCGAATGATTGGTCATTGATTCAGATCTGTGTGAGGTCGGCGTGTGTTTGTAACTCTGTCTGGAAATGTTTGGATACTCTGATCTTGGCAAATACGGCGAGTGCAGGTAGTCTACTATAGTCCTGTGTACTCGCTAATTGATCGGAAATATTAATCGCTCAAAGAGAATATCGCTTGAATTTCGTGTGCCTTATGCAAGTTAAGCATATTCACACTAGCTGTAATTTTTATTGTATTATCCTCAGAAGTATTTGTTTTTCTTTTGCATTTGACATAACACCGTTTGATCTTCTCGATTACTTTTTTGAATTCCACTTTAATCCGCGGAGATGAATCTCACATATCTTATGTACTATACATAAAAAACGTGAGAACGGCCCAGTGATACAGCCCGTGGCTGTTTGCATTGTAAGTTTAGATTATCTTACTGTTTATACACTCCGCCAACAATTCACTTGTCAGATAAGATGAAGACAAAATTCGAACTTCTATCGCCGATTTATGGGCCACTAAGTTGTTGCTATTACACATTTTTCAAGCTATAAGCTCATGAAAAAATGATTAATCTGATAAATTTTCAAACACTTGCAACACCAGATTCCAGGAAAACACGGACAGCATATAATTCTGCAACTTACACACCTGGAGAAATTGTGGGACAATAGCTATTCATTGTCTAGTACGTCTGAAAAAAATACGTTGAAAGTAGAGAGGCATTCTCACTTTCAGTTGCATTTCCGCTGTTTCTTTCAGTTCCTTGTCTTCCAAGACGATAAACAGTACGTCATGGTATTCGCCATAGACTATAACTTCCTATATTTATAATATCAGTCATCTTTTCCGTAGGCTGATTGATTTCTCGTACAGGTATACCGGCTGACCAGTGGTCTATTACACCCCAGACCCTACTATCACGAGAAAACCTATGAGGTTGCATCGGAACCTATGTAATTACTTCGGAAATGATCGGGCCGCACTGATACAGGCACAACATACCAGTCGTAACCCACGCGCTGTAGGATCTTAAAGACATATCAGTCCCTCCCTCGCATACCCTTTTTTCTCTGCTCTGCCCTGCCTGCTTCCCTTTTCTAGTTCTGTGTTGTGGATACACCTGCTCAGTCGGGTTGGAAAGTTCATAGAAATTATCGCCACCTGTATACTTTATCAATATATACGTGTTGTATGAAGAGTAGGTTTTCAGAATACGTTCGTAGCACTACGTATGGTGCATTATTACTGCAACATTCGCGGCCATTCGATCAATGCTTCAGAAGATCTTGTTGAGATTGCAAGCAAATCAAAGTGCGGAAGAATTCACAAGTGGCCTGGGTAAAATCAATAACCTCATCCAACGTTTCATAATTAGGGGTAGAAATATCGGACTTGAATAACGCATATGTATGTGAGATGGTTCGACTAATGACGATGAATATGCACCAATTGAAAGACAACTAAAAAGATAAAATTCAGTTAAGTAGAAATGTCGATCCATCATTGTGACACCATACTATCACGACCACCTTGAGTGAGCTGTGACTGCTAAGTGAATCTCTATATATGCTTCTCCGAGGTGGTAGACCTATACGAGTTGACCTCATTCAGAATCTGAGTATACTGAACTTGGAAAGTCTTTATCTCCGTTTACCTCTCGATGAAAAAAAGACATCCTGATGGTAACGCTCTGTCATTTCAAGTCCTCTATATTCATGCTCACGCGATTTTTTAATAAAAACCACCGCACGTTCTTGTCAACAGATGGAAAGACATGCTAATTTAATTCATATGACCATTTGTTAGGAAACTTGAATACTATTCCTATCGACAATTGAAAAGAAAACTTTGATCCACAACTTTTATACATTTTTTCAAGATTCATCAAAACCCATCCAGTGTGCTGACTAAGACTAACTCACACTGTATATAGAAATACCAAACTATATTATTACATGATATTTGGCATCCAGGAATTTCAAGCTGTCGTGGGTGCCACGATGTGGAGGGAGAGAGAGAGTGAAAAAAAAGAGAAAAAATTCAAAGAACTGGATATGAAATCGCTCGTTAAAATTCGCAGGGCCGTGACAGCTTTCGGTTCGTGACACGTGTTTTGATAATGAAATCGCGAATGGACCCTGAAACAGCACAGTCGCTCAGTGTCGCAACCACTACTCGGGTACATTGGGATAAATATATCTAATCAGGTCCATTTACAGGTGTCTAATGGCGTCCAACGTTCGGACATAATTTATAACACCATGAGTCCAACGGAGCTTTAGACTGAGAGATATCCACCCCGTATATAGACGTGTAAAATAATTTATAGCCCCGTTGTATCTCACACCTTGAGTGCCATCCCGGCGTGCATCGGATATGTCCCGCCATTACTCACACACTAATGCTGGGCCTCGTTTTTATTATTTTCATCCATTATTCCCTCGGAAGCTCTTAGCAGTACAGGTCCTCACTGTCTATTAAAAAGCACAATAAAAGCTTCGGCACATGTGAACGTATGCTGGGTATGTATGTACGTTACTAAAGTTACCAAAGTCAACTTTTAATCAATAATGGAGTGCGCAAGCTGTTCCAATTACGAGCTTAAAGTATATTTCTAGGAAAGGGAGGAATTGAGCTTCATCGAGAAATCATATACGGAAATATTGCAATTCTCGAGATATTGATTTCCAGCTTGAAATTACGGAGCTTCATCAAAACGGTGATGAATTTATTCTGATTTGTTTGATCGTCAGAATGATATTATTTTTATTTTCATTAGAATTTTGATTCGGGCTGATAGTCGCGGATTCGATATTGCTTGCGAATATCCTTTGGTTGAGAAAAAGCGTTCATGTTACTAATTAGCAATTACATTTTCGAATGCAGCTCGTCGATTCCTATTTCGTTCTTATTATCCCTTGGAGGAAATTACAATCGAAATCCATTTGGGACGGGAAAAGAGGGAACCATCTTCAGGCAGAATTACCATTTGCGAATTCTTAGAGACACATCTGTCTCTCTGTACCCCAGAAGCTGTTTCAGAAATCGTTTCATTACAAATGGGAAAAAAACGTTCTTGAATAAGAAAAGTATTTCATCGGAATTGATACTTACGTAGGTATATAGTAAGCATTTGGGGCGTGCATATACTAGGGGTGTAGTCCTGGGGCTGGAGGGATCGCAGAAGGGAAAAGGGTCGACGGGACTTGAATATTTTTACTTGAAGCTCGTGTAAACAAAATATCATAAACCGCGTAAATGCAAGGTAACCTTAAACTAGACATTCTTATAAATTATCTACCGACTGAACGAGACTGGTCGACTCTGTTTTCGCTCTTGTTCCGACAATTAAGTTTTATCGAGAGCATTAGGAGAAAAATAATTTGATAATTCTGTAAAAGTAATATATTTATGAACCAACGTAAGGCCGACCGGCATATAGAGGGGAGATTCTTAAATTTATTTTAATGGCCCTGCCCAACCCCCCAGAAACAATAAAGACTGCCACGTTGGTTACATTCACCAGACACCCGGCAGGCATCGTCTAGGAGGGGTTGGCTTCGGAGAAGGTGCTCGTAACGATGTTCCTGGGCTAAAAGCGAATGGTCCTCTGGCACTTACAATGCAAACGACATCATACTGTGCGTATCTCTTTTTGATTATCTTCTCTTACGATTCGGATTCAGCCTCAACTTGACAGAATCTTACCCACGTCCATTTATTCATTTTGAATTTCACATTGTCGCTACACTGTGAGTAACAGAGAAAAAAATCTAGGATGCTTTGAAAGCTGAAATCAAAAATCGTTTCGGTTGTCTTTCGGTAAGCAACTGTAGATATTGCAGCACGTATTCTAACACTATGGAAAAAGGTTGCAGAACATTCTGTCTGACACAGAAGCAGAAAATAATATCGACATTATTCTGCAGAAAAATTGTTCTCTCGTTCAGCATCACATCACACGATTGACAACAGAACAGCTGCATATATTCATCTTCCAATTGGCAAGTAGAAATCGATAAGAGCCCAGTCTCCGTTCCTAGAATACGGACATATTGGCAATCGACTTCTCGCACATCTTGTGTTTATGGTTATTCACAAAGAATTGAACGGTCTACTGTTTCGAAATCACATTTCAATAAATAATTGAGACTGAATGTACTGGGTTTGAGCTGATTAATTGATTCTGGTACGATCGCCACAATTAACTGCCTGTCAAGAAGAAAATCTATAGCAGCTACTGAAACGGTGAAAGCAAGTGATAATTTTCCATAAACGGTTTGTCCACGGCACAAATTAATTTTACCAAAGGTCACGTTTTTCAAATTATGTAACGCTGGACAGCAACACGTGCCTGGTAGTCAGCTGGAGCAATTCGACGTCTTTACGAATGCCAAGGATAAGATCGTTCGATTTAGCAAAGCACGTGACAATGCCTTCTTTGAAACTCTGCAGACAGACCAATCCGAAGTTAGCCTTTCAGTCCATGATGTTCGAACCAATTACCAATGATAATGTTATCTGACCGTGATCGAGTATTAAGATAACGGCTTTTATCTACTAAGCACAGCTTGTGCTGGAACCAAAATCGAACTCTTTGTACAGAAAATTCTGACTCGCCAACGCCAATCCTTTGTACCCAGTTCATCAACTCGAGGAGAGAGAATTCTTCTACTGAATTCAATCTTTCGATCTAAATTTTTGCTAGCCAGGAGTATTTATGTTGCACTCAATTACTATTGTAACTGAATATTGCGTAATACCGGACAATTTTGTATTTAGCATACGATTGTATTGAGTTTCAGAGAAG
Organism: Ametastegia equiseti; assembly: GCA_963989295.1. NCBI lineage: Eukaryota > Metazoa > Arthropoda > Insecta > Hymenoptera > Tenthredinidae > Ametastegia > Ametastegia equiseti. Next base: position 12,107,560 of record OZ022389.1, on the reverse strand, counting down.
GTTCAACGCAGGACCTGGAGAAACGAGGGTCTGGGTCTAATGATGAAGAAGCTGGTAGCGATGGAACAAGGCCATGGCGTGGAGAGGTGAAAAGGAGGAAAAAAAATATAAAAGACAAGCCACAGCCGAGCAGTATATATACGAGAAAGATTAGAAAGACAAGGAGGACGAAGAAATAGGCAGATGCACGCTGTCCGCCCCTGATATACAAATGAGGACCGGGTTACGAGCGGCCAGTGGGCAAATGCCAAGCAAATGAGCGAACAAATACGCTCCTGGAATCATGGTTGGACCATCATCTACTGCATGCCTTTTGTGAGTCGTTCATCCGCGTCAAGCATCCGAGGACTCACCATTTGCGTGCGACCATTATGAAATGCCTGTATATGCTCTAGGTTCCAAGTTCTAATGAACTAGCTCGGGTTTAATTTACTCGGAATGTAAAGCCGCGCTAACATTACCCAAATTTAACGATTCGGATTTTGGATATGAAAATTATATCACGAGCTGAGAGTCACACGTTAATTTCTTTTCCCATCATAAATTACAATCCAAAAGAGCTTTGGTTAGTCTCTATCTCCTCACACCCTTAGCTAACATTTTCACGTGCACTGGCGCTTGCTACACGTGCTCTACACGTGTCCTGCGAACACGTGGGCGAAACTTCATGGATACGAAATCATCTATGGTCTCGATACACATGAATTATCCAACACATCACAACTTTAGTATGGGAACTGATTCGGTACATTTGAAGGTTGAACATCATATGCAAAAATCGCCGATGTCGTACCTGAGTGGTCGATAGATTAGGATTGTGATCAAGGGGGACGTGCTAGAAAACGTGGGTATAAAAGTTGGGATCTCATATTCATAATGATATTCAAGCGTCGCAAAGCTGCGAAGGCTGTCTCGACATTTGCGTTATAAAGCTGCACTGGATTTCCGCATTCTGCCGCATAAAATAAATAACGCTGGCCATTTCCGTTAATTTCTTACCCGTCGTGAACCGAGTGTCAGCCTGCAAGCTTTTGGCACATATTATATTCAGCTTCTTTCTTCCAGCTAAGTATAAAAAGGTCGGGTCATAGTGCCGTCTGGACTAGCCTTTGCTTACGTAAATGTTTTTCTCTCGAAAAATTTGTACTTTCGTTATTTTACCCTCTGCAATAAAGCCTCGAACTTTTCTCTACAACATTATATGATCACATCTGATAACTCGATATGTGTACACGAATTGGCATCATTATACAAATATGATTTCCAGCAATATCCATAAATTTATGGAGCTAAATTATCCAGGACATTTTTCTTCTGGTGGCTGATGCTTCCAAGGTTGAATATTAAAAAAAAGTCAATGAGTGGACGGCGTCCGAGCCACTTATAGGTTAGTTTTCGAAAAGTGAGTTGGCACAATTCCCAAAACTTTCGTTCTCTTAGTCTCCCAGTGGCGTTATGTTATTCACATGTGTTTATTTGTACCATATATCAATATTCCATGTAGACAAATATATTTCCTCGATGTCCTCTGGATGGTCGAGGCTCCCTATAGTGGACCCGAGGTGATATCGTATAGGTAAATGTTCCGAGTCCACTGCTTTCTACGGTTTCCATGAAAAATTTTTGTGTGCCCTATACAATTGGCCAAGTTCATCTCAAGTTTTTCGGATCAATTTCCACCAGCATTATCGAGCTTTCTACGAAATGGCAATCTGATATTCGTGGCATAACTGATATTCTCTGCAAAGTATCACCTCTCGTTAGGTGAGAGTACAAGTTAGTTGTCTCATTGAGTCCAAAGGTTTGATCGCCAATCTGGTGGAATTTAATATAAATTGGTACCCATTCAGCATTCCAAATTCAGCGATACCCAGTGTGAAAAGCAGACCCAGCTCGACGTTTCAATACATGAGAATTTGCAAGTCCCTCAGCTTCCTTATTATGTGTCTATTTGAAAATGGACACCCAAGATACGGACTCGCGTCGCGATTGTACATGCTTTGAGCGTAGATCGTTGAAATGCTTGTGAAGTTTGATCGACTCGAAACATGACTTTGATGAAGAGTGATCTTGAGATCACGATTTGCGAGGGTCGATAAGAACGAAGGTTTGACCCCCTTGGGAACGGCATGCTTTGTATTTATATACCAATTGTACTTTCGTGGGGTAATCTTGAAATTCTCTCTTTCTGAAAAGTCGTGAGCTTTTAGTTGATAAATTGTCGAGTCACTTTCATTTTTTTTTCGCTGCTACGAACCCAAGTCAAACTTCTGATTCCTTTACGAAAAGATTCTGCACAAATTCATCACTGTCCGCGTGAAATGCGATACCATTTGTATACCGGTAGAAGTTCACTCACCGTAAGATATGATCCAGCCTATTAGTGAGTCGTCAGTGTCAAATGGGCGACCGTGTCACTTCAGATGAACGTAAAAATTGACTTACCTACCTCTGATACAGTTACCGGGTGTCGGCATCGCCTAGTAGAACGCGGTAGCCTTTGATCAAGACTTGGGAGTATGCTCAAATCTCGTATCTTGTGGAATCAATTTCAAACTGAAATGAGACTGAAACTAGACATCTGTCAGCTTCGACGGGGCTCTAGTTGACGACTATTTTTACCCACCCTAAACCTCGGTACTTTAGTGCCGCTTGGAAATAGCTCGACGCTTTTTTTTCCTCAGACTAATTAGAATTTCTCATCCGTGAGGAGCTGAAACTCATCGTGAAAGCACGTTGGAGCTCAGTTAGCTCAAAATCTGGAAAGAAAAAATTATTTTATTGTTGTTTTGGAACATCGCAGAACGTAACACTTCTGAAGCATGGCAAACGGACAGACACATGGAGGATGTAACGATGTAATCCTCACCCTCAGGAACATATCAAGGCATCGTACCGAGGTTATTACTTCAACGCAAAGCACCCTGGAGCAGCGGCAGTTTCTAGACACGTCACACGATAGATGCAGCAATACTTCAGCCGACACTGCATCGTCGTTGTTATGCATTTGGAAGGCCATGTGGAAGTAGCAAGTTCTTCGTTGATGCGATACGCAGAGCACGCACTCCCGTATTAATATATATGTATATACGAGTGAGGTCTAATAAAGATAATGCTTGATGTGCCGCAGGCTCACGAAGTGCAACGCCCCCGTACCTATTATGCGCCATGAGCGACGTGTCAAAATATAAAACACACTTTCTCTCATTTGATTTTGTTCGCAGGAAAAGAGGCACAGGCTACCATGTAATGCAAAGTGTAATTACTTTCTCTTATCCCTGCCAACTACCTCCCGCCTTCTTTCGCACGCGTAAAGACCTTTAACGTTGCCCGCGGAGGCCTTCTGTTTTTAAGCTGTCAGAAGTTATCTTCCGGAACGTAGACCGCAGTAAAAAGGGCCTATATTAGCGCGAGGGTAACGAACCGCTGCCACCAGAACCTGGAATTACCGCCAGCCCTTCTACCCGTCCGTCTCGGACGTTTTAGGGACGAAAAACACAAGGGCCTCGAACTAGAGTACCTACAGAAATAGTTCTGCTAGTGTCCCTGACGTAGATAGCCGTACATCTGTGTACATTTCACATTAGGAATGCTCAGAAAACTAGTGCCACATTTTTTTTTTTACAATTTTCACCTCATGAAGTCACTTTTAGAAACGTCGTGAAAAAATTACACGTTTTCAAAGTGAATTACAGTATTTTGAAGTATATGCGGGGTATGCAAATTTTCATTCACATGCTTGATAATCCATTGTCAAACCAATAGTTCCTGATACCTTAGAGGCGATTATGTTAAAGAAGGCGACGCTATTCATAACTTTTATCGATAATTTGGCTGACCACTACCAGGTGCACCACTTATCTAACTTTCTAAGTACAATTTTATGAACAGAAATAAAGAACAAAGTAGAAAACTAGTCCCGATTATTAAGATTTGGTCTTACTGGAATCTGGACGATTTTCCTAATTACTCAATTGAGTAGTTGGTGAATGGCCAGGGCATTTGTAAACTTTTCACTTGGAGAATTCTGCGTTCAAAAGAAAAATTTGGTGGGCGGGAAGTTGTTGGTCTGGCCGAACATGGTCAGCCAAGTTATCTGGTTGATCTGAAGTGGCAAGTTGAAAAAAAAATCTGAAGTAATGAATAATGATCAAAGTCGCTTGATCGTCCTCCTATACCATAATATCAGAAGACCTTAATGATATGCTATACAGTTGCTGGATCTATTTTATCAAATGTAATGAAATCGTCAAGTATTCTATGTGCACAAAGTAGATAGTATTACTTTCCACCGGGTGAATCGATGGCATTTGTTCGCCTATTGCGCATTAGATGCTCCCAGTGGCGCCATTATAACCGACTTATCTTACCTACCTCGACTCTCCAATTATTTGCTTCCGTTCGAGTGGCGGATATTTTATTTGGTCAAGCTTTTCACGTATTGTCCAGCGACGTGTAGTTCAATCGGTGTATGTACGTCGATGTACGTAGGTATACGTGTACGTTCCTCTTGGGTACAAGAGAGGGACCTCAGCTCTGGAGATGAACTCTCAGAGGTAGATGCAGAGGACAAGGAGCCAGCCGATTGCTATAGCAAGGTACTCGTCCATTCTATCGCACATCTTCCATTGTAGGTATATATCGAAATACACATGCTCTTGAATATTATGCACGTGACGTCGCGTCGTTGGCTTGCATCGAAAAGCTCTTTCGATTTATTGGACAATATAGTTTTTGTTATGTATGCATAGGATACTGGATGGTATCTGCGCCTTTAATTCTGAATCCAAGTGCAATTTTTATGTAGTCAATTCATGACGCCGTATCATTTATTGGTAATCCGTTGTCATCTTCGAATATCGATTCTAAATATGATAAGTTGACGAGAATGTCTGATTTTCATTTGCTTGGCTCTAGTGCCATCTATATGGCATATTATGGAATTTATGCCACTATGGACAAGGTAGATTTGGTTTGTGGTTAATTTCAGAAAAATCGAGGTGGATTAGTATCTTTTACAGCAAGAGTAATTATTGTCCTTACCAATTGTGTACAGGACAAACATGGGACATTTGAAAAAGACAAGGGAGTTAGTTTCCTGTGGCGTAGTTCGATTTCTCGAGCAATTAGAGTGCGGAGTGTTTCCGAGCCAAGAAAAAGAAGAAGGAGGATTGAAGAGAATGGAAAAAGATCGTCGAAGGTTTCAGAGGATCGGAGGGAACAAATGCGGATTTCTCGATGGTCGCGTAAGTGCTCGCTGAAACTAAACTAAACTTAGTGACGGAAGCAGAGTTTAAACCTCAACCTTACGGTGACATCGAAAAAGTAGTTTGCCGAAGTTACGAAAGAAGCTTCTCTTAAGTGGCGTTCCGAAACCTGGTGAAAATACAAAAAGCTCGCAAGCACTTCAGTCTGGTCCCCAGACCCCTGCAACCCCACTGGATCCCAAGACGAACCTGCTTTTCCTCTCGACTCTGAAGAGCATCGACGTAACTCCAACGGGCATCTAGATAAAGCGTTTATGACGAAAGTTTCCTCTGCCCCTCCCAGCCCGTCTGCATCATTCCGTTACCTTCGTCGGTACCTGGCTGGTGCAGTACCGCTTCTTTAACGACGATGCGTAACGCCACGTATGGTCGAGAGCCGGGAACAGGTAAAAAAAAAAAAAGAAAAAAAAACACATGAAACACGAAGACGTGCAACCAGTCATTAATACTTCACGAAGAATCTTGAAAATGTCGACAATCAAAACTGGGACAGATGAGATTACGATATGTTCTCCATGATTTATGCAACGAGATGATTTTAAAAGTTCCACCTTGGCATGTTGGCTTGATATTTTGTTCAAATACCAGAATCATTTTCCGGATAATGATATGAGCGAAATGCAAGCTTTACCTCCTAACCATGCTGACCCATGTGTCAAGCCAGTTTGCGTGTAGTTTTGGCCATCAAGGTAAACCTGGAGTTTGCTAGGTCAATTGTCGTTGAATACAAATGAGGGTACCTTTCCTGTCACGGAAGGGAAAATCTACCAGTAGGTACTACTGTCTTCCCTGAAGTATAGAGACCGAATTAAACATAGACTATCGTACACTGCAGATTTGCAAAGCAAATATAAAGTCCGAGTTTACGCCGTTGGATACAAATGAATTATCCATTGACCATTGATCGTGTGCACAAATCGATCAATAATTCACTCGGACATTTTCCAACTGAAAGAATTATGAGAATTCGTGCATCCATAAAAATTAATTGATATATGCACCTATAATTACGTTTACCCATCCATCGAAATGGTGCGGGTTTTAATTCCAAACGTTAAAATCCCCTTTTGATGCACTTCGCTAGCGAAACTCGGCAAAGCGTTGAGGGAAATCCGACCAACGACGAAATTTTAAAAAGCAGCTGAACTGTTTGTTAAAAAAACGAATTTGATTCTATAGAAAGGTCAACGAACCGTGGAAGCTACAATAAACTCGTAAAAGCACCCTAACGGCTTACCAGGATTTGTTAGAAATTTTTTTCAGATGCTAGTGGTGGTAGCATAAAGTGCGTAATCTCAACGGTAAATGGAAGAATCAGCGACAAGACGCTATAAAAAGGTGATACCCAACGTACAGAACGGAAATTGAGCCCTATAAAAGCTTGTTGCCTAAAGCCCAAATCATAATAAATTCACCACGTTGCACCGGGCGCGATGGTCCCTTCGTCTGCCCCTCATTCTTTCCACTTCGTCCTGTGATCCTTCGGCTTTTTCGTCTGCCACCAAACGACCTGAAAAGATGATGCGATTGATGCCTGCCCGTCATCAAAAATAAATGTGATGTAGAATGAAAGCTTGCGAATGGAAAATTTATACCAAAAAGTTTACTCGATGGAAATAATTGTAGGTTTAACAAAAAAATAGCAATCTGGACTGCTTGGAATAGTGACAATATAAATCCCCATTAATTATGTATCTGGTGAAAATTGAACAAGTACCTGAAACTTTTCAATAATACTTTGAAAATGATTGTTGGTACGTGTCTCACGCGATGTGCAAATATACATATGCGTCCTTAACAAAATTCGAAATTTCGAAACTGGGACAGTCCTTGTTATTTAGCAAATGGCTCTCGGGTTCATATTTACTCTATTACCAACATGCACTAACTCACACTGAAGCATCGTAGCTGCACTGGGCGCGTGTACGCGGAGGCAATCAATCAAGACTTTCGTGATATGAATACCGAGCAGGGTTCAGGCCGTCTACGGCTGGCTCTATGCTTTCCTCGTACGCGGTACGACGAGGTTTACATCGAGGCGAACTAACTCCCCTGCAGGCGCGGCAGCACCGTGAAACCCTCGTTCTATAACCCAAGTACATCGCACACATAGAGCACCGCATAGGTATAACCGCGGATGAATGACACGTCAAAGCTAGTAATCTCCTCTCAACTTTTCTATAGGGCTGCAGCTTTTCGTACCCCTGAATTGAATAAATGCGTAATATCCATCGACATTATGTCAAGTGCTCAAGCCCTCTGCAGCTCACAAGAGCACACCCGATCCATCCAGGGCGATCACACGACGAATCCAAATTATAGATTCCCGATTTCAAAGGAAATTTCAAAGGAAGTCTTATTCGAGGTTTACCTACATACACATGCGATATGGGGGTCTTTTCTGGACCCAAGGTAAAGGTTCATGTAATAGTAGTAGCGTATAGTACCTAGCTGTGATGGTGCAGAATTTCTCAGTGTTTACGACGGAGCTGGTTGGTAGAGCCCCGAGGCTCCAAGCCCGTAACATCTTCTTTAATATCGTTACAAAGTCTACTGACATCACCTAGTAAAACCTGATGCTCCACTTCGTCGGATAAGGTTGCCCAGGTAACCTAAAATTAGTCTCGCACACAGCCCCGTGCATGAAGTAATCCATGTATTTCCGACCAACCCCCCCTGTACATCATGACTTTGGATTCCAGATTTTCCTTTATGACGTAGTGCTATACCCTACATAGAGACCACTGAGTTATTTTGACATTATCTACCAGCCTTAAAATTGAGATGAGAATTTTTGCATTTTTTATTCTTCTTGCCTCTTGATATTCTTGCAGATGTTTCATTTCAGAAAATGATAAAGTATCATTTATGTCCGAAGCGATTTGGTCAATTATTTCATTAGTTTGAATGACACTTTTTTCAGATAAGAAAGTTTTCACTCAGTCCATTATATCTTTGGACAATAAAGTACCAAGCAGGTGCTTGAAAAAGTTTAAAATGTCAGGAGACCCGTTAAGGTCGGGAAGGTGCAGTGTTTCCTCCGTCTTCGGAAAAGCCTTCGCGAACAATATTTATGTAACGACTGGTATGACGTCAAGATAATTGGGATGAATTGCTACTTCCGTTGCTGCACGCTGCATCCCTAAAGTCGTCGCGACGCGGGGGCGCAGAGGAGGAAAACGATAAGAGGGGGAGTAAGAGCCGAGAGAGCGAGGGAAAGGGAGAGGAAAAGGAGAAAGACAAGGGGGAAAATAGGGGTCGAAAAGGGCAGGAAAGACAATGTGGCATCACATTAGTGCGTGAGACCAATAGCCGTCGACGAAGGGGAATTCTTGATCCGTGCACGAATGCCTCTCGACGTAACAAGGAGGGTACCAACCCTACAAAAATCCTTGAGATCGAATAAATTAGGAGTAACGTCGGAGCCGTAGCCCTTAAGCCAGGCTCACAGGATTCGCTAATTCGATCGGTTTTTGGCTTATACAAGTTATATTCTACTAGGTATATTCCAAGTATAAAAAAATACGCCATAACACTACACTGGGTAGAAGCCTCAACATATCGTTAAAACTTTTCTATACACAAGAGACTCGCGAAAGACATCATATTTGCCATAATACTTCTACCCCTGCAGATTTTCCTATCTCTCCATCCCTTCGCACTGGGAATTTCCCTTTAGGCCCTAACTGCGCAAATGTGTTACGGCCAGCTGAGAGCCTTACCAAAGGTTTCGATCATATGAACCCGGCTTCACTTCCACACCCAACATTCGCGGCAATGGCTGCGGTGTTAACCAGTTATCCAGAGTTTGAGCCTGATGAGTGGCGATGGAGGTTGAATTCTGAACTTTCCTACTTACGATGCCTTCGCCGTGATACAGAATTATGGGCACGATGGGGCGATTGCTTCTACGGATCCTCTTGTCTCACCCTGTTAACCCCCGCATCCCTTCTGCACCCAGGGGATGCCCCCCCCCCCCCCCCCCCCCGGTAATTTGACGCGCTTATGTGAGGCGTGACGTAATCATAAACTGCTCAAAGATTTCATAGGATAATGATAAGATACTGTTTTGAACCTTAGGATGAAATCCAACACAGTTATCTTGGTCCGTGTGGAGTCTCCTGTTGTCCGCGCTTTGTCCTTTGGGTTGTCCGGTCGCTAGACAGTTACGACCGCCAAATTGTGATTCAGGGCGCCGTATACGTGTCACCTTACAATGAGTTACAAACTCCTTTTTGTGACCCGAATGCTTCATGCAACGCATGATCCACGAGCCCGTTATTTTTATTTAATCTAACCCTACACGCCACCTACATTTCCGGAACGCGGTCTTCGTCCTCACCTGAGTCCGGTGGAACTAGTCTGACTTTTGCCAAATCTTCACCGTAGTTGAATCTCGTGAAAACTTTTCAGGATTGATCATTTCATGTCACAATATACCTTTGAGCAATAGTCGATTTAAGTTGACCATGTAGACACTTGGATACTTATCCATTGTTATTGCGATTGCGCAATTACTCAAGGATACTTAATTACGCACTTGCAAGCTTCATATGAACATTGCGGCTTCCAACGATGATTTTAGCAATAAATTAATTCCGGCTATCAGGCGATTGGAAATGTGACGAGAATTCGAGTCATTTGATGTTGGAAAAAATCCTCATTCCATTCCGAACCGTATCATTACTCAGCCGAACCTCGATAATAATGCGTAGGTAGTACGTACCACGGTGGAGATTCCGCACGGATTACTATTAGGGGTCGAGAGATCTGTTGAGTATTGTCGTTTTCCGCGAATTCTTGGTCGAAATGATTACAGAGTGTCATTCGTGGCTGATTTTTGTGATTTGTTTTCGAGGGGAGCCGTTCCGACTGTCACTCAATTTGTACCATTGTGGAAAAGAAATATTCCGATTGGATTCCATGCATACATATGTATATAGTCTGTGTTCGCCTGTATACGATTTTCACACACACATACGCGAAGGTAAATACCAATGTATATGCGAATAGGTACATACATAGGTATATATGTGCGAACGAACGTATATGCCATGCACGAAGATTCACGCGAACGCGATACATCTCGTATTCTACATTTTTGTCCACTCGATAAATCAGCTGTGTACTATGGCTTTTGTATATGCCACATTCTTTCGACGATGGTTTTTTCCGAGACGTGAAGAATTTTTTTTTGTTTCACCATTTTTTTTCGAATTCCCGTAATCCATTCTGAGTTGATAAATACACACGTAAAACCGACGGGACGATGCGAATATCGCCGTTCCTGTAGTGATGAAAATCCGTTTCTCCTACGCTCGTATATATATGCAACGAATAAACTAATACGCGCCCCCGGTTAGAGGGACGAGCTAAAGCTTGCACTGTGAAATGTAATTGCACGCTGTACGTCAAGCATGATCGCAATACATACGTGCGAAATAACCACGTAGCCTGGTATATACAGGGGAATGTTTTAAAATATTTGTTACTTGATGCAAAAGTAATAACGAGTCAAATTGCAGCAAGCGCCCCCCCCCCCCCCCCTGCAATCGCTTCGTGCCCGGTTCTGCTATAGCTTTTTATTACCTTTGCACGAATATAAAAGAGGCTCTCAACAGTAGCATCGCAGTATAGCAAACTGGTATTGTTACAATCGACCTCAAACAGGAACTTAAATACTTTGTTCAATCTTTTGATAATTTCTGAACTAACTTCAGAAGACGTTTCACCCTCCCTATTCCTGCAGTCAAAATAACCAAATTTTCTATCCAGACGACAAAACTGCGCTTTGATAGTTAGAGAACCACTTCGTCGGTAAACAAATTTTTGGCAAATCCAATAGGATGTTTGTGATTTGAACTGGAGATGGGATCCCAATGTTTGTTATTGTCTCAGTTGTCATTAAATCTCAAGTTCCAGCTGCAGTGCAATATGCAATAGTCTGGTGCAATCCTATTTCAGATGCAGGAGCAACAGAACCAGCTTCCCGGGGGAATGCATTGCCCGTGAGACCGACGTGGCTATCGCCTTTATTTCGAACTGACTACAGCGACTCCGATAGCTTCGAAAGCTTTACCCCGTATGCAAGGCTTCATCCAGCACATCCAAATAGCAGCCGTACGTTATGAAATAAACTTTAGGCTTACACTGCTACTTTATGCAGTAAATTCTCTCGTCTACATCTCTCCGTATATGTTTACAATCGATAACTCGATCATCTCAGCACCATCGGCTTATGAGGATTTAGAAATTCCGTTGAAAAGCTTCGTAGCTTCGAGCACGACCGGAGTATGATACCTGAAGTACTCCCCTTGTGTCGAGAGCTGAACTGGCACTTATTTTCCCAGGTTATAAACGATAATGGATTTTGAACGTATTTCAAAGTTAGTGTCGATACGAAATGTTTCATCTTCCCATCTAGCGTTATGTTTAGGCAGCTTTTGATCTTTCGGTTATTCGTCGACCGAAATTATGCTTGAGAACGCAGTCGTGAGGTAGACTTGAACAGAGAATTAAATTTACTGGCTAACGTCGAAAGATCTACGTCTATATCGTTTGAAAGTTCGGTGTAATCTCGCTTTCGTTTCGAACTGTGCCTTAGAAAAACGATACACAGCAGATTGACGAGTGCTATGCCGGGCAACGTCTTATATCAACATTTCGCCTACCTCTGTAAATATTTTTCTTGGAGAACGTGATTCCGTAGACAACGAAGAACGCGATACGGGATAGGATCTACTGAATACATTCATTCCCAAACAAGATTTGAAAGAACGAAAAAGAAAAATAGATACACTTCGCGTTTACAAGATTTTTCAGTTCAGCAAACAGTTTCCGTTTATTAGTGTTTCGAATCATGGCCATCTCTATCACCAGTAAGCCAACCTTTGTGGATATTTTGACTTCCCCCTACTGTCGATTTTCATTAACGCGCGAATTAGCTGGGCTAATTTTTCATCATTCGACACTATGATTTACATGTGAAATTTGTGTGACGGTAATTGCGGGTTCGAATGCAATGAGAACAAATCATTGAAAATGGATACAGAGGGATCTCATTGCATCCGTTTTTGATTATGTGTTCTTATTCCTGGCGAACCCTCAATTGTATAATTGTGCAGTATATTGTAAGTCGATCGCCAAAGTAAAACTCAAAATACCGTGATAGTTCATCACTTGAACGAAACCGGATCCTTGAGCCATTCATCGAGGTATTTTAAATTTTGGGTCGAGTACAAAAAGCCGTGTAAACAATGGTCCGTATTCGGAAACAACTTTTAGGTTCTGCTTCCGGTCTTAGTCCATAAGACTTGACACATTATCACGATTTATATGATCGCTGAAAATCGCTTGCAATAAACGAAAGCAGGAATCATCGCTAAATAATACGTCCCGAACAGCGAATCGATCTTTACCACACACAGGATGTAGAGAACCTTTCAAAAACGTCATGAAGTGAAAGAATGGCATGTGATCAAAACTAGATTAGCAGTATAGCGAGTGAGACAATTACAAGGCACTTTCGAGTCTCTGGACTTTCGTAGCAGTTCTGTGATCTGGTCGCAGGCTACCAACAGCTCACGAAATCAGACAGTGCCTTTCTCAGGCCGTACCTACCTTGGCGACTGTAAGTACACGGATGTAGACCGTTCACCTGTTCGTGTAACAGTTCATCTGTCACACTACATCACCTGTGTCAATGTCCCAGTTCCAGCAGCACGCTAGACGAATATTAATAACCGGAAACGGAGCGGTGAGAGACAGTTACAATTTTTACTGTAAGAAAACTTTCCTGGCTTAAAAATTGAGATTGGATTTTTCTGCTTGCAGTATTAGGCGATTCCGTTGAATTTGCCAAATACAATGCTACCCACATGGCGTCATCATTTTTGTGACATTGCTTCACTTACTTAAAGGTCCAGTCATTCACTGCGCCATATTCTACATAATTTATAATCTCTTCATTGTCAGTGTGGAAACCACATAGATAAATTTCGGGAAACCACAAATTCTTGACGTTTAAAAATCTTGGCTACGGTTCGCCTATGTAACCATGACCACTAGTGGTTGGCACAGCGCTGGTAACCCTTGCACCTCTGTATGCATATTATGGACTGTATATAGCAAGTATATAGTGTACATGGATTATTCACACCTCCATGTAACCTACTAATTGAGCCCAAACGGTTCAAGTTTATTGTATGTACCTACAATAGGCTATAGCACATGTCCAAATGCGAATTTTTAGAAGGATCGTCGAAATTCCGGATCGTTCCGAAATCAAACCACGATTTTAACGTATTATATTCACAAAAAAGAGTATCGGAAATATCTCAGGGTTTGAATTAGTAGAGAAAGAGCGACTCGAAGAATGAGTGCTTTCAAATTATATGGATTGTATTTCATGTATCGATCTGTCGCCATGAGATACTTTCCTTCAATCTGCCACTGAGAGATACTTCCTTCTCAACTCTTTCTGTGACACTGTTTTCCGGATAGACACCATCGAATGTATCGATCTGTTAGGCTATGAGCGAAGTATAGCTACAATTTTGAGTTGTGCAAGGCTACAAATGTCTGATAGTTCACTGCTTACATCAACAATCAATGTCGCAAATCATTGCGCGATAATATAGGATACGTTTTACAGTGTAGATGATTGTCTGTAGAAAACACGACGATGTGTATATGAATATTAAATACACGATAAAACCTGATCCGTCACTCTCATAGTCCTGATTCTACATGAAACCGAGGGTCCAATCGTTTGATGCGATGCGTCTGCACATGCATGACGACGATAGAAAGAAATCTTGTCATCCCCGAAATATGCGAACGTTTTTACAGATCTGAAAGAATGGCCGTGAGTTGGCGATACCAGAAATAATCGTAGATATCTGGTAGCCCATCGTCAATCTAAACGTGAATCCAGATAACATCTTACCAGCTCGAACTCTCGAAGTGATTGAGGAAATCCGGATACTCTGGAGAATAGAGAATTATCGTGAGGTGTCGAACAGGTGGTTATGAATTACATTTTACAGTATCAGCACCACGGTAAATCTGAATGAACAGCTGTTAGTTGCAGGAAATGATTGATCTACATAATTGCATTACAATTTCGATACGTTGATTCACTACATATTTCCACGAATCTAGCTGAACTGGGAGGTTGTGAACAGACTATTTGATAATACACGTAGGAACAATCATAAACGAAAGTGTACTCAAGAGTCCGGAATATTAGTCAATGATCGGTCATGCACATGTGATATGAATTTGAGCACGAATTTTCCATGCTGATTTGACTCTCGAATATTGGCATGATTATTGCGGTGTAGATAGTGCAAATCGTATAACCCAGACGCTACGTTAAGGCAAGTTCGTAGCTGTTGCAAGTGCATGGGAAAGTTCGAATCATCGACTTCCCATAAAAGTACGTTACACATTATTCCAGAATACCAATTCTATGATTTTATGAAATAATGATGACATGTGGAAACTGTGGAAATTCAATCGTTCGCACTTACACTTGAAACCTAGATCAGCGTATACGTTTATGAACTGATTAGAGCTCTTCAGTTCAAATTATCCAAGTCAAATAGTAATGATAATCGATTCAGCTCAGATTTCTATTATTCCATATAATACTTAAGGAACAATCAATCTGCGAAACCAACAGTTTCTCATTCTTACGTTCGAAGCTCAAATGAATGCATACGACTAAACTTTAATAAGAATTCCTGAAGTTGTGTAAAAAATAGATGAAGTACGATTCATCTGATTATGAGATTGAGTAATGCATTGTAGATACACGACGCTAGTATGTGGAATTCAACGAATGCTCACATGTCGATAGTTCTGATCAGTGAAGTCGGTCAAGAGAAATCCAATTAATCAAATGGCCTACTGAAGCAGTAGCATTATGATAAATGGAAGATAAGTCGCGGGCAGTTCGATGCAATTATTGCACAGCACTTGACAAGAGACATCTCGGACCTCTCCCATCGGCATTTCAAGTCTAGTTCAACAAGTTCGATAAATCAGTTTCCTTCCTGGTATTTCGATACTCTCGATCAGCCGATCTTGGCTTTGATCGTAGCTTCTACTTTGCCTTATTCTCTATTTCCTCTATGGTGCAGGGTATATGTAATCCAGCGTCAACTGACTTAAGGCAACTCTGAAGAGGGAACCTCCCTCTACACAAAACCTCCACATACCAGCTACTAACTAGCGTTCTCGATACAAGAAACATACGGTTTGATTGACTACTATGTCAGGAAAGTCCATCCGTGCTATCATATGGTCAGGTAAGCATAGAGAGAGAAAGAGAGAGAGAGACGGAGTCACGTCAACGTGAGGTAAGTATCGTTAATTTGAATATATGATCCAACATTTATCACGTTGAATCTTAAATATTATAACGAGAAGAGACGTACGCGTTAGCGTAACGCTGCCAAAGTATTGAAACGTACGCTTTGTGCGGCTCATCAGTGGAAACTGTTTGTCAGGTGATGTTCAAGCGGCGGGTGCCAAGCCACGTGACTTTGAATCTTGGGTACCTTGCTTTTCCTGGAGACAAGAAGGTTCGCTTCTTCATTGCCTACGGGCTTTAAGACTCGACGACGAGGTTAAGTTCGCTGCTGGTTTAACGAGCCTCTCCTCAATTGCGTCATCGCTTTACCGGCTGCAGTCATCTTATCGTAATTTCCAACTACTCTCGGCGACTTGACTACGGAATGCCGTTCGATTTGACATTCAAATATACTCTTAGTGACTGAAATTACAAGCCTTTTAAGAGTCACACTTTTAAAGGTCTGCCTAACCGAACCTAACGATATTTATTGCTCCATTTGTAACACCTGTTCTCTTACAAGTCTGTATCTTCACTGCCCATATTTCAGGTTCGTAATGGCTTCATATGTGTAGAATAGTGCCAAGGCTGTAGTACTTCAGCGGAATTGTATATGCTATGGTATTCATAGTTCTTTGGTATAATTATCCGTCACATACTCGCAGGATCGTTATTCACGAATAATTCGTTTATAATGGATGCATATATACCTACCTATAAGTCTCAGAATGATCCAGAAAAAGTGCCAGCAGCCAGTTTCGAAAGTACTTCCCGACAGCCTCGGCGGAGGGTATAGGTACGCTGATTGCCTCGTGTACCGTTCGTTCGAGCTATCTGGACCGGTACAAACATCTACTCGGACAAATAGTTAACTACCAGATTGTGGTCGCCTGTCAGCAGAGACTCCGGGGGCCCAGAGAAGACGCCGCAACTCGCGGTCGCGAGTTGACGTTTTGAATTAAAATACGCCAAGAGGCTACCTATAGCCATTTGAGAATTGGTGCCGGCAAAGATAAAACATATTGCGATATCCGTTAGTGAAGGTAAAGGTTCAACAAAAACTTTGCAATTTGCAATTGAATTTATGTTAAGTTTAAAGGAAAGCTCACTGGCTCGCGCGACATTCCCGGCCTCTCTTTGCAGTGTTGTTTTTTAATTAGAAGCCAGAGAGTTTGAGAATTCGTTTAAGAGAAGTTTGAAAAAATGAGAATAAGAAATATAGGCAAAAACCTATAACGATGTGCGCTTTCGACTTGGCTAAGTAGCGGCGCCTCGTTAGAAAACATAGAATGAGAAGCAGTTTGGCGTAGGGTTTGTGTCGTGATCGTCTTGAAATTACCTCATGGATCGTCAGGACCCCGCACGTCAGGACCCCGGGTGCATTTCGCATAGCATAAAGCGATTTTAACCGCACGACAAGAACGAACGAACGCGGACGGGAGGTCCATGTATACATTGTACACGCACGCTCTGTTTAATTTACTTCTCCCTGTACATATCCACATCAAGTCGTCACCAGATAATTGCTTCTAGGAGCACCGACCTGCCCGGCTGTTCCCGTTCTCCACGATCCTATCCGTTCGTTCGTTCGTCCTGGGGCCGAAGCAGTATTTATAGCATTTACTTCCAAGTACTTAGTTACCTCTCGAAGCAGTCGCCAGGGCTGCTGCAGCCTGTGCCTAATGGGCATGGTTTAACGCGCGCGTCATTAGGAAATAGGGCTGGCTAGCAGGTTTACCGGTACCCCGTCATTTCACGTATTTAAATGATATTACTGGGACCCTTTTTTAATTTCAAATTGATGGTTAAAGCTGGGATTGATCATCGGTCAATTTTACATCGTACCTATATGTATACAGACCTTCGACCCAATTGGCATATCTTTTCGACTACCGTTGAGTCATGTGCTTGTGCTTGTTACGTCTCATTACCAACTGAAAAGAATTTGAGAAATTACAACCGTATTATAGTTACGATCATGGAACAATTCGGAAAAAATATTTCAGTCACAATATACTTTGAGCCGTAACTGATACTATCATATTCGATCAATTAGCATCTTTCTAAAGCGGATTCGGAGAATGGAGCTTTACTTATCAGCGTCTTTGGATTGGCAAGATTTCATTTCAGATAACGTACCGAGAAACGAGAGCGGCTCGTTCATTTTGAGATGTCAACAAATTACTCGAACCGCCTTTCCTCATTAAGGTATGTTAAGCAGCCGTCCAAACTCCCGGCTTTCCTTTCAACGATTCTCTTTCCGTCCAGGTGAATTTACTCCATTCATCTCTTCCAAGACGCAATACTAGGCACAAAAAAGTATAATTCTTAAATTATAACCCATTATTTTTGGTCCAGCTTTTACTTGTTATACACACAATAACCGTGAGTGATTTTCAGTAACAACAACAGGTATTTTTGCCTCCGTAGCTTGAGGCTGTTCTTGAAAATGGAAGAATTGTAAATTGATACGATATCTTACACAGCATTGTGAAACTGCTTTGCATATTAATTAAGAGAAAATCAATGAATCCCAAGTGTCACTTACCGATGGGATAAGAAAGCTTCGTCCAGTTTAGAGTTTTCACACTTTGAATATCCCAGCCGATGAAACTGTTCATCGTTTTCTTGTTACCACTGGTGTCCAATGTCCTGAGGCTGCCTCTGCCCGATTGGTTCTTGATTTGTATATATACGAAATTGAAAACGCCGTGGGAGACAAAGCATCGAGGAAGGAATGTGACAACTTTATACAGTTGTCCGCCATAAATAGAGTCGGTTGGATGGCAAGAGTAAGTTTAATGGCTGTTTAGAGGCAGAACAAGACCCTAAATTATGGTACCAACAAAGTCAGACTGCGTAGACACGTTACCTCGTACTATAATATAGATATACTTATACCTAGCACCTACGAATGCGTTGTCTAGCTAGCCGCGGGACTCCGACCGCGTTAGCGACTGTTAAACTATTTTAATTGCTGGAATTTGAGTGGGATAAAGTTGTCCGAGTTTAGGCTGGTGGTGACCGAACAAGAACACATGGGCCATCACTTTATTCCCTTCGATATATTTCACCCAGAGCTTTGATTATTACGAAAGACCTCAGTGGACTCGAATCAAGAGAAAAACAGCATTTCCGATACCACCATAGATTTATTCAAGTACCTATACGTGAATTAGAGTTGAGAAAAATGGATCATTTCTGAAAAACTCTTCTTTCCAGGAAGAGACTCTCACGTTTTCAGCTAGCGGGGTATAGTATCGTCGTTTTCAGCTAATGCGGCTGAAAGATAAGTTTAGTTTACAAACTTTATCGTCTCTCACAGTGGCTGAACTTAATCCCGAAGTTTTTTTTTGT
Source organism: Ametastegia equiseti (assembly GCA_963989295.1). Classification (NCBI taxonomy): domain Eukaryota; kingdom Metazoa; phylum Arthropoda; class Insecta; order Hymenoptera; family Tenthredinidae; genus Ametastegia; species Ametastegia equiseti. Next base: position 12,088,579 of record OZ022389.1, on the reverse strand, counting down.
TTTTTCTCTCTTTGCTTTTTGTAATTTTTTTTGTTCTCTTCCTACTGTTTTTTACCGTTCGACTCAACGTTTCACTTATTATCGAAATTCTAAACTACTCGAATTGACAATAATTGTGTTTTTTGAGAAGGGAGATATAGGCAATCATGTTAAAGTATACAAACAAGAACGATTCCCCACTAGCTCGTTTTATTTGAAAATAGACTTAATTTTTCTTCCACCCATATCTACTAGGCTACAGAGCGTAGGTATAATAAAATCCTGCAAGTTACGTTCGCAATTTGAAGCGGACGCTGCTCGGTTCAGCGTTAATCTTTAAACAGGATTTGAAGAGCAGGCGCATAAACTCGCGCATGTTTGAACTGCAACTCGAGCATATACTATTTGCAAAAATACGTTCAATTTATTTTTATAGCCGCCTACAGTTCTATGAATTATCCTCTAACTTACGTAATCGCAACAGACAGCGAGGTATACTCCCAGACATAAAATAAACGATTTTGCTATTCACTAGTACACGGTACTTTATGGGTACGATATAGAAACAATAAATTTACGGTCCATCCTTACTGATGATTCTTCCATTCGGCTAACTATTCATTTCCATTAAATAAATTCTCTAGCCAATGAAATCGAAATCAATCATTGAATCTATTTCATACTTTTTACCTCAAAATCATTACAGACGCTCCACGAATACAGAGAGATGATTTTCACCGAAGGCTTTGGCTGTGTATGGAAAATCTTACCAGTGAGAAAATGAAAACTAGAAAATAGACTGTGAGCTGATAAAATTCAGTTATTACGCCCAGTATACGTACCTAGGACTCGTTTTATTTCCGTTCAAAGTTTCCGCTAACTCGGCTATCGAGTCTAGATTTCCTGCATAGTTTTTCAGCACCGGATACTTGGCTGTCGTCTCAAATGAACCGAGATCCCGACAAAGACCTGCGTATTAGTGCTGAGTAATTAAAATTAATTACAACTTGATGGTCCACCTTTTCCGCTCCGATAAAATACCTACCGGTTGAACACCACTGATATGTAAATCCAGCCATTAGCGCGAGTCAAAACAAAGGATGGCCCGGGTCGATGGAAAGGGTATATCGAAGGGTCGGCAAAGACTGGAACGGGAAACGCTAGAATTTCGAAACATTGGCGGCCCTATTGCCCTGCGTCGATAATTATAACAAGAATTCAACCTGGTTCCGTGGCGACGATCAGGAGCCGTTATTCTCGAAATCACTTGGAAATCTCTCAATTACCCTCTTTCCGGTTGACAATTTTTCGAGTTCGAGTTCAGGTTGGATACCGATTTCCGTATTAACTACCGATACCTAATTAGGAGATGCCTGGATACCTTATCGAAAAATAATCTCGTCGAAATCGTCACCGGAGAGGTTCGACTCTATGAATAATAAAGAGCCATTCAGTTGAAGCCTTTTTTCTGAAGGTGAAATTACACGGCACCCTCTTCACGCTCGGTTACCATCGTCTTCTGGAATTCTGACTCACAAAGCACCCGAAGATACATACCTGCCCCATATTTCATTTTTTAATATACCTAGGTATGCCATGCACGACGTTTGCCATCTGCAGCCGTTTGGTCTCGTTATCTGATTTTCGAATCTCGAACTGGTAGAGAGAGCTTTTCACGATATGCATCGGTTGTGAGCTTCCCATGTGCTCTATGTATCGGACATGAGCACCTTGTGCATATGTGTAATTGCAAATGTAATTTGTAGAAAGGTTCGTTACTCTTTGGTAGGTATTACTTTTTAGATGCCCACCGCGTACGCAGTTCTGCTAACTTAACGACGTAACCCATTAAACTAACGCACCGGATTACACAGACGTGGGTAAGCGAACGCAGAAGAAGCCAATGAGGAAACTTTTACATCTACTGCAAAGACGACCCGAGTGAGTTATCTCGAGAATCCCTGGCCGATTTCAGAGTCCAAGGGCGGTTCCGAGAAATTTATCTTGTATTACCCGGATGGCGGTCGATGTTGAAGAAAAGGGATGGTCAATCTCTACTAGGTCCAGATTCGAAAAGCTTTGAGCTTGCGACCTGCCAGTTTGCATCGTCATACAAACTGGCTTTTTTTTAGTACAGGCTCATGTCACATGCATTGCATGTCAATTTTTTATTCAACCAAGAGGAAAAAAAAATTCATAAAAATCTACTCTATAACCTCGACCTTATACATCTGATGGAGTCATTGATAATATATGTTGATGACAATACGATGAATGCAGTATTAGTTATCGCGGGATATTAGTTTCAAACCTTACCCCGCAGCCCCTTAATTAGCATTTTGACATTGCGCGTCTGCGATAAATAACAGCATGATTACGACTTTGTAGTTTATCTAATATTGGCATAATCCATGACACGTGATTATTTCGGGACATTATGATTCGAATGAAATGAGACCGGGTGTGTAATCACTCAAAGGAACATGTTTACCTGCGATATCACAGCCAGCTGACATTGCGCATTTTCTTTTCTCAGAAGTCGTGTATTCGCTTCAAAGCCGAGGAGTTCGTTATTAAGAATAAAGTAGGTCAATAAGGAAAGCGTCTAACGAGCAGCTTCTCTACCGTAATGAAAAGCGTTTCTTTTATGACTCATTCAAAATGATATAAAATTAAACGAGCACCGGAACTTGCATTTCGAACTGACACTCTAGCATGCACCGCTTTTCTCACTTCCACAAGTGCTACAAAGCATTCATCCAAGTTTTGCACACGGTTTCACGTATGTATGTATCATGCACAACGCATAGGCCACGCATGCACGTTTGTACATTCAAAGTCAAACCAGTTCCAGAGCATATTTCTCACAATTTACTCTCATGCGAAACCCTCGATTCTAGGTGCTGGTGACAATAATGATTTCCCCCCTCGTCACGAGTTGTAAAGATAGTAATTGAATTCACCCTGTTTTTTATTCTTATTCGTGTCAACTGGATGCATGAAAGAAAAATTGATAGTTTCAACTAGAAAGGGCTTCGACGTCTTGCAAGTCTGCTTAGTTTCCTTGCGAAGTGAGTAATAGCTAGTGTCTGATATAATTCGTATATAATCGAAACTGTTGCAACGACGCCTTGCAAACAACATTTTTACAATAAACGAAGAGATAGTTGGGTGTGTTCAGACGCAGTGTGTTACTATCAGTCACAAGGACTTTCCCACGGGTTGGTAGGTGTGTTCTAAGGCTGCAAGGTCGGCCTGTCTCGAATTAACATTTACTCTCGTTGCCGGGACATAATGGTACGTTATACTACTGCGTTACATTCAATTTATTCAATTATCGAGTCGCGGTATTTAATAAACAGCTTGAGAGAAGCTGCGGCGCCACTAATGACACAAAGTATTATCTATTCTGTACCTTCGATGGTGCGTTTGCCAAGCTACTGAGGATTGATGTTAATTATCAAGAAACGATTGTCTGTTTAGCTATTTCAATTTTCAATGCCTTGCTTTCACTAACCGGAATAACTCGTCTTTCCATCGTCATAATTATACCATACATTCATCAATTCACGTTTCAGGGTAAGCATTCACTTCCAGCCACCTAAGACGGAGTGAATGTCTGTACCCACCCGAGGAATGTGTATCCATTCTTTGAATTCATACCATTATATCGGTGAATTTCATAAGCCCCGTATTGATCACGCACTTGCAAGAATACACAATTGGGTTATTAACCATCGGTGGTCACTCCGGGTCAGTATAACTTCAGTCGAATGCCAAACTCGGAGACTTCATCAACACGAAATCTGGCATTACCTCTCTTGTTCAACATTCCACAATGATGAAAATATATTGCATGTTTTTACCTTTTTGCTTCAACCATTCGGTAATCATTTTCGTCAATCTGACCCAGTGTGATGAGCGTGAAAGTTTCACAGTTGGTGCCATTTACGAATATCGTTTTACACAAGGAAATATAGGTAGTTGTACACATACTGGGTCTTTGGAATACTCTAGTGCTGATGTTCACCAAGTCAAAGCTCGTGGCACGTATCGATCACTGGAAATTAGCAGGAGAGGATTCATTCAAAAAAGTACATGGACTTCAGAGAGTATAAGGGAAAAGGGATAGGGAACCACCGTAACATTACATTGATGGGCCAAGCGGGTGGATGCGAAAAGCGAGAAAAGGGAGAAAAAGCAAGTGAGACAACCTGGCGTTGGATAGATCGATGGGATGGAAAGGCAGACGGATTGGCGGATACCAGGACAATGCGGAGTATGCGAAGCGGGAAAGGAAGTTCTTTGATAAATTCTCGACCCGGTCGGAAGTGTCACAAACCTCCGACGCTCCTTACCGGTGGGCGACGTCCCATCTGTAATTTCTCTTGTTCGAATGAAAAAGGTTCACCACAGTTGTGGTAGTACCTTCGAACAAAGCAGAAAAATACCTTGAATAAGCTCTACGCCCGCTAACTTCGTCGATAATTATCAGAGAAAAGGTTCGCGGTGCGGGTGATTGGGTTCTGTTTTTCCTTCATCTTTTCTCTAACGCAAGAACTCCAATGAATGCCTTCAAACTTCTTTTATAAACATTCCTTGATCTATAGAGAACTTTCTTGCTTCCGATAGCCAAACAATCGTTTTGACACAGTCACACCGCTACTACGCGGAATTTGCAACAATGTTACTGCATAGAAATGCAAAAATCAAGCTTGCAGTTGCAACAGGCGAACAACGCCTTCCTCTTCCATTGGCTTCCGTGATCTTTCAGTGAATAGAAATCCTTCATACTTGGTTTAGATTTAGTATATTGGATAGAAGTGGAGTAAAGCATATCGACCTAACGTCAACTGACCCGCACTCTGACCCAGCGGTGAACTTCTTGTTATTAGATCTACGAAGTGGCATTTATGGCACCGCTGATTAGGTCGACGGTTGGTCGGGTTGTTTGGAGGGGTTTTCGTGGTTTATACGATATATTCCCTAGTGAAACGAAGGGCCAGTGGCTGCGGTTGACAAATGGCCACCGATAGGCAATAAGAGAAGGAGAAGGCCAATATAATTGACGTTTATATCGATAGTGTCCTTGGATTTAGTCTGTCAACTTCCGATGCCCGAGGGCACCTCGATCATGACAAGACGATTTATAAGTCAACCCTTCTTCAGAATGTGGATATGCACGTACACTGTCGATACATAGAAAAGTGGAAAGGTTTGGTATTTGTACAACACGCAGTACCCATTCATATTTTTCGGTGATAGTCTTCCCCTGGCATTGATCTGATTGACGTAATTTTTGCATATATTCGGATTCGATCGAGCATCTCGAATAAGACGACTATCGCGGAAATACCTACCTCGGGGCATCCAGTCACAAGAATGCGTGTGTGTTTGACTCGTAGACTCTATCCCCCCCGGCATGGCATGCCGCAAGAAAGAGATTGACAATCGAGATGAGGGTGAAGGAAGACGCGCGCGGATGCCCACTATTGTGAATTCCCTGGTATTCTACCGCAACGTGATCCCAAGCTGAAATAATCGTTTGGAGGGCATCACATGTTGAAAATTCCACACAGGAGTTTACCTCTAGATCGCCTGGATGTAAACACGGCTTTGATCTCCTCCTGCACCTGACCTTTGAGGATACACGAATATTTGCTTCCACAAAACGCAAGAAAAAAAAAAAAAAAAAATGAAATCAAATAAATGAAGGAAATGGGGAAAGAATTTGGGAAAATGTCGGATTTTGCAAATTCTTTCGAGATATTTCATACTTCGTGTATTACATATCCGACTCGTGAGAAAAATGAACATACTGCACATGATACTCGTCAAACTATTTCCTTCATTTTTGCGCACATATACCTCCCATCGATATTTTATTCAATTGTATTTAATCTGATTGTGAACTTCCGCATGGAGAGCAATAATTCGGTATCAATACTTTCGATTATCCGACGATAATTGTGTATTGATAACTTTCATATTGATTTCAATCCGCAACTCGTACTTGACTGTTACGTTATTCGTGGATAAAGTCCATTCCATTATACCGATGGAAGACTGATCCAATATAAAGTTTCATGAAAATTCATTTGTGCCCTGTACTCGATACTACTTCGAAAATTCGGTATTTTATTAATACGTCCCAATCGGATGAAGAATACGAGACATTCCTCTGTAGCATATGTCCTTATTCCTGCCATGCCATGGGGATCAGAAGTTTAAGTTGAAGTTGAAGTTGAAGTTGAAGTTGAGCGATTAAATGTTTGAAGTGACATGTTGTGCGTGCTTCGTGTCATTGTAATGGCATCCGGTGGTAATCGATCGTTGTTAAATCCAATGGAAGAATGCTGTCGCGTCATGCAGGTCGGTGCGTAGGACCCAGAGACCCAAAGACGAGGGAGTATCCGAGAGTAACCAAGGACTGAAAAGGGCTGCATGTGTACAAAAGGCCGGCGGGCGTTCGGTAACGCGATAGCATCTGACGTTAAAGACACACTTTGATAACCGGTTGTTGGCGCACTCACTTTCTTTTTATCGGAATAAGACTCTGGGCCGTATAATGACAGGACTTTCGGGAGATTTATTTATTTTACCGTAGCCCTAACTGCGGAGGGACTATTTTTTGTTATAATCGATCTCTGGCGACCTTAAGGCTATATACCTACCTATAAGGACGCGTGTGCACCGCCAGGAGTGAGTATCCGCTTTAGGGATGACGCAAAAGACGCGGGCGACTTGGAAGACGATAAGGACTTTGTTTTTATGCGGAGTAAAGGGTCGTCGTCGCTTTTTATAAGTTCTGGCACGTGATTAAATGCAACAAAAAGAAAGGTTTTCCACGATATCGGATAGGTATTAGGGAATTCAAGATCCACGGCCTACCGCGTTCCCATCGTACGTCGAAGGATGAAATTTCACGGATAAAAACAGAGTCAAACTTTTTTTATAGCTGCAGGAACATGATTTTTTTTGCTCCTTTTGTTTTGTACATATACTTATATATATTTTTTTCAATTCAGTCACCAGCGATTATTGCCACAACGTTGTGTTGCTTTTCCTGCAGAATTGCGATAGTTGTTACCTAGTTAAAATCAATGAAGTGCACAGGTTACGTGAACTGGGACATGACAGGCATCGCGACACAGTCCAATTCCAACAGCTGCTCTTGACTATAGTTAGTTTTGACACATTTGATCAACGCGAACCCGTCCGACAATACGCGGAAGCTAGTTTCGGGTTTCGAAAATTGTTACCTCTCGCAATTTCGGATGACCCCCATGCCCCACTAGCATCATTCCGTCAATCGAATCAACGCTAACAAATTCAATTGTCCTGTGATGAACAATTGAAATTACGAGTTCTGATGACACTTCGGTGATAGATTTTTAGTGTAGAAACAAGAAGCAAGGTATCTCTCGGCTCTTTGTCTGTTATACTCAATCGCAAGGACTGTATTAATTTTCCATAATTTTTTTGTCGGACAAAAACAGCCCACCTTTAAGATACGGGACAAGGGTTAGCGCTCGTTCTTTCTTCACGACCTAAGGACCAGGTGCTTATTTGCGAAACAGGTGCAGAGAAAATACTAGATTGCTAGGATGAGATTCACTCCTAATGGTAATTACCGAAGGCCTATAGGGTAGAGGTGAAAATTAGTATTAGCTGCAAATTTTTGATATAACTCTATTCTTCTTTGTTCCTAACATGAACGAAACCTTTCTGTCCATTTCAGAAACGTTTCATACTTGGGAAGATGGTAGAGAGAGAGAAAGTTTTTATTGAATAAAAACAATCAATTTCCCTATCATCTTACTGAAGAACCTCGTGAAGCTGATAAATAATTATTAACACGATTCTTTTTAATCTGTCTGTTCTCGTAATTCACGAATTCCTGGGCAACCTGGGCGTAGCTGTAGGAGTACAGCACTTCGACTTGAACTAAAATATATGGTAAAATATGACTGCGTATATAATACCTAGATATAACGTACTTGGCAAGCACGATAGCCATGATAGCCAACCTGTAGTTTCGCACACGTGAAACTGATCGAATAAGAATTCACTGCCACGGAGTTTTAATACGGAACTATATTTCGCATCGAGCATGAAAAGTGGCAATTGGATTCTTATCCGGAATTGGTTGGTATCCGGTGCTAGGATAGGATAAGAGTAAATCTCTATTTCCGTCTCGAATATCGACTGGAATAATAGTTTGTTATTCCATTTATATCTATATCGATATTCAGGTATACCCGGCCAGTGTATATTTATATCCAATTTTACCGATTCTAAAACAATCGCCTTCCGATATCTCGGTCGCTGCTACAACTTCTGTCCACTTTATCCAACACTCATTCTTCTGCAGCAGATATCACATTCGATGTATGGTCATCACGGAAATCGAAATACATTACATCGAGCACAGTAGGTTCAAAGAGAGAAGGACAAATTTGAAACTTTCCGAATGTCTTACATGTGAAATACTTTGTTTTGGAAATTCTTCAATGAAAGCACACCGCAATACTCATAGTAAAGTACAAAATAATTAGTCCCACCTGTTTGGGTACAATTATCAGAGATGAATAAAAATTGATCAGCAATTCAAGGATACAATAGCGAATATCACAATTAAATTCAAAATCAATGGTCGCTGCCTTCTGGCTCAATTCAATTCCAAAATCAGACATACTTCTGATCGTGGACCGCATTTTTCAAATTATCAAATAATCCCGAAACGAATTGCTCTTCAGGAACCGGCTCGATACGAAGTCATCTACGAAGGACCTCAAGGTGGGTTGATAGTTTTAACAAAATCGTGGAGAGGGTAAGGTACGGAGGGTAGTCACGATATGACATGGACTGACCCAATCACAATCCTGGCAAATCATGATCGTATACGGGGTACCTACAATCGCACGAGGCAAAGTGGTTATTAATTAACACTCATAAATCCCAAGCTCCATGGAGCATCTGGTACGATTCAGAAACAGCCAGGGAATGTGGCAGCATTCGGTGCTGAGGAAGGGTGACGCAAGGATAGCCAAGACCGCAATAATTATAGCTTAGCAAAGGAAACCCAGCAGCGTCGGCGGTGGCACGTTGTGTTTTTATGTAACGTCGTTTGGTGTTGGTTGTACGGTGGCTGGTGCCGGTTGATGACGGTTGCCGGTTACTGCTTATAAGTTATAACCATGATGTCTGAGCTGAGGCCACATTGTGTGGCCTCAGGGATATCCGTCAGATATAAATATGTTTCTATTTCCACTATACTATACTATCTGGCAATCGAGTGTATCCTGCGGTGCATCCGTTCACAGCTTGAATATTTCCTTTCGTTATATCTCAGTACTTTTTACAATTATGCCACCCTCACACCGCCATTTCACGGACTAGTCATAGGCTCGTGAATATTCATGACCCCGTAATAGCGGATAGAAATTAATGCAAAATATGGAACTGTGCAGTGTTCCGAAAACGTTACCAGAGCTATGTAATTCTGTAGCGAATGGTATACATATCTCTGGCCAATTGCAAATTAATTGAATTCCGTTCTTATACGCGTGCTGGCGGCCCATCAAGCAGCGGATTTTTACCGACCGACAAAACGTTTAATTACAACTGAAACATCCTACCGTAGTTTTTCAAATTCATCGAATTTATCGTTAAACCGTCGACCGCGGAATTGGATAGTCAGAGTAAAACTCGATCACGTTATTCGGTTTGCAGGATATATTATCAAACTATACGATATAACTAGTACCTTTACGAGGTAAATATGATCCTCTGTCTCAGAGAGAACATTCCTCTGCCGCACTATAGTCTACCTTGAACTTCATCTAATTTCGGAGTTTCAGATTCATAAGTCTCGAGTTGGTTAATTTCATTGGCAAAGTTGTTGGCGGTTAGGAAAGTTCCCTTACTCAGCAGGCTTGTATACGCTTCGTGGATCCGTGACAGACAAACCATCCCCCAGATACCTATCGGCAGATGTTGATACGAATTTTACACACTGATTTTTCTTTGTCAAACAAAATTATAGACTTTTAAGAAACACTATCGCTTCATTTATTATCTACTTTCCATACGTATAAACCTGTATTTGGTTCAAGCATCGAGTGAAATAAAAAATGTTATCCTCACGGAAACAGCGCGAGACACTGCGGCGCGGATCTTATCCGCACTGGGAGTTCGTAGAGCAAGTGCCGACTATCCTGCCAATAAGATTGCATAATATTATAGTGCTCGCCTGCAGTATTATATACCTAGTATATGTACCGCAGCCGGTGAATTGGTTGGTGCTTCAATGTACACGTAACTTATACATTGGTAGGTATATTACTATCTGTATTATATACGGCAACATCCTTCGATATCAATAAACGAGAATCGAAATGGTTGAGTTATCTTCACGTGTTCGCCAATACCGGGGAGGCGCTTAGGATATGTGAAGGAAACTGATATTAAACGTGATTATTCAACGTGCACAGCATGCAGAGGGAAATTTACTCGCGTTCATCGTTGATTACATCAAGTTGATACTCGAAAATATTGAAGAGTTGTAGCACCTGAAAAAGTGTCGATTTCACGCCCTTTTTTTTCATCCCTTTTCCAAATTTTTTTACGTATTATTGCCCCGCCAGGGTTGGAATTTTATTCCACGGGCCCTCCTAAATCAAATCCACCCGCTTAACAATCGCTCTTGCGCTTACGCCCGGACCTTTATTGGAACGTTATCATCGACGTTCTGCCGGGGGGAGAGAAAAAACGATTTGTTGAGGGAAGCAAAATTTACTCACCGCAACTAACGCGGCGTTAGCGGGTAGTTCAATAAAATTACAATTCGATCCATTAAGTTCTATCCCCCCCAAGTCGTTTTTTTTTCCCACCCGTAGCCAGAGCTGAAACAGAAGCTCATTTTTATTCGAAAGAGGATGAACACTTTTTCAGCCACTGTGGGGGGGGATTCTGATTTTTACTTTTATTTATTTATTTATTTTTTTCGTATCAGACCAGCTTTACGGACATCCACGTGAATAATGTCAACATTTTTTTTCTGCATCATGTGAAATATGGTGCAGTCTGCAGTGGAGAACTTTGCGAGTTGAGTATTGCACTGCAGTCTTGTAATCTCGCGACGTAACGTTGGAAGAAACTCGTCTTGAGTCTACGCCAAACGGTTAACTTCTAGCTGATGAAGAAAAGATCCAAGAATTTCTGGTCTTGTTGGTCTACGGAAGTCGATAAAAACTTAAGCACTAATACGAAACAGGTAATCACTATCCCAGAACCAGACCTTATTTCCTCGCTAGGGAATCAAGAAATAATGAGATTTTTTCAAATATATTCCGTTGCCGCAACATTTAAGTATATAATAAAACGTCTACAGGTCAGAGTCGTGTCGCAAGAGGGACTCAGAATTGTCCGGATATCATATGATGTATTGTAGTAATATAAAGCGAGGGTTCGAGGGTATATACGTGCACATAACATACCTACGTCATGTAGGTAAATATGTGAATACATACATAGACACTATGTGTAGACATGCCACCTATACTAGATGGCGGATGTGGCTTTTTAGATTTTGATTATAGGCATAGTATGCAAATTATAGACACTGTTGTACGCTCTCCTGTTTCTGCCATCCGTATCAATTTACCGGTTGTTACCCTAACCGGAATATAATTAGAATTACAGCGGAAAATAATTAAGACGTGATTAATAATCTCCAGTGTAGAGTGAACGAGAAGGGTATCATTATACTTTATTCGGTACAATTAGTTGTGCGAAAGAAGTGAAAAGAAAGAAAAAAAGAAACTTGGGAGGAATCACATCAAATTTAATTAAGTTGTTATCGTTTTACCGGTCCAGGAAAGTCAAAATTATACCTAAATATCTGATCTTTCCAGGAATTCAATGCTCCTCTTCAGTGGCTTGTGATAATACTCATTTAAATTCGGAAGTTCCGAAATTTCGTGGGTGTGAGCATACAAAATTATATCACTCAAACGATATGCCCTGAATTATTTCTTCATTAAATTCATAACGCGAAGGTTGATCTCTCCTTGCAAAGGTGAACAGATTTTTGACTATTTTTTTAATCTGTTTCTGATGAATATTTACGAGTTCCTAATTTTTCCGAGAAATTTTAATATTCATTGAATCTGGCCCGCAGGTTAAACTTGTAACTCAGAACTCAGTTCGTGAATTTCGGGAAGTGAAATAACTCGATCACAATAATAAAGACGTTTCAACCCGTCCTCAGCTCAAAATCAGATACTAATAACAGGAATTAACATAAGCATTCGCTCAATTATCGATCGACCCACCATTTTCGTCAACCTTTCACTTCGTTCAAAACGGCATTCCATAACCATTCGCGATATCCTGTGCTCAGTCAAGGGTCTTCGAAACTATGGCCAGAAGGTTTATGACCTTGATTCCGTCATATCTTCTGACTGGCCTGGAATGACTAGAAATACATCAGTATTTCGTGTTGATCGGCAAATTGGCATTCGAACGACGAAAAATGTGATACAGCAGCCTGGACAACATCGTCGATTTGATGTCAGAATCGGAATAGCTGCTTCTGAATTTACAGAGACGTCAGTTGATGTAAAAGTTCTAGACGCAGGCATAGTTTGATAGCGCAAGACAGCACAGAGCCAAGTTGGATGGGTAGCCAGGGTGAAACATTGACGGTGATGGTAACGTAGCCAACTAATTTCACAGCCGTCATCCTTCTTCCTATTTGAACACTCTAATTACTCTTTCACTCATGCTTCATTATGTGTTGATTAACACCTGCCCGATATCTTAATTCCTAAACGCCTCAACTGCCTGCCATCACCTTTCACGATGATTCCAGACTAGACCTGCATAGGCGGTCCGGTAGATCCAGAGGAACACGAAAATCCTGTGGAGCCCTGCTATGAAATTCAACCGATTTACTTTCAAGCCTGCCTTCGCACACCATACATTCAAGTCAATCGAGGGGGTCCGAGCATGAAAGTGTTAAGTAGTGTTTTAGTGATAAAATATTCATCGGTATAACACGATGGCGTTTAATGGTGTACACGCGAAATGTCGATTAACACCTTCATGCATGAAGCCCTTCGCCTGACTGCTCAGCGAAATGGCCTGAGCGTTATGCTTGGCTGAAAAAGTCAGAACTGACTGGAAGAAATTATTTTTGCGAATGCCAAACAAGACTTCCATTCAAAACGCGATTTTGCTCCATCGGAATCGGAATATCGGAGGCTCGAAAATTTCTGGAACGCCGGAATGTACGTTACACTCAACTTTGTCATTGAAATTTTTCGCATTTTGCAATTTAATCATAGGCTCAAAGCTCGTTAATTGGTTCTGGTAACAAGCAACAGATGTTTAAATTCCAAATTAAACTCCTACGGGTGAAATTATTTGATGAATTTTGTCAAACGCATGTTGACTTGACTGCAATGAAACCAGAATCACGTCATGGAAGAATTGCAGTGGTATTGAAGAAGCAACCGTTAGAAAGTCATAAGTTCATCTAAGACAGCCAGGTGCCAACTACGTCGCGTCGTCGAGAAAGCCTACGCGAACAATGTGTACCAGTATGTAGGTACATGAACGGTACACGTACCTACACCATCCCGTGCGACTGTTCCGCTGCAGTGTTTTGCGGTTCAAGCGGTAAACTGGGTCGCAATTCTTTTGTCTGCTTTGGCGTGCCATGAGAAACTCTGGCCACAGGGCGACCGGGGCAGAGAACTGTCCACGCTCGGGTGGCAGGGAAAAAGAGCACGCTATTATGCAACGAGTAGAGAGAGCTTTAATAAGCTGTTATGACACTTGTGTGACTCGTGTGTCGCTATGGTTCAACTCGACGGTGCTGTGCGAATGCGTGATTAGGTGTGAAGATCCCCCCGTTGAATTACATCACAATTAATATTTTTCGTCTTCTGTTTTGTCAAAATGTGGTATGGCGTCGATGAAATAGATGGAAATAAACTTCGCAAAATGGCCAAAAACCGGATGCTCAGAATTTCAGATTACGGTAGGATATGATTTGAAAAAAGTCTCAAATTTCTGCGATGAAAGTTCATGTACAAGGAACCTTTCGACTTTGCAGGACTGCGAAAGGTTCCTTGTGCATGAACTTTCATCACAGAAAATTGGAACTTTCTTTCAACTATATACTGAAATTCTTGGTGTCCGTTTTTTGATTGGAGGTTTTTTGGCCATTCAAAAAATGAAAAACTACTCTTGACCAAAATTTCAGCAGAGTCCTCCCTTAAGGCAACCGTATCGCGTCTGCAAAACCTATTTGCGTATCAATGATCATCGCGATCGAATAATTTATGTTATTCGTTTCCTTTCTGCAAATGTCATCTCAATTTGAATCATGACTCCGATTAAATTAGACGAAGATATGGAAGAGTTCTTCCGGAAACTCTGACGTGCCATGACATGCTGGACTATACTGAATGCTTGGACTTAAACTACTGAACAAAAAATAGCAAACTGCAGTTTAAGTTCATGTCAGTTTTTTCACTCCAGACGTATGTGGATAGGGAGCGGAATGGTTAACTCTTAGTTTGCAGCTAATATAATGTATGCTAAAGAGAGATGAATTTTTTTCAGCCTTGCAGCAATCGATATATCCGATGATCGATCAATTACTAGTCAGCTGCAGAAGCGATATTGGTTATTTCCGATTGGACATGTATGTAGTCGTAATCGTGTTACTCGATAGCAGGTATACCAATTTTCTTTCAGATGGCGTAAAGTTTTGCGGGAACTTATTTTTTCATTCTCAAAATGGCAGGAAAAAATTCGATCAAAAATTCTTTCTGATAATATTTCAGTGGTGTTAGTATGTGTGCTGCGAAGAAAATATTATTCGCAAGGCATCTTTAATCTTTGTGAGTGAAACCTTCGGGGAAAGATTCTTTGCGCCTACACTTTCATCGCAAAACTTCCATACATTTTTGTAAATACATAGCATATAACATGATCTATAAATTTCTTCAGTGGGAATATTTTCTTAGATTTTTTTCAGTAATTAACAAAGCAATAAAGGTTTTCATTAAAATTTCAGTGTCGTTCCCGGTTGAAGAGAATCGGTGGCGGTAGGGAGGGAAGAACTGTTGACAGCAGTATTTCCGGATTGAATAGTGAATGAATGAAATAGATGTAATCTATTTTACTGCGCCTAACGAGCACATGATTTCCCGTCGTAGTATTTCATGTTTTAAGTTTTTTTTTTTCTTTTTTTTTTTTTTATTCACTTTCATATAACGGGTAGCTCGAGAAATGAATTGAATCAACTGCCGCGTTTCACCATTCTTGTATAGTGATCATGGGAACGTGCATTATTTTCGCACGCGTTCTTTGTTTTTATTCATCCTGTTAATTTGTTTTTCCCGAAGAGACAATACCCTGATTACACGGTGCATAATAACGGCAAAGAGTAGCTATTCTCCCTACCAACGCTCTTCAAATAGTTCATGTATACTGAATAATGCGTTGCACTCAGCAGTTGAGTTTCAAAGAGTCGACATACTTCTCTTCCTCTATTTTCAACTGCCTGCGGTGCAGGGTACCCTGGAATACTCAAATTACCTTGATGGAGGTGCCAATGTATAATTAAGCTGATGGAAGTGTATATACCTTGGAGTTCCACTGTCTTCTTCGCTTGAATGTCGGCAAGTGAGAGCTATGTAGTTGCATTGCTCTCACCGAGGCAAGATCGCGCACCGGTGCATTGATCGTTGCACAACAACAATCGTGAGTAACTCAACTCTCCATTCTCCGCGGTCGATCGACTTCCTCAATCGATATCGGGCATTGCGATCGAGATTGGATTGAAAACCAAATTCCGCATAGCTGTGGTTCGTATTGAATGGTGTTTGCTGCCTCATATTCATGCTTTCCAACATGCGGGTACATATGCCTCTTCACAATACGTGAACGGAGAGAATTTTCCTCGGTAAAAATTACCATATTGTCCTCTACCGGTGAGCCATACTTGCATTGAAGCGAATAGTCCCAGCAGAATCTCACGAAAGCCATACCGCCTCTGGAATAGATAAAGCTTATCGAATTCAACCATCGTATTTGATTCAGTCAAATTACACTGTTTGGAAATCAAAAACGGAAATTTTAGGCTTGTTTGAACGGAAGCCAAATCTGCCAGTATTTTTTTTTTTTTTTCTGAATCGAAACCGATTGCCGCGAACTATGGCCATCAATTTTATGACGAAAAGTGTAGAAAATTTATTCTGCTCACTATTTTCTTATACGTTTCTTCGCATTTTCATCTCTCGGGGGGCGAGTGATCATTGCAGCAGTTTACATGAAGCTGATTGGAAATGCCCGTAGTCTAGAGTTCAGGACTTCAGCTAATAAATTCTCTCATAGTATAGGATCAGAAAAATCTTGGAAGGAGATAAAGTCGAAGGTAGTTTAAACGACCGCGAAACCGGGCGATAAGGCTGGCAGACAAAGGGAGTTGAAAATTCCAACCTCGCCTTAGTAGGAATAGGTGCACGAGACTTAACATAAACAGTCGGCATTTAGATTTTTCAGCCCATATATCTCAAGATCCGGACCAAGCTGCGGCGTTTCGACTCTCGCACGACCCTCACTGGTACCGGGTAGGTATACTGCCAGAGTACACAATGCGCTTGGAAGGCATAGCTAATATTTGCACGTATGCAGTGTCTGGTTTTACGTAACATGGCCGCCTGATAGAATATTTATCAACGTAGCCCATTGCCCAGCTAGCGCCGGGTGAATGCCGTTTACCTTTCTGGCGAAGGGGACCAAGGCGCAGCACTGGACTTCCTATACACGCGTTAGCTGCCGAGCTTAACTTGTCGTTTGGTATCGGAGATTACAGCGACACCCCATAAGAACCGTAACAATGAGAATTTTTCTTAGGAACGAATTGAAAACCCCGGGCATCCTACTTACGTATAAATCTTGCATGGAACACCGAATAATTACCATTTCATAGCCACTGTTCAGCATTGCTAACATGACTTGTCTCTCGCTACTGCAGCACGACCGCCAAGTCGTGCCTATAGCTAAAGATATCTGCACTAGTCCTATTCTACTCCTTCAATTTGCAGTGCTCCTTGAATCAAAGTCGCATCATCCAACAGTACCATGTCATGTCGACCTGTTGAACTAAGTGAGGAGATGACGTTTCCAGAAGCACCCTGGAGCTATCACATGTCGCGTTCACTCGGTAGGTATATGGGTGTATAAGAAGAGCGTATGTTCATGTTCGTCAACGTGCGAATACTGGATTAATTTTGGTATATATTATAGTAACGGGTAGTAACTAACAAGGGGTGAAAAACTTACGACTGACTAAAGCAAACTTTTGCAGTTCCTAATTGAAAGTTTAACCAAGTTTTCAGTCACATAGATTTCCTCTCGACAGAAACATGGGAATGTGAACTCCTGCGCGCCAAAGCCAAAGACTGTTTCAAGCCCAACTCTAAAACTTGCGGATTTTGCGTAAAGCTGAATTATTGACTCGACTCGCGCTGCACGGTCTGCGAATACCAGCAGATGTCACCAATAGGCATCGCGCGGGTCTATATAGAATTGGATAGAAATTTTAAGACGCAAGCAAAGAACTTTTCTTATTTCCAACCCCCATTGCTCGGAGAAAATTTATGATATACTCTATAGATGCTTATTATAATATAATCCCTTCACGGGGTAGGGTTGGATGAAATTTTTATTTCAACTGCAACCCATGATTATTTTGCTAATTAGAGAAACCTTCTCACCAGTTTACTGCAGATGCTATAGTTCAAAAACTATACTCTGAGAAATACTTCGGTTAAAAAGCAGCCATTTTGATAACGGGCCAGGTTGCGCCTGCCACGCGCCACCGACTTGGCTGACACGGGGGCGCAACGCGTATAGTCACGATCGCAAAATTAAAAGTGAAACAAAATCGATCCGACGACATCGCGGGCATCAGAATACCGCCGTCGACGCAGGCGTATTTTGCCCCCAAGTACCTACCTACCAGCGACGGTTCGTTTCTAACAAGTCGTCGGTCGTCGCGACGGTGGTCGTTTGCTCACGACGTGCAGGGTGGAAGAGCGTGCACACGGCTTGCTCTCACACTTGCAAAACTGCATTCACCGCATAGATTAACCCATGCGCTCGCGTACCTACGGAGGCTGCAGATATTTACATTTTTTTTTTTTTTTTTTTTTTTTTTCAACCTGCAGCAAGTATTATATGTATATAGTGACACGGGAACAGGAATAATGGGACGCTAACAATCTACGTATTCATGAAGTTGTGCGCGTGAAAATTTTACAAACTTCGCATTCGCAAACGATTGTCTGCATAAGTAAGACCACCCTCTTTTTTTCACCCCCCCCCCCCTGCCCCTCTTTCTCTCTTTCTCTCTTTCATCGTCGCACGTAAATAACCGGAATCGAACCACACGCACGATGTGGGTGGGTGTCTTTTTCGCGGGTGAAATATGAGATCGCGAATACGCGATTCTTTTGTTAGCGTTAACGATTCACGGACGTTGCGTGCTGCGGCAAAGATTCGCGACTCAGCTGTGCGACGCTCGTTTCCTGCACGAGCTATACGCGACGCGATATCCTGAAGGCCGATATATACCTTATACTAGCCCTGGGCGAATCGTATATAGCTGAACGAGCGTATGGCGAGTTAATCTAGCACCGGTAGTCTCACAGAAGTCGACTTCACTACAGGGCATAACTCACGACCTGTACCTACACCAGCTATAGCCGATTAACGAGTAGCTCGCGCTGCTAACGCTTTGAATAACTAAAATTATTCCCGCAACTTAATGATCGACTTGATTTCGGTTGAAAAATGATGAATCGCAAGTTGGAAGCGAGATGTTCAACGCAACGGAGTCGAAAGTTAATCCATAAGCCTTGGACACAATTCTCAGTGTTATTAAAACGTTAGGTAAGACGTGTTAATTAATAACGATTTTGAGACGGTGGGAAATGCGGCCGTTGCCTATAAAATGATTGATACGTCGGGTAGATGGTTATCCCGACAAGGAATAATTAATATGTAAAGCACCGCATACCCACGGAAGCAACGGAAGCCGCCTGGGTCGGTTCAGCCAAGGGACTTGTCCCGTGGTATTTTTCCTCAGCTATTCCTTGTTCCTTTATCGTCCTCAGAGGCTCCGGTACCGTACAGAGTAGGTACATGACCCTCGGTCGTCTCACCATGCAAGCATGTCGATGTCACCTGTATTTGGCCAACTGATACCATAGCTCTTATACCGTGCGCCGTGAGGAACTCCTTCGAGAATAACGAAGGAGTTACGAAATACTCGAGCTACCAGCTTCACCCTCGTAATTCCTTCCCTTCTTATATTGCTTGTTATCCGGATTGTAGCGATTCGATTTCCACAAGGAACAGGATACTCGAGCCATCTTCTTCTGCCCTGCAGTATTCTGCGATCTATGATTAAAATACATACCTACTCCAGAGCCTCAACTGTCGTTATTTATCAAATGAATTGCATACAACCGTTCAATTCCATTGAGAATACATTTTATTATTCGTCGTCGACGTAGAAAAGTTAATTCAACTTTTCCGTCCTGATTTTGTCAAAGAACATGTATGGGAGATATTGGGGAACACACGTAGTTCTGATAATTTTAACGACTTTTTATAGGCACGATCGTAAAAGTTCTAAAATCATATAGGGAGCACGTTTTGGCATTTGGGTAGTCGTTTTCGAGCATTTTCAAGAGTGACGTATGTGACCCCCCAATTTCTTGTAAACACGGTTTCAGCCACACCGCTGTACCAATTTTGATGAAACTTGCAGGGTATTTTCTTCCTACCCCGAAGATGTACGAATTTCAGTGTAAACCCGATCCGACTTCCGGTTTGGAAACGGCATTAGCTATCTTTGTCAGTTTTGAAGACACTACATCGAGCTTTGGAATATAGTTTCATGATCACGAAATAGAATTTTGTGCCGATGCCGCAATTTCTCTGATTTGTTTTTACTGTTTCTGATATATTTCGGAAATGTTTTGGCACATATTTTGGACACATTTCCAAAATATTTCTGGAACATTACTAAAATGTTCCCCGAAATATCGGAAGCTGTTTATTATGAGCGGTAAGGTAAGTACGGTGTTGTGTGGTATTCAACTTATAAACACTCTGTGATCGATAAAACGCATTTTCAGGCACGATCGCACAGCGGAGTGCCTATTATAATACATTCGTCATCGCGAAAAACGTCGGATCGAAAAAAAAAAATTTCTTTCAACGCATAAATCTGTTTCAAC
Organism: Ametastegia equiseti; assembly: GCA_963989295.1. Lineage (NCBI taxonomy): Eukaryota > Metazoa > Arthropoda > Insecta > Hymenoptera > Tenthredinidae > Ametastegia > Ametastegia equiseti. Next base: position 12,068,267 of record OZ022389.1, on the reverse strand, counting down.
ACTCACGCAATCGATTTCTAGCATTTTCCAAAAAGTATGTGTGTGTATGTGCGTGTGTACGAGGAATTTTGTATCCTGAATTCCGGGCGAATGACTTGAGCAATTTGGATGAAATTTGGAGGGAAAATCAACCGTTTGATAAAGATGTTCTATCATCCTCTCGAAGACTCTTCCACGGCCGGTTACGTAATGGCGAGTGTTCAAACATTTGAATGAGTATTACGCCTATTTTGGGTATATGCCATAAATAAACGGATCAAGAAAAAGAAGAAGTATTACGCCTATTCTTAAGTCTGGGAAAACAGCTCAACCGATTTCAACTAAATTTTAGTGAAGTATCATTATCAGTTTGAATATTAAAAACCTGCGATCGCGCTTGATGCGAAAAAGGGAAGCTTTTTTGTTCATATCGCTAGTTTATATGACTTTGACGATGAGCTTAGATTTAGAACTGCACATGATATCAATTTTGGGTTTGATTAACCCTCACGTGACCACCAAGGGAAAGTTTTACCCAAGCCTCATTTTAGGTAAAAAATATTTAACAAATGCATTACTTACGATTTTTTCAGCGGAAAGATGCATTTTTCGCACTCATATCTTCCGGATAAATCCGCATTCATTTCTACTCCAAAATCGATCCCCTTCGCATGTCGAAATAAATAGCTATTTTCAAACGTGCAGTAGGCCACTTTTATTTTCCTGGAACTACCACATGTGACGAGTATTCCAGTTAAAATTTGACTTGAAATTATTGAAATTCACAAAGTCATCATTTTTTGACAAATTTACCTATTCACGATTTATTAATTTTTGTATTTTTGAGTATGTTGTGATTTGAATTTTGACATAATAACTTTCCACACATATTTTCAAATGTTCAGAGTATTTTCAGTCTTTTTTTGTTTGTTTTCCTTATCTCGATCTGACTGATAGTTCTCACAAAGTAACCATTTCGAACTAGGCTGGGTAAATTTCACCCAGTGTGATCACTAAGTTATTTACCAGAGGTATGTGACCATAAAAGATTAAAAGATGAACATGTAGAGCACAAAAAATGAATCCGGCCAGTGCTCTTTTATGATTCGTGATAGTAACATGAAAAAATATTCATTTTCTCTGTATAAGCAAATTCTCACACTTATAGTTTGAGAACTCGAAAGAAGATCGACAACGCAAGTTTTCTGTCCTGTAAGCTTGAACGGAAAATTAATTAAATCCAGAATTCACGATTATTGGAATGTAATTTTGGTAAGCGATGTGAGAGCGTCAGCGGTCTTTTCCGTGTGGTGAAATCATGCGGTCGAGCTATTCTTTCGCGCTCGGATTCATCATCCAGACGCAGCGAGGCGCTGATATATATTAAGTAATTACTTTAATTGCTGCAAGCGTTTACCTTTTTCAAGAAAAAGAAAAATGTCCGAGGTAATTAAGCGGTTATCTACGTAGTGGCGCGCGACGCCGTCAGATCATCCGAGAGCCAAAGCGTCGTTTATATATTTACTTTTAATTCCTGCACCATTTTCACAAGGGCTAAATCCAATTTTATATAGCTTCATTAAGATAATTAGCTGACATTGCAAAAGTTTTAATTACGTTTCAGATCCTGCGTCAACAAAACTCTAAATAATTTTGACCGCAAATTAGAACGTGGTCTGCAGCAGCTTCTGAATTGCGGCGTGTAAGTACCACAGTAATTCCAAACTGGTGATGAATCTAAATTTTATTTTCTAGTTCTACCAACTTCCGTCACGACATAAATTTCAAAAGACTCACATAGTCAGAACTCTCGCCGTCTAAGCTGACAATTTTCATAATCCTACGTGCTAAGCTGTGGAGACAGAAGGTAGTTTCTTCCGTCTACAGCTAGGATAATTAGTGATGGAGCAAGGTTTGACGTAACAAATGTGACCTCGGGTGACGAGCGGTACCGCGGTTGGTCCATTTACCTTAGTTTTTGAAATAACCACTTCTAAATTATACTACACGTGCTGGAAGAGAGAAGGATAAGACGGTCGGATCCACGTCCCTGTTATTACAACGTATTACTATAATAACTCGTGGTATAATTAAAAGTGGACGCATTTATCCGGCATTCTGAGCGAGTAGAAACGACTGAGTTCACTAAATTTTGGTTCTAAACCATGAAGCGTGTATGGCAAAGTGGAAATGCTCGCCTATACTAATCCTCAACTGAATTACTCATCTCCCTTAACTACCACTCGCCAAATTAGAGACGATTTGTGTTATTGATTAGTCCGAATAACCAATTGGTCCGGCTTCCGCTAGTTGACTAATGTTTGCTCGTTTCTGCGCAAATGCCCTTGCCGAAATTAGAGTTCTGTGTCGTCGACTTGCCCAGGTCCTCCGAGATTCATTGTACCTTTTTATTGGTATCTCGATTCGAATAAATTCTTCTCTTTATTTGATCAAGGAAAAAAATCGTCGAAATTTCTTTTATTTTATTTCTTCAGATTAAGTTCAACCAGAATCAATTCAAATATTATGCCTATCACATAACATATACTCACAAAAATTCATCACAATCACGGCAATCTCCTGGGTTCACATGCAGTATGAGTTGACATAATATTATAAATATTTAAACCCTCCGTAGTCACATCTCTGTATAATAATCACGTGGTAGTCACACCGGATCAAATTGACGCGACTGATTTTCAATCGGTGGCCGTACAAAAAGTATCCGACTGATTTTTTGTCTCAAAAAAATCATGGAACGCACTTTGAACATTGTAAAATACATGCCAGAAATGAATTTCACAGAAATTAGATGTCAATCTGTCTGAAAAATTTTCAAAGATGAATGTGAAATGTGAAAAATTCGAACTTTTTCATTTTTGGATTATTTCCAACAAAATTTCAGAGCGATACTCACAAGATATAGTACTTTGATGGAGAAAAAAAAAATTGCTCGTTAGTGGAAGTTCCAGAAAAAGTATTCATTTTGACATTTGGAGTCGAGTTTCTATTTTGGAGTTGCAACAAATTGCATTACGCACTGTACTGTAGGCAGAACCCCATCTGAATGAAGACCCCATAGAGATATTCAGCCCCAAAGTTGGAAGGTTAGTCCAATTGACCCACGGTGAGTACGGAGGGTAACGGATCCTAATCCCAGTAAAGAATTATCTATCAAACTACTTCGACCAAATTATACAATAAAAATTTAAACTAGAAGATGAAATTCAACATTGCTGGACTCTGAATGTGCTCAATATTACGGCTGCGTTTGGCGGCAACTGCAAACTACTTGGTGGGTTGCGGTTGCAGAAAGGGATTTTTTACTGTGTGGCCGAGTCGATTTCCTTTCCTTTCGGGTCCGGAGCGGTAATCACTTAACAGCTTGGTGGTGTCGTAAACTACATCAGCTGAGACGTTACTGCGTCGTTCGTTGAGAATGCGAGGGAACGCGTAGAAAACACCAAGAAACAGGAGAATAACAATAAAAGAATATGAGCCAACCGAGTTTTGGAGGTTCAGAGGGTGAAATTCCCGAGTATTATGAGGTGGGCTGCAGATTGTGTGTGTGTATGTGTGTGCGTCCTGCAGGAAGAGAGGGCCAGGATTCAACGACGCATAAGAAAATAGCTGGCTCTGAGTATCCGAAAAAGACGCAAAATCGCGAGAACATGAGCTTTCTATTTCCATTTACCCCAACACAAACTTTTTTCCATTTCGAAAGCAGAAATTTTTTTTTTCTTTTTTCACCCCCCAAGCGACAGATAATCACACGTCAAGGCGGACAGCTAATACCACACCGACACCGGTACGTTCTCGGACAACCCGTTAACACCGTATCACTCTGTCGTTGATGGGATAATCGATACGTTATAAACGCGGGTATGACGTGGCTATGCATATATGTTGATCGTAACGTTGTGATGTAAATGATGGTAAACCTCCGGGTGAACAATAAATTACATAGGCCGTCACTGACGAAATGAATTTATTTTTGAATCGCATTATCTACTGTTGCAGTGTTCAATTTCGTATTATAGAGTTTACAGATGAGTTTTAAAAGGCACGACTTTTCCCGTGGTAAAAAGGTACGGGCACCTCATTTAGGATTATGGTCACACTTCCGGATAACACCGACCTTTTTTTTTTTGACGGAATAATAAATTATCGCACGACACCTCGTATGAATATTCAAATTCTCGATGAATAATTTCCGCTATCTCGACAAAGACGATATTCCCACGTATAACGTGGATGATAAGATTGGAAATTTACGATAACCAGGGACCCTCATCTTTCTCTAACCCGAGAATATAAATAAACGAAATCTCGCCTCCCTTTTACGGTGGACTACGAGAGAATCCGAATCGCGCGAAAGCGTTGATACGCTCGTATTATTATACCTGTATATAGTGGATTGGGACAATATGTATACATGGTGAATATCGCAAGGAAGATGAGTTTATGGTATAAAAAGGACTATCCTATCCACTGGCCCGCATTACAGCCAGATTTCACCACGAACCGTCGACTCCATCTACTTCTGCCCTTCACGGCTAAGTAGAATAGAATGAAATTCGCTTATGTCGGGTATAATGTAATCAGGATGCGGTCTTCATCCCTCCAGCAAACATATATTTGATAAAACGTGAGACTCTCTACTGTCTTTTCTAGTCGATACGTATGTTTCGTCAGGATTGCTACCCTTCGTACGAAATTTGTATTATTGATTTTGTCCGCGGGATAAAATGCGGCCTGCACTCGTAGTAGCTGCTGCAACTAGTTGCACCGAAAAATTGAAGGTAAAACTTTGAACGGACATGATTGCAGTGAAACTAGGTTAAACCGACCAATGCATTGGTCGTTACTTTTCGAGAGCTTCCGCATTGTGAATATTTGAAAGTTTTTACGCGATTCCGAGTATTCGAATATGTCGAAAATTCTGTTATAAAGTTACACAGCCACGAAACACACATAGATCTGGACATATACGTCATATATAGTGAACACGTTTCTCGAATATGACGGGAATTATCGGGAAATAAACGGAAAACAAAACGAAACGAAAAAAAAAAAAAAAAACACAAAAAAAAAAAAACAACAACAAAACCGACTACCTAAGCCTGACTCGAGTGACACGTTAAAATTGTTGGAAATTTTAACCTTTTCGTAATTATACGCAGGCACGCTTTTACCCCCGGTCGCAATAGCGTGCCGCTGGTATTTCGAGAACCTTTTCCGCGGCCACAAAGTCACCGCAAAAACGCACGTCACGCGGAATGAAACCTACGAGAAAAGTTAAGCGATTTTCGCATCTCTTTGTTCCTCGAAATTGGCAACATTTACTTTTTGTATCACGTCAGCAACGGGAGAAATAACCGGGGGGAGGGGGGGGGGGGGGGGGGGAAGAGAGAAAAACCATGAGTCAACCGAACTTGTTATTACCAGCATCAGAAAAGATAAGGATTGGTAAGCGCCCTCGCAAAGTTTCATCATCTGAGGTGAATAAGTTGCCACGGACTGCCCCAGGCTATGACTTGCTTTCCATTTCGACCCACTCACCCACTGCTTCATTCACCCCTTCCGTTGCTCCGGGATATTTCCTATGATGTGCGGTTCATTTTGCTGTATGGAGCTTTTGTCTCTGGACTCCACGTTGAGTGAGGCTGCAGTAAGAGTTATCCGCAAGAAATTGCACGTCTTCCTTTATCAGAACATAACGTTCAACCAGGTACTAGAAATTCTCGAATTAAATGATTCGTATACATTTCGAGCGAATGGATTGCTTATTAATATTATAAGTTGACCGTAAATTTCACGTTGATTTGAATTAAGTTAACTTTCATGAAAATTTGTTTTACTTACTTATTACAAAAACGCGATAATCATTTTACGCGATCGACCTTTTCAATCACGAGAAATCACAGGATTGAGGAGATAGAATACAGACTCCTTGGTGATCAATCGGGGGAGTGTAATGCAAACGGGGCGGGATTGGAACTCCGAATTTCAAAGGCTGTGAAATCGATCGAAGTTCCGAATTATTTTAATATCGACTCACAGTTTTTGGAATCCAAATAAATTCGGAATTTTGACCGTTCGGAACTTTGGGATTCGTGATGAACACGGTTTGCGTACACACATACGTATGTATATTTGTAGGTGTACGTGTATCAAGTAAGAATATTTGGTGGAGGTAAGTCACCCGGAAGTCAGAAGTAGCGAGGATCTGCGGGTTCACGCGCCCAATGATTGCTCTCATAAATAAAGATTTGCCGAATTTGGCCGGCTTCAATATATAACAGTGTGCCCTGCAAGGCCCGGAGCCCCGCGGGCATATAAATACCCAGATTTATTAAGTGGTTAGGGCTGCGTTTTTTACTCTCTCAAGTGGCGTTACTGCGGCTAGAAGTAAATTTATTATATTACCGCTATCTCGGAACTGGGTCAAGAAGGATTTTCCCTAATGGGAGAATTGCTTGCAGAATTTATTTGACGTTCTCCAAAATGCGAATGTCGTCGTAAGGTGTGCAATATTGATACTTATTTCCGAACAGAGTAGCTTATATCATTTTCAAACTTTATTTGAATCGACTTGAACGATTCCCAAACAAATTAAGATTATGAAAAAAAAGTTATCGATCTATTTTTGTATTCTGAAATAATCTTTATATAAAAGAAACTTGCTCACTCTCATCACGCTTCACCTATAATTACACATAGCGCGGAAAGATTCTTGAATCGGAGGATATTTTGATGGATTGTAAGTAATTAGGACATATGACAATTATTACAGCTGTTTGAGCAATAGTTTGCGAGAAATACGTAACCCTCATGAAATTTATTACAACAAATGTAGGATGGCTTTGCGGCCTGGCGAATTCATCTGTCACCTAAGAATTTAACGCGTATCAACGCAAGCCGCAGCGGTTCGGGTTTTCGGTAAAATAAAGGAGGCTGTCCCGCAGATTTATTTGAAAGGGAATGCCATTTGATTAGTCTGGGTTGGCCTTTGTGGTGGCCACTAAAACAAGAGATGACATCTCCGACCACGAGTCTGACAGCAACAACACAAATCTGGACCCTGGTAAGCAACGGGATTATTTTAAGAATGAGAACTGTTTCGTCGCTTTAATAGCGAAGGGGATATTAGCCGCATCTAATACCATGACCGCAAAATGTCATTAATTTCGAGAAAACACTGAAGCTATGCTTGAAATAAAGTCAACGATTTACCAATCGGATATTTCTTGGTCACTATTCTCACTATAACTCTGTATCTAAATTGTTTAAGGCAATAAGAATTTTTCTCTTCGCGGTGGCAATTCAATGAAAAATCAATTCTCTCTATGGGATAGGATATATTCTATTTACTCGCGCGTTGTAAAGAGCTGCAGAGATGAAAGTTACCTGTGTACCTGTTCGAGCTCGCTCCGAATGAAATATTTTGGTAAGCAAGGGCCGCTGCTATGCACTTCGCGGGGTAAGATTAATTATTGCAGAGTATTATCTTTCGCAACGATTCTTCTTTTGTCTTTTAATTCATCTATCCAACTGTCTTCCACGAATCTCGGTTTTTTTTTTTTTTTTTTTTTTTGCTCTTCCATTGCTGAGTTGGTGATTACGTTCAGCTGAACGCGGTTTTTTTGTGGCTTCGTGGTAGTGGAAATATCGTAAATTTCGTAAATAAGCCCGGACAAAAAAATACCAACCTAACGGATCTGCCTTTAATTTTCGGTCATCGGGTCGCTTCAGGATGGGGTAGCAGAGCCTCAGTAGTCCATGATCACAAAGTCGCGCAGAGCATCAAGAACACGTGGTTGTCGGGGTGAAATGCAAAACAAGTAGAAACGGATAAGTTGTGATGGCACAAGTGCTGAGCCATATATATAGCCACAGAAAACCGAAGAGCAAACGAGCAAGAGGACAAACTTGACAGCATTTTATGTGCAGTAAACGATCGAGGAGCAAGAGACGCCTCGGATCTTAAGGCTTGACGATGGCGTTGCGACGCCATTTACTACGTTGAGGTCGCACCACTTCGAACTCCGGCTTTTCAGTACTAGGTGAAGTAGGTACATATCTCTGAGACGAACTTGACGTGAGAATGGACTCGACGATATATATTGAATCTAGGGTTTTTTTAACTTTCCACTTCGCAAAATGAAGAATTTCCGTCTTATTTAATCCACAAACGTTTTGGGTTCTAGAGAATCAACTCCGATTGTTTCTGCATGTGGGATCAGTTTTCGGTTCACTACTTCAAAAACAAGCGGGTCAAGTGGCAAACCACAATGGGCCAGCCCTGAAACATCTCCCGCAGATGTTCCAACTTCAAACAATTCAACACTAGGTACTGAATTGATCCACTTCAAAATTCAGCCATGTCTACGGAACGAATTCTAACGATAAAGATAAATATCATCAACATCCTTTGATTCGTTCTCGAGTTTTGACATTTGCTCGATTGCTCAAAAACTATTCAACCGATTGAATCCAAAATCTAATCAGTTCTGCCAATAAGGTACCTACGAAAGACCACACCAATTGAGACCAAAATCATCGAAATCCGTCGATTCGTCTTCGAGATGTCGTCAGACGTAAAATTGATTACTCACGTACACCCAGATGTCCATCGGAAAATGGTTGGAGAATATTCTTTGGACCCCCAAATGTGGAGTAAACCCCACTTTTTATTTTCGGGGTGATTATTATAACTTCATATTTTTGAAAAGCGGCGCGTTGAAAAAAAGTTTTTGATGTGATTGGATTTTCTAATTGAAATCAATTTCGTAGTTTCTGCGTTGCGAGAAGAATTCATTTATTTCGAGCTCGCGTAAAGCTTGAAGCCTAAAACTGCGAGTTTTTTGTGGATCGCCGATTACTAAGAGACTCGCGTTTCCAATTCTCTACATTGAAGATGTGGAATCCAAGATGATTTTCCAAAGATTGAATGGTTTGCCCAAGAATGGGCATGCATAAGATTTCTAGTTCAGTGCAAGCCGAAATTTGAAATTTATAAGAACCCATTTCAAATAGCAGATATCAAAATGCGAAATTATTATGAATTCTACACGTTTTATTATTTATTTTCAAAAAATTGAACTTTTTAGTCTAGGAATATGAATATACAATATGGGTGATCGATGATCTGCTGATTGTTCTCTGTTTATTCTGCCTAACTATAGAGCGATCGATATACTTCTCTGCAAGGATCATCCGGCTGTACCGCGAGTGTGAACGGAGCTTCGTAAAAGTAGTAGAGACAAGCGTGGGGCTATGATGTAGCTGAATTATTTTTAAACTCAACGCGGTCCCTTGGTGGTTAATATGTAAACATGGCGGGGTGACTTATAAATATACAACATTTATGACGTGAAGCGTAAGTTTTATTAGCTGTTTCGCTTAATGGGTTCTAGACTTTACTATCGGCGGCTACTTGCTCGTTATACCAAAGATGACAGGAATATTTAAACACCTAGCCGCCACGTTAGTACTTTGCACTCATATCGACGTCCCGAAAGAAATATCTCTTCTATATAAAGACGCCTTTTCTTTTTTTTTATTCTTTTTTTTTTCTTTGAACTGTCTCAAGCAATACTTGAGACGTACGATTGTCTTATCGTAAAATTGTAATGCTGCGATTCACGCCAAGCGCCACATCTCGAGTGAATAAATTTGTGTATTTATTCACGTAAAAGCTAGATTATTGACAGAAAAATATCGCAAGCACCTAGCAAACAACATTATTCAACATATGTATCTTTATGAGAGAGAAAAATTTATCAAAAAATTGCAGAAGTTGCCTAGAACAATCGTCGATTTTTTATCTTCGACCTTTCCTGCCTTCAACCGCCTTGAGACGAGAAATCATGCATTGCTATTCATTTTATTTCGAGAACGCCAACTTGACGGAAGTACACGACTTCATACAAATTTCATGCCCATTAGATACGGAAAATTTTATGGCGATACGACTGCATGGCCACGTATGTCGTTGCAATATGCTGCTATCACCGACTCAACCGTGACCAATATATCAGATAATACCAGCAATAACAATAGCTCTGATAGCTCGGAGCATTTCGAAGTATGCAACCTGTACATAAGACATGGCTGCTTAGCCATGTGTACCAATGTATCGGTCTACACGTACTCAAACAACATCGTGATCGGTGTAATGATTACGTCCGTTAAACGGCGTAATATCAACCGATGACAACATCTTTCTATACAAGACGAAATTTTTCGTAAAAATTTCTCATATCAGACGGCAGGGATAGAAAGCACCGATTACTTCCATACATGAATGGCTTACATGATCATTTGAAACGTCATGGTCAATGGAATTACAGTTGTAATTACGATTGGTACAACGCTGTCAGATAGCTGTTATGAAAACTTGAACAGTCGCTGAAGCATGGTTGGGAACTCATAATTCGTTGATGGACAAAATTTCGATTTCACGTTCGAAATATACTCACAATCAGTGAAAGACCCGATACTCGCAAAATTCCAAGAATGGAACACTGCTGCAAGTTTGAAGATTTGTGAATGCCAGGGCATAAATCTGACTTACAGTTTTGATCAGACTTGATCCTGGTCCAGTGAAAGAGGTTCGATCGTAAATATGGGATTGAATTACCCAGTATTTGGGATCCATTACTTGGTAGCATTACGAATTGGTTGGCCTAGATTCGAGACGGTGTGCTCAGCTTAATGCTTGTGTACCCATCAAGTGTAACGTATGTGTATACGCCTCCAGAGGCACACGTGGACGCGTGGTTTGAGCTTAGCCAAGTTATGAACTCTGTGCATGAGCTGATGCTGCATGTGGGGTGAGGGTGCGTTCAGGACTCTGATTGTGCAGGTTTCCATTGACTCCAACAATGCAATCATTGAAACTTGAAAAATGAGTTTTCACGTCCAATTAACTGGCAATCAAGTTGAATTGAGCTACGAAAAAAAGTCATGGCTTATTCATATATATCATGATTGAATCAGCCTTCGACTCGTTACTTCATTGGAATAATCGGTGGTAGTTATACGACAGCAGCCCTAACCGCAACCTTAGCATTTGATGGTGAATTGTTCGCAAAGCAAACGTGTCGCCAACGTTGCAGCAGCTAGCGCGTGTACGCCAACTGACGCCGACCGCCCACAGGCGAAGGTAGGTATATAGTAGGGGAACCCCCGAGCTGGTATCTACGGATCCGTTCGTGGCATACCCCTGCGCGCAAAACCCTAATTACTCCATGATTGAGCACCTGCCTGCTGTCTTGCGCTTTGCGCGCACATTTCTCATCCTCGAAACTAACGCGCTTGGCTCCGTAATAAACCCATATTTCGCCGGCTCGTCAAACGATACAAATTACGCCAAGAACTTTGGCGCCAAAATTGTTTTCCGCTGAATTCCACAATCGCAAAATTAACCGTAAGAAATACTTTTCATTTTAATTGCCATCGCCTTACGTGATCACAGAAGCTTTGTCGTGCTAAACTTTGAAAGAAAGTGAAAACAGAGAAAACAGTCACACCTTTGCAAGAAATTCATTGTCGTAGGCTACCCGGGTAACACGATTTCTATAAAAAAAAAAAAAAAACTTTTCCAACTCCGCGGTAACTTTGAACGAATTATTGCTGAAGTGCAACAACGAGTTTTCATTAATATTCTGGCGATGAAGGTTTGATTGAGTAATACAATGCCACAGCGTTTACATGGAGTAATTTACCCCATCGCACCGTCCCGCAAAGTATATTCGCTATTTACTAACAGCTGTGCAGAGCGAGATATGGGATTAAAAACAATGCATGTCCGAATTGTTATACACAGGCCTTTAGTACGAGTACAATGAAAGGACAGTCATGAATATGTATTACGTGGCACGTGCAACGCATGTGTGGAATACGCGGCTTTTGAGGCCGGCCGGAGGCCATAGCGCCGTTTCAGTCGCTCCCGAAAGCTTTTCATGCGGTTTCTTCGTTTGTTATTCTCCGCACTCTTTTCAATCCTTCACCAACAACATCTCTCTCACTTTTTTCACTATTTGAACAATGGAAAAAGTGCAGATTTGCAGTTCATAATTCTTCTACCGCGTCCACTTTCTGACGCTCAGAACACGAATGAGCGTTATGTCGTTTTCTCTATACGAACATTATTTCGCTGTTGACCTTGCGAATGAACTAAACCCTGTCCTACAACATGTCTTATTTGGGTATTCAATCATTCAAGGGAAATTCCACTCCATAAATATATCGCTGTACATTCAAGGGGAAAAAGAGTGAAAACCGAACAGGGTAAGACAAAGCGAAAGCTCTCGTAAGACCAGTCCGATAAAAATTGTGAAAACTTTAGTGGTACCGCCCATCGAGTTCAGCCGGAATCAACTCCCCTTGGCCTCTCCAATTTCACAGCCGTTTGCTACAGCGTTAACCGCATTTTGTAGTGGTTTTCCACTAATACAGAATTACTTTTCATCACAGACAAAGGGTAGTTCAGGCCACGCTCCATGCTTGGCGCTACCAACACTGAAATCACCAGTTTCTCCAGTATCTTATTAAACCTTAATGAGAACAAACAAGCCACGCAATAATAGATGTAGTGTCTCTTGCATCTGTCACTGCGATAGAGGAAGTATAAGACAAACATAAACTATATATGTACACTTGCCAAACCTATTTGGTTTTCTCACCAAGTTTGTAATAAGCAAGTACTTACCTAAGGCTTACCCTACAGACCCGTTATGTCCACAAACGAAACAAGGTTGAAAACCACCCAGGACCAACCAAGATATCGTACCTCATTCGGAACAACATCTTTTCGGATCACGAGAAAGTATGCCATGTACGAGATGCCGGCTTATCGATAGATTCGGTATGGATAGGATTTCGCCTTGTACCGAAATAGAAAAGCTTTGCTATTCGGCCACTGTGTTGAGATGTCTACGGTGATTTTTGCGGTGTCAAAGCCTACGGTACTGGTTTTTCGAAGCCTGGGTGTGCCTTTGATTTAGAGAGATTGGTATTCCCGCAACGGATCAGCCGGTGGCAAGGAATGATGAGACGTGTCGTCGAGACAGGACTCGCTCACCGCAGGATTTCTCCTCGCGATTGGAGGAGCGCCTGGGATTCGGCAAATCCTGATAACATGGCGGCGCACGGGTGAAATTGACTTCCGGTCCTCAGGGGGTCGCCGGGGCGACGTTGGGACAACGGCAGTCTAACAATCGTCGAGTAGAGGAAACTCGGATTTAAGCATAGGAAGGGTAGCTTGGACTGCTCGTTTACCCACAGGCAGGTCCCTTCCTGCTACGTTCGCATTCCTCTTTATTGATATAAATGAGGGAAGAATGATTGCCCGATTTGTGTAAGAAACTCATCAATAACGTCCCGTGTACTGTCTTCGCCTGGCGCGCGACGAATCGAAACAAATGTCTTTCTTGGCACATTTGTTTACCTTAACGGAGAGAATCCGTTGAATTGATACCTACTGCCAATCCGGTTGAATTCAGACCAAGAAACTTCAACTGCATCGAATGTCAGATGAGTTGAATTCATTTGCAGTAACGATCGTCAGGTTTGCAGTTGGCTCAACATCACGACGTTATTCTCGTTTAGAAAATTAGAACACTTTTTATCCGTCACCTTGCACCGCTGCAGGCTCGAAGTGAGAACTACCATACGCAAGAACGGTTAACAGGGGCGCTGAATATTCAGCACAAATAGAGTCAGCGATTAAAATAATTACATAAATTATGACGGTAATCAATTTTGACTCAGGACAAAAGTAATTTTTCCTAAAATTTGCTAAGAACGATTCCTACCATTAGATCAAAAATTTTACTGATGATACTGAGCCTGCTGGATTTAAATTTGGAAAAGGGAGATGATGATAGAAACTTAATCCTTCCTGGGGGTTGGAGTGGCAGTGGAGATGAGGGTGGGCAACATGGAGATAGCTAGCCTGGTTATCCTGGCTAGTCGGGGAAGGTAGGTGATTGGACTGAGCTTGAACTGTCCGTCGGGGTAAGTCTCGGATGAGATAGTATGTACGTACTCACTGGTATACTAGGTGGCCGGTATTACTCCCACGATATTAACACTATTAATAATTCTGAGTTGGCCGTTACGTCCGTTTAGACGTGGATTTATTGATCCAAGTTTACCACCTCCGTACAATATCTGCCTCCCCGTATACGTTAAGCTGATACTATACGGTATACAGGGTGCCTGGATTTCGACTCGAGTGCAAATCGCTTTCGCATTATTGATGGTATTCACATAAATAGGTGATCTACCGGATATGAGACGCGGGGATTTCCTCGGAGCGAGGCCCTTCTAAATTTATACCTTCAGCCCGTTGAATATATAGAGGTTAAATCAGAACACTTGTCGTTATATTGTATCTAGGAAAGTGGAAACCCTCAATTCAGAGATACAATTTTAACCTCGTAAAATACGATCACCGTTGCGTCAATTCCGAGCAAACTTACCCAAACCGTTTCGCCAGTATAAGTACAGTTAGTTTATACGACGTAAATAACGAAAGTCAATTAATGCTCCTCTTTGGTCGTATTTAGAAACTCTATTCGAGTTAACTCTAACGCGTCTCATACTTTTATTTCGCCAAAGAACAGCAGAGGATAAAACATACTTGACTCCGCTTGAGTGTAGTTTTCAAATGCAACTTTTGCATACTTACTGTAAATATATAGAGTTACGCGTGATGTAGTTCTTACCCGATAATTATTCCAAAAAATTTGGATGACTTAACTTTTTCGAATATCAAAAAGCTGTCGAAAGATTTCTTCTTAACACCCTTTAGAACCGCACTGGCTAGACCATAAACATAGAATCCTGCAGACCAAAGGTGGCGGCTGGTTCTAACTCAAGTTACAAGGCTCGGGGTCGTTCATGCGCGCATACGCCAGTCCGCTTGACGGAGTGGAGGTTATATCGGCGAGGTGTTGCCAACTAGTACTTGCATGAGATATGTCTGCCTCCAATTTCACCCTCATACTTCATCGTACATATACATACGTATGCATGTATACTGTCGAGTCTTCGTATATGCCCTGTGCCCAGAATCATGAACTTGGTGACGACTTGGTAGGCAGAAAAGCCAGTGATACTGTCAAATTCTAGGCAGTCCACTGTGCAGTTTGACAGTCTCAAGATTACTCGACCTGGAGAACAAAACATGACACAGCCGCATGGTTTTCCATTTTACACCATGGTATTATAGCTACGGTGTCTATAGCCATGACTTTATGGACGCGATGTGTTACAGGTTGTAACGTTGGCTGCACTGAGAATGTAAACTACTGCGGCTGTCGTACACTAGACCCTATAGCTATTATGCAGAAGGGCTAATAAATTTTTAACAAGCTTCACCTTTTCTGTTCCTTATGTTGAATTGCTCTTTCAAGGGGCATCTGGGTAACAATAACCGCCTCATGAGTCGTAAGATCCAGTCGGTACGTTAAGACATCAACGAAGACGGTCATTTCAATCTTCTCATGGCGTTTCTCACTAATCATGCAATACGGTCATCGAGCTCTGCACGAAGCAATGTATGTCCATGATCCTTTCAGAAGTTCGCTGAGTGCGGACTACCATTTTCTGATATTTGTTTCAATTTGTGTTCCAATACCTTGTCTATATAGATGTCACGGGATTTGGGAAATGTATATCTATGAGTTGATAGTTTATCAAATAATGATTCGAAGTGATTTTCCGAGATTTTTTTATCTCTTCGCTCTACTTGATTTCCACATCTGAACTCGGAAGACATACAGTCGAGGGTATTAAATTCACTTGAACCGACGTGAAGAATGAGTTTTCATAAAAATGCTGGCGGTATTTTTCATTCACATTTCAGTGTACATGGTGTAAGAGTTATGTTTATGGAGTCAAGTTCCGCGTTTTACTCGCCGTTATTTAACAATTTTAGCATAAACGTAGTGGTGGTATCCACGCGTTTCTATGAACTCATAAAACTGTTGAATAGCGCCATATTGCATACCTCTGACACCCTTCTCTCTACACATGCGAGTGTTGGGACACAGGGAAGTGTATACATGAAAGTATCAAGGTGTCTATGTATCAGTGAAATTCTATACAAGTATGGTTCAGTGGACGCGTATTTCAACGCGCGATATCTTTGGTAGCTCTTGCTACCTTCTTATCTTACCGATGCTATCAACTTCACCATCTTAACGCCCTCGTTAAACTCCCTGAAAAGGTATGAGAGACCAGGCGAGGGAAAAATTGCAGGTACATTCAAAGCCCAAAGACAAAATGATTTGTTAGTCAGCGCAAGTATAGTTATACCAACCAATTAGCTTGTAAGCATGCTCTGAAGGTGTAGGTTTTGGCTTCCGTAAATTTGATATTTTTCTCTTCGAAACCCGAGTGATGAAGAACGCCCGTACCCGTGGAAAAATTCTTGTACGTCAAGTCGCGGCATCGGGTACGTTGATTAAAGGAATGTACGTCAGAGCTCTACGATACCCGGTTTCAAGATAGCTGTACCCTCCAGCCAAAGACATGTTACTGGAGACAGGCAGTCGAGGCAATTTTCTACGAACCATCCACTGGAAGACTCAACTCACTGTACCCAATTGAAGAGCAGCCAATCCCCCTCAGTGCCACGCGCAGGTCTTGCTCGGTAGGTAGGTATATCTGCACGTATAGGACATAAGCAAACGTTGTATGTGTCTGTATGTACACATGCATATTTTATCAGGTATCCTTGGCACATGTGCAGGGCTCGCCATGCAGGATAATCAACCACGACTTTCGTCGGAGAAGTTTCCAATCCATTCGGATATATCCATTCATTTAACGAACCAATCCGAATAACCATCGAACTCCAAAGTTAGCTGTGACCACGGTGTCCTAAAAATATATTGAATCTTTGCCGTCGAATGACGATGATGAGACGAGCTCAATGACGCGGCGAGCTTTGTACCTGTACGGTAATTGAGTCAGTAATTTCTATGAACATCGACAGCTCGTGAGCACTCTAATTGGAATTATTTATTACTTAAACTTTGGTTTAGGATTGGCCTCGGCCAAACAAGCTGGTGAACCTGAAACATTCAGTCTCCCCAGTGAATCCGTCCAACAATTTAGAACCAATATCAACATTTAATTGTATTCAAAGGACACATTTTATAACGTAAGTCGAGGAATTCGGGCATCAGCTTTGAGGAGCAAGTGGATCACTTCATTTATTACTAGACCGTATCTCGTTGAAGGCGATGCGTAGTGAATGTAATTTTATTCAGAACACATCATTCAATGATTATCAGTTAGACATATTTTCATAAAGTAAAGAGGAATTCGGAATCTCCTACGCCGGAACGAACGGTCCTGAGAGTTGACGTTACGAATTTGAAGTTCCTCTTCGCGTGAATCTAGAAACGTAGCAAAGTGCACGTTCAAGGATAATTTCAATGGTAAAGGGTAGGTAACTACATTTCTCGGGAATTCAATTTCTACGAAAAGCTTCAAGCGCTTTATCGAGAAGGCAGCTACTTAGAATTATACCGGGCACAGCCATTAGTTCTCGCTGGCTTTTTATGATTTAGTCGTTTCGGTATGCCCAGAATTTGAAAGTGAGTGCTCTATTTCAGTGAGCGGCTGCTCCGCGGGGTTCACGACTCTGGATGGTAGATGGGTGGATGGGTGGTTGGGTGGATGAGTTGGTGGTGGGCTCTGGGTTCTGGGTTCTGGGCTCTGGGCTCTGGGGCAAAATTAACGTGTCCTACGGTGGCGCTGTGTGTCCGAATGTAAATCAGGCAAGCGTATACGTGATGGGAATTGCCTAGTGGCATCAGCTTTGTTATTTCTTTGCTAAAATGAAATTTAATATGGATAGAATTTTTTAGGTGACGCGCTTCAATCTCCTTGCTTGTCCAGGGGCGTTTGTCTGCCCTTTGGCGAGTGCAGCGACAGCGATCCGCAAAGACCTAACAGGGGTGAAAGGCTGACCAGATATCAGCTTTTATCCCCTCCACAACGCTTAGTCCTACAGTTTCGAGGGAGACGAGGAAAGGAAATTGCGTTTGGACCAGCTTTATCCATTGTTTCGTGTTGAAAATGTGTGGAACGCTAGCTTGTAACGTAATATCCTGGATCTCGCTTTGCTCCCGGAGAAAAGCCGTCTCTGTATGAGAGAGGTGCAAAAGGCAGTCTACACCACAAACATGTATTCGTGTGCAGTTAGATCTACAGATATACAACTTTCCCCAAATTCCACATAGGGGTGACATCACGATGATAACGCCTCCAGCTACACATCAATTGCTACGTGTTCAGGGTAACCTCCTCGAGGATAGAAATGCAAATTGTGTCTTACTCATGACATCCTGAGATAAAATCTTTCTCGACAAAAGTTCTTCAATGTACATGCATTGAATCGACTATGACTTCATGAAAAATTACCAAAAATTGTTACATGATTGATAGAAAAGACACTTTCAGGCATAATGTTTTCAATGGTATAGATTATTCATAGAACCTGAGTAATCGTGATCAATTGAAAGTTAATTAAGAGTCTCCAATCTCAGGATTATTGTTCATTGATAGTATTTAACGATAGTCTAATTATTATTCTGAAAGCTTTAATTTGGCGTACCTTTGTCAAGGCTTACATTATGATCCATGCTTTTCACATAAGTACCTACGGTGAAATTAGCGATGCCAGGATCTTCAGTGCAATTCCAGGCCACGGGAGCTTTAATCCGTTAATCCAGTAATCCAGCATCACAACCCACCCAATTCTCCTCATAACAGTAATTCCTACAGCTCTGGCCGCGCATCGTATTTACACTAGCATTCTCAATGTACGTTATGCACGTTCGTATCATTACGTTTGAAATACTATTGTAAATAAATGTAATAGGTGCACGTATCGCGGTGTGCAATTGGTGGATGAGAATATTATCAGAAAACAGATCTAGATGATCTCCGAAATTATCAGAAAACAGATCTAGATACTCCGAAAGCTTAGTGTCTCTGATTTTCCGAATCTTACCTCAGCTTTATTTTCCTAGTCCCATCATCAAATTCATAGATTATTGTGCCACTTATTGTTAGCGCTAAAACGAAGTGCTTCCAAACTATCATGTTCCATATTGTTTGTCGTGGTATTACATATAATTGGAATGGTGATTACGAACAATTTTGCAGCATGGCGAGACACAATACACACAACTATTGGAACTGAACGACGTTGTATACGAGCTGTAGCCTAGCTATACCAAATACAGTGGCGCATAAGTAAATTATACGAATGTTACAAAGTGCCCCCTTGCGTACTGTACGTAATGACAATGCGCAACTACCTTTCTATGTGAATGTACAATAATATGGTCGTACATATAAATATATATAATATGAACACGGTATAGCGTCGTTAAATACGTTGGATGATACGTGTATATGTGACTGTATGCAAAGAGCTAGTAGACATTGCATGGTACCTTGGTGTAGAAACGGCTGTGTCCCACATTCAAATGACTTTGAATTCCGTAGTTACAATTGCAGGCCCGTTATTTTGTTCTTACTGTCGCCCGCCACGTGGCCGGGCTCTATTTCCGACACAAGAATTCCAACTTTACGCTTGAAGCTAAAATAGAGCCAATTCTCGCTTGGGATACCAACTTGACTACGGCTTGAAAGCCCAGTGTCGCATAGCTTGGTATAACACAAAGCAGCCGTCAGGCATCTGACTTTTGTCGATTCCAGAGGACCCTGTTTGTCCTACCAAAGTTCGGCGATGCCGAAATCTCGGGTTAGCGCTAAACCGAGTCTAACCCACAATGTGGCGATGATGCGTGAGGCTCTGATAAGCTCGGAGATCATCGATACTCTCTATGTCTGAATATTAATTCACAAGTGGCCGATAAGAGCACACGAGCATCCCGCCGTACATGCCACCGGCTCAAAGTATTAAATCAAGCGTTGCTAAACAGAATATGACTGATAACACTATTGACGAACGATTATTGACAGCGTTGAATCAATATCTTCCTTGTAGTTTGCTTCGCACATGATAATAACACTTTGAAACGTGAAACAGAAATTTTGATGGACTAAACGTTGTGGCTTCTAGTATCCAACTCATGATAATAATTTGCTAGGTAATTACCACCTGAATATGATGCCTCGGGTGCGGAAAACCTGATACTCATGCACTATATTCCTTCAGGTGAATACAAATTATCATAGATATTCAATGCGTAGTACAAGTTACCAGATACCACGGAGTCCTGCTTACTGATTCAATCATTATTAATCAATTGAACATGCTCCAGGCTTGAACACAAATACCTCAGATAATTGGGATCAATCGATATTAAATAGATGATTGAGGTTAGTTGATTCGTTATGGGGTTGCGGCTTGCAGGCTATCCCCCTTAGTGTACATAGTTGTAGCCAGTGTTTTGCTAGACAGTACCTATAATATATTGTTGCTAGAGTATCGCAACTTGGTATACCTACAGACCACAGGCAATATGAGATGTTAAATTTCAATGTGGTCATAGAAAAAAGTGAAAGTTAATAATCAGGATGGGTCATCTGACGTACTGCAGTCCACTATGATTGCTTACGACAATCTGGTCGTTAATTGCGTGACTTTGTCAAACCTCGAACGGTCTAGAAGATAATATAATCTCAGTAATTTCTGGTAGCTGAGAAAACCTGCTGACAACGAGTTATAATCTTGAGATAATTGACTGATATTGGAAGCATTGTGACAGAGAAACCGTGGGCTTTATGAAATTTTTTTGTAATCAATTCTCTATCGCTGTTTGGCGATATATCCAATTACACACATTGTTTCGTTAGGAGGACAAGGGAGTCTGAATTTCCAAGCTACGAAATGCGTCGGGGTTTTCAAATGTCAATGTTACCGTCACGCCGAGCGAGATTCAGACGGTGGGGAAGATAGATAGCACAACATCAAAGCATGCGACTTACCCATTGCTGTTGCCGCAGTCGCGGTTGCCGTCCTCTGTCTTTACTTTACGTCTGGAGCCACTTCGTCGGAGACTTGAACATCTGCAGTAATTTCGTAGGTATAAGTTTCTGTTGGATTTTCCGAATTGTTGAAAGAGATACGCGCAGTTTTCACTTATAGCAATTATCGGCATTTTTGATGACTGCTAATTTTTATTTTAATGGCTGCAATACGCTTCGGCTGCATTCGGGGAAAATAAGAAAAAATATGAAATTCCCAGGGTCGTTTAGACATGCCTTTGATCCTGGTGGTCATAGCTCGATATTTTATATAATTTTTTCCCAAAGTAATGAAACGAACCTCTATGATAACAACCCTCTGGTGGATGAATACTTTCATAGACTAACCATCGATTGAGCAAATGCCGAAGAGTCATTGAGCTGTGCGCTTTCTCGACACATGATCAATTGTGAAGGTTCAATGTTATTCAATTCGAATGTGAATCCATCGGAAAGCGATCATAAATTTGCTTGTTAGATCTTTTGTTCGTGCTTTTTATGGATTACAATAATCATTGACAGCAGCTGAAGGTATGGCACAGTTCATTGAATGGATCATTATGAACAATAATATCAGTAGAGTCACGTTTCTTTGGAATTCATGGTGAAATTAGCGACTGTTCCACGTATTTTTTTACGATAACCGATTACGAATATCAATCGCCAAATTAGAATAATTGAAAAAAATAAAAATAAATTCCGCACGACAACATACCATTCCAATGATATGTTTATCGTATGCCCATGCTCTCATGAAAATCGATACTGTTCCCTATACGATCCGATGAGTAAGATTTAGACGTTTCCACAAAAAATGCACGTCTCATGTCTGAAATTAACTTTCCGTGTGTACATTACACATTTTTCGAGACTCTGTGTGTACACCGAGTCTTTCAGGGCACACTCTGGTTGTCGAAGCATTTTAAGCCTTCGCAAAATGTAAAAAAATCCAGGGTTACTTCTCGAGGTGTCTACTACATTATCCGAAAATTGTCATAGACAAAAGTTCAAAACTCTCGTAATTGAAAATTGAAATTGAGAGAAATATGCCATTAAAAAGAGGAAGATGTTCAAAATTGACCGTTCCCTAAACGACCCAGTGTACACACCGAGGGTCAATGATGATTGCGGGTAGATATCCATCCGAAATCGCACTATGACTTATCGATCGGATAAATTTTTCAATACGTAAAAATCATTTGTTCTGTGATTGGATACACTTATTCGTCAGAGTTGGAAGATCAATTGAACAATGACTTCTAAGAGATGTGTAAGTGAAATAGTTGTATGTAACACAGTGTGTGTAACATACTTGACGTGAATCCGGTGGCAAAGAAACAGAAAAACGCTAGACTAACGGCAGACAAAGCGGCGACTTTACCAAAGTTCACATTCCCTTCGTCCCGTCGTGTCGGCCGATGTGACATTTTATTTATACCCGCATCTGCGGTTCACGTTGACCTTTTGTTTTACGAGTTGGGTATACAACTGTCGCTGGTTTGTGGTGTGTCCCGAAAGTAGAAGCACCCCTGGGATTCTCCTACGAACTGACTACCGACTACGAAGCGAGTTGCTTTCTGTTTACCATTTACGGACACACCGACGCAACGCGACGCGACGTACGTACATCCGGTACCTATAGCCACCCTGAGTTGGTCCAGTGAATTTTGTCGGGTCGAGTTTTCTCTCGAGGATCAAGAGTTTTGAACCCCGAGTTGACTTCACCTCATCTTTCCCGAGTAAATGAAGAAATAAATTACTTTTCCCTTTCCCCACTCAATCAATCGCACTAGTTTTTCCTTTTCCCCTCACCTTCTGATTGGGTTCAGGATTTACTCTTTCCCTGGGATATATATTACTATATGTTTATTACCTGATCGTGTCAGTGATATTTATCCTGGTCTAGTTTAATCCTTTTTATCAGCTTGAATGAATATATTCTCCGTATCCATGTATATACGTGGCAATTTGTTTGGAATTACTTTGCTATTCGCATATATACCTTTTGAACCGCTATATTTCCACCTCAAAAAACCAAGCAGCACCCCATTCGAAACAAATCGACGACGCCCTACCGTAATGGCGACCCCGAGAACAGAGAGCAGGGCTTCGCTGCTGAATTCAAAGCGTCACTGCGAACCGATCCAACCTTCAAATCTCTTGCTTCCGATCGTGACTTTTTTACCAATCCGAAGCGTTCGCCCGATACAAGCCACGTTTCTCCTTCTTTTCGTTATTGCATTTGAATACCGAGGGCGGGATAACCCGGTACGTCTCTCTGCAGTTCTCATATTCTGTTTATCTGCTTTATATCGGCTGTCTTATATTGAATGAGTTCATAGCCACATAGGTTATGTATGAGGTCTGCGGTAATAGCTAATTATGTTGTCTGTCATTACTGAAGGACGAAAACTTGAGTCAAGTTTGAAAGTGCCATTTCTGTCGTATTCAATATAACGCCATAAACTCTGCTGCACGAACGTTAACCTTGTTGTTTCTTGTGGCTTATTCTAAGCGTAACTACGTTTCTGACGTATTGCACTCCTTAAGCCGGCTGTACTCACGTCTTACGACTGAAAGGGGCTACGAACGCTCGTTGCTCAATGCTTTTTTATATGAAAATATGCTCACAAATGAAGGTGAAAAACACTGACTGTAAATATCAATACAGAGAAACATTTGCAACGAAGCAATAAAGCTCAGGTGCTTTCTCACTTTAGTTCTTCGAATGATTGGATAAATTTGTATCGTGGTTGAAGATTATAGAGAGGACTTGCTGAATTTTTGATAGCATTTTGGATAGTAGGCTCATGCCACGACAAAGCCGGATCAGGATATATATTTTTTGATTTCACTCTGCGAACCGCGCTCTGCAGTCTATTTGCACTGCGTTTTTTGCGTGCATAAAAAGCGACGTGATCGAACTATCCTACAGTGAGACTAGTCCGTTGGGAAAGGAATGAAAGGGGGAAATGGAATCGAATGCAATTCATGATTACATTTGCCCGCGTGTTTCTATCGATTTTGTTATACCGTACTACGCCATGGCCATCACGAATGATGCATGACGATATATGAATAGCACTATTTCTCAAAAAATAATGGAAAAATAAAACGCGGACTTCCCAACTGCCCTAGTTGTTCTTAGCCCTGTGTGGGATCTCATTGTCGATTTAATTGGATTGGGAAAAACGTGTAAGCCTCGTCGGTTTCAAAGTGGGTTTATGAACTTCAATTTGAGCAATCGGAGATTGGGCTTCGGGTGATGTTACATCGAAAAATGGATAATCGATTATCGATGAGGAATTATTGGAAATAAGGTTTAATTTGAGTCGACTCAAATTGAAGAAGTCTTTTCATTCATAATCATGACACAATAATATCAGAGTTAATTGGTTTTTATCGTCCGGTAAATGCGGAATCGCCAATCCTGTGGTTATATCGCTGCTGAAATTGCAAGGATGTATTACTGGCTGAACAGACTTGAGAGCAGTCCATAAAACAACCAAGAGAGAATGAAGCCAAAGGGACAGAGTTCAACTCATTTCAAGAGGTAGAATTTTTCGTTCTTAGCAATTTCTCTTATTACGGAAAGTTAACCTTAATTTCACGAGGTTATTTTCATTTCATTACTTTAATCTAAGATAATGGTATAATTGAATTACGGAATAGATTTCTTTTCGCGTCAGAATTCCATTGCTTCGATACAATTTACTTCGGCGAGAAAGCCGAGAGGAAAAAAAAGCTATGTCATATTTTGGAATAATAATCTCAACATGGTATGAACGTTTTAAGTTGGATGATCTTTTTCTTTTTTGTGGTATGTGAAACACATAACTGTGATATTTAATAACCGGGAAGTAGGCGTATTCTGTAATTGATAGTTTCATATTTTATGTCTTACTCGAAGTGAAGGTTCCTTTTTCTTTCCATACGATAATGATTATGATTCAATTCACGTCAATAAAATTGCAAGTCAAAGAATCACTTGAAAGTAATTCCGGGTATGATATTCACCGACACTGGCTCTACAGATATGTGTGTATATATGTATACACATACACACAATCGAGAAAAATACATGTTGACATTGTGACTCGAAACTTCGCTCTCTGAGCGGTTAATTAAAACTTTTTTCATTGAATATCAAAAGTGTGCCCTCTCATTTTTATCGTAAAATGAATTTTTATAAAAAATGTGGGTAAATGAAAAACAGTTTAATCAACGGGGAACTACGTACTTATAATTTTTCATCCAAAATACGAAATAACTTACATGCGGCTTGGTTCTATAATCAATGACAAATACTCTATTTCTGTTATGCCGACTGTCAAAGAAACTACATCTTTTTCCTGTAAATTTGTCAAATTCTCAGGTATTTCATTTCAGAAAGAAATAATTCATTTTTTCACGAAACTCACACAAACTGGTAAATCAGATTCAGCTTGATATTATAGGTGTGATGAACAAAATTTGATAGATCGTTACCGATAATTAGCAGTGCAATAATGTCACACTATGCTTTACGTACGTAGATCTGTAAGTAGGTACATCACCGCAAATACGATCGATAGAGTTCTATGGATTATCTTTATTTTATAACTGATCTCTAGGCAACCGATGAGAAGTTGAAAGTGAGAATGATAAAGGTCTATTCATTTCTATCAGGTAATATCGGGATGTTAACAGTTTGAGGATTGTTTGGATCGATAAACGTGAAACTATTGGATGTATACAGGCGAGTCTTTTAGTCTGGGTCTTTGAAAGCCCAGATCACTAGAGTGCCATGTCTATAGTTTATATTTTGTCAGCTACCCTTTCACTGCTAGCGGCGGCGAATTTATCTCCCCACAGGTCCAAGTAGTGCTTGAAAAATAGAGACCGAGTACAAACGGCAAGCTTGCAATTTCGAGATATTTATAAGATGAGTTTTGTACACGGATCAAATATTGTCTGTAGTCACAACGGGGCAAGATTTTCCATTCGAGAATTTCCAGTCTTTAGGTCATAGAAAATATTAATCAAGAGCTTATTCTCATTGCCAACGAAACACAAGGCTGAAACTATCGAGATTCAGAGAAGTTTTAGCTTTCTCGCGAATTTATAACTCCTCGGAAAATTGAAGTGCTGGAAAACTTCTAAGCACGACTTCAGGCGAGTTGTAAAAATCTCTCTTATTATCGATCCAATTCGGCACGACTCGTGGTTCAGTTCATGAAAAAACGTCGCAATAGTATTTTCACTGTGCTCAGATTTCACCCGATGAGAAAAAAAACGAGCATTCAATTGATTCATGAAAATAGGTATACGTGTGCTTATAATGAAATGGAATTGGTATGAACGTACTGAGCTTGCGCACATCGCTCACGTCAATTACAGGACAATGCAGCTCTCTCGGAAGAATAGTGACTTTATACGTTACGGGGTACGAAAAATGATCGTGCGGTAAGTTTCGCAAAGTTAGTTCGTCTGCAAAAGTATATGGTACAAATTACACTTTCAAACTAGTTGAAATAGCGTGCGGCAAGCAGAACCCCTTCACAAGTTGGAATGTGTCCCCCTACAATACATTCACGCGCTGATTCCCTAGAAGTGCTTGAGGTCAACGATTTCTGACTTTTCGTGGATTGAAATTGTCGAATATTTGTTTTGATGATGGTTTCTGGGTTACAGAGCACAAGAGCTTACTACCTAAAAGTACTCGGGAAACGACGCAATCTTCAATTTCCAGACAAATTGGGTTGACTCTTACGAAGTTTTCTTTACATACTCGTCACAATTCACATGGTGTTCAAAAAATTGGACCAATTGCATTAGGCATATAACATTTATTCACTCAGAAACTAGCTTTGACATTTCTGAAGATTTTGAATCGGTCGAAAAGCCTGGAGTCACTTTATGACTATCGAAAGAACATCCCTGCGGCATGACAGAAACGAAAACGTTCAAAGATCTCTTCGAAGAGTAGACTAAATTCACTGAAGGCTTGTGCACATCAAGTCATGCGTATGGGGTACCGAATTGTCATACGCCGCCCGAAGATATAACCCACCGTCCATAGGAACTCAAACTTTTTCCGGTAACTGGCGCGGAAGACCCAGTTGCCGACAAGCCCTATACCCGTGTCAAGATCAGATCGGAGATCATTTTCTGACATGGGGTATGTGTAGGGCTCCAGGATTCGCGCATATCTTCAATTTTTGAAGATAACAGGCAAACCCTAGAGCCGGGGTACAGGTATACCAATTTTTCTTGGTATACAAGTAAATTGGACATCAAGTGGGCCAGCTGTACTTCGTGGCAGAAAGAGCTGATTCGATCGCTAAGTAGGCGTACCATGCAGTTATCAGGAGAAACTGAACTGTTCTTGGACTAAACCTTCAGCACTTGTGACTGGTTTTAAACTAAAGTTGCCTAGACTTAGCTGTGGACTATAAGCAACGTGCGCGTGCAGCGATCGCATTCGCCAGTTATGCTGCAACCAGCTCGGCCAAGACGCTCATGCCCGCGTTTATAACGGCAAGAATTTTTCCATTTTAACCCTCGAGTTTGCAAGTTATCTATGATTATCTCTAGTTAATTTCCCATCACGCGACCGCGCCCTCGTTCCACTACCGTTCTCGGGCATAGGCATGCATACGAGTACATAGCCAGCTCCTAGCAGCAATTGCGCTACCAACAACGCCTTCGTGAGCGATGATAGACGGCTGACTTGCTGCGGCGTTCCCGCATCGCGCACCCGCGCGTTCAATTTGTCTACGTGTTTGTGCGTAGGCACATAGTAGATCCGTGTAAACCTGAGCCTCGCAGAACTACGTGAGAGACGTGACAGTACCATTCGATCTTCTGCGCCCACGTGCCACGGATTTTTTTCAACAAAAATCCGACAGTTCGCATGACTTTCAGGCTTTCACGTAGACTGCTCTAGACATTCCAGCAGATTTCCATGCTTTCGCTTACGTTTTCACGCAGCGGGTGGTGGCATTGCGAAGGTTGCCTGTCACCGAAATTTTACTCAAAAATCCCGGACGTGATAAAGGCAGAAGAAAAAACTATATAGGATAAATGACAAAGTTTTTTTTTTTGGAGACAGCGCGGTGCAGGTCGATGAGAAAAAGTTTCCGGCTATACCTACAACCCGAAATTACACCGAGCACCAAAGAGAATTTTTCCATCAAAATGCGAGCTCTTTCTTCGTCTGTGATCAAAGTTATTCCCAGATGCGTGTGGATTCACTGATTCGTTGGGAAATAGGATTTACTTGGATCCGCAACTTCCGGGTAGCTCAGAGTCTGTGGAATAAAAGATGCGTGAACATGAAGCACAGTCTGTGATTTACCAAATCACGGAAACTTTTGGAACATCTGATAGCAGGGTAGACTAAGTGAAGACGACAGTCCATATATTCTCGTTCGGCAGCTCAGTCGTATTTCTGGATCGTGCTGAGAGGAATACGTCAACCGTTAGTGAGCTAGAGCGAAACTCCGAGCTCAAAAAAATACCTCGAAGAGAGACGGACGCGAGCTGTCAAGAGCGAGGTAGAGAAGTGAAGAGACGTTCCTTGTAATTATTTTAGTTGCCCATCCATCATCGGGACATAATAGCCACGCGAAGAGGTATCTCGGAATGTAGCTTTGTTGAGGAATACCTACTTATTGCACAGCGTGGAGCAGCGAAATTGCGAGTCTGATGCCTAGCTCGGAACCGAGGACTAGTTGACTAAGGGTAGCTTCAATAGTTGATGACTGCGTAGGGTTATACTGTTCTCCTCTACCACCGGCTGTTTGATTCAAGGATAGAGAATAGAAGATACTTTAATTAGAGAAACAGTTGTACCCTTCGGAATTCACCGTGATTGACGTACGGCTATTCTGGCAGACTTCTTATTTCCAGGCACAACTGCTTTCAAGGCTATAACGTTATATTGATTGGATAGTTCCCAAGTACAATTCAGCCGCGTCATGCACAGATCACTTTTGTTCAAATTCCTAGATTTACGTTCATTTCATGCAAAATAAGAAATTGGCTGATTCAGAGATCGTGCAGACTATACCCGGATCACGTCAAAAATAATGAGACACGTAAACTATATTCAACATCAAAGACTACTGGGATCTCTCATCACGGACAAAATACGCCATTATAGCTGGTCCAGGTAACCAAAAGCGCCGTGCGACTATTCTATGAGGAAAGACTCGTCAGTGTCTATGTGCAAATTCGCGGTATATGATGAATAGAGGTTGGTCTTGGTTATTTGAGAGGCTTTGAGGTACTGCTTGACCTCAGCAAAATACAGCAATGCATCTAGGGAAATACGTATATATATGTATATCGTATGCAAAGTTATGGAGGAGTAATTAAAGCCACCCATCCGGACACGTATCGCCTATAGCCAACTGCACCCGTGCACGAGAGCCCAACGACTGTTTACATGATGCGAGCGAATCGTGTTGACATCACCAGGGATATTTATTCAGTATAACGAGCGACGCCCAATATTTTCATAACAGGAATCATATCACCGGTTCATTTGTACATGCTCTCATTCCCGAAAGGGGTAACAGGGAGTAAATAATGATGTACAAACAAGGTCTAATGTTCTGTACTCGACCATGTTGAAATTTCTTCCCCTGTATCGCACGCACTCGCTCAAATCGATTCAGTTATCGAATCGTTTTTAATCAATCAGATGGATCGATGGGTATATTTTCACTCACTCTCAATGGCGGGACTTTGACAGATCCAATTCTGATTCCAGTTGTTATATTGGTATGAATTTTTGCAGCTGTGAACTTTGCGGAATATCCATGGTTCTGATCCTTTTCATTGATCTTTGTTGTAATGAACGTGCAATAATCATCTTCCGGAAAAAAAAAGAAATCAAGCGTTTTTTTTTTTTTTTTTAAATCGTTGAAGCTTCCCAAGGAATTTGACCGGGATTTCAGCGAAGCGTACAAAAGCGTTAGAGTTCGTTGTGCTCTTTTTACTTTCACGCACGGATCTCTCGTTAAAACTTATTATCCGATAATTGCAAACACCGGCCGCAGATTTAGTTCTGCATGGTTCGCTGCGGTAAAACTATGCCGGGTACCTCGACAGCCTCGGTACCCCAAACCTCGAATTGTAGGCATGTACTTGAAATATATATAGGTATATTATTTAGTGGCGTAGTATGTGTAGATACATATGTACTGTAACGACAATTTTCAAAGATAACGTATTGCCGCCATTTTGTAACGACAATAAACCAAGATAAGATGCGAGGACAACTATTGTCGAAACCCTACGTCCTTCCAGGTTAATTATTCGATTAATGTTCAATAAAAGATGTTCGCGGGATTTGTTTGGGCGCCAGACGTAACTAAACTTACGTCAGTCAAAGATAATTTTCACAGATACTAAACTTTACTCAATAAACTCAATCAAATATAATAATCGACTTGAACATAGAAATTTACATCGAATAACCTATAGGAACGACGGCCTTGAAGCACGGCTAAGTCAGCTAAAATAAGGTATAGGGTAGAGTGCGTGGATTCACCTTTCACAGATATTTATTTAATGTGGAATAATTGAGGATAAAAGTTCGGACACCAGATTTAATCCTTCTTTGGAACCGAAGTTCCGTATATTGTACTCTCTTTTATTACACAAACATGCGAGCGATAAATCAAAGAAACATCAATCAGATATCAGGTAGCAAAAGAAGCAAATGACAATTTATAATTAGCGAGCTGTACAGGATTAGTTTTTCAAATCAAAATACGCGAGAAATACATTACTCTAAGCAAGCAAATAATATAATTTCCTAGCGGTATTGAAATACCGAGCAATAACACACGAGGTGACCTAGCTAAGCGTGCTGTATAGGTGAGCGATATAATACAAAAGAGCTATAGTCGAAGTTAAGCGTATCACTGGGCGATACGATACCCGAATAAAACAAAAGAATTCAAAGCAACGCTTAGCGGTAAAGAAATTATTCGCAAATACCTAGCAATAAAGAAATTCGCAGAGAAGTTACATTTATCAATCAAAGAGTTCAAATAACGATTTTCAGAACGATTAAATTACGAATTTATCAATCATTACAAAAGAATCAATATCAAAAATTACAGAGAAGAAATCTAATTTATCAAAGGACTCGACTTTACTTAACTAACTTAACTTAATGCAACTACGTTCAGCCTACCTACGAGATACGGATGGAATAGTAACACACCATGTTCGCAGATAATAATTAGCAAAATATTCAAACAAATTAATAATAAAAGCAAAGCAAATCTACAGAAATCAAACACAAGAAATAGATCATCAGATAAAATCAAGCATTATACTCTAAGACATGCGGAAAATTGACTCGACAGTAAAATCGGATAAAATTACAGAGCAGAAACAAATTATTAAACAACTAATCAGTCACGAAATCTCTCTGCTGGATTTGTTCTAATGCGAGACTCATCACGTGGCTCATCGGCTCACGCTACACAAAATGTCCAACTGACTCCTCCAGAGATTTTTCGAGGCTTTACAAATATTCAGAACAAGCGACCTTACCTTACAAAGAAATCGGCTACATCTCTTTAAGCACAGGTAACTAATAAAGCGGAAAGAAACTTAGCGGAAAGAAACTTAGCGGAAAGAAAGCAACTAGTTCACAAATAGCATAGCAAGACTTAGATAAGGTGCGGTAAGCGGTAACGGTGGTGCGGAGAGACACGTCTTCGTCGGAGAGCTGCTGAACGTAGAAGGAAGAGCGGGATGATCGTCTTGGGTGGCTTGACCCTGGTCCTCGGCTAGGGGGTGAGGTGGGGAACCAATGGTGTTTGACACTTTCGATGATTGGCCAAATTTCGAATTGCGAGCGGAAAATCCTGTCGTCGCGACGACTCGTCAACCGTCGTGACGTCAAAATCGGTCCGATTTCTTCATTATCGAGCGGAAAGGAGGGTTGCCTGCTTCTCAGTCGTCCGAGGGAGGCGTTACTCTGGATCTTCGCGGTCCGGTATCGTCCGTGCGTCAACCGGGCGGATTCAAATACTGCGGCGGCAGAGTCACTCGAACTCGACCTCGCTGCAGCTCTCTAGGTCGATCTGGATGCCCCTTTCCCGGATCTGCATCCTTCGTCGGCCTAGAGACGATGCGGAACGTTATCTTCGTCCTATGTCGCACGATTCTCGTCCTTCCGATAACGAATCTATTTCACTGTCTGCAGAGCTGTAAAACGTCGGTAATAACGCCGGAACAATAGTTAGTGTAGTCGGTTCGGTGGCGGGAATTTCTTCGGTTTCACCGATGAACCTTGGAGCGGGAGACTTATGATACTTGGCGTATCGTCCTATACGCCGCTTCCTCGGTATCCGAGCGATAGGCGAAGTAGTCTTCGGGCGGGAAATCTTTTGTGGATTCTATACTTCATCCATCCAACTTCTATCCAGAGTAAGCATCCTCCCCTCGTCTGCGTAGGTGCTATCCTCGGCACTTTCCAAGGCGCAAATCCCGGATTGCACACCCATGAGGTTAAGGTGGCGGTAATTCGGACAGACGTCTGCAGTTGCAATTCCTTGGAGCGATAACTTCCTGTCATTGGTTCCTTCCCCAGCCTTGATGATCTCGAAGTTCTCGAAGTCATCTTGTCGTCAGACGTACTCTCTCAGTTTTACCGTACCGGTACCATGTTCAGAATAAATCAAGAGCGTTAATTACTATCTAATAAATTTCCCTATTTTTGGTGTGTCACTACCCATCCGTGGTGTTTCGTCTAAAGACGCGCCTCCGCACCTGTTTCCGCCTACTTTTCTCTAGATAATCGGAATTTACTGGGACGTTGCAAAATGCAACGTCACAGTACATGTATACACATATCTCAGTTTTGCTTACGAGTCGCAGCTCGTGCCAACTTATAGGTTCGTGCAATAACTCAACTTGTTCCAAAATTATGAATGTTTTCTCCCCCACGGTTTGAGCTCGTTATGTTTATTGAGAAAATACAGAGCGGGACTCGCGAGAGCTCTATAAACCAAAAATATTATAATCACTACCGAGTGGTTGGGCGAGGGTGGTAGGTGTAAGGGAGGCCCTGGTCCAACCCGCTGAGACGCAGCTGGTTGTTTCGGAGCGAATCGACGCGAAACTTTCACGCTATTTAAAAGTTATGGTGTGGAGGAGAGGAGAAATAGGGAAGAACTTTATTCATATCGACTGGCACGGAGTTGCTACTGGCGTTGGGCATGGCATCTCCTTCCTGGGTCTCCGTGCTTGCCATGTTTGAAGCTTTGGCTACTTGGATATTGTAAGAAATCGAGGCAGACTGCCAGCAGATGGTTAAATAAACTACCAAAAATAGCTCCACCGAAGATCGAGTATTCGTGAGATTCAATCAGGAATCGGAATAAATTCGAATACGTTTTATCTATCGGTTTTCAAGCGATCCGTACAGAGATTTATACATACCTTGCCGTATACACATTTGGTACAAATAATTTCATTTCAGATTATCAAGAGCACGTTGGAAAGTCTGTCTTAAAAGTTGTTTTCGAATAGCTTGACCTACTGTGTTGACGACGAGATCTTTCCACCATTCAAGCTGGCAATAAAGGGCAGTTCGATGAATGACAAACTCTTGTGAATGAATCGGTCACCGAGTTATGCTCATTTTCCCTAACTTTGACATTTTTTTCCAGACCATGATTGCAAGTGCCTCATTTGAGATTTCTGGATGAAATTTTCAGAGTATGATCATCAAATGGGCTACTTCCAGGTTGAGGAATCGGTACCTGATATTTTGAATATTCTGCACAAAATTATCAGTATACTCAATCAAAAACTCTTTGGCTTTCTAGTTTTGGTTTCATTCGAAGTACTTCCATCGAAAAAAGCCCTCAGTCAACATTAGAATATCAAAAAACTTCTTCATTGCATCGTCGTGGGACATTTGCTGAGTATATTGCCCTGCAAATGTTATCCAATAATGTTGAACCGCACATCCATAAGAGGGGAAAGTCCCACCATCAACACACAATGTCTAACTATTTGAAGATATTCTCTGAGATAGACGGGAGACTCATATGAACCCCTTACAGGTTGGGTTTCGATAATTTTAGGGATCAGAAACAGGAGGTTTGAATCAGACAATCGACTTGATCGGTGACCGTGTGAAAACAGTTTGAATCCTGGGATTAATTCGTGCAATGAAAACGAAATTTTGGCTCCATGGCGCTTTGGTTACGTGCTGATTTATGCGAATTCCTGAGCGATATAGATACTAATTTCACTAATAAACGTCGATTTGTGGACTTTGTGGGTGGTCACCGGTGCAGGGATTCGCTCTCCCCTTCACTACTTCCCTCTCGTATCCACCATCCTACAACTCTGCAGCACATCACAGACCGCTAGTTTTCCATATGAATGGCCGCCGAGCGCCGAGTAAACACCGTATAATGAGATTCAGTCTGCAACAAATGCGTGTATGTGATGTATACACCCACGTAACCCACAGAGGAATTCGGCCCGAGTTTTCTATAGGAATTACGCCAAGCAAACACGTGGAGTCTGCTATTCATTTACCACTCTTTGCCAGATATCTATTCAGTTTTGTGTCAGAGTTTTATTGATTTTACAATAATTTGTACGATAGAAAGATCACCAAGTTTCAGGATAATTTAATTGAATCAATCAACAAGTGAATACTTTAGAGTGTAATCAATTTCTATCGATGAAGATGAAAGAAAAAAGTCCTGTTGGCCCTAGTCTACCGGCTCAACTTGTTTTACCTGAAACTGGTAATAGATTTTCAGTAGATTAGATAGAAATCGACATTACGGAAAATGGATCATTCAATTTTCATCAGGAACAAATAAATCTTGAGTAAAGTTCAGTTGAATGACCTATGATTAATTTGGGTAATTTTTTTGTATCATTGACTACGGCGAACAGGAACTATTGATGAATTGAAGCGTTCCCATTATTTCTGGGATTTTTTCCCCCTTTCGTTGAGTATGAATGATTCCGGCCACAAAAGTAGGGATAAGATTGGACGTGTATATTACTGCAAAGCTGTGTGGATTTCCAAATCAAATCGGTTCTCAAAAGTGCAACAGTTCTGCTTCGATTATATCCAGCATAATGCACCGTTTTGCAAATAAAAAAACGAACAAATGATATGAAAATAACTGAATGATGGAAAACTGAATGGATAACTTGGTAACCAGTACACGTGCTTCTATCTACTATAGACATGCAGCCCCAAATTCGAGGAAATATTGAAAAGGAACGGACTGTTCAATCACCACGCTGGTAATTAATTGTATAAAGTGATAATTTCGACACGCGGATGTAATCACATTCATTTACTACACAGCTGCGATTAATTTCTTGAAATTCCCAGGAGAAAAAAAATAATGATCATAATGAAATTGTCAATCACCAATGCGCTATCTGGAAGAGCCTTGAAGCTGGAAAAAATCTATAACACTGGGTCGATTTCATTTCACGTCAGCTTATTTTCTTCAGAAAACTAATAGCCACATAACTTTACCATGATACAATTTTCGATACATATTTTGCTGTCGAGTACTCGATTTCATGACAGTTTTTAGGCGTGATTGTTGAACACTGAGTGGCTTATATATTTGCTATCACGAAAAACGCCGAATCGAGAAAAAGTTCTCAAACCATATAGGGAGCACGTTTTGGCACCCGAAAAGTCGTTTTCGCGCCGATTTCGTGTGAACAAGATTACAGTCAAACCGCCGAACCCATTCTCATGAAATTTAGACGGGATGCTGTTTCTACCTCGAAGATGTGTCAGGGACCTTGGTCACCCGATCCCACTTCTTGGATGTTTTCCTTATGTTTATTGTGGTGATCATGATGGTACCCTAGTGGAAATTCTCCACCTGTCACTTACGAAATGCCTATGAATTTTTGAGAATTTCCAGATTTCTAATATGTTCCGGAGTACGCTATCTTTTGTAGTCGCTTATACGTTTGAGATCTGTCACTGCACAGCTGTCATCAATGTAGGAAAGTGTAATAGGGTTTTAAAAAGGAAGCAGATAGCGACTTTAATCTAAGGATTTCAAGGTGCGTTTGAATGAAGTGAAAATGTTTTTCAGCTACATTGAAGGTTTTTGGTCTCATCTTTGGTAAGCTATATTTTTCTGTAATCTCTCAGAGGCAAAAGGGCATTCGCAACGATATATTTCTAAGAATGGACTGCAGATGTGAAGGTACATTCGGAATATGGTGTTCGTTTAGTTGTAAATCTGTTAATGGTGGAGTATGATTTTACAAGTCACATTTTCTGAATGCAAATTTTTCCTGTATGATAATTTTTTTTCACAGGATCAGTCGGAAGCTACATTTTTTCCTCTGTAGAAAAACGCTCAGTGGGGAAAATGAATTCCAAGCCATATTCTTTTGAAGGACAAGTATTCAGGAGTATACACTCAGAAAAATGTCTGGTTGACATAACAAAATTTTTGTTGCTTCAACAAAAATCGTTTGTTATTATACGGTCAAACAAATATTTTGTTGATGTGACAAAATTATTTTGTCACTATATTTTGTTAACGGAACCAATATGATTTTGTTAACAGTACCAGGGCAATAGTATTGTCAACAAAATGGTTACGTTCAGTTGCGAACAAAATTTTGGTTCAGTGTACTGAACCACAATAAGTTCTTAGATACCTACTAGTAGAAAATATGTGTATAAATATTATAGGTACACGAACAATTTGCCTTGCGCGTTTCGATGTATCTAAATATGTTGCACGATTGAATAGTTCTGCGGCGTATGAAATCAGGGTCCACGAGTCCATGGTAAGGACTTTGTAGGCATTAACATGGATACATCAAAATACACTATGTACATGGATTTACGAATGAGGAAAAAACTGGATTTGGGTTACTGTTCGAGTAATCTATATGCGAAATAGCCCACACGTTTTCGGGAATCCTTGCGTTTCACTATTTATTTGGATTTTATCGATATAAGAGAATGAATTGGCACTGATTGAGTAGTGACACGTGAGAACGAGTACCAAAACTTTTCGCCATATGCAGAAGTGCACTACTACCGTTACTGCGCATGCGCGTTAGTACAGAGCAACCCATTTAGTACAAATAACTAAACTTTAGTTTCGTGTACCAAAGATTTGGTTAGCAAGATACATCCAACAAAAAATAATGTAGACGTAACCAGAAATAGTCAACAAAATTATTTTTTACTGTAGACAAAATAAAAATCACGGATTTGGTTACCTCGACAAACGTTTTGGTCGAGTGAATCAAAATTTGGTTGGGTGAAACAAAAAGTGGGTAACAAAACGATTTTGTTATCCACAGCAAATTATTTTTCTGAGTGTAGAAACGAGGGCATAGACAAAGGGACAGAGCGAACGGAATAGGATAACGTGTTGCCAGAGGGAGAGAGAAGAAGTAATGGAAATTGTAAAAAAAGGAAGGAAGAAAGCGTAGGGATAAAACTACGGAAAGAGAAAAAGACTGGAAGAGTAAAATCAGAGAGAATCTCTTTCTCGGTGAGATAGGTGAGAATCGATAACGATTTGGAACGGAAAGAGGAAAAGTAGAAAAACGAAGGGAGAAGCAGCAATGCCAGAGAAAAAAAACGCGAAGTAAAGTTAATAGGAGAAGTAGAGAGTAGAAAGACGATTACAGTGTCGTTCATTTATTGTTCTCGCTTTTTGTATACGACAAAGTTAAATTTTTGAATTCGTAGTACAGATTCTGTACGTTCACTGAATAGCTTTCGTGGATGAATTCATTTAATCGACAAGTAAAATTATATCGATTTGTATTTAATACGTTTTTCACGTTTCGAGACTGCCACTAGTCGGGTAAAAAAATGATGTGCAATTTATCGCGGTGATTATAATTGAAAAGTAAGTTGTGATATACGTCCGCGTATAAGCTCATCGATTATCAGACCAGTAGGTACGTAATGCCGTTCTGGTATACAACGAAAGTGGGCGAAAAAATTGCTCAAGTAGTTACAGCTCGTAAACAGGCCATTTTATAGCGATGTACGTAACTGCACATAATCGCTATATTACCAAGAGTAAGAAGAAAAAAAGAGAAGAAGAAGAAAAAAAGAAAAAAAAAAATGGCGTGAACCGTGCGCCGCAGCGAACTCATTGCATGTGGTTTGAGAATGGAGCGGTCAAGTCGGGACCCAGAGATTGGGCCAGACGAGGTGCCGGCGACCCAAGAGCGAGCCAGGTGGCTCCGGTCACGCAAATTCGCAGCAAGCCGTGCAGGCGTCCGCGATCGCGCGATTCGCCAACCGACCATGCGACAAGTAAAATGATTTCCGCACCTCGTAAAGATATCTGCTTACACCTGCCTCCACGGTTATGTGCTTGTGTATGTGTCATACAAATGGGGTAGTCACGAATTAATGTACCCTGACCGTTGAACGTTCGTGGTCGCTTAGACTGGGATGACTCAGCTGACTATGAGCATTTGCCCACGTGTATGAGACTTCGTTCATTATTTCGAACTGGATGTCAGATTCAAAGTGAGCCATGACCTTTCTTTCCAAAATTCAATCTTACGTAGCATGGAACTTTTAACTGCGGCTTATGTGGCAAATGTAAGCAGTTCATCGCATTTGATATTTACATGGATTTCCACGAAAATGAATAGAACTGCGTGCTTTTATACCATAATATGTACGACGAGTATACGTTCACTACGATAAGTGTGCCAGTGGTTGACCCGATGGGGGTCAAAATATCGAAAGTGCAAAATTTTGAATGGCCAGAAGTACAAATGTTATAATAGCGATTATTCAAAATACAGAAAGGCTGTATTGAAAATAGCTTCAAAAAGAGAAGCCAGAAAACCTACGTACATAGATTTTTTCCGTCATAATTTTAGTATTTGTATTATTCAAACTTGGAATTTCAGTCACCGATCTTTCGAAATTTTGACCCACATCTGGTGGATTGAGTACAAGTTGACTCCGTCGTATTTATCGCATCTACACTACAGAAAAAAGGGTTGTGAGATAATCTAATGAATTGAGTGGTTTTTTCGGAAACCGTCTCCTGATGTAGGATCAAGCTCGCCTTGTCTGCAAAGATGAAGAACCAAGGCATTACCCACAAGCCAATACAGCACAGCCATAGAATACCTGGAATTCGCTTATTACCAAATCGACCTTCGCTTGGATTTTGAGCAGGCCGGGTTTCATCGGGGTAATAAGTTTGCAATTGGTACCCTTCGACTCTACTTTGAACGCTTTAACCACCACGTTGTTATTACATAAATTTCGTTCATCGCGGTTAGCTAGCTTTTGATCAAGATGTTTACTGGCGCGTTTACCACTGAATCGTGAACAACAATCTTGTTCACTTGGCTGAAGTGAAGATCAATTTCTATGCCTACCTGTTTTTCGCACTGTCAATGAAGTGGTTAATCGCCTCTTGAACGACTGTGGTCTTATTGAATGGCACTAGCATCTTAAATGCACCTTTTCACTTTAGAATAATTGTTATTTCCAGTTGGAAATGAAGATACAGATCTGCAGTTAATAACGTGCATTGTTATTTGGAGTACAATTTTCACACTTCTTACTATCGAATAAAAGTCTGGTAGAAATTTTGGTTTTTCGTAATGAAAAATTTCATTCACTTCATCTTCGTAATTTCGTAATTGTTCAGCTCGGGGAATGAGCTCGTATTTTATCGGAAGTACTGCTGCGTGATTTTCAACAACTTCGTTGGCAAAGCTATAGCAAAGAAAGACCGTCAAGCACGAACGTTTGGTCGATAAAACGTGAAGTTCAAAAATTAAGTCCCGCATGAATCGTTCAGTAATTTTCAAATCGCTATTCTCGTTCCGTCAAATCAATTGACATGTTTCCAATGATGCGGCTAAATCCAGACACGTCAACTACGAGAGGTATTGTTTTCCAGATGGTACATAAAAAAAAGTGCGCAAACTTTTATGCAATATAATATACTGATCCCGGAAGCGATATCATTACCAAGAATATTATCGTGAGACTGAGGATAACATACAGCCATTAGGAATTCTGAATTGGCTCACGTTGAAGCTGAGATTTCGAACAATATGAACGAATGAAGATGAATACCCGTCATCCGATAATAATGAACTGGAATAAAACTCGCCCGGACAAAGTACAGCGAGATTAATTAATGGAATGGTCCTTTTGTCGTTTGTCTAGTGAAATACCGCACATAGATATAGAAATTCTTTGGCTCATAGAAGGGACGGTGCGAATTGCCAAGAATCCGAACCGGAACCGCAAAGATTCGTGTCGTCCGCCTCTCACACACGAATGAACAGCGAAACTTGGCTCATTGTCAGCGCTGCAATTTCGCGTACAAGTTCTGAGGTCTTCGTCCTACTTTACACGGCAAGAAATCGTTAATCGCGAGAATGTAGTTAGGAAATTTTCAACCTATAGCAATTTATGGAATTCAATACGTCAATCCAGCGTCGATTTTATCCTGTGAAAATGTTCAACCCTCCTGCGAAATTTTTTTTTTTTCACAATTATATTAATGTGGGAGGCAGCCGCCACGAGGCACGCAATATTGCTTAGGCGTACATAATATACCAGGACCAAACCACCGTGATTAAGCTCAAAGTCCCCGTTTCATTTTCGTACAAAAGAGGAGGACGCGAATCCTGGAATTGACGACTGGTGATTCGTGCTAATTACACGGGGAAGAGAACAAGGGACTCGAGACTCGGTATATACCCCTTTTTCATACGCTTCCAGCTTTGAAACTGTTCGAAATTAGTGATCAGGATTAAATTGGCGTCAAATTCAATTACGATTTCAAGGTACGCCTTCGATAGGTACGACTAAGCTGAATCCTATTATGTCGGCATGGCGCTCTGCACCTTGTTACAGATAGACGGTAACTGCGTATTCATCTATATATATATATACGTGTGTATAATATACGGCAATACGTTGCACTGTTGGTTGTATATACATATAGATATACAGACAACCGTATCTATATAGACTCGTATTCGAACTACAAGGTAGCATTCCCCTGCAGTTCCATCAGCGTACCTCGACTACCTATCAGAACTAATTTAAGTTACGCCAATTCGAAATTAAACCCTCTTACTCAGTTATATGCGGCATGCTGAGAGATTCGACGTAGATACTGCCAGGCTGAATTGTTACCAAGTTCTACACTGACATAGTCAAACGCAATTGTAATGCTTATTAAGTAGCGGCACTAATTAGCTATTGCTAATCTACTAATTTTAAGTTAACTTTGAATTAGCTTAATCCGCAGCTCCACAGCACAAACTTGCATGATGTGTTACACAATACCCAACTGCGCCAAGATATTTCTTGTATGCATTTCATCTGTAGTACTGTTCCCTCGTGCCAGATAAAGGATCTATGTGCACCTCAAATCCTGGGACTTGAGAAACAGTAGTTTGTTCATCAGTATATTTTCATGTATGTCATCGAGTAAAAGAACACAATTCCTGCATAAACTTAGTCAGAATGGAAGCAATTTCTATTTTCGTTTTCGATTTGTTTCATTTTCGGTCTGTATTTGTTCGATGAATCAACGTTCCCTGGAAAAACAGAGTGCTTTTTTTTCATACCCTTTGTTATTTTTGTAAAATTGTACCTCGAAGTGTTGTTTATTCAAAGTTTGTTCATTTCCACTACAAATTGAAGCCTTCGTGAAACGTCTGTGCTCGTATTGCTTTACATCGATTTTTATATTGTGGAGCCGAGCGAGAAACTGAGCTTACTAAAAAAAAGAAGCTTCGAAAGAAATGGGAGAAATGTCGCTGGCATCACGTATTACTGCGATGTAATAATAGTGCTGTATGGCTACTCCCACAAGCTGATGAAGAATAAAATGAAGTTTCGAGTTACATCGTTGTTTCAAAAGCGTTACTTTTGCATTTCTGCACAAATAATATTCCACACTCAAAATGAGGAGCAGCATTTTTGTAAAATCGTTTTTTATTCACAGAAATCGTTAGAGTTTGAGTTGGGAACATTAGCAGGGTTTTAATGTCTTGCAATCTTCTCGAATACCAAGTTTTGCAAGAACACCATGTACAACTCGAGTTAACGTGGTATTTAGTCAGCGCTATGTACCGTCGCGTCACCCTCACTGTTGTCTCAGTCTTTACTTAGGTTTATTAACATATGTAGACCTCAGGTCAACGAACAATTGAAAATAATCTCCGGAATAACGATATAACTCGAGTTAGCTCGTTATTCCGCCCATCCGTTCGATGCCAATGACACGCGATCAAAAACAGTATGGACATTCAGAAGAATTTTCATAGGCATAATCGATTTAAGCGCCGTCACAAGATTGAAACTTCATCATTCGTCGAACAAAACTCAGTATCGAATTATCACATGTTATTACCGTGAAACTCAATTCCAGTGTAATCAATAACCTCGACTTTGAGTAGTTGAATACATCGCCGAAAATTGTGAAAACTTGGATGGCCTGCGAGTAATGCATGGAAATATTTTTGCTTTTATTTTCTCTAGTATGCTTGGTGTATTATTATAAGTACGCCCATACACTTTGCAAGCATCGCGTTGGTAAAGCGTGGGAGTACTTACAGCTGAAGCAAGTTGCAAATTGTCAGAGATAGAGACAGATTATCTTAGGTGAGACTCCTGCAGAGTGCTTGGGACCAGCCATTCTATAGTTACTTACCACAACGCCTAGACCTAGACCACCCGAAAGCGGCGTCATAGCGTCACCAAGGTAAAGCCGCGGTCACGACATCGTGAGAATGAATAGTTCATGCATTAAAATGACCGAAGCTAGCTAGTAACTTATACTCACGACGTCGACTTTGACATTGCTTCAATTAATTTCTATCCAATTGATTGTCTGACCAACAATTTATTTGTCGTTCGCATTCCGTTCCTCAATTCATTTATTGTTTAATATGCAAGCCTCGAGCACGTGAGGGTGACTTGAAAATAATTACATTCGTTATTCTGAAAACAAAAAAATGGTCCAATGATAAAAGTAAACTACTCAAACTTACTTGATTACTATATTGTATCAGGCGAAGTGGTCCATTCAAATTTGGTCCTAATTTGCTTTATCGTTAGCTAATTAGATTGTGAGTTACCAAGCTTCGAACGCGTTACTCGGCGCTGATTACTAGCAGATTGTGATTGGATTCAGTGAGTATCGATCCTGAATACCTACAATCTGAGAAATCCTGTCCCTATCATCTTGCGGGTCGTATCTGGAACTGAATTTCGAACATTTTTTATCATCATCACCGATTGTGATTCTATTCTTACATCGAAAAAAGACTAAAATTGTGATAATAATGCACGTGTCGTACCGCGTATATTACTGTCCTGAACGAGTGAAGCAGTGATTTTCATCAAGAATTGATTTGAGAAATGGTTTCAATGACTTCGGAATACAGATAGGTACTAAAAGCACCCTTCGGCTTTGATTTATCGAATAATTTTGGATCACAAACGGGCCGATAAATATAGACCGATTTACATATGGCCCAGAAACGATAGTAGAAGCTATACGGTACGGGAGCGTTGCGGATGGGTGTTCCTCACATATCT
Organism: Ametastegia equiseti; assembly: GCA_963989295.1. Taxonomy (NCBI): domain Eukaryota; kingdom Metazoa; phylum Arthropoda; class Insecta; order Hymenoptera; family Tenthredinidae; genus Ametastegia; species Ametastegia equiseti. The sequence continues at coordinate 12,024,646 of OZ022389.1, read as the reverse complement.
TATACGCCGAGCCAAGTCTAGCCAGGAGTGTGGGTTAGAGATTCTCGAGTACCGGGTATACATACTACAAAACTGCGCGTGGAAAGTGAACCTAATATGCTATGCATTCCCTGACATGGAAAGTATACAGAGCACACTCTAGAGCCCATCTCATCCTAGCCCAACCCAACTCATCCGACCCAGACCCACCAACTTCTTCAAGTTAGCTGTTATACTCTACCGTGAAGAGTTCCGGACGTGTAGGCTGTAATAAAGTTGAGATGCACGCGGCCCAACCTAATATTAATACTGCAGAGGAGGTCATCTCAATCATACCAGGAAATCTCATTTCTATCCAGCCCCAAGTATAGTTTGCCCTTAAGCGATGAACTCTTATACGCGACCCCCAGTGCAGCGTCTAGAGGCCGATTGAGTTACGGTTAACTAATTTTGATCAGAGTGCAATATTGCCTCTTCTAGGTTGAACTTTTTCTTCAAAAACTATTAAAAGGTGGCTAACGTCCGCGAAAACTTCTCGATCGTGCTACCACGTAAGCTGCTTTCTTAAGTACAACGTTATTAGACACCCTTATCGCACTTTCTAGCGGCGAACTTCCCAACGATCGTTTCCTCCTAGGGCTTATGTTTTTTTGCTTAAATTTCGAAATTTTTCTATTTTTTCTTAGCCCGCGTGGGTTCTATCGACTTCCCAGCCACATGTACCTATCATAGAGTTTTGTCATAGGTACATGCGGCACGGGGGATACTTCACTGATCTCCGTATAGATAATCAGATCGGGTTCAAGACGCGATCCCGCGTACTATCGCCAAAATGACATGATCGTTGTACTTTTTTTTTTTTTCTCTCCTCTATACACAATGTACGAATATATGGTACATCGAGGAGCTGCTATTATCTGGGTATATTTGACCCTTTAGATGGGGACTCGAGGCGATGCCGTGATCAAAATTATAATACCCACTATCTGGTAGTAGCGCTCATGGTGCATTGTGCCTTCGCTTAACTCCCGAGGCTATTCCAGTCTGCCCTGGCCCTCCCTGGCCTTCTACGTTGAAGCTTTAGAAGCTACGGGATAGCTCGCTATCAAGAGTCAAATCAGAAGCAAAAGCAGATCACCCTACCTTGCCCTTTGTTCGAGCTCTCCGTTGAGTTGTATACTGACGCGGAACATTGCTTCTCTTCTAACAATACGGATAAAAGTTTGAATTTCGGAAGTATGGAGGTATAAACTTGGAAGTGAATTTGACGATGCTTTGCTTTTTGAGAAAAGTTTCTTTTTCAACTCATCAACCTCGTTTCTTCTTCACTCTCTTCAAGTTTTATAATTTTTTTTTTTTTTCGTTGTTTTTTTTTTTTTTTTTTTTTACTCTTATAATACCTGATAGCAATTATAATTCTATCGCAAATCAACCAACACCATCTTGCAAGCGAAGACTAAGCCTACAGAAAAGAAAAAATGAAAATAAATTTCAGATTCCCCACTGGTACTCAAAACTTCCACAGCTGCATACAGCTATATGTATACATATATATACATTCTGAGTAGAATGCTGATCTCCAAGTATTATGGCTGATTGGAAAAGGATACACTGCAATAGCCGACAGAAAACCTCTATTGTATCTACTCTGTGTAAACAGCTGCAATTCTACTGACTCTTGAAGCAAAAGTACTTACTGAATATTGGCCGCCGTTTGTTAAAAGGATTGGCGTACAACGCGGCAGAGAGAAATAGAGAAGCGATGGTCACCGTGGTCAGAATCACTTTTCTCCTTATCGAAGTGAGTAAAGCTCCTTCCAAGTTTCGAATGGTCGTGCCGATAGAATGGCAGATGTATCTATAAAATGGTTCAAATCTTGCGAAGAATCGGTCAAAGAGCCATACCGGAATTTCGATAAGCGGCTAAATCGGAAGTTACTTCTTTGAAGCAAGCCAGTCACAGACAAAATCATACATTCTTTAATTGCTGAATCGGATTTTGGGAGTGACTGACGTTAGCGAGTATTAGAAAACGATTCTCTAGTGTGCACTTTCGTCTTGAAGCCGCCGTTTTTAGTTTTTTTTTCATACTTCGTAAAGTTGATAGCAAAAATATAAGACGAACAATCCATATTCCATTATTGCTTTTCCCTTCTGCAGCCACAGGAAGTAATACTTTCCCGATAAAGCCAGTAATCGATATCAGTTAGACGGACAGTTTTCTTCCAGATACATATATACACACACCTGTGTCCGTCCACAACGTTAAGCAGACGAGTTAGTCGTATGATTCATGCTCCAATTCTCGAGTGACCATGTCCCTAACACATATGCGCGCATTCATGCACACAGAGAAGAGAAACCTTCGCGAAAACTACCGGAGCTTTGAAGTACCTTTGGTCAGGATGCGCCTTTTGAGCAGGAAATTGTCGCCTCGGGCTTCGCAGCGCTCGTTTCCTCTTCGGCGTTGAATACTCGATCAATCGATGCGGCTTTTGAAAACTAGCGATCCATTATCCGTTTGTACAGTATACATATATTCAGATAGTACGACATCGAACAGTCTGCCTGCCGTATCTCGAGTCTCCTTATGCACTTCCGGTTATACTGGGTTATACTCTGTGTCTTTATTCTCCTCCCTGCACCTGGCTATCTAGAATCAGTTGAACCGTCGATCCGTGTAAATTGTTGGAGGAAAAAAGACTCAGAATCAATCGATGAGCTTTCGACTTCGACAAAAAAAAAAAAAAAAAAAAAAACTTCGAAGCTTTTCATATTGTGCACTTTGTGAGAAGGAGTGAGAAGCTGGCTGCTGGCTACCAAGTTTTAAAAGATTCTCTAGGAAGGATAAAAGTTCAACGATTCACGCGGACAAACAAAATTAGTTAAATATTTCAGTTGCACCAGCATTTGCTACTCGGATTGCAAATTTTAACTCATCTGCTTGTGTTGCAAAAACTTTAATTTCCTACGTACAACCGGATATAAAAATAGTTAAAGGGTTGTAAGTAAATGGAAACACCTGCGCAAACTCCTACGTTCCCCTGTAAATCTGCTAGCTTGCCTTGAACTAGCATTATTACTGCATTAGGGTGTATTACTGGTGTGGCACTCTCGGTCTAATGGAATTTTATATCGGGTACTATAATGTAAGATTGCATAGTTGAACATTTTTTTAATCAAAAATATATACGTCTAGTGCTTAACTAGGCTTGCAAAACATTACTCAACTACACAATGTACTCTGAGGTTGCTTTATAATGTCTCGAAAAAAATTACAGTTCTCTCGATATCTCTTACTGAAGTTGCACCACCGGTCGAAAGACATAGACGACGAGTATAAAAGTTCAAAACCTATCCAAGTCTTCTTGATCCTTTACTCAAACTTCCTTGTATTTATTCAAGAAGAGAAAATGTTTAATCCTATACTGTGATACGGAAGACTCGGAATGTTTCCGAGGCAATTGATGACTGATGAACCGCGTGGACCGAATTCAATTTTTGGGCCTCTCAAAGTCTGGGGCTGTATTATTTAATTACCAATCTCGTAGAACGCGTTAAGGAATCGAATCGCAGCTTCCAATGTTAATGACAAAATTCAATTACATGCAATTCGGACTCACGAGGATTCGAGTTGGTCACCATAAGTTTAAATTTTCCAATTTGCATTTGTTGTGGATTTTTCTTCTGTGCCTGCAGGCGCATTGGCTCATCATCCTGTCTCGGAGATAACCTATATGGACTGCAACCTACAAAAATCTGAAAGTCTGGAAGGTACTCAGCTGTCGAAGGCTCGATGTCGCAACAAAAATTCGATAATTTGATGTACGGATGTACGTGGAATCCCAGCTGCAGAATTCATGTATTTCCAGAGCTTCTATGTCGACGTGTATGTGTTGATGCACCTGCATAGGAGAGGCTCACTAGTGAGTGTTCGTACATGTATATGAAATTTCCGTTCCTCGGAAAGCACGCCACTGGGCGGCACAAATGACGTAAATAATCGAGAGCAGTGAACACGGGCATCCGGTTGGGATGGTGAACAGTTTTCGACCCACCGACCCAACCCAGGCAAAGTTGGTGTGTCCTATGTGCATCCCGTAGACCTCGACACGTATCGATTGTATCGACTCTGACCGTGTCACTATGTTCTATGCAAAGCACTTCGGAACGATCTGGGGGAAGGGGTGCTTCTCTTGGTGACCTGACTAAGCTACCATGACCCACCGACTACCCTGCAGTGTACCTTCGTAGTGACTCTTCCCTTCAAGTTGAGCCGCTAGCTTCAGGGGTGCTGAAAAATTTATATCCCACTAGTTGATGCAGTGGATGATTCTGCAGGTGAACCATTTGTGCAAACGGACGTAGATCTGCCATTCCATGACTGTGAATTGGTGAAAATGCATAAATTCAAATATGGTACTTATTTGCAAATTGAGTTTATTCCATGGAGTGAAGATACCTGCAGATTAAATCTCAGTTTTCGTTCAGAAGTATTTGTAATACCATTCGTTTCAGCTCGGGATGAATTTAAGTCGACGATCCGTGTCGGTCAGAGATAACTACGCCTGGGATACGATAACACATAAAGAGAGAAAGAAAAAAAAAGAAAGCATTTCCGTAATGGAAACCCTGCATTAAGCTGGTTACAGGAGCCCGTCGGGATTTCGTTGCACGCGACGTCTCGAACGGACAATCGATCTACCACCCTTCCTGTCTCCATCCACCTGAGGTATTACATTATTATAACGATACGCTTTCATACCTTTTTCAACCCTCTTATTGTATACCCATCGACCTATAAACCCACCAAAGCACGTCGCGACAAAAACCGCAAATGGTGTTGAGAGGGTGGCTGGAGTGTCGTGTCTGAAGACAACTCGAGAGCAACTCTATATTTGATTAACGTCTCAGCCGAACCCTATAGTTGATCGGGCATTTTCTTTTCAACAAGTATCGCGTTTCGGGTAATAACGATCCTGAATCACTTTCACGAAATTTTCCACAAAATTTGGCCCCATCCGGTTTACAATACGAAATACCTACCAATTACAAATTGGTTGTTTGTCACACGAAACACGAAACACGAAACAGCGATGAGCGGAACGCCAGAGGAGAGTACAAATCAGCCTGAACTAAGTAGAACGGCTCATCGTTTACCGGCTTGGACGTTTGACGAGGGAGCAAACCTTGAAGTACACAAGACTCGGTTGTTTCCCGTCCTTCCTTGTACTAGTCCTTTTGTAACCCCCCCCCCCCCCCCCCTGTAGAATGCCTACAATCTGAGTGATTAGTTCTAAAGTTCAACCCCCCCGTGCCATCGCTATCGTCCTTCAATCAAATCATCCCCCTTACTCCGTTGCGTCTATCCGCGACTAGAGACGACTTCTAGATGTCCCAGACTATCTATATGTTACTTCCCTTCAAAAGGGCACGGGGCAGCAGCGAACAGCGTAACCCAATCGGGGACAAGTTTCCAAATATTGGCAACGAACTTTGTTTTTGGCATTTCGAACTTAAACTCCCCAGGGCTTGGCGCTATTCGATAACCTCGGCTATCTTCTGCTCCGTTGCCCGTGATATTGCAAGGTCAAACTAAATTGGCTCCTATAATAATTATTGATGATCCATTTTCGGTATATATACCGCTTATAGAATTATTCTCGGTAACCTGGTGAGTATTGATTGGTATTTCAGTTCGTATTTTCGTAAAACTTGTTGACGGTTACTTCGGAATTGCTATATTGATTGAAATCTTTATTTCCGTTGAATCTAAACATGTATGACATGTGCTTGCCAATTCACGCATACATTTCATAGATGATAAAATAAATTCATAGGTTTCAGTGTAGATTTCTCGCCTAAATAAATTCATTTCTTACCTCTTATCCTATATTCGTAGATATGTTCGTTGATTCAGTTACGGTGTCGTTTATTTTTCTGGCTAGTAGCTTCCACCACATTTCGTTACTACTTCTATTTCTCGAGAATCTGTTGCCTCCCTCAATGTTTCCGGTATTGGTGCATCCACGATTAAAAGTTTCTTCGAACCCCACGATCGAACCGAAACCGTAACTTTTTACGACGCATAATCAATGCGAATTCCGGATGTAAACTACACTTTGAAAGAAAATCAGATCCGCCCCAGTACCAGATGTGTATTCGTTTTGCGAAGATTATTGGTAAATGTGTATAAGATACTCTATTTTTATTCGCCTAATATAGTAAGTTTGACTACTTTTTTACCTCAATTTCTTCGTCTTTGACGTGACCGAGCTTTGAAAGTAGGAAAATGTACGTCCATGGATAATTACTTGGCAGCGAACTAGCGCTGATTATCAGTATTTAAGAGCTTTTTTTTTTTCTTTCATGCTTGTGAACTATTTTCGATAAGCTACAGCGTTGTAGAGCATTCTCTAAAAATAAAAGAATTACGGTACAGCCGAGCTCCGGCTTCAGCTCCAGCTCAAGCTCAAGCTTTATATCAGCCTCTATGGAAGCAGCCAACCAACCAGAAGAAGAGCTTGAGTTGCCTGCAGCTCATACCCATCTAGCTTGTTCAGCAAAAAGCTTTGTAATGGCAAAGTGCAAATTAAATTTCTCGGCACACTAAAAGCAAGAACTTTTTAAAGACGGCTCCAGCCGCCCGCTGGCATCTCGACGCGGAATCTCTCTTATTATTTGAGAGTAAATTCTTACAGCGAGCGTCGCCCCAGTAAGGGTTTGTGGTTACCAGTACGCTCGTTCTACCAAACTACGATACAAGTCCTCTCCTCTAGCCAAAGCACCAAAACTTCGAGTACAAATTATACGATGCAAACCCTCTGTCTTGGGATTTGCTATTCAAAATATACTTGCACTATCCCGGAATTATAAACGGGGAGATGGTTGTGCGGCGGTTAAAGTAGAGCACGGGATAAAGGGGTGCTGTTTGAGGTTAGACAGATGGAAAATGTAGGAAGAAATAAATTAAACGGGAGGGGTTGCAAATTAAGACAGGAAGAGACAAAGGGAAGTCAAGAGTGAGTTGGAAACAAGTCACCCCAGGGATCTACGGGTTGGGGTTGCACGGGGTGCCTGGTAGAAACGGGGCGAGACGAAGAGGAGGATAGGTTTGCGGTCTACGATACTGTGCAATGTTTCAAGACAAGTTATATGTATACATCTATACATGTTTCTGCTTTTCTGCAAAACGTGTGGAGCCGTGCGGTAGTTTGCTTCCATATATGTTTCCAAATTTGTCCGTTTTTTTTTTTTTTTTCAAAATGGGACGCATCACTGAAGCAATTTTGGATATGATCTCAACTGAACTATCAATAGATTGATAAAATGTTTCAGCTTCCGTTCCTTATACACATTTATACAAAGAATCATCGCAATATGCTGTGAAAAATAATTATTAACAAGTATAGAAACAGCGAAGAATTTTTTCATTCGGATCCACTATTTGTCTGAAAATTTGAAAATGATTACTAATTTTGTAATACGACGCTTATGACAGTACAAGTATACAGTGAAGTATGAGTCGATATTACCAACATGCAAATGAATCGAAATATTAATGTTTTGCTATATGTGAAAAGCAATGGTCTACGTGGTTTTATGACTATGCATATTACTGTCGAGGAATTTAATTGCTTCCGATAACTAATTTATATTCTGTCAATGTTAATTATATCGCATGAATTTGTAACCAGGAGGGCGAAAATGATCTGGAATTATTAATTATTAAAAATACATGAATACTGGAATTCATGAAAATAGATAATAGGGTGATATATCATATTTGTATATGGTGATATACATCTGTTGAACCATAGACCTCTGACTATAAGTCCTGCAGATTTCTGGTAGCCGAATAATCCGAAAATTCTGGAGTCACCCCTCAGGTTAAGATACCACCCTCAATAAAAGGACCCTGTTTCCCTCTTGGCGAAGCGATGCATCACTGCACACCACATCAAGAGACACACGAGGTGAAGCAAACAACATAAATTATACCGACTGAATATATACATTTAGGTTCACGTCTATATGTATATACAAACTGAGTTTTTCTCTGAGAATGTGAGCGTATAAAGTCCCCTCTTCGTAACTTAATTTACGTAAAAGAATTCACGGGACATTTTGTTAGCCCAGCCGAGTGGGAAGATGATTAATTTAGAACTAAATGTAACGTATACATCTTTGAGAGATATCTCTTGCTAAGAGAAGAGAAAATGAGTTAGCACAAAGGACGAGAGTATTTTATTTTTATTTTTTTCTACAGTCTGGTATCTCGACGGATAAAGAAACCCATTAATATACCATTGAGTCATTTGTGATAATTACATGATTGAAATATTTCCACATCGTACATAGAGACAATGAATCGTTCCGTTTATATATATGTATATATATATATATGTATACTGAGTTTAATCTCAGGACTGGGGAAGACAGGTTTAAGCGATTACAAAATTGTGTAATTTGCACTTTAGATCTTCGGAGAAGGAATGAGCGGGGTGACCTCGTTTCACACGAACGGTTTTATTATTTTAATGATAATGAACACTTGTAATTTCAGTTCTCGTGTTTGCCGAGATCTCGACCGTGAAACGTGGGCAGACAAATGGAAGAACATCAGCCCTATACCATTTCTACTACGATCATTTCTGCTTGTATACATATATATAACTATACACCCGACAAAGATAGATATAACATTGGCATAGTGGAAATTTTCCAAAGCCTAGATTTACCTGTGCGGTCCACCCCAGGCCAGCGCATAGTACAGATTTAGTGATTTGAAAATCCAAAGTTCAACAGCCTCATATTCGTGGATCGATGAATCAGTGAGTGGAGTAAGAATTTCTGAATGATAAAATCGATAGCAGGGTGCGTGTTGAAAATCGTAAACATCATTTCACCGAACGGTTTCTATACGAAGTGACAACGTCCCGTTTCTTTCCCCTCTTACATTCGCTTTAGTCTTGGACAATTTCCTCGCAGTTTTCGGCCCATAACCCCGCGGTTCTTTTATCTTCGACTTCCACTCATTGTTCGCCATCTTCGTACATTTTCGTCGCCTTTTCCCCGCACCCGCTATAACATCACGAAGTCTTTCACGAAGAATCCTTAGATCCTTGAACCACGACCAAAGTTTTCTCACTTTTTCCTTTGAACCACAGCGACTTTATGCTCATTGGTAACTTTATTAATTCTGGTTTCCCTCGACCCACCTCCCGCCGTTCCATCCCCTTCTTCCACCTCATCCCTCGTCCGTTAACTTTATTAACGTTTCTTATTTGCCTCTCAAAAATACAATTTAATTATTTTACCCACTTCCCCGCTTTAATAGAACCGCAAACCACCATCCCCTGTAGGTCGCGAGCTTTTCAGTTTTCTTTTGATGCACAGGGAAACGAATCAGTCGTGCTACGCTTTACTGAAAAAGAGAGACTGCAATTGATGTTGATATATTTTTCGCGAATCACACAGCGGAATTCGAACCAAATTTCAAAGCCACGTTATGTTAGCGGAAATCAAATATCGATGTATCGAATAAGTGGATCAGTGCGATATTCCGAAAAAAAAATGTTATTGCTCGTATCGTCATCATGTCGTACCTATACCATCTAATTTTCACATACCTTTATCAATCTTCTAATGCCATAATAAAGGTATCAATGTATCTGTCACTATCGTAAGACACACCTGTTTGCCGTGAACCGTAACAGAAATGTACCAGGTACACGAGTTACAATTTACGAATGTTGAAGCAGACGCTCACAGCTTGCGAACTTATGAATATTGATATTGCTGCAATTGCAATATTTGTTTGGGGGTGATACTGTTTACAGAATGTAGATATGAAACTATGCACATCGGTATAACATAACGACAGAAAAGATTGTGAAAATGACTTTAACGAGTAACGCAAACGTCGACACCTGCTCCTTATTAAAACGTATTTTCGCAATACGGTTGCAGATGCAGGGTCTGGATGCATTTGCTTATCTGAACTTGCCCTCTTTTTACCGGCAGCAATACGCCGCTTCGTCCCCTTTCAAACCTGTATATCGTGCGACTATCTACGACCGTACCTCACGGCATCCGATCCAATACGCTCGCAATCACACGCCGCTGAAATGTAGCTCAATTTAATTTAATTGCGAACGGTCCTTGGAGATGAAAAATGAGCCCAGAGGCCAACGACTAAAGACGAACGTGGGCAGTGGAGGTCCAAAGATTTTTTTTTTTCATCCTCTAAAACGGATGCACCATTTTTTTTTTTTTTTTTTTGCCTCTTTCGATTCAAGACGTGACCCCGACCCACGCGGTGATCCAATCGTGGGGGAAAAAAAAAACGCTAGATCTATCTTGAGCAATCAAAAACGAGAAAAGATCCTTCGGTACTTCACCCTGCGATCAAAGCTTTTCGGGTCGTTATTTACTGATTGTGAACGTCGCGGTGATAGGAAATGTCGCCTGGCGGGGGGGTAATTTCCGTTCGCTCTGCCATCCACCTCTTTCAATCAGGTTAGGTACACGGTATAACGGTATAGCATCGCTAAAAGGCAAGCAGCTGCAGAAAATGAGTGGAAAAAAAAAAGAGTAAATAATAGAAAATAGGAGACCTTGAAGGGCCTCTCGAGTCTAGATTCAACCGTTCGTAATGAGTCGACAAAGTCGGGTTGAGTCCTTTTGATGAGATCTTGCCGCATCCCGGTGCGGCGCGTATCTCACTTTGGGGAGTTGTTAAAATTCATATCCGCAAATGAAATGAAAGGTGACCCGAGAGGCCAGTTAACGAAGAGTTGAGCTATACGCGTATACATACATACTACAAAGCAAGTACGCCCCGCAGACCTTTGGTCGAAATAGCAGACAAAGTACGCGTCAAATGGCCGTCCGCGTAAGTCTTTATCTCCGGCAGTTTTGCCGATTTATTTCTACCACCCCGCACATCTCCATGGACGCGTCTCAATTTGTACAGATTATTGCCTCCCAGAGGCGCGTGAGCCAACCCCTCCGCTGCACCAAACCCCATTGCCATACCGTCTCGCCCTTAATCAACCCAATATATTATTCGCCCGCTTGACGACTATGACTAAAAGCTTTTTCTCAGCCCTCCGAGAGCTCGTCGTTGAGGAAAAGAATGGTTACTGGGCTTGCTCGCTTCATTGCCCAATTTCGTTTTGAATCTTATACCAGTTACCGTTAGAGCGTGTGAAATTAAAATCCAAACCAATCCCACTTGATACGCCAAGAGCTTGCAAAGAGCACGCGGTTGATTCGATTTTAAATTCTCTGTTTTCTGTGTTTTTTTTTCATTCCTTATCCCGTTTCTTCATTATTGCATAACGTGGCTTATATTCAATCGGCAAGATGCTCAATGAATATAAAAGAATAATAACTTCAGCAGAGCGTTGAAACGAAGGAACGTGCCGGAACGTTGAAGAATCAAAAAATACCTAGAATACCGGAGTGGATTGACGGCAACGTCCTTATGACCTGACCACAAGCTCATAGCACGTAAGGGTTGCAGTGATAGAACGTTATGATCTTTTGGGCCATAGATCATAGAAATTAGCTTCACTGCGTGTGATTTTAAAAAATCCTTCGTATTCACTTTAAGTTATCCTCGGATTGATTTTTTTTTTTTCTTGTACGCAGATCCTCGATCCCTGGGATTATTAACCCTCAGCATTATATTCTTCACGAGAACTGAAAGATTGCTTGACATGTGAGGCGATGATGAGTCACGAGGATGTGCGTGTTTGAAGGATCGATCGTTGTTTGCTATTCTTTATAATTTTCCCATCATAGTTTTCTCCCCTAGATATATATCCTCTATATCATCTCGATATAAAATTTTTTATCCACGATTGTACAGCATTATTACCGCGTACAGGTTTAAGTTCTAAAATAACGTACGGTAGAAACAGATATCTCAAGTATCTACCCAACAATTTACAGGGGTAGTTTTAACACCCCGAGGCAAAAGGTACTACGCAACCCCTACAACTACGAGCAACAATCTTCTGCCTAGTGTCCATAATCCATTAGAACCCATTGCATAGAAGTACCTACGTAGCTGGGAACTGATAACGCGTTAATTCCTTAATCCGGTAACGTTATCTCGGCTCGATTTGGTCTGATTTGCTCATAGCCATGACGATCCCCACTTTTGACTTCCGATATCATCGAAGTCAGAGCTAGTGGTAGATATACAATTTAATGGTAGCTTTAGTTTGGTTTAAAAGCTACAGGAATCGCGGAGGGTGCACGGGGGCATCGAAAGGGGTTGCATGTGTACGTGGGGGTTGAAATGGCGAACGAGTACGGGGGTACAGAGGGGGTTTGGTTAGGTTCGTGGGTTGGCAAGCCTAGTTTATAGCCAGCGGCTTCGAATCCTGCAGCAGCAGCAGCAGCAGCAGCACCGTAGCGTTCGCAACGCGCTCCAACAAGCCCCCATAAATTCATTAATCGCCGTGAGGCAGAGGGCGGAATAGGGTTGTGAGATTTAAGCAAATTGCGATTACTCTGTTAGCTAAATAAGATTATTAACCAACCGGTCTTATTTATGCCTCCGACGGACCCGTTATTTAGACAGATAGGCCCAGAGTCCGCTCGCCCTTACGCCTCGCCGTTGAACAGACCCAAAGTTAGTCGGCCACCAGGGCGAGGCAACCTAATAATTACCAGCTTCTGTTTGTATATCTCTCCCCGCGAAAAAAATATGGGTTTTAATAAACCTGTGAATTACTGAGAGCGAACGGTGAATTAAAACTTAATTTTCGAACCTCGTGCGTGCGTCCGAGGTCGCAATTTTCAATTTTCAATTTCAACTCAGCACCCCGAGATTACCGCGTAACCGAGTACAAACAGCTGGCTCACCGTTCGTTTCTATTAACCGTTCGATATAAATTATTCTTATTTTTATTTCAAACGCTCATTCCCTGGCTTCCATACTTCGCGGTGCTTTTACTTTTACCCTAATATTGCCCAAAGCGTGGTCAGAAGATATTATTTCCATAATAGGCATTATACACTCGTTGCCCAACAAAAAAAAAAAGAAACAAAAAGGAACGCCTTCCCGCTATTTTAAACTCGCTCTAATCGGATTTAATTAACCAAAACAGTTTTATTACCAACCATTCTTCTTCTCAAGTGCACGCACGTGTATCAGTGTCAAGTCACGAAGTCACCTGTAATAAAACTCTCAACGCAGGGCCGCAGACTTTTAACTTGGTATGAAAATTTGAATTAATCTGTACTCTGTAGCCCCTTCATGCATATATATATGATTAATGCCAAAAAAAATAAACGTTGTTACAAGTTTTATCTGGTAAATATTAGTCGTGAATAACATCCCATCGATTCAAACCGCCATCGTGAAAGCCTAACAGATACCAGCTTTCCGCCTCTTTTTCTTTTTCTTTTTTATTTTATTTTCTTCTTCTTCCCTATTGCCTGGTTATTAGGAACATAAATTAAAACTTTGCTATTCTGACTGCTTCCGAACAATTATGTGGCTAAGTAAATTCTATCTACCGTGGCATAAATCCTACTTAACGCAGATATACGCGAGTTATAATATCTATTCTACCAAGATTCGGTAAACTCTGCAGTTTCCATCCAACTCGACGATTATACTTACAGGTATATATATATATATGTATATGCTGGAGCGTCGTTATCGTGAAGATTTTTCTTTTTAGGCTTTTTGCTGTTCCGACGAGAAACTATTCATTAAACGTGCCGCGTCGAAGACAGATTTCCGGTCCTCGTCCAGTAATTTTTCTTTTTTCATGCTCGTTAGGAGTATCAGAGATACAAAGATCGAAAATTTGAAGCGAATAACCAGGGAACAATACGGTTTTTCATATCTCATTGTCTCTTTGTCTCTCTCAATTCAACTTCATAGAACTCGTTCAGCTACTGTTCCCGTACCTACCTATATAGTCCCAACGAACGATAACGACTGGAAAAGGTTTAATACAATTATTATTTTCATCTACCCGTTCGGTAGCGATAAAAGAACCATTCATACCAACGACCCTTGCTCTCCTAAGGTGGTGAACGCAGTTCTGAACCTTGCGAGAAATGTTTCCAGACGCAATAACAATAAGTACTTATATATACCTATACGTATAAGTGTGCCATGCAGAAATTATACGCATGGGTATATACGTATATGGTATAGGTACAGATATCGTAGTCATACTTACAGGTATCTCCTGTATACGATATTGCAGACAGGTATATAAGGCAAGGAAAGCACGAAACGATCATGGAGTGTGAATGAATCAGATGAAATGGAAGGAAAGATCTAAAAATTGCGTATTGGCCAGGAGCAAACAGGATCCGTGATACCTCGCCTCCTGGACGGTCGAGATAAAGCGACGTCTTTTTTTTTCTTTTTTTTTTTTTTTTTACCGATATTTATTTTTCTGACAGTCGTCTCGTAAAGGCAAACGATCGTTGAAACGTACGCGGAACGGTTATTCTCATCTGGGGAATTGAGCGGTTCATATCATTTCAATAGCTGAAGGAGCCTTTCGCGTCGTCATGCGCCGTTTTGTTAAAGGGGAAAGGTTGATAATGAAATTCAATAGCTGTTCCGCAGATAGCGCGACACCAAGACCTCCCGGGTTCAGGATTTGGGGAAAGTTGACTGGATTTTTATTACAATATAAGCCTGATTTATGTTCATAACGGGAAAATTCGTACCTCCGCGCAGGTATGATTCTAACCACTTTTTTTTTTCTTTTTTTCTTTTTTTTACTGGGTCGTCTAATATTACGGAGATAATGAAACACGCCATTTTGTGCGGAATCCAAACTCCCTTTCTAGTGAAAATTTCCGAGAACTGCATTTCCGCACATTCAAAATTCATCTTTGAAGTTAGAGAGTTTCGATTCAATATCTTATTTTATAAAACCCTTTTCGTGTCAAAAAATGGAATTGACTGTTGGAATAACTTCTATGCTTTTGAAGTTAGTGTTTCATGTGTGATTTGATCCAAATATAATGTCGGAATTGTTGATATTTCTCAATCGAAGATAGCGAAGATTCATTCTGGTAACCAAAAATGCAAAGTAACTTGTTTTGAAAGAAACTTGGAACGCATTGGAGTTCGCCAAATCTGACCTAGACATTTGAAAACCTCGTAGGCGGATGCAACATATTGGACCAAAATGTGAGCCGTTTAGGATTTCTTATCTTTGAGCAAAAACTCGCAATCATGAGTGACCTGAAAAACCCTCAAGTCCAATGTTTTATCTACACTGAACAATTTTTTGCGATCCGGTCCGCCATGCGAGATCCGCCAGATCGAAAATCGGGATTTTGAGTTCAGATTTGTAATCAACGATCTCGCGAATCCCCGATCACTGAATATCGAATGAAATGCAGGTCAAGGAAAAATGTGTCGCTCAAAGCTCAAGCAATCCATTTCGACGACTTATCGTATAACAACGAAATTCAAATCTATATTTACATATTTCAATCGATACTGCACTTCATCGATTTTGACCGTCATCGATTTTGAAAATTTTATCAAACCTGGAGGGCACTGTTTCATAAGTTCAATGATCAGTAACTGATCAATCACGACTCGGAGCGCAGCTGCTTCGGATGACACAAAGAGAATTTTCATCCATAACTAGTTTCCTTGAAGTGATGAGTAGAGAAACTCAGTGCTATACCAACCCATATCTATAGATATGTAGAGGTGACTTTAATCCTCTTACACGGGTAAGACCTGCTAGCCAGACTCTAGGGAGACTCGAGGACGGTTCCTGAGCCTCAGCGATTCCAAGCCAAGCCGCAACTATGAAAACTCGGGAATCCTCCAGTCGGTATACACCAGAGTTTCTGGATCCTATTGTTCATAGATAGCTACTGAAAATAGTGAATCCTAGCTACAAATTAGCTACCAAACGGCATCAAATCGACAATTTTCAGTTCCAATCTATCAGAGGTTTGATTGTACGCAAATTTTGATTCGAACAACAAATATATTAGTTGTATTTGATGCTTGTTGTGACGAATGAATAAACTTTAGTCGAGAGAAGGGAGAGCTGTGAGTTATGTGAGAAGCGCGTCGTGTTATCGGGGTTAATTAGTATCCTTACCCAATTTGTTACTTGGTGACGCGAGGCACGGTGTTAGCAAAATTGACTTATCCCTAGGCCTAGTTTCCTCTCTAGTTCCAATCTTTTCCGTGTCACGAGTGAAGAATATTTGAAGTCGGTATATAGCCCAGCAATACTGCTATTTTTAGATAGAAAATCGTCTGCCAAAGCACGAGCTCAAACAAAGAGCTTTCGAGCTCCCAACTTGCACGTTTGAAACATTGATTTTCATCTAGCCGGATAGCGCTTGAATAATTATTGTCCTAGCCGATTTTCTGCTTTGCCTCTTGCCGTTTGTTTCGTTCTCTATGCATACTCCGCCCACGTGAAAACACCCTTTCAGCTACCATCGCCACCCTCGTCTCTTTCCATATACCTTCCTCAGACGCATTCCCGTTTCCAATGTCCCGTTTTCCATTGCTTCGCATCAGGTTGTGGGTATGTATACGTATGTACATGTATTTAGGTGGGTGGTATACGTATGCAGTGTCGGCTGCGCGTGTATGTACATTTATACATGAAGAGTAGTTTCGTAGAGAATGAAAACCCAACCCAACTGAACTCCATCGAACCAAATCCAGGCCGCGTACCGATCGCCACGTTCGCTTTCGATTATAGAACTTTACAAGCCATTGGATTCCAATTAGATATTGGAAATCGCTATTTATCGTGAAAGAAAAATAAAAGAAGTTTACTCCGTATCTCTTTATGGAGTGAAGAAGAAAGAAGAAAACCACTTTGTAGTAAAGTGTTTCGCTCGACGAATAAGAAAGAAGAAGCAGAAAGAAGAAAAGAAGAAAAAAAAAATTATAGCACGAGCATTAGCATAGTATCCAGCAGTGATAACAGCACTCAAAACAAGAACAACAAGAACAGTAGTAAACGGACTGAACCAGGTCGAATGGGAGATTTGGCACGTCACAAGCTAATTTTACCTATTCTCCGAGTTTAGATACAACTACTTTGACATAACATTATGGGAATGAGCGGAGTATTTCAAGTTCCATATCATGAGACTGATAAATTCATGAAAGCCGTCTGAATTTGTTCCATAGTGGTTGTTCGAATCGTGCAAACGAATTATGTATTCACAGTCAAGATGACAAGCATTCTTCATCAACTAATTGACGGTATTTGAAATCATGACGATGTGAACATTTCCATCGTCAGATTATTAAATTCACCAGAACCGCACTTGCACCACATTATTGGTAGACCTTTCTTGGCAAGTCGTAGCTTCAAGAGATCGACAGTGGAATATGAAATGTGGATTTATAGTAAGGCTATGTATGTACGTATAGAAACAAGTACATACATAAATGTCGCACAGCATGGAACATAGATAACATGCAATCGCGTCGAACATAAAATATCCAGTTTTTCTCCATATCTGTTCAGTAGTTTTCTAGAATGCATTTCTTAGCTGTCAATTTTCAAGACGCATTCACATAGGCAATACCAAAACGGCAAATCTATTTCTGATATCACGAAAAACGATTTATTTTGCCTCATCCGTCGTGTACGAAAAGATTTATGCAGTCAGTGAGATCTACGAATTAATCGTCAAATTAAACGTGACACTTGAGATTCAACTAACTAGAATATTCTGCTATCATATCCATCTAGGCGATGTGGCTGGCGATGCAGTTACTTACAAGTGCACTTAGGGTGAAAGTATTCTTCAAGAGTTCACTTCTAGCTTCGTTCAAAGCAGTCGCGACGGGGGTTGGATATGGGAATGGCGTATATGAAAATATCGGAGGGCGCATTAGCTCGAGCACCGTGGATGTATATACCGGCACTCATTAGTAGGCAAGCGCTACGCCAGAGGCCCATCTTACTTATTATTGCATGCAAATGCCTTCCCCTTATCCTCTAACCACAGTGCACCCTTGACTCGGCCCTGCTTCTCCTTCTTGTGAACACACTTTCCAATACCAACGGTTCTGGGACCAAGTATAAGTAGATACCTACCTGGCTTTTCTACATTGGAATTTACCTACGGTCTAGAAATGCATAAACGACGTAGTGGCTGCGACTTTCTCGACGAAACTTTTTTCGTTCAAGATGAAAATTGCATACCAACTTGGTTCATTTTGGATTAATGGACAGACACGATCGATTGCTTCGAATTATTTCTATCCCAATCGATATCGCATCACATCAAATACGTAGAAATCGGAATAATCGAAAATCTGCCATCAATGAGCTCTTGACGTAGTAGGGCTTGATGAATTTACGGTCGAAAGTCCAAACTTATTTTTACAGTCAATGTATGAGTTACACTCACAGAAAGATAGACTATATAGTAATTTGATCGAATAATCCAAGCCGAAATATATCCAGGCATTATGTGAGATACGTGTAGAGATTTTCATTGGTTTACTTCGTCAGATATTTTTTACCTGTTGCTGATTCATTACGTAGCATATGCGTTCTTGTTTGCTTTCGCGATCACAAGAAAACCTCCGGCGTCGTGGCAAATATTTGTCGGTTCTGCCAAATCGATGCCGTGAATATTATCGACAGAGATTTCTGATCAACCGGTAGAAAATTTCTCGTGTAGTTTCCTTGGTCTTAGCATTTTAAAAATCCCACGCTACTCGAAATGGTCACAACGTCGGTAAGGCATCGTATTTTCGAATTCCTGTTCTACGATATCGACGGAGATGGCGGATCGGTATCGTCGGCGAAATATGGCAAATCACCGGTCTCGGTTTTTCGGTTTTGGGTTTCAAGTTACCGACGGAAAATTCAGTAGATTTCAGTTGCAACAATTTTTCACCCATTCAATTTTCATTCATTATGAAATCGGATTAATTTTCCTTCGAATGTTCTTCTTGTACAGCGTACAACGAATTCGAAAATTATTCGCTCATATTAACGATTTCAGTGGAACTCGAGTGATCAAACTATATCGCAACGAATGAATGGGAACTTCATAAAATTTATCAACCGATTGGTTTAAGTGAACAAAACCGAGTGCCTATACATTGAAAATTGATAGTAATTTGACATAGGTATATTCATTACGAAATTAATTTAAAAAACAACCAAGTTTGACAATGAGTGAAAAAACTCACAAAGTATATGTCCCAGGGATAAGATCTAGCGAACGCTATTCACTCTCCCTTTTTCACCAAGATGTCGCTCGACTACCCAATTTGGAATTTTAGCATGGAATGGGGTTGAGTACTCCACCATTTCGAAGGTGACTAATGATACTAACAGCATTATCTCTGTTGGATCACGATGACTGTCTAAAATAGGAAACTTGATATCAATTGTGGCCACGTACTTAGCTGCCCGTCTGGTAATCAGTCACAGACGAATTCTATCGCGGGGGATTATGATCCGAGACTAGATGGCGAATAAATGAGATAATTGTATAAACGAATTCTTGTTGATCTCACAACGGCAAGGCGAAGATTAATTTTTGTACAAGTTATCGATAAATTGTTTAAATTTGCTTGCGTCATGACTCACAAGGCTTCGTCATTAAGGGCGGCCTCTAAGAGCTGAGCTGAAAAACGACAAGAGGCAGTGGTTTTAAGATCGCATAGTGACAATAGTCAATGACAATGCAGAGCCATGTGCACCACGACCGTCACCGTATCGCGGAATCTTGAGATACACACAGATATGATCAATTCACAGGATTGATTGTCCTCTATTCAAATCCTGGGCGACGATATTTTTTGTTCATTTTTTTTTTTCGGGGACAATCTTACCACATAAAGGGACCACGATCTACATGGTGTCTCTTAAGAAAAATCCTAACCAACCCAAATCGGACATCTTTCTAATAGAATTATTCATTGAACTTCAACCCTGCTACTGTGATGCATGCCAATGGTATTGATGTACTTGGCAATATTACCAAATTTATCAGGCTCATTGATCTCGAAAGATTATCGGTGTTCAGCATGAGAAATTAGGAATCCGTGTGGTGAGATCTTTAGCTTTGACAATCATGATCGTGAATGACATTCAATCACATGCAACGCAAGATTTTCCATAACAAATTTAAAATGAGGAGTTTATTTGATCTTGCTTGATAACATTTTGGTAGTAGTGATTTTGAACTCACCCGGTAGATGGTTGTCCTAGAACCGTCGCAGAGGGGGTTGACCAGTTTGACATATTTTTGGGCTTCTTTGTATTTTTGTTTGCGGCCACTCAAGCCCACTGCTCCGTTTGTGAATGGTTCGGGTCCCTTTTGTTGGCCTTTTGGGCCCAAGGGAGGATTCCCACAGCACAGGCTCACCCCCCGTGTACTATATGAAATATCCCACAACGTATACCTGCGGAATACAGTTTCTGACATCCCAAGATTTTTCGTGTACCCGTTAAATCCGCCGATGCGTTACCAAAATCTTCTTCGGTGGTTGAAACACGAAAATACAAGTTTTTACGATCTCAGACGCCTTCTTCGTCCTCGGAACAAACTCAATTGCTCAAGACATTTCAACGGATATCGCGTAGCTTGAATTGTCGCTTTTCACTCGGTTGATCAATATATCATAACCATGAAAAGGAATTGGCATCGGCGAAAAATAATAATTTGCAATTAATAATCACTTTCATGTCTGAAACTCTTCTGCTGAAAATGAAAGAGGAACTCAACATTTACAAGCAAACATTTTTTTGCCATAAGCTAAACCATGCAAGTTATGACACAAACAGTTAGGTAGCCCAATATAGAAAGTCACGCTAAAGCTGAGGATTTTCGAAACAAAAAACGCAAAATAAAAAATGGAAGAACCACGAAAGGCTTATATATGGTAATCCCGGAATCAATTTTTCACTTTCCATTTACCTTTTGGTATTGTCAATATTGGATGCAGTTGTTTTATAACTTGTAGATATAGGCGCTTCAGATGGCAATACAATATTGCCCGGTAGCTGTTCTGTGACCGTAGCTATCGCCATAGGCTGACCCAAGCTGTAAAAATTAATAAAATTTTATGACTGAAGGATAATTCCCGGCTAAATTTTATTGCTCGGGACTCGGCGGAGGATGTATCAACGACCTAGAAAAAAATTTACCCTGACTTCGAGGTTTAGGGCCATTCCGAAGGAGCAACCGTTATGCAATAGGCCGAAAAAATCAGGTCCTGGATTCTTGGCAAGCGAATGAAATTCTAGGGAAATTGCTAGACTCATAAATTTTATAACCAAATATTTAGTCAAGGACAGGGGGCAAAGTCCCGTATAATCTCTTCGGGAAGAACTGAGTAAAAAAGTGAAAACCTTCCAAAACTTTTTCATAACACGTCACAAAAAGGTTCGTGGCTCTAAATTTTTTATGTGAAGGGTTCACTGATTCCTCTTACTTGCTGAAAAAAAGCAGCAAAGTATATTTGAACTACGTTTCGAATTGAGATTTTGAAATAGACATGCGGCATTTGCCAACTACACGAACTCAGCTGATGAATAATTATACCACGTTCAAGTAGTTCGAGCTGGAATTCAGGCCCTTCGGCTAATTACTCCTTCGTCAATCGGTTGTACGTTTTCCAAGAAATACAGCTCTTCTTCTGAATCTGATGAAAATTTTATAAGATCCGTCGCCACAATTCAGCATGTGGCTCCTGAATATAGCGATCTTCGGTTCAATTGCGGTAATTACATCCATGATTTATTCTTTGGGGTGAAGAAAACCACGAGATCTCCGTCTTTATGGACACTTACCTAGTTTTTACACACAGATATAAATATGGCTGTATGTCCAGGAAAGAATGAATCATTGACTACGTGCCGTACTCGCAACGACGAATGAGTGTACATTGCTCAGGTACGTACATTGAATTTTTATCGAGTTTTTCAGCGATCTACACATGTACCTACATACATATTCCATGGAAGCCTCTTGAGACTTTGAAGTTCAATAACTATAACGTATCACCCAAATACAAGCACGCTGGAAAACAGTGACAGGGCGAGACAAGGCAAGTCACTGAACGTCCTCTTCCAAGTCTTCTCCTCATCTCTTCGTGTTATATACCCCAGAATATCATATCCAGAGCCTATTACTGCAAAACTCTTTCAGGATTTGCAAATTCACTCGTCGATGAAGGGCTGCCATGGTGTCAGACGGTTTCTGACAGTATTGTACGACGATTGAACGTTCGAAATAAACTTACAATTAGCAAAATCGATGTTGGTATAGTCAGACAAATGACCATGTCAAATATCGTGCATTTTTATACACCTGCTGAATTTATATCTACCTATGGACCAGAATCGACCTCATCTCAAATATATATCCTATACTCACTCCGGATAGGTATATTCGTAGCTGAGCTGCAATAGTGGAACGAGGCCCTGCATGGATATAAAGTAATAGGCTGTGTGTATGTATAGGAAAACAATGCACACCCCACTGTGGCTAGCTCGGTGCTAGTTCTCAGTAACACCTTCCGCCGATTTATTATGCCTCTGTAATTACGCGACCACAGTCAGCTGGCTGATATTTCTTGGCTGGCGTTGAACAGACCTCTACCTACCCTCCTCTCCGAGCGTCTAGCAAAACCACCCTCGAGAATTGGATTTTGTATGTGCGAATTAATTCCGAGATTTAAAGCCGAGAGGTGTGTGTGTGTGTGTGTGTGTGTGTATGTGTGTGTGTGTGTGTGTGTGTGTGTGTGTGTGTGTATGTGTATGTGTGGAAAAAGGAAAATAATAAAATAAATGGATGAGCGAGGTCGTGCAGTGATACAGTAACGTGCGACTAGCTATCGCGTGGAGCAACAGCGCTAATGAGTTTATAAGCTAGTTTAGTAGGGAAAAAATTTCCTGCCTCGTGCGCCACGCCAACTTGGGAATAAAATTCAACTTCACTAATTTCTTCCTCGCGAATAAACCAAATTTTTTATTTTCACCAAACTGCATCACGGATGAAAATTTATAAAAACTTTATTATCAACCGCGAATTCAATTTTTGGGCTTCTTGACATTGCCATGCCAATGTTTGATTCCATAGTCTAATTTTTCTTCTAATCCATTCTGCGACAATGGATTTAAAATTTCTAAGAGAACAGTGGGGGATGATGCACCTAGCATATGAGAATAGTAAGGTATAGAGGAAAGCTCAGATTTTCTCGAATTTCATAACGTGACGTGCAATAAGCGCGGGTGGTAGTCGGACGCCGAACCCTCCGCAAGAGCATCGGGGTTCAGAGACTCTGAAGAAAGTGCTCTTTGATATGAAGCGACTGTCTCCGCGAGTCTCGCGAGCCACTTTCCCCTTTCCACCCTGACAACACCTCTTCGTCAGAATTTCACCACCCCTTTACCACCTCAGTCGGTTTCGCATACAGCCGTTTCCCATTCGCACAGCGCGTGATGCGAATCCTGAAATTATTTTATTTTCAACCCCTTCAAGCGGGTCCCCCGTCTCCATCCAGGTCACAGCGATAATTGGATCTTTTTACATGTTCCGAATAAGTCGTGTTCTGCAAGTGAATGTTTATATTTGGTACACGCAATTATAGATGCACACCGCAGGGAAACTTTATCACACCTGCATCCGGCTGTTCAATTTCGTAAAACTTGCATCGTGCTGAGATCGAAAACGTGCTATCTGACGAGCATGAAAAAGTGGCAAATACTTGTCGACTCGTCCGTAGACACATACTCTTATATTCCCCATGGAATTTGTCGTTTGCAGATGAAAGAGGTTTTTTTTCTTAACGAATGTTCTCGAATGCTGGTATAAGGAGAATGAATGTCAAAGAAGCACCGGCATTAGCTCGAAGGTTGCGAAAATATTATGGAAATCTTAGTTCGCAAACGGAAAATTTAATGAAAGGGATTAATTGAGAGCTCACTTTGCTTTCTTTGCATAGACTTTGCAGACGCGACAACCGTGATTTACCGTGGAAAAGCCTGTGAAACTTTGGGTCCTCCCTATAAAACTTCAACCTTCTCTCTTAACTTCTTTCATCTTTCTTTCTCTCTATTAAAAGTGCATTCGAATAATTCCCGTGTTGACAGAGCACCCGTGTACACAACAACCCTGTCCAAAAAGCAGCCAAACCTAAATCGACCAAGAGATCTATCCCAGCTTCACGTCCTAAGCAAACATTCAATTAGTTACTTATTATTTGCACGTTCAACGAAACCTGATCCTGCAGTGTATGCCTATTTACAAGTCGATTGAATTTTCTCCATGCTTGTTTGAACCCGAAAAGGACACGGTGGTCTGGCGAGCTGTTCAAATTCAGCATAATTTATATTGGCAGATCCGCCTGAAATAACTTGGCACTCAACAGGACTTACACTTTGTCGATAATTCAGACTATTTAAAACTTCCTGGAATTAAATAACGGAAGAGAATTCGAAATTTCTCTTCACCTCAATTCTTCGTCAAGGAGCAAATGGCTGAATAATTCCGATCCTACCTACGCAATGAAATATAGGCTGATTATAGGGGCTGAAACTTGGAGTGAACCACAAGAATGAGATATCTTTATATTACGTTCGCAATCCTTCCTCATGCACGTGGATGTTGTCTCGCTGTCTGGACATGACTTATGGTGCAAGTGTCAGGAACAAAGTCAGCGAATCTTCGAAAGTGGAAAGAGTTTTATCTCGCATTCCAAAACTTCTCTTCATACAGTAAAGCCTATGTAGATATAGATACCCTATATGCACCGACTAGATATATGTACCGATGATTAAATAGTTGCGCAATATAATCTCATTTATCAACTAGACTCACACTTCTGGCTTCCTCGGTTAACCCTCCCAACAACATCCTTGGCTTCCTGCACCTCCTTACGCTCTACAGTATCTCATCAATTAACATGCTTTCAGCTGGAATCAAACATGGCTATTAATCACAAACCGTTGAAACTGGAGCACATATTTATTAACTATAAGTCATTCTGAACTTGCCATACTCTCAAACACTTTCCGTGTACAACTTCAAGCTGCACACGTGTTTATACATGCGAAATCCATCACCGCCATGATCCAGTTTCATTCTTCACGAAGCGACTATGAATCTTTTCATTCTTTGTTGAGTTCCTCTATTACCGAATGACTGGCTGCGGTAGGTGAGGCCCAAAATTTCGGCTTGTTGCCACCGAAAAGGGAGACCCAGGCAGAAAACTATCCTGCAACCTCATACCTTAGACCGTACTCTGCCACTCCCACGAGTAAAGATCACGCATGTTTCAAGGCTGTTCTGCAGATGTACCAAGAGACATGTAAAAGGAGCGTCGTCAAGCTGGGATTTTGCCCACGAACAGGTGCTAAATAGTGTCATTGAGGAACGGCGGCTCGCTTTGAGTTGTTCGGCTAGAAAAGGCTCCCTTATGGGCCGTCCATTCTGCTAGGTTGATGCGCTGAACCCCCCCATGTTGTCCAAAATTAAAAAGCATTGTGCCTTTTCCGAAGGAACTATGCCAATTTCGGCAATGTTCATAATTATCCCAAAGACTCGATTATTGCGGCGACTAGGCTTTTGTTAAAACGCAATTTACAAATCGGTCCCTTTGTTCGCGGAACGTATCATTATATACTAGCTGATGCCCTGGGCCGTTCGCCCCGATTCTGCAACCGTCGGCATCTATTAAACTCCATTCACTAAAGTATATAGAGTGGATGGATATAGTGGTTCTCTGGATAGATGCTGCACGAACCATACCCAGCCATGGGGTCGCCTATCACTGGTAGGACTCGAGTGGGTAGGCGGTCTGTTGAATATTCTACTGTTCACACCGCTCTACACCATGTGAACATGCATCGAAGAGACCTATGCCAGATAATAATTAGATAAAATTTTCATGTAGGGTGGACATGAGTGAGTCGGCAAGGCAAGATAATGCTGCAGCGTGTTTCTGGATGTTTGTATTCCATTCCATAAGTGGTGAGATAACTTTCTCACAAAATATTGTCGAGAATCGTGCTCTGGATATGACAGGGTGACTCTCTTTTATCATATCGCATTAGTTCGACTGCTCGTTCGGAGATTTGGAGTTGAATTCATCTGCCTGGTATGCATATTATAATCGCGAATGAGAATCCACGTGGATGTATATATGCGTGGACCACTCGGAGGCTTAGTTTGCGAAAAGTTTTTTTGTTTTTTTTTTCGCTGATAAATAATTCTTCAACGGGAGCACTCCGTCGAGTTTGAACGAGACGATTTTTTGTCGCTCCACGGCAAAAGGTACCTACTCGCGTTATCGATATCAAGGATATCAGGACGTGACGTGGAGGAGGCAGCGAAAACGGGTGGGTGGGTGACGTAGTTTGGAACTTGATTCGAGTGTTGTTATTCAAGGAGCAAAAAATATAATTGGAACTCTTTGGAATTTAATCAACGTAGCGTAACGCAAACTCTGCCGAACCAGCTACCTACCGGAGGCCAAGGAGATCCAATTTCTGGAATATTTTCCGATTCAGGTTTACGCGCTTTGCGATTCCACGTTCATCCAAAGCCCATCGGTGCAAGAATCGCGTGACATCTTGTTTAGGTCAAGTATCGGAGGAAGCTTAGGAAGCAAGCAAGTAAGCCATTCAGCTATTGAGAACGGTGTTACGTTGAAAAGTCGCTAAAGTGGAAGCCGGTATAGTTTCTGAGACTATAAAGTAAACGGTAAGCGCAATTCGCGACCTGAACTGCAGCTCGGCCTCGTTTACGATAAAATAACAACAGCTACCGACTATATCTTACTTCAGGGCCGGTATTTTCAATCGAAAATGTCTCTCAAAGTCTGGATGCACTACCCGAAGGGCAAAGTCATACCATTACATGGGAACCATCCTACGCCCAGCGCACAAGCCACCAAATGGAACTGACAATGAACCAAGTCCTGGAATTTGGGTATGTACATGTACACGTACACATATAGTAAACACATTTACTGGGCTTAATGAGCTTTCGGAATTGCGTCCCGATTTATACATCGACCTTCCACTACATTGGCGGAGTTGAGAAGTTTAAGTAAATAGTTTCGTATTTTATTAACCAATTAAACAGCTCCGCGTTATTGGGTGCAGGAATTAATATATATCGCATAGCACTGCAGGTGTATATCCTCAGGATATCATAAGTCTTGTGCAATCGTATTTGAAGAAACAGCGGCGGTTATGTTAGATATTTTCATAGTGAAGGGTACCAGAAGATTGTGGTACACTCTATGTCAGATCATTGTGTACCGGGAGAAATGAAAATGAGAATGATTCAGTTGCACAATTAGGCGCACATTTTACCGGTTCAATTATTCGCTGCTATTCATGATCTTTAGTTTTTCACGAGATACGCCCACGCGTACTTCTAAGTCGAATAAAAACAGAAAGAAGAACAAGAACAGAAAAAACAATGAAGAAAAAACCGCGCAAATCAGAGTAGCACGAGAATCTCGGTACGCCTACGGCCATTTGACTTTGTTCGGAAAACCAAGCCCACGTTCAGGTGTACAGTAATTTCGTTTCGACGCAAAGAATAATTTTGGAGGATCATCCTACTCTCCTACAATGGCAAACGTATACAGGGTGGCCCAGAAAACACTAGCCCATCGATCTTTAAGGTCGTTTTTTTACTGGAAACTAGGAAAATGAATCTTCAACTTTGCATCCGAAAATCCAAAAAAATATTCATCCATTGCAGAGGTACACGCTTTCGAGAAATGAGTTTCCAAAAAATCCCTTTGAGCTTGGAAAAAATTCATATTCATGATTGAATAATTTCATTCCCGGATTTAATTGTGATTGGAAAACTTACTCTTCACGTTTCAATGAGAAAGGGTTTACCAAATTTGTACAGTATGTGTTTCATATTTTCATTTATTTCGTATTTGAATATTTTTTAATCCTCGTATTCAAAATCCCTGTAGTATTTTGACCAGAAAATTTTCGTAATATTCATCTGATCAAAGGTACATAAACAAATATATGGAATCATACTGCTAAAGAAAGAAGTTCAGCGCCAGTATAGTTCGATGTATCTACCTTTCGCGGCTAGGTACTACGCAAAAAATTCTTCTTCGTATTTTTTCTAAGTTTCTAGCGACTTTTTTAAAACTTGTTTTCAAAGTGCGTACTGTACCTTTGCAATGGATGGAGAATTCTTTGATCTCCAATCGCGGAATGAAAGATGCGTACCTTTAGTTTTCAGCAACTAATAGATCTTGAAGATCTATCAACGCGTCCAGCTTTTATTGTGGTTATCTTTTCTCGGTTATTTTTTTTCGGGCCACCCTGTACACACAGGCACTAAGTCCGGGGATACAAGTCAGTTTTTATTTTCACCATAAAATACTGATTTTTCGCGTTTTATTCTTATTTTTATCATCTTTCAAGTTAAGTTGCTCCATATACGCACTCGTTGCATACTATATTACTTTCTTCATTCGAATATATCTACATAACATGCGGGATACATGTCTACATACCTTCAATCCAACTCATAAAGTGCAGAGTTACTGTACTGATAAAACTAAAGCAGTAACAATAATAATAGACGACCAAGTTGGAATTGTATACTGTACAAACACGCTTATGTCTGGATGTATATATTTATACCTGCAGCGTAGGCTGGGGGCTACCCTTCGAAGTATATACTGCGTACGTAGCCATAGAAAATTTTAGTGTTTGCCTTGATCTCAGGGCCCCTTAGAACGCACGCCAGGCCCTCGACCAAACAAGGCAATCGAGGCCGCACAGGTAGCAGGTATAGGAAAAAAGCGCGCGAGTCTCAACGACACTTTCAGCTTTGCAGAAACGGTCGCGTGTGACAAATCGCGGGCGTTGATTTCATACCGAGTCAGTCCCGTGCGGTTACCGCGTCTCGCCATAGTGAGAGAAAATGCGTTCCAGCATCAGTGTCGTCTATTGAAGCCGCAATTAGTTCAGGAAAGCTGCAGCTTTTGAATTAAGAGTCGAACGGGGATATGTCGACCGCCCTGACGCAGAGTCAGTCGCGCAGTCGGCATGAGAACGTCGTAGGGCATGAAAATTTTCCACGGATGATATTCACAGTCAGAGTTCGACCGGCTGGCCCATTGCAGAGCTCCTTACTTATAGCAATCTTCTTGGTTCCTATTTAAAAAAATCGGCTGGTGTAATTCCGGCGCACAACAGCAAACGGTCTCGCTTCCATCAAGCCGATTTCTATAGAGTTGAAATGACAAACAGATCCGCCAAGCAATAAGCTGACAAAATGAAGAGGCAATCAACTGCGCGGCGGGAGATATTTCGCTCGAAGATCTTCTCTCGTCCGGTTGACGATGTTGATCGACGCGGGGTGTCGTATTCTGAAAGATTCACAAGCAAGCTTAGCTCTTCTCATCGTCAGCTCTCGTTTTCTCATTTTTATATTACACTAGTTGAGACCGCCAGTCCCCAGTCATTAAGTTTAGTGAAGACCCCCAGATCCGGGCCAGACAAGATTTGGTCCAAGTGACTCGGCAGCTAGGAAAGAAACATGTGTTTCTTTGTCACCGCCTGCGAGTGTCTCTCCTCTTCACAGTCCACAGACACCATCCGAATATCCAATGTCGAGGCCCCAGATGGATGCAATGAGTTAACGAGAAAACTAAGGACAAAAACTTTAAACGTTACAAACTTAACTATTGACTGCGGGGTCGGGCGAAGGCGGCGGCTTGGCTCGCCTTTCAAAGATGCGATTTAGTTTGTCCCATTATTTCCAACTAGTGTTACTCGTTAACAAAATCTGGAAACTAAATGCGGCGTTACCACCTCGTGTAGTTTCGGTTCAAATTAATAGCCGGTTATAAGCCAGGAGTTTGTTGTGTAATACAAATTCAATTTCAACCCATAACCATTCATATTTCAACGTAGTAATTTTCTGTAATAAATGGCCAAAGCAAAGCTGACTGCTATATTGTATCATCGGTCCCTTTGAGACGGGTAATTAATTGATCATGATGTGATAAGCCCGTCCAATACTAACTCCTAGTTCATTCGTATGCCATTCCATAACTGATGTCGTTGAATAGCATTTCGTATACACATCCTTGATAAAGTGGACATTTTTCGAAGCTGAAAACCATCCGGCGTGCACCAAACCCGCCACCCACAGTGCAACGTATGTTTTTCCATCGGTAACATATGCTAACGCGGAATTCAATTTCAGCCCCTTTTGCTCACGCTTTGCGCAGCGCCTCCTTGTCGCCTTTTTTCACTCTCCTGTAAAACCAGCGGACACACAAGTCTGTTCTCACCTCTTTTCTCTCCTGGGGCTGTGGGCCAACCCCTAGTGTCTTTCCAAACCAATTTTAAGCCCGTCCCTTGAACAAAAATAAGTTCACCCTTCATCCTAAAACTCTTACGTGACTCGTACGAGCGAAAGCGAAATATTTTCCCGACAGAGAGTTTCTGTGATATTTTCTCCTTGCCTTGCCTTACCTACTTCGTCCTAACAAATAGATGTACTTTTTTTCTGAAACAGAGTTACGGCTTTGCTTCATTCAAAGGTGCTCCGCGTTCTTTGAAGGTGAAATACCAAGTCACTTTTTATACTTGGATATACTACGTTTCAACTTTTTAATTTTCTTCAGAAGATACTTCGGACCATGCGATGCGATGCTCCTGGAAGTCCGGTCAGCGAAGAAACTCTTACTCCCATATTCGGTTGGCAATTACGGACTGAAGTTTCAGAAATTATGAAAGCAAATCGTTGTAAATCGTCTGTGTTGTCCAACGTGAAGTTGTCGCTGTCTCAGTCGTTTTCTTCGGTCGTAACTCCAGTTGCCACTTGCTCTTCTTGGCCCCTTGCACAGTCTTTGGCGATAAATGCCTATCCCAACTGGAAGAAGAACCGACCGTGGAAGGCGTGGATGGCCATGGCATGTGCTTCAGAGTACCTCGTTGTCGTTCTATTCTATTATTAATTTAATGGCTAGCGCAGGTGACACGCCTCAGGAAGCTCGACAAACGTATCTCATCAACTGAAGATATCGGTTACAGCCACCAGTTGCAAAATCTCGGTTTATTCCACACTAAATTCTACATCTTATTGTGAGCGATTACTGTTCCCTGAACCAAAGCGATACGGTTCACGTCGAAACAAAGTCGAACATGTAATGAAAATTAATTCCAATCCGGGCCTAAGATTCCCAAATAGCTATCATCAAAATAAATTCCCATAATTGTTTCGAAAATTGATGGGTTGAGTTGAATTGATCGAAGGAATGTCTGATTCCTTCTGATTCACGGGGAATTCATTCGTGTGACGTGAAGTTTCAGGTAGAGTTACGAGAATGACTTACCTCGACGTTGCAGAATGCGTCAGTTTTTGCGGAGAGTATAGAGCTACATACCAAGCGCAATAAAACTCCATCTTTAACATTTTTCTCTGGTTGGATTTATTTCAACAGGTCCCGCTATCTGAACGATGAAAAAAGCTGAATGTTCATCGATTTACTTTTCTCCAGCTACGTAGAATGACTCACGATCAGACAACCATTCTTTTATTGACTCATCAAGAATCTTCTTCATACGTTTTTTTCCTAAACCAAATCGATTTCTGCCAACCAGCGCATCGGTATGCTTTACTCGTTACTACACTTTATTTATAAGCATCACAATAAAGCTCAATCCAATTGGATCTTCCAAAGCGAACTTTTAAATGGTAATTGACAAGGTAAGTTTGAAGTTTCTCAGAAACGAAAGGTCGAGATGAAATTATCGATGAATTGATTCTGGTTCATTAAAATTTCATCCCCTAATGCAGATTAGTGATTATCAGCTATACTCTTCAAATACCTCAAGTCTGCGGGCATTTACATCTTTAGATAGAAAGGCATTTGTAAGATATCTAGGTCGAAGATTGTGGGTGGTTCTTCATTCATTTTCCGTATACCTAAGTCTCACTGGCAATTCTATAATGAACCTCGGCAGCTACTCTGCATATCTGCAGCAAAGTCTCGCGGTAGCACTCATCTGAAAATTTCAACGAACTGAGTGAACCGACTCCGAGACATTTGTAAATGTAAATGTGTGCCAGCAGTGCACTTTCAAGCTAAGTCCTCACTATTTACCATCTTGACAGAAACATTTACTGAGGTTGCCAAGCTCGCTAGATTGGTCCAAACGAACTGACTCGTTGCAAGAGTGGCTATATGTATAACGATGCTGGACGTTGCATTTTTATAGTTACTGCAGTTACGTTGTTTTACGTAATGAGAGAATTTGCCCAGACTTGTTTGTGATTACTCTGACTACCGCGTATTCATTTATAATTTTTTTCACGTTTCATCAGTTAGACACGACACTCAGACGCAGGTGTACAATCATCCTTTGTGTTTTAACAAAAGCGGTCAAAACTGCGACGGAACATGATTAATAATAATAATTCTTCCAATTAATCATGTTTTATTCTGTGTTTTCGTTTTGATGATGAATAAAAAATGTCTGATTCTTGAAACATACGAAAGTAACAGTCCTATATGATTTCGTAACGTGAGGTATTTTGAAGTACTTCAGTGGTATGGCAAGATCGATTTCATGAGGGTGGTGTGAGGTTTGAGAGATCGATATTACTTTGCTGACTGTGCAGAAGCAGCAAAGAGTAAGTATATAGCGGTAGAGTACACCCGATTCGGTGACATCAAAGTTAATCCAAGACGTGAAAAGACGCTGAGAGGTTTTGAAATGTAGGGAAAAAGTTATCAAGATCTATTGGATTCCCGATTTTCCATACAGCTGAATGAGCACAGTAATGACCCGGAATCTGAAAGCGCGAGAGTCGGCGCTTCGTGTGAAAACGGAAACTGGTTTGGAGGCGGGGCGACAAAGTACATCATTTATTCAGGTCTGCGGACAGCGGCGTAATTGTAATTGTTGTATTATGCGGAGCTTTATTTTAACCAAAGTTGGTAATTGTCGCGTCACGGAGTTCTACTTTATTCTCAGTTTTCTCGTTCTCCACCTCGATCCCAAACTACCATCTCTAACCCCTGCAGCACCCTTTTCTTTCCTGACGTACCCACACCTGCCACTCTTGGGTGGCAGGGCGGGTAAAGGCTTCAGGCTTGAACTGCCAGCTTTAGAACTTTGAAATTCTCCTTCTTATATTCCGGCCGATCAAGTTTTGATTGGGTTTGAGTCAGGATGGCGTATGCTGCGACGTATCCAGTTGACGGCTGGATTCATTGCAAAACGAAATTCAAGATCTCAATGTATCGTCTGCAACGAATCTGAATAGATGACCGTATAAGATGTACAAGCATATGGGTATATCGAGGCATATTGAGAGTTGAATTCGTCGGAGTACTAAGAAATAATTTCGAATAGTCCGATAGCAGGAAAATTGGAAAATTATAGAAGTTCCCTCAAATAGTGAAGTAGCATGTTTGGAAATTTACCACATTTTTAAAATGCGTCACTGAGTAAGGGAACGCTGACAACCCTCGTCCAGACGCCGCCCTCATCACACGCCGTTGGAAGCCGTCGTCCCGGGATCACCGCTGTCACTTTTATCGAAAGTCCACGTCACCAGCAAACCGTTGAGTTTGTGATTTCTTAGTGAACTCGTGGTTTGATTTGAAAATTATAACCTGTTCATTTCGAACGTTGTCTCGTCACTATATCAGACATCGTTGTGAACATTGTGATCGAAAATGCAATTTCATAGCCAATTACATTTCGAAATAAGTTCAAACAACATGTTTCGAACGTATTGGACAATCGAATGGGTTATCAAATCCTAAACGTAACGAATGACTCCTAACCCTGCTACCAAATGGCCAAACTACTCAGTTATTATGAATTAACCCCCGGAAGGACTATTTATTTTCGGGCTCCTTTGGAACACAGACAATGATGAACAGTGTACTCTAGGGGTTGATAAGTCGTCCAACAGAAAAGTGGTAGGAGTATGAAGTTTCGAGGAAGGAATAATTATCGTCCTTAAAAGCTTAGTAGACACGCAAATGCGATTTGCTATTCGTTCTCTAAAATAATCTGGTAGAAAGTGCTTGAGCGGTCTCGCAGTTGAATATAAGCATCCGGGAGTTTGCTTTAAAGCTGGCCAGATTAGTGGCATCCGCCGTCACATTAGGACGCATCCTTAAGGAACAACTGTTCTGAGGACGAGCCTAAAATATATCTTTCCTATTAGCTACGACATCTGTAACGTTCTGCAAGGACCGACGTCCTGTGGTGTCGAGTATATCTCGGGTTACGATCGACTTGTCTTCTGTAAGTCGGCGGAAGATGCAAGATGAACTCGTTCGTAGTAGATTCCGGATTGAATTCTTTGTACCCGTTTGTAGGTATACGCGGCTATAGCTGCAGTAGTCCGTTGGCCTGGCAGATGGAACCTGCAGGGTTCTGCGGTCACGTGATAGGGACGGGTAAATAAGTGTCATTACAACGATCAGTCCGTGATTGAGATCGATGAATCCTTAGAAATGTCTTCCTACCGTAGTATAATCCAAGGCCTCAGTTGGAAACGGCTTGCTCCAGGGAAATCTAGATGTAGGGAATAAGAGTAGATTTATTTATTGACTATATGGGGCATTCCATCTCTGCTCCAACCATCTCGGAACCGATCTCAAGTTATTGTTTCCACGCTAAGCCGCAAGAACATTTTTCCAGCTTTGATGGAATGAATTTATTTCTGAATTCCTTAGGATAAAAGCTTCATGGTTTTTTCAGAAAAATATCTGTAATCAAATATGGTGCAATGTAAATTTCAGGTGGTGATAGTCTTACGATATTTCCGAAGAGTAGATTTGATGTTTTTTCTCTTTCTCCAATCAAATCAGAAACATTCTGTTCAGGATTAATCAAATTTCTTTTGATTTCTTCAATACACGTAGTCTGAAGTTCAACTAAGTCCTATCATCAGGTATGCGAGATACTCAGGGTGAAGACTGACGGAAAATCCGCTATAAATGCCCACCTATGGAATAATTCAGAATATATTCAGTCATCGACACAGACATGGAGAGATAAATATATTGATTAGAGATTTATCGAGAATTCTAGATATGCGTTGAGGAATTATATCTATTTGTTCGTCTCGAGGTACCGTTTTGGAGGAACATCTACCCCTAATATTCCAGTATTTGCTACTCTCAAATATTGCCGTTAAACTTGGTGCATCCCAGTTTGCGAAATTACAGCGAATATGACATTTCAAGGTTGATTATGCAATGCCGCGCACTCAGCGACTCGAGCAACTTATTTCCTGCAATCCCATTTAGCAATCTCTCTGAATCTGGGGCGGATTTGCATATTTCCAGTCTTATGAGATCTGTCACGAAGCAGCGAATAACCTAGAAACTAGATCGAACGAAATGTCTATTTGCTACGTGTCACAGGACAACTTGGGTTGATGCATCGATATTTTTTCTTCTTTCTCATTGTCAGTTCGATTTGACAGGCTGATTATAGCTATATCATTATACTGGTAAGGATACTCGCTGATCCTCATTTTTAATAAAATAGTTAGCAAAATGAGTGAAGGTACATATTCTACTCTGTTTCCAATCCAGGATTTAGCAAAAAGAACATACAGATATCTAGAACGACCAGAATCCGTAATGAATTCCAGGAATCCGCTGATTCTTTTTCAGAGAGTTATTTTATCCAATTTAGAAACAGAGAATCTTGAAATTAGTTCCGATCAATACATCCAAACTGGTAATTACCGAACAGTCTCACAGACTTAAACGTCGCTTGTAAACTTTCTATAAAGTAGACTTCTTCACCATATTTGCTGGAGAAACTTAATCGAATTTTAATTCGAAGGATCCTCCAGGTTCTACGTTTGGTGCAGCATCTAGTGATTTGCGACGTATCGTGCGAGTCCTGTTCGTGTCCCGAGCAAGACACGAGCAAGAACAGATGTGATCTTCACCCTAAAAATTTTCTCACTAAAAGAAATGCGAAGAAGGACTCTCTCCGAGGCGGGCCTCTTAGGTCCATTTATTATGTAATTTAGCTCCTCGCTAACATTCTTGTCCCCTCAGCCACGCTCTGAAATATGACCGGGCAAATATCTACCTGCTAACTGCAGCCATGTCTCAGGCGCTTGGACACTTGTACGTATCGTGTTGGTATGCCGTCGCAATCTAACCCAACCTGGACTAAACTGACCCAACACAATCAAACCGAATCCTATAAATATTAGATATCGCAACGAGATTTTTGACGCGATATTCCACGTCCTGAACGGCATACTATATACCTACTGTGTTATTTTCATTTCCTCACTATTCTGGATCTGGATACTTCTGTTTGGATTCTGCATGTGAATCTGTGAATAATTCAATCTGGATTATCGACTGGCAGTGTTTGTTTTTCCGTATGGTGACTGGTGAGTTCAGTAGTATGGCAATAGATACTAAATGTGTGAGAGGAATGAAAGAATGAATGAAGAGTTCACTGAATAAGAAATTCCAAATTGATAGATTTGAAGGAATTGAAATAAAAATATTCAGACACGCTACATGATACTTCTATGTTGAAGATTTCATGTTCCAAGTGTTCGGAGCTGGTGAGAGACAACCTTGCCCAATGGGACACCTTTTTGGAACAACAACGGATCGAGTAAGTTCGGGCAAGTCCACCTGTGCGTGAGCTATAAATACTGTTTATTAGCGGTATTTATCGGACGTTTAGTATTTCTGATACCTCGACTTCTCACTCCCACGTACCCCGCTGGAAGTCGCCATCGCGTCCGCGCGAGCCCCGGGGGGTGACTATAAATACCAGGTATTAGTACGGCCCTGCCCGTAATATTTATCACGTTATACACATGCCGTCAAACACAATCACGACATGTTTAGGAGCTCCTGGTGCAGACCTGTGCCCAACCACGTATATCATCCCGATCACCACGGATGAATTTAAACGACTGTATATATCGAGGGCTGAGAACCGAATAGGCGTTAGCCTCATGCCTGTGCATGGAGCTTGGGTCCTTTTAATTCTGATCCTGCGATATATTTCACACGTATACGAATACAGAGACAGAATTTTGCGACCATTGCCTGTGCCTCTTTTTAAGAAAACGTTAACGAACCGCGCACGCGAGGTATATAACACTCCTGATAACCGTGACTGTGTGGGATCGATATAACGACTGTACGTAGATTGGAGTAAGGGTGATAAGATCCATAATCTCTTTGTTGGTATTCAAGCTCGGTGTGGACGCAAAAATTATATGGAAGTGGTAAATTTTATGCATTCATTTACTTGCTTTCAGTGCTGATGTAGAGAAGCACGATCGATTCTCTTGTATAATTCAATCGTGATTATAAAACGTTCAGGTATGGTATAATTGTCGATAGTTCATTGAATTACTTATCATCGATTGAGTTTCACTCGAAAAAATCGAGCAAGCGTTTAAATAATTCAATATCTGTCAATTTGCTCGTTTACTCCCACGTTATGGATATTCCATACCCCATCTCATGTACAGGGTGACTCAGATTTGATCCTTGTCAAAATTTAAACCAAAGTTACGCAGCCTTTCTGTGCTCTCATTTAAAAAAAAAAAAGATTTTACAGAATATCTTTTTGATTCATAGTCAAAATTATGATCGAAATTTCTGTCGCCATTGTTGTAAGTAGTGTGAGACTCTTTAGTCAATTGAACAAATTGAAGAAAAAAATTTGTCGTGCATTCTTTACAATCCTTCGAATAGAATTGGAATAACATTTCCGTTACCTATATTTTTCAGAAATTTTACGTTCTCATTCATTTTTCAATTGCCTGGAAAATACCGTTCTAATTTCTCGTTTTTCAATCCTCATGAAAATTGGTCTCATAATTATCCGAGCAATTTTTTTTTTTACGATCGTTTTTTGCTCAATTGCCAATGAGCCAAATTTTCCTCTTTTGTTTTGTTTTTGAATCAAAAAACTCGTCTGTTGAAAAATGGCGTGGAAAATTCCGATCTCAATTTTAACAAGAACTGACCCTGTGAAAGATACGTCACGAATACCGAATCAGCCTGCTTGGATTATAAAAAAAGCCATCGTCTGAGGATGTGCCGCCAAATTGGTAGTTGTATTGTTAGACAACCTGATTAAAAATCTCTTCTGAATTTCTTCAGGCTGTGCGGTGTGAAAGATCGTTTTCATCACGCTAGCTTAACTCGATAAAAAGTCGACCACTAGTCAAAACAGTGACAAACACATGACAAGCTAGCGGTTTGTATTCATCACACAAGAGCGCACTCCAGAGATATCCAGTGACAGGGGGGAATAGGAAACTGTTCAAGTGGTCAAAACTCGTGCTGGCCATGCAATAAATATGATAAAAGTAAAGACCGGATTACTTGAACCAGTTTTTCATCCACTGTGTAGGTTTAATCGTTGTTGCGGTACGGCTCTAGTAAAGGGTGTCATTTTTAACCCGAAATATGAATAAATCAAATTTACGCATCCTGGTGCCCATGCATCATGGGTCGTTACGAGCAACTTGTTTTGACACTTGCAACTGGCTAGTCCCACATCCCCCAATCGGATCAGTCCACCTTTTCCCCGTCCCATTATCGCCACATATTTTTTAATCATACCAGTTCTCAAAAGTCGGCCTCCCGCACCCACTCAGTCCCTATGGCGAAGAGGGACCACTGGCCTGTTCTTCGCCTTGGGCCCACTTAAACGAGTGAAACATGGCACAATGCGGGCTGTCCTGCGTTATATTCGAACGCTTCACTGGCGTTATTGTCATCGTTATCCTCGTTAGTACCTCACTAGTTATACGCGGGTATATAGACATAAGTTTGAGAATATACGTGTAATAAGAAAATACTAATTCCTAAAAAAAAAAAAAAAAAAAATTATACAACATTCAGCGCAAATTACACGAATGTGGGTGGATGTAAATGCAGAATCTCAGAATTCTTTCCTCGGGCTATTAAAGAATGCGAAAAAATTAGACGCCTAAGATGTAAACATGAGTAAAGCGTGTTAATTTCTGAGATGAACTAGTTTCTGCATTGGTCTATATTCTGGACAATGAACCTAGAGAAACGATGGGAGAAGTTTAACACTAATGAGGGCAAAACCGGTGCCGTAAGGGCAGGAAGTTATTTGGCCGAGATTGTGACTCTTGCAGACGTCGTAACCCCATTGTTCCGTGGACTAGCAACGCCTAGACGTAGGTTAGATCTGGCAGCAGCTTTGTGGTTCGTTGGTTCTACAATTTGCTGGCTTTCGTACACTGCCTTGGTTCTTTTTACACTTCTTTTTTTGTACTTTGTTAATTGGTATAATGTAAAATTTCACGTAGGTACGTTGGAATTTCAAATGCTTATAGTACCAATTAATTATTCCGAGGACTAACTCGCTTACGTCACATCATCATCGCTAATCTCCTATATATATATTTTGCGAGAATATTTGTACATCGGTGAAGTTACATCACAGCCCTAGTAACTTCAAGAAGAAAATTAAAATGCTTTCAGAGCAGCTCCCACCAGCAGCTAATTACATGAACAGAAAAAAGAATGGAAATTACTACTGCAGAGTTCCAGAGACGAGTTAAAGTGACAAGAATACGAGTATGTGGCAAGATACCTACGCCATTTGTCATACTTCATCATAATTTCCCTTTTCTCTTCCCTTGGGAATATTCCAATATTTACTGGGAATTTCATTAGGCTTCCCATGTGCATATCTGCAAATGGACGGTTATACAGGTCTAGCCGTGAACGGTTCAGTTGGCTGATACCTAATCAATGGATTCTGTCGTATGTATAAATGGGCCTGCCACATAGCTACTCATTCGCATATATGCATAATATAGTTTCACCTATTCTCTAGCGGGTAGTAAGAGCATTTGGTAATTCGTGCAGGTCGAATGGAAAGAAGTGACCGTTCAAATGTAAAATGGAAGTTGATATATGCGCGATCAGGGACAATTGGATACTATAAATAATAATTAAAGAGTCAACGTAGCTTCTTCGCACGTCGACCGATCCGAAGAACTTGCCCGACAAACCGACCGGGTAACCGGTCCACAGATAAATAACGTTGGATTTGAGTTACGAGGCATTCGCTGGTTTGTTAGACCGGATTATATTTCACGATAACAAGAGCGGATTTTTTACGCTTAGGACTTAGGGCCCACGCGACTGGCTTTTCAGGCTCAGCGTTGACGACCCTTGAAATATTTTGACTGCCAATTAGTTTTCAAACAATTTTCGATATCCGGATCCCTTGTTTCTATACCGATAAAGGTATTTCTACCAGAGGTTAAACATTTGGGTTGGAGATAATCGATAATTTTATTACGAGCGATTTCATAGCTGGATAATTGCATTTGGTGCAGCTTGAATGGCTGTTCAAGCTGAAGTATTTGACGATAGAATGGTATAGTCTCGTGGCAGGGGTCTTGAGCTAATATTTCTATTCTGTTCAGTTCATCTTGAGACATTGTACCGTTACGCTCACAGTTACAGCAAATGAAATTTACTTATATTACTGTTCTTGCAGCCTCCAGCTAGAGAGAAATCCTACACCTTTGTTAATTGGTTAGACTATTGTTGCCTTACGAAGTAACTCTGAAGCCTGTAATTAAAAATGAAACGTCTCAATTTTAATCAAACTTCAGCTCGACTAAAGAATACCATAAGACTCCCGGCGTTCTAAATACAAGACTTTTTACCCGCTGGCTAATTATTCAAGCCAGTACATACAAAAAAAGTTTTAACAACCTCACATACAAAGGGTACAGTTTTTCTTTCATCGAATCTCGTTCAAATCGTTCGACCTCTTTGGCAGATTACAATTCTCTCATTGCTTCAGGAATCAAACCACTTGCATTAGGGAAAAACAGTTCAAATTCTGCAATTTGGTTACTCAATACCTAGAGTAGAAGTCATTCCAGAATCAAAACATGTAGACTTCTAAAAATGTCGATCAATTTATGATCGACTGACGTATTTTTTCTTTGAAACTTCTGATTAAGAACACAATCAACTGAAGCATGTCTAGCTATAAAATATTGTGCACTTAATGAATAAACAAGCAAGATTCCACTTCTTGATTGGAATACATTCCTCGTGGATTCGTGAACAACAAATGGTGTTTTCATGGAAGAAATTTATCCTGAAGTATGTGTCGCGGCACGCCCTGCCAAGGGCAAGCTACGCTAGGTATCTTTTTTCCGGGTTCAATATAATTCTAACTTTTCGGCAATTCTATTGGTAAGGCAGATGCCAGTCGCAATCTTCGGATTACCATTGAATTTCAGGTCCATATAAGCGGGGGGTTCCTGGGTCGCCAAGCGCTTCCATTAATCTTACTTCCCCAATTTATCCTCCAAAGACACATAGCAGCACGAGCATGCTTTGTGCGGTCTAGCTTCTTTATAGCTCTTTATTATGGAGAGGTAGCAGCTGTCTGCCTAGCTGAAAGACGTCACATTGCACCCCTTGGTCCTCTCAGTAACATGCAAGAGCCTTCTCCTTGCAGAATCGTATACACGTATTTGGGAACCTCGGCAACTGGCGCCATCTTCACGGCAGGAAATCGTACCCACCATACCAACCGTATACGAACCTCACCGGGCTTGAAAATATTGTTATTGTCGATCAATCCAAATATTTACCGATATATTCTGTTATTCTTGACGATCTGTTATCGTCCGTTGTGTCAATAAACATTTCCGCATATCTATAACATATATCGTATACAATTGCAATTTTCCTGCGATATGCAGGAAATCCGAGTATAAAATATCAGCATAATCCTCTCGCATCGAGTTATTCATTCCATAATCCATACGGTAGGTATCCATGCTTCGAAACAATAGAGTGCCGATTTCCATAATGCGTTGAATTTTTACTTCCCGATCTTGTTCTTGGTGGAAAATAGAAACGAGCAGGTATGAAGATGAGGAGAGTGTTTGGGCGTAGAACCACGTAGTACTTGAGTAGCTTCTGGCGTCAAGGTTAGTCGACCAGCAACCGCCTGGAGGACGATATACGAAGGAAAAGAGCTAATGTGAAGATTGAAACTAGATAAAGATTCAAGATACAGATGCGATAAGCCCTTTTACTTAAACACCCTCCGAAAATATATCAGCCCAAAGACCATTTTTAATCCTCCCCTAGCCGGTTGGCGGCTGACCTGCCACCGCGAGCGCACACAATACGCCACAAGGCTTGGGCTATTCGGTTCTTTTGGCTCTCCGGCTCTCCCGGGCATCCAAGACGTTATCGGTCTCTGCATCGCGCGTCATCCTGTTCACGTTAAGCTTCCCCAGACCGGGACTACCTACCTACCACCCCATTACTTCAATGCTTCGCATACACGCACGTCGGTATCGTTTACTCCGACGACCTATCTGCCCCATCTGCGTGGCGACCGAAGCCGCAGGGTGATCGTTTCGCGTTGCTCTTCTTACATTTTGCCCAGGAAAAAAAAAAATGAAAAAAAAAAAAAAAAAAAACAACAGAACGAAAGACGGAAAAAGAGAATATAGAAAATAACGTGAAAAAAAACAAACAAAATACAAAACAAAAAACTTGAAAAGAATTGGGTAAAAAAATTTGAAAGAAAAGAATAATGTCAACGCACTCGAGGCCCTTGCGGCGGGTTCCGTTAGTGTCCCTTCCATCTCTTCAGACCTCTCAATACGCCCCTGGCATACGAAAGCCTTCGCTACGCACTTCCTGTCCTCTGTCGCAGTGGCGCTGTCCAGTTTGAATGGAGCTACGCAGGTATTCATACAACTTTTTTGTGTGGTTAAACTGTCCCGTGCAGAAACGCTTAGAGACTTTCAATGTATGGGGTTGTATGGGTAGGTGTATGGGTTTGGTCGACGGTAGGAAAATTGTTATCGATCTTTCACCACCCCGGACGCTCGCAGTTTTCATACCCGCACGTTAAATTCGAATGAGCGCTAATCCGAGGAAGGTAAATTTTTCTACTTTACTCTGAAGCAAAAGCTCTTTAAAAGCACCGAGGCGCGGTGCACTCTGCGCTAAATATTTTGACCTCGAACTCGTCTCGGTCGGCTCAACGCTAACGACTAACGATAAGGGTCTCTCCAGGGTGGAACTGAATGCCTCCAAAAGTTTAGCGAAAACAAAAAAACCAAAGAAAAGAAAAAAAAAAACAAAAAAAAAACTAATAAAGGTCGCTGCGCTATTCCAGCGCTGGTTTAAATGAAAAAGAGAAAAAAACACTACTAGGCATTTACGCGCGCGTGTTAATTGCTCGAGTAGGCATCTACTAAAGTTTGCATTGCGGTCCCTACCAGTGGCCTTTGATCTCTCTATATACAAAGCTCGTTCCGATTTGGTTTAGCGCCAAAATTCGTCTGTTTACTTTAATCCATATACTAGAGAAGAAAATAATATTGGGGTAATAGGGATAAACCGTTGTAGGATCACATAGTGTGTATAACAGGACGTGCGTCCGGGATTAATAATACCGACACCATTTCCGAGCTTCGCATCTCTGTATACGGTTCCGCTCATAACAATTATCGGAGGCGTGAAACACGCGGCTTGATATTGAATTGAGATACACCGCGAAATTACCGTTCGATTGATTTTGTTATTCGGGTTTTATTCATGTTTTCTTTTTTCTCTACCCCATTGGCACTCCATCCCACCCCAACCAACTTTGGACGGAAATTAATTCGAGGCATTACATCAGACGTGCGAGCAAGTGCGTGATTGACACGCATATCCCTGACGCATTAGCCACCACTGGGTATATATGAACCATAGACGAAACTCTGATGTGGTGTGCATCGTCATCGCAGCCATCTTGACTTCATTGTTCCCACCGAGCGGAAACAATCGACGGTATGCGCTGGAACCGTACGTGTCAGCGCTGGTCCTCTACCTTCTCTTTCACTTCATTGCTTTTTAGCTCTGTCTTTCTAAAGCAGCTACCATACCATAAGTCTGAGAGACTTTTCTAGTCGGCAGGTGGGCACTAGACGAGAATCTTCTTTTAGCTTGTGGAAGTTGCATCAGTTGGGTAAGCGCCTAGCTG
The DNA here is from genome assembly GCA_963989295.1 of Ametastegia equiseti. Classification (NCBI taxonomy): domain Eukaryota; kingdom Metazoa; phylum Arthropoda; class Insecta; order Hymenoptera; family Tenthredinidae; genus Ametastegia; species Ametastegia equiseti. The sequence goes on along the minus strand of OZ022389.1, from coordinate 11,980,589 downwards.
ACGGCGTGTGAATAACGAACCAATCCGATACATGCTGCCACGAAATCAATCGTGAGATTAGAGATGGTCAAAGTGCATGCTAATGTCTTCCTTTCAGCCCCACCGTTACTTTGAGCCTTGGTATAAAGTTCGGAGCCGAAGGTTACTTCGAGTTTTCACATCTTTGAATGAAACTTTTCGCATCCTATTGGAGAGGCGCGATTGATTCAGTGCAGCATAAAGAAGATTCGCCAGAGAGAGTGTAATATGCTATCTGGAGCGTGTAAAAATCAACTCTTATACGTGAGATGCGGAGGTAGAAAATTAAAAATATTTTTCTTGCGTCATCCTCGGTTCGAACAAGAAGTGAAGGCCCTGTAAATTTACATTTATATACGAATTCGTCACGGTGGTAATGAAAAAACTAAAACAATTTCACCGGCTCGGACAAAAACTGATCAACCACAACAATTTCCTAAGCGTGAAAAAGCGTTACATGCTTCAATTAAAATATCCATAATCCACCGAAACCGGCACAGGATGACCTCAAACTCACACTGTCAGCAAGTAGAATCAATTTCGGTGACGATCAACTTGCAATAGGTTCTGCAGTTCTCGAACTTCCATCATTTCATGCAATATCAGTAACCAATTTCAACACGTGATTACTGTTATCTTATAAATAATGCTCAGCTCAAAAAACATTCTGCTTGATCACAGTCATGCCTATGAAAAGTTCCAATTACTTGTAATTTTGAAATAATAGCTAGCATCGAAAGGCCCACGTTTCACGAAGATTATATGAACTATAGAGCCACGTAGAACCGGCGTAGATATTACCTCATGCGAACTTTGTCACAATAACTCCAATGACGTTTTGGCCTTTTTCTAGCACTACATATGAGGTATCAAAATTCGATTTTTTATCGTGTAAATTTCAATCAAATTGAATTTACTTTTCACCATTCTCTTCTACATTCATGTATCTTACGAATCTCATTACTGTTTTCAGAACGATTTTACGAACAAAAAACGCGTGGGGTAAATATTGACCCCGGTTTGTGGTTCGAAGGTAGAAAAAATGGGTTTGTATTTCTAGGGTTAACAAATAAATATAAAAATTGTAATTTCTTGAGTCTGAAGCGCAACTTCTGAAACGAGGAGCCGTATTTCAGCGTCGAAGGAAGTTCCCGTCAGTTGTGTTACCTGCCTCAGCGGATGTTAACACTCGGAAGCCTCGGGCGATATCGGTGGGTGATCAGCCTCGCTAATGTACTCTCCGTCGTGGTCAAACCTCTTACGTTGGTACCTACGTCGGGGCGCCGGTTCTCTCGGTTGTCCTGTTCCTCGAAAATCCTCTTTTATACCGCCTTGGAGAAAATGGGCAACAAGGGTAGAGCTTATACTTAGTACGATCCTTTTAATATTTGACAGCTGATAGGTTAACCTGCCCCATTAGTTGACCGCTTCGTTTCGTCGATCTTTTTTTTCCCCCCTTACCTTAATTGGGTAAAAAATGAATCTAGCCGAGTGGCGTCAAGCCAGGTGCAGTTTTTACAGTTCATCCATGGATTTAAGGGTTGTGCTTAGCTATTGGTGGAACCCTGAGAAAAGCAACAGTTGAATTCGATCGACCTGTAACCCTTCCCCGTTCTTCATCAGCGGACAAAAATGCTCGGGATTTCTTGCATCGATAGATTTGGGCCGATAAAAACGCGAAGATCGCATGTTTGTACAGCTTTCTGTTTCTAAGTAAGGGAATGGTAAGATCCAAGTTCATTCAAGTCTTATACCGTTCGAAAATCTCCTAGTTATTTTTTTTTTTTTTTTTTTTTTTTTTTATATTCGTTGTCACTCAACTAACAGACTGCAACGTTTTTCCAGACCATACGAATTCGATATAGGTAGATGCGCTCTGTCGCATAAAATCCCGTGCTATTTGTTCAGCTTCCACGTAACCCGCTTGGTTGTGCATCGTGCGATGAAATCTTTAAAAAAAATATCATGAGATATTTTGTCACTTGCCGAGTATTTCAAGTGCAGTGTTTATTCAGGATTCTTATTTAATTCTAAGCACGGTGCCGCTTTGAGTGTGCGGACCCTATAAGGCGTTTGGGAATTATTTCCTATTTGCCTTGCGCTATAAAATGTATCGGACTCCAGGCTAATCCTTCTCAACATATTCGAGGGTGCTTTATGTAGCTACATCGTCCTGCGACACACTAGCTGGTTCATATATTATATGCCTATATGTCTCGCCCTTTCAACTGTCGACCTACCCATTCCCTTTCAAACAAGCAAACCTCCGCGGCAAAACGCTTCAACTTGCCATGGTCATGACATCTTTATTTCATCGTTTAGCTCTCTTTTCACGAAACGGAATCGGTGCTTTAGTCGGTACGTGTGTACATTTAGGGCATACGGTAGCCGGACGAACTCTTTCCCTAATCTATAACATGATGTTCTTCTTATCTAATCTCGGCCATTTCTAAAGTACAAGTTTCTCCTGAAAGTTTGAAGCACAAAACTTTGGGCATAGTAGGGTGACCGCGTGACCTCTTGACGCGTGAACTTTTCGTCCGAATATACCAGAATCGCGAATACGTACCGAATATTTTATCAATAAAACTCGACAAAGTTCAGATATACGATTCGAAGGGCGGGTTGGATATTGTGTATTATAAAGATGTATATTCCCTCGCTACGGTCAGAGCCGGATCTTCGGGGGGTTTGGGAAGATAAAGCGAAGCAAATCTCACCCTCGATTTTCCCGTTTGCCCCGGACGTTTGAAATGTCCTTTCGGCGTCGACCCGTCGATTCGACTCCATTCCATCGTTGTAGAACAGCTCGAACCCATCCGAGCCCTTTCAGTTCCCGCGTTGTCACACTAAACCAAATCGCGTAGGGCATGTTGCGAAGATCATGAAATGGCTCACCGCAGTTTGCTCGTCACGTGTTTACCTTCCGTATCCTGCCTTCACCCTGTTGGCTCGACGTAAGCCTCGCTTTTCGTTGAGGAGAAGCATGGGAGAAGACTGCCGCGGTTCAAGGCTTCATGAAAACTCGATTATTGGAGGAAATAATGTTAGAATACATCCAGCTAAACCAACAAGCCCCTCGCCGCCTTTCACCCCTAAACCGTCATCCCCCACTCGGTTGAAATCGCCTTGGCCTTCTTCCGTCTTTCGTTATCCCTCTCTTTTACTCTCGCAGTCCATTTTACCACTCCAACATTTTCGTTGTTTGTTTGGTTCAAACGGAGCGAGATGCGGGCTAAGCGATCTTGTCCATTTATACGTCACGACGTCACCTGGATCTTGAGGTTTCTTTGAAAAGAAACTGTATCTTCATGTTCATTCAACTGTATCTTCAAGTTACCTTCATCCAAACTTCACTGGTCCTCGAAGTTTATTGATCATTCGGATCTTTAGATTGTTTATGATTTCACACGTTTGTGTTAACTACGATATTAATTATAGGAGAAAAATGTCCCGCTTGGAATCATGGGTGTTGAAAAGGTCGAAGGAGATATCGTCAAGTGTGCCTGACTGACTAATGTTGATCTTCAAACGTTCCAAATCTCGGAGGGGTGATAAATGATATCAAGAAAAAATGTTGTCACGAGTTAGAAATTTCTGTGAAAAAATGGACCAGAGAAACAGGTTTACGGTGAGTTATTCTATGTTTACCAACCTTGATTCTCTTTGTAGTTATCGCTGTTATATATACCTGATGCAATAGAAGTCGTAAGGGGTACCGAAAAAAAGGGAAAGCCGAATATCTTGAGTCAAGAAATAACTGAGATAAGGAATGAAATAGACGAGGAACGTAGGAACTCCGTGGAATGAGATCCTTGTCAAGCAATGAATTCTCTCTAGAGGCGAGGTTTAGTCTTAACCCGGACCCTTTAGAATGACAAAGGCATGCGCCCGTGTATAAACTAACAGAAATTCGTGAGTTTAACACAAATCGTCTATTTGCCAAACACAACCTGTACATTTGTTAGCTCTCGTGACAGGGAATAGGTTGCAATTTGTCGTGGGAGCGCGACACCCCGTACGACATCGACGGTCATTGACTCCTGAGCAAACGTTAACAGATTAAAAATTCCCTATACAGACAATATCAATCGATAGATTCAGTAATACTCCAAAACCTCAAATCTTCAGTCAGTTTTTTTACGTTTCATATTCATCAGTCCTTCGGATAAATTCCTTATTCCATATCAAGGAAATAAAATTGACCGTTTACTACCGTGAGTTTATGCCAAACGTGATGTCCTCTGGTTTTATCCAGGAATGTTTTGGGAGGTGAGTTCTTTGGATCTCACCAGCATATCTGGGTCATAAGGTTTAGACCGACGCCATGCCGAGGATGGCATTTAAGCGTGCAGCCCCGTGACACGTCGCCTGGGTCGAGGTCGTGGGTACCTGATTCCAAAAAGTAAGTAAAAGGAAAGGTAAATATTTTTGAAGCCTTGTACTCGCGCCGCTGGGTGGGTCCGTTTTAACGACGTTATTTGGGGGCAGCTAGGTAAATAGGCGGCCTTTATTCAACCTGAACAACGGGGTCTTAGGACCCGGCTAGATCCAACGAAGGGATGTTTAGGGCGGGAAATTCTAGAAATTGTGTACACACTGCAGACTTACCTCCGGATTCCAAATTTTTTGCAAATTCCATACCTATACCATTGCCGCAACATAACTTCTGTACTGCCGCGGAATCACTTCATCTCTAGTTTCGCACAGTTAACGGAGATCATTTTTTACAAGCCGACATGCAAAACGTCAGATCCTAAGAATTTCTCTACAGAAATAACTGAGATGTCAATAATTCGAGTCAAGCACTTCGGATAAAATCTGATCGGAAACCATGTTCGATTTCCGTACCATATAGCTTTGACTGCATGATTCATACGTTCGTTCTCGCAGACACAGTTTTGTTCAGAATTCGTATATATCCGTTGTGATACACAAGCTTATGTATGTAAAGAACAAGTATAGTATATATGACGATTACTCATCCGACTTTGCGAAGGTGGGGCACAGACCGAGAAATCCTAGGGGAGTATAACACCGCGGAAACGCAGGGAGGAGCACTGTGACATCGCGGCAACGTGAGCACAATGGAAGTGTCAATCAGCATTTGACCCCACAGTAGGCTGGGTGCAACCCTTTTGCCAGTAGAACTAGCTACTGCTTAGCGATTAGGCTTACTGCTTAGTACTAACGAAATACCTATTTTCATACAGATTTCTATGAACTGTTTTCTCAATATTCAAAACCAGCACCACCACTGATCCAAGCTTGTCGATACCACAAGCTTCTATTTCGTTAAGTCTGTCCGCAGCACGTGATACGATCTATAGATCCTATGAGAGGGGTTGGGTTAACGTGTAGGCGAGTCATGTAGGTTGTATACATTATCCATTGAAGAGCTATACCGAATGGAACAGAACTGCTTTTACAGATGGTAAAAAATGACGAAAATATCCCCGCGATTCATCCCGGCTTCAGAGATTTGATTACCAAGAATTTCTGTGCTGAGATCTATCCGTACCAGGATCCTATTCATCTTCGAAGAAAGATGGGTCTCTGCACCAGCTGCGGCAGTTGACACTGCGCGAATAGGTACCTACCTACCAAAAGCGACGGACGATGGGAGGCAAGGTGTTGCTCACTATGAATAAAACGTTTAACTTTCAGGGCTAAGTCCCTGCAGTGAGAAGGAGGCAAGATACATGCTATCCGCGGTAGAAGCTATGGTGACAATGAGCAAAATGTCTCCAAAGGGGCCCCCCCGTATGAAAGATTATATTGTTGGGCAAACACTCCGCCTTTTAGGACATAAGGTTTGCCTCAACATGCACTGGACCATTCTCCTTTCATTTCCTAACCGCATGGGGGCAATACCTCAATAAACTGACAGGCCAAGAAGCAATTAAATTGCATTCATATGACGACCAGTTTAAACGCTAACGGAATTTGACCATAGGATTGAGACCTAATTTAGCAAAACATTTGGGAACCATGGCATAATTGTGTACTCCTTGCGCGTGGTGAGCTGTTCTACTTTAGCCAACTCATTCGAGTGTTTATGGAGAAGTGAGTTGATGAAAAAGCTCTACTTTGAAATGCTAGAAAATGCAAGAGTCAGCAGCCCATCTCTCGCTGCGGCGCTTATAAATGAGTCTGCTTTGCTTTGGCAACCCTGAGTTTAATTGGACTTTTTGTTTATACTTTGAAATTTTCTTGCCGTAGTGCAACGCAGGTTGCAGGGTAAAGGTCCTGTACTGTATGAAAATGTACGGTCAATCGCACGTGCATGATCGTTCATCGTGAGCACAAAATTTCAACACTTCCGGCCGATCCTGACGTCTTGCAGTTACGTGGTGTTATCACTTCGTGCTCTGAGCTGAAGTAGAGTTCAGGTCATATTTTCGTTGACGTAAGAGTAATCGCACGAAATGTGGAAGCCAAAAGGGCCAAAAAAAAAAGAGAAGTAATAAACGTAATTTCCATGCGAAGCCGTAGCGGAGCTAAGGAGAGACAGTTAGCGAGATGAAGGTAAGACGATGGTAGAGAATTCACGGACCACCGTAAGCAAAGTTACCATCGCGTTGCTGCTAGCGAGCGAGCGCTTATTAACAAGCCAGGCAAAGGAAACGCGAGAGGGGTTGGTGGGATGCTGGGGGGGCAAAAAGGGAGAACCTAAGCCCAGTCGTAATCTGACACAGCGAAATAATGCCTCTTCTTCTCCTAACTCTTTCGATTTAAAACAAAGCGCAAAGAAATGGTGGAGCTAAGAACGAAAGAAGGAACGGGTCGGGAGGAGAGGGGGCGAAAGAAAGTCAGGATAGAAATAAGGAGAATAAAGTAGGATGAAGGGGGATTTCATTATACCGGACTCCTGAATTAGCAATTTAAAAACAGGCTTAGCGCACCCGACGCAAACCGACGCGAACCGACGCCAACCGACGCGTCTTCAGTGCGCTGCGAATCTGTTGTCAATAGGCCCCGACAGTAACACCTACGCAGGAGGCGTCGCGACGCTCTCGCGGGTGAGACGTGGCGTAAAACGAATCGTTGGGCCCCCTTATCGATCCTGTTTATATGTATACTTATTTAGCTTAGCCAGACACGTAGGTAACCTTCGGGGCAGGGAGTTTTTACCAGGACCGTGAGGGTGCCGACTGCGACAATACTAAGCCTCTTATCGCTTTTGCGGACTCCGGTCTAATTTCAAGGAATTTAAATGTAACAAATACCCGCGTATATCAAGGCGCCTACGGAGCAGCCGACGCTCCTCAACGCTTATCGGTGAAATCCAGGCTGCGTCGAGACGCGACGAGAGGCTTGAGAATGATTACGTCACGAGTTGTGAAACACCCGAGTTTTCAGTTTTTGCGCCACTTCGAAATGTGCCCCCGCGATAAAGAGACGGAAGTGCTTTCACATTCCTTGGCATTCGCATTAACGCGATAATTTTCTCAACGTTTTTCCTTGAATACTACGTAGCCGAATTTCGAACATCCTGTTTTCATATTATAATACGCATAAGCCTCGTAAATACGTAACTTGGGTTCACTTCAGTTAATGTATTATCTCGAGAGGCATCGGTACTTCGAGGCACGTGATTGCAATACTCACGAGGAGTCTGTCTCATACCACCGGAACGATGTCCGGAAGCAGAAAACGAGGGACAGAGACACAGACTGCAGAGCTGGGGCCCATGTCATTTGAGGTACGTGGTATTTTAAAAAATTGATAAAGATGGAAAGTCCCATGGGGCCATCAGAGTTTCCATAAAATACCCTTAGTGCAGCACGTGGGCGTTGAGGACCAAGGCGAAGACGAGGATGAGGAAAAGCGTGGCTCTATTATTCATGTGGCCTTGGATCCAGGGTGTCTTTCCAGGAATACCCACCCCCCCGGCTGTAAACGTGGCGTGACCTTTCCTCATATTTAGGGTCTATTGACTCCATTGTCTTGGCATTGTGGCATTGTGTTCACCCGTGGACTTGGAATGGTGTAGGCCGTAGGGTGTAGGGTAAGCGGGCTGGGTGCCGGTATCGAAGTTTTAAATTTCGCGTCTAACCTGGAGGCACGAGTCAGGAGTCAAGACCCTGCAGGGCCGGGCAAGGCCCGAACCACGATCCTCCATAAACTTTGGCTTCGGCTACAGGCTGTGCGTGACGAACAATAAATTATTCTCACCCAATTTTAACTCCTCATAAATAACGCCGACTCTAGGCACACGACGCGAGACGGTCTACGAGGGGACAACGGATTCCGTTCCTTGTCGTTTTCCTGTATTCGCAAATATGGCGCCTCTTCGTTCTATATTGCCTATAGATATACCTGACGACTACTTACTTCGCTTTATGTCGCGAAGGAATATCTCCTGGCATGGGGTAAGATCATAAATCCCCTATATTCGCACGGAATATTTCTCCGGCTAGACTCAACTGGTCTTTTCCTCGCTCTGAGCTCACTCTTAGCATGCTTCGACTCCTACGTCAACCCGGAACGTTTAAAGGTCTGCCTTTCCATGGAACCGAAAAACTAACCGATAACGGAGCAACTCTATCCGCGTTACAATTCAACGTTCTCCATGCAACGCATAAGTTGCTTGCGCTAAAATTATCATATAAAAGTCATCCTTCCATTTCAGGACCTTATAGAATGATTCGTGATTTTTGAAAATGATCAAAAACCCTCAAATTACCGCGTGAACGAATTTTTTGGTAACGTATTGTTCGACGAATAGAAATTGCAATGGGTATACTGGTTTTCGAATAGTGTAAAAAGTCAGAGTGTATCTAGTCTGCTGACTGTGATAACCTCGTCATATGAAATTTCAAACCGGACTTCCTGAACCAGCGAGCTGGCTCACTGAACCAGTATTTTTACTAGCTGCAGAAATTTATTCCAAATGTTGATATTATGTAGGTATTGGTGCAACGTATGTTTTTCCAACTCAACCAGAGATGAAATCACATAATTCGAATCAGATGGGCCCTGGTGAAATCGTACAAGTACACCAGGTATCACAATTGAACTCGTTCAAAGATGGTAATAAATCAATGTCCACTGGAACGCAGCGTGAGTTAGCTAATTGTTCTATCTGACACGGAACAGAAATGGCGTCTAAATGAGTTTATAGTTCCTAGAGGGCTGATTGGCAACGCTTTCTTTTGGGTCGCGTGTCGTGTGCCAGGCGTGCTTCTTCGCTTTTACACAAATTTTACCGTGAAAATATTGACGCAGGCCTTGAGTTGGGAGGCAGACAAGCCAGGGGCCTCTCGGAGAAAATGGGTCAAGAGCTTCCGTCATTATCTGCAAATACTGAGTCAACCGTAAAATCTAGCCAACCTGTATACCTCCGTGTTAGAATTTCCAGCAACTCCAGCTGAGGGAAAGGTTCGCAGTAGCTTTTCTGCCCTTAATTTACAAGGACCTCCACTGTGCAGGGCCGCACTCAACTCACTACCTAACGAATACTGCCATAACAATGCTTCAGAAGAATATCTTGGGATTTCTAGAGTCTAGACGTACCATCATCTTACCTAACTGTACCAGTTTGGATTTTTATACCGATTACTCGTATACCTCAAAATTGAAGGGGCTGAAGCAAAAGTGGCGCGAGTGACGTTTACAAAAAATTTCATAAAATGTACCCTTTCGACTATTCTCAGTGTTCCAAACGTACGAAAAAGTCATCTGAACAGTTTTCACTCTGTTATACCGTTTTTTCCGCCAAACCTTTCAATTCCAATGACGTTTGGTATTAGACCAGCCAATAACTGGATGAACTCCGCATGTGGTGAGCCACATAGATTTTAGGATTTTAGGAGCCGCTGATTGGTGGATGGCATTTTCTGAAATATTTGAAAAAGTTCCATACATTGATTTTTCTGAAATGCAGATATTCGAAACAACGATGCGGCTCTGTGCGGAAAATTCCGAGTATTTATAGCCATCCAATAGACCCTCCTAAATCTACTGCAATTATCAGCGAGCCGCTTTTACAACTCGGCAAACAAAAAAAGAGAAAACTTTCTCCATTTCCTCGGGGCTCGTTTCTAGGTTAGTGTTTCGCCCATAGTCATATTCTCCAACCTTCAGCTCGCTAGGGCGTCCTAAAGGCCGCATGCCGTGCTCTTCGAGGATCTACTGGCCGAATTCTCGAAACTACAGTGACTCGGTGAGACTCGATGACATGCTAAAGTAATTCATGAAACCCATTGATTCTTCGGGGTAAACTATTCACAATTTCGTGCTTCACTGTCCTTCGTGTCTCTGCTACTGTGGTCACACAGATGTCTGCAATAAATTTGATCGTCTTTCTTCAATCAGGGTTAACAAGACAATGCAATGTTTTCTACATTAGAAAATCTCATTACATTGCTTGTGAATAAGGCCCAATCATTGGTTAATCGGTTAATTGGTTAAAAAAAAATATAGTCAACGTCTGGAATTCTCACTATTTTTATTCGCACGACTTTCCCTCAGGTGCCTTCCCCTCGCAAATCGATTGCGATGGTGTAATGGTGTTTCCATCGTAGGGGCTACGAATAAAGATGGGTTGTCTTACTCTTGTACAATCTACTCCTCTGCTCTTTAGGTTTTTTTTAATTACAGGCCACCCCTGATATGCGACAAACTCCCTAGATGCAACTGTGGGGAAAAAGTGCTCTTCGGGTGAATAGCAATATGATATACGTACGTGTACGTACGTAAGTTTGCAGGGTTTTCTGTACGACTTTTCCAAAACCATTCCTAATTGCAAGGGGCGCGTGTCCCTAAGTCGTCCAGGAACTTTGAACGACCATTGCGCCGTGAACACGTGGATATGCTTTACGGACACGTAAAAGTCTATGGAAGAACTTCGCGATGAGATAGAGTGACTGCCGGGAAACGACTTTGGGTACAAGAAAGTTACGAGCAAGTAGAACGTGCGCCGTTTACGAGAAGACAAAAACATAATCCGATGTGGCACAGCGCTGCAAAAGCTTTAGGACTCGTTTCAAAATCCTTTTATTTGATATTAAGCCTTATTAGAGCTGTTTAAAAAGAACCGAAGAAAAACAAACCCACTGATACTTCAATTAAGTGAAGATTAAAAGTACTGCTCGGAATACTCCAGTTGACACACTGCCTAAACAAGTCACTCGAGTATTCAAATAAGAAATCATTTTAAGAATCATCAGTTTGATCGATTAATAGAATAGATTTTTAATCGGAATGGTCCTCTGCGGCGTGCAGCTCTTTTTCCCAGTCGAGACTGTAATGGACACTCACTAATTTCCGAGACGATTTTCGAAGTGAAAGTAAGACTTTTCATATATTGGTGTCGACTACATTAATGGATGAGATAAGTGACACCGTGATGGTCAAGTTTTACATAGTAACGTAAGATAAACGGAAAAGCAAGACGTGTAGCATTACGTTTGAAATTTGGTGGTTTAACCTGACAAAGAACGTCCGCGTAGTTAGTTCAAGGTTCATAAAAATAATAGTTTCTGAGAAATCGTGACGGATGCAGCTGTCATGCACTTACTTAGTAATATACCGTATACCGTATACCGTGTCCACTTATCTGTGGAACGGAAGAGGGGCCGGAGAACAGAAGAGAGAGAGAGAGAGAGAGAGAAATGCTGCATTTGAAACGGAAACGACTCTGTAATTTCACAAAGTTAACGTAACAACGAAACGCTGGAGTCCAGTCTCGCCGCGGTCAGCCCACCTCTCATTTACTCACTACGTTTTGCTATACCGTAACCCCATGAGCGCGCGCGGTCGAACGAGAATGTCTACTATGTTATGCATGGATAAAGCTTTCAGAAGCGCAAAAATAGCCGCAAGCTGCCTCCGATACACGTCGATCTGTTTACCAACATTTCAAATAGATGGGTAGGTACGTGCGCAATGTGATACGTAGGTAGGTTTGCAACTGAGTTCGATCAAATTGTGAGATCGATACTAAATCAATGGTATTAGTATAATGGAGGACAAAGGACATCAGTAGCGCGATTTCAAATGTCATTCGTTTCCTGTTCGCAAGGAAACTAGTGGTAATTTATTCCTGTCTTCTTTCCACCAGACGGGCGAGGAATGAATTATAGTTCCCGAAAAGTGAGACCTGGGGTTTGCTGGGAGCAAAATAAACGACGACTATTTCGTGTACCTCGGCGTTAGTAGGGCTGCGAGCTTTGTAGCTTCGTAACTTTATCCAGCCAGTACTTCGAAGGCCCCGCAGAGGTTTATCGGTTAACGTTAATTAATTAGTGCGGCGCTTCGCTTGCAGCGTCGCTCGTTCTCTGGAGACGGTTGCCAGTGGCTAAGGATCGCCATTTAACAACGGTGGATCCTTTATGAAACTTCAAGGGTTATCTTCTCCCCTTCTCCACTGTCATTTTAGCCCTCGCGTTTTCAACCCCTGTACTGTTTTCGGCTTCGGATTGATAAGGCACCAATTTTTTTCAACAATGATAATGACCTCAAGATTATAGGCTACCTGCGGTTCCCAGGAAAATTGAAGATCGTTGGGAATAAATGAAGCCGATTTTCAAGTTTTGGTTCAAAAATTCTATTCAAGTATTCAACTACTGAAGTATGAAGTGTGAAGTGTGAAGCTTCAGACATTTGTGTTTTTCCCCGATAATACGATTATCTCATCATTGCCGGGAGATGGGTTATTGAGACAATAGCATGCGAAGAAATGTTACAAATCCTTCCGAAGATAATTAGCAGGTGGATTTCCATTCATTTATAATATCGCTAATTATCACCAGGCGTTGAAGTTAGCAGAGAAATTATTATCGGGGATTTGCGACACGTATTTGGCGTCGATAATAATGTTGGATGAAACTTTTCGCAGAGGGATGTGAGTGGTGCGACGACTAGCAAGGGGTTGCGGTCTCTGCGGCCGTTCTCAATTAATGTTTTTGTCCCAGTTCGCGGACGGGCGTCTCGAACAGTTTGCTAATTAGCTCTTCAGTGGTTGTCGAGCTATACTGCAAAGAGCTCAAGGTAGGTATATATTCGCTTACGTTGAGTGACTCACGGTTGCCCCGCACTTGTTTAGCGAACATTTGAAAAAAATGTTCGTTCACAAAATAAAAAATAAGCATAAATCAAAAGTTGCTCTGATTCCATCGAAATATTTGAACAATCATTACGGTTGGCTCGGTCCAAATTCCGCTTCGACTTTGCGAACGGTAGCGTTTGTCTAATTAATCAAATTGCACCGCTTTGCAATGTGCAAAGTAATGAAACGTAGACAAGCGTATACCTAAAGTTTGTTTAACTTCAAACGTTGCAGCAATCTAAAGAACCACTGCATCAGATGCATCAGTCGTTTTATTTGGAATATAAGCTCTTTGAAAGCAGAGTAGGTAGGTAGGTAGGTATATCTCGATCAAGGAACGCGACTGTTTCACGCTAAATAGATTGTATTGTACCGAGTGAAGCTCCGGGGCTTATTCCTCTAGTGACGTGAGGTTGGCTTTTGAGGAAAGTGATTAGTGTCACTTGTTGAGTTACAATTACATTTCTACCCTTGGCGAAACACACTATGCTTTAAGTCGTATAGACCCGGTCGTCTCGTTGGTACGTTGTCAAAGTCAAGTGCAAACTCCATGGCGTAGCACCGTTTTGATCTATGATTCAATCTCCATTCTAATTGATCAACCTCTGAGCCTCGAGGCTCGCAATGAATCTGTACTCGTTGAATTAATTTAACAAATTACTATGTGCTGGTACCCCACGTCATTTGCGCCTCGTTTACTACCCGACAAACTTCTTATCAGAAAGATGAGGGACGGTGTTGGCACAGCCACAAACATAATCTCTCAAACACGATTCGACCGTTTCGCGATGGTCCTGCAGCTTGACCGCGGCGTAGGCGCGTGGACTTGGCCTACCCTCGACCGGGAGCACCGCGTACGACGAACCGGTAGCGACGGGGAGCAGCCATTACCGAAGCCCTCAGGGGCCTTGCTCCAAATTGCAGGATTACTTCGGTGGAACCTGATTGCTGGATATAATTGTTTATTCATCCCAGCGACCTGCTCGCTCGCATCACCCGCAGCGGTGCAAGATGGCTTGGTACACCGACCGCGCTTATTACGGGTGCTCCGTTAGCCGGAGGCGCCCATAGCCGGGACAGTCAGGGTATACCCATAGCCTGCACAACTTCGTCGCGGTATGCTACCTGATCGTAATGAGTAGGTATAGTCTTCTTATAGTTCATCTATCTATACAGCAATCTCATCCCGTACGAGTCAGATGCATGGGAGAGGAAGAAGCTACTGAGATTTTTATGAAAAATTCTTCTACCTGTTACCTAATTGATTTACGCTTTTGTAGATAAGGTTCATCAGTGGATCAATAAGCTGGATTAGGAAATTTCTGACGAGTTATACAAAAATGTACCATTTTTTTCTCTATCGTTGATGGTCTGTGCTTTGGTGTGCTTTTTCTTTGGTTCTATATGGTTGAAATATCAGCGAGCGTGTACAGCTTACGGGATAGAAACGCGTATCTCTTAACAGATGCGTTGACATTACCGGCACGACCACATCTTTCGTGAACGAAAGACAAACAGCGAGATACCGGGCCGCAGGCGTACATCAGTCCTCCCTGTGTAAAAATGGCCTTTCATTAGAGTCTGCAAAAATAAGTAAGAAACTTTTTTCCCCAACGGTTCAAACGACCTTCCCAACTAATTCAGGCAGTAATCTTGAACGACGTATAGCTACCATTTCATTTTTTTTTTTTTTTCTCTTCTACTTCTTGTTCCCAAGACAGACGTTTTAGTTTTTTTTTCCCAAGTCAAAGCATGACAATTCCTGAATTAGGTTCTATTTGTTATTTGTTATCGTTTTATGTAGGTAGACACCTGCAAAAGTCATTTCACCTTCCGTTGCACCTTCTATGCACCAGCTGTGTTGATGATGACCAACCCGCTATTGAAAGTTATTGATAGAGAAATGTGATCAACGTGAATGCAAGTCTGGGGAATTGATGGAACAATTTTTGTCACGTGGTTAGATTTTGGATCAGAAAGTTGAATCGAATTCTTGAAGAAGAAAGAGGTAATTCTTACCGGAAAGAGAATAGTTGCGAATATATTGTTTGTTTGATTACTGTTAACTTTCTAGAGCTTACTAAGTTTGCTTGTATACATACGATTTCAGATTAGGAATTCATCCTGTAGCTTGGGTGCCGCCGCAGACACATCTAAGGAAATCCTACTAAGAATAGCAAATTACGGTGGCATTGAGTAGACCGCGGTGGTAACCACAATGGCTAATTAAAGAGCATTGCCAAGCAAGTTGCGGGGTTAGTTTTGGCAGAGGGTTGCCATGGAAGGAAGCCACGAAGGAACCTCGAGGGTTCTATAGGAAGCTGTGAGCTGGTTCAAGTCTTAAATGTGTATACCTATATACGGTATAGATGGAGTAGGGGGAGAAGAAGAGCCACCTTTCTACGGATTGAAGAGGCGGATGTGGTACCCAAAGTTCAACTGTGGAAGGGTGCGACTATAGTGGGTACTACAAAGCGACACAAGAGCAAACTAACGTTTCCACTAATTACGAGCTCGTTATTAGCCGCCAATTTGGTCTCTGTCGAGCGTTAAATAAGGGTTCGGACCTGTGCCACCTTGCCTTCCATGTCACCCACACTCTCACTCTCATTCCATCGAACCATCACCCTTTCACCCCTTCACCATCCGCACAGAGTGACCAAGTGATTCTATTGATTCCTGACTTACTGAATACGCATGAGCTGCGGTACCTACATTGCTTCGATTGCGTCACGTCCCTTTGTTACTACACCTACGTATACATATATACATATATGAGCAACCGGCAAGGGTTCAGCGGTTTAATTATCACAGTGAAGTAGTTGCCGTATAGATAAAGTTCAAGTATAATGTTACCCTTGAATTTTTTCGGAGCCAACGTTCGCAGTCATGTCAATGCCACTTTCGCGCGATTCATGCAAGAAATGTGAAATACAATAGTAGAGAAGTGTATCATGAGGTTGACTGTAGGTCTTGACTTGACAATATCTGGTTCCTAAACCAATTTGAAAATGTAAAGAGCTTCTCTGGTTCTCGTTTATTCAGAAACTGCTTGTCTGCAATAAAAATAAATAGGTGTCTCCCTGCTGGGTGGAGAGGGCTGAATATAAGAACACCTTATATAGCTGCGGGGGAGAAATAGAATGTGGAAATTTTCAACCGTTTTCGTAATTACAGAATCCATTAGCTAATTCGATTCTCTTCTTTTGGAACGACCGCGTATGTATGTATATATATATATACATATATATATATTCCGCAGTCCCTTAGAGCTCGCACGTCGGAGTCTAGCGGAGCAACAACCCTCCCCACAATGCGGCGTTGAATCGTGCTGGAGAATTTATCAAGGCACTCCACTTACGCAACTCCGGGGGCTGTACGTAAGTCATACGCAATGTGATAATTACATTTGCGGTATTTCGGCGCCCAGTATCGCGGTATAATAGTCTCACGTCTGCGGTCGCTTAGCAGTATTCGCATGAGCCGCACGTGATCACAGACATAACCAGAAGTTAATCACATTTGGATTGTCCTCGTATTTGCCTTTGTTCTTGTTCGGCAAAAGTACGTCATGTAAAAGTACACGTATATATGTTTTAATTCTCATGTGTAACATGTGGAAAAATATGAAAACTGACGAATGCAAATATGGGAAAAATTTATAGCCGGCTTGGTAGAAGAGCACTTGGAAATGTTATGAATGAGAGATTAAAAGACTTGTTGGTATTACAAGAGTTTCATTCTCATGCATATACCGGCTACTACCTACTGGTCTACTGGGAATTTTGAAATATAAATTGCAATTCACCAGTTCACTTTATTCTAGCAAGTATCGCGGTTTATAAATCGGACAATGTTTTCATAAACTTCACCTAGAAGCTTTAGCCAAACTGGTTTTGCGCCTCGATGTTGACTTCAATATGCAGAAGGTTGTAACTACTTCACACTCCGTTTCTTCGTCGCGTGGACGGGGTGTTGGCGGTTTTTTTCCTCGTTCTTTTTTTTTTTTACTATTTCTTCATTCTTTATCTACGGAGAAAACCCTGTGTCACTTTTCAAAGTCAACAAACTTTACTACTTTATTCTGTAGCCGAGGACCCAAGTTTATCTCTCATATTTATTTCAACGTAGAAGCTGCCAGGCGAAAGAGTATTCAAGTCATGTAAAAGCCTTGCGGAAGCCTTGACTCCGCGTAGGCCAAGAAATTTTTAATTTCATTTATAATTAATAATTAGCGCGTACGCTACTCGTATAATTATACTTCTCACGTAGTCGGTTGATATACTTGTACCGAGATATTATAATGCTGTGAGAAATCGGGAGTCGAATTTTTACCTGCCGCAATGCGAAATAGAAACCTGAATAGAAATGCCGCAAATTGAGCTGCGTCGAATTTTGTCTTCCCTGATTTTTTTCTGTACTGACTTCAAACAGGAAACTGATACTTGTGGTATTTCCTTTAATTCTTTAGAGCCAGCAACGTTCTCAACAATTGTGCTTGCTATTCAAAATTCGAATCGCATATACATGTATATACCTCTGGAAATATCAAACCTCGCGTCGTCTTTGAGAATAAAACTAGAACAACGTCCGAAGAAGGCATTTTCAGTCATGGGAAATGCGACTCTCGGGTGACCAGAAAATCCTATTTGTGAACTAAAAGTTTCAGGGAGCGTGTAATCGGCTTGTATCTCGGTGCAAGCCATACGAAAGCAAATAGTAATAAAAGCAATATGAAATTTGAATAATTTCAAGGGGAGTCTGCCTGGCATCGAGGACCTAGGGGAACTGTCGTGTTCAATATTTACGAAACTTTCGTACGAACATGACGCAAATTTAGACCCGGTGGATTCAATCCAACATAACCCAAAAACTTTAGCTTGTCTTGAAACTGGGCCAGCCGTCTGTCACGGCAGCTCAAGGGCCGTAGAATCGCGAGCAGCTGGTGTCAGATCCACGAACAAGACTTATGTCTTTATCAACTCGTCGCTGGCTTGGAGTGACGCTTACCAAACTAATCAAAATAATTATGTACAAGAGCAACCTAATTACTTCATAATTCCGTCGTATTTTCAATCGACCATGGAAACAATATACCTGTCGATGGAATTCGTTAGTAAAACAGGAAAGGACAGTTTGGTATATCCGATTCTATTTCGATTAGTAAAAGCGGAAATATAAAACGTGGTTTACGAAATTAAGTAGATAAAAAATACTACCGATACTCGTACGTCATCGAATGAAGCACTTTTTTGATGTAAAAATGTGGAATAGTATATCGAGAAAATTCTCGTGAGCGTCGAATTTATATACGAGATAAAATATATGTCCAATGCAGGACAGCATTCTGTTTTTAATATTTGACGCGGTTTCACCGTAGGACGATTTATCAATCTTGTTCGAACTACACATTCCTATTGCGTTGGTGTTTTTGATGCATGTGCCAGCGCGGGCTTTTACATTTAGATGATAAATACATCACATGTAATTCTCTACACATATTATACCTATATAGGTACAAGAGCCACGTTACAATACGTTTTCTGCTGACTCGATGGTAAATCGATTTCGTTCGTTTTATTATGAAAGATTTTGCCCATGGCCATATTAAAACTCGACCAGTTCAGTTGTCAGACAGTTGGGAGGTACCTACACTTCCATTGATTAACACATCGACGTAATACCAGCCCATACACACATGTATCAACATCACGCAACTGAAAAATAAGTCGCATCATTCCATCGCCTAATTACCTTCCCCTTAGTCTTTACCATCGCCAACTACAAGGATCTGATGGATTATGCGCGTAATTTTGATCGCGTAATATTTTCTGCTCAACGTTCCTTCGCATGCTCGATATATATATAAATCGATAATCGATATTATTACGGCTAAGCACACGTTGTACGGACTATTTTTCATCCTAGGCATGTATCCATATCGCTTGTTAGTAAATAGAACTATGAAATGACCGACGTAGGAAATTTATCTACATCTTATGCGAGCATAAAACACCAGCCCATTACCGCACACCCGTTGTATAGCCTACCTACCAATATAGGCGTTGTAGAGACGGTCTACAGTGTGCGTATAAACGGTGGCCATATCCAAACAGTGGGAGTGGCTCACAAGCTCTAGAATTTAGATGATATCGGGCAAACCCCTCGCCCCATGGGGGCCCCGCACGTACAGCCCTGAGCGTTCAAACTACCCATATCTGTGCCAGTGGACCCGTGCGGACGACCCTGCTCGTACCCCATTGTATTACTTATCTTCCCGGTTTGTCACACAGGCTCACGAATTTTTCAAACGAATATTCAGCCAACCTACGCTGGGTTAAGCTGCCGATTTTATTCGGAGATTAAGTAGACCGTGAGGTTCGCTCCCACGCGACATGGGTCGCGACTGCTAACCGACATTAACGATCTAAATGATCATACGAATTCACCCTCGACGTGACACATTTGCTATCTTCTGAAAGTATCGTCGGTCTGTAAGCATATTACCATTCCTCGGCAATTTTACTACCGAATTTGGAATCCGGTGCTCGCGGCTCTGGTTCGTATCATTATTGACATAGAACTGGATAGTTTGGTTCAGTCTTCGCTAAACTTTATCATCAATTGTTCAAATTTTGTCACAAAATTATTTGCTAAGTGAAATTTAATATCACAAGCATTAGAAATGTCGTCTGATTCGTTCAGTTTGCAAGCATTACTATTCTCCAGTAATTTTACCACCGAACTTGGAACCTGCGGAGTTTGCTCTGATGAATGTCATTATTGACATAGAACTTGATGGTTTGGTTTAGTTTTCACTAAATGAACATCAATCGTTCAAGCTTCGTCGGACGGTTATGTGCCAAGTGAAATATAATATCATAAGCGTTAGAAATGTCGTCTGATTCTTTTAGTCCACAAGCATTACCAGTCCCCAGCAATTTTACTACCGAATTTGGAATCCAGAGCTCGCTCTGGTTGGTATCATTATATTGACATAGAACTCGATAGTGTGGTTCAGTTTTCACTACACTTTATCACCAATCGCTCAAGTTTTTCACACAGGATTATGTGCCAAGTGGAATATAATGTCATAAGCATTAGGAATATCGTATGTTTTAGTCTGGCTAGGGAAAACATCGTCTGACTTTTTATATACCGTCAATTTTCAATCAAGAGGTATGTAAAGGGGTACCAAGCCTTAAGCGGCGATGAAATATGTAAATCTAATGAATACACGAAATCGCTTTGGGTGGTTTTTAGATGATGTCAGGTGGGTTCGTTCTCAATGAATCATCCGAGTTCGAATTCCAGAATGTTTCAGTGAAATTGATCGCCGTTGAAGTGTTTCGATGAATTCGAAGGACCCGAGATTATGACGTGAATGTTTTTTTTTACTCCACTTTTTCTGAAGTGACAAAACTTTCCATCGCCTTTTTAGGCGGCTGTCAGTTATGGAGGAGGGTGTGTCTTATGAATAAACTTCCCGCGTGGTCGCAGGTGACGCAAGCAAAACGTAATACGCAGTTTCGGTAACTTCCATGACAGAACTGGCTTGTCAGTCGCAAAATAACGTACCTATTCAACGTAGGATGCCAGACCCCCTACTGTTCCAGAATCACAATAAACCCTGAACTCGTAGTGATTTTCCTTTTCTGATCAGAGTTGGAAAACAATAGGAATTACCCACAATTCCTACTAGGAAAATTATGGCCCTCCAAAGTGGTATATTATCTGCTCTTGATCAATAGAATTATTTTTATCGACCTTCTGTCTATATTTCCATTTTGAATTTCAGATTTACGCGTTCCTTCGTGCAGTTGGCTTTCAATAATTTTATCACGGGCAGATCTACGGGTGGCTTCGTTGAGATCCCGAAATGGCTTTCGTGCAGTCGCATTGTGCACCATTAATCTCTCAGCTCCTCTACAGGCCCGCACAACGGCTTGAAACTGCTGCAGGCTCCGGCTTTCGCAGCCAAGGTTCGTGTCGAACTTCGTTTAGCTCTTTCTTCAGGAATACCGAACGTTATTCTTTTCTCTTGCCAAGAAATGTGCGACACATACGTGTGCGATCTCATCGCCCGTTACCGTTCAAACAGACATGATTGTCGGTCATTCAATTTTTCCGTCAGCGATCTTATACCCGATTTTTCCCGATAATTTACACCTTAAATCACGGTTTCGTCGAAACCGAACGCTTTTAGAAAACCGACACAATTTGAAACCCTGTTTACATAATTCTGAAAAATTCTATCGAACCAAATGATCGTCTTGAAAGTATTTTGCGAGCTCACCGCTTGTGCACCTTGTGGTAATGCCTTGCAGTGGCGAACGAATGTATAAGTGATCTTGAATCCTGGATGCTGCAGAGGATTCGAGCGTATAGCAGCAAGACAGCCACGGCAGCCGAGATAGATAAGTGGACAATGGCGGGGAGCTTGAGCTCCGGCTCTGATAAGATCGGACCGGTCATTACGAGTGTGTCTCTCAGCGGGAGGGAGACAGTCTGGACATGACGGGACTCGGTTCTCTCGTCCTGGAAGCACCCGCTGTTCCCCGCATCTTCAGCACTCGTTTTTCTCTCCAGGGAAGCTTCCACCGTGCATCAGAGAATGCCTCCACACCGCCGAATCCAGTGAGCTATACGTTTGTGCCTTAGAGAAGTAGTTGTCGCGCATTAATCAGGTGCCTCTTGAGACTAGCTGAAACAAAATCAGGGTTACTGTATCAGATTCTCGGAATCGGGGCGGGGTTGAAGTTCTGAATTCAAAAAGTTCCGAATGGTCAAAATTCTGAATTTATTCGAGACGCGATCCTGAGTTTCGAGAAACGTTGGAGTTCAGAACTTGCAAATTTCGAAAGGTCGAATCGCAGACAGCTCAAAGATCGGAAATTTCAAAACTCAGAAAGTCCAAAAATCCGAAAATTGAAGGGAAGCTCATGTATGAACTCATCACATGTTAACGTTCGCAAAATTTGCATTATCGAAGACTTTTGGGAATGAATTACTCATTCAGGATTCTTATACTCAAATCCGCGCAGGTAAAGTGCCAAATCTGTAAACCAGTCAGTGATGTGCATGATATTCGGTCTTGCACCGCTCGATTTTATTCCAGGGTCTGGACCACCAAGAATCATTGATGACAGGACAGTATTAATCGTAGGTGGTTGTATGAACTCACTTCAGAAATTACTACTGACACGGATTGAAGCTCAACATAATGAATAGCTTCTACTCTGACTATAATACCGTCTACACGCTTCGATCGATAGAATTTCAGGATGATTTTTAATTGTCAGAAACGAATAGCCAGTTCAGAAGGTAAATATCATATATTGAATACTCACATGTGTAGTATATGGAAACGGGACGCAGTGGCTCTTGTTTAAAAAAGATATTGCGCGACATGATCACAAGAATATTGATTGAAGATGCGACGGATACACAGCCGATGAGAAATTTTCTCGTTTCAAATAAACTGTTGAAGGTATACACACAACGCGATTGGAATGTGTTTTTTTTTTCCGTTTTGTTTTTTCCAAACGGAAAGTTTACAAACCAACTAGTTCACCGAGAAATAGGTACGTTTTCTACGATTGTTTTCATTGACAAACGATGCGGGATTCGCCTCGTTTCCGTAGCACAAGTGAAAACTTGGCAAAGATCCTACGGTCCAGAGAAGTGGTTCGACGAAGTATTTCTCGTTACAGAAGTAGATATCGTGAAGCCCCGATGCCCACCTTCATTTTTTCTCGATCAAGCCACCGAATCTGCGACCGATGGGATCCGGCTTATTAGGTTGTGATTTCCACCTTTAGCATCATTGTCTGTCATTGATTGATTGGACAGCTCTGCAGACGGTTCTTCGAAAAGTTGATTGCCTGGAGGCCGAATAAATACCTAACTCAACGTTCTAGACTTGATTATTGGAAGCGCTATTATTGTTTGCTTCAGGATAAGATGAACGCTGTCTACGTATCAGCGACTTCAATTTATCAAATATACCTTGTGTCTCGGTTCAGTTCGATTTTATATACTCTATTAGAAAATATACTCTATTAGAAAATAACCAAATGAAATATTCACCACAAATTGGATAAGAAATCGTGACTTTTGAATGTAACAGACATTGAGAAAAAATTAACTGGAACGTCAAGTTATCGTTTATCTTCGTTTTGTGGACACATGTCTATATCATTCAAAGCAGATATTTGAAGACGAAAATAAATGAGCTACATTTTTTCAGAATATGTACCAAGTGAATGGTCGCAATTAAATTCTACCCAATTCTGCGATGACTTATTAGAACTTTGAACTGACTTACTTGTCAAGTATGTGAAAACTGGAGAACAATATGAAATTAGCTAATTTGAGAATGGAAGTGAACAGAAAAAAAATTCATGAAACTTGAAGGTTTGTCATTGACTAACTCTGAAAAACCTCACAAGTCAATTATAAAAGAAATTATAAAGTTCCGGGTAATCTTGGCGATGAAATTTTCATCTGGATTTTCTTTATTTGTTTTCAAACAACTTTTGTCGCGCAACGAGGTAAACTGATAATTCAAGTAGAACTGGAGATTTCATCAGAAGAATGAGGTCTCGACTATACATATATATACAAACAAGATTGTCCTCGAAAATCCTCGAAGACAAGTGGTCTATTGTGAATTTATAATACACTATATATATTTCCGGGGCTTAAGACTACTCCGTCTCCGATACTTGCATTGACCTGGCACATAATCTTCATCCTCGACCTAAATCGACTTAATACTCAAACGAATCTTTTTCCTGTGAGATTCCGCGAGAAAGGTTTTCGTCTATATATCTACCATGAAGCATAATCCCATAAGATCTCTCAATCTCCAGTTTTTTTTTTAGGGGAGGGGGGCATTTTTTCATATAAGTAGCAATCCTCCCCGAGCAGGGTGAATGCGAACAAAAGGTACTTCCGCTCGACTTTTCAAAAGTGAAAAAGAGGAGAAATGTAGAAGAATAAAAATTGAACAGACTATAGAGGGTTACATATTTCATCAAATGTCCAAAGACTTTGGTAAGAATCACATCGCACGAATAGGTAACCAAAAAAGTGCGGAAATATTTTTGGCAATTCATAAAATGCTTATAGTTCGTTTGACGACGGTTTAGTTCCCGTACGTATAATCCGTGAGAAAATCGGATTGTGAATTGAAAAGAGTGAGGAAAAAGTAAGGCCTGACTAATACAGGACAAATTGAAAATGTCCAATGAAAAAAGCATTCTCGGGGTAGTCTTGGCACTTGATGGTCAAGTTGCAAGGTCATTGTCTCAGACCGCCTTGGCCGATCCGTTGTAAGCTTCGCTCGAGAAGATGATGCACCACGTCGAAACAGATCGACCAAGACTCGTCCGTGACCCGACCGTGACTTCAATAGAGTCATCCGCCCAGCAATGTTTTATAGGTACGGGGTACAGGGTGATTCAAATTTCCGAGTCCCGTCTGTACTTTTGAGAATTTCTTCGACCATATGGTCGTAAACGGAATTGCTGAAATTAATGAATTGTTATCCGTCACATAATCTGACATACGAATCTAGAGGGGGTATATCGGTATGGGATACACATATTTCAATGGAAATGTCCAATTTTCTATACAAAGAGATCGAATCATTTAATTACTTTCCCGTCTCCGGAGAAAATTGAACCTATTTGGTTATCAAGCTGCATCTTTGGCTCAATTTGAATACACGAAAGTCGGAAAATCTGATAAGGCTAATTTCGGTGGCTTCGGGGCACAACAAACGGATACAGTAACTACCTTCATGTTATACACGTATAATAAATCCAAGTTGAAAAATTATCCTTTGACATTGACTGGCTGTTGAGTTCATAGCTTAACATTCAATAAACATTTTATTTCCAAGTTTCATTCTCAGCGACTATTGTGTTGCTGTGACTGGCGGAATGAGTTTTATCCGGCTGTCCGTAGGTCTGACTCGACATTCGGAACACCCAGGTGGAGTAAAGCCGTTTATCTAGATCCACAAATTAAGGGTTTGTTTTTACGACGCGCACGCACTCCTCCTAATCCACCGTGCATCTGTAATCTCTGCTCCCGCGAGGTTTAGTCTCGGACTTACTTATAGTTCTCGTCTGTATCCTTTTGTCCTTCGATCTTCAGACTCACGTTTTAGCGCGAGAAATAAGTCCGGAGAATGGGCACGGCTGTACTTTAATCTTCTAAGATTAGGGCTGGATTGGACGTATTGTTTTTCAACCAAAGCCCAACTTAGGCATATCTTTTGTTAATTAGCTGGGATGAGTCTTCGTGACAACGCGTTTTCCAAAGGGTCTGTACACCGAGCTGCGTAACTACCAAAAAGCCTTTTCCAAGTAAAAGTATACGTAGACTGGGAGACAACTTAAGGGATGGCAATACTGACACCGGATATTTCGTGATATTTATTCCAATGGAATTATTCTTCGATTTTATTTCAGCACTGTATTTGAAACGAAGACAATATCATTATAGGATTGAAAGCGTGATGTGTACTAGCAATCAAGAATTTCAAAAAGTTTCTGCCGTCATAATGGAATTCACAGGTCATTCATATTTGAGGGTGGTTTTCAAAACGCAAATAGGAAGATATTCATGCCATCGATGCATAGGGTTCAGTCTCTGGTTCCTCAGCAAGAGTAAGAATTCAAGTTGCATTAACTATTTGGATGCAATTTTTCACTGGAACCCTGTAACCATGACTGTATGATATGAAGAGTTTTTATCTTGATTCTGTGTACGTCCTGTTGGATATTTCCTGTGTTTCTGACTCATTTATCAGCATCAAATTCAAATGTGAGATCGGAAGATTAAATTTGAGGAATAAATGCCAAATTTCCAGTACCTGTATAATCGGTCCTTTTTGCAGAATCGATTTGGCCTGCGATTTATTCGTACGTGGAATTGCAGACGTAGCTGAGAAGTTTGAAATATTGCTTCGTACCTCCGAACAAAGACATACTGATATTCGTATTCATACCCTCCGTCTGATATTATGTAAATTGCGTTTGAGTTATCAATTTTACACCGTTTAAGGACCACTCGTCTGGTTCTTCTGGCCAGAGCGATATACACGCGTTTGCCAAATTATTGGCGAATACACATTTCGCTAAGGTTCTCTATAATTTCGTTTAACTTCCCACTTATTACGAGCGACCGCTTAGTCTAGTCTGATTGCACGTTATGAAAACAGATCGTTGTTGGGTTTCGGGGTAAACTTGTTAAACGCTTTGTTGCCACGAAACGATATATGCGACATTCCATCCACACTTAAAAACTAAACTTAGGTTTAGTTATACAGGCGAAGATACACGCCATATATTGTTTAGTCCAAATTTTATAATGGTCTCTCTTTTACAAGCTATACGGTGATCCTACGTCTGCGCGAGGTGCATATCAATTTGCAAATTCCATCGAGCAGCAACCGCCTCTGAGCCGATTTCCCACAGGCGTAGCTCATCCAACGCGTTACGAAAGAAGAAATGGAAGACGAACGAACGGGATAGCTACATGGCTATATCTCCCCTCGTCCAACAGCCCATCCGCTTGCTTGCTTGCTTGCTCGCCTGCCTGCACCCACCTGCTAATTTCTCTGGCTATTAGCTGCGACTCTGAATATAAATCGAGCCATTACGCTCGGAGATCACCTTGCCGGAGGCTTCACGAAGCAAGCCGTACGACGGACCACGCAATGCGGCAAGCGCACTTCCTCGCTTGTTTCGCAAAAACGAAACTTTGCTATATTTTGACTTATTCGCTCACGCATCAAAGTTCTCTTCTAAAAACCTGAAATACTCCACGAAAATAAGACGGAGCTCAGCACAGGTGCCGAAACGATTAACACTCATTTCCTGCTCGTTGAAGGATAATAGTCATTCGTGATCTCGTTAGACTACAACGATTAGCGACCGTAAGCTGTTTATAGACGATTTTTCTCTTCATCAGCTGCCTCCTAGAATTCTATCCATCAATGCAAACCAGCTTTAAAAATATGCTTTACAGAAGGTGGTGGATAGAGGGTGCTCAGTTATACGCGTAGACTTGGAGTGAAGGGTAAACTCGGATCTTCGTATCGTAAGATCCATCTTTGTTTGACGTCGATGCAGCATCCAGCATCTGGTCATACATCAACCAGCGAAGCTCGATGGCTCGGCGCGGTAGCGAACCATAAAGCAATTGCTGTTGGTTACTTCGCAATCGGCAGCCACATGCCCCTATACCTACCTACCTACCTACCTTACCTTACCCCATTTGCAGAGGTGATCGCGTGCTGGAAACCAACTGAACCCGTCTGGGATGTAGCCCAGGTAGACGGCGTACGTGGGCGCGGACTGGAGTCCGATGCATGTGGCACTGACCTGCGAGATTGTCTGAAGATCATCCTCCACCAATCGGTTTGTAATATTTTATTATAATCGGAGCAATCAACTGGGGGGATTGCTGTTGAGGTATTAAATCCTAGCTGCAGAGAAGAAGAAGAGGTGAGGTTGAAATTAAACGATAATTGAGCCGTGTCGAATAGGAATAAATATAAATATAGTACGTGTGCGAAAAGTAGCCTCGTATATGGTTTCTGATTCGAAAGTCATATTGGAACGCTTTTGAACCGAAACATTAATGGCTCGATGCGGTATATTTATTCAGTTTTTTTTTTTTTTTTTTCCCTAGCAAATGCTAAACTCACGAAATGATGAAAAGAACGAAGAACGCAGAAGGTAAGAGACGGACGGTGAAATAGGAGCGGAATAGCCGTAGGGCCAGTCGCGATTATCGCCCCGGTGGATTTGTAGCCAGTGAATGGGTTTGGGCCGTAGGGCCCTACGAAATTAACAACGTGCGACCGCGTCCTTGCGTGACTGAGATTGTTCAGCGGCGGTGGTGGCCTATGCCTATGCCTCTGCCTCTGTCTTTCTATATGTTCGCCAGTCGACTGGAAGTATCGGTCTGTTTTCTGTCCGTCCCTCTTCCCCGTTATTAGACAAACGCAATAAACTTGGAAAAAGTAATAAGGTGCCTTCGGGTAGGGACAAGCGGAGAGAGCGAGCTGTCATAGTTAATCTGTCTGAAACTGAAATATTTCCAACGTAGATGAATTCCGGTTGTTAAAAGGATCATGTGATTCGAGAAGCAATCCCACCATGGTTAGGGAAATTGGTAATTGGACTGGTAATCGCCAGCAGTTGTGGCTTAACAAGCTTTTCCAAGCATACCTTCTATACATATACCTACCTGCGTTTCGAAAACGCTCGTTGTATATAATCGCCCATAGTATTGGAAAGTTGTTACGTCAGTTGGTATACTCGACAAGTGGACTTGGAAAAGTAATAAATTGGTAATCCAAGCCACTTTCCGTTGTTATTATACAAAAGTAATACACTTGGGAAAAGTAATAAGACGGTAAACCGAGGGAGTCGGGACCTGCAACGATTTCATAGAATGACCAAAGGATAGTCGATTCTCTCTCTGTAGAGGATACCGAGGAAATAGCGATAGCGAACGTCTTGGACAAGGGCGAAGGGTAAGGGCATTATTTTTGTCCGAAACTCGGGAAGGGTCAGACGGATATTTGTTACTTGTTTCCTTCATATACCAGCCAGGAAAGTCACAAAGTTAAGATCGAGGTATCCGGGTGTCTGTGCACGTGAAACGAAGGTGTGTGTTAGTTGGGCTTCTTTCTCGCTCACACTTTTCTCTCCCTCGACTTTGGCCTCGGCGTCAGCATCATCCCCCAGATCGTTGTGGCCTCGCGTCGTGATATGACAGATTTCCAAGCTGGAGTAAGATTGATGCTGCTTCGCAAAAAAATAATATGCGAGGTAGACACTTGACCACCTCTGGACTTCTGACGGACGGCGGTTGCTCGGTCCATTGCCCGTTCGAGCTTTTGCACTCCGACCCTCACGGAGAAATATTTCATTATAAATTTTTACAACCACGAAGCTTCTGCGATCGTAAATCTCGACGGAATTTTATATATTCTAAAGTATCGTCATGTGTCACTGTGAACCCCAAGTCTTGGGATATGCAATGCAACATTCTATGCAATTCCATATAAAACAAGTTCTTTCTGATCAATGATTTTCAATGAGTAATTCCTGCATATCGCCACAATCGCTTCTTGTAGCTGATGAATGAGGGATTGGATGCAATGCAGATCATTCAGTGCTGTCCGAGTATGTTGTAAAAATTGAACTAACAGAGCTACCTACTATTCATTATTTGAATTCAAATCTCGTGCAAATCTTTGAGTATCAGGATATCCACCTCTTGCGTCTACGAATGTGCTCTGCTAAGCGGCAATCGCTAGGATAAAGGTGTGAGAGGGTCGCTGCAAACTTGAACAATTTTTAATATACATGTTACCATTCCTCGCCCTTAATCGTAGATTTTCACACTCAATTAACCACTAAATCCGCGCTGATTCTGAAACGTCACGTAGACACATAGAATTCGCAAACATAAAAGCGTGGCTTTCATAATTCTAGGCTTTTGATCTCGTTACAGTTGGCTGGCTGGCAAATTTGTGAGATCATCGTTAGCTGCGCCCCGCACCGCCTGCAATTTCACTTTCAAGAAACTTTGCAAACAAAGATAAACTGACGTCACGGGTTTTTTCAAATGAGATTTTGGTTCAACTTTTCCCTCGCTTTTTCTCTCGTTACAAAGCTAATTGCAGACTGATAAAAACGGCTTTTCCACCTATTATTTTGAGCCCGGAAACAGAGGTAAATAACAAACCGAAAGCTTCTAAATCCTCACAGTTACTCTAAAATAATTTGCTCTCTTACAGGCTATATTGTAATAGAACTTGCTCTGAAGGTCCACTACGGTACTATGGAAATTGATGACCCTTTATTCTGAAGCACGCTTTTTTTTACAAAGAATTAAAACAATAGCAACGATAATTGACCCTTGACTTTACCAAAAGCACCTATGCTCTCTGAGACACAATTCAGTACCTATTGATGTGCCGCTGCGAAGAATTTACATCAAATATCGATCTTGCTGAAGAAGTCTCTGAGTTATTACAACTTCCATAATAGAACATGAGAAAAAAAAATCGCACAGCGACATGCTACATTAACGTCTGACAATCAGTAATCGAACGAATTCCCTGAAAGCCACAGTGTATTGCTGTCGCTCCTTGGGGGAATCTTGGGTGGGTTTATCTTCGTTCAATCAAAACAAACAGTTGTTACCCGATCAAATCATTTTATAGCCAGAAATTAAAATCAATTTGCGTCCCGTGTAGCGGTAATGGGGAGAATCTGTCGTGTCATGCGTCAGATTGGGCCGTCATACCCGAACAACGCGTCACTGCATGATCTTCGGACAGTCCACCGGCTATACCGGGTCTGGAAGTCCGATGTTCGGTCATTAGGCGGTGGAATGTCCGGACGGACCCCCGCGGCGGACAAGAGGACCAAGAAACATACGGACTCCGAATCGAGCCGTGTGTGCGTCGTTCTGTTCTGCACCAGGTCGGGGCCACCGTTACGCGGACACACGCTCACGGTACGTGGACACGCACTGCCTTCAAATCCCATCTACTCTTTCATATAACTAATCACCAACACCAATGCACCTCGTCCACATATAATGGTACAATTTTGATCCCCACTCAACCCTGACGTTACTGACGAAACCTACCAAAGCTCATCCATGGAGATGCCAGTGTACGCACATAGCTTGGATAACCCGTGCATGATGTATACCTACATTAATATATACACCGCTGTAACGTGTTTGAGGTATCCCAACTTGTACAGTGGGTACTTTCATCTCTTCAGTAGATCTACCTCGCAGAGTGTGTTGGAGAAGACCATGTTTCCTCCTGCCATCATCATACGTTTCCGTTGAGAATTTTGGAACGATCAACTCCAGGGGTTGTATGAATTCCAGGAATCTGAGTACAGTCGTACTGAACAAAGGCAGATTTTGTGGAACTATGAGTTTAAACTTGAACGTTCAGCACGACGAACCACCATGATTATCAGAGATGTAGACCGACAAGCAATTCCATCAAATTCACAACATATTCGCAGCATTGCAGAGAATACAATGAAAATGTAATCAAAGGAGTCTAGCTGATCGACAAACTGAATTTTTTCGAATGAAAAATTCCCCAGACTTAGAGGACTCATTTGAATGATCTGTGGACTAAATAGGTTGCCATTCTCGTTACCATTAGCAATTCAGGATCAATACGGTCGGAGAATTTGATTTGTTCTCCATAATATGAGTGCGGGAATGGACTAATTTTTTCTAGATATTTTCAGCTGACGTTGAGTTTGAATCGTTGATACGTGTCGGGAGCGTTTAAGTCGAGCTTTTCGAGCATCATCGGTAAATCGCATTTTATATCTGCGGCTTGCACGTCAGCTGCCGATGAATGTGACAGACGCATCGCAGATATATGTATATATAGTGAAATATGTAGGTCAGCTGCCGAAACAAAATTGAATGTCCTGCTGCTAAATGTGTGGGAAACCATATACGAATGCTTTATGGGTACTCCGCCACACCTACACCCTCCGAAAAGCCCATGTCAAAGAGTAAGGCGGTGATCCCCAGCGAATAAGCGATAGCGAGCTAGAAGTTAAGACCGAGAATTCACGAGTGGCCGTTAAATTAAACAATCTCGCTTGCCGCGAGCTACACGAACGAAAGCCAGGCCTCTAACCGTCAAAATCCTTCACCATAGAAGTATATGCCAGAGCACCCCGTGCACTGCGCTGCGTCTAGGTCCTTCTCATTTTATGGCTCACCCTGAGCAAACGTTTTATAGTGATCCGGGAATTTACCAGGGCGTCTGTAGGTATGTATCCCACTCAAGTACCTCAGCTCGATCCTACAGATAGGGAGACTATGTACCTACATGGTGTGCGTACCGGGTATACATACACATATACGTGTCTAGATAGGTATGTACGTACGTATGTACATCGAATGTGAAATGTTTGTTATCCAAGTATAAGGAGTTAGGTAGAAGATGTATGCGTGTCTTGTAATAGTGTTCGCTTGTTGAGGAAGGGAAGGAGGGATTTGATTCGCTAATACCCACTAGACTCGTAACGTGGATAAGGCGACGCGACACTTTGAAATTGGCAGGGCGTACTATTCCAGTGCAGTCGCGTAACCCACCAGGCGTACATACCTACTTTACTCGGAACCATCTGCATTAGAAATGTCATGTAGTTACGACACCCTGGCAGACTTCAAGTTTAGAACAATTCCACTTCAGGATGAGTATGTGTAGTGATAGGAACCGAAAGTTCACCGCAGAATTTATTCAATATCATCTAAAATAGCGTGTCATGTTCTTACCAAGGTATATAGAAGGTGGAAATCTTGATACCAGCATTTCAAAGCAATCAAAATTTATCACGGTGTTATAATCGTTAGTGCATTGTCCTACATCTTGCCAACTCTAATCATATTATAGAACAATTAGACTTGCCAATCGACCTCCGGGACGGTCGTTTAACAACGACGCCGGGTTTCCATTGTCAGAGGTGCAGCTTCTAATCCACCAAGGGAAGTACGGGGTTAGAGAATCGGTGACGGGGGAAGGAGGTCGACGAAAGGTGAAAGGTAGCCGAGCTCGGAAATGGTGAGGGATACGGAATTGAAAGGGAGGGGTGCAAATCAGTGTAGAGAGGAATTGATCACGCTGACGCAATCCTGCTAATTAGTCTGGGGTAATAGGCTTACCTTTACCACCACCGACGCTTTCACCCTTACAAAAGTGTACGAGGATCCCTCCGTAATTAAACAATCTGTGTTTCAAGCTTGTCTCAAAAATTACCCTCGGTGGTACCAGGAAATTTGCTGATCAGCTCGCGCTTATAAGCAGACCTCGCTAATGACCGACTAATGAAACGAAATTATCAATCTTACGCAATGATCCTTGCCCTCAGAGAAATTCAGTAAAAATATGTGGCGAAGAGGGAACTGATGAAATAAAGATGAAAAATATTTCAGGGATTGGACTTGCTCAATCGCTGTTGGAGATTCGGCCTTACAGATCTATGGGTGTATGATATTTGTCCTGCGGGCATTAGCGGTCGGAGGATCGTCATGTCTCTTCAGCATGTACAGTTTCCCGGCTGTGCTCACGGATGATCGGACACGAAAAACCGTTGGCACCTTGACCTCGGCAGAAACTTTCTGTTCGTGTCTCGATCGACACGCAAATCGACGTTTCAATTCGTTCCCAAGATTTATCGCGTTGACAGTCACGCGTTCGCGGCATGGCGTTGCGGTGTTGGAGTTTCGTCCAGACAGGCGATCGCAACCGACGCACGGCGACAACCGTAACCCATCATGCCGCGAACTACACGGCAAACACACCCGAAGAATTACTCATTCTCATTGTCTACACGGGATCGGCCTTGTATCATTTTCAAACGCATTACTTATGCGCGTTCGTTTATATACCTATGGCAAGCCGCGCCGTTTCGATCTCATGATGCTTCATTTTATTCATTTATATGTTCTTATACAGTGTATCACTGATCTATGTATGCCTCTGAGATGTACATACGTACGAACTGCGTATACCTAAAGTGCAACAACCACTCGCATCACTCGGGGCGATCCGAAATGGAGGAGGGAATGTTTGATGCAGTAACGTCCGATCGTGTGGGGGCCATCACTCAGTTATGCAATACATTGTTTCCAGCACAATGCCCTCGGCATTGCCCTTGTGTTCTGTGTTCAGCTCAACGGGTTTTCCCCCTTATCGAAGAAGCGGGAAATTATGGGAATAGAATAGGAGAGGAGATGATGGAATATGAATTTGCCTACACGATCTCAATGCTTTGACCAGCTCTGCGTACTTTCAAATGCGTTCGCCATTCTGATTATTAGCTATTGGCAAACCGGGTACAAGTTAACAGTGCCTTTTCATTCTCGACGCTCATACACCATGGGCGTTGTGCTTCATTTTTTTTTTATCGACATATGCCGCTGCAGGAGAATCGTGACAGTGCCTATGGCTGAAATGCCTCAAGGATAACCAAGAATGAGAAAAGAGCGATGGACAGAAGTCGAAGGTCTATGTGGTGATTATAATGGGTGAAAAAAGTGGATAGCCAGCGATGACCAGTCCTTGGTACACCGGATTGGACAACATGGATTGAAAAGTGTAAACGGACGTAGTCACCATGTAGATACATCGATTGACCGTCGAGACTTGGTTCCTGGAGAAGGTCCCGTTAGTCGGTTAGAAGATTAACAACCGGCTGGCGACAACCACGTGCCCGACACGCGACATTCCACCGCCCACGCGTTTTACTATATGCGACTGGCCGTTAGTTTTCTCAAGATTCGCAAATCTCTCTATGATATTATAGTGGAACGAACGTAAATGGACAGCCACGCGCGAGTCCTGAATCACTTGCGAACCAGAGCTTTCAAAGCTCTCGCGGTCCTCATACCTTGAAAAGCTCGCTACTGGAGAGAAATTCAAATGCCGCGATAAATTATACACTCATGGAAATATAGGGCTCACTTTTCTTTCTTTC
Organism: Ametastegia equiseti; assembly: GCA_963989295.1. Classification (NCBI taxonomy): domain Eukaryota; kingdom Metazoa; phylum Arthropoda; class Insecta; order Hymenoptera; family Tenthredinidae; genus Ametastegia; species Ametastegia equiseti. The sequence continues at coordinate 11,945,948 of OZ022389.1, read as the reverse complement.
ATTTTTCATTGAAAAAAAATACTGATTCTATTTTTGGGTATATTTTACCTCAGATTTACCGTTCGAAGTAAGTGCGACTCCCTACCGCGTTTATAAATATATTTGGCTCAAAATACTGCCACTCTGTCGACATCAAACGAGAAAACGGAAAATCGAACGAGATTAAAGGACTTTTTTTTCGGACAGATATTTTGCAAGAAAGAGAGATGCGTGAGTCTCCGGTTTTCTTGTTCACACATGAAAACTCTGGCTGATATACTTTTTCATAGAGAAGGTGGAAGTGGCGATAAATCTATGACGTCGTAGGGGCTCCTCCGCCAGTTGTTTCGAAATTACAGTGCTACCAGAGGTCCACCCTTCGCGACGCCCCGATGCGTTGTGATATACGCGCTTATCCAACGCCTGTAACAAAAAATCACGTTACAATGGGGAAATAAAGACAGCGTATACAACTGTTGGATATAATCTCGAAGATTTATAGGTAGAGGTTGAGCTGAGACGCGCGTGTAGGTACCAGCAAGCTCAGGAGTGAGCTGTCGGTGTGACGTAACGTTTGGGGCGTCCATGGGACCCTCCCAGACGCTCATCGTCGTCGTGGGTCCAGCGATCCACATCCACGTCGCGGAGTCTCAAAAACTGGCAAGGCGTCATCCACAGTACCTATTCCCTTTCGTATTTCAGCTGGCCTTTCGACTCACCCCAAGATGCGTCTGGTACCCCCCGAGACAAGGGTGCGGCAAGGGATGGACTTTGTATAACTGGGATGTAGCCGGACGCAAGGCAAACATTCGCTGGACCAGGAGCAGGCGATCTGCTTCTCCGCCTTTTCATCGTTCTGGCTCGAGTGTTATTTTGATAAACACGATACTGCCGTCTCGTCGATGGCTCTGTAAATATCGTCGTTTGATAAATAAGAGAACATCTATTGTGGACGCAATCTTTTTTAAATTTTCGTATCAACGGACCCATGAGCTGTAGCGACTAACTCGCTCGAGGCGAACCCTATTTTTGTGCTTTGTAACTCATGTATGTGTACATAACGATTAAAAACTACTGCTTGTTTGACTTGGGTTTCGAGAAGTTGATCACTCGTAGGAAAATAAATCCTCAGTCAAGAATTGATCGACCGGGTTTAAAAAAAAGTCCGACGTCATATCGCGTCTCACGATTCTCTTTATTACCGAAAAGAGCAGCAACGATTTTCTCGTTAATTGATTGACAAGAGCGTATGAAAAAGTTTGGTTGCTAATTCGCCAGATTATTCTCCAGCTCGAGATCGGTGGAGTGCCTCCACAAGATGTCCCCGCAAAATCCATCTTAACTTTGTTGAGACTTATTGTACATTTTTATTATTTGCTTGAAAGAAATCTCTTTTCAGAAGGGAAAAAAGTAGCCCATAGAACCATGTGACTCAAATGGATCCTACATCGCGAAAAAAGATCACAAAGTTGAAAAAATGCCGAACTGAAATTCATTGCCAACCTATGGTTCCTCAAAGACTTCTACTCCTACTGCCACTTAAAATGTCTCAACCTTGCAGAAAATTCTAACCTCAAATTCTAGGGTCAAGGTTGATTTCGCGGGGGCATGTTATGGGGGCACTCCACTGATCTTGAGCTGAAGAATCATCCGGCGAAGTGGCAACCAAACTTTTTTACACAACCAGCTGTACTTTCTGCAATGTCATTCGTTTATCGATGTTATCACACTGACGATGAAGACTGTATGCATTAGAAGGCGTGAAAAGATCCCGAGAATCATAAAGTCATGATTTCACAAGATTGAAGAAAAATTTATTAGGATCTGTTCATATTCCGAAGTACGTGTCGTAGTTAATGTTCATTAATCAAAGCACCGTATTCACCGTTTAGCGGGTTGACAAATGCCTGTACTTAAGCCAGCACGTACCTCATATCTTGAGAAACAATTTCTCACACTTGCCACAAAACAACCCAAAATAGTCGTCTGACTTTATCAACAAAAGGCCTAATATGCCAGGTGAAATATTAGAGGATTATTAGCTTCCCTGGTTAGTTGAACGTTGCCTAATGTTTATTCGCAACCGCCGAGTGAAAATCCCCTATCTCTTTGTCAAATTTTCGACATTAATCATCTTCTTGGTCATTATTAGTATACATTAGTAACGCTTATTAGATATTTTTTCATTTCCCAAGATGCACTCAAGTACAAAGTGTGTGTATATTATACCTTGGACCAGGTTATCGAGTATATAAGCAACGTCTTCGTGAAGCATAGTACTTATAAGCTTTAGAATTTTCTGTCGAAAAATAAGTGTATGCGTCAGACGGCAGTCCTCTTTCCGTCTCTCCGTTTTCTTGGTTTTATTGTACTAAATATTAACTGTCGGAGAACGCGCGTGGTCTCTAGGAATTTCTTTTATTTACGTTGGGCGAGCGAAGCACCGTATAGTCAAGAAGAAAATCGAGATTGTTGTCCGTTACCTGGAATGGTAACTCTGTGGCGGGTAATTACTGTGATTGCACAATGATATAGCAGACTTGTATACGATGTGACGTGAGGCAATGTCAAATAACGGAGAGTGATTTCGGGGAATCGTGTGGCGTCACCGTTGCGAGCATCTCGTTTACTCGGTAAAACCTATCGGTAAATGCGAGAATGCCGCAAATATTGTTAAAGAAATCCTTCACGGTATGAATCCCGAAGAATTTCTTTCAGCCGGTCGAATATCTTGCTCTGAATTATCAGTAGGGTTAATTGAAAAATTTGATTAAAAACAAAATATGTTCATTTTCCGTCGACCACGACGGGGAGTAAATGCGTATTTGCCTGTCAGACTTCAGTTTGAATAATCGACATAATGAATATCTAAACACAAATGAATAGGCAAAAACTAACTACAGTCCAGTCAGAGAATGTTATCAACTCGATCGTTAAATAATGCAACACCTATGTTTTCCACCGTATGATCCTAAGACCCAGAAAAAACTTATAAAGCAAAGTATCTCGAGTCTGAAATTGAAAGAGGGAAAACCTCCAATTCGAACGAAGTTTGCAAAGTCCAGATTTAAAAGTTCCGGGAAAGTTTTTAGAACGTATGAAAAAAAGGAGCTGAATATCACCCGGGTAAGCGTGCGTACCATATGAAACTACTCGTCACCATTCTCACGTACGAAAGAAGTATAGAAAACATTCAACCGGCTCGACAACCTTACATTACCCCTCATAATATCTGAACCATACATTTCCGCTTCTAAGGATCAGAAGAAGGATGAAGTGTCTCAAAAATCCAAATCCAATCCAATGAATGATCCAAAACGGTAAAAACAACCAGTAACTTAGGTTCAGTGTACAACGGGAAGGTCAAACGCGTCCAGGATATTCTTTTCCCTGCAGTCATGTTGGAAACGGCGATAACCATTCTGTTTGAAAAAGGTTAAATAAATATTGCAATAGCGGGCTCTATTGTACCCCATGTCTATTGTTCCAAGCCGTGACTGATTACGTCTGTCAACAAGTTTCGTTGTAATATTCTACTGGCAAAGAGCGTTTAATTCGCAGCATTTGTCGCGTACCGGTTACACCCGCTCGTGAGTCCCTAATGGAAGAAGCGGTAAACTCCGTCGGCATATTTGCACAGTGATTAGACACGCCCTGGCAAACGTGTGCGCCGCACGTTGCCAGTGAAATGGAATACCTACCTACCTTGCACCGATGTCGACTGCCGGGAACCAACTACCCATGTACGAATGCCAGAGCATTGCCGGATCCTATCCACATGGCACAGAATCGGCACTAGCCTGGCTGCCAAATATCATTCGGTAATGCTGCCCCAGTACAGATAAATAATTTGCCCAACGTTGGGCAAATGCTGATGACTAGTACTGACAAGCGAACGTACATTGGGCTCAGCTGGAAGTCAGTTCTGTACTGTGAATACACTGGGCCGATATGGTGTTTTATTCTGGGTGCGGATTATTTTGTGCTAATTGACGGCACCATAAGTTGGACTGGTGTTAACAACCCAAAATTGTCCCAACATTGATTTTGACTTGGGCAAAGCTTGGCTTTTGGTGACTGTTAGTATTGGCAGACATGGCAACAATATAGTGCCAATGCCAAGCCTAGTTTGTAGTTCGTACATGGGATATCGGCAATTCTATCATCAGCTTTGTACTCCTTGTTTCAAAACCGCGTCTGCATTTCCGAAGCAGAGAAGTAGAAGGGACGCAAAACATCTGGAAAAATTACTGAAAATTATAATCCTTCAATTTTCCGCTTGGACGTTGGGTAGAATTCCGTATCTCGGAATATTTGAGGACGACTGTACGTATATACACCGTGGGGTTAGCTCTGAGCGAAATGTTATCCGAGGCTTTTTACGGCGTGGATCGACCCTGGAATGTGGAAGATTTTAATTCCTTCTAGGAGTCCAATTCTAGCGAAAGGTAAGCTCGGGTGATACGGTGACTTTTCCAACTCACACGCCCATTTTATCATCGGCACCTTTTGCGGAGATCGGCGAATCGGCAAATCCGCGGATCGCATTACGATGCACATTCGCAGCATCGATATCAGGACACGACTATGGCGGGTCTGCAGCGGCGAGATGATCGCCGGCCTAGACCCGGATCTGGGGCACGGACGCGGTCAGCTCGGTTCCCAGTTCGATCAAGAGGGAGGCGCGTTAGACCGGAACGCATCGTGCAGCGTCCGTACCTCGATCACCCCTGCCAAGCAATGCTTGGGTCTTGCCTCTTCCACCATAGCTCATCTACCATGGTACAACTTCATTTAGTTTATTTCATCGGTTCTATTTATCTGCGGTTCGTTCCACATGATTTTTCGCTTTAACCAGCTTTTTGTAACGACCAAAGAATTGCCCGAGATAAAACGTTTACCATGTCGGTCGGCAAAGAATCATCCTGTCTCGGTACAATCTGTCGAAAAAACCTTTAGGATAGGTACGAACACAAGTACCTAGACGCTTTTACACCAGCTATATATACAGACCACATTGGAGATAGAATTGTACGCTGTAAACGCTGCGATACTCGACTAGCTGTTTTCAGGACGGCGGAGAACTTTTTTCATAGACAGATTTTACCCTCAGACAGAAGCCAGAGTCATCAGAGGTAAAAGCCAGACGTCGGAATATTGTACATCAAGAGATCTTCCGGCGAGATGCGTCACAGTCAACCGCCCGAACCTCAACTGCAAGTTTGTCCTCCATCCTGAGTCCTCCAACCTCCATCTAGTGGATTAATACGAGAGAAATTCACTTCAACATTTCGTGACTCGATTCGCAGGGTTGCAGCGTTACTTGCGGTTGAAATAATTTATTGAGTTTCCACAATTCGATTCCGGCGAAATGATATTGGATTGAATTAACGATAGCTGCAAGTGATAAGGAGGGTTAGACGAGACGAGTAAGATACGAGACTTTTCTGAGTTACGATATGCTGTCCGGAATACGGGGTATAATCGGGGGAATCGGGTGAAGGGAGATATTGAAGGAGAAAAGGGTCAGCGGTTTACGGATGCAGAGCAAGAGGGCGAGGGCGTCACGAAGCCGTCAAGGATATCCTTTGTCTACACGTGGGCGCACCGCCTGGTATAATTTTTGCGAAATGGTTCGTCACGACTTTGAGCTACATTAAAAGTACGCCAATACCTCTACCTGCCTCACGATATACCTCTCATATTTTATCGAATATCTTTACAACAGGCTATTAAGCCGAGAATTATTTTTGCCCTCCTTCAACCTTCGTAATGCATTACAACGTACCATACCCACGATATTTCAACCAACCTAAAGGTATCTATATAATATATACGTAAATAATACCTCAACATAAGCGTTCAGCAAGCCAATCAAATTTTGCTAAAGCAAACAATTCGGAAGCATTTAAAGATATTTAATACAAATGCATTACATACATGCACCTACTAGTTGTTGTATTTATACTGAATGTATACGGTGGCTTGAATCGTGAAATTAGAACGTGAGGTTGAAAGCGAGTCTAACGAAACCGAACCAAGAGAAAAAGTATGAGCGGGCAATTACTTTTGTAATAATATGAAGATTATAATTTATGGGAACTGTGGAGAATTCCCAGCGGCTCTTGGGGGGGAAAAGAAAAAGAAAATTATAAAAACAACAATGATAATGATAACCCGTCAGAATCCGGTATGCACGGGGAGATCCTGAAATACCTACTTTCGATCCGTGCACCTGCTCCAAAAATACCAAGAGCGAGTTGAGCAGGTAGACGAGCGAGGCGTAGGTGATAGAATATCGAAAAGGATAAAGAGCTGATCTATACACACCGAGAGAGATTCCGAAAAACCATTTCATCGTAATACGTCTTAGTGTCAAAAAGCAATACGAAGGTAAATCAAATACCAATCCATTCCCTCGTTGTTTAAAAGACTAATCTTTCGAGATGCCAGAAACCTCGATGGAGGCAAATATGTTGCAAGTCACCGAACGGGATTAGCCAGAGGGACACATTCTTCCAGGATTCTACCTCCTGCCCCACTCGGTAACAGTTTGACATTAAAAAAAAAGTCTGCGTCACGGTCCGGAAGATGACCCTATATATGTAGACGTAGCTCTCCCCAAAGACCCATGCATGTAACCACATGTAGATGCTCTCCCTACATTCGGCCCCTTCTTCCCGTCCAGGACACGTGTCCTTCGAACTCTGGAGCCTGGATGGACGAGGTTCTCCGTCGTTGATCCGGTACCGGGTGGTCAGCATCTATCCGTGAACATAGAATCTATGATATCCGCGACAGACGGTGGTGCATTATTCTGGCCTCGTGACACACCGAGTCAGGTGTAGGTACCTACTATCCGAGAAGGGCACAGGTGACAGCTCGAATTTGATCTCTCATATTAACGGCACTATTAGGTAATCTGGTTACGGCTTTCTTTTTCGTATGCCTAAACTTTTTTTTCGTGCACCAGATTGAAGGTGAAACTTTCGATCCACCTGTCGAGTCTCGGGTCGCTTGTGCGGAAAAAAAGGACTTGGCCAGCCCAGCAGAGCAAAGTATCAATTCGGGAACTGCAAGAAATTTCCCTGTTTAGTATGAGGATCTAGGAACCGCAGTGAGATTGGTTTTCTAGGACTGTGATGAATTCTGCTGCATTTCCTGTACAAAATCTAGCGCTTCGCCGCTGGACTAGCCAATTTTTTTCTCGTCTAGCAAGTAAGACGATCCTATGACTCGAGTCTGGCGATCCAAGGCAACGACTTGAACATATATTCGATACTCTGTATGTTTAACCAGTTGGCAGTGGTCCCTAAAATTTATAAACGGCTTCGGACATCAGAGTACAGTGTGCACAGAAATACTTTGGCGGAAAATGCCCCGCGAAGGTTATTGTACAGATGCGATACGAGGATGCGATAACGATGGCGGAGTCGCACTGTCGTATAAGTCATCGCGGAATGACCACTCGCAGACGTTTATCTTTCACGTAGGACCAAGCGGAACGCGATCCTCTTTGTCCTTTTGTCCTCTCGAGTCCTTTTGTCTTACGCTAGCCTGGTGGCTTGGGTGCTCATGCCTCGTGGACGGTATGCTGCACTGCTCTGACTGCCAGCACGATCGGTGGACGTGAGACACTTGCTCGAGGGCATGTAAAGTCTCTTTCGTGGGTGTTTCACACTACACAGGGTCACAAAGTCTAATGAGTATTCACTCCGCGTTGACTCCATCCAGTCCAATCGTAAAGCCGGTGTTGTTGGATTCACAGAAGTCAGGACTCGTAGCATCCCTTGAGTTCCCTCGAGGCGTCGGCGAATACTCCTTCCTGGAGGTTTGATGTGGAGTTTGCATCGCCCTCCCGAATCTGGCCGGAATTTCCACGCGACGACTAACGACTAATCTCTTTCGGCCAGGGATGAAGGGATCATGGGGCACCCCTAAAAACCACTCCCTGCGCAGACTCTCAAGTTGCGTTCCAGTGTGAAGACCGGACCATGGAGCTTTTTGACAAGCTTCCCATGTTCCCAACAATTCTAGCATTTATCTGCTACATAGCTAAGGGACCACCAGCGAGCTGAACGAATTCTTGTTAGGGAAAAGGGTACGCGAACTCCATGCCGTAAGATTAAATTCTTCTTTGTGGCAGTCGTCATACTAGAATTCATGAAATAGTTGAAAGAAGGAGGTGTAACACAATTTCTGAAAACTTGCTGCAGGGATGATGTTTCTATTCCTGATCCAAATACTTCACTGACATCAACAATTCTTCCCTCAATGAGTCGCGAATGAATTGCTACTCTGAATTTGTTTACGCGTTTTTGAGATCTGATCGAATGGATCAAACCCCTCAATCATACGTATAAATTCGCGGTATTTGTTTCAACAAATATGGTGCCCATTTTGGAAAGAATTAAACAGTGTCTCGGGGCAGAGCCTAGCTGTGCACTTTTTGGCCACAGGCAACGTCTGCATACCTACAACAACGCCAGAATCTTCGTTAGCTTTTCGGGACCATCTGAAAAATGTCTCAGCATCTCTCCCAAACGTCTGCATGGCTCAAAAGGATCGTGACATCTGCATACACCAGACGGCCAGACAGTCAGACATCCAGTGAATCAGGTAGCCACGGCAGTAGTACAAAGACTCGCCACAGGTTAATAATTGCTTCGCATTGTGCTTAGGAGATATCGCAATCATCTGCTCGGTGGACCCGCACCGCAGGTAGTCTGGGCCCTGCAAGTTGGATGGATCGGGCCTTGGATCAGAATTCCGGCTCGCGTTACGCCACTGAGGAAGAGAAATAGCAGTATGGGACTTGACATAAGGAGTAACTGCGACATATTCTTTTCCCTAGCATCTGCTCATGTACGTTTTTACCGGTTGTTGTATTTGACGAATAAATTCTGTTGGTTCTCTTAGCGTAGACAGGAGAATGAAAGTGTTTCAAGAAAGGAAAACCACTGTCGTTTGGTACCGAAAATAAATCGGAAGGGCGTCTCGTGGGCCACGTTTCACGTATGTGAAAACAAACTACTGTCTCCAAGCTCGCTGACGGTTTATCAGCCTGTGATAAACTGGAGGACGTGTATACGTCAGAATTACATGAAAGCACGCAACGGTATGGGCCTACGACGTAATGGCGAGAGACGAAAGGGGACAACCGAGGTGGATGGCGCTTAGAGGTTTCTGGCAGTGTCTTGAGTCCTACTTGAAGAATGTGGACAATTTAAGCGGACTCTTGTAATGCTAGCGTTTTTGTTTCAGTCCCTTCTATTTCTAGGGGACTCGTAAGCTCCCCTTTTATTTCTCTGCCTTATTTTCCTCTTCTTCGTCCGGTTTTTCTCCCTCTCAAAGAGGATAAACATTTGACTCGCTTTTTTTTTTGTTCACCCACCCAAAGCACCAACTTAATGCTCAGCGCGAAGCTTGGTACCTCAATACGCTGTAATCATCAAAGTCAAGTACTGAAATCTTGCAAAGATGTCCATCATTACCATTCTTCGCCACTACATGCACGATCAACTATACAGACAGGTAACTGTTCGTCTGATTTTTAACTAAACCGAACCGCCCAGTACGGATTATCCATCCGTGTCCTGATGCGGATTAATTACTTAGCTTCATAGTTTTTCGTACCAAGTGAACGAGGGAATCGACCCGTGATCGTTAATAGGAATAAAGCTTAGCAATGAAGATTAAATAGTTTGTACGCTCCTGCCTGACTAAATTGTCTTTTTAATCCTGATCTTATACTCGAAGAGATGTGATTCTGGCTCCTGCTTTTCCAGGCTTATAAACTTGCTCCATGGAAAATAATCGCACCACTAGCAGGCAGGTGGATAACAACTTTGAAATTACGTTGAACGCGATATGTCTTCTGGGTATAGGTATTTTCATAGGCGGTCGTCAAAACGGAATTAAGGTACACATACATACTTCAATGTTGGTCGGTCATCATTTTCAACGATGATTTGAAATTTATTCAATTGTCAATCGATAGTCATTTGTTTCAGCCGTCACACCGTCGAGTCCCATGCCAACAAGCCCGACGCAAACACATTACATCTTTCACGAGAACGGTTCGTTCACCCACAGCGGTGGCTGGTTTGATTCGGGTTAGGTATCGATGCTTGATGCTCATGGGGATTTGATATTCGGCGATCACCGTATATTGCATGATGAGCCAGTTGCTGATGGCAGCTGTTTCGAACAATATTATTTAGCGAAAGCGCGAACCTTGATACGCTAACCAAAACTCGTTAAAAATTGTAGCCAATACCAGCTGCAGAGTTTGATGACCCCACAACTAACATCCCGAACTCACGCATCAAGATTGAGACAAGTAACTACTTACTTGACGCATAGTCACGAATTGGTGTTGTACTGTCTAATTTAGGGCAAAGTCGGTAAAATTGGATCTTTCAGTTTTGTAGCGTTTCGCGAGACTACTTCCTGAATTCGGATTATTTCAAAAATAGGCATCATTGGGTTAAAAAAAAAACTACGAGAACTTTTATTCCTACGATTTTGGGGAACGCTCTTTCGAAAAAGTATTGCACTCGAACATAACGGCTTAATTTACCGACACTTTCAATTCTCCCGACTTCACCTTCATTCTCGGAAAGAATTACTACTACGTAGTTTCAATCAATGGAATCGCTGAACAAGACAAGTCGAGAGGAACTCTAACATGTAGAAAATTTGACATCGTTTTTCGTATAATGCAAATGCGATCGTCGAAGTGTCAACTTCATGGAGTAAGTATAGAAACTAGACTATAGGAACCTTTCCTGCAAGTATCGCCCACACAGTTCCTGTTGCAGCCAGAAAGAACGTATGTTGTTGTTAGTAAGATGCACACGTTTACCACAATGATCACTATACAGTCGCATTTGGTTCCGTATAAGTTTAGTAGGTAGTTGAAAAAAAATTCCACGTGCAGAGTGGTACTAATGGCCTCATTACTTGCAAGTGTACTCAAAAATACACACCTACCTTTTCCTCGACCGCGTCTCATGAAATAAAATAAACCGCCATACTCGAATCGTTATGCTCACGAGAAAAGTTTCAGCTTTACGATCTGGAGAGAAAATTCAATGAACGTTATTCGCACGGTGAACTTTACCTCGGAGAAAATAAAGTCGTTTGCTGACCACCTCCGGTAGGTAACTCTATTTTCTTGTATGCCAGTGTAAATTCAAATGTATATATGTTCCCTCAATATACATATATGCTGCATATACCTAACTCAAATATGAATGCAAATTTTACTTTCTTAGTACTGGCTGAATCGATCCGCGGCATATCTGAAACAAACCGTAACCCTGAATCACGATGTAGAGCAACCGAATGGTTCATTATAACTTCCAATCGATTCCTTTGAAATTTCATTTAGTCTTCTTTTCACCTATTTATCGAAGCAACAAAGATTTCGAGGTATTCCGAACCCGTTCGCAAGTCATATAGGTACCTATACCAGTGATTATAGAATCTTCGCTGGCAATTAGCTGCAGAGAACCCCATAGAATCTCAGCATACAAGGCTAACCTAATTAATTTCAAAGCGGATGGGTCTTTACCCTGTCATTGCTATATCGCGATCTTCTTGTACCGCGTAGCGGCGACAACCGGCTAGACAAACGTGGGAATTAAACGTATTCAATCGTACGCACAATGAAACCAGCAACAGTATCCCGACACCGCCGGTTCAATAGCTTCTAGTCGAACAATGATTTTGAGTTATCGCGGTACTGTTGTAAAAGAGCAATCATGAGGCGCGGTGCAACCACAGCGAGGATAAACGCGAGCAAGCCACTGACCGGTCTGTCCACCCGTCGGCGACTGCTGCAGGGTCTACCATAGGAAGAACTTGCAAGCTGGTCCCAGCACATCACAAGGCTCATTGAACTTACGTCGGCGTCCTAAGTCAAGCCGGGTATATGTATACGGGGCGGCGGTACCAAGCCAAGCTATTTCTCCGGACTGCCTGATATGACTATACCTACCTACATTGCATCGGTGAGTTCTCGTGTGTCCGAACTGCCCAGCCCGCGCCGGCAAGGCCTGGTCGCAGAGTTGTTCTCATTACCTGAACACAACCACACCGTGGACCCCCCGACGCGACGCGAGCGCCTGGACTTCTGCTTGGACCGAGTCATCCTGATCTTCCTATAGGTACCCGCGCAACATTATAAAGTCTACCTGCTGATCGGGTCGCCCATCTTCTTCGACCGCGAATCATGCTAATTTACCTCGGTTTTTCGTGTCATAAGCAACTCTTTTACAAGCTCGCGTATATATCCGCGCTGTCAAACAGTGAAAAAAGGATGTGAGCTGTTTTTGGCTCGCTCGTTGACTTCTGGTGGTCTATACGTCTGGTTTTTTGAGACATCGGCAGTCTCGTAATTCGGTGATTTTGTCTTGGACTCTTTTCTGCTTCATTATACTCATCTCTGACTAGCATGCCTGAGAGTTGTTCGAGTAGCTGGTAGCGGCGTCTGGGAATTTGCACTGGCTCAGTAACGGCCTTCGATCGGACTTAATTGGAAGCAAAAATGCATCGAGTAAAGCGAGGCAAACAGGATTCTAGGACATGTGATATTACTGTTTACGCTTAAGATTACGCAGACACCGGTAGACTGACCGACGAACAAATATTGGAAAAGCTTCAACGAGCTCGAGGCTTTACTCACGACTCTCGAGAAAATTGAGGTGACGCTGGTTCGTTGGGTTGCATTTCCGTGAGGGGATGAGAAAAAAATAGCAATTGTCCCAGTACCTGAAAAATCTCAAATAAACTAGTGGAACGAAAATATTGACATAGGCTGATAGGCTGCGGGTCACGATAGCTCACAATCAGACGTGAAATACGCCCGTGTAAGCATCAGCGGAACGTAATGACGCTATAATCCCAAGGACGCTTGGGTATTTCATTGTTTTGTAATTAATGACAAATGTAATAGAGCGAGAGGGAGAGAAAGTACAAGAAGTACGGGTTAGAGACAGTGAAAGATAATAGAGAAAAGTAGATACGTATACCTATATATATTCACAGAAGTGTTCGAAGTGGGTCACGAGAAACGCTGCCTTGCCAAACAGTCGTCGTCACACAGAGCTTACTACTGTTCTTACCCCCCCGAGAAAGAGCTTCATCCTTAGCGACAAAAGAGAAGAAGACGAGGATGAAGGATCCATTGTCCTGGCTCTGGGCCTTCGGCAACGATCGCGGAGTAGGTCGCGGACAAGGTCTATACCTCGAGCGTATCTTCGCGTCTAGCTCTGCGTGACGAACTTCTCGTTTGTAGTCGGGCAGCATCCAGTTTAGTTTAGAAAAGTTAATTTATCTTTCTAATTGAATCTGACGTCTAGGATTGGCTTAGTTCAATTGAGAAGACAACGTGAAAGGATGTCGCTCGATAAAGATAGATACGTATAGATAGCTTCGCTTGATCACCCTCAGTTCAGGATAACTTGGCTTTGTCGGTTTTGTGAGAAATGAAAATTTCGTCTTATTTCTCTTTTACAGACATTCAGTAGAAGATCCTTTATGACTTACTGACTTCAATACTAAATATTCATTCGTTGGTTGATGGAATCGACAAGGCTTGCCTAACAAGCGCGTCAGTCCCCACCATCGTCAATTTAACCATGAATCTTCTCTGAATGAATATTTCAAGTCTTTCATCTTTCGTCCGATTCAGACAAGACTTTGCAACTCAATTCACGCCTCACCAATACTTCCATTAGACCTAACCGTCGTTGAATCAATAAAATTCTCGTATCACGTTTACAGATGATTTTTGTGAAATCGCAATTCGATTCTAACGATATGATAATTCTTCAAAATTAGTAGGGAATTCATTGGTGCATATCATCGTACAAAAAATCATCTAACCTGGCTTACAGTAAAATAAGTGCCCAGCCGAACGTATGTGAAAAATGGTATCAGAACAAGCCATTTCTTAAACCCAAGACAGACCAAACGAAAGATAATCTTGTATCAAGTTGCGATCTTGTAGGACCCCATGCGTTGTTAGATGTAGTTTTCGGTCTCAGGAGGGTACTGTAATTTTTCTTCTTATATTTTTTCTTTATAAATTAGAAAAAACCGAAAGATACAAAGATTCACGTCGGGATTGTTCATGTCTTACGCATTCTCAGGGCACCAGAGCACAATGGCGTTCGTCCGGAGGATATTTTCTATGAAATGCTTGAGCACGGCGGGATAGTTCAAGGCAGGTCAGGCACGCCGTGCCCTTATGTTCCCATCAATATATCGATTATCAATAATTCAGGTAGGTAGAGGTACCCACCCTACCATCCACCATCTACCTGCTGCAATCTGAAGCAGTTATCTCGTTTCACGAAATATATATGGTATATGTGAGTATATCTGTATATACCAAAGTATTACATGTATAGGTATAAGTAATACATATCTACCTTTGCAGAGACTTTCCCGTGGCGTAGAATTCCGACCTGGAATTCGGAGTTGACTTGGATAATCACGCTGACCCCACGACGTAATCGGCCCTATTCTACATTCTGTGAAACGACTTTCTGTGTCTACCTGTTTTTTCTCTATTTTTCCTCTGCGAGTTTTTATTATTTTGTCCACTCTAGCGACTTACTTTTTCTCATTTTCGTTGCGGATTCATTAGACATTCTCGTCTCTAGACTCAAATGAACAACACCTCATCCTAGCTTTCATAAAACCTTCAAATCGTATTACTCTTTTCTCCAAATTGTTTCGAGAACTCTATATGAAAAACTTTCAAAATTGAAATCTTACTCTAAAAAACAAAACGTTATTTTTCCTTTTTGGAGTGAAAATTCGCTCTTGGCTGTGGGTTTTCTTGCTTGATCAGAAGCATGAATTTTTCCACCTATTTCCAGTAAATTCTCGCTCTAACTAGGGCGAAGTCTCATTCTTCACGGAGTGAAATTACACTCTTTGGACACTGGCTCAGTTTTCATTTCAGAAGAGATAATTTTCACGCCAAAAAATTCAGCGAGTATACTTTCTGTTCAGCTGATACGAAGCAGGACGTATAATTAGGCTCATCAAAGGGTTGATAATAAATTCTAAACCTTGACAAACGCGAAAGGCGATTAGTAGCCTCGAGTTGCAAAAGCTGAAATCAACGGGATATCCTTCATTCAGTAATAATTGGCCGCTGGCATTCGCAATTGAATTCAAAGATTGCTCGACCCACAATGCCACAGGGGTAGGTATGCTTTTTGCTTTTCATTTCCTCGTACCTCAGTTCTCGGATTCCATTCCCCTCGGTGAAACGCGTGGGTTGACAAAAATATCTCGAGTTTCTGCTAAGTACTTTACGTTCTTTCTGTCGGTGAAATGGATATACATCTACACGTTAACAAATACACACACACAAGCTCACCATCTAGGTTGCCTGCAGTCCGGACCGAGAGCCAGACACCGCCTTGACCATGTGACGCCATGCACCAGCTAACTCTATATTTTTCTCATAGCTTCTACTGCCACCTCATTCCTCGTCAGCGTTCTCTCAGTTATCCGGTCTGTCAGCAATTTCGTTTCGCCAATGAAAAAGTGCCACTATTCCTTATTAACACCTGGTGACAAACGCAGGGAACCGGAGTAGCAGTCACCGTCCTTGGTGAATGTCGGAAGGTATGGGTGCGATGAAGGAGAAAGGGCGCTGACATCTGGTCTTACGAAATTGCATTCGGAGGAACAAATTGTCCTCAAATGGGATGAAATTACGCGTCATTTCACCCTTCGCCCCCGAAAGGAATTGGAGTTTAATTTTGAACCGAGTAGAGTGCTCTGCCAGCTAGTCCCCCCGCATTTTGTGGCGCCCCAACGCCAAGGGATTGCAAGAATATTTTTTTGAGGACGATTATTTTCCAATTTTACGAAAGGTAACCCGTGGGCCGCTCCTTGCGGTATTCGTGCCCTTTTAATTCCACCTTCTAGAAACTACCAGCAATTTCAGTCAAGACAAAGACCTTTTAATTTTATATTATATACTTACCATTTGGCGATGATTAGGCGTAGGACGAGTCGAATAGCCTTGGGACACGGGAACTTGCTGTAGAAGCTGAAAAGGTCCTTGCTACCTGCTGCACGAGAACCTTTCCTACCTATTAACCTGGGTACCTCCACATGGCTTATACAGACGGTTTTGTTGTGTAGGTAGGTATGCCATAATACATACGTACCATGGTGTATGCGGTTCTAGTTTGCACAGACGCATGCCTAAATATATATATCCGCGTATTTATGTGTTTATATATACCTATGCGTGTATAGATTTATTCCAAAGGTATCAAGAAGCAACCCGGAATTACTTTAATGTGCCCGTAATAACATTGTCTGGTCGCCTTTGTTTAATTCATGGTAATTTTGTCATTATAAGAAGAAGCAAACGTATCTTTATTTATTTAAAACTTTTATTATCTCGGTTGGACCGGTCATTTCGCCCGCATTTAGATGAGTTTTTAATTTGGTGTGACGCGAGGTATTTGGTTTAACGAGCGCGCAGACCCCTGAGTTCTGCCACCCTATGAATAACATTAAACACGCTTTCTGACGTAGCTTGGATCACATATATATACATATAATGGATTATACTCATATAAACTTATATATGAATTCATACACACATCTATGTACGCAGAATGTATGTAAAGCAAGTCTGAATGTGTTGCAAAAATGAACTAACAGGCAAACCGAGGCCGGTACTTGACGACTTCTGAAGTACCAAGTTATGAATGACCAGCCAGCTTACGCCAGACTGTCGAGAGTTGCTCGATAAAGGTTTTTCACAAGTACGTATACGTACGTACATTCCATGATGAAAAAAAAAAAAAAAAAGAATTAAATACATAATTGAATGAGAAATTTAATATGGTCCAAAGTTTCTTACTACAGTGAAGTTCGAACCTTCAGAAATTGGAGGTCTGACAATAAGCCATACGCGGAGTTATGCTGTAGATACCAAAATTATGCCGAGAATAGACTCGCACCCTTCTATACCTACACGTATGCATATTCGAATTATAAGACTTACACGTACACGAGCAGGTCACGATACAACCAAGTGACGTAGACGACGGTCGCGAGCGTTAAGGGAGGACGTGATAATATTGGACGTTGGAACTGACGTAGCAATAGCGAGCATGGCAATACTCGTTGAGCTAGATGCCTTAATAATAATTCAAACCTCCGAGACACCCTGCTCGCATCAATACGTGATTAATCATGATTAGAATAGCATTCATGATGAACAGTTTCCCGGACAACGCGACGCTGTAATGGTTACCATAGATCATACGTCGTAACTCTGTCGGATTCGATTCTACTGATTTTCCTTTACGTACAGTAGTTTGTTTCATTTCATGTTTCTCCATATAGTATTTTACCACTTATGGAATTACCGTCTTATGTTTCCCCTCGAATTTCGTTTTTCATAATTCCCTATGATTATTCATTTCGTATTTTAACAGTCAACCAAAACCTAACATCATATATTCTTGCGGTCAAACAAAAGTTTATTGTTATCCTCTTATTAGAGTTTGTACTTGAACTGACCCGACGTAAAGCAAACACCGAAATTACCTCCTAAAGTTATCGCAAACACATTATACCAGTTTACAAGCCTCACGTAACGGCCATGCCACTCCCAACTGGAGCGAATTTATCATGCATCGAGAACGGAAACGTAGTGTGACTTTGAATGGATATGAAATTAGATTCTCCGCAATGATCGAATAACGAAAGTTTTGTCAGGTGCTGAAAACACCTGGTTCCTACAAGAATTTTTAAAATTACTGCCTGTAAAACCTCCTCGTTCTAACAAACCACGATTTATACAGATTTCGCCCTTAGAAGAAAAACAGATAATAATAACTTGAAACCATTAGGATAATTCCACGAGCTTCATTGTGCGAAGACGATCACAATCACTCGGATTATACTACCGACGTTATTCGATCGCCACTTGTCAGCAATTTAGTTTATGTCACGATGATAATTTAGCTTCAGGGATCCATTTCCCACGGAAACAGCAATTGAATGAAGAATACATTCGCATTACGCTACCAAAAAGTGACAAAAAATTATTATTAATCCATTCAAGGTACATGAAATATCTTACTTTTATGGAACCACTTATACTGGCTGATGGTTATAGGTATGAACCCTGTCGAAACTGCTGATATAGGCATATTGAACTTTACTTAGGTCAGTACCTACGTACCGCCGCGAGACGCTTCATAATAACAAGTAAAAAGGACAATCCGATAAGAATTCAGGTCCATCGGCAAACACTGACCAAAAGTGGATAGTGGTGGCCAGGCCATAGCCCCGTGGTTGACCACAGGCCCCTGGTGTTGGGCAATGGTTCAACCAGATTGTGAAACTGATGGTTATGTTGAAGGTGACTATAGTGTTTGTATTGGTTGGCAGGCTCTTTGGTGAGAATCGGGTCCCTGCTCAGCCCGTGGGTGAGGGGGTGATTAGCGCTCACTCGATAAATCAGCGATCAATCATGCCAGCTTATAGCTATTCAATGCTTCGTGGGATTACCTATCTATATACCGATGGCCGCGTCGTCCTCCGTGGGCTAGTAACCTTCGCCGCACGCTCTTCCCCAGCATCTTGGTATTTATAATTGATGCCTCTCGGAGGATCAAATATTTATGAATGGAATTCCTTGCCCCAACAACTCAGCTATTGGCTATACCCAAAGAAAAGCTCTAAGTATTACAGAGTATTAGCTTGACAATTTATTAGAGCCGAGTAACGTATATCTATTGAAAGGTCACGGAGTTTCGTTTGGAATGGAATTTCAAAGGTCATTTAACAATGGTGTGAACTTGACAGCAACTGAAATTCATCAATGAAACTGTAGCGATCTATTGTGCCACGTCTTCTCTGACGTTGCTTACTCGTAATATTCGATCGCGAAGGTTCAGAATCATTCCGTACGTCAAAACCTTAGAACTTTCGTTACTTTTCTTCGGTTGTTCAACTGGATTATCAATAGTAATTCATAACAAACGGCCACTTGGGAGGATTTACGGGGGAATATACACCTGGAAACGAAAAAGAAGGTAATATTTAATCATTTTTTTCAAGCAAACTATTGGAATTATGGGATCGGGGTCATTACTAGTTAACAATACGTACACTTTCAAAAATGTTGTGAATTCACGGAGTACTTGAGTCGTCTACGATAAAAATCTGCCGTAGCGGTACCCGATGGCGTTTCGTCAAAAATCATCTAAAACAAAAACATCAAACCGGGTATTGAAATAAATATCATTATCTTGTCTTTGTCGTGGGATTTTTATACCTGCTTCTTAGTCTTTTTTTTTTTTGCCGTTTCTTTTTTTTTCTGCCGAAATACGAACGAAGTTTTTCTTGAAAATCGCTACTCTGAGTTCAAGCGTTCGCCATTTTGTCAAAACTCGAAATTTTTCTTTATCGGCCATGACAAAGACAAGATAATAGTACCTATCTATTTCAATTGAGTCCTATTTGATTTTTGTATTTCAGATGATTTTCAACGAAACGCCACTGGGTGCCGCTACATCGCAGATTTTTCTACGTCACTCAGTAGACGATTGAAGTACTCCGTAAATTTGCCACATTTTAAGACAAAAAAAAAAAAAATTCAAAAGATTCTTGAAAGTGTATATTGTTAACTGGAAAATACCACGATTCGATAATTCTAATAGTTTCCCTGAAAACACTCTCGAAAGTTATCTTTTTTTTTCTCGTTTCCAGGTATATATTCCCATTCAAAGCGACGAGTTTTCGGAAACCGTAAGTAACATACACGTGTCGAGCATTTCACCTGTACACGTGACTTGACATACACGTATTGACGCGTTTCAGCGACCAGTGTTATGCATTCAGGGGTAACTGACCCCTGTACCTAGTGACATGCGGACAATGTAACACCGTAGAAGGGGATGCCCGAAGACAACTTTATATCAATCTAAGCCGAGCGTTAAGTTTTCTATCGAAGCGACTCGATTGGCGACATCGGCGGGTCTTCCGCCAATTTATTCAAATCCCGTTGACGGATGAAAAGATTACCCGGGAATCGTCCTCACCCTTCGTTCTCTTGCTATCCTACTCTTCTTCCTCATCGCGGGTATATACATATAAGTATAAGTCCGACCTCCATCCATATCACCACCCACTCCAAGGAAACCATATTACTTATACCTGATTCCCTCGCGCTTAGGCCGTACGCTGGCTCATTCAAATCGAGAGATTATTATCCGATACTTCGTTTCGATCAACGTGCCTCGCGTTTTTATCCTTTTTCACTATTCCGGAGACTTAGTGGAGATTTAAACTACTTGGAACTCGTGACGAAGCAATTGAAAATTAGACTCGAGGATTTTGAATAATCAATTTCGTCTTTTGAAACTTCTCGATGTAACGCCAATACATGGATGACCTTTGACAGATAAGAATCCTCCATCCTTTCGTCCCGCCTCAGATTATAGGCTCGTAAGTTTTCATTGAACAAGTTACCGCGTTATTCGCATCAATATACTTCCTTTGAAGTCGAACTTCTGTTGGACAGAAAAGTTCACAGTATTTGGAAATTTCTGCTTCACTAGTTGAAGTTCATAATCTTGTTCCTGTTTTATCATGAAGGACTCTCGTCTGATTAGTATTAATGTAAATCACCTGCCCTTATGTAAAACTACCGGAATATTTCACATTTGCATCTATAGACTTTTTCACGCTACTTTATTCGTATTTATTTATTCTCTGATGGTGTTGTTTTACAATTTACATTCCTGGAGATCTGCGTAGCTCCAAAGAACGTGGATTTATTTCTATTTTTTTGGTTTCTCGTTTCAGTAAATTCGCTACTGCCGGAAAGCAGGCGATGAGGCGAGCAACGCGAGCGAACGAGAAAAGTGAGGCAGGTCGGCGCTGCAAGCAGACGACGCTCTCGGTCGACTCGACGTTTAATTACGTAACCACCGGGCCCAGGGACCATTTACTCAAAATAATGACCCAAAATGGGATCCCGGCGTGTTATTATTTTCGTATTTGGTGCTTCGCTCTCCATGGGTCACAACGCCAGTTATTTTCATCCGTATTAACCTTCTGTAATTTCGTCGGTTGCTCGCCCGCTCGCTCGCTCACGTATACCTGTTTTTAAAAAGCGAAACCAAAGTATGCAGAGGAAGCAAGCCACATAATTTTTTTTTTTTTTTTTTTAGTTTAGATACAAACTATTTACCAGACTTAAATTACATTCTCCACCTGTTGAAAATATGCATATGAAACTAAATCTCAAAGTTTCGTATATAACATGTGAATCATTCAGATATTAATCGCCCTTCTTATATGAAAAGGAATTTTCAATTCGGGTTCACGATCAATTAAATCAAGTTCTCTATAATCTCTCCTCATTTTTTTCACAATTGACTACACAGCAGAAAAGGTGAATCGACTTTGACAGTACGCGATAATTAGATCATCGTGTTATTTGAGTCGTTTATCGATTTGAGGGTAGACAATCCTCTATCAACAAATGGGCGACTGTACGAGACAATCGAAATTTCGCTTTAGTTTGTAATTAAAGAGCAAAGGAATCCCGGTTGAGAAGGTATATTGGGGTCACGAACCCTGATATTATGGCCATATAGTAAAGAAGTTATAATGGTCGAATTTATGACCAGAAATAGGGATATTTCCAACCCTTTATCCCAAACCGTTTTCGGGGACTTTCCAAAATACCTAAGTTTTCCCACGAGTTTGAAATATATATGTAATGAATTTTGTTCGGAATGTAAATTGCCCATTTCTTACCATTTATTTATACACATTTGTGATAAGCGTCGTTTAACGAACAGCTCTAACAAACAGAAGTTCCCAAAAGTTTGCTTTATTGCGAAATCGATTTCATGATTTCAAGTTTGCTAAAACGAAAGCTTCGCTAGTGGCATACAATGTGCGCGAATTTTTTGTTTACAAGGGCGCAATGTGAAATCACAGCTTAATTTAATGATTGAGACTTCGGGTAATCCAAGGTTTCGAGGAGTTCTTCGATCATGGATATGCGCCTGCGGATGTGGGAGTGTATAGTTGAGACAAGGGTAGATTTTTACGGAGCAACAGTAAACGTTAATCCAGCAACTCGTAATCCAGCAGAAGCTGGCAATGGGAATCTCTGACTTTAACTGTAATTATAGGGATCATTTAATGGCTTCTCCCCTCTTCCCTCCTCGTCGTCCGCATCCCTTAGTATACCCTCTCGCAACAGCACCAGAACGCCGAATGCCCTAAGCCTCCTAAATAAGGCTAAACACCCACTATTAGCCGGTCTAGCTTTGCCCCGCAACTATTCATTTAAATACGCTACGTTTTACGACCGCAAAAACCCGTCCACGAATCTCCAAGTCCAACCCTCTCGATAGATGAAGCGGATATTCAACCCCTCATCCTCTGTTTATTTTTCCGCTGGCATCCTCCCAGTTCTTTGTCCTCTTCTCTCTTTTTCTGGCTCTTCGTGACTGAAAAGCTCCAACGATCGCTGGATATTGTGCTTTGTGACGCTCAGATATATACTCGGTCAGAGGCTTGGTCAGTAATTTCAGAAATGTACTCGACCCAAAATTTGGCATCCAAATACTATTGCAGATCTTCTCAAAAAGCTATACCCACAATACATGTAGCGTGAGTAATTATAGATGTAGAACTTCAGCTTTCCCACGTTTTTCTTGTTCTTCTATATGAACTACCATTCTCGACGTAGGCCGTTGTTCCATCCAACCCTTAAATTCATGAAGGAGTATCTTCATGCAGAGCTTTCGTCGATCGACTCTTGAACTTCAGTCTTACTCTGACTGGGTTTTTCCCTTCTTAGTTCATTCACGGTGGATTGGAATACGAAAAGCACGCTCTGAATAGCTGATCTTGAAATGTATACTTTGAAGTACTTATCCACCAAACAACCAGAGGTTCATGATCGCTGGAGCTAGACGTGCGGCCACATAGCTAACTGTATCCCAAGCCGATTTAACGTTGCATCTCAATAAGCCAAGTGAATAGCTGTATCTTTGCGGAATAGAACCAGAATAGTCATGCTCCGATGATTTTCCGCAAGAACACTTCATACGCACGACTATGTCTGATGAAGCTGGAATCATGCACAAACCATTTATCGCATTCCCATCATTTGCTTTCATACTGTGACTGGATCAAAAGTACCGTAGACACTCAGTGGTTGTGATTGTACACGAATTTAATTATCGCGGATAGTTTTGTTTCTCCAAGACTACCGAATGATTGAGAATTTTTACAGAAATGTATGCGACCAAGTGGGTCTTCATAGTAGAAGGCACTACCTCGAGTCTGAAAATGAAAAGACACTAGGCTGACGTAGTAGTAGCTCAACATCCATAGCAAACACCATACTGCAGTGCGTAAAAGTTAACGCCAAGATGAACGAGAGACAAGGTGGTGCTCCAAAGTGTCAAGAGCAGTCAGCTCCAACGAATAGCACTGCGTATACAGCAGTCCGCAGGTTTGAATTTCCGCATACAAGTATATCTCATAAAATTTCAGTCAGTGCGTAGTAGTGCACGGTTCTGCGAACATCATTTCATCGTGTTGAATCCGTCACGATTTCAGCAGGAAAGAAAAAACTACGAAAACAAAAAAAGTAAACGAAAGAAGAAGAAAAGTGGTTACCAATTAGTGAATAACAAGCCCCTCGCTAATTATGGACCGTATGGTTCACGCCTCGGATGTCGAAGCTCGAGTCTGCGTCTTTCAAATGTCTACCCACAACCTTGTGGCGAGTAAGTTAGGATTAAGAAGAAAGTACACCGCTAATGAAACCTTCCAAGAATCCTCATGCTCAAAAATTAATTGCATTTTGCGTTGTCAACTGTTCCAACTTGGAATCGACTCAATATCCATAGCGTACCGCAATCCAGTAGGTATCCAGATAAATCTGCACATGAGTGGAAAGAGAAATTTGTAAAAAAAAATAAGATGAGTTCAAATTGCATTTTCTCAGGGCCAGAGTAGAGAAGCCCAGCGGCAGGTAAGAGCTTCTACTGGCGTGAAGGCGAATACGGAAGATGGGGCCGACTCCTAGAAGGCGGCAGACCGGGACGGATGCGGATGGCTGCCTGCGTCTGCAAATACGTTGAGCAACGGGAGCCAGAAGCTAGGATAGTCAGGACATCCAGGACCGCCTGGAGCCAAAAGGTTGTACTTGAGCGTCTTAGATCAAGACTCGCTGGAAAAGGTACACCGAACCGGTAATACTGTTATTATTTGCGATATCAGTACCCGTTCAGTAGGTAGATATATTACCTTCAGTTCTCGGGGCCAGAGCATCGTAGCTTGAGTGTGTTATTTAAAGCACCCTGCCAGTGATTCCCGGTGCGTCGGCTCAATTCCATCCATCGCTTCCGTCTTATTTGAAAGACGAGGTATATCCTTCGTCAAGCTACCATGTTCGAAAATTTTCTCTCGTCACCGGAATGTTTCGTTAGCTTCAGGCTCGACTCAAGAGACGCTCAAATCTTCCGCATGGCACTTTAGATTCCTAAGGCGTGGCCGCACCGCTATAGCGTACTTACTTGTTCGTCGCACCGGGGTACCGGTTCGTGCGAAGCTCGCTTCGAATTCCATTAAGAACTTTTTATGTTGCGTCCTGTCGTCTCATAATTGCACCAGTTTCCTAGGAGCCAGGCGGATTATCACGCTGTGGAAAGGATTCAATTTCCGCCGATTTCTTTCTCTTCTTATATATTCACCACTACTCTTATTATATTTGTCAAGTCGAAATTACTCCAGATTTTTATCTGTTCATAATCGACTCTATTAATTGACTGTCCTTCCTTTAATCATTCGAGTCTGTTAAACCTCCAATCACAACGTTCCAATCAGGAACTTTTTTCCGTTTCAAAAAGATATTTCATTTCGATATCTAACGATGATCTATTCTGGAGTAAAAAAGAAATTAGAAGATCATATTCGTATTCTTTGGCTGCTGAAAAGTAGCTGAGTATGGCGTGGGGTCACTTTGACCCCGGGTGACCGGAGAAAGTTAATAACGTCAAGTGGAAGAAAAAGTCGCGTGGAATCAGAGTGTATGCAAATGAGACGCGTCTACAAAGCCAAACTTGGTGTACGGCTCGGGTTCTGCAGATGTAGAGGTGTAAGAAGACACTGTACGATTTTATCAGCGCTCCAACGCGACGTGACTCACCGGGTGGTAATTTGTTTCGTTGTTGGATCCTTGGAGAACCGAGATAATAACAAGGAAAGTAAAACTTCAAAGCTAGTGCGTTCGCACACTCTTCAATTTCATGCGTAATACCGTAAGCTGATATTTTCCAGTACGTCCCTCATCTCGCGAGCATCAAGTAAGGTGGCACCTTGGGTGAGCCCGGTAATTCTTTCCATACTGAACCATCCCAACATTTTATTTGTCATTTTTCTACGAGATCATGCGTGGATCTAACCTTAAGCCGTTTACCTTTTGCATAGTCAAATTCAAAACGCCGAAGCTCGATGCTAAGCTTGGAATATCGATCACACGTTTCAATTACATGTCTAAGAGAAGATCTGCGTTTGAATAAAAAAATTTGAAAAAAATTTATCCATTCAATCATCTGTCTGATTGATTGCATTTGCGTGCTGAGTATTCTGAAACATCTGGCACAGCTGAACAAGTTCTCAGTTTTCAGTTTGCGGACCCAACATTTCGAGGGCACACGCAGATTGTTTGCTCCGGAATTTTGAACTCCGTTTTGGGATCTCACAGCCACTGGCATCGCAGTAGGATTGCAGGATGGCTGTGGAGCGCCATGTATTAAAGAAGTGGTGAGAACCTAATTGTCAAATTGTCCGAACTATTTCACTGTGTTGATTCAGTTCCTAAAAGCAACCGATGCGTGACCTGTTTGCTTGCGAGTAACGAGTGTGTCCACAAATCTTTCAACAGTACACAACGAAAATATTTGCACCGGATTTTTTTGTTTGTTTTTTTAGGTTGATTTTCAATGATGGCAAAAGCTTGTCCCATAATATTCATACCTCCAGTTAATGACATCTGGCCAATATTTATTTTATCCATTGGGACATGCAATCGTCCGTGAAATAATATTTGATGGATAAGTGTATAGTGTAGAGGCGATCGCTCTGCATCACTGCCAAAAACAATAAACCGCTTCCCGTATTATAGCTTCTAGTAAACCTTCCTGTCTGTCTGTAACAGAGTAAACTTCTCAACCTACTTGGCCAAAGTACGCACATATCCGACTGCAAACTAGAACTACATGCTCACAAATCTACTGCACGCTTGTTATACCTTGCAGATTATAGTTGAGGGTGCACATACGAGCATATGTAGATCAACTGAACGGATATCTTCGTATAGATATAGCTTGAGAAATGAATCAAATGAATGATCAGTTCCATTCAGAAACTTGTCTTTATCCATGTTGAAAAACAGCCCTCGCTTGCTAATTGTGAGCCTAATTCACTTTTTCCCAACATTCATCAGCTGTCAGTCGAGGATCAATATTCTACCGGTGTTGAGCTTGGCTACATACATTGGCAAATTCCCATATACCTGTAATTGACTTTGCAGTTGAAGCTGGAACGGTGCAAACAGCTTTATTACATCACTTACGGTTCGATCGTATGCCCTGGGCCTATACAAGTATGACTTACGGACACGTGATAACATCCTTCCATCACTCCCCTGTTTGCTCCGGGTGATCGGGTCTTGGCAATCTCTCATCAATTACGGGTTAATAAAAAAACGATACGATTAATTGGTCACACTCATCAGTCTAAAACTAATTGTCTTTATTAAGTGAACATTTTCGCCGAATTGGCACCCCACTGCTTGTGTACATAATAACCTCGTAACGTACTATAGATGCGTAAATGACAGATAGATACAGCTATGCTTATAAGGAGAAGAAACCGAAGCAGGTTTTTGGTCAGGTCTGCTTTAATATTCAGAAATTTGACACGCTCAGTTTCCCAGGTAAATAAGTACACCCAATTCTACGACAATGACGATGAGCCTGGCTCGAGATATTGTATAGACTGACTTTTGGGCGTTGAAGGTATGAAATACAGTAATTAAGGAAATTGCTTGATTAATCCAGCCGTGTCGCGGTGAAAAGCTATCCCATCCGAGGGTGCTTTGCGGAAACAAACTGGGATATCAATTTGCAAATTTGCATGCAGTTGGCGTAGAAACTTGTACTGTAAAAACCCCATAAATTCGAAATGACATCCATATAACCCTGGGGTATGGTACCGATGTTGCACGGCATCCCTGGAGGGTGGCTCAGTTTTCAAGGGTGGTTTCAACCACGTCCACTACCCATACCCAGTAGGTGGTTAGGTACATACACCGGCGACCCATTATTGTCGCAAGGCTTATCGAGTTACCGTGAATCGCGTAACTTGGGTTTTGCACACGCACGCATACTTATACCCTGCAGTACCTGTCTGGAAGCCACTGGGATAGGGTGAAAAGTTGAACGCCTATCGTGAATTAATGAAATACCTAACGTTCATACCTCCTAAACTAAACTAGGATTATCTTACAACCCCGGCTTGTATCGCCAGGATTTAAAGGACGTGTACGAAGCAGACTACATGTACTATAGTATAGTATACCGGCGCTAATGTGTTTATACTGTGGTGGCCTGAGACTAAAAGAGAGAATGAGAGCGAATGGTGGTGGTGCGGCGAGCAGGAGGACCTTCTGTTTATTTTGATGGGCCGCAAAATGCACGAGGGTGTGCCTGTGTGGACTACTACGACACAAAGGGTACCGCCGCTCTGCTAATTAATGAACTATAATGCCAGCCAGTCCAGCTACCCCACGTGACACGAAAACCCCATTCGTTTATTACTGGTGGCTATTGGCTAGGGGCAGCGAGCGCCGACGCACTAGAAGTTGGAAACGTTCGAAGGATCAACGGAGGGCCAATTCCGGAGGACCTTTTGACCATCGTTCGAGAGAAGGATACATTTTTATAATAGTAACCTCGGCAGACGTGCGGAGTTTCGTAAAATTTACAAGCTCGTAAAAATGAAACGTATAAAAAACAAAGAGATTTCTCTCAAAAGGATTGTCCAGAAAATATCGGACGCCAACGGTCAGCGTGAAACGTGACTTTGACCACTTGCTCCTACTTTTTCATTCTATATACGTATGTGTATGTATATAACAACGGCGTTAGATCTTATTTGTACAGTTTGATTTACCTCACGGTCCAACTGTATATTTCCGTTATACCCACATTGTCGCTAACACGTTTTGACGTAACATGAAATAAGGTAAACCATGGCATCAGAAATCACTGTTACCACAGCCACAGATATCTGAACGCAGTCGGGTACATAAAAACACGAGTTAGTTATTCGCTGATTCGCGAACTCTTCCCATGGAGAAGAGCATATTAATTATAACGTCGTAATTGCCATTGCTACGAAAACGCTAATTGACAAGGGTCTAATTACTTGGCAGATAAAAGAAATATATATATCCAACATACATGTGCTCGTATAGCCAGAAGGAGTGGAAAAGAGTGCAGATAAAACACAGATCAAGTTGCGTACTTCACGTGCAATCAGCGTTGCTGTAATTCTCTTCAATTGGAGCTCAGTATGGGAACACTGAATCAGCATGTGTAAGAATTAGTACGAAGCTAAATCTTGTGCATACTGTAAAAAAATTCGCGGTGTGGACTACGATATAGAATGCGATTGACCGTCAATTCAACTCTATTTGGAGTCTTCTTGAATCGGTAGGAAATTTCGTCACATCAATCGGCGTCAAACATTCAGCTTAACCACTAAAATCGGTTGATGGTAATGGCCATTTCTTATGGTGCACCGAAAGGTCACAGAAATATCGATCATTCTCCCGTATTCAGAAAATGGTGGGATCGGAGTTAGCATGGCGATCCTCCAAAGGGGGAATTCTGAATGACACGTTTGTATGCCCAATTTGTGGTCGACTCATATGCATAGACTATCTCTAACACCTTTTGGGGTGCTTTACGTTTAAGGGATATTTCATAATTACCCAAGTTTGTTTCAAAAGCTATTCACAGACTCGACGTAAGCCCCTTCTTAGACTATATGGTCTAGTTGTATTTAGGTTAAAGTAAATCTGGAGGAGCTGGGTTAGAGCACAGCGCCTGTAGCTTAATATTTTGGCCTATGGTTTAACTAGACACAGAATTGCTCCCTTTTGAATACACGAAGATATACTCTGATTAGAATTTCCGTTCAAGTCGCCATATGCGCAAAATAGTGTAAATACTAACATCGTCCAAGTGCGTGAAACGGTATTCTCATTTATACAGTCACGGGTGTCGCAAGTTAGCTGAGATAGTAGAATACGCCAGCTAGGGTCGAGCTTGCGTGTTCTCAAGACTTTCAGAGGATACAGGGGTTGTGTAGGTTTAATCAGTGATTGAGGATTTTGGATTGCGACAGAGTGAAGGATATTTGACGAGGTCCTACGTGGCTGTGAAGTTTCCCGAAGGGAAGTGCGAATAAACAGATAATCACTCGGAAAAGATTTTACAAGGTGATTGAGAAGTCACGCGATTCGCTGACGTTGGTATAAATTTTCTTACGTCTCGAGTTTCAATTTCCAACTATCTGAAATCGTATATTTTGTTCCTCGTTGCTAGCTGGCGGACGGAAGGCGGAAAGTCTCCCGTTCGAGCTCAAGGGCGTCTATTAAGGAAGAATATACCTACCTGACTTAGAGGCATCACGCGATTCCTCTTCTATTCCTGGCCTCTGCCACTCCTTCCCCCAGATTCTCACTCACCATCCATCTTTAAACGGCCTCGCTGAAATTGCATAGAATTGCGAGATATTTCTGAACAACCCGATCCATCCATTCCCTCAACTCAACTTCGTGATATCACATCAATGATCCTAATTTTCTACTATCGCCGAATATAACCTGACGGAATTTACAATCCCATTTCAACACACGTTCAACTTTCAGCACCTCTGAATTTTACACCTCTCTAAAAATGTCATACCTAGCTGAAAATTTGCCAGGAGGTCAAACCGAAATGAAAGCTGAATCTACGCGTACCTATACTCGCGCATAGAATTCATGACGGTTTGGTTTGGATAAAACGGACAAAATAAATCTGTGCGAATTTTGCCACGGCGATAAAAATCTACCGCATTGATATATTTGGTACTTGTTCGGAGCTGAGAGTTGAGTGTATAATTTTCCGCAATTCGTCACGGTTCACAATTATGCCTTGACTGTCAAGTAAAGTAAACAGGAATCTCTGCGTCATCTGGACGTTTGCAACTACGCCAAAGTTATTTTGCGAGTGCAGAACGCATGCCCGCAGTACCTTCAACCGCTAGCTGCAGGCTCCGCATTTAATTACTTTAATTGTTCACCGAGACGAAGGGGATACTTCGAAGATACGCAGGTAATTGGCGACGTGGTACGTAACAACCGGTTGCCGTCCCGGCCAGCAACCGACTGAGCTCGTTAATTGCCGAGCGCGAGCGTCGCCAGGTAGATCTCAAGAGTTGCGCACGAGCTGCGTATACGAGCTTCATGTCAATGTTCGTTCGGCTGAAAAATGATGATAATTTTTTACATTTTTTACTCGCTCGTCACCCGCCTTCACTTTACTGCATGTTCACTTTAGAGTGCTAGGTTTAGCTAATGATTTCGCGCGAAGTACGCAGCACTTAGATACATGGTGGTACCAAAATCATGAACTTTTCTCAGTTATGCCGTGTCTGAAGGCCCCAAGTTTTTCGTACTTTTAAAAACGAGCATAAGTGATGAAAAATGTAGTGCATCGATTGTACGTTTGATTGCGTCGAGCCGTGATCAAAATTCCGGGAAACAACAAATCCCTCTCGTTGGAAGAGGCAAAGTGAATCCAAAAATCCGAGAGTAGTAGTAGGTTTAATGAGTCAGCCATAAACCGTACAGAGACACAATCAGCTGCAGATCCACTGTCAGGCATTTCGTTGGAAATCCCGTTCTCTTTGAGGGCAGACAACGCGAGGCAGTCCTGTTACGTGGGTTTCGTTAAATTCATTCAACCGTTGATAGGGTATCGCACTTTGAACAGAATCCGTGGTCTACATAATTACGAACCGTTTCGATGGTAGAACCAAAAAAACCGAACGGAATGAATAGCTAGAAAGACTAATTCATTTTTTTTCTGGCTTTGGAATGCGGTATATAAATACGACAGGTTTGCCGACACGTGCCTAATATTTTCTTTTCTTAAAAAAGCAGATTGCATCGACGGATTTAGGAAAGCCTAGTCAATTTTCATACGACGTAAAATAGATGAAAAGTTACACAGAAAATGTATTATGTTTCTTGTCACTCCAGCTCACGATACCACCTGGATTACAAAGAAGGTTGTTTCAGCCTCCCCTAGGGTAAGGGTTGAAAAACAATCCCCAAACTGTCTCGAAACACACGACCCTGGTAGGTGGCCTTTACTCATGACTCCGGAGTGACTGCATAACGAAGATAATAATTGTTAGCACGTAATTGCCATCGCCTAGGCGAGGTGACGAGTTTTCTAGCAAAGCAGTAGACACATAGAGGATGCACTGTGTCAACAGGGGCGCACCCACTGCAATATTATTGTGTAAACATGCTTTGCTTTTAATGGCCCTTAACTCTTAATGGATGGATGGGGTCCTGCCCTTGTCTCTGCGTCCTCTGCTCTCTTCTCCTCTTCAGCCCAGGCCCCTCGGCTGCCACCCATCTCCCAATCCTCGTTTGGGGACTTTAAAGGATTGCGCATCCTTTACCAGGCTTCACGGCGGCAGAGTCGAAATTCTTAATGAGTGAACCGGGCTTGATTTAGGGTTCCGTATTTTCGGAATTATTTGTCAAACGAAGAGGAGCAGAGGCCAAAAGCGGACTTGAGTGTGGCAAGGGAGGATGCCTAGACCGGATGTTTCGCGTTGGCTTTTGGTAATACTGCAGGCAAGAGGGCACGTTTCTCGTGTTCCATCTAACGTCGCAGTCATCTTTCGAACGCACGTTTAAATTCGACGACCTTAAAAAAGGGCAAGGGTGAGTGTGGCCTTGCTTTGTCTGGATCCCTACCCTCTTTCCCCCAGTCTTCCGCCCTTCCACTTACCCGCAAAGTTTCAGTAATCTGTCCATCGAGGAGGACGGAGAGTAATTCAATTTCATGGAAATCCGAGTAATATTTCCTTGGCTATTTCCACGCTCTGTCATTTGGGAACTCAAATTGAATCAGAAGAGCGTTATGGCTCATCTTCCGCTGTTATGACGGTAGGTGTGGGTTTCGAAAAAGTATTTTCTGTTCTTCGGTCGATAATGAATAATACTTTATCAAAATACAAGTGAAACGAATTGTTCCTTGACAACTTTGGATACTCGCAGTGCGTGGCGAGGATCACTCTTCTTATCTCACTCATTTTGAGCCTATCTGACGATTTATCTTGCATTAATTATACTAGCCAACACCTTCCAGAATCACCCCTTAAATGCATCCTGGTTGATCTGGAGCTGTATCATCTCGTTAACTGAAAGGATAAGTGCTCGGAAATGGGGAAGACGGCGAGAAAATTACTCAGGATTAAAAAGAGGGTGTTAAGGTTTAGGGGTGCCCTGCTCGTTCGAAAATTCCATTAATCGCTGTACACAATTTCAGATAACATTGTCTTCGGTCTGAGTTCCCTATCTTTGCTTTGCATGAGTGGGTGAATGAATGCAAGCAGTGGGTCCATGCATAGTATAGACATGTGAACGGTTATAATAGACAAACCTCGCGGCTGGTCGGTGAAAATGGTGTGAAAATCCTTGTCTATTATCTCTGCTAATTCGCCTCATGATGCTTCGCGGAATGAGATGCATAATGAAATGAGCGTCTCGAAAGATTGGCACGTACCGGTTGTTAAAATATGCAAATTTTATCTGCTCTTAATTATGGCAGAGTTTGGTACCGGCTTACAACGGTGACGGGACTCTAGGTCTACGAGATCGTCAGGCGGTATGGGGTCGTCACGTACGTTACATTTTCGATGGTGATGCCTCCCTTTCCATGCTTCTCTATCCTTCTTCTTCTCCTGGTACTCTATCTCTTTCCATTTATCTCTCTGTCTCCTATTCGGGTCCCTCTTACTATCCGAAGCCCCTTCGACGGCGAGAACCGCGATACAACGTAGCGGAAACATTTCACCCGCCCGCGTAGACTGATATCGTTTTGCATTACCTTATTCAGGGCACGTAAAGAGCTGCAGGTAATTTGGGGGTAACTTTCGAGCCGATTATATGACGCGCAGGCGGTAAAAATAACCCTGGTAACGGCCAGCACCATCAGTCTTTCCCAGCACCGTTGGCTCACCGCCGTCGTACCACCCCGACCAGGGTGCATAATTTTGGAAGACTTGGGCTCAGCCCCAGGGCCAGCCCTGAGATTAAACGAACGAGCTGGCGAAAACGAGGAGAAAATTTTTCTCGGACAAACTATACGCGAAGAACTCTTGACCTATGAGATGAAAAAAACTTTCTAGTTTCAAATACCTGTAGGTACCTCCACCAACGTACTAATAAAACTTTTCAGACAGTGATCATGCCACGCGTTTTCATGATGTCGGTTACCAAGAATGTCATTCGGATGAATATGATTTTCATGTGTTGGTGAAGTCTTCTATCCCACGTAATGATCTTTTACGTCTCGTTCGGACTACGATCAAGAAGCGTTATACAGCATCCTGATGAAGTTCATCGGACGTTCTCTTTTCTGTAAACTGAAAACAAACTCGGTGCCGAGGAGTCAGTGGTGGTTGGATCGCACCCTCTGAGCTCGTATGAGGGTTGGTGAAGAAGGGGCGGATTTGGACTAGGTTGGCTCGCATGACAGACCAGTATACAGTGACTGAGCGATGCGGCCCTGAAAGCCAGCAAGGATTATGGCCGTTCACGAGAGCCGTTAAGTAGTCACTTTCCTGCAGGCAACGAGCAACAGGCCTTCCTCAACTAGTGACAGCTGCTGCTTCGACTTACGAGCGATGTGCCCCAAGAGTCACAAAAGTCACGGAATTGTTACTTCAGCCTAGTCTGGGAGTCAAAACCTGACTTTTAAGGTAAGATGCAAGAACCAAGGGGGGTAAATTTTGTTCTTGGAATTCGTTTTTACTGTCTTATATAAATTACAGTTAACCAGAGTCTCCCTAATTCATCTCCCCTAGAAGTAGAAAACCATTTAGCACCCTGGATTTGGCAGAAGAAGGATATTCGTGAGTGAATATGCAAGTAGGTTACGGCTGCTCGATCTGCACTGGAGCCAGTGAGTTATAATTGCAATAGTTTGGCCTGTGCATATCTGTTCAACCTGCGGATTCGGCCTTGAGAATTGACGAGGATGTTTGCTGGGTTGGGGCGCACACTCCTAGCACGTGCACTCAAAAAATAATAAACCCACCCGCACATCAGGCCTGCTATCGCACTTGGCTTTGTTCTTGAATTTTCCACGGTTCTCTTACGAGACGTCGAGTGCCTTCCGCCAGTACAGCCTGATAATTAGACACAATCAAGGCCGTTGATACATGTGTATGGGGTACACAAAGCCTTTTGAAAATACCGTAAGGACCCATTCATTTAATTGTTAGTAATGGGATCACTGAAAACACCAATGTTCTAAACACTCTGGATTAGAATAATACGTAGCTAGTAGCACACAAGTATAACGTTCACGGAATCGTTCTAAGAACCCATGTGAGCTATGTTTGTATTATTTATATACGATTCGTACAGTTCCACAGGTCTTTGAATATTTCATGATCTTGGAAAAAACAAAAAAAAGGAAACGTAAATCTTTCCTATGATCGGAGACACGGAAAGTATTTCACGTAGAAAAAGCTCGAGGCCTCGAATTCTCGGATAAATACGGTGAAAGAAAAGCCTAAGAAAAAAGGAGAAAAATAAAAAATTGTGGATCGTACAAAATGTTGCTACAGGTATACACAGTTCGTTCTTCCGTTTACTCATATCATATACGTCCACGGTGGGTTCGCAGGAGCGTTGGATCGGTGGGATGGGCTCGTGAGTACGAGAAAAGTAGAAGAGGAACAAATGTGGCAGGAGATCCGCTCCTCTGGGATAAATAACCATCTTTCTGCCTGTACCATATACCTACTCCCTGCGATCCTGCGTCGTTCTTACAGCACCCTACCAACGTCTTTCTCGGCAGTTCCTCAGCTGCGCGCGTATTTCACCCGTGCGACCCTTCCACCACTTCCAGAACGACACTACTCCAGGACGAGGGACTCGAGTGTTTGAAAATATACACACGCCGCGGCCCTCGACACCCACGGTGTCAAACAGTAGGCTGTTCTGTGCTCACCAGTGTCGCAGGGACGAATGTAAGGCAGAAACCAAGGGGAAAAAAAATATTCAGAAAAACAGCCGCTACCCATAAAGACTAAAAATAAATTTTTGACTCGTCCAAGCAAGGAAAACTGATTAGAGTCTTCCGTCACAAGTTTGCTGGATGCGTTTTCACGTCGAGATAGTTAACACGTTGCAAAGAAGCCCAATACCTGTCGGTTTAGATACTACGTTTTATAATTGAGTGACAGTGACACTACAGCCCGCAAACGAACCCATCTACATGTTTCCCCTTTGTAGTGATGAAAATTTTGAAATTGCATCCATCGACGCAATGAATAGTTACACGTGTTTCGAACCAAAGCGATTTTCATACAGCGTTGACCCTGCATGGTGTACGAAGCCGAGGGCAGTTTTATGGAGTCATGGTCGCCTCGAAATTAGATGCACCCCGTTGATCGCGTGCCGTGGACGGTTCCTGTTGGAATTTATACGGACAGCGTGTCTCGTGTAGGTATCAAATAATGGACAACCCTGTAGTCACTTGACATTTGGCTCTACTACACATTCTTCGGCGTGCGCTGCGGTGGACCAAACAAATTTGTTTACCCACGTCTAGCCGCCGGAGACACGCAATTCAATTATGAGATCGGACGCTTTCTGTAACAGTAGACTAGAGGGACTGGTCCTTCCACCTTTCCCGATATCCTTACAGTTCTGGGTATTTTTTTTTTTAAATTTTTTTTTCAACCGATTCCTTCAGCAAATTCCATAGCATGTCAATGCCCAATGTATGGAGTCACTCATATCTTGGGTGCGTCACGATGTGAGTATTTCATCATTCATCACGCAGTATTGAAGACACCTAGAGGTGAAAGGGTTGAAACAAAGAGTTATCCTCAGTCTCTAACGAGTTCTCACACAGATGTTTATCGATCGTCGAAAAGCCACGCAAACAACCGCGAACGACGAGCGCGAGCGATTACAGAGGTGCCTGAAAGTGAGCGAACGAGTGTCGACAACGACGTTATACCAAAGGCGCGAGGCAGTTCGCCCTTTAACTAGCAGGTCTCTTGGGCTCGTTAACGAAGCCATAGAAATTAGTGGTGAGAATAGATGTATTCTAAGCTGGGCAGACGCAGTAAATAAGCCGCTTGCCAGATTCGGGCGCACGCATAGCGGCCGCGTTCGACCACGCGCAGCCACGCGCAGCCACGCGTAGCCGAAGCACAAACGCACAGACTAAAACGTTATGTGTATGCGTCTTTCCTCAGCCGGGTACGGGTACTACCATGAGAGAAGGCTGAAATCCACTTTGACGGAATCCATACTCGAGTAAGACGGTTGGACCCGGGCTCGCGTGTCAAAGAAAAGGTATCCGATGCCGTTTGAAAATTTTTTTTTCACCGCTTAACGAATGTTGCGAGTAAGCAACCCGTCTGCCGTATGGTTAGATATACGAACATCATGGCGTAACCCAATTATCTATTCAACTTTGTTCACATACCGCGGAAGTATAACACATCAAATTTATTCCAATATTATATGCTCATGAGAAATAAGAGAAATTTGAGTAACGAGGGAGGCAATCCAGGTGCAGTAGGCTTTATGGGCTTTACACATCCGCTGAATAACACATCGTATTACAATCGATTATCTCTATTACTTGAATGGAAATTTGTACTTCTAGTTGTTAAACATTCCGCTAAAAGCTGAATCAATATAGATACGATGATAATTGTGAAACACTTAATTATTTGAAGACAGAATTCTTGCGCCAAAGTTCACGAGCTAGCGGTGTCACTTGTTGGAAACTTGGAGAAGTTGCAAAACAACTTATTGATTGATTACTTGAAAATCATGTTGAAGTTTGTTTCGAACGATTGGACTCACAAAACTGACATGTGTATCGCGAAGCTTGAAACGATTGTAAGGAACAAAGTCAAACGGCCAAACATGAGAACGTTTACCGCATTTCTGGCTTCGTCATTTCGATTGGATTAGATACCATATAAAGGTGAGCGGCGAGTCGAATCAATTAGTCTAGGAGTCTTGACTGGGACGTGTTTCCCCCGGTGCTCACGAATTGGGTAAGTATACGCTCTTAATTCACCCGGAATCGTGACAATTAGTGGATGCAATTACCTATCCCACGAGTATAAGTAGCTTTACCTACTCCGAGAATCTAGAAGCAACGTGTTTTTTTTTTTTTTTTTTCTTCTTTCGAATTAAACTAGTCCAACGGCAGGTAGTGAATTTTTTTTTTCTTTCGCCTCAGGCCTCAAAATTTCAATGAATAGATGGCCGCACCAACCATTCACTGAACGGCAAGTGATTGGCAATTAGTAGGATATCGTGTTGCGTTATTAATAAAGCTCACCTCGTCCTTTGCGCAAGATACATAAATGCGGCACATTATAAACGCTAAAAGCATGTTTCTCTAATTCCCTCTGTGAGCCATTAGATCCCTGACTAGCTCAGGATTACCTCATTTCTGAATGCAAGTCCGCTTTCATGAAAACACTTCTATTTAGAGGAAAACCACGCAAATGAAAGTTACAAATTCAAACGTAAGCTCACGGTCGATTCTTATCTATGCTCAACGAATGTTATAACAGTACCCAGCGAGCGAGGTACGAAAAGCTCGAAAGCAATGCTTACGATCTGGGTCTTGGTTGAAACCTGACTTTTAATACCTGCTTCACAAATCTATAAGCAATAACCCCCAGCTTTGATTTCTCGCTCAACGATCCGTGGAATGCTACATCGGAGTTCAGGAAATGAGAATTAAATTAATTTCGTATACGCGCGTTCCTCAATCGGAGGGGATATAAGAGGCGGAGACAAATGAAATTTCAACACTTCAGAGCCATTGTTTCAAGCTTACGTTAGACCTAATGCTCCGTATTCAGATATTAACACCACCACGATCTGAATTATTGAGAAACAACACGCGTCAATAATATTCGGAACGTGAGTAACGTCCTAATTTCGAGGGACAGATTATAGAACGGAGCTATACGTGACCCAGATACGTATGAATATGTGACGTTGCTTTTCAACCAGAATCTGGGTAGGTAGAGCCCAGCGGAATCTAAGCGAACCTTAGGCGAATCCAAGGCATGTCATATCCAACTCAAAAGCAATGATTACTACCTGCACACACATATCTGTATTCGTACTTGCCTACGTACGTAACACGAGCGTGTTATAGCTCGGGCCGTGAGGGAGCGAAAATATCACCCTGCTGGATGCAATGGGTGTATGTATGTATATGTATGTATTTGTACGAGGTACGTAGGTATGTGGTGGGTATATACGTAGAATATAGACACGTCCGCTTAAGCACTATGAGAGAGATTCGTTGAATTTAGCAAGCAGAGAGCGATAATTCCGGCGTTTACACATCCCATTTAACCTTAACAGGATTATTCGTAAGTGCGGGAAATATTTGCGCTGTCTGATTCTTATACGCACCCCCTACCCCCTGTGCTTGTACACTCGTGCGCACGATCCGAAGTTTACAGAGAGAAGGTCCTTCCCCTTATATAGCTGGGACCATTATCAGGCCTCCGGAGAGCTTACGTCCTAAACTGAGTTGGGCTTAAGCCTACCGTGCAATTAACTGGCTAAGCCTTGCCTTTAATTATGACCATTTTTAGTAATAATTGCGTCTGTTGGTACTCTGCAAATTAACCACAGGCTGCCGCGCAACCCTTTGACTAGGGATTTGCTTTGGGTAGATCTTTCCAGTGTTTCGCTATAATAAGGCAAGGCCTCGGTGTCCCCATGCTTTGCCAATTGGTGTTTCTTTTGTCTTTCGTTATATATTTTTTTCTGTTCTTTTCTTTTCTTTTATTATCATCATTATTCAAGGGTCGAGGGAGGATCGCGTGCAGGGAGATTCAGGTCGCGGAGTTTTCACCCCCTTTATACTTGCCTGAAGTACATTATCGTGAAACGTGACCGCAATCATACAATCACGCGTAAAATGAAAATATACCTACCTTTCTTCGTCCTGTTCATCAAATTTGGACTTACAAAATCCTTGTGGAAACTGGCCCTCGATGGAATTTGCTACCATTGCGTTTCTTGAGTGGATACCAGACCAATAAATTTACGAAGAATCGATCAGTTCCTAGTTATTGATTTTCGAGGCTTCATTCTTTAGCGCGTATACGATAAAACAGGCAAACTGTCCAGCTGTACTACGTGAAAAAAGGATACTTTGCCAAGAATCGATGTTTTAATATCGAGAGACTCGATCTGGGCTATTCGGACAGTATCGAAGTTTTCAAAGGAAGTTGATTCAATCGGGCTCTTTGTTTCACGCTGTTCTAAAAGACAGAATATGAGTGAGTCAGTAGAGCACTCGGCTTCGAATTGCTCTAAAAGATTGAATGTAAGTGAGTCGATTGGATGCGTTGTCTCGAATTGTTCTAAAAGATTGAATAAAAGTGAGTCAACCTCAAGCTTCGCTTCGAATCGCTCTAAAAGATTCAATATAAGTGAGACAATCGAACGCTTAGCTTTGAATTGCTGACGGGCGGCTATATGCCCGTCGTCGTTGATGAAGGGTTAGTGACGTCATCAAAGCTCCTCTTCACCGCGTGCCAGTATCGGCCCTGCTCGTCTTCAGATCTCGTAGTCGATGTCCGTAACGGTTCAGCTTATAGACAGCTGGCCACGTCACATTATAGGTATGCAATACATACAGTGACATTTATATGTGATGAAAAGTTTCGCGAGAAAGTCAGTCTTTTCATGCAAAAATCTATACACGATCATGCAGTTCGATCATTAGTCATTCACATATTTCCAAAAGGTTAACCGTGTACCTCAGGGATATATCATTAAACGAAAAAAAAAAAAACATTTTCGTAGTATTATAGAAGTAGGGGCGGGATCCAAGTTCCGAATTCCAAAAGTTCCGAACGATCAAAATTTATTCCAGATGCGATTCTGAGTTTCTAGAAACGTTAGAGTTGATAATTTGCTAATTCCGAAGGTCAGAATGCAGACAGCTTGAAGATGCGAAAGTTAAAAACTCGGAAAGAAAAACTCAAGAAACCGAAAATGCAAGGAAACCTCACGACGAAGCTATCATATAAACGACATTCCGAAATTTGGAGCTTTGGCCTTTCGGATCTTGAACTTTCGGAATTTTCAACGTCCGGTGTTTTCCGATTCGAAGTTCTTCAAATTGGCTAGATAGACTTTTTGGGGGAATCATCTATCTGAACATTGTGAGTTGATAGTATATGAAGTCGGAAGTTTTCAGATTTCACAGCCTTTGATATTCGGAACTTCAATCCCAACCCCAAAAGAAGTTCGCACTTTTTCCGGAAAATGCCAGAATTGGCGTATTTGACGAGTTGTAGGTAAATTAAGGAAGTATTATGACTTCGGAGCTATGTGACTGTTGGGAATGATGATTTACACCTTAGGAACTATAACGTACTACAAAAAATGTCACCAAGGTCCAGTTTTCATATGGAGTGTAAGAGACCTTTGGTGAGGTTGAAGAAGTCGTCAATTCAACTTTTCAACAATATCAACTCCGGATGATACGTCACCGCGGTTTCGAAACTTCACAATTTAAAATATGAAGAGTCTTTGAAAACTTGGCTTCTGAGTCGAGATGCTCTAGCTTTCAGTTCCACACATATGTGCATTCACATATACACGTGTTCTAGTATACCTACAGCATCCAGTGTCAGGTTGTCATCCCGGAAGTCGCGTGTTCCAGCTCGCAGCTCGACATCCCGCGAATGCAACTGAACTGGAAATGCACTTGCTTCATACTCCAGGATGAACGAGGTCAAATGCTTTTCTTATTCTGGTATCTGAAAGCTGCTTTCAAGTTCTACTTCTGATGCCAAAATCAGTCGGGGAGTGCGACATTCGTATGAAGTATTTCACGGTGAATCGTGTCCTGATCCTTTTGATCTTGGATTAATAAAAACATCTAATTGAACACTTCAACGATCACGATACCGTTCATTCCGTCTGTACAGCACCACGAACCTGGAAAAAAAAATACAAAACCCCCAAATTCTCTACCCTTCATTCGTCCACTTCGTTAGTATGCTTCGTAGCTTTAAGACTATGGGTTATTAAAATAAAATACTCGAGCGTTCATAAGATCCAGTTTCACTGGAAATACAAACGATGAGTTTTGAACCGATTTTAACCATCTTACTGATGAGGACAAGCCGTATTTGTAACAATTCTTCGAAACGCAATGACTATCACATCAACAATTTGTGGGTGAAAATCTGAAACCATTGTTTCTGTGATATCCTGCGGCACTTTAAAGACTTGAAACTTTGAAACGCTATTTCTTCGTAAAAGATTCTGAATATCACTTTAAATCGTGGAGTGGACCACGTATATAAGACGATATAATCTCTTTCAAAGACGTTTGACGGAGGAGCACGTACTTCGTCTGCGATTCATCGTTGATTAAATGGAATTCGTGAGTAGCACAGTGTGTTCGGTTAAAAGGCTCAGACGCGTAGAAAGAAGAAGTGCAAATCCTTTGAGGCACAATCAAACGGACGAGCGAACAGTCGGGTGGTAGTAGTCGGAGGTATAAGTTGAACCAACGGTTTTGTGCAAACCCTAGCACCACCATCTTTCTTTATCGTCTCGAGTACATATCAGTGACTTCACCTCCGTATAACTGCCCGCCTCGCAACCCTCGAGGCGTATATCGTATAGGATTTGGCTTTCGTCGAGCTTGAGAGAAGGCTAACAACGGACGAGGGGAAACTACGAAAGGGAAGAGAAGGGTGCAGAAAGAAATGGAAAGGGAGAAAGCGCAAGGGAGGGTTACCCTTCTGTACTAGAAGAAACGAATTGCACGCGATGGTTTCTCTAATTAAAGCTGGTATTTGCGGCCGGACGTGAACCAAGAGAGTTGAAACAGAGCCTCTAGGTAGCTCTAGAGAGGGTTCTCGATGAATCTACTTCGTTGTGTATGTATAAACCAGCCTAGACGATTCACACTCACACAAAACGACCTCAAATCGGTCAGAAGGACGCTGGAATATTGAATTCTTTATTAAATCATCAGATAGGTATATACGCACGACATAGCATCCGCAGCACCAGTGTGGCACTTTATTTCTTTTCTGCAGAAAAAAACGTCATCAGACGAGAAAAAAAACATGTTTCAGCCAAAGCCCTTCGCGATTTAAGTGAGATACCGTGAAAATAACAAGCCGAGTCGGTTTGACCAGCAATTTGAGAAACTCTCAGACGTATTCTTCAGATCCATCGACGGGATTATATATTTTTTCGACGAGCCTTGCCGTGCCTCTTACACACTCAATGTCAGAGGTCGAAGGTACGCACTGCTTGACTCACTTCTCAACCTCTTGACTCGTCTCAAAATGGCTTTGAAGCTCGGGGTATGAGCTGATCCTGAAATTTATTTCAACGATAAGACCGCGAAGCAGTAATTATATGAGCGATTCAAAAATTTATCGAGAAGACACGGGCCAAGGTAACAATTAGCGACAATTTCATATACTATAACCATAAGAGAAAGACAAGAACAGAATTATGGGATGCCGCAGACTGTCAGAGTAAGAGAGCCGCGCAGTACTGTGCCATGAAGCAAGCAAATAATCGACAAGTGTTTTGCTTCGCAGGCTTTGGCTGAGGTAAGGGAATACGGGAAGGAGGCGTTTTGTTGAAGCAAGTCACGCGGCTTCGGGCAGCCGTCATGTTTGCACAGCCATTCAGACGATATTTTCGGAACAATGGATGTGCTCCCGTTTCGTACGACTGATTACAGATCTCCGTTCGAATCGCGGGCGAGATCCCTGGCACCGACACCGTCCCTTGCTG
Organism: Ametastegia equiseti; assembly: GCA_963989295.1. Classification (NCBI taxonomy): domain Eukaryota; kingdom Metazoa; phylum Arthropoda; class Insecta; order Hymenoptera; family Tenthredinidae; genus Ametastegia; species Ametastegia equiseti. Next base: position 11,902,705 of record OZ022389.1, on the reverse strand, counting down.
AAGGATAGAAGGATGGCTAGAGAATAGAATAGCGAATAGAATGGAACACTATCGTATAGATATATGTATACGTAACTACTCTTCGGGAACTGTAATTACTTTGCTCCAGTAGGACGCGCGCTAAGACGAGTTGATTGAGTTAGTTCAGCTCTCATTATTACGATTCTTGTCCTACCCCTAACCCTCCACTTCTATCATCTGACAGTGTTATCAAGAAAAGTAGGAAATGGGCGGGGAAAAATCGTAGGAAATAGTAAAGGGGAAAATTAAGGGGGGCGTGAAGACCAAACACGAGGCGTATCGCGGAAAGATGAACACGGAGTCATATCTTTGTTGCGTTCACCCCGGTGAAGAGATAGGATAGAGGCAAGCCTCCGGTTTCCCTTTCCGTGCGTTGCTTCCGGTGGAAGCAAGAGTTTTGCATAAGAACGAGGAACTTTGTACCTACGTAGCGGTTTTCACTCTCAAGATAATGAGAGGTAGGGAGAGACGGGACTCAGTTTTACCTCTGACAAAAGTTATACCTCCGTATAGTAACACCCAGCTCGTAGTATAAGTCAAATTATCTTACGACTTGCACGCGCTAAATTAAAGAGATATTTCTTTGTTCAACGAGATTAAAATTATAAGCAATTATGGGATAATTTTTAGGCTCGTATATTAAATTTACACAAATTTTGGAAGATTTACTGGCGACCTGGTGTATATTTAACGAAAATCCCGCTGTGATCCGGCTAAATATAATTATACGTTGTCTTGTAGTGAAGGAAACTTTGAAAATGGATCAAAGACAACGAAAGTACATATTTCCCCCTTGTCAAAGAATTCTCTCTGAAATCATATCAGCTCCCGTTGCGCCGAGCGTAATTTTCGAGAGAAGTCGTATTAATCAATTAATTAAAACAAACACAGGCAATGATTTTGTTAGCAGCTTGGAACACTGGGAAGGTGATCCTTTGATCCTAATACACTCTCTACCTCATCTTCCAGCGACCCTAGATATTTCACTTGAAATAAAGGTACGAGATGTTAAACAAAAACATTGCAAACAATGAGATCCTTAGTCCCTTTGTACTCTGAATGCTTTGGACTTGGTTCCGCAAGGTAAGCGGAAGTACTGGATCCTTCCTTGATCGGAGAAATTTTCAATCTTCGCCAGTTATCATGAATCGTTTCGAATTTTCTAAATGCTTGACGGATTCCAATGAATTCATACCGTCTGTTCTCGATGGTGAAGAAATGATAAACGATTCAAAAATCTGATTACAACTTCCCTTATATCTTGAATTATTGAATGAATTCATAATCAGAGTATGTTTAGCAATTCATCGCAATGTATGTTGGAATGCGCTAACGCTAAACTCCTGTTTGGTTACATTTTGAGCGAAATAATGAAATCCAAGCAAAATATGATGATTTCTATAATAAAGAGAACATCCAAGAAATGTAAGAGGCAATAGTCGAGCTCGCCGAGTCAGCGGGGAAAAACGAAATTACGAGAATGATTATTATTGTGGTTCGTATAATAATCGCAGAGGAGGTAGAGAAAATCTTTGGCACAGGGATACCTAACATACGGAATAGCGTGGGAAGCTTGGAATTCTCGGAAAATTTTCTGAAAGAAAAGCAAAAAACTCAGCCGTCCTCGTTCTGTCTCTTTGGAGGTTGCATTCGCGGTGTTTCTACTTCCAGGGCAAAATCCGAGTGTTGATTTCTTCGCGGGATGTATTTGAAAGAAAAAAAAAACAAAAAAAAAAATTCGTACAAATTGTCAAAGACTTTTTGCTCATGTATAGAAAGACTTAGATGCTTTTAATCTCAATTATGATCGTAATGAATAATAACCAAGTGCTATCGTGGGTTCCCTGTTGAAACCCTAAAATTACCCGAATCACGCGTTGAGGAACGAATCTTGTTGAGAAAAATGTCAACCGTATCGTTTGATGTGTGTACATACATACACAAATATACATCACCGCAAATTTAAGCCTACTCACGTAGATTCTGCCCGACTGACTCCGTGGGTGGTAACTGAACAGACGAGACCCCCGTGACAGCTGTACTATACGAACCTATGTAAATGTATGTGTTCGCAAAGATAGATGTATACATACAATTTACGTTATGCATATATGTAAGACTTGGTCTATGTATACATATGTATAGACTGGTGTACATAAAGTCGCCCGAAGTAATGTCTGCGAAGTTAGTAAAGTCACGGGGCGTCGTTAATTACTCCCCTAAGAATGTTATATCAAACCTTAATTTAGTTTAACCTGATACTACACAGATTTGCAGAATATTAATGATCAGACGCTCGTATACTCTATAGCTTCGTTATATACTTGAACTTACAAGATCAAACATCTGCAACAGCCAAGAAATCAGTAGCTTCAATCATCAAATATATCTTCGATACTTATTTTGGCCTTATGTTCATTAAAATAATCCCCCTTAGAATTGATGTCAATCCTTTCGATGTAGAGCATCGATTTACTTTTCTCGCTTCATCGTCAGTGACTCATACCGACTTGCTTTTACCATTCAATCTTTCAATGCCACCCACACCCTCGTCAAATTGCAAGTAGGAAATTACCGTTAAAAGGCACTGGTACAATTCACGTCGAGCAACGCCAGGCGAGCACTCGCTTACTCCGGAGGTCTCGCTAACGTGCCAAACGAGTAATTAAGTAGCTATCCGATTACCCTGGGAACGTCACGCTGGCAGATACACTTGTTGACTAGAACATATTTTTTCTTCTCTTCCTTATCAAACCATCGAGTGGGCGTCGAAGAAGCGACGACCAAAATCCACAACGTCCAAAATCCCGAAATTCAGTGACCCAAATAACGAACTTATGATTAGCGATTATTGGGAATTAGAAAGATGAGAAAGACCTAGAATGTGAAGTATCTTATCATCAAATCATCCAAAATCCCGACGCTCATTTAACCCAAAAAATTTACCTAAATTTGAGAAATGGTAAAATGCAGATTGAGATAATACAAAAGATTCGATTTACCGAAAATCAAATTTTCAAATATCCAACAATTCGTTAGTGCAAAACTTGAAAGATCCGTAGGTACACCGATGCTTAAAGATCCAATGGGTTGAAATACATAAACTGAGAATCCCGAAAAATCGAAGTCCCGAAGAAGCAACGAAAATTGCTCATCGATTTACACAAGTGTGGTGCTATCATTTTCGTTAAATAGAGTTTCAATAATTATTGGTTACCACAGACTTGGAAAATATTGTACGTAGTATGCATTTTTGGTTTTTGGTTAATCGAATGTTCGCCAATTCTCAATTGCACTTATATGATTGGTTTACCTTCGACATTTTCTTATCCTATATTGTTTCATATTGGCTTTATGGAGCTTTTGTTCGAAGCTCATTTGGATTCTTGGTTTTCGGAACTTCGAAATTTCACAATTTCAGTCATAAGGAATTCGGATCTCCCGGTTTTTTGACCCTCACCCAACCATCCAAGCTGTTCATCTACGACATTGAAATATTTGCACTCCCATATCCGGACAGAGATTAGACGAATACAAATCGAATGAATAGAAAAGCTTATATTTCCCCGTAACGAACGGCGATCGGTATCGATTTCCACAGTAGATTCGACGTAGTGATTGGTCGAAATTGTGCGAACTCACGGATTTTGGAGTTTGAAGAAAAAGTCAGATGCCGGTAGTCTTAGCATAAATCACTCCGCTAGAAATAATCATGAAGCTCTGGAGGAAAAAGTTGCGGAAAATCCATCAGGTCTGCGGATTATGCAAAGCCACATAGACCCATTTCGGAAATCCTTGTTTTCCGTTACAACAAAGAACTTCATTGAGAGACGTAGTCCGGGTCGTAGGGGGATGGTAGAGGCTACAGGCGGAGAACTTGTACCGGCCAGGGCGTGACCCCCGTACGACCGAAGCCGACGACCCCTCTGCAAATATTTTTACTCCCACGGGACGCGTTCCGTCAAAATGTTCCCATTGTCCTCTTTCCCTTTCCGCTGCTATACGCCCGTGACCACCTACTACCAGTACCCTTTCCAAGGCTGGCCCGGCAGTGATTTGATAAACAGGATTCGCCGGGCGGCCGGTAGCACTGCAACAGTACGCACATACACCTGCCCGCACTCACGCGTTTCCGCCAGTACCGAAAAAAGCACCTACGCCACGCGGGGGCTCCCTCAGCTCGACGAAAAGCCCGTTCATAACGGTAGTTTGACAACTAGGAAGCGTCACACCGGATTTATTTCCACATCCACCCTGTACTGTTGTACAGGGAGCTACAAGTTACCCATGTATCGTCATATGCGTTTGTGTTCGGAGACGATTTATGGGCAAAGGTCAATTTGTTTTCACGCGAGCTGTAACACTTTTCGGTAGTGGAACTGGGATTTTTATCCTCTAATATTTTTTTTTTTTTTTTTTTTTTTTCTCTTCAGTCTTTTCCGTCATTTCGATTGGTCGACACCACACCATCGATAGATCAATTAGCTGAATCCATTTCCTTGTCTTCATTAAGAGAGGGTGAAGGCAAGCCGATTTAGTAGAATGGTTAAAATTCCGGAATGAAGCTTTGAATAATGTGTGAAACTGAAAAGTCGATCAACTGATTGGAAAAAAATTGACTCCCCAACTTCTGTATAGTTGCCAATCATTACCGAGTCGAAATGGCTGAAAACACATCATTAATGCAGGCCTTTGCGATTTTTGCGAGTCCGTGACACGTAGTTAACCGCACGTTGGCCAAGTAGTTCAATTGACCCGCAAGCTACTCGTGTGAATAAAATGATTGATGAAATCTTCGGAAGTTCGGTAAAAAAAAAAAAAAAAAAGCCGCTAGATTCTATCGGCGAAGGATTGTGATATCAATGTTAAACCGTGCACGACTTAGAGATTTTACCACTTTGCCTGCGGTTGGCTTCTATTTCGTTCTCAAGACTACTATTCACGTATCAGGTAGACTTAGAGGAAGCTGGTGTATACAGGCGGCTTAATCCAAGCGCCAAGCGCATCAATATTAACATGGTGGCTGGCATGAAACCGCACTGAATTAATAATCAATTCTGTCCGACACGTAGCTCCACTGACCGCTGACCGGACTTGAACCTATGGGGGAAGAGAGGAGATATCTTGTCATTTGGATTCCCTTGGGCTTCCCCGCGGATAGCTATTAGGTAGGGGTCTATCTACTCTATTTAATAATGTGATTAGAAGAGTTCTACCCTTGCCACACATACATCAGTAAGGTGTTAGGGTTTACGCGTCGACCCGTTTCCCTTCCAGTTCATCTCAGCACTTATTTGATGAAAACGAAAAAATTCAATTCCTCAACGATCGTACGTCAATTTCATTTCATTGGACAGCCAAACGATTATGAACACTTATACTCCGAGCAACTTCAGATGTATCAATTAAATCGCAAGACTTATATAAGAGCTTGATAAAGCAAGTTGAATCAATATTTGTTAACTCTGCAAGTGCGATTTAGATGAAGTGCTGGCATCAATGCCAGTGGCAGCTGCTGCCGCTGGAACGGCTGGCATCAAGCGGTCAATAATACATTAGTCTTCGTCTTATAGCTATAGAACTGGATGGCCATAATAATCAGCCAAGTCAGTATGGTGCTTCGGTCAAAAAAAATTAGATAAAATTTTTTTCACCATGCATGGTTAGGATTAAATTATACGTATTTCATACCGATTTGAGAAAATGTCTTGACAATTATATGTATATTCAAAGTCTAGGGAAACTTCGAAGTTTCCGTTAGATATATAAGTATAATTGTCCTCGTGCGTGACTCGGCGGTTTCTTAAAGCCCAAATAGCAGCCTGGTTTAAAGTAGGTATTTGTGACTTCTAATTACAAGTGTTCTAATCAGTCTTAAACGTTCCTGTAGATTACCTCGCGAGGAAATAAAGGGGCGGAAAAGGAAATACTCTTAACTCTATTTCATTTAGGAACTAGATTATTCCTGTAATCATTGATGCCATTCGCATGAAATTTCCTGCGAGCAGAGAGAAAACCACGTTACTTAACGGTGCAAAGAAACCACAAGGATTCCCCTCTAAATCGTCGTACGTGCAGGGTTCGTGTACGTCGACGAAGCTACTGCACGATCTTTCCTAAGGAAGAGAGACGGAAAGGTGACGCTAGATAATGCTGAAAGAGGTAAGGTAAGGTAAGGTAAGGTAAGGTAAGGTAAGGTAGGGGTAAGGTAAGGTTGGGCGAAGCGAAACGACGCGAGCTCAGCTGAGCTAGGCTCTATCGAGTCCGTGCACTGTTATCATTTCATTCGTATCGGGGACAGAAACCCACCGGGACACAATATGTCCACCCCCGGAATCAATTTACTCTGGCAAGGCAAGTCCGGGTTGGGTTCGGCTGGGTCGACTAGATGGGAGCTTGCGCGAATCACCCCGGCATGCCAACCGACCCCCTGCAAGCCTGCCATATAGCCAATCCTCCTAGCAGCCTTTCCGCGACCGTACCCTTCCCTCCAACCTCCAACGCGTCGCGACGTCCTTTATACTTATGCTCTACACTCTCTGCGAGACCCACATCTCGATATCTCGAAGCTTGTTATCGCTCGATAATCGACACGAGACACGTACCGAGACCGAGACCGAAACCGGGCACGTCCCAGGAAACTGAATTACCAACTGCAGCATGATTTAATAATACCAAGGCCCATGATATATCGACGCTATTTGGCTCACCGTCAAGTAGCTATCGGGCAAACAAACTGCGTCTCGATCCCGAATACCCGATATTCACCTCGCGCCAAATTATCGCTAATAAACGATATCGTAACTAAATTGAGCTTTCATCATCGGGATTGATCTTACGTTCGTCACTGACTTTGGATCAGAACTGTCAAGGCTTGATGCTTGATGCATCAGGGATCTTAGTCCTTCTAGTTAACATCGCATTAGCTGGAATTCCGATCAAATCCGAGCATTGGATTTGGAAGGATGCTATAAGGTAAGCTTTAATCGGACATTACTGGTGGAATTATAAATTGTAATGGTTGGCAAACAGTCTCCGGGATGCAAAGTATTCAACTTTCAGCTTAATGGCTACACGTCTTGAATCCGGATACCAGGATACCTTATAACGTAAAGAAAAAACTCGTAATTTAAAAGTTTGAAGAAAATTAATGTCAACGACACGCTGCGCAGTTCTGATAGCGCCTGCCAACCCCAGACTTGTGCTTGCGTGGGTTTAGATTTTTATGGAGAATTGTACTCGAGGTATCGACTTTCTGGATGTATACGGTTCCGACGTGAATGACGTTCTCTTGAAAAAGTAAGCCAAGGACTGCCGATATTTTGATTATTTATCACGTACTGGTATACGAAAACACTTTTCCATCCTGGAAAGATTAACGTTCATTCAACGCCGCGTCGGAGAGAAGAAAATCGCTGAGTTCTCTTCATTCCAGAATCTCGAGGCGTTGGATATACGATCTTCGAGACGGATTCTGATCTTCCCTTGGGACTCTCGTCTCTCGTGTCGTAATCCTGGCTGCACACTGTACGGATGACGTTGTCAGCGAGGACGATTCCTCCCGAGACTATGCGCTCAGCTCGAGTCCAAGGATGAGGAAACGGCTGTGGGCTTCAATCGTGCCAAGTGATACCCACAGCCACTGCCATCCACATATGCAAGGCTCTCTTGGTGAAATGATTCCATGGTTAGCAGAGTACCCGGATTCTGCATGGACTCGATGATCAAATGTACCTCTTTACTGTTCACGCTTGCACTGAAACACATCCAAGCTTTACATCTTTCCAAGTCTTCAGTGAGTCAGTAGATCTCAACGTAACCGTTCTAACATCGATAACATCAAGGGTGATACATTTCACATGAAACTTAGAAGATTGCGGATCATGATGGACAGCTCAGCTGAAAATTATGACAAATTTCAATCTCTCAAAAGTCCGCGTGTAGCTATTCGGAACAATAACGTTGCAGGTAACAGTTCATTTGTGGTCTCGATAAGAAGGAGATCAGAGGTGATAATCCTGCTAATTACCTTTCACTGTATAGAATAGGGGGAAAACCTTATGGCTTCGAAAAATGCGGACGTGTCTTAAAAATCTGCCTTATGTCTAGAGAGAGTGGATCCAACCACTCATCCTGGTGAAGCTTTAACTGTGAGACCGAGAGACAAACAGTCGACAGTCGGTATGTCACACAACTTAATGGATTGGGTCCATCGGATGGAGCGAATCCGCAGCTCAGTGTTTTCGTAGCAAATGTCTTCGTGTTATCGCAGCAATTATCTCTGTTATTATTATTATTAATGTAAACAATTCTTTCACTGCGTGGCTGTCTATCATCTTCGACTAAACTTTCATTCATATACTCTGAAAATAATCAGTCAAGAGTGTTAGGACTCCATTGAACAATAACCAGTAGTAAGTTTCATTAATTACCGGATAAAGAGAAAGAAAAAACTATAACTGTGAATCCGATAAGAAATTTAGCTGCTTATACTCTCGCAGTTCAGTTTTTATGAATCGTAAATGGAACGGTTCGAGTGGATTCGGTAAATATGAGAATTGAATGAGGTGGCTATAAAAATAAGATTAACAGACCTGACGATGTGACTTGAGTTTAATAACTATAATTAAATTTGATTCTAGCCCGGAGCGAAGGGACTTCCGGCAGATGCGGATAACTTTGAACCTCACAAGTCGAAGACCTACTACTAGAAAGCCCCCTACCAAAATTAGTGAAAAATGAATTGTCAGTGATCCATGTAGGTACTGCAAACTGGCTAGGCATTGGAACAAAACTGTTGTCATAGCTGCCAATACTGATAGCTACCAAGGGCCAACCTTCGCTGAAGTCAAACTTAATGTTGGGACGATTTTGGGTCGTTTACACCGGTCCATCTTATGTTGCTGTAAATTGGCACGAAATAATCCGCAGCCTGCAGTTATGAAACACCATATTGGCCCAGTGTATTCCCAGTACAGAACTGACTTCTGGCTGAGCCTTATACATGTTCACTTGTCAGTACTAGTCATCAGCATTTGCCCAATGCTGGGCAAATGACTTATCTGTACTGGGCCAGTATTACCAAACGAAATTTGGCAGCCGGAGTGGGTACCATGTGGAATGCATCAATACTCCGGCATTCGTACATGAGGAACGTAATCTGATGAATTCGATGCTTTTCACCTCCGAAATACAAGCTACGGTATTGCAACCAAGACTCAGGTAATGCCAAGAATGACTACCGGAGTCAATAACGATATTATATAAATTTTGTGCGAAATAACGTGTGAATAAAGTAAAGTTGTACGACGTGAAATTTGTACGCTGCACACGATAGCCCCAATCAGACATTTATTCACCCCTTGAACGATTGTTTTTTCTATCTGCCCTGGCAGAGGTTTGCGAGAGGTGGTAAAATAGAGATCGAGGGGTTACTAACGGCGGTTAAATAGATCCGCGAGTGTTATTGATTTAGCGCTTATAGATAGAATTGCGACCAGGTTGTCGAGTATTGTAAAGTTGATTATAAAATCGAGTGGGAATTAATCCGATAAGTGAGGTTCGTTACTTAGGAGAATACGGCTAGGTACTGAAAAATGTGCCCGGTGTTACAAAGAGGAAGACGATGGTAGAGCTCGAGCCGAGGGCAAGAACGAGTAGCAGAGAAAGAGAAAGAGAGAGGTGGATAGGGAATCGCAAGGTGGAAAGGGTAGCAGCAACCTGAGTGAGATAAGGGAGCTGGTAGTTTCAGAAGACAATGCCGCCCATAATTGGATCACGAGGCTCGCGCTCCAGAATCCTTAATTCCGCCGATTGGCTCCCCCTGTCTCCTCCGGGCCCCACCATAGTCTACTCGTTCCTCTCTTTCCTGTCTCCTTTTCTCCTGTCAGCGACAGCACGTGGCTGTCACTCACTGCTCCTTTGACTGGCGGAATAAAGTTACCGAACCGGCCAATTGAATTTGCTTCAATTTCACAGCGAGCGTAATTTTCGTGTCACGTTTGAAAAACAAAAATAACAACCGCCAACCATTATTTCACAATATATAATTGCATAACAGTATCCAACGAATCATAGCGCAACCAACAACCGAATTCATGACGGTCATTGCCCATCTATATCTATTGTACTTTCATACAACTATCTTTCCAACTTGGAACGTTACCTCTTCGTGTCCACGTACTGCAACCGTTGAGCCTGAATAGCTGGGGGGTAATTGCCTACTACAACCGTAAGAACACCATGGACCTTATAACTGTAAAACGAAGAGTTACACCTAACTGTAACGTTGCACCATTTTTACAATTAATCTGAGGTAAGTGTACTCCTCTCATGCAGGTAGGTATTGCACGGAAGCGGTGTACTGTGTGATACTAAGATTTGATTAAATTTTTTTTCTCATCCTGTTCAAAGTTGGCCGATGAAAAAAAAAATGAATAAAGGACAATATTTTGACACGAGAATTTAACATACACTAGGCGCGAAGGGAACGTGAAAGGAGTGTAAAACCCTGCAGGGGTACAAGAACCGGAAGCGAGACCGTGAAGATTCTTGAATCTCGATCCATTACGAAATACCCGGTCTTATGAAAGGCCAGAACGCGGCTGCACCTGCGCGTTAGTTGTGCCTGGTCATCAGGCCCGGGTGTTTGCATCGTACAACTAATTACGGGGAAGAGTTGCTTCTACAAACGTTCAAGCCCGGTATCAGAGCTTGGTAAAAAACCTAAAAAAGTTAGAGACCTAAACAATACCATAGCGAATGCCAGAAGCTAGCACCTGTCAGCACCCAGCCTTACCTGCGTCGCACCTTAGCAAGCCCGTAATCACTCGCTGCGATATCTTGCCCGAATGATATTCTGCAGTTTAGATACAACCCAGGAGCCGTCTCAATCTGTTTTCTTTTTCGGCAAATAGGGAGGACAATTTATTACCTCGGCTTAATTGCTGGCCAGTTAAGCTTTTTCCGTAGCACTTCAAGCTCCGATAACTCCCGATACGTTAATAGGTTTGGTTCCATTTGTATAGTCGGCATCCAAGCGGCAGGTAACAGGACCGATCTATTCTTCTGATTCACAAATACTCGGTATATATCCACTGCATATATTCACCATATAGAGCGTATATACGTGGGTAGGAATAAAAGCTGGCAGGTAACTCTAATTACGAGTACAAACACCCCCAGGGCGATGGAATGTCACGGTTACTTTCAACGATAAAATTTTCACAGCTCTCGTCTCAGTGTTGAAGAAAAAAAAGAACTAGAAATAATAAAAAAAAAGATAGCTTGCCGTGTCCATGTTAATTGGTGAATCTAGATGGATAATCAAATACTAAAAGCGGACTTCGTATATGGCAGTTTGAAGCTCCCTTTCTAAACAACGCGTTCTCAAACGACGGGTCGTGTCGCATTGGAACTATCGTTCAGACAACGGCAGACAAAGCTAATCGTACAACCGTGGCTGATACAAGCAAGTATAGAAGTATCCGTACGGGTATTTATATAACCTTATATGTGTATTGGAAAGGGTGGAGGAGAACGCCGGGCCTTAGTATATTTATAAGCCAGCATTACGCCGGCATTATGTCGGCGTCACACGCCTCGTCACGGGTGTCATCTTCATAATTCGATATCCTTCTAATGGAAATCTAAGTCGTGTGTCGAAAGCTGCTAATGGCCGCCACCAAAATTTCTACGAGACTGAAACATCCTATGTACGCCATACTTTAATTTTTCTATTTTCTATTGGCTTTGATTTATCTTTTCTGACAACGAACAACTCCGGCTATCATCCTGATGTAGAGCTATTCGCATCTGATTTCTGAGAAGTCGCGGGCCATGAACAGACGAAATTAATCTAACGGCAATCGAATTGCTTGACTTTTTTATACTCTGCATACATACACATATATACATGTACCCACATCTCCTGTATATACATTAACATGTATAATGGCGTTACAGAGTTTGATCAATAGCCGATGACTTGACTTCATCGGGGTGCTTTGGAAAAAAAAACGCTACAAGGATCAGCCTTTATCTTCAGGCAAGTTTAATAGTGTAAAGTCCGCGTTTGTAAAAACCACTGTAAACCGTTGTTACGCGCTTATTGGAATAACAATGGCATACGTATGTAGAAAGGGACCATGGCGCGGGTCAGCGACTCTTAATAACAGTCCGTAGCATCTAACCTAGTGTTGTTGATTGGATCCGTGAATTTCACCGGAGTATAGAGACTGGTGCGAATACAAGTAAGGAACGAATTGCGGCGTGACAGATCACGTCCTTGGAAAAAAAAATTAAAAAAAAAATAAAAATAAAAACTGCTTTGTGCTGCTTCCTCTGGATGCGATTCTTCGTGATTTCCCGCGTATACCGCGAATAAAGGCGTGAAGCAATGAAGTATCGGTTTCTTCACCGAGGACGATATCGTCCCCGAAGGCTCTTGACTCTTCATGGTCTTCGGATGACGCGGTTACCCGAGACCGTTTGCTGCGTAAAAGACGCCTCAGTTTCCTCTTCACTTTGTGGCAATCTACAGCATTTTTCACCATTCCATCCCGCGTGCTCTTAGACGTAAACTTGTGAATGTATAAGCTGCCTAGTGCTGACTATACGTGGTTAATTCACCTTCGCGAGTATGAGATAGCTAATCACAGGTAGGAGAGCACATTACGCCTCGGGTGGAAGGTAATTACCGTGACGCTGCATATAAAATTGCAAATTGTTGCAGTGCGTGCCCATGAGATCTGCTATGGACGTGTTTTAATATCATATACGCTGAAGTAGCATCGCACCCGCGTTTTTCGCGAACGAATATATCACTTCCAATATCGTTTCGGTTTCCACGAAGCAACGATGGCTTAAGTATCTATCCAAGGAGCAAAGTACGAATAATGTTCATTACGCAATGCTGCGATACCCTCACGGATTTGTTATTGAGATACTTTGATCCTTATTACGTAACCCGGACCAGTCAAATTTGAACCACATTCTCTATAACCAGGTCGTCATTAGCCACGCACTAATTATACACCAGACCTGTTATTCTCGCTTTCACTTTCCGCTCTATATTACCGTTGCGTTGCTTGATTGCTTATGCTGCGTTTTGATTTTGCTCGCGATTATGTACTTGATACCGTAATACAGTTACAACAGACGTATGGGCTCAAGGTCCGGGTAAGTTACTCCAAGATTTATTCCCGTCCACGTAATATTATTTATCGGAACTATAATTTGAAACGTTTCGCAGTATACAACGAGGTTTCTCAGCAATAAAGCACAACGTTTATACTCATGTGCTTGTTGCAATCTCAAACATGTAACTGTGTGTGGGTTACACTAAATTTGAATCTAGTGTAGGCACCGCGGTGGAGTATATGTTGTTCGGTACAAACTGCGCATATACCTACTCGCTACAACAAACTTAAGCTGTCTCCATATTCGCTTCGAGCAAACTGCACGGTCAATTTATGCCTCGTCGTCCACGATAACGAACGTGAGTTCTGTTGCGGAACGCGGACGAAGAGAGGGACACTAATTCAACCCGAATCGGCCAAACTCGGAGGCTCCAACCTGGAACGAAGCCACCGCCATCCCATCGTCCCAGGCACCCCTTTGGCGGCTGCAGCTCCGATCACGACTCCCCTGGGACTGCTGGGACCGCCGCGTCACTGGACCACAACGACTGTCTACCTTCATATAGACACATATAGCTATATATGCATACTGTGTATAGGTTTCTGCACACGGTATACATGTCTATTGATATATGTGAACTGCCTACATGTATGTTACATACGTACATGTTTGTATAGCGAAGCCGCGAGTTCAATGGCAGATTCAGAGGCCTGGGTTCCAAATATTCAATCATGGATAATAAAAGCCCCTCCATCTTTTGCAGAGGATGATCCTGCCTCAGGTGGATATGTGGTAGCTTTGAACGAAATAAGTGAATGATTAGGAATTCCGAACGAAAATTTGCGAACGGTAAAATACTTGGATGAAATAAGAGTTAACAAATACCCTGGATTAAAATTGAGATGAAAAATGGTGAGTGAACCTTGGAAGATGTAAGGAATTCGTTGGAGAATTTTCGATAAGTAACTGAAGCGACCGTTCATCGTAAACCCGGGAGAGTCTCGTTCCTTGAATGTAAGGTATTGTCTTGGGAATTCGTAAAATATGATTAAGGAAAATATGCAAGATACTCGGGAAGTATGCAGGTCAAGTTGTTCCTCGCTGACCATCTCGGTGTACAGAAACTTTGAGCGGTATATATGTATAGCGATCCCGACCGTTGGAGTCAGGAATTCCGGAGATAGGAAACTTTTTATTAAACAAATACTACGAGCCACCCTCCCCACACCCTTAAGGCCCTTGGCGGAATCCATCCCAGCTTTCTTAAGATCGAAGCAAACAGCATAGATAGCTTTTCACGTCAACGAGCGACGTCAGATGCACGCGTCTTACTGGCATCTCTTCTTTTCTCTCATCTCGTCTCGTCTTGGCTCGCGTCTCTTATCCTATCCTTCGGGTACGGATCCTGATGGCGTTGTCCTGGCACTGGCGGCTTGGGCGGTACCTGGCCAAGTGAAAAGGAGGCCAGATCAGATTTACAGATCCAATATCCAGAGCGCTCTCTCCGCGTGACAGCATTATTAAAATTGAAACGAACGAATTATCAGATACGCTTTGAACACACACAAAAGCAAAGTCACGCGCCTTGCAGCCAAGATAAAGATACGAGATGGAATACTCTTTATATCTATATATCTATACACAAGTATACACTCGTGTTGTACGCCTCGTACGTGACGGTAGTAGGTCCGTCCATACCGGGCATAGTATACAGGTATAGCGACCTGGAGGACCCGACGATTTAACCGCGCACTTGTGAAACTGTGATGCACGATAAAGACCTGAATTTTTCTACTCAAAGGTTTCACTTTAGCAATATTCGTTATCTCTGCATCGCCATACGGTATAAGATGTCGAAATATTTTCATATACTGCACTCTTGTTGGATTTTTCTAGCACTCAAATGAGTCAAGAAGCAAACCAAGTACTTTCGTCACATCCCTAATTCCTCAAATCCTTATAAGAATCTCAGTGGTGAGTCTATCAGGTGGGTATCACTACCTACTTGCTTTTAGACGCGAAGTCATCGACTAGTCATCAATATAGTGCTGCAGGTGCTTCCAGCAACCGACGGTCGCCGACGATCCCTGGCAATGCACCGTGAAACGTTCCAAGATATAACACCTTTTGTTTGCCGGCCATTCATTGATTCGAACAAAAGGTGCGGATAGTTTTTAGTTAATTTAGGCAAGAGGTGGCTTAGCGCCGGGTCTTATAGCTACCAAAAACATTTTCCTTGCTCCCGAACCATCGCCCGTTTGTCTATACGTCCGTCCACGTAAATGCGGTAGTCGGAGGTCTGCATAGCTATACGTATACGTATAAGACAATCGAGTAACAACTACATCGTAGCAGTTTGTCCACTTTTTTAGACCCAGTCAATTTTAATCAAAATTTTTTCTTGGAATTCTTCCTACCGGTCATCCTAATTGTTGCTGTACGTACAGTTACCACAAGTCCGTGCGGTTTGCCTGTGGCGCAATAGAGCTGAGCCAAGCATTAATCTAATACATTGCAGCACGCCTCAATTCGTTTCGAACAGAAATAGGAAGCAGCACTGATTGTGAGAGATATTCGACTCTCGGAAAACAATGAAATTTCTTTATTTCTTCTTATAGATATTATTGATATTATCTATAATTCAGTATTGTGATATTACATCAGCATCTGATTCATTCTCGTCAGTTCCAATCGAGGTATTACTACACCAAGCGAGTTACAGAAACGTGGTTAACATCTTCCGCGAGTAATACGAGTAGGAGCATATTGTATGGGTATTCGAAAAATATCTCCTTTCGTCATATCCACGTTTATTGCACGAGTAGAGATATCAGCAACACTCGAAGAATATTCCACAAGTGCTATTCCTTCGTAAAATATTAAAACTTGCAAATAATATGTACGTAATCAAATCTCCAAATGATCGGGATCGATGCAAACTATTGATACACAGACAGAGTCAAAGCGCAGCCCCAAAAATATTAAAAAGAAACAATAACCATAAACATACGAAGACTTTAAGGCTAGCCTAATATTGCTCCTGTTCCTGTGTACATATTATAGTGATACAATACATGAAAAGTATCGGTTCGGGTCAAAGAATGACTTTCGCCGATTTCAAAGAAGCTCCACGTTCTCCATCCTCTCGGATTCAAAGAAAATATTTCTAGAAAGATGTAGGTCCATCTGTCGGTATATCTATTTTTTTCTCCTTCTAAATAAAGCATGAAGATGAAAATTGTCTCGTAAAAATCTGATCACTACTTTTTTGCGAATTCTCTCTTGCGGCTTCACTTCAAGTCAGGCGGATTTCAAGTTTTTTGAATTTTTAGAGTCATCGGGATTTCCAAGTTCTTTCTGAAAGATGATTGATATTTATTGATAATTTGGTAAAGGGTAGAATATGAACAAGCCACACTCATGAAATACTGTAGATTGACACTCAAAGTGCAGCGATAGCTGAAATGTTCGGAATATCAGAATATCGATGGTACCTACGGCTGTGTTACTGAACGACGTAGGATAGCAATATTTTCGTTGAATTCAATATTATCGAACGGCAATGTCTAAAAGCTGATTTACTATCACTGAATCACAAGATTTATCGCAAAAGCGAACATCCTTCTCTCCGCTAAATCAGTATTGTGTTCGCGAAATACCTACACCCCGTTTCCTTCCTATTCATGAAAACGTAGCACAATGCAAGAATGAAGAGTAAAGTGAATACCACAATAACAAGTCCACGTGGACCTTTTTTTCCGCACGTATATATATGCTTGACACAATTGCGCGTCTTAATTATGGAGGTGGGATAGCAAAAAATTCGAGCCTTTGATAACCGCGATAAGGTATTCGAAATTAGTCTGTAGGCAGCTACGTAGTGAAGTCTCCCTCCACCCTATCGCCGGAACCAAGGCACGAAGTAATTAAAAAGTTGCTGATCAGTAATAAAAACTGAATATGGCAGTCAGGTATTCGTGGTGGGGATTCGAAGAACTTTCTGACCCTCTGTTTGTTGAGATCGATACCCTGGCAATCCTGGGTATACTGGTCGTCCTCGAAAATGGACAAGTATCACACTGCAATGGCCCCGTTAATTATAGTGCAGGCACGCATGTGGTTGCCATGCAAGCTCACCCTTTTGGTGGCCGGCAATGTCAGCTCTCGACCGAGGTACCATGTGTTCCTTTAACAAAGTTGTTAACCCAGCTTCATTAGTAGTTCGATACAGTGAGGCAATTTGGGACACGAGTCTAATGAAAAAATTGATGAAAAAATACGGAAAATCAGCACTCAAAGCCCAACCGTAAATTTTACCCCTGACCATGGCAAATGGTTGGTGTGTATATATAGTTTAATAAGCTAACACTAATAACACCGAACCAGAAATACACGATTATGAGACGCCGTACCTCGGGTGCGAATTTCTCTGCGAGGTTTGTATCACACGGTGGATTTTGCGACAGCTGAAACAACTCTTCGCGTGGGACACTTATAAATGGCTACGGAACTGGGAGGGCTTTTAGTCTCAAGTGTGAGCGTATACCACCACGGGCGTTGCGAATCTGCCTTTGTCACTCAGAACTGTATAAATAATAACTAGGCTGTACATCGCTGGGGCTGGAATTAGCGTCAACATTGGGGACATCCCCGCACGCTAAATACGTACAGCAAGCGAGAACCTCGCATGCATTTCTTAAACCATGATGAACCGTAAGCCCACTGGTATCGTTAGTGAAAATAAACTTCATGATAGAGGATGAAATGCCATTGGGTTAGCGATATACATTGCTTAGTTACTACTTACCCTCATCGCGGCTCGGTTACAAAATCTTTCCAAGTTTCTATTGCACGGCAATACTAAACTCATAGCTGGAAGATGTTCAGCATTGTTGGATACCTAGTGTATACAATTTGGCACCTGCAACCTCTAGATATTCTCATGCACTGTGTATTTTTCGGAGGATATCATCCAGGTCGCGGAATATGAGTAGAAAGACGTGCTGACGTATCCGATTCATCAGAAATGCAGAAAGAAAAGACATCTGCATTGTTTAAGCTCGTTTGTGAAAATCGATACGGAATTGCCCCTCCGTGTGTATCGATGAAACGAACACGAGTGACCTTTGCCACTGTCGTACGAAGGGAACCTCGCTACACAACGTTCCCCTGTCATCCACAGCGGCTGCACCGGCTGGGACCCTTTCCGATCCACCCACCCTGGCAGCAAACCTCGTCGGGCAATCTACACGCACGATGTCACATGGAACTTGGATATTTCGGCGTTGTCTTTCACTGGTATACATTTCCTCGAGGACACGCACCGGCCATAACGACTTGAGACAACGGGCTCCTCTTCTTCTTCGAATATAAATCTACATCTTTGGACTACTGGGGCCGGATACCTCGTGTATTGAGAGACACACACATAACCTTCTAGTTCACACACACTGAATCGTCGATGGTGAATATTTGATACCGAGAAAATGTATGCTCTCTTTGGTGAGCACTGTCGCGTTGAGAAGGTCTTGACAAATCGAAGTGAGTCAGCATTAGGAAATGGGTCGATTCGTAATATATGAAACTATGAAAGCCGTCGCGACTAGCTGTACACGCGGGGTATCAGGTACTTTAGGTTCAGTGGACATATACGTGAGTATCCCCACCAATAACGAAGTATTACCTATATATACTCGACAATCTATACAGGCACATGTATTCGTCGGGTTGTTCGTTCGTTTGGTCTGCCATAACCACCGAATAGGAGGAAATGTCCTGGCAAACTACATCGCCGCCGGGATAGCTGTCAATGACAAGGTACGCCATTGTCTAACACAGGGTTGACATCTCCGTCCCCCAAAGTGCCTACAGCACATCTACTATGGCATAGACCCTTCCTCTAAATACTAACAGCACGAGTCTGTTATGAGCGTCAAAAGGTATTGATAAAACTGCTTGTTACAGTTCTTTGAAGTTTTATCGGTTAGTTGTAGCGTGAATTAGAGGCGGGAAATAGATTTCATCCCTCGGATGTTGAGACTTGGGTGTATAAGGGATTATGAGAATATTGAACGGGAATAAGAATAACTCTGAGACTGCATCAGATATTCTATTCGAAAAGAAAAGTAAAAGAATTATTTCCGAAGTCATTCAAATTAGCTCGCGAGTTTTAAAGCGAAACTTTATACTCGGCAGCTTGTCACTCTGATCCGCAATTAATGAAGCTAACAAGCATAAATCCAAGAATCTACAGCTTCGACTAAATCAGCTCATTATTTCCTTTACGTCACGTGACAAGAATTGCACCAGGTACGATGCGTCTGACGGCAAAGCTGAGGATCAGTAAGCGAGATGCACGCGGTGTTGTAAAAGTTAGCGAAGTGCAGGGATGTGGGTAGGTTACGAAAATGTGTCGTATCATTGCATTGCAAGCACGTAGACGACTTCGGTCTTTCCTCGAGTACTGGGTCGTTGCTCACGCACGCATGACCCAGCCCTCTGCAAAGTCCTCTCAGCCCTTCAAAGTCGTAGTCGTCGACGTCTGTGTCTCCTGCAGTTGCGATGGCAACTCGAGTAAAACTCTTCCGGAACACACACCTCTTACCTTTTTGATTTGTGCTCAGTGTTTCTCTCGCAAATATGCACCCGTGGTTCTTGTATTCATATGCACTTATACCAGGTCTTGAGTGTCTACGTGCGAATGTGCGTCTGCGAAGTTCACCCATGTAACAATGGACTTCTGTTTAAGCGGAGTCCGGAGAGAGCATGGCTCGGTTATTTTGTGAAAAAGCTTGGGTCGGCAAAGTCTGCGAACGACGGCCGTAGACGATTTCACCAAACTGCTCTCTTGAGACTCGAACGGTGAGTGTAGATTGAATTCGTTTTAGAAATAATTCGAAAGTTGAGGAAAATTTTAAACAATAGGCGAGATATTCATTCCTGGCAAAGTGTCCCCTCAGGTCTTACCGAACTTTTACCTCAACTTTTATCTCTACTATCTTATATCGACAAGGATCAGCCCTCGGTGAAAATGAACAAAGGATTTTACGGTATAAACTTTTCTCCGATTTACACAACACTCATTTCTGCAAAAGAACATTCTATACATGCACTCGGCACTACTGCCAATTTTAGATGAATAAATTTTCGGTATGGTCAGAGTAAATCTTCCTGAGTGAACCTCCACATGTTCGTACATTCGCCACATAGTAGATGCAATGAATTAAACGAGGTGTAAAAATCTTGCTGAATAGACCGTACATTAAACAGTGGTGAGTGAATTAATATCGCTGTACTTAAACTAATTCCAACTCCAGCAGATCAGTAATAAAGGTTTTATTTAAATTAAACCACTTAACGGTTATATGCATATGAGAGTTCTCGGGTAGTTTCCCTAGATTGCGTAATTGTAAGTCCTTGTGTTATAATAGTTGAATTTCAGCTAAATGTCCGTACCTCAGCCGTCAGGTATAATATCAATTACTACCAAGTTCTCCAAGGATGAACAAAGAGAGTGCGACAGTTTTCCAAGTTTACTCACACCTACGTTACTACTAACATGGCTCACCTTGCACAACTTACACAGTTGAATACACGTGCCGGGCACCGCGGGAGTGCAATACCGCGACGCACGGTCATTATTTGAGATATTTGATCCTTCAGAACGTGTCTCTGCACCCACAGGCACGCTTGGTCGCGTCACCCGGTGGAATCTGTTTGTCCGGATACCGAGAGCTCGTCATTCTCTCTTCCCCTCGGCAACTACCGCTTCCACGTGCTTCTAATTGACCACAATCACCTCTCACTGGCGACGACCAAGTCGGAGTTGAGTTGCTTCGCACCTCCATCATTTCTCGGCACGATGTTCAATCTTGTGGTCACTAAAAGCGGGATGAGTATCATGCACGGGAGAATAATTTGTTTCGAAAATAGCTACCACCGTGAAAAATTTTTGACACATTATACACTGAACACCCATACTCTAACGACCGAGCGAAACTACTTCCACAGCAGGAAACCACAGCTCCGTCTGTTATTCGGTAGTGAACCCAACTTTTTAACTCTCCAGAATTTTCCCCAACTATTGATAAACTAAGGGTGTTTCATTCAAATTCTACTTTCCAAACTTTTTTATGATCGTGACCTGAGGCAAATGTTCAAATTGGGGTTCTGTGGCCGACTCGAATCATTCTCTTCAGTAGTATCAAGCCTATCGCGACTTCACAAGCCCAGGTCCTGGCAAAATCAGTAAGAAAAGTACTAATAAGCCGAAATTGAGTTGCTACTACGTGTACACATCCCTCAAACTGTACCCAGACCTAAATATGTTTCTCCTGAGTCAAGCGATTCTGAATTATCAAACCACCCTGCAGCAGAAGCAGAAAGCAGGTCCTTGTAGTGTAATTCTTCACTGTCTGGTGAGCTCGTAACTTTGTGTGCTCGAGAATCACGAATTAAGAATCGTTTCTAATGGTGAGCAATTTGCAGTCATTGAATGCTTGTGTAGCGAGTCCTAGAGCGTTTTCGCAGATCATCAGAAGAACAAACTGATGATCATGGAGTTTACAAGCACTGGGTGGTAACAATCCCAGAATCTATCAACCATTGACCAATACGAACTTGAACTTTTATCTCTGACTTTGTTTGAAAGCATCTTCAGATAGAAAAGTAACCCAACTTCTGAATCGAATTACAAAAAAAAAAAAAAAAAATTGCAAGAGCCTACAAGCGAAAACTGGGAGTTTATTGAAACGGGACATGTCTGGAACAAATTCCGTTTACCTGCGTACGAAAGTGTGTGGCCGGTACATAAAGTATACATGCGTGCAATAGACGGCAAGGCGTTGAACAGAGTAGACACGTGTCCCGTTCGACACCTAGAATTTTCAGAACAAATTTGTCATACCGAACGGTGCTGCATATTATCGCAGCATTAGGTTAGGGTTTGATGAAAGGTGGTAGGAGGGAAATGAGGGGACTTTGAAGGGCGGAAAATGCGAGCATGTCTGGATCTGTCAGTTCATATCAATTCAGTAGCTAAAATGGAAGGAAAGACATTGTTCAAGTGTACGGAGCCGAGGATGGTTAATTGAAATGTAAATTAATACATTTTACGATGCCAGTGGCGCAGATGCTGTAAATTACGTTATCTGTTATAGCTACGGTTCCTACGCAATGCTACGTTACGCGGAACTACGCACCGCTATGTTGTCGGTCAGTTCAACGTACTCCCTTCATAATTTCGCGGGCCTCCCTTCATTACCTTACTGATAATTTGAATAACACCCTTTTATCGCGGAGGCAACACACTTTCATAACCCAACGGCGTAAACCAACTTCTACACGTACAACGTCGGTGTACATTCACACTTGATATAGGGAGACGATGATATACAGTGCCCTGGAAGTGAAGGTTTGACCATTCAAGTATTTATCTTACCCGTTAAATATCATGAATCGTGGCAGTGAATCACTAGTGACTGAAGAGCCAATGGCAGGTGGTGTAACGAGCATTAGCTATATCCGCAATTTGCCCATATTCGATAATAAATTTCATCGATCACGTACGTTCCCACGATTTGGGTACACACAAATGTAATCAATGTTAATTAATGCGATTCGCTAACCTCGCTCGCATGTTATTCGTTCAGAATATGTCCCGACGCGAACGAGCCTTCGGATTAGCAGGTAATTGAAGTTTGAATACCGCACGATGTGGTAAATACTCCGGATCAGCTTGTCTCCAAGATCGTAAACGGCACGCGTTCAAGCATAAATTATACCCTGATATACAGTCCTTATATATGTATAAAGGTCTCGCGATATGGCTGATAACATAATTTGCCAAATATATTTCGCTTGCCTATGATAAGTTTTCTCTACGCGGTCGTAGCATAGTTTAGTAATTAACGATCCGCCGTTGCTAGTTGGTCCGTGAAAGATCGAAGACCTGAGAGCGGAATTTTCCACAGCCGACTACTGTACGACGCAGAGTAATTTATTGCATTTAAAAGCAGTCGTACATCAATTAAGGCAGCTCATTACTCGAGCCAGCGGTTGGGGTTACAACCCTTCTCCGCAGCTATACACCAGAGGTACGCTACCGACTCGAAATCTCTTCGAGTGTGTAATTCGAATGGACGCTGTCCAAAGACTGCGTCTGGCCGCTCGCGCCAAATCCAACTAAGCGAGGTTGACAGCCTCAAAAGAAATTATTCCAGGGACCATCCGGATATTCCGCGACTCTCTACCACGTCTCCCTCGTATATATTTTCCGCTAGTGCTCGGCGAGAGACTTCTCTGAATTTTTTTTACCCCGGCAACATCATGATTTCCTGTTACTACCTTCTGGCAGCTCATCCGGTAAAATATCAGCTATACTCTACTCCGTGCTCTTGAGAAACTGTTCGAATAAAGAACTGGAACAGAAACGAATAGAGAATAAAAACCTTAACGCGGAAATTTTTTGTATCATCGATCTAACATTAACGAAAAATAACAATTCAGAAGCTATAAGTAGAATATGGGATAAACTACACTATTAGCTCTGACTCGACTCTATAAGGTATATCAGAGTCCAACTGATTACGAATTCTTTTATTCCGTAGCATTTACTCAGTATTGCGGAAAAGCAGATGGGTAGAGATTTTTAGTATGTTTTTTTTTCCTTTTTCCATAATTAAAACAAGCAAATGTGGTTATGGCGGTATGGTAGCCGGTGAAAATGGAGGAAATGCTTGGAAATTAGCAGTGAGTAAAGCAGACTAGCGGAAAGAGTTTGTTATCTCTGTATCTATTATTTAACCGTTAAGTTTCGGCTTGTTACTTGAAATCCATCAGGCTTATCGAGATTATATTGAGATTTTCTTTTCCGCATGCAAAGGAGAAGCTCTATAGATATACTCGTTTTAACTCGTCGACAAAGTCAAACAGCGAGGCCACGTCAAAGAAACGGAAATGAATACATTCCGCCCACTCGGTTGGAAATGTACTGCTTTTGAAATTCCCGTTTTGGTGGGGAAAAAAGAGGATGCAAACTTGAAAGCAGCCTGTTTACACGTACGCGCAAATAACACCACGTGCAATGAATGCAAGAAATGAAGTGCCGAATAGGTACGACTGCATAGCGATATTCTACTTTGAACATCAGTTTTCTATAAACCACAGCCAACCGGAGAATTATTTGGTTCCATGCAGTTAATCATTATCAAGAGTATAATGACGAAGTAATAATACAGTGAGAGACATCCGAATGCCAAAGGGTTGATAATCGCTGGGGGTCTATCACCCAGCAACCTCCCTCATCACCACGTGGTCCCTCATCCACCAAGTAGAGGTGCGTGTCAATTATTGGACGACTACGTGACATGCTGGGTCACCCCTCGCCACACACCCCGTAATTCCACACTTCCCCACTCCGCTTCATCCTCGGGTCACTCCACCGCAATTAACGGGGCGCGGCTACTGTGTCTGCCTGGCGACAGAATTTTATGAATCATATTGTCATCGGAGACCATTTTTGGTTTGGTATTAATTTCTTACGACCAGGTAAGGTAAGTGTACCAATTACTGACCCTTTAAGATTCAATTATTGACCCTTATATTTTCCTAAATTTTAAATCGATCATAAGAATTCTGAATGTTTCCGTTACACAAATCAGTCGCTAGAGACTCGGAGAATACGAATTGATTTTTTGATAATTTGAGAGCTCACGGATGAAAAGGAATCATTGGAAAAGATCAATAATTGGGACAGGGTCAGTAACTGGTACACTTACCCTATATCGATCGATTTTAAGCGGCTTTAATCGATCGAGATTTAAAAATTCAATCAAATGATTAAATCAGCAGGCACTCAGCTGGTTCAACTTTCACTTGTAATCGCTAGGAATTTCGGGTCGTTTCGTTAGGGGTTTTATTTTATTTTTTTTAATTTCTTTCATAACGGAGAGAAGCTCTGCAGCTATTCTGTAAAAATTAAAAAAGATAATTGTACAAAATTAATGATCAAAGTCAGCACGATCAGGAGTGTATATACCTACCCATTCGCTCATCGAGATAGCAAAAGTGCTGAACTCATTTAAAAGATCGGCAGTAATTGTCGTAACAGTAAATTAAATTGTGACCGAACCGTAGCCTGGGGAAAAATACGCCTGGTCGCCTCGTGCTCCAAAGTAATATCAGACAATTTAATCGGATGATGGGGAAAAAAGTTTCCAATTCCAAGACGTGGTTATACAGGTATCTATATCCATGTATAGGACTACGAATTCTCACGTGGGGATGTAGCCACAGATATACATGAAATAGACAGAGAAGTGAAACATATTCCAGGACGCATGGCGAGCCAACAAAACGGCCAGTAGACCAACCAACGAACCAGCCCAACCGGTGGTTGGCAGGTGCCGCAACGGCAGGCAAGCTGCATCGTTCGTCGAGTTTCCCCCAATTTTAATTAAACCTTGCGGCCAGGGCGTCGCCCCCTGCCGCGGATAGAATGAGCGACCCCCACTGAGCAACTTATATCGGTCACGCGAAAAGCAGAACAAACTGTTATTATATCACCTCGCCTTTCCTTACGTCGCTTTTCTTTCATATATGTATGTATGTACATATAAAGGTTTGCCTTAGATGTATATCAACATGTGATATCTACATATAGCTGCTGATATACGTATACCCCATAAGTAACCTGCGGAATGAGCTTCATCTTTATGCTTGAGCTGCAGACTATATAGAACGACTGCAGGCGTATGGCGCAGGGATTCTTGTTAGTGAAGTTATAACGTCAAAGCGGAATTAGAATCGTGAAATGGAACCGGTGCGGACCCGTCGTGAGTTTCGAAAAAAACTTCTACCTACTACTGGTGTAATTTATAGGGTATTCGAAACGATGCGTTGAGTAATTTATCGGCCCGCGGAGCCCTCGGCTAGAAGAGCGGAGCTTAGGTGACAAATATAGTTGAATCCGGAGAGGGCTTCGTCGCGGGAAACCAGACACTTGGTTGGAGGCTCTTTGGTGTTACAAAGAGATCACGATCTCAGGTCTGCCTCTCTTTGGTGTTCGGAGGTGCGAGAAGCGGCGGAAAGCCTCCGTTTCGAGTGAAGATATCGTTTCGGTAGAACGCCGTAGACACGAAGAAACGTATCTGCGGTTTTCGCATCGATCCTACATGCTGTATGTAAGGTCGTCGGGTATAGTCACGGGTTCGGCAATAATTCGAACCGCCTTCAGAGATCATCGGAAGAAAAGCTGTCGATGCGTTCAATTCTTACTACCGCCGTTTAGCAAGGGCGACTATTTTCTTTTCTTTTTTTTTTTTTTCTTTTTTTATTATACGATTCGATCGCGGCCCGCCAATGATACGAGTGAAAGTAAAGGGGCAATATCGGAACCCTTTTATCCCTCTTTTATCCATCTTTTAACACAAGACTTACCCCCTGCTGCGTTGAAACTGTTGGCTATTTTCAAAACAATCGCCCCTTTTCAACGAAGAGGGGCTCGACTGGAAGATATTTGATTCAAAATTCCAACACCGAGTAATTCCGAAGTATTAAGCACCTCGAATTGCATTCCTTCTCCGTTCGCTGAGAGGGTGTACACACCATTGTGCTTTTTCTTGAACTTTCGTGAGCAGCTATTTTTAGCCGTTATACTGATTCGATTTTGAAAATGTTTTGAATTCTGTCAGGATGGTTAAGAATTCGCTACCGTCACGCTTGGGTAATTCTAGCATTCACGTTTCTCCTATGTGTCCGGCAATAAGGTGAGACGGTAAAGTGTTAAGCCCTGTATAATTACACTGCTAACCGTACACGGGACTGTTTGGGAAGGTTGGACGGAATTAGGCTATTCGCCCTGTCCTTGCGACCTGGCAGAACCGAGGGGTTTAATCTCAGACTACCATACGAACTTCCAGCCGCCGCACCGTCGCAGAACGACTTGAATTAAGTTACGCCCTCAACTTCAGGGCGAACAATCTAATTGCGTGGATATCAAAACCATCGACTTGAATACGATTTCACGGAAACTCAAATGTGATAAGGGAGAATACCTGCTCTCTTGGATTAAGGTTATCGCCATTGCCTGGCTCGTATGTTTTGTCTATCACTTTGCTGCGGATAATAAAGTAAGCCAGTTCCCTAATACTTGTGTCCAATCCTAACTAGCCTAATTCGCGTTAGTCACAGATCTGGAGACTATTAGCTGCCTGCGTTGAGATCGATAATAGCCGCTCTAATAATACCCAAACCAACTCCAACCAATTGATTACCTGAACCATTGAGCCAGTTCCAAATCACTCTACCTGCTATAGCACATAGTCAAGTCCTGGCCATTATGTTGTAGTCACGAGTAGTTACAACAGATTTACTCACAATCATGATATTTACCGGCTCTTCATTCAGTTGAGGATTCAATGAGAAGGGGAATGACGCACTGTGGAACGCGTTTTTCGAAAGTGATGGATACGTATGGACCAAAAAGTTTCCTCTCAGAGTTATATTGAATTTTTGGTCAGATACTAATACAAACAAAAAACTGTAACATTTTTTACAATGGCGGGACTGTTGTGGTTACAATCATTCCGCATCTGTTGATGCTCAACACGAGTTCGACAGAATAGCAAGTCAAAAACGAATAATTGAATAATAATCAACGAATGCGATGGAGTGGATTTTTCATTCGTATGGTTACGTATCAATATCGATATCAATAGTGCAAAACAGCAAAAATGTGATGTTTTTTTTTTCAGTTTCTGTGACAAAAATCCATCATTCTTGTTCAATGGTCTGAGAATCTACCAGGTTCTCTTGCTTTTGACTTGCCATCTCGGAATCATCTTCACCATCAACAAATGTAGAATTTTCTAGACCCTTAAACTTCACAATTTTTATTCTTTCAACTTTCAAACTCTTGAAAACCTAATCTTTATGACACTACAAACGAAATAGCACCTTGAACAAATTTTCCATTATGGTTTTTTTCATCCCCATTGGATTTGAGGGAATTTGAAGAAATACGTTGCAACTTTCATGCATTATTGGAGTAGAATCGCCATCTGTAACACACTTCAGCGCATAGTTTATTCAAAAACCCTGGAATAGAAGCTTTTCCCATCGAGCAAACTCGCACGTAAAAGCGCAGCCCATATATCGTAAGCTCATGACAGTGACGAGCTATGAAAAATCCGGGGTAATTTATGGGAGCGTGCTGCTACGGCAGTGTATCAGCTGTGGATATTGTTATTCTGATAGCTGATCGAACATCAGAGACCACGTGGAAATATTGCCTACGGAAACCTGAGCATGTCACCGTAAATAAAAACCCTTCACATTATATGATTTGGCTTGCTAAAACTCTACAAAACTATATTTTCCTTATAAATTCGTTACTATTCCGAATCGAATCAACAGTATGCCATCAAAATCAATCAACTTTCACCCTATCGTAAATATCAGACGGCTCACATATTTCGCATATAAAATCGTCTTTCCCAACTGCAGACGCGAGTTGGAATATCAATTCAGTCATAATACTCGTATTTCAAAGTGAAAGATGGATGAAAAAGAAGGCAGGCAGAGAGGGTGAAAAATAAAGTTTAAAAATTTGGTTAGTAAACGTACAGAAATTAGTTGCATTGATAACGAATATTTTTACGCGTAACAAAGCCTATTAACGCTAACTCCGTGGTACTTTTTATCGACGAGTAAGTTGTTCCCACCGGGTTTTACCCGTACCCAGCTTATCCCAGCGATGGGTATAGAGGGTAGCGATATGTTGGCGCTGCATTATTCATCCCTAGCTAATTATTAAAACATGTAAACACCCGCCGTGAGGCGGGGTAAAGGCGGAGCTTCAACTAATCTAGGAGTTGGGTATAGGTATAGGGAACGAGGGTGAGTTTCAACGTAAGGAGGGGGGGATCTTCATGAAGGTGAAGACGAGGACGAGGGCGAGGTCGCAACTTGGTTAACTTCTGAGAACGCGTAAAGGCGAGTTGTGCTATGAAAATTCATAGTTACTTTGTCGGTCAAGAGAGACCCAGTGAACTGAAAACCCACATCGACCAACGAGGGAGGTAAAAATATAACTATATATAAACGGGAGGGAACTAGCTCGGGAACTAGCACGTTTTGGTTATATTTGTTCATCAGCGATGGTAGATGTACAAAAATATACGGTACGTGTGGTAAGAAAAACATCAAATTTCTTTCTTACGTATATTATATTCTCTAATCTTAAATTCATATTGCAGAGTAGTTGCTATACAGGGCGTGAAAAATCCTTGACTTGCTCTTCCGGTGTGAGATATCAGGACGAAGCGAGCTTGGAGGTGAAATTTTTTTAATCAAAATTTACGTTTAATTTTGCCTTTGCGCATGCACCGGACCGTAACCTATGAAATTAGGAAGAAACAAAGGATTTTAATAAAGCGTTGAGCGAAGGATGCTTCTCAGTTGGTATATATACGAAGCAGGAAGGCTCACCCCGTCTGCTTTTTCGGTAGACGAAGAGGCGCCCTCGTAGGATAAACGGGGATAAACAAGGACAGTGGAATACGACGAGGCGCCGGACGGGAGAGAGTACGAAGGGAAGACAAGGATTCGCTTTTATCTCGCGCCCGAAGCAATACACGCGGGCGCCCAGTGCCTCCGTCGACGTTCCCGCCCAGATTAGTCCTTGCTGCGTAATAAGGACAAATGCCGGGTCCCACAGGATAAGCTGGACTGGCCGTAGCTTGCCGTCCGATGGCAATCTCACGTCCTAATATCGTTACCTCGCTCGCTATCAGCCTTATGCCAAGCCGCGAGCGGCGTCCTCTGCACCCACATCGAATCCCATCTCCTGGGTGGCCTCTAACGGACACTACTCCGCTCGATCTAGCCAGGATCATAGGAAACTCGATAGTTGGGGAAAGAAGTGACAGCGAAAGGGTACGAGACGGGATTGAGCTTTTAGTCATTTCGTACTGCAGCAACCTTTGATGATTTTTTCTTGCCTTTACTTGCGCGTCTCGTTATTATTTTATAAGTAAATACCTGGAGGCGCGGCGAGGTTCTGTATAAAATCGATTCGAGCCTCTGGCAACACTTGCAGCTGCTTCGAAGTACGCGAATCTCAAATTTCCGAAGTAAACCTCTCCAAGGCCCGCGCGTTTCTCTCGGCTCGTTACCACCGCGCTGCTGAGGTGAATCAATATTCAAAGTTGGACAGTTGGTGCTCGTTTCCGGTTGCAGGACTTTTGGGGGGATAGAACACGCCCCGCTAGTTTACTGAACTGCAGAAACAATTGAAAATTCTCGTATACCGCGTAATTTCTATAAGTGGCGCTTTTATGCAAGTGAAATATTATATTCAACCGAATTAGGTGCCGGTCGACGAGCTAGACACGCACCTCACACGCACCAGTATTACAACACGCACTAGTTCTCGACGGTTTTTCATATATATACAATATATATATATTTACCGCGTTGCTCACGTGCGTCTACATTCGTATGTGAGTAATATCCACGCATATAGCAAAACACGGACGAGAAACTACGGAGAAACTAAAGTACTTTTCCGTGTATTTGTGGCTCACCCAGAGCCAACTTTACCGCACCTGTCACGCGGACTGTGGGATGAAGAACCGCATGCGACCTCACCGGCAACCGTTTTATTAAATCGATCCTGGCTATTATTTTTGACATTTCCTATGCCAACCATGCGTGCGACTTATACTGGCATATCCTTGTGTTCGTCGCTGTCCGTGATTCCGGAACTAGTTTACAACGAGCTACCCAAGTCATCGCCCAAGACAGCATGATATACACTCTATTTTCAGCTACCTCTTTTATCTGCGAATTAGATTCGCTGGCAGATTCGCGTGATAATAAGGAGCCATTCTTTACGTCCGTGAAAGCATTTGTTGAAAATATTTTTCTCCTCTTCATTTTACTTAAAATTATCAGATATCTGGATGACACGTGTGAAAAGAACAAGCAGTGAAACATGAACTATTGTAATTAATCCAATAATTTCTGGTGCGTATTTGGATAGACAGACGAGATCCGGGGTTGAAATTATAGTTATAACTTCGACGAACGTATTCAGGCATGACTGAATGCATACTTTAGTAGAATGTACTACACACATAACTGTGGCCACATTCAAAATCTCATATGATTCATATTCCAAATAGAGTTATAAATTTTACGGCAAACGGTTCATTAAATTTTACGGTCAAACTTCACCATCGGGCTGCAGGTATAACAATTGAAGTAATTTCGAGTTGCCCTTCACTCTGCTCTTTGTCAGATTGGTAATGGTTCTCCCCCCGCCTACCATCCGGGGATTGTAAATTTAACTGAAATATTTTATGGCTTGTAAGTCAGATGATTAGTAAAGTAAGGTGGGTGTCGCTCACACTTAACGAAATACAATCGCCCACAAAGTTCGTTGACTGGCGTAAGGCGGTTGAATTTCACACCTCTTTCAAAAATTATCCTGCGGTAAAGAGGTGCCGATTGGTGCCGCATTTTTTTTTTAGCAATCCGCCGGAACTGCGTTGCCACGAAAATTGCCTGCAGATCAAGGGATGCCACAATAACTGACATTCCGTTTCGGACAGCAGGCGAACGGCTAGAAAATTTGAAAAACAATTACTCCCCGTGGCGTGCGGTCGAGGCTGGTCATAGCGCGCGGTTTATTGTTCATTAAAGACGTCCCGGAAAGCGGAACGGTTTTCGGAAACGGAGAATAATCAAAAAACCACAAGCACGTTACGACTTACGAATTCTTCGAGCATGTCGCTTCACACCTGGCACAAAATGGTCAAAACGACGACTGAACTTCGATCGAGATAAAGGCACCAAGATCGGTGAAAACAATAGTAAAGATTATTATGACGCCTGAAGTTGGGACTGTGGCGTGTAATTAACCCTTGTAACCTGCTGGTATAGCGTCTTTTACAATAAAATTTTACTGCAGGTTTGAATGTTAATCTTGACGAACGCATATACATATATAACTAGTGTTAATTGTTCACACGCATCCGCAAGTCCTAGCTGATGCTCGACGGCCTTAGCGTGGTAATTTCTTGATACATCAAAGACCACTTCACACGACGAACATCTGGCCTTTGCAGCCGAGCTATCCCGACGGAAGGCCATAAAAAAAAGTAAAGAATGAGTGGGGTATCGTTACCAAACCAGGAAAAACTCCGGAGCAAAGATCGCCGATAAGCCAGTAAAAAAGTGAAAAGAAATTATTCACACAAAGGATCGCCACATTTGACACGGAATCGTTAAAGCTTTACTGTGACCTCACAATCTTATACTTTATTCCCAACTCTACTGAGTTGGTATCACGATGCACCTTGATATCATAAAAGAGACTGAAAATTTGCCCAAGGGAGATGAACTCATTCTGAAATTAAGGGGTGAACATGATGAAGTTTGCCAGTATCTGGCACAGTGTTTTACGGGTCAACAAACGTCGGAGGCAGACGTCCATGCAGCATCAGCCTACCTCAAAGTTACCTAGAGTTTTCAGGAAAGCCGCAAAGTTACGCAAGCTTATCCCATGCAATAAATCATTGCGCCACCAAAACGACTTGCAATCGATCTCGACGTCCACCTTCCGTTCGTCTGTCTGCCCAGGGTTCCTCCGTTCTTCCACCCTGCACTCAACCCACAGTCGTTCAAACGAATGATGCGTGTGGACCGCCATCAGTAATCCAGATCCACCGGGTGTCACGGAACGTTATTTATCCATGGTGCGGGTCAGGGTGGAGATTGTGCCCGACAGCGAATAGCCTTTGCCAATTCACAACTTATCAGCACGTTTCCTAAAAACATATATGGGTCGACCGTCGCGCCAATATCTCTCAGGCAATCCATAATGTCAGGCAGGTAATTTTTACTTACTCATACTGGTGAACGTCCTGATAATATATCAACTATTACTTTTCTAGCTCATCACTTAGGGACTCGTAAATGCTTCGGAAATCATTTTTTCTACTTTGCACCCTACTGAGTTCTACACACTTATAAAATTCGTATACTGAATCTTCATTATTGCAAAATCTCAGACTATGCGGAAGGCACTATCGGTTCAGAACGATCAATCTCAAATAACTTCTCTAATAGGCTGTAAAATGTTGGTTATTTTCCGAATAGATCAGGTAGGTACATTGCAGGACGTGTTCGATTCCGCAGATGAGTATAAAGTCTGGAACATAGCAGCACGTACGGGATTCAGAATTCGCGAATATTTGGTAGCACTTCTCAGATCTGAAACATGGTTCGATACGTTAAATTAACTGAACAATAATGTACAGTTGATCGGTTGAAGATCGTTCAATGTTAGAATATTGGATGATCATTAAATTTCGATAGCAAAAATCTGAACAATTCCAAACCCTGCACGATTCAAAACTTGAGTCTTGAGGACACGGCGACGATTTTGCCTGCAGCTTTAGTTTTGTGGTATCTGTAAAATTATATGCCTGTGCATATTATTCGGCATGCGATTGAGAGAATATTTCATATTCGTTATTCCTGTCCAATATTTTGATATATTTTTCGCCTTCGTGACGGACGTTGCGATGGAAACCTGTCTAGAATTGTCGTTTCAATTTTCACGGACTAAGGGGCAGCCAATACCACACGCACCATTAGTATTTCTATAATACAACTTTCGGGGTCACGGCCTAATCGATCCGCCGAAGGTTACCAAAGACCGTCGAGACGGTTTTACGTCTATATAGGTATACCTATATCATCCATCCAGATATAAATTCCATTACAGGTGCCCCGTGTAGGCGAATCGAGTAATTGAAATGCAGCGTTGACGATAAATAGAGTTGCGGATTGTCGAACGAATATATTTCTCCAGAGTGATTCGCTTCAACTATTCGCGTCCCACGTACATAATTCGATTACCAAGCTGAGCGACCCAACGCTCAACCTCTATAGAAAATAAATAAGTATGAATACGAACCGGCGGATAGTATGAACTTTTATTTTATCATCAAGAAGGTAGAAAACTGGGTAAATTTGAGCAATGACGGCCATTTCGAATAGTTCCTCACCACAGCTTGGAAATAGTTTGATAAATAGACCCAGAGAGGTACAAGGGTGTTTTTATCACTACCACGTCGCCGAAGAGCTTTCAATGGGCGAAGAGCTTTCGAAATTCATTCGAGCTCTGTGAATAATAGTAATAGAGTGACGATTGAGACGGATACGTGTCATGTGGTTGTTTTTATAGCCAAGAAGTGAAAAAAAAAAAATGTTTAGTGTAAGTTTGTGTTTCAACGTATGTTTTTAAGCGGGGATGCAGGCTTGTGACAACCAAAGTGACAAACCACGTGTAAAACGATGTGTATCGACAGTATCCGTATGCGCGTTCTCGCCGGCTTCTACATCGCAAGTAATTCATTTCCAAGGCACGCGTTGCTTTTCACTCTCCAAGAATCGGCTCGGATGGAAATAAATGGCCTCGCATCGAACAGCTATCATGGCCAGAATTCCTAGCACGAGCATGTAGAGCCTGGTAACAATGTCGTAGTCGTCCTCGTCCTCGCCGAGGTTCGGAAAGCGAATAAAGAGAAGAAGAGAGAGGAAGAGAAAAGAAGAGAAGAGAAGTGAAGAGGAGTAAAGGGGAGTGAAGGGGAGAAACGGGATACTAGGAGGATTGATTCTGTAACCCCCTTACGGACGATGGGTGGTAGGATGAGTTCGACGGGGTGAGTGGGTGGCAGGAAGCGGGAAGCGGGAGGAAGTTCCCTTTCCAACGAACACAACCAGAACCAGCAGCAACCCTCCAGGAAAGGAATTCGATCACGCGCTTACAAACGAGCGGTTTTATCATGGACGGTTCGGAGGGAGGCATTCCGTTCGATCACTTTCGCTTTAACGCTTCAGGCTCCCAACACTCGCTCTTCGAAAGTGTGTTCTGCCTGGTACGATACGTGCTGGATGCGTGAGGTTATACTGGAACAGCAAGTGTGTGCGAAAGAACGAACGAACGAACGAACCAACGAACGAATGAATTCCAGACAACGCAGGGCGTCCTGCAGCCAAAATCTACGAAAGGGGACGTTTTCATTCGCGGACACGATCCAGCTAGTCACCAAGCGTAGGCGTATTTAGGCGAAGGTGCCGGATATTAAAAGGAATCGTTCGAGTCCGGTGGACCGAAAATATGCGGCTTTATACTCGCCGTGACAAATTTTCACACCTATAGTATAACGTTCGCTCGTTCGGACCTGGCTATGGCTTTAAAGGAAAAGTAATATATCAACGGAAGTTACCGTCGAAGTTGAATATTGGATTTTGTCACAATTTACCTAACTTTTTTCTTCTTCATATTTCACATGACATTTTTAAATGTTGAACATTCGGAGCTTCGCAATGCACATGACCATCTAGAATAGTATATAACATGTCTTATATTCAGCGAGAAATCATTTTGAAAAGTATAATGATCTCTTGATCCTTCAGCCCAACTTGTATCATTTCGATTATTTCAATGGTAATCCGTCTCTAAATCTTTTCCCTAAAGCTCGACCAGTCGTGATTAGAGAAGTAGTTTTCCCGTTATCGCGATAACGCTGCAGAAAAAGGTTCCACTTCCTTTCTGACCCGTTCTCCTGCACGGATCGAGCCGATAACGCTCTATTCAATCCCAGGAGAATTCGGATCATTAATTTTTTTTTTTTTTTTTTTTTTCTTTTTCGCTATCTAATAAACGCAATTATTTGAATTGCTCCAATTTATCCAAGAAATATACGTATATAATATAGAAGAGAGTATATATACACGTTAAACCGTTGAACTACATGGTTATGTATACTGCTAGTTTATTCGACCTTTTGACTTTATAATAAATAATTAGGTTATACGCCTGTACAATTACACGTCTCGTTCGATGGCTGATCGCTATCGAGAGAGCCTATTTATATAGATTTTTTTTACTAAACGGTAAAGACTAGCTTGCCGACGTTGGCTGGTTGATAGTTAGTCGTTACTGTAGTGTAAGAGGAACTACCGCCGAGAGGAGAAGCCACCAGAGTTACCGGAGCTGCTTCCAATTTCAGTGGAGAAACGAACTCCAATTTTTGTAGTGGATTATAGGCGTAGATGGGACCGACATTTTGTGCCTGGATCTTGGCCAAGTAACGCATGGCAGCAGCATCCTCACGACTGACGTATTGCACACGTTGCAGACGTCCGTCAGGCAATGCAACGTAATATTCGCCTTGCTGTTCCTCTTGTCCACTGCCCTCTTCGTCAAGCTCGTTTCCAGAGTCAACCGCCTGAGCGACAATGGAGCAAATTAATCGTCGATGATTGCCAAATGAGAGAACAAAAAAAAATAAAAATAAATAAATAAAAAACTTGTTCTAGGACAATTTTTTGTTTTTGTTTTTGTTTTTGTATTCCAATTTTCTTCTTTGACGTGTGGTTAATTAAACGCGTGTCAAATTTGTCCTCTACGTGTGCGAATTCGAATCCCTTTGATAGTAGTGCGTACCAACGCAGCTGTGATAATTGGCAATTTATTTTGATCTTTGCGCCCCCAGAGTGGTCAAACGGGTTTACGAACGACAACAAATTGGCAAGCTCGGTGAATTTCATACGTGCTAACGTATCTGATATGATATTTCTCAGAAACTCAACCCAAAATGGCTTCATTAGCTATTTTATATGAAACGACAACCCGTATAGGCATTTCAAAAGCTCACTTTCAACCGTACGATTCATTCAAATACTGCAAAAGTACCGTCACAGATTTACGCAAATAAGTTCCGAAGCTTTTCATCCTCAACAAGGCTCAAACTTGACTTAGCTCCCTCGAACAGCATATCCATTATAAAATCTCCATAGTTACGATTATCCAAAAGCTCGTCAATCGGATGACACGGATCAAATTGAATAAAGACCTATGAATCTTTTGATTGATTCTAAAGATCTCATCGATTCAAAATCCACCATTCCGTTCATCGTCATCAATAATCACTATAAAACAATTCCACTGTTCTCAGGCTTACCGGAGTAGGAGTAGTGGTCGGTTCTTCAGGAATGACAGTCGTAGTGGGTGTCTCCGTGGTTGTTGGAGGTGGTCCGTATGCGTTTGGCGGCTCAGGTGCACCGTAAGCATCGCTTACCTGGCGCTGAGGTAGCTCGAAAGCTGGGCCCGCGGGCTTCCATCCTGATGGAGGGTAAGGTGCGTCAGCTGGTGCTGGAGTCGTTTCTTCTTGTTGGCGGGCGAAGAATTGACGCTGGCTACGATACCGCGGCGGTTCAGCCGTCACTAGGGTAGCAACCATGGCAAGGGTAGCGATACAGGCGAAGGTCTAGAATCCAAAAAAAAGAAATTTCAGCCAACATCACGGACGGATTGTTCGTGAAGATGATCGTAATGAAAGTTATTAACATTGGGTATACAGGTATCTGGAAATAGCGAAGGATCAGGAGAAAAATGAAGGACTTTTCAGAATATTAACGACTTTATTCTACTGCAGCAGCTGCGACATTGAAGTGAAAGAAAAAATAACCATTGCGAAATTCGCCGTCTCGTATCGACGATGGAGTTTAATTCACGATATGTATTTAGTTTTTCATGAATGTATACCCGAGGCAGAAAAGATTAACCGATAATGAATAGCGCGAATAAAATCGTAGTGCAAACGGTATTCGCAATAGCGAAAGTCAACGCCTTTCATTATATAGCTGAAGAGTCAACATTTAGCATCCGGGGATGAATGGAACGCTGCTTTCTTACTATGTGTGCTAACGTTTCAGCTAATATGCACTCTAAGAATTTCCGTGAAGAGTAAAGCAAATATTATCCAGAGATTGGAGTGTGCTTCGAGTGTGGATAAATCTGTTTGAGTTTACGTTCAGAAGAATTTATATTGTCCAACACAAATAACACACTGGCACGGTGCGGTGATACTGGTATTCTCCTTCTTTCAAATCACGTACAAAAAATTACAAACACCATATGCCTCTCTTTGTCTCAACTCGGGTTTAGATTAATCGCGAACTTTGATTGATTCGATCCAAAAATCTCTTCACCATGTTACTGATACTAAAAGATTTAATTTTTTAAATCGGTTATTTCACTGGCTGATGTATCAAGAAATTAATTCATCAGAGCGTGTAAAGCACAATGAATTGAAGAGTGCGTTAGCCTGTTTTGTGTTGGTAATTTACCTTCATGTTGATTCGGTAGCTGTTTGTAGCCGCTGGGTTGGGATACAAGTAGGTACTCGAAGTTTGAGTAAACTGATACCTCCCTCAGAAGCACCCAGAGTTTTTATACTCCTACGCCGACGTTTGAACGTGCCATACGAATGCCAATGGGTTCTTCGGTGTCCTAAACCGAATGCTTATTAAACCCAGTGACATTGGCCTCCTAAAATCAAACGCGGTATGGCAAGAGCTGTGGTAATCGTTGATTCGTGTATTATCGCTCTGACGACACGCGTCGCACAGTGATCACTATAAGCACGTAGCAATTTTAGACATTCATCTTGTAACAAATTCCATTTCTCTTCATTCTGCATATCGATATATCAAACCGCAAAGTTTAACCGCAATCTTGAATCTAATATTGCCAGCGATATCTCAGCGTTAACGTACGAGTAATGCTGCCCTTACATAGCAAGATTACGCGTCTGTATAAAGCCCAGGGTTAATTCCACTGCATTAATATCCTACTCGAGTAGATACACCGTCCTCATTTTGTTGTTCATGAAACTATTATTCATCGGCTTTACTTTATTGATGCCTCGATACTATACTCTGCTTTGTTCAGCCTCATTGACCTAATAAATAATATGCAGCGGGAAAGAGCTTCATCCATGACGACGTGAAAATGGCGAACGTTATGTTTGAACATATTCCACAATCCATGGATTGCCAATTTAATTATATAATCTCATTCCCAGAAAAAAAAGTCACTGGACAGAGATTGAAATTTCTGCAAAAAAGTGGAAACAAACCCGTAACTCGTATATAGATGGAAATGATAAACGCTGTTCAACATACCAATGATTTGGGGTGAGTATTTGTTCGTATGACAAAATTACCTTCCGTATCGGTCGAAGAGAGTCCCGACCTCGACACGGTTGAAATATGTTAATTTAGCACGATGCTTATTAGCGCAACTAAGTGGCATTGTCATTGGATTGGACATTGATTGGATCGGGTTCACCAGAGCCCAAAATGCTAGGCGCGCACGGGTTTCCTACGGGCTACGAGCGTGCGTGCCCGTCTGTCAGACCGGAGCCCACGCACAAGGCTGAACGTGCGACGCATACGTAGTCTATACTTGCCATTCGGTTTGTTACACAGATATCCTAACGATATCCTCCCCCACAGCGTTTTATCTCGCTCACTCTATCCCTCGGTATCCCACTTGCACCTATCTCTTCGTATTCTAGGTTCATATCTATTTCCTTGTGTCTCTATCAATCTACATGTGCCTTTGTACGTTGATAATCCTGATGACAGGCCATCTGACGAAGAGTCGGATGCACCATTCGTGCGTATACATATATATATATATATATGTATATGCAAGTGTAATTAAATTCGTAACTATATAATTACTATTATCGCGTAATGGACTGCCCGTGGCTATTGTCACTGATATAATTAATTAACGGCAAAAGCATTTCTGTGTCTGATATGGGTAACTGTGAAATGTTATAGGTACGATAGGGAAAAACTTCTAGCCTTCGTCTATAGTTCGCCTCGCAACAATAGTTTATTATTTACACAGCTTTGAACAGCACGTTTGAGGCATTCAGAGAAATTCTCGCGCAACATTCCTCGAAACAGGTTCACTACCCGTTAATTATATTTACAGTCTACACACCATTTGAATACAAAGTGATCGTTTGGAGTCCTTGAACCCATGTTCTACATTTCTTAAGAAT
This sequence comes from Ametastegia equiseti, assembly GCA_963989295.1. Lineage (NCBI taxonomy): Eukaryota > Metazoa > Arthropoda > Insecta > Hymenoptera > Tenthredinidae > Ametastegia > Ametastegia equiseti. Next base: position 11,862,605 of record OZ022389.1, on the reverse strand, counting down.
CGCAAAATCAGTCAATGAAATTGAAAGGAGGAGGGATGGTGGGCAAGTGGGGATAAAAATGGAAGGGGAATCAGAGGAGGGCGTATTTATATAGGATACGACGTTGTTTAATCTTTTCTTTCAATAATCGGACTCGGGAAAACACGCACGAATTTACCTCGAAATCCGAAATCACGGGATTAGCGGTCCCATTGATTTTGACGATTTCGTAGGACGTCACGTAACCTGAGCTTGTATATTCCCCGCTCTAAGAAAAAAAAACTAATTCAAATAATTCGAACGAAACGTCGCGTGATAAGAAAGCGCAGCGGCCACACGCAGAACAACAGAAATCGTGTCGATGGATATTTTCCTTGTGCTCCATATTCGTGTACCCTATGATGGATCTACGGAGACATGTTTCGTGTTTTCCAAACGATTTTTTGCCAATTTTTCATCCGACTTTCTTCCTTCATCTTTATTTTTTTCATTTTTACACGGGTATGCTAATAGCGTCCCGGGCGTTGAAACATCAAAGTAACAAACATCTTGCTCGCGATACTGCTTCTAAATAATAAATCTCTGTATCACATATTTATGTACTTACCAACTTATTTGTAACCGTATAATCCCCGAAGTACCATTCCCAAGAGTAAATTGCCTGTAGTAACGCTGAGCAGGTGCTTACGGTACAAAATAGTCAGTTGATCTCGGTAACGTCTTCTTCGTCTCCGGCAATTTCGTTTTTCTCTACTTATTTTAATTTTTTTTTTTTTTTTTCTCTCAGCCATTCGATAGATGCAGGCAAACCAGACCAGCTCAACTTTGCAGCGAAAGGAGTCGAAGATCGGTGTATATCGAAGAAACGATTGTAATCGGCCTCGTGGGATTCCTGGAGTCTTTCTTCGCCCCCATAGCCCGCAGCCACGGGTAGGTGCTTGGATCATAAAATAGTTTCATTGTTCCATCAAGGGTGTCATGCCGGTGCAGGGGCTTTCGACTCCTATTTCATCGAAGATCGATAAGTATCTAAGCTTTGCGGTGTGTATAGTCGCATGCCAACATATCACTCTGATGTTAGGGATAAGCGTCGTCTATATGGTAGTTGTTTTGCAAACCTCATATATAACGCCTTGATCTTACCATAGTGCAAGTGAGTTGTCAAGAAGCTAGTAAGTTTGTTACCTACGTATCTTATACGTATCTTATACGTAGGTATATAGTGCGAAGAAAAGCGATTCTTGCACAGCACCTGGGGAATTCATGATACGTGCAAGACTGGTGCACCTTGATGTTTTATATCTTCTACACCCCACGGGCTTTTCTAGCCTTGCAACTTTTATCAACACTGTAACATCTGACAAATGTGTACCGCAAACGAAAAGTCGATGTGATTATTTTCATCCCCTGTACCTCGTGCAAAGCACATTGGAACTAAAATACATGATTACAGGGTAGAGTGTTATGGCTGGTTGATAACGATCAATAACTTTCGTAAACTGTACTGGAACTCTACAGAGTCCCAAAGTCCATTAGTATGGACTAGAGGACTGGGAGGGTTGCTAAGCAGATCAGTTGATGCCGGGGTGGGTATACGCGTCGTGGTAAAAAGACAGAGATCAGTGCTGGGAAACGATGGAGGACAAAGGACACCGCGAGAAGGGGACAATGCGAATAAAGTGTATTCGAAAGTGTCGCGGCGTGTAAGCTGCTGATTGATTTCGCTTGTCGAAGAACCGTGACATGGACAATGCTACGTTAAGCCTATAGACATTATATATACGCCAGCCATTGCAGTTGTGCTTTTATTCACGAGCCTCCGGCGTTTTATAACTAATCCTGTCAAAGTTTGTCTGCAGGTCCAATAAAACCCATACTCGGATTTCAATCCCTAACCAACCAATAAGTTATGGGTCTCTGATACCCCAGCCGGAAAAATGTCTGCAAATTGCATCACGGTAGGTTTGAACTTCGCACTACCCAATTAAACCTGGCTGACAATGAGTTTTATTTTCTCTTTTTCCATCCCCTGAAACCCGCAGTTGATCAAATCGACAAAAAACCCAGTCTGAAAAAAAAGTCCATCTATTTTTTTGAGATGTGAACATGAAAATCGTGAAAATGAGAAACTACATGCTGTTCAAAGCAAGTCAACAAAAAACTTGTTGCCAGACGAGACTTTCTTTCCAAAGGTTTCTTGCTAAATTGTATGAAATAGACTAATTAGGCCTAATTACAAGACAGAACCAAACAAGTCTCAAGTCACGAGGCTGCAACACTGACACATGGACCTCTATCAATGAGCTCGTACCACACTGCCAAGGTCATATCCATGTGTGCACATATGGCATGAGTTGACAGCGGCTGGCGCAGTAGGCGAGGCAGTAGCAGTGTGTGGCGTGCTCACACGTGGTGACGGTCCTCTGAATTAGAGACGCCAATCAGTCTGACTTATGGGCATTGCGGTAGAAATTAGCTCAAAGGAGGCAGCAGGCTTTGATATCGGAGTCGTTGTGGGTGGCGCCGGTACCGATTAGTCGCCGATGTCATCAGGCACCGCGACGGTAACGGTGACGGCAAAACTGAAGGCGACGCCAAATTCGAGCTTTGCAGAGTCTGTACCTCTAATGATATTTCGGTATCGTTGCCCTCATTATTATTACTCCCGTATAGCTGTAGCTCAAAATCTTTGAAATCACACTTCGCTATAAGAGATCACCAGACTCTATGCTACAAAACTCGGGTAATTGCTCCACGTTGATCGATGTCTTGCTATTACGGGATTCTTCTGACATTCAGAATCTGGCGCGTTAACCAAATAAGAGTTAATTGGACCGCGGTGAAAACAGTTCTAGATAATTAAAGTCTTTGTGTTGAAGCGAGCTGGTAGTTTCTCCGGTTTTGTTCGTTACAAGCCATTCACCTTTGACGCGCCTGGAACCCTGAATATCTCTAAGTAGTTTAAAAAGCAACGTATTCTCAGAAACATCACGGATGCCGAATGAAATTACAGCAATATTCGTGCTATCTTCTCTGAGTATTGAAGAATCCGGCTTCATTTAAAAAAAAAAAAAGAAAAAAATTCAACAATTGGTCAGAAATTTCATCCTCTATAAAAGGTCAAAGTCGTTTCATACTTCTATCCGCTTCCGTAATTCATCCTTTGACTACTTGAACATGAGCTAAAAAAACACTAAAATGAAAACTTCCTTCTACGGAACAAATGATCCGATGATACGACTTCGAGTACATTTGCTAAAAACTACATAAAATTAGCTGAAATTAATTTTTCTGACCACACATTGATGACTCGGATATTTTTCGATCGATTTATGGGATCGTATTATAGCTCCAGTTTTTATACTCGCTGTCGCAATAAAAATCCAAAAATATTGGTATGCTATCATTTCAGATGAGTAACGTCTGTAAAAATTATTTTCTAGACGCCCCGGGTTGGGCTGCCCTTTAAATTATTCTGGAATAAATTTTGGAAAAACGAAGGTCGGCCAGCTATAGCCGCCTGAAACGAGATGAACGAACGTCTGGATCCTGGGTCTATTTGTGTCGATAAATAAGAGGAAGGGTTCCCCGCACGCAATACACTTCTCCAAAGAGTAATCTCCCATGGGGCTGAAGGGGGATTGGGGGACTGGGTTGACCGCACCGATTCGACTGTTTGTATTAACTTGGGAGTGTTGCTCGATATATATTTCAATATAAAACACAATATAAAAAGGGTGGGGTTCAACCCCCCGTGGTGCCCGCCGCCATGACGCTAGTGCCCGCTGAGCGGCGACTCCTGGGGCCTCAGCTATGCCTCGGAGAAGCTATCCTTGGCAGAGTTATCACTTCCTCCCTTTGCCAATCCGGCTGGTCTTTTGCTTTTCGTCTTTCGTCGCCCGGGTTCCAAATCCCAACTCTTTCGATCTTTTGGAGCCACCCGGCCCCCCCTAGACTTCGAATCCACCTCCATGGCCCTCGACTTTGGGATAGTTTTTTGCACGATCGCAGGTTTCTTCAGAGAACGTTGAACGCCCGCTGGGAGATGCTGCGTCTGCGTCTCCGGCGATATTAAATTTGATAATCACTTTTTCCCCGATGCTGTATCACCAATGCCTGACCCTTCGTCATTTTTGCGATTGTTCTTGAAGCGCACGTGCGAATTATACGAATTCCCTTTTTCCCCCTTCCTGTCATACCTACGCGAAGGCGGATATTATAAAGACAACGGGGGGAGATATATTGAAACTTATTCAAGTGGCTAACTGTCATCCAAATTTATAACTCCTAAGAAAAATAATTTATATGATCGTCAACTTAAGGTTGTGCTGCAGACAATGCCGCGCAGCCTCCCGCTTCGAAATTGCTGGACAAGTATAAACGCGCGGCGAGTCGCCAGTCTCTTCATTTTTCTAAACCTATTTCATTTCCAAGCTATCATCGCTGCGCCCACATTTAAGCACTCCCCATGTACCTTGATACGGTGTAAGCGGGTGAATCCAGTGTTCTCCTAAGGTATTATAAATGCGTTCAGCCCGCGCATAAATTAACGCTCCTCCACCAACCGCGCAGTTGAGCTTGGAATTCTGGATCGCCTTGGTGTAGGCGGACCACGAGGAGGTCAGAGAGGGTGGCGTGACTTATTCACGGGAAAAGATGCCATGCGTCATTAGAAGTGGAGTACATCACTTACGGAGCTTTCGGCGGGTCCGTAGAATCGCGGGCGGTCCTCACCCGGCTCCACATCTGCCCACACCGTGACTTCGGTGGCGTTCTCGATGCTGAAGTGTATATATACCTACTTGAGCTGAGACCAAGATATTTTAATTCCAGGCATCAAAGACTGGAGCCTCGAGACGCGAGAGCCCCCCCAAAAAAATAAATCTTTAAAGAAGACGGCGAAGAGAAGGAAAAATTATTTGTGACCTCGCATGTGTTGATCGGCCATTTTGTAAATTTTCGTTATTTTGTATGTATAGGGATGATTTCTTCGGTTGCGAGAAGTAGGTACCGTCATTCGTTACCACGACGTTTAATATTTGATTAAATCGTGTCATCGGGGACATTCGAAGTCATACAACCGCAGTCTTCGTATACTCCGTGACACTTTGTGTGTTCCGGTAAGACTCGAGGCTTCGTAAATGAATCGGAATTCCTGAGAGAACTTGTCACGCATCTAATTCCTTGAAAATTCATTCAAATCGTGCAGAAGAGAGAACTTGGGAAAATATATCAGACTCGTGAGTTTTAAACTCCAATATCCAGTTGGAGGTGCGGGAATTATTTTAATTTCAAATATATTTCCGATCCTCTCCCCCAAGCCGGGACACTTTTCAGGGTGAATCGATCGCTAATCAACTTATTTAAAAACAATTTCCTGCAACCCGGAGAGAGTCGATGTGACACAAGGAGATAAAAAGATCGGTTGCCTTGGCTATAACCCCATGTTCGTAGATACGGAGGAACAGGATCCTTCATGGGACATCTAAGCGGTTGTTAAAACTGAAATGTTTTTGTACCCCCTCACAAAGTGATAAAAAAATACGACGAGATAAATATCCGTGGGGGGGCCTCGGAGGGGGGCCTTTGTCAGGCGGGTAAACTCTCGAAACGTATATTATGTACTTCAAGAACAGGCCGTTCCAAAGCCATTGCAGTATATAACTGAATTTTACATACCATCGGAGTTTCTCGACCGAAACATTGTGTGGGATCTACTTCGACTGGATTTCACCGTCCTTCAGCGACACATCGCGTTTCGTATTCCAAGATATATCGTGCTTCTAGTAATTTTCAAAGTAAACATAAAGCCGGAATTACCCGGCATCGATCTTAAGCAAATTAAACATTTAGCACGCACGCTTCCAGGTAGCTCCTTCCTGCAGTTTGCGCTGCCTCACCAAGCAAACAGACTAAAATTTTTGCGGTAAACGTTAGCGATGACTATTCCCCTGTTTACACACAGCCATATCTGGCATACCGTGAGAACATCACTACGCTTTTCAAAATCGTTTGAGATTTGCGATTCAAAAATTCACGATATTGTGCACAAAGAGCCCGGTAATTGTATTGGAATCAATATGCAACAGTTCAATATTTTATACTTGGGTTTTAATAGAAAAATATCATTACGAATTTTTATTGACTATCTCTGGAAATCTATACGTTTCTGTTAGACTGACAAAATTTTCTGAAAATTCGAAACACATACTCAATTTGAGATTTCCTTACCACGTTATTGAAAATTACGTCATTTGTGAAGGACGTAATTGTGATACTCCGAAATTGAATTCATCTGAATGTGCAATTCCATAATTGGCTTGAAATTCCAATCGAATGATCTATCCAATTTACAATCTTTGGTATGCAATTTCTCAATGTGACTGAATTTTTAAACACCTGAATACTTCAAGTCCATAGTGCAATACACATATTTAAGGTAAACAATTCGTATAGTTTTATTAATTGAAATCAGAAATCGTTTATACTGTAGTATGAGGTCATAGCGTCCCAATTACTGAAAATTGAAGACCAAGTTATTGACACTGATATACTCTCTCAAATTACAAGTTGATCATAAGAATTCTGATTGTTTCCGTTACACAAATCAGTTGCTAGACATTCAGAGAACACGAATTACATTTTTGATAATATGAGTGTTCGAGAATAAGGAATCATTGAAGAATATCAATGATCAGGACATCGCAGTCGGCAATTAAGTTGTTTACCTCATCAAGAAAACTTGGAGGTATACTCCAAGAAACGGCAACAGCTTAAATAAGCATTGCCGATGATCATGAATCGTAAAGAGTTTCCATAGACCTGATATTTGTCCTCGTATTCGCGCGATGCACAGATCGCTCTCGATGCTCTACGAGGACAGTTTTACATTCAAATTTAAAACTAGGAAGTATGCTAATGAACGCGTGGGTGCTAAGCTAAGCAGTGACCGCCGCTGGGGTTGCTTGAGTGCTGAGCCTATGTAGCACACCAAGGTAGGTATATGGGACTCGGTATAGCCGATATACCAACACGAATACATACTTACAATAATCTCTTAAACACCAGGATTAGTGTCTATGTTATGTGCACGGAGCATACAAACGCATGACGCGCCTACGTGGCTACAAGAACCGAATAAGCCAGAGCGAAGAACCAAGTGGCTCGACGCGTTGATGTTCCGCTTGCCAAGGTATATTTTACCGTTGACGCCAAGCTTTGCCGCGGGGTCCAACGCTTAGTCGTTTATAAAACGTCGATACTTGCTTTAGGACCCATTGGAACGTGTTCTATATCCTCTTTCTATCTGTCCTTTCGAAAGTATTAACTTGGCTCCACTTCCAAAATCCTTCTTTTTCGTTCACCAAGATATGCGTAGACATGTAGGACAACGTCGGATAGAGAGATATTCCCACACCTAGCTGTGTATGCTGTTCTCTGATTTTTCGGAATTTCAGTTTCTCCTCGGTTATTCAACAGCGAGAAAGAAAAGATCTTTCGAAGACGTTTTAGCTTGAATTGCCGGACATTGACCAACGGTAGGTAATAATCAAAGACGAATGTCATATTCTCGATATGAAAGCTCATCAATCCGCGTAGTATCACTTCTTCGAAACAGGCTTTTATATTCCATAAGAACTATCGTTGAAGGAATTGTGATGAGAGGCGCGACTTCTTAAGAACAGGAAACGACTTGGCGTTCAAATGCCCTTTAGGCGGTACACGGGCATATATATATATATTCAAGTATGTGGCATTCGGTACTTGGTGGTTATTTTTTCTACTTAGTTCAAGGGTTATAATAAATGAGCGACGGTTCCTTTGTAATTCACGTTTCAACAGGAAGACACATACGCGTGCATCCTCTCTATATACCGGCTTAGTAATCCGGCGTATGTGGCGCATGTGTGATAATGTGAGCATTATGTATGCAGGGCAGCAATACACAATGGGAGGCGTTTAAAGCATCTTAAGCTCCGAGGGCCTATGCCAAGGCCCACCGAGGGCCCTCACGTACCATAGGGATCGGTAATACAGATATATATACACGCGTTTCACGCATACGACAAATACCTACGACGGTATAGGACACGGGTAACTTCGTGAATGCCGAGGTTACTGATTAACTTGCGCGAGCAAATGGCCATTCATAATTTAAGAAAAGTTAAAGACCTGTTATCTCTCGACGTTACCCGTTAGAAACGCTGGTATTTACATTCGGCTAAAGTTCCACAACGATCCCGAGATCGTTTTAATGTATAACGTTGGAGTACTTCGTTGCCCAGTTCACGTCTGAGCTGATTACATCAATCGAAATAAGATTTTTAAGAACTTAATCTATGCTGTGCGGTGCAGAAAAACCAGTTAGAGATTGCCGCCCCGTTCCGTTGTCAAAAGATTTTGTCGAAACAGTTGCTAAAATTTTTCTTTACTTTTTTCATAAGAGTTTCTACACGACTTGTATACGGAATGTTGATCTGACTTGGCCTCTCAAGTCTTGAGGTATATATTCATGAGAGATACCTGCAAAAGATATTTACAGAGCACAGCCTTTACAAATGTGGCTTTACTTTTGCTTGGGGTTAGTTCAATCTAACAGCCGTGATTACGTCATGGGCAAAGATCCTTCCTTTAGCCTTTACCCTGTTTTCGTCCTGTGACCACTTCCTCCACCGATCAACAGATCGCCTTCCGGCTTAACTTCGCCACAATCTTATCTGAAATGGCTCGATGTTGTTTACCAGTCCCTAATGTCACATTGTTGGTAGATTTATGAATGGTGAAAACTGAAAAGCAATTTACCTTTGCTACCCATGTACGAGTAGGGCATATATGTATATAGATAAAGTTCAGCCTTGACTCAATATTATTTTTACCCATGGATCATGTAAGCCGTCCATAATACGCGAAGCAAAAAAATGCGGAGAATTTAAATTGAAATGCCTTGGTACAAGCGTTCAAAGCATTCACTCAGCTATGCCACTTTTCTCAGCCGCTTGTATTATATGTATAGCCGCGTATAGCAGTTCAATAAAGTCATGAAAAAAGTAACAGCGATGAAAAAGATAAAGCCGTAAAATGATTATTAATTATATACTGCATCGTAAAATTGAGTCAATTGCTTGTCGTTATATTGCGACATTTAAACGAAAGTGCCTGCATATTTACAGCATTAAATATAACAGCTTGAACATCAGTTTTCAAAGAGATTATTATATTGTCATAACGCCAAACCGATACCCACCGAACGGTAAAACATCACCGTAATTATAAACCAATGCTATCGGCGTCGTATTAAAGTGAGAAACAGTCGTTTAGACTCTCGAGACCCTCGGGACGTGGGCTTCGTGGGGCCTAAGCGGCGCCTCACAGCGCGCATCCAAATGTTAACGGAAATGGAAATTGGGCCCGTTTGGTAGGTGGATCGAACCTCCTAGCCACGGTTTGTGACTTGTTTCAGAATGATCGTGAGCTTGCTCATGTAAAACCATGGGTAATAGTCGCGTGTGTAGGCCGTAAGATGAGCCCGTCTGGGACCAAGCCACGTGCCCAGTACCAGCGTGTAAGTCTCCGACTGAAGACGCTGAAGAAATGAATTAAGAATATACTTGAGCGAGTGCGTGTATGCAAGCTCAAGTACCAATCTGGTTATGGAAGCTTCATCATTTGGATGTGGATAGCAAAGCATCATCGAGCCCCAGCCAAATAATGAATTTTTAAAAGGGTAAAACTATATTGTCTCACTAATGCGACATCTTCGTATGAGCGATGATATACATATATGCGACCTTCTTGTCTCATCAAAACTAAAAGACTTTGCAATTTCTTTGCTTTTATTTTGAAAAAAAATGTGCAAAGTTAAAGTCAGAAAGTCGTATCGAGTAGAACTTTTTGATTTCGTTTTCACTTTGACCGCCACTTCACAAATAGTTGTTTTCTTATGAATGACGTGATTGTTGAAATTCTTTTAATCCATGGCCACTTACACGCGTTGCCAAAATTGGGATGACAAAATGCATTAAAACGCACTATTCAAGGATCACAAAATTGAAATTCAATGAAAGAAATGGATACCTAGACTTCTTCAAAGATCTGAGAAACTTGCAAGGTAGGTACGCATGTTGCCTTGCTCATCTATTATCCGTGTGATAAGTAGGAAAAGTTGGATGGAGTAGTTTTCTACAGCTGATATTCCTTATTCAGATTGAAATTTCCATCGATGTTCGTATTATATTTCCCCGAGCGTGACAAAAGTTTCGACTAATGAAAAGGTGGCAACTTGTTACGGTATAATAAATCAATAAATTGCGACAGCCTTGAAGCTAATTTTATAACCTACGGTTCTGATTTTCCTTCGTTAATTATAAGTCTTTGGTCGATGGCAGCTACGGTTTATTAATAATACCGAATGGTAGAGTCGACAAAATAATATCGACGAAATGTAAAGTCAGCTACTCAATTACCTTGTTGATATTGGCACCCCAATTAGTTACCGGAACTCCCTCCCTCCCCCCAACAAAAAATAAAAATAACTCTACGTTTTGGTTTTTACAACTCGAGTCAAATTTCCAGAATTTCAACTGAAATTACTCACTGTGTATATCCGAAACAGTCCAACGATGACAGGGGTCAGATAATTAAACATTAATCAAAATCGTACGTACAATACTTCGAATATATTTGAAAATAGGGTTGTTATTGTCTCGTATGTATGAGTATGTACCATGTATATGTTGTTATCGTTGAAAGTACGAAGACGGTAATCATCGGGACAATGTGAAGCGTATCAAGAGACTTGGTTTGTAAATACGATTCACGGAATAGTGTGAATGGTATACGTGGAACATGAAGGAATTTAGATTTGAAGAAAAATGAAATGAATGTGCGTGAAAGCTGCCATATCTCCTTCCGATCAATCAACCTTTATTTTCAGAGACAGATGATCGAAAAACAAAGCCATACGGAAATACATCTACAGTTCTTTCTCGAATCTGTCGATTCAACGGCGTTAGGACATTGATGTACAGACCCGTGGAGATGGATGTAATGTGGCAGAGAACGTGATCGCGATATGTATTTTTTATCAACAAACGTAAATACCTTCGCACGCGATAGGCTCCAAGCTATTTGCAAAAAATAAAGGTAACGGTGCTAATAAAAACGTCAATCTAAGTTTTGACGTAGCATCTAGAGAATGATGGAGTCACAGTTCCATCGGTATGGGGGCTTCTCTTCTAGTATTTGTAGAAACGAAATGGTATCGCTCTATCTCATAAGTAATTGGAAAGTCGGAAGAACCGACGATAGGGTTCTAATTGGAAACATGTGATCGAAATTTTCCTCCACTATCTGGAGGCTGTTTTTCTCTATCGCTCCAAATGCAGTTAACTGATAGATACTTGATCGAAATATGAATGTCATAGGTCACAATTAGCTTTCAGAGAACTTGGAGACTATGGTTAATTATTGCGGTAAATACGTGCTGCTATCTACCCCAAAAGATATTTTCCATTTGCCGAGTAATTATCCAATTAAGCAAGAACCGACTGAACTCTAAGCTCGTAAATAACCGCGACTCCTGTCACGCCTGCACATCTGTCGCCACAATTAATTGCCTCCTCGAACATTATAATTTGTACCTAATTTTCGATCATACGAATGACCCTCTGCGATTTCACGCATAATAACAGACCGAACTTGGTATTAAATATAGGTATACATGTATAGACCTGTACGCACACTTGGAAGGTGCCTGAGAACGTCCGCCAAGGTATACCTCGTCAGCGAATGCTTCGTAGCCCGTGGAAACTCGGTACCGCCCAACTGTAGTTTCAAGGAATGTAATTAAATCCATTCCTTGATCACTAATTCCCAGATGACTGAATGTCGAGTAACAAGAGCCTCTGGCATAAAGGGCCTCTGGCCCCGCAACGTAGCGGTAGTAGTTCGGTCTAATTTACTACTGCAGCGAAACTTAAGGTGATATCCCGGTGACGTCAGGTGCATAACAAACACGACGACGACCACACAATTACTTCGAAGTAGGGAGAGTAGGATGCTGGTCGCATTGCGTCACCCAAGCTTTCGTCTCAGCGCTAACTGCTTAATTGGGCGATGTGTCTGCCACTAATTAAGCAGGCCGACAACGATAGAGGTGGTGCACGTGCCGGACTATACAAAACCGTCAGAATCTCGTTGGTATAAGATATACCTATTCGTTGTTGTGTGATCTTCACGAGACATCGCGGGACGATATCGATGCCAAGCGGCACTGGATTGTATTTCTTTGAGGAGATATAGGCGATGCTTGTTGTATATATGCGTGGGCTAGGAAACCGTCCAATTACCAAGTAAAGAGTGACGCGTGGAATAATTAAAGACATTCCCACACCGGTATATACGCTATCCTCACAATATCCCACCGGCTGCCAGCGACTGTTGATTTTTCAGTAGCGATAATATTTATCCTGTTGGTTCGTTCGAACACGCGCCGTGCCGCAAGCCCGCAAAAGCTCGTGACCTAAACATGCAGCCATGGGTCCGCACCGACTCGACCCCATTGATCGGGTTTGAGTTTCAAACCCAACCGCAGCTCATGCGAGGAAGAGATACGCCCATCGCGAAACCGCGGCTCAAGAGCGGAAGCTGACGGTATGGAAATAATGCCGCGTTTAACATCGATGCGTCCTGGGGCAAAACCCTGTGACGATCAGGCGGTCTCGAATTATCGTTGCTTCTTATCTGCGTGGTCGTTTCATTCGATAAACGATATAGGCGCGTTTCTTACAAGGTTTAAATTCGCCGTGGCCGTTGTTTCCTTCAAGGTATAGAAGAGAATAAATTTTTCGTTTTTTTTTTTTCTCTTGTTTATTTCCCCTGCCGTGTAGTACGGGGGCCATTTTTCTTTTCACAGGTGATGGGGGGAATTTTTAAGGCGGGTAAAACCGTCTTCCGGTACGTCCAACGCATGCGATTGGCTTGTCAGCTTCGCGGCGCGCACCGGGAAGTCATTACCTTGCTTCCCTCGCTAAGTGTTTACTAAATGGACTGGAATTTTAAAAAGCGAAGCCACCGAGGCGTTTGATGTCATCGACATGCGAGCTCTTCGAAGGTAATTATTTCCCCACCTTTTGAGGACTATCGAGTGACAGGTGTGTCATATATTAAGTACGTAACACTCGGAGAGAACGGCTTCCTGATATCGCTGCTCTGGCTCTCAGGCCTTTCAAGGGAAAAAAAAACATTCGACCTTTAAAAATCTATGTAACGGCCCTTGAACTGGAGAAAAAACTCGTTCGAAAAATCCACCAATTTCCATGTACGAATTCTGGAGTATTGTCGGATCTACCCGCACATGGTACATAATTGGCACTACACCGGCTGCCAAATTTCATTCGATAATTCCGGCCCAGTACAGATAAATTATTTTCCCAGCATTGGGCGAATGCTGATGACTAGTACTGACAAGTGAACATACATGGGGCTCAGCCTGAAGTCAATTCTGTACTGGAAATACACTGGGCCAATATGGTGTTTCATAACTGCAGGCGGCGGATTATTTCGTGCTGATTGACGGTACCATAAGTTGTACCGGTGTTAATGACCCAAAATTGTCCCAACATTGATTTTGACTTGGGTGAAGCTTGGCCCTTGGTAGCTGTCAGTATTGGCAGCTGTGGCACGAATACCGTGCCAATGCCAAGCCAGTTTGCACTGTACGTACATGGGTTGTGATGTCTCCGTATGGTGAACTCTTAAGGCACATCATCCCGCGGGCCCAAGCCGGTCTGATGTGAGTCCAGCCTCGAGAAGAGTAATCTTAAAGCGACAAAGAGTGACGTGAGTCCTGACGGTCCTCTTCGTTCTTCGGCGAAGAAGCACGCGAGCCGAGGCAGCCGGCTTGAGTCCGGGACCGTTAATTGCGTCGATGAAGCTCGTTTAGGGCCCGCCTCGAAGACGAGATTCTCTGGCTATCAGCTGGGGCTCGTCAGAACGCCGAATATATGTGACGTTTATTGTTATTGCGCCGGAGACCATTATAATTGAGACATAAACTAGACTGCTCGTCGTTTTCCGGACGCCTGCGGGCTGCACCGTACCGTGGTACACTGTATGGCGATGACGTAATCGTTGTGACCTCGATCACGAAAGTGTCACCGCGCGTGTCACGATGTAGTCAGAGAAAATTTACACGCCACCATGATAGTAGCCAGCAAAGAGCTCACGGAGACGAACCCGACATACTCGATAATTCACCCACCCCCATCGGTGTATTCGTAATGGAATTTCACCGAGTTTACTATAGAATGCCGGAATCAGACCTTTCCCCGATTCCGCCATGCAGGGTCTCTCTACACCAAAAGCCACGTCGTGTTCGCTTAATGGTTAGCCGACGATTTGCGGACACGAGGCTGCGGCGCCGTACTAGCGAGATACGTGCCCGGTTTGACCGAAGCCGTCGCGGTGCGGAACCAATACGCTGGAACGATTTGGGGGTGACGCTGATTGAATGGTGAATATTCAGTCCAGCGGATAACCGAGGCTGATTTTTATTTCCAGCGTCTAGTAGACGTACATTACTAGGTATAATACCTCCAGGATCCGGAAGAAACAAATATAAATAATAAAAAACTATAGCGGCGTAAGGGAATTAGCGAGAAATATATAGAGCTGCATTTGATACGGTTATGAAAAAAAATTACCGCTTACTTAGCCACAGTTAGCCTAATAAAACGGTCCTTTTTTGCGCTGAGGCTGTCACGTAAATCACAATGAGAGACCCACGAGATGGGGTGCAGGTTGCCTGGCAAGAACTATCCCGCCTAGTCTAATCCAATTAAAATCGCTCGCCCTAACTTCGTATCGAAGTAAAAACAGCTTTAATATGCTGCCGTCTAGCGCAGGATGTCCCTTGGGAAGTAACCCGGGATCCCAGGGCCGCACGGCTTTTCCGAATTCATTAATTTTGCAATTCCTGTGGCGCTATACAGAGTCTTTGATTTAGTTTCGTTACCGTCACTATACCTACATTTCTTCGCAAATTCACTCCACCGTTACATTTACGATTCTCTCTGAGGTATCTAACTACGTACCTACGATGGACATAGATCTTCCGCAGCACGCTGTCAGTCGTCTTTTGACCCGTATATACATATATATACTGCAAGAGGTACCCAGCGAATTAAATTAAACGTCAATAAAATTCTCCGCATGCCTACACGTACATACAGAGCCTCGTCATTCCAATGACTTTCGTCGGAGTCTCTCGTCACAGGGTTCGAGGGAAGAATAAGAGCGATTCACAGAGCGATATCCTTTTCCCCGATAAATTTCTGTCATTTGAGATAAACGATAGGAATAGATACCGCTTTTATTAGACTCACAAGGGGAATTTACCCTCCTAGTCTAGCCCCGTCAATGACGCGACAGCACAGATACAAAATTGTCCAGAAAACTGCTCGTAAATACTCAACACGTGACTCATCCCCGAACCATACAAACCTCCCTGTTCTTTGTTACGAGGCAACCACCGCAAGCCGAACGCAACCCTTATTTTCGCTTGGTGTCGTATGCCGGTTTCCATCCCCCCGTGCCTATATAGCGTAAGTCTCAACGTGGCGATGAGAACGTGAGGAAGAAAGAAAGAAGACTAAAAAAAAAAAAAGAGAGTGAGAGAAAAATGCGTCTTTTTTTCCTCGATATTTTCTCCCGTAGCCAAGGCGAGAGAGCCTCTCCTGCCAATTCCAATGCGGCTCTCATTATTTATGGGATTAACGTAAGCCTCGAGCCTGCTCCGACTTCAGAACGCCCGGGGCATGAGATCTGCAAAAAGTCTAGCAACGCGCGGAACGAACGGGAACCGGGCGACGGACGAAACTGGCGATATCTTGCTCGCCTTACGGAAAACGAAATATTGGATCGCTGAGCTGAGCTGAATCTAATTGAGCTCATTTCCATCTGTTATTCTCCTAATTGTTTTATGATGTGACATCGTGCGACCCCCACCCCAATCCGAGCCAGCTTTCCTCTTGGTTTTCGCAACTTTGCCCAGGAGGGGATATATGACGGAAGAGGAAGAGAAAGAAAAGAAAAAAAAAAAAAAAAAAAAAACGAGTCTGGCTATTATAGGCGTCGGGAACGCCGTACAAATTCAATTTTTCTGCCCCGCTTGCTGAAATCAAATGGACCCTAGACTACGTCTGTGGTAAGGGTGAGGGTATATGAGCTCCCGAAGGATAATATGCACTTAGAAACGGTCGCGTGGCCTCGTTACTTCGCCTCCTGCATTTTACACGATTACCCAATAGCCGAAATCTCCACGAATAATGATCGTTAGTATATCGGGCGGTAACGTCAAGGATCCGTTTTTTCCCTCATTTTCACCCAACCTGTTTCACATTTTTGCAATTATTCATACATAGATCATTACTGCAGCCGCTTCAAAGAAGATTAAAAATAGGTCTGAATGACCTACGTACCAATGCACATCATCGCAAATTTACCTATCTAGGTATTTTTCAAGATATTCTTAATATTTCATCAATCGAGAGAGTTTCTTCAACTCGCTTCGAAGCACCTGAGTAAAGTAATCGCCAGGGACGATTCCGGTACACGGATATACCGTACCTACGTGGCATATTACGACCTGATCGAGACTCGAGGAAAAGGGAAATAGATGCTGTGGCGAGGGGAGTCGAATATCGAGGACCGTGTCAAAGGGACTTCATAAGCTGACGAGATGAGATTCCATATGTCTGGTAAATACCAGGCCAGGGTCTTGATCTTCGTGTGTTCTAAAATATGATCACTGCCGAGGAAGGCGGGAGCGCCTTGCCAGGGAAAGACGAGGCGAAGACTTTTCCCGGACGCATTTCACCAAGAAAGATTGTGTGCGCAAGAGAGAAAAAAGAAAGAGAAAGACGAGGAGACAAGGCGTGCAAGGGTCGCGGCAGAATAAGGGGAGCGCGAAGGAGAGATGATATTAAGATATTTTATGAAAAATATAATACTATCTCGGAAATAAATGGGCCTTGAAGAGACGCTGGCTCGTCTTTTTTTTTCTTTTTTTTTTTTTTTTTTATTCGCTGTTAAGGATAGGCGCGGCTCCCATTCCGAACGACTAAATAAATGCTCTTAATATGACTAAATTAACCCCTCTTGTCAATCAAACGAACGGACAAAGACAGGCAGACGATCCATCTCCCGCACGTATCATGCCCATATCTCTATCAATCATTATCACCACCAATGAAATAGAATTAGATTGAAGTGATACCCGTCAAGCAACCGAGCCGGTCGCCAGAACTCGGACCATCCCTGCTTCGTATTATGCTCCCAGTATAGGTATAATGTATTTAAACCATCGTCGTATCCCTACGAGTTGAATACAGTCGTATACTATACCAGGCGTCTTCGTTTGGAGATATCAGATCTGAAGATCCGAATAGGGATTTCTCCGTTCATTAACGCCTCAACAATTATTATACCAGTCTAGCGATTATCCACGGCGTATTTTCGAACACCATGAATTCTTCGGATTCGCCGTAACGACCAATTGAAAATATTTATACGTATAAACACGTGCGTAGGTACGTATGAATTGGTGGAACGTGTTTAGTTTTCGTCAACGATTGAATGATGGGGAAATCTTTTTGAGAGACCCTCTCTGATGCGATCGATATCGGAACCTGATAGGTGGGCAGGGTTCTCGCTGCCACGTAAGAAATTGCAAATCGGTATCTCAATCCTCTCCTGGGATATCTTATTGCCAGTCATAATTCATCTAGGACGTATTAAACCGTCGATAATCCACAGTCCTCCTTGTACCTCCCTATCTCAAGCGAACCTAAAAATAACCAAGCTCCCTGGCGCATATATAGACAAGATTAAGCGCGTAAATCATCCTTTGCTGCAGTGCGGGATCGGAATATAAAACGAATCAGTATTACACCATGTGTTTAGAAAATGAACCTGATTCATACGTAGGTATACCTATGGTATCTATTTTCTCTATAGAAGTGGCTTATACTGTCATATATCTTACGCGTATAACAACGAGGGTTAGAAATTCACGATCGATCAGTTCCCACCTTTTGAGCAGCTAACCCATTCGCGAGACACATTATTACCGTTGGATGACTAATTTCGATGGCTGACTTAATACTCATCGCATTATAGCCGATCGCAGCACCTAACATCATCGATTGGAATTAATTGCGCGTGTTTGATACGCCATTCGATACAGTTGAAACACTGTCTGCAGGAGTGGCAAGAAATAACCAAATAATTAGGTACACGAAGACCGAACAATTTTTTTTTTTTCCAGGCAAGAGCTGAAACTGCAGGGCAAATACACCAATTGCCACAGTTTACACGGTCGACCATTCCACAAAAAAAAGCTCATGTTCCAACCGCAATTTCTGTCAGGCTGTTAAGGCACAGGGAGCTCTAGTTTCGCGTTGGGAAAGAACCCAAAAAGTATTGTTACGATCTCGGACCATTGACCAGACCGTTCAGGGTACCAGATTACCAGCAGGTCCGGCGTGAAGTATCCACCCTTGGTTTTATCATCGGTTAACCTGGAATCACCTATAAGCACAAGAACGAAAGATTTCGGGTGCCTGGTTATATCAGGATTGGCTCGATTCCGTTAGTGGCATATGTCAGTCAAGCGGCGTCACCCAGTCTGTCCAACTCGTATTTACGCTGGTTGTCATCGGGTTGGCTGGTGGACAGAATCGTGAAGTAGGAGGTTCAGGCAAATATGCGATAACTTGGCGTCCGCATATAAATCCAGCCGCACTCACGCCGACAGGTCACGCAGTGGGGTTCCGCAGTTTAGATCCTACCAGACCGAAGGTAGCGTATGTATGTACGCGGGTTCCTTGGCCAAGAACGAAGAGCCAGGACATTGCCAGACTGTTTATGGATCGTACGACCATTGCCACGCCACGTGCATTTCGTCCTAAAGCTCAACTTTGGTTCTATGGTTCCATCGATTAACCTGAATAAAATCTCAATTGTCTCGAAACTGTCGTCGGCACCATATTGTCAAACTTTGAGACAATTTATACCGACAACTCTCAGGACGAAGTTAGATGGTCGTAAATGCCACTTCAGGAACTCCGTTGAAACGGTTAATTGTCTTGAGTCGCGCGAGCAAATCGATTTGCCTTTTCATAAAAAGGCACCAATACAATATGCTCTCTATAACTATACCACTTTCGAAAGCTCACACGTATAGGAAAGTGGGCTAAAACTAAGCATAGGTAAATCGTCGTAATTATTCAGAAGTTACATGTACTGAACTTTATTTTCTAAGGAATATATAGAAAGAGTATTATAGATACGTACCGCACTCATAATAACACTGCTCGATAAATCCCTGCAATAAATTATGTATAGAAAGAGTAGAGAGTGCGAATGGTACCTGGCCATGCAGGTCACTCCACTGTACAACAGCAAATATACAATGTAAACCGTTGCCGAAGGGGTATAACAATAGAAGCTCTATTCAAAGTGCAATAAAATTTAGAAGGCACAAGCCTGTTGTAAAACAATGAACCGTTTGAACTGTTGCCGTTTCAAACAACTCCCTTTGAACAGTAAACTCCGTGGTGGATACGAACCAAACAGACGATACTTGTTGACCTCTATTCCTGTCGAATATAGATCATTATGCGGTTTGCAATGCCGTTAACGTTTCACCACTGAAAGTTAATGGCCCGAATAGCGATCGCTTTTCGCGATTGAGTAAAATTTTCTGTATATTGTGATCAAACTACAAGTAATACCGTTCTCGTACAGTTTCCGTTAGTATTGACAAAAGCTTGTCGTTATGAAATCGTTTACTGTTCCATTGTCTGTTTACGAAGACAGGGCGCTTTCTATCACCAATAGGATGAATATTCGCTATAGTAACGGTGAGCATTCACTCGCCACAAATCACCCGATTGGTGACATTGTTTCACGCGTAACTCGTGTGAAGTTTGGTCCGAGAACCTTCTGAGAACCCCTAACTCGACCCATCCCAAGTCGAGTCAACTCAATGGGTCCTAAGGCAGCCCCGAACTAAGCCAACGGTTTAGGAGTCTCACGCTCCATATCACGGCTTCCTCCTGGTTCGATCGCTCGTTCGTCCACGGGACTTTTGCCGGCAGTCACCGTCCATCAGACAGCGGGTCAACGCGTTATCCGACACTCTCTCTAGCTCCCAGTGGTAGAGAGAGCTATCCAGACCCGTTTCTGAAAAAGGTGAGTGCGGATGGGGAAAAAAAAGGGGTGGCAAAAAGGAAAGAGGGACATAATGGCCGGACGTGGTTCGGTTACACTAGTCACACCACTATGGTATAGATATACGAGAGATATTTTTAGCCAAAAATAATTACCCAAAAAGTTCTGAAACCGAAGGCTCTTTCTCAAATAACGACCTGGCTTTTTTCGTCTTTCGGAAGCAGTGCCATAAAAAATATCCGATTCAAACGTTTCCTGTATAGTTTTGCGCACCAAGGCTCAGAATAGGTTCAAGTAGTGTTTTACATCTGAGCTTGATGGGCGGACATTAGACCCAGGGTGCCTTTCCTTGTCCTCATATACGTTATTTTGAAAGCGAAAGCGTTGTATACTACATTTCAAGACTGCGTTTACACGAAATGAAGAAGACCTAGAACAAAGGGGTGTGTCTAGTTTAGTTCTGGATGAAAAAAAATCCCAACACGTCCTGGTCCAGAAGCATTTTTATGTGATGCAGTTAAAGCTAGGCCCATCAGAATGCATACCCTCACGAGTGGAACATCGGCTAATAATGGCGGCTAGAGTTCCCCAATTTCACTTAACGTCAGCCCTATTTCTAGCCTAACATCGGCTCGAAGCGTACGATATTTTATTGAGAAGCTAATCCGCGATTCGAGTGGAAAGACACTGAGAAGGTTGGGAGTTGCTCAACTGCTATACTCAAAATCTTTTAAGAACAGTAGCACACGAACGCGCTTGCCGCTCTTGGGTTAGATATGAAGACTAGAAGCCTCCTTCGAAGTGCGTGGGGGCGTGCGTGCGTGCTTGCGTGCATATATGCGTGCGTGTTTGATATTGCAGGGGCGTTGGCAGATTCCGAAGCCGTCAGGGTGTTGCTGTGACACGATCGACTAGTGAATGGTAAGTTTGCAATAGCCAATTCGAACTGCGGTATTAGAGATGATAATACCGGTCAATTTTAAGAATTATACGTTGACTGCCCCTCACAAACCACAATCACACGCCATAGAGATTCACGTTCATGTTTTACCCGATGAAAAGGCACTTCCGCGTGATCGTAACGAGCAATTGTGTATTACGCAGGGGCCTCCGAAAACTCAATGCGGATGGGGGGGTAGAAAAGCTCGCGCTCCCCAACCCCCGTAGGGTTACCACGGGGAGAGTCACGCGCGCACCCCTATATACCCAGACGGGACTATACGCGACATACTACGACGACGACGACGACGACGACGACGACGACGACGCGACGTGGAGGCGAACTTCGAAGGACGTAGGGAGGTTCGATTACCAAAAGCCGAAAGCTAGTAGTTAGGCTAGTTTGGACCGTGATCGAGTTAGGCCAGTTGCAGCACGGCTGGATGACAAATAGTAAGCGAGGACTCGGTGATGCCGTACACGTTCCGTGTCCTCCCGTCGTCCTCTGGGGTGATTTAATGCCCGCGTTTGATCCGATATTCTTTATAAAGTTTACCCTCTATCCTCCAGCTGGCTTTTGCCGCGTTGGGAATAAGAAGTCCTTCGCATCGCTACATACGTATAGTATATGGTACATACATGCATGTGTGTACATACATATATGTATACTTAGGGTATGTATACAAGTGTAGGTATACATTGCTATGTAGGAACGTACGGTGTCTAGCTGCGAGGTTTCGACGCTGCTCCACCTCCGCCTATTCCTACACCATCCGCGGCTAGAAAACCTCGGAAAACCTCCGGAGCACGTCCTCGACTATCCTGGCACAGCTGTGCCCAATTTTAGACCACACAACTCGTATCTTTGGCCTGCATTTATTGCCGATTTATTTATCGTCCGCACTAAATGTACCAGGAATACCAATAATCCCGTCAAAAATGCAGTGTGGCACTTCTGGGTGGCTCTAATCCTGTTTTTTGGAAAAATAAAATCCAGTAACCAATTGTTTCTATCGGAACCAAATAGTCACCAGAAATTTAATCCCTAAACGGAATATGAGGAATGAGCTACAGCCACCAAATTGAGATTCTATATTTTTGTGAAAGCAAACTACTTAGATAGAAAGTGTTTCAAGAATTATTATTATATGCAATCGGAAATTGATTAAGTCTGTGACGAATACGGAATCAAGTATGAAATTGAGTCCTTGTGAAGATTCATCACTGAACATATATTGTGTCCACCAATCACATTTTCTAACACTATTTCTGGTTTATAAATAGAAAGTGAAATGCAAAGACTCTTCTTTTATCCGAAATGAAAGAAAATAATGCGAATGAAAAAAAATCGGATAGCAAAAAGGGTTCAGATTTGATTTTGAGGTCAAATCGATATCCATATTATGTAATATGCTAACTCATCCAATATTTTCTTGTTCCTTTTTTTTTCTATTTCTTATCGGCATTTTCGTACACCTTTTTTTCACTGTCGACGCCTGGGTGAAGTATTGCATATCAGTCACATAATTTGCTCCCGAAGTTTATTACTAAACCAATTCTATCTCGAGACAGCATACTTTTAAGCAAATTTCAAATGATTTTGGGGTAAAAATCCGTGTCGAGTAGAAAAGAGAATTTAAAAAAAAAAAAAAAAACCGAACCATGACACGGAAAATTGCAGATAAAATGACTTGAGTTTGCATGACTTTAACGAAGAATAGATTTTTTGGCAGGCTACTCCATTAATGGATTAGCTTGAGGTTACCCCGAATCGAAACACGAATATGGAGTTTCGACGCCTAATGAGCCAACAGACAAGTCATCATTGATAATTTACCAACTCACTTCGTGACAGAAGAACAAAAACACTATGCAAAGAAAATGATTGGATGAGATGAAAAGTTCTCGATAAGTTGGCAAATTGATTTGTTTCATTCCTCCTTCTGAATTTCCTCGTAATCATTTATTCCTGAGTAACAAGCTTTCCCAGCAACGGAATAGAAACCCTGCAGGTATAATTGTGTCGGTTAGTGCAGTTGTGCTAGTATAAGCTGTCAAAATTTAGGTACATAGGTATAATCTCTAGCGGGCGATGCGTCTCCTCTTCGGTCTGTCTACGAGTAATTATGAAAAACTGAAAACTATTACTCCAGGCAAAATAAGCTTAACGATAACAAACGAGACCTTCCACGGTGCACTGCGGCACCATTGCGTTAAATTTCCATCGGCCATTGTAACGGGAGATGTGCCATCTACCTACCTGTACGTATTATAGAAAAAATAATATACCTTTTTCTCTGCCACGTGTAGTCGAAACACTTTCTGGCCAGATTTTCTAACACCAACGAGGAATAAATGTTTTTAAGGAATCGGAACCTAAGGCGTGGGCTTCGCTCCCACGCGACTGTGGCACCTGCGGATAGCTGAATTCTCTGAAAAACATTCCTGGCTTCGGAGACCGTAGGCTGCAGGCTGCAGGCTGATGTCTGTCCAAGAATCCTTTCGCCCGCCCGTACGTCCGTCCATCGCATCTCTCCTGAGAGGAGAGAACGAAACCCGCGGGTCCTTACAGAGAAAAGAAGCCGCCGCGGCGTAATTAAGGTGTCCGAGAAGGATGCATTGTCTGACGCTACCGCCGATATGTGTCACTGTCACGCAACCAAGCTCGCGGCTGCTGCAGCGTATAGCCATTGCCAACTTTTATCCTTCTGATGCTCTCCTTTCGGCCGCCTGCAGGTTATTCTCTTTAGGTTTGTCCTCGACGCGACGCGTCAGCCACAGGAGAAGCCGCGGCGTCGAGAAACGCGACAAGGACGACGAGGATCCTGGAATCCTGGAGACGCGATCACGCGGTCTTAAAATACTACCATTATACCCCCTTGCCCGCGTGATCGCGAACTCACAGCCACGTCACGTGACAACTTAAAAAGCTAAATTTCAAATTGAAAAAAGTCCCTCTCCATCCGAGGGGGAGAAACTAATTTTACTCACCCAGAGAAGTAGCTATCTTATCTCTCATCCAATACTGCGATTGCTGTGCCGCCTTATACCACCTCCGAAGAAATTACTTTTCTTCTCTTAATGGATATGCCAGCTCCTTTTTCACCTCGTCCTCTAACGCTGCGGCTTTCTCCCTCGGTATGATTATACATTTTCCTCAATTTCTTTCGACTAATTCAAGTGCTTGCGAATAATTAACGATTCATCTTCCACTAAATTGCCATACCTATTCTCATTGCCTTCCTTCGTACAGCATGCACGAGGATCTTACAGGAACCAGATGAAGACCTTTGACCAGAAAAATGTCCCAACTTTTGAAATGTGATCAAAAATCAACCTCAGAGTCTTTTCTTAACTGTAACTAGCTAGAAGATCGATTTCTTGACATTGACGCAAAATTTTAGCAATGACGTAAGCAATCGAGTGACCTCTAAGGACACAATGGGTACGACGTTGTGTAGTAGGTACAGTTTTCCTTTTCTCATCGAACGTCCTATATCTTGTACCTTATAACTTCTACCTAACGACGTTATAGTCTAGAATTTCCGGATCCGTCCGGCGCCACAAAGGGGCGTGTATATAGCAGCACACTTCAGGGCCATGGAAGGAACGAACGAACGAACGAACGGACGGATGGACAAGCAGACAGACGGTTGGATGGCTTATCCTAAAAGCTTTTTTCTATAATCCTGGGACGTGACGATCCGGTGTGTCCGCCCTTCTGCGTGCATTCATAACCACGGGCAGTCTTTGCCACTATCTCGTCCGTCTTTCTGTAAATCTGACGTCGACTTTTCCAGGATTTTTGATGAAATAAAACGAAACGCCGGAAATGGTATAAAATAAGAAAAATACTACACCGTGATGTGGGACACCACTAGAGAATTTGACATAACGGTTCGAGGCGTTATGGGGATCAAAGATCAAGAATCATATGTATACTGATCGAAAAATGGTAATACTTAAGAAGCAGCATTCATCGAATCTTGGAAAGCATATTGAAGCTCAGCCAACGTCAGACTGAAGGATTTGGACGTGGAGGGTTAATTTCGAATGAATTTGATAATTTTTGGCGAGGCTTTCGAGCTTTGGCCATGTATCATTTACAATAATAGGTGTAATCCGGTCGAGAGTAGATAGACGTTGGGAAAGTTGCCATTTTGCAACGGCATATGAATAAGTTATAAAGCTTTTCGAGGGTATGCACCGAATATATCCCTGCAGTTATACATATATCGCTCTAGGTATCTGTGAGCTGTGCACTGCGCGAAACCTTAAAATTTATGATTCGGCAGAGAGGAACAAATTAGTAATATGGCTGCTCATGCAGACAGGTATTATAAAGAGCCGTACCACAGTGTCTGTCTTAAGTCCCTTTGTTCTGAATTTCGCCATCAAATCGAGCCCGAGGATTCATTTGGATACAAAAGGCAACCAAAGGTCGAGGCCCGCTTTATCATTCTCTTGGGAGACAGTGAAGGTACCTATACATTGCCGTTTAATTATTTCGCCTGACGCTCTTACGCTTCACTTTGCTCAGCTGGGCCCTCCCATTCTACTGAAATTCAAATCAAACCTACGCCAAAGTCTTCAGATATGTCTTTGAATTGGCGTATTGAAGAAAAATAAAATTACAAAAGCTCTCGAGTGTCGATCAAATACATTCGTTAAACATCCCTTGCAGCGATCAGGGTTCGACTTCTGCGTAAAACATTTGCGATTCCACCCTAAATGGAAATTATTTCACACAAAAACAGAATAATTAACTACATGCATCGATCAAATTTCTGTTCGGAAATGTAAGAGCCCCGTTCATACTAGTTGGATAAACTTCACAGATGGGTGTACTATATAGAACAGCCGGGCGTATATATCGAGAGGATCGACCGTTGCTATTTTCAGGTGGAATCAGGTAACTAACAGGTGACGCTCCGCTGGACCGAATATTGAATTACCCGACCATCAACCTGGCGTGGATAGGGTAGGGTGACGGAAAGGCTGTAGGAACCATATGCGGAGTTTTCGAATTTAATTTATCACCGAATCGTAATGCCGACGAAAATGGTGTGGACAGAAACCGAACAAACTTCGATCAGGTCTATCAAGTCCAATATATTCACGATTAACCAGTAATTAAACAACCGACCGCCTTTATTCTATACCTACGCGAAATTCACTCGCCTATAGTTGCGTATGCCGTCGATGCGGTTCGGCCGGAAGCCAACGATACAGGTGAACCAACTGATCGACGACACTTCCTCTACGACCGAAACCAAAACAAGGGGGGGTCAAACGAGAGGGTATATTGTGTACTAACATGAATTGGTACAGGCGTGACGTACAAATGGCGTTATATCGGCACTGGATGCTTACGGTGGCCAGTGGTCGCAGCGGTTTCGAGAGGCGCAACGAACAACCGATCCGAGCGCAACGAACGTGCCCGAAGCGTAATGACAATATCGTTAACGATCCATTCAGAGTCCCTCCAATATCGTAAATCAAATCCAAAATAATCGAATTCATTGGCCCCCCTGCAGCCCCCTGGCGCGTCGCCCTTTTGGACTACCCCAAACGTCCCTGAGCCTCGTACAGTCAGGTGCAGACGTTTGATTTATCCACGTGACACGACGATAAAAGTAGAAATGAATTATTATTTCATATTGAATCGCATCCCGTGACTTGACGCGCGTTCTGGTCAGAAAAAACAAACCAAAAATTACTTGGCCATGATTTCATCGGACGAAGATAAAAAATCTCGAAATTCACTTTTGAAAGAAGATCGGTATACATACCGTGCAATCCAAGAGGTCTAATTAGCTCTGAGTAGTAACTTTTCTGCCTTCGATATTCCAATTTGCAGTGACTCGGCATTATTTATTACAAGAAGACTTTTTAATCGAGAGTTTTTAGATTCAGCAACAGGTATATATAAAACGGTAATGAATGATTCATCGTTAACTTTTGCTTTCCCTCTAGTCAGAACTTTTTAATTCATGATCCATTTTCCCTGAACTCATTGACTTCATCTTATGGAGTCGTCCGTATGCTGTGAACGGTCGAATAATATACCAGCTTCCACGCCCAGCATTTTAACTTCACTTATTGCCGCAGTTGATCACGATCAGATTTCTACCATGACTCTTGAAGAGAATTGAGACAGTATCTGTAAATAAGAGGTACGAAAAATGGGATCTGTCAGTACGTGCCTACGCGTATACAGTCTGCTTTGTAATTCCTTCACGTCTCATCGGTTGCAATGAACAGCCCGAAACTCGTGCTTTCCATCTACACGTCTATGCCTACCGTGTAACATGCTATGTACTAAATATATACCAAGTGGGACATCAAATTCATCGTTGATGACAAAAAAAGACGCACCCAAATTCACTGCTGTAAGATCTATTATCGCACCGTTACTTATACTCGTCTGGCCGCCCACCGTGCCGTATATACGTAGCTAGATACGATGTTTTCAGTCTGATAAGTCGATGCACTGACGTATACAGATATAATTGTTACTGGAATTTATTGAATAACGATCATGGTGAAGTTATCGCACCACACGGCAGCAGATACGATATTCGTGATAATTAAGGCAGCAGACATCAGCTGATCGTCTTCGGTCTTATAACCCTCTGTAGTCATCAATGTGAGTGGAATTGACCCACCTTCGAACTTTGGGGCTGAATACCTGTAAAGGGATAGCTCCGGATGGGGTTCTGTCTACCATGTACAGTACGTAATGCATTTTGTTTCAACTCCGAAATGTACCCTCTTCAAATGTCAAAATAGATACCTTCTCTGGAACTTGAACTATCGAGCTATTTTTTTGATTCAAAGTACCATATCTTCTGAGTATCACTCTGGAATTTTGTTAGATAAAATTGCAAAATAGAACAGTTACGAATATTTCACTGAAAAAATGAATTTTTTGCACTTTCACATCTTCGTGAATTTTTTTTAGACACATTAACATTTAATTTTTGTCAAATCAACTTTTGGTAAATATTCTACAACGTTCAAAAGACGTTCCACAATTTTTGGAAAAAAAATCGGACGGACACTTTTTGTGCGGCAGCCAATTGAAAATCGGGTCAATTTGACCCAATGTGACCGCCAAGTGATTCTGCAGAAGTGTGACTGTAGAGGGGTAAGAGACTTTTTTGAATAGCTATTACCTCTGAATAAATAGAAGAAGCTCACTAATGGTTTGAAAATAGTATTCAAGCCAGTTTTGGAATCAGCTATCGCACTATGAAATAAGTTCGCGATTTGCTAGTTTCAATCCAGAAAGAACTGCGACTGAAGGTTTTTAGTCGTCAAATTAATTCACGTACAGATTGTACAGGCTATTCTAGAATCGAATATTGTCTCGATAGATAATATCGATAGATAGATAGATAAGTTTTGAGATCATTGGAAATTACTGAAATTTGAGATATTTACTGCACTATCTCAATTTTGACAAGAATCATTTCTTAGGCTGTTTTCAGAACTTCGAGGCTGTCTGAAGACCCTGCGAAAGATTTTGGACCAATCTTGTTGGGCCCAGGCGTTCGAAGCTCCATCTTCAAGAGGAGACAATCGTTGCGTGTCACATCGTCGGTCTGTCGAATAAGGTCCAAATCGCACCGCAACGGCACCCACCTGCGTGGCCAGAATACCTGCGTTGAACGAAAGAGTCGCACCATGCCGAGCTAACGACTAAAACTTATAAATAAATTCTCAATTCAGTGGGATTCCGACATAGATCGTTTCATTGAGTCCCGTATTGTGGCGATAGGCAACCCTTTTCTCCCTGGCAAAGCCTGTCCAAGGCTTGATCAAAGAAACGTAGAAAAACGGGATGCGAGCGCCGGGACGCCCGTGTAACGCCGTCACGTCACGCGAGCCCTCGGGTCTCGTGGAGGAGCTTTCTTCGGTGGTCGCTGGCAGTTCTGACTCCTGACTTTGGTCAAACGATGTATTTCCTAACGCCATGCGGCCAGCCGCAACGGCCGGACCCCTGATGGTGGAATGCCGCGTACAAAAACACGTCTAGCCACCCGGTGACACCACTATTGTCACGGCGAGCCTCGTAATTACCAAATACCTGTGGAAGCCATTATTATACGCCCGGACTGACGTCACATATTTTTCTACCCGTTCGACCGGGGTGGTTGTGCCAACGCGGGTTGCGTGCTACGCTTACTTCGATGAGGATACGATAATAACGGAATGAAAAAGGAGCTGGAGAATTTCACCGAACAAATGAAATTACTCAATTAATTACTTGATACTTTAGGAAATTACCAATTCGCGCGCAGGGGTATCAATCAACCGGTACCGGTGAATTAATATACCACAGCTGCCTTGAGTGAGTAATATAATTATTAGCAAATAGCACCCAGCGCCAAGTATCAATTTTTCATTCAACAATACCGATTCCTTAAACTAGGTGGGAACATAACCACAACTTGGTAATGAAAATAGCTAGTCTTTGTTTCATCATTTCGAAACGACCTCAATCAATCTTTATCCGTTTATTCCGTGAAAAGGTGCAGTTCTGAGTACAGATACGAAAAACCGGAAGACCTGCCAATGCCAACAGACTGGCCAACAGATGCGTTGAAACATTATATTTCGTTGAAACTTCACCAGGATCACGATAGCTCGACATATGGCCTGAAGTTTCACACGTATGCCTCTAGATTAAGTACTCTTCGCTGCCTCTTTTCCTTCATCATCAATTTACCTCCTCTATATGTATTGATTTTATCGTTCTATATACTCGTTGCTGTCATTCGGTTGCTGTAATGTTTTTCGTGACGAAACTTTTCTGGTAAATTCCAAAGAATCATATAATCATAATAATGAGAATAATGATAACACAGTTTTCTCACAGCTGTATACAACGTAATTTTCAGTTAATTTTCTCATAGTTCCTCATTGCTTCATTTTGTATGTATAAGTTTGAAGACTTTGAGGAATTACACGGAGGGGCCATTTGGTCTCTGGCAAGTTGCCGGTGACCTGACCATGACCCGTCAGCGACCCATCAGCTACGTTTCACCGCAGAGAACGGTTCCGACCGCGTCCAAAAGGCCGCCAAATGTCAACGTTGCGACAAGGGCCTGACTCGAAGCATGGCCTGCAGGTTTGTCTGGCCCGTGACACCAGACTTGAGTCTCAGAGTTGTAGGTATATCCTGGTGCGTTACAGTCGCATTTGAAACACCGGCACGGTGTAACCCGGCACTTATGTATTTAAATACACTTTCAAAAGAGCGGAGGTATACCTACACGTGTACATACGAGTAGGTACGTTTACCTACTACACGAGCGCGCAAACGTACCGCAGAACTATTCCGAGCCTAGCCGGGTAGGTATGATTGCGTTGCGTATGACTTATAATAAGCTAGAGAACCACATAGAATTACAGCTGTCCCAGATGAAAGGATCGGCCGGTATAAATTGAGAACAGCACGACATACAACAGCTGCGGGTATTATAAAATAAATAATATGCGTGCAACAAGTTTTTGTACTTCGTGACTATCACCCGATCCTATTTTATAGTACCTACCGTGGGTATGATATTCGAGTGAAAAACGAACGAGTATTCAGTTCAGCAAAAAGATTCTCAAAAGTCAATTTCAATTTGAAACCCTTTCATTTTATTGGTAGGCGTCAGAAATCCAATAGCAAAGGGTCAAGAGTTTAATGAGTTATTCGAGTCCTAACGATTTACGAGCACGCGGATGCTTAGTGCAGATTACTGCTTGGCGACTGCCGAGTAACAGCCCCTCATCTGATTTCTCACTTCTTTTACTTCTTTTCCTTCCAATTTCCTTCCGACTGACCTAGACCCAGGTACAAATTTCATTCCATTTGGATTTTATGGCCCGTATAGCACCAGACCCCAAAGTGCCGCACCAAATAAACTAAAAGCCAGCGAGCAGCCTACGCAACAAGATACATAAATATATAATTGTTTAGACGTACCTGAATAGTTTTACTAATCCGTTAGTAACTTTTTATTCGAAGACTTTCGCCGACTGTGAATTTGGACTACGCCGAATAGCCGGTCGGCTGTTTGTCTTTCACTTTTTCACGACCTTCGTGATCCAGATTTCGCTCGCGGTTATGGATCGATCTTTTACAGCTGAGATCACGATGTGGACAGGAAACGGAACCACTGCACAAGAATTAGACCCGAGTAATTTTCTGTTGAGCAATTGAGTCTAGAATATTTTATACCCTGGTACGAGCAACTATCTGTTCGTAATTATTGGGTCCCAATAAAATAGTATGTACAAATGTGGTCAGTTTTTGCGATAATTATTATTACTAACGTGTTCTGCAGACGGAATATCTTCACTTGTTGAACGCTGCACTGGTTACACTCTGGTTTACTTTCATAAGAAATCAAAAACTCGAGTCATTCGGAATTTAAGCGAAGACTTTGCGAGGATGATACTGCAGAGTCATAACGGGTCACTTCGTTTCTGGTTTTATGAAAACGACGGACATATTTATCCCACGTTTGGCGTGGAAGAAAAAAAATCATAAAACGTTTCCCAGCGATTATTTTCTTCTTTCAGAAAAATACTGAAATGAATGTGGAGCACTAATCAATAATTCTTTCCCGCAAATGCCAGTAGAAAACTTGACTCGTGATTCGTAATTCACCTTTTGAAAATGGATTTTTGCACTTCTCGGAATCGATGATTACATAGACCGTGTTTTATTCTGCCAATTAACATATTGCTGTGCAAACTACCTAATTCCGAAATGCATATCGTTATACGAATCTGAATTCCCTTTCACTGCTACACGCGCAAATTCGCCTCTATGGTATCATCAGGAATCCAATGCCGTGAAATTGGTGACAAACAAGAAGCGTTGGACCTGAATTACCCGCAACGTGCACATAGAAGGCTATGTCCCTACCTATGCCAAAGTCTGTGTATGTGCACTATCGTATATACGAAAATAGGTAACAGGCATATATGTATATGTACGTGTACATACCGTACTCGAGATCGCCTCTACCGCAACGTACAGCAGCCAGCCAGAGAACTTCCAGCACGCTATGCCCTGCTTCTGGCTGTTACATTTACGAATATGAGCTTTTCATCATTCTACAGCCTCTCATTTCCACAATCCTTTACGAACCAGCAGCATAGTAGCTTTGAGCCATCCAATCACGAATATCGCTAGTTTATCTCGCACGATCACTCATCAGCCACGGATCTTGAGCACTACTCTAAAAGTGGAGTGAAACGAAAAAAGAAGTAGAGAAAAGTGTAATATCCAGCATCAGGAACGTGTAATCGTAGAGTGGAACTCTAGTTCATGATATACCTTCTTACATGTCATAACAAACGAATTCAAAACCACATTGCGAAAGCACCGAGGCTCCATATAAAGATATATAACTATCATAGAATACTTCAACATAAACGTAGATTGATTTTTGGAACTGATCAGTTCTGAAGCGCAACTTCCGTTTCATTGGCAGGTTTCAAGGCATCGTCGGGCGGTGTGTGTCAATTTATCAGGCTCGTTATTTTCCATTAAAGCGTCATTTCTTAGACATGCTACGTGGTTATCATCTATTTAAGCGATGACGAGATGAGGCAAAAGGGTGTCTAGTCAGTGTATTATGTATGCATCATAAAGTAAGAACCATTATATGGGTATACACTTGCGAAACGAGGCAGGTTCATGAACTACCGGTGAATCCCCGTTAAAGAGGCACTGATTCAAAAGATGACTCCCAGCCGTAGGTTCAACAAGTAGCAGATACATTTTGCGGATCGTACATGGAAGCAAGTAAAATATTTATCCGAGAACGTATATCACAAAGGCTAGTTTAATGCGTTTTAAACCTCTGGTCATTACCCCGTGAAAATCATTAACCTATAACGTCATTATAGTACCCATACCCATACTATTTTTCATATCGTTTCAATTTCCTGCCTCATTATACCAACTCATAACCGGATCCTCGTATACAACTGGTTCAGGCAATCTGCTACGGGAGGTCGACAAACACGTTAGATTACCATCTCCACATCCTATTCCTTGGTCATCTTATGTCGAATAATCAACTATTAACTATTTACCAAAATTAGCAGAATCGCTACGCACGGACGTTGCATAGACTCCAAGGTTCCGTATCTCCCCTTGCTCGACTGATTTGTTCATTAGCATCCGGCTTCAATTAAACGCCAATTACGCTCTTCCCCTCACTTACTCTCTTATACCTCGACTGGATCAAGGCAGCGAGGTAAGAAGAGCGTTGTACGTAGGATATAGGATAAGGTGAGGTAAGAGAAAAGGGAAAAGTATAAGGTAGGAAAGGGAAGAAGAGAAGGAAGGAGAACCTGAATAAACGGCCTTAGAATGAACGTTTCGCCCATCCCCGCGTGGAAGAGGGCTGATCTGACTCGCGCCGTTCGTAAATTACCAGATTGCGATCGGTTTTATCGACAGCTGATTCAACCGCAATAATTAACCCACGTCAAGCGACATTTTTTTTTTTCTTTCTTTCTTTCTTTTTTCTTTTTTTCTGTGCAACCGCCGCTACGGCCGCTCCCGTGTTATACACGGTGGAGGACGGCCGGAATCCGTGTTCGGTTGTGTGTCATACGCATCTTTGTACACGGGTCCAGTGCCACCGTTTAACGAGGTCCCCCCCCCCCCCCCCCCCCCTGCTCGAATCTGTACTGAAATATGTATACGTATGAAACAGCCGGCGTGCCGGCGGCACACCTTTAAGGAACGTTTCGAACCAGGGTCTGGTTCAATTTGAAAGCGATTCACGTACCCGTCATTCACTGCGAGCGCAAGGCTTTATTATTGTGGCACGCGACCGAAACTGAAACAGGAACAAATCGACCATACGTATGTTTGCGCATGAGATCTAGCCCTAGTATACACATCAAGTGACGAAGTGTACTTATATACATTTGTAGTCTGTTAGAAATTTTCCCTTCGAAATTACAGTAAAAGGTATAAAACAGGGGTAGGTATAGGTAGGTATATATATATGGCGATGAAGAGTAACGCTTGAACTACGCTTCAGTTGACTGAAAGTTAATCCTCGACGAGTCATTTATAACAAGTGAAGTTTAACTTTTATATCACGCTACTGAATCTGCAATAAAAGTGAGCTATAAATCATACCCCAGTTGAAGTCTATATGAAGAATAGCTCTTTCGCATCATTTTCAACGAGCAACAGCAATTATTCGCCAATTTTTTTCACCGCGACAGTTGAAATTCGTTTCACGCAAATCATGAATGAAAAATCAAGTCATCATAAAAATTTCAACGGCAAGCTTCTCTAAACGGATCTTCGTTGCATCGGAGTATTCCCCAGCCACTCACCGGTTCTTGGACGAACATACGGAAGAAGATAAGTTTAAAATTACTACCGCAGCCAACCGAAAGCTCTCTCCTAACTGCAGACACTTTGCTTTGAGTGACGAATAAATAATGCCTATCGCAGTGTGACTGTGTGGAGTTGCAGAGACGCTGAAAGCCTGACATCAATTCCAGAGCATATTCTTCGTGTCTAACTTTCGTTTTGGGTTATTTTATTTATTTTTATTTATACTATCAAGCTGATATCGGGCAACAGGGTGAAACGTCGTCGACAAAAATCGCTGGCTACCGGATATAATTTTGATGTGAAAGTCGCCTGAAACTGCTAGCCGTTCGCCAACGCCATCATTTACTTGGGCACGAGTCCGAATAAAAGTATCCTCGAGGGAGCCACAGCTACAAAGCACCGTGACGTCAACTTCGGCAAAAACAATCGAGCCAAGACCCATATATGTGTGTTGGTAAGAAACATACCGGTAGCAAAGGTCTCTGTGTATAGACACATACCTGAGTATAGAGGTATGGGTATAAATGTATCTGGAAACTTCCACCTCGTCGAAATTGAAATGAAATTCTTGCTGGAGACTATTTCAGCTGAAGTTCGCGTGTGCCCAGGAAACGAGAACGAACTCCTTTCCTTTAACTTATAGTATACGCCATTTGCCATCCGTATAGTACCTCGGTCTTTGCAGAAGTAATTTTGCGACCGGGTATTCATTAATTTACGACGTGACTGCGGTTACCTGAAAACGAGTACAATTATACCTACCTTATGACTATGCCAATAAGATCCGTTTCCTCGCCTCCCCACAGCCACTAATAAGAATAATTTTCAACGGCATCAATACACCGGACGCCAATTAAACATGGCGTCAAACATATACCAGAGCATAATCGACAAACAAAGGATTACAATTCCATTAATCTTATCAACTTTGACTGAACCATGTGAATGGTTCACTATTGCTATGGAGTGTACGTTAACAGTAGGTATACTCGACTCGTATTCGCACATTTAATCTTCGACTAACTCGATTGAAACTAGAGCACAGAACCAATGAATCTTACATTTTTCCGAACCCGTATATATACCTATCACTACGGCATGCGATGCTCCAGAACAGTCCATGCAGCACCCAGAAGCTTGAGTTTCGAATAATTCTACAATTTTCACATCGCGAGTGAGAAAACGCAGCTGATTTTGATCAAAAATTTAGTTTTATTACGATGGCTCGAAAAACGATTAAAATCAAGAACCGAGGAGTTATATAGAAGAAGAGAGTAGAATGATCAACGAGCAGGTTATTCTGGTTGAGCGATTCGATTTTTAACGAGTCGATATTTTTCAGGGCTGTTTCTCCAGCTCACTTATACCGTATCTACACAGTTTGGGGTTTTATGAGGTCTGACATTGTTATACGAAGCATGTCCGAATCCCTATTTTGAATCACTGGATAGCCCTATGGCACAGCGCCGTAGCATCAGGACGCGGTCAGACGCCTCGTAAACTTTTCAGTCGGCCCGAGTCCGGCTGCTGTTTTACATAGGTGAGTCCTGAGCAGAGACAGCCATATAATAGAGGATGTGGGCCCTTTTATGGGACCCATCAACTATATCTTCTTCAAGCTCACGGGCCCC
The DNA here is from genome assembly GCA_963989295.1 of Ametastegia equiseti. Taxonomy (NCBI): domain Eukaryota; kingdom Metazoa; phylum Arthropoda; class Insecta; order Hymenoptera; family Tenthredinidae; genus Ametastegia; species Ametastegia equiseti. The sequence continues at coordinate 11,826,446 of OZ022389.1, read as the reverse complement.
CATGGGCAATTAGTGGTTGACACTGACGCCTCGACGTTGGTCTCAGACCAAGCCGAGTCGAGCCACGCCAGAACGAAGACAATCGTTTCTCTACGGTGTCAAAGAACAGTACGTGAAGGTTTCCACAAAGCTCGTTAGTTCAGGGGTAAGATTGTGTAAGTAAAATCAATAGAGGTTCCAAAACCTGATCCTCCACCTCCGTTAAAATGAAAAATAAAAAAGTTATGCCTCTTATATTAATAGCCGCACTTTACCCTGATCCTGACACGAACAGGAAATTGACTACGATGCGTAAGCGACGTTTGACGAAAAGGAGCTTCTTTCAGGTGTTGTAATGGCTCTTGTAACTTCGTATTTGCATTTAAATACTGGTAAGAATTGTCGCTGTGACGCCCATCGCCGTAAAGCTTAGCCGAGTTAAAAGGTTGGTAAATGTGACTCTCACATGTCATTCTGAACAATGTAGCGTGGTACCTAGTAGTCAACGTTTCAATAAAAATGACAGTTATGAGGAGGTATGGATTTTGCTCAAATGCTACAGTGTTCACCTAGCCCTCACGTACTGCTTTTAGTCCAGGCAAAGTTTTCCGATCTCCATTTTCGAAGGAACCGATACTACTTGAATTTTGGGAAAATCGTTTAGATTCTGTTTGGTTTTTCTTTAGTTTCGAATACCTGAAAATGGAACTTCATTCACGTTCACGTCACAATAATATTTTTTTGATTTTCCGTGAGGTTTTACAAGCATTCCGTTCATTCGATTCAACTTCTTGAGGATTCATTCTATTCGAAAAACATGCCTGCATGCCACTATCTTTTGACAGTGGTAAAGAAACTGAAATTATTTGGGAACAAGTGAAATTGCCATCTATTCCGTTTGTTATGATTGATGAGAATATGCCCTTTGAATCAACTAGATCTTTGGAGAAGTTAAATCAGATCAGCGCTCTGTTATACACATTCAAGTTGTACTGACCCCTTAAGTCACTGGTAAAAACGCAGATTCCATTTCCGGTGTTTTCTATGGATATTCATCACAATTTACGGTCTGCTGACGATATCACTGACAATGAGATTTTAATGGTCGAGCACATGCCAAGCAATGTCACGCTGCATCTCAACGTTTCTCAGACAACTATTCAGTGAGCGATTTGCGCTTCGAGATCTAAATCACGTCTCGTACAGACTCGCGATTCTCTTCTCTACTACAATATACGCCATCCACATTGTTCGTACTTCCGGAATTTACATCAAGTTGAAACTGATCGCTGAAGAATCTGTATGCGCTCTACATACAATGATCGGCACTATGCCGTAGTAAGCATCCATTTCGCCTACATCTTGCCCAATTTGCACCTCGCTCAAGCTGATGTCACTTGACAGGATATCTTCGCTCTATCCGTAACCGGCTCGAAAACCAACGGCGAAAAAAAGAATCAAATTTGCTATGAAAAGTTTTGATCGAATTGTGTTAATCTTTGTAACAAATATGAGGTTTAGCATAAGCTTATGCTCATCTTATTGATTGTTCATTCCTAATCGATCACCTTCATTAATATGCATTGGCACACGACTACTCATAATCAGAAGCACAATGGTACTTACCCATGCACCAAGCTATGGCGTATTTGGCGATGCGAGTCACACTAAATAGCAAGTTGGAAGGAGTGTTCGTGTGATTGGCGAGTGGTCCGCGGTGTTAATGACAAGCCAGGCAATCAATCGGATGTTTATCACGATTATTGTAGCGAACATTGCGTTACGTTATGTGTATATCAAACAGGAAGACGTGCTTCTCTGTTGCATACATACCTATACATGTATGTATTCATACACTCGAGTCTGGAACTGTATTGCGCACGTATCGATCCTATTACTTTCCTCAGTTATACTCGATGTGGTTATTTTTATCAATACGGTCACATAGCAAGTACGGGTGCGATGAACATACCGGTATAAAATTTCCTTCCCTCATCAGAAGTCAGATCTACAGTTCAACATTTTAATATATGCTGCCTTGGATATTAACTTTTCTTGCTGTAGCTCGTGACTTTTGATCGGTAGGATCTCTGCATCAATCTTTGTCAAGAGGAAAGAGCGTAAAATGTTTTGTCATTCCTCTCAGTCTCTATAGCAAATACCAAAACTCCTCGATCTGCAGTTTAGTCTAAATTAATTCAAGATTTTTTCTTAAAGGGCAAATTCTCTGCCTAAATGATCGGTAGTAAAATATAGCCTAATAACAACACTGCCGTTGAATAATACATCCGGCAGATGAATCAGCCGAAACTTGTCCCGTGGCTATACATGGACCATATATGTTCACTGCAATGAACTCAGCAGACATGACTCCAGACAAACTGGTATAAATCTCCGTATAAATTAGTCGAACGCTAATTTGCACGGTTCGTTACATACCGCAGTTTCACCTACCCGAAACATCATTGTCTTTCTATATTATATGACCTGGCAATTGTGTCCAAGTAGAGATATCGTAGAATCAATCTACGTGTATGCATTCAAATGAACTATAAAATCAGTGCAAGGTGTGTGAGATTACCAATGAATATTGATTTCATTGGCACATAAATTATATCGACAGCTTGAAGATAAGTGCGTGAAACATGGAACAGACTTCCCTTCAGGCACGAGTCGACGAAGTTATACGCGTAATATGTCGAAATATAGGTACTGTGAAGATATTTGGAATGTAGAAGATTGAGTTGGACCGAGAAATGGTAATCGCCAACGACTAGATCACCGGGTAAAACGTCTTTCAAGCATATGATCGTTTATCCCAACCAAATTCATGCACAATGCTAGTTAACGATTCTTCTAACGCGGCAATAAGCCGTGCAGGTTCTACTGGTCCAGCATCTCCATGGCTCATTCTGTATACATTCGTTATAGTGGTCAGAATCGCGGACGTCACGTTGGTCAGCAGAGCCTGTTTGCTTGTTTGATATGTTTATAAGCCGTAAAGATTTAATGTTTCTTCATATCGGATATAAAACTGTCCAGGTAAGTCGTTCGCTGCGGCGCGGCGCCTGTACCCGTTTGGTTGCTGCGGTGAGGTTGCAAAGAGGAATAAAACTAGCCTTCCTTCTGGTGGTATTTATACAGAAAATAGTTGCGGAAGAGTGTGAAAGAGGAAGCCGTAGCTTGGCCTGGTACCCGAATGTATACTGGATATGGGAATCCCCGAGAGAACGAAAGTTTTCACTTCACCTGTGAGATTCGTTTGAAAAGGTCACTAGGTGCCTATAGCCGGGTTATCCGGTTCATTAAGAACCCCGATCTCGAAAAGCAGTTCCAAGGTAGGTACAGGTGAGATAAAACGTGTAAGCGTCGGTAAAAACTATCTTATCCACGAAATATACCTTGGCCATCCCATTTTTTTTAAAGCCCATTCCTTATCCAAGGCGTGGTTGAAAACTAATCATGTTTCTCGCGCCAAGACGCCTGACTCCCGGTCAATTAAAAGCTTTACGATCACTCACCTAGACGAGGCAAGGATCAGGGAAATCTTTCCAAATCTTTTATCAAACTACTCGCGGCTAAGTCCGAGCACTTTATTCTGAAACACATTAACAACACGTCGTAGTAGAAGAGCCGAGGAAGACTCGAGTCTGTCTAGATACCTGCATTTAACTTTTTCTCACGCGTGTACGGGGCTATTTATATAATGTAAACCAGATCTGGTCAGCTCGAGGACATTGGCATACGCGTAGAACGCACCCTGAGAGATATAGAGATGGAGAATTCGAAGGAGTATAAAGGATCGAAGAAGTTCAGGTTGGCAAAAGGAACTCTGGCAGACTCTTGCGACACAAAGGGCCGCGACAGTCCCATAAGTTATAGAGGGCCCACTGCTGGCAGAGACTCCGAACGATTCCTCGGGGCCAGACAATAGGCTGGCCGAAACTGTTCCAGGAATAATCATTAATCCGATCGAATGATTTAACGTTGGATAAAATAATTCCTAAACGCAACAAAATTGTTTCGAAAAACCGGACCAAACCATCACGGCCGCTTTGTCCTCTCAGTCCGGACGCACTGCAGCCGCAGTGGGGGTATAGTGATGGATGGCAGCAATTAAGCGGCTCGCTCCTGACAGCCGGGAATCGTTACTCGCCTCCAACGTCCTTTGGGACTTATATCGCTTGCAGAAACGTCCAACTTTTAATCGTCAACGAACTCGCCTCGGTTGCGCATAATTTTCGCCAATTCAATTCAATTGTCGATCAGGTTCAATTGTCGATGATCGTTCAAATATCTTATTTGCATTATATCTCCCATAGGATTGCGCACCCTTGATCCGTTCTACCGTTAAATATTATTCAACTATTAAATGCGTTTTTTGTCCTCATAGCGTAAACCGCGATTCCAGGAAGATAGCCACGCACGATTTCTGTATATAGTCAATGTCAAGAGGCCGATGAGAATGAATATTTGGCTGCGAAACCTGGAGCCGTGGATGGGTTGCCTGCGCACGACTCCATTTGTTCGAAGTACATACACACGGTTTTTAGCACGTGCAGATGGTGTTTGGCTAGGACGTCGCTCCGTGTCAATAGTATCCACGTTCATGCTCAGTCGACGAACGTAGATATGCAACTATATACTATACATATAGGTGTACATGCGTGTTTGTACAACGCTTGGTATTACCGTATAGTGAAACAAATCCAACGCGGACAGAACGACGAAGATAGACAAAAAAAAAAAAAAGAGAAAGAGAGAGTCAAAATTGGAAAAGAGAGAAAGAGAGAGGGAATAGATTACACGTCGAAGAGCGGAAAAAAGCAATTACCGATACAGATGGTTTAGTATTTTGTACTTTGTACAAAGTATAATGAGTTCTCGGTAATTAATCCATCGGTCAGTGCTCAGGCGAGCCGATATTTCCAAACGTAACTGCAGGCGATTCGCGGGATGGTAATATAAACGCCCACCTGCCAAACCGTCAGGGGCTAGGAACCCTCCGAACACCAGCAACAATATGCATTTATACTTGTATAGGTATATACGAGTCCGGCGAGCTAATAAGTAAGCCTAAAATATTGAAAATTAAATCGAAAAATCCTAATGCATATAGTATACCTACACATGGGTAAACGCTGCTCAAGCTTAGGGGGTATAGGCGCGGTGTATAAATCACGTGAGACGTATATCGAATGTCAAGGTACCGTTGCATCTAGGAAAGAAAAGAGAAAAGAAAAATAAATAAATAAATAAAAATAAGAGAGAAAAAAGTAGAAATTTGCCGCGGACAAAGAGTGATTCGCGTGGCATTGAATTGAACATAAAGGTCAGCCGTGACAGAGAGGGCTTGATTGACGTGGGTTAGAACGATCAAGGTATAGATCTACACGTAGTGCAGGTAGATCCGTTATTAGTTGCGATAGAGGTATATGAAACTAGCCCTGGAGCAATGCGGAGGTATAGATGCCTGATGCAATTTTCCACACATCTAGGTACGCTGAGACATAGCGAATTGGCAAGGCGCAGTAAACTCGTTGGTTACAAACCCGACGAAGTAGCTGGTAGGTAGGGTATATAGAGTTGGGAACGGATACTATCTGCGTATCAGCGATCAGTGACAAGTTAGCGTAACGAGGGCGAAGGAGGAGGTTGAGAAGGTGGATAAATACAGGAGAAAGGAAGAGGCTACCTCGAGGATGAACCAAGGAACTGAGGATAGAAGGAAAATGGAAGAGAACGACGACGAGGAGGAGGCCAATTACGAGTAGCCGCTTCTTCGAGACTCGCGAGGCTCCCGCTTAAGGACTCGAGGCGGACTGGAATGCCCTGGCGATCGGGCCCCGAAGCTATAGGAACGACCTGGCCAGGAGAGAAACACCTGCAATTAAGATATGTTAATCAGGTATAGGTACCGAGTACGTACGAGACTTGAGCTCAAGGGTATATGTGTGTATATACGACTCAAGTTAGAGTTGAGTTCGAAGTCCAGAGTCGAGTCGAGTTGAGAGAGTGTGCCAACAGACTCAGACTCGCCCGGTTCAGTTGTTCAGTTGGGACCTACACTGGTTTATTACGCAGGGTGGTCCGCGGCTTGGTCGTTTATTGGGCCTCGTGTACCTACTTAGGCCGCGGCGCGAGGGAAGCCAAGACGGTGAAGCCAGGGTGGAAGGGCGGGAGGGATCATGCCCCGATGTCTCGCATTGATGGATCGCCCGGTCAGCCGTCGCGCCGTTGCTCAGAGTGATTGAATATCTCGCGGTCCATCTCGACTCCAATGAAGATCGATTAGCGACCATTATGCCCGGTACAAATCGATATTCCGATTCGTACGCACTGGTGCCGGGTACAATTGAAGATAATTAAATCAATCAGCGCCTCTCAGCTGGCTGCGAATGTTCCGACTGCAATTGCTCAATGTGAACTTGCATCTGGAGGGTACTCTGTATTCAAAGAATTTCAAATCGCAAAGGGGTAGGTACCTATTGCCATTTCCTAACCAATTAACCGCCCGCCATTCATGCTCACCTGCGGAACGTATATCAGTTGAGAGAAACCATTCTTTGCAATAAGCATTCGGAGTAAACTGATACAGCTCAAAAACTTCATGGGCTACAGGGGAAAAGGAACACTATTTTTGGAGGCGGAAAAAAAATTTGCAATTCTCTGTTCACAATTACACTGTTAAAATAATATTTCGGCACTGGTATACTGAAATGTTCGTGTTTGGAAAACACGAGAACGTAGTGAGATTAACGTACAAACGTGTTCAAAACATTTTTTGCATACGATTACGACTCGAAGTTATTAGGTCCATTTGCCCCTCATCTGTCGTATATTTTTTCGCCGTATCATAATCAGCGCTCCGGTCACACGAGCTGACATTCGATATTCTATTGATTGCTATATTGGTATAGATAATTATATAATGCGATGTGATAACTCGGAATTTCACAGTATCGATATGGTTTTCCAATTATTACCTGATGAAACGCATTGCCCATACTTCAGAATAAAGTAATTATCGATTATCATACAATTGAAAAGTCGACAGCTACATTTTTTTATTCAATCTTCTGTGTTCAAATGGAAATCGACTACTGGCCAGAAATATCGTTAATGGGACCGAATTAGCACAGTTTCGAGTGATCTTTATTCATAATGCAGTGAAAAATATTGAAGAGATTCCGTATACATGATTTGCCGATATACATTAGACTATTTATAACAATCTTCCTAATACGTAATTGGCGATATAACAATCGTCCAGTAGTTGGCATACTGCAAAAAGATGAGGCGACGATCTGATTACAGTTGTATTCATTGTTTCTATAAACTATTCCATGGGAATAGTATACATAGAATAATGTTCAATCCCTGATAGCGTTTATCTGAAATCGTTTGGGAATAAAGTAGCAGAGGGTCGACGTGAGTCGCTCCATTAACATGGCAACTAAGTGAGGCCCCTCGTTTCGATGAATACGGATAGACAGCCGAAAGGATAAGTATATCGTCATCAACAAACGAGAACAACAGCAACAAAAGGCCCCGCAGGTACCGGAGCACCAACTGCAGACGGGAAACTAACGTGGGCGCGGAGGCGCGAGCGTGTCGATAATCTCTAGCAGACATCGCTGATCAGGCCCCACCCTGTCGTCGACTAGTCGTCGGACCCCATTGCTGCCGTCACCCTACAGCGACGGGCCCAATTATAACTCGCCCGTTTCCGTGCGGCGGACACTCGATCAACGCGGTTCGCTGACGCTGATTAGCTATAGTAGTCGTGTACGTTGTGATACCTACACGTACGAGTGCCTAGGTTTTACCTGAGTATTCATTTGTCCATTCGATGAGAAAAAATTCTTCGACCCTTGGATGTCACAATTTTACAGACATATTTGGAATGAATAATAAAGAGTGGAAACTATTTCCAAAAAAGTTCACTGACGTTATTAAGGGAATGAATATTGAACAATTTTGAGGGGGTGCTCCGATTGATTTTAAACAACTCTATTGTTGTGCATCATAAAGTATGGACACGGTTCACTATTTTGATTATTATCAAAGCCTACGCTACACTGAGCAAAAATTATTGAACATCCGCCGTACAATATGAAACATCCTTCGGAAAACATATTTTCATTTCAGGCAACGACAAAGTCGTAATTTTTTATAATACAAACCTTTGAAAACTAGCGATTTCGAGAACTGCACGAGCCATGATATTTTTATAATTTTGTCATTGCCCGCGAGCTGAGCTCCGTCTCGCGGGCGATGGGGAAACGACGGAATTGAGATGGCTCCGCACATTTTTCAAAATCGCTTGTTATGAAAGATTTGCACCCTGACAACTTACGGCTTTATCGTTGCCTAAAAGCAACATGTTTTTGGTATTTCATACTGTGGATATGAAATGCTCGGATAACAGTCGAATAGTGAGCAATGTCCACACTCTACCACGCACAACAATGAAGTCGGTGAAAATAGCCTGTAGCACCCCCTTGAGCAGAGTTTCCTAGAAATTTGCTGTTCCAATTTTCAGTTGGCATGAATACATTTTTTCTGAAAACGTTTATCCAATATTCATTCAGCAGCTGGCTAAATAACTTAGTTTTATCTCATCAAGTAACATTTGCTCAATGCAAGTAAACGATTCGTCATTTCTTTGAAGCTGCAGCGTAACGTTTCTGTGGATTGAATAAAATTCGTTCGAAGGTGTAAAGTAACTTGTGATACGTAAAATCTACCTGATTTTTATGATGATTTTTGTTTTTTCTTTGCAGTAATATAAAAATGTATTTGTATCATGAGTGGGAAGGGGGAGTCCGTGTTCCTTATCGTTACGTTACCGGGAGCCTGCTTTATCGGGGCTTCACCAGGAATGAAGATACCTAAACCGCGGGCGGGTGTAACCTCTCGAACAAAAACGTTTACACAAAGGTTTATTGTGGCAAGTTAGCTCTGGGGTATAAACAACGAAAGCAAAGGTACTCGGTGGAACGCTGTTGATCTCTACGTATATTTTTTCTCTCTTTCTCTCTCTTTTCCATCTGCTCCTCCCACTCCATATCCTCATCCTCATCCTCATCCTCATCCTCATCCCTGAGGTTCCTTGACAAGAACTCTAAAAGGAACGACGCGAATGAGGAGAAGATGAAAAAGAGAAGGCCTCGGGGTGTGAGGATGGTTCTTTTAATTAGTCGGAGGTGTGAAGAGTCGTGCGTACGTGAGCCGTGAGCGGTGTGGATATACGTATACCTATACCTACCTCCGTTCTTGCGTGGGGCGCTATCGGCGTAGGTAGGTATAGGTATACATATAGTCAGTCGTATGTGTACGGGGGCCTCGCGATGCGCGTCGAACTGCGGGCGCGGGCCCCGCCCGACCGAACCAAGCCGAGCCGAGCCAAGCAGCCGCCTGTCTTCCGTACCGCAGTCAAGACGAACCGGTTCCTGCCCTGGCTCTATTGAAATTCCGACCGAGGACTACACAACATCACCGTCGCCATCTCCGTCGCCGAGAGCACCGCGTCGCCACGTCGAACCTATACGGCTAAAACGCTACAAAACTAAACACCCGTACCTACTTTGCGTCCCTCGACCGAGCGGAAGGACCCTGTCCTGTGTTTACCGGGACTCGATTCTTTCCGTTGATACTCCAATTCTCCGGTAGCAGGAGACCTTACACTATTAGTACAGTACGCGATGCCCTGTAGCTAAAGTTTATTACGCGTTGCTCGTCTCTCCGCGACTCTCTGCTTCTCTTGGTAGCGAGTAAAGATTGTACGGGGCGGGATTGAAGTTCCGGCTTTCAAAAACTGCGGAAGTTCAAAATTTCGAATTTTCATTTCACTGAACGTCGTTCATTTGACAGCTTTGTTATGAGCTTCCTTTTTAACTTTCGGATTTTTGAGCTGTCTGCATTTTGACCTTTCGGAAATTGCAAGTTCCGAACTCTAACGTTTCTAAAAATTCAGGAGCACATCTCAAATAAATTCGGAATTTTGACCGTTCGGAACTTTTGGAATTCAAATAGGTATATAACTACAGAATGCTCCTGACAAATTGTCGCTGATAACGAAGAACAGAAAAAAGGAGATTGAAAAATAAGAAAAAAATAAAATAAAAAGAAAACGAAGGAGAAATTTTATGGATTATATTTCTTCATGCAGAATTGAATTATCGCGTGGTTTTTCTTCGGAAATGGAAAACCGGGAGTGGATAACTTGTCTGTGTGTACCTACCCTTGGCAGTTTTCACGAAATGCGAACGAGAAACAAGTAACTCGGAAGTATTTCCACTTGGAACAATTCATTAATTCTTTAGTAAAGTTGAGGTGGGTATATAAGGTGGGTATACCTGCGTCGAAAAGTTTGACGGTAGAGTTCCAGAGGAAGAAGGAATTAAATCGTAGAAACAATAGAATGAAAACGGTAAGAATACTGCGAAATTATGCAAGTCCAGAGCTAAGCTTCGAGGGGTAAACTAATCTGTGAAATTGAGTAAACGCTCACTTCCTTACGTAAGCTACGTCTGAACCTTGCGGCGAATATTCGATTCGTAAAGTTCAGTTTTTCTTAGTTTTTTTTTCTCCTCTTTTTTGTTCTCATATAAAACTAAACGACGTTACCCTCGCTCCGATCCGGCGTAATTAGTCTCTATGAAATAGAGAAAAAGTTTTAGAACTTGCCCGATGAACGACGTCGACATAATAATTGTTTCCTCGAGTTATCAAAGGCTTCATATAATAGTCGACTTTAATTAATATTCGATACGGAAAATTAATTGAGAATTAATTTTTTTTAATTGTATAAATAAATTAAGATTTACTCCAATTGCGGAAATAATTTTCTTCAATTAAGGTTCCACCTCAATATTGTACGAATCGGGAAAAGAATTTGATTTGTATGAGCAAATGAGAACCCGGTAAAATCAGGCTTTGCTGTATAATCTAATGTTCGAAAAATAGAAGTGTCTGAAGATAAAATATCTGCCCTCTGGCTACCGGTGTGCTCATGATCAACGTGTATAAAGGTAAATGCTGGAAGTAGAAGTCTGGCAATCTCGGAAAGCTTTGAAAAATTAGCCCCAGTAAACAAGTGGGGTGGTAAGGGATGCTGTAAGCTCTAGGCGCTGGAAGGCAGGCTTTTCCAACCGTCTAATGATTATTCCTTTTTGTGTTTATGAAGAAGGGATGGAGAGTGTAAGTGAGAGCGGCTGGATACTGCCTGGGTCTCAGCTTCAGGTCTCCAGCCTCGACGAACGTCGTCGCCTCGTGCCGGGCACCCGTTCGCGTTATTTCCCTTTCATCTCGACGACGGCGTCGCGGCGCCTTAATTAGCCTGCCAACAGTCCTCTATGTCTCACACCCTAATTCTCGAAGACTCAACCGTTCCCGACTCTTATCGAGACTTCTTTCGTCAGTCGGACGTGAAAAGCCAACGGCAATAAAATATTCGTCAAGTTTTTCTTCATATTTTTTTCTTCTCTTTTTTCAACGTCATTCATTCGTCGAAGCGCCAGCACCGTGTGCCGATACCAGCTGAGGCGATAGCTTGATTACTAGAAAACAGAAAACACGCCCACTAACCAAACTGCGAACTTCTATACGTAATCCAGATCTTGGTTCAACTGCAGTTCAATGCTAAGCTCAGGGCTTATAGCTTAGGAATATTTAAGCCTGTGCAGTTGTACGACTGAGTTATAGCACAGGCATATACACAACTAAACGCTTTAGGCAACGCCAAATTGTACACTCGGCAAGGACTTGGAACCTGAGCGTCGTTTAAGGCAAGTGACTACTTGACGGAAGCGATACTACCGACCAATTTAGCATCGCCTACAGCGGTCAATTATTTTCTCAAACTATAACCACGATCACGGCCGTGGACCGCGTTTTCTGCGGGATGGAATCGAACTAACGAATTGAAACCGCGTTTGTAGATATTTTTTTGAAAAATCAGCACAATTATGACTTTCGAATATCCCATCACGAGACAGGACGAAGCTTTACAGAGCGGGGTATATAACTTCCGTGGTAATCCATAAATCGTTGCATTATCAGCATTACAATTCATTATGCAATAAACAGTCCATTCGTAGCTACGCATATTTGCGTAAATGCACTTTGGCAAAGCGATTTCAATACCAACTACCGAGCGCCCTATGCTTTAATGATCCCGCGCAGTTCTATCCGCGTTGGAATTTCAACGACTGTGTTTTCCATATCAAGGTAGATTATACGCTGAGGTAGATTTGTTGCTGTTTTTGTTTTAGTTTTTTCTTTCTTTACTGTTCTGTCAATTGTTCTCTTTCGATATTCCAATTATTTTTTAGTTTGACCTTCTATAAATCATCAAACCACATACCTAAACGGACACCCGAATTTCAGCAAACCAACGTCGGTTCCGAAATACCAAAATCCACACGTAGAATACGATATGGATTTTACTCTTCTACCGGAGTCATTATACTCTGTGACCACGTTCACCCCGACATGAGGAAAATCCATTCATTCTCCTTGCAGGTTACCCGACTGGAAAATTGTCGTTGGCGAAAACTCCTGCTAAAATACCAAATTCATCTAGGCATGTACGTGCACTCGGAAGAGCGCGTTGTAAGGAGACGTGACTCTATCTACGTGCACATAAATATACATGTTTATGTATAATATATGTATATGACTATATGTACATTACCTGCATGGATACGAAGTTTTCAGAAAAATGCGCAAAGTACGCGAAGATCTTGCTTCATATACACTTCCCCACTGTTTATTAGGAATTAATCAATTCAAGTTACTTTTCGATTGAAAAAATTTGACGGGTAGTGGTTTGAATAAATAAAGATCAGAATTTCGATTCGTCAAAAAGGCGAATTTTAATACTTCGTGGCCACACCTCTGTAGAATAACCTAATCCTGACCTTAAAAAAAAATCCTAAATTGGTAAAATTGTCAAAAAAATACACCTTTCACTAGAAAAATCATAACTTTTTGAATGTCATTATCAGATATGGTACTTCTAGGAAAAAGTGGCATAGTGCACGTTTGAAAACAGGTATTCATTTCGACATGAGTATAGAGGATCGATTTTGGAGTAAAAATGAATGCGGATTCATTTAGAAGATACCTTTTTGCTAAAAAAAAATCGTAACTAATTGATTTGTTGAATATTTTTTAACCCAAAATGAGGCCTGGGTAAGATTTGCCCATAGTGTCCACGAAGGGTTAAAATAGCGATGGTTCAAAATATGAAAGGGCTGTATCTGAGGAAGGCTTTAAACGATGTACAGTGCTCAAAATTTTATTTCATACGTCGCTATTTCAGTATTCGTATTTTGAAAATTCGAAATATTGGTAATTCTACGTATTGATCTTTCGAAATTTTAATCTCCATCCAATTTGACTTGAGTTGATCAGGGCACTTGACCAAGAATCTCCTCCCGCAAAGCATCATGTCCTATGATTCCCGGACACCCTATGAATGTCTAGAAGCAAAGCGGGGGGCATCTTAGAAGGTTGTCACGCGGTGTTGACTGCCCCGGTGCGGTGTGGTGTGGCGATGGTCTGTCTGGACCTCAAGTCTGTGTTGTGTGTTCAAGGGAACGCTTCCGAATTACTCGGGACTATTTTGGAATTCAGGTGGTGCACGCGTCGTGTTTGTATATGAATGGGCACTTATTGAAGAGCCTCGGATACATTGGACGGTGATTTCAACTGGCTGGGCTAAAGCTCAACGCGGGCTGTCTGTAGCTGCAGAGCCCTTATCTCGACAGTATTTTTATTTTCACCCAATAGATCGCTTGATTTTACTCTATAGCCGCCTACAAATCCTGGGGACGTAAAAAAGGAGATAAAAATAATAACGGCATAAGAAACGAATTAGGAATTCAGATAAGATTCGAACTAAGAGTGAAGCCCTGTCGTTTCCAAGGGGAGAAATGGTGGAACATTTGAACGAATCGGCACGTTCTAATTTTAGAATTCCACGTGTTTTCTTGTCTCTTATCTTAAGTACGTCCTACGTACATCTTAAGTGCATTACGAGGTGGTCCCCGGACCATGCCGTTGGTATTTTTCGTATAGCCTGGGAAATACGCGTTTCGTATAACAGCCACCAACGATTTGGAGGCAAATGCTAATTGAATCGTCACTCGATAACAAGAGTAAATGATCAACTTCATTTCACGTCTTAGAACGAGGGCAAACAAGCGATTTATTTGATACACGTGGTGGTATAGGAAAAAAAATTCAACTAAATAGATGAGAATTTTATCTATTCTTTCACCTACCTTTCTTTCCTTTCTACCTGGTACCTGGTCTTCGCAAATGAATGACCCTAGCCGAGGACGGTGAACGTAACAATAGCTGAAATTGTTAGTCCTCGAGTACCTGTCATCTTGGATATATATATACACGCACTTATGTGAAACGCAGACTAACCACACCGGAAGTTGTTGATGATTCCAGCAAAGTTACTACACAATAATAATAACTGCGTTAGTCTATCCTCTACAGCCAACCGTTCAGACTCTGGACTCTAGACTCTAGACTTTGGACTTGGGCGACCTGAGTGCCGAGGATACTATAGTCCAGAAACTACACGTATAGCTGAGGGTCCCGGTACGTGGTAGTACGAGGGCTGAGATACCCAGTATTCAGGTTTCTCGAGCGGCTTGGATCGTGGAATGCTGTATAGTAATGAACACGTTACCAGGCTCATTGTTTTCATTACAGCGTCTTCCGCTTCTACTTAGGTATGTACTCCTGCATCCCCTCGATCAATTATACCATATAATAGTACCAGTTTTGTTATTGTTTTATGAATTAATCGAACAACCTGTTCTCGCAGCTATCTTCCAACCATATTTAAACGATCTCTGTACAATCGCGTCTCCGTGAATACGAGGGTAATTGTATACATCAACGTAACTGTAAATGAATCAAGATTTTACCTGGCTGTTTGAAAGAAAAAGACGTATCGCTCCCCTTCGGGGTTCTTATAACACATTTACTTGCAAACAGGGGGGGGATGCGATAGGCAGGTATATGTATCTGGAGCTCAAAGCTGTGGAAGTAGATACGTTGGGTCCAGAACTCGGCGCATTTGAATACGTTTAATTGGCCACAAGGCCGCCAGAAATGCTTCGAGATAAGAGGACACGGACCAAGCTGGATGAAAAAGGTAGGTATAGAAGGTTGAAGCCAGGAGGCAAGAGGTTCATCAGTGATCCCTGGAAGTTGGATGGATAAAGAAACCGAACGAAGGCGTCTTTCGACTCGTTGCCTTTCAGCTGTGGGCTCGATCTTCCTTTGCTACTACAACGTATCTACCTAAGTTCTCTGGACGTTTGCCGCGCGTTTTGCTTCCAGTAATTGCATCTCGTCCAACCTAACCCAATTTATATTTAAACCAACAGCATGCAGGGCCAACCTTCGTTTATTCGTACGTATAAACCAACGGGGCCCAAGCTTCCTCTCTCATTCGGTTCGAATTAAATACATGCTGGGCCATCGTCGACGCGTCAATGATTCGTGCGGCGGATCCTATCAGAGCGAAAGAGGAAGGGAAGAGAAGGAAAAAAAAAAAACGAAAAAAAATAGAAAAAAAAAAGAGATGGGGAGGATCGGATGGACCGCTGGGCTGCTGGATCGTTGATGACCGCTGGACCTGGGTAGAAGTGAGAGGATTGCGTTTCATTACCAACAGCACAGAGTACCTGGGTCGACTCTGATCGACTTTTTCGACGACTGTCACTCTTCTTTAATTCTCTCACCGCACGAATAATAGGGCCGCGAAAGACGCTCGAGAATGGTCAACCTTTTTTTTTCACTATATACTTTTATACGCGTCATCAATCCTCCACCGTACGATACTCCGCACCTTATATATATGTATATATATATATATATACCTACCTCGTAAGAGATCCGGAGTAACATGTATAATGTAACTTAAATCTCATTAGTTATACCTCCAGTACGAAAGCTTGTAAAATTACCAGGCTTTAGCTATATGGGCCACTATAAAAGTCGAGGAGTTGTTCTCCTCTCTTGAGATCAAGTGCAGAATGAGATTCATATGCGTTATACTTATACTACGGTGCAGTTGAGCCAGTGCAGGGTATATACCGGAGGTTGGAAACGTGGAGACTTTCACCGACTTATCTTGGAAAAATTTGATGTCAGGTAAATTTTTCAGAAATTCATGTCCGGAATTTTCAAGTTCTTTACCGCACGTTCAACAGCGACGCGTGACACCTGTAATTCTCACTTATACGTCATCCAAACAACGGGCAGTCACTCAACCGGCACCTGCTCTTTTACCTATTCGGTGATATTTACACAGTGTCCAACAAATTTGTCGTCCGTTGGCTACTGCCTTAGGAATTTATCACTGTGGGACGACTAGCAGCGCGGCGCACCGCGTGAGCACGAATAAATAACATTTCTTCAAAGCCTGGATCGTTGGTAATTCCAACTCTAGCGCTGCCACCGAATTAAGTTCTTACGAAACAGCGTCTCCAGTCCTGCGGCTAGCAGAGATAAGCAAACGAGTTTCTGCTGCGTATTCTTTTCTCACTTTTTGGATATTCAAATATTTCCATTTACTGTAACAAAGAAGATCCAAAACTCTGGCCAAATTTCGCTCCAAAGAGTACTATATCTGTAAATTTTTTCTGAAAGATACAATTTGACGTACGTTAAAGATCGAAATTCACAGACTCCATCGTTGTGCATCGTTCAGTCTGGAAACGGTTCACTATTTCGATCATTATCACAGCCTACGCTTAGCGGACGAAAAAATAATTAAGTGAGTACGATATCCAATACCAAATACACCCATCGGAAAACATATCTTGATTTCAGGCAACGATAAAGTCGTCATTTGTCAGGGCGCAAACCTTTGACAACCAGCGATTTCCAGGTTGTGCGAGCTATGATATTTTTCTAATCCCGTCATCGCCCGCGAGACGGAGCTCAGTTCGCAAACCTATACGACGTAATTGGTGAACTAATTCATCGCCACCAATCGCGATGTGATGCGAAAATTCTTGAGCTAACAATAAGCTCCGTTTCGCGGGCGATGACGGAATTACGGAATCAAAATGGCTCCGTACGATTCTGGAAATCGCTATAGTTGTCAAAGGCTTACACCCTGACAAATGACGACTTTATCGCTGCCTAAAATCAACATGTTTTTCGATTGATGTGTTCGGTATTTCATATTGTACGGCGGATGCTCAATCATTTTTGGTCTCAGTAAGCGTAAGCTTTTATAATAGTCGAAATAGCAAGCCATGTTCACAATTAACGACGCACAACAATGGAGTCGGTTTAAGAATGGAAAACATCGATGTATATAATATACATATCAGCAATCTCCCTTTTTTACGAAACCTTCTGCGTGAGTTCAAAGACTGTGGGCAATCGATCAAGATTGATATACGATTTACAACTTGTTGATGCGGTGGTATAACATGGGTGCATTCTCGTTGAATGATGATTCGGTCAGACATATCAATATTATACGTACCCACATAATAGTGGCATTGCCGTAACTCGAACAATACTATTTCCTATTTTAACACCGTCTACAAAGGGGCCCGTATCACGCCTTTCACCTTGTATAGTTTTGCGGGGGTTTCATTTTTCACCGCGTTCCTTTTCTCTCGATTCTCACGCTGCCATCGACGATAATTCGGCGTGTAAAAAGCGAGCACTCCGCGATGCTGTAGGATCGTATCCCGGTCGTTTCCCGGTCGTATCTCAGTCGTATTCCCTTTCATGAGATCGCGAGACCGCGTCACGATGGCTGGTGAGATGTTGGTCCATGGTATTCCGTATCCCGCGACCAAACTATACCTACGATGTACATATATATACATGCCTATACATGATATATACATACACATGCATACATCGTCATTGCATACGGCCCGTTTAACAACAGACAAATCTCATCTCTTGGGTTAAGTTTTTCAAGAAATCTTAGCGGGTGCAGGCAACGCATAGCAAAGCGCAGCGTTCTCTCATCTCTTGACATCGCATTGGTGGACCAGGCGCAGTTACGATGCGTTGACGCGACGTCGGCAAAGACGACAAAGGCGTCGGGGCGCTATACCGCAGACTTATTCCGTAGACGTTCCAACGCGACGACGGGCGTCGCACGCAAAATAGAATACAACGCCCGAAGTGGCAAGAGAGAGAGAGAGAGAGAGAGAGAGAGAGAGAGAGAGAGAGAAAGAAAGAGAGAAAACACATCACACGTATAACGGCAAAGCCGACACGCGTCGCGCCAGCCTGGACCCTCTGGCTGCCCCATTTACTGCCTGGGATGTATTTCGTCTTTTCCACGGGACGTGACTTAGCGCCGGAATTGTTTTATTGTCCGTTTCCTGGAAAGATTAGACCGACACCTTATTCTTCTTATTCTCATTCTTATTCTTCTTCATCTCGTCGCCTCGTGCTACGGATAAGCCGACGTACTCCTCTTGTATTATAGTCGTGGCCCAAAGCCAACTAAGTTTGACTATGCGACTTTTACCCTGATTCGGATTCTCCACCTACGTATTTTCACATTAACCACCAAGTCTATAACTCTCGACACTAATTTTTGAATTCCAGTCGGGTCCACAGTTTTTTTTGTCTTGCTTCTTTTGTTCAATTTTCTATATCAACACACAAGTAGCAGCAGGTGGGGTGAAACGACATACATACCTTGAACAGTAATCAGTAAACTTCCGATGCTGTACGCTGTTTCCGCAAACACTAAAGTTTATTTCTCAAAACAAGCGGTGAACAAACAAAAAAACTGACTTCAACTATTTTGAATCTTTTTTCTCGTTTGTCCCCGATCGATCATCATCGAACATCAGCGGAGTCAATCAAAATCATGGGGATTTAAGGTCGTTATTTTTATGCGTTGGTACAGAAAAATTCATTAGTGAAATCCATGACCCAATTTATTTATACCGATGACACTGTGTCTCTCTATATAGAATCATTCTTGGGCCATGGTACGAAATGAGATTAGCCAATTTTCGTCACTCCATTTCCAATGATCTTAACTAAACATCATCGGCATAAGGATCATGACTGTAATTTTTACGAAACAATCGTGCAGTCATTTCAGTCTAGGATCAGGTCACAAATATATATCATATTATTACTGGTATAAGTAAATCAAGTGAACTTGCCTTACCTGGCGCTTCATTTATTGAGGTGAAGATATAACACGCGCTTCAAAGTACTAAAAACACTAACGCTGATATGCTCCAAAGGCAATGAAGCGACATTCAAATGTGATATCCTGTATTGCCCCGCTTTTGCCTGCATGTTCCAAGTGTAGTATATATAATATACCACTACCTATAATCCAGTGTCCAGACAGAAATGTACAGGCATACGTATGTGAGAAGAGATTTAGAAGGTAGTTCGGCGGTCGGTCGACGGCCTGGACCAATTACCGAGTACGTCACGCCAAAGCAGTTTCTCGGGTGGGCAGTTTATGGGTCTTGAAATGGAATCGTATTTATTAAAAACGAATCAGCGGCATGCGACGCGTGATCGACGCAATCTGCACGCACTGATTGCCAGTCACAACACTATATATTTTCCAGTCCCGGTGCAAATGAGGACGGCCTGCAGAGGGCCCTCAGGCCCAGCAAAGCTTTGCGAAGGAGCTGCTGCCTGAGAGCAATTACAACGCTGCCAATAGCAATTACACATTTTTCTCAGCGACTTCCTACGCGGCTATGCTACAGCAGGGACGACTCCACTGCTGGACCGAAGGAGTGATAAAATATTGTCTTTCGTCGTTTGAGATAGGCACTGGGAGGCACAGGGAGGACTGAGAGGATACGTGTATCGAAATGGCTCGGGTAATCATTCAGAAATAAGTACCTGACCGAGTCCCTCCAGCCGCGAGTGTTTCGCAAGGAACCTGATTTCCCTCTTACTGACTCTTCGAATAAATCATCCGCTAAATTGTGTCATTTGTTTTACGGGTTTGAAAACGCCCATTTTCGCAATTAAATCCTGAAAAATATCCTCAGGATATATTATACTCGTGTATTCAGGTTATCAATCATTATACCTTTTTTCCTTCTCTCTTTCTTGCTCTCTCTCTCTCTCTCTCTCTCTCTCTTTCTCTTTCTCTCTCATCCTCGCGATGTTGACGTTTAACATGAACTTGGTGTACGCTTGAATGCCTGGGCAAAACACGTTTAAAACTAAATAACCGGTACAGCTCATCAGAGCCCAGTGAAATGGAATCTAACGCAGAAGAACAGGTGCTCTTAAGCCGAGCTCACACGTGATGCTATTGTCGTCGCGTAGAATAGCTCTATTTCTCAACGGACCAGAAACTTTCGAGATACACGTATATGTATACCTACATCTACAAGTCCTGAACAAAATACGAAAAATATCTCGATCGATCTGATATTTGTTACGTAATTTTCACTCCAGTTATTTTCGGTAGACTCAATCTGTACCTATACGTACATACATACCAATACTTTCCTTTATTTTTTCATCATTTTTTTTTTTTTTTTTTGTCCTGTTTGCTTATATATACGCTAGTGTGTCAGGTAGTGGGAGCAGCTTTGTTTTGCCTCCGGTTATTTTGTACTGAAATCATAATTTCCTCGAAAACTTGGGCAGGTAATTCCGGGCAAATGCGTTACCGGTAACATTTCATTAACGGCGGCCCAGGGTACGCATTCAATTAACAATTTATGGTGTGACGACGCTTTTTCCAAATTCATATACACGCGCAGTTATACAAGACCCGCGGCTAATGTAATTATTACCCCGTTGCCAACGTTCAACATCCCGTATACAACCTGCGTTTGAAGGTACGCAGTACGTACGCAGAAAATTTGCGTCCTGACTCGTTTTGGGGTATCGGACCTGCTGCCCTTCTGCCGGGGGCTCCTGGGTATACCTACGCCTGTGAAATTTACTCATGTGACAAATGAAAATTTAACCTCGTTCAACATTCATATTAAGTTTATTATTCAAAATATCGTATTATCCGAAAGTCTACCTACTTCTGGGCAAGACTCGGGCTACCACACATCAATGCCAGGTGCTCCTAGAAAATTAAACCGACCGCCGTATACGAATGATGAACGTTAAACTGCTCGTGATACGCTTGAAAAACGTATTACCGGAATGGGAACGGGTAACGCGATCCACCCGGCGGCTGACCGGCTCTAAAAACAACGTTTCAAGAACTATTTTCAAATTCCTCCTCACCCCTCGGGCATAAATCGTAATTAGGTCTGAAGATTTCTCGAGTTCGTCGACGTCGGAGACAACGGTAATATTCTCTACGGCTGCTTCAATTTCTTAGATTCCGGAGATCGGTGCCTGCTCCACTCTATCCAACAAGAGCAATCTGCGGCCCACATAGATGCACGCGATAGCGCTGCGACGTTCGACGACGCCTGGCCCTCGGGCCTTGCGCGAAGGTCTTGCTTGCTCGAATGCTTTCTTGCTTGCATTTCCCAACTCTCGACGTAAAAACTGGCCAACTTTATATCCGAAAGCTAACAAGGTAAACGTTACAGCCAGGACCATATTTTATTTTTACCCAAGTTGTCGCAGTTAGACCCGAGTCGGTCTAGTACACTTGAATTACGCCTTTGCGATTCATCCGTGAGGTCGTTCAAGCTGATGAGATAGAATTTCATGCCTCGTGATCTTACTTGAAATTAGTCTCTTCATAACGTTTCTTTTTTCTTGTACAAACTCCGTGAGAGTTTCGATATCGGAATATCGTTAATTCAATCATTTTTCAGGTCATATGATAGAAATCACTTCCAACTTAACCCAGCTAACGTGAAAGACATCCGTTTTATTGGAATTCTATCAGTTTTTCTGATGAACTGGCATACTTAGCCACTTTCTGCCAGAAAACTGAATTCATTCGTGGAGAGTTCATTCAGATCGGTATTGGGTAGTCATCGAGAACTGAAAGTACTATTCGCGTTTTCGAGGTGATGACCATTGATTATAATCGCATTTCGAACAGACTCCCATATTGCCTTAAGTCTAGAGTACTTCGTTTTTCAAAAATGTTCTGGTCACCATAATGCAAGAAGAAATCAAATTATTTGTGCTTTAGGTGTGGCGAGGGACGTCATAGCTAATAGGAGTTATATGAAAATGTGAATATCAGCTTGATGTTAAAACTCGAATGAGTAGACTGATCGGTGTAATAGCTACCTGCACGGTCGAAAGGAGACTGTATCCTGAGGTTCACTTACTCCGAAGGATCAAGCTATTTCGTTAGATCGGAAAAGTGGTTCAAGAGGAGATCGAAAACGAAGGGGAAATTTCTTCAGATGTAATCGAACTCTTTGCCTACTCGAGTCGACGAATCCAATTATCCCTTCGGTCTGTTCCTACCGGAACGACGAACGGGTAACGGCGTCATCTGGTGCAGGTAGAAGCTGCAGGGACTAGTGTTGATTCGAAAACTTGAGCGAATAAATCCCTCCTCTTTCATCCATCCGTTTCCTCGTCTGTTTTATCACGTAGTCAAATCGTGAATCTCTACTTGAATGTATGTGCTATATGTAAACGTTTGTGAGCACGTCGGCGACGTGTTCCTACCTACTACCTACGTCCACACTCACATATATGCTACAGCATATATCTGCAAACATCCGTTCAGACGTTCCAAGTGAAATACCTTATCGCACACGCAGCTTTAATTGTACCTCCATACTCTCAATCGCCTCGTATCGCCTGGCCATATTATACCGAGAGAGGAGAAAGTAGAAAAATCGGGCGTGCCACACCTGCGAATGATACTATCGCAGCGATAGGCGAGGCAGGACCCAGCCAACACGAACGAACTACTATAGCCTTCGAACGTTCAGAGAATGGTGCAAACATTATATCTATACGCCTTCGGCTAATGTATAGCTAACGGTATATTACGTTTCCCTTCTTTAAAGCATATATACTTAACTATATACGCGGAAATGTGTGCACCAGGGGCACCAGCTCGAACTCAAGCTCCAGCAGCAGCAGCAGGAACGAGAATGTGCAAATGCAATAACGTCGAGGGATCCAAAAAGGCAGACGGTGGGACAAAGGGTAAGTAACCTGATCACAGCCGTCGCCTTTCTTCTGCTCCCTCGTTCTGGCACCCCCAAGTTTTCTTCGTCCTCCGAGTTGGATTCTTCTTCCCTGTCGGCCCAGGTTCCGAAGGATAATACGAGGAAACGTTATTACGGCCGAAAACATTTCCCGCAGGCTCCTTACGCCGTCGCTGTGTTAAACAGTATGAAAAGCTTTCTTTCTCTTTTACGCGAGGTGTTACACTCCATGCAGTTGCATGCAGCTTCTCCATGGAAAACTCCAAGCTACAAGGATACGAGGAATACCTACGACCGAGACACCCAACGCATTCTGAACCGCTGGACTGTCTCCACTTCGTTAAGATTTAATGAAACTGGATATCTGCGTAGACGAGGTATTTCTTTGTGTAAATATGTATATGTAGATGTATCTGTACCAGTACGTGAACCAGGTTTTTCAAATCGCGGTGGTTTGGTGAAACTTGGAAAAATTCAACGTTCACAGGTACTACGCCAGTCCGGAATTGTCGTTGAACCGCAAGTACCTGCCAACCTATACCTGCCTGCCTGCTACTGGATAATTTAACGCGGCGTTACTTACCATCAACGTTTCGAAATTCACAGCCTATGAAACGGGAGCCGCGTACCTACCGGGAATATACATTATGTATAACATGTGGTACCTACTTCAAATCGAACTCCTTTAAATACGTTCAATACCTGGGAGGAAATAAAGTAATAAAACGGTTCGGCATCTAGTAGGAATTTTAAAGAGATTTTCGCATGAATGCTTTCCATTCGTTAACTTTTAAATTGCAGACTTATGACCTGGTATAAAACCTACGGACACACCCTGAAAACTATTTGTAAACGCAATAATTCCCCAAGCTGATTGAAAACGTTCGATCACTGTACAAGTGAGTCTGATTATAATTCGATACGAGGAGGTAATCGGGCTACGGTCTTCAGCTGGAATGAATGGTAACATTTGGAAAAGTAAAAATAAACCAAAGTTCGATTGCCTTCCGTAAAAATGCGATTATCTCTTTGCTTCCCCGTAATTACGCAGTGAAGTAAAATAGATTATACAACATAACTGAACTAATGTAAGTAAGCACCATTTTTGACTGAAAATATTCCACGTCCAGTTCTGGTACATCAACATTAACTTTACCTCGAAGCTTTATGACGGTCATTTGCAGCTTGTATCATATTAGTTCGTTTCACGAGTTCTCATTTATTCCACACGAGGTAGTAGCCCAGCAATAGTAAGTCACTAATAACCCAGAATGCTCACGGTCTACTGCAGAGTCTCTTCTTATATTTTACAGAGAGTAAGAACGTGCATTATCCGTGATAAATCCTTCCATTCTTCTGGAACATCTCAAATTTTTCTTCTTCATCTTTTCCTACATGGAACTAATCTCAGCGAATAACTTTCTCACAAAGGAATAGCGAAAATTTTGGTCGCAATTGTACCTCGCAATTGAAATACGTTTGTTGACTGTACTTAGCATAGGAATACTTGAACAATTATCAGAGTCAAATACTAGCTAGCCGAGGTTTGTTCGAAATATTCGCGACGTTGGTAAATACGGAGTTCACGTGGCGTGTGTAGTACGTAACGTATATACCTACTCGTATATACGTGTAGACACGGATTATATACCTGCCCAAGCAGCGAACGATAGTCAATTTCAAACTTGGTGAAATATACGAGGGCACCCAGTCTCTGCGGGAAAGTGGTCGATTCGGTAATCTATTATCTATGGCGTTCGTTCGTGCTAAGCGATTCGCCACGGTGAAGAACGTCGATATGGCTTAAGATCAATCTCGGATATATCTATATGCCATATTATACCATGGAGAATTTAAACGCAAATTTCTAACTGCCGTATATCCGGTTGGATTTAGCAAGTCGATTCCCTCATTTTGTATCGCACGGCTGGTCATTCCTCCGTTTAAAATGGTCGTAGCAAGTTTGGCGAAGCTTTCTTATCGCCGTCGTCGCGTCTGTATAAAAAATGAATTTAGGTCGTGATATTATGCGAAGTTAGGACCGAGTGTACGAAGGAACATAAGCCGCAAATCGCAACTTTTGCAACGCACACGCCCCTCTCTTTGGTAAAATTCGACGATAACTATTATTCCATCGAATTAAAATACAAAGGTCTCTTCAGGACTTAGCCCGCCCCTGCGAATTCGTTGCGTTTCGTCTCACAGGCAACACCTCGATACAAGAAAATCTTGCGGATACCGTACAGGTACTCAGACAAGTTTATGCACATACGAACATAAAATCGTGCAAAGTCCCAAAGTCCTCGGCCCACCATACTCTCTCGCTCACTCGCCTTCGCTAATAAAGATTTCACGGCGTCTGCAAGCCTTCATTATCTCGTGGGGGATGAAGAGGAGGAGGATAAGGAAGAAGAAGAAGAAGAAGAAGAAGAAGCTTCTCTCTTCCCTTTTCCCGTTGCCTCACGTTAAAACCACAGTCCAGGACCTGGCAAAGCTGTAGAGATGCAGTACTCTGCGGCCCACCAACCGCCAGACTCCAGACTCCAGTCTCCAGACTCCAGAGTCAGCCCGTTCCGCGGCTTTTGATTTACTGCGCTCGAGCAGCCCGCTGTGCGTGAGTGGGTCTCACGTGGCCACGCCCGTATCAATATTTATATCGTAGGTACTCGGCGGAAAGCCGTTCGTTGTAGCTTGCAAGCTCCGTCCACGTGGACCTCTGCCACAAACTAAACAATTTCATTATTCCTCGATCCAAAATCACTGTCAATGTACTCAAGTCTGTGGCAGAAGACTCCAATATATCAATGAATTTGCAGTGTTCGCTATAAAAGACCTATTCTGACTTCCACGAGCAGGATAATCTGATGGCCTATCAAATTCGGCAAGAAAAAGAAGTCGCTAATTTAAGTCTCACACGGAAGCCACAATACAAGGAAACCTGAGTCTGAGATAACTCATCGGATGAATTACTTCGCTTTGTGTAATAAGTCAAAGGGTTGAACGGAGTCAGCTGATGATATATATTTGTAATTAGGTAGTTTAATAACGACATTACGTTGGGTTGTTTTTTGCTGTACCAGAATATCGCCTGTCTGGCTAGTTGCAGGTCTGTATGCGGATACGTTGAACGGAATGTATTAATCAAGACATGGGTAATTAATTATTTCACAATTAAAGCTTCGCACTCGTCGATTCGAGCAATACTTCACGAGTAACAATACTGTATACTATCGAATACATCTGTCATATTTTTAATTGAATTTGCAGTTATACTGACCTCGCCCCACCATCAAATTGCCAAGGCTCTCTCCATAGAAGAGATGATCCTTTCCGTTGATCAACAGCTGCAGGAGCCAGATTAAAGATACCATAACACTTTCACTGGAGTTGGCAGACCTTGGCCGTGTTCTTGCGAGTCAAGTGCGTTGGTCGCGACTTACCTGGGGGCCAGGTAACCACTGCAGTCTATATCGTCCCGGTCCCCCTCAACTGACTCCCTGGGTGGGCGCTCACCGCCTCTAACCTATCTCCCATCTAATTACCATTCCTTGGCCGCCCTATACCCTCGTCTGGGCACCAAAAATTAATAACCAAACCATCCAACACTGTCCGCGCGACACCTCCCGGCATTGCGGCACCTTAGGCAGCTGCTCTATACGTTATAGGTTGAGATATATATATATGGTATATGGTATATGTGTATTATAACCTTTCAAGTGCCTTCCGAGAATCGAGGAAAGAACTTTTGAAAAAACTTTTGAGATGACGCGCAGTGCCAAGGACTGCTTACTTGGTGGTCTCGATATTGGTTCCCCGCGCGTTGATAACGAGTTTAACGTCTGCAAAGTTCTTCCGGTATATATGTATAGCTAGATATAACGGTGGACTGTATAATACGTATAGAAGTACGTGGCAGAGCTGGAATTAGTCTAATTAAGTGTACTGAACATGGCAGCTTTATTTCCGGGAAAAATGCTCAGGCGAGAACTTGAGTCGTTTCGCGTTCCGTTCGGTTCGGTTCTGTTCTGTTCTGTTCGCGTTCGCGTAGTCGCACTCATTCGGAATTAATGTTCAAATATGACTCCTTTATATACTTTCGTACATAGTTTTCTTGGCATGTACCTACTCAGCGGAACCGTTTTCCCCAAGAAAATCCCGAGCCTTGCGACTCAGCTATTTATTTTTCCAATTAAACGCGCGCTTATAATACTCGGGTGCCCGTAACGCGATATCGATGCTGCACAACCAGCAGTCGTCGCGATTAAAAGCGTCTAAGTAGCCTCGTTCAATTAAAAACTTTGAGAACAAATTGATTAAGCTATTTCATCTGGGTGAGAGTCAAAATATCGAAAGAGCAAAATTTCGAACCGCCAGAAGTACAAATGGTAAAATAGCAATCGTTCATAATATATAAAGGCTGTATTGAAGAAAGGTTTTGAAGCAGTACTAAAAAAAAAACGACGTACAGGTTTTATCTGTCGCTATTTCAGGATTCTAATTATCGAAACTCGAAATTTTTGCCATTCTACGTATGGATCTTTCGAAATTTTGACCTGTACCCTATCTTCTTTACGGCAATCATTTCATTGGTATTAATTTTTCATACAACCAGGAAACTCACGATCAGCAAAATTTTGTTTTCACTGTTCATTCAATATATTCCATCCACA
The DNA here is from genome assembly GCA_963989295.1 of Ametastegia equiseti. Taxonomy (NCBI): domain Eukaryota; kingdom Metazoa; phylum Arthropoda; class Insecta; order Hymenoptera; family Tenthredinidae; genus Ametastegia; species Ametastegia equiseti. Next base: position 11,798,677 of record OZ022389.1, on the reverse strand, counting down.
TAGGGTACCTGGTCGTACCTAGACTACCAAGTCATCTGGGGATCTAAACCATGTCGAGTATGCAAATCGATCAAATGTCTTCTCATTCAACGGGGCAATGTTCTCGAAGAAGAAGGTTAATCGCTATACCTACATCTTTCGCGTGGCACAACCATTTTCCACAACGTCGGACGTAAGATGAAGCTGAAGCTAGCAGCCAAAATTAGCAGCCCAACGATTCTTAGTTGGTGAAAAGGAGGCAGCAAAATTTAAAAAATCTGAATTTCGCTATATTCCATGAAAAGTCAATGAATTTGACCAAAAAAGTCATAAATCTGTACTGCATCGTCCTATTTGGAAGACGATTAGCACGTTTGGCTGCTAACTCTGGCTGGTAGGTTCAACTTCATGGACGTAAGCAAAATTTGTTACATGGTGGTGGTGGTGGTAGTGGGTAGCTGATGAAATGCTATCGCATTTCCATTCATATCACTTCGCGCAATGGATTCGTGGTATCGTTTTGGTACTGCAGTGAGAAATTTACTCTTCATCAGTAAATAAGCCCGAGGGATAATTGGGCGTGAAGATATGTATGTATTTCCTGGTACTCATTGTCAGAATAATCGCCTGAGCGATGAGTCAATTGAGTTGCAGATCACGAATTGATTGGACCCATGTGGGTACGGTCTGCTCTTTAATTGACAGATTAATTGATCGAGATGCAAGGTCATTCGTCAGTTGAAGAGTCAAGGTAAATCGAATGACGTAACTCCACGATATAACACTGCTGTGAATTCTGAAAATAATTACCTTGCAAATTGCTTTTGGAAATCTTAATCGCGCTTAGCCAGAGATGGATCATTAGTAATTGAAGATTCTACGCTCCGAGCATCTACGTTATAATAAATTTTTCGGAGGATTAAAATTTCACACGTAGAAATAATTGACATGAAATCGATATATCGATCTCCGGTATTATTACGGAAGCTTCAATCTAGCTCGCCAAGTATCTAGATATAATATTTCGTCAACTGCTAGAGCAGCCGTGCATATCTTATACCTGAATCGAAGGAACAAATTCCTGTGCATCACACGCTTGAGTGATTTTTTTCTTTTTCAATTCCAGTTCACTTTCAGAACAAACTTAGATCATATAGTTGACCGTTGCGTTGTCGGACTATCTTGTGAAAAGGCGTTCATCCGTGAGAAACGACTGCGCCCATAGTGTGATGCATCCTCTGACTATTGTGTTGGCAGAAAAGTGTATCGCATACCAAGGTATACGCGAGAATACACGGTAATATAAACACATTAAACAATAAGTAAACGCAGGCATGCATATGAAGCAAGGTGACGTATAAAACCCGTTAAACGACCCATGCATGCATGGATCGAAACGGTGTTTGTTTCCAGGTTATTAAAAGGCTCAACGCGTCGTAACTGAACACTGCAGAGCTTGACGGACGTGATCATGCAATATCAAAGTGTCACTGCAGCTTTGTCCATAACTCAACACATAATATCTGGATATATACCCACACAACGAGTATAATTAATACGTAATATACAGATCATTCTGCCATCACGTTTCAAATTTTCCTCATCAATACACAACACGTTTATCAATTAACTCTGTCCGCGAATTATCGCGTCACGATTTTCATCGGCAGTTGGTAATTACTATCATTATTATTATTATTATCGTCATCGGTTATGGTCAAACAAGGAAGGGGTCAGGTGGGTTGGTGATAAATTTCCTAAACCAATTCTTGCGTAGACCGCCAGGAAATTGTTCACCAGTAAATGACCGTTATTTTTTTGTTTTGTTTTTGTTTGTTTTTTTTTTCTTTCTGTTGGAAAAACGCCACGTATTAAGTGGTCGCAAGCTGTACGAAACGGAGCGTATAACTTAATTTAAGGCCTGCGCGCACTAGACGGCAGCGGACGGCAGCGGACGGAAGAAAACAGTAGCTATCACTCAATGCATCAACAAAGTATTGTTGTAATCATACTTCTGAAATAACGAATTTAATGATAGCCACTGTTTTCTTCCGTCCGCTGCCGTCCGCTGCCGTCTAGTGCGCGCAGGCCTTTATTGTCACAACTTATTCCGGATGAAGTAGATCCGCGCGTTTGGACCGCGCCATTGCTGCTGCGGTCAAAGGATGTCTTGATCGCGAAGGGAGCTCTGGGTTTGGGTGTATCTAATCCCCTGATCTAACCACTCGAGTGAGTTTGACCTGTGACCCATGCTAGCCTCTCGTTTATTCTAACCTGAAATGGATAAGTATGCTCCGCTATGCAAATACGTTGTGGTCAGAACCTCGGCCCCGAGGGTGCGTACAGGCTTCGCCTGCAGCGGTTCTCTGGATATACGCCAAAATGGGACGTTTGTTACTTCGTTAGGCTCAGCTATGGTTAATCCAAGCTCTGGTCATCTTTTCCACTAAACCCTCGTGAACAAATGAGGTTATTCTCTTTTCTCCGTGACTGCGCAGGCGAATAATTTTCCAAATCAAGATTTTCGCTCTCGTACATAGTACAGATGTATAATTACGGGTTGAAGAGTTAATTGCTTGGCAAATGACTTACGTAATTATTATCAACGATCGATACCAAGGTACGGATATACGACATGGAGATAACACACGCGGTGGATTGTTTTTCTATTAATTTCTAGAACAAACTGTCTCGACATTTTTGCAAAAAAATTCAAATCAACGTATAATAAACGAGACTGGTGTTGGTGTACAGTTTTTAATTAAACTCAGCGAACATTTTACCTATTTTTTTCAATTTTTTTTTTCCTATACCAACAGCGACGCCATTCTTTCGTTGAAATTTTCCACCCCGCCATAGCCAAAGTGAATTAGTTAGTATTGGTCCGTGTGATAAATTTACTAGATGAAAAAAGTCAATTATCGTACCGTTTAAGTAAACAATCTCTCTCTCTCTCCCTTTTGAGTTCTCAGTATCCGACATCACCTCGAACCTATACCACAACTATATGCAAGTCGGTTGATGTCATAACGAGTTTCAATGTAGTTCACGATACGGTTATCGAAATTTCGTCCAAGTGTGCGACACTTGTAACATTTATCACGAAAAAATTTTGCCTGTCTGAAGGTGTATAAAACGCTAATGACTCGACCACAAGTCGAAAGACGTAAATAATCAGACGCATCAGACAGCCATGTAGCAATAACGAAGGAAACCAACTGTGAGCGAGAAACTCTGGAAACTGATGAAAATAAGAATTCTACCAAATGAGTCCATGCACGTGTAAAGTAAGTATAGAATAATGATTCACTCGAGGTCTTCATCGATGCTAAATCATTATACTGCATCCTTCTCTGCAGTAGCAACTGGAGATAAGAATTCCCGATTTCCTCCGCGCTCCGTTCGAAGGTTATGCAACAACTATTTCTCAAACTTGTTGCTCGCATTGGTAGCATTATTCTGTATTCTTGAAGCTCCGACCGTGTAATCAGCTTCGTTCGAATTGCAAGATCGAGCCTTTGTACCCGCGGTACAATCACAGATCGTAGCGATTTACCAAGGAGCCTCACAATCAATCGGGCCCGTTCTATTGAGCAGACGTTCTTTTCAATAATAGAATGGCGGCTCTGTAAAATCATTTCGTACGATGAATGAGACTTTTCTTATACCCCAGACGAGAACCAGAATTTACAGTTAAATGGCTTTTCATTCCATACGAGTGATCAAATTGATCAACAACGTACGCACGCTGACGGAGCAATATTCCAATACAGGCTATTATAATCGATCTGGAGCTACGGGGGATAACCATTCGATTAAGCGCCAGTCGACGAACGCGTATACTATATATTCGTAAGTGTCGTAAATTACTTAAACAAGGGTGTAAAAAAAATAAAAAATTAAAAAATAATAGTGACGTTAATCAAGAATATTACCTACTATACTTCAGGAATGTTTCCATACATTTTGACAAGTATAACGCCAGGTGAGTTAGAGAGGAATTTACAAGCCGCGTAGCAGTTCGGGTTTATGAATCATTAAGTTGAAGAATAATACACCCATCAGAGGAGTTTAGAAGTTGATCCGAAAATTTACAATCAAAGAATCTGAATTGCCAGCCAGGTACGATTCCACATGACGGTTTGTGTACGCCTGCAGACGACGTCTATCAGGTGTAGCTAATCCCATTGTACACGCTCGCGAGGATTTCAAGCAAGAAAAAAATAATTATTCAGACATCCCACGGGTTGAGAAATATTTATTATCGTTTATGGTACAAGTAGGCACACATATTATGGACAGATTTACCGATATTCACGACTAAACGACTTTTTGGACAATGAGAACGTATGGGAGTAGGTGGTGGCGTCCAGCCAGTACTACCAATAACCACAACCAGGGCCCAGCCCTTGTAAAATATTTAAATGAAATCATCATCTCTTGCCGCCCACCTGCCCGCGTCTGTCCACGAAGCCTCGTGGTCGTCGTCTCTCGCGGCCCGCCCTGGCGTAATATAAATCACGGATTAACATATCGGCCGTGCACATCTATGAATATTAATAAATAATAATTATTAGGTTCAAGGCGGTCGTGCAGCACTGACTAGCGACCAGAATTTCAGCTGTTCACTAATAGCCTTATCTACTGCATAACAAAATGTCTTTGCCCCTTAAGAACCGCCGATGTAATTAGCAACTATACCCAACTGCAAAGTCAATCAATATTAACATACTTATATTGTCCTGAATCAGCAGGCGATTATTTTCAGCTCTTTGTAACTTCTGATCAAAATGAAACCGGTCGACGTTACGCTTAAACTCCAATTCTAAAAGGTGGCAAGCTTCAGACGATAGAACGATACAGAGTGTAATTTCAACGATCGTGTGTGTGTATCATATGTATGTGTATAAGCGATACTCTTGAGACACGTAAGTAAGACAAATACATGGAAGCCGTGAGAACCCCAGGGATACGATTTAATTACTCGCCGGTTCCTGATTAATTGATTCGTTAAGATAGACCGTAACGTAATCGATTGACGCGCTGGGTCAATTTTCTAACGTCGGTTATTTTGTACGCGCGTTTGTGGTTCGGCGACCTTTCTCTTTCGAGTCAGAAGTCGGTTTCAATGAGAGGGTATATACAGTCTCCACGTCGAATGAAAAACGATCCCAAACCCCGTAGGTACCTACGTGCGTAGGTGCCTATAGTGTAGGTGTGTATCCAACACACGTAAACCCCAATCCAACTAGATATTCAACAGAGCGACTGCGCGAGTCGAGTCATCGGGATAAGCAAATTCATTTGGTCGTAATGGCTCGTGCAATAGATATTTCTGACGGCAGGTCAGTGCTTTGCACAAACGTGAATTGGTTTAAATGGTCACGATTAGTTCTCCACGTGATAACGATTAATTTGCTACTACTCCCCGGTACTCCTGACATTTTCACAGACGCGCGATGCAGACTCACCAAGTATTTAGGAACCACGTTGTGATCAATTAACTATACAAACCGGACACTTCCATCAAAATCTATCCAAAATGTCGAACTATATAATCAATTGTTCAATGTCGGACAACAGCTACTACTGTAAGCTGTCAACCGGTACGATTGTCTTTCGCTTGATTACGAAATGCATGAACAACCTGTAGAGCTATCATGTATTATAATTATTACAAAGCATTGTTACTGGGGAACTATTGATACAGTGTATAGTACATCTGTAAGTTAACTGCCATTGAACTCTTTGAAACCACGCCTTTGGCGCACACCTTAATTATAGAAATTTGAAAAAAAAAAACAGCGATGAAAACTTCATGCACAGTGAGAGAAAAAGAACAGATATACATATATACAACTATAACTCGTATACGAGACAAAGCAGATCAGACTGCACCTGCACCTTATGCATCCTGCACTAAACACCCGCACAGGAAACGTATCGGATCGGTTTTTTGTGGGTTGGCTTGAACTCGGGAATGAATGTAGTCGTTGTTGTATCTTCCCTCAGAGCTGTGTTGAATCAATGGGAACGATTCGTCTTAGTCTAGCTTCAGGACTTCTAGCTTCTCTTTCTTGAACGTTCAACTCGTTTAATGAAACTATCTACACGAGCGACGAGTCAACGACCAAAAACTATACTTAAGTCTGATGCGCTCAACGATATTTAGAGATAAAAGCGATACGAGGTATATATCCCAAGGTATTGTCGTCCGAATGACGTCCATTAGTTTAAACGTATAAAGACGTCCCGAGCCATCCTTATCCCCAGAAATCTTTGGTTAAATTGGGATGCCTAGTTAGGTATAACCCGGGCTCCAAACAGTTTCCAACCTTTTTACGGATTCCTACGGGCCAACTAATTATACAAACAACCATTCTGAGGTCAAAGATACTTGACCGACGTCGAAACACGATCCTCAATGAGCACTTTCGAGCTCTCTCCCCCTTCAACCATGCAAGTTAAAAGTTTTTTGTCCGGAGGATTAAGTCAAAAGTTCCGACATTCAGTTGACCATTTTCTTCATTTTCTCACCTCTGCATTCCACATCTCCCCCGGAAACGGTGCGAGCTACCTGTGCGAGTTGCTGGGATTGCAACAGCTGATGATGGACGAGAATTGCAATCGGGGCTGCCGTATGATAGTCCGATTACAATTCCTTCGTAGCTTTCTATATCCCTTCGTGAAAAATCGCATCGTCTATCCTGCTTATTATTATTATTGTTATTATCTTTGCCACCCGTCAAATAGTTGACGAGTTGTTTTTCTCTCTGGTGAATTTCGAATCCACTGGTGACAATGTTAATGTTCTACCGTGTTACATAACGCTGTGGTCATTCGTAATAACACTGTCGAGGCAAGTCTTGTTCAATTTGTTATATACGAAAGATTCTTGGGCTAATCGCGATGCGAATGGTTTGCGTGCTGAGGGCGTTCCCGCGAAATAGCATATAGCTTAGCGATTGTCAGATTGTATATTAACTAGGAAGTGAGAGTGTGATTTGTGGCCGGACTTGATTAATTGATTGTCGGCGAAATTATTAAAGCAGGAAACTGTGAACGATGACGTCATAATCGTATGCGCTGATCTTTATAATACTCTAAGCATCGGAAAAATGATTTATTGATCACCGTTGCGAGGATGAAGTTCTTGAATCAGCCAAGTTCCAAGTACCTTATATTTAATTCATGCGAATTAAAGGAGACCTAGAGTTGGTTTTCGTTTTATTTCGGATGAAATTATTCACACGCGAAGCGATCACTTGCGGCTGTTGATATAATTTATTATTATGAATATTGACGCGCGTGTAGCTGTTCAAATTAATTATAATTATAATTAATGCGATTCTTGCGTCACTGAAACTGCTGTACACGTATACGGATAGCGAACCGTATGTGTCAACGTTAAGCCGTGATGAAAAATATTATAACCTGCTGCTGGAGGTGTAAGGCGAGAGCATGGAATTCTGGTTTCTTTGGAACGCTCATCTCTGCATCGCGCGGCTTACCTTTGGGGTCGAGTCTTGCATAAGTGGCGCCAAATATGAGGATAAGTTTCACACCAAATTGCCAAGGCATAATCTTTACTCTGGACGTAATGAGCCGACATCGTGCACATCCGATTCCACAGATTATAATAAATGTAAATATATGAAATATACCTGCCTACCCATCTCCGGCAAAGCTCTACAGAAATATACTGGATCAATTAACTGATCAAGAAGATTTGTCCAATTAATCAAACGTATTTGTTCGAAGAAATAAACTGCCTAGAAGTTATTATCATTCGATTCGAATAAACCAGGTTTTTCATGTCGCAACATCAATTGCAGTCCAGTTCTTCATATTTTATCGGAGGAATCAGAGAGCATATTTTCTCGGATAGGACTGATTGAAAATGGAAATTCTCGAGCGTAACGAACTTCCACGCCTTGCTGTCAGTCGGTCGTAAAACTAACTAGTCTAATGCAATTGTTGTCCGATCGCAAATACAGTCGAGGAGGATCTACGTGGTAAGTGGAAACTAATATCTCATGCTGCTGTAGGCTACGACGAATAATCTGACTTACAGCAAATTTCTCGGAGCTTAACGCACTGACTTATCGTATATAGGAACTCGTTTCTCCGTTATCTGTGCATACGTATGTATACCTACCACCAGGTTTATTACACCTAAGCCAGCCGGACAAAGCGGAATGTCGAGTCACCTCGCAGCGCTCGATCGAGCAGGGCACGGCAGGGCAGAGCAGAGCAAGGTAGATCTGCATTTGCAAGAAAATAAAAAGATCAGAGTGGAAATATCGCGACGGCATGGTATGAGGAGGATCTATGTCCTAGATGAAGGAAATTCTCCATCCCCAACATAGGTACAACTCGATTCTTATTATACATCATACATCGTTTTGATTTAACGTATACAGCGAACCAATCATTATGAACCAATAGCTATCTAAGCCTACTCAGAATACAACCTGGTCATTTTATACATGGTCTCAGTTTTTTTTTTCCCCGAACCATGTCTTTCTCTCTAGTCCTTAGTACTTCAATTTTCAGCATAATTCTTATTTGTACGTTGTTTTCCCCACAGACCCGAAGATGACCGGCCATGAATTCAGATAAAAACGTCGTCCAATAAACATTTTATGATTATCTACAATGACCGGTATACCCATGAATCAATTCCTGCGTGCCCTAATATACAACAGCCAAGAAAACTCACATATTAACATAAAGTTGGATAAATATCGGAATAGTGTTCATTTCTCGGTGCAATAATCACCTTCTCGAGCGTAGAAGCTAATGACTGAGGAGAATTTGAATAAACGATCCTCCCGCGTTAATAAGTGAGGGGTACGGTGCTCGCGTGGCAGAGCTAGTAGGCGAGAGTGTGGTAAGGGATGGTACCCCTTCGCGATGTCTCTCAAACATATTTCACCGGAAATTCCATTCCTTCCAGCCCATTTGCCGAAGTAGGGTCTGAACCTGCGACCGGAGAGCACCAAACCCTTCCCCTCCCCCTTCCCTCCCTCCTTTCTGGAGTTACTCGCTGGTAGCGGTTGGGGTGGTAACGGGGGTGGCAGATTCACCAACCCAACTGAGTAATTGCGTAGTCTCCTCGATGAATTAAGCGTCGCGACGCTACCACCGGGTTCGTCGACGCGACACCGTTGTTAGAGGAAGATTCTGGTTCAGAGATAGGTGAACGTCGTAAAGGAACCAAGAACCAATGGAGGGCTGTATTCATATACAGCGATCAGAGAACGCGATTAAACGTTGTTCCTCATCGTCATAAATCGTGATTGATCTGGTAAATGTATCTACTGATGACAAAATGGCTTCGATCGATGGCCAATGCCGAAGAATTGAGGCTAGAACGAAAGCCTTGAAGATTGAAGCGTGGTGAAGCGAACAATGGAATATGAAAGAAGCTGTGCTTAACTCGGATTACAGTTTAGCAGTTTGCTTGCACACTTCACTCACCTCACACTTAGCATTTTACACTTTAACGGCTTACAACTCGGGGTTTCCAGTACCTACCCGGGCACGGCTCGCGTTAATCCCTCTCGCCCTTACATTGCCAAGACTAATCGAAACAAGAGGAAACTCGTCCCAGCCACTAGCCTTAACTCTGGAGGTGAACGGTGCTCGGGCGTCACGTTTGCAGCCTTGGGATCTGCCAATAACCATCATCGGTAGCCTCACCATCGTCTCCGCTGTTATACCCGTCGAGTAAATTAATTCACGCCACGTTAACGAGCGGTCAGTTTCTTCGCGTCATTGGCCAAACAAACAGCGCAGAAACTACTCGAGTCTTTGCCAAGAGTATACAGCCGTGAGGGAACCGATCGATCAAGCAACTTGTGTATCTACAAGACCGAGAAATTTCTGTACGACAAACCATACGGAAATCGAGTCTCCATCCACTATATGAACTTCATATAATCAATTGAAAGAACGGAAATCGTCTGCCCCAACATTCGTCACCGTACTAACGTATAGTGACTTTGACAACCCCGTATTATCACGCTTTCAAATTTCATATTGGATTAGTTTCTCGCCCAGTTTTTCAACCCTGTAATAACTTTCGGTTTCGTTGGTATCGTGTGGGTCAACAGTTAATTACTTAAATAGTTATATAATCTCCGCGAGTGCCCGTGAGCCGTGTGCGTGTCCATTCTGCAGATTCATATATATTATGAAGATATGATATAAAATAGACCTCGTTACACATTTGTGGTATGCGTCGTGATACCCAACCAAGAATAAATCAGGCTACGACTGTCCGACTATGTTGACTGTACATCATACGTGAACGGTCTTCGCTTCTTGGTGATTATTGTTTTAGGCCTCTGCCTTGTTTGCATGTCGTCAGCACCGTTTGAAAGTTGAAAAGTATACCCAGACACCATATAGCTTTGGTCCAGACGAGCTCCTCGCAACAGTTAATGCCGGTGGGAACCTGATGATTACGATCCTTCGCACCTAGACTACGCGTAACTCATTATGGCCCGGAAACTCGGCTTCAGCTTGTCTTCCGTTTACTTTCCGCCCACCTTTTAGCGATAAAAGCTCGTTTGAGCGGTACATACTAATCGATACTCTTCGCCGCAATATCCGCGTCCCCTAGCAGTCATTATTCAAACAGAATGAGAATACCTACGTTTCGATCACCGAGAGGCTTGTCAAAATATTATCTTTGGCACAGGAGACCAACCGGAGACATTTCGTTTTGTACGAAACACGCTGGAAGGTCCTTCTGCAGGTACTTCTGGCACGGCTATCGAATCAGCCAATGAATTTTAAATGAAGAACGGAAAGGTATACGCTCCGAATTTTCTGCAGTAGAAATAATCGAACGATAGCAATTTACCAAAAGTTGAACGAACGAGAACGAGCACTTGTTGCAAACCGGGGAAACCCCAGTCATCCCCGTCTCCGGCACCAGTCGCTCACCAAGATTTCTGGCATCAGTCTCCTGGTGCGTGAGTATACCAAGGTGCGTGCGTGCCAGCGAACGCTCAACGTCATTGGTTCGGTGGCTTAAAGCTACGTGGAGTGGCAGCCAAGTAATGTTTCCTTCCGCCCGAAGCCCTCGGGTTCCAAGGTAGAATGAAGTGCGTTTGCGCTCGACCCACTTCGATATTGACTTTTAATGACCTTCGAGATTAACAGCGATGAGCAGCGAAAAGCCCGGTTGATTGCTTCAGGTTCGTTCCTTCTACCGGCTCCGATATACCTTGCCATGACATCATGCCTTTGTCTCGAGACGAGTCCAAGAAAAGGTACCCACGTTCTTCACTGAGGAGATTCGTCTCTCCGAGAGATGCGCCGGGGAAGCCGTAAACAAGGAAAATTTAAATGACGTGCATTTCTGTGGTTATGGATGTCCCGAAGCAAGATATTGATTGAAAGGAATCGTAAATCAGAACTCGGTGATAGTCGTACTCACGTACAAGCGCATAATCTGTATGGTAATGATTTTTATAGTTTTATTTTCATGAGACCAATAATTTTATATCGCAGCAGGCCCACTGTATCCATGGATCCTGAATACTCTGAGTTCAAATTTGAAGTAAAAAATTTTTACGATTCAAGAACGCTGGCGTCTATGGTGTACTTTGCGTTGTCTGAAGAAGACCACGTGCCATATCTTCTTGAAGGGTCAGGATGCTCAGCCAGTCACATTAATTACCTCGATAACGAATCATGGAGCGTTATCCTCTTTCTCTCCCTTTCCCAAGCCAAGACGAACAAGACCAGTAAAAGATCGGCCAGCAACCCAAGTTTTTATTCCTTTTTTTACATCAGCCCAAACCACCGTGAAATAACCACCACCTTCTTGAAGCCATGTTTACGATATATTACCTCAAACGTTCGTGATTCGTTTTGGTTGTAGCAGTTATCAAGTTTCTACTAGGGATCAAAATTTTGGAGACGTTTTTGTCCGGTTAATCGGAGACATGTCGCGTGAACCTTGTCTGTCACAATAAAATGAACGGAGCATACTCGCATAGATAACAGACCGAAAAATACAACAGAGTTATCAAAAGTTCACCCTGTTCGATGAAGCAGGTCATAAGTCTACGATGCCACACCTATATCGAAATCAATGACAAACCATGCTTGATAAAACCCACGAGGGTCTTTGGGAAGTGAGCCTTATCAGCAATAAGTAAAACTATACCAGTAATTGAGCTCTAGGGATAATATCCAAGCATCAGTGCATATTAATTATGAACCTGAGTGATTAGTCCCAGGATTACGGATAATTATATTATTTACAACTTTGAGATGGGGCTAGAAACTTGCGTCTATAATAATTCATACTCTGCCAGTGTAGATATCCATTTAAATGTAGGTAAGTAAGATATGCATGAGTCAGTGTGCGTGTTTCGGCCGCGAAAACACTTTCGGGACTAATGGAACAGAGGAATGGTATGTCCGGTACGATCGGTTTCGTCGGGAATGACAGTGAAAGGGGGTGAACAAGGGCTACGTTTTTCAATATGGATTCAAATGAGCCTGGACCATAGCACAAAGGCAGTGGCGGCGGCGTGCGCGGGTTAATTGCTTTGTTAATTAATTATCCGCTCGTGATTAACCTCTATAAAAAAAGGTAGGATTTGTTTGAGGAGGGTTGACTGCGGCTGCGGTACTCTTGTACCAGACTTCAGTGATGTCATGCTAGCAAGAGCGTAGCCAGTGATTTTTAAGGGCCAAACCAAAGACCCTGAATCCTAGCCCAGGGCTGATTTAGAACGCGCCAAGAAGAAGATCCTGTGCGCTGATGCTGTAAGGCGAACCGCATCCAACTCTCATGCACGTATATAACTCTGCATGGAATTGAAGACAGTGCTGCAGTTGCCACAGATAATACTTTGTGGATTATCGGAGATCGGTCATGTGATGAAAACCAAGATCCGATCGAACCCATCCTGGAAGGTACAATCCACGTCCAAAATCCAGATCACAGAGTCTGCAGAGTGGGTATGAAAGGTGCGAGTAAAGGCGCATTTCACATTTCCCAAGACAGCTGACATCCCGTACGGTGACAACAATCTCCCACGACGACGCATTGTGTGGCGTCGCGACGCTCTAGGCGATCCGTGGTGCACTTGGAATCGAAGATGGTATCTTGAGGGGGGCAGCTGGTGGTCGCGCGCCGACTGCATCTGCGAGATTCTCGCCGAGATACACGGCTTTCAGGGGTAAAACCACCGAGTCGAAGTTCCGCATCCCGGAGAGGAAAGCTCGCGTCGAGAGTAGGTAAGCCACCGGGTGATCTGTCCAAGATAACGCCCAAGATAACTTGGATCAGGAGTTTAACGGGAGAAAAGAATGCATCGCCGGCCTTGCCGGATCTTTATCGAACGGACAGCTGGCGATGGTTAAAGATCTTGCAATATTTTGACAAAACCGTAGACCACGTTGTGGGAAAAGATCAACTAATGCGAACAGAAACCCGCCTACCGTGCTCGCTTCAAACTACACAATGCATCCGCTATGAAAAGGTGCGTCCGGGTAGAAACTGAATCCGAGTGCCACGCGTTGCTATATGTATAGTGTCTTGACGAAGAAATATTTACAATTTCTGAACCACTTTTCAAATGGTAGAAAACGGCCCGCAAGATTCAGGGCTGAAGATGGTAGCCAAAGTTCACGGAAATACATCTACCCCCAAAACCCACCAAATAAAACGGAACCAATAGCTTCGTGACGGTAAATGACAGTCCATATAGAATCATCGGTTATCGGCACTACGCCACACGTAACATATTGGAATCAATCACAGGTCAAGCCAGGACGTGTGTCCAGCTCGATCAATATTGATTGACGGACGAGAAAAGACCTCTTCGCGGTTAACGACAGCGAGCTGCTAACACAGGTGGTGATTTTTTCAACGCCTGTTAACAATAATCGGCACGAGAATGTGGCTTTAATTACACCATGTGTCTCTGCATGAGGCGAATATCACCTCAGCAGTCAAATACGGTGAAGCTCGATTCTTGCCAACTTCAGCACAGAGTCCTGCGGAATAGGTATTCCAAGTATCCGTCAAACGATGGGACGAAAAATGGTAGGAGATGATTGGAACCGCTGTAAGAGAGCAGGAAAATACCTAGTATCTGGTATTCTTGCTGATTTATTTCCAGGTTGAGAACGTCAATCAGAAAACGCGCTCCTTGGTTGCTGTGCGAATCATTTGACTCGGTAACATCTCAGAAGATACCATTAGTGTTTTTTTCTCCAAAAAGCAGGAACTGAAGAAGAAAGCTTGCGAGCCTAGTTGACTCAGAGGGAAAACAATATCGTATGCATCGAGTTATAAAGAGGCAGGAAACGGAGGTAAGCTCCTTGGTAGCCTTCCTCAGCCTTCCTTCCTTCCTTCCTTCCTATTGCTTATACTCCACCCACTCACTCCACCTGGTAGTCGGTTAAAGGATGGCTGACTTGGTCGTTGGACGTTGGTTCGCGTGACAACCGAAGTCCGACGTAGCTCGACGTCCAGTGGTGCCGTCAGGAAGGTACGTCGGGGGCGGTGGAAGTTGGCTCTCGGCAAACATGGCGGACGTCACGCAAGTCCCCCCCAACTACAACGATATCGTGTGCCACCGAGCCGGCAGTAGTAGAAAGATATTTTAAGTCACCCCACGGGGGTGAAGTATAGTGACTCCTACCGGCTGACGGAGAAAGTATACCACAAGCTGCAGTCCGTTGTATGTACCTACCTTCGTGTTGGTTACCCAGGTACATACATAGCACAATAACACACGGATTCTGCACCCTATCACGCAATACAAACGTCATTCGACAGTGTTCATGTATCACGAATTACTTATTCCCACGTCCACCTGTACACCAAGTTGTATATTAGTTTACGGGGTAATAGCACCAACGAGGGTGGTGCACCGGTGGCCACCCCATTTATTCCTAGGTATAGCTAGGGGGGTTGCTCAACGTTCACGAGAGTCCGGAAGATCGCAATCGTTGCGGTCGATGTCGGCCCCTCGGTCGACGATGCCATGGAGGGTGGTTAGGTTGGTAGGTAGTATTGTGACGCATGGATATAGAAGGGTGCTTGGCGCGAACCTGGAGCACCCCGAACCGAGCTCGAGCTGCGCCGCAACCCGAGGACGGACTCACGGACGTCGTCGTAAATCAACCGTTAATTTGTTGGCTGTTAAGCCGCTCATAACTGCTTCCTTGCGCGGGTCAGTGTGCCGCACGGGTGGCACGTTAGTACTCCGACAAGCTAGGAACTTAGGAAGGAGCCTTCAAAATCATCTTCCGGTAACCGTGAGCTCGTTACCCGCCAACGCTTCATCGTCGTCGTCGTCGTCAGACTTTGGTCGGACCACACTTTCCAAACCAAGTAAGTTCGAGTAATTGGTGCAATTAGCGTAACGAATGCGGTCGCAGTCGGAGTTTAGCCTCACGACTGAATCATATCGCATTTCAGATGCAACATCAAATATCACCTGCTTCTGTAAGCATCTACATATGGGACACGTTTACTGCTCGACTTACATAAGAGAACATCGCTAAGTGTCCCCCTCCGATTTCAAGCAAACTTTGACAGATTTTATAGGGGGTGAAAACATTCAACTCAAATTTTTTTATATCTACGAAACTCCACTCTGAGGGAGTGTGATCATCTCCTGCAAATCGCAGGCTTCGCCATTCGATAGCTGGCAAAAACAACCGGACGAAGATTTTTGACTGTCGAGGTGAAATGAGAGGTTTTTGAGGTAGGTAACTGATTTGAAAGCTGCAGTTAAAATCGGGAATTTCGAAATGGCTTGCCCAAAATCCCAGACCAACTTCTTTCAAAATGGTGTGGATTGTTACAGATTCGGTATCCCTGGAGTTCTTAATTTCCCGAAATCGGAGAAGACATTCGATGATGTTCCCTTGTTAATAAAGCAACATGTTAATTTACGAATAGACATTTTCGTTCTTTCGTACAATATCGGAGAAGAGCGATGAATACCACCTTCTTTCTCGAGTATAATTCGCCTCATTCAATGTCCGTAATCATTTCAACGGCTTATTCATCTACACCCTATCGGAATATCTATTGATGCCATGGGATTTCTCTCATTATCCAATGTCATTCAGTGAAGCGGGTACCTAAGAACAAGTGATCGCTGAAAACGATACCGGTATTATCGGCATCTCCAGCAACTCGTTTGGATAAAATACAATTATATGTCTCGGGCAATTATTAACCGTTCGTTGAAGTCTGAAGGCTCAGATAAAGGAGGTCTGGCAATATCTGAAACGTTTACCTCAGCCTCACTCAATTCGATTTCATAACGTTAATAATGATAATAATCACAATAATAACAATAATAATGACTTTAGATACAGACGAATTTCGTTACTTGGTGAAATGTCTTGATCGAGGAGAAATGCGTTAAAGTAGCGAGCAAACGTGAGACGGATTACGAATTGATTAGGGATCCCGGTCCCAGCTTTACAAAGCCAATAATCTGCTTCTGTCTCGAGTGTATACAACAGTACTAATACAATTGAAATAAATGAACAGCGAAATTCAATTCAAGAATACACAACGTGGTAAAAGTTTGTATATTTTTCTGTATAATATTTTCAAGAAACTTATACGCATCCCATACCCATAGGTGTTGACTGCAGCCATCTCGCAAAAAAAAAAAAAAAAAATTAAGTAAAATATTTTGAACACGAAATGTGTCGGGAACTAACGCCGACTTCGGTTATGTCCGAATGCGTGCTTGGCGACGTTGGGGTCCTGTGCAACGAAGCGAAGGATCTTCGGCGACGGGCGATCCGTCTACGCCATACTGCTTTCGGTCCAGAAGTCACCTCACTCCACTTTTCCTGACATCCTCTTCTTATTCGGCGCCGTTGTCGTCTCCGTGGTAAAGAAACAAACACCTTCGTAGTCACAACAGCACGTCAACGCCTCCAAGCACTAATGGAATCACTAGTCAAGTCATCCGTTTCCAAGATTCGCTCGAGCGAACGATACCGACTGTGGTTCGTCATCATTTAGCCTGAACGAAACGCGGTGCAACTCGGGAACGCCTATACTAATCGTCAGTGACAATTACTTATTGTTAAAGGCAATTGGCGGCAACATCTGACTTCTTTAGTTGGTACATACTTCGGTACGTATGCAGTACATATGAATACACTGTTGACCATGTCACGTCGCGTACGATTAATCGTCCAACGTGAACATGACGTACATCGACGAAGCAAAACCAAGGGAAGGAATGGTACAGTCACTGGCTAGATCTTCCAGCAAATTTGGAAAATGGTGTTTCGAGTATTGATAAGTCGATCATTAATCGATTCCTTCAGAAGAAAAGAGATGCATGAACAACTTGCATTGGTAACTATGGCCTAACTCATTGACTTTCAGTTTTCGAGTCTGAAATATTGACTGTGGAACCGTTAGAGTGATTGTTTTGATAATAAAAATATAACTGTATTGAACGTATATAGGTATGGCATCGTGTCACGATAACGAAGCTGATTAGCTGACTAATGAGTAGTGACTAATGACGAACGGTGGAAGAGGAAAGAATAAATAGCTAACTCTCTGACGATTATTGCTCTTTGTGCGCATCTGTTCGTGTTTGGTTTACGCAACTTGATTCAATGAAATATGAAAGAATACTATACCCAGGTACTACTTGACAATTTGATGAAAAGTACGAGGATCTAACCATTCTAAGAACGAAGAATGAATATTAACGATGGTCGTGTCGTACTGGGTAACAATTAGAAAAAAATCTACTCATGTATAAGTATAACGTTGTATGTATAACGAGGACGCTAAAACGCCTTCGGCAAGACACGGTCTCTGAGAATTCAGTCGCCAGAAACGTCAATCGCTCGGTATAAGAAGGTACTGGCGGCTCAGGGTACGCTGTTTTGATCCCACACAATGTTACCCTCCTCAAAAGCACCCGTGGGTTCGACATCAGCATCTTCGTATTATAATTGATGTTTGGCTACCAGCTTGTTTGGGTTATAATTGGGATCTGTTCTATAGTTTCGAAATGAAGAATTTCCAATACATCTGAAATTTGTAGACTGAAAGCAAAAAAAAAAAAGAAAGAAAACAGAAGAAAAACACCATTCGAAGAATAACGCTGCATTCCTACGCAATGAGAAATCTATTTTTCGACTGGTAGCTACGGAGTAGAAAGATACTTACAAGTAACTATATACCGCGTAGATACGTGCTCTAAGAGACTAGCTCCCGCGATGGGAAATGAAGGAGGATAAGAATGGTGAAAAAAGTAAGTCGATTTGTTGAAATTCGATCCGACGTTTGCGGATAGCGAGAGCTGAATTCCTTTTCCGTCGAAGGGGATTCCCCGCTCAGCTTCGTGCCTATGTTCTAGTACCTATAGGTATACATAGATATATATACCCTACACCAGGGTCCTAGCCAACACGCGTAGGTTAGGGTGTATAGCCGCGTGAGAGCGACGAGGTACACAATATTTTCAAATTGCTTCCATTATCACTTGCGGTTCAGTTCACATGATTGTTTCATTCCCGGGCGAGAATAGCTGACTGCGTTGTACGTGTCTGAGGGAATCTCGACCGGGATATTACACACCGCGGGATAACAGTCCCAGGACCAGGGACTTTGTTTCTTGGTGATCTATGACGAGTTGTATAACAAAATATACCCGGGACATGCAGCTCTACACGATAAATAGGTGAATATATATATTTTTTTTTTTTCACTCGCCCACCTGCACGCAAGTTCTAGTTATATTTCACAATCGTAATTGTGAATTGTGCATTGTCACGAGCTGGTAGTTACAACTCAAACAATCTGGCATGTGTATTCTTGCAGATGAACGTACAATTATTACAATTTACAACAAACGTATAGATACCTGTGATATACATCCCTTGTTTCGCAGTTGGGTCGAATTTTGCATTCGACAACAAAGCCCATTATATACAAGATAGAAGTAGACACGTTTTTCCATGAGACTAGCAAACGCTCGCCCAACCTGTCAACGCACGCGACGTTAGGGAAAGCACAATAGAAGCTGTTCGCTTCTAATAGACTTGACCTGAAATTCCTAGATGCCCGCATAACCTGACTCAACCTGAACCTTACCTGACCCAGAGCAAGCCAACCCGGTGTAATCTAATAATACCTATACAGCATACAGTACCGGACAGATAGCGAATCGAACTTCTTGTCTCAAAACCGCTAATGTTACTGCGATATTTGCGTGGGGTGTATTTGTACGTATTGCATCTACGTGATGAACGTACGTTACGGTTATTTCCATTTACCTATACACACCTGAGGTATATAAGATACAGCGGTCATCGTATCGCATGGGTTCAGTCCCGTTCCTCTCACCCACGCGATCGCACGATCGGTACCCACGCGTGAAGTTGAATTGACAGCCAGCCAACGTTGGACAAAGTTTCGATATTCGGACGATATTGAATTCATCGAATTTATTACTTGGTAGTCGAAGGCTCAATTATACTGTAATATATACATGCGCGTATATGTATATCGATACCAGAGACGTATTTAATCCACTTTAACAAACACCCTTAGACCTGCAATCAGCATAAACTCGTACTCGTCCAATTAGTACAGAATATTAATGCTGGTTAAATACATAACAGTAATTTGAATCGGCTTGTACAATGTCCGAAAACCGTCTCTCTCCGCGTACTTGCTTGTATGCCGGACCTGCGATATCCGTACCTACTAAGTAATTATATTCGGCTGTTTATTCGCCAACGCTTATAATATAATTGAACATTATAAATATCTCAGAGTACTCCGAGTGCTATACTAGTTATACTGCTTTGAACCATTAAAACAAAAATAAATATGTAGAGTATGGGTTATTCTCAGCACGCTATCTAAAGAAGTAAACTTGCACGTGGGTCTATACATACCGAATAAAACGAGGGTGGAGTGGCCGTAATAATTGCAATAATTGTCACAGCTATAATTCGCCAACGTTAGAGAAATGAAGCTTGACTTTCTGCGGGCAAAGTCTCGAATGGAACTTGAATATTTCGCTGATCAATAACCGTGGCCTCGCTTATGGCATATAGTAGTTACTAGTTATACAATTGATGAATAACCGTGGGCAGAAAAAAAAAAAAAAAAAAAAATACACCCTATATTGTTTCGCCGAAGCATTAATCGATGGCCACGGTAGACCGAACCTATCGAATTAATTATTCGAAGGGAAACAAACGGCATCTACCTCGTAGGAAATCAATTTTTAATCATCCTACATCACGTTTTACCCTCTATACGAATGTTCCAGTTGTTTTGGTGAAATACTACGACAGTCACATGCTAGTGAGTGCGCAATGAAAAAATAAAAAATAAAAAAGAACCAAGATGAAAAAAAACCGCATATCTCTCAGCTCGGCGCGTAAAATTAGTTTTATGTGGTCCTCTGATCTTGTAACATGGGTATAACAACATCTTCGACTCGAATACTCTCGCGTCTCTACACTCCGCCTCTTTCAATTATTGAATTAATTAATTATTTGTGATTAGTGGTATTTTAGTCAGACCCACACGGTGTGACTGACATTGATAAACGACTGGTGGCTACAATTATGGCACTATCTGATATTAATTGCTCCGCTTGAAAATTCATTAAAAATTAATTCTTTTTTAAACGATGACACGTATCCTTGTAAATACGAATATATATCCTCTCTCACTGCGAATGACCATAGGGAAATAAACTAATTGAACGATGTACACAAATGATGCTCTTTGTAAGATCAGATCCATGTACCTATTTCAAAACCCGAAAGGTATCAAAATTACTACTAATGGTTCTTGAAACCACCAGCTGTTGCGCTTACATTGGGTAGAATAAACCTTGAAGCTCTACTCTACAAACTGAGAACGGAATCGCTCACGTAAATCAAGACCGCAAACAAACAATGACGATTAAACAACGCGGATGGGGGTATACGGAACCGCACTACTGACCTACAAAATTGAGTGTAAGCCGGGGTAAACAAAGCGCTCTTAATTCTGAGAGCAGCGTGTTCACATTCACGAAATAGAAATGCTACTGATAAACGAACGAACGTGAACGTTCGCATTCAAAGAACGAACGACGATCTTGGATACAAAAGAATCATGTGCTACGTAACTGTACCTCTATACACCGGCCACCCAGCAGGGAACACACCGAAGCCTCAACATACGCAATCTTCAAAGCTCGAAAACACTATCTCAAGGCACAAAGGGGCATTGGATGCACAGATAGAACGTATAGCAGGCAGCACCTCGCATTGTCAGTATAGGCCGGAGCATTAGTAGAAGTAGGAAAAAATAAACAGTTCCACTCAGTATATACCGTGGCTTTAGAACGGCCAACCCCAAGTTTTATACAGGAATAAAGCCCAAAGGGATACTTGATTATATCAATTCACTAAAGTATTCACCGAGTCTCAGAGAAATTACTATACATATAGTAGACATGTGGGCTTCCAAGTATAACCGAACGCGTTCCAAGATATAAAACGTAATCATGATGAGAAATCTTTATTATTTTATTTTATTATTTCCAATTAATTGACTAATGAAACGCATGAATCCTCAAAATAAGACTGAATATAGTGTTCACAATGAGGAAAAATATGGGTGAGCAGAAATCAGCATTCATTGGCAATTTCAGCGATGAAAAATTTTTCGAAAAGTCAATTCTTGTTTGCTTGAGGGAACAAGACATTTAACCTCAAATCCCATTCTTCAATGTCGTTTATGTCAGTGTTCTGAACACTTACCTAGGACATGGATGTCCTGATGATGTGAAAAAAAATATCTTGTGAATTTGTCATTCAATTTCCAATCTCAGGGTCAGATATCGTTGTTTAAAACAGCACTAACACGTGATGCAGATCGAACTTCAATTGCAAAATAAAGATATGGAATAATAACTTTTTGTACAAGTTATTTCCTTGAGGAAATAAAATGAGGTGATAGATTATTGCAATCACTGCAGATCGAATTGGAATCTGTGATTATTGAATATCGCTATTTTTAGCTGTGGATCATCTTACTAGAATTCTGCTCTCATGAATATATTTGAGGAGTTTTTCAACCTGAAAAAATGCGTGCTGCAGGATCTTCACTGCCACCAAGAAGGTTTTTGTTCATTAGTCAACATGCCATTTTTCTTTCTTTTTCTTGAGTAGTGACAAATTTGTACCTCTGTCAGTTTGTTGAAAAGTACAACGAACGGGTGTAAAGCTACGATATAATCAGCTGGTTGATTAACATTCCCAACTTCTAACTGCCTATGTATTGAAATGCGTTGGAACGCGTTCACCAGCACTTTTTATGCTTCGACAGCCGTCGCCCAGACCCCTTGAATGTAATTGATACCATGTCTCTTCGTCGCCCACGCGCTTCCCTATTCTACAATTCTACAATTTTACGTTCCTACAATTTGCAGGCTTCTGCAGGATCTATCGGTCTCTTTTGTACATCGCGAAATCGACTGTCTGGCAGAAAATTTTGACAGAATTTTTATTGCGTCGGAAAGTCTTTTTCATACAGATATATAAAATGCAGCGAAGACAGTGATGGGTAAAATCGAATTACCGTCTGAGGCGTAAATTGAGCAGCATAAGTTGGACAGGGACTACGAAATGAGAAAATGTTCGTATCAAGGCTATATAATATGACCATTTCTCTTTCGGCGTGACTCTACTTTACTGTACCTTTTTTAATTTCATTTATAACATTTCATCACGCGAAGCCTACCGTTCGCACACCCGATGCCTAAGGTTTACCCCGATTGCGTGCGAATGCCAGAGAAACAGCCCAGCGGTGGATTCTATTCGTCATTTGGAATAATATTTTTCGCTGAAACTCCACGTGCCGTTTATGTCCCGGCACAAATTTTTCATCCTCTGTCTAAAAACGTGAAATACAATAATCACTTGAATACCGCGGCGCATCATGAATTGTCGGCATCGCTCGTAAGTATAACATCGTCCGCATCTTTCAGATTGTTCGAAGCAGCTGCAGGTCTGATTTTATGCTCGTCAAAAAAGTCCATGGCGCAGATGGTGTCACCGAACGTGACGAATTCGCGGCTAAAAAGAAACGACGAAAAAGGGACTTATGGTGTGAAAGATGGAAGAAATAGAAAACGGTCCAAGTCAAGTGAGAGAAAAGATCGAGTCTATTCGGCGACTCAAGAATAACCCATATGGACGTTAGTAGTTCGATTCGGGTGTTTTACGCCAAATTACAAGACGACCTAAAGTCGCATAGGGTCCGTTTGGATTTAGCAAAAGTTTTTGAGGGCGGGGCTCGGTGAATTGGTCACGCTTTCGTTGCCGGGTTGTCCGAGGTGCGAAGAAGACCCCCTCGGCTTAGTTTGAGCCCCGGAGGGAAACAAACGCACGCGAACAAACGGACAAACGGGCACAGAACTTACGAATGCTAACAGCATAGCCTACAGAACGGCTTGCAAATTGGGCTGGCCACCTGTCTACCCCTTTTGCCGACGCGTCGCTTCGTGCCTCGTGAATTAACCAAAAGGAAACAGAACTCACTTTTATCACCGCACGAATAGCAGCCAACCGAGGTCAAAAAATGAGGTCCGCGCAAAAAAAGATCCAATTAACGCGCGGCTCTCAACTGCAAGCTTTACGAATTTCAAACATGACTTTCTTTGTCTCAGAGTCTCAGAAACAACGTTCCGCAGCCTTTACTAAAGGGGTTGCCCACCTTTGAAGAGCGAAAACTGGGCCTTTTCAGGAATAAGTTTTTCAAGTAATGAATTAGCTCGCGATTCCAAACTTCTACGTATATTACTTATTCTACTACGCTGCGTTAAAACACGAACAAAATTTCGAAAACCGCGACTGGTTTCACAATTTGTTAAATCAATCCTGTCAACATCTAGATGAGAAAGAAATGACTTCAACTTCCACAACGAAAATTGCAGTTTTTCACTGTATTCGACAAAAAAATTAAATTATCTTCTCACAATTTATATCCAACATCATGCCCCTGACACATCGTGATATCGTTTTTGTTTGCATGCAAAAAAATTGTCAGATAAATTGTCGGAGTAGTTTCACAGAATTCATATTTTCTTTATCCGTGCGAAACAAAATGCAGTTGAAGGAGTAAATTTTATTTTTTTGTTTTTTTCTAACCGTCAGATTACGAATTAAAAATAAATACCCATATGGATCGGTATTATATTGAAAACTGTCCAACGTATTGAATGAGAACCTATATAGATTTACAAGATTGCTTCAATTTTCGATGAGTGGAAATCATTTCTTCAGCGTAACTCGTATGTGCCTCGCAGGTAGGTACTGATTTTTAGCTTTGAATGAAAAGGACCATGGAAAAATGTATAGCGCTTTGTAGGTTTATTTTTACGCTATTGTCCCATTCACTTATATCCTGTTGGTAAAAATCGTTACTCCAATTGACGTCAGCTGAGAATTCGAAACTGGAAAAGAATTTTACTCGATGTTCAAGGACCTCAGGAGAAAATATGTACAGAAAGCAGTATGCCGAGGGCCCCGGAATCTCGTCTACCACGGTACAGATTAATCGTACTCTGACTTGGCATTAATGAGTTTATCTCTCAAGCGCAAGTAAAGTCGGCGCTTTACGGAATGCCCGCCCTCTGCTCCTGGTCCCACCGTAATTAAAGCAGCAAAAGCTCCGGCCACGAGACACATATAACCCTCCTTTATCTAACCCAGCCGACGCGGACGCCGGGGTTTGTTCGAAAGACTGAAGAGAACCAGCGATCGAGAAGAGGGCTTCGATGTTATCTGACCCGCCTGATGTTAACTAGCGTTTATTTATGTAATTCTCGGAGACCCTACGGTGGTCCACTTGTCACCTGCCGTACTCGAAACGGTTCGGAAAGGCTCAGGTACGGCGGCCACCCGACCCAACCGCCTCCACCACATGCCCGTAAACTATGCTATATATACTATATCTGAAGGTTTATATACATCTATGTATGTGTGTATTGATATACCCGAGAAATTCTTACCAAATAATTCCTGATCGCTCTATCACCTCGACTCCAGGGAGATGGTGTTTCGATAAAAAGCTATAAAACTCGGAAACGTTAAGAGGAATAGTTATGACGAGCGTATCTTGGCTCATGGGAGTCCATCGATATACCAGTTATTCGATTTATCGTCTAACTTTTGCTGTTTATCGAAGTAAAGTAGCATTTCGACGGTATATAGCTCTGTGGCAGCTGAGATTGGTTAGGCCTTCCGCTTTTTATTTGACAACCCGTAGCCCCGTAGCAGCGTAAACGGAAATTGTTCGTCGTATGAATTTGCATAATCTGATTCGTTGATACTCGGGTATAGGAGGAGTTTCGTAGTCAAACCTCGCGCCTAGTTAAATTCTGGTTATAATCGACGATCGACTAAAAGTCAGGGAATCGAATAGTGCGTAAACCGAAAGCTAATCTTTTTGAAGCACGCACCACCCTCTTCAAGCTAACAATAAGCGTGACCGGTAACTCTGCGGAAATACGAAAGGCGGTACAGTTTTTCATAATTTTTTCCAACTTTACCCACCCCGTCAATTCGGAATTAACGACTATCCAAGAACTCTTGGCAATAACTAAACGTGTTTAGCACGCGAGGCTATATGAAAAGTTGTTCGATACCTACCTATACGTTCACTATTTTATAAAGGCGCTATACAGGGCTCCATAATTTTTGTCAGATATTCAAAGCTGGTGTACATGTATATGTAGAAGAGAACAATATCGATTGCATGAATGACGCGGCAATATCGAAATACACGTGAAATCATTGAAGAAAGAAAAAGCTATCCCCACAGGAAGTTGATAATTTATTTCAAGCAGATAATTCTATTGCAGTCAGTATCGAATGATTTTATTATTTTTAACTCTCCGAACAACCAGGCCAATGAATAAGAATCAATAAATTGCTCAAGAAATTTATTTCCAGATTTTGACCATGAATAACGGAGGAATGATAAATATTTTTCTCCAAAAACTAAAAAGGAAATTCTTTTTCAACAAAAATGGCTCGCAGGTTGACTACAGATTTGACGAGGATGGAAAAAAAAATCAACATTTACGTGTTAAATGTTAAATTGAAAAAAAAAAATGAGAAATCACTTTTGAAGAAAAGTATACGGAGGAAATTTCCATCTCAACATCGACAAGGATTGACCCTGGAAAAGTTTCGTTGCGAATTATTCCGTTTCAGAAATCTTTTTATCGACCAATTCTTTTCGGGTATAAACATTCGGCAGACATTCAACGTATGTATACTAGATAAGTTCGTTGAGCTCGTAACAGGTAAACTAGTGAAAAGCAGCTGGACTGTAGAAATGATTGCGTAATATACAAGCGTGACTGGTGTTGTTTGTAATATCTAATTCTTACGGTCAGGGTCAACGCGAGCCAACGGATGTGGCCCCGCCTCTAGGAAGCGACTTTCGCGCAATGACCAAGACTAGCAAAACTCGCCTAACCGGACCCAATAACAAGCTTACCCGACGTTGAGCCGACCTAACCAAAGCAAATTTCTTTCTTTCTCACTGTTTAACCAACCGGACGATGTATATACGGATCGCAGAAAGTATTTAACTACGAGTGATACGAGGAGACGGAAGTCAGCACCTGGATTTAGAAGAGAGACAGGTGAATCGCACCAACACCAACCGAGGCCATTAATAATATAGGTGCGCGGCGCGTGGCGTCTCGCGGCGTCGCTGTCCGCCGATCGATGATTCGCGCCGCCCCGACGCGGATCGCACGTTGACTATTAAACCGATAGCGTATACTACTAGACTCGTTCCACAAGTACGTAACGAGACCGTTATAAAGTAAACGATTTGTCATCATCTCTAGCCTTCGTATATATCTTAGAAATATGAAATATGTATACCCACATTTCTTCGGCGCCGAACGAATCTATTCTGTTCTATTATAGACAAGTCGCTAGACTCGAATATACAACAGTTCATTCGATGATGAATTGGATTCCAAATTACTCACGCCTGTTATCAACGACAATCGCCAATGCCTGATTTACACTGTAAAAAAATTGCGATGTGGAATACTATAGAATGCGATTTAATGTCAATTCAACACTTTTCAGAGTTTCTTGTTCAAACGCGAAAGAATATTTTGTCACGTCAATTGGTATTGAACTTTCGACTTGACCACAAAAATTGGTCGACAGTGGCCCAAGTTCACCGATTTTAACACCGCAATTTCTTACAGTATAATTAAACTAAGTTTTTTTTTTTTTCTCTTTCTTTTTTCTTATTCTTCAGGTATAACAGATTTTGTGATCCTTGGCGTGGCGGAGAAATAAACTCAGATTTATAGCCTCGAGACTGATATCGCTACCTCGTTGTTCTCCGCGAGGGTTTTTATACAACGAGAGCGAGAAAGGAGAGAGCCTGTAACGTAATCGCGTGTACAGATTACGGGCAAAGTAAAAGAGAGAGAGAAAGCGCGGGTATCCGGACCACCCACGTGTCATGTCCTAGGTCACTAATTAAATCGGTACTTTCAAAGGGAATTGTAGAATACCCGGAGTTACGAGGCTTTCTTGACGAACCAGTAGGAATTCCAGTTCCTTGACTTATAGACCTCGTCGTATTGATTTTCGGAGGGTCGTTTGTTCAACGAAAAGTATATTCGTGTGTTTGTTCGCCGGAAAGAGACTCGGTCAGTTTAGACTTGGTGATCAAGTATTCGTATCGATTGCCTGCTAACCTTTGAGCCACAATAATCCGTACCTACTTCCTTAACTGTTTTCAAAAATTCAAATAAGATCAAACTTCAACCATATCTGGTTACTTCAACAACGAGATATGATTAAGTGAGTTAAACTAATATGAAAGCCGATTGAGTTGGCGATTGATTGGTTTATTATATTAAAGCTAAGCCTCTGAGTTTTATGCTGAAAGTTATGCGTCGTACTTGATCTGTTTTTACGTGAATAAATCGTTCTGCGTGCAACTGATAGTGAATATCATTGCGAAGTCATACAGCTGCCTTGACCCAAATGATTCATGAATGATATTATTCAAGTATATAGATATGTAGGGAACTAAGTTAATGTGGGATGAGTGATGAAAAAAAAATACACAGAAGATGATTATATTGACAAAATTGAATTTATTGTCAGAAACGAGGAAAAAACTTAACCTTAGCAAGTTTGCGAGTAAAGTAACGAGGGACTTTTCATCAATTATTTATCAGAACAAAAAAAAAAACAAAAAAAAAGAAAAAAGTCCGTCGATGTACTTTGGCTGATAACGGCAAATAAATAATTCGACTTAAAATAATAATTAATTCACTGATCGCGTACCGATCATGGAGAGGAGATACGAATAATAATAAGTTGACATTACCGTTTCGATTTCAATTCAAATGTTAACATAAGTTATAAATTTATTCACACGATTTAAATAATCATAGTATAGTCGATATACAATATATATATTTATATATATAATATATAATGATAGGTATGTTTTATTTATTAACTTTATGGTGAGTATATCTTACACGAGGCGATATTACATATTTACATATCGTACAACAGGCTTCGCTCTCAATCATATAAAATTACAAAAAATTTCCTACCTAAATTCAGAAACCTAAGACTACGCGCTACGCACCTCGCGTCATCTGCTCCACGCTTGACGCTTCAATTCAATTTATACACATTTCATATTTTATACACATATATACATACATGCATATATGTAGACGTATATACTCGCGTACATACACGTACATGTATCCACATATGTACATATACATATATACACACGCACACACACGCGTATGTATACCGATACATAAGTAAATATTTACAGCCTTGTCACGAGCTTAGGCAATCACGTAACCATATTTTGTGAAGCATAAAATTAAGTATTTTAATTAATTAATCAGTCATTGGCGAGGTAGGCCAGTGGTAGTTTTACAAAATGCAGCACTGCAGCAGTCACAGCAATAGGGGAGCACCTATATGTATACAACATATACATAGGTTATTATGTACGTAGTATTACAGTGACAACTATCATCATCATTATCATTATTATTATTGTTAGATATTAGGGTTATTATAATTAATGTTATTATTGTTAATATCGTTATCGTTATTATTAAGATTATTATTATTATTCATATTGTTATCATTGTTATTATTATTATTACAAACTCGAGCGACAGGCGGGTGGGCGAGCGAGCAGAGGACATTACAGAGAAAAAATCGAACTACACGAGATACGCCTGACCAGGAGGCGGTGGCTGCTGTTGCCGCCACGCGTTTCTTTCCAGGGTCGAGTAATCCGAGTCAATTGAAGAATAAATGTGCTCGGAAAGCGGCCTTCTGCCCGCGTTACCACCCTCCATACCACTTTCCTGGTAGGCATGGTTAACCGTCAATCTTGGACTTGGACTCGCGGTACTACCAGGCGTTTCCCTGCCACCAATTTCTATACGTCCATTATTGTGGCTAAGGGTTGCCGTGCTCGAATACGCAGGTGGCGCCTGGAGCAACTCTGGTGTATCCTTGAAGAGGGGATGGTGATGGTGACCGGCTATGTGACCGTGCACTCGCAACGTTGGCGTTCCCTTTTCAGGGCGGCCCTCAAGGGTGTAGGTATTCACGTTACGTCTGTACAACGACGAGGGCTTACGCCGTAGAGCGTCACCCGCAGGCATCGCGAACCTCAACCTTTCCCAGAACCTTTTTTCTCCCCAGCGGAGTCTCACTGCTGTTCTAAGGTACGGCCTCAATTCTGGGTCTGCTTCAGCCTCAGGAGCAACCGGCCCTGCTTGTACTACTACCAACTGGCCTGGCCGGCCACGTAGAGCTTCGTGAACTGCCGCACGAAACTCGAATCTTGACCATTCCGTCTGTAGAAAGTTTCTCGTTAATACTATCAGGACGCGTCGTGACGCTTCAGCAGCCTCCAGGACTACTGGGGCAGCTGCTCTTAGACAGGGAAGATCGCGGTGGTGGAGACACAGCCTTAAACCACCACTTCCAGCTCCAGCACCGTGTTCCAACTCGGCGACCAGTGACCTTAGCACGAAATCTTCGTCCTTTGGACTGTAGCACAGATATCCGTCGTAGAGTCTTTCACGGTCATCCGGAGGGGCTGCCTTAGCCCATAAACGAACACCGTACCTCGAGTAGGCCCAGGTACGAACCGGCTCCCGGAAAATAAACGCCAAGACGGTAACGACGAGTAGGAGAAGGACGGCTGACAGGGTGGCGGCGACCATGGGCAGGTAATCCGAGACCATGATACTCTCGATAACGCCACCCTGAGCAAAGTAGTCCGAACAAGCGGTCTCGTTAACGTCGAGACGACGCCGATAGGCGGGTCTTGTTTCGTTGTAGTCGCACCACACGTCTGTCGAATCGACGACTTTGTGCGCGTTTTCTGATACCCAGGTGGTCAGCTCCTGCAAGAACTTGCATCTACAGGACCATGGATTGCTCCCCAAAGATAGTTCGGTGAGACGTATGTTGAGGGTGAGTTGCCATATGGGGAAAGTTACAAGCCTGTTACCATCGAGCCGTAAGATTTCCAGGGATCGGAGCGGCACAAGAGTAACGTTACTGATAAAACCGATCAAATTATTGTGAAGGTAAAGTTCTCGAAGGTGGGATAGATGCTCGAATTCAAAACCCTTCAGATCGTGTATCCTGTTATCCTCGAGATGAAGTATCTGGAGATTATTTAGTCCGTTGAATGTTCGATTTTGAATGGATTCTATACCGCTACCGTTCACGTAGAGCACTCTCATATTCTTACGCCCGATGAATACGTGGTTTTGTAACTCCCGTAAGTCGTTACCGTCAAGATACACCTCAGTCGCGTCCATCGGTATGCGTCGCGGAATTTCTGGGGTCCCGAGACCCGAACAGTCCACAACATTAGTGTTCCACGTCTGATCGTGGTAGCACTTACAATCCGAGGGACAAGTCATCTCGCAATCACAAGCGTCGAAGTCACAGCAATGGCACAAAGCAAAACAATGAGCTTCGTAACGGCAGAGAAATTGCTCTGGTCTTGCCTCGGAGGCAGGTACCATCGCAGTCCCTCGCGGTCCGGAAACGCGACACATAGCATTGTCCAAGTCCATAACACGCGGATGTTGTCTCAAAGCAGTCATATTGTTTATCACCGGAAGCCAATCCATCGAGCAATTGCAATTGAATGGATTACCACCGATGTAAAATTCCGGTAGTGATTTACCCTCGGGTACTGGAGTGAGACGTAACGCTGTAAGTTCCATCGTCTCTATCATATTCGCGTACATATCGACACGGGTTAGATTAAGTTTAGCTGTAAACGTATTCGGCCGCACTAGATTTATGTAATTGTTGTTAATGAACAAGAGTTCAACACTGTCCGGTATCGCGATAGGCGACAATTCGGTAATCCGGTTATGACTTGCGTCAAGAGTTCTCACTTTCAGGTCACTTATCCCGTAATAATTTCCTAAACTTTGAATGAAATTTCCGTGAACGTCGAGCCACTTGAGATTGTTCGGTATGAACGCGTAGTCGAACCACTCGATGTGATTCTCCGATAAGTTGAGCAGCAGGAGACTGGCGATGCTTGTAAATACGCCGTTTATATCGGAGAGGAAGTTCCCGTCCAAACGAATAGCTTCGAGATGGGTGTTCCGTTCGAAGGCGTAAAGCTCAACGTGTTGTACTTTGTTTCGGGCTAGATTTAGGATTTGCAAATTCGGCAGATCCCATAGCATACCGCGGGTTAAATTTCCGATATTGTTACTGATTAGACGAAGGCCAGTCAGCTGGTGAAGATTCCGAAATGATCCGTTGCGAAATTCACTGATTTGATTCTCGCCGAGGTCGAGGGTCTTCAGGAAGGCAAGATCTCTGAGAGCTTCGGGAACTGCGGTCAATAGGTTTCCGCTTAGATCCAGTTCCTTGAGATCGGAGCAGTTCCGGAAAGCCATGGGGTCCACGGATACAATCATATTCCCTGACAAAGTCAATCGACTGAGCACAAAAAGTCCATTGAACAACTGCGGCCCGATAGAATGTAGCCGATTTTCACTCAGCTCCAAAGTGTGCAGATTGTAAAGTGGCAGAAACGCGTTGCTCTCGATATGGCTAATCGAGTTGTTCCTAAGGTCAAGGATCTGAAGAAAGAACAGATCCTTGAACATGCGGGCATCGATGCGGGTCAGACCATTATGCGACAAATCGAGTACGATCAAACGGATCAGTCCCAAAAATGTAGTTTCGTCAACTCGATCGCTGCCCAACTTATTCCCAGCCAAATTGAGTACCAGGAGTTGTTCGAGCCGGGTAAAAGTACCGCGGGGAAGATCTCGTAGTTCGTTGTGCTGCAGGTGGACCTCGCGGAGGTCGCGCGTGCTCGCGAAAATCGCGTCAGGCAATAATTCCAGATTATTGTAACTGACGTTGAATACTCTGAGGCTGGTAAGTCCGGTAAGAGCATCGCTTGCAATTTCAGCAATCGAATTATGCTGTAGATGTAATTCTTGAAGCTGCCGAAGACCGGAGAGTGGGCTCTCTTCCGGCAAGCTGCGTATCTCGTTACGGGATAAGTCCAAAGCTCGGATATCCGCGTGACATTTGGCACGATTGGCTCTGCTGTCTGCCAGTCCGACTTCACTTATTTCTCTCAGGTGATTACCGGTGAGATTTAGAATCTGGAGATTACCAAGCTCGCAGAGAACGTTAGGGGGGAGTACCCGCACGTTACTGTCTATTATCTCGAGGGTTTGGAGCTCTCTAAGACCGGCCAGAGCCCCGGGGACGAGCTCTAGGGTGCGACCAGCGCCCCAATCTGTATTAAACGTCTGAACGGTGAGACGTTTGAGCTCGGCAAGGGGTTGAAACGCCGATACCGGAACCCGAAGTAATTTACATCCGTCTACGTGAAGTTCGTGAAGTCCGTTGAGTCTGTGCCAGCTCTCGGTTGATATCAGACTTTCGAATAGATGAACGTCGCTGCAGGTAAGTTTCAGCTTTACGGCACCGTCGAGGGCAGGCAATAGCGTGGCTAGTGCCGGCGGGTCGAGTATTCGTAGGGCACAAACGGCGGATCGCGTGTCGTTCCCTTCCGGAGCCCAATGGCAGTTCGCCCTCACCCCGGAGGACAGTATGAAACATAGAAGCACCGCACTAGTAGCACTCCACTTCCACGTAGCCAAGCACTCCACAGGCATGATGCGGCTTTTAAAGGGGGAGGAGGGTGAGAGAAATAAGACGAATAGTTAAGGGAAGTAAAAACTAAGGGAAAAAATAAGTGATTTGATATTTTGTGTGGCACTGTGCGTCACAATAAAACAAAACGGCCCATGTCTCGTTGGGGTTGTTGGCAGCGCAGCTCTCGCACACTGTGCCCCAACTTTTACACTTTCACTTTTGAGGGCCTTTCCCTGACCCTTTTCTCCTTGATTTCCTTATTCTCCTTACGTTTTAGAACTTTTATTTTCACTTTTCCCGTTCGAGTTATACTATTATCCGAATCCGTTTATCGAACTGATTTTTAAGACTTCGATCCAGTCTTCGCTACACCAAGTTCGTAACTTAGAGCGACGGCGAATAAGACGACCCATTCGCGCTCGCCGCGCGCTCAACACTGACTGAACCTCGACGAAACGCGCCGAGGTATTAGAGGGGAGAGTTTTGCCCGAGGACCGACAGGGCGCGCCATCATACGGTTTACCCTTACAAACTTCGACCAGGTGGTGGGGAGCGCCGAACCTCCGTACGTTAAGGTATTCATTCTTTAGCTGTCAGCCCACGGGAAACGAAGGTCTGCTCAACTTTTTCGAGCTCAACCCGATAAATGGATTATAATTTATGTACCTATAGTCATGTTCGTGCGTGGGGATATTTCAATTCATTCTTTTTTTCTTATCAGCTTCCATTTCGATTCTGTCCATTCTTTTTCTTTTACTTTTTTCGTCGAATTATCCACACAATGGAATAAAATTCTCATTATAGTCACACACCAAACTATGAAGGTGATCAATTTTATCCAAAATTCAATGAAAGCATTTTCATTCATGGTCAAATTTCGATCACCTGTTTTAAAGATACTTTTCGCGAGCACCTACTTGCGTAAGAGGGAGGAAAAGAATGTAACGTGACGTAAGCGGAAGCTCAGATGAAACTGGAAAAGTAAACTGTACAGTGATGTAGGTTCAAACTCTATGGGTTTACGAGTTTGGGCAAGAGAACCAAAATAATCTGCCATTGCTTGAATTATGGTCCCGTAAATCATCTTGAAACTTCGCACACCTAGGAGCCTGTCTCAACAGATCGCGAATAGCCACACAATAGCGCGTATATCACTACTTTTTGAATTAAAACAACAATTATGAAGATAAACAACGTTGCACAATAGGTTCTATCCTTACGAAATCAAAGTTAACGGATAAAGTAAAAAATTGTGATATACAGAGCTGAGTTATTAAACAATGTGACGTGGGAATCACGGTCCATTTTTTTCCACTAGTCGTAGTTTTCAACTGCCCATCGTTAGGCATAAATTATTATTGATAGGCAATTGGAATGATTGATTTCGAGAAATTGACTATAAATTTATCGAAACTATAAGTCCTTCAGCTTGCGTCTTAGGATATTAAATATCGACATTATAACGATGCCAATGAAAGCTTATAACGAAAGGAATTGTCATAGAGACAAGTGCGCGTCATCTAAAACTTTATCTGTGTATTAGGCTAATTGTTATATTCGCAATATTCGAATGAACTGAATATAATTAAATCAACAATAACGGTATTCATCTCAACTGGCATTCATCGTAATTTGATCAGCAATCGGCATTTTCCATACGTAGTTGTACAGAATCTTTATGGCCTCTTTTGTCGTTGCGTCTATTGCACTGTCGAAGCATGCCACCGGCGATTACTTGACACAAAAAGCTTATTGTGTAAAGACAAAGTTGAAGCTAATGAATACTGGTAAGTTTAGCATCGAGACACATACCTATGTATACAAGGGGGAAATTCCCTCGTTTCGCTTCTCAGAAACAAGTGAATACATGATCTGACAAACGGAGGAAAGGAATCTGAGAATCGACAGCCTTCAAGATCCGTTTGATCACATGCATTTGTATATTCCCCCAATATTCAAATACGTAATTACCTAACAGAAGTGTAAAAATCCGAAGTCTAGTTGTATTGCGGTGAAGCGTGGTTTTATTATCAATGAGCGCTGAATTAGCGACAGACATCGACGTCTCAGTGAAAAAGTATGGTATTTGAAATTGTGGCAGGAAACCATGATATCTCGAATTCCAACTTTGGTAGAAAACCATCAAAACGACTCACAATCGGTGGAAGAATACGATATCTCAAATTGTGGTAGGAAACCATGATACTGCAAATTCAAATAATGGTAGAAAAACATGAAAGATATCTTCCAACCACGTTTTGAGACATCGGGTAGTATGAATAAACCGTAGCATATGTTTGTGTTGTGCTCATACTTCTATGTTTTTCAAATGTACAGTTATGTATAGTAAAAGCACATAGAATTCATTTTATTCATACCAATGATCATGTTTTTCCAGCGGCTATGAGTCTTCGCTGTAGTCACATGAGTGGGAATTATTCAAAAGTTGCATAATTATTGTTTTCGATTTACCTAGATATCAATATATTGGGCTTCCTCAAAATTTCAAAGACGAGTAGCTCCATCCAACATCAGGAATGTAATAAATCAATGAGTTAACAGCCGGCATTATGACCGACGAATAAAAGGTGCCAATTGGTCCTATACCTCGATCAGTACGAAAATTATCCCTAATTGGCATCAGGTATTGAAGATTTCACAGTAACCTACCGTCGGTACAATATCCCCCATTGTTGACTGAATCGTATTGTAAATTCGTCGGCTTACCATCTGCTGGTAAGCATATCAATAAACGGACGTAGGTATATGTGAAGAGTTTGTGCAAGTGCAGCTTCGGACCAGTATGCTACCTGCAGATACCGACTGAAATTTGCAGTTTCATGTCGGCCCTTCACTGTCCTGTAACGGTCGACCGGAGACCGTGGATCCAGATCAGAGAACACGAATGAATGAACTGACTGACAATGAGCTTTGGCGTTTATTCTGATGAAGTAACTGACCGAACTGTTTATTATTATTTATCACTTAGTTAGCCAGAAAATGGATATTACCAAAAACAGCCACAGGTAATTGTGACAGTATTTCTGGTAAGGAAATATGATTTTCTACGTATGAACAGAACTCATTCATTCAACAACGTTGGCATTAAACATGTTCCAACTGTGCGGCACTATCGATTTGTGTTTGACATATGTTCGCCAACGGGGTCGTGTGAATTATACAACCAGGAAAAGTTGTTAGAATATTTAATTTCAAACACTATCAAAATTTCTGTGAAAAATCCACTTCGGGGTTAGTAAAACCAGCTAAAAATTGAAGTACGTCAAATGAAAAATGAATAGAATTTGAAATGTTGTTTGTTATATTCTGAGAAATGTTTGATTTCCCTATCAATCGTCCTTTTTGGCTCGAATACTATATTTTCTTTGACAATGGCGGTATTTTACTGTTAAATCACCTACCCGCGAGAAGAACATTTTTCGTTTCCGCATACATATTCGACGTATCATGTATCCAGAAAATTTGAACATCGGAGAATTATACACATATTTTCCTTGTGTATGAACTTAATCTACGTCCGAGTCTCCGGGAAATAATGAATAAAAAGTTGCATTTGATAAAAGGACATTTATCACTGGGAACGCGAGTCGCGACGATAGCTTGCTAGTTCACATTGCTCTACTCGATTCGTCGTCCCAGAGCATTGCTTGATCACGAGCATTTTTTGTCATACTGACGCAAGAAGTACACAAAATCATAAACATTCGAATTTGGAGCAGATTCGATGGACTATTTTTAAAACCAACAAAAGACCCCAATGTGTGTTTCATCTGTACTTCAAGATCTGGAGTATCTGGTTCCAGTGAGTTGTGACTTGGTCAATGAACGATTACAACACCACTTTACCTTAGCATATACTATAATATACCAAGCAATGATCCGATGGACTGACAATGAACAGAAACTTTTGCTGCAGGCGTATATGATAGCAACCTGAAATGATGTGAAGAAGAGATAACAGTATAGCGATTGTGCTTATATAGCTACCGAACTTATCAATCGGCGATAATTAGCTTTTGTCCAACAAAAATATAACAGCACATCCACGAATTAATGATCGTGGTCGAGGTAACGTGTGGTTACATAAACATGTCTGCATTACAGCGATATGTGATCTTCATATAGTCGGACCGCGATAATGGACATGCTCAGGTTTCGCCACATCAGCTACACAATCTGGGGGCTCAGATTCCGGTGCATCTAGCTGAAGCAAAACGGGATATTATGAAGTGTTTCCAGTAGCCAGTGTCAGCACCACTCGACGAACTTCTGTGGTCAGCGTGATCTGTACTGTACATTTCCTCATAAAATACTATGAGTATATTGCACTTTATTCGAAAATATATAGTCCAGCGGAATACATTTATAATTAGCGTGATTACTAACGGTCAGTAGTTTCGCCCGTAATTCACTATCAACGTTGAATGCATTACTGATGATTCCTGTGAACATTGAGCTTTATGAATCACTGGTTGTCTTGTGCCTGTCCACGTGTCATCTCAAGTCCAAAGTGACCATCTGTATGTCCGCGAAAGGTCGGATATAATAGCGATGGATGACCCAAAGATACTTTAGCGTCGATTAGGCGGAGTTATAGATCATCAGATTCTAGTGATCAATAGCACTTTGCCCAGAAAATGCACACTGTTCAGTCATAGAGCTCAGAAGAATTACATCGGCCCGTTATTATTATCGCCCAAGACACTTGGTCCGCTTGGTCCAGGACGTACACTCTTACATATGAATATCGTTGACCAGAGCAGTGACTTCTTAAGTTCCTATATCGGTGACGTGGTCTGTTTAAGTTGAGATAAAGATAGCAGATTGAAGGTATTAATATCCTTCCGAGTATGTTTCACTAATTTTGCTGGCGATAATTCATGTAATTACATTGACAAGAAGTGCCATTCGTTATTTCAATAATAAGAATTCACCAGCATAATCAACGGATTAATACGATTTTCCCAATCCCAGACTATTGGGAGATTGGTAATTTCAGATTTAGAAACAATGTATTCAGCTTTCTGATCAATTCCAAACAACTGACTTGCACAACTTGTACAAGTTGAAGTAGGGAATCCGCGATATTCTATAATGAGTTTCGATGAATATCCATTCAAGAAATGATAATTAGCAAGGTGAACAGTATCAAAAAATTGTTGCTGTCTTATACCTTTATTAACTCGCCTTCGTACTTGGAAGATCGACTAGAGAAATGAGGGGTCATAATTTGAATAGTTAGGGGCTGCACTCCATTGACTGCTATTGAAATTGTAATTGACAACTGTATTGGAGTGTTCGGAGTCTTTGAAAAGTCCGGAGTCGGTAATGGGTCAGACTATAATTGCTGCACACACTCGCTCATAGTCATATCAGTCAAGTTCTCGAAGTTCGTGAACAAGGTGCAGTCATTTAAAACCAAAAGCAAGTGACGCCCTCCGATGATCCGCTTTCCGCTGCAGTTGCAGCGCAAGGCCATAGCTACGTCATTCTAAGGTCAACTACTGATACAAATTTGCACGTAATACGAATTTTATACGATATTTGAAAGCAGACAAATTCAAAAATATTTTTCAATATTCATTATCTACCCATGATGTCCGGACAGTAACGAAACAGTATTTTTGGGTAAAATTTGCCAGATCAATCAGATCTGTTGTTAAAAAATCTGTAAATTTTTTGTAGAATTCCAAGTATAATTATCAGCTTATTTTTTGATGCGACGAATCAGTGATAAATATCATACCGAGTCTGACCTTTAGTGACAAGTAACACCGATGGCGAAGCAGAATGGGTAATCCCCAACACAAATACGCATGCTGAACTCAGACTGAAATCATTAGTGCACATGAAGGGGTCATGGAAGGGCGCCTGAGTAGCTTTTACCGCGATTCCGTGTTTCGTATACACGCAGGTCGATATGGGGTATACCGTTTCCGCGTAACTTCCAACTGAAATTTTGAGCAGGAAACAGCTGCATTTTTTCAGTTGTATGACCATACATGTATGTAAATTCAACAACCGGAAAAGTACGGATGATCAAAACGCGCAAGATTTATTTGGTGTTCTTGAAATGTATGAAATTTTTTTAAAAGCAATCGTTCCGTATCTTAGAAGAACCCTAAGCTCTGCACATCAAGTATAGGTTTCTTGATGGACGCAGAGCTCATGAACGAGTGGCTTTTACCTAACGAACGTAGGAAAGCTTACATCGATCGGCAACCTCTCGTGGACGGAAGTACACCAGCCTAATCCACAAGACCTTGACGACTTCAGAATGGAGTGAAAAGCGAGCACTTAACAGTAAGACATGAAAGAAGTTGACTACAAAATCAGCACAAAATCTTAAGGTTACCAAATTTTGATTTTCGTCAGAGATTTGCAAAAGTGTATTTTGCAATTGGCAAATAACTCAATCTACTTCAATATAGTTATTGGTATGTGTAATCCAGTTCTAGATTGAGCAGTAAACTATTATACATACCCGCCATGACATCGCACCAGAGGTTTAACGATTATTTTCAAGACGGAGGCTAAAGCCACAAGCCAGATTTCGCGTTTGCAAGTTTCTCGCTAATGAGCTGAGACCGGATACTAATGTGACACTATAGAAACGTAGATTGTCATACTCTCGTGCATGATACATTTATAGGCACATATGTAGAGTGATCAAGCTTAGTGAGGACTCTTTGAACCAATTGACCGCGCTGTTGCGTGGGTGAAAGCATCTGAGATATAGTGGAATATGACTGCACGACTCAAGATCCACACTGAAGATATTCTATCTCATTTATCAATGAGATAATATGCCAAATTTTTAACGGGTTTTTAAATACGCTCAGATGTAGCGGTTGCAGATCGCGCTGGACGCCGGGTTTATCCCAAGCAAACATGTCTATTTTTGTAACATAGCTGTTGACCTAAAAAAAGAATGAGAAAATTCTGTTCTGCGATGCGCTATACTGTTCTCCGATCTATGCAGAATCAAATATAGTATACATAGGACCTGTGCAGGTCATGGTTATTTAAATGGCTTAAAAATTGATATTAACATGAACGAGAAAATATCTGATAAGTGTTTTGCTCGTATATCCACTTAGAATTTCGATGTACATATGGGGTGATCTAGAATTCGTTACGAATCTGAAATTCGTTGAGACGAAATTGAGTTTGGAATTTGTCCCTATTTGAAAAAAAAAAACGAACTAGAATTATTTCATTCGAAATTACACAAAAATTGATTCAATAAAAATATGGTCAGGATAATTTCGATTAGGTATAATATGCAAAACTGTGTTATTCATGTAAAAATAAATATTCATATAAAAATATTCGTACCAAAATAATTTTCACCATAATTGTTGCTTTAGTTTAATAATAATTGAGCATCCGGATCCAGTATAAGAAACACACTTTGACGGCCTCAGATAAAATTAACATATCAGCGCGGGACCGTCTGAGTCCAGTATAGCTGCTCCGGCAAACCAATGCAGTTACATATTTTTAAATAAACTCATGCAGTTACGTGTTTTTAAATAAACCCATGTAGTTACGTGTTTTTAGACAGACCCGCGCAGTTACGTTGATTTCATCCGGAGCCGTCGACAGATGATGAAATGCGGGCGAAGCGAGAAGGCCCCTGTATCCATTTGCATTGTTCGGGAATAGGGGCCTTCTCAATTAGTACATTTACTTTATTCATTTAATCATGTGTCCTTATCGCGTCCGGACCCTCAATTGTGATAAGTAAAAAAAATACGTCCTTTCGACGAACGGATTTTCCCGATTCTTATCTACATTCAACCTCGATGATTTTTTCCGTGTATAATGCGCGTGTATGTATATTCTTGTTACTTTTTTGCTCCAATAGATTGTTCTTCGAAATTCAGTGACCTTGGCGTAGTGTTTCTAGTCAGCAAGAAATACCGAACTCTTGAGTACATAGTCAATTGCATTACTCGCATTGTCGGTACTATTTCTATGCAGCCTCAACGTATTAAATGTACCGCGTGAAACTGCAGGCGTGCAAAAGATGGGCACGACCCCAGCAGAAGCTTGCACCTCTGACTAGATATTATACTCTGGTTCGTATCCTCGCAGATAAATGAGTACGATATTATGAATAAATATTCAAAATTTTATCAATCGCAAGTATGTAATTAGCTTCGCTGTATCGACAGTCGCTTTCCTCACGCCTAGATTGTTTCTACGTTGCGTCTTTTATTTACACATGT
Organism: Ametastegia equiseti; assembly: GCA_963989295.1. Classification (NCBI taxonomy): domain Eukaryota; kingdom Metazoa; phylum Arthropoda; class Insecta; order Hymenoptera; family Tenthredinidae; genus Ametastegia; species Ametastegia equiseti. The sequence goes on along the minus strand of OZ022389.1, from coordinate 11,757,176 downwards.
ATTTGCACTTTGCATCCAGTAGTTTGCAACGTGTGGATTTTATCGTTCGTGATTTTACTACATCCTGCTATACGACTTACATACTGATTGCGACTAGAGAGAAACATACAAAACAGAATATAGAAAAACACTAAATTGCGCGTTCTTCTAGTTGTAAATACAATTGAGCGGATGCGCGAAATGAAGGTATCACTACAAAATTGCTGGAGAATAAATAAATGAATCAATTCAAGTTGTACAGTTTTTCCACGTATTTTTCTTGAAATCAGTTATAAATCTTTTCTTACGCGACAACATTCTTCGAACTCGTAGAACTACAGTGACAAAAAAATAGTAAAATTAAGGCGAAAAAAACTGATTAAACTGTAAAAAATGAGAAATAAAAAAACGAACTTCGGAGAACCATACGGCACAAAATTAGACAGTTAGAATCAAGACGGAAAAAACTGACGAAGCGGTAAAAGAAAAGCAAAAATATCAAGAAAATGAAAAAATGTGCCAGTGCATAATGTGCCATCAATATCATACGAACAAATATGTAAATTGTTTGGTGAATAAAATTTTTTACTCCAAAAAATAGATTCGAAATTTGGAGAAATGGTGTAATTAAAAAAATTTGATTTCTTAATAAACAGTTGGCTTTTCAATATATTTCATATTTTAGGTATCTCATAGGTGTAAAATTCAGTTCGTAATGTCCCTGTCAATGTATTTTGCTGCAACTCTGTTTTTACTTGGTTCTCCGCGTTTTTTTAATTTTTCGTAAAATGCTATTTTTCGAGTAATACCGTTATTCAGCACATCCGCTCAATTATTAGCGGTGGTAGATTTAAACCGCAAGTTCGATACCATAGTGAGGAATCCTATCCGCGACTATACGAGTAGAAAAACAAAGATAAAGTTTGTAAAAATCATATGAAAAAACCCAGCGTAGTCGAACGCGCCAGAAATTATTTATCACTTTCATCGTCACGGCAAATATAGCATATTTTGTAAGAAGTCGAGAGGCGATATCGTGTCCCTTATGTAAATGTTCAATTGATGAAATAACTCAGAGAAATTAAAAATCAATTAATGGTGTTACAAATTTTTGTTTCAAGTTATACTACGGCGCTTGGTGAAACACGGTGATATTCAACAATAATTCCCGAATTCCCTGGAGACTAGTAAGCGCAAGTGTTCAGTCAACAACATTGTTTTTGGCACAGCCGTGGCTTCTCTTCCTCATCGAATCCGTGATGTTATCCAGAAACTGTTTACATTACAGTCTGTATAAACATGCAGGCACACGCGTACAGTAATTCATACACGGTTTAATTCTGCATAGTGTTAGCAACAGACTGAATTATGCCTCGTACATGCGAGATACTGTATCATTATCGCCAACTTTTGAGTCTGTATGAGAGCAACGTAATTGAAGTAGATAAGGCAATTAATACTTTCCTCTTGAAATGAGCTGCCAGCGTATATTCATGTTACTTACAATTAATCAAATGTGAATATTCATCACAGCAGATTTTTTTACTTTTCTTGGATACCCTGCATTGAAAAGAATGTCTCTCAAAGATTCAATCACTTTATTGACCGAAGTAACAAATCCAACCCATCTCGATTCTCCCCCCCCAATGATAAGGGATTATACAATGGAATTTAGATAAACAGAAAAATTGATAGATAAAAATTGACAAATAATTTGCTGTCGAAAAAAATAAAACTCTAGTCTGTTTACCGAGGGCCGGTTTGTCCAGTGAACTCACGTTTTTCAAGGATATTATCGACCCATCCGAATACAGAGCATGAGATACATGTTATCATCATGCTCAGAAGTTAGGATGAAGTGCTGATCTGAGCAGAATTTATCTGATAGCACTTGCCTCGTTCCAAGTATTCGGTATAAATGAACTTACATACGTGCATACGTACTCGAGATATTTCATAACAATGATAAGGATATTGGTTGGGGGTCTTCAAGGAGGAGGAAGTAAAAAAGTGGATAAGATTGTATTGAATACTGCGACGATAGGAGATTCTGTAAAAAGTATTGATATAATTGTTTGAAATAGATTTACCGCGGATTTTTATCTAGCGGAATTACAGATGAGGAAGTATTATTTTAGTTTGTATGATTGTAAAAAAAAAAAGATGATAGAAGCCTTTTCCATGGAATGTATTCAAGTAACCATGGCACACTTTACATTAGGATGTTAATTCCTTTGTTTGTCTGTACACACACAATATTATAATACACTCATTTAATAGTCTGACTTGAGAGAAACAATCTCATCTCATATAACAGCACGCCAGTGTACTAAGAGCACTTCAATCTTTCTGTACTTACTATAATGATATAAAAAATACACAATATTATAATAACTAAAATAATTATCAATAGTATTTAGTTCTAATAACTGAGGATCATAGCGAAAGTTATCAAATGTATTAGATATTTTCAAAGTGTGTGGTAGTTGCGCTCCGTGCGTGCTTTGTAGAATTTCCACAATATAAAACCGATCGCGACCAGACCAGCAGTCAGGATTATACCACCTGTGAGAATAAGTAAATTAGGACACAAACCGACCAACATATAAGTATAGTTATTCAATGTCCACAGATACAATAAAAAAAGAACAACGTAACACTCTCGCCCACTCACATATCCCGTCTCAATTATCTGAACAACATATTATCTCGACAATTCCTGAGTTCGTTCACCTAGATGAAGGTACAGCTTGTCTATCAGGCTTGGACTTTCTGTGCACCGCTGTCGCATAGCAGAATACAATGTTCAAGAAACCATCTAATGCAAGTTTCAATCTTTCTCTCAAATCAAAAACGACTGGACAAGCTGTGTATCGCTAGATATTTGTAAGAAACACAGACATAACATCTGTTCAAATTCAACATGGGACACTGGGTCATATTCACACACAAGAATCACATTTCATTCATAACAATTCCGAAAACATGTAAAACGAATCAACATTGTTAATGCAGGGTTTATATTTAAGAATTGTCAAAATTTAGGGGAATCTTGATTTCAAATTAGGTAAGTTTCAGGGGAACAATAACATCAGTACAACGGTTAGTGTAAAAATTTGTATCCGAGTTTCAACCGTTATATAAAATTAATGATGATTTGACGAACAAGACCTCAATATCACGTAATCTCTATTATCATTATTGATATTATACCGCTATGATATTTTGACTGCTTAGTTGCTGTTCTTGAATTTATACCAAACTCTTTTCAAATGTAAAATCCGTACAGCTATAATAGCAGCGACATAAAATCATTAGGACTCAATTGTTTTTTTCGATTTTTGGAATGACCTTGGAATCATTTTATTCAAAGTCAAGCGAACAAGGAGAATGCTAAAGCGGCTGATAAAAATATGACGCAGATTACGCTTGCCGAAAATAATTTTTTTTTTTCTGAATACACAGGAAAATAAGAACTCTAATAGGAAATCTTGGATTTTCGGGAAACAGGTTGAAAATTAGGGGCATTTTAGCGTGGGTGCCAAAAAAACGGAAGTTTCAGGGAATTAGGGTAGAGGCTGTGAACCCTGTATTAATATATGATGAATTCTACCGGAATCTCAACTTACCCATAAAACTTGGTCCATCAAAGTGACGATCGCTTGGGCAAGGTGTCGTCGTTGGTGGCACAGCAGTCGTGGTTGGTGTCGAAGGAGGTGTGCTTGTTGGCGTCGATGGTGTTGTTGGAGGGCTAGTCGGAGTTGTTGGAGTAGTGGTGGGTGGCGCGCTGGTGGTAGTGTTCGGGTGGACGGTAGTAGTGGTTGCATTAGGTGTGGTAGTTATTGGAGCTGTAGTGGTTGTAGGAATTGTTGTTGTGGGAGGAACAGGAGTAGTTTTGTTACTAGGAATTGTTGTTGGGATTGTTGTAGCATTTGAAACAGGTGGAACCGATGTAGTAGTAACAGGCTCAGGCTTTGGCTCAGTCGGTGCTGAATCTGAAGAAGAAATCAGTCGTCATACATTCGTTAATTATTCAACACTAAATTATATCGCTACGAAAATTGTTATGCAAATTTAAGTCTGTAGATTCAATGAAATGACCATTTTATACAAAATCTGATTATCCGTCAAAGTACTTTACCCAAGAATTAGCGAGCGCAATTATTACACACGATAATAGTGGTTTCTTGATTATGTCATGAATCTGCGTTCACTTAAATACATTTATTAATATAGATTTGCACAATTGATTATTTCAATACAAACAGGTTCATCATTTTTCATTTTATTCGTACGATTGAAAAACGGTACATTCATATTGTGAGAATACTATGCAAGGTCGAGTTCAAAAACAAGCACACGTCGTTTCACGAGCAGAAGAATATTACTGGTTGGGTAGAGAGAGAAGGAAAAAAAAAAAAACAATCGCGAACTTAGTCAACACTGGGAATAATGCAGAGAGAGAATTTATTTCTTTTGTTGTCTCTGGCAAGTGGAGGAATGGAGCCTGCAATTAGTCGTGCTTGGAATGAATAAATTGAATGCAATTATTCGGATATTGATAGAAATATTTGGTAATTTCTAGCCGCGGCGCGACGTAAATATAATGAAAGGATATGTTTGAAAATTTAAACCGTTGCGAAATTAAAAGGTAAATAATTGTTAACGTATGGAATACGTCAATCATGCCGTAGACGTCATGCGCACGTTGACGATGTAGTGGGGTATACGTACATACAGGGGGATAAAAGAGAATACTAACCGAGGGAAGAGAAGGCATGCAATTTGTGCTATGCCGCCATCGTAAGTCGGTTTTAATATTTCTTTAGGGATTTACTCACCGGCTTTATATGCTTGGACGAAGAAAGCTAGCGCAAATAGCACACAGGTCGCTCTTGCGGCCAACATCTTTGTACAGATCTACAAACTTAGCGATATAAATAATATATAAAGTTACAGGTTAAAACTTCCTATTGCGTTACACTCCTTTACGAAACCACGGACCACAGGCGACAGGCGACAGCTTCAGACACGACCACGATCCTCCCCCACCTCCCGCCCCTTGGCAAACTTTGATCAAAACAACGACAATATTCCATCGCGCCGGTACGTCATGGGGTATAAATTCGGGTAACGAGTTCGTATTCGGTTTTATATTCATCGACAAATTTTAATTGGCAATTTTTTCAGTTTTCGTGTGTGTTGGTGCGAAGAAATGTAACTTTGAACACGTTCTTTGGTAGTCTGTTTGACTTGCGTTGCACCGAGTAATGACATTTCGTCGACTTTCGACTATCTTCACACTACGACAAAATATTTCCGACAATTCTTGGAATAAAAGCACGCATAAAACCTATGCGGAAAAAAACTAAGGAATTAAGAATTTCAATTAACGAAGAAGGAAAACCCAAGAAATTAAACGGTCCTATGTTATGACCTCCGCCACAATTAAGTTGGTAGGATGGTGTTCATCAATTTTTATCTGATTACAAACGAGTTGAAAAAAGTATATCGCCACAGCAGTTCAAAAAGATATTTTATAATGAAAATTGATGAATTGTCTTTTGAGGCACTGAGTAATAAATGTTAATTACTGGGCTAGTCCATAATTTGTAGGCTATAGTTGATACGCTGACCGCATTGAACTAAATTGATATTAAATTGCTACAGCGAGATACTTTCATGTAGACTGTTTTTCTCGGATACTTCCTTCGAACGGGACATGTCGATTGATTTATTCTCTGTGCAAATACCCCCAGACTGCGTCTTACAAATTTACAATTAATCTCATTCAAATTCCGCCCGCGGTGTTAATCCGCCGGTAGGCAGTCATGACGGTACGCTACACAAATGCACATATGCACCTCGAACAGTACACGATACCCGGTGAATAAACAGCAGGTGTGTTGCTCACTTCAGGCTAGTGATTCTGCAACAATTCAATTTCAAAAGTTGTCAACAATAAATTAATTCTCTTATTGACTCGAACCTTGATGTTTCATTGTTTTTTCTCACCGCTCGCTTGAGACTCAAATTGAAAATAAAATGACTGCCAATCAAAATCTACCGCTGATAAACATCCGTTGCGATTGGGACGAATGCCTCAGGTAATTATGAACACACGCAAGTAACGTCAGTCTGTGAATACATAACCTCAAAATCATTCTATCTTTCAATATACGAACTTATTTTCCTATCCCAAACAGAGGCCGTGATAAAGAAGCTTGGATTTCGTACAAATACAGAGGTAAGGCGATAATATCTGATCGTCAACTTAAATCTCACCCAACATAACCTACAACTATCAACCTAATGTTCAACATAACCTCAACACGTCCTAATTAAAACCGCAACGTCGGCAACATTTCCAACCAAAACTGTTGATTGAGTACTCAAAAGTCTTTCTTTAATACTTGACTCTATGATCAAGAAAGATTTTTGAAATTGAGTAATAATTTCAGATCAATCGAGTGTCACCGGCAAGGTAGAACTACGAGATGGTAAAATATCATGCTCAGAGGGTTTCACATTAGTGAGTTACGCAGGGAAATCAGTCTCGATAAAACACACAGCTTCTGGAACTACGACTGTATTTGTTGCCCCCCTGAGCTCGTTTCCTTTGCACAACAAGTCGTGTACTAGAGTGTCAGTGACCCCCGGAGGATTAGGACTGTCTGCCGGGTCTCAGGGAGAATTACAAGTATGGGAAGTACAACGAGGAGTGATCAGAGTAAGTCTTAATTTTATATTTGACAGGATGCCCATTTTACCTGGAAATTAAAAAAATCCTGACGAAAACAGGACATTTTGTCAGTCAAGAAAAACTCAGTAAATATGGACTGTCTTGAAGTTTTCCAATTATTAAATAGAATGTATGAAAAAGCTGAATCATCACGTCGACTACCGTATCATTTTTAATACGGTCCATAAAACATGCATAGTATTGACACAACCGAATGAAATCTTTGATCTGAACTATTATCTGCCCACTTTCTTTTCAATATTTTTTTCTGCGAGTCTATTCGTCACTGAAAATGATCAATAATAACTTGGGAACTCAGGATAGAAAGCCCTGTAATTTTAAAAAATTTTGTACTCGAATTTTATTGGATACCTTGTAATGTGCTCTAATCATCACGAATTCAAGCTGGATAGCTTTGAGAAGGATTAAAATCAACAAAAAGTACTTGACTTACGTAACCAAGTCACGCAACTTTCATAAAAAGAAAAATATCTTGTGAAATTGTTAAGCAACGAAGAACTGATTGATTTTGCCTTCCATCCATGGTCTGCAGCGGGCGCTAGAGGGTCATGTGGGGGACATATATCAATGTCGATGGTTTCCGTCAGGCGTGGTAGTTCTGGCAGGTGGCGCAGATTGGAGAACCAGAGTTTGGTGTGCTCAGACAGGAAGATGTCCTGTAACTCTGACTGGCCATACCGGTCCGGTCACAGATATGGTTATCGTTGAAAAGGGTAGAAACGTCATCACCACTTCCAAGTAATAATTATTTATATAGTGTTTCACTTTGATCAAAATATCTCTTCGCCTGTATCAAATTTGTGATTTTGTAGTCTGAACTGTCTGTGAAATCAGTTTCCACGTTTCACAGATCATCTTCTGATTTTCATGAAGTCCCCTATTTCTATTTATCTCTCCTAATTCGATCCTAATTTGGAATCGGTTCCTCAAAACCCTTTGGAATCCAAAATCTTTTCTTAAAATTCTAATTTCATTTGTCCAACCAAAATTGTTCCCTTCTATCACAATGTGTTCAACTAGCTAACTTCAAAGAAGCAATCTCTTTGACCCACTGACTGAATTTTTGCACCTTTGCTGATTCAATGTGATTATTTGATGAATATTTATTGCTAAATTTTAATAAATCCAACTTTGTCTGGGAATTTGATGTTGAACATTAACAAATAAATACTTTCAACTCATGAATGATGAGCCAGTAGAAACACCAGAAGTTTTTTTTTTCAATTTCTCCCCCAATTTGGAAATTGATGAATTTTGTAGAGATGGTTCAGCAAGACTCTGGGATGTTGGGGAGTCTAAGTGTTTAGCGGTTCTCTGTGAGCTACATAGCAGCATTATGACCTGTGCTATTACATCTTCGAATCAGTTAGAACTGCCTCCAAGCAACGAGGTACTGTCAGAACGAGAGATTGGCACAACCGACAAGGTTCTTGCTGTTGGTTGCGAGGATGGCACTCTCGTATTACTCGCAATCGCAGCCAGATCCGAGATGGCCAGAAAAATCCTTCCCTTCCCAGTTACTGCACTTACGCTCATGGGCAATGACACTTTAGCCGTTGGCTTGGAAAATGGACAGGTAATGCTGTTATAATAATGCTGTTGAAAGTACCAGAAATAATATGTGTACGTCGATCCAACCATTTACCTATTCTGGGATTATAATACTATTAATATGTTACAAAATAGAAATATCACGTATTTTACTTTCAGATTGAATTAATAAACATAGTCAAACAGTTGGAGACACTGAGGGTGATTCACGAGAGCAACAGCCCCGTTAGAACGTTGCTGTGCGTTGAGGACAAGCTACTTTTAGCAGGCTTAACGGATGGGGTTTGCATTGGTTACCAAATACTCCCATCTGATAAGGATACTATCCCACCAGTTCGTCTACAATTAACAGGATCTGACTTTGAACCAATAAATGATCTTAGCTGGGACGGACAGGGACATATTTATATTGGAGCGAGGGATGGTTGCGTACGGAAATATCAGATCGGTGATATTCTTGAGAAACTTTATTCCTGAGATAATCCCTAAAACTATTTATCTATTCTTGTTAAATAACAGTAACAATTATGATTATGTTAGCATATTACTAAGATCCTGATTTTTTTTTTGTACCATGCATCGTTTGTATATAAATAGATTGTAACACGTGTATACAAATGAAAGAGACTTGTGTATTTACATCTCATGAACGACAAGATTCAAAGCTAAGCTTGAGACAATGAGACATACATTAATAGATAATGTCAAAATCTGTAGGTAAAAAAAAAGTTAAAAAGATACCAAAAATTTTCACAAAAATTTGCTGGCAAATCCCGAAATAATGTTAAGGATAATTGAAAATGAACTCAGAAGTATTTTCTTCCCTTTTCTTAGTTTTTGAACAATGATTTTTACGCAGTTTCGTGGATAAAAATTATATATCTCGTGTTCTGGTAAAAATTTTCACGCTCATCCAAATTTCACCGGCAAAGCTCATGTCCGATTGTCTCAACCTCAATATTTGTGTAATAAAAGATTGAATGAACCTTGTACATTGCAGTCTGTTGTCAGAAATAAGTACTAAGCTGAAAATTGTAGTTATTGGAGTCGAGGAGTCGATGAGTCGTGAAGTTAAGAATAGAAAAATTTTCAACTATCGACTGCCCTAGTGTGTGAGTGTACACTAATATGCAAGTTGTTGGTTATACCAATTGAATTGAAAAATATCATTTCTCATTTATCTCCTCTGAGTCTTGCGAAACTAAATCGCTAAAGACAACTTTTGTGCATACAGTGCTATCTTTAGCGTTCTGTCTCCTCTGCAGATCCTTCGTCATGATATGGGCGAGAAGTCCTGTGAAGCCGATGATCCCTAATCCAATATGGGCCCAGAGATCCCCATGGATATCTAGCACCTTTCCAAATATAAGTATCATAATTGCCCCGTATAATTGATGGGCGACTGTTAGATAGGCTGTAGTCACACCTTCTGGGTCCGGATACGTGAATTCTGCACAAACTTCAAAGCCTATGGTACTGTACCCACCATTGAAGAATCTGTAACCATTATGATTCATTCAAAAAATCATTGAGTATTTTTGGGTACCAATTCTAAGAAGCGAATTAATTTTCGCGTTTTATATCTTTGATGATCTAGAAAACCGCAACTCTTTACAAAGAAAACGTTTGAAACATTTCGTATAAATCTATATTACCATACTATATGATTCTGAAGATAAATTCAATTCATCGGACATATGACGTTTGTTTACTGCGACAACCAAACATTATACAATAACAATATCAATCACAAATCCAAGGACGTGTCCTTAATCATCTTATTCAGATCGGCTTAAATCTTCTTTTTTATGTTTTTCTTTTTTTTGTGGGTCTATTTGTGTTTGCTTTATACACGACAGTGATTTGGGGGATATCACAGTCTTTGTTACGCGATGAATAATGTTCGTATTAAGTGTAAATTACCCAAACATAATTGCTCCGATGTAAATCACCCATTTGTATTCAACAATCAAGCCGAGCCCCAACAGCATTTGTCCCATCCATGAAAATGCACATACTGAGACTATCGTCAGTCTGAAATCAGAGTAACATATTTGTCAGATGTACAGTTTTCTATTGATAAACATGAACTCACATGATAGACATAAACTCACTTGAACTTGTGTGTCTTGTCGAGAACAATTCCAGCGATAATAGCACCTGACATTCCTACGACAGTCATAGCCACCCCGATGTATCCAGCTTCTACTTCCCCATTCTAGCAAAATAAATAAAAGGTCAAAAGATGTGGAAGTGGCACTAAAATTTTTCTGTTATGGTTTTGATTTTTGAAATTACCGCAAAGCGAAGTAGATACATTTGGTTCAGAAGGGTACCGAGGGCATTAAAGACACCGATAGTAACACCAAAGGCATGCCAGAGTGCCAGATAACTATGATTCGTAGCAAGTCTTTTTGTGAGAGATAAAAATCCCTCTGTATTCTGTTCCTTGTACACTTTTTGTAGTCTTCGAGTTTCACTTGGTGGCAGAGGAGGATCTGACTGAAAAACTGATCAAAAAGGATGATAAAATAACATCATGAAGACATTTCAGGGGTTTATACAATTTCAGAGTAATCAAAAGGGTTTCGTGGATTTAGATTCTAGACTTTTGGGAAGTATCCGTCAAATGTGCTTACGTGATTTAACTATTTGTTTATCCAGTCGGTTTCATTTCATGAAGAGATGTTGGAACATGACGATGTTAGCCAACTATTTTTTGGCAGGTAGCAATGAATTTTCGATTCTTAATATTGTGCGAAGGATTCCCTGTGGTGGCTATACTAAATGCATATATCGATGGACTAATACCAAACGGGCGTAAGCGCCAAAAACTTTTTTTCTACGGATATGCCCAAAACGTTTTATAATGCATAAAAAAGGTTTTGCCACTAAAAAAACCACAATTTTTTCATTGGCGCTTACGCCCCTATATTATTAGTCCATCGATATGTATGTATCTTCATGTCGTGGCTAATGCAAAGGTATAATTTCCGGTTAGAGCTGAATTATCGCGAGGGTATGAAAAAAAAACAAAAAAAAAACTAAGATTAGAGAATTTCTGTTGTAATTGATCATTGAAGAAAAATGATGAAGGATTACGACTCGATATATCTACGTGTAGACATCGTGATATCCTCCATGTTCTTATGGTATATGCTTACATGCAACTATAGCGATGTTGACGAGGGTCACAAAGATAGCGGTTGTTAAATAGAGAGTGAACAGATCGCTCCCGATGTCTTCTAAATTTTCGTGGTTTCTGACGATGTTTGGTGGCAGCAAGAAATTTGTTGCTATTCCCAGCTGGCAGCCGAAAAGACCTATTGCTGTGGCGGTCGACACCTGAGAGACCCCAAACCAATTGGCAGCAAGACGGCCTGGTATACTTATCAGGAACACCTGATGAATAAAAAGAAAGGAATTTGTGATGATACGAAAGCTACTATAAACGTGCGAAGAGTTTTTATTTTTGCTAATTTTTAGGTAACACCATCGAAATCTGCATTCGAGTCCGTTAGGAATTCCTATGGATTCACTGAAATCTTATAGGATGCTAGGAGAAATTAGAACTTGTTAGTGAATTTCCTCTATAAATTCCCTTCATAATTTTTCAATGAGAGTTAACGTTAGTCAGACGATATTACAGACAGATCGAAATAATGCAATGCAAGTCTCAGGACACACATATTCAGATTGCAATGCATGTTGGATATATTCGAAGAACAATAGGTACACGAGAATAACCGTTTTTACAATTTATGATTCCTTTTTTTTTACGTCAAGTTCATGATCAAACGATTAGTGAATTTGTCGATATTAACGCTGGTCTGTGAAATCAATTTTTTATCACACATGCACGGAAAACCCGATTTTCCACGCTTGTTTGCCGAGAGTAAAATGACCTTTTGTTTCTCTTGAGCCACAATTAGCGAACTCGCGCATGCGCAAGTTGTGAAGAATTTGTTTTCTTCCCTACAAAAGCGGGAACAAAATTTTGCTTTCTTATAAAAGCGAGAAGAAAATAGCGTTGCACACCTGCCATCGCTACACACTATAGTTTGAAAAAAATGCTTGGAAAATCGGTTTCCATGCATATGTAATAAAAAATATAGTGTGCATCAAGGGGGGGGGGGGGGGGGGGTGTTTTTTCGTGTGATTGTGCTGCCCTCGGTTCCGCCTCGAGCAGCAAACTCCACACTCGGTAAAAAAACACCTATCTTCCTCCCTTGATGCACAATATACTATTTTGACCCATAATAAGTTCCTTATACTCTGCCATGTATCAAACGTCACTACTACTCTTACCTGAGCGCTGGAGACCACAGTTTGACCAATGAAAGTGACATAGAATCTGTCCGGAGAGGCTGAAAAAACTTTGATCCAGCTACCAAGAGTAGTTATCCCACATCCGAGAATAGCGGTCCAGCGTAAACCCAGGCGATCTATGAGGTAAGATGCTGGGAACACCATAGGAATAAAGCTCACCAGGAACACGAGGGAAGTCCAGTCGACGGCCAAAGACGAAACACCATAATATCTGTACAAATAATTAGTGCGAATAGATTTGGACATTGACTGATTTTGAATCGCAATAAGTAATCGAATGGAGAGATAATGAACTCCTATTAATAATTCTACATTTTTGGTACCTTGAAACGATGTTATTGATGATACTGTACTGTAGCCAGTGGCCGATTTCTGCGATGGCGTATAAAACGAATATACCAAGCATGAGCCATCTTCTTTTGTACACCTTTGTTGGGTGGGTGGTAAGGTTTTCACCTGCAGCCTGCAGCTTTCGTGTTTCAGTTCCCGCATTCTTCTTTGTAGTCTGATTCTTTACATCCGTAGCATGAATGTCTGAAGTCATTTTAAAACTGGCCTTCAAGCCACAGGCTTCCAATTTCTACAGAGTTTCGATTCGGTAATTTCCAACAGCTTGTTATGCAGAAACGAAGACAAACCGTGGTGAGATACTGTTCTTGCCATATATCAGCTACTATTCTAGCCCTATATCAAATACGATTATTGTAGATTGCTTAGTGGATTTTGATACTCTGATCGATCAAGCTGAGGGAAGGTGCAAAAGAAATTGCCTTAGCTAACTTGGCAAACCCCTACTTATTTTTGAAGTTACAAAAATGCGAGACAGAAGAGGTAGAAGAAATGGCAGGTGATGCCTGGCACTGTGTCTTGACACTAGTCGATGTAGGAGTAAATATTACATTCTCTAAATCTCATCGGAAATGCGATTATCGTTAAACTAGGTCAAAATGGCCCGAGGGAATTCTACCCAAGCTTGCCCCGCCGATATGTAGGTATAACACGTTGCCGAAACTCGGCTCGTATCTAACCGTCGAACCATCGACGGATGACCATCGTTTCTGGCATGTTCAATACAGCCAACTTTTTCTCGGGTAATAGAACAGTGCGTGAGACATCCGATGCATAATGAACAAAATTCATTGAAGGCTTCTTAGAAATTTGAATATTTTGGTTTACTTCAGGACGCGACATTTTTTGTTCTTTACTCAAGTAGCTCGAAGTTGTAGTGCCCCTTTATGTTTTTAATCTTGTCCCATACCGAAAATATCCCAAATTTTATTTCAATATTTCAACACTGGGTGCTACATTCAATACCTTTTTATTTTTCTCCCACAATTTATCAAAGTTCGAATTGTTTACCGTTTTATTTCATTCTCTTTTCCCGGAACTGTAACCCCGTCGATATATTTGGAGTTATATTTGTATGAATTTAATGGGATTGCCTAATGACTTTGAGCATCAGACAAAAATTTCAGGCTCAAGTGTATTGAGTGATCAAAAAATTTCTAAATACCGATTTTAACGGAAAGACGTCAATTGTGATATAAATGAAGGATGTGTGTAGGAGATGTCGCAAAAACGCCAAAAACAAAATCTAGCCTTACTTTCATCCTGGATCATCTCATACCTACGTTTCAAGTAGATTAATTTTTGCATATCTACCTATGAATGGTAGAACATCTCAAAGTCAGAGAAATAGCAAAGTTGAACAGGATTTCGAAAGTCAATTGTCTCTTTTTTTTTCTTTATCAGTCTTATTGATTACTTAAGTAGCACGCACGCTATTTTGTGCCAACATGGAACCACGTAAGCAATTGGCACGGAATGGCCCAGAAATGAAAAAATCGGTTGCATTTAATCGATTGGGGCTAGTTTCTGAATATATTTAGATTGGAAATGATACGATCAATTTTTACGCACAAATACCAAGTTTAAACCATCTGCATATGACGTCACATAGTACCAATCGCCTGTATCTCGTAAGCTGAAGCCGGTCGAATGCACTGCCGGCAGTATTTTCAACATATGTGCAATCGCGCGTGACATACCTAGTGACGTCAAACTAATCGCGTTTCCTCGACATTGACGTTCATACTGACCAAATTTATTTTTTATTTTTATTTTTTATTTCTACTTCCCCACTGATTGGGACACACTCTTTAATCAGTGCCATTTTAAATATAATTTCATACCTATGATCAATTGTAATCATCAATTTCTCACGGTAGTACATGCACGATAAGTAACTTTTTTGTTTAGGCTAATCACGACTGTCACTGCAGCGGACGATTCGACGAAAGCAAGAATTATTATCGCATACCTTTACTTTAGCTGCGACGTTCACCTTCACTTGAGTGTAACAACTGCATGATTCATTTTTATTTGTTTTGAACAAAGATTACTGTAAATACTCGACCGAAACTATCGATAATTGTATACGAATAGGATATGCGCGGTCATGTGATGTTCGTTTTCCTTGATTTTGCTTTGATTTCGTGTTAATTATTGCATCAATCTATTCGAACTACAAAAGAAACGTTCGGAACTAATACCGGAATTGAATATTTCCAAATGTACGAATAATGCACTGTTTTATCACGTAGCTATATTGCAATATAATAGCACTTATATAATTGTAACTTGAATGAGATTTATTGCAGCACTGTTAGACTGTTTCGTGGTTTTATTTTTAGTGGAATAACATTTATTGCACCGAAACCGTCGAATCTAAATGCCGCGTTGTCTCTATACTGCCTCGTGCCTCTTTCTAAAGCCTTCAACTTGACGATTTGATCTGTTGAGCGAATGGTTCAAAGTCACATCGACCATCTGATTTCATGATGATGATAACATCTTGGTAATTTTTTTGTGAACCTACATTGGAAGAACAGAAGTGGAGATCGGATCA
Organism: Ametastegia equiseti; assembly: GCA_963989295.1. Lineage (NCBI taxonomy): Eukaryota > Metazoa > Arthropoda > Insecta > Hymenoptera > Tenthredinidae > Ametastegia > Ametastegia equiseti. The sequence goes on along the minus strand of OZ022389.1, from coordinate 11,741,646 downwards.
CTTTGTGAGAGCCGTATTCGAACCTATATCTAGCTCCGCCTTTATAGTGACGTCATCGGCATAGTTCGTGGCGAGAATCTCTTATAGGAATTTGTGCCACTGAAACCTGTTTTTATCACACGTAAGTAATGCTAGACTTTAAGATGCTATTCAAACATCCATATAGCCTTGTTTATAATTTGCACTATCGCTATAACTTCCGCGGTATCTTTTCTCCTCTACCTTGAGGGAAACAGGCTTCGGATTGTGGCGCGGGATGTAGGATTGCGTGAATAGACTATACTGCAATTATAAAACACGTGCATTGTGTTTCTTGGACGAAATACAATCATTGCTTGCAAACAGAGTTGCAATTACATCAGATAAAATTCACGCGATTAAGTGGCAAGCATTTCTAGGTTTAAATAATACGAAATTTACCTTGAAGTTAATGGTATTCATATAATTTCGGAAATTTTTACCTGAGTGTCGATTGACATTGTAATTTCACTAGTAGTTCCTTTCATGCAGTCCTATGAGAAAGAATATCATATATGTTTAGGAGACACTGCATAAATCAGATGGAATCATTTGTAGATTATTCTTACGGAGAAAGTATTTGGCCTGAATAATTTGTCTTCGAATTATAGACATCGAGTTAGCAAAGTATGACGGACTACTCTTTTGTAATTCAGTGGCGGTACGATTGCCAAAGTTTGAAGCAGATGATTCAAACACCGGGTCGTATTGTGGTTCGGATTAATCAGTCTTGTTTTTCTTTGAACTTCCTGACATGTTTTCGAATATTATTTTCTGCTTCTGTTACTGCAGCTGCAGTGTTTGCGCTCATGGGCATCGAACCTGAGCTGTTGACTTGAAGAGTTAGTGGAAAGGTGATGATCATACAAAACAATTGGGAAAATTGAAAATAATGTTGTTACATACTTTCAACCATTTTTTACAAATCGCTTTTATACCATTATTCTATAATAACAACGCGCATTATTATCTTACTCACACATACATACTTAATCAACATTGATTCTTGGCGGCAGTTTGAGTTATTAAATCGAAGGCTGGTGGAAGAAAATGTCCTAACTTGTTCAAGTTTGTTTCAAAATTTTTCGGCAGAAATCAATGAAAAGTTGTTCATTCTTTGAACAGAGTCAAAATCCGTAGAGATTAGGGACTTTGAAGGTAATACAGGAGAGCAATAGCTGAATATGAACATTATGACTGACGACGAGTATTGAAGAAGGCATGGACTTTGTGGGCTTGACGGATGGGGTAGGTATGCATTGATTATCAGAGACTTTCGTGGAGTAGAAACCTCATCCGGTTAGTTCCTCTACGAGTAACTGGATCTGACTTTGAACCAATCAATAATCTCATGTGGCCATATTAAATGAACGCATAGAATGAGATATGCTTGCCTGCGCGGATATGAGATCGGTGATACTGTTGCCGAATATCGTTCCTCAGATTTATAATTCTATGTTTCCTCTCTAATCGTTCCGAACAACGTCTCGTGCGGTTCGATCTAATTCATCAAGTCAGCGAGCAAAGCAATACACGATTGCCATAGTACGTGATGTTAAAATTGCATAGACTTCGATGAAGTGTACTAACAACAAGTATTTCGCCGGTCATCCGTTTCAGCGGATGCGTTATAGCTTGATGAAAAAATTCACGTATTTATTTGGACGTTGGCCATCCATTCATGAAAACGTTGATGTTCGGAAACGTTCAAGAATCAATGAAGGTCCTCAATTTTGTTCCATATGAAAATTCTCAAGAATCGACTAGAGATGCTTAATAGCTAATCAAAGTTATTTTTTCTATTGAAGGCTTTCAATCCTTTCGATCGAACTCTTTCGAATTTGAATCGTCTAAGGCAACTTTTGTCCATTGCGCTTTCTCTCGAGCATCCTGTCGCCTCTGTAAATCCTTCGTCATGATATTGGCGAGGAGTCCTGTGAAGCCAATTACCGCTAAGCCTGCATGTGCCCAAAGATCCCCATGGATCTCCAGCAACTTTCCACATACAAGTATCATGACGATGCCGTATATTTGATGGGCGACTGTTAGATAAGCTGTTGTTACACCTTCTGGGTCCGGGTACGTGAATTCCGCGCAAACTTCAAAGCCGATGGCACTATAGCACCCATTGAAGAATCTGTAATGAATACGTATCAATACCAAAGTGAATAATTATGTCATACTACTGATTACAAATTAGTATGAAAAGTTGATTTCTCTCAGGGTCATATTTATGTGCGAAATTTTGTCTGTACTGTTTTTACGACCGGGATTCGCTGAATACCAAGCAGTTTTTATGACGATCAGATCAATAATCAATAAATCACCGTGATTTACCCAAATATAATCGCTCCGAGGTAAATCAGCCATCTGTATTCTAGAACGAAACCAAGTCCTAACAGCATTTGTCCCGTCCACGAGAGTGCGCATACTGAGACTATCGTCAATCTGAAATACGTGTAAATACATTTTTTCTAAATATGTGAATACATTTTGATGAATATTCTGAAGGAATTTTGATAAATATTCCGAGGGATTTTGTATGCACAGCATTATCATCATCAACTCACTTAAATTTGTGCGTTTTGTCGAGAACGATGCCTGCGATGATGGAACCGATCATTCCTAAGACAGTCATAGCCATGCCGATGTATCCAACATCTGCTTCCCCATCCTGTAAAAAAGATCTAAGTCTTCAACGCTGCGGGTAATGATTTGTTTTTATGTTGTATAGGTAGAGTTCTGACATTACCGGAAAATGTAGTAGATACATTTGGTTCAGAAGTGTACCAAGGGCATTAAAGATGCCGATGGTAGAGCCGAAGGCATGCCAGAGCGCTAGATAACTGTGGTTCGTCACAAGTCTTTTCGTCAGAGTCCAAAATTTTTCTGTACATGCCTCCTTGTGCAGTTTTTGAAGTCTGCGAGTCTCGCTTGGTGGCAGAGGCGGATCTGACCGGAAAACTATAATAAATCATAAAAATTAGTCAACTTTCACGCTCATTCAGAATTGAAGTGAGTCGAAGAATTCAGATAAACTTGTGGTTAAACCTTTGCGTTATTTCACATTATGATCGGTTATAATTCAGTCGTTCCAATATCTATACTCGTGATACATCCCCCAAGCGAATCAGTTTGCTACATAAACTTGGAACGACCAGGATTATTTGCAGAATTATGAAAGGTTGGTGAAGTATGGGGAAATGAGCCATTCATTCTTGTACCGGGAGTGGATAAATTTTGGGTACTTCGGTGTACGAAGCAATTTTTCCATCAGCTGTAACAAATAATCTTTGATTCATGACTACTGTGGGGTGACATTGTTTTAGTGAATGCTGACTCTGTTGGGTTGTAGAAACTTCGGTTTCACTCATCCTTAAATATAAACGTTGAAGGATCACGTATTTCCGTGTACTTATTTTAGTATTTTCTGTATTGTTAAGTTTAAGTATTCATGTATATATGCTCACATGCGAGTACAGCGACATTGACGACTGTAGCAAAGATAGCAAGTGTCAAGTAGAGTACGAACAAATCACTCCCAACATCTTCTAACTTCTTGTGGTTCTTGACGATATTTGGTGGTAGTACATAATTCATTGCTATTCCTATCTGGCAGCCAAAAACACCTATGGCTGTGGCGGTCGACACTTGAGAGGCCCCAAACCAATTAGCAGCAAGACGGCCTGGTATGCTAACCACGAAGACCTAATGAATAAGAAGGTGGATTGTGATATTCGATCATACGGAAGCTAATGAAGAACTGAACACAGACATGTTAAGTTAAGACATGGGATTGTAGGCAGATCGAAAGGGCGCGGTGCAAGTTTCTGGTCTGTAAATATTGAAATACGCGTCCTTTGCCAAATTGTATGTATGTTTGTTTGATGAAAGGTACACATTACATCCAAACATTTTTAGCCAACTATTAATATTCTACGTTCTATGGTGACTGAAAAGCATGAATGAAAACCATACATTGGAAGTATTCGAAAAATCATCACTACCTGTATATTTATCGATTCATCGTTTCAGCAATGCATGATGCATTTTTATTCGGTGTAGAAAGTTGAAAAGTAAATGATGAGAGAATTGTCGATACAGACAGTAGTTTAAAAACCCAATTGCAATGCTATCTGCCTAATTAAATCTAAATATCAATTAGTATTTTTACCTGGGCACTAGCGACCAAAATTTGACCAATAAGGGTGACATAGAATCTATCCTGTGAGGCCGAGAATACTTTGATCCAGCTACCGACAGTAGTTAGCCCACACCCTAGAACGGCGGTCCAGCGCAAGCCTAGGCGATCTATGAGGTAAGATGCTGGGAACACCATAACAGGCAAGATCACTAGGAACGCGAGGGAAGTCCAGTCCACGGCCAAAGACGAAACACCATAATATCTGCATGTAAATGGTTAGTGTGAATACCCTCGCCTATATGAACGATAGATCTGGTTCTGGTTATAAGTGTATTGGTATCCAAACGCAGAGTTTAAGATAATAATTTATAGTACCTTGAAACGATGTTACTGATGATACTGTATTGTGTCCACTGGCCAATATCCGCAATAGCGAAGCAAACGAAGATTGCAAGCATGAGCCATCTTCTTGGGTAAACCTTCGTCAGGGGGATGGTGGAGTTGTCACCAGAATGCAGTTTTTGTATTACAATTCCTGCGTATTTCTTGGTCAACGGAACATCTGCGTCCGTAACATGAATCTCCACCGTCATTTTCAAATCGTGTCTTTGATTCTCAGATTTCCACAACGATTTTGTGGGGAACTTCAGATTTCGATTCGCTTCGTTCCACTTACTGGGTTTTTTTTTTTTTTTGCATAAACGAAGACCTCAGAAGCTGCTGTCCTTGTGTATCAACTACGCCAGCCCTACAGGAAATACGATTTGCATGAGTCGTTCATTTCTTCTTGATAGATTTGTTGATTGAATTTACACGCGACACACCAAAATGTTCTTGACATTTCTTGGGGCTTTCTAAAAGATCATTGACAGCATGAACCGAAACTTTGCGAGGAACAAATCAAAATTTACAGAAATGTGAAGTTGAAGAAAATTACAGGTGACATGACGCCAAGTATTGTATCGCAACACTGCGGCCGTCGTATAAGGATAAATAATGCTATTCACTGCAGTTCATCGGAAACTGAATCTTTCTTCGGCTCGGTAAGAATTGTTGGAGAGAATACCAGCCACTGCACTGCGGAACACTCGGATAGCAATTAATACTGCATAAAGTAGCTGCGACGTTCATTTTATACCTACTATTGGAGTGGCAACTGAATAATTCATACCTACTGTACGGAAAAACAGAAACTCGAGTGTTGTTTGAAGTTACAATCGCGAGCCTACTAAATCACACGAATTTTTGCAATTTCTATGAAAAAAGTGTGGTCCCGGCCTTCGTAGTTTCGATTGAAGGGAATATTATCTTTCTTATAGGTGCAGTAGTACTTCGTAAAGAATTGCAAATTAATGCGCTGTCAGCTTATATTATTGAGATTATAAGTTTCTTGTAGCTCACGGTAAAATTGTTTATCAAAATGTGCAAATACTTTTTCCAATCGAAGAATACTGTGAGAACTCGATTGACACGGTCGGAAATTACAAACGCACGAAATTATATACGCACTTCCACGATGCACGCTTCACTCAATCGAACCGAACTCATGTTGAGAACACGAGGAACATGATTTGAAACCGATCTGAAAGTTCTTGAGTAAATGAACTCCTTACTTTACCATGTATCTGTATCCTGCAGCGTTGGTATAATCCTTCGACTTGACGATCTGATCTGTTGACTTGGGTGCCAATACCATGGCAATGAATGCCTGATTCCATTAAAATGATTTTATCCAACTAATAAGTTTTTTGTGACCATAGGTCAGGGGTGGGGGTAGGAGGAGGGAGGGGGGCATCAGAAATGGCGATGGTATCACTTTGTCAGAAATCCATTCAAAGCTGAAGCTATAACTCTGCTTTTATGTTGTATTTTCTCGAGAATTCGTGGCGAGAGTAACTTGGAATTGATGTCGTTTGACTTGTTTTTTTATCATGCTCCAAGTTCCGTGAATATCCACAGCCTCGTTCATCATTTTGCAATATAAGATTATCTTCCGTGGTAATTCTATTCTCCTTTACCTTGAAGGAAACAGGATTAGGACTTCTTGTAAGAGGTATATTAATATGAACGCTCGACTACGAGTACACACGCGAACAGGAAAAGTTTATTGGAATCTTGGAAGAAGTCAGTAAGTACTTGGAAATACTCAGAATACAAAAAATAGCCTTTTTCCGGCCATCGTTCCATATCGCGAACAAAAATAAAAATATACTCCAGCGCACGTACGTTTGTTTCAGATTTTTGAATCAATATTCCTTGAAACAATTTTGCGCTCCGAGCTGATTCGAATTGTTTGAATAAGTCAAGAAATATCCACGATATTTCAATCATATCGCATCACGTGTAAGAGATTCGTGGAGAAGCTTTTACCTAAAATCAGTAGTAGTTTTAAAGACTGCAGTCAACTCGTTAAGAAACACATAGGGGTTAGAAAACAGTCATAATCTTTTCGCTTGGTCAAACGTTTGATAAACTCGAGGAGATTGTTCATCATAAATTCAAAATAGGTGTTCGCGTATTTTAAACGTACAGTAGACATGATTCAACGGAATCGTATCTTTTCATCATTTTTCCAGAGAAGAAAAAAAAGAAACCCTAGAATCCATCTGATTATACCTAATTGGCAATTGGCGAATCATTTAGATTAACAACTTACCTAATTCATAGACAGGTACAACAACTGCCTAACAGATGTCGTTGAACGTTATAAGACGTTGTGCACAATTGGGGGTTCAATTGGTGGACGCAGCAGAAGGCAACTCTCAATCATTTCAGAGAAAATCGAATTCGAAAAATCGGAAAGTGTTCATGTGCTGTTTCATTATTGATGTATTATTATTTTACCCCGCATCATTGACATCATAAATGCATCAAAATGAGTGTTGCTCATCAGAAATGAGCTAGGTCCCATTTTTTCTCTTAATCTTGTGATTGATGTCGGATTTTTCGGAATCGATTTCCTCGAAAACGGCTGAACATGGCGCCTTACGGCTTTGACCAGGTCAAGTCCTACTCATGGCCTACACGTACCACAGAGTTTCAATTCTAAACTCCTGCAGTCAGGGACAGTCTATAGGTGTAGCATAGTGCCCCCTTGTTAGCTGCATATAAGTTGGATACATATGTATATTCACAGTAATGAAACGAAACAAACGTTGAGTCTAGTATTCATCTCACTATCCCTCAAAAGATCAATTTCTGCAGTAGGTTGGACTTACAGAATCAGTATTCGCTGAAAGGTATTTCGATTAGCATTACATTTTTGAATTCTCATAGCGTTGGTATAGTAATGAAAAAAATGCGTCATATCACAGTCATATCGCATTATCGCAGTATAAATGTAGGGAAAATTGAGTTTCCTTATTAACAGTCGTGTCATATCCAAGTATAAGTTATAGCGGAGATCGAGCCTGCCCCAGGGCAAATTGGATACTAGAGAATTCATGAGATCAACACGAAATAAAGTGGATGATCACTTGGAATTATATACGAAAATAAAGTCGTAAATCCAATTGGATGACAGCCTATTGAACGCGAGACCGCGGCATCACCGATCTTTATAAAATTCCAATTGATAAAACTATACATGGGATTTCATAAAATACGTATTCCTATCCTCGTGCCAATAGGCAGTAGTTCGTTAGAAATTGCATATTAAAATTTCACTGCACAAGTATATTTATGCCGTATGCTTGGGCTGCTGTACTGACGCTGGATCGTCTGATCCTATGACAACTTGCTTCCGCAAACATACATGCGTGCTGCGTGAGCTGCGTTCAAATATATAGTTACTCGTATGCTCTGAACAGCCATTAGAGAATCCAATTATCATACCCACGTGGTGGCATTTTCTATGTAACTACTATCATGAAGCTAATTTTAACACGGAGAAATAATTTCATTCTTTAACAGCATATTATTTCATCAAACTGTACACAACATATGTAAGTTATAGTAAAAAGATTCAACAAAATTTCATTTCGATTCGCCATTACAGAAGAACTTCTATCCATTGGTATGACCGAAAATAAAAACCGTGTTTAACTCTTCGTGGCCACACGTCTGTAGAATAACTTATTGGACACACTGCGTAAAATGTACCCAGCCAAATTTCAAATCGCTGCTGTGTGAAAACTGTCAGTCCGATCGAGATAAAAAAAAAAAATTGGAAATACTTTGAACATTCTAAAACAAGTGTGAAAAGTTGTATCAAAATTCGAATGACAACATGTTGAAAAAAAAACCTAAATCGGTGAATTTGTCAAATAAAATACACCTTTTCACTCAAAAAATCATAACTTTTTGAATTTTCAATATTTTCAAGTCAAATTTTAACTGGAATGTTCGTCAGATATGGCGCTTATAGGAAAAGAATAGTGGCGCAGTGCACGGTTGAGAACAGGTATTTATTTTGACATAAGAAGAGGATCGATTTTGGAGTAGGAATGAATGCGGATTTGTTCTCATATGAGTCCAAAAAATGCACTTTTTCGCTAAAAAAAATCGCAAGTAATACATTTGTTGAATATTTTTTATCAAAGATGAAAACTGGGTAAAATTCACCCATGGCGGCCACGAAGCGTTAATGAAATTCTATCGCTTTTCGCCATTTTACATTGCGTCGAGAACTTTGAAGTATAAAATAGCAAACCGTACATTCAAATTGAATGATAACTTCCGCGTTCTTATGAATTGCTTCTGTTGCCCCTTAGCTGGCTCAGATAGGCAACTGAACATACACGGCCATTTAAAATACTATGGCGTGTAAGGGGCGACAGAATCAATGTCCCACACATTCAGGTAGTTTGTTCAAATCGATCAATTTTGAACGAAGCGAAGTACACAATTAACATCATGTATGTTTGATTAGAAGCAACGTGCATTACAACCGCGATTGAAATTATTAAAGCTGTGTTATTTCGTATTGAGTACCGAATTTCTCTCGGATCTCCACTACAAGTAGCAGGTCAAGGTCAGGGTTCATGAACCCAAAAACAGGGTCAAATTCACGATTTATTACCGATCTCTAATTGTTGATTACTATTCAATAGGTATATCTTACTATTTATTTGTATCTAATGAGTATATACAGTTTTAGACTTACTTGCTAAATTCAAATATGTACAATTAAGGGCCTGGATGCGATAAGAATACATGAATAAAAACGCAACGGATAAGAAACCACCTGAACTTGTGGATCGAGATCAGAGGCAGAAGCCTTGTCATTACTGGCGATTTCAATTATGCGTTCTTATTACTGTATCCGGACCCTTATTATTGGGCTTCAGGGTCAGTACACTTCTCCTAAACTAGCACTAGTTTTCGGTAAGGCAAGCCACACAAAGTTAAAAACGAGAGATTCCAGCTACTCGAAATCCAAAAGAAAAAGTGATACCGCTCCATTAGTCTCGCCCTTTGTTGTCTTATATCTATCTTAGATTAGATGACTAATAATTACTACTAATATAAAACTATGTATGTACATGTAATATAATGGATATGTACGTAGCGATGAGCCTTTTAGGTCATGTGATGATACTACAAATTGAACACGTAAGGTACATTGACTATAACACGATATTTCTTTCGAAACACAAAGCAATGTTACGTACCTATGGGACACGGGACAATATTTTACACGGAGAAATAAATATTCTATATGAAATACTAACGCGTGATTATGAAAACGATCTTTGGTTACAATTGGACGTGAGTTTCTTTCTCTTCCAAGCCTAAAAAAATGAGCTGTCTGAAAACTTCATGCGAATGAATTGATGATGTGAGAAACGGTCCCTGGACCATCGACGGAAATGCTGGTTTCAAATAATCTGTTTCTCGTCCGGTAAAATATTACTATCCAGTGGTACTTCTTTGTAATATGCGCGTTGTCTTGCATCCTGTCGTTTGTGCAGGTCTTTTGTGAAGAGGGTGGTGATCAATCCACTCAAAAGAATCAGCCCAATACCCAGATGTGCCCAGAGGTCACCGAACACTTCTATCACCATTCCAAATACTAGCACTATTGCTGTGCCATAGATTTGGTTAGTGATGTTCAAGAATGCAGTAGCAATTCCTTCCGGTTCCGGGTACGTATATTCAGCACAAACTTCATACCCAACAGCGAAGTAGCTGGAAATGAAGAACCTGAAACAAGAATCAGGAGATTTTCAATCACCACGAAGATGAAAGTATGTATGATTTTACTCTGAATTGGTTTTAATAATTGAAAATATCAATAAATTGATTCGGCAAACAATTAGGTGCATTGAATCAGTTTTCGTAAAGACTATTTTTTTTCTTGTTTGTGGCATTACAACAAGCGACATAGGTGAAACCATGCTCTGTATCGATTGTGAGCAGTATCATTATCCAGAATTTTGAGAATTATTTCTCATTTTCCAGTCACCTTGTTCAAAATTGTTACTAACAGTTGACTGCTCTAGCTACATTGACTCGGCTTCTCTTGCTCGAAAATACTTTTTTATCGAAGTGTCACTCAATAAACTATCATGAAATAGTCACATGTCAAACTGGATTTCAAGCCTTGATGATTATGGTATTACCATGTGATCAACATCTTATATGCCACAGGGTTAGATCTTGTCACATCATTATGATTGTGGGTTCTGACGATTAACAGGGAGTTCAGCGACTTCAAGTGTGATAATTGAATTCCAGAAACTATTAAGTTTAGGGGTCACTGCTAGCAAGCATCCGTATTTTTCCAGCTTGATTTAATGCGGTCGCGGTCGTTAGGAAAACGAATAAAGCGTTTCTTTTGTGACGTAACGTAACGTGAATGATTCGGTGGAACTTGATTAACGACTTCAGGTATGGTATTCTGAAAACCTGCCGACTAATTATAGACATTTTCTGAGAAGTATCTCGTTGCGGTTGATACGGACAACTCAAGGGTGTTAAGATTGACCACATCCATTTATGCAAGATTTCGGAGTTAGTTGCGGTGAGATTTTATATTGTTCGATAATAAAATTACCCGAGGAAAATTGCTGATGCGTAAATCATCCATTTGATTTCCAACATTATCGCAGTCCCGAAGAGGATTTGCCCGGCCAGCGTCAATGCATAAACTGCGCATATCGTCAATCTGAAATTGCGTAAAAACCAGTTAGCCTTTGGAATATTATTAGATTATTAATTATAGGTAACAGCAACGTACTTGAACTTGCGAGTCTTGTCGAGTATCATGCCAAACATGACGGAACCGACCATTCCCGTAATGACAATAGATAAGCCAATTTGTCCAGCTTCTTCTTCTTCATTCTGGAAAAAAAAGGTGCCCCCGAAATTAAACTACTTCTGGACAAGCAACGGCTTACAGGTGCTTTAATTTCTGATGATCGAACTACTTAATAATTACCTCGAAATGTTTCAAATACATTTGGTTGAGGAGCGTGGCAATGGAATTTAAGATGCCGATGTTGATACCAAAGGAATGGCAGAGTGCGAGGTAGCTTCTATTTGACAAAAGCCTCTTCATCAGAGGCAAAAAACCTTCCGAATTTTCCGATCGGTTCAATTTCTGAAGTCTTCGAGTTTCACTAGGTGGTAGCGGTGGATCATCTTTGAAAACTGTCAAAAGAATGAAAAAGTTTGGTACAGTCAGTCAGTTTCTATTTTTGGACGTTGATTAGGGTATTGGAGGTGTTTAGGGTATTTAGGTATACTTGTAAACTTGTAACTATCGTGATGCTAATTTAATGGTTCATCTGACACTGACATTTTTTGCCAACGTAAACATATTAAGCTTGTGACGATCAGAATTTATCTAAAAATCAATAGGAATGTTGTGGAATGTGAAGGTATTTACATGAATAGAAACGACAGTACGTAAGATCATACGTAAACATTGAGTGACGTAGTTTCATAAGCTTAGAACAATACCGCGCAAGTATTGTGCAACAATCGATACTTCGAGATTTGTTTTTTTTTGTAGTTAGCATCACGTGGCGTTGTAATACGTTGTCTGAGATATTAGGAATTATGATTTTTTCACAAATATTTCCATGAGGAAAATATGCGTACACTATCATCACGCCTCATCAATCTCACGACGCGTAATAGTATTCCAGAGAATCTGTAAATCCTATGAATATTGATGATATTTTTTTATATGCTTACAGATAATCACGGCGAGAAGTGCGACCGTTGAGAAGATACCGTAGAACCAGAAGAGTTTCGATAGATCATTGCCAATGTCTTCCAAGTTTTCATGGTTTTGAACGACTATTGGTGTCAGTAAAAAACTACCAGCTATTCCCAACTGAAAGCCGAACAGTCCCATAGACGTGGCAGTTGATACCTGGCGGGGTCCAAACCAGTTGGCGGCAAGACGGCCTGGCACGTTAAGCAGTATCACCTGAAATTCATAGAAAATCAAATAGGAATCCGGATAAGATTGTGTGGGAACACTCATGAAAGCTGAGATGAAATGTAATGCCGATTTGAAGTATGGTAGTAAAGAGTATACCGATGCAGTATTTTTTCGAGTCAATTGACGTAGTACCCTTATACATTAGACTGGCTTAATGAGGCTTGATTTGAGTTACAGAAGTCATTAGAGAGGAAATTGTTACTGCGAAGACATTCAATTGATTAGCAAATCGTTCGGTTGCCTTTGTTGAACGGAAGTAACAGGATAATGCGATGTATCTTGATCATGAATATGCAATGGCGCAAGTCTGCAGTCGTTTACATGACAATAGAAAAATCGTATCTATTGGTGTAAAGCTCGTAAAATCAAAGTATTTTGCTTGCGCAGTGTTCGGACCTGGGTACTAGCAATCAGCGCTTGTCCAATAAATCCAACGTAGAACCTGTCAGGAGATACTGAAAACACTTTTATCCAGGAGCCTATCGTAGTCAGCAGGGATCCGACGATACAGGTCCAGCGGAGCCCGATTTTATCCATCATATAAGATATTGGGAAAACCAGAGGTACGTAAGCCACCATGAATATGAGGGAAGTCCAATCCACAGCTACAAGCGAAACCCCATAGTACCTGTTTGAAGAATAATTTTGGTATCACAATCGAATGGAATGCATGATTTCTCCGTTTTGGATATTGGAGAGAAAAAACGATCAAAATTTAGGACGTATTAGTTCGTACAACTCTATTGAGCTGAAGTGATGTAAAGTGGCTTGACTAAGCTACGTAAAAGTTTTGAATCTGCGGTAACTATGCAGTAAGATCTAGAGCCGAGAATAACGATTACGAATATTATGATGATTTAATCGTTCTAGTATTAACTATACATGGCACATAATAATTGTATGAACTGGTTGACCGCAAACCGCAGGCCACCGATTCATAGTAAATGAAATACAAGGAATTCAAAATTTCCGTAATCAAGTCGGCTGTTTAATCTTCTGGAATCTATTTCTCATTTTTGGATGCTGATTTGGTAGATTGGATTCGACCTTGAATACATGGGCTTTAGAATCTCCTTCAGTATACTTGAAGAATAAGCCATGAGTTAGGGAATAGATTTGTGAATTATATCTTACTCTTTAACGATGTTGCTGATAATACTGTATTGAACCCATTGGCTTATATTGGATGAAGCGAATAGAATGAAACAGGCAAGAATGAGCCATCTTCTGGTGTACACCTTCGTCAGAGGGGTGTTCGAATTGATATCACACTGTTTTTGCCCAACGGCAATTATCACTGAGTTTTTAGTCGTCAATGGAGTACTGACAGCTCCAATATCGGAGTCAAATGCCATTTCGAAACTGGCTTCCGTATCAAAGAGTTTTCACAATATCCGCACCTCCTGATCCTGAACGACACTATAAGCAGAAACTTTCGCAAGTCGCGCGAAAATCGTACTGCAGACCAATGTCAAACGAATGATTTCATTACTAACACGTGATGATTGCAATCAGTTGTAACAAGGTGTCGGAAACGATAGACTCGAATTTCGCCGATTGTCTGAGATCCGCTCTCGGCTCTGACTTGCTTTTAAGGGGGATGCCAGCAGTGAAGGACTCGCGCTACAAGACTTATTTTTGCTCCTCCCCCCCACCTTTGACGTCACAGGGAATCCAGCACGCTTCAGAACCTGGGGGGCCCCTTGGCACTCTATGGACATGGAAACTGTCTCTCGGCAAATGACAGTGAGTTCCGAACGATAGTTTCACTTTCTGCTGAGCATCGTTCTCGAATTTTGCTAAGATTCATAATTTTTCTTTGCCTTCCTTTGATTAAAAAAGGTCGCTTGACCCATCCGTGTGTTCATCTAATGAATGGTGCGAGTACAGCCACCTCATCAGCAATCAAGACGTAAAATGTTGGCTTCGAAACTCGTCAGTATCTGTTGGTATATCGAAATACCTATCTACGTCATTATGGATATAAAACGGCATTTTCGAATCGAGGATTGGTCCGTTTTGTGAGAACTATGTCATCAAGGTGTTCTTGCCTGTTAGACTGACTCGATTGCGACACTTATATGATTTGCATCCATGTTTTTTTCATTCCATACCACAATCTCCCTCGTTCATTAACAACTACTGCAGAATAGAAGCACAGACTGGACTGACCACAATTCTGTACATGCTTGAACACATACCATTTAATAGCTGCAGCTCTTGGAACGCTATGCATGACGTCCGCAGACCCGCGTACTGAAAACCGGTGGTTGGTACAGCGATGATGCTGCTGCGTTTCCTTTGTGCAATTATTGTTCATCCGCAAATTATCCAATACATCGCTTATCGGAGTTCACCAAAGGCTGCCGTATATGGATATTCGATAAAACTTCAGGGCGATAGCAAGCTCCCTAGAATATCTACCTGCATGCATACATATACATATGCCGTAGAAGCGTCCAGGTTCAACGATAGCCAAGAATCATTCTTAGGGTAAACGTACCGACGTGTCCTTGAGCTTCACGACTTGCAAGAATGCAGTCTTCGACCCACGATAAGTATAAATTGAACCAGGTTCATATTTACCTTCTTCAAAAATCATTCCTGAACACTAGGTAACCATTTGAATGTGCATTCTATTTCAATTGGTATTCAAGTATCTGTGAAGAGCCTGACGAATTATAGAGTACTGGTAAAAGTTATCTATTGCAGTTTATTTCACTCAAAATACGGTTGCGAAAATTCAGAAAAATGTTTACGTCAATATTTCCACGAAGTACATATTTCTCTCAGAGGACTCGGATTCTCAGATTTCTTAGCATGTGAGATATTCTGCAAAATACCGGTGATGTACAGGCCCACAGAAAACTTTTATTCTTGTTGTATTGCAGTGTGAGCGTCACCTCACCTGCCCGCATTGTCAACTCATCGTTAACTAGAAGATACATACATATATACATCTATACTTGCATATTTGATGTCAATAAATCATTAAAGTTATGACTATGATTAGCTATTTTTTCAACGACAACCAAAAAGAAAGCGGGCCAAAAGGTAATCGAACTTGTTGAGCTTGGTTCGAAGCATTCTTAGACGCTAGACTGCAGTCTTCGTACCGGCAGCTGTTATCGACATAAATGTGAGTATGATTATTGCAGGTGAAAATTCTACGGTGACTATCTCAAATATTATTGATTTTTGTTGGGCCTGTACAAGAACTTGATATGTCTGATCAGCCATAAACTTGAATGTACCCATACTTTCTCAATTCCAAGTTAGTTTTCCTCGTTGCAATTTTAAATTGCTAGGAATTACCTATATCGCCTTTTAAATTTGATTTTCCTTGTTAGTTGTACGTTGGATATTTTATTAATAGAATTTTCAGAACTGAAGATTCTTGATCACACGGTCAAGAAATCTGCTGGACGATTATTCTCGGGGGCAGATTGGTTTTACTTGAAAAATATAGCGACCGAGCCTCGAGCTTCTTTTCACTGTCATGAGTTTGAGACTCCAGCGTTTTGATGGGTGTGGTAAATTCTACAGTTGCAACCTGTAAGTAAAGCAACGGTACTGAATTTTCTGGCACATGAACCTATAGAAATATTTTCGATTTATTACGTCCATCATTCACTCAAGTTTCAACACATTCGATAATTAGATTGAAGCAATCAATCAGAAACCTATGAGACACCTATACTGGCAAGTAACTTGATATTTTATCCCCAAAGCATTTTAGGAATAAGTGCTTTTTAATGCGATTGGACAGAGAGTACAGGTATCATTATTGTATTCGACGAACTATTCGAATATCACTCTCATTATAATTTCCAGTATCCTAAATACGTTTTCAAAAAATCACTAAACCTGGACGACCGATTTTCTCCGACTTCATCCATCCAAAATGTAAGTATCCCAGAATTCTTAATTGTCTTACCCATAGTTGCTCTACCCATTAAAGGTATTCAACAATGTCAATAATATACATAACTGTTAAAACAGGTGTGATTACCACGGTGGAATTTATGGGAACTCATCAAATCGATCTTACGCAGGCACCCGATGGTGAGATTTTTATTTTCAATCACCTACTTTCAATTAGTTGAAGTTCTGACGCCTGAACTGATAAAACCCGAGTATTTTCCCGTTGAAGTGCACCACCAGCGATTGAACTGGCTGCACATGAACGAGCGATGAATTATCTTCGTTCCTTTCTCATCTGCTCTCAGATCGGTGGGAATTCCCCTCGGCAGCTGACGCGATTTTCGTTTTCTCGGACCTACTGCGTCATATGCGTAGGAACCGGGTATACGCACCAGTGTCCGTGCGCCTGTGATCTACCTATATGTGTTCTTGCGTAAAGGAGCAGGTGGAGTGAAATGTATCGCTATGAGTGAGCATAGCTTGCCTTACGGTGAATAGCAATCATTAATTTGTTCCTCAAACAGAGAAAAAGACATTTACGTTCGCAATTGAATCTCGGTGGGTCGGTGAATCCCCAAATTACGGTACAGAATGTAGAATACAAACCGCTGCGCGGCTCTAATTCCTGGTAAGTCTCGTCTTCCGGGTAGATCGCGTACTCAGAAGTCTGATCAGCGGTCTAGAGATTACCTGGAGTTTTGACTACGGGATAAAGTTTACCGGAAGGAGAAATCGTTGCGTCTAAAACATTTAAAATTCAGTGTAGGCATAAACTGATACTCATACGCAGGTAAATCCACAAGTCTGTGATAAATATAAGTCAAATATCATACCTACCTGACAAAATAAGCAAGGATATAAAAAGTTTCGGAAATGAAAAGTTTCGTGCATTCTAAACAGTGACACCGGCTAGCAAACTTATACCTGAACGCTAGAAAACTACGAAATATGTTAATTCAAAAACTGTAACTGGCTATCATATGATTTCGCCTGTTGCACAACAGAGGGCAGAAAGTTTTACGGCGCACTTCCAGATATGTATATTGAAAATGATTTTCTTCGGTCGCAGTGAGAATTAATTCTGTTTCATTCATTAGGCACTCTGTGACAGTGATGCCTGAGGCGAATTCACACTAGACTTATTGGTATAAGACAGTTATTGAATGCCTAATATTATCCAACTTATTGCAGTGGCGAAAGAGCGAGAGAGAGATGGAGAGAAATAAAATCTTTTTCATCACTCTAACCTCAAAATCGCAAATTCGTCGCGGTTTCTCGGCTTTCGTGATGAAAAATATTGATCGTTATTTGTGCGTAAAGGCTTTTTGACTCAACTCGGTACAGCACTCGCCTTCGGCTCGTGCCATAAACCTCTCATTTTGCCAAAAAAGCCTTTCCGTAGTCGTGACGGAATGTACTATTTTATTATGGGTTGTTGTACCCATTGGACTAAAAATACAAGCTAAATTATGTGTGACAGGTGGACATTCGAGTGAAAAAATTAATATTAAGGATAACGATAAATTATAACATGAGTTGTCAACCTGCGGAGAGAATATAGTAAAACAAGTATGGAGATGGAAATGCAAATAAGTATAGAGAGCGAAAGAAAAAGAGAGGGGGCAGACTGCATCAGAGTTTTCGATAAGTGTAGTATAATCCCGATCTATAATCTTTATAGAAATGGTAACTGCGTCTTATGGTATCAACACAGAAACGAATCTAGTTGCAAATTTTAAACCGTACCATCGTGGCTATGTGATGATCATCACGTTCGATTCAGAGGTCGAGAATATATGTTGTAGTTCTCATTGGGGATAATATTTATGTTTATGAACTGGCTTTGAAGTTAGGTGCGAATATTTATTCCTGTGCAATTGCAAAGAAATTGATGTGAAAACATTTTGTATGAGTATGCTATGACACATGACATCAGATGGTGGATTTTGAATATATGCGGCTACTTTTCACACAGTGCTTTTTTCAGTAGTTCCATAGAAAATCAGAAATTGCTTTTTTATTCATATACGTAGTTATTACCGTGAAACCGACAATATATGCAGATTATCAATAAATAGTAGGCGTACTAATCTTCCGACATCTACACGGCGATTTTAATAGGCGATGTATTAACATAACTTAACAACAAATGATTCACTTACTCTCTTGGAAGTTGTCCAGATGAACGTGGGAACCCTACGTTGTTTACAGTATATACTTTCCGAGTTAATTTGATCGCAAAATTTATTGAGGTGTTAACTCCGAGAATCGTGTGTCGTTATTTGTGTAGTCGTAAGTCACAGTAATCCCAGTACTAATTAGCTCTCAGCATTTTATAAGAATGAAACTATAGTATTTCCACAAGTGGTAGTTTATTTTCCAATCGATAAGAACGAAAACAACGAAGGAGCAAGAATTTTAAATGTAATACCCAAAAACGCACCTCTGCTGCAAAAACCTTTCGTCAAGTACATTGATGTGACGGACATCCACAAAAATGTTGTGAAATCCAGATACTATTGAAGCCAACGACAAGTCCTATATTGGTATTCCGAATAAAGTTACAGCTATGAACATTACAAGAAATTGAAATTTAATTGTATAACATGAATAAAAACGAGAAAAAAAATTTCAGAAAATTTGGGGATAGTGGTACTTGGCGGGCCTTTTAGTTAAAACATATCGTGAAAGATGAATTACACTGTGTCAAGATCCTGAACTGGTAATCTATATTATATTGGCCCGCCAAGTACCATCTCCTCCTCTGAAATGTTTTTTTTTTCTCATTTTTATTCATGTTATGCAATTGAACTTCAATTCCTTGTAATATTGATACCTGTAACTTTATTCGGCTTACCAACATAAAATTTGTAGTTGTACACAGTAATGTACTCGGTGAATAGTACATTGTACAACAAGGGGAGGGAATGGGCTATTTCTCGACTCCGACTCGTGCACCATTATCTTACCCGAGCTAAAAATTGCCACGCCCCTTGTTGTACACCGTGCTTTTTTCAACAAGTGCGGGTACAGGCCCTCTTTCGAGCATCCAGAGCTAAAGAAAGAAGAAATTGATTAGTTTTCTTAATCTGGAAAATTTTGAAAATTTTGAAAAATGTTTGAAAATTTTTTACCTGAATGGACCCAAAGAAATGGATCCATTACCTCCCTAGGGAGGTAATGCGGTCCATGCTAGAAACGCGTAACTTCCCATCCACTTTACATGCGAGAAAAAGGGCCTATTTCATGCACGTGTTGAAAAAAGGTATTTGCACCAGAGGTGCTGTTTGGAATACTTATGTACCTACCCTGAATCACAGTCCCGTATTCATTCCGAACTTGAGTTTCCGCCATCGTCGAGTCAGTTTCGAGCTCGCTATTGGAATGAGAGAAACCTCTTCGCGCGAATTTTCGGCAGTGTACTTTTCCGGGGGAAAATGTGATTTCTAGTTATGATTCCTCTTCATATCCCGTGTCATTGCACGTTATGATACAGCTGATAAGTTATCTTATTGGGATTCCCAGGTATGTGATTGATCCTCATATTTCGTATTATCTCACCTCAAGATGGAAATATCCGACTTGCTTGCCTATTCACATGCAGTATTGGTTTTTCGTCGCATCGGACGCACCTCCGCGCCGATGATAAATTCGATTGTGAAGGAATGTGTTAGTGAAATATCACAGATCTGTATACGATAGAGTCAAGATTTGGTGGATAAGTATATCAACGGATACAGCCAAGATAAAGATCCGATTCATTTCCGTTGATAAGAATCAGGGATTTCCTGAATATTCGCGTCCAGAATCAGTGATTTCTAGTTATCTCCACATGCCCATTGCCTAGGCACCTGTCGATAACAAACAAAAATGGACACGGCAATTCATTATCGAATTTCTAGACGGTTTGCAAACAATTTTAACTACGGTATAAATACACGGCAATTGTATTTTCACCTCAGTAACTAACTCGCAGTTTGCAAGCTCGGTTCTACTCAGTCTTCTAAACTCTTCACTTTTCCGACTTGACAAAGTTGAAAAAAAGCACAACGTTAGCCAGAGCAATGTTCACTTCGATTCTCGTGGTGGGCCTTATGGTGTCTTACGTGACACCAAACGCCATATCGTTGATGGGTGAAGCCACGGGTAATCCGAAGGCCAATTCGTCGGGCAATTGGACGGTCAGTCCGATAGACAATTCGACGGTCAACCCGATTGCCAATTGGACGGTCAGTCCGATAGACAATTCGACGGTCGTCAATCCTATTGCCAATTGGACGGTCACTCCGATAGTCAATTCGACGGTCAATCCTATTGCCAATTGGACGGTCACTCCGATAGTCAATTCGACGGTCGACCCGATTGCCAATTGGACGGTCAGTCCGATAGACAATTCGACGGTCAACCCGATTGCCAATTGGACGGTCAGTCCGATAGACAATTCGACGGTCGTCAATCCTATTGCCAATTGGACGGTCACTCCGATAGTCAATTCGACGGTCAATCCTATTGCCAATTGGACGGTCACTCCGATAGTCAATTCGACGGTCGACCCGATTGCCAATTGGACGGTCAGTCCGATAGACAATTCGACGGTCAATCCTATTGTCAATTGGACGGTCACTCCGACAGTCAATTCGACGGTGAATCCGATTGCCAATTGGACGGTCAGTCCGATAGTCAATTCGACGGTCAGTCCACTGGTGAATTCTACGACGAATTCTTCTCACCATCTCATCGTTGGATACAGAGTAGCCGGCGATTATCTTATAAGCCAGCAGGTGAATCATTTCTCGGAGGGAGCCCAAAAAAAGTTTGAACTATGATTGTTCGACGAGGAGTTATCCTTTCATTCCAGGTGTCTCAAAATCGGGCTTTTGGCTGATGGTGGTAACTAATGACATCACTGTCCAAACTCCAAACAATCAGAACATCACTCTGGTTAGAGCTTTGGACCAGAAGACCAACGGAAATGGGGCGTATGCTTCCCTTGCGAAGGGTGGTCCAGGAAACCGAAATGTGACTCTTCACTTCAAGAGCGAGCGTGGACACGGCATCTATTTCATTGTAGAAGTATACGGACGTTAAAAAGTGACCCTCGTACCCCCATTCGAGGTCTTGTCTGCAGACGATTTGAAAATCTGTATTCAATGCTACTAACATGCTGGTTCCTACGTGAGATAATCATTGAACAAGCATCTTGAAAATTTTTGTCCTCGGATTCGTTATTCTCGTGTACCCTGAACTACAGTTCACTCCAATTTGTGGAATCAATTTTAGAATTCGATTCTGGAAGAATATAAACCTCTTCAAGCATTATTATTCGCCAGCGTACTTTGCCGGTGAAGGAATGTATAATTTCACATTTTACATCTTCATATGTCGTGTGATCTTGCGTTACGATACAACTGATTAACCATTTCATCACAATTTTCGGTTTACATGATGTATCCTTGTATTTCGTACGATCGCATTTTCGAGCGAGCTCGTATGTACAAAATTTTTTTTTTTCTCTGATGTACTTGGTGCGAGGCTCTACCGAGCCTCTTGATACTTGTTCGAAGCTGTACTAATCTTCAAGTCTGAAATTTTCTCACTAGTTTTTTTTTTGCGCCTTTTTGTTCTACAGTTCGTTCAATCAGTTACAGAATTCCATTTAAAAATCCATTATTATCAGTCCGCAGTATCAATCAAAAACTAAACATGTATAGTTATGGTGTCGAACACACAGTTCTAGTCGAACTGGTTCAACACAAGACCAAGACTTTTTTTTGATCCGTGACGATTATATAGGTACCCTGTGATATTTTAAATCTGTCGAGTTTCTATCCACATGTTTGCATAATGTATTGGACTTCTATAAACGGTCAATAGTCGTGAATTTTGAAATTGCAATCATCGGAATTGGTTGTTTTTCTACTTCTTAAGAAATAAATTATGAACGTAGCCTGGAGGCTGTCGTATACATACTCGTAGTCTAACGATCAGAATTTTTCTATTCGATTTGTCGATTCAGGCCCGTTTTGACAGTCGGTTCAATTCAAAATATCTTGTACGTCGTTATAAGATCGAAATCTGAATACCTCGATTGGCTCGATTGATACGTGTGCATCTTACGGTTGAACGACCTGTTTTCTTAGAGCACGTGCGCCGGCCACAAACCCTTGCCCCATCGCACGTGAGGCTTAATTCAATCATACGTCTCTATCTTCGTGCAAACACTCGTCTCCATCCTTGGGCTAGATATATAAACTGTGTACATACGTAGGCGTGCATGCATTAGACTTTAGTTCAAAGTCTTTGTTGCTAAAACGATCTTGAAATATTCCAGCATCCGAAGTTTTGGAAGCTGTTATGACGATATCAGGGGCTTCAGAAACGAATAAGCGAATTTACCCGTGACAATAAATGTTTCTAAAACAAATTAGTATGAACTATAATTAACATCTGGTGCGACTATCGGTATGTCACACCAACGGTTGGATCGGATTTGCAATCATAAGGGAATGGGATGATCCACATATGAATATAACTAATGCACGCGTATCTCATTTCCGTGCACGAAGTTTTAAAAACTGATATCCGACGCAGCACCTTTCTGTGGAGATCTATCGAATCATCTGACGCAGTAGATAATTAGTTTTATCGATTCTATAAGTAAATGAACAAACCGGTATAGGTATGTACTGCTTTGATATGCAATAACATAAATTTGTGATTAATTGTGACCCACGTTGTGACTGTGGCAATAAAACTCGAGAAACAACAATGAATGCTTGTTTTGTCGCGAAAGACTGTTTATGTGATCGGGAGCTCGTATCATATGCATTTTTGATTTATAGACGCATGAGTCTCGTGTTTTTTATGGATGATAATTATTCTAATCACAATGAAATCTTTGCCAGCACTGTTAGGTATAGTATTTGCTGCATCGCAACATCATTCAAATCGCATCTTTCCTATGATTATAGTCAAATAACGTTTGCACGTTACCACCGCTGAAATCGGGGGCTACAGTTCATTTTGAAAATCTATCAACTTCGCGGGCATCAATAAGCGCAGGTATCCGGATATTGAGTAAATCAGCCATGGCCTACTTGTCACCTCACCGTAACAGAAACGACAGGACTAATTGTCAGCTCAGGGAAACACGCAATTAATTGCACCGAACAAGAAAGTCAATGCCACCCACAATAACTCTGGTACGTTGCAGTTGTGGGATTAGGTACCGTTATTACGCATTATACTTACATTATAAATTTAACCTTTATATCAGACATCCAGCAGCAAATGTTAATGTAGCAAATGGAAAACGGTCAGTTAATAAATGTCAGTGAAAACTGTGATATTGACATGAATAGGCCTCGCTGTTGACGTTACACTTCAATAGACTTGCATACCAGACAATATAGGATAACTGCAGGGTTTGCATTCACGCAAAGGCGATAACTGAAGGATTTACCAATCAGGCACAGAAATTTTCTTGAAACAAAAAAATGAGATGTAATAATTTCAGAATCCTTCTCGTATCTCTGTACTTTGACAATTTGAATCTGAACATTACAGCGCAGCGTATTGCATAATGCACCAAAGTGTTTCGCATTCTTGCGCTTTATACTGGACATTGTTACCTCGGTGAAGGTTAATCGTTATAGAACTTGGAAATAGAATGGCACGCGCAAGAGAGTGGCTATTTATCATTCGCGTTTACGATCAGCATGTCAAATGCTGCCCTCCCAGGAGTATTCAGAGATTGTGTGATAGATAATTATACATATACTCACGTATTATACGGTCGATTTCATCATATTGGCGACCATTTGTCACTATTGCAGTCCGCGGCGTTTAATGCGAGATCTTCGATTCCTATTGTCATCTTAGGCTGCAAGTGATCAGGGACGTATCCGTGACAAAGTATTGGGGCATTCGCCCATACTCGAAGGAAAAATTTTACCTTGATCGGTTACCTAAAGTCTCGGGATAAACAATCTTTATTTCTCAGAATATGATGAGCATAATTGTTCTACCATCTTCATAAAATATTCCTGCAGTTTGCTGGAAGATTTTTATCCTACTTGCTTCCACTTTCACACGATCGGGAAATATTCCTTGTCCCATAAGTCAATTGATCTATTCGATTGATTCAATGAAACAGCGCTGTGATCGAATCTAGAGAATTTTATCTTTTCAATACAGAAATGTTGTGCATTCGGTAAATCACTAGGTACTGTTGAATTAGCTCAATCTTGTAGTTCTGACGATGAAACTGGCTGAGATATCTTGAAGAGAAAATCATTCTAATACAGCCAATAGAAAACTTTGTTACCGACGAGCATCTCTGTACATAGGAAAAAATGTGGTTCGCAGAAAGACATTTTTTCAATCCGAAGATCCTCTTTTCCTACGTATGAAAAGCACGTCAGATTTCAATGGATATGGTATTCAGATCGAAAAAACTTATTTGTCTTCCAGCTGATTCTGAGACATTTTGATTCTCACAATTACTAAGGCAAAAGATCTCATTCACCGAAGGCGTCAGCAGCAACATGACTCATGAAATTCGGTTGCACTTTTAACGGTTGATTTTTGGATAGACTTCTTAACGGGTTATCGAATTACTAATATACGAATGAATAATATTTAAATACGTTATACTGCAGCAGGTCACTAACACTCTCTGTTATACAAATGATACATTCGTTCCCGTAAAAAGATTATGAACGTCAATTGATGCGGAGAAGATGTGTAGAAAAAATTATAACTTGTAATGTTATATCGAAGTTTGCCGTCCATAACGTGTTGAGCGCGCTTACTAATACTGACTTTTGCAAACTCGTTAAACCTGTAATTTGCATCAACGAGAGCTTTTGAATCGGACTATAGGTATATTTGTATATGTGAAGGTTCGTTGTGTTCTTAGCTGTACCTGCGTTCACGAAGTGCGTGTTATATTGTAATAATACTGCAGTTGTAATTGATGACTAGTATTATGGCGTATTCAAATACCAATTGAGTGATAGACATGATCCGAATGCCAATCATTCAAATTTCTACTACTGAAATTAAATTAAGTGAAGATTTTGGTGATTCAACCTGATGAGTTCATGGAAGCCTGGCCAAGGATCTACTCCATGAGATTACCCACAGCACACACAATACGTTGAAGAATAACCATTCTCATTCATTTGGAATTTTTTTTTGTTCATTCACATTGATCACTGATTTATTAACATATGTTACGTGCTCCAATTCTTGGACTTCTGAGCCTTCGACGTCTGTCATCTCATCTTATAAACCTAGCAAATCCGACGTTGATCCTACAGCTGCAATCGTATGGTATCTAGATCAAGAGATATTCTGACGAGTCTTTGATAAACCTCGCCTGGCTAGGATCCAAGCACATCCCTATACCCAGAAATCCCATGACCCTTTCACACGGGAGTGCAGACTGGGACTAAAGCAAATGAAATCTTGTTGGAAACTTCATAATTCATTAAAATCTATCGAAAAACGAGATATAAACGGATTTCTCATCATAGCGTGAACACTGCTGTAGTTGTCGTCACTGTATTAGTGTGTTCTGATGATAATCATGAATCTGGAATCAACTACATTGAATCCAGGCATGTGAAACTGACTATTTATAAAAGAAATGTATGTAGATTCGCTGCGTAGATGCAGGGATTTTGAAAAATAATCATACAACGCATGGTTGTGCTTACTATTTGCGTGTATTGCATTTGTTTTTTTCTGAATCCCACCATATTGATTTTTTGTCAAGCTATTTACATATAGTATATCCCCGAAGATACCTTGGAATTCCAAAATGTGTTATTGGAGGAGAAAAAAGCTTCGTCTTTTTATTGACTCGGAATGACTGTAATTCAATTGGAAGGTTAGCCAAAAACTTGATTTTCTTTCGTTTTAGGACTTAATGAATGGTGGAATCCTTGTTTTTTTACAATATATGCTCAATTAAACAAAAATGTGTACGGCGGAAACGGCGAGTCTCAGAAATCTGAGGGAATATAGAAACTTTGAAAAGTGGTTCTTGAAGTAGCACTGCTGAGTAGTAATTTATGGAAAATATCCAAGAAGCCAGTGAACAAAGTGCCTCACATAATTGACTGCCTCTTATTCTGAAGGCCAAATATTCGCAGATTGGGCTAAAATCTGATGTGGTAGCGGTCATAATCATTGTGCAGCTGGATAGACGATACAAAAGTAGTTCAATCTTTGAATAAAATATCTTTATCCTTTCCGCCTTAGTGAAGGTATGTGCCCTTCAGTATGTGAATGTAAGTAGAAATTTAATATAAGCCTGTTATTTATGTGAACTTCTTTGAGTTTCTTCGTTATGCTTCTTATTCATTTCACGTTATGGCGCTGCTGAGTTCAAACACTGAATTTGATAAAAAATGAGGTTAGCATGACACATATCGATCGAACAGTCTTCCAATTGAACAGGCGTTAAAAAACTGACATTTAATGAACAATCTCACTTTCGTGAACGATGCGTATAACAACATGCGGTTTCTATACTTCCTGATCTGACTGACTGGAATTCGGAAAAAACAGGATAACGATTGTCCATGTCACATGAAAACGTTCAAATCTGGACAAGTTTGTGAGATAAACCAGTTTGATTAATACAAGTGAAAGATTACGCATGACATGCATGTGTAGGTACACGTATATGTGCATAATCTGCCACCTCAGGACGAGAATGTGAGTTTTACCCGTTTTGAAGATGTATCTTTTTTCTGTTGTCGGTTGATTTAGCTCCTCATCCTTTTTTTTTTTTTATCCAATAATAACCCAGGTAAGAGATGGATATAAAGGGAACGCAGAAATGCCTGGAATAGAAACACGATATATCGATCTCGGCTGATGACGGGTCTGCCTTCGATTATTGGTAATGGATTGGATTTTGAAGCGAACCAGTGCCCACAAACAATAACCTTTGTTCCGAAATTCGTTTTGTAGATAATGAGAAGACAAATTGACAAAAAATAGATGAACCGTAGAAAAAAGGCAAGGTTTATCTGCATCATATTGCTAAATTAAAGACTCGCCACGCTTTCACGGATCACATTTATCATGAAAGTCACGCGTGTCCTCCAACCTTCAGTCAGTTCAGCCTGTCACTCAAATAAATATTGAATTACGAACGAAAATATGCACTCGAAAATCGCCTTGACTACGAATAAACGTCTACAAGGAATATGATCCAACTTGAAAACAGGCAAATGTCTGCAGACTACGACCACCAACAATCAAGAAATTCGAAGTTTGTTAACGTCACTATCAATTTCTCCTACATTGACATTTTATGACTTGAAACATTAATTTTCATGCGTACATCATCAAAAATATTGAAGAGATGTTTTTCTTTTGTATTCTATTTTACATTCTGTAGTTGTCTGCCCTTAGGATCGACTAAAAAACTTTATTTTTACCATTATCCATCTACTCGTTGTTTTCTTCGTGAACATTTTCCAATTTCTCTGCAATCCAGCTATTGACAAGCCATGAAGACCCAAACCATCACCTGAACATCAAGAATTCTTAGCCTGCTGTATAGAAGCGTCGTATAAAGGCAACCCAATTCTTCTACGTAGAGTCCATGCATTTCTGAAACATCTTGGTTAAGTCTGAATTTTCATGGTCGCCCACAAGAGGTCCGTTAGGTACATAAAATCGAATCATTTTTAAGGGTAATATTCATTCGTTTCTTTTATGTTTAATAATTTTTCGATTGTTGGAACGTTGATGGGAGCCGAATAGCGAAACGCGATAGTGATTGAAGCAAGAATTGTCTAATCAGCTGCAGCACTGTCGTTTGGATGAGGAGCTGTGTTGTCTTTGAAGACAAGGTAAGTTGAATATTTCACGTAAAATATCTCATTGAATATTTATCTCAAATAGTCACAGCTATTCGTTCTTGAGCGTAAAACTTCATCGTGTCATCAGACTGTAAGTAAGTGTGGTAATTACCATTTTATCAATCAGCCCACAGTATCTTGCAACTTGTGATATTATAGCAGCAGAATCTGACCGCTATGAGATTAAAGAAAAAGTACCTTGTGCTTAATAGCGACTCATTTCCTACACAGATGAAATCTTCCTATCGGCTTACTTTCATTCTGACCACATGACATATTCTTAGATTGGATGTCGCAAACTGTTTCCTAGTGATAATTACTTTTCATTGAATTTTGGTTTCAAAGAATAGTTGCAGAAATAAACGTGATGTAACTTCTTTATTCCTTCGATACGAAGAATTACATAGCGAAGTGAAGAATATGCCGGCTAAAAATGATGATTATTGTATGTAATACTGATAGCATATGGGAAATCGCACAATTCATCAGAATTTATGTATTAATTGTGTTAATTGTGTTATGATATCCGTAGATTAGGTCCTCATGAGATAGCGACACCGATAAGTAACAGCACTAACAAACATATGATTTCATTAGCAAGTTCATCATTTTCTTGATTCGATTCAAAATGCTAAATAGACGAGCTGTTATTTTTTTTTTGACTCTCGTCCTCATGATTGAGTGTAGGTTTCCGAAGCCGGTGAGCTACTAGATAGGCGACTGATAAAGTAGGTAATACTTCATCACGCAACATAAATATTCTGACTATGGATGTGGTTTTTCTATTTGCTCTTTCTTGAGGATTAAGACAATGAACCGCAATTACACCTCGATCCAGCGCAACCCGATCTTAGCCAGCAACCAGCATATATATAGGAGGAAACAAGAAGTATACGAGAGTCACCACAGATACAAGGGAAGTCCAAGCCCTCCCTCCGAATAAAAATGATCATTGTCTTCAATCGATAGAAAAACAATCAATTTTCATGTTGAGTTCAAATACTCCATGACATAGATATCCGAACTCAACCAAATGATTGGTTGGAATATCGGATTTTACGAGCAGAAAGCCCTCCGAGGATGACATAACCTGACCGCACAGCAGATGTTTTTGAAAGACATAAGGCATAAAGTTAAGCACCTACAGGATGCACAAGATAGGTACAAGCAAATAAATATTGTTAATGAAAATAACTTGGGTAATGAAAATATACAAGAGTTTTATTCAAGTCTCACGACAGTTCTGGATTTCGGAAATCTGTTCCTACATTTCTTGTTCGTCTTTCCATCGACGACAACTATACCTCTGTTGAATCTGCTTATTAGCTGCATGTTACTTGTTTATAGACTGTTCCTGTAATGGTGGACTTTTTTTACGACCTTACTTACTCCCGCGATCATAGCTGATTACAATCATATGTGAACTTCCATCTCCGGGGGCTGTGCCAACCAATTTCATTTCCCGAGGATTTAATGAGAATCAATTGATCATATCTGATAAGGTACTTGGCACAGGACATAAAAATATAGATTTGAAAGCAGTTGTTTCCAGTACTCTCAAGTGGTGGGGTTCAGTGAAACTGCTTTGTAATCAGTAATTCCTTTTGCATCCTGTCGTTTGTGTAGGTCTTTGGTGAAGAGGGTGGTAATTAACCCATTGAGTAGAAGTAGTCCCATTCCGATATGTACCCAGAGGTCACTGAATCTATCCATAACTCTTCCAAAGACTAGGACTATCGCTGTACCATATATCAGGTTACTGATGTTCAGGAATGCAGTAGCAACCTGTTCCGGTTCTGGGTACGTATATTCAGCACAAACTTCGTAGCCGACAGCATAGTAGCCAGAAATAAAAATCCTGTTTGAAAAGAGAGTATTGATAAAGGTTCGAAGATACATAAACTATTATGAAATTGATAGGCAGTATTATAGACTCAATTTCACAGGTTTAATATCCAACAGGGAGTTTAAATTCTTCAATTGTGCAATCATTTCATTTGAAAAATAATTAGCTTATGGATCACCATCCCATCAAGCATACGTATTTTCCAAGCGTTGATTGGTGCAATCGTTAGCAATTCTAAAAATACGTAATGCTCTCACGCATAATCCTTGATTCATATAGCACAAATTGCACAAATACAGCGTCTACTTCAGATGGCAGTTTGAAAACCTACTAACTAATTACAGTTCGTATTGGGACTCAGTAACTTTTAGTGGCTAATACGATCTCAATGTGCGGATTCTCGATGTCTTTTTAGAAAGTTTTCCAGCCTGGTCGCGGCAAATTTTGATATTAGACGAAGTGGCGGAAAAAAAAAAAACGATTACCCAAGGAAAATCGATGAAGCATAGATCATCCATTTGATTTCCAACATCATCGAAATTGCAAACAGGATTTGTCCAACCACCGTCAACGAATACAATATGCAACTTGTCAATCTGGAATTGCATCAAAACTAGTTAGCTTCTGGAATATTATCAGACCATTAATTGCGATAATGGTAGCAACGTACTTGAACTTGTGTGTCTTGTCAAGTATCATGCCAAATGAGATAGAGCCGATTACTCCCGTCATGACAATAAGTAAACCGATTTGTCCAGCCTCTTGTTCTCCACCCTGCAATTGAGAGTATATAGCCAAAGTTACAATGGGTACCGACTATTGTGTGGATGACCTGGAACCTTCCAAATACGGTTCCTTTCAAGTTATGCAACGTCAATGGAGTTCAATAGAGTAATAGAGTCATGAGGCTGAGAATGAACTCAATGAAATAAACAACGGAGATATTAGAATTCGGAGTGCATGAAAGTTAATAATCCACTCTGATTGTGAAGCATTAAACCAAGGCTTCATAACTGCAAACCTGAAAGCCAAATAATTACCTCGAAATGTTTCAGATACATTTGGTTGATAAGCGTGCCGAAGGAATTGAAGATGCCCATACTAATGCCAAAGGAGTGCCAAAGCGAGAGGTAGCTTCTATTCGTCAAAAGCCTCTTGAGCAGGGGTATGAACCCTTCCGCATTTTCTGATTGAATCAGTTTGCGAAGTCTCTGATTTTCACTGGGGGGTAGCGGAGGTTGATCTTTGAAAACTGTGAAAACAGTATACAATCATGTATAATTAACCGATTCTTGTTGTGAAATCTAGATTAAGGTACTGGAGTGGAGTGCTCCGAGAGTGCAGATTCGAGGTACATCCGACCATAATAACAGGACTAATAAATCCAAGTAATCACAAATTCTCGTGTGAAATCCTTGTTTTTTAGCTACGTTATTGCTCACGGAATTTGAATCTAAAGAAATCGTACGTATTTTGAATACATAAATTGATGAATTAATATTTTTGATATGCTTACAGATGATCAATGCGAAAAGCATGACCGTTGAGAAGACAGCACAGAACCAGTAGAGTTTCGACAGATCGTTGCTTATGTCACCCAAGTTTTCACGATTTCGGACAACCATTGGTGTGAATAAAAAACTACT
Organism: Ametastegia equiseti; assembly: GCA_963989295.1. Lineage (NCBI taxonomy): Eukaryota > Metazoa > Arthropoda > Insecta > Hymenoptera > Tenthredinidae > Ametastegia > Ametastegia equiseti. Next base: position 11,709,788 of record OZ022389.1, on the reverse strand, counting down.
GGATAGACCCAGCTGAAAGCCAAACAGACCCATCGCCGTTGCTGTTGATACTTGGCTGGGTCCAAACCAGCTGGCGGCAAGGCGACCAGGCACGTTCATCAGTACCACCTGAAGTTAATTTAAAATCAAGTTTGGAAACATTTTCAAAAAATTTGAAAACTTTGGCACAACGACGACATTTAATAAAGCAGACAAGTGTAGTAGTGGAAATGTAGATGCCGTATTCTTTAGAGTTCATTAAGGGCATCCTGGCTCGCATGCTTTTCTAAGCTAATTTGATTAAATTTAATCTCATTGTCAGTTACACAAGTCATCGAGAAGGGAATTTTCTCCGTGGGAGTTAAATTTTGAGTTAACGTAGCGTGCCAACCTGTACAGTGGCAATTAGTGTTTGTCCGATAAAGGCCACCCAGAACTTATCGGGGGAAATCGAAAGCACTTTGATCCAACCGCCCAATGTGGTCATCGCAGACGCGATGATACAAGCCCATCGTATCCCGAATTTGTCCATCAAATAAGATATTGGGAAAACCAGAGGTATATATAACACCATGAATATGAGGGATGTCCAATCCACAGCAAGTGATGAAACCCCGTAGTACCTGCATGATGAATAATTTCAATGTATAAACTGTGCAAAGGATTCTGCTTTTATAATTACGAAATGAAATGAAATCCGGAGACTTGCCAGTTTTGTGTGCGAGGGCCGTCGATAAATTGCGCTCGGCTTTTGGGGATAGTGCAAATCTTACGTAAGATTTGTTTCGTGTAACATTGCATTTTTTTCACAAAATTGAGTAAGCTCATTCGAATGTTCAAAGACTCGCCGTCTCGTAACGGAAAGTGAAAAATCCTTAAAAGTTTCGTGGTTCATTATCGCCAAATACTCAATTCTCCTGGCAAATTACATCCGAATAAGTCAACCCGTTCTCCCGGAATTCAGAATACACGTAATAATTATTTCATCATTTGAACGCTCGCGATTTCGTAATCGGAAGTGGTCGGATCTTCAGAAATTACGCGGATCATCTTCACCAAATACTGGATTATCCCCCAATTTGTTGGGAAAGCCATAGAAATAGAACGGTTCATTGGCGTTCCTTGACTACAATTTAGGGTTTCGAGATCTTATTCGGTATACCAATTTAATCGAAGGCAAATCAATCAGTTGAACAATAGTTGTGGAATTCATAAGCTACCTTGCAATGATGTTGTTGATGATACTGTATTGAACCCAATGGCATATATTGGACGCAGCGAATAGAATAAAACAGGCAAGAATAAGCCATCTTCTGGCGTACACCTTCGTCAGGGGGATGTCTGACTTGATAACATCACACTGTTTTTGCCCAATGGTAATTGCCAATAAGCTTTTACTTGTCAAGGGAGCCTTAACGGATCCGTTTTCAGAGTCCAATGCCATTATGAAACCAACTTCCGTTTCAGAAAGTTTCTACAATATCCACAGGTCCCGATTTCAGCGCCGGCGCGAAGAACTTGTTTCAGACTGTGTCGAACGAATAAATTCGTCATTGACTCGTAGCTATGAGCTCGAGTTGATTGCATGAAGGTCTAAGGAGATATCAGATAAAACTCCACCGACTGTCTGAGATCTGCTCCCGAAACTGAGTTCCTTTTAACGGGGGTGCCACTGGAAATGGATTCGCGTCACAAGACTTGTTGTTGTCTCTCCACTCAATTTTTACGTCAAAGTGAATCCAGCATACTTCGGAACTAAAGTGGCCCCCTGGGTCTGTATACATAGACATAGAAGCTGATCCCGGCAAATTACAGTCAGTCATAAACGTTAGTTTGACTTTTAGCTGAACAGCACTTGCGACTCTTGTCGATCAGTCCATATCACTTTCTCCGGATTTTAATGAACATAGTGATGGTGTTGGAAGTATCGGCATGGAATCAGATGATCTTGCTGAAATGATATTTTGACCATGGGAGTATCCGATATCCTTAGCGACCTTACCTGTGACCTTTCAGGGGGGACTTCGGTGAAATTTGGATGAAATCTATTTGTTAATTTTAAGATGTCTCAGAAAAATCCACTTTCCTACGTAAGGTTCCTTGCGTCTATGCTTGCATCGCCCAACCTTTTCATACTTTTCCTCAATACCCATACTAACAGTATGAGTAACTTTTTTAGGAAGCGATTTTTTATTAGATTTCCTTAAGTCATTTCAAAAATGGAAAAAAAAAAAAAAAATGATTTCATCCAAATTTCACCGAAGTCCCCCTTAAGTTTACCCTGGAAGGGAATCATGTTACAACCCTACAGAGCTTCGTTGTTCTATAGTACTCATTTAAGGGAACTGATTTGCAGCCGATCGGAATAGAATGATACGTCAAATCTATGCGCCTCTATGATTTATTGTCGAGTGATCCTTCCGGTTCCTATCCTTCGAAAATAAATTCTGTATCGTCCCTATTACAGGTATTCATTTTGAATACACATTTAATTTAGGTTAAGTAAAGACCAATGTCTGCAAAATGATTATCTCAGAATTATCGGTCATGTCCAAGCTCATCGACAACTTTTATTGCATGTGCGCAGGCACCTGCCGGTATTTTCAACTTATCACAATCTACATTATAGGCATATCTTACGATTAGTTGATGTTTATTCGCCAATAAATCATCAGGCTCATAGTTGATATACTATGGCCGACTATTTCTTCAAATTACAACAAGGGGGGCATGTTGGAAGTAATGCAAATGCGACTGGCTCATACCTGAGGGGATTAATGCAGAGAATTTTTTTAATCCAGACAGTTTTCATCATACCATCTGTTATCAAAAGAATTGTGCATAGGTGTGATTATAGCAGGAAAAAATCTCGGTAACTTTTACAAAGTCAGCTTAAGACTCTGGGCGCACCTATAAGTGGGTTTCTTTGTTCATAGCAAAAAAATCAGGTCAATTTATTAGGTGCTCTCTGACAGGGATACGTCTTTCCTCACTTTATCGTAATACGTAGTTATACCATGATGATTTTCTCGCCTTAGCAGAAAGAATGATATTTTTTAAATTTGGGATAAGACAACTTGAATTCTATTTCCACCTCGCTACCTCAAAATATGAAGATATGATACCTTTTATCATGTATTAAATATGTAGGATCTATTAACATGATTCATAAAGAGAACGCGAGATAGCATGATTTCCAACCGGAATTTTAAGTACCGAGTTTTTTGACTTATGGAGCGTTATTTTGATTGCAGGATTTATCAGGGTGAATGTTCTTGAAATCACTTGTCACCTACTCAGTTGCCGAGTCATCGTTATAAACTTTCCACGCGGATCTACAGGGCCTAATGCCATGCAATGCTGATAGTATGCGGTGTTACTCATATAACGTAGATCATAATTGATACCAAACCCGTGATGTAAATTGTTTGATTGCATCCCATAAAAACATAAAGGAAACATTAATTATAGAGATAAGATTTGATAAAGAATGAGACTGCTGTTTTATAGCACTTCATTGAAAGAGTTGGAACGAAAAGAGTGTAACTGAACAAATTAGGTACACATTTCGACATCCGCACCATTTTGTTTGAATCTTCTGTACGTCCTAAGGACCTATAAGCTATACCTGCAATCTTTGAGTTTGAGTTCCAGCCCCTTCAATCGGTAATAGAATTCTAATCACAAAATACTTTCCTATCTTCTGCCTAAGGCTTGCCCTATATTTCGAAAATCATATCAAGGTGGAGAACTGAATAGACATAAGTTCTGTGCTTACGTCCTTGTGACTCTGAGCTCTCGATATAGTTTTGTATTAGCTGAAATTTGTCGAGTTTCCATAAATTTCCCAGTTAATTTTTTATTCGTGCATTGAGGCTGAAGGGTCTGGACCATTTCAGGTGTATCATACGCTGATTTTGAGATTGGAATTGAATGAGAAACACGGCAGTTATCGATATTATCATTGCATATTTTTATTATGTCCTGGGATTTTGCATCCTCTGGCAACAAGAAAGATAAAAATACATGATCATCGAAAGCGCTCCATTCTTGCAAACACAGACTCCAACAAACATACCACATCTCGAATCGACATAGTCCCCTACAAACCTAAAATTATTCATTACTTCGGCGATGAATATGCCGAATGAAGAAATTATATATCTGAAGGGGCAACAATCTAAAGTCTATGATTTTTATGTCTATTTGCATTTTTCCAATTAGATTTTGTCCTCGTCGTTGTAAATAGGCAGTCTCATGAAAGATTGCATCAGGCGCCACAAACCTTACAATTAGCCACGTCGTTGATTAGATATGAGTTTACGGCACATCTAAACTTGGAAAAACGAGTCGTTCGAGAACTTTACGTAGATATAAATTAATCACATATAAAAATATCTTGTACAAAAGGTGTTGAATCAATTTCAAATCATTAGTTTCTAATTCTGTAACGTGTTACACTTCAGTGGAACCTTGGCGGAAGGGGCGTTTCGTCTGGCATGCTGTCTTTTCTGTAGGTCTTTAGTAAAGGCGGTGGTGATCAGTCCATTAAGAAGAATCAGCCCAATTCCGATATGTGCCCATATGTCGCCATACATTTCAATCACTTTGCCAAATACAAGGATTATTGCTATGCCATATATTTGATTATTGACGTTCAGCAATCCAGTGGTGATCCCTTCCGGCTCTGGGTACGTGTATTCAGCACAAACTTCATAAGCCACACTGAAATAGCTAGACAGGAAGAACCTGGAACAAGAATGAGAGGAGTTCAAACAACCATGGAGTTATAGATAATTCTGGTACTGCTGATCAAATATCACTCTTGAATCTTTGAAATATTTAGAAAATGAAACGAAAAAATCACAGTGCGAAACGAGTCGTGCGGTAACAAACACACAAACACACGAAGCCTCATTTCTATGTTGACGCCTCAGTGGAAAACCATTTGAAATGCAAATTATTTCGAGGGGTCGTTCAGTGTTTGATATGTGACAGCAACATTTGACACAAGCGAAAAACAATTTGCTTCCTGAGATGTGACAAGAACTTTTGGGTTGATTATTGGTCCAATTTCTGTGTGTACCGAATTTGGTCTAGGCGAAATCAACCGCTGCGAAAGAGATCCTCACAATTGTCATTATTTGAAATATAAACCTTGTAGAACATTGTGAATTATATTTTTGATACTTTACATGCGACTTATAAATGTGAAGTAATTTCTCCTATAATACATCTTGAGATTCTTGAGCCTGGTCGAAATTTTGTATAATTTAAAAATTGAATTACCCAAAAAAAATCGCTGACGTATAAACCATCCACTTTATTTCCAACATCAGGGAAATCCCGAAGAGGATTTGTCCAATCAACATCATCGCATACACTGCGCATATTGTCATTCTACAAGAAAAACAGTTAGCAATTGAAACATTATTACGTTAATCATTGCCTGCAGCAGCAACGCACTTGAACTTGCCGGTCTTGTCGAGTATGACGCCGAGTACTAGGGAACCCAGCATCCCCGTCACAAAAATAAGTAAACCTATTTGGCCAGCTTCTTCTTCTCCGCCCTGAAATGTGAGTGCGACTGAAGTTATACTACTATGATGCAGGCAACGGCTTACAAGCACCAATTGTTGACTGAGTAGTGGAATTTACCTCGAAATGTTTTAGATACATTTGATTGAGAAGCGTGGCAAAGGCATTCATGACGCCGATCGCAATGCCAAAGGAGTGGCACAGCGCGAGGTAGCTTCTATTTGACAGTAGCCTCTTTATCACAGGCCAAAACTCAGCGGCACTTTCTGATCGAACCAATTTTTGAAGCCTTCGTGATTCACTGGGTGGTAGTGGTGGATCATCTTTGAAAACTGTCAAAAGAATTGAAAATTGAAAAACCATCAGCCAGTTTCTATTATATTTTGATTTTGGTTCAGGCACACACTCATGATGTCAGTGAATGAAGGCGCGCACTTTGCTATACACTACTGTATTTGTGGTTATTGTAGAGTTCAGACTGTGGAAGGCTGTCAAAACGTACAGATCGTTCAATAAAACACAGACTTGATAAAATAAAAAATGTTTCGATAATTCACCTTTCATTCCAGATAAAAATACGTTGTAATAGCGACGTTTGAAATCATTATTATCCTTATGAATAATCATGGAGCAAAACGTGATACAGTACTATTGAGCCTGACGCACCACGCGGTTATTTTATTATAGAAAATTCATATATTTTATGAGCAATGAACATGTATGGTTGATATGCTTACATATGAAGACAGCGACAAGCGAAACCGTTGAGAAGATGCCGTAGAACCAAAATACTTTTGACAGATCGTTCCCAATATCTTCCAAGTTTTCATGGTTTCTGACAACCATTGGCGTGAATAGAAAACTACCGGCAACGCCTAGCAAAAGACCGAACACACCGATCGCCGTGGCTGTAGATACCTGTTGAGCTCCAAACCAGTTGGCCGCAAGCCGAGAAGGCACAGTAAACAGTATCATCTAAAGATAGTTGAAAATTCAACAGATTTCTGAATAGAATCTCGTTGATACATCAGACGAACTTTTAAGGTCTGGGACGAAATGTAGAAGAAAATCGAAATGTTGCAGTGAAGAGTATATAGAAATTCAGTCTTCGTCAGAGCTGATCATTGGCGGCGTACCTCCATACCTGCCTATTTGACCTAACTTGATCCGGTTTGATCCAAATTGAACGAGTGTATTCGAAGAGGAAATCTGATTCGATCTTCAATGAGCTGCTTTTGTTGGGCGAAAGTAAAAAGATAATGGTGTGCATTAAACAGAAATTTGCAATGGCACAAGCCTCTGATCGATTTATCGATGGTAGAAATTGCCATGGATGTACATTGTACAGTTATACTATGTATAGCTCTCAGAAGTATAGTTTTGAGTTTACGCAATATGCTCACCTGGGTACACGAAATAAGTGATTGTCCGATGAAAGTGACATAGAACCGATCCGGAGATACGGAAAACACTTTGATCCAGGAGCCCGATGCGTTTATCAAGCAACCAACGATACACGTCCAGCGCAACCCGATCTTATCCAGCATATAAGATCCTGGGAAAACCAGAGGTATGTAAGTCACCATAAATACGAGGGATGTCCAATCTACAGTGACCAGCGAAACTCCGTAGTACCTGCAAGACGAAAAATTTTGATATCCTAATCGTGTGTGCATTGAGGCGGGACCCTCAAATTTCCTGCGGAGCATACCCTGAAACGCTCCAGACTAATAAAAAAAGATATTTCTTACTTGATGAGCGCACAAATGGATGAGATTTAGATGAACTCAGAAATGATTTTCAGACATCGATTCCATTGACATTAGAGTACCGACTTTAGGTGAAATATACGGTTTGGATATGTTCTTTTCTATCCCTGAAGATTCATTGATAAATTGAGCAATTTCTATATCCTACCTGGCAACGATGTTGCTGATACTACTGTACTGAACCCATTGGCTCAAATCGGACGTAGCGTATAGAACGAAACAGCCAAGAATGAGCCATCTTCTTGTGTACACCTTCGTCAGGGGGGTGTCCGATTCGATGTTACACTGTTTTTGTCCAATGGTCACTATCACTGAGTTCTTACTAGTCAAGGGAGCATTCACGGCTCCTATTTCGGAGTCAAATGCCATTTCGAAACTGGCTTCCGAATCAAAGAGTTTCTAGAATATCTGCAGCTTCGGATTTCAGAAGACACCCATAGTACCTAAAACGCCCGGTATATTGTGCGATACGCGAAGAACGTGTTGCAGACCAATGTCAAATGACTGATTACATCGATATTTCTGACTAGATTGAATTGGTAGCGTAAGGATGACACGATGTGTCGGAGATGACAGATTTGGATTTCGTCGATTGTCTGAGATCTGCTCCTAAAATTGGGTTGCTTTTAAGAGGAATGCCAGCGGTAAGGGACTCGTACTTGCAAGACGTATGTTCAGTTTCTCCCCTCTACTTTTGTGGTCTAAACGAGAACGGCATGCTTCCGAACTTAGGGGAGGGGGGGGGGGGGGGGGGGGCACTTTGCTTTCAGTGGACATAGGAACTGTCTCTCTGAAAATGTCAGTCATTCCCAACTGTTGGTATTACTTTTAGCAAGCGGCACTTGCAAATTTTGTAAAGAGCCCGATAATTTTTTTGAGCTTCTCTTTAGGGAGAAGCCCCTTGTAGCGCCAGATACAGAATCATAGCTCGTGCCCTGGCGATGAATTGTCATGTCCTGTTCGTAACGGCCGACTGTTTCGGCTGGAAGAACTCATAACGTCTAAAGTGAATAGAAAAAAAATAGCTATAAAGTTGATAAAAAGTCCCTGGCAATCCAGTTAACCAATTATTTACCAAATATTGACACAAAAGTGAACCTCGATGATTTTCTACAAATTTTTCCGGCAAGCTCGAAGGTTTAGATACCTACAAAACGAATACTTTGATCCCGGTGAAGAGATTCGATGGGATCTAGCGTTGGGTCTTCAGCTTTGAAGGCTGATTAGCAGTTGAGAGCCATATACTAACTACTGGCTGCTAACTGGAGGTTCAACATCTGGACAAAGTTTACCGGGCGAACAAAATCATCTCCCAAAACACCTCCAACACGGTTTAAGCACTAGCTAATCGTAATATAATGAATACACGAATCCACACATCCATGATAAATGTAAATCACATTTAGCAGATAAGCAGGAACATAAACAATTGGTTAACTGGGTAGTCCTGGACATTATCTTTGATGATGTTTTTTTTCGGTCAATGTTAGTGGGGCACAGTAATTTTTTTATCGTCAAAAGACAAGTTATCACCCTTTGAGGTGTCACATTTTTCTGTCGATCTGTTATATTTTCAAATCACTGCGCTACTCGGTTTTCACTCTGCAATTTCAACGTGGAGTTCGAATTAGTCGGTCAACCTTGATGGAACTAATAATTTTGCATTGTCAGAGCACGAGCTAGATTTCTGTAAAGTATGACTTTATTCCACCGAGCCGTTCCCCAGCTAACGGGCTTATTCATTTCGGGCGGACCGATAGACGATAATAACTTTCGTCTTTTTCGTTTTCTCAAGGCGGAAAGTTTATAAATGATCGAAGCTGCTGAAAAATCTCGGGCCATCTTGTTGACCCATTTTCAACCAATTACATGTGTATTAAAGTGACCAGTCGTGAATTTTTCAATTTTTTTTGGTAAGCCAGAAGGTCTAGACATAAAATGAATACTTGAATCCTGGAGAATACATTCGGTGGGGTTCAGGGTTGTGCGGTTCGAATTCTACTGAGTCTTGTGATCTTCGAGTTAAGTATTCTGCTTTTTGAGTTGATTAGCAGTTAAGAGACTAACTGACAACTGTTGGTTTAAGTGCTGGATGAAATTTATTGGATGAAGAAAATGATCTACCAAAACACCTAAAATTCAGTATAGGTACCTACTAATACCATCTAATGGTCATAAATACACGAATCTACATATCCATGGCAAATATAAGTCAAATACATTGAAAAATGAGCAAGAACATAAATAACACAGCCTCACAACAGAGAAGGTTCTGATCCTGAAACTATCTACTATGGTATTCTTGTGTATTTTTTTTTTCTTCGGCGTTGAATCCGAATCTGATGATGGAAAAAGTTGTATACTACCAAATTCTAGAGCTACCGCCAACAACAAGCCTGAAAATGCAGTGAAACCATCCCGTAGTCAGCACATTAGGAATCAATAAATGGTGAAAAAAGTGGGGAGGGACAATGTTTTAGCAATTATTCAGCAATGACCCCCCTGAAAAGTGACTGGAAAACTAGACTTGTACAAGCATATTGAGTAGCTATGAATCTGGAGTAATTCCCAGGTCACTTCGCAAATTGTATTCGAATTTATATGCTTTATACTTGTAAAGGTGTATTGTTCTCTCCGTTATAAGGCTATAATTGTTTAGTTGCTATTCAGTAAGGTGAATGCCGATTATGGAAAATGTTCCCTCCGCATGTTCCCCACAATTCATTCACATTCATTCATTGAATGCTGTTTTGTGGGTTGTTTTACCCAATTTTCATTGTCGGATTCAGATTCAGCGTCGAAAAATGTGTAAGAATATTCTAGTGAAAGTCTAGGATCAGAACCTTCCTTTTGTGGGGTTCTGTAATTTGATCAACTGGCTTGCTCTGGAATTATCCTGAAAGTTCGCAGACATGAACATACGAATGATATTGTCCGAACAATAACGTGCCCAAAACAATATTTTCAATCATTCAATTTGATTACAGAAGATTGGTATTCTTCTCTACGTTCTCAGTTTGAAATTCGAGTCTCGACGATAGTCGTACTCGAGGAAAAGACATCGACTGGGCGATATGTCGTTGTTCTTCGATTATCGATAATCGATATATCACAGGCAGCTGAATTTTGACGCCAGTGCCGGTGGAATTGATCAAAACAAACAACAACTGAACAACCGTTCTCTTGAGATTCGTTCTTCTGGTTAATAGAAGAACAAGTTAATAAAATATCGCAGGATGAGCCGAAGAAAGAAGGCAAAGGTTCGTCTAATAAACATTACTACATAACAGACTTTCCACGCTTCTACGAATACATTGATATCCTCAAAGTTTTCATTTTCCGTTCTCCAACCTCCTGTCATATAAAAATGTCATTCAAATACATATCAAATTATCAATAGAATCATTCAACCATCATTCGCATTAGTAACTACTAACCGTTTGCCCAAAGAATATCAACCTGATATCAGGAAAACGTACTGTCTACCTTCGCGAACGGTCGAGATATTTGAGGTTATGTTAGGTTATGTTTGGTTAAATATCAATTTTTCGCTGAAACGCTCGTCAAGAGTGACACTTTATCGCCTAAAGAAATGGATTGTTATGTATATAACCAAGTCCAGAGATCATTGAGGCATCAAACCATATTTATTTATCAATTTTCACTATTTTCTGATCTGTTATCTTACGCTCGCTCTCTTCTTCGACTTCTTGTCGTATTTATCTTTTTATTTTTACATGTTATTTTTGTGTTCATTATCATGTTACTATTGAATACTTGCATGTAATTTCATGAACCAATGAAAGAGTGCATTTATTCTTTAATTTATTTATCCCAAACCTTCTCTGATATTTTTTTATTCGTCTGTAATCGATAAATTCGAAGTTTATGATTTCTTTACCGTGGAAAATCGGCAGGTTGAATACAGGGAGATGGGGGAAAAATATAACCAGATAGACGATGAAAATGCTTCTGATACTTCGGACAAATCTAAAACCGGAATGGGCACTCCGGAAAAAAAAGTCTTACCAGAACCGAAAAAGGAGGCGACTGAGGCCTCGACGGCACCGAAAGTCGAGGCCAAGGAAGAGGAGGATCAGGACAGCGATCACGAAGATCCGCATGGTAAATATAAAGCTGATTCTACGCATATTTCATTCATTCTTTATTCTTCATATTGTTTAAGAATCATTTGATTTTATCTATTTAATTACTCAATGAACTAAGGCGACATTTAATCATCAAGGTAAAAAATTTAGCCTCGATCAAACATAAACAATGCATCTGAGGCTTTCATTGAATTCAACATTTGACTAGACTTAAATTTTTTAAGAAGTAGGTTGATGAGGTTGAAATTCGTAACGTTAATGCAACAAAATTTCATGACTTGAACAGTTTAAAAACATGAAAATACATTGCATAATTTTCCAAAGGGAGTAAAACGCACTTACCTCTATTACTTGCTAACTCTAACAACATTTGAGGGATAAAGTAGTAAATTTTATCCAAGAATCCTGTTACATTAACGTCACGAACTTCAATTTCATGTTGACTGACCAGAACCATTCTTAGAAATGATATTTTTGCACACATTGGTACTGTTTCCAAATTTCATACTTTATTTTCAATCATTCACCCAAATTACACATGTACAATTATTTCAGTCAAAGAATTATTGACTGGGCTGGAAGGTGCTGCTTTTCAAAGTCGACTGCCATTTGAAAAACTGACGTCCATTGAGGCAGCTTGTTTCTCCGACGTTTCTGGAGGCCCACCGCAGACTCAGAAAGTTTTTCTTCATATTAGAAACAGATTGGTAACTGGAATTTATAAACCACTTTATACAAAAATGTTTAACAGTTTCGTAGTGTAGTTTCATGTTCGAAAAAAGCCCAACAGACATTATAACAAACACCAACAGCGAAGCATAATAATTTTGTTAATAATGTTTCAGCTACAATTATGGCTTGAAAACCCAAAGCAGCAGCTTATCATCGAAAATGCTTTGCCCGCTGTCGAAGCGCCGTACAACAGCGATCCAATTCTTGTTCGCAGAGTACATGCATTCCTTGAACGCCATGGTTTTATCAATTTCGGTGTGTTCAAACGACTCAAGGTAAATCTAACTTCTCAATTTCTACTAATTCCTCACAATACCTGCGTCGAATAAAGTTGAACCAATATTCAAGAATACCTTTCTTCAGCTTCTCCCACATGAATGATTGTCTCATTATTACAGCCTTTACCAGTTAAGAAATTGGGAAAAGTGATAGTAATCGGAGCTGGAATCGCTGGATTAGCTGCAGCGCAGCAGATGCAGCAGTTTGGACTGGAAGTCATCGTCCTCGAGGCCAGAGTATGTTGAATACCTCCTAAAAAATTGGTTGCAGCTATTCATCCATGCACATAAAAGTTTAATTTGCAGTATCTTATGAGTCACGAGAAACCGTGTAAATTCTTAGGCCATTCGCGAGATTTATTTTATTTGTGTTTGATGTAGGATCGTGTGGGAGGACGCATTGCAACTTTTAGAAAATCATCCTACATAGCTGATCTCGGTGCAATGGTGGTGACTGGGCTTGGAGGAAACCCTGTCACTACTCTCAGCAAACAAATCAACATGGAATTACATAAGATTCGACAAAAATGCCCGTTGTACGAAAGCGATGGGCAAACTGTAAGTTGGTATTGTTATTTGCAGATTTATTCAATGCATTGCTGTATACGGCTTTTATCAAACTTTTTTTCACCACCTGCAAGATTTCTAGAGGTTTTGGAGAAATTTTTATTTCACCGTTTCAACCATTTCAACAGTTCATTTTTTGTTTCACCGACAGTGAACGAAAATTCGACTTGAAAGTAAATTATTTTCTGAACATAATGTGCATTCGCGGCATTCGCGATTTCAAAAGCAACTGCTCACTAACATTTGTGATCAGGCTTATGCAATGCTTTATTTTAATTTCTAGATGCATGTTTTTACCTGAATATTAGATCAACTAATTGTCTTTAAAATCCTGTTACTCGATTATTTTTTCGTTAAGTTTCAAATAGTTCCTTAATGGAAAGTGTTCGTCAACCCTGTTTGAATTTTGAAAATCTCAATCAAAAGTGACTTCACATCACAAACTAGATACTTTTATTTGTCGGCAGCAGTCTTTTAACGTCAAAAGTAGTTTAAGGAATCAAAAAATACATCAGGATTTTACGTAGATGATTTGATTGGGTAGGAGCACAAAAATCATCGATTTTTCGACACATGTCAAGATAATAATCCTGTTCAACAAACCGCTAGTTGAACAAGCAATGGCATAATATCCGAAGATAATTAGTCTAAGTTTGGAGGATCATTACAGTTCTAATTCCTATTTTCGTCTCATATAATTCGTTCATAAATTTTGAGGCTCATGGATACCAAGTGATTTGTATTTCCTGAGTTGATTCAGACCCAATTTCATGACCTAAGAACCAGAATTTAGAATCAATTCTCCAATCGATCCCCATTGTTGTATTTTATCGAGGAATATTGCAATGTTGTAATTAACCACAGGTTCCGAAGGACAAAGACGAAATGGTTGAACGAGAATTCAACCGACTACTAGAAGCGACTTCTTACTTGTCGCATCAACTAGACTTCAATTACGTCGGCGGTGCAGCCACGGCAGTAAACCAACAAGGCCAAGGAGTTTCTACCAGGCCTGTATCACTTGGACAAGCCCTGGAGTGGGTGATCCGTCTCCAAGAACAAGGAGTTAAACAACGTCAAGTTGCACATTTGCGCTCTGTTCTTTCTCTCCAGGGTCGATTAGTCACCAATCAACACAAGGTGAACTTGAGACAAGAGTCGATCAAATTTTCATCTAAAAGTCTGGAAAATTTCATGAAAAATTGAACAGAAAATTTTCAGCATTCTTGGGTCTTTGCAGCAGAAGTGATAGTCAATATCCCGTTACTAGTGCCATAAGGTCGTAGTTTTTTTAGTGTCAAAATCTTGTTCACGCATTCTAAAATCTTGTCGGCATATCCGCAAAAAAATGTCTTTGGCGTTTACGATCTTATGGCATTAGTAACGGGATATGATTGCTATTTTTGCTCCGAATATCCAATGATTCTTGACAATTAACTTATGGATGAGGAACTTAAAAACACGTTTCAAGAATATCTTGATTTTCAGATGATCGGAATTAAAGAACGTCTAGCTGTGTTGAATAAACAATACAAAGAAATGGTGGAGAGTAAATCACAGTCACGGGATATTACTCAAGAATTTGTTCTTCGCTCCAAAATGCGCGATCTCAATAACGCCTGTAAGGTACGTGCTAGAGTTACAATCAGATATTTGCGTCCAATTTTATTTTTCACTTTATAATTTTAAGATGTTCAGCTTTTGAGTCTAATTCCATAGAGTATCCAGTATGTATTTCAGTTGATCAAGATTTCGATTGTGTTCACAGGAATGGGATCAACTTGCAGAACAGCAAAAAGAGATCGAAGCTAAACTGCAGGAACTGGAGGCTGCGCCTCCCAGGTAATTACGATACTTACAATTTAACTATTTTGAATCAGGACTGTGAAAATTGTAACTGAAATGTGAGTTCGTTTCATTACAAATAAGTTTGATCAATTTTTACAAATGTGATATTTATTTAAATTGGTTATCAAAATACAGAAGTAATTGATGGTTTAGTTTAGCCGTTAGAATTACCTAATTGTCAATTTTCATCGAAACTCTTTGTATTTATGATCTACTTTGGTTACAAGATTGTTCGAATTTGTTTACAGCAAAGCCTTACTTATTTATTTACAGTGACGTGTATTTATCATCAAAAGATCGCCAGATATTAGACTGGCATTTCGCCAATCTTGAATTTGCCAACGCTACATCCCTCTCCAATCTCAGCCTGAAGCACTGGGACCAAGATGACGACTTCGAGTTCACAGGAAGTCATCTAACAGGTGAGTGCTTAGTTTCCTAAGGGGTTCATTTCAGGTTATCAGCAATCAGACCGTTTTTCATGTTTCCATTTGCCCAACTACTTTCGCAAATACGTACAGAAAAATCCACACGAAGCTGGAATTTTTTTTGTTATTAAGGATGAAGGATGAAGGATGAACTAAGATTTGTTAAACCGTAATTTTTGTACATGCCATGACAAAAATTATTCTATCTTTGTTTTATTGGAATTTGAAATTTGGTGCAATTTACTAAATTCTCTAACTTTGGTTTAAATCGTTGGGAATAGACAGATTCTTTTTTATCTCGACTCTCGGTGCTACTGAATGTGGAAAGGTTGGTAATCTGTTTCAGTTCAAGCATTGTTCATTAATTACATTTTGAAAAATCGAATGATCTATTTTTTGAAACTGCGTTTCTTTCGAGCTTATTTCACCGTATACGAAAAAGTGTTAATCACGCTGAGGTGAGACGCAATATGGTGTGAAGTACCATAGAGTGTATAACAATCGGTATAAAATAATGATGTGTGATAGTATTCGTGGTTTATTATAGATACTTGGTAATTGAAACCGTTCGATATTGTACGAGAAACCTTCGTTCTTAAAGTGGTAAACCGCAAATCAGCCTTTAAGTTTTATTCAGTGGATTCTATTTCAAAGCTGTTGCGCAGCAGTGAAATCTCGCACTAGATAATACCGATTATTTCATATTTCCCAGTATTCGTAAATTCGGAAACTCGATAGCTGCGGTAGAAAAATGATTTGACAATTCCACCGCAACCAGACACACAAGTACCGTATATTTTGTCGTAATTATTGCAAGGTAATCATATCATTATACACAATTTAGTATTTTTCGTAAGGCCACGTGGTTATGACTTTGTTATCTTTTGAATTACGACAGTATACAGGGTGACCCCGAATTTATAACGACTTTTTTCACACTCAGCCAATCATTGGCCAAATTGGGTGAAGTTCCCTGAACCATTTTTTTTTGTTCAAGAAAATTTGTTCATTTGAGTCTTGACCAAGAAGTTGTCTTAAATTTTTCTACTTTTTTTCTTCGTATTTTTCGTTAATTTTACGGATCATGTTTCGTATTGTTCTTTAATTCCATAGAATCCTTATAATGACGTTGAAATTTTTTTCTTTCTGTATCAAAGAAATTTCGCACCGAAAGTTTTTTGGCTGGCAGAGATATAGAAATTACAAAAATTGAAAAAAAAAAAAATAAATCAAAAGGTTCAACATTATTGCGAGGGAATGTTTTCTCGCGAATATTAAAACAAATCGTGATCCCAGAAAATATATCAAAAGAATTCTCGCGGCTGGTTTTGACGATGGTTAGAACAGGCAATAGATCAAAAAAAAAAAAGAAAAGATTTTGGTTTTGATTCGGTTTTCGAATATACTTCGAGCATAATCGTTGTCGAATGAATTCAGAATTCATGAATTTATCTACGCCTATATTGTTCGAAAGTTGCATAACTTGAATAGCCTGAAATTTTCGCAAAAATGAATCCTGGAAATCCTGGAAATGTTCTATGAATTGGAAACACGAATTCTACAAAGATCCGAAGGTAAATCTCCGTAGATAAGCGTGAAATATGGCGATTTCGCGTGATATCATAAACTAGGTACATATTCTATTTCCGACTGTTTGATTTTGGGAAACTCGCGATGTCAATGTGTGTGTGTGTGTGTGCATATTAATGTATGTGGGGAATTCCAGCCCAACCTGGACAGCTTTTGACCCTCACCCCTCTCGATTTTTTTCATTTTTTTTTCTGATATTCGGTAGACTGAAAGGAGTGCTTGTGATTTATTTCAAATTTTTATCTCAATTCGTTTTCGATTTGCATATTTTTGAAAATTCGCAATTCCCGATGATCGTCAAACGTTTAAACGCCTGTATCTCTGAATCTATCAGTCGGATTACAAAATGTGAGCATATGAAATTCATAGGAAAGAAGTGTACTTTTCGAAAAAAATATTTCTGGATAATTGTGCCTCGTCCTTCATAGTGAAATCTTCGTTTAAACATGAAAAATTGATTTTTCTCAAAGTATGACATAATTCAAAATTTTCAAAAAATTCTCAAAAATACTTCGAGAAAAGACAAAAATTTTGAGCTATGGCTGATCGTGGGCCTCGACTGCTTTCTATTTTTAACAGAATTTTAATCGAAATTTTAATCAAATTAATTAAAATTCTATTGAAAATTGAAAAACAAATTAAATCAAATCAATCAAAATTCTGTTGAAAATTGATTTCTCAATTTTTTCTCAATTTCCAACAGAATTTTGATTAAATTTTAAATTGAATCAATTAAAATTCTATAAAAAAATTTGAGAAAAAATTCAAAATAATCGATTAAAATTCTGTTAAAAATAGAAAGCAGCCGAGGCCCACGATCAGCCATAGCTCAAAATTTTTGTCTTTTCTCGAAGTATTTTTGAGAATTTTTTGAAAATTTTGAATTATGTCATACTTTGGGAAAAATCGATTTTTCATGTTTAAACGAAGATTTCACTATGAAGGACGAGGCGCAATTATCCAGAAATATTTTTTTCAAAAAGTACACTTCTTTCCGATGAATTCCATATGTTCACATTTTGTAATCCGACTGATAGATTCAGAGATACAGGCGTTTAAACGTTTGACGATCATCGGGAATTGCGAATTTTCGAAAATATGTAAATCGAAAACGAATTGAGATAAAAATTTGAAATAAATCACAAGCACTCCTTTCAGTCGACCGAATATCAGAAAAAAAAATGAAAAAAATCGAGAGGGGTGAGGGTCAAAAGCTGTCCAGGTTGGGCTGGAATTCCCCATGTATATTCGTATATCGCGAACGACAAGTGGTACACACGTAGATTGTTCGAGTTGTGTACTTAGCAACGTATGCCACGAGCCCCGGGGTAACTAGTAGGGCAAGATAGAAGCCGGGCGTGTATACGTCGGGTAAATGAAACTTTTGGATTTAGGTGACAATCTCGGTAAACTAAGCTAAACTAAGCTAAACTGAACTAAACTGAAACTAGTCCAAGTGGTGCAGAGTTGCGACGTCATAGAGTAATGCTGAACTATAAGCGCACGTTGTAAGCGCGTTACGAGGATGCCTGGATGTTCCTGATGGTTCTCCTGGTTCATGGTCCGTGGCTCTTGATTCCTTAGAGTTCGGCCAGTTTCTAGGAGAAACTTCAAATCCGGGTCGGACGCTCTTTAATGGAATTTCTGTTTGCCCATGCGAATGAAATTGTTACCAGAAGTGGTACCCCTTATCGCCTGCAGATACCTTCGTCCAAGTATTAGCCCTGCAGAAACCAAGAAAATATCTTTCCTTTTTCGTCACTGATTTTCGTACAGATTGTACGAATTAGAAGAATATCCATATTGTTTCAACAAATCGTGAAAACCGTGCGTTTATACTTTTCCACGTAGGATAAGTGTACCAGTTACTGACCGTGTCCCAATGATTGACCTTTTTTAATGATTCCTTTTATCCGTGAGCTCTCAAATCATAAAAGAAAAATCAATTTGTATTCTCCGAGTCTGTAGCAACTGATTTGTATACCAGACAAATTCAGAATTCTTATCATAGATTCAATATCGAAGAAAATATAAGGATCAATAATTGGTACACTTACCTTAGGTCACTTCATTCCAGTTTTTCCTCCCTGATCTCTTTTTCGACTTGCGGTTTTTTGAAAACAAAAAAGAAAAGCAAAATACAATTATTGTAATCAGCCCGCTAATGAATAGTTGAGTTTTCATCAGATCATGACGTTTTCTGAATGACCCAATTTTGAAATACCTCGATGCAGTAGTGTTGCATTGTTCGAACTTGTTTTTTTTTTTTTAATTTTTATTTTTTATTATCAAAATCTTCATTATTTTATTCTCAGCTCGAAATGAGTTTGAAAACGGAAAGTTCAAAGCCTGACTTATGGTCAGCCCGAACCCGCTTGTTTCATAATAAATTCATTTTGAGGTATAATGAATTTCTGAAAATTTGATTTTCGATCAATCGTGATATTCATCATCGAATTTTCAAAGATTCGTATCCCTAAATCTGTTAGTTCTTGCGGAGAAATTAATACAACAATTTCATGTAAAACTGGGTAGCTTATTCGAAAATGAATCAGTTTTTTTTTATTATTGATAATGAAATGGTACAAGTTTTTCCTCTATTACTTATTTTTTTTTTTTATCGACGCATCTTCATTGCACGAAAGACTATCGGCTCTGCTCTTTATAACACCGTTATCGTACCTACCACCGCAGTAGATATTTCCAGAGCCTCCGTAATTCCTCGTTAGGGTATTAATCCTCAAAAGAAGCTCTTACGTTTCATCGTCTAATAGATTAGCGACTTTTCGTCTTATTATATTAATCCTACTATAGGGAGGAAATAATTACGTCGCGACTTCTTTTTCCCTTATTTCTGCGTGCTTTGGTATCATGGGTGCACACCTACAATCCATCTAAATAAGGAATGCAAGAAAAATGTGGATTCTCTTAGAAAAGTGAAGGTGCACGAATCACACGTGGTGGAATCTCGTATATATATATATATATATATATATATATAATCATACGAAGAAAATTCTACCGTCCTCTCAGCTTCGTTTTGTCCGGTTGTCCGTAGTCGGTGAGTCGGTTGGTTCGAGTCGGACTGGCCGCCCGCCGGCTAACAAGCAGCCTTATTACAGCTTCTGCTCCCTTATGCATTAGCGAATTCACGGTAAAAACTGGTAAAAACTACCACCGTCAGAGACCATACGATGCCTTCTCCTTATTTCACAAGGATATTTATACCGGTTAAAATAATAACTCTTACTGCTGCTTTATGCATCTCTGTATACATACATACTATGTAGAAGTCGTATTGCCTTGTCATACATATACTATACCAAATATGATGATCATTTTTTTACATTTAATTTATCATGACGAATAAAGTAATGTTCGATGCCCCAGCTGCCTAAAATTAATTTTGCAAAATGTAAATCGCGATGTGAGAAAATAATTCGTGAACAATTCTACCAACAGTAGTATTATATAGCTATTTGTAAAAATCCTTGGCTATATATGCGATTAGATGGAAAAATATTAAAGAAATTTTTACGTACATTTGCATTTCTGCACAAACACCCACGTGTGTGTGAGCAATTTCTATAAAGCCTTGTTGTTTTGTAGGAGATTTTTTTTAGTCCGCGGTTTTTTTCTTTTTTTCTTATAATTTTCCGTCTGGTTTTTACTATCCACAGATATATATATGTATAGGTGGGTACATGCTCGCCGGCTAGTCGCTGGTTTTTAGGATTGAGGTAGATGAAAAACCCGATGAAATACTTCGTTACTTCGTAAACGAGATTTTTATAATAACCGTCGACGTCTCTAGGTAGGTAGGTACTGAGTTTCGCTCTGTGTCTTGTTACGAAATTGCGTTCGTAATAATTATTGCTTTCATTAGCCCCGTTGGAAATGTAATAAGGAGAGTTATTCTGCCTTACGTAATACCCGGTCAATTGCAGCGCTTCGGTATTTAATGAAACCGTATACAGCATTCCACTACGGAAAAAGTTGGTCGGGTACGAAGATGAAATAATCACATAGAAACTGGCTTCGCAATACTGCGACTCTTGTTGACTACGAATTAAACACGCATCATAACTTCTGATTTTATTCTCAATTTTCATTCTTCGAATTTTTTTGTCTTTTCTCCCAATGGTAAACACTTACATTTTACATATTTCAAACTTCTCTAGTATCACAGGAAGATAAAAGTGGCTTGGTGTTTTTTTCGAGTAAAACAAATCACACGTTGATGATGTAAAAAAAATTGATCTTTTCACAAATTGATGAGACAGCGAAATTTTGGGACAAATGATATTTTTCATTTGTGATATCCTAGAAAAAAATCTGATCACATCTTCGTTCCTATAATCAAATTTATTCGATTCAATATGCATATATGTGGTAGCCGTGAATTTTCACGAAAATTGTCGTTGATTTTATATCTTTATTGCCTAACCATTTGAAATTTCCTACTCCACACATCCTACTCCTGACACACATAATAGGCTCGACAGAATAATTGGGCTAGGGGCAGAATTGCATTGTGAACTCTGCAGAACCGGTTTCATTGTAGGGAATATATAGGCCTTTCGATCGTAGTTGTCACCGTATGTAGGTATATCGGCTTTGTACATAGACAGGAAAGGTTCGGTTCCTATTACATTTGTGGCCACCCTTTAATTTAGTCTATTACGGGGTACGTCGCCGTCACTGGGTACATATATAGCTTTGTCACATCTCTCGTACCCGGCTGGATTCAATTTGATAGAATCAAATGACAACACAAGCCTTTCGTTGATCCTATTGAACAAGATAATTGCCGCAGGTTACGTTAAAGGTCGATATTCATTCCGCCTTCTGCTCGTCTGGTTTACACTGAATTCAACCCGAAGTCCACACTGTACAGGCTATTATTATTCTGAACGATTGAACTATCCCGATTGCATGTGTGTGTTACTCATTACACCTTGGCTAATAATTATTTCTCAGTCAAGATTTTATTGTAGAATTTGACTATTTGTCTTCTGCCGTATTCGAAGATTTTTTTTCGCTTGGAGCAGAATGTCGGATTATTTTTCCTCTGTGGTTGATGGAGCTTCAGAAAAAATTGTACAGAGAATGGAGCAAGATGCGATTCTGAGAAAATGTTGCATACATCTAGGGCAAAGTCGGGAAAATTGCAGCGTTCAAGTTTCCTCATTATTCTGAAAGAATATTTTCCGACTCCTAAAGATTATAGAAACAGTGTATCATCGCCACTTGAAATGCTTTCGACATTCCTATTTTCCTAATTCTCAAAATCTATGGGTAAAATCTCTTTCGAAAAATGGGGACAATTCAATCTGAACAGTCCAATTGGTTGGTCTCATTTTCCCGACTCTGCCCTAAATAATCTTTGGAAGTATTTCACTCCAAAATAGACCCTCTTCAGATCTCTGAAAAAGATACCTTCGAAAGTTTCATATCTGAATAGTATGACCCATGGATGTCATTTTAAACAATTGAAAAATGCATTAGTTAAAAGCATTAGGAAAAGCGTATTTTTTCGCGTTCTCATCTTCCAGATTATTTTTCACCACCTTATTATTCGATTTCATGTCTAAAGGCGGGACCATCCATATTATGCCGCGTTCAATGAATGACCCACAATTTTTCGAGTCATTCCGAACGAATTGTGTGCACAATAGCCACTGCAGAACGATTAGGGCTATTCTGATCCCATGAAACTTTCGTAAAACGATTGGAAGGTGTGGCCAGGAAGGGTTGGGACTTATTAACGTTATACTCTCGTGATATTGAATCCAAAATCAATAATTCGGGTTTTTTTTTCTAACCTCGTGGGAAAAAAAAAAAATGAATCCCAAATATCTTGTAGAGTAAGATGCTGAAGGGACAGAGTCATCAAGTATGCTATGCGTGTGTTCAGAATACTATTGATAAACCGGCATCAAGCTATACCAATACTTATTGGAATACAACGCACAGCTTGGTCATTGTGCATCCATTGTTGCCCGTTACAGGCATTACCATGCCATTGTACTCGCCACAACAATACAGCTGGTAGTTACCAGCTGATAGAGGAACGAGCTCTGCTGCTACTATCGAGTTTCTACACCTAGATTGCCAACTTAATTGAGTCTTAATCGACTGCTTTCTACAGTCTGGAAACCTACTGTATAAGATGTATCGCAAAATCCATTCACAGGCAGTTCTCGAGACTATGCAACGTTTTGTCTCGTCAATGTGTATGCATGGGTACAAATTGCCTGATTACACTGACGATGGTTTATAACGTCGATAGAAGTGAAGGACCATGTTTGAAACTGGTATGTGGGAAAAATTGGTTATTTTTGATGAAAAGTACCCGAGGCCTGTAGTAACAACGAAATTATAATGGAAGTACCGTTACTGTTCGAGCAGCAAATAGTAGCTGATGGTAACCAGTGAGCGCAGTAGCTGGTAAAATAAGTAGTAGCAGCTTCCGTTCTCGTGTAGTTTTCCTCGTCAACCGATTCGCCGCTGTGTCTAGAAAATGTTAGGGCCCATTAGCGGCGTAGTAAATTTGGAAAAAATGGTCGTTTCTCTCTTTGGCGGTACGATATGTATATCGATATAATACTAGGTGGTGGCGTGGTTTGGATAAACTTACGAAATCGGATACCGAACCGTAGGTTGTTGGGTTAGCTAATGCCTCCTCACGGACCGTCCCTAATCGAATCGTCGATTTTATTCAAAGAGAACGATAAATAAAAAGAAATTCGTTGGAACGGATTGAAGTACGTGACCAATGGCTGCATAAGCCCTCGACCTACCCGACGGTTTTATGATTTATTCGCGTTATTCACGGTCGAATAAATTACTCGAAATAAGGCAATGGCGAAGATGAAGATAGATTCGTCAAAACTGGTTCGTTGAATCATATAAATCCTTATATAGGTATAGAAATCCGATCATCTTGGAAGTTATATTGTTGAGCGCAGCATGGATCCAACGTTTATTAGGATGTCTTTGTTGAACGTGGACTCGAGTGCTCAGGACCTTCGGGAACCTTTCTCGGCTGCAGTATCTCACGCAGATCGGAATCGGCTTATCTATAAAACACATCTAATC
Organism: Ametastegia equiseti; assembly: GCA_963989295.1. Taxonomy (NCBI): domain Eukaryota; kingdom Metazoa; phylum Arthropoda; class Insecta; order Hymenoptera; family Tenthredinidae; genus Ametastegia; species Ametastegia equiseti. Next base: position 11,685,849 of record OZ022389.1, on the reverse strand, counting down.
TCGTCCACCCGCAAAACCTTCGTCGGCTTGCTCGATAAATATGTTGCTAAACACGCATGCCCGAGCCCCGCGGTGTCTTCTGTGTCTTTCCGTGTCTTGTGTCTTGTGTCTTGTGTCTTGTGTCTTTTGCGGTATCTACCAGCCAAGAGCTATAATACCTACTGTATCGTCGTACACGCGGGAGCGTAACGCTTTGGTGCTTTCCTTAGTACGTATGTACATACTTCCCCAGCTCTCGCGTACCTCGAGTTAATTAAGCCCCACCGGTTGTCCGGGAACGCCGAACATAAACATACTTGGGCTCAGCTAGCCTCTGTAGCTTCTGCTGGCCAGTCGCGGCCCTCTTGTATGCATCTCTTCAAAGATAAAGGGCTCATTGCTGCATGGCTCTCCGCAGGGGTGGCTCACTCGCGGAAGGGATACCAGTTCATTTTTATGGCTTGAGCTTAATTGGGGTAATCATTTGTTGTTCGTACGCCTCAATTCGTATCAGTAATTCGAGTGGTATAATTCGAGTGCTTATCGTTTTAGAATTTTCGATAACGTTGATTGCTGTTTATGATTCTTTCATGCTCCTGTAGAGGGTGAAGTCTGTCCGAAATCCGTTAGGAAGCACCAGCTGCTAGCGAAATTTTTTCCTTCCGAATTGAATTTCCTTTCATCGAGAATTGAAAAAAAATTAATCGTATCTTATTGCAATCACACATTCGAAGAAAATTTTGGAGTAGTTCAGCTCTCAGGTAAGCTTCTCGCAAGGAAATAGTTTCCTCAATTCAGATATACCGGGCATCACGCAAGAAAAATCTGGAAGTCCTGGAAGTGTCAGGGAATTTTTCGCTCTTCCAGGAGAAATTAAAGGCGATATAAAACAAAAAAGAAAACCGCTTCCAATATAAAGAAACTGAATTTAAAGAACAAGTTTGTTCTATTTTTAACTCCGATTAATCCAGATACTCATCGACGAGTTACTCGTATTGCCTTATTAATTTGGATTTTAGTTGGGAAGAAGTCAGGGAATTTCTTTCACCTCTTTTAGTAGCCACTCGACATCTATGAGATCAAAGATTCAAGGTGGACTCTGTTGTTATATTCAGAAAGCAAAATTCTTTCGCAACTGTGTACTTGAAATTTGCGAACCTTCAACAATTTCCAAAATGCTTTGACTTCTTCATAAGATAAGTACTGAAAACGGATTGTGATTTTGTTTAGCTGTCAGATTCTTGAAACTTCAGCATTTGCTATTGACTGTGTTTTGAGAAATCGGAGGGTACGAATTTGGAAATTGGTCGATATTTCTGGAGTTTACCCTATATATATCTCGGAGGATTTTCTCGAGGGATACTAATTACCAGTCCCCCGAAGTCGGGGTATAAAAAAGTAACAAGTGGTTATTGTCGTTGACTTAAATGGTACTTCGTTTGCTCGACTGTCAGGAACGAAAGAGTCCAGAAATTAGAGGAGAATGGAAACCATTTGTCTCCGGAGGTAAGACAAGACAACTCTCCGCGATGTAGAGAGTTATTTAACGTTCTCTAGGCGGAATCAGGGTGAGTTTTATCGTGACAAAAACAGTTAACCGTGAATAAGGTGATCACGGTAACAAATTGCCCGGAAACACTGAACGATCTCGCACTTATTTCTCCTCAATTTCGTATCGATATCCCGGTCTCTTATATGCGCCAAAGTAATAGACATTTTTTTTTACCACTCTATCTTGTATTCTACATACCAATATTTTCCGGAAAAGAAAAAAAGAATCAGGACCTTGAAAGTTTTGTGAAAAAATTAATCATCGCGTAGCTCTGGGTTCCGGGCAGGTAACTGCACATCGAGACGATGAGATATAAAGAAACAGATTTAGAAGAAGAGCGCGGGCAAAAGTACGGCTCTTTGCGTATTATACAGGTTTTGAAACGTATAGGAGTGAGTTTCATCTTCAAACTTTTTATATACTCAACTCGGTATTCGTCTATCCTACTCCGTTTCATCCCAAAGGATCGTGAGGGCGAGAAGGATTACAGTTTTTAATTTTTCTTCTCCAGTTTTCATTACCCGCTTGGGAAACTGTCACTACTACTTATCCTCGGGGCAAATGCGAGCGTAACTCTTAACTCCATTAATCATCCAGCGATAAGAACTTTTATTTCAATCTCGCAAACACCCTCTTTTTCACTGTTCTGCAGCAGCCGCTACCACCGCAAAAGTTGTTACTCGACTATACCACTCGAGTTTCGTTTAATCGTAACAACCCTCTGGCGAATATCGCGTCCATTGTACTTTTCAAGCTATCGAAAGCTCATTATCAAGGTGAATATCGAAACCATTCTCTTTCGTCAGAAAATATATGTATAGCCCGACCTATGAGATTTATGATTTTTATTCATACCGAAATCGTATGGCGGCAATTCCATTTGGTTTTATCGTTATGTTCAATCTTAATGATCAGGTTCTAGATTCTCTTTTTTCTAATAAATTTACTTCTGTGTGAGAAGTTGCGATTTGAATAATGTATGAAGATCCTCATTCGCGGTGGTTTTATTAGTTAAATGTATATTTAAGATTATCCCTGTTTTCTCGATAGTCGTAGGTATAGCTATGGCTGTATAGCTACTGATCAGTTTAACCGCTGAATGAAAAATGGAGCATTAGAGACATTCGGAAAGGTCTAAACGTTATTGTGCAAGAAGAGTCGCGTGCGTGCGGCTATACTTACGTGAATCCTGTTAATGTATAGGTAATCTATACAAGTGTTTTAATCGACCTAAATTTTGTAAAATTGAAATGAAAAAAAAAAAGTATAAGGGCCAGATGAGCATTCCGGTGAAATGGAGTAAAAGATTGCCCGGATGAATCAACATTCGGGAAAGATAAACGCATCGATCGTTAGCCGTAAAAACGGGGTCCAGATAATATTATAGGTATAGTCAGTAATTACGCGTTCAGGGAGCTTCGATTTTTTGAAAGATGATCATGCGCTTTGTTTTTTCAACCTTATAGTCCCAGTAGTTAACAGTCCCTGTAGCTATTCAATCAGGAGTATAAAATGAGAAAAAATTCGAAAACGTATCGTGCTAAGCGTGAGCTGTAGTATTGCGTGCGTGACTTTTAAGCTGGTATATAACTAGATATCCTTGCACCACCTGACCTATACACGGCCGTTCAAATCCATTTAAATTCTTAAAAATTGAAATAAAAAAAGGGCGTTTCGATTATTTGAATGAAAAATAAAAGAACCCGGCCAATAAGCGTGATTTAACATTCAGGAAGACCAGAGGCTGCACAGACACGCGGCGTCGATCGTTAGCCGCGAAACAGGCAACAGATAGAATATGCCTACTTAGTAAGTCACGTTAATAGCTCTCACATAGACATTTAATTTATAGATTCCCGTCAACTCTCTGAACCTTTAATAGCTTCTAAATCCTTCTTCAGCATCTTTTCTCGGCTTACCAATGTTCTCCCTGCTCTTACCCAGACGGAGGTTGTGGATCCTAAACGGTGAAATTGACACCGGAAAAGAGCGTTAGAGTCTATTCAAACGACAAATTAAGCAGGGCATCGAATCTAAGGGGGTCCTTTTTTTTTTATTTCAGTCAATTTCCATTCATTTTGTTTTTTCATTACCTACATACTCGTATGCGGCTACTTGGGATCAGATCCATGGTACTGACATCCGGTTGGGAATCAAAATGAAATCGCCTCTTAGTCTCGCTTATCGATAGCATCGATCTCATGTGGAATGCAAACGACACTCTGCAAGTATTTGTCAGCGTGTGACTACGGCCTTCCGTCAGTCCGTTGGTCGTTGCTGAGGTAGGTAGTTTCTGTTCAAAATCATTGGAAGATTCGTGTGTTGATAAGAGTCGGCGGCTAATAAAACACGTCGCAATGGCATAGGTGTGGCAAAAACCGTTTGTTTTTGACACCAAATTACAAAATTATATGGAATTAATCGTATGGAAGTATCCTGCGCACCTAACTCGCGGTGGATCTTTCTTCTTATCCAACATTCATCAGAGACGGACATTTATTTTGGTAAGTTAAGATGTGCTCGCGGTAATTAATGATACCAGCATTTTCCAGGTAACGAATATATACGTCCACCTCATATGTATATATATAACCAACAAGATGTATTTAGTTGTTTAAATAGTTGCGCCGTGTCGTCGGTGACGTTTTTAATGTTTCATAATTCAAATGAATTCTTAAATGATTAGCGATACAGCTGGCGTCATTATATATATATACGCGTAGAATATCTATAGATATTCATACAAGAAACAGCGATCTTTCATATCATTTTGTTTCGCTGATCGTATTAGTCGTATTATATACGATTAATGATTTTATATAATACGCGCAATCTCCGCATAGACAAGTTTGTCAGGTTCGTTAAGACGAGGAGTGACGCGATTACAAGGAAATGTCTACGTTTACCCTCGACATTTACGTTACGTTTGCTAAGCTCCCTCGTTCGGGGAAACTAATTTTCCGAGTGGATCTAACGAGCGATTAAATAAAACAGCCAATCACTCGGATGGGATACTACTATCCGGGTTGTAACCTATACACAGAGCTACGAAATTGCAATATCTGTTTAGTTACTCTGCTCAATCAAGTGGCAATGAGATTAAAATGACAAGTTTGCGTTGTCGTCGATGGAATTGTGATTGATAATTTTTTTTTTTTCTTGTAAAAAATCGTGATCTGATAGTGGAATTCTGTACATATGATCCTCGGAATAGTTTCATTCTTTCACTAAAAGTGGAGAAATGTTTCTCGCTCCGATGTCGTTTAGTTGGCGGGTTTTATCGTGGGATATTATCAAGGCACTCCTCGATCCAGAATCCCGTCGGGTCTCATCCTTTGGGCTCCTCAATCTTTTAGGCAATTCCATCTTCTGTCTAAAGATGATTTCTCCCGCGTGAGCGTCTCTACCCTATAGTATTCTAACAAATCCACTTTATTCCCGCATATAAATCTTACCGCGTTGGAGTTCGCGTTTGCGTGTTGCTATTCTGCTATATTCGGGTAACTGACAACGGAAATGATAAACTCGCCACTTAATCAACCGGAAAAATAAGGTTTCAGGATTTTAGGGGGTGAGTATAGTCGGTGATATGCCCATTCCTACTAGTCGTCAGAATGAAGTAGGTCGCGTGTCAGAGTCGCGGGTTCGAGTTGAAAAATATCACCCATTTCCTGTTCCTATTTCGTCACTTATTTTTATGCCGACTAGCACTTCTCGTACAACTTGCAACACATTCACCGCGATGGAGTTTTTCTTGACGGTTCTGCACGACGTAGTACCATATGTACGTACCTATAGATGTATGTATATGTATGTTACATACAAAAGTATACATGTAATAAAAATACTCAACGCCCAAACGGTCCAGCAACCAACGTGCGAAGTAACAATGGGATCGTTACCGTACCTTGTACTTCCTGTTCTCTTGTAGCACGTGGGAGGAACTTACGAAGGAGCGGATCCCATAAAGTAAACAACCCTTAACTTTTCGCGTATTGAACGATACTATAAGTCGGGCGGCTAAAATTGAACTGAACCGAAAATAAACCAAGTAAAAATGGAATAAAAAATAAAAATGAAAGTATTCCGAGTATACGGGATTAAAAAACGTAAGTTGAAACAGGCGACACGTACCTCGGGTGACTTGACTAAAATTCTTTTATAAATCAACAGAGTGGGTACCTACACGGGTCCATCCAATCAGCGACACATCGAGCTACGGCCTACGCTCCGTGGAACAGAAGTCGTGCGCAACTTGAGACACAAACAATTAATTCCAGGCTTATCTGACCAGAAATACCGGTAGCTCGTATTTTACTCTTCCTATAATGCTTATATATCGCTCCTCAATTATCGAAAATTAATTGAATTTCACGGCTTTCAAATACGAGGAAATAATCTGCGCGGAGAGAAATTTTCGTCCTACTGCAGCGTTTGCATCTCCCATTGCTGTAAATACTGAAAAGACTGCAGCTGGTGAGGCTAAAACTAATTGCGATAGAAAAAAAATTGACGTTTACGGATAACTTATGATCAGGGTTGGTTGTAGAAAACGAGAGGATGGCAGAAAGGTAATCTAGGAATAGATGTATCCCGTGTATTTACACATCTATGAGAATCTAATGGACTTGTGTGTTTGTATACCTCCGCGTATAACACAACCAGGGACGAATTTTATCTCATATGGCTGAGACGTCCGTGGAACGGTACGCTCTGAGAGGAGTAATAAAGTGAAGAACACGATGGTGCTAATCAAAGCGGCCTGTGTTCCTTTCTTAATTAAATAATTAACACAAATCATATTAGCATTTTCTTCGTCCAACCACTCGTGTAGGTATTATACATATACCGCGGCTGATTGCGTCAGCAACATGCTATGTCAGCCAAATACGGCGTCACATGTTGCACGTGGCTATACGACGAGGCAGACGCCGATGAATACATATCGGTAATTTTCATTAGTCCTTACCCGCTATTTTTTTCTTTGATTTTTTTTTTCAATTTCTTTTTTCTTTGTTTTGTTGTTTTTTTTCTCCACAATTTATTAGGTGCCATTGCGATAGGAACAAGATCTATGGCAATTAATTTGCGTGTGTTAATTTTCTCATTAGTTAGATTCTTGTATAATTTCTATTAAGGTTACTTCACGAAAACGTGAATATGTATAGCTGAAGACTTCGTAAGTGACCCAGCGATGAAAGATCGTCGTGTCATCACCTCAGGCTTGAATATTAATCACCTGCTTCGAGTTTAGCTCTTGTTCAATGTTTATACCGGGCAGGTTTTCTTCTTCCTTTTTTTTTCCAAAGCAGAACTTTATAAATTGTAATTTCTACTCTGTTTTACCTCGCCCCTTGATAAAGCAGCTTGCCTAAACAAGTTGTATGATGAATAGGGAGAATAGTGGGTATTACAGTCAAACTTCATGCAGAATTTGAAATTTCCATTTTATTGATAACACTTCGACCGCATGGCCAGCCATTGTCAGATCTGTATAAAAATACAAAAATATTACAATCAAATTCGAAGTAGTGAACAGTTCATGCAGAAAAACGAAGCTAGAAGTAGGTAGGTACGTGTGACCACGTAGTGGAAAGATACACGGAGAGAATTTTATGGTAAAGATTCCCATACTTCGTCTAGCAATCTTGGGACATACTTGCAGTATGGCGATCTGTCCTATACTTATGCATACGGCTACTATAAATTTTAGTAGCCGTACGTATAATTATAGGACTGATTGCCAAAAGTATCGGACAGATCGCCGTACTGCAAGTATGTCCCAAGATTGCTATACGAAGTATCGGAATCTTTCCCATAAAATTTTCCCCGTGTAGGTTATGTTCTGTGTCAATTGAAAATGTATGATACAGAAAGAAAAATTGAGAAATATCTTATTGTCTGTAATATGGATTAGCCATAAAACGAGATGCGAGAGAAACTTTTCCCTGTTCCACAATCACTTAAATTAAAATTTCCGGTACTCGAGATGAAGATTCGTTATGATGATCATGAAAAACTAGAAATGTGAAAAATGATTCCTCGTCTTTTCGAGATTATGGTGCGTAATCAAATGATTATCTACCATCGATGGGTTATTCGTGAAACATTGTATAACTTACTCGAAACGAAAGATAGAGAAAATTTGCGATTAGGATATTCAGAAATTAGATCTACTCGCAGAAATGCCTACGCATTGTTTTTTTTTTTTTTTTTTTTATTATACCTCTTTGTATATGTATATTCAGACCTGTAGTAAAACGAAATAGCCCATATATACATATTTTATCAGGGAGATGATCCAATTTCTGGTTCGAAATGACTTGGGCTTGAATGCAGTCGTATATAAATCCATACGGATACATATTGATGTGCACATTCGGAGTTATATCTGGATATAATAGTGGTAAGATCCAGCAGCCAGGTACTTGTAAGACTGTCTTGTTGTCCGGTTGGCAAAGTCGCCCCTTTGCAGTGACGTGGGATCTCTCGTGGTTGAAAATTTCTTGACCTGATGCATTTGCATAGGAAGAACGAACAGCCTGAGCTGGCTGCCTTGCTGGCTGCGTTATACGGGGTAAAAGCCGGCAAGATGTGAAACACGCGATGGAAAAGATAACCCCGGTATAAAGCGGACGTTCGCTGTGGCTCGCCCGAGATATTCCTTGCTTTTGCAGCGTTAGCCTTAAGATGCACGGAGCTTGATCTTTGGCATGAGTAGGTATTTGGCCTGCGAGTCATAATCTCGAACTAACGGCGGTAGGTACACTTCAGAGAGAGACTATAAACCCTATATATACCTATACCTAGGCCCTTTTTCCTTTTTAGCACTCGCCCAGCCCTCTGCTCCTTTAATCCACGATCTCATTTTTTATCGTCCCTTGTATTCTCCGATCTCCATATCGCGTTGACGCTCCTCCATCGTTTCGACGGATCACATATACGCAAATGCGTCTCGTGACGGTGAAAGTGGCACTTGTGAATTCCCATGGGGCCCAAATACGAAGGTTTGACATGGTCTTGAATGACAACCTGATAGTAGCTGATGATAATAATAATAATAATAATAATAATAATCGTAACATCAGGTAATAACAATATTAATACTCATGTTACTACTACTCCCTGTGCATGTGTGACGAAGGGGGCGTCTTCGCCTGAAATTCCCGCCGTGTCTTCGAGTCACCGTAACTTCGGGATCCAAAACGAATAGAGATGTGGGCCGGATAACTCTACGGTATTTTGAGCTCATGTCACAACTATTACGTCGCAACTTATGTATATTATATATCCGTTACCATGGTTACCAAGATTCCCTGAATTACCCAGATTTCCCAATTTTCGTCGGAATTCCCCATAATTCCCCATTGTTTTCCCAATTTCCCACAATTCCCCTGATGCCCCGAATTCCGCATCTTTCCCCCAATTCCCCATTTTTCTCCTAATTCCCTATAACTTCCGGAATTCCCTAAGAATAACGAAGAAATTATCCAGAATTCCCTGCGCCACTGACACGGCAGCGGCGAGATATCATTATAATTTATAAAGATATACCCTGTGGTGAGACATTCCCTTTATGAATAGCCTTGCCGTATTTATCGGCAAACGCTCGTGTTTAAAAAAAAAAAAAAAAACCTTGGAAGTTGTTTTGAGCTCGAAGAGAACCGTTTAACTGGATAGAATTATGAATTAGTCGAAGAAGAAGAAGAAGTGAAATTAGTATTTGACCGAAGTAATAAGAAATTCATTAGAAAATACGCTTCAACTTCGAAATTACCTTGGTATGAAAGTCGGACCGGAGCACTTTTCCAGAAAGTTTTATGTAAATTGAATTCGAGTAAATTTAAATTGATCACACTTACTTGCTCAAAGGATCAGTTCCATTGCTGTATTGGGTTCTGGCCTTCCTCCAACGGCTGATGGAATTGGAGATGAACAGGTTTTATCTGTCGTTGTAATAAAATCGTAGTCATTAATCAGAAAGGTGTGCGACGTTGGCCGTAGAATATTATCTCTACGATACGCTGGCGGAGGTGGTACCTTTCTTTCCTATGGATTATACCAGATGGTATCTACAAGTAACCATTCGGCTTTCGTATCTTATATACCTGCTGCAGAATTCGCCTCCGTTGAAGAAAAATCGTTAGAATTCTTCTTGATTCTTACCTCGCGTGACAAAGATGGTACCTTCAGGTAGGTCTTGTCTTTTTCCCTGCAACATCGTTACCTTCAGCTCCGACTTACGCAAAGGTCCTGATCTAACTTAGCAGCGCGAGTCATTCTCTGACAGAGTTTACCAGCGATCTGTGATGCATATTCTTCAAACCGATGCGAACTTTCCAATATTTGCTATAGATCGATGGGTGGTGGCTAATGCAAGATGAATATGCATCGGGTAGCATCAAGGGTAGGTTTACAGCTGATAAGTAAGAGAAGGGCGAAATAATCCCGTGTAGAAATTGACTCGAAGATCGGAAATAGTTCAGGTTAAAATAGTTTAAGTTAAATAGTTAGCATTCCTACTGGTTAGCATTCCAGTAGAAATAGGGCTAGCGTGAGGTTTCTGGCCAGGCCCCGGCCGGGCGCTGGTCGGGTTTTCCAATCTTCGAGTCAATTTCTACACGGGATGCTCGTCATATTAGCTGCAGATATTGGCGTGTAATCTGGGCAATTATGAGAGTTTGTAATATTACTCAAACCTCTGCTACTAGGCAAACACCTAAGGGCTGTTTTCTGCTTTTCGGAAAAGGTATACCCAAAATAGGTAGTACGTATCTAGAACCTCCGTCCTTGCCGGAGGATCTTTCCCCAATCACCTTTTGCTCCGTATAGAATTCTTGCACAGAATTAACCCAGGGATTCTGTTCGCCCGACTCCTCTTGCCTTCATACCGTTCGCGTTAATCTCGGCCAAGGATTAACATTTCGAGCGTTTCGCGTAATTATCAAAGCAGTAGTTTTTAGCAATCGTTTCCATGCTAATTTCATTCAAGATAATAACAGGGATCAACAGGGGTGGTTGGCTTTCGTTGGTTACTTTGGCCGCCTGGTCCACCTTTCGTTATACTGCAGCGAGGGTTAGATCCCTGCTTGATAACCTAGCGTCTCTCGCGCTGTGTATTCGCGGTGTTATTTCATTCTCCATACAACTTGCCAATCATCCAGTTATCTTCAAAAAAACACCCGGCTGCTCGAGCGCGACATCGTACGTCTCGTGCAGGTTATATTTCATACGTGGAGATGCGTTTCTTGGCGAACTGTTAACCCGGCAGAAACACCACCTCGGATCTTCAACACTGGAATGCTATTATCGTGATTTCAAGCTCGGAATCACCGAGTACGTAGATTAACTGGCCGGTATAAAACCTCGTGGATTTTTGTGCAACATTGCAGAGGAAATAAAAACAATCTGAGGTGGATGGAACGGAGACAGAAAACGCTTTCCGAGGATTAGTCAGATACTAATTGACAGCTGAAGCTGAGCCTTTCGAGAATACCAACAGATATTTTTTCAATCTTTGCATCTCTGAACGAACCTCCTTCGCAACATCGAGGCACACGTATACGTATGCTGAAACTAATTTCACTTTCTATACCATTCTTCGATCGACGTTACGATATCCCTGCTGCTACTAGAAAATCGCGTCACTTACGCTAGACTACCTTTTGCACGAAGTTGCACATCAGCAAACTCATTGTGAGAATCCGAGGCACATATTTATATTCTTCGTTTCTTCGTATGAAATTTCAGGCTAACTGTCAGTTCAATTCATCAAGTAGCTGTTATTCTAATGATGGTCTCTTTTCTCAACAGTCGAAGACAAAAATATCAAAAATTCAAACAACCGTTGATCTAAATCATTCAATTTTGGTTGTAACAAATGAATTGATTTTTGACACATCAGGCTGCCAACAATTCGCTATTAGTAGCTGACCTGTACCCTCATAATTTTTGTTTCGTTGATTTTGCAATCATTGCTTGTAATTAGCCGATTGTCAAACTGACGTATGGAGGATCTAGGCGACCTGGTAGCCTCCGAACGATGTTTTTTTCTGACGGTTGAGATCGTTAGAGATTGTCTATCGAAATGTGTATCGCTGACAGGGCACGGTCGAGGGAAGCAAATAATTAAAATTCAATGGGAAATATTTTCCAAACGATGCGGCTGTTCCGTTGTGTTCTCCGATTGTTATCGACCAGCACAGTGGCCGGCCGGGGATCGGCCGAGAGGGTGCGTTGATGGTAGATAAATTACGTGAAAATGCTTGATTCATGGCAACCAGGGTCGAACCGTGGTTGCGCCGGCGGGCTCTTGAGAACTTTGAAGAAAGGAATCTCTCCGTGAATGCTGCGGTTAGCTTAGATCCTTGGACACCCATAAAATTAATTAAACCCCCATTATACGTTAACAACGCACGGGGCATTCCTCAAATAGTCGTATCTGGAGAGTCCTCTCGTGACTGATTGATGGCGCCTACGGACCAACTGCAGCACAGAGACGCTGACAACTCCTTGAAGCAGACAAGTTCCAACAACCTGCATACTTTGGCTGCAAATTCCTCTATTTCATGAGATCATTGGATTAGTTATGCGGAATCAGTTCGCTTCTCATTGTCAGTCTCACTGGAACTCCCACCTGTCGTTACCACGCGTCCTATAGAAACTGCACATAATTCATGAGACATTAATATTGATGAACTTTGCATCCTTTCATACTCCACGCGGAATGAAAACCATCAATAAAATGGTAATGATCATTTACTATTTTAACAAATCGCAACATTTTCTATGTATGTAGGTTGAATTTTGATCAAGACCTAAACCTTGACCTGGACTCTCACTTGGCTCTTCTGGCAGTAGCTGACGGATTCTGGACTCGTATACAATTTTTGTGAATGTCAAGGCTTTCAACTAATTAAAAATGCAGCGTTGTTGCTCGTGAGTTCAGACGTCGACCTGGGGTAGCACGGCACTGACCCTGCATACTGTGAGTGGTGTAATTCGTGTACAGTATTTGTGTATATGTCTTTATGTATATGCCGGGACATGCGCTCGCGTACCTGCTGAGCTCTGGCACTTCCAAAGTTACGGAGAGAACGGAGTAGGTACGTCGTCTGCTCGGTGCCTCGAGAAGATGCTGTAGATAACCCGTGAATTATTCTCGCTTTCTGGATCCCTATTTTCTGGCATCTTCTCCCGATCCCCTATAGCTGTTTCGTTCTATCAAATTTATTGGAAATCAATAGCTCAAGATTTCTTGTATAGATATCGGTATACCCTCGCGTTCAAACGAAGAAATAGAAACATAGAAGAACAAAACAGGAAGAAGAGAGAGAGAGAGAGAGAGAGAGAAAAAAAAAAATAGAAATAAAATCAAAGCCAAGTTCAGCGATGGGTCAGTCTTGCAATAACGTTGATCTCTCATCGGCAAGGCTTAGAGTTGGGTTGATTTATCCTTCAGCGGTCCTCGACTTGTTCGTAGTTATCTCTTTCCTCGGGTCAGGCACGCCCGAATGGAGTCGTGGATTCAATTAAGTTCGTCATGCATTGCTAGTGGTTGGAAGAATATGTTCGCTTAAACCTGGTCGAGTACCTATGCAGATGTGGGTAGGTATGCACCCATGCATTGGTGCATATGCATTGACACACATATGTGCACAGTGGCCTCTTGTATTTACAAATACATATACGGTGTTGTCACGACTCGAGCCAGCCGGCCTATTATGACGGCAATTAAGCCTTGCCTTGACCATGAATACAGTTAACCCAAGATCGCAATTGTGTCATCTAGGTTGATAATTATACCCTTCGAATCGAAGGATGAGCCTATTTCTCATTGTTTTATGTTTTATGGCTCCGGAACGGCGAGACTCTCCAGTCGCTTAGCTTGGAGAAGCTCACCCTTGCAAGGTGGTCGCCGATAATTGCCGTTAATTAAGCATCGACAGCTCGTATTTTTTTAGTGCTGTAGTAGCGCGAGACGTTTATAAAGTTTGGTGTGCTGCAGGTGCTGGCGGGGATGAGCTTGGCCGGTGCTTATATTGCATGTATAAAGTTACAGTGGCTTGCCTGCCACGATGTTTTTCAGTGTCTTATCATTAAAACATAAGGGTGTGTCAAAACCTGTGTTTAAACGATAAATCAGAAAATTGTTCTTATGGTTCGAAACACGTGCACGTCAGTGTGTAACTAACGTCAGGTATACCTAGTTAGCGCTCTTGCTGTTACCTACTTGATAAAATCGTTGAGCCCCCAGCCCTGGTGATACTTATAGATTTCATTTGCTATTTGACGCCAGAAATTCAGCTACGTTTTATTACTTTTGCTTTTTTCACACGAGTGATTAACTAATTGGACAAATACGGGAATTCGTACGAAACTTTTTAATTACTCGAGTGCAAGAAAAAAAGAATTTATGTATATTTACATTTACAGTATCAACCTCGCCTCGATGAGCTTTTTATTTACTCGCGTTATTACTAGAATAAAATTTTTCAACCAACTTTACTCTCGTTAATTAGCTTGTTTTAAATTCAATTCCGGCTTGGCGCACGTTCTGTTGGTCATAATTTTTCACAACTATGCTACTATATGATATGAATAGTGCCACCGCACATTTCGCACTAAAAAATTCCAGTAAATTCTCTATGGTCAACGCATTATTGTGAGTTAAGCTACTACATCGATGAGATTATACATTTTCTATGTATTTACATTCCGATTTTTTTTTCCGAATGGATATCTAATTTTACATGAAATTTTTGAACGTAATTACAGATTGGTCAGCGATTTCTAAACATCCTTGATTCAATTTTCATTAACGCATAATTCTCGCGTGCTGTTGTCTATTAAAATAGCTGCCATGTTGTGCAACCATGTATAATGAAAATCATAGTTGAATCAATCAAGGGAACCTTGTGCATTTACGACAATATCATCACTCTTGTTAACGTTTCGTGAAATTATCGTGTAATTACAGAAAATTACTAATTGGTTACTGACGGATTGTTAATTGCTTAATACTTCTTCGATGGAAATGCTCACGCATTACGGTATTCTCTAAACCGCATGTTCGTAATTTTTCATCGGTTGAAAACTTTCATGAAATAATGAAACTCCATACTGCAGCCTTCCAGTCTGTACGTATAATTGAAGATGAAAGCACGTACATGGTTATTCTAGTTGGTTCGGCAGTTTGCTACAGAGCACTCGTTATACAGCCTTCCTAAAAAGCTGAGCTTACCGAGCTTGTAAAATGCGATTCCAGCGTTGTTCCAGCGTGAGTTGCCGCGTTTCTTATCAAAGCTGAAAAAGTGGGTTTGCTTGTACTCGTCTGCCGAGTCTTGGCCTCCTTCGGAAACGAAACATTGCTAAGAGACTTAACGAGCTTAAGCGGCCACGAAGCCAGCGAACGGTTGAACCAGAAACTTGCGGATGCGTAAGTTTGTTTTCTTTTTTATTCATTACGTCCAAAATGCTTAAGGCTGTAAACCTTTCATTTTTACGGAAACATCAGAGTCGTAATAACAAATCCTCTCCGCCACGTCTCATCATTCGTTTCTAATGCTGTTATTACGCTTTCTTTTAACAAAAAGAGCTTGATTAAGAGTTTCAAAGCAAGAAAAAAGAAAAAAATTAATTAAAAAAAAAAACACAATTTGAAATGAAATGATTATTAATGTACGAAGAAAGAACTCGTCAGACTGTAACGACCGTCGCGGATTTCAGGCGAATGTTTCGACGATACCGAGTTTGTTTCCTGCTCAAGAAGTTGAGAAAATGCAAAACTATTCTACCCTCGTCCACTTTGAAAAGGTGTCTGGGAGGTCGTTTCGTTTTCTGTGCTCGGTGCGTACGACAGCCACAATTGCCTCGGGGAATTTGTCTGGCAGTTTTTCTTTCACCTCTGGCTCGTTTGTCTCAACTAGCTAGCTCGGTTTTGATTACACTTCATATTGCTATACGTGACAGTAGTCAGATGGAAATTCATTCAATTATACGTTCAACTTCAGTGCAGCGCATTGCGCGATACTTAGGTACTCAATATTTCCAATTCATTCGCGATTTTTCTCTTCAAAAGAGCCGTAATGTTTTGCATGAGTTTTGGTCAGACTTATTTTATTCCACGAGATCTTCGTGCCCGAGAAATTGAAAAGCTTTTGACGTAATTGATTGCTTTTAGTTGGACAGCTTAACGACTCCACTGCACGCTAGTCAGATTGTCAACATTTCAACATGCTTCGAAGAGAAATCTGAGCAAAGAGAATAATGTATACTGCACTCTTCTATGTGCCCGAAAAAAAAAGGTAAAAATGTATTCTTGAAATTAAGTTTGACTCGAGTCGAGTCACGGTACCGCTGAGAAAGCAATGTTGACGTATAAATAGTGCTTCACGGAGGCACTGGTTTCATCCGTGGAATTGCATTTTGAATCGGAAATATAAAGAAACGGTATTTCTTTTCTCCTTCTCCATTAAACATTCATCATCGTTAGAAGCGAATTTTCCATGCAGCAATTTCTCAGTTTACGAATGCAAAAATAAACCAAAAAATATACTAATGAGGCACAGTGCTATTTGACGACAGATGAAAGTGATGTCTACAAGCGGCATTAACCGGTTCCGAAATGAATCACGCCGGCAAGTGTATATATCTTTGTTTTCTGAGTATTTAGTTGGTACGCGAGATGACATGGAAATAAGCAATGCAAATTGCTCTCCGCTCTTGCCGCAAGCCACCGCCTACCCATTACCTGGTTTACGCGTTAGTAGCCTGGTGAATACGGAGAAGAAGTCCTGGGGCGAAAGAAGACCGTGGCGTCGTCGGTCCTTCTTGTACTAATAAGACTCGTCTTATTCTCGAAATACTTTCATACTCAGGAAAAAATAAGGAACGAGGGATTTAAGTTGGAATGATATTATTCCCAGAGTTGCGTCAGCTGTGTACTGTATATACCTATCCACGTTATGCAGTCTGAGACTGATTGTGAGTAGCTAGGCCGCAGGAGGAGGGAAGGAAGGGAGGAAGGAAGGAAGCATTGTTATTACCAGCTAGTATAACAGACCCTCGGGTATAATCACGGTGTCTCGTTGGGTAACTCTGTAAAAAAAAGGGCAAGCAGATCCAAGAGATGCCAGGAGGATCCAGAAGGGATCAGGAGTTGAAGCCGCTCTTCGCTAACAAGAAGAGTGTCTCAAGGTTGTCATGGCCTACTGTCCCACATATTCCACCCTCGGAAAGAAGCTTACTTTTTCACGTTTCTCGGGAAACTAGACTCGGTGTATCTTACGAGCATGAAACGAGGTGTTCTTCCGCTTTCTTGGAAGTCCAAAGTTCATTGCCAAGGTTCACTTCAGTCTCATGCGAAAAGATCTGCTGCACAAATCCGGGCAGACCGGTCCATTTTCAACTTTCTCATAGAAGATACGTTCAATTTTTTAATCATTGAATATTCCGTCATCACTTATCTGCAAATGACTTAATTCGAAAATGGACTCTCATCATTCCCAGTATTAAACTTAATTCAATGTCTGATGGACCGTACCTACAACGATAAGTGTATAAATATCGGTGTATTTAATTTCTCGTTGAACTTGTTATCAGCTGCCTGGCTAAGAGAACTGTGTGGATAGAAAGCTGTAGGGCTTCGAATGGTTAACAAGATTGCCCTTGAGGGTGTGTTGTAGTCGCGGACAAGTTCCTTGTTCGGGTCTCGGTATCGCAACGAATGTGAATCTACGCGCGGGAGCCTGCAAGGTGTAACATTATTGAAGCATGGCATTATGTTAATCTCTTATTCAAAGCAGTTCTAGCCTCCACTCGGAGCTAAGGGCTCCATGAAATAACGCGTGCTGGCATCCCGACCAGTACCCGGCTTTGAAAATGCCTGCGAGAGAGCGGTCGTTGAAACAGATCATTGCCTTTGATATTTACAGCCTTTCATGCCTAGCCTGAGGACTGTCCGCCTCCTCGTGATCCTCTTCGCGTCCGTAGCTTCTCTCTACTTCCCATCTCTTCATCTTCGTGGTCCTTTTCCCCTGGTAGCTAGAGCCGTGTAGCTCGTGTCAGTGAGTCATCTTGACACGACAGATCCCGTCACGCACTGCCAGTAGGTATACCGACTTTTCGTCCCCGCGGGCCTTCCAGAGGGTCTTGCTCTGAGCTACCGGGTGATGGAAACGAACAGAAAATCTCATGATAACATAGTCTTTCATCTTTCAAGCTTAGTATTTTTATTCTCTAGATGAGCAGACAATTCAATATAACGTTGATCACTTGATAAATCAAATGAAACATCAATACCCCTGTATGATTGTCATAATATAGTAAGAGCATAATTTAGTACATCCGGATTGGTGTAAATAGATACGATGGCCTTTGACGTGGTGTTTCATCCTAGAATCATCCTGCTCTCACCATAGAGTATTGAGATTGGCAGGTAATGGCTTTACACTGTTCCCAATAGGTAGTATCGTAATTTTTCTATTCGGGATCACAGTCGAGGGATTATATGGGTCACGAGTTGTATTGAATTTGCGCTACAGAGCATCAGTTTAATCGAAGGAAAAGCCTTCGTCCTTGCGTGAAGATCCGGAATGCGAAGTTGGATAATGTTAATTGTCTGAAATGGCGCCAGCCGTGAAGTGGATCTCATGAGATTCGTCCCTTTGAGGTTCGCGATTTCGTTGATTGCAAAATTACCGTTCCCTATAGGAGCAAACTATTTTATTTGGAGTGTAAAATTCAAACGGTTCTTCATATGTATATTTCTGTCCAACTTGCGTTATATAGTTTCGCGTTGACACCTGATGTTGACAAATACTCGGTTCTTTATCAACTCGGATTTTATTCTGGAAATTAAATGCTGTGATCTATATAAGAGATGCGGTACCTCTTTTGTTGTACAAATTATTTACGATCACCCGTTGTGCGCTGGCCTGGTACCGTTCGGTATCTCTATGTAATGGTCCACAGCGTGACCGCGACAATTGTAATGTCTCGCGAGCCCACGCGGTTGTATCCATCACTCACGGTGTCGCGATGTCACTCGCGGTTCGCTCTATTCCACTCTCAATGTTACTTTGCTCGACCCGCCAACGACCCAAAAGAATCCCGCTGAGCATCCGCGTTATAGTTTCTGTCACCAAACTTCATCGGTACCAGTGAAGATTCGCATTTGTGGCTTAGTCTTGGTACCAACTCCCTATTTTGTCCTTAAGTCTTAAAGGGAGGATCCAATCGAAAGTTTAGAAAAAGCAGTTCTTTATTTTTCAAATGGCACAACACGTCAAATCAAAAGACGGATACTAAGAATCTCTGATTATCGTAGGATATGTCTTGAAACAAAGTTTCAATTCTCTGTGATGAAAGTTCATGTGCAAGGAACCTTTAGCAGAATCTCTCCTTCGTAGGGCTGCGAGAGATTCCCTGCAGCGCATGGACTTTCATTTCAGAGAATTGAAACTTTTGTTTTTTTTCCAAAACATATCCTACGATAATCTGAAATTTTCGGTATCCGTTTTTTGTTGGGACGTTTTCTGGCCATTCTAAAAATGAAAAACTGCCTTTGACCAAAATTTCAATGGTACCTCCCTCAATTGTTGCTACAGTCGTGAGTTCATCTGTTAGCTAGTTAGGTAATTGAACCAAAGTGTCTGCTGGTAGACATAAGGTACTCACCTACCTTACGCACCGGGTACGAGTCGTGAATTAATTATCATTTCAAGTTGATTGGCACCCTACGCGTAACGGAGCCAATAAGATTTGGAAACAAAGCCGCTTTTGTGTCAAGCAAACGTAAAGGGTACGCGAAGTCAATTAATGATATTAGCGAAGAGACGATGAACGAGAGGTTTCTTCAAAGGTCTGAAACTTGTGACGGATTCTGAAGTACCTACATAACGTACTTAAGTTACTTTACATGGCTGATAATAAGAGTGGCTAAAGCTTTTCAGACTGTCGTAACTAACGCGATTCCCCAACTTCATACATATACACACGTGTCAAATATCTCGCTGTAGAATTCCACCGCTTTTCCGGATTCCTGATATTTTACCAAGGACTGTAACCGGTAACCGCTGCCGTTGGTTTCGTCTTACCTTTTGATCTGTGACTTGATGAGGACGACATTGTTCAATTAGGTTTTCCAAATGATCAGGCGGAGTCCATTTGGCATTTGAGACGGTCGAGGGTTACTTGATGCCCTGCCTTGCGCCAGTTAGCTTCGGTATTCTCTAACCACGGGTATTTCGAGAGCGGAAAATTGCAGCCTGTTTTTTTCCTGGGCATCCGTATACGTCAGTCTGTTCGTATGTCGGGTCAGGGTCGTTGGCAGGCGAACAGGAGCGCGGCAAAGGGGCTGACTGTCGCGAATCACGATTCTTTGTGTGACCAGGAAGCAAGAGCGTCTTTTGTGGGTCGCTGGTCCTTCCTGGACGCTGTAGGTTTTTTTTTTTTTTTTCTTCATTTGTCGCATTTACGCGACGTGAGATGAGCTCGCAGATGGTCTGTCAGAATCGTTGCGAAAGTTAATAAATAATACCCGTCAGGACTTCAGCGTTGAAGATTTTTGGATATGATTTTCATTAATTATCCAACTGTCAAAAATGCCTGAGCCACAAGAAAACACGGCACGCAACGTCTGGCTGTTTCAACCCACAAAACTTGTAAACCGTATTACCATCACTATGCTTTTACATATCCGAAAAACTTACTGGACATGTTGATTCTTCCTTTGAATGTTGTGATGTTTTCTCACTCCTTTTTCCGCCTCGCCGCCAGATGGCGGTATCGTAACTTCGACTTTAGCCACGAACTTTGCTCATAATACCCCAATGTGGATTATATTTCTGTTGGATAGAGTGACTGACCACCATGCAAGTCATGGGTAACCTTCAAATCTCGATACCTACACACCACACGCTTAGGCATAGGCTGTAGTATGGGTGTAGTGTAATACAGACGTTAGACTATTTAAAGGAGTCATATTCCCTTGTATTCCATTTCATAGTTAATCATTTTGCATCTGGACACCTTACACCTATATGTCCGACCACCGGCGTGAGTTTTGAAGTAATGTTAGTGAAGGACGCAGAGTATATATTACCGGTGCTTGGATCGAGGTGCGAAAGTTTCATCATTCAACGTAGCCAAGGTCGCTCATATCACTTTAAGAGAGCTATTCAGTTGGAATTGTCATTACGAAGATGTCTCGGAAGCAACTGCTCACCAAAAACTTACCAAAAACCTCAATCCGAGTTTCTGACAGAGATACTCGTATACTTGTATACCATCTCGGTGCTGGGCGTGTGTTGCAACACACCTCCTAAAGGCACGAAAATTTTCAACGTGGGAACCGGGGATCGAAGTTAAAATATAGATTCCCCCAGCCAGGGGGAGTGAATAATATTTGTGTGATTAGATGGAAGTAATAAACCTGTTAGCGGTATATGTACCTACCTGTATTCATGGCCATATGAGCTTTGGTAGCTGTAGTATAATTTGAACGAAATGAACCCCCCGTCGTAAAGGACGTAGGGCCCTGAGAGGGAATTGGTCTGTAGGTCGCTCAAGCGGTCTCGTAGTACTACTCAACGGTGGTGCATAAAGGTTTATTGCCGAGATTTCTTTTTGCTTTGGAAACGAGCGGTTCAGTCTGTCGTGGAAGGATACGCGAAGTGACAATGCCGGTTGGAGTGGACGCGTGTGTCGCGACGAGCGGTATTATGGGCTTCCATAAGAGTCCCATATGAGAGTCCCACACTAGGGGAATCGGGCCCGTGGGTTTGAGCTCAGGTTGGGCCCCGGGCGACGTAATGTCACGCATTCCTGAATAGAAGACTCTTTTGTCCGCGTAATAGAGGACCTCGTCGTATGGTCTGCTCGCGACCTCCTCCCGACTACCTCCGGTTCATTCTCCGCTCCTCAATTGAAGAATGATTGACAAATTCGTTCGATTATTCTTGCTGTCGCGCTGAATGCTCCATTCCGGGTTACAATGGATTCGTCATGTTCCGCCCCGCCAATTGAAATGTTTTAACCGATCGTGTATAATTCACTTACCTGAAAGTTGGCCCATTCATTCATTCACTCACTTTCAGATGAGGAGCCTAAGCTCCTACGTCGCACGGGTCTACTTGCCATGGGGTTTTCTCGGGTGTGTCCTGTTCTCCGCCTTCTCTCCACGTCCTGACTCAGTTAACTTCTTGATAGCCCATCAGCCAGACAAATTACAGAGGCATATCATTTTTCATATCACCTGGCTTATTAAACTCTTCCTTCCAGCGACCTTTCTTCACTTTGTTTCTCTTACTCGTTCCTAGCATCATGAGCTTGCCATGAAGCCACTTTGTCTTACTTTTGTTCCTTATACTATATATGTATATCTATACTAATCCCAACGAGCTTCATACATGAATTTACCCACGTTTATCACATGCGATATCTGTTCCATCTTCGGTCAGAATATCAGAGCAAACATCGGCCGAGAGAAACAGGAAGAAGAATAAGACGTTAAAATGTGCACATCTTCAGATAAGTTTCTCATAGCGATGTATTCATACTTCCAGCTGCAAACGTACGAATGGCCGTGTATTTCAGGCACGATAATAAACCACTTTCAATGTGTTGGATATCTGCTCATGCCCAGTATGTTGTTCCAAGGCTCGTGGCCTCTTTGGTGTCTGCTATAATGTGAGAGTACCTACCTACCTACCTACCTACCTTATACCTACGGGACACTCGAATCTGTCCGCGATGAATGGTATTGTATCTTTCGAGTATTCATGACGTGTGGGAATTCCTGCCCACCGAGAAAGAACATTTAAACGAACGCCTTGCTTATGGAATTGTTGCCTTTATTTATCTGCCTACACCACCATCATCTCCGATCTCGGCTTGGGCACCGTTTCCAACGCTATTCTACTACCATGAAATTAGATGCCATTACCTTTCTTCTAACCCCACTTCCGCTCTACCTTAACCCACAACTGGACTCGGTGTACCTGACATATTCGTGACAGCTTTGACTGACCCACGATACACGCATCTGGTAAAAATGAACATACATCATTCTATTCGTACTCGCGTATAGTTTTGAATGTGTGTGTGTGTGTGTGTGTGAATAGATACCGTGGCTTATGTTACCGTAAAGATCGTAAAACTATTTGAAGACACTCACTCATGGCGTCGCAAATCTGTTACAACGTGTTGCAAACGTTCTTTCGAGCTTTGCGATTTTCTTGCCCAAGAATCCTTTTCGTGTTCGAATGCTGCAGGTAGTGCTGTAACCATAAACCACTGTGGCCCGGGTGACGTCATGACCGCCTGTAACGCGTGTCGTGGACAACCGACTGATTTAACATGGTGGATTCCAGCGAATGCCGTTCCTCGTTCACCAGGAATGTAATGGAACCCGGCAAACGTGTATAGTTATGTAGTAATGACTAAAGTAATGCAATTCGCGCCGGACCTGTTATACCCCATTATGTTTATAGCGTACGTTTGTCACACTTTGTCTCTCTCTTTCTGTTTCTCTCTCCCTTTCTCGTTCTATCTCTGCAATATACCCTTTTCATCCCGGGTCACAACGATCTATTTTGGTTCATCCAAAAAGCAGATAGGGGTTGGCCAACTCATCTTTGCCGCACCTGGACTGATTTTCTTATTTTTATTCGAGCTATTACACCCAGCTGTTAGTGGCTGGTAATACCCACAAATAGCACCTATTCATCATATTCATATATTCGTACAATACTATCTCTTCATATTTCGATGGGTTCCCTGGCACGAATGCCGAGTGAAATTTATAGATCTTATGAATAGATAAAAATACCTCGGATCAGTATGCAGAAGAACTCTCTTAACTATTCGCTGAGTTGAAATGCTAGACTCGTAAAAATTTCATTTTGCGTGTCGGAATTATTTGGTTCTTATCAAAGCAAATCATCTTGACAAGGTTGAAATATTTTTATTCATTCAACCTGAAGTATGGATATCAGATGATTTTTACTCACGTGTGTCTTTCCATAATCTGCAAATTTGTTCTAAAGATGTTCTCCACTTTATGTTTGTCATTGTCGATTTGATCAGTTAGTGGAAAGTTTGCAACTGCAGCAAAAGTTTCCTATCCCGAAAAGTATGAGCTGTCAAAGGAAGTCGGTAGGGTGAACTGATTCGACGGGACATGGAACTTTGTCTTGAAGAATTTATTGATTTTATCTTAGCGTTATTTTTCCCCACGCCGAGTTGTCAATTTCTTGATGTAGTGATCTCGCTTTCTTTGTAAACAAATTTGTACGAAACTACTTCACGTTACAAAATCAACTCTCATAAAATCTTCTGAAAAAGTGTACGACCAAAAGTTGGGTGCTCTTGTGGTGGTGGGCACGAGCACAACTCTCCACCAGCGAATGGATAAATGCTATTTCCGAAAATGCTCAGAATTGGAAAATGTATTGCATATTTCTTGTTATATAGGTCAAAAATGCCGTAGAGTCACGCTACTTTATTGGTCCAATCCCTGCAGTAGACTGGCTATTATAAATTACGTCCTCAATTGCGAAAATCGGAAAGATTCAAAAAGATCATTATTAGAGAAAAAACCGCGTCTCTACAATTGTTTGAAAAAGTTTTGCGGATGGTATAATCGAAGGTGTGGGACTGATATTGTTTATAATATTGAAATTTGTCTGCCTGATTACTTCATCTTGCTTAAAACCCCCCTCAAAAGCTTGGCGCAGCTCAATCGGCATCGTGCGTTACTTGCCTGTTCGAATAGTCCATCAAAGAAAATATCCCAAACGCATATATGAAGGGGGAACTGGAGTAGCGAACTTCTACTTTTCTAAGATAGACCATCAAGATATTATCTCGAGGCCTAGGAAGGTTTCGAAAGCCACTCTTTGAATTCATTATCTTACCTTTCAACTTGTAACCAGTGTCATGTGTTTAGGAAATTTTTACAGATGTTGTTGCCTACGAACAAAACGATGCCGGACGGTATCTCAGGCGCGTATCTTTGTCCCGGAAGTCTCCCTGAAATTGAAATGAAAGAAACGAAACCTCTGGGGCGTGAAGCTCGCAATTAAATTATTTCACCTCACTGTATCAGAAGCGTAGATTAGATACCTGGCGCGTTTTTCTACTAACCCCAAGCTCGCTCTGCTACGCCTTCTGACGAGTATCAATTTACGCAGTTCGCTTCCGGTTAGAACTCACGGAACGGCAGGACTTCCTTAACTATACCTAAACATCACGTTGCATATCGAAACTGCTTCGGGTATGTGCCCAACTTATAATCTCGTATATCGCTACTAAATTCTCTATACGTATAACATTATAGAGTGATTATTATTTATCTACTTAGGTATATCGCATTCTGTGGAATTTGTTTTTAATCGATGCTTCTTCCCTCTTTGAATAGATGGGGGCGGGATTTAAGTTCCGAACGGTCGAAATTTCAAATTTATTTTAGACCCGATTCTGAGTTTCTAGAAACGTTAGAGTTCAGAATTTGGAAATTCCGAACGGTTGAAATGCAGACTGCTCAAAGATCCGAAAGTTCAAATCTCAGTAAGTCCAAAAATCCGCAGATTTAAGGAAAGCTTATGCCAAAGCAGTCGAATAAACGACGCATGAGCGAATTTCCCGATTCGGAGTTTTGGATTTTCAGATCTTTAGCTTGCGGAATTTTTAACCTTCGGTGTTTTTCGAATTGGCTACGTAGACTTGAGGGAAATAATTTTACTAGAAACTTTGAGTTGGTATAATAAAAATTCGGAATTCTGACCTCTCGCGGCTTTTGAAATTTGGGATTTCAATCCCGTCCCAATGGATACGCTCCGATCTAGAAAATTTCCGACGACCTAATTTTTCATTTCTTTCGCACATTTTGATCCTCACGCGGTCAATGCACTACTGTGACGCATTGGTACGAATTACGCGTTAGAGTTACGAAAGGGAGTACCGAGCTCGTTTGGGATGCGGGTGACTTGGGATGAAAGGAAAGCGTGGCCGAGAGGTGTGGCGAGATGCCGCGCGTCACGCACTCCCGTACATCATCCGTGAATAAAAGAAACCCACTCTGCCATAAATACAGACGCCCTGACCCCTTCCCCTTTCCCCTTTACCTTTCCCCCGTGCCGTTTTCCAACGCTCGCCACCCGTCACCCGATCGTGCGGCGCTCCACATTAAATATTAATTATTTCGGAGTGCCGTGGAGATTTATGTCGCGCGGTGCAATGGCGACTAAAACAGTAAATTATAGAAACGCAAGGCCTGCCAGAGAGGAACAGTATTGCCGACGATTCGGAGAACGTCGCGCGTCGACGGAGAAAAACGTTACCTGTCTCTCCATGCGGCGTGAACCCGATGCGAGCGAGAAAGATGGTAGTAGAAACAGGAAGAGAGAGATACTGATCAAGTTCGTCACCGTCGAATCAGCCCATTTCTGGAACTCGAGTCTTTAAGTCATTCGTTGCACCGCGGTTGCCAATCATTGATTCCCCAGGCTCCCATCAGTAACCTTCACTCACCGCACTAGTACCTACTCTTCTTGTTTCAGAGTTGCTTCTAGAAAACTAGTAGTACTGCTTCGTTCCTGCAGCAGTGACATGAAAATTACTTCAGCTTCTGAAACAACTCAGTTCACTTCAAGTCTCTAGCTTCTAGCAGATACACGGATCTTGTTCTGGTCTGTAGTATCCGTAAAAAGAAGGTCTTGTGCTTACACCGCAAGGATTCTTGTACACTATGATCGAATCGCACATTTCAAATAGATCAAGGATCATAAGGATCAAAGATTCAATCAATGATTACGTGTGCGTGGATGTAATTCGCGGTTCAAAAACTTGCCTAAATATGTTTTAGATATCCGTACTTGTTCAGGTACGGCAGGTACACCTATACCTACTCCGATTTCGCTGGTTGGGATTCAGAAAGGACTCTTATAGGTATAGGGCGCGCCCCACCGAGAAAACCACTAAATTATAGAAATGAGGGTTATTCCCGCGCTGACTCGGCAGTAGCTGCCCTCAGAGCGAGAACGTGCACTCCAACTATACCCTACGCTATTCTACCTTTACCTCTATAACTTATTCGAGACCCGGTTCTCGTGCTGTTTCTCCTGCTGGTTATTTGGTTTTTATCTTTCTCACGGTAAACCTCGACGGGTTAGGTTCTTGTCGCGTTCGTATTTACTTGTATTTTCTCAAAATCTCTAAAGTAGCTGTATCGTTTTTGCATCTGTCATTTCAATTTCCATTATTTTTACAATCAAGAGAAAGCGCACGACTTTCCGTTCAGCCCCGTATTTGTTTGCCGAGGTATTTCTGCCACTAGGTATTCACCGGCCGTTTATTTAGAGCACAAGATTCTTACTCCTTCGCTTGAATGTTTTGCTCTCGTAGCAGTTTTTCTAAAGAATCTTCGTTATGCGGAAAGCGTCTTAAAAGTTGCGGCAAAACTAGGGAAATGCTAGATCGGCGCTTCTACTTTACTCTCAGTCTTCTTCCAGCTGCAGGAAGTCCAGAGAAATGGGATGTAATTTTGTCCCGGAGACCCACATGTTGCCTCTTGCGAACCAAGCTTCGGGGATCCTGTTAAATGATGAACCGCACGCGGTCCGGGATGTGGCGACTGGTTTTGCCGGAGAAGGGGTATCGAATTATTACAGATAGATGCTGATGGTGAGGGCTAAGTAGCCTAATTGCAAATTGAAAGCTGCTGCGCTTGTTCTCGGTGTTTCAAGTGCGCGTTATCTACTTAGCGCTCTTGCAGACAGTTTCTTGCCAGCCATAACCACGATGGAATATAATACATGAGGTACTTTTCTCGCTGACTACCGTTTCACATAATTTCATCTCGATTTTTCGCTTTAGCTGTCATTAGCTTTTTATCCCGTACCATTTGTCAAATTGGAATTGCTCGGCGGGGGCTACGCGTTTCAACCTTACTCGCAAAGAAGCTACATGGAAACTGGCTAAATCACTGTTTCGACGATTATTTTTATCCTCGTAATTATACTGGCCATTTCAAGTCGTTTGCCAAATAATTACCGTATATGCGAGATTAAAGTTTAATTGACACGGTAACAGATGCCCACGTTATGTCGACCGTCCGATTCCACCAGGCCCACTACACCCATTTAACTAAAACATTGCCCACAGTCGTTTTGCTTTATTCCCTGCGATGGCTCGCATACACTTAGAAAGTTCACCTAATTCATTCGTCCATTAACCGTGTCGCGAAAGGCTTCTTCAATCTCTTCTCTTCAATAGGAATTTGCGTTTCTTGGAACCCCCGATACGGGTATACAGTGCGGTATGTGATTTCGTGTTTTTGGTCTATAACTTGGTACTTGTTGTAGTCTAGTAGAATTCTGCTTGGCACAAATTACTGGAGCATACGATTCAGCTGATCAGCAGACGCCGCGGTTATGTATTTTTCTTCTGGAAAAATAGGTTGCACGGATTGCATACATGTAGGACCAAGTGAGGTACATGTACTTCGAACCTCGTTCAGATAAACTAGCTACATGCTAAAGCAGTAGACATAAGTTCCAGAGATTTTTTCTCATCATATTCAGCGAAGGTTAACAGTATTTTGATTCAACGGTTGGAAGGAATAGAAATTTCAAGACGCTTCAATTTATATAGCTTGTCTGTACACTTCTTTAGGAAGTCATCAACTATTTCCACTAGCCGTAAACCGTAATCAATCGAATCGATCCAACGAAGTTAGGTCCGATTGTCCGCGTGGGCGTTGGGCTGTAAAAATAGGAATTCTTGAGTTTGTTTTTACGGTGATCACGTATTATGCTACAAAGACGAAGTAATGGCGCGGTGGGATCGACAACCTCAGTTCGAGATGTTGCTCTTATAGTGGTATCGAGTTCGAGGTGGGGCAGGGTGCAGGGATTGCTGGCGGGCAAAAGATTTGGTATTTTGTCATCGGTTCAAGATCTTGAATCCGATCTTCAGAACTTACGGTGGAAACGATCGAGTGTAGAGGGTAAAACTTGGACTGAATAAAATGACACTGGTAATGGGCTGCGAAGTCAGAATTCCCAAGGCTCTTCGGAGGCACGTGAGTTAGATACAGATTTGTCAAGATCTGGACAACCGAGTTGGCGGACCGTAGCCGAAACGAAGTTGTGTCTTGACTTGCGAATCATCGAAGATTCCTCGTTCGTTTTTGGATCAACGTTTTCAAATCCCCAAGGATTTTTAAGAGTCACAACCCATTGTCACGCTACTTTAGTCGAGGCTTCACCCCATATTCCGTGAACGAATCAGTAACGGTGAAAAGTATTGTCTCGAACAATTCGAGCGCGCACGTTGAGGGTCGAGTAAAAAGTTCACTGGCCATGCCATCATGCCCTCCTTCGTTTTAAAATTTATTTTACTTTCCTGAACGCGTATCTATATACGCGTGAATGACCTGGCTTACGAATATCAGTCGAGGCTGAGATAACACGCGCGGCTTCTCCAATTGAATTTATTTTCTTCATTTTAGATTCTGCTTTCCAAACGCGGTTTATCCCTCTGCCTATGCATAATCTCTGCATGCTATGGAAACGAGGTGGTTGCCGATACCATTCAGTTTAATGTACGTTAATTGTAATTAATTAACGCTCCGGCACCACACGTTTGTCGTATAGCGTCTTTGATCATTCCGCCTTAGTTATCACAGACAATGGAGCAATCTTCGTACCGTTTGTGGATTAGCTAACTCTGGCTGGTTGGTAGGTACCTACCTAGTCGATGAAACGAAAGAAACGAATTAGCGGTTAATTACAGTAATTGAACGTAGTCTGAGGAGGAAAGATTGTTATGCAACCGTTGTCTTTCTGCTTATCCACCAGGGGGGCAGAGAGAGTCGGGGTCTTTGAATAATTGAATAATTGAAATGAACTCGAAAGTTCAACGTGAGAGATCGACCGGGCTACAGTTCTTCATAAAGTGGCTCGTATTACTCAGGAAATAGCGCCTAGAACCGCAGGCCTTTTTACAGCGGTGAGCATGAGTCGACCGACATCAATTAAGATTAAAAAACCAGTGTTTTTTCGCTTCTTCTTTATCTGTGGCTACTGAAACAGTGACTGCCTCAGTCACGGACTTTCTTTGAGGCTGGCTATCGAAGCAGGTGAGGCAAGGACGCATATCGGTAGCCATAGTCCGGAGTCCGAAGTTTTCTGTTCGTGGAATGCTTGCCTCTGATAAAAAGTATATCTACACTGCGATCGACCCGACCATTTCATTCCTTTGCCCTAGATCTTTCCCTTTGTATCCGTTTCTGGATTTAGTTTTGTCACCTAGTTCGTGAAGAAAAAACATCACCTTAGATTAGATCCACAATTCTCTTTCCTTTCTTTTGTCGAATCTGTATTTGCGAGAAAAATAGTAATTAACGAATTGTTCAAATCGATCAGGATTTTCAGTTGTAGACAGATACGTGCATTGGATCTCTCTCTGTCTGCAACTCTTCTTAGACCTTTGGCAATAACATATGCGAAGCTACTTGATAGACACGAGACAATTACGAACGCGCCTGGATTCGATCAGGAAATAGTCCTTTTTGTACCTCGGGCGTGAAATGGAGTTTCACGCCCCGAGTGGTGATTGTCTTGAAAACCGAGTTTTATGCACACGTGTGTTAAAAAGACTGGTTCCGACTGACTGGGTGGTTTGGAAATGTCTAGGAGTAATAATTACAGGTTAGACTCATTAGTCGGATATTATCATGAACGTAACTCTTGTTTATTTGTTATTTCAAGCCGTATGAGACTTGGGTGCGTAGTACGATCTACCCTGAACACGTCATCGAGTCGTTACAGGCCGTAGAGATATTAGAGACCACGCGAGTTACATTATACGCATTAGTAAAACGGTCCAGCTTTTTTTTTTGCTCTCTTTTTTTCCCCAACTAGTTCTTAATTGATATTTATTTAGTGTGCACGAGACTTAGCGTTACGCAAAAACCAAACAAGAATTTGGTAATGATTCAAAGGTTGCTACCTCCTTCATCGGTTCAACCCTATTCGTTAGTTCGAAAAAAATTCAGACAGTACTAGATTTTGTGGTTCGGACTACGACTCGTCCACGTGTCCCTGCAATTTGTATAACCATCGAAGTTTGATAGGCGTCTACCTGATATTTGAATTCGGTTGGATTTATCTAAACTGCTACTAAAACAAAAAATGTGTTTATCTTATCTTCGCTGTTTTCCTCAAAACTTGCTCGTAAAGGATAACGAAGACAAGACAAGGAATCATTAAGTCGGTCAAATGACACAGTGTCTCTTTTTAAGGGAATGTGAACGCTGTGTTTCTTTATCTGTTATATTTCCCATTTCTTGACTACTCCGCACCCTGGCCCGGCTTTGACCACTGCGACGATGAGAATCAGAGTCCGAAGGGGTGGCGTTTGAAGCTTCGCTTCAAAGTCATATGTGTGCAAGAGACAAAACGCGGTGCGCAATACGCGAGACGCAGAACGAACGATGGACAGATGCAGCTGCCTCAGACATAAGGCAGAAGGATAGGTATATGTATGTACATATAAAGGGGGGCATGCGGGCGAGGCTCACCAGAATACGTTACAAGCTGGTCAATAAAAACTTACAAAATACACTCCCTGAGTCTTGGACGCAGGCCGTCTCGGGCCTACGTCCATACTAGTCGAATGTTTTGCAATCGAGAAGCCACGTGAGAAGGAAGCAATGTAAGTACATCGGATACTTTCAATTTACGGAGAGTCAGTTTTTGCGAATTGAATCGCATGGATGGATTCTCATGTCTTATGTATTTCTGTACAGACGGATTTAATCTCATGAAAGTTGCTCAAAATTGGGTGACGCTCCTCGTCATAAAAGTAACCCGCCGTGTTCTTCTTTCGTGCCGGTGTCTTAGTGTCAAAAGAAACTTTTGCCTCTCTTCTTTTTTTTTTTTTTTTTCTCTTCTTTTTCTTCTTCTTGTTCGACTGCCACCGCGAGCAGCAATATAATATGTTTTATATAGTTTCTGATTGAATTTGTTGGGTCGGAAAGTTAAAAATTCGGGTTCAGAGGATTTACTCGGCGACGGCCATTCCCCCACGTTTGTCTTCTTCTCTCCCTCGTTCTCCCTTTCGTATCTTTTTCATCCTGTTCCCAGTTTCCCACCTCTACCTTATTTTCTATCATATCCTCAAACCCCTCCCTTGCACACACTCGGGGCTCAGCCGCGTTTGATCAAAAAGTTCCAACGACTTTTAAAATGCTGTTAGAGCGATTCATGCCGACCTTAACCCCGATCGTCGACGGGGTTCTCGCTATGATATTCCATGCAAACTCGATTCCATCCATTCACTGACCCACGTTACGTGCTCGTTAAGGCTCCCCGTTTCCTCGCTGAGTTTGTCCTGTCCCAGGATTCTTCTCAACCACTCGATACACCCGGTGCCCGCTACTTCGCATTCCCAACTGAAATTTTATTTCGGATGTTATTCCCGCTCTGCCTTTCGCTGCTATTTCGTTGCTCGTCGTTAGGCGAGCTTGTTTGCATTCGTTACCGGTCTACGTAGTCGTAACGTTCCTCTCGAATCCCGAAATAACAACTTATACGACCAAAAATATGCCTAATGCTCAGAGGTAGCAGAATTTACCCATCCGACACACTTGTCCGTCACTTGGCCTTTATTTCTCTCCATCGTACACGGCAAATATGTACGGGGAAGTTGTTTGTTCACCTGGTCATTAAGACTTTAATTAAAACAAGGTCGCTAAGTCTCCTACAGCTTCACCCGCGTACGGTCTTCCATGGTATTTCTTCTCTTTTCTCTCTCTGTTTTTTATTTTATTTTTATTTTTATTTTTCGCTTTATCGTCAAGCCCAAGACCGCACGAGCTAATTTTATGGGTGGCATACTTGTACCTGGTTGTAATGTCACTTTCGGTTTAATAATAATTAACAATATTCATTCCACTTTATCCATAATGCCAGCTCTGACTATACGTTGAGTTGCAACAGAAGATATCGATTGGTCCGCGGAATAACCAGCTATCTCAGAAGTTGCTTGAAAAAGCAGCTATCTCAATTTTTTTTTTCGAAAAAGCAGCTATCTCGCAAGCGACTCTGAAACCGCTCTGTAGCGCTATTGACTTGCTATGCAACTACAGAGTGGTTTCAGAGTCGCTTGCGGGAAAGACGGTTATTCGAGCAACTTTTGTGATAGCTACTCCTTCAAGCAAAATTTGAGATAGCTGCTTTTTCATGCAACTACTGAGATAGCTGGTTATTCCGTGGCGCCATCGATAAATGCCTGCAGATAGATTTGGAAATTTTGGAAGTATACATGATCACAGCTTGTTGTTAATTCCAATCAATGTTCTTTTTGTTCAACAATCAGTGCTGTATTCCTTGATTCAGATCTCGGCTAATCATGATTCAACGGGGATGGGTAAAAACCGTGTAGAATCAAATCGTGCCCTGTTCTTTGGAAACTCCTGAAAAGTAGTTATCACAACACTAGTGGCTAAAAAAAAGAGTGTTAAAGATTGGTGAAACTTGTGTATGGCAAGAAAGCTAATGGTCAGTTAAAGAGAAGGTAGGGGTATGTACGCGGGGGCTCTGCGATTCGGAAGCAATGCAATTAGCTGAGTGGTACGGTCGCAATAGGATGTAACGCGATTCTAAAAAGAGATTTTAATATTTCTCTCCATCCTACACATGGTTGCTACTTATTATACTCATGAGGTTGAATCGGAGGCCAATGTGCGTGGAAGTATCGCGCGCTGTCGTCGCAGGGATTGGGTTCAGCCATCGCCTTGTACACGGATCGTGTATCGCGCTGGTCCGTGCCAATTAAGCTCGGCCTTCCCGTTAATTATTACAATTTACCTCCCTATTATACACAGAGTCTCTTAATTGAATTTCCAAATAACTCTTGATTAATTCAACCCGGCCGCTCATGCTCATGCAAGTTGTTACTTTCATGCTACGACCTAACGACGTATGTATACACACACGTTGATGTCGGAGGACCCGAGTTAAGTACACTCGGCTGTTCGACACGTGTACATATGTACACACGTAGACACTTGTGCTCAACACTCGCTCGACTTATACCTTCAACTCTGTATGTACATACGCTCATTGGTAGATTCGCGAAACGCACGTGTTGTTTGTTGTCTCTCAGTCCTGCGAAAATGCTTCCGCTAATATCACGTGGCAACTTGGATGGGCCTCGCTTGAGGCCGGTCGAGTTGATCTAACCGTATAGGTATCGTCACGTATGGGTCAATTTTCATCAACGTCACCCTCACGATCGTTAGAGTTTGCCATGAACTGTGCTAGCGAGCCAAACGTTAATTCAATCATGTTCACATAATCCCAATCGAAGTGCACGAAAACTTGATATCGGATAATTCCTAGGGATGGACGTATATCTATTCCCATGATCTAATATTTACCTCTTATCCAACAAAATTTTCTATTATTAATCCACTTCTAACGTAGATGTATTCGATTTGTGTTTCAGGTAAGCCTCGAACGAAACCAACTTCTATACTGTTGCTTCTGTCGTGAGTAAATTTTTTTTACCATTTTCACGATCCGTGTACGTACATAGATTTTCTCATTTGTATTGAGAAAATATCACCGATAATGGAGCGGCTACTATTCTGAAGATGAAAATTTAGTGCTGTTCATTTTGAGTAGCCTCTTGAGGTCCTATAATTTATAAGGTGAATTTCTGAAAGAGTATCGAGTGGAGGTTTTTGAACTCAATTTGATGGCTATAGTGTACCTCGGGGCTGAAAAGATGTAAACTTTTGAAAGTAGATCTTAGACAACTTATGCTGGAATTTTTGACCTGGTATGGGTTATTGGCTCCGGGCTTCGGGCTGCGGGACGCCATCGACAGTGCCTCGTTTTAGTAGAAAGTAGTCTTCGATGTATTCTCGAGACTCTTAAATCCCCGGAGAGGTTCAAATTTTATTCATAAAATTTAATCGTCTTTAACCTGGGTCGACTCAGGTAACCTGTAGATAGTCTAAAACGTGATCAAATTGTTAATCGCCTTTTGTAATCATGGTCAGCACTCATATAAAGGTCAGAAACTATTTGATGTATATTTTGAACTCGATTTCAATTCAGATACCAAATTATAGTATCTTTGTATCTTTCATTGCAAGATGACGAAAGTCTTAGATCAAATGACCGTCAATTGCTAACCTTACAACGAAGGGTTTTCATAGAGATTGATCTCCTTGCGTGTGAGGATATTATACTCGTAGTTAAATGGCTCGCCACGCTCAGCATCATAAGCTATGAAATAACTGCAGCCACGCGTCTGATACCACCTGCCGGTTCAGAATGTTGTATGGTGTGTAATATAAATTATTTATTGGACCCGTTAATAACCGCTGTCTTCGACCAATCAACAACCTGAGAATGAATATCCATACTTCATTATCACCCTTACGCACAAGTGGTGAGATTGTAATTATCGCGGTGCGACTTGTGGAAGATGTGTGTGAAACGCGATAAGATAATATTCAAAATCGCAAGCAATTTGAAAATGTCTTAATTAAAGAAGAATAAATAGTCGGTTGACTTTGCTGCATCTATGCACCGCATTCCACTGCAGTTATAGACAAATTACACCATTAGTTGAACTTGCGAGTATAATATATATAACTCTTTGACAGATGAACTCCGGATCGCTTATTTGACATCCAGCGAAATGCAGTGAATTATATAAGTAATGAAAAGAAATAAATTCTCCTAAGACTTGGATCTGGATTATTGCAATCCGTCGGAAAAATGATGTGTCAAACTTTGCTGATCTAATTTCTTGGGAGAATTCAATTATGAATGAGAGTCAAGTCTCGCGAATCGAGTCCATTAATCGCCGGTGTTCACTTCTTCTGCATCGAACCGTGACAAGGCTAGGCGACGCTATTCATGAAATTTCTATGCGCGGGTGTCCGTGCAGGAAGCACAATTTTCTATGCTCGCTGATGCATGTATTCGTCTGTGAAACATCCCAGGACTCACTGTAACGACTGCCCTACAGTCTGGTGCTAACACATTTTCCGTCATCAGATCGTAATATATATTTCACGTGAGTGGGGGAATCCAATAACGATATCCACGTGGGTATACGATTTTCGAGCAAAACATGGAATACCTTTTACCCACTGACAATGAGATGTCAAAATAATCACAAGTAACGAGAGGAATGATATCATATTCGGTGATACCGTGTAGAAAATCATATACATGAAAAACGAACAGATCTATCGGCTGACCGCGTTGGGCCAGACCCGCGACTTTCCGCCTATATTCTTCGACCCCAAAAAGTAGTATTCTTTGAGTGACAGACTTGCGTTTTAGAAACACGAATCACGTCATTAACCGTCTTGAAATAATTTAGTGTTTCCGTAAATTTTTGTATCACCTAGAAATACCATTAGACTTGTTGAATATGAATTTCAATTCGTTTTGAAATAGGAAAAATGGTATTTCTGTCATCATTCAAACACAAGTCATCAAAATGAGTTCATTCACTCTCGGGATACTGTTGAACAAAAAGTTTGACAGACACATCTAAATAACCCTAGACGTTTATCCAAAATTGAAAATGATCCTCGACTTCCGACTTCAAAGACCAGTCAAAACGTAACCTCTCGTTCCTTTGGGATGATGATGTGATAACTTCCCTTTCCTGAAGCGGGGAGTTGAAAATGTGTTGAGCATGAAACGGACTAGAATTTGAAGCAAAGTAAAAGATTGAGCAAATGATCGCCAGTGAGGGTACTCTGTGTGCGCCATTTCCGACAAAACCCTACACTCCAACTTCCATCGAGCAGGTACTGACCCGTAGTTAAATATCTTCAAGCAGGTTGAATACACAGTCGTCCAATTACAAGACGATAATCAAGCTCGTTCAGCGCTGGAATACACACTGTGTATGTCTGGGCATATACTGGGAGCCACTTCGACGGGGGAAGCTCTTCTTCCGAGTGGCCGTGAACAATTTCTCCAAAGGAGATGAGAAACCATTGAATCCCGTAGCAGTTGTATGTGTATCTCTTCCTCCCTCTTTTTCAACGCTCTTATTCCCCTCGATTTCCGCCTCTCTCGGCTCATATTTGCCTCGCTCGCGCTTTATGTCCAATTACGCTCGTTTCTTTGGACCACTCGATGGTCCAAGAGTACACTCGACCCTCTAATAAGCATGAAATTTGACTACCATATTCTCAAACCCCCTCCTGCTCTATAGCTTATGAATATCTCTCGTACTCACACTGAGTAGCATTCGACATTCAACCGTAGCGGCAAGTTACAATCCAACTACTTTCATCTCAGTACGGCAAGGCTGCAAGAATTTCTTGTTCATTTTACCAATAATGGCACGTGCAAGGCATGAGTTGGGTACGTTGAACCATCAAGACATTGGATCGTTCAAAATGATTTATTTTCATGTACTTGAAGTTCCGAACGTTCGTTTGAACGACAATTTGGAAAAGCTAGTTTCTCCACGATTTTTCATCCACTCAAGAATATCTACAGATTTTTGATAGGTTGAAAATCGATGGTCTGTTATAAAGAGTTGAAAATTCACAAAGTTTGGGCGGTCAAATAACCGTGATATCAGATTTTCTTGCTACTTTCGTTCGGGACTTCAAGTACATTTACTCTCAAACAGAGTATTTTTCTGATCTCGGGAGTTGAGGAGGTGCAATGCAAAAAGATACAAGTCGAACCAAAACGAATTTTCACAATATGCAACAAACCGATGTAGATAGGAACAAAAAACGGTATCCAACTGGAAGTTTGATTTTTGTGGACATGTATCTTTTCGCATGACACTCCCTCAGTTA
Source organism: Ametastegia equiseti (assembly GCA_963989295.1). Lineage (NCBI taxonomy): Eukaryota > Metazoa > Arthropoda > Insecta > Hymenoptera > Tenthredinidae > Ametastegia > Ametastegia equiseti. Next base: position 11,648,452 of record OZ022389.1, on the reverse strand, counting down.
TCAAGAATACGATTTCCCAGAGCAGTTCAAATTCCAATATTTATACAATAACGATTCTTAGAACGTCCAGAATTCAGGTAATATTTCCCTGAAGAATAACCAAACTTGTACGTTTCAATTCACCTGATGGTACGACATACCCCACTCCAACTTGAGGTGATATGGTAGAGATCACTTCCAATTCAACCTAGCTCACATGAAAAACGTGAGTTTTACTGGAATCCTATCAGTTTTTTCTTACGGAGTGACATACTTGACTAGCCACTTTCTGTCAAAAAACTGAATTCATTCGCAGAAAGTGAATGCGAAGTGACAATAATTGGTAATAATGAAAATATGTTGGGAAACTTCGGTAAAATGGGACTGTTGCTGTTCTTGACCTTCAAGTGCGAGTTGACCGTTGCCAGGTGTAGGACACAGGGCTCAGATGCTAACCTCGCGTGACCCGTATATAGTACCTACCTCGTAGCAACGGTAGCTGGCCACCTGTAGATCTCAGTGGATTAGCCAGGTCAAGAAGCCTCGACGAAACTAGAGTCTAGATTCCTATGAAACTGGTCACGGTACAAGTCCAGGTCCGACTGGGTTCGGCTAACTTTGGTTAGGATAGTTCAAGTCTTACGTCCCTTGGTGGTCCTTCGTTCATCTTTCACGAGGCTTGCCCCGTTGACGAGATAAACTTACCAAGAAGACGGCTAGAGCAAAGAAGAGGAATACTGGAAGGTGGAGGCGATGAAAAAGGACGAAACCCAAAGCCGGCTGGAGGAGATGCGACCCTCTACCCGTTTTATCACCGTGGTATATTGCAGGCGACTGGCCGGAGTGCTGCACGCCCACGTACTGCTACTAGGTCGGCATCGTAGCCGCCGCCGACGAGCACAATTCTGCGGAAGATGCGGCCCGCGGTGAATTATTATCACAAGCCTTAAGGTTACTTACCTTCGTTCTTCGGACAAGTACCGAGCAAGTACCCTCTTTCCTTATTTATTGCCACTGGAGAACCTGAATTTTCGCTCATTAGGTGTTCTTTACGTTGCGTATAGCAAAGCCACACGGTAGCTGCTGCTGCAGCAGAGGGCGCTTTACTGGTAGATCTTATCTATCCGTCAGGACGTGGATTTTAATCAAAATATTCTGCATCATATAATATTTTCAATCTTCCTGGCTAATTAATATCAGATAATATCTGCCTATTTTTCGACGAGCTTATTCCCCGACGACAAGAAGTTTAATGAACAGCTGTGTCCGAGGAGCAGCTACTTCCATCGCTTCGCTTCTTCGACCGCAATTCTATCGTCTACTTTTCTAATTCTCCTCATGAACGGGGGAGGCTATGAAGCTCATCGCGGTAACGCAACGCTGTGGTGAACTCAAATCTTCCAGAGTCATTGTAAGACGGTTTTATATCTATTTTTCTTTTTTTTTTTTTTTTTTCTTCTCCTTCTTTCTCTCTCACCGGTGAGAAAAAACTATTCACGTGCTGCCCTCGAATGCCTTAATCCAGCGCGTCTTCTTTCTTTATGAGAAAGAAAATTGTAAATTTAAGAGTCATCTTTACCTGGAAACGCTGCTGATCCATTACTTTTCACGTCAATGTTCTGTTCATTGCTTGAGCGCTGGTGTGCTTAGGTCGAAATTCGGTTAAATCAAAGAACGGAATTTCTATTTGAAATTAAGTTCGGAAATTTTCCAACTTCGATGTAGACTCGTTTGACGAGTGTTAAGTGAAACCGCAATAAGCATCAAGCAGCGTTTTAATCGGGTCAAAAATTACAATTTTCAAGCTCAAGTTCTTGTGGCAAGCAACAAACTAGCTGAAGGCCTGAAAAGTTATATGAAAGAACGAGGATTTCGTAAACAAACAGCTTCGATACACTCCCAATTTTCAGCGTCATTGCCTCGGCTATGAAGTCACAAGAACATTCTATATCAAATGTACGGACTGGCGTGTTGAAGTAATTATAAAGTTCGGTTGAGGGTAGGGGGAACAGATCAACGCATTTCGCTCACTCGATTGCTCTGTTTCTTGTTACAGTACTGTCTTTACGACTCGTATATAGGAATGTACATGCAGGTTACATTGAGTGGGTACCTCGCTGACGTAAAACGTTATTACGTCCTACCGTAACGCGACCTAGCCAAAAGGCTAATCACATTTGAGGAGGGGTTGAAATTTCCCTATTCCTTGCAGATAGGGTCTCGTTTCTCTGAAGGTATATGTATGTTATGTATGTACCTGTACGTATAATGTCTGGCAGGGTGATTTCTCCGTATGTCTCAGTGCACAAACACAGTTGCCCGTGGTTCGGAATGGGCCCTGAATTGTGGGGGTTGTGACCCTCTGGGCCTCGCGACACTCCAACATCCACAGCATTAAGTTCCCGCTCGTTTGTCAACTGCCGCGCCTCATTTATAGTTGACGCAACTCGTGGATGGTTAATTGCGATCGCGAAACTTTGCCAAGTTATGAACTGCGGGGAGTGATGTATGCTCCATCCTCTATCCAATTCTCTCTCTCTCTTTCTCTCTTCCCTCGGTATACCTTACACACCCCTCATATCTCGCTTGTTCTCTAATACGGCATTAATAACAGATGTTCTCCCCGTGTCATCGGAGCGTATCGTCATATGAGAACAGTTACTGAAGGTGGATTATAACGCGGTTGTTTGCAAAGCGTCAAGTTAACACCATCCCCCGACCTTGACGTTACGATAATTTCATGTAATTCTCTCGAGAATTAACTCAGACTTGAAATTAGGTGCAAAGATAGATAGATAGATATGACTTTATTATGCCATGGTCCCAACAGGCCAAAGGGCAACCGTAAGAATTACGATAACATAATGAATAATTGAAAAATGGAACAAGCCGGTAACAATAATACATAATATATGAATTAGGTAAAGCAAAGTAGAGGCAATAGATATGAATTACTCCAACTATCCTAATAAACAGAGATGAATAAATAACAATAAATAACAAATGAGCGCAAAACAGAATAAAATACAAAGAGAGAGAGAGAGAAAGAGAAAGAGAGATGAAATTAGCACGTTGGTGTATATGAATGAGTGACCATTCAAAGACTTTATTTTTGAATAATTGTGTCCGGTGAGAAACTCTGGCAATAATTTTTTCTAGCTGCGATGCCTATGATAAAAGTGTATCTCGCGGTAGCGGCAATATCTAAAGACATTTTTCGCCTTTGACCAATAAGAGATTCGTTGCGCTGCGCCCTACGCTACAATATAAGCTGCGAGATGCCGGTGAAAGAAGTTGTTCGGTCACATTGCAGCATCGGTGCGAGCGCACAGGCAGGCAAGCCATTCTACCTTGTGTCCTCATCCTTCCTTCCCATACCGTTGATCCATGCTTTCATCGCGAAGAGACTTGCAAAATCTAAAAACCTTAACCTTCAATCTGAGCTTTTTGCTCTGTTTTTGAAAACAAAAAACCTTTTATACTTTGTCATGCGCGGTACTTCTTTATTAGACCACTTTTGGTCCGCTCACGGATGACATTCTGCGGTCAGCAACGGGCGCCGCCTGCCTAATTGCTTTCTAATTTCTTCGTTTTGGTAATCAACGGGTTTGACTGTTGCCAGCTCGGATCTCATACCAAAAGAGATTGATTCAGAACTTATGAGAGACTTTTTTTCCTCCGACTGCAGCACGTGGTGTATATCGATGTATTTATTCTAATTATTAATAGATTCTCAGTAGAGTTATCGCAAAAAATTCAAGGCATATAAATTAGCGTTCTTGTGTTCATTTCACGCAGTCTCAGGCTGAGTCAAATTGCAGTAAAGTAAGTTCGAATGGCCCGAGCTAACGCTTGCTTGGCAGAGTTTCACGACTACAAACGCGCGCGGTGGGTTCCATTCTCGATGTAATATACGACGCGTGTTGCTTTTTCCCTCCGGCAGGTATTTTCAATATACCGTCGGGTAGGCAATACTTGGTCGCACGACAATTAAATTGGTAATACGGTGTTATTAGTCAAAGTTAGTTACGATTCGATCCACCTACGAGGACGCAGCTACAATTAAACCAGGAAGCCATAATTGTACGTTGCGAAAAAATATGCCCGCTATGGCCAGGCGAAAATTTAACAGCGTATTATTATCAAACGACTTACGAGGATGGGCACTTCCTAGGGGAACAAAGTAAAATTAAATTTATGCATAATATAAAACGATCAACGTTCGCAAAGGAACCCGCGCGATATCAAAAGATCTACAAATCTCCCTAGTATTAACGTCCAGATTAAGAAACGTTAATAATTTCAGCCTATGATACCTTCGCGGAACGGGTTTCGTTCTAAAGTTTAGAATCTCCAAAAATGCTAAACCCTCAGAGTTTACACGTGGTGTTATCTTTTTCATTCAAAAGTTTTATCTGATGGGTAAAACTGGCGAAAACGACAGTCGCCTTATTGTTCCTATATTGTATAATTGTAGCCCAAGATGATACCTGTACAATATTATTATCTAGACGGTGCTAGGATAAAGTTGTATCATGTCGTTTCACGTCGGACATTCCAACTAACTGCTGGTTGTTACGCCCAGAATAAAGATAGCCTTTAGTACTCAGGCAATTCTTCTACGTTATTTTGAAAACTCATGAACGGGAAGTGTAACAGTGGCAGCTGTGTTTTTGAAGGCATAGCAGAACGCGTCGTTGCCCCAAAGTAGTCATTATATCAGATAACCACGGAGAACCTACCGTCCGTATCGCGGTGTGCTAGATACTTAATTTACGGAACTAAAGTTCTCAGCAACTTCGGCATCGTTTTACCTCGATAAGTACCTAAAAATTTGGTGCATGGTGATACCTCGCGATGTACCTACCACGATTCCCATATTTAGCGTAGGTATACCTTCAGCATACAGCCGCTCTGTGCTTCTCATGGCTCTTAATTGTTAGCTCACAAATAGCAGACGATATTTCTATCCACCATAAGGTCTTTGCGCGCTCAACGGAGCCGGACACTGTATGGAGAAGGTGGTGCACTCGGTTCTCGTGTAGACGACATAATCGTACACGGTTCTGGAACGGATCCTCCTGGTTTGTTGAGAGCCCACCGCGCGGGTGGTTGGGCCCTGAAGGTGGACCACGCCGCGGGCAGTAGAAACTGCGGGTCTTCTTCGGCCCGTATCATCCGCGAACCACGCGGGGCCCCGTTCGCTGTTGCAGCTAATTGACATCCCAGCAACTGAGTTATGATCCCAGTATTACACCGATCTCCGCGCCGATACCCCACCGAATCGTGATCAACCTTTTTGTGCGAAACTCTTCGAGGTTAAGTGAAAAGTTCCCGGTAATTGGGATCACTGGAATCCCCATTGTGCCCGATGACGAAGGGTGGGCGTTGCGCGACTCTAAACGGAGAAAGACTTGCTTGAGTTGTTCCTTTCCGATTCTCTTCTCAGTACTTTATTATAGCTTGCGATCACCTGTCCCGTGTCTACGACCTGTTCGGTTCATCTTAGACGTCCCTATCTATTTGCTCTCTCAGTTCCTGGAATATCCTAAGAGGTACGTCTAATCGGAGCTTTAGACGCGTCAGCAATTAACGCGCTAGACCAGCTCTTCGAATCATGTCTTTTAATAACCTGGTATCCTTGTCAAATTTTTATTTATTTTTTTCTTAAAGTACGACCCACCATGCAGGTGACCGAGTTCTTTTATATATACATATACATATATCTAACGTACGACGTTGTCACGAGATAAGTCTCTGTAAGATTATAGACGCCCCGAACTGGTTTGTTGAAATTCAATCATACGTTATATAGACGGAGTCAACCATCAAGGCTTATCTGTAATTAATATCGTGCCACGTATATTCAGGTTATCCTGATTCTGGCGGAAAATTTCAAACATTAGAATAGGGACTAAAGTGCCATAGTTTGAGTCTAGAAATCCGGCATGATCATCGTTAGGCACATCACGATATTTTCGATACATTGGAGTTGTCGTACTGTTTTGGAATTTTCTCATTGTCAGTTAATATATCGAAAATCCCTCAAATATCCTACTTTCCTTCGGGCTTGATCAAGTATTCTACCCCATTCTATACAATCAATTGACCAAGTCTCAGCCTGGCGGCGCGGCGCCTGAACTATATGTACATGTTAGATGGAAGTCCGTGACTAAATCATGTATTTACTTTCGCAGACATGTACATCAAGTATGCATGTGGTTGTTTTTTATTCAACAAAGTCTCACCGTCCGGGAGATAGCAGAAGCTGGTTTTGAAACGTGTATATCTATTTAATAAATTTAACGCACAGCTGCAGAAGGGCTGCAACCTCGGAATCCACTGAAGATTTTCCGTCCGATTTCAATTGGTTGAAACTTATCTTACATGCAACTGAAATAATCTATGTACGAGATTTCGTGACATGCCAATAGTTGATGCCGTGAGATGCACGTCATTAAAAGTAGCGTGCTCACGTATTCGAGGCGTGCTCGTAAAATGGTTGTCTGCCGCAGATACAGTGGGATAGGCCTTCTTATCCGTGGCACCTCGTTCGGAACCCCTACTTGTCTGTTCCCCACTCGTTCTCCCAAGTCGTGGGCTGTGTGCCACGCTCTTGCAACCTTCTTTGCCTTGCCTTATAACTAGTATATATGCTAATTTTATTACGAGAGATTATGTTCGCTTTTACTACTCTCTTTACGAGTCCTTCGCGAGTCGAGTCGGACGAAGATCTCTGGCGAAACGGGAACGAAGACGAGAAAGATGCCGGAGTAAAACGGCGACCGAATAAGCCAACCTGCACCACTTTGTTTTCTCTGCCTACCTACAAAGTCATCGTATCAATCTTACCCAGTATTCTGAAAGAGCTATATTTTCAGCTCTTCTATTCGTTCGAAACGAGGAAGACGTAAACGACGCAAACTATTAAGCTTTAGTCTTTGCCTACCAAGATTAATATCTCTCATTAATCAGCCGGTGCAGTAGCGGAATAGTAGCCGAGAGGATCTTCGCTAATTTTGCACGTAAAGAGCGCGGCATCCGATACGAAGAAATATATTATAGAAACATGAGAATAATCTGCACTTCTTGCTGATGCTTTTTTACAATTACTCATCAATCTTTGCGGCACGGGGGTCCTCGGACTTTTTCTTCTCATTTACGTACAGCAAACTGGCTTGGGATTGGCACGGTATTTGTGCCATAGCTGCCAATACTGACAGCTACCAAGGGCCAAGCTTTGCCCAAGTCAAAATCAATGTTAGACCAATTTTGGGTTGTTAACACCGGTCTAACTTATGGTGTCGTGAATCGGCACGAAATAATCCACAGCCAGTATAAAATACTATATTGACTCAGTGTATTCCCAGTACAGAACTGACTTCCGGCTGAGCCCCATGTATGTTCACTTGTCAGTACTAGTCATCAGCATTTGCCCAATGCTGGGCAGATAATTTCTTTGTACTGGGCCAGTATTACCGAATGAAATTTCGCAGCCGGGGTAATGCCAATTCTGTGCCATGTGGCTAGATCCGGCAATACTCCGGCATTTTTACATGATTACATCGATTCCGTTACCCCGTGCAAGTAGTGAAGCAGTGGGATCGATCTGGATTCTTGATTGTCCGGTCTCGCGCTTACCTTCATGAAAGTTTATGAAGTAATGGCTAAAACGAGGCGGATATGACGTGAGGAACGAAGTTCATGACGTCCCGGGGGTATTTAAAATTCACGAGGAACCCGTGATTTGGTAAAAGTGTTGATCTACCTCAGAGGTAACGGGTAAATTGGGATTTCAAAAAATGGAAAGAAAAAACTGATATTTTTTATTGCCGATCGAACCGTCTCGGGTAACACACGAGGCAGCAACCATCAGCGACCCTCCAGCCTTCGTATGGATTTCTGAGAGGATAGCCCGGTTGGTCGAGAGGCCAAGAAAGGTCGCGCGTTGATGAGTGCCGATGTATCGATACTGGAGCATAATGGAGCCGAAGCAAGGCTTATCGCGATTCCGCCGCGTCTCTCCGACCGGGTAAAGAGCCTTTGCCTCACCCGAGGACCGGCCAAGGATAACTTCGAGTAACGATGGTATTACGTACGTATATACGCGATGCTAATAGTATTCAGGAATTTGCTTTCCTTAATATAGTGGAGCCCGGAAGTCCGCAGGCACTGCCGTCATTATACACTCTAAACTAGAAAGGTGATCATCGGGTCACATTTACTCAACCTTTTCGGCAGGTGAGCCGCCCTTCTCTTGTCTTAGTTTTTGTTTCATTTTCAACTTTTCATCTTCTTCATCGCTCCAGGTTAGAATAGTTTGGTCTATAGTCTGAGCTCGTCTGCTTAACAGATTGACGATGAAAAATTTGCTGACTGTAGTAGAGAGACGGGTCTCTTGAGGAGTTCAGTGGTAGGTACATTTTCGCCGTGTAGTCGACCATGGCTATAACTCGATCAGATTACTTCTCCTGCTTGATTGGATTTTTAATTTTACCCACCAAACAACTTTTCGTAATTTCACGCCAGGTTTACTGCAGTTTGACCAGTGAAAATACAATAATTCGACGGATTGGGTGGAAGAGGCTGTAAATGATCGAATCAAATATATCGATTTCAAAAAAAAAAATTGTATTTCCAGAAATTCAACGTTTTCTAACACTTTTTGGTTCTAATCACAAGCATCCACTTTATTATATTCGGACACATTTTCTAGAGCTAAAAGTATTTTATCGAAAATTTTGTTTCATCCTTAATAAATAAATGTACAATATGCACTTAGCCTACTAAAAATGTACAATAGGCACTAGTTTTCTGAAGATAACAAATATAAAAAATTCAACCCCGATACTGAGTAGAAAAAAAAAAATTTGCGAGCAATATAACAAAACGGAAGGAAAATGAATAAATTTGTTGAATATTCATCTTCCTATTTTTGACCATTGACACTGTTTGCTACTGTATGAGGCAATGTGGCGAGACCGTGTTAAAGTTTTCAATGTGAACCGTTGCCGCGTTAGGTACACCGAGAAACTTTGATGCAATTGCTCCGCTCCTCGCTTCGGTTCACTTTGTTCCTCCAACGCTGTTTGGAAGTGGAAGTGAGCTAGTCGCTCTTATCGCTTAGCTCGTTATGTAGTCGCAGTTCGCTTTACCCCGTGGACCGTTGCAACTTTCGGGCTACATGCCATGGCTATGGCTATGGCTATGGCTCTGCCATAATCCACCGTGGGCAACATCGACCGAAAGTCATCCTTTGTGCTTGAATATTGTGCAGCATTAAGTCGAGGCCCACCGCCCAAAGCGGTCGCTTCGATCATCCATCCCACTTTTCATGCCGAATATTAAGTCGTTAGTATATGGATGCATCGCACCGGTCAAATTCCTTGTAATATCAGCTCGTAATTTTCACTCTGACTAACGGTGCAGAAATTAGCCTTCTTCCATCGGCATGCATTACTGCAGATTCATTGAGCAACCTTTTATTTGCCCAGTATTGGTAAACAGGCAAGTGGCTACTCCGGAACGTACCTATATATAGCTTGATGGTCTTTTTGGTGAATGCTCATCAGATCATTTCAACACGAGTGAACCCTGTTATATTCGGACGATCACCCGATGGTCCGCCTTTTTGCTGTCAAAGATGTGGCCGGATAAAAATCACCAACTTCTTGTGGTAACAGTTGTGTGGTTGGCATTTTCATTTAATTCAAGATTTTGCCCAATTGACTGGAACGAAGGGATTGCACGGTTCTCGGGGTGTGGTTTTTTTTTTTTTTTCTTCGTTTACGAATCTATACTCTTACCGGTAAGTTCTCCTTAGTCATATCCGAAAGTTGAGTCTCCGGAAATGATTGAATTTTGGAAACTGGACAAGTGGTTGTAGCGCGTATAGAAAAAATAAGGTGTATCTTGTGTCATGCATGGTCAAAAAATCTCTTGACTATTCCGTACCGGATGTAGATCGTTTGCCCGCGGCCGAGCGTAAACGAGAACGATATTTGTGTATACATACTGAAGGTGAATATAATAAGTATAACGTATAGTATACTTGAACACAAATGTACGTACATCATCTAAGGCCTCGATCTACGTGGATACCAGATGAAGATTTGAATGTGTTTTTAATGATCGAAACCGGTAACGGTATTCGCCATTTGGATACTAAATCCATCAGAAACTTCGTGGCCAGATCTGTTGCAAACTACTGCAGAACCACTGCAGATACCTACTCTCGTCGCTTACGTACGCGGATCTCACGTCCATTTCCCTTACCAATGTACAGTTATGCAACGCGTGTATATGCTCTTCTGGGTACAATGGATCGTTCAAAGGTCATAGGTCTTTCGGGATTTCGTGTACTAGGTACCTTGCCAAGCCCAGCATCCATCCGTCATTGCCTGGGGTAGTGACGCACGTGGACACCACGGTAATACCTTTAGTTGTTGCTTCAGTCACCGTGTGTGCTTTTCTATGCTCTATGCTTAGGTATCCAGGTAGGTTTACACATGTGTGTCCAAGTGAATGAGACTTGAGACATTTAAATCGTATGCCTGCCATTGTGGATGAATTGTATGTTCATTTGTGGTCTAAAGATTTTGGAATGTTAGTTGTTGAACTTTTTTGCATCTTCCTTAAAAAAAAATAAAAATAAAAAAGATAAGAACCCTCAAGAATAGCAACGCTGCTTCGGTGACGCGTAAAATTCAATTAGTCGAACTATCTAGTCGTTGCTTTGCTCTAACTTTAACGAGAGCTGAAATATAATACTTTCCAAACTCAGGGACTGGCCCTTTCAAACGTTCAAGCGCGTTCGAGATAACGGTTGAATTTTTTCAAGTAATTGAGACGTCATATGAGGATTTTTTCTTGTTGTGTCTACGTGTCGCCAACAGAGTTATAGACGTGTCGCGTTGTGACTAATGACGAAGCCCGTCTCCGGCTATGGCTGTTACTGCTTTAACGCATTTCTAGATACATAATTGACAAATAGTGATCTTTGTACCCGTCTCTTTTTAAAGAGCTGCAATACGACTAAAATATTCAGACCTTTCATACCCCCCGCCAAATAGTAGGTACTCAGTCAAGTGTCACATGTTGTGAACGTTGATTTGTGATGGCGGATTTTTCGTTGGATGCATGTAGAAGCACGAAAAAGTATTACGATCTGGAAATACGATGATCATGTCAAGAAAGGGAATTTTTATCATACCTGAAACTGTAGGTCATAAACTTCCAGCGTATGAGCAATAGTCCAGTTTTGCAAAACTTCACAGTTTCATAGATAAGCCTGTGTATGTACTAAGGCTCGTACTCTAAAGAGAAGACGATTTCATGCGATGCTAAAGTATTGGCATCAAATGGCTTGAAAAATTGTCCCAATCGCCACGTAACCGCAGAAGGGACTGGATGTCTGCCGGTCTCTTCGAGGGTCAGAGTCACGTGCCTAGGTCCATCGACTGATTCAACGGGGCTCGTTCTTCTCTTTAAACTTCTTCGTGTTTAGTCTTGTGGTCACGCTGATATCTTTGAAATATACGAACGACGTGCCAGCGATCAACAAGGCTAGAGCTAATGTCGCACCGCTGACCAGACCCACTGACCACTTACGAAGTACCTATTTCACCGTCATAGGTAAGAAGGTAGTTAAACGAACGTGTTCCTGATAAAACTTGCAATTTGACATGCTCCTGAAGCTGGAAATGCAATTGAGATTCATGAATTGCCTGCGGATGCTCTCTGCCAGTTGATCACCAATGGATAACTAATGGTTATACTTAAGTTCCATGGTTTCTTACCACCGTCAAATAGCTCGCGGTTATTGGCAAAGGTTCGAGATCATTCGAAGGTGTTGGATGTAATATCTTCCGAGTTCACTGATTCCAACTTGATTTTTGCGAGCAGTAGCTGTTTCCTTCAGATGCTCCCTGGGACGGGGGCAGCTCGTTCGCGAATAACGCGCGCGCAAAAATCCCAGCTATTCGCAGCTTGTTTATTTCAGGATGGTGAGATGTGTTTATTTATTTGGCAGCAGCTACGCGGAACGCTTCCCAAACACCCGCCATTAGTTATACGTACGAGCAGACCGTCGGTTGGCCGGCGAACCGCGCGAAGTCAAGCGACGATATTGTTAAAAATTATGCTCACTGCTGGAATAAATTTCATACCGCGCAGAGTTTACGTTGCCTGCACCTTTCTTCTCTTTCGGATATCCCAGGCCAGCCCTTTGCCACTTTTTCATCATTCTTTGCTTATTATTTTCTTATATTTATTTCCCTCTCCTTATTATTATTATCATTATCACTATTATCATCGTTGTTGTTGCTGTCATTGTTGGTCTCACTTTTATTATTATACCCGCAACTTGGCTCCTGCAATTTGTCCTCTACTCGATTCACTTGCGCTGTAAGGTTACTCCCGCTGACCAGACCATCTATAAATCGCCAGATTGCCGTCGGTACGGTGTGCAGTTTGACCATTCGATTCGGTGGACCTTCGAATTTAATTTTCAAACACGTTTAACGAGTACTGCGTGTCAGTAAACATTAATCAGAAAGGAGAGTTGAATTGTTTTTCGATTAATGCAAGAGTTCTGTAATCTCATCAGTTCACCTACCATAATCATCATCTTCTATATAGCTGCATGAAATCGTCTCGTCGAGGTTCTTATACTTCTCTATTCTGTTTACCGCTGCAGATACAGATAAAGAAGGATCGCATGGAGACTGATCAATTTTTATTTTTGCCTTCTCCCGTCATAATCTATTACCAAATGCGCATCTCCGTGTCCGCGGAACTTAGGGACATCAAAGTGGATATTAAGATGCTATTTCGGTTTATCTTGCAATCTTGAAGACGCCATCTTGATATTTAGTTGCAGCCGGATGAACAGAGACGTCAGTCCGGTGAGAGGTGATCGTCTTTGAGAACCGAAAGCGGCTTTGCTTGCCGAGTCACCCAAGTGACCGAAGTAGTTAGCGATCTGTCAAGTATAGGAACGTTCAAATATTCAGATCGGTTTATTGGCTTGCTTCCAAGATCGTCAAAGCTTACTGCGGAATTTAACTCAGCTTCTGCTGCTGACGACGCTCTACCGATGAATTCCTACCACGGTTAATTAGGTAATAACTAGCAGACTCCAAATTAACCTCGTCTTTGTCTTCCGGAGGTGAATTGAGTCTTTCACGATGCTCTGGGAAAAATGTCTTCGTATATAAAGCCAAGTCGAATTAGGATTCAGTCGTTGCCAGAAGACATCTTTCAAACTTATCAGGTCAATGTACCTTGAAACTAGTTTTTCTCCAAACGACCTAAAGGGCAGGAGAGCGTTTACACCCTCACCAGAACGGTCATCTAGTTGCCTGGATGGTTCAGTGTCTAGCTGTCCAGCTCGGAGGGTCTTATTCATGGTTGGATGGTAGGTACTAATGGGTCATTCCTCACTCTTACCAATTCATTATCCGTGGACAACGCGTGCTGCGCTTGCGCCTATTGAACGTTCCCTTGCTATTCGTCCTTTTCATCTTCTCTCATTTTCATCCTCTCCTAGAGTGGGATATACGCCAACGCGTGGCACCTGGCTACAATTTAATTTTCAACTTCTGACCCAGCTTTTGGCGTCATACCATTACCGCGACTGCTCGTTCATTTGAAACTTTCAAAGCCAACTGGGATTGACGCTCTGTTTCCGTTGATCATTGTTCTGCCCAACATCTCCCACTAGTACAATGTCGCTCTGGTGGTCACATACAAATTTTGCTCTCTTATCTGCACAATGTATAACAGAAGTTCTCATTTTTTTTCATCATCGCCAAAAGATATCTTAGTTACTTGATTGAAATGTACTTATGACCAGAGCTGGGATTTCTGAAACAGCTGGTGCAGTTGACTGATGGTTTTATTCGTTTGCAAGCACAACTTTGAATTTTTGCAGTCTTTGGAACCGAATCGGTACTTCATTGGTGCTTACCGCCCACTGTGCAACCAAGTCGCGGTAGCATTTTATGGCCTGAAGCGTACATGGAAGGCTCAAATAGCATTTGGTACGGCTGCAAAACATCCAGGAATATGGCATGGCCAATGTAACCGCGTCATTATGGCTGTCAGGTCTATGTATTTGGCTTATTTGGCTTTGATCAATAACGTAGACTTCTGAATCTTCTGTAACACACCTTGTTCATTCGAATTTGGGTCACAGTTTCATTTGAGCAGTGAGGGTCGCTTGGTTTCCATCACGTAGCTAATAGCTTGAAATTCCTTTCGGAACGATACTGTAAATTTTTTGGGTCTTAAAAAGTAATCGGTTTAATTTCATTGGTGCCGCTCGTTAACCGAGACCCCCCAGGTAGGTATGCTCTAGTCGCTTCTCGACTTGAACGAGCTTTGTTATTTTTGTATTTGAATATAATTGAAGAGGTTTTACTGTCATTTTCCTTTTCCATTACTGATGGCTGAGGGAAGATGGGGCGAAAAGGGGGATGTGTGTTTAAGCGGTCGGTTAATAATTTGAGGCAAAGCTCTCGAGGCAGGATCACGGAGGCCCTTGGCGTATTGAAATGGCCGTATAATAGCGGCAATTATTTGAACAGGGTCTTTTCAGATAGCTTGTCGCAGTTAAATTTATGAAATTGGCGTTTTCAGTCGCGGTCTCTCCGCGCATAGTCACCCGCTCATGTTTTATAGGCAGCTGTCACACCCAGCGGCGATGCATTGCATCTTGTCTTGGCCTTGGCAGCGAGGCCACTCGAACGTCGAATACTTTGACAACAAGATAGCTTGTAACAGATAATTACTAGCTCATGGTGTATCATTACACGATCGAAGAGAAATCGGCAAGTTATATCTCTTTACGCGACGTTTATTTTCTTTCATCTCATCTTTTTCTCTCCTTTCTAACGGTGTATCTATATACGCTGATTATTTTCTAGGCTCCCTCATTTTGTCCTTCACCTATGCAAATAACGAGAATATCATGGTCTGCAAATGTCACCCGTGCAAGACACTCAACCATCGCGTACAGTATGATGATCGAATGTTATGAAAGGTCGCCTTGTCACATTACACTGCAGGTATATTGAAAGATAACTTATGAGTCGTAGCTATTGCTGGCTTATAAAATTTTCAATGATTGTCATTTTCCGTGCAGTGGTTACCGATTGCTTGTTCGGGTCATGACGATCGGTCGTTCTCACGTTAGATTTCGAGTCGAATGGTGAATAAAATATTAGCTTCATTAAATAGGTTCATTAGCATTTAATCGAGCATAGGATATCGGAGTTGGTAACTATTCATCTATCTACAAACATTGTCAAATAAGCTTTTCATTCAGTATAGTTGCGGAGATATTATCGACTTATTATCGCGCCAACGTAACGTGCTGAATCATTAATTTACAGCTGCTCGCGGTGAGAGTGATTGATTGATTGTGCGACCGGCTAGACAACATCAATTTCAATTGTAACCGTGATCCTGCATCAGAGAGACGTTGACTCAAGATCTCTTGGCGAAGAGAGTAACTGACCTGTTTTGATGCAGTAAAAAAATTCGAAACTAAACTTGAAATATATATATATAGTATAAAGAGATACTGTAAAGGAATAAAAAGATCAGTCACGTAATTAAAGATTGTCGTTTGACCAGTGCTCAAAGCCTGCTTTCCTCCTGGCTCGGGTATACGTGGACAGTGAGCACTTGTATATTGCGCGAAAACGTCGCTGTGGCTTGATAACAAATCGCGCAAAAAGTGAGCTACGGTCGCCCAGGAGTACGGGTTAGGGTCGTCCGTAAAATGCTTGGATAACGTGGAGTCCCAATACTGCTATCTGTAGGCTGGTATCTCGAAGTAACATGGGCGCATAAAGCAGGGTAGAGTTACTCGCTGTCCTCGTCTTGGCGAGGGCGCCTGCATGCGTAAGTTTACGTGTGCGTGAGTAGAACGAGTACTTGAGTGCGTGAGGGAATTGTATCTTCGGCAGCTCGATGCATATAAGAGAAAGAGATGGTTAGAGAAAAAGTAAGAGAAAGATGCTCAGGGGTGGCCAGATCCAGACTCCTGCAAGCTACGATAAAGGCTCCATATGTCACGGCAGTCTCTTCGAAGGTAGAGGTATAAAGAATCCATCCGGGGAGAAACGGCCCTCTTTCTTTTCTCTTTCTTTCATTCCTTCTTTCTTTCTTTCTCTCGTTCTCCGCCATCTTCTATTTCTTATTCGTGGTACCGGTATTCCGCGGTTTTATGGATGTAGAAGCCGAAGGAAAGAATGAAGCTTGTTGAACGTTAAACGCCTACCGTTGATCCGGGTCGAAAGTCGCGGGTTAGTTCGTTGACGCTTTTTTAAAACTTTGTCTCTTCTGTCTCTCTCGCACTTTCTTATAGCTTCACGCAAAGCTTCGAGATAATCGAGAAAGAGAAACTAGCTGGGATAATAAGGAGAATAAGAAGAGCCCATGAATCGGAAAGGGGGGGGGGGGGGGGGGGGGGGGGGAAAGAGGGACGTTGAGCAAGCACACGGAGGTGTACCGTAAGCGAAGCTGCGCGATACTTCACATTGACTAGGTTTATTGTTCGAAACTGCTACTATATCTATCCTCTCCGCCATCCGGGACCAGGAGTGTGCGTATCCCAGCCGTGTGCCTAGATGTTGTTTGTACGCCTTGTTCGTACCGCTGGAGTATCAAGATCCTCATAAAGCACAGTTTGTCCTGCGGCGGTATTACGCGGCTAATCCAATTCGATTCAATCCGGGAACGAACGGACGTTGCTCTTGCAAGCTCCTATAGCAATTGCTAGCAACCTTAAACGGAATACGAAGTACAGGGTGACATATTTGTCCTTCGACTTCTTCATAAACACCCCTTGGTATCATAATTTGCTACGCTTGTGCAGGTGCCGCTTACCTCCACACGATTGTTCCCTTTACTTTTATTTTCTATTCCCATAAGCGGCTGGGTTCAATTTCAGAACCTTTTCTCGTCTATGAAATTCGAATTTTTCATTACCCTTTGAACATTGTGTATAGGCGTTAAAATACGAGCCAGAGTCCTGCCTTGCTTTACCTTCTCGAAAATATTCGAGAGTCCGGTATTGTCGAGGTAACGAATAACTTAGCGATTATATTTCCACGTTAGAAAAGATCGCAGTAGTTCAACAGTAGAGTAAAACTTGTTCGTTTCCGGTGATCGGATCTTGAAAATGGTTGGCGCAGGGGCGTATAATACCCAAATTTGTGACGACGCGTCGTTTTGATGTCCGACTTCCTTCAGCCCAATGATCATCTCGAATATGAATAACTTTTATACGTCGACTCGTATATTCTACGACGGTCGATTGTAACGTTCGATTATAATAATGGCCGCGTTCGGGCAGTTTTGTGAAGTCGCAGCCGTTCAGTCGATTAGTTTTAACGGCTGCGGCGCAAAGGCTTCCTTTGGGAGCGTCGGGGTGCCGCGCGTCGGGACGCGTAGGTATGAAGCGACTCGAGAATAGTAGAGAATCACTGCGGAGCCAATAAAGCACGTACGTGCAGAATGTCAGCTCGCTGACACACTGACGGCCCGGTATTTCAATTGCATTTCCGCCAAACCTCGATTTAATAGTTGTTCTCTGGTCTGGTATATAACCGGACGGAACTCCTGCGGGATCACTGGAACGAAAAGGACCTCTCCCCGAACCGGGATTATTTGTACTATTAACGTAACGAGCGTCGGGTGAACGTGTTACCCAGTACCAGACCTTGGACCTGGTTCAAATGTGACGTTGTGTTTTATCGGACTCGTATCTCTTTTTCTAATTCAAATTATCTCATCGATTTCTTTAGCTGTTCTGCTTCAAGGTGAATCTATCACGAGAAATGTCACTTAGGATCTAAAATTTCGAAAGATCGGTTCCTTTCAAAGGAGTTTTTGTTAATCCGGTACGTTCGCAAATATTCACGATAGATAAAATCTAGTTTAGGCTAACTGGGTACCAAATTCTCATAGGAAAGCTCATATGAAAGTTCGATTCGAGAATACTTAGATTATCAGAGAAAAGAAACTTGTCTGGAAGAATTCGCTTTGATATAATTTTATGGACTAAATACCTTACTGCGGTTGAATAATCATCTAGTTTGCAAAAATACTCGATCAAGAGTTCATTGAGAAAAAATAATACAAGTGCCCCTTCGGCTGAGCGGAGCCATTTTATTGTGGAGCAGGAGAAAAAGGGTTAATGAAATTGGGTGTTGAAATGCCCCACGTCGATTGTGCTGAGCATAAAATGATCGAGGTAGGAGTCTCGAGTTGTAGTTGAGGTAGTTGAAAACCGGGTTCGATGTAGGTGATGATTGTAATACATTAAGATACGGCTATATGCGTTCACAGCAATAATTGCACCTTAAGAATCGAGCACTGCGGGAATAGGAGGTGGTACAGGGATTGACAGCATCTATTTCAGTGTGGAATGTGTTGATTTATGATTTAGGGTATAAAGGTCATCGATTGTGGAACAATAGAGCATTAGATTGATAAAACAGCGTCAACGTAACGCATAATTTTGCGATAACATAACTCAATGCATGCTGATCAACCTTGTGCAAATTCATGCTCTTTGGAATGTTAAATTCACAGACGTTTATCGCCATCTCAAGTTCGCCTCGTGTCTCTCGCTGATTGATTGTAATTTAATGAGGAAACCCTTCCGTATTCTCAAGGGCGAGTAATAGATAGTTGTGTACCCAAGATAACTGTGTCAACAAACACGAAAATTGTGTGTACTCACGTCTCTGGAGCCGTCCCAATATGTAATTTAATTAAGCGAGTTATTTGAAGGATAGGGGGTGGCCGAGTGTGTGGCACGAATTTCTATTTCGGATACGCGTCGGTGCGTCTAAGAGTCAGAAATGTAATAGCTAGGAAAACCCAAGGGTCATATAATTTCGAGTCAAATGTACAAAATGGAAATCTTGCGATGATCCAATCCGTGCCAAAATTCACACATCTCACTTTCCTTCTTGTGCTGGAGCTTCCTACCAATAATTTTTTAGTTGACGAATTTTTTACTTTCCAAATGCGCGTCAGAAATGTCAAAAATCCTGAAATCATTCGCAACACAGATTCTTCTCCTTCTGCTTTGTCTTCAATTTCCAATCAATGTCACACCATCCCTCTGTATCATCCAATTTTTTTCTGTCAAAGCACGAGGTGCGATATAGAATTTACTCCGATACAGACGTGGTCAGTTGGAAACTGGCCAATGGTCGGTTGAGCATTGAGCATCCAAAGGACCAGGATGCTGCGGTGGGCCAGCCTGAGGCCGTTTTGTCTCGCGTCAGCCTACGGCGCGGTCATGGAAGGAGATGCCGCGACGCGCCAATGATAGTGCGCTATCGCTGCGACAAATTATACTAATGGCCAGTTTGATTAACTTAAGAGCCTGTGTCAAAAACACTTTAGATTTGACGTGTTACGTCTTATTATATGCCTTCCCGCCCTGCTCGGGAGACCCGGGGAATCTCAGTGCTGTCGAGATTCTGCTGTAATAAAGATACCGAAATTATACGTCTTTAAGGAAGTTTATTCGGTGTCGTTCTCGATTAGAATCTCGATCTCTTTTCTTCAAAATTTAGAAGACGGGTTCGTTGCCGGGTTAGAATAATTTTTTTATCTGTCATTACTATAAGCAGAAAAGAAATAAGGAAATAGAATAGGAGATTGAAGTTTCGCGTGCTGAGAAAATTTATTGTCATGCATCCTGCACGTTTCTTCATTACAGGGGATTTTTTTCATTCCCAGGGGGTTCGAGGCTCGTAGAAATTCTTTGCGTGCAGGTCCGTCAGCAACTGTTAATTACGAAATGCATTTTTTTTTTTTGTCGAGTTTATGCTGGACGTCATAAATACCACGGTGCTCACTATTCCGCGTGCGTAAAGGTATATTGTACTGGGGGTCCAGTCGTTCAATGCTGCCATCCAGGATATAAGTGTTTCTGGAAGATGTGCTCAATTACATACCATATCACTTATATCTATGTCAATACGTTAATTCGTTATTGTAATGAGTCCGAAAAACTTTGGGAAGACGGAGAAACGACAAATAATTGGTTATGCAGGGCTACCTGGGGGCACAGTGTGGTTTCCGTCTCATTCGCCATCTTCGTTGTACGCGAACTCCTCTTCTGTCTTGATCTCGGGCTTCTCCTCCCACACAGATGCGAGCCGGGAGTTTCGCGTGCCCCCGTTTATCAAGCAGTCGCTACTTTGTGAACAGGAACTACCCATTAATTACGCAATTAATTTATGTAAATGTGCTAATTCATTTAATTGCGATAATTATTTAACTCGTTTGCTGCAATGTGCACACCACGTCGAACTATGCCAGGCGATGTATCGTTGTCGTTCAACTTTCATTACTTCCAACTGTAAGAGTAATCGAGAAAAAGGACTTTGTTTTTTTTTTCACCATTTTTATTTCCCTTCTCCGCAGCATCTTCCCCGATTTTGCTTTTCCTTTAATCTCATGTTCTCAATTGCTCTTGCAGTTATCTTTTTCGCTACGATAATTTGTTCAACTATCATATACATTTCGATCCTCTTTGGTACCGTATCAAACGTACGTGGGATCGACCTACATTTCACCGTGAGTGGCTGTACTGATGAAGTAAAAATCTGCAATAGAAAAGAGTTGTTCATTTGGGTAATTTAAAACGATGGTTCATAGTGTTGTTTATGTCAACAGCTAGTCGTGATGGAATTGGTAGTCTACATGCCGGACCATTTCTCTCCGCAGTGAAATTTCGCTTTTATCTTACACATTTGAGTCATTCATCACTGATTCACATCAATGCAAATAACCTAATATTGTGTCAAGGGTAAAGCCGAATAAGCGGGTGAAAATTGCCCTGATACACGAGATACGGTTGGAAGTAATTTTTTGAAAGACACTAATTTGACAAAATTCTTTTTAGTTTCCTTTTTGATGATACTTTCGAATCATCGGTCATTTTTCGTTCAATTTTTGGCGTGTCATTTTGAAAAACGAGAAAAACATTGATCTTTGACACATCTTTACTTTCCAATCATATTTTTTCCTGTTTGGCAAATCAACTGTATGAATGAAATTTTTCTATGAAGCCCCATCAAGTAGCAGGGTCATTTTTTTTTATCCTTTTAAGTAGAAATATTTGTTCGTTGCGTATTCGGCTATACCGTCAATATCAAATTATCATAATTTTTGCGAATCACGAAATCGTTTCTTCCGATCGCTTTCAAGCTCCAGACATATCGATATCAGACTACAGTTTCCCATCGGTGTCTATGACAATATCTTTTCTTACGAGAAAATAGGTTGAGACGAGAATCCTTGATCTCGAAGCGTGTCTAGCGCCAGTTTCCCATCTCCTTTGATCCCTCGTCATTCCTCTGTCATTTCGTTGAGCTCCGGACCCAGCTATACCCGGTTATATTTCGCTCGATAGACGCCAGAAAGCTTCCGTTCCAGTTTTGGTTCTCGCAGTGGCTGACCACCGTTGGCCTATGGCCTTTAACCGTCAACACGACCACAGCAATTCCACTGATGCACCGCGCTGTCCATTCTGCTGGAACACGCCAAGCTATCCTCGTTTTGTCACGTTAGGGCAGTAAAGTATTTCTCTTTTCTCCACCATGCCGCCGCCCTGTCCTTCTGTCGACGGTATAACCGCCTTGAGCCACTATTGTAATGTACTGCGCTCTGTACTGGTCTCTGTTTGCCGCTAACCGCAACGTTACGCTGCGTAGAAGCTTCGATATCTATATAATCTCAGAAATTTCCTAACTCTCGAACTGCGTCACTTACGGGACATACGAGAGTCGATGGGATTCGCAGGACTGAAGAACTGCAACTTTGCATCCGGACATGTTCAACGGAAACTTTATCCACGTGGGAAGTCTGAAGGGTCTTTTTGGAAAAAGGACTAAATCAATCTAGTCGAGCTTAATTGTTGAGTATGGTGCCTGACGTTTTGGTAATAATGTTTTTTCCTCGTACAGACTTAGGCTCATTAATGCCCAGTGCAAAATCTGGTCTTGTCTACTCAGTAGCTACTTGGTAGCGGACTGTAAGCACAGAAGTACAGTATCTATCCTATTAGCGTTCTGACATAAAACCAGCAAGATCTCGTACTGGGCATTAATTAGCCTAGGCTTCTGATGACAGCAGAACATCACCGCCGAAATTTCAGGCACAATATTGATTCAGTCCTCCTTCCATAATACAAGTCCGAGCGTCAACTTCATTCTGAAGAAGGGTCATTTTATTCGGGATTTGGGTATCCTTATGTCTCTGTTTATAGTCTTCGCTCTCTTGAGTTTCTTCCGAGTTCTTTAAGATAAAAGTTCTTTTTTGTTGTTGTTTTTTTTTTTTTTTTCCGAATTTCGGACGCGTCTCACATTGATAAAGTTTAGAGGGACGAGCCGAGATTCGGCTGGTCATTTCGAACGATCTTCTTGTCCGGAACGTCGTTCATAAATCAGGGTTGAAATTCCAAACGTCTAACGAAGGGATCACAGGCGTTTGCTACTGGAGTTTAGACCACGATGGCCCTCCGGAGGCCCTCGCCGTCAACCTTCGGAACGTTCACTATACCACCACGGCTAATTAAAGTCCTTTGTGCACCGCCGGATAATTTCATGCCGCGTTTCATACGAAACTGAACACCGATCCTCAAACAACGGAATCACCTTTCAAACTTCCTCCAATTTGTCTCAATCTGATGCAGCCTTCGCTAGAGTTGTGACCATATCCCTTAATCATTTCGTTGAAAAAATAATAGGGGAAAAAAATACTACTGCATCGAACTTCCTTTGTCCCTATTTCTCCCGTATTCCATCACTGAACTGCACACGAGAAAAATAACTGCACCAGTCGAAGACAGAGTAATATCATGGTCTTTCCGGCGATGTTCGAGTGTTGGACATTTCCAATTGGAACTACCGTTCATCGAGAAATATTCGGGAACAAATTAAATCGATAATTCCGCATACAACAAAGAAAGTAATAGAAACCTTCTCTTCTAGTTTTGATCAGATCCACTGTTTCCGTGCATCTCGCCCTCTTTGGGCGCTTGGAATTTGCTCTTATCTTTAGAACAAAAACCCAGAGTAATGAGAAGTCATTTGCATTTCATTTTAAAACTAATGGTAGTGCGAGTAACATGGACACAGGCTCAGACTTTTGGCGTTCTGGAATATGGAAAATAATATTTGAATCATCTGTGATACAAGCTTTGTTTTGCACGACAGTCGAAAGCTCGTCGCATCTCTTTTCACGTCGTTTTAACTCTGTTCGACATTTTCGTTCGATATTTCTCCGCATGATGCCTGGACCAGTCTGACATTCTCGCATCACTATATGTACAAAGAGGCGGCCAGCCGTTATTTCGGACACCGACGCGAACGCGTATATCAAACCAAACATATCACGACTTATCCAGCCCCGCCTTCGGCAGGTCGAATGCGCCGTGTCATCGGCGATGGGTTGCTGCTGCTGGACCATTGGGTCGTACTTAACCGCTCAAGCTCAGGGCCGCATCGACTATCGATTGATCTTTTTTCATCCCGATAATTTTGAACAGCGCTGAACAAGAGAATTGTGACATAAAACAAGAGTGTGAGAAGCAGAAAAAAAAACGAAAAAACAATCATTCGCTCTTTGGCTATCCTTCTTTTCCGGTTTATCAACGATCCTTTAGTATGAATTTTATGATTACGATAGCCATGCATTTATCAGAGAAGGAAATCACTGATAACTGCTCTATTTTCATCAGGAAATTAAATTTTTTATTTACTTTAGAGCCGCGATTCCTGGTGTTAGTCGTTGGCAACTACCCCGCAAAAGCGTATCTAGCAAAGCTGGGTAAACCGGGGTAATAAAAATCCTGGTGAGATTTATCTAGTAAATTTGAACACGCGATTCCGGAGCCAGTGGCGATGGAGGAGTAGGTACTGTTTATGGCTAAGCTACTACGGCACTCATATAGGTATACTTTGTAGCAATAAATGGCGTCATTTCTGATCGATGGCTTTACGCGTAACCTTTGGAATTGTTCACGCGAAAAGGTTATGCTTCCTGTTCGAAGAACCATAACGTACATTTTCTATTATATGACGTGCTATTACACACAATAGCACATTAAGGCATCACGATGTACTATTTTTTTATGCCTGACTATTTTTTTAATAGAACCATCCATCCCGTTGAAAGACCTAACGATATATCTCAAGTGTAGAGCTCTATGACAGAAATTCTCGTCATTTTAAAATTCCTTGGCTATCAGATTAATATCACCATCCAGCACCATGAAATACTTTCCTCCGCGTCTCGTATTCATATCCTACCATCCTATCTTTGATTCAGGAGAGTTTATCAAATTGTATGTTACACGTGGCGGATTATTCTCGTGTCGGTATAAGCTACATCTGTATGAATTTTGCCCCAGTTTCGCCCTGGACCCAATTAGGTGGCGCTGCTTGACGTATCTATGTTGATCGTTTCAGTAGAACGACAGAATAATTATTCTTGCAAGGAAACCTCATGAGATATTGAACAGGTTTTTATGAATCTCTTCTATTCCTACCCCAATTGACTAGCTCGAAAAGTTCCAATTGAAGAACTTATCATTTTTGATAGTAGGAGTCGTTTAAATTTGATCGATTCACCTTTTCTGATCAAAACGATTTGCCAAATACGTATAGTTGTATAACTCACGTGATTACCGAGCAGTTCTGCCCAATTTTGAATGCTCTTGAATAATTCCTAAAGTGCAGTTCTTTCGCCGGGACTCTAATTACGCAGAACAAAGTGTTAGCTGAACGAGGATGGGATAGGCCCTACACCAATCAAGAGTTTACAAACTCAATCCAACTGCTTAACCAAACGTTACAGCTGCAGGTGTATAAGCGGATTACAACCATTAGCAGTGCTCTAGGTAATTAGCTGTCGGTTTGTTTGTAGCTTGTGGATATCCCCTGTTTATCTTAGTTTCGAGAGCCACACGCACGTTTGCCACACCATGAACTACCTAAACCTAAACTACTCGTATTTGGCTGTTTCGCTTCAGTGGAAAAGTTCATCAGAGATCAAGTCCTACCCGTTTGTTAGTCAATTTCTTTTTGTGGTCAGTTCTTGTTTTGCTTTGAACAACGCACTAACCGCGGTTACCGTGATGAAGCGTTCCAAGAATTCGGACCGATTTTTAATCGCTCGTTCAACGGCTTATACTGTTACATTCAATGAAGAGCTTCGGGCGTACAAAACACTCGTTATTTCAAGTATTAGCCGGACTTTTCCAGATCGAAAACGAATTAGTCTTGTTGCCTAACGGGCAGCTCGTGTATCGATTGCTTATTCACTTTCCGGCTGTATTATCGTTATCCCATCTTTAGTCAGACCGTTCGCATCGGACGACGCTCCTGAGTGAGTTTAGCTGATTTTCTTTATCTTGGTGGGAACGGGACGCTTTCAGACGTCGAATCGACGCCAATGATCGGACGTGAGCTTAAGGTCACCTGACCTTGCGCCGCCGATCGTGGGCGTAAAAAGATATGGGGGTTTTTACGGGGCCCGTTAACGTGAGACATTGTTTTTCGTCCACGAGGTCTGGATGCACGTAAGCGTACCGAGACGTTTAGAAATTAACATACAAATCAAGAGAAAAACGCGATTAAACGATAAATATTTTTATTCTGTTACAGGTGAGTCATGTTTTCAATATTCCATCCCGGAGAAGATTAACAACTTGCGAAAAAGTAAGTACCTATCTCCTGATAGAATCGCTTATTTACACGAAGTTATACTGCAGTCCAGAATTACCTACCATCACTTTTTGTCTATGCCGAGACACTTTTGCTCGGCTTCGAATCCTTGACTACTTTTTTCCTCCGTTGTCACGCTCCAGGTTAAGCGATTTAACCAGAGACAGTGCATGACCGTCATTGACATACATCCTCTCGGATGACCCGGAGTTATGTATAAAAATTCAACGTAGGTATCTTCTTATAGACTTGAATAGTAAACTCTGAGAATATTTCTCTATAACCATGAAAAGATATTGGGAATTACTTAATATCGAGGGGTGAATCACGGAGGAGATATGGTGTACAAATTGCAAGAGATATTCAGGAAATATTGTCAAATATTGGGAGATAAGTGTTGCAGAATGTTGAAGATTGTTGGAAAATCTTGGAAAATCTTGAAAAAGAATTTGAAATATCTAGAAATGTTAGAAAAATGTACGGGAGATACTGGGAGAGATATTAAGAAATTGAAGATATGGTGTACGAGTTTTTGCCTCGTGGTTCACCCCTCGCTTAATATATTTCGATGGCATTATCCTGTGGGAGGGTCAATAATCCAATGAACGGATTGGAGCAGAGTTTAGTTTGGAGCTTGACTGTTTAGTCTGGTGTTAAACCAGATAACACCTTATTTGCTACATCAGTTGAACCCGACAAGAATCCACAAGTGGCTTTAGAAATAGAAATTATTGATCGAATATACCAATCCGCCTTGATTCGCTGACTCAATTTCAATCTCATTCCGATCAACTGCGAGTAATGTCCGACTAGAACGATGAACAGCTGCTATCAATTTAATGCATTTACAATGAAACAATTACCGTTAACCGGATAATGAAACGTGGAGAGATCCATCACAATAGAAAGGATCGATATGTCTGGTGTATATATCGCGCAACACCCTTCTAATTAAGTTATTCCGTTAACTAACGTGACTTGTCGGTATCTGCAGACTCATTCTCCTGCCACGTAACCGCACTAATCTAGGTAGATGAAAAGCTCGATAATCCCTCTCGAAGAAGGTAGTCCAAGGACCGGTTGTTCTTTCCACGTAATATTATTCTTTGTATTCTCTTTTTGTCTGCATTTGTTTTTTGACCGAAAATATACATAACTATTTTCAAATTCAGGATCATTTCCGTTCGATGATATAAAATTGTTTCTCATATAGAATCGGTGATTGTATTTCAGCATAATTTTGACTGATTCTCTGTGTCATTCCAAAAAATCGTTCATGAATCTGATTAGCTAGATGACTATCGTCCGTAGCTTCAAATTGACGTCAAGTTTGTATCCATTTATCGGTCATTTCAAGCCACTACTTATACTGGGTGATCTGCAGCTGCCGCCATTTCTGGGATAGGTATAAGATTCCTTGTAGGAAAGTAGAACTAAACTAAAGGTGGAATAACAAAATATTTCTTTATTACCGGGAATTTGGAATGCGAAATTAACTCGTAGGTGTGAACATAATGTATTTGCTGATACGCCTACCATAGGAGACCCCTGCAACAGCCTTAGGAAGTAAGAAACCGTGAAAAAAGGAGAGATAAGGCTAGATTGCTACTGCTCGTAGTGGATTTCCAATATGGGGCTTATACAGTCGGTATGAGTGGCCTGAGCCATTCGCGGAGGGAAGTAAAGTTTTGTTTCAATAAAACAGAATTGTTAACTGAAAAAAGATTGAAAATTGCTGAGAAGTTTGTGGATCCAGGGAGAGATAGCGGAAGTTTCGGAAGTCTGACGCGGATCATTGTTCCGTTAGAAAACTCATATCGCCGTCTATATTGGTATTTGCTAAGCTCTCACTACTCTTTATATAGGTTTCTTCATTACGTGACCTCCTACTCTTATCTACTGCCGTTTTTCCCCTTGTTTATACGTCCCGGTAAAGTTCTTCCTGTCCATACATTTTGAACAAACACAACCGGTAAATCTGAAAATAAAGGTTACTTCCCGACTAATGGAAAACCAAAGCCTTAGGTATTTGTGGGGAAGGCTCCCGTTTTGGAATTGCCTTCACTGCGAGTCGGAGAAACGTATTTCTCATCATCACTAATTTCGGGGATTGTGAACTTGCGTCAAAAGTGTCAAGTGTTTTGAATGAGAGAATTTTTTAACATCAGGTGACATCGTCGACTCGTTAAATTCACGTTATACAGCTGTCATGTATGGCTTGAACTGGGGGGCTCGTCAACGACTTCGCATATAGTGAAGTTAAAACTCGCGTGCGAGGAGTCGTTCACTTCGAAAAGTTAAAAGGAGATGATAAAATTGACGGGACTGACACGGGGCGTTGCGGGACTGCCCGTGGGTCGAATGACGACCGACAACCGACACTACCAGCTGAATGTGACTTGAAACATTTTTCGAGCCAGGTTAACCGGGCCTATAAACTCTCGGAAACAGCGTGTGCTATCCGCAATCTGCAATTGGCTATCTATTAAATCCCGATTCCTCGCCCTCTGCGGAGGCCACGTAGTACCATGTGCGATAAAAACCAACTAGGAATCAATAAACGAAGAGGAAAATAATTCGTAATCCGATAGCCGGAGATAAATATTTGCCGATCCAATCGCGAAACTGTAAAAAAAAAAAAATGACAATAAAAATAATAAATAAAACAAATAAATCTTCTCACCTGTTGATTAGGTGCGGCGAATCGCCATGTAATTTTCAAGTACGTAGGTATATAGCTAGATATAAAAATGATATGAAGTTGACTTGAATTATCGTTAGTGCTAATGATCATCATTTTGTGAAAGAAATTGTCTGCGTATATATAGTCGATTGCGCGATTCGCTATGGCAGAGGATTGTTAAAATGTTAACGATTTAACGCGAGTTAGGCACAGCTAACGATGAGACAAAATAAATAAATAAATAAAAATAAAAAAATGAAAAAAATTGCCGAAAGCGTAACAACCTGTAGTGATGAAATTCCTCTTGTATGCAGAGGCGTCTAACGAGAAGATGCTTGCGAAGGTAGACTGTGGAATCTTGTGGATATCGATTCCGACGAAGCGATTCCGTTCGCTTCATGATTTGTTGATTCTTTGTCATCTCATATTTCTGCGTATGAGTTGAAATTCATGCGTTCCCAAGTCCTTGGCCTTAGATTATCAACCATGGCCCCCCTCCGTCTGCGCCTCTCAATTCCTTTCCTGCCCCTCAGGCACATATACCCGTCTCTCGCAACGGTCCAATAATAATATTTCATCCTCGTTACGCCGGCAGGTCTGACTCCGCTCATGCTCATGCCGTACAAGTACTACACTGCAACTTACAAGCCACATTCGTTTATTATACTTGCCGCATTGGATTCCGTTAACACCTCAAATATTATACCTGGATATATTGATTGACAGCGCGTCGTCTTCTTCGTAGTTCAATTTTCAACGCTGACGTGGTGAACCTTATGGATCTTGCGAAATAGAATTCATGTCAATTGCTAATTGGACCATTTGTTTGAGTTAGTTAAAGACGATATGCATGACCATCGCATGGTACCGAGTGGTAGGTAGGTAGGTAGGTACGTGCCTACGACTGCAGTAGGGAATCCTGATTTACATTTGGTGTTGAATTTATTGAATTGCAAAGATCGCCGTTTGTGTTCGCTGAGCCCACCGACACGTGTCGAATTATCTCATCGTCGACTGTGTAGAATTTGCGCTCGAGATACCCGCGAAGTGACTTCTTCGCCCACGAACGGGACCATAGATCGCGTACCTGACTTGGCTCACAATCAGAGTCACGCCCACGGGTTGGCACAAGCCATTGGTGATCATTTGGAAAATGATTACACCGCGGAACTGCAGGTGTTGGAGAAATATTGCAAGTGTGATATTATAATTTGTTAGTTTGTTATCTGCTTGTGGGTACGTAGATGTAGTTTCCATTTTATTCCATCGAGTGGATGAATTTATTTATTTATTTATATTTTTTATTTATATTTTTTTCATAATCATTTCCTTCAAGTCACGTTGATTTACGAGCCATTATCTACACCCAGGCACTCCGCAGAGATAATGAGCTATCTTTTTGACTAGATCTAAATCGTACCACGGATCCACGGTCCCAGCAATTTTCTACCAACTGTGTTTGAAGGGTTAATACTTTTGAAAAATGAATAGTCTACATGCCTGAAGCGGCTGTAATTTGAGACGCCATGTTCTAGCCTCCGTACTTACTCGCTTCTAGATATTCACGCAGACTATAACCCGCTGGTGGTGGCTGCAGGGCGGGCTTTAATAACTTTGTGGATACGTGTAAAAACCGGGATTCTTTATCGGTGTTCGTGCGTCTTAACGAAGGTAGTCACAGGTACACATAGGTATAGATCGCTGCGGTATACGTTGCTCTATGCACCGGCGTAGGTAGGTACGCACTGTGGTGGGTTTTAATGAAATTCTTGGAATTATATACCGAATTAACGTTTTTTGCTCCTCAAAGTCATAAATTTTTCCCTTCTACTTGGAATCAGATTGTAAATTTTCGTGAATTTTTTTAATTAAACTCGTCAGACTCCGCCCAATCATGATCTCTCTCGACGGGTAAATAAGAAACCAAACTCTCGGACTTTGTTATGGTCCTGAGTTAATCGGTCCGCGCATCCGCTCTGATCCGATGCAGGATGTTTCTATATACCATACCTTTATACCTACAACCGTATCCCTGTGTTGGTTATTACC
Source organism: Ametastegia equiseti (assembly GCA_963989295.1). Classification (NCBI taxonomy): domain Eukaryota; kingdom Metazoa; phylum Arthropoda; class Insecta; order Hymenoptera; family Tenthredinidae; genus Ametastegia; species Ametastegia equiseti. The sequence continues at coordinate 11,617,975 of OZ022389.1, read as the reverse complement.
TTCGTTCTATTCCAGATATATGGGTATTACGTGGTCAAGTGAGAGACCATAGCGAAAAATTTCGATACGAACAACTCGCCATGCATACCCCGATGACTTATCTTCCGGCTGATACGCCAACCTCGCAATTGCCTCCATAGATTATAGCCTTGTTACTGCATCTACATGCTGGATGCTGGATATGCATGGAAGAGCCGACAAACTCCAAGCGAAGGCCTTTGCTCTGGCCAGTTGTTGTTCCCTGTTCGCCACTAGCTACACTGGAAACACGACGAAAGATGCGTTACTTATAGTTATGTAGCCCCGGCTGCTACAACTACATTACTGCGTCACTGCGGCATACTGTACGGTCAACTTACCCGGCACCAATGTTTATCTTCTTCACTGTGAATCTGTGATTTTTTTTTCTCAATACCGCTTTATATTATATATACCTAATGTATAATCTGACAAAGCGATTTTCCCCTTTCGATTTCACAGATAATAATGTAGGTGAAGGCTCATCCGAGATAACCGTTTACTTTTTATCTTTCAAAAATATGAGTTCAATATATTTGCTATGGATTCAAAATCGGCGGGTACCCTCATTCTCAACCTCCGACCTTGGACCCTTCGATCGAGTCGAACCCAACCGACCCAAGATTATCATAAATATTGGCAGGATTCTTTTCTTCGCTTCGTGTTTGCGTCTTGTGAAATGTTCGCTTGCCTCTTCTCAGCTGTATTTGCTGCAGTATACCGCGTTATGTACGCGCTATGATTCTTAAATTATTATACATATTCTTCATTCCTCACATATAACCGAATATGTATATTATCCTATCTCCATGAGATGCGAGCAAACTACACTGCCAAACCCATATCGTACCAATCCATGCAGATTTCTTAGTCGTAATTAAGATCGGAACTAGTTATTAATTCTTGTTATTTATGAGGCTTCTTTTACATATCAGGATGTAGTTCAGTTAGCCCTGCTCCACGGTTTTACTCTAAAAATCCAGTTAGGATATATACTTACGATCAACGGGTGAAAGAACTTTTCGCTCACGATCAGTACAACGGTCTACAAGCCGCGAGGTGTGTCTGATGACTTTTTTTTTCCTTCTCAATTCTTCTTGCAAATACCACCAGACGGCTTTGTTAGTTGAATAAGAGTTAATAAAACCGGGATTCGCGAGACTGCTGAATATACTTCTATACATCTGGCTCTCTTGCGAAAATTAACGATGAAGCCGCGAAATACTTGATGATATTTACTGATGACGGTACGAGAAATTTTCAACCTAAATGAAATTCTTGATATTTATATTTTTGAAAATGTACCTACACGGATTTGAGAATAACACGGGTAACTTTGGGAGGATACAAAAACCTCGGAATGATTCCGGGAAGAGTTTTATCAGATATCCTAACCAACGCACGATCAAGAATTTCGTCATTATTGCGAACGTGTTAGCAAACTCGTTCCGTGCATTTATTTCGTTGAAATATTTCAGGGACGCCTTTATCGCCCAATAAAATCGAGCCTTCGCTTGGTAATGGTCTTACCGGTAGAGAGGTGAGAAGAGTCCAGAAGAGGAGGAAAGACTTGCGGATCAAGAGACGAAAGGGGCATTTGTTTGCGCGTTTAATTAGACAGTCGGTATCCTTATCCGCCACGCATCGCGGTACGTTCAATTCCTCAAGACCCGTGCACCCCCACGCCCTCTTTACCCTCTTCTTTCTTTCTTTCTTTCTCTATCTTTTTTGCCTTCCGCAGACGCGAATGCCAAGTAAAAATAATTCCGAATCCTATCACCATGACTTGCCCAAGTTCCCACCGCCCATGAAACGCTGGAACTAAATTTTGCCAGTTCAATGACACTTTGGCGAACACATTTTTCAGTTGGATTAAAATTGGTTCCGGTGACACTGCGGTATACCTACTACTATACTGCTTACATTTATTTCGCGAAATGGTATACTGGAACGTGATCTGGGTTATGGTCAATTTATTCTTCGTATGTCGCGTATACTGATTTAAGGCTTTTGCAGTGCAGCATCTAAAACTGCATCTGCTAGTTGTTACACCCCAGTCTAGTTCACGCGGCTTCTCGCTCCGAGCAATTTTAAATGTAAAAATCATAAACCCCTTAATGTCAAGGGGCGAAAAACTATGATTTACTATCAAAACGTACTTCGAAGGTAGCTGAAGCGAAAATGTTTGACGCACTACACCGATAAAAAATAGAAAAAGAACTATCCAACTTGGTTTACAAGTTTATAGCCTTGCTCAATGTATTCAAACTCTGGCTATAACGCACTTTCAGCTTAGATATTTCCTTTTTCAATCTCGGATGCTTTATATCAACTTTCGACTAGCTTGGCGATTCGCAATGTCTGGAGTTCTTCGATTTCAAAAAATTTTTAGGCAGTCTAAACTATCGGGTATACGAAAAACGGCAAGATCAAGATCTACCGATTATCTTCTATAAAATATCTTCAACTCTGGAAATGAAAACAAAAAAGTGCAACGAAAGGGATACAAAAAGATTTTGAAAAAATAAACAAAATGGACAAGCGCCAGAAACCTTAGCATACAAGGGTCAAGTCTGCGTGTCCTTCTACGATATATCTAAGCGTCGCGTCGTCTTCAGGACGCACTGCAGGGCCGAGGGCGGTTTCTGTGGTGCTAACTTCAAAAAGTCGCGAGAAGTTGATAAATAAACGAAAAAAAAAAAAAATGAACCACGATTTGCTCGAGCTACCGCTACACTAACTCTGCGACATTCTTGGTCGCCACTGCAACGCACCAGCACGTCGCAGCCGTTGAAAGGGAAAGATTAATTTTATTCTCAACGTTCGCCGAGATACAGAATTAAGAGTTACGGGACAGATCGTCCAAGAATTATTGCAGAGAAAATGAATAATCACGCGGGAAAGACGTGTAGGGAGATATGAGATAACGTAATGATCTCCTGAAACGATATACCCACAATTTTGCTAAGGTAAACAAATTCTTATACGCGACCTACGACTCTTCGATCTCAGTTTACCCACCCATTTGAGTTGAAAAATTCCGTTGATGATTGTATCAGTTCGTCATCGAGTTTCACGGACCTTTACTAGAGGCCTAAAGATTTACAACCGTCATATAATTCAAAGTTGAGTATTTTTCGAGTGTCGGGTAAGCGATGAAAGCGAAAGTAATGAAAATGAATCCTTATATACCAAATAAAAGCACATTACGTTGGATTTGATAGAGAATTGCAAGAACTCCCGAGAGATTGAGCCACTAATCTGCGATGGAGCAGAAAGCAATATATATGAGATTGGATCGTATTGCATCGAAATGGATTGGAGAATGGAGAGTGAATCGCAGTGGATTGAATCTTGGATCGAATCGATGGCATCCGTTTTAATTATCTCGGCAATCAGCATGCATTAGTCGACGAACTCGTCCTCCTTTATTCCCCAGAAGCTGAGAGGACTAAGAGAGGATCAAGGAAAAGGTCCAGGAGAGAGAAACGAGTGAGGGGCAAAGAGGCGGAGTAGGTTCATACGTCTGTTTGGCCTCGACCGGCAATTAAGTCTGGCGTAATTTGTAGCACCCGTTGGTCGTAATGTGTCGTGGCCCGCCAGGAGACCAAATAAATTTAAATCAATCGAAATCCTACCGAGTTCTCCACCTGGGTTTTCGGTGGGATTCAGTCGCGTATTCGGTGGTGAACAAGTACAGATCCGCACGCTGAAACTCATCCTTTTGCCACACGTAATGAAGAAGATATGTACCAACGCCTGCACGCGTCTTGCATGCGGAATTAACAGCGTTCAAGTCTTGGCCAAACCTCGCAACAGATGAGAATTGAAAAAACGGAAAGAAATAAGTTACATCCGAGTTCTCCTTTTCACTTCGTCGAAACTCATTTCAATCTTTATTCGAGCGTGATACTAAGTTTCGCCAATACAGACAATGAAATTTATCGGAAAAAATCTCGCTCCTTAATTATCGTGAGAATAATCACATCTGTTACACTCCCTGCCACATTCTCTGAGATGAAAAATGTTCGACTCAACCTGTTTTCACATTGATTGCTGTGATGTTGATATATCTTATTTCACGATTCATCTTATACGATAATAATGTGATTATAGAGAGTGAGAAACCTTGATAATACTTACAGAGTAATTACGCACAATTACATACTGCATGATACTTCAAAATCAGCTTAGAAAGTCCTAACCTTCGCGATAGAAAGATCGATAGATTTCTTCGGCATGTCTTTTATTCTTTCAGTCGAATGAAAGATCAACCCGGATGGCCGTACGGTGAAATGTTCAACGTCCGCAGAGCAACCAACCATTCCGAACTATCCGTGCGTTACATCGTTATTTGCATATCGTATTTTTAACCAGCCCCCATTCCCAACGTATACAAAAATCGCCATCGTGTTACCATTCTGGAAGAGATAATTTTCAATTTGATCTCTCGCCGATAATTACAAATATGTTTCTCATTAAACTACCCAATTTCCACGAGTCCGCGAACTTATACTTACCTGAAGAAAGACGAGGCACTTGTACAGGAAACTTTCTATTCCACTATAAAAAAAAAAAGTACGAGTAGTTTGTCACAGCTGGTATAATTTAGCGAGTATCTTCGTCGAAAATGCGAATGTTGTAGGTGGTGAGATCCTTTCTCGAAGTATATTACGGGTCCAAGGCTTCTTCGTAGTCCTTCTGTGGCCAGTGCAGGAGCAGGCGGGGTGGGAGTTATCGCAATGCGATCTCCACCCGGTTGATTAGCTGCTCGTCCTGCTGCTGCGAGCGTGTTGGCTTTTTAACAAGCCTTGTTGTCTGTCAAACTAAAAGACATTATTTAAATAGCCCCGTTAAAACGAGTAATACAATGAAACAGGTCTGGCGACCTGGATCCTTGCTTGCCTTATCCTGCGCACCAGGTACCTACCCATGCTGGGTATAGCACGTGATAGTCATGACGGTGTCATGCCGTTTCGAGCATCGATTTCGTTGGGAAATTTTCGCCAAAGCCCTGAGCAGAATGAATAATTAAGTAGACTGTTATGTGAAGTTGACTGTGAAAATCTTAGCGCTTTCAACCTTGGCGTAATTCTTCAACGCAGACATCGACGGCCTGCTAGGGTTCTGGCCGAACGGATACCGAAGCCTAGAATTATATACTGGCGTACCTTCGACTGGAAGATTAATCTAAATTCAGATCGAACTCACGAGCATGTTGCTCAGTGCAAGTCGTACCTATAGACATAGGCCCTTGAGACATCCCTGCCGCGATACACGACGATGAAAAATTCCAAATAGTTTACTCAAGGTCGAACTTAGCCTTGTCTAAGGTTTCGTTCACACGAACTGAACATATTTTAACATAACAACCCGCGATGTATGTATGTGCCTATAAATCCATAGCTGCGACTATGAAATACCGAATTTCAGTATCTCATGATACCGATTATCATTATAGGGGTACTATTTTACAGATTGGAAAAGAATTCCGTTTTACATTCTGGAATATGTACTTCGTTTCCAAACGCCAGAGCGATCCGTGTGTGAAATTTTCGCTGGCTTAAATTCAGACGCTGGAAAATTTTGAATCAACTCATTTTTCAGTTTGTTCTTCGCACTTCGGAAAGTCTGTGTAGTCCAAATCGATCTCCAAGACACATAAGTGATCTTAACTTTTCAATTGCGTTCTTCAAATACCCACGTATAAACAAACGAATGTCTAGTTCAATCGTTTTTCTTCTACGATACCTGAGAAGGTACTAGGTAACGTACTGCAATGCTGGCTTTCCCATACCAGAAGAACTCGAAATGACGTGCTGGCAATGCTTCGGAACTCATGTATGAAGGAAAAATGTACAGAGGTATATGATGCTCGCAGCATGGTGTGACAGATTTGACATCCTTGACTAGAACTGGCCACCTTAGCCGTTCAACTCCCATTTTTATTTCCCTGTCTATATCTTTCGTTTCTCTTTCTTTCTTTCTTTCTTCTGAATGGAAGTTGACAGAAATCACTAGACTTTGTCTGTTCTTTTTCTTGCTGAGCTGCCGTTGCTGTGACTCGGATAATATCAGAGATACTTTTTCACGGTACGCCATGACCGAGATATATGATTTGTCACCATTCGATGCCGCTACTTTGTTTCCTCGTTATCTCGATCAAGATACTCGACGCCTGCTGATGTTTAGACTTGAAGTCTCAAACGTGCCTTTTTTTCGCATGATTGCGCTACCTGTAGCATCTATTCGCACTTGAAACAGCTGGAGGTTCCTAACGATAGTTCACCCAGTTTTTCTGTCTTTGAATAATCTTCACCACTTGGATCAATCGATACTCTTACTTTTTCCTGCCGAAAGGCATGAGAAATATTTCGAAACTGCTCCCCTCCGACGAAATCGGTAACTGCGCATTTTGTTCGGTGCTTTTCACATGCTGCAACATCCAGAGGTAACTGAATTCATGGAATAATTTAACCATTGCAACGAAAAGGTTACAGAATTTCGCTACACTGATGTAAATTTGTTGGAAATGACAGCCACGCGGTCCCGAGTGAGAATGGGGCGGAGTGACGTCACGAACATCGGACTGGACACCAGGGGACAACGTGACACGGGTTTCCATCGCCGACAGACATTCAATGGTCCGGTGAATTTCGCGTACGCGTAAACAACGTACATAAACGTGTGTAAACACACACATATATGTACATGTGGGTGCCTACGAGGAAGAGGTTGGTATTCTGTGGTCGGTTGTTTCTGGTGCCTGGCTCTGAGTGATTTTCAATTCAGACCAGGACCCCCTCGTACCCTTGCTTCCTTCGATTCTACCTTCTGCAAGCACACGTGTAGCTGTCTCTTTGTACGGTCAACCCGGCCCATGGGTACGAAAAAAATATCTTCATCTTGCCCCGCATGGTTTCTCGCAAGGCCAGGAAAGGGCGCGCACTCTTTGGTGAACGGCACTGCCGATGATGGCTAGCTTGGTTTATCATATTTGAGCTCGTGCAAATTTGAGGATTCGAAGGGCACTGGATTTTTTGGCAAGGAATATTGAATGGCAATTCTTATTTTACCAGTGAAGAACAATTATGAAGTTCCTTCGTATCTTTTCATGCCATTTTGTCTTCGTCGCCGGTATACAATGGCGCCGAAGAATGTTGGATATTCAATTCAAGGAGCTGTTGAAAGCAGCTTTGTAGAAAAGGAAAGCAAGACCCTTTATTCCATTTTATTTTCTCGAGGTTGGAATAATAATCGTTGCGCTTACTTGCTGGAGGCGTACGCAAGGCGTGGCTTCTGAATAGCAACGAAGCAGATGGGTTTCGTTGTACGGAATTATCAAGTCTATACTAGATGTATATTTTCGACCAAGTCACGCACGCTTGATGGCCAGCAATTGTATAACCTCGTTGTTTCCTACTGTTGGTTTTATTTCATCCAACGTGCACCTGTATAGACCTTTCAACTTCCTGGAATCTATAACGACGTTAGATTTTCACATTTATCTTACTGGACAAACATTATTGGTATTCCTAGCCCACGGTGGGCTCTGACTTCTACCAAGTCAAACAGCTGGACAATGAATTACTGCAACAAAAGGCGGAGACAACATCCTCGGAGAAGTTTTCAAGAACTCGGACCCCTTTATGTTAATGGAATTTCAAGGCATTAGCGCACTCAACCTTGTTCTGGTAGAATCCGAAAACTCTGAAATATTTTCTAAAACGTTCTCATTTTAAGGGGAGTCATTCTTGAACAATCCTGGTTTCTAGGGTCAGTGACAAGTCACGTATCAATCGAGCCCAAAGTGTTCCATTCACGCGTCCATTCATTTAGCTCTGATAACATGAATACTAAAACGTTTTATGTATACAGTACATAATAATTACCTGTTGTGTAGTACGAATGATAATTGAGCATTTCCCGCAGCAGTTTGTGGGACAATTTCTTTCAAACAGTGCTAATGACATTCAAATTACTCCCGCCTAATGTCACGAGCATCATGTGAATCGTTGTAATTGATTGTTTTACACGAATTATTAATATTCTTCCCATTATCTTCATAATTATCACGCACTGTGGTAAAAACTCGACCTTTGATTGATGGTTCAGTCGATTCTCGATTTTCATGTGGAGATGATTTCACTTTTCTAACTCTCTACAAGTATTCTGGTATTCAAGAATTGTGAATGAAAATGCGAATAGTAGTGTCGGTGACACTCGCAAATAGTTTTTCGACAATGATAACCATTGTTTAAGACCTCACGGAACTTTGTCAAGGAGGGGGATCTTGCGTATATCGTTTTATAGATAGGACTTGCAGGAGCTCGCGAGATAAAACCCTTGGCCAGTAATCGGTTGTCGGACGGCCCTGGTATCCGAACCAGACTCGACTCGGCTCGAGCGGCGTGCAGAAGAAGAGATGCGAGGCTGAAGGCAAAAGAGGTACCTGGATGGCCAACTGAGGGCCGACTGAGGGCCTTCGGAGGGCAGCGAGGCGTTTTCACACCGATCACTGGCTGACGTGACATGGTCGGCACATTCCTTCATGAGAGAATGCTAATCGTGGTCCAGCCGGCGCTTGGCCTTTCCCTTCTCTCTTCAGTACCTCCCGATGCTCCGCTCGTTCGTTCGCCTCTATACCCTTCAGCCGCGCCTCCGCATCCACGCACGCCGAATCCTCCGCCTTCAAATTAGTTAAACAAATGTACCAAACGTTGTTGACGGCCTCACCAGTCCCAGACAAGAAAGACCCACCCGTTCGTTTGCTCCGAGAAAAAGTTCTTTGTGCTCGGGTGGTCGTCCGGACGTTATTTGATGATATTTCAGACTGTGAAATCGTAAGTCGCCTATTTTACTGAAGTACTAGGACGCTTTGCTGTACAGGAAATTCGAAATTTTCAGACTGCACGCAGGATATCCATCGCATGGTTTCTGGGATCGTCCGCATGTAAAGTTTAAGGAGGTTCGGATCACGCGTGGGAGTGCAACGTTATCTTTTATTAGCAGAGAGTCTGATGCTAAATGAGTTCATTGTCGACCCTGTTGATGTTGTAAATCCTGCCTTTGTTTGGCTTCTTCTATTTCCAGGTATTTACGAGTGTCGCTGCTGTCATCGCGTCGCCACGACGTCGTAGAACGTACGCCTTTGCTCCTCATTTCCACGTTCCGGATCCTTATCTCGGTGTTTAAATCAGGCTCAAGGCAGAGAGATCTTCTGGGATGAGGGGTCAGAAGCGAAGGAGATGAAAATAAAAAAAATTAACGAATAAGAACAACTAAAAGAAAAAAAAATATAACCAAAAATAAACAAGCGAATAAAACTTCGCGCGAATCTACCAGACAAGGCCAACTGCTCTGTCTTAGGATTTCTTCGATTTCTCGATCTCTCTGATCTTCTTCGACCAGAGCCACGCGTCTAGCCATACTTTATTCTCACAACCTGTGAGACTGAAGTTATAATTCTTACGAAGCCTCGAACCATCGCATCGACTTGGCTCTATTTCACCGAGGGGAACTGAAATCACTGTACACGTTCGTCTTTTGAACTGTCGGACCTTATTCGGCTGCGGGTTCTATTGAGGGTTACGCAGGTCCAATATGTTACACAATTTCCAGGAAGCCAGAAAATGTCATCGGTCCTGGCTAATCGTATGATTAGTATTCCGAGTACAGGACTCATTACTTGTGCAGGCGACTCTTATTGCTACCTTGCGCTAAGCAGAAGCATCACGTGTTGGGTGAAAGATGAATGTCATTTTTATGCAGCACGGTGGTTCCTACCGGGTCAACGGCCACTAAATGCTCTAAACACGGACTGGCATTGGGTTTGGTACTATTTCAAGGGATTCGACTCGTTCGTGCACATGCTCAAGCTCTGACAAGCGTAATTTGACCCGTTCCTTGCTGGGTAATTAAATTAATGGTAGATACTTGATCAAAGGCATCAACGCGGGACTTGGTTTATCTGTTATTATTTCACAGTCGATGTACCCACTTCCGCTCATATGATGTGTTGCGGCCATTTAATTGGCACATCGACCCTTCTTCTTTCTGTCTTTCTTTCTTTCATAAGTTCGAGCTCGTGCTGCTCGACTGCATACGTGATTGACAGAAAAGGCGGCATCCTTTTCGGGCAAACAATTCTTGCTTTGTTCCAAGTTTGACGTTACAAAAACTGGATATCCAACTGTCGGCTTCGGGTTTTCTTACCCCGTTATATCTAGTCGTGCGGATGTATCGTGTCCAAGATCTGTCTGAACTTCCGGAGACGTATGGTCACCCGATTCTGCTGCCCACTTGCACGACTTTTCTTTATTGATCCTGTTCAGCTATACGCAGCTAGTTGTGGCAAGTTATCTAAGCTAGTTCGAACTTCTAGTCCAACTCTTACAGTCTTGCGGTGGGTATGTATTGTACAACCGACAATTATTTGTCTCTGGGCACTCGGACACCCTTTCTGACAGTTTGTTATTCATGTACTGCAAATATCTACTGTGCTATTATGGTTAGAGCGTGCAGTAATGGTTTCATGCTCTACTTGATCCGATATTTTTCTGGATAACTTGTCGAGGTTTTTTTTTTTTTTTTTTTTTTTTTTCATTCAGGAAAAACGATTTAACCGGTATCCTGTTCTGCATCAAGCCGCTACTATGATTGCCCTTATTCCTGTAGCCATCAAAATCCACTCACGCCTTACGCTTAATTAAATTGCTGTAGTTATCGTGCGGTGGATTAAACTTGGCGTATATGCAAGTTGCAAGTATAACCCGCTGATTTTGTTAAAAATCATACCGTCTATTCCTCCGCAAGGAAACGCCTTCCGACTCTTCAGGCATGACATAGTCCAGTTAGCAACTTCCGCCAAGACTCGCAAATCAATACTTTTTCCACGGTCTCGAGATGATCTGCAGTTGAAAAAAAAAAAAAAAAAAAAAAAAACGAAAGAAAAGAAAAAGACTACCACGCACTATCGATTCAGCGTTCGTTTACATGAATCCGGAACTCTGTTGGAAATAATCGATGATTTATTTCGTTTACTATGATATGGAGCGAGGATCGGCGAATCGTGTTAATTTGTCATGACAGCCTGTTTGATACTCGTATTTAAGCTCCTCCTGTGGGGAGTGGAGATGATCGGAGGTTACCCAGCTCGTTTGCCATGCTCTTGGCGTTATTCGTATATATACCGGGTCGTAAAACGGGAATATTTTCAGTAACAACGTCTGATTTTAGTGGCATGAATTACCGGCACTCGGGGCTCGTCCTCCGAGATATGAAATTGCGCGCAGAGTGCAGCCGCCGCTAACGTTTGAGTAATGTTCCTTGCAGCCTGGCAGAGGCGATGACGAATGGCAGCGCGGCTTTTGCTCGGTATTCGCGCGCGCGTTGTCTCGCTCGAGCAGCAGGTTCCTCGATTACGCGTTCCGCAAGCGGTTTCCCCGCTTGACATTGATATCCGCGTATTATTCCCGGCGTATTTTACTCAGCCGCATAAAACACATTCTTTCTTCTTCCTACGCGCTTAAAACCCGCAGCGAAATCGCCTCGCCTATTTTCTATAGTCGCGTTCACGCTGGACGAACCTTAAAAGAAATTATATTGCTTTCTATCGCCGTTCAAAGCCCTAGATATACCAAACCGCCTATTTTATTTCCGCACAGATCAAACGGCTGCGCGTGCCTCTTCGTATTCGGGGATCCAAAACCGACGCACGTAACGCCATTTCAACTTTGATACGCAGGCAGTTTCCTCTGAACTATAGAAGTTCGGTGCGGTCGATCGCTATGGGCTTGAAAAAATATTACCTGCGTCTTCTCCGCGTCTGTTTCTTTATTTTCTTTTTTTTTCTTTCTTTACTCTTTTTTCCCTTTTATTTCTTTCTGTGTTACCCTATTTCGCAGCTATCCTCTCTCACCGTACCTGGTGCCTCGCCCTCGCGTCTGTAAACTCCGTGCTAACTTCAATCAAATTACTTTCCTTTTCCCAGCGACTTTAAACTCCTCGGTAACTGATTTATAACTGGCGGGTCTACGTTTCCAAGTTTCCAACGACGCAACCTCAGCACGAATTAAAGTTAGGACCATCAGGCAAAACCAGCGTCCCACGCGACCCATAAGACTACGCGTTTCGCGTCATAACTCAACGACACTGCGAACTTGTCAGTCAAGATTCGGTAACATTTAATTCAAGCCTTGAAACTGGTTGAAATTTCAAGGGTAAGAATTGTATGAATGTAATGAAATTGCCCAGCTGACTTGAAACTTTTTGGTTTTTACGTACAATTGCTCGCATCCTAAATTGCCCGACTAAATTGCAATCCTTTTGAAAAATCGGAGTTAATTCTTTAAACCTTCCAGTATACGACTACCGCTCTTTTTCCCCAGTTCTTTTTTTTAATCATTTTTTTCTTTCTTTTTCTTTCCTCAAAGCGAATAGCCTATTAGTTCCGTCTCTTGCAATAAATGCTCAGTCGCTGTTACGGAAACGAAAAAATCATTCTCGCAACTCACCGCCGCGTAATTTTATTTTGTCACGGAATAGCCGATTCTGATTATAAACTTAGCAGACAGGTACGTGAAAAGTTTTAAATTCTCGGTCCAACAAAGCTGCAGTGCTCTGTAAATTTCAAATTCTAGCTGTATTATGCGTTGAAGCTTGATGTTTATGCGTAAATAGCTTGATTGTCAATGCATGACAGAAAAAATGGTCATACCTCACTGGATTATGATTCTATTATCAACTTCATCGCACGATCTCTATTTTCCTCATCAAATTTACTGATTCGCAAGAATATATCCGCAACTGAGGTGAAGGAAAAAATTATCCACCGAACAAAGTCTGGAGTATACTTTTCTCTCTCGTTCCATGTCGCCCAACGTGGGAATATAAATTTGCAACACTACTACACGTGGAGGTAACTTCCTCCACCCTTGATCGTTCCCCGTCGATTTGCTTGTAAAAAATCAGTATAATTAGACGGCGCGCCTCCGTCGAGCGTCGACCACTTGGCACGGGGCAATCCGACACAACTACCCACTTGGAGTAGTTAATGGCAGACGCCCCAACTCGACTCTCACCCGATTGCCGAGCCAGATTCGTCTGAAAAAATACCGCCCTCTTTGTTTTTTCTTCAACCAGGGCTTCTTGACTTCGTAACAAATAAGCTGAGCGTCAGTTGCCTCGTTTGCAAGAAAAAAAAAACGAGAAAAAAAAAACAAAAAAAAAACCAAGTAGGTATCAACAAGATCGGTAGCTCCCAAACGATTTCCGGAGCTGATATATTTTACGGATAATTTAGGGGTTCGGAGGAGGACGACGTGGTCGCAAACTGACGAGAAATGATCCAAAACGTGCATCTTGCCTCAGAGGAGGATGGCGCTGACCGCGACGAACTGAAACCACGGTGTCAGGCGGTAGAGCTTCGCACGAGCTGGCGCAGGAAATTAAATTTTAAACTTTATAATTGCATTAGCAACGCTAAGCTGCAAGGTATATACCTATCTATGCGGATGCTCACTATCTGTCTACCGCTGCAGAAACCGTTGTTCAAATTATTGACGCGTTAATAAAGTTGTCCTGAATTTACTGCATCGAAAAGTTCGAGCTCTCTGCTTGTCTGGGTCAGCGAATTACTTCGTTTAGGTACTTGTTGACGATTTGTTTCGGCACCTGAACTTGTTATATTGAGATTAATCGATTGTAATAAAATGCGGAGGATTCAACAGGTTGCCTAGCAGTGATCATTAAAAATATATATTTGTAATATGGCAAAAGCATGTCTGCGCAGACATCCCGCAAATTCAAGACTTTCAAAATCAGATATCAAAGCCTGGACGTATTGCTGTGCCTGGAAATTTACCTGCTCGACAAAATTTCCTCATCCCTTCAATATTGATGGCTGGACTGATTCCCTTTGTGAATACTGGAGCAAGCAGGATCGCAGCCACTGGCTTTGGTTCTGACAAACGGGCTGCCTACTTTGGTTACCACGTTAAATATTCATAATACGAGGTTCACGCCTTCGCTTTGGGGATGCCAGCAAGGGGTAGCTCCAGGGGTGAGAGAGCGTCGACGAATCGACCTTTAATCCTATCAGTAATACTGCTTTCCCGAAGGAGATCTCGACCCAAAATAGTTCACGGCTGCTCGAAGTGGATTCGTTGCCCGGTAAGCTTGACCGGAAACTACCAGCTTTGCCTTCCGCTCTGACCTCAATGGTGGTTATAACTACTTTCGAGAAAGATGAGAGGTATCGCTTGCTGTGTGAATACATTCAAGATGGAGAATCCTAACGGAAAGTCTCATTCGGGTTGAATAAGTTGAAAGAAAAAATTGTGGAAGTGAATACAAACCTGAAGAAAGGATATTTTTGGGAAAATTCAAAAAGCTCTCCATTCGTCTGACATTCAGTTTTACGGACAGTTATGGCTGAAAAATCTGAAACCCTGATTCGTCTAGACCTGTCTAACGAGTGCTTTCAGCTCGACTTCTCGTTACATACATGATACATTATGAATTCATATGTATAATATTATTCGGGAACAATCTCGAATAGAAATGGAATAGGAACTAATTACTAAAAATTGTTACAGACAGCCCCGTCTCCTCCTGCGCTTTTTTGAAGTATATTTAAAAATATATCTTTTTCGTGATCAATTTATGAAAATGACTTCACGTCAAACTCTGCGAGCACCGTGAATGCCTTTTGAAAGTATGTAATTGCTGATTTTAATAGCCATGAATATACATGGCATGAAAATCAAAGGTTACGATTAAGCACCGCGTTCGGGGGTGCCGAACCTATGTATACGCAAATACGACCAGTACAGGGTTCGAGTATTTTGAGCTATTTCGAAATCGTATTACCTGGGTGAAAATAATAGGCAGCAAGTGCCCCGGACAAAATTATATACATTTATTTATGAGCCGCAGGTAACAATACATATTCAAAGGTATTCACGTACCCGCGCCTTATACCTAGACAACGTGGTTTGCCGAGCTTGTTTGATTCAGAGCAGACACGTACCTGTCTCTAAGCAATTAGGCGAGAACTAACGACGTCAAAGTAAACTATTGTTCGGCAACCGGTGTCGAATCTAAACTGTTCCTGTTGACAATTCAGGGTATTGTTACCGAAGCGTTTCAGTCTAATGTGTGCTGATTAGAGGAACAAAGCCGAATACGTGGGACTATAAAAGTCGTGGAAGATATTAGCCTGTTTTTATTTGTCTACCAAATGGGAAGGCGTTGCGTTAACTAAACGTATTTACGTTACAGATCATCGTTTGCTGTTTAACGAGTCCTAATTACGTGCACGAAACCCCAAAATCCTGTAAAACCAACCCCCGGGGTATTAACACTTTTTTACGATCTCACATTACATTAACGCTAACGTCGTCCGGACAAAAAAACGGCGTTAATATCTCCCTCTTCTTATTCATCCCATTATACTTATACCACATCAGACATTCGCTCCACATTGCATCCGTATTTATACCGAGTAATTTTCATCGGAGTCAGAAAGGCGCACTACGCGATAACCCGAATAAATAGCGATGTAGTTGCTATTTACCGATTATCTTGCCTTTCATGGTTTTATGTCACGCGGGCTTGCATAGTTCCGTTCAGCCTCGTTTATAACAACTTTTATCAAGGTAGAGGTACTTAGCTGGGTAAATGGCCAACCGTTGTGCTTATATAATTTATACAAATGCGGAATACAGCGCGACTTGCCACGCCACACCGGCTCAACAACGCGAGAAAACCAAACGGCTTCGAACTCAAGAATTCAAATGGAATTATAAGTAGTTGCTAGCAAACGAGAACCTGCTACATATACTACCTAGGATATACACAGAAGAGCTCGGGTCACCGAGCGACCGAACGACCGGACCAACATCTTCGCACTAGCACTTATGCATACTAGTCCAGAGCCTCGCGGCCACGACATGTCCTTAATTGGTTCATTATCTAAATAGCATCGTATTGTCCGCTCTATTGCCCGACGAGTACATCCATAAACGGTAGCTATCACAAACACAGTCACAGTCACAGTCACATTGCAGCAATGTGCACCATACCGTATGGTCTACTTCGCTCCGGTTTAGCAGCTGTCTTTTTGCATATGAACCACCCACTGACTGTTCTCTCTGGTAGTTAACGAGACATGCTTTTCCCTAAGATTTCTCGAGTGCTAAGCATGCAGTGAAATGATCAGTTCGGTATTCATACAACCGACGACTTACGGTATTATTGCTTGGATTACTGTGAATAAGAAAATTATCATATTCGCGCATCTGATTTGCATTCGGTACTGGAACTGTACTTTCTGTTTATCTGCTGAACATCACTGCTGGAGTATCAACCGGTTGAACATATTTTCAACCACCATCCGCAACGACGAGTAGGCATAGGGGCAGGTCACCATTTTGTTGTTCAAACTTTGAGTTCTGTAATCTTACACCTTCCCTGTGGCATGGAGAAATGGCAATTGACAGGTGGGATGAGATTCTTCATTAGTTGATGTTGAATGCTACAGTGGCTGGATGGGCTGAGCATTACTGTGAAGTTAGCCCGGGATTGTGATGTTCTTCAAATGCGTTAAAGATCATTGAAACGCACACAGTGCTTGATATTTGTTTCACATTACTAATAAAGACGTGAAAGTATGGCGCTTGTCCGGTGCCTGGTGCTCGCTCGTTGGGCGGGAGGGTACCGACTACCAACGAACCTATTAATTTGTACGCATTATCATAATCCCACGTTTGTACAGTCTCATTCACGAAACACCTTTAACCTCTGATGCCAGCTAAACACGGGTTAGCGTTAGAGCCATCGACGGCCTAGTCTTCCCATCAAAAAAGTAGTTAATCCATCACTCGCGCGGGCCGAGGTATTACAAACCTTATTCTACGTTACAACCAGCACTCCTCGATGCGGTGCTTGCTTGTTGCGGTCGTTTTTCCATTCGTGGAAGAAGAAGAAGAAGAAGAAGAAGAGCGCATTGTGCGTGTAAGGCGTAACTTGATATAATACCTGTTACACGTTCACACATTCAATCGCTAGGGCAAATTACGTCAATTTTATTGCTTTTCGTGCGTAATTGATCGTTATCGCGTTCTAAACACTAAGTTATTTCGGAACAATTCGAGGTGCCGGTATAGGTGCGAGGCTTGATCTCAAGATTAAACCAAGTATAGGTACATACAAGTTACGGAAAGTAGACGACCGTAATTAACCAGGCGCGAACGATTCCTTATGCTTATCTCTTCCTTTTCAGAAAAATTTATACGTACCTATACAAAATGAAGACAACAACCGAAATACGTGGGTTCATCGCTCGAGTAGCCAAAGCGGTTTACCGCGAGCCCTGCGATTAATGAGATGTAAACAATTTAATGCTAAATTAAGCACATTGATGACCGCCTACACGGCGTTAAACGGTATTGCCGTTAGCGCAACGATTCTCCTGTCTCTCAGCATCCGACTGACAAAGAGACGAAGTGACGAAGTGACTGAGCGACACCTCGACTAATGACGTTTTCAAGCCACCGCCTAAACTTTCGTCGACGTATAAATGAACCTAGGACAGTATCCGCTTCTCGCAATTAATGGTTCGGATCTCTCTTTTCTCTGCAGTTTGTACTCCTTTTTCAGTTCGTCCATTACTATTAATCCCGATGTGCTATTGGTGTTATTATCGTCATTGGCATTACTCAATCAAAGGGGTGATAATTAATTGGTGCTAGTCAGGGAAGATTGCATTCCAATTCTGATTGAACTTAATCTCCCTAAACCTTGCGTCGGTAGCGGTGAGATTTGAATAGTATAAGCCGGCTTTGGATGTATGAGCATTATATTTGTTGCTCGTATAATTCTATGGACTCCAATCAGTAATGACCCAGCGGTAACTGGCTTCAAAGTTATGCGATTAACTGTGCTTATTGCTTCTATACTCAACGTCCGATAGTCAGCAAAACTGATTTCCCAAATAACCAAAGATCACTTCATCTCCCAGGTTCACTGCATCAAGCGTCAACTTCCGTCTCTAACTGCTGTGTGATTTTAGATATCGCGTGACTCTAATTCTTTTGAAATTTTATTGCATTTAGATGTACAGGTTTTCAATCTTTTTGAATGTTTAACGAGCTCATGGGCACCACAGACTATAGCTGATACCCCTTCTTGTCATCGTCAAGATACAGACAGACATAAAAAGCGGCAGTTTAAGATTCGAAGGACAAAAGACAAGAGAAATGATAAAAAGACAATACCGAGGAACAAAAAAATTATATAGATAAATAAATAAAGAACAGATAGTTTCTTTGGCTCGGCTTCACCGCTTCGTTCTATTAGCATACGTTCAATAAAGTAGCGCCCCGTTTATGCAAGTCACGGTTTGTTCAACGCTTAAGCGTTCGACGTTGCAGGGCTGTGCCAAAGATCCTCGAGGCATCCGGGACAATTAATCGCAAATCATAACGTAGATAAATGATTCGACGTTTTCCGATCGTTGAACACGCTGGACGAGCTCCAGTATTCAATTGTTGGAGCTGTTGAGCGGTCTCATCTTTCGAATAGCTTATGAAACATTTTGCCAATTCGTATCTCAACTAGTATAATACGCGCATATTTAGGTATAGTTACAGGATATGCGAACGAATTGAGACGGCGCTTCGTGCAAACGCTTGCGTAACCTTCTGGGCTCGTTTAACGGACAACTTACAAGAGTTGGGGTCCTTCTTCGGCCTCCTCCGGCGAGACCGACGGGGGCCCACCACCTCCGGACCATGGCGTTAGGGCTTGTAATCCTGATTGACTAGAATCGAAAGGAGATTCGTGCGCGGCCAGCCGCGCACTTCACTCCTTGAGGACTGTAAGACGGGCCTGGGCTAAGCCGGAGCCGAAGGGGAATCAGGAGGGACCCAGGAGGGGCCGGATCGCGAGGGCCACGGTGGTAATTTACGAGGTACTGAAGACCTTGTACACTCCCACCCGCGAACGAAGCTGCCCCGTCGCCCCGCGGAATCCAGTCTTGGTCCTAACTCAGCAATATGTTCCCCGGTGCGTCTACCACTTCACCAGCTTGCCTCCCGCGTTCTCTTCCAAACCACGTTCTCCGTTCCTTATTCTATCTCTCGTTCTTTCTTTCTTTCTTACTTTCCCTCCTTTTCTTAACTTTCTTTTTTCTTTATTCATCGTCATCATTTTCGTTTCCTTTTTTTCTCTCTCTCTCTCTCTCTCTTCGTCTTCATCATCATCTTCTTCTCGTTTTCCTCCTGCTATTCCATTTGCTTCTTCTTCCACTTCTTCCTATGCCTACATAGCTATTATTTAGTCTTGCGTTCGGATATTCTCTTACACGCCAATAAATACCTCTCTTCTCCAGTCTCACTGCTCGTTGAGTGTCGATCAGAAAAGGTTAGGGTGTGGTGTATCCAGCATGCCGCCGATATTAGTACCGGTCCTGTTATCGAACGAACGTTCAACTGCATGATCACCCTTCGCTCTGCAGTGACATTCGGCAGAAGCGAGTACTTTTTTTATTCACTGCAGGTATATGAGCTTTCGGTCCTATTTGGCTGGCGCTGAAACGCATTTGGATATATTTGCAAGATAGCAATGGTTTCGACGGCTGGTAAATACGAATGCTGCGATGTGGTATTGACGGTTACTGGGTATTTCGATGACTGGCAAATTTGAAGCGCACCGTAGGGTCTCCTCGTTAGCACTGATTAAATATGCAAAATGCAGCGTTAAGTAGAAGATAATATTGATTCACCGTGTAATAAAACACACGCGCTCCTTTCAACTCACACATCGGTGTACGACGAAAGCCCAACAAGCGTGCAGGTATAATTTTACATCCATATATGATACCTGCACGTTTGCTCCGATTATAACGCGTACGTTGTGTATAAGGCGACTCACACACTAGGAAGACAGCCTTACCAACCAACCAACCAACCAACTCATCAAACCGGTACCAGCTATGCCCTGCTCCTCCCAAGACATCGCCAGCTACTCGAGCTCTGAATCTGCACGCTGACGTTCACCCGTCAATCGGATATATAATTATTGTGGATTAAATATTCGGTTAATTCCGCAACCTCCAGGTATTTGGCCAGTGGACTGTCGCTGCGGAGTCAAGTGGTGGATCTTTTGGTAATGAATATATATTATCGTAGAACGAAACTTGAGTCGGGACTGGAGGGATAGCATAGGATGACCGGAGGAACACCCAGTAGGTGGTGATCCGGCAGGCGGGTCCATCGGTGCTCCCAGCATCCCTGCCCCATCAAGTATATATCTATATATATATCTAAGTATATAAGAAGACGCGAAGGGTCGTGACGTGGAAAATTATTGGCTCGGTATAAGATCGGCTTAACTTTTCGACGCTGTTATCCAGGTGGCGTGCCCATCGCCTCGATGACCGACGGCTTCTTCTGAACTTTGCCGATTACCGCTCTGCGATAACGATAAACTTTTCCTTTGACGTCCTGGCGGAGGAGCTAAGGCCTCCTCTTTGCACGTTGCACGCGCGTCTGCACTTTCAGAGAAAAAGAGATAGAGAATAAGAGTAAAGAAAGGAAGAGAGAGAGAGAGAGAGAGAGAGAGAGAGAGATAAAGAGAGGAAAGAACTATATAGGTACGTGGAAGGCAAAGTCTTTGGACGGACAACAAATCCTCCGTCTTGTTGCACACATGGGAGAGCCAATTACGCGTGAAGATATCTTCGCATTTTACGAGAACAGGCTTTCCCGCTTCCTTCCCGATCCCGTACATTTTACCTCTCGCTCATCTCATCTCATTTCTCATTCCTTTCGCTAGGTAGGTATATATCCCGCACGTGGGGCCCACCGAGTGTTCGCTTCGGGCTCAAATTAACATGTATAAAATAATCGTTATTTATAACCTAGTCGTGAACCGTTTGCGATTCACCGCATGTTTTCTTCGAGAACAAATGACGTGTAAATTTTATGTTCATCTCTCGACGTCCTGGAGCGGTCCTTTGCTCTACGGTAGCTCTACGAGGGCATCCGTAACTTAGCGCAAACTCCTTTGCGCTTTATCCACCGGCCAACTCTTACCACTCTTATTCTACCGAGTCTACGAGGTCAGCGATGGTGCACACAATCTTCTTACTTGGAGTATAGAAACGCTTGCAGCCCTCCCCGGTTGCCTCTACCAACAGATCGTTAAAGTAACTTCATTATTGCATTGCTAGGAGGAAAGCACTTGGGCGGTGCAGCGCAATCACCGCCCCCGTCTTCTTTCCTTCCGACGTATGCAACGTGTCGTTTCTTCTACGTTTGTACAAGTTCTCTTGAAATCAACTAATCACTCGAATAGCCTTTAAATTTCAACCACGTTTATGAAGGTATACGCAGTTTACAGAACTGGCTGGTTACAGCAAAGAACCAACCAATTACTTGCCGTCTTATACGACGATTGTCCTCTGTGCCCCTTTATATTCTGGCATTGTTTGTCTCTCGAAGACTTATACCTCGAATACAGTTCACCCCAAAGTTTCGTTCAAACTAGAATAGTAGCTGGGCATACGACGAAACGGTATGGTTACCACAATAGACGGTATGAGCCACGGCGAGAAAGTACCTTTAATCGGCTAATGAGCATACAGTCTCTTTCTTGACGATACATTTTTCAACTTGACGGAGAGATCTTCTGGAGGGCGGATGTTCGTGTGTGTGTATGTATGTGTGTGTGTGTGTGTGTGTGCAGTGACGGGGGGACTGGGGAGGAAAGGATAAATGCCAAGACGCCACTGACCGCGACATATTAATGTTCAGGCACACGCTAGACGGCGATTATGCACGTAAGAAGTGTCCTTGTGAGGATACGTTAAGCGTGCGTGTACGGGCTTGTCTTTCAAAAAGCTGTGCCAGTGGAGCGAGACGTTTCTCCATTACCTGGAATATTACGTTTCGCTCTAACCGGGAGGTAGATTTGAATTAGATACTTGGTGCTATCTTTCTTGGTTTGTTACTTCTTTCCACTGCATTGATCCAGATCTCACAATTGGATTTCAAACCATCAGGCGGAACTGAGTCATGCTCAAAAGAAACTGTCGGTGAGCAGCAGAGATGAATGATTCAATAATCACACGTACGACCTTTCATTACGGCCTGGAACTAACTGTGATGATCTTTTATGGAACATTTTTATTCTTAGTTAGTTCGCTTGGCTACGCCTACAAAGAATTTTCATACAACGTTGTACAGAATTCACTTTAGGGTTCGGATAACCATAGGATACCGTGAAATGAAATTCCTTACTATTTTCGATACGGTCGAGAACAGACGAACGATTAGAGCTTCTTTTTTCAACAAATGAATACTAATGAAATGAGAAAGTGCAGTGGTCGAGATAACCGGATTAACGGATAGAAAACGCGTAGCTCGGAGCCCTTAATGAATACTCAGAACTAAACTAATAGTCACTTCGAATCTCTACCTGAAACGTGAAATAAAAGCCAAGATAGTCCGGTAGTTTTGCTCCTACAATTTATATAGGTGAATAGATCGAGGGGGGTAAAAGCAGGCCTCAGTGCTTGGTCAGCTCACTAACCAGAGCCAAGACTTTTTCAGTACTTGGCAGTCCTTAGGGTGGCCGCATCGGACCACTAGAGATGTAACGCGAGAGCACATTACCCGGCATTAAGTCACGGAGATAACCGGCCGCGTGGGAGGCGAGGCGAGGATCTCAACACACGCACGGTGCATCATCCTTTATTTTGTAAATTGGGATTCGCCGTTCCGAGAACAAAGGAACATTACTTTCTGCCAGTCGTGACTTTCGAGGCAGTTTTGCAGCTTAGCCATAGCACTGGTGAGACGGTAACGATACCTAGCGTCGAAAATCGCAAGCTCTTTCCATTCGTAGCACGATAGTTGATATGGAATTGCGAGTTGCTTATTTTCTATCTGCGAAATTCTACTTTCATCATTTTTTGTGATTTTTCGTCAGTTGGTGGTATTCTTTGTGAAAAAGGGCCAGGTCACTCGACGACATCCATTCAACATCCTTTTTTTTTCTCACATACAAGGGCGAAGGTTTCTTCACACCGGTTAACTCACAAAAAATCGTATCTTCGAAGTTTATAAGAAAATCCCTGTTGGATTTCTTCTCTACCGACTGTTTGACTTTGCCTCTTTTTTTCTTCCTCCTCTCAAGGCGAAATAGTAGACATTAGCGATTCCGTGTGTTCGTTCATGAGATTCCGCCGAGAGATCTCTCAGTTCGTGTTTCTCGTTTTCTTCAACGTCCTTTTCGCCTCTCTTCTCTTCTCCACGTCCCGATTCGTTTCGATTCGTTTCCTCTCGTTTTCTCGATTAGTAGTGCGTTTTAACGTGCAAGGAAGGCACAAGCACACAAGAGGTCCAGTCCGAGGTACAATCTTACGAGAAGGACAGAGCGGACCCCGCGTCCGTCTTATCTTAGCTCACGTCGCTGTTTTCTGTTTTCAGTTTAATTAATTAGATTTATTTTTACGACTCTGGCTGGCCTTTGATGTTACTGGCGGCGTGTCACAAATACACACCTAGCAGCGAGTCAGGGTTTACCAGGGTGCGGAGAGAGTGAATCTCTTTGATCTCGCGAGGACCCGTCATCCACCTGGCGTATAACGCTTCCAGGAACAACGACAACTCTACCTTACAACACAGCCTTCAAATTCGTACATTTGGAATTAAACAATCAACCTGTTCGCACCAATAATCCGAATGTTTGCCGCGTATTTGTATCATCGATGCAGAGGAAAAGGTCCACCAGTCCTTCATAATACACCGCCGAACCCAAGTGGGTTATATTCAGCTTTCGGGCTCTGCCTTCGCCCAAGCTTGTTTGGTGATTTATGGCCAAAGCTCAGCGTTGTATTAAACACATTAAACGCATTAAGCACATTCCAAGGACCGTTTCGTAGGACGAGAAACTGCCTTTGCGACAGAGTTCAGCTCGAGTTCCGCATAACAGCGTCAAGACAATAATATTAAATTTTGTCGGTGGGCAAAGAACGGCAATCGAAACCGTAAAATAACAATCGGTCTGTTCGTTCCAACTGTAGAAGCTGGTCAACGACTTGGGATTTTTCCCATCCCATACCGTCGAAATCCTTTGCCTTGCCTTTACCTCCTTTACTCCCGACAACACGGTCCTACCGTGGTCAGAATGGAATGGTATAAAATCGCGAGTTAATTTGCATGCTCGAACGAGGCTAATTACGGGTCTTGAACTTCCCCCCCCCCCCCCCCCCCTCCCAATTTCTACCTCCTTTTGTCTCCTCCACGATCGCGTTTTCCAGAGTTGTGTGCGATATTACTTTGGCGGGGTACTCGTCCTAAGGACTTCTGCACCTTTCCCATCCTCCGCTGGACCGCCCACGGCCATCATTGGTCCTTATCTTTTCGGAGAGTCACACCACACCAGCACCAACACCACGGCTGTCTAATCTTGGGCAGAAATCTTGCTGGTCGAAGGCGCGAGATGTCGACCGGTTCACCTGTGCCGCTTGAGTTGCATCATCGACCTTTGAAATTTGAGGCATTGCCTTGGCCGTTCGACAGCGTGGTACCTGAGAAACGTGTGCTTCTTACTCTTCTATACCTATATAGAGATAAATTTCGTACAGGACAGTAAATTCGAGATCTCGAATGGCTGCCTGCGCGTGAACTGTCGCTGCGGGTTCCCCGCTTCGGTGACACTTGAGATCTGAAACGTATTGACGCGAATGGACTTCCTGCAATAATCCATTTTAATTATTATACTCGTGAATTGGTCCCGGAACACAACTCGTTATAACTCTCCGGATTGTAACCTTCGCTGTGTGTCGTTCGATGTGTACGATGACGCTATGTTATTACCGTTATCGAGGATCACCGGTTATTACTGAATACTGGGCTGCAAGCTCGTCACGTGTCGTGGATGTTTGCTGATAGTAGAGATAAGGCGATTCATAGCATAACAATTCACGCGGTACTCGATAACAGTTATTTTGGATTTCTAAATAGACTATGCCACGTGATAAATTGAGTCATCGAATACTCCAGCTGAAATTATCTTCAGATTTTTGTGAATCAGTAGCTTGAACTATTCCTATACCAATGACAGCCGAGTAGATGGCATATATACTTCCGATTAGTCGAGGGTTAAAACTCCAAGGCATATGGATAATAATCAGGATTATTCACTGACAAATAAATTCGAGATCTTCACGATTAGGATAGCGGCCAAAGACCAAGATACGTACAGTTACTTTCTAATAGAGATGTCTCGTGTCCTAATCACACGGCGTCCCGTTGCAACCGTACACCGGAGATTCGAACCCATATGGAGGAGGAATCTCGCCATGGTGGTGGACAGTCATACGGTTCTTTCGTGTCCTAAATTTTGATACCTTCTTCGGGGGCCTATCCACTCCTATACTCATAAAACTCGAGTGAATGAATAAACCGTGTGAATTACATTAGTAATTTAAACGCCCGTGCCTACATTTGGCCTTTGCAGCTGGTTAGTTGACTCGTTGCCCAACTGTACCAACTGCACCAACTCTTCGTGACTTTCCTCTCCACAGCTCTTTCTCGTTTTTCATCTTCATATTCTTCTTCTTCTTCTTCTTTATTTCTCTTTTGTCTGGTTAAATTCCCTCCCTACCTTTTCACGTCTGAGTTGACGTCTTTTTAACATGTTACATTCCTTAGAAGTTTGATGATATAAATTTTAAGCCTATTATACCACTCCACCAATTTTCGACATTCTCTTTATAGTATCTATTTACCGTACCCTTTACTTAGGATTTTCTCAAATGGGCACTGGCTGGGAATGGTCAAAAGTTTTTCCAGACTCTGTTTATTTGATTTTAAAACTATGGGTGGATATGGTAACGAAGCCCTAACTATATATCTACTCGTACACGAGTATATATACTGATTCTCTCCGACGTGATGATAAGTTGGCCTATCAAGTGCGCCTTCACTGATCTGAGGTTTCAAATTTCTCTGGGGAATCCTGATGTTCCCAAACTTTGCCCGACTCACTTGTAGTGTTAGTTAGCTCCTCACGCTCAAGCTCACTTTATGTACGCATACGTACAACGTACTCTTGTACAATGGTACCTTCACTCAACGCCACCCAGGCTGGGGCATAACGCACATTGAAGGGGTGCGCAGCAATTAGCATACGTGTTTGGAGTGGCGTTTTTCATCTTTTCGCTCCCTCAAATGATTTTTCAACGATTCTTTACTCATTCGTCCCTGATTTTCTCACTCTCTTTTCATCTCCCTCTGAGACACTCGTGTTTATATCGCACTTAGCTGCTCGGTAGACTATTGACGCTCCGTAATTGGTTGCCTTTTCAACTCGAAAGCAATCGTTTCATCAATATGTCCACGTAGAATTTTGAAGTTGATTCTGATACGTTGTTGGGATAAGAATATCGGTTTTACGCCTAACCGGGACTGTCAGGGGCGGTTATCGGATACCGGAACCACGGGGATTGGTTTCTCGGTAAACTACGGATTTACACGTTTATTGTCACATTAATAATTCATGGTGTTGCGCAATTTTTAATCAGCTGCCGCCTGCCATTGATTGATGCTTCGATGGCTCGACGCCTCGCCCCCACGGGGTTCACATTTGCATACAGAACGAAACGGAAAAGTATTGCCTACAAGCGCATTCCTCCATCAGGGCTAACCCGACAACCATACGGACGTTACGCTATACAGCAATTGCAATTGTGCGCTATTATTACACTGCTGTACTCTTGAGATATCCGATGAAATATCGAACCCTTGCACCGTGTCTCGTCTGTCTATATCCTTTCGTCTGCGACGTTACTTGCAATGTGCGTTTTCATCGATCACTCCGTTTATCGTATGAAAATCTACGCCAGTGTGCGAGATAATTCCACCTCGAGCCGAACTCGGCCTTTTGTATACCATGTGAAAGAGTTTACTCTACAATTTTCACCTTATGTGTTGTGCCTGGGAATCGATATACCAAATGCCATTGAAGTGATTCGATTGTAAACCGTATATGTGTAATTATTGGAGGTACGTAAGTTTCGTTGCAATTTCAAAACTATAACAGGAATGGATTAGAACCTTTTCGAGGATCATTCGGGGGAGTTAATTTTGTATTGGGGTAAAGCATGGACGTAACTTCCGAACGGTTTATGACCTCTGATACAATTCACAAACTAATAAAATGTTATCGTACCTCGTGACGCAAAGGTCCGTTACACCATTAAACCTGGCTATCAAACGTTCATTAATCGTCCAGTCGAGAGTAATAATCGGATTATAACAATAAGATTTTCCCTCGTAGATAGGTGGCCTGGGGAAGTGTATATAGCTTCGTAGTAAATTTTGAGACTTTTGCCGCAAAACGACGCGATAAGGTCCACGCTATTTCAAGCTTCTTCAACATTTGGGGACTATCTCTTCTTCGCCTCGAGTAACGTCATCCTTCTACTGTATATACGACACGATGCTATTCTCCCTTAATATCTCTACGTATCAGCAGGACTCTGTCGCCGCGATTTCACGAGTCTGTTTTTGGTATTCCAAAATAGCACAAATTCCAATCATCTTGATAGGGAAAGTCGAGTTTTATGGGATTTCATGCTATCATGTGTGATGCGATATATTTCTCCAGTCTGTTTTTTGGTAAAGCATTTATAGTTTCATTGAGATTCAGAGTTTCCGCCTTTGTGATGTTTAACGGCCTTTATTATGTTAACGTTACTTTGTTTTCTCACCGAGTCTCTGAACGTCTGCATTTAATGTTCATCTGGTGAGCCGGACTTTTCTCTTCGTGTAAAAGTGTTCTCGTGGTTGGTGAGGCCTCAGGGAATGGATGTATCTTTTCTAGCAGCACGAGGTATTACGGAGTGATCGTAGCCAGCGATGTTGGCTGTAGCACCGACTGTCGATCCAGTCGTTGAAGGTTGTCAATATCAAATAAATCTACCACGTTTAACCGTCCTATGGGATCCATCAAGGCTTACGCCTCGGGTTCAGTTTAATCTCAAGTACAAATACAATATTCCATCTTCTTGAAACCTTCAATTTTACGGGTATGTGAATTATCTTCTATTAGCTCTTGTCTATGTATGATAGCCTCTGAAGATCGGCAGATAAGAAGAGTTCATGTACTTTCTCTCCTGCGCAACTCGAAGGACCAACTCATGGATAAATCTTCCCTTTACAATACCCGAAGATCGTTATAGTCGATTTTTTCATACCGTCAAAGCGGCTATACCCTGTTGTCGATAAAGAGATATTTAAGCACTGCCGAACGTCCATGACGATCGACAGCAAACCCTCTCAGTGCCACTTGCAGTACCACTACTCATTACGATAGTAGCGTATAGGCATTAGCGAGTGGCAAAACTGGGAATGTAGCTATCGTATAAACACAATACAATAGGTGACGAGCAACCCACAACAGCCAAGGTGGGTAGGTAGGTAGGTACCTCAGTCAGCGAGCACACCTCGGCAGAAGCCATTAAATTTTACGATTTATAAAACAATAGCCAAGTACAGTTTATCGACGGGGTGGGGCATGAAGGGATATACCTTATGCCATTTGAAGAAAGTATTAGCTACGCTCTTTGCCTGCTGCATGCAGGCTCGGCTGTCTGGCTGCTAAGAAACGATCCAGGTTGTCGAACTATATGTGGTCGTTCAAATAAACACTCTTAACTGGTTATTATTTTATACACGAGTGACTAACTATGATGTCGTTACGTTCAAATCGTCGTCAGAGTTCCGACTTATCCACGCTGGACAAATTACTTTCAAGCCGTTCATCTTCTATTGATTGTCCACTCGATATGAGTGATAATTACACTGGCTATTTAATATGATCCTATAACGATTTTGAAAATCGTAATTATTCCATACTATCGGTGAACCAACATTCGGGACTGTTACCTGTGCAGAAAGTTTACGTTCCCATGAAGTTGATATGATTTAATACCGTCATCAAATTGAAACGCAATTCATTAACCGCAATATAGTCATGGAAATTTAGCACGACTCCCTTTGAACATTGATCTACACACGTCGACGTACGTGATATGGTTTCGGATGACTAGCTATATTTATTTTGAACCTCGTATAGTTTGATTCGCTGAAGTTGCCCAATCTACACTCCCGAATCACAGCGCGAATAGTTAAGAAAAAAAGATGACTGCTCAACCATCTGGAGTCTGGATAATCGTCATTTAATTGTTTCCTAATGAAAGCCTGTGATCAACCTCGGATAGGTTCTAGCTCGTACTCCAGAATCGCGCGGAAGTTTAGCTGTAAGGTAGACAGCAATTTGGATTGGAAAAAAAAGGGGGATAACAAGTACACGATTTTGTGATCGAGTCCTGTAGCAGACTGATTTACACCCAGCGAGTAAGTCACGTTTACCTATAAACTGTCAAGTCTGCATTTCGGCAACTTAATTGCGATTCCTTGATTCTTGTTTAATTGAACGGCAATCCTGATACAGTCACACTAACTTGGCAATTTAGAAAGTTTTGCCCTACCTACTCGTTGTTTATCGATCAGTGTGGACATGATCTATTGATAAGGTAGCAAATCTGACATTTGAATCACCCCAATATGCTAGTCAGTGAAAAGGTGTCGGTCTAACTTGTCAGTGCGAATTTTTAGCCAGTCTTGATTCATTCTAAGAACCATGAACAGGCGTTAGGAAACTATAAAGCAATCGACGAAGCATTGTCAACTCTGCAAACATGTGGGCAGACCCGACCGTCTCTAGTGTAAGTTCTATACACAGCGAATAGCATTATCCGGAATGACTCGGTTTATATCTTTGAACTGACTCAACCGTAACGCAACCAACGCAATGGTCCAAAGCGACTGTCATTTACGTGGTAGTAATTGTCGCGGTTACGGGTAAAACTGACGCTCCGTAGAGCGTCTCAATTTAAACTTCCGTCGTAGCGAAAGTAAAACGATTCACGCCCAAGCTCTTAACCAAGAACTTGAGAACGTCACGCACAGATAGCTATAGACACGCGACGAGCATAGATATATCTATACCTTATATCATCAAAGGATCTCATTCGATGTTTCTATACCCCACCAAAGGATACTCTGCAGCCTTTGGTCTTAATATCTTTCTATTTGTCTCTGGTGACTCGACACCACTCTCACTTGTTAGTAATTGCATTCTTCTTAGAGTATGGCTAAGTGGCGGATAGCGATAAGTCGATAAATTGCAGAAACTTGCTAAGAAATGCAGAAGAACGGCAAAGAACCGCGAAGGTACAAATAACCAGAGGTACCAACACACGGAAAGGAGTCGTGAAGACAGATCCACCGAGCACATTCCTTGCAGATTCTCGTGTCCTCGAGGTGCGACGTCTGCGCTATTACTGTCGCGGAAAAGTCTTCATTTGTCACTTTTACTCGGCAGTTGGCTCGGCGCTATTACTTCTTTGCCTTTCGTCGTGTTGGCTGTTGAACGTGCCTTCTCCCTCGAGAATAGTCACTTATTACATACGCTCGTGAGTTTTAATCTTAAAGAATTTCAAATCTGATCTGTTCACTGTACTATTAGAATCACTGCTACCAACTACGCGAGTAATGAAGCTGCAGGTTATATACTTGTGGTAAATGAGCCGTGGGTTATCAGGAACGCAATTACACAGCGTGTTTCATGATTTCCAATCGTTTAAATCTTCGGTCAATTTGTCTTAGTAGCTGAGCTTTATACACGGAATGATGATTCCGACGCGCAAGATTGAGCTGTTCAGCGAGAGACAGAGATGCAGGGATCTTAACCGATACCGCAAAGTAAGTCCCGTTGTGAACGAACCGTTGATACGTTCTTAATTTTTGTTCATGTCCAGCTCATGATTGGCACCCTCCCAATTTTCCGGTTCCCACATCATATCTGATACAGCTAGGGTAAATGTACCGTTTTTGATCATCACTTGCTCCATTTGTGGCCATACCGTTTTCCATGTAAAATCAAAATGTTCGAACAGCTTCAATGACTAAAAACTACGTATTTCAACGATCAAGTACTGAAAAGTTAGGTTTAATATTTGCTGTAGGATATGTTTTCGTAATCAATTCAAAAATTAAATAGATTTGAAGCGCCATTGACGAGTAATGCATCTATCAAGCATGGCCACAAATGGTACGTCTATACCCTATGTGTCAACTTTGATATTCGTATGGAAAGGATGATGTGTCATTCCTTGACCCTCGGACATCAGTCGCGAATGTAGCAATATATTTGGTACCGTAGCTTTTCGAGAAAGCTTCTTGTTATTAATTTTCTCGCAACGTGGTTATATAAGATCGTCGTGACTTCTGCAATGAAATTTGTAAGATTTTTTTTTCCTCATGTGTTCCAAATCGTTCCGGTGCCTATCCATCCGTACGGTCGAAAGACGATACCGGACGAGACGTCGGGATGCTTTTCGGCATCGCGCCGTGGCGCAAGGTAGTACTGGTTATCCATCCATATCTGGTTATCTGTTCCTCGCTGTCAAAAACATTCCTGCCGCGTAACACAATGCGGCGTTCGCATTCGTTTCGTGGTAAAGCCTCGGAGCGATGACCACTACAGTGCTACTACCTCCTGTCAGAACGATAATGGTTATTATTTTGCCTGACAGCTATTAATTATCTATCCGCTGCAGTATGACCGATCGACTCTGGTAATGATGCCTTAATACCCACGTGTACATCGAAACTTTGCGAAATTACGTGCATGATCTATACGAATTCGATTAAAGCATATATCAAAACAAAACAATGATGTACAAGTTTTGCCAAAAACTTTCAGATCAATCTTACTCATTGCGGCTAGGTGAAGACTGAAGATCGTTACAAAGAGCGGCAGACAAATGATGGTGCTTCGCGCATTCGGCTTCTGATAAAAATTACTGGTATTTGTGCCGGCTTATGGTATTTATACACCGGAACGAATCGAATGGGTATTGGTTACACATATACGTATACTTATGCAATAATCCTGAATTATTACATCGGGTATAATATGGTAGTGTTATTGACACGCAATGCGAAGATATTGTAAGGAATATCGTTTCTTATTCATTTCATGTCTGAAAGTAAGCGAGGGTTGTAATTTTCTTCATTAAAACACGAAAAGATCGATTTAAGTTACCAAGAATTGGAAGATTTGGTAGTTTATTTTTCATATCATTTTCACTCTCGGGATCTTTTTTTTTTTTTTGTCTCTTTAAAGTACAATCTTGTACAATTTTTTTCGTTTTTTTTTTTTTTATTGTACAAAGAAGAAAGTATTACGATTTTTTTACACCTAAATCTGACGCACTTTTTTTAGTTACTTCGTCTCCTAAACAACAAACTCGACATTTTAGAGAAACTACCTGATGCCGTGATCACGGCGTGTCGAAAGTATAAATGGACGAGTTGAATTGAAGACAGTTATTTATATCGACCATGCCACCCATATAGTGAGAAAATCTATTAGCTCTAATAACCGAGCAGCCGCTATAGTCGACAACGGCTGTCAATGAGGCGGTAAGTGCTCGTTCACTTTGATTTTTTAACTGACTCCAAAATATTTTCTTGATCGTCCACCGTAGGTAATTTATTCCAAATATAGCTCCTATAGTTATAGGACAGGTCAAGATGTATCAAACTCATTAACAATCGAATTGCGATACACGCGTTGAGACAAAGAATATCTTAATGAGAATCCCCTGGAAGAGGGTAAACAGGGTATATCATACGACCACATGCACTATCAGAAATTGAAAACATGGATTTCTGGTGGTTTTGAGAATTGGAATGCTGCAATTCCAGTATTCGTTCAGGATATTTTTTCTGATTTGATGATGGTGGTACGATAAACGTTGTTTTCCCATACTGGTAAATCATCGTTACCTTAGTTGCACGCACTCGTCAGCTAATATCATGTCTGAGATTCTTGTCAAAAAAAATATAAGTAATAACATAGATTTAACGGGTCTGCGAGGACATGGGAGCCGGCCCTATGTGTCTGCAGGTTGTTCGTATGAACACAATAAGGCTATTTTAAAATTGGCTGTTACTCGACTTGAATTTGTCATGAAATTGGAAATTTACGATTGAAGGGTTCAGTATTACAGTAGCTCAAGCCACATTGTTGATAAAGCTCATCTTCACTATAATCAGCCATTTAAAATGGGCCTTATGAAAACCAATGTGGGTTAGGCTATACTTTGTTGGCATTGAACCCTTCAATTTGAAAAGGCTCGTCGAATTTGTGTGTCAGTAAAGAAGCGGCATTCGTGTCGTGGCATTGTTGTACCATAGTTGGATCGTACAGTCGGCAGTCGTACAGTGAGCGTCGCTTTTCTGTAATCGGAGTCAGGCTGCTTGCCGCGTCTGACGTGAACTGACGTGTAGCAGATTAATTGTGCGTAGCGTGCGATGCGCGATAAGTGAGGAGAACTCGAGGGGGAGATGGATAAACGAGAAAAAAAGAGGAATAAAGAGGACGGAGATGCCCGGGAAGAGAAGAGAAGAGAAGAGAAAAGAGAGGCTTCTTCTCTCCTCGTTCTCCATCCACTTCGATCCCCTCGTCCTCATCTCTTCGCCCTTTTCCTCCTCAGCCGGCACGGGCGGTTGACGAAGGGAAAGGGGAACACCAAACCTCTGCCAGGCAGGTTCTCAGAAGCTACCGGTACTAGTGGAATCTTCGCGAGCGAAGAGGAGCGGGATTAAACTGCCAAAGGGTATATTTATCGGGCGAGAATGTATGCAGAAGCGCGGACATTGCTACAAAGGGACCGCTCGCTCTTGGGACTTGGACTTTGCGGACTCAGCCTTGACGCGGGGACTGCCGGCCGCGGACCGCGAGATTCAACCCGACTGGACCGGACCGGACCGGACCGTCTATGCGTCCATGCGTCCATGCGTCCGTGCGTACGTGCGGGTAATGGATCGCGCGACTCCTGCTCCTGGCTCCTGCTCCTTCAGCCTCTCGGTAAACAGCACTGAACGTATCCTGAGTTCTCAAGCCTCTTCTGGACCGGCGCTCGTTCCACTTCAATCGCTGTTTCTCGCGATCTTCGAAGCTGAGCTTTACCTCCAAGATTCTTCCGTGGCTACGGCGATTTACGCAGATTAGATTATATCTTAAACCGGAGTTTGTTATAACAAATGTACATCCGCAAACCGAGCCGACTTTGCGTTAATACCTAGACGGGAAAGCCTGTCCAACGTATCTTACGTTGTTTCTATACGAAAGATTGCCAATCCAACTGCCACCGCTGACTTTCAACCGGCTGCTTTTCATCTGACTCAAGGAAATCCTCACATTTCGATAATATATTACATGAGATGTTCATTTTCATATCCGATTGGGCCTATGAACGGAAGTACGTGTGTTTTACGGTCCCATGGAATGTTCATGAGCTGGATCATATAGACACAACTTGTGAACATGGAAAACTGACAGGATAATGTCCATCTTTGATTTCCGTTTCAATGAAAGTGTATCATGAAATTTTGCAACTTACCAAACACGCTTTACTTTCTATTTGATTGCAGAAAAGTTGCCTTCAAATTCTTGTCTAGTCGTGTGGTCATTTAAAAATTATCAAGTTCCCAACAATCCATGTATTTTTTGCAAGAGATTGATTGATCGTACGATGTCATTAGTCAAAAGAAAGGTTGCACTCCAAGGTGGGTGTGAGAGAGTAATAGAAATTTCCATTCAGGGTTTTATTTTATTGATAATCATTGTCTATTTGGTCGGGATGAGTTCATTGAAACATAAAATGGTGATTGGTTTAATCCCCACAGTTTTTTTATCTAGACTAATTTCAACTTACAATTAGTCTAAAGCTCTGTACGGCACAAAAACTATAACAATTTCTACAATTTTCATATTTTGTTGGTACTGACCAGCTCTCGCTCTAGCAGTTCATTGAATTCAACCAAGAATCGAAATTGACTTTGTCAAATTATAATCCTAAGGGATTGCCCACTCGGAAATAAAAAAGAAGTGGACTTTTTTTAAAAGTGGTTCGAGGACGACGTTGTTTTAGACGAGCGATGGGTTCGGCTCCCCAGTTGGCGAAGGAAGCATCGCGGTGTATTTTTATTGTATCAGAGTAAGAGTTTATCAGCGCGGGATCGGGGCGACGTCGTCGTGGCTTTGCATTCCACCGGACGCTCAACTGGCATCGAATACATCATCGCAACACCGTACACGAAGGGAACGTCACGCGGTCAGTCTCACGAACAGGTTTAAAAGGTGTTACTTGGGTCCCGTTACAGACCCTCTGCCCCCCCCCCCCCCCCCCCCCTAATCCCCCATAGGCCACGGTGAGGGCCACCCGTCCAAAGTTCGGTCCCGCGGGAAGATCCGAAGTTGTCGTGCGCCAGGTTCTCCCTACGCGGTACCCCGCAGCGTCCGAATCTCTAAACCTGGGAGATACCGAGGCTTCGAGAGTCTTGTGCGTGACACACGCGCGCTCGCTTTGGGCAGATTGATTTCCTGATTGATTGATCGCATTAGACACGGAGCGGATTATCTTGGATCAAGGATGTTTAGTCGATGTTTAGATAAGCCCCAAGCCCGTACTCGCTCCGGTACATGATGCTTGCGTGTCCCAGTATTGCGATGAACAGAGAGAGAAAGATAAAGATAGAGAAAGAGAGAGAGAGAGTCACGGCCAATCCTTGATATTATGGTTAACCTCGTTTAATACAGTACACAAATGTATCCATTATGCAGTCAACGCTTCAGACTTATAGTCGAGTGCGAACGGGGTTTTGTCGACGGTTCAACTTGATCGACCTATCGCGGGGTGTGAGTCGTTAAAATCCGTTTTCTCCGATCCATCGAGCAAGTGTCAACCCAATCTGACGCTGACAATGAGCTCAGGATAATTATATATCGTCATCTCGTCCTCTAGATCACACGGTAGTAGCACCTAGTTGCTCGGTTTGGTCACAGCTTTTTTAAAGAAAACAACTAAAAAATAAAAGAATTACAGCGAGCCTTCCTGCTCGACTCGGCATCTTGATCTTCATTACACTTTTCTGTGAGGTTTGAGTCACACGTGATACGTGTTATTTTATCCTAAAAAAGTGTTTTATTCAGTGATAAAAAATGTCAAACGACGAAGAAAGTGTCGACTCAAGATCTCCGAGTCCGCAGCGTCGCAGAGACCGGAGAACGAGGTCGAGTAATTTGACGGATGGAGAGATTTTGAAGAAATTACGCCGACTAGAAAAAAAGGTCAGAAGGCATGAACGCTATAAATCTAGGCGTCATTCGTCCAGCGGCCGTTCAGATGTTTCCTTTGTTCAGAGGAATGGATCTCGATCGCCTAGGCGTCGACAGTCTAGATCCCGGCGACAGAGTTGTTCTCGCTCTCGTCAATATGACGCTAGTGACAGATCTATACGATCGTCACGTTGTAGTCTCGCAGCAGACTCGTTGTCACTCAGAGCAAACTTGCTGCCTAGTCAGCCCGGTCCAGAAAACCTTGATCGTAGCCCGCGAGGTGCGACGGGTTTTGACCACAATCTCAACATTTCGAATGATGCGCCAGTCATTCAAAATTTGGTGAGCGAGCAGGAGACTGTTCCTATCCTTGAGGATGGAGTCATCTCGCCAACTGCTGAAGTTGATAAACTCGACGATTTAACATTAAATATGCTCGGTGAAGACCCGAACAAAACCAAGACGCTGGGAGTGGATATCCATGTAGCTTTGGTTGACAGATGGTCAGACACACTAAAATGCGGGCTTCACGCAGATATTAGGAAGGGACTTCTAGATAAATACCCCCCAGCAGGGAATTTACCTGCTTCCCGAGCGCCAAAAATCAACCCAGAAATTAAGACGACCATGAGCGAGGGAGCTATAAAAAAGGATAATTACCAATCAGAGGCTCAAGAACGCCTTGCAGCAAGTATATCTGCAATTGGGACAGCCTTATCGAAGGTGTTGAGGAGCGATCCTGATGGAAATTCTGAAATTATTTCTTGCTTGAGTGATGGAGCTCGAATATTATCTGACATCCATCATTCGATATCCATAACGAGACGATCGTACATAACGCCTAATCTGAATCGAATTGTGAAGAACATTTCGGATGAACTACCGGTTGATGAGTTCCTATATGGACGAGAGTTTGCAGACAAGCTGAGGGCAGCTAAGGCTATGGAGAAAAACAGCAAGGAGGTTGTTAAGCCCAGTTCGTCGCAAAACAGCAACGACAAGTCGAAACCGAAATTTCAACCGAAGACTTTCGTGCCACAAAGTGGATACCACGCACAGGCTTCTTTAAACTGGAAGGGCCCATCCAGGAAACCGTTCACATACAGGAACAACAATCGCCAGGGTGGGCAGAAACCACGTCAATTCAGACCAGGCCAGGGTCAGCAACCGCGCACGTAGATGTGAGTAGTCCAGCTGGAAGGTTACGTTTTTTCTTAGACAGGTGGAAAGAAATCACGTCTGATGATAACATTTTGCAATGTGTTAAAGGGTATATTATACCATTTGAGAAATCCCCCAGGCAAAAAATTGTCCCAAAAAATCATTCGTTGTCTCATCAAGAGATCAACGAATGCGAGTCTGCCATTGCAGATCTTATTAGTAAGAAAGCCATTTCACTGTGTCAGCCTTGTGTTGGTCAATTTATATCCACGTATTTTCTAGTTCCCAAATCAAATGGCGAAAAGAGGTTCATTTTAAATTTGAAAAAACTGAATACGTTTATGATACCACCTCATTTTAAAATGGAAGACGCAAGAACAGCATCACGCCTTTTGGTTAAAAATTGGTATATGGCTTCAATAGATCTCAAAGAGGCATATTTTCTGATTCCCATAGCAGCCGAATCAAAGAAATATCTACGCTTCTCGTTTAACAATAAATTATACGAATTTAATTGTCTACCGTTTGGGCTGTGCACGGCACCATATATCTTTACGAAATTGTTCAAGCCTATCGCACAGTTGTTAAGACAAGAGGGTTGGTCCTCAGTCATGTACTTAGATGACATTCTTCTTTTCGGAAAGACCGTAGATATATGTTCAGAGAATGTTTCGAGAACAAGGGATTTACTAGAGTCATTGGGTTTGCTATTAAATCTGAAAAAATCAAAATTGAATCCATCACACACATGTCGTTTTTTGGGTTTCATTTTCAATAGTCAGGAATACTGTGTAGAGCTGCCATTAGAAAAAAGACAAAAGATTTATGATTTAGCAGTATCTCTCAGATCTAAGTCACAGTGTTCAATCCGAGTTTTCGCTCAATTTCTCGGGACTTTAGCTTCAGCCTGTCCGGCAGTGAATTTTGGATGGGTGTATACCAAAGTAATGGAACGTGAAAAATACCTAGCCTTACAGAGGACTAATGGGAATTTCGATAAAACGATGGTTATTCAAAACAATGTAAAGGAGGACATTGACTGGTGGATTCGAAAGATTTTAACGGTAAAAAATCCAATTAGAGATGGTGTTTATGTTCTAGAAATTTTCTCTGATGCGTCTTTGACGGGTTGGGGAGCTTCCTATAATGAGTCAAAGACTCATGGCTGGTGGAATGCCGAGGAAAAATTAGATCATATCAATTTATTGGAATTAAAAGCTGCCTTTTACGCTTTGAAATGTTTTGCGATAGATCATTCGTCTTGTGAGATACTTCTCCGAATTGATAATACTACCGCAATTTCATACATTAATCGAATGGGAGGCGTTCAGTTTCCCAAACTCAATCACATTAGTAGGAATATTTGGCAATGGTGTGAAGAACGTGATATTAAAATTTTTGCTTCATACATCAAATCAAAAGATAACACAATTGCTGATAGTGAATCTAGAGCCGTGTTCTCAGAAACAGAGTGGGAGCTGAATAATTACGCATTCGAAAAAATTTCAAAATGTTACGGAATTTTCGATATAGATCTATTCGCTTCAAACATTAATACTAAATGCAAAAAATTTATTTCGTGGCATAGAGATCCCGAAGCAATGACGGTGGATGCGTTCACGATTTCTTGGACTTCCATGTATTTTTACGCTTTTCCTCCATTTACCTTGATTCTACGATCTTTGAGAAAGATCGTCAATGATAAAGCCGAAGGAGTGTTGGTTGTCCCGTTGTGGCCCACTCAACCTTGGTTTCCGTTATTTAGGGCATTGTTAGTGACGGATGCAATACATTTTCAGCCAACAGCTGATTTACTTATATCTCCTTTCAGACAATGTCATCCGCTATCGAAGAGTCTTACCCTGGTAGCAGGCAAATTATCAGGGAAGCGTTTCGATTGAAAGGAATTCCGGAAGAAAGCATGAAAGTTGTCATAGCCTCACTAGCGGAAAGCACTCAGAAACAGTACGAAAAACCAATCAGATTGTGGTGGAAATATTGCCAAGAAATTAATATTTCCCTTTTTAACGCCTCTGTCACGAACGTACTAGCTTTTCTCACAAAATTACTAGACAGCGTCGGGTCATATGGTACATTAAACTCTTACAGATCGGCTCTATCGCTAATTTCATTGGTGGATTTGGGAACAGATTCCAGAATCAAGCGGTTTTTTAAGGGTGTATCCATATTAAAACCACAAAAAGCAAAGTACATTGAAACGTGGGAACCGGCTACCGTCATTAATTATTTAAAGACTTTATGGCCTAACAAAGATCTTTCTCTTGAGAGTTTATCTCAGAAAGTAATTACATTATTAGCTATAGTAACGGCACAACGGGTTCAGACTCTATCAAAAGTTTGTTTAAATAATATCATCAGAATGGAAAATAAAATTGAAATTAGAATAACAGAGCGTGTAAAAACGTCAGGTCAAAATCGGCCTCAACCTTCTTTATGTATCCCGTTCTTTCACGACCAACCAGAAGTCTGTGTTGCGAGAACCTTATTAGATTATTTAGATGCAACTGCGATTTTAAGAAATCCAGATGAAAAACATATGTTTATATCATATCGTAAACCCCATCGCGTCGCAACGACACAAACATTGGCTCGATGGATTAAAACCACATTGGCCAGAGGTGGTATAGATACCGAAAGGTTCTCCGCACATAGTACTCGCCATGCTTCAACCTCAGCAGCATGTCGAAAAGGAGTTACCTTAGACGTCATACGTCAGACCGCAGGATGGTCTGAGAATTCAAATGTTTTCATGCGTTTTTATAACAGACCGTTGTCTGATAATTCAGTGTTTGCACGATCTATTTTAGAGGGTGCCTAACTTTACGTCTAAGTTGTTGTTTTTTCCACAAATGTCCGGGGTGAAATCATTCGATTTCTTTTGTCAACCCTTAAGGGAAATATGGTTTTATAAAAATAAAATGAAAAATGTTTAATCGCAACTGTCTTTGAACATCTACCGTGTGATCTAGAGGACGAGATGACGATATATAATTGAACGATCAAATGAACTTACCTGAAGTGAAGTTCGATCGTAATTATATGAGACATCTCGTCCGAATAGATCACACCCTCCCATAACCCATTTACTTTAACAAGTTTATTTCCCAGGATTGTTGCGATATATTAAATTGCTTCCAAGTATAATGAAGATCAAGATGCCGAGTCGAGCAGGAAGGCTCGCTGTAATTCTTTTATTTTTTAGTTGTTTTCTTTAAAAAAGCTGTGACCAAACCGAGCAACTAGGTGCTACTACCGTGTGATCTATTCGGACGAGATGTCTCATATAATTACGATCGAACTTCACTTCAGGTAAGTTCATTTGATCGTTCAATTCTGACAGAGATAGACGAAAAAAAGGCGGTCAATCTCGATTAAAAATTTTTGGTTATTTGAAGAAGGATTTACTATTTACGGGGGATGAAAATTGACAGCTGTTGATGCTGGACTCATACGGAAAGGCCACATTCCGATCAGAACAGTCATGGCCAGGGTTATTGGTTTCAGCGCTGACGAAGTCAACCCGATATGCATCAAGATTCGTGGCATGAAAAAGGAACAAATACTTGCGGATATTGTAGCAAAACGCGATAAAGATAGAACGTTAACAAGTGTACGAATAAATCAATTGTTATCTATTCCATTTGCAATTGATAATGGAAATGATTTGCAGGTGTGTAGTACGCGAGATGATAGGCCGCAGGTCATTGTTGAAGATTATTCGGAAACAATGGCCAATAATGATTAAAATTCATCTGTCAGTCTTTACGCGGACGACGAATAAGCCCGTTAACTGAAGTCTTTCGATTGCTTGCCCTCGACCTTAGAAGCTACCAAAGCACGCTCCGGCTGTGGACACCCGGCGCGCGTCTTGCCTAACGGCGTACCAATTAAAGGCGCATTCACGCTAGCATTCGTAATCATAGCCTCGTCAAAAGTGATACGCATTGTTGACCAGAACGGTGGGCATATCAAGCTGCTCACCAGAATGACGCAACCGACAGAAGTGGGTAATTAATGCCTCATTGACGCTCGGCATCCCTCACAAGCCATGAAATCCATACGGTCAGCGTATTCTGTCGTTAACTTACTCCCAAAAACTCGTAAGTTGCATTCAAAACGTAATCGTTTTCGAAAAATGAATGAATTTCTGACCCTCGCAGGAAAACTTACGGATCTGTAGATTATTCAACACCGTGCTCAGGGCTGCAGATTTAATGTGGACAAGACGTTTTTCAAATCGTAAGAAATTTTCAAATAAATTTTGTTAGCGGAGAAGTAATTTACCTGGCCTTAACGATCGGACGTTTCGTAATTGAGTCCAAGATCTGTATGTCCAACTTTCTTCTTTAGGATGTTATGTAGGATTACATCACTGTGCCGGAAGACTTAAGTGTCGGTATACCGATGACCTTGGCTTCTCCCGTTGGCTACAGTTGGCGAACTAATTTATAGTAACATAATGATTGATCTTCGGCCGCGGTGCGTTTGCTGTCAAATGCCCAGGAAACTATTTGTTCGTTCTAAATGATCGAACGGGCATACCATTAGTTAGCCTCTTGTGAAAAGTTTGAATTAAAATAAGTTCCATCTTCTTTTTCGAATCGCTTATATGCGAGAAGAGTTAACGGACGACGTGACAGATTATCTGTCGTTTTAAACTCAATTTTTTTGCTTTTCTTTTTTTTTTTTTTTTCTCAAAAATCTTTTCATTTGGTATTAGTAATGCCCTTGATCAGCCCAAGTTATAATACATCGAGGCAGCTTATCGTGACACGAGCATCACTCAGCATATGTGTGGATCTGATATAAAATTCTTGTTACCTCCTTGCGTGCCCGATGTTTTAAAGAGCTTGTAAATCCTGGCACACGAAGCTTTTTCACAGGATAGGGTAGTCGGTTATTAGTATTAAGGATTTCCGTTCACTTATCTCAGCTCGATTCATCTCATTATATTCATTCTATCCTGAACAGGTGCACGTCTATACAGAGATCCCACCGAATTGCATATTCATGTGTTATAATTGTAGGATAAAACTATTCAACAATCACGGAAACGAAAGTCGGAGTCCCATGAAAAATTGAATTCAAAAGCTTCCTACTCCAGTGCTATGTAACAGAGAGATCTCGGTAGTTGTTCTTCGAGAAGGAACAGTCTTATTTACCTATTTTTCTTCCTTCATTTTTCTACTTTTTATCTTCGTCCCTTTACCTCGAGAGCTTTCTATGCTGAACGACGGACAGCTAGGTGCACATAGAGTACCATTCATCTACTTAAACGTTATATTTCTCGTCGTTACAGAGACGGGAACGTAATGGTGATTTTCTAGTGGCATAGTCTAGGCGATGCGGCGTCGTAAAGCTTGATACAAGATTCTCGTGAGAGGGAAAGTTAAGACAGTTGTGCCACCGCTCTGGCCTACGAGTGATTATCTTTAGATATATACGAAATACCAGGGATCACGCGCACCGTGTTCACGCGGTTGGCCATTAACTTACTCTGTAAAATTGCATTGTCTCTCCAATGGAATTGCACGCAACCCAAGAGAGGTGCCTTCATTTGCATATTATTTCCAGGTCCCTTATAGGTTACCCACTAACGTTGTATATCGTGTTATGTTTCAGGTAAGCCGAAGCATGTCTGCTTAATGTATCCAGGTCATCGCTTCGATAGCTAAACCAAGCTGAACTAAACTGGGGGCAGGCGAGGTGATGCTATTGCTGAGATCGAAGCGAATTAGCCTCAAAACACACAAACAAAAGCAATTTATATCGCATATCGATTGCTTCGGCAAATTCCAGATTATTCCATCTGTCATTACCAGGTACTGAAAAGTTCATCATTCCTTTACTAGATACTTCGAGGCGATATGGGAAACTGGTTGAAATTCTATTATTATACCAATTGTTG
Organism: Ametastegia equiseti; assembly: GCA_963989295.1. Classification (NCBI taxonomy): domain Eukaryota; kingdom Metazoa; phylum Arthropoda; class Insecta; order Hymenoptera; family Tenthredinidae; genus Ametastegia; species Ametastegia equiseti. The sequence goes on along the minus strand of OZ022389.1, from coordinate 11,574,597 downwards.
TCACCTCGAAAACACGAAGCGTACTATCTCCATGACTACTAAACCGATCTGAATGAACCCTTTACGAATAAATTCAGTTTTCTGGCAAAAAGTGGCTGAGTGAGATAAGATTCCAGTAAAACTCATGTTTTTTATGTTAGCTAGGTTATGTTCGAAGCCATTTGTACCATATAGCCTTAACAGAAGGGACATTTTAAGCGCTGTGATTGGGATACTTGGATTCTGAGCCGTAGGTATAATTTTTTCCTTTTGGACTCAGAGTGATTCGATACGATTATTTCAATCTCGCAGGTACTTTACTCTGTACCGAGCCATTCTTCGCATTTGGAATTCCTCGGAATTCTCTCACGATAGATTTCGTGAGGTAACCTATTCTTGTTTTCGTATACTATTTTCTTTACTTTTCTTTTATTTTTGATCCTAGACAAACTCGCGTTACTCGTCTTGTCCTACCTCCACCTCTCTCGCCAGTCTTTGCACCCGTTACTTTCTTCGTACTAGCTCGTGCGCTCTCCTCTCAATTTCTTCCTCGTATATCTAGGCATGACTATTTCATTCTATTACACAATCCGCGGCCGAGGCGTCAGTCACGCAAATAATCTCCAGATGAATCTAGTCCTTGTATCCTACGTCTCGATGACTCTCGCCCTTTCATTTGATAGTAAGGAAAGGTGCAAGGAGATCTGAGCTTGAGTTTATAACATTGACGGTTGGCGCTGATTCGGATACGTAGAATCGATATTCGACATATATACTTTTGACTGTCGTTCAGATATACCAACGACGTCGGCTCTGGAAACTTTAATCTTTATCTGAAATTACCTTGTGCCCAACGATGTATATATATACATCGAAACTCTTGCTACCGACGAAAATTCTTACGAAACTTTTCGAGGATATTAAAATTTATCGATGTTGAACGCTGTAGGCACTCAGCTCGAATAATGATTGATTATTTATTCGCATAACCGAGGCACTGAGATCATCATTGATCTTATTTATATCTTATTACAGCAGTAATTGACCGGTGCCCCTGAATATTACCCGCGAAATGGTATTCATTCGATCGAAAGATATTTGCACTGACAATGAGAACAAGATTCATAAGATTGTGTCTGTTCCCCAACCAGTTATTTCGATGTACAGCGATACTTTTTCATATCAACTTCTCTTACGTTGAGTCACTTCCTGTTCATTCGATATTTACTTGGTGAACTGGTAAGTTACTCTACGTGATCAATAAACCTACAACCCTTTACGATCAAAGACGGTCGAACCGTGGGTAATCGACCGGACAGTGGCACTCCGAATTATCAGCTCTGCATCGTAGATGTAAGCTTGTTACATTTTCCTCGAAAATGCACACAAAATTGAAATCTAGCGTCCTGGATCAAAGTTAACAATTCGGAAGTATTTCCAGCCGTAAGAATTCTAATTTGTTTCACATTTTGTTACATAAACCGTAAATCTTTTTCACGACTTAATCTCAGCCGTAAATTAAGCACGGGGATTTTGGCAGTCCTCCTCGCTCCTATTGCCAAAACTGTCTCTCACTAGGTAAGCACCGGGCCCCTAATAAAACAAAACAAAATATATAATACAGGAAAAAAAAAACGATACTGAAAAAAAAAACGGATGCTTTACTTGCCCGAGATTCCATGCGTTAAACCGAAAGCTGCTTTAGTGGCAACTGCGATGTCGTCTGTAGTTAATATTTGGATTACTGCCAGGCAGTCCTTCAGTTTTTTTCTTCTTATTTTTTTCCAATTTTTGTACCGGCAGTGGTCCGAGGTTCATTTATTTTTTGAGTTGGAAGGAAAGAAATTCGTGGTCGAGAATTAAACGACGAGGATAAAAACCATAGAACTTGTGCTGCACGATGCATCTTGCCAGCTGTACGATCGGACCAGAATTAGAGGAGGGCCAGTTGAGGCTGAGGCAAACCCCTCGCCCCCGCGGCCTGTCGACGCCTCAAAGCGGCCCATCTGCATGCAAATGAGCCGCCAGCCGCCAGTCCGGGTTTGAATAATTTTTGTTCGGAATTAGAACTCCCGTAGCTGACTGCTCCCTCGGACGGCCTCGGGTAGTCGGGAACTTCGTATGTAGGCATTATATGTATGTATGTATACTATAATATACAGGGTGTAACAAAACTCGTGGACCATCTCCACGTGGTCGGATTCCTTGTTGAAAAAAAAAACACTTTTTTTTTTTACAAAAATTCCATCCAGTGCTTAGTTTATATGTTAGAACCGATAAGAACCCACCGATCAGAGACCAGCTTCGGAAACTACTAGCAAAATTCGCTATACCGCGTCGAAAAAAGCTGACAATAGCTGTGGCTATTCTGCTATAATTTCTAAAGCTGATCTCCGATTGGCGCTTCCTTATCAGTTCTATAGCGACTAAACTAGGGCATCGGAGGAAATTTTGGTGAAAAAAACGTACTATTTATTTTCAACAAGGAATCCGACCGTGTAGAGATGGTCTCCGTGAGTTTTGTTACACCCTGTACACATGTTCGCGTATAGAGTGTACCTCTACCTGAACATATGTCTGTATATATGTGTACATATGTATACTTGAACACGTGGACACCCCCTGCCCCGCGCACGTAGCTCAGACCAGAGCCCACCACCATCGACATGCGAGTTGTCGTATTTCTTTTTCACCGTTTCTCTGCCTCGTTGCCCTCAACTAATAGAGGCGAGTATAGACTTATTAGTTTCACTCTCCGCAGGGTGCGGATATTGTTTAAACAGGTGTTTTACTTATACCGGTCGACGATATGTAACAGTGAAAATTTGTTTTCGTCGTGAAGGTGCAAGTGTTGAACATTACTGATTTATGGTTCATTCGTATTCCCTTGCAGAACCGTTCAATGTCAATTCCACATACCAACATGTAGGCGCACCGGCTATACAAGATGTAATAATAAATAATCGCCGAATGGATGACGACGTTTAAATTTGTCCGCGAAATAAGTTTCGCCGCACAACGGGCTTGGGTTTTGATTAATGTCTTCCCGCACCTTCGATTTATTTTACTGAACGCATCTATACAGCGTCTAATTATTGATAGCCTAACGTTAACGGTATTCCATCACGTTCATATGGACATCCTTGCGGCAGTAGGTACCATTTTTAATTCGTTTTAGGCAATGCCTACCCGCCAATATCTCTTCTTCTTCTTTTCCACAAACCTGGTAAAAAGCTAGCGCATCAAACGACATGCAATCAACCTTCGCCCAAGGACGCCAGTTGTAAACCCTTTGAAAAATCAACTCATCCCCTTTGCTCTGTCTGCTGGCTCTACTGAGCTCGGATTTGAACGACCAGCAACCACACAGTACAGTGGATGCAATTTCTGCACGCGGCGGCGGGTCCAGAAGCAATCGTTCGGGCATCGCGTGCTAACAAGAGCCCCGGGCAATGAGGCGATGGCGGGCAGCCATCATGGTCCGAGGTCGGTCTGCCGGTCGGACGGTTGAACCGAACGGTCTGTTCTTCGGTTGGTTGGGCGGTCGGTCGGTTGGTTGGTTTGTTGGTTGGTCGCGGTTCAGACCGGTAGGAACCGAAGAGCTCTCTGCAGCTGTAACGTAATAATATAAGGCACATACCTACGCGACCGCCAGGAGCAGCAATGCCGGACTGTCTTTTGTCGCGATCTAAAGATAAACCGTCCCCGATGATGGATTGTCGGCTACTGGCCCACATTCATCGGAGCTCATCCCTGTGTTTTCTACCCTCTGTCTCGTCTCGTCTCGTCTCGTCCGCCTTTCTCGATCGTCCTAATTCTCATCTCTTGTCGGATGTCGTCTAACCTTAAAGATCCGAGCACGCGGCTACTAATTCTCTTAATTGCTGTCGGCTCGAGTTTTTTTACCATCAGCGAAAATCTTTGCATTTCTTCTTGCAGCAGACGACGACACGCCTACGATCTTTGAATTCTTCTCAACTCCGGACTGACCAAAAGCTTCAACGGAGTTACGTGCCTGTGAATCTGTCCCAACGTCAGACCTGTGTATATAAATATTTTACTTTCATACTTACACACCGTTGGTTGTATGTACCTACCTGTATCGAGTACCCTTTACATCTTCAAAGCTAATACCTCAGACCCGCTCGGGTTCGGTTTTCGTTTCATTTTAGCTAATGACTAATATCGATGGTGCATTAGACTGGACATTGATTCGTAGAAACGCTGAGTGACTCGAGCAGTACCCACTTGAGTACTAAAACTAGTAAAATACCGGCTAGCATAAACGCGCTGCCGGCATTTTCCGCTTTTGATGCGAACGAATTGCTTCTTGTAAATCAACTGAGTATTTTCGAATGTGTGAAGGCGAATTCGATGTATACTGGTATGAAAAATCACCCTGAAATTGCCAGTCAAATTTACCGTCAATTTATCATTTGATGGAATCATCCGAAACCCGCACATCAAGAATCACGTCAAAAACGTAATAAGTGAATTCCGTGTTCGAAAGTGCAAATACACCAGAGGACCGTAGCGTTCGGCTAGGTCTAACTCTCTCATCAGGTTCCCGAGCCAATTTGCCCGGATGTTCAGTGCCTATTGAGAGGCGAGGGGTGCCGACTATCACTGGCTTATACCCGTACCGGCCTGGTTCAATTTGATCTACACGGATATCAATATCGCCTCGATGAGCGAAGCGAATGAACCAGCATCATCGTGGCTTGTGCAGTGCATAGCACTGCAGCTCGCTTCTCTTCTAGCCATACGAAGTATAATAGACCCACGAGGGATCCAAGCAGATCTGGACATTCCGTAGAGCGTGTTTCCTTATTGCTATACAAGAGAGAGCTCGCGTCCGTATTGCGCATTGCGGCTTGGTAAGATGGATGAACGGGCGGATCTATTGGTCATTATGATAATAATTTTCCGGTCGGGCGACTCCACCAGCTGGTGATGGTGGTGGACCCGATCACAGCTCAGGTCGGCGGTAACTTTGAACTTAAATGCGTGCGGCGGCTGTTCCAGGGCCGCCTGGATCGGCCAAACCCGCGCGTAACTCCGGCAGCTTGCGTGCCAAGGAATGGCTATTCCAGGCCTTCCTTACCCCCCCCCCCCCCCCCCCCCCCTTGCTTTCCCCATCCTGACGGCTGAATTAACGAAGGTCCTCCAAGTCGATCGACTTGTCGACACGCGATATATACGCGACTAACCTTCTCGACAGTGATCCTCCTGGAAGCCGATCCACCGTATTTGTCCTAACAACACTCAATTTCGTGTAACGGTGCCTTTTTTGAGGGTGGATTCGGTTCGTTTACTTAAAGTGAAAAATTGTACAAAAAGTAGAGATACTTGCGTTTCGATTGAGGCGTAATTTAGACGTATGTCAACTTTGTTAAGTTGCACTCCGAACATACGTTGGTATATCTATGGAGAATGTCGTAGTGGCAGATGAGGTGAAACTTCATGGGATTTCTTTCAAGCTATCTAGGGCTTGTAAGTTATGGGGATGGTATAGTGGGGAGTTCGGTATGCGCGCTTTCTTGGGATAACCTTTCGAGCCGACAATTATTGGTAATATCGAAGCTGCACGCCTAGTCGTCCGTTCGTAGAGCTCACGACCCGGGTGCGCTCGAATTGCCGACAGTTTGAGAGGTTCCGAAGGATCGAGCTTCCCATAAATTACACGGCTAGCGTTGTTTACAATAGGCGTATAAGCCTGATGAATTTTTATGCAAATAAAGGTGAAAACTACAAGTTGATTCATAATGTAAGTACATATATATTCTCATTGTCAGCGTCTCTTTTATAAATTCATCTCGATGATCGACGTCTACGAATAAACTCCTGCGTATTGTCTGCCAGTGATCATAGTGTGCGATTGGACCTGTTGTAAAAGTGAAATATGTTAAGCGTGAAGCCTGTTCAAAACTTCCCGCTGGGACTAATGCGTGGAAATTAATATTACGGAGAAGCATATATCATATCTACGTTGTTCGAATAGCTCGACAATTTTTTTTTTGCGCTCGCGCGAGGTCAACGAATCCTTCCAACGTAGAAATAATAAAATATTCATGTATATTCTCTGACTTGATTAACAGATGGGCTTTCAAATCAAATTCCGCGAATGAGTAAATATCTGGATAGCTGGATAGTTGGATATACATGCGCCTTGAGAACGTGACGCGTAACTCTGGATCAGCATGCACGAAGCAAAACCCGTCTCACGAACGGAGAACAAAGATTACACCTGCAAGCAGTAACAAATAGCTCTTGCACTCGCTTCTCCCGACTCAAGACACGGATCATCATCATCGTGCCTCGGGTAGGATTTGAGTTTACGGAACGAAATTGAATTCTTATTTTTCGTCTGTCATAATGCGCTTAGCTTCACACCTCCTTTTCGAAAATTCATCCTTCTCCACACTTATGATTATGTTATTATCTCCTTTTCTCTACACATTCAACTACGAAGGATGTAGAGGGTGCCGAAAAGAGGCGAGAGATTAATCTCCCGAGATGGTCCCTTCCTGCGCAGCTTGTGGGTCTGTTAATATTATATAATAATGTTGAAAATATCAAGAATTGTTTGCCTCCGACACGTCGGTCAGGTCAGCGGTGCTTGCCCGCCTCCCTTCAAACCTTCAGACTGAAGGGTAAAGGCAAGTCTTCCTGAGGGACGCCACTCAAAACTCCGAATGCGACTAAATTACTGACGTTCCCTTCCGTGACGTCTCTATATACTGACTATACATGCATTTATGATTCCCGGCGCGAAGTGGCCTGACCGATGGGCGTAGTCATTCACCCAATTTCAGGCTCTCGACTGGCGCCGTAACTTTTAATTGCTTTTGAAGTAATTTGCGTAAAAACGAACGGTTACTTCAATATTACCGTGCTGTACATGGATAGAATGTCACGCTATCGGTTCAGAAAAGTCTCTTGGATATGAAATTATTATTATTGTGATTATTTTTCCACGAGCTCACTTATAGTAGAATTTTCTCTTAGGAGTATACGGGTCGAATCACTGCACTGCAATTTAGTAAGAGTCTAATTGCGGTACGACCGTTCATCTTATGCAATTATCGGGGTATGCGGAGAGCCTTCCGATATATTGTTCTTTTAGTAAATATGAGATAAACGACTTGAACATTCAGACACGTATGATGTACGTGTGGTTGGACTGACGTCTGCTCGCAGCTTTGTCAACCGTGAATACCTAACCTATACGTGACGAAAGCTTATTTGCATTCTCTGCGCAAGTCATCGGCATTTAAAGAGAAGATACGAAGGAGATGAAGGCCGGGTAAAGCCCCGTAGTCTCATTGCATGTCAAATTCTTTAGGCAGGTAACTGAATATCTCGCGCAATTAAAACCGCGTCAAAGAGCTATGACTTATAGCTTTAGAGTCAAGAGACCGGTTTTAAATATGTGTTAACTCCTTCTGAAAAGCATATATTAACAGTATTCTTTCTAGCACGCAGACTAGCATATGCCTACATTGAAATTAGAATACCCAGGGAGAACGTCAAATCTTTCATTTACGGAATTTTACGGTTGGATTAAACTTTTGTCGAGTCTATTCTGTCCTGGATGAGAATCTTCCGGCCGTATACGTTCATTTTCAGATTGCGGTCATTTAATTAGATTCAAGTTGTCCTACGGTGACTATACTAACTGCAAGTTTTAATCTCAATACAATGGGCAACCGCACACATGCATTCTGTTTAGAGTAATATCACGTTGGCTCCGCTTCAACATTCGTTTACAAAGAAACAAATACAATTACCATTCTTAATTACTCTGCCGTGTTTCTATCCTCGTCTATCCTTCTGAACCCGGTGTAACGCAATTACCTGCACGCCTACGTTTGCCGTAAAATCTCGAAGACGGAGCGACATAAACTGGTCTCAATGCCCCGTCAACTTTCTTGACATTCTCATGAAGGATCTACGCTAGTCTACTTTTTGTTAGACCCCTCAACTGTTCTCGCGACATTACTGAACGTCACCTTTTTTTTTTTGTTGAGCCAAATTGCCAGTAAACCGTCCCGAGAGGTCTTCCGTTTCATTATGCTCCAGAGTCAATTTTTATTTCTCTTCCTTTTTCCGATTATATATCCGTTCTTCCTCGTATCCCACAGCAAGAAATTCCATTTGCCGAAACGATTTCCCATAAGGTTTATCTTCGTCAGCAATAAATGTTGTTATAAATGAGTTTTTTCCTCAGAATAAGACCCACGTGTAACTTGTCAGCGTAGAGTGTTGAGCCAACGTTATTCCGTATTCATAAGTCGAAGAGCTATACTTCTTAGACACCGCGTATGTATACACACTCGAGTACACTTACATACATGCATACATACATAAATAATCATACACGCCTACGTAGAGCTAAATTATTTTCTTGCTCTCCGAGCAAGTTACCGAATTAATGAAACACTCGGTCGTAATCATAGCGGTTTTTCTACTACAGTAGCAAGGTAGCGAGTAACTGGGCTAGGAAGGTGTTAAACGAACAGCGTTCAACTAGACTACCTTCGTAACTAGATACCGCATCCGAAAACTACTTGATTCGTGTTAATTTAATTAGTTATCTTCACGGGGCAAAGGAACTCCTCGTGGAAAAAAATCGGTGAAATAAATAGTGAAAAAGTCACACATGAAAAGAAGCTCTCTATTAGTTGAAGAATTAAATGCCTCGACGTGTGTATGTACAAAGGTGAGCGCGAATTGTTGACATTCGTATAATACACATTTCAGTTGTGTAATTAACACAGTGATGTATGGTTACATTTGCAAGTGAACGGAAACCCATTCATAATGCGGACACTAGGCAGTCGACAATTACTCATAAGCGATACATATCGTATGAGATTCAGTCGACGAGCAACAAAATGCCGCCATACCTACCTTCCTACCTACCTTCCTACCTACCTCTCCTCTTCTACCCACAGGAGATACTTGCTTCACCGGTCGAGAAGCCGCACAACTACGACACACACCCTTGCGCAATATCGAGATACGAGACTCATATCAATATACGTATACATAATATACATACCTAGGTGTATCCTGCATTTACCTGTGCGCGTGGTGTGTACCTACCTGCGATGCGTGCGCGAGGAGTCGCAGAGGGTCTCACGAGCACTGCAAAACCCGATGTATAAAGAGGAATTTGAGCACATAAAATCGATTATTAGCTCGCGGCTTGTATTTTCCCTATGCTTGCGTGTCTGTGGTACTTGAATGCGTCTATGATAACTACACATGGCGAGATACTCGGCGATCTTTCTCTGGTCGAACCTGCAGGTAGGTACGTAGGTACATACAACAAGCACTACAGCAACGGAATCACCTCTAATAGGTACGTACGCGTAAGCGTTTACCACGGGTCAGAAGTCTTGTTGGCAGATTTGTAATACCGTGTGCGACAAGATCTTCTCTCAATCGTTGAACTTCTGTCGATGTCGATCCTATCTTTCATTCTGTCTTGAGAATTTATTCCTATGGAAATATATCGAAGAAGTAGCCCAGGTATCGTCTTAACCCTAGCAAGCCATAACCCTATTTTCAGTGTCTTACTTCGCTACACCTGGCCTCTCAGGCACAAAAACTGTCGACAAGTGATCTCCCATGTATGTACTGAAAACTGGCTTGGTATTAGTCCGGAATTTGTGCCATAGCTGCCAATACTGACAGCTACCAAGGGTCAAGCTTTGCCCCAGTCAAGATTAATGTTTGGACAATTTCGGGTTGGTAACACTGAACAAACTTACGGTGTCGTGAATCGGCACAAAATAATCCACCGCCAGTACGAAACCCCGTATTGGCCTAGTGTATTCCCAGTAGGTACAGAACTGACTTCTGGCTGAGTTCCATGTACGATTTTCAGTACTAGTCATCAGCATTTGCCCAATGCTGGACAAATAATGCATCTGCACTGGGCCAGTATTAACGAATGAAGTTCGACAGTCAGGGTAGTGCCAATTCTGTGCCATGTGGGCAGATCCGGCAATACTCCGGCATTCGTACATGAGTGACTGTATTGACGGAAACAGTAACTTTATGGGCACATGATACGTCGCAGGGATCTATAAGATACGTCATGATCGTATGGACTTCTTCTGAACGTCGTTTTATATTCATGCGAATTTCGCGGAAATTCTACCGTCGGTCTACCAGCTCAAGGTATGGCTTGCCAGGGTTCAAAATGACGTAATAAAATGCTGCTCCTGGAGGGGTGCAATTTTGGAATAACAAATGAATTATAATCCAAGCTATCAGGCTGCGAAGCAGTACGTTTGAGGGGCACAAGAGAAGGATGACGAAGAGGGGCAGATTGAGGCTGATACGAAAGAAAATCGCGCTCGCACGCCGTCGTTAGCTTGTTAACTCACACGCAACACGTTGAGTCGGTTGCCCCGACCACCGGATACTGCCGTCCCTCGTTCTTCAGCCAAGTCTATCTCAGAACGGTCCTCGCCAACCTGAACCATCCATCGTTGGTGATGCAGGCGCAGAAACCGACGGTGTATGACCCTAAACGATTAGACGCTAACCTACTTGAGCTGCGAGGAAATGGGCCTGGGCAATTAAAACGCGATGACAAATTTGTTACACTCGGTGACTTGGTTCCCGCATCACCCCGATAATTAGCACGTTGTTCTACAAAGCCTCAGCTGTTTGTCTTCGGAGTCGAACCAATTTATCATAGTATACTGACAGAAGCTTCGTTCAGGCCGCTTAAATCATAATGGTATATAAATGATGAAGAATTATTTTTCTCTAGAGCTCTCGACCTATGGTGAACGGACTTTGTCGAGTTCTTCGTTGTGATTCAGAATTTCATAGCTTCGCATGTTCCATGGTGTACTTTTGCACCGGCGACTGGTGTGCTAAGAGTATTTCAGTGAAATTCAACCAGGATCCGACTTTGACCATTTCCTATTTGATTTAGTTGTCTGGTATCTAATGCTTGGTATCTTTTGACATGCAAATGGATATGGTACTACAATCGGTGACATGTTAAATGTAGGGGTGGCAGTATGTACGGGAAACGGAACTGCAATGATTCATCCTTGAAAATCGGAGGCAGAAGTGCAGCGAAGAAATCGTTGGGAACAAGACGTCACACAATGCGGTTCATTTTCATATACCTCTGTCCATATTTCACATTTAACGTGCGCGGTCGTGCATGGCTCCCCTGCCCGCTGTCCCCGGGACCGCGGCGTGCTGAGCCGACTCACGCCAGGAGAGAAATGTCTGGTCGTTCGTGGTCCCTGCGCTTCGGATTCACCGCGATCGTTGGCTCAACGATTTGCGGCTTCGTAGATCCTCTAGTTTTTGCCGTTGTTAAAAAACCAGGACTGCAACGGATTCAGAAGCTAACTGTCTGTGGCGAAATACTGACAGGAAAACCTTTTTTTTCGTCATTTGAGTCGGATATTTACTGTAATTCATATCCCATCCCGCACACGCCTGCAGTATTGTTGCGTGGTAGTTCAATTTGTCCAGGATAATAAAAACGACTCGAAGGTGTAATTTTTTTCTCCTAATTTCAATAAGTCTATTCATGGCAGTGAAACGTTTTTCCTGAATTAGCTTTTCCACGATGAATCTAGTATCTGTGCAAAGCTTTCCTGTCGTTCGCACTTGTGGTTTGTTATGTCTGTCACATATCAAGCCATAGCTCAAGCTTCGGAAGGGCAACGATACCCGATACGGGACTCGATCTTGAAAAAAGAATAAAGGAAAAGAAAAATGAACTGAAAAACAAGGAGCTCCGTAAAACGAGTGCTGCGGCCCGGGTCCTGCGGGATCAGGTCCAGGTCGATGGGTGTACGCCAGAGCGTTCAACTCGGAGCATTGCCTGCAACGGGGTCCGACTTCTGGTCGAACGCCTCTCTTGGACCCATTGGATTTGGTCGCCGCTTGATCGTTGAAAACATAACCAGCAATCCAGTGCACCTGGTAATTTTTAAACTGGCGTTGTACCGATTCGTAGCAGGTACGTGCAGGAAGTACCAACCTGTTGATTGGGGGCGCTGAACTTGAGTTAAAAATCATCTGTAATTGTCAGAGGAGATTGCTTTTTGCGCCGATTATGCGATGTGTAGCATCGTATAAATTATATTCAACGGAATAAGGCAATTTTATTCAGCACGAGTCGTTTACAGAAATTGATTCCCTCTTCGACAACCGGCTCTGTTGGCTGATTATTACCCCACAGCTGTATCAGGCATTTATGAATGAAAAAAGTAGGGTGAAAAAAAAACTTATCCCAACGTAATTACCTCGGAAAATTAAGACCCTATCGGACATCTTACATCCTGAAACTTTTTAATCTCCTTTAAAAGTTCGAATTCGTGAACTCTCGTACGTCTACCTGACTCCTCGATTCTTTACCTCCTCGTCTCTCACTAACAGCTCGCTTTGCCAACGATGCTTCGAATTCTCCAACATGCGTAGCGAACCGACTGACGAGCAACGGGGAAGCAACAGAGGTAGAAGGAGAGGAGGCCACAGTTTTAATTAACACCTCTCAACATCTTTCCTCGCTCAGGTTGGTACGGAGATAGAAGGATACGAGAAATGGCCAAGTCTTTACTCTGCGAGGCAACGAACGTAGCGTACGATCATCCTTCCTCATTGCTACTTGTCAGAAAACGACTCCGATCGCTTAACCAACTGTCACCGAGAAGAGCACTACGAAGCTTCGCCGTTGCTTTCACAAATCGAGTATCTCACTTCTGTCTCATAGGTACGCCTTTCGTTGCCAGGGTATCTTCGAAGCACACCGACACGACGACCACTCGATTCTCCTCTCACAGCCCCAAACAAATTAACAATATTTGTAATTTACCTTTGATCGCGTCTGCGTTGACGAGTTCCATTCAGGATCCAATATACTTGAAATTTATTCTCATTCCTTTGGCCAATCATCCACTCATTGTATGGAAATATACGGTGGAATCTTCAGCAGCGAGTTTTATTCGTTACTTATACTTTGTGCCAAAATTATAGCTTCGCGTACAAAACTCGAATTAGATTCTCCACTCGGGTAGAGGCAGGGACCGGTTCAAAAGGAGCGGAGAAACACGGGTTCGTTACCCGGCTTCGTGACCCAGCTTTGAACCACAAAATTAATATTATCACGGTACCAGAGAACCGTCTTTGCCTGCCTTTTATATATCTGCTACTCGGAAGCAGTTCCCTGTCATCGAGGTGAAAACTTTTAGTATTTCGAATAAATCGTGATATGGTTTTGCAGCTGCAATTATATACGCTTTGAAGATTAGTTAACGTTTCTTGACGACAAAGCGGTCCTCTACGTCTACCCAGTGAGATATCGTGGTCAATTTGAAGAGGTGACATTTAAGCTATGAGGTACGTACCTGATACCCACCACTACTAGGGCGACAGTCTTATGGCGGAGTGAAAGGTCAGCCGAGGGCATCTCGAAGAAAGTTGTTTTCAATCTTAAGCGAGTTTAAACGACTCTATGGTGAGGAGTAGGCAGGTTATTATAGACACTTCGTTGAGATTTTGACTTATCTTCATACGATCTTTCAGAAGGTGGAAGTTCACCTGGAGAAGATTGGGAAGCTAGGGAAACGAATACGCCTTGAGGAATATTTTTCTTTTTAAGATTGTAAGACTTAAACCTAAGGCATGCAAAGAATTTCATAATAAATTATTTTACTATCATCTAAACTTTTGGTACAGAAAAATGTTATATCCAGTTTCTTCTTTACACGGTGATCATCCGTCACTTTGACACTCCAGGCAGCAACGTGTCGTCGAGTACTTTTACGATTATTGAGTCGAAAGGCAGATCCGATGGTATCTCTCGGCGTCCAAGATCATAACCCTTTAAACACATTCGGGAACAGAAGCGGCTGAATTAAATAGTTCCGCGAGTATGCGCTTCGGCTGCAGCATACATCGATACCGCGGTTGTTCGTAGCTGGAGCAGATATGGTTGATATATTGATGAATTCATAGAGGTCGTGCTTGGAGCGCGGGAGGGTTCGTGCAGAAAGGTTCGTACGCCCCTTCTCCGGTTACCACTTGCGAAATGTCGCCACCTACCTCGAGCAGTTTATTTTGAAACAATGCGACTACTCGAGGTATACAGGTACGTAGGTTGGTACGTACATTATATTTCTGTTTCTTGGCGAAAACTCGTGCCACGTGAATTTTTTTCTGCTATCGAGTTGGTATACTGGTACCGGTGGATGGATACCAGAAACTCATCGACTGGTTAACAAGAGATTGCCGGTAAGTACGAAACTGTGACGATGAAGATGAACTCGAGTTGATTACAATTCGTGAGGCATATACCGTGGGAGCGATTTCTTCACTGTCAGAGATCGGCATCTCCCGATTCCGACGGTTCGATATAATTATCCTTCAGAGTTTGGGAAAACGTTAACGGAAATAAGCACGGAGATTTGCGGTGCCCGATGGGATACTGCGGTGAGTTCATGACCTCCATGAAATATAGATGACCTGGTACAGGGCGGGGTTGGAACGCAACCCCCTGCCCGTAACGGACGTCGATGGGTAAACAGGGCGCTACAGGACCGGCAACGATTCGCTTGGATCTCTCCGCAACAATACGACATTTCAATATCCTCGATGAATAATTCTACGAGTTCATGAGGCTTGCTGCTGCTGCTGCTGCTGCCGCTGCTTTACTCCTGTGCACATCCATGCCCGATGCTCACTGATGCTCACCAATTCGCTAGCTAGCTCTTATTATCCGTATTGTTCACTCCGTACGGTATATCTCGACCTTTTGCATCATTCAAAGAAAAATGTAGATGAAATAGCTAGACGGAGACAACGGTTCGAGGAACAATGACACGAGAAAGTGAATTAATTATAAAGTTCCAAGTTTTATGTCCTTTTTAGGCCGTAGTGTCTTCAGAATCGAATTAAATCGAGGACGATTGGATGATCAAAGAATTATAGGGTGAAACTGAAAATGCTGCTTGATCTTCGGGGCAAATTGAAAATATCAAATTTACTCCTGTATAGAAAAGCTCTCTTTAACACGAAGTTTTCTGGCGCCTTCTCACAACTTCGTCGCAGGACACGTTTGGCCGAGGATTGCCGACGTTATTGGCGGATTTAAACTTTTTGGCAGATCATATGTTCCGCGAGATTGTCGCACGTTGTAGAAACTTTTTTCCGATTTGAATTGGAAAAGAGAATTTCGGTTCGTTCTTCAACTTGGAACAAACTGGAAACTTTTTATTCCAAGGTCACGGAGTTCACGCATTCTACACTCTTTCTCGACTGTATCCTGCAGACTCGCCCTGGCCTTAACTTAATCGCCTGGCTGCCGGAGATCTGCTCAAATATAAAGGCTCGCATCTGTAGCAAGCACCGGTGACCACAGACGGTGACTATCGTGCTGGTAGCGTAACCATAGCATGTATAAAATATGTATTTGTTCCACAGGACAATGCAGCCGTCCAGTAAACACTGGATCTGATTAGCCTTCTTGGAATTCTGATCCCATTCCTACCAACCAACCTGGCCAGCTAACCAGCCGACACGTGTTAGCAATGTCAGCAGATGCACCGATGATTCTGGTGGTTCTCGGGGTCGGTGCATCCCCTCGAAAGCTCCAGATTCTTTATTTCGATTCAGTATATGTGAAGGTACGAGCGTATTGTGCCGAGTTTTTAGCCAATCAGGTGTATGCAAAGTGAGGTATTTTCCTCCAAGCTCCAATCTACAGCAAACGATCAATATTTACGAAGGATCCGAAAGTCGATTCGAAGCTAATGATATAATTCATCGTGATACATTACTGCGAATCGACTTTGTGATTGATTGAACCCATACGACGAGATAAATGTTTATCATGCAAATTAGGTACTTAAAAGTAATAGTTTGTCCGACGCTGTGTGGTTCCACAACGCTTGCCCAGACGGCTCACTCCGGTTGTTCCTTATACTTAAGTCATGATCTTCGCACTGTTTCTTCGTATGGCGGTCATCGACCTGCACGCAAGCTTGGAAATCGAGATTTGTTAAAAAGGTCCATTTTGAGGGTACTGCGAAACGTTCTCGCTTAATCACCGCAGACTATAACCAGTTACAATACCGTGATGATTCCAGGTTCCAGGTGACTGGCACTACGCTTCAAATTCTCGCGGAACTTCTTCCCACTTCCATATTACCAGTGTGCGAAATTCACGGAATTTCTAATGAAAACCAAACTGAACATGCAGAGAAAATCTTACTGACTCCATTACATTTGAGTAAGCGTAGTTGTGTTTAATTTGAATAGGCCGGGAACGATCTGCAAGATCTTTCTCACCGTCGGTCGTCTAACTACTGCCAAGGAACCTCGGATATTTATGGTAATAATGGAGTAGCTCGGTTGGTGCTGACAGCGGTCTAGCTTTGCGTTTGAGTTACCGAACCCTCTCGCCTTACTTCATTTCTATTTTTCACTAGTTTCTGATTCTTGCCAGACACAGCTGATCTACACAAATATAAACGAATAACACGTATTCATCTATAAGATAGTGGCCGTCAACCGATTATAATCGCATCATTCTTCATTGCGATGGATGAGTCTTCTGTGCCAAGTTATCACGAACGAAAAATGTTCTTCATTGTTCCTCACCGCAAAATGTATTTCCTTCTTCGGCAACATATATACACGCTGGATGGGTAGATATTACTTGTTCAGATTACTAAGAAGGGTACAGGCTGGATTACTTCGCGGGACACCCTTGAGGATCTCCTTGAGATGTATAACAGTCTGTCACTCGTGCTAGACAAGAATAGGCAAGAGTTTCTGTCGGTAGTTGGCTCGCACTGCCATAACGTGACCAGACTAAAGCCTTTACTGTACTCTGAACCAACTGACTTACCAACAAGTTCTTGGAAGCAAAACCATAAAGCCGAACAATACCTGGCTCGATGAACAGATCGTTCGCGGGAAAATATCACTCGGCTAGGTTTCCCTTCATCGTATTTGCACAGCCCGGTGTTAATACATTTTCATTGTCGTTTGAACAGGTAAATAACATTTCAATCAATTTGTGATACTCCAATCTCCCGCTCTTGGGCTGCATTTCACTCGGTACCAATGGAGTAACGAAAAATAGTTCGGTTGGTATAATCGTATGAAGGCTTGAACGTTTGCTCGAGCATGTCTCATTCAAAGTAAATTCAACGAGTCACTGATTCGATCCGTTGAACATTCGCGAATCCTGATCACTATGCATGAAACATTCTAGCCGGTTCAAGTGGGATTCAACCGTGAAAGAACAAAGGTTTTGAATCACCTAATTACGGTGTCCGATTGGATTAATTTCAGCTGACCAATGGCTAAATCAATCTGTCGTCGTGAATTTGTCAGGAATGGGATGATACATTGCTGGGTTAGGAGTCTTGTTACTCCTCGTCCAAGCTGATTATATAGAATGGACAGGGCAAGAGGGAGTGGCGAACGAAGAAGCGAGGAACCGAGGAACCAGCGGAATCAGAAGGTTAGCTTAGGTTGGGTTAGGCCGGTTCTTCTTCCTCTCTTGATCGCTCGGTCCATTGGCGGGCCTCGGGCGTTTGCTCTCAGACCGAAAATTCTTTTCCTTCAAGATTTTACCTATATAAGGTCAACATTCCCTCCGATTCACATATGGTAACAAAGTGAAAAAATTTCTGAATTTTCAATCGTGCTTGTGCATAATTTTCAGCTTGCTCCTTTAGTATATACCTCCGATACCATTCAGTCTTACTTCGAGTCTTTATGATCGATGTCGATATTAATCGGATGCTATTTTTTGAATAATGATCTTCGAACAGCACGGTTGATCTTTCCTGCCGTTTCTTTGCAACTGTATATTTACATTTGCCAAAACATACTTTTTTATTCAATTATTCATCAACTTCATCGTCATTCTCTATAGTTGAATAATCTGTCTGCGCGTATCTTTCAATGGAATACGGATTGACGTATACCCGACTCGATAAATTTTGGTTAAGCTTCGAGAGTACTGTCGGTAGATACTTTTTGAAGAAGTGGTCAGCTTCAACGGCTACACGGTGGGCAGTTAACGCTGCTTCGCATTGCTGGCAATCATGACAGGTTTCACGCACGCACGCGCAAGCACGTAGACCCGTATAGATGAACAAAAAACGGGAGCAACTTGATCAGATCGATTCAGTTTCAGCTCGAGAGATAACTAAGTCGAAAAGTTAATCGGTTAAGGAAACGTTAGGATGTTTGCTGGAAATAATGAAGCCGCAATATGCCTGGCGCCGCCTATGAGATTACTGTTCGAAGGATACTGCTAAGGCTGTGTTTACTTTACTTCGCCACTGCTCGTCGGTTCAGTAGAGTTTCGTACCGTAGACGGCTGGGTTGGACCATACGATGCTGTTCGGTGCCTTCCAAACAGGCTATTATCACAAATTGGTGGATAGCATTTTCAAGTCGTGATATCGTAAATCGTATATCGAGTACAGCATATCCAACCAACATCTCAATACCGATCGTGGACCTCTACGAGCTAGGCGTACGCGGCTCAGATGCGTAATCATACCTTTGTTATGATTTAACGAGATTGCGCACAATGTCCATCCCAATTATGCGGTAAACATGCCATCCGACCTCGTAAAGTCTATTGCACCGTGAAATATTTTTGCCTCGCAGAACCGTCAGAGATTGATGTGACTGTCGAACCATCGTAACGTTTGGCTTTGCGCGATCCCCCGAGGCTGGGTAAAAATTTTGATCGCGCAACTCGGCCCGAGATTAGCTACAATATTCGCAAGCAATATAATCATAAATCGATTCCAGAGCTGGAATTACTTTTTTTGGATAATTCACTTGATCATTTTTGAAGGTGTTTTTATTACTCGGCGGATAAATACAGCAACGTAAATGGATATCGTGAAGAATTAATCAGTAACTGTATCGGACGCTTACTGATTGCGAGTATAAAGTGCTCGTCGTGCGACGATCAATCATTCGTATCTCTTGTCATCATCGAGACGGTTAGCTTGAATCTTGGTGAGCCCACCGAGAAATTGAGCAAGCACTGGTGCGGCCATCACGGTTCAAAAAACAAGCTATTCAAACGATTTGAAAATAAATAAGTTTCTGATGTTTACCGGCAAGTCCCGGTACTCGTACTAGAAGTTGGTAATACTTTTTACCAAGCCCAGCGTCCGATGGAATTTAATCATTCAGAAGTCAGGACTTACAGAGTGAAAATCTTTCTTACTCAACCCTCCGGTATTCAATTCCGAAAGATTGTTTCAAGCTCAGACCGTCGCCCATACGATTCACAAAATAAATTGATTCTTCAGAGGTATTGTGAATTCTGATCTAATTCAATGATTTCCATGATTCCTTCTAATCATCAACACTGTTAATGTCAAGTATTCGAAATCACGACTGATACTGATCTGCAGTGAGTCAAAATTCGGTTTAAATTAATTGTTTGCTACCCCGAATGTAAGAAAATACTACCTACCGTTTGAGCCATTTAACGCTGTTCTTCGAGCTCGGATGGACATTGAAATAAAGTAGGGTTGTCAGTTAAAGTTTCAAATTATGGAAATTCGTAGTCGGTCAAGAGATCCGGACACGTTCTTAAGCTCGCTTTCCACCTGCTATTGTAAATGTACATACATATACCCACGTATAACTACGTGGTGGACAGGTCGTACCCCGTACTGGGCTAACGACGTGTTTTTCTGTAGGCATCCTGGCGCACGGTAGTAGACTCTGTCAACGAGTCTTCTTTCCGTCCCCTGGCAACCCCTCTTCGCTTGTTCTTCGAAATTAAGACGTCACAAGCAGTGATATTTGAACGTTCAACTACTGGAATTTTTATCGTATCTCATGAAGCTTGATATTCTAAAGTCTATCCATATTCATGAGAATCAAGGTAGGTAAAATATCAGGGATTGTATTGCATCGGTGGGATCTCTGCAATGACTTGCATATCGAAACAGCTGTTGTTAGTGAATTTGGACTTTTTCGTCGAATTTTTCATCTCACTGCAATGAAAAATAGAAATGTATCCGTTCAACACAAACTGGTGCACTTTGCTGATCCTCTTGTGCTACGTTTAATAACTGATCTTATAGAAAGCTAGATACTGAAATGAAACTGGATAGACATTCCTGCAGCGAGAAATCAATTTCATAGGCGTCAACACGGTCACGTCTATAGTCGCTCTATTTTTATAATCTATTGTAGTGCATATCGCGAGTCATATCGTCAGGCAAAACGTGTTTGCTGTAATTCAATTCGACATGGTGGAATAATCGTAATGATTTGGTACGAGATTAATCTGCATATTTTTGGACAGTTTTATCATACGAGTAGCGTTTCACCTAAACGTATATTTCAATGACGGATGGAAATATAAATCCAATAATTACGGGACTCATCTATAGCGCACCGACTGATGAAATACGTACAGTGTTCGGTTTTTAATCACCTCGTACGTATCTTCTCCCAAAAAAAGAAACGCACATACAGCACGCAACATCGTTTGAATATATACCCGGTCGCAGTAACGACCGAAAGGTCAATTGGCCAATTGGCCGCGAAACTGCGAAACGGCCAAGGTAATAATTCTCGGACGCGGGAGAGTATACGAAAGTTGCGTTAGGTTAAGTTAGCATGGGTTAGCGTTGGTGCAAAAGTGGGCTTGAAAACAAGAAATAACGGGCAAATTCCAGGTGAAGTGAGGGGGTTCCCAGCCAAATGCACACTTCCAGGTGTATATACCACGCCTGGTAAGGTCCTTGTAGCATAAGACCCCTTAATGCCGCGTAAGTCAAGGTAACGCCCGTCATGCATTCGGCACGCCAAGTAATAAGGCCCAGTGACTTTCTTTATTCGGTTGTATGATGCGAGACGGTGAATGTTACGAGCACTCGTGTTACTCATTTAATTAATATTGCTACCGAAATTACTGGGTCCACGAGTGGCATATTGACCACCCGCGTTCCCATCGACGTTTGAATCTGACCGAACGAAATTAGGACAAATATATTATTGCCAAACCATTCCTGTACGCAAAATTAAAAAGGGCTGGAAAATTGACGGGAGCTTTTTGTATCTCTTAGGTGGATAGTTACAGTCAAGTCCTTACGGCCCTTGCGATTTCGTCTTCTTCTTTTCCTTTGATTGACTATATAAGCTGCCTTCCGTAGTTTTAAGTGAATTGATGGTACCCTCTCGATTTACTCTCTGACATTGCTACTCGTGCTGTGAAAAGTAACGAGAAAGCATTGACATGAGCTGAATATTCGTGGCCATCAATTTCTATGTAAGGTTTCGACGAACGGTTCACCAGCAAGTAAGCCTGTAATCGGCACGTTGAAGCTATCAATAATAAACGCTGTTTCCCTGTCAGTAAATGCTAGTTGAATCCAGGCATAGTTACTTATAGAGTTATCGATAAAGAATTAATCTGAGAAACATTTAGCCGCTGACAGTAAATAATCGTTAACAAGCCTATAACGCCGTGTAAATTAGTATTTTATAATGTAATTACCTGCCTTGTTCCTTTTACTTAGATTTGATGAAAAAGATTAGCCAACGGTGGCACATTCGAGGTTGATTATAATACATACTTACCAATCCACCGCTTCCGTGAGTGAATCGAATCATGATGAACTTTCCGCGATTTACAGAAGTCAGAGAACAACGAGTCTCATCCTAACCTTTCGAGTTCGAGAAAAACCCGGTAGCGATTCACGACAGTTACAAAAAATAATTGATCGCCTTTGTTAATCTCAGTGAGCAACTTTGATCGTCCGGGTAATGGCGAATGGTAAATATAAACAGATGTCACGATTATTGCAGGTAATAACGTTTTGTTATACTCGCGTGTTATCCTTCACGTATAGTTTAATAATACCAATAAGACCGTTAAGTGTCGCTGTAAATAGTGCAAATAGAAATCTGTTACATCGCCGCAGAGCAAACGGCCTCTTCGCATCAACAGCAGCAACAGCAGCAGCTCCAGCAGCAGCATCAGGAGCTTCAGGAGCGAGGAGCAGGGAGAAGGCAGCAGCTTCGTGGCATGCAGGCAGCATTCTCCGAAGTTGCTCAACCACTGCGCGAACGGGCAACCAAACGGCTGTACCGCGTGCTAGCGAAAGAACGGGCAGATCGCGGCTGAGAGTCTGAGAGGCTGCAGTTAGCTGTTCGTCGAGGTCTATGCAAGGGTCGGAAGAATGGTCGAAACAAAGAGTTGAAGCGACCTTCATGCTCACCTTAACAGTATTAGGAGTCGATAACATTGCATTCCTCGAAATGGTACTTTTTTTCCCCCGTACGAAAAACGGCACGTTATTTTCGTGTATAGTTTGATTTTATTTCAAGATCGTTATACTTGGCTAATGCGATTGGTACTTTCGTCGTTAATTTCTCAATCTTAATCTTAACGCGTGGAATAATGGTGTATACGGGTGTTCTTCGAGTTGCCCGGTAGCTTGGACGGAAGTGGTTGTTCGGTTAGGAGCTTTTTATTGTCCATTCAGGATATCGAAATTTTAAATGGCTAAAGAGAGAAAAGGTTGAAGTAGCGTAACAAATAAGCATGCAAACTCCATTCTGCAGAATGTTTGTACCTTCCCACCTTCCAGGAAATAATTAAATGAAAGCGAAGTACTTCGGCCTTAATGCTATCGTGCGAGTCGATCACTCGTAACTTTTTCATTCTCGCGAACACGAAAAGAACTTTAAAACTCCACTTTTAATATTTTCCAATATTTCCCCGATGCGCCGAGCCTCTCTGGGCTGTTCAAAATCCTTCGTTCGAACGGTTATATTTCTTTATTATTTTTATTCTTATTTTAATCCCGCATATGTTTCGATCGAACAACTATGTAGGTTTCAATTAACCGGAAGTACGATTCTGGCGACATGCCACTCGATGAACGGGTCTTGTATATCCTTTCCACGGCTATAAATCAGCCTTGAATTCTCCGAGCGTTTTAACTTGGCTCGTAGATTCGTCTTCGGTTACCGAATCTCAAGTTTTCTAATCGTATAAGTCGTCGCTGGGTTTGGATAGGCCCATGGGACGAGAAAATAGGAAAGCAAGAATAAACCCGTTCCCCGTCTACCCACGCTGGGAAACAATGAGCTTTTACGATTTGACGATATTGATGGGGCGATAAAGCAATGGCCAAGACACGTAGAACTGTGAAGACGATTGACATAGTTCGCGGTGTTAACGCCGTTCGTACTTTCCGAAGAACCTTATAGACCGTATGGAAACCCTTTGAGATGGGGCTTTTTCGATGTTCACGCCTGCACTAAACTTGGCTCCCAGCGTAAAACACGGCTTAATTTAATAAAGGCCGTAAAAATTCCAGCCGGTTGGGTGAGAAGAAAAGATAGTATGGTAGCCGCCTGCCCTCGCGTGACCGTTGTTTCGAATCTACGCGCGTCTAAATACTCTTAATTATGAGTCAACAGGCTAAGCGGAGTTAATGAATCGTAATTGAAGATTTTTCGAACGTATGGTATGTGTTGTGCCTCAGTAAAGTGGTTTATAAGATCTGAGACTAGTGTACGATATAAACAAGAAATAACCTACACGATAACTACTCTATAAAGCGGCACGAACTGGTCGTCAAGTCAGACGCGTCTTTTTACCTCCGATAAAAAGTTAATTCTTCGGCGAACGCGCGATATTTTGCTGACCATTCTTCGGATGCCGATATTCGGCCACTCGGATTTCTCAGCCCAAGTTCTCGTCTGCCTACTTCCAGTGGTTCGCCTGTCTACCTGCCTTCGCACTGTATCAACTCAACTCACTCGCAGAGGATATTTTCCAATTCATATTT
This sequence comes from Ametastegia equiseti, assembly GCA_963989295.1. NCBI lineage: Eukaryota > Metazoa > Arthropoda > Insecta > Hymenoptera > Tenthredinidae > Ametastegia > Ametastegia equiseti. The sequence continues at coordinate 11,550,763 of OZ022389.1, read as the reverse complement.
ATCATTTTGTCAAGTCAAAGTCTCGGTTATTGATCCAAAAAAAAATCATTCCAACGGTAAAACGTCCGGCCCGATCGCCTCACAAAGCTCGATGCAGGGCTTGCAGCAGCTTAAGACTTTTGGCGCGTGTCGGACACTGCGTCGTGACTCCTGCACGGCAATGACGACACAGCTGTCAGTAGTAGAGGAAAAGACGAAGTTTCATATCCAAATTTTACTATAGAAATTGCCTCCAATGAATTCTGATTTTTGACGAAGGAGTACTGCAATCTTGAATGGTAAATTTAGCTTTCGAATGGTTTGCAGTATAGAACCGACCAATTTGCAATCGAGCACCAAGCGTTAACTCGCTAGTCAAATTAATTAGCATGCTGCACTTATGAGGCAGCATCGACTGATGCAGGCCGCCGATACCGCGCCCGGAGTGCCGCCCGCCGAGGTAGTAATTAGTTCGCGCTGCTCTCTACTTCGTTCTCGCTCTGTTCCCTCAGGCTTTCCTCTCCGATTCTCCCCTCGCCTATCATTGCCACCTGTAAAGCAAACGACACAAATAGCGCTAGTTGTCCTCGTCTTTTTGTTGCTTCGCAAAAACCGTTGATTTGTTTTTATAATACAAATTACCGATCTCTCATGTTGAAGAATTCGTTTCATACGGTACTCTCACGTTTTCCAATGTGATTGCTTCAATTCCAATTCTTTTATGTTGATTTTTTTATGCTCCGGTAGATCGTGAATCAGATATTCTTATTTTGGTTCCAGTACTCGCTATCTCGTTTACTTGAATTTTTTTTTTTTTTTTCAACGACAATTAACAGTGTCCAGGACGTGCGCCCGACGTGATGTGAGTGTTGAATGTCCGTGAAAAGGAAACGACTGATTTTATCGCGTAACTTGCTCAACTGTCTACTATCGTTGCACATTTTCTCGCAAATTATAGTTGTTGGGTGTGTTAACTGGGGATATATTATGCTCAGGGATAATTGTAACGGGTCAAAGGTTGGGGAGAACGTTCCGCTGCACACTATCAGTTTTAAATATGAGCAGATCAAGTGATAAAGTTCAAATTAAGAACCGAGCATACTTCCGACAATATTTAATGTTCTGTGTACCGAAATTTACATGCTGTGAACAATAGCTGCCTTTCGATATTATCAACCACAATATACTCCACGTAGTCTGACTTGTTTTTATGTAATGACTGGGCGATAGGCTAATGATCGAGCGAGCAGCTCGCGAAACGGTCTTCTGGTGGATCGGATAAAACTTTTTTTAAATTCATCCACGATTTCGAAGCGAACTGACATTGCTATCCATTAGCAAAAGCTGCCTAATTTCCTACCAATTTCGCTGACCGTGATTTATAAAGAAACCGACACATAATGAGCTTTTAATGATATCTGCTGTCTGGCAATTCGATATGCACAGGTTTAATGGATTTTTATTATTTTCTACGATATAACTGCGTACGTGTTACTTTTCTCTCATTTTTCATTTTTTTTTCTCTGATCAGGTAGAAATACTGGACGAATTAAACATGTACAGAATGAGATTCGTCCAGAGATACCGCGGTGGAATGGGTTTCAAGTTGTCCGCCATGCTGATAAAGTTTTCTCTGTCTGATATAAATTTCTTGTCTGAGCGTTCACGTTTAATGCCAACTATTAGGTCATTAACGAATGCACGCTTTCCGTATGCATAAATCACCTCGCCCGTAAATGTCTTTGAGATAACGTGTTCCGCGGAGCTCTTGGGGTGCGAACGACCGTGCTGTCTCTAGCAACGTGTCCAGTATTCGCGAGAAGGTGTGAAGCAAGAAGAGATAATCACGTAAAAATCATGTATAGAACCTGTTGCATTGTACTCTCAGTCCAATGCAAATGCACCAGTACCGAACAAGACATTCCAGAGAACAGGGAATTCCTATCGATAGTTTTGCATTTCTAGTTCATCGACCCAGGGTGTAACATAACAGACGGCCTGCCTGGTCGAAGGATTAAACTCCTAACGTACGTATATTACTGCAGTCATCCTGCGACAGACTCTCCCATTCAAAGTCCTGCAGTAAAAGATACCCGTGCTATGTCGAGCTGCAATCTGTTCCAGAAGTTATACCGCGGAAATCCGTGTCGTTAAGTTATGGCTAGTGCTAATTGACGAGTGTTCCGCTCTTTGCACGGAAATTACCTGTGTCAATTGAAAGGGAGGATTGGCTAGTACATTGTAGTACTCTTGTAACAAACCTCTTTACCTACAAGACTTTCTTCAACGCACTTTTCTTGCCTATGGCCATCTTAGAACATTTTTGCTTCATTTTCTAGTGTTCATTTGTGTCGACTTCCAGGCCACGACTACAGTCACCCAAACATTCAATTTGACCGGTAATACTCGGAGGCGAGTGAAATTGCTACTTTATGCAGGTACGCGTACCTGTCATCCGATTTGCTGCCGCAAGGCTGTAGCCCCGAGGTGGGGTAACGAGGGGAGGCAATCGTCATAACTCGAATTCGTCACACAATTGTCTCCAATTTTCTTCGCTAATGAACTGTACAAATCCACGCTGCTCTCAGACGTGGCGATCAATCATCTTCTGGGAGTTGCTGAACTGGTAGTTGTACTTTTCGCTGACTTTTATCGAAAAATTCACTTCCCTCCGTGTCAATCAACTGCCTTTAGATTTCACACCGGCGTGCGTCAGATACTAATTTTATCAGAGGTATAACAGACTACGTCAGCGTAGTGTCAGAGCAAAGATCAGTTAACTGCAATACTGATTTTTCGTCAGCTGCGATTTTGTTCAATTTCTGTATTATCAACTGTACATACTTACTTCAGAGCTTTGCAAATTCCTGAACGAATACATCGACGTTTCCACTCACCATCGAGTTAGGTTAGTTTAATAACAGTCAGCAGGGCTGTTAGGGTCCGGCTTGCACTCCAATAAACCAAGTGACCAAGAGTGAATCAAGTTTGCGGAGCGTTGGTTGATAAGAAACTATAACTCTGTATTTCATTCGACGATATAGAGACATTCTATCGTTTTTCTGGACCACAAAACACTCAGCCATAGAGCTATTCGAAGTTGCCCTTTCTTGTAACGGCTGTTTGCGACGGTTCAGAATTTATTTTCAGACACTTTAATAAGTTAAGATATGGCTTTGATAAACGTCGATTCGTTCCCACAAATTTTCTCCGTGTCATTGGACAGTTGCTCAGTCGCTTGGAGCGTCTCAAAATTTGCTTACGTTTCAATAAAACTGGTATATATTTCCGTATCACCCAACAGACCCTCATAAATTCCTTCCGATTTGCTGCTAATTCAATCGAAACTGATTCGACATTGACGCATCTCTTTCAACCGAATCACGCTCACTTTGATTCTCCGGGTGAAAACGTTGCCGAATTAACCAGCAAAGAAATGAAATCCCGTTGTGATGCCTCACTGCACATACCTGCTGCTCTTTACACATGATACTTTGGGATAGACCGCTCCGTTCTATATAAAGTACCCGCATAGACGTAGATATGGGGGAGAGTCGGCCACAGAGGACCTATGGGGTACACAGCACCACCCCTTCATGGAATTTACATCAACAATTATTTTACTGCCGAATCGGAATGCTCATTGCTTGTTTCCTTGAAATATCACGGATTGTGGTTTAATTGGTGTACTAGTACCATAGTATAGATGTTAACACTTATTTTTGGCAAATCGGAGAGATCTGAGTCCTCTGTGTTTTAGCCATAGGGCAGAGGAAATACTTTTGGTCTCTTTTCATCGCCTAGACGGGCCCGGATAGAAAGTTGAGTACTGAATTCGAATGCATGCTGTTGCTATCGATGAAACAGTCTTCTAATCAAATTGAGTCGACAAAATATACAATTTTTTGATGATGGGACTTTTATGAGACCGAGTTCGTTAAGCCCGTTCTGTATTCCCCACTGTCTTCTATCCATAGATCTACGTGGGTACGCATAGAAAGGCTACAGGCATGAGCAAGATGCCACTTATTCGTGACTTTTTGTAAAGACTTTTTATGAAGAAGTCAACGTTAAGTGCGGTGAGCGGTGAGGCGCAACGACTATCGCGCCAAGGGGGTCCTCGACAAGAGATGTTGTGGCCTTACGAATTACGACTCACGACTTACGACTTACGTCTAGGAGTCTCGTGGCCTTGAAGAAAACCGATTGATTACGAACGTGATTCCCCTCTGTAACGGTGAGAAGAATTTGTACGCATTACGACATTCCGAACAACGCTTATTACATGGTTCCACGAAATTCGAAACGTACGACTGAAAGAGGTATTGGCAATAACTGTTTGAAAGGGCACCTAATTATACGTATCTTTATGTACTGGTAACTTTCCCACGTAGGAAAAAATGATAGGTTACGATGCTCCTCATGACTTTACCTTTCGTACCACTATAATCGCTAGTTCTCTATCGCGGTATGCAACCACGTTCTGATGTTTCGCGGAATCCCGTCATGAAAAATAGTATCATAGCAATATCTTTGCGGTAGTTGAACTTGTTAGCGGTTGACAACTCTTTACCCCGTGATAGTCGGAGGAAATGACATTTGCAAGTGGATTACTCGTCCTCAAACCAACGTCGTGAAAAACAAATTGAGCCTAGAGTTCTGCTAGAGAGATTTGATACTGTACGCGGTCTCGGAAACAGTCACGATGAAATCTCATTACCTCTACATCACGTCGTTACGAAATCACTTTGTGGGCGGATGTTGGACAAAAAAAGTTTGAATCCGAGTCTAATCGAAAAAAAATTATTCAACAAGAAGATATATCTAACTGTGTCTAACGAACGCAACTAGTTGTCAAACTATGTAAAAATATTTTTACAGTCAAGCCTATATTAAGTGCGATATTGGCCTAATTATATAAGCTTAGCATCGGGTGAAAGGGTGAGAAAAGATGAATAGCACATGTTCAAGAGCATAGAAACAAAGAATTTTATTCATCAGTCGCAATCTTTTTTATTTTTTCAAGTCAAGACAATCTTTCCCGAGCGAACAAAGAATCTGCAACGTAGCGCAGGATAAGCAAACAATGGAATGGATTCCATATTTTCAAATTCAGTCATTTGTATATCAGCTATATACGATTGCTAATAATTGCTAAAATATTTCATTTTGTGATTCTGAGGCTCGTGAAAGAGTCACATATATATTCTTACTGCGGTAATAATATTATTATTTTACAAAACTAGTAGTATAAAATATGTAACAATAATCGACTTCAATTATTTAGAATGAATAAATAAAAAATACAAATTTACAATAACTTTTTTTCTTCTTCTCAACTTCGTACGAGTCATTGGTCATTCATTAATAGTATAATAAACTACGTACATACATACCTATTACTAATATTTATGTACGGCGTGAAAATATCACCGAATCACGAATCAAACGAATCGTTGCATTCTAAATGAATCGAGTATGATTACATACAAGGAGAAAGTATTAGGAAGTGATATCACTGTGAGCCAAGAGGCTCGTTCAAAGCTACGTATACAGACAAGTGTATCGTCGTCGCTCGTGTTAATCCTTACGGGTCACTTAGCGCCCAATAAATTAGCACGTGCGCACGCGCAAGTGTGACGCTATTACAATATGTATATCTCTGCATTACTATGCAACATCGCCGTAACGACAGCACCCATACATACATCTATATGTAGTCAGTCCAGTATTCTTCGCTCATTCACCGTACGTTCTGCTCCGTTATACTTGAATCAGCTAGCGTTCAATTAAACTTGCTACACGCTAGTTAATCCGTACTAGGTATAATTCGTGACGTGCCTTTCGCGTGGATAAGCTACGGTTGAGTAACATTCTTTCCATACCGCAGTTACATCTTAAATACATGAAAATAATAGTACCTTTTTTTTCTAGAACGTGCCGGGTACTCGTATAATACAATAAAAATAAAATATAAAACGGGACGTATTGTACACAATTATTTACAATATTTAGTCTACTTAGATATCTATCTATTTATTTATATATATTGATCGATCGAATATACACGGCATTAATATGATTTTGAAATATCGACAATTTCATTCTAATACGCATTTTATATGGTAGATATTTATTTACAGACTTTAGCGTGCGTCGCACATTTTATTTAAAGTTTTCGAGTATCATCCATCATTTTTATACTTGCACTATATACACCCAGCGGTTATTGCACCAAACTCTAATTAACGTACAGAGTATCCAGGGAATGGCGGGTAGTTTTACGGTTATGTGATCAACCGTGGCTATCACTATTTCACAATGTTTTATGATATTTTTAATAAGTTTTGCGAACATCACACTCATATGTGCACCGCAACGGTACGTTGACCGTTTGCTGTCCGGTTGTTATGTTGCCGTCGGACTGGCGGCGGTTGCCTCCGTTGCGGTTGACTCCGCTGATTATTGGGAACGTCAGGCAATGCAAATCTCAGCTTTTCCCAAAACAATTTGTCCCCCCATTGCAGGTACGTATTTGTTTTGAGATAGAGTCGGATGTCAGGGTCCAGATCCCGTTGTGGGACATCGCCGACTAGCACTAGAATAAGTCGGCGTCTTCGGTCTCTCAGGACTTGATGATGAGCTGACTTAAACTCGAATCGACACCACTCCGATTTGATGAAATTCTCACTCAGGACCATGATCGTTCTTCGCGACGATTCCACCGCCTGGACTATAGTGTCGGCTATGAAACTTCCTACAGGAAAGTCCCGATAATGTAGACAGAGTTTGTATGAGGGATTTCCCATTTCTAACACAGGCGCCAATTCTTCTGCTACGAAAGCTTCGTCCTTCGAGCTGTAGCTTACGAAAGCGTCAAAAAGCTTATCCCGGTCGTCTCGATCGACCTCGGTGTTTCTGTAGAAAATCCGCACTCCAAACCGTGAATGGAACCAGACGCGAAGTTCCTGCCGGAATATAAATGCCAACATGCAGAGTAGCATGGCGATCAGAAAGGCAGCGAGGGTGGCCACCAAGAGTGGTAAGTAGTCATGAAGTGCCTGACGCTCGATAATGGTCTTCGTCAAATTACCATGGATGCTGTTCTCAATGGCGGCGAGTCCAGTGCACGTGGTGCTGTTGCTATTTGTGAAAGAGAATCCAAACTCGTCGTCGTTGAATGTCTCCTCTCCGTAAGCATCGAATTCAGTCAAATTGTAGACACAACGAAGTTCCGCAGCGTCTGTGACGTGGCTTTCCGAGCCACGAAGCCAGGTCTGGAACGTTTGTAGGTACTCGCAGTCGCAGGACCAAGGATTACGGGACAAAGTAGCGTTAATGGTTTTTGGTAATGACCAGAGAGCCAAGTTAGTCAGATGATTTCCCTCCAGTCGAAGAGTAGCCAGAGATCGTAGTGGTGTGAAGGTGTTGTTAGCGATTGACGCAATTTTATTTTGCTGAATGAAAAGCGTTCTCAAAGCATCCAAGCCCTCAAACTCGTGCCCTCTAAGTTCACGAATCCGGTTGTCTTGTAAGTGAAGATCCTCTAGCTCACGCAGTCCGTTGAACGACCTGTTCTGAACCATCTCGATGTTCGAAGCATTCAGGAACAATACTTTCAATTTCTTTCGTCCGATAAATGCGTGACTCGACACTATCCTTAAGTCGTTACCGTCCAAGTAGAGCTGAGTGGCATCCATCGGTATTTGTTCGGGTAGCTTCCCTGCGTGAACCCCGGACGAACAGTCGACCACGTTTGCTGACCAGGATTGATCGTGGTAGCAAGTACAATTTGTCGGACAAGTCATCTCGCAATCGCATGCGTCGAAGTCGCAGCATTGACAAAGCGCAAAGCAGTGAGTCTCGTACTTGCATAGAAACTGAGAATGGGCTGCTTCGACTAGAGGTATAGAGACTAGTTCTCTGTCGTAAAGAAGTTTGCATTCAATACTCTCAAGGTCCATAACTCGGGGCTGAGTTCTGGTCTGAGTCTGACGATTCACCCTTTGCAACCACTCCATTGTGCAATCGCACAAATACTGATTATCCCCAATGTAGAACTCGGGAAGTGATCTGACATGCGGCACTGCACTAATCCGTAAGGAATAAGGTTCTAAATTGCGAATTTGATTTCCCTTCAAGTCCACCCGAGTGAGATTCGGCTTTTTGAAGAACGCGTAACTTTGCACTTTCGAGATTAGATTGTTGTTAAGAAAAAGTAACTCCACACTCGTCGGTATAGCACTGCCGGTGATTTCGGTCAACTTATTGTAACTCGCGTCGAAAGTGTTCAACTGAAGCTGTGACTCGATTTCAAAATAATTACCCAACTCATTAATTTCGTTGGCATGAATGTCCAACCACTGAAGTCCCGTTGGTATCATCGCGTAATCGAACACCTTCAAACGATTGTCACTCACGTTCAACCAAACTAGATTTTGAAGTCCTGTGAACAAACCGACGACGTCGGTCAGCTGATTTCCGTCCAGTCTTATAGCTTGCAGATTTATATTGGCATCGAAGGTTCCCACCTCAATGTGCTGGACCCGATTTCTCGACAAATTCAATATTTTCAGAGCTGTGATTTTGTCGAATATACCCCTGGTGAGATTACCTATGTGATTTTCGGTCAATCGTAGTCCATAAAGTTGCTGCATGTGATCAAAAGTGCCATTGGGAATCTCAGATATAAGATTTTCACCAAGATCCAAAGTACGCAGCAGCGGAGTAGCTTTTAGAGCCTCTGGAATTGTCGACAGCCGGTTGCCGTTCAGGTGAAAGTCTTGGAGAGACGAAGCATTCTTCAACGAGTTTGGATGCAGAGTGTTCAGTCTGTTGTTATCCAGGGAAAGAAGACTGAGTACGTATAGACCGCTCAAGGTAGCAGCGTCTATCACGGTCAGCTGATTGTCGCTAAGTACGAGAGTGTGGAGATTGTAAAGTGCAGAAAACGTATTTTCTGAAAGACTGTCCAACAGATTCCCCTGAAGTCGTAGAATCTGCAGACTGTATAAATCTCGGAATACTGCCGGCTCCAACCTGGCGATTCTATTGTTGGACAAGTCCATCACCACCAGTCGAACGAGTCCATCAAAGGTCGCCGCATTAATCCATTCAGCGCTGAGCTCATTGCGGGATAAATCCAGCACTAGAAGTTGCGTCAAGTCACCAAAGAGACCAGGTGGAAGGACGCTCAGTGTGTTGTTGCGCAAGTGAACTTCCTGGACGTTCCGCGCGTCCGTGAATAGCTCCGGTGGCAAGCTAGCCAGCCGATTGTCAGAGAGCTTGAGTACTGCCAACGAGGAAAGGCCCTCGAGAGCACGATCGGCGAGAAATGTGATCGCGTTACTCCGTAAATCAAGACCATGTAACCGTGACAGACCGGAAAACGCGGCGGCGGGTAGTGACTCGATGCTGTTGTTGCTTAGGTCCAGCTCCCGCAGTCCCGTGGCGCACCTAGCACCACTTCCAAAATGGAAGCTGGTCACTTCTCGTAACCGGTTGCGCGTTAGATTGAGAACCTCGAGATTGAGCAGGGGACAGAGGGCGCCCTCCGGTATACTCCACATGTTGTTTTCACCTAGGTCAAGTCTTTCGAGCTGAGAAAGTTCTTCGCTAAATGCACCCGCTGAAACGTCTAGGGCCATCGCTGACCAATCCGTATTATGGGTGCGGACTGTAAGGTTTCTCAACTCTTTGAGACCACGAAACGCATCATCGGAAAGGTTGCCAATCTTGCAATACTCGATCGCAAGTTCCCGTAGTTCCACTAACGGTCTGAAACTCCCGGCGCTAAGTGAACTCTGAAAAAACAGGGCATCGCTACACTCTAACCGAAGGCGGACCGTGTGTTGTGGTTGAATCACGCTGAAGTTGGTGTTCTCCAGCTCACTGTTGATGGTCCTCAGACGACAAACCAGCGAAACATCGTCCTCTGTTTCGCCGGTCGCAACCCACTTACATTCATCGGGAGCTTTGTACCTGAGTGCTTTGCTCAGTGAAGCTCCAAGCACTCCGAATATCGTGCCCAGTAGTATCGCGAAGAAGGCAGGACTGCCCTGCATCTTTACACCCTTATCTTTGCATACACTTGCTTCGATTCTACTCACGCACTTTTTATTTATTTATACTTTTTTTATTGGTTTACTTGATAATTGGGTCTTGACCCTTAGCTTAATAACTATCTCACATCACTGATCACCCTATAGTTTCACTTCAACAACAAACACACTGTACATCCAAAGTGCCCGGGCTATGGTAATCCAACTGGTAATCCTTTCATTGGTAGGCGATCGCTGCGTTGGGAGAAGGTTTTTCTACCGTTACTACTCTGTATCACTAATCGAATTTGCACTGCAACAAGCGAGCGTATTAATAAGTCAATTTTAATTGAATCGATACGTGATCAATGGAATGAAAACGGAATGAAATGGAATTAACGCGGCAGTGGCTGAATCGAAAGGGTGAATGGCAGCTCTGGCATGGGCCGCGTTTCTCCGAGGACTGGTTGGTAGGTTGTTGGGCCCGAGTACTGGGACCGCAACTAGAGACCCCTTCTCTCCCACCTCCGGTTCCCCTGCGCCTGTACCGATCCACCTCTCTCCTGCGGCCCTCCTGCCCTCACCGCTACCTGCCTAGTGTCCGCCGTTCTGCCGAGCCTACAAAAACAAGACAGGTACACTCTGGGCCTTTACAATGGCTCCTCTGCCTGCCTGCCTGCTTGCCTGCCAGGCCTGGCTGCTTGCCTTCTTCGCCTCCGTGCTTTCCTACCAAGGAAACGCGGTGGACCTGCTCGTACTCCTCCCCTAGGTGTTCCCCCCTTGTATCCTCGTCTCGTTGATGCTACCTTCTACTCTCACTCTTACTTTTGCTTCGCAAAGTTCCTCAGACTTGGAAGAACTTTGTTTCGCATTCTCACGCCGTTTCAAAGCTCGATCGTCGATATGAACACGGAATTAACTTGCCTGGGGTGGTTCTGCGGCGTAATTATTACCAGTTTTGTCCGCTTATAGTATTCACAGGCTACTGTCCTACTTATGCGTGGGTTTTCCTGTTTATTTAGAATTCAACGACATCATAGAATGTGTGACATTCATTGAGGAAGATATATCGTTGAAATAAAGAGAATCGAAGGATCGCGAACTCTTACTTTCCAAAGACAATTAATTGGGCTTCTGTATTCCTATCGTAACGAGGCACGATGCCTAGGAACTACTGGTGCTACTAGTTACTCGTTACCGTTAAGCACCTTCGCTTAGGCCAGACAATAGGGAAAGGCGAGATAGAGCGAGCGAATGCCTGTCACGATCTGAGGTAAAAAGAAAATCACATTTTTTTTCGAAGGTTGTGCAACCAACGCTCCCTGGGATTGAGGGTGTGAAACTATCGGCCGTATCCATTAATGCGCTGACGTTAAGCAGTGTGAAGCTGGGGTCAACTAAGTGGTTCCCTAGAGGGTGGCCTACCCCCTGGTGGAAAGGACTGACGCACGAGTCTAGGACCGAACTGACTTACCAGACCCGAGACGCTTTAGGCCGCTTTTCTAGCCTCTCGCCTAATCAGGAGGCTTAACGTGTTTTGACCAGCTAGTGTTGATTGTTATTGTAATAACCCAGGTAGCTCCGGTCGGACCTCCCCCGGGCTGCCCTCCTAATAATTCACACCTCGAATCACCTTGCCGGGCATCTCAGACTATATTTTTAACGCGAAACTAACAAGACTGCGACCTCCGATTATCGTTCTGAAGAAAAATGGCTCCCGCGCCACTTCGAAATGCTATGGAAAATTTATAAGCACTTGATGCAAGATTGTCTGGGGACCGTTGGAAATACTTAAGAACTATAATTTATCGAATATAGAATATTGTATCCGGGACAGAGTTCGTTGAAAGTCACTCGTTTCATAATACTCCCCACGAATAAACTAGGTGAATAATTATGTATAGGTAAGGACAAGTAATTGTCTATAAGCTTACGATTGCCGAGAGACATTTCTGCAGCCAGTGTCTGTACCGGTGTATTACATAACTATACTAGTGCCAAGCCAAGACTTTACCAAAAGTCATGAGCTGTGCGTCAAGGAATCGTTTCCAAGAGGATTTCAACTACTTAGATTAAGATGGCTGGCAGATATCATCCACGCATGATGTCTTACATTGGGCACAAAGAGCCTCATATTGTACCAAGGTTTGATTATGCAAATCGCTTGGTCCTGTAGACTCTAGGCGATGGTACTTTGAGATTCTTGAACCTCTCGAAAGCGAGAAAATGATTCACCGCACAGAGATACGAGGCTAGCCGGTTTTGATTTGTGAGGTGGTAAAATTATCACACAAATTATGGGAGAAAATTAATTTCAAAATAAGAACTGTGAGTTATACAAAGAGTGTAAAATTTATTTTCCCGCTGAACGGGTATACCATTAATTAGTTTTCCTACCCTCTTCATCATTATATCGAAGTCAACCTTCGGCGTACCCAAGTCATAAATTAGATTGACTAAATTGGTTCGACAACAAGACGATCTTGCTTGCTTAGTGAAAAGTAAAGCTCTGATAATTGCTACCGCCTTACAAAATCAAGATGACGATAATGTTTCCTAATTATAATGCGCACCGCTCAACGAGCATCAGCGAGTAAATTTATCTATGTAACCCGTTTTACAAGACGTTTCTATCATCAGCCGAAAATGTAATCGATAAAATATTCTATGGCGTATGTTTAGAGTATTTTAATCTCCAGTACATTCAATTTGCCTACGGGTCGACTAACAACGCCTCTACTGCCATCACTATGCTGTATTACACCATGGTACTATGTTTCTTCTATGCAATTCTTTGGACATTTTTATAGAACCCCTCTGTTCGCTGAGCTTTTTTTCTCTTAATTCTTTGATCGCGATGCCCTCCTTGTGGGCTCGGAGTGTCGAGATTCCGTGCAGCTGCATTTCCCGCTTTCGCTTGAGATACAGGAGCGATAGCTAGGCGCGCTATACTATCGCGGCCATGTTGATTCATTAGTGGGCGTTCGTCGTGAGAGATCAGTTCTCTCGCCATGGTAGAAAACCTATGAATTATAAGTCGCAAGTTTATACGGGGACAACCGCTTCGGAGCGAAATAACAACCGGGATAGCCACGCGTCTTGATGGCCAAGTCTGCAGGTGGCCGGTTTGTTCTGATGCCCATCCGCGTCCCTCTGTCGTTCTGGCATCTGCAAGGCGAGCTCTGTGGATGCAAGCTATGATCCGTTAGGCCGGCAGTCTGATCTATTTCTTGGTTGACCGCAAGATTGATCGGCGGTCTTTACGTGCCTAAACTAGACCGACTGCCATAAATTTACTTTAAATTGTCTCTCTCCTTAACTTCTTATGTTCCTGAGGTTTCTTCACTTTTTATCACGTTTCCTGCCTCCAGTTTTCAACCTATTGAACCAGATGTTCCACAATGCAGTCCTCATTACTTTCCAGCATGATTCAACGTTATTGAAGTCGTACGGGACTATAATGTTCAGAATTCCACTACTACCAATTGTCATTACCTCAAAAACGCGATTCGTAGTTTCTTCCAAACTATATAAGAACCCACCGATATGAAACTCAGGAGATTGAAACTTTACCTTGGCAGAAAGTGGCTGAGTATTTTAGTGTGTGAAAAAAACTAATAGAACTTCACTCGGATTCATATTTCTTATGTTGGCTAGGTTAGGTTCGACGCAATTTGTACCATATCACCTTAAGTCTCAACTGTATCGGTTATACTGATAAAAGTGACAGGTCAATTTCTGTAGATTTGGTAACGGTTGATTGAAAACAATGAAAGAGAATTTGTTTTTGACAGACAATGACAAGTAAGAGCAAAGAAATGACGAGCACTACTTGAGAAATTCCATTTCCAAACGCGAAATAGAGCGAAGAACGTATAAAACCATATCAGCATTGAAATGTCGAGGAACTCGTCTACTATACCTGACCTAGGCTAGGAACATCTGATCCGATCTTGCGAGATGCCGCAGATGTATATAAATAGAGGAACAAGAAAGGGAAATAAAAGAGCGGATAACGTGGACTGCAGCTACTCAGACGTGAGGACGGACTTGATTTTCTCAAGACGTTGAAGCGTTGCGGTAAAATGTAAATGCAAATACCCAAGAATCTGGAGTGAAGCGAAACGACGCGCAAGAGAAGAGTTGTAGGCGAAGAGGAAAAGCATAATATAGCCAGTCGTTCGTTGGTGTATAGTAGCATAGTGAAGTGGATTGTAGAATCTGCTCAGCCTGTCTACGTGCACCGACGTCGGCTGTGCACCAGCTTTCCTTCTACCGCCTGTATCTATGTGTTGGTTATTGTTTTAGAGAATCACGAGACGTAGCGGTCACGAAGTTCTCCTTTTCCGTCTCTCTTGCCCTGCTGCTTTTTCTTTCTCGTTTTATCTCCTTTGCTCGCCCTCGTTAAACGGCCGCTTTGCTCCCACTCGCTCTCGCGGCAGGTTCACCTGTTGCAGAACTAGCTATCGGCCAGAGTCCGGAACCCGGCTCGAATCGCAAATAAAAATTTACTAGTCTCACAGCTCTTACAACCATTATACCTACGAGAATATTTCAAATCCAGTACTATGCGAGTTTGCCTAATTCGAAGAATCCAGCTGCCAGATTAATACGAAGTTGTCCTCCAATCTTTGCCTTTAGTATTAAAACACTGCCGCGCGACTTCAGAGCTTTCGTCAATTGGCGGTCATTCCTCGAGGGCCATCGAGAAAGGTGCAACGCTCCCCGCTGACGAGGTTCCCTCGCCGACGAAGAGTTAATTGCGCACCGCGGGAATCCGGTGGTCCCGTGGTGGCACCCTCACCTTCTCGAGTCGCTCCCCACTGGCTCAGTCTCAGCCTCTCCCGGTTGAATAACACCTAACGCGTTATGAAAAATTCTTGGATAAGTTGTAAAGTATTTACCGTCCAGGCTGTATGTCGCCGCGTATCCGTTAAGGCAGTGCCCGAGCGTCCGGCAAAGTTTAGATTTATTTGCATGTTGTTCTTGGAATCTCAACATTTTATACTAGAAAACTGGCTTAGCTCGATCTACCAAGTGGCTATATACCTATACGACACGTTTGGCTCACAATCAATAAATTTCTTTATCCAAAGTCATTCGCAGACTTTTTTCTTTTTATCTTGTTTTTTGATTTCATTCTTCCTGATCAACGATTGACGATCTCTGTACGGTAGATTCGACGAAAAGTAAAGAGCGATATTGTATTTTTCAATTTTCAGTATTTCATTTTCTATTATCATTGGGAAAAGCTTGACGGCGAAGAATGAATAAGTTAATCGAATTGAGGAAGAAAAAAATAGAATCAAAACAGAATACAAATTGATGAAAAGTACCACTGAAAAGATCAGTGCGTATAATTTGACCATTTATAATTAGTGGCGCTTGATATTTGATTTGTTTGATAATTTATAAATACAATGGTGACTATTGTAGGTGTGCTTGAGAAAACGGGCGTGGATAAAGCCGCCCGACCGCACTTCACTCCGTAATGAAATTGACCGTGAAATTTGTCTTACACCTTTTCTGAGTTATGCATATAAATAAGGAAATAGGGAATAGGGGAAGGAGGTGAAGACAAGAGGGGATTAAATAAGGAGGATTAGCGGTATGAGGAAGGATCAGGGAAAATGAAAAAAGGGGGAAGATAAGAAGAAACTGAGATTGGAGAAAGATGGCAGCGAGTCAACGCCGAAGGAGGTGGCGATGCCTTTGTTAGCGTAAGGTTAATGGCGAGAGACCCCCAGGTATCTCTTGGTGCTGACAGCGTCCCTCGTTAACGATTACGATAGCTCCACCACCAAGACAAGAGAGAGAAAGCGAACCACTGCGGTGTGTAGCTACGTCGAGTCTCCCGAAAATTAACGACCGTGCAAACCTGCCGTGACTCGGTAAACTAAAACCCTGCCATTTTTTTACCCAAAACTTTCGACTGCAGGTTGCGCGTGCGATACAAGTACATACTACACGAGACTGTCGAACGATGGGTGAAGTGGTGCTCTATACCACGAGACAATACGCGGACATATATATACGTATAATGGAAATCGGTGAATAATAGATTGGAAATAGTCATGCCGCTACTTGTTGAACTATGCCCATAAGACTGGGGCGTCGACCTTTTGGGCAAGGCTGACCAAGACTATAACCGATTAGGCAAGAAAGGTTTTTGAACCACAATAACGCCGCGCGGTGACATTGACACTTCAGTGATCCGAATCGCTCGTGCTTCGCGCATAAACATTTAATTACAGTATACACGGTATAACGAATCGGCGCTTGACGGCTGACTAAAAACTCACTCGAACTAGACCCTGTAGTTGACCTGCGGTAATAGTACGTGCAGTCACGAGGTACAGATAATATTTCAAGACGTTAGAGAGACGAGGTTTAGTTTCTCTCTCTCTTTCTCTCTCTCTATCTCTTCTCCAAGCTCATGAATAACGTTAGTTGATTGGTTTTACCATAATAAGATTCTCAATCTGAAGACTCTTAATTTCTTCATCATTCCACGAATACACACCTCCAATTCTCTAATCACGAATACTCTTCAACAGCCAGTTTGTTGGATATATATTTGAATTTCACTATTTTGCAATCAAACAGACCGCTGATTCGAAAACTCCACTTCACATACACTTTCTTATTCCGTATTGGTTCAGAACTGGTCATGACCTGCAGCTATTGGCAAAATTAAATCTGGTTTGCAGGAATATTTACCATGATGTTAACGCCCTGCGTATAGTCGACACTTGTAGTACATGCCAGTGAGATAGGTCATTCCGCTGAATGGATTAAAAGTTAACTACGAGACGAGATGGTTACAAATGTTCTTATCAGTTAATGACGCTTTGTTTTTCTCATTGCGATTTCCGCTCATGTGATGTTTGTACGTATACATACATACATCGGTCTAGCTTACCTCATTGAGGTCATATGTGTTCAGTTTCTTTTGCCACACATTAATTGATATAGTCTCGGAATTAATGATATCAAATTAAAACTCCATTACATGAAACGACTTTACGCCTGCGACCCAACTCAGTCGACGGAATCAATGGCAGTACTTTGCTTAATGTGTTCCCAAGGCGAAGCACGCAGCAAGAAATCTGATAAAGCCAAATAAAACAAGAAGAGAGGATACCCGCAGCCGCCCACCGTCTGTCACTGTGAGATATATTTATAATTGGCGATTATGGAGGAGCTGCGGATCTTTGAAAGCTAACACATTCTGCGCTGACAATTATTTGCCTAATTATACAATTTTTCAACGAAACCCTAACCAGAAGGCAAATAGACTAGTAAAAGTAAAAGCAGTAGATCTTTAGAGGATTACCTACCTACCAAACCGTACCGGAACCCTTGATCCGGAAATTTAGGCCGAACCACGGCGAGGCTAATTCGTGGCTTCGATACTCCAGCTCGTTGTAAGTAATAATTTCTAACTGAAACTAGGATTAGTGACGGTGCTCGGATGGACGGATAGACGGACAATCGTGCTGCTCCGGCTGCGGTGACCGTGACCGCCATGTTTGATGACGTACCGAGAAATCATGCCAGGGGATACTAATGGAGTTGCTGTTTCCTAGCATATAATAAAGCATCAATTATCATCCGTTAAGCATTAAGTCATGGCGTTTAAGGCATTGTTAGAGAGGGAGCAGGGATCAATTTCAGCCTGTAGATATTTCTGGGCGGGAATAAGGGAGGCGAGTATATGGTAACCGGGTATAATTAGAACCCTACTCTGTCTTGAAATTGAGTAGATTATGATTGTCTGTTATCTCCATCTGTCATTTACTGATGTTTATAACTCGGTAAGAAAGTGTTTGTTGTAACTTCTTTTTTTTTTTATCGAATCAATTCTCCCTTGACTAGTAGTATGTATAACTTTCTTTGAAATTCGATAGAAAATGTATCGTTCTTTGTTGTTGGTTCATTGTCGTTGATCTCGACGAAAAAGAAGTGGGACGTAACGTGAACAGTGCGTAGTTACACAGAAACAGCTGGAGAACGTGAGCAAGCCCTTGGGTCGGTTCTGTACCGGGCTAATTGTCATCCAGAGGTAGAACGGGCGTTCAAAGGGCCCGCGAGGCAACACAGGGAACCTGAATTCGAATGGGTGAAAAAAATCTTGCGTAGCAGTTTGCATAACACCGACTAACGTTTTACCTCGTAAATGTACAACGGGCCCATAATGGGCTTGCCTGAGAATGCTAGATTCTATCTCAGTGAGTAACCGAAAGAAACGTAGAGGCCGCTTGTTTATACGGGTGAAATTTTGGACCTGACTGCAACATGGGGCTTGTTCGCGTAGGAGACAAAATATATACGAGACTTATCTTCGTACATTATAGACACGGGACCGAATACGGCGGCTTAGACCCGGTCTATTATATCACGTGCTCGTCCTGCGGGGCCAGAGGATCTACTCGGGCCCCGCGTAGAGGCGCTTGCCTCATTTATTTACCCGAGCCTCAGAGTATTGACAGGGTGTAATTTACAAATCCTGGGTTCCGCTGGATTTATCGGGGCTCGTCTACCCTCTTATTACTACCCCCGATCTTCGACCGGGGCCCCTCGACAGGATTTTCTTCACCCTTCATCCCGCGCCCCCCGGGTGGAACGGGACCGTTTACTCTCAGATCGCCCGTGGCAATTATTATCAGCTGACCGACTCACTGATTCGATAATCATAATAATACAATAACGAGGATAGTCAGCGTGCTGGGTATCGCGGGCCAATTGCCGTACTTGGCAAACTGGGTTATAAGGCACGTCGTTCGTTGGCAAATTCCAAAGACGGGTGAGGACGCTGAGGACGAGGGAGCTCGCGCAGTAAGTTGCGCGTCGAATTAAGTACAGTCTGCTCACGTTTCGGCACCAAAAAGGGGGGGGGAGGGGGGGGGGGGGCAGGGGGGGCAGGGGGCAAGAAAGGAAGGGGACCGACCGCAGGTCGCGCGGCGGGTTCGGCCCCGGCCAAGAAACGTGCGAACCGATCTTTGCTCAACTTTGCGTTGTGTGCAAACTCCGCCCGCTCCGGGGCCGTGATTACCGTCGACCGCCAAACGGCGGCCAGCGTGCAAATTACTCGGTGAACAATGCCAACGGTCACAACAAAGTCCAATTAACACTTATCCTCTCTGCGTACGCCCTCGGGCACCTTAAGCTGCCTCTGTACCTTCCTACCTACCCACCTACCTACCGTCACCTAGACTCCTCGAAGACATCACCCAGCCTCGACGTCCCTCATGCCGGGAGATGCTGGCCGTCAACCGTCTCAGGTCTCAGCTTTCAGCTCCGAGCTCTGAGCTCTGAGCTCTGAGTTCTCCCATCTCCTGTCGCCTGTCGTCGACGCGACGCGAATGCGTCCTGACAAATGGCCTTCCCCGACAACTATGGTAGTTCCCGCTACGGTGACAGGTGAATAAACATAATCCTGACGAGGCCGAAGATAAAAAGAAACAACGGAACTGAAGAGGAGAGGAAAAGGGAGATAGAGAACGTTGCGGTACGCGCATCGGTCCAGTGAAATCCGAAGTAGGTTCGGTATCGTACGATCTAGGGACATTTGTTGGGGGCTCGATACCGGCAAATAGAAGCTGTCAGTCTATTGTCAAATAAACACAAGGGCAGGGCGTAAGCGCCCATAGACCTAGGAGATTTAGTCTTACCGAAAGGTCATTTGTCGTTGGGTCTCGGCTAAGGCTTGTTGGTGTACCTTCACCACCCTGTTGCACCCCCCGTTGTGGATGGCAGAGCACACCGCCGACCCCTAACCTGGCCCAACGCACAACGCGCAACCCAACAACCAACACTAGCACCATCACCATGACCATGACTGAGAATATACAAGTGGGCGCGGAACCATATACCTAATACCATCTCTTGGCTATAGTGGAGGAATATCTTTCCACGACACTCGGACACGAGGCATTCCTACGAACCGGAGTTGTGTGCAGAGCCCTGGGAGATAGCTATGATAATAAGCTACATTGGCCCGCATACATTTAATGAATCTTCGCTAGACAGACGCGTTCGGTTTCAACGAACGTTTATGTCGGTCTATGGCATGCGCAAGCCAGGCTCTCTCGCCTTGAAATTAAACATCGACTGGAGGACCGAAAGCGTGATATATCGATCGGAGATTAATCAGACCGTGTGAGTTCGAACAGTTCCGAGCCATTCCCCAGGCTTTATGTATACCTCTATAGCTACCACTATAGCCGTATTTACAGCCATCCAGCGCCGGCTACCGTTGACTATTAGAAAACTGAGTGGAGATTTTTTCACGGGTATGCAGACGGCATAAAAAAGTAAGACTTACGAGCCTCCGGTCGAATGTCAATTGTCGTTATCCGTCATCCGTGTACCTTTATTAAATTAGTCGTAATTGTAGGAATGAGTCCGTAAAATTTGGTACCATCTACAGAGTAGCAGAGTAGCAGGCTGTAACCCCTGGGACATTTTTCTCTTGACTACCTTCGTGAGCCTCACCGGGTAACGGAATGCGCTCGTTTCGAGCTGTTTTTGTCCCAGTTGCATCAATATGCACGGGATGGTGTAAAAAGTGGTTCACAGTTACCGATACCAAGAGACGAGTTGACGAAGAGACGGAAAGACCGCCGTAGTGGGCAACAAAAGAAGACAGACCCCTGTACACGTACGTGTGTACATACATACATTTATACCATACTCAGTCGAGTGTAGAAGACGACTATAACGCGCAACTGTCGAGGAGGAAGCTGCCCGGCTCACAATTGTTACCACTAATTTATTTCTTATAAATATATCATTTCTCTTACCGTGTATCTGTACCTACATGAGCTGAATATACTCGAAACATTCGTCATGTGGTAGTCTGATCAAACTTCGAGGATCGTAGGAGTACCGCTGTCAATGTTACTGCTTCTCTTTTGCCAAATTAGTGGCTCCAGTCGCTGAACAGATTCAATTTCACGTGGAATCCTGGCCCTCGGGACCCGCCACGATGATAATTCGGATTCACGAGATCGTATGTGTCGGTGTAAGAAGCACGCGTAGGCAGGTATGGGTACTACCTCGGGGAAAAAGGAGCTGTGATATTCACGAGACAGGAATTCCTATTGGACTCGTTTTCTGAAGATGGCAGTTCGCGTATCGCAGCAAACTGATGTGCAGATCCTTTGACAAAACGGGAGGAAAATGCCTCCTCTGTGTCCTGCACGAGTGGCTTTTCAAAAAGGAAATAAAACAGATTGAGATTCTTTTCAACGAATCAACTTCCATATGAAAGGTCGCATGAAATGGATAGGCGGTCCGTTAGTACTTTGATCTTCCAGTACCGCGTCCAACGCGAGGGGGTCGGAGATGAGGAGAAGTTAAGGAACCTAGAGGGCTTTTCTTCCACCTGGATTTCCTGCCTTTGTTCATCCGCGAATCAACCATTTTCTCAACGGTGCGTTAACGTCCCGCAGGTGCCAAAACTTCCCTCTCAACATTATACCAAAGTTTTCACAGTCCTTACACCATACTTCGATTTCACAACCGATCAATGGAACAAAAAGCTCTATCCGACATGCAATCGGTACCTAACCCATGATCCTTTACATTCTTTGAACCGTTCCTTTCGATGTTATAGAAAAATCACGTATCCCTTCAGTTGACAAAATTTTCTTGATATATTTTGAATCTTAATATTTTTGGCCCCCCCTTTTCGAAACCAAAAAAGAAAAAATTAGAAAGAAAAGCTACTTGCATTTTCGTTTTACATTTTTCTGATCAATCGACGAAGCAGCCGTTGTGAGAAAGCCTCGAAATGAGGTGGAAAACGGCGAGCGAATCGCGGCCGAATCACCGGTATCGCTCGCCGGGAGTTCATTTCGAAGCGAAGATGGTCGAGTCGACTCAGGGTCTCGGCGTACGGCTCGTTAAAAAGTTGTTCGACCGGTTGGTCGCGTTGGTCGGTCGAGCTGACTCCGTGGTCCGTGGCTCTGGCTCAACACGCGAGTACACGGACACGAGACTCTTTCATCTTTTTCCATCTTCAGCCTTCGTACTCTCGGTTCTTCTTCGTCGCACCTGCGTGGCCCTTACCGTTGAGCGGTAAGAGGATGAACAAGAAGAAGAAGAAGAAGAAGAAGAAGAAGAAGATGAAGAAGAAGAAGAAGAAGTAGAAGAAGGTAAGGAACAAACCTCATAGTTGCAAGACTTGCTTCTATTCCTCAACAAACGTCAGCCTACAAGAAAGCAAGTCGAAGTAGTTCGCATCAAATTTACCGTCCAGTAAAACGACCCTGAGCTCTGCTTCGATTCAACTGAACTAGGCTCGAAAAATGACTCGGAAATCGGGAGATATGGTTTGGTAATAGTTAATTCATTTCACAAAGATGGCGCCTCAGATATATGTATATCACGGATAGATCGCGCTCGTCTCGCGTCTAGACAGTCCGTAAGCGTTAGCTTAGCCCGCGATGAACGAAGCGGAGAAGGGATCAAAATTTTCGGCTATTAACGTCGCATGGAATCACGAACCTGGAACACGAATATCCGATCGGGCAGGCGTTATGGTCGTGTGGTACCAGTGACTCGCTGGCATATCGAGAAGTATCCGCCCGCCGTGCGCCGTCCAGCTCAACCGGCTTCGTGTTAGTGACGTATTAATTTACGAAACGTGGCTGTCGCCACTGGAACGTAATAGTCACGCTTCTAGGGCGGTGTATCAATTGTCGAACCGCCTCCCCTTCGGCAAAGTATATTTTCAACAATTTCACAGGAACTTCCTCGCGTCTGCACTCCATGCGATCATTCCGTAGAGTCGTTTTTCTTGATATTTTTCTTTCTCCGGCCGCAACTAGAAGTCGTTGCCCATGACTTGGTAACCTTGACCCGGAACCAAAGAGATAGAAGATCGTTGGTAAGAGTAGTGTGCCATCGTCCCTATAGGCAGATATACTGAAAATTATAGAAATTATACAGAAATATAATAATTATTCATTTTTCTTTTTCTTTTTTTTTTCTCTTTTTTGTTTATTTTTTTGTTTTTTTGTTGTTTTTTCTTATCGGTACTTATGCCTTCAGTCTTATATTCTCACGAAGATGAAAAATAATCTACGAGAATATTGCACGCGATCCACCTGGCTTCGTGATGACATCTCGTCCGTGGCGACGGGGCTTAAGTTTCACTGTTCCATAATGGAGAATATTTCTATTGCCTTGGCATGAAGACGAGTATGTATGTATGTAGGTATAGGTAAACTAGTCTCTCCAGGTTTATACTGTCACGGCTCAACGTAGGGCCCAATAATTTAGGGCCACGCTTCCGCTGAGCTTCTAGCTCGAGGCTTGGGGCTCGTTCCACCCAATAACTTGTCGATATTATTAACTCGCCCGCATTTTACGAGTATTTAAAGCATGCAGGGCTCTTGCGTGAATTATTCTTAGAGAAGAGTCGTTCGGGAAGGCTGTGTAAACAGTAAACGCACCCCGGAATTTATACCCAGGCGTGTATATCGCCGTAAGAGTTTCTCGCTGTATTTCGCACTCCTCGCGGACACGCGAAGCTGTTATAAAAAGATTGCCTGGGGTGTTTCGCGTGCTTTATCCATTTCCTGGAACCCATTCGATCCGGTATACATCTCAGGGAAAACTGTTAAACTGAAGTGAATAATTCCCTACCGAGAAGTACATATATTTTACACAAAATTACAGCAATCGGAAAGTTTCATTATTCAGTTTAGCTCGTACGTGCGCGCGTGTATATCCGCCTTCACGCATGTAAAAAAAGAAAAAAAAAAAATCTCTGTCGATTGCATTGCGTGTGCCAAATTATTTCACTACTCGTTGACAAGTGAAATAAATTGGAATTTTAATAAGTCTAGACGGTTCGTTAGTTTCCACAGCTTTTCGCGTTAATCGCGAGTTATCGAGCGTCGATGCCAGTTTACCTTCTCTCCAAAATCTCACCCCCGTGTACCAACTCTGAACTTCATACTAAATCGAACCTATGGCGCATCCCTTGCACGAGTTTTACGATTGCAATTCTCCCCGTTGAGTTCTCGACCAGCTGCAGCAGCTTTTGTCAACAGCCGCTCTTCCGTACGCTGCAGCAAGATCCGCGTTCTCTGACGAGATCAATCAATGCAGACCGTTTGTGGTACGCTTACCCAACGGCTATCTGCCTACCTCTATAAGATAAGTGAGCCCCTGGGCCATGAGGGTCCGGTAAGCGAAGAGATCCCCGTCTCCCTCACTCTCTGGCGACTCTCTCCTGAGCCCTCTCTGGAGCACTCCGCGGGCGATCGCGTGACGCATGTCCCATTGTTCGCCGATTATGACGTCGCACCGCGCCATGTTATGCTAATGACGTAAACGAGGTGAATTTCTTTCTGTCGCTGTACCTCCCCCTTCTTTTACCCTTCCTCGATCTTTGTCCTATCGTTTTATTTTTATTTATTTTTTATTATTTTTATCATTATTGTTTTTTTTTACACTTCTTTTATTCTCTTATCCTTCTACTTCTTCTTCTTCTTCTTCTTCTTCTTCGTCTTCTTCTTCTCTTTGACTGTCTGTCTTTCTTTCTCAGTAGGCTTTTTTCTTGCTCTGCTTTCTTTTCCCGTCTTCTCTTTTCTTTCCCTCTTTGACGGCGTCAAGGACGTATGTTCCGAGGGAACGGGTTCACTCAACCTACCAGCTCCTTGGAAGTCTCTTGGAAATTCTCGTGGACAAATTATTCAATTTATAACGGATCAAAGACCAGCCGAATCGTGGGCGCTCTTATGCATACATACGTATACTCCCACGAGTGAATCTATCAGCTGTCTCATGCCCACTTTCTCATCCGGCATTGATCACCCTAGAGACTTTATATATCTTTGGTTGGTACTTGATTGGTACTACGACTTACGTCTCCGTCACGTCCTCCGCGTACTTTTATACAAAATACAGGAATGTATCTGAATTTCTATGAAAACCTATACTGATAACACTTTTTATAGGTACGGTTTTATAGATTTTTTATTTTTCAGAGATAGTAAAAGATCCTTCTGGTAATCAGTGCTGCAATGATTATTTGAATTTAGTGGGATCTTCTCAGTATTTGATTGCACGCGGTTCCGGAATAATGGATTCTCTTTTAATTTCAAGGGAACTCTGATGCGGAACGAATCACAACAAACAACGGAAGTTATTGCGTTAAGTTCGCCTCGAGCTTTTAAATTGTTTTTAATGATTGGCAAATTTCGCTGGAATGGACAGTCAGCGTAACGAGCCGCAAGCGACGATTCGTAAAGCTTGACTGGGTATTTGAATTGCAGATTCAGTCGTAGCCACTTCTTTCGTTTCTCTCAATTTTCCTTTCTTCCTCCAGTTACCCAACAAATCATACACGAATTTTCCCACAATTGGTGTACACGATTTTTTGTGACTAACTGTTATCGAAAAACGACGTCGACATGTTCCGAAGAAGAACCGATAATGAATTTGCCTGTTCGAAATATCGAATGCGAACATCTCGTGCTAATGACTGACGTTCAATGAAAATACAAATCTGTGTGGCTGATCTATTTTGTACAGTTACCCAAATTTCTAAGCGATGAATAAAGTCCCTCATTTTAGATACGAATTGTGAAGACTGCGATCTGCGTCGTTTGGTACAGTGCCTAACAAGGTCTAGCAATACGCTGGTAAAGGACCAATTGAGATTCAAATTTGATCTTCTCGTGAAGGTCGAAAGTGGCCCAAGAATTGGTATTAAGTAAGTGTTCCTGGGAAGAGATATTACGGGTGAATTTTAGACGAGACAGCCGGCGTGAATCCCAGCTATACAAGATGAAAGTTTTTTTTTTTTCTTTACCGTCAGCTGCCTGCCTGCCCGTCTTACAGAGAGTGGTGGCACCGAATTCGGGCTTATACTCTGAAATCGTCTGCTTTCTTAGATCCACTTATCTCCTTGTTTAGAAAATCGTCCAGTCCGCATTATAATACTGTTCCATAAATATTAATTTTTATCCTGCGTAATATCTCTCTGGTAGAATAATTATGATTTAATTGTAATTTGTCTCGTGAATGATGAATATGTGTGAGATGAAACGTGAACGATATAAGTTTCACAATTGAATTTGATTTTTCTCTGTTTCAGGTGAGTCACGATTCTAATATACGTATGGGCCTGCTGTGCCAAGTGCTAGGTAAGTATTTAGCACACTCACCTTCCTCCCTATTCTGCATTGTAATTGGCTGTCTGTTGAGTGAACACGTAACGCATGATGTACATACTCTATACATTCTGCTACCATGATACTACCGTTAATCCTTTAATAGTTTTGCATATTTTACGCTAAAGACAGGGCCTGTCAGAGGCGTAGGTTGTTAGCCACATGTAGGCCTGTATAACTATAGTTAATGAACCTAGGGACCACGGCATGATACGGCAGAATATAGGACCGGGGTACCCTAGTTGCGTATCATCATTATTATTATTCATTGCACATCTTCGCGGTTCTCGAATTTATACACGGACCTAAAACACTGTACTGATTTTCTATAGAGATTTGTCCCATAAGATTTAGCTTGTGAATAGATGGAGGAAGGCATGGTCGATGTATAACGCGCGCACGTTTATTTTGAGGTATAAATTCAACCCTTTTACCTGCGTAAAATTCAACTTGACAAAGGAATGCCAAGTTGGTGCCAAGATGAGATGCTTTTCCATTGACTAAACGCATTATACAATAAACTAGAATATGATTTGACGGGTGAGGTAACTTTTGAGAGCTCGTAGTCTAGCACAAGTCTCACGTTACACGTCATCGTGAGCAGTCTTCTCTCATGGTTGGGGGCCAGGGATCACAAAGAACTGAACAAACAACAACGATGCGTCGATCCGGAGGAGACATGAAACGGAGAATATAATGACAAGCGAGTTTTAGTTTCCTAAAATCATTAATGTTACGACAGGGGCGAGGGGAAAAAAAGATTGTCGATCGGAGATGCTGGGCTGAGTGTTCGGGCTTCGGCTCGGGACCGATCCAGGCCCTGACTTCGAACGAAGGATCGGGCAGAGCAGGAGGGTCCTTAGGGAGGAATCCGATTGTATCTCAGTTCAACGGACCGTTTGGAGGGAATGCAGAGGGCTTTACTGCAGCTTGAGTGCCTTAAATATCATTAAGCCAGCTTATCAACTATCGGCAAATCTATATCTGGTGTTGTGCGTATGCCAGAAAAGAACTTGAGACGGCCGAATTGAGTAAAAATTTCGATGTTTCTTCGCGCACGGATGAGTTTCCTGCGGTACTCATTCGCGCTGTTAACGCTCCTTGCTTGGTCAGAGGATTTTACTCCGAAGATCCTCTGCATCAGTGCAAGTCGAACGCTTCCTTAAACGTATATAGTATCGGACGTAGCCGCAAAAAAAGCCAGGTACAACTTATGTTACCTTTGCTAGCTGAATACACGATCCTTGTACATATATGTCCTCAATTATTTACCTACCTTCAATATATAGAAACGCGTAGACTAGGAATCTTGACTTGAAAGAATCACCGCGGATACGCGAGGCTACTGCAGGGTTTTTAAAAGATGGAAACCCTGAACTGGCTGGACGGTAGCCTTCGGATGGTTCCCCAAATATTTAACCACTTATATCCCTGCTTATTTGCTTTTCCTGTTCACTCGTATCTCTTTCTCTTCCCAACGGCCAATGCCCGCGATGTCCGCTCTGTCCAGGACTTTAATTTGTTTGAGTTACGTGGGTCGAACAGAAGCAATAATCATTTTCTTGTTGTTTTTTGTTGTTGTTTTTTTTTTTTTTTTTTTTTTTTTTTTTCAATCCCGGTGGATGTACATACACTGAAAAACAAGACAACAGGCCAACTTCCGAGTATCCGAAGCCTAAATATCTACTCCACGCACACAAAAAAAAAAACAAAAAAAAAACGTCTGACGTAAACACAAAATATTTTACGATAGAACTCGTTCAGATTTGGTGTACGATCACTATATAGGTATACTCCTCCAGTCAAATTACCTACATCCGCTTTCATGTCTATCAGTTTTTGAAGCTAGCTGCGTCCTTGGCAAAATATTCGAATATGCTGTCTTCGGTAAATTATATAATGTGATAATCATTTGAATACTCAAACGCTAGGATAAAGAAAAAGTTTCAGAGCGACGGAAGGAACGCCAGGGTTACTCGAGACGGTTGGAGCTTTATACTATACGGACCCGAAATGCCTACCTTGGATCTTCGATACATAACTCCAAATTAAATAATTGCTCGTTAACAAGGTAGCATTCAAGGTATTCGGATGCCGGCTGTTGTCGGGAACGCCGCACAGACGCTTTTATAGCCGTTAACTATTCACTAGGATATGTCACCGGGTTGTCCCCGCGGCTGCACGACGTCCATGGGAACCCCTGAACTTTAAAAATATCTTCAGCTTCCTGCTATCGGAGGCTGATCAAGTGTTACACATTACAGTATATTGATGGATTATTGGACATTTCTGATTTGCCATTTCAATTTTCCTCTCCTTTTGCCATTGCCATTGCATCCGTGCGTATATGGATACTGGCGTGTGCTCACCGAGCGAAGAATGTTCACCGACTTAATTGCGATTTATCGATACCACACCTATGGGCAGTTGAACAATTAGTAGCTAGATAAACATTTACATGCAATCTAGCTTGACGGTTACAAGCTGTGCAAATATATCGGCTACCACGTGTCAATAAACCGAGTACTGAACAAGTCTTGCATATTCTGCACGGCTAGTATGTGATGCCTATATGAGCACGCGTGTGCGGGTTTCGTATGTGACTAGCCTTGGCTGATGTGAGCTCTAACTGCTCCTGGCGCCCATTTCTTATTCAAACTACTTCAAGACCTCGTAATACCGATACGAGCCCCGACAATTACTCGAGTGCAACTAGGAAATAGAAGATAGAATTCGGAGAGAAAGAAAGAAAAAAAAAAAAGTAATTAGAGGTAGAACTGAACAAGCTTTGGCTTCCATGTTTGACGAATGGACGGAAGATTCTCAGTCATTATCATGGACCGCCAATTCACTGTCAAAGATCTTTGGCACCGGTTGAATTTCGGGGACTATATGGATGGACGAGATATTAAATAGTAATGTGACTAAAAGCAAAAGGGCCTAAGCGCCAAAAAAAAAATTTTTTTCTGTGACTGTGCCCAAAAGGTCGTATTATGTTGCATGAAAAAGATTTTTGCACTAAAAAATCAAAAATTTTTTTTTGGTCTTTGGCTCTTTTGCTTTTAGTCACGCGGTATATTGTGCATCAGGGGAGGAAGATAGATGTTTTTTACCGAGTGTGAAGTTTGCTGCTCGAAGCGGAACCGAGGGCAGCACAATCACACGAGGTAAAAAAACACCTATCCCCCCTTGACGCACACTATATTTTTTATTACATATGCATGGAAACCGATTTTCCAAACCGCTTTTCCAAACTATAGTGACGTGTAGTGATGTCTGATGTACAACGCTCTTTTCTTCCCGCTTTTATCGGGAAGAAAAATTTTCTCCCCGCTTTCGTGGGAAAGATAACAAATTCTTCACGACTTGTGCATGCGCGAGTTCATTTGTGGCCCAAGAGAAACAAAAGGCCATTTTACTCTCGCCTAACAAGCGCGGAAAATCGGGTTTTCCATCCATGTGTGATAAAAACGAAATATCCTACCGAATTTGTGTTACCTGCTAGGAAATGTGTATGGTGCCTTCGGGTCTTTTGCCTCGAATCGACGAATGTACTTCTAAACGACTTTGGACAATCACGAATTCAACGCAGGATTTGTAATTCGGCGACCGTCCAAAGTATTCGAATTCTATCACAGGTATTTTACTGTACTCTTTCGGCTAACTCGGATGTATACCTGCCTACCTAATGCAGTCTTATGATAATGAGATCTGTCCGATCGCGACCATTTGTCCAACGGTTAATTCGAGGCTATAGTTGTATAGAAGTGCTTTGGGTTGAAACAGAATCCAATCGGTCCACCATCGCCGGGCGTCCATTGTACTTTATTAGAAACTTAAACCCACCGCGGCTAAAAATACGATGAAGCCACGACGCCTCTCCGTAGGCTACCGGGAGCGAGTTGGCTGCTGCTATGTATATATATATATATGTATATTGGGCACCCATTTCAATTCATTATCGGCTGATTGGAATATATGCGTTTCGACGATCGCATCTATATGTATATATGTATACGCTGCCAGTAACCAGTTATTATTCTTCTTACTATCGCGAGCGAAATACATTAGCGCTTCGGTTTTGAAAAAATAAAATACAACCGGCTAGTACGTTCTTCTTCGAAGAATATATACCCTGGAGCAGAATCGGTGATACAAAGTGTTACCGATGATGAGCTAATTGATTGATCGATCGATCGGTTGATTGATTTTTTGAAGAAATTACCTGCAACGAATATAGTAGCCCAGCTAATAAAAAGTCTGAAACTATAAGATTTTTCGACAAAATTTTGACCAGGTTTAGCCGAATGGAAGGAAGACCGGCGCATTACTTCCGGTGGTTTGAGCGGGGCATATGGGGGAGACGCGTTAATCGAAAACGGTTCGTTTGCCTGACTCAGCGACTCGGGGATAACGCCTCGAACTGGACATTCCGTGAAAAGGCTACCCCGGTCTTCACAAAACCGAACTCTTCGATCTCTTCCACGTCCTTCACGCGGTAGAATACGGTTCTCATCGGTTTACCAGCTGGAAGCGTTTGCCGAGATTGTCGCGATAACGAATAAAGTTTCATTGGTTGACGCGCGGACGTCAAGGTTCGTTTCAAATTTCATCGGATTGAGTCAAAACTTTCTCACCTTTCGTATTCTTTCATTACCTATCGATTTCATCGACGCTTCCGTGCGATAAATTTTATTCGAGCGTATATACTTACCTCACACCAATGATTTGAACTGGCAAAACTTGTTCTATTTCTTTCTGAATCGACCAAAAATATAATAAAAAATTTGTCAAACAATATGCCCGCGAATTCGATGGATAATCGCCTGCGCCTGGTCGTGCTAAAAAGTAGATCAGATGTTCGCTCGATGTGTGAACCAGTAGAGATTCACGACTCGTGATTACGGAGGCGACCAACGTTCAGGATGGGAACCTATAGAAGTACATGGCTAGTTACTTACTCGAAGCTTTCGATATTCTTTAGCACTGTAACTAAAGCGGCCGCTGTTTGAATGGAATCCTTGATCAGTGTTCAGCCTTGGTTTTGTTTTTTCAAATACATATTAATTAACGGCCCTTAACTGTAACAAAATAATAAACATCGGCATATCTCTGCAATTAGAGGATAAATAGTTACCGTTTAGTTGAACATTCACATTTTAATTATCCTGTTTTAACCACAATTTATCCTGGCACGAAGCATACTATTCTTTGGATGCAATTAGACATTACCATTCAAGCGAGTGTACTTAATTGCGACGGACTGTAACAGGGAAGCTGCGTTGTACAAATGTATTAATTTTATTACACTTATTGGTATCTGAGATATACCTGCATAAATATACAAATTTTTATCTATCAGCTGCTGCAGTAGGGCGCGTCGTCGTAGGTGCGGTTATGGGGGTTTTGAACTGAATGATAAAAACGATTGGAATAAGCTAGAGAATATCATGTGGCCATTCGTTATTTCCTGCATTGCCATATTCGCTTCCAGCAGCAAGTCCGAGGCTGTGGCTTGCTTGCAGAAGTCCCGTTTGCAGCACTTTGAATATCGAGTGCTTCTCTATGTTCTACCAAATGTTACCGCGGACTCCTTCCGCACGCGGCTACCTTTCAGCTGACCATTGTATTCTGAAGGAAGAGAATTGCAAAGGAACCGATACATGATTTGTCAATAACTATTCTTCTTGCCTGCTTATTTAATGTGCGAAGCCGTTTGAAAGCAAATAGCGCTTCAACTTCCAATCCAATCGATTTTTGTCTTCAGTTGAGATAATCCAAATCCACCGCCTCGTACACGTTCCTTCATTTAATTCCAGCTACTTTTCACTGACGAAAAAATTCCAGCAAAGGATATACGTTTTTGAGAAACGGCTGATAACTGAGGAAATGGAAACACCGAGAGTTCCGATTTTTATCAAACTCTGAGCTTTGAATACAATTCTGAATTGCACCCTATAGATGAGGATAGAAGTCGCGCTGCATGGCAAATCTTGTAGAACGCCAATGAAAAATGTCTGCATTTTGGCAACGAAATGGCAACAATTAAGAGGCAGGAAGGTGTTTCTATACCTATGCATATTCCATTGCTCAATGCATAAACGCTGCTTCAGAAATCCATATCAAAACCTTGATCATTATTTGAAATAAAGAGCACAACATGTATTGTCATTATACCCATTGGCTGAGAATGACCGTCGATTCATTCTTGCTATGACGCGACTCTGCAGTGATTATCCCGGCATCAGATTGAGCACGAAAAAAGCGCGAATAATCAAGAAAAAAGCTCAGAACTGCAGTGTTCTGTTGATGATTAGTCTCGGTCCGTTGACGCGGCTGAATTAGCAATTGACTTTTGTTTTGCTGGCAGGCGTCTCATCGTTTTGCGTCTTGAGTAAAGTTGGTTCTACCCTGAAAAGAAGTGGCGGTGATTTGAAAGACTCTTACGTCTGGAAGATCAGTACGCGGGTGTACAGGTTTTCACTGTACGACATAATACAATGAAGGAATAAAGCCAGAAGCCGCGTGCCGAGGTGGGGGAGAGAGCGGTATGGATAAACGGAGATTCAAAGCGGGCCACACATCACGGCTCACCACTGTGACGAATGGGCTTCACGAGCGGAGAAAAACGTACGCGATCTCTAACAATGGTCTAAGCAAAGGATCGAAACTCACCGGACGTGAGGCCCACCGTCACAATGAGCTTTGCTATGGCTTACGGATACCGGCTACTGAGGGTCAGGATCTGTCGAGCTCTTGTTGTTCACGCTGATTCAAATCGATTAATTGAAGCGTTGTTCGAAACGGTGGTACATGCGATGCCTTAACTTCAATTTTATTTCCATCCATGACGGTGGGATAGTTTATTATTTACATCAATAACTGTCTGAAGGTATCATCTCCGGTTGTACTTCATCTCTTTCTCTTTTCATAAAAAAAAAAAAAAAGAAATGCCTCCAATTCATGTATATACGGACGATTGATGTACTCAGAAATTTTCTTGCGGTAATAGATTGACCATATTGACCTAAAACTGAAGGGGTCTTGAGCTTCACCCGTGCACAGCTCCTTTTCCATAAAGTCGTACAGGATAGTGACTACTAGAATCCTCTGAAGTAAGTAATTCTAGGGTGACTGGGCATCTGCGCTTGACTTCGGGACACTGACCATCGAGTAGAAGATCGTCAAAGGCACTCTAGGAAGAGAAAGAGCAAGGGAGAGGGGGAGGGAGATGAAGTAAGCCGTGGCTACAGGTAGAAATGTGTCTTCAAGAAGGGAACGGGTATAGTGAGTTGGGCCGTGATTGACAGGCACTCGGGCAGCAGCCCGCCGTTAATAAACAAAACGCCAAATTATCATATTCGAAGCAGCAAGTACCGAGGGAAGTGAGGAAGAAGGAGGAGGATGAGGAGGAGAGCGAGGAAGATCGATTGGGATCTTGAACGTTGGCTATACGTACGGTGACTCACTCACCTAACGCCAGCCCGTCTTGGCCTACCTCATGTACACAATCTCGGAAGTACACACATAAAAAAGAAAATCCACTTTCGAGATTATTTACCGACAGTAATTCTACGACAGATTTACCGGCAACGTGCGTTTCTTGAAGGTATCAAAACGTTACTTCAGTCGACCTTGATACTTCACGTGTAAATCTTAATCCACTGCAGCAGCGTATTCTTGAGTTAGGCGTTGATCTGTCTCGGCTTAGAAAGTCCAAGGGTACGTTGAGTTGTGCAATCCGATTTAATGCCGTCGAATCGATACGATCTATAAGGCATCGCCAGTCACTTGGTCAATGACATTAAGAGTTTTATACTCAATACACCGTGAATACGCGTTACTGCTATTCACGTACTTGAATTTGCTCTGTCAAGTAGAATTCGCGATACTGAAAGAAGCACGCGAAGCTAGGAAGTTGACTTTAGCGCCCAACGTGGGGCCTGCCGATCAAAAACTCAGACTTAAATTCAATAATTCGATCAATCAATTAAGTCAAGGCTAACGAGAATGAGAGAACTGAGATTTTGGGAAAATCTAAAACTCCCCAAACCCTTTGGTCAATTGATAACTTTGTTCATCAATAATATTTCGCTAAAATTTGTTCACTAAGCCCTTGTCAGCAAGAGGCTAAGCGGCTATTGTTGGAACGATTAAAAATTAGCACGTAAAGTTTAAAAGATGGTTTCTTTAGTCCAAATACGTTATTTTCAACCGCGTATCACTTTGCTGACAGTATTTTTGTGTACATGAATAACTGAACGAGCTCGTTAGGGTTATTCGTTGAATGACATGCTCTTTGGTAATCGACAAAAAGGCATCCCCAGATCGCTATAAGCACAGTTTGAACTAGTTCCTCAAGGGCCAGTTGAGGTATTTACATTTTAATTAGCTCCCCCTTTTCGATACCTGCTATGCTGCTGGCCACTAGCCTCTCCTCACACGCCCTTCCTTATCCCGCCCAACTTTTCCGATCATTTAATCATAATCTAATAACCGGCTGACACAAAAAACTAACTCGATAAAAGTGTGCGTACCTGCAGGTATGGGGCTGCCTCAACGCGCGCCTCGTGTACATACGGATGGGTCTGTATCTACTGCAAGTGGTTCCTAAAAAACAAAATCTTTTTCTACATTTAAAGCGTATAATCTACAGATAATTATTTCTTTACACTTGCGTGGCTCAAGTGGATACCTACTGCTTAGTCAGTGTCACAATTTTTCTTAACTATCAAACGGTGGTTCAATTAATTCATGCAACCCAGGGTCGCACACTGATGCACGCGTAATATCTCGAATATAGATACACGTGTATATACATACTTGTGGGTAGATTTATAATGGACAGACCTATATGTGTACTATATATGTATACTTATTTCTATATACGTATATATAAGTTAAGGAAGATGCTATCTCAAGCTCAGAGCACGGTCGAGACCCGTCGTCCAGAGTTCTGGACGCCTACGCCACATGGCAGTCTGGCCTTACCGTGTGATCGTTTAGTTTCTTTTTTAGAAATTCCCATTGATTCTATTGGAAATGTTTGGTATATTATCTCGAATCTGTCTGTCCCGTCGTTGTATTGGTCATAGAATTTTTTATTTATTTCTTTATTTTTCAACTCAGTTTATATAATCTACGCGCGCAGGTCATACTCATACTCTTACATACTCATACGTTGAAGAATACACTCTTCTATTTTTCCGTTTGAGGGAATATGACGAGTTGAATGTAGGTTAATAAAAGATTGATCGATAGCCAAAGTAGCATTGTCTTGACTGTCGACCGTTGATCCGAGACGATCATTCGATAACGTTTATAAACAGGCATCTATAGTTTTATACAGTCAGTTAACGATGATTAATATCAATTAAAAATAATGAAAGCCAACTGCGTGATGGGGCGAGAAGTGTTATGTGCGAAGCTTCAATCTAAGATGAATCGACTCATTTGTATCTAATTAGCTAGATAGGGAGCTTGTTAGTGTGGGCTTTACCATTTGTGTTCGACGATACCCCCCAACCCAGCCCAGCACACCTCCGCCTCCTCTTTGCACCGGTTGCGACAGAATCCATGGACACATTTGTCGTTAATTAGTAATTAGACTCTGGAGACGTGAGTACCTACACGTCTGTTCGCCGGTACGGCGAACCGGCCGGGTTTTACCTGTCCTTAGGTCTGCTCCAACTCCAGCTCCAGCCAGTCTAACCAGTCCGGGACAAGCGAATGGTGGATCTTAGAGATGCGCAGAGAAATAATGATTTTCAGTAGCAACACCAGTAGTAGGTATACCAGGGGCTCTATATGAAGCTCAACAAAACACGAGAGAGCCTGACCGGCCAGGATCCATGTTGGTCCATTGTCGGCCCATCTAATACTATGCAATAATAGATTCTTGCTGAAAGAAGATTACCACGGTTATCGCCTGTGCCTTTATCCTTCGATTTTAGTTAATGGTTTTTTCGCCGAAAGAGCTACTCCTCAATATATATCACCTTCGCCACGGTCGATCATTTGGAACGAAATGATGGAAATCGTTTCAGGCGTTTGCTATTATCGTTTTATAGATCAAATTCATACCTACTCTTCGGAATTGGAATGACTCATTCCAGATACCTACATTTTGTTTTATATTTAGTCCTGCAAGTACTTTCGATATATTGACTCGAATCAGTTAAAGAAATGACCATCATTTTGTGTACGACCGAAAAACAATCATGAGAGAATATGATCCTAACACCTGTCTAGCGTGTGAACCTATTTCTTTTCGATCTTTCTTATCTTATACGGAGGTGCACATACACCGACACACGCTCTCATTTGTATTTATTTACATGTATCATCCTCGTGTATGTGTACATATAGGTGTATGATATTTAAATACGGACAATGCACGGCCTGTTTCACCGGATCTTTTTTGTGAGCCACCTTCATCACCCTGGCCATCGCCGGCGAGCGACTGACAAATTACCGGTGTGATTGAAGGTTGACTCCCACAGTCTCTTGTCCGTTCGCTTCGTCTCTCTCATCTTGTTTGCCGGTTCTTCAACTTTGGGCCAAGTGACCGTACCTTGAACTCCTTTTATTTATTTATTTATCATTCCTAATTGGGAATCATTTTCCCTTTGAATATTATATAAGAATATAACTTACTGATTTATGGTTTTGAGTGTTTCTCAAAAACGGTGGATTTCTGTGTGTAATTATTTACCTCAAAGTACTTGTAATGTCTCACCGATATGACAAGAAATTTTACTCCGTAACCGAAAGATTTTCATAATTGTCGTTGTTTCATTTTATTTCTTATATTATTATTTTTTTTTCCTGAATCAAAGTACCTGAGCATCGAATTGTGTAGAAGTATGGACTCTAAAGTATGGCAAAATCTTGAACTATGTATTCCTTCTGTTCCGCATACGCTCGATCCATAGTCGTGGCGTGAAAATTGAATTTGAGCGGCAAAATTTCTAATCATGGCACTACGACAGTCATCAATCATAATAATCGAAAATGCGAACAACTATCGAATGATGGGTGCGGCGTTAGACTATATGCATACGTAAGTAAGTATAAGTCAAATTAGTTTCGTGGATGAAACAATATTGTTAAAACTGCTTTAGGGCGTTGTTTTCATCGACAAGGCAAAAGACAAATGAATTTCATGGGCCGCCCACTGCTAGGATGTCAGTTGGATGTCGTCTCACGCGTAGAACCAATATAATGATAAACGATTTTCGAATATCGGTTTTATCAAAGTTTATGAAGTGTAATTATCCACGCATTGCATTATCATAACGACGCCGTTTCCTTCTGGCTTTTCGAACGGGAACCCCGCGCGTTCCCCAAAAAAGATTCCAAGATACGTCATGTATGTTAAAATAGGTTACGTTAAACTAATAAAAACACATAAATCTCTGTACCTACTCTGGTGAAACTTTATACTCCTGGAAGAAAGCCCTTTCGTGTAAAAGTATCGTTCGTTACTTATATCCAAGTGAGACTTATTTATCGGCCTTCTCTCATGCAGGGGAAACCGTAATTGGCTTTCCTTCATACCAGAAATTAAAATTCTCATGCTTCTATTACCGGAGTAAAAATAGCATCTATAATAATGTTTATAAAATGATTTGATTAGCGAACAGCAGTCTTCACACTATATCCCGTCGAGTCCTTAACTGACAACGAAATTAAAAACACAACTTATATGATTCTAGCATTTATATATTATACTTGTGTTCCTATTGCGTGAGGCTGAATGGCCATATCGTAATCCGCACCACCCAACTTCCATAAATAATTACAATCGCCACAATTATTCATAACTTGGCACGCCTCCGGTGTTTTGTATCTATGATGTATAATAATGCCAGAAATTATATGAAGCGTTGTTAACCCGTCGCATTTTGTTCTCCAAACTTTTTGTGACACGCTGCACAGTTTGTGCGAAAATTCAAATTCTCAATTCGAATTTAAGTGTACGGTAGAATTTTCTGAGAATGCAATATCCCTGCTTTAAGAGGTCTTCGTGAGTTGCTCGAGAGTGAAGCGCGGACGTGAAAAGGTTTTAAACGTATGGGCAGACGTTGTCTTATCATTCACGCGCGTGGCGGCTCTCGGACTTGTTCTTTTTATAGTTACCTCTTTTTTTTTATACCAGCGCAATTAATTAATCTCCTTCGAGTTAAACGGCTGATATAAAACCGGTCGCAGTCTTTCACCGTCATTCACAAAAATAAAAGAACCAAATAATCACCTTCGGAACAAGGAAGCACCTTGACTAGTTCTACACGCCTGACAGATCGTATTTAATAGAAATCGATTCAACTGAATGGAATTTTGACAAGTTATTAACAATTTGTCTGATGAAATTGATAATGTTTCAGCCTGACGAAATTCTATTCTAATATCGAATAGATTGAGTTTTTATTTCACTTCTTTACTTCTCATCAAATATGACCATAAACAGAGAATTCAAGGATGAAGCGAACGCTGGCTCGTAGAATTTGCTTCAAATTATAATAAAAGCCATTACTTTTCAAGTCACCCAGAGCACAATCTAATCTCAAACGCTCCAACTGTGAAATCAGAAACCACAAAACCAGGAAAGCTACACAACGCATGGCGATGTATAAAACCTCGTGGCTTGTACCTACTTAGGGCTTGTAAAAGTTAGGCGAGTTGTTATAGGAAATCTGTTTCATCGTCCGATGCGACTACGCAACGGGTGCATTTCGGTGGTAGTAATTTGGATGAGAGCAATTTGGATTAGACGACAGCTAAGCTAAGCTATGAAGGAGCAAACAAGGCACAATGCCCTTACTTAATTCCCTCGGAGAAGATATGACCCCGGCAAGCCCAGCCCCTCGACGAATTTATGACCAATTAACCAAACAATTATTTTAATAAGTGGTATATCGAGGCAGGAATCGCTTACTAATTGGGAACTACGGCAGGCACTTATAGCTCTGGGTGCTCGGGCCCCGATGTTCCAATGTTTACCATTGCAAATGCCTTAAAAACTCGTCAATTGGCCTGGCCCTCCCCGCTGTAGAGAATTTTATTGGCTGCGAACCTCAACTTGTAATTTGGCAGTCCATAAATATAAGGTTTTATACGATCCGAAAGCCAAACCACACTAACTTGACTCCCCCTCCTTTGAATCTGTCCGTGCGTCCGTGACTCCACTTTCGAGACCGTGGCCACGAAACTACAAAACTAAACAACTACAGGCCCACACAGCTACGAAACTACGGGGCTACAGTCGCACAAGCTACGGCATACGGCGGGCCACAAGTTTACGTGCCGAATGTCAATTTATCAGCCCTCGTGCTATTCCCGGAGCAGTTTCGATCGCGTGGGTGGGACCACAATCTCGCTCAAGTCTCAGCTTTATTTCTTGCAGTCATGATACATCCAAACCCAAAGGGAAGTCCTTTTTTTACTCTGTCAAACGGGCGCCGTTGTTATCGCAATTAACTTTGATGTCGCACTTTAATCGTCAACTACCGCGGAGTTGTTCTCACGTTTAATGTGTAGACATCCTCTAAGAAAAAAATGTTTTTATAATCACAGCAAATTTCTTGACAAACGGCTCGTATTCTTAAATAGCATTTATTTGAATTCACCTATTCTCCATCTTACGGCAATGCTATGAGTGTTACATGCCATATCTATCTTCTGTCCACAGCCCACGCTCAATCCTCAGGCAATTTCTATTTCCGATCAAACTAATGTATCGGCTTTCCGGGAATGGCACGACACATATTATGCCCGTGTACGTGGAAATCTATCGTTTTCTCTTGGCAGAGATCCATCTCTTCTGATAGTCAATAATTTTTATTGTAAATTTGAACAAAAAATCGTACACGGTTTTTCTAATGGCACTTTTGTGTCTTTCGGGAGGATGGCCGTTCTAACATACGAGTTCGATTGCTCCAGAAAAAAAGAAGAGAGAAGATGGTGTTTTCGTATCGGTAACGCCAGTGTAAACTCACGGAATCTACGAGAGTGAAAAATGGTTCGAACGAAATAATACGGGTATATCAGAAGTGGATAATGTATGTATATGGTTTCATGCAAGAGACCGTGGGCGCAGCCATATGCATTGTTGGCCGAACAAAGCTTGGCGGTGGCTGCAACCAGGGCTGGCCTTAGAACTGGGTAAAATGAGCAACCCCGCCCGAGGCGCCGCCGCGTGATCCCTAGTCACTTTTTTTGTGTGTAAAATTGCTCTTTCACAAATGCACAAGTAAAGTACCGTACGAAAGGTTGAAAAATTGACGACTGTAATGGTGGCTAACTGTTATGCTCAATGTTCTGCAAGAATATAGATTCCCGAGATGTAAGCCATCACGTAGTTGGGCCAATTTTAGTATGCCGCAAATTGAAGGATGTGCCATTTGTCAGTAGGAATTCAACGGACTTTCCATCATGGCTCACCCTGAGATCAAAATGCATGGTATCGCATACGCATTATGTTGTACAGAATCTTGTGGCCAAATGTAGAACATTCTTATTGAAGCAAATGAGGCATTCCGAATGGATTTGGAAGGTGGAAAACCCTTGATGATTGAGACTTTGTGAAAATTCTGAACTGAAGCAAGGCGAAAGATTCTTTAGACCCGGCTCTGGTTGCAACCGCTTCCTCTGCCGACCATTTCCCTCAACTCCTCTCTCCTCTGCAGTCACTACTACTACTGGTACAGTCAAGAGGAAAGGGTCCCTACCAAGCTGAAGCCCAGGCCCGTAACTCTTTACTCTCGTAACGAGGCGTCGTAAAACACAATTTCATTATCAAGCCTTTGGTATATCAGAATTTCTGGATGCCCGTGAAGAAGAAAAAGAAGTAAAAAAAAGACGTATCGCAAGCTACGGGAATAAAATTTGCATTGATCGAGTGTCGTATATTTTTGGTCAACTTGAACGAGGGTATCGATCCAAAGCCCGGCAGTTTGCTGCCGTTGAATGTTAAGCTAGTCTATGTTTCCGAGGCGGCGATAACGCCGGATGAATATCGGGGAAATCTGTCCTTTAGGTTTCATATACATGCAGAGGTTCGGAGGTTGTCGTATCGGGAGATCTACGTTCGCTGTTCGTATCAACTGATGGTTTTCTGGCGTTGAATTCCCGCTTCGAAACATCGTTTACCCCTCGAAGGCAACAGCCAGCGCTATATCTCGGATCCTGAACTAAAAAGTATAGCAGGTATCGAAGAAATCCTATTTCTATGATAATTTTTATGCCTCCTTTTTCTATCCTGGGAAATTCTCATTTATGAACAAACCAAGTTTCATACTACGGAGTAAGCCTAACCAATACCCCGTGATAAAGAAACAATACTACACGTTCTCATATCAATAATATTATCCCACTGAAATGATACACCATGGTGAAATAAAAGGACCCTCGGTTTTTCTCTTCCGAATCCAATACCGAGTACTTTTGTATAAACCATACGTTGAAGGGTGGAATACCTCAGTAGAATTTCTAAATTGCCTGACAGCTGATATTTCCATAACGAACCGCTGAATGCAATAAGAATCGTCAAAAGTGCGGAAATAGAGAATGGTAATAAAATCCTTCGATCGTTAAAACATAAATTCAACTTTCAACATTTCATTGCGATCCTTATTTCAACATTCGAAACAATCTTCAACCGCCAACATTACAAGTAAACGTCAATTGGAGAGGCGAAACTGAGGTGCTGCAGTAACTTACGTTCCCTCAAAGTACAGTAGAAAATCGTTTCCGTATTGCCTCCTTTGTGTGTACCTAGGTTGTTCGATAGATTCTGTTTGAGCGAGATGGTGAGATTAGATGGGCGAGATGAGTCGATCATCAGAGATCTGAGTGAAGATGAGACTAGCTGCGCAATTTGCATATAAGATTTCGCATTGACCAGTGAATGTCGAACAACTATGCCACGATGACAAGCCACTCTGCAAAATGAAATGTTTGGTAGACTTTTACTGTCAGAGAGATCTCAGCTTCTGAATGCCTCGCTCGTTCTCTGTACAATTTATTGAACCGCGTTTGCATAAATACCATCAAGCGCCTGTATTCGACACCAGCAGTCAGAAAATTACAGCAGGAATACCCATCGCATTGACGAGAAGCCCAAAGCTCCCAGATCCCGTCCAGCTGTAGTTTGTTCTTTTTTTTTTCCATCATGATGGTTTGTACAAAGTCTCACAACAGAGCTTGGTTCGTCTGGGAATCTTAACGCACGATCGGTATTGAATATTTTAACAATTTCGAAACTCTCTCACCTACCGTACGCCCCATAATTTTCCTTTTTCACGTATCAGATCTCGAAAATTGAACCTCTACTTCCCTTTCCGTCGAACTTTGCCTTGATCAAAACATACTCCCATCTAGATATTGGGAAAACTAATTGAATCCCGAAGGTGACACATTTCCTTTACATCTAGAATCTTGGCTACGACCCTAGCATTCAATAACCGTACCATGGTAGACCATACATTCTTTTCAGTCTTTTGACACAGTCCTAGCCGAGCTTTGGAATTCCATGGGTTTCGTACCACGCATTGCTCTTCAAAGGGGCTAAGGATTAATGATCTCAGCTGTGAAAATCTGTGATTCAAATGTCCAGCTCGGTTATTTCACAGATTCAAGTTTGATAAAAAAATTGTAATTGGTGAACCAGCTAGCGTTACGGATTGCAGAAGCCACATAGACCAGGATCGAGGCGGAAGCCTTTTCCAGGGCGGTCCCGTTACCAAGACTTGCATGCTAATGCCAACCGTGATAACTGCAGTGCTGTGCTATGCAGCACTATGCTATATAGCGACCAAGTCTGGTTGCACCGGCTTGCATAAAGCTCTATTCACGACAAGTCAGGCATCCACCGTGGTACGGGATGGAGAAGAAACATCAAGAAAAGGCATTCAGAAATCATTTGTTCGATGATCAGGAAATCATTTGCACTTTTCCAAGTACGAAAGAAATGTCACTTGGAAGGGTCTCTCTCGACTTCTTGCAGTGGTAGAACTACTCCACTATGTTTTCATCACGTGTGAACGCTTCTTAAGAGAATTGAACCAAAGCCTCGTGCGTGAGTTGCTATGTTTGTACCAACCTGTTGGCAAACTGCTGCTCTATGTATCTACTACCACTGCTGCTGCGCTAAATGACCGAGATAGTTTATATCTGAGTGGAGGCTTTTCGCAAGATTTATCTTAGAAGAAAAAAATAGAGCGTGTCACTTGCACCCACGCCGTATGATCAAACCTACGCAATGTCAACGTACGAAATGATATTCAATTTCGGGCATTTTGTGAAATGAAAAATTTACCAGCCTTCAATACTAATTGTAAGTTCGTATTTGAAGGTTTGATGATGACGCTGAGCTTCATGAAGCTGAGCTCTCTGAACTTCAGCATTTTTCAGAATACCTCTGCATTTTCACGTTTATTGTACTGTCCTTGAGACAGCGTTATGCTATTCTGCTGTACGTATGGACATGCTTTATGCAACCAGCAGCTATCTTGATGAGACGGG
This sequence comes from Ametastegia equiseti, assembly GCA_963989295.1. Taxonomy (NCBI): domain Eukaryota; kingdom Metazoa; phylum Arthropoda; class Insecta; order Hymenoptera; family Tenthredinidae; genus Ametastegia; species Ametastegia equiseti. Next base: position 11,507,028 of record OZ022389.1, on the reverse strand, counting down.
GGGGGGGGGGGGGGGGGGGGTCACATTCACCGGTCCGGTTGAGGTGGCATAGGTGTGATAAGAGGTTTCGTTCCACGATCAGCCGTGGACTTATTTGATTTCAATTTCTAATTTCTCAATAATCTCTGATTGAGAAAACCGTATAATTCTCCAGGCCGATTTGAACAAGCATCATTCTTTGGCCTCACACCATTTTTCCATTTTTTTCAGTCGTTGATTTTGATCAATTCTATATTGATATCATTCCAGCATCACCGCGAATAGCGTCAGGTGGACTGTGTTTATTGCTGGCTCAATTGAACTCAGTAGATATCTATTAGCGAAACTTTTTATTTCGACGAAGGGTGTACCTTTGAAGAAAAACGTGAAAAACGTTTCAAGGTCGCGCCAGGTATAATTATTTCTGTAGGTAAATGATGTACCACTTTAGATGAAAAACTGTCATCTGACGACATTATATATTCATGAGTTTGGAATTTGTTTCGCGAATTTGCCTGGAATCCCGACCCTCTGCTGTCTGATAATAGAACGTATTTTCTCAGTGAACCTTAAAGTTAATGACTACAGAAAATTTGGGAGTATTGACTTGTTGAAGAATAAATGCTAATTGACCATTTGAATTAACTCCGTTTCAACATCTGCGTATTTAATATTATACCAGCTTATGGACAGACGGTAAACTCTCAAGATTCAGGTGAGACCCATGGGCCTACTTCATTCCGACAGCTATTTTGCGTTTAGACATTGTATTCACTCAGCAGTTTGCGCTTGGTCCTCCAGGCTTCAGTCCCGACGGGACGACCCGGCCTGGTCTCGTGGACAGCACCTCTGCCCTGAAGAGGATGCCTCATTCCCTCACATGGTAGATCGATACCTTCCACCGATGAGGAAATAGTTCAAGAAGCCTCATTGGAAATTATTCGTTCTCTCGAAGGGAGTACACATAGCTTGATACATTATGCAAACACCAGGAACAAGAATATCCGGGAAAAATAATAGTCGGCAAAATGAAAAAGGATAAAATCAAATGATTAATGTGAACATAAGAACGGGTATTGGTGTACCTACTTACTTCAATTTTGTCGAACTTCTTCCCGGAGAGCTCGATTATCTTAGCGCTACCATAGCAAGAATTACTGTAATACAAAGGGATAATCGATTATGCATTCTTATGCAACGGTGAACACGTAAGTAGGGAGTAGCTACTCGGTGGTCAGGAAGCTCGTTTAACTTTATCGCAAGGAACTTTCCTCTTCGTCACATTCAAACCCGCGGAGAGCCACATCTCGAATTGGTCCCCTGATCCAGTTTGTCCATCGTCGAAGGAGTTCCAGGGAGTTTCCGGAATCGCTTAAATTCGATCAACGCTTGAACTGGAAGAGTCTGGTAGAACTGCTCTATCCTCTCCTTGGATGTAAACTTTTAATACACCACGTACGCAGTGGAGCTGTGGCGATAAGCGCGGGAGTAGTTCATCGTTAGCGTTCCGTAGCGGCGGACATTCATACTATCGTCGTCGAAGACCACGGCTTCACCGCGAGTGCACCGCTATCTTGAATTTACTTTATTGAATCACCCCTGCAGGCTTGGGCTACAAACAGGACTTGGACTTCACCGGGACTTGGCCAGGTCTGGTGGGCCGACGATCCACGCATGCTGCCTGCGTCCTCGAAGCTATAGGAAACGACGAGTGCTCGAATCCCTAATATGGACAGAGTCCACATTACTTGATCTCTTCGTGGATACCATTGCCGCAACAACTAAGGCTGCTTGCTCCACTCCACGCGCGCGTTGCTTCCGCCGCTTTGGAGCTACAGTTGCTGTTACCGCACCTCTTCGAAACCTCGTCGATACGCGATATCGGCTCTTCGATTCTTCCCCTTTTCGTCTTCGTACTGCTATCCTTCGATGGCTACGGCAGCAGCTACCCAGCCTAATTCGTAGTAACAATGGTTAATGTAATGCGGCTGAGATGCACCGACATCCCTTTAAATATTTCTGCAATATTTGGTAGCGACGTTTTTTCATTTGTCAAGTTTTTCCACTAACAATCAGGGAACATCGCCAAGTGTCTCCCTCAGATTTCACCGAAACTTCGGACGTTGTAGAGGGGGCTGAAAATATTCGACACAAATTTTTTTATATCTCCAGAACCCTACTCTAAAAGGGTGTGATCAACCCCTGAAAATCGCAAGCTTCGCTATTCGATAGCTCGCGAAGAATAACCGGTCAAAGATTTTTTACTGACGAGGTGGTGTTGGACACTTTTGAGGTCGCTGATTTAAAATCTGCGGTAAAAATCGGGAAATTACAAACCCCGGCGATGTACTGGTTCTGAAGCGATCCGCACCGTTTTGGAAAAAATTGGTTCGCCATTTTGGGTAAGCCATTTTGAAATACCCAATTTCGATTGCAGACTTCAAATCAGTGACCTGAAAAATCTCCAAAACCATCTTTTCAATCTAAAAACTTTGATCGGTTGTTCTTTGCGAGCTACCGAGTAGCGAAATCTGCGATTTTCATGGGGTTGGATTTTCGCAGATACAAAAAAATACGTGTCAAATATTTTCAGCCCTTCTTCAATCTCCCAAAGTTTCGTAGAAATCGGAGGCGCACATTTGCCGATGTTCCCTTGTAAGTTCTTTTGATACTTCGTTTTTTTTTGTTTTTTTTTTCAGTTCCTTCAACTCTTTTATTGGATCGAACTCCCTGATTCCGGTTTAGAAAATCAAATAATATATTATGCGGTGCACGATTAAATCGGTGTTGTTGCTTTGGTAACTTTCTTTTTTACTGATGGAGGAGCAACGGCATCGGGAATGAAAGCTTGATTCGTATCTTCCATCTTTTTCCGATAAGACTTGGCGGCTTGAAAGAATTTCATTACTACACGACGCCCGGTCGACATTTAACATATACTGTTGCGCTTTGACGCTACGACGCGACGCATCGGAACGGGGCCTACAGTTCTGTTTCGAAATCAATATACGTGGCATTATGGGTATGTTACGGTACTAGGATTTTTTCTCATGTGATTGAAACGCATCGATATTGATTTCTAATAATTCCATTTCGCACGCGCCGCGCGCCGGCGAAACTGCCAACACCGACAGACTTCAGGCTGATTCACTCGGCTCTAAGGCTCTTCCGATCGTGAGACTGATGCCTCTCGTATTCAAGGTATTCTTACATCGATATGGCACGTGATGTTATGCCGTAGTGTGCCGCGTAGGTTAGTTGTTCGTTTGCAGGGTGATCGTATCTTTCTGCAAGGACGCAAGACCTTTTCCTTTCCTTTCGCGTCTCGCCTACCCCTACGTATGTAGATATACGTTCTGAATCTTCCATCTACCGCGTCTACGCCGCAGCTCGCGTTCTCCACGCCGCGGCTACGCCACGCCGTCTCTCAGATCACCGCGCCTGCTCCATATCCGCGAGCTTATGGAGCGAGACATTTCAATTTCAATATCGTTAATGGGCTTAATACCAAAGTATTCCGTATTACCGACTGCGTACAGCCGCGATTAGTTCCACTAATTTACTCCGTCGTCATAATCACTACTCAGCTACTACATACGCGCTCCACTGCCTTTCACATGACTAATAAATATTACACAATAATCAAATACACATATATTGCTGGTTAATTTGACGTCGCCATGTGTTTGATATCTCTCCTGGTTTTATCGAGATGTAGTCAGGGTTAGTACGCATTTGGAAATTCTGGAGAAGTCAGAGAACTTTTTGTGACACGGAAAAATCATGCAAATTTATTGAAGGCGTCTGAATTTTCATGTATCAGAAAATAAAAGTGCGTTTTTATCTGAGTTGTAATGCAATAACTGAAAAACCAGTATGTGTTTTTGCTCATATTCAGTGAATTAGTTTTTGTCTGTACGCAACGATTAAGACAATGGTTGAACCAATACTGAAGATAATATTGTTGTCAAAGATAATCGTGATTCTTGCGTAGTGAATATTTTTATAAGTATCTGGAAAAGCACTATCTTTGGGCTAGAATCGCTGGAAAATTCAGGGAATCCTAGATTTTAGAAACCGTACCAACCCTGAATCGGTGGTACCATTGTATGCCCATTCGCAGAATTGAAGCGTATTTGAATAGCAAATTTTGTAGGTGATCTATTATTTGTTTTTGGAAAAAGTAACATGCTGGTGGGTCGAAATGTTTGCCATTAACAAATGTCGCGGAGAAAGATAATCAATAAGGAATTTATGAAATCGTATTCACTCAATTGGCGACGTTCTGCTTTCTCTCTTTGAATCATTTCGATCCGATTTTTCGATGCGTCTTTCTAATCTTAACAGCAAATGCGGAATGAAATATTGAAAATATCCGCTTTTTTACCCTTTAAACCACCTTTTTGGCGCTCAGGTTAATATTCATGGTATCAGACATGCGATACGTCTTCCGCAAAAAAACCTACAGATGTCCAAAAAGTCAGGTACGTAAGTAATAATTAGCATTTTCCGTCGACGAATGCTGCATAACATCCAAGTCTGATGAAACGGTACCACATTGATTCGTGACACATTTGAAAGCATCGATGGAGAGCAGAAGTTGCTGATTGTCGGAGTTGTTCGCGGTATAGTGGTATGGGCAGAATATCATACATACCTGTGTATATCCGTAGTATGATGTCCCATTAATCAATTTAATGGAGCGTGCAGTAACAGTCGCCGACAGCTCATTATGTTTGTTTCTACGCATACGATTTGATATCGCGAATGTAAAGGTAATCAGGCGTTTAATCGTTGACGCACTCACCGTTTAACCGTTCGCGATTAAGAGGCAATAATTTCTTACTCTGTATCAATTAACTCGATCAATCAAGGCGAGCGACTGTCTCAATGGCAGGTATACTAACGGACCCCGCGTGCCTCTTCGCATCTTAAAATCGTCAACAATTAAGTCTCAGTTTGTTTGGATTTCAATTCTCCACTGCAGTTTGCGGCGCAGTCCCACGCGTGTGTTCTTTGCAATTGGTAGTAATTGGTATCAACGGTTACGACTGTCACGTTCGTATGTAGTACCTTTGAATTGAATCAGGGAATTACCAAACTTGGACGGTGACTTGAATCGGCTGGAAAACGCAGGCGCTGACCGCCGTAAATGCTTCGCGCATTATCCCATCGCGTGTGGTTCACGTCTCAAGGTTCAATTTTCCAGATTCCTGTAAAAAGTCTCATGCCCCTGGCCTAAGCCAGCCTTGAATATTAAAGTCAGTTGCAATAAATTCAGACACCACGACTCAAGAATGGCGTGAGATTGTCGGGACCAGGCGGGGGCCAGGACGCAGGAGGTCCCCTTCAGTGGGCCTCACCGATCTGGACTCACCGGGGCCCGTTCTCGTTTATTTGCGAGCTGGACGCCCGGCCCGAACTCGCCAGTTTGACCGTTCATTGCGTAATCCACTTCAGTGATTAATCACGACCGACAAGAGCTGCAAGGCCTAGGTTACGACGCTACGTGCTCTGCCTTCTTAAAAGCCGACGCCGCGCGCCGCCGGTGCCAATGATCCCTGGGGACCCCCTTCCTCTTCCTCGTCATTCGGCATCGATACCCCTTTACTTCGTAAAGAGGATTTTTTAGTTGATCAGTTATTTCCGCACACGGACCACAATAACTGTTAACGGTTTGATCATCGCATCACTGAGCTTTTTCTTTCAGTGTTGGTTAACTCTCGCCTCTAAATTAAGCTGCAATTTTTTTATTACACGCGGATCTCGACTGTGGTTATATTAACCTGGCTATGCCGATGATACGCTTTGGTATATCGTTGTTGATAAAATACAAGGAATAGCGATTATTATGGCACTTTGTAGTCTTGTTTCTTTCATAACTCGATGATCTTCCGACCGCTGAGATTTAATTAAACGTTTCATTTCACGAGGTCTGGGAGGTTGTGTATCAACCGTGAGTAGCGGCCAGCTTTACCCGTTTACTTTTATGCTACATCGGTGTACCATGCCCGGGCTGTATCTTGCCGTTTTATATAGTATATCATCTGGTGTATACGTATGTATATGTATGCACTATTCTACACTTGGCTAGTAAGAAGCTCGCTCGGAAACATTTTGCTTGTCGGCACGTACCGTCATGTTTGCTATTTTTATTTTCACCGCGATCCGGAGCTGGGGACCACGGATATATCCAGAGGTAAGTATGCGAAGACGTATGTTCAGATATGTACCTACGTGTATCCACTCGCCTCTAGACTCAAAATAAATAAATAAATGAATAAATAAATAAATAAATAAATGAGTGAATCGATACCTCGGACAGAGCTCAGCGCGGTAAATTTAAATATGATTGAAATGCAGTTGAGCTAAGGTCTCCGCGATTGACGCTGAGCCAGTAATTGACATCTACGTGTTATTTATATCTTCATTTTGACGGAACAGGTAATCCGCGAATGTTGATTACTGACTCTGTGTCAATCATTCGGACAATTACCTACCTTACAATGCAATTTGTTTCGACCTTTTTCAATTCAATAATCAAATCAACTGCGGTCACTGCTGTAATCACAATTGGAATTCCAGGTATTCTGGCACCAAGCAATTAAGACATGCCGCCCCCTTCTTTCAACATCGCATTAGAGAATTAGGTATGGAGAAATCGAATGACATTTTTTCCCGTTATATTTCCGACGTGATTGAATTCGGATTAAAACTACCAGCATTGGGAGTCATCAGTTACTTTCGTAATATGCATCATTGAAATAATTTGGAAATGTATTATCGGTTACTGGAATCACGTTTTAAATTACACTTCTCACAACGTTGCGTGTGCAAATTCAACCCACTACGGTGGATAGGGTGAAACTGATTGGAATGTAGCATGTGGTTATTCTTGGGCTGATTTCACTAATAGTCCTTATTAATTAATTAATTGCGATCGCACGAAAGTGATTGACGGTAGCGAATCCATTTGCAAGGCTTGATGCTTGGTTGAGCGCAATACTGAACGGATATCGTGCGTGTGATTGTATAATATACGAATATGATAGAAATGTTACAATTCTACAAGTTCTAGGTAAACAACGATGTAACGTTAATGGACCGTGTAATTAAACTCAAGGCATCAATCATGCCACTGCATACGATAGAGATCGGGCACCTCGAGTGCAAGAGAAAAATAAAGAATAAAGAGAGAGAGAAAGAGACCCTTTAATCTTGAAACATTTCTGATAATACGAAATGAATCAGCGTGAGCCGTCGCGAGGCGGCATGCGGCACGGCGTTCGTATGCGCCATGCCACACCGCGCCTATAAGCAGCAACATATCCTGGGATCAGATGGGCGTGGGTCATTACTCACATCGCCAGCGGATGTCAGCCGAGCTGCTGTTGTTATTAATTAAACGCCTGAGTGATAGGCATCACCTGACACACCAATTCCACACACATCTTTGCTTCCTATTAGATATCATTTGTCTTTGCTACTGGGCATTTCTCTCCGGTTTTATTGCGTTTCGTTTAAGGGAGATTTATTGGCGTTTAAGTGTTCCGTTCAATCCAACCTCTCGCCCCCTATTCCCCCCACACACACTTCACAATTGACCTCTTCTCACCAACCGACAAATCTGCTACTGAACAATTCACGAGCCTTTGTAATGGAAGCAAATGTCTTTACCACCTACTATGGGACTATCAATACCGAATTGCCTGCAAACACCATTTGCTGTTTCCACATGACCCGCGGTGGTACGATTTTGTAAATGACTGTTTGCACCGTCAATGAAAGAATAGTTCGTTGTTTTTTTGAGAGAAACTTCACCTGCCTCACTTCGAAAGATTCGTGAATCTTGTGAATTTCAAAAATGCGATGTTTCTGTCATGTCGGTTGTAGCAAAGAACGTATGAATTAATCAAGAAGTCGTTCGTGCGGATAGTTGAATCTTACGTGCTTCCATCGCTTTATTAATGCGACCTGCTCACGGCTCTGCATGTGTAATATATTTCGTAATAAATTCATCTTCCAACGTACGTTGAAGCAGTTCGCAGTTTATTTAATTAATTCACCTAATAGCCGTTCTAAGGACGAGTTAGCCATGTAATTCAACGCGAACCTTCGTCCTCTATTGTGAGACTATAAATATGCACACCGCCAGCTCTGGACATTTATACATAATTCGGTGCATTAATTATACCCTGCATCTACGATACTATACGATCATCAGAATTGACACCAATGAATATCCACCGAATTATATAAAACGCAAGATGAACACGTTTGATTGCAATGCCCTCGACTTTCTAGCCGCTAGAGTAAATCTAATTCGGTGTGGTATATTCAATTTCATTGCTACGTTCACAAAACTGGAGTATTGCAGTATCCTGTAGAAAAAGTAGCTGCCATATGTATGGCTATAATAAATATGACGGTAATATTTTTCTTGAAACCAACTTGAAAGTGAGTCGCTTGAGGAGAAATTCGCAAACCTTCGAAAATTTGTCAGCTTTAGTGAAGCCACACCTCGAGCTCTGAACCGAAATAAAAATGTTTCATATAAAGGCTGACAGGCCTTTGGTTATTTTCAAAGCGACATCAGTTATTCATGTGGCTGAAGGAGGAAAAAAATATTATTTACTTTGCGGGTCTTTTATACCTACTACTGCCGTATGTACAGATTTGTACGGCAAGTAGGCACATAACTCTGTGATCCTGACGGAGAACTTCGAAGCGTGGTGACGCTCAAGGATGCACATCGTTATACCTCGGTGGGGACTTGACACCATACCATGCATCCATTCGTATACGTTCATTCGCTTGCGAATTGCGTACGACCGGCTGTCCAGCAACAGCAGGCGACTATTTGCACTCCTGGAGGCTCGTAACTTGCTCCCTTCCCTTATTGCTTCGCGACACTACTTGCTTTATGGCGCTATGAGGCGCTCGGTGTATTTACTTACGCTAAGTCGTACTTACTAGTATTTGCTCGCATCTCTACGCTCGTAATTATAACGTGCTCTCTTACCACTAGGAGCGATTTCAACGCTTCATAGTGACGCACCGTCGGACTCAAGTATGGTCTTTTGTTTTCCAGTTTACTACCTAGCATTACACCAAGGTACAGTTACGCAGTGGGTACATACATCCGATGGTACAGTCGCTTAGAATCTCGCAAATTCCTTCAGCAAATACCGTGGATGTTTCGCTGGGAAACCCTTTGCAAATAATCCTATTAATTTGTGTAGATCGTGCAGCCCGGCACGCGATCCAATCTCGAATTGAGTGAATCGGGTATACGGGAGTGTAACGTGTGAACTGTTGTCACAGGAAGGGACTGAAATTTGGAGATCCATCGTTACTTCATCTCAAAGCTTAGTTGAGATTTTCACAAACGACTGCAGTTCATACCGTCGCTGCTACTATAGCATAACAGTTAGCCTCGTTCTAAGACACGGAATCTAATTTATTTCTCCCCATAAAGCATTTAAGTCCAGAAAAAACGGAGCGCAAGCGGATAGCGCGACTGTTGATACTTACGCCTTTATATTAACAGCTCGGTCGTTAGCATTTCGTGACATACAGCCAAGTCACTATACTTGTGTAATAAGTATGAAAGTGATTGTAATCCTGGCGTTAACATGTTCTAACCATATGACAATTTATGGTGATTTTGCTATCCTTGTGAAATGGAGTTTGAAACGAGATCAAGAAAAAATGGCAATGAAATGTTGGATGTGCAAATCTTATACACCGGAGCTAGCAATGCTGCATGTGTGGCTACTGGTGGCTGAAGTTCGACCAGCTCTGATGTGCGTTAGGGTGGCTTGGACATTAACGTCACACCTACCGTGTGCCAATATGTCCGTTTGTAAGATGAATGTGCTTCATTACGAGCTCAGTGGACACACGTTTCTGCAACCACCATTCGTCTGCCCCCCTTCTAGTCCACCCCCGCGTCGTTACGCATACTTGAACCAATTTGAGTGCATCCCGCAAGCGCTGTGTGTACCATGGCGTTCGTATAACACCGACTGGATACCGGGTACGGTAGACATGGTGAGCACTGGATTCTGCGTACCTAACCCCGACGCGTGTTCATCTTCATTTGTAGTCACGACCCGCGGGAATGCGGGACTACGTGATGCATTGATATTAAGATGTATGCTTTACTGGGGGGGTTGGGGGTCCTCCGATGGGAGGATATTCAATTTCGGTCGCTCTGCTGGATTGAGTTGTTATGTACGACTCGAAGGATCCTTGGAATTTGTATGCCTGTATAGCAGCTAGGATTTGGTCGGCTTAATTTTATCAAGAGTTTATAGGAGATTTGTTCGTTTGAGAGACGAACCCACCACTCTTCTTCCACTTTTGGATTAGGTCCTTTTTGCATAACTCAAACCACTATTCGATTAACTTTACGCGGCTTAGAGTAAGGAATTCGACCAATCTGTCACATCAGTGGACCTAAACGTTGCCAGTCTAAGCACAAAAACTCGCATACGTGGGATACTCGCTGCCGTTTAATGTCTGCTGCTTATTTCGACGTTAACCTCCCTGGAACGAGAAATATCCACATTCACAAATTAAACCATGGTGCTATATCGAATAACGCAAGAAACATACCATAAACGATACATGTTTTCATTTCAAGCATTATCTCTACTATTCTTATTGAGTACATCTATTTTATTCGTTGTCATACTTCAAGTCATAGCTGGTCAATAATCGAATAAAATACAAAATATTGCGAACTATTCAGCTCAACATGATAGTTTGTTGATTCTTCTCGAACGATTCATAGTGTTCAATGTATCAGCTATAATATTTCTAAGCAACTATTTTGCGCGACAACCGGCAAATTCGGAATGATTTGATTCATGCTGAATACCATCGTTTTCTATGCTTCTGATACCGTTTGGCAATGTTTTTGTTGATGTACTGTTCATCGTGCAGCTCCAATGATAAGTCTGAAGGGTATTTTGTCTTTCACCATGTAGGCAACCCTTCGGCTTGTCAGACTTTAACATATCGTCGAAAATACTGACGAGCTAGTCGCCCCAGTAATTATGACCTGGTATGAGCTTCACGGAATTGTGACTTTATGCACAAGATGTATTAGCGACGGTCACTGATTGGCAAGAACTCAAAAGCTAGTCTTTGGAACGAAACACGACTGTTAAAAGAGTCAAAAGCCGTTGAACTCTGTAGTTTCCATTTACTTTGCGAAAAAGTAAGAAGCTCTCATAGTCTTTGATAATGTCACATAACTATTCTAAGCCGCGATCTTTGTCCATCCTGCAACACCTCGTTCAACTTTCTGGTCTCGAACTCTTATTCATCCGTGAAGCTTCGTTTTTGAAAAAAAAAGTGCTTCAAGTTTGGTTTAATTTTCTTTCGTAACCATGGTTAGTGTATCTGAATTATAATCAGTCTTCTTTGTTCCGGGCTATCATTCATCCAAGAATCTGTACACGCGGGTAGCAGGAACATGTTATGGGTTGTTATAGAAGCTAGGGCGTATATGGGAAGAGATATTTATCTAACGAGCGCCTTGCAGAGAGATGGTGTGCTGAATACCGGTAATCTGAATGAAGTACACCAGAGTCTCGGATGTGTATTTAATCTTGGTGTTTCTTACTGTTAGCACCCAATGCAGTTAGTTAGGAATTGACTGACTTGAAAGAAGAAGAAGGTACGGGGTACGAGGTACGAAGAACGGGGAACGAGAAACGAGAAACTCCGAGAGGATCGTAAATGAAATCGTAGGCTGCTGATTGTCTGGAGCACGGGAATGTTGGCAAAAAGGGAACATTCTTTTGCAGCAAAGTTGCCAGCGCTCTTCTGAAGTGCCTCGGCAGTATGTCCTGCAGGCAAGCCCGCTGTCTTCCGAACGTTCAAAAGGCTGCTGCCTGCGGGTAATAATTTCGAGCACAGAATTGTGATATTCAACCGATACTCTACGTAACTGTCCATCGATTTGGATTAGCAATCAATAATTAATTAAATAATTAATTAACCAAGTATTTGCCCACCGTCATAAAACTACGGTGATATCGAATTCCGGTTCGCCGATGAACTCTTTGAACGGAAAGCGATTTATACCAACGATATGTCGAGTCAGCCGACAACGAGTATGCCGAGAATATCGGAAAGCCAGAAATTATTTGGGATTCTCTATTTCTGGAAGCGAGTTTGGTAGTACGTTACATTCAAAAGGTAAAGTCAAGAAACAAGTTTTTCACGCAAAACGTGCTTCGATCGATTGGAAAAACTCCTTTTATAACCGGCCAGTACCAGGCAACACAGAACAACGCATTATTCAACAGGTATGAAGATTTACAGCCTTTGTCGCAAAACCTTTTGCTTGATCAAAAATCTGCACATTGAAAATTTTCAGCTGTTTTGGAAGTATGGTATCTGCATATTTATTCTCATAGGAGCAAAGTAGTAGCAAAATCATCGATCACGAGATTTAAATGAAATATAATTTCTTACAAAAATGTATTATCATCTGCCTTGGAGCTACCACCATTCACCGAGACTTCGGCAAGCTCCTTCATAACTGGGATCGAAAAAACTGGGTCCCTCGCCTCGAAGCCTGTTTGATCCTCTGTCTTCGTCTGACCACGATCTTACGTCCTTCTTTTATACTTGTCTCCCGACTGTCTTCTCTCGACTGCCGATCATATCGCCACTTGACGTATAGCCAAAGACATACCAATTCCAAAAAGGTGGTTCCGCAAATTAATGCTGGTTACTGCCATCTTTGATCCTTTTTGTTGACTGAAGCTATCTTCTGATTGGTTTCGATCTACCGTTACAAATTTTCTTCTCTAGCCGCATGGATATGGATGACACTTGAGACTGCCAATCTACAAACCGATGAATGTACTTGGATATTGTTGAAAGGAGTACTCAGCACCTTATGAGCAAAACATGGCGCAACTTAGCTGACGTTTAACATCGACAGAAAAGTAGCTACACTGTCAATCAAGAGAAGAGCACTTGTAATGTAGAATCATATTACCGAAACCTTGGTACGTCAGGAGATTGATAAAAGCATTTCTAGTTCATTACCATCCAGTGTGCTGAGTTAACTGTATTGGAAATCCATACCGCGTCACAATATTCTGAGAATACAAAACGAAAAACGTGTCTGCATATTTCGTAGTTGAAAGATATATCTTGATGCTTCCTTGTTCAGTAGGATAGAAGAGTCGTTAAAAGGTGACAAGAACTACGAGCTCCGTTGAAATCCTGAACCCAGTGGGTGTGGGTTTTCTTTCCGAGGACGTACAAATCTAATATACCCATGAAGAATTGGCGGGAATGGTATAGGGAATGTCCAGTGTTTTCCTCTGCTGCAGGTGCGGAGATTAGACGAATTTCGATTTTCTACCTCACATGAGAGTTGACTCGTGTGCAACAAGCCGCGAAACGAGGTCCCAAGCTCCTAAATATGAGATACAAATAACCTCATTGCGAGGGTGGCGCGGTCGAGGGTAGATGAGAAAAGAATAGAAATAAAAAGAAGAATAAGAAAAAAAGCGGAAAAAGAAAGACGAAGAAAAACAGCTAGGAGAAAATTGGCTAGGGACAAGAAGCTGGGCGTCTGAATGCTGCGGTGACGGGCATGTATCTAACCCCAGTAGGGTTTTTCGGTGGCTTCATCGATTCAATTAAACCGAGGGGCATCCGCCATTGGACTGTGCCGAAAGACTCCATGAAAAAGAAATGGGATGACATTTTTTTGTTTCGACTCATTTTCTAGCCACTCTTCGTTGTCTTTTTTTTTTTTTTGCCTCTCTAGATTGACAACGGTCAATTTCCTGCGGAGTTTAACCTAGTTCTACACTACTATTATCCAGGAAATCGATTCCTTTCTTTCACTTCGTTCATCGAAATTAATTCGATTGCAATTACACCACGCGCATTCCTTTTATAATCTTCATAGTAATAATCAAAGCTGCGAGACTTTGGCGAAAACAAGAAACGCCGTGGAGAAAAATAAATAATGAATCGAACGTAGCTAATTTTACCTCGAGTCCTGAGTCTTCTGCAAAGGACACGCTATGGACTTGCAAAGTTCAGCGCGTGCGGGATGACTCCCGCAATAAATTAGAGGGTGTGGTGGATAATTCGGCGGGTTTCGTACGGAGTAGAGGGGGTTCGCGGAAAAGGGCCCAAAGATGTGGGCCCAAAATGGGGGGGATACGATTCCGAACGTGGACAGTGAGTTATGGGCGTTATTGTCCGCCTGCGAACAGCGGACCCGCCTCATTACATGCAGGACTTATTGACGCAGGACCGCCCGTCCCGGTGGCTTGGGTCCAGCCACACACTTAGCCATACTGCCGCCTCCACTTTACCTTAACCTCCGAATAGTCCCCTTTCCTCTTTGGTGTTCCATCCCCCTGTCCCGCGACTTGTTTCCCTTCTCGGCACACGTTCCCTTAAAGGCTTAAAGGCTTAAAGGCCATTGTAATCCGAGCAATTACATACCAAGGGTTCTTGTCTTCTGGGACCTTCGCGCGACTCTGGGACGGCGTTCGCCAGTAATTTATCGCACTGATAAATCCGAGGCCTCAATGGAGGCGCGCGATCTTTCCTCTTACCTCTCTGACCGCATCGTGACCGCATCGTGACCGATCCGCAAGAGGCTTCCTTGTTTACATCTCGGTTTACTTCACTTGGGAACGATGCCCAGCATCGAGATCAAAGTCATCCCGTCGATCGTAGATCAAGCAGAAGCATCAATTCCTACTTTTATTTTAAAAAAATCCCGTTCCTTCCATCGCACTTAACCAACGTGAGCTGGCTCTCGTATATGGCACATCCTGTATCCGATACGATGACCACCATAGGTACTGCAGTGAATATTATTACGCACTCACACTCAGCACGGTGCTATTGTGTGGAAAGGCGAGGCCTCGCCGTGACAATCGCGTAATATCTTCGGACGAAGCGGTGAATGACTTGAATTAAATTTATAAATTTCGAGTGGGTGGAACAGGTTGGCTTGGCTCGAAGGATAATTCCGTTGAGGTGCAGTTTTCGATACGATACCTACCGAGTCCTTCGGTGTTCACAATTTTTATTATTTTATTCTTCGTTGACGACTGGTGACTGCAGGCGACTGGGTACTCGGGTACCACCATCTCTGGTGCAGCCATTCCAACGCAGCTCATCTCATCGAATAAAAGAGATCAATAAAATGATCCTTCACCGAGGACACTGCGTGTCATAAATGCAAATCCAACCACGGAATGCCTTCGACTTTTTGCGAGGCGGTAAGTTTATGGGTTACTTGAACCAACGAACAAGCAAACAGTAGAAGGGAGCACCATGCTGACCCCGGCCCGGCCCTGGGTGATGCCGGGTGTGGTTACCTACGTACTTAGCAACATAGGCCACCCTTCGCGAGAGAAGGCTACCTGCCTTATCACTATCTCTTCCAGGAAGCTGATGACTGACGACGTTGTAGCTCGTGTAAGCTCAAAGAACTGCCACGTTTCGTGAAGCTGTACAAAGAAGTTGGATTATCTCTTCGACGAGAGGGCGCAGCGGTCGATAAGTCTCGAATTTGACCTACCGCATGACTTATGGACGCGTTTTTATCCAAACGCAAAGAAACGCGGTCTAGAGTTGACAAAGGGGTTTGGGTATCTGGATGCGGAAATCGAGTTGGTTCTATACAACAACCCGGTGAGGAGCTTTCCTTATCTGTATAATACGCGGAAAACTGAGTGCTACTAAATAGGAGTCTATAATTCATTACGTCGTTAAGTTTTTGATTTCTGACTCTGCACCTTCTCACAAGAAGTCTTCGAGTGGTTTTAAACAAAGCTTCGAGGTACGTATAATTTGTCATAAATGTACTGCACGGTGGTTCATGCTCACCAGCCCCGTCTTCCCAGAGCCGTTCAATAAATCAGTTTCATTATGGAAAAGCATAACTGCAGTTTCGTAATCATAGCTCCTGTGAGATGCCTACAGTTTTGCTACTTTACGTATGTCGTAAATTTCTGGTACCGGTAAGAAATCGCGTCTAGTCTGTCAAAGTACGAATACACTCTGCACAACATGCTCTTTTACAGTATGATGATGTAGCACTGGTACCATATTTTTTTTTGCACTGTCGTTGTCATTAGTCTTCATCAAATTACGATAATTATTCTTCACTTATTGACCATCTTATACACCGTGCGTCGGAATTCTTCCAAAGGATGTTCTCATCTTCGGAGATACGACGATGCTATATGGAGATCATTAGAAATTATTGGACCATCAAAAAATTAGGTTCTCGCTTTGGTACATTAGATACATACTAAGCGAATCACATTTCTTTCAATTTCGGCTCGTCACAATATAAAGCTATCGTCACGGTGAAATTCTTTGCTAGACTGTGGTTGAAAGGAATGCTCGTTAGCTCCTTCGTCTACACGTATATGCTTGACATAAATTTCAAATACGACTCACCATAAAGAAATGCTTAGATTGCATTGTATATCTATCCCAAGGGAGGATCTTCATTGCCGGGGTCAGATTTAATATTTTCTCCCATATACAAATTTATGCTAGCTACATTTTCATCGAAGACTCAAGGTAGAACCGACTCGTCAATATGGACTTTGTATAGTTCGAAGATTGTATATAGAGTGACATCAAATACGATATCATGATGCAAGATCGGAGTCTAGGATTCAGTCACAGACTCGACACACGGAAAACGGTACAGTTCACTGAGAGAGATTGATGGCACATGGAGGAAGGTGATAGCTCCGAGTGGGGAACTGCAAATTGACCATTTACTCCCAGTGGAGATTGTTGGGGTGGAAAACTCAGCACCTGACCGAACTCGGTCCGGTAATGTCTCGTTGGAGACGCCCACGCAATCGGATCAATTCTCGTATAAAACGTGCGAAGTGTCCGACACCTTCAACCGTTGCTAGAACTTTTGTAAAACCAAAACATTCCGCGAAAAGGTCGGAACCTCTTAGAGCACTACAAGTAGGAAAGTTTGAAATGTTTACCGGTTCAAAGTTTTTTTTTGCTATCCTCAAAAGTTACCCAGAAATACCTAACTGAAGTTTGAAGTTACAAATAATTTATACATTTCATACATACACGTAATCAATCTTTCAACTGAAGGTAAACCAATCGGTGTATTGATTTCAAAGTCAAAGAATTGGAAATAAATTTCAGAAAATAAAAATTTCAAAAGTTTCTCCCAAACCAAGTCGACCATCCGATAAGAAGTTAGTATTTTTATGTGTTGAAATTGTCTCACTTCTGATTTGGAAGTCTGACAAACGAGTATCATATTCAAATTGTGAAAGAACAATAGAAAGGTTGTCGAAATTTTGTTATTCTGTGACATCGACATCCGAACACGAGAACATTAGTGCGTCAAATACCAGATGGGCTAGAACAAAGAAATGACCCCAAATTTTTCGTGATTTTATTCAGGTAACTGTAATTTATCAGCCTTCCTTGACATAACAGTAAAATAAAAAGAAGTCGACGTCAAAGTGCTCCTGTAAAGATTATAACTCGAAATCGATTCACCTCTGTTCCACATTCTTGCGGTTCGACTCCATTCTGCATAACTACCTTCAATTTAGTGATTAAGGTGTCCAGCTTGGCCTCTCGTAGATCTGATCATACTTTCAAATCCCAACAAAAAGTCAATCCTGCGGTTAAGCTAGTCCATGGATAAATCGTATCTGGAGTATCCAGCCTACCGAGCTACCAGTATGTAACTATAATTATTATACAAATATTGAAGTGATTGTGCTAGGCAAGTGGTATAATACATTCAAGAACATTCCCTCTATATCTTATGACATAGCCTTAAACGCAAGTACATTTCTACTTATCAAACAAATTATTTCCTCTTCAATTAGATTCAATGAAGGAAGCCCGAAAAGACCTGTAGCACGTTGCCATTGGCAAAATAAAATATACTTAGTCCAAAATCAATGTCTTTCATTGCCAAAGTTTATCCACCGTCATTATAATCATCTCATTCCAAAGCCCAAATTCCATCATCGATCTGGTTCGACTTCTTTAGCTTTTGAACAATCTCTGGTAAAGAAATAAATAGATTTTTTACCATGTTCAATGTTTCAAAACGCGTCTCATTGGTCCCTCTAGAACGCCATATCACAGATTTCACAGCGTAAGTTATCTCGCGTGGATTGACTTTCCTGAACTGCACGTGAGTTTCGAACTGCATGTAGGCAACCCGACATTCGGATATGCATTGCGGCACATCAGTAGTAAATACAGATTCCATTTCTTCCGAAAAGATCCAGCAAAAGTGAATGATCAAATAATATAATCAATCTACAATAACTCCATTCTGGTACGAGGTATATTCATGTGGTAAAATTAGGAATGAGCGCCTGAACTGACCGTCGTGTATGACTGACGACCCGCGGATGCTGCGGCCCGGGTAAGGATAAAGATAAGGATGAGACACTGAGAGGTGAGAATCTTGCGTTCCGTGGGAGTATTCAGAGGGCTCTGCCCTCTCGCAAGCAAAACCCATGTCCGGTCCCAACTATGGCTCAGCTGGACAAAGCCCCATAAGTCAGGACGGGCCCACTCGCATTTTTAAATATTTAGCACATTCGTCTCGGATACTTATGCCTTGCTGGTAGGGGGGGATAAGGGTGCTGTGCGTGGTGGTGCCCCGCTGTTTATGCGCTTTTGACTAACTGGCGCTACATTTTCCACACAAAGAACGAACGCCGCTACGTGAGACTGCTAATTTGCACAAATGGAAGAAGGGAATTTATCGTCGAAAGAACAGGCCTTAGCCATGCATGGTTCGTAACGTCAGAGTGACAAAGTAACAAAAAGTGCAAAATACAGGCAACCGTTACGATTTCTCTTCTCTTGAAATAAAACTGTATAATCCTTGGGATTTTCATTTTGCTCAAAATTAAACGGCAATCACGTTATTCGGTTAGTATTTCACGCCGGAATGGAGCTATAATTTACTTATTTCAGTATCTATTGTACTGCTCGTAATTATACTTGTCTGTAAATTTGTTTTGTAATCAATTTCGTCGTCGTTATCTTTGGAATCAACGGGAGAGAAATTTCCGGAGTAATGGAGATCCAACATTGCCAATCTCGATTGCATATATATGAATTCAAGTACAAGTTTATTTCTGAAAGATCAGAACAATTCTCTTCACATATCTACTGAAAAATAGGTAGGATCGCACCGATGGCCTTCGAACGATTTTTAATGGTTCTTCATTGCCAGCTGATTTTCAACCTCCTAAAAAACAATTTGGTCTTGCGATTTTACGATTATATTGTAAGTACAGAATTTTCCTCTCGCTTCCCTATGTAAATGATTGTATGCAAAAATACGTGCCCAACTCATGTAATTTATCGTAAATTTTTATCGCGGTCAGTCTGAAACGTCGGCGGTGAAATTCACTAGCCACGGTGCTTGAAGATCCAATACCACGGGCAAAAGTATTTGTTTAAAAAGGCTCTAAATCAGTAATAACTGGGCCCGAACCAATAATGTACAGCCTTCTAGTGGGCGAAAAAAAAGAAAAAGAACAAAAAGATGGAGAAGATGGAGGAGAAGATGAAGAAGAAGAAGAAGAAGATGAAGAAGAAGAAGAAGGAGAAGGAGAAGAGGGCTGGCGGCGGGAAGGCAACTAACATTCTTGATTTTATGGGCCGCTAGTTCTATTGTGTTGCGTTCTTTGGTCTTATTTTATCGGACTCTGGTTGCTGGCCTTATAACCAGTTGCGGCCACCGGTCAAGTCTAACTTCGAGCCGAAACTCAGGCCTAAGCTCAAAGCCAAAGCCAAAGTCCAAACCCACGGGCAACCTTTGATCAACGCTGCTTTCGCGGTCCGGTACGTGTGGATTTATTTAATTGCTAAGTTTTGTTAGCCGTTTCTACACTTGTGAGTGGACGACTGTGTCAGCAACGAACAGCACGCTGACCAGTAGCAAAATCATCAACTACAAATTTGTGTCTTCCTGTGAACTTGCTCGATGCTTCCATACAATCCCCAGACATGAACCTTCGATTTTTCTTTCCAACTTTTTTTTGCATTGTATGGTCATTTTTTTCACTCACAACCACAATAAAATCAATTTTAGATTCACGTGAAATCCTATATTAAGTCAATTGATAATTCTCCGCTGGACGTATCGATTTTCAATATCATTGATTACCCGCTTACGGGGGCAGTTGATAATACATCGGCCTTGTAGTAGTTTTCTAATATCTACAACGTTGACCCGATTTAGCGTAGGTACTACCAGGCCGATCAACAACTCAGCTATATTGTGGTTAACCGTACACAATATCTGCCCACAAATATCGACGTGTAGGTTGGCAAAGTTGTGTATTTCTTCCCCACAGTCGGGGTCTTTTATTAATAAACTTGATATTGCAACTATTACCAGGGACTTTCTTATAGTCAACTATATGTCAGCACCATGATACTCTACTCTAATGAAGTTCGAGTATCGGTGGCCAAATTTAATGGAATCAATTTCGAAGCAACAAATCATCTTCATAGTTAAGTTTAACTCACGCATTCCTGTATAGCAGATCGTAGTTGATGAATTAGAAGTTGCAATCAAGTTGAGGTACTACCCGACGTCGTGGCGTCAGGTTTATGTGTTTTGTCCGTAAAGCCGGATCCGATTATCATCTTAACAAGATAAGACAGCCACGATGCGTTTGACCTCGCCGGCCCTGTCTGTTCGTATGCAACGTCACGATCGCAACGTACATGCGAATAGAAAAAAAATATCTTGACCTTATCTTCCACAGGTACGACACTGTTTGGTTTGCTACCAGCTACCATATATTGATTCATTACGATAGTCGGATCTTTTGCAGCAATAAAGATATTCATAAGACATTAATTCGTTTCTCTCTACCAACCATCGTTATCTTTCACCTTCTAGCGGTGAATTCTCTACGGTGATATTCATCCAAATCGATAAATGATCATCGTGTTGATAGTAAATTTTACTCAAATTGCAGATAATGACTACTGTCGATAAACAAACTAGATACTACTCACCTAGAAGTTTGATTTGAATTTATATTCTTCATCATCCAAAATACTGGGTACGAAATTCTATGACATTAATCATTGTTCGTATATATACTGCAGACACTCGGTATTTTGCTTAACACGCTACCCCCACCAATAAGAACGAGGTAGATTTATAAATCGGTAGATATACATACGATTAAATAAATTTATAGAAAGAAGTTGAGTAACTACAAGTCAAAATATCGTATAGTAGGCGGTAACCCGGCCTACTTGATATTAATAGGCAGGTACTGAGTCTTCGGTATAATTAGGACTGAGAGATACTAACTAAGAGAAAGAGAAGATAGTTAATACGGTTAGGCTGGTTAAGGCAAAGACTATTAATAGAAGATCGGTAGAGAAAGAGAAGAGGAAGAAGGCTCGTATTTATCACCGATCGCTTCTATCATCGTTAAATGACCGCCCTTCGCAACGGTCGTAATTAACTACCGGGTATCAGAGTCTCGGTTATATTACAGTTCAGTTCATATAGTAGCTCACATCGTCACCAACTTTGTGATAGAAACGAATTACCCAGTGCTGCCGTAGATCGCAAGTACTTTCGCGATTACCTTCTATACATCGGAACAACAAAAAAAGAAACTGCAATATATTTCCGAAGACAATTAATCGGTGTGTTAATAGCTGACGCATTTAAATAAAACGAGAATCAGTTTATGAGCACTTATATTGCTCTTTATAATCAGCAATTTCGCGATCTCAATTAAAATTTAATCTCGCAGGGACCGGATCGCCGATTTGTTTGACTGAACGTTTTTTGCGTTTAATAAATTCTGTTTCTGGATTTACGAGCAGGATAATGCGTTCCGTGAAAATTTTTGTCGAAATTAGCGGAATTAAATTTGGCGGCTGACTCAAACTTTATGATTAGATGTCAAAGACTAAGGTTGAAGATCGGAATCCCTATATATAATCAGTTAGTCTTTTATATATACGGCTATAGCATAATCAACGAGCCAGACGGTATAATTGCTTTGGATGTCTGAATTGTTTGGTAGATTAACGAAAGAATCTTTGTTCAAAAAGCGTAACGTACTATACCTACTTGCCGATGTAATATGAGCCTAACGTCTCTCCACACCTGGAAACATTTCGTTCATTCTTAACAGTACCCAGCAGCAATCCCTACGGACTCTGCAAGCCTCCCTTTTACAAAGGCGTCGCGACATCTATCGATCGACGACCCTTGGTAATCCAATGAATGCCCCGTGGGTCGGACGGTTGGAATTCAATCAACGATGTTTGTTTCAAGAAGCGTCGCGACGACTAGCGTCTTATTGGGAGATAATACGACGCCACGGGGCTATTTCTATCTCTCTCTTTCTCTCTTTGTATCCCCTCTTTTTTTTTTTTTTTTCTCTTTACTTCCTTTCTTCATCTCTCTTGCAGCCAGTGTCCTCCGTTTCCCCGCAACTTGGAAATTGTCCTGTCTCAGGCAAAAATTGGCTGCCAGCGTAGCCAGCCAACCACCTTCGTTCCCAGGTCTCTTCTTTTTTCCCTTCTTCCCTCGCTGAAGGGGGGAAATTGGATCCTCTGGACCCGCGCGCCCTTATATCGCGCTGTCGTTTCCCGTCGCACCTATTCCTTACGTGCCTTTATCTGGAGGAGGGTGAAACCGATTGCATAACGATTGCTTCGACGCGTGTCCGATGCAATTTCATTGCCTTTTCCCCGACACTTTTTCATTATCCCTATACCCGGCAGACGAAGGGGTTCAAGGAGCACACATATTGCAATTGCCGAGATGGCCCCTCCTCGTTGAAATCGTTGGAAATGGTCAGAATTGGACAATCACGTATAGCACATCTCAGATTCTTGGCAAATTCGTATTTTGTAAGCTCAGAGGATTATGGTGAATACAGATTTTGAATAAAAGTATGAGAGTTTCGAGAGAAAATCGAATAAGCTTTTTCGGGGTGTGCAGTATATGAAATAGGATGAAACTTGTGATGGTTCTGTGGGGAACCGTATAGGTATAAGGTACTAGGTATAAATCAAAATTTTTCTTCGGGCTTTGGAGCGTCGATCCTTGTCTAAAGCCGGCCATCTGACGCTAAGCGAATTTCAGAACTGAATTTTGAATTTTCAAGTGAAACCCGGAGGGAACGAAAAGCTGCGCCCGTGCCTCAGCAAAAGATAAATGTTGATTAATTTAATGAAATTACTGAGCAAATCGCAGCAGTTCGCGGTCGAGTTTTCCACCAGAGAGAACTTTTGTACTCGAAGACCCTCGAGGGTTTTCACAGGATTTATAATAACACAAGATAATTTATTCCTGGGTTCACCGTTCTAGGAGCTAGTTATACGTGTGCATATATCCACCATACTATGGTTCTCTCAACGATTGAACCTTTTTGCGAGCTTCGGAAGGCTTTACATTTTTCCAACCGCTTTTCAGACTCAATCAGAAGCTTTCCCAAGAAAGAAAATAAATAATAAAAACTGTTTTGAAATGTCTGGAAAATGGATTACTGTTCTTTGTAGAACTGCGTACTCATCGTAATTCAGGAGAATAAGGCACGTATACAACGGTATACAAAAAATACCTTTCAAACCGCAATTTGGATCAAGCTTTCATGTGTATCAAATAAATGAAAATGAATAAATTGGCAAAATGTCTGCATGGTATTCTCGAAAAATTCCCAACACTGTGTTCAATGTATATATCGACACGACGAGCGACGCATGGCGTTGTACCTCTAAACCTTTTTCACCTATCTCTACCCTTCGGCACGGTTTGAAACCACCTAAGCGGTTCCAATATCGTGCCAGCATTTACATATGGTCCGATATTGGATTGTCTGCTATAAGTCACACGCTGCTTTTGTCGTTTTATGGCGATGATATTTTTGCGTTTCCAGTTTTTATTTTTAGTGAACTTCTATCTTTTTTTCTCATACCCACATACACCTATATTTTCAAAAATTTTAACCTACCCTGCCGTGAATAGAGTCCATTCAACAGTAAATCTCCTATGATCTACTGTAACGGTGCGGTTATAAACAAAACGAGTCTTTCCACTGCTGCTCATTCACGATTATTACGGGCATTGACGCATTGAAGCGGTTCAATAATTTGTACCCATTCGCACTGTTTTGTTAAAGCGTCAATTCTGAAGTGCTAAAGATCAAATGATATAGAATTGGTACCGATGGTAAACCGATCTCGGTATATATATACCAGTTTACGACATGCTATATTTATCTATCCCTCGAATGATTCGGTTACAGATTTTTCTTTTTCATTTTCATGCGATATATAATCTGCTTGTAATCTATACGTTTCTCAACGTGAAGTTAATTTTCAGTCGACTAGGTGGAAATTACGTCTTAACCATCAACAAAGGGCTGTAAGGCTCACTTATTTTTATTACAGCCAACGAAGCGTAAACGGTTATCAGGCCATTAGAGCTGTGAAAAATTTTCAACCCGAGTTGTTTTTGGTACCGGGGTGCCAGAAGCGCGAACATGGATTACGCAAATTGGCCTTTTGTCCTATCGCTCTTTTCTCGGCCTCTCCCAGTCGCTGACTGCGTCATCCTTTGGTCTTTTTCTTCTGTTACATCCTTCCCTTAGCTCGCCCTTTTCGCTTTGACTTTGCCACTTCCTTAGCATGAGACTCGGTGGTAGAATAATAATTATTATTGCCTCAGGAACTCGACGTGGTGTTTCATCCTCGGTGGACGAATGTCCTTATTTTACTTTAATTGCTTTATAAATAACGGTAGACCAACCCTTTTCTACCCCGAGTTGTTGTTCTTTGCGCATACGTCTCTTTGTTTCAATAATGAAACGCATCCTTTTGACAAGTTCACAAACCAGTCGACGCAGAAATATAAAATACTCGGCTGGTTTATTCCATGTATAAAAGAACAGAGCTCTAATTTCAATTTCCACTCGACAAACTGTCGAGAGGCTGAACAATGTACATTCTATCTAGATATATACAACAAGGTGAGTTATCTGCCGGGAAAATGTATCCGTAGAGTATAATTCAGGAGCATATGTTGTTACGCACTCAAATGGGCGAAGCTGTCGTAATACAGGTGGTTGCTAGCAGCCGCATTTAATTCACGTCCCCACGCATATATATGTATATATATATATGTATATATATATATATACGTTGGAATTCTACTAGAGTGCACGTGGAATACGGAAGAAGGGGAATCGAGAGAGGAAAGAAAAGTGGGAAAAGACGCCCTCGCGTTTTCCGAGCGATCGTGTTTTACGTTCAAGTGACGGAGTCGTTCATGGTCGAAGTGGCTGTGGCGTTACGAATGAATAATAAGGAACGGGCCGATAAGGACCTTGTGTAATTGAGTATAAAATTGAATTCAGGGATGGCGATATAAGTTGAGCGTGCGGCGATTCGGAAGCTGCTGCTGGCTGCTGCTGTCTCGACGGAAGGAGCCAACGCCAACGGCATTAAGACGAAAGGGCTTTGAGTGGCGGGCCGAAAGACGAGTAGGAGGCTGCCATTTAATTAAGATAACTTTCGCGGTTCTCGCGTTGTTGAACATGGCAATCGCGTCGCATCTGAGGAACTTTGAATACGCCTTGTCTCTCGATAAATTTAATTTCCTTTGCTCGCTTTAGAGTTGACAGAAAATTCTTTGAATTCAAAGAGCAGAATGAACGACCCTCCAAGGTTCGATTGTATCGTGCAGAAACGACGTTCTTTGCAATGATTCTAAAAACAGCACAAAAGCTTGAGAAGAATGGACGGTGAAACCCGTCCGAATACCTACCATCTTTTCCCTTGAATTAAATGTTATTTAGAATCGTCTTGAAAGATCAAGCGGACGACAAGTTTCAATGATCCGGTAAAATCAAATCTTTTATCAAGAAATACGACAAGCACACGACGGTCTTTGATACCTGTCTCCAGCTCTTCCGGGCCCCGATAAGCCCGGATCGAAGTTAAGCCTAGCCAAGCCAAGTCGAGCTAAGCTAAGCTTCAGCTAAGCTTCGTCCGCCTAACACCAGTCATTGGGTGGTGATTGCCCGTGGAGAATTGCCATCTCCGTTAACGAGGGCCGTTTAGTTGCGCTATTCCGCGGACGTCATCTCGCGTGCGACTCCGCGAGATTCTTGAAACATGTACAGGGTGTCCGTCAGACGCCGCAAGTCATCAATTTTACTATCCAGCAATCGAAACAGACATAGATTCGAACTTACTTATGTCATTTTTCAGTGACAATACTTCAGGTTTTCCATAGACAGAAGTTGAATGACGGTCTTGGCAGTCTCCTGAGCAATGTTGCTTCAATCATTCCGCAAGCTTCATGGGTGTGATTCCTTCTGAAACAGACTGTACTTGTAATTCCCCATGAGAAATTGAAATGACGAATAAAGGCATCGGTGACCGTTGGCCTAGGTAGGTACCTGTTGTGACTTCCACGCAGATGAAGGTGAACACCCGATGAACGAGGGAGTAACTTCCACCACGCCACACCCTGGCAGGTGATAATAGACATCGTCGTATCTCCTGTTTGTATCTATTCAATGATCGGTTTGTGTGAATTGCATGAATAATAAGTTTTATCACCGAGATGAGATAGGGTAGGTTTGGCATTACTGGCATAAGTTAACCGTTAAGCACAACGCAAATAGCATGGTAGGTACGTACAATGTACCTCAAGTACGTGTATAAGTTTCGGAAAAATAACATTCAACAAAAAGTAAAAAAGAAATGGGGGAAAAATGTTTCTACTGCAATTTTAACCTACGCAAAGCTATATAACCTGTGAGGAGTGGGTTCACTCAATGTTCGACCATGAGCAAGATGTGCTGCTTGTCCTGGGTATATGGAAATAACTTGTTGGCTGAAGGAATATGCCTGCCTTCAATCGCCGTTCACCTTTATTATACAACTTGCGGCGAATTTGGATCTGTTATACTTTTATAGTTTTATCCCCCGTCACCACCAGTCGACGAAGTGCTGCCCCTGCTTCCAGTCGAAATCTTTTTACGAGCCGGGCTATTATTTCTTTCTTTAATTCGTTCCATGTACCGTCCACGTGACTTTTAAATTACTACGCCACGCCCCGGGAGAACGAAATACCGCTACCTGTTTGCCGGCTCCTGTTCGCTACCCAAACTCTCGATTTTCTCGTACGATTGGCCCTGCAGGTGAAGATAAGCTCTGAGTCGCATACCTGGAGGGACTTGGAAAACCGCGAAAAATTGTCCGCGGCTCGGAGAAGATGACAGTAATTTTTATTAATCTTTCGACAACATGGGAAAAGAAAACGAGCTTTCCCGTTTCAAGAAACATTTCAGCGATAATCATCTTCTTCGAAGTGTAGCGCGAAATGGAACACGTCGTGATAGTGTGGCGGCATATTGTCTCAATGTTTCCCCGCACGTTTCTGGCCAGATTACTTTTAAACAACTCCCATTCCTGAACTAAATATAACCAAAACTTGCGCAATAACTGCGGGAATAAAATCTTACCGTCAATATTTTATGAAAGAAAATTTATTTTTCAAATTTCCAACAGATTTATGGTAATTTTATAGCCATACCAGTAAATATTAATCAAAATTCTTGTCAACGATCAGGCAAGTATTCGCACAAACACGTTATTAATCAATTAATCGATACCGTGAATCATCATTTCTCTTCACGATAAGTGCTCTGAATTTTCCTCAACATTCAAATGTACTAGTAACTGCTGACATGTTTCAGGTAAAAGTAATAATTCGTTTCCGTTTTGATCGATGTTCATACTCTTACGTTTCTTGTTCGTTGAGAATCCCACAAGAGCGCGAAATGAAACGTCAAATTTACTGTCCTATCCTTGGATGATATCCCAAGCGAAAACCAGACTGGCCCACTTCACCGAGAGGTCGGAATATATTATTCTCTTTTTCCAGATAGGCTATGCACGCCTATATATGCACGATAGGCATATGGGTACGAATACAAATTCTCGATACAAGGTTGGGGATATATCGATCAGACATGTATATAGATATACCCACATGGCGTATCGTTCGACTTGTTGGCCCGTTTCCTAAGTGAATTGCTCGGTGACTTAACGGTGACTAGAGATGTGGAAGAGCCCTGAATTTTCTATCAAGTCACCAACTCGTTTGTGCCAAAAAAGTAACAGTGAAAAGAAGCAAACGTCCGTCTCGTTTCTCTTGAAATAATAATAACAACGCAACATACGTAATTGCTCGAGTCACGAAGCAGGTGATAAAAACTTCCCAATGAGTCCCGTTTCGCTTATCTCCAAGTTACAAAGTTGCCGGTTTTTATGCGATTCGAAATCCCGAGGCAACATCTGCGGGAGAAAAATAAATCCACTCTTTTTGCTTTCGTCGGAAGTTTTATATTAGACCTTTACCTGCAGGGACGAGCCATGCTCAGACGAAGGTGTGATTTGTGCTCCCAGGGCCGCGTAGCAGACTGATTCATAAAAATTGCACACATACTGTTCGCACAACACGACCATTCGATTACTTCGTACGCTTGGTACATCCTTTCGTCATGATACCTACGCACGTCGTCCATCGTTACTGGAACAACGCCGTTGTCTCGTCTCGTTCCAGAATAGCTTTCCAGCAGTCGTATCTGTCCTCTCGTATGTAGAAGCTTTACGGTTCAACGGACCCGAGCTGGTGGCAGATATACGTAAGTAGTTACATACATGGACGTAAGTTCATTGAGAGTGATCAGACGACGATGTTGTAGAACAACGAGATCAGCAGTAGCCCCTCACGTGGATGTCTAGTCGTTCGGTATACATGTACAGTAATGATCCTGTTTTGTAATTACGTCAGTAATATACGAGTTGAGTTCTCGAAGAATCTTTTAAGGACCAAACGCAGCAGAAGCTCGCACTAAGAAGGGACGAAGGTCCAGGCGAAAAAAAGCCATGGCGTAAATTGAAAGAGGGTATGGCTGTCTTGTTGTGTTTAAAAAGGCAATTTGCGGGCCTGAGATACGGCCTATATATTATGAGAACAGCGCTGGGAGATAGCTCGGTTGATAGGGAGGCCTTTCGCCTTTTGCCTTCGTGGCTAAGAGAGGACGAGTGGACGAGAGAGGATCTCCCTTCCAGGCCGAGGCGCCTTGGTCGCCACTGCAAATGCATTTCTTGTGTAGCCCACTGCTCGTTTGCAGAGGGACGATTTACTCGTTGAGTCGTATTCAAATATCTCCCCCCCCCCCCTTCTTCCTCACCTGGTCCCCCCCTCCCCCCGTATTCGGACGTGTACGTGTACAATTCTTCGACTCTTACCCCGGCGTCGAACATCCGCGGACTCCACCCGCGATTATAAAGATCCCAACGATTATTATAATTGCAATATCTGCATTCACCTTGTATGTAAAAACGTATGTGCTCGGGTGTAGGTCCTGATCACCCGCTGAGCTTTCATCCGTTATTCTCTAAGAAGAATATTCGCACGCCCGGCATGAGGGTATGGGCATTGCAGGAGTTTCGGGTTAAAAGTTAAAGGTCATCCGCTTCAGAATCCACAGTTTCGGTAGGGATCGAACGTCGCAGTAAATTCGCGGTGAAAATTTTTATTTCAGTTTTGCCTTAAAATCCTTTGATTTACACGAGTTTCGAACGAACGAACGAGTTATTTATGATTCTTTGGGTAGAGGACCCGCCAGTCCTGCTTCAGCTACCTCAAATCTGCCTTCCACGCGCCAAAGATAAAGTCAACGATGACCAGAAGGACCACTAGCTCCAAGTTCGCGATGTGGTCCTCGTTCAATATCACAATGGCGTCATTCCGCCACGTGTGCATTTACCGTGCGATGAGATGGACATGTTTAGGGCGATTATTTATAGAGTGTAATAAATAGCTGTATAAACCTATAAGAATTCTGGTACGGAGGCTGTAGGGACCTTCACGGGCCCGCAATGTTCACCCCTAACATCTCGAATGCATCGGCATGCCGTCGAAATACTCTACACGACACGGCACCCCATATAACTTTATGGGCCCAACCCAGCCTCGAAGTATATATGTCTAGGTATCTCCTTCATCCTCGACATTCTATGACTCGTTTCTCGGCATACAAGCGTCTTGGGTAACAACATAAACTGTGGATACTTTTCCTTTTCTATATCTGCCTTCATTTCTGTCTGAATAATACTAGGCATAAAATCAAATCGTCATACAATACGAACTCGAGTTTATTATCTAGAATAATTGGAAATTGTTACAGTTGTGTTGTTACAGTATACGCACCAGGGACTCACCTTATCAGAAGTGTTTCGAATATCGACCACCCTTTGTTCTTTTAACGGCAAGATAACAACCACCGAGGGCTTATCTTACGATATTTTTCAACCTTCATCCGCGAGAGTTGCGCATTTTGCACCGATTTAACCGTGCAAGTATAAACCGCTGGGAGGGATCGTTAGGACGTGCTCAAGCAATCAAAAAATAACATCTTTCAGTGTGAAACGTTAAAGGGGCAAGCTCGCTTACCTATACCTATGCTTGGGCAACATTCTTCGTTGTTTTCCCGCGCCGCCAAGGACGGTGCTGCAGAGCTCCTTCTCACCCTGATACTATATTTCGATTTCGACTTAATGATGTTTGCCTTGGTATAGTTTAAAAGTGTAATAACCATAAAAGCAGGGATGGGCGTGTCGGGCTGGCCGCTTCTATAGAGGGGTTGGTATATGTTGCCTTGGCTATATAGTCACTATACTTTCGGCTTACTCTATCCCACCTTACCATAACTTACGCTGTTATATCAACTTACACATGTATAGCTGATGCCTTGTAAAGGTATCCTTTTCTGTAGTCAAAACTCACGCGTATAAGATTTATCGGCGGGTATCCGAATGTAACTTATCGTCATGAAGATCGACACAAGACTAGTCATAGATAGACGAACACTCACGCTTACAGTGAAAAATTTCTAATAGATTAGATCGGATGGGGTAGCACGATGCCAGGAAATACGGTGGATAGAAAATTGCATTATACATATAGGTATAACAGCGACGTTTAATGAGAATTTACACCTCGGTATCAACACTAATCTCCTACATTGTAGAAGGTTATCGTGAGAAATGGTCTTATACGAAAATAAAAGTTTTCTCTGTAAATTGTTACCCGTCGAAGCAATAGTGGAGCCGAACGGACTGGTCACTGTATTCAACTGAAATATATATAGTACAAGCGAAAGACTTTGGAAACGTGGAAGATCGGAATATGTACCGAATAAAAGTCTCGCGAGGATATCTTCGGACAAAACAGTCACCATCGTCGTGTTCACTGTAGCTGTTATTCCCAGCGAACTCACAGTAAATAACGCACTTTATGTGCGCGAATGTCCCTCGAACTGGTTAATTTGTCGATAAGATAAGACGATCGAAATCGCATCTCTCCCCGATTGCATACCTACCGGCACGTCGATACCCCAAGATTTCCCATAAACGATGTTCGTCGGGCACTGTTCTGGTTATAAGAGATACAAAGTATGGTTCTAATTAACGCGAAAACCATTACGTGCCCAACACTGTATCTTTTATTGCTTTGCATGTTGGAATCTTGAGCCTTCACAAAATCCTTGATCGTCCTGTTCCATCAACTTGGAGTCGGAGTGAAAATCTGTCTTACCTCGTTGAAAATCAGCTTTTTTACTCCGCTTAAAATTGCAATCTATGGCCATTGAATTTCGTTTCGAATATTCAAAATGAGTTTTTCTTCAAGCACGACCCTTTCATAGAAACTGGGTAATAGTTATTAAATTATAAAGTGAAGTGTGAAAGATCGGGAAGCTGCGATCGAGCAGGAGGGTGCAGATAAAACGAATCGTTCGTACTGTAGAGACGAGCATTCTACAAAAGCCGTAACGGAAATTGCGTCGTCCACCAGCCACCACCAACCTTTATAAGCTCAGAATGAAACTGACTATTCGCTTAACCGTTCAGCATAATGGCGCCCGCAGGCACTTCGGTAAGAAACGGGAGGAGATGACTTGACCCAAGGTGACGACATGCCTGGGCACCAGCAAATGCAACGATGCCTGATCCACGCCAACCAACAAACCAAAGTGCCTTTCTAGCTACGAAGATATACTTGATCCAGTTCTACGTATTCTGGAATACGTTAATGTACAATATGAGATTTCGATGAGCTATGAACTAGGAGTAGGCATAACGGATAAGTACAAGATGGAGGCAAATAATGGTAGACGTTATGATGTTGGACTCCATCGTGTGGGCTTTTACCATTGAGGGCTGAAGTCTCAGGGCTGACAACTGACGACTTGGACTTAGCAAAAACGAAAGTTCGTCGAACCCGTTAAGAGTTCTGCCACTTGGCTGTTTTAGTATTTGACTGTTCCCTTACGCGGTGCCTGAGTTCGACTCCCGTCGAGCGACAGAACGCCATAAGCAACCAATTTAAATGTAAATTGAAAACCACCGCGGCATACAAATTGTTCGACTCGGCATCAAAATATACTGCGAGCCAAGATCAAACACAGCAAGCAGAGGGTGGCACGGGCAGAACAGTCCCTGCTTCTTATCGGTCCCTTGTTCACGGACGATGAATGTGATTTGGCAACAGATAGACAGCAAGAAAACCAGGACTTCCGGGTTTCGCTTCGTATGGTTAAATTATTATTTATTACAAGATTGCTGAAGAATAATGACAAACACTGACAAGTCTCAAGCTGATTTCGCATTGCTATTTTGTACGTACTTTTTGGAAGATGATAAATGCAATACCCATCGACGGGCATTATCATAAAATTAAAAATAAAGTCAAAGCTTTCACTATTTCGTAACAGTGGGCTACTTATAAGATTTTTCCGTTGTCATCCCATCCATCGATCGAATAACTTGTAAAAGAGTCGACCGAATTCAAGGAGATTTAGTACGCAGATACCTTGAATAATTTGTACAGTAGGTATTGAGTTCAAGCCAAATCAGCCGAGGGGTTTGAAACAGGGGTGGAGGTAATGTTATTCCGAAGAAGTATTAGTATGTCGACATTGGTTCATGTGATCCGAATAAAATTTGTTTAGTTGGTACATTACGAGGTGCCTGGCCTTTTGGATAAATATTAGACAATTCGATAATCAAGCGTGGCAGAGTTAGCAGTTCGAAATTGCATTGCGGTGTAGCCCATATAACTTTCTAACCGAATTCAGTGAAATACCACCGTGAACCGCATATTTCATTACACAATTTTCGCCGGATAGTAAAGCATACGCCCATCCATTTTCTTATCAATTATTTTTTGATTATTTGAACGAATAGTAAAAACTGAAATCTTATACACATAATCGCACAATACACAATACTTCTCTGATCTTATATTTCTCAACAGCGGAAAGTCTGTTCCGTTGAGCGTATACCTACGTTGTTTCTAGTTTACGACGCTTCTATAATAAATAAGTAGTCAATAAAACTGAAGCCTTTCCTTGATTCCCAAAAGAATACGCCTGCAGTAAATTTGTAGTTATGTGCAAGGTTTGAGTTACTCCGACACCCATGTTTACTACAGCTAAATTCCCAAGACAAATCTTCAGAGTCAGATTGTGCTGATAAAGTACATCCACACAGGTACATCCGCACCTTCAATCTCAATGTATAAAAGGATTCAGAGAATTTGCATCGAGATAACCATGAATAGTTTTATTGCCGACTGGAAATATTGGGTATACTGTACCGTTGATAATCAAATGATACTCAATATCTTGAGCAGTTGAATAATGATCAACAAAAATCATGCCAAATCAAGCGATGCCGTAGGATCA
Source organism: Ametastegia equiseti (assembly GCA_963989295.1). NCBI lineage: Eukaryota > Metazoa > Arthropoda > Insecta > Hymenoptera > Tenthredinidae > Ametastegia > Ametastegia equiseti. The sequence continues at coordinate 11,473,183 of OZ022389.1, read as the reverse complement.
GAAGGTTCGGATTGCATGCCGGAGAACTTCGGCAGTAAATGCCAATCCAAAAAGGGTTGATTATGCTTGGGGCCATAATTTCTGATGACTAAAATGACGAGGGTGACCAGGTTGATCAGGATCGCGTGGACTCACTGGACTGGCAAACGACGTAACCGACAAGACCGACTGCATCCAGCGTGCTAATTTAAATTACGGCTATACCAACGGCCGACGGATTATACGCATAAATTTGAATTAACGAAATGGGATTTGACATAGAATATCCGATGGTATGGCTCCGTAATAGCCATCAACATAATTAACACCGGGGTGGAGACACGTGTATATCATGATTAGAGGGCTTACTATACGGCTGCGTGTAGTTAGGAGAATACTGACTTCCTAGTTCGGATTGAAGTGTTGTAATTGGAACTGTACAGGTTGAATATCGTCTTACTGTCGCCTCGAACGGTTGGCTGCCATTCTTACCATTCTTTACGATGCACAGTTCATTTGATTAAGACACCAAAAGCCTCATCATACATGTCACATGATTAGACACACTTTAATTGAAGCTTCATTCCACTGAAATTGAGCTAATTTAACCGTTTTATTTATAATTTTTTCGAGATGAATCATAATGACTTTAGCCTTTGCTTCACATTTAATCAATTGTGGCATTTCTCATAAGAAAGCATCAGCCCTCTAGATCATGGATTCTATCAAAATTGGCAATACTGTTTCTCTGTTCCATAATGTGGAGTCCCTGATGTATGATTTCATTTCTTTTCCGTTTAACAATCAACTGAGTGTAGAAATGCCCATCAAATGCTTCTGCATATCACGGATCCGGAGATTGGGTCTCCTGGACATTCAAAATGTAATCTGGACGGAGAGTGAATAGTTTGAGATAGATCGTTCGGACTTGATGAAAGACCCCAACGCACTTGCATCCTGTGAAATATGCCGCTACTTGTGTTGGGCGTTTTTGAAAAGCTTACGATGGCGATAGGCGGTTCCTAAAAGGGCCTTAAGATCCGTTCCCTGCTGGTCTTCAATTACGTCACAGCTGCATCTGGGGGCGATGAGCGACCGGTTGCTACGGACCCAGTTTCGCGTGCATAAAAAAATATATCCTTATATAGGCTGAGTCTTGAACACGCCTACCTCATCCTAAGATGTTGTATTGCAGGCAGCACGTACGTATACAGTGCGTGTTGCGTGTTGCTACAAGTCGATTGCAGAAAAGTTGAATCCATATTCTCTTCAACCCTCTTCTCATACCTACTAGAATTAATTTCCTCCCATTATCGTGTACGTATAAATGTATACTTCCCATTATTCAAGACTAGCGGTGCTGTTGCTGTACAATACGAGCAGAGTATCAGTTTGTACAAATGGAAAACCTGTTCGATACCTACCTCACTTCGTTCCTAGAAGCACAAGACCCACTTGTACCTCCATTGAATTCCATCCACAGACGTGATATTCATGCACTTGGACTATTAGGATGAATCGAGACAATCCTTACGTCCTTCTAACTACTATCGTCCATCGCATTTCCAATTTCGCTGAATAATAAACAAGTCAAGCTATCGCATGAAGACCATGCAAACCATGAGATTGTCCTGCTCAACTCTATACATTCAATGAAGAAATTTCTGTCTTATCGTGAGTGTGAACTTAAGCAAGTATATAGGAAGCAGCGCGTTGCACGAGATTGAATTCTTCTAAACTGATGGAAGAGCTTCCGTCCCGTGGTGTACTTTGCTGGGTTTTTTTCACTCGGCTCCGATAAGAATCTGAAGTATCCAAGGGGCAATCGAGCTGCAGAGAAAGAGTCTCGAATGTCTCCGAATGGTCGGGTGCCAATGCTGCCGGCCTTTTGAGCCTTTTGGACCGTTGAGCATCCCATTCCCTTGGATCTCTAATGGCTTCTTATTCCAGCCTAATAATCGTTTATTATTTAAATGGAATGGACGTGTGGTGTGTGAACAGTGCATCAATCACGCCACGTCCATCAGCGACGATCTGATACGGACGAGTCATTGGTAGAGTCGTTGGAACTCTACGAACCGGACTCCGTCTCAAGCATGAGATGGTTCCGACACAAGCTGTGCCGGACTTTCAATGATTGCGAGTATGACCAGTTGACTCGACGAACGATCTTCTGTCAACTGAAAACTCTATGATCTTCACTTTCGCACCAATCACTTCACTGCAGCACACCAGAGTTAGAACCAGTCAGGTATTCAATGGGTATTTTATACCTACACCTCAATTGGTGACAGTTTTCATTCGCATTTGCACATTACGTAGACGTGACTCTCCAGACATATTGCAGACTCCAAATAATATCAATGAGACTTTTACTATCGACTCAATTGTGAGTTAAGCACTCGCTAATTTATCTTTCTCTTAGCATTAATTTTCATGATTTTTCATTGCTCTGTCGAATATTGATTGAATAATATTGATGAATTCAATACTTGGATTGAGGAATCATTTTGCATAGCTTGAGAAGGTAGTTTTCCAGGTGGTCTGAGAGACTCAAATTTTTTGCGCAGTTACCTGGTGAATTATGCGATTTTCGATAAAAATTATGTGATCTTTTTCTAAAAAAATCATAACTCTGGTGATGTGCTAACTATCATTTCATGAAGAATGCATGTTAAGCTCGTCTGTCTGCTTCGTAGTGAACATTGCTCAACCCGTTATTAAAGAAGATTTCAGAGTGTAGAATCGTTTGCGTTATTCATAAGCCTTTGCCAGGATGATTCTTTGTTTGGAGTTCAACTCACGATGAGTCGAGTCGGGTGGATTAACTGTTGCATAATTCCATATATAGAGACGATGGGATTGAAGAAAGTGAGTCCGTCTCGTTATAGAACCGCAGAGCACAGTGGTAATCACCGCTTGATTTGTTGGACGTTTAAGTGCCGCTATTAGAACCGCAGTCAAAGGGGTCAATAGTTTCTACATCAGCATTGCTTGCTAGACGTTTGACAACCATCGAATTTTTTTCATACAAAACGCGAAATAATAACATGAATTTTCTCAACCGTGGTACGATGAAGTATGTATGTACATATGAGTAAAATAACAGTCGTCAAAATGTTTTTCTTGCCTAATAACGAAACACTGTTGGGGGTAAGTCAGCCCTTTTCGATTCTCACTCTCTCTCTCTCTCTTTTTGTTGTACCTTTTCTCTCCCTGGTTTTTCCTCCCGCTGCTGGACCTGCACCTACGTCTCATGCATGCTAAAGCTAAGGAAGAAAAAGATGATAAAAAAATAAAAATGAAACATGAAAAAGAAGTGCTTCCTGCGTCTTCGAGTGGCATGGAATTTATGTAAGCGTTCGAACGTGTAAAATTGTTTTATGTCCGAGTCATAAAAAGAATCGGTATTTCATATTGAGGAATATCCTTACGTAGAAGTAATGATTCATAGGCAATTGTAATTCAAATATTCGAAATACGCTAGCGCGGTAAATCTTCTGGTTTGAAGCCGAAGGATGCTGTGGGCGGCTGCTCGTATGGTACCCTGGCAATCTCACTAAACTTGTTGTTACGTCTTTTGCAACTTTGCACTGGCGTGCGTACCGCTTCAAACTCTGCCTCACATGAATAGCTATCGTGAGGGCCCTTCATGCTTTTTCGCTTCTTAATTTAACACGAAAAAATTGGGCACGTGAGCACTTTGCTTCACATATCATGCACGCAAAACGATACCCAGACTCTATGTATACTCCATTATTGAGAAGTTGAGGTGGATACTTCACCATATAAACTGAAGACACTTACTTCATCTACTACTCAGTGTAATGACATGCTTTATTTCGTATCATTTGTCGTAACACGAGAACCAATTTCTTTGTTCCAGTCCGCAATGGTTATTCTTGTGTCCCGGTGGCTCTGTCCGAGGGACTTGACATCCGGCTGAACACCGCAGTAAGAGCTGTCCGTTATGGCCCGAATGGCGTGGAGGTATGGGCAGCGCCCTCGAGGAGCCCTCACACATCACACACAGTCTATAAGGCGGATGCTGTCCTGGTTACTCTTCCTTTGGGAGTCCTCAAAGCTTCGGCCCAGCCTTCTGCAGTCGCGTTCAATCCGCCACTTCCAGACTGGAAATCGCAAGCCATACAACGTCTCGGTTTTGGCAACTTGAACAAGGTAAGACGACTGGCATTTGTGCAAACAAGAAGATTACCCACGAACAAACCTGGAAAACCGATCCTCAAATTGACTTTCAGGTTGTGCTTTGCTTTGAACGAATCTTCTGGGATCCCACTGCAAATCTCTTCGGCCACGTAGGCAGCACCACGGCATCCCGAGGGGAACTTTTTTTGTTTTGGAACTTGTACAAAGCCCCGGTACTGTTGGCTCTAGTTGCCGGGGAGGCGGCCTGTGTCATGGAAAATGTTAGCGACGACGTAATTGTTGGTCGTTGCATCGCTGTCCTCAAGGTAAACGCAAACAGTAGTCAAAATTCAGGAGTTGATCCGCATTGAAACAACTTTGCGATATTATTCTGAACAGGGAATTTTCGGGAACCAAGTTGTGCCCCAGCCACGCGAGAGCGTCGTAACTAGATGGAGGGCCGACCCTTGGGCAAGAGGATCTTACAGTTTCGTTGCTGTTGGCAGCTCCGGAAGTGACTACGATCTTTTGGCGGCACCCGTGACGCCACCAGCTCCTCCAAATCATCCACCTGGAGCTCCACCCTTGCAGCCACGTCTGTTCTTTGCAGGTGAGCTGTGTTTTTTTTATGGTCAAATATATGCTAGGGGTGTGGATGTAAATGTCTATCATTTTTCGTCTCTGGTCTCGCTGAAAGCCTCCGAATCGTGGAATCTCGAAAGCGAAAAGAAAAATGTTGGACAAAATTTTCCTTGGTCTTGACTCTTGAAGTTATTCCATAATACGATAGGAAAGGAATTGAGATGGTTCTGGGTGAACTAGAGGGTGCATGGAAATGTTATCTCTGAGATTTACTTGCGGGACGGACATAACCAAGAATGCCTGGCGCGTTTTTCACGGAATGTAAAATGCAAATCTCAGGAGGTGAACTGTCATGTTATTTCCGTCCGATAGATCGCGCGGACGCCTGCCGACGTGAAACGTCTACTATTCTTATTATACAGAGCGTTTTTAACAGACCGCGCCGTCCGTCAAAAAAACTTCTTTTCCATGAAATAAAAGAACGTTTGAATTCAGAATTTTTCGAACCCTCGCAAATATTTAGCAGGAGTAAAAAGCGAACCAGGAAACCCTGAAATTTGAATATTTTACGTATGAGGTAACATTTACGAGTGATTACCCCCCTGCATAATTTCCCATTCGAATGTTATCGTTTCAAAGGGGAGATCAACGTTCCATTCGTCTGTCTGCATACCTGTCTCAGCCAGTCTCTCATTTATATTTGATTTTGTAACGATCGTTATACCGCATATATACTTTTCCTGCATTCAATGTATAATCTCATTGCGTTCTTGTCACTTTTATTTTTTACCCTCGTATCGATCGATTCATTCATTTTTTTTGTCTTTTGTTTTTTTTTTTTAGCTTGAAAACAAGGAATTGCAGAATTACAGTACGTCCTAGATATAGAGTAATCTGCACTCTAAAGTAAAAACTTTCTAATTAATTCTGGCAGAGGCAAGAGGCACAGCTCGCGCTCTCTTCGTATCTCCTCGTATTGAATGATTTTCCGATAATTGATAAAAATTAATTACTTTCGGTCGCGTTACTCGAAGGGGCGAAATTCAACGCTTATTTACCAACTTGAATCTGAACGAGTCTCAAATCGTGTGGAAGTTCAATTTTTAGGAAACGACGTAGATACAACACGTATATTAAAGTCGTGGGCTTTAGGGAAACAGAAATCCATTCGATCCATTACTTTCTATTTAAGGGAAGGTAACGGACGTTGACCGTGTCGTAGCCTGTGCTTCCGGTTTCTTTGTTTATTCATATCTGACGTATTGAGACTTGCGTTTCTATTTTCCTCTGTGTCCAAAAATTGCTCACGTTAAATTTACATAAATATATTCACATTTGAAGATACGTTCGCATGAACGGGGAGGAATAAATTTCTGTTTTTAGATTATCGCATTGATGCCGCTTCCCTAACTTATTGCATTCTTGATATTCCGATAGCTCTGACGCGAATTGAGATAGGTTTTCTCCTCGCCTTTGCCTATTTATCTATCCGTAGCTCTCTTCATCTTTCTTTCCCTTCTGTCCCTTAGCCCTCATCAATTCGTAAATCTCCTCAAGATAGACGACATTAATTATTTCGTGAAAAAGGAATCATCATCATCAGATCTTTTTCTAAACTTGAACGGTGGACTTTTAATTACCTTAACGCAAACGACGATGAATATCTGGATTCTGGAGTCGTTTTTTAGCGTATATTTTAATTAAAATAATTAAGCAATTCCCATCCAAGACGATAACTCACGGAGATCTGTTTCTTGCTCTAATTCGCCCTGCGAATTTTTGTCATTTATGTATCTTCGCCGCATAACGAATGCCTTCATTACCTACTAATCGTCGCTAGCGTATAACGACCTGGGACTATTCGAACTTGAAGAAATACTATTTTGTTTTCATTCATTTAAAAAAATTCAATGCAGTGGCACCAGTACTGGCTATGTTAAGCGAGTACCAATTAGGCCGTATATTACGTCATATATTTTGAACAGGGACACGCGTGACATTAACGCCTGGACGGTGGGCAGTAAATAACGTTTTAAGGCAAAGTGGACTTTACGTTGAACGTATTGACCCGAATGTTAGTTTACTGGGTATGTCACACACGTCGTCCATAACACGCAAAAACTCACTCGTAACGTCGCAGAAGTAATTTGATTCGCCCGTATTCTCCGGTCTTGTTTTGCGTGCCAACTTCTCCACGTTTATAAATAACATTTAAAATCCTGTCAGACCACCCTATCGAATCTAAAAATTGAGAATACACTGCCAACTAATTATAATCATGCAGTAATGCTAATAACGATGTCAACGTAGTATAGTCGCAATTTCGAAAATTCGTCATTATGTGTCATAACTTTAATCGTAGAATTGCTGCAATAGAATCGAAAATATTCCATTTTCATTCCAATTGTTCTTTTTCTTCCAATATTTTTGAAATCAGAAGAAACAAAAGGTAACATTCGCCGGTTTCGCCGAAATACTATAACGCAACCACTTTTCGCAAATCGTAGAGTGCGACGAATGATTCCGCAGAACTTATTCGATATGCTGCAAATTAGTGAACAGCAACAATTTTCAACTATCGTATATTCGTATGAATTCAGAATTTCGATCGTAATTACATGCATTTGAGTTGAAAAAATTCATTTCGGTAAAGAATTGCCATTCAGCCGTCAATTGCTATTCATATTTTGTTTCGTGATATATTCATGAACTTATTTGTTGTATATAAACCGAAGCATTTGACATGCCAAAGTGACAATATTCAGATGATCGTCAGGAATATAAACATTTTTAAAAATCAAGTCGGATTTTGTATTCAGACGAACATTCAAACCTCCCGAGACTAATTGGTTTGTTTTTTTTTTTTTTTTTTTTCTCTCTCTCTCACCCTAGGAGAACACACAATTCGCAACTATCCGGCTACGGTGCATGGAGCTTTTCTCAGCGGACTACGTGAGGGTGGCCGAATTGCCGACCAGCTAACCGGCAGTCCCTATGCCCCGGCTACCCTGCCAACAACCCCCGTTGTCTCTTCGGCCGGAACTGGTACCACTACCCCAGCATCCGGTGCAGCACCATAGCTCCCGTGTCCCAAGAGTCACTCAACGGTCAGGCAATCTCCGACTGTCCCTGCCGAGTAAGGTTTCAAACAGAAACCATCGTTCTCCAACTCCCGTAAGAAATTACTCCTATATATAACATCTGCAGTTTCAGAGAAAAAAATAGGCCTCGAGTGACATGCTGATATTAAGTATTAAGAACCGAGTGAATTGCCGACCGTGCCTCTGTTCGGTATGAGGAATTATATTGCAACCGTTACTAAAGTCATTTTTGCTGTACGCTTTGTTTGTCACTTTGAGATTTCGGCTAAAAATGCCGTATACATTTACCGACGAGATTTTTTTATAATAATAGTATTGTTTTACCACGTAACTGCCTTAGATTTTAAATATAATTGTTTAACTGAGCGTACCAGATGATCTACTCTCGATTTTATGGTTAATAAGATATTTGAATGTATACTTATACGAATTCAGTTCAGCAGACCATTGCACTTGAAATTCTATCTCGATTCCATGTTAGTTTGTAAGTTTTTAGTATTCCCTTGGAGAACGGGAAAATAGTTCAAATGGGTTATAATGTAATTCACGATCGCATAATATGATCGAATCTTGTATAAGGATTACCAACATCAGCTACATTCAGTTTTCGGCATGTTGAATAATAACCAATGATGCTTCATACACTGGAAAAAAAAAGAATAATAATCAACATACTCGTAAGATTATAATGCAAGAAAAACTTGACGGAAACAGAACGAAATACCTACAAGCTCAAATGTAATTGTTCTGAATTTTCTCCTTCGTTTAATTTTTCTAATTAATTGATTGCTCATATTATTCCCTCCTCCATTGCGTTCCTTTTGTCATGGGAATCATCCGATCACTATCGCGCATTTTTTTTCATTCATTATTTTCAAGTATATCATCATATTATAATCTAGCTTCTTGAATTCCAATTCATCATTTCAACTGTATTTTGTGTCCACTGTATCAGTATCGTTAGTGTTAGCTATATTGAAAATGGTAAAACTGCATAAGACTATTTCATGCAAATACTTTATCTATGTGCCACCATCGTTGTAAAGCGTTATATATTATACATGAATGTTTTTCAGATAATTATCAGACATGAATAAATTGAATGAACTCCCATTGTGCTGAAAGATTTTTTCTGTTCATATCACCTTCACCCCTAGTATCGAATACATGTAAAAAGACAATCGATTCTCCGATGGCATCGAAAAATTAAGCACGATCTAATCTAGAACGCGGAGAACGGTCAGGGTTTGGTAGTAACTCTTAATTCCAGTTGTTTGCCAGGAAAGGAGCTATTTACAGTTTGTCTTTGTTACGGAAGACACAACCGCAGTCTATCAAACTGTCGTCTTCGTTACTTCTTCGTGAATGAGATAGGTGGTTGTCTTTTCTTTTCTTTAGTTTTTCTCTTTAGTTTCTTTCTTTCAGCCTCGTAGTTTTCCATATCCCTCTTCTTTTCTTTCTCACTCTGTGCCTATCCTAATTCGTTTCCCTTGTCACATCTCCTAATTGTCTCTCGTCCCTTTGACTATGAGTTTTCGGACCTTCTGCCTATGCTGAAATTACAGACGCTTGTCTTCCCACTAAATAGAAATTAAAATATAGGGGCTCACTCAGTACTCTTTCTTCCAATACTAACTAAGTATTACGTGTCATCGTAAAGATATGTATACCATGAAGGACCGTCTATTCCAATTTACTATGTGAATAAGAAAAGTGACAAGTACCTAGCTGTCAAAAAAAAAAAAAAAAAAAAAAAGGAAGGACAGTCCAAAACGTCCGAAATCCATTTCATACAATTCTTGATAAAAGGTCCGCTGCTAGGGTGAAGATTATTCCAAATGTCCGCCGTCATAGATTGAGTCCGGGAGATTGGTAGATTTAATTTTTTTTTTACCGAGTTATTTGCAGGTCAGTGAAAAATGAATAATCAATTTTTGGGAAGCTGACCATATCTTTTATCAGAATTCTTGCCCTTTCATTTCCGGCGCACAATTCACGACGTGATGTCTTTCAGACAGTCTTGATTTCAGCCACGTCCAGTTGTATTGATGTGAAATTAATTTCGGACTATTTTCAAGCTTCGGAACTGCGTTTTATTTGTGCACTTGATTTATGCTTCAATTGACTTTTGATCCAAATACATTATAATTTGTTTTGAAGAGTGTTAGGTATGTCATATTATATTCAATTGCGCACATTGGTTAGTTTTTATCCGTATAAAATATTTGGAATAAGGTAAAAATTTAGTTTAAAGAATGTAGAATGTAGATTAACATCAAATTATTCAAGCTTGTAAATCCGGTTTGGTTTCTTCGCACCCGGTTCTTGAAAAATCTCTTCTTTTAGAGACCATTAAGGTGTATACAACCCCTTAAATAGAATTTCGCCGGGCCACTGGCCCATTTAAAAGTTGGGTTGAATTATGCTGAGCGTCGCAGTGCGAATTTAACGTAAATCATTTATTTTACGCTCGCTTTCTCTATAAAGTTTACGAGGCGTTAACTTGCCGAGCGGATGTCCACGGAGCTCTCCGATCGTGAAGCCTTAATTAAATTTATGAGATCGCCTGTCTTGCTCGTTACGAGCTCACACCTGACACACAACCTGAAACGTTCGCGCATATCATTCAGACTTATATATCAGAATTCAAATTTTTACCCACAAATCCAAAGGAGTCACAATATAGTACAGGCAAGCATACCTCCACCTTTCGCAACACTCACAATCAGACTGATCCTAATCTCGTATAAATTTATACCTCGCATGAGCTTTGAGTTTGCGTTAAAAAAAAATCAAAAAATACTCAAATCATCACGCACGGTTTCCTTGCTTCATTTCCACGTTTGTTCAACTTCTAAAATGTTGACTATCTAGGACATGAAATTTGTCAAAGCAGTCAGTGATTCTTCGCTCATTTCTGCCAAGCATTGAAATATTGGAATCATAACCCAATGATATTCGATATTGAAATTTTTGAACAAGACATCCGAGATTTCACTGCCTTCGTCTGGAAGTCAAGCCTTGCGGGTTTTATATGATAGGTATTTGATTTGCCGGAGGCAAAGCAATGCCGTCATAGTGACATTCGGTTTAAAACATTTCAACTCGTCAATAGCCATGCCATCGGATGATAGGAGACGTTAACAGACCCAAACGGAGTCAAACGAACCCAAACTGGCCCATAAATGTCCTGGAAATTAATGGCGGAGGTGAAATCTGATAGGGGTATAGCCGGCCGAACGAATACCCACGTGAAAAGCGACGAACGTCGTTGCGTTTTAATCCCCGTGTATCCAGTCGGCAGGCAGAAAGTCCAGACTTCAAGACTTGGACGGAAGAGGGTTCTACAATATTAACAGCTTTGCGTTGGTCTCGGCCTCGTATCGACTTCTTTATTTCAAATGTTATGTGATTTTTATATCCCATAGTCCGCGTGTTAACTGCACAGTTATAGGGCTTTTTATTAACTCGGACGTCTGTCTTCCTTTTCGCATTATATTTATCCCTCTTCTCACTGCAGGGAGCTACGCTGGTTCCATGAGCTACGGTTTGAATTTGATCGAAATACGAAACGGACTGGACCGAAGGTGAGGGACGAAAAAGTCGTTAAATGTATTTGGTAAAGGCGTGGCAGTATATGCGCCTCTCAAACTATCCGTATGCAACACACACCGTACTCGATACTCTAGAACACGTTCATCTTCTAGTCAAAGAGATTCTCAAGCACCCAGACATTGAACAAGCTTCAATTCAGGGTTTTTCTCTGGGGGGTACTGCGCACACATTGAACGATTCCATTTCCGTACCCATTGCACGAGAAAAGTTTAAATAATCGTGTATTTAATCGACGTTTTAATGGCTCAAAAGATCTTCCAGAAATTCGATGGCTTCGATTTTTTCCATTCCTTCAACTTCTTCATCGACGAGTTTTCCAAAAAAAAAAAAAAAACGTCGTTCTCATCAATACCCGCGTTTCAGAGAAAAATTTTTGAAATCACACGTTTAGGTCCACGGAAAGACATGTGTCAGTGAAATGAAAAGGCCGAGTGTCAACATTATCATGGAATGTCACTTCAAATTCGAAGGCTTTTCTGATTTTGATCGAACATCAAGATGAAGAAAAAATTACCCCTACGCCCTTTTCTTGCACAAATGATGAAATAACGCCAAAAGAGTGCATACGCTTTTTTAGTTCACAAACGCCATTTTGTTATTCGAATGTTAAAAGGACGCAAAATGGTGCTTATGACCTTTTGATTCAGCCAGGCGATATTTCCGGAGTGCTTATAACAAATTTTGAATATTGTAGACTAAATTTGAGGCGAGAAGTTTGCACAGATCAGAGAAATTTGTCGAGTGAAAGCCACACGGTGATGAAACTTTACAGTAATTTCCGTGCATTTTCGTACCAAAAGATGTGATTCATGGAAACAATATAATATGGAGCTCGATATTCCTATTTTATCATCAGTCAGGTAAAATTTGAGGATTGAATTCAACATTTTAGACGATTGGAGAGCCACGGTGATTTGATTAGTGATTTGAACTGTATCAACGTGGAGTAGAATATACTGCTTTGTCATTATTTCGCTCTTTGACATAGCTTACTTTTGTATTAGATCGTCATCTGTTCCTCTGGAGTGACATATACACAGAAAGAGTTTCGTTCGTGACAGGTAAAAGGGTTTACTCAGTCAGTTCTTAATGCCTGAAATATATTCACGTATTCAGCGTAGCGCGGAGCTTTTGAAGTTATTTATGTAGGAACGAGGGGTGGAACGAGGGAGAAGCTCTGGAAAAGTAGAGGGTATAGGGTTTGGTTTAGCTGGTTCATTAGGTATGTTAATCAAATGCGACCATAAATTAGGATTGATTGTTACAAGTTCAATATGGTTGAACTCGTAAAATCAATTTTACAACAGACCGCCGACACAGACGCACTAGTACTATAAAATAGAATTAAAGAAAAAAAAAAAACCTCGGGAAGCAAACGGAGTATACACACGAATTTTACGTATACGGTTACAGAGCTTTGGTTACTGCCGCCACTTCTCATCTTCTCATTTCTATTCAATAGCCTGACCGAGTTCTTTGACTCAAATTCTATATCTCTTACTCATTTTCTTTTTCATTGTCGATTGTTCTTTCAAAGGTATTTTCACTCCAGAACGTATCGCGACGAAGGTAAGTTCACGAATGTCTACTTATACATTTATACAGTTATACAACTCGTATATTTAAGTCGATTACAACTTTATTTGTCGCATGATCAAACGGATTGTACACCTTTCACACTCTGCGCGGTGTCGAATGGTGGAAGTTTTAGGGATAAGGATTAAAGATCTTATGGCTGATGCTGTAGGTAAGCACCTACGTATCATATAAAAAGAAAAAAATGTATAGACTCTTCCTCCTAACGATGAGCTTAGCTGCTTAATTCCAGTAAGCAATAACTGTCTATTTTTATTCGGGTGAGTTTTCAACCGGTCTATAAAGGTAATATCACTGAATTATGTATTCGTTGAAATAAAGTGAATTCCATTCTTGCTAGCGAGATGTAATTTGCTTTTAATGAATGTTTATTGCTTTTTTTTTCGATTTTCTCGATTTATTACGAAGCAGTTCAGTTGATATAAGTGTTGTCCAATAACTCACAGGCTTATACAATTCGAATAGAAGTTGTGAAATATCACTTCGCATAACGTGGAATATATTTGTTTTATCTTTTTTTTTTTCACAATAACAGTTGGTGAATTTCACGAAAACGTGTGCCGTTTAAATATGGGTACTGGCTCGTGTTTTAAATTCTCGCATTTAACAAAACGTATAACTAACGAAGCGGATGAAAATTGGGAAAATATTGAAGTATATCGTACAGTTTTAGTTAATTAAAGTTTGATCAGTCGATTTGTACTGCAATTAGTAGCCGCGCCAATAACAAACTGTCATAATTGGTAGTTACACATTTTGTTCAAAATTGTATAATACAATTTTCGAAACCGTATGAGAATTACTAATCGTTAAATTATTCTCACCTTGTTTTCACGTTGCGATTTCAAAATCACATTTCATCGATATCAGTCAGAAATAAAGAATAATATTCGAACACAAGGTCAGAACTCATCGGACTTTAGGCATCGAATCTTGGGCGTCTTGATACCGACGCGCAGGCTTGAAGTCGATGCAGTTCCGTGAATTTCCGAGAGATGACGGTACCGGTTTGATTCAGTATGAACTGAATAACAACTGATATGATGTAAGGAGCAGGATGCGTGTATAGTAAAGCCTAGACCACTTTACTCTTGGAGTCTGGTTGTCTATTTGTGAAACTCTTAATGCTAAAGCAAACGATCAGATCGCCTGTCAATCATCTAATAAAATATTTGAAACCTTACGAGAATCAGTACCCGAACAAGTGGGTTGGGAGATATCGTATACTGCCGCTGTTTAGCGTTACAAGAGAAGACGTTTTTTCCGAGAATCCAGTTCTTTATCGATACATTACCGTTTGAAAATAGACACTTGAAAAGTTTCGTTTTTCTGGTTTTTTTTTTGGTTTTTTTTTCAATAATAATAACCCAATGGAACAAAGGAAATATGCCTCCGGGTATTCCCGAAAGTTACCAAGATTGCCTGTATGGAGGGATTGAGTTTTCACGGTTCACAGTTCGCTCGTATTTGTTTGAACTGATTCAACTTGAGAGATAGAAGCTCGGGCAAACCCACCTCCTAGATCTCATAATACCCACCTAGTTTTTTGATGATCAATCACCACTCATCGATTATAGTTACAATCAATTTACAAGCAATGGTTGTTTTAATGTTCATTCAAAAATGAAGCTGAACACAGATACATTGTGACTTGGAGTATAATGCCATATATGTTTATCGATCAGCTCCAAATAAACTGAAATTTAATGCAATTACATTGAAAAGCATTCTTCATCTTACCACGAATGTGTCGGAAATTTGTATTCGAGTTGAAATCTTGAGGGACCTGTTTTTGTAGCCCATTAATATGAATTCATTGGTCGCATTTTATAGTATTTAACTCATAATGTGAAAATTGCACGGTTACAGAAATGTTATATGGTTAACGGAATACATAACAGCGACCATAGGACTATTTTCTTTTTAAATTATAATCCCGGTATTTCAAATGTTGTAAAGCAAATGTGAAAGCTCATGTTAAGCCATACTTCACGTGACGCTTACACGTATGCGTGGTTGCGCCAGATGCAGGCGTATTGTACTTTATTTCTTGTATACAAAACTTAATTGCAGGATACGCCAGTTGGAATGCACATTTCCACTTTTCCTGTATCGCCTGGGCGTTACACGAAGCTGACATTTTCACTCTCAACGATGCTGAGGTAAAAGTAGATGAAATACAGTTTCCCAAAATGGTTCAGACGAGTTGAACACTTTTTCATATTTATATCTAGAGAAAAATCATGGCTGACCCCTTTTTGCTATTCGCCCGAGAAAGCCTGAAATTCTGCAGACATCTTTTCAACCATTTTTTCCCGTAGGGGAATCTTTTTGACTGCAGGTCTGGAGGCAGACTGGCGATTAGTTTTTGGGCAAAAACCTGAGATTTCAGCAAAATATACGAACCAATAGATTCTACCTACGCACAAAATGTTAGATACGAACAGCAATAGAAAATCCATTAAATCTAGTGAAAAAATTACTGACGCAAACACTTTCACGATCAGTAACTCATAGAACTCGGTGAAATCATAAATCTTGAGGGAAGATTTCACTGAAAGTGAAAATTTGTATTTTTGGTTTGGAATTAGAATGTTGTGTGAGTGATGTTAGTGCTGCTTTGAAAAAACAGTACCCCTCTCTGAGATTGGAAATTGAATGAGTAATGCAGGAGTTAACCGTTATTGCATTGTGATACGTAAAAAATCAAGAAATTCTCTTTGCGTCTCAGTCCTGCTTGTCGAAAATTTAAGTTTAAGGCAGGTGTTCAGAACACCACGGCCGAGGTATTGAAGTATCAGACTTGAGATCAACCCCTTGGTTCCTCAAAACGATCAAAAGTGGCTACTTCTGGATACATCTGTTTTTTTCAGAAAATCGACAACATACTGATTTTTCATTTTATTAGGGAAACTTAGGATCCAATCTTGAACCCGATACTGTAATATGTTCATCGGAGTGTTCTAGAACGCGTTCCCAACAAATGGATGTTCTGCAAATATGATTAAGACTAACTCAGCGAGTATGTATCAGAAAATTCTCCAATTCTCAGTATCTCATATGGTGAATAACTCCTGCATTGCTTATCCGATCTTCAATCTCACTGTGAAATTTTGCTAGTCTCGAACAATACTAAAATGATCAAGAGCTGGTTTCAATCAAACGAGCAAATAATACAAAATTTTCACTGTCAATAATGTCTTTCCTTAAGTTAAACTGCCCGTGCTCACAGATTTCATCACATATTTGTATTGATGAATCCTGTAAGGCAAATAGGCCTCTTTGAAGTCCAACTAAACAACAACTTGCGAGCTTGTCATCTGTTACACGGAGAGTGAATCGGTAATGGTTGACGTCGCGGTCACCTGGTGTTAATTATCTGTCGGCGCCAGTGCCGACCTCGCTTCGCCAATCCTACTCTTCCTCTGTGAAATCGATTAATTTGGTTACATCATTAATCAGCCTCCTCCTCCTCATCCTACTCCTTCAAATCTCGCGGGAGTTCAGTTCATTGAAGGCTTCTACCTAACTAGCGTCGATAATCGCTCTTCGTAGACTGCTTAGACTTCGCTTCTGCCGTTTTCCCCCAGCTGCTACTGATGCTGGTGCTGGTTCTACTATTGCTACAACCTACCACGTCTAGCCATACTTCACGCGTTTATGAAGATGTTGATATTCTTGGTAATATTGTACCTCGCTCTTTGATGGAAAAAAATTATTAGTACGATCACCTTGTACAGATCTTCGTAGAGTAAATCCCAATTGATGATGTCAAAAAGCATTTTGATCAAAAGTATATTTCTATGAAAGCCCAAGCGAATATAGCAGCCGTTAATGATAGAGTATCTTTAATTGGTTTGCAGGAGGTTCATCAAAGGCCTGAGGGATTGTTTGCTGTGTCTAGGGGCCTTGAAGTAATCTCAGCTTCGCAGAATTACCCAACTATACGTCTAGAGCGAGTGGAAAGAGCTCGATGAAATTCGACTATATTTTCTGAAGCTCGTATATATGATGCTCTGCTCAAGAGTTAGGTATTCGCAATTAGTTGGCAAGCGAAGCAGCCCGGGTCTGCTTCGCGTTCACGCTTGCATACACTCAAGAACACGAGCATGGTTCGTTGCTCGAAGGCCTGGTATCCCAGACTTCCGCTGAACGAAAGCTAAATTTCGTTTACTTCCGTAGCCATTGAGCCCATTTGGCCTTAGGCATATACGCCCAGGTTAGGTTGAAAGGAGAAGCCTTCCCACCAAATTATTGAGTTCGTTGCTTGTTATTCTATACTCATTCATTTGTATGTGTGTTGAAATTAATTCGTGTAGCAACTTCATACAGATAGGCTTCACCCACGCATCCTAAATCCGCATCTCACATATCACGAAGGTATGTATGTACATTTGTATATAATTGTTTAATTAACCACTATTTCTAATTATGACATTGAGTGATCTAACGTGTGACAATTAACCTCCGTTGGATGTGACTACGTGCGATTTTCGTAAAATATTTATGTAGTCACTCCACTCCAAAGTATCACATACCGCGAAGATACCTACGGTTTGTCTCGGTCCGATACTACCTCGCGGGGATTAATGCTAATTAGGACAAACTCGAGCTCATAACCAATCATTAAACTGAATGCAAATGATTCGTTAATAAAATATCGAGTTGTTGCATAGAAGCTGTGGTTTTGAGTGGGTCATATTTGTAACATCGTACAGTAATTAGGGTATATCGTCAATTCGGGTGATTACGCGTTATGGGTATTGATGATAATCCTCGTATAATTATCAATGCTAATGCCTTTCTAGTCCATTAGGAGGCTTGGACAATAATCATCATCTACATTTGGTATTGTAACAAGCGCGCCTGTATCCTTTACTCGTTTAATGACGTTGATCAATAAACAATAAATAATCAACAATAAACTATATAGACAATATTTACGTTACGAGCGTGCGTATACGGGAACCATCCGCATTGCCTCGCTAAATTACGAATAACTGACATATGTATTCAAATATTACCTAATATTGAACAATGCCGAACATTGGTTACCACGCATCACCAATTCCAGAAATATTATTGCAGTTCGCCGTATTATCACCTGGAAACAGATATGGAATTGGTTACGCGAGTGGCATTAATATTGGGCCATATTTCCACGATCGAAATTTCTAGCCATCAAACACGACGCTGTATAGAATCGTAGATTCATTCAGAACAAATTTAAAATACATTATTCACTCGGATTTATATATATATATATATAGATGAATGGCTCGTAGGTCTGGAAGGTGCGAACGTTCACGCGATAATAGACCTTCTAATCATAATATACGGAACAGGTACTCTCTCAATTAATACGACACGTCGGGTTTAAACGCAGATTAATGCCGCAAGCTCCGAGGCGGGTTAATCGTAATTGTACACCTCTCTACCTGCTGCCGGTCTTCGGGTGTCATATTAGAATGAAATGCACGTAGATATAATCAGAAAGCGGATTTGTCCTAGGAATTAGGCGCAATTTAACGCACGGTGCAATGCGATACGATTTACAGCTTTACTCAACAATTCTTGTTGTCTATGTATATGGTAGGTGAGCCCGTCGGATTATCGTGCAATTCCAAGACGAGGGGAAACACGGAGAATAAGGCATCGACGCCTCAGCTTGTTAGGATCTTTCACAAAATCCTGGGGAAATGATCCAGTCAAGCCCGCACCCCTATAGGATGCCGAGACGCCGGGAGCGGTGAAGGTGCCTGAGTGCAGAGAAGCATCGCTATTATCTAGTTTCGGGAAATTGGAGATAATTTAATTAGAGCTCGTCTGTCTCAAGGTGGCTCCGGGTATAACGTGACACCCTGTCTTGCAGCTTATAGCACCGTGCACCTGTTCATGGGATCTCGACTCACTTCCAACGATCCCTATGTCAGTATATTTATAGCTTCTAAAAAGCCCCGGCACGTCTAGGTCTGTACCATATCATTGTCAGTTACTTCAGGCATTCGTCAATTAGCATCAAGTGATTTGGTTCTAATTCTGCGATACTTAGATGTTTCGAATACCGAGCGGAATTTCCTTTTTTTCATGCTACGAGAACCTAAATAATGTGACTTAGACTTTCACAGATCCGTTATGATCTTTTGAAGCAAATCCGACCTTTTGTCATTACAATTTTCACCTCCAGTCGGGATGCATTTCGATTGGACTGACAGTTTTCAGTTAGATTCACAACAATCATCGTCGTGGATTAGGCACATGAAATTTTGACCTACAAAGCCCACAAAAAGACCACCTGTGATTTTTTCTGTATTTAGGTACTCATGCACGTAGATAAAGTCATCTCCATGAGGTCATCAGCCATCAGTTTTCTATCTCATGACCCGATGAGTCGCGGATGCAATTCACGAGATATCGAAGTACATTCAGACGATTCATCAGTTGAATATTCGGTCTAATGGATTAGTAAGTTTAAACTTCAGACATTCTGAGTGAATCTGCAGAGCATATTCTGTTATCACGCATCATTATCATCGTCAATTTTCATTATTCTGTGGAGATCACACTGTTTTTCTAGTCAGCTGTATCGTCTGAAATGATTCTATTCCGTTCCATGTACACGTAGAACGGTTTCTTTAACATCCATCGATAAGCTCTGTATTGGAACTGCGGAAGTATATTTATTGTACCGTTGAGATATCACGTATTTCTCCAATGCACACAATTTTTGTATTGACACAATATGAGGATCAAGATACTTCATAACGCTAAAAATACATGGCAATTCAGTTTCGTTCAAATGAAATACCTACAGCTATCGTAAGAAATGCACCATTTCCAGTCGGTAACGGAAGTTCCTACTATTGTGTTACACCGATAGCGGATTTAATTTTGCTTATGCGAGGTAAAAAAATATGAATCACCGCTTTACTAGCCACCAGAGAATCGAGTGAGTAACTTCTCTGATTGGCTCAAGCTGCGGGTCAACAGTTGAGCCACTGCTACCGTGTCAACCATTCTCACTGACGTTGGTTCGATTCTTTCATTTTTTTCACGCTGTTCATTGTTTTTCATTCTGATCCGGGGTGATCCTCAGCTCCAATTAGTATTGGGCCAGGAAGATCATACCCGCAAAGAACGAAGAGCCCGTTTCTTCAATAAATCCGAATTCTTACTCGTGGGGTACCTACATCGCGTTTCCCAACGACGAGAAGCAATAGCCATTCGAAGCTGTACCACTTTGAGGATCTACTGCAAGGATCTCGGTACTTGTGTCCAAGTTTCTTTGAGAGCCAATTCATCTTTCATATTTTGTGTCGTTCATCTCACGTTAGTGATCGATTTATAGATTGATCTGAAAACTGTTGACCACAAACGAATCCACAACCTTTTGAGAAATACTGCTAGAGTGTTATAACTGAAACAAGGAACCACGCGTTTACCAACTGCAGACTGTATTTAACCATTCGTGAAATCACCAATTATTTCTTGGTTTATTTGTTCATGAAATATATGAGTAAACACACTCCTCGCCGGTGTATCTCTACTTTTTATATTCTACGGTTTATATGATAACATCACACATACATAATGACACTGTTCCATCCTTGTACTTATCTTTAGCCTGGCTTTGCGGTTAGACCTGGGAATGCAAAGATGTAACGAATGATGCATCTGGATATAAATGTCGTATCCACACACTATTAGTTACCAGCAGCATTATACGAGTTACGGAATCATCGTCTGGCGCTGTGGGAAATTTCAAATTTGAAACCTAAGATCGATTCAAGCAAAACAAGAAGAACACCAGAAGCATTTTTGTCCAGCTATTCTTTGGTCTGCAAGAAATACCTACCAAAAATCCCCCTTTTTTTATTCGAAGACAAGGAAAAGTTTTGGAAATTTTTCTGATAATCGAATTTCTCTCCAACCCCTCAGTACTACCATTTTTTATTTATTGATTTTGTTTTTCGACAGCAGCTGCAGTATGTGAGTAGCTAGCCCGTCTGATCAACGAGCGTACAAAAGCGCGGAGTGCCATACGTACAATATGTACATACCTTGCATTGTTACGCAGCTCTTAATAATCTCGGTTACAGTTGCAGACAGGCTTTCCACCAATCATTCTAAAACCAATCGCTCATTGATTTGCATTTTGAGGCTAAACGAAGAGAACTGGACAATTTCGCGAAAATAGCTTAAGTTTTTACTAATTGTTGTAACACGAATGTGACTATTTTATTGCCATAGTACTGCATGTGTTCCAAAAATCAACACATCAAAAGATAAACGTGTAGATTTTCTTACCGTCAATAACTTGAGTATGTCTTTTGTCATCATCTTGTACGGAGTTACTAATCCAAGCGTGTAATTATTCCACGGTAATGTTTATTTAAGAACTTCAAGATACGTCGGTACGCATCAATATCTCATTGTCAGCGAGAACAATACCCTCAGTTTGCCAAGCTGTGGCAGTATTTTTCTGTCCATCTTCTGAAGGCCTTATCATCTGTTATACTAGTTGAGGGGAATCCACCAGTCAACCTTGCAACCTGTGTACTCGGTGCTTGTAGAGTCTCGTTAAAAAACCATGTATTTATTTAAATAACCTAGCATTCCACATAGAACCAAAAAATTGTCTGTAAAAGTTCAACGAATATGTCACCCGCGTTTACCAGACGTCAATGGCTAATGCCGGTACAGGAAGTTATACGAAAATTCAAATATTTGGAGCATGAATTGATCGATGAGGTATGATGACCAGCAGCTAACCGGTTTGTAGACGTGATGAAAATAAATGAACAGGTGCATCAATGTTTAGGCACGTTATTCATTGACACTAGGTTGTCACCTCGTTTAAGGCATTTCCTGTGACGCTAATGTAATAACGATGTCCTGGTCAGCACGATTACTTTAGGCCGGTATTGAATCAATACTGGATCTATAATTGCTGCTCTTCAATCGATCAAACTGTACTCTTTACTCATTGTCAGCGTCGTGTTGCAGTAGGACATTTTGAAGCGTATTTTATCAGACTATTAGCATTGTGGACTTTCTTCACTCGAGCAGTAATTCATGTTTGCTATGCATGTAACGAACTAAAGTCGTCTAGGAACGACCCAGTTCATTCATTCGATCGAACTCATCTATCACGCAGTTACGTGACACGTAGAATTGTATTGAAAAAGTGATAACGTAAGATTAATTACGCAAATACGTCCGGTTAATTATTATTCAAAGTCGTTGCTGTATGTATCGTCAAAACAAGAAAAACAAAACGGAATTGCCAATCAAAAATGTTATTCGAAAGCAGATCTGGATGCAATTCGTCAATCACTTGTCATATTTTGGGGGTTTTGTCTTCATTTGTTTTATTTTGACTCTACAAAATTCGCAGCATGTATTTGGCCCACTATCGTGTGTATCGATATTTCTGTGCCTAATGTGGAAAACGCGTGAAACTCTTTTTATGAAAACCTCAAATAGCTTTGAATGGGAACCGCGGTAGCAGAGGCTGAAATGAGGATGAGGCCATGGAAGCAGCTTATAGATACTTTAGAGCCAGTAACGTAGCGCAGAGTAGTATCACGAAAGCCAACGAGAAAGCCCTGTAGTATGGTTTCCACTGTTACTGCGTAATAAAAACAGTAGCCCCTATTGGTCGCGAGTCAAACTCATCCGTGGCTAGCCTCAAAGATATGGTTGTTTATTGTACCGATAAAATTCTACGTGTCCTTCCGATGTGGACAATATTTTCGTACACAAAAAAAGAGAATCGAAATAATGGACTTGATGTAAAATGCATTGCGAGTTACTTTTGTTGATGCAAAAAGCATATTGTGTTGATCAAAATTGTTTTTTGCCGGTAGGTATGACTGCTCAGGTTTACGTAGAAATTTTTAGTGAGTTGAGAAAGCCCATTGATTTCTCACCCGAGCAATACAAATGAAAAAGCTTTTGTTCATTAGCCCACAGAAAATCGAACAGACCGTGAAAAAGTTCTCTCATTTGTGCAAGCCTTGGGTTAATTCTTGAGCCACTAGAGTCCAACTCTATTTAGTCAACCATTGTTATTGGAGTTTGCTCGTTTTATGTGTTGTTAATTGTTTTTTATCCTGATCCGCGGTAATCCCTAGCTCGGAAGTTTCCAGCCACAGGGAATAAAACTGTAAGGGGCAAAGAACAGCCGATATCCTAGGCAATACGTCCCATTATGCTGAACGAACAGAAATACTCATTTGACATGATGACATATTCACAAATTTTGACTACTGTTTTTTCACTTATCATCATTCAGAGTCCGTTGAAACTATATTTACGCTGTACTCAAGTCCACAATCTTTCAGAAAGTGAATCAAATTGAGGCCACTTCGACTATAGGTTTGATTCAACAAAATCGATATAGACTTGATCGGTTCGGCCAAAGTATGATTCTTTTTGTCAGTAAACGATCGATTAACTCCGACAATTTATTGTACTGAATACTTCATAGTTCAGTGTAATGTACTCACATGCCTTAGCAAACATAGCTGATTCGTCGCTTTCTCTTAATAATGAACCTAACAATTCGTAAGATCTATGAGTCAAATACATTTCCCGATGATACAGTTCCGCAGCTATTTAAAGAAATCGAAGTCTATTATAACGGCGAGTGCTGGGACTCACAGCAATTCAGCTTATCTTTGCATTCTAAAGGGGAATCACCACTGCGACAGCTCATAGTTGCTGCAGGTATAAGATGGGTACTAGCGCGCTGTTCGTTACCAGTTGAATCAGGCAAGCTGATAGATCATCATCTCGCACTGTGAGACAGACTTAAGAAGCAGAAAATCGCGGCTAATTTCATCAAGACAAAATGAACACCAAAGTCATTTTCGCTGTTCTTCTTCTTGGACTTCTGTGCACGAGCACTATCGTCGAGGGACGATCCAAGCTACACCGGGCCCTGAAAAGAGTGGGCCATGCCCTGGAGAAGGTTGGAAAAAAGGGACTGGAGGATGGCACGGTTTCAAAGATCATCCTGGCCAGTGCTATCGGACGAAAGAGGAGGTCTGTCGAAGACGTCGTTCCTAACTATGCCGAACAGCCTTCATGGAGCGAACCCATTCCGTATACTCGCTAATGGATCAAAATCTTGAGGAGGGTCCTCGACATCCCCATCATCAATGATCATCGACTCATCATCTATATCGTCTAATACTCTCACGCAATATGTACTCTACTCTGTCATACGTATATATATATATTCCATCAACAAGCACTAATATTTCGCAAAAATGCAAACTACATTCTTATCTTTATTTATAAGCTGGTTTTGTTTAAATAAAAATATGCTGCAAAGTTAATTAATTACTATAGTCTTTTTTTCGTGTGAATTATTTTTCTCCTCGATCATACAGGAGTATCGGTAGCTCATTCTTTTCATTGTTCAGGATAAACCACATCAAGGGAATAGCTGGTATATAAACTAAAGGAAAAAAAAAATTGCGAATGAAAAATGTTATTCAGCTATGCATTCCAGTGTAATCCGCCGATTTTTTCCAAATATTCATCCGGTTTGTTTTCATCCCGTGAAATTCGCACAATGTGTTTGACCCTATCAGTATCGTATAAATGGATATTTTTCTGTTTCCTATGGGTACCTGTAATATTATCTTTGCAAGAATGTTGCAAAGCTCTGAATCGAGATCGTGACAGCAAAGGATAAAAAAAAAGGATAAGGTGTCAGAGGAAGCTTGTAGACACCTCGGAGCTAGTAACGTAGCGAAAAGTAGTATCACGAAAGCCAACGCGAAGGTCCTGTAGTACGGTACCCACTGTTACTGCGTAATAAAAACAGCAACCCTTATTGGTCGAGAGTCCGACTCCACCCGCTACTATAGCCTCGAGGATATGGCTCTTTATTGTCCCAATAAAATTTTACGTTCCTTTCCGAAGTAGACAATATTTACATCGATAGGAAACGAGAATCGAAATAGTAGATGTCGCATGTAAAATGCATTGCAATTCACTTCTGTTAGTATGTAAAGACGCTGTTGAAACAAATTATTTTCCTTCAGTAGGTAATCGCGTACTTCTTCTAGACTTTATCACTCAGCTAAGAAGCTCTATTGATCTTCTACATCAGAATAAGAGATGGGATTGGTATTATGTCCATCAGCTACCAGGAAATTGGACAGGCCGAAATAAGTTTGATGTACTAAAATATTGGTTAACGCTTCGGCCAATGAAGCCCTACTCTGTCGAGTCAACTATCGTTCTTCAAGTTGGCTCGATTTATGCGTTATTGTTTTTGCGTCATTGTTTTCTGTCCTGACTCTCGGTAATCCTGACCACGGATTTTAGGCCTCGAAAATCTTAACTGTGAGGAGAACGGCAAGGACACACGGTGCCCCAACTGCAATTTTTTTTTTTTTTTTTTTTCTTCTCGTTCAGAATCTATCAAAACTGTACCTACAAGAAACCCAATCTTCAGAACGTAATACAATAATTGAGGCTACTTCAAACATAGATTTGATTTGGTGGAATCGATATGGACTTAATCAGTCCTTCTGCAGTAGCATAACTTTCGTCACTAATTCACCAATAATTTTCACAAATTTTCTTCTGAATTTATCGTTCTAATGAGTTTACGATTCAGTGTACTAGTGTACTTTGTTATGGTATAATTGCCTTAGTGGGCCAAACATGAATATGATGAAAGTTCCACAATTCACACTGGAGTTAAAGCAAAATCATAGATCAAAATTATGCGGTAACCACAAAAAAAAAAAACCCCGAATCGACGAAATTCCTTTCGTATCGACTTTCTTCAGCAGTATCAGAAGATGAGCGGTTTCTCGTCGGGTATTAACTCTGCCTCACTTCGCTCCAATTTCACTCTGTCGGCTTTACCAAGAATCACCGGGAATCACAGACTCCATCCGGTACCGCGGCTTGCGTCATTGGGTCAACTGGGGTTCCTGATTTCTGAACGTACCTGAATCGCTTCATAAAACTGATAATATCGAAAAAGATATTGAGTGATCTTTTCATCTGAACGATGTGATTGATCAACTGGTACCGGGTTCATTCAGAAACTGGAAAAATATCAACTGTGGTGGGGGTTGGGATCCGAAAGGTCAAATGACTGGCTGTTCGTCTCATTATGGTTCAATGCAGGAATCCCTCTAATCTCGTCATTCGAAGACGTGATTCCCCGAACATATAACTCCTTGGAGTAGAGGGGATCGAAAATCTGAAATAAAAGCCGAGCATCTCAAGTTTTCGTTAGCTTGTATTGCTTCAGCTCTGAATCGACGTACATCTTTCAATTTGCAAGAACATTGGCCTGACCTTCGATACTTAACGGTAAATCTTAGATCATACGTGTATCTGATTTCACTAGCTATAAGTTAATCGCTGGCTTCACGATATATCTAGCTCACTTCATTTTTCAAATTTTGCATTCGGTTTTGGGGAGAGTAGAGAGTTAATAAATTATTGTGTAAAAAAGTAATTGGTTTCATTTACGTCAAACCGATTGAACTTTTTCAGAGTTACAGGACCATCAGTGGTCGATGACAAATACCGTCAATAAATTGTAGAGTTGTTCGTGAAACTAAATTTTCTGGACTATCCTGTAATTTATTGTCAGCAAATAATCGATATTTTCTAACTTGTTTCAAATGTCGTTCTCAAGTATCAGTCAAGAACTTTGTGATATTGTACTGCAACTAAAATTACATCCGTAGTTATTGGATATGACTTTTGGTCCTCGAAGTCGTTTGACAATAAAACAAACGGCTTGCTTATTTCATTTATTTACCAACATTTCTTTTATAAGATTATCAGATTTTTTGATCCAAGTGTTGTAAGTGCATGTGAAGCTGGACAAGCCAGTACACAGTCAGTACTCACATATGCATAAATACATTTTTTTTTTTCTTGAATTAGAACATCACATCACAGCTCCCAAGCAAAGTCCATCACGAAATATTCACGAATACATTTGATATACTGGCTAGTGGAAATGATAAACTGACATTCAACGTACATCCATGTGTTACAGATCATGAACCACAGACTGCTAGTTACATTTTTCTGCGTGATGCTCCTCAGCAGCGCGATTGTAAGTGCGAATGAGTTTGAAGATGCTCTTAAGCGAATTGGCAAGGCGGTTGAGAAGGTTGGACAGCAAATTCGTGATGATGGCATAATTAACGACTGGGTTCGCAAAAGGCTCAACCTTGACCAACCACAACCTGCAGCCAGCACTTGAACCCGAGAATGTAATATGAGCGAGGAATGCGACGGGCGAATTACAAGAACCAAATTATGCCATGAAAAAGCTTCGATGACGTTTGGAAATAGTTGTGGTATCCTACAGCTGAGGCATTTCTACGGGTTATCTTTCATGTACAGGATTCATTAATCAAATTTTCAGAAAGTCAATCGACGAATACTAATTTTCTGGAAATATACATTTAATTTTTTATATTGTAATGTAAAATGTTGATTCATTTCTTGAAAAGCCTTATCTTTTGAATAAACGAATCATCTATTCCACAACAGTACTGTCTGCTTTTGTAATCCTGATTGCCGATAAGAATTATCTACCGGCTGCTAGCTGTACATGGAGAATTGAATATGGATTTTGAAAAGTACCGATTTGGTCTATGTTTGCACTGTTTGAGAGCTGCTTATAATACCTATACGTATTTTTTAAACCTTGACTCACCAAGAGGTACATATAAGCTTCTTCGATTTTAAATACATAAATATATTTTATAGGTATGTACGTTGATCATTGTAAACAATGTGACAAGAAAGTTGAATCATAAATTGAATATACTTCTTGAGGAGAACAAAGCCCGTCACCAGTCAGAACGGAATATCGGTGGTCATTTGCGAATATGTCTGTGACACCAGACTCATATACTTGGAACAATCGTCTAAAACAATGGCGACAGTGTGCACCGCAATAATTGTTTGCTACCAAAATATTCGCAATCTTGAATGTCAGTGATTTGATAACTTTTTGAATTATTTGCCGAAAGTAAAAAAGCAACGGTGAACAAATGCCAATTTTTCAAATGTCAACGATAAAGTATTCGCATTCATGCCGACGTATATTCATTCGTAGATAACTATAAAGAGAGATTTATTTCATTGGAATATGTCTAGAGTAGTGCTTTCGATAGCCCCGAGGGTTTATTATGACGATATTAACTGGAAAATCGTCCAGCACCGCCTCATCCAAGTCATCATCTTCTGGCAAATTGTATCCAAATTTTTTCATCGTGAAATCGAGGCTTTCCAAAGCAGAGCCTTCTTCATCCCGGTCGTAATCAACAGGTGCCTCAACAATATTGTTTCTCTTCGACAACGCCTCCGTCGACTCAACGTTATTAAGTTGACTGCACGAAGTCGAGATGATCAGCGATAAGCCTGCGACGCACGTCGCAAAATTAATTATGCTTTTACGCATATTTCTTGATCGAGTACAAGAAACACAGAAGATGGTATTCTATGATGCTATGAAAGTAACTGAGCTTTGTTAATGTTCAATAACGTTCTTTTATACCAGACGTAGGCAGCTGTTTTTATGAAATAAAGCACGTATTCATATCATTACTATTCGCCTGTTTGATGCATTGTTCCACGCGCTATGAGTACATACTACGATTAGACACAACTCGGCCATTTATACCTATATTTCGTTATCAGGCCGATACACAGGGAAACAAAGTGATCACCTCAGTTGAAAATTGATGGAAAAATACATTCTGCTCGGAAATCTTTCATCTCCGAAAACTTGATGTACATCTTTTCCTTGATCTGTTGTCTTCAGAACTTCTCTGAAGATTTTTATTGATAGAAAATACTATTCCTTACTTTATAAACTTCGCACGTCAACTATTCAAAAAAATTACCTAGTCTGCACTCAGTCGTCACATACCATGAACTACTACTTTTTTACTTTTCTGGACACTACATCGATGGTCAGACTCCTCATATCAGACGACGGCGATTCTTACAGTAACGTAAGGTCGCAACAAGCGAAAATGATTAACTCAGTATTGTATCGAATTTAAGGGCAAAGGTATCTCTGTGATGTCAAATCCAGAAAAAGTAGTGCTTATCCTGATGGATCTATAACTATTCGTAATCCTAAGATATTGATAGAAATGCTATTACTAGTAATTTTCCGCAGTACAAGTTACAGCGTTTTATGTATTAATTGCGTATTCCATGGATTTAATCATCCAGCAATAATTGATTTCTGTAGCGTACTGTGAAGAATTGCAGGCAGTTGTTGATGACGCATTGGCTGAACCAACTTTCTTTGTAATTCAATATTTTTCTAGTTAGTTCTTTACATTCAATCTAATCGATTATAACTTACGGGAGTTCAAAAGGAGGGGCATCACATATTCTTTATCGGACGGGGGTTCCTGCGGCGTTCTTTCGAGAAGAACGGGATCGAGAGTTGAACTCACGATCAGGCGTCAGAGAAGAGTCCTAACTGTATTTCTATATTACACAGCAAAAGATCATTTCGCATTTAATGAGAACTGGTAGACGCGATAAAGTAAGATGGAGGTGAAAACCA
Source organism: Ametastegia equiseti (assembly GCA_963989295.1). Classification (NCBI taxonomy): domain Eukaryota; kingdom Metazoa; phylum Arthropoda; class Insecta; order Hymenoptera; family Tenthredinidae; genus Ametastegia; species Ametastegia equiseti. The sequence goes on along the minus strand of OZ022389.1, from coordinate 11,443,570 downwards.
GTGCAGGGCTTCCCATATTCGATATCTTGTCGCTGCATCTCTCTGTCTCCTTCATTCTGTCTTCCTCGTAAACGAGAAGTACTCGGTTCGAAGCGAATGTGAATGTAGAGAAAAACTGCACGTGATTCAACAACCTGCGGCTATAATTACTCGTACGTACATTCTTTGCCGGAGGCGTCACAAATTGTTAATAAGATACCGTAACATAGCGTCATGTACCGGATAATATTTCTCTGATTGTGGATCATGCTATTAGGATGAAATAAAATCTCATGTTAATACTCAAATAATTTTCTATCGAACATTCTAACGAGTAGGCCATAATTTTAGTTACCCAATGGTATTCTCATTCAAAAATTGTCGGAGCAACAAAGCCAAAGGATAATAATGCAAGCGTCCTAACTCGACATCTATGAACAATCGCATGCCTCGCCTTCTAAGGAATTGAGTGACGACGACTACGTGATGGCCCCATCACAAAACAAGGTCTTCCAAAGAAGCATGCATACATAAGTATGCGTTCAATTGGATAGTTATCGTTGATTGATTCTTCTCTATTATCCCGCGATTTAAATATTTGCTGCCGGGGATTATTGGGAAGCGATGTAAAAAAATTCACTTTCAAAAGCAGAATCGTTATTCAGTTGATAAGCGTATGAAAAACGGCACGTTTTAGCGATGCGGATGTTTCTTATCCCGGCAACACGTTGCCGAGGTATAATGTCAGAAGTGATAATACGTCAATGAAAAGTCAAACGTGACTCCACACAAATATTTTGAATTTTAGGTGATTCCTACGGAATAGACTAGCAGTCGATTGCTGTGGATGTCTGAGTTCTTTCGTACTAAATAATCCAGGGAATCAGGTATCTGACGATCACATCATTTTGGTTCACATTTAGGATCCCCTGTTTGTATATAACTACAGTCATCCTATGATTGTTCGATTGTACTTTTCACTTAAAATTCAATCGAAAAACGTCTGTTTATACAGGAAATAACATGGAAGACGACAATTGACTTTGACTCTCATTCCTAATATTCTATTCTTCTCCTGGTTTAGCAAGTATATGCTGTTTTTCTACAATCCGTAAATTTTCCCCAATTTCTGTATATTCTAGCGGGAAAATGAGTTTTTTCAACGAATCCAACGATTCAATGTTCATTTCGATTCATACTTCGCAAATCGATAAAACAGGAAACCGCCAAGTGTAATAGTTTTTCGTGACACATGAATTACAAGTGGAAACACTGCATACGTTGACAAGAAACAACGTTGACTTAGGCTCTTTTCGAGCTGATGTATCTACTTTTCAAATCATCAACGTGTACACGAAGCTCCAATATATGAACGTGGTTCCCAGAGTTTGGCTCAAACTTTCCATCTAGGCTGCCGATTCCATCCAGCCCTTCAATTAATTCCATCCAAATTGCTAAAATTGCGGTGTTAACAATAAAACTCATTCTAACACCTATCACGTAAAAAAATGAAATCCTCATTCACATGTGTGAATGAATGGAATACCATTCGTTTGGTCATTTTTTTCGTTTCTTGTGGGATGGCTTACTCACACAATCATAAATAATCAGCACGGGATATTCCCTCCGTTCGAGCCCGGGACTTCACAGAGCTGGCTTTGACGGGCTATAAAGGCTCAGCATTGGGTCTCTGATCATCAGTTGAACTCCAAAGTACCTGAACAGTTGTTCTACACGAAATCTAAAACGGCAATTACAACGTTAAAATGAACGCCAAGACAATATTCGCTATTTGTGTTGTGGCTCTGGTCTGCTTGACGACTTCGACGGAAGGTGGCAAGTTGAGAGATGCTTTGAGGCGCATTGGTAAAGCTTCGGAAAAAGTCGGCAAAAAAGCTCTTGAAGATGGTCTTGTGACAGCTTATTTGGGCTCAAAGATCGGAAAGCGATCAGTCGACACTGTCCTCCGAGAAGATCGTATCCCAGAAACAGATATTTGGCATAACGAAGCAACTGTTCTTCTGAACCGACCAGAAGGTGAAGAACTTTCGGACGAGGAAGGCCTTTTCGCACCTTATTAGACAGACGTTCAGTGACATCACGGAGGAAGAAATCTATCGAAAATCATCATTTGCATCGTGTATATATTTTCCAATTATAATGATTCAAACCACTACACACATATTTAATATACCTCTGAAATATAGAGAAATATCTTGAAATTTTTCTACTGCATTGTGATTCCATTTTATTAATATCCTGAATTATTTTCCTGATTTGTCCCCTTTTATACCTTGCAATATATAATTTACGTACAGAACGGAAATTGATAGAGTTCAGGTAAGTATTGGATGCTTGAACTCAACGTTTGCCCGGGGCCCGTATAAATTCTACTTTCGTATTTCGAAATGCATGTTCCAGTTGTTGGCCGTAGAATCAGAATTTCTATACGTAAAGGAGCTTTGCATTACAAGGATCAGGGAAGGCATCAAGCATTGACTATCGTTGAGCGAATGGCTTTTCTTCTAACGGTCGTGATTTGTAACTAATCAGTGGACACTAATTGTAGGAGTCAAATCAGTTCAACGCGAATACCGATTCAAAGTTAATTTCTTCATTACCAGATGTTAGATCTGAAATGCTGTTAACTTCTTTGGAATATATTGAATTATTAACGCAATTCTAGTAATTGACTAAAAGCTAGGCCAGCAATCCCTTCTTTGGTATCTAACTTCAAATATTGGTGTGCAAATACAAAGACCAAGATTCGAGATATTCTATATTGGTCTAGCACGGTTACCTCAGGCAAAAGTTACCGAATTGTTAGATATCTTCTGAAACTGCTGACTACTCGGAAATATTGAACGATAAATTCTCGGAAGGTAAACAATGTCCAAACATTATGTTGGATTGAATTCTCTCTTCACCGCATGGAAAAGATCTAGGCAATCTTTGAATGTGTTAGCAAGGTGATAAGATTCTTATTTTTTGTGTTTTTAAGTTTGTTGGTCAATTTGAAGAAGCTACCACTCTTTTTGAAGACTGCCACTTCAGTTATGTAACCCGAATGCCTCTCTCCATGTATCTATCAGAATTCACAATAATTACATTCACAGTAGATCATGCCAATTTATGGGAATTTATATCCCATATGATGATACGATATATTGTTTTACGAATATTGTAGCATACATACGCTTTTGGACAGAGGAATTCGGTTACAGCAGTAATTGTAAATCTAACAAGAGAATTTCATAGACCCTCACACATAAATGTACATCGAGAAAAATAATCTGTTGGATTTACTAAATATTTCCAATCGAGAAAATTTGTTGTAATAATCGATTGTGCATTTCGCCTAAGCAAGAATTAGTTAATGAAAACATAATATCTTTGTTTCGAAAAAGTATTTTGTTGCTCCAACCAAAACCTCATTTCGCGGCCCTTAAAAGCAGATTTTTTGACTCGAATGATATTTTTTTGATTCAGCAAGTTCTTTTTCTCTGTATATTATGAATTTTTCTATTATTCAACAACGTTCTCATTTAATCACTATTCTCTATTCGCGGAACTCACAGATAGAATCCATTGAAGTTGTATGTACAAGTGATTGAAAAAAAATTCAACCTATCGAAAACGCATCCATTGAATTAGTGAGAAGAATTTCTGAAGAGTAATCGTAGAATTAGAAGTAATTAGTCACTAAGGTTACACCTAACGATTTAAGTCGGAGGGGCAATGTCAGCCGACGTGAAATTAGTGATCCGGGTTCGTCTAGCGGGTAAAGAAAAAAAAAAAAAAAAAAAAGAAAAAATGGGGGACCTTCCAACCTTTAAATTAGATTAGGCGCGTGCGTTGGAACTCAAGAGAGCGACTAATATGTAAAGATTTTAAGAATGACGGAATGAGGCTTGGACGACCTGATCTGCCGCCCACCGTGTACCGAGAGGGTGATAGAAGGCTACCCAAAAAACTACTGGCCATCAATCTGGCCTTGGCGGGTTCGAAGCCAGGATTTACCCGCAACCGTCATTTATTTTGAACCGGTTGTAGTTTATTGCTTGGGCCTTCGCTCTCGGCAACACACAATTCGACTTCCCCCAGACATAAACGTGAGGAAATATTTGCTGTAACAAAAGAAGCCAAGATGTATTTTTGCATTGGTTATTATAGTACGAGATTCAATCCATAGATATTTTTCCGAACGGATTTTTATTTCGTGAAAATATCTACCTATTTAGATTTTACACAGCATACAATTGACCGATTCGAAATATTGTAAATTCTGAATTCAATTAGGTACAACAATAATTGAAAAATAGTATACTGGTTCAATATTGAATTTTTATTTGAGTATGACTTGACTGCAGTGTAGTTGGCATTCAATTCGAAGTTAAATTTCAGTTACTCCAGTTGCATAGTTATCAACTCGACTGACCATTAATTATATCTGTAATATCATCGGCGTACTGTAATCGAAAATGTGTAATCATGTTGAATATCGAGAGCGAACGAACATCTCTATTGATTTTATGATTTGAACAAATTTTACCCATCAAAATGCTTTCAGGATAAGAGAAGAATATATTAGAGCGTATAATTAACATTCGAAAACCAAAACGAAAATACTAATCCGCAATCATTTCAAAGTTTAGGTATATATTTTTATTGCTGATAATCATTTTGGAATATCATTCGACAATTAGTTTGCGAATTCATCGGTAATAATTGTCATTCAGTACAGTTTCTTCACGAATATTTCGCCCAACTCAACTTCACGAGTGTGTAACAATATATTCGTAAAATCTCCAACTAATCTAAAATAAGTTAAATATTGTTATCAGTTATTGCTGCAATAAAAATTTACAACCAGACCGCACCTGAGCGTCAGTTGTAACTTTTCGGATACTGGGCTTTCTTGGAAATTGAATGAATTGTGTAAAGAGAAAAGTTAGTTATTCTTTGTTTAGCCGTTACTGTGAGAAGAGAACTTTAATTGAGGCGGAAATTGGTTGAGCAAATACTCCTCGAAATATATTTCATTCTGAATTACAATGGTTCCTCACATGTCTCGTCGAAAGTTATTATCAAGATAGAGAGATATTCACAAGAAGATATTCACACGACACTCTGCATTGTCGTGCGATAATTGTCACATCTTGATCGAGGAACTTCGTAATACTAGCATCAGTGAAGTATAAAGGTGTGACACCTCTGTCTCTTGTCGTCAGTGTGGCTTCGTGACCCTTGAACAACAGCAAAGTCTCAAAGCAACGAACAATCGCGACATCAAGATGAACATTAGAGTGATACTTTCGTTCTTCGTCGTATATCTTCTCTGCGTGACAACTTTGACCGAAGCTTCGACAGTCTCCGATCCATTACAGCATACTTCTGGAAGCTTGAGACATTTCGGTGAAAGGATACTTCGAGGTCAAGTGATGAGGGCAAGTTTGAACAAAGGATTTTCAAAAAGATCCCTAATTAGCTTCGAAATTGGCATAGGCCACAAGTACGATGATGAACATCAATATGTTCCATCAAATGAACAAGCGTATTTTGAGTCTGGCCCCGAACTCTACGATACTGCAGACGATAAGGTTGCAGAGCTGCTTGCTACCGATGATTTCAATGATGAAGATACTCAAGCAGCTTTATTCGTGGATGAAGTACAATAACTAAGCTCACGTGGAATCTGATTTGCCAAACATTTATTTCAACAGCGTACATCTACCGAATTAACTGCTTCACTGAATGAGATGATTCAGATTTAGAAAAGAAGTCCGTGATGGAATACGTAGATATTGCAACTAATTGTGGTTCTGAGGGCAGTTGAGGGAAAAGCAGCTTCTACGTTCTGCTTCTGTTCCTTCAAATAGCAAGCAACAACCACCATCAGGCGAATGAAATTTCTAATTTATAATTGAATAAGTTCTGTATATCTGTAGTCATTGATCTTTCCAGTACCCAGTCTCGAGGAAAATTTTCTTCGATTCAATAAACACGTCTCGTAAAATTCGACACAATTATATTCATTTTTGCGATCATACGAAGTTGCTATATCTGGCATAAGTGTATCTAAATGCCACACCTTTCTGTGTGGTTTACCATCTCTCAAGCCTCCGTATACTCTGAATTAACCGTAGATAACAGGGTATAATTGTTGTCTCTTATGCCTGTTTCAATGGATGCTCTATCCTGACATTACTCAGCTGAATAGATTTTCCAAAGTTTCATGATGTGTCTGTGACGTAATGGATAAGATAATGTACATATACACACAAGTTTGAAAGTCATTACCGACCAGATAATGGATTTACATATAATACTAAAATGTAAAGCATGTGAATCATACATGCATTTATTTTTGGTCCAGAGAGGAAAAAAACGAAATCCAATAGGATTTGAATCTCCGGACTCGAGTTCAACTGTAAACCGTTGGAACCCTCGCGTATAACGCGGGTTAAGGTCAACGAACAAGTCACAGAAGAGAGAACCAAACTCTGAATTTCGTGACTAGACAGTCTGCATATCGCGTAGTCGAAGACCTTTTATGTTCGTCTCATCCACCTTCATCCCCAACTTTTGCAACCATTTCAATTCACCCAACCCCAGTTTTGCTTTACAAACTCTATCGGTCGATCTCCAACTCATTGACCACGAGCATTCGGTTCTTTCAGAAGTTCCATGTTGTTTTTACGTTGGAACTTTCATGCGGCTTTACAATGAAGTCTAGGGTTTAGACTTTGGGTTAATTGTTATTGCTTTGACTTGTTGAGAAGAGAGCAGCTGTTTTTCCTCTGTTACTTATTTTTTTTTTTTTCTTTTGCTTATTAACAATCCAGCTTAATTCACAGTTGAAAAAATTCAACAGAATATAGTTACGATGTTTGAGGTTTTCACTGATTCACTAAATTCGTTTCTTATCAGATGAAATCACTGCAGCTACACGATTATCTCTCAGTTGAACCCGGTACAAAGACCTAGGAGTTATCATAAAACGCAGTGCGAGAGAGAAAAATACAAAACCCGAACCACTTCGTTCCTGCAGGCTTACGGATTTACGGGTTTACGGGCTCAGAGGAGAAAGATTCGCACACGGTGTTATAGCTTTGAGTGTGCTGAAAATTGACCGTTGAATGCCAAACGCTGAACGCTGAACGTTGAACGTTCAACGTTGAACGCCTGGTTCAACTAGAAAATGGTGTCAGAGAGTACGAGCGTGGTGCGGATATTTGTCTCTGAACGTACGGGAAAGCTAATCGTTCTCTACGCCCATGCATCAGGTGCTAAATGGTTTAAAAGTGCCGCCAATTTTATACCGGATACGTCTTTTTTAATGGCTTGGATTAAGCAGCGTTACGTTGTTCGTCGGAGATTAACGTTCATTGGCAACGCTAGAATTGTTTCTTTATACCTATTAACCGCACGCCGATATGGGTTACCAGTTCAGTGGAGAATAGAATTGAAGCGGTATTACGATGTACAGAATATCGAAGGATCGGGATTATTTCTGGAATAGTTGAAAATCGATAATCACATCATCTAAACTACATTCTACGGAATTTATGGAACTCCTGCTACACTATTTTCCATTTCTGGAAATCGAATATTTATAAATAAAAGTCACAAATCGATTCATTCATGTATTGAAATCAACGAACCATAATCTTCTCCTCATCCACAGTGTCAAAAATGTTGAAGCTCCTCAAGACGGGAGATTGAGATGTGATGTTTCATGCATTTGTCAGGGATAGAAAAAAAAAAACAAAAAAACAGGTAAATCGGTTCACCACGATGGACAGGCCTTGGAATTTCTCGCGCGGATTTTGTCAGCTCGAATCCGAAAATTCAGTCATTTTTAAGTCGGAATGAATTCTAAATGGATAAAGATTAAAATCATCAAAATTGGTTGATTCGTTCTAGAGATATGACTATTTAACTTTTTCTTTTGTACAATTTTGTTCACTCAATTATTTTTATTATTGGAGATCTGGTGAAAACTCAACTTTCCGTTCTCGGGTTGATTATAACTCCCCTTTTATTTCAAAAGCGGGAATTCAAAAATTCACAGTATGATACTAACAATACACATGGGCAAATGAGATATATCTATGGAAACTATAGATCATGAAGGAAAAATATATTATCAACGAATTTTCGAAAAAACGAAAAAAAAAGAAAAAAAGAAAAATGATCATTAATTTCCTTCTGAAGTGTTCACTATGTTCAGCTCTTTCCTAAAATAGCTGGAAAAATATTCCGAATATGTTTTATTCGCATATTTCCCTGGTAAATGATTTTCAAGTAATTATTGTTCGTCAGTACTTCCAGCAATGTTGAATGGGAACTAAAATTGTCACATACGTCAATCTATGAATACTGGGTCCATACATTTTAAAGTCATTTTGTCTGATGACTAATGAATAATACGCATGACTTATTGTTAATCGTCGTGGACCGGTTAAATGCCGTTGGCTATATGTATACAGCAGCCAGCAGTTGGCGAATCTTCGCATCTTCGAAATGTTCCAAGGCAGGAACCGGATGTTTAACAAACGGGTAAAAGAGCAGCTTTATTAAAAAGGTTCCTTCTCTCCGTCGTTTCGTGCCCTCCGCCCTGAGAAACTCACCCCTAACATCCGGATGCGAATTTTCTCTAATTATAAAGGGAAGGAAATTAACTCGATGCCATTTACCTACTGCAAAAGTTTTGAACTTTTTCTTTGAAGCTGAGTCCGGATTCGCGGAGAACTCAAATTAGCTTAAAAAATTGTTTTACTTTTTCCCATTGTTCGTATAAATACTGCGCACGCCACAAGAAATTTTGAGATTATTGTAAATCAGTCGCATGCCCATGAGATTCGAAGATATTATGCTGATTCAGGGTAGTTACGTATAAAACGGTAGTGATGAAATTAGGTTTGGAAAGGTCGTTCGGTATCCACTGATGGAAAAAGGATGTGAGGTCAGAATATATACAAGTAGACCAGGTAAAAGTTCGTCTCAGCTAAAAAAGGAACGAGATCTTTATGCTACGGTTAAACTTGTTCCCGATATTGGGGAGACATTTTCCCCAGCGGAGACTAATTTCTTTAAGGGTGAATTAAATTTTCAGATCGTAAAAAGTAATATCAGATGGAAAGTAAGTACGAAGTTTGAATTACTATTTTCATACCTAATTCTTGAGAAGTATAGTTTGGCCTCGTTTCGGAATTGAATATCTAACTCAATAGTCTGGTTGATTTCCTGCATTTCTTCGAGATGATTATTTCGATCTTAGCGTACACGATAATTTAGTGAGTATACCAACGAGTTTGACCATCAATTTATAAACGGAGTCATACAACATGCAGACACGAATAAATCAAGCGTTAATGACCAACAACCAATCGTTCTTGATTGCAGCAACTACTCTTTAGCTCAAGTGCAGTCACCCTCCTCTTCATTTATAATTGAATTTCATTTCCTTGATCGATTGGCAAGCCAAATTATTGTACGTGTGGTATTAATTGATTGAAATTCACATGAAATCAATTCCTCGATTCTATACCAAATCTGGCTCTATCATGAATATATTATCATTAATAAAAATAGGATATGTTCAGGAGACTGCAGATGAGAATTTTCTCAACATTTTCGGAAATTCTAATCTATCTTCATATCCAAACACGTCAGCCAATCGTCCACTGGAGTAATAACTTTGCTTTCGAGTAAGCAAACGCGAGATTACCGCACAAAAAAATTTCGAGTATAACAGCGCACATGTAATTGGAAGGGAATAATAAACACACCGACATACAGACGGACAACCCCCCGTAGCCAGCCGCGGGCTGATCCATTAAAAAACATAGCCCCCCCTCTGTGCTTGCGTGCGCAACACGAATTAAAGCTGAAACGTGAAAAAGCCCCATTCACGGGCCAAAGGCCAAAAACGTCTGGCTTGTGTTAATACTCCGTGTCACGTATGACTCGTATCGCGCTAAGAGCTTGGCGTATGTGTACGTGGGTGTGAATTCCCCCGCATATACGCGTGTTTCGTCTGAGCGGTACTTTTAACAGGTTCAAGTGTCAAGCTTTTAGGGTACTCCATACCGTAGGTGGTGGTATTTTCGCCCGAAGCGTTTGGAAATAAAATGGGTTGAAAAAGTTACCCGAGTCAGTTATGTGTGTATAAAATAATTCATTGCACAGCCAGTCCATATAGTTATTCATTTTCATTGTATTTACAACTTCGACCTCATCTCGTAGCAAGTCCGCATCTCTCTATTACTAACTTTACCTCAACCCAGCCGCCATAACATATGCAGCTTGGTACCGATTTTATTCTTATTCACTGGATCCAATGGACTCAAAACATGATGAAAAACTATTTGATCACTTGTAATCAATAAAGTGATTCCTGAGCTTCAACGTTCACAAATTCTATAACGAACTTCTAGCGTAGTCGTGTGAACCAACTTGTTTCAAAATGAGGCTCGATAATTCGGAACAAGTACCCGTGTAATTTTGCGAATTTCTTCCAAATGTACGAATTCTTCACATTTTCTTGCACTACGTGCACAAATGATTGGTAATTATTTCCCTATAATTCAACCGTGTTATTATCGATCACTCATTGAGCACACGGTCGTAGGTATGCCTAATAACACATTACTCTCACGAATTAGTTCAGTTGACTTTGCATAATAACATGGCTCTCGCATACATAATTTTCAAAGCAGGACGAACCATACCATCGACGATAATTATTCATAGCAAATCGATGAATTCCCTCGTAATAATGCCCACGCCATGAACACTGTACCATCCTTCTGATGATTCTAGTCTGCGTCTAACTACGTTACAGCTCACTGTACGGTGAACAGATTCCATAGAGGTTTTTCCATTGAGTATAATGGAAAAATCAAGCGAGAAATTAAAGCGTGAAAATTATCTGAAAACACATCTGCGAATGATGATTTGGATCGGTTTATCTCGACCAATCAATACTCCCCCTCTTATAAGTGCATTGTTCTTGTTCCGGATGATCATCGTCATTGGAAATTACGTTATATTGATGACTGGCTGCGTTGCTCACATTAGAATCGTGAACAAATATGATTTACTTGCATCCAACGCTAACATACTTCAATTGATAGTTTATGGCATGGGAATAATGCACATACTTTACTATGGGATCAGAAACGTAGCTGTTCATCAGTTGATCGGAAAAGTTCGAGAGACCTTTAGATTTGCTTCCAACACCGGTAAGCGTCCTAGTTATAATATTATTCCCTTTATTCAATCTACCAACTGTGATATCCCCACTTCACTCTGAATAAGCTGAGCGCTACCTACAATTACCTTCTTTGGAGGGCACTTCACAATGGACGAACCAATGCGCCTGGATGAGCGAAGGAGTGTTGGTTGGACAGGGTTGTGTACGGTAGCCGTTACCGGTTGGTTCGCTTTGGCTGTGGCTAAAGGTTATGATCCGATTCCCGTCTGGGCTCCAGTGAACCTGCGAGAATCACCCTATTATGAAATTGACACCCTTCTACAGTTTACTGGACAGTTTCTGATGGGTAGTATCGGCGGCTGCTTCGGCTCCTTCTACATGAGTGTACTGTCGTTATACGGACATCAAATTGACATGCTAATCTGCTCGCTGGAGCACATGGCCCCTTTAGCTGCACTAAGAACGTGGAAAAGAGTTGGTCATGGAAATGAAAAGTTGCCCAGTCCAATCGTCTCAGAAAATTGTGCCAATCAATGCGAATGCTGCACAGAGGAGTTTAAACGGTAAGGAAATATCTTGGGTAAACCGCTCGCATGTCTATTTCAACAAATAGGACGTGCTTATCCATACCAATTCGGGTGATGTGCCATACGATTGATGTCTGTTTAATCAGCACGGTAATTGATTTGTGCAATTTTTTCGGATCCAAGGATGTTCGAAACTTTTGAGACACGGTGGTTCAACAACGCCTTGACGCCTTTGGAAAACCGTGTCTACGCGGAAGAACTCTATGACACATTGAAAGATTGCATCGTTCATCATCAGAATATTGTCGAAATGAAGGATGCCGTTGAAGATTTGTTTGGTCCCGTTTTGCTCATTAGATTCGTTCTCATCACCATGATGCTGTGCTTCACTATTTACAGTTCGAGTAAGGTTGGTACGATTCTTATCCGATATCAGTGTTCACGATTGACGAGGCCATTGATTCAACCATGTATTTAGATCATGGCAAAGGAGGATTTCAACTTCACAGATGTGAGTTTCTTAAGCCTGCTAGAATATTATATGGTTGCCGTTGGAGAGTTGTTCCTTTTCTGTTACATCGCAAATAACCTTCTGAGTATGGTGAGACAAGTTGCGCTTCCACAATTTTTCCTGTTTTTAAATCCAATTCAAGTCACATTAACGATACGATTCTGTTATTTATTGTGCGCGAATCACGTCGTGTAATTGATAACGGCACTTCCAGAGCATGCAACTGCCAAACGTCGCTTTTGAAAGGCTTCCATGGCATGGTGGAAGAGTTGAAAAGAAATTCATTTCGACCTGGAAGATCTTTCACATGAGCGCAATGAAGCCCATTAGTCTACGGACTCCATTTTATGTCGTTTCCCTTGACATATTTCGTTCAGTAAGTAGTTGTTCATGTATCATTACTACTCGATGACACAAAGGGTTATCGGTAGAAAAATCGTTTTTCAGGTACTACGGACCAGCTTTTCTTTCTACACACTTCTCCGCAGACTGCAAAATGCTTAGAAAAAAAAAAGAATCAGTAAAGGCTACTCCGAGGATTCACGTAGTAATATGAAAGCACATAAACCGTTTGTACACCAAACAACAGTTCAGTAGATCACATCATCCTGTACTTTTTTCTCTTTATTATTTTGGTTTTATCATGACGTGGAAGAAAAGGTAAAGGATCGTCAGCGATTACTCAAATGAAAAGATCGATGAAAGTAACCCAGAATGACTGTCTATTATCCAGCATCACAAGATATACTTTTACCCGTAATTGTAAGTGCAACATTTGTTTGTGTATAAAATTCAAATATACTCTGTGAGTTATTTCTAAAAGAACGAACAACGGAATACTAATTGCTACAAATCCGTGAATGTAGCTACATGGAATGCATTTTTGACCGGGATTTATCATAGAAGTCTTCTAACTAGTGAGCTAAGATAGACTTTCTACGGAATACGCGAAACGCGATTGCGTTTATTCTAGGTTGCGTTGGGTAACACCATAAGCTTCTGTTTCAAACTACATTAAGTCTATTCTTTATTCGAGAGCGGGTAGATTAAAAGAGTGTTTCCGCGCCATTTAATTAAGCTCGCGTAGATAGGATTTCCTTGGGCAAACGGTTATGTCTAACCAACTTTGCCCCTGGATTCTATAGAATAGCTGGAGAATGGTTGCTACCTCTATACCTGCCACAAGAATCTATTTCCTAGGAGTCCCACGGGAAATTGTTAGAGCATCACCTTTTCCGTAAAAAGCTTTTTTAAAACAATAGTGCCTCCTGTTTTGTACAGCGAGGCGCTCCCATTGCATGATTTTATAATAAACAGGGTGCATCTCTAAACGAAATCTCCATACCTGCTGATGTTAGAAGAATACGCATATATCTCGGTAATTTTTTGTGCAAGCTTCAAGCTCTTCTGGCTTTATACCAAATTTTTTATTTTCTCACCGCATTTTAGTTGTACATATAATTTTCGTAAATCAGATGTTCCACTGTACGTTCTGAATGCCAGCTACGATAACTCCATAAAATAGAGCGACGATCGCGCTCAAAGTGTCATACAGGAAGCTCCGGAAACACTATAAAGTTCTTTATGAGCATACCACAAGCGCATGCATGTACGTAGTAGCTATAGATACATGTAGATACCATAGCAAAAGTCTGACCAACGGACCAGAGGTCAACCCAACCATTTAATAGATCGCTTGGAATTTTAATAAGTCTAAATTACTGTGGCTATCCCCGAGACGTTTATATAATTCAACAATTTTGGAGCAACACAATACATTCCGTGCAAAATTCCACCGAGGTACTATCGATATTAATTTCAGGACTGATATTAAACATTCAATGTGCAGGTGATGGGTTATGGGGCTACTTTGCCGCATTCCAAAACTTCCGAAGTTTTCCTCCGTATTTTCAAATTTCGTATATATATAGGGAGGGAATATTTACGAAAGAAAGATGGCCTATACAATTTTAATATAAATTCTTGCTAAATATTATGTATGGTGGTGGTAAATATTACGTAACTTTAAACAGAGAAGAAAATTTTACGAGCAACACTCGAACCAACGCCGCGTGTAATATTCGTAATTTGAACCTCTACACGCCGATGCTTATACGTACCGTGAATCATAAATATCTACTGTAGTAGACTTTAGGCAATGTTGCAAGCTTCTAAAGAAATCGAGACGTGTTCGGGATAGGGCGTCTTTGGAGTACTCCTTGAAGAACCGAGGTGCATAGGATATAAAAATCATACACGTCCGTCTATGGTTTGGCGTGAGGGACGAGGGCACAGGATGTGCCAGGGACGTGATTCGAACCACATTCCGCCATGCATCATTCATCCCTTGTATCGGGGTGCAAACCGGGATTCGAATCATCTGACTGCATGCTATTCGCTCAGGAATACATCACGCGATCATAGCATCGCCGTACATGTCACGACAGTAGGTATGACGTGCTTCGGGACATTGAACCGTCTTCGAATCTGATGTGAACCTCAATTGGCCACCAAGGATTGGTCAGGAGCTTTTTAGGTCATGATATTTCGAATTACAAGTAAATCCTACAACTGTGCAGGAGTTTGACTGAACTGTAGAAAGCGACATGGAAGAAAAGATTTCGGGAGAAATATTTTATGCTTCATTCTTACATATTGAAAACCAAAATTGCGTAAGATCTGAAAAGTAAGTAATGCACTGATCGATACCCCTACGTAAGCTCCATCAGAGATATTTTACTTCTTGCCGGTTGTTCCGGTTTGGCTTGGATTGAGAGACTTTTCTTCGATGATTGTAGAATTTGAGCCCTTCTGTGACATACCCGCGTCACCTATAGTTCTTTTTTTTTAAGCTCAAATTTCGCGGCTCTGAAAATATGAGGAAAGTTAGGGAAAAAGGATATAAGTGAACGAAACTTGAAGGCACTTCTTTTCCTGAAACGTAGAGACACGAGGTTTATCCTTGGCCATTTTCTCTTCCCGTTCCCTTTATCGTGCCGCCCTTACGTCGGTACGTCCACAGTGCCCCTATGCCCCAGGGATTGTTTTGAGATATTGAATACTAAGCTCTGACGTCTCGAGTATGGGACGTGCACAGCATACGTAGTGGGTAAAACCTCGTCGAGTTCAGCATAATATTAAAGCACGGTTGAAATTTCAGAAGGATATAGATACAGCTCAGATATGACCAGAAACAGCCGAAAAATGTGAAATTCATCGCGCGCTTTGAATCCTTCGAATTGCAAGGCGGCGAGGTTAGTCCATTGCAGGGCATGTCCGGGTTTACTTTTATTCATACGTACATACCTATGTTTCAGAACTTCAAATCGCCTTCCGTTGCACGTGACTTGAAACCTCTCCACCTTTCTGTATCCATTACCAATATTATCACAGCCAGTTATGTGCTCGATGGTCGTAGACGAGAATTTGAAATTGGGTTCGCTTCGATAAAGCTACGAAACATAATGTTTCAATCCTGTAGTCGTAGAGGAGAGGAAATGGTAGAATGAAGAATTTTGGAACCGAGACTGACAGAGGCATAGGAAAGTGAATGCTACGCGTGCTATCTGTGTTTCAGAACGACGTGGTAAAAGTTCTCGTCAGAAAACCATTGATAAGAAAAGCTCGTGAGTAGATCGAGTTGAGTGTCAACAATAACTTTAAGCTCGAGATACATTCGAGTCGTCTACTGGTAGGGGGAATTGTGTGATAAAAACAGCGTTGAAATATCACACGGAATGTGCATTACGGGCATTGGAGGGGGTGGTTTCATAAGCCCTGGATGGCCGAGAAGCTATATGGCAGCTACACTCAATCATCTATTGATAACAGCTATCAAGCATCAACGGTATTTTGACGTGGAGGGCGGCTACCCCTTTGGCTGTTTATCAGAGGGTTAGACTCCATCGCACCGTCCTGGCTCACCCTCCGCAATCCTCTTCATTCTCTATCCTCGTTTGCCAACCTCAAAAAATGTTCGTATTGGCTGATACAGATAACGCTGTTACCATTGCCACGTAGTACAATAATAATCACTATGACAATCGAATGTGATCATTTTCCAACCATCATGATTCCAAACAGTTGCATTTCCGGTTTAACTGTTGATTAGTTCATTTCCCGCCATTAGAGAAGAAACATACTGCTATCGAGCTAGAGTATTGTAGAATCGTAGGGGGCAGCTTATCGTAAGTGGCTAGGAGAGTAATTGAATTCCACCGTAGGTTGACCCGGAATTTGTCCAGATAGAATGTGGCCGAACCCTTTGGGTCTAATAACAGATTATATTTTGCGGACGCCAATACCATACAACGCGAAGCGACCTAATAACAGTTCTGGAGAGGCGGGCTAGCTGCCGGGTCAAATCATTTCGAGAAACGATATAATTGAATTGAGTTGCGCGCTGCCCGCTTCGCATTGGTCATCGTATTTAATAATGAAAGCCGCAGATAACTCCGGGGACAACCACAACGGCTAAGTTACACAGCTATATGATTCTCTGACTCTGAGGTTGAGCATTGGTAGGGCAAGAAGCACTTTGCTGCACTTAACGCGATTAGCTTTCGATATAATATTACGGGTCACTTCGGAAAATTCGATTCACAAAAGTGAACAAAAGAGGTTCGTATTTCTCATATCGAGTAGTTTCATTCATCGATTATTATTCTTTTTCCGTCTATTGCCTCTAGTCAATTAAAATAGTGAATAGCGAAAGTGATAGAAATGATAGATGATCATTATTCATTCATTAAATATGCAAAGTATTTCTGAAAAGCAAGATTACCCAGAAAATTTGTTCCTCGATTCCATTCGGAGCAGATAGATAGCAATGCATATTCAAGTATCACCTTCGTAGAGTTGAAATAGTATCTGATACCCGTTTGTAGAACCATCTCAGGATGGTAGCTCACCCCATAACGCTTTATTGGTCAATAACCGTTCGAGTCGTCGTTCAAGGGAGCCAGTTAACGGGCAATCGCATACTCTTGCAATTGCAACTTTAATAATCGCCATAAGAATTCAATATCGTGCCGTAATCGCGACATGTACAATATTTGAAATAACGCGATATGCCGTCTGAATCGTTGGATAATATTTTGATAGTGGAAAATTGCCACTGCAATTCTCAACTGCAAAGTCATACATAGAAAATTCTTAGCCAAAATACTAAATACTTGGAAGTATTCACAGGCTATTTCAACTGGTACATTAATCCCACATCACTGTGGGATTCATTCTGCTCGAAAACCTATACGGAAAAGGCCGCATGGTCAAAGTTTGCCGCAAACACGTCCCTTTCTGGAATCCCTAGGGCGCGGTACGCAGGAGAATCAATTCGAATTGATATTGAAGTCAGTGGTGCAAGGGGCGAAGGCGTAGAGAAAACAGCAAAGGCGATTCTCATGTCTCTTCGTGTTTCGTCGAGGGATCTTTCATGTGTATGTTGTGGGATCGAGGATCAAATCTCGCTTCGTAGCTCGCCATGGCGTTATGACAGTCGTTGTGCCAAGCGAAATCTATAACGGAATTTCACAACAGTTACGAAATAGTGTCGCGTAACGGGTGGCGAGCGATCAATACAATAAAATCGGATAAGTGAAGGCGTCGCGTACTCGCCTTCGGTTACCGGACGCTAGTAGTTCCAACGGCAATCCAACCAACCTAACCTAACCTTTCTAACTGTGGGCTGTATCTCCCAGATACTCGGATGGCGTCGAGTCGAGATCAAAGAGAGGAGGCGAAAGCATTCCCGGCACGCAATGCATGGAATCGTCGATGCGGGAGGCACCACACGGGAGAGGTTTTCCTCCGAGTTCTCTCTGGACTCTCCTGTTTCGGTTGCCCGTGCTTCAAACTGGCGAACGGGATGTTGAGCCAGGTATATCCCTGGTTATATTTTTCGGAGTCTGCAGTCAATCGGAAAAAAATATATACTCCTGCATGGTTTTACCTACGCCAGAGTGAATACAAGGGCAGAATTTTTATCAGGGTAAATGTTACAACAATTTTGCTATCAAGTTAGTTGAACAAACATCTCTCAATCCAACTTAGAACATACCAACGAGTAGATCCCACGGCAATTGGTGTAATACATATTGCATATGTAAATTCTGTTCATGAAACTATCTGTTTGCCCTTTTCCATAAATGATTAAGCTGTCTACAACCAATTATGTCACGGAAGTCTTGGATAACTACTGTACATTCGTAGTTTATTCAAATACTTGATTCACGTTTCTATAGGTCCGCGGAATAACCAGCTACCTCAGAAGTTGCCTGAAAAAACAGCTATCTGATATTTTGCTCAAAAAAGCAGCTATCTCGCGAACGACTCTGAAATCGCTCTGTAGTTTCATGGCAAGTCAATAGCGCTACAGAGCGGTTTCAGAGTCGCTCGCGGGATAGACGGTTATTCGAGCAAATTTTGAGATAGCTGCTTTTTCAAGCAAAATTTGAGATAGCTGCTTTTTCAAGCAACTTCTGAGATAGTTGGTTATTCCACGGAAACATCGATTTATGGTATCGAAAGTTATATGTATCGCTCACTTCCTTCTTTCAAGGTAGTACCAGACTATATTCAAGAAATCCAAGCTGACAATCGAAGCTGAATAAAAAACGCACGAGTTTCGAAATTCTCGTGAATTTGTTGGCTGATATATTATTCCTGGGTACAAACCATCTTCCGAAAATTACGGACATATCAATGTCTATAAGAAGTCCAAAGTCTTGTCGATTTCAAACACCCAAATTAACCATGTGTATATTGTACATAGGTTACTGCGAAGAATCCCAAAATTTGTCGCCATTTCGCTAGTCAAGTCTCCCGAAGGAATCTTCGGGATGGTCTTTTACCACCGAGACGAGAGCGAAATAAGGAAGATCACAAAAGCAGGAGAGATTAGAGGAACGGGAAAAAAACGAGAGTCTTGTATAGGGGAAAATGTTGCGAGATGAAGAGCTGAGAGAAAACGTGGTCCCCCACGGGGCTTCGGAGGCACAACATCCTCCTCGATGAGTATCGTCTAACTCAGGACTCACAGTGCGACTCTACCCGGCGCGGCGCACCTATTGCAGGATAGTCGAAGGGAAGATCCTGGCTTCCGAAGACGGGACCAGCGGGGCGTCTCCAGAGAGTGCTCGAAAAACTTGCCACGGAATCAGGAGCGGGAAGTAGGCCGGATAACATGGGAAAGAAAAAACGTCCCAACGGAGACGAGAACCTTCGCCCAAACCTGACGCATAACGTGGCATCCCCAAAAACGGCGATACGCGTATTTATGCCTTTGAGATTCCAACGTATTGCGGTCACCAGGTTTGTCACGTATCCTCGAAATGAATCCTTGTCTGTTTTAGTTGTACGTATACATACAGGAAAAGATGACTTAATTGCGATCACGATGAACATCGAAGAAAAAAATATTGAAATTGGTGTTCGCCAAACGACAAATCTTTTGGATTTTATTGTCAGAGGGAAATGAAGAAAGTTGAAGGATAAAATAGCCACAGCTGTCAGTTCTATGTTTGCCTGAAAGTTTTCTTAAAAAGTTCCGAGCAAACTACTTCCCATGACTCATTGAAATTTTGAATATTATCATAACATTTTTATAGACATTAAAAGCTAAGAAACTGAAAGCGTTTATTGCCATCCAACCGGCGAAGAAATTTTATGTTTCATTTTTACGAGCCGTAAAAATTCTCGTGAATGTTTAACGCTTGTTTTCTTATGGAATGCCAAATTATCTTGACATCGCTGGGGACGGTAGCTGCTCTAAGGTTCGCAGTTTATGCGATACACTCGGTAAAGCCGAAAATTGCCCAGCGGTAATAGTCTATTAGCACTGGAATTACGTTCCGGTGATTCAAACCTACGGGATAATTAACGAATCTAACTCTGAGGTATCGCCTGGGAATTACCAAACCAATATTAAGCGCATTATTGGCTATTAATTCTCACAAAATTATAAAGAACTCACACCAAACACAGCTCTATGTAGAGTAGACATTTTTCGAACCGTTTTCAGTAGGTACATAACGTCAAATTGAAAAATATCCCCAGCTTTTGCCTGTATATATTAATTTTATTTATATGATGATGAATATTAAATGATGATGAAGTCTAATGAGCCACCTGTAATTATAATTTTCAAACCACATGATTCGGATGATCAGCTCTCAAGTAGGTGTGATATTATTTAGCCATGACTTCCGTATGGCTGCGAACAGAATATTCTTCTCATGAACTAAATACTAAGCAGTTTATCCATCGAACAATTGATCAGAACTTGGTCCGATGCTGATTGTTCTATATTTCGAGTAAACCTCTTACTCGCCAATCGGACTATTCGGTAAGAGGTTTACCCAGGGAGATAAGTTTTATCTGGAGAATGAAACGATGGCGCTTAATTGGAGATATTCAGCTTGTTCCGCTGTATCGTCTCGTTCATTCGATTGTTGAAATAAAAGGTACTGAACTTGATGTATGGCCATGAACGTACTTTTTCCCATCGCCCTAATGAAAATGCTCCTATAATTGTATGGTGAAGAATCATAGACCCATAATCTACGATGACTGACATGATTCAGAGTATTTGAAAAAAACCTCATGATTATAGCATGTCTGAAGACACATGGAGAGAATACTGAATGATTATTCACTGCGATGATGATGATAATCATGTGGATAACAACCCCCGGCAATAATAAGGACTCTCAACAGAACCGCACCGATTGGGCTGCCGCGAATTCCTCCCTTAATAATTATGCATTGAAATTAAACGGGTAAAGTTACGGAAGCGATAGTTACGAGGAAGTTGGCGTGCGCATTGCCCCGTTGGCCCTTTCACCTATAAGCTTGGCTCGTCCGCTCGTCCACTCGTCCGTACCTACGTTCGCTATACGCGGTGATTCTAGTCGAAGGGTTGGCGTCGACTATTACCGGCAGATGTCGAGCCCATTGGACCCGCTTCAAAGAGGGACGGGGATGAAGAGGGAGAAGGAAAGAGGGCGACCATGCCTCAATCGTATTACGAGAACGTCGAGCCGAGGCCGGGTAGAGCTGCCGTGCCATCCACCCAAGTTGGATTAACCCATTTTAAATTAACCCCAAACTACCCCGAGTAATGAAATGCGCTCGCAAGAACCGCCCTTATAATGGAACACTGATTGCGTTACCCGTACCTCGCCTCGTGTTCGTCTGTTGATTCATGCCTGTGTCCGACCATTCGCTTCATTCTCAAGGTCACCTTGTGCAGGGTAAAGTCATCGCTTCTTGCCATACTGTTCACTAGTTAAACAATTACACCTGATCGTTCAGTTACCAATCTTTTGGCTTCCAATTTATGCCTTAGAATTCACGAATTTCGTAAATTCCTCACAAAATACATCACAGATTGATCATTTCAATCGGTGGAATCAGATTCGACAACCAGTTTATCAAATGATTAAATTACGTTGAAGACAAATCAGAATTTCATTCATTTCCCTTGTATATTTTCATTGATTTATCATTTGTTCTACGGTATAAGCAATTGACATTCCTAAAAAGCGAAATGGCAGGTACTTACCTACTTGAATAATTGACAAAAAAAAAAAGCTGCATGCCAGAAGAAAAGATTACTTACCGAAATTCACAATTTATCAGTGAGCTCATCCACGAATCGTAGGTGAGTTGGTATATGGCTGTAATTAAAGCGACGCTAGCTGTTTCGCATCTCTGAAATCATGAATTGAGGGTGGAAAAAGGGTGCGGATGTGCCGGAGGATGTAATCCATATCTCGGAATCAGCTAATACAGACCAGGCGAAATGGAGTTTTTGATCAAAGCTCGATTTTAATTTCATCCTGAATAAAAACTGGCATTTCAACTTCATCGGTGGGAAAAAGTCTGTCGAAATCAATGACGAATGCCTGTTTGTCGGTTTCATTAAAATATCCATATGATTCGGCAAAGGCTAGTAGGTTAGTTGTTTTATATACACCTTTTCGATGGATTACTTTCATGTTCTGGTATACCGGATAATTGGCTGACTTTTCCATTCGATTCGAATGTACTACAAAAATAACTGATATTTTCAACCTCTAGACTGTCAGAAAAAAAATGTTCCAGGAGGTCGACTATAATTTTTGTGTTCATTTTGGCTCTTTTTTCTGATTGAAACAACATGAAATGATCGTACAAAATGTGTCAAAATTAACACGAAAATGATATAGTGGGCCTCCTGAAACATTTTTTTTCTAACAGTGTTACTGGTTTTCAGCTGAGGACTCCAAATGGATGAATGATAATGCTCTCAAGCCAATTATTGCAACGGTGATACAAGGCAAAAGGTATTCAAACTAAGCTCCTTGAGTTTCCAGTCAGAAATGTGAGTAGAAATATCACGTTGAATTATATTATTTTCTCATTAATTATGAGTGCGAGCGGATATTGCGTCCAAAGTTCGTATTCAATGCTTGTGAATGGCTATATAATTATACCTACACTCTTTAGACGGTGGTGATATCTGAGTACGGCCCTGGCAATCAGATTGAGACTTTTCATCGACTTCAAAGCGACGTTTTTCGCTCCGACATACATCATCAACAGAATATGATACTCTCCTCTGAGGATTCCGGCTTTGCGTTCCATTAGGCCAGTTATTGTGCCCACCATCAGCGGTATATGAAATGTCTAAAATTTTCATAATTTTTTAATATTATACCTCTGATTGATATTTTAATACTATCATCGTGAAAGCTTCATGGTGGCAATGAAGCGATGATGAAGAAAATTGCCTCCAGAAATCTGTTAAAGCTGCGAAATATGTATGATCAATCCATACCAATCCATCGATTGATCATCTTCTCAGAACTATTCTTTGATTATTGAAATGGAGAATAAATAATCGTGAATAAAGATACCAAATGAGTCGAACGTTTGTACTGCAAAATTATTTGACGATATTTCTAAGCTTGGTCTAGCAAATCTCATATTTATTACCGGAAACTCACGATTCGTTCTAATGGCTCGTAAAGCGATCAAAAGACGTGAACTTTCCTACCGTCAACTCAGCCGTTTTTCACAAAGTTGTATCATTAAATGGCACAAGCAAAGGTCCCCATCAGATCCAAACTCAGCGAACTGCCTTCGCGTCTTTCTCCCCTCTCAGGGTCCTTCTGAATTCGGAGGTTCGAGTACCCTGGAGTTAGTGCTCTGCTGTTGACCACAAGGGGCGTCGATTTTGTCTCTATCCTTATCCGTTGACGGGGCTGACTCACTCGACCCATGGTCTCGAATCCCGACAGTCCGTTAGAACGAAAGCCGACACGGTCAGCCCTTTTTGATTAGTTTTCATCTTGTATTGAAATATCATTGCGAAAAAAGACGTAGAGAGAAGAAAAAAAGTAGAGACCTACCGATTCATTAATTCATGCGATAATAATCTGAATTGAATTTATTGATTCGATCGAAATGCACTCGATTCGGTGTTGTACTGGTGTTTAATATCTGAAATAATTAATATATAATTGTAACGCTGCCAGGCTTGGTTTTCCTCGATTCGGTGAATATCACAATGCATCACCCAGCTGCGGTGTGTGTAAAGTTATATTAATTTTCCGCTATTACGGGACTAATGTACCCGCAAAGCAATACGGCTACGAGCGGAATGCCAGAGCTCATATCACTTGCGTTACCTCTGCCGGTTATAAATATGCAAATACATATTCATGGAAAAATCAACCCTTTTAATGAACACGTACCGTGTCGAGTTGCACGAGTTTGCTACGCAGCCCGGTGATGCTAGAGGTGAGGGGTAATTCCCGCTAATATTCCGTTGTAATCTGCTGGGAGTGCTCAATGCCGTCCTCCATATATACCAACTCCCCCGCATATTTGAACACATACACACACACACACACACACACACGCATACACAGAGACAATAGCAGCAAAGTACAGAAAGAGGCTGTACACCTGGTAACATCACACGACGAGCAGGGTGCGGTCCTATATAGCTTTAAAACGGGGCAAAATTATGCCAAAATTATGATTGATATTTAACGCCAAGTACTTAGTTGCAGCTAAAAGACATTCCAGTTGCTGTTCACTTGGATGAAGGATTTCTATGTTCAGGCCATGGTTCAGGGTCTGCATTGTTGCTTTCCCGCAACAGAAATGCAGTCAAGTGTTTGTCATTGTAACGTTGGGAATTAGACCAATGAATAAACAAAAACTCGAATCCTAGGTGGATTTTCTTGTGGATGTTTTTGTGTGTGCGTTGCCTATCACTGACACTTTTCCGCTTTATGGCGCAAGGAAATCGAGCGCACTAAAAGGGGATCTTAACGATTAGACGGGGCACCAGGACCGAAGGAAACGACGCTCAAGCGGCAAGAATTGTGCTTGAGGTAACTGGCCAGACGTTTATGTTACAATTATCCAGCCACCGAAATATTATACCGTACGTTCCTTCGTATATTCTCATTCGGTATATTCATTCCTGGTCCTTATTTCCCGGATGATCTTTAGCGGAATTTTCATGTGATCAAAATGCGGCCGAACTTCTAACCGAATAAAGCTATGTGGGATGTGAAGTTTGAAAAGAAGTTTTTTATTAGTCAGACTAAATTTTGTTCGAGCCTATTTGACCTCCGTTACTCACTCTCCAGTATTATTACCGATCCGATTCGAGTGCTATTCGATTGAATTAATAGGATCCCCAACGGATACACCCCTTCAGTGAACACCAGCTACGCCTTAGATTAAGCCAAGTCGAGCGAGGTGTCCTGCGAAAGCTCTTGATTCCAGTGTTCCACTCACCATTAGGGCCTTTATCGAGGCCCGGTATTGATCTCCAATAACAACGGCTGCCCGGAAAGGTTCGACATCAGTTGAACACCAACAATTTCACGCTTCTCTCGATAGCCTCGAATCCTTTGTTAAGTATATCGATGGTTAATTCTTACAATGATTATAACCGATAACGGGTATGTAAAATTTATCGAACTCCTGTCAGTAACAATCACATTCAAGTGGCGATACCGCGATGAAGCTGAGAGCGTCGCGTACTTTCATTCCATTAATCTTGTCTCGATATGTAACCAAGTAATGGCTTGACTCTCGTCGTACATTTTTCCAACCTTTCAGTGCTCAAACGTCTGCTTAATATTTCAGCGAAATTTCATACGAGTAAAGTCTTTTTTTTGCTCTGTTGATATGAGAATCATGCCATTGTCTCTCAGAGTTATCTTCGGGGGATATTACTGTGCAGTTAGCCTGAAAGGAAACCCATTCATGGGGAAATAAGAAGGCCGGAAACGAACGAGAAGAAAAAGAAACGGTGAAAGAGGAGTCAACTCCTTTACTGGTAGTAGTAATTTGTGGCGGAAGGCTACTCCTTGTGTTTCCTTCCTGTTTTGGCTCGCTTGGCGAAGACCCGCGTCGCTTGTGACGTGAAAAAAAAAACGAGAGAAAAACTCGGGTCAAAGATTTATCCATGAGAAAATTAGTTGCAATTGACCGCCGTGTCAAACGACGTTACCGAAAGTCCATCAGTTTGTAATCAACTTTCTTACCAGCATCCTCCCCTGTTATGAGACAGACCGGTGATTGAGTGGGTTGGGATTAATTGATCCGACGTATCCATGTTGCCAAATTCCCTTTTTTGAAATAACCGCGTACGTCGCATCGGTGAGCTTCTATACTTGTATGTGCGCGTTTGATCCCCTGATCGTATAGACCGGAGACTCTTTGAGGTTATTGAAACGGTATTCATCAGAGATGGGAGTTTGACGGATCATTAAATTCCCGGATTTCCGACGAATTCGTACGTCTTAAATGACACTCACGTTGAGAAAGATTAGATCGTTTGCCACGTGGCTCACTCTTTACTACTGTGGCTCAGCTGGGATCTTCGACGGAGTTATTCAGACATGATAGGATCGTATATGTTCACCGATGGTGCAAAGTGACAGCCTTCGAAGATGAAGTCTGTTTCCTGTCCTTTACGCCTACATCATGGCCTTCGAACAACCATCGTGATGATGATGGGCGAAGCTAACAGGGCCCCAAATCCACTGTATTTTCTCAGCTAATGGATTGTATTTTTTAAGTCTTACAACTCGCGGGTTTGGACATTGGCGAGGTTTGTGGTATCTATCCACAACTTTTACCGCTGAGTAAACACCGCAAATACTTCTTCAGTGTTCTCCCAGGATTCATATACGTTTCGCGAATCTTATTCTTCTGTTTTTCTTTCCCTTTTTTCTCTCTTATCCTACCTTTTTATCGCCTTGAATCATCGTACAAGATGGAAAAGTTTTATACCACCGCTCCTAGACAGTGGTTAACTGATAGAACTCTTCGTAGCTACAACCAAATCTCGCACATCGAACAAAGCGTTCCAATGTTCTATCAGCAGCCTGTTATTTTTCACACTTTGTTTATTTACCACTCCACGTTATTCCACGCTTCGTATCACCGTGTTGATGCAGTATTTTAATACCTCATAGGTAAGGGTATGCTGTCCCAACCTATCAAAGTGAAATGAAATTCAACCCTGGAGAGTGGAATCATCCGGGAACCTGGGAATTCGGGGAACTCCAAAAGCTGTCCAAACTTACCCACACTCGCAATTTCCTCCACGTCTCACCGACGCTCGACTTCGGTAAAATCTGACTTTAGCCGTTCATATCGCGTACAGAACTACTGACTCGTTTTGATTATTTTTTTTGGTGTTGGCAATTCTATAATGGGCCACCAATAGTATACCAAAAATGACATTTAGACGCACGGGATTAGTCGTTATTGATTTCAGATGAGATGAGTTCGCAATCCTCGCGTACAGTTCAAAGTTGGATTCAGCAGTGCACTACGACTTAGTTCGATGGAGCCAAATCATTTGACAAAAACTTCCACTGCATATATCTAAATCCGTCTGCGGCTTCATGTGTATCAGTGATTACATACATATACCCACATCTATCTTCACGTCTGAAGGTGGAGCATCAGCGAGTAAGCGCACGGGTAGCATCAAAGAAAGTTCTTTATGGCCTGACCCGGGCTTTACGCAGTGAATGAAGTCTGGCGAATACTTTGAGGAATTATTGTACTCTTGTCCGGGCATCAATGGAAGGGAAAGGGCCAAGTGGAGCGAGGGAGGTAGGACTCTATCAAATTCTACTTTTCGCCGTCCGGAGAAGTTAATTTAACAGCCTTTCGAATCAAGGTTTAAAGTGCTTTGGAAGTTCTGTCGGTTCACCCTGCCTACGACAGAACGTCTTGAGTACTTGTGCTGTACCAAGGTCACGACAGCATCACAAAGAAAACAAACTTGTACGAATTTTTGTTGACCAAATGCAGGTGGACCTGATACCGGGATAGTCTGTTTCACAGGATTGGAAACTAGCGACGTTCAAGCAATAATCATCAACATACGGTCCGTTCGCGAAAATTTGCATACATGCATGGGTATGTATGTGTACATATATGCTGCGTGTTGGCTAGGTGAATCAATGCAAACGCCCATTCCAGATCTTACGATGTTCGATTCGGTCTTCGCTGTTATTCTACAGAATGAATATTTTCAACTCACTTTCTCTCAGACCATGATGAGCACAACATATTAGGCGATAAGGATAGTCAATTATCTTGAAGATGGCTCTGGGTGCAGCTAAAACTGAAAAGACGTGAAATTCAATTAAAAAATTCACACATTTCAAACAAAGTTCTCAGAAAAGTGTCATGATCTTTAATTGATCTGTTGAATCGAATCGATCGACTGGGTTTAGCCTGCCAACGAGATGTTACTTACAACGTACCTTATACGCATACAAGATAGAAAAGCTTCCAAATTCGAAGAGAAATATCCTGAAGAATGTATCACTTCAAAATATGCTGCTAGCCGTGCAAGTTTGAGGTGATTTTCGATCGGGGAAATATGAGCGTTGTACGGGTTAAGAAAGCAGGTCTATTCAACTTCGGAGTCGCATATTTTTTCCAACTTTATCTAGGCTGAAGTTGAAAAGTACTACCCAGTCAACTGGAGAAACACAAGCAGTCGACAAATATTTGTAAATCCTACCGTACACGTGTAAACATCGCCATAACTCAAAATTGAAATATTGATTGCAAACACGAACACGGTACATACATCGTTGTTTAAGCACAGTACACACTATGTAGGACTGCACCGCAAGCTCGGGAAATTTTAATAATTATAACTCATTGATCAGGTCTCGGCAGCTGACACGAAGTTATCTGGCCTACTAGGCTCATCCCACTTATTTTTCCGAATGCCGTAAGGAAGCGAGTAAAGTGCTGACTCGACATTCCACTTACTCACTTTATGAGCCGCCTATCTGGATTTCCGTGCCAGAGTCGCCTACATGCGCAGAGGGGGTTCTCCGACCAGATCCCTGTCGCCCTTGGGTAAGAGAGATATACCAAAGGTGTACCTTGGCACCGGTAGGTACGTGACTCACGTTCCTCCTGCTTGCTGTCATGCAAATTTATACTTTCTTGACACGCTGGTAGCAGGTCGTGACGTAAATTTGACACGCTGTCATCGCCAGGCTGCAATTTCTGTCCGAATCCCATCATCGTATATGCAAGTATTTGGCCAGAATTCCGATCTTATATATATATAATTTCTCGGGATGCGTAATGCATCTACTACCAAATTTGACACGGAAATGGTACCGAAGTATAAGCTTCCGAAAGCATTTTCAAACATATAAGTCAAGTACAGGTAATGTCACCTGCGGCTAAGGGTTGAAATTTATTCTGACAAGATAACATTTCATTTCAGGTAAACTTTCGAGTTCTCTCTTTGTCATGTTTGCCACAGCTATCTCACATGTCGCTCCGTCATCAGCGGAGGAACACGCCATTTCTCGAATACAAAAGCTCATGCTATACCAAACGAAAAGCAGACTGGTTATTCCGCAATTTGTTGTTATCAGGTTACGCAAACCAACCCAGGAATCCCCAGTAACGTAAAAACCTAGTGGGAAACACAAGGGCGTCTATACGACCTATTCAAAATACTAGGTAGAAAAATTCTACCCCTATGGTCCCACGGTGGAGTCGCAAAGAAATATGTCCAACCCTGCCTACCCTTATCTGCAATTTCTGCCTCTCGAAGCTACACGAAGACGGGCACCTTCCCATAGGCTCTCTACTGCTGTTTGTAAAATGTTCAATTTAGTACTGAAAGTGTAGGAGTAAGTTTCTCCACATATATGTGTGAGAATTCACACATACATGGTATATATGGGCTGGCCCCAGGTTCGTAGTACGATATTTATATCGTACGTTTCCTCGGGGAGACGTCAGTTACGGCAGAACTGGCCCACGGTTGGGTGTAAAGTCTGTAATAAACTGAGCCCTAGCCGCCAGGTGTATTCGCAAGGTCGCAGTTATGTCGTATATTTAGGCGTCTACCATCCGGATGAAATCCCGGGTAGGAACCATAGTCCTGTGGGTGACACGAAAAAGGTGTAGAAGGTGAAAGCAGGGTGTGAAAAGTAGGGAGAAGGAGGTCAGATCCAAGTCCACATGGCGTTAAATTTACCGCGGATAAGTCGGGGGACGACGGACGGACGACGAATACGGGGACGAAAAACGCAATCGTATTGCGGGAGCTTTATAAAAGTCCACGACCAACGGCCAGCCAGCAGCCCGCCTTCCTTGATCCCCTTCAAGTTATGGTGGATTTTACTGCCGCCCAAGTTTTGAAATGAAAAATAAACAAAATCAAAAGTTTAATGCCAAGTTTTACGGGAGTTTTATACCCTGGATATGGAGCTCAATAATAACATATTTGGACAAAATGCTCGACAACGAAATTGTCCACATCGTGCCTGGTCACAATATTACCTATACAGATATCTTTACCTCCCTCAATCGTATTGACGGATCAGAATCTACACTTCCTGCAACACCAGAAATTCATTCCGTGAATTCATTTTTCCAATTCATCACTACTTATAGTCCCAGCTAACAAAAGTTACAATCAACTGTCAATTACTCATCAGGGCAGCAGTAATTATCTTCATCTAATCTGTTACCTTCCAGTATGTATGACGTACAGCGTTAAATTTGGTAATTCCGACAGCATATACTTCAGTAATTGGCCAAATCGGAGATTCAATTTTGACTAAATAGTTTTCAAAGGCTATGGCCAAGCGTATTCAACAAGTTGAAATTTACCAATTGTTTTGGAACAACAGATTGTTCAGCAATATGTTACCAACCGAAATTATTGGCACGTGTTCGAGTAAGAGTGAGAGAAAATTGGATTCAGATTTTGTTACTGAATTAACAACGGACTATTTGGCACTTCAGCTTCTGAATTAGCAACTTGAAGGAAGCTCGAGTGTTTTGCGCGCTATAACGCCAGATGAGAATGCTATTGTGGTCGCCATGAATTATTCTCCACTTTTTTGTGTTCAAACCGCTTAAAGTCGGGTAGAGGTGGATTTCGTCCACGCAGATCCACCGCATGTAATCAAACTTTATGATAGATGTAACCGAATGAAATACTACGCCAGGAAACTTTGGTACAATCATGTAAATAATTAGAAACCTTAGTTCGTAGATCATCCTATGTCCCAAATTCCCAACATCGTATCAAAGAGTAGCAAGTCATAGAAATGTGTCTTCAGCCCATAGGCTAAACAAGGAGAAGCATTTCGATTTTGAAAAACTTATTCATAGGGCAGCGTCCTTTCATCCTGAAAATGACAAATTCATCTTCATGTTCCGTCCATGAGTCCGCGGTCAGGAACATGTTTGAAATATGTGCGAAAACATTTCAGAAATATATCAGAAAAAAATCCAGAATTATGTCGAGAATTATTTCAGAAACACGTCAGCGAAACATCAGACATATGTCGGGGAAATATTTCAGAAATGTGTCTGAAATATGTGCAAAAACCTTTCAGAAATATATCAGAAACAGTAAAAACAAATCAGAGGAATATTGCAGAGGACATTGGCATTGGCGCGGCATCAGCATCGGCGTTGGTACGGCACATCTTCGGGGTAGAAAGAGGATACCCTGCAAGTTACATCAGAATCGGTTCAGCGGTGTGGCTGAAACCGTGTTTCCAAGAAACTTGAACGGTTTGGCACTAATTATAAGACACAGGTGCCGGAAAAATTCTCAAAAATTCACAAAATTCTATTTTGAGATCATAAAACTATATTCCAAGGTTCGATGTTGTATCTTCAAAACTGGCAAAGATAGCTAATGCCTTTTTCAAACCGGAAGTAGGATTGGATCCGCAATGAAATTCGCACATCTTTGAAATAGAAAAAGGATACCCTGCAAGTTTAATAAAAATCGGTTCAGCGGTGTGGCTGGAACCGTACGTGTTTACAAGAAATTGGGGAGTCAGATACATCACTCTTGAAAATGCTCGAAAACGACTATACCCAAGTGCCACAACGTGCTCTCTATATATGATTTTAGAACTTTTACTTGATCCGACGTTTTTTGCGATGGGGAATGTATAAGGCACTCCGTTTTCAACGGTCGTGCCTAAAAACGAAAAATTGGCAA
This sequence comes from Ametastegia equiseti, assembly GCA_963989295.1. NCBI lineage: Eukaryota > Metazoa > Arthropoda > Insecta > Hymenoptera > Tenthredinidae > Ametastegia > Ametastegia equiseti. The sequence goes on along the minus strand of OZ022389.1, from coordinate 11,411,789 downwards.
ATGAAAAGTGGTTTTACTACTTGTATTCCCATTAGAGTTGGTGTCGCAATCACATCCGATGAACAAATCTCGCAAATTTCCGTTGGCACACGCACCGCGGTGCCATGCGGCTGGACTTTGCACAAAAAGTTAATTGGGCTTCAGATGCCAGACAAGCAGCAATTTGGGTATGACAACAATATCGGTGGTAAAGCCATCTTCACCGCGCAGTTTGTTCAGTTTGACCCAGTTCTAGCATCGATCAAGATCTCACGCTGCTTGGCTCGTTTATCGCCGCCTATCCGGAGACGAACTCTTGGCGTCGCGGTACTTTCTTTGCCAGCATAACAGCCCGAATGGTTTCAGGAATCGCTGCGACGTCCTAGGCGATACGAACGACGAACTTTTGATCGAATTGCCCAGGCGTGTGCATTTCAAAAAGACCGAGGTGCCTCAAATCTCCCGGATTCTGTCTGATGCTGAATTTTCAAGAAATAGACACAACGAAACTCGAATCGAGATTACACACACGCACACACACCCGTACTCACGTACTACGAATTTCAAAGTCGTTTGATAAATGCTTTCGTTCAGCGAACTGGGAAAACTACTTATGCATGTTTGTGGATATTCTGCGAACGATGAATCGAATATCTTCAGTATAATTTTAACGAATTTCAGCTCGAAAGATCTAATTCAGCACCCAACATGTTGAGACAGAGAACACTCATGGTCAACAGTTTTAGAGAAATGTGGAGCCTAACCAAAAACTGTTTAAATTCGTGAGTCTCAAAATTACGTGAAGATTATGAGAAAAACGTTGAAAATGTTGAAAAGTAATTCATATAAATTAAATGGTAGGAAGAAGTTCTGTGAATCGAATTTTCCTACAGAGGTAGACAAATTTAATTTATACAAAAGAATGAAGATCAAGCAAACTACTTTTATCAGTCGATACTAATTTACTGGCAAACTATTCGGGTATAACTTCGTGAGTAGCTCCGGATCAGGACGAGTTTGATGGTACACATACTCGTATCCGTTGTAAGCAATTATATCGATTTCCAACCTTTGCTTTTGCCTCACTGGTCGCACCGGAACTACCGGACCGGTAATTGCTCGTCACGGTGCTCACATCCGCCCCAATTGACCCCAAGTAATCCGGTTTAACTCACCCGATTCTTCGAATCGGACACTTTTATAAATTTTATTGATCACGATGTTCAATAATTTGCTAACGTTAGTCTGACTCTTCAATCATCAAAACCGCATTACGGTTGCCTCCATTCCAAAGTTATTGCGAATGATCTACGCCAAAGTCTAGCACAGGTGATGAATTGATGTATGGGTATGGAAAACAGCTATATTAGAATGAATCGCAAATTAATCGAGTTATTGTGAGATTTGAGGAGTGATGATAATTGCAAACGAAACTGATTGGGTGAATAAAGGGTTCGGAAAGCAAGCTGGTTTCAGTTTACCTTTTGTTTCCTGTTTCGTTTCCGCTTCCGATCCACCATCCCCAGCTTCTGCATGTTTAGCGCCCACGTGCGGTCTCGCAGGCTCGTAATTCACATCGCGTGTTTTCCGTACATATTAGCTGAAACTGAGAGACAATTTAATAAAACTGGTGTGGAACGGCTGGTACAACAAAGGTCGTAATATTGTAAATAAGTTTTCGTGCAAAGTATACAATTGCCTACTATACAGGTAGGTACAAATGAATGCATGTGCACACAGACGGCGCCGCTCATTATATTCACTAAATAACACACAGGGTGAGAATGCAACAGCCAAGAAAGAATCGTTTGAACGGCATTTGGATTTAATATCATGCCACTTCACAATCGATTAGCAACTCTCTTCACCAATCACATGCTTCACCCCAATTACATAAATTTCCGTTGACGAACCAAGCTATATCAAGCTATAATATAGTCGTGATTTGCGCCGAAAAAATTCCAATTATGAAATAGCTCTTTGTTCAAGCCTAACTCGAGATAGCCGAATATTCTCCAAAGTCGTCGATATCGTAGATATCGTAGATATCCTCTACCGAGGCGTCGGAATCCACTCACCTGAACACTGACTACTGTAGCTACTGATCTCCTTATATGAAACGAGAAAGAAACGTCATGAAGCCTAACTATGGTATATCTAATCTGCCGATGTACTATAGGGTGACTTTGGTAGTGTTGGCGAACGGCGATGGTATGGTCACCGACGTAATATACGGACTCTACTGCAGGTTGTGGTCCTTAACTATGCTACGAGTTGCGGCGACGCCACGCGTCGCTGCGGGATAGAATTTTCGGCCAGTAGATAGCCACGCTACGTTCTGAAGTTTTCCTGTGCATACTATTGGTACTGTATAGTACCATAATTTCTGTAGTTACATGCCATCTACAAACAAATTTACTTTTACTATTTCACAGGAGATATTTTTTCGCGTTCTTCCTAGTGAAATGATCTTGAATCGATCATTATAGCTATAGAGTATAGCAATAAGTAGTTATCATTATAAATTTACAGCACACAAGAAACGTGATTTTTGTTTGGCTCACATGCAGGGAATGCTTTTATCATGTTCAGATTGTAAATTTTATGAACGAATTTGTCAAATGATCATCGGGCAGTATCACAAAAATTCGAATTCACTTTTGCAACTCTATATACATGATTCGAGAAACTAATAAATTTGAACTTGTCTTGTCGGCTGTTGTAGAATTCAAAGCTCTACGAATTCTACATGAGTGTGAGACTTGTTCGAGTGTCAGTCGACAATTGCATCTGATCGATGATGTATCGATAAGAACACATTTCGATAGAATCTTCTTGATGACACAGAGCTCGTTTCTCAAAATTGAATTTCCGTGGTAACTGATGGGCTGTTGCACACTGTCCGACGATATCATGGCTGCAACTGTACACTTACGCACATACGGAACAGGAACTAAAAAATGAAAAGGTATAAAATAGCTACCGCAATAGGACTTCAAAAGGCTAATGAAAAATTGGGTCAATTCCGGCATTAAAAATTGAAGTAACAGTATTTTATAACTTCCATAAGTTTCATAAGTTTCACAATTTTACTGGAAGTTACGATTCGATTTTCCTTAATGCCATCGCGAGAACCAACGGTTGCATCCATCTTCACATTCTTCAATCTCAAAGATGTGGTCCATCTTGAGGGGAACTTTCGTTGAGTAGAAATTACTCGGAAATTGGCCCAGTCCATAATTTGCTTGAAAAATTTCTAAATTATGAAATACTATTTTCTTCCTGAAGGGGGCCGTCAAAAGCAAAGAAATTGCATAGGCTGGTTTCATATCTCGGAGGCAGAAAGTACGAGGAAAAAAAAAAAAGAAAAAAAAATGTTGAAACTTGGTGTTCCATCTTCGCCCCCTTGGCCTATACTTGCCATGCAAAGTAGCAATCTTGTGTGAGAGGAGTCTCGGGGTGTAGGAAGTGGAAGTATTTCTTGTCAGATAGTTATTACACGGTAAACAGAAGACCTGTGAACATGTAGGACGTGGTCGCAAGTTTGAGACTTGGAAAAATCTGGCAGGGGCCACCAGAAGATCGAAATGCCATGCAGTAGAAGCCCCTGGCGTTTAGCGTCAACTAAAGCCGACGTGCACGAGACGTCGGTGGAAGCCGAGCGTGAAATAACCGCCACATGCCGTCCGAGGCATGTGTCAGTGACGTGTTGGGGAGAGACCGCGACCCGAACTCCAGCGGTAAGAATAACGTTTGTTTAACCCGCCTTTAACCCTCGTATATTAGTAGAATGTGCCAGGCTGACGTTTGTTGGTGTGGTATGATTTAAATATATGAGGGGTGCGTGTGTATAAAAATCGGAAACCATGTTTAAAAGCATTTCGCCCTTGACTCGACTCGCTACCGAGTAATTAAAATCCCTGACTATGAGAGTGATGACGGGTGTTACGACGATACCTGAACTTTAATGACGAAATACCTGTAGAAATTCGATTCGATGTTGAACGAATACTGGCGTAATTCGATTCGAAATTCCCAACTCTTGTTACAAAGCTTAATCGTGAAGTCAAAAATTGTGTTATTGCTCTTTTGGCTCGGGGCCTGGTAGAGTTACCAGCCCAATACCAACCCTTAGGACATAAAATAGAGGGAATATTGCGCGGTTCCGTTTAAACCGATGAAATACTTAAATAATAGACGAAAAAGGAATAAAACCTGCCCACAGAGTGATGAAGGGGCACAAAGGGGGAATTCGTTTGACTGAGCGCGGGGTTTATGACGTGGGTTTTACAGCCAGGCGGAAAAAAAAGACTGCATGGGAACCTATCGCCAAAGCCACGATAGCAAACCCACTCCCATACTTCCATACCAAGTCGTAACCCTCCCCAATGTCTTCTATCTCCGCCATGGAGTCATGATAAAATATTCTCACCCGTTCAAGCCACCTTGTTTTGACGATTGGCGGCCGATTGATTTCTCAATGGTTCCACAACACGTGGGAATTATTTATACTCAAGCACTGACGCGAATAGAATATTTTAATCACTGATTTCTGAAAGCACTGTATCAATAATCCGAAAAAAAATCCGATATCTAGATCCTAGTTGGACATTTATGGTAGCCTCCTTCCTTCACCAATGCCGATCGATTTCTGATGAATTGACATTTCGGAGAACCTGATGGAATCTGTTTTGCGGTGCTGGACTACTGAAGGTTTTGTAGATATACATTCTTCGTCTCATCAGAATAAACAATGAATAAATACCACAAATAAATACCACAGTAGGTATGAATTTTTGTACTTTTGATTTGGTTTCCAACACAACCAATCCTGTGCAAATCAAAGAAAACTATTGTTGGGATATTTTGGTTTCTAGGTGGCATCCCGTAAACTATATATCAGCCAAATTCCATGCCGACGTTAACACATAATGGTGTATTAAAAATCACTGGTTACACTAGGGGTTTGCGGACATGACGCGGTTGTGTGAATTTCATAATACCTTTGATCAAAGTGATCCAGCCCAACCAACGCGGTAATTATTAGTTTTCGGGGAATGCACGTGTTCCAGATGCTTTGAACTCATCACGTCACAATACATCACGTTGATTGTTATCTAACAACGTGCAAAGTGAACATGACAATTATACCGATGAAAATTTATGGTCATGTTTAATTACCCGTCATTGCTAGACGCGGATTAATCACGCACACAAGTATACGTTCACTCGTCTGAATGATCATTTCCTAGGGATAAATGAACATCAACACTCGATTAAATCACACGCTTATTGAGTTCATCTGTCCTCGTATTTCGAGGGAAGATTTGACAGCTTCTACGACGCTATTCGCCTATCTGCCTACGTACATCAATTGGGTGCTAGTCGGTCGTGCAGATATATCAAATACATTACACCCACCGATACCCTGCAGCATTCGTGTCGGTTCACCCCCGTGCACAGATGGAGACATGGAACCGTTGAGTTATCGACCTCGACCCCCGGCTATTTGTTGCTGAAACGCGACGTACTTGATTAACTGTACGGCAGAGCAATTTTCGAAATCTGTTAAATAATCGCTGTAGTCATACGTCATCACTGGCACTATTCGTAGGCTGGTTTTATACCCAGTAAACAGACTTTAGATCTCCGTTCATTCATAACTCTCTGATGTTCGAAAAGAATGATTTGTTCGTTTTATTTCACTGTTCACTTCGTGAGGAGAAGATAGAAGTTGAAAGGAAGGCACTGGGGCATGCAATCTCTAGTTGGTGGTTACATTAGGAGTCGAGCCAGTGTCCTGCGTTTGGTCTGCTGCTAATGAAAACTGGTACGACAAATTCCAAGGATGAGGACCAAAACCGCTGGTATGAGACCAGAAGACATGTTCACGTGGTCCCTTGGCTGACAGCCGAGTAATTCTTGTGCAGTAATTGTTACGACGGTACTGGTAATTCGGGTCAAAGCAAAGCAACTACGTGGAATTGAACAGCTGAACGTTCTCTTGTTTCTAGCAAATAAGTTAAAAGCATATTTTGTGTCTATGTACGCTGGGTACTTAGTCTCGAATCTAGCCAGAGAGCCGGTTGAAAGCGATACCCTATCCACCATTGAGTGTAGACACAATACCAAGGGATTTGAAGGTCGTGATTCGTATCTGAAAGCCATCATCTGGTTACATCAAACACTTGGTTGCCAATTAGTCATAAATTAAGATTTGCATAGAATTAGGAAATCGTAAGCGTTGAAATAGATGTGCCGGTTGTAGCTGAGAGGTAAATTTTCAAAGTATGAAAACGGCAAGCTAACCTGAGAGTCGACGATGCTCGGTTGCAGGGAACTTTATTTAAAACCCGTGGTACGCTGCGACAATAAGGCTGGTGCATGTAGTTGACTTTTCTGGACTGTGTGCTAGTGTTGAAAGCACAAAGCACTCTGTTTCACAAGAGGTGCAACAGCCGTGCAAAAGGAGACAATGTCGACGACTAAAACTCGTTGGTGCTTGGTACAAAGCTGATTGCTCTTCGCGTATACTACCGTCGCGTCGCGTCGCGTCGTCCCTTATACTCGGAAAGCAACTCGCACGCGACAGAAGTAGTTGCGACTGAAGTCCCACACTGGGAGTGAAGAGATTTCAAGGTGGAATATCAGTTCTGAATGATCGGTAAAGTTTCACTCTGGAAATATCAGGGTTCGCATGTGTTTGATAAAATTTCCGTTTACTTTAGGTCAATTTCCAAGTCGGAAACTCGGAACCGGGGAAGTTTATTATTTTTCCATCCGGCCGAACTACAAAAGGAAAGAAAAAATTGCCTAAGGTTCGTCATTCTTTGGCAAACCTCGGGATGTACGCCCGAAGCTCCGAACCCGGTCCTTCCCTCGCCTTCTAGAAAAGCGAAGACTCGCTTGCGTCTACGGAGGTATAAAGGCCGGGTAATGTGTATCCTAAACTAACGCGGAACAAGCAGTCTGTGCCCTCGGGTGGCATAAACGGGGACAGTGGCAGGACAGACAGCAAAGCCTGTAGACGTATTTTCCTCCATATATGCTACGTGTACCTTTGTATACCTATACTTTTGAGAGAGGAAGCGCGTTCGCTTGGTAGACAGACATCATAGGCGTAGCCTGAAGGAAGCAGAGAGGACGGTGGTGGTGAGGACGGAATGGAAAACGCTTCCTATTAGCGGGTAGATGAAAGGTTTTCAGCAAAGCAAAGATGAGAAAGCTTTTATTTTCTCTGCCTTCATAGGAGTGGATCGGAGATTGGGTACTTTGCAGTCGAAAAATCATGTTCCTTACCATAAAAAAACTTGGAATCTCCGTAAACCCTCGATTTATTGCAATCGTAATCCGTCGGCGCGAAAAAGTAAATGCTTTCACAGCCTCAGGCAATGGTACAAACAGGGAAGAATTGGACAAAGCCCCATGTTTGCTTGATATTAATTCTCTTTACGATTTGACTCCGAGGCATCTTGGTCTCAGCCGTGGTTTATCGCTTTCTCTCAACAATCAACTAACTCAAATGAATTTTCGGATTCTTCAAACCGATTACGTACTCTTTAAACTTTCCCGACTGACTTTTCACTTTATTTTTCCACAGTTGTACGATTTTCATTCAAAAATAGTAGAAGTTCACTAACCTCAGGGTGAAGGGTTGCTATTTTCCAGTAAAATTTCACTCCATATTTCCAAAGTGACATGAATTTCATTTTTCAAAATGTAGAGAGTACATATCAGTCAAACTACTTTTTCAGTGCCTTCACTCGAGTCAACACCACTATATGTCTGAATTACGTTTTCACGAGGACTTTTTTTTTCTTTTTACTTTCAACGTCGATAGACCTTTCAATTTCCCTCAAGAGATGAGCGTCAAAATATTATTGCAGTTTTGATTGGAATATTCATACTACTTAAGAGAATTAGCGGGACAACCATAGCATCAGTAGTCGATTCTAAGCGCTGTGATCACTTGTGATTTACTTGTAACTGAAAACAGGGCCAGCCTTAAGAGTCCTTAACTTGTATCCGGAACCGTGACTGTATGTCCACTTACGATGTGGCTTGATGAAAACTCAGCTTAGGCGAAAAATAAGATTCACATACATTTTTAAAGGTCCGTAACAGAATCTGCGCCTGGCATACTGCGAAATAAGTTGTAGGTTGCCTGTTGAGCAGAATTCCCCTTTCTTAGCCAACGACACATCCTCATGTCATCAAGCTTCAATTTTCACCCTTCATGATTATATTTCATGATGATTTCAGGTACAAGATCTGAAATGAAATCTCAGAAACCTACGAATCTCAATGTTCGTATTACGATGATTCTCAAAAGCGCACATTGTGACCCATACTACATAATTGTAAATCATGGGTCTGCGCGTGCAACTTCGAGACACTTCATGCCTATCCTTGTTACAAGTTTTAAGTAAATCGGTCGAGGCGTCTCGTGATAGCTGGCGACGCTCAAGGTGGCGCACTAATTTTGTTGAATAGCTTAGAACTCATTGAAGTTCACAATGATGGTCACGACTTGGTTATCGAGGTAGTCAAAGTCAAGCCGCCCTCATTTTGCGCCGGCTCCGGCTAATCGATTGGTTTATTTTAGAACTTGTGTTTCCATGTTTGGGGAGCGTTGGCTGTGTGTGCTCACTTAGAATTCGAAAATACCCAGAAGTGCTTGGTATTCGTCCAAGAGCCCGTATCACTTTGAGAGGGAATTTCTCTCTTCTCGGCCGCTATTCCCTTGCCATCTGTTTTACGAGCAGCAAATTCTGCGTAGATCAAACGTGGCCTTACATCGCTGTATATTCATTCATCCGTTATTGTTTGCCCGGAGTCACATTGGAATTACTTATGCTTGATTGCAAATTCTTTCCACCAAATAAAATAGCAATCAAATGAGATTTTTCATACCAGTCTTCCAAATTCCAGTGAAATTCACCCGTCTTTTGTGTGCATGTTCTCTCTCATTGAATAGTTCCACTTTTGCAAATATCGACGTATACTTTGCAGATCGAAATACTTCACAACGTATTCCCTAGTAGAAATTCACTCTTTTGTGGAACGGAGCTTTTCAGTTTCCACAGATGTAGGTACGACATTTTTGCGCAACCTTTCTCATCCAGATACGAATAATTACTATTGATACCTCAGTCAATCACACTGATGAATCTACATAGCCCACCAAACATGTGTCACTTCGATTAAACGATGTTGGTAAAAGGGCGAATTGATATTTCATCACAAAGCTGCATTTTACAATAACGAAGTTGTTCACGTGATACCCCAAATTGGAAAGTACGACCGGAAGTATAGTTTTTCTGTGTCTTTTAAATGAAACCGCCCTTCGTACGTAGTCAAAATTTGGGCCTAATAAATTACCTATGCTACTGAACAAGCTAATAGAGTAGTTCCGCGTACTCTCTGAATATTTTGCACTGAATTTTCATTTCTTTGCCGGGGTACAATGATTTTCACATCAAATGAGTTAGAGAGCAGGATATATATGGGTAAGGATGTGCAATGTCTATGAATGGCATGGTGCAGCACAATATCATCGGGGCCAATAGACATGGCGCTGAGCGTTTAAAATAGAAGGATGGCGAAGTTGAGAGTATGTTTTATAAAATGCAGAAATAATAAGTCGGTAGGTAGATATGTAGGACAGTACGCCGGAGGCATAAAGTAAAAAAGAGTTGCGAAAACTCGTTACGAGATAAAATGAAAGTATCTAGGAAAATTTGAGACCTGCCGGTGAACGACTGAGCGGGGGACTATAGAATTAAAAATGCAATAAAGGCTCTCCACCATCTTCCTGAGACGAAACCCTACAAGCCCCATCTACATTAGCAGCTTCTCGACTTCACCTGTTATATTACAGAGACGAAGTAAGCGTTTCACGATTTGATTAGATTTTTAATGAGAAACTCACCCTTCACTTCAACACTGGATCAGAATGCGGACTTCACGGAGTTTCAGTATTTTCATTCAGCTCCTCCAGGTAAAAGGTAAAAGTTTGCATTGGAGACTTTCTGCGCTCCGTAAAACTCCTTCGTGTAACCTTATACCTCTTGCACAATAACATTCTCCAGTAGCTATGAATAATCAACGGTCATGGATATAAAAAAACTATAAAGTCCTCTAAGAGATGACTCTGTATTACTGGTACACAAATGAATTGGCTCGGATCTGAGCAACCGTTCACAAAATGAACAACGGATTATTTTACCACTGATGTCTCCGTCAGTTTAATTAAGTAGTGGACATAGAATCATCCAGCTTGACAGAATTCTATACAATTTCACAGTTACTTCCACCCGGCGGAATATGTTTCAATATGATAAATGATTGATAAAAATGAAAGAAATCAAGGTGAAGTGCGAATGAAGAAATAACTAGCAAGTATTCTTAGTACGCAGCTTGACAACCAACATTCTCGTGATTATCGAAAGAAGATTATCGTAAAAGTCAAAAAGGCACAGAATAGAAATAATGATACGAAATTTTTGTTGAGTGTTTTGACAGACAATCGAATTAATTGAGAAATAACAAGAGCAATGGACATTACCCAGTATTAATTGTAGTAGTTAGAGATGGTGGACGGTATGAGGACGTATTCGAACGGGAACTAGGAAGCTATATTAATGGTCTGTTTGCGGTTAGATTAGTGGCAGACGTGCCTAGGCTCGCAATGCGTGGATAGGTACCCAGCGTCAAGGAACACCCCAGTGTTAGTTAACGGGCAAAGAGGCAGAAGAAAAATGGCCCTAGGACGCGCGGACGGTAGTACCAGAAGCGCGTTTAAGCTCGACTAATAAGATGACTTTGTACAAAGTTCATGTCTTCCGCGTTGCTCGACATGTAATCAGACCGTTCGACTACATTACATTCTCACAGCCATAACGTATCTTCTGCGATCATGCGGGCACGTGAACCATGAAGAAACATTCCTCAGATTTAGGAGTCAGTAAATTGTAATATAACAGCAAACTTCTGCACCGGAAACAAGTAAGCATTCCCGGGTAACAATTTTCGGTGGCAACCATACAGCAGCTACATGGCCGAACCCACCTTGCTACCTGGCCGCTATCTGGCCGGTTGGCGGTCTTATCCCGGCATGTACCCGGCAACGACAACCAACACATGTGGGCATTACATGGCAACCATGTGGCGAACGTTCATGGTTTCTTCTTGGTTTCGAGGTCATAGCCACATGGCACGAATAGGTAGCAGCTATGTGGTATGAACCTGGCATTCACAAAATCTCGCTACTAAGATGCCGTAATAAAGCCAAGTAGCAGCTTTGCAGCTCCGCTACCTGGCCGCCTTCTTGAAACCAACGAGAAACCATAAAGCTTTGCCAGGTCATTGCCATATGTCGCGCACATGGGTTGGTTGTCGTGGCCATGTAAAAGCTGTGAGAATTTCGTGATTCTGCCACATTCAGGCCACCAGTTTCTAAACTAGCGCTGCCTTTTGAATGCCAATAGTATAATGACGGAATAAAGTAACAAAACGTCGCAGTTTCTGAAATTAGTTTTAAAATTTTCATTGATTTATGAAATCAAATGGAAAAGAGTCTCCAAGATAGTCTACCATGTATACGGTATGAATCTGACTCAGTAGTCGGAAGTGCTTTCATTCGGCTAAAAACACATGGGTCTAGTGTACACGGTCTCATTCGACTTGTGAGAGCCAAGCGAGTCGCCACCCATCTATCGGCATAAAGGAGTATCAATTTTCATGGCCATCCGAGGTGGCCGCCAGGATGATGCCAAGTACCGAGAAACCCTCAGGTCTTGACGGAAATCGACTGTCCGTTTTCCAAACTACGCGGCAGTTAATGTTGGCTGCCAGGTACATGCCAGCTAACCTGAAAATAAGGCAGTTGTAGCTTGGCCCATATAGCAGCGCAACATGGTGGCCACATAGGTGCTATTTAATCTCAAGACATGGCTGTTCCACTTTTGCCGACGTAAAAGCAATGTGGCAACGCGAGGTGGCGGCCAGATGAATACCAGTTTATCTTGGGACATGGCTGTACCACCTTTACCGACGTGAAAGCTATGTGGCAGCACAACATGGTGGTCGGATAGATGCTATATAGTCTCGAGACATAGCTCTACCACCTCCGCCGACGTGAAAGCTATGTAGCAACGTGAGGTGGCGGCCATATGAATGCCAGTTTATCTCGACACATGGCGGTACCACCTTTGCCGACGTAAAAGCTATGTGGCAGCACAACATGGCTGCCGGATAGATGCTATATAGTTTCGAAACATGGCTGTGCAACTTCCGCCGACGTAGAAGCAATGTGGCAACGGGAGGTGGTGGCCAGATGAATGCCAGTTTATCTCGAGACATGGCTGTGCCACCTTCGCCGACATAAAAGCTATGTGGCAACGCAAGGTCGCGGCCAGATGAATGCCAGTTTATCCCGAGACATGGCTCAGCCACCTCTGCCGAAGTAAAAGCTACATGGTGGCTCGAGGTGGCGGCTTTGGGAAAAATACCTCGATTTGCGATCTCGCTACGCCAGCTACAGCCGTACTGGAGCTAGGTGGCGTGGTAATGTAGCAGCAAGATGGCAACTGAGTTGTTTTGAGATGTAGCAATGCCAGATTACCCTACTTTAATTCGAGCTGGCACGAATTGGTGGCGGCCAGGAACAAACCAGGTAGCAACCTTACATCGGATGCATCTGTGGAAGCGATATTGGGTAGCTACGTAGTTGCTGCAATGAAACAACACCGACAACCTATATCGGGTAGCATCACTGTCGCCATAACAGAAAGCCAGGTGGGAGCGATGCTGCCGCCATATCGTTATCAAACCTCGACCTTTAATGTGGGCTGCCAATACTATTGCCATGCTCATGCCATGTGGCATTATTGTGGCAAGTGGGCTAGCCATGTAGAATGTTACCCGGGTTGTAACCCATGATATCAGCGCTAGGCTGAGAGCACTGAACTCTTCACTTCCCTGCAGCCATCATTAAGTTTCGGACCAACACTTTTCTGACCACAATTTTAATTCCCGGACGTTTTCAGGACTTTTCCTCGGAGTAAAGACCACTTTAACCACACTAAATAAAGTGCAAAATGACATTTCGATCGGATGAACTTATCTTTTAGATGAGTTTCATGATCCATCATAGGAAAATCCCAAAATTAGTATAGCTGTGGAATATGCCACTTTGAACGGATGAACACGTCGTTGTACTGGTTGGGATGAGTCTTCACCCGGAAATCTCGAAATCATGTTTCGAATCAACGCATTTTCAACTTTGATTCTAATTCCTGGAGAGAATAGTTTCGTGTATAAGCCTATATGGTGGTATATTCTATTCATCCGTTCATCGAGCGAGTTTAGCGTGACAGTGAGCGTCAAACGTGTTAATGTTCTGGCTGCTGTTTGGTAATCCGTTAGAGGGTTACCCCGCTCATTTCAGCCCCGCTATGCTAGGGGTAGTCCGTGCCTATGCATGATATCATCGTCTTTGCTGCCACTCCCTGCTGCCCCTGGCAGCTTCTACCACCTCTTGCTACCCACGACTCAAGCCACTCGGAACGGTTAGATATTGCCTCATTGCGTTAATACTGTTTACTCAAATGATGCCCCCTCCCGTGGTGGTTGCTAGGGCTTATTTAGACAGCAGGAAAAAAAATAGAAGCCACAATCATGAACTCGGCGATGCCTCAGGTTAGCTATGATTATAATAACAGAGTCTTTATTTTCCGGATTCTGATCAGTTTCAAATATCAGCCGTACGTTCTAATTGGTATTGGATAATGCGAACGAATTAATGACTTTTGGGTGTAGAGTCACAGAATTATTTTGCTTCACGAACGATATACATTTAGGATGTTTCGTTGTTTCATGGGTGGCGCACTCAGGCTGCTATTATCGAACCGCTAATTAGTAGTGTACTATTGTGCTACAAGCGACTAATGCTAATGGGCTTGCGTAACATTCGTCTGTCTTTACATTAAAACCATACCACGGCTGCTCTGCTGAATAATGTACATAGTTACGTATTTGCACCTGCACCATGCGCGAGTGTCAAGTTACGCATATGCATGCCGGTCATTGGAATCAGTCGTGATGGTCGAGATATAATTCAATAATTCATTCTTTACCTTGTCGATCAACGGTTGGTTCCATTGATTTACATAGGTACGCGAATAGCCATTATAATTACATGGTACATGACTTCGTCAAAATGAAAAAAATGCTTCACATTTTTTTGTCACTGATGTAAATGATGGGAAGGAATTTGTGTTCGTCACATCAGTCCTGCTGAATGCATTCGACCAAATTTGAATGAAAAAAAGACCGTGTGACCTCAAAAAGCTTGCCCAAGGTTCCCAAATTTTCGAATATATTTGTGTAAAAATATTCGGATTTTTTATCGAGATGCATGCGCTTAGTAACCCTAACTTGAACGGTGAATTTTACAACGAGCACGTGACAAAATTAGCAGCGCTATCCTACCTGGTGTGGCGACGGTAATGGCCTCTATATATATAGACTTAATTTATTCCATATCGTGTTAATCCCCAGCAACTACCTCGGGCACGTGCCCTAAAATTAGCTTTCGTGAAAGGGGTAGAAGACATGACCCCGAAACATCGTCACCCAAGTTTTCGCAAATGAGTCTGAGGCCAACTTAAATCGCATAGCTCACTTTTTGGTAATAATCAAACGTACCTTGATATCCATCTCGATTTTTACCTCACTGTGATTATGTTGACTCTCTTAGAAAATGGGACAAACGACAAAAAAACAAAACATCTTATTTCCTGCGATCGCAATTTGCGTCCTTGCTTCCGGAGTCCATCTTTCGTCTGTTCTGTTTGTTCTCCCGATTGTTCAGTGGACTTGACCTAACGTAAGAATATATTGTCATGAAGATATGGAGTCATTGAACTGCTCGCACTTTATTTCGGTGTACTATATTCTCGGTATCGCGAATTCTACAGCCTGAGCCAAGTGTGCGGAGCTTTCAAAGTATTGCTTAATCATAACGGTATGATGGCGGAAATGTACACGTATACCAGATCCCCAGGGGGATTCTCTGCAGCCATCCCTTCATTGTGGGAGGGTTCGAGATGCGGTGTGGCCGAAGGGATGTTTTGACCCTAAACAGAGGCGGGACAGAGGGTGGTGAACGTTTCCCCGCATTGCACTGTATGTACTCTTTTAATCATATGGTACAGTGGTGGAAGTTACATGTCGTACTTATACATGCCTGAGGCTTCCAACTGTACGTATGCGAATGAGGCAAACATGGATTCCAATTTATGCTTCACTCAAGATTAGAACAGGTTTGAATATCATGGCGATTAGTGTTGCGTATTTTTTCATCTCCCTTGCTCAGAAGATAGATGAATATATACCCGACCATAGTTGTTTATAAACGCTAATCAATCTATCCTCAGCAACAGATTCCCATCGTTCTAATTTGCCCTGGAATCGGTTCACTGTGTTCAGCCTATCTGCGTAAGACCAAAGCCAAGAATTGAACCCGAAATTGTTGCTTGACACCTGTCAAGTACAACAAATTGGGGGAGAAAGTGATTATCGCTCGGAAAGCTTGAGGTCTATACAGACGCTTGTATCTATACACGTAGTTTACTGACTGAAGATAATAGTCGGGAATTCTCAGGAGACCTAGTGCCTTTATTGGAGTCAAAACGGTATTATACCAATTACTCGAAACTACTCATCGATCACGATAACCATTCACCGGACACTGATAAGATATGAAGGTCAGAAATTAAACGATTTCACTATCGCTGACTCACGAGTTTTCTTCATCTCATACACAGCCCATACAAATGTTCGGGTCAAGGGTGTGGTTGAAAAGGTTCAACGAATGATACATCGGTAGTTTATTGGGATCCCGGGATAGCATGGCTTTAAAACCCAAAATCAGAACAACCATAATCCATCTTTGGAGCATCAAATATGCATTGCAGGAATGGGATCAAGATAGTCACTCAACCCTTCTAGAATCATAGGTGTGGATTACAGATCCAGACTGAAGATCCAAGCTCTAATCACAACGTTCGAGAAGTTGATAAGAGAATTGAACCAATATATTATTCCTCAAGTTATGAAGTCGATCAACTCAAATTACTTTTCATAAAGAACTGTTCGATTACTTCGCAGTGCTTCAGAGAGGAATTAAAAGAAGAAAAAAGGAGACAGTGACGGCTCGTATAGGAATTTTGACTGGTTTGTTTTTTTCATTTAGCATGACAAAGGAGATATGCTTTGCGATGTTCCACGATATTAAAAAAATTATTGAGTAGATAATTGTATCTACAGAGAAATTCATTTCGCGAGTAGACAGCACAAATATCGGAAGCACTGGGGGAAGCTTGTGGGATTTCGAAGAGCGAATACCTACCGGAAAGATACAAGGAACGAAATTGAACTACATGTGCTGATTTCCTCACGTTCTTCCACTGCTGTGAATTCTAAACTCGCTTTGATCTTATTCAAGCACGCAAGTTAACAGACCTTCTCTGATCATGACAGGGTTTCCCTCTTCCTACTTTTCCCGCTGGCGTGCACAGCGTGATATGGTTTTCTGCCGTAGACCAAAGAACTTTACGGAAGGCTACTCCTCTCCGTGTTAACTCGTAATTAAGACTATTAACGTTGACTAATTAACAGGAAATATACCTGACGGTATTTTATTATTAACCCTGGATTCTCAACCTCATCACTTGGCATATTAAAGCTAAGCTGCTGCATACCCACAGTCAGTCAAACTGAGTGGAGTAAAATTGATGGAACATCACTTACATAGCCATTATTGATATAATCACGAAATTGTTCACCTCAAAAAACGTCGTTTTGTCATGGTAGAATATGAAGTAGAAAGACACATACAATTTTATCACGTTCAAGAAGGTACTTGTCAATAATTTCGATGAAGGTTGTGAAAAAAAAATTAAATCAAAGAAAAAAAATAATAAAATAAAGCGATAGTTAAGCAAGACTCGAATGATCAATTTGCATCTGATAGTCTCTTAGGGGTTGAATTTGAAATACATATTGATAATATAGCCAGTAGTATGTGAATAACGACGATTTGACAGAGTTCAAATAATCAGAAAATGTATTCATTGTTTATAAGACCTCGATAGGAGAGGCATTTTTGAAAAGAAAATATTGAAATATTGACGTAACATTAGGTTCGATATAGTGGTTGCCGGAGACGCGGTAAAAACTTTGTTACAATACAAACAATCGTATTTTTGTTTGTAATTTAATCCTCGCGGCTGTTTGTCTTTTGATATGTTTCATGGAAAATGCTGAAACGCCGATAAACTCAGCAATATGAACCGCAGGCATCAGATTGGAACGTACAAAAAACAAAAACTCCAATATCTTATTCAAGTATGTTATTACTGGAAAAATGGTTGATCGAGCCATAAAATACGAAATCAGGATGAGCCGTGAGTCCATTCTTGAAGCTATACTCTCGCGATGTAACACCAATGAAGAACAAACAGAATCCTATTTTTTTGTAAATATATAATAGCATATTTTTCCGCGAAAATTGATAATCAATCGACAATCACAGCTCTATCAGAATTTGCTCCATCGTCTAAGTAACTTAAAATATATTGATCTTCATTTCATGTGAATGGCAGATGGTTTAATGTAAACAAATTTTGACCAAAAAGTTATTAAAGTGAAGCGAGTCGGATGGCACGATTACTGCGGAGGGGATACTTACCAACTCTAAAATACAATGAATATTTCATTAGGTCAAAGTCATACGACCGGGGTGTTATTTTATACCGAGAAACTTTACATTTAACAATTTTCAGCTGTTATGTTGCCAATTTAAATTAACAGCTTTAACGCTACGCCCATAAAACATTGCTGGCGTGGCAATCGAGTTTGTTTCGTCAGTAAGTAACTCAGAAATCCAATATCCAAATCGACCCTCTCACATTGAATTCCGAATAAATTCATTTAGTCTTCTTTACCCAAAACGATATAATTCAAGTTGAATTGCACTTTCAACTTTTTGATGGACCAATTTTACAACTTCTATTTGCTCCATGGTAACTTGAGCTCCAAATAGATCTGGCAAAGTATATATATATATCGAGTGGTGCATGCATACGTGCAATTCTGAATATATAAAAATATTGGCGTCCTGTCGAGTTGATCGCATTCGTCTAGGCTATTTGACAATATCGACTCCATTCGGCTAGGTACAAGTATCTTCGATAAATCAACACGATTTCCAAGAGGTAAAGGGGGAAATGAAATCTCGCGTGGTGGTTGCTCGTAAATGTGAATTATACACTCAATACTATCAGCTTCATTGCTCTCTGGCAGACTGCCCCACATATGCGTATATAAATAAGAATATGGAACTGGTCACGGAGCTCCGTTCTACCTAGAAAATTTATATGTTTGCCGGATTCCTTCGCCGTTTCCTCACCGATCCCCTGCACTCAAATTAAGAGTATCACAGAGGTTTCTTACCGAATACGGATACTTGTTCTACTTTTTCTTTCAACTGAAGCAGACAGCGGGTTCTCTGCCAAAAGCACTTAAGGATTCGCCGAAAAATTGTATCACGATAAAAACTTACGTAGATACAGTTCTGTCTTCGTCACATACCCGCATACGTACACTGTAGTTTTAGTGTCGTCTTTTTGTTCGTCAAAGATCCAAGAATCCATATCCACTGGGTTTGCTCAGTTTTTGACTTATCTATCCAAAAATTTTCTTTAAATTTCTGAAACATCAATAAATTATCTAGCAGAACTGGGCCTCCCATTTTCGATCAAATATTTGTCAGCGAAATTTATTTGGGTTAAATTGATCTGGCTGGTCTGGATACAGCTTTAGTATTATTAGGTTGTGAGTGAAATCATTTTCATCACTGAATCATCATTACCCTTTGTAATTAGATGCTGTGAATTTGCCAAGTCAAATTTTCGACTGAAATGAAATTCCGCGAAGCATGGTCTTCTAGATATTTGATAATCCATGATGAATGTCGACTGATAGAGGATAGGGACATTGACAAACTATGTATAGCGATACCGAGAAGCATACTAAATATTTAGGAACACGGACACAGTTCACTTCTCGGCAAAATGACTGGAGATGTAAAATGTATTCTCAAACTCTAGCTTGCACTGTAGCATAGTGAAATGCATATTTCATAAAGACAAAGGTGGAGGAAAAGTATAAGCGGAAGAAAAAGTGGTTTGTATCGGACGGACGTGTCTCTCACAGATTCTGTGACTCAACTTGCTTCCTTATTTCTAACTTACAAAACTTCAAATGTTCTGGTTATTCTTTCTTCCGAATCAATGCTGACGAAAATGAATGTTTTATCGATGGATATCAGTGCCGAGATGCGAACTCTAAAGATTCACTCAAGCTTGTAATTATTCAACCATCAAAACTTCGTAGTCATCGAGTTTTCTTCATCGTGTCTAATTATTCTCAATTCAAAAATAACAATTTTATACAGAGCATCGGTATTAAACGGTGAAGTCTCGAACTCTTTTGTTATCATTAGTCTGCAAAAAATAAAAGGCGTTCAGTTCTGGGTTTCAATCTAATCTTTGACTATCTTGGCGGTACAACTAGGACATCTATCGCCAAACTAAACTGCATCACGTATGATGCGACGATCTCATGCAACTGGCACTCTACTTTCCCGAATGAAAAGTTTTCTCGCCAGGGAACCATATTCGTCGTTATACGCCGCGCGTACGTGAACTTAGCAAAGCTTAGAAATTAAAAGTTATCGCTTGCGCGTTTACGACGCTTCACACTTACTCCCACGATACCTGTATGCAGCCCAGAGGCATTTTGCTGAGACCATGTACGTATATACATGTATCCTCTCCAGTAGACGCCTAAAAATTTCCATCCCGTATAGATACGTACTTTTTACTAACTTCAACTTTTTTCCCCACATTACTTGTTATCGTTTTAACGACACCCTGCTTCCCTTATCTGTCTGACTTTATTACATCCCTCTTATAGATCTTCGAACCAGTGCCATTGCGCCTTGCGAACTTCTATGATATCCTATAGTCGCGATAGCTCCGGTGCTACTGCACTTTAAAATTTTCCGATTATCAACTTAAACTACATCGTTATTCCGAACTTACAGCACCTTAGAAAGTATACCCGAAGCAGGTCACAATTTAGATAAGAATTGAGAAGATTGAGTGACTGTTTAGTTGGTATCATAAGATGGCAGAAGTCATACACGAATGTGATTGCTCAAGAAGGCATTTGCCATTATGTTCAGTAGACATGAAGCTTCCCAGCAATGCTCTCCTTTGTGAGCATTGTGGATGTAATAACGCAGCAGCAGTACCATAGTTGATGGCACTTCAAGACGAGTCTTTCAACGTTGGTACACTATAACCCCGCGTATTATAGTTATGGTGAGATTTCAGACCCACAAACGTGGATGAAAAGAGGCACTGCGTAGCTTGGAAAATTCATTGACGTTACTGTAACTCTGGTATAACGATCATTGGTTGGAAGAGACGGAAAACCGTGTGTCTGTTGGGTATTGTTTTGGAATCCTTTCCGATTGAAAACTTATACGCGAGATTATATTTGCTCAATTTCTTATCTTTGGCAGAAACGGTGTCTAGCACATCCATTGAGTTCGAATCAATGGTGACGTGTTGTGTTCTCGTTGCAGCGAATTATTGGAGAGAATCTCTGAATTGATGCGATGGTTGATTGTGAACTAAGGACAAATTAGCATTCACAATTCAGTGAAGATAAATCAACATTTGATCTGGGTATAAACGCAGATATTCTGAAAAATTTCACCGCTAACTGTATGAAAAAAAGATAACCTCTTTGTTTAACCGCACTGGAAAATTCTTCCCTAGAGTTTGCTGGTACACCAAAGTATAATATCCCTGTAAAGACAAATACCATCAGCGGGGGAAAGTTGAAAAAATGGGACTTGCGCATGGAGTCGATAAATACTTAAACACCACTTCCCAAGTCTGGCGAGTGTCAAGGGTATAATCTCTAGAAATGGCGACTTATCGTTATATCTTCCTGGGGAGTTTAGCCTCTCTCGGCTTGTATATATATATACATATATAAATATTCTGGAGAAACCCGAACTTCGGCACTTAATTACGAAATACAAAAGTTGTATATCTTTTTCCGATAAAAATAACAAGCCACGCGCGTAGCACCGAATTGGTCAATTATTGATAACGCCGCGGAATCAGCTTGTGCAAAGTGTGCAAAGGACTAGCGAGGACGATCAGGGAGAGGAAGGAACCCACCAGATAAGAGGAGAACAAGTTTGTCCGTTGGACCGCGATATCTCGACAGACTTGCCGCCTGCGCCAATATATTGCCTCATTGGGACTTCTGTGTAGTGCTGTTAGAGATACCCGGGCAACCCAACGCTCGTGCTGGGCAAACCACCGTTCTGACCGCAAGGGCGACTGTTCGGACTCCTGGTACCACGCGGTCTCTGTAAACCGGTCAACTTGTATTAGTTTATTTATATAGGTTTCCAAGGGTGAGACAATGCTACCGAAATCATGTTAGAGATCAAAATGTCAAATAAATTAGTTACCATGTTGAATCTGATCATTTACCTGCTCTGGAGATATTTATCTGTCCAAGTTCAACGAAAACTCTTGCATTTAAATGGAAATACATGATCATCAGTTCCAAACGACGAATTCATCATCACGTCAGTTGACGCGGTACAATTTCGAGTACATAAATTTGATGAATCATTGAAGAAACTTGGTTCATTAAAAAAAACATTTTGTTTTTACTCGGCCAACTGTACTTTGAAATGATTACCTTGCACAGGACGATGTCGATCCACGGAGAAAGAGAGAGAGAGAAGGAGGACCATGGAACGAAACTATGAAAAGTTTCCAGCCGAATGGGTTAAGAACGTGAAGCGCATGATGACTATACATAGTTTATTTATTACTCGAGTTTCAGAACTAATTTGCATAACTCCTAGATAAAAGTATCCAAAGACGTTAGTAACGTCATTTTCCACTGCATCCGAAAATCCACCTCGTTTAAAGTGCATGACCATTTTTCCATGAGGTGTTATCCACTAAAACGTGAATGAGATTGATGGCATAACCATATCGAATAATCGTATAGCAGGTACTTTGCGAACTTGGTTCGATATCTCGATGTCTGTCTTTCAGCTTGCGTTATAACATGGAAAGAACGATTTTCTCTCTATTGAAGAAGATTCTGAGTTGGCACCGGAGCAATTTCAAAGATAAATTCCGCGGCGAATAAATTATGACGCAAATGTCTCCACGTACCTATAAAAGTATTACACCGCAGTTCCGGTCTAATAGACATACTAATTCATCTGCACCGCTATCAAATATCATTATGATACAAGGGCTTGCAGACTTTGGGGACCAAAATAATGACAGATTGGTTTTCGATGGAAAATTCAAATACTTTCCTCGACGATATCCTAGACGACCGTATCGCGAGTTGATTTCGGTGGAGAAAATTTCATTCATCTAACTTGTACTGCAGAATGAAATGAACACTTTCGAACAAGATGCAAATGTATATTGAAGGTAACACATGTCTAACGGCAAGTTAACCACAGGCGCAGACTGAAAAGTATAGTTGAGCTGGAATAATGCTGAAGCTAGCGTTATTCACGGTTGCTACACCGCTGTCCCAACCAGTTTCGAAATACCATGAGCCACCATCGTACTACAAGAGATGCTAACTTGTTTGGACAGTTGTGATAATTGTACCTTGCACGTTGAGCATAGAGCGAACAGTTCAAGAGGAATAGGGGTACATAGTGAGTATGACAGCGGGAGAACATTTGTGAGACAGAAAATCAGATACATACAAAGATGCCAGAGAAGAGAGAAGGAGCAAGGGAGAGGCGGGAAAGATCTAGCAAAATCAGAAAGCGAGAAGAAACCTTCCAGAGCATATTTCCACGAGCTCTGATCAATTCTTTTTGCCCGGATGATTCACAGTCGATTTTTTTCTTGATTCCGTCAGGATGATTAGATAGCTCAACAAAAAAAAAAAAAAAGGTTCTGTTTCAGGAACTCCACTATGATGGTATTGCTATGTACTTTTCGACGCTGAATCCAAATCCAATGATGAAGAAGTCATAAACTCCTAAATTTTATAGCTTCGGTGAAAAACAACCCTGACAACGGGGCAAAACCACCCTATACATCAGGATGAATGAATTTTGCGAAACGTGTAGGGAATAGATAATGTTCAGCGATTCACATATCTATACTAATAGTATTCAGCGATGCACATATACTAATAGTACATAGGAATACCATAGTGTAGTTTCAGATTCAGAGACTCTTCTTTGCAAGGCTGTGTTATTAGTGAATAATTTCATGATCAGATTACTCACCGTGAAGAAAACAGAGATGAATGCAGGTCATTGAAAATGTAGTCACAGATCCTGCTGGTCTAAAAGTCAAAAAGCAAACAAATCCCGAATCAGCACTTTTGGCCAGGGTGCTCGTTCACCTTGATCCAATCCTGCTGATCTTCGGGAAGAGGTTTATAGGTTTACTGTGTACAGTTTAGAGTCCAGACTTTTCAGCCTTATAATTCTTAGCTGATTTATACATCGAATTGAAATTGAAAAGTTGTTAGATGTAGGATAAAATTTCTGTACTAACTGAAATTCAATTTGAAATTAATGCAAATGTCGGTTTATATTGTAATTCTAACTTCGGAAATTTATGGATACCCACCAATTTCTGCCTTCAGTTATCGCAGAACATTCAAGAATATAAATGAGAATAAAAACTGAATTCAATGTGTTTCTCTACAATCCAATCTTCAATATATACACGAAATAGTGCGCCGTCACGACTTTACAAGATGCTATAGCTCTCGGAGCAGAATCAATACTAATCCTACTAATTCACACCCAATTACACGCACGGTGTCTTTGAACTCATCAGACTGGCTGGAGACTTGCTAATATACCGTAAAAAAAAAGTTAACGAGCCCAGAAAAAAGTGAAGATTGTTAAAACAGATATCCATTACGTCTATCCATCAGCATAATTTCACTTCTTGCTAAACCATGGGAAACATGAAACTAATGCGGCAAGCAATTAATTGTATCGCTGATCTGACTTGCAAATGAGCCAAAACCCACCGCTTGCCTGCTCGAGCCGCAGAGACGGCTCTAGGCCCATCTGGACCACGTAGTTCCGTTTTCTGAAGACCTGCCAACTGCCGTAAACATGTATGCATTCGTGTTTACGTTGCTGACTTTATTTCACTCTGAAACTGGACCGAGCTACACTATCACCTCTGGTACCCAACTAAGTTATCGTATTGCTATTGCGTGCTCCATTTACATTTATCATAAAATGAAGCTTTCGCCTTATTACGGAGGAGAGTAATTTGCAAAGAGTTTCAGCCAGCATATGTGATTTCAGTTTGACAGGGGAAACCGAGATCACGTATGCCTCGATTAAAGCTTTTCCTTGATAAAAGTACATGCATGTGGGCAATAGGTTTTCATCAATGGCATGCGCTAGTTTTGATGCGACACATTTTCATACACAACCCTTCACTTCATTAGGTTTTTGATTGAAAATACACACCGTACTGCAGCATCTTTCACCTTCAACTGATCTCTGGTTGTATTGAACCCCTTTAAAAATCAGTTCGTAGTGGAATCTCGAACTGGTGAATTGTGGCGCATAACCAGAAACTTGAGGAAAGAGGCTTATGGTTCGATATGAGCTTTGCCAATCGCTCCAGGTATTCCATTCCAAAAGAAAACCCGGATCTAGTATTCGCGAACATATCTCAGCTGACATGAAATTGATCAAACAGCAGAAACTGTGTGGGCAAGCAAGAGTATTAGACCAAGAGCTATACGTATTCAGTTTCTGGAGTAAGGAACTAGATCACCAGAGTCGATAGTCAATATATACATAGATATTGTCCAACGTTGTAGCATAGCTGTATTCGGTATAACTTGCCAAACGATATCTCATCGCCTCTCAAGATATCGGATGATAGAACTGGCGACTGTTCAGGATGTGCATAGCCCCCCAGATTATGTTCTAACATTATAATAATCAAATTTCAAGCGATGTGGCGAACCTGAGATAGATATCAGATAGACCCAAGATAGGATCATTAAGTTTACACACATTGCTGAGAAACTCGTGGTCAACCAATTAACCCTTAATGAAAAATAGCTGCGAAGTAACTTGAACATTGTGTACCTCGCAGGCTAATTGGTTTTGGTAAAAATAACAGGCTCGTACGTTAACAAAAATAATATGACGTCAACTTATTTCATATTTTATAGAAAATACATACGAGTAGGCTTGCTTCAAAATAAAATTGTGGTATTTTTCAAAGAAAGCGACCCTGACCGTTGAAGACAACACGTGTCATACACTGTAAATATCTTGACTACTTCGAAACGAAGAGTCGTAACATGGAAGCACTACATACCTGCTTTCTTCCCACTTCCTCCGTACGACGTACTTTTGAGAAAAGCAGCCCGCATCGCGTGCTCATGTAAAGATACACGATTCTGCCAAGCTATGGACTTTTTTTTTTTTTACTGTGTCGGAGTATGTGGCACTCGTCATGGACGTCGAGGAACATCCCCCTATTCCACTGTTTGCATAGCAGGAGCCGTGAGGGGCGCTCAGGGTTTTAGGGGTGATATGGTATGAGGCAGGGGTCTGAAAAATCCGAATAAAAATATATTAGGCAAAGTTACTGCTCGAGGCTGTAATATTATGTGTACCAGGTAGGTTTCCGCTTTTTGGACAAATACAGAAGCATACTACGAGAATCAAATAAAGGTGGAATGCTGTGCTCGGGTTGACTCAGACCCGAAACTGTAGGTAAGATTTGCAAAGATGGAAACTTCTTTGAGAATTTGTTCAATCAAATGATATGACAAATTCCAAGAACGTATCTCGAAAGATACGACAAGGTTTTTGTATAAAATTCCCCAAAGAATCTCCACCGCTGACAGTTTCAGATTTTCATAATGATTTCATCTGACAAAAGATTCGCCTTGGCGGAGAAACGTAGACCTGAAATTTTGCAAGGTATGGTCTCACGCGGTGTGAAAATTCCCTCATTTCTCATCATAATTAGGGACTGATGGTGAACGGAGTATTACGATACTCTCAAGATTCCCTCGAAAACGTTGTCGTAGATATTAAAATCTCGTTATGGTCACGCAAAACCACTCATTTTTCAATGGTTTTTCTCATTTTGCTCTATGTTCGTTTCTCCACCAATTTAATCCATTCATTTGATTTATTCCCAAGGACTCGCTATCGTTATGCATCATCCAGTGATTCGCAATCTTTTTCTCTTTTTACAAATGTAGTAAGTCACTACTTCAACGAATCCCGATCCAAGTGCATATTTGCATTGCAGTTGACGTAGATCCGGATGCATAATAATCTTTGCTCGTAGCCCCATGGGTACACTACAAGTAGCCATGCGGCACAAACAAGTTTAGTACTGAAGGAGGACTTGATATCGTTGCAAATTTATTCGCATACCTAATTCGATCTTCTGGTATTCTCTAGAAACTTAGAGCCAGAAATTTGAATGTCTTGTTTCGTCAATTTCTCAGTGACTCGTTTAAAAATTTTCACTACAACGTCGCGGAGGATGATACGAACAGTCGTTGCCTTATCTACGGGGGTAAATTTCCCGTTTTTTAGTTCTCACTGAAAACGCTGCATTGAGCTTATTGCAAACCTTCACGCAGTAAACACGGATTTATCGAAAAAAAATTACAGCACAAAAGACACAACGGAAAGTCTATAAACTTTCGTGGTTATACCGCACATAACCTGGCTGCCTTGTTTGGTTCCACTACCAGCCACACGTATGTACATGGCTTTTATTCCTCGCGAGCCGAGGTAGCTATACAAACGTTCTACCTGCTACTAAATTCACTTTTTACGCGATCCTCTGGAAAAAAATAAAATAAAATAAAAAAATAACCCCCGTGCATCCCGGTGCCACGAAAAATCTGGGATAAATATTAGGAATGAGACAACGGGGCATGTACTTGCCGTGAACTCTGCTCCGAGTACTTTTATGGCTCCAAGGATTCTCAACGACGTCACATGCTTCAGTCCGTTGGGTCTTGCGCATCGTTGAATAATTCTTCTATATACGTCTTGTGCAGCCTAGACTAAGACAAGAGGTTTTGTTCGTTCATACGAACTAATAATTGTTACGATTTAGAGAGAAAAAAAAAAATCGAGGCTTGTTCGAATCCTATGGTCGCGACAATTTACCTGAAATTATATTCCCTTATTTCTCCCTGACTTTTCCCTTCTGCAGTAAATGCATTATTCCCTCCTTTATTTTCATCAAATCCAAATAATGTTGACCGGTTTCGGTGAATAAAAAGTAAAAGATTGTCTTCTTTCACTTTGTTCAACGAAATTATATAAAAGAAAGACTAACTGAAAAAATAATTCCCTGCGAGTCTATAAAATTGCCGAACTTTTCCTTGAGTTTTCCCGAATATCGAAATTCCTAACTATTTCCAGTTTCCCTGGACTGTCGCCACTATGGAATCCTCATCATTTTCGTCACACATTGAATATCTAAGTCTTTTGCCATTGCAATCATTGATCAGTTGTCGCAAATTCTCAAAAATTCGAAAAATATTTCTCGAGTAAATGAGGTAAATTTGGCCACCATGAATTCAAAATGATCTCTTCGCATCCATAACGGTTTCCACAATTTCTGGTAATAAAGGCTTTTCAAAGAATTTGAAAGAACTCCGACAAAAGCAAATTAAGTTTTGCGGTTATCTACTCTCACAGGGATCATTTCGCCTCGGTCTCTCCATTGTTAATGATCGTACTCTGATGTATGGACACATATTTGCAATCGTAAGACGTGTCGGTACTGTACGGCTACGGTTCCTACGTACCTAAAGAACGGTTGATGTGACGGATGGCTGAATTTCATTCGATCAATCAAACTTCTATATGCATGGGACCGCTTACCGTTATCGATAAGGCATCAATTTAAAGTTAACCAACCCCTTCTAACTTAGCCGTAAGAATTTCGAGGCACATCGCCTTGTGTCAACCATGCAACCTTGGCGCCACGAGGTATTATGAGGACGCGCTTACGCGGGTCGCCTCGGAGGGGCCCCGACTAGCATTCGAGATCTCTCAGAAGCCATGGGCTCATCAATCATCACTGTGTTTACACGGCCCACGCTCAGCCATCCTCCGTCACTTTCCATACCTTCTCATAGTCGATTTTCATCGCTTCCTCTCTTGCTAGGAATTTCTTCCTGAGTTTTCTTTTTCTAATCCCTTTCATCCCTCGATTGAAAACAACCAGAGATTAATTACTCACGCCCAATAAAATCACACGTTTTAGATATCCTATTAGGTAATTAGGTACCTCCGTGATCACGGGCTGCGCCCCGGGGCACGTTAACGGAGCGAGCTCTGATAAATCACCTTAGATTCGTTCCAGCAGCTGTCCTGAATAAGAGCAGAACGTCTGAGGCCATTCGTAAAATTGGAATCTAAGGTGGAAATCTAGGACAAGTTACTGACATACGCGAAAAGAAAAATGTCAATCACATGCTTTTGCAACAAGTATACGAAGTACAACTAATTGTCGCTGATTTTTACTGCAAACTGTACTGAAGTAATCATTTCCAGACGTAGAGAAATCTACGTAACACTGACAATCTACAAAATATTATAAGCAGTCTTTCTGTTTCCAATTGCTGCAAATTTACTCGAGAGCTGAAAAGATACATACCTACATATGAAGCATAGGGAACAATTTTAGGAGCAACTGTTGCTTCCAATTGTATTCATCATCGTCAAAAATCTTAAGGCTGCATTGGAAGAGTGGTAAATTTAGAAAAGTTCTCGAGCAGTAGAGATTGGTAACTTTTAGAAACGTTTTCTCACCGTGGACGAAACATTGTCAGAACATATCACAGATGAGGTTGATAAAATTCCAACCATTAAAGTTCCGGTTTGCGCCACGCGGGTCATTTAGTTTGCAAGCGGTTGGCATACAGGATGGCTGCGTAATAACATAACACGGGCATGGATAGGAAAGTTACGCAATAAATAACCCATTATATGAAGCGGAACGTTGTGAGCGATGAGGTGAAGCGGAAGAAATAAAAAGGCAGTAAACTTCTGTGCATTACCTTAATTGACTCTAATAGAATAATAATAATTGCAGGGCTTTCGCCTCCCATGTACATGTATCCTGGCGTAAAGTGATTGCATGAAAACCATTCTGTGGTTATTAGTGGTTGGCATCGTGTTAGAGCTTTTTTCTACTGATTACGCTTCAATGATTGTAGTTTTTTTTTTTTCTTTTTCCCTTCCTAATATATCGATGAACCAGGGCACTTTAACAAAGAAGGCAGAGAAGGAGGCATAGGCGGTGGCCGAATTTTCAATGAATTTCACATCCAGAGAAAACGATTTATCAGCATCGTCCGTGAGCAAGAAGATGAATTTACTCAAAACATAAGAAGTTAACCGCGTGGATCAAGTTTTAGTCGTCTCATTTCCTTGAAAGTTTCAACAAAAGCTTAGTAATTACAACCAAAGATAAATCGTGATTCGAGTTTAACTTGGATAGCTATGGCGAGATTATGTTTGCAATCCCGAAGGACTCTGTAATTAATTAACGTTCATTCTTCGACATCCCAGTGAGCTCATTTATAGGGATTCAAAGTTGTTCGGGTAAAAACTCGGCTCCCTGGATCCGATAGTGCTCGTCTTTCGGAGTTTGTTCCCGAAGTTACAACCTCTTCCTAGGCGAACTTTTCTTACCATCAGACTTTTACCAACTACTCTCACTATCGGTAAACTTTTTATTTGTCCGATTACGACTCTGTTCGTTACAATGAATGACGCATGTTCGGTTTCAGCCGGCCATGCGTTTCATATATACGCATCGATGATCATCAGAAATCATAACTATTCTGTTTGTTAATAAAACGTCGTCCTAAAAGTCCGCAATGGACTTTTGGTCCAGGAATCAGACCGATTGGTACTAATGTCAGTGGATAATTACTCCACTATTGAATCATGAATGACAGACATGAGCAGTTGATGTAATCAATCACAACGAAAATGAGCAGCTCTGAAAAGCTGTGAATTTTGCAGAATTTCCCAACTTGTTGACTTGAAATTATCGAATCTTATTCCAATTTGCGTCAGAGCCAAACTTGTGGCTTATAACCACTTCTTATGGTCCACTCTTCGTACCTAAGTCAGTCACTTGCTAGAACGAGAAATTTCTTCTTCAAAATCTTTTATTTTCTTGAAAACGATTTCGCAATTCATGTCATTCCCACACCCATAAGACGTACTGCAATAACCTTTTTCTAAGGACTTTTTACTTTAGCCAGTAAACGTAAATGTCTGAACCAACTGAGGCAATTTAGCGCAGACGTACTTCAATACCGTTTCTCATAAAATTAAATAAAAGAATCAACAGCTTCTGTAATAAAATTCCAGTACAGTGGGTGTGAATCAACATGCTTGAAGTTTCCGCGGTATTTTTCTTTTTTTTTTTCGTTCTAACTCTTCATCATAGTTTAG
This sequence comes from Ametastegia equiseti, assembly GCA_963989295.1. Taxonomy (NCBI): domain Eukaryota; kingdom Metazoa; phylum Arthropoda; class Insecta; order Hymenoptera; family Tenthredinidae; genus Ametastegia; species Ametastegia equiseti. The sequence continues at coordinate 11,381,146 of OZ022389.1, read as the reverse complement.
CGGTAAACCACAATAAGTAATTGTGAATAGAACTTACGTTTTTTTTTTTTTTTGCTACGATGAAAGAACCGGGATATCAGCCACTAAATTTTCCATTGCGAACCTCTTCACTGTGGTATATTGCATAACCGTGGTATAAAATTTGTATAGATACGTTATTCAGCCTGATGTGATACTCGGTATACTGTTATGCCACGTAATGTATACCAAATACTCGCCCTCCTACTTCTAGATGCAAGTTTACGTTCTACATGAGACGCTCCGTTTTGAATAATGCAGCAAGAAAATATATCCAAATTGGTAAATCCTGGGGAAATGGAAATTCAGATTACCATTCAGAATAAAAACTCGATATACGCGCAAATCCTCGTGTAATTACCTTCACACGATTAATCGATTGATTACGTCTCACTCAACATTAACTATTCATCAGGCTTGAGTAGGTGTCGAAATTGTTTTTACTTAGACTATTGCTCCATATACAGCTGCTCATTAAAATACGAAACAATGCTCATGATTTTTATGCGACGATTACTTACTCTTGAAGTCTTTGAAAATAGAGTGATCCTCGTCAACGACTGATTCGGAAATATTATGAGTCCATCAATCTGAAAGGTACAGAAGTTAGTAGAACGCCAGTAAATGTAATTTTGTGTAACAACCGAAGGAAATATGAATTCGATATATTATTATTCATGAAAGGAAGGAATGACAGTTCTGTATTCGATCGCGTCAGAGGAATTTATAGCTATACGATGACCGTTCAAGAAATAAGCCAGAGAATTTATTCAGGAATTGTACTGTGAGAAAAAAACAGCAGCGAAGTTTCGAATCGAATGATGATCAGCATACTTCTGACTTTAAAAATACGTCAAGTATTGAAACCGTCATGATCATAGATTAGTAAAAAAAAAAAAACTTAAAAATCATACAAGCTCGCAAATGAATCAATTCTAGCTGTTATTCAAGTACGATCAACAGAACTGTTACAACCTCGGCCGCCATACCGCCTCCGTATTAGGAGGGAAGTAGCAATTGTCTGATTGTTAGTAGCAGAAGTATTGACTACGATATGGCCCAGTGTTGGCGTGGTTATTTCTGAAGTGGAATAGGAGGTCAGTAATGAGAGGAAAAATGGGTAAAGGCGCTCTCGGCGGCCCCGCGAAGTTATTACGAAGCAATTACCCAGAATCCGGCAATCCTAGACTACAAAACTCACAAAGCCATCGCGATCTCTAAGAATTATACCAGGTCAGCCGATGCAAACGCGAGTGAGGGAGAAAAACTTGGCGTTGTCTAGAGGGAGTGCAATAGAAGAGGTTTCTCTCAGAGGGATGAATGGATCTCTATCAAAAATTAATTAAGTGAGAGCAAACCCTCAAAGGAGCCATCGTAATTGATGCCTTCTCCAAGGACCTCGATAGAAATTTAGAAATGATAACATTTAGCTGTGTAGTCATTGTTAGTTGAAGACAAAATTATACGCGTGACAAAGTTTTTAAATTATGACTATGAGTGTTCAGAGGTGGAGCCGTTGCGTTGATTAGGGTTCGCAGATATTCAACTTTATTAAATGCTGGACCAAATTGAAAGTAAATGGAACGGATAATTCCTACGGGGAACAACTTTCTCCCCGTTCTTGCAAACTTTCTTGCCAATGTGATTGAAAATTTCGCACTACGAAAATGACTCTACTGCAAATTGATGAAACATAAGTATGTCTATTATCCATATGACACAAAAAGGCTTGGCGATGTACTGCTTACAATCGTCAGTCTATAAAGGGTCAAAAGAAATAGTCAATTCCATGCTTCAAAATGATTGCGAAATCAATAAAATATCGATGCATTCGAAGCTTCTTGAAAATTATAAGCCCCGTCATTTACTGTAGTAGTTCTGCATCAGAGGTTCAGAATTGGAAGCTTCATTTTTTAAATGAAATGTATTGTAATGAAAAAACGAAATGACGTATCGTCGATAAATAGAAATACGTATGTGAAGTTATGCATTCTGACTGATGCGGATTGAAAGAGATCAGTGTCATCATAAATTGCAATATTAGTTACGTTGATCATAGTAATACTGTCCTTCACACTTCAAAGATGAGATAAATATATTCGGCGAAATATTCCGAGTAAAATACTTTCGGTTGAGTCTGCAAAATGTAGACACTGCAGTGTCTGAACCCAACTTTATTCAGTGTACAATAATTTAGTCTCCCTATGCAACCGAGACTGTTTTCCGAATGGCATACAACTGTCTGGTTCCCACAGTATCGGTTTTACAGAAACTGAAAACTTTTCTCCTCCTCGTTCTCTGGCATTCACTAACTTTATCACGAGTAAAATTACACCCACGATATCACAATCATTAACAGTTTGAGCAATGTTCATCTATTAGGCTGCAAGCAAGTTTGTACCATCAAAGCAGCATTTTTTGAACTTTTTGTTCAAATGTATTTGGACAATTAAGCTTTCGAGTGCAGCTCAAGATCAATAATTACGTTTTGGTGCAGCAACATGCATCTGCTGGTTGACACAAGATGCGCTTAGAGCCTTTGATACTACGTTGACATTCCGTCATCCAGTTACTGCAGTATACTAAAAACGCGGAACATTGCCGAGCAAAGAAGATTGGAGAAATATCGGTACTGGTGTTATTCCAGCATATATTATGCCTTGTGAGCTCACGTTCGTCCTGAAACGTGAACGAAGTGGGTGGCGTCTCGGTGGGAACGTTTGCAGATGTGTGTGATGCGGTATGTTGACTGACTGCTTCTCATGTTACCCCTCTACTGAGCCTCACCACCCCTTCGTCCTCCACATTCCCTTCACTCCTTAAACCTTGAAGAGCTTTGCCTCGTGAGGGTGTGGCTAATGCACGGCGAAAGGGTTTACCACTCTCGGCTCCTAACCTCGACAACCCCCACCGCCACCCTTCCACCCTTCCGCCCTTCCGCTTTTCCACCCTTCCGTCGTTCTTGCTCCTGCATCGAAAGTGCAAAGTGCACTGGAAACTCTAGCCGACTACGCGCCTCAAGCTCAACAACACGTCGATGGCTCGCACGTATACTATCGGGGGGAATATACGGAGGTCTTGGGTGATCGATTCGCCTTCAAAAATCGATTAAGAATGTCGATTAACATTAGAATGCTCGTTCTCACGAAATGCATAGGTAGTACGTATAATATGCTGCATGAGCGGGGAATTGCCATGCGATTTGAAAATCATGCGATACCCAAGAACTCGATTCTGAGAGCGAACAGTTTGGAAAATATAAAGGGTGATTTGGAATTCGTGACGAATATTTTACGGGGTGAATCCCCGACAAAATTAAAGCCGGAAGTTCCTTAGCCATGTTTCAGAAAAAAAAATAATAATACTAAGCCATTTCATTGGAAAAAAAATGGTTAGGTACTTTTTTTGATTTTTTATATGTTGTTCTACTGATCTAATCGAAATGGGGATTGAAATTTCCCGAATTATTTATTCCCCTATCATTTTCATTTTTCCGATTTCTAAACAAAAAATTGGAACAAAGAAAAATTCAAAACACAATATTGTTCTTTCAACGAAAAAAATCGTTTCCCAAAAAAATAGCTGAGGAACTTTCGATTTCAGTTCTGACAAGGATTCACCCTGTAAAATATTCCTTAAGAATTCTGGATCACCCTGCTTAGCTGACTGGTAACATTTTCACCTCAAATCTGGAACAAAAAACATATATCAATTCCCTAGCATTAAGCCTTTTTGGTGTCATAATTCGCCTTACAATAAATGTTCATAAGTGATCTACTGTATTGACGAAAGAAGTAGCATAATGGGTACATGATAATAATATATCGTAGGTAACCATAACATACGTCATGATATTATGGATGTCATTTTATCTTCATGCGATCTGTGCGGAACGCAAAAATCTACCGTCGGTCTACCAGACCGAGGTATGGCGTGCTGGAGTTAACCTTTTTCGACTCGTAATTTCGTACCCGCCGATATTTTTTTGCAATCATTTTTTACTCAGCATCTATTCACTTGTACTGAATAGAGCAGTAGACGATTCTTTCGTTATACTTGTGAGAATTCAGAAATTGTACCTTGAAAATATGAAGAATGTATTTTTAGCGAGAAAAATAACCAGATTAGAAGTTTTTTTTAATCAAGAATCATATTTGGTTTTGCGTTTGAATGAAACATAAATAAACCATATCAAAACCGTGCCAAATTACCGTTGGCACAATATAATTACGTGATTATATCACCTTGACGTTAATGCGGATGTGCCGTTGGTTTTGGCGACGCTGTGATCAATTCCTTGAATTTGCACGACGAAATATTACTCGTCTAGCTAAAGCTTGTCACTCCCAAAAGCACGAGACAAATGTGTTGGAATTAAATACTAATTGGAATATAATGAAATAATAATGAAAGTTGGTCGGCAAGGCTGGTATTCAGAATTTTCCTCAGTCTAAATTGCATGTTGAATTTCAAAGGCACGTCTTGGAGGGCCGCAATTATGGATGCACTGCCTAATGAAATTCACAAATTGATAAATATGATATTTCATGAACGCTAATTACATAAGCCTGTATAATTCTATGTACATCACAATGAAGCTGTGCGTGTAGATGGCAAAGCTAACAACAACTTTGCTGTGACGAAAAATTGTCAAACAGGTATTGTGTTAATATTGGTACAAATGTTTATTCGTTTGATAAAAATCAATATCATAGTAATAGCCAGTTCTCCTTTCTCAAGTTCGTTGATCGTTCAATTTCATCATATTGGATCCGTTGAGAACGAGCATTAAATGGAAGAAGCAGGGAAATTGAGCGCTAAGCGTTAAGGGCTGTTCACACCAGAAACCCCCCCAGTGATGTCAATGCGACGAAAATCCAGGTAGTAAAATGCTAATATTATTTCCACTTTGCCCGGAACCCATCTTACTTTATCCTTCCCGGCGATAACCTGGACGAGTATAGAATGGCGTGTTGCAAGTGTCAAGGAATCCGAATCGGTGGAAACGAGGCCTTATGAGAGGGAAGAGGGTAAATGAAAAAGGAAGGCTGCTTCGCTGAGCTTAATAAATCCCTAATTTCAGCAGCGCTATTGAATTTCGCTTAAGACAGGGCCTGAATACCGTCCCTCGTTTCCAACCAACTTAGTACCTTCATCCATTTCGAGTTGGAGTTCATGCGATCTGGGTATTCGTGCTTAACTATATAGAAACGATTATAACACGTGACAATAAAACCGAAAAATCATCTTGTAACAACCGTACGAATCTTTTCTGTCTCACACATTATTCCTTACCAGGGTCAAATTTAACCGGATCCATTGTTGTAAGGATCATTTTGGAAAAGTTGCTTTCACGTTAATTTGTTTTTGCAATAGCATGAAAAATTATTGCTTAAGCAGCTGGAAGTTTTGAGTTTTTGTTCGCACTTGTAAAGGGGCTTCATTGATTGCGAAAGCACGACCTCGGCGAATATAAGCCAACGGGGTATGAAGCTCAGTTTTCTGTTTCGAGCCAATTACCTAGTTATGTGCTTCGTTTCGTGCGGTTATCACCCAGCTACCCTAAAACCCACCCATAAGGACTTGGCCGGGATTCAAGTTTTCAATAATGATTTCATAACTTGGTACAATTTCAAAATCTCTCCGTTACAGAGTCGAAAAAAGAATACGACTTCGATAAGGGTCTCGTAATCGACTCTTACCTACTTCAATTATTTTCTCCGATCCAACCTATCCAAAATTGGAATATCCAACGGATGGTCCGCTTTGTATTCGATAGTTGACATTGTGATGTTGGCGGGCAAAAAAAGAAAGTGTTCGAACAACTCTGACTTTATTGGTTCGAATAGTGATCTACATTCACGATATTGAAGCTACTGCTATCATAAGCTGATAATTTATTTGCCGTGTATAAACCGTTATTTTGATTCCAGTTACATTAATATGTACATATTTCATTTGCTTATGGAAATTCATTATCGGTTGATAAATATTTATAAATTTTTTTGTATGATTGTATGTACTTGTTTCGACGAAAATATTGTATTCGTGTATGACGGTTACGGATGAATTTGAGAAAGTATTTCAGGTCGGTAAAAACCTAGTGTAGCACACCCTTAATGATCCAAAGTCATATAACTTTGCGCATGTTGAGGAAAAAGCATACTTTTCATAGTTACATTCCATGGTAGTCAAATTCATTTTTTACATTTTATCCGAGGTGGGCTGAAGTTCTTGATAATAATAATGTTGAAAAAATATAATTTGAAAGCTGGCAGTCTCGTGGAACTAGAAAGGAGTGAAAAATAATCCGGTGAAAAATGAAAACGTATATACGTACCAACTGGCGGAGTTCAATTCAAGCGCCGCTATCGTTAGAGTTGTTAGAGTATTTCGTAGTTATCTCAGCTCAGCATAAAATTACGAAGGGACGAAGACCCAAGTGAGGTTCACGCGTGCAAAGAGTATAACGGCAGCCCAGATGAGGACGTTGGCGACGGAAGCGCAGAGGCATTGTATGACCTGGCATGGCGGTACCCTAATGACGCACCTTAATGAGATCAGATTCCTCGGGAGGTGAACACTTGCCAGTGTACATTATCACAAGCCCGGCGCTACAAGATCGGAACTTCGTCGAATAGAATAGCTGTACACTGTATGGGTACACGCGTAATGAACAGAAAACAGACAATGGATATCGGTGTGTAATTCAACAAGTTTTTTTCTTCGTTATCAATTTTAGCATCTGATTTTGCGACACCCTCAGCAAAAATATGAGGGCTTTGAAGTTTATGTTCAAAGTTATTCCCAAACTCAAAATCCGGCCGATATCCCGTGAGATGCGTCAAAATGGTTTAATTAGTGCGACACGAACAGCAACGCCTAACCGATCCTCGCCTTACAGGAAAAAATTCTATACTTGCCAGTCCGAATTCCAGTAACACATTTTTTAGAAACAATTTATAGTCAGGTTGGATTATTTCTCGAACCGTTTGACTTCAAACTGAGATTTTTCAAAGATACCGATTTCGAGATTTTTCATTCCATAATTTCTATCTACCACATATCTATGGAATCGCTGTATTAAACGAAATGATTGGAAGCGGATCATTTTTGACTCTGAAAGGTCTTTGATCCAACATTATGGTACAAGGAATTTTTCGCTGTGAATTACGTCGTTCTACACGGATATTCGAAAGATTTACAGATTGACGTTATGAAATCACCAGCTTGGTAAACTTGTAACTTTTGAAAGTTCTAATCTGCTTGGGGATTTATCTAATCTGATCTGAATGTGTTTTAGAAAAAATGTGTCACTCGAATCCGAGTTGGCAAGTAGATAGCCCTCTCTCGTTAGCCGAACGGTTATAGTGGAGAGATACTTGACCGAGTCCAAGCGGCTCTAATGTAAACCGAGCGCTTATTCTTGGACTTAAACTGCGGCACGTCCATCGATAAGACCGTGAATCGTGTTCAACTTCTAATAACGGGTCAGTGGCGTAACCCAATAGCTAACTCCAGATTAAAAGTTGAGAAATTTCAAGAACTCTCGATGAATCGCCGTCTCAAAATTCTCCCTACGTTTCGCTAGTCGAGCCTCACGTAATAAGCTCGACGATCACTCGATATTTCAGGAGCCTTTGGGTTCAAGACTTCCCGACCTGGAGCAATCTTATTAGCGTCTAGCGGATTTCCGTAAAGTTATTGCAACTATGTCGTAACTGCTTTGGTACAAATTGTAAAATATTCAGGCCTGTATCCTAGCCCAGAGTTAAGGAACGATCTTATACGTTGTCGTAATAACTTGCGATTTACCAAAAGTTTGCAGCTTCGCCGAGAGTGAGATACGTATATACGAAAGATAATACTTGTACAACGAAGGAAATAGTTTTTCGTTACCAAAAAAAAAAATCATCTTTTACCCTAAGTGAATTATCGGCAAATTGGTAGGTGCTCAATTCACGTCGATCGTTTCAACATCCACGCTGCCGTGCCCTAGACGTCTTTTATGGTCGCAATTACGAAAAACGATTCCAAGTCTAATACCTTCACTTTGATTTGGAACCTCATCAGGTCCAAGAATTTCGAAAGAATAAGTACCGCGAAAAACACAGATTGAACAGAAAAGGAAAAGATTACTAAAAACAAATGTTTCTCAAGATACTGTATTAGGAAATTGAAGACTTTTACAGCTACAGTTAATCGCAATATATACTTTTTTCCGAGTTATTAGCAGCCGTTGCACCTTTGCAAGACTGTATAGATATCGCCATCATTTTTTATAGAGTTTGTATGGCTTGGCCTGTAATTCATCCCTGCGCACAGGTGCTCACACGGAGGTATGAAATATGTAAATTCTAACGACCACCACGTTATCAAGGTTAATGCAATTACCTATTTATTCTATCTCATAACAAGCAAGAGCAATTTCAAATTTAGCTAAATTTATTCAAATTTATTCAGTCCTAATACGTAATGATACCCAACGGCACCCGACGCGAATGAACTTATGAATAACGTTGCGCGTATCCCGTATTGACACATCACTAAAATTTCATCGGATTTTTCCTCCATGCTACTACGAATAATTCTCTCCATCTGAGTCGCGCCTCATGTCACATTTCAATGAAATCTCAACACGATGTTTGCAATTTTTTCGAATTTTGAGACATTTCTTACGGACAACTTTAATTTCAAGCTTTTTGTACGTGACGTCGATTATTATTCATTTCTGTATTCCGAGCGGCATAATTCTGATACAATTGTTGACCAGCGCTAAGAACTCTAAAAAAAAACAGCGTTTGCTGAAAATTCAGTCGTATCCCAGTGCACAATCGCTTGGTTGACTATATATCTCCGAGTATCATTTCTAAAAAGAGTGAACGATATTTCAAAGCAACCCTGGCATGGCTAGTCGTCTGTAAATACAAGGTAGTTCAGCGTCTGCCTCCCCAAAGGGATCGTGGTATAACTATTTCAATAGTCAGTAGAAGCCACGAGCTTACGAATACACCGGCTCCCGGGATCCCATGCATATATACAGACGGCTGGCTGCCCTTAGCGGAACTGTACTACTAGAGAATGGATGGCGGACCACACGATAACTATACTACTGGTGCTCTTCGTGCGTAGCAGACATCCACGAGCCAGTATACAATTCGAGGATCAGAATAGCTGAGGGTTCTCACGACAGATGCCTAAAGTTGCCCTTTTTTAGGGCTTGGCGTATAGCGTCACATCAAAGCGAACCTTACTTGTTATTCTGCATGAAGTTTTTTTGTTTCAAAGTACGACATATCCATAGAGTGGAATGAATCGCGTTACCAACGGATACTCTCTTCTCTATATAGTTCTCGGTCTTTTCTCTCCAGCTCCTGAGGAGTCTTTGAAGCTTTTCTTTTTCCTGCTTTTTCCTCCTCCTTTTCCATTCTTTACGTCCTGAGTTTGGCAGTAGCCTTTGTTCCATACCTGAAGCAGCAGCAGTAGCAGCAGTCCTGGCACGCTCGATTTTATCATTTAAAAAGGGGATGTTTCTGAACCCAGTTTCTCGAAAATCGGAGAAATTTAATCAAGGGCTGTCTCCCTCGACACTTTCAGTAGCGTCGATTGTGAATACGAGTAGGACGAGATTACCTTGACGTTGAAAGGAACGCCTCACACTTTTCAAGCCCAAATAATATTCCATCAAGTTATTGGCACGTCTTTCTGTCTCTTTCATTCACTGTTTACGTGACTTGTATTATTATCGTCAGTCTCGTTGTTATTATTATCGATGTTGTTATTATTATTATTATTATTATTATTTCATTTTATTTCCCACGGAACAAGTCAATTGACACGGAAACCCAGGCCCACCCTCTTGCAAACTCGATCCGTTCCCGCGTGCGAGTAAATAAATTGTGAAAGAAATAAATTGTAGAGTAGGCTATAAGCAATTCCAATGCTGTCGAATAAACCGCGAACAAAAGCTGCCTCACTTGCATAGCAATTCATTCTAAGAAGCCACTCTTCTTTTCCAAGAGAGAAAGAGATAGAGAAGTTGGATTTATCACAATTCCGTGAAGCAAATTGATAAAATAGACAATCAACGAGTGCAAGGTAAGGTTAGTCTCACGGTGGAACGTCTCACCGAAGCCGCGAGGATATTGATTGATTGATTCCTCTGCTTAGCTCGTCGAAGGGAAAAAAGTTTTGCTACGGTAAAGCCTGAAAAGGTACGAAAGACCTGGGAAAAAAGACATCTTGAGTGATTCAGATGGTTGGGTAGATGTCTACCATACGTATCAACTAAGCGAAATTCATCGTGTCGATGAGCTAGGGACTTTTGTTAATCGTACGCTACTGAATCTCTTTGAAACATCTTTACCAAAGTTACCACCTTTGCCCCTCTTCGTTGTCCCATTAACGTATCAACGCTGGTAATCGATCATGGAATTAAATTAGAGCTTACAGCCCAATTACCTGGCACCTTAAAATCAGGAACATCATAATGATGCAAACAATTCCGAAACAATTTAGAAATTTCTCGGCTAATTGAAAGTCAAGGGTGAGTGCGAAAATGGCGTTATCAGGGTGACTGAACAATCCGTCACTTTGTACGAGTCGTGTGGATACATTTTTTCGATTACTTTTCAGTAAATCTGCTGACCTACAAAATAAATTCTGCACCGTATGAATCGTGCTTACGAATGGAAGGTTGAAAGTGCATATGAAAGTTGCATGTTTCAGGCGATAACTACTACGCGGCATGTACGCCGATATTGTATTCGGTACCATGTGTGAGCCGTGTAAGGATACAGTCGTAACGCCTATCGGCGTAGGTACCCGTAGTCATCCCTGCGTGTTATTGGAGGACACAGATGTGGGCGAGTGGAGAAACAGCTTGCACGACTCGAATATTATTGCTACTGCAGGCCAAATATATCTGTGGCTCGGTGGCAAAATGACACAAGTCACATTCGAAAAGAAATTTAGTTGAGAATGTTTTTCAATTCGGGTATGCAAAGGTGAAATTCTTCTTCATGAACTGAAACATACGAATTAGCACATCATGGGATCGAGATAACACAATTCCTGGAGATTTTGATCAGAACCGTTACAGTTCATTTCATGCTTCTGTAACTTGTAAAACTTTGATATTATAATCATCAAAGATGAAATGCTCACTCTACATCATGGTTCAGATTTGTTGATATGATCCATTCGAACTTGATGGTTCAGAAGTAGCTTGGTGAAACGATGGCGAGATGAAAAGAGACATGATTCAGTTTCTGAGCACTCAATTCCTTCCCAGAAGCCAAATTTCCCGTCACTTGGACTTCGAAGGGTGCCTTGGAAAACGGTCGCGTCCCATGGATCAATCTAGAAGGGGAAGTGTAATGTGCGTGATTCACGCATCCGGGTGTCCCCGACCCTGGTCTCATCCTGAATTGCGAATTCCGAAAAATTCACGTCTTCCATTCCGACTCACTCGGGTTCTATTGAAATTAGAAAATTACGGACAAGCCATCAAATAACTGAGGTGAACTGGAGGAAGGCTAATCATTCTCCAAATTCAAACCCATCTATAAAAGGCGAATGAAATCACGAAACTTTTTTTGATTTCGTTTTTTTTACACAGAATCAACTGATTTTGAACAGAACCATCAAATAATTCACGCCTAGCGTTCCTTTTTAGGAATGATCGCGGATTTTTTTTTTTTCTTACACAGCCTGAATATAACGACTTCTCCGGATGGGTGATCTTGACGCACAAAGGCGACATCACAGTTTGAAAATAAACACAATCAGGCCTAATTGAATAAGAGACAGGCGAGTAAATCTGCGGACTATAGGCTTCAGTCGGGGAACCAGGTATTGTATACCAACAGGCCTGTTCACGGCTCGCCCGTGACCAAACTCACCACAAACAACAACATGAGGATGGTCTTTCTCTGGTCACCTTTTCTTCCACTATCCCCATGCTCAACGGTCCCCGATTCTCCGAAGATCTTTTTCTTTCTCACTTTCACTCGCATCAGTTTCTCTTTGATATCCACGATTCCTCGGAGATTTTGGGATCCAAACGTACACGGTCTGAACATTAGGCTGTTGGTTTGTTTCCCCCTTTTGCCTCGTCCAGCTCGTAACTACCTTCTAGTCTTCTCTGACCCACTCCTCTGGCTTCCTAACAGCTTCACCCGAATTGCGAACAACACAAAGAGCGACGAAGGCATCGATAATCTAATTTCCGGACTAAATTAATGTTCTAAACTTACTTAGTCAAGACGAGTTGAGCTCTCTTGACAAATCGAGCCAACGTTAGGTCAGCCCATGAATTGATTAATTCTCCTTAGTGAAAGTTATTCACCGTTTCATTTACGTTCTAGCATGCCATCGTTTCTACTTTCGTCTTCGCAATTAGGCTTGCAAGGTTCAAAGTCACCACTCGTAGCGAGGGATGCTGGCCTTATTTTGGTGGTAGGGATCTTCACCGTTCACTGCCATGGATCGAAGAATGATTATTTTATGTTACATGCTATCGGATGGTTCCTTTTCTGGATTTCATTTGCAAAGTAGTTTTTCCAACTCTGTTGGCTTCTGCAAGATGCCACTGGATTCAGAATGCTCATCTACCTAACTTGTTCTGAACTTGCAACGATAGTTGAAGAAATTATGAGGATCAGAAGGCAAGATTACAAAATACAATTACAGTACTGACGGTGAGGCTTGTCTAACGACATTACGTAGATCTAATGCCAAACAAATACTGTGCTTTCAAGAATTTCTCCGAAAGCAGTCCAGTTCCTGAACAGGATAAATCTCGGAATAATACCAACGAAGAATTCTCGAATCGATTTGAAATTATACTCAAAGTTATACCAATTACGTTATGAGATAAACAATTCGCAATTCAGCGATGAATCGCAGACTAACTCTGGTTCACGTATTCGCTGATAAAAACATAACGTTTCCAGCAAACACGTACATATATCACCTTGAACAAACATCTGCCAAAGATAGCATTCACTTTTACAAAACTCTGATTCTACATGGTCAGCTCTTACGGTTCTCTCGTTTGTCTTCAAACTTGTTCGTATATTTGTTAAATTATTCCTTGGCCGTTATGATGATTCGTGGTGAGATTATATTTTGATAAAAAAAATAAATAAAATAAAATGTCCTTTACAAAACCGATGACTAATCTAGCTCAAATATCATATACACGGGTCTATTTGAGGGCAAGAGAATATCTGGTCTAGTAGCAATTGGTGCGGTAAACACAAATGCCCGGTGGCGAACCACGGCTAGCAGCTTTGGCAGCCGTGGCCGTTTCGTCAGACGTCTATCTCTCTCTCTCTCTCTCTATCCTGCTTCCTGTTTCCTCCTCCGCTGACCGACCTCGGACCAACTGATGGCTAACGAGCGGCTGCCCCTCCGAGATTGACGTTTCAAAGAAAGGCCTCATTTGCTGGTAGCTTTCCTTCCGCTAGTCGGATCCGTTCATTCGTTCTTCTGCCCCTTCTGCTCATGGGCAAGCAACGAAATCAATGGGATTCGTTTGGAGTTCACCGTCAATACGGATCTAATAGCGATTTCTCTGAACCCCGTTAGATTGAGATATAAATTCGTAAATTCTACCGTTGCTATATCAATGACCAAGCCCTGTTTATTCCTTCCTTCTCACGTCATAGCTGATTCATCGGTTCGTTGATTTTGCTCAAAGCCAGGTGTGTGTATGTGTGTCGCCTTGGAAATACCGAACAGCTTTTACCTTGTAAGATGAAAGACATTCGCGAGGGTGGGGTGAAAAGACAGAGCTTAAATACATCATTCGCGGTTCGATTGAGAAGCTAAAGTATAGACCGTCCATACCCTAGCTATATAAGTCCTCAGCCCTCCACCCGCACCAATAATATACATTTAACGTGGCGCGCACATACCATAAATTCAATAAACGTACGATTTCAGTCTTATAGGCGGAGTGCGCGGTGGAAATAGTAATTAGTGTGTGGCGTGCTCGGATTACTGACAGGGCACAGAGACCGAGAATTGCCTTGGAATCGGTCTTCCATATCCCTCCCCCATCATTCCTGCCCCGTCCTCTTCGGTGTGTTTCCCTTGAGACTCAGACCAACCATCGCCAATACCCGATGGGTTTATTTCATTCAAAATGAATTTAGCTTTACGCGCTATACCAAGGTGTCACTTGAACTCATCAAGAATTACCCACCGTGCTACGGCACGTCCTATAAAATTACTACTTTCTTTTCTTTTTTTCATGCCTTTCAGGGTGTGGTTAGGATTATATCCTCCAGGGAAAATGTTCACCGCCGGGTACTTCTGTTCTAATCAAATCTTGGGTGAGTCATTCCGACAAGACTGGATAGACTTTCCATCAACCCACCGCAGTAACGATTGATATGCAATATCATGTTATGGGGTGAATGTGATAGCACAGAAAGCTACTTCCATGTTCAATCATTCAATAGTATAGATTGATATGGGATCATCGTGACTTACGACTGATTGATAAAATGAACGCACGACGGCAGGTGAGATAGAATTTCTGGTCAACTTAGTGCAAGTAAACCACTCAACAAATGAATACACATCTTCGAATATCTTGCAGAGTGATGCTTTCTGTGTAGGCTTTCTGTTTTTTAACCACCAGTTTTTTTTTTTGAAAAAAAAAGGTAGTTATTCTGTTGAAGAGAAACTGAAGTTGATTGCTGCTGGGATGGGGATCAAAATGAACACATCTAACGTATGTGTTTTGTATATATATCGTGTGACTAATGAAAAAAGGGCTTAAGCGACATGTTTACGCCCTTTCGTATTTCTTAAGGGCAAAAGGGCGTATGTTTTTTTTTCTTTCGTCATTCGACTGGAAAATCGTCGAAACGGAAAAATTTATCTACATTGAAAAATAAAAGCAAAAGGGCGTAAACGCCGGAGATACGCCCCTAGCTGCTTAGAAAAATCAGTCGAATTAATGCCAAAAGGGCGTATCCCTCAAAAATGTTGAAACTTCCGTCAGAAACAAATTTCGGTGGATACGCCCTTATGGCATTCACTTTACCAGACAAATCGTGCCGACTAATGCCAGAAGGACGTATCCGCCAAAAAAGATCCGTTTTTTGACGGACGCCGATTTTGGCGATTACGCCCTTTTGGCATTAGTCCAAGAAATGGTTACTGGCAGCAGGGCGTATTAACGGCGTTTACGCCCTTTTGCCATTCAATTTTAGACTCGAAAAAAAAACAGCAGCCTTTTTCATTTCAAATGATTTCATATCAATTGGCAAGGAAAACAAAATATATACGCCCTTTTGCCATTTAAATGGCACTTTTCTTCGCTTAGGCCTTTCTTCCATTAGTTACACGATATACCTGTTTGATGAATAGTGATCGGAAGTTTGATTGGGTCAGCAGAAGTCAACGAGGCGTACCGTCTTTCAGGCAGATATTCTTTGACGAATAAGAGATTATTCAATACAACGATTATTCATCAATCTTGAAAGTTTGATGGAGGATGCTTGAAGAAAGAGGAGAAAAAGTTCGTTCGTTCGTTCGTTCGTTCGTAACTGTGCCGATGAATATTGATGAAAAGCTTATACGAAATCAATTACGCTGTGGAAGTTCTTGCGGCCGTCTGAGAAATCAGCGAAAGACTATCGTACCGTCTCATTTCCTCTCGGAGGAATTTGATATAATAACGCCTGCCAACTATTTGTCACTTCACTCCCACAAAGCTGGGTGACTTGTTTTCAAGCAAGCACATCTTTTGTCTTGCCACCGTCATCTCCACCTTTTCCACCTTTCCCTGACTACTTTGGCTCTCTGGACCGTTTGCTACAGCGACACTCGCCAACAACAATAAAACAGCAACGTCTGCACAAGCCATTTTACAAATTTCATCAGAGATAGCATTGCACTTTTCACCTCTAGGCAAATCTTCGTCACTTTAATCTTATTATATCGTCTTTGTTTTATTTGTCACAATGCCATTGTACGATGACACAACTTTCACTACAGAATTGAAAAACTATATTCAAAGTTCGACGTGTCGTGGAATCACTGTTACTGATCTGTTGGGTTCACCTTGTAGTCTGATCTGATTTTTAGCGATGTGCATATTTATGCCAATAGCCAGAGACTTGGATACCCCCTAGACTGCTTTGTGATTCAATGTGATCGCAGTGGCATATTTGTTGTGCTATCTTAGTTTCACCCTGCAGTGATTTCAGCTACAACTCGCTCGTTCTGGTGATTGTCATAAAAACTATCATTGCAGCGGTTCAAGTGCACCATGCATTTTCCCTTTTTGTTTTTTTTTTCATAATTTTCAAATTTGATTGAATTTTATGTTGAAATCCAACGTTTTTATAAATTGAAGCTCACACAAAAAACTGTATGTTTGAAAATAACACGACCCATGGACGTCCGAGAGGTTTCCGGTAAAGCGATATTTTCATTCTCAGGAAGGTGAAGATGAGAAAAGCGGGTGAGCGGGCAGAGGGTAAGATATCTTTGAGGTTTATTTCATAATTCATGAAAGAACATGAAAGGCAAGGAGAATAGGGCGAACAAGAGACACAAAATAATGGAAAATCAGAAAAGCTAGGTCTCTCTCGCCTTACAGCTCGGCTGCTCGAATGTAGGATATCCCGGATGGTCGACACTGCTATACAGACTATTGAAGACGGTAGTTGACGTTCTAGCCGAGGGACAAAAGCACTAGATTCCAACTTATTTGTTTTGATCGATTTGCCAGTTCATAAGACTCTTCGCTAACTTTGCTGTGCTCTAGCCGGATAACGGATTACACGATCTGGCAAGGGCTTAGCAAACTTCAGGTACGTGAATAATAAATATACACTTATACGTGTAAAGGCATTGGCTCCAAAGCCTACGTAACTTTCTAACGTTTTTTTTTTCGAATTACATTTTCGTCCAAGACGCCCAAATTGGGCGTTAATGATGTTTCCGTTTCCTTCAGCATCCACTGCTGCACTTCCTTAGCGATTAGCAACTACCTCCAGAATCAACCATGGACATTGGCAATGTGCTGATGACTAGTCGGACGTAAGCTTCTCACCCTAGGGCATATGGCCGTCAGTCTGCGCTATCAGTCATCACGGCTCCCTTGACTAATCGAGTGCTGTCGGCAGAAACGTCAATGCTGCTGACGTGATGTAAGCGAACATCCGCTTTTGATATCTATTTTTGTCTGTGGCTACTCATCCGTTGAACCGATAATACCAATATATAGATCGCCCGAGGCCAGAAGACTCGCCAATCAAAGGGGTTGGACTTTGGGATACGGTGAGGTATAGAGATTATCTTCATTTCACCAGCGCACGTCCTCGTTTGTGATATACTTTTTTTTATCGTTTGAAAGGTTATGGATGATATTCGTAACATTTCGCGATCTAAGATTTTTTTTTAGTCAGCTTTGAACTGTCATTGAAATGCTGTACTGCCTCACTTTCATGGCAGCTTGCACTTCGCTGGATCACAATTGAAACTGACTGTCAATATCATATCAAGTCTGCGATAATCTCTTAATGTTTACTTTTTTTTCCTAATTACAATATTGCCTACAACTGATGGTTTATTCGATCGTTGACTGATGTCAGCGATCGAAATAACACGAAAAAACCAAATTGGAAACCATCTTCACGAGTATCAAAAATACAATACTGCATCATTTGCATGAACAATGGAGTATCAGTTCCATTTGATGAACCTGGCCAACTGGGATGAATGTTTGCAAGTTATTTTAGAATAATTTAGACTGCCAGTACCTGGCCAATTTTGAGTCTAGCTTGTGTCTATAATGATGTATGTAGGGAAGAATCACGGCCAAATACATTGAATGTTGGGTTTATAAAGCTGCAGATGAACATTTCAAATCGGAGCTACAATACCTTACTCGGAAAATTAGGTCTGCTAGTCCATTCAGTCATCGTTGTATTTATTGACACGGATCTTCGTACTTATTTTGAATCTTTGTTCACGTGTTTAGATGTTTTAGAAATATTTTTAATGCGGAGGGACTAGATCGAGCTTTTGGTTCTTGAGTGTTAATTATAATAACACGCGCGTGTAGACTTATTAACAATAGTATGGGTATCAACGGACTGGAAATTATGTGAGGGGTGTCAATTCATGAAGAATCAATTAGTAACTAGAAATCTTTATTATTTGTCATATAATCGAGTTACATTATCTTACAGTAAATATTACGGATCGACTACTAGCAAGGCTAAATCAATTACGTCATAGCGAGTGATTTTATTGTAAGTCCAGGACTGCTGCACTTCCGTCGGATACACTGATCTTCATATATTTTTCTGATCAGTTATTCAAAATATACATCACAACAGTTTTGACAAAAAAAATTACTATTGGATGTATTTTATTTCTAGTTTTTCATAATTAATTTTTTATTAATTTTTTTTACATCGTACATACATACCATTATGAATATTAATGGATACATTGAGAGTATTCAGTCAGTATATAAGTCTTAATATAATCAATGATAGTATTAATCATAATAGAATAACGTTATATGTACAATTTCGATGTTGAAAAAAGCCACATAAAAAGATTAACAACATTGAAGCGATTGAGGCAAAAATTTGCAATCAACGCAGGACAAAAATATCTCCAGCATGACGTTCGATAACGTGGAGAAAGTGCAAATTCATTGATTTTCTTCAAAGTATACTTACATTCTAAATGATATATACATGTACGTACGCGGTTTACTTTGAATATGCAACGACAGATTTTGATTTGATAGAATTATATCGTATAATAATATATTTATAATATATGCTGTATATTATCGATCTAGCAGTAAAATATTTGAGACGTTTAATAATTGTAATGAGAACGATAAAATCTTTTATTCATATGCAATTATTATACAGGGTGAACCGAGATCTTGCGGTGATATGGTGATATTAGGTTCAATCTCCAATTAATCACAGGCTGGTGAACACAACCAATATATATAAAAGGTATCAATGGTGGCTTAAACTTCCGCAAAACTATTCAAACTATATTTTATATATGTACCCTGATTCATTGCACCTCCCATTTTCCAAAATCAACGGAACCATCATCACTCTATTTTCGGTCACCCTGTACAAGTATAATAAGGTCCATACGTGACAACAAATATTTACACATACTTTAAAAAATCTTATCCAACATTTTCTAATTTCCTTGCACTGAAAATATAAAAGCTCGATTTTTTATACTCTTATAATTTATCTATATTATAGTCTTCCACCAATGTGAGAACACGACATCGCGCATGCATCTGTTAGCTGCTTGTCGACAAATCGAAAAAACCATGTAACGCTATCTATCGATACATAGAGAGACGCAGAATGAAATATTACAGCTCAAAAAATTATGGCTTGTGGTATTTTTTATGCCACATAATTACACACACGATTGTTTCAAAAAACAACTGAACACTATTCTTGAATAACAAAGAATTACTTGTTAGTTTGTTAGAATCAAGTTCACCACTGCTATATTATCATTATTATTAGCGAAAGTAAAACCTTTGATAGTCGAAAAATCCAGGAAATCATCAACCATTAGAAAGAAATCGTTTTTCAGATACCAAGCAGGCACTGAGTATTACGAGTATTGAATTTTTCCGTCAAACATACGGCCGGTAGCGTGGGAAACGAATCTTCCCGGCGCGGTGTCAGATAGTCTTTCAAATTTGCACATCAGTAATTCTCACGAAGCTAGATTATTCTGCTATTTTTAACCAGCTATTCAGCAAGTTGGTTAATTCTGGATGAAAAATGACCTCTGAAAAAGTATTGCCGAATCGATGGACATGAGTTTTTGCATGAGTTATCTAAAGAAACAGGGAAAACACATTTGCAGAATTCTGCTGATAGTTTTGAGCGTATCTTAAAAAAGGATGAGAATATTTTTAGATTCGTCAATATTTGACCACACGTCGATATTCAGTATAATCTGCACCGTTGCTGCCAGGAGAGCTTATTTCGATTTTGGAACCTGAGACCGACTGCTGGTAAGGCCAAACTGAACGCGTTGCAAAATCTAAACAATAATTTATTCTTAATTCTCGTGACTAACCCATCCGTTAGATTATTTCATATGCATCAAAATACTCCCAAGTCGTTGGCCAATCTTTCAATGATCTGCTCACGTTTATTTGAAGAAAATAGATAAAAAACTTACTTCAGTGGTTTCTTCTACTGAACTTTAATAATTTGCATGAAGAATATGAATCAGATTTGACGTGAAG
Source organism: Ametastegia equiseti (assembly GCA_963989295.1). Classification (NCBI taxonomy): domain Eukaryota; kingdom Metazoa; phylum Arthropoda; class Insecta; order Hymenoptera; family Tenthredinidae; genus Ametastegia; species Ametastegia equiseti. Next base: position 11,360,835 of record OZ022389.1, on the reverse strand, counting down.
CATCGCTGTTGATCGAGTCGTAATTTGGTGGAAAAAAATTCTCAAGATTTGCATTGCAGATAAATCAATGGGAATTAAACAAGTTTGACCAATTATTTTTTAGAAGCATAGGTACAACTTCTTGAGGACTATCGATGAACAAGTTTTGAAAAATATCTGAAGCTTGCTATGATATGTTTTCCGCGAAAATAACTTAACTCTTTTGATATATTTCATCAATATGCCAATAAAATGAATACAAAAACCATGCTGTGGCTAACACTGTCAAATCATTCTGAGGCATCTATATATTGCATCTAACATCTACAAAATTCAATTTTCCGTATCATAAGTACACTCGAAGTTTCTCAAACTATCGTTAATAGATGAATGCTAGCCAAAGTATGTAATATGTACATCATATTTGTACAATATATTATGTTACATCTTAGTATTTATTTTTCACTCAATGGGTGTATTTCAAGGTAAATAAATTACTAGCTTATCATTACGTATATTTGATAAATGTTAATGTCTATTGTGATTTATTTTACGGTATGACTCTATACGGGTGAACAATCAGGCGAATGTTTCTCTTACAATTAGAAAACTAACAGTATTTCCTACTCGTCGCACGTATAAAAAAAAAAAAAAAAAAAAACAACCACAATTACCAAAATCGAACAAATTTTTCATAATGCTTACTGCAAAAATGCGACTGCATTGCTAACAGATATTATATATATATAATGTATTCATGTAATGTTTTATCAAAATATTCATTTATGCTTTAACTCTAATATTCATAGTAAGCTAGTTACAGAGCAGTATATATTTTTCTGAATAAAAATCAACGAACAAATCCTAGTAAAATCAGTAAAGTCTGACAATCATTTATGAGTCTGCAGTGATTCGCTCATGAATGATATGGACAGATTTTTGAAAGCAAAATCATTGATGGATGTTTAAACATTTCACAGTAAGATGACGTTATAATCATCCACTGGTCCATAATTTAGCCATGTAACTGGGCTGACATACAGGAAAATTGCAATGATCACAACGGTTATCTCGAAATTATTTAGGAATCTGTTTCCAATGACCAGAATTTTGCAATTATGAATTTTATGAAAACCCAATACATAAACAGCCATCGATATAATTGATAATTGATTACCGTGACCTTTTACGCATGTTCTATGGGCGATGTACAGAATGCATTGTACTAGTTGCACAATCGAGATCTACCGTAATTCTGTCAGTAGATTGCAATCGAAATGGAAATTCTGTATTTCTATCAGATGGATGTTTTGTAGACATGATTGCAGCAGTGCTTGTGCAATTTGAGATATAGGTCAAATTTAGATAATACCTTTAAATCATGAATAATCATAAAACGATGAATGTCAGATATTACAAATGGGATTAAAATTACTTGTACTAAAATCACGATACTGAAAGCGTCATAATGCTAGCGGTAGACTAGGTTCAAGTATTTATTGCAACAACACAGAGGGCTGCACGTAATAATTAAATTTTTATATAGACTCCATTGGCTAAGAACTAACGAAAAACAATAAATAGGATAATCATAATTACGTATCCCGTCGCATGGTTAAATAACAAAACTCGAGTTTGAAACCGCAGAATTTCGTGAATATTTCTATTCAAAAACATCGAGCTAGCTGTTCAGGCTGCACAAAGGTAATATACACTCGAATTCGATTCCGATTTGGATAAATCTATATATATAACAACAAGCAAGACATAAAAATTCAATGACCTCTGCTCATGAATGTTCTTCACGTATAAATGCTCGTAATCGTAACAGTACATAATATTTACACAAAGATTTATTCAATATAATAACTTAATTAAACGTCTTTAGCTACAAGCAGTATTCACTGTCTATCAACGGAGTGATTTACTTTTGTTTTTATTTCACAATCACACATAGAGTTTTGATCATCGTTTTGAGATACTCCTCGATGATTGACATCGTTACGTATCATTCACAAAACTCGATTTACTTGATCCGTGGAATTACTTACGAATAAAAAAATAGTGCCAGCACTTTCAATATCCACTTTCGCAAAATCTTGTGCATGGTGGCTTTTTCCTTAGGTCTTCGTACTCGTCCGAGGATATCGTTGGATTCAGGATATCCTGGTGGATCATGTGATAGCTGCAGCTCAATTCCAATCGCTCCAATGGCCAAAGCTCTCGGCTAGAACATTAAAAAGTTTCGTTTGTATTTTCGTAAACCATATAGAAATAATTTTTCGTGAGCTAACTCTTTCATGGATTGAATGTATAATTCGATCTCACGATTGAATAACAATCTCGTTCAAATATGTATCGTACGTAATTCTATTAGATGCGATCCTATAGAATCTTGATGAAAATTCTTTTCACTCGAGGAATATTATGAACGGATTAATGAATCCCTGAGCTAAAGGTCCTGACTGTAAAAGCGAAGTAGCTAGCTTCACGGAATCCTCAGGGATCCTTATTCTGACAGAGATTACATTTTACAGTGTTACCAAGAATTTCACTAGGAGAATCCAGGCTAAACAGGATACCAAGGAAATTACTATCGACAGCTTTCGGAGAATGTGCAACAGCGAGTTATGTTACCACTGCAGTGGAAGTAATACGTGTATCGGTTGCAGACACTCTTCGCCCAGGATATTGTGTGGTCTTTTCGTTTACCCTGGATCAGAGATAGAGAAAAAAAAATCTGACGTTGAATTACCGAGACGGGATTCGAAAAAAATCTCTTCAGATATTTCCATTGACACAGTATGAAGCGCGTAATGGATTATATAATCTTGAGCAGAGAAATATACCCACAACTGCATGCTAGATTTATCGAGAAGCTTTACTCGAGTAACGTTCTTGAGTCATTCACAGTAGGTCGAGAGAACCCATAGTATGGCTGACATAATTATGGCATTCCCTCTTCACCTCCAGTTCAAATGCCTTGACGACTCCCCCATGGATGGTTTTTCGCCCATTCGCATTCATGCCGCGGTTTTTCCTATTCCAATGATAATATTGTTGATAGCTACCGGTAATGTCTCCATGAGGAATTAAGCTTCGCAGCCGGCTCGGTTCTCAGCCCTCCGTCCCCTTTCACTCCATCATTTCTTCCCCAAGCGGCCCTGTTTCCTGTAGAATTCATCCTCTAAGATCGTATGCGCAGACATGGCAGAAACGGTGAAGGGTCAAAGTATAGAAAAGACAATGAACAATATGGACAAAAGTCCCTATGACCCTACACTCCTCAAAGATGCCTTCACCGATGTATGGTAGATTATCTTGCATGTATTATCATTTTGGGATAAATTCTACTGGTATTACATACGTGTAGCACTAATGCCAAATTCAGTTCTATTGCGAAGCAAGCTTGGGTTACTTACTGAGAAGCTTATCGAATCCCTAGATTCGAGATAATTATCTAAGCAGACGTTGTTTATGCGCCTAAGGACTGAAGCCGTTGTGTAAAAAGCAAAAATCCTGGCACGTTACTCGAAATAATGCGGGATCTTGGGAGCTTATCTTGGAAAGCTTGCCTTCGGGCGATCCGAGGTATCTTTGTGGCTACTTTGGTGCCACTTTGGGGTCTCTTCAATACTTGCACAGTTTATTCTTTTCTGAAGCCGGGAAGGATAAGAGTTCGCGATACCCTTCAACTTGGTCAAACTCGACCTTTTCACGGGGATACGCTTATATAGCTATATATGTGTATATATATACAGCTGCTCGTTTGGTCCAAGCTTTCCCTCGATCATCCATGCAATATTTTTCTCGTTTATACTCATTGCAAAATAACAAGACCGCGACGGCTTGCAAATGTATGTGTATATTATACAATGTACGTCATTTTGTATTCGCGAATGATGAAATCAATACTCAGTTAGGGACCTAAAGGGCCAATTCATTGCGTTAGTGGGTACTACGCAGGAGGGTATTGAATTAATTGTATAATTTTCTCACAGTAACGAGAACACACACTGTTCGATTCCTCTGTTCCGTGAAACTCTGCAATTAAGGCGTACAACTGATGCTCACGTTTCGAAGAAATTTGAGAGAGACAATCGACCTTCCGAAAAGCTGCTTTCACAGCCGATATCAGCTAAATTAATAATGAAAGACTCATATTTCAGAAAAATGTACGCGAACTTTTATCTTGTGTAACTCTCAAGTAATTGTACGATAAGCTTGTACTTTTTCACCCGTACAATCTACGAAAAAAAAATCTCCATAGAACAATATACAGCATTTTGAATACTAACTTTTGAGCTAGTTGCAAGTGGCTACACATTTGATTGTTTTCAAATCAACCATATAGTCTTATTACTGCGTGATTATGCTGAAAAGAAGCTAGAAATTCAACCGGAATCAAATTTTTCGAAAAAAAAGTCGATGGGCTAACTAGAGGTTCACCTCATATATTGTATTTTATAGCTTGATACAAAATACTTCAGCTAGGGGCGGAACTTTGGATACGTACTACTTGAACAGTACTCGGAGTGTTATTTAGTCCTCTTCACAAATCGTATAGTTAGGCTATTCGTGCATAACTTTGAACTTTGCCAAATAGTATCAAACTCGCATTAGAACTCAATTTTACTTTCGACATTTCAGCCACGCGCTGACTGAGATCGTTATCTTTTATTGGAGGAAAGATAGTGCTTTTCATTTTCTTGACTTTTTTTTCCTCACGACCCAATCGATAGAAAACAATTTTGAATGATCGCCAGATTTGTCGCCCAATATCCGTTAAGATGAAAGATAAAGAAAGTATTTCCGAACGCCGTTTGCCATGCGGACGAAATAACATTAGGGACAATCGCAGGCATATTATACCAATAACCTGCACCCTGGTCAAATTCTGGAAATGCTAAGATTCGAGATAATATTATGATTATCACCCCATGGCGTGTATAGCTTTGCCCGAGCACAGCATGGCGTTCAATGGGTGGAAGATAGCCCTTCCGGAGTCCCTGCAGAGAACGAGAATGGTCGCGTGCTTTCTTGATTGTTGCTCACCCAATTCTTTCACATTCTACCGTTTGGCTGAAATACGAAAATCTACCAATGGCGGGGCAGTCAAAGACATTAACGGGAATCTCTCAGCCTTCCGTTTCGCCAACTTCTTCTGTAAGGTAAATAAACGCTAATTCCGGTCTGGCATAATATATATACCTGCAGCCTATAGATAAAGGACCTACCCCGATGAATATGTATGCTTCCTACTGTTAAATATGAATTATTTAGGACTGGAGAACTAGCAAGGTATAATTTCAACGAAGCGGTGTGTATACCGACATACATATCTATGGACATAACCTGTTTACTCGTATGGGTAACATATTAGGGTAGCCCTTATTTAGCACGTTTTCGAATTTCAACCTGTTCACCCCTCAGATCGATTCAAAATTAATGGATGAAAATATATGTCAACGAATTTTTCTTTGTATTCATTGAAATTGGTGACTCGTCGTTTTTTTTTTTTTGTTTTGTTTACAATCATTATCTACAATCAATTTCTGTGCATTCAGACTTCGTGAGAAGTGATCACGATAGAAACGTTCGGAAATCCCATGGTGATGGAATAGAAACAAATCCTTCCTAGAACCAACCCTTATATGTTCATTATCAAGAAAAATGCCTCGACATGTAATTTGACTTTTCATCTACAAAGACAGAGAATCATAATCGGCTAGACGAGTAACAATAAGTCTGATTCGGACAAATTTTACACTCCGCGACTTGTAGAGTCCAAAAGTTATAGTTTCAATGAAATGAAATGTTGATCTATCCGTCTGTTAAGTTTACTCGAAAATTTCAGAATCGCCCAGACTAAGACAGGACGATTAGAATTTCCGTAAGATATTTTCTCCTGTTGAGTGCATCAGACTTTTTGATGAATCATTTCGTTATGACTTCGGGATCAGCCAAGACTGTGAAAGAGTTCTGATTTCCCGGCCAGAAAATGAAGGGTTAGGTTGCCCTGAATCGAAACATGTACACGTGTATCATGGGGATTGAACGCCGAATTATTCAAGAACTGAGGGATCAATAATGCAAGATATATTGCGATGGAAAATAAACGGAATAAAAAATCTGATCGTATGGAAAATTCCACTTGTTCTCATATTTGGAATCGATCCGAAGGGGTAAACGTGTTAAAAATGGAAAACACGCAAAACAAGAGCCCTTCAAGTAGCGTGTAACTATCACGCACTTTTTTTCCCACTGTAGCTACACACCCCGTACACCAATGAGGGGAAAACTTTTACCGACGATGGGAAAAATTCAAGTACTTAAACTGCTTTACAGGCCCTTCATAGATTTCGGTGAGCTTCGAGCTGGGAGGGAATATTTTATGCGACGGTGCGAAGTCACGCCAAAGTACCTTATAGTACGTACGGCCAGGATGCATGTGTGGACATATGTGTAGATACACACATACCGGGTGTGCATAACATATAATCTACGGGGCAAGAGAAAGGGCGAGGAAGGAGGTAAAGGGAGAAGAATAGTTATGGAGGCACATGTAGCCACCACGTACGCGAGCATCCACATTTCCGTGTCGACCACGAACGGTCTGCGGTCCAAAATGTTCTTCGTAATGTCCGCAGTTATTACACTACGGTGGGTCACGTGCGTTACGTTCGCGTACCTGACTGAGACGATTTATCTATCTCGATGTATATATGTATACGTATGTACGTGTGTAGCTATACAGACAATCCTTTAGTCGGACTATACTAAGTCCAGAGTACAATTTAGTTTCAACTTTCGGCTACCCCTTATACGCGGTTATATCTCTTTTTCCGACTTAGAAGATTTTTACTGTGACTTATTTACGACCCCATTGTTCACATCGTTCTCAATATTTTCGTATAATTTACCCCATTAATGTTCCATGAATTTTCTCAGACCTTCTGGAATTGCCCTACCTAATTGATTCATTTATTTTTTTTTTTTCCTTTTTTTTTCCCCTGCTACATCATCGTCAGAGTTTTGACAGTTCACCGCGGTGCGAAAAGGTTCACTAATTTAAATCGAAGGGTCAATTACTCTTGAAATCTGGTGTACGGTATACTTTGAAATATTTGGCACAAAATTTCAATCACTCGGAATCCTTTTTTGAATCATTGTAATCCATGAAATGATCTGAAACCTTTCATCATTGTGTAAAATCACGTACAATTATTTTTAATTCTTGAAACTGTGTAGATTCTTTTGGAAACTTGAAATCTGGAGTTCTAGTGTATACAAAAATCCGTGAGTGGTTGGCTCCTCGCAAATGATGCTTTCGTGAGCAATACGTCGGAATCGCCGGTGCACAAAATATTGTACATACGTTTAGAAATTATACTGAGAAACTGAAGCATTCCTATGAAATTAGCCAGTGCAATATGCTGACCTACTTGTCTTACAGTTATAAAAGTGACTGACTTACTGGATGTATCGATCGCTGAAGGTACCTCGCTAACTCTAACGATTTATCAGCAGGCGTTCAGTCCTCTGCAGCCCTCAACTCTGAGCCCTCATCTCAACCCCTCTGGTGGTGGAAACAATGCTACCTTACGGTTCCGTCTCTGCGAATTACTTTGATAGTTCTTGGCGCTCAACTAATCCAGTTTAATTGGGTCCAAAGGCTCACCCTTGTCACCCCAGAGGTAGGAAGGAATCTTTCCCCCGTAACTGACATCCTTCGCAAACAAGCCAGATCGTCTATTGGTCGTTTCAATCTCCGTCACCTAAAGCGACGATCTCTCAATCGCCGGTGTAAACATTCTCGAAATTCAATTGTGAATCTTCAAAGACGAATGTTTTCTGGACGGTTACAAATACCTTGTTTGCGTTTCGTCGATCTTTGCGGAAATAGCACAAGTATAAATGCGAGAATTGAACGACAAACCGAGTATTAAGCAATTTACCGGGTAATATATAATACATAGGTATAGCTTATTTGAGTTTGCAAGGAATGTTGTATGAACAAACAGATAATTCCGCCGAATACAACAGCTTGAACAGGATTCTGTGAGTGTAAAAATTTTACTAATTAAACAATGATTGTTTTACAAGCAAAAAGTTAATTACTTTTGCGTTTTAATATCCGATATTTGGAATTTTTCAATTTCAATTTCGGCCTCGTGCTCACCGACCCGAAAGACCCACGAGTACTAATTTTTCAACAGAAGAATATAATCATCAGAAAATTTTACTCGTCCATAGATTAGATTTGCCATCTAAGAATTTTAGAATTAGTGATCAGCGAACCGAAAAATCTCCTGGCTACCATTGAGTCAAGTTTCAAGAAATATGCGGGTAAGGGAGATCAGGGAAAAATTGAATAATTCTGATATTACTCGCAATACGGAAAAAGGGCATGCCAATAAAAATCCCACACAGAAAAATTCGGCATAACAATCTGTGAAAGTTTTTCCCTGTTTAAAAATGAACAAACGTGGGAATGGAATTGCCTCAAGCCAACGTAGAATTGATCGGGTGAAAGAAGGGTTGTTATATCGAAAGCCGATTACCAAGGTGATGAGGACGATGGCGCACGAGGCTTTTCCAATTGCTATCTGCTAATGATGTTATAAAACGAATAAAACAATGAAAAAATAAAATAAAAAAAAAACCAGTTGATTGTGCGAATACAATCGATTTGTTCTGCGCGAAGCCCAAGTATCAATTTCGACCAGAAGCACGTACGGGACTCAGGTGATCAACGGTTTGTCACGGACTTCGTCGTGAAATGAATAACATTCCAACTTTCATAAAATAATACAGCCTTTTCAGTTTTAAAGCTGACATTTTCGTCTCTATTGAATACGTCACTTTCAGACTACCGGCGGTCAAAAAAATACCGACAGAAAAAAAGTATCATTCTTCTCTTATATAAATCAGTCGTTTCCACAAGAAATGTGGCATCTAAACAACTATGCTCACAAGAATAAGATCTTTGGATTCGTGCAGGTCACGTCAAGTTGTGACGAATGAAGTAACTAGGATGTCAACCCCCGAGAGGGTAGTTTCATTATTTTTATTTCCTGGCGTTTGCCTACGAGTCGTTTCTCTTTATTCGCAAACTGTGAAATAGTACACGACCTATTCTCTATCCAGTAGACATGGGCAGAGGCTGCGCAGAGGTTAGATTTTGAGTACCAAAAATAAAACACGGAAATGCACGATTCTATGCAGCAGCAGCAGCAGTGGCAGCAGCTTCGGCACATGGCTGTATAAACCCACTGTCAACGAATTATGTATTATACTCGTAAAACAAACGGTCCAGTGGGAGGCTGCGCAGTGTAAACGTGCAATTTATGTTTCGGTTTACTATTCCCAATTCTCGATATAATTACAGTGGTACCGTTATGCAAATAACATGTTTACATCGTTGATTGAAACGCTCACCCAACCGATCGTAATTCGTTGTTAAACTAAAGGAGGTCAACATATAAAAGCAGTGCTTGACTTTATCTATTTCTAATCAACCACTTGTGGGGTCAATCAGCTACCGTGATTGGCTTTCCGTAACTCCACTCGTAGGACACCCTTTCTCATCCCCCTCATATTACAGTGCCCTAACTTTTTCTCTTCCTTTCTATATCTGATTCTTATACCCTTTTCTCTTACCTCCCCCTTAGTTACTACGTTACCTAAGCGTCGCCAGCCCACTTCAGAAGAACTGGCATTTCCGCCGTAAAGCTCACAAACCCTTACAAAAGACTTTTGCCTACCTCTCACGCGACTGCAAGCACTTGCATTTCACGGATCTGCAAGGTGTTCTTAACATTCTTGTTTGCACTGCATCACAAGCACTCGACTGCTGGTGGAAGCTTGCGATTAGCTCAGCTTCATGGGATATTGAAATTTCAAGTACGTTTGGAAAGAGCAGAGGCAATGAAAATCAATCGAGGACTCTTCGATGATTTCATTATAAGAGCAACACCAATTGAAGATCATGAACCTCATCGAAGATAATGTATGTGGCAGAGCTAATTGACATTTGATACACAATCGCCCATTACTTCTGCAATATTGACGACATTTTTAGGCTAGTCAATCTTGAGAAGTGACAAAATGTAATTCTATCCTTGAAACGAGCGAGGGTACGACGAGTCGTTTGTACTAGAATCCGAAATACTGTAAATGTATTTACACAGCGTGATAGCCGCAGTTATAAACGTTTAAACCCGAATGAAAGCATCGGGGTGTGAAAAGGATGGAGTAGAAGACAGAACGACGAATGTCGAGACCCACCCTATATCCAAATACCTCTGACGCAGCGAGCGGATCGGTTAAAGAGAGAAAAGGACAGAAAGGGCGATGGGCAAGGTATATATAGGGATGAAGGGGGTGTACAGTCTATACCGGAACGGGATGAACGAACTGGGACAGAGCAGAGGTAATATATGTACGCCTGAGAGAGCTTTGGTTTGCTAGATGGGAAGAGGAAAATGAGGGGGAAACCTAGCTGAGAGTATAAGTCCCCTTTTACCCCCCGCAACATTTTCTTCTCTACCTCATTTCGGGGCACCTTGAAAATACTGGCTGTCTCGGGGAAACCCCATAATCATAAATACTACTCCGTTATAACACATACATATACCATTATTATTACACCCCGTGATTCGAGCGTCCTTTTCTATCCCGAAGGACATTCGCACAGAAACGGTTTTCTCTATACTGGGCAATGCTATATAGTCGCTTAGGTCAATAGTGGAATGCGGTAAATTTGAAATAGATTGAAATAAGACTTTCACCCTATGTTGGATTCCTGGCACGTTACACGAAACAATTTATTCTACTAAAAACCCACCTATACTGCTTGCTGTATAGTCACTCGTAAATATCACTATTGTAATACGTGTATAGCAAAACTAGCGCAGCACTACAAGGGCGTAGAAAAACTCGTAAGCTTCGTATGAGTTTCGAAAAAACAGGATACCGGTGCAGAGAAATAAGATTTCATAAAATCAGAGTGAAAGCTAATCTGAAAAAAAAACGAAGCGAGATTTGCAAAATAATGTCAAAAATTGTTGAATATGTTAGCCATGAAGTAATGGGGCTATATGAAATCACCGGCATTCACCCCACCACGTATGAAATGTAGATAATTATTATGCGTGCTTGTGTTAGCTGTTGGGTTATATTTCCGTTCGTTTAATATAAAGTTTGAGCTTAATTGTGGTTTCATTTACACTGAATTTTCAACAGTGCATATTGTATTATAATGAATATCCGGAGCCCGAAGCGAACTGTGTGTTCGACTAATAAATTCAATGCATTAACCTACCGAACGTAAGACTATACCTACTTCTAATGGATCCCCGTAATTGCGGGAAAACTAGTTAACAATAACCTATCGTAACTCTAATACATAGCTAAAATGCTGATATCATGTATCAGGCTCATACCCATACATCTAAACAAATTTATCGTAATCATACCAGTGCCGAGGGATTCGGGGATCACAGGCATTTACTTATATATTGTTTCTGTCCTTGTTAGGAATTTCTGAAAGGCTAGATTTCACTCGAGATGGGTTAGTGGCTGTTACATATTGATAATATTAGGGTGACGTAACGTCGTTAACCTGCAAAAAGGTCTGCCAACTGGATGTCTCTTTGATTGGCGGTAAATCACCGTGGAATCGGCTTTAAAGCAGGTGATTTCAAGTCGGCTCGCCTAGCGCTCTAAATTACCAGAATAAGGAGACATTAGTGGGCGCGGACACGTAGCCACCGCGAGATACAGGAAGGGCTGAACGAACGAAGGAACGAGCTCGGGACTGAACCCCCGCAAGACGAAGGCGTTATACGTGCAAGGTGGTGAGACTAGGCTCTGACTTCCATCAACAACAATCAATTGTGTTTATCATGAATATCTATGTCCTCATATCGGCATAGGGTTGAATTGATTATGAATTCCAATCACATTACGAATAATCTGCAAATTGATAACGAAATCAAATCTAAACAACATAATTTTTACCCTTTTCCCCATAACGCAAAATGAAAGAGATGTAAAACGATTGTCTTATTATCAGATTCGCAATTTGTCTAACGGGTTCAAAATTTAGAAATTTTACCTTACAATTAACACTTGCGATTAGCCGTATCTTCATTTTTGCGGTGTTATCGTTGTTGAAGATAGCTAAGATCGGCTGCGTTTTTTAAGTAGTTTTGAAAAAAATATCAAAATATCATTCGCTCCTGATGAATGACTGCTTTTTTGAGAGTAGGTGGATTTGACGGAGCTTCGTGTAGAATTTGGTATTATTGCTGAGCTCTTATATAGGGTATAATAGAACAAGTGACAAACGGGGTAAAAGCTAATTAAATGACCCTTTGAAACGACTAGGGGATCAAGCGAGAATAAATTCGAAGGAAAGGTAGATACTGTGCAGCGGGCTTTCGAGAACCATAACTTCGAAGAATGCGCTAAAAAAAATCCGGAATCCACTGTAATCAAGAGTAATCTTAATTAAAATCCTTAACAAAGTCCCGAAAGAAACTCAAATTGGAATAACACCTGAAACTTGATTCTTTTAATCACAAGATAGAATCTCAGCATTAAAATTCCAAATTTTCTAGGCCTCGGGTACATCATGTCATTGCCAAAATACTGTAGCGCGCTTCCACTTATCCGATTTATTATGGATAAGCTCAATGAACAATATTAACCAATTGATCAAACTAGAAAAAATTAAAAAACTGCGACATGCACAGGCTATACTTCAATGAAGATTTTCCCATAACTCACAGAATTTCACCTTACACGGCTGCCATTCGTCATTTTTTGCTTCTGAAATTACTCAAACGTGCTTTGCAGAAAAAAACTGGAGAGCGCTGTTTGGTGAAAATGTGAGAAAGCGTTCGCGTCGCGGCAAAGCAAGAATTTTTCAATAATTTACCGAGGTGCATGTGGCGTTAGCCCCATGAATAGCGAACATCGACCTATAAGAGGCTGTTGGGATTTTTCCCCTGGCATCCTTGGGTTTCTCTGTGAGCAGCAACCCTGGCTTTCAAAGTGCGTAATGCGCAGGGGAAAGCGTGGAATTCATGGAATGACGCATGAGCCAGGGAGGGAAAGCGAAAACTATGTCAAAGTGCAGACTGCAGACAGCCGCGTGTGATTTAAGAGACTGAAAGTAAAAAACCACGACTTCCGACAGAGACTGTTTCAGCCTTCTAGACATGAGAGGAAATTTTTCTTTCATCGCTTTCCTGTTATCGAGATGATCGTGAATTACCGGCCAGCTGAAAAAGTGTTCGAGGGAGTCAGAAAAGATCGCGAAAAAGCCTTCGATTCTTTCGAAATCATTGCTCTCTGCATCGTTTTTAATGCCCGAATTTCTTTAGACATGAACTCAACTCGCGGGCGCCATAGTTTTTTCCCTCCTCCAAAAGCCACCCCTGGACTCGATACCCTTCGTCGAAAACCTGGGTCCGGAAAGTTACCACTCTCTTTCATATTAAAGGCTGCGATAACTCAATAGAATTGAAAATATAGACCTCGAACGTACGGTCCTTCGAAGTACTAAAGAGTTTTGCACGGGGTGCGTCGAACAGGGGAATAAAATTGAAATTAAGACTTGGATATTCTGTCTGCAAGTTCAGTTATACGATTGCGACAAATCAAAGAATTCTCAAAGAAGTATAAGTCTCGATAGGGGTCTCCTAAGTCTCGATGTATTTTACGAGTGGAACAAAAGACAGAGAGAAAAAAAAAAAAATCCTCCCGTCAGCAGTAACTAATGTTGAACTCGAGGCATTTATCTTTCAAAAATTTCCAACATCGCCTATCTATCACAAAGTTTAAATAGAGAGGTGGATGAAGAATCGGTTGTTTTAAGCTGAGAAGAAGAAGACCATACGTACAACTGGCCACCACTTGCACAGTACCTTATCCTCTGGACTCTAGAGGCAAATTTTATACGTCCAACAATGTAGCCTGCGAAAAAAATACTCAAATTGTTTCAACGCAACCCAGAGATTGAATGCAAGTGGCTACGTATGGCACCACAAACACATATCAGAATAAACCATCTTCATCACTATGAAAAATTAGATACTTGTGCTACTTGTCAACTTTGATCAGAATTCGTCCAATTCAAGATCAGTCGAATTCCCAACAGCCTATGGTAGATGATTTTTGTGACCAGATGAATACTTTCATCTATTACAATCCCGTTTGTAGGTCTTGCCAGCGGTTCCGGGATGAATGTAAAACATTTTCGTTCAAACACGATAACCGAATGACCAATTTTTATTGAATTCTTTTCAAATTAGCATTATCACTCATATATTTTAGATCACTCTGTATCTCTTGGTCTCTCTATATTCTATATAGTCTATAGTCTTGTGCACTAATATTTCGACTGTGGGTACTTTATATGGTATAGGTTCTCAACACACCGGGGAGCAACACTCCAAGTTAACTTGACCACTAGGAAACTCCAAAGTTTGCCATCTCGTCCGCCAAAGGGCAGAGGCCCTCTAGATTACACTTGACCATACCAGCGAAAACACCCTTCACATCGCTAAGGTTTCAGTATAGTCAGAGTTAGTAACTCCTCTGAACCAGGAAGGCTAGGTGACTCAAGCCAAGTATTACATGCTGTAATTTTGCACAGACTTGAATTTCTGGGCCCGTTTGTAAATTATGGTCATTGCAGAAATTGTAAATGTGGCAACTTTGAATGATTCGTTTTTTTCTAAAGAGGATCATTATGGGTGTAAGTATACGGGAAACAAAATTCCAAAGACATAGAAAATATGTATTCATCCTCAAAGATCGCTAAGTCTTTTGTATATCATGCGAAGTTATTTACCGTATAGCCACAAAATATAGTTCAATCAGATTACAGAATAAAAGTTCATCAATATACGGAAACATCGAGTAGAATAATGGAAATTTTAATACATTCCGGATTGAATTTTAAGGTAGAGAGTGTGAGAGAGAGGAATGAATTCGCAGCAGTACAGGCAATTGATACACAAAGCAGCTTATCGGTTGCGATTAATTGAAATTGTACTGCTACTTAATATAATATGCCATAAGCCTTATGCTGCGGGATGAAAGAAATACCAATTTCCGGGGACGCTGTAAATAGGCCGCAATTCGATCGCTCTGATCCGTTTAACTTTTAATCGGTTTGCGGTGATCCTGCGGAACTGGCTACCGATTTTCCATTTCCATTCTAAAATTCCAAGCTTCGTGGGGTGTGCGCCAAATACGCGAAATGAAAAGCCGTTCAATTATTTCATTTTCTATACATGCAAATCCCAAAATTACTTTTCCAACCGAATCGCGTCCATACTGTTCAACAAGGTGTATCTCCGAATCCAATTCATAACATGCGACAGTATAATGGACCATATAGCCTTTCAAGTGGCACTTTTCGGTCACAGCTTTCCAAAAAATAGCAACAATCTTCTTTGGCAAAACGTTGATTAACAATTATGGAAGAGTACCAAGATGTATTTTGATAAACAACACGTGGGGTACTAGATTCTACGGATTGTTTTTATTTTCGCACTTCTAACTCCGAATGTAGGAATGACATTTGAATGGCAATGCCATTTTTGCTGGAAAACGTATCGTCTCTGAATAACTTTCGGAAAATTAGAACACTAATGACGTTCGTTTGAAATCAAATCCAAGCGATGGTATGAAAATCATGTGTCCCTAATAACCCTATCGAGATGCTTTTTTGGCAGATAGACGTTTGCTACACAGTTCATATTCCGACGTACAGTTTCATAGTCGGTAGAGATATAGCCGAATGGAATCTTTTCGTGATCAAAATTTTTTACTTATGGAAGACATGCTTTGGACTTCAACCCACGTATTACGACGATTAATTTCATACGTAATCAGCGATAATTCTCCCACAATGATTATCGGGTCTAATCCAGCACTGGCGGATAACACGGATTTGCGTGATCTGGACGTAAAGCAAGATTGAAATTCCTAGGACGTTGATTGACCCAGAGTCTAATTGGACTTCTCGTTCTCGACGGAGTTCGGAGAAGCACCAAAATTATCTGGACCAGGGGTAAGCCCTCTAGATTTGGGTGATCGGTTGTTTCGGACACTTGACTGGCCCCCTCACGTCAAGAGTTGGCTGTCTGATGCCAGTAGCATCATGGACCGAAGAGGAAGAAATAGAGCGAGATAGAGACATTGGAATAGCTTTGAGTCTGAGAGAAATGAAACTTGTTTTACCGAATGCGGAGCGAGAAACGGAGCCAAACCCGGTAGGGGACAGACCGGCAAAGAGGCAGGGCAGAGGGGATCAGCAATTAATCTCCCTGGCAAAAACCGCAGTCGGATTATCAGCCCGTAAATCCCTAGATAGAACCACCGCCGAGGACGTCTAGAAGCACCGAAACACGAGGCGCCTAGTGAGCAAACACGCCGTTGAAAATAACAAAACTTTGCAAGATTACATTCCGGACGTGGTACGCGAAAAGATAAAACACCTATTGCATTCACAAGCGCCATGAACAACATACAAACCATGTGTCTTGACTCTCAAAATTACAACGAATACGTTCTCGATTCAAATGTACATACTTGGTGTGTTCAGGTTGGACGATAAAACAGCTCGAACGTGAAGATGAAATAAATCGGTGTAATTTTAGGGGAAATGAAGAAAAAATATACATTTTGCCCGTGGATTTATCAGCGATTTATTTTTCCGGTATAAACTTTTGCAGTGTATACGAATATTTCAGTATATCTGTATGTCGAAAGCTTTCCGCGCAGCTGCCAAAGCTGTAGTCAGTGATGGCCATTTACATGCTCCGTTGAGCCTGCTATAACGAAATTGCTCCTGGTATAACGACGCTTCTCACTTGTTTGAATGTCTGAACGGGTCCTGGTGGTTTGTTCGTAACATTAATTACCTCTTCAGTTCAGAGACAGACGTACCTTGCATGCATAATTAATGCCGAACATTTGATTCTACGATTTAACGGGAATCGAGCAACGAGCACTCCGTCAAGTATGGATTTGAATACAAAAGCATAATTGCGAAGATGATTTATCTCCCAACCAATTTCTGAAATTAAAATAAAACCACGGGATTCATCAACGACGATCCCTGAGTAAATTCAGATATTTTATCCATTCAGTCATTAGGAAGTTCATAACCATCCCGTTCCACTGTTTTTAACTGACAATGCTCTCAAGGAGTGTAGAAGTGATTGAAAATGGAATGATCAATTTTGAATCGTGCAATTATCCAGTTGCTCGTTGCTTTACCTCTGGGACTTCAGGTTTTCTTCTCATTCAACTCATAGAATAATGTTAGGACCATACTCTTCAGGTTACCCTATGCATATTACATTTGGACTTTGCACATTAACCAATGCTATGGAGAATATTTCCATTGTTGTAATTAATTAGAACGTTTTTTTCAATTCTTCCGAATTGGCTAATCATCGGACCCGAAAACAGAGTTATGCATACCTGTAATACTATAAAATTCTGTTGTATCTCTTACCCTTGCGTGGAGTGCTAGAAAATCAATGAAAGGGCGGTGAACGTCCGGCAGTATATTCAGAGTTATTTTCCGGCTTATCGTTTTGATCGATTACTCCGCGAATGGACAAATTTGAAAGAGATCGAGTAAATAAAACAACCAACAAATTTATTACGAGATCGGGACGTCATCTGCAGGCCGGATTCTACTTTGCCAAGAAATTTATCGCCTCCCTAGATCTCCCTGAACACATATCAAGAACCGGAAGTATCCTGAACGGAGCCGCCAAAGACAATTTACATATCGGGTTTACAGGGGGGGGGGGGGGGGGGGGGGGGAACGTCTACCGATAACGAAATTTGTTTTGTTCAAGAAACTTCCCTCGAGACAAGTCAACGAGAGAGCAAAGAAACTTCAGTTACGCCAAAAGAACGGCAGACTTTAATTACCGAAACTCCTAAAAGAGTATTGGATCCTTCGTGCTACTGCAGTATACCGAAGTAAAGACGGTCTGGCGAGTTTCTAACTGTCCAACAGGTCGATACCAATAGTTACTTTTGCACAGCGAACAACTTCTTGTATTTTTATTTGCAAGAGAAGTATTTAATTCGTTTACTTCTTTTTTTTTTTTTTTTTTCATTTTGCTTGAGTTTTTGCTCTCCAGACAACGACTCTTGAATCAAGAAAGAAATCCGGGTAAAAATAGTACCTATATATAGATGGACCGAGATCTGTCCGTAAGTCAAAAAGCTGGGTATAGCCATCCACCCGCCGTAACGTCTTTATAGACTGAGCCCGAAGGGAATATTAGGCTGAGAGCAGCTGACATCGAGGAAATGAGTTTATCGTCAAAGACGCGATCCCCTACTTTTCCCATTACGTACCGCTGACGACTTTTCATAATCTCTTTTACCTATTCTACTCTATTCTTAACCACCGGAATGAAATGATTCAACCCTCATTGTTGGATCACATTCCCTATAAATAATTTAATCTGTCTCCAATTTGCAAAAAAAATTTGTGTCCGCGAATTTAAATAAAAATTTGAACTTTATCCGGTGATTCCAAATCAATTATTCCACGAAAGGGAGGAATCTCTTAAGATGTAAGAAAATTGTATTAAGAAGCGAGTAATCGGGATTATTAACGGTAACTGTAGAATCCATTGGAAAAGCTCTTTTGGATTTTGAATAAACTGAACCTAGATCCATTCCTTAATCTAATATAGTCTCAGAGCCGTGGACAGGCGACAGTCAAAAGGTTGGATGAAAAGTTTTTTCCAGCTCAGACTCTGTTCTGGCATAGGTATAACCCCAGGCCCTGCCTCACACACACACACACGTAGATTGTGAGTAGATGGAAATACGAACGGGTATTTCAAGTGCCACGCCCTCGCTAGGCTGTTTGGCTGAATGAGTGGATCGTTTGATCGTTGGATATCTGGCTGCGAGAGTCACTGCTCGTAATAGTTTTACCTCCCAAGTCGGCCCGAATAACCCCCTTCAAACTCCCGATACTATAACTTACCTCCCACAGGATTCCATTGCTTACAATGGGGGCAGACATTCTGCTTGCGTGGCATTCGCACATCGACCGCGACTCAATTGTCCCCCGACTGTAAGGAAAGCAGAAACCCGCTTTCTCCCAAGTTTTCTTCAGATAACTGGCAACAATCGGTCATGGAATGGTTTTCGTCTGTGGTCTAAGATACCTACCAAAAGATAGAAGAAAATACAATTCGCATGTTGGATATACATATAGCGAGGGAATTTCTGCTCTTCAATTTCCATGAGGATAAAGTCTCGTTTCTCAGCAAGATGAATCCTTCAATTCAACTTGAATAAGTATTTGCATTTACTTACAGCGCATATATATATATATATCTAGGATAGGAATGTCAGTTTGCGAACTACCTTATTTCTCATATTTCAATTCCTAAGTCGAAGGAGGTTCACACGTATCTAAGGTACACGTGTTGCGGTTAGAATTGGGTACTCGAGTTTAGTTTTTCTCGAAACGGAGGCAATTTAGCCTCGCAGTTTACCACGGTAAAGTAATATTCGCGTAAACAGGTGCGGGGTCTACCAGGTTGTCTAATAGAAGTTATAACTCACGATTTGATAAACGGTCCACGTAACTATCTGCTTTGAAATGATTCTCAACGCCACGCCAGGAGGGCTCTGATATCTGCTGTATTTGCGGACGGATTGTCGTCGGGCGTGAATCGTACGTGCTAACTGCGAGGGCAAATAGGTTTTGGGAGGTAATCTACCATAAAATAACGCCCTTGTACCACGAATATAGAACCCCCCGTGACACTCGAGTATACATATACCATCATGCCTGTATATATACGGCTCGGTGAGCCCTGGAAATCTCTTTGCAATTGGCGTTTTCTCAAGAGATTTCAACTTCTCCGCGATGATTCTGAGCTTCGCGAGGTGAAAAGCCTTCGAAAAGCTTGTGTACCACCCGAACCCTAGCAAAACCTGAAGCACTGCGCAGCTGCCGATGAATAAATTGTTCACCCGGAAGCATTTTTGTAGTTTTTCTCGGAAATATTTCGCTGTTTTCTCAAGTTTTTCGCAATACCATTTCCCCAACAGGGATATAACAGAACGAGGTCTGGATTCATCTCTTTGCAATTGGCATATCCGTGAAAAATTTCAGATAGTTTGAGAAATCTGATTCTAGGATAGGAGGCTCCGTGAGGTTTGTTCAACGTAATCGGATTAGGTCCTGCGTATTACGGATAAAGCTGTCCTTGAATTGCTTCTCTATAGATACAATTAGGATCTTCCCAGCTTCCGATGAACATTTCTCGTTGCGTGAACCTTCGCTAAACCACTAGTACTTCTGAAGCCTATCGAGACCAACCACTACAATGCAGTGCCAGATAAGATATTGGTTAATTAACCGAGAGGGAACTAATCCCGCATGTACATTAGTTGGGTACAAATTAGCACTTAGCCTTGAACTACAGAAGCGAATTCAATGTTACAGTACCGCACTCTAGCAATCAGCATAATATCCGATATATATCTATTATATAATGTGCCTCTGCGTTGGGCCGTTGAACAAAGGATCAATTTTCTGAATGAGAAAAAAAGTTTCTACGGAGTAAGGTATATGACAGATCTTACCAACCAGCAGTGAGCCAAGCTGAAGATATCGAATATATACTCGAATCCTTGACCTTTTTGAAATGTGAAGAAAAATAAATACGGCGGAGATATCTACTGATGTGAATATTTTAGGGCAGGATACCTACGTGCAAGTCAACTTCAGCTCGGGACACTCCAAGTTGTATACTCCTCTCTTCCTCCGTTATATCAATGCTGTAACCGATAGCAAGTCTTTTCATACAAAGTTCAAAGCCTATAATGATACGCTCAAAATAAGATTGAAAAAAACGTGTGGGGCTATTTGCTACTGAGGGCAATATTATAATATAGTCTAATCAATCTAGCTCGAAAAATAGGCCTACCCTCAAATAATTCAGCGGTGGATGAAAAATATACCAATCGACGCAGAAACTTGCCCAGAATAGCATATCAAAATGTTTATTCACGAAATTCCCGGGGTCATAGTTAAATTAATTAAAAACTATCAATAAATCGCGAGTCCGTGACTAAATCGCTCGGGGTTTCGTTCCAACTCATCAAAAAAGAGAAGAAAAAATAACAGCTTGTAGAGGAGATCATTCCACACAAATTCGAAGCGGGAACCCGTGTTCCACGATTAGCCGTTTTCGCGTTAAAAATTATTGAACTTTTTCTGGCCCAAACATCGCCAAACGATCAGCTGTGATCTAGCAACGCCTCCCGCTAACGTGCGCAGCCTGGTGGCAGGCGCGCGAATGCGCAGCGAATTCAAACTCACGCTACGTGCTATTCTTAATTAAATATGATTTTTATTCATTAGCAGTCCATTTTTGCTATGTATGTGTTTATTTATCATACAATTCATTGCCGTTTTCCTATATATCTGATAAAATGACGAGGTAATGAGGTTATTAGGTAAAATTACTTACTACATCGAATGAATCATTACAAAATTTGGGATATTATCAAAATTTATTAATCAAACGAATACAAAACATTGATTTTAAGTCAAATTAATGTATTCTATTGATAATGTACCAAATTTTGTAATGATTCATTCGATGTAGTAAGTATGTTTTACCTAATAACCTCATTACCTCGTCATTTTATCAGATATATAGGAAAACGGCAATGAATTGTATGATAAATAAACACATACATAGCAAAAATGGACTGCTAATGAATAAAAATCATATTTAATTAAGAATAGCACGTAGCGTGAGTTCGAATTCGCTGCGCATTCGCGCGCCTGCCACCAGGCTGCGCACGTTAGCGGGAGGCGTTGCTAGATCACAGCTGATCGTTTGGCGATGTTTGGGCCAGAAAAAG
Source organism: Ametastegia equiseti (assembly GCA_963989295.1). Classification (NCBI taxonomy): domain Eukaryota; kingdom Metazoa; phylum Arthropoda; class Insecta; order Hymenoptera; family Tenthredinidae; genus Ametastegia; species Ametastegia equiseti. Next base: position 11,338,899 of record OZ022389.1, on the reverse strand, counting down.
TTCAATAATTTTTAACGCGAAAACGGCTAATCGTGGAACACGGGTTCCCGCTTCGAATTTGTGTGGAATGATCTCCTCTACAAGCTGTTATTTTTTCTTCTCTTTTTTGATGAGTTGGAACGAAACCCCGAGCGATTTAGTCACGGACTCGCGATTTATTGATAGTTTTTAATTAATTTAACTATGACCCCGGTAATTTCGTGAATAAACATTTTGATATGTTATTCTGGGCAAGTTTCTGCGTCGATTGGTATATTTTTCATCCACCGCTGAATTATTTGAGGGTCAAAGTCTAGATTGATTAGACTAATATTGCTGATGTAAATGAGCCATACTTTGCCGAGTTTGCGATTGATTGTATTCATCTTCGCGTACCCAAACCTCAAGGGTCCAATATAATATTGGTCCATCGAATCCCGTGTGGAAATTGAAACTGGGAACTGGCCGGGTACCCGACAGTTCTCCCGGTTTCAAATCGGGCGCTGAGCAGCCCACCCGGCCAGCTCCCGGTCAGTAATGTAACGCTCGGCTGGGCAGCCTGAGCGCAGTTGCGCTATTTGGTAACTGTCTGGGATTTCCCGTTAAATAAACCCAAGTAAATATCATTCAAGTACGATAAAAAAAATTAATAAATTCGAACTTTTCACACCTAACAATCGACCGCGGACCTATATTCAACGATGAAAATGGATGAAAATGCATTTTACGTCTGCTAAGAAAACCGCCGCAAGATTGTCCGAACCGGGATTTGAACTCACGTCCGCTCGCATACTAGTCGCACGCCCTGAACGCTGCGCCAAAGTATCGCATGGTTATTAGCCCACTGTTTTGTCACTTGTTCGCCGCCTACGAAGCTACCAAGGGAGAATACAGATCGGTCAAAATTTCACGTTCCAATAGGGCAAAATTGAAGTTCTTGCGTACTAACTATAGATTGATTCTGGGTAATTTGAAAGAATATTTCCGACTACTGCGTGAAGGTGAAAAAAAAGTAAAAAGTGAATATACCGTATTTAATTGAGGTATATCATTCCTTTTCATCGTGTCCTTTACTGGCAATCGCTAGAATACAAGTGACACATCAACGGCACGGACATAACCTCACTTTCCGCACAACAGCAGCGTGTCTCACGCATAGCAAGGCTGCAGCTGGCTACGACCAAACTCGAAAATGAATGTATGTAGTACGGTATGGGTAACGAATCTCAAAAACACGAATGGAGTAAATATCTAGCAGCAGTCTGTGTTGAATCTCTAACATTCATAGGCATCCTGCAGCACCGAAATTTTGAAATTCTGAGAAGATAATATCTTCAAGTCTGATCTGATCTTGAAATGACTTATAAGATATAATTTACCAAATTGTAGATATTTTCAGAGACTGAGGTTTCTTTCCGAGTTTTTTCTGCATTACACCATGATATTGTAAAAATTTTAGTTGACTCAAAAAAATATACATCCTCTCTATATCTCTATTGCACGATATACTCTCCCATTTCCTATTCATCGAAATTTGTACGCAAACAGAATGGTCTTCAGGAAATCGGCATTATACCCCAAGAATAAAAAAATTAAATATTTTCACATAAAACAATCCATTGATCATGACTTCATTATTGCTCTAAAATTCACATTTCTCCACATTTCCTTAAAAATAAGATAACGATATACGTAACGTTTATTATGATTTGCAAGAGCAGGGAGGTAGAGAAGAATTGATATATCGGCTTTCCCAGTCAGTGCCCAAGTAGAATTGCTGTGAAAGGGCTAAGCCGGATGCAAGTCAGTTCTCCTAGTGGGGCGCTGGTCAGTTTTACCGTGTAAATACTAATGTCAGTTTAACTACTCAATACCCAACCGGGGGCTGACCAGTTGCGCTAAAGTTGGGATGTCCCGACCGGGGGCTGGCCGGTAGCCGGGCGTCCCCGGACAGATTTCCACACGGGATACTAACTACCCACCACTCCCACTATAAGATTAGCTTATATATAGGTATAGCTCTTGAGAAATTTGCAATTTGTTATTCTCTGATGAACTAGTATGACAGATAACAAAAGCCCGGAGACTGTGACGTTTGGAATGGGCTTTCATTCTGACATGACAATTCGATTCACTGATAATGGGAACGCAGAGCTTTCAAGATAAAACGTGTGAGTTGGAAATGGAAGCACATCTGTCTTCCCATTTACATGTTGGCAAACTTTTTTTTGATAAATATAATTACAGACATGTTATGAGACGGCTTTCTCGCTGATTTGATATAATTTCCACAAGCCTTACGGGTATTCCAACGTGAGTATCGGGGGGCTTTCAGCCAGCATCGACCTTCCTAATTCGCTTGCGGAGATAGGGGAAGGGGAGATTCGATACGAAAACCCTTGAAAGATGATTGATCCATTCGCCAATATCCGGCCTCACCACCAGGGTAAACGGTTTGAGCCTTTAGTCTCACGCTCACCTTTAACTTTGGATCTACAGTTTCGGGCTTGAGACAAGCACTTCTCAGCTTCAGGGCCACTTCTCATCGGCCCTGTCCTCCGCAGACCTGGTAATAAGGCAAGAGTTATTGCGAGTAAACTTCAGGATCAAAAAGGAGCCTGTACTTGGAACTTGGCCGACTTTAATGGGGAAATACACATTTTCCGAACCCCATAGCACGTGACGCACCTTTAATATCAAATTAAAGATGCTATCTCCTAGTTCCGCCTTTCCTCTTTAGATCAGCACCTTACAAACTGAGAAACTATAGACTGGAGGAAGGTTGTTCTGATTCTGGTCTTATGCTTTGAAAAATAGGAAGAAAATTGCTCAACATATGCATCGTTATGGGGATGTGATGCCTGGCGCTTGGATTAGGAATCCATCTATGTACATGAGGAAGAAGTTTAGCTATGTGGGTGGCTCTCCGGGTCGCCTGGTGCTGCCGCAGGCACGTCGGTGGTGCCTGTGCACTCCTTCCTCTAATTATCAAACTTAGCCACAATCCCCCTTGGGTCGCATTTAACCTACATTTAAATTATATCTCCCAAGTCGTGATCAACTTCCTGATGAATAATCTATTCCCTTCCAACTCGGATCTCCACCAGTCCAACCTCACCTTCTTGCCGACCACTTCTCGACCTTTGCAAGGAACTCCCTCTTCTCTTAGCTATCTTCCTCTTTTCTCCTTCGGCTTCTCTCGTGTTCTCTTTCGCCATTTCGTTCTCTTAACGTCTTACGGTTCAAAGTTTCGATTACGTTTGCCATGCTGAATAAATTCCACATTCTCCCGAAGCAATCTAATTAGAATAAAACTTTGCTTAGTGCATATTGGCGAGTCACAACTAACGAATGCAAAGCGGTGCCGAGGCCCTAACTTAATTAGGAGGTCGCAGAAATTAAAAGACAATGTTTCGTACCCATGGCTATTCTATGATTATTGTTATACAATTTCGACCGAGCGAGTTAAAACAGTACTTGTCTCAGAGTTGTTTCCAAAGAACCATCTCACCTACAGTAAATAATAATGTGCAATAAAGACCTTTACCTGGTGTGATAATGTTGTTGGTGTAATTGCCAAATTCCGGTGTTCATTTGACCTCAATAATGCTGTATTGCCTTAATGAACATCAGTTCAAGTAGCCTTATCGAATTCTGAATATATCATATATGATTCCGCATTACATTATCTTTTTACTACTTACAATTGCTAGAAATTCTGTTCAGAATTCCGCATCGTGAAAAAAACTATAGACGAATATTGATTCCTGCTAAATTCGCTAGATTCGCTTTCAAATATAAGTCATTCCCAAAGATCTCTAAGAGACGAACTCGTTGGGTTTTTCATTTTCATTCTACTCACAGCTGAGATAAAATATCCATAGAAATTCATGGCTCACGGCCATCCATAGCTTATTGAATTAAAATATGAAATCCGTGCCGTACTTGGAAAAAAAATTATCCCTCGAAGTTTGAAAATATTCATAGTCCAAATCCGTCGTATACGAAAGATCTGCAGTTTTGTTCAAGTACGGCGTAGGTATACCCGACGAAAAATAGTAGTTATAATTTATTGTGCCGATACGTCAACTCACAAACTTCACTGTTGCCTTCATGTAAGTGTTGTTATATTTTCAGCAATAAAATAGTTCTGGTAAAAGCAATATTTCTTCCCCGTTGTGGATGAACAGTTTGAAATATTGCTGTACATCTGAACAAACCCGTTGCACATAATTCTTTGCATGAAACCAACAACACGATGTTTTCTAGTACTGAAAATAACGTCTTGCAGTATTGTATACTTACGAGTAGCAACAGGTAACTGCGGCTTTTGGTGACCACGCACTCATCTAAATTGTTTATCCGATGAAACCTAAGACCAGGTTTCTTCTTGACATGAGATTATCAAATTACTCGAAATCGTAATTTGATAATCTGAATCCCATTATGTCGCAGAATACTAAAGCGACCTAAGGTACGTACATGCTATTGACAAGTTATTGACGTTTTTCCCGGAAAGGAAAAAAATTCCGTACCTTTTCTCTAATATAAAGTCAAGCTCCGATCAAGTTCAAGGCGAAGGAAAGTGAACGTACATTCAGACAAACTTAGGAGACGTACCCACAATACAGCCATACGTAGTACGTCTGGTCCTAGCATCAAGTATTGAACACACGCCAGCTGAAAAATAGACACAAAGGTCGGGCGATGGTTTTGATCGGAGAACCAATATCGTAATAGTCTTACGATAAAGTATGGCAAGGGGTTTTTTGGGATGTTACGGAAAGACGTTGTAAGATGGCTAGGGTTAAGGGAAACTAGGGGGGGGGGGGGGGGGGAGGTAGAAGGGGGTGGGTAGGACTTATCTCCATTGTGTTGGAAAGTGGTCCAACAAAGGGAATTATGTGTAAGGACGTAGGGAAGACAATATGCCTTCACGGAAGTAAGATGCCTGAAGGCTTTAAGCAGTAAAATGTTGCGCAATATAATGCCTACGGAGATTAGGGTAATATTGCCGCGTACACTGTGTACCGATTAGTACAGTCGGTTCCCTCCATTCATAAGGGAAATGGAAGAGAGAGAGAGAGAGAAAGAGAGATGGCTTCGTTCTTACACAGCCGAGAGCTCGAATCCCTGATTTATCAAGGGCTGACGTACAATACACCGCGAAATTAAAAACACTAGAATTAACGGAGTTTAATGTTTAAGCGAGCGAAAGAGCTTATCAAGAATCGCTATTGTCCGGAACAAAAAATTCTCAATGAAATGAGCTTTCAAAAGGTATCTCAAAACGAATCTGTCTCATCCTCAATTCATGATTTATATTCAATAACCTCGTTGATATCATCATTCAATGTAATCCATCCAAAGTCAACCGTGTATTTGCTCAAGTAAAAAAGTCAATGAAATTCACACGACGTGTCAATGGTTCGAGTGAACGAACTTGAATAATTGCACAGATTCATGATCACAAAGATATTTTTGTGATTCTAACGGTAATTATCGGATGAAGAGGATTGTTCATCAATGGCCCTATATAACCGTTCATTCACTCGACCATTCACCCCACATGAAATCTGCACGAGGTGTTGGTATGAGAAACTTTTCCGCATCAGCTAGTTTATAGCAGCTAAAGGATAAATATAAACGTTAACGTTATGGGCTTGAGGGATTGGCTGGGTTCAATCGTCAATCCGCATCTTGGCTATATATATTTATTTCGGAATTGCAGGTGGGATCATGGCAAAGTTGATTCAATTCGTTCACGGGGAGACGTTCTCTACCTAAGTCCACACTTTCGCACAATATTATAGCTGGTGCGACGAGCGAGAAGGCAGGGCAGCAATGCTGGGCATTGAACCGTTAGTCGCTGGGGAATTATACTCATGTGTTGCGTGAATAACACACGGTTCATGGGTCTCCGAGGCAAACCTTCGAGCCCTTCGAAAGCTCGTTGAATGGTCGGTTACCGAGGTTCTGGTACGCGATCGACAGTGCCTTCATGGTTGTAGGCAAGCATATTCTGACCAGCCCTTGAAAAGCTGCCTTCCAAATAATCCTATTACATCCACTTCCGATTATTTTGTCGCTATTGCCGGCCCTTACCATCTCCTCAGATTCCTACGTCTTCTACTTTATTCCTCATTCTTATTCTCCTCTATATCTTCCCTTGGGACTAGCTTGCTTTGAACTTTGTGTCGATGGGACATACGAGGGGAATACCCTTGTCATGTGAGATAACGATATGGAATTGGAAATGTACGAATATCCTGCATCAGCGTGTCGAAAAGCGTATATCTGATGGAAAAATTCGACCAACGTCAAAATTCGGGCTTGTTTTTTTTTTTTTTTTTTTTGGCACGAGTTTCAGACGTGGGAGGATCGCTTCCGTTTATCGCCGGCGGCTTCTAAAGTGTGTGTGTTCTCACTCGCTACTTTTGATGTGCTGTACGAAGAACGGAGCCCGGGACCCGATTGGAGGAAGGAAGCAAACAATCGAAGTGGTGTGCAAATATAGATTTACAAGACACACAGCTTCTGCAAGACTTGGCCCGCCATGGCATCAGCCATCTACAAACCCTGGTGACCCTTTCCGAAAGCCGAGCCTCCGTTACTGCCCAGAAGAACTGTAGGTACTACAGTTCAGTCAGCAATCTATCGATTAAGGCCCCAGGCAAAGTTACATTTACGCCAACATGTACCCTGACTTATGCCATCTTCACACGCAATTCAAGTCTGCATGAAGGAAACATGAAACAATCACCTGCTCGACAAGATGCAACTACCTAATCACAATGTGATTTTCGGAAGTAGCATTGTTGGTAGAACTTCATGAGAATCAAAAGTTCTTTGGTAAAAACCATGCTTGCAGTTTTTGGGAAAATTATTTCGCAGTTTTGGTGATATCAGTCTGAACGAAGCTAAATTGCGACAGTGTAATATCGGAGATGTAGACACAGACATGGAAATATGCGTTCCAATCCGTAGTAGGACGAGACGAGGGCTCACGACGGCATGTTGTCAGATTGACTTGGTCTAACAAATTACGATAGAGCGCATTGGTAGTAGACGTGATCGTTCGGGGAGAAAAAATGTTGGTGCTAGGGGTCGGGTTCGAGGAGGTTTTAGGGTGGTACGAGGTGAGCTTCTACGAGAGCGAAGAGGAACCGTAGATACGTGTCCGGCCTATGATCGAGCTCGAGCACGATCCTTCTGCGCTGCCTTGCCTGCTCAATCAATGAATTGGAAACGTACATGCCTTGTGTGTGAATGCGATACGGATACCCATGAACCCTGTTCAACCCCCCTTTGACGAAGAGTGGTGGTTATCTTGTACGAGTCTAGCTTACAGCTCCGCCAATTCGCTGCTCTACGATCAGGATCTGACCGACATTTTTTATCCCCATCCTTGCACAGGTTTTATTAGCAAGCTGAACCTAGCCGGTGAGAATATTGGATTATTTCGACAAGGAAATCCAGTGATTCACTAACCCTAACCTAAGACAATATCCGACTACCTCATCTAGATTAAAGGTTCTGACAATGCTCCGTTCATTATGTACTCCAGTAATGGGGCAGTTTACATAATTATGCCACAAGATCCTTTAGTAGACTTCTGCAAGGAATCCTCTACATTGCAATGAGAGGGCAGAACATTGAGACGACGAATGCACAAGGCATGCAGTCCACGGAAGAATTTTCATAATAACATTGCAGCGCTCCTAGATGCCAGGATGGTGGTGTATATAGACTCTACGAAAGCCCATCCCCAGCTTCCTGTCAGTACGACTTATCGGCCACAAGGGTGAGTATTTCTAAGGAGCAGAATCAGCCCCAATATCTATTTTCCTTTTTGCCTGTATGTATATACAGAAAGGCTAACGGTACTGTATTGCATCGGAGGGGGTGATATTCCTGGCGGAAGCAGGCTACGACGTTTCTAGTCCATCCGATGCAGATCCGGTTCAGGGGCGTTCGAATTCAGCTAGGAAAGTTGAGCGGGGTCGACCCTCGTAAGGCTGCCGCTGAAGCGTCTTCCCCGGAGGATCTAGTCAGCAAAGAGAGTATCGCAAACCGAGCTGTTCGAATCAGGATCTTCCCTAGGGCATCTTATAGCTGTACAATATCGCACTGGAAATTTAGCATTTAGGTATGACGCTCAATTAGTAAGCTCGAATATATTTATGAGGGGATGCTGTCAACCAATCATATATAAGAAGGAATACCCTTTTGCGTGAAGCCCAACGTCCATATTATATAGTGATCATCAAGGATTAGTGCGATCCTCGATGTTCCAAGATCAACTGCGATAGCAAACTTTGAATTGTTTTTGGTTTTCAAATAGCCAACTTTGGATAATACCTTCACTCACAATCAGTTTATCGGCAATCATTTCGCAGCATATAGCCTGAGAGTCACACAATCGAATTTTGGGGTTGATACAAATGGCATTGTGATTGGCGTCTGACAATGAGCTAGCTTCTCCGTAGTCTTCTCGCGCACATCGTTATGCTATGCTTTCACTCTGACCTTCAGAATTCAGAGTCGGACTAGAAGAAAAACTCGTATATGTTGATGCGATTTTGCCCTCTGATAATTCTTCACTCAACTCTGTGATATGATCTAGGGCAAATCTCGTATAGCCATAGGATTGAAGGGATGGAAACTTGGCATGACCTGCATGACCTTGACGAGTTTAGTTCGTATGCGAATCTTAGCTTGCCCTTCGTGGCAGTGGCGATATTTGAAATTACCTCTTGATCATTTCAGTCATGCCTTCGGCCTCGCGACTATAAAATCTTGTTTTCAGATCCACACTTACTACCCCTACATTTCCCTTAATAAATCGGTTTCCTTTAAGCCCGCATTATTCAGATAGACTGAGGATAAATCCGACATGCGTGAACCGAATATAAACCCCGAGCTTCCGAATACCCTAAACAGGAAAGGTATTGTCAATCCACGCACAAATTCTCGGCAGCAAAATCATAACGAGGCACACGTAGGCCCGTTCTTCTTTTTTGCTATTATTATGGATGATAAGTATTTCCGATAAACGTGCTTTGTTGCAGTGACATGTCAATGAGAATCCAATAATGAATACTAACGTTCTACCTCGCCAAAATTTTCAGACAATACCATTCAGCTATTATATGCATTCGAAGTATCAATTCTATCGTGTAAGTGCATCAGTTGAAAAAAATATAAGCAAGGTGTACGTACACATATGTATATGAGCTTTATTTGCTAAGTCAAAGCACGGGAGCTCAGCACAGCTTTATGGAGCGGTCAGAACAATGGATAACAATAATATTTTCAGTTGTCTCGTTTCCGGTAGAACCTGGGTCTCGTCGACAAAAGACTAAAAAAGCTTATTGAAGCGGGTAGCATGGGGCAACTTGTGCTGTTCCAACTTCCAGTAATATATAAGGCTCAACCTGTTTATGGTAATCGGGGTAATGACCCAGGGGCTAAATTTATTCCGTATCATTTCGTCGTGAAACTAGAGGAGAAAATTTTTTTACATCGTATGCCATTACCTCACAAAGAATTCGAATTTTGCTCTCCTGGCAGTTCCAGAATGTGCAAGCATATATTGTGCATCAGACATCGATGATCAAAAATCTGCAGCAATATTCTTTAGTTGATCAGACACACATGTGTACTACCTATGACCAAGAAATTGTCTCACAATCAGTATAGAACCATTCGGTATTCGATTCACAGACCAGATGCTGGCTAATGCAGACAGGCTAACATCTCGCACCATTTTGCTGTGGATAGAATCCGTTCGGAATAATGCTTCCTTGTCTTCTCCCAGTCGCCATTTTCAACCCCCGTTTCAAGCCACCATATTCTGCATGCCACGAATCTTCTACTTTGTCCTATGTATAGAACCTTTTCTCCAATTATCATTCAGGGTATTACAAAAATGCCGTTTCATCAAATTTTTGAGGAATATTAAGACAAATTACACGATTACACAGGACGATTTGAAAACGATACCAAAGGCAGGATCTACGTTTCTTCGATTCATTTTTTGGGGGGATTTCGATATTTCATTTCATTTTTGTTACCGGAACAACGGAGTGTGAGACAGCACTTGAAATGAACAAAGAAATTTTTAATTATGAAAAGGACAACTTATTGTGAGAAGCGAAACCTGTACCTATGATCCGTATGCAAAGTACACGTTTTAGTTATCGAACCCAACTATGGCTTTCGAAATTTTGTTAGTTTGTCAAACTTTCTGGAAAACTGAGTAACTGCTTTTGTTTTTCTCCCACATGATCATCATCTGGACAGAGATCTTTTACCACACAGTTATTGAGATAAAAACATAGAAATATTTCCGTGACACTCGCCACTTCCGCCAAGCAATATTTCACCGACAACCTTCCGGGGGTGACTATGATCTTCAGAAGCAATTCGGACAACTCCACAAGATATCACTAATGGCAGTGGTAGACGAACAACCTCATGACAATTCAGTTCTAAGGTAAAATCTTCAGCTCAGAGTATCTCTGCTTGGAAACAACACTATACCACTGTGAAAATTATCTAATAATGAGATATATTTACGTAGAGACCAACTCCGCCGCAATGAACTGTGGTTCACGGTGCAGGGATAATGGAGTGAAAACTGACTCATTTTCACCGTGGTAAAATTCTATCAGCTGGGTGATCATATTGGGTAAAGATAACTGAAGGATATTGAATCGTAATAGAATTGTCGTTGATTAGAATATACTTAAGAATGGATGAATAGAGTTGTTCGGTTTTAGTGAAGTCAATCAGGTTCTTCAGCTTCGTGGATTCATGTGTTGTGAGGACATGTGTGGCTCGTGATGTAGAGAATTTCTATAACCATCTTTGAGTTTCTTGGAGCTGAATATCTCAAGCGAACTCAGGTGGCACGCGCGCGCAGAAGTTTATGGTTGCGACGTTTTGATTGAAGATAACGCGGTGATTTATTCGTAGTCGACACATTTTTATCCCCCCGATGAAAATGCCGTATAATATACGCTTCTGTGGGGTTTGGTGAGAAATCCAATCTACGATTTCGGGTTTGATTCGAAACCCTCTCAAATTTGACGCCTCATCTGGCACCGCTTGACTCATAAAGAAATGAACAATTGTCGAAGAAAATTACTCCATCGAAGGGATGTATTTTCGTAAGAAGATTACTTCAAGAACCAAGGAGGAGAAGGAACTCTTGAGACTTTGGAGAAAAACGGCCGCGTCGTTCTCATCCTTGTCGCCTATAGTTGTGCCACACACTCCTTTATCGTATCCCAATGAAAGGCTGAGGGTTTATGTACTTATTCTTCAATATACCAGCAAAGATCGACCAGTTAGAAACTCCACTTCATCCTATGGTAGTATAGTCCAATCTCTCTCTCTCGCTTTCTCTACCTCACCAGCACACACTACTGAATCAATCTATAGAAACGGATTTACGCTGCTCTTGAATAAATAGCATTGACCCAGTATTGTAAGTCAGATAAGCTTCCAGTGATTTAGAAAACTTTTGTGCTATCGCATACATAGGATTGCATTTTTATTCAGGTATAAACTAACGAGATTGACACCAGGTTGGTTAATTTAGTCCGAGTATAATTCATGAAATTTGCCAGCGAAATTTGACATTTCAAAGAACGTCATCAGTATTTCATTCAGTTTTGAGCATCGTAGTTGACAGTTATCGGGTTTATTGTTTTCGGGATTATGAAATCCAAAGCATATAATTTTTCATATTTATTGCCAAAGTGATCGAATATTAGAATTCTGCGCGTATACTATGGACGTTAGTCAACATCACGTACATAGAATTGATTGATTGTCAACCATATATCTATATTCAGTCAAATCTATGCCAACGAGCTAAAAATTTATTGCCGCGTTGATAGAAAAAAGGCGTTTTTCATCATTCAAACCGTGACGCAAATGATTTTCGCACTTCAAAGCCAGCGCAACGCCGTAGGGCAATTTACGGAAGAGAGAATTCAATTCATCAACCGCCAAATGATAATAATTTCATTACTGACCGTCGGTGAACTGCGGCAAGCAAATTAATTCACACGGGATATACTTTTCATTTCATACGTTTATTCATGTGATATCGCGCCTGGCGATTATTATTCAGATTGCAAAATCTCACGGTTTACCGGTAAGACGTTTTATTCCCAACTGTGACCCAGTTCCACGACATCGAGTGAATAATAATTAATATTTAACTATTTCCATCGGCAGCACAAATCTTTTTCTCACGAATACCACTGTACGCGTTGGATGATTTTTACATCGCAGTCATACAAATGCCATACTTCATTTTAAAGCCTCTACATATGTTTTAACTCAGACCGATTAATTTTGTAATAAAACGGCTTCATTACGTGACAGGTATTCATTTCAACTATGGAACAGCAAGTGTAGTTTAATTCCAACAAACTTTTGCGGGATGTACTGTTTTTCAGTTGACCATGGTACATACATACAATCAGCTTTCTGTCGTACCCACAACTTTCAACAAAGCGAATTGCTCTTTATTAACCAATACCAAGCTTTGCCATTTCAGGTACCAGTTGTACTGGTAATTGAAATATGATTCATCTTTGTTTATTTTCGAGTAAAGCTTAATCGCATATTCGTCAAGAATTCTGAAAAAAAAAAATTAATTTAATAAGAAACGATGCTTACGTTTGAAGAGTATTTTGTTCACAGCGTAACCTCTTATGAATTAAAGATACGTAAGCGTAAAACAAGCTCGTGCAAGTCAATGTTGAATATCGGAGGAGCAGATACAAATTTTTCATGTGGTCATCGACTTGGAATAACAAATGACGGGCGTGTTACATAGTAGACTAGACTTGAATGAGTGAAGCCAGTGGATCGAATGCGAGGAAGCGATACCAGATCCTTGGAGTGACTCGGGAACGTGGTCCTTCGTCCCTCGAGGGTTCGTTCAGGGACTGAGGTCGCGGCTACATTCAACCATCGACAATGACCCCAGCAACCACCTTGTGAAATTGAATGGGCGATGCGTGCGCGCGGTTATACGATAACGTAGAGCTTCAACTTTCACAGTTTTACACCTCTGACAAACGCCCCGGCCACGGAATTCGCCCGTGAACATTTTTTCCGGTTTTTATCTGCTGGCTAAAGCTCCGCTCGTCTGCCGATTCTCCTTATATATGAAGACACAACTACTATTTCCTCCAAATATTTCCCAAGAAAACTTTTTTTGGAAGTAATCACCCTCGTAATCAATTCGTGCCTAAACTATAATCGAAATTAAATGTTTCTGCTCACCACTAAACTTATTGCGTTAGGGGTGCAAAGCTTTACAATTACCACAGCTCAGAGCCGGTCCGCATGAATTATCAACGGAAGGTAAACGACGAATTGGACTGGTCTGACTCGATCGGTAACTCTGACGCTCGCTCGGTAACAGAGATCAAAGCTTAGGGATCAAAGGATCGAATTGAACAGGAAAACAGAAAAAATACACTGACATGAAAAATAATAACGAAATTGATGTGATCCGTATTCGAAGAATTTGAACTGATCAGGATCGAGTTACTTACGTTTTTAAAGGAAAATTACAAACGTTTTGTTCGTGAATGAGTTTTATCATTGACCAATATCATAATTCTGCAGAAAGATTCCGTTCCGAAGGCAGTCCGGACTATATAACTTGGTGTAATTACTTGGAGGACAATTCTAACTCGCTTGATCCCCGACTAAATTTTCTCCCATCTAAAACCTGGAGCTTTCTTTAATACCGGAAGATGGCGACTTTGTTGAAAGATAAGACACGCGATAAGCCACGGGCGAATTGCTACGGGGAATTGTTACCGGGTCAGAGAACAGCTTTAAATATGGATTCAAGATCTCGACCGCCTCTTTTCCAGGTCTGCTCCCGTTACAGCTATAACGCCTGCACTGTTCTAGAAAAGAAACCCGCGAGCGAGCGAGAATTGATCCATCGAACGACGACAAGACCGCCATTATCAAAAACTACCGGATACCTATTTTTCTTTTATTTTAGACTCATTGTACTTCGTGACAAAGAAAGTTCTTGAACGCGATGTCGTCTCGGCCTCATGCATCTCCGGTTGAAAGTTTGAAAAATTCACCATACCTTTTTACTTTCTCAGTTTCATTTTTCTCCGCTAATAAATTCCCTCAGTATATTAGGGTTGAATCGACGCCATGGCATGGAGACCAAAAGCCGGGGCCGGATTGTCCCACTCACTTCAAGCCCCTTACTTTTACCAAACTGGGGTTGGGTTATAAGAGATGGATTTTAGAACGAGTCTTTGATCTGTGTGAATCGATGGACGCGAAGCGTAGGTAAAAGGGGGTTAAAAAAGCTCTGGTATGGCGCAGAGACGATCATAATCGCCTATTGTTTCGAGAGCGTGGAGTAAAACCCTTTAACCCAGTGATATATATTTACAAAGAGAGGCGAGGTTCACTGGGTCCATAAGTGTCAAGAGAAAAGGAAAGACGCGAAGAGAGCCAGGGAAAGGTTAAGGATCTGGGTGACTTGGAAATGTAGTATAAAAGAGGTGGTTACCCGACGACGCGAACATCGCGCTATTCACTCAAAGCGACTGAAACAGCGCGTGTAAAACATTGCTGCCTCACTAATTACCTACTTTCCGTCTTTCCCTCATATACATATACTTCCACGTTCAATTTTAGCTCAAGGTAGGTCGTCTGTTCACATCGTCAGCTGCTGCAGCTTCTACTTTTGTGAAATTCCTTTTCATGCTTAAAATAAATAAATATCATATAAAGTTTTTTGACCATTTGAGAATTAAAGAAAATGTTCGAATTCATTATAGATGTAAGGGCATTGATATACGAGCTGTATACCGAAGCCTTTTTTTTCTCTCTTTTCTTCTGAAAACCAATTAAAACGGCGTGAATTAATACGCAAGTCGGAAATAGCGTGAAAATTGTTTATTCAACTTGAGGGCTTGAAAAAGCTGAAAAAGCGCGTTGTTTTCCATGCAAATTGAAGCCTGTATAAAAATTTTCAGCAAAACTCTGCGTTTCAAGCCTTCGCTTAAGGCCTTCCACACTTTTTTTCACCTTTCCTAAGTTTCCTACGCGCGATTACGAGAGGGTGCCACAAAAGTTTGTCCCCGGTACTTCGCTGAGCATAATATTACAGAGTAAGTAAGCGTCACTTTTGCAGGCAGTTAACGCGGCGCTTCGTTGCCTACGGGAAAAGGTGGCGCTCTGCTGTAGGTACTCGCCAATGTTTTATCTTGGTGGCCCCCGACGACCCCGACGCCCAGCGTCGGACCGCCAAATGTAAAGCAGGTGGGCGAGCGACGCGCAACCTTTACGACCTACAAGACCTCGCTAATTTGTTAGCACCCGGCAAAGAATTTAATTCATATTTTAATTTTTAGGACTTGTTAAGTAAGTTGCTACAGAGTTTGAATTAACTGTTGCTATAAATTCCAACAGTTTCGTAAAATCCAGCTGACGGACATAAGCTGCTCTCTCAACCCATTCCGTTATGGCTTATTAACCGAAGGGTAAGATCCCTATAATTAAAAATTTCAAGTTCATTACCATTTTGCCGAATCGCTATTATATACTCCTCGGTCACAGAATGTCTTATCCTACTGGCTTATCGGTTCGAAGAACTGTAACTTCGTGTATCAACAGTTTTTGCAGTGCGAATACTACCATTTCACCTGCAGGCCAATTCTGAGCCATCAGTTCTTGCACATTTAGGTTCTCTTACTCATAAGTCTCCCTAAATTTCGAATACCTACGTACTGTCGGATAAATTCCGATACTGAGAGCGAATGGCAAACTGTCATATTATAAACCACGGTCATAATACAAACTCGTTGTAGCCTGAAACTCTAATGCGAATCATCCGTCACAACATGGCGTTTAACCTACGTGCCTTTGCGGTATGAATGTTGACGTCAGCATGTGAACGTCGACGAACGAGAACGACGTCATACCACCATGCAGCAAGAGAACGAATGAGCTAGCGAACTGCAATGTGTCCTCGGATAATAGATGCTGCTTTGGGTTTCGTTTCGACGCTGGGCGTCGGTTAATCACACGTCCTCATCCCCGCTAGGTGTGACTTCGATATTGCACTCCACGTACTGTGTTACCATCAGAAAAAACTAGCCAAGGGAAAAAGGGACGGCGTGGACGTCCACTGCCGGTTTGTCACTAGGGTGTCGTACAATCGGCAACACTACCGTTATTTATCGACTGTTTTATTTACTGCCTTGGTGGTCACTGATTCATTGACAGATTTGGTGTTTATATGCGGGCTATAAAGTTTCGCCCCTGGGTCCACCAGGTGTTGGCGGGGGCTAGTGGTTCTGACTTTTCTCCCGTTATTACCCCAATATTTTATCCTCTTTTCTGACGATCACTGTTACGGATGAAAGCCTTCCTTTTCTCGGGTTCTTTCCTACGGCAATGTACGCTAGCATTGTTTCCGAACTAGCGAAAGCTTGTTTTTGATTTCTCGCCGGTTTATGTCACATATAAAAGATGAGTTTTCTATGGGTTTGAACGAGAGTCGGGCCTATTCTATATACTCATACTAGTTATTGTCTGAATGCATATTCCCATTTAGATACTGCTTCACACAGTAACAGGTACATCTGTTCGTTTGGAAATTGGCATTCGGCATTGGCAAACCGTAATAAGTATATCCGGGTAGAATACATCTCTCTTTCGTTCGATCCCAGAGAAAACTCACCCTGTGTATGGAATCTGATGAATGCACACGTTATATCAGTTGAGCAAATTAATCATCAATCTCAAAGATGATATAATCTCTTCATCTGTTCGTGTTTTTGCTTGGAAGTGACTATAATGAATCAAAGTATGATTTGATTGAATTGAGGTGAAATAAATCTTGCAGCGAGGTTAGTTATCGATTAAAGAAGGGACAGTTGATAGTAGGCGAGGTTGATTTGCGGTAATCACTGAGCACGGGTCTAACAATTTCCCAATAATTCATCGGTCAAAATTTACTCACTTTTCTACAGCGGGAGGAATGTATTGGCAACTGAACGAATAGTACTGAACAACGGAATTCTTGTACTCGCTTCGACTTTATACCAGCATTTCGCAATTGCTGTGAGGATGCTTCTCTTTATATTTCAGATACGTATAGTGATTGTATATGTACCCATACTTATACCAAGATCGCCGTGAGCTCGTTGGATTCGGTTTGAAATTCTGCGATGCTGCAGTTTTTTGGATTTTCGATATCGCGAAAATTACGGAAATGGCTTTCAAGTTTCAACTTTGTCATTCTCTCGCGAACGACCTAGTTACTAGACGTCGAGACGAAGGCATTCCTATTTACATTATTGCCGTGTTTTCGTAGATAGGTACACAACATACACCAGTTCCACAACCAGCGTAGCAACAGTACATCGATTCTTCCAGAAGGGAGTACAAAATAAGTAAAAATGAAAAAACAAAAAAACACGAAGAAAGCGGAAATGGGAGTTGAAAGCAAACATAAACTGGCTTTGAAATTTCCCTCGTGCCTATTAAAATCCATTCGGCTTTCTTTCCGGTATTTTTTTCTCTCTTGTATTATCATCCCCGGTCGAAATGGCAATTTTTTGCATCTCGCTGATGTAACTGATATATTCAAGAAATTGGATTGCAAAAACGCACGTACAAACTTCCCTCTGGTATCCCTCGCGGAGTGGCAAAAATAGCGGAAAAGCTCAAGAAAGAAGGGGAAAGCCGAGGGGTAGGTTGAGTTATAAGTTATACTGTGACCATAAATCTAGGCACTTTTAAATGTCTTGTAGTTTGGGGGGAAAAGAAAATCCTAACTTAGTTGAGATTATTTCCTCACGGTTTCTTACGCTCACTGGGCAATTGTTACTTCATTAGCTATCCAAGAGCTACGAGACAGTCTTTTTTCTATCATTCATTTATACAAATTACTCTTATTTCATTTTATTCACAACACTGAACGCGATTAAGCTCTGGGAATAATCGACGAAAAATTTCGTGGACACTAACTCTCATAATATTTACTGCAATCTGATGGACGTATAGATCTTGACAGCCCTTTGTGCACGGGTAGTTTCATAGATCGTGAATACGAGCTTCATACAACTTGCAAAATACGACGACCTTATTCGATCAAGCTATATATTTTGAATCTAGTATGTATATCGATCGCAGTTGGGTACCTTAATTAATTAGGCACGATGCCGTTTACTCGGGTCGGGTGAATTGGGTAATTCCGCGGAGTTATGGATCAATGGATTCTGGAACGCTGCAAAATACGCATCTATACCTATTACCCGGAAGTTTATTCTCCTCGGAACAAACGACGCTATGTTTAATAAACCACGCACAAAGTACCAAGATCCAGCAACAGTTCATAATTAGGAGCCATTTTCTCTTATATCACTATAGCATAGAAATTTTAATCATCCTCACTATAGGCTGCTGAACATCTTCTCATACTCACACATGGAGACTTATGGGTATGGCGTTTGGCTTTTCCCTGCGTACATACATAACTCGGCTATTAAACCGAAATATCTTCTGCAACACTAATTGCAAGCACTAACTTTGTGCTAATCTTGTTCATGGTTGATGCAATGGAGTGTTTGGTTTTTCGATTGTTACGTTTTTGGTGATGAGCTTGCAGTATTTAAGAAAATCAGTAGTTTTAGATGACCAGAGTTCTTTACCTCGCGTGTAGAGGATTTCGAAACATTAATAAATCTGTGGATATCATTTAATTTCTACCACGAACTTTTGGACCCTATCATTTCGCCAACTTTTGTCTTTCGCGAGAACAAAACTTTTCTCAAAAGTCAAGTTTACGCGTACACACAGTGAGATAGTTTCGTGGACGATAGATTTTTATCTCAGTTGACAAAAACATGCGGGTTTGAGTATAAACCTCGCAGTGTAGACTCCAATCTCTTGATGCGATCACTTTTTAAATTATATGCCATTCCTGGATTCGAGTGAGCACGATTTTGGAGGCGAGAACATATGCCATACCGAGAAAATATCAAATCAATAAGTAACCTGAATATTTTCCTGTCATTCGAAGATGATTTCAATGATTCCATTCAAATTTCGGTATGTTCAGCATCTGCCCTGCAATGTGGTGCGAGAATCGCAAGTGCATTATGAACTATTCGAGAATAACCTGAGACAACATTGACTAACTCCACCACTAAACTTGACCACAATCACTTAAACTAACCGGACGGGCTAATTGCTGAGTTAGGAAGTTGTCTCAAATATTTTAGGTTGGGGCCGTATTATACATATTTGGCATAGTTATCTCTCAGGTGTCAACGATATACGCCAACACCAGCCAGCTACCAACGACAGCTGGGCTACGAACTTTTCGGAACTAATCTCGGGGATGGTAGAGGCTAGATTATATTCGACCCGGAAACTCCCACTTCTTTAGTTCTCCAACTGAGCATGGCGTTGACATATTGCTGTTATGATGGAATAAAATAAATTGTCATAGTTTTCTCTCCTCGTACCTACCACATGAAAGATTGATTGATTCCTTCACAATCTTAAGTCAGCCATTCAACTTGACCCGGGCATTCTGATAATTTGAACACAATAAGCTACAATTCCTGCCAGTGAAATAACATCAAGAGCGAAGATATTCGTCAAAATTCCGAACCCAGAACTCGAAAATGAGAATTTGCAAACTGAATATATTTCCGATTCGACTGATTCGAAGCAATATGCTGCTGAAAAAGTTTCGGGAAATGGTTCAAACTTTTATTAGGCGAACATCAAAATAAACTACACTTCAGTTTCCGTTACCAATTTTGTATATTATCGTTAGTTCAAGATAAGTTTCCTGGAATCATTATTCTAATACATGTCAAGGTGGTGTTAGTTACGTGTCGCTTACGTCTCGCCAGACTGTTCTCTGTGCTTGACACTGCATTTTTAATATCCGGATGTGTATTAAATCTCCAACGACGACGTTGTATGCGCAGCGTTAGGCCAGTGACGTGATTGCTAGACAAGCATGTAACACAGGTTACAGGTAATGTGACAGGAAAGCGATATAGCAATTTCTGGATGACGGGGGCTGCTCTTGTAGAAATGCTACTTCACCCTGTAAACTCGCGATCTCGGTTATATATAAGATTCTGAACTTGGTTGCAATTCGATGCACGAAAAGCATAAAATGTTACTGCGGTTCACCCTTTGGAGTTCCATAGATTGTCTAGCCTCCGTATATATGTACACTCATGCAGCAGCTCATCAATGTCTCGCACTTCTGTAGTTTCGTATAGAACTACCTGGAGATATAAGCTTGGTTGGTGTTGAACTCTCTGCGAGGCTACTTGTGTGGTTGCGCAGCAAAGTAACGAGATACTCGCTTCAGATACGATGGACCGTATAAATCACGGTCTTCCACAAAGCGATGCAATTTCAGACAAGATAAATCGGCAGAAGAGCTGCAGGTTTACTCAGAGATTGAACATTTTTGGAACAGACATACACTTTAGAATAACGTAAAAAGTTAGACGTCGTACCGGAGTATCTATTAGCCGCGATATGGAACAGGACGACGCACGAAACTTCACACATTAAGAGGTATAAATGGCATCTTAAAAATTCCGCTACTTGCAGCTTGCAGAATTTATGTCAGTTTTATAATACCATCCACTCTCAACTCGCCTTCGAGATTGTTGAACGACGGCACGGATTGGTCCGGAAGTTAGGAGGCTGTGACCTCTTAAATCGTTGGAATAGACTTTCATATCGTTACATGGGGTGGGTAGATGCCCGTTGCCAGACGGACGGCGTAGTACTAGTAAAGGTAGCTTTGCTTTATTGGCACCGTAAAGATTGCGACATCGGTTTATAAACGTTAGAACGTCGCAAAACTGGGTAATGTCACGATTCATTGAAATCCCGTTAATATCAGCACCTCTTCTGCGGCAGACCAGATTCCGGTCCGAGCTGCTTGCATACTACTTGACTGGTATCACTCTTGAGTGATGATATTGAAACCATTCTTGTATATGAAGTGTGAATGCGAAAAATTGTTACCTAAGATAATAAATATCGTTTTTCACTTCACAGGCAACATCCCCGTTTTGCAAACAGGGAAAATGGGGTATCGTACAATGTTGACTCGAAGAGTGCCACCACCCAGGGAACGCGTGCTGGGAATAAACTTGATAATACCATGCGAAATTCTTTACCTCGGATCTTCCCATAAATACGTTGCTGGTTGTGGTGCTGCTGGTTGAACCTCTGCTACCAGTAATTCTACTCGCGTTTTCAACCGTATAACTCTCATTCATCATAAAGCATTCGAGTGAATTTACTCTTCTCAGGAATCACTTACACTTGGTCACACTACGCTTGTTGCATTTTAACAAGCTGCACGCTGCAGGGTAAGTTATGAATGTCTACTCACGTCGTTTTGGTTTACAAAAAAAATACGTCGTCCTTTAATAGCATATCGAGCCACAGTATTGCAAATATTTATTCAGCATGCATTCTTCGTTCTCCATCATGCTAGACGACGTGACGTACATGATTTAGTATCTGATTCCAGAAATTGAGAAAGTAGTATCAATCTAAGGTGTTCATTGACTAGATCTTTCGAAATCCATGATACATCAATTGATATCTGTGAGTTTTATACTCGTTGACATGATTGCATGGTTAACGAATTAAGTTTTTAGCGTGACGTACCAGAAGCTATCGTTCCGGAGACTTCCGATGTCTGAAGTTCTTTTGAATCGTACTTTCTATAAATGTGGAGGTAGGTTTTCGATTGATAAGATTCGGTTGATCGAGCAAGTGAATTAGCTGTTTGGAGAAAGATGCCAAAAACGGAGTCGCGGTTGAATTGGTAAAGTTTGAATTTTCGATTCGTTGTCTTCTATGGCCCGTATTGGAAACCATTCGGAAAGTACTTTAATTTAATTACTTACTCCCGCAAGGAGGTTGATGTGCGGTACGGGAAGAGGGCGGTACAAAATCCTTGAGCAAAGCAAGCTACTCAGCCAGGGCCCACTTAGCATAAACCGCTCCTACAATTTGCACTCCTACCCCTTCTCTGGTCTGCCTCCTTTCTTCTTCCTCTTTCTTCCTTCCTCCTTTCATCCTCAACCCCTGAACCCCCTCAACCCTTGGAATACCCTCACGCCCCACGATCTCTGAACCAGCGAAACTCCTCAACCCCCCTGGTTTGAAGCAACTCTTAGCCTTGTTTTGTTTTCTCTTACCTCTACTCCAGTATACTTGTTAAGACTATCCACGACTTACCCTAGTTCCGAGTTGAGTTTCACCTTCAGCACCTGAGCTTTCCCGCGTTAGTCGCATAAAGTGAATCTAGACTTTATCATTACCCGCTACGAAAAATTTCACTGTATAATTAAGCTTTAAAAAGGACATTCTGTCGCTATGATCCTCTGTGAGTATTTCATATAATATAGAGGTGTATAATATTTAATTCGCATCGAATTGAAAGCGTGGAGAGTTTCTAGCAAAGGCAATTGAATTTTTGACTTCTCTTTAATTAAAAAAATTCCATTCCCGAGATCCGAAGGGAACGGATAATCCTTGATCGAGTTAACGTTTGTCGTTAGTTGGTCCCAATGCCAATCAAATATGCTCCCAGGTGGTATTGTGCACCTAAATGAGAAATACATATATACCTTCCCTTGTGCTCACGCCGAACCGCAAACGGATCGATATCTGTATTTTTATCAGGCAAATTCGAAATAAGTGGGAATCCAATGAGGACGAAATTTGTGACATAATTTCCGTCATTTCAACTTATCATAAATTGAAGTGAATGTAATTATTTCGTCTGCAATAATTATCTAGTAATTTTCATCCCAGCTTGGAGTATGCGCTTTCAAGGGTCACTGGACCACTGCGTAATCTCAACGCGTCATGCTAGCACGACTTTCTCTTGCCTACCCCATACTTTTGACCCCGTGAATACTTCTGGCCGTGACCCAGTGCTCGTTTTACTGCTAAATGTTTACATCGAATAGTTTCAAGGGTAGGACATGGAAGTACTCAAACATTTGTACAGCAATGGGAAAAACTGAAAGACTGATCTTTTGCATTCGTGATCACAGTATAATTATTTCACCTTGCCACTGCTACCAATGGGAAATCGAAATGTTGGAAAACGAAAGTGTATCACTTTAGTCAGCAGGTGTTTGCACGTTTTTCAGCGAGCGATGACATTACATTTCGAAAATGACGGAAGATATAGTAGTAAATTACGAATAATGAGTTATAGCTATCTCCATCGCGTTAAAACAATGTGAGAAAAATTTTAATATTCAGAAGAATTGAAGAATGGAAGAGATACAGTTGGATCGCGTGACTATAGATTATTCATTGGGAATTCAACGCGTGCTGAGATTGTGATGAAAAAGTTTATTCTTCTTTTCTCGCTTTAAAGGTATATACATATACCCACTGGGAGATGGTGAATCTGCCAAGGTATATCCACGCTATCTTGTTTCTCGGATCAAACGCAAATGATAGCGCGAGCTTCGTTGTATTCCCGAGAAAAATACTCGTGTATATTAGATACGGGTGGCTCAGGGTCCTCTTTCCGACAAACGTGACGAAAAAATGCCTTTCCAGTATCGCGATACAAAAACCTGTTCGTTCCTTTTCACATTCGAAACCCCTCACTGCGAGATACGAAAGAAAAAAGAGAAAAACAAAAAAACAATTTGGGAAAATGAAGAAAAAAAATATGGAAAGCGGAATTAATTTTCGCAAAGACGTTGATTGGCGAGCATCAAATAATATTATAATATATATTTTTTTCTTCAATTGATCTCGTATAATTTGGCCGCAATAATTTCGACTTTGTGATCGTTGATTATAATTGGTAAAATTTTTCAAAGAGAAAACCTCGAGATATTGTAATACGTAACTGCATTCGTTGTTAGCCTACTACGCCTTTTGCGTATAGCGACTCGACCAGAAAGATGCCTCGTTATCGCGGCTTCGTCGACGCGTGATTAACGCGCCTACGCACCCGCCTCTTCACCCTGAAGTAATAAATAACTGGAGGGCAAAACGATAACTTCCGTCATTGAACCGACACTTCCTCCAACAACTCACTGGCACGCTGCGCGCAGGTAAAGAGAGAGAGAGCTTGCGAGTCTGCAAGAGTTCTCTCACGATTGAATACGTTTAATTTGCGTCAAACATTCTCCATCATAAAACTAAAACGTATGGTTATTCATTGCACGTTGACGGATGAAATTTAACGAATAATAATCTTGGAAATATTTCATTTACAAACGGAGGTATATTTTACCTGGGCAGTCCGATACATTAACAAAACGATATACTTTTCTCCCCTTTCACACGTATATACGAGCGCAATCATTGCTCGATATAGAATATCCGCTGGACCAGGACGAAAGCGACCACATAGCCCACGGATGACTCCGCTGGGAGTTCTTCTCTTACTCGATATTGTTTCCTCCAGCCATTTAAGCGGCCTGACAAAACGAGCGATAACACTGGAACGTTTACACTCGATTGGTTACACGATGGAAAGTTAATACCGAGGTTAGAACCCTTTTCTAAATTACATAGTCCTTTGTTCAAGTGTTCAGATTGAAGCTTAGAACTCCTAATGACGGCTGGATTTCTATAAATTCTTTCGAATGTGACAAAATATGATTTTATGTTATCACGTCTTTCCTTAGACGTGACGATGTTGAAAAACTAGAATATTTTCACCCCAGCATTTTTATCTACTATGGGAAGATAATACGTAGTCCAAATGGCTATCGCGTAGCTACAACGATAATTTTTTTCAGCGCGGTGATGCTAGTTTGGACTTTAGATCCAGGGATTCTGTGGTGCGTTACAGAGTATCATTATTATTGCAGCAGTACTGGAGTGCATTGTTCGTTGATGAAACGCCACCGCTGAACAGAGCGCCTATTGACCAGCAAGAAATAAAACAAACGGAAATATCCATCAAAAACGCTTCAATGAAAATCAGGAGAATTTCATCATACGAAACTTTCGTGATACTGAGCGGTTCCACTCTGTGAATCAACAAAACCGCTATGTATTTCCCGCAGTTGAGTATATTGCTAAATTCTTGATTTGAAAAAGCCTTCTACATATATATGTATATCATTTTCTGAAATTGAAAGAATACTTTGCAATCAGCGGTACGCGTTCATATCCTAATGGACCATGAGAGTGGATTAAATCGAAGCCAGATAACATACCGAAGGTGATCAGGTTAGTGCGATCAGACCCATCACAAACTGAACGAAATTCAGTATGAGAAAAAGTCCGGAGACGATCTGCTCTATACTTGTCAAATGCAGATACGAGTGAAATACCCAAGCAAAAAAGATATACCAGTATGCTGAGCATATTGCATGTCTCGACCATGCTTGATCCTCCTAGTCACCTCGTATTATAGCCAGTGCTGAAGTAGCTCACTCATTGTCAGAGAAAGGAGATTTGAAAGTAATAACACTCAGACTGGGTGTGATATTTGTAATCTTGTGACTTCCTGATGATGAGGGTCCACCAAAGTCACTTCAGCGCCTAGGCTATCCATGTATGATGTGACAACAGAACAACCCTCGGCAACCTGTGAACTCTCTAGCTTTCAAATCCACTTCATACTATACGCCTTACGAACAGGTACACGCATATGTGTATATTATAAAACATGTCGAGATTATTTGTGATTCATCCATATTAAATGTACAAAGTTCTGATCTCCGACTGGTTTAAAATTGCTGCCTTGATTCGGCTACTTCTTCCAATTCGCCCCCACAGCGATCCTTCGGATAAATAAAGTCTTCGTAAAAGATGTGGTCGCAAAGAGCTCGCGACTCTGCCTGAACGACGGTCGGCTACCACCAGCACCCGAAGAAGGGTTCCTACGGTTAGTCGTCTTGGACGGTCGTTGGTGGTTCACGGAGTTGGATTGGGGCGAAGGGGAAAGTCGTACGAGACACGGCTGCCATGCCGGGGGTTGAGGGTGATTCATGGCTTGGGGACCGCAAGGCGGCAGACCGGATAAAGTTACTCCGGTGGACCGCGTGGATAAATTCTGTTACGAGTTCCTATCCAAGAATATTACAATACCGTAACGGACGGTGGAAAGGTGAGGGAATGATCTGGTCGAAGGGCAGTAGAGAATGGTTTTCAATGTTCGAAACACATGAGCGCACGTGAGTCTTCTGAAAGCAAATATCAATATTTCTGTAACAGTAGTATACCTAAGCTAGGAGAAATATGCGACTGAAGGGTTAAACCGTATCTTTAAATCTGGTTGAATCAAAGCGTTAGGAAGGGATGAGATCGAAGATTTTATCAACCTGCTTGTGTAAGGTATCGAAGCAAAGTTCTTTCGAACAAACGTTGGATTATACGACAGTAGGAGTTGGCTGGACGGGTCTTTGCACGAGATAAGCTGGGATGAAATCAGTTCAAGAATTGGAAGCTCTTTCAGGTTGACGATTCGCGTCTACTGCAGCTTTTTTTCAATTTTTTTATCTCGATATACGGAAAAAGTATCGAAGTACTTGTTCAGTCCACTCGAGATAAGACAGTCAAATTAAATCCGATCGAAAAGACGATCGTAGATATATTGAAAACACTTGAGAAATACTTTGGTCAAATTATACGCTCCGCAAAAGTCCCTTAAATCCGTTTACAACCCTTAACATGCTTTATTGTAACTTTATACAGTAACTTTCAACCTTTTAAAAATTTAGTTACGCATTAAAATATTATTTAGATTTTATTCCGTCGCAAATCCTTTAACTGCGCCACCGAGGGTTCTATTAGAATAATGGAGTTAATAAAGCCCCCACTCTTTGGGAGTTGTTCGCCCAGCATCGACGCTTTTCTCACTCGCACTTACATAATCCAGTTGACTTGGATTGTAAGTACAACTCTGTGAGTAGGTACACATATAGTTGTTACTCTTTATGGAAAGAGTATTGCAAACTTATACTTTTTTTGTTCTCGGTGAATTTTTTCAGTGCCTCAATTTTTGTACACTGAACCCCTAGATAGGGCGGGGTACAAATTCCAAATTTCAAAAGCTGCGAAAAGTCTGAATTCCGAATATATATGTATACTACCGACTCGTAATTTTTTGAAAGATTATTTCCCCGGAAGTCTACGTAACCAATTTGAAGAACTTCAAATCGAAAAAGACCAAAGTTTCAAAATTCGGAAAGCTATAAAGATCCGAAAGGCCAAAACTCTGAATCTCAAAATTCGCTTATGCAACGTCGTTTATTTGACAGCTTTGTCACGAGCTTCCCTTGAATTTTTGGACTCTTGGACTTTCTGAGTTTCTAACTTCCAAATCTTTGAGCTGTCTTCATCTCGATTTTTTAGAACGTGCAAGTTCTCAACTCTAACACTTTCAGAAACTCAGAATCGCGACTCAAATGAATACGAAATTTCGACCGTTCGGAACTTTTGGAATTCGGAACTTCAATCCCTAATTACTCGATGAATCAGTTTGAATCATATTTCGAATCACAGTTAATCCCACACATTTTTATCTTCCAACGAGAAGAAGGGTCGTGCTGCTTCTTTCACTGACAATGGACCTTGAGGATTTATTTTCGTCAAATACTAACTCGTATCGACAGGAATGAACAAAACTGACAAAGAGAAAAGGTTTGATTCGATTCGATGCGACAAACGGAATTCAGTGAAATGATCGAAACTCATAAACACGCATCAATAAAAGTAAAGAAATGAAAATCAGAGAAATATTTATCGAAGTGAAAACGTCCCTCTCGCAGTCTTTGCATACACGTAAAATGGAAGATGGTGCAGAATCTTGTAGATAGTCACGGAGGCATGAAATCATTAAGAAGTGCTTGAAATCCACAAGCGCACAGATCTAGTTCATGCTGGGCTTTCTGCAAGGCACGTTTTTCTAATTTTTATATGAATAAATTTGAACTGAAACGATTTCCCCAGATAGGATGCTGCTAAATTATGCACGTGGGCGTACAACCAGGGAAGAGCAGGGAAACGCGTGAATTCTAGATGAAAAGTCCCGAAACAAGATAACCCTATACGTATATAGCCTATGGTAGTTATTTTAACGGGGCTTAGCCCAGCTGTACCCTTGGTCACGAAATACATTGCTTCATCGGAAACGTCGAGAATGCGTGCGATAAATTGCTGCGAAGGTGGTGGGTCAAAGGCAATTCTACGTCGCTAAACCGTGACGACATCCTCCGAGAATACCGAACCCAAAATTGAAACCGATTCACGGGATCGCTGATTTCATTCTTCACCAACGCCGTTTTCTCGCCTAGGCAAATGCTGGGGCCCCGCAATTTTTGGGGGCCCAAAACGAAAAAAGTTCTTAGTCAATTTATTGAAATGTGTTTTTATTGCATGTATATGTATTAGGTTTCACAACAGTCTCGGTAGATACTCATCATCGTAAAATAATTTATGCTTTGGAAACGAAACGTGGAGTAACAAAAGTTATCGAAATAGCTGAGAGATGAAGGAATACAACAGAATGATGTCATATTGACAAATTGTGATTGGAAGCTTAAATTGTTATTTAGGAAGGATACAATTTTCATCTTCTTCATTCAAATTTAGATAAAAGCCGTCAATATACTGTTCCAGATTTACCGCCAAAGGGTTAAATATGATGATGAGTTTCCTCTTGACCAAATGTTCAGTTTTTATGTCATTCAGTATATTGAAACTAAGGGGCCCATAAATGCACGCTTGCCTCGGAGCCTTAAAAAGGCTTCAATCGGCGTTGTTCTTCACTACTACATATCCCCACCTGCCCTCAAGTATTCTAACTTGCCATCATCCCCAGGTGACTGTAGGATGAATCTGTATGCTCTATGTTTCGGAAAGTTCACAATGACCCTGGATTAGGTGACATTTACTACTAGCATGACGTAGGATAAGAAAGCAAATGATTTTCGTGGCATTAGTATGAAGGCAGAAATAATTAATCAAGCAGCGTTCACCTCACTCTTGCAGCGTTTTCTAACTTACCATTTTCATATCTCGTACATAACTCGTGGAAGTCGCCAGTAAATCAGCGACCCGTAGTACACGCGATGATATAAGAATACTTCTCCGCGGGTGGCTCGGGCGGCTTGCGTTGAGCTGATAAGGAGGATTAGGTGGCAGAGGGTCTCAATGTTTCCCCTCGAACCTCGAACGACCTCCCCCAAGCCACCGACCCCCTGGTGGTCCCGGTACGGGCCCAGAACCACCCCTGGTAGGTTAGCGTAACCGTGGGACGTGCCGCCAGGAAATGTACCGGAGGATGGAAGACAGTTATAAATGTGGACTGAGATGAAGAAGTCGGGAGTAATGACAGAGCGAACGCTGCCTAGAGGCGCCCTTACAAACTACCAGAGCTTAAGTAAGACTCTGTGTCTGGACTCCATTTTCTACCGAGCCTTACCTACCGCGGGAATTTTCTTCACGTTCGCATTCGTTCGTTCGTCCATTCGCAAAATATATTGGCTCATGGTGGTACCGTGGCGTATATCAACGTGGCCGCACAATTCCACTGGTTTCAGCTATCGTCGTTCGCGTCGCTCGTCGCTAACTTAGTTCGTCACGTTTCTACAACCCCCTTGGCTCGTTATTCAGTTTCGCACGAGGGAGAGTTTTCCTTTCGTTGTTCTTCACCGCAGAAATATCTCAGATTTTAGTTTCCCTTTCACAAGGTCGAAAGTTATCTCCAAATTAACTCGGGGTACGGTTGATTGTCATCCCTTAATCAACATAAAGTCTGCCAAAACAAATATCTTGCTTCTGAAAAATAACGATCAACCTTCTTGTTCAGCTCACTAACGTAGAAAATCGATTACTTCAACAGTGCATGAAACTTCTTTCAATTCCCTCTGACAATATTCAACGAATTCCGAACAAAATTCGTGTTGTCACGGTTCTGCATTTTAACCGAGTACATTTATGAGATAATCAAATATAAATACAGGCACTGTTTCCAGACGCTTGCAAAGCGAATCGTATCAAGATTCGTCAATAAACGTAACTTTTTTCAATAATGTTCAAAAGTTTGATTAGTCGGGGGTTTGAAACGTGGTGAGAGTATAAAAAGTATTCCAGCATATCTTCCAAGAGTCGTTCTTGTAATTTTTCGTCGGAATATCACGGCCAGATTCGCAACTGTGAGGTCGTCGTACCTTGAAATAATAATTTCACGAGAAGAACTTACTATGAAAAATACTGGATCCACCATCGAGTTTGTTAAACTCGTTAATTTGCATGTCTATCCGTGCTATATACTTTGCGGACTTGGTGTAGCGAGGGCGAATACTTGAATAGTTTTTCATTTTCCCTCTCGGCTTTCCCACTATCTGCATCTCACTTTTCTTCTGCGAAGAACCGTCGACGTCCTCTAATTCCATGGCGGGCGAGAAGGAGATATAGAGGGAACAAAAAAGAAAAAAAACACGAGAAGAAAAACGAAAAGTTTTGAACGCAAGGGCAATGGAAAGGGGGGGGGGGGGGGGGGGGGCACATAGGAGGAAGGAAGGAAGATGATTTGTTTAAATCTGCCTCTCATATTTCTCCTTCCCTGAGTCTTCCGCATTTTCTCATTCCACCCTCATCTTCCTTCTTTCTTTCGCACCTCATCTCCTTATAAGCTTCAACGTCTTCCTAACCTAACTTATTATATCTCATATTTTTAAAATATGTATATATAGAATATAATCTACGCCTCTGCACTCTGACGAAGCTGCTGCTGAGCCTTCCATTTCGCCGAACCTTTTTTTTTTATCTCTCCTAGATGCTTATACGTAGGCAAATTCGATTCGTTTTTGTATGTGGAATGAGCTTCTATTCCTAAACGAGCTTTTACCCGAGTTACATTATCAAGATTATTGGAAAATTCTTGACTATTTCTTCCATGCATAATTGCCCAATGGTTTTATCCTCTTCGTACGATTGTCGAAGTATCGATTCCAAGTACATAACGTATAATCGATACCAGTGTTTTGTAATGTTTCGTGAATTTGTGTCAATGATTCCAATCGGTCTAAAAGTATAAATATTCATGTCATTGCACATCGGATGGAATTGCGGATCGTAGCAAACGCGTAATTCACGTCACTCTCGAGTCTGCAGGTTAGCAAAGAGTTACGGTAACATTGGCTTCCTTTGTGGTTATTAAAGTTTGAGTGAAACTACAATTACATTCTGAAGCTTCCGAATGGACTTATCTTCGACTATAATCCATTTAGTGCTTCGAACAATCTGAAATCAGACTTCCACCTTTCCTAGGAAGTAGAAAAGATTAAACTTCCATCTCATTGTTCGGATGCTTCTAGCATTATGAGACGTCACTGCTAAGTAACTAGCTGCAGGCTATGCGAAAAATAAAAATATAAAACCACGTTCAACGGAGTGAATCAAATATTAATACTAAAGGGCTGGAGTAATCAAGTCGCGGATGATTTTCAATTACTTTGTAGCTTTCGTTCTCCACACTCCCTCTATGAGGCCATTTCGAGTACGTATTTGACGGTACGTAACAGAGGAACACAAAAAAAAAAAAAAAAAAAGTGCGAACGGATGCGACAATTATTGAGCTTGACGGTATGATTAAATATCTCATTCAGAACTCATGCATGTATTCATGGAACTTCAGAAAGGAAAGAGACCGAGAGAGAAATTGGCGATGAGGGATATGCCCGGGGATGGGAATGGGGATGGTATAGTCCTGCGGGGCTTTCGGGACGAAAACATCGATCCGGGGAAGTGGGAAGGCGAGTTACATGACGTCACGACGAGACCACGAGGCCGGCTGTCGACGACCTCCTATTTCCCGATCCTCCCAATCCTCCCGATTCTAGTAGACCTCCGAAGACAAGAGTCTAGGGTAGGTACGCGAAGCACAAGACACGAAACACGAGACATAGAATGCAAAATATAATGGGAAGGCTTCGTGGAATACGAAGCGCAATGCTGTTATCAACCTACCTGTTCAAAATTCAACTTCAGCCCTTGAATTTTTCGTGCCACTTTTTCGCCGGAGAAAAAGTTTATTTTACTGATCAGATCATCTTGGTGTTAAGCTTTGTGAAAACGCTGAATTCGAATCTAGAATCAGATTGTCAGAATCCAAAATGGTGGCCCAATACGATGGCTGTAAGAAATTCGAAAAATAATTGGATTCAAATCTCTCTCGAATCTCTTTGGATGATCGATAATTCTTTGCCATATAAGTGGTCTTCTAAATTTTGGCCCTCCATTATCAATCCGGGTTTGAGATTCTTAGAGTAATCTTTTTGCGAATTTCCATCGGTTATGTGAGACCCACGATTTTCAATTCCTATCATCTGATTTCAAATTTCAATTCGGTGACTTCGAAACCAGGAAATATCCAAAAAAGGCTCGAATCGTTATATTGTGAATATTTTTTAAATTTTTTGTACAAGATGCCCACGTATACGTGTCATTCACAGTCAAGTCGTACGATTTCAGTCTTTCATTGAATTTCAAACTGGGCGATTGACGTAAGACTAAGATAGCTATTGCGATCGATCAGGGAGTGCAATGAAAATGATAGGTATAAGTGATATCCGCCCGAACAGAAAGCAGACCGAATAAAAATCCGATAAAGTAGAATTTAAGGGTTTCAACGGGCGATGAATCTTCCCTCGTGGAACTGCAATCCTTATACCCCCTGGAAGTCGTTTCTTGCACTGGCGTCCGTAAAACACAGATATACGGGGTACAAATACGTGTAACATTGTACGAAGACTGAGCGACTTTGACTGCCGTTGTTCAAGTAATAAAATTCTCGGTTCAAGCTTTACAGACGTACATACCTATATATACCCGTATTTGTAAGTTTACACCAACAATAAGATCAGAGAATGTTTCGCCGAATGTCCAAATCTAAACGAATATCACCTCACTGGCAGATCCGTACTGCGAATTATGTTGTCACTTTACGATCGTAGATTGCTAGTGTTCTTATATAGTAAGTACGTATAATGCAGAGATCATGAATTCGTGGCTAAAAAATTAACCGGTATATGATTATGGCAAAATTCTACTCCATCCCTGGAGTGAATTTAAGTCAATGGCTTCTATAAATTCTGAAACTGATAGAAAAACGTGAAAAAAGTATATCATTGAGAACGTTCTTTCGCAGAGACATCATTTCATAAACTTTTGTTCAAGTTTCTTGGTCGTTCGGACACCAGATATGGCTCCGGTATTTTCTGAATGACGATTAGCAAAAAGCTACCGCGCGATGGCTTACGAGTTGAGAATCGTTTATTGTTTTACGACCTTCCGTGAAAAAGTTCTTATAGAGAAACGAGCGTAGTACCGGCAAAATCTTGACGTCTAGAAATTTTATTATCATCCGTTTGAACGTTGAACCCTGAACACTGGAAGCAGTCTGAATATTCTTATGAAAAATTGATGTGACCGTAACTTTCACGAATTTTAAGCGACTTTCAAACGTTAAAGCATTCGCGACTTGCAATCCAAAACTCACAAACGCCCGAGATCTTAAATTTTGCAACGGAACTGTAAACCGATTTGACGAAAGGTCGTCGTCATTTCTGCCAAGGAACGTTTCATCAAAAACACCAGAACCTCAGGCATAATTCGAATATTTGAACCGTCTTTGACAGAGCGCAAACTAATCCGAACAAAGGGGAATGATGTTGAAAGGAATCAGGAGTCTTCGTTCTTGCAGGTGATGCATTTCAGTGATATAATTAGCCAGCTTGAAACGGGAATGGCTGATTCTAATTTGCAGCTCTCTGCTTCCTGTCAGTACTCCAAACTACAAAGAGAATATCTTGAGCGTAATCACACTTGTACAAATTCACCTCCGAAGCTCTTCTCTTCTCTCCCTCTCTATTCCTCTCTCTTTCGCTCCCCGTATCCGATGAGAGAGTTCTCTTTGTTCCTTATCGTGAAACCAGTTAGTAATGTGGTGCAAAGTTAATTTCACCTAATCTCGGGAAAACTTTAGAACTGTTGTGAGCGCGGGAAGCGCAAATCGAGTATAAGGCTCCCCAATTCTTAGTCGTCGTGTTTCCTATCCTCCACGTTTCTTCACCAACTCCCTCTTTTCCTATTCCCTAAATCCTTCTGCTACATTCATTTTCCGCAATATCAATGGCCTCATAGAGATGCAAAACAATAAATTCGCTATTCAGTTCGACGCCATGCCCTAACATAACGACAAAAACTGCCCAGCATCATTCGCTGGTTCGCATTTAGCTGAT
Organism: Ametastegia equiseti; assembly: GCA_963989295.1. Lineage (NCBI taxonomy): Eukaryota > Metazoa > Arthropoda > Insecta > Hymenoptera > Tenthredinidae > Ametastegia > Ametastegia equiseti. Next base: position 11,304,595 of record OZ022389.1, on the reverse strand, counting down.
TTTCGTTACTCGGTAAGGCAACACTTTTTGGGATTACCAGCATATAGCATATGAACTGATACCCCATCAGTTGTAACACATTGTAACACTTGATCAGAATTCAAGTTTGCAACTTTTTGGCAGGATTGAGCCTCACTAATGGTGAGTGTAACAATTTGGGAATCATTTTATAATGAAAATCATCCGTTGTTTCAGATTATAAAAGCCATTTCATTCTGCAAATTGACAAAGAATTCCAAGATCATGAAACAGACTGTCGTGAAGGAAAGAAGTTATTGTGCAATTTCTAAATCAAATGCAACGAACAGACTTTTTACAGCTGAATAAAAGACAGAGGAGAAGAAAGAAAGAAATAAAGGAATACAAAAAAAAAAAAACCCGGCAGCGGCTAGTGAGTTAATTAATTTTCCTTGACTTTATTTGCAAGCGGCAAGCTGGAGAGCTCGGAATAACAGGACATTCTTTCCTTTGATATATAACTCCACCCAGTCGTCAAATATTCTTGTTGTTGTTGTTCGTGAGATAAAAATGAGAGCTGAGGCGTGAGGAAAAAAAAAGGAAGAAAATAAAACCAAAAAAAAAAAAAAAAAAAGAATCACTGGCGCTGTTCAACGAAGATGTACGAAGTCCTATAATTCGAGTCTTTTTCAAAAGGACCTACCTTCTGTGATGGGAAAAAACTCGCGCGTTCCAATCTCTCGGCTTACCTCGAGAAGCAGTCAAAGACATCCTGGACCAGCCATTGTTCGCTTAGAGATTTAGGACTGCCTCAGTCCCGTTCTTATACTAATTTACACGCAATGGGAAACCCAGGCTTGTCCTCTAGGAAATAGCGAAGCGGAACAGGCCGTTCTAGATCCTGCATGACGTATGGATCGAACGTTGTTCTATTGCAGCGCTAGTGCAAGGACAGTAGGTGCTGTGCTATGTGCCATGAGCCGTGTGCCAAGAAGATTTAGTGAGAGATCTATGGCCCATAGCCAACCCCATACGTATCCATGGTTATCCAGAAGATTCCAGAAACCGGAATTAAAATTGATATCATCGGAGATATCTTCTTTACTTTACTTCGACGCTGAAGCTCTGATTAATGAATAGAACGGTCGTCAATCATGATTTATCGTCAGAGCCATCGACATCTCTATAGATTTTGTTACTTCTGCCGATCATAGTTACCTTTCAGGCATTACTCAAGGAACGCTGGAGACTATCTCGCGCTTTTAATTGATCGACTTAGGAGATGCTAACTTTGGATCAGTCTCGAGGAGTCTGTCATCATGCAGTCATAAAGTCCTGCCTTGTAAATTCTGCATTTGATTCATAGTCTGACATCTTAGCGTCAAAGAGTAAGTACCAAGCTTTTCCACCTCCCACAAAATGCAATCAGCTTCGAACGTTGCTTGAGAGCTAAAACCCATTTCCTAAAACTCAATTACGTTCTTAGTAACCGGTAGTCAGACTGAAACTCGATAAATTGCGGCTTTGAGTTCAGGATAACTACCTATATCGGTTGCCCGAACTGTTTGCCGAGCAACGTTACCTGCCCAGATTGTTATACGGATATCGTCGTTAAATTAATCTGGCAGAGTAGAATCGCATTGAAAATATCCCACTGAATCGGTACCTTCAAAATCTGTCCTCCAACGTACTGATCTCCACACGATATTCCTTGTACCAAATCGAATCAAGTTTCAGATAAACTGCACAGCTGAAGGGACATAGTCTTGTACCAATAGATGAAATCACAATTAGATGTAGACGCCGAATCGAATGGAGTATAAAACGAGCTTGAATCTATGCATATACTTATAAGCTTTCAGTGATAGTGTACCTACGGTTCGAATTACAGACAATCAAAGTTTCGGATCTTCTGTCATGCTAGAAAGATGATATGCACTGCGTGTATGGGAAAATGGTTTTTTGGTGCATGTATCTGGTGAAGAAGTGAGTCGAGTGATTATAGGAGGTATTATATTTCTGTCTATGGGATGCGGGAATACTTCGAGATATCAGAGCTGGGAACATAAGAGACTGAGAAACACGCGAGCTTTCATAGAAGCTTCAACCTGAATTCCTTCCGTTCAATAATTTAGTGCATGAAATGCATCGAGGCGGCTGCAATATTGCCTCTAGACGTAAAACAAAGGCGTCACGATGGATTCTAATATAAGGAGCGAGGCCGTTGGTAGATGGAAAACTAAGGACGTCGACGGACGGTAGGAGGAGATATGCTCGCGTTCTTGCAATGAGGAGCACCCCACCGATCTCCTTATTGCTTCAGAGCTACCCAAGGAACCCAAGGAACCCGAGGAACTCAAAGATCCCCAACCCATCGCGATCAAGCCAACGATCGAACTCATACATCTGCCTATCGGCGCCTTTCGCCCGGAGCTAAATCCTAGGCAGTGGATTCTGGCAACTGCATTTCAGCTTACGTTCAGTTAGAATTTCTCATTGTTAGCTGAGAATGGGTACTCCTTCATAACTTCCAGCTCCTACCAATCAAGCTTTGGTTTTCAGCTACCGCAAGATCAGACGTTAATTAGTAGTCGGCATCACATCGACTTTTCGCGATTAGGTGAGCAGCTTTTTAGATATTCTATGATATGGCAAACTTGAACTCATTATGACAGTGCAGTGCAGTGACATACACAGCTACAAATAATTATATCCATCGTAGTTATACCGGCTGAGAATGACTTTGGCTCTATAAAGCCAGGCTTGACGGTCTTGTCTTGGGAAACGCGGTTCCAAGGAGTTTCTCGGCTTTTCGGAAACATCCTTACTGGAGTCTTTGCATTACGAGACACGATGTTTCAGAGGAAGTTGAAACAAAGAGATTTCCTTTTCTACATGGCTTTATATGTCACGTTCCTGACTTTGTATGCTCTGGAATACTCGCGACTGTCTGTTCCTTTTACTACGCTGTAACAAGTATTCAACTGTGAAAATGTCACGTCGTCACGTTGTGGCTTAAAAACAGCATCAGCTGGTAAATAAATTTTTAAACTCTCCATGTTCTTGATAATAGCAATGTTTCATAAACTAGCGTAAAGCACTTGCGTAATGAACAGACGCAAATATGAAATGACCCTATAAATCAATAAGCTCTCAAATTCCTCATCTCATCCCGTAAGTTATCCAGGACAATAACTTATCGTAGTAACATATCCTCTTTTATATCTTTCTATTGAGACTTAACTAAAACTATTCCTAAAAGTTAAATCCATACCTCCAAATTGCGAATCACAAACTCCATAATTTTGCAAACCTTGTATGCAATTTTCGAGCGAAGGTGTCCTGAAATTCTGGCTGTTTCGCTTCCTGACGAATTAAAGGTGCTGTTTTCGACAAACAAAACGCGAACAAGATTTGGGCAGTAGGGACAAGTATGTAACGCAAATACGAGACAGAATTTACCTTGGAGAATTGCAGAACATGAATCGCTCAGCAAGCCCGAATTCAGTAGTGTCGATCAACGTCGCGCACGACAGAAACTCGAGACTATAGTTGAAATGTTGACTTCGCGAAGCTAATTGTAAGTCGTCGTTCGCGTTGTTCTCTATGTTGATTGTGCAAGACGCAACGTTAATTAGTAAAATTGACTAGAACGTTGTCTAATCGGTTACGAGGTATGTCAGGATTGCATTCGTCGTTGATAATACAGATTGATATACCGAGCAATGATATTTCAATCAGCGTATTATCAGTGATGAATTTTATCACAAAACTAATCAACCTGCAGATGATTACTTCACAGAGCACAGTGATGTTTGTTGGATAGCGTGTCATTAGGTTATCAGTCATTCATATATTTGTGGACGAGTATTGATAACTTGGAATGTTATTCTCAGTTACCAAATGGCTGCACACAATTACGGTACTTTTTACGAGGATCAAACGTTTCGAATAGTCAGCAATTTTTTCTTAATTTCGGTCGTAAAAACAGTGAGCTATTTTACGGTCTCCATTGTGGGAACAAAGCCACATCCCGTAGATGAGGAAAGATTGGAGATTGGCAAAGATTAGGAAAGTTTGGAGGCAATCGGACCAGTGACCTGAAAGTTACTACTTCCAAAAAAATTCCGATAACGCCAAATTGCAGCGTAATTAAAGGGCGCACAAAGCTGGTCCAATGTTCATTAGAATGCTCGTAAAAAGTAAAAACCGTGAAAAATTCAACGTCCTGTCACTAACACATTCTGCGCTCTGGTTTTGCTGCGGGTAAAGCTGAATTGATGAAGCATGTGTGATATTCTGAATGAAACTGCTCAATAAAAACCACTCCATGTTTCTGTCGCATTTGGAAAGAGAATTACTATTTGTGTGCGTAAATGTTCCGAAGTAATACCGAAATCAACATTTCGTCAACATTATATTACAATTTGATGCAATGTGGATTGTATAAAAATAATTACAACGATTTAGGGTACTCAAGGACTTGAATTACTTCTATAACATATTAGCTCAAGACTAATCGCTGCTATACGGAATGGATTCTTTCCTCCGATGACCAATCAATCGGTACAAGAATGATTCTGCTCGAGATTCTTAGCTTTTCCGTCATCAACTGCGGACAGAATGGATGAGGCAAAGGGACGGAGAATATGACTTCGTAGCCGAAACACTGTGGTGAAGGAACACCAGGTGTCGAATCACCTCGCTTTCTGCTTGATTAGGCTTCCTTCAAGAAAGTAAACGAGTCTTCTAATTACTCCAATACCCATTGAATGAATGCGACAAATTGAATGCATGTTTGGCCAAACCTCAGCTTCGTCCTATCTACCTACCCTGGTTTTTCATCTTTCCATCTCGTCAGTATTTCTTTTGCACCGTACTCCCTCATCTCTTATGTCGCTACTTGTGGCACGTTTAAACTTATTCCACGAAACGCTGACTTGTTGCATGAGTAGCTTGTCCATTGATTAAATCGCTTTTTGATTGACTTTGTCGTGAGAATTCTAGCTCATTGATAGCCAGGCGCAACGAAGCTTCATCAAAGGAATTGTGTGAATATTTACCTTTGATCCTCATTCGTATATTAAGTATCAGATTCCCCCCACACCTCATCAAATTTTTCAATAAAATTCGACCGAAATCGACCAGAGACTATTCGAACATTCTCTTGTCCTGTCTGATCGATTTGATTAGATTCTTACATTTTGACGAAAAACTAGTACCAGCTCAATTTCCGTACCTAATGATTTCCCTCAACAATTACGCGGATCCTAGTATGTTGGATCCATTTGCATCAGTTCAGACTCCGGTGATAAGTCGAAACAGCCGTGGCATTCAGATAGAAAAATTTAACAATGATTTTGATTGTTTGTGAAAAATGTGCCCAGGGAGTGCGAGCAGATATTGTCGATAGAATTTGTCTCTTCAAGTTCCCATCGTCATCGACGCGGTTGCCCTAAATAAGAGGTTAGGTCGAGCGACCTAAGGACTACTCACTAAGGGTTCGAGTGTCCGTGAAACTTCCGGGTGGTTCAACTACGAGCTGAAGGAACTGCAAAGGTTCATGTGAGTGTACTATGTTGGGGGATGCTAATTCAAAGTAGAAGTGGGCCAACCGCCTCAGATAATGGAGGGTTGCTGACTCACGAGCGACTCCCTTTTCATACGAACGTTATAGCAGCCAGTTTCCTTTCCTGGTAAAAGGACTTTGATATCAACCAACTAGATTGCCGATTGGTACGAGCATAGTGCAGTCCATTCTCTATGAGTCGCTTTATCTGGGCAAGGTTCTTTATCCTGAAATGAAAATTAAAGAATCCTTAACAATCTTTTGCAAAGATGTTCTATCGGAAAAAAAAAAAAAAAAAACTTCAAATAGAGAAAAATTTTTTAATATCTATCAGTGTTTCATCATTGTGTGCGTTTCTATCATTCATATATAGGCCAAGTTGTTATCGATTCTGAAAGGACAATTTGTCGTTTACTTATAGGGGAGGGCGGGAGTGGATTTTTGTTGTACGACTTTCGAAGAGTATTGCATGCTGGACGAGTGTACCGGAAATTAAAGGGGCAACGAAATCGGCGACCTATACCAGCCCATATACAGTCGTGGTGGTTGGTGCTGGGCAACTATTTCCGCGGCATTTAAACACCCTATTAATCTTACACCCGGACAATATCGCGGTGCTCTCGGAACCCTGAGTAATTTCCGTGTAATGGCGTATTTTTATCTCGATCCACTCGTATTTGCTGTTGTTAAAACACCACGTTTCCATCTAAATTAGTAATGCCTACCAAGGATGTGCGTTCTTCCCAAACGAAAACTCGTTGAAATTTGGTATTCGAATCCCAACGTCTGAATAAATGAACTTCGGGGCATATCGTGCCGAAACATACGACATCCTTTATCTTTACGAAAAACAAGAAAAGATAAGGCCAAAATATCTTTTTTTTTAAATTTAAATGGATGGATGTGTATTTATGCATTAGTAACACGATATAACCTCTAAACAGCACGCCTTGATTTCATCAAAACTCGACATCGTATCAGAAACGAGTCGAATTGGAGCAAATAGATATTTTTCATTTTATTTTTGCATCATGGTAAAATGGGGATCCGTTGTAAAAGTGAGTTACAGAATGAATTGACCATGAGATGATTTCACCTTCTTGAACTTTCACCGATAACAGAGCAGTTTACGGTTGCAGTCTCCATCTTTTGAATGGGAGATTAAAAAATTGAGACAAGTTAATCTCTGAGGGCTGTAGAGATATTTTGCAATCTGTATTTGGTATGTAAAATGAATTTCACTGCCCGTATGAAAACCTATATCCGCGGATTTAGTCGTATAAAAGAGTTGCGAGGTGGCTTGTATATGGTATACAACACGTAAGCCAGTTTCTCCGCCATTCGTTACATGCGTGTTTGAGAGAGTATTTGGCGAATTTAGAGAGCCTTTTGCGGTGTTGAAACTTTGCAGTTAGAACCGAGATCAGTTAAGCATGACAAATCTTCCGTCACGTCCTTCTGTGTAAATGTGAAACGTGGTCTGTTCGTAACAGTTTTTTTTATTTATTTGTTTAATTTTTTTTCCTTCATCTCCTCATCGAATTATGGAAAAGAGAAGAAAAAAAAGTATAAAATATGAATTAAACATGAAGCATATTGTTTGCCCGATAAATAGCAAACCAATTGGATGCGCCCCTCGCGTTAACTGAATCGAACGAAATTTAATAAAACTGCGCGTTGATTCAATTATTTTTAATGTCATAATTTAAGCTTCGTCGGGCCGCAGCATCACGTCACTCCCTCCCTATCGTCGTAATAGCTTTTCAATCCGAGGGCTTCATTTAAAACATGTTAATTCTTTCCCCCGCCGCGCCGTAGTGTCGCGTGGTACGGCATTGGCATTGGCTTGGCTTGGCTTGGCTTGACTTGGTGCAACCGGGCGTAATGAGAGGTGTCACTCACAGCCGGTCCCTCTGCTCTCTGCTCTCCCTTACCCCGGGTCCTCATCCTCGTTCTCGTCCTCATCCTCGTCCTGATCTTCATCCTCATATCTCCCTTCCTCTCGTTTTTTCTCCATTTTTTTTTCTACCCTTTTTCTCTCGCACTGTTTCACTTTAGGGCTGTATTGCCCCCTTTTCCTATCTCAGTGGCCCTTTATCACCGCGAATGAACGATGAGCGATTATATATTCGTATTTTTTGAAATGGGTTGCACCTACTTGGTAACGTTGCATTCGATATGCCAAATCTAGTTTGGAATCGAGCCAAAGAAATGCATTATTTTTACGAATTTTCAATTTGGCATGTAATCAGACGACTGAAGCTGGTGCTTGAATTGACGTAAATGGGGCAAATGGAATCGAGGATGGTAGCCAACTCGAGTCTATATGCCTATAGTTCCAAATTATCGAACCGGCTAGTAGTTTGCGGCGATTAAACGTGAGAAGAAAAACCGGTGGAAAATTGGCAATAAGCTAATATCATCTTCAGAACATCTGAAAAGTTTATCATTCAGATTCCATGCGATGGACAATTTTTAGCACCCTCGAGCGCTATCGAAAGTCTAATTTCGCCCATCGTTAGATAATTCGTAGTCTGTTCCAGACGACGGTAAAGAGTCGAAATCACAAAGCAATAATCGTTCTCGATGAAGAAGAAGAATATTGCTTGCAAAAAAATCACAGCCTGAATGGAAATAAAAATTTAGTCAACTTCCATTTAGCGATTAAATTATAGCCGTAGATGGACTCACGTATAGTTTGAGAACAAAAGTTCTACAGTTGAATGAAGATTGATGATGTTGGTTAATTTTCGATTTCTATTTCCCAGTAATGACAAAGCTGGATGACGAGATGCACTTGTAACCGTGAACAATACATCACATTTATGATACGTAATGATGGAAATTCGTCACGCTGAACCGTCACTCATGTAACATGGGAATGGCAGGTGTTGGCGGAAGTCACAGAGGGATGAACATAGCTAAACATAGACAGACGTCTATGGTATAGAAGTTTAAACTGCGCATGTGGTCCTGTTTCAGTGCGTCAGCCTGGTACGATATTTGAACACATATGCTTTCATCTATGAAGTTTTTTCTGCTCATGTATAAGCCCGAAGTCGCTTTCTATGTTTACGGCATACGACCCAGACGTTGAATCGTGAAAATACTTTTAGTTTTGACCGTGAGATTACTCCGATCCTATATATTTTCATCTATCCGTCGAATATCCGAACGGATTTCTCATCGCCTGGGTCCTTATCCGAACAGTAGTCCTGATCCATTATGACAACCATTTGATTGCATATTCTTCCATTTTCAGGGTAATTACTTTTCGACTGACGACGAAAATATGACATATGATGTTAAACATGGCTAAAAAGGGTCAAACCCTTTTCAAACATCATGATTCCCTTTTGGATCTCGGATCTTGTCGGAGTCCCTAAGTCGCAGAGAAAATGGATTCCTCTTCGAGAAATTCACCCCTTTTATGCTACCCCTAAAATATATACGGGTCGGCAGAGGACAGAAAAAGCTCTAGTATAACTTCTAATTCCACTGCGGATGTTATGAACGATCAAAAAATCGCAGAATGAACATTGTGGACAACACACTGTACCAATTACTAATTAATACAGGTACACAATATTATGAATTTTCACTGTTGCTCATGCCATGCGACGAGGGTTGAATTAACATTGTGTTTCCGACACCGTTGATGGAAATAATTTAGTTACTCTCTGACGTTATTTTCGTTATCACAGTTGTACCATTCGACGGTGTAAGTCGTACGAACATTATATAACTAATTCGTAATTCCTACCGTATATTATATACGTCAGCTTGATCCTCGTTGCGGTTTCGCTTCAAAGGAACGGCTTCGAATCCTCGACGAGTTACCGAGAACCGAAAGGGTTGCTAAAGTAGCTAGTAGTCCCCCTACTGCCACGTTTTCGTTAAACAAAACGCAACCGCTAAGCTCTAAGTCTGTGTGGCGTAGGCCGCGGCACGGAGTCCACAGCCGTTTGACGGCCTGGGATTTCCCCTTGCTATATACGGAGTCACGTGGCCTAAGGATTGCGGGTAGGATTAGAGAGTATAAAAAATCATATCATCGCAGCTTGGGTATAGCCGAGTTCGTCATTTTCCATGTAGGGTAGGGTGAGATGATGACTCTGCGTGTGGGAAATTGTTGGATACGCCCTTAAACCTTCGTGCACATGTCGACGTAAACCTCAACATACGGTCTACCATCTAGTCGAAAATTCGGGGAAATATATCGCGTTACTGATGCCGCAAGATCATAAGCTCTGAATATTTGGTTCTGGTCCCAGAAGATGGTATCAGTTTTCTCCGAATTTATGTTGAAATTCAACAATCGGTACATCCGGATCGATCCAAATTGAAACAAATCATTATTCAGAGCAGAAGATTCAGAACTATGAACACATTCGACCTTTTGGCTTAGATTTTTCTTAATAACTCGTAAAGTCGAGATAACCTTACTTGCAAAATGTGAAAAAAAAAATACGTCCAATCAGAATTAATGGTGAAATAGTAAGAATAGAGAAATTAAAGTTCGGCAGACACGATCTTTGGGGAGTAATTTTTTTAATTTTTGCCCTAAATTACAGCCGAAAGGTTATGTCCGTCGAAATTAATGGATTCTAAGGCAAAGTGCAAAGAAAAATCTCATGAGTGGGGCCAAAAGGTTGCGTTGTTTGGCTTAAGACCTTATGGCAATGGTAACGCAATACAGTACTGTAATAAAAATTCGTTGAAATACTTTCTCTCAATGATCTGGATCAGGATATATAAATATAGTAGATTATTTTCTGATTTTATGGTGGGAGAAGACATTGAATAAGCTTGGCGCGATGGTTATCCAAGTGTACGACATGATCCTCTTGGTGAAAATCCGCGTAAGCCAAGAGAATGCTCACACATTCATGATGATAGGATATGTTGAAGGTATAGAGGGTTTTTCTTTTACTTTCGAATAGCAGTCAGTCGGCCGCAGAAATTGGCCTGTCAATATCAACTACGATCTAAATTTCTTCGGTAAAACGATAGATAAAGCCGCTTATCCTATCCTGAAGAAGCAAGTGGCGTGGGCCTCAGACGTTCAATCAAATCCGTGAGTGAAAATCTTTGAAATTTTTTGTTCAAAGTTGGATTCAGCGGTGACCTTGACTCTCGCAGGACGAATGGAAAGGGCGGATTTCGTACCGAAGTAAGAAAAATTCGCATTAAAACGAAATACAATCTCCCAGTAGGCGATTTGGAGTTCGTATATTAACCTGTAAGCTATATTATACGATTCAACGAAACCCGTAATGTGATCGAGCCACGTATTTAGAGCGTACTAAACTTGTAATGAATTTCTTGCCCGGCTTTCATTTCCAGTGTAAATCGCGTGGCTAGTGCGTTATTCAAAGTGAAACGGCTGCATAAATCAGGTCTGAAAAGCCAATGGATTTCAATTCTGGATACGTGGAGCGTGCGAATGTTTAATATGCTGCGGTAATAGGCTTCGGTGGTAAAGGGCGTCGGTGGGCGGTTAAAGGGCGTCGGTATAAGGCGCGCGCCAAAAGGGAAAAGGAACCCTTACGCCATAAGTCACTGCCCGCTATTTCGTTACAGCTATACCATACCATTGCATTGCAGTGTGTGAAATGACCGAGTTTCACCTATCAGTTTCTTTACCCCATAGCTTTTGACCAACCCACGGAAAAAAAAGGCTCGATTCTATCGCCGGCTATGTGTTACAAACGGAATGAGTTCGGTCGAGAGCGCATATCCAGAGAAAGAAGGTCTCAATTCCGCGAGAAAGGCACTAAATTTGATTAGCTTAGAGTCGCGGGACTTGCAGTTGAACGGAAGGCAGAGTCTCTCTGAATCCTGCGATTTACGTTTTCTCGCTTAAGAAACGGTGGGTATATTATTGATTCCGAAGAACGAGGAAAACCTTTCGTCGACTGAGCTTTGGAGAAAAAAAAAAAAAAAAAAAAGAAGGAAAAAAGCTCAGATTTCCCAGCAGTATTATCGCCAAGTTTTACCGCTCGACGATCTTGATATTTGAATATTCGTCCGATTGCGGTGCTAAAAATGAAAAAGTGGAGAATAAAACAACTCTACTGAGTCACTTAAAATTTTAGGTTTGATTACAGACTGGTTAGGGGCTGCGAGCGGAGGCCGCTAGGGTAGCACAGGGAGATGAATAATTACTGGAAAGCCGGCAACGAGCGAGTGAGGAAGTTGCCATCAATAATATTTTACGTGTCGTGAATTCTACTATACCTGTATATAGGTATATATATATATATGTATACATGCCCAGAGAGAACCAGGGCATACTGGAAAGGGAGAGAAGATCGTGAAGAGAATTAGCAAGCGGGAGAAGATACATTAACCGATAATCCACTGCAAGGGCTTCCTTGTCGAACTAATCTATCCAGTGAAAATATCTAACAACGTACCTGTGGCAAAAATAATAGACTCTCCTGCATGAAAGGTGCAACTTTAGATTCATTTTTAGTATCAATCAATATCAAAACAAGTTAATTGCTCTGATGGAATTCGTGATCAACTATCATCACCCGAACTATGACATTAAAGAGACATTTGTTATGAAATTCATACCAGTATATTTCTGATTGTGAATTGAGCGGATAACTTTTGGTAAATTTTCATGGAATCAAATTCATCATCTGTTTTTTGAAAACTAGACAAATCGGGTGTATCAAAATTTCACCGACACTCTTCTCCCCTAATGAGAGCTTCAACCCTAGCTCGATTTTGCAAATATGCAGTTGTCATTTCAGAAGCAAAGTTTCGCTGTTTGATGCGGACGCAAGTTTTCACCGATTTCTAGTTTATTTCATTCAAAAAGCAGCTCTGATGATTCACTCTTCAGGATAATTCGTTCGGTTATTTCAGATCGGTAACGTTTCTCAGAATTCTTTACTTTTCAGACAATTTGAGATTTGTGGCCTTCTTAATTCTGACATTTCCTTCACTCAATATGTCGTACGAATGGTTTTTTCTTTGAGAATACGAAACATGATTAGGAAAAGCAATGGGTTTATCAACACAAAATACAACTTGTTCTGACTGCCTCCTGTTCGTACAGTATTGCCATCGGAATTGCAGGTGAACTGCCAAGTACGAAAAGTTACATTCGAAGGAGTTATAATTGCTCGAGTGATTCGAAATCTGCAAGTCTCGATTCCAAATTTCTCTCTAATAATTTTGCCCTCGTACCAAATTCGTTCAAAAAATGAACAGAAGTGAAAAATAAAAAGTTGATAACAATTTCCGTGTGTGTTTAAATAATGTGTTTAAATAACAATTTCGAGAAGGGCGCGACAGTTGCGGCGAAGGGGAACGACCAACCCGATGCTTCGTCGAGCAGTTGACGAACGGCTTTGGATTCTCATCCACGCGACTTAAGTCAATGTTTGCATCGCTAATGATTTATTTCATGGGGGTCGGTTGTATGACTAAGTTATTACATACGGTGGTGCGAAAAGTGTGCCGTCCGTGGGCCTGTAACCAACCCCTACAGCCGGAAAATGATCCTGAAGTTAAGCTGATGCGCTGATTTACGCAAAATCATTTTCTCGGTCGTACGCTACAATCCCGACACCATTAAAATTCAAGCCGGACGTTTGATCCTCGAGTAATTTATGCCTTATCAAATTATTATAGCTTTTTACCCAAAAATAATTCTCGAAATTGGATCCCTGTAGTTATCTGTCAAAACTTCACAGGGTATAATTATCCGTATCATTTCTGCAGTCCATGAGCAATTACTTTGCACAGCTCTTTCCTGATAAGTAATATCGAACAGTTTGAATCTCTCAAGTGAAGCATTCGGATTTCATGATCATATCTTCCTTTCGTGAATGAAAATGAAGCACTTTTGTGAAAATCACGACCCGCGGTGTGTATAATAAGTACGAAAAATGTAAGAGCGTTGAATTTGAAGCAATGATATTTATTGGAAAAAAAAGCTTCGTCGAGGGTTCGTTGAATCAAGTTTTTTTTTTATCATTTCTAAGCTCCCCCTGTGTCTCCGACTGAAAGTGGGAATCTGTATACTATCGTCCGGGTTCCATTCATTGCCAACATCTCCATGAGGTTTCTTCATCTTCTCTAGATATCCCCCAAGAGTCGAGTCAAGCGGCCCTCAGATTGCCAGCTGTAAGTTACTCCCAATTCGTGTCTTAATTTGCAGACGAAGAATTATTCGACATCATGGTATATAGGTAACGAACGATCGATTCTCTGTTCAACTTGAAACCAAGTATTTGGTTCCATTGGGGAAACGAATCAATGCTCACCAGGTTCTCTTTCCACTCTATAACATGATATGACACACCACTCTCCGCGCTTTCCTGCGTAGGTAAAAGCATACCCCCAGGCGCAAATAAGCATTTGGGTATACATACGTATACCTACAGCGATCTATAGTTACGCCTGTGCGACGCAACCTGTCGAATCGATCCGACGTCGTGCTTATACGTGCTCGGGCGGAATCTAGAATGATATTCCTTCACATTCTTATTTTATTCTCACTTCAGTAATAAAGGATTCTGGATAACTTTGGGATCCATGATCAGTTGTATTTTGAAGAAAAAAAATTGTCCCACCAGGTTTCCCTGGACTTTTCATCACATTTGATTCAATTTTTATTCAGTTCCAAAGTTATGCCAATCATCAATGAGACTTAGCAATTCTTCATTGTCGTGACACAAACTTCAATCTTGCAAAGTTTCACATTTTTCTGTCCAGCTGCTTTTCCGAATCACGCAGTTTTTTCATTTCAGAAAGACAGCGACAGACCAACGTTCCTGATTGCAATCGTGTTGGGTGGCGTTTAAAGCGTCCGATGAAAGTGAAGATTTGTTGAAAGTAATGAGAGTTGTTTTTCATAGAGAAACCTGATATTTTTTCATCCCTTGTGTGATGAAAACTGAAACGGTATGAATGCCGGTGCGTTTGAGATCGCGAACAATCTACTTACGAATTCACCAGTTTTATAAACTTGCGCAGTATTACTCGGTAGTTGAAATATTACCAGACTGATTTACTGGACAACGATAAATGGAAAGCCATCGTTTATGCTTCACTGACAAGAAAATTCATTCGACTTGTATATATACCTACGGAGCAAATAAAAATTTTATGTTCCTTATGGAAGTACCATGAGAGGATAGAGAAAGATTGAAACAACTGAAGAAAACAAGAGAATCAGAGTCTTTAGTACGACGGAGAATTTTCAACTCTGGGGTAAAATATAAAAGCGACGAGTATCAACGGACGAAGTAATTTACCGAGTGCGAGGAATAGAGTCAGACGACGTACTCGTATACTTTGAACGAAGTGGCGATAGAGGAAGGTCTGGATATAGTGCACAGAGGGTGAGTCACTGTTGGGGTGTATGACTTTGATTAAGCCCTTACCACGGCAAACAAACTACTCCAGGCGATAATATCAGTGCAGGGGTATTGCACCGGTTGACCGTTATGCAAATGGCAATTTATATGCGTCGAGGCGTAACCCACAGCCTTGGCAAACCCTCTTTGACCACCTAACTAAATCACCACCCTCCGATACCACACATGAATATTTGACTAATACTTTTCGATTTATCTCGCTGCCGGGCTTATCAACACGTTTTATTAACCTTAACCTCCACGACCTATTGGCTGCCCCTCTGTGCCCTTCTGCACTGCGTGTTTCCAGCTCTTCATTAGCCTCGGGGACAAAAACTAACATCCAGCATACGACATTCCTCAAATAAATTAAATTCCTAACAACTGTTCTGACAATTTTTGGTTGAATTTGGTTCTCACCGGACTGAATACATTTGACGGATGGTGGGTCTAGTTATGGTACAACGAATCAGAAAAATTAAAAACGCTTGTGTAATGAACTATAAAATGAATTTAATTGGTTGTAGAAAGAGTCCAAGTCATTTTCTCAAATCTTTGCAAGTTATACTTTGAATCTACAGTAGCCTGAGAATCATCAAATTCGGTATCATACTAATAACGTTCAAACCTACAACCTCATCATTTTATGGTCTTCGTGCCCTCCAGCTTTTTCTTCACTATGCCTGGAAGGCTTATAGGCTTCTGTAAATACGTGTAGTAGGAAAACGGGGAAACATAAAAAGAAAATAACGATGTCCCGGAAGCAGCAATGCCTCGTCATCGTGATGGGTATAAATTTATTAAATAAAGTGATACACATCCGTTTGGAAAGCTCGTGTACCGTAGCACTAGGTTCTAGAATCCAGGAGCCGCTTTCTGAAATCTGCACCCAGGAGATTCAAGTGCGTACTTAACAGGTTGATCGAGGTCATACGAGTTTACTCAACGTGTTATGAGTGAATCTTGTCTAGTTATGAACGATCCTTGAATTACGCTGTTAACTGGCTGGCAAACGAAAGCTAATTAGTTGGCAATTCAATTAATGAATATACCCGGTACTGTATATCGGTGTGGGCGATTGACGTGTGGGTGTAATACACATGAAGGTAGACGGAGAAAAAAACGTCAGTAGCTCTCGGTCTGCACGTTACTCGTGTTCCAATACATTTTACCACAAAAGTTAGCGGAATTATAACATCCCAACGATCATCTGATGATAAAGTCTAATATCCAGCAGCAGATTTTTAAAATAATCAAACGTATGGCGGACAAAGTTTCACCAATAATTCAATCAGTCATGGATAGAAATTTTCAACATCAACTGCCGAGAATTACAGCCAAATTAAAGCCGCACTTCGCAGGTTCAAGACAAACTGTAACATGTAAATATTCAAATTTTCATTTTATCTAGCTTGTACCTGCACATCAATAGAGGAGACCCGAACAAAACAGACACGAAAACGAAAAATTGGAATTGAAGACGAAACGGGCACCGTCTTAAATTTTTCTAAAACGAGCTGTATCACATTTCTGACGGTGCTCACACAAAGAAAGTGTGGAAAATCAGTCAATTTGTTCATTAATTTTTCTTAATTCGAATCGAATCAGAATTTTTCTTCAAATCCGAGTACTTTTTCGAAAATTTGTCAACCCCATTTTCCTTATTTTTCATACGTAAGGAACGTCAAGAAACTACGAAATCAGTCGTTCACAAGAAAGTTGTGAAAGTGCCCGTTTTACCCCCAATTCCTATTTTTTTGATTTGGTACCTGTTCTGCCCGCGGTCTCCTCCTATTATATATACGTATACATATCAGGATAGGTTAATATACATAGAGTGGTATGTCTACGTGTATATGGTTTGAAGTAGTGCCTACCGATCTTGCTTCGGCATGTCACTTTGTCGCTTTGTCCTTCCTGCGGTAGAGACAGAAATAGAGGAACAAGACGTGGTCGGAGAACGAACGGGACCAATCTAACAAATTACCCATCCGCTCACTCCTCTTCCCCCCTGGTCCATTCGCCGAACTTCCACGTCTTCGTCCTGGAGGTAGATACATCCCTGTACAGTAGTAGTACACCCAGTTCCGTTTGTGTGTCTCTCTTTCATCCTATTTCTAGCTTTGTTTTCACCTCAAACGAAGAACATCGTTCTGTATATCACCACTCCATCCATGCTCGACACTGACGTGGTTCAAACTAACCCAATAAGAACGGGTTCGTCGATTAAACGTCTAATATACGTTTCATTGGTATAAAATTGGTATAGGTAGAAAAAATAAACGTTTTTCAAATACGTTTTTGAAGTGTGCGTTGAAACTACGTTTTCGATCTACGTTAATTTCACATATTTGATATCTAACCGTTTATTAGACGCATCAAATATGTCAGAAAAATACAATTCTTCAACGTTTATGGTATCTGCATTTAGAACAGTCGAATATACGTCGGAAATACGTATTAAAAACGACCAACTAAACGTAAATTATAGACGATTCTCCTGGCATTTCCACAGCGAATTATACACGTTTGTGTGCGTGGGATATGATCCCAACTTCAGCACACGCTTCTTGAACGTCACAGAATAGTTACCTCTACACCGAGTATATGCGTTTACGCTATACGGATTCAAGTTGGTCAAATATACGTAAAAAATACCTGATTAAAACGGAAACATAAACTGAAATGATAAACGATTTTCCCGGTATCCACACAACGAGTAAGACACGTTTTTACATGCATGGCATATATTCCGAACTTCACTAAACGATCTTTGAACGTCGCAGAGTGGTCATCTGCACACCGATTATATACGTTCACGCTATCCGCATTTGAGTCGGTCAAATATACGTGAAAAATACCTGATTAAAACGGAAACATAAACTGAAATGATAAACGATTTTCCCCTCGATTTTCCCGGTATCCACACAACGAGTAAGACACGTTTTTACATGCATGGCATATATTCCGAACTTCACTAAACGATCTTTGAACATCGCAGAGTAGTCATCTGCACACCGATTATATACGTTCACGCTATCCGCATTTGAGTCGGTCAAATATATGTGAAAAATACCTGATTAAAACGGAAACATAAACTGAAATGATGAACGATTTTCCCGGTATCCACACAACGAGTAAGACACGTTTCTACGTGCATGGCATATATTCCGAACTTCACTGAACGATCTTTGAACGTCGCAGAGTAGTCATCTGCACACCGATTATAGACGTTTACGCTATCCGCATTTAAGTCGGTCAAATATACGTAAAAAATACCTGAATAAAACGGAAACATAAACTTGAGTGATGAACGATTTTTCTAGTATTCAAACAACGAGTGAAATACGTTTCCAAACTTCACTAAACGATCCTTGAACGTCGCAAAGTAGTCATCTACACATCAATTATATACGTTTATGCCATCCGGATTTAAACCGGTCGAAAATACGTCCAAAATACCGATGAATAACGGAAACACAAATTTCAATGGAAAACTATTTTTCCTGTATCCGAACCTCACGAAACGATCTTTGAACATCATAAGATTATAGTGATCGGTATACCGATCATCCACGTTTATTCGGTCTCATATCAGATGGTAGGTTTGACGTCATTAATCACCATCAAATTCGAAAAACGGGACGTTTTAGTAAGCGAAAGTCAGAAAAGGTGCCCGTTGAACAAAAACACGTTTTAAAAACGTTTTAATACGTTTCATGAAACCGCCACTAGGCGGCGATCCCACTATAGTCCTCCTGCGAGTAAAAACACTCCGCGATTTCAAGATAACCCCATACGTCAGCGGATGTATGTTCAATGACGCTGTCGCGTTTACAACTATCGTTCATGAATTGATCGACTACACAAGAATTAATTATATTCTGCTGTATGCTTGGTCAGTTCATAAAATTTTTGAATATTTCTCTGATGTAGTCGTATACTGAGCTATAGTGTCGACTACAAATTAAAAACGTATAATTGCATTTTTATTAATTATAGGTAAAATTGCAAATATCAGCACTATCACTATTTTCTACGTTCATAAACCAACCAAACAAATTTGTTGAATACATTTGATATTCAGATACGTAGATGGGTTAATATACGCATACGTAGCGTGGTCTTTGTTCTGACAGAATCGACCATAGATTATACGACTATATTCTACGTATTTAAAGTGTAATGGGTAAACGTTAATATTTTCGTATATCACGCGGACATTTTTCAGTTTTATAAACGGTAATTTCTGGAGCATTCTGAATGTAGGTGATCGACCATAGATTATACGACTAAATACTACGTATTTAAAGTGTATTGGGTAAACGTTAATATTTTCGTATATCACGCGGACATTTTTCAGTTTTATAAACGGTAATTTCTGGAGCATTCTAAACGTAGGGTTGTGTCCATTTTTAAACGTTTATTCGACGAACTTGTTCTTATTGGGAATGCTTTTAAAATAGAATTAGAGACTGGGATTGGGTGGAAATGACTTATCTAGCGAATCCACTTTTGTCTTAGATTCCATCTTCCTACTCGCTACTGTAAATACATTTCATTCTAAACGTCTTAGTTTTGTCTTAGCTCGTCTACATATACCGCCATTACCTCAGGGATTATTTTGCGATTAGTTTGGCTCCACGATTCTTGAATCGTCTTTGTTGGTTGAAAAAGATTCTCGTAGGGGTTGAATCTGACAAATGAGGGTATACGAGTGACGATTTTTTAAATTTCTTTAAAGCTCACTTTTTCATGACATTTCAGCTGGTCAAATGTACAAAAAAAAAAAACTGTTTGCAATTCTTGAAATTTACAATTCTGTCATCCGCTCCTGTTTTTCAATTCAATTGTAATATATGGCGCACCATAAATCCATTATAGATTTACGGTCGTATTTTCCCATCGACAATTTGCTGCATCTGAATTATACGTTGTAAACACTTTTCTATCTCAGGGAGAAGAAACTTTGTCGGTACACATATATCTTTATAGGTTGAAAACAGAATGACAAATCTTACTGCTCTGGGTAACCCAAAGCAATTGCACTGATACCACATTTAACGAGTGTAGCAACGGACTATCGCCGGAGATATATTTTCCTGTGTCTTTTATCGTTGGTGGAGAAAAGTTAGGTTAGGTTTGTGGAAGTGATACCACAAATACATTTACATACCTACCGCGGTATAAAGCTGTATCTACATACAAGGGTGTGTATTTACAGATAAGCATACAGTTATTACGGGTTATAATATGAGGAAAATGTTACTTTACATTATATGTATACACATTTCGGGCTTGCCCGCAGTTATTTTTCATTTCTGACCAAAAATTTAACCCTCGTTGAAATAAAAATATTCATATCGCGATATTATACGGTATATATGGATTGGACCGATATGGGGAACGTATTCTCTCGGTATCTGCGCGACATTGAGTTTTGCACAATTACTTTCCGCGTGGTAAAATTAAAGGATAATCTGTTTCAACCAATCTACCATCGTTCATTGTGCGTTGGGGTGGATGGAGTTGTGACAAACGTCAGATTATTACCGACGTGCCATATCAATTTTTTTTTTTTTTTTTTTTATCAAAATCATTCGATGAGAATCTAGGGATCTGTCCCTCGGTGAAAAACCACTCAACTGTATAAATCCTGTAATCAGTTCAAGTACTGAATAATCTATAAGACATGTTGAAATCCATTTATCAATAACCGAAACAAGCCTTTCGGCTGTAACTTTTTTTTACAAAACTCTGATCAGAGATTGGAAATCCAAGTCCACGAACATTTCTCGACTAAACTTTAACAACCGCAAATCTGTTAGCCTGGCTTGCGAATTTATCGGTGAAAAAAAAAAACTCAATTCACCTGAAGTCTAATTGAATTTTTTTATATTTAATTGGAAATTTATGACATCCGTATCAATGTTGACGAAGGTTGAACTTTTGGTGACGATTATTGTTTACAACGTACATATATACATCTTGTTCATCCCCAAGCGTGATAATACCGCGGTATTAATTACAAGTGATTCGGAGATCTGTATACACATCCTCGTAGCAGAAATTTTCATTGCCATTTCACAAAGTGACGTATCTCGAGTTCCCTCGGGTGTTATTTGAGCTGCCAATAAAACGGGATCGGGAAACAGTCGCATGCGTTTGACAAAATTTAAACAGAATTCGTGTAATAACGAATATTGAAGTGAGATTTCATTTTTTTTTTTTTTCCCCCCACTGGATTACTCATATATTGCACCCACAAGCACACCGAGTGTTTCCCGAGATAAACAATACGTAGGGTAGGTAGGGTTCGTAGGTACACATTCAAAGTACACGCGTATACCTACATGCATGACTAATATATGCATTCACGCAGTAGCAGGAACACGAGTAAAAGCCATACGGGCTTCATATCCAACGGTAGGTACTAACTTTTTAAATACTCGAGTATCACCCCCCTTTTTTTTAATACTTTTTTCATTTTTAGCTGACTCGGATATTCGAGGTAAAGTCCACGGGTGTAAGCCGATAAATATAGATCCGTTTCATTTTGATCTGGCCACAGGCCACTGGCCACACCGTGTTTGCGTGTTGCTGTTGCCGATAAGGTCATATTTTTAACGATAAGCCCGCGGAACCGGGTGAGCATACCTACGTAACTACTCAAATTTCAGGCGATATGCAAATCTACGATTATATCCGATGCAACCTACACCTCGATTACACATTGCTTCAATTTTTATTACTATTTTCATCCCTTTTTTTTTTGTTTTTGGTCTGTTTTTTTTTCTTACATTTGCATTTGTTGTTTCATAATTCGTAGTTCCCTACCCTTGTACGATCAGGGGTTGGTTCAATTTCTATTTTTGAATAATCTCGAGTAACAGAGTTTAATTTGGTACAAATCTAAGTTGAGGATTTATCAAATAGGAATTCGAGTCGCGAGATAATTCATCTATGACAGCTGCTAACAATCTGAAAGGGGAAAAGAAACTAGTTTGAAATTCACGGTTGTTTCACTAATACTGAATAAATATCGAGAAAACCTGAACTGTGAAATATTTACCCAGTGACATACGACGTTATAGAGAACGAGAACGTACGCGCTGGTTTTGCTGGCTTCTGTGAATCTTTCAACCACATAATTGACGAGATTACGGTTCATAATTATGACAACTACTTCGCACTAATTAGACCGATTATTTGACTAAAAATCAAAATGACATCGTGAATTCATATGAAAGTGCATTGGAGAACGTTCTTTATTAAGCAATTTCGGTAACTTCTCCAACAAACCAGCATACGGTAATCCGCCATTAGCATATAAAAACTTGGTGTATATATACGTCATTAACGATAAGTTCACTCATGTAACAGATTTTGGTAAAAAAAAATCTTCATCTCAATGTTTGTCACCGCGTATCCCGTCAAGGGCCTTCGTCCTCCCGCGTAAACACAGGACACCCTGACGAGGCGTTAAGGGTGGAAACGTTGGCAGGAGATTGAGGGCGAAGCAAAATTATGAACCCTCATTGAGGACGTTGACAGGCAAGGGTGTAGTTCGTTAACATTGGACGTCAACGCCACCTGTTGGCTAAAAGGCATTTACGTCTGTATCCGCTTGTCTGTCCGTCCACACGAATGAGGTGTGACTTATTCCAGAATTTTATTTCCTCCACCGATGGCATATGTACATGTCTGTAGAACGTATGAAATAGTACATAACGTATGTATGTACATATGTGCAGACCTTCCTGAACATATTATACGCCACGTGAAGGTTCGATTTACATGCGTGGGACTTTTGTGTCTGCATCAGAACAAGTTGCAGAGAGAAACAGAAATATTTACACAGAATGGCGAGGGATTTTGAGGGTAAAAAATTGTTTTCGTCACACACATATACGCGTTCACACATATCTGGAGAGGTGGACGAATGGACGGACGAACGTAGAACGGGTAATGTGGACGAAATGTTTTTCTCTCGTTAACCCGTTTTAATTAGAGCGTGGCGCTCGGAGCAATTACAAAGTTTTTGAAATGGTTGAAATTTTTTTACGTCCAATGATTTTTCGTCACTGGTTCATTTGATTGGCTGGTGTATAGTTAAGAGCCACATACGTTCGAACATTAAAATAATTATAACCAACTGAATTGTTCGAGGCTCAGGTGTCGAAACGTATAATACACGTGTTCCTATGCGGAGGCAGATTGGAAAGGAAAAAGAATGAAAGTATTATTGGCAGAAAGAAGTGTTGCATTTTAAGCGGGCCAATTTTGACCAACTGTTCCTTTGACAGCAGGACACATTTTTCCAACTGTGTAATTGTGTAATTGAAATTCCTACGACCCTTTGTAAACTGGCGAAAGCTACACAAACCAATTACCTGTACTACTCGAACCCCGACGTATTGTAGAATGGGAATGATGATTTGGTTCGTATATATATGTATCGTGAAACAAAAAGTCCGTATCCATAATCGATATTTTGACTTCACAGGTGCACCATACACGGTTAATATATTGTGGCAATACCGGCAGGGCGACTATTACAGATGAGTAATTTTTAATTAAATTTCAAACGTGTGAAATTCTCATTACGCTACCAACCTACAGCGAAATACGTAATCTATGTTGCAAAAAGTTGGGAGGCCAAACTCACACCGGATGGTGATAATCGAAACCAATACATTCAAACATTATATTATTTGCACAACGCTAATTGTCTTTCGACGGCTACCATTTGTTTTCACCCTCGATTTATCCCACTTCCTCCCCCGGGTTTGTAGCTTTTTGTATGACCACCATATGTGCGAATATATGAAAGATGCAATATTTAGCCAGCCTACCAGAATTGTTCTCTGCGTACGTGTATCGACTGTGCCGTATACTCGAAACGCTGGATATAATTCGTCAATTATTTTTTATTACGCGTAAAAAATGTCTACGCCTCCCAAACCGAATTGGAAACCGCGTCGTATTATAAAGTAGTACGGCACACGGCAACCGAAAATGTCTTTTTCTCGGGGCAGCTGCCACCTCAATAAACGATCGCTACAGCCATCTTGAGGCCCTTACTTGTAACTTTATTGGATATTGCTTAGGTATACGTATATTTAAACTATCTCTTTTTGAATTAACCTATGACCAGCTGTCAGGAGCGAAAACGCGCGAACTTTTCCCGACAAACGAAAGGACTCTGAACTTCCGATTCCAAATCCTCATCATTCACGCCCACGAATTGCATCAAGGCATAAGAAATCAGAAGCCAAAGTTCAATTTTGGTTTACAGCATCCGCTTTTCTGCAAATCTTGCCAAGAGCTGAGCCTATAGTTTGACGAGCTGAAAAAAAGTGACTTTCGTGCATTTTTTCAGGAAACTATACAGTTAATGATTCTGAAATTGTTACGATTTTTTACCTCATCGTCAAACTGATAAAACAATATTTTTTAGGTACACTGCACAAATTTTATGACGTGAAGTACTTGGTATCAATTTAACATTATTTAATCCTTCGTGGCCACCATGAGTAAAAAATATTCAACAAATGCATGTGGTATGAGTTTTTCAGCGAAATGGTGCATTATATCTTCCAGATAAATCCGCATTCATTTCTACTCCAAAATCGATCCTCTTTACACGTCGAAATTAATACCCGTTTCCAGGTATATGCACTACGCCACTATTATTGTTTCCGAGAAGTACCTACCATTTTTGACGAATATTCTAGTTAAAATTTGACGTGAAAATTCAAAAAGTGGTGATTTTTTTAGTAATATGGTGTATTTTTTGACGTAAAGTTCTTTCAAACGCGGAATAAAATTTGTTGACATCAATTGGTGCTGTATTGTCGAACTAAATGCAATAATTATGCTATAGTGGTCCAAGCTAGCCAATTTCAACAATGCCGTATTTGCAGTTCAGGTATGAAAAATAAGGTATTCATTATAAATATTTTTTATCCAGTGTGGTTATTGTTGTGTGCCAGCGAGTAATGCAGCGCCTGTTGTGTTCTTTCAGGATGACAGAATCAAAGGGTTTCCGAATATGAGTTTGCACATCAATCGAACCTATTTTTTGAACAATAAAAATGGAAATTTCATACCGCCCAATGGTAATACTCGCAAAAACAGCTAATTTTGCGAAAAAATGTTCGAGTTATTCATATAATTAGCGTGAATCAATCTTACAATATACTAAAATACCACACTGAATGTAAATTCGATCAGTTAAAGGGAATAAATATTTCTGCAGATTCACTTGAAAATAAAAAGTCATGGAAAAACACTCGATTTTCACCCATCAAACAATGTCCCTTCGTGAATCAAGCATTTGCAGACCTCACAAGTGAATGAAAGAATTATTTTCATGAAAAATGAATCACCCGAATTTCAAATAGTTGCAAACAGGATTCAGGCTAATTATTACCATAGAATTTCAGCAGATTCATGAAACCATTTGTCTGAAAGGCTACTCCCACATTTATACACGAATCGCGCGTATCTACATGATCTGGAGTTCGTAATTTAGGATCATTTGTACATTTGCCCCGAAGCTATTCCCCTATTATTGCCCAAAAGCTAGCCTATATACGTACACGTGTAGAACGGGACATAGGGTTGGTGAAACTGGTCTGTATACCTAGAGCTAGGCGCAAGCTTCAAAATAATAAATTTAAAATAAGCATTGAACATACGAGTGAACGTGGTAGCATTGACTCGGTGCATGTGTTACATAATTAATGAACTCTACACACGCGGTGCGGGTTCTACTGGTCAGCGGGCAAGCAGTATTCGAATGGATCACCTGGTAGTCCAGTTGCTTGTCTGATTACGTGGATGAAGGTAAACCCCACGTATCGTTGGTCAGTGTATTCAAACTTTAGTTTCGCTCACTGCTGAATCAAATGTAATTAGGATTCTGTTCAATTGAAATTGGGGTAGAAAAAAAAAGAATCGTTCGTCAGTCAATGGCTTGAATAAATCTTTCAATCGGATTTTAAAGATTCCAAAAACTACTGAGATATCTGGGGATTCAGAAATTGTTTTTTTTTTTTTTTTTTCTTTGTTCAAGTAATGAATGTTCGTACAATTGACAAATTGCTCTCTTCAATGTACAACTTGAATCTATTGGGAACTAAATTTGAGCTAACAATAAGCTAGACACGCCAACGTTGCTTTCATATTTTCATTAAAACGAACACGGGTGTCTGGTTCGCGAAGCTTTTTACCTTAGCCGGCACCTTTTATCCATTTTTCTTCATGTTTTTTTTTCATTCTTCCAACACTCTTACGAGATATTTGCCGACCTTTGCACTGCAGCAGCCTATACGTTCATCTACATCAGAGCCCTGAGGGAGGGAGGGGGGGGGGGGGGGGGGGGGGCCGACGGACAAATATATAGAACTGGGAAAACCGTAAAAAACTATTCCAAGAAATATGAAATCCTTGCAAACCCGCGAGTAATATATGCCGGAGAGTTGAAACATTTATTTCCCATACAAAGGATCATTCCGATGGTTCACGCCTGGCGTCTGCATCTTTCGCAAAGAAAAACGATTCCACACTGCTCGTCTGAAAGTATTTCTATATTTATATATACGGATCAAAAACTTCTAAGATTGCATTAAATCGAAAACCTCTTCAAAACAGTTGAGGGAAAGATATAAGTTTCTTCTTATTTCAACGGTGAACTATAATAGCACCATGATGAGTGCAGAAGGCAGAGAACTTTCGCGAACAATTTCAGTCTCGTGCCAGACAATAAGCTGAGGATCTCTCATTCCTACGATATAAACAATTAAAAGTATATCGTGGGCTCAGTTAACCGAAAGCAAGCAATAACTTGGATGGTGAACCTTCGGGGGGGTTTAGAGAAGAGTACAACCTGTTGGCGGACATGTATCAAACGGTAGGACACGTCAAGGACACTCGGGAGTCGGTTGGTACGTAAATCAGCTGAAGTACACTCAAGCGACCCAGGAAGGGCAGAAGAGGGTTGGAGGTGCGAGATGTTCCTCTTCGCACTGCAACTCGGTCCATTAAGTCATCTTGAAGTAGCGCGCCCGCTTGCTTACTCGATCACTTTCTCGGTTTCGCTTTCCGGCAGTTCCTTACCCATTTGTCTTCCTGTCCCCCAAAATGCCAGGACGATAAACTCAACAAACTCTTTGCTAAATTCTACGTTATTTGGGTTACGGTAAGTAATTTTTTAATCGTTACCATTCCTGGCAATTGCCGATAATTATTTATTTCAAATGGCGATATTTTTCCTCCGATTTTTTCGTCAGTCAGCGAGACATGGCGAGCACAAATTTCAAATTGTTCGCGAGCTTTGGGAAAGGATATTGGTATCATTAGGGCGGATAACTCCAGGCCGCAATTGCCTTTATTATAGACTAACGGAGTGACAGTGACGGATAGACTATCAGTCTTCTCTTTTAACTGGTGTTAATGTACGTTGACTATACAGAAACAGGAAGCAGCCCGTTGATGTGGAGTTTTGAATATGTAATTTCTTGCTATCGTTGTGAGTCGGGATTGACTTAAGACTTGGAAAATAACAACAAGTTCGTAATGGTTGAACCAGAACTCCGCACACTCAGCTTTAGAAATTTGCTACGACATCGACATTCGTTGCCGAATCCAAAAGTACGAAATCGCGTTAGTTCTCGATTTATTTCTCGATCGATGCTACTTTTTTCATGCTCCAGTACTCAAAAAATTAAAACATAACGAGAAATTGAATTCACTGGGGCACATACGGCAAATAAAATAAAATTCCTCCGAAATAATTTTACGGTTCCATACATTTTATTTATAAATATGTTTACGCACATGCGAGGCTTGAGCGCGAGTTCAGTAGCGAATGTAAAATATAAAATGAAATAAACTTCCGGTTGAATTTGTTATTTTATGAAACGATATATTCTATTTTTAGTGTTTTTCTATTGCGTATAAAATTCATTGAATGATAATTTTTTGGGGTATGACGTTTGGAAGGAAAAAAACATATTCTAAATCCATTTTTTAATATATTTAATTATCTTTGTTACAATACAACCGTCGTAAATAAGCGTAATCAATAATAGGATCGAATATAGAGTAATATTTAACAATGTCCTTCTATATTATACAACTTGACAATTCTAGTGAACGCGCCAGCTGTATAGCTACAGGCTGATAATCCTCAGTTATCACGCGTGTCTTACTCATTGTTAGGCAATACGTCCATTATTTCATTACAGTAAGTAATAGCTGGTTCAACTTGGTTTGTTGCCTCGAATTATCAAATTACTTAATCATGAGTTATTTGCTCAATAATAGTCTGACATGCGGTAACTACATGCATATCAATTTAATACCTAACATCTCGGTTTGGCTTATTATTTATATTTATAATATGTACAAATATACAAGCTTCAAGGTAATGTGTATGTGAGTATTTACAGAACATTGCGTTAAACCAACCAAGATAATGATAATAATAATAATAGTAATAATTATAATTATAATAATAATCAGTCGAGCATTTGGGCGTTGCTTGCCTATAGTTATTCCTCGCAGTTGGGATCAGGATCGAAATCTGGAAGAAAATAAATCAAAGGGATGGTTAAAGTAAAATCACAAAAGAAACGTTGGAAAAATAAACGAGTTTTGAAAATTGATGGGTGAAATTGGAACAGAGCAGAAACAAACGAAAGGTTTGTTTGCGAAAGGATTCACTCAATCGAATATGGATCTAATATCAATAACGCAATTCAAGAATTGCCTCCGAAGTTTATGGACAAACGAACGTCGTATAATTTGAAGAATGAATATTCTTTCTTTGTTACATTTTGAATATCTCATTTGTTACACGTCAACTCTCTGTCAGCGGATCAGAAATTGACGATATTCTTGTAAAAAGGGACGAGAATTGGTTGAATAAATACTCGATGGCTCTTGATTTCGAACGAAATGGCAAAAGGAATAAAAATATCCGTACGAAAAATTTGACAAGTTTCAACTTTCTCTCCCAAAAACGGGGGCGAGATTGAAAGTTCGAATTTCAAAAGCTGCGAAAGGTCGAAATTCCGAATTTTTCTACTACCGTTTTACAGTTTTTAGAAAGATTAAATATGTCCTCGGAAGCCTATGGAGCCAATTTGAAAAACTTTGAATCGAAAAACACAGAAGGTCCAAAATTCTGACAGCTAAAAATCCAAAAGGCCAGAACTCCGAATCTCAGAATTTGCTTATGCAACGTTGTTTATTTGACAGTCTTGTCAAGAGCTTCCCGTAAATTAGCGGATTTCTGGACTGTCTGAGTCTTGAACTTTCAAATCTTCGAGCTGTCTGCGTTTCGACTTTTCAGAATGAGCAACTTTCGAACTCACGTTTCCGGGAACTCAGAATCCCGGCTCAAATAAATTCGGAATTTTGACGATTCCGAACTTTTGGAATTCGGAACTTCAATCCCGCCCCCGAAGACGGAAAGATTTTTGAACACTCCAGAACAGAACCTACAACCAAATAATTCCAAATCAAAAAATTTCTCGAAACTCTAATTTTTTTCCAATCTTGAATTAAAATCCATGTAGGCTTTCTGGTCAACTTAAAACGTGTATGCTGACATATGTCGGACATTTCCTGTGTCAACGATGCAAATTATATACCCATGGGATTCGAGGTTTTTTTTTGTTTTTTTTTTTGTTCCTTTTTTTTTTAGTATCAAGGAGCACAAACCTAAGAGGGCCAGGGTAAATATTTTGAGCCGGTGTTTGAATAAATAGGACTCAATAGGTGACATATACACGTTATATAGAGGGTTGGGGCTGCTGCCACTGCTTCTGCTCACTGCTACTGGTCCCGGGCTACCGGCTAGGGGACAGTATACCTGAAGAGGACAGGTTTTTTTTTTCATTCCCCAACATTGTGTATAGGGTTCCACTTCACTCAGAGCGGTTCGTTTCATTTGTTCGTCGTCACATCTGCGTTGATCGGGCACTTCCTTTCTCCGACTACAAACGCAATAATCAAACCTCTCGGATCTCGACGAATTCTCTCTATATGTATACCCTTGTCCATGTCCCTTTTGCAATGAATCGAAAGAAAACAGGGCGACAAGACCGGGGGATATGGTAGGAAAAAATGAATTGAATAAAAAGAAAAAAAAAAAAAATAAGAAAATGAAAAAAAAATAAAAAATAATGTCCCCGACCACCGAATGTAGGTACGTTGCCATTAATTTCTATTGCTTCTGGAACTTGCACAAGGTCTCTACGATCCGCTCCAGCACAGTACCATTGTGAGATAAATAGTTCCGCTAACCTCTACTTATTCTTTTCACAATCCTGACGTTCAAATTGTCCCTTCAATTTATTCGCTCGCGTAACGTAGAGTCCTGCATTTCCTGACGATTCTATTTCGTTTCTTTTCAATACGAAAATGCCGGGTCTAGTACTTTACACGCATTGTATTCATTGTGAGGAAATAACTAATTGATGCGGATTAGATGAGAGTAAATTTCAAACACGTAATAGTATAATATATAGCGTATCCTGAGCTTTAAGTAGCAAAGTCAAATAGAATTCGTGCAAGAGGAATTCACGTACCATACGCTTCTGTTAAATATCAAAGCCCTCGGCATTGTTTGAGTAAGGTGACTTATGAGCGGATTAATTACACCGCAAGTCTTATTGTTAACCTTGGAAGAAGTTAGCGTCCTCCTTTTCCGGTACGCCCTGCCTTATAGAAGAGAAACGGTGCGATGGTTACGCGCTTGGCACCCCACGAAGTCAATTGTT
The DNA here is from genome assembly GCA_963989295.1 of Ametastegia equiseti. Taxonomy (NCBI): domain Eukaryota; kingdom Metazoa; phylum Arthropoda; class Insecta; order Hymenoptera; family Tenthredinidae; genus Ametastegia; species Ametastegia equiseti. The sequence continues at coordinate 11,273,894 of OZ022389.1, read as the reverse complement.
ATCCTGTTCTTGCGGAACCTTATTCCCTACTAGGACGACGACTAGCAAGAGTCACCTGGTAAATTCGTAATACGGTCTCGTCCCTATAACCCTGGTATGGTACTTGGCTTTCAGGAGAACGAACGTGGGGGAATATACCCGGACAAAAGAGTTCACGTCCCGCATACACAGTGCCCGTTTCTAATTTTATACTCAGAAATTAATGAATTTTCTATTCAGAACATAGAACTTTCACGATATTCCCCCTTCCACTTGAGTCAAAGAATGGCTTGATTGTTTATTATTATCATTCAGTCTGCTCGTACAACGTAAGAACAAATAATCACAGAGACTTTTAGCGTAATGGTATAGTTTCTTCATTTTTGTCGATTTACCCAGAAATACCCATGAATAATGAAGATTTCGAATCTGATACTTTGATATTTTGACCCCCGGTACAATAATCATTGGTAGAATCAGTTGATCTCTACTCTAGTTAAATATACGTAGCAGCTGTTGAAGCGCCAAATTGAAGTCAGATTCTGAACTTGGAGAGTAGAGAGGTCGACCGGCAAAGTTTCGTGGCCGGACTTCAGAACCCTCGTTTAGCTAGGCGGTGTCCCTTCACTAATTTTAATAGCCGACTTCCGTGGCAGGCTCTAGGTCGCAGTGTCTCTCAACCTGGTATTAAACTACATCTCAGATTATTTCCACGTGGTTAAATATCAAAGGGTTCTAAGCAACGCGTGACATCACATCGATCTAGAGAAACTCGCCCGAAACACGAATCAGCCTGCTCGTGGGTTATCATTCTGGGGTATCCGACTTTTATTCCCTAGAAATCTAATAGAGACATGTATGCGGTGAGCATGGGGTTTGAGATAGACGTACGTAAACACGCACGCACACATCTAATCGACGGACTGATATGGTCTTTCAGCACGTAGCAGCGAAACGGTAAGCGCTAACGGTGTGAATAGCTCGTGCATGGCTCACGTAGCTACCCAAAACCCAAAACCAAAGTCACGCAAATGGGTACGGGGTGCGTCATTAGGACTGGGACGAGCATATGTCACGTAGCTACGCGCTATGCACGCAGAAGTGGACGGGTATGTATATATATATATGTACTACATCGCAAATGTACACATATGCATGATTTTACCAACTACGTGAATGTGTGTGCACGGGATGAAAACCCAACACGGTCCCGGTAGCCATCAGAGAATCTAGAATCTAGAGGCTGGACTAACTACCGTACCAAAGTTCGTCCCCAGTAAAGCGGCCGCCCTGGCGTAGGTACATCTATTCAATTTTCAGGCATTCACTGAAAGGCACAAAAAACTACCCACCGTGTCACGAGCATATTGAAAGGCCAGCTACTAAGCGACTGCCCAACTGACAACGGAAACTAAGAGAAATCATCTAGTTAAATTGTCCACTATCCGTCCATCTGGGTGGCCGTCATGACTTTCGTACCATATCAAGATCTGCTTACACGGTAAGATACATCTTTACCAATCGGAAGCTTTTTCATTACCACATATGTGCTTGTATCGTGCAAATATTATTTTCACAATCTTTGTAAAACTCAGATGGAACAGTATTTCTCTTTCTTCTTCTAGTCGAAAAAGTTTGACCTATATACTGATTCAATTTCTTCAGATATGGAAAATGTCGACCAACCGGTAGGTAGGTGGGTACGGTTATTCGGTTACTTTTTCATCTGTTTGAATTTCCAAATATAATTTGGTCCGTCCTCGTGGGGCACATCTATTTGAGTTGGCAGTTTTTTTTTTTTCCTCTCTTTCTCTCTTTCTTGTCCCCCCTGAAATGTTGAACTCTACAAAACTGTATGGTCTGTCAATTTGAGCAGGGACATTTTCATAACCAGGGTGCCATGGGCTAAGAACTCGCTCCCAGAGTTTTCAGGTCCCTTCCGGTATTTTGTCATTTGTACCCTCCAATTTGCCATTCTCCGCAGCGGTTACACTTTTCAAATTACAGTACGACCCTGGCCTACCGTGCGGTCCGCGTCCCGACCCTCCCTATACACTCGCGACAGTTCTGGACCGCGCATAACAATAAGATAACTCGTCCTTTTCTGCGCCAGAGGTAACTAATATATAAACAAAAATTGTACCTTGGGTCGCCTGACCCGGGTGCCCGTTGCCATATCGTAGGTACTTCTGCTTTACAGAAAAATTGCCGGTTACTTTCACGGACTTTTCAAGTAGATCTCCGTTGTGTTTCTACTAAAATAAGTCAAGGGAGAGCAGCTATTAACTTTATTCTTGTTTTTTTTTTCTTTGTTTCTGTTTTTTTGTTCTTGCCCCGCAGTGTGTCAGTTTTTGAGTTTTTTTTTCTCCGTGTACACGTCGGCGTTCGCACTTATCCCAAGCAACGCGGTTGTAACGAGAGACTGCAATAACGTTGAGCCGCTGGCAGCGAGTGTCATCAAGTATGCTACTCCTATTTTTTGGGAATGTTGAAGTTTGCGGGAGCCAAAGGAAAGCGAGTAAAGTTCATGTATCGAATGACAAAAATCTTGGGCGTTCAACACCTGCTAACCGTCTGCTTACCCGCCGCCCTTCGACCTGCCATTGAGAATATGGGACGAAGTAGTAACCCCAAAAAAAAGGAAATTTGATATTTTTGACACATGTCGTTAATTACGAAGCCAGACTAGCGTGGGAGTTGTGAGGAGTGATCAGGACTTGATAATACCGTAATTATGTTGTATCGTATATTGTAAGAATGCCTACACGCACTAATAGCTTCATATAAAATTGGTTCGATATACGTATTTACCATTGACGGAATGAAAAATCGTTCGTTTGGTAAATTAGCATGTCAGAGAAATGATATTTGATCGGAGAATAAAAGCACGGCGTTACTCTCAGACTCCAAACCGCACGCTAGATGATTAAACGAATTCGTGATTGAACTAACTCTGAAAGGAAAGGTAGCATCTGAGTTTCGTGTTCCGTGAATATCTGACCGCTACTTACTCTAATGGTGCTCGAAGTGTTTCGGTACATTAAAGTAACTACATCCAAAAAAATCTTCTGTCTTGGCCAGAGAAGGTATATAATTTTTTTGAACATCATTTTGGTTTTTCTGTTTCCATAAATTTCTTCTTACGCACGGTATGGCTTAAGTCACGCATGTGCATTTTGTCATATCTGATTCGATTGCGTTGGTTAGCAGAGAGTTGGACACAACGAACAACGCTTATAAAGTTTGTGATTTCACAAAAATTCGTGAATTTAGAAAATCTTATGTCCAGCAAATATCAAAATTGCTTTTTTCTACATACTAATGTATTGGGCATTTGCGGTAATTTTTGTCTACAATGGAACATAAGTGGTTCTGGACGTCAGCATATCAGCCACGGGCTGACATTTCGCAATTTTTCATTGGTCAATAAATGAACACATGATATATTGGCGATGTAGTTTTGTTATTGAGCTAAAATATAGCCAATACAGACATTGTAAGCAGTAAAAGCCATAATTTTTCCTTACGGTATGTCCATTGTGCCCAATCCTCCCCTGTATACATACATACCAGCTATATAGAAAACGCGGTAACATTTTACAATAACGCGTAATCCAATTCATGGATGGGCAGGGATCCGATCTGTGGTTTCGAATGAAAAGTATAACGCAAATAATAACTACAAGCGGTGACAGTGACGTAGACCCCAGATTCATTGTGCGCTGGTTACGACGTTTAAACGAACAATAGGGGGTCTGCTTGTCAGCAGCGGTGCTACCTTTACATATTCTGCACTGCCGGTGTGCCGTATTTGTGTACGTGAGTTTTACCCGTAGTAGGTATGGGTTCAAAGCCTGGCCAATATACAGACACAAGAGTCGAGCTACGCTTGGAGGCTGTGTCACGGATGAAACCGGTCCACCTTGACATGCAGATTACCCGCGAGAGTTTATGAGAGCTAATAACCAGGGGATTGCGTTAGGATCTACGGTACGATCTTGCCAATATTTCACGCTCACCGTAGGTTCTACCGTTGTGTCAGCGGTCAACAGAGATAACGGTGGACAGAGTCGAACTCCACCTACACTGGGAGTACTTCAAACTATATCATTCTAGTGAGTTATTCCGTGGTCATTCTGACAATCTTTCACAAAATCGATTATATTTGTCAACCTGTCGCACTATCGTGCAGAGAGAAAATACAGAAAGTGTTCAAAAAGTGCCTGACTATTGAAGCTCTGAAAAAATTCAATTTCCGATTGCAAGGTATGAAAATATCCATCTCCATATCTGTATCTTTTTATTCGGCAACCAAGATCTCGGACACTTGTGCAATCGATTTTTTGACAAATTACTTGAAGGGAAGTTTATATTGATTATTTCACGAATGCTGGAATTTCGTTTTGTTGTATAAAGGAAATACTGTCTATGGAATTTCAAAATTAGCCAGAAGAGTCTTTCACTCTTTCCTTACAACTACTTGTAAGATTAAGTTAAGAAGTCATTCTGGTCAGCCTGTTGTATACTTGGAGCTCTACTGCTGACAGTCTCACTTTTTCAGAAAATTCATCTGACGTTTTTGCTGGACAAGAAATTTGAATAGTTTCTTCAAAACAATTCCAGTTTTAATACACCCAGCTTTATTATTAATATACTATAATTGGCAAAAAAAAAAAAAAAAATACGACAGTTTCTTCATTATCATCGTTATTCATGAAGCAATTAAGATACGTTATTAAGTGAACAATTGAAAAACAATTTGCACCATATTTTCTCTTGAAAAGAACGTCAAACTTTCATCAGCAAAAACATATTTTTCCCAGTCCCTCGCTCCGATCAGAAGCATGCCCTGCATCCAACTAACGAACCTAAGAAATGCAGAAGCTAATTGAATCGATTGTAACCCAGCAAATTCCTAATATCTTTAACTTTTTTTCATTTTTAATCTGGACAAAGTAATTAATAAAACGCCCTTCAAACGTCGTATCCACTGAGTAGCAATTTCCGAACTGATCATACTCGTAAAAAGGGCAATGTAAATATATTTTGCTCCACTATTTCGTATGTATATGTAACGCAGTTTGCAACGATTTGCCAGGTTCTACAACCCAAGCAATTTCCGTTGAAATAACTCGCGGCTTTGGTCAACCTAGATTAATCTTAAGCCAATGTCTACAACGCCGCGTTCAGGGGCGATTACGCATGCTTTGAGCGTTTCGTAATTGTCGGGGGTTCGTCGTTTTGCATAAGATGGTTCCGGAAAAAGGACCTGGATGCCAGAGAATCGACGAAGGGTGAGACCCCCTCCGCAGCATCATCCCTTACCGTTCGCCAGCTACCCCATGCCTTTTTCCTTCCTCCTTCGCCGCGTCACCAGGGAAGGGAAAGGGTGTTTTTCGCGCTGTCCTAAGATGAAATAAATCCGGCATTTTCTCGTGAAAAAAAGTGACCGAGTGTATTTTATCTCTCAGTTTAGCCGGGGCGTAACCGTAGCCGTAGCCGTAGACGCAGTCAGGGGGAATCAGGGGGGGCCCAAGGATTCAAGCGTACGAGCGCTTAGGATAACATATTCGACGCGTGGACCAGGAATACCAGAATGAGGGAAATAGGAGGAGGAAATACTCCGGAACACCGTCCGGGTCTCTCTTTTCCACGATATAGGTCATATTCTTCTCTTATCTCTCGATAATTTACTCCCCATATCTGTCCCATAACTCCGGCGCCCTCTATTTCCACCCTGCCCAACCCCCACCTCCTGTCCCCACCCACATACGTCATAAACAAACCCTTGGATCCCCGTTCAGACCGAATAGAGTCCGTATAGAAATCGAGATCCCCCTATACGCTTGCCGCCCTTAGTCGCCACCGAATTCAAAGTAGTAGGGGAAGGGCGGGAAAAATGGGCATCCCTGAACATTTTTCGTACTTTTTCGAAATCGAAAAACGTTCAAATTTCATTATTCACGTGTTCTAGCAAACTTCAAACGCTAAATTGACTGTATGTCTTGACATCTTTGGAAGAGACGGGCAAAAGGGGCACCCCTGAAAATTTGGCTGGTACTTTTTCAAAATTGAAAAACGCTTTCTAAATTGCATTATTGATTTGCCCTAGCAAATTTCAAATATCGAATCAACCATATGTCTTGACTACTTACAACGCGGTCAAAATTGGTATCCCTGAAGATGTTTCATATTTTTTTGCAGCTTGAAAAACGTTATTTTTCCATCATATACTCGTGCTTGCAAACTATGAATGTTGAATCAACTACATTTTTTGACAACTTGGAAGACGAGAAAATAGGCTCCCATAAAGTGAAGCTCTAAATTGCGATTCTCATCGTAAAATTTTTCAAAATTCCAACTCAAAACAGATAGTCTGACTGTTACCAAACGTTGAACTGCCCTTACGCATTTCGTACCCTTACCAATTCTCTAAGATGCACGTTCACAAAAACTCATCCAGTAGACGTATGACATATCGATCGTAATCTACGACGTCAATGGAACGTAGGTATACACGTCGAATTTTTGAAACGATCGGGACATGAGGTAGAACAAAATAGACGATCTCCTGCCATTTTCACCTTGACGAAATTCAAACTGAAAAACCAACTGGTATTGAGCGCGTGAGTTGCGTCGCCTACCCGTCGAACGCGAAGGGATCGTGTGGGCGAATTCCTCACTAATTTGTTCCGACGCATCGACGTATATCTCGTCTCACGTCTGCCCGTGTAGCGCGTGATTTTCGCCTCTTTTTTCGCCATTTTTTTTCTTTCTTTTTTTTTTCTTTTTCTTTTTTTCTCCCTTTTTTCGCACCGTTTGCTATTTTTTATTTACGCCAGTAATTTTCTTTTCATCAGCTTATTTTATCTTCAGGTTAAACTGTGCCGAGAGAAAACTGTCGAGATGAAAATTATTTCCGCGAACGTCAATTCGAAACGATATTTGCCAATGCAGGCTATTGGTTCGAATTTGGTAAAAATTTGCCCAGTCTTGAGAGTAAAAATTTACCGTCTTGAGCCAGACCTGCGGTCCACGGTGCAGGTTATACGGTTCGGTAGTTTTCTGATTTTTAGGGCTTTTATTATATCTTACAAGCAATAAAAACCCGGAATATATACCTCAAGAGTGGACCGCGTGAACGCGAATGGGGGTCTCGAATCTTCTTGTTTTTATTGACGCTGGACGCAACACGCGACTTTGCGAATGTTTGGATGGCGGATGGTACTTCGTACAGAAGACGTATATATATCTATGTATGTATGACCATGGTGACCGAGACTGCGTGGGGTATACTCAAAATACACCGGCGCCCAACTTTTATAGGGCTCTATTTATAGTTTAGGTCAAGTTTGCGCTGACGACGGTGAATCCCCTGGATATATAGCGAGAACTAAACGACCCCACAAAACCATCCCGTCGTCGAACCTTATACTAGCATATAGCATATACCATATATACCTACCGCTATACAGTCGATGCGTAACCTATAGCATAGCATAGCATAGCCATCCATCACCGGTTGCCGCATTCTCATATCACAACCCCCGCGCCCTAAACCTAAACCTGTTATGGCAAAAGCTCCGCGCCTAGAATTCGAACTGTGATCGGTTATTCCGGCAGAATAGCTAAACGAAAAAAGTATACCGCGTGAGTGGAGTCAGGTTTTTTACACGAAAAAATAAAAAAGAGAAGAAAAGGAGAAATGAAAAATCCAATGAAACAAAAAATGATGTAAAAAAAATAAAAATAAAAGTACATGGGGCAATAAATTCTACCGGATAAGCAGGTCGACTGTATTGTACATCTACTGCGTTTTGCATGGAGTATAAATATATTGGCTTAAGCGTCGCTATATTTATGTGAATGAAATTTAGAAATTTGATCAAACATTCACTGATTTTTAGTGAGTCCGGTGATCGATCTTTTACTATCGTTGTATGGACTGATTTTCAAAGAGGCTATTCAGGCTCTGAAATCGGAGGAAATCGTCACATCGATTTCCGATGACGTCCCTTGTCCGAAGATGATTTTCAGAAATTCGCAGTGATTCTGGGTCTGAGGAAATTGCAGAAAAAAAAAAAAAAAATACTGAACATCTAGCGATTTTTGATAAGTACAGTGCTTCGGAATCAGTGGAAATCGCAGCTTAATGTGTATGAGAGATTTTTATAGTCTTCGAGAATCGCTGAGAATTGCTATAAATCGATCATTATCTTGATCAGATTACCAGGACTTTTTCGAAACTGGAAATCAATGTAGGTAATCTGCAGCAATCATATCATCTGTACTTCGAGTTTCGATGTACCTACTTCATACCTACACGGATTCTCATAATTTGCAACGACTTCTAGTGATTTCTTTGTAATATTCTGTCAAATTTTTCGATAGCCATGGCCTTTCGAATGAATATCTCCCAGAATTTTTCATCACTTGACGTCAAACTAGGAGTACCTATAGCTGGTACACTTCAAGAATAGTTCCAGATGCTGGACAGCCTTACAAGAAAGGTGACAGTAACTGGACAAGTGTGAATTTATTGGAGCCGTCCAGTTTCATGCTATTCCTAAGCTGTCCAACTATAACTGATACTTTCATCTAAAATTTCGGAGTAATACGTCCATTCATGATGTGACTGTCTATAAAAAAAATCACCTTCGATTTAATTAAATTCAACTATTGAAAAGGAAGGAAGTGCTGGTATCTGATAGAGAAAGTATAAGCGATGCGATCAACGCTCCATATACGACTCTTTTCCCTGTAGATTGCTTTCTGGTTTGCAAAGTTCGTATATATGTGTCCGCGAGGTACATTTCAGCCATATGGTCAGCTGCCCCCAATTACTAGACGTAATTGTGTCCAACTGTCTACAGATGGATTCCATACGGACGTTTCGCGGTGTCAGTTCGTTCTGACTCAACCAGCGATCATGGTCTCCGCGTGGCAGTGCAAAGTGGAGGAAAAAAAAACCCCAAAAAAATTTATTCGCGGAGGTGCGGAATTTCGTTATCGAATAACTGAAATTCGAATATCAATTTTTCTTCAATTTATTCATTGATTTGATTCCATTTGATAAATTATTTTTTTTCAATTTGCGACTCCAATTCATTAAAATCATGCACTTCTGTTATACGTATATAAGCACGATTTCAATATTTATTCTGCAGTGAATTGTTACACCATTTTTGATCGTGGAACCTATAAATCATCAACGCCAGGGGATTCGTTATCTGTGAAATATCCGCTAGAGTTACGAAACGATATAGGTACACCCGCATATGCATACGTCTATTCAGTGTGTAAATTTAATTAATACGGGATTAATGCAGGATCATTATAATCTGTCGTTATATTTATTATAGCGATGAAAGTTCTACCGTATGCCCTCAGTTAGTAAAACCCTTGGCAAAGTTAGATTTCAGATAATTATTAAGTAAACTTGTCGTATCTATAATACATATGTCATGTGACAAAAATTCATTCTAAAATCAATCTCATCTGTTCAAGTTTCAATCTTTGATTTTCATACGGTGGTGTGACTTCATCTTCCGAAATATCGTATGTCATGTAGAAAAAAAAAAAAAAAATCTCTAGAATTTCTGAAAATAACGGATGAATAAGTTCTCTCCGTCATTTTTATGGATCGTTATTCGATGGGTGGGGGAGACAGGACGAGAAGAATTTTCGAGTTTGGGAGAAAATGTAAAATACGTACATTATTCGAATATATAGAAAGTAGGCCGGAGATAAAGCTTGACACTCTGTAAAAATCAATAAATGGATGCTGTGGGTGCGAGAGTGAAGGGAAGGGGGGAAGGGGTGGGGATGGGGGGGGGGGGGGAGGAACACGTTTGATTTAGGTGGCAGGCTGCGTACGGACCGTATTTCCCCATAATGCGGATTTTACGGGAAGCTGACTGCACATCTGTAACTGGTGCCGACCCACCAAACATTCACGCTGTCCACATGTTCGGCTCTTGCTGGGCACATGAATCCTTGACGTCCGAGACCGCGACGGTCTGGCAGGCACTGTTTATATGGGCATGGTTTCAATAATATTTGCTTAATTGCAATTTCCAGTTACACGATCAAAGCAGCGCGAGACCCCGAGGTGGGTCGGCGCGGGTCTTCGCCTCTTGCGTTACCAGACCTTGATTGCTTTGCAGACGACGGTTGATTCTCTCTACCTAATACGTGTATTACGTAACTAAGGTAGGTACATGTACATTGCTCTGAATTTGCACGTGGACCTATGACTCAAATTAAGCCTACGAAGCACGTGAAGCAAATGTTATAACGTAACAAGGATCAGAAACGTACGTCTAGTAGACGCGATTATTTTAAACAATCACTCAAACTGCTGCGCCTTGATCTACTCGTTATGATAACATCCGCAAAAGAGGTACGAAATTCAAGTCCTTCAATAGACTAATGAAAACTCGTGCCGTTTCTATTTAACGGAAAGAACTAAGGGTATCATTGAAAAAAAAAAATTAAATCAAAAAACCAGCTAACCAATTATCACTGCATGAATAAGAGTTCAGTATTTGATCAATCGATTATCATAGCTGTGTATACGTAATATATTGTGAATGGTGGCACTATGCGTTCGATCAAGCAGCAGGTATTTGAAAAACATACAAATTTCGAGCCATTAAGGACGCCTAGAGCGTCAGCTTCGATCAAATTTTGTGATTGAATATTTCACCTGTAGGGACGCGGAGCGAGCGGAATGCCAGGTTAATTGTGAACGGAAAATTTACTACCACCTGCGCAATTGATTCATAAACGTATCATCACCCGTGTAAAGTCGTGTTTCCTCACTAATGATCGTCTCTTTTAACTCGATGTAGTATTACTTGGATATGTGCGAATAGAAATGTAAGGTGAGAATCGCCATTGTTGTTGTACTGGTACAGAATTTTGCTAGAAATGTTACACGTTGCTGTACTTTCTGTATTCAGAAGATGAAGACAAAAATCTAATGATGAAAAAGAAGTGATGGTAAATCTAGCCGAGTCACTATAACCCAACCAAGTCATCTTCGAAGTCTGGCAAAGATGTAAAAAAATTGAAAACCCATGTGGCTCTAATAATTGAAAAATTGATTCAACGAATCGTATGTTTACTGTAATTGAAGCACACCTGTAACAATGAATCATTTTGAAGGAGCTCCAGATTGAATCCGTCAAATCTTGAATCTATAGCTGCAAGAAGATGAAATTTTTATTGATCTGAAACCGAACGCGTCCCATTGCATTCCTAAATCTTGAAGCTACATTTGTGACGGTATATCGCAATCCAAACGCCACACACAGCCATCTCCATTATCATGAAATGTACCACGACCGGGTATAGAAATCTATGGTACATGTGCCTGGAACCGCAGCCTGGGGTTTTAATGATTCAAATCCCAGCGTGGTACGCATTTTAAAAATAAAATGAAGTGGGGCGTTCGGGGAGAACATCCCAGCTAGGTCTCGGAAGTGCGTTGAGAGTGATCGACGAGTAGTTGAGTTTTTCTCCCTCAGTGTGAGAAGATTCCGGTAGCCTATGGTCCGCGGTCTCTACTCAACACTGGCTCCCAATGCCCCCTCGTTACTTGGACGAGATAATCTCGACACGCTGCTCCATAAATCGCCATTATCTAAATAAACGGTCCTATTACTTCAGGTAGCGATAAGCACCCAGCAGGGACTCTGTCGAGCGATGCGTCATATTTCATGGACCCATACGTTCCACGTTACTCGACTGCAGCTTACATGTAGGTATTTCTGCCGCCCCCCCCCCCCCCCCCCCCCCCCCACCTACGAACCTTATTTATTCCTTACTGCCTTGCGAGGTGGTCACTTGATGCATCTCCTTGCGGCTTTAACGTCGTACCGTATTATCGAGATGAAGTCGAGAATTGATCGGAACGAGAGAGAAAAAGGAGTATGAATTGAGTGGCTGGATTAAAACGAGAGTCGTTGAACGGGCAACTGCAATGATGTATGTATAGTATAGATATATAGATATGCATATAGGTACGTATGTAGGTACAAAGTCAGGACCGTCTACTGGAACTTTGATAATTATTAGAAATTGTATCGAAACCAGTAAAAGTTTTAAAACAGAGTTACCCTTAACGGGGGGATAAAACCTTTTGCCACCATATATACCCAGGACTTGTGGTGGGCACGTATGAAGACACGGGGAAACCCGCAAGCGCGCGCGTTATGAACAAACTTTTATTTCTCTTCGGGCACGCGTGTCTCATATTAACGTTATTTCCCCTACTTTTTTTTTTTTTTTTTTTTTATACCTCCCTTATATATATCCTCCCTTTTCGCTGTCTCGGACCCAGTTCTTCAGACACCGGAGTATGAGACCCTCCTGCACGTTCTTTTCTCTTATTGTTCCCGGTGGTTATATAAGGGTATAAAATTTTCTATATTCCTCTATCAGAGGCTGTCTTCTTCTTCTTCTTATTCTTCTTCGTTGAAACTATTACGTAGAAGTTTTTCAGAGTTTGCATTTATAAAATTGGCATTGTTCAATGAAATTTTCAAGCTTTGTATTCGATTGGATGAAATTTTTCATTCGTTTATATACACGTAAGTGTCGAAATAGGGTGAGGAATAGTATAGGAAAAACCAAATTTGTAGTTACTGTTAAAGTGTCTTTGTCGAGAAACCCCACTGAGCGTGGAAGCTAACGATAAGCTAAGCTCGTGAAACTGAGAATAGTATATATTTCAACGAACTGAGACATGCTTAGTAAGTTCGTAGTTGGTAACCATCTGTCGTTGCATCCATATATACCGTTTGCCCCTCGGTCAAAGTTCACCGCAGGGGTGCCGACCAGCCCTCGATAAAAATGCTAGTGATGCTAGCTTTCCAGCTATTTCTATGATCTGAACTACGCTCCGGGATTCGACTGGTGTGTTTTCTATTCGACAATACGACTGTAACTAGGGAACGATTAATTTCAATGAATAAAGTATGTAACCAGAGGCCGCTTTGTGCGGTCTTTCCATACCGGTAACATTATCTCATTGGCAGCAATAAAACGGTTCGTATAAAGGCGGCCAAATGGTCGGTTTTAATACTTTTAATATAGTTTAGTGTCGCTGGTATGTACAACGTACAAGTCTCACAATTATCAAAGGTCCATTGATCGTGGCAGACACGTTGCTATTAACTCAAAAGTTAGAAATTCGAAAAGTTGTTCGAAAAATTGAATCATTAAGCGAAGTTATACTTTATGCGCCATAGTGACTCGTGAGTAAGATATTACCGGAGAGACAAATTCATTGAATCAAGTACCTGCGAATTGGTACGAAAATTTTGAAGTCATCGGATATGAAACAGCCTGATGTGCTCGATAGATTACATCTTCACCTCAGTGTAATAGCACCACTGATCCTGCCTGCGGATTCTGGCACCCGCCCCAACTTTTTCCAACAAGAATTTTTCAACCTCAATCTTTCAGCTTCATAGTCGGCGTAGATTTAACCGGCTGAAAACAATTTTCAACTTCTGCTTGAAAAAAACTCCACGGTTAAAATAACTGAATAATGAAATCTATAGTCATCATCTCAATTCATGTAACTATTGCGGTGTCTGTCTGATGTGAGTGTTGGTTATTCACTAGTTCGATCATTCAATTATCGCAGTAATTAATGATTTCGGTATTCGTGATTCAGAAATTGAATTAAATGGTCTGGAATTGATTAATTATTCCTTCTCTACCCTAACGAACTGAATAGCTCAAGCATATATTCACAGCCATATATTCGGTTGATGTAGAAAGTAGAAAATAATTTGAAAAATATTATATCTCACAGATTGCCACGGAAGTAAATTTATTGCGAAATATTCATAAAATAATACAGCAGCGCCAGGGACGAAGCCGAGAGAATCACGAAGGCTCGAGGAGGGAGAAGAGCAATGAGAAGCCGCGGTAATGGTGTTACAGTTGCTACGATAAATTTCAAAGTTAATTTTTGCAGGGTTCACCAGAAACGAGATTTCTCGAGCCAGGGTAATGGCTTTATTTGACTTCGACACAACGGTAGTTACTCTCAGGGGCGACCCGAATTTTACGCCAGAGAAATATCAAACGACCCCCAAAACTGTCGTCTGTCGGCATTATTTTAACAATAATCAGGACACCGTGAAATAGGGGATTAAATCTAATTAATAACCATTATATAACCACAGTGGCACGAAATGGCGCCACGACGGAAATGTTTGAGAAAATCACTTCCAAGGGACTGACGATATACCGCAAACGTTCGAATTCAGCCTGAAATAACGTTAACACGGTGTCAAATGTTTTCTCAACGAATCAAACGTCTCCAAACTCAATGGCCTGTGTGCGTCATCTGCTTTTTGAAGATATTTCGATCGTTCCACCCCTCCGTAAACTCATATTGAAAGAATACCAGATGACTAGAAATTATTTTTGAAAGATGTAACCAAGCAGAAGGCGAGACTTACCCCAGTCTCCGTCTAGAGTGTCTTCTTGTTTCGATTCACATTCTATTTTTCAGGCCTTTTTCACGTTTTCTTATTCGGCTGTAGCCCTGCCGCGAGTGAAGTATGGCAACCAACTTACGGCCGTAAATCAAATGTACCACACTACGACTCTCTTGGCAATAAAGGGAGTTGCAGATACTTCGAGAGTTTATTGTATTTATTAGTCGGAATGTCGTACATCTACCAATTTATCCCCAGAGTCTCTTTACGCCTGGCCACGGTAACAAAAATAAACTCTCATTCCCTGAACCCCAAAAACTCCTTTTGTTCAACGAGTCTGGCTCGCACTTACGGTTCAGTGTGCTGGCGCGCAATCTTTGTTGTCTCAAGATGCATTATGGGCACGGGTAATGCTCAGCGGGACTTTCCCCAGAGCTTATCCAGAATCCGGTAGAATCCACCCCAATCTACCGCGGCGAATGGATTTGTTTTTGGCGAGAGCAACCCAATAAAGAGGCACCAGCCAACTTATTTACGTAGACGTAAGAAGTATTTCGTTTCTCGAGTCTAATCTTCTTTTTCTCCTGTCTCTCAAACTCTCTGATTCTTTCATTTGGTTGGACGCTTTCTCCCACAGCTTTGCTTTTCAGAGTTTTTTTTTTTCTCTTTTTTTTTCAACAACCAGACGAGGCCACACGCAAGTTTAGCGGCTGCTACATTTCTGGCGATCCTTTGCTGGATCGTGAAAATTCTCTTAGAGCTTATCTAGGGTCCGTGGGCGCCGAGGCGCGTAAAAAGGAAAAGCGTTATTACGCGAAAGCCCTATATCGCTCATAATGGGTTGGACGTTAGTGTGCAAAAATAAAACTGACCACAGTGTTCAAATGTCCTTTTTCAAGAAGAAAAACTATATATTCCCACGTGATACCAGCTATTGCAATCAACCGAAATATGATTGACGCGCCATTGAGCTTGTTGATGTATCGTTAACAATCTGTCATTCGATGATATTTCAAAGTCATCAGGTACGACCGCACGCTGAAGTAGGTACTTAAATTATTACTAACGAATCGTTGTAATATCATTCAACCAAACCATGCAGCTGTAATTTATGCGCCATTCTTCATACTCAACACGCACGTCAAGCGAGCCATTGATCAATCTAATCAGTGTCTGTATGAAGTAATTCTTCGATGCGTTACCTCGGCACAAAGAGGTGGCGCCGGCTTTGACGCGGACGCGGTATGGTGTGATCGAAATATTGATTGCGATACGCGGACTAACTTTATGGAAAAACAAAAAAGCTCCGCTCCGCACCATCCCCTTTTCCATTGTTTCAACAGGAAAAGGTGAGAATATTCTACGGAAATGGTTTATTATTCAGCCAACTTCTTAGCCCAATCGAGAGGTGGAGCCATCAACGCGCACCCTGTTCTGGAGGAGACAGTTAGTAGAATTCCCAGTCTTACATCTTCCTCTTTCTTTCAACTTTACCATTCCGATTCTCTCGCTTCCACTCTCGCATTCACTCACAATCTCAAATTTTCTCGTCTCCTGACTTGTCGAGCGACCGCGCAGCGCCTTGAGACTTCTCGAATTTGCATGCTACGTTTTGCCTCGTGAAATTAGTCGAGTCAGGCATTGGTTAAAGCGCTTGGTAGCCAAAGCACGCTGCTTTTTCATTTTGGAGGCATAAACACTCAACGAGTACCGTCCCTTGAGAAGTCTTGGAATATTTCGGAACATCACGAAGTTTGAATCCTTTCGAGACCCGATACCGAAGATCATACAGATTGGAGTAAGAGAAGTTTCGTTGATGGTAATGGTCTTTGAGTCGACGATCATGCTTGGGTAAATGGAGGTTAGCCCATGTGTACATAGAGGAGAACCTGGGTGGCTAAGGCCGTAAGACCTCGATAAATTGCCTTATTTAACCACGCGATCCTTTGTAACTGTTGGACCCTTGTAAACCCCGCGAAAGCCAGCTTAAGATATCATCTCGCAAATTTTGCCAAAAAAATTTATCGCCGATGACTTCAAAAGCCCCCCCCCCCCCCCTATAGAATATCCACAGCACTGTAGTCGGGACGTTTCGTTGGACCCAACATACCGTTGACAATATCACTCAGTTGGTTAATATTTTACGTGCCAAATGGGTGCAGTCAGCCGTTTTGGCCAAGATTTATCGTAATTATACAGTGGCCATTCGCCCAAGCTCTATTCACTAAACTCGTAAGTCACGCATATTCAACTCTGTATACCAGAGCGAATAGCATTCGGATGAATTCCTATAGGTTACGTGGGCTAACTGCTGGGTTAATCTAGTACGTTTCAACGAAAATTGGAGAATTTGAATGTCAGATATGTATGAGGTACAGTTATGATATTATAGAATTTGTTTGCTCTTTTTTTCAGGGGAACAAAATCCAAGGTCTATGATCAGATGAAATTATTGGTTCCGAAACTCACCTGCATTGAAACATCCGCTACGCCCACAGGTGGTGATGCGGTGGTGGAGGTAGTGGTGGTGGAGGAAGTCCTCTGTCTAGTGTGAGCAGGGACGCTGGTGGATCTGGCATGGCGAATCTGAGCTTTTGCCAGAAGAGTTTCTCGCCCCAGGCAAGAACCGTGTGCGAGGCAATTCGCTTACGTAAATCCGAGTCAAGATCCTGCGGACTGACACCACCGACCAGCAAGAAGATAACGGAGCGGCCTTTGTCCCTGAGGATGCTTCTCAGAGCTGCCTTAAACTCGAATCTCGCCCATTCACCGTGGATGAAGTTTCTCGAAAGGACGAGGATGGTTCGTCGCGAAGAATCGGCCGCTTCATTGACGGCATCGGCCACACTCGAACCCGAGCTAAGATCGCGGTAGTGAAGACAGAGCCGATAAGACATCTCAAGACCCGGGGCAAGGGACCTCGACACAAACGCCTCGTCCTTGGCCGAGTATGAGATGTAGGCGTCGAAGGGTCTTTCGCTTTCTTCGAAGGCTGCGGTTTTGTAGCACGCCCTTAGACCGCACCTGCTGGCAGCCCATGTTCTCAGTGTCTGCCTGTGTCTCAAAGCACCACAGAGAAGTCCAATCAGTGCGAAGAACAGTGCCGCAGTAGCTAACAGCAAAGGAAGATACCCTTCCAAAGGGCGTGTCTCAATGGCAGGAGTAGCACCGGACAACGCAGCACAATTTATCACTGACGAATTTCCGTGGATACCAAGGGGTGATCCCAAAGCGCATGAGACGCGCGCTAGATCACTGATCTTAGCTTTGTGAACGGAGACCCATTCCCTGAAGCGGCCTAAATACCCGCACTCGCAGCTCCAGGGATTATTCACAAGACCTATATCCACCAGGTAAGGGTTCTGCGCGAGTTGCCACACTGCGAATGTTGTAAGCCGGTTGTTCTCCAGTCGCAGAACCTCTAGTTGCCCAAGCGGGAGAAAAGTCCCGTTGTCAATGTGAACGAGCAGGTTGTTTTGTAAGTACAGTTCCTTGAGGCCCGCCAACGCCGCCAACTCTAGACCTCTAAGGGTTATGATCTTGTTGTTTTCAAGATGGAGAATAATCAATCGTTTGAGTCCACTGAATGTATGATTGTGTATCGCCACGATGTTGCTGTTGTTGGCGTACAAGACCTGTAAGTTCTTTCTTCCGATGAAAGCGTGAGAGGTCAATTCTCCAAACTCGTTTCCATCGAGATATACCTCTGTCGCATCCATGGGAAGTCTTCCAGGTAGATTGGTGTACCCCGATCGTGAACAATCAACGACGTTTGCTGACCAGGACTGATCATGGTAACAGGTACAATTTGTTGGACAAGTCATCTCGCAGTCACAAGCATCGAAGTCGCAGCAGTGGCAGAGGGCAAAACAGTGTGTCTTGTAGGTGCATAGAAACTGTGAGGGGGATGCTTCTAGCAGGGGTGCAAATGACTTTCGTCTATCATATGGGAGCCGGCAGTACACCGATGCCAAATCCATAACTTTTGGATGCTGGCGCAAAGTTAACCCGTTTATCCTCTGCAGCCACTCCATGGTGCAGTCACATTGGAAAGGGTTTCCGCCGACATAAAACTCTGGCAAAGCTCTATCGGCTGGTACTGGAGCTAGCTGCAGCGCCGACAATTCCATACTAACGATTTGGTTTGCATACAAATCGACTCTGGTGAGGTTCACCTTAGCAACGAATGTGTGTGGTTCAACGCTGTGAATTTGGTTGTCATTGAGGAAGAGTAGCTCTATGGATTCGGGCAAAGAATTGGCTGGAACTTTGGTGATTCGATTAAAGGATGCGTCGAGAGTTTGAAGGCGAAGTCCTGGTGGTGCAACACCGAGATCGGAAATGTAATTTTTGTGCAAATCGAGCCACTGTAATCCACGCGGAAGCCAGTTGTAATCGAAGTATTCTATTGCGTTGTCGGACACGTTCAGCCAAAGTAGACCTGGAGCGTTGAGAAATATTCCACCAATGTCCTGAATGAAGTTCGCATCAAGTCGAACAGCCTGAAGAGCCGGACTTCCGGAAAAGGCTCCACTTTCTACTCGTTCGATTTTATTCCTTGCCAGATTCAATATTTGCAAGCCTGGCATCTCAGCGAGAGCTGCCCTCGTCACATTCGCTATTTCGTTTCCAATTAATCTCAAGCCGTAGAGGCTGGACATACCCTTAAACCCTGGATCAACCAAACTCTTTATCTGATTTTCCCCTAGATCTATCGTTCGAAGCATTCGCATGTCTTTCAGAGCTGCTGGAATACTGTCCAAATTATTTCCCGATAAATTGAGATCCTGGAGACTGGAACAGTTTCGGAAAGCGTCTGGATGGATTCCCTCAAGTTGATTAGAGTCAAGGGCCAATAAAGAGAGTGCAAACAGTCCGTTCAGAGAATAAGCATTCAGGTAAGTCAAACGATTATTCTTCAGTACGAGAGTATGCAGGTTGCTCATAGGTGAGAACGTGTCAGCAGGGATAGATTCAAGCTCGTTATTCTGCAAATTCATAATTTGTACAGTGTAAAGATCCTTGAAGAGTGCTGGTTCAAGTGTTGCTATTTTATTCCTCGATAGATCCAGGAGAACCAATCTAATCAGCCCCGAAAACGTTGTGGAGCTAAACCAAGTGCTCGTCAATGAATTCCTCGACAAGTATAATGCGACGAGTTGCTTCAGGTCAGCGAATAGCCCGGGCGCCAAAACACTCAGTGAATTATTCTGCAAGTGGATTTCAGTGATAGTGTTCGCCGTATCTCTGAACAGTTCAGCGGGCAGTGCCACAACCCTGTTATCCGAAAGATCAAATATCTCGAGACTTCGAAGACCAAAAAGCGCCTTGTCGTCGACCATATTGATCTCGTTTCTCGCCAAGCGCAATTCCTTCAACCGTCGTAGCGTTGAAAATCCCTTGGCAGGAAGGACAATGAGATGGTTAGAGGAGACATCAAGGATTTGAATGTCCAAGGAACAGGAGGTTGAACTTATGGGTGGTTCTTCTGAGTCTGCAACCAAAGATTGTGGCTGGGGCTCACTCATCTCCCGGAAATTCAACTCCGTGACATCTTGCAATCTGTTGCCGGACACGTTCAAATATACCAACGCTGACAGAGGGCAAAACAGGTGATCCGGAAACGACCATATGTTATTAGAGGCTAGATCTAATTTCTCTATTTGCGGAGTCAGGGCGAATGCTTGGGGAAATAACTCCAAACTAAAGGCTGGGTAATCATTGTTTCTCGTCCTGATCCCGAGGATCCGCAAATTTCTCAACCCGTTAAGTGCGCCCGCGGGCCAGTTGGCAAGTTTGCATCCATCCAGGTGAAGTTCTCGGAGTTTGTGAAGGTGGGCAAAGCTGCCCTCGCTGAGTGAACTTTTAGCTGGAATACTTGAGTCGCATTCTATTTTTAATGCTGTCGTATGCTCGCTTGGTATCAGACTGAAGTTTGTCGTGTCAAACTCACTGTTGATCGAACGTAACGAACAAGTCAGCGATACTTCGTCTTCGGAATTATGCGAGTGCCAAGCGCAGTCTTCTGGTGCTGCGTACCTCAATGGTTCAGCAGTTGACTCTCCGGCAAATAACGCGAAACACACAGCCGTGTTGTAGCTAACTAATATCCTGATCACCCAAAAAATCATCATTTTCATCACAAGTTCCCGCATCCCGTTAACGAATCGCGCACCGTGTTAGACGGCGCTTGAATATCTCCTGTTGTGGAGAGCCGAAAGAACCATAACTTGAAAGAAAAGAGATTGAGAGAGGAAGAAAAAAAAAAAAAAACTGACTTGAACCCCACTGGTTAATATGGTGAAAATCGAGATGAGTTCACTGCTTCTTCAATTCCTGCTTTGGAATAGAAATAACGATCCGTTTTTCCCTGTGCCCAACATTTTCGGCTCGTTGCTCTTATGGCGGAAATGTCCTCCAGAGATACTCAAAACCCCCGAATCAAGACTCAGAGTTCTTCCCAACTTTCCCTCAACTTCGACGATGCGAAGTTGACAGCATTAATCCCGTGATCTTGCCAGCGAGTTCTCTTCAAGCCTTTATAAACTTGGGCTTAAGAAGCTTCGCTTGAGAATAACCCTTTTCGCTGATGATTAGGGAAAGTTTGTCGACAATGATTCCCTCGTATTTCATGGAATATGTAGTTTACTTAGTTTGTTAGTCAGTCAGGGGTGGATGTTGGAAAGATTCATTTTATTTTTGTGAAACCGCGAATGGAACACAACCGGTTGAATAATATCTGAAGAATTTATTCAGTTCCATAAAGATCTCTGCGAGGCTGTGCTCTAACAACGCGACCGTTCATCCCGACGCGCGGCAGGAGACTGCTGGCTGTTCCGACTCTCACGTCCGACCGGGTCGACGGTGCCGCCAGAACCGCCAGAACCGCCAGAACTAGCTTCGGAACCCCGCTTTGTACGACTACCGACGCACACAGCATCACAAACCTGGCAAGGGTGGTCCGTTGAGGGTTGCTCGATCCGAGAACCACCGAGAATATCCGAACATCACCGAATACGGACGAAAACGCGTGGTAGAAAATCCAATATAGCCAAGAAGAAGACTACACAGACACGTACACCACGACATATACGTGTGTCTATGGTGTGGTCTAGTATATAGTATAGGCACATAGTAGATGGTGTATATATATATATATAAATGGATGTATATATCCGGATCTCGCCGCTCGCAACACGGGCTCATATTTTCATTTGCAAGCGCTACTGGCTTTCGTTCCATGCGCTGGTACATAGTACCAGCCCCTTCCACCACCTGTGTTCAAGGGTAGTTTCTTCGTGGTTTATGACCGAATCAAAGTTTTCACCGGAAACTCAATATTGACGGAATAGGTGCCCCTATTTTCGTTTTGAGTGTAAAAATTGCCAACGTTACCATTGACTTTCTTTTCAACTTTTCCAGAGAATCATTACTTTCAATAAGAACTTGATACCATTCCGGCAATTTGTGCGTTGCACAGATCAATACTATTTCCTCAAAATGAAAATATCTTTTTCCGTTCAATTTCTGCAAAAATTTGTGCAATCTCACAGCGAACGCTACTGGCACATCTAAAGGCTATTTTCGGTCTCATCTCCCTTGCCTCTGTTTCCTCTTTCCTCTTTGCTTGGCTCAATGAAAAACTTCGCCTCCCTTCATTTGTCCTTGTTAGGAGTGATGTATATCTGTACAAGGCAAGGCTTTGCGCGAGTGAGCAAAGTTTTCAGCGGAACGCCGCACCCCGGCTACCTTGGTAGAAGGCTCGTTAAGCGACACTGGTTCAGTGATAGAAGAATATAGACAAGTTTCATCCGAAGACAGAAGAGGAGACAAACCTATACAACGATCCCTTGATGATGCTCCCTTGATTAAAAATATCCGTATTTCGGACTACGATTCTCGAATTTTTCGAGTCACTTTATAAATATGTAAATCCGTTGTTCATCACATGAAGGAAACCCATAGGTAGATATGAAGGTTGGGGTAATTGTGCTGATGAGAACACTTGTACGTGCGTATTTGAGAAGAAACCCATCAAGGTACGGTCGGCAATTAACATCATTTATCAATGAATTTTGAAAGCTGTTGCAAATGAGAGGGGCCATTCTCTACCTGCGAAAATTTGTTACCCCCAGGCGTGCCTAGGAATGGGATAGGCTTTGATTTCTCTGATGGTCAGTGGCGCGTAGCGATTCTAATTAGAACAACACAGTCGCACCTGGAATTGGATCGTTGTGATTGTTACCAATTGTGGGCGTTGTATGAGGCGTTCAGGGATTTCGGAGGGGCACAGATGCGTGGATAAAGATGCAATGGAGAGGGCTCAAAAGGTGCGAGAAGGATAATCATTGTGAGGCCGATTGAATTTGTATCCAGCTGTGCGGAGTGCCAGTAAGGGATAGAGTGACTCCACTGTCTGGACCCCCGTACGTGTTGAGTTGAGCCAGGCCAAGGCCCTCCTGTGGTGCAGCTGTGCTTCCTGTCATTGTGTCATTAATGCACGCCTCCACTTGTTGTTTATTTCCTGTGATTGCCTCGGCCCACTGACCACGTTCCTCAAAATGAACATTATCAACCCATTTGAACTGTGGCACATCGATAAGATGTTCCCTGTTCAATTTTCCAACGATGAGCACGTTTGTTGGTTCATTGGAAGCTCATAAATATACATCCCCAAGGTTCTGGAGACAAATTTTTTCATCCACAATGCACACTGAGTTTTTAAGTAGTTTTCTTCATCCTTGTGGTCCATACAGTTTCAATCACGCAACTTATGAGTCGAAATCTATGATGGTTGGATAAGTCAGGGAAGAAAAGTGAGACTATGTTCATTTTATCCTTTCCTAGCACCTCGAATAAAACCGTCGAGGAGGTGGAAAGGACCGGGCTTCTTCCCGAAGGTGAACTAACGTAATCCACGGTTTTCCACACAAGTTCTGGAACTTTTTGCGGAATGGCAGAATCCCGGGCTTCCGTAAATGGCATTGGCCTGTTATCAAAGTTTGTAACAATGCTTCAACTAACATTAGGACGAAGTAATTTCGTTCCACTCAAAATTAGTTCAGCTAAATAAAAACGAGTCATTAACACATACTGCGTGTGCTTCGTACATGTGCGTATATGAAAATAGGAGAACCATATAGCATGCTAGCAATTTGAAAATTTTCCAAGTGCGAAGCACGAGATACATTCAGGGAAGTAAAAACTTTTTATTGCCCCCTTGGAAAATTGTTTCATTCTATTTATCCGTTATTTTTCAATAATAACGCGCATTTTTTGGTAGAAATTTTTCTTCCCAAATTCCCAGCCGTGGTATTTCATGTTCCTATAATAACTTTTTATGTGTCATTCTTTCCACATCGTCGATACTGGTTCGGCCGACCTCTGGGTATGTGTAATATGGTTGACGTAAAGGAATCGCAGGGTTTTTCTCGGTATGAAAAAGCCTTTCTCAAACGTTTGGACTACTTTTTTTCGCTTTATGCCCTCAGGGAGTTAATTATACAGGGAGACGCCCATGTTTCTGCTTTTCCTTTTCTTTGCGAGAAATAACGAGGCTGCGTCGAGATATCCTCGGCTGCCAGTTACACAGTTTTCGGGCCTTAATTAGGATGCGAGAACCGTAGAAAATCTGACGTCAGTTGACGTAGAGTGGCCTTTCGCTTGCGTGGCTGCAAAAAGAAGCGTCAAAACTTGGCGTGAAAATTCTACCAATATGATTTCTTTTTCAGTCGAGTAGTTTTGCTATACTTTTAAAAACTTTCCATCCGTCTCGAGTCCCTGCAGTTATAAAGAGATTTCATTTCACCGCGTCGTTGGCAATTGGCCGGAAATTACTTTACACGAAACTTTTCCGAAGATCTTTTCCGGATTGCAATTCAGTTCAAACTCAATCGTCAGGAGAATCGATTATCGGAATATTTCTCCACATAATGACTCGACATTACGATTTTGCTCACATTCGAATGAGGTTTCGATAATTTATTAACAAGTTGATCGTTAATTATGAGTTGGCTTCACTCGAAACGACGCACAAAAGCATATTGTTAGCAACGGAATTAGTGGCGAGATATAGGTTTTATTTGGTGAAACGACAGACTGTTCGGTTCCCGCACCATTCGAAATCGTCGAAATACTCAACAACCTCTATTGAATGAGTTTTATTCGTTTTTCGTACCAACAACGATAGAGCCGCTTTGTGTTTCTATGATTGCGCGGCTAGGTAGGTAGGTAGGTAGATATATAGGTGCTCCAAATTCCATTCTACTGTTGCCTTCTATTTCATCCCGAAGCGCTCTAATTTGAAAAGATCTGGGCCTTCGCCAAATTGGTGTTACGACCTAATTATATTAGTAATTATGCAGTGCCTTCCTGGAGATCTCATCATAGCTAATGCACCCAAGTTTATAGCATTTCTCAAGGTGGTTTCTCTTTTTTCTTTTGTATTGCTTCCTTCGCACTCGCTGGCTATATACTCGAGCGATATCATATTCTCATTATACCAAACCTTTCGACGGTTTAATATTTCGCTGATAAATATCGTCGTCTTCTTCATGGTCTGTAGGTTACTTCTTTTATTGCGAAAAATAAATAAAAGTATATCAAATTAAAGGGTCGCCAAAAGTTTGCCCGTTTTATCTCATGGGATAATTATCAGACCATTTTTTATAATGAAAGAAGAAAATTCGCAGACACACCTAACCTAATTAATTGAAGTACCCAACTCCAAAATGAGTTGTTGCAAACTTCTGGCTCTTTACGCAAAACTTCCACTTGTTGTTTGTTGGTTTATGCGAATTCGTGCACATAGGTATGATAATATCACGTTTTTGCACACCGTGCGCTTGTATTCGAATTCATACTGTCGAGACAGCCAGAGACTAACATAAGTGAATGGGTCACCTGGATGCTCCTGACGATCGTATTCAGCGGAAAAACAGAATGATGAGGAAGATACAAGACAATTAGGTACAAAAAAAAAACCAAAAAAATACGCAAGACATGAGAAAAGCATACTCGTAGCAAACAACGAAGTACATACATAAATGTCTGTCATGATGGCTACTTCAAACTATCTTGGAACAGAATGACTAGACTCAAAATTTTCAAACAACGAAAGTTGAAATGATTTTGTTCCTGGTTTTTTTGGAACCTCATACGTCCAATGATCTGCCCTAATCCGTTGGTATTTCGTATTAAAAGTAACAAAAAACAGCGGCCACAAAAAGCTCTTGCTGTAGTACCTCGAGAATTGCGTTAAACCTCTTTGAGCAGAAAAACTTTGGTTAAAATCTAATTTTCTTAACTCGATTTTGAATCGGGGACAGTTTGCTTCCCAGTCTCGTCGTCACCTTGCAACGCTAATTTGTGTCTTTAACAAAGCGACGAGCTCGTTCTAACAATAAGTCTCGAACACACGTGTTCGGAGTATAAATTTTTATGAGAAAAATTTCCAACCCCAGGTAACTCTGGTAACTCTAGTCTGTGAATGTGGATTTCCTGAATTTTCCGAATTTTCTGAAATGAATCAGAACTCAATGCCCGATAAAATAGCCAAACACTGGCTTGTCGTTCGAGCTCGTGTCTTGGCCAACTGTGCAGCCTCGACCCAGAGGGCTCTGGCCAACGTTGTTATACGAAGAAATGATGGGTCGAACAAACATACCTGGAGTACCGATCGGCCAGCAACCGAAGAGCTCCACAAACATGCTCGAGCTTCGCCTTGTCACGAGCTGTCGTTTCTCCGGATCCTACCGCTTTTCTATTTCGTTCCTGTATGCATTGCGCCACTCGCAAAACGCGCTACCTTCAATTCAAGTGTATGCAGTTATAATTCCATTCTGACAGCTCGACCGTGAGCATTACCTGCCTGGTTTTTTACCTGTCAATCTCTTTCTCCGGCGTATGTGCTGGTATGAATTTCTATAAACCCGAAACAGCAGAACTAATGCTTAGAGACTGGATATCGTTACCTAACTCTTGACTACTAGACTGATCTCGGAGTTTGCTTGAGTCTCGATAACAAGTTAGAATCCCATTATATTATTCAAGTCTCGAGTATAACCAAAGCTTAAAAACATATTTTTTGAGAAATGTCGTCATTCCTCTCAAAGTTTACCCGTCACATTTGCCAGTCCGTTTATGACTCGGTGGACACGCCGAATTTACAAGAGACGCGGTATCGCTGTGGAGATGAATCTGTTGGTCTCAAGCGAGCGCGTCTAATCCTGTAATCCCGAGCGCAGATGTGTCAACGCGTTGCGTCCTTCTGATCCAGCATGAATTTTGGCCCGTATATATCTATCTATCACGTATGTGCCTATATGGGCATTATGTACGCACACGAAGTATTGCAGGGCGTTGGAGAAGTCAGCCGTGCGTGAAGGATGGGTTCGCGTATTGAAATTCAGAAACTATATCGAATCGTTGAAATTATTCTAGGTCGGTTCTTTTTCGAGAATTCAAGACTCCCATGAAATTTGGCACCCGTGGGAGCGATGAATTCCACCGGAAATCAGCGGAACGAAATCACGACAAATGCTTGCCTCGTGCAATGTATCATCATCTCAGAAGTAATTTCGGGTGGTGAATTGACAAGCTGCGTTCTCTATAGAGGAGCAATCATTCTATGTCGAATAAAACTACCAGGTTTCTAGCCAAAGCATTGATACGTGCGATCGAAACAGACCAACGATTTATTTCCACGCTCGCATGAGCAGTACAGCATTTATTTATGGATTCTAATAATTGCATCTGTGAACTCTGCAGTATGCTATATCGAATATAAGAACTATCAACTTTTGACTATACGTTTTCCATAGTTTCAGGCAATTTGGAGTATAAAATCATCGATCTCTCTAACGTACCTAGGGTTTCAAGACACTTCTGTGACAGTTTGAAACGTAATTTATTCGTTGTCCACCGTAGAATCATTTTCGAAACAGTGGGCTGATTCCGAAAAATCGTTGTGCACAAATATCTTCAACAATCAGTAAATTTAGTACTACATTCGACTTAAATCGGTCAACAAGTTCCGGAAGAGTAGAAGAATACGAATTGTTTAAGAAATATTGTCATCTCGTTAATAGTTTGTGTGATTCATCTGAAATTTTGGGCAATAACACTTCGTAGGTGTAAAATTTTTTCCCCACGCGGCATGGTTCTGAAAAATAGACGTGCCGAAGTAACGGCAGGTCGGTATTTCATCGCAGCATGGCTCAGTAGGTACTGTTGGTCTGGTCGTGAGGAAAATCACTGTGTTTAAAAGTGCGATTCCTCTATTCAACAACTCAACTTTTTTTTTTCCAGACAGTTATTCGTTGTAGAAATATTGAGAATGGAGGGAATATTTTACGTCTCTGGTTGTACATTTTTTTCTGCGTACGATGAATATTTCCACGTGACGCGTTCCTAGAATCTATTTGAGAAAATCGTTTCAACTGAAATCTTACTCCCACGTTTCCGGTCGTACTCGATTTTCCACTACATTTTTGTTGATTATCACGCATAAATAACAGGCATTCTTGGACAAACCTTCGATCAATTTTCAACCAGGTATTTCAATTTCCCGGTTCGTCAAAGATATTAGTCTAACCACAGAATGTCCAGAGTGTGCTTGAGTTTGTCGAAATGGTCCCTTCCAGCCCAGCCTTTACTCAAGTATCTCCTAATCTAGTAAACCCTCGAGGGATAGATCAAAATATTGTCACTGGAGACAATTTGAATTGAATTGAAGCGAGATGGATGCTGAAATCTTCGGTCTTCTATCATGGGATGAAAATCGGGGTGAAACTCTTGAGGAATTTCTTGAGGATTTTTCAAGGATTTGGGACGGTGACAAATTTAGTGAGCTCTTGATCCAGTCGTGTCTGAATCGAGAAACGTTTCAAGAAAGGTGTGAAAGAAATGAAACTCTGAATTGTCCCGACCTAAATCGCACACAGGCGCGTTTCTAGAATTGCCGATCGCTGATAGTAACTTCCGATCCTCTCCTGAAGGCTTTTCCGTTGTCTCCAAACACTTCTACAGCACATCCCAGGGCCTTCACAATAAGAATTATCACTGTCTCGAGAGAGGATTCAGTTTGACTTGGTCTCTGCACCATGCTGCATGCCTCGACTTTCCTCAACTTCTGCCTTTTCTTCGCAGAGTCCAAAGATGAAAAATGCCAAACTAGACTTTTTCAACTCGATCAATATACAGAACTATACACTTTACCTAGGGTGGTTCAAATATACTCTTTGTCTGCATTCGATCGGGATATTAATTAATTTCCTAGACCGATTTTTCAGAGCTTCGCTGTCGTACCATATCGCTACAATTTTAATTATTCAGGGTAAAGATGCAAATTACTCTCTAGTTCGATAACAAACAATTCTAGGCATCTTTACAAAAGACAATCAAGTTTATTCCAATTACTTGACAAAAAAAGTACGCTTACTATTTATTACGTTTCGGTTACTGTTGATCATCCGCACTGCTCGAAACGTTTGCCATTTCTGTTGCTACACCGATCCCTGACAAGAGCGTTAATAAGGAGAAAAAAAAAAGCTACAATCTGTGATCCAAAACTGAAAATTCTTGATACCAGCTATTACATATATTCACACGGAAAGAGAGAAAAAAAATAGAAAGCTTTCAAGAATTGTACCAATTGCGGATTAGCAAGTTTTTTCTCTTTCTCGTGAAAAGCTTCCCATACTGCTACCACACGGAATTTACATTAAAGGCCATAACATGCCGTGGGGTTATACGAGCTTTCTTAATCCACTTGGTATCTACCTACGCCGGCATATCCCTGGCCGGCTTATGATACGCCATTTGTAAGAGTTTTTCCTTTCTCAGAGCAGCGGCAGCACCTATCTGGCTATTCACGAACCGTACTTCGCGCGATAAGGTGTACGCCGTATACTCTGAATGAAATATTTTTCTGATAAGAGGTACAGGACTTTATTAACCCGACCGATATAAATGACTATGTTGCAGACTTATTAATGGGGGACGTGCTTCGCTTTGTAAGCCCCACGGATATCGGCCTTGCGTTAGCCCTTCGTATTCGCCCCAAAAGTAGAAAGGGTAGGAAACTCTTGGGCTAAGATATACTCGTTCCGAGTAAGATTGAACGGCTGTTATTTGCTGGATAAATATTGATCACGTTTAGAATATTACTTCACCACGAAAGTCATTTACTTTGCTAGCTAATAACCTACCTACCCAATAACTCCGCCGTAATTCTTGCTTCGGTTATTTTGCTATGCTACGTCTGAAAACGTTCTCAATTTGGCACTCGAATTTCATATCGTGATGTCAATGAAGGACGTGATCACAGACACCTTTCACTGCTACACATAGTGGAAGCTTTTACTATTTCTTTACCTTTCATAGCTCGAAAATTGCTTTTTTGCTTACTTTTTTTTGGCCTATTTTTTCAAGCGGAGAGCATCATTTTTATATTCCACTGATTATCTAGACTTCTATTCGAGATATCGTCATGTTTATGCCTTGAAATATACTTACACATTCTTTCCATTCGATATTTTTTTTCACCATGGCCATGATCAGACAGAATTGAACTATCAATCAGTGCTTCAATCACAGGTTCAACCTGTGGCCCATTTTTCCTGATAAGAACAGTGTGAAAAATGTGCAGGGCCTGAATATTCGTATTGAGAGAGTTGCTTGAATAATTGCAACCAGCTGTTGGTGTGATCCGTAAATTAGCTTCCAAACCCTTGTGAATTGTATTCCGTCTCGTAATTTGGTGAATTTACGATTCAAGGAGTGTATTTATAAATTGTGTTCCGCGAATATTCTGGGTGAAAAAAAATGAGGTAATATTTTTCCTAAAACGTAAAACACATTGGTAGAACTTTTCAAGTACTGTTTTCAGAAACATTTGTATGCGTAATGGTGACAGAAAGTCGAATTAAAAAAGCTACCAGTTAGTGCGTTAATTTGTATACCTACACCACCCCCTGCATTATTGTCGGGTTGAACACTTCTATAAATAATTTGAACGAAGTTCTAACGGCCCAATTACCAACGGACAATCAAACATCATAAGTACCTAGATTTATAATATCAACGAAGTTTTGGGAACGTTGTTAACGCGAAATTGCTGGTGCTTACACAGCATAGGTCCTGTTAAACAAATGGCCTTTTGTATATTTTGGCAACAAATTGTCGCCTGCTGGGTGTTATAGAAGAGAATGAAACAGAAGGGATAAGCCGACGAAAGTCTGGGTCTAAGAAACGATTAGGAATCATTGCGATTTTAAAAAACATTCAACGTCCGTAACGTTAATCATTGTACGACACCTATTGAGTTCTACGGCAGAGAACGTTTTCAGAATTCGTGATTTCGAAACTCCCGTCGTTCGCTTCGGTGCCTCGCGAACTAGGAATCTGCGAACTGAAAACCACAGCACCAACTATTGGAGAACTATTAACCTCGATTTCAGTTCCAATCTAATCACAGGTTCACGCGCACTGCCGCGTGTCCCTAAATTTGAATTTTCGAACAATTAAAAGAAAGGCGTCTCACCTTCGAAGTTGCAATCCCGGATGGTTTAACTTCGAAGACATTCAGAGATAGTTTTACAGTTCTAAAAATTTTGATGTTGCAATAATATTATGGACTCAAAATTGCTATGCTTAAGCCGATATGGGAGTCTGTTCGAAATCCCATTATTATCCAGTGTTTTTTTTTTTTTGGCAGAAAGTGGTCAAGTATGTCACTTTGTTGAAGAAACTGACAGGATTCCATCAAGATTCATGTTTCTATTTTAGCTAAGTTAAGTTGAAAGTGATCTGTAAATTGAGACCGTTTATAAACGGTTGTGAACAAATTTGAGCAGTTGAGAAATGGATGCAGGTTATTACTGCGCATTTATTTTAATATTTCAGTAAACATGACCCCCCCATGCATCAATGGCTTCCACGTTGGTCTGCAAACATTCATTATGGAAACCGTTCTGAAACGTGTAGATTCGTGGCAATTAAATGACTGTAGATGGTCGGCGCATGAAGCTGTTTGTGTCAATTGGAGACATGCGATAAAATTCGTTACGAGGACAATGTTCTGCCCATCAAATCTTATCATCGGTCACGTGCAGTAAACTAAAGGCAGTGAGTCGTTGATTCAACGATTTGAGATCGCCAAAACGGATAAAATCGGCGCATTCACATTTTGTGAAATTGCTACTGAGAATTAACTCCAACAGTGACTCACGATCAAGGGTGGAGGATAGGCGTGAGGCGCAATTGGCAGGGATACCAATGAAACCATTCAAGCCAAGGAACATTCTCTTTGTAGAACACAGCGGAATAATCGGATCTGCAGAGTGGTTCCCCTCGAAGCTCTGATTCAGATAAGCCAACTAACGCGTTATATTGCTTCTTGGTGGACGGTGAGGGGTAGTAAAGGGACATTGTCTTCTCTCTATGCAGTCGTTATACATTAACAAGAAGATACCCTGTGCTCCGAATTGTGCATGAGGATGAAGAAAGTTCCAGTTGTGTTTTCGGTTTCAGAGAAAAAATTTTAGTGCATTTACTCGTGTTCCCGGTTTCTTACTTTGGAGTAAAAATAGTATGTAGTACCAAAATGACTCAGGGAATAGCTGAACGTGAAAAGAAATTTCGAAACGCTGTCACACATACACCGTTACTCTGCATCTCTGAAACTCCCCTCCAGGTTCACCCTTCAGCTGCTATAACTGGGGTTAATTGGAAAATGTTACAGACAACCGTGACGGTTGACGGACTGTGACAAACACTTATTACCATTCACGGAATTAGATCTACGTTTTTTTTTGTGTGTTTTTTTTTTGCACGCAGTAACATCACCCGACGATGAAATTGCTTGTGCCAAAGGAAGAAAGTGTCGGAATCAATCCTGTGAAATTGCTCACTCCTCCCCTGAAAAAGTAAGAAGAATACCGTTTCATTTAGACTCACGTTGCCTGCACCGGGTGTTAAAAATCACATAGATTTATCACTTCTAATACCAATTAATTATTATGAATTAGGTTATCGATCTTTACAGTCAGATAAGAGTAACGAATACCTACCATTCAAGGATTATTAGGACTTGATGACATTTTCCATACCTGATAAGCCACTATCAAATTGTCACGTAGTGCTGGGTGTGCAGCCAATTACGCATATATGCTAGATGGACCTGTGCATGAATACAGTCAAGATTGTGTTGTATAGAAATTACAGACGCGAAGCTCGCGTCGACGGTGCAACTAGCAGCTAACAGTCTAGTTTCTCCCCCAGTGTCTGCATGCCTTTGTACATCTCGTGGGCCTCGTTATCATCCTGATGAGCAAACTACTATCGCAAGTCTCTGAGAATCTTCAGTCTACATCCAGACTAAACCGAATGGCCTTAGTAACAAACATCGTACCTGCACCGACATTCCAAGGGTGGTTTGGTACCATATATACCTACAGCTGGTAGTCGACTTAGGTGGCAAAGTAATAAGCTCCACATGCAGGTACGTAGAATTTACTCCAATATAGGTATGTATAATTCCGGGCCGGAAGTTACGGATATACTGGCTTACCATGGAATTGGATGTCCTCGTTCTATCTACTGTTTTGCTGATGTAGACTTCACATGTCGCGATTTATGACCGGGACAGTCACGCTCATAGATACCAATCAGGATCGTTGAATAATTTGAAAGGTAAGATTCTGAATTGATGTTTCAGCGTTAATGTCAGTCATCTTTTGGCTTTGAACAATTTCACACCCATTCAGCGTGTCGAATGCGTAGAACGGTGATAGAGTCGTTCCTCAAAGCGGAAATGATGAATGTTCCGGAGACTAGGGGAGGACTGTGCCAAATACGTAACAGAGTTAGAAAAAAAACTCTTTTCCGACGTGTTTTTGAGCGAACTAATCCACCCCTCGATTAATTAAGAAATTCTCAAGTTACAACGAAGCGAGAATATCCGACCTCACGTGTCTCGCGAAGGAAGGGATCTGCAGGATGCTACTTCGGAAGTAATGGCGCATTGCACGGATGCAACATCGTGTTTGGTGGGAATATGACAATATAACATTTTAATGTTTTACGACTAATAACTGTTACGCCTGGAATTATGGTCGTCCTATTAACGAAACGTATCACGTAATACCTAAAGTCTATTAGTGGTTCAAATGGAATGACGAGAAGTTATGGCGAGGATATAAAGGATATTTTTATTAATGGTCGATGCGTAATTTACGTTATACCAATCTGACTGTTCCGATATAAATTTTGAGCCATAAACAAATTAGTGTCTCTTGGAACTTTCAAAATGATTTCACAGTGTCATATTTTGTTATGGCGATTTTACAAAAATCTCTAATGAAGACTTCAGTGTTATTATAAGAAGTACTTATGGACCATTGGCTTGATAATCTCCGCGAGTTGTACAAATATAGATCCATGTACTTGTGGCTCGTAAAGTTTATTTACGCTGTAGATGTAAGCATTTTATACGGCCAGTGTAATTCAGCGTCCTTCCTCGAATTACAGTACAAAGTGAAGCGCTTGAATTAAATACGAAAAAAGAAAACAAATAGGAATTGAAGCTAGACGTTGAGTTGGGAGTAGACAAAATTATAAAGTTTCCAAGAATCGTAACCGTTGTGAAGTGAGTTCGAAACGACGCGAGTATACCAAAGAGGTATAAACGTATTACGTGACGTTTCTTGCCCAAACTTTGTTGATTGTTGTTCTGCCTTTTGCATCTCGTCCGAGCGAAATTACCAAAGTTCGTTAATTTTTATTTCACTCGAATGACGCAGGGACTGCGAAACCGCAAGAACCCCACACTATCAAAAATTGAACGTACAAATACTCACATTAGGAGTATTTACAGGGTTCAGCAAGTTTGCCTCCCTCCCGGGGGAACCACCATATTGATCATGGTATCCCCTACGTCAGGTTAGTATGAATAATAACGTATTTTTCGCTGTACTAAATTATCGCTCGTATGATTTCATTTGCGAGAAACAAACGCAATGATCGTTCGATTCAACGACTTGAAATTACGAACGAAAGTCATTATGAGTGTTTGTTGCCTCGAGAGTATCGGCACAATAACGAAATCAGCGGAGTATCGAATCGGAAATGAAACGAGTCGACTTTTTCATCGACTGAAAGCCGCTACTTCTACGCAGCCGCAATAAATATTTTTCGGTATTTCAAAATTGATGAAAATACACGCGTCTGTGAATATAATATTCTCAAAGCTATAGGACTCTGGCGCTCTGCGCAACAGAATAGAAATCGCGCTTTCAATGCGCCACGTATACTTTCATCTGGCAACGTCACTTTGTTACTTGCTAGTCTTTGTGAGCTTTCGGAATTTCAAATACACAGAATACCTCGTATTTTTAGAAGAGCTGCAAAACGGTGAGCCCCTACGATCTACTGGAATAATACAAAAGATCGGGATATTTTCGATACGGTCTATACAGCAAAATAACATATAAGTATGCAAAGATCGGCTGTGTAAAAATTTATAATCTCTACGAGCTTATAAAATCCGATGAATAGTCCTTACGTAAGGGTTAATTTCCTGGTCTATAGTCTGCAACTAAAGAAAAATGCTGATGTTAATAAATACAGAATTTCGACCGCGATGAATGTATTCATCCAGTAATTGTCTCGGGGGTTAAAAAATTAGTTTTCAGAATTTCGAATGAAAACTAGATAAAAAGTGAGTCTTTACTGCCCAATTATTTGGGCGACACCGTCGCAAGGGAGTTAAACGAAGCTAAGCTGTATAATGAGCCGCGACTAGAGGTCCACGTCGCTGGTGGAATTCAAATTTGCATAATCCAGATTTATTTCAGCGTTATATAGAAATATGAAAGAAAAAAAAAAAAAAAAAAAAAAGAAATTATCCATAAATCAACAAGCCCGTAGGCGGAGTGATTTTCCGTTGGGGTAGTCAGGGATTTGATAATTACCATGAGAAAACAAATAGGGTAGACAGATATATTTCCACCCAGGGGGATTCGGTTGCATGACTCTATACTTTTACTCCTGAAGCTTGACGTGTATATAAATCGCGTTACTTCTGTTAATTTTTCGTAAACTTTTTTCAATAAACTCCAACAGTGATAACGAAACGAGAGGACTGAACCACGGTTTCCATGAAAATGGGTCCACTATCCAAGGGTATTTCAATTTCTCAAAACTTAAGGAAGAAGTATAAAATTCAATAATACTCTGAATGTGTTGTAGGGAAATGTTCAAGATTCCTGAAGGCGTGTATCCCTCATGAATTCCTGCACGAATTCGTTCCAGACTCTTATTTGTTTTCGAGTCTTAGGCTAAGCCTACTTCTTTCCGGGAAAAGTCACTTTTGGCGGAAAATTCTAGAGTGACATATAAAAGGAAGGGATCATTTTGTTATCATAGATATATCCACAAAATTGCAACTCAAATCAGAATCCAGACACGCGTTTTTCATCCGACTTTCCTGAAATAAACACAAATTCTGAGGCCAGATATTGAGACATGTAATCTATTTACCTTTCGTGTTATAAAATATTTGATTTTCTCTTTTCAACGACGAGGTACACGGTGTTTCACCTACTCTTATTACTTTTATGATACTCTTACAGAAAGGAAATGACGGGCAATAGCGGGCAGGATATTTCAGAACCAAGTGACCGTATTCATATATACGCAGCTGTACGTGCAATGGCAAGCTCTCAGCGGCGCTTTGCTTATGCAGGTTTCTAAATCCCTGGCTGGGGTACGATGAAGTTCGCCTATGGAACGTCTAAATGCATTTATCGTGTAATCCTTAGCGTTAGAAGAGTGTGGGTGAAAATCCCCATAATATAGGTATACAGGTATACAGTCATTTGTGTGAAAATCTAAATAACTGAAATGGAATAGAAAAATAGTTGGGTGAAAACTTTTTACGTCTGTATACTTGTACCTAAAACTTAATTATGAATTGTGGAAAGTTGAGCTTCTCGAAAAAAAAAAGTCAAGCACTTTGTTTCCAACGGGTTATTTGCGGGGGACAACTCTGCGAAATAAAAGATGTAATAGGATTCACCCTTTTGCGTTTCCGTACTTTTAATCCGCTTAATATAAGATATTTTAGGAAAAGTTTAAACTTTAATCACGGCTAACTGGTGTTCATTTCTTGCTGCCGAGCGCCAACTTGATTTATCATTATAATTCCAACAACAAAAGACCCGTCTTTCAGGAATACATTTAATATTTGTACTCTGAAAGGCTCGCCTGCGCTTCTAATTATACTGAGGCCAACTCTGACCAATGGTGTTTTACTAGAAAATGGCTTTAGTCAAATTTAAAGTATCCGTTGTATAACGATAGAAGACCATTAAGGTTGGAGCCGGTATTTATAACCGTACAAAGTTTACACCGTCTAGACGATGGACTAGAGTATAATTTATGGGTCATCTCTTTTTTCCCCACTTTGAGTTTCACCCCATAAATTTTCTTATCGTTTCCTTTTTTTTTTCTTTTCTTTCAAGTCATTATTTTAATCAAGAGATTAAAGATCCATTTGTCTGTGCCTCCAATTCTGATTACTCAAAATATCGAGAAATTATATCAAATATTACAATTGGAAAAGCTGCAGCTACCATGCACAATGGTGATACGAAGTCAGTGACAGGTACAGTTTCCTTGACGACGTGAAACAAACCTGCATCGATCACAACCCCAGTGTACTTCATACCTTGAGTATCAGCTGTAGCCACGTACAGTGTAACTTCGCTAAATTATAACCTTATAAAATAAATAGTGAAAATGAACTTTGGTGAATTTCCTCAACCGGTTTGTGCCCCGCTAAAACCTCGCCACAATCCGATCGATTATCCAGGAACTGTGAACATATCTTGCGCGCACAGACTCCGGGAGCCAAACTCAAACTGTCGTTACATGAAACAGTTCTACGATCTAAGAAAATCGACAGAAATTGACCCAACCGATGAACTAGAAGCTAGAGAACTTGCTCAACTGAACCGCAGATTCGCCTTCGAGAAACGTACCGACAGGCGTGTGATCAAAGAAGTTATTCGACGGCGAGTTGAACAAGGTATGTGATTAACAGTTTGATTTTACCTAAAATCCGTAAAATATTTACTAACCGTGAATCTTGTCGTAATGATCGCCATTAAAAACCCCAATATACCCTTGGTCTGATCGAAGGAATGATGGCCTACGAAGAAGGGATTAATGTCCGTCGAGAAAAACTTCGAGCTATGATCCTGGTCGAGGAAGCTGCATTAACGAAAGAGGTCGTGGACCAGGCTCAACATGGCGGTGATTCAAGGATCGAGGAAATGAGGGCACGCGTAGAAGAGCTTCAAAAACAGCGTGACGATGAACACGAAGCTACGGTTGCTGCAAAACGCATGCAGCAGTACCTGGCATGCTGCTTGGAAGCACGACAGCAAAAAACCCAGAAGTTGACGAAAGATGTCAAGTATTGCAACCTAGTACAAATTGCAGAAAACGAGGCAAAGCGAAGGGCTGAGAAGGAGCTTGATGCTCTCTGGCATAGCCTGATGTTGAAGGAAGTGGAGGCGAAGAAAGATAGAGAAGTGGATGAAGCCAGGCGGCGGGAACTCGCTACAAAGATGATTCGCGGATCACTGGACAACCAGATAGCTGGGCTACGAGCACTGGAAGCAGAAGAACGGCAAATAAAAGTGGAACAACAAGAAGCTCTCAAGCTTTTGTGGGAAAATATCCGTAAAGAGGAACAGCGTAACCTAGAAATAGAAAACCATAACCGTCAAAGACTGAAAAAGGACCTGGAGGACCAGCTCATGAAAAGGCAAAGGATTTTGGCTGAGCGTGCTGCTGAAGAAAACGCGATGGACATGATGTTTAGACAACTTGGAGAAGCCGAACTAGAAAAAGAGAAAAACTTGAAGACTTCTACGGCGGAAAGATTGCGTCGAGAAATGTTCGCCTACCTCAGCAACTTGGAAGCAATACGGGAAGAAGAAGCGCGAAGAAATGCCGAGGTCGATGCTATAATCGAGGAATCGCAAAAGAACGTGGAGGCCAGACGCGCCCTTGCTATTCGGAAGTTCAAAGAAGCGCGTGCGCGAAGTTTGAGCGAAGTTATGGCGGGGCGTGAGATACAGTTACAGGAGAAACAGGCGGCCAAAGAACGGGAAAAAAGACAAGTGGAAGAAGAAGTATCGGTCCTACATAAGGAGCTTGACCTTGATGCCAAACTAAACAAGCTTGCGGAAATTGAAAAGAAAGAAAAAGCTAAGCATTATGGGCAGCAGCTTAAGAGCCAGCAACATTACGTCGAGTCGATGCGACAACGAGAGAAAGAAGAGGCTGAACGAATGTACCAGGATGGCCTCAAAAGAGAAGAGGAATATCAGCGACAGACAAAAGTACTCCTGGAGGCATCGGAACATATCACTCCCCATGCTTTTAAAATATTGCTTAAAGAATGCGCGTCTCGTCGTGCAGCCGAGCAAAAGGGCCAGTGTTATTGTCCACCACCACCACCTCGCGCAGAAATCTGCTAAATCTAGGTTTATTAAAATACTTGATGAAATTAGGCAAATCCATATCAGAGGATTACCTCAATTCTCAGTGATTACACTGGTCGTCATTCGACTAAGCAATGATAGTCAGGAGTTGAAATGTCCAGAAATTAAATTATCAAGGAAAGCCTACTCTGGGTTTTCAGATTACACTTGTCCAGTATTGTCATGGATATCATAAAATATAATTGAACTAGCCATTACTGCTTCACAATTCCAGAATCTTGAATTGCAAGGTCCGTATTCAGCACTACGATGGGAGCTTGAACCCTGTGTTAAGTCTTATGGGCTACAGGTGACACTAGCGCCAAAAGCGACTGCTGAAGTGCTGAATACGCTGCCAGAACGGATCTCTTTCGAAATCATGTCCAAAACCATTCAAATCGACAGAAATTTATGGAGCTGGTGAAGTTTTTAAAGTTTTACTTGATTTTAAATGTTCCTCACGTGATACCAAAGTCGAGTTTTTCCAGTCGAACTTTTATCACTGATTTTGTAACAATAATCCGAAGGAATGCCATCGGTTTGCAAAATCAGATACTCCGGTACTCGTGAGAAGAATTGTTTAATAAATTCTACAAAATCAGAAGTGTATAAACCCCCTTGAACAAAAGTTATGCATAAAAATAGAAAAATAGGTTTTTGTAAGTGCAGTTCACGATAAGTTCATTTGCGGACTATTACTGGTCACGATAAAAGATTACCAGCAAATATTTCCTTTTCCTAATGGTGATCTTACGCTAATAGTAATGTAAATCATTTTTGAAACGAGTTTTGAATTGTTATTAACCAGGTCTGGAGCTGGACAATGAACGGTGGGTATAGCTAATTGTTGACATTCATATTCTGGATTGGTAAGAGGAGGTCGAGAAGTTCAGAATCGACGGAAGATCAGTTTGTAAGTGCGAGCTTAACTACGGCATCCCCAACCCTGGATTCTCCAGTCTCCAGTCTCGAACCTCAAACCTCGAATCTCCAACAGCCAACCCACGACCACGAGCACCCCTCTATGGCAAACGCCTTCGTAGGATTACCTCTGATTTATTACTTCAATTGCTTCGTCCAAACTTCGTTTTATTAGACTTGCCAGGCTATGCTTTCTGGCTGATTCTCGATTCTATCTCTTACCGTACGAGAAGCTACGTTCTCCTCAATGCCAAGGCTGCTGTTACCGGACCAACTTATGGCCCCCGTTTGCCTCGTACGTAATTGAATCTTGAAGCAATTTTGAGTATTGGTTAAGCAAGATGAAATTTTAGGCACGAGGTTTGTCATAAAATAGGATAGCTTTCGTGCAGATTCGACGCTCAATCCTTTTTCATTCTCCTCCTCGCCTCGGTCGTATAGGCCGTAGCTGTACTACGAGATGTTTCTACACACGGTAACATACCTATCCAAGGGATCCTGCAATATTTTATAGTTCACCTTTCTCTGGAAATACCTGCGGATTTATATTTTGGTTTATCGTTTCGAAGAAGCCTTCTTATTCCCGCGTTTCCCGTTTATAAGCCTACCCATGTCACGGAAACAGGGTGACTATTTTTTTTTTTTTCCCTTTATTCTTTTCTTTTCTCTCCTTCTCCATAGACCCAAGGAAAAGTCACCGTTGGCTGAATTTCAGCGATCAAAGACCAATCGTGCCCGCCTCGTCTATGGAATGGATCGTTGAGCTGGCATCTTCTAAATTTTCCAACCCTCTATCAATAAAGTTCCCAGACTTTTTTCTTAGACCTTGTTCATAAATTTTGAGCGAATTCGAAAGTAGATATATAAATGTATCGTCTGGTAGAGCTTCCATAAGACGACAAGTCATTCCGTGACACATATATATCTATACCTGACACGTGTACGCGTACGTAGGTAGAAAAAGAAAAAAATCCACGATAAAGAAACCAGAACTTTGAATTTTCTTCAAATTTCTCAGCAGTGTATCACCGCTAGCGGACATTTTAATATTATGAGAGCATATTCCGTGT
Organism: Ametastegia equiseti; assembly: GCA_963989295.1. Taxonomy (NCBI): domain Eukaryota; kingdom Metazoa; phylum Arthropoda; class Insecta; order Hymenoptera; family Tenthredinidae; genus Ametastegia; species Ametastegia equiseti. Next base: position 11,232,908 of record OZ022389.1, on the reverse strand, counting down.
TGGAAGGTAAGGTGTGATGACGTACCCCCTTATTCTCAGCCTTGTCTTCGCCCATATCCTTGTTCTTATCTTACACCTTTACTGCCGTTTCGCGATGGAAACTCTGCCTCTTCTTATAGGACCTGCGCTATGTCATCGAGTATATCCAGCTGCCATCTTCGGTTACCGGTTCAGTATGCACCCTTTTCAATATCTCACCGTTGGAAATACGATGTATTACAGTCGATTTGAAGATAGGCTAGGTCCCGGAAAAAATAGAAGAAAAAATTGAGAAACCGAAGCCATAGTTTTCTGGCAAGTAACATTCGTCTATTGAGCTTGAAATTTAGAAAAATATTAAGATCCTGCTATCGAGTAGCTGTTTTAGATGGTAAGAAATGTATTTTTGGTTCTATACATATATGAAAAATTTTATAACGGAAATGATTACGAATTCAGGACATGGCGTTAGGCGGTGAAGAATAACGTCTTCTAATTCGATAGTGAGCCTTATTGATCTCATTGTCAAAGGGAATTTCGATAGGGACCACCGCAGGGTGCCACGTTTGGTATGAGAAAGATGGAGCTGCTAAGTGAGAGAGATCGAATAAGAGAGGGAGAGGAGGTCTCTTTAAGAGCGAGTTTAAAATAAGCTAACCTTCTTTCGGCAGGACGTGCTTTATCAGTGACCGTAATAACCATCAACTTTTATTCGCAACAGCCTTACCCGAGGCCAGCTAAATCGGCACCCCCCGCGTACCCCGATCCCCGTTTCCCTTCTTCCGCTTCCTCTCATTCCCCTTTACCTTCATCCCCTAACTTCGCCTACGCCGTACTCTCTTTCTTCTTCTCGTTGGTGTGCTTCAGGCGATTGGATGTATATTCCGGGCATCACTGAGGAACCATAATTGCTTGGGAAAGGTTCGCGTCAAAGGAAGCCTGACTCGTCGGTATAGCTCGTAAAAATCATTAAATTCCAGTTTTTATTTCGAAGAAAATTCAATGAGCTGGGAATGAAAAGTAGGCGGGAACGGCTCGCGCTTATTGCTGCAGTCTCTTTTCTTCATCCCCGTACGTTATGTTCCCTTATTCTCATTCTTCTCTAAGCGCTAAATAAGTCCTAACACTTATTAACCGAGGAAAATCATACTTTACAAAAGAAATTTCTTCCTGCTTTCCATCCAATGTTCAATTTTCAACCTAAATTCCTTGCTGTATTTTCCTCAAAAGTAGAAAAGTTTTTCTCTCAATTTCATGTATAATCAATTGAAAATTTGGTACCAACTCAGGCGGTGATTAATTCCTGAATCTCGCTTTACTTTATCAACTTATTGTATTGAAAACGGTTTTTTTTTTTTCACTTTTCAAAAAAGTTCCATCAGGGAATAAAAAATCTGTTTTATCACAGGAAAATTGAAGGAAAGCAACCAGATATACAGATACATGTCTAATTGCTTACATTACTATGTGTTTATATTTACGACGAAGTTGATAAATATTCATAAAGGACCCTGGCGGCTCGTTCGAGAACTAATTTAACATTCTTCTTGGACAAGGACGAGCTTGGGGATGCGTTCACTTTCAAGATAGGCCCCAACCTGCCCCCTGGCACCGCGCCGAGGAACCCCGCGGCTATGCAGAGTAGCTGTTTATTATGCCAGGGTGAAAGGGGGCTGCGAGATGGTTGTACGGGGTAGAAGGTTCCGTAAGGATACGGAATGGGATAGACTTTCGACTCGTCACTGGCGGCAAACATGCCAGCAATACATACTAATGCGTCACTCCCTGATATAATTGAAACTCTGCGACTGCGGCAGACCTTCGCTACCCCTAGTTCATCCGGTTGTATGGTGTTTTCCCTTCATCCTATAGGGGGCAATTGAATTTAACCACTTGTCTTGCCGGGAACCTAATTGAATAATTGTTAATTATTTCAAGAAGAAGTGTCGAGGCACCAGATGTTTTAAATCAATAGGACAAGAGACTTTTCTACTGCCCTATATATTTACAATTAGTAAAAGTATATCGTGATTTGTAACGATCCGTTGTTTTTTATATCAATTATTTTGCAACGTTGCTAATTGCAGCCTAATTGACTACGAGTGGAGTTTCAATCGTGTGTTCATGTGAATTGATTGAAGTCGAATAGTAATTATACACGCGAATATTGCACACCCCGAGTAATTATACGCCCGTTTCTCATTAGGTACTATACCTAGCGTAAGCTCGACTCGAAATAGCACCGTGTGATGCCTGATTTAATGTTGATTGGTAATAGCAATGAGATCTTTTGTTTGAACGAACGTAAGTCGAGTGGTATCTATATTGAGCTGGTTGGTTGTCAGAAATTACTTGCTTACCTAGATGAAAGTTTTGCAGATTTTCACAAATTCTTGAGAAAACTAAAAAGTCAAGAAAAGTTCAAAGTTCTTGAAAAATTTGTAGAAATTCTTACAAGTTTTCACCAGGTCACATACCTCTGCTGTGCAATCAGCGTAGAGATCGCGTCTGCGGAATTTTTTGATTCGTTTAATTTAACGCAGAACTGAAATAACGAGAAATTGAAAAATGTGGACAAATCTGTCGACTTTTCGCATGAAAAATATAAAAAAGCAGATATTCATCACGGGCTATAGATAAAACCAGCAATCCAACGTAAACGCTAATTAGAATCCGGCGTTCGAATGAATTGCTCGATTTTTATATCCGCAACAAAATGTATTTATAAACAATCCCCTCGCCTTGTTCGCAATGTGTTTGTGAATTTGATATCCCCCGACACTCCCGGATAACGAGAAACAATGAAGAACGTGTAGCCGTGTTGTGTCGACAGTATCTCGTTGGGTTTAAATCCGCATACACACATGTTCTCACATACAAGCGAATATCCGGGCAAGAAGATAACATAAATATTATCCCACGCCTGGTTGCGCGCACGATCGGACTTGCGGACAAGCCTAAATGACTTGAATATCAGAGGTGTATACAGAATAACAAATCGCTGATTTACATCTTTCTCTTTTTGACTTTTCTACGGTCCAACAATTCCGAGAGCCATTGTCTTTCGCCTTTTTGTTCCCCGGATATATGTACTTGCGAATACGTATATATCAACCACCGAATCAATAGGTAATATTTTTGCATAAATGTGTTACATGTATAATTGTATACGTACTTGTGAGCCATCGATTACTTCTGTACTTCAAAAACCAATTCGATTATCAATTAAATTCGCAATATGTAATTGTACTTGTTTGTATTGACTTGGGTGATTGAAAATGTAATGAAATTACATATAAATTACAATTATCACAACCCTGGTCACACATCGATACCTCCATACGTAATATATCTATAGGTTATGTTTGAAAATTGCGTTGCAGAGTGGGAGTCGGAAGTGGGGTAAAGAAAAAAAAAAAGGGGGTCAGAGATTCTCCGCCCTGGAGATGTTCTTTTGACGGACGTGCTGCCGTCGTCTTCCTCGTCGGTCCTTCTCGGCAGTGCATTAATCTTTCTCTTCCGCCCCCCTTATTGAAAATTCTACAGAGCGCTTCTTAGTTCTTGCGCAGCCACCTCTGTTGCCTCACGGTTGCGGGTCAATACCGTTATCAATCACCAGAGGTTGCACATATAGCGCTATACTGTCAAGGAAAATGGCACTGGATGCTTGATCAGCTTCTCGACGTCCTCAATCACTTACACGAAAATCGGAGCACCCTATGGCCCTCGCTTATTTCTACTAGCGAACGACGTTATACTTTGCAAATCACCCGGAGTTCACAGCTTACGAGCTTCGTCCTCCCCTTCACACCACTTCCCTTCACGTCCGTCCATCTCTGAAACCAAAAATATATCCTTTAAGGCTATCGAAAGATGATGGAATCGCTGATGAACCGTGTAGTCCCTTGTTTTTGTCCCTGCAGGCGCTGATATCGATATTTCAGTTTCGTGTCCAGTTTCATATTACCTACTTGCTTTTCGATTGAAAACGGAATGCGAATACAGTTGTATAGACATTCGCGTGCGAAAGATGGGCGCGAGACACCATATGGGTTCGAGTTGCAATTAATTTTGGCTTTCTTGGGGATTTGCCGTTGCCATGGTTCCACGCTGAACCGGGAAAGGTACGTAGCGGTTGTACGGATGGTGGGCAAGGAGGGCAGAAAGACAGGGTGGTTAGGGAAGGTATAATGCAAAATTAATTTCCTCTGCTCTCCTTTCTTTTTATCGAGGCCCATAGCACATCTAACCCTCAAGTTCCAAGCACGGGAACCTTCCCAACCTTTTCATTCTTATACGAACCTTGCCTTGGGCCAATGCACCCACAAAGAACTTTAAAGTTCGCTGCCTTTAATTAATTTTCCAAAGCATTTTACTATCGGCACTTTTTACGAGGGACTAACTTTTCGCGAACCACCTCTCCGGAATAAATAACCACGCAATTAATCAACAATTGATTTATTATTATAGTTGAGAAGACCGTGGTGTCGCTGCGCAGCTTAAAAAGACACAAGAGACTCATCGAGTATTAATTAAGCGGTTTTTCAAGGAATCCTTAACGACCCAATATCTCGGCTTCATTATACCCGACTAGTCGACAATCTACACGATCATTTCAATCGAGATGTGAACCGTGGAAATGTCTAATCAAGTCTAGAGTGTGGTGAAAAGGTATTGCGATACATTCTTGAACAAACTATACGGTAGTAGAAAAGCAAGTGGTCCAGTCATTCGTCTTTGTGACCCAATAAACTTCATCTCCGTGGTTCTTAGTGTCAAAACTATCCGCTGTGCTCTTGCGCGAGTAGTTGGCTCAGTTACTTTACCAAGTTATTCGGTTAAATCCGAGGATTTCCTCAGTTGAAGTACTCTCAATCTCTGGTAATGAGGCGGACAGTGGAGATAACGAAACCATCTTTTCATGAATTCGTATCGCCAGCTGGTGCATACGGTTTCTATCGAACGAAAGATGTAGCATGAAAAACCAACAATCTACAAGAGGTATTTCACATGCAAAGAAGACACATCCATAGAATATAGATACATATTACATAAGGATATGGATATGTTGATTTATACATACGCTGGAAAAAAGAAACTCGATCGACATCTGCTCCGGAATATACCGAGGCTCAGAAGGATCTTGTTTGACGTCATACGGCAAGGGACCCACTTTGCGAAAGACCATTTCGACTCCAAACCTTATAGGAATCGGAAAACGTGAGGGAGCAAAAGATCGTCATCTTTAATCTTACAACCAACAATTCCTAATAGATAAATGGGCATCCAGTTGTAATAATATTATCTTTCTTATTTTCTCATGACCCCTCATCTGGTGGAAATTACACGATGTATCCTCAGACCTTGAATACCGCGCGTGCAACAACATCTCAACATTTGCAGCTATCCAAGAGAAACACACCTGTAGCTACGATCGTAGTATCTTATTCAAAAGTGTTTTATTTTCAAAACAAAAGATACCTGCACTACTTTTCCTCGATACACTTTATAAAAATCCAAGACCACAAATCTCCGATGTCACTTTAAGATCTACTTTCTCCGAGACCCTTTGGGAATATTGGTTCTGGGCACCGATCAGGACTTGAAAATATATGTGTGTGTTATACGTGCGGTTAGTAATGGTAACATGATACATCAGTTCAACGGATATCACGTTCACATCGAACCGTTTCTGTTCAAGCACAAAAACGGTGGTGTTTCATTATGCGTCGCCGTTGAAACGTGTAATTAACTTAAATAGTACTCGAAAGAATGTTATCACTTTCTATAAGATCAGGTATAAGTGTCCATCTTAAAGAATATTTGTATTTTCATCAAATAATAACTAGCAAAAGATCTCTCATCAAAATAATGTTGCAGCTTTTATTCGACACATCCAGATATGGATAGGATAATTTTTAGACGCCAGAGACGAAAGCAATTGGTCTCGCTTTGTTGGCACTTAGTCTCGCTGGAGTCAGCCACCGTGTCAAGGTATCCATGAATGAGCTGAAAACTGACGAAAAAAAATGCCCACAGACCATATAACTATCGTTACAGTTCAGTGGCTGTGGTTAGAATTAATCACCCAGCATTAACGAGCAGCGTAGACTATTATTCACTATTAGTCGAAATTAATCACAGCGGTACACGTTACGCTACCTTCGATTCTTTTTCAATTACTTTCGACATTAAAATATCACTAGAATTTTCTTCGGTTCTTTTCTTCGCCTCCATCAGAAGTATAAGGGATTAATGCAATTATTCGATCACTTTCAACGCTTGGGCGTACTCGAGACCAACCACCGATAGGTAACAATTCAGTACATTGATGTATATTGTATAATATTGTTTAATCGCAGCTCAATCTTCGAAACAAGTGTTGAGGACTGATGAACTGCTTCTGGCTTTGCATGTACTGTGCAGTGAATGTCATATAAACGAAAGTTTAATCGAGGCCGCGTATTAGGTTTGCTAACTCTGCCAACCGAGAACTTAGCTCAGGCTAAGTAGCAAGGTGCCTAAAGTGCTTAAGCCCGTTGGCGAATCCTAGTTGGAATCTGCTGAGTGAAACTGAGCGCGAACATCTTCCGACTTGGGCTGAGCTTGGTTAAGTTAAGTTAAGTTAACTTTGGATAGATGCCTAGCCATCATCTTCTGACTACTATGTGGAGGAAATCGGGAATTGCAACTACAAATTCCTGCGGTCTATGGAGTGGCATTTAATAGCATGATCATAAGACAAGCTAAATCAAAGTCGCCGGATACATACCTCATCCTTATGATCAAACACTGGAATCCCAAATAACTCGGCACAAGTCCATCACGCGAACATAAGAAGACCTTGAAGCCTCTTATCACGTCAAAGTGCCAACAATTGCCAAGTTGCAGGTGTGTAAGTCGGATATCGTGGTTGTAGGACTTTCGATTTGTAGGATTTTCACTTGTAGGATCAGTCCTTCCCCGCAAGTGGTACCAAAACCTTGCAAATGCATTCTTCGAGTTCAGTTGGCACTTTCTTTGACATAATGTTCAGTATGGAATGGCAAGTGGTTGAGTGGATCCGGAAATGGTTGAATTCGTTCGGTAAACAAAAGGAAGAAGTATCTGAAATCACCACCACCGTAACATTGCAGTGGTAGTATATAGTGGCAGTGGAAGCAGTATCGCCGTTGGTACCGCCTCCAACTCCATAAAAGACGAAGACCTCGGATACCCAAAACAACGTCGTTACGAAAAGGAGTAGAACCGAGAGAAGAGAGAAAGGAATTCCTAAATATACTGAACAGAATGACGGGGAGTCCCGGCCATTTGGAAAACTGCCGTTTGGAAGATCGAAGGAAGAGCGTAACCATTGAGAGCATGAAGAACATTGAGATCACGTATCGTCCAATTGGTTTACGATGGTAACCATCGTCGGTGAGGCTGTGGCTGGTGGTTCTTGGTTTCTAACGGCATGGCATAGGTAGGTACATGTACAACGCGTATATTCGCAGTCCTGTAGAGTAAGCATAATTTTCGCGGAGTCAGTTCCAGACTCGACTGCAACACCACGAGGCTTTTGCTCGCGTCAGTTAGGTACGACGGGGATAACCTCTCCCAACCCCTACTTCATCCTGTCTCCTGTACCCTCGTCGCCACGCGTTGCGAGTTTCAACCCTCGTCGATAATTGCCAATTGAATTTTCAGCAACTTTTATGCTGCATCCTCGACTGAAACGCGCCATGCCATTGCCTTGGCAACTACGGCTACCCGGTGAGGCGCCGGATTGTATACTACCATCGACGGATCTTCTCTTCGAAACAAAACACGTATGCTTGACGGACTGATTCGATATTTTCTCCGTGAGACTTTTACGACCGATTAGAACCACGAAGACGATGTGGAAGCCTCCTAAATACGCAATTGTCGAATAATATGTCGCGGAATTCAAAGAATTTCGCAAACCCTCCCACTCGATGTTCAAACTCGAGAGGATCGTACAGGGGTATAAATTTGCAAGACATTTATAAGCAACTGGTCAAAATTTTCACCGTTTAAACGCCCATTTTATACTCGGAACATTTGTCTCCGGTAGCGCAATAATCGAACGCTCCACACCCCCGCTAAAATGCAATATTTTATTCCAACACCTACGACGGAATTTCTTGAACGATTTTAACGCGACAAGGATAACGAATACGTTTCTCAAGTGTCCGTGACTTCGAATTCAATTCCTTCGTTTGATCCGGCGTTATTCCACACCCTGATACGTGCTGCTCTCTAAAGTTGACCGGAAGTTCGTAAACCGGTGCGGATCTTCCTGTAGGTCGATTTTGACGACGTCATTGCCACCACAACGATGTGTTTCCCGGACGGAAACGCTCTCCGCATTCGCATTTGTAAGGACATTTGCCCCCCTGTCACTGATGCCCAGCCCAAACTCAAACATTTAGGTCTGCGGCTCCTCGCATATGCGGCAACCAGCGGCCAACTGAATAATGCATGTCACATAGATTGAAACCAATGGAGGATTAAAGCGACAAGCCAAGACTTAGTCGATGGTGGTCAGTAAGGTAGAGAACATCAAATCGAGAATAGTATCTATCTAAACTTCGGGGCTGTTATCGCGTAAAACCTCGACCTCCCACGCCGTTTGTTCCTTCTTCGGCCAATGACTATGTCAATGAATTGGTAGGCCATATTACCCATTCCGGATAGAACGTATCTCCGTATTTTTTATGCTAATACAAGATGAGTATCTCCACCTCTACGATACGGAATTTTTTCGGATTGGTATTCCACTTGCGTGGATAATTATTTTTCAAAATTGGGCTAGGTTTTATCACGGAATCTGCTTTATATAATATTAATCGAAGGAAGCGTAGATTCCTCTCTTCATTGGCTTCAGTATAGATCGCTGTTGGTTATCTCGATAGCTGAACATCGACGTATGGTTCAATAAAATTCCGGCGCATCTTCTCACTCGAGGGAATTCGAGACGAATCGAAATTGTAGCATATCGCGTACGATGCCTGAGAGTAATAAGCCAGGTTGGAAAATGAATTTGCTGAATAAAGTATAAACTGTACTTCAGAGCCTTCCAAGATATATTTCGTTCGTTGGCCGTATAAGTACCTACTACTAGCGAAACGATCTTGTCTCAACGGCCGGATGTTACGCCATGTGATAAATAACATCTCAACCAATCTCAGACGCCCTACATCTTTACTACCCTGCCAAACGAGGTCTGGGAGAATCTCAAAGCCGACATTTAAGAGCTGTATATTCCTTTTTGGCAATGATATAGTCTCGACAGCCGAAACATTGCGGTTTGTACAGTGGTCATGCCATGCTGCTCACCGTTCGACTGCCGTGTCCACGTTGAGGTTTCAGGGGCGAAACCCAACGCGTTGAGAGTGACGGCTGGGTGATTCATCACCAACCACTACCACCCGAAACCCCTTTATACAGCCAAAACTCGGCTGAGGAAACACTGCTTCGTAGGGACAGGCTACTTCTGTCGCATTATACAGTCTCCGGAAGACCCTGAGGACCGGACGGTGCGAAGAGCTGTGGGTACCAAGTTGACGTTGATTGCCCTGAATCAGACGTTGATTTTCTACCAATCTGCCAACATCAGTGTTTTGTTACCACTACAACAACCATTATTCAGATGTCGTTAAAGTTGCGGAAAAAAAACTGTTTGCGGTCAGATTTTCGGGTCGTGAATCCATATTCATCACCGTACTTGATGAACGGCTCGTGGCCACGAGAGACAAGACCCCCAGGTTTCTGGAACTATCTCATCTGGATTGAATTTTTAACTCTGGCAGGCAACGGTTGCCTCACCTCTTTCACGACCGTATACATACGAAAATTCATATTCATGTAGATATGGGGGAGACCGCGAGATCAAGCATGTTACTAAAACATAGCAGCCATATATTCAAACCACCGTGTACCACGAGATGCGGTTCGTGTTCCGGCAGAAAAATTCCGTTTCAGTTATACGGCGTCCAATTTTTCTTTCACCTAGAACAACCAGCTCTATACTCGCAAGCTTACGTGAAACAAGGATGAATGTTATAACTATACTTTGCTAGATATATGTATAGGAATAGGTAAAGTTCAACTTATCCGAACGTTGCGTGGAATAAACATTACGCAGAGATGTCGTGCGGTGAGGAAGGGTGGATGAGAAAATGTGGCAAGCAATATCGGGGCGATATTCTCTGAATATATAAACCAGTTTGGGCAACAACTCTGCAGTGGGAAGGGAACGACCCAACGATACCACAAACTGTATCTATAACTCACTATGAGATAGCGAGCAATGCGACTCTTCTCTTTCCGCGAAAAGTTCACCCCTTTGCTTATCCCGTTGTGGGGAAACCTGGGATTCCCATCGTTCAACTTCGGTACAACCGCCAAGCACCTTACAACTGCATGATCTTGTCTCCAACGCAGTTGGGATAATAAATGGAATAGAATGTCGAGCGAATTTCTTATACCACTTGGAATTTATCAACTTCTATGGATGAGAAATTTCACCTATGCTAGGTGCGAGTGAAAGTTTTGTTATAGCCGCAGGCTCATTTTATAAAATAACAATTGTATTCGATGCTTTACCTTATCGAAGATCCAATCGTTGACCATTAGTATAATCTGACTTGAGAAACCACTTCGATAAAGTGTTTCCAGCAAGGGCGTGGTATACGTAATCATGTAATATGCATGCATGTATGTATACAAACGTGTATTTAGATACGATGTATAGGACATGTGGAGGATTTCCATGAAAGTGACACATGTACGAAGTCGCGATAACGAGGGAATAAATATTAATCTTGCGTGGTCGCGCGGAAATGGTTTCACGGAAGTCAACGCCCGCGAGCCCTTGTCGAAAATGTAATTACAAAAAAGTCAGATCCTTCGAGCGGGCTGGTTCGGATTAAAATCAAAATATCCGATAACGCAATTTCATGTAATTATTCGCTACCCAAATTGGGTCGCTTATCCGACGAAAAAAGTGATCTTCGGTTCGCTTTGAAGGTATGTCGCGAAATTTATATACGGAAATTGCGAATTTCCACGTAGTATTAAATGTATTCTCTTTGTATGCGAAATTGTCTGCGAGAAACTGAGAACTTCTCAGTTGTCAAGGAATCGTGTTACTCAAATATAATGCTATTTCCGAATATACTGCCTGTGTGTCACTCACAGTCAACTAATCTCAGGTAAAAAGAACGCAGCTCATGTTTTCAACGATTTTCACGTTCAGCAATGTTCTCGCTTCTCACCCTGAAGGCACCGCCACAGACGAAAATGCGGATGAATTACGGATCAAAGTCTACGGGCACTGATGTGGAAATTCTACAAAATTCTCAGCTAGACCGCAAGCGAATGATCAGCTATATACACCAAATGTATTTCTTTTAAAAATTCCGTCTGCACCGGTATCCGCAATCATAAGCATGTTAACAAAGGACCTCGCAAAATTCTTTTGAAAAATGAGTTTCGGCAAATTTTTCTGAATCTCTCCAATTTGATAGTAAAGTCTAAAAATTTATTATAGTTTCGAGTTATTGCTTCTCAAAGTTGACTTTCTCAGCTCTTCAATGGCAAGTCTGCGTTCAATCTCGGTGTTCTATTCACTACTGAAGAAACCGCTAGCACATGGTATCAGTATGTGACTATTTATAAGAATGCGACTATCTCATATGGAATACTGATACCATTTATGTGTTAGCGTATTTTTCAGCTGTGAATAGAACTCAGAGATTGTCGTTAAAGACCTGACAAAATCGACCTTGATAAGCAATAACTCGAAATGAATGACCTTTCACGCGTTGGGTCCATTGACATTTTCGTTTTACGCGTTGAGGACTATCAAATTGCGAAGTTTCAGCAGATTCAACCGAAACCCATAAGGATTCTACGAGGTCCTTTCTGTCTGAGTTGCCGCACCCAAGATCTTCAAGTATATTTAGCCACTGGTTAAATTCGAGGGATTTCTACATGTCTTATGCGCATACTCAAATCCGAACCAAATAATCAAGGCGAGCTCGTGTCGATATATTCGAAGCTGTTGGGTGGGGCAGAAAGGGGCGAGGGACGGATTTTGAGATAATCCAAGCGTGCCTATGCATACCTGTATATGTGTGTGTACAATGTGTATGTACGTATGTACGTAGTACGCTTGTATAAATATATATGGCTGTAAATATACACACTCGGAGCTCTGACGAGGGGAACCCTTTGAATCTGCTTCCGTATTTATCCTCATTAATGCATTGTTTATTAACAACGTCAGCAGTGGCAGTCCTAACGAAGCTCACAGAGCAGCCTGCACAATGGCCTCGGTAAACCCGGAGGGTCCTCCGACCAGTGCACTCTCCTCCTCGACCCCCGTACCCTGGATGTACCAATGCGATATTACCGGATTAACTAGGTGAGGCAAAGGACCACTCGTCCATCACAGATGTCACTCAAGCCGTGACGTCTGTCCCCGGTTCGGTGCGTTTCTATTCCCGGTTGGCCGATGATATATAATTGTATTTACTGCAAATTGTGTTCGATTATATGCAGCTACTTATTTATGAAAGTGACTACGAAAGTAGAGGAGCCCATTGGGATGAAATATAATTGAACATTACCGATTCCATTTCATTTGAATGGTCTGACGACGGTCCTTTAAGGTTGGACAGTTTCCCGCCGCCTGTCAGGGTCTCTTTTATCTGCACCCCGTTAAACCTGGTTTCGACGAGAAATGGCATTCATCTTAATTAAAATCAAATTTCAATTACGAAGAGTCCTCCGACGTCGGGGCGCGTCTCTGGCCTAAGGATTTCACCGTGGCTCATTTCTATGCTTATTAGTCTTGCTAAATAATTAAGAGAGTAATTAATACCATCCATCGTCAAAGTGTTGGCTGTCTTGCAGCTACGTGAGGTTGTCATTATATAAACCTGCACAATCCACGGATAGGTATAATATAATACCCATGTTCGTATTCACGAACTTTGCCTATAGTGACATAGAATTTCGTTGACGAAATTGAGGCTCAAAGGATTTCCGTGACTGATCGAATGAAAACGAATCGAGTGAAAGAATTATTACCTACTTGCCACCGAGAAGTTGCTCGGTGCGGTGGATTTGATCTCATTAAAGTTTCAAACGAGTAATAGCAAGTTCGCCGCTTGTGAATAAACTCGGAGTAGTTTTGTACCGATTTATTTGGCTCTCGAAGTTTGCTTCGCATCATCATATAGGGTTATATGTCTGCCCAGCTCCCCGTATGTTCTAGCCAGCCCTTTCGATCTCCGCTCGATAAACTATAAGGTTGAAAGAGACGAAGAATGTTAAACGAGTTCTTTGGGCGGCAAGTCACTCAGAACCCCGGCTAGTCCAGGGCAAGAGGTAGAAGGAAAAAGCTCATGAATATTAACAGCATTCTGCCGCAGACATGAAACGGTCATATGTGGTTTTTAATTCGGTTTCTTTCTCTTTGAAAAAAAAAGACAAGCTATTTCTATTAACATTTTTCAATGCTTTCCTGCGAGATACATGGGAGTTTTAGAACTTTCGTGGAATCATCAGTCTTTATTTTTTTGAATAACTGTCGACAAATAGTATTATTTGCGTGTACGATATAGAGGGCTATTAATCTCCATCGAAGTCGTTAAATTTCTTCAAAATACAGACGAGCGGGTGCATCTTAACTACGAACCGTGACAGCGGTGTGAATATCCGTGTAATAGTTCGTCAAGAGGTCAGCAAGAATTTAACCGTAACCAGAAAACCCAATTATAACACTAAGCTATGGCTAGCTTAAAAATTAATAGCTCCAGAATAGCTTAGGGCGAGAATATGGCCTGGGGGTCGTGTCGTGGGTTCATCCTAGCTGGCGTTGTTTTCCATAAATGATTAATGGAAACGGGAAGATTCGTCGGCTGATTGCCCGAGCAATTAAAATTTATTAAAAGTTTTGTTTATGGGGAGACCCTCGTCTTCATTCGTGTTGTCCTATTAATTAGGCAGGAACTCTGGGTCTCTTCTCAGTTTCCACCTATCTCACCCATTGCGGTGCGTGGGTATTTCCCTGAAGCGCCAGAGTCTATAATGCTACCAGTCGGTTGGTATATGTATGTATGTATGTATATGTGGTTCGGGTATAGGGCGGTATAATATAGCAATTTGTCGCGAAGTCTTTCGAAGACTTTAGGAAAGTGAACGGACAGCGAACGATAAATCGGCCCACGATCCGGGGGCATCTTTCACTTTTCGTAATTTTGGTAGAGAGATAATTCGTTTCAGCTCTACGAAACCCTCTTGACGTGAGGCACGCAAAATGAATATGAAATTTGGAGTATAGGCGCCGTTGCAACACTTGACGCCGTTGCAGGGGCGTAACTCCTAGGGTTCCCCAACGGCAGATAAGAAAGCCTCTTGGCAAAGAACCGCATAAATTTTACCTCGTTATATATTATCTCGCAAATTTCCAACTCATAATTCGCTCCCGATCCTGCTCTAGATTATTATTAAATTATCGTTGAACGCTTTCGCTGCTCGTTAGCATTCTTATCTGACATCTCTGTTTCATCCCATCGCCGATGCCGCGATCCAAAGTTGCAGACAGAGACGAACTGATCGACCGACGGATGAACTCTCGCACCTTTAATAATGGTACAGCCAACTTTGCCTACTATATATTCTTAGTTCAGGTTCTACAGTGGTGCTGCGATTTTATCAACCAAGCAGGTAGGCATGATCGACTTTGTTTTCGACACATCTCGACATATCTCTACGTTGACTGATCGGCATCAAACTTGCCTCTTTACAGGAAAAAGACCTGACTCCCGTTTTTCGAGTTTCGTGTCATTTAAGCCAGGCCTACACCTCGTTATTTTCTTACCTGGGGTACGGTTCTTGGTAGGCCAGGAAACCAGACACCAGATACACCCGGTTCTCAAGATTGAAATAGCAGACTTCCGGACCCTTTCGCGATCAGGAAAGCGAGACCAAGGTTCACCAACTTGGAGCTGTTCTTCAGCGATGACATACGTTGGAAAAGAAAACACAAACTTTCTGGATTCGCGTGGGACGTAATTAACCTGATGGTCAGTAATGGAGGATGAAACACACGATAATTGCGGACTTATTGATCACGAAATGTGGCTGAAAATTCGTATCAACTTGATAGAAGCTCGCGAATACTGTGGTAAGATCGTTCTAACCTTCGCCACACTCATAGAAACTTGTCTCAATTCCTTTCGGATTTCTTTCGAATTCGGAGATGGTGAACGAGCCACTCTCCATTCCGCGCAAGCCAGAACCTCTATCTTATTGTAATTAGAGTGATGTTAGGTGGCATAAAATAGGCAGCAGCAGCAACAGCAGCAACAGCAGCAGTCTTTATCGCATGATCGTGAAGAAAGGTAGCGACCAAGTACATCGGCACCTTCCGAATTTTATCTTGGTCATAAATGAAGGGAGTGAAGCACGCCGGGCGCGTGTATCTTCTTTCGATGGGATGTGAGGTGAGTAGTCTGATTCACCAAAAATTCAAGGATCTTATTGAATATACGTTGAAGTTTCTGACCGGTATAAAACACGTTAATAAAGATAAGTATATAGCAGTATGGTGCAAAGACCGGAGTCTCAATGACATAATGAAGTAGATACTATACCGTTGTGCTGCAGCTGCTGTAACTAGTTCGGTTATCAGCACTAGACCAGAATAAAACTCGTGGACAGGTCTGAAAGGCGGACACCATAGAGATACCCATACGTCAGCCCTGTAAGAATCGGTTGAGTAAATCCCCTTAATCTATTCGATCGCCTAATTTAATTGATCGAATCACCGATCGACTCCTCCTCAGACACGCACACGCCCTATACTTACTCGCGTTCTACTATAGCACCTATCATTCACTTATCTAGTGTAATACGTATATGTATACCGTTGTTTCGTCCGTATCTCACGCTCCTAACGATACACGCCTGATAGAAAATACTCTGAATAACTGATCAAGAAGTTCGGTATCGTCGCTACCGCATCATTTCACCCACATATATCTGGAAGGGTGTAGGTAGGCATAGCAGTGTAGTGTAGTCCAAGTTGTAATCTCTGTTGGTGAAATAATTATTATGGTTAACTGCGAGCGTATTGCTTGAGCCTATTCCTACACCTGCCTCTGCAACGCCTCTAGCTTGATTCAGGATAAGCCTCGTAACTTTGGTTAACGCGTGGTTTGCTGCACATTTAATGCCACCACATCGTTTCGTATATTTTACTGCACGTGGGTGGAGAAGGAATGGCCAAAGGCTTGCTACACCGAGAACGTGCATGTTGCATGGTACCTTATGTACCTACAGCTAAGTATGGTATGGGTGTAAATGTACACGCAGAGATACAACTACTACGATTACTAATCTTAGCCACCGGCTATTTCTCGGGACCAAGCCGTCTCAATCTTCGTAATTAAGTTGTACATTCCGGTAGTTAACAACTCTCTGACGTTTTCAGTCAGTATACAGAAAGTAGAATGGATGATTATGAGGAATATATCAAGCGAGATTTTCTCAAGAAACGTCAAAATATAATTGCAGGTAATGGATACGTATGGTCATTGTTCCTAGCTCTTTGATATTCGAATACCATACACAGGCTATGAGGATTTAATTGACTTGTTTCCAACTTCATGATTATTTCCTAAGAATAAACATGACACCGTGTGGCTTCTAATGTATCCTGGACTTGAGCGCGTCAGCTTAGAGCTGCATTCTGAAGGGACAGAAGAGGAAGATGGAAAAGAGAAATTCAATATCATCAAGTTTGACAACCTTCAACCCGACGTCGTTGGCTGGAATTCCTTCCATTTGCTGACAGTGAGGCGTTGAAACTACCGACACCCTAAACGACATAGCCAATTATACTAATTCATGCAAATTGGAATTATGTTATCTCGATGGTCAAGTGAAACTCAAGTGTCCATGGCGGGGTAAAACGCAAACATTTAGAATGTCGTACCTGCCGGGTAAGGATTTGTCACACGGGGTTTCCTCATCCGACTCCGATTATCAGTAAATGTGATACCCTGACTCGGACAAAACTTGGCGGAGCAACCGACCGAAATTTGCAAATTGTAAGGGTACTGCGGGTTGAAACCCTCGAGGAAATGTTCGGAAATCGTTCCTTTTAACAATTTCGAGAGAATTTTGCTCTACTCCGAGGTCCCTAATGCCGCGTATTAGCCCTGCCATTTTAATAAACGAGTTCTTCGTTGGTTGGCGGACGAACGAAGGGCAGCTCAATTGTCGAGGAAAGAACGCGAACCATCGAGAAGAAAGAAGGAGAAAGAGGAAAGCTCGGAACTTGAGCCAGTCAGACAACCAACCAGCAACCACACCGGGCTAATTCCCGCAGAAGAAAAACCGTAATTGTAGAGAATGGCAGCGCGGGGAGGAAAAAAAACCTTGTAATATCGTGACAGATAAATTAGGCTATCTTAATTGCGACTGCCTTTATGGGCGAGGCCACATCTCGCGGGAAAGAAGAAAATAAAACGGGAAACTCGCTCGGGATTTTATGGCTAAGCTGAATAGTTCACGTTCCATCCACGATTATCTTAGCATCTCATTAGTATTCAACGAATTCGAGCTGCGATAATAAGTGAAAAAAAAAGGAATAGATGAAAAAAAATGAACGAAAAGAAGAAGAGAAACGGTGATAGTAAGTACATTTGTGAAATCAATGCGGTTCTATTTCTATCGAAATTTCTTTGCCTCTTTCACACGTGTCTGGGCACCGTGACATACCAACGCGGAAAAGGAGTCACGTTTCAATTACGCAAAAGTATATCTGGTGGATTTTTAATTGGTGGAAGTTAACGACGAGCTTTCCAAAGAACCCGAGAGTTCGTTATTATCTCGGAAAACGAACCATCTCTCTCGCTAACCTTAACTCCGTATATACCTACCTAACCTGTAATGGCCAGCTTATAGCAATATGTTTTAATGAATATAATTCATAGCCGGGACAGATACGAACCATTCGCGATGCTCTTACCTAACGAAGGTGGATTATTTTACAGTGACGCAATAACATTTTGATCTCTTGCTATCAAGAGTCTGGTTTCCCTATAACAGGGGATTGATTTCGTTATTAAGGCAAGTAATAAACATTCTATACCACAAGGTATATGTGGATATATCCACGACGTAAGAGCTTCGAAAATTGACTCAATCATGAGGTATGATTGGAAATGTAAATTTGTGCTACATCAAAATTTTCCGTACAATTTCAATAATCATAACTAAATCTTCTCCAGTTTCATTCCTTAATATCTTTCCGAATATCTCGTTACCAGATTCGAAGAGGAATGTTCTTTTAGAATTTTTCTATTCTGATTCATATATTAATCAAATTTGCAGACGCGTTTTATTGCGGGCATCACAGATTGCGTGGAAGACTACTGACATATATTTGTGTAAATTTTTTATAGTCTGGATTCTGCTCTGCCAATTTCAGGTATAAGTTGAATGTGGGTGGTTCTAGCTAAGATTCTACATAGATTTGTGTGTGTTGCTCGTGGGTTGCAGTTGATAGCCTTATCCAAACTAGATTCACTCTAAATCGTCAAGAGCTGAACCTCGTTTGAACTCGTTAACCGTTTCCACTCGGTAAATATTTGCCATCGCAAGTAAATCCTCCGCGCTCTACAACTTGGTGTATAAATACTAACCTAACGTTTGAAAGTCACTCGTCACTCGGGTTTATTCAAAATTATGAAATAGCAGGGAAACGAAACGTAAAAAGGATGCGGCGTAGAGCGTCGCGACGTCGAAAGGAATGCTTCGCGTATTTCATCCGGAATATAGTCATTGGTATATAGTATATACCTACATCCATCCCAAGTGTATGTACCAGATGTATATACATATAGTTATATACATGCCCACGAAATGTACCAGTGCGAAGCAAGTTATGTGCCACCTCTATCCACCTTCTTCCATACATCCTGCATAGTAATAAGCTTGTCCACAAACTCTGACTTCATTTTCATATTCGAGTATACGTCGGTTCCATTTCTGAATCCTAAAGAATGAACAGTCCTTTTCCGTCGACACATCCATGCAATGCGATCACGTGAGGTAAAAACTTCAAGCTAATTTGCGTCATTGATTTTCGCAGTGAATACTAAAGGCTGACTTTTTTTAAATTCATATTTGTGTTGACTCCAGAAATTGCAGAACAAGTAATGTACCCATGATCTTTTTGCTGGGACCTTTTTCATCAACGGTATGACAAAAGTACATAACAAAAGTCAAGGAAATGTCTTTCTCTGAATATTCATACGCATAAATGTGCGTATTAGAGGTTGGCGTTATGGAGGGGGTTGGTATAATACAGAGGCTAAAGCAGTATAACTATTTTTGATGTTATTTTTTATTTATCATTTTCCTGTTCGTGAAACGGGCGATGCGTACAAAGTCAAGGCGAAGACCTCTGCGAGGCTTGTCGTGGTATTGCCGGGGTGTTTTATGCTTCCCCCAGTGTCAAATAGAGGGTGGAAAGCGGGATGGAAACCAGGCAGAAAGGCACGAAAGAAGCAAGGTAATATTCCGCCAGGGACTCCCGCGTCTTCGCAAGCGAACACTTGACTTTTCATTCCGTGTCCTCCCAAATTGGAGTTCTAAAATTTACTAGATATCTTGATTGAATTTCTCTTGAACGTTATTAGCAGATGATGTTGTGGTTAAAAAAATCATTAGTCAGTCCGTTTCATATACTAATTATGATCACCGATTCAAAGGATGATTTTGTCGTAACGAGTGATTAGCACATGCTATTTGGAAAAGTTGAAGTATTCAATAAATGCGATAATTTTTTTTTTCGAGAGATATTGGTATCAATCTCTCGACTAACTAAAGATGAATTTACGATCAAAATATGCTGTTATGTTGTATCGCATTGTCTTTTATTCAAGCGAGTTATTTTATTTCGCAATTTATTGCCCAAATTAATTTAATCGCGCTGTGAGCCTGTTTTGTAAGTAAGGGCTTTGTTACGTAAATTTGTAACGTTCTTAAGACATCTGCCCGATGATTTAAAGAGTAAGTCTCGTTCTACTCAGTCTCCTGGATCTCAGAAATATATCTCCAGTTTGAATTATTCTGAAAGTAGCTAAAACTATTCTATTTGCAATCCAAATATTTCACTCTCCAGTGATAACGAACCCGAGTGGGCTGAAATACGTTGAAAAAGTATTATTAACGTTGGAAATCTATAGACCGATTCACGCCACCTTTCGATCGATCTCGCTTTCAAATTAACGATGAAGAATCTTCAATATCCTTCGGTGTTCTGACAGAACACTTTTCATTCAATACATCAGATTCCATATAAATGACTGATGAATATCTTTTGTAGAAATGATACTAGACAAGAGCAATACCTCGAAGTACGTGTAAATCATCAGGCACGATGACCCGGAGATGTTGCCGTGCCTTTCCTCGCGACCTATTCAACGAGGGACGAGTTGCGAGGATCCTTTTAATTAGTGCCAACCTTAAAGGATTACCTCCACTTATATTCCGCCTTCTGGAGTTTGATAAGGTACCTCGCTAGTACCTCTGCCAACCGCCTTGTACCTACCGTCTTCCTTGCACCTACAAGAACTGGCTCGACCATAAATAACGCCGGCAGCTCGGAGCATTTTCAAAGTTTACGTAATAATAAAAATAAAGGAAGCAGTTACAAAACAGTGTTATTTATCAAATGAAGTTTTACCCACGGCTGTCCGTGGCTAGCTCAGAACGATGCAGAAGTACGAACGAGCCTGAATACATACGTATATATATAAGGAGGCCTCCGCGCATTCAGCCGAAACAAACGTTAGAAGTTTTCTCAGAATTTCTCGGAATTTCTCTCAAAATCAGCGTATAGCACCAGCATGCGGCTAACCGGCGAGGTAGGTGTACTCAAAAATTTATAAGCGCTTTGTTTCTAGTTTATACTGACTGAACTTCAGAGGATTAACGATAGAGTATAATTAGTAAACACAAAAGTTAACTACAACTTTAGTTTCAAAGTACACACTAAATTAACCCTACGCATTGATTAAGTAATTTTCCTATACCTATACCTACGCCCATACGCGAGCCCTTTTCAAAGCGGGATTGACCCAACTCGGCTGAGGTCAAACTAACAATAAGACAACTTTAGAATTAGAACTCAGACGATATTAGGAATTGTTTGAATAAAGAAGAGTACATCGGAATTTTTTATGTACAAAATTCATTCGATATCTATCCATTGATGAACACGTTATCAATGTTTGAAAACACTGTCAAAGCATCATTATACTCTAATCTATCTTTCAAAAAACCTTTTCATTGTTCGTCGTGAAAGGCTTTTGCGAATGACAATACTTCATGAATTGACGTGAATGCTGATTTGGCAATTAATCAACTCTACTGTGAGACCGTTGATTTTTCAATTGAGAAGAAAATAAATAAAAATATGAAAAAATAGTACGAATTTTGGCTGATGGGCTTTTTAAAGCTAGAATATTTATAGCTATGACGTCAAAAAGCCCTGGAGTATTTTTACGATGCGAGTGAATTTTATAATAGTAAATAACTGTTTGAATATTTCTACCTTCCGGTTTATGGTGCATTCGAAATTGCATCTATTTTCAAGTGGAGCATCGAAACTATGATTCGTGTTTGATTCTGCGCAGCATGCCATTCACCGGCGAACGTTAATTGTGGTTGAATAGGGGAACCTGTCTCATTAGTGATGTTTCGGTATCAATCATTTCCTCGAATAGTCATGATGAGAATGAAATGAAACCTCACGTCAGTCGAGATGTTGATTCGACTCGAAGAGTTTCACTTAAAATCAGTAAATAATAATTCCCATACTCCACCATCCGTTCTGACAATTTCGACGGAGGAATGCCGGATTACTTTTATTAGTACACTCGCTTTGAAGTTGAAAACTGAAATTGTAAAAACGACCAGCCTGCTGCGTATGATTAACTTGCATACTCACGTACCTACATACCTACCAACCCAACTCACCCCCTTTCTAGCCCTCGCTAAAAGCAACGCCGCCAAGAGACACGTAACGGTATAACAGTGATAACAAAACAACTCCGCTTTGCATACAACAATTCAGGGTTTCATGTTCTCTGTAGTCGGCAGTCCCCGAGGGGGTCTTCGCCCGCGAATCTGACAAACTAACCTGCAGTGTAGGTACTGGTGCAGGTGTGGATGAACCCGAGTACCTAATCAATGCGAAAATACGTGCTGTAGGCAGGTACCAATTCACCTGGGGCAGTCAGACACGGTACATACCTATCTACCTATCGCCTGCGATACATCTGTCGATTATACTACCGATCTCGGAAAATAACATAGTACCCTGCTGAATTCTACAGACTATACTATACGAGCCACGAGCGAATGAAATTTCGTTCGCCCGAACACTGCAGACCGGCTAATCGAGACGCGGAACTAATTGCTTCTGGAAAATAACTTCCAGGCGCCATCGTATGCATTTAACAATGCACAGTGGGTATAGGTACGTATCCGTACATGTCTACATGTCTCTGGAGGCAAGACAGGAGCTAATAATGTACGGTACATCTTTCGTTTGTATTTTGTTTTTGTTTTTGTGTATTTTTTTTTGCTTATTCAAAGCGCGATTGTCAATTTAATTTTCGGAGGCTACGTCAAAACCAATTGGCCAATTACTTCGGACCATTCATTTGTAAGACTTACGTCACGAGATTAGGTTGGGAAGATTTTTCACTTTTACATGTATGCGTGAAGACGAATTACAGGAATTTTTGGTAGGCGCGTTTCAAGGGTGGAGGGATTCTCCGATGTAATTCATCGACTGGCTGGCGGGGGTTGAGTTCCTTGAAGACCCTTTGTAAAGTTTAATACGTCACCACTTGGGATCCCCGCACCGCTCCCCCATGGAGAGAAAATTAGTTTTTTAATCCCCTTTATATAATCAATGACAAATATTGAACGAGTGGAGTCGCTCCGTCAAACGCTAATTAGAAATAGAAATTACAGAGGGCCGAAGTAATGGAAATTCCCATTTCTAATCAGCTTGAAGATGCGCACGCCATGCACAATATGCGCGGAATGCATCTCAATGGCAAGCCGCGTTTGCAGCATGTCTTTCAATCAAATGAAGTGCTGGAAACGGAAAAAAAAAAAACACAAACAAATAATTCGGCTGAGCACATGAAACCAGACTTCAAGTGAAAAGCTTATAAACGCCGGCTTATCAACGACCAAGCAATTCCAAAATCTAATCAGCTTTAGGTTACGAAGAACAGCATCGATAAGGAGAAAAATGGAATGAAAACTCGATCATTAGTTCTCGGGATATCGTTGAACATGAAATTGCTCACGCACACGTACACTAAGATCTGGTGAATGGTAAAAGCTTGGCATTGAATTTTTAAGGTGATGATAATGAGTTCCCTATTTTTTAAGCGAGAAGTTAAAATATAACTGTAGCAGCGATATTACGAGTAATGCAAAACGTGCAGTTGCTATACCCGTTTGAAGAATCGATTGGAATTGCAATAGCGTACAGCTACGAAATGGTTTATAATACTTGTTGCCGATACAGCGTAGGTGTACAACAAGTAGACTCGTAGATGCGAGGGCGCAAGCTCGGGGACCCCCTTGTTAACTGGGATCAGTTTTACGCGCGCAATTAAATGGCACATTTTCCGCAAGACTACTGTTCAGCCGTAAACACAACTCGAGCAAGTGGAGCTTCTCGCCTGGTTGTCAGGCGACAATCGAAAGGAGAGTAATATCGACTGCGGATAAACTGGCTTGCTTTTGTACAATTTAGCAAATGTACAGAGAGGTTGAAAAAGGGGGGGTGGAAGATAAAGAGAGAGTTGAGAAAGCCCAGGGAAGGGAGGATACCGAGGGATGGCGAAGGATCGACCCTGGAACGAAGAAGGGTGAGGGTGAGGGTAAGGGTGAGGGTAGCGAGAATTGAGGGTGGCGTTTAGCTTCCCACCATTTGATACATCAGCGCCGAACCGCCTGGCTGCTTCATCCTAGCCTCGTTACCGACACGTGCGCCCTTACCCCCTCTCGTCTTCCGTTTCCCGTCTTCTCCTTCCTTTTCCTCTTCAACGACGGCGCTTTTTTCGATTAGCGTAGCAAGACAACGTATTCTCACGATTTGTCGCCACACAGACCCTCAACTTCACAGTTCAAGTATCACGCCCTTTTCCCCTTGATGTATGAATATTCGATATGATATTAGCGGAGATTTGGCACTCGGAAAGAGCCTCTTGGAAAACAGTTATGAAATGTGCCATGCCCTTGGGCCGGAATGTGAAATTTTCTGTCCTAGGTCAGAGGTGATGTGTCGTGAAATAAATTCAGGGGAAAAAGAAATGGCGACTCGTTCGTTACCGTCGAACGGCGCTCCGGTCAGATATGGGCTTTCGTAATAAAGCACAAAAGCTTTCGATAAAAGCTCGGACCCAATTACCGTTCGATACAGGATTTGGCTCGTTGCAGACGTAGACAATGAAAGAGCTGTTATCCGTAACAGAAACTAATCCATCGACTTTGAGTTTTAGTACCTATACCGACCTACCTACCTACCAACCCTCCCCCCGAAAAGGCACTGTGTTTGGGATAAGATCAGAGCTATAAGTCGCGCAGCAACAGGATTAAGGAAATAGACTAGCGAAACCAGAGCCAAACTCTGGAAGACCTAAGGTATAAGTTCTCTGCCGCGCTTTCGTATAAGGGTCCCGAGAAACGTTAAGACAATTCTCTCAAAGAATTCGCACCCTACGCACAGTTCCAACGCGATGCTGCTTGACTCAATTCGAACTGATTCCATCCGATACCCAATTTCCGGAATGGTCTGTAAATCGCCTGGTTTAACTAAGCCTCGATTGCCTCGCTCGCTCCAACTAGCGAATCATTCGCCTAGCATCCTTTTTCGACGACTCAAGATTATACACCCAATTCCTTCGAGCGAAATCTCACCCATGAAAATCCCCCCGTTTTTTTTTTTTTTTTTCTAAATTAAATCAAGTTCGACGTTCGGATACGTAGAATTTGTTCAACTCTGGATTTCATTTCACTGCGTCATTTCCCACGACAATGAATTACGACGCCGATACTCGTTGCACCCCCATTAATATCTCGTCGAGATAGAAACGAAAAGACTTCGTTAGTTCTCTGTACCAGCTCATCAACTGAGTTCGTTGAAATGGAGGGATCTTAGTAATGATCACTTAGGTTATTGTCGTGTGACAAACAAACAAGTCATCTTCCGGGCCGAAGTCGTCCAATACGTCCTTTGTATCAAGTAAATCAAAACTCCTAATTGGATGATTTCTCCGAATCACTTACCTTTGGTAGGTAGAGTTCGGAAACGACTGCAAGACACTACTTCCTTATATTTATTTCCTTTTCATTTTGTTTATTTTCCGTTTCTGTATTTATTTTTTATTTTTCCTTGTTTATTTCCTTCGTCTGTTCGAAGACCAAGAACGGTTTCCCCTGCCAAACACCCTTTGTACTTACCTATTTCTCTTGTCTCCGATATGTACTACGGTAAGCCGAAATGCTTCTCGAACCAAGGAAGAGCAAAATGCTATAAATCAGCGGGTAATCCGCGCCTAAACATCGTTCGGTAGGCGTAGAGGGTGACTGGGGTATGAGCTCAGGCCTTGTACCAAGGTGCCACCGTGTATCCTAATTAGATCGCGACCTTCCAATTTATTTCACAAGCACAGTATTCTCCATGTACCGTCCTCCGCCTTTGCCTCTGTGATCAATTCACACAATAATTGAGATAATCACGCATTTTTCCTTCAATTTGCAGCTGAACCCACGAGGGTTCTCATATTCAGCAGACACTGTTTGATCTCTGAAGCCTAACAATCGTTAATATCATCTACACTTTACCATTCAGCAGTCTACGGGCCTAATGGTTATTGCTGAATACAAACCACAAGCAAGTATAACTATAAGCAATAATTTGTTCAACGTCATCATTGATTTTTGCATCGTCATTGAACAGAAAAAATGCCATCTTATTAAAAGTATTTCAGAAGCCAGTGTGGAGTGAAAAGTAAATGACATGTGAATGAGAAAAAAAGTAAATTGCTGAAGAACTATGTCAGAGAGAACTCCGAGATTTCAGGAAACGCTATAACCCACTTTACGTTATTATTTATCTCGAAAAGAGATAGCAGAGGACAATCCGAATGTTCCACTTGCAGCGGGAACGATGAAGCTGCGTACCGATACATACGTATATGGGTACCTCAGGCACTGCGACTGCAGAGGTTTCCAATAGGCAACTGGGTCTGAGCTTGCGAGTCGATTTAGGACCCATAACACCACCGCAGCGCTGAATTCTAGGAGGTTATTAGTGCATATATCACTTCTCCCTTCACCCTAGTACCCCCGAGCGCGTATTACACCGTTCCTAGGTTTCGGAGCTTTGGTAGGTAGTTATACTCATAACTGGTGCATGACAAATTCTTTTACCGATAAAGCCCAGATTCAGTCGGCCGTAGAATGCGGAGGCATTCATTCGCTCCCTTAACTTATGCGTGAGCAGTTCTTAAACACACAAGGGGACGTATTCCGCTGGTCTGTGCAAATCACGCCCGATTTTTTTCATTTTTTCATCTCCAACTCACCATACATGAGAATCTTCTCCGCGATTCGTTTATTTCACATGTTTCAATCATTTTTTGCTTGTTCGGTTGAAATTTACGGAGAGGGTAAAAAATGTGCACCAGACCGTAATAGTAGCACGAAAATTCATTCGAATATATCTTGCTGAATGAAAAGCAATATACCTACGTATGGAAAATGATTTCAGCTTTCTGTTACCAAATTTTTATTTCGTACTATTGTAATCTCATTTGACATAGACTCTTTGTGCTGGTTATTTTAAAAAATGTATTCAAAAGTGGAATATCACATTACATTGCTGGTTACACCTACTCCTCAAATTTCTATCGATAAATTTCGTGGTGGTAACAATAATTCGCCAATTACTCAGTCTGGTGGGTGAATGGATGTAGAGTTTGAGAGCTTTCAATTAACTTCTTGATGCCATTTGACGTTGAACTAATTTCTACTTATTAACCCTAGAACTACAAACCGGGGTAGATATCTGCCCCATGTAAACTTTGTGAAAATGACATTTTTGCGGTTTTCCAGCACCTTCAGGTATTTGAATCGATTTTTCACCGACTAAACTTCAATGAAATTGAAATTGCTTTTTACTATTCTCTTATGCATGAAAAAGTGAAGAGATTCATGTACTTACGAGTCTCATTACTGCTTTCAGAACGATTTTATGAACAAGAAACACGTGGGGTAAATATTTACCCCGGTTTGTAGTTTAAAGGTAGGAAAAATGGGTTTGTAGTTCTAGGGTTAAGCTGTAAGTCTTAAGTCAGTGACATAACCAAACTGCAGTTGATATCAAAGTATTCGATTCAGTGTACAAACTGTGTTCTTGATAAAATATCTGGCTGTGAAACGTTTGGAATGAATAATTGCAAATTTGAAAGGGATGACCGTGGATAACATGTCGGTGAAGGGCATCCTGGAAAAATCTGTTTGCTCGAATCTCAAGATAGGTTATAAATGTGGGAGCGGTTCTTCAGGGTTTGTGCCACTAACCGCGCCGTGAACCATCCGCAGTAGATTATCAATTTCCACTTTAGGCTTGCCTTTGTTTCCCGAAGGTGGCAAATATGCCGTAACCCTTTACAACGCGTTTTCCAAGCCCCGTGTCAGACACCATTTACTAGAACGGGGTTTGCGCGTTTGCGTGCCCCGTAGTCACTCGACAAATAACCATTTCATTCGCGGACCCTTTTGCGGTAACCGTATCCAGCCCAAGCGATATGGGTTGGTACAGGGCGAAAGCCGAACCACTCGACTTTCCCTTTTCCTCTTCTTCACCCTCATCTTCAGCAATGGGGCCGCCATTCGAATCGGTATGGGGATGTTGCTGTTGGCATGATAAGACATAAATGTTATCTGAAACTTGATTCGATGTGACCAACGGATGAGTGGTGTGTTCCCCTTAAAGCTGTTATTGCATCGAGCGTGTAACAGCCTCGAAGCGGACAGTTTACTTCCATTAATTGCCCCATAACTTACATTTATACCCGTACCGGACTACAGATGTGTTATTGCCTTATATAGGAACGATCCCCGTTGACGTACCATGACAATTTGTCTCTTGGCAATAAATCCGTTTTCCATAAAGCACCGCGCAGTGACGTCAGCTGTATGTGCTTCAAGCTGCTGGTCGATTTCGTTACAGCTAAAATTTTATCGTCTGCAAAGCACAAGCAGATATTTCTGTTCCGAAATAATCACACTGAACCCACGCTGGACTGACATGGAAAAAATCCCATACTATTTCCATCTTCAATCCTTCGAATTATAAATATAATAGTTTGATCCGAAATCTAGGCTACTTGTTTCCTTCCCCGGGTTCGAATTTCAAATTATATTCTCTGTTGGTACAGGCATTGTCGAAAGACGCATTGATATGATAAATTTTCTGTGGATTGAACATTTTGCATTCGGAGAATTTCACGATTTACTTTTATTTGATGATTGCTGGAAGCATTTGCAAGAATTTTGAGTGAGCTTGAGCCGATCAGAATTGTGAGTTCGAAGAAAAATTGAAGTAGGTATTTCCACATCATTTGTAGCTCTTGGGTACCATCAGCCAGCAAGTTGGAAGAATAATTGCCTTTCCTTGAAATAGGTGAGTGCGAGTGAAAGCAGGATGAACACTGAAGAAAGACCGCGAAGGAAAGCGAAGAGAAGCGAAACATAAAAAGAGAAATGAGAATGGGGAAGAGGGAAGAGGGGAAATTGGCGTCAATTTAACGAGGCGATGAAGCTGCGACTTCATGGTAACCGAGAAAAAGTGACAAATTAAAGACGTATTCAGAATCACCTAATTTTAAACAGTGATAGAAAGCGCCAACAAGTTATACGCTATTAAGAATAGCCTTCAATTATTTACAGTCACCCCTCACCCTCTAGCTGCGAGATTAATACCGGTAAAGAACTGTGCAAGGCGGAGGGTGGCTTAGCAAAGTAACCCTCGAATTTCAACAACAGCTTCTTAACCAGTGGAAAGAAGCAAGGATATAAATAGGACAAGCGTTAAGAAACATGTCTGCTTTCTTAATCGTTATCAACCCCCTCGAAATCCTTTCGACTTTCGGTGCTGTTCGAGTAACGTGAAACAGGCGTGTGTGCGATTTCTACTTATATCTAAATAATAACTGGTAAATTTGAAATTTCACTGTGCAGCTCTACCGATTTCCGATATGCATAAATTAACCGAGGGTGGGGGTACAAGTTAACAAGTAATTTGGCGCCGCTCCAATGTACCAGCTAATAACGGATAGGTAATCCCTGGTTCACGGGATCATGCAAGTATTATTAAGCAGTCAGTTCTGATTAAGAGACATTTGCATATTTGAAGGAGAGTCCATTCATTATCGTAGCATGTGTAACTCTGTACCCTCCTATATTCACGGTTCGAATATCCGCGAATCATTCCGACACAAAACGAATACCTCCGATCATCATCATTGCACACCATTCGCCCATTCAGCACAAATTATACTCTCGCAAATTTGAAAGAATCATGATTGTGCATATTGGAACAAGGTATCGCATATTTGAAAAGAATGAAGATAACACGGTGCGATTCATTTTTAAGCCGCTGAAACCGAAACCCTAGTACACTAGTTGGAAAAGCTTTCATCCAAACCGTTCATCAGGCTACAAGCGCCATGCTCAAGTATTTTTCCTTTATGAAGCCGTGCATTCTATGATTAGATCCGTTTATAAGATATATTTAAGATGAAGCGGGCAGTATTAAGACATTCTCGCAGAATATCAACTTATACGGGCGAGGCATTAAGGTAGCAATCCGTTGTAATGAAGAAGTAATAAAGCGAGCTCAGCTTGCACAAGGCGAAAGCTTCGGTGCTCTGCAGTTCTACACTTATACTATGATGCTACCGCCATAACAACGATCTACGAGTTTCCTCTTTGTATAAGTACACACTCTCCGCCCGCGCATTATATATGGCCTTGCACCATATGGATTCTCGACTAGATTACCTCTGCTGAGCTTACAATGTCCTTGCAGAGTTTCGAGGATAACGATAAGAGCTCCTATACGGCGAATAATAAAGTTGAATCTATACAAAATCTGATATTGGAGAGAAACTTTTCGCGAAATATCCTGCAGGGCCCGATAACTTATTCGCAAATATCAGTATCTGCCCTTGAAGGTGAGAAGCATTGAGAATTTTTGATGGTTTATTAAATTGGCATGTGTTTGGAAGTAGCATGGATATTGGAAAGCTATAAAAAAACATAGATGGATATTTACGTGCACCCGATAGATATCTAGGGATCTTCCACTAGGAAATAAAATTGGCAATCAACACGAATGGCCCTCTGGATTCGCGTCGAGTATGTCTATTTCCCGCTTGTTACGACGTTGGAGGAAAAGCGTAGCACAATATCTCCCCACCGAATCAATCAGACATGTCACTGTTGTCTGCGAGAGTACGGGCCACGGTTTATCCCCCTCCACTTTCCATATACCTGTACTCTGCCATAAATACGCGAATCATGTGACCCAAGAGGCCATATTCGCAGAAAGTTTCCTTCGATGTTCAATCCCAAATCTGTAAGCGGGAACTAGTGCTCTTTCTCGCTAGCAATCCTAATAAAGACATGGAAAACACCCTTGCATGGTGATGACAAGGGAAGAAAAAAAAAAAAACAATTCCGGATGAAGACATGGTTATGACACGTTCACGTCATTTTCGAGGGTTCGAATGCGCAAAGGGGAAAATAACTTCAGGGATCACACGCAGTCGGGTACTCGGTGATAATCCTTAGCCATCTTAGAAATGTATGAGGTCAAGGGTTTCGATCTGCCGAAGGGCAACGCCTTATTTTTTGGCTGAAAACGATCTTACATCAGAAATCCGTTCCAGGACCTTCTCGACAGCTGTGAAGTTCCTAATTTCGGAGACTCTAAGGCTCACCTAAGCCCTCGGGATACGCGACGATGGCGACGAATTACATGGTGATCGTTGATTAAGCTACCAGTCTTGGTAACTGCGGAGTTGTAGACATATTCCATGGAGATACGGTGAGTAACTTTACCTCTATGTATCCCGACGCAACACTCTTGAGACCAAAACAAGACTAACTCTACTTACTTTTGAACGATTATTCTCAGAATTCTAATCAGACCGATCGTCTGGATGAATAAACTGAAGTTTGAGTGATTTTATACAATTCGTGGGAAACTAGAGCTTTGAAAGTCAGTTTTTTGATGAAAATTAGAACAAATTCAATTACGTTGTTTTTCTCTGGATGGCCCAGCTTTTATGAAGCAAACTCATGCCATTGTTCCTTGGTTTTTACGTTACTTGCTGCACTGCAGCTTCGCACATAATAAAATGTTTTATTTCTTGCAAAAATTGTATATCAACGGGCTACACGACTTTTATTATCGGTGAACCGCGTGTCACATTGTCGTCTATTGACAGCCCATGCAGTCTACGTGTTCGTAGATCTCAATCGTTAATGTAAGCACGACTGGTGATAATTGCACAGAAAACATGTTTCGCTGTTCTGTAAATCCGCAAGAGCCGCGGCCGTAGCTTTTAAGTCGTTAATTATTTGTTAGTATCAGCTGTAACTATACGATCACGGTATATCTAGCTAATGGACTGCTCAATATTCTACCATTTGGACGTCTAGCCGAGCGTAAAATAGTTACTTTCTTGTCACTAATTCTCTAGACTAAATAATCCAGTGTATAATGAGATTGGAATAAATCGAAAGACCAATTTGCTATAGTATGCACCTTTTAAACTTACAACTTGAGTCGAAGGTTCTAATGATATAAACTGAACAAAACGGCCGCGAGACTGGCACGGCGCACGCTTAGGTACTTACCTCGAGTTGAGTTATTCGGCAATAATTCTCCCCGAAGAGTTACAATGACGAATTCCGGCGTTGTCTTCTCATTCGCATCTCCGCCCACGTTCAACATCCCCTTAACAATTCGTCATGTCTTCACACCTAATAAGAGCGTCTAGACGCCATGGAAACACTTCTTCGCGCGAGCTCTGCTGAAGAGTTGAAGCTGAGTTGTCGTTACATAATTTATAGCTGCAACTTAAACCTTGATAGAACCAATACCCGTACCTACACCAGTACGTTTAACAGCCAAGCACGATGTGTACCAAACTAGTCAATGACTTGGTAATATGCCACAGTGTAAAGTGTAATACACTATGTACGTACAATCCTCTTAACCAATAGGCCGCAAACCCATGATGCTGACCACCTTCCAGGCTGGACGTTTCTTGCTAAAATAGCCATGCATGGAATCCAGTGCACTGATGTGGCCATGTGTACCCACAAACGAGCTTTGTGCGGCCTGGACATCTCATGGACTGACTAACTCGCATGCACTCATGTGCATAATTTCGTATGAAAAACGTGAGCGATAAGCCGTGGGCTAAAAATATTCAAGTCTGGCTTTGGTCGATGATTTATCAATGGATAAGTAGTTTATCCGATGGGTCAAACGGCTTTTAGAGTTTCAGTTAACCCTTATCTTTAACGAGTGTTTGAAATTAGCAGAGTGCGCTTGGAGAGAAATGTTTTATTGGAGAGAACGTAGAGGAGAAGTAGTAAAAACAGATGGTAAAAAAATTAGATTAAAGGTAGAAGTACCGTCCTCTAGCGCTAACGCGACAAGGAAAAGGTAGTTAATTATAAGTAGACAATTAAAATGCAATTTTCAGGACCCAGGAAGAAAAAAATATATATTATATGAAGAGAAACTGGAGTACCGGAGAGAACTGCAGCATGCAAAACATAATCTCGACTTAAACTGTTGAGAAATATACCGACTAGTCAACGCGTTGCAGGAAGATTAGTAAGAATTCTGGTGAAAAATCTCACACCTAGCCATGCAATTTTGCACCGTTAAAGCGATCCGTGATTCTCTCCAGTTGGCATACGAAAAAAAAATGTAATAATTCTTTGAACGTATTCCGTATCCCGGGATATGGTGTGATCCAATAATTTGTACTTTCAGTTTTTACGAATTCAACTCAAAACGCGGTTGGCTCCAGGCTTAATAATTACGAGTATTTCGCCAAAGCTGCTCGTATGATGTTTGCGATACATTCTCGTGTGTTTACCTAAAACACGTAATAATATCAGCAACAATATCCACAACCTCATCGCTTTGTTACTAGATACCAGTAATGGCAATAATTTTGCTCTCTATATGGCGGCTGCCTCGCAACCTGACCCTTCATTTGCTCAACAATTTATTCATAACACACGCCAGCCCTTGGATGAATCGGGCCCCGAGGGACCAGCCAGCAGCAGGCCTTGAGCTCGTGTCTGCTTATCATAGCAGAGATCGTTACTGAAGCTGCAGCAGCTCGCTGCTACATTATATCCTGCTCGCTGCCTCTTCGGTCTCTTTTGAGCCGGACTACAAGTCGCAAGAAGCATGTTACTACCGCGGTAAAAACTTGCTCTCCTTATTACATTAAATCTTCCTCTAAGGAGATCGTGTGGTTGGCTTTCTATTCAAACGTGGCTTTCTGCAGCCACGGAATTACGAAACTACGACGTTATATACAATTCATAAAATTATTCTTGAAAATATATCCAGTCATTAGAGATCGAGTAACGTTTCAATCTTCCCACGTTTTTCATCATCGAATACAAGAATTAAGGCGATATGGTACAGGTCGTTTGAACCTAACCTAGCTAATGTAAGAAATATGCGAGTCCTACTGGAATTCTATTCGTTTTTTCCAAAAAGTGAAATATTTAACCACTTCCTACCGTAGCCAAGCATCAATCTCTTGATTTTCATTCCAGCAGGTTGTAAAGTTCGGAAAAAACTATGAATCGCGTTTTCGAGGTGATAACAATTGGTATAATGATAGAATTTTGAAGATAGTTGAGGCGTTATGGAAGTCTGTCCGAAATTCCACCATTACAAATTGTTGTCACCTCGAAAACGCGGATCGTTCTTTCTCAATGACTACTCGACCGATCCGAATGAACCTTCTACAAATGAATTCAGTTTTTTGGCAAAAAGTGGCTCAGCATGTTACTTTATCAGAAAAACGAACAGAATTCCAGTAAATCTTATGTTTTTTATGTTAGCTAGGTTGAGTTGGAAGTGATTTCTATTATATCACTTCAACGTAATGATTTTGTATTTTTAATGTTGAGCTTTCCTCGTAGAAAATTACACGATTTAGCGAATGAATTATTCTGTACTGGCGCATATATGGAGAGGGATATGTCAGCAACAAGAAATAGCATCGAAACGCTAGGCTCGTCGAATTTTGCTGCGGAGAACTAGAAGCTCATTACCAACAATGAAAACAGTACAGCAAAACGAGAGCCCAAGAATGAACTACCGAAGCGGAATAAGATCGGTTCACGTCTGTCTGCACGATGTTATTTTAGACATCCTCAAAGGAGACACAATTTCAAGGATGTTATGTCAGCCTTGCCTCCAGCCCTATAACAATGAAGCGCAAACACGAAACTACCATCGGGAACTCGTGCTTACCCTACTCTCCCCTCGCTCTACTTTGCCCTTCTTAACCACAACGGTGTACTCCTTGGTGGGTGCTATAGCCATGGAAAGGAAGACGTTGTTCCAAAGTCTCGTGTCAAGTAATTGCATTAAGGAGACGCGGAATCTCATCTCATTTATAGCACTCGCAAAAGAGAGTTGTAAAAGGTCGAGGTGCGGGTAAAATTGAGAGAAGAAAAAAAAACAACAAAACAACGACAAAAAACAAAGTTGATTCGAAATTGCTGGCAGCTATCTAAAGGAGATGCCGTCGAAGAATCTCGTCGTTTGTCAGTTGCTAATGGGTGAGATCGAGAGCGTCACGACTTTGTGCGATAAATTTGCATTCTCAGTTAATGATCTTCCGCGCTGAGTCTTAAGCTAACGACTAATCTTGTCTTGGATTACGGGTGCAAGTTTCAAACAAAACCTTATACTACATAACGAGTTGGTAATCTACCAACGAGCTGGCTCATATAATGGATAGCTTTTAATTAACACGATTTGATTGATCACCGATACCAGTCTGACAAGCTAGGGCATCTTGAAAACTTTTCAAAAACCATTTCAAAAATACATTCATCAATAACGTTCATCAAATGAGTCGTATCACTCGTATTTTGAATCATACTCGTAAAAGAAGATGCCCTCTGCACTGCTCGGTCGGAATATCTACCTTTTTAATTATCTCCCATATACCGTTGACTAAATTCAGATGTAATTAGTAATAGACACAGTAGTAATCCCATCACGGCGGGTAGTAAGGAAGTTGGGTACGGTTGAGAAACTGGCTCAGTATCTTTGTCAACTCGAAGTGCTCCCGGTGAGATTTCAACGCTCGGTTTAAAATTTACCAGCATTGCATTTCGAGGTGGATTGCTAGGCGCAACAAAAGTTATGCAGGTTTTAATTTCTGAGCAATTTTTGTCGGTTATTTTCTTAAGAAAATTGAGAAAATGAGGTCATAACAAGACTGCCAGAGAACTGCTACTACGACGAGAACTCTCCCGCAATGTAATTAAATGTAAATTATGAATGCAGGGCACATAACGCGGATCCTCGTCCGCCATCCTTAAATAACTTGGTGCTAAGATTTCGTTTGCCTCTGGTACTTCGAACCAAGAAGCAACGTCGGGATCGTTAACGGCATAACGGGTAATGTAAATAATGCACAGTTCTAATCCGATTTCCTACACTACGAACTGCGTCAACTGTTGTAACTCGAAACTGAATCGTCTACCTATATGCAGGCCCACCTACCTCGTTAAACTTACCTTTGCATCGCCTTTGGAGCAAGTTTCCTGGTAAGAGAACGTCTGGATAGAACATAGCTAGGCGTTCGTCACATCTGCAGCTTTCTTGTTTCAATTTTCCTAATTGCACTGCCATAGTACGTTCAAATCAAAACTACAACTACCTATACTGTTGTCACTTTGATTTTCAGAAATCAGCTTAGTGTTATTTGTTTTTCCAATTGATAACAATCATTTCGTATCGTCTACGTACGTGGGTAGGGTATTGAGTGTCAACCAGAGCACGTAGTAGTATTATCGTTCGGTGTGCGAATTAGAAGTGTAATCGTTGGATAAAGTTTGGCAATTTTCAACTTGATTTTAATGATAATAATTTGGCCGGAAATTTTAATTACATACTTGTCGAAGGTTCATATTGCGATGGTATTATGGAGTAAAAGTACGCAGTACCACAATGTTGGCAAGCGGTATATCGAGACGTCAAACTTCGCACTGTGATTAGTTCATGTTAATGGGTAGTTTGAGCCGAGTTAGATGACGTGACAGTAGCAGCATGGTCTTATGATTCCTGAATTATGGCTGAACCGTTTATTTGAACAACGTTTCGTATTTTTTTGCAAGTGAAAATAACCTTGATTGGAAAAAAATGCACTAGATAATTGTCCTGAAACATAATGAAGACTGTGTGTAAAAGGTACCTTATGATCGTATTGAATGTTCTTGTTCGATAAAACTGAAGGTAAAGCATAAAATTTTATCTGAGATTCTTCGCGCTGCTTATCTTCAGTCTTGCGGTTGTGTGTATAATATCGAAGAGTAAATATGTATAATCAAAGAGATATAATTATGTATTACGTTCTACACGTATTACGTATTCTATCAAATTCAAGTGTATGTTTGAATAAGTTTTATTTCCTTGATATAGTAGGTAAGTAATCATTGAATCACAAATCGAATGGGAAGTAATTTTTCCGTACAAAAATTGAGTACATTGCTTCTGACAATGAGTAAATGTAGAGAAAAAATTGGTAGATACAAATATTTAGTGATAGGATGCAATTGCGATAAAAGCAGATGAATATGTGATGCTATATTTATGTGTATATATAAATAATTTTATTATGATACAATATTCTAACTATTTTACAAATATACAAAACTTGTATTTACATATATATTGGCTTAGGTCTACGAATCGCAAGATGAACGAAGGAAATAGTGAAATCTTTATATAATTATTGTTGAAATAGGAAAATGTCGTTGCGCGATATTAAATA
Organism: Ametastegia equiseti; assembly: GCA_963989295.1. Lineage (NCBI taxonomy): Eukaryota > Metazoa > Arthropoda > Insecta > Hymenoptera > Tenthredinidae > Ametastegia > Ametastegia equiseti. Next base: position 11,195,676 of record OZ022389.1, on the reverse strand, counting down.
GTTTTTTTTTGCCCAGTCTATCTTGTAATACTACAAAGCTACTTCGATGGAAATAATTTTTCCTACGCAATCTCTGTAAATATAATGACATTTAAGAAATTTTCTTTATTCATACTATAGAAGAGCCTCCACAGTCGAATTCTGAAACACAACATACGTCACGATATTAATACAACACAATTACCCAATAGGTATTACTAGTGTACATGTTATGGACTCCATCGATTCATTGACATTTTCTATCTCAAATTTTTGAGCTGGTATTTGAGGTTCGAGTTTTTCAACGAAAATACTAACAATTATATGCTATAAATATACGAACCTCTCTTTGGTGGTTCCAAGTGATGCGTGCTTCTGGTATCGAAACGATTGGCCACGTCTGTAACAAAATTTAAATTACCAATTACTCTCTGTTTTGTATTGATCAGATATTGAATCACGGCCAATGGTACTTTAGCAGTAAAGTTGTGCTTCATATAACTTGCACAAAAATGCATTCTGGAAAATCGTATGGAAATATAAGCAGTACAAAATAGTCGCGCCAACTTATACAATAGTATAGTTTCCTCAGTAAAGTCTGAAATTTCAAGTCTAGCCGACGAATTTCATAACATAAAAGATATTCGGTGTTATTGAGATATAATATCGATATTCTAAACGTCATGCGGAAGGTTTTTAAAGCTCTCGAAAGCACTCGGCGTATATACCGCAAAAGCTTCCACGCAGCCACGGAACAGCAGTTGGTTGTATAGGCAATACAACGACCGCTTCTAAAAATGATTATGCACAAACGTGGGCTGAATACAAGTCGGTTGTTTCGATCTATAGCTCCGCATTTATTTCTTGAGCAAATAAAATTCTTTCCGCTACACGTAGAAATAGGTGGTCGGAGCGGCGACTCGGCGCCATGCAGAGCAACTGCTTCAAACGATGGGGGTATGAGGTCTCTGCAAAGAAGAGGGTTCACCTCGCACGCAACTCGCGTTATATGCAAATGTCTTTGTAGGCGCCGCATTGCATCGTGGAATGGCGAATAGTCGACCAATAACAGTCCTATTTCCTTTTCGTATATTGTCTATTGTTTTCCTATCCATTTTAACGCGTTTCCCCGATGTACGTAACATACAATGCGACAGATAAGGCAGAGAATACCAGTGAATATCATTTCCAATGCAAAGGGAATTGTCTATGATCGAAGATTGAATCCGCGTGGACCTTGGAAATCCTAAAATCTTTCAAGTCTGCAGTGTCAAGCACAAAACTGAATTCAGACAGCCCTTGTCTCAATTGTACTTTAACAATGCGCGACAAATCCGTAGGATTTGTTAGCTCGACGAACAAAATGAATGGGCGAAAATTTGTAATAAAGGTGTGGCCCGGCAATTTAGTGTGGTCTGTTGAGACCCACCACCTTCGCGTTTACCATGGTTGAAACAGAATAGACGTTCAAGTGGCCGTTGGATTTCGACCCTGAAGCTTTATACGTCGCGTTGCCTCGCGTCGGCCTCTTACTCTGATAAATAGGCGAAAATTTATAATAGAAACTCCATCTCTCCTGCTATGTCCTGAACTGAGGACCCGAAACCCGGAGCCTCGGGTCTTTGAGATGTCCGTAGGATTTTTAAGCCATAGAAAAACTAGTTCCCCGAAATTTTTCATTGTTGAGGGACGCTAAGGTCTACTCGCTCGCTCGTTCACTCGCCCGTAAAGTATACACAAAGGCGGTTGGATGTTACGCAAGAATAACACGATCTGCCCGATTTAAATTTGAGAGGGCCTTTATTGAAAACTGTATAGGCTTATAGAGCACCCCATTATTCCCCTGTATCTTCTTTCCCTCGACTCTTTGAACGGAGGTGTGAGCAGCGGCGTGAGCAGCGCGCCGCATGAGCGGCAAACATCTGTCGTAGGTATACCGAAGAAGATGATCACCGTCTTTTGCTACATGTGCTTGTGTCGGTTCTATGGTCACGCAGTTGACCCGCAACTCGCACCGTATCGTCAAAAAGAAAGAGTTTCTATTCAGTTTGAGTTCTTGCTCTTTGTTCGACCATCTCTTCAGGGAGGGTCTATAAGTACAGCGAGGAGCATGGACTACGTGCGGCATCAGAAATCTGTATTTCGACATAGAGCATCGCAATCATTTCCGTTTGCTACCTGCTACAGCAACCGGGGTCTGCGGTAGCGGCGACGTGCTGGGCACAGCCCATACACTATACGCCTCTTCTTCTCTTTCTTCATCTTTACATCTTTGATACGGTGTATCTTTCTCTCGGTATCTTTCTCTCGCCTGCGCTGCAGCCTCTTCCACGTCATATTTTTCTTATTGGATATCACCTTTCTAACACGGTAGAGGGAACTGCGTAGCAAGTCGCAGAGGTTATATGATGATTTACTTCCAGAGGACTGCCTCTTTGGTAACTCTATATATTATTTCTCGTTAAAAAGAACCAACGAAAGAATAAGGGAGTTGTGAGAAAGGGAACGTTACAGTTGTTTAGAGTGACCCTTTGTGTTCACGTTTTTTTTTTTTTTTTTTTTTTCTTTGACAATCATAGCCCTTCGCTCCGCATTGTTACCTTAGGGAATAACTGACGGGATTTTGCGCTTCTGGTATTCTCTTCTATCTAGATTCAAATTTCAGGATCGTTGAATAGAACCGTATCATTTGATTTCATTTTTTTTTTTTTCTCTCTTCCAAACCAGAAGCCATCATATAGCTTCGTGTATCACGTAAACTGAAAATGAAATAAGCGAGTTTTATAATTACAGTGCGAAACCGCCCACTTAAATAGTCAGCCAGTCAACCAGTCTGAACGAATCTCCTCGAGTTCGATTGGTTCCGCACGATACCGTGTATAACTGACTTCAAGAGCTCGTATAATCAAGGAGGCAGATAAAAAAAAAAAAAAAAGAAAAAGAAAACCCCGGTGCTTGAACGAGGGAAAACATTATTTCTGTTGAACACCTCTCGATCTGTAACAACCGTGTTGAGGTGAGGTGAGGTCGTTCGAGATACAGAGTGCAGGATATCGAGTTACGATAACTTGTTTCATCCTTGTAGACAACGGGAATGGAGTGACGCACCAGATCATGAGATACGTAGGAAACATATTAATTGAAGTTGGCAGTTAACGAGCAAATCAAGAATCGAAATTGTTCATTCACACGTTAAACATCGATAATGTTCTCGTTAAAACGTTCTACTCCAACACGTAAACGAAACACGATCTCTTTTTTTACAACACTTACATCTTTTGTATGTATGTGCATTTTTATGAAATTTCACGGAGACTTTTGTGATGCCAGCTGCCCTCGAAACGATGATACCGCGTTGGTAACAAGTTGAGAAAAAGTGGGTTGGAAAAAGTTCATTTCTGTAATTTCTTGTCTCTGTAATCCCCCTCGTTGCGTGTGAATAGGGCGTTCCCCGATTTCTTCTATATCCTGATTGACAGATTGATTGTGTTTTCAAATTTTCGTCGTGTTGCAGCTTACGCCCTCCAGCTCCGTATCCGCCTATGATTCCAGCATTGAATGGATAGTGACAGCTCCCCTGCGACTTCACACGTACACATCATACACACATGAATACGATCGTGTTCAACACACAAGCACACTGTCCTGGGGATAGAAAATTGATTTTTCCTAGAAGAAAAGCGGCGAAGCCATGGGGTTCGCCGGATTCGTCACCTGACGTGCACAAAGCCAACATTTCTACGCGGAATAGTATGGGGTCTGTTGTGAGCGCCGCAGGGTGTGGGCTGGGATCGCTAAAGCTGAAAGAAGCATCGCTTCATGGGTTCTTCTTCTTTTTCTTTTTCTTGCGTTATTCTCATCTGAGGGTTAATATCTTCCGAACGGTCAGTATAGCGAACTGAAAAAAGACCCGTTGTTCATTGTATGAAACAAAAAGAGAGGCCAGGGTAGAGAAATGTTTTTTACTATTGGTACTTGATCTTATCGCGTTGATGCTTGTTTCCGTTGAGATATGTACCTCTAGGGGGGAGGGGGGGGGGTGTTGAGTTTAACTACCGATCACGAGCCTCTTAATAATTATCGAATATCTAAATTTTTTGCTCCAACGAAACGGTCGAGACTTTAGAACGAGTATTTCAGCCTCTTAAAAGTATCGCCACACTCCCATCTGCAGTCTAAAAGTACCAAGAAGAATTTCTGAACGTGGCTTCGTGTGTATACGATCATAAACTTTTGTGGTAGAGTCTTATTTTGCATAATTCCAATGATTGCGCCGGTAATTGCACCCCATAAAAAAGCTTCGCGTCAAGAACCAGCCTTTCTTAGGCTCCGCTCAACCTACCAACGTTCTCGAGCAAAAGAATAAGTATACCTGCGCGTACAGTACGGGCCATTCACATACGGGCACGAAGACAACGAACCTCTGCTCAAAAATATCAAGTACGACTCTCTTTCTCTACCTAACGGTTTATTAAACCTTTCGAGCTGTGGACGGGTTCATTGTGCAACAAACGCTGCCGACGTTATCGATCATTAGAAAAATGTTACCGTCATCATCAGTCTAATCCTTCTGGATCCGTTGCTCAGTCGCACCGCGAAACATAAGCAGGAACTGAGGAACCAGGCAGGAACAATGACGGTAAAGTGTTGAGAACAACAATGATACCACGACAGGAAGAGCTGTTAGCTACGCGGGGTTGGTGGTGGTGGGGAGTGGCGTGAAATAGCAATTTCCTCGCTGCACACTGTTCGGACGCCACGCATGACAATAAGTCTTTCAAACCTATTGTGCGTGTAAATGTATTTTTTGCGTAATCCCACGAGGGAGGCGTATCGATGCAGCTTATCGGCGGCTCAGCCGTTAATGGAAGTGGTCCCATCTCGCGTCCGGGTCTCCGCGTCTGCGCCGGGACTCTAGCAAACAGCGTATGTCCTAGGAGCCAAAGTGAACACACTAGTGAATGCCCCTTATTTTAGCCCTTCAAGTCTGAAGATAGGGTACGCGGATGACGTTACCCTGGCTCGCGTCTGAGCCTAGGCAAATTGCTATTCAATGAAGGGATGTGTCTTTTACCGTCACATCGTTGCCCGCCCACCCGCACCCGATAAAACAGGGTGTGCTACCCCCCCCCCCCCCCCCCCCCCCCCCGACTTTTCCAATTTTTACGAGTACCCGTATAATGTTGGATTTAGTATGATTTATGGCACGACGGGCGTATAACCCCTGCCGGAGAACTCCTACCGACGAAAAATCCCTCTATTCATATTCCCACAATTAACAAACGAGATCCCCGTCACTCCCTCCGTTTCGCTTGATTTATACCGTTTTATACTACGATTATATGGCAAAAAATAGCCACGCGATAGCCCGGTCTACGTGGGAAAAGTCCCCCGAAAAGTTCAGTTTCATTGTCGAATTCTTACCGCACGACGCAGTGGCTCATTATTGACAAATTTCTAACTAGCCGAGATGAAATTCTTACTTTATTTACGGTGAGAGAATATGTCAGAAAACTGTTACTCCCTCTCATCATACTCGCTTTGAGCAAATCGGTGTTTTTCTAACGAACGTTTCCGGTGGGGTTGCACGTCGTACGGAACCGCAAGTGGAGAATGTATAGGTACTTTGTATTTAATTTTTTTTACCACTGGATCGTTCACTTCTAAAATCGTGATGGCAAGAAAACCGCGTAATTATAGACCAGAACTGTCCCGACGACACGCGCAATGATTAACTAGACGTTTTCCAATCAGGCAAGCCGAAGAAGATACTCGGTTCTCCGAGTAATGCCTACTTACAGATCAGAAATGAGGAAAAAAAGAAAGTGAAAAAAAAATTTGCAAGACAAAAAAACATTTCCATTGTCTTACCTATCGACTTGTTTTCTTCTATGCCCAGTGATGTTGGGGTGGCGGAGGTGGCGGGGGTAACGGAAGTGGCCTTTCCAGAACGGGGATCGGCGGAGCATCCGGCATGGCGAACCTTAATTTTTGCCAGAATAATTTATCGCCCCAAACGATGACGGTGTGCGATGAAATCCTCCGTCTCAGATCAGCATCCAGATCCTTGGGGCTGACACCACCAACCAGAAGCAAAATCACCGATCTCCCCTTGCCTCTTAGCGCATCTCTTAGTGCCGTTTTGAACTCAAATCTTGCCCATTCTCCGTGCAAAAAATTTCGCGAGAGGACCAGAATGGTGCGTCTTGAAGAATCCGCAGCCTCTGCAACGGCATCGGCGACATTAGCACCGGCGCCAAGATCACGATAGTGAAGACATAGTCTGTAGGAAGTTTCGAGGCCCGGCACCAGGACTCTTGATACAAAAGCCTCGTCAACCGCGGAGTAAGAAATGTAGGCGTCGAAGGGTTTTTCTCTATCCTCAAATGCTGCAGTTTTGTAGCAAGCACGAAGGCCACATCTGCTTGCTGCCCATGCTCTAAGTGTACGTCTGTGTCTGAAGGCTCCACAGAGAAGGGCGACCATAGCGAAAAATAGAACTGCCGTAGCTAGAAGCAAAGGGAGGTAACCCTCTAGGGGACGAGTTTCTACTGCAGGGGTCGCCCCCGTTAGCGCTGCGCAGTTTATGGCCGATTCATTTCCGGGACCAACGATGGGTGATCCCAAAGCGCAAGATACGCGCCTCCAATCCGGTATCTTTTCTTTGTTCTCAAATATCCATTCGCGGACGCGATCAAGGTAGCTGCACTCGCAGCTCCAGACGTTGTTGGAGAGACTAATATCTACGAGATATGGATTCTGGACCAACTGCCAAACTGCGAAGGTCGTTAGCCGGTTGTTATCTAGCCTCAGAATCTCCAGATGACGCAGCGACAGAAATGTTCCATTGTCAATGTAGGCTAGGAGGTTATTGTGCAAGTATAGTTCTTTCAGACTTTCGAGAGCTATGAATTCCAGGCCATTTAGTATCCGTATTTTGTTATTCTCCAAATGAAGTATAGTGAGACGTCTGAGGCCGCTGAAAGTGTTGTTATGAATGGCGACAATATTACTGTCGTTTGCATAAAGAACTTCCAGATTCTTCCTACCAATAAAAGCGTGCGAGTTCAACTCCCCGAAGTCATTTCCGTCGAGGTAGACCTCAGTGGCATCCATCGGTAGTCGACCAGGCAAGTTCTTGTACGCGGAAGTTGAACAGTCTACCACATTTGCTGACCAGGACTGATCGTGATAGCAGGTGCAGTTCGTTGGACAGGTCATTTCACAGTCGCAAGCATCAAAGTCGCAGCAGTGACAGAGAGCGAAGCAGTGAGCCTTGTAGGTGCACAAGAACTGAGAGGATTTAGCCTCTAGAAGGGGAGCGAAGGACTTGTGCCTGTCATAGGGGAGTCTACAGTAGACGGAGGCCAGGTCCATTACTTTCGGATGCTGACGTAGGGTTAAAGAATTTATCCGTTGAAGCCACTCCATAGTGCAGTCACAGATGAAAGGATTCCCACCGATATAAAATTCTGGTAAGGGTCTGGCCTGAGGTACCTGGGATAGCTGAAGAGCAGACAATTCCATGCCGATTATTTGATTAGCGTACAGGTCAACCCTCGTCAAATTGTCCTTACCGAGGAATGTTTGCGGCTCTACAGTGTGAATAAGATTATCATTTATAAAAAGAAGTTCGACCGAGTCTGGTATCGACTTTGAATGCACCCTGGTTAATCTGTTGAACGAAACGTCCAAAGTTTGAAGTCGTAGACCGGCAGGCGCCACTCCCAGATCCATAATTGCATTTTTGTGCAAATCGAGCCACTGCAAACCCTCTGGCAGGAAGTTGTAGTCAAAGTGCTCGATTACGTTGTCGGACACGTTCAACCAGAGCAAGCCCGGGGCGCTTGCGAATATGCCGGACATGTCCTGGAGGAGATTAGCATCGAGACGAATAGCCTGCAGCGCGGGACTCCCAGAGAACGCGCCGTTCTCGACGCTCTCAATCCTGTTTCTTGCGAGATTCAAGATTTGCAATCCAGGCACTTCGACGAGCGCTGCCTTCGTTACGTTCACTATTTCGTTGCCTATCAATCTCAGACCGTACAGACGGGTCATACCTCGGAAACCCGGCTCCTCGAGGCTCCGAATCTGATTCTCTCCCAGATCCAGGGTTCTCAACATACGCATATCCTTTAGCGCGACGGGGATACTCTCCAAGTTATTCCCGGACAAGTTGAGATCCTGCATACTCGAGCAATTCCTGAACGCGTCCGGGTGGATCCCTTCCAGCAGGTTCGAGTCGAGTGCTAAAAGGGACAGGGCAAACAGACCGTTCAACGAATAGGCATCCAGATAGGCGAGATGGTTGTGGGCTATGGCCAAAGTGTGCAAGTTGCTCATCGGGGAAAAGGTATCAGCCGGAATGGTTTCCAGTTCGTTATACTGCAGGTTTAGAATCTGAAGCGTATAAAGGTCTTTGAATAGGGCTGGGTCAAGTTTTTCGATCCTATTGTGCGATAGATCCAGAAGAACCAGTCGAATGAGGCCAGAAAACGTCCCTGAAGTGAGCCAAGAGCTGGTTAACTGGTTCCTGGACAAGTCTAGCGACACGAGTTGTTGAAGATCCGATAAGAGGCCGGGGGACAGAACACTGATGGAATTGTTCTGCAGGTGCAACTCTTTTATGGACTTGGTTGCCTCTCGAAACAATTCGGCTGGCAGAGCGACGATTCTGTTGTTGGACAGATCAAAGATTTCAAGTGACCGTAAGCCGTGGAGTGCCTTGTCAGCAGCGATGGAAATCGCGTTTCCCGATAACAGGAGGACTTTGAGCCGTTTCAACGAAGAAAATCCAAAGGCTGGCAGTACAGAGAACTGATTCTGGGAAATGTCTAAAGTCTGAATGTCCAGGGAGCAGGGAAATGGCGCCAGCGACGAGTCCTGGACGCGGGTCGAGCGTGGATCGATACTGTCACTGAATCCCAATTCGGTGACGTCCTTCAACATATTCCATGAAATGTTCAGCGCGACCAAACTGGACAACGGGCAAAAAACGTGTTCGGGAAACAGCCAGATATTATTCGACGACAAGTCGATCTTCTCTATCTGTGGTGTTGCCTGAAAGGCGTTCGCCGCAATCTCAAGGCCACTCCTTGCACCCTCATTATTAAACGTCCGCACCGTGAAATTCCTGAGATCCCTAAGTCCGTTCAAGGCTTTGGCAGGCCAAACTGCAAACTTGCATCCATCAAGCTGCAGCGTACGTAACCGGTACAAGTTGGCGAAACTTTCCTCGTCAATTTCGCTGTTCATCCTTTCATCGTAATCGCAAAAAATCCTCAAGCTCGTCGTGTGGTCCGGAGGTATGATAGAAAAGTTTGACTCTCGAGGGTCGTTGGCGAACACGCGGTAGCTACAACTCAATGAGCCACCTTGATGCGTGTCCCATTGACAATTATCGGGCACGTCATATCGGGGAGGAGGCGCGCTAGTAACAGCTAGCACGTGGCACGCAGGAATTAACAAACGTGCCAACGACAACAGAAACATGACAAAGACTTTGGATACGTTAACGGCTGCTCGCATGTTTACAATTAATCGGCACTTGCTGGTCTCCTTGTCATCACACTATTCTCTAATTAGTCAACTTGTCGACGTGCACTTGTCGCCGCCCGCCGATCCACCGAATTTTACGTGTCGTACAAACATACCGTTCACGTAATATATTATCACATATCCTTATTGCCTTTCTATTTACTTTTCTTTTCTCTCTTCTTATTCTGCTTTCCTGGGACTTTGTGTTCAGGGGTATTTGACCGGCTTTGACAATATTTACCTCGAAACGGATATATTCTCTTAGCCTATGGACACTGATCGGGTTTAAAGTACAAACTATTTCACACTTTAGGAATAATGTACGGTTTATGATCAAATTTATTATCGGAAACACATATTCAACACAAACTGTAGATTATTTTTTATTCTCGATTAACTATTTACGGAATAAGAGATTCCAATGACGCGGAATATCGTACAACGGATTTGCTTTTAAACTGATCTGTTTAACGCGCACTTTGGAAAATTTTCGAGGACTTTGAGTTATTCGATATCCTCGAATAGTTGTAAGGTAATCCATTCGCTGAAGTAGCCACTACGGAGCCGATCAATTCACGAACGACTATCGAATCGGAAACTTCGGCGAAAAACTTGAAATCGAATTCACGTGAAATATACGATCCGCGCACCACTTCCCTCGGAAGTTGAGAATTCACTTGAAATGAATTTAGAATGTTGGGATATATGAAAAAAGATCTTTTCCTTTGGTTAGAACTAAAACATAAACGTTTACACTATTCGTTACCCTGATGACAAATATCTCTCTTAAACATTCGTTTATCATTTGTTATTAATGCACTCACGAATTAACGAGTGCACAATCGGCTTGTGCACCACGGAACAACCAGCTACGCAACGTTGTTTGCTCAGTGGCTGCCGCGCGACTGAAGCTAGGACTCCGCGTCCCGACCTCCACTGGCTCTTTTGACTCCTCGCAGCCTCCGATCGGTCGGTTGTTTCCCCCACCATCTGAAACGCCAACCCTCATCGCACGCACATAAGGGTTGAAACCGCATGCAGCAGTGCCCGGACTTTACCGAAAATTCACGAACGGAATATACCAGTTTTTCACCACTACCGCAATTATGAAATAGACGCGTCGTAAAACACTTCGATGACAGTCCGGATGGATTTGGTCCAGCTCTTATTCGTCGTGTCAAAAATACTTTTTTTCTGTTCTATTTTATTAGAGATATTTCATTTTCCCCAATCTGGCACTGATCAAGCTGGAATTGTTCGATTCAACTGACGTTCACAATTCAGGAAAGCGCAGTAAATTCAAATTCCCAATTTCAACTGCAGTATATATGTTATCCTAAATTGCTGATTCTACGTTTCAGAAAACTCTAGCGGAAGTGTTTGAAACACCATTTGATCTCATAGGAACAAAGTCTCTGGAGAAGTAGAAATTGATTGAATATTTTAATGCCGAATTCGGAAGTTAGTTTTACGGCAAAATCGAATTACCAGAATTCGAACCCAAAAAATTGTTCGAAACAGTCTTCTGAAAAAATGGAAACTGAAATGAAGAAAGAAATGAAATAGGAAATAAGATCTGTGGCCCTGGAAATCCAGACACGGCAGGGAACTCAGAATTTCGACAAATTTTCGTTATCATGAGTCCAAATTGAACAGTACCGTGTTTCTAAGCCTTTTCTTTCTCTTTAGGAACGTGATATATTTGAAGGTACGCCCATGAAACAATTTGTTTGTAACGAGTATGAGTCTTTTTTCATCACCAAGAAATAATATTCCGTTAATTTTCCTGCTTTTTTCCTCTTGCTGCAAGCCTCGAATAGGTACTTCATGAAATATACAACGTCCAGGAGAACAAAACCACTTCTCATGTGCAAGTAAAATTGGTCAGGTGGCTTCGTAAGCGAACGTAGATTTTACAGAAGAAATATATTCGTCAGTCCAAAGATTAGTCATTAGTGATCAATTAAAATTTAGTTGTAATACCTACATCAGTTGCACACTAGACTACATTTGCAATCAGATGGAGAAAGAAAGCAACTCGGTGAAAAGACACAAGAATGTCAGAGACAGGAAGGATTTTTAAAACGATTGATTAGGTCAATAGTATTTTTCAATCATTGAATATTAATTTTGGTCAAACTGTAGCTTTTCTAGCAATTCCGAATATTGAAAAGTTCTTGGTTTTCTGCTATTGGCAGAAGACTGCGTCTGAATCACTTAATTCGGTTTTCCTATAATTCCATTAATTCAAAAATCCAATTTTCTTAAATATCTGAGAAATACCCCATTAATTTTGAAGTTTGACAAGATTTTGTCTCGAGATAATTGGTGTCTCTGTTAATAATCAACATCCAAATCTAATTGTCTAAATCTGATTCAAGAACAAACCGAAAGTAACAATAATAATTATACAAATACGGGGGAGCGTGAAATGAAGTAAAAAAAAAAAAAAACTACGAACTATGCCAACTATCAAATTAGCATAATTCGACGGTGTTTCATGCCGAGAAAAACTCAATTAGGTATGCATCCGACATAAATATTATCACCGCAACTTCCCATGATATACGAATATTCGAAGCAAGCCTTATAAGTGATTGTATATTTTTAATACCCGGCAATCTTGCTTACCCTACGGCTAACTAACAGCTGGATGCCGAGATCGAATTAGGTACCTATATCCAAAAGCACCGTGTATTACCAATTTTTTCTTTCACATACCAACGTCCTATACTTTCGGCCGAGACCAACGCCTCATCTTAAAAATGTATTTCGCGCCCAGATTGCGCAACCCAACCACTGCCCGCCAAACTAGTATAAGCGGTCTTACCTCACGCTTACTTGACACATAGCCGTTCCTAAAGCACCCATATTCATATATTATTAAAACCAGCTACGTCTTCATTCGGGGCTACCGTGGCGCGGCGTATATAGTTGCCTGAGAACCAACCACTTTAACAAAAATTTCCTGGACCGACCAGAATTCGATACGCCGTGTGGGGGCGGGATTAAAGCTCGGAATTCCAAAAGTTCCGAACAGTCACAATTCCGAATTCATTCGAAACGCGATTTTGAGTTTCTAGAAACGTTAGAGTTCAGAACTGGCAAATTCTGAAAGATCGAAATACAGACAGCTCAAAGATATGAAAGTTGAAAACTCAGAAAGTCCAAAAATCTGCAAATTTTATAGGGAAGATCATGACAAAGCTGTCCAATAAACGACGTTACGTAAGCGTACTCCGAGATTCGGAGTTTTGGCCTGTCGGATATTTAGCTTCCAGAATTTTGAACCTTCGGTGTTTTTCCATTCAAAGTTTTTCAAAATGGCTACGTAGACTTTCGGGTAAATAATCTTTCTGAAAACTGTCAGTCTGTAGTATAAAAATTCGCAATTTAGACATTTCACAGCTTTTGAAATTCGGAATTTCAATCCCACCCCGTCATGTCTTGATAGGGAGCTACCTTCGCGGTATTTCATTGCTGTATCCTTAAAAGAATAAACCGCAGAGTATTAAAGTTCGGAGGCAAAGCGATACGCACACCTTTGAGATGCACTGGTTTACCACAAATCTAATCCTGACACCACATTGTCGAGACGTGGCCTGGCCTTACCTTACCTTTCCTTTCCTTTCCTTTCCCGACGTGTATCTCCACGTAACAACGTAACTGCCGTCATTTTCAAGTTGAATGGCTCCCCAGCGGTTTGCAGGTGCAAGGTCTGCGACCTCCTCTTATTACCAACGACGCGCTTTCGGCTTACGCTCCTTCCTCCTAACTTACTACTGGTTCACCTACCTCCTGGTTCACGGGTAAACTTTCCGGAGTTGGAATACGGATACTCGGGTAGCACGACCGAGAAACCGCAGAGAGGCTGAACAATCCGTAGACACCATGTCCCTTGCGTGCAAGACGCCAATCTGGGTTCTGAAATCATGTCGTTGAGTAGAAATTGCTGGTAGGTATTCATTTTTTCAGTTATATCAGAAAGAAGGAAGTTGTGATCCTTGGCGTAGGGATACTTGGCAGTGGCAAGGTGCTTTGGAAAGAATCGAAACTCTTACGATCCCATGGAATTTTTCTGAGGAATTGTCGAGAAATAAAAACTCCCCTGAAACGAGAAAAAAAAAACAAAAAAAAAAACAAACGGAATTTTTAATTAAACGCGTAACAGCAGCTTAATCGAGCGGGCGGGATTAATTGTCGAGGGGTTAAAACGTCAAGGGGTCAAACAGAGCCACCGTCGTCCTGGCCGTCCCCTTCCCGTTACCAGGCCAAACACAGTCGATATAAATAGGCGTGCTCCCTCCCTCTTAAGGTCTTTTATATCCACTGAATAAATTAACTGCCTAGGGTGCTAATTAAAACAAACGTGATACCGGTTCTTGTACTTTTGAACAGTACGAGTGCGGATCGAAGGAAACGGAATCAGTTTGTGTAAAAAAGTAAAAATAAAAAATAAAAGATCCGTTTCCGTTAGGGAAAACGCAAGCGGATTTGGGCTGACCATGAGCCAGACTTTGAACTTTCTGTTTCCCAATAATTCCGAGCTGGAATAATAAAAATTCTTATTGTAGAAAAAAAAAACGACACTGCAATGATGTATTTCAAAATTGAGTCATTTCCAAGTTAGAGGGATAATGCTATTGATGAAGACCAAGATCATCAATATCCGTTACTCCGTTCTCGAGATATCAGCGATTGTAATTTTTTTTTTTTTTTTTTCAATCTTGATTTTGAATAACTCGAAAATCACTCCACCGATGAAATTCAAAATCTGATCAGCTCGAAGTTATGGAAAACCACGTCAGTTGAGACCAGAATCATCAGAATCCATTGATTCGTTCTCGAGGTATCGTTGGACAAGAAAGTTGATCGCATACATAAAAACGCAGAGACGTTCATCCAAAAATGGTCGGAAATGATTCTCTGGACCTCAAAACGTGGAGATCTGGTGAATACTTAACTATTCATTCTCGGGGTGATTACACTAACTTCCTTGTTTTTTTTTTGTTTTTTTTCAAAAAAATGGGAAGATCGAAACCATCTGAACGATTAGCAATCATTGCGGATGGTTCGAGTAGATCTCGACGTAATCTTCCTGTATTGTCTATGTTCTATGCCGCCTATATAGCTGCAGTGGTAACGGATAGCTGTAAAACGGTCGAAAGTATAAAAGATAGCTCTTCCTCTTGTTGTTACCGAAGCAATAAATCGCTTTTGTTTTATTATAGCCCTGTACCGAAGCTACCTAAGTGCTACTGACTTAGATTTAGTATTCGCTTCAGTATTTCTCTGAGAGAATTCTTACTCCCGAACGACTGACCACCGACGGTGGTAACGCCGTGAAATTTGGTGGGCCGATCCATGGCGATTAAAAGAAGTCGAACGATTTTACTACTAATTGGTAGAAATGAAAATATCGTCAATAATTTTTGTTGCGTGCTACCGTTGTTCGTTTATTATCATTATTATTATCATTATTATTGTACCTAAATTCATTCCGTATCTCGAGAGTCACGATATTGCAGCTGTCCTCCATACTGCCATGCCGCAGTAGAACGTGATAATTATACCAACTGAAAATTTGGAAACAGACGATTTCGAGAATTAGAAAGGAATTCAATTGTCGAAAATGGGCAACGCACTCGACATAATCATTAAACTGCCAATTACTATATTTTATTGTAGTACCTACCTGCAGCCCCGTTACGAGAAGAATAAATTCTGTGGTCTACTAATTATTGTGATTTCAACCGTTGCCGCGTATAACGACAAAGGGACGCTCGGTAATGCTTACCTACTGCAATATTCCGCTTCACGGGGAACAAAGCACTGTTTAACTAAAATTATTATGAGCATAAGACTGACAATGAATTAAATACATCGCAGCTACTCCGCTGTGTGTTTCACTGAAAAGTCTTTCCAAAATGAATGAAAATATTAGTCCCCTTTCCTGTGGTAATAAGGTTCTAATTTTTTAATTTTTTCATCTTTTTTTTCCGTCGTCGTAATCAAATATTCCATTTTAACGCAGTAGGCACAGCTGATGTACTACCGTTTCCGGTCTATTACGTATTACTGAACAAATATTACGCAATGGTGGAAATTGTTATCTGTCTCAGTTACAATGCCTCTTTTCCTTTCTTTGTCTTGCTTTCTCCCCATAGGTTATACCGTACTTCGATAAGGATACATTGGGCTTTCGATGTCACTGTGCATTCATATTATTGGTAAGGTTGACACAGTTTGGTAAAACTATTAAAATATGAGCGTTGCCTGCAGAGTCCAACCTGATAATAACCGGGAATTACCGCCGGTATACCTTGAAGAAATTATACCAGGAATGTCTAACCGCGTTATTTACCCCGCGTGTATATTACAAATCAGGAAGTAGGCAGGCTCGCTAATAAGAAAATCGGTTCCAAGGTGAAGCCAATTTCTAATGGTCAGCTCTTAAGGGTATATCCGTATATGGTGAACCCAATCATCATCAAGTATCGAAATTTAATACAGCCGTTTTTGTCATCTTCATATTTGATATTCGAAGAATCTCTCGTTCTATTCAAGAGACTAGTACCTCTTGAATTTTAGGAATATGTTGAATTTTTGTTTCCAAAGTATCAGAAATTCTGGAATTTTCAGAAGATCCAGAGTTCATGCTGCTTATCTTAGGTTACTGAACTCAATTTTACATGAATGATTCGTCTATCAATTATGGCAGTCAGAGGCGAGCTGTAAGTGTGTGGTAAGAATTTGGTCATATCTTCTTCTCCTTTTTTCTTCGACTTCTTCGAGATCCAGTTTGATCCGAAGAGATATTCTCATCTTTCAGAGTTGAGGGGTGGAGAAAAGCAATTGTTTAAAGAGAATATACGGTCAATTCCGAAGAATGACATTCTAAAATTTCATTCATTCGGAAATAACTCAGCAGAGAAAGTTTTTATTTTTATTTTTTTGCTACTGAAAGATGAGGGCATACTTTTTGAATAAAGTGGATCTTTGGAAAGTTGAATCGAATGACGGCTGCTCCTGGACCCAAATTACGGCAAACTTGAGAAATAGAGTTCTAAAATAAACCCATTTGAAGTTTTCACGGTTTGCTCAAAAATTAAGGTGCACCCTCCGTGTTTAAGTCGGGGCCCACCTAAATATTGTGAATGATCCCAAATCTTCGAGAATCGTGTTAGAATAATTGATATTTCAATATACCTATGTATTAGTTCCTCGATGCAATGCCATACCGCGAGTGATCCTATAAACCATCGAGACTATATGCCTCCTGATTGGCGAAGTTTGGTTCAATTTTAAACGCAAATATGGAATGGCGTCGAACGATGGGGAAGTCAGATTAATAAGTAAGACTGCGACCAAGTCTCGACCGGGTCCCCTGGCTGAATCCTGGCTAGGCGACTAATCCAATATTGGAGAGGGGAATTACACGCTGGTAGGGATGCAAATCCGGCTAGCACCCTTCGCGTCTTGCCTCCTAATAAACTCCTTTCATTAAAGGCGTCACTGACGGCGAATGAACGAACTGTGCCGACTCCCTACGTGGTGACAGCTGGAGCTCTAATTATTGGATTTAGTGCTTCTTCCTTCTCATCCTCATCCACCTCCATCTCCATCTCCTTCTCACCCCCCCGTTGCCCTCGTTAAATACAGTTTAGCGTAATTAAATCTTGCGTACCTGCCGGAAGACTTAAACTTCTATTCCGGCGTACCGATCCATTTTCGATTCCCGCCGAAAGGTCAATGGCTAGGATACGGTTGAGATGAGATCTCGAACTCCTCCTGCGCAGCGATATACTACTTTAAGATTGTAGACAACGGAAGAGAAGTGAACAAAAACCTATAGAAACGTTATTGGTAAATTGAGATCCAATGATCTACGTAAATTGAAACGTCACTTGCAACCTGCGATTCATGATTTGATAAAGAACCTGGCAATCTATGGCCTTATATCATCCCAAGCGATTTGATACAGTAGTTTTGCGGTAGGTTGGGGCGGAGGCTGAGTAAGCCAGGTTATTGTTTGTTAATAGCAACACAGGTGCAGACTAGATAAGAAAGTTATTGAGTTCTTGGTGGAAAGAGTTTTCGGAAAGGAAAGACGAAACGGTAAAGGAAAAATGACCAAAGCACTGCTGGTAAGGACCGTAGACTCCTCCGGCTAAACGGAACTCTAATATTGGATCCTTGATGTACAAAGGCACATTCTATACAGATCGGAATACATGGAAAAGGAGGAAAATCTGCTCGCTGAAAAAGCGTGCAGTGCATCCATTCTTTATATTTCTACGTGATATGAAAGCTGCAGAAAATTAGTTTTCTGGATGCAATTAATTTTTACGTAATTTTTGATTGTACGTCTGTTCACCCTATCGTCCCAGCATTCACTTGAAGATCTTTTCGTCATTCCTGCAGGGTTTTCACTTCATGTATGTAGCAAAAGTTCATTTTCACGTGCCTTCAGAATTCTCCAGCTAATCTTCCAGTATCATGTCACAGTGTAGCCTCCCGTATATTAGTCAACTCATCTCGTTACCTACTCCATCCAAGAATTTGAGGAAACTTCTCGGTCATGTTACAGCCAACGTTCGTGCAGTTTAAGCTGTTAGAGTGCAAGCAGACAGCGGTGTAGGAATGTTACTACTTGATGCACTCGCCTCGATGCAGCATTCTATAAACTGTGAAGTTTAAAGCATCCGTGTTGAGGCTCACGCGAGAGTACATAAATTATACTTTAACGTAAAACCGAGGTTGACAGGGAACGTTGTTGCGGAGCAGCAAACACTGCATAACTAGTGGACTGAAATTTTTCGTAATTACTCGCGCTGAGCTTGATTATGGTAATGTCATTTATTTCTTCATACGTAAAAGCGGTAGTGGTCCGCACTTAAATCCCTGAAATTACCTCATCTATTTGTTTTAGAATTCCAATCGTACGGGCTATATGGTTACGGGCTATTGAACATGCAAATAGATTCTGACGCATTAATTAACGACTCTATTTCCTGTTTCGTTTAATTTCGTCGGAAAATATATACAACACCGGTGAAATAATAGGACGAGGAAGAAACTGATAAAGAAATAACGAAACCAAACGCAGATGAAACGTGAAGATTTAAATCATATTTCCTCAATCGCTCACTTATCCATCATTATATCCTTATATGATTTCTATTCGTATTCTGTGTAGACCACACCTCGCGTGTCTTCTTGTGATCGTTATACCTTCAACGATTATACTTGAATTTGGTCAAATGTGTGATGATCAATGGAAAATAGACGCTGTTGAAGGTACAATCTTCCGAAATTGAACAACATGTGGATCTTTGCTTGTGGCTTGAATGTTTAGAACCGTCAACAGACAACACCGTTTCATGTATACAAATATATTAGCAATCTAGGCGTTCTTGCTATTGCTATTTTCTTTTCTACGTTAGTTGAGTGTTCGTATAATAAATCCCAACTACAACTCAAAGTACCTACTCGTGCTAGCGTAGCACGCAACGATGTACGTACATACGATATATACATTGCCAACATAATTAAATGCAGCTGCGGTCCACTTCATAGAAGAAAATGTAGGTACTGGATAAATGTGCGCACATTGGTTGGTTCGCGGCTAAACACGAAGGTGAGTCTACTGCAGTACATATATACAAACAAACTCCTGGGTAGACTTATATAGTTTTTTATTTCTAAAAATTGAGCATGTGTTTACGTCTGTGTACATTTGGAGAGTTAGTTAGCCTCCCTCTCCAGCCCTTTAGACCATTCAGCATGTAGTTCATTCTTCCCAGCATAACGATATGGTAATTACGTATATGGGGCCAAGGGCGGTAGATGAAGGGAGAAGGCTGGTAACTGAAGAGGTCCTGAAATCGTCGAGGGCTTTATACTTCCGTTTTTGCGGGGGAAGGAGATTTTGTCAAACGCTCGATGTCCCCCTCTCACTTTCCACTTCTTCATCACGTTGCGGGGCTCTTATTTTGTGTATTAAGACCATAAACAAAAGAGCAACGACAAAGCATTCCGAGCAGGCGATATCCTTCGTATTGTCTATGAGAAAGAGCCGTTCTGAAGCGGAGAAACGGCCGTGGCCTCTTGCTCGGTACGATTCGCGTCCGGTGATAAGATTTGGAATTTTACTCACAATCGGTATATATTGAAAGGGAAAGAGAGAGAAAGACAGAGAAATGATATCGCCGTCTTCAAATTTCAAAAGCACTCTTTCTGCCTTTTGTGATACCTCAGCGACTAAATTTACGTGATTTTATCTTTCCGTTGATTCTAACGTGCGCTTCATGATTATTAGATCTATTTTTTTACCGTTGGTGTAAGCATTGGAACGTGTTGATGAACAGGTGCAGGCTTCGGGAGGATAATAGATTACCATATTACACGGTTCTATTCCTCTCGAGATCTGGGTCAAAACTGTCTTCTCCGTTGTAAGCCAGTTCTACTGAACTTCTGTTAAATTGAATAGGCATTATTCATCTTCTAAGCTCCACTGCTTGCTGTTTTCGTCATTTAGACCGGAATTTCCTGAGGAATAATGAATCCACCAAAATTACGAGTGAGTCCAGCTTCTTTCGAACCTGAAATACAATTAGTCAGCAGGGCAGGACTCCCAGTTCAGATTTTGTTTACATAGAATTTTCAAGGCTGATGTCATGACGAAGTCGAATCCAAGCCGATGACTCTAAAATACAAAAAATGAAGGGTATCAAAGTTACCCCATTTGCCTGAATCTGAAAGAATTTCCGTCACCTGACGTCATTTTATACGAAGCAGTGTAAATTTAATTTTCTCGCCATTGTTTATACGCCTCAACACAATACCGGTGCTAGGGATCTGAATATTGTGAACACACCCTTCTTTCCCTTGCTACCGTCGAATAAGATGATGGCTGAAGAAGCGTTGGGGTATATCTTTGCCCGACTTGGCGCGAGGAACGCGAGCCCTCTCATCAATTTCCGCCGAACAGAATTTAATTATTTATTTTTCATCGCTCTTGGTGCAAAGTAGGTAGGCACGAGCGAAGAAAAATCACACACCTTTGTTCGACGAATTACTCGCCTCCGTCGGCATTAGATTAAACCAGGAGTTGGAAGGTGGTAGATGGTGGGCGATATACCGGCTGTACCTTCGAGCAAATTGATACAAACGAGTGATGTCTCGCCGCTGCCCTCTGATTGAAGAGGTCTAGCGAGAATTCTTGCTGCCTTTGCTCAAAGTTCAGAGTTCGAGTATCATAGTTGCCGTATGTGCAGGCATACCTTCATTGACACCATTCTTCGCCGACTGAGCCAATTTCTTCGACTGCGAATATTTGGATTATTTTCATTATATTCCAGTCGATCGTACTTGAGAAAAGCTTCAATGAATTTTGTCAGATTTCTAAAATCGACTGTTTCGAAGATGTATCTGTTTCTGTATGTTCCTTGAAAGTATATGGGATCGTGAGATAAATCGCCGGTGTGTTACTAAAAGACCAAAGTCATCTTTTGCTCGTTTCGAACTGAAAATAGCCTATGTACGTCGTCAATGTGACTAGAATTGCATTAAACACTGTTTTATCTCTAGTTTCTACGATGTGGTAAATAAATAAAATGTGTATCTTCGGAACAATTTAAAAAAAATTGAAGTATGCGGTTTTCTCCTACGGCACTGGTAAATGATGTAACAAATCCAAGAATCTAATGAAAGACAATGACTCGCGATCAGTTGAAACGAAATAAGGGGCTGTTCTAAATCGAAGCCTCCATCTTTCAGTATTTCTGAGATTTTGGTTCAGTGGTACTTAACTATTCGACGGAATGGCAAAACGTAAGATGTAACGAGGAGAATCAACCCTTAAGAAAATATTGAAACATCGCTATACATGTAACTCCGTCATATCTCAGTTGCTACCTGCGCGAAACTCTAAACTTTTGTTATTTCTAACTCACTCTCCGACTGAATTTGCATTCATAAACTCCTACAAAACTTGCCACGTAACTCGTTACAGTTTCCATCCAGAAACGCAAGTAGAATTGGAATTAGTTTCCAAGTTAGTTTCGATAGAACCAAGGCAAATGGTCCGCTGGCTTCAATCGCTATTCACGCCCTTTACATCATAAAGTGTATGAAACAGCATCGATCTTCACCTGGTTATATCGAGCATTGTTTGTAAAAACTCATCATTACTTCACAGTTTTTATTCCTACACTCATTGTCAGCCCATTCATATTCTTCATGAGAACTTTACATCTTCAACTTGACATTCTCGTCTATCATGGCATTTTCTAACTCCCTAAAATCGCATCATATCACGCAGACCATTGAACAGGTTTCAAAATTTCCTAGTCTGCCTTTTCCGGTTTGGGTATTGAATTTTCTCGGTGTTTCAAGCGGTTGATTTTATGTTGCCGCGGAACGTTAGCACGCACTGTGAGGTAACGATAAGCATACGTATGAAATGTATTTTATTTGGGGAGTGGTACAGAGTGAATGTGTTAGTTCTCTCCGGAGACCAATTACAGTTACTTCATCGTGGCTATGTTCCAAGGTGCGTTAAAACCCCGTTCCTTTATCCGTGGAATATTTAAACACCTGGTCACATTACACCGCGCATATATTAGCGCAAGTGTCCATCCGCTGTTACGCGATCTAGAGTAATGAGATGTATTTGGTAATATATTATTATTATACTAGACACGCTTTTGCCATTACAATAGAATAATAAAACTCTTCAACAAGTTTCCCAGCTGTTAAATAATCTGCAGCATTGAAACTCTTAATTAATATGCAGATGTAATTTCCACTAACTTTATATATCGTCTCGGTGCAGTGGCTCAACTAGTTTGCACTGCATAAGTCCCAAGGCGATACAAGTTCACCACATCCGAGCTGTCGGTCGCCTCTACCGTTTCGTTTCGACAAAATTACAGTTTTCGTTTCATTCAACGGTCAAACGAACTCTCGAAATGACTTGCGGCTAGTTTAGAAATAGAAAGAAAAAAAAAAAAAAAACTTGACTCCCATTCACAGTTGTGGAATGTTCAATAACACCTTGTAGACATCAGATATACCTTTCGACAGGTCGGTATGAGCAATATCTCAAAAATGATATCTTTCTCATCCACGAGCACGTTCGTTGAACTTTTAAGCTTATTCCCGTTACTTCATACAGTCAAACAACTGTTGAAGCTTTGCCAACTCGCCAAGGATGGCTCAATTTCAAGAACGTACAGTCAGACATACATTCATTCATTCGGGTCTACGTTAGCGCTTCGTTCATGCGAGCTTAACTTCTTTTCCGCATGACTGACTATTATTTTCATCACTGGCTGTCTCTTCTCAGATCTAGGTCTCTCGAAAGTACATGTACATATATACAAAAATATCGTGGATCTTGCATGCAAAGTGAAGCTAGAATTTTTCTGCCGATGTATATATACCTCGAGTATACATCGCGTTTGAACCGAATATGGTAATAGCTGAGTGATATGTCATTTCTGAACGGAGTAGGATCAATGGCTCTTGAAACAACGAATCAAGGCAGATGACTTGTAGTGCTCGATCGTTGACGAGGTCTTCCATCCCATGGGCGATCGATCAATAATGCGACGATTCAAGTGCCTTGGTGTAGATGGGTAATAACGCAGTTACGCCATAGGATTGGTCCAGCGGCTAGGAGAACCGAGGAAGGTTAGATCGCAAACAAGGTCGGGGATGGAAGGCAAGTCCCGTCAGTCTCGCTATGCCAACATTATCCGAATCCCCTCGACCAACTGCGGCAGTCCAATGCAAGGAATTCTCCGTGGACCGCTTGTACAAATAAGTAATATCGGCCCGTGCTCGCCATCCATCATCGGCCACTCTATTAAACGCAATCCCCACCACTATAGTAGGAACTCCCGATGCCCGCATATATCCGATATCATCGATATTGCCAGGAGCCAGACAAAGAGGCACAGAACTAGATGAAAAAAAGACACTTGGGAATGACGGAGAGTCCAAGAGACTCGCGTTGTCAATCAGTTCCAATTCCCAAATGTCTGTTTGATCTGTTAGTCACAGTGGCCAATGTACGGATCAGTTTAATAAGTACAGTGTTAGACCCGAAGGGCCCATATATTCTCGGGTTATCGATAAAAAGAGTAAACCTTTACAGGGTCTAGGCTATTTTCAAGTTCTCGACTGTCTGAGCCTTTAATCTTTTTACCTTTCACCTTTCGAAAGAACTCCGTTCACCTCTATATTCCCTGTAAGCTCACCGATCAATTCATACCATAGGCACTTACGTGGTGGTGTTTCGTAGCGAAATTTTCAGAAGCGAACTTCCAGATACTTGAAGATTCTCAATTTCAACGAATTACCTGGTTGAGGTATCAGGCGGGGTGCGCAGGTACCGACTATTTCTGAAGATATAAGTATATTCATGTCAAAGTACCTACAGAGCGCAATATCCTTTTTTCGCAATGTTAATTTTTTCCACAGATTTCCATCTGCGTTGAATTAACGGGAAATACTTGTCTCGTGTTTGTACTATAGTGGTACCAATTTGAAGCATAATTGACCGTGTTTCGTCGAGTTGGATGTTTTGAACAAGCCGTGTGTGGTTTATTGTGTTCAACCAAGCGCCAGGCAGTCCAGTACGCCAATATTAGCGATGCACTCGATGCCGCCATAACGGGCCCTCCCGATCCTTCTGAACTCTCGTATAGACCCTTCTGTACGCACAAATAACGCCGTGAGTATCGTAAATACTTCAGAACCCGCGCAATATGCTGGGCTTGCGTATAATTTCAACAGTGGCATTGCTCCTATCGCTTTTTCGCTCCATTACACGTTTTTTTTTTTTTTTCTTGTTTTAGTTTTTTCGAAATGATTACTATTCGATGTTCAGTTTCCAGAATTAGAATTTCATGATAACCTACACATCGATATACTTGGAGAAACAGATCAGAGCCAAAATTCAAGATGATTTTAATTGTAGGATGAAACCCCTTGACATAATGAAAAAGCAAAGTATGGCATGGACTTTGGCTTCCTCATGTTCTGCCTGACTGTACGAGTATACGGAGTTTTCACGTCTTATGTAGTAGTTTTAAGTAAATAATTCAATTTCCGTGACTATAGAAAGGCTCGGTTACTAGGCGAGAAAAGTTCACTTGATACTAGGAGCGTTGAAACTTTTCTTGAGTTTAGTTGAGAATTTTAAGCCGGTCGATACTGCTTACGCGTCTTTATGCAGGCTCAAACTATCGCGATAGCGTTTGCGAGTATGAGTTTCGGCGGGAAAAGTTTTGTAATACAAACCGTGTTCCGGCCACCGACGCCAGTAGATCCAAATTAATTTGGCTGGAAACTTTAACCAAGTAAATAATAATAATTCACAATATCAATTTAATAACGTTTTATAGTCTTTGCTCTAGCTCCACTTCCGTCTTTACGACTAGGGTCTTTTTCGAGAATTATTCAAACGTTATAAGAGCTAAATTGGATCCTGAAAAGGCACTTGAGCGCACGAGAAGCGAATCAAATTTAAGGCTGTATTAAAGTTTTATGTCGCAATCGTGGCATTTTTTGAACGTAAAATCTTTCAAGTGTTCTCTTCAATGGAACCAAAACTTTTTCAAAAATCGGAACCCTCATGGCAAATCCATCTAAACTTCACCAGTTTATCAACTGTTATCTCAAATTTGCCCCATTTTCGGGTCGGGATTTTTTCCGCGGTAAATAATCAACATTTTCGATTGTCTTGGGAGAGCGTCTAGACCGAAAGAAACACGGTATCATCTAAGTAACTAAGTAGGTATGAACTTCGTTCAAGTCACGTATACAGTCTGGGCTGTTACAACTCGCGTAGACATGAAAATGAAGATAAATCTGGCTCGCGAGACGGAGCGTGCGAGAAGATTTCTCTGCATCTTGTTAGATGATGTTGGTTCGCCAACATTGCTTCACTTAATTAATAACAATGCAGTAACTTGGCAACTAGCCACCCCGTTGTGTCCTATAGAAACTGCCCATAGAGTCCTTGAATATCATTGAAATACGGTGCATAACTCACTGACTAATATTCATACGAAAGTCATTAACCGGTAGTCGAACAATTTGTCTCCGCACAGTGTTGAGTACGTATAATTAGAGTGTATTATTAAATAAATTGCAAAAATGTTCGCGTATATACTTTTTCTCCTCGCGGGTACACGAAGTTGCGTATGTAGTACATTTTACGGACGGCTACCCAGTGATGTAGTAATTAGCGTCTCTTTCATGTCTCTTTGTCTCTCACCCTTTTTCCACCAACCCTCGTTCTTCGTCTTTCTCCCTTCTTCTTCACCCTCCCTTCCATCTCGTTCCTTCATCTCTCTCTGCTTCTGTTTCGTTGCTTTACCCTTGCCATGTGCACCATTCGCGTATAATCCTCCCCCGCAGTCCACCAACATCCACCATTCCTATCCCTCTGGCCCTCGGTAGACGCAGCGTTAAAAAAAAAAAAAAAAAAAAAAAAATAGGAACGAAAGAAAAAAAAGAAAAAAGAAAAAAGAAAAAATTAAAATACTTGGTAAGCTAGTTCAGTTCTCGTTGGTGAGTACATAGCCTGACTAATTTGGGCTGTACGTGTTGATGGTTCTTATCGTCGCATGGGTTGTAATTGCGAGTTTTTTGAAGCGAGAAAAAAGGAATATCCCATGTGGAGCTGGTCTCGAGCTAGGAATGCGTAGGTACACCATTGTGTCTCCTTTTTTTTTTTTTGTGTTTATATGTTTCTGGGTATTATTTTTTGC
Source organism: Ametastegia equiseti (assembly GCA_963989295.1). Taxonomy (NCBI): domain Eukaryota; kingdom Metazoa; phylum Arthropoda; class Insecta; order Hymenoptera; family Tenthredinidae; genus Ametastegia; species Ametastegia equiseti. The sequence continues at coordinate 11,169,373 of OZ022389.1, read as the reverse complement.
ACGTTGTATGTACACAGAAATTTCTGTGCCTACTAATATTTGCACATGGTCGACTACGCACATGACATGTCTCACTGTTCCCTGTCTCTTTGTGGGTTGTATGAACGCGCACGACGAGTAGCCATCATCAATTCCAATCTTCACTCATTTTGAAACAGAACCAGACCTTTTCGTTGTTACGTTCACGTAGCAAAATAATAAGTTAACGTCTATTCAACTGTAAGCACCTTTGCTGCATATAGTTTTGCCAAGATTATTTACTGAGAATTCAATCTACTAGTTCGTCGACACGTCGCTGGAGAGAGGCAAATATATAACTACTATTAATAATTAAAAAATGCCAAATACTTGATGTTCTTGCCCCGCAAACTCTAGCTCTCGACGTTCTAGCTCCTCGTATATTTAACTATAATTTTAAGTAATTCGGTCTTCGAAGTTTAATTAGAAACATGGGGAATAGTTCCGTAAGTTAGAGTGCAGTGAAACCAGCCACCAAATTGGTTCGAATATGTCTTGATTATATCTAAAGTATTTCAATTAATCAAAATTGATATCGATAGCAAGTATACTTATTTGAGAAATAGACTCTGCTATGGTGGGGATCATCACCCATGATTAATGTCCATTAATATTGACGATTATTTTAGAATAAGGAGTTCGTGTTTTGTCGGAAAACAAACGACATGAAGTTGGTATAAGTAAACTGCAGTCTGGTAAACAGGAAGTGACAAACGACCAACGACAGCTGTTCTATAACAGCATGATATTCCACACAGACAAACTATCTGCAACATACTAAACACCTATATTTACCTTCTGTGACAATTAATAAGCGCTGTTAATTGCTTAGAAGCTTCACCGTTGACCAACCGAAAACCTACACCCGAACGGCAATACTCCCTATGGACATTCCAAATACGAGAAGCTAGTAACAGATGTACTAGCAAACTTGGGTAATTGATTACTCAAGCAAATCTGTACACGGTGCACGGAGCAGTTGGTTACCTACCCTGTTCGGTAGGTACGTGCGTTGTAACTGTTAATATGTTGTTTCAAGCCGTTTGAGACTAACCTATGATTCCTGCCCGTATGGGATCATAGTGCATGTGAAAGAACATGCCCGTTGACCTTAGCAATGTAACGAGAAAGAAAAAATTCAAAAAAATCTCGAGGTGGTAACAGCGTCTGTGTTTTAAAACGAGCGTTCTTCGACCGTCGTTAAGCAGGTAGGTAGGTAGGTAGGATAGGTAGTTAGATATAGAGATGGGTAGTATGGTAACGAAACCTAACTTCAACTAATGACAAGCCCCCCCAACTCGCTCCAACTCGTATAGAACCGGTGAGGATAACCCATCTCGTTAATTGCCAGACCCGATGCCAGATAAGGCAGCATCCATGCGATAAGACAAATCGCGGACAGATGAAAAGCATCTGGACCCTTCGGGGCTCTTTATTCCACATGCATCTGTCCGACCAAGAAAATAATACTATTGTCAACGAGTTGAATTTATACGCCACTTATCAACCGTATACGTATGAACAACAATAAACGCTTCTAGGAGAACAACACGATTATATCTCACCAACGACTAACAGCATACTTCAGTCGAAATTTCAGATGAGATTGTGATACCAGTTCGTAGAAATCTCCGACAAGTGTCTTCACCGTATATTGATATGTTCTTCAACCGTTGGTATTAATGATAAAAAAAATTCAAACAAATGTCAAGCTATAGTATCTCTAAGGATGAGCAAGACCATGTGTGCTGTACCTTCAGATCAGAAGCTTTCCAAAAGTCTTATGGTGTATTAAGGTATATAAGGCACCATTGATGGTGAAGGTGTCTATCTTGAATGGCACAAAGGCAAGTAGGAACTAATGTTAACGTAAGGGGGGTAATAATAAAAAGAAATTCACCCTTCCATCGCATGGGAAAGGATTTATAAAATAATAATCGACTTGAGGCTAGAAGCAGTCCAGCACGATACAAAGATACCGGTCCCTCTTGTACCTCAACATTCCCCTGCAGTCTCTTGCATTGTGCGTCACCCTTCAAAACCGGCAGGGGTTGCGCGATTTTATCATGTATCCTTTGTATAGGGGTTTGCTTAGTTCATGGGGCGATTGCCATGCAGTCGTATACGTATTATGCACGCCTGTGTATATATGGATGTACCCACACTATACAGATTAGGGTTTGTAGGTAGAGTGTGTATGTATAAGTATAAATATGTGGATATAACCTATGGATATACGGTTTGTGCACCACGACGTCGTAGGTAAGCTACCTGCGTCGCGGTGCCTGGCCAACGGAACCTCTTCTACATTGTCCCGGTGAAAGAAATGATAATCTCGAGGCAGACCCTCGTCTTTCGATGTGACAGCGTCAGCGGCTTAAACCCGTCCCAGACGCTGCGACATCTCCACTGAAGGCTGGTGGCCTTACTGCACAACAATATCGCTAAACGGATCACGATTAGATTTCATCTGGTTACCTTTATGAGGACATTAAAGGCTTAAAGGATATATTAAGAGACGGATTTTTCTTCCTTCACCTTTTTGCGTCACATAATGTACAGGTATATATAACCTTGGGTGGAAAGCAATTCGAAAGGATTCTGTCGTGGAATCGTATCAGATCGTCATATTCACGATTGAAATGCTACATCGACTTTTAGTCCGTCTGTATAAAAGTCACACCAAAAAATGGTCCCTATAAATTATGGATAAAAGTTAGAATTTTCAGGAATCGTGAAGGATCAGATCTTTTTTTTCCATCGTTTCAATTCTGGCAGAACTGATCGAGTCCCAGGCCCTCGACCCATTTTAATCGAAGATTGCACTATCCAACCTAACAGACGAGGGATACCTTTGCGGCCGTTCTCAAGCTCAGGTTAATAACAATAACAGTATAACCAAGGAGATAGCAGCTCCTGCAGCGCCATTTTCATGATTGCGAATCGACCTGCGTAGAGTCTAAAAGGTTAATTGCTTCTAATTAGGTCTTACGTATTCATTATCAGGTATCTACCTCGTGCTTCTGAGATAGCTGTGGAAAGGATATAATTGTAAGTCCCCTAAGAGACCAAGCGAGATATTGGTAGAGACAGAACAACTATAGCTTAACAGCGGACGAAGGGGAATTTCTATCTTAATCGACTGGACCGCATGCTGAGAGCTGTATCTTTTGCCTTTTTCATCGAAAACTCCCTGTCGATGCCGTGCTTAAGAGTCCCATTCTCCATCTTCCATCTTCTAACAATTTGATTTCAATACGATAAGTACATCCGAGGCATGTCGTGTTATCCAACTTCGTCACCACACCAAGCCGCTTTTTTCCCAAACTCGTTTACGATCCCTTGTCTGGCTGTATAAAAATTCTTAATTCACCCGAGCTATACGCTTAGTTTTGGTAACAAAGTACTGGGTTTACAGCTTCCTCGTAAAATTAACTAGCCCGCTGTAAACATTTGCATTTCTCTCTATACGTATCACTCGCATTTCCGCGAGTTCATCATAAAAGAGGATGCCGTGCATGTAAGTGTAATAGCCATTCACAAAAAAGGCAGCCAGAGAAAATTTTATTTCACGAGGGAAATGTATTTTTGAAAAATTTTCTTTTCTGAAATAAAAAAAACTAATGACGATGGAATAAAATGTGAAGTAAATAACGACTGCGTGTGCATTGACCCCCTGCAGGCAAATAACTTTTCCACCTCTATGGAATTATCTTTTCGTTTGATGATTACCCTCATATCTTCTAATGTCGGTACACGGTTAGCTGAATAATGTATGAGTTGGTTTCATTTTCCGCGTCAATAATACAAAGTCCCAGTCCCTGCGGGCCAAGAGTAAACTCTGCGAGAGGTTTAGGGAGAAGATAGGAAAGCGAAGCAGCAACTGGAAGATCAGGGGGTTGATAAGTGAGGAGAAGAAGGGAGGAAACCATGCCACATACTGCCATGGTGAAGTTCCATAGAGGAGAACCCCCCCTGCAACCCCTATGACTTATGGCATCAAATTTCGACTGAAAATAACTACCACTCAACTTACCCCTTGACACCCCTCGCAGCCAGTGTCAAATGTCACGCGTGTATATATATGTATATATAGACGTGATATTGTGTAGGGTGAAGTGACTCTACCACCGTTTCAAACTAAAAGTGGATATCTGTTTCAGTGTAAATTAACCGTGGGACAGTCCGAATGCAATCCAGCTGAACGGGGGAGAAGATACTGGGGAATAAGAAAAAAAAAAAAACAGAAATATAAGGTAAACAGAAAAGAAGTCGGAATAACAAGTCCTATGGTGAGGATTTTGGAAATCTCATTCCTGTCAGTTTTATCCTTGGGGTGGAGAAGTACGTGAAAATAATAACTTCTGGCAGAATTGAATTACGAGTTTGGAAAGAGAACGATAATAACTCAATCTGCATCTTGAAACTGTTGAAATCTCATCATCCTTTTATACGTATAACATTGTCACAGTCGGTATACAGACGGTCGGTGTATGAAAAAGTGGAGAATTTCGTTAACTCGTTATAAAATGTTTCCTTCTTCAATTTTCAATGTTTATTAGAAACTCGAAGATGATCTAATAACAGTACACTTTTTGTTTCAAAAAGATCGTTAGAAGAATCTGATTATGACGGTATTAACGATCGGCCGTTATAATCGTTCGAGCATTCGAAATTCTAGTCCGCATTCTCCTTATAGCAAGACAATATATTAATAAGCATTCTTTCAAACTTCTCGCTGTGAGGAACTTCGCTAAGAACGCAAGAAATAGCGGATGGAAAAGTATAAGGGATCTTGCTCGAGTGCTTCCAGTTTTGAGGGGCGGAGAAAATGGTTGGACTTGACGAAAGTTGCTGCAAGGCATTTCGTATAGTCACACAAATCCTTAATAACAGCAATTTCGCAGCTACTTCCTATGCTAATCATCTTCCAAGAATGTCTCCCAGCAATTTCTCATAAGGTTCTAACACATAAAGGAATTAATCCGATTTACCCGCATGCCACTTTTATGAATCTTCATATTCTCGACCTACCCAGCCATTTGATACAACCTAACCTAACTGTGCTAATTCTCATACCTGAAGATACATTTTTCATCAGTCAAGTGTTGAACGAACATTGCACAACAATGAGCATAATATCCGATTCAGTCCGGATAATTTTATAGTTGTCTATCATTTCGTCAAGTTTGATCAAATTTGATTCGATGTTCGTGCAAATTTTCTATACTGACGTATATATTTGCTAATTTCAGACAACCGCCATCGATTGCTATTGGTTTCTTATCTCATCCTTTGCATCAAATACCCTCAAGATCGACGAAAAACAGTGCCTTGAATTTTTTGTTCGAAAGTTTGAAAAGTTAGGTCGACTGGCTACGAAATGTCGAATTCTAAACGTCGAGAGACTGATACCGATTGCTCTCCGTTTGCTTACTTCTGCTCAACCCATACTTTAGTCGACTCTAGTTTAGTCTGACAGGAAAAAACGGTAAAGACTTTTACCGGTGATCCTAAATCATATTTGTCAATTCTTCATCCCCCGTATATAACTATTCTTGGCGATGCCCATACAAAACTGCGCATCCCAATAAATGCGGACTCAACAATAAACGTATGAAAGAAAATAGAAACAAACAAAAAAAAACAGATTCGGGGATAGCTTTGCTCTTTCTGTTTGGAGTTGGCATGAAAAGCCAGGTACTGAGAGAGAAATTACTTACCGAGCTACTTGCGCCAATTACTCTGTATGCGCTTACTATTCTGCTGATGTTCATTTGCTTACCGTTTTCGTTATCGCACTTCTATCCGTCTGCCCACTGATGACAAAGGAGAAATGGAAGGGATGAAACATCAAACGGAATTATTAAACGAGTGCGAGATGATCACTCTGTTGCATTTAAATTGCTGTGTGAGAAATGCGAGATATTTGTCTGGTAATATTCGCAACCTGACGCAACGTTTGTCACCATTGAATCTGTTTTCATCATTCACACGTTTCACAGTTTTAAGCTCTATACACCTATAGTAGAATCACTAAATAATCTACAAGAGACGCATTTCCGTTTTGCTCCCATGCGTATTCGCATACGTGTTTCGAAAATACCACAAAATACAGGAATATTCTACCTACCATCAATTGCAAATATAAAACTGTGCAATACATAGAGAATTAGGTAGGTAAATACTGGGCATTGAACCTGATAGAAGTATTCCCACATCAACTTGACACACAAATTTCTATTTCATTCAATAATGCATACCTATAAATTTATGAAATTACATAAATTTAATTGCCAATGAATTCCGTTTAGATTATTTGCGTGCGCTTTGTTTCTGACGCTACTGATCTTGACGAATTAAATTATATTCAGCCATCAGTGTACTGCAAAAGTTTTTCAGCATTTTCTTGTATCGTAGCTTTCCCCTGCAAAGATCATCGTTTTACCATAAGTTTGCCATTTTATTTTCCTTCGTTTTTTTCACCCTCATAGGTCTTTTCGTGGTAATCAAAATGAAATGTCTGCCAGGCAAACGGGTGAAGGTTCTCGAACCTTAATAAAACCTTCAGACTTTCGGTTCGCAATGAAATTCATTTATCCCAACACTTTCAGGCGGATCAATTCTTATAAATTTTTCACTCTTCCATTATAAGTTGGTATACTTTTCCACGTGGTAGTCTCGCGTTCCGTTCAGCTGAAGACAAATTGTACAGAAAACAAGCAAAACGATAAAGTCATAAGGATATTATTACGTGCTTGTGGTATGAAACGATATAATGATTACTCAATAATTCTGCGCAGGGCTCAATGTTCTAAGATATTGAACGAAATTTGAAGGATAGGTGGAACAAAAAGTATAATAAATCAAATGGAAAAAAAACACACCCAAAAAAAAAAAAAACAGAACATTAAATCAGACGACGCAGGTGCATTTCTGTGGTTCAAAACCGTTAGACGCGGCGATCCCAAAAGTATTCGAATCCTTTGAAGCTGCGCCCGTGTTCGATCAAGTATGAATCCCGTGTGGTGGTATTTTCTATTGATTGAAATCTCGAGTTCGCCTGGATAGGGTATATAAGAATCTGCCTCTAACCACGCGACAGGATTGATCCTTGATTCCGAATCGATCAAAAGAATTTGACATGGGAGGGATCACAGTCAGCAAACTAATACTGATCAGTCCTCCACCGAATCTTTCTAATTTCCTTCAATATGAAATGTACGAAGTTTGGGGATGAATACGCGGTACAAAATTCCGCAAACATTGACTCCTTGTAACAGTGATCGAATTAAGGTGAGTGTACCAGTTATACTGACCCTGTTCCAATTATTGACCTTTTCCAATGAATCATCTTTATCCGTGAGCTCTGAAATGATCAAGAAATCAATTCGTATTGTCTGAGTCTCCAGCAACTGATTTCTGTGACGGAAACCTCCAGAATTCTTATTGTCGATTCAACATTGAGGAAAATATAGGGGTCAGTAATTGGTACACTAACCTTGCTGCAGATACGGCGAAAGAGTCGTTGACCACCTCATATAGTACCACAAAGAATAAATTGTTAAACAGAACGATGACTATCGATTTTGAAATCATCGCGATGTAGCGTGGCATAGATTTTTCACACCATATTTTTTTCTGGTCGATTCACATACCTATTGGTTTTTCACACTTTTCTAATAATACTTGAGTGAGTAATATTCTATTTCAATTTTTCTTCGATCGCTTGATGATTTTTCTACTTGTATTTTCTCATCATTACAGTTGAGGTAGGTAATGCCGAGGGTAAGAGCACTTTGTCTGTACACTATGTATATATACGAAATCACATGATAACGTACTTGCTCAAGGTTATGACATTTGGACACAGACGTTCCATGAACAGTGAGAGTTTCGCGTGCTACGTATGTTATACAGCCCAGACACCAACAGTCTGGCGCGATGTGAAATTAATCAAGCTCACTTGCTGTCAGGCAGAGGTGCAGGGCGCTCGATACTAGAAACTAATCAAGGCTTTGTTGGTTTTTGTTCAGCGAACGCAACGTGTAGCGAGCAGCCGGTGCTCTTGCAAAAAGCATTTCTCTCTTCTGTATAGGAGAATACGAGCCAGCGCAGCGAAGGATCCGAACAAGCAACGTGCGAAGGCCATAAGAAATCAGGAAAAGTTAATATCGTGCTTCGGCTGCCGCAATATTATCTAATCGATACAGTATTGCAAAAACTTCATGTCTTTCTGAAAAAAAAAACGATATATCGTCTGCCATAGTCTCATAGACCTTGGCCATTCCGACCAAATTGCTAAAACGATTGAGAGAACAAAAGTTCATCAGTATTGTCTATAATCTCTAATGACTGTTCGAGCTTTTTTTTCCGAAAATAGTAAAGTTTTTTTGGAACCAATGTCCATACATTCATTTCAGATAACACTGTTTCGCTGCTAGCGGTGGCTTATCATTAATTTTTCTTCGTATACCAAAGCGATTTGAATATGCAAAAACCCTCAGTGATTATAGCTTCATCCATGACAGGGAAAAAGTGTCAGTTTTTTGTATCTGAATTAGCAAGATGTGAGAAAAAATCGCTTTTTCCATTAGCCCAGAATGTTCACCATTGGAAATGATATCGAATGAAGGAATCTTCTCGAAGTTACGGCCAATTAGATTCGAAATAGAGGAATAGATGACCAAGTAATCACCAGAAAGGAATTCACGTGGCTTCCTCAGTCCCCAATATCCAGAGTGTTTTTAAAGCTCCCTTGGGCTTACGGCCTTCTCTCTCTTTCGGTGGTTTTCTTTACTTCGTAACCAAACATTGCGATAGCCTATCCAGTGAATGTCGGTGTTGATGGTGATGGTAGTATCTGCAATGGTTCCCAGATCGTATTGAGGGAAAACTGAACTGCCCCCATGGCAGTGATTCCGTTACGCAAAGCTCGAGCTAATAACTGCCGCTGATTTAGGCTCGTCAATAATGCAACCCTTATCGCAATCATGCGGATGCATATGCGCAGCTTGTTTTCCCAACCTGACAGTGGCGTTTTCATATTTTACCAAACCAATTTTCATTTTTATGGCGCAACGTTAACGAGTTTTTGCTTTTAGTATCAAACTACGATTCTCTCTGCTGTCCAATCTACAGAGGATAGTTTTCCCATGATTAAAAATAACACCGTGAAATTCGTAGAATAAAGACCACCGCGTTATATTCCAGTGTTCATTTTATAATGTAAACGTTTTACAAAATTACAAAAGGAACCCCAGCGATGCAAAATTGTTGTATTTTCCCAGTCTACCTACTGCTATACTATACATGCAATTTAAATAGATTGCCATCAGTGAATTATAATTATTCAAACTCAATCCAAGCTCGTTAGATGTTTGAAAAATGTTTAAAAATACTGAAAGGAATGAACTAGTTCTGAAATATTCTGCTGAAACAACTCGTCGTGATAAAAAACTTGAACGAAATTCTTAGGATCACGTTGGGCGGGAGGAAGGTAATTAAACCAAAGAAGTATGAGGCTAAGAAATTGCGGAGTAGCCTTTAATTGGCGTGTGTATAATATGAACTCACGAGAAGTCCCTGGAAAAGTTGGACAGATCTTGGAAGAGCCAGTTTCTTTCCGGTACGAATAATAACTTTGCGAACAACACTTTGTGTTCCATGTTTTCTTACGCATTGCGCTTCTTTTCACCAAACATGAATCGCAATTCTCTCGCGTACTACCGAGTGTGGGTACAGTTAGTGCCAAGTGGGTAATCACACACAACGTCGGTCGATGCCTCAACGCTTTCACGTATCCTTGGTTCCGTCTCTCTTCACCCTGCATGTATTGGAAGTTAGTATATACGTACCTATAATTATTTCAAGTCCGTATCTCACACTCCCGTCGCCGCCTTGTTAGCGATGCCGCCGCGCACAAACACCTGCCTGTATATAATTATCAATAATTATTTACCAAAGTTAAGCTGCTTTTGTTACCAATTTATTTTTATTATACCAGCCTTCTGATCCTATATATGGGGAAAATTGTCAGCTTTTTAAAGATCCTGATTTGAATATTGCATCCCAAAAACGATGATTTATCCCTAATCACTTATCGAATAAATAATCGATCCTTCGACGAGAATCTGCGGCACCAAACGTAGTAGAGCAGAACTGAAGAGCTGGTGAACAAGACGTATTGTTACTTTGGAAACATTCAAGATACTCTTATTTACATCGATTTTGATGAATAAATTGAATAATGTTTGCTGATTTTTTAAATTAAATTTTGAAAAGTGGAAATGTGTCGTTTTGTTGTCTAGCCTGTCGTTTGATGTATTCTCTACACAAATGACCTGGATTTTCTTTGACAAAACGTGACGATCAACAATGAAATTATTCATATAAATACCGGGTACTATCATGAAAAAAACATTGGTACCATTCATTACTGAATCAAAATCAGTTAGTGGTGGATAAAATATAGAAAGCGGGGCGACGCGACGTGAAATAAAGTTCGTGTACGTTTGTTCTGAAATACAAACTATTGCATCAGTGAATTCGAAAATATAATAACTGCTATGTAAATCAAACACAAATTCGGTTATGAGATGTGGCTTGGCAAATTCCAGTATTGATTGCATCCGCTTCAAGCTACGCCATTTTATATTTGATTTAGTTTCATGTTTATTTTTTGCATCCCCCGGACGCAGGGATTCGTCCGATATTTTGATTTCCGTTATGAATTTGTTGTATCGCTGCGGACTCACACGTTCTGTTTTCAGCACAGAATCATATACTGTTGTCTATCTGCAAACCCGGCACTCAAAATTTGTAAAATCGAAAAAGCCTGCGATCGTGTGACATATACGCGATGCTTTGGGCCTAAAATATAATGAAGAGATTCAGGGCATCGGGTGAAAGCCGTAAGAGCTTTTTGCTCCTCTCTCAGATAACGAGGTTAATTGTTGTTTAAAAACTTCTCTATGTTCTCTGCCACGGAAATTTTGTCTCTTTGTTCTCGACGTATTCATACCTACGCGTATATTAACGGCTGCAGGTCCTACAGAACGGAAGCCAACCACCAGAGTGCTATTAGCGAGAAGCACTTGTTGCTCTTATATTCTAACTGCAACCCTATGTCGTTGATCACTTATTTCATTCAGAATTTTTCCACTCATAGTTCGAGTTATCGTTCATACCTACATAAAACTTGCTAATGAGGTAAACGGAAATCGGACATCGATTTGTTCTCGTGTAATTGGTGGCAGATTCCATTTGATTGCAGTAATCATTCAAAAACCCGAGTAGCTTGGAGAAGTAATTGCAGACCTGACTAAAATCAGCAGAATTAAATCCCAATTACTATGGGTTGATTTTGCAAAAGTTCTTATACGTTCACGTTGTAGAATAGATTTTTGAACTTTAGAGGAAAGAGTTGAAAGCTCGTAGAAGTTGAAATAAGATTTTTGGGGCTAAAGTATTTGGTAAATACGTTTCGAGTGAATGTAACTTTGTGGAAAAGTTCGAGGCTTTTTGTACTTGGTGAAACTCTTTCGGGAACATTTGCCAAGGTCAGAAGTTAGAAGAGAAAAGATTTTTCCACGTCTCTAGGCTTTCGGTAGAACAAATGGGTTTCCGTACGAGATGTCACAACGAAATACCAAACCGTATAGGATCAAATCTGACCTCGACGAAGCGCAAATTAGAAAACGGCTTACAGTAGACTTACGTTTTATCTGCAGGGCTGAATAAATGAGGCTATTAATAAAATACGCTGACTCCGGCACGTTAACGTCAACGTTTTATTAGAAAGGTGCGTAAAAGAAAAGGCTCTAAAAAAATATATTTCACCTAAAGCCCAGACTTTTACGAAGGATGAAAATACGCCGCAGGATTAGGCAGAGATAAAGGAACAATAAAATCCTCGTCAAAGACGAAATCTTTTTCGACGACTATGCCGTCCAACGTAGGTTACCGGATCCTTTCAAAGTAGGATTAGCTCTGACGGTAGCACCAGTTTTTCGATTGTGCAAAAACTGACACCTTTTATGGCTAAACTGCTCATAAACTTGGTGCTCATAACTTTTGCATCATTTCTCGCCCGGAAAAGAGAGCTGAGATAATTTGACCCAACCCAATTCCAGTAGGTATATATATATCACATTATCCATGATTGCGTCAAAAGTTAATTCTTGATTCTCATAATTTTTTATATTCATAATTTTTGGTATATTTGGTTTAAATTGAGGTCCACAGATTTGGAGAACGTAAACGCCGGCCGTGGCCACCAGAAGTGGGCCGACGAGTGTGTGATATCACGAAAATGGATTTGAGGTAGCTTCGTAATATTTGCACACGGTTGAAACTCGAGGAGGCGTTAAGGTAAGCCATAACCCCGTAGCCTCGTGTAAACCCACCCCTTGTACTCGTGCTTACAGCTATAGACCCATACTTCATCCCCTTGTCCTGGTAGACTGCTCATGCCTCAGACTATGTAGATTGTTAGGTGCCTAACAGTCTTGTTACTCGATAGTAATCATGTAAGATGGCGCTAGAGCCCTGTGATTATTAATTAGGGCATAATCATACCGGGATATTCTCGTTCGCTCTCCTAGTTAACTCTGACAAGATAATTTACGATTATTATAGCTACGTTTATTATATCCTCGTGGAGACTAGATTCCCAGTAATACCAATTCCGTCGCATCTACGGTCAAGATGTCCATCAATGTCTGACACAAACCTAAAATTAATTAATCAGATATACTTGAGGTATCTAATTATTTCAATACATCTTATTAGTACGTATCTCTTATGGTCATTCCGTATCTCGAGACATATACACACGTGATAATAAAATCTTATCCCATACGTTGAGAAAATTTCTGGTCAGAAAAGGTCCTTTAAGATAAAAAAAAAAACTAATTCAGTTGGAGTATATTATCGGTATTTGTATATCGTACGTACGGGGCTCATGTTTATCGCATATTACGTTTCACAAAGTTATCGACGTTGTACGTGAAGCTATTAATTAGTCACGTTAACGCTAATCATTTCACCCGGTAAACACATGTAATTAAACCTTTCTCTCTCTCTCTCTCTCTCTCTCTCTTTCTCTCTTTCTCTCTTTCACTCGTATAAGTTAAAATTCCGAATCATTTATCGTGTTGAAAGCTTATAAATTCTGTATAATTGTTTTATCATAAAGTATAATCTAAAATAGGAGTATGATTATTTTTAAAACTCGTCTGTGAATTGAATCTAGTAATACGATGAATATATTCATAATACGATCTCGTCGAGTGCTACCGATAGATTGCAATCAACGCTAATTCTAATGATTATTTCACAACATCCGTTTAACCAAATCTGTTATAATTACAAAACTGAATCCGTATGGGTTATATCGATCTCTCATCTTCACTAGCATTGGTAAATGCACACGTGTATGTGATTTTCTCTCGTCATATATAGACGAGAAGAGCTTTGGAGTCTGACTCGTCGTAAAGATGAAACAGTTGATGTATGACAAAGAACGCAACTGCAGTGGTTTGCATACAGGTGACAGGGGAATTCTGCCAAGAGGATGAAACGTTCTGTCTTCTTTACCCGACATCCAAGAACTAAGATAGGTGCTGGAGGATCTCTTCTTTGCTTTGTACTGCATCTAGTGTCTGGACTATTCACCCATCCACTCCACAAATCTTCTAGCATAAGAACGTAATGTGTGCAGGTATTATATATATACGTGGGAATCACACGGTACTAACAAATGATCTTCACATGAAAGAGCTTCTTTCCTACCTCGTAGATTCGTCACTTTACTTTATGCACATACACACATTGTGAATGTCGGTGATCAACGAACTGCACTCGTATTTGATGTGAAAGTCACTGAGTTTTCTTGAAGATTATTATTGCGAAAAGATATTGGACTGGGTGATAGCGCGCAGTTGAACTTCTTTGATCGAAGAGCTGCTCTTACTTCTTTTCATGCGGTTTTCGTATGAGTTTCGTGAAAAATATTCCGACACATGATCATTTGCCAACCAAGTTGGCTACTTTTTCGACGACCATACCAACGACTCCGCAATTTTTCTTATTTTCCAAGATAGATATTTCAAATCTGCAGTAAAACCGCTAACCGCTTCAGACGGAAGTAACCAAAGCACAATTATTTATATTGATAACCCGATCGATGCTTTCTGGCCGTGCTCCTGAAGCAGTTACGAAGAATTAATATCGGCAGAATCCTGCGAGCCCCGGAGGCTCGCAAGCTCTGGCTCTTGGTATGCGTTTACTCGGAAAACCGGATGCCAGCTAGCGACAGTCATTTTCTTTATTATCCAAGAGTATTGCTTCCGGGCAAACGTCCCTAGCTTCGGGCTATCTCAGCCCGGGTTATCATGGAAAAGAATTCTGCCTACCGATACCGTATTCCTCCGTTATAAGCTTCCATTTCAAAAACTTTGGACGACGTTTTTTCGCTTTTATTTTCATTATTTCCCATATTTTCTCGTCTGCCGATGGTGCGGCAGACGTAATGGTATGATATGTCGATCGAAGAGATCGCAAAGGGCGAAAGCTCCCTCATTCATTTTGCCACTTTCACACTATTCCGTCTCGCCCTGGGTATAACAATCGAACTTTTCAACCTGGAAGCATCATCGATGTCAATACTTATAACAGTTTAACCGATAAACCACCATCCCGACGATCATGGGCACGTTTGTAATACATCAAAGGTCAAATCGTGGGCCACGTGGCCATCGCTAGCAGGTGCTATCTGGGCGGCATTTTTACTCTGTCATCTTTATCCGCCTAATTCCTATGTTTCTCTCTTTCTCTCTCTCTCTCGCTCTCTATCTTGCCTTTCATCTGGAAGTTCTAGAAACCACAGTAAACCTGAGAGAGAAACGGAAACTTAATTAACTGCTTGTGAATAACATCATAGTCATCTAACAACGAACGTATTTCTCGAGATCTAAACTCTACGGAAACAAATTTCCACTACTGTTTTATCAGCTTGTAAGCTCAATTCTATAGCTCGTTGCGTTAGTTGACTACGAATCAAATATTTGTATGTATATGTACACACTTGAATTATTCCCAGGAAAAATCGTTTTCAACCAGCCGGGTGGCCCGAGGTAGGTAAATATTAATTAATTTACGTAACAGTTGACCCTCTCTGCTGTATATTGAACTCGTTAATTTGTACCCGGTGAACTGACGTCCGGATTATATATCATGGTGTCGTTAATTTTCTAATTAATTACCGAATCTGTCTCTTCCACGTGTTGCTTTCTAGACTATACTCTGTATATATATATATATAAACATGTAACCACAAATGTCACCATTCTTCTTATAACTTGACGCTGCAGACGTGTGACTTTTACTTGTGAACTCAGATCATTTATTTCTTCTGTCAGACGATCATTAGAATATCTAGTCTCACATCATCAGGAAAGCTTGAAATCCATATACATTTTCTTTGAACACCCACACTGCATAGCATGCCTATAATTCAACAAGATACTATTTTTCTTCATCAGTGTTGTGATCATTACGTGTGTCATGTTCTAGGTTTTTCAAATCATCGTATACGTAGAAAAGTGAATAACAGATCACTTGGGCATCGCAGCCATAGATATATTTATTGGAGATACCCATATGCGATACGTATATTTGGTCGATACCCACGTATCGTTATGATGCGGCAAGAAGATGAGCCTATATGCATGGAGGGTTATGGTTTTCAAAGTGCTTGATCAATTAGTGATGGTATTTAATTGGCCGCGCGGGCGTTGATGAATGGAGGGCCGCGCCCTTCTCTTCTTCTCTCATCCTCTCATTTCCTTGTTCCATCTCGTCCTTTTGCCCTCGGCTTCTCATCCCACTAGCTGGAGAAAGATCGAGGTAAGATACTGTAATATTGCGACTTGCGAATCTTTTGCTAATGACATATCGAATGAGATACACACTGCTCATGAAGATACAGGTATAATCCATTCAATTATCATCCTTCAACAACGCTGTTAACGAACCACCCAGTCCCCGGGTAATCAATGCAAAAGATTTTTCGATTTAGTTAATTTAATTCATAGCTATCAATAATGTAGTACATATCGCAGGACTTCGATCGTTCATTCATTAAAAGGCTAAAAAGGCTAATCTTTTATTTTTTATTTTTTCCTTTTCCTAAGGGGGTTGGTTATACATATATTTATCTCCACAAATTGAACAATTTGTTTGCTAAGAACGATATATTTCACGTGTGGGCTCCATTAGGGACATAAATTGTAACAGCTCTCGTCTAGCAATGAACAGAGCCATGGGACAGAGAGTTATTCATAATTAGCAAAGGATCGAGTTAATTACGGATCTAGACCCATTATCCTAATGAACCGCACCCCCGAATAAATACAGAGTATATAAGCCATAAGGGCAAGCAGACGCAGGGAAGTAAGGTCTTAGCTTGCCCCAAGAGACAAACGGACGAACGAACGAACGAATGAATGAATGAATGAATGAATGAATGAATGAACGAATGAACAAACCATAAGGGAACAATTTTACGAATATATGGAACCGTCGGTGGCGTGAATTCCTACGCTAAATTTGAACCCTGCATCATTGGTCCTATATTCGTTCGCGTGTCTCCCAGCTATTAATTAATTAATTAGTACTGACAATTACGACGTCTTGTCTAACGCTCAATGCACGCTAATTTCCTCTCGTAATTATTCTGCGCATGATTGCCAGCCCCAACCTCACTATATATATAGCTCACTGGTTGGGTGGATACGGTTCTCGAGCTTGCTAACAGACCAGTCTATTGTAATTAATTGTAATTTGCAATTTGCAACACGTTTCGTAATCCAAAAACAGAGATACATAAACAGACGAACGTAGAAACGGTATACAAATTCGTTAGAAATTATTTTCCCCTTGATTAGATCGTAGGATAAATTCGTAGGAGAAAAAAAGGAGTCAAAGTATATATCGCATTCATCTTATAACTCTGCGTCATTTTTTTTTTTTTTTTTTATAAACTATTTGATTGATTATAATTAGATGGATCGAAAAATGGGAGCCAAAGGGTGTCAGAGATCGTTAAAAACGAGATTAATCGATAGATCTCATGCCTTAATACCTGTACCTATAACTATAGCAACCGTGAAAACGGACTGGAATCTTTGATTTCTGATATAGGCAACAAAAAGTTAGGACCCCAGATCGATTCGTATCTCGTCGCGTTTTTACCAAGCCTCTAACGAGGTACCGATTCTTAGGCATCCTTCGACAAATTTATGGCAATTCGGTCCATGGGCCGACCATAATTTACGATCGATCGCCGAGGGGTTGCAGCGCCGCTAGCCGCGCACGCTTGAGAGTTTGAAATCCGGGTGCTTCGTTTTCAAACTAACAAGGGTATAAAAGTCAAAGCCCTAATTTATTTAAACCATTCCAGCAACCTTCGTTTAATGAGTTAATCTTGGAATCTCGAGGTTTGACTTTTGGGCGATGCCGATGGAATAACCATTTACGTTTTACGTCTCGTATTTATTCATATATTGTATATACTATATATACGCTCGATCTTAAAAACGAATATTTTTATTTACAACGCACATAAAGTCGGCTTCCTTTCGTCTCTTATACCTTTCGTGTATGTAATAAATTTTCATTCTTATTTATTAGGTAACTGGCGCAAAAGCTTTTCGCTTCTCATAATTACCTTACACCCTAGCCAGCTTTGCCGATAATGCCCGGAAGGTAATGCCGATGGTTAAATTCGTTGCAGTACCTTTTCGCCGGCTCAAAGCATATTATTCTTTTACCCATTCATTTATAAAGAGGAGAGAGAAAAAAAAAAACGAAAAACAAAACGGAAAGTACTTTTCAAATTATTCATCAATATTTACAGCTATGAATTTCGATCTGCTTTTTAAATATTCACCATTCATCTCCATCAGGTATACAGTCGGCATTATATACCGAGTTTTATTTCATTTCCTTTAAGGATATTACCCCAATATCCTTCTCAGCTCTTAGCCAGTCAAATATATATTATTCACTCGTGGAATTAGATTTCGAAACGGAATCTTGTAGCTATAATACGAGTAGCTGGCAATTGAAAGTTGCTGATTATTGCCATATTGTCAAATGGCGCTTGCAGGTGGAAACTGATGACTCTGAAAATGACCATAGTAGTAGCCTACGTTGACCATTCAGTCGAATCTAAATCCTTGTCACGTGCACAATTCGAAAAAGAATTTGGAAGATCGCTTTGACGAGAATTCCTACAATTTAATCAAGCGAAAAATCGAAGCTTCGTATATTAGTTAGGAGTAGCCAACCCTTGTTCAAGATAACCCCCCCGTTCCACTTTACTGTCGTTAAACCACGCCAAAGTCCCAGCTGCCATTCCGTACGTGCCAAAGACGCCGCGGACAGGACTAAGGACGTTCCTAGGACGAGGCCCAGGACTCCCCGGCAGAAAGAAATCCTTCAAACAACAGCGATGCCTCAGGCAAGGGACGAGGCTCAGGTCAGCGAAGACGGAGTCTGCGGACGACGCGCCCCCATGGAACTGGGCGACTGCAGGCCACACGGCTGCGGTCAATTTTCTCATTAATTTTCTCTCGTTCTAAACAACTTGCAGCCGGTTGTTGAATCCCCTAGAGACTGGACGTCTGTTTCAGTACCATAGCCGCAAGTTGCGGTGCTTTTGATCGGCCAAAGCTCTCCTGTGCCCTGATCCCCTGAAAAAGTTATTGCTGATGAGTCGGAACTTTACCTCTCATACTCGATTCCTAACCTTGTTCATATACATCATGAGTCTGGCGCCCAAATGCTAATTTCTCTACAACCCCCTGCAGATACGCATTTGTATTATATATAAAAAAATATGCGTCTGGTATGCAGCAACGAAAATTAACTGCAGCGGGATATCTAGTTCTATGGTGGTACAGTTCTTCGACGAACCCCTTTCATCCAGGTATCGTCAAAGGGCTGGAATACAGGTACAACGAAATTATCTTTTTTCAAAATTTGTGTATAATCAAACTCGGGTATCGTTGTTTTATAACCTCAATGTAATAGCAGGATGAGATTAGCAATGACCCATCATGTATACGTTCTTCTGGAGATTCATCATTTCCATTTTGGATCTTTGAGCTGATCTAAATGCCGAGGCAAACGAAGCTTGCAGAACCAGTTCAGTGTAATTTTCCCATTATCTTCGAATATAACAGCGAACAGGGACTTGTCCGAGATAATTGGCCATCAGAGACTGCAAATAATATCAACCTTCGTCATACGTCATATCGAGAAAACAGCTAGTGGACGTAATTTGTACACGCATATGTCTCAGAATATTAAACAAAAACTTAGGCTGTTTATCCACATCTGACATTAAACCCGTACCGTATCATATTAAGGTATGTTACGCGTATTACACTCATATGAATATTATATGTATATATATACATGTATTAGTTTCACATAGGCGTACTTATAGAGACCCTTGTAGCTGCAGCACCTGACCCTTTCGGCAGAGATCAAAAAGTTCCCACACCGAGATAGAAGTCCTCCGGGAAGCCAGTGTGTCAAAATGAGAAAGTCAGGCATTAATTTGGGTCAAGGGTCAGAGGTACCTCCCCAAAACGTAAAACGTGCCACGGTAGAGGTATAGGTACACGCGTGAGCCAGGCACACACGCTGTGTCCAATTCTGAATAAATATTCTCCAACGTTTCAAGTTATAATAGGCGTTAAATGTTCATTTTCCCTAATATAAGTTCTAATCCCTTGGGTCAAAGAAGTTACCAATGCCGCTCAATTTCGCTCTCCTATTTCAACTCGTCCTGTTTAAATTAATATTTCTACCAATGCGATGCACCACCCAACAAAATTCCACTCATCTCATACCCATCTCCCATGACACCAGCTCAACACGAATCTAGATTCGAAATATTCCATTACCCAACGTTCCGAAAATTCTCCGTAACAAATCTAAGAAAAATTTCACGCAATACAGATCCGTGATACGGATATGCATTTGTCATTGTCAATGTCACCTGAAGTTGACATTCTTAAAGCATTTTCGAAATACCTTTTGTCATGTGCACAGAGCGGTTTTCGAGCATTCTTAAACAAGTTATGTATATATGTACGTGCTGATTTTTTGCGCATTCCAGATTATGCAGACGGACCACTTGGCTGATTTGGCTGCAATCACTTCCACTTCCTGTATCAATATGGCGAACATCCAAACTTTCGAAAAATTCGTGGCTTCCGCAATTCTTGTGATAACTCAACGATAACTACAGTTTGCAGCCCTGCTATTGGTACCCGGTTTTCGTAATTTCTTCGGTATTTTCTGACCCAACGATTTAAAGAGGTAAACAAATTTTCTAAAAATTCCAGCGGTACGAATCTACCGTACGATATCACTACAAGCACCAAATGGTCGCCAAGTCGATCATAATTCAACGTATTATCGAGATGATATTGCCAAAAAATACCTCTCCTGGAAAACAACTCTTCGAGTCTCTCGAAATTATTTATGGCATTTCCATCGACAACAACTTTACCACGATTTAATATGATCGAGATAACTCCGCCGAATAATGTATAACTGTCCGAAGTGAACTATGCCTGATTGGAAATGAATTGGGATATTTCTGCCTGAGGATAATTTCATCAGAATTTAATTGGATCGACTGCTATACATCAAATAATATCAAGAATCAAAGATTTTTGGCGAGATGCCCAATTTTTTTCTACAAGATCGTCACATCCAACGTATAATTCTGATTGGAGATTAAACAACATGTCTCTGACGTGGATGCAGCTACTGACTCCAGCACTTTGAGAAGACCGTGTGGTAAGAGTGACTTTGATTGGTAAGCTTGGCAGGGTTTGAATTTTCAATGCTTTGGACCATTTTCTTCACAAACGGCATAGGGAAATTTTCCAAGTGGTCTGAGTGATAAAAAAATGACTACGACGAGATGACAGATCAAAGTATAGACGAGATACCCGTCGTCCCGATCATGTAAATAATAATGTTTCCGTCGACCTTTCCGAAGGACTTGCTTGCTATAACCGAACTAGCGCTATGATTTTCAACGTTAAATATAGATAGGTAAATTTTCCGCACGCGTGACTACCAATTAGGATCTAATTACACCTGGTTCAAAGACTCCCTTTAGGCGAGCGGAATTCCAGTGTATAAGCTCTGAAAACATGATCACCCGAGCGAAGGTAATCTTCGTTCGTTCGCATGGCTCACATTGCTCTTGCCTCACTCGTTTGCCTGACGAGATCGTCGATCACCTATACCTATACCACCGGCTGCCAATTAGTTAAATACAAATCTGGAAGCCAGAGTTAAGAGCGACCGGTTAACCATACCTACAACTGCCAGGAAGACCATCGTCTCTCACCAAACCGATACTTTGCCCTCTGTAAACGCTAATACGAATTACACCTTACGCAGTCCAAACGGCAGGTGCTAACCTAACCATAAAAAAACAAAAAATAAAACAGAGAACAAAAACAAAAAAAAAGGTACAAGATTCAAAACACACCCAAGCACAGTAAGCGGAGCGCGAGAATGAGGCGTCGAGGTAAGAGGGAACGGCTAGACAATAACTTGAATACCATGTGGGGCGTGTTCGAGGTAGTAATTTCCCAGATAATGCAACACCGGTATCGCCTCTATACGTTCGCGCGTAGGTTTGCCACAGCAGTCAGTGAGTGAGCCCAACGTTGGGCCCTTAGGCCCCTCAAAGACGTCCCGCGACGCCCTTTCTCGTCGGGGGAAAATATGTCCGAGGGCGCCTAAGGTGGGGAGATAGATGGAAGGGAGACAAGAGGAGGGCGAAAGGCCCAGTCCAATGGGTCCGAAGGCTTGTTAGCGAGTACCGGAGTTTGTGATCTGCGCCACAGCCGCCACGCCATGCCATCGGTTCTTCCCGGTCGTTTCGGCCTCGTGGCCTCCTGGTGTAAGTGCCTTATTAACTTCTCGCTGCAACATCAACTTCTACTGGTATACCGTCGGTGCGAGAAATGCGCTTTCGTTGCCTTCCGCAGAAGATGGTCGACAGAACGTTTAAGAGGAACGTCTTCTGAGCCGCAGAAAACACAACGGGGAAAGAAAGTTGAGGACACTTCAAGTCCTACTGCAGCTTCATTCCGGTTTTCGTCTGTCGCATTTGCAGTTAATCTTCAGGAATGGAATTACTTGAATTGTTCCAGACTTTTATCTCAAAGTTACATTACATTATTTCACGTTCTTTTATTTCAGCACTGAGACTTCAACAGTCTGCAACATGTTGGATATGCTGACTGCATTGAGTTTTTAAATGCATTTCGATACAGCTGTCGAGCTGGGAATTTCTCCTCGGATTCATAGCTGTATATTTTATTCCAGAAGTGTTTCGATATTGTTCCCGTGAATGACAATTCTTTTGTACGTCTTCAGGCGAATGATAAGAATGATAATAGTAACAAGTATCATGTCGGTTGGTGCGGTTACATTTGCGAATCTTCGATACACGCTTTGTTCATGTGATCGTAAGGCAGTATAAGTACGTGCGGTGCGAGTTTCTTGGAACGCGGTACTTTTAGCCAATCATAAAACTCCTCGACCGACGAAAGGTAGGTAGGTACGTGCAAGAAGTTCGTGTACATAGCATTTATGATTTTTGCAGACGAGGCGTTCCTTCGCTCCTTATGAAAATTTCCCTCGCCTTCAACCGCGTTCGATCGGCGGTTCGCGCGTCTGGCTCCTGAGGTGTAAATAAACGGGATCTGAGATTACACTTGATTACAGGGAGCTCGGGTTCTCCGACCATCCGCCCGTCCTCACATCTGACCATCCTTTGATTCCTTCTTTTTTCATCTACCTTCTTTTCTCGCGGTTATCCTTTTCTTAACTCAACATCAAAAACGCCACTGCGAGTAACGCGTTTGAGCCCTCTTGCTTATCGTCAGACCATAATTCAATGATCGGCTATATAATCCGGTATCGAATTTACTAGCTACTTGTAAATTTCACCTAGGTATATAAGTAATAGTCACTCCGTGGTTGATACGCGAAAAACATTAAGATTTACTGTGAGAATATTCCGATACAGAAAAGCTATAACGCCTAGAAAATCGCAACCGAACATACGTCAGCGAGTGATATCGATCTGATCGTGAGTCGGGTTGAACAGTGAAGCCCTCGCTCGCCGAGAGAGATTGAAAATGTTATTTATTCTTTTGTGTAACAATTGATAAAGATCGGTTGCCCCGAGCCACGTGGAACAGAAAAACTTAAGGTGAATGTAAAAAGGTGAAAGAGAAGATAAACGTCCGTCACAGGTTTAATCACCTAAATCACGCCATCAAGTATGCTATACACAGGCCCATGCTGACCGCTCGAAACTCCTTTGAAGAGAACCCACGAATGAAAAAGAAGAAAAATTGAGGTGCAGGTGGATGAGAGTAAAAAGAAAAAAAAAAGGTACGAAACACTCGTCCCGTTAAGCAAATCCTGTTTCACGCCTGCTGAAATTTCTGCAATTTTCGTAGCCCCTGCAATCATCTCAAACCATCATAACGTACAGCAATATCGCAGTATCTACATATACCTACTTCAAACCTAAACGTTAACTCCACTTCAATTCGAATGACACTCAACAAAGTTGGATCGAGTACTCAGCCAATACCTGTCTACTTGATCTCCATACAAGCTGGCTGAAAAGTAACCGATAAGAATCAAAGTTTTTATTGAAAAATTCATATCCAGAATGTGTTATTTGCTACACGGTGAACGAATCGTCTCTAAAATTAGTGAGATCGGAACTTTTCTAATTCTCGTCCTCGAATTCCGGATCGTCGATAAAACGCGGTTAGAGAAAAAAAAATGATACCATTCTGGAAATAACTGTGATAATTTGACCGATTGTTGCCACATTCGGGTCGCTCAGGGCGATGACTGCCTTCTACTCTTGGCAGTTTTTACAAACTTTTTTAGATTTTTTTTTGTTTGTTTTGTTTTGTTTCTTTTCATCTTTCGGTAGCAGAATGTCTGTGCCCCAAAGCAATCACGGGCAACTACCGCGAGATTCACGAATCCCTGCCGAGGGCGAACACTCCAGAGGAGTGCCTCGCAATTGCAGACGCGTAAGTATGCGTTCGAGCGTCGCATGAGGTATGTGAATGCCAGTGAAAATGTTCGACGTGCCATTGGCAACTACTGACTTTTGGTTTCCAGTCAGAGTGCTTCAAAGTCTCGTCAACAGAAGTCTCGGCTGTCTTTTTCACGCTTTGACACAGCGCGACGCGCAAATTTCTCAATGCAAATCGTAATCTAGTATTTTGATTTATTTCGATCATTTGCGATCCACAAAAACAAGCAGAAGTTTAGGAAAAAAAGCTTGGAGTCAAAAAATCTTGGAGTCAGTTGGAAACTGATTTCGAAATTTCAAGACATATCGATGCCCATTGGTAAAATTTGCCCTCTAGAAACTTTATTTTATAAAGTCGTATCTTTTTTCCAAATTGAATGTACGTGCGCTGACTTTTCAGGAAGCAGACTTCATACCCTGCAACTTTATTCTACGACCTTACAAGTATAGAGTTTGCAGACACTATACTTTTTTCGAAATTATTACGACAGCATTCGATTTCGTCATTGAAATTATGACGGAGACGAAAAAAATGGATAACTGATAATTCTCCACTCTGATGAAAGTTAATGAAAATACCTGCAACCGAATTTCACCGGGTAATTTGTTGGATCCTGTTGTAATTATATGGAAGTCGAAAACGTGATTTGGCAGTGGAAAGGTTGTTTCGGCGGGGTTCATGTTCCGGTTTATCTGGTCCATGAGTCAAAGGTATTCATATATTTAGTACCTCGTCAGAAAGCAGGTACAACGCGAGAGCAAATTACCTGCGCAGACCTCCTACGACCAGCTCCACGCTTCTCACCCACGAAGACTCCGACTTCATTACGATGCAACCTTTGCTCTTGATGCGGTCACGAAGCTAATAGACTCCTTTGCTCGCGCCTTTTGGTCCTGGACGAACCAACGTATTTTTATTCAACACCAGAGCAGAAAATAAATGCTTATTAAACATTTTTTCTCAGTAATTATCGTCAAGACACATGACTAGAAAAACCGCAATTTGAAGTGAAACTTACCAGGTTCTTTTTTGGCTTCAAAATCATTTACTGGGCTGGTTTCAGTACTTTTTCCGTTCATTTTATTGTCACATATCCTTAATGACAACATCTGAACGCAAGTTCAGAGTTAATCCGATTCTAATTCAGCCCGTTTCAGTTTGAGTATATAAAACTCGAATGTCACCACAATTTTGGCTGGTGGCCAATCCATCGAGCTCTTGCAATTGAATTTTCAACTAGTATATGGTCTGGTGAACCCCCTCCTTGGACACTCGATATTTCCGTCTATAACTTTGTTCTCTCTCGGACAAAATAATATATGCCATAAAGCGTGGCTCGATCTTCAAATTGCGACCCGAAGATCTACCGATAACGCACGGCTATTAGTTTGTCTGCAACGTCATTGGTTATGATTTGTGTGCCTAATGCTAGACTCGGGTGCTTGAGGATGTATATAAACGAGTTCTTATAATGATAAAATCTACGCTAGGCAATCTGAAAATTTATGACACTTGCTCACACTGCCGCATGAGTTTTTTTTTTTTTTTTTAATAGTTATTGCATACGCAGATGAATTTCAGTCATCGATGAGGCGCACACAAGTGATGATTTATTATGATAGAAATCGCATGATTTGAAAGCCAATCTTGGATCTTTCTCTATGGCGTCTTATCGGCTCTTCGGGCTTTAACGAAATGCTCAGCAGTTATCTTAATTACTCAGTAGCTCTGGATCTCTGTGATTAGCTATAAAAAGGGATCGTACCGAGTAGGTGCGAAAAGAGAGCAAAAACTAGAAAAAGAAAAAAAAAAGAAAGTGAAAAACGGGTAACGGGAAAACTCGTTACTCAGACTCGGCTAAACGAAATCGGCTATTCGTCACTGTTCATGAAATTGCCGTTTCACCGTACAGCCAACTTTAGTGCTGACTAGATCTAAGCCCACGTTAATTTATAAGTGAAACATTATCTTTCTGAGGGCCAGTCAGATGGTATAACGAACCATCGAACCCGCAGCAGCACCGTTTAGCCATGCAATGCACCATGGGACGGTAATGACGCCCATGAATATGTATACCTACCTGGACAGAGTGAAACGACCTATACGGCGCCATGGACGCGGCGGTATTTCCCAGAAGAGAACCGCCAAGGGAAAAAGCAAACATTGAAGGATCCAGTACGCTGTACTTAGAGCCAATACTATCTTCGAAAGAAGCGAAGTAAAATGTCTTCGCGAAGTACTAAAACAGACAGCCGCTAATGAGGCAACTACATCTGCAGGTCAAGGCAGTGCATCCTGCCAATTTCTTCACACACGAACTTATTCGATCGAGTCACGAGGCGAGAGTTACACATGCCTGATCTCTGGATCGACAGGTCGTCCCAATTTGGAAAATTAGAAATTTCACTAGCGTACATGAAGCGAGACTCTATAATTGACTCACGTTAAATAAATAAAACATTTTCATACTATTGCTACGTGATGAAATCGTGTTGCATTGTTGTCTGAGAATTTTTTTCACACAATGGATCTTCGCACGATAAAATATTTTGACGCAGAAAAACTATTTGAAACAAACCATAGGACACTTGGAGTAAGATGATTCGACTTTTTTCCTCGATGATTCCAGTAAATTTCTGTACAAGTTTGATGAGGTTGAGAATAACCAAATACTTGA
The DNA here is from genome assembly GCA_963989295.1 of Ametastegia equiseti. Classification (NCBI taxonomy): domain Eukaryota; kingdom Metazoa; phylum Arthropoda; class Insecta; order Hymenoptera; family Tenthredinidae; genus Ametastegia; species Ametastegia equiseti. The sequence continues at coordinate 11,142,499 of OZ022389.1, read as the reverse complement.
ATTTTCCTTGACTTTAAATGATTCGATCTGTACAATAATTGTTGAATACCGGAAGGTATTTCTGTGAGTTGATCCTAAGAAGTACGCTGAGTCTGCCAAGTATTAGTGCAAAGTAGTTTTGAGTTCGGTTTCGCGACTGCATCCACCACGGTGCAGCAGATTCTGAGAAATTTGTAAAACATAGAACATGGCTTACAGAAACTTTGAGCGAAACTGGAAGCCATGTAGTTAACGTAGTTAATGCAAGTTTTGAAACAGGTTATGCGAAGTAATAGAATAGATGGTTTGTACGGAAAACCAAGTTTGCAATATCGCGGAATAACCAAGCATTTTATTTCCAATTTGGATTTTTTCAGTTACTTTTCGATTTCATGACAAATCAGTATATGCCTCACAGGCTCATTCGGGAATTGCGATCATTGGAATCTAAATTGGAAAACGAAAATGATGACTCCCTGAAGTGAGTATCAACAGCCGCAATATAGGAATCATGTCGGGGTTGCCGCGTGGGATTAAAAACGATCATAATTATGCAATCAATTAATTTATTGTGGATATCATTTTGGATCAGTAATGAGAAAGGGCATTATAGAAGTAGGCCTCAATACATCCAATACATTTTTAGCAAATTTTGACAATACAACAACTAACTTATCAAGTGACTATATAATATGTTAACTTATCTATGGAGTCATAATGCATAAATCATACTACGGAGAAGTAAATTACATCTAGAAAATTGGTGATTGAGAAGCCTTTACAACGCCCAGATATCAACTTGCACATCCAAACCCGCGCCCATTTCACCAACCGCAGCGATTACTACAGATGAGGTACCAACACCTCCGCTGATTACGCTGATCGTTGCATCACCCCCTGCGGCGTTCTTCGCCGATACTGCGGTAATTATGCCCTCACTGTTGAACCCTGACTTAGCGACCATGGATTTCCCCGGAATAGCAGGCTGGAAGTAAAGAAAATGCAAATTTTAGATTCAATTTCTGATGATCATTGCTGCTCCGCCAATTCCCAAGGATATAATAAATAACGTATTCAAGTACACGCGCAATCAGGTTAATTGATTCCAACGAAATATTTGACTCTGAAATAGAAAACTGATGAATGGGAAAATGACTGCGGTACAAAATCAGATTAGAAACAGAAATTGTACAAAATAGGAAATAGTAATTGTGAGAAATGCTAGTAGTAATTTGATACGATCTGCCCGTGCGGTAAAGACAAATTTATATGTTACCAATCCTCTTTGGTGGAAGGATAAAAGGGATAAAAAGAGAAAGAGGAAAGTCTGCAGATTCGAAGAAATGTTCTACGGTCAAACCGTACACCGCTTAACAACAAGCAAGTGCCCACTCATGTACCGTAGTACGGGTGCAAAGACATAGTTCCTCATTAAAGAAGTAATGACGAGCATTTCTTACTCTGAGTAAACGTCTAGTGGCAACTAGCACGTCTCCATCCATGCGTTCTCCAAGTTCGAGATCGTTGGCCGTGGCGTAGGCAGCCAGGCAAAGCCCTACGACAGCTAGTAGAACGAATTTCTGCATATTGAATGCTAAGGCGTAACTTAACTCTTGATTTAGACTTCACGTTGCAATGTCTATGACGGTGATATGACTGATGACCCGGTATGAAATTGCACGGTATAAATACGTTCTTCTTATCTTGAATAGTGCTAATATCTTATCCTTGGACGAAACATCTGTCCAAGCGGTATAAACACTTACACATTTTCTCCAGAAGACAACAAGTTACGTAAGAAACGACTCACTTCAACGAGATAAATAGAATTTGACGATCAACAAATTTCATAAATTTCTGGTAATTTGTATTCTAACAAAGCTTCGCTTTGAATTGTGGGTGTGAAGACTCGATAAAACTGCAAACATATTGAAATTGGAGGATTATCCTAATTTTTAGACAATATACGTACGATCTCAATTAAGTCTGAGACAAAACTGTTATTTTACAATAATACCCAGTTGACGCAACAACTGTATCGTTCAAATATTTTGCTGTATTTTCATTCGTTAGTCATGGATAGATATGTTTTTAAGAGTAAGGGATTTTTTTGACATAAAGGGTGGTAGTTACTTCGCAACAGTACTTTTTCTAATTCTCTTGATGCTGGATTTATCATAAGTAGTATAATTAATTAGTGCAAAATTCTATCAAGATGATAAACCATATAGTTTTTGCCATTCGTGCAGACACTTAATACAATTCTATCGAATTGTTCCGTGAAATAGTCTGAATATCAGTCGTAAAACGGGTAGTAAAATTCAGTAATGATTAATAGAAATTATTATTAATAATCAAGAAACTCTAATGTGAGATTTAAATCACGTAATTATTTGCCTATAATATAGTTACCAGCTGTTTACGACATAATATTTTGTTTGCGCTCGACAATCAGCACATAATCAAGATGTCTGAGTCATTCAGGTGTTTACGTCCTTGCCAAATCAAAACCAGTATTTTTTATTTTTTTTGTGATGTCCTAGATACGGATGAATCTGCCACGAATTATTGTTAATCAACAGGTAATGCAATCTATAGAAAACCGATAAATTCGCACTAACGGCGTGAGCAGCTTGTATGTACGTTTATTCCGATTGGAATGCAAAGAGTTACGAAATATTGGATTTCAGTCTCTTTTGTACATATAAAATCAATCTCGAGTTCCTCTCACACGTTTCACATAGGAATCTGCCGTCTGTTACATTCCAATATTTCAAAACGAGTCTTGATGTTAGCAATATGTTGATACCTACATTTGATACGCGATTTCATGGAAATGACATGAAGCATATGCAAAATTGCTGGTGATTTTTTGTTTAAATACGGTTTCCGGCAATTTTAGACGAAAACCGTATTCCCTCAACATCGTAGGGATTTAAAAAAGCAGTAATCTCTTACGCTACCTGACATTGTAGCTAATTGGTTCCAATTGCAGTTTTCCATTAGATTCGCTCGCGTTATCACCTGACATCCGTAAGATGTGTGAGTTTCTGTGATCTGCAGGGGGTCTGACGTTTCCACGTGTAATCAGCTATTTGCACATAGTATTTACTATATCTCTAGACTGTGCTCATAACACTTCACGTGTTTACCGATGGAAATATACTACGTACATTTGAGCACGAAAAAAAAAAATGAAACTCCAAGCAACTTGACTCTATTTTCATTTTTCTTCGACGGCATGATTCTTTTCGTAGAATAATATGTCAAGGTACTCGAAAGAAAATTTATCAGAAACGATTACCGAGAATTGTTTAGCCCCAGGACAAGTCTTTTAAAATCCTCACCCCCTGCATTTCTCGAATTCTTTCGTTGAGATATTATTTTTCCGCAAGAGTAATGGACTTCCTTCGTAATATCGTGTCTTCTTACTGCAATCATGTTTCACTCGTTGGGCAGTAACAACGCTGGGCAAGTATTTCTCTACGCTCATCATCGGGATGAAAACTCGTCTATGTACCGATACGGCTGGTTATACATACATACTTACATCATGACCTTTGAAATTATGGCCGAATTTCTGTCATTCATACCTCAGGATCCTTGTTTCTTGATTCACCGAATCCTATTTTTTTTTTGTTCAGTTTATCTGTTCCAGGGTTATTGGATCGTTTATCGAAACGTATAAGACAAGACTTGGGACATGGCGAGAATGAGCTTTACCCGCGACAGTTCCGAAAATATTTCGGAACGAATGCGAAGAATACGATGCGGCAATTCCGTTGCCCGTGTGTCAATCCGTGGGAGTTTAAAACTCTTTGAAGGAGTAGTGAGTGACATCAAAGGAGTGCCTCCTTCAATATCAGTCTCCCGCGACATCTTTTACGCACCGATAGCTGGCACACCCGACCTTTGGGAATGTTAACAAAAGGACTGACGGGTCAAAGTGCGATTCGAGATCGATTTCACCCTTGGTTGGCGGGGCCGCCATCGGCTTAACCCCTCGGGTATTGTATTTTTCAAATTGCCAACCGAGTTTCGGATGTCGATTTGCGATTCGCCTAACGCCTCTACCTCGAGGATGACAGATTAACATGAATTTCGTATACTCCACGGAGGTATTTCTACTTCATATACCTTCACATCAAAATGCGAACTCTTCATGAAGTTTCTGAATCGTAAATAAGCTTCAATCATGTAAAGACAATGTGCGATTAAACCCACCCTCTTGGTGTGCCTCTCTCCCATGAACTGCGGCGGATGCAATGGAAAGCAATGACAGCAATGATCTGAAAGGCCGCAATTATAATTACATTACTAAATTATGTCCCAAGCTTTATCCCAGGCCCTCGTCCACCCTTCCTCAACCCTACAACTCCTTCCCTCTATCACCATTACCCTCTTGCTTTCTTCTTTGCTCCCTCTTTTACGCTCATTCCCCAACACCAGGGTACTCGCTTTCGCCACTTGAACCCGCTTGAATGCAAGATTTTTATCCCTGGTATAGATACAGGTTTGTTGACTTTTATAAATTATTATCTTGGCAAAAGTTGAAGGGTGTCGGAAATGTTGTCTGGGCTAATATTTACTTTCCAGAAAGGGTTTCACCAGCGGGTAAAATTTTCATGTAGAATAGAATCGATTTCTCGCCATTTTCCACCATCCGTAGGTATAAGACAAATCATCCGTCTGTTGTTACTTTACCCGGATGTTTATTTTTCCTCAAACGACAACAACGCGTTACTCAACTTCTATATTAACTTACAATAAATCAAACATTCCGGTATCAGTCCTAAGTTCACAGTTATTCAATCTTAAACTTGACTTATTTTCATTCAGCATAAATCGGTGAAAAAATATTTACTGAACAAGATAATTAGACACACGGGCTTACTCGCGAGCTCTCGTGGAATACATTACATTTCATGCATGTAGCGAAGCCAGCTATTTGAAGTCGAATCAGGTGTAGGTAGCTGAGCCAATCTCGCGGGGTTCAGCAAGATTAGACTGAAGTAAGTGGCAATATCGGAAGATGAACTGTTCGCTTAGAATCTGTCGAATTTGATCTCCATTCTCAAATTTCAAAGGGATGGGGGGGGGGGGGGGAAGAATTATCTCAGGGAGAAGTTCCTATAGCGTTTTGGATTTAGAGTTAACAGCTGTTTTATGACCCGCGAAATTATGAGCAAGGATGCAAGATTTTACGACGCAATAACTCGCGGCCCGTTTAACATGCAAGCCATATTCTCATCTGATTGTGAAACTTGTGCCCGGGTATAGAAAAAAAAAGTGAAAAGAAAAACGCCGATATCGGCAAAGGTGAGCAGTTTGAACACGCAATAATCCCCAGCCAGTCATCGATCAGCCTGATTACGCTCGGTCGGCTAATATCAACTTGGTTGGACTTCGTACAGAGAGCGCCATTATCCGGTACCATATTATCAAAACACCTCGGTTTATCCCATACGTATATACGGTGGAAAATTCTCTTGAGATACTAGGATCGTGCCCAGCTAGCAAGACTTGACAAATAAACGCCATTTATATCTTGGTCAACGGGAGTTCGTGGCTTCGGTTGACAAAGTGCTGCGCACTACTTTAAGGTGCTAATTTAATTTGCATTTCTTTTATCGTCACGTTTATCCGGATTCTCCTTCTACCTGCAGCTCACTTCTACTACCATTCTAAATCGCCCCTGTACATTCTCTCATATTCTCTTCCCTTCGCTATCTCATATTCTCTTTCCACACGTGACGGGACAGAAAAGCTCTCTCTCCGCATATTTACATCGCGTATAGGTACAGAGATGGATAAAAGCTTGGCGGCAAACGCGACGTGATACTCGTGGGAGTCTGGACTGATTACCCCACAATGGGAACAGATGCTGCGTATATATACTCTATAGGGCGGATGCACGTTCAGCCTGTTTGACAATCCATCGCTCGGCGAGAAGTTGAATCGATCCGCGATTCTGCTTACTGAATTTGTATTATACCTATAGATGATGGCAAATAATCTCGGAAAGGTTACTGCCCAATTTCAAGACAGCGACCGCCAACCATAGAAAAGGAATAATTTTTGACTCAGCAGTTTCCCCCGCGTCTGTCTTTACCCTCGCTACCTCTTACATACGTAGACGTAGTTGTAAATATTGGCTAAAGGACAACAAGGAGTGAACTAGAGGGTGCAGACACAAGAAGCTTTGTTTCTTGACGCTTGGGTAACCGTGGATCCGGCACAGGAAATTAACAGCTCGTCGCTCTACCGCCACATCCTACGTTCAGAATACTTGGTACGGAACGTAATTTCGAATTTATCTTCAGGACTCACTTTCGCGTTGTATACATATATCGCTCCTTGTGTCTCTTCTCCGTCCGCTTCCATATTATACTACCTTTAAAATCGTTCATATCTTCGGCTAGTATCAATTCAAACTTATGAAGTTTGAGTATTTACTGGACCAGAGCAGTTCGCATTGATTGTATTCGTTTGAATCAGTAATTGTGATGCGACGGAAAGTGGCACTCGCGCAATACGGAGTTTTAATCCTTCGTGGCCACCATGCGTAAATTTTACCCAGGCCTCGTTTCGGGTAAAAAAAAACATTTAATTAATGCAATAGTTAGGATTTTTTAGCGAAATAATGCATTTTTCGCAATTATATCTTCCAAATAAATCCGCATTCATTCCTACTCCAAAATCGATCCTCTTAACATGTAGAAATAAATATCTGTTTTCAAATGTGCACTATGCCACCATTTTTCTCCTAGAAGTTCATATCTTGCGAGTATTCGAGTTAAAATTTCACTCGAAAATTCAAAAAGTTATGATTTTTTGATTGGAAAAGCGTATTACTGACAAAATTATCTATTCACGATTGTTTTTGAAGATGTTATGATTTGAAGCTTTACACAACAACTTTTCACGCATGTTTTCGAATTTTCAATGTATTTTTAGTATTTTTCCGTCCCGATTGGACTGATAGTTTTCACACAGCAACCATTTGAAACTTGGCTGGGTAAATTTTACCCAGTGTGACCACTGAGTTATTCTATAGAGGTGTGGCATGAAGGGTTAAACAAGGAGATAACTCGGTTGACCACAATGGGCCAGACCTAGAATTTTTTGCCCCCGAGTTTTTCAACAAAAAATTGCATTTATTTTGAAAAAGATTAGGATTAGATTAGGAATGAACATTATTTCAAGTAGAAAGCTGGTTACTTCCGCGTTTTTACATCAGATCAAATTGATGAAACCGAAATCACAGTAAATTCTTTCGATCGAGACCAAGATCAACTAATTCTGATGACCCGTTCTCGGAATTTAATCCACGAGAATATTTTACTCGGAATTTTGTTTTTCGGAATAACTCTGAAACGACTGAACCGATCGAAGTCAAAATTTGATGTCGCATAAGTTAGGGAAAAACGTGTTGATTGCGATTGCGCGAGATCATCAAAAATCGTTAAACATTTGTAGTATAAATGTGAAAAGTTTTCATTATTAAATTCCCCTTCGTTTCTCCTTAGATTTCAATAAAACACAAAATTGAGAAAATCTCTCGCCCCGAATGAAATCGTCTGACCAGTTCAATGGAACACGTGCAGCATCCCTGGGGTGTGTCTCCACGATATTCCGTGTCCGTAGCTCTGGCCTGTGATCGTTCAAGTGTTACGAGGAAGCCACGTGACATCGTCCGCCAAGTTCTATCACCCAGATGGCTTGTCACATTTTACGATTACTTAACCGGTGACCGCCATTGCAATTTCTCATGTAAGTAATACGAGACATGAAAATTCAAAACAAGTTGCGGATACAAAGATGCTTTCAATTTTGCGAGTTGAAATTTCTCAAATTCTTCAACAATTCACGGAAATGCCAATTAGTGATGTTTTCAAACCGCTCAAAACTCTTGATAAACTCACTTCCATTATTTTTTAGCATTACAACTTTAGGGCAAAGTTTTGTATATACGTTAAGACCGAACAGTATCACCGCGATGAAATCCTCTTAACTTTTTAAAAATTTAAACCATCTGCATCTCTTTCTTGCCTGAACCGCGAAAATCTGGGGATAAAGCTTCTAGTCCTGTTGCATAAGTAAAATCCTGTACGCCACTCACTTCTTTTGCTTCTCCATCTTTGATCTCGTCTTCTCTTCCAACAGGAAGAAAAAACTGGTTAGAATTTTATTTGCTCACCGGTGGAACGTGTTCGTTAAAGCATATACGCGTCTGCGGTAGTACTTTCAGATGTAGGTATGACGATACGGTACTTTTTTTTTCTGAATTTTCCTTTTTTTTCTTCTTCCTTTCTCTTCTCTTCTTTTCTTACCATATCTGCGCAAGGGGAGACTAACAGATCACCGCTGTCTATCCACCACCCACAGTTACGTGGTTACTTCTAAGGGGTGCATCCTCAGCTCTCTAGATTCTAGGGTCTATGCCAAATCCTTTTATTAAATTACGCGAAATGTGAATTACGAAAGGCATTTCAATGGGACTCTGGGGTAACGGGAAAAGGACGATTCCTGAGGGACAAATATTGGACTCTACGTGGTGTCCAAACCAAATTTCCCAGTGCGCAATACATTTGTTGCTTTTAGGGAAGACCCTCGGGATACCGTTAGAGAAATAGACATAATATCCAGAAAACTTGAATAAATTCTAGGGCCCTTAGCTTGATGAGAGAAGTTCTATATATTCTGTTTGGGAACGGACTCGGATTAAAACTAGAATATCATACGCAGAGTGCCTCATACGAGGATCACTCTCGAAGTATGTAGTACGTATAAGTTTTTTTGGTTGTTTTTTTTTTTTTTTTTTTGGTAAATGTGGAGAACAACTTCAGCGGTTAAGCGAGTACGTATAAGTGAGTACAAACTTGGATGTAAATACGTCGTCGTTAAGGATTATAAGGTTTTGCTGCAAAATTTTTAGCGTTAATCAGAGCAAACTTTTCCAGCACACGAGCGTCGAGCGTATAAAACGAAGAGCAAACCGCCAGCGTATAAAAACTACATAATTTTCTTGGTTAATTTTTAAAGTGGCACTTACCGAGTTAGGTGTGCAGGTACGTTGTAGCAGGTAGCAAGCTAGCTCGTGGCTGCTTCGCCTGCCAATTGCCCCCTTCTTAATAACGTTGTAAAAACCCTCTCAGGCTTGGAGAGCCTCTCAGAAATTATAATCCCACCCTTACGCTTGTGTCTTCCTGTGATCATTTACTTACTTAACTGCTGTTATACCCGATACGTGAATACCTGAGCTAATTTTTTTCAAGTTAATGCTGATAACTTGCTAATAATTGGATCTCATTTATCGAAATAATTTGTCATCAGAATGAATTTACGACACGTATGTTCGTACATTCGTTGAGGTAAATGATACTTGATCTCAATTAAAAGAGGAACGAAGATACCGTGCAAAGATTAAATTGAAGAAAAATGTAACTGAAGTGATAACGGGAGCTTCTTATGTGGTTCGTGATACGAATGAATATGGAATAGCTTCAAGCCCTGTCTAGAGAAGAATCTCAGCGATGTAGGTATACCAGATCTTGTACGCGCGAGGTTAGTATCGCAAGATCGTGTCTAGACTCCCTAGTATTTCAGAATATTTAATTACAAGTTGGTTCTAGAACCCCTTGGGAAACGAGAAATTCGTGACACTGTAATTATAGAATTGAGAACAAGACAAGGTATGAAAACTTTCGCGCTTTGTCTGGCGTTATCAAGTCAACTAAACGTTTTGCTCTATATCTGATCCAGAAATAGCAAGTTTAGGGTAGCGAGAAAACTTTGGAATCCCAAAATTATCATATATGAAGATCACACTTGCTGGAATCAGAATTTCTATACTGGCAAAACTTTTGACGAAGTTATTCGTTAAAGCTTCTCCTAATCCATACCGCTTATAATTGATGATAGAGCACAGAAGCCGCGCTGTATGATTTCTGGCTCTGTTTTACACAATTTACGATTATCGATATTCACAGAATTCTTACCACTTTATATTGCTATTGTATTTCGTATGAAAACATGATACTGTGTGAGCTTTTCACTATGTTATTTGTCAGGGTTTTTCTAAATCTTACCAATAGAGTATAACAAAAGCTGCATCACATGATTATCTGTTTCCCATATTGTCGATTTTCTGGATTCTGAGTATTTTCCAGTGCGATTCTATAAAGGCATGAATCATGACACTATACTCGCCATTATCAAACTCGGAACAAGCAGAGCGGTAAATGGCTAATTAGTTCATATTCAGAGTTACTCTGTTTCATGGGGCTTATGAAATATGACAGAGAACCCTAAAATTTTGTGAATTTCTCGGCATACTCAGTGAATAATTAAATGCATTCCTAATCTGCAAAGCAAGTCTCTTGAGATTCCCTGTTTGTTTCTGGAACGGGAAGAAGAGCGATATATACCATAGAAGCTTGCAAAACGTGAATGGAAACACGGAGACGTTGGTATCATACATATATTCAACGATTGGCGTAATGAATAACGATCATAGAATTACAAATCGATCTACTATAGCAAAGCCATTTAACTTTGTGTGTACGCTGTGGCATCAAGGTACATACGTATACGTCCTGCTTCCAGGGACTTCTGATCTAAACTGCGCCCAGCCTTTCGGATCACCGAAGCGGAAGTTGCGGTTAGCCCATGGCTTTTGCTAGCAAAACTCGACGCCAGGGAGTACTGATTGGAGAACGACGCTTGTGGAAGTAGAAGTAGTGAAACAGCCCTAACATTGCGCGGTTTTCAGATATATGCAACCCGATCCAATAGAGATAACTCGTTCCAAAGTTAACCTAGTCTCTGCTGGACCACCGAGGGAAGCTGTGGGTTGAGAATGGCCATCGAGTCGTTTGGGATTACAACGAAACCAAATTCATTCCCGTTTTTTTTTGTTTTTTTTTCAAACTGAAATCGCATCTGCTCAAGTTCCAGAAAATTGTTATTCATTCTTCAGCGACTGAAGAATTATTTACCATTTTTGCGCTGTACATAGACGGCTATGGAAATGATGATAGGGAAAATATTTTCCAAGCAAACTAGTTTGTATATCATATTCAAGAATTGTTCGTAACATGTTTAGAAACTTAGAGACGGTGTCATGCATCGACGTGACATGTATCAATTGAGAGCTGAGGGTTGTACCGATGCTCCAAAGTTCAACGACTAATAAAATAAGAGCAAAGTAGTTGATTAGGTAGAGGAAAGTTTCTTAAACATGAAAGGATCGGTTAAATAAATGAGAGCAGGAATTCTCCGTATTCCTTGCTCAACCTCGCCGCTGGACCAAAGCAGTAGCGAAAATGCCAAGTTTCACGGTTCAAATTCACGAGAAGAAGGTAGAAGCATATAATGGTAGAAAATAGAAGGTGGAAGGCCGCGAGATATAGAAGACTTTGGTCCTGCTTAATTAAAAGTGAGACGCGCCCTTCCGGCTTTGTGTACTTATGCATGTACTAAATTACCGGAAATAACCTTAAATAAACCTCACCATCTGACGTATTTTCGCCTTTCAAGACCAGCGCTAATGATCTCGGAACTCACAGCGTCAATATCTATGTCCTTTACTCTTTATGTTACGTTCAAGATTCGCAAATAAATCATTATCATGGATCAGAATACTACGAAATTACTCACTTGCAACAAAGCCAATAACATTTAGTTTCTAACCAGTCGAGTAATTCAGCAATTCAGTCATCAAAAATGTGATATTGGTGTATTTGTGTACAAAACCAAACGTGCGGTTGTGTTAAAAATGATTTGAACAACACTTTAATCAATATGGAATCAGCATTTTGAACCCTGCTTCATTTTGAAACTATTCCATACCTAACTCTTCACATTTCCAATGTATTCGGACCCATACATGTGAATCTGTACATATACACTATAGCAGCGATTTTTGTCCAGCTGACAGCAGTCGAGCGTGACTAAAGATATAGCTGGTAGCACGATTGAACTATGGGGACACAATAGGACGGGTAGATGAAATTTCAAGGGGGTGGAGAGGGATGTATTCGAAAAGCTAATACAGGGAGATTCACAATTTCTTACGCTTGTCAATTAGAGGTTCTGAGTTATGTACAGCTGTTTGGTCGAATCATAACCATTCAGGGTTTCATATAGTATCTGTAGTATTCTAGACACTTGAACCGTAAACAACAACAAGAGCAAAAACAACAATCAATTTGTGAAAACAAAATCGAACATCGTAAAAGTATACATTCTGGATTGATTTTTTTCAGCAACAGCTTATGAAAACGAATTGAGGTATCGGTCTAGTAAAAGTGGACTTATTCTATACTTGAAACGAAGAGTAGAAGTACTCCTCAGCTTCCTCTTTGAAAATCTTAATCCTCTTTGTCGGTAAGCTCTTCTCTGTAACCGGCGATTACTTCCAATTAAACGAAATTAGCTCGGGCTTGTAATGAATGACTACAAGTGATTGAAAGGGGATTATCATACTGAAAACAACAAACGTTTCGTAGCCATTTACAATTCGTACAAAAAGCCCATAGTCTGCCGTAGTCCTATAATATCGATTACAAAATTATGGATAAAAATGTTGAGAAATTGTTAATAATTAAAATGAAATCAGTAAATGAGCTGTCATGTTAACATGAAAAGTAACAATGTGACACAAAATGGGTTACGAGCTGATAGCAACGAGTGGTGGACCATCGAATCTCCAGAATCGTCTATCAATTGAGTCGGCGGGGCGGACGCAGGAACACAAAGGGCCGTCGATCGTGCTGTTAAATAATCAACTCCCTTCCTCTATCCCCGGTCTTTTATTCGGCACACCGATTAACTTGTACCAACTGAATATGGTACCCATCTCTCTATCCACCGTTCTATTGTACTCACGATTTAGACGACGACATATCAGCCTGGTACCTACCTCACCCCTCATGTACATACAACCATATGGATTTAAACTTCAGTGTTTGCTGAAGCGTCACCTAGCCTGGCATGTACCACGGTTTTCGAACAAAAGATAGGTTATTATTGCGAATATTTCATTTGAATGCATAGAATAATAATGAATGAATGCATACATAGAGGAAGCTATATGGCAAGAATTGCCTGCCGTTTATATCTCTATATAGTGTTGCGAGAGAGCCTTGTGAAGCGTAAATATTCATAGTTTTATCCTTTCTGGTTAATATCACTATAGAAAAGGATCGCATTTAATGAATTTAAATTACTTAAAAGGTCCTAATTAACACCCTATAAATCTAACCATGCAAAGAAGACGGCCGCACGGGAAATGAAATGGATAGTAAAAGTCGACTGGAACAAAATACAATTCGCAAAGCAGGTATTTATATTCTATAACTGACTTGTGATTTCAATATAGTAAAGATTAAAGTCATTCATCTATCTGAAAACAAATATATGTATATCTTAAATGTATGAGACGCTTAGCCACTGCACGGCTGATGAATGTTCATCAAATAGTAAATAATAATCTTCTGTAGCATACGAATGAACATTGTGAAACAAACAACAATAAATCCGCAATATTAACAGCTACTTTCGTCATCCCGTACATTTACGGTTAGACAACAGAGGTATTATACAGATTTCAACGATGTTTAATCACAAATTGTCTCCATTCTCTGTCAGTGAATATCCTAGTGGTACATTTAATAGGGTGAAACACTATTCAGTATTAAAAGCGTATGACAAGGCAGCTGTGTTTAATCTGGGGTAAAAAAAGTTTAAACAATGGCTTTATGAAATCCAAAAAATATATCAATCCGGAACGGAACGTTACAGTCCGAGTTCGCATGTAGTTTCCATTCACAAAAAGCATCGTGCCCTGCTGTTTAACAAAGGGATTTTAGACGATGTCCATGTGAGTACCGCGCTCTATTGTAAAGTGGGTGATTATAACTAGGGTCATTATTACTTTTATCATTCACAATAACCAGTTCGATCATCTACCACGTTCGTGATTTGTAGTTGAACTCATTTCAAAATTTAATGGTCAATGGAGTAACTGCGCTGTGTTTACAATTTTCCGAACGCTGCGAACCGTTGGCAACTGCGAACTGTAGCCTTCAAATATTTTCATGATGTGAATTTTGTATCAAAAAAACACACGAGTATACTTTCAATAAACAGCTCATCTGGTTGTCTAGTAGAAGCAAATCTCATTGTATATACTATCAAATCAAGGCATTCACTACTCGTGCCTGCATACTTTTGCAAAGGATTGATATTCTCAAAGCTTACTCGCGTAAAGTTATGTGTGTATTGATAATTTCGAAATTCGTGCAGAACCTAGAAATGAAATGAATTTCACTCATGTGGATAGCTGAGGTCGTGTGGCATCGAATGGATCAGAGTTGTGGAAATTGGGGATGTATGCTACGGCCGTGTAGATACTTGAATTGGGAAGAAGCCCGTGAAAATGAACGCTTGGATTTTAATCAACTCAATTGACGTTGGAATTTCACACCAAGAGACAGACGGCAGTAGCAACGCGCTCCTGGCATGGGAGCAGGACAATCTTCAATTTGCCTGGTGTAAATTAGCCAATCCAATGCAAAATTATTCAGTTGCACAACTTGGTTAATTTGTTTCGAGCAGTATGCTTCGTCGGCACGACGATTTGATGACACGCTCAGCGTTGGAAATATGGAAATAAATTTGGTTGTTTAATAATACGAACTAATTGCGAAGCAAAATGCAAAAAAGCACAGCCTTGGCTTGCTTTTTCCCTCGGACTGGCTGATTCACTCGGAAATTCTGAACAAACTTCGCTACTCGATCAACCGAAATATTTTCAAATAGTCGCGAACTCTGATAATTCTCGACGATGAAAATAAAACAACTAATTCAAGCAACTTGGGACGATATTTGTTCGTCGAACATGCATATATTGTGACAGAAATTTGAATTTCTCCTCGACGTCACGCCTAAACGACTCCTCGAGCGCTCCCTAATTTATAATTGTTACAATTAAATCCCCATATATGTTGTGTTGTCCGATTAATTTATTGAATATATATTATTTGCAATACGAAAGCCGTCGAGAAAAGTTCACCTGACGATCCTTAGCTAAAATCGTCAAGCCTATAGTCTTGGGAGTATTATTTGAATACTTTAGAAACGCGCCTAACCGCCGGTAACATATTATACCAAATTCGCATCTCGCCTAGCGACACGTTCGTCAAATATCGGCAAGTGAAGCAGTTCTCGAGGAGTCTCACCCGAATATAGACGTATTGTCGTCAAACTTATATTGTCTAAGATGTAGACACTTATTATTCAATTTGTCAAAATATTATATTATTGTGTGATTCGTTTATTTATTATTGTCAATTGTGAAACCTCAACCAAGTCTTGGATTATTATTATTCAGCCGTCTGTTGCTGCAATAAGTAAGTCAATAAATTCATATATCTTGTCCGTTAAATACTATTTTCTACTGATCTTGCATTTCATTGGTCCTCCATGTGAATCCCATTGTGACTGTCTCATGATTCTAATATACAATAATTAAATAAAAGTCAAAATAGAGGTATTGGTTCCTTAAACCAATTGGCGCCCAACAACATTATAATAAAATATTAACCTAGAGCCTTGTCAGCCGAAGGACCACGGCCGCGTCAAGTGAAATCTTTTGCCAAAATAGATAAGAAAAAAAGATTTTGTCTCAATATCTAATCCATTATTTGCGATATATTGTTCGACGGAAATCGCGTATATAGTACCATGCGTGAACAATAGTAACTATTGAATCATTCAGTGAAGAACAAGTTCTGATCAAAGGTTCTAGTCATCCAAACACGAGGATTTCACGTAGATTTCCATAGAAACAAATCGATAAACATGATTCTTGTTGAATCGACTTGAGAAAGTCGAGTAGAGAACCTAACTAATTAAAAGTCCATTTCGCAGCAGGGCTTCAAAACGAACGGGACGATAACAACGTTGTTGACATTGGATTAATTATTGAGCCGCTTCGTTAACAGCTCACAAGTTGATTTTCCAGTGTTTCCTTACAAAATAATCTCTATTTTCGCTAGAAATTCAGTCTCAAATTTCCATCAGTGATCTATAGTCAAGTGCAAGATTCTTTTCGACTAGACTGTATTATCCCGGCGTTATGTTACAAACGGTGAATCATTACGGCATATTCATGTACTAGCCTCGGCGCAGCTCGTGAATCAGTAATTAAATTACTATTTCATTTATCGACAAACAGAACGTGGCCAGCTGCGGGCTGGAACGCTAAAGTGTAGTTATATAGGTGCATCGATTCACACATGTGTCAATATTTTCCCCATGCATATATATATATATATACATAATACATATATATATATTAGGGTGGTCGTTATTTGGGGTCAAAATGAAATTTACCCCTTCCGCCCCCTAAATCGGTTCCAAATACCGAAAAAAAAATGCTGTAATTTTTTCAGATTTTTAAAAAATTGCTTGACCCTGGACCACGGGGCTTGAAGTTTCCCATTTGAAATACACGGGGTTTTCCCGCGTTGGCAGTTATTATTTTACTGTGGGCCCAAATATGTTCGTAAAGTCTTGAAATTTTCAGGGATTACTTGACAAGCATGTCGCTACATGGAAAAAAATTCGGAAACCCCTACCCTCAAAATGTTGTGTAATATGACCATATTAATTAAATCGATGGACTAACACCAAACCGGCGTAGGCGGCAAAAAAAATTTTTTTTTTGCGGATATGCCCAAAACGTTTTATATCGCGTGAAAAAGATTTTGCCACTAAAAAAGGAAAATTTTTTTTTCGGCGCTTAGGCCCCTATATTATTAGTCCATTGAAATTATTATTTTTTTTTAGATTTTTTTAAATTTTCTTCCCCGTTTTTTGATAAATGTTTTTACACTAAAATAATTTTCTGAACGAGTTACAAATTCTTAAGTATTGTCTCCTTTTTGGCGTTTGGATTATCATTTCGATATTCACTTACAATTTGTAAAATGAACTATTTTTGTTGTTCGTTTCGTGTGAGTATTTTATTGCAATCGGTAAACACTGTTCACATTCATAGAAAAGACGAAAAAAAAAATAAAAAAATAAAATAGAAAAAAAAAATTTTAATTCAAATAATATGGTCATGTTACACAATATTTTGAGGGTAGGAATTTGGGAAATTTTTTGTATGTAGCAACATGCTTGTCAAGTAATCCCTGAAAATTTCAAGATTTTACGAACATATTTGGGCCCACAGTAAAATAATAACTGCCAACGCGGGAAAACCCCGTGTATTTCAAATGGGAAACTTCAAGCCCCGTGGTCCAGGGTCAAGCGATTTTTTAAAAATCTGAAAAAATTACAGCATTTTTTTTTCCGTATTTGGAACCGATTTAGGGGGCGGAAGGGGTAAAATTCATTTTGACCCCGAATAACGACCACCCTAATATATATAGATATACACGTATATGCATGTGTCGGCCTCAATATGCATAGGTGCATATAATCGAATCGGTATTTACATGGGAACGTCGAGGAATATAATTAACTTTCGGTGGTTTAAAGTGAAGTTTTACTAGAATTTCTGTTAATTTTAACCTGGTTATACAGTCGATTCAAACTTTCTTAATCACGTTACGTTGCTTTTAGACCGTAGGAAGCTGCGCGGTAGATGGTTCACTTCATTGGTGACATCGACGATATTCATCAAACTATAGCAGCTATGGGTAAGTACTACCCTACTAAAAGTCATGGTGTTTACCGTATTAACTCATGCATGGCACGAGATTGAAAATGAACAAAGTCCCTGATGGATATCGATAGAAATTCTATCTTCCTGACTATACGATAATTGCAGAACCAGATTGCTGGATAAAAAAAAAAAAAGAAAAAAAAACAAGTTTTTCACTCCACAATTTTTTACGCCACTCTATCAAGAGGTGAATCTCTCGCCACTTCCAATAATCGAGCGACTGATTTTAGTACCTACGGCGAAAATCAATCCGGTGAAAATAATTTCACGGATTGCTGGGAATATTCAAGCAAAGTAATCATACTTTACCTAGTTTCATCAACTAAAATAATGATTTTTAATATGGAAAAACTACGAGGGTGTAGATTTTTCTATAAGTGCTATGAAATGTTCGAATTTCCCTGAGAATCCGTGCGCAAATTCATAAAAGTACAAATTTCGAACGGAGCGAGCTTCCAAGAAATTACGTAATGTAATGAATTACCCCTAATTCCTAACGCCCACGTGAATCGGTAGAGCGAACTGAGATTTTGCGCGAGTTAGCTAAGACTAGAGCAATTACCGATCACGCTTGACTCGATAGGCGCGCTTTCCTATCTCTTTGGAAGATCGTTCGTAGTGGTATACGCTTATACTCGCGGCGTATGAGTCGTAGTCGAGAAGCTCCCCGAGGGACACGCGGTGTAAAAACACCCGGGAAACGCAGGCATACAAGCCCCCCGGCTGGGGTCATGGAGCCGAACAACTATCTATCTTGTTCGTCTTTGGATGAATGGCGAGCTCTACGGATGATGGATTGCCCTGTGCTCCGAACGCTCCCTGACACCCGCATCCAGGGATCCCGGGATCCTTGGAGCTGGCGCAATCCTTATCCCCGTGGACCCCTCATCGGCCATCTTCTTGACGTCAAAACGCCTCCGAGGTTCCTTCCACTCCTCCGACCCACTCTACACCCCTAAACTTATTATATCTAAACGCCGGGGACCCACGACCTATTATGGAATCCCATAATCAAACTGCAGGACTGTTTTATTTCGGATGGTCCAGTACCTGAAACTGACCACTAAATTTTTAAAAGTTCACGTGTGTGCCTCTCAAGGTTCCCCTATAGGATTTCTTCACTTCAACTTGTGTACGAATTGCCACTTCCCTGGGTCAATTATCTGCCAAACTGGAAGTACTCGAATTTATCGTGACGTACGATTATACGTCATCTCGTTCTCTAGATCACACGGTAATAGCACTCTTTGCTCGGTCTGGTCACAGCTTTTTTTAAAGAAACAATTCAAACAATCAATAAATGAAACGAAGAGTTGCAGCGATCTGTCCTACTCGACTGTGCATCCCGATCTTCTTTATACTTGAAAGCAAATTAATAAATCGCAACAATTTCGGAAAAAAAAGGACTTGTTAAAGTCAATGGATTATAGAAGGGTGTGATCTATTCGTACGAGATGCCTAATATAATCACGATCGAACTTCACTCCGGGTAAAGGTCGTTTGATCCTCTAATCATGATCATTCCATATAATGAAACGGTGATATGAGAAAAAAGAAACAATTCAATACAACCATAATTGGAACTGACATGCCATCCAAAATCATTGTTAATTTTCATATTGTCAGTATACGGCCATTCAATCGTGACGACCTTTCTTATCGACCAGTCAATTCTTTTAAATGATAAGCAGGCAATATGGACCCAATTAGTATATTGACTCCTCTATACCTATGCCCGAAATTATTGGTCGAAACTACAAACGACAATTCACAGCTTGGCAATAAGATCAAAGCGCGGGTCGTCGGGGAATTGACCATGCCTAGGGTGGACAAATCCGACTAATTACGACGAACTCACAGACCCCTGGAATATATGATCAATCGAAATTACGGCTGGGTTCCGTTTTTTCGCGTACATAATTGGATCTTGCCGTTGGACTTAATGTTATTGGCTACGAATTGGAGTACAATCCTACCCAATAAAAACAGGTTCGTCGAATAAATGTTGAAAAATGGACACAACCCTACGTTGAGAACGCTCCAGAAACTACCGTTTATAGAACTGAAAAATGTCCGCGTGATATACTAAAATATTACCGTTTACCCAATACACTTTAAACACATAGAATATGGTCGCACAGTTTATGGTCGATTCTGTCAAAACAAAAACCACGCTACACATGCGTATAATTAAAAGATTAAACGAACTTACTTGTAAGTGAAGTTCTATCTTAATTGTATGAAGCGCCTCTTCCGAAATGATCAACTTGTAGTTCCCCCTACTTCGACCGATGTCGCCACAATTTTTTACGTATTTTAAAACAATAAAGTTTTAAAACAAAGAAAAAACGCATCCACCGCGCTCGCTCCTGTACCCACGCGTGATCTTCATTTCTTTAAAGCTCCGCCGTAACCTTGATGGGTCTTAAGAACGTATCTTAAGAAGGGTGTATATAAGGGTGGGACTGATCATTTCGGAAGAGGCGCTTCATACAATTAAGATAGAACTTCACTTACAAGTAAGTTCGTTTAATCTTTTAATTGTATTGCGCGCCTCTTCCTCATGATCAACTTGTAGATGTTCGACGCATGTTACGGCGGTGACGATTAGAATTACTGATACGATATATTTTGGAACAAATGTTTATTGTAACAGAATCAATCAACAAGGATAATGTTGAACCTTCAAAGGTTCAAAATGACGTTTGCAAACGCCTTCTTATCTTTTACAATTTTCAAATCATAGAACTTTGCGAATGTGTTCGATTTTTCAGTCCATCCTGCAGTTCTACGTAAGGTATCTATGTCTAAACCTTTATTTTTTACTGTCGATGTTGAGGCATGACGAGTTGAGTGAGCACTAAAAATATTTGTATCTATGCCACTCTTCAACAGAACATTTTTAACCCAATGACTCAACGATTGAGCAGTAACACCTTTGAATGGACGTTTATTTGAAATGAAAAGAACAGTTGTTTCTCCACGGATGTTTTTGGTTCTTTCAAGGTAACATTCAAGCGTAGTTGCTGCACAAATCTTTTTATTTTTTGGAAAATAAGGTAAGACCAGAAGAGGTTGTTTCCTGTTTGGACCCGAAGTTTTGATGTGATCAGGAATTTTTATATCAATCGATTCTTCATTAAATTCTATATTATCTGTCTTGATTAAGGCGAAAGTTTGTAATCTATGTCCAGTTACCAATGCGAGTAAACAGATAAGTTTCATAGATAATTCTTTAAGAGGCAAATTGTCATTATCAGGAATAGAAGTCAGGTAATCAAGAACAATTTTTGGATCCCAAGTCGAGTCATATTTGGGTTTTGATGGTCGTAATTTCGATAAACCTTTAAAAAATCTCAACATTCTGTGATCTTGAGCCATTTCTGGTCCAACAAGTAATGAAATAGCCGATCTATAGCAATTAATGGTACTATATGTTGCACCTTTTTCGAATAATTCTGTTAAAAAACTCAGTATACATGGGACGGAATTGTTGAACGGGTCTATGCAATGAATAGAGCAAAAATTCCACCATTTCTTGAAACAACACTCGTATTGTTTATATGATGAGTTACTTAACGACGAAATCATTATGTGTATTGTGTCGTCAGGAATACCCTTCATTTGGAAAGCTTTCCTGATAAGGAAGCGGCCACCAGGGTAACTTTGTCCCAAAATTCCTCTGGTTTCCTATTTGAAAAAGAAATATTGGTTTTAGCATCAAATCTGAATGGATCTGAGACAATCATTTCACAGAACAAGGGGTACCACGGTTGAGAAGGCCAATCCGGTACAACCATTATGCCCTCCCCCCCCTCGTTTTTTATCTTTTGTAAAGATTTTAAAATAACTGTGGTTGGAGGAAACGCATAGAAGAAATCATCTTTCCAACTTATAGTGAATGCATCAATTGCAAATGATTCTGGATCTTTCTTCCAGGACACGTATTTTTTACATTTTTTATTTACTCTGCTCGCAAATAAGTCAATTGTTGGTTTTCCAAATTTCATTGTTATTTTTTCGAAAATTTCATCAGATAACTCTATTTCACCAACCGATTCTCTGCGGCGCGATTCAGTATCTGCTTCGGTATTCTCTTTTGACGCAATATATGATGCGAAAATCCAAATACCTCTCTTTTCACACCAATTCCAAATGTTTTGAGCTACTTTATTTAAATTCTTAAACTGAACACCGCCCATTCTATTAATGTATGAAATAGCTGTGGTGTTGTCAATTCGTAGCAAAATCTGACAGTTTCTATGGTTATTTGCAAAACATTTCAAGCCTAAAAAGGCGGCTAAGAGTTCCAAATGATTTATAAAATTTGATCTTTCATCTTTTTTCCAGAAGCCATGTACCCGTTGCCCGTTGCAGAAAGCACCCCAACCTGACAACGATGCGTCTGAAAATATTTCTAGATCGTACGTGGTTTCTCGGATAGGGTTATTCGAAAAAATGGCTACTGACTTCCACCATTTGAGCTCTTTTACAACCTCGTCTGAAATTATCATTTTTCCTTCATAATTATTCTGACTTTTTTTAAGAGCTAAAAATTTTTCTCGTTCGCAGGTTTTTGTGTAAGCCCACGCATAATTGACCGCTGGACAACAAGACTTTTAAGTGAACTTTTTTAGATTCTGGTAATTCTACTACCATTTTTTTTGAATCAAAAATGAAACCCAAATATTTGCAACTCTGATCTGGTATTAATTTGCTTTTTTCTTCACTTATGATAAAACCTAGGTTTTCTAGAAGTGTTTTAGTTGCTTTGATATTTTTCAAACAAGATGAATAAGAATCACCTATTAGTAATATGTCATCCAAATAAATGACAGATAAGAAACCTAATTGGCGTAGGTGAAAAATAACCGGTTTTAATACCTTAGTGAAAACGTAAGGTGCCGTGTTCAAACCAAATGGTAAGCATGAGAATTCATACAATTTATCATCAAATCTGAATCGTAGATATTTTCGGCATGAATTATGGATAGGGATCAAATAATAAGCATCTTTAAGGTCTATAGATGCCATGAAACACTCTGAACTCATGAGTTTTGTGACTGTTCTGCCGTCTTCTAACTTAAAATGAACAGTTGAAATAAATGCATTCAATCTTTTCAAATTTAAAATAAGCCTGTGAGTACCATTTGGCTTTGGTCTTAAGAAAATGTCTGATATGAAATGGTCTGGGTCTTCCATACATTCCTGTATAGCGCCTTTAATAATGAGTTGTAATATTAAATTACGAACAATACATTTATCACCATCGGACCATTTTCTTTGACACGGCTCTGATTTTTGAACCGGCTTGGAAACAAACGGGATTTTATATCCACTAATCCAAGAAAGGATAGTCAAATCTGATGTAATCCTTTTCCAGTTTGATCCAAAAAAGCGAAGCCTTCCGGCAATCTGACTTACTGAATTGTTTAACGGCGTTTCCGGTAATCCTGATCCTTCTTGGGTCGGTATTTCGAGTATGGCTGCGCTGCAAATTTTTTCTGTGGTCCCTGCTGACGTTTCTGCCCGCCCGTCGTCGCTGAGACTTCCTTTTGATGTTGACGGAACGGGGTTTTCCAGTTTTTTGTCGATTTGTTGACCTGATTTTTTGACACAGTTTTCAGGTCTTTTGAAGTACTTGCTATTTCTTTAGCGGACTTTATAACATCGTCCAATTTTTCGCTAAATAAGTACTGGTCAGCTGTCGTAGCAATCAAAGCATCTCGTAAAGAAGTGTTGATGGTTGCCATTATGAGGCTTTTCCGAATGGCTGATTCGTCATGCTGCAAATCAGTCAATAAGCTGCACATTTCACTGAGACATTCCAAAACTGGGATGTTTTCTCCCGTTTCAGGCTTCTCGATCAATAAGGATAAAGCTTTTCCACCAGCGGCGATGCAAGCTGATATTTTTTGTTGTTTTTGTATTATGCGAGCATCCCTCTTGAGAACAGCCTCTTGAACCGCAGCTTTGATTTGCAGATTCAATTTCGGTGGATCAATCAGTACGCAGTTCTTAGGTGGTGGATATTTTTCTATCAATTGTGTCTTTTCTTTCTCTGGAAGACCGTGTTTAATAATGTCCTCCCATCGAGCGACAAAATCAGAATGAATGGCTGAGCTGAGGGGTCTATCTCTGCATATTTGCTTCCCGATGACGTTTCTAACGTCTTCGCTTAGCAAGACCTCTTCTAACTGATCGTTTTTTCCCATTCGTGGAGGAGACGCTGGTTTTGGTGTGACATCCTCTAGGGTAATTGTCGGATTTCTCGACGGAGTTGACTCTCTTGAAAATGATCTCGAACTGCTTCGGCTTCCGACTACTGGAAGTCAACATTTTATTTAGGGATAAAAAATCCGCTCGATATTTTTGGATCAGAGTCCGCAAATATTAAATTCTGTTTGAACTTTTATTAAAAAGCACATTTGGTATAAAGGTTAGAGCCTATCACCAACGAGTTCATGTTTAAATCATCAAAAAGCATAGCCTTCGTGGGTTAGAGCCCTCGTTAGATGCTGGTTTGTTTCCATCGATGTGTCGATTTACTAATGAATCAACGAAATAACGATTCACTCGCAGGTTAGAGCCCTTGAGCGATGTTAATCTGTTTATTTATCACGAATCAACGAAATATCGATTCACTCGCGGGTTAGAGCCCTTGAGCGATGTTGATCTGTTTATTTAACATGAATCAACGAAATCGATTCGCTCGCAGATCAGATCCCTTGAGCGACGTTGATCTGTTTGTTTATAACAAATGATACGCATGTATCAGCGAAATATGAATGAACTCGCACGGGTTAGAGCCCGATGAAATGAATTTTTTGATTTCGTCTGAGATTTAAATCTCAAAAAATTTTATGAACAGGCGAAGATATTGAATCGATGCACAATTACTCAATGGGCTAGAACAGAAAAAATGTGCTTCACTTACATTGATTATCAATGAATTCTGATGAAGAAGAGATATGGCGTTGCTCGCGACAACCACGACGTTTTGAACGGCGTCGTTCCTTCCTCTCTTTTCTGTCCTTAATTTTCTTCTTTAATTTCTTCACCCGTTTCTTCAGATATTCACTATCCGAACTGTCGCTGTTTGAAGAATCATCCCTGCTTCTTTTTCCCATCTTCTGAATTAATTCGTTACTTTTCCGATTTCAATTGAACGTGGCTCATCGGCACAAAGCGAAAGAATGAAGATCACGCGTGGGTACAGGAGCGAGCGCGGTGGATGCGTTTTTTCTTTGTTTTAAAACTTTATTGTTTTAAAATACGTAAAAAATTGTGGCGACATCGGTCGAAGTAGGGGGAACTACAAGTTGATCATGAGGAAGAGGCGCGCAATACAATAAACCATGTACGTAACTTAATATCAAACGTATAACAAATTCGTTTTAATGACGACGTATTCATGTCTACATCTTACGGGAGTTAGTTGGTTAATGAACGAAGAATAGTATATTATGTGGCATGCTCGTAAACAAACTGTTTTTAGGCGAGGATGATATTTTCAGTATGAGCCAAAGGCGAGCCGAAGGCGAGCCGACGGCGAATACTGAAAAATCATCCGAGCCGAAAAGCAGTTTACGAGCATGCGACATACCATATTTTTTGCGGTATTTGTATGAAAAAGCACAAAATTCAGAAGTTTGTAGGTTAGAACTACCGCGCATGCGTCGATCAAAACTGCCATAAAAAGACTTTATACGGCAGTTTAGAGATGCGCACTTCGAACTGCGCATCAAAACTGCCTTATAAAGTCTTTTCATGGCAGTTCGAGATCAGCTGCATAAAGTGCCACTTTACCGACCGAAAACAGTCTCCAAAAAGCCACTTTTTCATACCAATGCCGTAAAAAATGATGTATGACTCGTACGGCCTAACTATCGAAAGCTTCATGGTGCTGGAATTTGCAATGTTTCGTATGTTTGATAAAAATGCGATTATACGTTTGAAATTTGTGGTTGGTACCCTAGCTGGGTATACGACTACATCAGAGAAGTAATGAATGATTTTATTAACCTGGCCAAGCACACGGCAAAATGAAACACTATTCGCGTAGATTATACCAGTTCATGAACGATAGTGGTGAACGCGACAGCGACATCGTACAGTAATGTTCATATATGGGTTCCCAGTGGCTCACTATTATTTGTGGCCTTTTTTGAAAATGAGTTTCCTTTCTATTCGCATTTCGTGTGCCTGTGACTCTTACTGATCTCTACTGATAAGGTAGAGGTCAGTGATGACCGGCGAAGTAGGTGTCAGAGATCAGTGACAGTCACAGGCACACGAAGTGAGAATAGAAAGGATACTCATTTTGAAAAAAAGCCACGAATAATAGTGAGTCACTGGGAACCCATATATGAACATTACTGTACATACTTCCACTGACGTATGGGGTGATCTTGAGATCGTGGAGTGTTTTTACTGGCGGGAGGACTGTGGTGAGATCGCCACCTAGTAGCGGTTTTATAAAGCGAATTGACACGTTTCCGAAACGCGTTTTTCACGAGTAATGTTCAACGGGCACCTTTTTTTCCACATTCTGTTACTGAAACGTCCCTATTTTTGAATGTGATGGCAATTAATGACGTCAACCGACCATCTGATATGGGACCAAATAAACGTGGATAATCGGTATACCGGTAACTATGATCTTATGATGTTGAGAGATCGTTTCGTAAGGTTTGGAGACGATCCCATAAACTCAAACGTATCTTATTCGTTGCAAAAATACAGGAGGAATCTTTTCCCATCGAAATTTGTATTTCCGTCATTGATCGGTATTTTAGACCGATTATCGACCGGCTTATAGCCAAATGACGAAAATGTATAAATTTGATGTGTAAATGACTACTTCGGAGATATCCTTTTGCCGGAATCGCGTTGGTAACAGAGCCCTTCCAAAATATAATTTCGTTATTTCTCGATCAAGGATTGTGGAATCCATATAAATGATATGTTCACCTGATCAAAGTGGCATATTCCACCTAAAATTCGTATTGTTACAATCATCATTACACTACGGAGAAGTGTCCGGGATATCCTTTCGCCAAAATCGCAGTTCAGAAGAAGTCCTTCGAAAACGTAATTTCCCGATTTCTCGATCGAAGATAGTGGAATCCATATAAATGATGTGTTTATTCAATCCAAGTAGCATATTCCACCCCTGTTTCGTATAGTTACAGTCATCTTTAGACCACGGGGAAGTTTCTGAAATGTCCTTTTGCCAAAATCGCAGTTTGGAAAAAGTCCTTCCAGAACTTAATTTCGTGATTTTCCGATCAAGGATTGTGAAATCCATGTAAATAATGTGCTTATTAGATCAAAAAGGCATATTCCACCCCTGTTTCATATAGTTACAGTCATCTTTAGACCCGGAGGAAGTTTTGAAAATGTCGTTTTGCCAAAATCGCAGTTTGGAAAAAGTCCTTCCAGAACTTAATTTCGCGATTTTCCGATCAAGGATTATGAAATCCATATGAATGATGTGCTCATTCGATCAAAATGGCATATTTCACCCCTGTTTCATATAGTTACAGTCATCTTTAGACCACGGGAAAGTTTCTGAAATGTCCTTTTGCCAAAATCGCAGTTTGGAAAAAGTCCTTCCAGAACGTATTTTCGCGATTTTCCGATCAAGGATTATGAAATCCATATGAATGATGTGCTTATTCGATCAAAGTGGCATATTCCACCCCTGTTTCATATAGTTACAGTCATCTTTAGACCACGAGAAAGTTTTCGAATTGTCGTTTTGCCAAAATCGCAGTTTGGAAAAAGTCCTTTCAGAACGTATTTTCGCGATTTTCCGATGAAGGATTGTGAAATCCATATGAATGATGTGCTTATTCGATCAAAGTGGCATATTCCACCCCTGTTTCATATAGTTACAGTCATCTTTAGACCCCAAGG
Source organism: Ametastegia equiseti (assembly GCA_963989295.1). Lineage (NCBI taxonomy): Eukaryota > Metazoa > Arthropoda > Insecta > Hymenoptera > Tenthredinidae > Ametastegia > Ametastegia equiseti. The sequence continues at coordinate 11,114,856 of OZ022389.1, read as the reverse complement.
AAGTTTTTAAAATGTCGTTTTGCCAAAATCGCAGTTTGGAAAAAGTCCTTCCAGAACTTAATTTCGCGATTTTCCGATCAAGGATTATGAAATCCATATGAATGATGTGCTTATTCGATCAAAGTGGCATATTCCACCCCTGTTTCATATAGTTACAGTCATCTTTAGACCCCAAGGAAGTTTTTAAAATGTCGTTTTGCCAAAATCGCAGTTTGGAAAAAGTCCTTCCAGAACTTAATTTCGCGATTTTCCGATCAAGGATTATGAAATCCATATGAATGATGTGCTTATTCGATCAAAGTGGCATATTCCACCCCTGTTTCATATAGTTACAGTCATCTTTAGACCCCAAGGAAGTTTTTAAAATGTCGTTTTGCCAAAATCGCAGTTTGGAAAAACTCCTTTCAGAACTTAATTTCGCGATTTTCCCATCAAGGATTGTGAAATCCATATGAATGATGTGCTTGTTCGATCAAAGTGGCATATTCCACCCCTGTTTCATATAGTTACAGTCATCTTTAGACCCCAAGGAAGTTTTTAAAATGTCGTTTTGCCAAAATCGCAGTTTGGAAAAAGTCCTTCCAGAACTTAATTTCGCGATTTTCCGATCAAGGATTATGAAATCCATATGAATGATGTGCTTATTCGATCAAAGTGGCATATTCCACCCCTGTTTCATATAGTTACAGTCATCTTTAGACCCCAAGGAAGTTTTTAAAATGTCGTTTTGCCAAAATCGCAGTTTGGAAAAAGTCCTTCCAGAACTTAATTTCGCGATTTTCCCATCAAGGATTGTGAAATCCATATGAATGATGAGCTTATTCAATCAAAGTGGCATATTCCACCCCTGTTTCATATAGCGACAGTCATCTTTAGACCACGAGAAAGTTTTTAAATGTCGTTTTGCCAAAATCACAGTTTGGAAAAAGTCCTTCCAGAACGTAATTTCGCGATATTCCGATCAAGGATTATGAAATCCATATAAATGATGTGCTCATTCGATCAAAGTGACATATTCCACCCCGAATTCATATAGTTACAGTCATCTTTAGACCCGGAGGAAGTTTTGAAAATGTCGTTTTGCCAAAATCGCAGTTTGGAAAAAGTCCTTCCAGAACTTAATTTCGCGATTTTCTGATCAAGGATTGTGAAATCCATATGAATGATGTGCTCATTCGATCAAAGTGGCATATTCCACCCCTGTTTTATATAGTTACAGTCGTCTTGAGACCACGAGAAAGTTTTTAAATTGTCGTTTTGCCAAAATCGCAGTTTGGAAAAAGTCCTTCCAGAACGTAATTTCGCGATATTCTGATCAAGGATTATGAAATCCATATGAATGATGTGCTTATTCGATCAAAGTGGCATATTCCACCCCTGTTTCATATAGTTACAGTCATCTTTAGACCACGAGGAAGTTTTTGAATTGTCGTTTTGCCAAAATCGCAGTTTGGAAAAAGTCCTTCCAGAACTTAATTTCGCGATTTTCCGATCAAGGATTGTGAAATCCATATGAATGATGTGCTTATTCGATCAAAGTGGCATATTTCACCCCTGTTTCATATAGTTACAGTCATCTTTAGACCCCAAGGAAGTTTTTGAAATGTCGTTTTGCCAAAATCGCAGTTTGGAAAAAGTCCTTCCAGAACGTAATTTCGCGATATTTCGATCAAGGATTATGAAATCCATATAAATGATGTGCTCATTCGATCAAAGTGACATATTCCACCCCGGATTCATATAGTTACAGTCATCTTTAGACCCGGAGGAAGTTTTGAAAATGTCGTTTTGCCAAAATCGCAGTTTGGAAAAAGTCCTTCCAGAACTTAATTTCGCGATTTTCCGATCAAGGATTATGAAATCCATATGAATGATGTGCTCATTCGATCAAAATGGCATATTTCACCCCTGTTTCATATAGTTACAGTCATCTTTAGACCACGGGAAAGTTTCTGAAATGTCCTTTTGCCAAAATCGCAGTTTGGAAAAAGTCCTTCCAGAACGTATTTTCGCGATTTTCCGATCAAGGATTATGAAATCCATATGAATGATGTGCTTATTCGATCAAAGTGGCATATTCCACCCCTGTTTCATATAGTTACAGTCATCTTTAGACCACGAGAAAGTTTTCGAATTGTCGTTTTGCCAAAATCGCAGTTTGGAAAAAGTCCTTTCAGAACGTATTTTCGCGATTTTCCGATGAAGGATTGTGAAATCCATATGAATGATGTGCTTATTCGATCAAAGTGGCATATTCCACCCCTGTTTCAAATAGTTACAGTCATCTTTAGACCCCAAGGAAGTTTTTAAAATGTCGTTTTGCCAAAATCGCAGTTTGGAAAAAGTCCTTCCAGAACTTAATTTCGCGATTTTCCGATCAAGGATTATGAAATCCATATGAATGATGTGCTTATTCGATCAAAGTGGCATATTCCACCCCTGTTTCATATAGTTACAGTCATCTTTAGACCCCAAGGAAGTTTTTAAAATGTCGTTTTGCCAAAATCGCAGTTTGGAAAAACTCCTTTCAGAACGTATTTTTGCGATTTTCCGATCAAGGATTGTAAAATCAATATGAATGATGTGCTCATTCGATCAAAGTGGCATATTCCATCCCTGTTTCATATAGTTACAGTCATCTTTAGACCACGAGGAAGTTTTTAAATTGTCGTTTTGCCAAAATCGCAGTTTGGAAAAAGTCCTTTCAGAACTTAATTTCGCGATTTTCCCATCAAGGATTGTGAAATCCATATGAATGATGTGCTTATTCGATCAAAGTGGCATATTCCACCCCTGTTTCATATAGTTACAGTCATCTTTAGACCCCAAGGAAGTTTTTAAAATGTCGTTTTGCCAAAATCGCAGTTTGGAAAAAGTCCTTCCAGAACTTAATTTCGCGATTTTCCGATCAAGGATTATGAAATCCATATGAATGATGTGCTTATTCGATCAAAGTGGCATATTCCACCCCTGTTTCATATAGTTACAGTCATCTTTAGACCCCAAGGAAGTTTTTAAAATGTCGTTTTGCCAAAATCGCAGTTTGGAAAAACTCCTTTCAGAACTTAATTTCGCGATTTTCCCATCAAGGATTGTGAAATCCATATGAATGATGTGCTTGTTCGATCAAAGTGGCATATTCCACCCCTGTTTCATATAGTTACAGTCATCTTTAGACCCCAAGGAAGTTTTTAAAATGTCGTTTTGCCAAAATCGCAGTTTGGAAAAAGTCCTTCCAGAACTTAATTTCGCGATTTTCCGATCAAGGATTATGAAATCCATATGAATGATGTGCTTATTCGATCAAAGTGGCATATTCCACCCCTGTTTCATATAGTTACAGTCATCTTTAGACCCCAAGGAAGTTTTTAAAATGTCGTTTTGCCAAAATCGCAGTTTGGAAAAAGTCCTTCCAGAACTTAATTTCGCGATTTTCCCATCAAGGATTGTGAAATCCATATGAATGATGAGCTTATTCAATCAAAGTGGCATATTCCACCCCTGTTTCATATAGCGACAGTCATCTTTAGACCACGAGAAAGTTTTTAAATGTCGTTTTGCCAAAATCACAGTTTGGAAAAAGTCCTTCCAGAACGTAATTTCGCGATATTCCGATCAAGGATTATGAAATCCATATAAATGATGTGCTCATTCGATCAAAGTGACATATTCCACCCCGAATTCATATAGTTACAGTCATCTTTAGACCCGGAGGAAGTTTTGAAAATGTCGTTTTGCCAAAATCGCAGTTTGGAAAAAGTCCTTCCAGAACTTAATTTCGCGATTTTCTGATCAAGGATTGTGAAATCCATATGAATGATGTGCTCATTCGATCAAAGTGGCATATTCCACCCCTGTTTTATATAGTTACAGTCGTCTTGAGACCACGAGGAAGTTTTTAAATTGTCGTTTTGCCAAAATCGCAGTTTGGAAAAAGTCCTTCCAGAACGTAATTTCGCGATATTCTGATCAAGGATTATGAAATCCATATGAATGATGTGCTTATTCGATCAAAGTGGCATATTCCACCCCTGTTTCATATAGTTACAGTCATCTTTAGACCACGAGGAAGTTTTTGAATTGTCGTTTTGCCAAAATCGCAGTTTGGAAAAAGTCCTTCCAGAACTTAATTTCGCGATTTTCCGATCAAGGATTGTGAAATCCATATGAATGATGTGCTTATTCGATCAAAGTGGCATATTTCACCCCTGTTTCATATAGTTACAGTCATCTTTAGACCCCAAGGAAGTTTTTAAAATGTCGTTTTGCCAAAATCGCAGTTTGGAAAAAGTCCTTCCAGAACTAAATTTCGCGATTTTTCGATCAAGGATTATGAAATCCATATGAATGATGTGCTTATTCGATCAAAGTGGCATATTCCACCCCTGTTTCATATAGCTACAGTCATCTTTAGACCACGAGAAAGTTTTTAAATGTCGTTTTGCCAAAATCACAGTTTGGAAAAAGTCCTTCCAGAACGTAATTTCACGATATTCCGATCAAGGATTGTGAAATCCATATGAATGATGTGCTTATTCGATCAAAGTGGCATATTCCACCCCTGTTTCATATAGTTACAGTCATCTTTAGACCCTAAGGAAGTTTTTAAATGTCGTTTTGCCAAAATCACAGTTTGGAAAAAGTCCTTCCAGAACGTAATTTCGCGATATTCCGATCAAGGATTATGAAATCCATATAAATGATGTGCTCATTCGATCAAAGTGACATATTCCACCCCGAATTCATATAGTTACAGTCATCTTGAGACCACGAGGAAGTTTTTAAATTGTCGTTTTGCCAAAATCGCAGTTTGGAAAAAGTCCTTCCAGAACGTAATTTCGCGATATTCTGATCAAGGATTATGAAATCCATATGAATGATGTGCTTATTCGATCAAAGTGGCATATTCCACCCCTGTTTCATATAGTTACAGTCATCTTTAGACCACGAGGAAGTTTTTAAATTGTCGTTTTGCCAAAATCGCAGTTTGGAAAAAGTCCTTCCAGAACTTAATTTCGCGATTTTCCGATCAAGGATTGTGAAATCCATATGAATGATGTGCTTATTCGATCAAAGTGGCATATTTCACCCCTGTTTCATATAGTTACAGTCATCTTTTGACCCCAAGGAAGTTTTCAAAATGTCGTGTTGCCAAAATCGCAGTTTGGAAAAAGTCCTTCCAGAACTAAATTTCGCGATTTTTCGATCAAGGATTATGAAATCCATATGAATGATGTGCTTATTCGATCAAAGTGGCATATTCCACCCCTGTTTCATATAGTTACAGTCATCTTTAGACCCCAAGGAAGTTTTTAAAATGTCGTTTTGCCAAAATCGCAGTTTGGAAAAACTCCTTTCAGAACGTATTTTTGCGATTTTCCGATCAAGGATTGTAAAATCAATATGAATGATGTGCTCATTCGATCAAAGTGGCATATTCCATCCCTGTTTCATATAGTTACAGTCATCTTTAGACCACGAGGAAGTTTTTAAATTGTCGTTTTGCCAAAATCGCAGTTTGGAAAAAGTCCTTTCAGAACTTAATTTCGCGATTTTCCCATCAAGGATTGTGAAATCCATATGAATGATGTGCTTATTCGATCAAAGTGGCATATTCCACCCCTGTTTCATATAGTTACAGTCATCTTTAGACCCCAAGGAAGTTTTTAAAATGTCGTTTTGCCAAAATCGCAGTTTGGAAAAAGTCCTTCCAGAACTTAATTTCGCGATTTTCCGATCAAGGATTATGAAATCCATATGAATGATGTGCTTATTCGATCAAAGTGGCATATTCCACCCCTGTTTCATATAGTTACAGTCATCTTTAGACCCCAAGGAAGTTTTTAAAATGTCGTTTTGCCAAAATCGCAGTTTGGAAAAACTCCTTTCAGAACTTAATTTCGCGATTTTCCCATCAAGGATTATGAAATCCATATGAATGATGTGCTTATTCGATCAAAGTGGCATATTCCACCCCTGTTTCATATAGTTACAGTCATCTTTAGACCACGAGGAAGTTTTTGAATTGTCGTTTTGCCAAAATCGCAGTTTGGAAAAAGTCCTTCCAGAACTTAATTTCGCGATTTTCCGATCAAGGATTGTGAAATCCATATGAATGATGTGCTTATTCGATCAAAGTGGCATATTTCACCCCTGTTTCATATAGTTACAGTCATCTTTAGACCCCAAGGAAGTTTTTAAAATGTCGTTTTGCCAAAATCGCAGTTTGGAAAAAGTCCTTCCAGAACTAAATTTCGCGATTTTTCGATCAAGGATTATGAAATCCATATGAATGATGTGCTTATTCGATCAAAGTGGCATATTCCACCCCTGTTTCATATAGCTACAGTCATCTTTAGACCACGAGAAAGTTTTTAAATGTCGTTTTGCCAAAATCACAGTTTGGAAAAAGTCCTTCCAGAACGTAATTTCACGATATTCCGATCAAGGATTGTGAAATCCATATGAATGATGTGCTTATTCGATCAAAGTGGCATATTTCACCCCTGTTTCATATAGTTACAGTCATCTTTAGACCCTAAGGAAGTTTTTAAATGTCGTTTTGCCAAAATCACAGTTTGGAAAAAGTCCTTCCAGAACGTAATTTCGCGATATTCCGATCAAGGATTATGAAATCCATATAAATGATGTGCTCATTCGATCAAAGTGACATATTCCACCCCGAATTCATATAGTTACAGTCATCTTGAGACCACGAGGAAGTTTTTAAATTGTCGTTTTGCCAAAATCGCAGTTTGGAAAAAGTCCTTCCAGAACGTAATTTCGCGATATTCTGATCAAGGATTATGAAATCCATATGAATGATGTGCTTATTCGATCAAAGTGGCATATTCCACCCCTGTTTCATATAGTTACAGTCATCTTTAGACCACGAGGAAGTTTTTAAATTGTCGTTTTGCCAAAATCGCAGTTTGGAAAAAGTCCTTCCAGAACTTAATTTCGCGATTTTCCGATCAAGGATTGTGAAATCCATATGAATGATGTGCTTATTCGATCAAAGTGGCATATTTCACCCCTGTTTCATATAGTTACAGTCATCTTTTGACCCCAAGGAAGTTTTCAAAATGTCGTGTTGCCAAAATCGCAGTTTGGAAAAAGTCCTTCCAGAACTAAATTTCGCGATTTTTCGATCAAGGATTATGAAATCCATATGAATGATGTACTTATTCGATCAAAGTGGCATATTCCACCCCTGTTTCATATAGTTACAGTCATCTTTAGACCCCAAGGAAGTTTTTAAAATGTCGTTTTGCCAAAATCGCAGTTTGGAAAAACTCCTTTCAGAACGTATTTTTGCGATTTTCCGATCAAGGATTGTAAAATCAATATGAATGATGTGCTCATTCGATCAAAGTGGCATATTCCATCCCTGTTTCATATAGTTACAGTCATCTTTAGACCACGAGGAAGTTTTTAAATTGTCGTTTTGCCAAAATCGCAGTTTGGAAAAAGTCCTTTCAGAACTTAATTTCGCGATTTTCCCATCAAGGATTGTGAAATCCATATGAATGATGTGCTTATTCGATCAAAGTGGCATATTCCACCCCTGTTTCATATAGTTACAGTCATCTTTAGACCCCAAGGAAGTTTTTAAAATGTCGTTTTGCCAAAATCGCAGTTTGGAAAAAGTCCTTCCAGAACTTAATTTCGCGATTTTCCGATCAAGGATTATGAAATCCATATGAATGATGTGCTTATTCGATCAAAGTGGCATATTCCACCCCTGTTTCATATAGTTACAGTCATCTTTAGACCCCAAGGAAGTTTTTAAAATGTCGTTTTGCCAAAATCGCAGTTTGGAAAAACTCCTTTCAGAACTTAATTTCGCGATTTTCCCATCAAGGATTATGAAATCCATATGAATGATGTGCTTATTCGATCAAAGTGGCATATTCCACCCCTGTTTCATATAGTTACAGTCATCTTTAGACCACGAGGAAGTTTTTGAATTGTCGTTTTGCCAAAATCGCAGTTTGGAAAAAGTCCTTCCAGAACTTAATTTCGCGATTTTCCGATCAAGGATTGTGAAATCCATATGAATGATGTGCTTATTCGATCAAAGTGGCATATTTCACCCCTGTTTCATATAGTTACAGTCATCTTTAGACCCCAAGGAAGTTTTTAAAATGTCGTTTTGCCAAAATCGCAGTTTGGAAAAAGTCCTTCCAGAACTAAATTTCGCGATTTTTCGATCAAGGATTATGAAATCCATATGAATGATGTGCTTATTCGATCAAAGTGGCATATTCCACCCCTGTTTCATATAGCTACAGTCATCTTTAGACCACGAGAAAGTTTTTAAATGTCGTTTTGCCAAAATCACAGTTTGGAAAAAGTCCTTCCAGAACGTAATTTCACGATATTCCGATCAAGGATTGTGAAATCCATATGAATGATGTGCTTATTCGATCAAAGTGGCATATTTCACCCCTGTTTCATATAGTTACAGTCATCTTTAGACCCTAAGGAAGTTTTTAAATGTCGTTTTGCCAAAATCACAGTTTGGAAAAAGTCCTTCCAGAACGTAATTTCGCGATATTCCGATCAAGGATTATGAAATCCATATAAATGATGTGCTCATTCGATCAAAGTGACATATTCCACCCCGAATTCATATAGTTACAGTCATCTTGAGACCACGAGGAAGTTTTTAAATTGTCGTTTTGCCAAAATCGCAGTTTGGAAAAAGTCCTTCCAGAACTTAATTTCGCGATTTTCCGATCAAGGATTATGAAATTCATATGAATGATGTGCTTATTTGATCAAAGTGGCATATTCTACCCCTGTTTCATATAGTTACAGTCATCTTTAGACCCCAAGGAAGTTTTTAAAATGTCGTTTTGCCAATGTGCTTATTCGATCAAAGTGGCATATTCCACCCCTGTTTCATATAGTTACAGTCATCTTTAGACCCCAAGGAAGTTTTTGAAATGTCGTTTTGCCAAAATCGCAGTTTGGAAAAAGTCCTTCCAGAACCTAATTTCGCGATTTTCCGATCAAGGATTATGAAATCCATATAAATGATGTGCTCATTCGATCAAAGTGGCATATTCCACCCCTGTTTCATATAGTTACAGTCATCTTTAGACCCCAAGGAAGTTTTCAAAATTTCGTTTTGCCAATGTGCTTATTCGATCAAAGTGGCATATTCCACCCCTGTTTCATATAGTTACAGTCATCTTTAGACCCCAAGGAAGTTTTTGAAATGTCGTTTTGCCAAAATCGCAGTTTGGAAAAAGTCCTTCCAGAACCTAATTTCGCGATTTTCCGATCAAGGATTGTGAAATCCATATGAATGATGTGCTTATTCGATCAAAGTGGCATATTTCACCCCTGTTTCATATAGTTACAGTCATCTTTTGACCCCAAGGAAGTTTTCAAAATGTCGTGTTGCCAAAATCGCAGTTTGGAAAAAGTCCTTCCAGAACTAAATTTCGCGATTTTTCGATCAAGGATTATGAAATCCATATGAATGATGTGCTTATTCGATCAAAGTGGCATATTCCACCCCTGTTTCATATAGTTACAGTCATCTTTAGACCCCAAGGAAGTTTTTAAAATGTCGTTTTGCCAAAATCGCAGTTTGGAAAAAGTCCTTCCAGAACTTAATTTCGCGATTTTCCGATCGAGGATTATGAAATCCATATGAATGATGTGCTTATTCGATCAAAGTGGCATATTCCACCCCTGTTTCATATAGTTACAGTCATCTTTAGACCCCAAGGAAGTTTTTAAAATGTCGTTTTGCCAAAATCGCAGTTTGGAAAAACTCCTTTCAGAACTTAATTTCGCGATTTTCCCATCAAGGATTATGAAATCCATATGAATGATGTGCTTATTCGATCAAAGTGGCATATTCCACCCCTGTTTCATATAGTTACAGTCATCTTTAGACCACGAGGAAGTTTTTGAATTGTCGTTTTGCCAAAATCGCAGTTTGGAAAAAGTCCTTCCAGAACTTAATTTCGCGATTTTCCGATCAAGGATTGTGAAATCCATATGAATGATGTGCTTATTCGATCAAAGTGGCATATTTCACCCCTGTTTCATATAGTTACAGTCATCTTTAGACCCCAAGGAAGTTTTTAAAATGTCGTTTTGCCAAAATCGCAGTTTGGAAAAAGTCCTTCCAGAACTAAATTTCGCGATTTTTCGATCAAGGATTATGAAATCCATATGAATGATGTGCTTATTCGATCAAAGTGGCATATTCCACCCCTGTTTCATATAGTTACAGTCATCTTTAGACCACGAGGAAGTTTTTGAATTGTCGTTTTGCCAAAATCGCAGTTTGGAAAAAGTCCTTCCAGAACTTAATTTCGCGATTTTCCGATCAAGGATTGTGAAATCCATATGAATGATGTGCTTATTCGATCAAAGTGGCATATTCCACCCCTGTTTCATATAGTTACAGTCATCTTTAGACCCCAAGGAAGTTTTTAAAATGTCGTTTTGCCAAAATCGCAGTTTGGAAAAAGTCCTTCCAGAACTTAATTTCGCGATTTTCCGATCAAGGATTATGAAATCCATATGAATGATGTGCTTATTCGATCAAAGTGGCATATTCCACCCCTGTTTCATATAGTTACAGTCATCTTTAGACCCCAAGGAAGTTTTTAAAATGTCGTTTTGCCAAAATCGCAGTTTGGAAAAACTCCTTTCAGAACTTAATTTCGCGATTTTCCCATCAAGGATTATGAAATCCATATGAATGATGTGCTTATTCGATCAAAGTGGCATATTCCACCCCTGTTTCATATAGTTACAGTCATCTTTAGACCACGAGGAAGTTTTTGAATTGTCGTTTTGCCAAAATCGCAGTTTGGAAAAAGTCCTTCCAGAACTTAATTTCGCGATTTTCCGATCAAGGATTGTGAAATCCATATGAATGATGTGCTTATTCGATCAAAGTGGCATATTTCACCCCTGTTTCATATAGTTACAGTCATCTTTAGACCCCAAGGAAGTTTTTAAAATGTCGTTTTGCCAAAATCGCAGTTTGGAAAAAGTCCTTCCAGAACTAAATTTCGCGATTTTTCGATCAAGGATTATGAAATCCATATGAATGATGTGCTTATTCGATCAAAGTGGCATATTCCACCCCTGTTTCATATAGCTACAGTCATCTTTAGACCACGAGAAAGTTTTTAAATGTCGTTTTGCCAAAATCACAGTTTGGAAAAAGTCCTTCCAGAACGTAATTTCACGATATTCCGATCAAGGATTGTGAAATCCATATGAATGATGTGCTTATTCGATCAAAGTGGCATATTTCACCCCTGTTTCATATAGTTACAGTCATCTTTAGACCCTAAGGAAGTTTTTAAATGTCGTTTTGCCAAAATCACAGTTTGGAAAAAGTCCTTCCAGAACGTAATTTCGCGATATTCCGATCAAGGATTATGAAATCCATATAAATGATGTGCTCATTCGATCAAAGTGACATATTCCACCCCGAATTCATATAGTTACAGTCATCTTGAGACCACGAGGAAGTTTTTAAATTGTCGTTTTGCCAAAATCGCAGTTTGGAAAAAGTCCTTCCAGAACTTAATTTCGCGATTTTCCGATCAAGGATTATGAAATTCATATGAATGATGTGCTTATTTGATCAAAGTGGCATATTCTACCCCTGTTTCATATAGTTACAGTCATCTTTAGACCCCAAGGAAGTTTTTAAAATGTCGTTTTGCCAATGTGCTTATTCGATCAAAGTGGCATATTCCACCCCTGTTTCATATAGTTACAGTCATCTTTAGACCCCAAGGAAGTTTTTGAAATGTCGTTTTGCCAAAATCGCAGTTTGGAAAAAGTCCTTCCAGAACCTAATTTCGCGATTTTCCGATCAAGGATTATGAAATCCATATAAATGATGTGCTCATTCGATCAAAGTGGCATATTCCACCCCTGTTTCATATAGTTACAGTCATCTTTAGACCCCAAGGAAGTTTTCAAAATTTCGTTTTGCCAATGTGCTTATTCGATCAAAGTGGCATATTCCACCCCTGTTTCATATAGTTACAGTCATCTTTAGACCCCAAGGAAGTTTTTGAAATGTCGTTTTGCCAAAATCGCAGTTTGGAAAAAGTCCTTCCAGAACCTAATTTCGCGATTTTCCGATCAAGGATTATGAAATCCATATAAATGATGTGCTCATTCGATCAAAGTGGCATATTCCACCCCTGTTTCATATAGTTACAGTCATCTTTAGACCACGAGGAAGTTTTTGAAATGTCCTTTTGCCGAAATCGCAGTTTGAAAAAAGTCCTTCCAGAACTTAATTCCGCGATATTCCGATCAAGGATTGTGAAATCCATATCAAGGATGTGCTTATCCGATCTAAGTGGCATATTCCACCCCTGTTTCATATGGTTAGAGTCATCTTTAGACCACGGGGACTTTTCCGAAATATCCGAGGGGTCATCTGGTATACACGGGTTCTGTTATCAGTTGTAATCTCTTGTTATCCTCGTCATTTTGCTGCAATTTTTGTCATCTCGCTGTAACCTTTCAATCTAGCTGTCATTCTCGTCAGCTTCGTAATTTTTGTAATCTTCGTAATTTCGCTGTAATCTTCGTCGTCTTTTCGTAATCTTTGTAATTTTTTAGTCATTTTTGTAATCATGCTGTATTCCTTGCAGTCTTTGTAATAACGGTAATTTTCCGTCATCTTCCGTAATCTTGTGTCATCTCTTGTGATCCAGCTGTTATCCTTGCAATCTTTATATCATCCATGTAATTTTCATGTAAAAATTGTCATCACTGTAATTGTAATCGGTGTACGCCATCTTCGCCTAGTGATTAACACCTCAATGACTATTCTGCGACGTTCATGGATCCTTTAGTGAAGTTTGGGAACGTCTCTCACTCGTTGTTTTAATACTAGAAAAATCGTTCATCATTCAAGTTCATGTTTCAGTTCCAATCACGTATTTCTCAGGTATATTTGACTTGAATGCGGATCGATACTCGAATGCGGATAGCAGGAACGTATATAATCGGTGTGCAGAAGACTATTCTGCGACGTTTAAAGATCGTTCAGCGAAGTTCGGAATATATGCCATGCATGTAGAAACGTGTCTCATTCGTTGTATGGATTCCGGAAACATTAGAATTCGGAATTTTTCACGTATATTTTACCGAATCGAATCCGCATAGCGTAAACGTGTATATACTCGGTGTAGAGATAACTATTCTGTGACATTCAAGAAGCGTATGCTGAAGATGGGATCATATCCCACGCACACAAACATGTATAATTCGCTGTGGATATGCCTTGAGAATCGTCCATAGAATTCACGATTAGTTGGTCGTTTTTAATACGTATTTTTGACGTATATTCGACTGTTCTAAATCCGGATACCATAAACGTTGGAGAAATGTGTTTTTCTGACATATTTGATGCGTCGAATAAACGGTCAGATATAAAATATGTGAAATTAACGTAGATCGACGATGTAGTTTTGACGCACAGTTGAAAGAGTACGTATTTGAAAAACGTTCATTTTTTATACCCACACCAATTTTATACCAATGAGACACACATCAGACGTTCAATCGACGCACCTGTTCTTATTGGGTATAACCGAAAACTTTTGAGATATCCCTGGCACTGTTAATGGCTTCATTATTATACAATACGTTGACTCACCTGCGCAAAGCCAAGTGAGAATCATTATTTAGTACTTCCATGGATATATGTTGATTATTTATTCAGTATTCATGAAAGCCCAGAAACGAGATCTCATCTCTTTGCTAATTCAAAGTTTTTTTTCCAACTTTGCGGTAGTAGAACTTTCATTTAGCTGCAGAAATTCTCTAGGGCCTTGGCAGACCCAACTTACTTGCTTGGTATGCATTCTATTCCAGCCGCGAGCGGCATCATCACCCTCTTGAAAATGCATACGGAAAGTATGCGAGAAAAGTGTAGTTAAAAAATTTACTCATAAAATTGCTTCTCGGCATGCATACGTGATACATGTGTGTACTCATACCCATCTGCTGAACACGTTTTGACATACTGAAAATGTACATTTCAAAGATGAATAGAATTCGACACCAAATGACTTAGGGGTAGGAGACACCGAAAATTACAATATCATCAAGATTGGTAATTCATATAATACATGAGGCTTACGCACATGTTTCCGATCTCAAAACATAGAATTCGTCTGGATTTGAAATCATTTGAAGCAATAAGTATACGCGTACGATCCATTTCTTTTGATGCTTCTCCATGCACGAATAACTTTCGTTCAAAAACCACCCTTGCCAATTATTCTGTAATTATGTTGGAAACATACGCACATGCTCTTCAATGCCTCAGTCACAAAACTACTCGATAGATTGCTCAAGTAGCTGCAATATTTCCAGGTCTACGCTTGATTTTGAACGATATACTGCAAAAAAACCCAAAGTTTGGTATTTCCCGGGCTGGGTAAAAGTTCCAAATTGTGAAAGCAGCGAACGGTCAAAATTGTGAATTTATTCCGAATGATTCGGAGTCTTCTGCTGCATAAGCGTTACAATTGACAAGTTCAAAATTTCGGAAGATCGCGAAGCAGAAAGCCCAAAGATTCGAAAGTCCAAGACTCAGAAAGTATAGAAATCTGAAAATTTCTGGATATAATACACGATCTTTAAGCATTAAATCAACGGCATTGAGTGCACAAACTTCAAGTTTCGAAGTTTTACCTCCCGGATCTTCAACTGTCTAAAGTTTGAGGTTTCGTTGTTTTTCATCTCGGACTTTTTAAAATTGGTTTCGTAGACTTTCGGGAAAATAACTTTTCTAAAGCCTATGAGTCGGAAGTATCAAAATTCATCATTTTGATCGCTTGGAGCTTTTGAAATTCAAAATTTTGAACCGTCCCCGTATTTTCCACCCTCATAGAACTGTCTTGAAAGAATCGGATTTTTCTTCTGTTTTTACTGAAGTTTCGTTCCGTGGCTGAGGCTATGACCTGAAGTGTTGGATTTCACCTTGCGGTGGGTCGCCGTTGTGGCAAGATACTTAACGGAGCGATCAACGTCGCGGGAAAGTGGAGGAAAGCATTCTTGTATACCCGGGTGGGACACGGTTGGTTTCAAGTTCCAGATCTGGCTCAGCTTGAGTCGTTAGCCCCACGGCGAGGAGCCAGGAAGTGTGTCACCCCAGTTCGTCGGAAGGACACCGTGCGTGAAACGGCCCTAGACGCCCTGGCGTGTTCCCCGGGGCGTCCCGGCAAGGGGCATCTCTGACGGTTTGACCGACTACTACTTCCTGCGGTGATCCTATCCAACCCAAAACGAAAAGCAATTAATAGGGTTGGTGGAAAATCTCGATTATCCATAATCGAGCTTTTAAATTCAATCCCTTTGAACACTACTGCACAGCTATGAGATCGCGTTCCATTGAAAAGCACCAAAAACCAATTAATGGGAAGAAAATATCCCCATTATTTTTACCTGTACAAAAAGCAGAACGTCTACGCTTGCCAATAAATTGCCTAATTAGGTACACGATGTGAAACTTACAAGACTGACAAAATACGACCGAGTATCTTCTGTACTTAAGTTATCTATTATTCTGCCTATACGGATCGCTATTTCATTGAAAAGAACGTCTGCCGAAGACTTGGCGAATATACAAAAGTCAATTTTTTTGCGGAACACCATCGAGCTGGGTGAACGAAACGATTGAAAAACGAGATAAGAAAAATAGAAAACATTTATTTACCGAAGTGATATTTCAGCTAATAATAATTAATCTTCATACTCTCGATAAGTAATCGCATGTATTTAAATATGAGACATGAATCTCTCACAGTGGTAAAGCGAGAGATACGAGGAGAAATTCTGGAAATAAATTAGTAGTGGCACGTTCAAGTATCCCAAGAGAGCTGGCACAAGACATCGACTCTTCAAAGGCGTTAGATGTTCGTAAGTGTTGTAACGGTGATGGGTTTCGCGCGTGTCGACGAGTTGGTAGGTAAGAGGAGGAAAACGTGCCTGCAATATCCTCCGGTATCATCGCTTTCAACTTCTTTTAAAAGAACGCTCAAAGCGAATACCTTTATATTTCTTTCCTTCTCGTTTTCCGAACTCCGAATCTCCACCTTTGAAAAAGTTTTTTTCTTCAAACGTTACCTACGACTTGACTCTCAATGCATATTGGTATACGTGAACCTATTGCACGCTTTTTTCAGCGACTAATTCACAAATAATCTTCTAATTCGAACAACCCCCTCGGTTATACATGATATATCCACTCCACTATCAGTAGATCTTTGGAAAAAAAAGGTAGAAAATATTGGGTGAGAATTTCAAACGATCTGCATTCGGCAGGCAAAGTTCGACTGCCACGGGGCAGTTTATGCTTTCAGAAAGCACCCGGATTTAGGATGACGGCCGTGGCTACAAGCTGAGCTGGGTATAAAGGAGCCCAGGCACGTAGGGGCGGTTTGCCGGCCACCTCGTCATGTGAGGGATGTCCGGCAGCGCCCTATACCTCGTCCTGTGTGTTCAGCTCCTTGCGACCGAACTGCCATCAGAATACTGATTGTAAAATTGTAGTAGCATCGACACACTCGCTCGGAATTGCACGTCATGATCCCACCACTGTAAAGTTTATACCATGACCACAGAGGATACGTTTTACAGAGCCGAGTAATACCTCAGTAATAATTTCAGGGTCATCTTTCGGAAGTCCGAGGCCTTCTTCTACTTCTTCTGCTTTGGCATCTTCTTTTCACAGCTTCGAAAGTGAGAAGGGTAAAGGGTGACGAAGGTACCTACGAACTGACCCACTTCGACAACTTGAGTATAAATCTCAATTCGGAATCTTCTTTTTTTTTTCTAGCCTGAATTAAATCAGACCGCGTATGAACCAAGGCAATATTTTTTCGTGCGTTTGGGCTTCTCAAAAATCCCTCTTGGAGTCATAATGATAAAAAAGACACTCGGTACCCAGATGCCAGGGAAATCTCAGGATGTTTAAAGACTTACGTGCTTCAGAATAACAGCTGATCAAAAAAAAAAAAATCATTACATATTCTAACAACAAGTATTGAAGGGTTTATTGACTTGCCAATCGTGTATCGTGACGTAGTACGCTCGGATTATTCTTCACAATAATCTTTCCCCTTTGAGATCCAAATAACTCACCAATAGATTTTTTTCCTTCAAAAAAGCCTGTGAGGATGTTGCTTCCACAAACTATACGTAGGACTTGCATCATTTGTGTACTTGCGTTTCGAAGTAGGTACCATTACCTATGAGAAAAGCCCCCAACTCTATCATGCATTGATTCACAGCGTGTGCTCAACGTGTCGTGAAATATGAGATTATTCTAGATTCTGACGTGATCCATCAACAAATGTCAAGCAGGGATTGGGAAGCACTTTTCCGAGTAGGGATTGAATTTCACTGTTTCTTAAATCTCCTCCCAGTTACTCGTTCGAAAGTTAACCAAACTATGCGATGATCCCCTAATACTGATGAATTAATACTCGATTGGAATCTCGAAGAAGATTTTATTGAAAAAAAAATCATGCCACTTATTGTGCCAAATGTGAGATTTCAATTCTGCTAAGGGCTTATTAGACTCAATCGTTTGATATGAATTAGAATTTAGTCGAAGCGTGGAAATTATATTGTCATATTCTTCATGGTGAATTTGTCTGGAGTATATTGTCATATGTTTCACCTGGTTTGCTTTATGGAACTTTTCCACAGATCTGAATATTCTCATTCCTATTTCTGCCAGAATACAAAGCGGTTGAAATCCGGGGAACAGTAAATTCAATCTAGTGTTTGAAATAGCAATTCAAGTTTTCTAGTTCGGTAGCGTAGACATGGCCAAGGATAAGATTAAAAGTGCGAACGTGAATTAACGACTTTGCCTGTAACCGGACCGAATCAGACATCGACGCACGAACACCGCATCTAGCAAGTGTCGAGTTCGGTTCTGAAAGAAGTTCATGGCAAACTGGAATACAAAACATGGATGGTCGTCTTTTCATTTTGCCAGATGTAATCTGTGACGAAGTAATCTCAGCGAGCCGATCGATTTCTTAAGTTATTGCAAACCTCCAAACTGCAGTTATCATATCCAAGGTGATTTCATTTTTTATACTGATTAGCTTGCACAGTACCAGACTACATCCTTCGAACTGTAGTCCGATAATCGGTTTCTCTGCTTGGAATACGGCCTCAGTTTCAGTCGTATCGTCGATGCTATCGCTTCGTACTGCATAACACTATTGTCAAAGCTGCAATAAAAGAATCGAATGAATCCTATTCAGGTGAGTCTCTATTATTACACGTATACAGAGGACTCAAAAAATAGTGAAGATATACGGGATTACGAATTGGCTAACGTCAAAAGCACAAAAAGTCATTTGAAAGCCGATAACTCAGGTTTGAAATATCATATAATGTCCTATTATTGCATTTCGATAAACCCAGCTGAAGCATCGCTCAGCAACTTGAATGTGAAGAAAAAAGTGAGCGAAAATCAAACACCACTGGGATACAAGATAACATTTATCAATAGTTCAACATATCTTGTTCGTTGTAGCTAACGTTTCAAATTTTTCTTATTTGTGTGAATTAATATTATAGAAACCGTTGAATCGTAGCACAATATCAAGACGGATTGCGTACTTTGCAGGCTTATAGGGATTGGAGTTTATATAATCTACGCGTGTGCGTTAGTGTGTAAAGCTCAGCTCAAGTGTGAAACTAAACTTCGTATACACGCATTTGTAGATTTCACGCTATGAACACAAGTACATAAACATTTCTATATCGTATCCACATGTACAAGTAACACTGCGAAAGTATGCCGATGTGCTGTTGTAAATAATTTTGTTGTTCCGAACAAAGCACTAATTTGTACCATAATTAATTCCAGTTGAAATTCAATCCTGCGGTATTCAAAGCAGCGTGACCCCTGAACAGTGCTATAGTGAAACTACTGAATTTATGCGTGAAGTATTTCATTAAACAATGCTCGACACAAATAAACGATTACATACTATTTCGTCTTATTCAAAGGAAAGATCTCGTTCAACAGTTCAACGATATTTCTGCAAAGATAAATGAATCGCATCTGATAATTTTAGTGTTAATCGACGAGGTGTTTTCGTAATTCAGAACTGAAGAGATTTTGAATTTGATGCAATAGTTTCTGAAGTAGTATCTATTCAGAGTACATTTTTGAGAAAACATCTTCGTCCCTCATATTTTGACGTCGGATGAACGGAATTCGATAATTTTATTCTTTATCAAGAGATTCTGCTTGAACTTGTATCTGCGGAAAACATTCACTTTTCTTTTGTATTCATGTTTTTTGGAACTTAGTATTCGGGTTTTTTTTTGGCTCATTGATTACTAAAACAAGGTTGGACTTCTCCAAATTCCACATTTCAAGATAGTGAATCCAAAAGCGGGTGAAAAGTTGCAAGTCCATCGTGGTCAGCCTAATTATCTGCTCATCGAATTTTCAGAATATCACACCGGGATGATTCTGCCATGGTTCATCATAGTGGGAGCTTTCTTGGCTGTTGATACCAAACCCGTGAGTTTTATTCAACTGAAATGTAACTGCACTGTTTTATAATATCATACAAATATATATGTAGGTATCGCTTATGAAGTAATAATTCTTTGAATGAAACTCACATTGCACATTATTAAAGTTATAAAGTACATCTCAAGTTTCTCGACGTCAATGCCATGTACTCGCTGTATAAAAGAGCTTTTCAGATATATGTATGTATAATACCGAGTTCTCTGAGTCCACCTTGGTACTCGTTCTGTTACAGCTCATGAAGAAATTGTCTTTTGAAGGGTGCAAGCAAGACAGCTGGCGCGTCACAGACATTTCCCTAGAGCCCGACGGCGACAAGATTCACGTCGTCGCCGACATAGGTTACGACAAGGTGACGTTGCAGTATAGAAAGCAGTTTTATACATTCCGACTAAAGAATGCATTAATAATCAAAAACAAACAATTTCGCGGATTTTTCAGAAAATAACAAATAAACTGCATCAAATCAAGCTCACGCTTCTTGATTGTGGCAAGGATTACAAATGTAAAAATCACACGGACGTTATTGTCAACAACATCGACTGCCTTGCCGAGAAAACTACAGAACTTGATCGGGAAGCGTGTGACGTCGCAAAGGTCAATTTAAACGTCGAAAAGACTATATCTTGTCCATCTGTCCTAATTTTTACTTCCACTTGAAAAAGAATGAAATAGCCTTACTGGTTCTAGTCAATATCCACTTACCACATTACTGACTTTTCACGCGATGAAAAACAAAATCAGTTTTTCACTAATTTTAAGGCAGTTTTTGGGCTGAATGAATGAAAATCTCATTCTTTCCGTAGTGGAAAATTCGCTCTTTTAGACTAGTGCACTTTTCACGTCTAGGTATTCAAATTTGAACCAACATTTCAGACTTTGGCTGAATGGGAACTGGATACCGGTGAGATCTCTCAGGAATCGAAAAATAATAAAACAAGTATCGCGATGGACCGGGAAAAGATGTGCATTCACTATGATACGAAACTAATCGATGTGAATGCGGCAGTTGGACAAAGCAGCCCCATCAAAGTCTTTGAATAACCAGCAATATTACTAGTTATAGTGTTTCTGAAATCTGGCGAAATGTTCTCATCCGTTAATAACATACACCGCTGCCTTATTCAATATCTTCTTCAGCTTACATTGTGTAAAAACATCATCAACTAACGACGTTCATCCGACTATGCCTTTGGCCTAAGTATCCGGCATTCATCGTTCAATTGAGAAAATGGAGTCAATAATCTCTTAATCACCACGCCTGGCTTCTCGAGGAGTACAAGTAGATGAAGAGCCTGTTATTTTCAGTACTTGCAATAAACTGCTCGATGCTGGAGGAAATGAACTAACGACTGAACTACGATACTTACCATGGACAATATTTTTGTCTCGTTTTATTTCTTCGCTGTACCTTCCGCGTTGATTCGTGGAATCTGAAGTAAGAACTTTCCTCACCTTAGTGTAAATTTTTCGCCCCTTTAAGGCGCCTCGCCACTGTACCTTCCGAAATACTTAGGGACCATAACTTTTGGAAACTGGACACTTTTCCGCGCTCACCTGAGCCTTGTAAGTTTTGAGACTGCTGACTTGACGGGTTGCAAGAAGACGCGAGCTTTTTACCGCGGGCGACCCCGGAGCCACTTCGCAAGAACTTTTGGAGTCTTGATTAGAACCACGAATAGAAGCGAATACGGTCGACCCCGAGCAGTACCGTCTCAAGGAGCAACCGATAAATTATATGTTTTGTGACCTCTATGTATACCCAGCCCTGCGCCTCGTGACGTACAATCTTTTTATCAAAGATGTATAAATTCTAACCTCTGATCTCTCGACTTATGTACTTTTTTTAGGATCATCTCCTTTTTTTTGGAACTGCAGTTATACGGGTTTTTTTATTACGAAGATAAAAATCATGAACGCTGATTACAGTCGACAATTTCAACTCGGTCATGGTATGGTATATGTTGAACTCGGTGCGCTGGATTCGTTGTAATTGTAGCTAGAATTAATGCAAGGTTTTTGCTGTGGAAAAATATGTGTCAGGAATGCATTACATACATTGCGTCGATTGATAGGCACGTGTGAATCAAGAGATTTTTAATTTTTCTAAAATTATAGCCGGCAGGATTTACCCGCTTCAGGATGTTTGTGACGAAAAAAAAATTAAAAAATATACACACCGCGAATAATAATTCCGAAGTGATGGAGTCAAATCCACCGACAACTTCGATTTTAGATATCTGGATGGATTTATATTTTGTGCGCATGAATTTTCAGGTACAGATTCGAAAGAAGGAAAACAACAAACTGATAATTAGGTTGATTACGTTCGGCCAGATCGATAACTTTCTACTTGGATTTTTTTACCTCGAAGCAGTTGGTATAATTTGAGTAAAAAGTTTATGAATACTTTTCTCAACTCACCGACAACTCAATCGATTGATTGAAAAATTTATACAGATTTAGGATGAAGCAAGCCCAATTGATCACACATATATGTATACTCAGATATCCATGTTAAAACTATCGGAAATGATTTTCTAGGCCTCAAAATGTGGAGATCTGATGACAATTCACCTTTTCATATTTTTAGGAATTATTTGGTTTTAATAACAGCAGAAGGCTTGCAGATGATATAGCTGACGACTTTGCAATATCCGTGCAAGTCAAAGAAATATATAATCGAGCACACATTAATATTGTGCGGGGTCCATATGAGCCCCACATACTCCTTACCCGAGATAATGTACCCCGACAGAATGTATTTTGCTCAAGGCTCTGAGTCATATTCCATGAGTTGAACCTTATATACCTCTACAAGATACTTAAGCATGAATGCGGAAGGGTTTCCCTAGGCTGGTCTTGATCCCTCCTACTCTACATCGCCTTACATGCTTTGCTCGAGGAAATCCCGCCAGACTTTGCACAACGTTGCGGCACGGCTTTCGTGCTGGCAGCAAATAATTAAACTGACAAACCTGTCATCTTACCTCGTCCTACAAGGTACACTGTGTACATCTACAAACATTGACGCTATCAATGAAAGCGCGGCAATGCTTTCGAGACAGTTTGCATAATGCGTATCTTTCAGGTAATTTATCTAAAGAATAATATATTCACCCGCAGGTTTTCTGGATATTTGCTTCCTTCTGTAACAAAAATACACGTATGATCAAGTCGCAATGTTCGGTTATGGAAAGAATAATTGTGTACCTGAAAATGATAATAATACTCAGAAAGTTTCTTCTCTGATTTTGATTCTGATTTTAAATCACCCAGTTTAGGTTTAACCCTCCGTTGTCACTGGGCGTCAAAATTACCCCACGCTCAATTTTGGTACCAAATATTTAAAAGTGCTTGGCCTATAATGTGGCTCTATGCGACATCTACCGAAGGTTTGGAATATCTGCTGCCAACTGGTAGCGACAATGTGCTCCCAACATCAAGCGTCAATGCTCCTGTAGCAACGCGCACAATGGAACTCCTTCTTTCTTAGAAGTGCCATAATATCTTGTGAGTATCATCCATGAATTTTTTGAAACAACTGAAAACCTGAAAAAGTGATGATTTTTTGAGCGAGAATTACGTGTCTTTTCCAAATTGACCCCTTGATGATCTCTTTTTGTTTGTTCAATGTGTTTTAATTTGATTTTTCACACATTGTTCAACGTTTAAAGCATATTCATCATTTTTTTTGTTTTGCAATCGGATCGATAGCTTTCATATGCCAGCCGTCCAAACATTGCTGGGGTAAATTTAACCCGGTACGACAAGCGCGAAAGTTTCCAAGTATATTACTTAAGTAAGGGTTGAATCAGTTTCATGAGAATAAGCCGCATCTGATTTTGGAAGCCAACATGTATTTCTCGGAAACTAATCTAAATTTCTCATAACTGTATCGAATACTTTCAGCATTTTCATTCTTGGATTCTTTCTCTGAGTTTTTCTATGACTTAATTCTTCGATCGTTAAAAACGAATAACTCTGTAACAAGCTTCCCGTTTGAAAACAACTGCTGGAAGGAATCCGCGGCAAGGCTCTTATTATAGGTGGGCCGAGGTAGCTGTGGCTGTACAGCTCGACACGTCGAGTATTTTCCAGTGAATTAAGTTTCTTGCCTCGTGTTTTCCAAGTTTATGTGTTTTGCGGGCAGATAGCCTTAGCGAAAGGATGGCAAGTCGAGGGTCCGTTTTTGTTCACGTCACCGCGCACCAAGTCCTCTTTATCTCAAGCCAAGTAGCCCGCGAGGAGTGTCGCTCTCTGGTGCTGTCATTTTATTGGTACGTCGCGTCGTAGAATCAAGTCTCCGGCCCTTTTGTCTCGACTTAAGTCAAAGTCCGGGGAGCCAGTTTCAACAGCAAAGTCTCAAAGACCACCGCCCTGCTATACTTACCTACGCTCATAACAAAACGTCGCCAAAGAGACTTTAGTTGAAAAAAAGTTTGATGCTTGAGGAAAACGCGACCGTTAAATTCCCCGTGACAAAGTTGAAAAATTCAACTTTCAACGCTGTTTACCCTCGTAAAGATATCCTGAACAAAATATCATTTCGATCTTGCGCAACTAGGCGGCGTATCTAAACCTAATCGTAATATCTAATATTTTATCACACTACAACGTTTCATCCCCTCTGCTCCAGTTTCTATCCATTCTTCTATAGTAATTCGTCTGAGAAATAAAGTAATATACTTGAAAAGGCTCCCCGGAGACATAAGTACGGCTCTTGGCTCGCGTTGTAAAAAAAAAAAAAGGCCAAGTACCGTATACCGCCATTATATTGGCGAAGTTATTATTTGATAAATGACTCAAGTTGAACTACTTATATTTGATAACATGTCTGCGCAAGCGCTTCGCGTATACCTATATGTCTAGATCGCAGTTTGTACTGGTTTACGTCATATATACGGAGAAACGAGGAGAAAAATATAGACGAAGAAACGATGACGAGAACGCGAAGATGGGGATGGAGACAAAGACGGAGACAAAAAGGGAACTGCAGCAGCACACGTCACCGGCAGTCACTACCAACGCCAGACACTAGCTACATTCCCGCAAACCACATTAGTTCTGCTCGGCGTGGCTCGAGTGCAGTCGAAGCTAGGGGTGGTGGCTGTTGGGGGTTCAAGGGGTGGGGGTGGGGAGGGGGGGGGGACCAACCGATACGAGGGTTGCACGACGCGAAGGGTGCATCTCATCGCATTTGTTACTTTATTTGTTGCCTGCCTGCCTGCCACCCTGGCTGCCTGCTTCAAGAAATCTCGTTTCTTCCCCTTGGTGGACACGGAAGTGCCTCCAGCGCGTATTTACAGACCTGTAGGATATCATACAGGGTTCTTCCCATGCCTTTCTTATGGCTTTTTTCATCCCCCATCCGTTATTCACCTTAAAATATATGAATTTCTACGGATATTTTACTGTACACGTGAACAAACGCTGCAAAACATCTCAATAACTACAACTTCAAACCATATGCATTATTTTGCAGTTGGGAATTTTTCAATTCAGCACAGAGTCGGGGGAATCCGTGTTTAGTGATTTTTTGAGAGATCAATCACTGGATTTTTGATATTCTGAAAATTCGAATACTCAAGTGACTCACTTTTAGGATCGTCATAATTTTGTAAATATTCGTCCAAACAAATAACCAAACTTAAACGGTCTAGTTTACAAATCGGTTCAATTTTACCCTACCAATAGCTAATCTACTGTATCACAGTGCAACTAATTTCACATATGGAAACTGTCCATAAGTGGCAATCACAGTTTACAATCTGTAAAATATAAACTATGTGGTAAATGATCTCTTAGATTTGTCTCGAAAATTTCTGTCTTATTTTGAAGGGTGGGTTCGCAGTTTCGGGAACTCTTTACACCATAACTACCAAGTGCATGACTGACGTATGCTTCGATAATATACCTGAGAACAGTATCTAATTTGATTGAAATGAACTGCAGAATGGAACATGCCAAGTAGATTTCGGTTGGAATTTGTTCAGGAATCTTGTAAATGTAGACAATGAATCTGGTATTCAACTATGGGAATGATATGATTTCTAACTACTCTGCAGACTGCAATGGGTGACTCTTGCTCTTGTTAGAGGTTGTTCCAAGTTTCAGATTATAGCAACGACGTTGAGATTTTCATTGCAGCAGGTAGAAAATTCTTGGTTTGATCTTTTTCCTTTCATCGCCTGACTTATATATCCGGAGTGTCACTGCACCACGGTTCCGTAATGTAGTTTCAATTGCATAAAATCATGAAACCGCAGAGTTAGCGAGCGAGATTACAGCTAGCTGCGGTACTCTGGTAGGGAACGTCCCAATGAAGATTCATGAAAATGAGATTCTCATTTCAAAGTATGTTTCAGGTAGGATTCCGCCCGTTATGGCCGGGTTTAAAACGGATTGAGGTCGCTTAAGGATACCTCAAAGAGGAAATAGGGACCGGTTAGTACGGTACGCGGAAACGGTTACGTATATATACCAACCTACCACAACCAGTATAACTACATACTAAACATACCAAGAGTTTTCACCACGGATTTGAAATAGATTTTTTCCAAAATTTTATCCCTTTGATATGCCATTTCGACATTTTTATAACGAGCAATGGAGCTGAGGTTGAATATATTGTTTGTAAAATAGCCCGTCGGCCCGGTTCTGTTAATCTCAGATTATCAAACAGGACCATCGCGTTTCACAAATGCATTGCAGCGCAGGAGAACCGTAATACGAAGCATTGTGCCGTGGCTTGATTCGCGTGGACGAATCTATTCACGGTGAGACCAGCCAGGGGAACCGTTGCTCATTTGACAGTTCTATGCCAGACGGACGGTTTTATCTTCTACCGTAATGCCTTTCCTGTCTGTTGATTTCATCGATTGCCCTTTTGAAAACAGACCATACCTGCAGAATGGTAAAAAAAAAAAACGTAAATATACGAGTATGGCGAACCTTCCGATCCAGGAATCTTGAGAATTTTGCCTTTCATTATAATATTCGCAAATTCAAGCTACAGGTACTTTTCAGACAAGCTCTGCTAAATTCAACGTTTGTCTATTGTTCGTAGAAGAACAATTCCGCAACTGGAGTCACGGAGCTAATTTTTTTCTTCATTACTCTGCAACTGAATGGGAATCGCCCTGGAGCACTTAACTTTGACCAAGCTCTCATTAACATCCAGACTTCCCAAAAGTCCTGAAATAACTGCTTACCTTTGGTTAGTCGCTCTTCATTATTCCTATATATATATATATATATATATATATATACCTATACGAATGTACAAGAGCGAAATTACAATTTAAATTAGTGAGCACTCATAGGAACATACGCGCTCAGTGTAATTGCTGAAACGATAATGGTACTGGAATGAAGGGCTGAAAAAGAAAACAAAAATTAATGGAACCCCAAAGAGTAGAAAAAAGAATTTCTCGCAGTTCTGCAATTTCTGGGACCTGAATTGCGCCTCAACTACCATATGCGTGGTAAATAGCTCCATCAATTTACATACATACATAACATAACATTCAGAGACTATACTGCTCTCTGAGTTCTGAACATTTTTTTAACTCCCTCATTTCTACCGATGTGTATAATTCTGACCCCATGAGATGTGAATATTTGCGTGGTCCGGGATATTTCGATTTTGGTGACTACAGTTCATTAGCAAATGAAGCTGTGCAAATAAAATGGTTTCCAATCGAACAATGTGTAATGCAAGCTTCACGTATCGGTAGTATACGAACGTGTAATTAGTTTGCTGTGTTGAAAAATTAATCCGAAAACTCAGTTCGTGGAGATTCAATAGATAAAAATATAAGTCAACTTCTTTTGGGTGCATAGCGTAGAGTGAGATTTAACACTGGTGTAAAATCATGTCATGTTTTAACACTCTGTTCGAAATCCACGCGGTGCAATATACGTTAATGAGAATGTTCACCTGATTGAAAGGATGCCTTGGCCGCAACGTTGCACACCTTTTCCTCAACCGACAATCTGGGAAGCTTTGAGGATATACACAGGAAGCAACTATCATTTGTACTGTTTGCAAAGGGAAGCCGGTATTACTTGAAATTGAGGCCATTGCGAAAACTTTCCATCATTCACGCCCCTGAATAGCAAATGCGTCTAGACGCCTCCACTTCACGCAATGGAAGCGCGCCGCTTGTGCAACGTTTCGTTTTCATCCACCCCAGACTTTACGGCGCGGCGTATTGTGTTAAATTTTAAAGATTTCCTTCCTTCCTTCCTTCATGCCTTCGGGCGAGAGACTAAACGCGGAAAAAACAAACAGTAGCTTCCGCCATTAGAAGAATGAAAAAAAGTTTCATTAAAATGATTGAAGAAGAAGAAGAAGTGATTTCGTAATTTCACAATCTTCTCTCTTTTACCGACGATACTCCACCCTCGATCTTTATACCTTTTACTGATGTGCCTTATACGATTGGTGAGAAAAGCGAAACAGGGGACGCTTGAAAATACAAAACATACTGACTGTGACTAATATAAAAATTTAATAGTCAACTAGGTCAGCCCGAGTACGATAAAAGTTAATTCATCGCTATCCAGGGTACATTCAATCGAAACCCTTCGCCACCCTTCATTTGAAACATGCAACCAAGCAATTCTCGGCTTCGATATTAAAATGATACCCCGGGAATCAAGTCCCCGTGGTGAGATTGCAAATGATTCATCTCAAAAGTTTGAAATGAACCGTGCAACAAGCGCATGGCAAAAGCTATATTTGCCATTCAGTGCATATAAGGTATTCATAAAGCGAATGTGACATGCACATCGCACCCAAACTATACATTTGCTGTCCGAAAGAACGAAGTATGAAAGCAACTTTAGGAAGCCAAAATAAAAAGGAGGAAAAGAGGGAGCGCAGAGGGTTGGAAAAAATAAACGGGAGAGTCTTATAATTGGCCTCTTTAATTTACTTTGGAGCCTGCAGTTGGGATCGGATCCTGGAGTATCGGTGCGAAGCAAATCGTTTGCAGTTACACGTTATAATGTTGAGGATGTATTGTAAAACAAACTCGAAAAGCACTCGGCACCGTGGTGTATGTAGCACAAAGCATGGAGACCTACCGACATCGCGCATCGTAGTAACGTGGCATTTAACAGCGGGTGTGAAAGCATTCAAGGTCCCCAATGCCTACATGGCCCTTATATTAGCCCCTGAAATCTGCATGACAATTGGCAGTCACCATTGTGCGGTAAACGCTTGCACTGTACTGCCATACATATGCTAATCTTCTCTTACGTTAACGCTCCACACCTTATAATCATAAATTATATTCAAAACGTTTGGGGTCCCCGAGAAAAGGGAATAGAAAGAACTAGGCTGTGCCGTCTGTATAACTGAATGAAATGGATAAAACGAATGGAATAAATCTCTTTCAAGCACATATACCCTTCAGAAGTTCGCTTCTAGTCGATCTGATTTATATACAATTATTACATCAAGTATAGTTACTGTAAAGCTTCGTGCATGTGTTGAAATTATTATGTTTGCTCGGATAAAGCGTCCTTCGATAGTTTATATCGAGGTCTAACACTCTAGCCCAAAAGCAATTTGCTACGGTATCAGTGTAGTTTAGGGAGTACCGAACTTTGTTGATTTCACAGTTTGCTCATGGTTTTGTTACCTTATACTATCAACCCAGACTTTGGAATCAAGAACAAGTTTCTCCATACCCATGTGTATAGCTTGAATAAGCACTGTCTGATGATACCTGATAAAATACAAAGGAATTAAAGCAAATGCGTGTATACGTACATAGGCATAAAGGACAAAGAGGTCTTTAGCCTGGCGTGATTCCTTCCGGTAGTTAATCCTCCAAACTCGCGGTTAACGAAGCCCTGATCACGCGCATTGCTTTGAGAGCAGGTCACGAAATTCCCCAAAGTACCCGGTACCAGACTTTTTCTCCTATTATCTTTCGCTTTCTTACGTGTATGCTGCGCTGTAATTATCGCGTGATTCCAACGCGAGAACTTGATGCGGTGAAATTTGATCACTGGAACTGAAATTCGTTGATTCATTTGTGATGTGCATTTGCTTCTGTCAACTGGTTATCGGGTTCCAAATGTGTTTCATCGGCTGCAGGATCAATGATTGCATCGGAAATTTCTCGAGTGATCTTGAGTTAGAGAAACGGTGAGTCGAAGGAACCCAAAGACGGAAAGAGACACGAGAATTTGCAAAAGCTACATAAATTATACAACTGTTTTCAACTAAGATTTCTGAAAGATTATTCGACGCTTACGTATAGAGTTCCACACAATATCCTTCTGTTATCTTGCTTTCACGTATATACCTCATTCTCTTCCGCTTCTGTCTGATACTCTACTTCCTATCTCGTTCAAAGTTCTGTAGTAACCGGATTCATCTTATACTTCAACTACTTAGCGACTGTTTTTGAATAGAGAGCTTTTCGCAAGGGATTGAATGATTGAAAGCAGATCTGTTGGAATTGCCGGATTGATGGGATCAATTTATTTGATGGTTAGCTGTTGTATACTGATATTAAACGTGTAATACTTGGTGTAAATGTTAAGAATGCCGTGCAGAATGAAACGAGCAAGCCTTTTGTGCGGTTTGTTGAGAAAAAAAAGCAGAGAAAAGATCATTCCGATGGTTTGAAACGCGCGTTTCTTCCGCGGTAGAAAAATACGCAGGCACGCAACCTGCGCGCTCAAACACACTAACGCGAAGCAATTAAACGCACGAGTAGAGCAGAAATACGGGCTCGTCTGTTCGAACAAGACAAACGAGTTTGGTACCGCGAATATATTTTACTCAACCTCAAGAACAGGCGCCGCGGTTCTTCAACGAGAAAAGAATGAAGTGACGCAGTCCATCGGAATATTACCTTATACCTTACCCGCGCACGTTGTAGAGAAACGTAAACAAATCAAAGGATATTATATTTTTATGGCAGGTTGTCGCTATGTATCACCCTGATAGATTTATTCGTCTTATCGACGGTGCTATTGCCTCTTTCCATATAGCTCCATGATACATCGTAGACCCTCTGGGAAATATACAAGAGTAAAGCCGAATAGCTTTTGCTACAGTGGTGTTCTTTGTGCCCCGTGTAATCTTTTCTCCTTTCATAGTATATACATATAGGTACGCGTATACGGACGCACATTCATTTAACGAAAATGTTCCATCGATAATACATGCAAATGAAATAGCAAGTTCGAACTGCTGCCCGGATGTGTATTAGAGCTTTTATATCGACGGAAAGGGCAAAGACAGATTTAATTTCGTTGGGATAGGGTGGACGAATCCTATACCGAGGAAAGGATCAGGGTATCGAGTGACTCAACGCCTGACCTCAGTCCTTTACTATTTCACGTCCGAATGAACACCAACCCAAAGGACTCAGAAAATCACAGAACATCACAGAGATATGCCAGTCCGCAATATACTTTTGCTGTGAAAGGGGTAAACTATTCCCAGTTTTACACGCAATGGTCTTGTTTTCTATGCAAACAAAAATCTATTCGATGTTGACCGCCGTTTTCTTTTTCTTTTGATTGTTTTTTTTTCTTCAGAAATCAGCTCATTTGGAAATCGACGTAGCTCTCGAGCAGATGAAAGAAAAAATAAAGTATTCTTATAAGAAGCAGTTTAGGTATAGGAAAATGACAGTGTTTCAGCGCACGGGCTGAAGTGCTCAACCCAATTTGAATGGAAAAGACCTTCGGTACGATATTCGCGTTTAGCATGTGAACTCGAAGATTTGTAAGATCTGATTCAGGAAACCCAGCTGAGCCAATCTTTATAAAATACATAACTTGTTTGCGAGGAGAGAATCATGATGTGGGTGGAATAGAGAGGCAGCAGGCTACCGACTTTAACCCTGCCCGAAAATACCTCGAGGCGGTGGTTTCAACTGTTACGCTTCGACATCCGGATGGACGGATCCTACCGCGCATCGAACGATAGCCGTTCTTCAATAATTCATGAATTTTCCTTTTTCGTTTCACTGCTTTTACGGCATTCTAAACATTGTCCGAGGGTAGACTCAATAATTCCAGATTTTTTTTTTTTTTTTTTCTCTCTCTTTCGTTTTTCTTTTTCTTTTGCGTTTACGTAAAATGGGATAATATTAAGAAAAGCTACTCACAACCGAATAAATATTGATATTCGATTGCTTTCTGAAAAAAATCTTTGTTAGAACGGTCAAAGCTTCGCAACTCATTATCAGTCATGTTTATTTATTCGATAACACGATTGAAGCATAATTTCTCGTTATCCCGAATCCTGCAATTAGAGATTTCAACGATCCTCAATGCGTCTCTCAAATATTCTCTCTGAAGGTAAGCCAGCTGAAATATTAACACCTGCTCGACGGAGGCTCTCTCAAATAATCTGTAACCATGAGGTATTGTATGGAGAAATAATACCATGAATTATTAGGCGTAGCTATAATCTATACGAAGTACATTTGAACGTGAATTTCAATCGTATAGTACGGTGGATGAACCTGGCATACAGCTGTATACATCCATTGCGGATTATCATGCCGATGAGAAAAACAATAGGATTGACAGGTGATTTTATATCTCGTTGATAGCAAACTCATTGGAACGGAATAAACATAGAGTATTTTCCGTTCTGGCATATTTCCATTAATTTTGTATATTGCTCGAGTATATATAGCCGTGAGCACGTAGCTTCGGTTGAATAAATATAACATTTTTTACAGCGTGCCATTCAGGGAATTCTTTTCAGCGAACCACTATGCTTGGACATCCGTTACATACATATTCCTCTCGTTCCATACATATGACTATAGGAGATAAGCCTTATGGAAATTGTCGGACACAATCCTTTTAGACATTTTCGGTATGCGAATCATGCAAGACTCGAACCCTCCTTTCCACCTCACTCTACTCCCACGTTATTCCACCCGAGGGAAAACCGCCCAAGCCCAAATGGATTTGGCTCAGAAACAAAGAAACCGATTTATTAATACCAGGATCAAAGCTTCCGGGATAATCATTTTTAACTAATCAGCTAATCTCTCATGGTATCCTAAATAATCCGATTAAAATAGATTCAAAAAATGGTTGTTCCGGTTTTCCGTATCAAAACTTCCACTTCAGTCCTCTGAGAATATGGATGTGATTCCATTTCAGATTCTATACCTACCACGAAGACATGGACGTCGGGACGTTTTATCAGATTCGTTCACATCCATCCTCAGTTTGGAAAATATAAAACCAGATAAAACAGCAATAGAACGAAGTCTAGTATCCGCAGTTTACAAATTGTACGCATCAGCATCAGATTCAATTTTGATACACGTATATTATCAGCGAATATCTCTGAAATGACGATAGGCGAAGCCAAGATCTATCCAACTCTGAATCATAAAAAAGCACTTCCCGTCGAGATATAGAAAATGTACGACTCGTGCGAATGCAACGTGGTGCGTGTACCAGGAAAAAAGTAGTAAATGGCACATCTGCGTCAGGATGAGCACAGGGGATGTTGGAACCGAGAGGAGAAAAGGAGGCTCACTCAGTCGAGGTCAGCCTGTGAGGTAATCCTATACGTCATGGTTGTTCATAATTTATAATTTGGTAGACACCTTTGTAGCTTGCGGGTACTTTACAAGTGCTCGTAATAAAAGTTGCAAGAGAAGTGCCTCGCGTGTCAGGTCTTGAAATAAACTTTCTACTTCCTAGCCAGTTCCTTTTTGGGGTCCCCAAGACGAACCAGGTAAACGTGAATCCGCGCCGAGTAGCCCCAAGTGACATGGGCAACTCTAGCATTTCACATGTAAGACTAACTCCAAGCTAAAAGCAGAAGTTGAAGGAGAACTGCAGGCTTCTAACCTTTGCCCGTTGTAAACCTCTGATGTAAAGATCCCGCTAACAGCACCATTTTCTTTAATCTCACGCTCATTTTCCATCTTTCTTTAGAAATAAACTCAGGTTAGATACCACGTACAGGGTTCATTCCAAGCTCGAATCCTGGAGGATGCTCGCGTCTATTAGGTAAGTCAGCTGAAAGGTTGACGGTAAGTTGGCGCGGTCTAACCCAAACTCAGTTGAATCCGGATATTTACGTATACAACTGCCTTGTCTACTAGTCACTCTGTGGTCTAGACCAGGGGAAAACGTGCAGAGGTGACGTGGGTGCCAACCAACCGTTGGTGTGTACCTACATCTACCTCTTGAGTTACTAATGTAACCACTGAGTAGAGTGTTAATATTTAATTGCATTCCTTGCCCCGAGGGACTAGCTGCACGGATTTAGATATTCTACACTGCCACGCTGGCTTGATACACAAACACCAAAAGCTTCCGAGTTTGGCGAGCTTGAGACCGCGACTAAGAGCTTGATATCACGAATAATTTGTGACGATATCGATTTTCGTCGATAGCAAGTTTCTGAAACAGTGCAAATATGTACGACGATAATATTGAATACTTGTATTGGACTAGAATAGCTGTTGAGAATGTTAACCATTCATCTGCAATTATAGGTGAAGTTTATCGCCGCTGAAGGGAAATATTAATAACGTACGCCCTTCCACTTTTGTATAATGTTGATACACAACCAAAGTGGTTTAATCCCCACTGATGATCTAGGAATTAATTAATCATAGAAGTCATGTTCAAGATGTTTGCTGAGACGTACTACTACATCGTATCAAACCGCAAGGAAACTTAACTAAATTATCGGAACTTTCCCCCAGAGAATTGATCACGTCAAAATCTTGATAACCTGGAAGTTGAATAAATTTCATCAGGGAGCTAGCTACATCGTAACAGAAATAAATGGATTCAAAATGGGAGAAGGCGGAAGGCAGAAGGCGAGGCCTCGAACAGATAACCCTTCCGGTGCACCACGGCACAATCTGTAGTCGCTTTAGAAGTTAGGCTCAAACCCTTACGTCAATGTGATTGAAAATCCATTAGAAAAAGCTTTCAGCCTTCATCGTTCGATATCGTCAAAACGACCTCTGACCCTCATAAAGAATTTATTGATCCAAAAGCAGGCAGCCGCTGTATATCTAGGTACAATAAAACGAAAGCAACGTCCAAATTCGACACGTATTTCTATTGATGCATTTGCCTAGTGCAAACTTACGTTATTTCAACGATATTTCAGTCCCTTGCAGCGTTACACGGACTGAAACATCTCGATATCTCTGCAGGAATTCTTCGGACACGAAATTTTTTTTTTGTGACAACAGTAGGAGTTGACCAAATTCAGGACTCGCACTGCTCAAACCATATACCTATATCGGTACGTATGAACCCTTGGAAAGTTCCCTAATGGTTTCCATAAGATGATTTCTGTTGTGAAACTATGTTTCCACTTCGGGGAGAAATGCGCGTGGCAAGCCTTGCATACCGACACACTCATCTGAGTACAAAGGGTTGGATGTGCAATGGCGTAGGTTTCGTTGACGGA
This sequence comes from Ametastegia equiseti, assembly GCA_963989295.1. Classification (NCBI taxonomy): domain Eukaryota; kingdom Metazoa; phylum Arthropoda; class Insecta; order Hymenoptera; family Tenthredinidae; genus Ametastegia; species Ametastegia equiseti. Next base: position 11,079,811 of record OZ022389.1, on the reverse strand, counting down.
TTGCACTGAATAATTGTTCTCTTCGTAATTTTATAATATGTGTGAATATTTCGTATATTTCATGTTTTTACCATTTCAGTATCATTTCATCTGTGTTAGCGCTGTGACATCTTATACTTGAAGCATACACGTTATAGAATCAATTGCAATGTTTTTCACGCATCAGAGAAATTGGAGCCTCTCAGACTTCAGAATTTCACTTCCGTGCCAAATTGTCCAAAGAACTCGATGGCTCAGTTTGACAACGAAACAGGCGAAGAAGAACTACGATTGAAATCAGTTGACCTCCTTATATTTCAGTCTCTGGTACTTTTTCTTAGCAGTCTTTTTACAATTTCCGGAGATCTACTTCGTCGCGATGCAGTTATAACAAGATACGTATACATATATAAATTCACGTTCGTATTTTAGTTTGGGCAAAGAGACACGTGTCTGTCCGGTCTATGGCGACGCCAATGCGAGACGCCCGCGGCGGCCCATTAGACGGCGACAATGCCCTCCCTTTCTCGACTTTTATACGTATTTCCGCCATTACTGCGCATTCTGTGTCGCAATAAATTCTTTCTCCGTCACATTAAAATTCTTGAAAGGAATCCTGAATATTCACTCCTCAGACGCGATATTGATATGCCTGCGGAGAACAAAAACCGCGTGAAATTTTGCAGACGGTAAAAGTATACCCAGTTCCTGTCTGCTGCAGATCTGGTAATTGCAATGGCTCAGCTCGGCGCGTTCGATACTCGCAGCCAAAACATTGCCCACGCGTTCGCAGAAATACCCAAATATTCTAATCCTGAAATCCTACGCAAATTAATTCTATGCAACCCAATGGACAAAGGTACAAAAGAAAATTAAATACTGATCCATCAATACGTTTTCATCCCTTAAATTGGTTTCCGTCTAAAATGAAACGGTAGACGTGGGATTGAGAGGAAAATTATTCGATAAAAATCTTGATTGCTGGAACTTATTGTCCATGGCTTCCACATTCACAATAATTCACAGACATTCTGATGATACGTCGGGTGAATTAGGCAGAACAAAATCTGTATGAAATTGAACGTAATAGAAAAATAATTTGGTTCACGGTTATACACAGGAGTAAGAAAAATGGCACAGCGAAATTGCATCCTCTATTAGAATTGGAAATTGTAGATCGAATTTTCGTAGTCGCACATTTTGGACCAAGCTAAATCCCCTCAAACCTTCAATTATTCTCTATTTCAATTATGAACGTACTGAATGAAAAAGGGTTTTTTTCTGTAAATTTGTGCCCAAAATCAGGCCTTGGGCAGCATTAACAGATGGGAAAATGGGAGACGGATTTGATAAGATCGGTCCGGAGGTTTGCTTGTTACTCTGTTACTTCATTGTCAGTGCCTTTGCATTTTCATCCCCATAACTATGATATCTACGGGGTGCGTTGTCTCTCCGGACTTTGGCCTACATTTTGACGAAGAAAGTCCTTCGTCTGCCCGATTCTAAGGTATAATATTGCAGGACACGGTCAAATATAATGTTAATTACGTTAAAAATGTTCAGGGTTGTCAAACAGGTTGATGCGACGGAATGTTGACAGAGGCTCCCGGCAGTCGTGTACCCCCTGGGATGTATTGGGCCAAAGGGGACGCCATAAAGGATGGGCGGATAGCTTAGGGGCAAAGGGGAAGGGGCTGCTTTCATCTCATAATTAAACCACCCCCTGGTCGACCAACGGGGCAAGCAAAAAAGGGGAAAGAGGGTAGACGGAAGGGGAGGATTTCATCTCTCTACCTTCTCGCTATACCCTTGTCAATAATTACTAATTTATACTTTTGGTTCATCTCTCTGTTTTTCAAGGAAACTGTTTTTAAATCCTCATACTCGTGACGTGAGAGGTTTTCAGTATGAATATACGCGTCAACCCCTTGGAAAACCTTTGCCATTGAGGGTTGTACGACATGAATCAGTTTGCCTGGTTTGTTTGATACTTTCTCGGAATACTATACGATATTTGCGCAGTGCCTATATCGCATTAATATTCATATCTCAACGACTGTTATTAATTCAACATCTATCTGTAAGAGCTTGATTAAATTTGATATTCATAGTTATAATTTTCTGGCTTGTGTGGATAAGCCAAACTTCCCAGAACGCAAGTAATTTCAGGATTTTATTAAATCGGTCAAATATTTACTCACGGTAATTAATTTTTATACTTATAACTCCATGAATTTTATGGTCTTACTTACATACCGACGGATTAACTTGCAATTTGAACCCATGGAACGTTCGAGGCCTATTACCGACCCCCCTATGATCTGCATCCCGAACAAAGAAGATCAGTGGAATAATTATATGAACACAGTGCTTTTGTAACTAAAATATAACAGATTCGAATAGCAAAAATGTATATGTAACATATCCGAGAAATTGGATAAAGAAATTGGCACCGTTCACTAACAATACACCATAATATATGATAGTGAGTTTTAATGAATAATATTAGTTGCGATTTGCCCATCGATGAAGATGGATCGACCACATTCAGCTGAAAAATCGTAATTTGTTTTTGTGATTGGTACTCAGAAAGAGATTTCTTATATTTCAGAGTTAAGCAGAGCTACGGGGCCGCGTGTTATTACTTCACGGTGGATAGCTGAGGGTTCGTTTTACGTTCAGTAACCCACCGTTACCAAAGAGGTGTTCAATGGCGAGAGAAAAAAATCTCAAGTTAAGGATAATCAAGTGGGAATAAGTGGTGGCAACATAAAAAGAAATGCGAGTGAAAAGAGTCTGATTACGGCAAAAAGAAAGGGGGAAAAAAACGCGCTTTGAACCTCATACTAAATAAAAACAAAAAAAAAAAAAAAGGACTACGTGCGCTCTCACCTCTTATTGCTCGATTATTTTATGAAATCCACCATTGCGATTATACACAATACACGGCAATGAAAAACAGCCAGTGATATCTTTGTCGATAAAAGAGACTCCCGTTCCGGGGAATTATCAACGATGGGTTCTGTGTAGTCGATGTTTACCTGGCTTATTCAATTCTTCATTTATCTAGTACCATTATATTTCACGGTGAAAACTTTCCACACCAGATTCATCAGGTTTTTGAAACGCTGTTTAAAAATGAATGAATGAATGAATGGAACAACGCTGAATCCAATACAGGGAAAAATGAGGACGTATAATAATGCAAAAACGTTACCATCGGATATTTTTCTGTTATTATCACGACTGAAAAACATGCATCGGTGTTACTAAAATGATTGTCGCATACGCATTAATAATGATTCAAGAAAATTATAATCGCAAGTTGGGGAAAATTGCCTCATCGATATCATGGCATGGCGTCACAGAAATGGGCGTAGTTCCTGTGAATAAAATAATATGAATCGATTTGCAGTTATGTAGACATAATTATAGTCATTTATAATTTCAAGTCAAACCTGGATTCGAAGTTGTTCGGCACCGTTCGCAAAATTAACGACGCCTACACGAACACGAAGATTAAGCAATCTGAAAGAGTGCTTGCAGAAGTAGTTCTTGGTCTATTTAAGAATCGACTGACGATGGCAACTTATCGCAGAATAATTCAGAAGTGAGATCTTTTCATCACAGCTTATAACTCGCCATTCAGTAACCACCACTTTCGCGACCGATTCGATTCATACAGCAATTTGAAAAAATTCAGGATACGTACAGTTCAAATCTGTAGAATCTGAAATCTGGAAAATAGCTGTAATATATAGAAGATAGTAAATAAGATCGTATTTATCGTAAGGCAATGAGGATAGGAATCAATTACCTAGTTACAGATTCGACAATGGCCATTGCATCCCACTTCAAACTCGTTGAGATGAAAACTAGAGAAATTCGAGACAGATAAAAAAACGAGTAGATAAAAATTTGGGCAATCGATTCGCTAGAAAACCACGAAGCAGAGCTGCAGGAGTTAAAAAAATTTCACGGGCATCGAGGCGGGAATTGAGAAAAATAAGGAGCGCGTCGAAACTCAACCTAAGGAGTTTCCGTATTCTCCGAAACCACCCTCCACCGTCTTACCCTTCCTTAAAGGAACAGGGACCTTGTTCGCTCGCAGATATTTCTTCACTTTCTGAGTCAGCCTCTGGCAGTGTCTTCTGGCTTCTGGAAGAATACTACCGGGGCTGAGAGCCGCTCGCTGATAACGACGCGATTACATTTTCTTTTCTTTTCGCAATTCAGAGGGTCACAGAACGTCCCAGCTCGAGTCTGGTTAGCTTGTATCCGTGCCATGCGATGCCATCGACACATTATTGTGCCACCCTTCAAGACCCTGTAACCAATACTGGTAAGTATAACTTACAGTCAGTGGAATGATCATTTTCTTTTTCTTTTTTTTTTTTTTTTTTCTCTTCTAGTTATGTAACTCAAAGAAGAGCGTTGGGAATGAACATCACGGGTAGAGTTACTAGCCGGGTAAATCAAGGAGTGAATGTTTGATCTTGAGTAATGAGAAAAGGGAAGAAAGAAATTGGCATTTGAGAAACCTGATGCGAAAACACCTGTAAGACGATATTTTTCGAGATTCTTTTGATTTACGACAAGTTATTCGATCTTCTCAGTTTTAACCCGGGTCGAAGTGTAAACGAAGGGTCTGAAAAAGTAGAAGGCCAAACTAGATACGAAAACCCCCCTGAACGGCACGAGATTATTATTGAGAGAGCAGATTAACGTTCATCTTCGTTGTATATACCTATATATAATATATATATATATATATATATATATACTGCTGAGAAAAAAGTCAGGAAATATAACCGCATACTCGTAGAAGTGAATAGATGAGAAAGAAAAAAAAGGGAAGAAAAACATCCCTGGTATTGGTTCCCCCGTCACTTCTATCCGCCCAGACTCTCTGTCGTTCTCAATTGAAGTTTTTTCCAACGTTTTTACGAACTCCCCTTATAGACGGCTGGTAAGTAAGAGTAATGGTTCCGACGCCCTTGCTGATGCCCAGAGGAGCCACAGCGTCGTCACCAAATAGAGAACGCGTCAACAAAGAGATCATCGATTGATCCAAAGAAGTTCAAGTCGACTGGAATGAAAGCCGAAATCACCGATACCAAACTTCAAGAATAACTGATATTTTTCTCAGAACCAACCCTAATACTCATCGTAATACCAAAGCAGGTAAATTTCGTTTTGACTCTCAGACATGAGCTTCCAACTTTGCATGATATAATTCCTTATTCCTATATTTCAATTATTCTGAGATTTTACACGAATCAAATTTTCGTCCATGTATGTCGAAGTTGAGTTTGACCATCGATGAAGGACGGCAGAGATGACTCACTCTGGCAGTCGATGATTTATATGAATTTTTGGTCCATAGTGAGGCCTGATCAGAGATATATCCCTAGGAGGGCAGCTGGGTTGTCCTGGACCAAAAAGAATTATATTGCGGTCGCGGATCTGACGCTATCTCATATCTCGTAGTTCGCATTAGCACGCTTATATGGTTTGTTTAGGAGAAGTCACGCTCCGTCCACAATAGTTGGTAGGTTTGAGCGCGTACAATCGGCTCCCAAAACACGCGTATCACAACGTTAATGCACACTCCGCAATAAACTACAAATACGGGTGGTTTTGTTTGCGGACGGTCCTCTAATGCAGCTCTATAGTGTAACTGGTCGCGTTCACACGTTTCGATCATATGGTTTAACTGGATCTTTGTATTTGGATCATATTCTCTATATCCATTGACCACGTTCTCGTCGAGTACGACAGAGTCGAGTCATTTAATATCCCCGGATCATAATTACTCATCACAATTATAATATCCCACCAGAAATTCATGTCTTTTCGATAGGATCGATTATTCGACCTGCCATCTGATCGTTCAACCTTTTCCACTGTTTACTGGACCCTCAACCAGATTCGCATCACGTAACGGAATACATTACCGCCAGTATAGGCTCTGCACTATTGTCCATATAGTTGCAAATTGAATTACTACATGTGCAGTGCGTGTGATACGGAATTTGTATAATTCGAGAAGTTCCTATTTCGATACCTGTCGTTTGAGCCAATGCAATCGCCGTTCATCTCTGTATGCATTCAATTCTGTGTAATGAGTTACGGGTCTTAATGATCAACCAAACTGTGAAAATTTCCTACACGATTCGATACTTCAATAGTAGGAAAAACGACTGGTATTAAATGTTCCTTGACAATGATTTATAACTGCACTTTTACCAAGAAACTTATTCCTAATGCGATTCGAAACTAAGAAAAATGAGGAGTACTATGTACTTAGTCGAATGGGAGAAGTGCTTAAGTGGCAATTTTTTTTGTTCAATCAAGCATGCAATTTCCGTATGTCATCTCATGAATCATCCTATTGAGAGGATAGCTTTAGCGTTAATATATGGTCATTTGTTAAAAAATATCATATCCTTATGGCTGGAAGGACATTCGGAACACCCTGAAGAATGCATGTTATCTACAGATAATCCAAATGAATCTGCTGATTTCGAGTTGGAGCGAATTTTTATTCCAAATTTTGCGCTATTGCTGCACCGTAAAACGTACAGAGTTGAAACAGGAGTATAAGCTAATGCCGTATTCTTTATTGACTCGATCGATTCAACGTTGCTGACAATTACCCCAGCCTAATTGTTTCGAAGTGTTACTCCATTCGTTGAACCCCCCAATATAGAAAAGATGGAGAAAATTTATTGTTAACCGTTGCAACGTAATGAGACCGTCACTCACTCAGCACCACGTTTCGCCACGTTCCATCAACCGAATTGAATGATGAAAGCGAAAGATGAAAGGTACTCGGTCGCCAGGTTTATTTGCCATCCTTCACCTCCGAAAGAACGCTCGACGTTCTTGACGTAACGATCGAAGGTATGAAAAAATTGGGAATAAAGACTACTTACGACGAAGCTTTTGCCCAGGGTAGGAACCCTTCCAAACTTAGCTTTTCTTCTTTCTTTGGCTAATATTGCTATCTCTCTTTCTCTCTTCATTTCACCGTCTCTTACGCTCGCGTGAACGGAAAACGCGGATAGAAAATATAACCAAGGCTTAATCTCGTTTCCTTTCAATTTGCTCCGCTTCTTTCAAATATTCCCCGCACTGCTGCAGGCTCTGCTTTGTAAGTAGATTAACGAAATCCCTACCGTCAGAGATACAGGCATATGTATACGTGTTTGTATGTACATACATATATACATATAGGTAGTCGTTACGCCAATACCAAACTGGAGTTTATGAACCTGGAAGCAGTCTGTGTCACCGATACATTGCACAGTGAATTAATTAATCCTGTTGGAGACTAGGAGGTTTGGGATTTACGACGTCATTTGCTATGCTCTCTACAGTTTTTTACCTAACCTTCAGCTATTATACGGTTTACTAATGAATGAAAAAACTCCTCTATCCTTTCATAAAGGATCAGGGTAAAATTTTATTTTTAATAAGATCCTCACTGGAAAATGGCAGAATAATGAAACTGTTTAATGTTCGAGTAACTGTTGGCAACTTGTACCTGAAAAACGACATAAGCAAGTCATATAACACCCCGTAAGCCAGCTTAGCAAATGCACGGAGTAATTCATTTGAACAAAAGCGAATAATTAATAATTGATAACTGGACTATCCGATTCGACGTCCTAATGTAGATTCGAAATTGGTGAATAAAGCACAACAAAGCCATAAGGGACGAGAATTAGAATACGTTTGAATGAAGTTGGCAAGACCTGGTGGATCCTTTTGATGTGGGCCGTACGAAGCTTCATACATAGCAAAGAATGGAACCCCCAACACAAGGCTGTAGGCAAAGCAGCAGCTTACATCGTTTGAACACTATACTATCCACGCAGCTGAGTAGGGTGAGTAAAACATTTGATGTGGTTATACCTCATGTTCTTCATGAAATTAAACCAAAACGGCAAAGGATTTAACTATCAGTAAGTAAATCAATTACAACCCATCCGCTTGGCACTCATCGACTCATATAATGTTGTACGTATTCAGCACCTCCATCCAAGCCTTTGCATTTTAGTGACTCACGTTATGGGGGTACCTATAGCACAAGAACTCCTGAAGAGATTGAACATAATCGATCCATTTTCATACTTTATTCCATACTCTAATATCTAGCCGTCCTGTTAAAAAAAAAACACCTGCTTCACGAAATCAGCCACACCATGGGACTGATTCGACATATCTGTAGTATCCAAATTGCTTGAAAGACGTGCCATCATAAATAGGCTGTGAAAAATTAAATTTGAAAAAGTTCGCACAAAAGATGTGGTCAATATCCCAAAAATTGTAGATTTCTTTGTCTATTGGTAAATGACTCGGTAGAAAATCGAATTTTCTAATTTTCTTACTGGTTATAGGTTATGAAATTGATCATGGATTTCGGACTAGGTATGTCCAATTTTTCCAAACGCAAGGAATTAATTACTTTAGTCTATTATGTTCTGTTGGTCAATTAAGAGCATCAGAATTCTTGTTGCAATCGGAGTAATTTCTAACCACGATGCCCTTGTAATTCTGAAAATCGATATACGGAAACGAATATTAGCAGATGTATTGAAAGCTCAACTGCCTGAATGTAGATTATGATTTATGACTCCGACATTTCGTCTGGAAATGACGCGAGCAGGTATCGTGACTACGAAGCCATATGCGCTGGTTTATCCCTAATTATGATTTCACGCTACATTAATTTGCCTGGTGCACCACATCTGCAGTGGTCACTGGAGCATTTGTCATCCAAGCATGTGCCTAACGCGACAAGTGTGCGTTGCAGCGAACTATGTTGATTCTCCCTTAAATACTCAACAGCACTTTCTCTCTTTCACCCCAATTTACAATCTTATCCCCCATTTATTCGTCATCTCACGTGTATATACCACATTATATATGAAATCTGATCTCTTCAATTTCGTTAAAACCTGAACTGAGGTCCACGATTGTTCATTTTTTTGGCAACATTTTGGCGAATGGTCATTAACACCAGAACAACCATATTAGCTGATGAACATAGACTTCGGAATTGAGTGAGTATCTTGATAGCAGGAGAAAAAGTAGTCAATCAACAGCAATTTTTAGCAGTTCAGAAATAGCATCCGCAGTCTAAATGAGTAATTCGTCTCCAACGTGGCGAAGTAATGATGAGTCTTGAAGATTGGTATATTCCGAACATTATGAATTGTTCGAATAGGAAGTAGCGGTGAGAACATGTTAAGTTGATCGTAAAGCAATGCGCTATAAATTGCTCGTGGTTCCAGCCGATTAGCCAAGAAATGAGAGACGGTGTTAATGAGGTGAATCTGTCATCCGAACCTAGAACAGACTGTTCGGAAGCCAGACTAGTATACTGTGATACCAAAGTGGGGGGCCTATATAGAGAGACGTATACGTTATACAATGACACCCTAGTTCCGTTACCCTCGTCATCGTGGGTCGACGGGCCAGGTATTATAATCGGTTACACTTGGTTACTCCGATGCAACGGCGAGTGGTCACACGTGGTTACTGCGACACCCGTCCGGGGAACCCGCGTCGGGTTCAATGATTCGTGTCTCCAGACGCCGACCACGCTTAATTAGTCATGACGTCCGGTCATTACGTCAAGTGATTCCTCTATTATGGTTCCTTGATTTCTTCACGGCTGCCTGGTAGCTGAGCTATAAAAAAAAAAAAAGGAAAAGTAGAAAAAAAACATTCATGACCAGAACCGTAGAGAAAATCTATTACATACGTAGAGGAACGTAAATGATAAATAATGGAAGAAGGATATTACAAGTACCCACCATTGTATCCATTGTGCCCATTATAGCGTAACTGCATTGTGCTATGACCCTCGTAGAAGGATACTGGGTAATGGTGACGTTAAGCATTCGGTAATTCAACTTTATAATAGTGTGGTGATGGCTATAATTTTTCTCTTTTTTCTGCCTACTTTTTTTTCTCCCATTGCGGTGTATCATATATGATGGAAGGTTCATTGTTGTTTAATGGCCATTTTCAGTTGATCATTGTATTCCAGTGCCAATAAATGATGCAAGTGTGTACGTTTTGGGGGATAGCTGACAACGACTATTAAGAATTTATCAACCAACTATAGTAGATACTAACGTAACAAATATACAATAATATTCATGGGATGTGAATCTTTAGAAAATCTCATATCCGTCTGTCAACTTCCTAACGATTCGTATTCCACTTCCGGTCTTATCGTCCGTCGCTTAATTCTCGTTATTCGAAAATTCATTCATTCGTGGAATATATAGCAGAAGTGAAAATTCGTACGAAATGGAAAGTGAAGCACGGATTGAATAGCAGGTGATCAGCTCGTCGTTTTAGCGAATCGCAAATTCATGACAACAAAAATTAAGTACCCATGTATGAAAAATTCCTCGGGATAAACCTACTTAAGTCATGCAACCAAGTAAATAACTGCAATTCTGAAAAGCACGTTGATTGTTCGTCGGCCCAAAAGAAACGCTGCGTTTATACTGTCACACCCGAATCTTTGACAGTGTCGCTGGAAATATTTCTTCTCCCTTATACGTGGTATCAAATTCTGGTGTAACGCGAAACGTATTAGATAGCAGCTATCCAAGCGCTGAAGAACACGTTTGTAGTAAAATACCTGTGTGTATTATGGCACGTTGTCTTCGATGGACAAGCTCTGGCTTCTTTGCATGAACCTAGCAGATGATTGCCACTTCACTGAGGAACCAAAGCCGCAGTTTACGTCACGTGCAAACCCTGAGGGTGGTCGGATATCAAGTGTTTACATCGTATAAACACAGGAGACGTTTCGCTTCGTCTTCGCACGGATGAACGTGCACGGACGCTTGACTATATTTCGATCGAAATCTAGAACCCATTTTACCTAACCTCGTAATGGAGACTGCATTGATCTGTGTATTCTTGACCCATTACAACGCGGCCATGTTGCGGCCAGATTTGCGTATACGTGAATTCCGCCCCAGGAACTTACCGCACCGCATAATTACGTCCACATACCCCACATCACCCGCGTACACAAAATCAAAGTCATACTGTAAACAAAGGGCGTTTCACGCTGCAAGTTACCCTTTATACACCCTAGTCATCCTTCGGGGCATGGTACCAAAGCCAGACGAAATGACCCCACACACACATAACTCACATTCATTTCAGAGAACTGCATCTGCAGCTTGGATACAACAAATAATTCACGAAATAACCAAACTTTGGTTATTCACGGACAATTTCATCTGAATGTACTGAAGCTGCCATATCAACGAGTACAAAGCAGATCGGAATAGTTGATACTGTTATTTTGATATTTATTCATTGTTTGGCGGTAATATTGAGTCTATGGACAGGTTTGTCAAGATATCGTCGGTTTCGAAATTAAAATGCGAGAAAAAAATGTTCCAAGAAATTCACTGAAACTTTCATATCAATTCCAACACCTTTATTAGGTGCAGCCACATTATTTTCACTTCGAGTGATAGATCGTTCTGCTTTTGATACTCCAAAAAATGTTCAAATCGACTTACAAATTTCACCGGAACTTCTGAAACATTTTTTTTCTTTCTCTTTCCCAACAGTGTGCCAGTTTGATGAAATAGGGTGAAATACGTTCGTAGATAGAAATTTAACCGACAAACCTTTATACGGCAAAAAGATTCCCACTTAATAGGTACGCCACGATCCGAACTGCGAAGTTAGTCCTACTACGAAAATGCACAGACGGGCTAAATTGGAGTTACCTCCGGGGTGCAAGAACAATAGGCGCTAATTAATCAGACCTTTGTTAACTAGAACCGAATTATATCACATAATGCGATGAACCGCTTCTTACCAAAGCCCAACTAAACACGGACGAAGGATATTACCATTACATGTGTCGATACCTACCCAGAATTCGTTATACAAGTAACCTTGTTATAGTCTACGATTACCGCTTCTTTATACCTATAATACGATTCCGTCTTTATAAGAAATAGAAATATAAATCTTATAAGTTTATTTATTCGAAAACTCAACGTAACGTGATTTTCCGATTACAAAAACGTCAAATCATTCTTTTAGTTGATACCGAAAACGTTGTTAGGAATTCTTTAATTTCTGTAACAACTGAAAAGAACCCTGCAGGAATCCTGCACGCAAGTATTAGCCGGCAGAAAAGGTTGTCGGAAAATAGAATCTTTCCCCCGAAATCGAGATGGTCTTTCTCTGTAATACGAAGTTGCTTGCCGCATTGTACACAGACACGGACAAAGGCTCACATCCCTCGTTTCTCTACCATAGTCCGCCATCCTGCTTTTTGGTCCTGGTAAACTGAGAGGATCGGGAGGACCCGGTGGATAACGATGAGTCGAGTTAATTTGTTGTCCCAGTGTCCTACACACACATGCGAGAAGTTGTTCGTTCCGCTTGCTTTGCTCGCTACTCTGGCCATGCTTCTGGCCCCGACATACAACGCTATATACCTACCTACCTCCTTTCCAAAGTAGAAAACACCGCCTACTACAACGTCTTTATGACCCATAAACCCATTAATACCTTACTAATAAAATGCCAATAAAATATCAGCCACCTTTTCTTTATGGAAGTCAACTTATTTCTCTTCGTTCGTGAGCTGCGTATTCTCTTGGGGATCAATTAATCTGGCGCAAAACCCTACCAATACATCCCTCGAGGTGATTAACCGCAGTTGATTGTCTCCGATATTTATTACTTACTCTCATCTCTCGATGGTTTTTATCCCATACCTTTAATCATACCTCCTGCAGACTCTGTTCACTGTATTAATGAACGTTCTTTCTGTCTTGTATTGACATCCCTCAAATTAATATAGGTATCTACCATATTATCTGAAAAGAAAAAACTATCTACAAATCAAATGACGATAATGAGTATGATAATGCGATGTAGCTTGCATGCATGACATCATGTCTCTATAAGTTCTCTTTCGCACTTGTATGTACATCTGCAGTGTAACTATTCTGATTGCGAATCAGATGCAGTATCAACAACAAAGTATTCCCTGGAAATGGTGAGCAGTCAAGAAATTTATCCTTCGAGTATGGTCACCCAGCTTAACCAATGACTTTTACTCTTTGTGCCTGATATACTTACAAAGAAGTGATATCGACTGACTTTTGTTGCATCACGTTGTATATCTTCATATACCTAAATATTGGTGAAAAAGGAGCGAAGGAACATTGACGAAAGACCATAGTCCGTAGGGAAGATACCAAACCGCCCCTGAACAGGGTGAGAATCAGATCGAAGGTGGTGATGGGGGTTGTGGTGTTAGCCGGTAATGGATTGCCATCATGGGTGATTCATCATCAAGCGTAGTATTCGTGGGCCACTCCACACCGCGACTTAGGGGATGTCCACTAAGAGGACGCCAAACGGGCCTCTTTTCGCGCCATTTTAATCTCCGATACCTACTTGGCAAAGATTAATCTTGAGAAATCCAGCACTCCGCAACTCTTGTCAGCAAACCTCAACAATGGCTCAGGGTATTTGGAGATTTGTTCACCGAAGCACCCTGAGAACAAGCTTTCGTTCTTGATTTGTACTGTCAGTTACTATATCAAATTTTACATCAACTTCAATATACACGCATATTCAGTTGGCTCAACCAATGCTTTTTCCGGTATTTTTATCCTACAGGATTCAATCTGCCATCGATCTGTAGTACAATTGTTTGTCCTTGGCCTAGGTAATTTCTTTTCAAATGATCTTTTATTGTCAGTCTCACAATCAGGCAATCTTCATGGGTTTGCTCCTTAGTAGAAAGGATCAAATTTCTCTTGGGATGTAAATGACGCAGGACTTGTAATGTAGGTTGAACGCGAATGTTCCACAGATGGGAGCTCAGGTCTGTCGGAAGAATCCCTTCCGTGCAAAAGAGACCGCCAGCCGACCAGTTCACCTCACTGCCTACAATCTGCACACAAATTAATAATTATGCGAATATACGTATAATTAATTCAATTTCAGTTTTAGTGGCTTGAATACCTCTAATGTGGGTTAAGTCCCGCTAGGGCGTATTTACAATCTCGCCGTTACCATTTTCATTAATTTCACAAATTAGAAACTTTATGCATGAGCTAACCCTACGCGGAAGCCTGGACTGAGCAGTGATAGTCTCAAATCAGATTAGATTAATCCAACATTATACATTTCACACGATGAAAAGTATTTCCACATTTTTCACGATACTTGCTTCGTCGCGGCAACGATTACCGAATTCCAATTATTCTCTTTGCAGCTTCATTCGGATCCAACGACGAAACAAACTGTAATGTAGCAATATTCGCGAATGTATTTCGTTCAACTTACTTCATTTTCGAAACAAATATATGTGCTATGATATCATTGTTCATCATCAGAATAGCAAATGATGATCAAACATGTTTCAAAATTGAAAAAACCCCCTGCAAACTTGCCACCCGCGTTGACAAACGCAAGGTTGGGAGTCATCGATTACTCTCATGATTCATAATAAGTAACTCGATAATCCATAAAGCTCGTAGTACATATGAATAAACTCATTTCGAATTGCGATTGCTAATGGATGTAATTATAACTCTCACAACACTGGATAATTGACAATTTTAAGACGAATCCTAGTATAGTATAAAAATAGGTTAGTATTGAAATTGGTTCAACTCGCATGATAAGTACAAGAAAGCTCCACTGTCTCTATACTTGAACTTAATTTACCTTGTGAATGTTGTCGCTAGGTAGAAGTAGTGATACCATAAAATAGTCAAGTATAGGTCCGTAAACTGAAGCTAACATAGATTTCCTAGTGAATTTTAATGACACAGTACCCGTATAGTGTCAGACGTCGTTACCTGGTTCCATTTTCTATCCCTAGGCTGCACGTCACTCACTTAAACCCCAATGACAGATCACTGCTTAATTTTTCAGGGAAGCTTCTGCAGCTACATATTGGAGAGCTAGTCCGTATTTTCAATGATCACAATGAACCACGTAGTGGCGAATAGAAATAGCACATTCAGGATAAACTTGAAAAACAAGATTGTGATGATTGGATAACATTTGTGATACCAAATACACGAGACTTGTTCTCGCTCATGCAACAATCATCTTAAATAACATATTGCTGAGGCTTATGTTCAGATATTGCTGCTCTTGTTGTGCCATATTTTGAAAATAGAAAAAATTCGAGAAATTTTTTGAAAACGAAAATCGTTCGAACCCTGTCGGTTCTATTGTAGTTTGACTTATTACCCGACTGCGGTTGTTCCAGCTATGCTGTGTCACGCGGTGTGAAGATTACGGTGAAAATGAAATCCAATAGACATTCGGGGCTAATCTGACCCAGCCAAATTTGTGTTGTGTAAATGATCAGTGGAGTCCAGTTAATCAATCCTACGTGGTACCAGGACAGTTGACACGATTATTCCATCGCGTTGTCTAGATATCAACGAATGTAGACCTCAATTCCTACATGCCAATGTATTTTGAGCTATTCAGATAATGACAAATCTATGTGCTACATTGATAAGTTTTAAGGAACTGCAACGCCCTTACAATAAGTAGTGATCCAAATAGTCAAGGCTTCGCGCTCAATGTATACTGATATTGATGAGCGTTTGAAATTGGCATGTGATCGGCTATCATTCAGAGCGGAGGGATCAAATTTCATCATTTGTTCAATTGAAATTGGAAATTGGATCATTTGTGCAATTGAAATACTGTACAGTCGTACAGCTAGTCGAGACGTCGGGTCACATAGGTATAGATGAGTCGTGCAATGCAATCTGTCCTTGCGACTGTCTACTATTTATTCATCATCCCTCGATGAAAAGTTGGTATGAGACCGAAGCTGGTCTCTGGTAGGAAAAAAAAAAAAAAAAAAAAAGTTGAACATCGTACGATTTTGCGAGATTTTCCCTGAGAAAAAAATTCGAGATGGGAGAGAAAAAGACGTATGGACAAGAGAGGAAAACGTAGAGACGTATAGCCCTCCATTTCGTACCCAAAGAGAAATCCGGGGGCTCATCGGGAAAGGCAAGTTTGACAAATGATTTTGGTTGAATTAATGATGAAATCCTAATTAATGAGTATGCGAACTAACTTCACTTGGAGATTATGAGTTCTTCACTCCCCTGTAAAGCTCCCAGTTTGAAATTAAAAAGCTCACTAATACGCTCGCGATGATGGCTTAGCACTCGTCTGCCGTAATAATCCGACCTTGACTGAGCTTAAGTGATTAAATTGGCTGGAAACCTGGAGATAATGCAAGTTTTTAACATAAACACACTAACACATATCTGAATTGAGTCCACATATGACTGTGTTTCAGCCGAGCATTGAGAAACGTGCGTGTAGTCACTAAGAAATCAATGGACACCGAATCGAAAGTAATTTCCCGGCACAAAACGAGCAGGAATTGTCAAAAAAGATACAGTTCATGGTTCCAAGGGTTACAAAAGCCACTCTAATTGAAGAAGTGCTCCAAAAATCTGTACACATCACACATGTTATTGTTTTTACCGATTAGTTGACAGAGTTAATTGAATTTAACGGGAATTTTTTAAATTCTTATAACGTTACAAAATAAATTCATTGTGTTTGGCTCGCCTTGTCACTTTCCGTAATTGTGTTTCCGGGAATACCTCATTCTGAATCACGGTGAATACTCGGGCAGGAGACATATTACCTGGACGCAAGGATCAAATATTTCCATACATACTTTCCCTTATGATTTTCCAATGCCAAAGGGTTGGGTCGTATTTTGTAATTTCGAAATTGATGAGTTTTACAAACGTGGTTGCTTCCAGCCTCCCCAGGCTTATGGGTGAATTATATTTGCTCTGATCACGTCTTTGATGATGATGCTGCGTGTGTTATATACCTACGTGCAATGCCTCGCTTTCCGCACTCAATTTTCATATACCTGAATTCCAGAGAATAACTGCAGTTGCGCAGCAAAATTGGGCATATATGCGTTTATGACAATTAACTCTGACAGGCCCCCACGGGGTGATGTATGAATCTGATGGGTAGTTAGCGTTTCAACCCATTTTTTCCCTGATTTCCGGCTGATAATACATACCATTGCGCAAAATGCTCAGATGTATGTGCCTTGCGCAGGTTATTAACATCTATCGTATGGTTCAGTGGCTAGATTAGAAGAAAATAAATATTTAGAGAGTTTTAAAACTTCGCAGAATCGTCAAATCCCACGTGGACTCTTATGTAATGCCCCACGAAGTATCTCTCCTAGAGTAATTAAATTTGTTGTTGGAGGAATTCTACGAACGTACTATTGATGATCAACGGTCAGTACTAACGATGCTAATGCGACTGACGATACCCCGCACGGTCTCAAACACGTGACAGTGATAATTGCATGATCACGTAATAATCCGAGGCTACAGGAGGGCTTTGATCCCTCGATCCTTAATCAAATGTGACGTAACATTTTTTTTAACAATACCGTTGAGCTCGAGATGATTTTCGAGCTAATGAAGGGATTGCAAATCCATCACCCTTAAGTGAATAAAAATATACGGGAGCACTTAGGGAGGAAAAATCAACTATACATCCCACCTGCCTCGGCTGGTAGATTATCAGAGAAACTTATCTGTTTCACGGCGTGATATCGAACACAATCTAATATTCCATCGAGTCGTAGCTAATGGTTTCCATGGTCTTATGGAAAACGGATTTTATCAGTTTTTTTTATCGACCCGTTACGTTCCAACTTGTATCCATCGCAAAACATCGTACGATACATGATTTTCTTATGACGTTGTTTTCACGGTACCTTAATGATGGTAGAAAGTATTATACGAATTATGGACTTTGTCAAACCAACAGCAATTGGATTTACCGTCTAGCTTAGCAATGACATCGGAATATCGGATAATACGAAGTGGACATACAAAACCACGTCTACCTTGTCTAACACTACGGGAATAGGGGAAATTGGAAAACTAGCTTGTTGCTCTCAGATCTATGTATAAAGTTAGAGTAACTTTCATCTCCACCCAAATGAACTAATCCAGTTAGCTTAGGATTGCTCTATCAGCCTTTGACTCGACTCTGTTACGCTAAGTGATTCGGCTCCGAATCAGGTAATGCCAAATCCCAAATTAATACGTTTCGGATGTACGCTATCTCCCGTGATATTCACTGAAATACTCAGTCGTGAATTGCGAAAGGATAATATGGAGCCAGATCATTCAGTGTGAATTTCAACAACATATCACGAAGTCCATACTGATTTGAATATTTTCATGACGAGATTGGGATAATCAATGGCGGCAACTTACATACCTACCATGTGATAGGCAAGGACTTATTGTTAGCTACATAATTTTGAGGGTTCGTTGGGTTGATTGCACCAGCAGTTCACGTTTTCTTAGTTACTGCTAAAACTAAACAGAGTACACCCGTAAATTTTGATACAAAAATTCGATAATTATTCGCAAATTTCTCATTCAATGTAGCAGAGTAATCGGTCAATATCATTCCACTATAAAGTCTTCAAAATACAAATCAATGAAAGACAAAAGATATCGAATGGAGTGCAAAAACAATACTTAGGTACTGCTGGTACCAAGAGTATATCCATCCGAAGTCCTTGCTGGAATCTGGTCATGTGCCACAACGTCATATTCGAATATTAATCCATTATCAATACTTGACAAATATTATTCTATTCCTGTCTATCTGAAATGATTGCAACCGAATGAATTGTCAGTGCAATTCGTTCAGCA
Organism: Ametastegia equiseti; assembly: GCA_963989295.1. Classification (NCBI taxonomy): domain Eukaryota; kingdom Metazoa; phylum Arthropoda; class Insecta; order Hymenoptera; family Tenthredinidae; genus Ametastegia; species Ametastegia equiseti. The sequence continues at coordinate 11,061,041 of OZ022389.1, read as the reverse complement.
GCTTCTGCAAACGGATACAAATATACGCACCATGAACTTGCCGGGCTTTTGAATGATGGTGTTGAATACATGCAGAGATTCGTGATATATGGCAATCTATCATTAATCGCCCATCTGCTGCATTTCTTATTCGAGATAACGTGACAGGATTACCGATAGTGAAGGAAGGAATCGATCTAATGACGTAATGGATTGACGCGCCGAGAAATTAAATGCTACTCGACGAATCACCTCGCAATTCAATCAAATCTAGGACGTGCCCAATGGCAACAGCTCCGTGGGAGTATTTAATTAAGGACCTTGTAACACGCAGAACCAATATTTTCTCAAACTCAGTGTTCATCTACCTTCATAACACTGCTGAAAATGTTACAAGTTATACGAAATGAAGCGTATGTATCGTTACTTGCAGCAACCGCATGTTCGGCTCTGCCATGTTTACATGTTTTCATACCATACAGAGAATTACACACATACGCGGAAATTTTTTTTAAACTCTACATCCCTTGAATGGAAACTTCAAATCTACCTGATCCTTGGAAACTGGTTCGTTCCGGGAATACATCAAACCACTATTATTTATTCAAGAAAGCTTGGAACAGATTTTCTGTCAGCTGAGCTACTTTTTTCGTCATTAAAATTCGTTTCATGAATTTCCGATTGGCGGTACTCCGAATGAACTTTCCTAAATTTCTTAAAATTTTACTTATTCAGTTATATATATACTTATGATGACCAAATATCGTACGATTTAGTAGACACCCGACAGATAGAACATGAAAGCTATAATTATAAAATTGATCAACTAACAGAGTCCTATGAATTTCAAGAATACCGCGTAGCTCGATATAAACAATTCTAACTGCTTACTTACATAGTAGTAACGACAGTAGATAACCACTACCTTTTAGTAAAACATTGAAATGTACATTTTTTTCTAGACACTATCTGCTTCTGATCATCGTACTTATCACCCATATAGAAAGGGAGTAATTTGGCCGACGCCAGCCTACCTGTAACGATTATAATCTTTGTCACTAACGCGTTCCCTGAGTATGCACAGTCGCGAGCGAAGCATTGTAGTCGAAGGGTGGCATCATGTTTGAGATGTTTTGCCTGGTCTCTGTTTTTCTAATTTCATTCAGCGACGCCAATCGTGATGATTTCATACTTGAAAAAACAGAGACTTTGCCTGATCCAATTATGTCAGTTTTACGAGACTCAAATCCCCGATCTGTTGAGATTCTGATCCACGCGACATCTGATCATATAGCCTACGACCTTGTGTGCGAAACCATCCTGAAACAGTTCCCTGCCAAAGTGTTCAAGTTCGAAGATCAGACAGCGTCAAAAGTTGCTCCGAGGAATCGGCTCTACGAACGATTGGTGGTTCTGTATCTTTACACGGGATATGAATGTTCCAGCTATGAAGAATCTCGTGCAGTCGTTGAAAGAATGCGAGGACTTTACTGGTGGTTTCTTCGTACAAAACTACTATTCGTTACATCAACAATCATCGACTGTTACACGATCAAGCATTCATTTGAAGAGTTTTGGAAGAACGATTTGTACCTCAATTTCGGTATCACGAGTACCAAAAATCTGGTAACTTACCACAAGTACGATCCATATGAAAAATCATATGAAACCACGAACTCTGGGAACTACTCTGGAATTTTTCATATTAATCGTAAGCTCAACATGTTTCGTCACCCAATACGATCGACAACTGTCAATGATCCACCACTGACAATCATAGAGAGAGATAACAACACTGGCGCTGTCTTAAAAATCAACGGAATCGGTCATCACATCATAAAAGCACTTTGTCGGGTAGTCAACGCCACTTACTCCATTGTCCCAAGATTCGACGACGAATTAGGGTTGTGGCTAAAAAACGGTACAATTACTGGTATCTTTAATGACGTCAAGACTGGAATTGCAGATATCAACCCACACGGTCAGCATATGTTCAATTATGGACAGCGTTTGGATGACTTGGAATTTGTCGCCGCAGCTTACTACGACGAGATGTGGGCATTGGTCCCCAAAAATCAAGACCAATCTGTCCCTCACCTTAAGGATTTGTTTTTGGTCCTGTGCATAATGGGCTCATTAATAGCAATGATGTGGCTCGTAGTATTCTTGTTACATTTCGCGAACCCCATGAGAGATCCAATGATGATTTTTGCACTTCTGGTGGGTACTGGCTATCCTTATGTTTCTATAACATCTTCCCAAAGGATTCTTCTATATTCATGGATGGCAGGCACCATGATTTTGTCCACTCACTTCCAAACTTCATTGATGCGTTCGATGAGCTTCGCCCGAGTCCCGAGAGACATGGAAACTCTTGAGGAACTGGAAGCTTCTGGTCGGAACGTCATGATGTTCTCGGGTGTGATTGACGTTGCATATGCATCAGTCGACGGCACCGAATCTTATATGAATCGTCTTCGCGATCGCACCTTTCCTGGTGAATATAGAGAACTCTGTGCCCGAAGATTACTTGACTCTTGGTCGACCAACGTATCGTGCACACCGGGTACTTTTCAAGCAAATTCGTACATGCATACGGTGCTGAGAGATGGTCACCGAGCTCTGACCACCATTAAAGAACGCTTCTTTGGCTCTTGGCAGACTTTCCTTGTACGCCGAGGAACTCACTGGATTCAAAAAATGCACAAGGTCATCTTGCACTTGCGAGAGTCAGGGTTTATCACCAAATGGCTGTATGACTGCCTGAAGAATGAAAAGCAGCCTGTGCCATCCGTAACGTTTAGACCACTCAATATGGAAACCTTTGATCTGGTCCTCTTTATTCTCACGTGGTGCTATTCTATTTCTATTCTGACATTTGGCATCGAATGTATCTACTTTCGTTATCGAGAAAAGGCGATGTCGTGGTTTCGTTCTGTACATATTAAAAGGCACAAAACTATATAGCCATAGTTACAGTAAAAAATATATTTAAGTACATGTGCACCGTTGATAGTGCACTTGACATATAAGACACTTTCACGAATGCTTTTGGTCTTTTATCAATGGAATAAGTAAATTGCGAGTAAACGCTCATGTGTATAATAGAAAAATTTATGTTTTTTCTGGGAGACGCGAAGGTATGAGTATACCTATGTAATACGCATATACGATCCCCTGTGCTAGATAACATAAAAATAACACTGAGCTCGCACGGTGAAAAAATGACGGGGACCTCCGAGGCTAATGTAGCATTCACTGAATTGCTGAACTTTTCCAATTTTCTCCTCGATTTGCAGATTTTCCATCACGGCTCCTCTTTCCTCCATCTTTCTTACATGTAGCGGTGTGATGAGATATATAGATACCCAATTAATTGTATAGGTAGCCAATGAGAGCTTTTTCAAATAGATACTCGAATAACTGATTCAATTGAGTGAAATAAATCTATGTTTTAACTCAAAGGAACAGATTGAACAGTTGTCTTCGTCCATTATCCGAACAAATCCTTCACCTAGAGAAAAGCATCAGATTTACAAGCGAACAATTTCAACGAGCTGATTATACTTGTTCGAGTATTAAGATTGAGCTGATAATCCGTGAGATGTGCTAATGCATGTCCTCGATATTTCATGTATTCAAGGCAGAATAATTTTCCAATCGAATAGTGGGTAAGGCACGATGTGCGATGAGCATTGATTAGAAAATTGTTTCAGGAAAGATTTTTACGGTAATAATTAAAAGGAATGGGAGTTCAATTTTCATCGAGTAAATCAGTTCGGACGAGGGTGCAACTTATTGGCCAACTGACCACTGAGAATCACGAAGAAGAAGCTACACCATCGATCGACCTTTCCGGGAAACGAACGACCCTACACAGGGCTCGCTAAAGATTAACGCAAATCTAAGCCAGACCGCTGGCCTAAGCCTTAGTTACTTCTCCCGCCCACTAAACAATGGGGGTGCTAATGGGATTCCGTCATCTGAAGGGAATCTCCCTCTTGCCTAAAAGTCAGGAACCAGGGTGGACGGTAACTGGACTTCCCGGGGTTACTGAAACAAGCTTATTCCCCTTTACCCTCACTTCCCTGATTACTTTTAATCTACCTGAACCCTCCTGTACCATCCCATTCTGTACATGTTTTTTTTTTCAAATGGTCATTCGTCGAAATCGAACACCTTAATGCAGGTACAGAACAGTCAGTGCTGAGCACTGGGTCATGAATCTGCCCAGCCCAAGTCACGTCCCAGCGTTTCAAGGAGCTTGGTTGGCACAATTACCCAAGGATTCTGAATATGAAATAAGTAAATTCTATTATGGTGTCATCATCTTATATTATGTATCTTCCCCCCGTCACTTATTTTATCAATAATCTATACAGTTTTCAAATTTACTAAAGAATCGTACGTGGGTTAACCAAGTTTGTGACGTTATTTTGTGAATGTAGGAAGTTTTCTTGAGAATCGGAACCGTCCCCATGTTTTTCAATGTGGTTGAGTAGCTCTTGAGATTTTAACGCAATATTTACATTTCAAATGTTAAAATAGCACGGTTTTTATTCAAATATTGCCAAAAGCTTTCAAGACTGACTTAGCGCTAGCGTTTTGCAATAACACGTTCAGTTTCTAATATTCAAAAGCATTCATGAATGGCTGATAAAGCTTTGCGAAGGTTTCTCGTGGCCTATATGTAAGTAGATACTATTCGAAACTTGCTATGTTATTCATCCGTTGATAAATGCCCATAATATATCTTCGTTACGAAATAGACCCACCACGATGTTGACACTCTGAACAATACACCGGGCAAAGTGCAATCCCGAGATTTGCATCTAATTTACAGACAACCAGTGTTCGTTCAGACATTGTATACTATATTCTGTGTCTCCTGAGATCCACCCATATACTCCTACAAAGGCACGATATCGATGGCCGATCGAACAGTATCGATTTCTCTGTATACAATGCAGCCAACAAGTCTGCATAAGCCGTGCAATTCCGCAAAATATGCATCCGTGGTTGGCCATCCCCTTCCGCATTCTAATATATTACCATCCTTATGGTTGGGGATACACTTCAGTCGCCAGGACGTGAACCGAATGGACACTGACCAAGTTCAGATGACGTGGAAGGTCCACCTTCTTTCGCCAATAGAGAACTGGCTTATTGAGGACCCGATTTGCATAGAGGTATTATTGTTATTACAAAATCGATAGTACAGTTACTAGAAAATTGGATATGTTTCTAATTTACCAATAAAATTTCGAGGTACGGGAGAATCTATCATCAAACACTCTGTCGTTACCAATGAAATCAAGAGTTTGCTATTCTTTCGGGACATTTCTACTCCTGTGTGTTGAATATTCGTTTGGTCAAATAGCTGAATCCTTGGTGAAAAATTATATCAGGATCTTCTTTCCGGCGAGCGAAACGTAGCGGGTATCGTCGAGGGGTATATTATTGTTGACTTAAATAACAGGTTAAATAGTAAGTCAATTTATGCAGAACTCCATTTGTAATGTTGACTTTCGAATTCAGCTAATGATATCGAGACGTTGTTGAATAATTTATTGCGTGAAATTTTCAGCAATAATAGCGTAACGAGTGAATCTGGGTGGTGCCGCGTACCAACGGATTTGAAATACCCTGCAAGCTCACGATCTCTCCCTGCAAAAAAAAGAAAAAAGAAAAAAAAATGTATAACTCACACACACGTTTGCACGCATTTACACAGATATCGTAGGGTTGCCCCGCGTGCGCGACACCCCCTTCCATGACTTATGTGATCGAATTCCACTCGATATAACGCACGCATGTCGCCAAACCCTTAAAGCACCCCACCGACTTATATACACGAAGCGGGGATTACCCTGAAGGCAATCTTAAAAAGTATGCCATTAAGCGAAGGCCAGACTTTCGGGGTTCCGAGACGCAGGGGTGCCTTTATGAGGTTTTATTTAAACGCGGGAACCCACGCAGAATTGCCAACTAGTATTTCTGCGAAATGACAAATGGCGGGGTAATATTTGATATTGTTTCGTTCCGCTCAGAGTTCTGGCTCAGCTATAGTCTCGCCCCCTTCGAACCTGCAGTACTAGTTTTATTTATCTTGAAATTCAACCTCCGATACAAATCGTCCGTAAGAAATACCACCGGGTCGTGATTCACTACATATTTGTCTCTCGAAATGCTCAATAACAACCGTCCGTCAATTCCTTCGATTTCTCTGCATACCTACATTTACTATTTTGAAAAAGTCTTGGCCTAGATTTACAAAGACTTGATCACTTGGCTACGGTCATGCTAGACAAATCATACTTCCGAAATTGATTAGGAATCCCATTGATATCCTGAATAATAGCATAACATCAGCGATGTGTTGAACTTTATGCAAAAAATGAATTCTACTGCAAGAACATATCTCATACAACGCACGTTCTCGGCAGAATCAACAATAGGCCAGATTTTATGCACATAGAAGCTAGAAATCAGCCCAATGATACTCTGAATTTTAGCATTATTTATTAAACTGATTTTCCATATTGATGAACATTCTACGTATCTTTGATCTGAAGAATAAAATACAAAAACCGGATGTATGGGAAGTACGTCCCTTCAGAAGTGTATTTGAACCATTTTTCTGTCTTTCCATTAACGGAAAGCTGATTAGAGCTACGTACCACAGTAAATGTCAATGCAACCTGCAATGCAGAGCTATATCGATTGTCTGTAGCTCCCATTTGACTTTTTTGATCCTTCTGTTTCTGGTCCCCCATACAAATGCTGGACATTACTGAACGAAGGGTGAGAACGGGTGAAGGGCGAAAAGGAAAGGCACTATCGCGTGCCTGGGTGCAGGGGCGTGTAATTTGCTCGCGTTATACCGTGTCGAAGATTAAGGTTCAGAGGCTGCTGCAAGGCCTTAGTTCTAATGAAAAACTGCACCCTTCAAATCCGCGAATTCGTATGCGGAACGCACAAAGCCAGCGTATCACGGGTTCGGGCGTGAGCTAAAATTCTTGCATTCTATCCGATGATCGGGATCATGTCCTGAAAATGCACATAATGCTTGGACATTTACTCTTAGCTGTAACCAGCACTCGGTCTTTGCAAAGGATGCGAAAAAAAAGAGTTAATCGTGAAATTAGTTACTTTTCATTATATTTCAAGTCCTTCAGTCATCTACGATAATTGGAAAGAAAAACGTTATGCATTTGGAAGAAAATGTATGACTGCACTGATTGTAAGTAGATGGATGTGTCATTGATTACTAAAGTCATAAGTCACCAGCCCCGGTTTTTAGACAAGACTGAATCGTTGCCAATGCCGTTCCGAGATCCTTTGTAGTACAATCAACTAGAATCTAGAGCAGTCTTGAAATCAATGTTTCTACGTAAGTCCATGTATCGTCCGAATAAGATATTGAGCTGCACATAAGACAAAAGGATGTATGGAGAACAGGATATCCTGCTTTTGGTAAAATTGCTATTGAACTTTTCAAATTCCATACAAATGGAAAAAAATTAAATATATGGAAGCTATATTGGCCGTCTTTAAAACACACATCATTCGATTTCAGAAGGATCCGTGAATAGTTTCCTAAATCTATACATGTTGTGCGGTTGTCACATCATTACCTCATCCTTACCTCTCGCCCGTGAGTACTCATGCATCAATCTCTGAGATTATAGGGAAAACTGATGCGGCTTGCGCTGATATTTATTCACATGTTTGTATCTGATAAAACGTCCGGAGTTCTTTACTGCTAATACATTTCGATCCAAATCGACGACACATCCAGAATGATTAGCGTTTCATATTCTTTTGCCAGGCGAAACTGAGACAAATATATGGACGCAGGAAAAGCCATCGTATCCTAAGTGAATATCGGTGATCATGTCACAGCTACTTCGTCCCCAGGGCTCCTGTTTCAACATAAATTGCACCCTAAACCATGTAGGTATCCATTTTTTTTCTTCAACATAACGTGAACTAATTTTAGACGATGCTGCCGTAGTGAGTAGCGAGTGGACTAGATTCTTCAAAAGTAATGATATACAGATGCAGTGGTGCAGAACTAATTGTCTCTGATAAAAATTTTATTTACCGATAATTATAAATATAACAAACAAAAAATTCTTCTTTTGAACCGAAATATAATTCCATCGTAACAAAATGTGAGAAAGTAATATCACAGTTCTCGGTATATACCCTAACTCGGAACAAAACCCTTTGAGCATTTTGTGGACTTTTATAAGTTGAGATGAAACCGTCATTCCGTTTGTGAAAAAATTTGTTGATTCCTGGCTCAGACATCGTCAATATTTGAATACTGGTCACGTGATACTTTGCGTGACAATACCTCCATATTTTCAAACAAGTGTTTACATGTTGTGCGCAAACGATTTTTCGTTTTGTCCAGGTATATGTATGTACGTATATTTGTTTGGGTTTCGAACTCCGAGTCATATCCCGATTGAACTAGATGTTGATTTGAGAAACGGCAGGCTTTCATCCGGTCGTGGAAATAAATTAACGTTTTGTGGCAAGCGATCTTGCTACGGAACAACGTGGAAAATAATGTTCTCTGCTTTTGCAGTAACGGAAACAAACTGCGTTTCGTGAAATAATTAAAAGCACCTCGCCACCACGCCTCGCCGTGTTATAATGTACTGTATTCCAGCCGTATTGTAACGTTCGCGAGCAATTAAAGCTGTAGACAATATCTTGGGGCAAACTAATTTGTGCAATTATTAAGTTCTGAAATTCTAAGCCAGGACTTTAGTATTATTCCTATAAATTGCTTAACTTTTACGTACCGACTTCCGGTTTCGGCGGCACTGGATTATCTACGTAATAAAATTCGGTGTCACCGACAGACTGCAGGGCGGCAAACAATCCTGTGCAAAATTCGCACGTATATATATTCACCAACCATTAATTGCACCATGGGATGTATGATTCTTTTGGTTTTTTGATTCATTAAATTTCCTCAAAAATGAAAATAATGATCAAGTGTTCAACAGCTGGAGGGAAAACAAACGCTCGACAAACTTCCCCCGTTGATGTAACTTTTTGGAATTTCGACTGGGACCTTATTATTGTTATGTTAACCTTGAAGACCAAGTTATTATGTGCTATGTGATCCACTGTACCTACATCATAAGAACAGTGAATTGTGTTGATACTCTTAGGGGGATTAGGCCACAAACAATTGTGGTGCTTCTGAGTGTAAATAACGAACAGAGCAAAGCAGCTCCATGGCTAAATTCAGACGTCATATACATCCTCCAGGTCCAAGACGTCTAGTTACATAACATTTGATCGTAAGCAAATTGTTAGTCTCCGAAAGTACTGACAGTAGAATTTGAGGCCTGTCTCTCTGATCACTTGACCATTGTTTATACTTTCTTCTAAACATCTGCCAAACAATAACGTGCCAGTAATACCAACCCTTGTTTGGTAAGTCAAAATCAGCCCTGTTTTAGGTAACAAGCAATTTGTTCAACGTTCCCGAGAGTCTGGTATCTCGACTCCGTTTAATACCAGCATACCGCGATATCGCTAGCGCGAAAAGGAGTCAATTCGTGCGCATAATTGGCAAACAACGGTGCTTGCAGGTTCACGTTAAACCTGGAATCAATCTAATCGTAAAGCGTACTGTACCTACGTCTGTTCGCAATCCTGGCTCACTCTACCGTTATGAACCCACACAGCAAGGTCTTTGCGATATGATCAAAATGCCGCCGAACATCTTATTTCTCGGAACATCTCATTTATGCTTGGTATGTCTTTACCACGTTCTGAGAATTTCTTGAACATGATGTTTTACAGTAGAATGAATTCAAGATACATTAAAAGTCATAATATCTACGACGTCACAGCCTGAAATTGGCCAAAGGGTAGCAATGGTCCATAAATTACGAAGAACAATTAATAGAAAAAAGTTCACAGCGGTATAATTACGCGCATAGATCGAATATGCGAATAACTGCGGCAATATTTGGAGAAGGTGAACGTGAGACATTTCAAATAAAAAGCCGAAGGATCAGAATGTAGGCAATTACTATGTGACGATCAGGTGCAGAATAGCTTCAAATTCCAAGAATATTACGAAAATGTTTCGCTAGAAATATTCCGAAGCATCACAATCGAATTATTTTGAGAATGTTCTATGTGGAATGTTGTACCGGAAATAGTCTAGCATCATGCTGAAGCCATTGTGCCAAAACTATTGCCGAACATATCTTATATGTAACGTCATAGAGATGCTTGTGAATGTACGTATTAATCTAATAAGATACAGCGAATCTTGTATGAAGGAGGAACAGCTTGTTGAAATTTTGTGACAAGAAGTCTAATCGAGGAGTTACAGAGTTAGTCTAGTCGCATGCGTGCAGGTGTAAATAGAGTATTCGAGGAATGATTGTCGACTGTAACCAAAAAAACTTGTTCAAAACAAATCCTAGTCTTGGGAAGGTCGGAAACGAGACTAGAAAACTTGGACTGTCTGGAGGTAAGGTAAATATAAAGTCGGTCGCCCCGAAGAAACTGCGAGTTTGGAGGACGTTGGTGGTAACTGCAAATTTAGTCGGAGCGTATTAAAAATAAGGAAATCCCAAGACTACTTTCCTAACGGCGCCTATCTTCGCCACTGCACCGCACTGTGCGGTCGTCCCGTTTCGTTCGCGTATAATAAAATAGCTCTAAACCAGTTTGAAACGACATATCTGGATCTGGTCTTGGATAAGGCAAACTGTATATATCGTATCGAGTAGATAAGAGAGCGAAAAACGTGTCCGGTGTGTCACTGATCTCCTTAATCCGCAAATCATTTCCGCATCCGCATTTCTTGATACTCCCTACAGAAACGTAGCCAGATCTCATTCGGAATCACGGTAAGTGTACTGATCGTTAACAACGTTGGTTGTTCCAGCCTCTTCAGTAAGTTTGTCGGTGCGCGTCGTGCTTGAAGGCCGTTGGTCATGTCCATAACTATTTTATTGGTGTTTGCTCTATTTCACGGATTTTGTGCTGAAAGAAATGGTAAGAATTACATTTTGGCATGGATCGGTTGTTCCCATTTCAACTTTATCCCAATCGAGCGTGAAAGCTTCTTCTTCCCGCATGAGAACGAGACACGTGAATCTTATGGCTCTGTTGATCAAAATGTGAAGTGGAAAATATATATAAAGTCAGAGGGAATTGATAGCACCGAGTAATAAAAAGCTTACACACGTTTATAGAGCCATGAGGATATGCGGTCTTCGACCGCGAGTGAAACTTGGTGAGCAATTTTACCAATTGCAGTTTTATGGCCCGAATGCTCAATTATTTAAGATCTTATTTAAAATTAAACCTCCGGTGCTTGAGTAAATGCTTTCAACCATAGCTTATTGATCGGGAATAAATGTTACCTATCCGAATTGCGCCTTGGAACGAGTTTCCTTATCTGACGAGATCCTGGTGTACAATTATACTCAAACGAAACCTTATTGCGTTACTCACAAATATGAGATATACCTTGGTTCCTGTTGTGCATACCTGATGCAGATACCATTTTGATTTCCATTCGATCCAATGAAGCAATTCAGTCGAAAAGACTATAGACATTGCTTTGAACCAGGTAGATTTCTCAACGAACTCCAGCAAAACGATAATTGCAATACTGGACTGTACGTGAATTCCACATCCTCAATGAATTTCGTTTTTCTCGGTAGTGTCCACCATGATTTTTGAACTATCACTACTCGCGGAAAGGCCGACGAGAATAGTTGGTGGCGTGAATGCAAAGAAGGGTCTTCATCCATGGCAGGTCTCCGTCCATTGGGGGGATCCGGAACGGGGGTTAGAACAGCGTCACGTATGTGGAGGTAGTCTTTTGACAGCAGGTTGGGTCCTCACCGCTGGTCACTGCAAAACTCTCGCCCCTCAGCGTCCCCCGGGACGTTTTCTGGTCCTGGCCGGAAAATATAAGCTTGGCACCACCGAGGAGACTGAGCAGAATGCTCTTGTCACCAAGAGCTTCATTTATCCAGGTTACTCGGGGTAAAATGACGAAAGCCATGTCTTTAATCGATAATTTTATCCTGCAATTTCCTCCCTAGTTATCCAACGTCTTCCACCTTCTAAAACATACTAAGTTTTTCCAAAGATAAAATAATCGAAGAAGAACCCACAGACAAACGTCTGTTGAAGCAACAAACAATATCTTCAACATAAAATACTTCATTGTCAAAGCAATGACAAAAATTTGATAGTATCATAGAAACCAGTCAAAGAATGATTCAAAAATTGGGAAAATTCATTGATTTTGTCGGAGAGTCATTCATTGCTTCCGTTTAGTAACCAAAATTGAAGAAATTGTGGTATGGAATATGGCTAGGTATAGCGTGACGTCGTTTTTCAGCACCGTCGCCCCGTACGATATTGCGCTCATGAAACTGGAAAAACCATTTGAGCTGAACCCTTTCGTGGCAACGGTGAGTCTGCCATACCCAGAATCAATTCCTCGGGGTAGTGCTATGTTGACAGGATGGGGAAGCATAGGCCGTGGCAAGGACTTGGATAGACCCGCGATCCTACAGGAAGCTGTCCTTCCCATTCTCGACTACAACATTTGCAAACGTGCCCTTGACAAGGCCCTACGTCACGAGGGTCGAAATCCTTTGCATCCCACAAACATCTGTACCGGCCCTTTGGACGGCACAAAGTCCGCCTGTAAGGTCAGTGCTTTAGGGATCTAAACATGACCGGGACAATTGTCCTTCATGTCCAAAAACTTGAATCCCAAAAATTTGACATCTGCTACATTACGCAATCGCATATCATTTCAAACTTTTACACTGATAGAAAAAAATGTTCCAGAGGGTTGTCTGAAATTTCACGTCAATTTCGACATTTTGTGTAGTTGAAACATCAGGAAAGTCTGTCATTTTTAGTCAAAGTAGTTGAAATAAACTGTTGAAATTTTTATGAAAATTCAAGCAGACCTCTCGCAATATTTTTTCACTAACAGTGTGGAATTCACATGTGGAGATATTTTTTTCAAAATCACGAATAGCAGGTAAAGGCGAATCGTAATCGTTCTAAGTCACAAATTCTACGGATCGATCGTCTATTCTACATTCCAGGGAGACTCTGGTGGCCCTTTAGTAGTAATGAACGCTTTTGGTCAGGCAGAGATTGTGGGTGTTGTATCCTGGGGACTCTTCCCTTGCGGAGGTCGCAACGCTCCTTCAGTCTACACTCGGGTATCTGCCTACGTGCCATGGATCCACAAAGTTATGCTGAATCATTGACCTCTGTATTATTAATAAAACCTATTTTCTATCACTGTGTATAATAGATTTTTCACAGGTAAACTATCAACTTCGCTATAGTACAAAATAACGCTCATACACAACTTTAACAAGCGACAGAAAAAAATCTAGAGCTTTAGGCTCGCGAATTAACGCAAATTGAAGTAATGAAATGCTTTCGAAATGCTAGAATTCCCTAGAATTTCGGACTAGTACCTGTGAACGCAATTCTTTGTTATCGAGGGCTCTTTATTCACCTTCGCAAAGAGCGCTAGAGGCGTTAATTGGGATTAAATAGAGAGCCGTTGAGGGATGCGATGGTCGACTGAAGGGTCGAGGGGGTGGCAATGACCGTCCAGCACTGTCTGGAAAGTGGGGTCGGTTCAAAGCACTGCTAATGAGGGGGTTGCCGGACGGTACAGTGCGTGATATATCATACAGCGACTAACCTTTACATGGGTCAGCGCGTATCGTGGTCAGTACCAACATAAGGCCGAGTATCAATCAACGTTTACTACCCTACAGCCTATAGTACTATACGGAACAGGATATTTCTCGTCCGTTTCCATCGCCCAATTACGAATCAATGGAAATACTCTGGTCAAAGAGCAGCCGCACTACGAATCATGATGGAAGTTCTATAACTATATTTGTACCTACCACGGCTTTCCACTACGTTTGTATTTTCACCAGAAATGTACAGGGTGTATAAAAAAAAGTTTGGTCGCCACTTCGCCAGATTATTCTCCAGATCGAGATCGGTGGAGCGCCCCAATAACATGCCCCCGCAAAATTGACCTTGACCAGGAAACTCGAGCTCAAATTTTTTTGTTAGTTTAAAAAATTCGGATTGTCAGTATAGGAATAAAAGTCTCTAACGAACCATAGGCCGGAAATGAACTTTAGTTCCGCATTTTTTTTTTTTTAACTTCAAGATCATTTTTTGCTATGAAGGATCAATTTGTGACCCATGGTCCCATATTTTCCCTCCTGATGAGAAGATTTTTTTTCAGCCAATAATAAAAATTTTCAAAAAGTTTCAACACGGTCAAGATGGATTTTGCGGGGACATCTTGTTGGGGCGCTCCACCGATCTCGAGGTGGAGTATCATTTGGCAAAATGGCGACTAAACTTTTTTATACACCCTGTATTATACATACTAAGCTTGATATGCTTTTTGTTTGATTTGAAATTCATCGCAATATACGCGATTGCTGGTGAAGTTCTGATCCTAAAAACGCGTATACGTATAACCGTGACGTCAGAATATGTAGATTAATAAAAATCCTCCGACCACCCGGACTCTCGCTCATTTGTATTCTAATAACACGCGGGTTTATAGGATTATAGCTGGGCCACCATTTCCAATGCAAACACATTAAAGTGCCTTAACCTGGCCGAGCAAGTCGCAACCAGGGGGATGGGTGACCCTCGTCTTATTTGAATCTTATTTGACGGGCCCTAGCTCTGATAAATTCCATTCCACTAAGTAGCTGCCACCGGGTGACGTGTCGTGTTCGGTTCAGCCCCTAGCTCTTTCCAACATCCAGTAGCATTGCGGGGTAGAAACCCGAGCGCATGGCTACAAAGAGGAACCAGAAAAACCCCTTTTCCATTCACGTATATACGTCTCGTCGATCTCCAGACTTTCTGAAACTTTTCCCCGCATTTACACTGTCAATGGTTTACACGTGGCTCGTTTGACCATTTCCAAAAGAAAATGGAACTTGTGAAGAATGTCGCTTGTTGGGAAAGACTGTAACCCAACGTTTATAAAGTTCGATTTGAACTTGTCTTTTTCTCTGAGAGTTTCTCGTGATGGAGATGAGACGTATTCGTAAGTTTTACGAAATATATGCCTCACTTAACTTTAGCTCGTTTCAATGGTCAGACTCAGATGCAATTGAGAGTGAAAATAAAACGGCGATATCCCGCGGGGTAGGAAACTTTTAGATTGCAAGATCATGTTGATGCTCCAACTCGAGACAGTTTATGCGCCAACCCTCTAATGCCTTTGGAAGTTCTGAACCCTTCATCCGTACCTCAACCATTCCAGGATCGATTCCCTCCGAGAAGATAGAGCAATTCTCAACCCTACCCTCAAATTTTGACGACATCACTCGCTCACCGCAGTACTCGGACGCTGAGGTCGGATTACTATTCGCAAATTGTATATATTGGGTGCTCAATCACTATACGCTAGCTCAGTCTGTAAGTGCCTTAAATGTACGGGATACCCGATGAGCCGTAGCCATAGCTGTCCCATGGGAAGTCCCCTGTCCCCACGTGCAGGCTAAAATCCGAAAATGAATCACGTTTCTGAGGGGTGATTTTTTTTCCACCGTGAACCCCCCTTGGCCCCATACCCTTAAACCCAAATAATTCACCCCCTTTTGCCCCACTAATCGATATAATATTACGAATCATCGATTTTAAAATGGACAGAATTAAAGTATTAATGGTAATTAGCTACTGCGACAGAATTGTGACCCTTTGCAAATATCCCAATCATCCAATCACATGGGGCGCTAAGTAAAACGCATTGATGGATTGAGTAACATTACAATCTCATTCGCCTCAGCCATCTTATCAATTACTCAATCGATGAAACGAAAACCCATTCGTAATCTCGAAAAACGGTTCAAAGTAATGGAAATCAGCTCATTATATGAGACTGCAATTTTGAACTATGTTCACTTTTAGTGCTGGGGTTGATGCAGGTTTGAAAATATAGTATAAGTTTGGTGAATAAACGAAACCTGATCCAATAAAAATAGTTTCTGGGATTAATGGGTGTTCGATTTTGACGAAATATTACAATATAATCCGTGGCAACGTGGCTGGGATATTTTCTTTCAAAGAACCTACATGTTTGAAACGTGCAGTAAAACCGGGGAGCCATCCATCACGTTTCACTCGATATTCGGATTCGGACTAATCCGATTCGTTTGGGCAATTAGGTGCAGCCGATCCTAACCTGACCCAATCTAACCGGGACGTATATCCCGACGGCTCAGGGGGAATAATAGAATAAACTGCAACGCGATCTATTCCGCTGCAATGACATGTACTGGCAAATCAGAGCCTAGTCTATAATTCAGTACTCGACAATAAACAATACTGGCTGCAAAAGTGCATTCCTTGAAACAAAACTATGAATAAATTTGAACCGGAAAAAATATGCGCGAAACAAAAATTTATCTGCTCATTTTTTCTCGATCAAACTTTTCCATTAGAAATGGCGTTGGGTTCAAAGAAATACAGACAACAGGCTCCAAGAAGCGGAACACAAATTCGAATAATCAACGGAAAAAAATTCTTTTGAAACTCTATTTGTCATTCTAGACTGAATGTGAGATTTTCGCATAGACTCAGAAAAAAGTATCGTTGAATGGACCAAAATTTTGCTGAATTGACAAGAAATTTAGTACATTTACAGCCAACAAAATATGGAGTTGATTTAACAAAAGATTCTGTTGATTTAACAAAAAATTTCTTACCGCCAATAGTTGAATCAAGACAGCAAAACAGATTGTCGATCGTTGAACAGAATTCTGTTGAATCGACAAAAATCACCAACAAATTTATATTTCTGTTGGGATTTGCCAAACTTGTTTTCTGAGTGTACAAAAATTCATCTTGAGTTCGACGTTCGCGTTTCGGAATGTCGACTTCTCCAATTTTCAGTCACATTTTCATGCATACGTGAAATATTAATCCACATACGTGGGTAGGTATATGAATTATTGATGGTGCATTGCACTGACCTGCCCCATCATGATATGTGCCCTCATGCCGGTGCTGTTGCTTTTACGGGTCGTAAGACATAAATGGTATTATTGACGAATCCGGTATAGCAAAGCAATGCATCAGTGCACAATGGAAACTGATCATACTATACGAGACACATGGGCGAAACGAATCGGCCCCCCATTTATGCGAGAAACATAAATGACCTGAAGCCGGAGCTATAGAGATACGCAGGGATGAACACGAACGGTAGGGACAGGAGATGGAAACAATGAAAAATTCACGCGAGATTTGAACTTTTCAGCTTGCCATTGTGTTAGCGTTATTTCGTCACGGGTTTTTGAGTTTTGGTCGATCGAGAATATTCGCGGATGTGTAGTTTGAATTTTTTTTTTTCACGAATTCTGTGGAAATTCGCGTATATCGTCTGAACCGAGTCTGTCCCTACAATTTGATTAAATTCCATTTACTTCGGAATTCGGTATATTCACCAGATTTTCATCAAATACAGAAATAACGGGAGAAACACTTGGAACGGTTAATTCTTTCGAATAATTTATAACTTTTTCATTTCAAGCTTGCGTCCTACCCGTCAAAGCGACGGCTTTAAAATCCAGGGATTAACCTGAGCTCGAGCTTATCTTTTCGTGAGACAATCATATCTTCCCTAATACAGAACTAAAAATTAAAACAGTTCAAACCGCACATTACGAGCTTCTTCCGTTTTCTAATTATCCAACCGTCTTCTTTGTCCTATAATTCACCCTCGTTCTTAACCTCGCATTACCGCGGTTGGTTTCCGGGGGGTTTGAATCACCAAGGGCAAGTCGGAGGAGCACAGAAAACCCAAGGAAATCCGCTCCGCTCGTCTTCTCAGCCCCGAACTTTCTTTTTACTCGAATTTCCCCAAGCACCGTCTTCATATTTGATGTCATCTTACCCGCTGACCCAACCAGACTTTCTCGAACCCATTCGGGACCCAGGAGCTGGTTTCACTTCGACATGTTTGCAAGTTAAGTCCAATTCTATTAGTTTAAGTATACGTGAAATGTGGGATTACAGCTGACGTTTAATCACTTCTGAAATTCGAAAATCTACTCGAATCATTCGCAAGCCAGAAGAACAGCGATCATTCGTTCATGTGCTATTCCCAGATGTTGGTCTCATCTCACATCAGAGTCTCTCGACGAAATGCGAAGGGAAGGAGAATGATCTTCAGCCGTACCAAACCACCTATCCACCTCTACCTTATATACCTACCAAGAGTCGTATAACAGAGCCTCGAAGATCCCATGCATTCGTAGATTTAATTAAAATGCCTCGGTCTAGGCCCTTGGCCTGGTGGTATGTCAGGTACGAAGCCCGAGAAGGTTATCTACCGGAAGTGACGCTAGTCGCAGCAATTCTTCACTCATTGCGCATTGCTTCGGCTCAAGTTCCGGTCAGTGAAATATTGCGCTGAATTCACTAGGGTTTTTACAAGCACGATGCATCAAATTGATTTCGAGCTGGCAAATTAATCGACAAAATAAACATTCAGACTAATCGAAGGCACCGTGAGATATAAGCTCGTCTCATCATATTAGCGAAGGAAATTGGAGGCGAAGCTGTCCCGTTCCCGAGAAAATGAACTTGGAATTGTTTCTTCCTTGCAGTTGAATAAGAGAAAAAAAATCTATAAAAAATTGGTTGAGTTTGAAGTTTTGTAAAGGGATGGGATATCCAGCTAGTACCGGCATCTTTCGAAGAAACCAAGAAACATCTCAGAGTTGGCGAACGGTCTGTGCGGTAAGCGAGAATGTTAGCTGCAACAGCAGCAAAGGCACCTGTAAACCATGTCCTTAAATTCAATTCGAATATTCGATAACTTATCCGTAATGCGTGATGCAAATTCAATGTAACATCACTGCATTACGACCTGTTCTCTATTGAGTTAAACAAACTGTTTCGAATAACCATTTCAGCATACGGTATACGAATGTACTACATTTCCATTTGAAGATGTAAAGGAACACAATCATTTATTAACACCTGTTTGGAGATAATATGTTTTATTTCGGTATAAAAATCTTTATTTTCCATTAATACAAATGTACGTGTAATACCTAGAACATGGGTTGACGCTCGATACATGTGCATCTGCAGATTCTAGTTGACTAAAAAAATTGACGAATCGTAATATGAGCTATTTTGTAGCAAGTAGGTATTCGAACCAAGTATGAGGTGGGGAGGAATTCTTCAACCCAATAAGTACGCAATTTCCACAGATCTACTCAAGCTATCGGATGGTAATCACCCTCAAAAAATCAATGAATGGAATTTGACTAACGACTGGATTGCACCGGACTGTATTTAATAGAAATCAAGACAATAGTAGATCGTGTGAGAAGCTATTCAAAGCAACGTGCATTGAGTGATCGTATGAATTTTATCTGAAATGAAGAACATTATCGAATAATTACTTAAGTTATTATCACAGATAACAGTTTTTGAATGATCCTGATTCAATCATTCGGTTTGAATAAGTTTTGTACGTCAAGCCATGTGATACGTGCGTCGGTAACTTGAAATGCCAATAATATGAACAGTGGCCCTGTATTTTTGGTATTCGCTCAAATTTCCATTACAAAGCATCAACTTCGAAAACGCTACTCAAAGTGAGTAGATTATTAGAAGAAAGAATCTTCGACTATCCAAGCCCGTTGAATGCAGTATTTTATTCATATTGCTTCGGCCTCTTTAACGGTGTCAGGCAGCCTACGTCCTCTTGTTTCAGGAAGTAACAAACCAGCGAGGATAGCCGCGACCAATGGGGCAGCCGCAAAACACAGCAAAGGTAATTCCTTTGACACCGTCCCCAGCAACGGGGCAAAAGGGGCAATCATGGCACCCACCCTAGCCATCGTTGAGCTAAGGCCCACTGCGCCACTCCTGGAGAAAATATTTTGGATTACTGAGTTAAATCAATTTGAATTGAACACTTGATTTAAATGCCAATTTTCACTCAATTTCATCAAACTTTACTACTAAAATTTTGGTAAGAAGCAGTTTTTTATTTTCAAAATGGCTATAAAACCTTCAATCAGAAAACGGATCCTTGGAATTTCAGATTATGGTAGGATACGTTTTGAAAAAAAAAGTTTCAATCTCCTGCGATGTAAGTTCATGCGCAAGGAACCTTTCCCAGCCCTGCGAAGGAGAAATTCTGCGTAAGGTTCCTTGCGCATGAACTTGCATCGCAGGAGATTGAAACCTTTTTTTTAAAACATATATCCTACCATGACCTGCAATTTTAAGGATCCGTCTTTTGATTGGACATTTCAGTAGGCTTCTTCCTTAAGGCATCTTATCTCATTCATCGCAGATTTTTCAGCGATAATCTCAATGGAAAAAAAAAACATTATTGAAATAAAAGTTAACCAAACCGTGTGGATTATATTGTACAAATATTCATCCATTAGATCAGAGCATGTGTTAACCATTAATGAAAAAGCTCGGCCTACCTCACTGCGGTGGGGAACAATTCTGCGGTGTAGACGTAAAGAATTCCAAATGCTGCTGTAATTGCCAGCTTTCCGACCAAAAAAAGTAATATTGCCGCCCAATATAAGGAGGCAGGTGTCCTAAAACATGAGCAATTGATTTTTATGAATGCTCGGTAATCAAATACTTGAACATCAAGTACAGGCTGACTAACTTACCAAGCTGCAGCTCCACATGTTAGGGTACAAATCAACAAGCTTGCTACAAGAGCCACCCGTCTGCCAAGTCGTGGTAGAGCGATCAACGCCAATGTGTAACCAGGAATTTCGACAAGACAGACCAGAGCAAAGTTCAAGTATTTATCCCCTGAAAGGCTTGTGCTATTCACCGACAAACCGTAGTAGACAAAAGCTGTGGCTGCCCAAACGTAGAACATTACTAGAATCCGTCCAACGAGCAGTTTGGAGTGAAAAGCCATCAAGAGTGTCTTCAACAGCGGAGGATTTTTCGATTTCTTCCCCTCTTCGTTGTTTGCAGTCAGCTATTTTTTGTTGGTGTATATGAAAACAAAAAAAAATGATTTTCGTTTTGGTTCTGAGGAAATCCTTCGCGCATTTATTAGCAACGTGAAATCAAAATGACGCGTCTTCTACTTGTTTGCAGAAATGAAAATTAGCCAGGTAATATAACTTCTTGTGAGTTATTACCGCCAAAGTCTTTGAACTAGAATTCAGTAAGTTTCAGATGGAGCTGCTCACCTCCATAGCCTCCAGAACACGTGCCGAAAGGATAACTTTGTTAGCTTTAGCAGCCCTGGAAACTATGTCCTTAGCTTTTCTGTTCTCATTCCTCGCGAGTAACCAGCGTACCGATTCCGGTACGAACCAGTAATAGCACAAGAAAATAGCCGCTGGTGCAGATACCGCTAACTGTAACAGTCTCCATTTGCCAAACCACCAGGCAAAAAGCGCAACGGCTGCCTCACCGAGTGCATAGAAATAGTTTAGAACGATTCCGCAAAGTTCTCGCCTCTTCTTGCCTACCAGCTCCACACCTGTGAAATAAATCAATTGACTTTAGATGAAGTAATAGTGTCGAATAATTGTTACGTTGAAAATGGAAAACTTTTCTTCGTATAGAATCGATGAAAAATCATTCTGTTTCGCAGGAAGCTAAGTACTAACAGAAGTATTCAACGGAGCGCTGAAATATTAGAGGATAAGGAAACGAATATAGGTGTTTACCGATTATGAAAGCGAGAGGATATATTCCGGCGGTTCCAACGGCATTGAGGAAGACGAATACGTTAAAAACGTTGTATGAATGTGAAACTACTTGTCCAATACCCGTAGCAGTCATCAGCATAATGCTCGTGATAAACATTAGTTTTCTGCCAAATCTGTGGGATGTGATTTTTTTGTAAGTATAAATTACCTAATTATGTCTCATTTATAATCGATTCCTACAGAACATCACCAGTTTGACATAATGTCACAACTTTTTCTATTTCAGAATTAAGTTGGAACAAAATCAAGCCAGAATCAGTTCTTCTGTACAACAATATAAAATCCATCCTACTGTATGATTCCCTACTTGTTAGGTGTATCATCGCATGATATTCAATGACTGGTATGTTCAAGGTTGATCACTTTTTGCCCCAATGAACGGAAGAGCGCCCACTTGAAAGTTAGATGGGTGATAATTTATGGAATATGAATTAATTCACACATGTATTTTGCTTATGTAATGATTCTTCAAGTCAGCTCATTACAATAATGATAGAGCATCCTTCGAACGTGGAAATTTATCACGCTATGTCAGTATTAAATTCAAATTGCTGTTAAAATTGGGATCTCCGTGGATTTACCAAATGACACATATCGTAATTATAAATGAAAGTACACTTTTACCTGTCAGCGAGTAATCCGAAAACACTTGAACCGCAGAATATTCCGGCAAAGTGGACTGTACCGATTAGAGAAAGTTTCCATAGGTTTGATTGGCATGTTAGGTTCCACTAAAACATAATTAGTGCATTTCCCACTATGTTATTGGCCATTGTGCACTCGTAGCACTGTGTTACGAATAAATTCAGTATTCAATCAATACACGTATTGCAATTGATTGCATACGTGAGTCAAACGATTAAGATGATTGATTCTGGCAAAGGATTTTCATCAAGAATTGTTCGATTCGATTTTGAACGTTATCTCAGATTGATCATTACTCCGTAATAACCATCTGTCAATATGTCAAATTAATTGGTAGTCGATCTCTATACCTACGGATTAAAATAATTGAGTATATCCTCATGTGATCGGGAATGTATCTAAAATTTATTGTGATCAATAATCGTCATAATGCTATCGATGTGATGCTATCAAAAAATCGCAGTGCGAACCAATTCGATACTTGTAAAACACAGAATCGCGTGAAATATACCAGATTCCAAACTTGAATAATTCCTGCCAATTTAGCGTTTCTAAAACCAACTACCTCGGCTACCAATAGTCATTAAAGGATGAAACAAAAAATGCTGTAATATCAAGATCAAATTTTCAGACCTCTCCAACGATAGTCCAATCTTTCGGGTCAAACACCCATTCGCTGCACTGCACAATGGTGTTCGTGAAAGAAGCAAGCGAACACGTGGCATTATCTGTTGTTATCGAAGCATTCGAGTTCTGTAGGTACATGCTACATTGACTGGGAACATATTCGTCATTTGCAGTTCCCGTTTCGTGCTGCAGATCGGGTATGGTCTGGTTCACCCAGGATGCAGCATAATTTGGTGAATTGCGGTCATCGCATCCCTCAATGTAGCACCTGAAAGACACATAGGCCTTCTATTCGATAAAGTTAGCATGTTGCTGCAATGTGAGCTAGTCGAGTTACGTAATTTATGATATGCACATCAATGAAACCCCATGAATAATGTCCCCGTATAATTCTATGTTATTCTGTAAAAATGAACCTTAACATTGTTAGACAGTCGAGAATTTTTGACCCCTTAGTCTGATAACATGCTACCCGAGAATAAGTTTGGAATATATGTTACCCGAAAATCTGCTCTAAGCTTATTCTCGGGTAGCATGTTATTAGACTAGGGGTCGATTTGTTATATTCAGCAGTTTGGACTTTGATCGTTTTCTTTCAACTCGGAATACAGCGTGCAATCGAGTCAACTGTTCTCTTTACATCCACGAAGTTTGAGAATATCATTCAATTGTAGATATACACCGTTCCAGTGTTATGAAAAACAAATTAGTTTATGCTTCCGAGAATTCCTCACTCTCAGATCGGTCCAGGCATATTGTATACTACGCTGATGAGAATGGAAAGAATGTATACACAAATATTATTGACAACTTTCAAACATGAGATTCACCTAATCACCATCCACTCCAAACAAGCATATCGTATTAGTTATCATCAAAGTATAAGACGGTCTTCTATGACCACAATCGTGATTCACACTAATGAAGGTCATTTTCTGCTACTACGGATTATTACTGAACCGTTTGATCACCTTGCAATCAACTTTGACAACTTTGAATATTATCAGTTATCTCAGTGTACAATAGCGGACCTCCGATTAAGTATCATGACGTGAGTATCAAGTCTAATCGTTTTTATTTTGGTTTTTTAATCGATGTGTGTGTCTGGAGATTCAGTAACGGCCATCTCTTCAACGACATCAAGACCGGTTAACGCTCTGATGAGACTTACTCGGCGGATCCATGAGAATAGTTTCTGGTTGTACAATGAAGACTATTTAATGAACCGTTATATATTTCGAGAGCCTCGTTTTATACTGGGAACATCATCTGTATCTCCATAACGAAATTTAGGCTGGATAAAGTCTCTCCATCCAGAGATTGATCAATGAAAATGAAAGTCCTTCAACGTTTCAGTGATATAAAGTTAAGAGCAGACGACTCACCTGTAATCTGGTACTCCAGCGACAAAGACATAAGACAAGCTGTTGGCAGCACTGAAAAATACAGGTAAACAAATCAAAATGTAATTCGTCAACTGGAACTTTCCCAGCTCTCCAAGCTCCTCCAAAATCTCGTCGAAGTCCATTGTTGTGCGTCTTGAAACGAAGTGTTTTACACGCGCCAGTCGAAGAACACGTGACTCTGGAGCGCCTACGTCGTCGATCGAAGGAGGGATTTCGAGCAAGTCTTTCGGGGATAACAATTTTGTGCCAACACTGTTCATACACGATACTTTGACATTTGACACACTGGATCAGTCGGATGAACGACTATTTACCTATTCAATCAAAATTTCAAAATAATTTGAATGAACCGCGCATTCAACTCTGTCCTAATTTCAGTGAGTGCAGTTTCATTTGCAATTACTACTAAATACACAATTACGCATATATTGAATTTTGTCATAATCAATTGTATTTACTTCCGAAATCACACAGTATTTTTACACATATTTTTCTGCTGATATTTTTATTTAATTTCAATTATGTTACAAGTTATTCGAGCAATGGTAACGGATTAGAAACCGTCAAGGGCCCGGCAACGGTACTCATCGTCAACTGGCTAAGCCGCGGGGCCTAATCTACACTGCGGCTACGCTGCTGGCTTCCGATTTCCTCTCTGCACTCACCGCAGCTCGATAACTGGCAGAGGCGTACGCAGAAAGGGAATCTCAAAATCTAACCCACCAAAATTCGAACTGTCAAAACTTCGATATTTGACCATTCTTTATGTGATTTAACGATCACCATTGCTGTGTCCAAGTAAAAGCTTGTGAAAATTCGAGTTGTAAGTTATATGGTGGGGCTAATTATAACCCATTTCCCATATTGCTCTGAAAAAAATGACTCAACTTAGTAGCTATTGTGCGGAAAAAATTCTGTTCTAATTGATGCGTTATAGACCACGGTAATTGAAGTTCATTACTACAATAAAATCAAGAATTCTTGACAAATTGACTATTTGCTTTAATGATTTGGTTTTTTTTTTCTTATAAATGGGTTCTACGGGAAAGTTTTTTTTGCTGATAATTACTCACAGCGTTTTGAATCAACAGCTGATTAGGTTGCGAAACTGAAATTTGCGAATTAATTAGTCTCGTACACTGAAAGCTCCGATGGGAACGAATTGTTGATATCAGAGCCCTGACAATGCGTTCGAGAATTCACTTTCCATTCTCCTCACGTGACCGTGATATTTATTCGATACCATTCTAGCTATGGATAAATACCGCATTGACTAGCAATAAACAAGTTAATACGATGCAGCATGTCTACTCATATAAATTCACTTTCATGAAAATTTAGTGACCATAAAATTCAATAGTTCATCATTAGATAAATGATTGACAATTATAATATGCGTTGAACTGGATTATCTAATGCCATACTTTTCAATCATGTAGCAAGTCAAGTTTCTGTGAAAAATCTCTGTCTTAATAATTAGCAAATGAGAAGTTCACCAAGTCTTTTGTAAAAAAACAAAAAAAAGAGCTGTTATTTACGCTTGAAAAACCAATGAGAATATCGATCACATCAGATAGCGTTGAGGACGGGAAACAATTTCCAACAGTGAGTTACCGAGACGAGGAATAGAGGAGGTGCAGTAGTAGTTTTCGTCTCGTTGATGGTGAAAATAAGTAAAACCGACGGAAAATGTTGCTGGGTGAAAACCACGTACGAAGGGTACGGTATACCGTCTTTGTCATGTTAATCAAAGCCGCGCGCCATTGTCGAAATGATTACGTTACCGAATCCTAGTTCAGGCAGTCCGTTCCAAGTTTCGAGAGGATCTGATTAAACGGAAATAGCGTCACTGCCGTCGTTCCTTTCAGCTCTGCATTTCCCGTTTCTGCATATAAATATCCTCCGGCTTATCAACCACCCCTGAGCTCATTACTGTGCCGTAGGAAAACAGCCGTATCACAAAAGCTGCGCAAACTAACAAACAGTCACCTATTCAATCGGGTTCTCTTCGAACCTGAATTCTGCCTTTCAATAAATACCAGATATGTGTGAAAGCGAATTTCATCTACCTATATTCGCGAGAAACCCAGATGCATTATGAGCTTAGGCCTTCAAATATCCACAGCAATTATAGTGTAAAAGGGAGAGATGGATCACATTTTGAAAAAGTACCAAACATTATTTGTTGCACGATAACAAATCACAAGAAAATTGTAGCGTGAAGCAAAAGACATTTGAAAAAACCGGTGAACTAGAACTGAGAACTTCGATTTTCAGTTAATGGAAAAATATCTGAGACAGTCCATAAGAGTCAATTTCCTTTCCGTAGGGTAACTGCAACCGACCACTCATGCGGAACAAAGATAAGGAAAAAACGTATCGAATGACTGCAAATTCATTTATTCTGTCTATGTGACATATTTTGAACAGGTCGACAGATTCATCAGGCTAGTGTGATTATAAGCAGCTGCCAATGTAAGATTTTGGACAATTGAAGCACTAACAGTTAGCTCTTCTAATACAATTACACCCATGACCATGGCACCCGATTTTATTCCATAGCTATTGCGCCCAACGATCCTACTGCCCATTTCTCGTGCTGTGTTGATATTTTGCGCATAGTATTGTTCTCAAGATTCTCATACATATACTCTAGTATAAATGAATTATTCAAATATGTTCATATCGGCAACTAATACTTCCTGTGAACGTTAAAATTCCAATGTAAGTCTACGCCTGGAAAACTTACAATGCTGTCTGAGTCAAAGTCACTGATAACCGCGATAAGAACGTTAAATACAGTCGATTACTACCGGAACTTGGAAATTATTTTGGAGTTTAAGGAATTATACGGCCCCTGTTTGATTTTCAAGTTATTAGCATCAGTCAGTCTCTGCTACCGGTTGATCTCGCCCCTTACTTACCCTATTTCTGTCACTTTTCCTAGAAATTCTGATTACGATACCAATTTTTTTTTTTTTTTTTTCAACTTCACCCTGATGGACTACCGCGACTCGACATATCGTCAGAGGATATAGTTACGCAACGCTTGGAACCGGATTTATACAAACATTTCCACGAGTCGTTAACCCCGAGCATTACAACCGACGAACGACTTTATAAATGGTAGCAAGCGGTCGTGTACAAGTGGCTTTATCACTTCTTGGATGATCCATTTTTGTTCAACATTGTGGAAACTTCGCTTGGATCTTGTTATCCTTGAAGAAACAGGAATCGGACGTATTACGTGTCACGATCGATCGAGGTAACACTTTGTTATAGGTGCCTCAAAAAAAAAAACATCGCTTTTTACCGAGCATTGAATTCACTTTACTGTCATCTTCCCGCACGCAGTTTGTTTGTTTTATCACATTTTCTCATTTCTATTGAAAAAATTCTATTACGATATGCTAGTAACTCTCCCGAAAAACTGTAGATCACTGTGAATGACCCCTGAAACACTCGGGATGAAGAACCACCGAAGCTATAAAAAGATATCCGATGCAGCCCGATTTAGCCTAGTGCATATAGGCCAGCAACAACTACAGGCGTCATCATTGCTCTATAAATGAAAATTTTCATGTTCTTCACTCACACAATGATGCACTACTGTCTTGTACTCTCGAGCAACTATAAAAAGGAGAAACGACATAGCTGAAGTTTAATAACGAACGGTGTGGCTAATTGGCGGTATGAAGTAGACTGAAGAGCGTTGATATCTGCACAGTAGCTATTAGATCTTTAGTCATTTGACTCGTTATTTCAATTGCGCACAAACGTATGAAACATAGACGAATCAGCCTCATGCTTAAATTAAGCTCAGCCAGGACAAACTATTCAAACTATAGCTGTACATACGTGGATTTGAGAAATGAATTTTTCGAGTGGTAATATAGAAGTTATGAGTAATTTATCGTACTTTGATGTATCGGTTCAATTGAAGGATCAGAATAATAGCCACCTGTTCAAGTAATCCGTATGCGGTGATTAGACTGTTGATTGAAGTCTGGAAGTCAGTGTAATCAGTGTAATAAATTCAAGTAGTGATTCCAGATGAGGTATATATAAGAATGAAATATTTTTCTTATCTTAGATTACAATGAACTCCGAATGCCAAGACAACCGATGATGCCTCGAGAAGTGTGTTTCAATTACTCTATTCGTCGAAAGTCGATAAATTGTTAAGAACAATTCCACGTCACTGAACCACATATTCGATGCAGGCTTTTTTATTGAGAACCTACGTGCATATATTATTACAGCTTCAGTCTAATTAGGTATATATAGGTACCGGACAAAGACTGTCCCACATACGAACAAACATCCAGATGATGGAATGATTGTTAACTATTAAAATAATTATCTTTCCTGCTAACTGCAGCGATTTGCGTAACTTTTTCTTTAATCTATGCATGTAATCACAGTATAGGCAGGCTCATCCTTATATAGTTATCGTATTGTTTGTGTAAAGTGAAACAGTACGTTGATACATCGTGTAATTATTGTGACAAGCCACAGGTCTGGAATAATAATAAAAACTGATCCATTGACATGCATATCACAGTGCTCAGAAACAAGTATTGGAATCATCAACGAAATTGTATCGAAGCTATATTGATAGTGGACAACATGTATCACCGATAACAATATCTTGATAGGTCACTCGAGAATATCTTTATAATTTCAACGTATCTTCGTATGTCGTACTTATGAGTATCGTAAAATTGATTCGTACGGATACGATATTTTCTTTCATTCTTTCACTTTCGAAGGAATAACGTAGCAATTCTTCAGATTAATATAAATTCGGTCAATTCGGATTTCATATACCCAAGAAACGTAGCTGCACTGGGTCCATATTACTATGTTTCATACAATTAAAGCAATCTTGGATGTGGTAACTGGTATCTCTATAAAAATCTATAGTTGAAAAACTTCCATGAATGTTAAGGCACTGTTTTCTCCTCTTTTTTTGCTTTTCCGATGTTTATCGCTTCATCGAAAGTGTCCGGTAACTTCGTCCCAACAGTTTCCGGAAAATGAAGAGACAAAACACTGGCTACAATGGCCACGCTTCCGAACAGCAGTAATGGTAGCGATGCCATATAAGCCGCCTGCAAATGGAAGGTAATTTTTTCGAAACAGAAAAATCGACCATGTTATACCACGTTTGTACTTACCAGCAATGGCATTTGCGGCGCTACCATGGAGCCAATACGAGCCGTCATGCTGCAAAATCCAAGAAGAGAATGCCGAAGAGGTGTAGGGAAAATTTCCGCGGTGTAGACGTAAACGGCGCTGAAGGAAATAGTGATGCACAATTTTCCTCCAAGAAAAACAATCAGTGGCAAATACCAGAAATCTGAAAGACGAATAGATCTATGCATTTTGATAATTTTGTATTATTTATTACCTGATAACTGCAAGAGCAAGACCAACCTTCAGGAATGAATACTGTTACAATGCAGAGTACACCACACAATAGAAATGAACCACTAAGGGTTGGTTTTCGCCCCACGTAGTCCACCAAAAGCCAGGTTATAAATTGACCTGGAATTTCGATCAAGGCTACAAGAATAAAGTTGACATACTTGTCCCCCGGCATGCTCACTGAAGTTAAGGACAATCCGTAGTATACGAACGTGTTGGCCATCCAACAAAAAGCACAAATTAGTAATCGAGTCAAAATTGCTCGGCTACCGAGGACTTCTTTCATTGGAGAGATGCCCGAGGATTCCAATGCCTCTTGTCTCTTCTATAAGGTAATGTTTTTGATTGTTCACACTGCTTGGGCGCTTTTATTATGCAATGATAGAAACAGTAGTTTGGTACCTTTTCTTGTAATTTTTTCTCGGAATTCCTTATAAATTGAATCGACTTTTGCGACACCTCAACACCATTTCTAGCAGCAACTGTTCGTAACACCTTCTCCGCCTCTTTCACTCTGCCTTTGCCTAATAACCATCTGGGGAACAAAATTATCGGTCTTGCACCAGTATCTAAACAATCCATTTCACCTCATTTCTCAATTTGTCACAACGAAAGAGTGATTTTTCAAACAACAAAATAACAGAACTTTCGGAGATTAAAAATTTAGAAATTCCGTATCTTGTAGTTGATATCTAACTCGCACCTTACAGACTCAGACACCAAGCAAGGTAGGAATATCGTGAGTAATCCCGGTATGTAAAATGCGAGAATAGTATAACGCCAGGAACGTATCGACATGGCGCACAATCCCAAAAGAATTTCTCCAACAGCGTACATGCAGCAGAGCAAGTTGCTTATCAGGACTCTCTTTTTCGGTCCCACAAACTCCATACCTGAAAGAATATCTTGAATCAGCCGCACGGTTATTCTTGCGCGGAAATATTCGTACTACTAAATGCACGCAGCCGCATGAATGTGGATAGAAATTTTTATGTCACATGGGGTAAAAAAATACTGTACTTATTTAATGACCTAACACGAATCCGCAGCTGTATATCCCTGCAGCTGCCACTGCATCCAGGAACTCAAAGGCTACAAACATTTCGAAATTAACTGACAAAGCTCGAGTAAATCCAAATATAGTGCTCATCAGGGTGCAAATTGTCAATATGTTCCGTCTCCCGTATCTGCAAACGGAGTTTCTATCAATTAATTCGATCACAGATTTAGGGAAGAATTTTTTCCAGGCCGCTAATTACCTATCGGAAAGATAGCCGGTGAATATTAGACCAACAAATTGACCGACGTTGTTAATTGTTCCTGGCAACGCTAATTTCCACAGATTATCATCACAAGTGAGGTCCCACTGAAATCCCAAGATTTATCATCCCATGACAGTCGTTTGAAAAATTATTCTTTCCAGGTTTGAAAATTTGTCACTGAAAGTAACATCGGAATAATGATCGGAGTTTTCGAACTGACTTCATTAAGGATGGTTGTCTCTTCTGGATCGTAAACCCAGGCATCACAGTTCTCAATTTTGTCATCGAAAACTGTCGTTGAACATGAATCAGTGGAGTTCAGTACAGCATATCGCGTGCAGGTTGCCGGTTCGCCATCGGTATAAGGAACTGCGTTCGACAACCAGGATGGATAAAGAGACGTAGCCACAGGATTTTCGCACTCATTTATCAAACACCTGAACATATATATGAATCACTCAATTAGTTCGAGACATGCAGGAACTTCTCGACCAACATTTCGAAAAACATCTCGACATTTTCTCCCTGGCCTATTTGTGAATCACAGTTACCACGGAATGAAAATACTCCTACAGCAGATTTTCAAAAATGCTGATCGAGACTTTCTCACTTGTCGTGCACGGTTGAATAAGAAAAAAAAATTGAAATCATAGGTATGCTTTTACCTAGCAATGAGGGGACCGAAATACTATCCGAAGTACCTAAAAAATGTTATCGAAGAAAATCTAGTGCCATCATTAGCGTTGAAATTGCAACATGAATGCGTTTCTCGAGTACCGATCGGCTTTGCCCCAGTTTTCTCTACATCGATAACTTCGAACAATTGAGTGCAAGATATGATGGTAAAGAATTACAGTTAGAATTATCGTTTTATTTAGATATCTTGTATCAAGTGATAATCTACTTGACGGTATATTTTTTGCAAATTCTTTTGAAAGATATAATTGCACAAGTGCCACCGTTCCTGCATTGTTAATCTTCTCTGTTTTCTTTCGTCGGCGATCATGACACAGGTATTTATATCAAAGTTGGGAAATTAGTCAGACTCTATGCATAATCATTAATCATGTATTTATGTTTAGGTAAAATTCGATGGTCTACATCATAGAAAGATTATTCATTCTATTTTTGAATTATGTATCCGATGATAACTTAGAGGACATCAATTTCTAGTTGAAATCGCAAGTCAAAAATTAACCCAAGAAACGTACCTGTAGCTAACTGTTCCAGCGGTGAAAACGTAACTCAATGTAAAACCGGCAGAAAGTAGGAGTGGAATACTCAAAATAATGTAAATCCACAGCGTATACATACTGATATGGTCGATCTCGGGAAAATCATTCTGTATCTCATCCTCGTCATGACCTGTAGGGTCAAATACGAACATCTTCATTTAGGGTGTTAATACTTTCAACAAACAATCACATCGCAAATATGTGCAAAACTAACTTCGGATATCCGAACATTCTATTCTACGTTATGAATTTTTCTTCATCCACATTGCTTCTAATTTTTTTTCTCACATCTTCGGCAAATTCTTTCGCAACCCTAACGCAAAAACTTATCGTCTAATGCATCAGACTTTTGGTAGGATGTTCGACAACTTCGATCTGCCAACTGGGAAAGAGATATTTAGGTCGTTCTAAAGCCTTATTATCCTTCTACGATTTTTCTGTAATTTTAAGAAGTCCATCTTTCGTCTATACAGTCGTAGATCTGAACGCCTTTGCTTGTGAACGCTGAGAAGCGGATACCGCCATGCGTCTACGATATGGAATTGTGTTTAACATCTAACATTTACTGTCAATTACGACGCCGCGATCCAAATAGTTGATCACCATAGATAGACTTATTTTCTAGTATACCTATACACTTAGGTAAAAAGCTAATATTAAAATTGAACTTTCAACATTACCATCACAACTTTTGTCAACACTTTCCAAAGCTGACAATGATACTTCGACGGGTAACTCCAGTTGGTCAGTTTCCCAGCAGGACAATTTCATTGTGGCAAATTTGTGCAACAATCTGTTCCAGACAAATAAATGTGATTATTTGATATGCGGGGCCGTATGCTAATTATACTACATGTCTCGTTCTCGATGATGTATAATTTTAGTAATGCTTTTCATGCCTAACTTCACAACGTTTAACGCATAGTAACTTTGAAAAAGTGGCGCCTGGTAGTCACATCTTCCCGTTTCCAGGCTCCATAACTTCATATTGTTTCGTTGTGCTGAAGAGTATAGAACGTTTATATTCATATAGCTCTAATGAACTTATTCTAAGTTCGTATTTGACGTATAAAAATGCCAGATAACATAAGAGAAAGAAGAGGTCAACATCCAGATCGCAGGAAAATCATCGGTCTAAACAAAAATCACATGAAAAGTACTGTGCATTACAGACTCAACTAACTAACCTAACAAAGGTTGTTGAGACGCTGGTAAATGTTCGAAAAAAAAAAAAAAAACCACATTCCACCGAACTTGCCTCAAAAAGAAAAAACTTAATCACATAGGAATACTTGGTAAGTCCTCAAAGGAAAATTCTCATCTTTCTATACGAAATTTGAGAGACAAACCCCGAAGTTAGGCATGACGAGTATGACTATCAATTATATGTATCATCTTCGAACGAGACCATTGGTATAATTTCGATCAAACATTTTGATTAATCTAATTATGAATTACAAAATTTCTATGAAGATTCGTATTCGAATTCGAACTTGCCATCAGCAAAATTCTATAGACGAATCCGAATATTGTAAGTATAGTTTTTTCTTCCTTGATTTCGATCGAAGTAACACTCAACTATACGTATATCAGCACACAGTCCGAAAAATTTCACGACAAGGTTTATAAAACAGGTTTAGACGACTTCAGAAATTGTATTTAACGAATTCATCTAATAACTCGGTCCCTGTTCAACTATACATGTCTACTTCATACAAACTTATGATTAAGTTGGACACTCATCAGTTCTGAAGCAACTTCTCCTCTGCTCCACTCAGATCCCCTACTAGATAACTTTTATAAACTGTAAATTGATAAGCGTCTAATCCGCGTATTCATAGCTTCGGAACGTCTATGCCAGTAAGCATAGTCCGACTCGTTTTCGAGAGATACTATTTGTACAGGTGAAAGCGCTTGCTTTTCAAGCCAAAGTTATACAACATTTCGCACGAATCGAATCTGCTACTATAAATTCCCGAAATTTAAATCATGAACGAGAATTTAGTAGTTCAATCTACAATGCGTTCATAAAGCTACCCAAATGCACGTGAAATATCAATTCATAATCTATGTCTTATCAGCTTATGAATTAGGTGAATAATATTTTACCACTATATTCATAGTTACCAGCTGATTACCAAGTAAAACCAAATACCAAATGATTTCCAATAAAATATTTAATATACGATAAGTGTACATATATGAGGTAGGTAGAAATCGGCATAAATCTCTTCGCCGTTCGGTGTACGAACATAATGAAATCATGAAATCATGCAATCTTCAAACAATTACCTACTTTCAAAGTTGCTGAACAATCCGAATTGTTTAAAAATATATGAGAAACTAGTATCGATATGTGACATAAGCTGTACGATGTCACTGCAGGTGTTCGACAGAGTCGAAGATTCCTTATACTGAACGGTATTACTCACTTTAGTTTATCAGGTGTTGGTGCAACGGTAGAAAGACGGCGAAATCAAGGTCTTCAGATAACTTAAGTGACATACTAAGCCAGTCAGTAGCGGACAATTCCTATTTTCAATTTTGAACAATCGCAACGAACAATTTAACGAGACAGTGAGTTCTCTGCAACTGCAACGACCTGATTGATTTATCAAGACTACAAGTGCGAATAATATTGCCATTGTTTTATTTGCATTTTGACAAAACAAACTCTGGTCGTATCAAGCCTGATGTGATATCACTTGATTCACGTGTGATCAAATAAACGTGACATGAAAATAACCATCACAAGACATTCAGAATATGAATCGATCAGTTTATATTTCAGCGAACATTACAAACAAGTACTTACATGGATTCAGAAATGGTCATTCCGTACGAACATCAGCTTATAAATAATTATGTCACCCATAGACTATTTCGTGAATTGCACAGAATGCCATGTATTACATGAATGAACATTTATCATTAGCAATTAATCTTGCTAGATGACGATCAGTCTCGAAATGATTAATCCAATTCACATTCTTCAGAGGATTTATTAGTCCGTTCAGACAATTTGAGGGACGATAAATTCTCCCTTTTCACTTTACCGATGTTTTTTGCTTCACTAACGGTGTCTGGTAGCTTTATCCCCAAAGTTTCGGGGAGGTTTAAAGATAACAGACTTGCCGAGATCCCTATGATGCCGAACAATATTAGTGGTAATGACTCCATGTAATTTGCCTGCAAGTCAAACACATGAGGTGAAATAAAAGGACATACTGAAACGAAGTGTTCTGAAACTGGGACTTGATTCACAATATCTTTCGACCTTGTGTAAGGTGCGTTGCGAACATTGCTATAACTTATCTGATAATTGTGAATAAAAATTCAAGCACCTGTCTATAAAATCTATGTTGAAAATGATGCCAACTGTACTCACCAATAAAGGTGTTTGTGGGGCGAGTACAGAGCCAATGCGCCCAATCATGCTGCAAAAGCTAAGAAGAGAGTGTCGAAGTTGCGTGGGAAATATTTCTGTGGTGAACATGTAAACCAAGTTATAGGCAATCGTAATGCAGAATTTCCCCGCCACAAAAACGATGATCGGCAGGTACCACCAATCTGGAAATCAGAACATCGACATGCACTTTTCACAATGGAAACTTGCGAAAAATCGCATTTTTCAATTCTTGATACTTCGGTTTACATAATATTTCATTGATCATGATAAATTTTCAGTGAATATACAAAATTTCGTTGAATTATTGGATAATTTTCGTTTTTGAAAAATCTGAGACTCCGTAATGGAAAGTTCCAAACTCCTTGATAAAAATTGTATCAAAAAATTATCTCTGTGAAATTGCATACGACAAAGATATGGCAATTAGCTCACCTATTGGCACAAAGATTGTTACGATGCAGAATATACCACTGAGCATATACGCCATTACCAGCGTCGGTTTACGGCCTAAGTTGTCTGCGAGAATCCAGAGAGTGAAATAAGCCGGAATCTCGACCGAAGCTACCAGCATGAAGTTGATGTACTTATCCCCAGGCACTGCTACTGATCGTAATGACAATCCGTAGTATACGAAAGTGTTGGCCATCCAGCAGAATACGCAGATCAACAATCGCACTAGCATTGTTCTGTTGCCAATAATTTCCTTGAGCGCAGAAACCGGCGAAGGGTTGACCGTAGTGTTCTATAAAGAGGTGCATGGCTGTGTATAAGCAAAGGAAATGAATTATGAGAAGCAAGTCGCGTCTCTTAGAAGTCGATAATAAACCTGGTGACAATCGTACCGTGTCGCGAACTTCTTTTTTCGGATTTCTTAGCATCAGGATCGACCGTTCAGAGACACCAATCTTATTTCTAGCAGCAATTTTGCGTAACACTGCCTCCGCTTCTTTTAGTCTACCTTTATTCTGCAGCCATCTTTATGGAATACAAGGAATAATACATGTATTCTACTTTCCCGGAGAAATTGGATTTGCTAAGAATTGTAAAGAAATCAATTTCTCGCGATTGAACATGAGAAAATTCAATCGTAGAATGAAACTATACATTTTTAAGGTCTGGAAAATAGAAACCTTTGACTTCTTAGTACACGATGGTTTCGTTTATCAGTTTATTTGTTCATTCTTACCTCACAGGCTCGGGAACTATGTAAAGCAGGAATATTGCGAACAATCCAGGTGTGTAAAACACACGCAGGAGAATTCGCCAGGACTTGAGCCACATAGCGAATAGTCCTAGAAAAATTGTGTAGCCGACATACATGCAATTAGGCACGCTGCTTGCCAGTACTCTCTTTTTTGGTCCAACAAATTCCATTCCTGTAAAAATTCCATCGATCCGTTAATACGAGCTAACCCCATTACTCAGATTAAACGATGACGAATGGCTTCTGAAGTTTTTTCATTTAATTGACTATTATAGTATAATGTTATTCCAGTATTCGATTAACGACCTATGACAAATACAGCACTGTATACCGCTGATCCCGACATCGCGTCCAGAAACTCAAAAGTCACGAACATCTGGTAATTAACAGATAAAGATCTAATTAGCCCAAAAATCGAACTGAGCGTGGTGCAAACCACGAGAAGCTTCCTTCGACCATACCTGCGATAGAAAATTTCGTTAAATCTTTCTATCTGAAAACTTTTTTTTTTACAAGATAAGCGGGTAAAAAACTTCATAAGTGACTCACTTGTCAGATAGATGACCAGAAATCAACAAGCCGACAAACTGACCAACGCTGTTCATTGTCCCAGGCAATGTCAACTTCCATAAATTATTGTCGCAAGTGAGATCCCACTGGAATCAGAAGGTTTCTTCTAGAATACAATATTTCTTTGAATGATTTTCCCCATTTGTGCACCTTCAAGATTCTATAGCGAATTTAGGAAAATCAATGAATCAATGTGAACCTCGTTTTCATTGATTAAGAACCTGTGCGATCTGTGAATAAACAACTTGTATTTTAACAGTTGTGGGGGAGGACTAGTAAATCGTTCCCGATGTTCAAAATTTATTTTTACGGCACAGGCATGAAAAAGTCGCTTTTCAGTGCCCGTTTTCTAACCGTAAAGGGGCGCTTTATATGGCTGTAGGCTACCTCGACACATAAAGTCTTTATAACGTAGTTTTCCTCGACCTGTAAAGTATGTACTTTACAAGTCCAGGTCAGGCTGCGCTTGCGCAGTACAGCCTTTCCTAGCAGCTGAGCACCCGAGTGGCATAACCTCAATATCCAGTAGGGTAAAGACTTGATCAAAGATCTAAGACAGTGACGCGAGTGCTAAAACAATTAAAATATGAGTGGCGATGACGGAGAACCCACAAAGTCAGAATCGAGGCCAAGAAGTTCAAATACCATCGACTTCAAAACAAGATGATGTCAA
This sequence comes from Ametastegia equiseti, assembly GCA_963989295.1. Lineage (NCBI taxonomy): Eukaryota > Metazoa > Arthropoda > Insecta > Hymenoptera > Tenthredinidae > Ametastegia > Ametastegia equiseti. The sequence continues at coordinate 11,022,780 of OZ022389.1, read as the reverse complement.
GAACAAGGAGAATTCACAACCAACCGTCGAATTAATCCCTTCAGGGGGGCATGTCACTTTGAGCATAAACAACTGCTCAAACTGTACTTTTACCATTCTGGAGAAAAAGTAGCTCAAGAACAGCTCCTTGCGTGACCCGTCGATCGCATTATTCATTATAACCACAAATTTATATCATAAGGATATATTTAAGCTTTCTTTTCTGTTCTAGTGTAACTAAACGTACAAAAATAATCAAAATAGACATGTGATATTATTTTACTCTTCGATTCTAGTAAAGTAACTGAAAAACCAAATGTGAGATTAGGAGTACTTCATTTAATTTAATTTCTATTATCGTACGTTAAACAAGAAACCAAAAAATTATATAAGAATAACTAAAATACTCATAGAATAACTGAAACACCAACAAGTAATTAAAAAACTAGTCAATAGAAATATTTCCAAAAACTAAATATAAATATTCCAAAGACTGAAAATAAGTGATATTATTCATAAGATCGTTACATGATATTTGAATAAACAAAACTGTAATAAAAATTATCACCAATAGTACTTATTTCTCTCGGTTGCTAAAGAAGGTTTGTATAACATTATTGTGTCATTTTATTACAAACAATTTTTTTTTTTTTTCAATCCAATTTCAGGTCATGTTTTAGATTGGGGGGGCTTCGCCCCCCCAAACCCCCCCACGGGGGCTGCGCCCCTGGACCCCGCCGCCACAGACAGTGGTCTGCCACAGTACAATTTTTCGAAGATCTGTGAACTATGTTGTGGACTTTTTCATGCCAATGCCGTAAAAAATAATGTATGGGGCGCGCCCGTAAACTTTTTGCGGCTCGAATGGTGTTTTCGTACTCGCCGTCGGCTGTGCCTTCGGCTCGTCCGAAAACACCATCCTCGACCGCAAACACACAGTTACAGGCATGCCGCATAAAGTACTATTGTCTGACAATGACTTCGTGTATCGATGATTCATGAATCTATTTTTCAGCTAGCAAACAGCCATAGATACCTAAATATAATTAATTTGGAGTTATTTTTACTGCTCCATTTTTTTAGGGGCCCCGTTTTGCGTTCATGTGAATTGCAAAAACAATATCGTATAGCATTTACTATTCTACCCAGATCGGGGTACCATCTGAACTTACTTCATTGAGAATGGTCGACTCCTCGGAGCCATAAACCCAGGTTTGGCAAATTTCAGTTTCATTAGAGAATGTTGTTGTCGAACATGAGTCCGTAGAATTTTGCACGATAAAGCGTTTGCAGGTTTCAGGTTTGCCATCGGTGTAAGGAACTGCGTGTGGTAACCAGATCGGATTGAAAGTGGCATTTGCGGGATTTTCACACTCTGGCACCAGACACCTGAGCATATACACGTTGTAATTGAATAAGCAGCCAAACTTTAACGATTTGTTGTTATGAGTACTACCAAATATTATATCATGTGAGCTACTGACTGACAAAAAAGGATTTGGACATTACGCAAATAATAAGTGAAACATGCATATGGGGAATCCAAAGCTGAACCAACCAACCTCTAAAAATCGTACACGTTTTTTTTTTTCAAATTTGTTCCGCGACAATATTTTTATTCGAGAATTTTGTTTGATTTTAATGGGTGCCCTGATGGATTTGATGATTTCTTTTTGGCAAATTTTCAAGAATGTACCAAAAACCAAAGTATTAGAATCCATCATGGCACCCATTCTTTTATACAAAAAGTATCATACATCTAAAATTTATTGGAGAGAACATTTGAAAAAAAAAAATCAGAATTGATCTTTCGAAGTACAACTATCAGTAGAAAAATCGCCCATGTAATCGGAGGGGTGGAGTCTTTCCAGTTTGTTGGTTTGGATTAGAATTCCCCAAATATGTGGCATAGGTCCGAAGTTTCATCGCTATTTTCATCTCGCATCTTCGGGTTCTAAATTCCTAATTCGAACTGAGTATATCTTTTGTCATGTATTTGAAATCGGCTAAAAAACCGTATAAAAGTAAGAAAACAGGGTCAAACCTATAACTGACTTTTCCAGCGGTGAAAACATAGCTCATCGCCCGTGAAGCAGAAAGTATCAGTGGCAAACTCAAGATAATATATATTCCGAGAGTGTAAAGACCGATATGATCGATCTCTGGAAAATCACCTGGTGTTGTTTCATCCTCATTTTCGTCTGCAGAAGCAGGACTGTATTGCTGCTTCCTCATTTTGAGTTATCACGATCAAACGAAAAAAGCACTGCAGCCCAATCCATTCATCCAACTCGCGAACTATCAATCAATCCAATAAATTCATACGTGTAGATTAAATCCACTCGATGTTTAAGCACAGAAGAGCAAATAGTAATAGTAGCGAGGATAGTATAGTGAACCTTAGAACCGGGACTGTCGCCAACGTAAATATAGAACTACGATACATTTGAGCACACAGTTTCTCAAACGACTCTATAGTTTAGTGGTTGGGTTCGTTGACCTGAATTTGACCGAGAAATAGTCGGAATAGTTTCGAACGCAGATTTACAGTGCATGGGATAACGTAATTGCAGTACAATGAGTATAAGTTTCTATAATCTTCGATCGGATAAAAGGTAAGAGAAAAAAAAAAATGGAACACAATTATGGAAAGAAGAAGTTAATTCCCGGAGCATGGCAATTCGATGTGACGCGAGAGCATGATCAGCACGTTTACACAGAAAATTGTAAAACCACATGACCGCGATGTGGAACCAATCGGAGTTTGTACATTGATCAATGCTGGCTCAGGATTGGCTCCGCTAGATTTGTCGCTGTATTTCATCGTGCAAGTCACCGTAACACTTTACAGTCTGGCGATATATGGTCAAGCATTTGTACGTCTTTATCGGTGTCAGATAAGATATGTATTTTACCCTTAATCAATGCATATCGTAATGCGTGTACAATGAACAATGAAAACAAAGCATACCAGCCAGTCACCAAACGCAAATAACTGTGCCTCTATATAAGAAAAAATGATCAATGGTTGTACACCATTACGATTAATTTATTTGATAAATAAAGCCAACGATAATTTAATGTATAGGTAGCGACCGATAAAAACTGAGAATTATTATCAAATGAAATCAGCTGTTATGAACTTTAGCGATAACCCAGTTTGGATTTATCAACAATTTTAATTGGTATAATTGAATAGAAGTGGAAAATTTGCTTCTCATTATATTCAGAATCCGGTACACATCAATTGAAAATATTCCGACTTACGATATACTCGCACTTGCATGTGCCAAACGTTTGTCGCCGATGTCTGCTGCAGTATTGAAGTCTGAAAATTAACGGAAAATAGTAGAATTATATACGTGCATGCTAATTATCTGTCAATTATAAATTTATCGGGTTTCTGTCATAACAATAATATTATTGAATAGATTTATTCTACACTTAAGACTGTGTTTTCTCGTAGGTATACTGGAATTTTTTTATACCCTCATTAAGTTCAAATTTGCATTAGTGCAATTCATGTTCATCAGATGATCTAATAGATATAACATGAATTGAAGCTCATTACAACGAGTATTCGAAGCTTATTACACTTTATTCAAATTTTCCCGCCTCTCGAAGCTCGCGCGCTCATTAATCGATTCAGTAGGGTTCAGCCTATAAGACCCACCGCCAACTTCAAGACCTAATTCATGTTTACGCCCTCGGTGTCAGTGCGCTGTCAAATGCAAGAGTCAAAAACATGAATATCTTTACGGAAGATATTCTATGACTGCAATTCACAGCTTGATATGATTGAAAAATCACCGTCTAATCTGATCGCCTGACGTCCATCAAGATTTCAGGCATGTAAAAACGATTCGTCATTAATTCGTAACACAAGTTAATTTTTGAGGTTGGATTCACATCTGTCCTACACTGAGGGGTAATTTCCATTAATAGAACCTCGACGTATCCGCTAGATCAATTATGACTATTTTTAATCAACCTCATTCACATGCTCATCAAAAAATTGCGTCAAAATTCATTATCGCTGCGATCTTTGAGGTTAAATTTTCCACCTCATGACTCCAACTGAATTTATTGTGAGAAAATGGCTTGATATAAATCTAGAAAAATCCTGAGCAGTTGAAGTATTCGACCTAGGATCTTTTCGCACCTTTTCAATTCACGTTTTAATGAATTTTCTTTCAATTCTTTTCGTTTTAGTCGCCTTTGCTTATCGCTGACTTAAAAACCTGGATCATCGAGCAATAAAAAGGCAGATAACATGGCTGTAATTAAACACGCGTTACAACGCGAAGTATTTACACCTGCGGATGAGAAATTGCTGACATTGTGTCACGTTTGTAAAGCGTTTAAGAAAAAGAAAACCAGTTTCTTGTGCATCGCTACGACGACCGACACCCCAGCTACTCTTCTCCTCTATCAAGTGAAAAAGAACGACAAGAACGTTTACAAGAAAAAACAGTCTTGGTCTTTGACTGATATACAAATGGTCGACGGAGTTGGGAACAATTCACTCGACCTGGAAATACATATCGATAAAGTTTACAAATGGACGGCTACTTATGCTCAGGAAAGAAGCACTTTCATTCGAAATTTGTACACATATTCTTGCAGCATGCCTCAGAGACCTGAGTTTAAAAATATTCCCAATGATTGGATGATCGATCCTGCTTCCCTCAAAGAAAGCGATAGCATTATCTTCACTCCAGGCAAGTATTTGACTCTCATCAGTTTAGTTTCAAGAAAGCCTTAATTACAACGCAATTCCATTCTACTCAATTCACTTGAGAAATATTTTAGAATCCCAAAGAATGAAGCAAAAGCATTGCCAAAGAATTCTTCAATTTATTTGCTTTTCAGAAAAATCTGAACAGTGTGGAAGTAACTTTTAGGAATGGTTTCAAATCTGGCTACGTGAAAATTGAAAGTATTTTGAAAATGCCGTGTTGATCGTATCTCATGAATGTATCCTCCCTAAATCTTTCCTTTGTATATAAATACAAACTCTTCTTTTCATTCAGTTCAAATTCAAATTCTGTATAAATTTTACCTGATAATGTAGGAACATTTGAACGGGAGACTTTGGTGAAATTTCATGCAACGTCTGCTCTTGAAAAAAACTTGTTTATTATTGAATTTTACAGTTTTCAAAAAGATCCTTGTAGTCGAAATGAATATGTGTACCAACGTTAAGAAACTTATATGAAATACATTAAATTCATCAAATAAGTAACACATTTTTTAAAATTCAACTCAGATTTACTATCCTCACCGATATCTTCCGACTATCAACCAATAACGGACAAAGAAGCAACATACCTTGCATCTCTGGTAGCAAGTTGTGATTATGCAGTATCTAACGCAGAACTTTTCATGGAAACGTTATCGAAAGATCTTTCTATACTGGACGGGGTAAAATATCCTCAAAACTGACTGTTTATTCAAAACGAAAACTAGATTGCTGATCAACTGAAATACGGTCAACTATTTTCTTACAGCAAAATGTACAATCGGTCCTAGTCTCAGAACCTCAAGTAACTCAATTAATGAATGGCATTGAAGCTGCTATATCCGAAGCATCTTTGGTAGAATCACGTCTCGCAGTTTATGACGAAGCACTTGGTAGAATTCGAGATGCAATGGCTAGAGTTGGACAGAAAAATCAAGCCATTCATACCGCTAATCATAACGCTAGACTTCTTCTCGATCAATTAGATGCCGTTATTGTAAGTTCATTGTTAAACTACCATTGAAATACTACTCCAAAATCGAATCTACTTTTTTCTTTCACTCCTACAGACCCAGCTGGACATACCAGCAGAACACCAACGTACTTTGAGCGAAGCAGAACTGCCAGGAGGCAGAGAAGAGCTGGGAAGAGCAGGAGCAGCTTTGTTGAAAGCTACATCTGCTCCTCTGCCCCCAGGTTTGGACAAACTGGGTGCTGCTTCTGAACAACGTAGACGTCTTGATAAATTGAGGGCGAAATTCTCGCTGATTGTAGCCAGGCATCTGAACAATCTCTTTATACATTTGGTGGGTGGAAAAAGATAAATGTAATATATCTCTGTTTCCAGGTGTTCAAGAATCTTCAAAGTTGATAATTGGAAATAGTTATGTTCTGTTAACTGACAAAATTATAATTGCAGGGTAACGATGTCGGAGAAACTTCAGCCTCGACTGTGGATTTAACTCTGCCTACGCATCAGGCTGTGCATAGAGAATTGGAACCTTATACCGAATTGATGCGGCTATTGCGGGCTCTGGACAATAAAGCTTTCACTCAATTAACTAAGGTCTACACCGGCACCATGTGCAAACTCTACCAGAGAGACCTTAAATTGTTCTTTGAAGAAGCAAAGACTCGTGTCACAAGCAAAAGACTTAATGGTGATACAAGAAATGGGTTTATTTTTTTATCTATAAGAGTTTTTTCAGTTTTTATACTACGAAAATCGATATTATTTTGATTAAACTTTTAGAAAATTATCTTTCTGACTTACTGTAAATGAATTAGAAAATCAAAATGACTCATGATCTGCATTTTCAGCCACTGTCTCAAAGTCCAGCGGACAAAAAGGTGACGAATTAATTAGTCCAGCACCCATGTGCCTCTTGGGTGGAGAAGTCTGGGCGCCGCAAGGAGAGGGAGCACTTTTAGATTCTGTGTTGGATAGAGCGCTCTCGCAACTTCAGCCTGTCTGTCTGGCTGAACAAGCTTTCTGTGTCTCGTTCTTTCAACTCGATTCGGTTCTTTCACCAACAAAAGTACAACTTCTGCAAATTTTAGTTAAATATAGATCGTTTCTTTGAATGTGTTTCTTCTTTCGATCTGGGAATATCAGATTATTCTTGAAAACACCTATGATTTTTATAATTTGTCATTTCACAATGGTTTTAATTAGGGCAATGAAACAGACGAGCCAGATAATGGGAGCAATGGAGCGACCAGTCCTGGATCTGCAACTTCTACTGCTAGTAAAAAACTAGAAAGACAAGTTAACGAAGAAGTTCGAGCTACCATGTCGGCTATTTTTCATTCTCTTGAACCCGAGCTCAACAGTTTTATATCCTACTTGGATAAAATCGATAGCTTGTGAGTTTTTACAAGTTAAGAGGATATCGCAGTATTTAAAAACTCCATGGATAAATGGAATTCGATACTTTAATAATTTGGTTTTCCATCAAATAATGTTTCTTTACAATCTTTTTACTATTCTGTAGATTTTTTATATACTAATTCAATTTCAGCTGGTGTTTGTACGTCCTAGTGAGGCTTTCGCAGCATGTGATGTCTGCCCAAGATACAGGCTCTTTTCTTTCCATGACTTTTGCTTCGGCGCTTGTTCAAGTGAAGAGATCATTCGATAAATTCATGCAGGCTCAGCTACAGTCTATTTTGCGAGATACTAAGGTCAATCGTAGAACCAAATGCGGAATTCTACCTTACGTGGAAAATCTTCAATCATTTGCTAGGACTGCGGAAAGGATATTCAAAAATTCAGACCGAAAAGTTGACCTGGAAAAATGGTACACTAAACTAGTCGAGGCAATGTTCGAAGCAATCGTTATGCACAGTGGCGAACATCACAAAACCCCACCGGAGGTCGTGAAAATGGGTAAATATTTCGATATCGGTCAATTTTCTATCGATGGTATTCAATAGTCCAAATATTCAAAATTACAACTAAAAAGCTGGAGACGAAATTCTTATTTGAATTTCCCCATCAAGTTCATTTCTTTCAACGATGCAGAACGTTTTTTTTTTTCTTCAAACACCTAACTATGACCAAAAAAAGTATTCGTCTATTTCCAGAAAATTTCCATCACCTCTACGACCTCTTGTCTCAATTAAAAATATCTGTGCTGGACCACGAGAGGAAAGAAGCCAAGCAGAAGTATCACGATGCACTAAGAGCCTATGTTATTCAATACTTTGGTCGACCTCTAGAGAAACTGAATGTAGGAGTTTGATTTGTGCTTTAATATGCAACATTATCGAACAAAACTTATCTACACAGTTTTATTTATTATAATTTTATTATTTCAGCTATTTTTTGAAGGGGTGCAAGCTAAGGTTGGATCCGGAGTAAAAGAATCCGAAATCAGCTATCAAATGGCATTCAGTAAACAGGAACTCCGTAGAGTTGTGAAAGAGTATCCTGCCAGAGAAGTGAAAAAGGGTTTAGAAAACCTATATAGAAAAGTTGAAAAACATCTATGTGAAGAAGAGAATTTACTCCAGGTAAATGTTATCGGGATAATTTCTCCCGGTGTTTATTTTTGCTCAAAAAACTATACAGACTATGTAATTCGATTACTGAATTCAGGTTGTCTGGAGCGAAATGCAACGCGAATTCATCGCGCAGTACAAATACATCGAAGAATTGATACAGCGCTGTTACCCCGACAGCATGGTAACCCTAGAATTTACAATTCAAGAAATTTTAGAATTCTTCTCTGAAATAGCGAGATCACATTAAAACATCAAGCAGGTGTTTCGATATCGGAAGAACGTGGAGAGTAAGGAAATCTAATACAACAGCAGAATACAAAGTCACAAATACCTAGTATACATTTTCCACCATTTGTTGCATCAAATAATGTAAATAATCGTGTAAACATATTGTAGATATTAAAAACTATCTTATTATAAGCTTGTGCGATGATGTAGAGGAAATATATATTCGCTATTCGAGCACATTATGTATCAAGTTCTGAGTCCTAATTTAATTCAATGAGTAAAACAGTCTCCACAATCTCGTTTCAGAAATGAATAACCCTTTGAATTTTGAGTTCAGAAAATGGGACGATTAATTCCGACAATGAATATGAGGGATGGATGTATTTAATTACTTTTCAACAGAGAACATAGAATGTTACAGCGATTCTCATCAATCATATAAAGATGTGCATTTGGCTAACACATTACTTCATAATTAACAGTCTACCAAGTTTATCTAGTACAATTACTTCAAATTCACTCCTGGTTCTTATTCGTTCTTTGGCGTTGGTGGAGCCCAGTTGAGGTAAATCGTACCGGTCGACTTTGCCTATAAATAAGAAATAATATCAAGTATAATTTACGTTTCATGTAAAAAATTCGCCACAAATCAAAACCAAATACTGAAATACTTCTTGTGGTTAAAAATATCAAAGTAATATCCCTTAAAATTTCAACTCAAATAAAATCGAATGTATTCAACTTACAAGTAGGATGGTTGAAACAAACAGACTGACTCCAAGCACAAGGGCCATGTTGTATTTCTTCTGTTTAGCGTCGTACCTCGCCTGCCACGAACCTTGCGGTACAGGTAGTTCGTTCATTGTCGTTTGCTTGAAATGTGCCGGAGGATGATACGCCCTCGATCCTATCAATCAATGCAAAAACTTTACAGAATACATGAATATCCATACCGTTTTGTATTTCATCAAATAAACTACATTCTCCACGTTCCCTAGAACTTATATATATATATAACAATAGAGAGAAATAGGTTTAGTTAGGTTAGGTTAGGTTTGGGTATGGAACTGATGCATGGAAGTTACGTAAAATAACGATACAACCATGACTGAAGAGAGGATCACAGTTACACGAGAGGAACATATTTCGGAATACAGAGATGAGGTTTTTTTGCACAGAACTCTTCCGGCTTCATTACGCAATTACGTAACGACACAGTTTTATCTGTATTGTGTAAAATAAGGTGGAGTAAAAAGTGAGCGCGATTAGATAGGTATAACCATCCATTTCAACTTATGCAACTACAAAGTGTACACCTGAATCAGGATCGATAGGTATCTCGGTAATGAATTCATTATCTGTGGTAATGACTTACCGCTGCGAATAACATTTTGTGCAACTGGGCGGAGAATTTGATTGAACATCTTTAATCTAAGCAGTTTTTCTTCGGATTTCTGCTAATAAGAACCGCGATAACGGAGAGCAAGTGACCACTGCAGCAGACGATTTACTTCCGCTATAATTCTCCAGATTCCCTAGATAGACGTTTGGTTATATCTCTCCATAGTGTTGTATCTAATCTTTAACGGGCCCTGGTCTTGATGTAATCATTTTCATTCAGAGCTTTTGGAGAGTAAGATAATTCACTTTCTCTAGCTTCAGAAAATATATCTGAGAGAATTCATGCCGATTCAGAATCCAAATGATTCATTTGTGTGTTCCGAGTTGAAAATTCTTTTAATGCAAAAATTATCTTTGGCGTAGGGTTTTTCGAAGGCATGAATACGACACTGAGAAAAAATGAACACTGCATGTTAGCCAAGTATGCGCAGAAAAATTCCCCATAAATCCAACTACGTATATAAAAAATAATTAGCTAATAGACAATAACTTTCAGTGTGAATATAAGACTCGCGTAAGAATCAATTATACAGATGTGTTTGAGCGTTGACTGAAGAATATCTTCAGTCAACGGTTTGAGTTTAAAATTCGTGTTTCATTACACATAAAACAGTAAGAATTAAGGTCTCGTATTTTATCAAGCAGTTGCCAGACCTGCTCCACGTTCATAGTTCCTTTTTAATCTTTGTGGAGATTAGTCATCGTATCATACGCTCGGTCGGCGATGTGTCAAATAAAGTGACAATTTCGTATCACTGTAAGTATAAAAACAACCTCAAATACTAGAGTTACTAGTCCTCAATTTTCCGACCAAATTCACTTCTCCCTTGATTTACATCACGATAATTTGCCTTCAGCCAGAGCAGTATGGACGTCCTAAACAAGCTGAGAAACACAGTGAGCAACACGATAAGCAACACTGTCAACAGCACTGCTTATGGTCTGTCCCAACTGTCAAGCGTATTGCCCGGTAATCCGGTGACCAGAGAATTCGAGGCTACCGCTCACGTGGGTAGCGCGGGTCCAGGTTTACTCTGGAAAGTTTACAGCGGTTATAAAAAATCTACAAAACAAGAGGCGGCGATATTCGTCTTTGAAAAACGCCAGCTCGATAGATGGTCAGGGAAAACGGAGCGAGAGGCTGTCCTCGAGTCTCTGAGACGCGGCGTTACTCAGATAACCAAACTGCGCCACCCCCAAGTATTAATAGTTCAACATCCCCTGGAAGAGTCACGAGACAGTTTGGCGTTCGCTACCGAACCGGTCTTTGCAAGCTTAGCCAACGCTCTTGGGCGCCTAGAGAACGTGCCTCAACCGACGCCAGCTTCTCTCAGAGATTATAAACTACTAGATGTAGAAATTCGATATGGATTAATGCAGCTTGGCGAAGGTTTGGCCTTTCTTCATACGGACGTTAAACTTTTGCACAGAAATTTGTGCCCTGAGTCGATCGTTATCAATGGTCATGGCGCCTGGAAGATTTTTGGTTTCGATTTCTGCGCCGTTAATCAAAGCCCTAATGATAAACAGGTATTGTAGGTTTACTTCTGAATCAATCATTCTAATATATGACGCTGAAGCTAGCAGCCAAAGTTAGCAGCCGTATGAGCTAATCGTTTTCCGAATATCATGATGCAGTACAGATTTATGACTTTTTTAGTCAAATTCGTTCACATTTTATCAAACATTGCGAAAATCAGATGTTCTGAATTTTCTTACCTTGTTTTCATCAATTAAGCATCGTGGGGCTGCTAATTCTGGCTGCTAGCTTCAGCTGCATTTCGAATATTCAGAGCTAAGAATTAAGAATTGAGCAGTTTCACAGGAGGAATCACAATCTTTAAGCATTCTAGAATTTCAGGAGACTCTTTTCCTCTTGGGGCTTTTAAATTTCGTTATTTATAACGTTTTTTCATTCAAAATAATGATTGTCAATGTTGATTCATATTTCTCATTCATTTGTAGAGCCAAAAACATTTTTTACAATTTGGTTTTCAACATTTCGTTTTTATAAGTGAGAAATCCTGGGATGAATGTCTGTCCGTTATAGTATCGCCATGCAAAAAAAATTTCCCCACGAATCAGGATACCTAACATCGAACAAAACTGAACAATCAGCTAAACAGATATGAAACGTCTTATGTATTGTATGTACATACACGCCACACATAATTAATATTTGATTTTTCAGCCTTCATGGTCGTATGTGGATTACGATCCAACGATACCGAGTATAGCGCAGCCGTCGCTGGACTATTTAGCGCCAGAATGTGCGATCGCAGGAAGCTGCGGACCTCCTAGTGATATATTCTCTTTAGGAATGCTTGTTTATGTTCTACATTCGACGGGAGGTCGTCCGTTGAACGAATGTCACGGAGATCCCTCAAAATGCAGACGTTTCTTGGGAGATTTAAAGACCTCTCTTACCCTATCTAAACTCAGCAATATTCCTGAACCGTTAAGAGACACTGCAAAGCTAATGCTAAGCAACAATCCTGAACTCAGACCAGATGCACATCAGTTTATTAAGGTGATTATCATATTTAGGGACGAATGTTACAGATCACTGTCTTTTATCCTGTTGATGAATGAAATGTCAGAGTTGCTACAAGTCTGGAGAAAAAACCAAAAATGATTGTCGATGCTCAACTTCATCTCTGTTCCACAATACGCGTGATATTTTGTGTTTTAATGTAACATGAAAACTAGATCCAACAATTTGAAATAACCCAGAAATGTGTAACAATTCTAACTACATACCAAATGATTCAAAACTTGAAGCTAAAATTTAGTGTATTTAAATTAATCAGATCGATTACTTCACGGACATTGGAGTAAGGACATTAAACTACTTGGACAAGCTCTTTCAATGGGACAATCTACAGAAATCGAAATTTTACAAAGGATTACCAAAAGTAATAGAGCAACTTCCTCACAGAGTAGCATTGCACAGAGTATTACCTGCTCTCTACAAAGAATTTGTCAATGCTCCGATGGTCCCCTTCGTTTTACCAAGCGTACTTCTTGTCTCGGAGAACGGAACTACTGAGGAGTTCAGAGAACATATATTACCCAATTTAAGGCCTGTACTTGCACTGGAAGATCCCCCACAGGTTTGAATTCCTCCAGCTACCAAAAATATTCAGTTTTATTCTTAATTTATGAATGAATAATTACAAAATTCTCTTTAACATTTTCACAGATCAGTTTAGTTTTACTCCAACGAGTTGATCTACTGCTGAAATTATGTCCAACGGATGCGATAAGGAATGACGTGTTACCGCTGCTTACAAGAGCTTTGGATTCTGATTGGGAGCAACTGCAAGAACTATGCCTCGCAGCTCTCCCATCGATAGCTACTTTGATCGATGGACCGTCGATGAAGAACGCCATCCTACCTAGAGTGAAAAAATTATGCTTGGCAAATAAAGGGGGAACTAGTAGTTTAGGCGTCAGAGTAAACTGCCTTCTTTGTCTTGCTAAAATGATGGATCACCTTGACAAGTGGCTGATCCTTGATCAAATTCTTCCATTCCTTCAAGAAGTTCCTCATTCAGGCGAACCCGCCGTTCTAATGGCCATCATAGGTAGGTATCTCACTGGATTTGGAACTTCAAATGGGTAAATGATGATATTAGAAGATCAATTGATCTAGAGTTCAATTGATATTCATCAATCATTCATCTAGGAGTACAACGTTTTCCTCTTTCTTTATTGATTGCTAATATAGATTGAAGAAATCGCTATCATAGTTTGAGCTTTCCACGAATCAGCAAATACATTTAGTTTCAAGTTTGAAACTACAACAAATCTTACGTGAAAACATTTCAAATAGAACAAACAAGTTCCTCAAAGTTCTTAGCGCAAATATTCCTGCAATTCCTTGCCTTGAGTATTTTTCCTCTACTTTAAAAAGCTTCTGGGGTATTTTTTGCTTAGAGTCAAATCCTTCACACCATTTAAAAAAAATCAACATCATACAGAAAACTCTGTGTTTTTTATATCACTCTGAGACTAAGACAAAAATCGTTTCAATGTTTCAGAAACAGCTTTGGAAAGCTTGTTTTCTCTGCTTTGAAATGCAATTTTCAATTTTGTCCATGATTAAATAATTAAATGAATAAAAACATCATATAAATCGAAATTGAACCTGGTATAGAAATGAAATATTCTTTCCACATTTGGAAATATGTGTTCCGAACAACGTTTAATCAGAAAATTATAATTCACAGGTATTTACAAGCTGGTATTAACGCACAGCAAGTTGGGAATGAGTAAAGAAATGATAGCGACAAAAGTGTTGCCTTTTCTGCTGCCCTTCTGTGTAGAACCAGGCCTGAGTCCAACGCAATTTGAAACCTTAGCTTCGCTGGTTGGGGAAATGGTAACTCGAGTCACATCGGAGCATCGTGAAGCTCTGCGTCAGCTAGATGCGGTACGACGAGAAGCGCAGCAGTTTGATCAGGCTCTTTCTCAAGCTGGGAATACCGCAGCTGTTGGATTGACCGACGCTTTTGCTGGTATCGAACTTGCGGCACCACCAACTGCAGCCAAAACCACTGCGAAAATAGGCAATGAGCCAAAAGTGCTCAGCCTTCAAGAGAAACAAAAGTATGTAGTGGGGGAAATTATCAAGTTTTTTTGCTTTCCGAATCCAAAAAAACTTTCAATCAATCCAAAACCCAATACTTTTGTATTTCAGATTGGCACAGCAACAAGAAACTCATCAAAGATTGCAAGCTCAAGCCCCGATGGCTCCGAAGCCAGCTTTTCAACCCGTCAAACCGAAGCCAAAAGATTTGACCGATACGCTTTTGCAGAATAATTTGAACCAGCTTAACAAGCCCTTACCCAAATCTGCTAGCACTGAGTCGAATTATTCTGCATTACAGTCGTCTTCCTGGGGAAATACAGTCTCAACAAATGGTCAAATGGGAATGAATAACAGCCAAACGCAATGGGGTGGCTTAGCAATCACAGCAGGACCACAGGCTGTTCAAAATTCCGGAACGGGTTGGGGTTCGAACGGTATGAATTCGTCTATCAATTGGGGATCTCAGCAATCGGCGCCAACTTGGAACCAGACTAGAGTTGCCCCTAATATTGGTCAAAATTGGGGAACAACTGGAAATCCTGGAATTAGACCGCAATGGAGACCTGAAGGAGCGCAGCAAGGCATGTCCCAACCACTTGTATCTCAATCGCAGGGCACGCCGAACTTATCCACGCAAGACATCATGGATCTTCTTAGCTAATACAAACTGATTGACGTCTTGAGGAAAATATCAAGTTTGGCTTTGCCGCTACAAAGTGATATGAAAAAATTACTGGTGAGTTTAAAAGGTGGTTGAAAAAAAAACAAAAAAAAACACACACAATGTTCTAAAATATCGGCGATATTTTAATTATTCATTAATCAATTGTTAATGCAGGATATTAATTGGAGGGTTCAGTCGGACTTTCAAACAACTTTGAAAAACTGCGTCCTCAGCTTAAGCATATCCGTGTGTCACATGTCGTCTAGTGCCGCAGAAAGAATGGAACAGCAATCAGCTATGTGTTGCGCCGCGTACAATCCATCCATCATTCCACAATCGGAGTAGTTATGGCTTTGCGTTATCCGCCGATATATCTTTTTGGTGATTCTCCGAACTTAGATTATTATTAGATTTTTATTTTAGCTCATATTCAATATATCTCAACTGGGATAATGAAGTAACAGAATCACGAATATTTGCGGTATGTATTAACAAAGATCACTAAAAAACTCGTCTGAACTTATAAAAACTGTTGTAAACCGTCATAACAACGCTGAATTTAGTTTGAACAAATATCATCTATTTAATTCACATTGTTTTGGAATGTTATTACTGTTAATAACGACTTTCCATCATGAGGCACTCTTTCTTTTATTCACATAGTATTTTACACTATGGTTTATACCTTAGATATATTCATCTGCATTCTGATTCATGCCTTTTATGGGATATATGTTTAAAAATCACGTTAACATACATGGTATATTATCAATATCGCAGACTAACATGTGAAGAGTATCGCTTCTCGTTAATGTAAAAATATATACACAATTGAAAATCCAGATCAAATCATTAGTTAAGTTAAGATAAATTATTATTTTATAATCAAATACTATATCACAGATGTTATTGAAAAGTAATTATAAATAACAACCGACTATACATTTAAGTAGGCTCAATAAATAATCGTATTCAATTAGTTGACTTTGATATTCAAATATCAGTCTAATATTTCATTATGATCATTCATCAACTATAGGTATCGGCTAAACGTGTGCCTTTAACTTCCGATACGCCCCAAATTGATCATATTCTATCTATAGTTTAATAATCAATCACCGAGATTCAAACAGTCTCGTCTAGGTACGTTCAAACTATTGTGATTTTGAGGGAAATTTACGAAAGACAGAGCTTCGAGCTAATCAAGAAGATCACAGGAATCAGCAATTCACATGAATCCAATATTTTTCCGATTGATTGAGTATTCAGCTATCGTGTATTATTACTACGGATATGACAATCTCATTTTCTAAATGTACAGCAAAGTTGTTTGATAATTTATTTTCAATCTACACCTTTATGATAATTTTTCATAATGAATTAGTTATAAAGAAAGCTTGATTCTAGATGGAAAGCCTTTGAAATGTGATTTAAAATGATTTTTTGCATCAACTAATCAACGTGAATAAACAATCTCGATTCTATCCAAGTTTAGTGCGAGATTAAGAGTTGCGAAAAGCTTTTAATAATGTCTCGATTATTACTTCTGCGATAAATGTTCGTAAAATTAATGATACGTAGTTGAATAAAGCAATAATTCTCATTTCTCTTCAGTTTTGTAAATTTGAAATCGTCAAAATAACGTTTCCATATCATTAGGGGAAAGTGGACCTGTGAATTTAATAGATTACTAAAGTCAAGATACTTCTCACCTAATTGTTCTTTAAGTTCCCTCGATTACTAATGAGATGAACAGACTCGCAAGAGCTTAACAACGTAACTTCACTTTGTAGTTTGAATCTCGATGATGACGGTCCGATCTATCAATCAAGAGTGAATATAAATTACTTAATTATTCGTGAAGTTCGTAGTAGAACTGTATATGGTAGTCAAATCTAAGTACACGATGTTTTTATAGTTTTTAACTTATTGTTGATTATGTAACACAAACACTGAGGGCACTGCATGTTATGAAATATCGAGGATATTGAGAATTACATTTTGTACATATAGAAAAATGTTTGTTTTGTATTCAAAAATATAAAACAATTGAAATACGATTTCATATCCTATTAATGCTTACAATTACTTATGTTAGAATTCTTATTAACTGTCTAATGTCCAAATTTACAAATTCCTTCTAATTCTTTTTCTTTTATTTATCGTCTTGGCCATCGAGCTTGCAGAGCACCGAAGAATGGCGTGACAATCCAGTAGCCACCTCCTATAAATTGTGCGACGGCAACAATTTGTACAAGAATGGTGAAATCTAAGGAAAATTAAAAATATTGAATCGACTGGCATTCGAGAGAAATCTGTTCGAGAAAAACCATCAAATTTGATACGAATTATTGATGATTCTTACTTTCAACAAAGATGAGCAACAACAAGGTAAAACCGACGATGATGTTCAGTGCCGTATGAGCTGTATTTGCCCCTGATGATCCGAGCAAATCGCGAAGTGCATTTTCTTGTCCAACTGCGAATCCGCCAATGCTTACTCCTCCGCAAAAAGCCGAGATTATAAACCAAGCATGTGCGCTGCTGCTGGTTAGTCCTTTCATGAGATACAAATTTCATATTATCATTTTTATCTCTTTATTCAAATGAAAAAAGGTAGATTATTTGAATATATAGTTTTCTGCTGATCTTCAAATAGATCCATTTTAATCACTTGGTGTCATTTTGGTCGCGAGCTTCAATCCGATTTTGTGAATATAAAGTACAAACGGAATTTTAAGAATTCGTCAAGGCGGGAAATTCTATAGAACTGAATTCAAAAAAATTGTTGTTCGAACTTGGAAAATTGCGAATCTAAAATTTCAAGAAACTCAAATCTCCTCTCCATTTTTCATTAGTTTGATCAATTGAATTACTTAAACCGAGCAAAATTGCATAATTTTGTTACAGTATTAAAGTTTGTTTTTTTCCGAGGAATTAATCAAAATGCCAATTTTTGGAATCAAAGTCTGCAGAAACAGAAATTCACTTCTTAAAGTCGAATTATGCAATGCGCTTACCAAAATGGCAAAATAACACGAGGCCAGCAGTGGATGGGGAAAAGAAAGATTAGAAAACTATTGCCAAATATTCGATTTTTCCTCCTAACAATTAACACCATGAAATTAGCAATAAATCGCTCACCCCAAAGAGCTGCTGTACCAAGCCAGCACATGCTGCCAAAGTAGATACTGCGCCATCGAGCAGTCTTCGGACTCCAATAAGAAACTGTACCAGGAATCAGAGTCCCGAGACCAACAGTGGTGATCAAGGTGACACATTGTCCAAGAGAGTCAAATCCTTGTCCATTAGTGAGTGCTAAGATTGGCGAAAGGACCAACAGGGAAATCGCACAGCCTCTAATAGCAAACCAGGCTGAGACTGCACACCAGAACTTGACCAGGCGTAACATTCGGAATTCCTCTGACCAAGTGCTTGAAGTGCGACCAACTGGGGTCACGAAAAGGTTCACGTCATCCTCCGGCTCATCGTAAGAGTACGAATTATTAACTTCGCTGAAAAGAGGCGGAGCACCTCCACGAGCTGCCTCTGCATCCTCGTAAAGAGAGCTTTCGTCAGGTCCTTCTTCGTCGTCATTCGACCTGCTTATCGTAACGTCAGGAACATTTGGAATGTTCAGTTCGTTGTCTTCCTCGGAGAGGAGCAACCTGTATGGGGTTGATCTCTGGAGAATTGGAACTTGGAAGGTTGACGCGCCAATAATGGCGGGAAAAAGGACGGTGGCGAAGAGTAGCAGGCCTGTTTGAAGGCCTGTGTGTGTGAGCAGGATGTAAGCGTAACCGGGTACGATTGTCATCCCGAGAGAAAATGCTATGCGTTTTATGGTCAAGGCCAGGGCCAGTTTTGTGCGAAAATGTCTGCGGATGAGATTTTCGCTCAATAAAAGTACCAGGCTTGCACCTATCCCCATTACTCCCCCGGCACTCAGTCGGGCTAGGTAAGCACCGACTCCTCCTGTCGATAAATACCCGGATGCAAGTACGCCGATCGAAAGTAATGCTATTCCGATCAGGCCTACCAATCGTGGTACCGATGCCAGGCTGACTATCGTACGACTCCATGGATCTGCGATTGAATATTTATTCAAAAAATTTCATTCACATGTAATATAGATGATCGAAATAATGGTGAGGAAGATGAATCAGTTTGAATTGAACTGGAATAATTCTGCCCAGCCGGGTTTTTTACGGTTTGGAAGTAATAAGGTAAGTATCCCAATTACTGACACTGTCGCAATTATTGATACTTTTCAATTATTTCTTTTCATCTCTGAGCTTTCAAATTATGCAAAAAAATTTATTCGTATTCTCTGAGTCTACAGCAACTGATTTGTGTAACGGAAACAATCAGAATTATTATCATCGATTCAAAATTTACGAAGATCTATGTGTCAGTAATTGGGTCTTGGGATGTCAGTAATCGGGACACTCATATCTTAGTGAGGAATTAATACAGTAGCAAAGATAACTATTTGATTTAGATTATTACACTTTAGTAAGTTTTGTGAGATGGGATATTGTCCGCAATAGCAATTTGCTTTATGGCTGTTGGTATAACAATAAAGGCTGATCATGTCTGGCACATTATTGATGAAACACGTCTGTTAGCACAGCTGTATAGCCATGCAGAAGTATATATTTACACTTACTTGAGTTGATTCTTGTAAAGCATATTCGCAATAAAATGTATGATAAGCAATGAGACATTTGATATTGTCACTTATATGATTCCCATTGAAGGTAAAAAGAAAAATTTACAATTACCAGCTAAACTCCAGAAAGCAACGAAAAGTATCGGTGTGAGTGTAACGCTACCTTTCCAAAGGTATATGTCAGGCTCTGCATCGCTGTGTAGATAACTCAATACCACGCCGTACATTGACAATACGCTGGGTACTGTCATCTGCAATTATCAGTCACCCCCTAAATATGATCAGTAAGTCGAATTGTGACACGCGTCTAAGCAGATAAGAGAAATCATTCTGCTTTACTCTCTAAATTTGAATCAGCGAAACTCACTGCGAATCAGCGGATTTTCAGTGATTTAAGTATACCACTGATTCAATATGGTATATCAATTCAAATTTAGAGAGTACGACGGGCTTTTGACACACCGTCAAAATTGCATCGGTATCATTTCTAAAATGTGCTCGTAATTTTGAATATAACTACAATGGCGTAATGGCTTTATTTTTTTGCTAAAGATGTAATCTCGTCAAATTTAATCTCGTGACAATGCCTACCATTATAAACAGAATCTCGCAAGTGTGAATGGCCAATTAAAGCTTCGAATATCCGGGTATTCTTATTGTCGGTCGTATAAGATGGTTAATCGGCTAAAGATCATCAAGTTGATTTGTTATATCCGATATTTTCTAGACTGGCTTATCATCATCGTATGGTATTGCGAAGATGTACAACACCTGGGCTGTACTGTTATCGCTGAATTTTTTCACACACAGGCATCCTACTCGCGTTAGTCACTTGCGTCTGTTGTAAATCATAATCACACGTGGCCATACATGCATCTAAGACACGTATCGGTATTTCGCTACGTAGTTTTTTTTTCTCCATTTGAGAATAGTTATTTATAGTGCATTAATAATATGAATCCTTCCCGAAAATATTCCTGCGGGAAACGAGTATCACCTCAAATTACTATAAAACAACATGTGATAACGTCTTGTTTGTCTTTTGACACGCAAAAGATAGCGAGACGTTGTAGTCACACTGTGTGGTACGTCGTTCATAATTGGAATCCTTTCCGTTAACGTGTCAAATTTTTAGTAACAATTACCTTAAACTAGCTACTTTCTGTTATTCATTTTCATCCTTTCAACCCTATTCATTCGTGTATTTAGGAATGGTGTAGCTTGCCGCATTTGACGATATAATTCCGATTTCTTGAACTGAAACTTGTGTTCCAACATGTCAGAATATCATCGTTTTATTTTCTTGCGATATTAAATTCGTAAAGTATTTACCTGAATTAGAACAATCCCGACAAGGATCAGCCAGGAGTAACCACCATCGGGAATGGTGGGCCCCAATTCTGCCATAGAAGTGACCACGTTGTCCAAATGCAGACGCCGAGCCCTTGGCATTTCGACGTCGCCACTTTGGCGCCCCTAAATATACCCCGCGCGTTTCGAGAGCAAATGAAGTGCCAAGAATGGGAAGTTTTCCAGAGACCGTGGATAATCAACTCAGCCATCGATGAGTACGACCAGACGAGTCCGGAGCTCGTATCTAATCTTTGTGTAGATAGCGCCGGTGCACAGGTGGTGCAGTGGGAGCAGGAAAATCGGTGGCAGCTTAAACCTACGTTATGATACTTCTCGCTCATAAAGAAAGTAATGGCCTAAATATTTGTTTTATCCAGATTTTCAATGTGATTATATATTTATATTTATTGGCAGATTTGAGACGATAAGGAAATCGATTAAAGGTCTATATTTAGTTGCCGCGCACTTTTTCAAAAGCTAAATAGACATCGCCCATCTGATTACCGCCGTGTAGATTGCCACTTTGTCACGTGAGTAATTTATGTCTTTTGCAACTATCCCCCACATTGAGCATCTATTGGATTTATGAATTATTAGTAAAAAGACGAGTCTGTGAAATCCGTAATTTCGCGCCACTTTATACCTACAGAGTTGCTTCGGAAGTACGCTCCAGTGAGTTTAGTTCCCTATTTTCTGGTATTGTATTGCTTTACAGGCTCTGGTAGGGTGTATTTATTCGATTGCTTTCTATATATATGCATTCTACTTGAACTGGTGCCTCGGGCACACTCGAACCCCTTGATTTCGGACAGCCCCGACTTGCATGACGTTCTGGTGTCACAGACTGCTCAATCTCATGTCGCGTTTCTAACTTTTTTCTGTTTGAAGTATGTATAATTTACATACAAATCTATAAATTTTGTGAATTGATCTATCGAAATACGTGATAATAAGAACCGTTCTTTGTCAGTATTATGGCCCTAAAAAGGGCCGTTTGGGGTTTGCGATGATTACGCACGTTCGCCGCGAATACGGCGAGCCAATTGGATGTCCTTCGGCATGATGGTAACGCGTTTCGCGTGGATGGCACAGAGATTCGTGTCTTCGAAGAGGCCGACAAGGTAAGCTTCGCTCGCCTCCTGAAGGGCCATCACCGCAGAACTCTGGAACCGGAGGTCGGTCTTGAAGTCCTGTGCGATTTCACGAACGAGACGTTGGAAGGGCAGCTTGCGGATCAGAAGTTCGGTACTCTTCTGGTAGCGACGGATCTCACGAAGGGCTACGGTTCCTGGCCTGTAACGATGGGGCTTCTTGACACCTCCGGTTGCCGGGGCGCTCTTTCTCGCCGCCTTTGTAGCAAGTTGCTTCCGGGGTGCCTTGCCACCGGTGGATTTACGCGCTGTCTGCTTGGTACGAGCCATCCTTCCAATTCACTTCGGCAAAGTCAAAGACAATTGAGCAATAGCTACAGAGAGCAAATGTGCGTGCGACTACTCAGCTTGAGTTTTGGAGCAACACTGATCACATCGAGCGGTTCGGGCTCCCTTTTGTGAGCTGGCCTGACCCTTGTGGGCTACGCTGATTGGTCGGTGAGAAGTGGAGGGGACGGTGGCCCTTGCAGGGATAAAAGCTGGGCGCAGTTAGCGGTAGGTCATCAGTTGCATCTTTCCCGTTGCAACAGTAACAGTCGACTCTGAGTTGGCTTACTTTCCCGAGTTCGAAGCTTTCTTGAATCAACAAGCAAGATGACTGGTCGTGGAAAGGGAGGAAAGGGATTGGGAAAAGGAGGAGCAAAGCGGCACAGGAAGGTACTTCGTGATAACATCCAGGGTATTACGAAACCGGCAATCCGTCGTCTGGCCCGTCGTGGCGGAGTGAAGAGAATTTCGGGTCTCATCTACGAGGAGACTCGTGGTGTCCTCAAGGTATTCCTTGAGAACGTGATCCGTGACGCTGTGACGTACACCGAGCACGCCAAGAGGAAGACGGTCACCGCTATGGACGTCGTCTACGCCTTGAAACGCCAAGGCCGTACTCTGTACGGTTTCGGTGGTTAAGCGACAATACTTTCGTCTGCTCAACAAACAAATCGGCCCTTTTCAGGGCCAACAATATTGATCCAATGCAACAGAACCGAGAATTACGTGCCATCGCCAACTTACTTTTGCTTAGGTCAATTCTTTAATCTCAATCCTATTATGTGTAGCATAACATCGGTTTATTCCATGTCCTATATGATCAAGATATTATAGGGGTCCCTAATACCCTGGTCTGTTTCGTGTAGCTACTTTTTTATTTTGTTCTCCGACTTGTTAGACGATCAAAACAATAAGAAAATTTTCTACGGCATTGACGATATCTAATTATTAGTAGATACAACATACATATTTCGCACTCCAAAACGCCTCGCTTGAGGCTGTAAAGTCACTCATGTTAATTTCGCCAATATTCTCGCAGTTGTGCGTAGGTAATATATTATAAGCCGCCTTATGGATTCATCGAAGATAACATTGCAAGTCAGTAACTATAGTCAAATGTATGAGTATAGATAGTGGAATACGTGGGCTCTCATAATGAGATTTGAAGGGACAGAATATTTCTTGAGCTCGTGGCCTAATTACGGAAAAAAAATCGCATATCAGCCGTATATTGAATTTCCGGTTCACTTGAAATCCAATGAGATATTTCACCGGAACTTTTAGCAACGAGCATTCAACCCCTGCAACGTATTGACGGCTTCTGGGGCAGACATGCGCTTTCGGCAGCATCGTCTTCAATCAATCAATAATTGACGATTGCCTCCTTACATAATGCGTCCGTATACAGCAACTATACCTTCGAGCTGTGTAGTCGGACTTCTACAAGCCACGGCTTCAAACTGACTCATAATGAGGGGATTACATTATTTTTGCTAATTGTGAAAGAAGCGGTTTATGAAATCGATGCATTTGTTGAGTAAGTCCCGCGACGCTCAAATGGGCTAGAGTCCGTTCAGCCCTTCTCGCTATTCCGCAGGTAGACAAGACTGACAATCAAACATAACGGCTAGCCCCCCCACTGTTGAGACGAAGGGCTGTACTTACCTGGCAGCTGTCGTTAGGGTTGACGTGCAGGTGAGGATCTGGTTCCAGGTAAAGCAAACGGCAACCGAAATAATGAATACGGTTAGCGAATTACGTGGTAGGAGAATTCTCGAATGAATATTATAATTGAAGCAAAATATTGATAGTTCAACTAGCAGATTTTCTGACTCGAATTTTGTACCGAAATCGTAGATATACGGATACCGTTTTTCGTATGTACGTATATACATAATATTAAAATTATTAAGGGTAGACTTATTTTGATTGAAGATCTAATAATGAAATAATGTCTACAATACAACGGCCGGTTATAATTCCTCAATAATTGCAGGTTACGGCAGATAACTGTCCGACTGTGAGTCAAAATATTGGGGATTTCAGAGATTCGACCTGAAGGTTCTAATGTCCGGTCGTTATTTGGCCGTCTGTACATGTATCCCATCGGTAAAAATCCATGTAAATGACGAATTGATTTAAGAGTAACAAGTAATTAGAAAATTATTATTATTGTGTAACTGCACCCTTGAGATCGTTTCTTTGCTTTATAGATTTGGTGGCCCTGAAAAGGGCCGGTGGTATAGAGCGTGAGATGAGTTGACTCATTACGCCTTCTTCTCAGTCTTCTTTGGCAGTAAGACAGCCTGGATATTGGGCAGAACTCCACCTTGGGCAATTGTAACCCCAGATAGAAGTTTGTTCAACTCCTCGTCATTACGTATCGCCAGCTGCAAGTGACGGGGGATGATTCTAGTCTTTTTGTTGTCACGAGCCGCGTTTCCTGCCAATTCCAAGACTTCAGCGGCCAGATATTCCATTACTGCGGCCAGGTAGACGGGCGCTCCGGCACCGACACGTTCGGCGTAATTTCCCTTGCGGAGCAATCGGTGAATACGACCCACCGGAAACTGAAGTCCAGCACGACTGGAACGGGACTTTGCCTTTCCCTTGACTTTTCCACCTTTGCCGCGTCCAGACATGACTCCTTGGTTAGATGAGCTCGAGGTTGACGAAATACGAACCTAATGGTTGCGAGGTCGAAGGGACTCTGTGCCCTCAGCCGGGGTAGCTAGGGTTCTATCCCCTTCAGCGTACCTGGCGCGGGCCAATGGGCTCGCCGCGCGGCTTCCGGTTCCCTGCCATTGGCCCGGCTGAGCGCAGCAGGCCCGTTATAAATCTACCGCGCGGCCAGCTGCATTCACAGTTCTCACTCGACCTCGAGCCGACTAAGAATTCTGACAATTTCGACAATTCCGACTTGAATCGAAAATGCCACCCAAGGCTAGCGGTAAAGCTGCGAAGAAGGCAGGAAAGGCCCAGAAGAACATTTCCAAGGGTGACAAGAAGAAGAAGCGCAAGAGGAAGGAAAGCTACGCAATCTACATCTACAAAGTCCTGAAGCAGGTCCACCCGGACACGGGAATTTCGAGCAAGGCCATGAGCATCATGAACAGCTTCGTCAACGACATCTTCGAACGCATTGCCGCGGAGTCGTCGCGTCTTGCTCATTACAACAAGCGCTCGACCATCACCTCCCGGGAGATTCAGACCGCTGTCCGACTTCTGCTTCCTGGTGAACTCGCCAAGCACGCCGTCAGTGAAGGCACCAAGGCCGTCACCAAGTACACCAGTTCCAAGTGAGCTGTTACGCCGACATAAAAACCCAAACCGGCCCTTTTCAGGGCCACCACTTATTCTCATAACAAAAGAACAGATTCCAACCTTGACGAACATTATCTTTCATAAGAGATTCATTCAGAAGATGATCCTCATGTTTCAAAAATTTGAATCAGAACATGCTATCAATATAATATTATATCGATCCAAATATCGCTGGGACTGTATAGTTTACACTCTAGATTGGGTTGTATATAAACATTCAGTCAATCTATTGCACTTAGTATCTCGGTAGTTGCCCCTGGTAGTTTGGAATCGGATTGGAATAGCTGTCTTCGAGCGCCGCTTGTGCGGCGGATACGAAAAGTGATTCGAACGTTGTATTGAATTACTTCAATGTTTTAATCAGATTTACCGCTGTTCCCCGATATTCGCAATGCTCACATAGGACACAAGGTACCGATAAATCAGCGTTTTTCCACCGTACAAGTCTTACTTGTTATTATTGCCAGAAAAATCGATTTGCTACAGTATCCAGTGTTTTTTTTTTTTTTTTTTTTTCAAAGCGATTCATGCGTCACATGTTCGAAAACGTGTTCATAACTCCATATGCTTGAACTGAGCTAAATTTGTACCAGAAGTCACGTAACTTTTCATGTAGGTACGAATGTCACGTGAGCGAAGGGGGTGGTTTGTGTAATGCTTGGGCCCTGCACCTATTCTATCGGCAACCAAGTTTGCATGGCTGCAAACCAGTATGCTAACAGTGAGGGGCGAGTTTCCGAGCACCAATATTGGATACAATATGGAATACCGATGGAATTGAAATTATTACCATCCACACACAGGTCCACAATAAGTCTGTGACTTTAGCCGAAATATGGCTTCCAAAATGAATACACAACAATCAATACAAACAATTTTGTGGAATTACATATTCCTGTACTGAACCCATACGGACAGTTGCGAAAAATGAATCTACTAAATATTGATGAACAATCCGATGTGCAAAAAACTCCTGAAATAATAGTAAATAAAACACAGGCTTCGTACAAAGATAAGAAAAAAGGATATGTTTCTAAAATGTTTGAAGCAGGAACGTTACAGAAAATTACTCCATTTCCGATAGATTATTGATCCTGTTGAAGATCGTCGTCTGCATACCTACTCCATAAAGAGATAATAATGTTCACAACAATCTTCGGTTGAACTGAGAAAATATGAATTCGCAGCTATACTATATGGTGTATTCGATTACTGCTATGCATATTGTGGATCTGATCGGTTGAGTGTAATAAATGGCGAAAGCTCTCGACTTTTGAGACCTTGAACCCGATTTCGTTTGAGTAATGATTTTAATTTTTCATCATTTTTCGTCTACTATAATGCGCGCAAGCGGCGTAGATTGTTCATGCCTCACGTTTCATTCACCTCATAATATTAAGTCTACAAAATGAGAGAGATTCTAATAGCTAGTATCAAATGGTGGAGAACAAATGCAGGGGTACGATTCAGTTTCGTATTCGATTATGAACCCTATGATAGCTCAATATCATAGATTCATGCACCCCTCACATCTGTCGGATACTTTCCTGCAATCACAGCTGACAATAACCGAGAAAATGATTTGAAATGTTCGAGACTGTCGAGTAGATTACTGGCAATTTAATTTTGACTAAATAAGTTGCGACGAATTATTGCGCACTTTAGAATTACGATTCGTGTGTGAGGCCAACGCCCGGGGGGTGCTGAGGGTGTTGCGTTCAATCCGCATTAATTGCGCGTGAGCTGCGGCTGTGTGATGAAACTATATAAGTATGAGTGTACTGATGTGCACTCTATAATGCTTTACTAGGAATTTAATCATTACCACAAGATAAATACCATCTCCAATCGATCAAATAAATTTCATTTAATGATTACGCCAAACTTATCTGACGAAGATTCAAAATTTTCTCATCACCACAGGTCGAGGTCTGAAGATTTGCGGTTTATTATATTCGACTAATGCTGAAAGGTGTCTGTCGCGTCTTACCGAGTTGCTACACTGAGAAACTGCAATGCAAATTTTTCTAAACATTTATCACAGCCCGAAATTATTTCGATGTTTTACTCAGTGCAGTCGATGTTTGCTCGTCCGTAACAGTGACTGGTCGCGACCTTGTCAATTTTTATAGCTCACACTGGTTTTGCCTTAAGACTTGGAGGACCAATTTTTCTTGAGAAGGTTGATCAAGGCTTCTGCTTCTATCCTATTCATCTCGGGGCAACGTCTTATAATCCTGCAGGTCATAAATTGCATGACCATTGGTTTTGGCGTGGTAGTGGCCGAGACGCACGCTCTGACGGAGTCGACGAATTTGTAGAAACTCTAAGCACAGAGCGTGGCGAAACTTAGCCAGCCTTTTTTACAAAGTATGTAGTCTTTATTGACAAAATATCGCTAATTGTTTATCCTTATCATCAGCAGGAAAGCCAAAAGCCGATGTATCACCGAGTGCCACGTACTCGAGCGTTCGTCCGAAGGCTGGTGTGAAATGCTGGCGGGTCTCTCTCCATGGTCCGCGCTCAGATATAGTACTGCGCTACTCCCCTGCGACGTGTCATTTTGAGAATATCAGCCATTCGGTGTACGTCACACGCTACTGGTATAGATACAGAAGTAGTTCAACACTCTTCGAGAATCTGCCAAAACAAGATAGAACCAGATTTGAGTAATTCGGTAGAATCGTTGTATAAAACTAAAGGGAATTTATTGAAAACGGTATAATCAGTCATGGCAGACAAGGCAGCTTCGAACGTAGCTCCCGGCAGTCCTGCGGTGAGCAGTCCTGAAGCTCAGGCTGCTCCTGCAAAGAAGGGCGCATCCGCACCAAAAGTAAAGAAACCTCGCGTGAAACCGACTCATCCGCGTACTGCGGAAATGGTAAATGCAGCTATTCAAAGTCTGAAGGAACGCGGAGGCTCGTCACTTCAGGCAATCAAAAAGTACATCGTCGCAACGTACATGGTGGATGCTGAGAGACATGCACCCTTCATTAAAAAGTACCTGAAAACTGCTGTCGCTACTGGAGTTCTGACGCAAACCAAAGGCAAGGGTGCTTCAGGGTCGTTCAAAATGGCCGCAAAAGTGGACCCTCCGAAAGCAAAGGCGCCAACTGCGAAACAGCCGAAGCCTACCACACCAAAGAAGAAGGCAGCTGCTGCTTCAGCTGTAGCTGGGGCTAAGAAACCACGAGCACCAAAGAAACCAACAACTCCAAAGAAGGCTGCAGGGGGTCCTGCGGCAGAAAAGCGCGCGAAAGCTCCAAAAAGTCCTGCGGCGAAGTCACCAAAACCGAAAAGTCCGTCTAAAGCAAAAAAGGCTGCAAAGGCACCAACGAGCAAACCAAAAGCCCCTAAACCGAAGAAAGCACCCGCAGCAGCAGCAGCTGCGGCTTCCCCAAAAGCCGTTAAGCCTGCTCCCAAAAAAGCAGCTGCATCGAAAAAAAAGTGAATACCCTCAACAACAATGTCGACTGAGAACTGTCTCAACAGCTCAGGAGAGATGAATCAAACAAACGGCCCTTCTCAGGGCCACAAACAACTATCTATGGCAATAGAAATGATCTTGTCCAGCAACGTTATGATATATTCGGTACATGTACTTAGCACCTCTTTCTCGAGTTGCATAAGGGATGAAAACATGACGACAAAATGTAGATTACAACCAGCCGGTTCTTGATCGGGTAGTTGCAACGGTATAATAATAATGACCATAGTAGAAATGATGTGGGGCCAGATTGAAATTCCGAATCTCAAAAGCTGCGAAAGTTTAAAATTCCACATTTTTATACTTATACCAAGTCACAGTTCTTAGAAATATTATTTCCCCGAAAGTCTACGTAGCCAATTTGAAAAACGCTGAATCAAAAAACGCCCAAGGTTCAAAATTCCGAAAGCTGAAGATCTGAAGAGCGAAAAGTCCGAAGCTCAGAATTCGCGCATGCCACGTCGTTTATTTGACAGCTTTGTCATGAGCTTCCTTTAAATTTTTGGACTTTTAGAGTCTTGAACTTCCGGATCTCTGAGCTGTCTACATTTCGATCTTCCGGAATCCACAAGCTCTAGAAACTCAGAATCACGTGCCAAATAAAATCACAATTTTTACCATTTGGAACTCACAACCATTTTTTACCATTGGCATTCGAAATTTCAATCCCGCTCCGAATGGTGACGTGTATAATAAAGTAGGTATATCATGTATATCCTTGCAACGCGGTCGTTCGATGGTGTTCGATATAACTATTACTGTACGTACAGAAAAATATCTCCAAGAGTGTGATGAACGACTGACAAACTGCAACGTGATTGCATATTACGTAAATTGTCGCATTCGGTCGATCAATGGAAATTCATGAGTGACGCAAAAGGGGTTTGAAGTAGAAAGAGATTTAGCAGAAATTCGAGAAATGGACTCGGGTATGTAAAATAATTGGTTCCTTTTTTCAATTTTTTGCTATGAAATTGTTGAAATTATTATAAATGAATATGATTATTATTAAATTATTAGTCCAAGGGGGGGGGGGGGGGGGGGGGATCTCTAGCGTGCACAATATACCGAAAGGTATTTATGGGCCATCGATTTCACCAGCAAATCTATATTTATTTTTTTAATGTACTTGGCGCGAGGCTCTGCCGAGCCTCTTGATTGTCGAAGGATAACGATCCCATATACAGTTATATAAATCACAATTATGGGGAACAGTACAAATTGAGTTTGTCAAATATTATGTTCGGTTTTTTCTGCAGAAAACTATACGTTCTGAGGTTTCGACCGTTAAGATCCAATTTGGTCCAAACATCCTGGTATTTTGATTGATGAAATTGATAAAAAGCCGTTCGTCGTAGGAAATATTCATTCAAAAGATCAATTTTCTGAAAACTTTGAGAACCGAATCTCTTCTGAAAATAACTGGATGAAAAATTTCGCAAATTCGTTTCCTTCTCAGCTCTGCGGAAGATGAGGTTATGCTTTTCGAATAGAATCAATCCTCAAGAAGGTTAATCGGATGAACGGTTTCCGTTTGATACCCTCTAACTAGCTCCAGAAATATAGTTTCAAGACGAGAGCATTCGAATTTTAATTCTATCGATGAAGTAGCCTTAACTACCAAAAAGGAAAACCCGGCTCTTTAGGAATTCAAGTTGTACTGGTCCTATGATGAATATAATGAAGCTTTGAATAGTGCGATAATTTTCGGAGCCGTTCGAACAATCTTAATGCTGAATGTGAGTCAAGTTTCACTGACATTTAATGTGAGATGCGAACTGTTTTTTCACGCAAGTTTGACTGGTCGAAAAACCACAGCATAATTATCATACTTAGGACCGCCTGATGGGAAAAAAACAAAGGTATGAGACACAGCCATCCATTCAACGGATTGTTTTTATAATAAGCTGTAAGGGCATAACACAGCCATCTAATTAAATCTTGTTAGAGGGAAAAAATACAGTCGTTGAGAGTGATTTGTGAACATATGTTCAGTAAAGTGCGTCGAACTTTCGCATGAGTATTTTGTGGCCCTGAAAAGGGCCGGTTGCGAGTGATGTATGCGCGTATACAGTACTGGCTCTGCAAAAATTATGCACGTTCACCACGAATACGGCGGGCCAATTGGATGTCCTTCGGCATGATGGTAACGCGTTTCGCGTGGATGGCACAGAGATTCGTGTCTTCGAACAGGCCGACAAGGTAAGCTTCGCTCGCCTCCTGAAGGGCCATCACCGCAGAACTCTGGAACCGGAGGTCGGTCTTGAAGTCCTGTGCGATTTCACGAACGAGACGTTGGAAGGGCAGCTTGCGGATCAGAAGTTCGGTACTCTTCTGGTAGCGACGGATCTCACGAAGGGCTACGGTTCCTGGCCTGTAACGATGGGGCTTCTTGACACCTCCGGTTGCCGGGGCGCTCTTTCTCGCCGCCTTTGTAGCAAGTTGCTTCCGGGGTGCCTTGCCACCGGTGGATTTACGCGCTGTCTGCTTGGTACGAGCCATCCTTCCAATTCACTTCGGCAAAGTCAAAGACAATTGAGCAATAGCTACAGAGAGCAAACGTGCGTGCGACTACTCAGCTTGAGTTTTGGAGCAACACTGATCACATCGAGCGGTTCGGGCTCCCTTTTGTGAGCTGGCCTGACCCTTGTGGGCTACGCTCATTGGTCGGTGAGAAGTGGAGGGGACGGTGGCCCTTGCAGGGATAAAAGCTGGGCGCAGTTAGCGGTAGGTCATCAGTTGCATCTTTCCCGTTGCAACGGTAACAGTCGACTCTGAGTTGGCTTACTTTCCCGAGTTCGAAGCTTTCTTGAATCAACAAGCAAGATGACTGGTCGTGGAAAGGGAGGAAAGGGATTGGGAAAAGGAGGAGCAAAGCGGCACAGGAAGGTACTTCGTGATAACATCCAGGGTATCACGAAACCGGCAATCCGTCGTCTGGCCCGTCGTGGCGGAGTGAAGAGAATTTCGGGTCTCATCTACGAGGAGACTCGTGGTGTACTCAAGGTATTTCTTGAGAACGTGATCCGTGACGCTGTGACGTACACCGAGCACGCCAAGAGGAAGACAGTCACCGCTATGGACGTCGTCTACGCCTTGAAACGCCAAGGCCGTACTCTGTACGGTTTCGGTGGTTAAGCGACAATACTTTCGTCTGCTCAAAAAACAAATCGGCCCTTTTCAGGGCCAACAAATGTTCTCAATGCAACAGAATTGGACCTTACATACTGCAGCATTTCAGTTTTCTTCGGTTTTTCCTGCTTCAACAACTTGTACCCCTGCTATTACATATCGCTAGCAGTTAGGTGTCATAGTATTTTCACCTCATTTCAACTGAACCCTTGACATCTAATGAATCTCTACATGGGGAGATAGAGACACTCCGTAAGGAAATTCATAGAAGGAGTTATTTACCCCATTTTAAATCTTTTCTTGGAGATAATCTATTGAGTGGCCTCGTATTGAAGCTTATACTGCACCTATATCGCTATTGGTTTCACTGACATGACGTGAAGATTCACTTATTCTTTTTGTTTCCTTAGTTCTAGAAATAGTCACTTATGTTCAATTAACATACGTACTGGAGATAGTTTTCGGGTTGAATATACATAGCAACTCCTTAAATACTTACCTGCATGGCACTGCTAGAGCTATCCTGAATGATTCTTCAAATTTTTCATGCAAGGATCACTAGAATTATCTTTCGCAATTTCAGTTCATTCAAAAAATTGAAATTATTTGACCCTACAAGTCCTGAGCCAGTAGACTGCAGTGCGCTGCGAAGAGCTGCAAAACCGTCACGAACCAGGTCTTTTCCAGGATATATCGTTTTTTACAGTTGGGCTCCACCTACACTGAAACTGCACGATTGCCTCGTTTTGTCTTACACCTGGCTAGTTTTATAGTTGTCATCCGCTTCCAAGAAATTTACTACATGCTCCAAAATCGGTAAGCAGTGAATTAAGCTTGAATGGAATATCTTGCGCAATATTCAGTGGAGTCTAGACGATCTTGTTTAGTGTGTATCTAAATTTTTGGAGTACACCAATTTGAATGAAAATATTCATGTATTCATTCATCATAGGAAATGTTCAATTTTCCAGGCAAAAACATCTATACAATTCCATTGAACTGGACGTATTATACTCAGATGTCGATTATCAAAGAAAATCCATAATTGTTTTGAAATTTTGAACATTGGTGATCAGCGACTACTCCTGATTTTGGAACTAAAATTAAGGCTTCGATTTGCCCTCGGGGCATTGCCATATCAATCTGATTTAAATTCGTATCACGGTTCTCAATATAGCTATATACAATAGACTTCAACAATAAACGAACGGACGGACAGACTGGATTTTCCGCTAAATTTTCCAAATAATCAATAGTTTCAGTTTCATGAACTGTGCCTATTTGTAGGTTTCACGTGATGCTTGTGTTATCGATATGGTTCTTAAGCTTTGATCATGAATTGGTGGCCCTGAAAAGGGCCGGTGGTATATAGAGCGTGAGATGAGTTAACTCATTACGCCTTTTTCTCAGTCTTCTTTGGCAGTAAGACAGCCTGGATATTGGGCAGAACTCCACCTTGGGCGATTGTAACCCCAGATAGAAGTTTGTTCAACTCCTCGTCATTACGTATCGCCAGCTGCAAGTGACGGGGGATGATTCTAGTCTTTTTGTTGTCACGAGCCGCGTTTCCTGCCAACTCCAAAACTTCAGCGGCCAGATATTCCATCACTGCGGCCAGGTAGACAGGCGCTCCAGCACCGACACGTTCGGCGTAATTTCCCTTGCGGAGCAATCGGTGAATACGACCCACCGGAAACTGAAGTCCAGCACGACTGGAACGGGACTTTGCCTTTCCCTTGACTTTTCCACCTTTGCCGCGTCCAGACATGACTGCTTGGTTAGATGAGCTCGAGGTTGACGAAACACGAACCTAATGGTTGCGAGGTCGAAGGGACTCTGTGCCCTCAGCCGGGGTAGCTAGGGTTCTATCCCTTTCAGCGTACCTGGCGCGGGCCAATGGGCTCGCCGCGCGGCTTCCGGTTCTCTGCCATTGGCCCGGCTGAGCGCGGCAGACCCGTTATAAATCTACCGCGCGGCCAGCTGCATTCACAGTTCTCACTCGACCTCGAGCCGACTAAGAAGTCTGACAATTTCGACAATTCCGACTTGAATCGAAAATGCCACCCAAGGCTAGCGGTAAAGCTGCGAAGAAGGCAGGAAAGGCCCAGAAGAACATTTCCAAGGGCGACAAGAAGAAGAAGCGCAAGAGGAAGGAAAGCTACGCAATCTACATCTACAAAGTCCTGAAGCAGGTCCACCCGGACACGGGAATTTCGAGCAAGGCCATGAGCATCATGAACAGCTTCGTCAACGACATCTTCGAACGCATCGCCGCCGAGTCATCGCGTCTTGCTCATTACAACAAGCGCTCGACCATCACCTCCCGGGAGATTCAGACCGCTGTCCGACTTCTGCTTCCTGGTGAACTCGCCAAGCACGCCGTCAGTGAAGGCACCAAGGCCGTCACCAAGTACACCAGTTCCAAGTGAGCTGTTGCGCCGACATAAAAACCCAAACCGGCCCTTTTCAGGGCCACAAATTTATTTTTGCAAAAGTACGAATCTCCTGAACTGTATTCGCGACGCACAGATATTTTCTTCAGCTGCGTCTAAACGACGCAACCCTCCAAAGGTTGCGTCACAATTGGAAGCCTAGAAGGCGTCCATCGAGTAAGCTGCGTTCGAAAAACATTTTCCTCCATTTTTCACCTGAACTATTAATTGAGAGTTCTCAATGTTTTATAAATTTCAAATTTGAGCATTGACATTCGAATGTCATACTGTAGGCGTTGTCGAAAAAATAATTTCTCAATAATATAATAATCTCTGATCTCTAATAAAAATAATAAATCAAATCAAGTAATTTTCTGATCTGAAGTCATTCATCCCCCATGATTCTGTCGGTGTTTAACGGTTTGAATAAACTGAAAAATGAAGGGAGGTGGCTTTATCGGCTACTTCCTTCACGGGTATATACCACTATAAAAGGAATAAGAGAAAGAAAATGAAGGGAGGCGGACGTTGGATTGCTTGGTAATCCACGTTTCCACAATCCCACAATCTACCTACAATCGGTAACCAAATGGAGGTTCTCCCATTTGAAGATACTGATTCAGCGAATTCTTGGGTAATTGGATAGCATATTGCTCCTATCGTTGACTGAAGATTAATAAAGATGGCTACCCCTGGGTAAAAAAGTGTACCTATCAGGTGAGTCCTCAGGGGCCCCAGGGATGACAACAGTGCCCTACGTTATCCACGATTAGCATGAGGAGTATATATCTATATAGATCATAGATATATATGTTCATGTATAGTATGGATGTATTAAGTAATGTAAATCCGTCGGTAACATGGGCGGTACACGAAGTCTCTTAAGGGTAGCGGTCTTTATATTCTTCAGTCAACGCTCCTATATTACGTTTTTCCCAGAAAGGTTAATTAGTTTTCTATACGTATCTGTGAGAACTAGTACACCAACTAATAGGTATAGTTACTAATCGTTTCTTGGAATAACAAATCCTTTCTCGCAAAAGGGTTCTACCTGAATTTTCGATGTATCGGATTATTTCGGATATAATTACGATCTACTTACCTTCCGGGTACTCAACGATGAGCTGCGCCAAATTGATCGGTAGAAATCTTTCAAAGGTATAAGAATACACTTCGCAAAAACGTTTCATACAATAATTTATTTTTCTTCAATTCTTAATTCGTACTATTATACTACATTTACAGTACATGGGTCTGTGTAACGGAGACGGGATGCAATGGGCCCAATCTAATTATTATTCACAAATGAGGGACCTAAAATCCATCGAATTACATATCAACTTAGAAATATTTGTATAGAATATATTTTCAATGAATTGAACATACCATTGTTTATTCACGCGTTGATATTTATCGTTTAACATACTAAATATATAATCGTGATTAAATTAATTATAAGTATGCAATCTTATCTTTCTGCATCCAGGCAGATTCAATGAATATATAACGACGCGAATGGTTGAAATGCAAGAATAAATCAAATAATAAGCCTGAGTATACGATAAGTGAAATACAGTTTCATTGCTTTTTACAAATCGTGATAAATAGAGTAACAAATATAATTTGTAATTTATTCAATACGATGACTACTAAATTGCAGACGCAGCTGCGATGTTTTATTACCAACATTATTAACAATGTTATTAAAGTCAGAAGCGTGTTATTTCGATGAAATTCTCAAGAGAAGATATACGAAATTGGATTGCCCAAATGTACGATATAGGTGCTACTGACGCAGATTCCGGCTGTAATCTGGAGAGATAAATTTCTATACTTATACAGAAAATGTATTCTGTGTACATCTGTAGGTACTGTGCGTAATTAATACAGCCAGCTGTTTAAAAAAAATGATTTCATTAATTAAGCCTGATCTATCATTGTTCTGGTTAATTGCAGAGTGAGGAGATTTCGAATAAATTTTCAGTGATTTTAGATCCCTCAAAATTAACATGCCATGTTCTCAATAATAAAGACTGCTTTCTGTTCTTCAGTTTACGGTTCAATTGTTATTTTTGACATAATTATACTTCTGTGTTCTCTCTCAAACAATGTTTACATATAATTTTTTTGAATACGGATACAGATAATATATTATACTTCTCAGGCACTACAGTAATTTTAGATTCAGCCTATGCCTCGCGTGGAGATATATCTTTGAAGGGAAAGATTCTTTTGTGCTTCATTTTTAACCTGCATCATTGATATTTACCATTCTATATAAATTGATCAGAATAAATAATCCATATATGAATAAATAATACCCGCCACAATGTTCAGGGAATTATTTGGAACGAGTTTCAAGAGGGTTTATTAATCAGAACTATAGGTATAATAAACTACGTCATATAATTAATCCAAGGTATGCTGGAGGCGCAGGCTGTTACAAGATAACACACTAGTACGTGATATACAATACAATGACACTTGGCTTGATATAAGATTAACAATTTCTTGTAACTACGCCTGATAATGGTGTGTGATTTCAACTGCATAATTTTCAAAAGAACAACTCAAAAAAAGTGAGAGAAATATTACAAGTTATCAAATTATGTTATCTGTCGATTAACCCAATTAGATTTTTCAAATGTTTCCTAGGATTGTTACAGCTTTTTGTCATTGACGTAACGTCACCTATGTATATGCAATTGTGGCTATTTATAAGAGAATAATCTCGTTTTGCTATTGGGCAAAAAATAATTACATAAAGATATTCATCACCGTTTCAATTTGTTCCTTTCAAAATGCAGTCCATTGAATGGAATTTCTGTGTGAATCGGGATATGCATTTATGAGGGACACACTCGCTTGAATTTTAGCTCTTTTACATAAATCTAGGTCATTTCAGCTACTTGAGCCTTTGTCTAACAAAATACTAGTTTGTTCTAACGAAAACTAGACAACTCGAGTCGACAGCCCAGCTATGTATGTGAGTTATTAATTAATTTCACTAGACAACACCCAGATTATGCTGTCGCAGGTTACACTGGCATTGTATGACAATGTTGAGATGTTTCGAAATATGTCTAGGCTTTATGCTCCAAAAGGAAGCTGTGGGTATTATACTTTACGTTGTGCAATAATGCATGTATAGGTATGTATACGCATATTATGTGCTTCAGAGCTTTTGCGTGATTATTTATTCATTCTTAATTAATTTAACATTACCAAATAAGTGAATGGGTTGCTCGGTATATATTGTATGGTGTATGTTATATAATAATGTGTGAAAATAAGGGGAACGGATATAATATAATTATAATTATATTGATTATATTGATACTTGCATGATATAAAAATATTGTTTTGTCACAATTGGAGAATGCTTCCTTCTGGCCCATAAAGATTTGTTTATTTTATTCAAGTTTTTGTATAGAAGATGAGCGGATAAGATATCGGCACAATATAAATTGTAAAAATTTAGTGTTTTATATTTGTGTACGCAATATATTACTGTGCCTATATCCTGAAAATATATTTATGTATATATGTATGTATATGTGTGTATATATATTATATACCTACATAGATTTTAACTTATTCACAGTTAATCGGAAACAGACAATGGCTACGTCTCACTAGATTGTTCATTGCGCAGCAAAAATATCTCTTCACTATTAATTATTGTATTTGTTTCATTATGGAATACAAACAACCCCGCATTTAAATTATAGTCTGCATCTATATAGCAGGGCACTCTATATCATAGCTAGTGGCAGGTTTTTTTTTTTATTTCTGAATGTATAGCCTTCATCGGCGGATAAAATTCTCTAACTTTGGCAAAAAGAAAATCATATATAGTAACAAATATTTCGTTGTGTCATTATAACGTGTTTTCAGATCCGATAAAACAGATTGTATATTCTTCAAATATTGTTTGAAAATTGAGAAAAAACAAATTTCTTATATTCTTAAACTGCGCAATGGAGAAAGCGCAACAAGTTTAACATCGAACATTTCTTACTGTAACGTTATACAAATTGATGATTCCTAACAAGTTATATGTATCCTGTTTTATCCTATAGGTACTCAAGCAATGTTTGACTTTTGCCCAGTTTCTTCGCAGAAAAAACACGAGGGTTTCATATAATAATACTACAAAAAACAATGATTACCACTAAAATTAATAACTATATGATAATTGCTACCGGCTGAGTCGCCTTTCCTTTCTCCACTTCGTCTCAATTTCTAAATTGCCACTCAATAAAACGGTAAGTATATAGCCTCGTATGTCCATCGTTGATACTCGTAAATGGCACTTTGAAGTCCGAGACTGAAAGTGTCTGGGATATTGTGATTGAAAAGTGCTAATCGAGTTCGTCTCGAAATTGAGATTGATCCGATACTCTTCTATAATTTATTCACTTAGCAAGACATACATATAATAATAATATATATATATATGTATCTAAGATATAGGAGTATACAGTTTCAAATCAGAAAAAAATTTAAACCTATCGATGGATTACGAGCCGCAAGACAATATTTATGCATATAAACATTCACAGACAACTGGCTCATATAAAAAAAATCTAGGTATAATAATATAGCTCGTATCATTTAAACCGGGCAACATACGTCGTGTGTATATACAGGCTACAACATACAAATATTATTCAACTTTGTGCTACGCAATATATATATATATTTATTTATATATATTTATAATTACTTACTCCATAATATATGTACGTATACGTTTA
This sequence comes from Ametastegia equiseti, assembly GCA_963989295.1. Taxonomy (NCBI): domain Eukaryota; kingdom Metazoa; phylum Arthropoda; class Insecta; order Hymenoptera; family Tenthredinidae; genus Ametastegia; species Ametastegia equiseti. The sequence goes on along the minus strand of OZ022389.1, from coordinate 10,983,088 downwards.
TTTATATGTATACGTACATATATTTCATACATATATATTTATTCATATATTTAACCATTTACTTATTATATTTATATTCATATTTCATATATAGACTATTCATTTATTTTTACGTACATACTAATCTCTACTGTATATCTCCTCTCTTGTATATATTTTAGCAATACAGTTGTTGGGTGTTCTGCCATAGTTGAAATTATCGTACAATCAAAGTTCATATTATAGTAATACATAATGTTTCTTCTTCAAAAGATATTATTATTACGAACTTATTTCATGCCAATTACAGACGGTTGATTTTTTTTTATTTTTATTTTTCTCAAATTCTATATAGATGATTATCAATTGGTACTGATGGAGTGCCTTATTAGTGTAATTGCCTGAATATTGAAAAATCGATAATTGTCAGATTTTTGTTGATCATAAATAGATATTCACCAACCACAGCAGACTACCGAATATACTGTAATAATATTGTTAGTGTATTAATAAGGTACACCGATCACAATTTATTATTTGAAATTCCCCGAAATATCTCTCGCTTTTCAATACAAAAGTTCCGTCAAAAATATCTTTCCTTTGTCAATTGCTATTAATAATCAGGATCTTTGACCCAGTGGTCGTAATTACGACCAGTTCGATGTAGAATTCAAAAATCAAGCTTATTAAATACGCTTCGATTATTTACCACGACAAATATGTATGAATTTTTCAATAAACGATTATAGACATGTGTACGCGATGCACAGAAATTATTGAGTTTATACTGTTGTACGATTTTTTTGTGCAAAATCAATCGCCTCAGCTTATCGTTAGATCGATAATTTTCAGCTCATTCATTTATTGAAACGTGGTTTTTTGTGCGCATCTGTTCGCTTGGGACTTTACAATTGTTCTTTACGTTCAGATTTTTTTTCCCTCAAAAAAGGAGGGTATTGTGTACTTTGTTATTATTCTCTGATAACTCAACTTTTGACATTTATTTACGTATATGTATCGTTCGTTTTTTGTTTGTTTTTTTTTTCACTAGCTGAGCCGATAAATTATACTATTGCATGTGCTTTAGTGCAGCGTATTGGAGATTCGAGTACCGAACTGGCTGTTACAAACACTGAAACAACCATAATTTTTTTTTCTTTCTATGGGCATCCTGCCTCTTTCTCGCTTCCACTTTCCAACTGTACGAAAATGTAGGATTGTCTAATTCGGAGAAAACAGAATAGGGTATAATAGAGAAAAATAAAATTATACCTTATAATTGGGATATCCAAACGAAACACATCACATCAATGAGAGCTATATATACGATTGGCGGTTTTAACGCTGTTCAAATTTGATTGCGTGATAATTGCGATCATCCAAAATTCGCGTTAGAATAATCGGTATACGTATTACATAAAAATGGTAGGCGCAAAACGATTTGAAATCAATTTCGAAACGTTAATGTTTCATGGATTAGCATTCGTTGATGATTATTCCGAAGCGATAACTGTATTCGAATATAAATTTACAATGAAACTGTTCAGCAACTATAGTGCATCCTGAAAATAATCAATCCACGACTCAACTCGAACGAAAATTCGGAATTGAAATTCAAACTCCATTTTAACAAGAACCAATTAAAAAAATAAATAAATAAAGAAACATTACCATGTCATGAGTATTTTCGAGGTATTTTTTGAACAATTACAAGTACTGGCTTGAAAATTGTTTGCCAAGAATGGTACTTGACCACATATATTGAAGTGAAATACGAATTGTTCAAAAGCCATATACGATTTAACATACCTGTTAAGCAGTTTATGTTTCCTCTGGCTTTCATCGGACAGATAAAAAATGTATAATAATGAGGTAAAGTAGTGAGTAATTAATAAGGTAAGAAAATTTAGATCTACGAATCGCTCCTCCAGCGTTGTTTCTTGATAATATAATATGTACTATGGGATTTTTTAAAGAATTGAACAGTTGTTGATTTATTTATATTTCGTCTTGTCTTACGAAATCAAGGAATTGATCACTACATGTTGATCGATGTTTGACTCAGATGGCAAATTCGTCCTCTGAGCAAAATGAAAATTATAACTATCACCACACTGGCTTGGCACATAGAAAATTTTTTTCATTCAAATATCTTGCGGCTTGATACGCAAGAAAATACCGAAAACACCGTATTACGTCAGTATATTACTTAACAATTTATCAATCTAATTTCCACGCATAATATTACGAGAAATACAGATTCTATCTTAGTCTATCTTTTTTTTTTTTTGTTTTTGTTTTTTTTTTCTTTTCTGCCTGTCTTTCATTCTATAGACTATAGCCTATTAAATAAAAAAATGTCCAAAAACGTGATTATACTAAAGCAGTCCGTTCAACAATAATTACCGAGCCAGCGCGCCATAATCTCAACTGCAGTTCACTTTATGTGTTTGGGCAGTTGATTATATTATACTATAGGTCGAAAGAAAAAAAAAACGTCACACGCGCCGTTACACACATTATTAATTATATGTATATGCTCATGTACTCGTGTAGATATATGAGTAACATATTTCTACACGTCTTTATATACCAAACTATCGTTATCCCAGTCAAAATTCACAAAAAGAATTGTTGACCTCTGTAGCAGGACTTGCAATAAAACCAGAACAACGGGGTGAGGAAAACTACATAAAATCAAAATTGTAACCACATGCTACGGGCAGGATCACGATAAATTTGTCAAACTTTGTGATAGGATGTGTTATGATCGTGTCTCTCCAAAATTAATATATCGTTACCACTTTTGTTGTAAAAAAATGAAATTGATGTCTGTAATTTTATATCCACAGCATTACGTTTATGATAATTGTCGAACGGTTTATTTCTCTCGTATGTTTATCGAGTATGGGGTAGAGATTATATGTCCCCAATGCGAAAACGGACACGTAAAGGTAAAGTATAATATACATATATGTGTGTAGATACATATATTGTATATAATACCTACGTTTATAGTGAATGAATAACGTAGCTCAGCTAACGCTTGAGGCATCTGTGTCGAACACGTGTATAATCATGTGTATTTTCATGTCGATTTATACCATATGATATTTGAAAACGGGAGAGGCAGAGTCGGAAAGCGGCATGCGCCTCATATATATGCTGAAAGCAAATTTTAAACTATAGTGTGGCGATTTGTTGGGTCAACGCGGTGTATTTCGATGAATTTTTTTATTTTTTAAATTTCACCCCGTTTTTCCCGCTGCGTGGAATTTTTTTGTTTTTTTTGTTTGTGACCTTTATTATTTCGGTATGTTTTCCTTCTTGCCTGCCTTTCCGTCGAGTAAATCACTCGAGGAGACCTGCACATAATCCGTGTATGTAGGTACGTCGTTATAGACTTGCAGAACAAGCTCCAGGAGAATCACAGGACAATATTTTTACTCCGGCTTTAGACGGTGCCATTGTACAATGGTTTGCCTCGGTTTGGTGATCATGTCTTGCCAGTGCTTCGTTTCAGTAGCACCACTTCCGCTTTTACCTGTAAAAAGGTAATACTTTTCATTTTACCTGATATTGAAGGATTTTTTAGCAATTATAGATCCATCAATACTTTTTCATCGGTGAAAATAATGTAACAGATTTTGATAAGAATTTAACCAAATAACGCTGAATCATCTTGTTAATGTGTAATCGAAATGCCATCATTTTTTTGAGGATAAGGCTTTGGGGAACTTACCAGCGAGTTGAATGCGCCCTATGAGCTCGTTTCTCCCGATATTGTCAAAGTCCATTACCATCACGACCAGTGAACATTCGCGTATTTTTTCCCATGGTACGTTAAAGGAGAAAGCTTCGTTGAAAACGGGGTTCAAGGTACACTTGAATATCGGCGTTTTGCGTTTTTCCATTCGTTTGTCGCCAAACTGAAGCCAAACTTTGACATACGGATCTAAAAATACGAATACAGAATCAAATAAGTCGAGGGTTGTTTTAACACTCTCGTTCATCGCCCGGCTTCGCGGGACATTTGCCTATATTTATAACTGTGCAAGTCCATCTTGAAATAGGAAAGGAAAAAGGAAAAAAAAAAAAAAAACCGATGGATCAATATGAGTATATAAATTTAAGCCCACGTCGGTGCTGACAGATGATCAAAAATCTAAGGCGTCTATAGAATAACCCTAGGGACCATTAATCTCAGCCATGCACACTTCCTGTGCTAGAAAGAAGAAAAGAAAAAGAACAAAAAAATGAAATGCTGAAGGGCTTATCAATATGTATTCGAAAAAGCTCACCTGATTTTCCGTTGATGTCTTTCGCCTTGAGGTTTCTTGCCTTGAGCAGCCCCAAGGTTAAGATTGAATTGCTAGGATGATAGCACAACGAGCACAGAAGTTCTCCACACTTATCTTTTGCCGGTGGCTTCAGGGCTTTCCAAAACGATGGCTTTTCCGAAAGATCCACCTACGCAACGATGTTCACAATTTAATTACCCTTCGCAAGTTTAGAGAACGGTGGAGACATACATAGAACCCTAATTGGGGATGTGACCGGGCCCAGTAAAACAGAAACTTCTTGGAGTAACATATTAAGCTAGAAACGAATTAACGCTTTTGAAATTTTCGAGTGTTAATCTACTGCAACGGGTAAGGTAATTCGAGAAAGTTTTGTGAATTCAACAGGTCATCTAAGCTCGTTATGTGCATATATGTATTTATTTATCCCGTATAACATTCTGTAGCCATGAGTAGTTCCCTACATGGTCTAGAGTTCTAGACCATAGGTATAAATACCTACTTGAAGAGAAATTTCTTCTCTCTCGAAAAGCAATGTGCAGTCGAGAGTACCCACGTTCGCACACAGATTGCAGACACCCATAAGTGGATAATGCTATCATTAGTCTGCAGACTTTAGTACCTACTTTATACCGCGAAGAGTGATTATCGTGGCTCCCGTTTTTTTTTTTTTTTTTTGCCAAAGTGGACTCGAGTGACTTGCGTTAAATAAATCTGCTTTTATATCAGCGTGTGAAAGCACATATACATATTTATAAATAAGGGTTGGTATTTTAGAATCGTGTGAAAGCACCGTCCAAATTTATGAGGTGAGAAAGAGAGAAAACCCGTTAAAAGTCTATAAATTTTTTTCTTTTCAAATGAATAAAAGAGGTATAATAACGATAAATTACCTGGCAGAGAGGGAGGAACATTTCTCCGATGGAATCATCCCTCGAAAATCGGTCATAGTCGAATACGTGAAGATGAAGAACCCTACTCTGGAGTTTCTGGATGGGAAAACCTTCGGGCAAAGAATAATTACATATACGTAACTGAATTATACAAACTGTTGAAAGGGATTGAAATCAATTGAAATACGATTTTATCGACACAAATGGAGCAGAGAATGTAACTGTGGAATCCATCCGAGTATCGAAGTAAAATCCAGCTATACGCAGTTATTGCGAAAGAATGTTATGGTTGATTTTATGGTTTAAAAAATTTTTTTTCTTCTTCTTTTCTACTGTCAAAAAATGTTACGGACAAATCACCTCCATGAATTTCCTCTAGGACTCAACTGTACCCCTCAAATTTGATACTTCGGAGCGCGATCGTATCATCGTGAGTTTCGAATATCCAATCGCATTACTTTGAGAGAAGCCCGTTGGTATTAACCGGTAATTGAAGTTATATACGGTCCGGGTGAGGCTGCCAAGTTTCTAACGAGGCTTGACCTCGCTAAATTGTAACCCTCTGACACGTGGGTCAACAAAATTGGCCAATTTTCGGCAATATTTTCTAAGAAATAGAACGGAACTGGAAGGTGGTTTATTCTACCGTACCTACGATCGATTGATCGCTTATCAAATAAATTGGCATTGATTTCAAGACTTGCCTTCAAAGTAAAAGGTTTCGTTCCACTTTGGGTTTAGGGTTCGTCTTTTGATCTTAGTATCCAGACGATGTTTCTTGTCCGGCAACAGCGTCACCCTGACATATGGATCGGAGGTGCCTGAGAGGTCCTTTGCCGGGAGATCTTTACCCTGAAACCCATGAAATATTAAGATTTAACATCTAGGGTTGGTGAATTTCATTGCATTCCTACAGGTATGTACATATCGTCAGGTACAGAACTGTGATGTCAGAGGAAGAAAAAAATCACAACGAATAAAAAGTAACCTGCCACATACGCGACTTGTACCTTTCACCAAATATGATATGGCGAAGAGATTCACTTGCCCAGAAAATGGCAGAGTGGATATTCGTAAATTGAAGTGTGGGATTTAATGGTTCATCGTATGTTATATTCATCTCTCAGTTATGTCCTGAATTTAGAGCACACTCGATGTTCTTAAGCTTCGTTCGTAATTCAGTACACTTTGTTCCCACTGGTGCGTTAGAAACGTTCACTTGGATGTTATTTTTAATGAGAATATTACATTTCTTTATAACCGTAGGTCAATTATCTCAAGTCATGAACTGAGTGTGCTGAAAAACTTCGTGACTATAAATTCATGTCAGAAATCTATACGACTCACTGGATTTTTGCAACGTATAGGATTTTTTCGAGCGGTCTTTGGGACTTTCGTCACAGAATACCATATAAACCTGCCTGATGTCCAAGGAAACGGGCGGTGTTTAGGTATTCATGTGAACCGAAGAAAAATAAAATACGACTGCAGAAAGCGATATGGGACTAACAACTTATCGGATTAAAAGTAACGGCTCATGTTTATATGTATATGGGCATTACGCACATGTAAGCGTTCACTTACCCCGTGTGGATATGCGAGTTACGACTATATGTTTGGTGGAGGTGGACGTGTGTACATGGTAAAATTTATACGTTTGTTTACAACACCGGAGTGACTCTTTCGGGCCGGTTATTCTTTCGTTCCGGTTATATTCTTATTTTCTTACTTTCAGCCGCAAGTTTTTCGGCTCGTTTCATTCCCCTCGTACACATACATACATATACATGTACACAGAGTTTCGTTCCAGTTTTGGGATGAGTCTTGCATTTTTAACCACTCTTTTCCAAGACTTTTCCTGTAGGTATGTACAGAATAGGAGAAATCTTTGATGGTAGTAGTAGTAGTAGTAGTAGTAGTAGTAGTAGTAGTCGTAGCAGTAGTGGTGGTAGTCATAGGAGGTACCTTTGCGGGTAAGAATTTCACTCAGGATTAGTTGCTCGGCTTTGTGATTCCGCGCCTTCGCAAACAAGTTCATCTTGACGATAGGTACATACATACATAGGTAAGTTTTATATATAAGTCCTAAGTTCTACGTTAGTACATATACATTCTTCAGCTAGAAGTTCACGAACGATAGCCAGTAGAGCTCCTATCGCTGATGGATATGGCGCCGGTATTCTGTTTTGCTTCTGGGTTGCAATCGAGGGATTTTGTCGGTAGAGCAGGATGAGGGAAAAGTTTGTCCTTATATCCAACACCAAAGCCCTGTTGTTCCTTTAACGTCTTCCGATTGCCAATAAGCATCGAGCTGGTTGCACAATGTTATGTACGTACACATTCTGTGTATATGTACATAATACCCATAGCAAAAAAAAAAAAAATATATATATATATATATATACATACACAACCATATTGATCGCGAAGATCTTTGTCCAGGAGGATGGTAATCTCTCCCTTAAGCCAGGGCTATGCTCTATAGAGCTTGCGAACTTATATATGAAAGGCAATTTTTGTTCCACAAGCCCGTCAAACTTGATCCTGTCTCTGTTCAATAAGAGAGAGCCTCCAAACGTGACAGCACCAGGATGGCATGTTACAGCTAAGATTTATCCCACGCCTCCAGTAAAACATGACATGCATTTACGAAAACCGTCGTGAATATATTTTTACAGTGCTTGTTTTATCAGTGCTCAGCCGATTTTGTATCATAAGGTCACAAATTACGATTGTTCAAATCCTCGTGTTGAGAGGTCCGTATGGATGAAATTTCTTGTATGCCTTGAGGTGATGTAGTAGAAATCACTTCTAACTCAACCTATCTAACATAAAAAACATGAGTTTAACTGGAATCTCATCCGTTTGAAAATTTTATTCTTATTTTTATTTTTTCCATGAAGTTTCTTCTACTCGGCCGGGGCCTGGTCAGAAACGTCACGCTGGCCCTATTTCCGCGGAAATTTCCATGGAAATAGGGCTAGCGTGACGTTTCTGGCCAGGCCCCGGCCGGGCACTGGTCGGGTTTTCCGATCTCCGAGTCAATTTCTACTGGGGATACTTGAAATGAACCTCAGGACCAATGCTTTACTGCGGCAGGAAAGGACTAAGTAGTTTACTGTTTGGAAAAAAATAATAGAATCCCCGTCGGATTGATATTTCTTATGTTAGCTAGGTTAGGTTCAAAGCGATTTGTACCATATCGCCTCAAGATATTAATTATAATGGATATATTTAATAACGATACATCACGATGGGAGGAATTTTTGTTCAGAGTGCGTTCCTTGTTCCTGATGATGATAATGATAAATGGACCCTCGCGATGTCCCTTTATAGACATGTCAATAAATTTGCAACGTGTCCAAACCTCACCTCTAGGCCTGTCAATATAAAATATGAACTTGACTCACTGTTCGGTATTATATAACTACCTACATTATTGACGAAGCGTTAACTCGCGTAGCGAAGCGAGTCGTAGAAGAAAAATTCGAAAAAGTTAATAAGGTGATAGATCTACATCGTTGTCAATGACGGAATTATGTACACGAAAATTTCACCAATTCATTCCCATATGGGTACAATATATATGTGAGTATATATATTTATGGAATTTAAACGACTCGTCAAATTAGATTCGCTATGCAACAGCCCTTGGAATACACGATCTCTTGTATGTTCATTTCATCGTTCATTGTCTGCGAAAACATAGCACTGGGAAATGATTATAATTAATATCTGTAGCCCGAACAAATTGACGAACTGTGATTGGAGAATTACTTAAGCCTACCCCATTCACAATCCTATACCTATATTGGCTTAATCCAAGGTGCTTATAACGGTGAAGCAATTAATATTGTTGTGATAATTCTAGTAATTTAGTTTACAATTGGATAGATCTGGTTTATCAAGTTATACGCAATGTAGGTAGCTTTCCTCTGTGTACTTGTTTGTTAAGGGTACTAGAATCCCAGGTCCCACTCTGTACAAGCGGTCGATCCATCCTCCCAGTGTTTCTCAAAACGTGTCAGATTCCGTGTTCCCTTACTTCAGTAATGTAGGAAATCATTTTCAGAGATGCCATCCTTTCATTCTCAGTGACAGTTCTATTTCATGTCATGTTTTTATTTTATTTTATTTTTTGCGTGGCTATTCGATCCATTCAGACGTGACGATGGTTCAATCATTGTTCATCATATCGCAAAGAAATAATGAATTGAAATCATTCTTACTAATCCTCTAAATAATCATCACCGAAGACATCAGCAAAATGCTAGAAAGTATGAAGCGTTGATGACGCTGGCGCATTTTTGTCATTATACGTTTATAGGTGAGACGCGTCACTAACGAAGCCGCGAAGATTATTCATGATAATGTGTAATTAAATTTAAAAGTTAGATGATGTAAAAAATGGCGTAAACGCACGAGCCGTTTCTTAGCAGACTTTAATTACTCATCGTTCGTTAGTCTAAATTTGTTGTTGCATATTTCAGGTGAACATCTTTATTATACCCAGGGGTAGAGCCTCGGGATTTTTCTCATTTTTCGACCCCCCTTCGACAAATAACCTCTTAAGGGTATCAACCCACCTCGTCAAAGATGTATTTTATCTTGGCACATCTTTCGTCAGTTGAGTTCAGCCCATAGCGTTGAAATTGTGGTACGGAATTCTATACAAGTCTGTAGAAATTCTATACTATACAAGAGAATGCGACGTCGAACGTTTCAAGCATGATCTCCTTCTCTTTCTTCTCTTGTGTAGAGTCTTCACTTCTTTTATTCTCATACACTTCAATTTACCTCGATAAGTATCTCGAAGACATAAATTTTATCGAAAATCGGAGAATCGATGAAATTCACTTTCCAAATACATATACTCAAGATTCAAATTACGAGCTCAGGATTTGTTTCAGTCGTACTTACAATACTCTGACGGACCATCTGATACGTTTTCGCTGGAAAGCAAGAAAAAAGACAATAAAAACAGACAAAAAAAAGTACAGAACTGAAACAAATAAATAAATAATCGTCCGTAAGAAGCCGAAGAGTAAAATCGCTGCAAGTAGGTACCTACGTTATATTATACATATATATCAGGGGTTGCTTCAGGTAATCCAGACTTAAGACTGAGCTAATGGAAGGGGAGTTTTATACATACGTACACTTTGGCTAGATATATTGCTGATATAACTCAAAATCAAGAAAAAATTTAACTCGCTAACTGGAACGGGCCTAACAGGGATCGTGACCATAAGTGAACACTCCGACTTGGATGAAAATTTAGCCATAGCTAGTCCTTATAGTGTAGGTACTCATTGAAACGTCGTACGACATGAGGGCAGTGAGTGCCATGGGACAAGGCGGAAAAATAAAAATAAACTTAATTTTTTATAAGTTTCTTTGTTAAATTAACTTGCTCATTTCTATTTTTTAAGTCACCTTCCCATCAATACCTCTTGAATGGGAATTAAATGTCTAAAATTAATTTTCATACTTACCAACTGCAATTGAAATTCATAGGAAAGGGACTAGCAGCGGACTGCCAAGCAATGAAAAATGATATTAGATGATGAGTATAGTATCGCGAGGATGTTAAATACCGTGTCTAATTTATATCTTTCCAAATAAGGGGCGAAAGAAGCAGGATCAGAGGGTTACTTGGATTCAGATGAGGATATCCTGTGCGCACCGTGACGATGTCTTTGGGCGTTAAATAATTGCCACGGTTTTTAGGGCTCAAGCCTCATTTGGCGGATTACACTTGCGTAACGGACTCGGACTCTCTCAACGAAACGGCCACTCAACTGGCTTTTCATTTCTTTTGGCAAATTAAAACAGTTTTTGGCGACCATAGCTGGTACACATAATCGGACCGATCACGAGCTGTATCTAGATTTATAGCATCGTAAGGCTTCGCCTTCCTCTTTTAAATCGACCCTTAAATTGAATTACGTCAAGGGTGAAGCACGCGATGGGAATCCGAAATTGTGGATTCCGACAACACATTGTGAAGACAGATAGAAACAATGTAGAAACGATGTCCAGACTAAGGCATGCAAAGGCGGTTTCATAATGCCAATTGAATGTTGAAGGACTCATGCAAGCAAGAAAGCATGCCAATGAGAAAAATTCGCGTACCAAAAAATTGAACATGAATCTATCCGTGGGAATTGGCTTATTGTAAGCCTTCAGACTCCACTGTGTCCGGCTGATTTCCGAAATTTGACGAAATTGCCAACCCAAATGAATTCTCAATTGTAAAATCGATTTCACGAACGTTTGATCATTGAAAAAAATAGGAGATGGGAAATGATAATTTGGAAGCTGAGGCTACCGGACGTAGGCAAGATCCTTATAATCAAAATGGTGCGAGCTTCAGACAAAAAGATAAATTTTCGGATCAGGAGGATAGTCGAGTTGAGACGGGCGGCATCATCCCCATTTTTTTGGATTCAATTTTTGATCGAGAGATAAAATACCGAAAAAAAATTATTTTTACACTTTTGAAGATGTAGGTTAGGAATCCTACGTAATCTATTGAACTTTTGCAAAATGTTTCAGATTCTACAGAATGGTCCGAATTTTCAAGCCAACAAAACTCGTGACCCAAATAGGTTTGGTCCGAAAGATTTGAAAAATATGAAAAAGGGTTTTAAAACTAGCTATAGGATAATTACATAAAAGATCTCCGATGAAATCGGAGACGGTAAGGTTTGTAGTCTAGGTGAATTGACGTTGATATGGAGTCCCGTGCATGTAGGGACTATTATACCGATTTCAGCACTTCCGGTTGAAGGAAAACTTGCATAATTTTGAAAACTGTGGTGTATACCATACATAAATATGGATATATGTTACGAACGTTGATAAAATTATATATCTACGCTAAAAGTTCGATTCAAAACGGGAATAGTTTTTATCCATTTCACGAGAAGCGAGTTTGAGATACATAGGAAATTGTCCTTGCTACGTGAGCTCCGCCTTTAAATTGCCATCGTCAATCACTGCCGCCAGGGAATCAAGAGAATCTTGGTGAGTTGGGATTCGGCAGGGATGCGTTGGCAAGGAGAATATTGTGCCTTGCAAAGCAACATACGAGCCTGCTTCAATGGCCTCCAACATAAATCTCTAAATCAGCCAAACCCAGATGGCTTTGGTGGTAAGGCAATCTCGAGGGACGTTGAAATAAGATATTTCCCTAAATACGCACGGCTTAAGTACTTAGAGTACGTCGTTATATTCGTATAGGGGTAGCTGTAGCTAAAGTACCTCCGTGATCAGGCCCAGTGATCCTTTTCATTACCTTCTAATGGTTTTTTTTTTCTTTTTTTTTTCGAGCACGTTGCAACCAGCACCGTTTTTATTTCTCATTTTAGAATCATTGGATGTACGCCGAAGTAGAATTGTGGGAATTGACCATTACGGATCAGGGTATTCGCGGATTCTAAGCTGACAATAATTGCTCTTAGTTTCCAACAAAGGGCAAGAACATTTGCAGGGAACTTCGTATAACAAAAAGCTTGCCGGATGTAGTTAGCCGGATCGTAAGGGCGGATAAGATCGTTAACGACGATACCGTCCGCAGTAGAATCGCGGATTTAACCGAATACTGTGAAACAATAAAACAAGGGTAGATTTATCAAAGATACTTTATCCGAACGATTGTTCTATACATATATACGATTTATTGCCATAGATATTGTATTCATCGTCTTTATATTTTACCTAATCCTCTTTACAGAGCGATATTGCGCTACGACTTTTCCCTTTCACGAAATTACGTGTAGCAGAGAAAAGGTAACGCACCCTTTAGCACGCAAATTGCGGAACCAGATAGCTTCCCTCGTGTCAAAGTTAGGCGAGTTGCTGCAAGGGGTAGCTTGAGGCCATTGCGGAATGGTTCTCAACCTATGCATTTCAATAAGCCATTTCATAACAGGGTGAATTTTGAGCTCGAAAGACCGAACTGGCCCTCGCCTCGTAGTACGTGAGCTCATGATCACAAGGAAGTTCACTCGGCTGATTTAAGCTCAAGGTTATCCGTGCGCGTGAAAAAAGATCTAGGCCTGAGTTTCGCCCTTTCTTAGGTATCTTTTTATACTCGAAGACGAGCCAAGGCTCCTCCTGGCAAACAATTTCGTTTTTATGACTTTGCGATCGATTTTTAGCGTCCGCAAAACAGAACAGACCTTTCTTTCACTTGCTCTTGGTCTTCATTCAAATGGATTCATGCCTGAACTAATGCCAGGGTTTAAGCTTGACGGTGAAAAATGCAAAAAAGTTTTCACTTGAAAGTCTAATTGCTCCCTTTTTCCACTCACTGGAGTTTAGAATTTCATTGGGTCTCTCTGTCTTTGTGGTTTGTTGACCTCATTCAATTCTTGTTTCCAAGCTCCATCTTTTAATTCCGCAATTTATCGAAATTTTCTTATTTTTTCTGTCCGCGCACCTAGTCTCAAGTTATGATACACGTGATCACTTGGCCTTATACCATAATGAATTCCGATGAAATATCGATTACTCGCCATAGCATCATCACAAACAAGGATATTTTTAACTTGACATTCCTCGCGTGATAATAAGCCACATCTAAGGTCAACTGATGAGAAAACGAAGCTGTAAGAGATTCGGTCTAAATATAAAACAATGACCCTCTGGTCGGTGTGTTCAAGAGAACTGGGGTTGAAGGTAACAATGTCGCCATATATAGTATGAGCAAAGTGTAGTTATACAGGTCCAAAGGTCGAAGGTCAGTTTCTAGTACCGGGTAAAGTGAAGCGAGCGACTGTAATTACGCTGATAGTGCAGAGAAAACTGACTGACCTGTATGATGCGTAGCATGAGCGTTGAGTTCTGGAAGTCGTATTCAAGGCTGAACTGTATCTGGCCAACGTTTTCGCTCGGTTCTGTATTGTCGATGTACATATCCACAAGAGAGACGGATCTGCTCTGAAGGAACGCCATCTGCAACGATAAAAAAAAGGAAATCCATAAAACGTGTTCGTATCATGAAGGATAGATTTTGGAGTAGGTGAAGGTTGGGAAATCCAGTGATACGGGTCAACAGATTGAAGCTTTCTTTGCCTTATCATCGATATAATAATGAAATTGGATCATAGAATTGAAAGCATAAAGATGTAATTAGTAGATTAGTGAAAGTCAGCGAGGGTCTGGAAATTTGGAATTTTATGGTAACTGCCCTTTGCAAATGGGTCAACTTTTAAAAACCGTTTGAAAACAATTAGCGACAAAAGTTTGACAATCGGTGGGTCCGGATGTACGGGGACAAAGGCATAAGACTCTTTCGTAATTTGGCAATTAAAGACTTGAGAAATTGGCGAAGTTACCATCAATATACGGAGCATAGAATTTGTAATTCAGGTAATACCCCTCGCGCGTCGACCACACTGTAATGAAACCATTCCGAACTGGATCGTATAGACAGAGTCTAATTGGTAATTAAGCAAATCTCTGCGAGATAAGGAGAAGGACGAATAGAAAGCAGCCGTTATACTAAGTGACGATCATGGCAAAGGGTATCTCAATTTTCAGGACCTTTCGTACAATGAAAAGGCGAGTGATCAAATCGTTTCTACCGATTCATGATCTGTGAAGCTTTCATCTTTGGCCCTTGACTGGCGCCGTCGAAGGAATGTGATTCTATTGGGCGTCGAAGGTAAAAGAAGAAGTAAATGGGCAGAGTCTCACGTCCATAAATTGGTGATGGTATTCTATTCCCCTTACGAAAAGGCAGTAAAGAAAGTAATTGAAAAAGCCACCCGCAAATACGTCTAAGCCCATGTCGAACTGCAAAAGAATCCAGCGATGATCACGCGCGGCCCATATAACCGCGATATAGGGGCTGATTCATCCACGTCGTGTAGCAATTTGGCAATAATAAGGGGAAAATTTTTTTCTATCAAGAACCCAGCCGAAATATGAATCCCATCAAGGGATATACGAAGGCAATTTGGGTATTCGGAAGTCTTACGTTATATTACGATGAATGACGACTTCATGGAGCGGAGAGGAACCAATAACGATGAGCTCGAAGAAGACCAGGGACCAAGATATATAAACGTGGAATGGATTCGGTGGACCTTAGTTATATTAGGTTTACTCACAGAGGGATGGTCGCCCTTGACGTTTTGAAGCTGCTTGTTCTGGGGTCCCGCGGTTGGTGTACGAGGCTCTGTTCCTGGTCCAGGACCACCACCACCACCTCCTGGACCTCCGCTGCCCCCAGCTGGAGATTTGCTCCCAGGATTCCCCGTCGTTCTGTAAATAAACGAAGTATAATTTAACATCACCTGTGGCTTTGCTTGATAAATTTCCTTCTCACAGTCCCTTAATTCTTCATCACTAGGTACAAAATGGTTCCTCGCCAAGTCTCGGATACTTTTATAAATTAATCATTTCAGACCAACGTGCACAACTGATCAAAATCATCTTAATACCTACGCAAAAATCTACCTGGTCTAAGTTCTTACGCCGGATTTTAACGTTTGCAGCAAAGGGAGTTGATGCTAATTTCCATAATGTGAAGATTATTCGCAAGTAGGTACCAAGGTTGAAAATCTGCGTGGTCGGCTGCTAGCTAAGTTGCTTTGGGTCTCTGTGATCGCCAGGCTTGTTCGACATTTTTTTTTCTCATTCTTTTTTTTTTCTCTGCCTCTTTCTTTCTTATCGATGAAACGATAATTTGTTCTTGGAGATAAACTCCCAGTGCTCACGAACCACGTAAGCAATATAACTACGTGTAGACACACAAAGCGTATGCAGACTTGACCTGAGCAGGTTGTTACCACAGCCCTATAATACCTACGAGATAATCACTAATGCATGACCGCGTGATGTGTTGCTGGTGTAGATACGAATATAATCCGTGGAAATACGCTAACCATATTTCATAATCCATACCTAATGGACGACAAGCCTTGATGAGAATATTGGTTGCAGGTATAGGGTACCTACAGCATATAGATTGATGTATAATCTACACTCCTTGAACATGTTCTCATATACTCATAATACCGTGACGAGAGTCATTTAGACGGGATCGTATCGACCGTGGTTTTCCGTCTCCCCATAGGACGTGAAATCGTCGAAGCTCGTCTACAGGGTGACTCGTGCGGATAAAACAACATTTCATTACGAACGGTGTTGTGGCTGGTCTTGATGAGAGAATATTAGATTTGGAAATGTGGTATTCGGATTATTTTAATCAGCAGGTTCTTGGATTAGATGTAATAATATTTTTTTTCAATTTCAAGCTCTGTGTTGATTAAATTATGAACGATTTTTTTAAGCCCTGTGAAAACGATTTTATACCACGAAGAGAATAATACGCTTTGAATTATAATCCGACGACTCGCGGGTATGATGAGTGATTCGATTTACTCAATTATATACGAAATGGCAATTTTCAAAGCCCGAAAATTTGGTTTTATACACCCATTTCAAAATATCATTAGATACCAGAACGCATTCTGCATCTCAAAAGCAGCTGCTTAGTTCACAGTGATCTACGAGTATAACTATATGGGGTCTTAATGTGTTAACTTAGTTATACGTTAATACGCATACCGATTTCCGCACTTCGTGGTCCGCCATCACATAGCTGGGTTCACTATTCGTCTCGCTGATTCACCCTCTATAATAGTTTTCCCGATAAGAGTGAATTGAACTTCAGACTAATGCGAATTCCAAAGGATGCAAAAACTCGAGAATGGAAATGGGCAGTGGCAAGCATATCGCTTTTTCAACTTCCTATATTCCCACGAGCTGAATATCATCCAAAAACTATTTTTATTCAACAGGTGAACTCATACAACCCGCATGGCCACTTATCACATTCAAGAACATGTATTTGGCTCGCCAAGCTGAAGTGATTTCGTGTGCAAATTATCGCTCGAGAAAAAGCTCGAGACGATTTTATTCAGCTATGGTACGTATTCGCAAGTTGTGCTTTATCTCAAATTTCTAAGTCACAAAGGCAAGTCACGTGTAGACGGAAAGAAAAAAGAATATATATATATATATTGATTAGATGCCGCTAGACGGGACTTTGATCGATCAATTTTACGGTCGAATGACAGCGTCCTTTGAGAGGACGAATTATTTCTATCCAAGGCTCAATTCTGTAGTGTACAAATCATGGGGCATCGAATCAGTAGAAATAGCTACATCCTGCGTACCCATACGCAGAATCCTATAATCCTTCTAAGTATAAGGGATGCTTCTTTTTACTGCGTCCCTTATATGATACAATCACACGGCTTTGATCAGGATCCACTCTAGATCTACGAAGGATTTGGGGTTGACTATAGAGCTTATTCGGTGAATTCACTGATCATCTGTCTCCTTATTTTTCAAATTACCATGGGTGCTAATAATATCGTTCTCACAGGCACGTGTAATAAATTGAGTTGGTTGACGGCTGATACCAGTTGCACGAAGGAGAGTGGTTGGCTCAGCATAGCGCTTTGGCTAGGCTACGAAACCCTCGTCAGCTACCTGCCAAGAGTCCTTATACAATTCTACCTTCCTATAGGTACTTTCTCCCTTCAACCATCGCCCTTCGCGTTTCGTCCCCATTTCTGCCCTATATACCTTCACCTCGCTCTTCCTGGTTCTACCACCACGCGAAGCTTCGCAAAACCCGGCCTTATATATTTTGTCTTGCGGTATTTCGTCGTCCTCGAAAAAGTGGGATTCCAGATCTTCTTACAAATGCCCGAAAAAGGGAGAAAAAGAGAGAAAAGTAAATTGATTTATTCATTTGTTGTTCCCGAAACACCGTAGTATGGATTATCGATTGATATCAAATGCTCAATTCTCTAAACACGACCGGTACGAGGTGAAAATGTGAGCAGAGAACTTTTTCTCTATATCAGGGTGTAGGTCTTGTAAACAAAGGTGGCCACGATTAGATCCTGTTATTATACCCATAGCGTATATAACTATAGTTTATCCCCCGTTGGATTTACATGAGGTTAGCAAATTGGAGGCAAACTTGGCATTGTTGAAGTTTGCTCCGTTGCGGTACCCTGAAACGCCTACTACGCATTAATATCTTTAGCCGAGCTCGATTCTTGGCGGTCTTTTCTTACAGCGAGCCATTGGTCGAGCTTTCTTAATATCCGAGAACTTTTAAAATACTTCTAGATGGAAAAGAACGACGATCCCTCGTTTCGTTCTGATCAATCGCGAGTTTAGGGCTAACCTTCAGCTTTCCGCAGATAACGAGAAAACTTTTGGAATATAACTAGGAAGTATAGATTAAAGAAGCAATGCTTCAATTAGATTCTCTTCCTCCTCCTTTCCTTCTCCAATTCTCTCAGTCTGATCCTTTTGTACTTTCGAAAACGTCGTGACATAATAACGAGCTTTACACCCGTCTCTGAGATAAGAGGATATTGCACATACTTGGGGATAAGGCGAGAACATGTACATTGGGAATTTACTCGCAATAGATATACAATTTCGTAACGGTTTCAGGTCGTAAGTCACGTCATTCTTAATTATAGTACCTATATGGGTAGGAGGTTAGGAAATATTAGTATCCATAGTCGCAATGGTCTTTGGGGGGGGGGGGGGGGGGGGGGGTGGGAAAGAAATAAGGGTTTGCAGAAAATTTTGATTCAGATTGTACAGCAAAGAAATCACCCGGGCAAAAGGCGTACACACGAAGTAGACCTGCATTATTCATGGCTATATATATATACGGAGTTTAGAAACGCGAATACGTAATAAAGTGATAAGCCAAAAGTGCGAGGCGAATGAAACACCGCGATTCAAAGTTAAAGTTCCAAAGTTACAAGTCTGCTGATTTTTAACGAGTAGAGGGAGTTATATATACCTCGTTTTCTCTCACTCAGTACATTTGCATGTACGCACTTGCGTGTGAAAATTTGAATAAGCTGGTAACGGTTCTGCTCGGATAACCCCCGATAGTTAGTTTGGGGGTAAGAGTGATCGCCGTATATACATAAAGTCCGGTTTTAGGTATAAGGCAGGTCTGAAATTAATTTAAACGAACGCACATTAACGTCAGCTCTAGTGAAATATTTCTTGGCTTAAAAATATGGTTTTCATAAATTTCAATTCTGACTTTTGTGTAGTACAAAAGAGCCTGAAAATTATTTTGTATTATTACGCACAAGGTGGGATTGTAATTATTTGCTAAATGGCAACGCGGGTGCTTACAACCGTTCGATTCATCGCTCCACAAGTATTATAATTAAACTTCAAACGCACGTAATCACGATAAGTATACTCGCCACACTTTGCGTGAAATTTTGTCCGAGGGAAATTTCAAACCACACTGGAGTTTAAATTCACCAAAATTCATACTACAATGTCCGGAAACTGATAATAGTGCTTTTGAATTCGGAACACGAAGTGCGCTGTACCAAATTTCACGAATAATTGATCATTGAATTTTGACAAAAGGTTCAACAATGTCAAAAAATTTCACTTCTTTATATCCACAGCTATACCGTTATTACGGAACATGTTCTAAAATTAGCAGCTTTCGAGCGTAAAACTCTCGCCGTATATTTTCCACGTTGAATTACAGTATTGTTCCGAGTCCCTTTATAGTCATTACGTGAATAATTAAAAGGTCAGCGTGCTTCCACCTTGTGTCAAGAGTATTCAATTTGCAGTGTCTTCAACAGAGAGAAACTCAATTCTCTTCAATTATTATTATTATTATTATTATTATTATTATTATTATTATTATTATCATTATCATTGTCATCATTATTATCATTATTATTATTATTATTATTATTATTATTATTATTATTATTATTATTATCATTATCAGTATTATTATTATCTGCCTAGTGAATCTTAAGAAATGCTGA
Source organism: Ametastegia equiseti (assembly GCA_963989295.1). Taxonomy (NCBI): domain Eukaryota; kingdom Metazoa; phylum Arthropoda; class Insecta; order Hymenoptera; family Tenthredinidae; genus Ametastegia; species Ametastegia equiseti. The sequence goes on along the minus strand of OZ022389.1, from coordinate 10,963,045 downwards.
CAGGATTCCTTTTTCCGTGCGATTGACGGATAATTCCGTTTTTCACGGGGGTGTATCCTATATCTACATCTTGCGAACAATTTTTTTTCAAACTCTCTTACTCTTTGAAGTAATGTTTCACTGGTAAAGCTTCTTTTACAGCTGATTAACAGCATTTTTGAACCATCAGTCAAACTTATTCGGGATTTTATAGAGCTTACATATAGAATTGTTTAATTATAAGAAAAAAAAAAAAAATTTAGTTTGTATCACACGATGTACAGGTCGAATCGATTGTTGAGAATATTCGATGAATCCAAACGGCGGAAGGAAGAAACCTTATTTTATTTTATTTTGGGATTTCTTCTCTTCTATCGCTAACGTAGAGGGAAAGTTCGTTATACGTGTTATTGTAATAGCAGAAATCGGATCTCATCAGGTCTTGGAAGCCGATTATTGTAGAACTATTTCTTAAAATTGGAAGAAACGACGAGTTGGCGTCCTATACCCTGCGACAACGTTTTTTTCGTTTGGAAGAATCGATCCGCGTAAAGCGAAATCGATAAAATTACAAATAATTTTTATTGATACGTTGAAATTCTTGAAAGTTGGCAAAGTTTGAAATTACCGAGTCAATGAAATATTCATGCCAAATATATCATCAATTTGGAAAAATTATTCTCAAGGCGTATACATCCCACAAAAGGTAGATACATTATAGTTGCGAAGGAGATCATTTGTTAGAACACTGATTTCCCATCCCCAGCACCTTTCCAGTCGTATAAACGCTTCGACTATAGTACCTCGTCTTGACTGCAATCTAGATAAGAGCAATTATTTCAAGATTACTTCTGTCTCCTAGAATATAACTTCTTGCTGAAATTAGCGAAGCTTATTCAAGCGAACAATATGTACTGTACGAGTACCTACAACCTATTTGTATTCGCGTTGGTTTATATTAGCGTTTGTAGATTGATTTTCGAATGCAATCAGTAGTACATAGCATACTAACGAGTAATTTACCATCGTCAACCGCCTTGATATACGTGCTGGATGAAAATTAAAAAAAAATAAAATAAATGACTTCAATCCCAAAGCTCCGACTCACGATAATGAACCTCGGGGAAAAAACTATTTGGAATGGAAGTAAATTGAAATATTGAATCATTGGTGCTTTCGATAATCGTTTTCCCTAGTTTCCTTTGTCCAGTCCAAAGAAAAAAAAAAAAAAAATTAAACTGGACGCATTTTATTTCCGTAATTTCATATAGCTGAGTTGTTTTAAGCGCCATCTACCTTCCAGTCCCAGTTTCCAGTTCTCTGCTAAAACTTCATTCAACATTTGTAGATTCAAGTCGCGACGCCTGGTACTCCCATAGTTTCTGTTGCCGTGTATAGTGATCCGTATTCCGGGTGCGAACTTGTCTACCGAGTGGTTGTATATTCGTTGCAGCTTTCAGTACAAGTTTAACGCTGTTTTCACATCAAAGGATGTACCAGCAGTGGATGGGTAGGTAAGTATAGGAACCTAAGTTGTTTCCAGAAGAGGAAATCGACGAAGAGTATATACCTAGATATATCTATAATACATTCACACCTGAAATGTGCACGTTGCGAACGAAATCTAATAATCAAGAATTTGTGGCGAGGTTTGCATTTTTATTTTGGAAGAGAAATTTACTCGTTCAAACTTTTTCCCTGCGCGTGCTTTCGCGCAGTAAAAACTTTTTCAAACGCAACGGAAAAAGGACTTTTACTTTGAGAGATAACTCTTCGGTTGAACTCTTTCGAGGACAACTTTACTACCCGGCTATAAAACGTGGTTGAGATATCCGTCACGTGTAGATATGGGTATAGAAGGAAAAAAACTGTCAGGATTTAAACAGTTTCTAATCAAGAAATTGATCCGTTGATAGTTTCATCTAGACCTATCACCCTAACTTTATATTTTCTTTTTACAACGCAAGTTTTACTCATTGTCAAAGTAGACATTTCCCTGTCTTTTAGATTTGTCATGCTTGCAATTACTCAACACCACAGGCTTCAACACGTGGAATATTATCCTTGGAGAGGAGCCAATGTAGATTCGGTAGGCCATTTTGCTACCAAATACTAGTTTTTGAGCATTATCACGTTAGGTGATTATCAATATTATGCGATCTTTTTGAAAACAATACTGATTTATGTATCATTTTTATAGTAAACAATAAGTTGAATACGTGAAAATTCATCCTATTCAAGCCTTTTTCCACGCATTCTGAGATTGCTATCGGGGTGCTGCCACCTGCGTTAAGTGATCTAGCAGAGATCACTTCCAACCTAACCTAGCTAACATGAAAAACATGTGTTTTAATGGAATCTTATAAGTTTCGTTTAACGAAATGACATACTTGACCACTTTTTGCCAAAAAAACCGAATTCATTCGTCGAGGTTTCATTTAGATCGGTTGGGTAGTCATTGAGAAAGTATGATTCACATTTTCGAGGTGACATCAATTGGTAATGATGAAATTTCGAACAGACTTTCATAACGCCTTAAAGTGCTACGGATCTATGTTCGGAATTCCACTATTACCAATTGTTATCACTTCGCAAACGCGATTCGTAGTATCTTCCAAAGGGTAAAGTATACATTATATCGGGATGAAACTCAAGAGGTTGATCCTTCACTGCGGCAGAAAATGGCTAAGTACTTTACTGTTTCGAAGAAAAAACTAATAGAATTCCAATCAGATTCGTATTCCTTATGTTAGCTAGGTTCGGTTCAAAGCGACTTGTACCTTATCACCTTAAATTTTGTATTTGCAAAACTTTATTTGTTCATAAATTGATGAATCCCTGGTGAAATAGTAGATGATATCGTATAAGATACTTACTCCAACTGCGCTCTATAGACCATCCAGGAAGAACAGATTCAGGAACCAGCACATGAAACAAAGGTATAAAGCATGGTCGTATTAGTTCCGTATTCACGGTTATATCTAAGTACATACAGCTTGCATATCCATATTAGCAGCGTCACGTATTGTCACGTATGTCGCACAACTTGTATGTATGTACATAAGTACATGAATGCGCGTATAGTACGCGAACGTTGGTATCTGTATTTACACGACTCTATACCCTTAGTACGTGTTATGTATAGGTATACACATATATTGTATTCTACAAATAGATTCGTAGCCACGTGCGGATATACATACGGCAACGTAGTAACGGGTCAACGTGAGAATAAAATCCTTTTGCGTGCTTCAAAAGCGTATAATAAAACGTGCCTTTCCACGCGTTTTAAAACATGTGGTTATTATTAGGACACAGACTTTTCACACATACGTATAGGTACGAGTATAATCTGAAATTCCGTAGTATGGGTGAAAGACAAATTCAAAATGCTCCAAAAATTAGGCTCAACGAAATGAGACGCGAGTATGATTTCTTTCCTTGTTATGGGGTGTTTATGGTATGCTGACATTAAATCTTCACGAATCATAGGACCTCTGCTATTTAAACACGTTCAAATTGATTGGTAAGAATTTTTTATATTCCTTCCCTCGCATTCTGGATTGTGGTCGATTATCGATTAGTATGCTGCGTTTCTATCTCCGCATCATGACATATGTGACGGATTTGATCAAAAATTTGATGCGGTTATCTTCTGAGTGCTGCTGCTTTTAAACGTTGTGGCTAACGCAAATCTACGTTCATACATACAATGAATGACACCATTGCCTAGTTAGGTCATGATGTTTGTAATTATCCGGTACATTTTGTCTACTAGTAAAAGCCCGGATTATAAGTAAATTTTCAATGAAGTCTTTTAACGAATGCTCTAAAGTGAAGTGAATATATAGCAACAATTTCAGACACTGAAGGACTGGTATACATATATTATATTTATAATTCTCAATTAAACTACAATTTTGATGGCTGCAAGTTGATTCTTGACTCACTTGACGTGATACAATATTCATTATAATGTCAAAAAATACACATGTTTTCAATTCATTTGAAGTTTAATGGATAATTAGAGTGATTCCCTAGCACAAGTGGGGTGAATAGAAGCATAAATTAGCTGGATGGATGGTAACAAGCGATCAGATGGTAACAGAAATCGATATTTGGGTACTTCGCGGAATTGTTCATTCGAATTCCTTATTTTTCATCAAAGTTCACCTCAAACGGGCTTACCTGTTGTATCGAAAGATCTTTAATAACTAAAAGATCAGTGAAAATTTCTTATTGACCGGTTAGTATCCAAGTATACGAGAGAACGTTGCACCAATAACTTAACTCTGCAATCAATCTGTCCGAAACTTTTCTTCTGCATATATGTTTTCTGCGAATTGGACAATTCGACTAATCGTCGTTGATGAACAGTTGATATCATCGCCATAATAGAATAACCTTTTGAATATTTAGAAACTTGTTCTCTTGTGCAACAAAAACAACTACCTATACTTTTGTTAACAATGTGGCAAGAGACTTTTCTTCGGAAAAGTGTTGCTCTTCATCAGTCAAGCAACGATTCACCTCGTTTCACGCCACTGATAATGATTCAATTTCTGTACACGTATACCCTTTGTCTGACATAACGCACATGTATATGTATAGAATATCGTGGTTTATTAGAGATAGGAGAATCGGCGAAGTATATACATAAACGCCGTTGAATAATGGTGCAGAGGTAGTTAGTAGTTTTGCCGAGCGCTTCACCGAATGAATCTTAGTAGGTCATCGCAGAACACCAGCGTTGAGGAGAATATCAACTGAAGTAGGATATGTACGTCATGAACTGCAAATACCTGTGCAGCAAACCGTAGATTCATACCTTATACCTGGGTTATGAGTGAAATGTGAAACTGGCCGAACTTGCTGGAGTGCATGTGCCATGTGGTAGAACTTTCGTTGTAATTGTAGCCGTCTGCTATATGTATACTGGCTGAGAGAGAATCAGAGAATGACGAATAGGTAACGCGAATGAGAAGAAATTTTCTGAACGGAAAAGAGGAAAACAATTAGAAATAAAAGGCGAGTGGTGTATCGCGGTGAGAAACTTCTAGTCCAAACAATCGACTTCGGTTGGCTTCGGACTTGAGTGATAGCTTCTTAGGGCTGAAGGAACTGTTCAATTAATTGCGTCTCTGGTTACGAGCAACAATATTTCATTTATCGCTGTTACTGACATTCTGGGCAGTATACTTATAGTTTTGCTACTACAAATCCAGAAACAAAATTACCGCGTATAGCCTATCAGATGGATTTGGAATGAAAAATGAATGAAGAATTGCACCTTTAGAAGAGGAAGTGGAGAAGGGTAGATTTTCACCGAGGTGTTATTTTCTTGTTCACACCAGAAAAGGGCAAACAGTTTGACAATCGATGCAAGTGTCCTTTAAAGCGCAATATTCCTATTGAAGCAGTTGTGTATCGCCCGTTGATTCAAAATCCTACGAATTCCGGAAGCTGTCGAGTCAACATCGAGGGAAATTGGATTTCCGTGCTGAGTCCTCGGCGCTCTCTGCCGAAGGTCTTTTTTCGCCCCTTTCTTTTTCCCCCCCATATATATATATATATATATATTTATCTCGAAAAAAATATAACGCACACTTACTGCGTCGGGGAGTTTTGGGATCCCCAGTCAATCCACGAGTCATAACTTTTAACGCGGGTTCCAAAAAAAATTTTACTCGACCGGTGGGTTCTGTGTGCCGAAAGCTAATTTCAACCAACTATAAGAGAAAACACCAACATTAAATAATGGAATTTCAACTATACAATTTGACAGCAAGCCAACCTGCATTTACGTACCTACATGTACACGTATATAAGTTATTGCATGAATATTGCTATGTAGATGGAAAATGCATTGGAGAGATGAGAATTCATTTCCTGTAGATGAATCGCTGGGACGTGTCGATGACACGTGTTCCCAGCAGACATGCTATCTTCGGAAGCATCATATTCGGTGTGGATTGATTCTAGTTGAGAATTGAAGTTAGCTCGATGCTGCAATATACTCACAATCCAGTGAATGTTGATTTCTAGACAGTCAACATGATTCCCCCTTGTCCTTTGGCAAAAGGGTGAATGACGCTGAATAAACAAAATTTTTTTTTTCACACGATTACATCGCTTGGGCGTAGCTTTACTCCATTTGAATTTTAATGTCGAGACTTGTAGGTAACTTTTTCCTGTATAGAACGTGATTCAGCAGTGATAACAATAAAATGTCACCCTTTGTAATCCAATGTATTTGAAATTCTTTCGGGTTAATATTTTCATTAGTGAATCAGGGTGAAATAATTTCCCGGTAAACGTATTTCCTTTTTAAATCTTCTAACGATTTAAGACAAAAGATGAATTCAAATTTACATTCTTTGATATCTTCTTCCAATTACGATCCACATAAGTTGATAATCTTCAAGGGTTTTTCCCCCTTCTGATTCTGCGATCAAACTTTAAAATTTCTAGATAACAATCTTCGAATTGAAAACTCAACGCAGTTACTACCTTCCATTTTTATTTTATCACGCAAAAAGATTATCGATTTATTTGATTGCCCTTCAAATGCGAATATCACGCTCGCACCAAATGGTGGATCGGAGGGGCACCTCGCTCTTACTGCCCTGGTTCGATTGCTTTTCTTTCGCTTCATTCATTCGGTTCGCGTTTGTCTCGATCGCCCAACCAGAACTTCCGGTTCTCCAATCACAACCAAAATCAATGGACGCACGACCCATTGTTCATCCAGATTAAATATCGACGTAAAAAAACTTCGAACAAACATGTATTCACGCAAAGATAACTATACACAGTTCTACAACAGTGGTTTTGAAGTCGGGTCTGTTATACACGCGGATTTTGATGGAAAAAACCAGGAATGCAACATTGATGAGCTCGAGCATCGTATAGATACATCATCATGAATTTATTCCACGATTCTGATTACTGATCAATTTTTCTTAAAGGACCCTGTATGTGAGCCAGCCGGTGTGCATATACCAAATTGATTTCAAGTGATCCGGAAAAGTTCAGTCAACCTACTGCCAAGGAATGTCGTATAAGTAGTTGGTATCAACATGTTCTACAACGGGGAATCGAGGGCATTTTCATGCGTGGCTGATTGGAAAGAAACGAAAATGTACAAACGAATGAGAGTATTTCTTCATAGCAGAATACATACAACATATGTTTATTGAAATCGTACAACTAAACGCGTATTGTTTTATTGAGATATAAAATGATTTTCGAATGCCTACTTCTTTCCCAATCTACCCCACCGGACAGAACTCGAACAATGTGCGACAAATTTAGATGGAAATTGAATAATTTTATCAGATTTACGTATGTACGTATGTACATTGTTTATTCACAAGTCCATCACCACGCAGATTCAATTTCACATCACAGTATAATTGATCTTTTGTGAATCGTTCCTCATAACGAGCTTGACCGCCGTGTATTGATCCGCATGTTGACTGATGGTAAGGCCATTTGACAATTTTGAAAAACTTGTTCAACTTGTTCAAAAATGTGTTTCATCTACAAAAATGCATATTTTCACATGCAGGAGAGATCACTCGTCATTTGTCTATTTCTAAGACTATCATACATGGTGCGGAACGTGATAGAAAATCGAAATAAGCAAGCTTGTAGTTTAGGTATACCTTTCCAGGGAACAAAGGCTATACCTACATATACAGTTGTCTCGTTATACTGATTCGAATATTTGTACAAGGTTCGGGTCAAGCGGAAAAATTCAACGTCGATTCAATTACGCGAAGTTGACACAGGTGACACAAAGACAAACGATTCGCAGAAATTATCAGATGAGATTTGCTCGTAGCTTTTAGGATTTTCCGGCAAGGTTTCCCAAAAAAATCTCCGAAAGCCGCGAGCAGCGAAATACTAAATACTGGTATAACTTTGTTCCAGAAAAAAATTATGAAGTAAAAAAACTTCCTAAAGTTTTTTTTAACGTAATTTAAGTCAGGAAAAAGCCGATATGAAACATATTCTTGAATTCAAACTTTTTAGTCCGGTAGTATCTTAATTTGTGTGGTTAAGTTGGATTAAAAATACTTGACGATAAAACTTTTTGGTCCTGTTATTTACGGCCTACTGAAAACTTTGTCATACTTATATTTATTTCCTCCAGCTTTAGATATCCAACTATTTTCGCTTCAAGCTCGATCGACTCTTGCGTTTCTCATATTTGCTTTTCTTATTTGAAAAGCTTTGTATTTGAACAACTCCATGCTTCAACGACTATACATATATGTATTCATCACTATTTTCCAACTATGGTATGTACTGCGGAGTCTCAGGTCTTGAGACGATAAGCTCTTTAAAGACACTGCAGTAATTAGTTGCGAGTAATTTCGCACCACTGCATACCAGGTATTTCGTAACAACGGGCTAACTTGTAGTAAAGCTAGTCACGGCTAATCTGTCGTCAGAGTGTAAATTTCTAGGATTATCGTGATCGATGAAGCCCGACGCGTTTCAAAGACTCAATCGAGCGCGCAAGGACGCCATTGAAATCTTGAAGAGGGTATAGGTATGCGCATTCGCAGTCAATGAAGTAATAAACCGCTCCAATTAATTAGTTGGTAATAAAGTTTCCCTTTTTTCAACTATATAAAATTTCAAGACAAATGAAAAGCGCAAGATTGAGATATGGAAAAACAAGTTCGAGATAATGGCAGGAGGTGGAAAGATTCGTTATCCTCTGGATCGACCGAAAAGCTGCCCGAAGCAACACGTGTGTTAGATTCTTGTAGCTGCACTTATGTTACAAATAGAATACATGAAATTATTGTTCTGCCGTTAAATACACTATAACGAAATAATGGGCAAAAATAGAATCGTATTACGGTACACGCAAGTATTGGGTCGTACTTTCAACGGGATTGTTCAACAATAAAGGAAGAAGTGACTTGGTGAAGTCAGTCAAGATTAAATTCCGACGATAAAACTAAGAATCGTGGATACTTACATTGTATATACGACAAGTACTTGCCTTGGAAGAGAACAATTGTAGTTGCTCGTAAAGTGCTATAGGATTTGAAAGAAGAGAATTGTCGAAGGAAATAGAAGAAGCAGCTTTGATCTGATTCGAATCCTCGAGAAACCACGCTGGAGTGTTCATTTCGTTGAACATAAAGTACGTAGGAAGTGGCGGAAGGACTGAATGAAACGCATTTGAATTGAAACCCAACCTGAAGTTTCTATGCCATCCAGAATCCAGGACACCGAGCTAGATTCAGTCCACCAAACATCGCTGATGCAACCCTTTCCATTAAACACTGTGAACCGCACAGTCGACACATTCCTTCAGTGTCATGTGTCAATCCGATATCCAATATAACCACATCTGACTCACTAGACTGTTATAATGGAACGCCACATTCGCTGAACAGATACCTGCAGGTCAGGCTAGTGTGCATTTCATCAATTCTCACTAGTCTGTGCAAGTATACGTAGATACGTGTAAAATTCGACACGTACTTCAATTTCTCACCAGGAAACTAGCAGGATGCAACATATTATGTATGATATCAGGTCAGATATTGATCCATACGACATAACTCATTGAGTGCGCATGAATAAAAGTATATGAAAAGTGACAAGTATTCCCCTTTATGTCAGACAGTGATTTGGGCTTGAGGTAAATTATTTCTCACTTAAAAGTTTAGACTGATCGACCCAGGACTCTATTATTGATGGCTTTGGCTTTTGGAGTCGGTGTGGTCGGATAATGAACGTGACTCAACCAAACTGTTGGAAATTCCAGTCGTTAACGACTGTTCGAAATATCTTCGAATATATGTAGCGTGAAATTAGAAAATTTGAATTGCTTACATAATTGTTGTAGTGATATTTTGTACATTTGCGGATGTCTTACCTTGCAGTGTAGTACTCGAAGAATGCGACCATGATTTCCAGTGACCTCGTAAGAGCAGCCCACATATTTCATTCTATTCTATAGAGTTCACTTTCTTGATCTAACGTTATCGAACCACATCATCAATGTAGTACTAATTGAACTCTTGCGATTAACATACTGTTTTAGCCTTGAACAATGAATGAAAATTTGTCAAGCTTTGACAGAATACTTGAAGATCTATAATGAGAGTGTCTCAATCTAGGGTAAAAAAAACGTAGTAACAAAGGATTGAATTTAGTTAGCTGATTGTGTTTAGTTTCAAGAATCGGACGGTTTAGCACACGTCATCCTGATTCGCCCAGTAATATTGAAGGAATTAGAACGTGTCGAGTAAGTCAGTGGTACAGCCAGTGACTGTGAAACTAAAAGTATTGATTTCATGGTGTCATACATGCGGTTCTTGCGGTAATGGTGTCATACGTCAAACGTGACGTTCAGAGAAATATCATCCCAGCAAATTCCGAGAAGTACTAAGCAGGTAAAGGGATCCCTATCCTATGCGAGATACACGATACTAGGGGTAGTTTTCTTCCCACGCATATGGCGTTTGAAAACGAACGGCTGGACGTTCCACATCCATTTGTTGGTTTTACCGTTGAATACAGGTGCATTTTTGTAACTGGCGTCAGTTGGTACAATGTAAACCATACGTTTGGTTTCAAGGGATTGGTACAGGTATTGAATATTTATTGTGACATTTTATTCATTTTCGAGATAAAAGAATTTTTATTGAAGCGAAATCCAGTTACAGAGCTTTCCAGCTGGGGCTGTACGCAGGATGAATTCAACATTTTTACCATACGAAAATATCAAATCTGTCGCAGGATTTGTAATGCATTGCCAGCGAGGAAAAGCTTGAAAATCGAAAACATAAACCTTTCCGATTGTGGATAAATCCAGTCTTGTATATATCTGTTAAAGATGGGAGTGGAGACGAAAATCAATCTCAAAAATGGAAGAGAATTTCGAAAAATCTAACTCCATGAATATCGACCATTATGACAGTTTCGCTATGATTTTTCGTTCATCCATATCATTCGTTCTTATTTCTTATCCAATATACATATAGGCTGACGTACAAAATGATGCGAAGCATGAGACTATCCCATTATTTCGGCGAGCAATCCCCGGGGGCATCGCATATTTCTTTATAAAATTTCGCACAGATTTTGCGAGTTTTCAAACCCATACCGCACCGACTGGAAATACTGCATTGTGCGAGTTTTTCCGCCATTTCCGCGACAGGAAGAGACCCGCATACCTGTACAGATATATGTTTAGTTACTACTATTGTTCCCTGGGCCCTTTGTTTTTATTTTCAAACGTGAAATCCGCTACCTTTCCCAAGAGGTCCCAGATGTTGCCATTTATTTCTGATTTCCAATTGTTCAGTGAAACAGAAATGTTGCATAATCATCCTTGATTGAATGCCACGAGCGTTCGTATAAATTGAGCTTAAATATGACTGAGCAAATTTGTTTTTCCAGATAAGGCAAGGTCATTCAAGGACCAAACGTATAGTATAGTATAGTGGGATTCGGTCAGTTTCATCCTTGCGAAAATAGTGTGGTTATATGATGCTAATTTATGCCATATAATATTCGAGCACGAATGTGCACGGTATAAACGGTGTGAAAGTCCATTTGGTACTTTACCAAGTCGCATACATCCATATTTGGTTAATTATGTGGTATACGTTCTAGTTTAATTACGTTTGATACCCCATCCGTAAGTTGTGTGATGTGGGTAACACTGTGGAGACATTCTAAAGCTGCAAGCTTTGGCAAGTGTTGTAGTTGTATCCACGACACATACATGGAAATATACCAAGAGAGAGAGAGAGAGAGAGAGAGATAAAGAGCGAGTTGGTAAAAGAAATACGCAATAAGCCACGTTTTGGCATGAGGTACGACATGTAACAGGAATATGATATTTGTACCTACAACGCCTGACTCGTATCGGATTACAAAGTTCGTTTCAGCTTTTGTTACCTCCTCTGAAGTTCACAGTCTGGCATTAATTACACATTTTCAAAGCTTGCGTTTGAAAAGTTGAAGCGTACATTGGTCAGCGTTATTACCTGTTCAAATCGCTCAGCGTTCACTTTCTCCCTTTGCAGAGCCTTTGCCAGCCTTTTGCCTCACGGTCGAATAATCCATCATCAGCAGTTTCATTCGTTTCAGTTCAGTTTACGCGAGTGTGTATATACTTGTATTGTCACATACACACATACATACATTCAGTATCGGTGTTATTGATACTGAATAAAGTACTGTCAATCATACAACAGCTGAAATTATCCTCGTCCCTTTGCCATAACGAATGTCCACCCTGTCAACGACTGTATCATTCATTTACCACCAAGTGTGAAGGTGTGTAAGTATGAAAACAGCCTACATCGAATAGTTAGGTAACAATTCTCGAAAGTATATAAACTTTTTTTATTAGCACGAAACTGTTTGCACCGTGCTATAGATTGTATATAGACTATATATATATGTATGTATAGGTTCGTCAAGTTTTATTATGAAAATTATGAAAGGTTGGTCCGACTTTTTTTTTATGCTTCAATTAAAAACATCTTGCCCCGATCGAGGTATGGAAAAGAAGCAGTGATTTGAAAAATTGTTGAAGCCTGAAATATCGCCCATTCAAGATGTTACGATCTAAACTTTGCGACAGAAGTTGGGGAAAATTCATTTTAAGGTAAACTTTCGACATGGGTGAGCTCAGTTTCAAGACTTGATGGGCTCTTCGTAGGGTAAAATATACACGGTGAGTGTTTAATCAGTGATTCACAACGAACTTGAAATGTATGACTCCCGAAAAATGTGTACCCACTCGTGTACCTACACCCAAACTCGACGGACCTATGTAGATTCATTTATCTCATTCACCGGGTCACCGCGCATTTGAATAACGTTAATTATTCACCGAGTGTAAATCCAACCCCTATATATATAGTACCCATCCCCAGTAAAGAAATGACTTTATTAATCATCGGCACATTTCAATCTAGTAATGGGATTCATGAGTCTACACCTAGGAGAATGTATACCTTTTGCTTAATCCTTGCTCATACAATCGCATTTCTCGGCATTTACGTTCACGTTACATCCCTTGCATGCCTAGCGAGCCGTGGAGGCCTGTAATACTACCAAGAGGGTGTAAATAGGATGGAGAGAGATGGTGAACTGCCAGAGAGGAAGGGGGTTGGTTTTAATTAAATATTATATTCCCACCCTATAACCTCGAGGGAGTAGTTCGGTTTGAGAATCGCGTGACTAGGGGTATAGCAAGACTGCAGAAGTCACGATGTTTTCACCCCCTTATACTTTTTCTTTCCCTTTACATCCCCTTACAATCCCGCTTCCATCTTGTGGGTACTTTTCACCACGGTTCGAAACTATAGAAAAAGTTGAAGAGTTAGGCTGTGCGTGACAGGCTTTCGTATTGGTCCCCGGATTCTTTTCCTAATTTTGACTAGCGACGTAAAGCGAATACTAAGTAGTCAAATTGAACTGAGTGAGCCAATACCAAGACAGCGACTACATGATATATTCATCAATTAGGGAGCTGCAGTCTACATTGGTAATCGTTGGCGAACGCGTTTCTCGATCGTACTCAAGGTACCCGGAGATCGACTGAATATGTATATTCAGTATACAGTTGCGATTTCCGTGGCTGCATTTGCCTGCGAATATTGATTAGCATATCGGAAGGCTGCTCCAACAGTTCGCCCAGTTCGTATATGAATATTGAGCAGCGATATTAGGGCCTCTAATTTCCCAGGAATTATTGCAAATTACCGCGGTACATACCGATGTATTGATATTTCAGGAAACTTGTCAGGAATTGCCCAATACTTACAATTGGAAGAAAATTAACGAGATGTGGAAAATTTACCCCAGGAAAAATTGCTCTGTGATTGGGGCGTAGCTGACAATGATATCGCGCCAATTATAACACGACAGGGTTTCAGCTCTGACCGAGTGAAAATCTCTCGCGAATTTTGCGGAGAACGAATAATTTGAGTAATTGGTATTATCACGGAAACGAACGAGCTGCGAAGCACTGGGTCAAAGACTTGGCAGTGATTTCATTTAAATTTGTTGAGCTTTTCAAATTTTTAGTACCCGCAGTATAATACGTTCAGTTTTATGAAAGCTTTACAGTATGGTCTTAATTAGGCGATAACACATTATTTTCGGTTTGTCAATTTCACCGTCATGTCATACTACCTCATTCATCCCTGAAGAAATGAAATTCAACGAATTTTTTTTAACGAAGACATCATCGACGCGATTCTGATTCTTTTTTTTTTCTCTCTTTGTGACTGCTCGTCGAAATTGACAGGCCACAAGAATGAGTGAAGCAGTTTTGATCGAGACTTTTTACCCTCGCGAAATCGAACATCCCCTAGGCTTCAGATACGTACTGTACAACCAATAACGACGTTGTTATATAGAAAATAAAGCGGATAGAACGACATGGCTTCAATCATATTCTATAAGACAGTAGGTATATAAATTTATAGGGAAGAGGAAACACTTGAAAAACGATAAAAAAAAAGGGACTAGGTGCCGAAGGAGCCTGTCTTTGTCCTCAATTCAAAAACGAATGGCAAGCGATCGGAAGGCGATAAAAAATATTATATATAATATTTGTTGGAACAGAAAGTAGTTGAAAGTTTGAATAATTTATGAGCCTCCGTTAAACACAGAGTATTTTTATACATATGCGTCGAGTGTGATACCCACACGAAAATATTTTCACTGAAAAAATTTCGCAAGCGAACTAAACTGTGAAAAATGAAAAAGTTCTAATTTAACTTTTTTCTTTTTTTAACTTCAACTTCAGTACTTCGAGTCCCGCTTGTCGTTCCACGCGCGAAAACGTAACTGGGATATATAGATATATATAGCCAACCCGTAATGGCATCTCGCTCCGAGTGGCGGATGATTTTCCCCAGGTTTTATCACTGGTCCGAATACACGTATATAATATATAATCTGAGTGAAAATTCAACAAATTGTAGCTGCAAGTATTAACGGTAATCAGTATACCGAGGCGCAGGTGTTTAGCATCGTAAATACAAATTTGCGGTATAACTAGTCTGTTCACGTAATGCATAAATCTGTGCCCTTTCCATGTATACGTATAAAAGCACGAATGTATATATACGTACAGAAGAATTTCTATTCCCGCGCAAAAAACTCTTTTTCATTCATCAGCCTTTTGCGATTTTATACCGATACCATCCACGGACATGCGATAAAAAGCGGAGGCATCTAGGCAACAGAGTAAAAAGAGGAAAGTTATATCGATATTGCTGGAAGGTTAAACCATATATACAAACGTCGCTTTAAACACTGTATATCAGATGTATATCATAAACAGCGAGAAGAAAAATTGCTGATTCGATATCTTAAACGGTGACTATAAAACCAGCGCCATTATTGTGGCAGAATTTACAATAATTGAACGATCGAACTGGTTGCGGTTTCTCAGTTTTATTACTAACGTTTTCTCTCTTATAATTCATAGGTTATTAAAATTAATGAGATTTCTATCCTCCCCTTGTCACGTTGTTGGGGTTGGATTGGAATTCCGAATTTCAAAAGCTATGCGAAAGGTCAAAATTCCGTACTTTTATACTACCGATTCACAGTTTTTAGAAAAATTATTTCCCGGAAAGTATATATACGTATAACCAATTCGAAAAAATTCCGAACTGAAAAACACACAAGGTTCAAAATTCCGCAAGTCCACAACTCCGAATCTTGGAATTCGCTCATGCAACTTTGTTCATTTGACAGCTTTGTTATGAGCTTGCCTTTAAATTCTCGGTTTTTTTTACTTCCTGAGTTTTCAACTTTAGGATTTTTGAGTTGTCTGAATTTCGATCTTTCGGAATTCACAAGATCTGAACTCGAAAGTTCCTACAAACTCAGAATCGCGTCTCGAATAAATTCGGAATTTCAACCGTTCGGAACTTTTGGAATTCAGAAGTTCAATCCCGCTTCGAGTAATTGATAGCTATTCTTACTGTGAATTATTTGCAAACTAAGTAACACGTCGGATGAATCGACAAGAATGAAAAGAAAATTGAAAAAAAAAAAGAAGTGCGGCCATATTATAACCCGTACGAGAAAAACCGTATATAAGAGCACCAAATTTCGAAGCAAGTACATCCAACAATAAGATGAACGTAACGGTGAAAAACGTCACTCGTTATGCAACGTTCCTTCTCGCTGAGAGGCTTGTCTAGTTTTCTAAAAAGACATCTGCCATCCTGAGGTTTGCGGGGATAGGAAAGGATCCTCTGCTCCTGTTCGTCGGCGGTCCGGGCACCAGGTCGACGACGAGGTAGTAGGGGACGGACGGATCGATGCGAACGAACCAACTACCATGGCCAGGCCCCTGTCTGGGTCGGTACGGGCAAAGTTGACACTCTAAGCCGATTGTAAGATTATGAAAGAAACTGGAGAACAAGATAAAGGACATTAAAGTAAACAGGCGCAAGTAAAACCCCTCAATATTGATTCACGATTTTTTAATAAAACCAATTAATCGCTAACGGAAGTCAATAATTTCGGTTGACTTATCTTCGGCAGAAAGTAAAAAACCTCTGATAAATTTTTCTTGCAGATATTGCGGGATAGTTCGACGTGCATTTTTCTTCCAATTGAATTCAACCGTTTCCTTCGATCAAGTTTACAGCTCCAGCTGTTTTCTATGTCGATCTGTAGTTCGCCTATAGCTACAGTTGCTTTCCTACTCTTCCGTAAGCTGACGAATGCACATAAATGGGAAAAGAGTTTGTTGCTCGTTGAACGCGGGTCACTGCGGGGAGTTGAATCAAGCAACAGGTATCTCCGCGCTGAGAGATTTTAGCGTTCCAAAAGTTCAAATCTCTTGGCTGAACGCCCTATGTCCAAAGGCCACACTTTCTCCATCCGCAAGTTTGACCCTAACCCCCTAAGGAATGTATGGGCTACGTTATGCCCACACGTTATTTACCCTGTTTTCCGAAAGGCGCCCTACTATTTGATCGACCCCCATTTCCTCTCTACATAGGTATATATAGCATCTGCGTTATTCCCAAGGGAAAAGTTTCTTCCGTAAGAATTTTTCATGAAATTTCTTTACGTACCTCGACGCTTACCGTAACTAATTTCAATAACATATATATATATTTCTTGTCTCACGACGGCTTACAGCATCTACTGCAATTCTAAGCCCTCTCTTCCATTTAAGTCTACTGCTTTCTGCATCGGTACACTGTACCGCATCTTTTTCAAGTAGATTTTCTACGATTCTGATGTTAAGAATTTTCCGTATTCCATATTTTCAATTCGTTTTTACAGTATTTTCTAAACATATCTCGGCATTGTGATACTCGAACAATCTGTTCTTCTTTTTAACTACGTTTCAACACTATTAACAAATTTTATCTTAACATGTCAAGTATAATTTTATTCCAAATCGTTTCGATATCACGAAACTATTGGTGAATTTGTTCATACTCGAACTGTAGGTATTAGGGATTTCGTTCTTATGCAGGTTGGAAAAAGGTAAACTTGTTTTGCTTCCTAGCATAGTCTTTTGTGGCCTTAATGTTGGCACAAACCAGTAACGTGATCAATCGGGCACGCTGGAAAATAGATAGAAGCCGACCATTGAAGGGTTAAAGGTTAATTAAGTACTAATCTATCAGAGTATAGGTAGGAGAGATCAAACGAGCGACTGGACTCCCTTCGTTGATGCATGAATGTACATACAATTGAGTAAATATGAATGTACAGGTAAATAGTACAGTATATGTATGAATGTATAATATATAGGTACATACCTACATACACAGTTGAAGATAAATAACAAAATAAATGAAATTACTTGCGATGTACCTTGGCAGGAAGTTATAAATTCACTTTGAAAGACGATTCGGCGAGGGTGACCAATTAAGTAGGCCTCGGCTAAATCGGAAAAGGAAAATTTTCAAGACATAAATTTAGTGCTAATAGAACGAAGCGCGAAACGTAGTAGCACTGGTATAGGGCGTTGGGTGAGAGACCGTAGTATATTTCACTCGATGTTATCTACCCTCGAAAATATATCCCCCAACCCCCGAGTAAGTACTTGCAGTAGCTCGCAAATCTACCCTCTGTAAAACAAAACTCATAAGCCGTATCTCCTAAACAAATACATTAACCCAAAGCTGTCGTTGGAGTAGCATAAACGTGAACGGTAGGTATACCGCGCGAATTCGGTTGTTATACGAAGTTATTATTTGTGTTTTGCAGCCGATGGTGTTCAACATTTATACGGCTAAAATAACCAGAAACGATGAGTGGGAGATGACGAATAAACATCCCAAAGTTTAACGAGTAAAGTTCATTGGAATTTAACGAAAACAGAAAGCCCAACGATTATATGGGATGACTTTCCTTGACGAATTTCTTCCAATTTTCATATAGATTGAGTCCGTTAGATAATACTTCATACTTTAGAAGCATTTGTCGCAATTTCGGTCCTGTTTAACGTTCTGTAACGAAATCGTCTCCGGAATAGGTGTCTCTTATACCGTAAATCGTAAATGGTCCCTTTCGAATATCATTGATCTCCCAAGATTCTCTTTTCCACTCGATTGCGGGAAAAACGAAAAAGAAAATCTCTATATGAAACCGATATGGATACTCGAAAGTTACTTACGACTAGCGTTTATTGCATTCAACGCTTATGGCTTTATGCCAAACCTCTTTCTTCTCAGGATGATGTTCATAATTCTATCTCACAGCTGAGGGTTCACCAAGAAAATGTATGAACATCTTTTTACGGAATTAATTGCAATTCCACAACAGCTTCGGTGTAAAAAAATTCCAAGGTTCATCAAACCTTAGAAATGCCGAAGAAACTTGTCTGCCCTTCTGACTGAGTTAAACTACTTGAAGAAAACAGTCTTCGGTTTGTTCCTGATGTCTTTGATCACCGATGCGGTATAAGGTACCCACAGTATACGGTTGAAAAATTCTTTATACTTTAAAGGAGAAAATTAGGCGAGGCGTAGCCTAATGCTTGGAATATTAATAATACGAAGGCTTTAAATTCCAACGAATTATCTCCGGATGAGAAGTCCGAAGTTATTTACGTTGCAGGATGCTGGGTGTGAAACTTGGAAAAAGTAATAGCCCATCTTTTCAGAGGCAGGAAGTATAATTTTGGATACTTTATGACGTTGTGCGTCGTAATTCGAGGCTCCAACCTGACCCTTATTCTGCGTTAAGAATCCTTGGATAAGGATTTCGGCTTCTATAAGGTCTCACCTCGTCACTGGCCCTTTTTTTTTTTTTTTTTCATCTCTTTCTCTACCTCAAGCAAGAGGTCTGCCGTAAAAACCTTCATTTCTTTCAAATTTTCCTCTCTATATATATCGAGCCGCAGTATGCGCAGAAGAATTTTCAAATTACTTTTCCCTGTGGAACTGATGAAAAAATACCCCTTGCCCCATTTTACTCGATAAACGTTTTTCAAAAATCTTGTTAGCTGCGTATCGAGGCTGCGTTTGCAGTGAATATGAATTAACAATGTCCCTGAAATTTTACGAACTGTGACCATAAGGCATAAAATATTCGAAAGTAACTCGAACTGATCGAGATATACGTTTTGCGGATTCGAAACGCTCTAGTAATGTCACTAGATTTATTCTTCTCCTAATGTTATCGGTTGGTGGTTCAAGGCTTCTTTTCATCCAGTACTCATCATACAATATACTTAACCAATATTAAAAACTTCTCAATCCTTTAATCATTCTTCCCTTCTTTCCTCATTGGATTTCCTCAACGTCCTTTACATCTTGATAAAACATGGAATTTCTCTGTGCCTCCTAAACTTTATTAGGCAAATTCATGTTACCAGCATTCCAACAAGATCTGATCCTCAAATATTTAGAATTATCGGCAAGGTACCGTTGTTTTTACTTTACTATCTGAACAAAATGTATATTTATTGATTTTTTATCAAAAAAAAGTTGTTTCCGACAAAGAAATGATGATGGATATTCGGATTTCAATTTCGACAAGGAGTCATTCTGTATTCTAATTCTAAGTCACGCGCGATCATACGTATTTTTTTATGTAAAGTACTATTATTTCTGACAAATAATGTCAAGATTAGAAAATTAGAATCCGTAAACAGGCCGTTGTTGAAACTTCCTGGTATGTCTTCTCACACTTTACTCTTCAGTTCAAATTTGCCACGATTTCTTGAACCTGCTTTAAGTTTACCGTAAATTGCAATTCGTGTAGCCGCAAATAATTTCAGGATTATTATGTTCACGTGTAAAACTACGAACGTGTGCACCAAATTCAGTACGACCATCGCGGTCGTCCGGCATATAAGCCATCTAGTTGCCTTTATACTTTGCTCAAACACTTGGGAGTCTTTTAATTTTGCCGCAATCAGCACGAGAACTACTTAGCAACTGAATTCGCTGAGTTTAAGTGGAAAGTTGTGTGATATTTTTTCGAGGGGCTCGCAGCCTTCGTAATAGCAAAGTCTACTTTTTGGATATGTACAAGTGAAGGCGTTCCGAAAGGTAAGTCTGTATGTGTATAAACCTTACCAAACGCACAAAATAATGAAATCAAATTTGAGAATCACTGTCCAGAAGTAACATCGTCTGTTATGATACTGCAAACTCTCTAGAGTCCGAAGGGTAGCGAAAGTGTTTCTCTTTATTGGGAAAGAGAGTAGCCAGGGCGACTGTATGCAGGCGATAGTGCGGAGGGTGTGCCGCAAGCACCGTATTAAAGCTCCCAATTTTATGGCCGATTCGACCCGGAAACCCATGAGCCTGCGACGATTTTACACACCAAAATATATATATAGGTACAGATTCACCGTGAAATTCGTCGTTAAACCACTGAACTATGCATCGTTTATACCTACCTATGTGCGATCAATTCACTTATAGAAAAAAAGGGAGAAAAAAAAAAAAAAAAAGTTCTCACGCGTTAATGAAAGTATTCCAAATTTGGTTTCAGAGCAGCTACGTACAGTACACCTCGTGTAAAAACTTCATTTTATAATCCCGGGGGAATATCTACTGGGGGATTTAGGTCAGAGATCTCCTTGTTGTCAGGAAAGTACACAATTCGTAAAAGCTCTCAGCACGCGGTGCGCACAATCCGACTGTTATTAAGAAATATGTGACGTTGAATGTACAGTCAAAAACGAAACAGTGCCTCGGTATACCCGTTGCTGAAAATATTACTTTCTCACACAGGAAGAATAATCAAGAAATAATTCCGGCGTGTATATAATACAGCGAGTAGAAAGAAAAAAAAAAAAAAAAATTACCGAAATCCGATGTGAAAATTCTACAGGGTTTTCGAACTTGTCCAATCTCAACGAGAATTATTAATTTCATTGAGAAACTGGATGATGAATATGACATTGAAGTATGAAGTATATGAGACCGTAGAAAAGTTGGCCGATTTACGGAAGACTAATGGAAGATTTTGGTCCTCGTTTAGAAGCGATTAAGTAATTAATAACGGTTCTTATCACCCTGCTGAACGAAAGTGGGGTAGTTGAGGAGTAATTGTGAATGATAAGGAACGTTGGAAGATGGCGGGTGATTAATAACATGCAAGCATCGTGCCCGGCCTAAACGTGTTGTTTGCCACTTAACTGGCATATCGATTGATTCTTAGCTCGCTATATACATATACAACTAAAACGTAGTGGAGTATAGGCCTCTTGTCAACAAAATGGCTCAACAGGTTGTCCATAAGCTATTGCTAGCTCTGGATAACGTTCAAGTGTTCTATACGGCTATATATGTATACCATTTGAGAAGAGTCTAGTTCCAGCATTGACACAACAGCCAAGAGATGATAGGTAGGTATTATATGCTAAACAGAGAAGAAATTTCTAAGAATCTTATCAGAACACATTCGTCGAATATTCATGTTCATGCATTCTTGTTCCGATATTTGTTGCCAATCAAAGGTCCAGGAATATCTTGGAGTTGGAAAGCCGAAATAATCTAGAAAAATGAATTAGGTATTTCTTCATCGAAGAAATCAACAAGATGTAAGAATGCCATAGAAGATATCATGATAAATTTCAAAATATTCAACACTCCTTGTCCATTAATTCACGAATACCTCGGTCCTAAAATGGAATCCTCTGATTTTTCGCACTGTACAATTTACGACGGCTAGTATTTCAAACATTCTCGGAAATTACGATTACTCAAGTTACCGTTTATCACCGTAATTCTTCCAATATCTGGATGGATTTTCAATTCCTAAAGTAAGAACTAATTACTTTTCATGCTTAATTTAATTGAGCGAATAAAGCATCCACCGTTAGGGATTTATACATTCTCTTTTTCTAACGAATAACATAACAAATATTGTGCTGCCTTTGATTTCCACTAAAATGAACACCGAAGATAAGATATTCTATTTTGTGATTTTTAATTCACGCCCTTGACTTGTACGACAATTTTTGATGAAGCTGCTCTCGAAGGCTGCATATAAATCGCGGAGTACCTAATCAAAACATAACATACTTTGTATTCATGAGTTTTGATGAAATTGCCCAGTACTTTTACCTTACAGACTCTGACTCAACGATGATTAAACTTTTGCGCATTTTTTTCATCCGCGACGACTTCATATCGAGAGTTAATTTAACAATTCAAACAAATAGAAAATTCGAGAAGAAAGAATGCTCTGCAGACGAACAGACTCGCCGAGCCCTTTTCTCTGGACAATAGGGCCACTTCAACTTCAATTTAAAGATTATATTGAATTTATTCGCTCCACATTACAAAGTATAATGAGTCTAGGACCTAGAGCCGGAGATTGAATTGAGAAGAAGAAGAAGAAGAAGGGAGCGAGAGACCCGAGAAAGGTATATATGTATAGGTAGAGAGGCAAAGAAAAGGCGATTCTCGTGAAGAAAAGCTCAGATTGATTGAACCACCCGAAAACCACAGATAAAACCTTTCCGTGCCTGCACACATAGCGCGAGATACAGTTTTGCTACAACAAAAGTTTGGGTAGATATTGCTGATGTTGTATGTACAAACATATTATATCTATGTATACGCCTAAGGCGACCGCGAGGTTTGCTCAGCTATAGCAAACCTAGACCGATATTAATACCATCCTGGAAAGGCAATGAAACTGAATACAGTCGGAAATGAAAATATATACGTGAAAATGAAACGGCAATGGCTCATTCATGCCCGACAGCACGATGGCCATCAATTATTCAAAGGGCCGATCCTGCAAAACGTCAGCGACATTTCATCTGTCATTTTTTCCCTCGTGATTTATTGTTCAAAAAGACAACAACGAAAAAGATGGCTCGAACCCGCCAACGCAGGCATTAGAATTTTTTTTGATAATCAGATTGAAAACAGTTTTTCTCCTTTCATCCAATTAGAGGTAGAAGCTAGTGATCGATTACTTTTCTCCAAAATCATATTCAATAGTTTGACATCCTGAAATAATGACATCTGGCGGACACCAAAACTCATATAAGTAAGTTCACCTCTTGTTCATAAGTATAAAAGTTGCGGATATATCAAGATCAAAAGTGAGCACCAATGGACTACAACTTTATTCTCTACTGGGTTAATGGTAAAGTTGACAGGCTGCAAAAGTGGATCAGATTGACTTTCTATGTACCTCCAAGTCGCGAGTTCCTGATATTAGTTTATAAATGAAAACTTGTAGTGAATCTAATTCTGGCTTGAAAATAAATTGGAAGTAGCTTGCAGATGGCGTTAATTTTACTCGGAATATTTTGTCGCAGTATATTCGACGTGTGTTTTCACCAAATTAGAGAGATATTTTTCATATCCTCCCTCGGGATAAATTTGTCAAATAATTTTTCCACCGCCCTCAAAGTTTGTTCTGTTTTCTTTTTTTTTTTCTTTTTTTTTTTTTTTTCGTTTTATCAAGCAGATTGTTGGAATGAATGTTTTATCGCTTTTACCCGGTGGTTCGCAGAGCAGAGTTTTTATTCGTGAAATTCAGAAATCTATCGTTCCTTCACAGTAATCTCGACAAATCTCAGAAATTTCGGATTCTCCCGGAGGAACCAGCCGTACTGGGCCCAACGAACGGTATACCAAGGCTGCTGCGTTGGTATTATCAAATCCAGGAGGGGGACACGCGGTATACCCTTACGCTTAAGAGGCTTATCTGACTAGTATCCGCTTACGTATATATATATATATATATAGGAGTAGAGAAACGTTATATGTGATAAATGAGACTTTCTATATTAACGTAGATTTCTATTTAAAAAATTCTTAGCTGCTTCTTCAGAGCAAGTTTCTCTTGGCTCATACCGCAGATATTAATATAAGTTTTGAACAATTTATGCAAAGGCATCCCCCTACGCGTTATACTCACAATACTCACGCCTTGCTTGTGGTGAGAAATAATTAATGTAACGCTTCTGCGAGTACGTATACACGCAGGTTCTTGTATTATACATACTAGACTCTACGAACATAGTGCCGTTGAAAATTTCGAATCGTTTTTCAAATTTTTGACGCGGTCAAAGGCTGCGGGATATTCTGGGATGAATGAAAATTGTAGGAAAAATAATTTGAAGAAAAAAAACTCTTTTCAAAGTTATATAAAGAATCAGCTTTGAATTGAATGCACAAATTGATGGGGTATGTAGAACGATACACCCCATACGCTGTAGTATGCCAGATTTTGTATGCGTTCGGACAAAGAATTGCTAGAGGTTTAATTGCTTTTTCTAGGGCTTGTAAATTTGCAGAAAATGTATTCAAAATGAATTTGAAACTTGTTCTATTTACTAGCGAATCATTCCTTTCCATATTGTCTACTCGTTTTCAACTCGAGTTCAACGAGTCATCGATGAGAAACAACTATTTCTAGAACCATATAAAGCTCAAGACCAGGGAAAAAATTTTGAAACTCAAATCTAAGGAAATTTGAGAAACTTGCATTCATTCTAAGATCTTTGGCAACCAAAATAGCGAAGCTTTCGCCATCGTTGAAAATTTGGAAAAGATAGGAGAAATATCGAATGGTACTGAACTATTCAATACCTGCGCAAATATAGATGTGGTCGTATACATAAGTTATGTTCGGAATTACTGGATGATATGAACGGGAATTGGGCAATCGAGTATAGTTGATAACACTTAACGTTAGTTAGATTACCAATCGACTGATACGTGGTTTGAAATTTTCCGAATGCTTTATTGTTTCAAAATGGGATTTGTATTGGTAAAATGGTAATATTTTCGTGAGCATTTTCGAAGTGAAAAGATTTACAATGGGGTTCTAGACGGACGGGAATCAAGATTCCGATACCCGGCAACAATCAGTTCTCGTCTTTCATTAAGGAACTGTCAACACCTCATCCAATTCCATTTCACGTCCACCGTAAAAGAGGTCGTATCTACAAGAGACAAAAGTCTACGCATTACAGACGGAAGCTTTTTCTTTGCGACCAATCTGATGTCCTTTGTTCTAGGTCAGAGCGTGGTCGAAGTTTTTCAATTACCAAATGGCCTCGAGCTACTCCCCGAATCTTCTAGACTTGATTGATAATCCTAGCAATCTTTCTTCCTTGTTCTACAATGACACTGACTTGATCCAGCCTCTCTTGCAACACTTATCGGCTCTCAGGGTCTCGGGGTTATTCCCAAACCCAACGAAATTTTCTCACCTTTAATAATCTCGTGATTAAGCTTTTAACTGAAAAAAAAACACCCCTATCTATACGGTACCGACTGATCCCTAAGCCTCGGCCACTGTCACGTCACTCTGGAGTCCATCAATTTAGCCTTGAAGAAAAATGAGAGTGAATAAAAAATGATAAAAGAAATCTTGATGATCGCGAAAATCAAGTTGGACAGTCACAAAATTCCTGTTGCATATCACCGACGTCTGCAATAGTCGAGAAAATGGCTGCCACCTGAAGCTTGGACTGGATGTCTCAAAAATATCGTAGAAGAATGTAATATACGTTATAGGGGTGCCAGCTGGATGGGTCGTGTACTCTTTACATTCTAAGCTATCCGACAGATTGAAAGTAAGGATATTCGGATCCAAGGATACGCCTTTGTCCCCCCCCCCCCCATCCTCCCCCCATGATACTCCGCAAGGAAAAGGAATACTCATGGCGATCGAGAGAAATCGGTAAAAGAGGAAGGTTAATCTCCCCGCCTTTCAGCCTTCATTGGTTCAGCAATCAAGCTGGATCTATTGAACCGAAGTCAAGCTGGTGGTCCAGGTTCAGAGTAAAATCCTGGGGTTCGTTGGTTTACCCCCTCACCCCATCACGATACATTAACTCCATAGAGAGAGAGAGAGAGAGAGGGAGGGAGCCATGGGGGTAACGAATGTCTAATATCTAAAATGAACCGATGGCGAGGGTGACTAAAAATGGTAAATGTGAAAGTGAGAGTATGGTAGCTGGTGCTGAAAGAACCCACTTGATATTCCCACCAGTATACTTTTGTGTTTGGGATTTCACCTCGAAATAACGTTCGCAGTTTGAATTATGGGCTCCGTAATTGGGTGCCTATTGTCATATCTATAGCTTTCGCGTGCAGAGACAACGTCTGCTATTCCTGAACTGTGTTTCATCGGTCTAACGGGGCACGAAACTTGGTTATAGTTACAACCCTTTGGGAGATGACTTTGTTATTAACGCCCTTGTATATACGGGAAGAAGGGTATTCCCACCTAAACGTATTTCCTTGGGCCCAGGAAATAACATATATATACATCACACCTTCGACTCGTGATGGCGGCAAAAGTGTAAACTGCGAGCAGTTTATGATGACACCATGAAACCATATACTTAGCTTCAAACAGAGGGATAATATTCGAATCGGACAAATCCGTATCTTACCAAATACATGTGCAGTAGTTGAATTATGGCCAGATAATTTTGACGAACCTGGGTGATAACAAATGACTTAAAAAATGAATCTAGTGATAATTTTTGCGAAATTTTCTATACCGGATTGGAGATAATGAATGAAATTTGATTATCGACAATTAGTGATTATTATCTGAACTTGATTCACACAGCTTGAATATAGCTGATATTTGATTTTTAACTGGCTAGATTTATCACAGTAGAAAGTATCACTGTTAGGTCAGACACTACGTCCTCTCTCGCATACTATGTGCGGCTGTGTGTATCTCTAGGCGCTAAAACGAGCACGGAGCACTGGTCTGACTCAAACGGAGTCGCACCACTGACTGAACCTTCGAAGCGTCGCGCCGCGCGCGTGTAGATTCAACCCCCGCTAGCTTTAGATACCTTGGCGCCATCTTGGGGGTTGGTGAAACAGATAAGTGGAGGGATGTAAAAACAGACGAGCCTCGTAAACTGATAGAGCGTGAGTGTAACGCGGAGAAGAGTACTCTGTATCAGCAAGCAGGTAGAGAACGAGGTATAGAGGCAAAGCTATGTACCTACCCAGGCACCAAGTAATGGTGCACTTGCTTATACAATAAACAATTTTTATCTCCTGAAACCGCGTGAGCGTTGGCATGGCTGGCTCGAATGGCCTTCGAAAGCCATAGGCTGCCACAGCCTCTAGAGGCTATACAGATAAATCATGAAATCAAGGGTCCTGATTTGAAAAGAGGAAAGTTATTGTAATCAGTCGAAAAAGAAAAGTTGACTTTTTCGCGCATTGAAGTCAGTTCCAATAATTTCAAGATGGATGTCTGGTCACAGGTGTGCGTGTGTGTCATCAATCTAATGCTGGACGATATCTCGAGTACGAATCAATGAATTTTCATCATTTTAATTCGAATCGATATTATTATTCATACCCTAAAGCTGATTAAATTTCGAAATTGACCAGTCCAGTAATTTTTTAGTAATTCAAGAAATAGAATTTCAAAAAAAAAAAAAAAAATTTCTGGTGATATCTCCAAAACGGATCAATAAATTTTGATGATCGTGATTTCAATTGAAAGGATTGGCTTCAACCTAAATCTGGTTCAACCGAAAATGAGGTTTCTTTTATTCAAAGTGACCCAACGTGGCCCGCCGAACTATAAGCTTATTTTTCACTCTTTCCTAGATTTTGTTTAGACTCTATTTCCGGGAATATTTACATAGATAGATGGATCATCTACTGTAAACAGCGGTTAGTTGAACCCCTGAGTATGTAACCCATTTTAAAAATAGTAAGATTCCATCTTCAATGCTGTAGTCAGTGATAATTCATTTGCAATCTAAAAAAAAAAAAAAAAAAATTAAAAAAAAAACAGAAAAAAAAACGGTACGACTCGAGATCAACGCCGTTATTCCGCTCAGCCCCTCAATATACCCTTGAGAAATATCTGCAGTGCAGTGATTTTTCATCATATAATTATAATATTAATGATATGTATGATTTAAGCACGGAGGGTGTCAGAGAAAGTGAAATTAATCATAGGGAATGTGTGCGCGCGAGAGGGTATGAGAATCGAGGAGTTTGAAATAAAATTGCTATTATTCTTCAGTGGAGCGTGTGCGGCCCCGGTGTTTGTATCCAGTCATAAATTTTGTCTTATAAATGCGTAGGGGGGTGCGTTCCGACAATCTATATATTTTTATGCTTTATCCATAAAAATTCATACGTATAATTTTCTAAAGTCAAACCTGCAAGTAAATGTCTCTGCTGGGGTAAACACCAAATAGAGAGAGAGAGAGAGAGAGAAGATTTGTAGCTTCGACATATGAGACTGTTTGCTAAGACAGTAGTCCTGCTGCAAATTACCGACCGCGGAGCTTGCAGGATAAATAGTGTTTGTTATTTTAGCCGATGTCATCCTTGGTTGAGCACGTAAATTAAACAGTTACTACCAAGTACAAGCAGATAGTTACCTACCCAGCTTCAATAAATCCGTGATAAGCGTTGCACGGTGAAGATTTGTATCCCGTTAACAAAATAAGGGGTTGATCTCGAATTAATCTCCACAATTTTATAATCACTCTGAAAATATATTGCTCATAAGTGTAATCACAGAGATCTCGCAGGCGAATCTTGAATTTTCTTTATGATTCCGAACTTTCGTTATACCTTTGCACATCTGATCTCTTTCTGTTTCTAATTTTCAAGAGGCAGGATGGTAATAATTTTAACGAACAGGTGCTGTTTACCATTTATTGATTATATTATCAATTTATTCGTCTGCAAAGACAGCCGAATTAATTTGCCAATTATTCGTAATTTGCGCACGCAAATGATCTACCACTCGCAAAAACAGAAATTCTAAGGAGAAATGTGATTTCACATGAAATTCAAACTGCGCAATATCGAAAGCTCTGAATTTCGGAGAAGGAAGAAACAAGTTAGTCTAGTAGGTTTCAAATTACTATTCAACCGATATTCGAGGAAATGGGAGAAAAGAGGTGAATAAAAAACGAATCTGAAACGTAGAATTTCAGAATCTTGGTTGAAATGTGTTTCACTGAAAAAGTGTACAGATATGCTGCCCAGGCAAGCGTACCTGCGTATGGCAGATATATAGGTAAATGTTCAAAAACAGTAGGACGCAAATTTTTCATGAAAACCCGCTGGCAGTTTCCTTCGTTCTCTTGTCACCTATTCCCGCAAAACCTCCTGTCAGTTACCCAAAAAAAGCCTGAGTAGGGGGGAAAATTCGGGTCGGTTGGGTAGAAAAAAAAGCAATAAAAAAAAAACAAAAAAAAACAGGGATTGAAATCACCAAGTGCTATGTCAAGGACGAAGGGTTGCGCATAACGAAATACAAGTTTTGATACACAAATAACAACAGCAAAAAAACCCTTCATGTTGATGATGTTTTGGCAGGAAATTTGAAAAGCGCATCTAAGATTGAAATCGATCTCGTATACCCATGATAAAAAGAACATCAATCGTATTAGAATGTTTTTTTTTTTTTTTTTTTTTTGCTCAAGGGTGATGTAGCATGTTTTTTTTAGCTCACGTATATTTTAAATTTTATCTTGATGCGTGAAAAGCTGCAAGAGTGATAGGCGAGACGGTATGCCTGAAGCTTTCCGTGTTGCGTGTGAGTTTTCACAATGGTCGTCTCACGCACATGATATATTTGAGGGGTTTGGTCTCACGCAAAGAGGTCAACGGCATTGTGGTGAAAAAAACAGTAGACGGCTGTAGCAAGGGCTGCGTTTCAACCGATTCCTTCATTCTAAAAAAAATTGAGGTAAATTCATCGAAGCATTAAGTTCGAGATTCAGACTAATTTTTAGCAAAATTACCTTTAAATTCATCTCTGATATTGTGTATGAATGAATATCAGTAGAAACAACCGTATCATTGCATGTTAAAGGATAATAAAAATTACTGCGATTCTTTTAGGTATATTAATTATCATCACAGTTAGGCGTGAATTCCTCATACCGACTGAGTGACGCGATGTTTTCCCCAGGGTCAAAGTCAGCGGTGGATTTTCCTTTTCATATTTTGAATTCAAAGGGAAGTTGAAATGAGACCTTCATTACAGGTCGCCCTCGTTTTCTATATCGTCGGGTCGCGAGACTAGTATTCACGTATTACAACTACTACATGAAAGGGGGTCCACGATGATGTTGACAACCTGCACCATTTCAATTAGTTGTGCTTTCATTCGAATGTAAGAAAAAAAAAAAACAGAAAAAAAAAACTGAATATTCGTCCAAAGAGCCAGCCGTGATTCAGAGAAACGTTGAGTGAACCGAGTGCAAAGAAGATATAATACAATTTTCCGAGAAATCCTCGATAGTCTTAACAATTATTATATCAACATACTGTCGATTTCGAAGAAATGCTGCACATTTCCTGGATTTCTAATCTTTCTATAAGTATTGGTATATGTTTACGGAAAGTCAATTCAATTCAGTTATTTTTCAAAAGCTCCGATTGTTTGCGAACTGATATCTAGATATACCTATATCAAGGACTCGAGAGCTTGAACTTTGCGGTATATTTTTAACCGAGCTGTATCACCTGAAGCTTTATGGATTTTCGCGTATGGAATGTATTATGTCGCGTGGTTCGTTGCACGCACTCTTTACGCCTGACACGTGTCGTTGTATATTTAAGTATATGGTGGAACACGGTACGAGTCTACTTATATATCTACAGACGAGTTAAGGTCGCGCTTAGAACCCCGAAATACGTGACGTCAGCCATGGGGGTAGAAGTCTGATAAATGGTCCACATCGGTCGATGCCCCGCACCTGCCGTTCCGTGCGTGAAACTGAGAATACATATTTTTCAAAACTTGGAAAATTCGCTTCTAAATCTAAAAAATGTCCGGATCTGTTCATATGCCTGAGGCAAGACCCTACCGAGAGTGAAAATCTTGTATTTTCATAGCCGTATCCCTAGTGCTATTCAAAACTGACAATATCTCACCCTTACATCGAAAATTGAATGAGAAATGCGAGAGTTATCGATCATTAAATGTATGATGACGAGTAGAGGGTTCCTTGCATCTCAATCACACTTGCAATATTCATTCATGCGTCAGGGATCAGTTGTGCAGAACACCATAAGTTCTAGGTTTGTAATATCTAATTTAAGATTGGATTTTAATCCATCTGAAAAACTCAAATATCATCTTTCTTACATCTTTACTTGCCAAAATTAATGAAATATTGATTTTTGATTGTTCCAGGGAATCGAGGGATCAGGTCGTAGAACATCTTCAGCTTAGTGTTGCAAGGACCTCCCTAAGAAATTGATCTTCTGCAAACATGACTGACAATGAGATAGAGGAGCATTAAAATATTTTCTACAAACCACTGCACTTCTTATCTAGGATTCGATTTCTCTTCGGATTCTGTTAGTTCGAACAGCACTAACATCATGCGAGTCAAATGTCAATTTTCAAAAATTCTATCACCAGTCCAGACTTCCTTCGAGGATATTTACAAATTTTCCATCTAGGTTTACGAAATAACGTTTCGATTCGGCCCTTTGTCTTCAATATCTGGAGTATTTTCTATATGAATTTTTTCGCAAATTTGGTATTTCTTTCGTATCTTTTTCTTTTCTTTTTTTTTTCGTCCAAGTAGGGGAAACGGCGTTTCATAGTCTCGTTGACGGAAAATAATATGTGAAATTTGGTCCCTTCTCGGTAAGTTGGGTTATTGTGAACGGAGACCCGCGAAAAGGCTGACTTTTAACCAAGGTATAAACCGACGCCGAGGTTCGTGCATATTCATGGGTACGGGCCCCCGCCACTTTGCGGCAATAAAGCACGCCCCCATCCTACCAGCAGCCATCATTTTACTCGAGGTGGAGCAAGCGATGAAACATTCCACATTTGTTGTCGAAAGTATCATGGGATCGCCATGAATCAGTCTGAATTGACCAGAGCTATAAAACGAGATTGAAAAGTATATTGCGAGGAATGAGCTTTCGAAAAGTCACGCTTTATACAATCGAGAATCTACCGAACGAAACGACACATTTTCACTTTTCACATTTTTCCCCAGAAATCAATAAGAACCTTTTCATTCATTGACTGAAATTGATTTCAAGGATGAAACAAGATAATAATAAAATTTGGATGCACCATGTTTTATTCGTTTGATCTATAGGAAGCTGGTAAATTACGAGGATGATTTATGAAGTGAAACCAAAAATATTCTATCATTTGCTCTTGAAATGTTAATTAATATTTCGAATAATTCGCATCATGGATCCCATACAGGTTTCATTTTATTACAATCCGGCTCTTCCGCTTCGTGATACCAGAGCTTATTCGATCCGAGCTTTATATCAGATAGTAGAAAACGTTCGAGAGAACAGGTGGCGGCCTGGTTTAATTTGCACTTTACCAAGGGTGAGATAAATAAGAGCCAAGTATTTGGAGAAGGCGCCATTCGACCAGCAAGTGTCGGGGGTCGAGGGTCGAAAGTGGCGAAGAGTCGAGCCTAGGGGTAGCAAAAGAATCCGGAGATACCAAATATCCTGGTACCGGAATATCTGGGCTGAGAAGGTTTCATTTCACGATACGAGTTGGCGCCACAGGATTTTGGCTCGATATGGATAGGAGCATGTGTGAGTGGAAGTAAACTCTGCGTTGGGAATAAGACGTGATATTTTTTCGCCGTTTAGAAAATGTGCAAACAGCCTCTCATCATCGTCAAAACGTTGAATACTCCAATATAGTTATATACTTAATTCATGCCTACTTATAAAGCTCGAAGGTGTAACGACTGATGATTTAGCGTAACAAGTTGGCGAATGTACAGAAAACACGGTGTTTCTCTGCTCTTGAATAACTTTCAACAAATGTGAGGCGTTATTTTTGCCCTGGTACCCCTGACGAGCAACATAGCTGCGCAGATGTTGCTCATACTGTGAGTGGGGTCCCTTCGTCATGAAACTTAGATTAGACACGAGTTAACGAAGAAATTGAATTTAATCGTTGACTGAGCGAACGAGCCTCTGTTTGGGAAACAAAGAGACTTGGAAATGCTTGATGTGTTTGGAGAGAGAGAGAGGAGGAATTATTGTTCCAAATGAAGGAAGCTTCTGATACCAACTTCTGGTTTTGTTACTTCTTCTTTTTTTTTTTTTTTTTTCATTTTCGTACCGTGGTTCAGGTTTTAAGTATACCAGCAAATGTGGGTCACGGATAATGGGAAATTTGCTGCTTCTGGATCTCCCCTCTTCGATATTCACATTTTCGTTATCTTTTCTTTTCACTCAGCTTGTTACCTACGTGTGACTAGGTCATATATATAGTAATCTATATTTTTATATCATTCATTCGATCATAGCCAGATCCATCATCCGAGTAGCGAAATTTTTATTGAATTGCATTCATGGGAATGATTAGCTGTTTAGTAATTTGAAAATCTTATGACAGATAAGTTCAAAGACTGAATTAATTTTTTTCCTCACAGCGTTTTTTCTAACCAGAAATAGAATATTAGATGGAATCGGGTAAGGTTATTTTGAATTTTTGTCTATTTTTATCTAGAGTGAAATGTAGACACGTGTGGAAGTGGATTGGTCCATTTCAGTCACTCGCTTTATGCCCATCCGATATAAAGATCAGTCTACCGTACTATCGGTTGGTAATTTTTTCGTATGCGCGTTGCAAGGCGCAAACGCGAATTGTTCGACGTCAAATTTATTCGTACTGACAGCATTGATGCCCGCTAAGTTATTGATCTAGTCTGATGGAATCTTTTATAAAAAAAGATTCTTCGAGCGAGAGTAATGGACATGACGTCGGTAAAGTTGGCTTCAACGGATAGGGTAATAGTTACTAAACTGGCGGATGGTATAATTCATATTCCCTTTAATTTCCTGTCCCCGTGTTCGACGAAAGATATTGAAATTGCTTGTACCTCGGGTTTGCCCCACTTTCGTAAGTTCGGCTGAGACGCATCCCGGTATTATACGAACGGATGCAAATACTGAGTGTTCAGTATTTCAATTAATATTGAAACGTGATTAGAGATCTATTATATGATTATCAAATGAAAAAAAGAGAAGATAAAACCTACAATAAGGGCACGGCGAGTTTCAGAATGTGAATTGAAAATCGAAGATCTGCCATTTTTTGTAGTAGATATACTGAAAAATCGACTACCGCGAAAAAGAACTTCAAGAATATCACAAATTATTCTGACTTTGAAAGCTTTGCAAAAGGCTGAATAAATATTCGATTACTAAGTAGAATTCTAATCGTTATTCATAATCGTGAGTAAATCTACAGTTTCAATATAACAAACACTGTAGCATTCCGATATATGACTGTACAAAGCCTGACGCTAACAACCCAATAATTTGTAAACAATTCCATAAACTTATATTTGAAATGAAACTGAAAATTTCTTCCCACCGAAGTGATTACTTTTTACTGTAACGGCGATATGATTGATGATAAATCGCAGTTTTTATACAGAAAGTTCAGCGTAGAATCTCGCAGTTTGGTTCAACATATTATTTCTACTTCATACAGTAAGCTCTGGATAAATTGGCACCAATAAACTAAGTTTATGGTTTCATACCGACAAATGTTACGATTCATCTTATCCTCATCGTGCACGACAAGGGTAATCGTTCGGGGTATGATTTACCCGCAAGCTCCGCCTTTACCGGTAACTTTCTATATTATCGACAGTGAAAACCATCCCCTTTCGTATAAACTTCTTCATACACCCCTCGCATATCACGCTTGGACACAGAATCTACGACAAGCTACGCTGTTTCATGTTTTTTGCGGAACAGAATTTACTCATCTATATAGCTTAATGCTTGATGTCTTAAAATCGCGAGAACCCGGATTTAATGGGTCATGAATCTGATAATTCGTTGAAAAATAATTGGCTTTGACTGCAGACACCAGTACGTTACGTTCGAAAAAAATTGAATATAGTCCAAAACCAATGAATTTCTTCACGAAAATTCATTCCACATTAGCATATTCGTCATGATCGTTATAATTCATTTTGACTTCTATAGAAAGTCAAAGTATAAAATTTTTCGGTCAAGTTATTCGGAAATAAGTAGGTATGAAAGAAATGTTAAATTGCTGGAGAAATCAACATATTATCGTTTATGACAACTAGTTCAATTCAATATTCCGCATTCAATGTATAAAGGCTTAACAATTTTGATTCAAAGTTAAATCAAATCGGGTCAACCGTGATGAGTGTGTGCCTCAATTTATGCACGAGATTTTCGTCTTTCGCTTTCTTCGAACCAGATGATAATGATACAGTAGATGTCAGTAGAAAAATGAATTGATTTCAGGCTGTATGTCCCATTTCTCCAGTACGTGACATATACTACTGACTAGTCCATCATGACGAGTACCAATATCTGGTTATGGCAGCTGATGATGTCCCAGTCAAAACTCTGAGATGGAGTTGATTCAGAAATTCGAATGTCAGAAATGCTCAGCTAATTTGAAATGATCTAAGACTACCCGTATAATAACTGCTATAAAAATCCATCATTATTAGCCATCATTGCAATTTGTATAAAACAAAACACGTGGTACAGTTTTGTCGATCAAATTCTCTCCAACTAATACCTACTACCCGTTTAGATAATTACCAGAATACGTAAATACAGGTTCATCTTCCTTGACGATTTCGGTACGCTGTTTGAGTTTCACGAGAACTATCACTTTGTGTGACTTAGCTTACCGAAGAGCGACTTATGCTTCGGTGCAGAATGTACGTATACCAATTCAGCAAAGTAAAGGTACGTGGGATATGCAACGACGGGTTGACAATGTATGCTAATGTAATCTCGCAACAGACATGTGGATCGTGGACTGCTAAAGACTACTAGAACCCTATACGGTTGTAAATTTCAGGAGAGCAAGAAGAAAGGTGGATCTTAATTTGCAGCAGGTTATTGAAACAGCACTACAGGATACCCGCCGGTTCATACCACGCTCGTAATGGCCGGCAATAAAGGCTAATAGAATGTAATTTTCCGAGACTTTACCAGAGCTTATCTGTGTGTGGTCGACAGCAAAGGTTCGAACTAACACTGAGTTATACGTACCACTTTCACGTCTGACCGACTGCGATATCGTCGTGTCGCGGTCCTGCTGCCCCGAATTGGGGTGATTGTTTTTTTTTTCTGTTTTTTTTTTTTCACTTTTCCTGGCGGAAAAAAACCGTTTCTACTAGCTTTTTCATCGCTGCAGCTGACCGGCTTTTTATAGGTACGTCGAGTAATTTGTTGCACGGAAAATGCAGCTGAAGTCGACAGTAAATACTTTCACAGCTGGGGGAGAATCGAATAAATTGGACCGTTCAAGTTTAACAATTTTTTTTAGTATTTTTGGGATATGCGAAAAATTGCAGGAATTGAATTTTTTGAAGCATTTCATTCGATAATCATATTTCTATTCTTTCAAACTTCACAATTCGGGGAATACTCTCTCGGAACAATACGAAACTTAAACGGGACCGATTTACCCGGTTATACCCTACGTCGACAAAAAGGGCTGAAGAGAATAATACGCTAATGGATAACTTGGTATAAAAAAGTTTCACTTGATATTGAATATTTCCTTCCTCACAGTTACATTCCGTTCATTGGAATGAAACACTCGCTTTATCGAAACTGGAAACTTACTGTTTTTTTGTCCTTTTTTTTCTTCTTGAATTAGAATTACTCTCAGGTCATATGCAAATGCCATGTGCAATTAATGAGAAAATCTTGCTCTGATATTGGACATTCAATCAGAAGTGCCGGAATTATTTACCGTTGAATGAGGAAGAATAGAGAATTTGGAAATTCTCCTGGTACTTTAATAATGGTTGAAGGACACCCACGTTTTTGAAAGGTACTCAGAACACTATATATATATAAGATGGAGATATCCACTAATGGAACAAATTGTTTTTTAAATCGATTTTGAGTATTGATTTGATTCGATTTTCCAATATTTCGCTCACATTTGAGTAGCACTTAGAAGTGTTATCTAGAACTCATCGTTAAGCTCATCAACTATCTTTGTTAAATGTCAACGTTATGAACGTTGAGTCGCACTGTTATCATAATAATATACTGCGAGGAATTTCGCTGTAAGTGAAGTGAAGTACAGTAAACCAACGAAAACCACTATGTCCGGTGCTTGCAGGCGTGATTAATTATATTTACAGCCATAATTATTGACCGTAACAAATTAGGACATCTGATACCGCGACTGGTACCTCGATTATGTGGCTAATAAATTGATATTTTATGTACAAAAAAGCAAACCATCAATATTTCATATTCCAGTTTCTAGATCTATTATTCACACGAACGTATTAGAGCGTAAATTCATTCATACATTTGCTTTCACTCCTGTATATAGGAAAATATCGACAATTTCTCAGTAGGTAGTCAAATGTATTCTTTCAAAATCATTTCTTTTCTTCGTATTTTTATTCAAAGTAGATGACCCGTTATCCAGGATCGATTTTCTGTCATAGATTCTCAAAGCTTACACCAAACCTTCTATATTATTGTTTATATCTTTCTCAGATGAAATTTTTAGTTTCCAAAATATTGTGCAATTGGGAATTCTTCCGCCCCTCGATGTGCATGAAATAGTACTTTTCGATACTAGTGCGAAAGTGTTGGTTCTCGGACGAGTGTGAAGTTTTTCGCCCGAGCGAAGCGAGGGTGATAATCACACGAGTCGAGAATCATCTTTCGCACGTGTATCGAACTTTATTTTTCAACACAGCGCGCGTTAAGTTGGATTTTATGCACGCGAAGCGTGCGCAAAATCGAACTTTGCGCACGCAGTGTGGAAAATATCATTTATGATTCAGCGAATGGCTGTAAGGCACGAAACTAATGTTCTTATAACTTTCTTATGCCAAACCCCTTGCGCTTTAACAAACACAGTCAAAGCTTTCTCCATGGGGTTTTGGACAAAGACATATAATACAACAATTACAAAATAATAGACGACCTTAGTAACCCAAAGCGAACTACCGCCACCTTATGAATTAATCATCCGAAAATTCAACGAGCGGTCGACGCCCGTTACAGGACTGAGCCCTAGAATTTATATGAACTCCTGAAACAACGTGGAGAATTGAAATTGGACATTTACCTTCAAATATAACCGCGCTTGCCGGGTAATTGATCAACTAATCAAATTCTCACAATTTTCTCACTGTTTATACGAATGATTTTTTACTCAGAAAATATTCCTGTCTAACGGGTACAAAGCGTTTCGGAGTTTTTTCTTCTGATTTTTGGAAAAACTGAGATTCTGAGTAGCGTGAACTTAGCAGCTTAAAGAACATCTGTATTATGTATACCTTAAAATTATCATTAAAAAGTTGTGTCGAGTGTATAACGGTCATTAGGCAATCGGGTGGATAAAGGGTGTATAAATTAGACCTGGAATCTGGTAGGAACTGTTTAAATACAATTTTTGGAAAGAATAGGTATATACCCAGGGTGAAAAGTTAGCCGATTTGTCAGAAGTAGGTATAAGAAAATGTTTTTTAAATTAAACGGCCGATTCTTGGGAAAGCCTGGGGGGTAAAATTGCTGTCGTTTTAATTATACGCTTTCGCATAGTAGGAGCTTAAGGAGCTGTTTCATCGGAGTGCGAGAATCGAAAGGAGCGCATGACCTTGGCCGAAGGGATATAGGGCCATGCGTAAATCGTCAGAAGGGAAACGGTTACTCAAAGTACAAACGCAATTAATTGCGACCATCGCCCCCCCTCCCCCCCTCGAAACAATTTCAAGTACTTACTCGCTGGGCAAGTTTAAGGGGCAGACTATATCTGAACCTAAGCGTTCATGGTTTTACTACGGGTAACCATTAAACCAAAGGATCAAAGCCTCATTAACACATGAATTATTATTAATCAGGGATCAAATTTAATGATTATTCACTCATTAATACGGGTAAGCGATCCGGGTATCTTTTCAAACTTAAATCCTGAAACATGGGATCCGATTATACCTACCTACCTACCAACGTTAAATAGATTTTACGGTAAAAGCGCTTTGTGACTATATATATACTATATGTATAAAGTATCACACAGCGTTGTACTGTACACGTAGAAAATTATATATATTCCCGAGAAGGTATACAGATATATTATATATATCCTTCGGTATCGCATCACCAAGATAAATATTCCTACGGGGTGGTTTCCCCACCACTGGTAGCCAGGGAGATATTTTCCGATCTTCCTAAAAAGTTGCGAAAAATATTACACTTCTTCCGCAATATATAAAAAAAGAGATGAAAAAAAAATATAATAAAAAATAACCAAAAAACAGCGTAAGAAATTCAAAGGTTTTGTGCTTAGAGCCAAGTTTTTTTTTTTTAACTGCGAGGAGTTTGTCCCGTGTTACGAAAAGTTTCGACTTATTTTCTCCTCGTCTATGTACGGCGAGGCTTGCTATCACTCTAACAAAAATTCGTGACAAGTATATATAGTTTGCTGATTTCTCCATGGACACGTGATTGAAGCTTTCAGTACCAACGAAAAGAAGCAAGTATGTCACTAGGTACTGCAGGGGAAATATGGGGTGAATTTATTATCCTAACTTCAATTGGACGCTGTTCTTCGTACTTGGTTTATGAAACGACGTCTTTACTATACCTGATTATATGAAGGA
The DNA here is from genome assembly GCA_963989295.1 of Ametastegia equiseti. Lineage (NCBI taxonomy): Eukaryota > Metazoa > Arthropoda > Insecta > Hymenoptera > Tenthredinidae > Ametastegia > Ametastegia equiseti. The sequence goes on along the minus strand of OZ022389.1, from coordinate 10,922,967 downwards.
AAGATTGTAGCCTATAGGTTAGGTAGACGGGGTACGTATTTCACCGATAAATTCTTCAACGAAAATATCACATCGATATTTTCATGAATGACGAATTTATCCCGACCTTTCAGAAGGCGGGGTCAAATTTCCATCTCTTTAAATCATGATGTGAAAACTGATTCTTACGCATCACAGTACTTTTCTCTTTATTTTTTGAATCTCAATGAAGCGTGTACATGCAAAGTTTCATATACATTCATGATGATGGAACTTTTCTATTTTATTGGTACAATCAAATTCCAATTAATATGAAATTATTGGATCTAATTGACACCATTGCAAATTATCAAAATGCGCGATCCAACATACTGTGAATGAGCGTCATAGGTACAAAAAAAAAAACCTTCCTATCTGATCACAAAAACAACTATCTACGACTGAGAGACGAAAAAACGGATGGCAAATTCACTCCGAGAAAAAGTGACAAATTCACCCCAAATTCACTTATTTCCAATATTCTACCGCCATTTTTGTAGAAAAAAATAGTCTCAGCTTCGAGCAGGATTTACAATGAAATTAAATATTCAAAAATTGCAAAACATATTCACGATTCTCGAAATCGTCTATGCTTTGCGTTACTTCTGGCCTAAAAGATGTTGAATAATGGATCACTGTTCCGTGAAGCGCATAAGTTCAAGTACAAAAGAGCTGCAGTCGGCTTGCTCGGCGTCGCATCTGCATCGATGGTGTTAATTACCAGATGGTTTAAATGAATTTTCTATGTCTTGATGAGAATCACGGCACTCCAAGTCCGAATATAGTATAAGTGGCGAATTCACCCCTCACTCCGTGATTTTTGCTACTTGAGAGAAAAACTTTGGTCATTATGTTTTTAATTCATCATAATTTTTTCTTTCTCACACGCGGAGCAAAATTGGTTCTAACAAACAAAAATCATTGAAAATGCATGGAACGTAACAGAGAAATGTCATGTCACTCAAAAGCAATCGTCACGAGTATATTTTGAAGAAACGTAACAAAGTAAATCGCGACGTGTTTTCAAATTTGAGCTGATATTATATCATGGTAAGTAAAAGCGTTACTCATGAATATTAAAATGACTGAACGAAAAGTTTTCTTTTCATCTGTATATGTATCGGTATACGAGTGGGAACAGAAATATACAACGATTAAGCACGAACATAATATAATTCTTTATCCTGAGCAGTGAGACTCTTGTAGGTTCGCGTGCGACTCTACCCTCACTTGACGGTATTATATGGGACCTGCAGTGTCTATCACTTAATTGTATACGTACACTTGAGTACTTGACTGGCGTAGTGCTTCAGTTTTCCCCTCTTTTGTTATTTTCACGAATGGAAAGAAAGCAATTAGAAAATTGTTTCCACAAACAACACTCTCACATATATTACATCCAACGCCCAAACGTCGTTATACTAACGATATTTATAATTCACCTTTGCCTGATGAATTTCTTTCGCAAAATCGATCTTGGTACTCATCATATTCCTCTAAAAGCTCAAGGACTACATTAGTCGATGAATGACAGTGGACTGTATACTTGCGGGACTGTTTTGCATTTATATCGCTAAGGCAACGCGTGAATGGATACAATAAATATGTACCCCCATATAACCGGCAGTTCCTTATAAGCCCATAGCCCAAGTCCAGGGTTTGCAGGCGAGTGGGTTTGATAATGTGTTCTCGATATACCTACAAGGTCAAGACCGCAAGATTTGTGAGATTTATCTGTATACGTCGGTAAGGGATTTGAATTATGGAATTCGTCCAGACCATAACACATATAGAGTATTCGAAAATGAACCAGAGATAAGAAAAGGTTTGGTAATTACAATTCAAGTTGTCCATGACTCATTTGACCCAAGTACAAAAAAGTAATTCAATTGTATGAATTGTGTAGTCAGATGAAACGAACGATCGAACATATTTCATACGTCAATCTTATCATCAAATTGATCCTTCTTCTCGTATGGTATAAAATCTATACTATAGATCTTTTAGCTTTTCTACATACTCAATATATATCCCTACCCTAGAGATGTTTCTTTGCATGAAAGATCATATGCGTGATCGTTAAGATCATCTTTGAAAATTGCTTTCTGTTCGGTAGAGCCTGATACGCCTGACTAAGTAAACTTGAAGTTTGAACAACGAGGAGCAGGCATCTTCCACATTCAGGAAAAGGGGTGCTTGGGATGCTTACGCCGAATACATAATGTGTATGCAAAGTGTGCACCATGCGTCAAAATTTTTATTGAGAACTCAGAGTGATATTAAATCTCGATAAGTCCCTGCTGTCAAAACTCACATCACTGATATTACTCGACTGGATGGAATGAATATACCATTCTTTTCACGACCCCACGGTGAAATTTCTTATTTATGATGATAACAAAGAGGTATATGAGGCTCCCTAGACGAGAAAATCATTCTCAAATGCCGCAACTGTGCAAAATCGTATAGAATCATTGTTATACTTGTGCGCTGACAATTATCTGGCTTTCGCGTATTTATGCACTGGTAATTTGCAACGAACCATCTGAGCGAAACGGAAACTGTTATAGCCACACAACAGTCATGCATACATATAGTATATTCTGCGAAGTATCTCCCCGGCGAATTTATATTGTTCATATTTCCTAGCACGGAAGATATTATCCGCAGGTCGTGCGCACGCCTCATACGTGAAAATGTATTTCGTATGGGATCGCATTCTCTCCAAGGAAAACCTTTTCATCTCCCGCATGGTTTGATAAGATAATATATACAGCACCTCTGTAATATGGGCGAAAATGTACGGTCATCGCGATTTGAATAATCGTGTCGTTTGCACTTACAAATTACAGTCTGCTGTAGTACATCGCGTAATTATGGTCGCAGCACGTCATTTAATCATTCGACTTTCTTTAGCCGTCGAAGGAATACTTCACGTACTTCACATCATAACCACAAAAGTGAGCGAAATCGGCATAGATGATTTTACGCAATCAATGGTATAGAATGGCAGTATTATTCACAGGAAAATTTTGTTCATAAATTTTTTCGACTCGCGTGAACATTTTCCATAAGGATTGAGCCTGAAATATTCTTCTGCGTTGGGAATTTTTGTCTTCCATATCACGGCGGGCATTTCAATATTCACAATTACGAATTTGTATTCGGCGAACTCGAAGATCTCAGAAAACCGAATGTCCCGATAATCGTAGTTTCCTTTTCTGCTATTGTCCGCCATTTTGGATCTGCAACTACGAATTTTAGGATCCGGAGGTTTGATTTGGAAACCCACTCCAAGGATATTTTTTCAACAGTTCTCAAGAGATTGCTCATGAGTAAAAAAGGTGTTGCAAGTTATCTTGTTTATGTCAGGTAAGGGAAAGAATTGTGTTGAAAATACTGTATTAGAAGACAGTTTGAAGATCTCTGTGAAGTTTCGCAGTAGGTGCGTAAAAACTCTGTAAAACGGAGCAAAGATAATGAACAACCATATGAAACTGAAACCAGAGGTGTCTATCTGGTACATACATATAATGCACATGGGGGATCTTGGACAGGATCGCCCAAGGCATTACTCTTACAGTCGCTCCATATCTCGTGAGTCAGTGAGCAATGTTACATGAATGTCAGGTGTAGGTCTATTTTCTTTTCATTTTCAAATTTGTGTTGGTGAATCGTTTAACCGTTTCAAAATCCAGCATTCTCTCACGTCCTTACAAAAGTACAATTGCAACCGCTCATCTACTCAATTGTCCAAATTCGAAACTAATCAACCAATTGCCCGATGAGGAAGTGATTAAAGATAAGTTTCTACAAATTGACTGCCTAGAAAAGTTTGTTCTGATGGATCAATATATGTATACTGGTTCGTTCAATAAATAGCACTGGCTTTTTCTTCGTCACAATTCTTGACAACCTCCTTGATGAATGGAGGGCCTGGGCGTTCTGCAGAGGACAAGGTGGAATTTGAACTTGTCAGGGTGTATGAATTCCTGACAAATCTTGCATGCGTCTCTATGAGTTCGCGGTGGCGATGGCACATCACCCTGACTCCTGATGTCGTGAGTATTTGATGGGAAAATCTAAATGGTTTTGTTCAGCAGTTTTCTCACAAGACAATCTCAAGACTGCAAAATTTTTGGCAGTACTCAAATCACCCAATGTTTTGCTCATGAATTTTTCGAATTAACTTATGCATCCAGAATTTTTATGGAGTACGAGAGTACGAGAGATAATAGTCATTATTTTGTTCCGCTAATTGCGATTCCGAGAGTGAAGCTTCTATCTTCTTCATTAATGGAAATCACGGGGTCTGCTCTTAGCCACGTGTTCATTCCTATGTATAGTTCAATGTTTTATGAAAGGGTATCTATAACTTCCGAAACGAAATTTTGTAGTTGGTACTCAGAATCATATAACGCTATTTTGCATGTCTGAAATTTGACAAGAGATTTTTTTCCGTTTTTGTTCGGGCAGGTGATTACTGGATTGTTCATTAATTCATATGGCTTAAATTACACAGTTTTCAATTCCATACCAATCTTTTCAGACCCTTTACAGAACATACATTGAGAAGCCCAGAAAAAATTCACGAACCAAAGAAAAAGCGTTCTACCGACCGAACGAGCGTGTTTTTGACCTTAACAGCTTTTTTCAATAGGCAGTAAATTTCGGGTACGCTCAATAGAACTGAAATGATGTGAAGGGGTTCTCGCGAGCCCTTCCCACGCATATGTGATAAACTTCAATGATGCCAAGTGCAACCTGATATAGAAATGGTTGAAACAAGCTCAGCTGCGGTCGAATGTATATGTGAAATTCATAATTTTTTTCAACCCGCCGAAAAACCATGACCGAAAAAGAGAAGAAAAATGAAGAAGACATATATACGTATGTGTAGGTCCATAAAAAAATGAGAATACCCTAGCTCACCGCAGAAAAAAAAAGTCGGAAAAAAAGGTTCCTTTATTTGGTCGAACCAGTATGAAATGCCCCATTTGTAGCATGTGGAAGCGAAGTATAGCAAAACAAAAGAGTAACTGAAGCACATGGAAGCGGCGTATCAGCGAAAAATTTTTTTGGTTTCTTTAGTTTTTGGTGGCGGATAAAAATATAGGTGGGTAAGTCGATAATTTTGAAAGGAAAGAAATGGAGGGCCAAGCTAACATAAGACCGGTATAATAAAAGGGAAAAGTCGTCGCTTCGGTGATGATAAGATAAGCGAGTTACCTACCTTGAAAGAACATCACCGAACCGGCATGTGGCAAGAAAAAGATGAAAGGAATCCACCGAATGGTTGAAAGAAGTAAAATGTGAAATATAACTGGATTTGGGGTAAGGAAAGTATCCAATCCAATTGTGACTTACAAAGAAATGTATTCGCAGAATTTACAGGTACGAGTCTGTATATACTAGAAATTAGCCAGATATACAATTATGAGAACAGAGAAAATCCACAGGTATGGATATAATTTAGTGCTGCGAAAATTTACATCCAAATATCACGTCAAATGGTATTAAAGTAATTTCTCGTTTAGTTTTCAAATTCATTAATAAAATTATTCGTGGCAGGAGTGCGAAATATGATAGCGGAATTTCCATATTATCTGCTATTCGTATATTACTTCCACGTGCAGAGGCTATGCTATAACTATATAGATACGAAGTATATACCGAACTTCCATTTTCATTATTTACGATTTATGGTTCGTTGGAACTCATCGATACAATCCTTTATATATATAAAGCAACACACACTAATGGAAATCGTGGAATATTGAACGTAGAATTTTGATAAGACTTTGTCCTAATATCCGGGATCAAGCCATTCTGCTATTCTTCGTCGGTAACTTGCGGAATGTTTGTAAATCGTATTCAAGAGTTTGGATTATGGATCTAATACAATATACAATACCAAGAAGATCCCGAACTCGCAGAACACCAATTGAATTAATTAGAAACGTCTCGTAGTACAAATTAGGTATATAGAATCTATATAACTGAGAAACCTGATAAGATATTAGAAAATAAGAACCGATATCGAGTTATTCATATTTCTAACTTGGATATTATAATATCATGTTCTTGATATCATTTTGTAATATTCTGCAATACCTCATCCATCTTTAATAAAGGTACCTACACTAAGAGTTGGCGAGACAGTTGTCTATATATACGTAGTTTTATTGATTTTCAATTAATCCGACGAATAATGATGTAGAAATTTTGTCTACCGTCAAGCAGCAAGTCGTTCAACGCCACTTATGAACTTTTGATGTATTTTTCATTCATTTCAAAAGAATACCCAGTCCATACATTTTCTTTGATTGTTGAAAATGTCCACGTATGTATATTATACATAGCTTATGTACTTACACGTTTGTTCCTATGTTGGACAAAAGACTACGACGTCTCGTGCTAGTGGAATTTCATTAATTCAATTATTCTCTTTCTGTACAACAAATATTCGACCAGGATTTCGGAATTAATTTAGCAGTAAAAAGTGTGCGGATTTTGCTCTCCCGAATAAGTAATTATCAACTCGTACTTAATGACGGTATTAAAGCACCAGCTGCTTGTGAACCACGTCATTTTATACAATAGAATTAAAATTGCTGCCGATGTATATCTTTGCCATACCAAAATCATAAATTTTTTCATTTCAACGTGAATTACTTTTACCCAAATATTTCAATTGCATTATCTTTATGGTTATTTCATCGAATGGATGGATAATTGGGTTTTAGCGAACCAGAATGCTGCGATTAGAAAAATAAAATATAGTCCAAAATTAATTAATTTAGTGATCGCAGTTCTATTCACTCGGTTATAATCGTCTTATTTGAAAACACTCATGACGCGAATTCAGGTACTGCACCGATTGTCAGAATCAAGAACCTTCGAGTCCAGATTGTTCGGAATACAGACCGTCAGGAATTGAGTGTTGGAGATTGAAAAATTCCATTTTTGGCAGAGTCATTTGCGGATGAGTGAGAGAGAAATATTCAATTTCTGGAAAGTCAACCATATCTCACATGAAAATGTTTTCAATTCAATTTTCCGGGCTCAATTCATCATTGTATACATCTTCCAAACAATCTGTATTCCAGAGAAGACAAATCTGACAGAAGGTGTGCCTGAGTCGTTGCAGCAATGTCTTGAAATGAAACGATCATGATAATTGTAAACAAACTTTGATGCAGAATTGAAATGATCTCGAACTATGCTGATTTTTCCCACCCGCTACATACTGGTCCGCTTGAGGAAATGAATTCGTCATGAACGAGGATGTGAAAAAGTTCAATTCAAGTAACGTTGATTGAATGATCGTAGCACACTGAAAGAGATTATTAAATGACTGCTTAGTTTTTTACTCACAGACTCTGAGACAAAAATCGGGAAAGTGCCAATTTGCCGATTCGATTGTTCTTCAGCCCATCCAACACCGCTGACGCTGCAACCTCCATTTTGGGGAGAAAACGTGTTCACCTATTCTCTACTCAAAGTCCTTTCTTCCAACTTCAGTCCGATAGAGATTTGATCCTTTGACTCTTGGTTAGTTTGAATATAACTTGTAGTCACGTGTTGACAGAATTAACGACATATTATAAATATATAGTCATTAAGCTTTGCTAGCTCTGCACTGACTCTGCATTATAATCTAGGTTAACAGGAACGAATACGTCCTATTATTCAGGCGTAGAAAAATTTCTATGGAAATCACTCTTGTTTCATTTGTTCGCGTTTTCCTTGCTTCTTCAGACTCTTATTTACAGTCATTCTGATCACTATTTACATATTCCGTGAGTTCTGCTATCTCGTTTTCTTTTCAGAAATCTTTTCCCTTATTTTCCTCTGACTGTATGTAATATATATATGTTTACGTGTATAATATGTATACAGTACGTTTGTAGCACCTCTTTATCAGCGTCGTACTCCGACCCACTTCGACTTCGTTCTCAAAGTAGCAAATTAATTGGCCGTCAATTTTCAACCACTTCAAATTTTATTTCACACAGTAATAACACTTGAATCTTGTGTCACTCTCTTTTCAATATTCCTGAGGTTTATCAGGCTTCTCTTTTATTCATTACTCTCAAAAATAATTGATTTGACTTCTTTTGGCACGGTGTAAATGTATATATTTACCACTCGAGGTCTTCTCTTAATTATAAAGTCCAAACCACTTATATCTTCGACCAACCGATTATCGTTATTTCAAAAGAAAGAAATTTATTCAATTTTAGATGTTCGGTTAATGTTCCTTACTTTTCGAAATGATAACAACACTTTAAAAGTATAATTAACTCCTAGGGATACATTACTGCCGAATTAGTATGCCAGGCATGTATTAATCATGAGTATAGAACTTATCTTCCCTAGCTAGGTACAACGTAATGTTACATAAGTATATATAGATATATTATGTATTTGTATATATATATTTATATGATATATTAGGCCTTTGGAAACTTTGCTCTCAACGGGATCACAATATTATGACGATTCTTGTTGTAACGATAATATAGGATACGATAACAACAACAACAACAACATCAACAACAACGGCTTGCATATAACTATAATATATAAGATAACTTTTGGCGATCGATTTAATAGGTTCGATAACGCACGCGACAACAGCAAAATATATGAATAAGACGTCGATGTTTAGCTTAGATATATGGCGTTATATATCATTTTTTGATTAACATAATTTTATCCCTCACTTAACACGTATTAAGACACTTGGCACAGGATTTTTAACATCACAAATACAGCTTCTTGCCATAACTCGCTTCATATATTCCAAATTAATGATTACGTTCCAAACGTTACATTCTTGCGATATAAGATGTTAATTAGTTCTTCATATAACATCAACTTTCAGCATATCATCTCTTCTCACCTCATATTACATTTAATAAAAATAGCTCATATGTTTTACATACTCTTGAAAGTGTTCAACAGTCTCAGAACAAGTGTTTTAGTAATCGAGTGAAGAATAGGAGAGAAAATAAGAACATTAGATGAAGCATGTTATATTGTTAAATGATTCATTAATTATTTAGATTGTTTTTATTCCACCAGCATCGGAAACGTCTCAGGCGGGAAATGATAGAAGTATAAGTACAAGTACGCAGTTACGTGGTTCCCTTAGCACAATTTTTTTTTTTTTTTTTTTTTTGAGGCGAACCTTTAACGTGTGTAATGTGAACAAACGATCTAGCGAGGCAAGTTTAATAGGTAGCGTGAGAGAGTTATAAAAAATAAGTAGTGACTGACACGTCAGGGCAGACACGCCCTCTACCAAACGTTGGCTGCCGCTGTCGTTGACGGTCTGACCTACTCGCTCCGCTCTCAGCTGCTTCAACCCCTAGCCATTCCTCCCTTAAACCCCCCCACCTATGCTCGTACCACCCTCTAGCCACCGCTTGCACCCCCAACGGACGCGCCTCATCCGCGCCCCGTCGTTTCTCGCCAAGTTCTACATATATATATATATTCGTATAATGTATATGTATATGTGTAGGTATGTATAGGATAGCTGCTACTTCGCGCGGGGAATCAGCAGTCGCCCTTTACATGGCCAATTGTGAGGGAAACGCGTATACCGCTTTGAGAGGTTTTGGTGCTTCGAAGAGGCTGGATACCCAAGTAGGGCCACGAGGGCTGCTAATCGTAAGTTTCTAGCAGCCATCAAAGCTGGTTTATACTCGGATGCGTCTCAATCTAAGAACCCAAATCCATGAAGCTCAAGCCGTCTCTCTTTTATTCCTGCCCAAATTCGCGCCTGAAAGTCTTTCCAAAGATTGCCGAGTAACGAGATTTGAGGATCGGATTCGATATGGATTAAAACCAAAGCACAAATTTACTGGATTTCCTTGTGAGAAAATTCCCGATTCCGCTGTTTTCAACCGTACAACTGAAAAAACAGTCAAGATTCCTTTTGCAAAAAATGATGAAGATGCGAAACTCTCAGTCATGAAAGGTAATTAATAGAATTAATCTGATTTGCGACTATGATAAACGAGAGAGTTTATGTCGACCGAAAAGCTTTTCTAAACGTTACATCCACTCGAGAATGTAAAGTATTTGAATTAGAAAGGAATCGTCGGAGTGGAATAATACTGGAAAGATTTCCGAAGGAAAAAGAGCTAGTAAAAATGGCATCAGACGAGAAAAAAAATCGAAGAATCTGATTCACCGAAAAAATAAAAACTTGATGTGCCAACTTCAGAGACAGCTCATAAGTCATTGTTATTCCAGCCCCGTGTAAAGGGTTGAAAATATATCCCAATTCTAACCACGCAGCATTTGGATTTCAGCCTAGTTGAGAAGAAAATTCTTGCTTGGCTTACTCTCAATTATCTAACAACTTTTTTGCAACTTCAACCATCGGGAGTCCAGAGGCAAAAACAAAAATTCACTCTTGAAAATGCACGAATGATTTCAATAAATTGGTACAGTGGCTTTATCTCATTTCATCTGTTTCTGATTACGTGTTTTGGTTGCATCCGGATCTTCAAATATACTCAAAGACTAATATCTGTGTCTGATATCACATGGACGTTGCAAGTTCCCTCACCCTGATTGTTGAAAAGTTAGTATAAGTCACCGTGCTCTAAATAACAATTATCAACAACGAACCACGAGCTAAAAGCTGAACAGAGCACAACATACGTTTCCGGGTGAGTCGCAGCGTGACAACGATCACTCAGGTGTTTAACCACGTGTGGGATTGCGTCTGGCACTACTAATGGGAGAGTGAGGACCTCTTCGCTCCATTGTGAACGTGACTCGCACTATCAAGTCACGTATGTCGTATAGTAAGGGTAGGTATAACGAAAATAGCGAGAATTGCGAGGATGTTCATCACGGTAGAAATCGTTAAGATGCACGGTGGGTACAGCTGGCCACGTATCAAAAACAGGTGAAACTTTTTGGGCAAACAGTATGGCAGCACCTGATTCAATGACCATATAATACGCTTGAAAGAATGAATTCCGACTTCGATGGAGGCTATTAGCCCTTTGGGGGTGACCCTGGACAGAATTTCTCCCACTGAAGAAGGAAAGAAAGTTGATGAAAATCGACTTTTCCACTACTCGAAACGCACAACATGACCTGAAATTGCGATGATTCCATTTCACTGCCATCAAAGTATAAACTTCTAAAGTATGGATTCCATCAGTTTTGCGAGCACAAATATTCCTCTTCAGTACATACTCACCAGGGTTGCTTCGATAGGGACACCAGAAAGGGTTGTCCCTAGAGGGTTAATCATGCAATGAGTGGATACGCTGACAAATTACAGGTATTTTGACGGAATATCATCCAAATAAGCTCAACATGATTGATAGTTGATATCAAAAAGCTCAGAACTCCCATGAATGTAGGTCAAATTTGAATGAGACGTTGAACTGTATAAACAGTGGTACTACAATTTTCTACATAATTTGCGTCTTTCACGGAGGTACAATGCTTGTCGCAGGAGTAAATATGACAGGATGTGAAATCCTGTGCCCCTCTATCACCAGTGTGTTTCAGTTTGGTCGTGAAAATCTGCCATCCCAAAGACGGCTCACTGTTGGTTGAAGGATGCTCATGCGAGGGTATCACGTAGCATTTCAGCTCGGTAATCTTTGAGTATATGTTAAGTGAGGCTGGAGAAAGCGAGAACCATTGTCATTGGGCCAACCCCTCGCAGTGCTTCTTTGAACTGGTAATAAATAATATCTATAGCTATAGGTCTGGAGACAAGGAAGATTAAGGCTGTTGAACCTAATGGCGGGGGTATTTCAGAAACGGGCTCGAACACAACGTGAGTGCTTTTGATTGTGGAATGAAAAATATTCTTGCGTATCCATAAACAATTTTACATTCTACTCAATTCAGTGAATTCAGTGAACAAACCTGAACAGCCTTGAGTGCAAAATCTCACCAAGGGCCATCATTTAGGTTCACTGAACCTCAATATACCTACAATGAATGGTGAATCGAGTTAAGCTGGAATTGTCGTATGACTGTAAAAATGTTGTATGTTTGGTACATGAGAATCTGTCAATTTCAAAATTCTGGAACGACTGTAAATGGTATTGATTTTTCAACAAACGAACCGGCAGGCCTATACTCTTTGTTACGATGAATCCTCCGTGCATTTTAAAAATCACAAAGCTGACAGCTTCCTTTGATTTTGTTCAGCAGGAAAGACGAAGAGAGATGAATCTTGGAGATTAGAACAGAGAAAGGCGTCTACTGAGTTGCATCAATCCAGGATTATCCCTCCTTATCCCACTTTTCTTGCACGGCCATCTTCGTCTTTTCACATTTTTCTTTAGCTTTGTTCGTACTGTCGGAGTGACAGCCTTTTTAGACATGCTCCTGGGTCTTTCTTTACACTATAAATCAATCTGCCTTCACATGTTATGGACTGGCTACTTGATAATAATGACTATGATGTAGTAGTCATAATCATCATTGAAATGATATTAAAGATAATAATAAAATCTGGCTTGAACGTTGTCTATTAGTGAAAAGATATTAATATGTATAAGAGAAAAACTGGAGGAATGAGAAAATACGAAAAGAGTGCAAAGAGATAGAGAGAGAGTGAGAGAAAGACGAGAGGGAGAGAGAAAAAATACCAAAAAAGTAAAAAGAAAAACGAAAAGTTGTAACTTTATAAAAGTTTTTCGAACCCGTAATTTCATCCTAGCTGGCTGAACGAACGGCCCTTGAGAAAATCCCCGTAGAGTTTTAATTCGGTATTTGCAACTCTTCTATATAAGCGATCCTTGCGTGCGTGTCGACCTCGATAAGAACTTTTTCAAGTATTTTGGTGACACCGTAGTAAATCGTTCGTCCGTTCTTGATGGTTCGCGCAGAGTCAATGCCATCAACTTTCGATTCCCATATACATATAGGTATACATATACCGTTTGCTCGTTTCAAGTATACGAAGTCGTGGGAAATTCGTCGAAAAGCATATAGCTTCGACGCGAGAAGGATATGATCCTTTTCCCCCTACACAGACCATCGGAATTTGGTATGTCTGGTATTTTGCACTCCGGGCAACCCTCGTATAAAGAAATTTCTATGCATGACGTAATCTGACCGCAAGGCAACCTCCCACGATATGTACATACAATCCTATATACCGTTCGTATAGTGACGCGCAAATCCTTTATGCCTCGTTTACTTCGCGGTAGTCATGCGAAGCTGCCATCACGAAGCTGATCAATTTTATTATAGACGTGGAAAGACGCTCTTCAAGAAATGAATATATACTCCCCGCAAGCAACGCTGCGCAAATTCAGCCGAATCTCAGCCAAAGCATCGATTCTATACATAAAAAAAAAAAGAAATAGATGAATAAAAATAAAAACCCAACATTTGCTATCTATCCTATACGCATCCTTTTATTTTCCACCCTTGACTCATTTCTATCCTCGACGATCTTCTCTTCGTTTTATTACTTTTGTCTTATTGCATAGTGTCCTTGCACGTCTCTAAACGATATCCTGCCGTCTTATATATCTTTATATCTGCGCGCAGAATATATGCGTACGTCTACTGTATAAATTGGCAAATTTTTTGTACCATATATTGCCTATACTAACCGCGTAAAGTACCCCGATGGGACTCGTGGGGTATTATGTGACTCAGGTCATAGAAAAGTGTGAGTATTTTTTCTCTTCTCTTCTCTTTTTTTTTTTTTTTTTTCATCCGGAGAGAAATTTCGGTCGGACGATTTTATCTGTGAGAACAAATTTCCGTCCTCTCATCTGTTACTGTGCGGCACTGAGGTTTTATTTCCAGGTTACTCTCTATACGTCGTCGTTAACTGTTGCCCGAATCTTTTCGTCCATCAAACGGTCGAACCGCCCTATTTTCCGCTCGTGAAACGTAACCATACTGTGGTTAACGGAAGTCAGGGGCCTAACAGCGTATCCTGTGAGATGGTTAAAGTTTAATGCGCATCGTGCGATAGTGATATATACGCATCTAGGACTAGATAACATCATGTCTATGAATCTCTTGATTCGGTATGTGAATTCAATTAGAACGTGTAGTAATTTGCTGTGATAGGTTATATCCCCTTTGTATGTACCTATAGCGATGAATAGCAGAACTTGAGCCGAGATAATTGAGAGCCATATCGTTTACCTCTAACTAGATGTATTCCGTCAGTGAATTGCACGTTTCCGTCGAAGAAAATGGCGGCTGCTATACCGTTAGCGGATGGTTTGATGAAAAGCAGACGTGGAGACCAGAGTGAGATGATACAAATTTTTTCCTTTGTTCAGAAAAATAATATGAATAAAGTGTGATAAGGATCTTTTGACAGAGGTGATTTTTATACCAAGTGTGACTTTAGGCATATACTTTCGTCTCTCAAATTTTCCTTTTCTTTATTTGACTTTCAATTTAGTGGAAACGACCCTGACTTGAATCAAGTACGTAGGTATATTTCGTCCCAGGTCATCTCTGTATAGAATCGAAATATTCGGCACACTAATAAAGGTATCAATTCCTTTGCTACTCCGCATCACTGAACTTCTAAAGAATGCAAACATCTCGTTTGGTTGAGGAGAATACTTTGATTATGGAATTTTTTCGTGAAAATACTGTCGTCTCGTTCGATTTTTGCGTAGTTTTTTTTTTTCTCTCTTTTTCTCCTTTCTGTTCACTCAACGTAAACCCAGTAGAGAGGGAATCGGCGCAGTTGATGACGTGAGATGATTTGCTGTATATTGCGGTAATATGAAACGGATTAGTTAGCCAACTCCTGGCCTTTCTCGCCATCGTATACGTAATTACGTGTAGGTATATACGAGAAGCTCTGCACTGGTTAATATTCGTGTAAGATGAAACGAGGGCGTGTGCTACACGTGATATCAGACGATATTATAGAGGGATCCGGTAATCGAGCGGGAGATGATGTGATCAACAATACCAGGAGCTGTATCACATATTGTGTGAGCAAAACAAAGTGTCAAAAGGAAAAACGACAGGGTAGCTGCAGAAAGTAAATAAAATAATGAGACTGGCGTATATATAGTTGAGTAAAGTACAAAAGCGGAAAATCGTTTCAGGAACCGGAACGAAGCTTACCAGGAGTTCTGAGTGTTCCGAACGGCTTTCAATCTCCAAGCTCTAAATTACTTTTTCTCGTAATCCGATAATAGCCAGAGACGACGAAGGAGGCTGTGGATGCTACTAGGTACAAGAATGTATCTGTCTGGCTGGTTGGTTGGTTGGCGTCACCTGGGCTCCTTGGAAAGCTTTCTTGTCAAGCTACCTAAAGGACATTGTCCTCAAGGACGCAAGGTAGACTTCTACAGACCCTGGGAGTTTGAAGTTTAGAGCTTAGAGTTTCCGACCTAAACTCAGCTTCTTTACTACGTTCACGGTTCCCCAAGTAGGTAAATTCAAACTATTCAAAACATCGTATACGTTTATACGATATATCCACGATAAAATGAAACATCGCAGAAAAAGATTGGACCGCGAACTCAAAGGGGTTCGAAGAGCCATTTCAAGATATATATAATATACATAGGTATATAGCTATCCTGTGGCAAAAAACTGCAAGCTCGAATTTACGGATACATCTATACCATTATCTATACCTATACACGCAATCCTCGCGGAAAACTTGACGCTTGACTTCGTTATTCAAGAAGGATTTTCAACCGGAGTAGGTAGGTATATACTTTTCATAAATTTGCCTACGAATGAGTGTCGATTTGACGATAAATCAAAACTGCCGAGAAAATTGATTGATTCATTTTTGACGGGTATACGATGAATAGGATGCGGATTCTGATTAAACGTTGAATTATATTCAAAACGATTTCAAAAGCAGTACGTCATGGTTTTAAATGGCTCCGAATCACGTCGAGAATAATTGTGAATTTTTGCGTTTACGGATCGTTGATTCCATTTGTCAGAGTAACTGTACCCCTATATCTATTATAACGAAATATCGGTTCCGTTTCCAGACAAAAAAAACCAGACCTATCAAATTATTTTTCCGATAAAATCTCTTTTCCGGTATAAAAATTGTTTCAGCAGAAAGAGGTTCAAATCCAACAATAAATTACTGCTTAGAACACGGTTGGTCCTATTGAAGTATGGATCATGTACTGCCTTCAGCATCGTGCAGGACATGGATGCTATGTTAAAGTTCGTCTTGCCAAAGATCATATATGCTACCCTCAAGCACCACACGTTCTTTTAGTAGCTACTCACATGTAATCGAGCAGAATTCATAGCTCAAAGTATGACTGTTGAAAAGATAGTTGGAAGTTCTTTGCTGCTCAAAGCGGAATCACTCTTCATACGAGTAATTCTCGGTAAACGATCAATGATCTCATTGAATCTTCATCCTCAGATAGATAAGTTTGGTCGAATGATTTCAAAGTTGGTTTTATTAGCTAGAAGATTTCACAATTCATCCTGTAATCACTGCATTCCGTGTTCAGCGAGTGCATGTATGTATTGTGTTTCAAATTGCTATGATTTCTATAGAGCAGGCAGGTTTTGCTTCATATACGAATCCCGTGAGTGGAAAGTAACAATCGAGGTATACGCTCTGGTGTCCCAATTTTCTCGTAAACCCGTTAAACACGTCCCAGTAGGTATGGAATCGAATAAAATCCAGCTGGGCAATCTATCAATATATGGTTCCGTATACCGCATTTGATTTATTCCTACTTTTTTCTACGACCTATGAAATTGTCAAAGTTACGTAATACATATACCCACATTCCACTTTTATAAATTTCCGTTCTATTGAATGATGCGGTTTTTTGTTTCAACAAAGTTATCGATATACCCATCGTCCAGTGTCGAGGTTTTTCAAAAACCAAGTAAATGATCACAGTTAGTTACAAATTCTTGAAATTTTTTTATTTTATATCAAAGATTATGAAAGGTACAGGATCTTCTGAAAAATTTAATACGGCATTTTAATAATTCAAGAGTTCCTTTTCCGGACTTCCGGCGCGTTTGATCTTTTGTCATGGAAAGATGCCGGATGGAGTTTATTTGTCAAGATTTAACTTGCGGTCTCAAGACTTATCGCGGTAACACGAAGCGCGAAAACGAGCCTTCATCATTCCGTTGCAAAATCCATTGAAATGATATAGTATGACTAACAAACGCAATTCCTAGTATACGCATATGTCACATTCAAGATCTTCACTGCAGTTCCTAGATTTGTAAACGATCCATCTTCAACCGTATCCCAAGATATGGTACAATAGCGACATGTGCTGAGTGTAATTTCATCAAAGATTGAAACGTGATTCTGAATTCGTCGGTGTCATCTCTTGAGTCTTGTCTCACCGAGACTCGAGTCATATCTATGCAGAGCAGGTACCTCTGAGTCGATCATCGGATTCGTGAGTAGAAATATAAATTTTAGAACGAGAAAATTAAACGCGATATTTCTTATAAAAAGTGGAATTTCCACCGTAATTCCAACAGGATTTAATAACAACGCCTCACGGCGTACTTCTATTGTGCGTGTGAGCTTAACGACGCCTTACTCAATCTCTCTTACGGTATATGAAACCTTAACTACTATTGCAATTCAACGAAATAAAGAACACCGAAATATATATTTCGAATTTAATTTCACGTTAGTATCATTATTCTTCACTCCCGACAAAGTACAAGGGTTGGGCTTGATTATCCAAGAAAATGAGATTGGCAGGCCTTCAATATACATATATACAGAGTCATGAAAAAATAATAAAGAATATCTCATCGCTTTCTTGGTTATCAGTATACAAATCTGAAGCACCTGAATCGATTTGCTCCAAGGCAGGGGTCAGGAGCTAGATTTGCAAATACAAAACGGTAGAGTTACTTTGGATTAATCAACGCCAGTCAGTCACATGAGTACGGGAGCTTAAGTCAAAGTGTTTGTGTAGAGATGAGTTACTTTCGATGCAAATTTTCGCACAGCGTCTAACTAATGACGGGAAGAAAAGGCAAGGAGAACAAAATTGGGGCCTAGCTTAATTAATTTTATTTTTAACTGACGACCTTGACACGTTATACTCGTATAGGTACTTATACAAGATGGAATCCATTTGTCTTACGCACTCCGAAATAAATATTAAAAATATTTCACCTACTGTATTAGAAATTGCCGAAAAATATTTGCTTCAATCTTTGACGGATACACTATCAACTGTGCTTTTGGATTTGCATCGTTATGTTGATTTATGATTTATTTCATTCAGAGAATATTTTTGAATCACATTACTTTTAATGAACTTGAATGGTGATCATAATAAAAATTACCTACTGAAGCGGTTTTGATTCGGTTTCAAATTCCTGCCATTTCGGATTTTCCACGAATATAAATCCCAGAGGATTTTCGGAAAATTCGTTATTCCCAGTATTCGCGTGATGACTAATGTGATCTCTCAGTTATTCTGTTGAAATGGGGTGATATTTGTTGTATATTAAATCCACATGATCAATACAATACAGTTATCTTCAAATTCGTCGACGAATATAACGTTGCTCTGATAAATTTTATCAATGCCTCAAACTGCCTCATTATCCGGTCCTTCCACAGCCTATAGATTCGAATACTAATTGCAGATGCCACTGATGAGGTGGTTGAAACTTTCCAAAACTCCCGAAACATAATGAAACTCAAAAGACCGAAAGGGCAAATTTTAATAAACGTGCCTGCCCTAAGTAGAAAATTATGTAAACAGTTGAAAATAAAGTAAAACTCGTACTGTCGTCCAGTTTCATGGAAAAACTCTGAAAAGCGACGGTTTTACATACAACCATATACATACTACATACATACATAACTATCTATGTGTCCTCTGTCCAAAAGTGACATTTATACATGTGGATATTATATTCCGCATAAATATTGATTGCAGATCTCGACACAACCATCGGTATGAATATTCATGTAAAAAGTACCCATAAACTATCTATGACAAGTTTAAAAGTCAAGTTAATCGCTTTTCGCGACTGGGAACAAGTAACAAAAAAAGTTCGTCTCTCATTCCAAATGACAAATGTGGAAGGTTTATCACGCGATGTTACTATACAATTTGTAAATAGTTACATTTCACTTAGTTGTGAAATATCTTAAATATTTAATGACCGAAAGAAACGAAATGTTTCTACGTATCTGACAATTAAATACGAAGTTATATAGCGTATGAGATAATCACGCTGCATTTCTATTATCAAATCGCAAATGTTCGCTGAGAGTTTAGGTGCGTTATACTTGAGCTCACCCTCCAAATATTATAACTTGAGATCCGTTAGTGGTTTAGTTTAAAAAATTTTGACCATACTCAGGCGTTGATATTCGGCTAAGATATACGATATCGAGTTCTTAACTTTTCCCTTCTGGTTATAAAAAAGCTTCGGAGTACCTTCAAGAACGGGGAACCCGTAATCACGTCTCTTTCAAAAACCGATATCTGCCCTGGAATCCCGCTTGCCAACAATAGCACAAAGCCATTCCACAGATTATTTCACAGCAAGGATGTAATTATTTCTGCACCATTATGCTCTGCATCCAGATTTACTGAATTCCATGTCTAATTAAAACACAATAAATGAAAAATCAATCGATTATTAATTCAAAGATAATTATATTAGTTCCGCAGTTCTTTACTATTTACCCTTTCATATATATTTTCAGTAACTTGACACACGTGTACACGTTGTCCGATTCACACTCGAACCAGGTCTTTTTTATACAGATTATACACCCGTTGGTCGACGATCTACTATAAGAAACCTTACGTTTCGATCAAAACTGTTATTTGCCCAACGCTTAGCCGGCACATGTTATCGAAAAAGGGTTGTCAGTCGTCAGCTGAAGCGTAGAATGAGCATCAAGTTTCTCGATGATATCAGCCTCGATATACTTGAGCGTCTTTACGGGAAAGAGGGACATTTGAAACGAGTTGCTTCAACAAAAAGCTTTCTGGAAGCTTCCCTCTTGTGTTTTTTTGTATCGACTGTGTCGTAGTTCGGACACAAAAAGAAGATAAGAAAATTTTCAAGTTTTTCGAACCCTATAGTCCATCAGCCTCTCACGTTTTTGTGAACTCTAACGATCTCACCCAACAATAAAAGGCACTGCGATGTCATTAAAACCAATTTTTTACTATCGATAAGACGATAAGACCTGTATCTCCTGCATCAGTAGCTGCTGTGGCAGCATTTTGCCAAGTCCCACGTTGACTTAAATATACCGTGACGGTCGTCATTATTTTCTACCTTGGCCATCATCATAAAAATATTTTTTTCAAAAAGCTCTCAGTAAAAAAAAGCTGCGGGAGCCGAGTTAGTTGAGCTTAGGTCTCCTTTATCACTTGATGATATTAACGTCTCCCAACCAAGCCCGTCTTCATCATGTCTCGCAGTAATATGAACTTTTGATTCACTCTGTTCTATTATGTGGCATCTTCTGTATTGAAAGAAAGTTTATTTGAAAATTCGAAGTTTTTTGGAAGGTAGAAAATAATGAGCAAACCTAAAAGCTCGTCTTTTGCTGTGATGATAAATATAACTTCAAATAAAGTTCGTTATCCATCGTAACTTTTATACGGCGATATATCAATGGACGTAAACTTTGCCTAAACGACAATTGGATAAGTGTGAGAAATCTGATTTACTATAACTTTCCTTATTACTTAACGCACTGGCAAAACCCTCAAGTTTGTTCTGACGAGGAAACTCTGAGATAAATCCTTAAAGCTAATGTTTGATGAGTCAATGATGGCGGCTGTTTTGAGTGATGTATATTGTCGTCAGTTTTTGTCACAAGTATTCATGAATCTGAAGGTGTTCTCACCAAGAATATAATGTCAACAGCAAAATTAATTGTCCCAAAATTCCCCCCATCCCTTCGAATACTAGAAGGAAGTAAGAACCCTGGCTTGTCACTTTAGTCCACTCGACTCTTTATATGGACGTGTCAATAAAATTGTTGGACAAAAAAATGTGTTTCCGACAGGATCACGATAGTCCCTCGACGTCAACCCATTATGCGGTTAGTAGTTGACTGTTACGAGCACAAAAAGTCGTGAAAAACTTTGTCAAGTTACTAACGCTGCTTTATCGCAGGAATTAGTACGCATGTAATGATATTTCGACAGGTCATTAAACTGATATTCAAGAAAATTAGGGGATGAAATATCTGAGCTGTTATCATCGTAAGATTAATGTACTGTGATCTAATCCGTTTATCGATCTTGTATATTTATACTCACTACGATTCTGGAAAATATTCTATCGCCTGATACGAGATATTGTATATTCAATTATCAAATCTAGGTTAAGCTTAAAGAATAAAAAAAATTCTGTTTCACTGGCCAAGTAAAATAATTTACAACCTGACTTTTATCAAATTAGATTTTTCATAGGTCGTCTTTGTTACTGCAGGAGCTCATTTCAAACCCATGATTATATGAAACACGTTCTAATTCTTTGTCCTTCGTCTTTTGTGGCTTAAAGTCTTTTGATTACTTTCACCCAGTGTATTAAGTTACTCTACAAAAAAAGTAATTCAATTTTCAAAACGACCTGCAAGTACACCAGTCTACAATTCGTCGCCAAATCAGAATAAGACACTATGGCTTATCTCGGTCTTTACAATTTTTCTGTGTTTCAAGTATATGTTGTCGTAAAATATATCGCGATATGGTTCAAACTTGTTGATCGTACCATGTACCATGCACTTTGGCCCATGTCGCATAATATTATTATGCTGTGTACGGACGTAGAATTATTACGAGTATTCTCAGAGGCTTGAAGAAAACAATTTAGCCCGTTCCAACTTCCAGAGGGATATTATTGTCCCGACTGTATCCCTTCATGGACCGTACTTAGTATTCCTCTCCAGAGCAAGGTAATGTAGAGAGAGGCGTTTTCATATTTTTCCTCAGCCCTATTTTTTCTTTCCCCTCTCATTTTTATTTATTTTTTTACACTTTACCCTCTTTGCTCCAATTTTTTTCCAGAGAGTGTTTATTCGAATTTTTTGCAAATAACGTTGGAATTCGTAATCGTGGGAAGGGCAGAGCGCGAAGCTTCGGTATACGTGCACAAAGCGATGGGTATATCGGAGAAATTTGCTCAGCATGAGTACAAATCAAAGCACGTGTGTTACGCGTGTGCATCGTACTATCGGATGCCAGGAAGGCCTCAGGAATGTTTCCAGGGGGATTAATCAATAACCGGAGTATTATGGTGAAAGATTTCCTTTGGTACTCTCTGTGCGGTTTACAAGACGCCACGCCTGAGGCTTAAGTAGGGAAAGTAATTTATAGACGACCCTAAATAACGCGGGTCTTGGGTGCCTCTAATAGTCTAGCCCTGTTTCAGCCACGTTTTACCGTTCCCTATGCCTTACTTCGTATATATGTGACAAGAAGTCATTACAGAACCACACGTCCCATGGCGTCCAAACTCTGACCCTACCTTGATGAAAATATGCGGTCATTGCTTCGTTATGTGAACATTACCTACCACATCATGCTGCCAGATCATGATAGGGTTATCTGGAGTATCAAGTATACGAAAATCCGGAGCTTTGTTCAGAGGCACTTTTTTTACTCTCTTCATTCGATTGTGCTTTTCACAATCCGCCCATTAACGCTATCACGTTTAATTCAAAGAAAATTCAACGAGTCTAGCTTAATGGATGCCGTTATTTGCCCGGTACTTGGCTTCGAAGTCGAAAGTGTCATTTATCGGCATTGATTCAAAGAATTCATTCGAAATGCTCTTAGCGTACATATCTCACCCTTTCTACAGAACTTCAATAAAAGATTATTGCTTTTCGTATGGAACTTCATAACCGTCATTGTGTTTAAACAACAAGGGCGAACATTTTTTATAGATACTATACAGGAATATGACTACAATATATCCGGGTATTAAAAATGGGCACTTTTCATCCATTTCGAATCCTTGGTCAAATACGCGACTATAGCTGCATTTACATTGATTGTGAGTGTGGCGAAAAAAAGTCTCGTAAATATCCAGCTCACACTCATCAGGTGCTCATCCGTGATCAGAGAATTGGAGATGGAGCTTTCAGGATTATACATTGAAATAGTACCAATGGGATTAGCAAGAATATGATTTGTGCAATTTAATATATCCGGTATACTATGAATTGTGCTGTGCTTAATGGGAGTATAATTGTGGTTCTTGATAGAAACGAGATTGAGAAAAGTAGCTTTTCAGAAATGTTTTTAAAATATCCTTTTCCTTTCTTTAATTTCAAAGCATTCATCTGGAAATGAAGATTCATTGAAGTGTATTTTCGACACCTCATAAAGTCAGATCTTCTGATGAAAGGGGTAATATTAGGAAAGTTGTCTACAGAAAACTCGAACCCTACCTCCAAAATCTCACAACGCAAATAATTATTTACGCCGACTGAATCCCAACAGGATATTAACGTTGACAAATCCTTTGATACGCGAGGCTCATGGTTTGCGGGGCGAAGCATCCGCATACAATGAACATGGGATACGGTTCATCGGAGCTTTCCAATGGAACGAAGGCCTCTTTAACCTTGGATGCCGAACGAACCTGACAGTTTTTTTTTTTTTTTTTTTTTTCTCTTCATCTTTTCTCTTGATTTTTTTCTCCCTTCGCTTTTCAGTTTTGAACCTGGCCCAGTATTATTGGCTACCCTTAATATCCTTCTTGGCCAGCGCGTAGTTAGGAAGCATGTTAGCTCTTTTGGAATCTGAAAACGAGCTAGTCGTTCGACCGAAGGCATATAGGCCTTAGTGAAGGCTGTGGTATAGTCAAAGCCTATGTGGGGGTTGCCGGTTCTGGTCCGAGGAATTCAGAGCTGGTTCTCCAAATATTGCGGTGACCGTAGGATATTTTACCCGGGGATCGCAGTGCCCCGTCGAACCTACAAATTCCACGAAGCATTTACCTGTCATGGATCGCGTCCAGCATAAAAATAAGGAAAAAAAATGAAAACATGAAAAGAAATGAGTAGAAATAACCTTCGCCACTAATCAAGTCCATTCGATTAAACATTATATACTATTAATTTTATACCAAAGCCAGACAAAACTCATCAAGCGATTCCATATATGTCACATTATTATATTTGATGTGAATAAAGAGAGAGAAAGAGTGAACCAAAAAAAAAAAAATGGTTGATAATGTGTTTTTATATGGAATAGTTAAAATATTCACGTATAGTCGTTTGGAGACAGTCATTTTGGTCGTGAAATCTTGTTCAAGTTATACACGTAGCCAGAGTTTTTTTTTTTTTTTTTCAATGAACAAAACGGAATGATCAGAAACCTAGATTATTCTATTTTTCGTACAATTTTTACTGGACTTATTCCAGTATAAATTTAGTAACACAAGTGAATTCGGAATGGTGAAATTCTACAATTTTTTGCGTCCTGATATATCTGAGGATGATATAAGAGAGGCAACGGTTAACGAGAATATAATAGCATTTCTATCAGCGTTCTCCGAGGTCTTGGATATCCTTCATCAACCCACATTGTTGTGTAAATGTGAATAAACAGAGGCGCTATTCTATAATAGAAAATGATACAAAAACGGCCAACGCGCACGTGAAGGTAGATAATCTTTAGACTATGCCTTGTGTAAAACAATACTATTATGTGGGGAATTAACTCCAACGCTATTAGAGGGAAGCGAGCTTTAATACCACATCCTACGTACCCATAAATTTGTACCACCCCACAAACTCGCATGTTCACGTCATGATCGGTCAATCGTAAAATGACACCAATTACATGAATGTGCAGTGCTGAACTGAAGTCAAATTATCTTGATTAAGTACCTTGTGCTCGTTCCTGAGGAATTTTCACGTTTCATGGCCTTCACAGTCCAAAAATCACGATTTAAATGAAACGTCAGTCGGTAGGTCCGTCAAGTTCACTAGATGAGTTCCAAAGCCCTTCAGATGAACACTTTGGACTTTGACATAAGATTTTCTTAAATTGACAAAATGAAACTTTTCCACGGATTGTGTTGATTCGAATTTCGAATTACTTGGAAATGCGGAATACTTTTGATTTTTTTCACATAGACATGTTAAGTCTTTTTGCTGGGAAATGAAGAGTGAGGTTACCTCGAATCGACGCGTTCGACTGTATGAATGGAGTTCCCGTGCCAAATAACCCGATAAAACGAGCGATGAATGGTAAAAACACCATGATAAAAAATGATAAAGAAAAATGGTCGATTGTGAAATTCCAGGCAAATGAATTCGCCAAATATTTTGTATCACCGCATACACTCGGATCCATGCACATTTTCGCAGACTGCAAAATGTGGAGCATAGTGCAGCCTGAAGATGCTGCGTTAGAGTTGAACAATGTTAATTATATGAAGCAAATATTCTGGGCAGAGCTGATAACGTAACAAGTGGTATATCTGTTGCACCAAGTTGCCCTAAGTGGTCTACAGGAAACACTTGGACCACTTTTGGCTCTCTGCCAATTGGCTCTCTGACAAATTCGATGGAATTCAACTACATTGAGTCAGTTAGCGCGATGCTTTTTGTTATTAGATGTGCCATCTGTTGCTGTCGACTTTGAATATCCGAGAAGAATAAGGCAGATAGAACTTTTTCTTTCCAGCTATATTCGCACTACTTTCGTGACTTCCTTTTTTTTTTTGGCTTTTTTCCTATTTGGAGATCGTTCACCGTTCTCATATGCATGCAAATGTCCAACCGAACTGTGAATTCTATTTAATTTGCTCTTGATCTAAACGATACCGTGCAGGCACGATATTGGAAATTTTCTAAGGGTCGATGCTGCGATTGCAGATTGTTCTATAAATTTGAGTAATTTCACAGAAGGAAATTTTTAGGGTTACGGTATGTTTCATAAATTTTCAATTTGTTTCCATTGAGGAGAATATGTGAATAGAACATTCAAGGGATATGAAAATTCCATGCGTTTGATCATTTTTTGTGGAAATTTGAAATGTCATACTTGTTGCTCTTCTTCTGTATCACGGTAAACAGTTACGTGCCATTGAATCTTGGACACGTTAAAAGGAATATCATCCTTGAAATTGTTGACTGAATGATGGGAATCTTGGTTCAAAAATTTTTTTTCAGTCTCTTCGCTACGATTTTGGTGAAATTTTAAGGACATAACGTACTTGTTGGACTTCTTTCAGCTCATAGTTGGCCAGTGAAATACAGAGCAGAAGCACTTTAAAGCGTTTGACAATGGGTATCGATCTTCGTGCTATCGGGCTTGACTTGTCTCGAGAATAAAAGAGAATTGTGCGTTGGAGGAAGAGAAGAATGAACCGGAAAAAGACTTGGGCCCGATGGGGATCTCTGCTTGAGTTTGGTTAATTAACAAGCTTCAAAAGCACTTACACTCATACTCACATACCACGTTTAATCGATGAAATTTTAAACAATTCGATGACCGTCAGAGATAGGAAGAGAAAGAAAAAAAGAAGATATGGAATGAATTAGAAGCCATGTCATATACTCGATTCTCATTTTCCGCCCGCTGCCTTATATTATATTATCTGATATTTGAGTGTCCAGAATACAGAGTGGAGAATTCATGGGAAAGTTGTGAGTCTCTTAAGCGTAGAATATAATATAAGTTTGGGTCGCAGTATTATGGCCACAGGATATAGGTATAAAACGAATACCGGGAAGACTTGAACCAAAAATCCAACCCTATTTCCTAATTTGAGACTACGTTTGATAAATCCACAGACATTAATAAAGTTTTGGGTCCTATTCTGGAAGAATTTATAGACAACGCTTTGCAGAAAGCCTCTTGAAATATATTTCTCTACTTTTTGCTGCCAGGGTAAAGCTCACTTGCCAAGTATTCTAAAAAATTGGAAAAACGACTTGGTTAGCTCATTCCTACGAACGAAACAGGTACTGATCATACATGAAAAGGAAACTTGGGAAAATGGAATTCAAAATTGAGTGAAATAATACAAAAATATTCTACGTTAAAAAGAAAAAGGCAGATTACGAAATGTCACGGGCAGAGGACACGGGTCCTTCAAGTCCCTTGGTAACCGGTGTCAAGGACATTCGGAGCGAAATGCTTGCGTACATATCGTATACCACGAAAAGGACCTTGGGGACAGTCACGACCTCGCAAGGTTCACGAGCTGCCACTCTACAACGGATGCTGGCCTTTGTTCCAGTGTTCCTCTGTGGTAATGGCTTCCTTAGTTACATACGTAAATCATTTACTGCTGAGCCGTTTAGTTAGCAGGTTTATATCACTCCATGTGAATGCATTTTTCCACGGAGTTGGATAAACTGAAAGCTATCTTACCCAGTTAGCCTTCCAACTGCTGTCTGGATTTTCTTTTCATTTATTCAAAAAGTAACAATACCTCAAGAATAAAAATAATCTCTGACTCCTGATGTTCACCTTAGATTAGTTCCCATACACATGAACATGTATTCTTTGCAAGATTTCATTTACTTAGGTACAGTGAGATTGTAAATTTCAATTTGGGTACTCGAGTGTAACATCCGTGGTCCTCTGTAGCCCATATTTACTTTGACCTCTACATTTTCCACACGGCCAGATGTTGCAGGCTATTACATACGGAAATAAATATTTGCTTAAAAGTTTTTGACATTCTGTCACTATAAATATTGAACTTAAACGTGCCAAGTCCAAAGATGGAAGGCAACAGTGCGCTGGAATTACATTTTTTTCTCCGTGTTTTTTTGCGTCAATCTTTTTTCTTTTTTTTTTTTTTTTTTTTTTTTTTGTAAGATTGCATCTGACTTTGCGACCAGATGTTAGTGAGCTAATTTGCTATAGTTAACTCGACGAAAAATGTTCGTAGGAACTTTCCAGGCAAAGAAAAATGAAACTTGTTGTATTATCTAAGAAGGACGTCGTGCGGGGTTGCACCGATAAAATCACAACAAATTTGCGCGAAGGCTGCATACTAATTTGAATAATAATCCTACTTCATGATTTTTTTTACTCAGGTTAACATAGTAGTACGGCGGACATGGCTCCGGGCATAAGTCTGAAAGTTTACTTTGGATAGATACCGTGCAAAATTTGCAAGTGCTATGAACTTTATCAGCAGAAACTTTCTTATCACACGGTTTTGTCAACATAACGATCCAATTTTAATCAAGTTAGCTCATCAGTTTGTCCACTCGAATCTTAATTTATTCACCATGGTACATGACGGTGCAAATTCAAAATATAATATTCCACCAGTGATAGCAAAAATGTGATTTTCTATCGGACCAGGAGATATTCAAATATCTTTTAGTACAGACGTTTCTCCAAAAAAAACCCTCTCACCTTAGGATGCAAGGAAACTTAGATCGCTATATGCAGGACGGAAGATTCCTTGCATCAGTGCAATTAGTTCTAACAAGTAAAATCAATAGTCCCAACTGATTACTGTCTAATTGAAACCGTTGAAAAGCATTCATTAGTATACTATATACAAATACTCTACTATAAACTCGATAAATTGAACGTAACTATTCGGTTTCTCACTTCGATTGAAAGACATAGACCTGCACTTTGATGAGCTCAGAATGGCATCGCCCAACTATAGCATACGTACATTATCTGTGTCATTTGTGTATGCCGGCTTTGATACAGCAAAATCCATTGCTGTTCATTATCGAGATCATCGGGTAATAACAGCATTTACCATACTGTCAGATGAGTGAATTGCATTATTTGCCAATGAGTTTATACCTAGTGAGTTACGAATCTTGCAGCCATAGTCATATCAGTAAAATGTATGTACCGCGTACGCTGGCTGGATGGTATATTATATTTTAATATCGTTAGTGATAACCATACTGCTGTATAATACCTTTAATGATATAAAATCACAACAACGTCATTCTTGATGAAAGCTCGCGTTGAAAGCGGGTCAATCTTTTCTCAGCTGGACACTGGTTAACTAACTTTATATGTCGACGTGTTATCATAACGGAGTTTTCATAACGTGACCCCTATACCACGATATCATACTTTTTACCCCGCCCATACCAAGTTCACACACGACTAGGTAGGTATTTAAAGCGATAGCAATAATGAAATTAGAACAGAAACAAGTAGAAAAAAAAGGATCGCAAAAATAAAATAAAAAATATTGAATAACCGTCGGAAAACTATTACGTGCGGTTAGAGGATATTAATTATAAAAAAGATTAAATTTCGCTAGTATTGCTGAAAATTGCAATACTTGACAACGCGGAAGACTTTTGCGGAAAACTAAAAGCAAAGCGTAATTAAAACCTGGCGTAAACGAGAGCGCTTGATTGCTAGACAGAAATACAGTCTAGGTTCAAGATAGTTTGGAATAATTAGCGGCAGATCAGTCAGACAGTTCGATAAAGAATGAAATAAATCGAGGAGCATCGCAGTTTCGATGAATTTGACAAAAAAACTGGCGCGAAAATACATATATTCAAGCAACTGCAGATCCTTCGGCCACCTGTATTCATATAGAACAAGCAGTTGTTCACGGATGTGATATACGAGCTTTCTGACACAAGGTTCTATTTCCCAGGCAATTCACAGCCGTAAGTTTGCTCCGGAGCTTGACAAGCTCTAGAGCTATATACGAAGTTGTGTGCGAAATATGCGAGACATTAGTCGTTGGTCGAGACTGCGGTGTACCAGGCACAATTCTACACCTTTATATACCATAGTATATATGTATATATATTGAAACCGCGGTCTGGCTGGCTGGTACTTCAATTTTGTCGCCAATACCGTACGGAGTGAACTTTGGACAGAGAGCATTGATTATGGTTTCGAGCGGCTCGCCTGACCGATTGGTTCGTCCATAAACCGCACGTCCGGATCGGGGAGGACCACCAGTTTACAATATATTATTGAATTTCAAGCCACGTTTATAGTGCATCAGAGTTAGAAGGTCTGCGAAGCATTGAATTATACCATCAACCCTGCTTTATTAATGATCATGACAAAATGTGAAAGAAACCGTTAGTAAGGCTGAGGCCATTGTGTTTCTCAAAGGTATCCTATATGTATATGTATAGTATAATACCGAGGCGCAGTGCACTCTCATTTGCTAGTCTATCTATAAACTTTGCTCGCATACTACTGAAGGCTCTCAGCTAACGTTTGAAGCGATTGAAAAGTCGATATTTCAGTTTCTCGTGTTTTTCTTTAATATCCTGACGCCTGGCTCGGATCTACTATCCATGGATACAGATATAACTAAACAATAATAAAGATTTCTGACTATACCACAACCTAGATTGATATTTTTCCACCAACCGTATGTCTACTTTTCTTTTCATATTCCCCTCTGGGCTTTTGATATCTTTTCATCGTGAGTAAAAATCTAAGTATCATATATATATATATATATACCTGTCTTGTATCTCCCAGGTCTGCTAGCTATATATACTCATATTCTTGAATAGCCCCACTGCGCTCAGACCATATCTAGGACAACGCTTTTAATCCCGACGCGAAGTTACGTAACTGATTACATTTTCAAAATTCTGTAAATTCCGACGATGCATGGGGCACGTTGGTTTATACTGGGGTAATGATTCGTTGGGGCGGGTTTCGTTGCCTAGAGTTATGCATATACGTTTCACGATACACAAAAGGAAGAAAAATAAAAAATGGAAATATTAAAAAAAAAAAAAAAAAAAAAAAAGTTAACAAGCCCGTTGGAAAAATAATGAGTCACGTGATGCACAGATTAAAAATAAAAGCCCGAAACAAACGAACGGAAAGAGAAAAATAAAAACAAAAAAATTCTCGTTCAAATGAGGAGTTCGTACCCCATCCCCACCCATGTGATGGACGAGTTCCAGAAAAACCACAAAAACTGGTCGTTACGTTGTAAAGCTATCCTTTTATTTAATTTATTTTTTTCTCTCCGCCGCATTATCACCGACGATGAAAAATCAGATTTATTTATAAATGTCACATCCCATACGAAGAATGTATTTAAGGAAGAAGAGACGAAGGTATCCCGGGATTATAGTAATATCCGCGTTATTATATCAGCCCTCAGGCACGCCTGCAGATGTAGGTTACAATCCGACTAGGTCCACCTGTGGTCGGCCAATAAGGAACGTTCTCCGGCTGTTAGGTCACGTATGGTATCGAGTATACGTTCGTGCCAGAACTCGAATGATTTGATTTTCAGCTATAATCTGATCGCTTTTCGGATGAGCTGACAGAGACACTAATATTTTTCAAAAATAATGTACGTAGATACGATAAAAGGATAGAGAAAAATGTGTGGAGGTGACCTATCTCCGCGTTCCAAAAGCTTCGGGTTTCTTTATTCGAAGGTATTCGTCATTCTATTTCATTCAAAAGCTACCGATTGGATTTTTTCAAACGCAATCAGCTATAGGTACGCGACGCTATCGAGCAATCAAGTTACGCAAATTGGGAAGATTCGATTATAGAGGTTGCGAGTTCTGTAATCTTTCAGGCACTCCGTAGACGGTATTTAGCCAGTGATGAAAACGATTCACCGCGTCTATATAACAGGCTACTTAATTACTATGGGGGTTTCTCAGAGTCTTTTTTAAGTCGATGGAAATTACATGTTCAGATTCAATTACAAAATAAATCCACAAAATCCGTCGCAAATATATATTTTACTCCGTTGGCATTTCATCGTTTTCATTTAACAATCAATTTTTCAGTACGAGAAAAATTCAATCTCAACAAATTAGTGATATCTATTCGTGCAAAATTGATTCAGCACAAATAAAAAATTCATCAATTCACTAATGATCGACAAAGTGATTGGTATAATTTCATTTAATTTTGTCTGATAACTTTGTCAAGTACCGAACGTCGAATTTTCCCTTGAATCGAAAAAGTCTTGAATTTTCAATTAAAAAAAAAAGGTGGACTACCCTTAATTAGTAGAAGCGCACGATGGTACAGAATGCGACCAATGGTTTTAATGAAATCCCAAAGTATTCGAACTGACTATCACGGACCTACAAATATTGTCAAAAATAATATTGTCTGCGAGCTTAGCTATTGAGTAAAGTGTTGGATATTAAACACAGCTGATACGTAGTTCAATATCGTGCAGCAAGCTGGGCGATCGGTTTTTCTCTGGTATATTTGATGCAAAGTGTTTCTATGTCACTCTCAATTTTCCAATTCTATGAAATTCTGTATAGGTTATAACAGAATTACAAGTTAGAACATAATTTTCGTCTGAAATGAAATTATTGTTCACGAAATTGTACGCCGCGTGTCTGCAGGTTACCATTTCTATACACTGCCAAAGTTTTTCATGTATACTTCGGGTATCTGGTTACCAGATAAAAGTAATATACTTTCAGAAAGATCAGAACTTATAGCTAATCTAAGTCTACAGGATTTGGATATTCGTCCAGTTTCTAAGGTGAAATATTTTCCGGCAGTAGCTTCGTATGATTAATTACAAATCTCTGTATGTATACTTAAGACGTCAAAACGGATGCGCACCGAAACTAAGCTTGTGGTCTGACAAAAGTGACTTAACCATGGCTTTACATTCACCCGTTTGCGATACGCCCAGATTGTTACAGAGAAATAGCTGACGTAATTGTTGGAAAGTTACTCATGCTTCAAGGAGGGACATGCATATACTAACTTTGAAATTGTTACGTGGATTACATCCAGCCAGCCTAAGTTAGAGCTTACCAAAACTTGCATGATCTATCTGCATCTGAGAATTATTTACAATTAATATACCTTTATACCGAATGATGAATGATCACTAATGAAACTGATCCAAGTCGTAATTTCTTATGCAGGAATACTTATGCCAAGCCGAAGATTGGTTAGAAAATTTTTGCAAGGGACATTTTGGCGTTCTTCGATGGCTGCTGCATTTTTTTACAAAAAAATTTCTAGGCCGACTCGATCTCTCCTCGTCTATCCTGTCACGTATGAGTAATTTCTCGATTACATGCGGTATTCATATATATATCGGCTCACGTATACCTACCTCTTCGAAGCATATTTCTTCGTCATGATAAATTGGGAAAAGCGAATACCGTTTCGAAAATACTAAATAAGATTTATATTTTATGAGCTGTCATGTGTTCGACCCCCACAATTTATAAAGCTATGCTACTGCGATCTTTGAAGAAAAAGAGGATTTCATACGCCCTATCAACGCGTATCTTCGAGAGTATCTCCAAACCGAATTCTGTAATACAATCGAAAATGAAAACCCCATTTCTGGAATTCACTACAACTGATCTTCAGTCTGCAATTCTCGATAGAAAATCTCTTCTGTTTCAGTTTGTACGTATATATATAGAAGACACTTTAGTATACTAGATACTTCCTATCGTCAGCACTGTGAGCTTTATGATCGGTTCTCGAATGATTTTCTTCTCAAGTTGATACATACGTGGCAGGAAATTTAGTCAGCAACCTTTTTTAAACCCTCTATAAAGTCTGCGGAAGAATAGAGTCTACGGAAGAAAAGGGGCGAGTTTAGAATAGAACGACTTGTGGCTGAAAGAGTGTGCGAGAATATCCTGATGGTGGTAAGTACCTTTCAAAGTTTCATCCAAAAGCCTAGTCTCTAATAATTCATTAACCTCTCATCTATATGACTGAAAGGTTCGTAAGTCGAACTTGAATTTACGCTCATCAATAGCTGCTTTGTCAAAAACTTTGCCTAACAATTCACTGTAACGACAAACCGGTCAACACATTCAATTATAATTAGCAAACTCCCCCCAGTAGGTATCGATCATAGTCCGTACTACCCCGTCTATAAATTCAACGCGATGCAATTTCAATTCTAAAGTCCTACAAATTGTCGCTAAATTAAGGTTCGTTACAAACAACGGATAGAAAAAAAAACATAATAAATCTTCAACGTCAAATGAAAATTAGATTTCAGTCAACAACTGCTAGTCTACAAGTATCGGTAAACGGTATAGAGGAATTCAATAAAAACTCTATTGCCAACTGTTTCTGAAAGCGATTTCAATCAGTTACTAGATACGTTCTATTGAAATAGAAGTGTAAGGATCAAGTGGGTATGATCAAAAGAAGATTCGCATATGTGCAGCCGGTGGTTTTAATGAATTTTAATTATATTTATCCACCAGGTGGCAAAGCCGGCTCACTTTTAATTGAATTTCAACTCAACAACGGAAAATTTCCGAGAGCATAGTGGCGAAATGGTGTAGTGGTTTTGTTGGATTTGAAAAATTGGATTTTTCACCGGGAGTCGGTGGTGTACAGCGTACGGCTGAAACTCACTGGTGAACATATACATATATTCACATATACGAGGTATACGAACGTAAATTAGTTTGGACAACTTCACATCCCGATAATAAAATAATTTCTCATATTTTCGGAAAAGTTTTCCAGATATTAATGCGAAATAACATATATTCTCATCTTCCTTAGAAGGGAAGGGGATTGGTTCTACAACCACTTTACCAAACTTCTGATCCATTTACTATACCCTATTGTTTTCATCTAATTGTCCAGCACGCAGAAGTTGCTACTCGATAAACGTTTTGAGTGTATATCTATATCTGTTTTTGTTGTATTGTGGAGAGATAAATCACAAACGGTCACTACCTAAAACGCGACACACATTGCTGGCTCTGACAGCCTAGTTGAGTTATAGTCATTCCTCGTCCCCTGGCCATAGGGATATGCCCAGACCAAACAGGCGATATTTAAGTACTGAGATACCCGAGGCAAACCGCTAGTGTGGTTATAACGTTCCCAGATTAGCGGGAGCTCGCTCTAGATCCAGCTTATTTAAATGATGTCCGAATAATATCCGGAAGCCGCAGGCCAGCCACGTTATTCACGTATATATATCTCTAGGAAGTGGTGAATTTATTTTTTCAAAAGCTACGTGAAAGCCAAAATCAATTTGGATCACAA
The DNA here is from genome assembly GCA_963989295.1 of Ametastegia equiseti. Taxonomy (NCBI): domain Eukaryota; kingdom Metazoa; phylum Arthropoda; class Insecta; order Hymenoptera; family Tenthredinidae; genus Ametastegia; species Ametastegia equiseti. The sequence continues at coordinate 10,887,988 of OZ022389.1, read as the reverse complement.
TTGCGGTATTTCATATGAACGAGCTTATATCGAATTGCTGTTTCGAAACACAAAACGTCTATCATATATATTGGGCATATATATTTTTCTGCAATGTACTACTCTCGAGCAAGTAGAATTCTCTTCAAATAAGTGTATGATGGCAAATCTAAACAGGGCGAATTGTGATCGAAGAACTATGTCGTGAACGAACAAAGATATCGTTGTAGAGAATGAAGAGCAGTTCGTGATACGAATTCGAACTTTCAACATATACCTAATAAAACAAAGGTGGAAATTTCCCTGTGGAAATTCTAGCTTGTCTATTTAGTATGCCTATACTAAAGTTGAGAATAGATGTGCATAAGCATGTCGCTAAGTAAGGGAAGTGAATGGTAAGCGAATAGGATACAATTTCCATCAGCCTTCTAAAGCCGGAGCAATAGATACATTACAGACGTACACATACATAAATGTATGTGTATATGTTTGTGCACGGGTGGCGCTTTCCACGGTTCTACGGTAATGCGTTTCCCTATCATTTATGATTTAGTAGGTGCCACGGGTGTATCGGTGTCAGTGGGGAAAAGAGGAAAAATTCGAGAGAAAAGTGGAAAGAGTGAAGAGGAAAGAGGAAAGAAGACAGACATAGAAAAAGGGAGATTGCGAGAGGGAGGAAACTGGGAACGAGTTCGCCAACCGAATGGCTCGATATCTCGGTCTCTTCCTGGTCCTCGCATTCGACATTTATGACTACGAACTGTGAGGCTATTGCGAGCCACACTTGGTTCACCAAAAAACAATTTTTCGACCCCTTTCATACCCTCGTCGGATGGACACTCGATTCTGATTGGGACCCGCACGCTTATCAGGGACGAACTCAAATCCAAAGTGTGAAACGATAGAACAGAAATTACGACAACAAAATTCGGTACTACAAAAGATCCCAAAAATAACCTATTCCCATCATGAAAATCTGAGATATTTATTTCATTGATTGTGAGACTGTTGAGTGCACAAAACAAGAAAAAAATTGAAGGTGCTTCTCGACTTTATGGCTAGCTTCCTGCTTACCTCGTGGAATTACCACGTCGAACAACTAGATTTCGGAGTAACAGTCGAGTTAAATTTGCCGAGGAACAGCTTGGAATTGAAAGTAGCTCGGATCGTTGATTTTAATGACTCGTCAAACTTCTGGGAATAATATAAAACGACCATATCTTAGACCATTTCGTTGCTAAGAACACGCTGCGAACTGTTTCCTCTGAAATTCTCTGGTCCTCAGGTAGGTAATCCTCAAAGAGAAATGGCTGACAACTTTGAAGCTCAGTTAGTTGGGGTAAACTCCGTCAAGAACACACCCACACCCATATGTGTCTAGCTAGATTTTACCTGAGTACGTTGTTGGCTGAATGCTTGTCGAGCTTGTCGAATACCCGGATCAGAAGATTGAAAATGTTACATAACCGCTGCGAAAATGACTAATTATCGATTGTCAATGAAGAAATCAATTATTCGACAATTTGCTCCGAAAAATATTCGTTGAATTGGGAAAAAGCACATCTGGAATATTTTATTCTCTTTCTGTTTTTCACTCGTTAACGGTTTGTCAATCTAAATTTTCTGGATAATCATAGCATTTTTTGAAAGTTGAGTCGTAACTGTTCGATTTCCCATATTTCCCATTAAATGAGCATCAGAGTCTCGTATAACGGAGAGAAAACTTTATTTCACATTTGGAAAAGCCTGAATCGCAATTCGCCACATGTCAAGCTAATTAACCAGAGGTCTGAAATTATTTTCGATCCAGGAATTGCAAAACAAGTATAGCGTCACGCACGTCACGTTCGAATCCCTCGCGTCCCTTGCGTCCCTCGCCGAACGCTGGGAATATCGTGATTACGTAGTTTAAATTGGGTTTAATTACAGGATGGCGTTGGATAAAATGCTGTGTAATGACAAGAAACTTGAAAATCGAACTCGACCCTCGCGATTATTTCCTGTACAAGGTATACCGCGTTTACTCAGCATCCTGCAGAAGTCAGCGTTGCGCACGGAAACACTATGCCGAGCAAATAAACGCGTAGAACAAATACGGGTGGGTTAATGGATATCTTCACACGGTTTGCTTTGACGAGGACCAAGCCCCGTGGACTGCACATACATATTTATTCGAGGCCAAATCATTCCCAACGGTATCGACCGCAAGTCGAATAGTTGTGTTCGACATCCACGTGAAACGTCCCGGCACTGATAACATAGCCCCGTAAAAAAAAAAAGGAACTCCACTGTGGCATTCCTGTGTATTTTTTACGCTGAATTCGAATCTTATGATGGAAAAAGTCACATACTCCCGTATTTTTCAGCTACAGCCAAAAACAACCCCGGAAATTAGGTGAAACCACCCCATCAGGATTCAATGAATGAATGTAAATGAATTATGACAAACGCAGGGAGGGAAAATGTTCGATATGTAGCAGTTAACTCCTTGAAAAGTGACTGAAGCACTTATACCCTCATAATGGGGTTAAAACTAAACCTATCTTTACAAACATAGAGTATGCGTACATAAATCTGCAGTGACTTTAAGGTCACTTCATGAACTGTGCTCAAAACTATACATACATGTAAAGATTCTTACATTTACTGTAATTTATTGGCATTCATAAACTCCATGTTTTGCCATGTTTTTTACCATTCATTTATATTCATTCATTGAATCCTGATCTATGGAGTGGTTCTACCTTATCTTGGTAATTGTTTTTGGTTGTAGCTAAAAAATTTTCTCAAGACCTCCTCAATTATCGAATTTGGATCCAGCATTGAAAAAAACATCGGCATACCATAGTATAAGAGTTTGAAGATCAGAATCTTTTCTTCTGTGAGACTGTGCAATTCATTAGCTATAGAGTAATCTGTATTTCGGAAGGATGTTTTACTCACAATCAGTGTTTGTCGAGCTTTCATTAATTTTCAAAATCAACCGCATATGGTGTACATCACTCACTTTCTCACTGCCACATAGAATTAATGTGTCACTACATATTAGGCCGACGGTAAATCACCCAGAAAATTTCATCGCGCATCAAGGACCACAAATGATGTATAGCCCATCAGGGTGAGTGGATGCCGGCAATTTCTTTCAAATCCTGAGAGATATTGGTGGTATCTCCGCACCTGTTGTTCCCAGCCGAAATATCGTTCAAAAAATGTGTCGAAAACATTGAAAGACATAAGTCGAAATATAGTGAAGGTATGACGAACGTAGACGTGAGATTTTTTGAAGACTTATTACGAGAAAGGAATTTGTCGAACAGCGGAAAGGTGGCGAGGAATAAAAAAGCTGCTAAAGGAACTGAGAGGAAGCGTAAGTACCAAAAGACAAACGAAGCGCTCGAATCTCCCCTAAATGGCCTCTTGTGGAGGCTCTGGAAGCTCAGCTCTGTCGACGCAAGAATCCTCTATTCGGCCGAAGAATATCCCTTGAGTAACGTAGTCGAGTTTGGGCAAACGAGACTTTTCGTACGTTTCACGTTGTCCATTGAACCGTCGTTCATGCTTGTGGCAGCGAAAAGCCAAGAAGAAACAACTACGATAAATTGATAAAACCCACGTACTGAGCACATTTTTAGCTCGTATACGATGAACAAAATTACTTCGACATCGAACTTCAGTAAATTCAATTGCTACCAAGATGTATACCATAGTATGTGGTTTGGAGAACCTTCGATCAATCTACACATACTTCGAATCGATCAACTTCTCAACTTCAAGGCTTGCTAGATAGATCAAAGTATTAAAATCTTACCCCGTTACTCTACTTTGCCAATGCGCACCCTTAAACCACGAAGACAAAGGGGACTCCTATCCATATCTACAGACATATGTGATACAGGTATACACATATGTAGGTATCTGGTATAGAAACACTTGGGCAGGATATATCGCGAGCAGTTTTGTTAGATAGAAAGTTGCCATGTTAGGTATATATAAGTTGGCAAGTTGGGTAGCTTTGGGGGCCCAACCACCTCGAATGGCAGAGAAACTCCAGATAGGATCGCGTCCTTGTCTATATTCGCTAGTGCAGCCACCATTGTAGCACGATCAATATACAAGTACGAGGGAGACGTACTGCTTCAGGGTACAAGAACGAGAGAGATCATTGCCAAACTGTGTATAGGCTATTCGCAGGCATATTCTATCGTCACGGTTCCGATCAGGTAACCAGGCAATCAAAAAATGCAAATAATAATTGATGAATAATTGCCATTCGAAAGGTAGGTCTGGCTGTTAAATCTAATTAGGTATACTCAACGTATGATGTGGTAATAGTGAAATCACACGATCATTCCTATGCCGAATATGATGGACAAATAAAAAAAAAAAAAAAAGAAGAATGGAAGGAAGAAAAATTGACCTCTGCTATTTGCAATTTGGTGAATCAGTCAATACTTCTTCCTGAGGGTGAAGCAAGAAACAATAACTGTTTGATGGCATCGCATTACAATTAACTCCCCGTAGCGAAAGCGAGAGAGAATTTGGTCGAACTCCGCAAACGAGGTAATTCATTATCGCGAGAACTGTCAACTACCACCCTTCGGTTTCATCCGGTTGAGTTACGCCCGATCGGAGAGCCATTTCTTTTCATTAATTTGATTAATCATGGATTTTATCAAGTCGTTGAATTCGCAGCATCTATTGCGCGCACTAAACCGTGGAAAACAATGGATTCAAGGGACGTACCTACCCATATAACCTAACTTGCCCTACAAAATTTTCTCGGTTCAGTTCACGTCTTCGTATATATACCAAAGGCAAAAGCTCTACGAATTTTCGAACAAAAAACTTCCCCGCCGTTATCAGTTCAGTAAATAATAATAATAGTCGTACCAAATCGCGTGAAATTTAGTTTTCGGTGTAAAAGGCAAAAAATTCTCTGTGAAATAAAGTTGGTGGTATTTAAAACAGTCTGGACTATAAGCTTTAGCGAACTTCGTAGTAATCGATGTTGAAAAAATGTACACTTGGTTAAATTTACAACCGCACCACGGAGCCTGATAAAACACTGAAATGTACAATAATGTTTTCAGATAGCATTGTTTATCCATGTAATTCGAGTTTGAACGATGACCATACGTGATTTCAGAACCGTGATAAAGAGAAATACAAACGAAAAAGGTACAAGGCAGAGACAAATAGGCTTTTTCAAAAACTGCCTACTCATTGTCATATCTCACCGACTCACGAAGCTTGAGTTTCATGGCTCGTAGAAGAGCAAAACTACAGAATATGTAGGCTGTAAACAAGAAAGTTCAAACTGTAAACACCGAGCCCCATTACAGAGCAGCTCGTCTACTAAGACCTTTTAAAGTCAGAGTTTGAAGGCATGGCAAGTGGCAGGACCAGAAAATAACCTTCTAAAATCCAATAACCGGGAGGGCTTGCGTAAAAAGCTTCGTAGACCCACTTAGCTTTAGTGAATATATACTACGGTATATACATAGTATAAGTATGCATACCTATATACAGATAAGAATACGTAAACTTCGAACAGATTATGGCCCCTGGGTATGTTGTGATGACCATTTGCCTCGCATACAGCTCAAGGCATAATACTTATGACACTTTTTGAGAAGAAAAACCAACAAACAAAAAATCAAAAAAACAATTGCACAATTTTTGTAGCACGGAGATTTTCGCCGAAGCTATCGCGATGTACATAAATGGATAGAATATATAATTGGCAAGGATTTCAGCGCTACGTTAAAATGACGAGGCTTTTAGATTGAAGGAGTAACGAAATTAATGAACGAGCGAATCAGTGAATTCGGAGAACCGGTAAATTCACTCGCATTCTCGGGTTCTGCTAATATATAAAGTAAATTCAACTAAGGTACCCGTAGGACCAAACCGCAAAGATTCGAAACGATGTGATTCACGAGCCAAGTTAAGCAATCAAACCGAGCCGATTTCACCGCTTCTCAATTAATTATAACCCATTACAAAAGATTCCATTATAACGCGACAATTTTTCACTTCTTTATATTCTCAGGCTATACCTAACAGAATCACCTTTATTATCGCAAAAAATAATAATAATAATCATCTTTTTTTTGCCACCGTGACAATAATCTTTCGTCCTTTGTTTCTCAATTCAGCCTCACCAGCTTTTGTCTAGAACCACAATTCGAAGGGGTTATTTCATACTTTTTTATTTTTCATTTTCCCTCTCCCTATGTTTCGCTGCTCATATTTTTTACTGGCCTCCCATATGCCTTACGGTGACACTATGCTTCTGACACAGCTAGAAAAAATTCTCTTATTTCAAATCGAGCCTAACCAGTCACTACGGTTTACTCATCAATTTCTATCAATTTCATTTGTGGGGGCAGAAGGAATGAAAGAAAAAAAAAAAAAAAAAAAACCCAATAGAATAGAGAAAGAAAAGGTTGGAAAGAGCGGATCGTTTTAGACTAACATGGCGAGGGTAGAAATACGCTTTTGAATAAACTTTACACAATAGCTATACCTGTTCGGTGTTCGAATTGGTATCTTTGCCATTTGGAAACGCGTATAGGTAGGTATAGAGTTTGTGCGCAAAGTAGGCTAAAGTCGTACGTCTAGTGAAAATCGGGTAAAAATTTACTTCGCGCGTCTCTATGTATGTACCTGTATCTACGTAAATTTAACCCGACCGAACTTGTGCAGTGACATGTAAAAGACAAATTTTAGCCAATACAGAAGAACAGCGGTAAGACTTATACTTTTATACCCAGAAAATTTATATCCGAAGGGCTTACATTCGCTTCTGGTTCAATGAAATCGCCCCGACGCGACGTCGGCCCAGTTAGTCGGTAGTTGTTATACTTCCGTACGATTACGAATTGATCAAGAACGTAGGCGGGTATAGGTACTGCGCTCTACCCACATACATATATATATATATATATATATTGTACCAATACTCTGCTACCTCTTTTTGTGTACATAATCTGTTTGTGACTCAATATACCCCGTCGATTCACGTAAATAATGTATTGTATGCCTGCGCGATAACGGGCGAAGCCAGCATCCGGCAATTGTTAATAAAGTATCACAGCGATGCCAATACCATGCAGGGTCAGAACGAAATGTTAATCAAAAAATTGCTCAATTCATTATCATTATTATCAAAATATGTTCACATCACCGAATTTTTTCTCCGTAGCTTTATACCGTGTTCCATTTTTCATTCTTTTTTTCCCTTCTATTTTTCTCCTTTTTTTTTCTTTTTTTTTCTGCTCCATTCATGTTCTCTTGTTTGATCAGCGAAAAAACGTGGAGTCAGCACACGTGATTTTCCATGACAAATGGAACGTCACTTTCGAACGAATGTCAGGAACCCTTCCATATACATATATATACATTCGTTATTATACGTGTGGAAATTGTAATTGCCATAATTATGAACTCTCTTTCTCTATATAGTGAGATTTACGGGTATTTCATTCTATACAGGTAGATATAGGTAGACCAATTCCATTCCAATAATGGTGGAAGTCATGTGATGCGAATGACGCAAATATTAAACTCATCAGCATCAACTGATTTCACGCAATGCAATTAATATGCAATTTGTTCAGCTGTACCTACGCACCGTGACGTTTGATAATGTTGACAATAATTGATGTCAACTTTAGAATTAATGGGAAAAACGCAATATGAAGAGAATGCGCGGGAAAGAATATATATATGTATGTATGAAAATCGTCTAATGGTCGACTAGCCGAGACTATATTTCCGATAACGTGATAAATACTGCATTGAACCATCCCTAACCACAACGTTATGCCTCAATAACGAGAATTCCATGTAATCGTATGGACTCGGCGACCTATTTGTCTCCGAGTTGTTAAACTGCGCTTGTGAAAACAAAAAGGGAGTAGACTGCCGTTTTTACGATCAATAAAGTGATGTATGAAAGCACTGATCGAATTATGTCATTGAACAGGAAAAAAAATGTCAAAAAACCACGACCTGGGGTGGTGCCATTCGAACTTTTGACATTGTCGGAAAAAATGAGTGAAGCTATTTTTTGAACCAAGTACTATAATGAAACTGTCTGAGTGGAAAGTCGACAGGCAGGACTCTGCTTGATGTAACACTCTCTCTGTTTCTTGTAGCTCTACCAGTATAAACATCAAAAAATAAATATGTACAATTGTGTGCAACATATTTGTGTCAGGCTGGGTTGCCTATTTCTGTTTCCATTGTTTCCACGTCAAGCAGATGAACATTTCACGACTCGTATGTGAAATACATCCTTTATTTCACCTGTGTGTCTAAACTGGGTGTCTAAAGTTGAACAATGAAGTAGAAATAATGCCATATCTTGGCGGTGCGTTAGTTTTCAAAGCACAAAGGTATTTCGCACCTTCATCGATTTCAGCCAGAAGAAATTTTCCTGATTGCCTTTACATGCTGATGTTCGTGATGCTCGTTTTCACTCGATATCCTTCGGAATTTTTAGTTCTGAATTATTCAAACAGCCAGCCTTCATCCACATCGACGTCGTATTTGAATTCAGTTGCTTCCACTTTGTTAGTCGGAAAATATATCCGAAAAAATTCATGGCGCTGTCGAACCTGATATGCTTTAGAACTCGACAATTTTCGAAAGAAAAACGAAGTTATGTGCTGAGTAATTACTGCATTATTTGGACAAGGCGATTTACGGAAAAATTTTCCAGTAAATTTTTGAAATCTTTTCCTCCAACGTAGCGGCATGTCGATAGAGTATTTTTTCTCGTACCGAAAAAGCCTAAAGTTTTGATGGATGGTCGTTTGATGCATTCTCTTAACTCGTTCGTCGCCATGCGTTTCTTTGTGGTGAACCCAAATCCGAAGATTGATAGCTTTGAGAGTCTCAACTTGTTCGAGTATCCGGATCCTTTGGGGGTCGATCACCCCGATGATCGTTACTAATTCATTGGATATTGAGAAAAAACATCCCTCGAATATTTCACTGCCTAGTATACACTTCCCGGGGCACTCAAATAACCTGGGTTCGAGTTTTTTTCCAAACGCGAACGATAAATTCTCTGTTTAACAGAAATGTAGACGTTCCAGGATTTTTTTCAATTTTAATTAATGGTGTTATTTCTCCACCGGTAATTTTTACACAACATTGGTACAAAAACTAGCTGAAAAATGGTAGCAGCGCCTTTGATTAGTGTTGACTCTACCATGAATTCGATAGTTACACGAATGATTGTAAAATTCTGACAAACTTTCCCAGAATATGTAGTGCTGTATAAAAAATAGCAATAACTCATTTTCTCGCGAATATTTCCCTACAGTTACTTGAATTTGTTATATTGCCCATCTGTATCTGTGGATGAAATTGACTGTTGGTTTCGGCAGAAATTATATTTTCTGAAACAGGTATACGAACATTTGTTTACCCTGTGACCTCAACGATTGGGGTAACAGTTCGACGAGTGATAAAACGCCGAGACCCAACCAAGAAAATCTATGTATTAGAAGGATTCACTCAGTCGGTAAAGTATAAGTGAAGTCAACTAGGTGGGTATCATAGCTTCGGTGAAACGAAGACCAACCAGTTTTTTTGGCAAACAGAATACTGCAATCAACATTACCGACAGCAGCTACAATTTGCAAGCCCGAGAGGTAAGGCAATGTTGCCCTTAATTTGCGAAGCGAAGACCAACCAGTTTTTTTGGCAAACAGAATACTGTAATCAACATTACCGACAGCAGCTACGATTTGCAAACCCGAGAGGTAAGGCAATGTTGCCGTTAATTTGCAGCTTGCAAGCTGCTGCCAACTGAGAGCCCGATATTACCGACGGAGCACGTCACGCACCATGGTATTACAGATATTCAGTCGATTACAGTAAGTACAATGAACAGTGTACTGGTGGACCAAGGGTCTAAATCGATTCAGGTTCTTTTTCCAAAGATCAGCTTGGTGAAGATTTAGAGCTCAATTTAACGAACAATGTTAAAATCGTGCTATATTCACACGTAGTCAGGTCAGGGAGTGGATACCTTAATCGAAAAAAAGCCTCGATCAACTCGGTTCTTTATTCATATATTAATTTTCAATTATACCACTATGAACTCAATAATGACATCTTCACCCTAGACATTTGATCTTTCCAACAGTTGTTATTTTGTAACTCGTGTGCAACCCTTTGGATTTGTTCAAAAAATTTGCTATAATAGGTCATGCCAAAATAGAAGACTATACTCATTTTTGGAATTCATTTTTCAACAGTATGCCGACTATACAGATGTTTCAATTTTTACACAAGATGACATGTCCTAGAGATGCTAGAAGATAATATAGCTTAAAAAAGAATAGTCCAACTCAAACAAATTTGGCTGATGGTGAAAACATTTTATAGTCCTCAAATCAAGGACAATTACCGATCTATAATTGCTAGAATTAGTTTTTTTCCAATGACTGAGCTAACGTGATTCGTGTTATACTTCTTTGCTCGTGTCTACGTTTCCCACCTAATGATATAAAACCCCAGGTTTTTCTGATACTCATAAAAGGTAGAAAGCCAAGAATGACATGCTAGAAATATCACACGTTCATACTGAGTAATCATTAAAGGAAGACCTGGACAGAATGGGATATCCAACATATTTTCAAAAACCAAGCAGAACAGAAATGTAATGAAATCGACCTTCAAATTGCTATGCAACTACGTTTTATTTGCGTTATACCCGCTTGTGTCACTATCTTGACATAGTGTAAAACAGGGGCAATTTGCAACCTTGTTGATTAAATTCGCATGCTAATATTAGATAAATAATAGGAACACTAGAAATGTCAAAGGTGCTAAGATAGCTGAACATCCGTATTCGGCACCCCTGGGATAGCTGCTAAGTAGTCATTTAGAAGCCAGTAAACGCCGTTATCTAACCGCAGGAAACAATTTCGAGTCAATACGATCGATGGAGCAGCGGGCAAATTTGGTTTATCATCCCAATCGCACACCATGTATATACATACCTCCTAGATTTAATATTAGGCGGGTGTTTGTCCCACTCTTTGATCATAGATATACGATGTTGATTTTGATTATGATGAACTCGGAACGTTCTCCATTATACCATACATACCTATAGCGTAGCCTAGAGCTTATTACTTGCTTATAGAGATCATTTTACCAGTATATAGCTTCATCAAGCTGCCAATCTGACATTCGATATCATTTCCAAGTACAATTATGAGTCAATATATGTACGAATTTTTTTTTCTTTTTGCTTTCAGTTAGAGAATAGCATTTCGAGACTCACCCTAAAGCCTTGGTGCTGATGAGTGGTGTCTTGAGATTCAGAAGTCCGTTCTTTTTCACGGGCTGTTGGGTCTGACTACCTCCCGCACCGTTCTCAGGTTGTTCTTCGAGGTCGCCGTCGCGCTGCTTGGACCTTCGAGCACGAAGGTAAAGCCAGGCTGCTAACCCGAGACCCACTAGAACTGCCACAGCTCCTACAGTGCCAAAGACGGCCGTCAGGATTACGTCCCTTCGCTCCATTCCCACCTGTAACGAAAATTCCAATGGTAATTATAGCTACAGGTGCGTTAGAGAATGGGGGATGGATTCATTAGCTACTGCGTCGAGAATTCAGAAGAGATTTTCATTAACGAGTCTTGATTAGGGAGAGGTAGCTTGAATAAATTACGTGCTCATTCAGAATCGATTTTACGAGATTTCTTGCAACTTTTAATCTTCATAATTGGTCAATTGTTCAAAAATGCTAGTATAGAAGATGCATAGGTATTCTAATTATACTAATTGTAAGTTTGAAGTTACGATGAAGAAATTAGTTAAGGGATTAGTTCCTCGGCTTCAGCGTATAACACACCAATTAATATTGAGAATCGTTAGGTTTTTGTCGTTTTTTGATTCCCCGATGTGATCCAAGACGTTCCTGATTCCCAACAATGATGAAAATTCTAGTTTAGCCCATGTCTCCTAAAAAATTCCCACTTAATGAAACGCGGGTATTCGGAATAATCTAGTGCCTATAGGTCTGCGTGTTTCTTCAATTACAGTTTCACTCCAGTGGTCCAGCACCTCCGAGTACTCGGAGAAATTCCAATTTTGTACTACCACCTGACCAAGAACGTAATATCCCCCCGGAGGGAGGAATACTTTTGGTAAAGATCACTATTTCACGTGGATAAGACGTTAGCGAAGTAAGACTTCTTGGACAATACGAGGTACTTGTGCTACATTTTCTTTCAGATCACTACAAACACAAGTCGTGGTGTGGATATGACAACTCTCGAGTTCCAATTTTTCTTTCTTAACGTCAGCGTTTGTTCTAGCGAATAATTAATGAGCTGTTCTGTTATTATCCTCCACTAACCACTTGAGTGTGGGCGCTTTGGAGCACGGTGGAAGTGGCGATTACTCCGAGAAAAAAAAAATCCAGTAAACGCTGCTACTTGGGATGTAGCTGCCATAACTATGTCATGCTGCCATAAGTATACAGCTATTGTCTTTAGGTACATGCTCATCTTTTTTTCGTCGAAATATACATGTATAAACGGCAGGACTAATAAAAGTCGTGAATTTTTGGGAAGGCAAAGAATTTCGATGAATTCATAGAAGTCACAACCCTACCAGTCGTTCTGATCTTCTATGACGTGAATCATATTCCAATAATTGGAATTACGTAGTTTGGAAATTTCTCTCGAAATTATGAGCCCTAGAATCCATCATTAAAAACAGATTAATAACTTATAATCTGACGCACAGCGATGATCGAACATAGGAACATGCATGTGAACATCACGTTTAGCATACCTATAATGCTTACATCGGCTTTGCATAACGGAAGAAATTCATTCCCACCTGATTGAGTGAGATGGCTAAGATCCATCTTTTCGCAGATGCACTCTAGCGATACGTATAAACTTGCATTAAAATTATGTCCTTAGGGAGGCACGTTCAGAACCCTCGATAATAAAATGCGTACTACCGATTATTTCGCTTAAAACTGTTGATTCGAGAGGAAAGATCTTTAGGGATAATGAAATCACCTCCAAAAATGTATATTATATATATCAGAACGGGCCTTCAGACAAATAAGACACAAAGTGAGACATGTCACAAAATATCGTCCAACCTGCATGAAATCGTACGAAATTATAAAAAACCTTCAGAATTATGGAGTGCGGGTATACCGAGGCTGAATGAAATATTGCTGCTATCTATAACATACCTCTATTGTGTAACAATTTTATTTAATTTTTTTCCATTGCAGGGGTTTGTTGGTTCGGAGATTCTTTATTGCAGGTGGTTATCAATGAGAAGACGCGCCAGTTTAATATAACAGTCGCAAGCTCGTCCGCGACGAGGTACCTATAATCCATATACCAATTTATGACTATATGCGGCTCGTAATATTTATCACAGGTGCAGGCGACAAAATTATGTCAATAAAGTCAAACTCTGCCTGGAGAGATCCATGATACTTTGATCGTAAACCACAATTTAACGCTTAACTAACTCGTAAAAAAATTTCTCGCGATATTATACTGTAGTTACATCAGCGCTTTTATACACTTATGCCAGACATTCTCCTAGCCATTTATAGCCGTTCGCCTGACTCGAGAATAACTACTTACTCTGAACTGTGCTCCGAAAATATCAATCATATAAAGTCCATAATCAATTTATTTTGTCACCAAAGTTCATTTCACATCATTCAAATCGACAAATTAGGAGACGTCTGCTATACGAATTTAGGAACGTTGGTCCGATTTGATTGATCTATAGGATCAAGATTGTTAGGAATATCATTAGTCGTAAATTGAGCGCAGAAAATTCTTAGCTTACATTTTCAGCTCAACTCATTCGCAAATGAGTGAACAAAAAATGTTCAATATTTGAAAAAGTGACCATGTCTCACACGAAAATATCTCAAATTCAAGATTCCGCATTCAAACTATGGCGGCACGTTTTCCAAATAATTCCGATCTTGGAGAAGTTGAATCAGACTAGGGGTGTACATGAATTCGTGCAGCAGGTGCTTTGAAATGAGACGATTATAAATCAGTAATAAAATTTATTGGTGAGTTTTTCGAGACGCAATCGATATCTCAATCTCAAAACTCTATTCACTGAACGGAAGGCGAAGCTCGGTTTTCTCCCATAAAAAATCTGGGTGGTAATGGAATCTTACTCGCCAAGTAGTGCCAGGGTACGACGGTTGACCTTTGACCAGGGCGAAGTGGCGTCTATGCCATTAACCACCCAGAATGTAGACTGCGTTAGTGATCTTGTATATATACGTATAGTTGGATGGGAACTTGTTTATTTTTCAGTATCATTATGACTGACGAAAAGGTTTTCTTGTATGAATGGACAGTCTTTTCAATATTATACGTGATTATAAATATTCAATCAGAGTATTTTTCATCCAACACTACTTTCCTCTAGCTTGAACAGCATACGGGCTTCTTGTTCAACCGTGCATTAAGATGTTACCATTTTTCCGAGCACCCTAATGTTTTTTCACATTCCCATGTACGAATGCCAGAGCATTGCCGATTCTACCTACATGGTACAGAATTGGCACAATCCCGGCTCCACGGATTCACGGTACCATATAAGTTGGACTGGTGAACAACCCAAAATTGTGCCAACATTGATTTTGACCTAGGCACAGCTTGGCCCATGGTAACTGTCAATATTGGCAGCTATGTCACCAATGCCATACCAATTTCAAAAGCAAGTTTGCAGTTCATACATTGGTTCTTACTTAAATTCAGACTCGTACAGAGAATCTAGAAGAAAATCTGACTTGCGTCACGGTGTACAAAAATTCTGAAAACCATTAAAACTATACTCCAATGTTCGTCACATTTTTCAACTAACTACTACAATCGCTCGAAAATCTTTACTGGCCCTGAAAGACCCAGGTGGCAGATGGAGGTAGTAAAATTGAACGTTGCAGCCGACGAGTTAATGCATGCTGCCTCACGTAGCTCGAGTAAATGTTCGATGAATCATTAGGCGGATCACGTGATGTTATATTGTTAATTACAATGAACGTGACGGAAATTACACCGCCAGAGGGTATGTCGATATGAAAATCATAGGCAGGATAATTCCCACGACTGACCAATGACACCTTGGATTAATGTTCGACCTGAACTTAACGCTGACCGAAGCTTACCAGAACCTGTCAACTTACCTGTTTATTCAAGGGATTTCGCTTCACCACACGAACCGACTTCAATGTCCTCGGCCCTGTCCCATGTAATTTTCTGATGGTTTAGCCCGTGTCCAGCGCTGATCCTGCGAGGTGTCGCTTTATCTAGTAGCCCATGTCAAAACTACCTCTAAGCTAGTCCAATGTTCTGGTCAAGGTTCAAGATGGTAATCGTGAAATGGTAGTTCAATAATGACTTCTGAATCCAAAAACAAGGGTTCTATTTTGCTCTTCAACAAATGAAATTCCAAAGCTTTTTTTCCCTCGTTTCTTATCGAACGAATTGGCACCGCGTTCGGTGAAGCAACAGATCAAACGTTGGGGTTACTACCTCGTTCGCTAAAAGCTTGAACCGCAAGTATATTGAATGTATTTTATAAATAGGCAGTATAACAAATAGGAGAATTGGCGATACTTAAATTGAAAATCCTGTAAGCAGATATTGTGAGTCATAAGTAAAAGAATGAATTCGTATTGACTTAAAGCTTCTTGGCGTCTATCGGCGAAGAAACTCTTAAAGTAACCTGAGTTCATGTGTTTTTTTTTTTTTTTTTTTTGTTTTTTTTCTCTCGAGTTTTTCCTTCGCGAGATAACATCAATACTTTTCTGTCACGTGCTACGGCTTAGAGATTGTCTTCGAACCCAGGAGATTTTCAAGCCCGAGTAACCTCGATTTTGTAGACATATCTACGATGTGTGGATGTACTTATTCAACCATTTTCTATAAAGGATCCTCTATATACGCATCAGGAGAAACGCCATAATGTTTGTCAGCGTAGACTCTTCGTCTACTATTTGCCGAGTTTACGGAAGATAACTAATTTCCTGGTGCTCTGTGAAAATTAGATGAGATTGGATATTCAAGTTTACTTACTCGCTGGATATTACGCCCGCAAAAGATGATGGTATGTGCTGTAACTATTTGTGTGTACGTAGAAATATATATATATATATATATATATGCCGATAAGTAAGTGTCTGCCAGGATATCTCAAGTATCTTTTAACGGCGTTTAACATCGTAGAATACCGTCTGACACAACCTAAGTGACACACTCGTCGATTAGTAAAGTATGGTTCGCTAAACGGGGGCAATTTACTTTAATGTCTATTTTCCCGAATGAAAGGACACAGGCTCAAGGACCGTTTATTCCCAAATGACAGACATTGATTCAAACTGCTCAGCATCACTTTTCTTCTACGTTGTTGGAGGTAAAACATATATTTCAAGCTGCAACTGTGTTTATGAAATCCATTGTCACCGTAGACGTACGTCTGTATTGAAATTGTATTTCAAGCTTGCGTCACAGTCAATTTTGACAGGCGATTTCCCCGGCAGACATCTGTTGCTGGAACTTTACAATCACATGTAGTATCGATGAGAGATGTACAATTTTCGCTGTTTTTTTTAACGAGTCGACAGTCTCGCGAATATAGAGTTGTAACTCCATCTTGCCCTGCACTGGCTCGTTATTGCAATTGGTTAACCACGCAGAAAATAGTCGAGTATAATTACCTAGAGAAATTTTCTAATTAAAAAACAGAACCATTACTGAACCCGAAAGGCATTTACCTGAAAGAGAAAACCGAGGGTAGAAGAAAAGTACATAATAAATCGGAGCAGCTCAAGTGTATGATATGCAAAAACACAAGCCTCGAACCGGACAGTAAAGATTCTGAGTACGGTTCTCGTGGTGGAAAATATAATTTTCCGTCTATCCATATGCCGTAATTTAAAATCAAATTCTGGGTATGAAATGATGATAATTTGAAAATATATCTTGTGGGTTGTATTGATTTAAATGCATGAAACACCTTGAATCCTTGGTACCGGGTGCTCAGACTTACACGACGTAATCGGACGGATGAAGAAAAAGTAAAAGACATTGCGGAATTGAACGGAACTGATCGAGACGAAACTCCCTCGTTTTGTATGGAATAGGTGGATATTCCCGTTGCGCTAATATCCGGAAAATATATCGACGCGGAAACGAAAAGAACAAATGGATGTGTATGAAAGAAATGGTACCAGTACGGCTTTTTTTTTAATACAAGATAGAGCACGATCTTACGCTTCTGCAGAAAGTTTATAAAAACTTGATGATCATTTGGATTGAAAAAAGAAACGAAAATTGATGGGGTTGCTTATGCGCTCATTGGAAAACAGCTTGAATAATACATTTTCTGCAATTAATGAATATCGGGTAATCCCGAAGCTCTCAGCTAAAGTGCGATGCTTAATAACCACATGCAGTTCTAAAAGCAATTACAAGATGAATACTGATATTCGGGATTGTCGTATCAGGTTCTACATTTGCTTCGGAAAATTTGTAACAATTGTACTTTGATGTTTTTGAGCAGTCTGATCCTGGATGTAAGTATATTGATATCGAAACGCAGGTACAACTTGACCCAAATAAGGTACAACTCTTTCCAATTTAGGTGCTATATTGACCGCGCATCTGTTCTGCAGGGATCTAGATAAGTAAATTGATGCTAGAACAACGTTATCCCATTTCACCGTACAAACATGATACGGGTACAGGATATAAAATATGGCGGACAATTGTATATATCGTTCGCGATAGGAGGAACAATAAATTGTAACTATGGTCAGATGAGGGTGAATCTTTTCTGATCCTCTCGTCCAGGCAGGGAAAACTCGGAAGAGGCCCTACGGAACCATAAGATAATATTTGACCTTTATAACTGGCAATTTCGAGCCCTGAATTACGTCAAAAAACCTAAGGGTATTTGGAAGGCAAAATATTCACCATGGAGGGAAAGCTGGTAGGGTATATATAGGTAACAGGAATACGTTTGATCTCAGTCGTCGAAAGCACAGCCTTTGATTCCTGAACTGCTTGAAGCCCAAAAAATTCTATCAATTTGGACCTTTACTGAGTATTTTCTCCTTCTAACACCTCGATTTTCACGTTGTTTTTTATATTGCACAACATCCAATTGGATTGGTTCGTTTTCACGGTCGGCCAATTCCCCGGAGCTTTTCCCATCTCTTGATCCCGGTTTGTCATGAAAGAGATAAATGTAAGGATATAGTTCTATCTAATAGATACACTTGTATCAAGGTGGCCATGATGTGTCTGTACGTATAACGAAAATGTGACTGAAGAGATGATGAGGAATTGATCCGTAAGGTATGAAAGAATTGAAATTGCTCACTCTACTTTTCCACTTGAAATCGCTTCTGTTCATTAAGGTCAACGAGTTAGATTCTCAGAGCATCGTCTACGACTCCCGAGATCGCAGCTAGTGTTGGATTTCTGAGAAAGAAGAAGGTTCGAGCTACAGTGCAGCAGGCAATCAAAGTTTTGCAACAGCCAGAGGAGCTCTCATCACTGACAATTGAAGTAGTATAGAAACTTGTCGTATTTGCGCAAAACAAGATTGCCAGATCGAAAATGAACTCTTGAAACATTGAGCAATATTTCATTCATTACGAGATCTTAGCTGATACGTTTTAACACTAAAATGGAATAAGGTACATTGATCGAACGTATGTATAGCTTCGTAATGCAACTTCACAGCAGGGGGTCAACAACTCATAATAGTTTTGGTGCACAGCAGATTTCAGGAGTGATTGACCCCTCGCTTCAGAGAGTACGGTGGCTTTGTGTGAATTTTTCTGGAATTTTCTCGTCACGTACAAGCCATTCATATCACGATGTAAACAAAAACGTCAGACGAAATATTTCTAGAATTTTTCATCCTCGAAAGTTCACGCTCGTGGATACAAAAAGCTATAATCCTTGTAGCTTGCAAAAGAAAAGCTATAATGAAGTAATTTTGTAATTATTCGTCAATGCTGGTTCTTCGTCACGAAACCTTCTAAAATTAAACTTAACTTAAGAGAAGCTTATCATGGAGGCTGCGTCAATGAATCTACATTTTTCTTTGTTCTTGGAATAATTTTCCTAAAATTGCTCTTGGCTATATACCATGAAGAAAAGGATAATTCCGGAAAGGGGAGGAATAGGCTCTCTAGTTGAAATTTTGGTCGTCAATACTTAATTGGACAAGGGTTGTTATTGCCCACCGTATAATTTATTCCCTTACCTATAAACCAACAGCCAAACATTAGGTAGCTCTCAAGCCCAAAGTCGTCCCGTCCCAAATTATGGAATTATGGAAATTGTTTAGCAACGAAAATGTTAATTACCAACCATCTATGTACCTTGCGCGTGATAAATATGGAAGAGATTTTGGATATAACATATTCACCTACAATCTCTTCCTGCCAAGTGAAAATAACAATTATTGCTAAATCGGTGCTTTAGTCAGGATCAACAAATGATTATTTTCACATTCGTGTATCATAAAGCTATAATTTAATGTGTTAGTTCGTCGAGGCTAAATGTAACTCTTCTATAAATTTTGAGAATCGTAACAATTTCGAATAGGCCATATTCATCCTCTATGTGATCCGAACATTTTTGCTCAACTTTCAGTTTTTAGTGGTGTAGTTACAGGTGGTAATTGAATATAGGATGGCACTAGGCGTCACTATAATTATGTGACAGAAAATACAATATAATAATAGTTTATCGAAGATACTAATTCACCTATTATCATTTTAGTGACACGGTAAGTAATTTGTGGCTAAGAAACATTAATCAATTTAATTTTAATTAGCCTTAAATTCTTTTTATAGGCCAAAACAGGGTTGTATTGTGCATTGTTCCCTGTTTGTTTTTTTGGTACGTTTGTTTTTTAGTAACAAAGAGGATGATGTATGATCAAGGTAAATTTCAGTGAAAATACATCGGTGAAACGTTGTTTGAGGCGAAAAGGTGTCTGAGAAATGGAAAAACGACTTTGTTCAGACAATGCGGTGCGGGATAAATTCGGTACCCAAATGTGGGAGTCTAGGGTTAACATGCAAACGGTATGTTTCAGTATTGTTACCCTTATTAGTTATTCTGTGATCAATAAAAAACTTGAGATCGTGAACACAACCATGTACATCGACTTCGTATACTTGGGTATATATGTATGTATAGCGGCATTAAAATAGCTGGGAAGAAGCGCGTGGGCAAGCATTAGAGGGGTGTATTTACCATGTTGAGTAAATAAAGTAACGACGAGAATGTAAACGGCTTTTATTTCTTGAACGAGCCTCCATATATACATATACAACGATTTAATATTATCTAAATTCTTTAAAATCCCACTGCCTCCGGCTTAGGTTCCGAAGATTTTTCATGAAAATATGTACGAAGATATAAAGGGATGTACCACTGTGTGAGACTCACAATGTTTTGCATTGATTTTCATGTAATATTTTCTTTTTAGACCCAAGTTTTCTAGAACGTGATCTGTTCAAGCCAATACCTTACGATAAAATTCGAATAAGTTTTCACGTCGTTGAACTTTATCGTATATATCTATCTACTTATTTCTTCTTCATTCTTTCTTTCTTATTGTCTATTTGATTTTGTCATAGGAAAATTTTTTGCAAAATCACGAACCTATAATTTTTATATAGCAAGGAGGAAAAAAGTGCTACCCTAGTAGAACGATGTGATCCTATCAAATTACACGGCTTAGAGTAGTACAAGTAGCACGGTCACCATATGGCCGGTCGATACCAGGTGAACTTAGCTATAGATATCATATCTGCAGCAAACGTATATATCTACATATCTAGTGCGGACGTAGAACACAGGTGGAGCGAAATATCCAACTAGGTATCCTGCAGTGTAATGGTTAAGTCTCAAAGGAAAAGTCATGACTTCTCTATCGCATCCGCCGCCACTTCTAAGAAAAGGAAATTACTTTCACCCCCTTTTGAGTATGTGTAAAGGTATACCATAAGAAAGAGATAAGTTGCAAAGATAACTTGACAAAGAAATCTGTTTTTTTCTTTTTTCTTTTGCACACATTTTTTTCCATTTTTCTTTCTGTTTTTTTTTTTTTTTTTTGTTTTTCATATTTTTCGTATTCTTCATACGTCTCTGTTCCCATTTCAGGATCTGCGAGTGAAAAACTCGTTTAAACTTTTCAAACGGGTTGTAGATACGGACGTCAACGTCCCACGGGTATTTGCAATAAATTCAACGCTGACCTCTGATTGTATATGAATTTTCTAATTTCTGGACAACGGCACGATGAATTGCACCGCAATAGGGGGAAATCGGGTAATCAAATTTATTCACATTTATAATCCGTGTGTATACTTGTGAAATCTCGTTCGAAAAGATTTTTTTTAATGCTGAAGATAAAGTGCAACTCATCAACGTGTACAAGTCGATTTTTATGTATCGCGCAACGTGCGGTCGTCGCGAAACTGATTGTGATTTAAATTGATGTTTTTATTTCAGATCGCGAAAATTGGAAAAAAAAAATAGCAATAAATATGAAGTGAGGATTAGAGATTGTGTAAGAATCTGGACCGAAGAGATACTGAAGTTGAAATTGAAAACCGAATAAGTCGAGAAAAGGAAATTGGAATCCCTAAAATCTTGTACAAATAACGTAAAGAAAAAAAGTGGTTACGTATAGTGATTCGAAGATATATAATGGTGCCGCAGAGAAAATTGGGAAAAAAATATATACACCCACAGAGAAAAAGGGAAAGGTAGAAGATTGAAAGTCTGAGTGGCGCAGCTTGAAACGTCTTTCTGATTCCCTATTTCTCCAACTCGCATATATGTATACAGACACGCATGGCACTCAGGTACTGGAACGCGTGTCAAGAATGTGTATTATTCAATTCGCTGCATTAATGATGTTTCTCACTAAATGTATTCTGGAGAATTTGGACTTTACGTGAATCGAAGGAAAAGTTTATGAAATACTGTTTTTCAGCAAATAAGTTATTGTCTGAAGATTTGATTCGTTAGACTTGTCTACTGGATTAAATTATCCAAACTTTACCCCTTAACGACAATCAGCCACGTTCAAATGTCCGAAGAAAATTGGAAAACGTACGGGATAATAGCTTTTGGTCTGACGATCCTTGACCGTCTAACGTCGAAGACGCAAGATAGCAGAAAATATGACATAGAATTGAAGGATAAATACGAAAATTAATCGAATCGCTAAATAAGGCCCGCTGACACAGCTACGCAACTCTAAAATCCATAATTTACTCCGAGTGAAATTCACCCTAAAAAGTGTGGAGTTTTATAACTCCGTTAAGCAGAGACATCCCTGAGGGCATAAATATTTTAAACTGTTCCGGAAAGCCATTTATAATGAATACTTTTTTTCACTCGTTAATTTTTCAATTCAAATCAAGCTTTCTCGAATTCCACCGTCGCGCTTATACATTTGATTCTATGACGCTGTTGAAATTAATTTCAACAGCTCATACTCAGGGGAGCGCAAAACTAGCCGCTAATTATTTACAATGTCCATATACTCATTGGATATCTAATTAATAATGAATCTGCGCTGACCGGACTGAATAAATTAGCTAACGTTACTAAAAATAGAACCTGTTAATATCCGTGGACTGGAATCCTAGCAGACCAGTACCTTAATTACCTCGTCACTCGAAAACTAGTTATCCGACATCAACAGGGGTCTCGAAAATGGGTTTGTTAAAATACGCTTTAGTATCACAGGCTGGAAAAGATTGCAGGTACGGAGAATATATCACACTCGAAATCAAACCATAACATGAATCTGGATTAATTGGTGCATCAGATGCAGTCATTCAAAATGGTGATCATTTGTGGTCATAGTTAAGAATTCGTGTGATGGCCAAATAAATTTCAGTCAAAACTTAACATACCAGTGAGTTCGAAGATGTAGCCACAGTATTCCGAATTCAAGAAATCAATGTCTCACAGGCAGAGCTTGCATGGTTAAAAACGCGAGTTATCTCGATAAATTATGAATTACAAATCGGAATCATCGAAAATATATTTGGTGTGGAATCTTATCATGTTTGTACTTCCATTTTTCACTTATAGTATTTACAGCTTCACGCGTGGGTAGAAATATTTATCATACTCGCCTATTGATTGATTTTTCGGCCAAACAGCAAGCAGTTGAAAAACTCCTTCAACCGAACAAAAAGTTATCACATTGTGTTTTCTGTTCAATTTTTCTGAAGGTATTCCTCCAAGAATTCAACCATTCGAAGCCAAACAATTTCTGTAACTTTTTCTTTTTTTATATACAGCATTCTTGGAATACAAGATAGCATTCAGTAGTACGTGGAAAATGAAAACCACGTATTCAAACATAAACGGTTCGAGGTATATTTGGCAGTGATCGAAGGATGGGGGGAAATAGCGAGCCCACATTGGCTTCCCAACCCTTGAGCATCAATTGCTCCGAACTATGGAGAATGAGCTATACGAATAGAAAGAAATATAAATTCGATACTACAAAAAGAGAACCAGTAAAAAGTAAAAGAAACATGAAAGCAACAGCTCGCGTAAGCCGATCAAACTCGAATGAGAAGCTTTTATTCAACAGTTGAGAAAAAGTAGAAAATGACAAAGACTCAAAGGTTTCGCGGGATAACTATACTTACGAATTTACGGGCTCGAACGGCCGGATCTGCAGCCCTTGGTGGACCCTCGGAGTTTGGGTCCAGTTCCGAAAAGTACTGGCCCACAAGTCCCATGTGAACCATTTTTGTCGATTTTTTTATTGATTTTCTTCTGTTGTAGCACTTTCGATTAAGGTTTTATTCAACTTTTGTACGGTGATTGCGGGAATCACTAAAAAATAACGTTTGTTTCCTATGCTTACACAAAGTTCAATGAAAATATAAAAAACATTTTGGTATCGTGAATTCGTACTATGAAATCATTCCGATTTATTCAAAAATCAAATCTCCACAAGCTCATCTGCACACGAGTACCAAAATGTTGTTGGATTTACAAGAGTCGGGGACAAGCGAACTTTTTTGTAAAAATGACAGAAACTCTGGTACGAATCACTGGTTTGCTTGTTAAAGTTACAATCGTGGTTCTATCTAATACCGAGAATTCCTGTCATTTTTACAAAAAAGTTCGCTTGTCCCCGACTCTTGTAAATCCAACAACATTTTTTTTTTCCGTGTTCACTTTGAATGTAATCAGCAATTAATTATCCGAATGTTAGTCACAGATAAAAGACCGATCTTCGAGTACTAGCACAAATATTTGCATTGCAAATTTTGACAGGCAAATCGGATTTTTCATCAAAAAAGAAGCAGAACGACCACCGAAACTAACGTCGAAATCCTTTGATTCAATATTGAATACTCCCTGCTATGTTGTTAGCTGAAAATTAGCTCACCAGACCGGATTTTTATGACAAGAAAAATTCCAGTCCAAAATGAGATCCGTGGAGATAATTGCACTCGTTCACGGGGGGTGTTTTTCATCAAAGACAAACTTTCGTGAAGCGACCCATCAACGTTGGTCTACTTACATCACGTAATATCGCAATCAACTATAATTTATTTAGGTTAATTGGAATCCCACCAATTGGGGACCTTGAAAATTTATCAAGTATCACAGAAAAAAATTAAGGACAATCCGTACAATCACTGAACAATTTCTGAAGCTCGTTCTGTCAGTTGATTGATGAATAAGTATATACTAAATAGGGAGAGCCGGCCAAATCGTCGAATTCACGATACCACTTGAATTCATCCTCAGAGATTAATCACGTTTCAAACCTGAGGGTTTGAGCACGATGCCGCTGCCGCCTGCAGGACCAACTTGCTCTCAGGGAATGTTGGCAGAAATCCGCACAAGTGTACGAACTTCGAGTGAACTCGGAGACGTTCGGTTATCGGCGGGTATTACACTACGTATATGTACCTCCATGACCCGCGTAACGCGAAACTCTGCTTTGTTTATTTACGTCCTGTGACCTATCCGCGATGTATGGTTTGACTAATAAAATCATTCATCCTCCATTTTTGGGGGGTGTACATCAGCAGATCATTTTGAAATATGGTCACTGAATTAGGATTAGGCTGTTTTTGCGATCCGAAACACTTGATCAGCGATGCAAATTTATGACACCGTGATGTCCGCCTTTAGCCCAAAACCTGGCAACAATTTCGAGATGATAAATACAACGCATGTGCATAATTTGCATCATGTTTATATATTTTGCCGACAAATGTATAGGTACACATATAACGTGTTGGTATATGAATGTACGTATTTGTCTAGATAAGTAGATATTTCGAAATCAAATGCTGAAGATTTCAAAGTTCAATAAGCTCTTTGCAAATGAAAGCTTCGAGTAGTAAAGTAAATACGAGTTTTCTGAGGTAAGTCTACATTGCGTGAGATGGGAGGGAAATAAGTTGCAAAGTTTATTCCTTCAAGTAGGTACATTGCTCAACTTCGGGAACCAACTTCGTCCGTACATCTTAGATTATAGACTTAATTAGGTACGTTGGAAGAGCTGTTTTCTGAGAAATAGAGTTATAGAGGTATTTAATAGCGCATTTAAGAAACAAGCTTTTTCGAAGTTGAGAGAGCTTTACTTAAGGATGATAAGAGGAATCATAAATCAAATAGCAAGATTACTATATATGCCTTGCGGGCACGGATTCTGTTGGAGGTAATTGGGAAAATCAATCCAATCACGATTCAAATTTATACACATATATATATATGTATGGGTCATTAGCTTTTTGTGCCAACGGCTGTTATCGCGTGTTTCGCAGCCAATTGAAGTATGTTTTATTTTGTTGATGGCCGCTTTTCCCCGCAGGCAACATATGCCGCAACATTCACAATTCGGTGAAATACGTTTCACGAGATTCAACACCAATGATACTGATCATCATCGATTCTCAGAACAAGATCCGTACATTCATACTTGATGTGGCTCAATCGAACTTTCAACCTTACAAATCAATTATGGTGTTCCGGAAATAGAGAGAAGTAACACAGGCTAAACAATGACGTCAGAAAAGAGTAGAGCTCCGATCAGGGATGGAAAATAAATCCAAGATCTGGCTATTTTCTATCATATCCTAAAAACACAGCAAGATTTTTTCGACTGAATGCCTATTCTAGAATCAATATCCATCAATACGAAAAACAAAACCAGCAAAATAAGACTGCAATGATTTAGCGCTCGAACTATTCGGAGGAACTCATAAGTCTCGACGAAAGGCAAAATCCGGTATTCTGAGGAAGAATTTCTGAGAGAGGGGCCAAAGTTTTATAGAACCTTGTTAGTCACGTTTGTCTAAGGCAAGTTAAATGTTGAAATTCAACCCCTTACCCAAGGGAGGTAGCTTAAACCTCCAAGGTGAGGGTTAACTTGTTAACAAAGTCTACAACCATTGCACTTGACCCATGAAGTGTGTGTTTTCATTATACATATACACGCGACTCGTGAAGAGAAAGCTTTTCCGCATGGTCCAATGCGCATTAAGTTAGGATTCAAAAATAATTAACCTTTTCAGGCTTCTAACTTGTGTTGTGATTTTCTGAAGATTCAATTTGTAGTATACGCGACTAGGGTTTTGTGACACCAAAAGGACGACCCAAAATAAACCAATCCGGATAAGAAACTCTCAAGAAAGTCAGTGTCTCCGCCCTCATAAATCGATCGATTCAGGTTAATGTCAATTCTCTTCATATATTGATGGGGTTGCACTAAATAAACCAATTTCCCCTCTTTTGATCAATATCGGTCAATACTTTCTCGCTGTCAAAAACACATTATTAACTGTCTGTTATATTAGTTAAAATAGTATCACTGGAGAATTGCAACCAGCAGATCAAGTCCGTTCCATGGATTCAATGGCTACTCCGAACAATATCGAAGTGAAACAAAGATGAACTTCAGTCTCGAATATCGATGAGTCGTCGTGAAGTTTCATGAATTAAATTGCATCCTCAGGTTCCCCAGAGTTTATACGTGTTCATTCTGATAGAAAAACGACCAACTGATGTTGAGCATGTTATACCGGTACTTTCATGACCAGTAGTACTCCAGCCGTTTAACTGCTCGCACGATACAATTGTTACGTGGAGTAAAACTGAGTCTCGATGGCGATGAGATGAAATTAGTCGATATATACAACTGCCGTAGGTTATTTGATCGAGCAAGAAAAACAATTGGTTGTACCCATTCAATCAATTTCAAGCTTCACTACCTCCGACAATGAGACGGCTAAAATTATGCGGCAAAGTTTACCGCGTTGCTCCGCGTTGAAACTCCTAGTTAAAATAAACGCCCTGCCACGTGCTGCGCTATTGATTTTACGATAACATTTTCACTATACTAACTATACATACACATATGTATATACGAATGAGATTTTTTAACAGGACATACTAGCCTGGTGGGATCAGCCCATCGCATTTGTTACTTCGGAGATAAAATGTGCATTAGTTATTATTGACTGATGTTATCACGGAAAGTATTTGAAAAAATTATTGTCTTTAACCTCTTTATAAATACCTCAATTGCATTAAATACAGAATAACAAAGACCTGCATGACCCTCGTTACTGTCAAGTGCCTAAGAACTTCGTCTGAAACGCGTAGCCTACCTCTTTCACAAATTGCTACGGTATACGACGGCTCAATGTCACAAGATGAATTCCCCGGTGATTTAGAAGGGATGTTTTGAGGAATTTTGGCCCCTCTTGTTAGCTTTAGAATTCTTTCAGATTCTATGCGGTATATGTATGTACCTACATACATGTATTATATATACTTGTGAAATAGCTGGTTGCAGACGGAACGCATATTAACTATATACATGTGTGAATGACGATTTATGTATATTACAACTTTGAACCGACGCGGCGCTACCATTTGGTGCAATTGCTGTTAAATTATTAGTTGTAGCGAGACTAGCCAAGGTACAGAAGCGAATTTTCATCAATATTCAATGAACTTGCTTCAAGATTTGTACGTTCTGTCAAGCTGTAAGTATATTCTCGTCAATTTCATCCAATTTGTTGAGGAATTTTTTTGGGCCTACTCTCTGACGTTCTCTCAGAGATTACATGAACCTAATGGACAAAAACGGGAAAAATAGAAGTACACGAAAGAAAAACCGAAAAGAAAAAACAAGAAACCAGACACCGAACCACCAAATACCCAATCAGTCCCTAACTTGCGCAAGACTGATTTATTCATTTTGTTTTTTATTGATTCATTCGATTTTTCTCCCGCACCGTTGTTAGATTTCTGCAGTAATTTACGCATTTAAATCCACGCAGAGTAGGGTAAGTGTACAAGTCACTGACCCGGTCCCAATTATTGACCTTTTTCAATGATTCCTTTTTATTTGTGAGCTCTGAAATTATCAAAAAAATCGATTCGTATTCTCCGAGTCTCTAGAAACTTATTGTCCAACAGAAACATTCAGAAATCTCATCATCGGTTTAAAATTAAAAAAAATATAATGGTGAATAACTGGGTCTTAGGGGGTCAGTAATTGGTACACTTACCTCACGTGAAAAGGTGAAAAATATATTGGAGAATCGAAAAATTTGATTCACTGCATACCGTCGAGATTGCCGGTTGAAAAATGTTTCGCGATAAACGTGAATTCATAAGATTGAGCCCTAGAAATTGAATTGTCTCTTATTTTTGTATGTACATGATGCTGTATGTAAATCAGGACACGGTGTAATGCCTCAGTGAATATGTTGCAAATCCGATGAAATCTGAATCTAAAATTATGCAAATCTGAGAGAAATAAAAAACCGTAGTACATACTATATGCAACATCCGTTAACAAATTCCCGTGCCATCGATGTGTCATGGATAAATCGATACATCGGGAACGGTGCGAACGCCATCAATTATTTACGATATATGAGTAAATTATCATAATACCTAGAGCTTACAACACACGTCACGTCCGTGACCTTTTTCGATAGAGAAGAAGAAAGAGAAAGGAGATAATAGTGAGCAATCGTAATAGCGATAGAGAGAAAGAGATGGAGAATAGATATGGAGGCAGAGGAGCGCCTGTAGCTAAACCCGGCCAGCGGACACGCGAGACCTGGGCGCCGTAGCGGCTGACCGAACGTTGGGTTATACTACTGAATCGCTCAGAACGCGCTGTTTCTACTATACGTACAAGTGTAGGTATATACCGAAAGTTCATACATATTCGAAAATACGAGTCATCATGTGAAGCTGGAAAAAAGGGTTGGAGGGATTTTATTTTGGATAAAAAATGCTATGTGCTGTTGTATGTGTACTTGTATGAGTACTTTGGGGAAGTTTTCATTACGTAAATATAGGTAGTTGTACATACATCATACACGAAAGTTTGAATTCAATTTTCATGTTTGTTATTTTATAATACTGTTTGAAATTTTTCATGAAAATTCATGGACGCAACGTCAAATTAACCGAACAGAGTAAATTGAGGGGGAAAGTTTACAATTGAAACAGAAAAATCGCAGAGGAAAAAAAAAGTTCTTGAAAACTCTCATTCATGGAGAATGAAGAATTGTTCTGAAGGGGTAAACGTTATACCAAGTATACATCCAATGTATGGACGGAGTAAACTACTCGTTTTCAAGCTTTCGAACTAGAAAATTGCACTTTACTGTCTGTTACCTACACCATACATATAGCCGACTGAAAGAGCATATTTCTGGACGAATGAAGCCTCCAACGAAAGAAAAGATGCCTACCTATACGTAGATATTAAGATAACATAAGACGTAATTAATTTACGAAAGGAATAAAATTCCTCGACGAGACTTCGTGCTGCGTTATGACGATAAAATATTTATTTACTTGGTACGAGCTGGTGCACAAGCTCATAGCTCCAGCTTGGTAATGATTTTTGGACCCTGCAAAATCCGCAGCTGCGCTACCACCGCGTAGTGGCTGAACCGTGTAGCTTCTGGGTAAAAGCTTCGGAAGCTGCAGGTAACGCTTTTAGAGCTTACCGCTAGATGGCTGATGGCGGTTTATATTACGTGGAAAAGCGACTGAGATCTTACCGACCAACGTAACATTGGCAGCCCCTTCTGACGGAAATGAAAAATTTTCACTGGATGGTAATCATTCATCACCTCACGCGTCCATATCATCGTGCGGAAAAATTCTCGGTAATAACTGAGTCTATACAACTATTTACTTATTTTTTTCGGGCAACAAGATTCACTGTCAATTTTTCATCGCAATTATACAATGTATTATCGTTTTTTCTAGTAACTCGTAGTCGAAATGTTTCTTATTGATTGAATATTGATAATTCATTCTCCGCATACATTTGAGCCGATCAATAAGGTATCTCTTAATGAAGATTCACGGTCGCAGTGGTTGTGTAATCGTGTTTTTGTGATATCACGAGACCTGAGATTTATATCTGATTGTTAATAGGTGAAGGTTAAAGGCTTCTCGGTACCCGGATTCGAGTGAACAAAACTTTGCTAACCTCAGCTATCTTTCCTCCAAATTAATGAACTCTTGATTCATCTGTGGTGAAGATCTCGAAGTAAATAGCGCTCTAACTGAATGTAGAAAACTTTGAAACCTTGACCGAAGTCACATAACTATGAAACTTGAATAGATTGGACCGGATGATCTTCATTTGAAGATTGAACGCGATTTAAGTTTGTGATAATTCGCTAGTCATTTCTGGCGAAGAAAGAAAATAGAGTCATCAAATAGTAACCAAAATTCACATATGAAGTATAGCTTTCTAGTGGCTGAGTATAACAAGACTCATGGCTGTTTCCGTGGTAAACTTATATACCACTTAACTCATGTAGCAAGTATAATGGCTGATGTATATGAGGAAACGCGGTAAATATTTTAACACAACTTCTATCGGAAGAAAAAAAAAGCTAACCAAAAAAAAACAAGAAAAAAAAAACATCGCCATTGTCTTGAGTTTGCGAATAAGGTGCGAAAGCTCGTTTCGGCGGAGGATTCATGAGGCAGATAAATTCTTCTCGGTAGAAAAGTCTACGGCAAAGTGGGTATAGCAGGTCTAAGAAAGCTGGAACCACGATAAAACTTTTCTCGGCACTTATTCGCATTCAAATATCTTCATTTCTAATAATTATTATTTATGAATATATACACC
Source organism: Ametastegia equiseti (assembly GCA_963989295.1). NCBI lineage: Eukaryota > Metazoa > Arthropoda > Insecta > Hymenoptera > Tenthredinidae > Ametastegia > Ametastegia equiseti. Next base: position 10,856,752 of record OZ022389.1, on the reverse strand, counting down.
CGTCTGATCAAACTGGGTAAAAAATTGTCACTTGTGTTGATTATTCGTTACTTCAGTAGCGCTGCTGAACTTTATCGAGTTTACTGATGAAAATTAATGAGAATTAGTTGGAGGACTATGTACGTAACAATGTGAATGTTTGCCGGTCCGTTTATCGAAAGGGCACAATAACGATGCGGTTATCACGTACAAGTAGGTAATTGCATCGTGAGTCTGAAGCTAACTGGCACTGCAGCAGACGTAGAGAAATAATTCACTACCTCGAAAATCGATTATTGTAATACAATTTTCGCGTGTCAGGACTAATAAGCGGCGAAATGCTTTGAAAATTGTAAAGTTTGTTGAAATTAATTATATGAGAATGCGTTTCGCTATTCTGCAGCTCCAGCGAAGGGAATGCCCTAGTTTTTCGACCGTAAAATAATACTTTGTTATAATAACAGGCGAAAAGGTCGAAAAAGCTGGTCTTTGATCAAAAATGCATTCCAATTTTAAAGATGCAGCCAGTAAAACGTATTCCACGAAGAGATTGTGCTGAACATTCGTTATCAAGTGGGTTTCATCAAAGGATGTATATCTCGTTCCGATCGGACGAAAATAGCTTGTTACTCTACGTGACCGAATCAATATAATATGTCAGAAAAACTGCGAGGATTCCGGAGGTAAGGGGTACACAATAAAGACTTTATCCAAATTGCTGGCCGGAAGCCATGTCTTTCGGTAAAACAAAGTGACGGTCAGTAGAACCGATAGATTGATTCCAGTTGATTTTTATTGGACGTTGGCTACGAACAACCGCTAAAACTCGAACCCGTTTTTTTTCATTTTTCCTATCCTACCAGAATATAGAAAGCACCTGGGGAGGTTAGGTTATTTTTAAACACAGCTCGCAAATTGTTTGGATTAAAGCTCCTCCGGGGCAAAATCAAATTGAACCTGTCAGAGAAACGATCCTTTCTCTATTTTTCGATTTTCTACCCTTGTTTTCACTATCCCCCCATCAATTTTCCCGACCATAGAGAGACCCCACTCATATCCGGTATGAAGAGTTCAGTATACCCCTGGGCAACCCGAGTAACACGAGGAACAATATTCCGTTGATAACGGTGCCTTTATACGGAAAGAAATAAATCAATTAAAAATTGTCTGATTTCGAAAGAAATATCTAGCAAACATCAAGCAGATTTCATTCATTATTCCAGGAATTCCGTTCAAAATCGGGTATTCATAGTGTACAGAGAATAAGATGCATGTACCTACCAAGGTTGAAAACGTATTTAGAATTTCTGTATACGTTTCGTCGCTTCAAGTTTTGCAACTCACGCGACGTTTTTGTGGCTGTATGAAAACGACCGAATACTTTGGGCCTTCAATTCAAGATATTCAGACTATTCATTCTTGATGAATACCTTCTTTCTCGCACACGGTGAGGATATATTTCGTTTTTGACAATTGCAAGCTTAATGAAATATTTGGCAGAAACAGGAATAAGCCTTATTAAAACCAACTACGTTCTTGGGCTATACTGTTGTTATAAACGAAGCAAAAAAGCAAGGGAAAAAAATTATCGCACCAACTGTAAAATTATTCTGAACCATTTGATCTTCTGTCATACGTGGGATATTTCATGGCGTTTCGACTAACGTCCGACCCACATCACTTCCGATTGTGATCTGAATTTTTTACGGCGAGGTAGATTACCCAAATTTTTTGTGAATTTTTTGCCCAGTCCATACAGACGATAAGTTTTTCCAGAATTCTTATGAAACCGATTTGTCTTACTCGTGATATGAAATGATCCCAATTCACAGGCATCAGAGCAGTGGATGTCGAAGTTCACAGAATCAAATCTAAATTCTCATGGTTACGCTAGAAAGAACTAGAAACACATTATGGCAGGTTCTTCGAGTAATATGAAAACATGATAAAAATTCTACATGAAAAAAACGAGGAGTTTGAGAGGGAATATAAGCGTCGGTCGAAACGACGCGGATGTTTCGCGAGCCCAGCTTGTTTGCAAATTTTATGAGCCTGGAACAGCCTGTACATACGAATACCGAGACTGCCGATGAGAGAGACTATGTAATTCTTCTATGTACCTACGTACGTTGGAGCACTCACAATTAGCCCCGCTTGAAAAGTTAGGATCGCAGGGTTTCTCCCGTGACTTGGCAATTTGAATATAACAACTTTGAGGATCGGCCGAATTTCGGCGGCTTCGGTATACCAGCAAAAAGTTACTTGGGAGATTCGATCGTTAGCTTCGGGATCCAATTTAGGTTGAAATTACGCTGCACACCAACAAATTCCTTTTTATACACTTCTTGACGTCGATTCACGGGGTCGCCTCAAACCACTTTACGTTCACGGGTCACGTAATTATAAGCGACGTTTGTGCTTTAGAATGAATTTGCTCGAGTGAGCATCAGTGGTGATTGTAGTAACAATCGTATATAAATGCTCGGCTGGAACTTTTAGCACTCAAACTCATCTTGAAATTGGTTAATTTTCGCTGTCCCTATACTCTTCTTCCGTTTTGCATCTACATTATAATATACATTTCTCTGCTCTTCTTTTCTCTTCTCGTCTCTACTTCTCTCTTTTTTTTTTTTTTTCTTTTTCTTTATTCGGGCTCACTCGAGTCTATTAATTTCTGTCGTTTGTTCGGCATCCAAAGCCTCCCGTAAGCTGTATGTTAAAGCTATAGACATAAAACGCGTTGGTCCATAAAGATGAAGATGAATCTTTTGTTTAAGAATTCAGACGCGACCACGGTGCCAGGTCGGAGGCTTTCGAATAATTCAACGCTTCTGGGCGTTTGCGCTCGCGACATAATTCCAACCCTTCTCAAGTTCGCCACCCTAAAAACTCGAAAAGAAACTGTTGTAGGTACTGAATTTTACCCGGTTCACTGGCATTCGCGTTTTTTCAACTGTTAAACAAAATATAGCTGTGATAGTCGGTCTCTGGGTTATAAAACTCGAAACATTCATCTTTATCGTTACACCTACACGTTATATTAGATTACGTCAACTTATATCCTGAAATTTACACTTTCGTAGAACAGCCAGTAGCTATTAGTATTTTCCTAATCACACTAACAGTGTCAATTTTTTCACCGATTTCTTAACTTCTAATATGAAACGCCTCTGTACGTTTACGAGAAAATATCATGCCATCATGAGCCGTGAAAATTGACAATTCAAATCTACTGCACATTTGTCTATCGATTAGTGTGAATGACACAATGCCTTCTCGAAAATGCTGTTTTTTTTGTTTTTTTTAGTTTTGCCTATATCGAGACAACGAAGATGCGCACAGGTATGAGTCCGGCAAGTTGTGAGTATCCTTGTAGATTTCTAGAGGAATTAATTAATTATGAAATTAAACGTCCGGGTGTATGAGTAATAGTTCAACTGTATCACGATAGTTCCAACCGTGACAGATCAGCTGATCCTCACGCCGGAGATAAAAAAAATTCGGTTCATTTCTTGAGCAAATAAATCAACGATTCATTCAAGTATCAAAGGTGACAACGGGCTACGCGCAACAAAATCATGGACACACTCGAAACGTGAGAGAAATAGCAAAATGAGTAATGATAGATGAAGAATCGAATAATAAATGTAGTGAAACAACTGAAGAACGATAGTTATTTGGCAAAAGCAACTAACCGATGGATGAGTTTCTTCGTCATGACGAGTGAAAGGTCAGGGGTTATTCTTTCAACTCTCGATAGGTCATGTAGTGTGTCCTGCAGTAATTGACACAGCAGAAATACCAAAAAATCAATGCCCTATGTGTACCGGGAATTGGCTGTCAACGTTTTCATCAGTAAACGTGACACTGCGCATGGTGATTTTTATTTATACGAATAGACTGCATGGTGATGCTGGAGAGAAAAAATATATTTCGTATAGTCCGAAAGGGAGAGAGCAACGTAGGGTCACGTTAAATTGACCTAACTAAGATGAATGGGCTAAAATGCTTTGCTCGTAGGTATCTGATACGTCCGTGTCTAACCGTGTGCTCTGCCCTTTGAAATTATTACGTGACCCTTGGGACTAGCGCATGAATGACATCCCGTGAATGATTAGCTTGAAGCGTGACTATATCAACACAAATTTATCGATCGGGCGTATATTATGTGGTACAGCGATACGTCCAGTTGCTGCAGCAAAATTAGCCATTTCCGCTTTGAAAGATTCATTGATTCATTAATCGAGTTCAAAATTTTGAATCGTTGGTTGTTCGGTAAAAGCTTCTACGGGTTTTGACATTTTCGCTTTGTTGAGCTCCGCATCGCGCAATCCTTTGATAATTGGATATAGGTTTAACTTTTTGTCAGGATTGTTGAAATGTCGAGAGTTCGATGTAAAAATCGTTAAATCCGCATTTTCACAATTCATGACTTAGATATACAGCCGATCCTGTTGCGTGACATTAATTGGTATCAAGTCGATCCGTTATAAAACTATCTATGCTCAATTTCCATGATTCTGCAATGGAAAATAGCAATTATCGATGGAAACCGCGTTTATTTATGTGCCAAGTGCTTCTGCTTCATAATCAGTCGGGACCAATTTTATTTATTTATTTTTTTTTCTCTTTTGGGATCTCATTTCATGACACAAACATTGTTTTTTCAATTCTGCTGGTTCTGATGGATCTCGATTTAGTTCCTACCTGTACACGATTCGAGAAATTTATTATTTCTTTTATCTCTATAATAGGTGGGTTGTGTTGGTTTTGAATTTCTAGGTACAAAACTTTTCGTATCCAAATCACGAAATCGCCAGAATCTGATTACATTTCATTGAAAATTACTCATTGAAAGAAAGTCGCCAGATTTTGTTTATTCTTTATCTCATCGCATTTCACTAAAAACAATTTATAATGTATTCAACGACTTTCGCACAGCTGCCTCATCCATCTGAAGTGTTAGCGACAGTAATGACCTCAACGTAATGCAACGTATTCACGGTCTCACGTAGTATTACAAATGACACGAACTCTCATCAATTTGACTAGCATTGTTGGAAAACACGAGCCAAGCCCAGAAGAAAATAAATGCTTTTCGCGACGAGCTAAAAGCTTCGTTCGAGTTCAGTCCATTATCACATAATTTTGGCATCGTTTCATACGTATAATTTGACACTGTAACGATGGTTCTCTGCATATTGAGCTATAGAAGCTGCAGAAGGGGTCCTTGAATCCTTGATTAAATATTCTTCGTCCGAATTACTTAGCGCTCGTATACCCACGCTTGAGAAATCGCCCATATAATTTCATAGTTTAACACGCGGTTCAGCTATATCCAGGTGCTGCCATTCCATGGGCTCTTAACTCCTATAACGACTTAGGTATATGGCGTAGATAGAAATATGCGTTCAATATGACAGACATATTTTAACTCGAATCTAATTCCGATTAATTAGTGAGGCGCACGATCGTACGTTTCGTGTATTTGTCCAAGCACGACACGATCATCGATGAGATTATCAAAACACGAAACGCGTAATCAACCTCGTGCCGATCAAATATGAAATAATCATAAAGGGTCTTCACCATTTTCCAATCCACCGTTATAACGCCCAGTTGTGCAACGTTGAATCTTTCCAATTAATATTATTTTTCATAACGTTAGTACACACAGGAATCGTATAATTCCCTTCAATGTTTCTCGTAAAAATACTCACTACTATATTTCGTCCTATTCGACGTTTGAATATAAAGCAATCATTTCTTCAAACTTGGGTACGGGTTGAAACCATTTCAAGTTATGTTATGTTATGTTATGAAATTCTCCGCTGTACTGCAGGTCTTATATTAATATTTTTATTAGTATCATTCTTTCTGGTATAAGATCGTGTTGTGACAATAGTCGTCATGCACTTTACGTTGAAAGAGCCTAGCGAAATTTATATCCCAGAAAATGTAGTATTGATATTTCCTTTCAAGAAATGTAGAAGAAGTGGATGATCGTAATGAAAGTATACGTCACAAATCCTTCGAGAAATTAATGTCCATGTTTCTAATTGCAAAAACTTCATGCTTTCATCTTTGCCATTATTTTCATGATATTTTGCCTGACAATTGAACAACTCTTTCGGCGTTATCATTTTCCCTTGAGACTATTACTGGGGATCTGAGAATAAGGAATCAGAAAACAAAACCTGTACATATTTGCGCTGTAAGCACGTCAACCCTCTAGGGCTCTAAAAAAATAACAAACTACGTGCTTCAGTCGCTGTTGGTCTTCGTCAAGCCCTTCGATCGACTTTTCGAGACGGTTCGTAGCAAGGGGTGTCAAAATATAGAACTTACAAAATTCGATATTATTTTTCACTATCCAAAAGTCTTAGTTTTTCGTCAATTTTATCTGCAAGCACTCAGAATTACGTTTCAGGACCAAAAACAATGGACCTATAGAATTCAACGTGCCGTGGCGTATCCAGAAGCGAATGTGCTCTCGAGAATGAACGAGGTTTCCTTTGATCTTGAAATTACCGACCCCCCTTGTCGTTATAGCTTTCAGACATGTTGCTTATCCGCCACGTTACAGTCTAGTGGCCGTTGGCATGCTGTGACGGGCAAAGAGGATAAATCACAGATTTGCATTCATTATGTTCAGGAAAAAAAATCAGGAATAAAAAAAGGGTGAGATTGCAAAAGATATCTTATTGATTTTGAAATAATATCTGACGATACAACCTCTTTTCTTTCTTCATCTACACTCCGCAGTATTTTAAAATATGAACAAATCGATTGACGCAACGGAAACTAAATATAATAAGCTCCGGAACAGTCGGAGAATTCCAACAGGGCACAATTTTCCTAATTTCGATTTTCTGTCCCTTCGTTGTCCCAACAAACCACCACCGAGTGTCTCCCAACTCAACATCGATTTTCTGTAAAGCGTCTTGGTGTCATACTGTTTCTTTCATCATAGGCACACGTGCCTATATATTTTTTTCTTATTTTCCCTACCTAGAAGATTGACAAATGTGATGCTCAAGGTAGCTTTTTCGTCTTGCCTCCCACCCTTGAAAACTTCTGACGCAAATCTTAGGCAAAGACCAGGTTGTAAATCTGGATTGGTTGAAAAGAACAGCTACAAAATAAACAGTAAAAACCAAGAAATATCACATTCAAAAGGTCGGTAAGTTTTTCATCTTGGGGGCGGGAAAATCGAACATAAAAACTGACAGGGGCTGGCCGTGTATAGGATGAAATTTATACACGTACCCTGCGAAAAACTTCGAGAGAATACTTATCAGTTTCAGGGAACACCTTTGATGTTGATTAATAATTAATTAACTTTGGCAAACGGTTAGGTGCAGGTATTGATGTATTGGACTATATTACGCGGGTTCGTGACCATAGGGGCGTTTTTTTTTTTGTTTTTTTTTTTCGTTTTTTTCTTGTTCTCAGGGCTGCTTGAATTATCGTCCCAAGTTTTCTCACGTGGTGAAAGCCGTTGTTCAACCTAAAGTAACGCAGGTGAGAAATTGGTGCCATTAAACTAGGTACCTCGTTCGTGCTCAGTTCGTTTAGTTTTCCACTGGGTGAAATTCTTGGCGGTGACAAAAGCTTGTTTCTGACACAGTGACTCTAAATGAGCCTCAAATGCGCGCGTAGCGAGGGAACCTTGTTTTGGAAGAGTTCACCTCGGGTTAGTTCAACCCATGTTTGAATCTAGCTGGATGAAAGCTTCGCGGAATATGGTCTCTGAAATTACAAGTAGGTACCTACATCCAACTGTGCCAGAAATTAGGAGTTTCGTCTCTGAGTCTCAGAACTGAATTTACACTTTTGCCTTGTGTGATATTTTGATGAAAATTATCACCTGAAGCCCGAATTGAGATAAAGATCCAAAAATTATTCCGATAATACTGACGTCAAGAAGATGCGGAAAACTAAACAGCAATTCCCCTTGATCTGGACTCGACTCCCTTATCGATCTGATTGCCAGCCAAATGTTACACAACACGTTTCCAACTTTCTTTCGATTCACGTAGGCAGAAAACACACTCTAGTTGAGCGCGAAAGAGAAATATTTTTCTTTTTGCTTTTTTTCCCCAGCATAACTTCGGCTTCCAACTCATAAGATGTGACGGAAGTTAAGAAGAGCTTTTATCGAATTTATTTATTATCCTAGCCAAAATATCAGAGAATATATTAACTTTTCTAGCGCAATAGATTGAACGCTATTCAGGACCTGATACGATATAAGCTATTGCTTGAATTATTAATTCCAGTTGCGTCGCTTATCGAATTCGCGATAACATCTGTTCTATTTTCACCAGTACTGTCACGATATTTCTATAAACATGACGAGGCATTGACAATTTTATAAAATCGATTTGATTGCGAATGCGAACTATACATTAACGTAACATCACGATATCTAAAGAAAAAAGAAAACAAGAAAAACTGGGATGTGTTAATGTTGCTGTGTTCCGGTACCCGAAGTCGATTTCTGCCTTTCTGTTGTAGAAGTACAATCTCACCCTGCTGAATTAGGAATACAGCAAAGTCATTATTTTCTTCAATTAAAATTTGCTAATGGTCGTTATTTCTGTTGCGTAAGACGAAATTAAGGCACGGCATAAAAGGCTGAACGTATACTTGGGCCACAAAATTCAAAAACTCACTCGAATTCGTGGTCAGCACGTGGGTCGGCAATGAAGCTTAATATTAGTTTGTCTAAATTCATCAACAATGTTCATGGCTGGATGTTAGTGTTATCAGAATACTTCATGAACTTTTCAAATTACTAGACGCCAGGAAAACCCGGTAGTGGATGAACACTTGACAGTTATTTCCTTGAACACGGAACAAAGTGTAACAATGTTGAAGGAATTCTGGGCTGTTCGGGTTCTAAACTAGAGTAGGTACTCGAAATTTATGATCTATTTCTGCAATGCGTAAAGCATGCTGGGTCACTGCACATTATATTACAAACTTGAAGACAATTAATAACTATTCACATTGACTTATACTTCTGCATCGTTGCTGTCTAGCATCAAGTTCAGTCGATTCGTGGCAGTTGGATTCACAATTAGGAGAAGTGTAAATGTGAGACAGATTAATTACCTTTAACACTTGAATCTAATTGGCATGCACAACTCAAAGCAGGAAACCCCAAACCTGTCCTGAAAAGTAAATATTTTTTCACGAATCAACTTCAAAACTCGTCGTAAGCATTGCAATGGAGCTTTTTCATGTTTCGTGTCTTCTTCGTCGGAAATTATGTTAATGGCTATAATCTGCAGCTTCGTGTTTACGCACTTAGCAGTTGATGTCTGTCCTTTAGTGCCGACATAATTTTCATTACTTTCTTCATCTCGGAATATTGTTATGAAAACAATATGTTTAACATTACCGTTGTATAAACGGAATGTTATTACGATAATGCAGTATCTAATTGTTGCTGAATTACATTGCAGATTATTTATCGCCCGTGATTAATGGGTATGGAAGATGGTTGAATATATTAATGTTCTACTCCACGCCTTGTTCTAATTGAGCATTTCGTGTAGTTTGCTTTTCAAACAATTAATCTGCTCATTAATGTGCCATTTGTAGAATATGTGGAAGCCGCTAAGACTTGATACTTCAAGTGCGTGCAGTGTGTTAAATTTTGAAATATTCTCGAGCTGGTTATGGTAGCTCAAAAATGGCATACGACGATATATCTGATCGTAGGAAATAACCTACAAATTTTGGAAATCTTTCGAAAGAGACGTCGGTTTTATAGCGTTACAGATTATTTTTGAAAAAAAAAAGCTGAATAGAAGAATTCCAAAAGGCGAGGATACCGCGCCTTGCTTTGAGTTGAACAAAACGGTCCAGCTGCAACTTACTTCACATTTAGTTCGTGATAGAGATTCGAAAAAGCGCAAAAAGCTGAGTACTTCATACACTCCTCAAGCGGATTTTGAGTCTTGGACTGACTGCAGTGAAAAACTTGAACATAGCTCTGTGGAGGCCTTGGGAAAAGGTCCCATCGTGAGAAGCCTTTTCCCTCATCTCAGCTTTGATGATGACGAAGAAGAAAAAAGCTTCATTACAGTAACTCTCGACCACCCGCTGCCAGGAAATGTTAATACAATGCCCTAATCTACCTCGACAGAGTAACTTAGTTACGTCTCTGAAACCCATACCCATCTACCCTTAGATATCGTTGTATAGGGTTAGAGAAGTTCCTGCGTAAATTAACACGCATCTACACGCCCGACGCGTACAATACGCGGTAGGGGGACAAACGAGTGAATAAAATACGACGAACTCATTACCATACATTATGCAAACGGTGACGGAATGTACTCTTTAGTACCTTAATAAGGTACAGTTGCGTGCTTAAGTATCGACCCACTGTTGACTACCTAGTTCCGCGGGTAATAATCTTTCTAGATGAATTAAATCTACTCGAATATATCTGACTGGCGAAGGGCCAGCGACTTCTATACAGACTTGAATATGTACTACGTAATACATATACAAGGTCATGAATATTGCGATTATATTTTACCGGTATCTGGCATGCTCGTATCATTCAATGATCCCCTGACGGTTATTATTTTCAAGCCGCTTGCTTAGGAATAATCGAAGCAATAACTTTCACCGAATGGAATTTCAGAAATGGGGGAGAAAGTATTTAATCGATAAACATGTGTGTGCGTACCACCTGGAAATATTGATTATCAATTTGTCACGATACGATCAATATTTTAGGCGAGTTCACTTTCGGCATATATATATTGTTTCTGAATAATTTATGGTTAATTATGCTGCGGATGAATAAATTTCATTTCGAGGCCGTTGAGAGTAAGCGAAAGAGAGAGAGAGAAAGAGAGAGACAGAGTGGGAGAGTAGTTGCTTATCTTTGTGGAAATGAGCCGAGGTACAATTACACCGTTGTGAATAATTTCTTTGGAAAACAATGGCTACCGCGTATAATTGTATATAAGGTAGAGAAAAAAAAAAAAAAACAGAAAAAAGAAGTCGTGGAGGCGGTAGGTCGAGCTCATTGTACTTTGCCAAAGCTCGTCCACAGTTGAATTCCCATTTCCTCAAGAGAGTTGACGCGTAAGTCAACAGAGAGAGACAAAGGATTTTCGATGACGGTATATATGAAACTAAGATCACTTGACATACGATCGGTAACCTGACGCGGAAAATACTCAGAATATACCTGAAAGTACTCTTCAATAAACAAGACTCAGTCCTGATGGAGAAGACGCCTTCTATTTTGTCGATGAACGAATGAAATCCGATGCTTCCATACGTTACCTCGCTGGTCCCGCAGACTCTTTTCTCTCAATGGACTCATCACTCATTGTCAGTGCTCCGATCTTTCCTGAGATAGATTTCATTTTCTCTTCTCTTTTTCCTTTATTTTTATTATTCGAGTTGATTTTTATATCATCTTGTATTCCCCTGCGGTATATCATTGTGAGCTTTCATTGTGATATCTAACGAAATAAAAACATCTTGAGGAAAGTATCCAAATGATAATTTCTCGTTTATTTTTCTCTTTCTTGCTGTCACCAGTTACGTTTACCTAAAGAATCGATATTCGCGTTGAAAAACGATGCTCAGTACTTGTAGTTAACCTTTCTAGGAACTCAAGTCTCTCGGAATAGGCGACGTTACTTCAGAAGCTAAGGGAAAATACAATTTGGCAGTTTCCGAGGGTGAAAGGCATAGACTTGATCCGAAATATCAAATGTCAACACTGTCTTTGAGAACAAGAGTTACGGTGTGCTTATGGATTTGAAGATTTGGAGACAGGAATGTCATGAAATATTCCAATTAGAAAATGTCTCAGCTGATATACGTATATATATACAATTTTCTTTGTTCTGTTTTTATTATCTAAGCTAAATTCCGTCGTCGAGGTTTTTTTGCTTGTAAATACCCAGCGTTATCTAATCTTTTTGAGTGCTTTTATACTTATCTTTCGTACAACGTGTATTTAGCCGAGTGCAGAGCATCAGAGCGAACCGCGACAAACGAGTTATGAAGTAGACCAAAAACATAATTGAAAATAATATGGACCTTCTATGATAATTTTGATAAATATCTGTTCGCCTAATTTTGTTATCCCTCAACTTCCGCAAGAATAACTAATTACTTCAACATTTTGTGAGCTTTGTAAAGATAATCATCATTAAACGATGCAGCGATCGATACTACCCTACGAAAAACTTTTCATTTATTCGTAGATGGTTTCAGCTAATAGTTTCCTGCCCAGCAAATGGACCGCAAAATTCCTCTACCGATAACTCGGTTATCGCTCACGATTACCCAATCCTAATTCCTAAGGTACGATTAGCAATCCGGAAATCTTTAAGTATGCGGGATCTCGAGTTCATGTGCGTGTAATTCAATAATCGGGTTCTCGCTTTCAACTTCGTCCATACATGCGAGGTATGCAGATGAATTTTTTGGTGGAAAATTGCGTAACTCGGTCTTCAAGCCCGCATGTTTTTTTGGGTATAGAAAAACAACTCGCAAGTAGGCCGGTCTGCTTTAATAGCTCACGTATAATCATTGCTGCTGAATATTTTAAAATGACCCGCAGGGCTGACCTCATCTGTACCTCGACTACTGCGCTTTAGACCGTGTACCTTCGTTCCTGGTCATTGTTCTTGAATATACCTCGTCCAACAATTAAAGTCACATTATTCATATTCATATACGAGTTAGCTTGTTACACAGTTCGGTCCCCTAAAGTGTCGTTTTTGGATTTCTGCTAAAGAAATTAAATTTCACAGGTCTAAGCTTATAAATTGAATCATATTATGAGATTAATTTGTGAGGTTTGCGGTAATCGAAGCGTAGAAACAGCGTATGCATTTTTCCGTTACCGATAACTTTTTTTCCCCTTCAAAGTGAACAAGTTTGGGTCAAAACATTTTTTTTCGTATTTATAATAGGGGCAGAAAATATTCACGTACCCTTTTCAGATGCCTCGACCTGTACGGGTATTCATGCGATTCAAGAGAAAAAAAAAACACTCCGAACCGTGATTTTTCCAATTCATAGCCCAAATCTACCTCCGAAAGGAATACCTTCGGATTTCCTGCTTTTCCTAATTTCCCTAACGCTGCCATTGAGGTATACAGTGTGAATAATGTTCAGGTGGGTTCCTCGCTGTTACGGAACAAATTCAATTTGGAAATGAATTGGTTTTGGACTTTGAACGAAAAACGGAACGGAAGTCGCCAATGAAATGGTGATGAAACGCGGTATACAAACGATACCATCAGAAAACCTTTTTTTTACTTGGCCCTGCACAAAGGGCTTGAAGAAATATCGCAGTAAATGCTAATCGTATATAGCCTTGCAGGCAACTCAACTTTGCATCGAACGACCCTGGAATTTTGCGGAGTTGTACCATGGGTAAGCCTCTCCACTAGATAACAGGGCATTGTTTGAACAGTACTGCTTGTATATCTGAGATTTACGACGATACCTCTGAAAGTTTCGGAATTACGATGCGGGTAGTCCCGAGCATGGCGATTATCCTCAATCACTTCCCTCAACCACTATATTGTAAATAGAAAGTGAAAAAAAAAAATAGGCCAACCTGTTCTTGCATAGCTCAGAAGGCAAAGGTTCGTAACTTTGTTACTGAAGAATTTTTTTCTCCAAGGGTAACTTGGTCGAAACAAGCGAAACAGGCACCTGGTACAACAAGGTTAGCTTGCACCTTTTTCTGTTTAATATTAATTTATGGTGAGTTCTTAAGCGGAAATGTTATTTCGTCGTTGCCTCGCGGTACAGAGGGTTTCGTGAGCGTTTGAATTTTCGGATGAATAATATTTCCACGATATCGACCGTCCGGAGGGGTGTAAGGTAAAAAAAAAACGAGTCAATTAACCGCGTAGCGTGAAAGCCAAAGGTTTAAAAATTACAAAAACGTATGATTTGCCGAAATAGGCAAATGGTTGGAACTAGAATATCGGCACGCAAAAAATTACCGGGCTTTCCAAAGGAATTAGTTTCATCAGTGATTGGTCGATAACATTCAGCCTCTTCTAAACTGTGAGCCTTTAGCACCGGTAACTAAATCCGCACGATAATCTTTCTGATTAACTTCATTTGCGGAGGGATGGAGCCAAAAATTTGTAACAAAATTTGGTTCATGAATATTTAAATTGATGAAAACAAGAGTACCGAGTAACTTGATATTTTTGTGACATTCAAATTCTAGCCTTAGAAATTCTGTTCAAGAATATTTCCTTGCATCAACATTACTAACTTTCACCACGTATCAAATTGAATATTCACATCAATATATAATGATCGCTCATAACTAAGCATATCTAAGCGCATCATTTAGGATAGAGAAGCACACAGTGCATTTGTCTCGCCACTTGTGACATGATAACCGATATGATTGATGACAAAATTATCGAACCTAGACTGGGTGTATTGAACTGAACCATATCACTAGGGACGTTTGAAATCAGCTCTTGTGAAATTTGAGCCATGTAACGAATATATTTGAGCACTACTTGAATCGCGCACGCATATCAATATTCGCATAAATACGTGTAAACATAAGAGCCATAATCTCTTCGATTGCACTACTTTGGTGTATGAATATGATCAACAGACATTACCTACATGGTGCGTGATATTTTTAATCATCGTCATTGGATTCTGCAATTTCTTGGTTACAAGCATCGTTTTTGTTATCTCTTTTCGATTCCTCAAAAGGTATGAAATTTCAAACTATAACTTCGATCCGGATCAATCCCATCCTTGAAGAAAATTAGAAAACTTTACAACTGTAATCTCGGCTTGGGATATGTTCATACGTACTTATAATCAGGAGTCGTACACATCGAGTCTTACATCTTTGACTTTTGATTCCTGTTCCTTTTCTAACTTCACTTGAAGCTATACGTATGTGTCAATGAGTATATAAACTAAAACATGGTCCAACTTTTTTATTGCCTGTATAGCAATTCTGCGCTTGGTTTTGTGACGTGTTAACTTACCATTAAAACCTCCCGTAACTCAGGAGAAGATTAAAACTTCGGTTCAAATTATTACTGAGTTGGCTAAAGTTACGAAGATTTTGTTCGTTGTCAACTGAGCATTGAATCAATTCTGTTAATTGAAAAACTCTATGATCAGCTGTGCAATAATAAAGATTTTAACATTATTGAGACGTGGAAGGAAGTTGGTGTGGATATACTGGATTCATTTGAGTTATAAATAATATCGAATATCCGAAAAAATGGACCAAAATAAAAAACCGACAAATCATTCAATGCTGGCTCATACATGATACAGAGCAACTCGAGCACAATCAATGTCTTATTGACTCAGAAAGGCT
The DNA here is from genome assembly GCA_963989295.1 of Ametastegia equiseti. Taxonomy (NCBI): domain Eukaryota; kingdom Metazoa; phylum Arthropoda; class Insecta; order Hymenoptera; family Tenthredinidae; genus Ametastegia; species Ametastegia equiseti. The sequence goes on along the minus strand of OZ022389.1, from coordinate 10,841,391 downwards.
CTTACTCGATTGATAGTCAAATCGCAATCTACTATAGAAGTATTCGCAGTCTTAGTTTGCGGAAATTTCATCAAGAAAGGGTCTAGAGAATTACGGCGCTTTCCTGCCACTTGCGGCCTCCGAGAGTCTTAGAATTTTAGCGTTTATTTCAAAGCCGCTCGTAACGAACGTTTTAATTTGCTACCCTGATCCAAAGGGCTTTCATCGACTTGGTCAACTTGAGATTGTAAAATTTGATGTCATGACGCCATAAGGCGCAGGTTACGATTATTTATTTCAGAGAAAGTGAAATTTATACCAACTTTTTTAGACTTCCATAATGCGCGTATCAAACAAGCGGAGACACTTTAAATCCCACGTTGTCATTTTATCAAGGCATTATAAATACATTCTCACGGGGGGGGGGGGGGGGGGGGGGGGGGGGGGGGGGGGGCTTGCAGACGTTACTGTCGTAAAAAGGCTCTGAAACAAAGTCAAATCGAAAATCTTTACAAGTAATTCAGTTTTAGGAATGAAATTTTCGCCCAACGACCTTTTACGTTCGAAGTCAACCATCACGTTAGCATTGTGTCACAATTTTCTAACGTATAAATTTTCTTCAAGCTCATATCTACAGTGTCAAATGTCAATGTATTCCTATTTCGTTTATGGTCTAAGTTGTATGTTTGAAAATGCCACAAAAATAAAATAAAATAAGTAGTAAGGATCCGAATGTCGAATCCTACTAGAGATATGATACTACAGCACACGTCGTCCTTTCCCACTCGTAGCAGAGAGAGAAAAAAAAAAAAAAAAAATACTTTCAACAAGTTAGGATCCAAGTGGAAAGTCCCGTAGCTGGAAAGGCAAGTAAGTAGTAAAGTTGAGCTATCCGCTACGGTGTAAGAATAATTTTTTGCCTCGGTTGAGGAAAAGTTGATCTGCAAGTAAAACGAAAACAACGGGTTGTTCACCAGCCCAAAAATTTTCAATGCAGGTTTACGTCACAAGGGACAAACTTCGACGTGTCAAAGTCCTAATGTTTAACGACGGAGGACGTCTTCGACGGATATAGTGACGTTGGGGGTCCGACGGAGTCTTTAATGCTCATCCGTTAAACGAAGCCGTTAAGCCGCTTACACGCCGCATGGTTTGCCGGAAGGTTAGTACCTAACGACAATCTACACTCCCTTGCCTTAGCAGAAAGGTATATGTACATACAACGACGCAGGACATAAAAAGAGACCAAGAAAAAAGCACAAAAGATATAGCTTTTCCCTCGCATTGTACAGGCGTGAAAACATGACGGTTCAAAACGCTTCAAACACATAAAAAAAAAGTTATAAGGAGAGAAAAAAGGTAAAAAAAATATGTATAGGAGGTAAAAAATGAAAAATTGATACGAAAAATAAAGCCTGATGATAAAAAAAAAACCCAAAGAATGATGTAAAACAGAAATGATTGATGCGAATGGTTTCTCAACGACGTTTCCGTTCAAGCGTTAAAGTCCCGATGAGAATGGAGACTGGTTGAGCTCGATCTGACGTCAACATGGCGGGGACTAGAATTCCGAATGGAAACAGTTCATCAAGATTTTATTTGCAATGATTAATGGTTAGACACTATTTATAGAGTATGTAGCTGTGTGTTAAACTTGCGATGACTATTTGATTGGGACAAATAATTCTGATCCAAATCGAGTCGATTCATTACGTTGCAAGTGTTCTGCAAAGCCAGTTTGAAATTGAGGGCGAATTGACATTTCTATAGTTTGATTATTCTACCAGGTTTTTGCTAGCTTTGTGCTAAGCAGAATCTTTCCTACCTTTCCATGACTTCAGTCATCAGCTGGGTGCTCAACAACTTTTACATTTATTCTGCTTGCCATTGTGTACGCGGACTTTGATGAATTTAACAAATTCTTCGGTGGTTCGTTAACCATTGAAATGCTATTTCGCGCGGCAGTGGTTCGCCTCATTATAAAATATACGCTCCAGAACTTCGACAATCCCCTACCCACCCACACAGACTGGTATTTGAACTTTTTACAACCACAATTTCACAGCGAAACGAGTATGCGTCTCTCCTTCTAGGAAGTAGTTTGTTTAACTCCGTCCATAACGCCATCCTCGACCCTTTTTTTATCACCAAAAGTTGATCTCGCCTACGGGATGTAACAGCTTCACCGTTCGATATATTTTTCATGTTCACGCCTTGGGCTGCAAAGACTTTTGCCAAGGAGTGCACGAAGTCAAGGGTATAGTCATTGATATAAATTTAACAAAGATGAAACAGTGCCAATCAGTTAACAGAATTACCCGCATGTACCAATCAACTGAACTTTGTTAAGGTCACTTATATGTATACACCTAGGTAGGTGTACGGAGTTCGCTACTGGACTGGTACTTCCGTCATTGCGGTTACCCAGAACGGGCCAGTTGAAACAGTTCATGAAGTTACAGTATAGTAGTTAATGCCAACTATTATCCAGGGTCGAGCCTCCAAAGCTCTACGATTGCTGAAGGGAATACCGAAATTCGTGATTGCACCCATTGAAACGTGCAAATCCATGATAACAGAAGTTTGTGACTACCTATCGATTCGTAATTGCAACTCAACCGGAAACCGTTGATTACATCCCGGAACCTGAAGCTCCAGCTGGTGGATTCGTCACCAAATTACTACTGTCCTTCATTCGTATCGATGTATCTATTGGCGACTCCCAAGTGCCATATTGGTACTGGCTAAACTAACGGTGTGAGACGATATAGATAACTATACTAGGTGACATGAAGACGCTTTATAGGAACAGTACCAATAGAATTTATTGTTTTATCGGGATCAATCGTGAGCTATCTTTGTTGAGAAATAAATGTATCCCAATAGTCGGCTTGAGAGGATGTCGAAATCGAAAAGGATGTATTTCTTCCATCCCTGAAATGACAATACATTTGAAAGGGTAAAATTCTGACTTGAATTCCGCAGTGAAGAGTGAAAAGTCATGTATTATTAATTCATTGCCTGCGGCACTGCGTCTTATCGCTTTCGTTACTCTCATTTGAAGAGCGGTATCCTCTATAGTCTATACAGACTCCAGACAAACGGCTGTTCAATTGAGATCCGCTGCGACGAGTACCCGAATCGGATGATCCTTGAACTCGAGAAAACCGCGGATCCTTTGGAGTGAGACAAGCGATAGCTAAAAGGAATGACGAAAAATAGACGAACTACTGAACGGTTCGCATAGAGGACTTTTTGTGACTCGGGGGTTGGTCGATTCCATACTCCGTGACCTCGAACTAATGCAACCTTTCCCGGGTTTCCTAAAAATTTCGAAAAAATCAATTGCGGTCTCAAGTCCGGCATAAATCATCGGATAGACCCTCGTGTTTAAAAGTACCTATAAAGCTGCCCCGAAAAGAAATTTACGAAAATGTGCGAAATTTTATCGATGTTTGCTTTCGGTTTCTAGGCCATCCAGGTAATTTTCGAATTCTTGATACATTCTTACGTCAGCTTCTCAAATTGTAGATTTTGGCCAGTAGAATCCCGTCAAATACTATTGCGGCTAGAAGAGGTTGGTCAAGTGAGCAATGTCCCTCTGGAATACAAAGGGGCCGAGAGCCACGCCTTACCCAATGTCGATATACGGGTGAGTAAAAGAGTGAAACATCCCAGCCAAGGTTTGTGGAAGAGAAAAAAAAGTGTCACGGTGCGAATCGTTGCCTAGAGAATTGGAGCAAATTACTGCAGGAGGAGATCCCCGTGTTGGAACGAATGTCCAGTTTGTAGACGCGTTTTAGTTGATCACGTTTACCCGTATACCGTCATTTTGCTTCCACAGCCTATATCCAGTAAATGGTACAAGTACATTATTGTCGTTTCCCCAATTTCCCAGATCCAAATAAAAAAACAAACCAAAATTTACTGCATATAATCAACAAGGATAAGTTACAATCTAAAACTTCATCAGTTTGATATCGATCAGAAGAATTAGATAAAAGTTTGTCAAGGAAGAATATCGTAGGATTTGGTTTATTCAAATTCAGAACCACTCACGATTCTAGGGTTATTTATTCCTCTCATGAGTTATCCCCCTAACGACCCGATGCCATTCATTCTTTCAACTGATTCTACCGAATTGAGGCAAACAAGTTTCCAAGGATATCGAACTGTTTGTGTTTACACGTGGCACTTTGTACGACCTGCGAAAAAAATTTCAACGACAAATTGTTTTTTTATACTGGAATACCAAAACTCGTGACACTTTGATTCCACGATAACTCAAGGGACTATTTTCTGTGACAATTGACAAATTTGGATCGGAATAGACCCGAATAGACCCGCAGGATATTTCTTGGATATAGTGCAACCCCATTTTATCTAGCTAGACCGCACTATGGCTATTTTCACAAGATCAAATCCTTTCCAATTTCAACCACGACGTCTGCGAAGGACATGCAAAGAGTCCAGCACAAGTATTCAACAATGGAAATTGGCATTGAGCCAGTAACATATTTATAGAACAGACGTGTAGGTAATAGTCACTTCCTGCATCCCACTATACTAAATTGGTTCTCACCCAATAATGGCGATGTTTGCCAGATTCGTTTAAAACTCTCAGGAATATCTATGTAATAAATGTGTGAAATTCTGAACGAGTTGGTCACATTTTGGTGGCAAAAACCCCTTTCGCGTGTAATTCTCTTCGTGAGCTTCCCAAGTTAAGCCTTTCCGTGTTCAACAGTTCTCGCACAAGCCCATAAAAGTAATTACAGGAACGGCGTCAGGATTAATCGCTTTCCACATCATACTGCATCATATTGGTAACCCTTTAACCGTGGTTTTCGTACACTTCCTACCTTCCGGAGTGAATCATACGAGTATTAAATTGAGGAAGTGGTATATCTACTGAGAATCCGGTATAATACGATGTCTAATGATATCGAAATCCTTTGTTCCACATTTCTACTACTTTCTCCAATATTTGTACTCCTATTCGGGTTTGTTCATAGAAATTGCTGAACGACATATGGCCTGAAAATGATGGATTATTTTCCGAACCCGTAGTGGAAGGACGAATATATGTGTATTTCTCCAGGTATAGTGACTTGGCAGAAGTTTGCTTCCATCAAATTATTGACCGACGAAAGTTGATTGTCGTTAAAATATTCAATAGGGCTAGCTCAAATTAGTTCAGTTACATCGTCAGGATCTAGGTCACGTCTTGGAAAGCTTTTGCAAACCGTCCTGCCAAGTGACAGGAAGCTAGAGCTGGTATAACTATAGAGAAGAAAGGTGTGAGCTCAGCAGTCGTCCTTAAGTGACAGATGCATACAAGCTTTCGTTGTCTGAATACCTACATCCATTGGATCCTCGAGAAGAAATCTTGAAGTAGGAATCGATTTCTGTGATACGTATCGATGTTAGATAAAACTCGAGTGGCACAGTTGAAATTCGATGCGCACGGAAAAGCTTGGAATTTCAATACGAGCTCGAGATAATCTTTGAATAAAACTTTATGGGCCAGTACGTTTACTGCAACGATAAGGGTACACAACTTTTCTGAAAGGGATAATGTTCATGGTTATATTACGTATATATTTCCAAGGATTTTCATTCTCACAAAACTGGAGTTCTCCTCTCAACAAAGAAAGAAAGCACAAATCCACATCCAGACATGGACCCATACGCGTCTGCCATTTCACTTGCCACTTATTGTTGAAATAAGAATTCATTCAGTAGAGCATAAGAAAGATTCTTCTCGCAAATAACTATACTAGTCGAAAACTCAATCGCTTTAAAAAAATTGGATCCTGGAATACGTTCAATAATAGCAGAGGGAGCTCTGTAAATTCACGAGTAGAATGCATCATTCGTGCACTCTAAAAATGCAATTTTGCCAACCCGTTAAATCATAATACTATACACGCCAGGTAATTAGAGCTTTAGCAAAATACATGGAATGATAAATTATTTACCCTGCGTATTCGTGTATATTCATTCGTATAAATCTGTGGGGGGGAAAAAAAAGGGTTCAATTCATTCTGTTTACCAGTTGAAATACAAAGCCGTCCGATAATTAACTGCACTATAATAAGGTATGGCATAGGTATACATTGAATAATAATTGTATGTATACAGAACAAAGAACGGTGGATATATTCGGTCCAGCTGGTTTCCTCGTGAGAAAATTTCACTCAGGATCGATTATATTGCCATAACAATTGTTCGTGTCACACAATCAGAGTTTTCTCCGAAGATGCCTAGTCAAAACTTGAATCCTGACTTTAATGCTCTTTAATTCGCACAATATCGCCCCCCAGAACGACGCACAATCGTCCGAGAAGTACAAAAACACAAGAAATGTAGTGCCAAGTGACCCTAGTGTCGGATATTTTTTTGATTCATGCAAAAGATACTTGCGAACTTACAAGAAAGAGTTCTTAGGCTGCCACCGCCGATTTGATTCATTTTGCAATATGTTGTAATGGACCAAAAACTAAGTGATACGTTTTTTTTTTTTTCAAGTGCTGATAAACTTAGTCTGCAGTGGTGCTGAATTTTTTCTGCCCTCTAACCACACTGTGGCGTAGTAGTTTTCGTTGGGAGAGAAAAAAATAGAAGGTGCTTGAGCATCATTGGGAGACAAGGGCTGAAGAGTGTCGAAGATTAATCGAAATCGTCAGAAGCAACCATATTTTTTCACTACGGGTAACGAGCGCGTTATATCGGTAGATAATGCACCGTGATTCAACTGGTAATAGCTCACGAACGAAATAGTATATTTGTCAAACTAGAACAGGGTTTTTTCTCAACATTGTTTGAATTTCTTGTCAGTTTCTGGCTTTCGGCAGCTCATCCACGAAAAAAAGGGGTTAAGATTCTTCTTGTACTCTGATCACGATTCTCCCCTTTTCGAATCCAACGTTACTTTTCACTTCGACTTTTCTCTCGGCTTTTTAAGCTCAGGGCCGTCATGCTGTCCGTCATTAATGCACGGGATTAAACCACTGCTATCTCAAGCTAAGCTCGAGTCTTACAAGGATAACGAAACGCTTTCTGGGTCATCGTGCAAAAAAGGAGGGGAAAAAAAATGCACAAAAAAAAAACCAAAAAAGACTCAGTCACCTTCGTGAAATTCAGCGCTGTATATCCTTCGAGAAAATCGTCACATTTTCCGGTTGCAGGATTTACCCGCCTGACATATTCTCATCTATTTCTGGCCACGGCGATCCTCCGGTGATTCGGTCTCCTGTAGATTGGTATTTAAAAAGAAACGAGACTCGGAAATTGCGTCCTTTATTCAATAGCGGAACTTTCGCCATATTATTCTTCGGCCTCAACACTTTCGTAACTCGAAACTAACATCATTCTACCGACTTATAAGTATTATTCATACAAATACAGGTATCTCAAAATAACTGGCCACAACCTCAACTGAATTAAATAATAACGACAGAAACTTTTCTTCCGTATATCCTTGAGGAACTCAATTTTTATCATTACTCCTAAAGTCGTGAATGTTATGCGTATACGAATTAGGCGTTAAAGTTTGTTGGGTCTTCTATTTACTTTGCGATGTTCCACGTTTCGTCTATATATATATCGAGGTACATTCTTCTCGAAACTTGAATCATTGACGATACGCGACGCATACTAAATTATTAGAAGAGCCAAGCGACGCTAGCCAGAGTAAAGGTAAAGAAAGAAAAATGAAAAAAAAAATAAATGACATAAAAACGAACGGTATACCTATACCTACGTACATCCACAGCTAAGGACTTTCTGACACACAAAAGAGTCAAGCACCCTGAATAGGGATAAAAATATATGCGACCAAAAATTGTGAAAATATGGAAAAAAATGCCGAGGGTTTGGGCTGCACCGAGTCATATTATATATATATAAAACGTCGAGAAACTATATACAGGGTGAGTTTTCTCCGGGGTCTGATCTGGGAGGAGCTTCAACGTGCTGAAGCTCCGCCTTATTCTATTTTGACTGGTTCGCTTCATCATAATACTGTGTGATTATCGAGCAGATACCCTTATCCCCAAATTTGTTTACATCCACACGTATAGCACACCTCGGAAATACAGTCTTATCGCATAAGGTATTATTTTGATAGCGGGATGTAAGCATTGCCACAAGTACATAATGTTGAAAATTCAATTTATTCAGAAATGAGATCACTCGAACGGCATTCACCATAAATTAAAAGCATGTCAACGTACTCGTCGATAGAATAATTTGCCATATTTTGCTTCAGAATTATTGCTGTGCTAGTGCTTGAAGAGACTGTGAACGACTAGTTACTGGCAAGGTATTTGTGGCAATGCTTACATCCCGCTATCAAAATAATACCTTATGCGATAAGACTGTATTTCCGAGGTGTGCTATACGTGTGGATGTAAACAAATTTGGGGATAAGGGTATCTGCTCGATAATCACACAGTATTATGATGAAGCGAACCAGTCAAAATAGAATAAGGCGGAGCTTCAGCACGTTGAAGCTCCTCCCAGATCAGACCCCGGAGAAAACTCACCCTGTATAATTGAAAGCATGAAAGGAACTCACAATTGTATCCATACGGCCGCATAAATTACGACCAGCAATGCCAAGAATTCGCTAGTGACAAATGGCACGTTCTAACTACCAAATATAGTGGATGTATTGAATTAGATGCATCCTCCGTATTTAATTAATGAATCTAGAGCAGGACAATTCAACGTTATACGTTGGGGAACATTTATCACAGTAATAATGTCCGAAATAAAATGTTGCAAGTCGTCGGGACAAGGATTAATGATTTTCTGACTCCGAGATGAACGCGTACCTACATAGGTATATATATTTTCACACATATTCCACGCCTACAGATAAATCGTTCGGATTTAATCGATACGGTTAACGACGAGGAAAGTTAGCTCCGGACGATTATTATACATACATCAGCTATTTTCGTACCCGATAAAGTGCAATTTTCATGTATCTCTGCAGTGAAGAATATTTATCACTCTTGTATTTTTTTCCCTGTCAAATATTTACAGTCAGTTAATTTTTTATCGAAAAACGAAACTCCGTTGCCTTTATTTTTCCTACTCGTCCAAAGTTCGGCATGAAATTGCCCTCCGAAAAGCGAACCCCTAAAGTCACGTTGAGATATGTCAACCGAACAAGTTCCCATCCCTTCATCCCTATATCCTTATCCTCAGGAACCGTGAAGAAGGTACCTCTACATCTTGACTGGGACTAAAACTTCTCCATTTGCCAAAAATTGTTATACCAACTAAATAATACTACTCCCGCATAACTCGCATCACTTATCGGTATACTCCGAACAAAGTTCTTGCGCGACTTTATCGGGATTCTAAGGATCCGTGTTCTAAAGCTGGGGAAATCATATCCTTGTTCAACATTTTGATAGTGACGTTAATTAATTCCAATGTTTATTTCTTTTCCAATAGTTTCCGCGAAACAAAAAATCCCTCGTTCAATAGAAATTAATGAAAATGAATTATCAAGAGATAAAAGAACACCGGTGAATCTAGGTTATGTATTTATGTATATATGCGCGTCAAGTTAGATAGATTTGCTTTTCCTGCCCTGTGTTTTTATTTCGGGCTTATTTGAGTATCAATCAACGTCAATAAATCAAAAAAATCTTCCGTTTATAAATCGCATAAGTAAACTTCATCTCATCGCGCCTCCCCCTGTTGACTGACCTTTATCACAATTTTCCAATTTCCATCTCTACATATTTTGTTTAACTTATTTTTCTATGGCAAATTTTTATTCTTCGACTAAATTGAGGCTGTGTCACAAGTTGAAATGAACTGTCGTAAATTATACGCTAACCGCAGTACTGACAAACGCGTCCACCTAGATAAGTGAGCAAGCTGTGGGTCATTTACTAACTTCACACGTTCAAATTTGTCCACGTCAACGACTGAAGAGCTCAATATGGAAATTTTGGTGATTAGTTCTGAGCCAGTACTCCGAACCATGGGAAACACTTACTTTTGAATTTACTGATTAATTTATTTACACCGAAGCTTTAACAAAATATTTGAACTCAGACTTGTTCAGACGCGTTCGTGATTCTGCATCTATTTTCTACGCCAAGGTTGTACTTTGGCAAGAATAGGTAAGTATAAAAAGGTGGAATACATTAACTGACAAAGAAGGAATATTGGCTCGAACCAGTTTTCTATTAATAATATTATCTCGGTGTTAAATTATTTCCGCATGATCAGCTCAAACCTCGATGATCATTCGTTCGTGTATCAGCTGAAGAGAAATGTGCTCGTTTGACCTTTATAGGTAGTAAGTTTATAATACCGCGGCTCATTGTATAGGTATCAAAACATTATCATGGTCCAATAAGATTCAAAAATTTAGCTAACGTACATCCTTCTTTGAAAAATCGTTATTCGACCATCGTGAAATTGCTATATGAATCAAATGGGGCTATAGAATCCATAAAATTACAATCAAAATAACTCAGAATCACTCGTAATTATGAATCAAAATATGAGGATCATCGAACAGGATCACAGAATCGAATAATTGGCATTGGCGAACAGGGTTGATATCACCGTTCCAAGAATGCTTGTCAACTATGTTGACTGAATTCTTGTTGTATGTTTTTTTTTTGTTTTTTTTTTTTCTTCTCGTAAAACGATGGAATGTGTCGAGGGAATTCTCAGCGAGCTATTAAAGCCGGAACGTGCAGTGGGAATTAATACTCTCGTCCTAACCTTCTAGCTTTTCGACCTTTTAGCTCTTGAGCCTTTTACTCCTTGCCGCAAAAATACCGCAGTAACGTACTGATCCTGTAATATTTCAAAGCCCAACCCTCATCAGCGGTCTTTAAGCTCATCGGATGAACGATGCCCCCCCACCAGAAATAAAAAAAAAAAAGAACAAGAGTAGGTATCGCAATATCTGTAACTCACGGTATTACTGGGTATCGAGTATTCATTACCCTAATCTAAAACACCGTCGTAATTTGCGTTGAGCCTCAATCACCCCATGGAGGATCATTAGAATTCCTGGCTAACGTATATTTCAAGTTTTCTTTTCACGTTCGGTATAACGATAACAATTCGGCGTATATACCGATAACAACGCACCAATTTGCCACGATCGATGATATTGATTTTCTCACGCAAGATAATCAACGAACAGCCCAGACCCCCAGACTTTCCAAAGTGAGTTTAATATCCTCTGAGACCGTATTAGTTGGAAAAATGAAAAAAAAAAATGAAAAAAAAAAAAACCAAAACCGTATAATAAAATGAAAATATGATATTCAGCGCCGGTTGATTTGATCTACGCGAATAACCATCGTGCGTGGAAATCTGATACGTGCCTTCCGTTAGCCACGTTTCATGTCCCATGTTCCACACGGTAAGTTTCTCCGAGACACCCATCTAAATGCTAATATTCTTAGAACACAGTGGTTATTTTTCAGCAAAAGTTTTGCCATAAATAACGAACGTTACATGACATTTCCTTTCCTCTGCACCGTAATGGCTGATTGCATGATGAAAGGGCTATAGGTTGTAACCCTTGTCACACAGCCTTTTTCCATCTCATGCGTATAGATTTCTATATATATTGACTGATTGCAGTTCAATTTTTTTTTTGTTTTTTTTTTTCTTCTTTTCTACATTATATCCTCATAATCATCATGAATTGTCACGTTTATTACAAGGGATGATTCGTCAGGCCATGAATCAGAATAATTTGATCGTAGTAAATGATGTATTTAACTCGGTTCGAGGTTTTTTCAAATTTTCTCCCATCCCTTTCCTAAACTTAGACAAGACGTCGATATCCTGAACGTTATAGGATCACCTTCGGCCTCCGGTTAACCTTAACCGCTTATTTTCCGCCCATCTTATATTCATTTTCCTATTCACCTCGATTGTATTATTCACCCTGTGCGCATATTTCATGAACATACATGCACGAAATGAAGCCACAAGTCTTAAGCACTATCGTATTCAAAACTTGAATGGTGAATGAAATCGGTGTAAGGTGACATGATCTTATGAATAATCGTATTATTTTGATACTTAGATTGGAAATGATCGCAAGAATAGGTGTTGAGTATGGCTGTAATGTTTTGATCGCAAAATATCCAAGTCTTACAATACGGATAAGATAATATTATTCCAAGTATAGAGCGTGCAGCTCGAAAATCGATGGAATAGAATGTGCCAGATGTGCACTGTGGAAACGAAGCGCTCGACAAAGCCAATATATCCACGTATAAACACTTTGGAAGGTCGTAAAGTGTCGGCGTTGATGTTTCAGGAGAACGCAATGCGCTATTTGTTGCAAGCAATCGGGGATCTCGGTCTGATCGAATCCGATTAACGTTTGAACCTTCGATACAGAACAGCGTAATACGGTGGGAATTGTGATGCCCAGTAAAGATTTCCCGAAAATGGCAAGGTTCAAAAAATGGTCGTTAGTTTTTTTTGTTTTGTTTTTTTTCTGAGTCTGTCATCTTGTCCCTTGTTTCTCTATCTCATGCTAGTCGAGTCAATTCTTGCACAAATAAGATAACGAAAGGATTGTTATGGATATAGGTGTGCAAAGTAATGAAGTCGATAGTGTAGAATGTTTTCGTAAGCCAAACGAGTATCGCGAATGTTAATAAGGAAGAAGTAATTTATTCGAAGAAGTTTGAATCGTTAAGGAAAATTATTTTCTAAATTGGCTACTTTTAAACTTGTTCAAGTATATTGCGCAGTGAATAATTACTTGGTGAGGAACTTTGATACCCTGGATTTTGAGATCGTTCGAGTTCACGCGCGGAACTTCGATACCTATCACCAGCAAGTATCCTGAATTACAAAGTTACCCTGCAACATGCGCTCTGCTATCTTTTTTTTATCCCATAGTTAATAGCCTGGCTACACTCTACTTACGCTTCTATATGTACGCGCATGGCTGAGCTCGAACTAGACCAATAATGACCTGGAGAAGTGACCAACTAGATCCCTGATAAGACCGCAGCAAAATAACCTCGGTATAATGGCCCACCGACTTATGCTGGTTAAAGCCGCAATCTACATGGAGCCGTAAGCTAAGGAAAGCTTATATACTCTTGTAAAAATAATTTCCTAGATGAAGTTCACTCGAGCCAAAGCCACTAGCCATCATCTCTACCTTTCCAATAAATATTTCAACTTGTATTTCTAAGGTGGGTAATGAACTGAAGAATTCACAAAAGAATACATCTGTGGTTGAAGAGCTTTTTCGTATAATGTCTTGAAAATTTAAACCATCGGTCGAAGATGACATTCGCTTCCATTTGGCTGTTCGTAGAAACTGGAGAAATGTGCCAGTGTAAAGTTTTTCGAAAGCTGCAGTTGACCGTTCTGGAATCGTACAGCTAGCTGGAACTGTTGTTATAACTATCAAATTCCAGACGATAGAGCATTGGGATGTGAAGCTTTCAATTTAAACATTCTGTAATTCGGTATACGTATAAATGCAGTGTAATGGTTCGCTAAGATCGCTCGTATGAAGGTACTGTTCCCATATATTGTGCATTGTTGATTGCAAGAGGCCCCGACGAGAGGTTTATTCGTTTGAGAAAACTAAGAGATACGTGAAAACTTCTTTCTTCATGGCTATTTCACGAACTGTGCACTGCTGCAGATATAAATTGCACTGTGAAGATTAAGCGTTAATCTGCCCTCGTATAACACTGTACGCCTGGTACTGCAAAGTAATAAATCATTCGAATCTGAAGGGATTTGCGTGAAGATTTCTTACACGGAATCCCCAGCTCATGGCGTTCAAATTAATTCATCAATCGTATTCAGTTTGCTATAGAAAACTCTTGAAGATGCTGTGCTTCGACTGATCCGGAAAGAAACAAAGAGCGAGCGAAAGCCTGGAAGAGAAAAAAGGAAAAAAAAAACCACCCCAGAAACCCTATAAATCTGCACTGTTAGCGATGGAGTTTGCAATTCCATCGAACCTAGGTACGGTATTGACGGTACTCCAGAGACCCGGGAGACGACAATACCTGAACTCCATTGGCCGGGGAACTCTGACGGCCATCGGCGCATTGTACTCAAGGGAATGTTTTGTTTATGATTAGGTCTAGAGATTTGAAATTCCACTATACAGTGTTGAATATAGAGCAACGTTGCTTTCCCATCGAATTTGCCAAGACCATTTCACGATACGAAATGACTTTCTCCCCCGAAACTGGACAGAGTTTAAAGCTGATTGTAACCGGAACTAATTCCATCGATATTATCATGCGTGGGGAATAAATTGACCCTTAAAAGTGGTACTTTTTACCAGAAAAAAAATTACAGTGCAACGGCGGTTTTCGTGAGGTGAATCTATAACATATTTTGTTCCTGAATGAACCGAACACCTTTTTCTTTCTTAATGTTCTTCACGTTTAATTGTAAGTACGATTTTCAGGTTTAATGGATAATCGACCACTATATATCCACGAATTGACGTTTTTTTATATTGAATGTGGAATTGTTTCCTAAGCACAGCGATTCTGCACATTGTACCTATAAAGACAATTTGGAGGAGCGGACTTGAAGAAGAAATCCGGACCATTTGTTTCCCGAAACTATAAAAGTTTCCCTCAAAAAACAGGCTCGCCTTTTTGACGCGTCTGGAGGTGGTCGTATCTCTATCGTATAACCCTCGTGAAGAATGTCGCCTAGAATCCAGCAGAGATCCGCGAAACTCGAGATGAATATTCTAAGTGTAGGACCAGATTCACGCGGTGTCTATGAATACTACATAATGCATATATTCATCCACTCCCGCGCGTCGACGTGCGGGTCTTGCGGTGAAGTCTTAAAGTATTCCTTCACTATTTTATTTCAATCCTTTTTACACGGATTGCACAGCTTATAGTGCATCACAATGTTATACCGTACACACCATCTCTAAAAGTTTAAACTTTTTCTCGATCAATTCTCAATCGAAAATACATGCTCGCGTGTTTCCTGTGTACCTAATATCAATTTAAGACCCTTCACATGTGTTAACGACTTACGACACGCAGCTGTATCAATTGGTCGGGAAAATCCGACAGTAATAAACGATACTTCTTTTACCGACATTCACTATTCCAGGATGTGAAGACTGATTTTTTTTTCATCCAGTTGTGTTATGAATGTGGATCATCCACTCAATCCACTTAAAATCTAGGTCAATTTTAGTTTTTCTTTGTAATTTGTTTGCAACAGCGAGCGAGAGAATCGATTCAACCAGTTCGTGGGTAGATTTTTGACTTACTTACCGATTAATCAGGCGTGTAAAAAATAACTTTAAGCCCGCATCTGGCCATGCGGTGAAGCAGTTACAACGGCTGGCACCTGCTTTGATGAGAACTGCCCACAACGTGGCGGAAAGGTTGTCGAAAACATCACCTACAAAAAGATAAAAATTTATTCATCAATTCCTATTCAGTGCACGAGAAAATTTCAAAAATGTGCGATTTTGGCAACGAAATACAAATATTATAACCAATTTCACCCAGTCTGTCACCGTGCACTTTTTTTTCAGGTCAAACTCGTATCTACTGGGGTTCAAGTGAATAATGGTTATAATTATTCCAGAGCTAGCTGGTCCGACATGGTACATCGTAAAAATGCAAAACGAGAGCCGGATGGAAAAACTAACCTACACAATACGTGAAATGTTTTATTTCAATCACGTAATCGAGGCAGGGATAGACAGAGTGTGAAAAGGCACTGGTATTCATGAATATCCTGAATTACTTCCTGAAATCGATGAAATATAGCTTCGCAATTTTTGTATTTGAAATTAGACAAATAATGATCAGGTTACAGTACGGCACGAATGAATCTGCCAATTGCAAGGTTTGCCCTATATAACTCTGATCTCGCAGTCAAAAACCCTCGCCTGAATTCAAGCCGATTAATTTGCGGGAAGAGATCTATCGAATTAGGTATAGCATTATCACGCGTGGCCCGAGGGAAAGCAATGATATAACTTACCCCAGTAGCAAGACCTACACATTTGTAGACGTGCATAGATACATATATATATATTTCCCGCGCTTTACACACGGACTGACAATTAACTGTTATACCGACGTTCGTCTCTACCTCCAGGCATTTGAATTGCAAATTGAACACCGCGTCCTATACGGAGTTTGAAGGGTATAGACAATCCTCTACTTCTAGTAGATGAGCTCGTAAGCTGTACCTACCTAAGCCACAAATGCATCGGATTGCAATATTCAGAAGTTATGAGAGGTTTGCAATTAGTCTCAACATTCATGGATCCCAATCGTTAGCTTCAATTTTGCGTTTCGTCAAATGAGTACCATGATCAGGTGGGGCAGATAGACGAGAAATAAGGGACTCGATAAAAACGATTCAGAGATTATCGAACGCAGTTATATATATTCTACAATCGGCGTAAATCGTACCAAGTCTGAAAAGAAGGAAGTATAAGAAAGCCATTACTATAATTAGAGTCTTTTATAAGCTCAGATGTCCTGCGTATAGACGATTGAACCTCAATTCAACTCGGTAGTCAATGCGGGTGATTTGCATTCGATAAAACTGATCGCTAACGAGTTCACTTGCTCCACTGACCTACCATGGTTCTTTATAAACTTCGTAACATATTCCTCCAGCGATTCATTGTCCCCCAACTCTACATTGATAAATTACCCATTCGATAAGCATATTGTCTAACGAATTGTAATCATGCAGTTCAAAAATCGATTACCCATTTCACCTACACAATTACCTGAATAAATATGGGACTGAAATTCCGAACGATTATTTGAACAAAAGTTCCATAAAAATCTTATATTACGCTTATACCTACAACAGCTCAAAATTCGTGAAGTTTGAATTCTACAACTGACTCTCGATTTTCAATACGTTCAAAATCTGTAGCTATACTTTAAGTGGATTAAAGATCGTAGTGAAGTATACCTTTCCGAATTTTCGTTCAAACGAACGTTCAGAACATCAGGCATATGAATGAATCTGTTTGCAAAATTATAGAGACGTAGGTGCCGAGCCGTGATGATCCTTGTCTCGAGGGTGTCCCAAAGTACCTACGATAGTTTTCAACTCTTGGTAATGCTTCGTCGAGAGTATAAACTACAAACAAGTAAATCACTCGATACGGCACGGAAACCTTTCCACTGCGACATGGGACAATTGGACTACCAGCTAACCAGCCCAACCCAATGTGACCCAGCCAAAACAGACGCGGCTGGTCATGACAGGGTTGGAAATAATGGAAGCGCTAATCCTTAATAAGTGGAAACAAACGAATACAAGCGCTAGTACTAGTGCAGAAGTTCTCAGACTGAAGGTAGGTATAATTCGTTAGTCTTGGGGTATATATATATATAGGTATACATGATAAACAACTTGAGAATTGAGGCTCTCAAGTTTCCTTGAGTTATATATCGCGTTGAAAAGACAGCTTTGCAGAGGTTCTGAAATTGCGATAAGCCGTTTTTCCCGGCTTATCTATTTGTATGAAGAGATTCTTATCGGTGCAGAAATACTCAGAGGGGAAAAGTCGACGACTAAAACGTAGAAGGAAGGAAATGGGGAAAGTTGAATAATGATTTTGAGATTCATTCCTAACCGAATACTACCCCAAAACCACATGAATCGCTATACCATACCTCTTTTCAAACGTCAAGAGGATTATTTTGGAAAAGTCGGTGAAGCTTCGAATAATGAATGCAGGCCAACCATGAGATGTGTATAGCATGGCTTTCAATGTGATGCTTCACACATTTTAGCACAGCAGTCGTCGGCAATTAATTTATACGTCGAGTGGTTCTGTGGTCGACTCTCAGCACCCGTCAAGCGTCACCAAGCTACCTACTTTGATCTACCTCGACAAATCGTTAGCTTCGACACCCATAGGGTAACGTATTATTATTCGGGAGCTTCGAAATGGAAGGGTTTGATTTTACAAATGAAATTCGACTTTCTCGTCGTCGAACGAGTTGTGGATTTAAATGCAAAGTGGAAGGTAAAAATTATCCGATTGGGAATCCAAATTTTATTGTCAACTGTTGCAGGGGGAGCTATAATTCTCTCCGGTTTTCTCAACATTTTTATTCTCAGGCGTTGAAAATATGTATATCGATCAAACGCCCTGGGAAATAAAGTAAAGGCAAATACCCTTAATGTCTTTGAAAGTTTGTAGTGTTTAACTTTCGTGTTTCTGTCAGGCAGCAAATGGAAATTAAGCATGGCGCACGTGGACGCCATTACCGAGGGACGTGCGTGTCGTTCCAGAAATTTCCGGTAGCCTACCCTAAGTTTTATTAGTAGGTACATACATAGTTGAGACAGTAGTTTCTATGTAGAGCGTTAAACTAGGTATAATAACAAGAAACCATTCACAAGAAAAAACAAAAAACAAAAAAAAAAAAACACTAATTTCTGTACCTTTGACGGTATATTTTTTTACATTCCTTGATGTAAGAACACAGTAATTTCTAATTATTCACAAAGATTGAACGCAGCCAATCATTTTAATGGCTCAACACGACACTGACAAACTCTGCTTCATACTCTGGCCGATGAATATTTGACTTAGACTATTTAGAAAAGAGCCAAATGGTTCTGTACGGCTTGGTTCGTGTTAGGCACGCACAGCATGCAAATGTATACTGCTGGCTAGCAATCGATATTAGCGAAAACAAACACAAGACTCAGGAGGCTGAGTCTATATTCAAGGAATGTCAGACTAGCAATAATTTTTTGGTCAATTTGCATAAATTTTTCTTCAAATCTACTGACTTTTTCATTCTGTTGTTATTTGAATTTGTCACAATGCTATATATTGTTTTTCGGCTTGTATGTGGGGTATTCGTTGCTTTTGGCTCATTTGGTGTAAAAGGAAAACGATGTTCCCGTGCACAATAGTACATCCATACGTTATGTGAATACGTATATTGGTGTCACTCTGACGTAACGGATTTCGGGACGTTTGATGGAAAACTGTAGTCGAGTGAAATTGGGTGCATTCGACTCCCGTTGAAGCGATGTGCTGAAACTTCTTCCCTCACAAAGTCTCGGTGACAAAGGAAAATGGTAAGAAAGTTTTTGTTTGTCTTTTTTTTTTTTCCTTCTCTGACATTATTTTTACCGAATTCTCAAAGTGTATAGTTTTCTCACGTACACCACCAAAGCACGTAATCTCATGGGATACTTTTGCAACGTCGAACACAGTAGTGTGAATTGAAATAAGACCGACGCGAAAAGTTTATTCCTTTCGGCAAGTCCTCGAATGGAACTATGCCAAGGGTTCGGTTCAGAACGGAAGTAATACGCCATGTTTATTTAGTTCCATACCGGGCAAAGCTCATCACTCTCTCATTTCACGTAAAATTTCCACGCCACAAATATAAGTATCTGCATTCATGTATTACGTTCGTTAATTGAAATATACCTCTGACTATCACTGAAAATTTTTCAAAATTTTGGTGATGTATGTAGACGATCTGTGCAGTAATGTAGATTTTTCGAAAAGGCGATGATATTTACCTTATGGCAAACTGATACGACCTAGTTTTTTCCCCGTTCCATACACTTTTATTACGTTTCTCATTGTGGGGTTAAGGTATCATTGGGTAGTTTTTCGTTTTGTCGATAATGGAAAGTTTGGCAGTGTTTATTTCCGCCGTGATTATTCTACCGCTTTTCCCCCGATAAATCCCAATTCGAGAGGAATCGATTTTTCAATCCACTCTGACTGAAGCCTGATAATTATTATTCATGAGATACGCGGTACCAGCGCGAAATTTATTTCGTTTCATTATACTTTGACTTTGAGCTCGTCTAATTGGTGCAGCTCTCAGCGACTCTACTCCATCGGAAAAAAATCAAGCATTTTAACATAAAAGTTAATAACATTATTACTCCGGGTTCTGGGTCGATAAAATTAGGCGACAACCCGACCGTGTGATTCCAATTTAAGGCGCACTAGGGTATTAAGGGAATTATCGACGATAAACGAATGGTGACTCAAGCTCATGCTGAAACCGTTATTTTTCAGATTAATCTTTCTTCCCAAGCATTTCCACACCTTGCTCCGATTTTCACGGTTCCGTTACATTTTCCGGTACGATTCCAATCGCCATACATAGGTATACCAATCTTGTACAAATCAGCGAGTTTCTTATCAGTTGTCGCGTAATAAGAACCCAAGGATATATAAACACGACAACATTCGCCCACACATTGCGGGACGATAAGCATATATACCTACTACGTACATTCATAGTCAGAGACATTCACTTGTGGCAAGGGTCTTCCGGTTTCTTCCTGGCTATATTGTGATCCGGAAGAAAACCAGGATTACTCAAAATGGTTCCGGCATTTATGACAAGAAAAAAGGTCCCAGGGACCTAAACGAGGCCAGATAACGAACAGCCGTATCTTTCCTGTCGTGACAGTGGATATGCTAGGGGCTTAGGTCAGCCAAACGTAGCTAGGTACATAGGTACATAGCATTTCCAGTAGTATCTACGTACATACATACATAGTGAGTACATAGGTATATGTACCTTCAATATCTACACACACTGTAATCTCCTGGAATACGCGTTTACGTAATACATACCGATGCACGTACTACTACGCCTCGTCGTACGCCCAATGTCAATGTACCTATTATAAAAATGTGATCGCAGCACGCTACCACCTAGAGCAAACTAATTTCAGACTCAGCTGGAGTCTTGGTAAATTGCGCAACCAATCAGGAATCAGATGCCATTGTTTTCTTTAATCATGTACCGTCGTATAGCCAGAGCATATCGCTACGCCTTACGCGACAGATCAGTTTCATTGTCAATTTATCTCACCAGGATTATACTCCGATCTTTATACAGTTTTTGCAAGAAGCGTATCAGATTACTCTATCTTTTTTCATCTCTTGCAAATGTGCGCGACTAACCACTTGAATATCAAATTGTCAACATTCTTTGCTCAAATTTCCCAATTTCGGACAAGTATGCTGGAGGGTGGGACATAACGAACCCCCTTGAAAATCATTACTACCATTTTTAAAGGGGTTGTTGAGTCCCCGTAGTTCACGGGGCCTCATATTTTTGTTCTTTTTCATTCTTCGTTCAATGACTATTGAATGTATTCACCATGTTCTTGTTATTCATTTGGAACATAGCTGAAACATGCACCGATATTCATCAAAATCGTTATATGTTCCGAGAGGGGTCCGTTTTACCCCACGTTTCCGTGTACATCAAGCGTGGATCACTTAGCCACATTTAGGACTATCCGCATGATTGATCAAAAAATTGTATTAGTCTATTTGATTACAGAAAAAGAAAAAAAAAAAAAAAAACGAGACATATGATGAGAAACGTTAAAAGTTTCGCAGCAAGAGTTTTGCGATGAAATTCAGGGTATAAGGTAAATTAAGAAGCTTAAAAGTTCATAACTCGAGTTGCAACGATCTCACAAGGTATACGAGCTCTGTAGGGGGAACTTTTGAAACAGACGTGTCGAGCTAAAGGAAAAAGTGTAACCTGAATAAACGTGTAAAAATGCTCGTATACAAGTGTAAAAGATCTTTTATAATTAATTCGTATCAAGAGTCGAATTGAGGCTAACGCGATTGTTCATTCAATGATAAAAAATGTTGGGTAAAAAAATGTCATGCGAAATACATACATGGGTTCGCCAATGAATACCTATGCATGAAAAAATCTGTTCAATTAGGGGATCTACGCAAATTTTGTGTTTACCTTACAATTTCGAAGACCTGGAAGTGATATTTTTCTTTTATCCTATTTAAACTACAACATATGTGTACCAATGTTACACTGAATAAAACCGTGTCAAAATAAACGCATGAATTCGAGTGAAATTTTGAAAATGATAATATTCAACTTGGAGATTAAATTGACTGGGGTAAATCCCTCATATACTCTAAACTTGTGTGAATAATATAAATCTGATCATTGAAGTAGGGGATCGTTTATTGGAGGATTACGGTATAAGCAGGCAAGCAGAATAGATTAGGCCGAAATTGGAAGACGTGGAATCGGTGGAATACCTAGAGAAAAACTGTTTACCGTGTCCAGCGAAAGGATATAAAAAGTGACTCAGAAACCATGTAAGCTCAGTCCGAGCTCAGCGGACATAGAAATATCGTTGGTAAAGTCTTTCTCGACACAAAGGACTATATTCCAGTCGTAAAGTGAAGAGAATCTGGATGAAACTCGGTAGCGTAATGCTGCCAGAGGATTTCTCGATTTCTCTACACTGCCCGCAATCTGAAATCCTGATGCGTCCTCCCCAAGCCTTTGGTTTCGTTTGATACAACACTATAGGCAGGGCAGAACGGCGCGGTTGGAAGGAAAAATACTATCGACTCAATGTGACCTTTCAATGCGGATTGACATTCGACCCGCTTATCGAAAGATAGATACAAAAACCTGCGTGGGTATGAGAGTTACGCTTATAATTTCGTAGCTTTAATATGATTTTCCGGAAATAATTCACCGTGGTTGGTATCATACGAACTGCCTATCGTTCAATTGAATAAAGAAGTTGACGATCCAATCAACTAGCCATTATTGATATAATTGATAATTGCGTGCACTCTAATCAACGGTAATTGCTCGTCTACTTTAATTAGCTTCGAAGGATAATTCATCTCTAGTCATTACCCTGGGGCGAGTTTGAACAACAAATTAATCTGATAATAACGAATTGAGCTTTTCCATTCCGATTCATGATATATTCATACATATATCTTTATGTATTACAAAGATTTCTCGCCGCCGCCGTGTCAGTGGCGCAGGGAATTCTGGGTAATTCCTTAGTTACCATGGCAACGGGGAATTCCAAGAATTCGGGGGAAAATGGGGAACTGTGGGAAAAACGGGGGATCCCAGGAAAAATGGGGAACTGGGGGAAAAACGGGGGATCCTAGGGAAAATGGGGAACTGGGGGGAAAACCGGGGGATTCCAGAGAAAATGGGGAACTAGGGAAAGAATGGGGGATCCCAAGGAGAATGGGGAACTGGGGGAAAAACGAGGGATTCTGGGAAAAATAGGGAATGGGGGAAAAACGGGGAATTGGGGGGAAAATGGGGAATTCCAGCGAAAATTGGGAATTGTGGGAAAAATTGAAGATTCCGGGGAAAATGGGGGATTGGGGGAACAATGAGGAATTGGGGAAAACATGGGGAATTGCGGGAAGAATGGGGAATTTCAGGAATTCTGGGTAATTCACGAAATCTTGGTGACCATGGTAACGGAGACTGTAGGGAACTATGGATAAAAGACAAAAGAAGGTCGTCACGCAGGGAATCATGGGTTACCGCGAATTAAGAGATGAAACTTAAAAATTAAGATTGAAAACCCAAGACGTGAGACGTAAGTGATGAAAGATTAGACATAAGACTCGAGACTCGGGACGTAAGACTCAAGACGTAAGACTGAGGATTTAAGTCTCGCAGGACTTAGTACTTGAGACAGAAAATATAAGACTGAAGAACTAGGACACCAAAGACCTCCGAGTTAAGACTTGAGGCATAAGAGCGAAGACGTGAGACTTGACTGAGGACTTGAGACATAAGATATAAGACACGAGACTCAAGACTTACGAATTAGGACTCAGGTCTTAGGACTTCTGGACAAATTCGCACAGGAATTTTGCGAATATGAACCAAAAAAAAAAGATAGAAATAAAAGAACTCAGACAAGTAGGAATAGGTAAAGAACAAAACTCCTCACAGCGTTCAATTTCCTTCAACGTCGACCATCCGTCCGTAAACCCGTAAAGTCAACTTTCCCAACAGCATGAGCTGAGATGAGGATTCCTCAACTTTCTTTACTCAAGCTTCTTTATTATTTATGCGAAAATTTATTACCATTTCGCTCTTATGTCCTGATTCGCGGGTAACCCGACAGAAATAACGTTGTATATCCACAGCTAGAGGTCAGAGTACTGCGAAAATTCGTAACTATTGGTAAATGTGGTAGACTTTCAGAAACGTATGACCACCGTCGCCATATTTATTACGATCGCATTGTTTTATTAACAGCAAAGGCTGACCTAACATTCGTAGAAACTCATATGGTTCGCGATACATCCATTATTCATGTAAGCCGGAGCGGAAACATCGGTGCCAAGGGGTTGGCCCGCCTGCCAGTAGTGTAATTGACCGTATATTTTCGTTTAAATTACGCGCGGTTAGAACAAGAGAACCTAACCGACTTTGGTCCTCTCAGATACCAGGTAAAATACAAAATATAGGTAGTTGAAACTCTCTCAAATCACTTCCAGGACACAAAGAAGGACTTGGGAAACATGCGGAGAGTAGAGATTTATAACAAGAATGATAAATCCGTGGTCGGGGAAATGAATTCAGAGAAATGAAAAGCAGATATATGAAATGCGCTCATCTATCTAACAAAGCTTTCTCTCCATGTAACTGTTCAATAATAAAACAGTATAACAAAGTGCTTTCGATAAAGGTGAATTGCTTCTTGATCCAAGTATATAAGAGTGCAGTAGCTGGAAATACGGGTTCAGTTAAAAAGCCAGAAGCCTGATAACATAATTCGTAAATTTTATGGATATTCGTTGAATTAAACCCAATTATTAAAAGCCGAAATGTTGACGTGGCAAAATTCTCTCTGAACGTCAACGCTTTATCAAGGCTTTGGTATTTTTGGGGAAAATGTCAACAGGGATTTGCGTACGACTGAACGAATATACAAATACTTGGTACTCTAATCAGGACGGTGTGTGAAAACAAAAACAAAACAAACAAAAAATAAAAAATAAAAAATACGGTGAGTGATCGCATGAGTGAAGTCGATTCGTACCCCATCATCCGTTTTGCCAAATAATTCGCGGTAGACCGATACGGTGGTCGATGTGCGTAAATACCGACACGTGTATACGCACTAGCGCGCAAGAATTTGTCAGCCAGGGGCAACGACTTCAATTTATTAATGCGACCACTTACGTTACGCTACGTTACGCCACGTTGTTCCGTTGTGGCGTGATATACACTAAACACGGTGTTTTAGTTATCTTTAGATTCGAATTTGCTGCTGAGATAAACATAAGATACGGTCACAACGCCAAGTCATAACTTGTTAGCTTGTAAATGAGCATGAAACGAGCTGGACAAGAGGCATTTAATTATCGCCATTAAGGGTGCTCCGGTCTAGTCTATTAGAGCTACGGAAAATCCCATTCGGTATTTCATCAACTGTTTGAGAATCTATCATATATCGGAGGGTGTGATTTCCATACAGGATTTGTTACCCTCAAGTAGTTGAAGCATTTCATTATTGGTTTTCGTTTGGATTTCCTGCGTGCTTTCGTTTTACAGATTCATCATTTCCCCTTTTATTATCTATTCACCTTCGGTATATATGTATTTTTGCAAAAGCTTAGCAAAATATGGCAATCGATAGTGCGAGATATCTGAAGTTGATATCGAAGCATTGATAACACGCTGATTACACAATCCCAAAAATCGTATCTCACACTCGGTTAATTACAACGTTTTTCGTTGTCAATGGTTAAAAGTCTATCTACATTATTCTAGAATCATGGCTCCACTTTTACTATCCATTGTATACCTACTCAGTTATCTGCCGATTCACATTCGTTGAATAGATCCATTTGAGGTCGAACATTTCGCTCTAATACCTACTCGGAATAATATTTTCTTTATTTTTCTTGTATTTTGGACTAGCGATTGACTCCATCTGTATAACCATTAAATTCAAACAGCAGCCAAATTGTGCGAAATATATTTTTTGCCAGTATTAATAACAATAATTAAGACGAGGAATGCGATTAAATTTAATTAAAAATAAATATTTTTAATTTAGCTTTAATCGGCTTTCAGCGAGAAAATTTTTCCCAGTTGGATCGTATATACCGCCCAAAGACTTTTAGACTGGGAAAACTTTCTGCCTTTATGGAACAAGTTTCAATAAAATTTATAACACGCGATCAGCATTTCAAGTATCCAAGATCTCGGTAACGATCCGCACAGCCTGTGACAAAGTCTTCGAGTGGAAAGAAAAATGTGATGCATAAGAAAAATTTGAAAAAATAAATAAAATAAGAACAGTGTCTCTGTATCGAAGGGTGGATTATTTGCAAAAAACAAGACTAACAAAAACTCAAATTCAAAGGAATCCAGAGCTTTTTGAAGACTCGCGGCGAGGCAAAAGTCGGTATTTGTACAAAAAATTTATCCAGACCTTATTCGTAATGCAAATTGGACAACAGGCGTGAGAGGAAAACGTGTTTAAATAACATCATAACCCTTTTTCTGAAACAAAAAGTTCCACACAACGGAAAACTCCATTAAAAAAGCCTTTTTTTTCACATCCAACTCAGCTTCTGTTACGTTTTATTTGTATTCGTATGATGTTTTTTTTTGTTTTTTTTTCCTGGAATCCGAACAGGAAGTTACTCCGCTCTCCATGAGTCACGGGTTGAATTTATAAGTACCAACGCCCGATGCCACCGTATCAGTCAAACGTGGATTATAACTGCCCGGCAACAAATTTTATGGTAGAAACCGGTAAAGTGCCAATAATTTCGTCACTGTATCAGTAAAGTCGTTCAATATCTGGTATCAGCGACAGCCGGGCACATTATTTGGAATCCATAGTGCGTAAAAGAACCGTTATGACAAAAAACCTTAATCAAAAGACACGGGAACTTGAATTATCCCCGCAGACGTTGGATAGAAATTACGGGTTATGGAATAACGCTGCAGAATATCGGTGTAGGTAGAATAATAATTTGACAAACAACACATTGTTAATTGCGCCATATTTCAGCTTGCGATATAAATGCTAAAACTAATTATCCAGCGCAACAATTACTGGTAAAAAATTTAATCAAATCTATAAATCGACTATCTTTGAAATTGATTTCATACGATAGGGAAAAAAAAGGATCTCTGCGAGATCCCATCTTGGGAAATTTCGAGAACTGGGTCGCACCTGGAGCATTTCATTGCAATAAAATACAACACGATTCGTACTCCAAGATACTAATTATAATTGGTTGAACATCCGAGACACTGCAGCAAGAACGGTTTGTTCAATGATCATTACGGGAAAACGTGAAAATTAGGGAAATTGGAAACTTTAGGAGTTTTACTGATAGAATAATTTTTGATGAATGAATTGCATAAAAAGCTCCTTTCTGTATGAAATATTCTGAGAATATTCGTTATAATTATTCATTTGCATCTATAACTAGGTTTCTGTGGTATTGGTCTCTAGATTATATAGTTTTTCACCTCCGTTATGGATTCGATTTTTTCAAGTCACAGACGAAGCACTGCGTGTAATTCGATCGTGCAAAAGCTGACCGAGCTTTTTTTCTACCTTCCAGTATAGAATTACTGCTTCACGCATGAACTTCGGGAAAATTACTCCTGGGCGACTTACGACTAGCCTAAGGTCATATACAGAAGCTATTATAGCCTGAAAATCCTGGGGCAAAAAAATAAGTGTACTAAAACAGATTTTGTGGTATCCATGTACTGGCCAAGTTATAATTCAGCAATTCGAGCGTGATTATGTTTTCGTGGAAGTCGTTACTCTCTTTAGCACGCTTATATTACCTCAGCCTGTTGGCTTAGTCCAAGACTTTTTAATGAGAGCGTGAGGTAGAGGGTATTCGAAAAAATTCCCAAACAATGGACAAACATTATATACCCGACGAATTATTTCTTTCACTCGAAAACCTGCCAGACTGGATCAATGAATCCTAAAGGGCGATCAAAAATTTTCCTAAATATTACCACGCGCTCGTTATTCCGATGCAACTTTCGAGCTTTCGTCCGAGCTTGTGCATTAAAAGAATATAACAAAGTGGGTGTTAATTAGTGGTCATTAATCAACTCTCGAGTTAGGTAGGTATTTAAATTTCTCTTTTACTTGACTCATTTCTATTCGCGCAATTTGATGCACAAATACAGAGCCGTTGGTTATTAAGTACTCGGCTTATACGTTAGGCCCTAATATACAGACAAAGAGCAACCCTCCCCTTATAGCTTCGGCCATGTTTGTGTTTATTCTAGTTATCTCTCGATCGGCACATCGAACAGGCGCTCAATTATACTCTACTGTATTATATTATATTATAGATACTGAGCGTTTTCAGGTGAAACTTACTTAAATTCACCAGGAAGAAAAAAAAAACGAACAAATTATATCTTCGTCATCAGCGATCTAATCGTTCGAAAAAATGAACAGAAAAATTAAAAAATAGTGTAAAGTTCAACTTTATTTGTTATGAAATTCACTGCTTCACATAAGCACTTCACAAACAAACAAGTACATCATACATCACTTATTAATCGTAATACTGAAAATCTTCCGTTTTGTAGATTAGTGAATAATTCAAAGACACGTATCTGAAAATGATGAAATTAAGTAAACGGAGGATAATCGCATACCCCGATCACTAAGAACTATTGGCTCTTTCACCCCCTTATTCTCCCGACTCGCTTATAGACAGACTCTATCTATAAGGAAATAATAAAATATTGTTAAATTCGATCTGAAATTATAAGGTCAGAGAGTTTAGATCAAGCCAATAACCAAGAGTTAGTTTCTATCACTACAGGAAGATTCGGTAGTGAGAAAGGTTTATAGACGACCGCGTGGAAGCTCGCGTCGCGTCGCACTGCTGCTACGAGGATGCCAACCCCCACCAGAGGTAGCAACCACCACCTCAACCGACCCTAGCCCAACGCAGCCCCCAAGCGGTTCGACACACCCCCATGGCACGAAGGGAAAAGTCGAAAGCTATTTATCTATACGATATCTGACATTGTTTGTGCTTGCATCCAAGTGACTACTCTATTACAATATATATTTTTCGGTGTTGTTCCTTTTTTTCTGTTTCTTTTTTTTTTTTTTTTTTTCTTTTTCTTCCCCCCTAAGTGGCCTGGAAACTCATTTCGAATACTTGAGAAAACCCTTGGTGAATCTTTTGTACGGGGAAGCGAACGCAGGAAACGGGAAGTTAGGAGGAGCTTTTTGGTAATTATATCTTAACTTTTTACGTGGGTATTTCGGGTGTTCAAATCGTATGTGTTTTTCTGTATTTATCGTATGTAATATGTAGTAGATGTTGAATTTGTTATATTGATCTGCAGTTTCATGGAAATGGGAACTTCCTGTATCTACTCGAATTATTTATTTATCAATGGAAGATTCGATTTATTCAATTGTCAAAGCTTTGGTTAGTCGATTGATCATACGATGTATCGTTTTTACTCATTTTTATCCTGCCTCGCGAGGATGCGAATAACAAGGACGAGTGGTTTTTTTTATAATCGTAAAGTAAAGCTTTTGAAGGTTCGTGGATACGACTGCCTCTGTACATATAGATCTAAATTCGGTATAACTTCAAGCTGATAAACCTGGCTTGGATTCACTCGAACCCAAAATCGTTGGGTTTGCCGGATCGCCGCAGCTTTATAGAACATTTTCCCAAGGCAGAGGTGTTATTTTTTGGATATTATTTTCCGAGGTAGAATTTTTTTTCCGACTGTTATATCACGGCCAAATCTTCTACCTTCGGAATATTTTTAACATCAGTCACAAATGTGCGGGACGATAATGGGACAATATCGTCATGGAAAAAAAAATAAATAAAAATTCGCCACCAAGACCAAAGAACAAGCGGTATATGATACTAGCAAATTCCTATAAGCGGGTTTATAATGGCATGCGTATATACCGTTCAGAGAAAGAGAAATATCACAAAGTGATTCTTTTTACGTTGTCACTTCAAATAATAATTTGCTTGTTCTTTATTCACTGTAGGTTTTGATCTGTCACAACGTTCTGTTAAAAAATCGATATTTGCTTTTCGCATGACGGTATTGATAATAATTGAAAATCGAGGCACAGTATTCCTGTGTACAGCAGCATGCTTGACTCATTTCGTATTAAATTGAATACACCTACGTTTAAGATAAAGTGAGGAGAGACAGCACGGAATTGAAAGAAAAATCGTATGAAATCGAAATTGGCCGGTATACTGAAACAGACAGTGGTCATGTGTTATTCGATGTATTCTGGAGGATCTTTGACAAGGATACGATTTCAATGTGAGTCAGTTCAAAGCTGTGACATTATTTTCAAAAATACGATTCTCAGTCATCTCTTTGGCCAGAGTAGGTAAGATGGCTCATGCAATGGCTTACGACTGAAATCCAATCACCCCTAAAATCTTTATCTAATCTAGTTCACGCATAGACAGTTAATGATTGATTACTATGACGTTGAACGTATGCTGAATGAGGAAGTAGATATTATGTAGGGGTAAAAGCCAGGACTTTGGCAGCGATAGCAAATTCATATAGAAAATACTTCACGAAAACAATTTCAAGTTGGTGAAACGTAGGATGAATTAGACTGAAGGTATTCACAGGTTTACTTCGTACTCTGTGCTAAGTGCATTTGCATTTCCATCCCAACAACTATGAAATCTAGTGGGTGTACTGATTCTATTAGCGCGGTGCCATCCACCTCTGCTCACTTTACCTACTCGCTTCATTCTGGTTCTGTACGACATGATTTTTAGCTGGAAGATTAAGCTAGGCGAGGGCTATAAGGGCACCCTTGAAATTTATAAAATTCAGTTCCCTTTGACCATGATAAAGAAAGGTTACCGCACACCACGCGGTTCACGCAGTAAATCCAACAAAAGTAGCCAAGGGAATCCTCGTTGATTTCTTCGGGCGTCGTAGCCCAGCTACTTTACTCAAGGGACAAAGTCTAGGGACTACTTTACTGGGTTAAAAAATTTCGCCAATCTCTTTCGGGAAAGCGAACGCTTTCACATTATTAGTCAATCATTGGCTTCCCCGAAAAAGCCACCAGTCATATATCTTCAAGGGTGGATGTATGTACACGTATATACATCGTATACGTATACATAGACTTGCTGAAAAACTTCATTTCCTTCCAACATTTTCTCCGCAAAACTTTTTCGCCTCGATTCAAACTGTAGCAAAAAAATTTGCGGTGAAATTTCGACGATAAAATCAGTCAGGTGCAAGGAACTTTTTTCCTTTTTGGGACCAAACCAAGCCACGTCGTTGTTACTTATTGGGTCAGGTTTCGTGAGGGCGGATTTGAAAGAGTCACCAGTGAGTTTTTCCTTCCTTCGAAACCATTTCGTAGATGATCTCGGCTCGATAATCTTGTTATATCGGACGTGACGCTTTCTATTCAAGAATAAATATCTCTTACACTGGTTTGACGGAAGTTCGACGAGTTCCAATCTACTTAATTGAATTTATCAGCACAAATTCGTGCTAACATATTTTTTTTTCTATTTTTCTCTCCTAGGTAGGTCGGTATAGGTATTTATTCTCTTAGGCATCGAGCTCAACACAATCCGGGCGCACTTCGGGATTAATTAAAAAGTTTTTCATCCACCATCCGGAGGACAAGGACGTTGGAAAATGGAATTGGAAAAGGGGTGGCTAAAATAGCCCCTTGACACACGTACCTGCCCCTGTTACGGTATTTTGAAGCTCCCCTCGACCAAGGTGTACATAGGTATACAGAAAAACTATTTTTACCTCACAAAATCTACCAGTTCATATACTCAGAAATACATAAATACATGAAAGAAGACCCACGATATCAACATCTCATGCTTGACTACGTTAGAAATATGAGACTTGAAAGATATGGAAAAAAGTTCTAAGGTTTAGCATTAACAAATTTCCATAGAAAAGTTATTACTCCTTACAGTCAATATCGGTCTTTAGAAAATCGTCTTCACGTCGAAAAAACGTACTTCATGAAATATTTAGGAATACATCCATGAAGTCAACTTGCTCTAGTTTTCTTTTTTTCGCTGTTATTGCGATTCTCTGTCATTCAGTGGACGAAATGCCATTGGCCTCGATTGGGCTGCGGGTATCAATTAGTAATCTTTCGCATCAATTTCATCACTTATACATGTAGGTAGGTACGCTTATTTGGGTCACACCATTTTTACCCTACTTTTGCGATTCTTTTCTAAACTCCACATGTGATAAACTTGTTTCAAAAGTTCTCTCACGAAGTTTAAACCTTGTATTATAACTCGAATTAGGAATTTTTAAGATCTTACATTCGTAATACTTCAATTTTCTTCGCAAAACACCCGATACGAAAGTTCCAACTATTATAGAAATATATTTATTTACTCTGTTGGTATGTAACCAAACGAAAATGTCATGCAGCGGATAAAGTGGGTCGAAGTGTATACGGACAACAGATGGAAATGTGGTGCCAGATCCACAACCAAAATTAGTAAAACTTCTAAAAATCTTGAGTTATATTTTTCTGAACGAGTTGTAACGTTCCATTTTCCAGACCTTGAAATAAGATGCCTGGTTCAAGTATTCTTCCATCTTTACATAAAGGTGCTCCAGTTCAACAAACTTGTTATCTCAAAAGAGGGAAATACAAAAACGCGATTATGCAAAACAACCGGAGATATCTGAGCCCCTCACTCTTACAGCAGTCTTGACGGAGTTTCGTTGGTAAATTAATTTTTCTAATTTTCACACGAAACTCAATTTACCGTAATGGTGGATGGTGTATAAAAAGTAGAGATCTTATACATATAACTCGGAGAGTTACGAATGAGATACTCTCGTAAATAAGTTCCATTAAGGCGGTAATTCATCGGGATGTAATTCTACATCCCTATACTTCCTTTACGTCGAGATACATTATGTATATAGCTGTACATATACTCCCCGACTGGAAATTTTAATCTTTTCGCTTGGGGAGATACGGGTGTAAGTAGCTGTATATGTATACTTTGGTATAATATTCTAGCCGCCAAGTGTAACATCCGATAAATATGACGTGCTCTGTTTTTTACCCTCCTTCAGTCTTCAAACTTGGTATCGGTGGTTTTGTGAGATATACACACACGCTAAATGGCATTAAAACTTTACCAGAATGCAGAGCTATGGTTTAGAAACAACCACCAGTTCCAGTTGCAGCTGTTACTTCGCAGCAGACCATCCTTAGCTAGGAGTGAAAATTTCAATTTGGCACCCGATTTAACCATGTGGCATACATCCCGAAGAAGTTCCGTCTAGTAGAGACAGTGAAACCTGGTCTCAACTTATTCCTCGTGAAAAATGAGTAACATTAACGCTTTGAATACTTGTTAGAATTATAAGATAATTTATCACAGCCGAATTACAAACTCAAGTCATAATATTTTTCTGCTTCGAAGACGCCATACCAATTCTTGCGACTAAAAAAACACTCAATTCAAAAAACAAGTTATTCCGTAACTGAAAAAAAATCGTGTCGCACATTATCCTCTGGAAAATACCCGATTATAATTTTTCAAATAGAATCATTCCCAGAATTAGAGAAATTTGCAAAAAATATGAAAACTCCTTTAACATTACATTATTATGTCGAAGAGTGTGCGTGACTGACGAAGATTTCGCTAAAGTTGTAAAATGGAAAATAAATTTTGGGTTGCAATGCTGGACAAGTAATTTTCGACGGAGAATTACAGAACGTATTTATATACTCATCTCCGCTGTTCATAAAAAGACTTGATCTAAGGAATCTTTTTATTACGAGCTTTGAAGTTGATTGGACAAAGCGGCTTTGCGTTGAACTACCGCAAGCAGATCCAAGCTGCTCATGATTTAAAGTATAACGTCAAGTAGGTCCTCGAAGGACATAACTTAGCACGCAAACGTGAAACAAGCAGTTCCCTCTAACGTCACCTCGGGGCAACCAGCTGTCGAAACTGTCGCATTGAATTACAGGGTTGACTTAACACCATCCGGCTTAATACTGCCTGAGGGCCTTCTGCTGGCCAACCCAGCTTCCCCAGAATGAGAAAATTAAATCTCAGCCAAGTAGCGGACAGGTTAGGTATATATATAGCAATATGCCCATCGTAGTAACGACTTGTACTTTGAAACGAAATATTTTCTTCAGCATTTCTTTTCACCAAAATATCCTGGACGTGGAAAAAAATTGAGTAAGGTTGGTGCGCTTTTTTGTAGACATTTTTTTCGTCGGTGTGTCTTGACTTTCGTTGAAATAAATAAATATAAGGTACTTGACCTTTCAAACTTCCCGAAAAGGTTGGCGCGCGAAATATCGCCAAAAGACGCGATGAAAGGCGTTGAAAGAAAAAAAAAAACAACCCTTAACGCGTTGCGAGCGAATTCCGTTAACTCAGAAGCGGACGCTTCTTTGACGGAAAAGAAATTCAATTGACTACAGTTCGTCGGTTCGTCGTCGCTATACACTGGACGCCTTTCCGTCGTCAGCATTGTGTCGATTCCCCACAGGAACCGTATACACTCAAGACGATAGATTTTTCCCATGGTATACCTACAACACTGTGAAATCAAAGGGTGGAGATCACCACCCTCATCAATCGCATCAATTCCAGATGGATGTTACAATCCGGGATCATTTATCGCCACAAAAATGAAACACGTAATAGTACTTTGAGGTAAAAAAAAAGCTGAGTATAAATCGCGATGAATACCATGGAGCTGACAGGTGTGCCAGATGTAATTGATCCAAAAAGTATACAGGTACCAAGAAAATGAGCCTATAAGCCTAATATTCGTCGAGAGATTAAATCATGGAGGAGTAACCGCAGAACTGAGAAGTCTAGATATCGCTTGTGGTGGCCAATATATCTGAAATATTCGCTAAACTTGATATCTTTGAGAAAAGCTCGAATTTTGGAAGTTGTATTCGATGAACGATATCGTTTAACAGCAATAGGTGTAAAGCTACGTCTGTCGGCGGTATACGAAATGGGAAGAAAGAGAAACACAGCGCGAGATATAGCTGGAAGTGAGAAAAGAAAGAAAACAGACAGTAAGTAAAGCACTCAATGTCTCCGGTGGCTAATGAAGCTTTTAAACCCGAATCCGCCCGATTGTACATCTCCTACCACGCCCAAAGGCACATGAAGAAAAGTGCCTTATTTTATGCTTTTAGTACATCCGTGTCGCGAAATCTAAATATTTATGATTGCCTGAAAAATAAGAAAAAAAATGTAAAGATCTCGAAAATGAGATTCGTATTTCAATCACGAATTTATCCTCATATTTATACTATAACGGTTAAATTCTCACGTTATATATTTCGGCATAGTTGTGCGAGAAAGAGTTCTATGAATCGTGATTACATCGTAAAATGAGATGATAGCGTTCACCTAAAATTTAATGTTTCGATAAAAATAAATATGGCTGTGCAGTTGCCAATGGGGACTGAAATATATTCCCGAATTGTTCCATATATTCATTTTCGTCTATACGTACCTATATAAGGAAGTATTTCGAGGTTATAAAAGTTATATTGAGCGCATGAACGTGACAAACGTACCGGCGCCAAATATGTGATAAGGAATAGATATCCATTACGTCTTTACGCGGAAATGTTGGAATTCCGGAAAACCCCGCAGAATATCCTGGCTCTTCTACAGGTTTTTCCTTTTGTTCATCGGCTTGAATTATCGTCTTTCATGCTATACATACCTATGTATATCCGTATATACATACAGATACACGTTTCGTGCAGGAAATTAGACGCGTTTCGTAGCTCTTTTTTTTTCTCTTCATTGACATCAATTTATTGGCAACTTGTCGACGACGCGATCCATCGCACAATATCTATGGGGTGAATGAACCGTTTTTTTTTTTTTTTACATAGCAGGAAAGAAGCATTATTGTCACCTTGAAGTTTTCGAACCGTATGGCAATTTATCTTTTCATTGATATCAGTGCGGTTTACCCCTTTTTTATATCGCAAATATTCTGCCATTCACAATCTCCTATCGTACTACATATTTAACCACTTGGCCAATTTCAAATACCAGTAACCGTTATTTTCATGAGTATCTGGGGCAATAAACACTTTTTTTTTTTTTTTTTTTTAGACTGAAACTGCCGAATAAAACGCGGTTGACTTCTGCTCTCTGTTTGAAGTTTTAAAAGCGTTTATTTAACTTCTGGTGCTGTGGTACTGTATGGCAAGCATTAATTTTCTGCTTGTTCATTTTTCGAAAGCTGCGAGTTCTCGCAGCAATATATAGAAGGTAATGTCAGATTAAGGGCGAAAAGTTCATACGACTTTTCCTTGTAAATTTTAACCAAAAAAAGAAAAGAAAAAAAATGATAACTAGTTACTTTAGGGATCGAAAATAGTCTCGCCTATATACTCCAAGATGGAGAAGGAATGCAAAACTGTTGGTTAGGTGTATTGAGCGGCTTTAGTAAGGCAATCGTGACTGTAAAGTATTCATCTGCAATGCAAAATTTCTCCAACAAATACTACGGGGAGTTGCGAAGCTTACGGCATGCGAACAAACGGTTTCTCTAGGGGCCTGTGTGCTTCGACTTGAGAGAACTCTGTACAATGTTAGAAATGGACTCAGTGAATTCGACGTTCAAGTGTACCAAGCTATTCTGTGCTATTATAGCTATTGTTATAATTATTAGCTTGCATTTTCTATGAGTTTCACTTTCCTTGCTCCTAAAGACCTTCAGAAACGTACGTACGAATATATTTGGACATTCAATATTCCAAATGCCCGAGCCACATAATTACAATCTTCCATCCGATAGTGGCGAAGAATTGAATAATCTGACTGACAGAAAAAAGTTATTCATTCAAATTGAGTTGGCTAGTAAAAAACGGCGTCCGGGTCGTCGCCACGACTTCATTTGAAGTCTGGACAGTAACCAAGTCTGGCTCGTAACGCGAAAGTACAAATCGCTATGCATCTACCGACGAGACGGAAAAAAAAAGAATCGAGAGAAAATGAAAGAAACAAAATGAGACTGCAGTTGACAGGTTTTGGCAAACTTTCTGGCTTCTTAAGATTTCAGACTCTATTACAACGACGTCGTTCAAAATGATCTCTTGTCTCATACCAAACGCGTATATAGCAGTTATAAAAACGTACAAAGAAATTCAACCCAGTGTCATTTTCAATCTTAATTTTTCTTGTCTGACAACAATCCCTTTATGATTCTAATAATCAAACCGCCAACTTATCGACAAATGACTTTGACAGATGGGATAGTCAAGTGCCTGAATTATCCCGTATAAATATCAACGTCAGTGTTGGTGCGGTTTTAACATTTTTACGTCACAAGCTCTTCGTTCCGACCCAAATACCTAAGTGCACCGGATTTTTAACTCCTATCTTAATCCGTGGGAATTCAGGGTGATAATTTTCATTCGTTTAAAACAAGGGAGTGGTATTTACAGCCCCGAAGCGAGTCTGGCTCTCTGCCAAGATACCAGGTATTATATAAAACGATAATAATTTTTCAAATTCGTAGATTCACTTATAGATAAATATCTCCCAATTATTAGTTACCCTCGGTTATATTCTGGAGTCCATTATGCCATAACATCAATTGGGTATGATGTTGAAGTCTACGACCATAAGAGACAAAATTTTTGTGCGCCTACAGTATGCGCAGCCTTTGATCTTTCGTATATAACTCTAGACCCTTGCAGTCCCCAAGGCATGCTGCTCGATCCTTGCACGTATACACGACCCTCTTAACATGGGCTTGGTAGAAGCTGGGCTATATCTATATCAGGGAACGGAATAGCAAAAGAAAAAGAAAAAGGCGAAAGAAGTGGTACGAAGTCATGGGACGACAGCGCGAATAAAAATGGAAAAAAATTTTTTTGCACACCTATACGAGTAAATTTTCTATGCTGTAATCTTGCCTGGCCTTGTTAAGGTACGTACTAGTTTATAGGTGTTTCATTTTTTAAACGTCTGTATATAGTATGGTTTTTTAAATTAAACGGTCTTCGAAAATGATCGCTTTGCTTCTTGACCGATCATACTTCAAACAGATTATCCATATATCTTTGATTCTTGATCGGGCAATAAAGGTCCTTCAAAGGTAAAGAGACTGGACTCCAGAGGGTATATAACTACCACTCTAGCAATAACTCTATGGGGATAAGAATTTTCTACTTCAAGGATAAGAAGGAATCAGTGAGATTGGCGGTGTAGAGAAAAGAAGCAAACGTGAGCATATTACAGTTTCTCATGAAATGAGAAAAGGTAGAATGGCACTTACGGACCTCTGGGTTATAGTCACCTTCTTTTAGTTCGTCCCTGTATATGTTGCGAACGACGCGCGAATTATCGAGTTTCACACGGTAGAAATATCAAAGCTTATCGTGGTCGGTGAACACGCCCTACATATTTATCAATCTCTCGGGGAATAACAAATACCCTGAACAAGGATACGACATACGTTACATCCCATCGTTTTACTTGCTGGACCGATGAGCGATTGTCCTGCAAGCTAAACTTCAAGTTATTCCAATTTCACCGAAGTTTTCCTAATGCAGGACAGCTGTCGTTCGTCAAAACTAGATCTAAAACCATACTAAGGTATTTGAAGAGAGACAGCTAGAGAGTGAGAGACCATAGATACCGCGCACGCAAAATGTTGGTTGTCTCGTTAAAGCCAGCTGTTATCCCGCATACCAATTCGCAACAGCTTTGTGCAGCGTCCCGTTTTGTTGACGATTACGTGATCAGCATCATGGGCTCCAAATTTCGAGTTTGAGCTGTCGAAGACTGATGACTGTTCT
This sequence comes from Ametastegia equiseti, assembly GCA_963989295.1. Lineage (NCBI taxonomy): Eukaryota > Metazoa > Arthropoda > Insecta > Hymenoptera > Tenthredinidae > Ametastegia > Ametastegia equiseti. The sequence goes on along the minus strand of OZ022389.1, from coordinate 10,802,700 downwards.
GTTGGGCTTTCTTTGATACAAGACTACTATACGGGTTCGGAACTTTGCCTGCAGAAGCACAAATGCAGCATATGGTTTAATCTACGTCTATAATGTTCTTCATCTTTGTCCTAGAGAAGTAGAACTGGTCTCTATATATCTTCACACGCCGTTACTCGGTCTTCGAGATACCAGGGTGCACAAAATGGCTAAAATTTATCATACCAAGGTGTAAAGAGATCAAGAAAAAGAAATTCTCCGAAAATAAAGCTCCCAACCGCAGACTCCACGTTGTGGTAATCGTAAAAACTGACGAAACGGATCTACACTCGTATTTACGCTGATTTACGGATTTCTATAAAGATGGAGACGTATGTATACGTATGGCAGGTAACTTGCGATACACTTCCAAATGGAAAACGGATTTGGCGATATTTCACACTGATGGCTGCGTAAAGCCGTCTACATGGATATACGTATAGGTTTACACGGGTTCACAAGCATTAGCCCATAACTAGGATAAAGAACTTCGGCAAAATACTAATACGACGCTGATAACTTTATAGTTTGTGCTTACGGCACGCTTTTCGTCGTACATGGTCTTGGTACCATTTGGTGGATTCTTTGAGTTGGAGTGATGTTTAGCGGGCGTATATTTGTATCATATTTTGCAAGTAGATAAACGTGCCGGAATTATATTGGATTCCTACACGAAATACCTTTACCGTATTTCTGAAAAAATGCTATAAAAAATTTGGATCTCGTGGCTAAGAATGCAAAGGTATAACCTTTGGCAAGTCTGAACGCGGAACGAGCGTCGATCTGTCTTCCTCCAGCCAGATGCTACGTGTCATAAAAATATGAATAACGTTTCGTACTTTCTCTACCAGGTTGAAAACGTGGGGAGTTACCCCAAAAACCCAAACCTGAAAGCAAGTAAATATCACCTTCCTTTCCTATATCCTTCCTATATCCTTCCGGCCGGCCCCAACTTCCTCCTTCAACTTACCTTCAGACGATATGCTCTCATGGTTCTCTCATACCTTGGTAGGCATATACTCGTCCATATTTTCTGATCGATTGATCTTTTCATATACATCCAATAAATGCATGAAAGTCAATGTCACAGAACTTATATGTTTCTGGGTTGTCAATCGTTTGAATAATTTTCTACTCGATCTGCTGATTTCAGCTAGTGTTCAAACGTGTGGTTAAAATATCAACGAGTGTAGATGCAAAACTAGCCAGGTCCACTTTTTCGGAAAATCTGAATTATACAGTTGAGATATTTTCCATTATTGGAGTATTCATGAACTGTTAATGAATTCGATTTGTCGCAAAACCGACTCAATCTATCTGAAACCAAGTTTTAAAACGGGGGCTAGCTACAAACTCGGCAATCTCAGAGTCAATGGTTCCGAAGAAACTATAGACAGAATTGTCTAGATGTTAAAGTTTATATTGGCAATTTTTATACCCATCAATGATTGTGATGAATGAGAACAGAGAATTGAACCCCCTCGAAATCATTCAATACCGTTCATCTTCAAAAAACTTTACGTCACAACTGGAAGTCTTCGTGTTTTATAAATGTAGAAAAAAAATCTCAAATTTTCAGTATCTCATAGTACTTTGATTTTACGAAGTATTCCAAGTGATGTCATTGAAGCAGAAAATTTTATTCTAGAACAAAAATTACGAAATGATCGTGTCTACTTGCGGAGTTGAAAGAAATTTATCTCTTCTGTTAAATTGAGTGAAGTGGACTCTGCTGGTCTTGGATATACACCCCATTTTCATATTCAGAAAGTTTCAGCACCGAAGCGAGTGGTTCTTGTACAGAATTCAACAACTATACCTATAAGTGCAACGAACAGCCATATATTTCTCAATTTACTGCCCCCAGCTTTTACAAGTGCTTTCTACTTATTGATCTTTAATCAATGAAAGATGCGCTCAACCGTGTAGACGATCCAGCTTTTCTCGCGCAGCCTTCGTTTCTTCCAAATGACCCTGGGGATTCCAATTCAACGCGCTAGGGTTGCACGGGGTACGCGATGGTGGTGGACCTTTCGTTCCCGATGGACCGTAAGATCATTTCTATTTTCGTCTCGTACGCAATCTGCAGGATACTATGGACGCGCGTTTCGATCAACAAGGACTAATTCAAGTAGGTTTCAAACGGCCGGGGAATATAAGGGGACACATAACACGGTGTCAAGACTAGAGTCAAGATATGGTTTGCGCAACTATAACCTACCCGAGGCACTTGCCGCTGGATAGGTAGGTAAGCTATCGCTGATGGTATCGTACGCACGTACCAAAATTAATTACAACATTCTAGAAGTAGAGCTGGTAGCAAGTAGTATACGTACCAGCTAAAATACTTAGATCCTCTACCGGGCTAGTTCTACCTTTCGAGTTAACAGCCAACTTTGGAGTCTACTGAAGAAGTACGTGACGGCTCGACAGCTACAAAGGCGAGTAAATTAACCCGGGGGGACCAAAGACGAGAAAAGTGACCCCGTAATGTTATATTCATAGTCAAATATCAAGCGGGTAGTCCACTTCGTGGTCAAGTTACGAGCGAACATAAAATACTATGGAATGTCCGACCTGAATACCATGCGAGTCCTCATTCCACTATTTTATTGACAATTCACATATCAAGTACTAAAAATTGCTGACACCTTCTTACTAATCTTCGAATTTTTTATTTTATTTTCTTCTCCCTACCTCAGACTCCTCTGCATACGTGGTATAATATTTTAATATTTCACCATAAAAAGTGCAGCAGCTGTGCTAATACTCGAGCGCGGTTTTTAACTCCCGATTTCTTTGAGAGTTAGTAGCACTCAAAATCTCCTTACCGTTCAGGAAATCGATGGAATCTATTTCAGGTTTTCTTGGATAAAATTGGACGGAGAAGATCCGCACGGAAAAGCAATACGTCATTTCGCTGTCCTAGATTTTCAGGATTGGATTTTTTTTCTCCAACGAATCAAAGCAGGCAATCACTACAGTATCAGACCTCGCAATTTTAAGAGCAAATATATCGGAAGAAGACTGTGATTGAAAATGTAAAAATTGCAGCACGACTCTCAATAACCTTCACAATTTTCAATATAGAAACTATACGGTGTACATGAGTGGCAGTGTTTAGTATCATAATAGAATAGAAAAGAATAATAGATACTTTACAGAAAATTCTTCGCAATGTACCTACTCAACGAAAAGACGTGGTTTTTCATTTGAGCAAACGGAGACTGCGTTTTTTTGTTACCGCAATTCTAACACAGCTGGGCTTACTCGGAATTCTTTGCAATTACTCCAAGGGGTTACCTCATGTTGATTCTAAGGCAAGATAAATCTTTTGATAGAGCTTTGTATCCCAAAGCCTTTGTGACACACAATACAGCCAGATGTGCTTTTTGTATCCAGTATACGAAGAGAGAGAGTGGCGATTCATATACTTGGATGAAAATAGTGCCACATGAAAGCCTATTCTCAAAAGTTTTCCAAAAGTCGCAAATTTTCGTAGGAATTAAAGTTGAAAACCCATCAAAAGGCTTGGTGATGTCAGTTTTTAACCCCCGTTAACGTTGACGAGTTGAAATTCTCGAGTAGAGACAGTTGCTGAAATTTTTTGATAATATTTCAGACCGCGCTGTCTCCCTCAGCTTTCGTTTTCTTCAACTCTATATTCCGTACCTATTTCGAAGGTGAGAGAGGAGCATTATTCTCCGAGCCGCAAGTTTTCTTGTTTCTGAAAAGCCTAGACGGAGATAACTTATTATAAAAACGAGCTAAAATCGCCGATCTTTAAACTACCTCAAACTTTGAAATCCTCCGCGCGGCCGACTGATTCAGACCTTCGTCAAACGCTCAAGCTGCATTGCCCGTCAATCAGTATCTGTTCAAACTTTTATCAAATTCAACCTTTCGACCTTTATCATCTAATGTCTGTTCCGTAGCGTCGTCAATAATCTCGTTCAATTGTGAAACCATAATACCCTCGTCCAGCTGTGCAAGGATCTGCAGCTGGTATATTATAGCTTTGAACTTTTGCACTATGTGCCACAGATATGAAACTTGAAGCCTAGATACTTAGCTGCTATTGCTACCTCGAATATCTCAGATTGGTTACCCTTTGATTGTGAGTGGGTGACAAATTACCAAAGGAACACAAGTTTGTTTCGTAATGTTATTATCAGAACTTCTGATCACAACATACCTTGTGAACTAGAACATAAACTAGGCTTCTGTTTAATGCCCTGATAATTTCTGTCGCCTTTAGAACGGCTATCAAATACCCGTGCTGAATAGCACGGTGTAGGCAATTCCATAATTTGCATTGGCAAACGTATTGTGTGAAATAATCCAGACTGTGACTCGATTTTCGAAATTTCCTCCGTGGTCAAAAATTATTGTTGATAGTGGATATTTCAGTATATCGGTTGACGGAAAAGCGGTTCTCAACCAGGCTAGTATATTTTCGACAGAGTTGAGCGCTGCAGACGAAAGTGAGCGATCGATAAAGTGTAAGAGAACCAAGAAAGGAACAAAGGACAAACGGGGTGAAGAGAGATGGAGAGAAGTGGACGGTTCCTATTGGTTTGAAATTATGCTATTAATCAGGTAAAAATTAATTTCCAATTTCGATTACGACGCATGATTAAATTCGAATCGAATTTTAATGACTATAATTAATTCGGGGATTCGCAATGTAATACCGAACACAAGTGGGGAAATTCATTTGAGGTAACTTTACTGTATTAGAACTGGGGTCATTAATCAACCCTCCTGTTTTCAGATGACGTGAGAATTATTGCCACAAATCCAAAAACAACCTAAAAGTCCAAGCCAGAATCTGAACGTTTAGAACCTGCAATCGCAATGCATTTTCTCACATGCTCGAACAAAGTTGACCAAACTTATCTCTACCTAGTACTTTTCTTCCAACTCGAACAGCGTTTCTCAGAGTCTTCCTAAATACATAGATATAGAAGTACTTGAGAGATACGAAAGTTTGGAATTACGTACCCAAGCTCACGTCAAGTTGAACCAGCAAGACACCCACAAAGTAGTTTGCAATTTCAGCATAGCTAGCCATTTTTTTTTTGGTGACTAGCCAATTCGGAAATTGATCGAATCAACCATCGTTCAATATAATCTCCGATTTCCTCCTCAATCCCTAATTACCAGCGCCAATGAGCTATCCGGTAATTAAAATTTCAAGGTAAGTGATTCATCGATCAATCTTTCGCCGCGAATAAGTAAGTAAGTAAGTCTCAAGATTCATGCCATAGATGAAAACAAATTGATAAATAAATATTGTATCGATAAATATTTGCACGCATTACTGTGTAGATGTAAAGTTCTGGGAATTGTCTAGGACAATAATGGGAGAAATTTTTTTCTCACGAATATTATGGGATGCTTGGAGTCTGATACCCTCATGCACCCCATATAAACATTTCGTGCCTCTTATCAAATTTCTTTGTACATAGCTGCGACGTTGAGCCAATACCGGAGGTAAAAGTGGGTGAGATTTGCACTAAGACCTCAGGCCACATTCTGAAGCGTTTAGATATATTCAACGGCTCAAATGCCGTTCGCGAATGCGCAGAAGCTCAAACATAGAGATTGAAGGTGAGCCAATAGTTCATCGTCGAACTAGATACTGCAGATTTATTTCAATCTGCATAAATTACAACATACAAAGGAAAGTGGAAAAATGTGGGGTGCATTTCAAGAAATAGGAAAGGAACGGATCCCCTTAATCCATCGGTTGAAACAGATCTGAGTTTGAATATGGAAAAATAAGGAACCGCAGAGACAATGCCTTTGGATCACGGTAATTTATTGTGAACTTAGTTACTTAGAAAAAATGCATTATTGATTGATAGAAATGGCATCTCTATTTCTGTGTCATTGACGTCAATTCCACATGAACCGAATTGTATTTGCGTTAAAAAACTAGTTTCCGAAAATCCCAAGTGAAAAAATCGTGCTTCATTTCTATAAAGCGATAGTGGGTAAAGAGTTTTGGACAAAAGCTTGATTTCTCATTGATTTCAATGAGAGGTAATTTTAACCCTCTAAATCTGATTTCGGATTTCTCAGTGAATTTTGCCTGCGGCTACAGCATATGCGTCATGTCTTCGAATATTTAATAAGTTAACCATTTCTACAACGGAACGTTGTGGCATTAGCATTTCCATATGAAGGCTACAATACCCCTGATTTTCCCTGTACCTAAGTAGAAATGCGTGTATCGTTACTACTTGTCAAGCACACGTATGGTTTATCAAATATTAAGCTGTGACATGAATTTTTGAATTTTGTTCCAGGAAAGCCGTCGCGACTATAATGATAGAAAGAAAAATAATACAAAGGATGGAATAATATCATTTGGAAAGTCCTGGAAAATTGTTGATAATTCAAGGTAAGTCGACGATAAGTTGTAATACAAACTATCACATCCTTAATGCGTTGACCCAGTCCAGAGAACTAAATCCAGATTTAAAACAAACACGACATTGCAGATGACGGGGGTTTGTGGTACACGCTATGTTTAATTAACAAGTCAGCAGTTTACGTAGTCATGTATTTGTCGCACGAGATTCACGTTCTGCCCGTGAGATTTGTAACGCGGTTACCTAATCTTTGAGGATTGCCAGGAACTGTAAAGGGGATTAGTTACTTGTGAAAAGTTGATATCCTACTTTACCTAAAATATCCATCCCCAACGGAACAGATTAAATTCAAAGGACTGAGGGTAAATTTTCATGAGCATCAGCCTGTAGACACGTCAAAAGTATTTCGGTCATATTTTTTCGCTGTCAGTCATGCGAATCTTGTTCTGTAATACGAGAACCCATTTAACCCCTCCCATTGAGATTTGCATTTTAGCGGTTATTGATTTATAATTTTACTCGCAATTCGAATCACCTACTGCACGATTTTGTAATAGCTATATATCCAACCCATACAACAAGAATAATTTCGATACTCTCACCAAAGAATTTGAAAGTAACTATTTGTAAGTTCTGCACGGCAGGCACACGGTGTGCAAGGGGTACGAAAGCCACGTTGCTGCGACGTGAATATCGTATTTCCCCCAGATATCCACCCTATGATGATCCTTGCTGTGAACGAAATTTCAAAGACTCATAGGGTACAGCTTGGATATCTATCAATTGCATTTGATCTTGACTTCATACAGGGCTCATATTCGGCTCGCATTGTATACTCAAAAAATTTGTATCGTTAAAGGACAATTATGTCGCACTAAAAGCTTCGGATGTGCCAAAATACGTAAGTATTTATTTCGAGACAGTTTTGCCGCGAGTTTGTTAGCTCCAGGCCATGTGAAAACAAGGAAGGTGCCTTTTTACACGTCCGTGAACTGATTAACTGATTAAATTGAATCAACTAAATTGGAGCAAGCAATTACACATTTTTTTTTTTAGATGCAAGAAAAAGTAGAAAGCAACGTACAAACTCGTTAATGAGTAAAAGGATGAAAGTTCAAGTAAAACAAGACTTGCTCAAATATCTTCAGTTAATTATCATTTTCTCAGTGGGTATACCCGTAATTTGATTCCTTCTCATTAACGTTCGCGCTGTTAGTTATTGGGACATTTGGCAACCACTGGCGCACGAAAAGCTGTCAATTATTTATCCAAGAAGCTTTCGTTATCAAACCATAATGGTATTATAAATTTAGTCAGTTAATTAAGAAACTTAACGCATCGAGGGAGTTGAGCCAGCATATTATATCCGCTGCCCAAACCTAGTTAATAAATCATTATAAACCGCAATTTATCAAAACTAGTTATAATCCTCTGCTGAGCTTATTCATATCTGAATTGAGGAATAGATATCGTATTATGTTTATGCCTTGGCCTAGGAATAGACCACGGGGCAAACGCCAGTTAGAAAGTGATACAGATAATGCCGAAGTTTTACATAAGAAATACATCCAAAGGTCAGGATAGAGGTTAATAATAATTAGAAGTGATGATAATGATGACGATGAAGATAATCCTCCAGAATGAATGAAATAGGCAGTAGACACAACAAGAACACAGTGAGATAATATTTACAATTTCGGAGGAAACTACAAGGCAAACGAAATTGAACTAGGGCGAAAATGGAATGCCCAGAGAATAGGTAGGCGCTCAAGGAACACGAAAGGGGTCACAGAGTCGCCAGCCATCAGGATTGGAAGCTGAAAGACCGCACCAGTAGTACACACGAGGACGTTGAACAGGAGACTGTAGGGGCTGGAACGCCACCATCATGTATAAGATGCACATTGCGCTAGCTGGGGCTTAGCCTATAAGAACCCTAAAAACCTACAGTTACCACCAAAAGAGACACAGAGAACATAAACACACGTGAATCAGACAGTAAGATACGCATAGCAAGCAGAACGAAATCAGACGCAGGTGAGCACACCCGACAGTCAGCCTGGGCTGCCGTAGTCGCAACACCGGCTGACCGGAGATATTCAAACAGCCTGGCCTTGAGACCCTCCATGGATGCTGCTATGTGAGTATCAGTCTGTGATCAATTTTTGTATCCAACGATTAAGATATGTTCTGGACCGACAATTTTTTAACCACAATTTTGATTTCCGGAGGATTCGGGAACTTCACCTAGGTGTAAAGACCACTTTAACGATATGAAATAGGAGTGGAACATGCCACCTTGATCGGATTAACATATCTTTTTGATGAGTTTCATGATCTTTGATTGAAAAATCCCAAAATTATGTTCGGGACCCACAATTTTTCAACCCGAATTTCTATTTCCGGAGAATCCGGGAACTTCCCCTCGCTGTAAAGAATATTCCAACCATATGAATTTGGGGTGGAGTATGCCACTTTGATGATCGGGTAAACATATCTTATTTCAACAGATACATGTCCCTTCCGATTATTAGTGATAAAGAGTACTGCAATTGCAATATTTTACCCTATTTCGCTGATAACAATACGCATGGGCCACATACTGGTCTCGTAAAAGCCTCATATATTGCGCACCACCGTTGACTGAAGAATTTGAAGACAGCTACCCCTGGGAAATTTTGTGTGCCGAAAAAATGGACTCGGCTACCGATCGAAATAACATCGTATTGACATTACTGCAACGGTATTTTGTTCGTACAGTTGGAGGCTATTGGTATTCCCGAGCCCACTCGGGCCCACTTTTCCGGTACACAAAACCCCGTAAGGGTAGCTGTCTTTAAATTCTTCAGTCAACGGTACCCTCCACGAACCTCGTTCAAATTTGCCGCCATAATATGTCAAATTCCCACCACGAAGTATTCTCTCTCCGTGGACGTACCGCTTCTATAGCTTCGTGGTGCGGTTGGAACTATCTCACTTGCACTTCTTGTGAAAGAGAAAAAGACACCGCTTGGATGTATACTGCGCAAGCGTCAAACCACTCGTCAAACCTTCGGTCATTCCTTTCAGCGGACTGCCGCTTCATCGTACAGCCAACTCACAGACACAAATTGTACGACGGGAGTCCGGTCTTCTTCTCTCTTACTTCGTGGTCTGGGCTTTGCTCTGGCACCATGTCTGGCACCATTACCGGCTTTACCAGGTGACAGTTTTTGTCTACTTTTTCGGAGTATTGTTTTTGTTTTGTTTTTATTTTTTCTGTTTTGTTGTCACCTTTAGTTTATTATATTTGCGAATAGTGGCAACAAAACTACGCAATCTCAAGCAAACTGAGTATGTAGTAAATGATTCATCGTCAAAACGTGAGTAATCAAAGTGTTATACTTTTTTCCAACCTCACTTCTGAGCATTATGCATGCTCTGTACTATCATATGTGTCAACATTTTCGTTAAAACCCGTTGCCGGTACGGTGTTGAACATTTTGCAAACTTTTGAGGTTATGAGAGGGACGTAACCCTGGATGTCAAAGCAGCGTGGTTGAGTAATGCTCATTGTGACGCGACCTAACCTAGTCAAACGTAAATAGTATTTGTCGCTCATTTCAAATCCGTGTATTAGATGTTTTCATTTTTCTGAAATGGTTTATTCGGTTTTTTGTGCAAATAGATATTGAAGTATATTCTGAAGGACATGAACTCCTCCGTGTTTGTCTTTCACGTCGCGTAATACGTAAAAAAAAAAATTATGAAAAACATATTTTGATTCTTGTAATAGTGTGTAATATTTCAATGGCTCTATTGCTATTTTCTAATTATTCCGGTGATGGATTATTTAGAAATTAATGTGAACAACCTGCTAAATTAAAAATGCAGCTTTTTCGTTGATGAAAATACTTTTTCATCACTCTAACCTCAAAATCGTAACTTCATCGCGATTTCTCGGCTCTCGTGGCAAAAAATGATCATCACTTGCACGTAGAATATTTTCGACGAAATTCGTAACAACATTCGCCTTCGACTTGTATTGTGTGTGAAATGTACTATTTCTTCCAATTCAAGTAACGAAGCACACGGACTTTTCAATTTCTAATTTTTTGACTCCAAATCAGAGGTTAGAATTGATCTGAGAATTGTCACCCTCTACCCCTACATCATGTCTCTAATCGGCCTTCACCGTACGTCTTATACCACTACCAAAGGTCACAGTCGAGTGGCCATGAAAAGCAGAAGTCGACTAGAAATTATGTCAACCTTTGACTTGTTCTCTTTGTTCCCCAGCTGATAGCAAACTTCATGTCTTTCTTAATATCCGACGCGAAAGTAAGCGATACGGTTAAATTTACGCACCAAGTCGCCCTTGAAATCGAGATGAAGTCTACGTTTGAACAGCTTTGCTTTTGATTTTAGCATTGACTAAGGATTACTAAAGACGGCCAGTTAAATGGGACTCTGTGAAGCCTGGCCGCTTACCGACCAAGTACCATTGCAGTATATCTATAGCTATAAACAGTATACCTATAGCTATCGAATATATAGATATACATCACGTGTATTTTGTCGGTAAGTTCGAACACTGCTGTTACCGGCGTGCCCCGCTGTGCCCCCGAACAGGGCTTCAAAACTGTACCCATGGCTGGCCGTCTTTAGTAATCCTTAGTCAATGATTTTAGTCAAAAGTTTCTGCTCCCGAGAAAATGTAATATGGGAAATTTGAGGTATTGAATGGCGAAGTACGATGATGACTTTGTATACTAACATAAGTTCTGCGGAGAAAAAACGAGACAAAATTCATGACCGACAAGTAATAATTTAACGCTACCCGTTTGTTACGTCTAATAGAATTATCGCTCTCAGTTCGGAGAGGGTTAAATAGACCGGGATAAGAGAGAGGAGTTCGGCTGCAATATGGGAGACCGTAATTTGATAAACCGCCACTACGAGTGATTGACTTTCTATATACTCATGTATCCATTCCCAGCACATGACTTGTACGTGTATTTTAATTCGTCGGTAGGAGTGTTTAAGATTGTCGCTCTTATCCCGCTTGTGCACATATTACTACGAGTTTATACTGCTGTGCAGAAAACTCGATCATCTGATTAGTCTATGGATCGATTTTATTACATATTAGTTTCAACAGATGAATGAATCGAAAATCGAAATATTGATTGATCAAATATCGAACAATTCTTCTAATAACCGTATTATTTATTAATTAATCGAATGACTTGTGGAATAACTGTACAACTAATTAGACTGTATTGAGATTTTAATGAAAATCAGTTTTGCCTTCTTCCAGTTGTGAAATTCATTTTTCGATTGGACTTGCTATAGTCATTCAAAAGATGAAGAATTGGTTTTTGTCAATATTTGAATAAGGTATTCTCTTGATTCAATGTTTTATCGAATAAGGGTCCATTGCATAATCGGGATATCGATCAAATATGAGGTTGTAGTTCGTAACGTTAACGCAACAAAATAATCGGTCAAGATCCTTGATTTTATGAATTTAGATGGTTGAAAAAACAGCAGAATATGGTGCATAATTTTCCAAATTCAGTGAAGCACAAATATTCAATCGATTTGGTAACTCTGAAAACATTTGAGTCATGCAATTGTGAATTTTTGCCAAAAATTCTGTTACATTAACGTTACGAATTTCAACCTCATGATCAAATGGTAAATGTTAAATATAACTATGCACGCAAGTTGTTCATCCAATGAAGTGCGAGTCACAGCAATTCGTCTGTTTAACGCGACGTATTTATTGAAAAATATTATGTTAGTAGCATTAAGTTGCATTTTCACTAGCGATATTCATAGTGATGTCGGCATTATCATTCGAAACTTCAAAGGCTATTTCTGTGATATCGAGTTGTCTCAGGAAAATTTCAAGATAGAAATTCAAAGTGGTATCGAATACATCACATGGTATGAACTATCTTGAATTCGGCTTTCATGAGTTTGAAAGACTGTCTGCTTTGGGTGTATAAGAAATTTTGAATCAAAGGACAAGGGATGATCCGTTCCACATATAGCTGGCGAGTTTATGTCATATTGTGCATAAAACGGCACGATATTAGGTAAGTAGGCGATCTGAATTCTCCGAAGAATGTGATATGAACAGACACAAAACTCACAAAAGAGTACGACATACGTGTGTTGTGTTCGTGTGTAAAGTTGATGCTTAACTATACCTACGCATGCGTATCAGTCGAACAGCTGGTGTATTTCGTCTGGGCTCTACTTCGTCACCATTACCGGCTTTACTGCGTGACAGTTTTTTTCGTCTCCGTCTAGTTTTTCAGAGTATTTTCTTGTTTTTCCCAAATTTATTTTATTTACGAATAGTGGCATCAAAACTACGCAGTCCCAAACAAACTCGTAGACCTCCGCAAAGATCGCGAGAGTAAATGATTCAGCGTCAAAACGCAAATTTACGTCGTTTCGACCTTCACTCCTGAGCATTATGCATGCTCCGTACAGCTACGTATTATTCAATGGGTTGGAATTTTCGTTAGAATTCCTTGCTGACATGGTGTTGAACATTTTCAAACTCTGAAAATATGCGATTACGTCTCATTGTGACGCGATCTGATCTAATCCAATATGAATAGGATATGCTGTTTATTTCGCAACCTGTATAACATATGTTCGCAGTTTTCTGAAGTATTTTATTCTATTCTTCGTAAAAGGAGATACTATGTATAATAGGTTACCGACATGGAAAGGACCTCCAGATATTTTTTATATACATATTTGAAATCCTGAACGAATCCAAGTGGGACACAAGCAAAGATCTTCTATCGCAGAGAACGACCGCACATGCGGATCAGACGGAAAGTTGATTCGATCTCGCTGCACGTGATTTGAAGTTCATACTGGGTATTTCATCAATACGTAATAGAATTATCGAATCGCGCTGTTCTTTAAATTCTATGTGGAATAATATATTAGTAGGTATACGCATTCATCGGAAAATTCATCGAGGAGGAGAATCATTAGCTACGGAAAAATAATAAAAGCCATGGCATTAACCTTTGTGCACCTTCATTTTTTACCACCCCCATTCCTGTCTTATTATTCAGTTCCAAACAACAATTGGCGACATTTCAATCACGTGTAACCGGTGAGGTACATTTTTGACCATATTTCTGGAATTTACGAAACCCATGTGATACTCAACTACTCAAAATTTGGTTTTTTCTGTGTCATTTTGGCTCAATGTCTTTGCATTTTATGCAATTTGTATTTAATGACGTATCGTTTCACAATTTCAAGCTATCAGAAGTAGTTTTCATTGAGAAAACCAAAATTTTATATATGTACCAAAAATTCACATTTTGGAGCGAAAATATTGCAGTATCCTATTTCTACGGCACTTTTAATTATAGCACTATAGTATTTTCAATTACAACCAAGGTGCTCTGAAGGATGTAAGCTATTCTGTATTTGTCTTCCTTGTAGTACGTCAATAAATACAAAAGGTATTTTGATTCTTGGAATGGTTTGCAATACATATTCTAATTTCTATATATGTATAATTTCGCGCGATTATTCGAAAGCTAGATTATTTCAATACTAATGTAACCTGAATTGTAAATATAAATGTAGCTTCGTAGTCTATCTATATTTGTGGCTAACGCCATTGTTTGAAAGAATGAGAGGCTTTCGGGTGGTAAACTGAAAACTGCAATTAACAAAAAACCTTTCTAATTAATGAAAATGCTTCGCCTTCCAATTCAAGTAAAGAAGCCCATAGACTCTTCAATTGCTTCATCACAAACTTACTATAATTAAACGTATACAATTTTTTTAATCAGCCGAAATTATCTCCACTGCTATCCTCAGCTCACTTCGCAGGGTATTTTCAACGGCTCGCGTCTATTTGAATAAAAATCATGCACCTGGAAGACGTTCACTGTATACCGTCGAACTATATTTCAAGATTTCGATATCGTAATACGGATACTAATATCGATCATTTGAAATGCACTCATCCATACATATAGCTAGGCAACAAACGCTATCAGCGAGAAACGATCCGAAAACTTCGGTGTCGCCGGCATCTAGCACCATTATTCATCGATTCTGTCAGGTTTGTGTAACGTATGGGATTTTCACAGTAGATAGTTGAGGGAGTTAATAATTCTGGTACTCCAATTTTTCGACCCTGAATGAGAGGTAAGAGTTAATCCGTAAATGGTCACTCTTTACCACTTCATCGGTCTCTAATCGGCCTTCAACTTCTGTCTTAGACCACGACCGAAGGTTACAGTGTAGTGGCCATGAAAAGAAGAAATCAACTAGAAATTATGTTAACCTTTGACTTGTTCTCTCTCTTTGTTCCCCAACTGATAGCAAACTTCATGCCTTTCTTAATATCTGACGCGAAAGTAAGCGACGGTTAAACTTGCGCACCAAGTCGCCCTTGAAATCGGGACGAAGTCGACAATTGAACGGCTTTTCGTTTGACTTCAGTCTGCTCCCGAGAAAATTTAAGATGGGAAATTTAAGGTATTGAATAGCAGAGTACGATTATGACATTTGTATACTAACATAAGTTCTACGAAGCAAAATCGAGACAAAATTTATGCCTGACAAGTAATATTAGTTACCTCTTTGTCTACATGCCCGACCATTCTGTATTTAGAATGCTTTGTGCGAATGTGGCAGATTGTCTCGGTTTTAGATTGATATTTTCTGAAAAACTTCCATTGATGCGATGAGACATGAATTTTACGAAAAATTGGAAAACCGTCTTGTATCTACTCCCGCGAGCCAGTATTTGATTTAGTTTGAAGTTCCGGAATTTATAACCGATGAAGATTAAAATGACTCGCGAATTTCGCAATCAATAGTAAAATAGACACGTTACATATCGGTGGTGTTAGGCAAGGTCGCGTTACGCTTCGGATTACCTTTCGTACTACCTTGGACGCGGGTACCTGTGTAACTTGAAATATTTGAGTCCAAAGAAATGACCTTCTATCTCTTTCCGATTCGTCAATTTCAATTTCCGATTGAAACCACCGAGGACACAGTTATTTCTTTCAGGATTCTTCTAGACTAGGTCAAATATGAAGGCGTTCCAAAAAGAGGGAGTCCATTGAAATACTCTCCATTCAGTTTCTCAAGTAGAAAAATTTACAATCATGTTCTTCTCTCCCCGGTCATACGGAACTCGAGATTGACCCAATTTCCGAACGTACCGTAGAATAGGTCAACTCTCCATCGGGAAATCCGCAAAAAATATGCATCATTTCAGTATTTGCAAGTTGCATTCGTTTGCATTGTTGTTCGTATGTCTCTCCCTATACTGTCATGTATCTGAGTAATCCAGGATTTTGATATTCAAGCCCAAAGTCAAACGGCGAACCTCTTTAAAGTACGATCAGCTTATTATCCCAATACTTTGAAAGCTGCTTTCCTGACTCGAATTGTATATAAATATCTTGGAAATATTTTCTGAACTTCAGGGTGGATCACGTGACGGCTACTTGTGTCAGCTGATTGTTTCTGCTGCAGCTAATAGTTCACGTATGGATTCAGGTACAAATTCCGTGAACAATAAGTTGAAGTATACGTAAGCTCCGGATATGCTTGTGTGATTTAATTTAAAAGAAAAGCTTCGCCGTTTTGTTAACAGGGATCTACTTTAGCGAATTCAACGTACAGAGCAGACGTTGTAAAATTCAAACCAGCCGAGTACAAGACTGATTCGGTGAGGACGCTAAACGAGAACGCTGAGAAATTAGTGACATTTATCACGCAGGCCGCAAACGGGGTAAGCAACTGTAAATCTTGATTAGTAAGCGGTAAGGATAATAAAGCATAGCAAAAGTAGTAACAAATAGACGTCATCTACCTTAATTTCACCACTCACAATTAGGATAAGGATCCTGCAGGTTTACGCGCAATGAGCTTCTACCTATAGACTGCTGAACTTGAGAGGAAAATCGTGAAACAATAACGAAAACAGCGCTAGTGTAGAACTTATGGCGAACCATGTCCGAGCCGGAAGTCAAGTTCCGGGGCATTTTATCAACGAGCCAATGTTATCTGAATAATGACCCAGAGACCGTAGACGTAGGAGAATTCATGTGACATTGTGACATTCATTCGTCAGAAGCTACTGAAGATGCACGCCTATTGCATTTTGCTTGAAAATAGTGAATCTCGTTTTTTCTATTGATATAGCTGGGATGTTCAGCAACAACTTGAATGAAAATTGAAGGTATCAAAAATATCGCTGTTATGAACAGAAAAAAGAATTTCTTGTCGAAAAATCGATCTACTCTTCGTCCAATAAATGCAGAACAAAATTTGGACCATAGTTTGATCATAGTAGAATATGAAACAGGAGTATTTATACGTGAGAAATCATATGACACATTGAAAAAAATTATTTCGAACGACTCTTGTTTGAAGGAGTCCCTAGGTAGTTTGGCAATTAGTCATGGATTAATTCGACTCCAGGTGACTACGATAAGAGTGAACCAATAAAATACTTAGAAATGAATGTGCAAATCAGTTTAAACTCCATTTGAAAAAGACATACGTACGTAATACTTGAAAGCAGAAATAAAAAAATCAGCCAATTTTCCGTGCACGATGTCGTTCAAGTTAAGGATGGATCACTGTGAAAGCGGAGGTCCTTAAGGATGGATTACTGGGAAGGTAGACTCTCGTTAAGAACGACGCGACGTGTGTGTCTCACTTCCACCGCCACAGCTTAGTCTGTACTTTATGGAAGTGCGAGACCGTCAGCAATCTTGCTTTTAACAAGGGTCTACTGTACACATATATGGGGCAGTCCATGCCACTCAACAAAGTCTTACCCAACCCTTGCGATTTCTGTCTTGATTTTTTTTATTCTATTAGCTGTGGTCAGGGAAAAAATTACATTTCCCTCAGACTCTTAACTCGAATATTGGCGACGATACCATGACTTCTGAATTCTGAAGATTCCCATTGATCCGCGGATTTGCAGATGGCTGTAACAATATCGATTACCGATTCAGACCATCAAACATAGGTATATCTAATTTTTCCATGCGTTCTCATATATGTAGATGATCGAATTCTCTGTAAAAGATAGCTTGTAGCGTGACCCTCTGATCATATAAAAAAATCACTTAAAAATTTATGAACACCGGCGATCGCCCGGCCTATACTCGGTCCGGGATCCAAACCGTCCTTATGCTCCACGGATTCGGTAAAGGAAATTCGAGTTAGATTTTTCTTGCATCTTGCTGGTCTTAGAGGTAAATTGTCTTCCATCATATCAATTCACGCTACTATTGCTAAGTATGAGGGGCCCGCGTACAGACTTCTAGGGGTGCTCTATATTTTAAGATAACTTCAACAATGACCATTTTCCTCTGGTTACGTCTGCATTTATCACATACATACAGGCTTGTTCTTTCTTCGATATCGGTCCGTGCATTACACTCGCAATACACGTCTCACGATGAAGGTATCCGCTTATCAACGTAGCAACACATATCGCGGTTTTTACATGCCAACATCAATTAGTATACTCACGACTTGGATGATCAACGCGTGCGAAGGATATTATTGCGAAAAATCACATTTGAACGCCATGAATTCGAATGAGCAGTTCTCCTGTTAATTTAATAACCAAACAAACATTTGCATACCTATTTTGGACAAAAAGTGAGCCACAAACATTTTTTTATACCAATGTACAGAATTTGGCTACGACTTATCAATCAATACCTAATATGGGTTTTCACATCTTCATAGCTCTGAATGTGAGCATTTTCACAGAAGAAACCGGTATCATGTAGGTTGAAAAAAAAACGTGCATTTCTGATCCCTGTGAGATTTTGGGGTCAAAACTGAAGTACTGATAGCAATTTCAAGTTTGATGCGAAGTATGGTATTGTCTGTGTGAACTTAGAGCAACGTGAAAGACACTGAAATCACATACCCAATGTAACGCCACATACAAAAAAATAAAATAAAAAAATGTTGTGCATAGTATAATATTTACAGTTGTCCTTATTGTGCAAGATCTGTATTCTCGGAGCATTGGGTGCGTGTTCGTTTATAAAATCATGCAACAATAATACCGTCATAAATTGTAAATCATGAAATTTCGAACAGTCAGATGATATTTACTTCTCGCATGTACTAAAAGATTTAAAGTTTCGGCCGTTCACGGTAGACGGAATGCATGATTACTACATACGTCTCGAGTGCTTTATGAAATGTGATGTGAATTGTCCTTTGTAATGTAGCGAAGCCAGAAATTCCCGAATTTCCAGCGACATCAGTGAGTGATATTCCCAGCATTTCGACTGCAGTGTAGTTATTCATATCTCTATAGCGGTGCATTCTAATTTATGCAAAGCATCAACAGCATTCAAGCAAAAACAATACATTACTCTCCGTTTTCCATTTATTCGGGCGTAAGATTTCACACGTGACAAATGACCAGCTCGAATAAAGTTTACCGGTTTTTGCTTTTTCGCAAACCACCCACATTTCTTTCTGTTTTTCTTTCTTCGCTTATTTATTCATTCACTTTTTGGTTGTTCCAAAGATATTCGCAGTCATATTTTCATTCGTTTAGGATTTTCAGAGTTTCTTCCTTATGTTTGGCAAAGACCCAGAATTGGATTCGTAGAAACCTGAGGGTGCACCGCAGGCCAATTTATTCTCGACGTTAAACGACCAAGAAAACACTAATTTGCAATTATGGTAACTGAAGTCCGCGGGAATTTCATCGCTAATGTAAGCCGGTATAAATATACCTTGTGGATTGAGGCAACACAATCTGACCGCAAGTTCGTTCGCTTCGTATCACGCGAGACACTACCCTGAACAAACAAATCTTTGTTTTTGCTACCCTTCATGCTAAGTCGAAATCTACGTGGTTACCAAAGGATTACAAGTACCGGAACTTGGGTAAGGGATGAAACTGGGTTAACGCGTGTTAAGAACGATCTAGTTTAATGGCTGAGCTGAGTAGCACAAACTACAAAGTCATAATACCTATACGTGCTGAGTAAATCCAATCAAAGCGTGCAACAACCGTCTGCTGGAAAATCGGAATTTCTACTATTACTGCAGGTGCACGAAGTATTACTCTGATGGCCAATCGTTCCGTCGGACACAACACACACCGTCCCTTAACCTGATCAAATATTTATGGCATTCTACCGACGTTTGGTTTCTTAAACAAAGGAAAAACCTCACACAAAACGAGACGAAATGAATAGAATTTATGGGGCTAGGCCCTCCTCGTTCGGAACTTCGAGAATCGATGGTCAGCCAACTCTCTCACTCTGTTTCCTTCACAGTCTCTCTTCCGCATTGATAAATTAGATTCTATTTATCAGAACCCAAGGTCCTAGGTCTCTTCGTGAGCAACTTCGAGGGAGTGAAGATTGGGAAAATTCGAACGGTTGGCTGAACCCTTTTCTTCAGCCCTTGTCCATTATACCTACAGTCTTTCAGTTGAGGTGTTGACGACGTCGACCGCCCTCGTAGACATTCAAGAGCCACTGGGCTTGTCTTGTAACGTCTAACAGAATTACCGCTCTCAGTTCGGAAAGGGTTAAATAGACCGGGGTAAGACAGAGAGAGAGGAGTTCGGCTGCAATATGGGAAACCGTAATTTGATAAACCACCACTACGAGTTATCGATTTTCTACACATATATCCAATCCCAGCACATGACTTCTACGTGTATTGTGTATACGTGTTCAAGATTTTCGCTCTTATCACGCCTGTGTAAATATTACTACGTGTTTTTACTGTCTTGCAACAAAATCGAGCATCTGATTAGTCGATGAATCGATTTCATGACATATGAGTGTCGATTGATTAAGAAATCAAGAATCGGACTACCGATTGATCGAGTAATTGATCAAAGAATTCTTTTAATAATCGTATTATTTATCGATTAATCAAATGACTTGTGAAATAACTGTACAACTGATAAGACCGTACTGAGATTTGGATGAAAATCAGTTTGTCTTTCTTCGAGCTGTGGGATTCATTCTCGATTGAACCAATTCAATAGCCATTCAAAAGATAAAAAATTGATTTTTATCAATATTTTCATAGCATATTCCCCGAACCCAATGTTTTATCGGAGGGTTGATTGCGTAATCAGAATATCGATCAATCATTTGGTCATTCGATTTTCAGCGATATAATTTTGCTATCGAACATCGATTACCAAACTGCCCTAAGAGCACCTCTTCTCATTCAAATATGGAAAATGGATCATTGCCAAGATTTTGTTTTATCGCTTCGAGTTTGTTGACTTTTTTCGTTTTCACTGAAGATAATACGAAGCAATACAATGTCTGAATCAATGGACCGTCATTAGATTTCAATTATCGCCATAACAAAAAAAAAAGTTATCAAATTTTGGTAAAAAGTAGATCATCGCTGCTGGGCTTAGTTATTCTGTACACTTCACAGGGTGCTGACATCGTAGTCTTCCCGGAATTCGGTTCGACCTTGCAAGACTTTCCGGAAAGGCCTGAGTTGGCTAATTGGGCTACTCTGGTCCCGAACCCGACGCAGAATTTCTCGGCACGGAAGGAATCCAGGATTTTTGTTAACGCCGTGAGTCGTAATATACTTCGGTTGAATTAGTTGTACGACTATACGGCTGAAGATATTCTGCACCAGCCTGCAATTATAGTCGTGAAGAAATCACTTGCTTTTTTTTATGTTTCCGACTACCATGCATGATGAGAACAATAAGAGACTCCGATATGTTAGGTAACGAAACTTTCACACCATTAAATGATTTTGGAAATTCTTCACAAAAAGAAAGTGGCCATTTAAGGCGTCCAGGCAAGGAAAATGATAAAACGAGTAGAAAACGTAAGCGTTCTGTCACAGACAAAGATAATGAAGCACCAAAACGGGCGCGCGTAGATGTAAATGTTACTAGTAATACAAATTCCAAATTTCTTAGTGACTTACAGGATAACTCCAGACAGAACGAATTGCATAATGATTGTCAGACCAACAATAAGCGATACATTCCTCATGATTTGATTGGACTTATGTATCAATTAGATTTGTCAGTGCTGTGCTTACTGAGAAAATCTACACATGAACGTAAATATCCTTCATTGTCATTGGCGTTTGAAAATTCTGGAATCCGTAAATTTAATGACATTATTCTTCGTTATGATAAAAAGTCTATTCACATAGAAACTGAAAATGTAGACAAATATAATGCAGATACTGATATCAATTATGCCAAGCTATTTACTAAAGGAAAACGAAATTTTTCTATCCATAATTATTTTGAAAGTTTTGTCAAACATCTAATCTCTAAATTGGATAGTTCAATGGATAATGTAGAATACCTTATTATCTATACTAATTCAGGATTGGATCTCACAGCAGAACAGACATTGAAAAAAGGGCGATCCAGGAATTTTTATCCATTCAAATTTGATAGAATAAATATAGAAGCTTGTGACATTTTAAAAGACTTTTTGTTCACAAATGATGATACGAAATGTGCTGATTTTTATCAATTTTCGCGAGATAAAACAACAAGAGAAGAACTTTTACAGCGATTGATATTTTCAGCTGCTATGCAAAAAGTAATAAAAGAAAGGAAGCTTTCTCAAGTAGAAATAAAAGAGAATTTTTTGAATAAGCTAGTATTTGCGGTTAATCAGCCGAGTAGAGAAGCACTGAACGGTATTATAAAAAATGAAATAGAAAAAAATAGTACAGTCGAAGATGATTATATAGCATTACAAGAAAGGATATTACGTGATACAACAGCTCCCGAAAAACATAAGAAACTTGAACCTGGAATTATTTATCAATTCAATTTATTAATGTTTTTCTTGCATGACATGTTTTTTAATGCGAAGATATCTTCCATAGATTCTGAACGAAAAAACCACGATGTATCAAACGACATTATTGTCCATTATAAAGATAAAATTACTTATGTAAAGGTCTATACGACAGATAGTAGTATTGATTATAGTCAGTTGATTTCCGCCGGACAACATACGTTTTCTGTTGATAAGCTTTTTACTCTCTTTATTGAAGAATTGAAAGAGGATATAAGATATTTTATTATCTATACTCGTGCAGATTTACATCTCACAAAAGAAAAGAGATTTCAAACAGGGCTGTCTGAAGATTTTTATCCTTTGGAATTTGATGCTATAGATATTCGAAAAAAGAAATACAAAATTTTGAGAGATTGTTCGTGTATGAGTGAGAATAGTCTCTATCAATTTGCACAAGAAGAAACAACAAGAAACAAACTGTTGAGTCTCTTAAAGCTTCCGCCTCCTTTACAAAACGAAAAAGGACGACTTTCTGATGAGAGTGAAAGAGAAATAAAAGAGAAGTTCTTAGACAAACTAATATTTGCGGTCAACCAACCTGATAGAGAAGAATTGAATAGTGTTATGAGAAATGAGGTAGATGAGTCTAATGTTCCATACAATTACGAAGAATTACATGAAATAACGTTACGTTGGTCAGAATCTCATACATTTGGCCCCATTACAAAAGGAATCATGGAAAAGCTTCTGGATGATATAAAAAATAAGAGATCTAGTTATCAGGAAATTCAGAATGTAGGTATTACCGAAGAAATTATATTTGCCAAAAATGTGGTTGGTGAAGACGAAACACCTGCATTCAATAAGTTCTTAGAATTTTTAGTTGAAGGAGAAGGAAGAAAATACTTAGAAGTTATGAAAAAAAATGGAATAAAGTTTACTAGTATGTCCAGTATTTTGGATAGAGCAAGAACCAATGCTACAAAAGCTTTTAAAGACTTATATAATCTTTGGTTTGATGAAAAAGGAAATAAATCACAATATTTAAAAACTCTAGAAAGAAAAGGAATAAATCTATCTAGTCTGTCCAGTATTTTAAGTGGAGCAGGAGCTAATGCAGCGAAAGCTTATAAAGACTTGTATGATCTTTGGATTGATGAAAATGGAAAGAAGACACAATATTTGATAACTCTAGAAGAAGAAGGAATTAATCTATCGAGGATGTCTAGTATTTTGAGTAGAGCAGGAGCTAATGCTACAATAGCGTTTAAAGACTTATATGATCTTTGGTTCGATGAAAAAGGAAATAAAACACAATATTTAAAAACTCTGGAAGAGGAAGGCATACATCTGTCCAGTGTGTCCGGTATTCTAAGCAGATCAGGAGCTAATGCTGCAAAAGCTTTCAAAGAGTTATATGACCTTTGGTTTGATGCAAAAGGAAATAAAACACAATATTTAAAAACTTTAGAAAAGGAAGGCATAAATCTAGCTAATATGTCCAGTATTTTGAATGGGGCGAGAACTAATGCAGCAAAAGCTTTTGAAGACTTATATGATCTTTGGTTTGATAAAAAAGGAAATAAAACACAATATTTGAAAACTCTGGAAGGAGAAGGAATGAATCTATCTCATATATCCGGTATTTTAAGTAAAGCAGGTGCTAATGCTACAAAAGCTTTCGAAGACTTATATGATCTTTGGTTTGATGAAAAAGGAAATAAAACACAATATTTGAAGGCTTTAGAAGAAGAAGGAATAAACTTAGCTAATATGTCCAGTATTTTGAATGGAGCAGGAGCTAATGCTGCAAAAGCTTTTCAAGACTTATATGATCTTTGGTTTAATGAAAAAGGAAATAAAACACAATATTTAAAAGCTCTAGAGGAAGAAGGAATAAACCTAGCTAATATGTCCAGTATTTTGAATGGGGCAGGAGCTAATGCTGCGAAAGCTTTCAAAGACTTACATGATCTTTGGTTCGATGCAAAGGGGAATAAAACACAATATTTGACAACTCTAGAAGAAGGGGGAATGAATCCTTCTAATACGTCCGGTATTTTAAGTAAAGCAGGAGCTAATGCTGCAAAAGCTTTCAAAGACCTATATGATCTTTGGTTTGATAAACAAGGAAATAAAACACAATATTTAAAAACTCTCGAAGAAGAAGGAATGAATCTAGCTAATATGTCTGGTATTTTGCATGGGGTAGGAGCTAATGCTGCGAAAGCTTTCAAAGACTTATACGACCTTTGGTTCGATGCAAAAGGGAATAAAACACAATATTTGAAAAATCTAGAAAAAGAAGGAATGAATCTAGGTAATATGTCCGGTATTTTAAACGGGGTAGGAAATAATGTTGCAAAAGCTTTCAACGACTTATATTACCTTTGGTTCGATGCAAAAGGAAATAAAACACAATATTTAAAAGCTCTCGAGGGAAAAGGAATCAATTTAACTCATATGTCCAGTATTTTGCATGGAGTAGGAGCTAATGCTGCAAAGGCTTTCAAAGACTTATACGACCTTTGGTTTGATAAGCGAGAAGATAAGACACAATATTTAAAAACTCTAGAAGCAGAAGGAATAAGTCTAGCTAATATGTCCAGTATTTTGAACGGAGCAGGGACGAAAGCTCCTAAAGCTTTTAAAGACTTATATGATCTATGGTTTGATGCGGAAGGAAATAGAACACTATGTTTAAAAACTCTAAAAAAAAGAAAGATAAATCTAACTAATATGTCCAGTATCTTAGGTAGAGCAGGAGCTAATGCTGCAAGAGCTTTTAAAGACTTATACGACCTTTGGTTTGATGCAACAGGAAATAAAACACGATATTTAAAAACTCTAGAAGAAGAAGGAATAAATATATCTAATATATCTAGTATTTTGAATGGAGCAGGAGCTAATTCTGCAGAAGCTTTCAAAGAACTATACAATACTTTTTTCAATGAGGAAGGAAATAAAACACAATATTTGAAAGTTCTAGAAGAAGAAGGAATAAACCTAACTAATATGTCCAGTATTTTGAATGGGGCAGGAGCTAATGCTGCGAAAGCTTTTACAGACTTATATGATCTTTGGTTTGATGAAAATGGAAATAAAAAACTTCAATTAAAGCATTTCATCAAAAACAAAAATGGGGCAAAAAGTTTTACAATGCATAACCTTTCCAGTATTTTAAGCACGGCAGGTGCTAATGCTAAAAATGCATTCGAAAAATTGCACAGTGTTTGTTTTAACGACAAAGGAAGAAGTACAAGATTATTAGATGATTTCTATAATGCTGATTTCGAACCAAGTAACTTATCTAGTATACTATGTGGTGCAGGAGCTCGTGCTTCTTGCGTTTTAAAAAGACTGCATAGCGTTTGTTTCGATGACAGGGGAGAAAGAACAGAACTTTTAGCTGATTTCTGTAATGCAGGTTTCAGGCCTGGTGATTTATGCAGTATATTGAGTGGAGCAGCAGATCGTTTAGGAAAATTTCACGAATTTTGTTTTATTGGAGAAACAAAAGTATATTTGAATCATTTCATGAACGAGAAGAAAGGTTTTACGCTAAGTCATTTATCTAAGATATTGCACGGAGCAAAAGCTAATATTTATTCCGCTTTAAAAGATTTTCATGATGTTTGCTTTGATGAAACAGGAAACAGAACACAGTTTTTAGATGATTTCTATAAGGTAGGTTTCAAGCCGAGTAATTTATCGAATATATTATCCATGGCAGGAAATAACGCATCTTCTATGTTCAGAAATTTTCATAAATCTTGTTTCAATAAAGAAAATTATTTGAATCACTTTTTAGCCGAGAAAAAACTCTTCGCACCGAAAAAATTATCTCTGATATTGGATAGAGTAGGACTTAACATTTGTCCTATCTTTGAAAAATTGCATGATCTTTGTTTTGATAAGGCAGGAAACAAAACAAATTATTTAAACGATCTTATCGAAAATAACCCACCGAACGAAATACTCAATATATTATATAAAAAAGTTAGAAAAGGTCCTTCTGCTTTCTTAGATGAATAGAATATTAGCGAAAGAAACAAAACAACCAATGCAAGTCTTGAGTCAAGTAACTCATCCAAGCAAGAAGAAAACTTCGATAGTTCACAACAAGGCAGATTCAAAGTTACGAGAAAAATCCGGAAGGGTAGCATAAAAAGGAGCGAAAGCTGGAAAAAGCGACTACTGACGAAATAGATGATAACTATGAAAATTATTTAAGTCATACAACAATAGATGTTCAACTGATAAGATCACTAAATCTTTAGGCTATTTCTTTTTTAAGTTTATGTGACCTGTTCAAAATTGCCGCCTCTAGCAAAATAGATTGCGACGTAGTCGCTAGAGGTGAACACTTAGAAAGCGACACCCGCCCTATATCAGATAAACCATATTCATACCTGTACGTATATCTAATACATATTACATAGAACATGACTGTTGGATCGCTTATGCAACTCATATTTTTTATCAATAATTAGCACTCGATACCTACGGTTTGGGAGATTAGGCCTCATTTTGTTATTCATCTTTGATACTGCATTTCTGTATTGTTATTATTTCACAATTGTTACGATAGCCTTCTGACTATTTACGTCCACGTAGAATGAATATACTTATAATATAGCGTCGTGGTCGCACATCCGGATTTTTTTTTTTTTTACTTATGTACAGCAAGACATTCACCTATATGTATGTATAATCATTTTAATATTGTAATGTGGCCACGCACTTATATATTTTTGCTAGTCTTATTAATTAAACAAACTATTCACACCGATTTTGTTTTATTTTCTTATGATATCGCCATGTATGTTCTTGATCATCTTAGCTACCCATGGTATTCATGTATTGTCTGTAAACATATAAAAAAGTGTGCTGTTGCTTTACCTACTGAAATTCTCATGAATTTTCCAACTTGAGATTGAGGAAGGCTGGTAGATTTAGTTATTGAGTTGACTGAATATTATACACTAGCTTTAAGTAGCTTTTTAACAACTTAAAGCTAGTGGTGAACATTTCTTGGAGTTGCGGCTGGAATGGAAGGTGTTTTAAAAGTCTTTTCTGTAGATGCGGTTGTGAACTTAGATTGATAATTACTCAAAGCTCTGAAAACCATCTCAGTCGCCGCCTATAAAAATTGAATCTACGTAGTCGTCAATAAGAAGAATAAGAAGGATGAGTGTGCCGAGCTGGAGTGCAGCTTGTTCTACGCCAGCAACGTATATTCTTCGATCGGAGTGGCACAATGGTGAATAAATCTTACAGTACCTCACTGTAATATCACTTTTCATTCCTGTTCAAGTACTAGATTTGAAGTTCCAGTCCCCGCTCATCCAACGGCCCACTTATACCACAATAAATTAGGATAATCACGGGCGCTTTGATTTACCCGGCAATCATAATAAAGTTTATGGAAACCTTCCGTGTAAACAGGGGTAGATCGATGAACGTAGTACCTACCTCGTAATGTTCATCTTCTCTTCTCCAGTTTAACAACCCTTGTAAATCTGTTGTTGTTTCATCGCTATTTTTATACCAGCTACTGCAAGTTCTAGTTGAATGAATTTTTCACCAGAATGAACTCGAGGAATTCTTTGGGTTTCAATTTCACTTTCGAATCGAACCATTCACTTTCATGATATGTGATGCATAAAATACTACTTACAACTTGACCAGCATCGGCCATTGCTTTCAGAATTCTTCCAGCACGTTTACCATACGCGATGACATGTTGTCCGACAAAGTGGAAAGAAAGTAGAGAAAAAAGAAAAAGTTATTCACTTGTGAAGCATGTTACAGCCTATAGAGTATTTTGTTGATAAGAGACGGAAAGAACCCGAGGCTGGTCAGGCCTCCTCGTGCTGAAGAGTCTATTGATCTCGAGGGCCGCTTAAGGGTTGCCTAAAGTGTCGATCAAACTTACAAAGCTTGGAAGGAAACCCAGAGTCTTGGATAAAAAGATGAAATTTTTTAGCTCTTACTGCAGCGCGTAACTTTTCACTCATTTATTTCAAGTTATTCGAAAATGTGTCAAAATTGTCGAGGGATGGCAACTTACTTTAGCTAATGAGAACGAATATCGTTGATTATTTTTAATGAATTTTTAACGGATTCCCCAAATTGACATGTTTATACTATGACTACGTGATTCTAAAGACAAACATCAATTCTGTCGACGGTTTCCTGCTCAGATTAAAAATTAATTGAAAGCAACCTCGAGGCTGATGCACGTGCACAGGAAAGTACACGCGAGTTGAATCCCTTCAGTTTTGTACAATATTGAAAATTTTGACTGGAGAAATTCGAATTTTTTTGCCACGGAGTAGACATGAGCTGATTTTGTGATAATGCTAAGACATCTGCATCTTTTTCTCCCGCCAGATACCGGAAGACTCAGCAGTTCGACGATCTCATCCGATTCAACAGAACGGAATCGCCAGAACCCTCGCTTTTTGAAACCGATTTTGGACTTACCTTCAGCAATCTGATCAATATACTGACATGATGTTTGAAGAGGCTTTGCTGAACTTGATCAAAAATTCTGGCATAACAGACGACGTAGACAGTGCAGCGTGACGGTCCGACATGTCATATTTAACGGTAATAGTTATATTTTTGAATCATTAAATTTTTGTGTAACGTGATTTTTCAGGCTGTTGTTCTATATCTAATTAAAGTGAAATTGATTTCTATCATAAAAAAAATTTGGTTCAGGTGGAATGGAGTTCAGTAGTACTCGTGGTGCAGATTGTTGGTGTTTTTATACTAGAATCTGGCGTTGTTTCTAAAAAAAAAACACGTTTCTCACTTTCTGACATAAGTCTCGTTGTCACGTTACGTACCTTGCGTGTAGACCACATCGCAAGCTCTAACGGAGTGAATTTAAAAATTAATTCAGACGCTTGGCTATAATTCCGCGTGTGCACGTGACTTGCCTATGAAAGAAAGGGGTTAGTATAGATGGCTTTAGGTATTACCAGTACGGATCTGCTCACCAGGCCAATACGCGTGCCCAGACATAAAAACTAATGGGAAAATGAGAACTATGTTTCAATCAATTTACAAGTATTCGTGGATCCACGAGTAACCCAATCAATTATCATTAGCTATCAAAAATGTATTCCTCCTCAAATTTAACCCTTCGTGGGCACATCTTTGTAGAATACCTTATAGTGATCACATTAGGTAAAATTTACCCAGCCAAGATTCAAATGATTGCTTTGTAAAAACTATCGGTCTGATCGGGATGAACAAAACACTGGCAATAATTTGAACATTTTAAAACATGTGTGAAAATCACAATCTGCTCAAAAGAAACCGTGAATAGGTAAATTTGTCAAAAAAATACAGCTTTTAATACCTCAAAAAATCATAAATATTTGAAATTTGTACATTTTTAAGTCAAATTTGAACTGGAATATTCGTCAGATATGGTACTTCTAGGATAAAAATGGTGGCAAAGTGCACGTATGAAAACAGGTACCTATTTATTTTGATATCTGAAGAGGATCGATTTTGGAGTAGAAATAATTACGGATTTATCCGGCAGATATACCATAAGTGCGAAAAATACACCATTTTGCAAAAAAAAAAAAAAATCGTGACCAATGCATTTGTTGAATATTTCTTCACCCAAAATGAGGCCTGCAGGGTAAAATTCATACATAGTGGCCACGAAGGGTTAGTTGAATTGAGTTTATTGTACTGCAATTTTCTTGTTTGACAACCATTCGAACGATTCAACAATTCAGTTATTACATAACCCTGAAAGATTCTGGTGTAAAAATTTTCAAAGCTTTGTGAGTAGATGCTTTTACCTGATTAAAAGTAGGCCTTGAAAGCCGGATAATTTCCGGTTTTTGATGTATGGTTCGTAAAATACCCTCTTTCAGGTGCACACGATTCCATCGCAGAGAATTTCCATGCTATTATATGTAAATGTTAACTGAAGCTTGATCAATACTAGTTAATGCATTTATTCTATTATGTTATTCGATGCAAACGTATGGATAAAGCTGAAAATTGTCAATGTGGTATTGTAACTGAAACACGTAACTGGAATCATTCATCGATAAACGTTGAATTCCGGTTACTTGTTCTCTCTATAGCGATTGAATTTCCATCGCTACTTTAAAGGCAATATGATATTTCGACGACCGACGTTAATAGTAGTCGATTTTGAGGAACGAGTTTCCTGCTTTTTTCCCGACGCGTACCTACCATCGATTGAAAATCCTCAAGTCTTATCCAGTCGCGATCGCTTCCGAGAATTGAAAAACTTTCTTTAAGGATATACGAAGATCCGGTTGCTTTCGGGATGATATTTCAATCGCGAAGTAAGCGGTACCTATGCTGTTTACAGATTGTTTCGGATTTTTATCAACCGTCCGCGTCGTGAAGGAAGTGAGAAATTTTATTTATTCGCTTATTTATTTTTTTTTTTTTCATGCTACTTCTTCAAGCTATCTAACGTTTTGTAAAAGGATCCGCTGCAATGCTCTCACGTAAAGTGGTTGGGCAACACGGAGGAAAGTACATAAATGTCAAACGATATCAGCCGTGTGTATGCCAATAAAATGCAAGTGCACTTAAATCAGACTCCAATCTGCTTCGGGTTCGCCATGATGGTAAATAAATATTTTGCTTGATTAACTTCTACCATCTTTCGTTGCAGACTGTGCAGCCAGTTGGTACTATAAATATAGAAACAGAACGTAAATATAAAGTGACACAAAATTCTGTCTACTACTGATAGATTTCAAATGATGCGGGTGAAGCATTCAAGAGATCTTTGAATTGATTGGAATTCTTATTTGAGACAATTTGAAATCTTTTGAAATTCCGTGAAGTCGTTTTAAAGATTGAAAGATTTTGGTAATCATTCGATATCTCTGGAATCATTTGGAATCTTTGTAATCATACGAAATCATTGAAAAACTTTGAAAATCTTCAAGTCTGGTGTTTGCCAAACCTCACTAGTGGTCGAGCCCTCGATTTCAGACGTTACCGGTTTTCTGATCTGCATAAAAAATGAGATGTTCAAAGTATGGAACCACTTTGAGAAATTCTGTCTCGAATTAATACGTGTCAGGTAGCCACTCGTGTTGAATATAAAGGTTCCCTTCTTTCGAAAGAAAATCCACTCGATTTTTTCCTCCATCTATAGGTTGACTAGGAGTCCGAAATTCTGTATGGCACGAATATCTTTGGCAAAAACATAACGAGGTTCCTGCAAGTGCAGGGATGATATTTCCGGTTTCCGACCGTACTCAAAAACACTTCCCAAAAAATCCCCACGGTTTATTCTTCTTCTTGTGGCGTCCCGGCGAAAGCGTTGATAAACGATCGAACTGATTGCCTGAAAGAACCTGAAGTTGTTTGTTCTTCAGGATAACGTATTCAGGACCGGAGGGCGGAAATTGAGTTTCCGATTCAAGTTCTACTCGCGTTCGGCTTTGGGACTATGCGAGTGGAAAAAAGGCGAGTTTAGCAGGGCTCAACCAGAATGTGAGAATACTTATACATATATACACTACTTGCCAAGAACCAAATCAACCACAATTTTCACCCTAGAAAATTTCTTTGTCAATGACCTCAGAAAAGCTAAAATCAGCCCTGATTTTGAGGAGTGACATCATTGCCGTCGTCTCATCTCCGAATAAGCAATGAGGTCGACAGGGACTTAGCTTAACATTGATGATATTCTTATCCGTATAGTGACGCTTGTCGCTTCCTAAATTTGCACTACTCAGTGAGTCAATTATTCGTACGGCCTGTCAGTCACGAAGCTTGTTTCGTGTCCATAATAATGAAACATAATATACTATAGCTGGTAGTTATGATAATTGCACCCCATTAGAAGATCCAACAGCTTTTGACCCCACCTAATAGATCAGTAATTATTACATTCAATAGAAGGAAACAATCGTAATTCTTGACGCTGTTATCAAATCTATAGGTGGTAATTTCAGAAAATGCATACCAGCGGATGTGAAATTTGTCAAAGCGTAAATAAATGTGAAGAACCTTCAGGCATTCTTTCCTTTGAGAAATCAGTTGAATCAGATATGTCCAAATTTGAGTGGAATTTCTTTGAATACCTACATCGTAGTAGCAATTAAGTATTATCGATGATTCTGCAGGGTGGTATGCCGATATACCTATGTGTATGGTAGGACAAAGTAAGGGCACAAAACCACAAAAGGGAATTGAACGCGGAGACGTTAATAAACAATGTTGGCAGCCTAGCAATGCCTCGGAAATCGACCCGAAATCGTGTCGCTGGGTCAACCCACAACCCTCTTCTTCGCACGTTTCCACAGAGTATGTACCTTCCAATTCGTGTTCTGTGGCCCGCGGGCAAAGTCTAGATTCTAGATTTACCCTCTTCATATTATACTCTTCTCTACCATGGTACACGACTAAACCCTTAGACAGCCTTGATAGGCAATGATCTTTGACCCCGCCCCTTGGGTCTATTGAACAAACGACCCAAAGGCAAAGAAACGAGTGGCAAATTTGTATCCAGAACCCTTCTTGATAATAATTATATCTTTCATCCTTTGTTGAGTTACTTTGTCCCATCATCATCGACCACTCGTTTGACTGGATTCGGGAGAACCTTGCCTTTTATTTTCCAACAGAGACACTTCAAATTTCCGTTGATAAAAAATGAGAAAGTCCTTGACTGTTCCGGCTAATGCGGAAATTGGATCAAAACGAACTGCAGAAGCGTTTGATCTTGTCAATGAAGTACAAAAATTCGTGTGAAAATTCAAATTGTAATAAGCACTTTACCAATCACTTTCTGAGATTTGCAGAGCACGCATTTTACTTAAAGCACAGTTGCTGGGTTCTAGAGGGCTTGGAATAGATCGTGGGATGATTCTTGATCTAAAAAACCGAAACACATATTTTGAATCGATACATTTTCAACAACGATTTCAATTTCCGAAAGTTTCAAGAGTCTTCCTTGGTGCAGGTAGATCATCAAACATATAAAATA
This sequence comes from Ametastegia equiseti, assembly GCA_963989295.1. Lineage (NCBI taxonomy): Eukaryota > Metazoa > Arthropoda > Insecta > Hymenoptera > Tenthredinidae > Ametastegia > Ametastegia equiseti. The sequence continues at coordinate 10,769,464 of OZ022389.1, read as the reverse complement.
GGGGTATATCTTCGATCATTTGGAGTTGAGATGTTCCCATATCGTTGGGTAGCGTTTTCTCTTCACCCAATCAGAAATTCACCATTGATCTATAGATCAGTTCCGTAAGTAAGTAGTGAGATACGGTCGTTCGTTATTGCGGAATCTTGGAGAGATAAGGTTGAGATTTGACTGGCTTTGAAACGTATCGTTAAAACTCTGAGGCAAACCCAACACAGACGTATAATTTGTGTCATAATTCTATGTATATGAACAACAGACCACGGGTGTATAGAATTCTGCATGTTCCACGGCCACAATCAACTTACAATTAATAGAATTCCAAAGACCTAGAGGTTACATATTATGAAATATCTAAACTATTACTCGCTGAAGCAAACTTTGCTACACCCAGTTGGCAATTGCACAGACAAACCGTTTCAGTAATTCACCGTTCGGCTTCAGTGCTTACTTTGTTTCAGAGTAACGAAAGTACCAAGAAAAGTGTACAAAACGTGCAATTAATCATTTCATTTAGTACTTGAACCGAACTTTAATACAGCTTCACATGATGGGCAACCAATATGTCTTTTTATTTCTTTTGTAGCTATTCTGGTGTAAGCGGGCTAGGCCTGTGCTGATGGAGTAAATCTGCTGGCTGCTGGTTACAGTCGTGTCAACAAGGGGTATTCCGGAAGCGGTATATGTTCAGGTAACTTAATGTCTGAAAGAATATACTAGAAGATATTACGGGGAAAACAGCTTCCTGCCTGTTACTCATCGACGTAATACGATGAGGCTGCAGGAAGAATATTTTTTCGCATTGACATATTATGTACTTAAGTCCCCGTTGTGAAGGTCTCATTGCAATCTTGTTTGATTTTTCATCCAGCTCGATTTGTTTGATAATAATATTCACAATAAATCGTTTATCCAGCTGCTGGAAGTTTATAATCAAACTTCAAATTGAATGTGAAAAATATTTTTCCCAGTTCTGATGTGTTCACAGTGAAATCAATGGGAATTGTTAGAATATCCCAATCGTGAGATCGAATTTACTTCACATACAAATGAGTCCGATAAAATGATTTCAAATTGGGAAAAACCTCCAAAACCGAAAGAAACCTCTGATAACAGAAGAAAAAATGGGGACTTACTTAAAATTAGTTTGCAATATAAATCGTCGAAAACTAATGAGTCGCTTAAACGGTATTACAGAATGTCGCGTCATTCCCTCAGTACTACAGTTCGATGACATCGAGAGCAGCTGATAAATGAAGAGCCAAAGAGACCCAAGAAATTTGTATGAACCTTATTAATCTCTGATAATAAAAAATCTAAAGTTCTATATTCAAGTGACTACGTTGGACTTTATGTGCACGACGGATTCCGCCAGAAACGAGACAAACGAATACTGAAATTCAAATACGACCAATTGGACAGTTTTGAAAGTAAACTAATCGCCAAGACGGTTTTACGGTACGGAAAAGTCACCACAATAAAATCAATTCTTAATTTCGAGTCAACATTACTGACCTCAACCCACCAATAAAGTATAGTCTGGTCGGTTACGATGGCCAACGTCCCTTCGGTAATTCAACGGTACTTGGCACCAAGATTTGCTCCATTGTTCAGTGTGCTGATGACACCATCAATACTTGTGGTTACGTACAGAATTCCTCGACAATCTTTCATTCCATTGTAATAAATGCATCCTGCTTTGATAACTGTGGAACGTTGATGAAAGAAAACACTCTGTCAACCGACCTGATTGCACTGGACTGGAGCTTCGTTAAAGATAAACACGACGAAGGGCGTGTTGACAGGTGGATATCTATGACAAGCCCCACTGAGAACCTCATCACTTTTAGAACTCAGCATCCAGAATCTTCCGTCAGCTTTTATGTCTTTCGATTCTATTGACCGTTTTCAAGATTGTCCATGATTTGTTGTGGAATTGCGAGTATGCTGCTACCGGATGCTATGTTGGTGGATATTCGCAGTTCCCGTGAAAATAGTTCTATTTCGAAATATTCAATTGCATAGTCGAGTGTTAGATCATAATTTAAACATGCTGTGGACGAAGATAGACCAGGCACAATTTCTATCAAGTGGAAATATTTTTGTACGATTTTACTAGGGAGTACTTGAATCATAAGTCATTTGCAAATGTGACGTGGCATTGTATCATGCAAATCTACGGCTTAATAATAATTGTCCTTTTTTCCAGCCTGCGGGTTGCAAATTGTCTCATTCTTCAGAGTTTCCTATTCATGAATTATCCAATGAATTTTAATTTAAGATTTGCATGGCCCTGCGCAAAATCGTAAACCCGTCTACATTTTTTCCCTTCATTCAGCAAATACGAGAACGACGCTGTTTGAAAGAACAGTACACAATACTTGAAATCAACATATGGCAATAGTTGAATATACAATACTGACATTAAATTAGAGAGATCCTAGTCTGAAACCAGTTCTTCAGACCTTCACCCCACACACAAATAAACAGTCTCCCAAGTTCGTCTACGGGCCAAGGCAATTTGATGCAAAGTCAAGCAGCTAAAAAAAAAAAAAAAAATTAGAAATGTAATATAATTGAAGAGAAGAATCTTGCTGACATGCCTCCAGTATCAACGATGCACGCCATGAATAATTCGGATTTTCTCTTGAAACTCATGAATTATCGTGTCCAAGACAAACTCAGTTTACAAGAAAGTAATTTTGAAAGCGATCATTTCTACAAAATTGAAATCACAAGATCTGCCATGAAAATCGTACCAATTTTCTCGGAGCAAGTGACGCAGTATAGCTATTCATGTAAAATATAGTCTACATAGTTATGTATTAAAAATTAATTCTGAACTCAAACCCATTGCGGTCTCAGCTCTGCTGAAATCAAATACTCATAATGTATATACATATACGTACATACACGAAGTATTCCTTTCCAAAACAAACTGGCCGTGATCCTTAGTATTTATTAGTCGTTTGTTCTGCAAGTATATCATCGACCATCTCAAAAAACCCGCGACATGAAAGTTTGGATTTTTTGAAAAATCGGTCTGGTAATTATCAAATGAGAATTAAAAACACTATCTCCCTGTGGCTTCCAAACCAGAGACGTGGCCAGCTTCGTTTATGGCTCCGAAATTTAGTTTCACCGAAATTTGAATTTTTGAATTTCATTGAAATCGAGTCAATCGAAAAGTATTTTCAGTTTCCAAACGATACCGAAAGGAACAATTTTTCATAAAATCTAAAATTTTGTCTACCCAACAATATGCTCGAAGAGAAAAGTAATCAATAATGATAAGGGTCACGTGTATAATAATAATCAAATATGTAGATAGAAACACTGTCTGTTTTGTCTGTTTTGAATATCAATAAAAATCTGTCGCACGCGTGCAGCCGAAGAAAATATACGTCACAACTGATGAAATACGTAGTAATTTTTATGTAAGAGATCGCGTATCAGTGTCATTCGCTTTCGCGCTTACTCAGCTTAAAAATTGTTGCCGTCTGATCTTGCACAACCAACTTCACGGCATATGGGAAATGTGAGTAACTATATAGATTATGAGATTACGCATTCAGATATATTTTTTACACGCTGAAAAAATCTTACTCACTAAGTGATAAATCTCAGTAGTTACGTGATAGGGTCTTATAAGTTCCTTTAACTTGCTATATACACACGGTACAGTACCGCCGGCAGTGCAGAGAGGGTAACATCCAATACTATTCGGACACAATTAAGTGGAACCTTGTGTAAGGCGCGTCATAACAGGATTATCGCAGCTTTTGGTGGTGATTGTGCAACTCGAGATCAGTGAAAACCCTGATTGACAGGTAGCCGCTCAACTGACCTCAACCTCTAATTTAAGATCCAATTTTTGCCTTTCTTAAAAAAAAAAAAAAAAATCAAATCTTTCTCCTTGTGGCGAACGAAAGATTTTTCAGAACTTGAAGCGGCAACGTGATGGTGATTTCGACTCTGACATTATATCTACTGCTACTAGCTGCTCAAGAATCAGTGCAGGTACCAATATTATCGATCACAATACCTACTCCAAAGTCAAAATAGGGTTCAGTTGGGAAAATCGGATCGATCAAGTTTGTTAAGCTTTCGAAATATTTTTGCTGGGACTTGAAAATTGTGGAACCAATCATATCCGGAGCATCCCAAATACCGATGATACCTATTTTGAGAATTTTTAGAAGTTGGGGAATACTCTTTCAAAAAGGTTATCAAACTTGAACGGTCCGATCTACCGACTGGTCGAATTTCCTCGGCTCCATACTACATATTCGAAAAGTTCGGAAACAAAGTGTTTTAGTTATGCTGATTTTCACAGTTCTTTGAAATGAGATGACAAAAAAAATTTGTCAATTGAAGTCAAGTAATGTTGTTCCGCATAAAAAAAAAGTGGTATCAATTAATATGAAAATTTTATTAGACTTCCCAGAACATTGTTTCCTCTAACTATCTACCTTACATAATATAGTCACTGTATGACTGTGATTATATTTCAACGATAACTTATGTAACTTTTCTGAACCACAGAAATCTAGTCCAGCAAGTCCAACGTACAGAGCTGCTGTTGTAGAACGCGGTTCAGTCTTCTATAATAATGACTCGGCAAAGACGTTGAACAACAACGCTGAGAAAATCGTGGGTTTCGTCAGAAAAGCGGCAGAAAAGGTACAAGCTACGAAAAATGGGGCTCCACAAACGGCATTGGAAATTAAACGTAGCAAAAATGCGATACTCACGTTTGCCGAGGTCTTTGAGTGTTGGCTTCATGTTCATGTGTTTCGTCATCTTTCAGCATCTTTTTGGCTCATCACCCCTCCTCAGCATGAGTTCATGGGTTATGCATGGTCCTTCAATTCGGATCACTAATCTTATCATCTAGCTACACAGTGATCCAAAATTTTTGCCACGTTTTTTCAACAAATTAATATCTCGGTTAATATTGATGCTACAGAGTGCGTACATCTTTTTTAGGATGTAGATATCATAGTGTTTCCAGAGTTGGTTTTACCCTCGCTAACTTTCGTCGAAAGGGCCCGTCTATCTTCTCGGGCTAGCCTGATTCCTGACCCTTCACAGAATTACACGCCATGTACCAATTCCAGCATCGCTGTCGATGAAGTGAGTCGAGATATTCCGATCAAATGACTACATACTTATACAAATCAGCCCGCAAAATGTGTTCTTGGTAGAATTCGTTACCTGCATTCGGACACTAAAAATGAATTGATAATCATTTTAGACGCTCAAGGAGATTGCCTGCGCAGCGGAGCAGAACAGTTTATACGTAGTAGTCAACCTTCTTGAAAAGGAAATATGTTCTGAAAATGATTGTCCAAGCGATGGAATTTTCTTTTACATCACCAGTGTGGTTTTCGATCGGAAAGGAAAAATAATCGCCAGGTATATATGCCCGTCACGTCATTGTATCGGACCATACAATTACACCTGATAATGATCGATTGAGTATGCCCTATTTCGATACATGAATTCGATTTTATTTAGAAATTTATTCAGTTCTGTACCTGCAACTAATTGTAGTCTCAAAAAACATTCAAGTTCTTGAAGAAAGTAGAGAGTGATGAAAACACATTGCACAAATTGCACGTGAAGGTCACCTGGAAGAGATAAACTGTCGATTACGTTTTATCAGTACAGTGGCATTCATGTTAATTAGTGCAAGTGTATTCAACGTGTGAAAGAATCCACAAAGAATGACAAATTCGTCAAACTACAAGGCTATGATAACTAATTCCGCGACCTGAATAGTTTCAATGTGAAAGTCAATAATAGATTCCGTTTTCCGAAGTACTATTACCAACAGTTTACCGATCCATGGCGGTACGAATTTTCTTCTTGAATCGTATAATTTTCATCTCATTAATCCGAACTTGATATGAAATAAATATGCTGAAGCACGACCCCTTCACCTGTGATATAGATACCGAAAGAGTCACCTACTCGTCGACCCTGATCTAATCGGCATACCGAAAATATCGACCTTCGATACCGACTTCGGAGTTACCTTCGGCAATATCATCTGCTTGGACATTATGTACGAAGAGCCGTTGCTCACTTTGACGAGAAAGCTCAACATAACTGACATCATTCACCCCGCTGCGTGGTATAATGAATTGCCATTTCGAACGAGTGAGTTATTTATTCATATTATCTTCGATCTTTGACGAAATGCCATCTCGAGAGGGAGAGTTATCAAATGATATTATCTTTGAATTTGACTCGGAAACGAATTTCAATTTACAGTCTATTCGTGACTAAACAGAGTGATGATATGCTTAGCAGTCACAGATATAGTAAGACTCGGTTATACTTTGGTCATTCATTCATTGGTACCCCACAAGGAAACATCGTTAAGTGTCCTCCTCCGATCACGACAAACCTTTGCAGGATTCTAGAGGTGGTGGAAATATTCGGCACGTATTGTTTTATATCGGATGTATCCCACACCGAGGGGGTTAAATCAACCCCTGAATATAGCAGATTGGTTGAATTTTTATAATTCGAAACTCCCCAGACAGAGTGGGACTCGAAAATTACAAATTCGTCGCCAATCCGAATCTGGATTCAAAATTGAGGAATATGGCAATCCAGATCATTCTGAGGAAATTGGTCCGCCTTTTTGGGTCCACCATTTCGAATTTCTCAATACGGCCTTTAGATTCGGAATCGGCGACCCCGGAAATCCCTGGCCTTACTGTGTCAGCCAAAAAGCTCCTCACGGGAGTTTTGTCGGAGCTTCCGAATAATGAAAATTGTACAGATCTGCCATATTCGGGGGTTGATTTGCGTCCACCTTGCGCGGAAATACAGCTGGTATAAAAAAAATGCTAGTTGAATATTTTCACCCCCTATCTACAATCCTGTGGAGATTATTCGAAATAGGAAAGGGACACTTGGCGATGAACGTTTATCAGTACACCTCTGCAGGGTGGTGCTGCAGTATGGGCTGCAAAGCTGCAAATTCATCTATAGCACTGATTATCAGTTCGTTTTCAATACACGGACGATAATTACTGAAGAAAAACCGGGTGTTTTTGTAAGAGTACCAAATTTATTATTAGAACATGTTTCCCTAACATGAAGTATTCTATATACGTTGCGGCATTGTACAGCTACGCTCATATTACAGATTTCGTATGAAATTCTGACCAACCGATGGGTGTCCAAAGAATAATGAATGCCACTTGTTCGAGAAAAGCTGCTGGGGACATTTGACTTCCTATTTTCCCTAGCTATTAAATAAATCTTCACTGAACGGTAACAAATATCAATGGTTTCTTTTGTCATATAGCTATTCAGTTGATGTCAGGCTTCGCCTACGCCGAGGACATCAATGTACTGTCTAGTGGACACCACAGGATCGGAACAGGACATTCTGGAAGTGGCATATACGCAGGTAGTTACGCATTCGAAAGATATTGAAAATTAGATTACAACTATACCACAGCTCACTATATACCTACCTGATTGTGAGCGAAACATGCTCATTTACGAGATATGTGATAAAATATTGGGAAGGAGTCTTGCTGTGTAAGTATGTGACTTATTACAGAGTAAATAAATTTCAAACGATGTTATAGGACGTCAAGGTGTCGTCACCGCTATACTGCCATTGGGTGATCACGAAGAGATGTTAGTGGCTGATGTGGTGAAAAAATCCACGAAAACTGTAACTACCTCGAAGTCCCCAAGTGACCTCAACGACCATCACTTCGGCATACAGAATAACGATCACGAACCGCATGTGCACACTCAACTCTTCTGGGGACCTAATTCGGACCGCTTCAAATGGAGATACGAAAACATGGATGCTTATACTACGAAGATCCTTTCTGACGGTTTTACAGTCCAAAAGTTGAAGAACTCCGGAATCGAATGCGAATTTAAAGTCAACGTTACTAACCTTAGCCCACGTCTCATATATCGTTTGGTGGCTTACGATGACCGTCAATTCTTCGGTGGTACAATTTACATTGGTTGGAGAGTTTGCGCCATTGTTCAATGTGCCAATGACATGATAGACTCCTGCGGTCACTTCCGGAATTCTTCTTCAACCTTTAACTCCATCTCAATCACGGCGATGTACGTTGACAATTCGAGAACACTTTTGATGCCAAATACTTTGGGAAGCGACCTATGGCCGCTAGATAATTGGATTTTTGACCAGTACAAACGAGAGGAACATATTGTCACGACAATATCTCTAACAAGACCAACTGAAAACTTGGTGACGTTTGGAATTTGGGGAAGAAACTTTGAAATTGATACAACGAACTGATAATCCAAATTTTTTCAATTCGATTTGGCGTCTCCCGCTTCTTTTCACCCTTTTCGAAATTGTTCATGACTTCACAAGGAATTATCACTGGTGTATGTCATCGTAATGGAGATAAATGGTGCCTACAATTCGGTGAAAAATCTTCGCAACCTGTCGTAGAACAATCACAACATGCTGTGCTTTTGTAGTACAGGGAATGTAGAGCGTGTAACTAGATAACGCAACTTGCGGTATCGTTATCAATTTTTTAACCCCTACGCCAATTTCCCGGCCAGCCCCGCTAGTGCCACTGTGTTATTAAAAATTGCGAATCTAGTGTCGCCTTGGTGTTGGCGGGAAAATGCATTGGCGTGGGAGTTAAAAAATTCATAACGATAGCGCAAGTTGCGTTATCGAGTTACAGAATCGCTCTACTGGTGTGCTTAAAATTAAATTTGCACGGAAAAAATCCAAAAAATTCCGACATTGTTTTTGAATTATTTCGAACCAATTTGGGGGGTGAGACTATTAAACTTCAAATTCGCCCTTCTTCAGGACAGGTCTAGTATACATCTATGTGACGTATTTTCTGTAGAACGGTTGTACAGACGGCTTTTTCGTGTAAATGGTGCGTGAGCTTCGATAATATTCCGAATAAAATACGAAAAATAAGTTTTCGTTGATTTTTCAAATTTCGCGCATTGTTCGAGCTGAATTTTTTATCGCGTGTAGAATTATCCATTAATAACCCATTTGACCTCGCATTTCGGAATTATTCGCTATTCATTTTATCTTTTTATCTGTCGGTAAGACAACTACAGATTCGAAGGTTACGTATTCAAGTCTATTTTGAAGCGAAAAATATTGAGATAAATCTCATTGATCACGTAATGGGGACCGATAAGTTCCCTGAAGTTGATTTACATATACGTGGTAGATTACTAACCGCTAGCTGTGTAGGTAACACCACATACAAAGTTGAAGAGTTGTGTTGCCGTATACATACACGCAATTCCTATCCTAGTTTTGCCTCGAAACCCAGTTAGGTGCCGCTGACAAGCGTATACGTATACACAATTTCACTCACACTAATGGCGTGCGCGTATTTACCATATAAATACGCAGAGGGCTACTTCTAATACTATTCGGACACGATTGGGTGGAAAGCTTGCGCAGGGCGCATAATAACAGGCTAGTCACAGTTTTTCGTGATAATTCTGCAGCTCGAGATTCGTGATGTAAAGATCCCGATCGACTTGCTGCCGCAAAACTAACTTCTACCTTCCATTTGAGGTCTTGTTTTGTCATTTCTTAAAAAAAAAAAAAAAAAACAACAACGTCCTTTTCGAGGCGAACAAAAGACCTTCAGGAATCATGATTTCCAATTTCGAAAAAAATAATAGTAATATCAATACGATCAATAAGAATGAGAACAACAATAACAATAATCGCAGGCTCCAAATAATTCGTCAGAATATTCGGTGAGTGAAGAAAAAATTTCATAGTTCACATTGCCATACCTAAGGCATCGATTAAATGTCACAATTCCCACATGAGAAACCTATCACAGAACCGATTCTGCAATCGTTCAATATTCAGACGAGTTAATGTTCACGACATTACGTAATGTAAATGGTTCACAGAGCTTTGCACTATAGTCATCGAGAACATACCACACCCGCAAGCATTTGGAAAATATTTTCAGAATTTGAAACGGCAACGTGATGGTGATTTCTACTCTTACATTGTACCTGCTGCTACTAGTCGCTCAAGAATCACTTCAGGTATGTTGTACAGTGCCAGTATTATCGACCGGACGATCGCAATACTGATGAGTTAAAATATAAGGTTCAGTTTGAGATATTTCTGCTGGGACTTGAAAATTGTGCAAACAAAAATGTTTAGAGCATTCTAATCACTGATGATATCTACACCCTGCCCTCTGAGAGATCGACCTCCGTCCTCTCTCTTACTCCGCCATGATCACTATACGGCGCTATCGCTATCGCACTCGTTGATGTTGTGTCGATCTCTTCGTGAACGCTGTACATACATATATTTCAAGGATCTTCAGAATTCAGGGAATACTTTTTCAAAAAAGTTATCAGACTGAAATGTTCCGATTTATCAACCAGTCAAATTTCTCTGACTCTACACTGTTGAAAAAGTTTGTAAAAAAAAGTCTTCCAGGAGGTTCACTAACATTAGTACGGCAACTCTAACAGTTCTCTGGAATCAGACGATACAAAAATTCGATCATTAAAGTCAATTAATTTTGTGCCGAATAAAAAATTGGTCAAATTGACAGAACAATTTCATAAGACCTTTTGAAACATTATTTTCTGTAACTATCTTCGGTAATATAGTGTTTCTATGACTGCGATTTCATTTAAATTGAAACTCATGTACCTTTTTCAAACTATGTACAGAAATCTAGTCCAGCAAGTCCAACGTACAGAGCTGCTGTTGTAGAACTCGGTTCAGTCTTTTATAATAATGACCCGGCAAAGACATTGAACGACAACGCTGAAAGAATAGTGGATTACCTCCGGCAAGCGGCAGAAAAGGTATATGTATGTACAAGCTACGAAAAATTAACACCCAAAAGCGGCATGCAAAATCAAACGTAGCAAAAATGTGATACTGACATTTGCTGAGGTTTTTCAGTATGGTCTCCATGTTCATGTGCTTCGGCATCCTATTGACTTATCCCCCCTTTTAAGCATGGGTTGATGGGTTGTGCATGGCCCTCCATTGCCTACCAACCTTATCATCATTTGCGATTGAAAATTTTGGAAACATTTTGTTAACGAATCGCCGTGACTCGGTTGATATTGATGCGACAGAGCTCGTTATTCCTTATTCATTCATAACTTGAAACTGTGTACCCGTATATTTTTCCCATAGGACGTAGATATCATAGTGTTTCCGGAATTGGTTCTACCCTCAACGTATTCTATGGACATGGGCAATCTGTCTTCTCGGGCTACACTGATTCCTGACCCTTCACAGAATTACACGCCATGCAGAAATTCCGGCATCGCCGTCGATAAAGTGAGTCGAGATAATCCTAGCAAGTGACTACTTATACAAATCTGCCCTCTAAACATGTTTATTGCAAAATTTGTTACTTACATTCGGACTTCCAATCAGAATTAAGCACAATTTCAGGCTATTAAGACGATCGCCTGCGCAGCTGAACGAAACAGTATCTACGTAGTAGTCAACCTTCTTGAAAAGGAAACATGTTCGGGCAATGATTGTCCCAGCGAGGGAATTTCTCTTTACGTTACCAGCGTAGTCTTCGATCGGAACGGAAAAATTATCGCCAGGTACACATGCTCTATGCGTCATTGCATTGTACCATACATACTTACACCTCATGATGATCAATTGGTTCCACCATTCGATTCTTGACTTGAAAATATACACGAAATATAATCATCCTGACGTACAAGCCGTCCACCTATGATACAGATACCGTAAGGGTCACCTACTCGACGATCCTGATATACCCCTGAACAGCATGACGGAAATATCGACCTTCGATACAGACTTCGGAGTTACCTTCGGCAATATCATCTGCATGGACATTATGTACGAAGAGCCGCTGCTTACGTTAACAAGGGAGCTCAACATAACTGACCTCATTCACCCCTCTGGGTGGTTTATGAAGATGCCATTTCTATCTAGTAAGTTGTTATTTATGCCTATATTTTTTCGGACTCAGACTTGGGAACTAGATCGTACTCATTGTCGGTTTGTGAATAAATAAAGTGATGCTATGTCTATAGCAGTCCACAGATGCATGAGCACTCACAAGACTGGGAGCAGCCCCCGAATCAAGTTCGATTATAATGCGTGCTACTCCTTCTTCTTTTGATCCATTTTTTCAATAGACTTATATCAGCAAGGAAAGTAATCTGCTGCTGCGCAGTACTCTGATAATCAGTAACTCATTTTCAGTACACTTCTAAAAGTCACTAGTCAGTATGCGCTGCAGTGCTATACGAGTTCATCTACGGCGCTGCGTTTGGTTTCAGTAGATGTAGTACTGTGATTACCGTAAACAAATTGGTTGTTCATAAAGGGGTACCCAATTTCAGATTGAAAGATGTTTCTCCATACACAGTAGTCGCACTTACGTCATACATTGAGTATGAAATTTCTACTAATTAGGGTGTCCAAGAAATTAGAAATGCTATTTTATGACGAGCGATGCTTGGGACATTATACCCATTATTATTCTTAGTTCTAAAAATCTGCAATCATTTTACAGCGATCCAGACGGTATCAAGCTTGGCCTATGCCGAGGATGTGAATATACTGTCCAGTGGGATTAACAAAATACAATCAGGGTATTCCGGAAGTGGTATATATGCAGGTGAAATTATAACCATACTGTGGCTAAATATATTATTTACCTGCCTAATATTGTTACATGACGTGAATTAAACCCAAGAGTAAAATTTGACGTCTAGAAACTGATTTTCAAAGTAGAGCGTAGAGAGTAAGTATTATTACTTGTTGAAAATTAAGTGGAATCGAATCGACATTACAGGCCGCCAAGGTGTCGTTACCGCTATACTGCCACTAGATGATCACGAAGAGATGCTAGTGGCTGATGTGCTGAAAAAATCCAAGACATCCGTGACAATCCCGAAATCCCAACATAACCACGAACATCACTACCGCTCGGCAAATTACGGTTACGAACATCGTGTACGTACCCAATTTCTCTATGGACCTAATTCAGACCGCTTCAAATGGCTATACGAAGACATAAATGGTTACACTACAAAGATCATCCCTGCTGACGGCCTTACAGTCCAAAAGTTGAATCACTCTGGCATTGAATGCGAATTTCAAGTCAACGTCACCCACCTCAGCCCACGTGTCACGTATCGTTTGGTGGCTTACGATGGCCGACATTTCTGCCATGGTACGGTTTTCATTGGTATAAGAGTTTGCGCCATTGTTCAATGTGCCAATGACACGATAGACTCATGCGGACACCTTCAAAATTCTTCTTCAACTTTCAACTCCATCTCAATCACGGCATTGTACGTTGACAATCCGAGAACACTTTTGATGCCAAATACTTTGGGAAGCGACCTGTGGCCGTTAGATAATTGGACTTTCGACCAGTACAAACGAGAGGAACATATTGTCACGACAATATCTCTAACAAGACCAACTGAAAACTTGGTGACGTTCGGAATTTGGGGAAGAAACTTTGAAATTGATACAAAGAACGGATAATCCAAATTTTTTCAATTCGATTTGGCGTCTCCCGTTTATTTTCACCCTCTTCGAAATTGTGCATGACTTTACAAAGAATTGTAACCAGTGTATGTCGCTGTAATGAAAATGAATGGTGCCTATAACTGATCCGTGGAAAATATTCTTAACTTTCAGAACAATTATAACATGCGGTGCCTTTGTAGTTCAGGGAAACATATTAGGCGTGCCCTCGTGTGCTCACAAATAAATGATGATTCGCAGCCTACGTGTTCTGAATTCCGCAATATCTTGAAATCCTTGTCTTGACATCCTATACTTTTATAATCCTAAACATCAAAACATGTATGTATTTTCACGCTACAATCGTGTTTGTACTGACCGATTCAGTAATCATTTATCATTCTGGAAAATTGGTGTTAATAATCGATACCAAACCATAACTTTACGAGAAATGCGAATCATCCGGAATTGCATGTCGTCTGCATGAAATATTCAAAGGGATTGCAATCAAGAATCACACACCAAAACGACGCCTCCGAAAATTGAATTTGGGCTGCTTGAAAAGCATTGTTGTGGAATATTTCCTGAATATATATTTACGATGCTGAACAACTCCAAGAATGTCTACACATCGGTAAACGATAAAAGAACGCCGATACTTGGCTAAACATCATACCGTCGCACAGTTTTATTATAGGCAGCGTGGGCGACTATACAGACTGGGAGATCGCTTGTTCGAAAATCTCACCAGACTCGTGATATTTTTCGCAACTGCCAGTCCGCAGTGTGGCGCAAAGTTCACTCAAGTTATGACGCTACGATTATACAGTCCGAAAAGAGATAACGTGTATAATAGTAGCCCAAAAATGTGGGATACCCCATTCGGTTAAAAATTGTCAAGTCCTTGTCTATCCGGAAACGCGAATTCTGAATTACACGTGGACAACGTAAAGTCGACATTTTTCTCCGGAATCTTCTACTAAAATACGGAAGTGAGATGCATATTACTTTGATATTAACCGTGCTGAATTGCAAGAACAACGGTTTTTATAATTCCAATAACATTTTCAGTCTCACAATAGCCGAAATTCTTATGAATACTATCGTCTTTAGCGTTCGTTAATCATAAAGCGTTGACCTATAAAACCTATTTTTAGATATTAGTTCGAATCCGTATAGTTCCTTGACCTGAGATTACAAGGTTGTATTCGTTTCTCATTCTATTTCATTGGGTGAAACTAATAGAATTGCATTACAAGTAGCGCAGTAGCAATTGAATTATGCATGACTGATTGTGAGCTATTGCAAACAGAAGTAGCGATGGTCCGTAAAGCAAAATATTATGAACTTACATATTATTATACCGATATGATCATGCGTACATACATTTGTTATCATAGCGAGGGAGTATCCCGCGTGATTGCAATTATAATGTACTGAAATATGGAATACATCAAACTACTACAGCAACATATTTATACTTCCAATCTGCTTCTCACCTTATACTTTTCCTCGAGCGTGAAAACATTGTCCAATATTGATTCAATTTTGACGCAAACTCCTGCAACCTTTTTCAAGCTAGAAATCTAGTACAACAAGTTTGACGTACAGAGCAGCTGTTGTAGAACTTACTTCAGTTTTCTATGAGGACGATTCCGGGAAAACGTTGAACGATAACGCTAACAAAATCGTCGGCTTTATCGAGCAAGCTGCAAAAAAGGTAAGCGAAAATAAATCACGATCCACGAGCGACATGCATGAAAAAATTTGAAAAAGCAGCAGTAACTTGACCTTTATGCATCCACGCTGATTTTGTAGGGATTGCTTTCTATAGAATTCTATTCTGTACAGGAAGTAGACATCGTAGTCTTTCCGAAATTGGGTCTAAATTCTCTAAATTTGATGCCGAGGGCCCATTTGGGTTCTCAGGGCACCGTAATTCCTGACCCTTCGCGGAATTACATGCTATGTAACAGTTCTGGCATCCCTGTCAATGAGGTGAGTCAATATACAGGGTGTATCATCTCATGTGTCGAGAATAAAAATCAAAAGAACCGACGCAAAGCCACGTTTCGTCAGTCAATGAGCAATGGCATAATTTTTTTTCATACACAAAGACCTTCAATCTTCTCTTCTCGTACACGGAATTTTTGAAATTTTTCATAGGCGTAAAAAACACAGCTTTACGTCGATTCATTTCGTTCTCATTCTCGACACTTGAGATGATACACCCCGTATAGAGTAATGGTACAGTTGATACGCACTGCAATACCTCAGGATACACTTGGCGAAAAGTTTACTCGGTTATGTTTCTAGAAGTCTATCCAATTATTGAAATAATCTCAACAAACACATAATCCACATTCAATATTCAACTCACTTCTTAATACTCAATTATTTGAAAGTGGATTTTATAAACGATCAGAGCTGATCAAAACTTCTGTACTCTGTCTGACCAGCTTCCATTCAAATATGTAATGGCCACGGTCACAAACGCATCAATCGATGGCCATGATTGTAATTTTACTGACAATGAGTTGGCCAAAAACGGTATACCTGCCATATTTCACAGAATAACGAGCTGCTGAAAAAGTAAATTCAAGTCGACTATTATTCTAGGCTATTAAGACGATTGCCTGCGCGGCCGAACGGAACAGTATCTACGTAGTAGTCAACCTTTTGGAAAAAGAAGTATGCTCAGGAAATGCATGCCCCAGTGACGGAATGTTCTTGTACCTCACCAGCGTAACCTTTGATAGGGAAGGAAGGATAATTGCCAGGTATACGTGCGTTAAATATCACTGTATTATTCGATACTTAAACATGATAAGAATGGATTAGTCGTATACAAATCCGATGGATGTATGTGCATAACGTAATCAAACGTAATGCGCAAGCCCTTTTATACGATTACTCTCCGCTTGACAAAACATTCAAGTCCTTCGCCAGACGGGAAACATGACATCACATGAAATCTTGGACCGTGAGGTAACTTGGATTGTGTCACCGTGTAGAAATAAAACTCCAGTACATTTCATCAATGTGATAGAATCGAATTACTTACGAAATATCAAACGAACGTGGTCCAGATTGGACCCGAACTACATAGTTTTTCTCAAATGCGACAAAGTAATTTTCATTTCTTTATGAAATTTGAGATTTCGCTAAATTGATGCAGCATATTTTGCAGTTTACTGTTCCACAGCGGTACAGGTTCTTTTTTCGTAAAATACCTTTGTGCTTCACTGTCCTGAATTCAAATTCCCAAATTTGCCAATGACGTTAAATTACTCACATGTTTGTTGTGATCCAGATACCGGAGTAGTCACTTACTCTCTGAGTATGGCGTACTTGATTCAACGAGATCACCGGAATTATCAACCTTCGATACCGACTTCGGAGTTACCTTCGGAAATATCATTTGCTTTGATATTATGTACGAAGAGCCATGGCTGACGTTAACGAGAAAACACAACATAACTGACATCATCTACTCCTCAGGATGGTCTTCTCAATTGCCATTTCTAACCAGTGAGAAAAAACCTTTACATTCATACTTTTTTTGACTGGAGCAACACATCTGACTCAATCTTTCAATTGATCAGGGAATAATCATTATGCTCAGAATAGATAATTTAAATACGTAACTAATCATTTCTGTAGTATCTACTTACCCGAACAACCCTTTGATGAATAATACAAGGCCATCGGTGTTAATCGTCATTCTGCTTGTTCTACAGCTGTTCAAATTGAAGCAGGTTGGGCTTATACTGAGGACGTTAATATACTGGCAAGTGGCAACAGCAACATCGAATCGGGCAATTCTGGAAGTGGTATCTATGCAGGTAATTGTGCATCTAGGGGAAATTGAAATAAATCTGACAAACGCGATAACTTACTTCCTCCGAGGACTAACAGATTCAATCAAAGCAAGGTTCACACCTTAAGTTTGCCAGATGGTTTTTGTAGCTGGAGTGCGCTTTCCAATTACAATTAATGCAACCTAATGGCGAACAGGTGTTTAATTATATCAATATGTTGGACATTGGAAATTAGTTGGTTCCATGACTGTATTGCAGGACGCCAAGGTGTCCTTACGGCCATCCTACCATTGGATAATCATGAAGAAATGTTGATAGCTGACGTGTGGAAAAAATCTAAAAACAATATGGCAACTTCTATGCTCAACCGTCCACAGGAACATCCGCTTCAACCGAAGAATGAGGCTGCGGAATACCATGCGGATAACAAACACAGTCAGAAACATGATTCCCATAATTTCAAATGGATATACGACAAATTGGATACTTTCAAGACGAAAGTGATCGCCAACGACGGTATGATAGTCCAAAAGATAAATCACCATGGACTGAAATGTCGATTTGAAGTGAACGTAACTAATCTCAGTCCACCGGTAACATATCGTTTGCTCGCCTTGGATGGGAGCCGTTCATTTGTTATCGGGATGACACTTGGCACCAGGGTTTGTGCGATTGTTCAGTGTGCGGATGAAACACTCGACTCTTGTGGTCATATCCGGAATTCCTCGGCAATCTTCAATTTCATGACAATCACCGCAATGTACGTTGATAATAGGAGGACAGTGATGATGCCAAATACTCTTGGAGCTGACATGTTACCGCTCAAGAAATGGACTTTCCGAGAATTCAGGTACAAAACGGAGATATCCAAGACGATTTCTCTCACCTCTTCAACTAAGAACGTGGTCACGTTCGGAATTTGGGGGAGAAATTTTGAGACCGATAAAACAAGCTCAGCATCTAGAATTTCCTATCAGTTCCTCTATTTTCCGCTTCTTTTGGTAATCTCTACAAATGTATTCTAAGTTTTTGGTCAGCTTCCCAACATGTCACTATACATGGTGTTGTAGGTGTATAATTGGCAAAGTTTTGCCGAATCGATGTGTACGAGATTTGGTATTGGAAAGAGCTAATAAAAAGCTAATTTTGTGTGGGAATCTCATGTTCTAACTGCCCCGTGGTCGAGATCCCAACATTTTCCGACATTTCATTCACTGGCCTATTTACTATTCGAAGTCGCTCGCGAGATAGACGGTTATTTGAGCTACTTTTGAGATAGCTGCTATTACAAGAAAAATTTGAGATAGCTGATTTTTCAAGCAAAACTTAAGATATAGCTACTTTTTCAAGCAACTTCTGAGATAGCTGGTTATTCCGCAGACCCCTCGATATGCGAACGGCCACTTCTTGTCAGAACTCCTACGAGATCAGTTACTTGGTAATTCGTTGTATTTCGTTTTTTCGTTCACTATTCATTTAATTGCTAGTGTTGTATTGTGTTCTCTTTGTATTTATTTCAGCTTGTTTAGGATTCCAATCTACCCATGACCCATTCCCATTGTTTCCGAATTCCATTCTTGGTCTCTGATACAATTTTTAGTCTGGATTAAGAAGTGTTATCCCAATCGTAATTCATATTTTGCAATTGAGGCTGTCCTACAAGAAACAGAAGACGGTCTGTCGTCAGTTTACTAACGTATAATCATTCTTCAGTAGCTCACTACTGATAGATTTGATTGAGAATACAAAATTTCTTGAAAGTGACAACACAACCAATTTTACAGAACCGATTATGCAACAGAATTATCTGTTCACTTTCATTAGCTGAAACTACAATACATACACATTTCAAAGTTTCGAGATCAGTATTGACTGTCGTGTGAGGTTACATCGTAGAAAGCAAGTAATTTGAAGTCGCAGTTCGCTAGCAATTAAAGGTGGACCAACAGGTAGGATTTTTTAATAATCTTGCCATCCTGGTACGCAGCTGTCAATCACGATTAACAGTAAAACGCAAAAAATTACTCCATCGGCTGGGGTCAAGACAGATTTTTTAAATGAATATATTTTGCTATTTTGTGTTTTCCAAAAATGTTTTGCCTCATAAGTGGCCAATCACGTCACATTATCGTCTTTTGGAGTAATTGCAGGACTAATATCCAATACATTCAATTCCCTGATTCTGTTTACTCACTGATATCATACATGATACAAGGCTTACATCACTGGTCATTCACACCAGGAGTAGACACATACGTAGGTACTTTTCGCTACTTACAATAAGTCAGACACACTGGCTCTGTGAGACCCATGCACACACATGCAAGATTTGTGAATGAGTCGGAAATATTTTCGGATATCAACAGGAGACCGCAATGGATTCCTTATGTTACACTTCGCTCCTGCTACTGTTATCCGTACATGGATCGATGCAGGTATACTATTGAGAAAAATTCGAAATATCTACTAACTTTCAGCCTTTGCATGACTTATGATTTGACTTGAAACAAGATTCATGTCACGTATAGGGTGGGACTTGATTTGCGCCTAAGAAGACGGCAGTATTATGTCTGGTCGAAAACGCCATCGAAACCTCATTGACCATTTTTTTCTGCAGGTCACGAATCATTTCATCATTCAATTATTGCATAAAAACTATGACCTGTGGAAGAAAATTTCTAACGAGACCGAACACTGATATTTTCGCGGGCGCGAGTTCATTTACATCCTGTATATCCCACAGATATCCACTCCAGAAAGCCTGACGTACAAAGCTGCTGTTGTTGAATTCAAGCCTGCCGAGTTCATAGGTAATCCCGTTAGGACGTTGAATGAGAATGCTAAAAAATGTGCGAACTTTATTGAGCAAGCTGCGAGTAAGGTGAGTCCGGGAATAACAATGAAGTAACAATAATCTAGAAGATTTTTTTTTTTCAAATGCGTTATGCGATCTTACATATATGCGAATATGCCTGGCAGCTACCCAGATAGTCGAACGTGTTCGGATTGCATGAGTTGCAATTGCATGCTGGTAATTTGATTGTGCCAAAGAGCTGCAGAATTAAGTTGACTGCAGTAATATAGATGGTAAACGTCTGCAGCAATACCGAAAAATATCAACAATTAAAAACGGGCATCAGTTTCCGATCTGTGCTGGTTTTTTCCCAGTGTAATATATCCACGGCCAGCATGGCGGTATAGGCTTACCTATTAATCGAATGACTTCTACAGAATGCGGATATAGTGGTATTCCCAGAATTGGCCTTATCAACAGTGATGTTTCAACCAAGACCCAACACGGTCTCTTGGACTACTCTGATCCCTTCACCCTCTGAAAATTATAAGCCATGCATAAATTCTAGCATCCCTGTCATCGAGGTGAGTCGATCGATCGATCAGCATGATAGTTGCACAATTGAAGAATCAGGTTGTTCGTGACATCATCATTTCAGGCTGTAAAGACGGTTGCTTGCGCGGCTGAGAAAAACAGTATCTACGTAGTTATCAACCTCGTAGAAAAAGAAGTCTGTTTGGGAAAGACTAATTGCCCCAGTGACGGAGTCTTCTACTTCGTGAGCAATGTGGTCTTTGACCGAAATGGGAAAATAGTTGCCAGGTACGCTTCAGCCATTCGATATTGCTTACATATATTATACGATTGGCACTGTTCCATCTCTGTCGACTTGACCCTGAATATTGTATAAAATAAAAATGAACTCTGTTTTGTCTTTTTTACAATAATTCTGGATCTTTAGAACGTTTATTTTCTACGTATTTCAAACAAGATGTTTGAGAATCCAACTTGCCGATGTATAATCATTTGATTATGGCCCAGGGCCCGGAAGATTCACTTATTCGACGAGTTCGGCATCCTCGATGTGACCGAAATACCTGAATACTCAACCTTCGACACTGACTTTGGAGTCACTTTCGGAAATATTGTTTGCTTGGACATCCTATATGAAGAACCGGCAATGACCCTAACAGAAAAACTGAACATAACTGATATCGTTTATACCTCAGGCTGGTTTTCCATGATGCCATTTCTGACCAGTGAGTCAATTTTATAAGAAACTAATGCATTGATCGTGCAGGATTGGATGAACCGTATACACTATGCGTGTTTCATCGACATTTTCAAATGGAAAAAATATATCGATTTCGAAGCCTAAAATATACAGAAACCCGGCAGGTTTACTATTCAGTTCATGAAGTGTAATGAGTACGAGGTCATTTGCTCTAGACACTTATCAATTTAATTTTGCCGATATTTGAAACGCCCTTCGATCATGATTTCTAAGTAACGAGTGGTAAGCACAAAGTTAATAGTTGTTTGATACTCACTGTGTATCTGCAGCCACCCAAATGGAAGCAGGCTGGGCCTATGTGAAGGATTTGAATTTGCTAGCTGGCGGATATAATAGGGCGATTTCTGCGTATTCTGGAGCTGGTATCTATGCAGGTAATTACGCGTTCAGAAGGTATTCTAAATACTTATATTACTTTAAACATATTCGTATTCTTCTGACCGTTCTATTTTTTTTTCTCATATTCAGTTTTTTTTACCATTCGAATTAGTTGCTTGAAGAATCAATCGATATCCTGTGTCAATTTTGAATCTATTAGAAGTTTTTTCAAATCACATAGCAATTGGTAAATACGAACAGAAATCCAAATAAAATCCGTGAGTGGGTTCCCAGACTACGCGGAGAGTCCATGAGAATGGCAGAATCTCATAGAATCTGATAAATTCGGGTTCTGCAGAAAACGATTAATTACGCATATGTTTCGTTGAATCAGTTTTCCGAATTCACCCTCATTAATTATCTCTGGATATAATTTTCAATCGTAAACAATAACTCAATGCTCAACACTCTCCCGTAAAATTCAAATTGAACTCTGCTTTTCTTGACTTCGCTATTCAGATGAAAGATGTGGTGCAAGCTTGTGTGAAGTTGTTCAAAAGAATTATGTAAATCATTATCTGGCACAGATGAAAGAATTGCAGGTGTCGAACGAAATTTTTCAGGAATCCGCAAGTTTGCACCGCGGATTTACTTCATACACAAGTTAGTTACGTTCTGTCACGTTTTCATAAGGTTTAATTGATTTTTCAAAAGGACGCCAGGGCATCCTGGCAGCCACAATCCGACTGGATGATCACGAAGAATTATTAGTAGCTGAAGTGCTGAAAAAGTCCAAAAAACTTGCGGCCACCCTGACCCAAGAAGATCGTTATGAACATAATACAAGATTCACGAGTGAGGATCATGAGCGTCGAGTCTACGACGAAATCAACCGAAATTATGGTTCAGAAAATTTCCCATGGATATACGACAGCTTGGAGGCTTTCAATACCGAAATAATAACTGAAAACGGTTTAACGATGCAAACGTTGCACCATATGGGAATCAAGTGTGAATTCGAAGTCAACATTACTAACTTAAGCTCGCCGATAACGTATCGCCTGCTCGCATTCGATGGCATCCGTCCAGCTAGATCAATCGCAATTGGTACCCGAGTTTGCGTGGTTGTTCAGTGCGCGAATGATACACTGAAGTCGTGTGGTCACATCCGGAATTCAACGTCGACTGTCTTCGACCACATTAGGATAACAGCGAGATACGTTGATAACGAAAGAACATTAATGATGCCCAATACTTTGGCTACTGATATGTTACCAATCGAGGATTGGACATTTGATGAATACGAACACGAGCAATACACAAAGACGTCGATATTTCTGACAAAGCCAACTGAAAATTTGGTCACATTTGGAATTTGGGGTAGAAACTTTGAGGCGGATCTAGTCTATGCTTCAGCTTTTCGAAACGTGTAGCAAACTTCGGATTGAGAATTGAGAGAGACATTTGTCTATGCCAGGGTATCCAGCAATTGAGCATTTCACAATTCCCTGAGAATTTCAGCTTTTCTAGGGCAATATTTGTCCTTTTTCCAGGGTTAAAATCTCAATACATCGGCCCACGCATGTGAAATATCAATATTCTTCTAAGATATTCTTCTTCTTACTGGCTTATTGTTATTCATGTTTAATTGTGTATACTCACGTAGGTGATAGGTAATGAAAAGTGAAAGTTTGAAAAAAATACAATTATTTTCAAACAGCTTCGATAGAGTCAATTGTTTTTTCTGAAACCGAATTCAAGTATTTTGTATTCGTAGTTCCCCATAAAAAATTATAATTTTTTCTATTTTCATCGACATGAATAACGATTTTTCATATAGAAAACTACAATTTTCTACAAAAGAAAGAAACAAATACAAACAATATTATATAAACAACGAAACAGAGTCTGTGTAATGTTTGAATTTTCCTAGAAAATTTTTTTTCATGTACATACAATTGAAATTGCAGGTCAATAATCCTTTAAATTTCGAAATAAGTTCTCATAGATAATCAAATGGATTGAATACATAATTAAATGAAAGAAGTAATCGATGACTCTCAAAACTGGCTTGAAACGAGCTACTTATTTATTTTATTCGCGTAACAAGACTGTGAAGTTGAATCCATTTTATTGTGGAAACAAAAACTATAACGTACTTTGTTAGCTTCTACATGAAAAGACGAATCCGTACGAATTCAAGCGCGATTAGAAAATATTTTTCAAACGAAAGTTATTCACAGCATTATGAGACACGACTGTATAGCTATTGCTTCTAACGACTTCAAATTTGCATAAAGTTCGTATTTTATGATGAGAAATAATATGAATGTAGATCCTCATTATTCAAAATTTAGTAAATTTTAGAATTAATTGGCGGTCCAAATTTTCATTGGAAGTTTAATGAGCAATTGTTAATTCGAAGAATCTATGAAATTACAATAATGGAATATTGTGGTTGACAAATACTGGAAGGGTTGCATTATAATAACATGTGAGTATATACGTGAAATGTAACAGTAATTGAAAATCGCAATATATTCTCAACAATATCGTGGTATAATAATGAAACAATATTATATGACAATGGTGGGAAAAATTGTATTATAGATAATATTAGAATATTCAATACTCAAGTTTATAATAGGCATAGTTTATATAACAACCCAAATTAAATATCGTTTCAACAATTTAATACTTTAACAATACGTGTCACACTCAGATTTCTATTATTTATACGTATCTCATAGTCATACGTAATATAATATATACGCTAGAAATTTTACTCAAACTTGATCGTGGGTCTATCATTCGAAGAAGTATAGTAGGTAAGTATCTTTCATCATCGAAACTGGTAATATATACTTATAGATAATATACATATATGTATATATATTGCCGTTCGTGTCTATACATATACCTATTTGTATGTATATTTATTTTTTGTATTATAACATTTTAATTGAGCCTCTGAAAGCTTGTGCGCCATTCAAATGAAACACAATAATCATTTCAAACAAGGTTCTATGAAAATTGACGTTTCAATCTGGTATATACATTATACAGCCTGTATCATCTAAAATGTCAAGAATGGGAGGGACTTGATTGCCAATAAGCGACGCCCAATTAATCAATCAACAAAGAGAAGAATTTCTCAGAGCTGATTTCTTACGAGAATGGAAAATAAAATTTCTTATCTAGGAGAATAATATCAAAAACAATTCGAACCATTCTTCTGGGCGTCAAAGTAAATTAACACCTAATAAATTAACGCCTGATTCCAGTGTGATTGTTGATATTATTTTCCTACACCAAGAAATTGAATCTTCTATTCTAGTGAAAATTGCGGTTTACGGAATTCTTCGCTGTGTTGATTGGTTGATGGGATGTCGCTTCGCCTCAATTAAGTCCCTCCCATTCTCGACACTTGAGATGATACACACTGTATAATGTATAATATACAATATACGTCAAGAATTACGCTGCATTGCATTGTGATTTTGATGCAGAAGAGGAATATATCACTTCTTTCATTATTAGATGACAAATAACGATGTTATTTCTATACCTAATTGAAGATCTGGATGCAATAAGGGAACACGATAGAAAAAGCAGTAGATGAAAAGGCCCCTGAACTAATGTATAATTAAAATCGGGTCCGGGGGGCTTTCGTTTTTCTTGCGATTTCAATTCCATGTTCTTATTGCATTCGGGCACTCAATTGTATACTCGATATGTAACGAATAATACAACATATTTCATTCCTTTTTCTGTTTTTATCTTTTTTTTTTCTTCTTCTTCTTCTTCTATTTTTGTTCTTAAATTGATATGACGAGTTCACTAACGTCCTGGTCGCAGCGCAATCAAAGATACTTTCTAGTTTCTTTTTTTTTTTTTTTTGTTTTTTTTTTTTTATCAACACGATGCAAAAAATATTTTCATTTAGCTAATCAATATAGAATATGTATAATACATTCCTATCAGAATGATTGCATTTACATTATTTTTATTGTCTACCATATTTTAGTCGCCAAAGTCAATTGATTTATCTTTAAGTAATTTATATTACATTATATCATAATTATACTAATTACTAATAGTCGATTCAAACTTTAATTCAGCTCTGAATGCGGCAAGAAAATATTATTCAGCTCTGCATACTATATTTTCTAATTTCAACAGTAGAATGATAATTGTGGCTCTGAAGAGTCTGGCAAAAAAAAAAAAGGAAAACAAACACAAGTCCCTATAATGAACACGTATAATTGATTAACAAAAATTACTCTGTTGTATGGAGAAGAATTTTTTTCGCTGGATGAAGAACTGTGAAAGAAATCCTACGTGTATCACATGATGCAAAATGAAATTTTGGGCTTGAGAAATTTGAACTAGGAAGACTGGCTTTGATTTTTATATTAGTTCTTCTCTTTGAGCTGCACTACTGCAGGTATAACTACTGTGACCCTGACAAATGTCAGCTGAATATAACAACATTTTTTATAGGTAATTAGAATAGAATTGCATACTTACAGTATGTACTGAATATGTACCGAGTATTGTTCTGAATAAAGTCGAGGTTTTTTGTTGTTCTTGATTTTACCATTAAAAATTAAACTCGACTTACACGCGAGTTCGACTTATATTTGAGATTTTTTTTAGCCAATCTTTTAGGGATTTTTGGAGACGACAAATAAAATTTTTCGACAAATTGCAGCGTTTCGTCAGCGTTTGACTATAGAGCCGCGGCGAAATTCAGCATCTTACATAAAAGTATGTTACGAAAACTGTAATTCATGAATTTATTTAGATATATTTGTTAATATTTTCTTTTAACTACAATTTGCCATAAAATTTGACCTATATTCAGTACCTAGAAAAAAAAAGTCCTGACATAACGTCCAAAAACTCGACTTATATCCGGAACAATACGGTAATTAATTTATTGTAGCTGGTCAAAAGCTCCCTTAATGATTAATATTATTATTAACTGCCTAGTAGTATGTTGCTGCCTTCTAATGTACTTTCGTTTACTTATTGCCGTTTTTAATTGCAAAACATCATTTGATAAAACAGAAGAATTATATATTTAGCCACCGTCGATTCGTCGATAAGAACACTTTCTTAAATTCAAATGTGCTTTGCACTAAAACGTCTAGTTTCAAACTAGAAACTTGTAAAATCGTTTTCGTATTATATATAATACAAGACTATTAAAAATATTTCATTCTTCTTTTCTAACGCCAATAAATGATTCGCGCAAAGGCATTACTAACGGCTGGGTTTCTCTAATCGGCGTATCATCGTCAGAATTTACAGCTTTAGTCTCATCAGCCGATACGTCGTTGCCGGCTGTTAAATTGGCAGATAAATTATTATAACTTAAAGAATTATTTCCAACAGCTACTAAAGGCACCCTCAGCATTTGGTCATCTTTAACATTTGAATAAGCAGGAAAACGTTCGATATTTTGATTATCAAATATATTATTATCCGCTGTGGATGTCGCAACGTTTTCACGACTTAAATCGCTGCTCAGATCTATTCTATTTGGCAATATTTTTGCGTTGTTTTCAGGATCTATTCTATCCGCAAGCGGATCGTTACTTTTCAATATATCGCTAAGCGAGTCTGGCTCTACTGGATCTCGATTAGCTATCGCTAGACTAGATCTCCGCTCATCTAAATCTGTGTCGCATAGTCCAACGTAATTTCGCAAAGGATTATTAAGATTCAAATAAAAAGGCAAGGATCTGGCGGTCTCGCAATTAATTCTAGGCAAATTATTCTTCGACGATTCACCCACGACGCTCAAGTCTAACACAGTTTTTGAACTAAGCCTTTGCAACGTTGAATCAATCTCCCTACTGCATATCGAATTCAAAACTAAGTCATCCTTGCCGCTCGCTATTTTCGAACATTTCGGGTCTATCGAATTTGAGATTTCAGAATTTGAAAAAGTGGCATTCGTGTCCAGTATCTTCAAAATTTTTTGCTCTTGTCTGTTCTGAGGGGTCGATACGCTTTCCTGAATTTTCAAATCAACGATATTTCCAGAGTCTGATGTATCTCTAAGATTTTCGCCATCCAGATACTCAGATTGCAACAAAACCTCGGGGTTTGTACTATTCTTTAAAATTCCTGGCGTATCCTGAACTCCATTTGCTCTATGACCTTGTGCCATCAAGGAGCGAGGATTATCGGAATTTCTTGTAGCACAATCTGCGTTCTCCGTTTGCCCTTCGCGTTGATTTTCTATCAAAAGTGAATCGGTCTCCGTGTATTCAGGCTCGAAATTTTGAGAGTGAGACGTTATGTTTCTACAAATAACAAAATTACTCACAGAATCGTTACTACTTGAATCTGAATTGCTACTAGTGTTAAGAGCGGTGCTATCCGACGTGTTCAAAGTAGTATTCGAAGCGTCATCACAAGTTAAACTCATGTTAAAACGATTGAAGCCAGGAGTAGCTTGAGGCCCGGGTACTTGACCGCTAGAAAAGCACTGGACGCTGGGAGAGTTTTGATTATTTTGATAATTGCAAGTGATTCTAGCAGCGGTACCCTCGCCGTTAATAAACTGAGTAGTTAAACTGTGACTATTAACTCGAAGGCCTACGTTAGAACTGGGATTTGAACCGAGAGGAGAACCCAACAAGTTTTCTTGGGAAACGTAGGGCGGAGGAGGTCCTTCCCTCGGCGGAACTGGAGCAATTTCAGAATATGGCGGAGGCTCTACTGGTCTGCCGACAAACTGCACGCCGTTGTTTATGTTGTAGGTAACAGTAACTCCTGTGAAAATATATTGTTCAAATGATTGTTTTATTTATATTGTAATTGTTATCGATTCAGAAGCTTATCAGTTGCACTGTGTTAATCTTTTATAATAATAAGGTCTTTCTAAGTAGTAGAGGTTCTGGTAAGTAAAGGCAACCCTTGACTGACCTCCTTGACTGTTTAAATCTGCAGCTCTGTTTAAATATACGTCAAGATCATAGAGTGGGATGCTATGACGTGGGCGAGGTCCAGGGTTCCTTATTTGCTGAGGACACCTTGAATTCATAGCCCGTTTCATGTGGACTCTGCATATCATTATTACAAGAATTGTGACTATGAACATAAAGGCCATAGCACAGCCTGAAATATTAAACAGATTCAAACTGATTATGAATGAATAAAAGGGTTGGTGTTAGGAAAGCAGTAAAAATTGAGGGAATTCAGGGGAATCTTAGCTCGGAATTAGGCAAGTTTTAGGTCGGAATAAGCTTAACTATTGTCGATTGAAGATCTTGGCAATCGGAAGTTGCATTAGAAGGTAGGATACTCGCCAACAACCTTATCTATCAATAATCTAATTAAATAAGACAGAAATTGTACATCAGAATAGAATTCAGGCATAATTCTGAATCATTCAGAGGATATTTAATTGGAAAGACGATCGATCTCACCAATGACTGTGTAGATGGTAGTTTGCAGGAAACCCATGTCGTTGAAGTGTTGTCGATCGGTAGAAATGATGCCAGGTGGGTCAGGACGAGAGGCAGGCAAACTTGTGTTACAGTTACCAAGATCGCAGCATAAACTACGGGGCAAACATCGTTCCCCACAGAATACTTTCCCAGCACATGGATCAGGACCGCAGCCAGCCATGGCTGTCTCATCCTCGCCATCCTGGCAATCAGCCATTCCATCGCAAACATATCTGAGTCTGATGCAGCGTGATGATTGACACCTGAACCAGTTTGGAGCACAAGTTCCGACTTCTGGAAAATCGATTTACTTTTACATGAGGATTCAATTTCTCTGTCATGGATTGTGGGATTGACATATAACAATTTTTTAATAGAAATACGTCCGGTTGAAATCAGACTTACTACTTCTGACTCGTAAATGGATGTCTGTAGAAATACTAGGCTGTCTGAAAGCATTTCGTGAAAAAGCCCAGCAACTGTAATCTCCTGTGTCTGCATCGGTCAACTTCTCGAACCAGAGCCAAGCGCTGTTATAGCCTTGACCACGTTCGAACCTAGTTTAAATGTGCATCACATTTTTATGGATCAATTATTAAAAGGTGGGACAATTTAAGAGTGAAGATCAAAACCAGACACCTCCACTGTTTTGTGGAAATAGCTTTTTTTTGCTGTACAGGGTCTTTACAAATTCTCGATTTTCCAATCCCAGCAATTTAATTTAATTTTTTCTATTGATTTATTCGCAAGATACGATGGAAACCGCGGATTCTGAATGAAGTGATTCCTGATAATTAGAATAGAATAGATGCTCTTTTCGAATTTCGGTGAAATACAATACAGTTGATTCCTGTCTGAATAATGATCAGCCTGAGTTATAATCCCAAAGCAGAAAACTTGTTTGAACATCGATAACAAAAATGTTACGAATAATAGTACGTAATAGTTTATTATTACATCAAAATATATGAATACTTCTGAATCGCAAGTTTTTAACGAAATTCATAAATTTTCATGGCTACCAAGATTTCAAAGACCCTGTTACATATTGTTTTTAACAAAAATAAATAATTTGTTTTATGTTTCACGTTAATGATGTAATAATAATTACAGGTAGACACGTTTGATTTTGAAATTCTCCATTTTTGAAACAGAATAATTGCCGTCGAGGTCGTGAATCACATGAATATAGAACGATTATTCAATAATGAGCAAACTGGTGAAGTCATTGATGATTTTATCATTTTTACAACAAGGATCAACCACAATTGTTATATTTCATTCTTGTAAATTTCCGTTTTTTGAATTTCTCTCGTCAAAAGCCACAATCGAAAGAATAGATGTATTTTTTTTCAGTACAATAGTTCAAAAACAAATACAAATCACACAAGATATACGGCTGAAAACAACGAATTGTATTGAATTGTAGTTAATTCAAAAATAAATCAGTCGACCAACCGATTATCATTTGAATGAGGAACTTTCCAGTCGACGTTGTAAACAGGCGGAGGTGCTTCGTTTGATAACGGAATATCGTTTCTCTCTGTTCTCTGATAGACAAGATCACAAGTTAAGTTCAAAGACTCAGCTTCCCTTCCGACAATAATCGGTCTTATTCCCACTCCTTCCGCCGGTTTTGGCGTAACAACCAGTCTTGCTATATGACCACCGGCTGTATTGTTCACACCGCCTGAACCTGACGATTAAACAAAAATTCAGCACTTAGTCTGACTTCAATCCAATAAGAATTAATTTCGGTCATTCTTTACTAGAAAAAAGGTTTTCCAATGTTGTTCAGACAAACACAACATGAGCGTAACGTTTGTAACGGTAACACAAATCGATGTAGCGAGTAAAATTCTTCAACTTGAGAATGAATTGTTGTCAAATAAAGAAAAATCTGTAAATTGGTAAATACTGCAAAGCTTGGAATTTGTATACAGTACAGTCCAAAACGTGAAATACAGAATTTTATATTTTGTTAGTGTTAACGGATTGTTGGCCAACTTCAGGTGTAGAAAATAACAAATCTGACATGTGAGTGACGTTCGCATGGATTAAATGACTGACACGCATAGGCAAGGGAGTGTGATGAAAATTTTTGTTTTTTTTGATTTAACAATAATTATTACTTGGATGATATGATACAGTTGTTAATTATTAGGGAAGAATGAGGCCTTAGATTGTTTTCGCGAACGTGAATCGTGTTATTAGAATGTGTACGAGAGAATGCGTTGGTCAAGGTAACCATAGTAGTTAGAAGGCGATAAATTGTGTTTTGAATTGTTGTGATTAAGGAAAGGAATTTACTCACATGGTAATTTGTTGAGAAGCCAAAAAAGGGTGAATATGAATGCAGTGAGATACTGCATTCTGGCGCATCATAACATCAGCATTGCGCAATCACAAGGCCAGCAAGTAACTTCTTTTTAAACAGAAGAGTTTAAATATTCTTCCTCAAGAAACTGTCACATTTATCAAACTTTCGTTTGGATATAAACGTAAAACGTGAATCGTTAGTTACGATTCGACAAAAACAACTTTAATCTAGGCTATGTTATTGCTGAGGCTATTTCAGTTACAACTTCAAGTTCGCGAGGCACTGTAATATCATATTTTCAAGACGAAAATCCCAAGTATCGATTTGAGGTTAGATTTTTAGTTACCATACTCGCTGCGTTGGCAGCACTGGGCTCCTCCCACAACAATATTCCCAGAATGCATTTCGGTTAGAGAGAGACAGAGAAAGATAGAGAGAGAGAGAGAAAAATTGTCGGTTTGAATTTGAAATTGTAATAGACTCGCCAACAAAACGAAGATTCGGTCAATTCGATCGTTTTCTTTGTTTATTTCATAGAAATTTATTCTTTCATTAGTGTTTATCATAACATATTACAGCATTCTATTCATCTATATACTAATTTATCATTTGTAATAATTCTTAATGATTTTTAGAGTTTAACTAAAGCGTATAAATTACTGGCTAATCAATAAATATATATTATATATATTTATATTAGTTATTTAATCTCTTTTTCTTTTCTTTACATAAGTACAGTGGCTCCGAAATTTCGTGAATCGTTAAGGATCTTTTTACTTCTACTTGTATTGTAGTATTTTTTCTTTCTTTCTCATTTATTCGTTCATCATTTGCACATCTTTCCTCGCATCTTTCGTTCGAATAACTACATAGGTAGATATATATTAATACTTATATTCACATTCACATCTCCAGTGAACCTTTTTAAGCTTTTTTTTCTATTTAAATATATATAGTGAGTTTTAAAAGTCTCAATATATTTTGTTATTATATAATTTTAGTTTTACAAAGATCGAAAAACAATGCTCGAAAACCTAGAATTATTTCACATACGTTTTTTATCATTGAAAAATTTCAGAATTTTTTCTACGTTTTCATCATGCTCTGCTACACTTTTATATTATAAACAAGAATGTTCAATTCTCGTCAAATAATATGCTATACGATCACTTGAAATATCATATTAATCAACGACCTCATTTTAATTCGCGAATATGTAAAACAATTACTAGATCTCTAGATTTAGAAATTCTGTTCCGTGTTCCGTGGTAATATTAACTTCCGATTACACCATTATTCGATCAGATTCATAAACGAAGTGGCCACAAATTTTTCACAGAACATTCAACGAGTCTGAAATGAAATATACGTGTATTCAAATATCCTTGTTCGTCACACTTCGCGATCTTATATATATTTATACATAATATAATGATCATGTTTTATTTTTATATAATCATCATTGAGAGTTTCTTTGTCGTAATTATTATTGTTATTATTATTATTATTATTGTTGTTGTTTTTATTACTATAGTTATTGTTATTATTCATATTATTACTATTATAATTTTAATATATCAATCGTCTCTTGCGACCTGACTAGATTATTATGGTCCCAATTTAAATCGGCGATACACACTATACACTACTTTCACCTCGGCCGACCATCGTGATCGGATAAACGTACTTCTTTCGCTTGGCGTTGAAGAAAGGCGAATTATGCTGAGCGTGGGTGGGCGTTGGGGATAGTCCGTGTAACAAGGGAAGAGAAGCGTCTCCGCCGAGTCCGGGAGGATCGAATTTCCGTTTCCATTCGACCCCCAGGTCGATTGCTGGCGTCATAAGGCCCCTGCACTCTGGGGAACTACGGACGCTTAGAAATACCTCGTTGCTACTACTTTCCCGTTGACCAATTGAATCCTGTTGGCATTATTCGTATATTCAATAATTGTATCATACGTAGCAAAATGATTTGAAAATATTGCAAAATATATCCGTGATGATAATTTTTGTGTAAATGGTAACAATTATTTCATTAGTTTTGATACATGAAGTCAGATTTTTATGATATGGAGAAATTCAATACTCGCTAGTTTAATTTATTCAGCATATACCTGAGCTTCGTAGAAGTCTAGACTTGATCCATTCGTGTCGGGTTCGTCTTTGGCAAAATCGTTTCGTACCTGCAGATGTGAGGTGTGAGATATCCTTGAGGAATGTGACGACGAGTTCTCGGAAATATCATCCCTACAGCAGGCTGCAGTGCAAACCCTGTGCTCTCTGTTGAAAAAATGTATAATTTTATGAATATATTTACGTGAGGAAACAAAAATTGAGTTCAGCAACAATCAAAATGATTTGATTAGATATGTGCTTTGTTCGATGTCAGCTTAAAATTACACTTCGAAATCGATAGAGTAATTTATCAAAGGCGATTATATAGCTCGTTGAGCGCAAATCTAATTCCATCAATTTTCATTTTGCATTATTCAAACTTATTGTCAGTTAAAAAAATGGTTTCTATTCAAGAAATGGACATTTTCTTCCACTCAATGAGAGTCTGAAAGATTGGACTGGCGATTGATGGGCTCCAATGAAAACAACGACATGTAAAACTGCAAAAATTAGCTTGATCGCTGTAATTTGTATAATCATAAGTAATAATTGATCTACGAATGTCGTTCGAATCATTGCATCTATCTATATGTTTCTTCCTCAAGTGCGGGTACCACATTTTGCAAGGACATAGATATGCATCAATTTTCCCGTCTATTGCCCAAAATGAAAACTCTTTATAACGTGAACAATTAAACACGTATACATATCTGTTTACAATGATATTTTCACAGCGTACGAATTATTTCAGAGTATCATCACGTGTGCGCTCAATAAAAACGACCCCCTCAAAGAAAACTATATTTACTATTCCGGCCGACGAATGTTTCTTGAGAACAGGCGGATACCAGCGCAGAGCATGTAACGTGACAATGAACTTAACTTTGGAATTCAGCTTAGTTACGTGAAAAAAACAACAGAATTTCGTTTCTTGAATGAATTCTTAATTTTCTAAAATTCTCGGGCATATACCTTCTGGCGATTACCGAATCCCTTCTCCTTGGAACCGGCGGCGGAAGTCCAGCACCAATACTTTTGGCGCTTTCGTAGCTCGCCTCGCTGTTACCACTGCTGTGACTGCTGTTGGTTTCCTCTTTGAGGAAATAATTTTTTGCGGAAAGCATGGCGAAGTGTAAATTGTTTTTAAGATCGTCCGCCGCCGTTGATAAGTTTCCCGGAATTTTTGGCGTTCTTCTCATCGGTCGTGGCGGAGGAACCGGAGACGGAGGATCGCTCGATGCTTCAGACAAGGTTTCCGGCGTAGCCAACGGCGCTAGTGCCCGAATATTATCCCATTCACCCAACTGACAGGATCTATAGATGTAATCAATACTCCGATAAGCCATAATCATTCGACACGTTAATCCATAAGAAGGTTGCTGTACAAAATCTCGTTCAACAATATTCACACGTGCTAAAAAATAAACTCTAAATACTATCAAACAACGCTTCAAACTCTGTGTATAAGCAATTACGTCCTTCGCCACAAATGACGTCGTTGATGATATTTCATGAGATACCCAACACAATGAATGAAGCATGCGTGAGTAAAATACATATAAGTATGTTAATGTGCGTTGATGAGCAGAAAGCTTATATAGAGTTTAGGTAGGGGGTACATCGGGGCTTAAGATCTCCGGAAAAAATCGTGTTTCCGGTTCTTACAATTTGCTCTCGTTCGGTCTTGGTGTTTTGGTCAGCTCGCTAGCCAGACTGACATATTCCCATCTTAGACCCCTGGAGTCAAGGCTATTCTCATGCCCTACACCTTGCGGATATTCCGTGGGACTTTGTAAGGACGTGAAGCTCGTTTCGAGGCACAATCGATGCGGTGGTGTTCCAGCGGTAGTTTGAACTTTGCTGGGACTTGGCGGAGAGAGTAAAGCTCTCATTTCCTGCTCAATTTCGACCTCCTGGATATCGACGACCTCCCGGACCTCAGAAGCCTCTGCTGAAGATGTATGAGCCGATGTCCCTGTCCTCTGTGGCTTCGCTGGGCCAAGCGTTGTTACAACCTGAGGGAATTTTATTAGAGTTTCTTTGGGGGGAGGCCGATTTCTCGGAGCAAACGCGAAAGCAACGATTCGTGATACAAAAATGGGTTAAAAAAAATGTACAATTAATACATAATGAAGTAATAAGTATGTATTTTTATTTGTGCTCCACGTTTTATGGTGGACAGTGACGATATTGAGGATACGTGCGTGTAAGTAAAAGCAAATGATTTCAAACAAAATGAATCGTGTGACTTTTGACAGAATGGCGGTAGGTAAATTCGTCTTATTTTGAATAGTATTGACCTACTTGTCAAAGGAGTAAATAGATATACGCCACTATTTGAAATCGTAGATATAATGTATATGGTAAATGTTACACAACGAATATTCATGAACAGCTGCTGAAGTGAATGAACAAATCATAAACACTGATTACTTGCGGTGGGTGTTGATCAGGTGACGTGTAAGTTTTAGCATGCGATAAAAATTCGGCACTAAAGTCAATTACGATCTACGATAAAGTGGTAAATGAGTATAAATACTGCAACATCTACTCTAGGTTGTAATTTACGAAAGCGCAATCGTAGCCTGCATGATAAATAAAATGAAAATGAATAAACGAATAGATATGAAATACAAATCATCAAACTACAGCGAGATGCTCGTTCACATGCCAATGTCCGACATCAAACAATATAGTTCACTATAATCGCTTCGCTCTCTGTCCCGTAATTCGATTATTACAATTGTTTACGGTAAACGTGCGTCTATATTCTAAGATATATTCATAAAATGCTATTCAAAATTAACCCCTGAGAGGTACACCTGATCTTTATTGCACTTGTGACAGGTTCACTAACCCAAAAAGGGATTGCAACCTTCAAATTGTGAATTGTAATGATCTTATAGAAGGTGTTTTTTTGTCCTCAAGAGAAGTGCTTGATCTGTATACTTTTCGGAAGTGTACTCGTTCTTTGAATTATCTGATTTTTTATTGGCAATTACGAAAGTCGACTTCATGAAGATATAATGGAGAATTTTGGTCAACCCATCTTGGGTCAGTGTATCTTTCAGGGGTTAATATAGGAACCGAGGAAATCGACATGTCGACGTAAATTGTACGGACGTATATTACTTGCATGTATGTACATATTTTTGGGTTCAACGAGAAAACACAGGGCAAGTCGGTGAAAACTATCTTACGAGCTGTAACTTTGGAATAGTTTATTCCTTCAAATTAATTTCAAATTTAGTATTCAGCAACGAGACTAATCAAATACAGAGACAAGGTTGTCGGACTTTAATGCACGCTTGCAATTCGCCACTAATTGTTGAAAAATGAGAAAAAAAAAAGCCTCATGTAAATCGATGAAAAAGTTACTGTGTAGACTAGTACAGAAAATGTATGGTAGTTTTGAGTGAAAATCAGTTGCAAACTTTTGAAAGTGTTTGATGAAGGTGGTGCTTTGATTGCAGTATAATTTTGCCATCATACAATGATCATCGCAACTAGTACGCCTAATGAATGATTCTCTATGAATAAGCTCGCAGAATATGACCTAAAATTGATAGATTATTATCGAGGGGAAATAGTGGTACTCTTGCGATAATTGTGTATTACGGTGAAGTACGGAGTGTGGGCGATGCAATACTGAAAGGTTGTTTACAAGTATGTAGGTACTAAAACATGAATAGAATTTATAATAGCCTTGTCTATAGAGAGATTGCGGTGAATTTCCCTGTCGTTTACATATGTAACGATTAGTCGCATGTATATACATTTATATATACAAGGTTTAATATAATTTACCGCAGAGATATACATACGATAAAAGCTGCAGAAGCTTTTTAAATGGAAAAGGTATTTGAAAAAAGAATATTTAGCCGTATATAATTAGGCAATATTAATTAGAATAGTTACGATCAGAAGATCTTCGCAGGCTGGACTTGTGGGTCAGAGCCCACTCGCAAAGTTCTTCGTATAATCTTAGGAAGATAAAGTTGAAGATAAGTTTCCGAAGCAGTACACGGTGATATGATTTCCTCGTAATTAATCGTTCGGCTATATAGATGGAAGAAGTACCCGGATAGACTGATCCCGAACTTCTTCAGAGCCAATTCGCTAAGCTTGATCAGTATAGATGAGTGGATGGTTTTCGTACATCGGGAAATAAAATTTATAGGATAAACGTGAACGAGATTCAGTGACAACCTTCTCCCCACTGACCTTAACGCAGCATGCCCACCCAATATGTTTAATACCTTGTATCGTGGCAGAGGGAGGGTGTGGTGGCAGTGGTCACAATATTGTTGGCATCATTCACTCCAGGGTTGTGGTCATCGTTGTTATCCCGACTTGGAGCCATCTGGAGTTGAATATTCACCGTTGACTGTTCGTTGGTCAATCGTGGAGATGATCTAGCTGCTGTGATGATCTCGGTACTTCGATCCCTGCACGCTGACACCTAGTCCACACCACACACCCTCAGCCACATATGCCTTTCGCCTTATTACAACGGTAAATCAATCCTACGGTATGGATGGTGCCTAATTTTCATAAGTATTTAGTGAGCGGTGTGATTACGGTCAAGCACGTTGCCATGCTATTATTAAGTTCGATGACAGTATATTAGCAAGACAATAATCGCTACACTAATAGGCAATTCTACGCACATCAAGTCATTCAGTCAAGTATGAGGCAAGTGTTCTTCATTTGTTTAAGGTGTCACAAAGTACAAACTTTTCACGTGCAATGTGCTTCGCTTCAAATTTACGGTCTAAGTGCTTCGGAGTGGACAAAAGCTGCGCAAAATTGTTAAATTGCTCTTAAATTTGTAGCTCTGTCATTGTTTTGCAGGACTATGCATTTAAGCGCGGGTTACATATCACACTTGAAATTTTGTGTACGCCTCTTCGCGAAATCGTTGATATATTTTCATGTGATACGGAATCGTTGAAAAATATACATATATGGAAGTTCTTTGGAATATCATTGAATCATTTTGGATCTGTAGAAGCAACCCTTTGAGTTTACCGGGAAATCCTAGATTTTCCATTTATGTATTACTTATGGTGTATAGAAAAGTATCCCCATACGTTTTGAAATCGTTATTCAGATAGCTTATTAATTATCGATCTTCTCGTGTATTTTTTTTTTGTTTTTTTTTTCTTCTTTTTCGAAAACTGTAACAGAAAACTGAGCTATATAAATTCTTGCTCTGAGGCTCTGAGCCATCATGTTTAGAAACTTTGTTAGAAAGATATGGTAGTATGATTTATAAACAATATATTTAGCAAATGCAGCGAGTGCGAAGTAATTATTATTCTTCGACGTTAACTCGATGGTGATAGTTGTAGTGAAATGAAGCAACTGCAAAGTGGAGATTTTTTCAAGATTTCCATCGACCCTATATTCTACTCTGTTATTCACAGTAGTATCAGCCTAAAGAAGACAAGAATTTTCAAAATTTATAGTAGATTGAAAATTAGCATATTTTACTACAGGAATTGCTATGGGAGGAGATAGGATCAGTGCAAAGAAATTATAAGATGTTGAATACCGTGTCACTCCGATTACAAAGGAAAATATATTCCACAAGGAAATTCAGAAATCATAAATAAATAATAAACAACAATTTGGCTAAAAAATTTATATCAATATACCACAGCGTACAGTACAATAAAAACAAATCATACAAAATTAATGAACCAAATGATAATTGGTAGAACAGATGTATAGGTATAGCTATACGATATTTGATAATACGTATTTGCAATGTACAATAATATATACGATGAAAAATATTTCCGTAGCGCAATATACATATATATATATCACAACTCTACTTAATAACAAATCGATATATAGACTAGGGTGGCCCTTAATATGGGTGAAAAAAAAAATTGATCGCGCCGCCCTCCAGAACAGTTCCAAATAATTAAAAAAAAATCCACGCAAAGTCCCAGCTATGTCCGTTAAGAAGAAGGCGTGCCTGTAAGCATGAACTTAAATTTAAATATCAATTTTTCTTCATGATTGGATAAATTTTGATTTTTTTAAACTTGTTCATGTGTCAATTTTTTTTTCAACTTTCCGAAACTATTGTATATTGGTATTCAATATACAAATCAAATAATAAGGTCCTCCATACTAGATTACTATGTATTTCAGTACGCAAGGGATATTTCTAACAAAATTGAAAAAAAAACAATTCTGGCCAATCTGGAAGTTCGATGTGAATGGTTTATCGTAAATTTATATCCTTCGTACTTGATAGATTTCTCTGATAAGATGCAAATTTAAAGTTTGATTTTGATGGGAATCAAAACGTTCGACGGCAGCTAAATCGAACTATTGTTCCAAAATAATGGGATGGTAGAACTGAA
Source organism: Ametastegia equiseti (assembly GCA_963989295.1). Lineage (NCBI taxonomy): Eukaryota > Metazoa > Arthropoda > Insecta > Hymenoptera > Tenthredinidae > Ametastegia > Ametastegia equiseti. The sequence continues at coordinate 10,729,416 of OZ022389.1, read as the reverse complement.
CGCTCATCAAATTTAGTATGGAGGACCTTATTATTTGGTTCATATATTGAATACCAATGTACAATAGTTTCGGAAAGTTGAAAAAAAAATTGACACATGAACTAGTTTAAAAAAATCAAAATTTATCCAATCATGAAGAAAAATTGATATTTAAATTCAAGTTCATGCTTACAGGCACGTCTTCTTCTTAACGGACATAGCTGGGGCTTTGTGTAGATTTTTTTTTTATTATTTGGAACCGCTTTGGAGGGCGGCGCGATCAATTTTTTTTCTTACCCATGTTAAGGGCCACCCTAATATAGACGTATATATCAGTTTGATCTACCTTGACATAAAATAGACTATACATGTGTACTATATCCATCGGTTTGCCAATTTTCGAAAAATTCTAGTTTGCCTAAGTATTTACCTATGTATATAGGTATATACCTACATTACGTAATTAAACTTGAACCTACCGTCTACTTGCCATGCAGTGTTTCGCTATACCAAATATGTATGTTCATGTCATGCAAATCAACCGATCTACGTATAATATATGTTTACTCATATATTACCCTGACCGCAAGGAAAATTATAACATCGATAATTTACTTCGGTAATATTCTAATTGAGAAAGGAAATGCGAAAACAATAATCATAATAATAATGGACGTTTTTTTTTTTGTTTTTTTTTTTTCTCCATAGCAATCGGAAGAATGGTTATCACAAGGTAGTAGTATTGTGTAGAAAATAATAAGCAATAATAGCAACTAGAGAAGCATTATACGCATATACATATAGTATACTTGTGGTAATATTATAACAAACATCTGCAAAATGAATAAAATAAATATAAAAATGACATTTAACTATCATATCTTTGGATTATTTGTGTACTGTGCGAAGTGATTGATTCCGTGGCAAGTGGATATTCTCATTGTCAGAGCTGCACTCGTATATAATTTTAATACTATAACTAGCATGTCGTGTACTATACATTTGTGTATGTATATAATATTTTCTCTTTATAGGTCAATAAATTATATAATGTTCAATGAACATTGTATTTGTATCGTTAACATCTTACACGGCGCAATTTATATTCGCCAGACGTCAAACCATTATGGTAATAATGGAGATTCGTTTCAATAACTATTTCTTTAATTATTTAATTATTTTTCATCTAGGTATTTCTCTTTTCTAATTAGGAACTAATTTTCCAAGTCACAACTTTATCATTTTTGACAAGTTCAGAATGGCCACAAAATGCAGCTTACGTTTTGTTTTCGTTCGCGTTACATTTTCTTCTAAATAAAAAAAAAAAAATTCAATTCTCTTTTCGCTATGCCTTCAAATCTTACAGAATCATGTAGAAATATTCGTAAATCGCGGATCGAATTGAAAGAAAAAAAAAAAGAGAATCCGAATAAAAACCTTTGTATGTTCATTCTCATCAACATGTCCACGTACGATTCATTTTCTCATTATTAATAAATAAAAAAGACTAATCTCTTTTTGTCAGGTATTAAGTAGTAGGCCCGAAACTAATTGATAAAAATATGATAATAATCGATATTCAAACGATTTCGACATCAGCGATAACCGATATACGATTTGAACCCGAATGATCAGGGACGGTAATCAAGTCTGCTTTCCGGACAACTTCCGGTTCGTAAAAAGACGGGCTATCCCCTTCTATGTTGTGGAGAACCACGGGAGTCGCGTCACTGTGAATTACTTTGCCCGCGATATCCGGTCCCTCAATTGTATCCTCTAATGGCTCGTAGTCCCCTGGTTTAACCGAAGGACATCGAGTTACAGGAGTCTGTTGCCTCCTGATGGGTTGCCCAGTTACGACACCAGCGCAACTTCCCTGCGGGCTTACCTTTTTCAAGGCGTTCAGCATTGAGTCCGGCATGTGGTCCTGTATCATCACCGGGCTTATCAGGACCTCGTCAAAATCGCAAGGACTAGCCCACAGAGCTTGGTAGACAGGCTCTCGCTTCCTCAAAACTTGCCTGTAATTTGAAATGGAGAAACTTTTCATTTTTCTCTCTTTTCTTTTATTCAAATTTCACGTCTTTTCAAAACTCTCGAGGAATACACATTTCTCATAAGGATGTACCCTGGTGAAAATCATCTTCGACTTACGAAATTTTTACGAATTGGGCAAAGAAACTTGGCCTGTTCGTAGTATTTTGTACCGAAAATTGTAGTTTTTCGTAAAAATTCGTTGACTTTTTCGCCAACAAAATACATTAAAATAATGAAAGGAAACGAAAATTGTCCACGCACCTTTACAATGTTGATTTGTAGACTTTTTCTTGGTATAGATTCATTAATGCATGGAATATTTCTACAACGTGAGCTACCAAAAATGTCACTTTATGAAAATGCAATGGAAATAATCATCATTTTGAGTGTTCATCTTTTCCAAGTTTTTATTTTACATAAAGACCAACGAACTTCAACGATATACCGAAACTTCTCCCGAAAAACTATGAAAAGTTCGAAGATGGCGAAAAATTTGTAGAAATTTCTTGAATATCAGACATATTTTCGCCAGGGTATGCCTATGTACCATACATATTTACTGTACAGAGGAATCAGAAGACAGAAGAGAGGCTTCCACGATCACTGGACGATAGTAAGTCACAAACTGATATACCCTACCTACGGATAGGCGATTAACTCACAATAAATTATCGACTTACGGTACAACTCCATCATGCATTTGGAAATTAACTAAATCACTATTTATAAGGGGACTACGACGAGGTTGATTCACACCTTTGAAAAAGCAGGATTGTGATTCTCTAAATATTCAATTCCAGTTTTCAGCTGTTCTTTACATTGCCCGGAGGATAGAAAAAGTAGGTACTGATTTTCGGACTAAAACAATTCCCGAACAGTATAAGGTCTGTGTCCCTGAATACCAATAGTTAATTGTTCAAATAGAGTCAAACAGGACAGTTTCTTTCTCAACTTTCTCAAAAACTCTATTAGATCTCATCATTCGAAATCGCGGTTTTTTTCTTCAAGCAATGTTTTCAACCCAAAAAAAAAATTGGATTTTAAAAACGACGGTTGGTTCGAAATCTGTACTAGAATCTCCTTAGTAGTGTTATGATTTAGGAAATATAAAAAATGTGACTTCATGCAGACGGGTTTCGAAAAAAGCTATGAATAAAATGAACAATGTCCAAGAAGGAATGGTCCTTGATAATCTAAAGGTTTCCTAGTCCCCTTAATGAATAGTTGTTGATTTAAGGGCATTGGTATAGAGCAATGCATTACTCCATGGGGATAAAGGCGAATATGTATATGAGCTATGTAGATTGAAGAGATAAGGTACAGATTATAGGATACGAATTAATTTCACTATATATGTATATATATATATATGTATAACAATAAGACCCATGGTTGCATGCTGCGAGCATCCCCAAGATGCATAATACCTAGAATAACCCTGGAATAGTAATAATACGTTCTTTATAAACATACCTCCAACGGGACTCATATTTTTGCCTATAAATAAAAATGTGTCATGTTAATCAAGGTCTCGACGTGTAAATACGCCTAGCGTGCGCGCTTGTCTGACAATGATCACTTTGCGTGTAAATGATTTTTTTTTTTTTTGTTATTGATACTATGATTATTATTATTATTATTTCAAATATTATTGCTATTTCGTGAGCAATTAGAAAACTGACAGCTCAAAGCTCACTGTTAACCGTTCTACAAAAATTACCAAGTCGAAATTCTTTCCAGAGGTTATAGTATCTTGACTCGACTTACAATATTATAGTTAAGTAGAGAACTTTCTTCATTAAACAACGAAGACGTTTTTAATTCGTACTTTTCAACCTTAGCAAAGAGCTATAGTGCCCCAGGGTAAGAGAGTTTCATCTAACACGTTTCATTTAAAGAAAAAAATCAAACTAAATACTAACGAGTAAGTAAATTGGTCTACTCACTCGCTTTTGTTAGGGTGATGTCGCACCACGTGTATTATCCTTCCTGGAGGATACAGCGGCCTGTGGAGAGTCAACGCTATCCTTGAATCACTTGGCACAACCGTTTGACAACGAGCCTGATCCTTATCTCTTTGGTATTCGCTGATACATCCTCCAGCTTCCAAATTTGCTGCTGATGTCGGCGTTGAACCGCATCCACAGCACATTACGGAACATGCGATCGTCTTCCACTGGTAAACGAAAACACATGCATATTTAATTCTATAACTGATGTGGCCATACATCCGATTAATTTGAAAAAATAATTACAACATGCCTTGAAATTGGCGAGCTAAGATCCTCAAACTTGTAATCACATTGAAGACTTCCAAATACTATGATATAAAGTCCAGATAGATGAATATGGTTGAAGAATACGGCTACACACCTTGGGATCGACACTCCTTTTTATGGCATTAATGAGGTCAGCCCGAAGACTCTCCATTTGTCTTAGTCCTAATCTAGGAACAACATCCTTGCCAAGAACAACGGAGGTAATAAACTCTTGAGTATACTGCTGAGCAGGCATACTCAGCAAGCCTCCGGGTGGAGCAAATGAGAAACACACCAAATCCGGGTAGTCCTGCCTCAATAAAATGGCAAGAATTGCCGCGGTGCCAGCACCCAATGAATGGCCAACTAATGTCAACCCAAACTGATGTGTTCCTCTCGTAGGATCCTGAGAACGTAAGATAATTACAAGTAGTCTTAGGTCTGATCAACAGGACCAATACGTCGTGGTTGCAAAAATCGTAGCCCTTAAAAATCGAGTGCTGGAAATTGAATTGAGGCCTTCCAAAAATTGAACATGTCCTTTAACTCATTTGCAAATGACTTGGCCCAAGAACGCAATTTCTTATTTTCCTGCACTCAATTTATTACGATTGGTACATTGTGAACAATTTTTTATTCTGGAGAAATTGAATCAGAGCAACGGTGTGTTTAAATTCATAAGGCAGGTGTTTGGAAATTCTCAAAACGTGACATGCTGATGCTCCGTAACGAAAATTATTTCATTTTTGAAACGAAAATTTTTTCGTTTCATGATAATATTTGCTTGAAAGGTTTATTCGCTTATAGTTACTGCGATATAAACCAGTTACAACCTAGCCGATATTTCATTACTTTTTCATACCGTGGCGATTGCACCGCGTTCCGCATTTCACTTTTACGATATTTTTATGGCCTGATATTTGACGGGATTAAAATCGCGTTATCAGAATACCTGCGCGCGGGTTGAGAAGATTCACGAAGCAAAGAAAAAAAAAAAGGTTGAGAGAAAAATTCGAAGTATAAAATGACAAAACTCACTTTGGCCAATGCCCTTGTGATAATTCCTTCTTGGTGTAATTTTCTACGGATATATTCGGCGGCGTGAACCATCCCTTTGTGCCCGAGCCAGTCGTCCCTTGGCGGTGATAACGGCAGGACTTCTCCCTCGGCATTCAAGTCAGTCATTACGTCTTTCATACTGAGGGTACCACGTATACTAACAACCACCTGTAGACAAATCGATCAGTAAAATAGGAATGGAAAAAAAATGAATCGAAAAAAATTCACAAAGAAATTATATCATCCATTTTTTTTTTTTTTTAAATCTGTTATGAAACCCGCGTACCTACGCCTGTGTATCTATAACAATATTAAATATCTGCATACCTTTTTTCTGGTGTAATCTAATGCAACGAAGAACGGTGTTTCCCCAACGTCAACGTGGTAAGTTGCGTAGACGACTTCCACCTCGCCGACTTCCACCATCCGACGAAGTGCAGCATAATTACACTGGCAGCAATTGTCGTCAACTACTGTCGCCTCATCGTCGTGTGCTACACAAGGAAAGCAGCCGCACCTCAGCCTGAAAAAAGGAAAAATAATCAGGACTCACTTTTTCCTTTAATTTTCATTTCTTTCTTCTCTCAGAAATTGAATTAGAGTCGAAGAAGTGTCTGTTGTAGTTTCCCCAGAAATATGTAAGCGAAACGTGATAGTCGACTGGTACCGAAACTGATCATATTCACTAATTGAGAAGATTCGGGTTAATCGTTTTTAATTGTCGAAAGTACATAATAAAAATTACGATTTTTTTCCAGTACGAGCGACTACAATTGCAGAGTTTAATACAAATCCGGCCCAATTTTAGTCCATACCAGAACTTGGATGTCAAGGGGCAACCCCTCAGAAATTCATTCCTAATCTGGCGAAGTCGAAAGTAAATATGGCGATAGTTTCTTTTTTTAATGCTTTTAATTTGAGTGACTGAACACAGACCATTATTGATGCTCACACTACATGATATGCAATAATTACCCACATGGCCAGACTAGCCACTTATCATCCAATCGTTTGTTTTTTGCAAAAATGTCGAATTCGTCTAGGTTGGACTTGGTGGATCTTACAATTGAAACCAGACGACACACCATGGACTTGTTAGTTTATCCTTTCGAAAGGACATTCCAAACTCTATTGAAGGACAAAGATTCTTTTCTCATGCCGATGAGTTCTGCCCCGGCAGTTAACATCAGAAATACAGATGATATGGTAGATAACAACAAATTTCATCTTACCTAGTGCAGAGTTGACATAAACCTGTAGAATGGGTGTAGAGGAATATTGGCCACCCATAGGCAGCTAGTGCAAAGTGCATGTAATGAATAGCGGCCTGAAAGTGGCCAAGATCACCGTCTTCAGTCAAGGATAAGAATTTAGTCCTTGGAGTGACGGCAACACCAGATAGGAACTCGTAGGTATCATTTTCCTTCTGTTTGACAATAAGTTCCCTTTCGATTTTTTGAAATTTTCTTAGTAGAACTAAACCGGCAACAACGTCCGATGGCACAACATCCAGGTCCCTGAAGAAGTCGCTCAAGAGCCGGGCAATATCCGCAAATGAATTCTGCATGAGTAAATATTTGTCTATAGTTTTCATCTAACTTCAAAGGAATTCCGACGATTTGATCAGTGAAATGGAATTATTTGATCACTCACCCTGTTTCTGTCTGAGTTTCCCATACAGCAGAATAACAATCTGCATCTATTGTCCCAACTATCTTGATAAGCACGTATAACTTTTCTGTATATAAGGGGAAAAGGAGAAAAACCTTTCAAGATACATATCAATATAATAGATAAGTAGACGTGAGGGAAAAAGTTTCAAGTGAGTGAGGCTGTAAATCTGTACATTATATATAAGACGTAAATCTTATCGAGGGGAATAAATTTCAACTTGTTGTATAAGCGCATTACCGTTGTCTCCAATTTCTGTTTCTGCTCCCGCTGCGCTTGTAGTGTAACCTGCCACCCCCTCGGGATTCCGCTTCACGCATGCTTCGCTGATATTTCTTCATTTTTACCCAGGATCTACCAGCTGCGTCGAACGTACACCATACCGTAACCATCACAGACGCTAGCACGCACCAGTTCGATATCACGAGCCCTGGGTGATTTCACCATCAGCATTATCACATATGGTTCCAACTTACTTCGAAATTCAGGTGTAAAAATTTGTCAAAAAGATTTTTTCATATTTTGGAAATCGGTCGGGGTAGATGGGTCAGTCATAAGATTCTTGGAAAGAGAAAAAAACCGTTCGCGATGGATTTGGATAATAAATATTCTTTGACACATTTGAATTTCCTATCCAAATTGAAAGGTATATTTGGCTCCAACTATCATATAACTTTTGTATTAACTGTATGGAATTTGTCTGCATGTATGAGTGGCAAAAGAGACACGTAGATGCTGTCACAGAAATCTATATCTCATTTTTCACTTTGACCACGATTAAATATGCACCCACAGCCCAAAAATAAATTCCCATCCAAGCTCCGAATCAACAGCAACGCTACTTTATAACACACTACGAAGCAATTTGGCGGTTTTCGAATATTGTCTACTTGTTGATTTCAATCCTAATTGAGAAAAAAACTGAAAATAAAGTTTTTCATTGAATAAAAATCTGGTCTCTCATAGCAAATCGAGGTACAAAAAACCCAGCCCATAGCCCCATAGTAGTTCATTCGGTAACCAGACTCTGAAAATTTCCTCTAACTATCTCAAACTGAGCCTTTCCAATCCTGGCCACAGTGAAAAATGTAGGAGTTGAGTTTAACTAGATTGTTCCACGATCAGTGATGGTTTGAGGTACATACAAAGGTCTGTGTTACCTCATTTTCTTCATGAAACTGTGCCCCATTACTACCCTCAACTGTGAAAAGGATCCACCGAACATATGGAAGTTATAGTTATTCAAAAATCCGTGTACTGATTGTGAATGGTCTGAGGTATAATTGTAAGTAGCGGCAATGACTCACCTAAGATAAAATCTTTCGCTTGGTCAACAGGACAGGTTTTGTAGTGTATGACTAGCCAGGCAATCCCTGCGCAGAGCCATCCCATTTCGATGATCATAACCACTGTGAAAATGATATAAACAAATTGTGTTATGCAATGGAGCAAATTGATCCTGGAGTTTCTGCTCTCCGGAGATTATTCGATCCATGATAAAAGAAAAGAACTAACCAGTTACTTGACAAATGACACTTAGGTGAAACGGTAATTCTTTCCATAACATTATTCTGACGGACTTTAAGTGCCATTGTTCACGTCAGAAAAGTTTCTCGTCTTTGTCAGAGAAGCACAGTAGGGACAACTATCCATAGGTATACTTATGGTGAAACAATAGAGCTTGGAGGGATTGAATCTAAACCGTATGGACGGGGTTAGAATTCGTGCCCAGTGTCTAGGAAACAGATTATCCTTTTCCTTAGATCTACTAAAAGCAACAGCCATCGTTACACACAGTTCGGTGAATCCAGGGACATTTTAATTAAAAATACGAGACCTCCTCCACATCTGCACGATCAGTTCTTTAATGCGGTGAGAGAACAGAGTTAACTGTTGGAAGAAATTGAAGACCAAGAACGCATCCGATGCAACTCCAGACTTGTTCTAGGGTCAGGGGATTTTTAGAAGTCTAGTGCCTATGAGGTTCGGGTCAAATTCGCAAACTTTAAACAAGAGGAACGGGATCACGAATTGCGAAAGAATGGCGATGAGGAAGCGACGAAAGGGTTTGGAACTTCGAACAGGGAGCAATCAGAAACGCGTGATCGGAAAGACAATATCGCGGTATCACGTGTCACGAATTAGCACAAAGCAAGGCATTGCAGGGGACTCGGGGTTAACGTGCCTCGAGCACGTGCTGGACCCAGGGCTGTCGAACTCAGAAGCAGTACCTATATAGTTTCCCGTACGTCGACTTATTGTTAGCAAGAAAGCCTTTTCTCCGATAAGGTTGCCTTTTCTATATAGACAGAAGTTAAGGGGGTAACCCCGACTCGATAAATCGATTTCAGCGCCTTTTCCAACGCGGAAATCTATCACGGTTCACGGGCCTCGTGGGAATCTCTCCCTCCAGTAGATTTCCTACATCCTGCAGTATTTTGCCTGACCTTGAGACTAGTGAACGAGTTCTCAGCCGACACGAGGAGGGACTATTCAAAAAAGCATTTGATAACGTGGACCCAAAATGTTATATGCCATCGAGGAGAACCTGATTCAAGATAGATAGAAATTTGCTTCAGGGGATTTCCCCATCCCCCTTGAAAGGTTTTTTTGAAGAGCCAAATTTTCTCTACTAACATGAAGACATTTCATCTAGTAATTTGTACATTTTTCACTCTGACCATGATCAATAATGTTAATTTGAAGATAATTCGATGAAATTTTCAGAAAATGCAGGAAATATCTGACACCATGAAACTGGAGCGATTCTTTATTCAGGTCTCCATTATATTGAAGATGTTTTTTTTTTTTTTTTTTGTAGAACGAAACCGACATTTCCAATGTATGTATTCTTCATCAGCACGAAAAAAACGTAGTCACGATTAGAATATCGCAAAACTGCCAATTGGTGCGAAATACCAGCGCTTCTGCTGATCCCAAATCTGGTGAAAATGTATTTCTGGGCTGTTGGAGCGGCTGGAATCGCGGTCGGATTGAAAAATGTACAGGTGAAGTAGAACCAGAAACATGCAGGAACGGTGTAGGATACAGAGATCTTTGGGATCTCATTTTATTTGTTGAAAAATTTTCTTTTACTACCTTCAACTGTCTAAAGATTCTTCTATCGATAAAAAAGTTTTAGCTTTTCAAAAGTACCATTTAGGATAGTTTATCGTCGGTGTAATAGAGTAAAAATATATTTTGCAAAAGAGACGGTGACGAGAAAATTTCCGGCGAACTGTTTGTCTGATGGAAAATAGAAAAAGTTGAAGTTGAATTTCAGCAGAGATCAATATTTCAAAGTTGTCAACTGGCATAGAGAGATGGTCACAGCCAAAAATACGCCAGAGTTAGAAAAACATAAATTCGAAGAGGAGCGAAAAGCAAATATGAAAACTCGGAAAATTTCAGCTGACATTTCCGAACGAAACCCCTACGGTACGAGTTCTGGTTGAATCCACCTCGGTACACAATATATTCAACGCTCTTGAGCAGACGTTGTTGCTCTTGTCGCCCCTCAAGCAATTTCTCTCTTCTTCTCGCTCTCCTCTCTTTGAAGCTTCAACTGATTTTCTAAATTCACTCTCCACTACTTGTTCTTCACTGATTTCAATCTACGTTCACAAGATCTGATTGAAGGCGTGCAGAATAGAAGAAATCTGCAGTAAACAGCCTGAACACATTTGCCCGTATTCAGCAGTCGCTTTCAGGCGCTAGTATCCCATTAAGCCCATAAGACTTAACACAGGGTTCAAAATTTAGCCGTAGTGCTGAATACGGGCCCTTATATCTGCTGATTCGCAAATTCTTCTGCAAGCATATCAAGTGAAAAGCAAATTGCGTTAACCTCGCTGTAGGTCGAATTGTGCAAAGAATCTTGCTCAGGCCTTCCAGGACCTTCCTAATGGTCTTACCGATATAAGAGGATTATACTTCAAGGAGCAGCCTGGGAATAGCTGTAGATACAATCGCACAAGTATTGTAAGAAATTTCTTCAGTTCTATCCCCGCAGCGGGATATCGTGATTAGTTCCAAAGTTAGCTCTGGGTCAGGGGTATCGAACGGTATCTATATACAGATACGTTTCAGTCACGAATTCCATATAAATCTTTAACCAGGTAGAATCCAAGACAACTGAGTATAGTACACCGTAAAAATAAGAAAATTATCAATTAGGAAATCCGGCCGTGCCCTAAATCTTCAGTATTTCGCTTCGTTACTTCAGTGAGTAGGTTGTTTCCGAAAACGGGGGCGTCCATTCGACCGAAACGTGTCGAGAAACACGGTTCTATTGTCCGCACGGTTATACGGGGCAATGATTTTGGGATTTGGGCAACCTGCGATGACCCTTAGGGCTGGGCTCCTCCCTAAAGAGAACGCTTATGGGGGGGCCAAAGATTGACGAGGACTTGCAAGGACTTCGAAGGAGCTGCAAGGGCTCGCAATAAGGGCTTCAAGGAAGGGCTCTTGGTTTTACCAGTCAGTTCGTGCCAACTTTCTTATTAATATTCGTCCCTTGTTCCGAGGTAAATTCAGGAAAACTGATGGGAAAATGGCATAGCTTAACCGTAAGCTGTTCATTAACTTGTCAAGGGTGTAAAACAAACGAAATCCCCAATCCCTAAGGATCCTTAAGTCAATACGATACATTCGTGGCTGTAAAGTTATTTGCCCGCGGTTTATAAATATATCGAAAGTTCTCGTTTCATACTATCCGCATAGGTCTAAGCCAAACCCTCCCATATTCTCAAGCATCGATTCGGTCCAGAAAATTTAGCCTGGAAAGTCACTTGCCTGGAAACTAGCTGACAATATAAATCGATTTAACACTATAATATGCCATGTGCACGGCTATTGGGTTTAGCTAATATGTCCAGACTGTGGCCGAGCTGACAAAAATAGACAAATGGTATTGTTAATCGAATAGGAAAAACTTCGAAAACATAAAACCAGATTAATACCAATTTCAAATAAACGTTGTAATTATAAATTCCTAGAATAACTGACGGGACAATTTCAAATACCACAATACTGTTTAGAAAATTAGTGGAGAATCCACTACTGGCAAATATGTAACTACGTTGTCAAAGGTTGAGTAAAGTACCGTAGGGAGCCGTTAAGTCTGCTCGTTGAATGTTTGTGTGGGACAAAGGGTAGGTATATACGGGACAAAGAAACAGGATAGTGAAACGTACTTCAAAGCCATTCGTTTCCACTTGTCGGTATACCTTGACGTATATCATGGATGTAGTAGACATATACAGGTAGTGGAGAAACACTTACACAAACGAAGGTAGAGGAAATACTGCATTGGAGCTCTCGGGGCTGTATCCAGGATACTGCCTCTCATGGCAAGGACGGAGATTGACAGTTCGACGACGATGGAGACTGTGAGGATTGCCAAATATCCAAGAACGTATTCCCATAGGAGCAGGACGCAGTTCACGCCGCGATCCCATTCCAGGACACCCAGAAGCACCCCCAACACAATCACCCTGGAACGCAAAACGGGATAAGACTTGAGAGGGAGATCGAAACCTTCCAGTCGACAGGAGACAAAGGACTCTTCTCCTTTCTGTAATAAGATATTGAAAGAAGGATATGTCTTATATACGATACTGTTCACGCAATTGAAGAAATTTTCATATTTCAATTATACGTATATACGTCATCAAGCAAAAATATTCACTCTTCATCTTTTCTCACGCTGTTCGGGGTTCGCCTGTAGAACTTATCAGCAAACCCAGAGCCATTTCACCACCATCCCAGAGGGAGCTTAGAGGCAATAAAAATATTTTAATAGCCGGAGTGTCGGAAGCGCTGCTCTGCACCATACTGCACATATAATCAGTCTTTGAGGAATATACTGGGTGTCGCACTGCGGTAGCAAAAGAAATGTTTCAATATCTAATAAAGTATACCAAATTTCTAAAAATTATTCCACTTGATTAGAATTTCAATTTAAGAATTTGGTATCGCAGATCTCTTTCTTCCTCACAAGATTTTGGTTCGAAAATCGACTCAAAAATCATCAAACTTCATCGAGTTTGAGTATTGTTATTTTCTTCGTACTCTGAAAGCTGACAGCTCATCTTAATATCGTATTGCTGAAACCGTAAAGTAGCTTCAAGCGCAAAAAGTTGGATTTTCGTGTCAGAGGATCGTAAGATTTGTTTTCTTTCTGAATCCGCCATGGAATCGATGAATTTGTGTGAGTAATTTAAAAATATACAAATAGAATATTGCAGAAAACAGCAAGTCGAGTTGGTGCAAAATTTATTTTCAATCTCAATTTCATCTATGATTACTTCCATTTGATTGCTCTTTTCCGAATGTGGTTATTTTCAAGTTTCGCATATACGCGACTATTTGGCTTCGAATTAGGAAGTAAATTTGAAAAAAAAAAGAGCCAGGAGGTTGTATCCGCAAAAATTCTCGATTCTATTAATTTCAATGAATATTTGTGTACCAATACCGCAGCAATAAAATGAATTCCGCAGCAAATCCGAAAGAAAAAAAAAAACCTTTAAGTTTTGAAAACACCGACAGGCCGCATAATATGTCGCTTACGACCTCATGGCATTATAGTAACGTGACATTTCTTTCAAAGCACTGTGTGGTTTAAAAAAAAAAAACAAAAAAAAAACTGAAAGGTAGGCGAGGTATTCGCATGGGACACCCGGCATACCTGAACATGGTACAGCTAGTGTGGATACTGTTGGGATGTAGACCACAGATTGTACCGCAGAGTACGATTTATGCGGAATACGAACTGGTGCCCACACCCACTTATATAGTTACACTAAACCGGAATGCAGATATTGCCGAACTATGTCTTCTTCGATTGCATTCTCCCATCTAATTTCAAATTACGTATTGATTGTGCTATTGGCATTCAGACTAGCAAAAAATTTTCCCAAAACTAAACCAAAGTGGCTTTAAAAATTAAATCCTGGTAGCCAGGTACAGGGGTGGTGCCTTTGTTCAAGGTTGTGTAAAGAAGCGAGCAGATGTGATAGAAGTGTGGAGAGGGGGATGAATTGAAACGCGTTGCTGTTAAAAATTCTATAAATAAAAACTCGATTGGTGGTATTCAGGTGTTTTCCCCAGTACGCCAACCCGCGTGGACCAATTTTTAGGGGTGAAAAAAAAAGAAAAAATTCACAGAAAAAAAAGTTTTTTTCACGATGGAAGAAATATGTGGTCGCACGTCATACGCATACATATATGATTTTCAGGCATCATTTTTACGACCTGCTATACTCCACGTGAAATTGGTGTAGCTATAGAAGCATTATAACTAGTTTCGAAGATATCTGTACCAAAATTCTGACATGATCATGTAAACTATGCGGTCGACAAGCCTTCGACATCGACGTCGACGAGTCTCACAGTTTATCAAATACTGAGTGACGCACGTTCCGCACATTTGTGGGAAATTCTAGCCGATCGTGGGCTAGACCCCCCGCAGTTGTGTTTACGACATTCTTGTTACGGCTCCAATAGCTTCACTGGAATCACTGCAGTGGGTATGGAGCAATTCCGTATTTGATCATATTCAATGTACACGATATGTATATAGGACCACGATTCAAAGCGACACCTATTCAAATAATTATACAGCAATTTCCATTCGACTGTCAATCTCTCGGATAAAAGCAATTCTGATGATCTATTTTGTAATTTTTTAATCAGTAGTACGCGTATTTTGACCATCATGCTATCATAGTCAGATGTGACAAGCTGAAGTGTTTGAAGAAACTCTTTGTATTCAATGAAGGAAATGAAAGATTACCAGACATATTTCCTTCGTCACGAGTGACCCAGTTGAAACAATTGGCGATTCTCATTATCCGTTCAAACGATACGGTAATCAGTAGTTCAACGATTGGGAAATTCGATGCAATGAATTTGATGTCACCGAAGCAGAGTTCCTATTACCAAATCTGTGTGAATGAATTTTTAGATTTAGTATACGATGAGTTTCAAAATTCATCCGAAAGTAATAAATTTATTCTCTACCCTAAATTTTTTCGCTGAAAATTTTGCTTATCATCGAGTATTTTTATCGAGTTACATTTTTCTACACAGACAAAACATGACCCAGTAACTTGTCTGCCACTTCTACGCGGCAAGTTCTTCACTTTGAGGGTTATTTGAATCTGCCCCCTTTTAAAAGCTCTCAAATTTTAGTTGAACCATCTAAGTTAGTTAAGAACTCACTTCAATCCAAAGAGGGGCAGATATAATTAGTCTACACCGGCCTTTTATCTTGAAAGAAGTTCCGACGACCACAGAGATTTATTATTAAAATGTTAACCTGTTCAAACGCATTAACGACTTATTCCACTTTTCTTTTTTTCCCTCTCTCAGTGGTGAATTTTTCTTATATTTTTATTTCATTTTTTTCTTATATTCTCTCATCGCTTTTCCTCGTTCACGCAATTACTTTGCTCAACACAAAGGATATCCCCTATTCGACACAATACGCCTGACTGGGGTGCAGTTTGTCGAATTTTACACGCCAACACGTTACATTGTGACAAATATTATAGACGGTAGAAACGTCATGACTATTCACCATTTGCGGACCACCTTTGTGTCCGATTATCCGGTCGGTAACGTAGAGACATTGCCAGGTGAATGGGATACAATCTTCCACCAGCATTTCCGTTGCGGTCTATACAGTTAACGACGAGATTACGTTATCCGTTTCCTCAGGCCTCGACCGTGAAGGTCAGGGTCTTTATTTCAAGTATAATAGTTACAGACCCTACAGCATCCTATTATTCAATGATCGCGTCCGCCATTGAAATCAGCGAATAGGCAAAGTTTGATGATTTGTTCAAATCCAGTTGAAAGAATAACTGGAATCGTGAGGAATCAAATTTCGAAATTATGTATGTCACTGGTATCTTTTCAAGCTCGTCACAATCTATATCTGACAAAAACTACCCATGGGATAACTACAATGGTAGACGGCACGCTACCCCTAGGGGAAAACTATTGCTGTCTATACAACGGCTACAGTGGTGAAGGAAAATAGAATTTATGAGGTCAAAGGTATAGGTATACGGCGTTGACTATTGGGTGTTGAATTCTTATTTCTTATCACACTCTGTACTGTGACATTAAAAAGTTAAACGCTATCGAGAGAACAATTTTCAATTGTCGTAAATCCTCTGCTTGGAACTTGAGTGGCTTGGTAAATATTTTATACTCATGATAAAATACACATCGAAAAAAGTTTCTCACCACTGAAAATTATTGGCCTTCAGTTTTTCAATTTTCTAGCTATTCTTTGTGCCAATTATTGCCGTATACCACATCTCTTCTGCAGGTATTAAAAATTGAACGAATTCGCATATATATGATAACGGACGATGGGATAACAGTCAAATACAGATCATATAATAAACTTCCTGAAACAACGGTACGTTTTGTATACGCTGTAAACTCCAAATCTAATAAAATTCCGGTACATTGTATACGGCCAATCGAATTTTTTCTAAAATTTCCGAGGAAATTATGGCACCTGAAGAAAAGAGGGTAGGTATATTGTATGAAAAAGCGAATTGCGAATGAAAAAGAGAACCAAGAATATCGAAAAACGTTATTGCTACCACTTCGCGTGAGTTCAAGGGTGAAAAATATCGAATTCCATCGTTCGGTATAGTGTACCGCATATAATCTTCGTATAACGAACGTAGAGGTAGAATTATTTCAGGTGAAAGAATAAAGGGGATTAAAATTCTTGGCAATTTTTTAAACCGGCAAGAATAATATAAGTTTAAAAGATAAGAAGAGAAGGTTATTTCTCAACCGGAAGAATCTGCGAGGCAGGTAAAAAAGTTCGAATCTCAATAGCTGTGTGCAGACTCTGCAGTTTGGGAATTGAAACTAAAAGTATATATCCTACAAGCTTTCGAAGTATAAAGTTTAAACGAGTTTACACGCGATCGCTACGCTGACATTAAGAAAATTGATGCTGTGAGCGTTCCCTTGCCTCCTTCACATCCTTGCGCGGTGCGCAAAAGACAGGTACAAACGTCCACAGGTGTTCGAAGGTATAAGCACGCGGTGCTGCAGCTAGATCTTTGTCTGAAAGCAGGTTGATCGTTGGGGGTTTGGAAAACGCGGGCAGGCAATGGCGAACCGGACTCGAGAGACGCCAACGAAGGGATGCGAAGGCTGGGGTTGCGTAGCGGCTATCGATTTGCCTTACACCAGGGAACAGCGTATAGTCACGGGGCGACAAGCCAGTCAGGCGTCGCGACGCCCGATGCCCCGACGCCTGACGTCGTTCCACGGATCCTCGGAGTCATTCCGCGACTGTACTTTTGCCTCGCTTTCCTGGTCCCACTTCTCCGATGAAAGGCAGCCCCTGCGAAACGCTTTAAGCCCGTAACACACGGACGCAAATTCTTTGCCAAAAGAAAAAGTTCCATTGAGAGAAACAAAAAAAAAAATTCATTTTTATAATTTCGCACTAGTTGTGTAGAAATAATTTTCACCCCCTATAAAGGAGGGAAAGGATGCGAAATATGCCGATTCTTCCAATTTGGGTTTATAAATCTTATTTTTATGCCGATTTTCTTCGCAGATCCGGATCTAAGATTTTAAGTCTAGAAAATCCCCTGCTTGAAAGGCTATCTGCGACAAAAGAACAGCAATCTAATTAGGAGACATTTTTTACTTTCAAGACTGTCGACGGAGGGATGGATGGGGACGAAGCCATAGTAGGTACGAAGCGCTCTTGAAGAATAAGAAAAAGGGAAAGAACAGGGTTTGTTGAAAAAATTCTGAAATGAATAGATAAATAACGCATGTATTACATCATTGGATAACACATCTAGTGAGAAAAGTTCCGGGTAATGATTATAATTATCCTGCAACAAAAAAGTTTCACCGGCATGATTTTATGAACGTAATAATGATTCAGTGGTATAGGATAAAAACGACCAAATTCCTGTAATAAAAGTGAAAAGAGTAGAGAAAAATGTAAAGTGACAAGATGTATATATTCAACTGAGAAGATCAGCAATGGAAAAAGGAGCTGAAGGGCGATTTGAGAAACGAGATAGACGAAATTTATTTACACGAGGCAGAGACAAGAGCGAAAGACGACGGTTTGTAGATCCATGCCAAACGGAATGACAATGAATATAAGAGAGGGAGATGAAAATAGGAAGGTATTAAATCGTGACCTCCGACCTTTGGTTCAAGGAGGACCTTTCTTATCTCAGAACCAGCATGCGGGATATTACCAACGGCGCAGGCGTTCAAGGATTAGGTAGATTTTCGCTGACTTGTTATTTGGGAATACGTATGTATATAGTCCAAGGTAAATTGCTTTTCAAAAAATATAAAATAAAACAAAATAAAAATGAAAATGAAAATGAAAATGAAAATGAAAATGAAAATGGAAATGAGCGAAAGGGAAATTAGCACACCGAAGAGAAAGCAATTTATTTTCCTTGGATAAGAAAAAGCTTTTGAAAACAAAAGGGCTTCCGTATAATCTTCTCTCTCATTCTACTACGGTTTAAGACGAGCAGCGGTACTTAAAATGATTTGAAACACGGTAGACGTAACAGACCCCAATTTTCTGTAAATTGCCATGGCAAACACCCTCGATAAATTATAAAACGGCCGTCGTGCTGTTTCTACTTCCATAACATAACTTCAAACGACTTTTATACATTCCACGTCTACTGTCTACTTTACAATCGAAGAACTTGCTAAAAAATAAAAGTAGAAACGAACAAAAAAAGAAAAAAAAAAAAAAAACGGAAAAACTAAAGTCAGTTCCAAATCTTTACCTAAGCACCGTAGGCTTTGCACGCTGGCTCGGAATCTCTGAACCGAGAAAATGACTTCACTATCCTCGCGGTAGGATATGGGATATAGATATAGGTAAGAAAAAGAGTGACGAACACCGAGGGTTGGTCATATCCATTTCTGGTTATAGGCTATTGGCTACCGGCTACTTTCGCCGAGGTATATCGTAAAGCCTGGTAAATACGTAGTAGCTTGGGGGGTGCCAACTGACGGAGCTAAAAGATTGCTCAAACCCGTATAAGAAGGAATTTCTGGGTATATAGCCAAGATGTGATTTTGTACCTACGATAGAACCGCGCCCTGTTCGAGTAAAAGCCTGTAATCCAATTGTTATTCAAGTATGTAGCAAGAGTCGAAGCGAGGCAACCTGCACTTCGATACTAATTTTTAAAAATAACAATTTAACTGCATTAAGATGATTCGATCAAGTACGTTGCGTCGATAGAGCAAGAAGCCCACAATTACCCGGAAATGGCAATTTCGCAACAACGCGATTCCCAACTCGTGTAGTTGGAAAAATTGTCTGCCTCCAGAGTTGCGTAAAGAATGCCGCGAACGAAGCACGTCCTTACTAAGCCGGATTACATTGCACGAAAGTGTGTTTGTACGTGGCACCTGGTCCAAATGCCTGAAAACCTGTGTCAAGGACTTTGCCTAGCGTGAAAAATCCGCAGGCGAAATATAAAAGAGATATGAATACAAAAATAAAATGAAAATGCATGATTCCAGTAAGACTTGGAACTCTGATATAAAGATAGCGAAAAAATAGTCTCCGGAAAAAAATTTTTGAAGTTGAAATCACAATCGAATTCTATTAAAATTTTTTGCTCGTTTTAACGCTGTCTGCGGTCAATTAGAAGGCTTCCATGACGCGAGATGAAACGGTAGAATAAAAGTTGGTACTGAAAGCTGTAGATTTAAGCTAGTAGAAATAAGTACATTGAAGTCATCTCAAAATAAGTCTATCAGCTATAAACTTGGGCTGTTTGCTTCTAGCTCACAATCACATGGAGCCAAAACGACGATCATTGATCGAAATAATTATTTGGTTTGCTATACCTGACATTCGTGATAAATTATGTCTCAAATGACATACGTATAAAGCTTTTCAGCTATTTCGAGAAATTTTCCCCCTCATATTACGGCTCTAATTCAACTATAATAACACATCTGTCCAATACCGTATAAAATAACTCTATAACGAATGATTATGGGGGGTAAATCAATCATGAAACCGTATAAGTGAAAATCAAGTTACGAAATACACCAATAAACCCTGACTCTGAGAGATTGATAATTCTTTTGAGATATTGAATATCACCACAGCAAATATTGAGAGAAAAATAGATAAATTAGATTTTAACAATACGTAGGAAAAACTGAAGTGATAAAAGTTCACCTACATTTGTTGTTAATAGGAAAGAATCGCTTGTCTGACATAATTCATGGCTAACCACCTTTGGATGTATACGGGAATGTCTGGTTATTATACTTGATAGACATTGTACGAAATAATGGACTTTGTTTGAAACTTTTGACAGTTAAGGTCGAGCTGCTTTCGAGGGCAGCTGGCTTCGAAGGTTGATTGCTCATCCCCCGTTTCCTCGAGATGAAGAGGAAAAATAAAATAAAAAGAAGAGAAAAGAAATTAATCGGCAATGCCTACAGCGCGGGGTCACTATATCCTCGAATTATCTACGAAACGATTTGTTCGTTGTGTCCTAAGCGAAGATAAAAGAGCCTCGGGATCCCTGAAGGATAATTAAGTTGCAGTTTTATTTGTTGCTGCGGTGGCGAGAATTACAGACATTCGTCTTCTCTCTATACTCCTTCGAACGAACCTTTCCCAGGCGAGACCTTAATGAAAAAAAATACATCCGTATACGAGGAAAATAAAACCAGAACCTACTCAAAGGTCACGATCAAAAGGTCAGCAGTTTCCAACTTGAAACCATCGCAAATTGTCAACATACATTTTTACCGGGCTATCAGATTTTTATATTACCGATCGCAAAACTGCTCTCCATCATTCCATTCACATTCTCAACATTATTTTTCACCAACAATAAAAGCATCCGGGTTGAATCTCTTCGTTGAAAAGCTGCACCAATAATGCTGTTATACCATCAGAAAATTCGATCTCATCATCATATGAAAATCTGAACGTTTTATAAACCTATACATACAATATTCATGCATCGTGAGATGGCAGTATAAAGCAGCAGTTTAGAATTCAACGGAAGTTAGTAGACGTATGTTGGGGTTGCAAACTTGAACAACTTGTAACTTGCACACCTTAGCTCAATTTTACGTCCACTTTAGTTGGCTGACACGGGTTTAGGAGAGTGCAAACTATGGAGATACAGAGATACAATATACACATTGTATACCAGTATGGTAGTGGAGCCAACTGAAGTTCATTGAAAATTATTGAAAAGAAGTGGCTATCGGTACTCCTGAAGACTCCACTACGAGTCTCGATGCCTTGAGTTTTCCATGTTTGTATGGGGGTTGCAATAGCTTAGACACATGACCCCTTTGTTCCCGAGGGGCTTCAGATATACCTACTATGTGTATTTGCGATCTTGCATGAGCGTTGGCGTCCTCCCTCGTGACCACTAGAACTAGATAAACGACGTATACTTTGTAAGTGAAGGACCTCATCTATATCTAATGCGACGAAAACATTACCTATTTATGTATAATCAGGAGCTTTGGTATACCTTCGTATACCTTTATGTCCGCATGACAAACGTACGTGACTGAAATAGAAAGTGAAATGTCAGATTTCTGCGAATGCTTGAAAGACGCCAGACGCTAGATGCTAGACGCTAGACGATTGATAAGTGCCAGTAATTTCTTCACAAGTGGACGTCGCTAAGATACGGTTCTACAGAATTGGGTCTAGTTTTGAATAGAAAGTTTTCAAAGGGTCTGAGTGTACAGAAAAAAAAATTTGACACCACGTTTACAAGAATGAAAGTCTTGGGTTTCATTTCAGAAGTAAAACCGTCAGTGATCGTAGTATATTTGGCTGGCTTATTCCCGGGAGCAGCCTTATAAGTCTGCTGTTGTAACACGATTGTCTGTATTTCACGTCTGTGAGAATTTAACTTGATTAAACATTCCACCGTACTGTACAGTACCAGTACCTATACCTACCTACGTATGACCAACCTCCGCGTTTAGCTAGACCTCAACTGACCTTAAAGTTCACATATTTGAAATTTAAAACAGCTGGGACTCTCCTCATGATACGATGAGTCGGCGTGAATTCAGAATCAATCCTCCAGCTCCGCACACGTGTGCTGTTCCATAAAATTGCGGATCTTACGCCAATTTCAAAGGCAAATTTATACACCATAGAAAATCACATGAGCCGTCGCCAACATTTTCCACTCTAACCAGCACATCAAATTCCAACTACAATCCATCGAAGCTACTCAAAAACTGATTGCGCATTTTTACTGAAAAAAAAATGGTAATTCTATGCACAGGCTAAATCGTTCCCATGGCTACATTTTCAAGCACACATGTCTTTTCATGCTCAGTTGCGTCGTAACCAACTGCGCTGGATGAAAGATGTTCTTATATATTCATCGGAGAAAAGAAAGTGTTAGTGTGGGTCTTTGGATGTATATTTCGAAAATCCTTTGGTCCGAAATAATTCACTGAGTTATTCATGTTATCCCATAGGTACTGTGCATACGTACGCAGGATAGAATCAGGTGAGAAGAAGCTGCTTGACTTATTTAACAAGACTTCGCGCAAGCTCTCAAGAGACGCAGACTCGAGGGAAAGACAAATCGAAACTGGGGGGTGAATATTAAGGCGAATGGTAGGATTCGGATTCGGAGGTGAAATATTTGGTAGAACCGAGATATTCCTATGGCTGAAGAAAAATTCTTTTCGTGAAGAAACTTTTTTTTCAACGCCCCATAAACCTGGGAGCAAAAGCTGCATGGAAACTTATGCAACTGTGTTCGATATGAACGCGAAAATAATGTATTTATGCATTTATTCCAGGACTATTGAAATTTTCATACACGAGCAAAGCTCTTTGACCTTTCGCCACTGCTCCGAAAATATTTATCGGCTATTTTTCACAGTCTTTTCACGCCATTCTATGGTTCTATAAATCTGCCTGTAGGAAAACAGCACATGACAAACATCATGCACACGTATGTTCGCACATGAAAGACAAACGAATTTATCTGTGTCGCTGATTAGTAGCAAACTTGAACACCCCTAAGTTTGGATTGTTTATACACACAGCAAGATTGACTATAGGGATGAAACGACGAGATCCAAAATCCTGTGTACAGATGAATGCAACACACGTGTAATAAGATCAACGAAACACAATGCCGAACACCGAAGACTCTGACACAGAGTCAATAACACTTGAATATTAAAGGTGAGCTGCTACTAGTAGGACCATTGAGCTTGAACTAAGTGTCATCATCGCTGGAGTCCTTTGAGTTATCAGGGTGAAAAGTCACTCGTCGAAAGATTTCGCCCCATTCCTCTTTAGCAGCATCTTCGGATACCTAATGTAAATTTTTCGTATACCATTCGATTACCTTTTGAGATGGTGAAAAAAAATGCAGTCGAATATTTGTCGTAGTACATGAAGGAAGGAACAAGTGAGAAAAAACTCATAACTCCGAGACAGAAGATGAATATTATCCAACAGCAAAAAGCTGGTAAATTGTAAACGCCACGGAAGGGCATCAATGACTAAGTCACTTAGCCCAGTTTTCCTAGTGAATGAAGGAGACCCCAGTCCACCGCGGTCTCATTAACACGATACCTTAATTGCGCCTGCGTTTTAGGGATGAATGAAAGTAGCATTTACCCCGACGAACCGTGAGCTGCGCGAGCAATTGTACTTTCCAGATATGTCTTCCCTCGTCATACTTACCCTGCAGATGTTCAGGGTAACATTGCAGACGTAGAAATTGCGAAAAACCCTAGCGTATAAGGTACTGCACCGAATGTATATACCGAGACGTAGACAAAGGCTCGTTTACCATGACGAAGGGCAACGGCATGGCACCCCAACTTGCAACCACCCCCGATTCATGAGAATAGGGATGTGGGGGGTTAATCTGGGTGAGCATTTGCATCGAGTTCTGGGTAAGGGTGCGTGGGGCACTTTAACGTTCAACTGTTGATGACGTATACCGGCGTATACTACAAGGATCCAGACCGTTCTCTCTCTGCTGGGGTGACGCTTTGTCACAAGGGCTCTAACCCCGAAATTTCAGTGACTATAATAAGCTCCGCGGTATAAGTCTCCGCAAATTTTTACCCACGTAGTAGACAATTATTTTCCCAATTCTCTCTCGTTATTATTAATTACAGTATAGTCATCGCTGGAAGAATTATATTCGATCGATTTTATTGACAAAAATGGTCCAGGGTTTTCTAGGTGACCTGCATCATTGAATCGTTTTCGATTTTCAAATGTTTCAATCTTCACACAATTCAAGGGGCACGTGTTTCAGATTACCTCATAGAAGGATTTCAAAATTTACTGGCTAGTCCCTTTCCAAATCGTTGTCAAATCTGAGCCATTTAGACCGATTTGGACGTTTTTGTTTTCTCCAAAATCTGTAGAATTTCGAAGACTCTTGGGAAATCCTACGTTTGGTCTGATCTGAGGTCTAATTTGTTTGGGAAGGGAAGTTATTTTTTCTCAAGATTACATTTTCGGTCAAGGAGTATAGATTCCAAGGACAGTATGCAATCAAAATACCTGCATTTTGAGAGTGATGCGATTGAAATTTTTATTTTTTTTTTCACATCTCGTTTCCCAAATACACCAAATACAAACGAATCAGTTAAGACTCGCGATTTCCTAAAAGTTTTCAAAGTTCAGTAGATTATATATCAAATAAATCGTCAAAATTGGCCCAATGATTGAGAAGTCACAGTGAAAAAGTTACAAATCTGAAAAAAAGAGATGACCTCCTACAAAGTGCAGAAAAAAAAAATATATATATTTCTGAGAAGAATCCTAAAATATGTATTGCCTCCAATTGTCCAAGGAATGGAAAAATTCCAAATCTTAAACAATACTGCGACAGTCAGACATAAAAGCTCTGGACGATTTCCAACGGATTCAACCTGGATTATAAAATGACTAATCCAAGTGGTGGTCGTTGCGGTCCAGCCTCCCTTCGCATTCAGGAAAGACGCCCCCCAAGATTGACGATCGTAATCATTTCTATACCAGCCATGAATTCTGGCTTAGGTATATGTATGTATAGAGAATATCCGATAATACCCTCAGGCAGCAAGAAAGGCTGGTTATATATCGCATACTGTATTGGATTATTTATTTTCTTGATTACAAGAGCATCTCGCGCCTCCTTTCGCACCCTCTTCAATTCCCTTCGCGAGTCACTTTCGTGATGACGGAATTCCTTCCAGACGGCCATGTCACAGCATCCCTCCCAAACTGTCTCATATGCGAAGACTAAATAAATGGATATAGGAGTGTTACCCGATACTGAAAGTGCAGTTCATCCCGCACCATTGCACGCCGCATCTTATTTCCTATAATCGTCAACATATCCCATCCGCAGAAGATAACAATAGCCAGAGGTGACCAGGCGCATGTTGTAAAGTTAAAATAAAGTGGGTCAACAATATACAGGCTTCCTCACCTTCACGGCATAAGATCCACGCAAACATAGAAAGATAAGCTTTTATCACCGAATTATCATCAGATAATAATCGTTGAAAAATTACACATGTATACGTAGCGATAATTTTTTATAACTTTTACAACAAAAATTTGTATTCTAATAAACGCGTTGCTGTTCGAAAATAAATCATGAACTGTTATAGAGGCAGGTAGGTATAGGTATAGATAGGCAAGAACGCAGTTGACTGGATTGGATCACATAGCAGCTGAAAAATCTATATTCGTTTAGTAGGATGGAAGACGTATAGGTCGTTTCACTCTTCGACGTTAACGTTCTTCGGCAAGTTTGAATGTAGCACGTTTATTGCGTCTAGAGAAACTAACGAGTCTGAATTTTGTACACGAATACGAAGGCACGAAAACATAATGTAGCTAAGGGTAATAACTGCTTGCTCCTAAAGACTTTTAATGCTAGCTGGCGCTCTGAAGTGCAGCCAGGAAATTTTTCTCACTTTCAAAAGATTTTCTGACGTCGATAAATTACAATCTAACGTCTAATGTACGTACGTACTACCTGTATTAATATAAATCAACAACCTTATTTGCATCTTCTGCGAGAATGGTTTACTCGCGTTATTAAATAAAAGCCAGCGGAGATGATTCCCGCCTCATATATATTTCACAAGAAAAGAGGTATCACATTTTCGAAAAAAATAGAAGACACAAAAAACCCCGTAATGAGGATAAATCGATCTTTCTATAAACATGTATAATTTTCAGCTTCTATATGTCCACCAGGTATAAAATGCAATGCGGCTAAATTTAATTTTCATTATTGTTCATCTACACAACGCAGTAATTGTTGGGTAGTAATTCCCAGTAAACCAAAACGAATTGAAACGAATTGAGTATGTGTCGAAAACAAAATTAACACGAATTAAATATAGATTTGAAAAGAATTGTACGGCAATTCTATTCGATTCTAAAGGATTGACGTACCTAGGTCTTTCGAATTCTGTTTGATTCCTTTTTTCACATACTCAATTCATTTTGGTTTACTTAAATCGACAGTATTGGAAACGACATCCGATGTAGACAAAATTAGGAACAAGTTTTTATAATTTGTTTCAACTTTTGTTCAACTTTCGCCTACGTTTTCAAGCTGAAATACGCCGCAGTTTGCAGAACGTGAGTACGCATATTATACTTGTTCCCTTCAGAGTGGGATTCTGGGTCAGTTATTAATTAGTGTATAATGAGACGTGCCCCCAGGGGTTGCTTTTATTTTATCGAAGCTGAATTGTATTTCCTCATGCAGATAAGTAATGCGGACTTATTATTTAATACCCACTGTTTTCTCTGTTCAAACAGTGTCGACGTTTCTGTTTCAGACATTCGCAGGCTTTTTATACCTACTTAGAATTCATTCTGTAATTGCTTTTTTTTTTCTCTTTATTGCCGTACGAAAATGAATAGCTGATCAAATGAACATTCGATAAATAAAAAGCGTCAGATTTAACCGGAAAATATGCATTTTTTATGTAATTTTTCGAACTGCTGAGATGATAATGTACAATAATAAACAACCGTCGTGCTGGGGTGAAGAGATAAGACACAGTTCATCACTCATGTTCTTATCTAGTAGTTCCATTGACACTGAATACTCTGATATAATATCTCACCGGTTGTTTCACAGATAAGATTTCCCCTCTGATGGAAATCGCTTCTTCGCTCGACTACTCCACCACGATAAGTAACTAGTAGTCTGCAGTCCAAGTAGACTGCAGCTGCCAACAGCTGACTTCACCAAGAGTAATATTGTGTCAATCCACCTTCGAATAAGTGCAATTTCGAATTCCAATCAAGCGAATTCAACCTTGATGAGTCTATACAGTTTGGGAGCGGGATTGGAAAATTTCGAGGTCCAAAAGTTCCGAACGGTAAAAATCTCAAATTTATTTGAGACGCGATTCTGAATTTCTAAGAACGTTATAGAGTTCAGAACTTGCGAATTCCGAATGATCGAAATGTAGGCAGCTTAAAGATCCGTAAGTTCGAAACTTAAAAAGTCCAAAAATTCGAAAATTTAAGGGAAGCTCATGACAAAGCGGTGAAATAAACAACATTACATAAGTGAATTCCGAGATTCGGAGTTTTCGCCATTCGAATCTTGAGCTTTTGGAATTTTGAGCCTTCGGTGTTTTTCGATTCGAAGTTTTTCAAATTGGCTATGCGGAGACTTTCGGAGAAATAATTGTTCTAAAAACTGTGAGTCGGTAGTATACAAATTTCGCATTTTACCTTTCGTAGCTTTTGAAATTCAGAATTTCAATCCCGCCCTACAATTCGCAACGATAAATTGCAAAACATGTAACTCCATGTATAGCTACTGGTCATTAACGCGATTACTATAGTGATATGTTTAGATATTACTTCACACGTACTTCCATGCACTCATCATCAGAGATCTACATACATTGCCAAGCGGTGATTCAGAGAGAGATAATCGTGAAAAATAAATGTAAATGATTTTCCAACCTGGAATCTACGTGGTTCTGTGCAGCTGCCAAGATATTTCTACGCACAAGGTGGGCGTCTTTGTGGGAGAAAAAACAAGCGGGAAATCCAGAGAATGAAATGTATACTATACAGTCGGTATATTTCGCAGTAAAGTTTATTTTCATAAATGAACTTGGTACGCATTATGATATTCAAAAGATATATACCCACTTTGATTTCTCTTCCGATGTATTAATTAAAACCATGTTGAAAGTGGAGTAGGGGATACGGTGAGTCGACAACATCGAGCCAAAGTCATTATCTGCTGCCAGCTAAAACGCTAATTAACTTGCCACATTGTTCGCAAGTTTCGTAGATCGACGAGCCTGATCCAGTTAAATTTCTTGAAGACTTCATTTTCTAGTTTCCTATAATCCTCTGCTACGAGGGAGTGACTTTCAAATTCTGGAGCCAGTCAATCTGATCACATTCTCTGGAAACATATTCGACGAAATTCAGCGATTCATGTATACTTAACCCAATTATTTTTCATTCCAAAAATTATATCAGCCGCGTTCTGCACACTGCCTAACCATAAATACCTAACTAATGAGTTCATGAAATAATAAGGATACTTCTGCAATCCATCATCTTTTCATTTCGAATTAACAAGATAGGAGAATCAAGTTGACTGCGTTAGAGAGTGACTCCCAATCAGTGTTTGAAAAACAGATAAAAATTATACGTCTGCATTATGTCTGTCTGCGGTCTATGATGGATTTATTCAAGTGACAAAAGCTGTCCTTTATGTCTACCGCGAATGGTCTGGAGTCTGCAATTGCCTTGGCGTTGCAGTTTGCTTTGCGAATAGATGAAAGAGCCGCCAAAGAAATAAATAAAGCAAAATAGAGAAGACATCATGGAAAAAAATTGAGGCGCTTGTAATTTTCTACCTTTTGATCGAGAGCTGCTGAAGGAATTTCGTCGTAGACGTCGTTTGTATGTACACACGTATTCGGTCTGTAGAATTGATAAGGATTTTGGCATGTCTCAGGGTCGTAGATCTACCTCAGATTCTCTTTATTATAGTTAAGCTTTGGCTCAATTGTTCATCTTACCTCAACCTCTTTGCCGAAAGCTGTGCACTACCGAGCAATCTCATTGACAATCTGAACCCGCAGTCCTTCGTGGAAACCATTGCAGGGATCTGCAGCCAATTTCGTTCTCTTCATTTTCCCTATTTCGTTCTTTTTCTCATTTTTATCCTATAACTTCTCTTACGAATAAAAGACGTTTATTTTCACCTCATTTCCCACAGTAGGTCCTCGTTTTCCACATACCCCAAGAAAATTTCCACGTTTGCCAGTCACGCAATATTTCTTACATACAAAAAACTCAAATTTGGCGTTCAATATCTTGTATCCGTTTCTAATCTTCGGAAACGGTTGCCTATGAATGTTGGAAGTCCAATTTATGTTTCTAATTCTAATATAAAGCAGTTTATTTTAGAAGTAGTAACTAATTTGGGTGATAACTAATTGAGTTGGCGAATTTGTGCTCAACCAGAGCCTTGACACATTGGCACAGTTAAACTTCGAATGAGTTCTTTTCTTTCCAGCATATATACATGTACATGAAACCGGTGGTATAATTTATATTCCACGTACACGCTGATGATTTCGTGGATTGCCTTGCAGCTTGAACTTGATAGTTCGGTTAATGATGTACAGAAAATTCAGCACAAACCGAAATACATTCTTGTATTATCCTTGCACCAACCAAGGACAAGAAGACTAAAATATCCGTGGGTCTATTGAAAATTGATTAAATCACAAACATGGAAGCAGCATTGGGAGAATAATTTATTGAACAATACACCACATGCATAAACAATTAATCCCATAGACTATCTAGGGTAAAATACTCAGTGGGGTATCTGTATAGAATTTATACAAACCCATATACATAATAGATCAAGGATCACAGTGAGGCATGGGGGTACCTTTGGATTTCGGAATACAGCATTGATTTATACGCTGTATTGTCAAAGAGCAGAAAGGAACCTCGAACTCAGTGTATTTTGAAGTCAGAAGCCAAATAATTATTCGGTTCAGTTCGTAAGCATTCGAATGTATATGAGTCAACCACAACACCAGGCGCAGTTTAAGCCCAGGTATTTACGGATCGTGGTGATATCTCACAGTCGATAGTCTATTTCGAATAGTTATTGTCAAAATACAGTATTTTTTTTTTTTCTTCTTTGTTATTTCATATAAAGTTGTACAACAGACCCGGAGAAGAGTTACCGAAAGAGGAAAAAAAATCTCTCGCCGCTAGCCACAGGCAAATGCATCTAATCACAGATTCAAAGATATGATACTTTCTTGCATGTTTAATCTCATCGAGCAGTTGTGTTGTGTTGTGTATTCTATGGAGCAAAATGAATGCAAGGTACTGGAAATTCTTCGCCTCGTATAAATTTTTGAACTACATTCAAAAACGTCGTACTTCCTCGCAGATATCATGGCCTCGAGTGATCGACGTGCCTGCGATCATATCGAGTTAGACAAGGCCTAAAAAGAACCAAATTCGATGGAAATTTAAAAAAAATTGTAGCCTGTTCGTGCTCGAGAACGCATATAAATGATGTTGAAGATTGCAGTGTGCAGAGGAAGGACTTTTTTGAGGAACTAATCGGAATCAATTGATCCATGAATGCATTTAAAAATTGATATTCCCCCGTGTGTGATATATCCACGATTTACTACACCCTGAGTATCGTTAGCCTATCCATAATCCCAGATACGAATCTTGTCTGACTGTCTCGAAAGTTTCGGTAGTCTGTAGGCGTGGGTATACCGCTCAATTTATTTGTGATTAGATAAGAAGTTTCGAGTCGTAAAGTTGAAAAATAACGACAGGGCAGCAGAAGCTATGCAGTATAGAATATAGCTGGGCCGTGTCAGCCACCCCTGGCTGATTCATAACCGACAAGGAAGTGAACAAGGCTGTTACTCGAAGTGAAATTGTCTCATGTTTCATGTATGCTTAACGTTTCAAGAGGATATAACATAGTTAGAGTTGTACGTACTTATTTATACCATAAAGCAATACCAATTACTCCACCCTCTCGATTCTTAAGGGCAAATATTCACTTTTCTCGAGTGAAAATTGTGAGCCAGTCTTTCAATAGAGGGAAATTTTATTCCAACAAGAATGAAATATCGTATTATAATCATAGAAAAAATTTACTACAAATCAGTGTAAAAAACTCAATCTTTTAATGACTACTTGGATTCTAGTTTGTTTTTTTTTCACTCTGACTTATCACCCACTACAAGAATTTCTAAAATAAATGAGTTACTGGGCGCAATTACACGTCTAGGGATCGTCGAAATAATTGTTTTCACTATTCTCCTTTATGGATAGAAAAAAAATTAGACAAAAATGACATTTCGTATATCTTCTGTGTATCCAACAATGTGCTACCATCTTCCAATGGTTTGTGCAACAATTACCTTCCAAGTATTGCTCTAGTTACCAAAAATTGATAAATGCAACATTATAGTCGAATGTCAAAGTTCCCAAACAGAAGCCAACTGAAGCGCCACAGTCTACAAAAAAGACGGATTATATCCCTGTCGTAATTTAGTTGTTGTTGTTGCTCAGTTGTTTTTTGTCCACTTTGGACTTCGACCGTATCTATCGATTTCCAGAGGTCATTCAAGCGTACCATTTACTCGCCTGTGCTTTTACGGGGTAATATGGTAATGCCCAGGA
The DNA here is from genome assembly GCA_963989295.1 of Ametastegia equiseti. Classification (NCBI taxonomy): domain Eukaryota; kingdom Metazoa; phylum Arthropoda; class Insecta; order Hymenoptera; family Tenthredinidae; genus Ametastegia; species Ametastegia equiseti. The sequence continues at coordinate 10,697,637 of OZ022389.1, read as the reverse complement.
AGTGGTGAGACAGTGGAGCCTGTACACGTGGCCTTTTCGGGCATCTGAGTCTTAACCCCAGTATTAACGAGGCTAAGCTTATTCAGTCCGCAAATTCTATTCTCGGACAATTTAACTGACATTGAATACTGAATGTTTAAAGAACCGACCTACTTAAGCTCAACGTCGCTATTTTTCACCCTTAAGTGGCATATCGGTAATCACCTGAGACCACTCGATATTATATTCCCAACGAATTGGAATCACGACTTTTTCGATATGCATCAGCAACTTTTGCAAGAAAAATCAAAACTGTAGAAGAAAAATGTAGATAGAAGGAAATTACCAGACTTTTTTCTACAATCTTTGCTATAAAACTATGCAACAAACATACTTTTGGACTAAAATTTCGTGTAACGGTGTTCGGTTCGTTAGGAAAATTCATACCACATTGATCGTACGTTGTCTGGCTAAACTCCCGAGTAGGCAACTCGCAGCTTCACGAAATTAGTCCCAAGGTCGAAACAGGTCAAACGAAGCAACTTTCGAGAGAGCGAGAGAGAGAGAGAGAGAGAAGTTCGCTGTGTCCCAAAGTAATTGAGCCGAAGGCATTGACTGCCGAAGCGTTATCAATCGGACGTGTAGAGGAAATTGAAGAGATGAACGAACAGGTCGCTAATAAATTTTCAGGTCCGACAGGTAATCGTGAAAATCCATAAAACGCGATTGAATGGCAATATAATCTCCGTCACGTTTCAATGGGAAACGGGGTGAAGGGAAAGAGGAGCAATTTAACGACGGAAATCGGTGAAAAGTCTTGCATCTCCGTATATAAAACAAATCGTGCAACAAATTACTCGAAATTGCCCAGATCAATTGCCTTCGAAAATCAAAGTCAATATTCAAGTATCGAACAGTTTTCGTGCCATAATATTGAAAAAGTTCCAAATACCATCTTCAGCAACTCTATATAAGATTTCAGCAATAACAAAAACGTCCGCGTGTATCATGAACATGAATAAAACGTTGGTAGGTAGGTAGATACTATGGCACATCGTATTGTTCGGCTCTATGAATAATGCATGTAATGCTAACTACTCCGGATTTTGATACACAAAGGCAGAAAACATCGTATAACATTAATTTCAATAGCCAGTATAGGTATAGAGAAACGCGCGGGTGTTTCGGTGTGATGTTTAGGTATGTACCTCACTGTGAGTGCTTGTCGTAAAGTACACATATATTTCATAATACACACTTACATACATATTATTATATATATACTCCTGAATAGTGTGTAATAATTCAAGAAACATCGCCTAATGTATATTAAAGTTTTATGAAAATCATGCGCTCGTCATATAAGCGCGAGCTTTAGTTTACCCGACTGCAATTTCAAGCTCTATACAACCTGCACGCCAGCATTATCAGATTTAATTACCAACTAGTCCTCTGGAATCTCCGGAAGTAATCGTCTCCAGTATTAGCCAGAAAATGACCGTCGTATAGGTACACGGTTAATAGTTTAATCGATTTTCACTCGACGAACTCGTATAATACCTAAACTTACATGAGCAGATGAATACTGGCCAGTCCAAATCCAGGTAGTACTAGATCGTCACTACCGACTCGCCACCTCCTCCCGAAGGCAATTAAACTCGGCATTTTTTTTTTTTTTTTTTTTCTTTCTTTTTCCTCTTCAGCTATATGATTTATCCACAAGTTAGATTTTTTTCAGCGATAGATTGCCGGTAAACTAATCTATCGCTGCTTCTATGCACACTACACCGTTCTCCCGGAATCACAACATCGATAGAACCACTCGAACCGTCCGCCTCGGTAATACTGAACCTTGAACTAACGTCTGCTGCGATAAAACTCTCCTATACGGATCAACTGAACGAGATACAGACGTGAATGCTGTTTTTTACGTTCGTCGCGTCTGTGTATATATGAGAACGGCTCGGTGCAGCCGACCAACCGCGTACCTACTCGTTTGTTGGGGGTAATTTCATTGAGAAATTTTCAACTAGGCAAAGTCGTTGTTCGTATCGTCAGGCATTGAAATTCTTCTATTCGTCCAACTACTTCCACAAAACAGACTAACCATTTGTGACCATTTGTGACAAACGCGGGGCTGGTCACACGAAGAAATGATTGAAAATCAACAGAAATTTATCAAGAGTCATTATGGAATCTGAATAAACCAAAATCCTGGATGTAAACGATTCCCGGAGAAAACTAACGATTTCTATTCCTTTTTCAGAACATATCGATCGTATCACAATATTCGCAATGATTGCCATTGATTTCCTGCGATTTCCGCTGATCCCCAAACCGCACACACATCAACGGTAATCGCTGCAGGACATTCTCAATGTTATTTTCTGCGATTTCCTCAAACTGAAAATGAATGGGAAATATCGCAAAAGCGATCCTCTGATTGATTTCGGAGTGAAAAACTCCTAGTATACAAGTTCTGCCAATGAAATGACTAAGAAATGTAATATTCAGATTAACTTTCAACAATCGCGTCGAAGAAAATTAATTTCAAGATCAGGGATCACGAAGAATCTTCGCACGGTCATGCGACCGGAAATTTTGTGGAGGTGTTTGACCCGCATTAATATAGCGACAGTGACCTTCTATTTCGAACGCAATGTAGTCATAGGCGCGTTTAACGCTATATTACTCATTTAGAATTAAACCGACCAAAGTTTTCCCGTATAAGATTGAACGATCGGTAAAAAAGACAACGATGTAGAAATGTGGCTGTCTTTTAAATGAATAATTTACTACTACTGCTACTACTACTTCATCTAAATTAGAAGAGCTATAGGTACCTATATAAAATTAGGTGGAGAGTTGGCATTTGAATGGTGAGTGCGTAGTTCGTCGACTAATAATCATCTACTTGCTATACGACTTTAATTTGTTACTTGGAAGTCGATTCCACATAAGCAACGTCTGTCGTTACTGTCTAACATCTATACCTGTTTATTTTAGCCAGCTGTTCTGTATTTATATATATATATATCTATATCCGACATATATACCCACATTCCCGCGATGAAAACCGCGCCGCTATAAATATATGGGACGTTTAGCAGTTATTGGTTATGTGACACGAAGGTAAAATGCCTCAAGCTTGTCCCTTGAGTTGTATCTAGTCGTAATGATTAGCAACGACGGATTACCATCGTTTATGGTTTTGCCTAATATTAGCCGTATCTACGTACATACATCAGCACTGAATAAGTATTTTGATATTGCAAAATCTTGTGCCAGATCGTGCCCAAAGCTTGATCGTTCGACGTGCAAAGATAGATATCTGAATTTCAAATTACGCTGAAAGTGGTCGATGTACTAGTTCGATAAGAGAAAAATTCGATTGTTCATATATTCATGTATTTTTTTAGTACGTAACGTATGTATGTACCTATGAAACCCTTCTGAATTTCAATCCGATATTCTTATATTCACTACTCGAGAAATGCATATAAAATCGGTTTGGTTTTTCCTGGAGAACATCCACGGAAGTTTAGATTAGACTGTGAAATTCAAACCTCGTATTTCACTGAAATGGGAAACCTGTTGGAAAGTATTAAAAATTAAAAATCTCTTGATGTAAATCTCAATCGTCGCGATAGTTAGTCGTTGCAGTCCAAATTATAATAGTTGTGTAACCCCTGTTTCTACAGAACTAAAATACATGTAAGTTTAGTTTGAACCCATTCTGACATTTATAAATGGAAGAAAAAACCGTTGACACTCGACAACCTTTCCAACCTAAGTTTTTTATAGGACAAAAGGAACAGTGGGAGTATTGCACACGCCTGATCACCTCAAAAACGGATTTATGGTTCGTTCCAAACCACTAAAACCTATCGTAACGAACGATACTTTTGGGGAATAATGCTTCATTTCAGCGGAACGTGGCTGAGTATTTCACTTTTTCAAAATTTCCAACGGTCATTCTAACAAATTGTTTTCTAATTCAAATGAAAAAAATTATAGGTTAGGTAAAAACATAAGGTACTGAGTAAATGTACATTGCTAGAAATTTTGAAAAAGTGAAATACTAGGCCACTTTCTGCTGAGATGAAGCATCGATCTCCAAATTTTTGTTCCAGGCGGTTGTGTGATTTTGGAGTATAAGTGCGAATCGCGTTTTCGAGTTGATCGAGGGGTGAATCACGGAGGAGATATGGTGTACAAAATACCAGAGATATTCAGAAAGTTTTGTCGAATATTGGGAGATAAATGCTGGAGGATGTCAGAAAGTGTTGGAAAATCTTGAAAAATTTTGGAAAAATGGTAGAATATCTATAAATGTTGAGAAAATGTAGGGGGTGATCGGAAAATGCTGGGAGATATTCAGAAATTGGAGATATGGTGTACAAGTTTTTGCATCGTGATTCATCCCTCGGAGGTGATCTAAGTGCGTATCCGCATCTGGTCTCACAATCAGATGATTGTTGCGTTTTTTCCAAGACCTGATTCTATATAGACAGCTGTCTCGTTAACATGGGGCTAAATGTTGATTATTTCAATTTGAATTAGCTACTTTCGGAATTGGCGTTAATTACTGCAAAAGTAACGATCGCAGCCTCACCCAGAATTTTCTCGCCCCGGGGGACAGTTCGGGATTTCCCGGACCACTGGCAAGTTCGGCTTCAATTATCGGGCCCATAGGTCCTGGCTGAGGGTTGTAAAACATCTGTTGACCAAATGAAGTTACGTTTTGGGACCCATGCAGAACCTTTTTCGGAATGATACGTTTGTATGATGTTCAATGGACTACGGTGAAAAAACAAGTTGATTTTCGACTCTGTTAAATTTTTCCAACCGTAACATAAAAACGGTTGCGCTGGTCAGAGATAACAATATTCCTACCTATGACATTTTCTGAACCATAAAGAGAAATATTTTGACAATATTTTATCGTTGATATGACCATGAGGAACTTTTGTATCTATACCTACATACTCATACGTTAGAAACACACGAATTGAAACGTTGTGAAAATATAACGTATAAAATAGAATGGAACCTGCTAACGACTGTAGATATAACTGATAACACTCGTAAGTTCATTAATTGTTTCAACATTCACTGGTCACTTGATAATTTTAAGTGATTGACGAAAGTTTTAGGGATTTCAAGGTATAGAAAGCAGATGACAAGTAAATGTTTGACTTTCGGATTGAAGGGAAGAACTTCGCGATCACCCAAAGGATTTACCAAGGTTTGGTATTATCGGAACCAAGTGACACCCGAATCCCGATGAATAGTTACTTCATGTTCGGAGCATCAGGTTTAAAATCGTAAAATTGAAAACAATATATTTCACGACGTATTAAGCCACAACGCGTTTTTCAGTTGAACTCGCAGTTGAATTGGTTTCCCAACCACCGTAGTGTCAGTTGCAGCTGTAATTGCTTCACCAGTAACCAATTTCCAAGTCGTAAATAATGTTTCGCTTTCGTTACTGCCATTTCTTCAGTCATAAATTATGTCTCGAAAGTATGCACGTTTAATTCGTGTGGACGATCGTCTTTAACGAATTAGATGAAATATGCAATGAAACGCCCGCCAGTATTCAGAAAATGCGGAAGTAAATTAAAGCTGCTTCACGAGGCGCTACGGTTAAGCGGAAATTAGACAATCCAGCGAAAGTGAAAATATAATGACGAATTATTTACCTCTGGAACAGGATGTCCAATGAATAACCGAAATAATTACCCAAGTTTCATTTTCGGGTGTAAGACGCGTGTGCACTTCCGGTGAAATTTCGTTTAAATTATACGTAGGTATACCGCGAGAATTAGCTCCTCTGCCACTAAAAAAAGCTTTGACCTAGAAAACATGAAACGTTTTGAAATGACTCGGTTTGAAAATCAAGTTTTTCAATCTTGGTTTTTTCTATTCTGAACAACCTGATTCTAGAGAAGTTGAATCGGATCAACGGTGTACCTGAATTAGTTCAGCAGGTGTTTCCAACCGCAACATGCTTATGGTCCCCTTATAACTCCGAAATACAAGATCTTTGAAAGCGAACAAAATCACACCCGCACAGCATCCTATTCGGAAGGCAAAGCACTAACTTCAGATTCAGGATGTATAGCGCAGATAAAAAGTGACCGCTCGTTTTTACGGAGCGTAAAAAGTTTAGGCTTTGGAGCATTCAGGCTCCGAAGTCTCCAAGGGGGTAAAAAGAAGCTGTAAAACTTAGTTCCTGAATGTCTTGCAGTGAAACAAAGTTTAGAGCAAAGAGTAAATTGTGATACACATTGACGGTATGATACATTTCTGATGTAAAAATAAATTACTATACATCCACTTACCATATAAGATGCAGAACGAAGAGGAAAACGCCGGGAACGACCAGATCGTCACTGCCGACGCTCCAACGGCGCCGAAACACCACGATCCCTGGCATGATCCCAACCGATCTCCGATACTATGTTCTAACGAAGCACCTCATTCTGAACAGCTCGTTAAAGTTTGCCAAAATATCGACAACGTTCGAAACAATTATTAATATTCTCGAGCCTTTCCACAGGCTCTTTATTCTCATTATTTCCATATCTTTATCGTTCACTAGCATTATATCCTCAAAAGCTTTTCACAGTTCCCATATCTCTGTATTTATGTACGTAGATATTAAATTGGTATATATGAATATCCTCAGAATTTCACTGCTTCGAAACACTGTCTGTATATTACCCTTATAGACGCAAGGTACAAATTTATATTTACACACGTGCCTCTATGAACGAGAAGCTCCTTGAGCCTTCTAAGCACATCACGTATACCGCGGTATAAAAATGATGATATTTACAAATGTAAACGTTGAACGATTCTTTATGTGGTCAAGCATATCTTATTGCATTAATTTACCGCATAGGCTTCTTTTAAACGGATGTGAAGTCATCTGCTGGCCGACAATCTGTATTGAAGGATACTGGCGATAATAATATGATATATATATATATATAAATTTAATACGAGTCTGTATGTAAAGAACGTCAAAGTCACTCGACGGTCCTTTCAAATTGCACTAGTACGCCATTGGGTCTGGATTGAAAATCTGTTGACGCAGAAGAAGTGGCGAAGTGGAAGTGTGAAGTATTAAATTTCGTTGCAATCAGTTTAATGTATTCAACATCGTTATTTCTCGAGTTAAAACTCGTCCTACGTATAAGGTATATACGCTGCAGATCCGCGACTTTTAAATAAAATTCCATATCAAATTTCACGCAATAAAACAGGCACAAAACTAGCATCATGGAAATTTCACGGCGATCTGTTCACGTTATACCTACGAAGATTCCACTGACTGTAAATTAAGTTAATGAGCAATCGCATATTGTAATCCTTTTCTGTGATATTCGCGGATTATTACTATATGAAGGAATGTACGTAGCTAGAGTAACTAATTACACAGTTTCGATCGTGTCATAATCTACGGGGAATTATACCTAGAGCTTGAACCACGTCTGGTTAGAAACGAAACGAGCAGTATGCTTGAATGCTTGAATAAAGCCAAAGGTAGGTATATCGGCGCGCCTTGGATGAAACGAGTCCAATGCAACGTAATGACGGAGCTTTTTCGCTTTGAAATAGTCATGAAAGTTATCCAATTAATTAACAAACATCTACTACGGTTTGTCGAGCATATTTCATACTCAGTTTTCTCATCATATCGTAATATAACAGAAAAAGACTTTAACATTATACATATTACTCGACGAATGAAGACACTCCTCAAATTTTACTCTGTTCATTTGGAATACTAAATATATGTATAATCGATACAACGATGACTCTATCACCAATCGAATCATTGCTCCAAAAATATTTTTCAATCTGAATAACTTGATGCCACGATGCGATCTGAATAGCTGGATTAGGACTCTTGTTAAAGATTCTCGAGCGTGATGCAAGCGCGGTCATTTCAATTGGTTCAATTCCTTGATTGAATCATCTTGGTCTTATCCTGCCTATTGCGGCGTTCATATAACCTCATCATTTTCTAACATATATATATATATATATATATATATATATATAAAAGAGCCTCGGGTCTTGGCCATCGTATAAGAACGAGATGGTCAGTGGAAAATACGCTTAGTGTTAATGACGCGACGCTAAAACTGTCCGACGGCGTAACGTCGAGAAGTTTTTCAGTTTCTGTCATTGGCATAGACTCGCGCGAGTCTCTACCGGTGCCAAAGAAAAAAAAAAAAATTGTGATAAAAAAGAACAAACAAAAAAAAAAAAAAGAAAAAGAAAAAACAGGAAAAAGGAAACTGAAAGTACGAGTAAATGATTGGACTATTGCCTCAGATGCAATTACGGTCATCCACAAATACAACAACAGGATTTGTCTAGTTCAATCAGCCAATGACCGATGTTATATTTATACGCTCTGCAGCTTAGTCGGTTCCTGGGCATGTAGTACGTACGATACACGGTTTTATGGAGAACAATGGATAATGGAAATGACGTAACTCCGATCGGCTGGTGAATCATGAACATTGGTATAGTGGAGCAAACTAATTAGGCATACCTATATGTATGTAAAATATCGGGTATCGCGTTATATCCAACCATTAGGTATAGGTATATTGAGGAATTTTAGTCAGCACATATTCGACAGGTTTGTTTTATCTACCTGTTCACCTTGCAGAAGACTTTCAATTTTTCGCCGTCCCCCATGGGTGAGAGCTGCGGCTTTGAATAGATCGTCAGATCGAGTTTACTGTACGTTATTTCGGATGCTGGGAAAAGAATTGCCGATTGATCTTCGCATTTGATTTGAAAAAAAAAAAAAAAAAAACGATAATTAGATCAATTTAGCGAACGTGAAATAATAATTGTTATTCGTAAAAGTACACAAGATTATTATTATTCTTCTTATTATATCTTCCACACACTTAGGCACAGATTATCAATTATTATCGTTATAACATATATTATCAGAGGAACACGTCTTTCTTCGTAGTGGTATAATTAAAGAGATTGAGAAACAAGTAGATTAATACGTTTAAACGTTATGTTTATAAAACTGAGCAGGCTAATCCGATTCATTTTAGCTTCACTCGAATTCATAAATCAGGGATAATAAAAATAGGGGTAAGAAAAAAACTAAAAAAACAAGGAAATTTTTGGAAATTTTATAATGTCAGAGAAGATATATTAGCACAGCTTCCATAAAACTCGTCGTTCCCGTTGTTATCTTATTTATTCAACACACAGTCCTGTGATTATCTCGTTATTGATTATTCTCATTTGACGACATACGATAACGATCGGTGATTAGATCTGGTGAAATAATTGAAAATTATAATCCCTGATAATTAGCGAGGTCAGTTTGTAGAATAAATATTTATTAACAAAATAATAGTTAAGAGATTCGTCGAAGGGTTGAAGCTCGATGCACCACGTGCCACAGCCATCTCCATCGGCTTCGACGGATTGGCGACCGTCGAGGAGAGCTACCTCGCGCACACTGCACGACGCTCGGCGTCCCGGCGCTTGCGTCGGATATTCTGACTGTCCGCGCGCCCTAGCCGAGGGTCTGGAACCCCCTTTTTGCAATCCAACGTAAGCGCGGTCACCCTATATAGTATATACAGAAAAGACAGAACCGGAAGACGTCGGCGTCTCCGTCACCATCCCCCGATCCTCGCCTGCACCCTCGTTACCCGCAGAGACATTATTTAAGTGGCTACATGCCGCTCCCGTGTACTACTCGTGGTATACTTCGGTCCGAGTACCTGGCACTCGGTACCAATGAGAAACACGTAATTACTAATCTCGAGGCACTTGTACTTTCGTATTTACTGTCGAGGAAGGGAAGTTGATGAATAATTAAGAAAAAAACAAGCGGGTTTGGGCTGACCGTGAGTCACTCTTTGAACCTCCCTTTTATAAACTCATTCCGGGGGTGAAATAATAAAAATTCTAATGGTAAGAACAAAAGAATAATAAAAAAAAAAAAAACACAAGTTCAACCCATACAAAACTACTGTATTGATGTATTTCAAAATCGAGTTATTTTCAAGTTGGAGCAAATGCATATCGATGAAAACCAAGATCATGAAGATCGGGTAATTCGTTCTTGAGACATCAGCAATTGAATTTTTTTTCTTAAAGTTTCGTTTCCGAGTAACTCGAGAACCACTCCACTAATCGAATCCAAAATCTAATCAGCTCTAAATTATGGAAAACCGCGTCAGTTGAGACTAGAATCATCGGAATCCGTTGGTTTATTTTCAAGATATCGTCGGACAAAAAAATTCATCACTTATGCATGCGTATAACTAGACGTACACACACAGCATCTATCCAAAAATGGTCGAAAATGACTTTCCGGAATTCAAAACGTGGAGAACTGGTGAAAACTCAATTTTTCATTTTCGGGTTGATTACAATAACTTCCAACTTATCATAACTTTCTTTCTTCATCAAACCGGGGAGTTAAAAAAAGGACAAAAACGAATGCGATGCAATGAAGACATCTCATTTTCTTACTAGTTTTTCGGTTGTTTTTTGTTCGTTTTTTTTTTCTCTCAAATGTATGTTTATTCGGATGGAAAAATGTATGTACTGTTGCGAAACTAAGAAATTGCACGGCAAAATAAATGGGTTCCCAAGTGAAATAAAGTAATCTATCAGGCAAATTATTGTGAACAAGCGAAATTTGTATATTCTAGATAAGTGTTTGCAATTTGAAGTCTGACACAAGACTGTTTGACAATAAAGCGGATTGACGTAACAACATTTTTCTACAAACATTTGATAGTGAATATGTATTTTATTTTGTAAGCCTATACCAGACCGTGTGTATGTAATGCAATGCAAAGGATGGAATTATTCGCCCAACATAACAATATGTTGAAATTTTTTTAGTTTGCATATGTTATTGTTTATGCAATTTTGGTAAAATTTTCGTCAGTTTTCGACAGGTGGCATTGTTGAAACTTAATTGTGAGATTTCTAAAACGTCTTGAAATTTGTTCTACATTTTGGAGCGCGAAACAATATTAGAATATGTATAATCACAAGTTTCTTGTTTTTTTTTTTATTCTTACTCCTTCACTTTGCCATTTTTCAAATTTCTACGAATTTTGAAGAGAATCCGAGCCTTTCATACCTCGTCTAGAAAAATTGTGGATTTCTGTGGTCTTTCATGAAAGATTGTTATATTTTTGTTGATAAATTAAGAAAATAAAATAACCATTTCTTACGGAAAACTATTTGGAAAATCCGATTTTTCCTAGAAATTTTTAGAAATCCGTTGAATCATTTTCATCAGAATATGTGTATATCTGAAAATCCTGGTCATAAAGAAAAGCGTGAAGTAATGAATAAAATTCATCCAACGCGGTATTTTAGTTTAGGTACGTAGAAATAGATATAGTTGTTCAAGCCAATTATACGTCATAAAAAACGTACAATAGATTCACGCGTTTTAATACTGGAGAACGCATTCTTTGACGTCTTCTGTTTGGTAAAAGCTGCATCATTGATTTTCATAGTTTCATCATAAAATTTGGAACCGATTCATAAACCGTTTCGTAGTTGAATACACATACCGAATTTCGATTCCGGGTTATAGGGCTGTATACGATGAATCCATTCTAGGACAATAGAGATACCGTTGAGAAATTTATTGCGACAATAATTTAAATTAGCACAGTTCTCTTGACTGGATAATGACTCGATTAATCTTAGGTTGCGCGGGGTTCAAAGAGGAATAGGAATTCAATCGATTGTCAGCCGTCGAAAGCTGGCAACTTGATTAATTGCACTTGGAAACATTTATAGCATCCCGGGCTGACCTCGGACTTTTCAAATATTTGTATACCTATATATTTAGAGAACTTTTTACTTTTGGCATCATGCTAAAAGCGGTATATGCTTATAGTGAAAACTAACTGCATGTAAAAAAACACGCTGAAATCTTACAAAAGAACCCAAGAAGCCGTATGTATAAAATATACGTAAGCTTGTCTGTTTTTCAAACTTTCTCTGAAACGTAATTTTAGTTCAACGTATCGGATGAGTCGGTTGATTTAATTTTTGGCAATCTAAAAATATTTATACCGACGGTTCTTGCATAAATAAGTAGTAAACGCAGAACTGTGAAAATAAACCAGTAGCAGTACGCTCATTGGTTGTTATCACAGACTTTCGGCATATTTTCCGATCTAACAAATGTATTTGTTATTCACATCCACAGTTTGCACAACTCAAGACATCTTGTCAAGTTTATTTATTTTATTGTTTCAGAACTCGCGTTCGAAAATGACGAGAACAAAAATTCTGGCAAGGAGATTAACAGCAATATAATATGTTGTTACTTCTCTGATGGTTTTCTAATTTTACTTTAGTTAAAAAACGAACTAGTAAATGAATTTCACATCGTTTAATTCCGCTTTTTACTTCCCACAAAATATTCCAATAATTTAATTACAATTTAATCTTCTGTGGTCTGTGGCAAATTGTACTTGAACACCGTTATTGATTATAAAATAAAAAAATACAACAAAAAATACAACAGTGGATAAAAATAAACGGCGTTGATTGTTTGAAAAAAGGCACATAAAATTCTCCGGTAAGATAACAAACGATAAAAACTGAATGCAGACATGCACGGGTATTTCAGTAACAACGAATCGTCTAATTTTTTATTTATTTTTTTTTCGATTTATTTTAATCCCAAAAATACAGATTTATATCATAACTCTAGATATTGATATTTATCGACAGTCGACGATATCAGACAACTCAGCCTGTTTAACGAAATCACGGAGATATGCAGTTATCGAAATCATTCGTAAATTTAAAATTCTATTCCTATGGTTTGACTCACTCTGAATATTCAAATACGAAGTCGAGGGCCCAAAAGACAGAGTCGTAGATTTATTGCATTTTTCACTAGTTAATTGATATTTATAGAAATCTAAATAGAAAAAAAATTATAAATTCAGTTTTAGATTCACAAGATCATGAAAAAAAGTTCCTGAATGTTTAGAATCTTTCATTTAATTTCTTGTCAGGATTATTTTCCGTGATTGCTCACCGAAATCTAAGCTACTGATGAAGTTTATCGTTGCAGAAAACAGAATTTAGTTGAATCTGTTGAATTTTGAAAACCCTCGATTAAAAACGATACGCAATTTGATTCTGAGCATTTCTTTACACATTCATAAAACTGTAATAGACAGGAGTCTGTCAAGTGTAAAGAAATTTTCAAACCAGAATGCAATTCAATTTCATCTCCAAACAACAATTTGATTAGCCTTATTATTTATTTATTTATTTATTTCTTATCTATTATCTATTCACACCTTTTTCGTACAAAGGTTGACTTATTTCTCGATAAAGTTTCTCATTCATCATTCAATAATCACCTAGGACAGAATATGATCAGACTTTATTGCTTCCCACCTATCGATTAATTCCCTTGAATAATAAATTTCAACGAGCAAAATGACGAGTAAAAAAGTAGCCATTCGAGACCTTCGCAGGAAATAATAGCACGAAAGAACTGTACATAGTTGAAAACTCTAAAAAGTCGAGTCCTTAGATAATTTTCCAGTAGTTTATTTAACTCATTATCAGCCCGATGTCCATCACTTCGTTAGATCCCTAGTTTCTGGCCTGGTCATAGTTTTTCTGATACCACTCGACGCTCTCTTTTATCGCCTGATCAAATGGAGTGAATTGAAAATCTGGTAAATAGGTTCTGAGCTTTGAATTGCTTGCTGTTTTCTTATACTGCCCATCCGCAGCTGAAGTATCGTACACGACTTTGCCCTTGAAGCCAAATGCCTTAACGAGAGCATCAGCCACTTCTGATATGGTAACTTCTTGTGATTCGTCAACTAAATAAAAGAGAAAAACAGTCTTGAGTAACTTCAGATTAAAATTTAACTATTTTATTCACAAAAATTTCTTAACTAAACACTGAATTCCGAATTTCACGAATAGTTCATTCAGTAAATTGAAATAAAATTCAATTGTAGATATGAAATTAGGATAGAATAATATTAATGGGATTTTTTGGACTGTAGTTACCTGACAATATGATGGGCTCTACCGAGTCATACTCGCGAAGTACCCAAAGAAAAAGTTTGGCCAAATCTAGACTGTATATAAATTGTCTCAACGGTTTACCGGATCCCAATACAGTGAACACTTTGTCCTCGGTATTACCTGAAAAAGATGAAAATAAAATTCCATTTGATCCCACCTGATGAATTAATTAAAAGGTAAAAAAAATTCAAATTCATAAATCAATAATAAATTTGATAATTGTTAATAAAATAAGCCAAAGTCAAATTACCTGTGGCTATTATATCATGAAGTTTTCTCATAAGCCCAGGGACTACGTGGCTAGCACTTGGATTGAAGTTATCATGAGGTCCAAATACATTGCATGGAATCACGCTGGTGTATAGTCTGCCGTGTTGCTGAGCGTATCCTTTGTTAGCGACGTCGATTAATCTCTTAGCATAACTGTACCCATAGTTGGACGGATGAGGAGGACCATTGTGAATCTAAAAGAGGAGCAATCGAGGATGAAAGTTCTCCAATGGAACTCAAAGATTCAATTCTCATCTTCCTAAACGTTATCCTATCCGCTATGTGAAAGTCGTTGGCGGAAAGGCGTGGTGCTGAGTGTCATTTTAACACGTAATCTTATGGGAATGCAGGCTAGTGACACCAACGGCAGCCGCATCAACTAGTTTTACTCCATAAGATTTAACATGGAAAAACAGTCCAAAGTGAGTGCAGCACCGAACTTTCACATAGCGGATACATCTCTCAAGCTTTTTCATTCCCAAAAATAAACACATATTATTTCTCTCTACTCAAATAATCAACAGGCATAATGAATTTATTCTTTACATCAATTATTGAACACATAAAATTTATCTCAGAATTATCTACCAGTTTCAAGGAGATATTTTTATTCAAAAGTTCATAAATCAAGTGGAATTAGCAATCAACAAAGTCTATCTGTAGATCGGCAGAGTTAAGCAGCATTATTTACAATTTGTAATTGATTACTAAATGGTCAAACATTTTCATTGGATTAAAAAGAAATTTCAGTACTAATTAAGTAATTACAAATTACAAATTTGCCCGACACAGTAGATCAATCCTGGAATTGATGTTTGAACAACTTAACGAGATTCAAAACTATAAATGAAATCACAGGCTATTTTTCAAGGGCCTAATAATGATTCGGAAGAAAACATTTCACCATCCCACATGAAATCGAGAGTGTTATCAATTAAACGGTTTGCAATCATGAGAGATTGGAATTCTGAAATCAGGCTCCATAATCACGCGAAATCATGAGAAATCAAATTCACGTCAATTATCTACAACCACATGAATTCATTCGAAAAATCAGAAGAAATCGATTCCAATTGCGATAATTATTACTCAGGTAGAAAAAGCAGCTATTTTCAGATATTCTGTGTTTTGTAAAAATTTCCATCATTGCACAAGGCCCCCGAAATACCTCGCCATACTGTATTATTCAAAATTGGAGATATTTTAGTACAAAAAAAAAAGGCAAATCTTGAATAAATGAAAAGTCAATAATCTCACCATAGTCTCGTCGATGGGGTAAGTTGTTTTATCTGGAAATATGCAAGTCGATAGACAAGAAACGACTTTGCTGACGTTATTTTCATGTGCAGTTTGCAGTACGTTGTCATTCATATGTAAGTTTTGTCGCTATAACGATAAATATCCATGTATAAAATGGTATGTTCCGATAATCGATAGCGATAGACACAACAAGAGGGCGCATCAAATATTCACCAAAAAATCTAAATTATGAGACATGTTGTGGAATAGACCTCCGACCATAGCAGCTAAGTGAATAACATGCGTTGGTTTGTGTTTCCCGAATAAAGCTTCGGTGCTTTTTTTATCGCTAAGAAAAAGGAAACAAAAAAAAAACAAGAAATTTATATTATCTTTGGGTTCAAATTATTCGTTATGATAAATTATCATTCTTTAGATTGAATTTGCCATTTTCTGATTATCATTCACCAGAGATCAGCGTCTTTTGATCCTATAAATATCCATTTCTCATCCGGTCGTGAATCTTCGGCTACAACAGCTTGAATTGCTTTTCCAACTAGTCCAGTTCCCCCGGTGACTAGAATGACTTTCTTATCCCCAGACATCTGTGAAGAAAATTATTTACTGAGTTATTTTAGCTAAAAATCAAAATTTAGTCTGTCGTATGGATGAATTTGCCTGGTTTGTTCCAGCCAAATTCCGGTTTGTTCCAGACGCAAGCTCAAGTTAGAAAAACAAGTTTGTTTTTTTATAAATTGATTACAACTTTAAAACTTATCAATAATGTCAAAATTTCATTCCGTGGATACGAAATTACACGAAAAACAGCAAAACCGCACACTTTTCGACTCGGATAACTCGATTGAGGTTAATTTTTAGAGGTTATATTAGGTTAGGTTGGTTTGAATAGGATAAATTGACGCATATTTGACTTGATTTTGTAAGGAATAAATAGTTTGTAAATACAATAGGATATATATTGAATAAAGATTATTTTTAACCATTTTCGAATCGATCTAGTTACCTTCCACGTTTTTGGATCACTCTGACAGGTCAGCAAAACGACGTAATCTTGTTTGCAGATGACGTCCCTGACGCGTATGCAGACGATTCTTGTGTCAGCCGCCAATCAGAGGGCGGCACTTGTCGCGAACGATATTTGAACGTGGCTGAATTATTGACGGAATTATTAATGCTCATCGTCTACGGGACTACAATCCCGAATACATTAGCCAAGATACCATATTTCTATTTATCGATTGCATTAATATTGAATAGGGTCAGCAGATCGCGATTTACATTCGGGGAAACTGATTTTCATTATTAAAGTCTAATAGTCGTTATTATAGACGAGTGTTTATAGATTCAGAATATTTTTTAAATTAATGTTGAAAAAAGGGCATTTTTATTAAGAAAGTCAATATTAGAGAAGTTCCAAGTTATGAATACTAAAATAGTAAAAGGGTAGAAATCAATTGATGGAAGTATTTTCCTAGATTGAATTTTACGAGTAGGCTCATGTATTTCGCAATGAGTTGTAACTGCAGCAATCATTCGAAGAATTTCATTTACCGACTACTCTTTGATTAACATCGGTTTCTAGTATACATATAAAGTTAAAAGAGGAATTCCTCTGGTATAGGAAAACGCGGAAAGTATCCATATATATTTAAACGAGATTGAATGGCAGCCCTATTCATGAGTAATCACCCGACTATAGTAATTTATTTGTTAAATGCCAGTCATATCTACAACAACACGACAAGCAGTCTGAATTCATAATTTATAACTGACTAAGATGTTTGATTCAAACGGTGATTTCAGATTGCGTGTATCGTTTGTTCTGTGCTATTTTAATTATTCCAATGTTAGTCTCTCAGACATTCAACTTTATTATTCTTAATTCTATTTCCTTGGAATTAGCAGCAGTATCGGAATAGAAAAGTGGCAAAATCATTGCTGCACAAAATTATTTTTCGTATATACTTAAGAAAATCGTCGAACTTCCACAGAAATATTAGCCTTGTTCTTTCTCTCAGAAAACATCGAATTCTGGGTTTATTTATTGTCACAAGAGCACAAAGATGACACCGAAAAAAGCTGAGTTACGTCCCACAGAGAAGCTGAAAATCTGTTTATACTCAATTATTTTTAATTACTCGTTCACTCGACAATAATTGAAATTCACTGGGTAATGTCTAAAAAAAACTAGGTAACCTCTTCCAGGATTAATACCGCGCTTTTACTGGGCAAAGCCAATGTAATTCCAACAAGAAATTGTGGCCTTCGTGGTGAATATGACGTATGATGGATTGATGAGTTGTTGGAGTCAGTTAGTCAAGCTATAATAGATATGATTTTCGAAATAAGACCTCGTTGTGTATCACAGTTACAAAATGTATTTTTTATTTTTTTGTTTTTTTGTTGCACGCAATAATAACACACATTATACAAGTATTTGTATTCGTATATGTATATCAAACTTTATTTTATTCTTAGCTTAAGTTTCTTAAAAAAATAGGGTGCATTAGCTCCATCAAAATTTTAATAATTTTCAAAATTTTGATACGCCAAGGATCGTTTTGGCATCCAAATCTTTTAATGAATTATCAACTTCAATATCAAAAGATTGGGAGCCCAATGATATATATCTCTTAAGTACATCTTTATTTTATTTAATATACTATATATATATGTGTCTAGATTTAATCCTTACGAACGATATAAATTAAAAATCAGACCTTAGGGTTTCGGAAATGTGTTCGAGATGTTTTCTTGCGATACAATAATCTTAAAACTTAGTGGTTAAATAAAAATAAGGGTGTTCCGCCATTTTCTTAAATTTCAAATGAATTAGATTTTTTTCTAGACAAAAGTCGGCGTTTATGAGGAACGATTTCCAATATAAGAATGGACGAAAATGGCGTTCTCACGTTATTCATTCAACAGCACAGTTTTGTGCTGCGACATACATACACACGTTGGCTGAGAAGCATGTTTAATGAGGGAAACTTATCGTCATTTAACCCCTTTTTAAACAGGGGGAAGATACTGATTAAGTTCTGGTGGCAGGTGGCTTTTCTGGCAATCGCACGTCGCTGCTGGCTTCTGAACTTGAGCTCCGAAATTTGGCTGAACGTTGCTCGATGACGAAGATTCTCCTGTATGAGGAACGTCGAATCCGAAGCTTGGGACTGGCACTCGAGGTGGAGACAACAAATTTTGTTTCACCCAGTTCGTGTCAATCAATGCAAAAGATGCAACCTACGAATCAAACCAAAAAAACAATCAATCAAAAACCATTCTAAAAACTTCAGCATCATTATAGAAGCTCATCAACAAATGAAATACCAATAGAGTAAAGAGTAGATGTTGAGCAATCAGACTATGCACTTGCGTTTCGTGATTTTTCGAAAAAGTATGTCTTGATCTCTGCATTCTAGCATTCAAAATTTCAAAGTACCTATTTGTGAAATCTCTAGAACCTGAAGGGTTCGATTTATGCCAGCTAATCCAATTTCCTAGATACTTTGGAGTAGTGAACGAAAATAAAAATGTCAGAATCTGACCTGATTTGTGGGCAAGCATCCGGTTTCTTGGCTGTAAATTCCAGTTAATTCGTAATAGCCATCTCCGCGGTCGCAGGCCAGTGGACCACCAACGTCTACTTGACACATGTTGTTCCTCTGGTTATGAGCCTTGACACAAGTGAGGGTGTTGTCAATTTCGATTTGGGATTCAGCGCCCTGAAGACGTTGCCTGCATTCATTTTGAGGCACGAGGTCAACGTCGATACCATGCATCAGAGAACCAGCTGCGTTGACTGTATACAAGAAAATGTATAGGAGATTAAGAAATTGGAACAAAAACGTGTATGTGTGATATCATTGCGATCGATGATTGATGACGGAATCTTTTACTGACCTTGGAGAACGATCTTTCCCCATCCGGTAGCGATGCATTTCCTTCCAGGCTTTGGTTGCGGAATGTCACCAAGGCAAATAACGTCGACATGTTGATCAAGAGCAAGTGGATGCTCGAGGTATAGCATGGCAAGGTCGTGGCTTGAAGAACCTTGTTGGTAACCAGGATGTATTGCTATTTGAGATACAGCGACGATTTCGAATGGAAGAGGCTCCTCGTGTTTGAGTTCATATCCCAATTTCCATTCACCAGATTTTATCGAGACTTCACCAGACTTGAATCTATTTGCAATTGAATTTCAGCGTTACTTAAATAGCTATAGGACGAAATCGACGGCTGAAATTAATCGCTTCAAAAAATTCGATACTAAAAATTAGCATCGTTGATTAATCGTCAGTTATCGATTCGAAATGTTGCACGTGAGAATCTAAGACATCTAAAAAAATGCGGCTGTGATATTCGGAATGTTTCAACACAGCAGTTTCTTAAATTATGCGCTATTCGTCCTTCTCAAAATGTCAATACATTCTTTAGAGTTCTGATACTTTGATGATATTACGGATTTGCCGGGGTTAATAAAGACATTTCTATGGTAATTCGTAACCAGCTTAAGGCATGGAATTTTTCTGTTTTATTCCACGCTGGATAAATCGAGTGCGATGTGCTTAAATTATGGAAAATTATCACCTCCGCTATTCAGGACTGATCAGTTAATTACGATATTAAAAATTCGGAGAATAACTGTAGAGGTACATGTAAATTAGAATAAATAAAAGTCATGCTCACCCAGCGACGCAGTGAGCGGCGGTCAAGACCACATTGGGAGAAACGATAGCCCCTGAACAGAGAAGCTTGCGATCCGTGGTAGAAAGAACCATTGCCTGCCATGGGATTTCGCCAAACGCAACATCGTCCCTGTCTAAACCACTCGGGCGCTGAACCTTTTTTGAGAGGTGAAAATGGTGTGAAATTGAGAAGATGAAAGAGTTAGATATTAGAAAGATATTAATGGACACCTGAACCTTTGTCAATTTGCGCCAAGTTCACTATCGCAAGTGGGTTTTAACTGGCATTAATTGTGAAAATATAATACGAAGGAAAAAATGAAAATAAAATAAAAACTGCAGTTATAATTATGAATTAGAGATATCAGGTTAACTCTGACGCAACGTTATACTACCATGACTGTTAAATTTTTTTGTAAAAATGTGATTTAAGATTTGCGACAACATACAAAGGCTGAGGTGGGCTAAAATTAAAATAATTATTCATGTGTATGCATATACAAAATCAGCACGTATAGTATATTAAAAATGAGATAAATATTGTTAAAATTCTGATTCAGAAGAAACGAGCTTACCCTGAAGTATATAAAATAGAGAGAGCTCATTTCAGATAGAAAAGTCAAGTATAATTAGTGTAAAGTAATTTCTGAATGATATTGAGAATCACAGTCCTGTTTGTGTTTATTCTGTGATTGGGACGGGTCGGTAATTTCATACGTTGAAAAACTGTATAAAAACTCTGCGGATTATCAACGAAATATAAATATTTTATTCGAGTATGAAAAATCCTGTATTATATTTATATATATATACGTGTGCTGTACTATGCAAGTCACAGTAAAATGAGAGTACGTCTGGCAAACCATTTGTTAATTCAAATCAATAATTCACTGTAACGATATTATAGGTATAAACTAAAAGCCTTATATGCGAAGATCAGAAGATGTTGTGTTCTTCTCTTTAATTGCATCCTATTTGACTTACTTTGTTCCTCAGACCGCATTGTGCTCCTGGTGTGTGCGGAGCGATAACAGTAGGGTTCTGATTGGTGGCGGAGGAGTCGTAAGTTTTGCTTCCACCAGAGTTTTGGAAGGGCAAACTAGGGACGGGTATGCCGAAGATCGATGGATTCGGTTTTTCGGTAACTTGAGTGTCGCTAGGATTTGGAAGTGGCGGGAACGGTAATGCGCCGGAACCAGAATTAGATGAACCGTCTGATGGTGCATTGGGCGTAGAATCAGGTTTGCTGGACTGTCCAGGCCACCATTGTGGTGGCCATGAAAATGGAGGAAGGGTCGGGAGTGTAAATTGTGGAAACTGGAATGGCGGAGAGCTGGTACCCGTTTCGTCATTCTGGTTATCTGAGTTCGGGAACAAGTTGGCAATATCGTCCAATATGTTTTTCTGGCCTGGTCCTGGAGTGACTACAGAACCCTTAGTCGGCTGCCGGAAACCACCTTTAGTTGGAGGAGGCTGTTTCTTGGCAGGGTGAGTTTTGGCGTAGTTCAAGTAACTTGGAAAGCCTTGTTCGTCAAAACCACCAGTGTAATTTGCTGGAAGATTACCCGTTGGCCAAGGATCAACGTAGTTTGGGTCACGGCAGCACTTGCCGATAACACCATTGTCCGGGTTCTTGCATGACTGTAAAGGACAAATCAACTCAAACCCTAACCATACACGAGTCTGACTCTTAAATGAGACTCAAATTTATGCGAGTTTTGAGACAGCAAAATTATGAAAGAAATTGCAATAACGTTGCATAAAAATCATTGTAAAACTCACGCTAAGAGGAGCTCGTCTTTCGATCTGTTGACTGGTTAACGCAACTGGTTGCGGGCTTATGACTCCCTCAAGAGTACAGAATTTTTCTTCAACACAGATCAATGCAGCAGCACATCCAACCTGCACTGGAACTTGAACTGGTGGGAAAGTCGCGGGTCTGGGAGGCGGTCTTTTAACCTCAGGGACTACGTTACTTGGTCCAGCTAAAACCCGATTGAATTAATATCGGCGATTAAGTGACTATATGGATTTGGTATTTCCTGATCATACTCGACATGGAAAATAACCTGCAGTTTAAACTCACTTTCTTCTTCTGGTGGTTTAGAGAATGCTGGAACATTACTACTTGGTTCGCTTCCAATGGGAGGAAGATATCCATTTGATGCGGATGATCCTTTAATTCCAAATGAAGATCCCTTGAAAACTGGCTCTCCAGCGCTCAGATCTTCGCCTGAGTTATCAGCCGAGCCAAACAGACCACCTGATTGACCCTGTTTATCAATATTCGTGAAGATTCCGGAGCCTGCTGGAACTGGAGAGGGGTGAACATAGCTGCCCGTGACGCCTGAACCGGCTTGACTAGATGCTCCAGCGTTAGCATTAGCATTAACATTAGTTGATGCAAAACCAGAATTACCTGATAAGTAAAACGATGGGATTGATGACAACACGGAAATTATGCAGTTAAGTTTATAGGTACATAAATAAAATACGTAATCGTCGCGCATAGCGATTGCCGCGACTTTTGCTATCTCTTACCTCCAGTGAAGGTGTTCACAGTTGGTTTTCGGAATCCGTATCCTGGCGTAACGCTGATCAAAGTGGGAGTTGGTGTCCCTAAGGATGATGGCGAAGGGAATCCTTGTGTGAATCCACTTCCTCCTTGATTTCCAAAACTGGTAGTGCTGCCAGCTGAAGCTTTCGAGTTCGACTGAGAGTCAAAACCGGAAGATTCTTTCTGCTGGGTTTGATCATATGAGCCAGATTGTTCATTCTGTCCAAAACTTCCGGAAGATCCAAAGCTTCCAGAAGATCCAAAGCTACCAGATTGGCCTTGATTGGAACCAAATTGTCCTGATAGTCCATGGGTTCCTGTTGAGCCTGTTGTTTGTCCGTCAAATCCGGTAGTTTCTTGGTGCTGATCAGTATTGCCAAAGTTGGAACCGAATGAGGAACCACTTGACAATGAAGAGCCAGTTGTTTGTCCAGTGCCAAAGCTTATTGTCGATACGGAGTATTTTTCCAAAGAACAGCACACCTCGCGACCAACTTTGCACAGCTGAGCCTGAAGAGAAACATTTTTTTCCGTTAATTGTGATCAGGAATTATTATCCCCGGGTGAGTTGAATGTGCAATATTTGAACAGCACTAATTATTACTATTGATTTGAATCGCGACTTGGAGGTTTTTTTTATTTTTCATTTATTCATGGTAAACAGTAAATAGCAGTGGGTATACATGTAACACCTACACCGTTCGCCCGCAGTAGTAAGCATCCCGATAAGGTCGGGCAATGGGATTTCTGTGAGACTGTATAATGTGTTGCGTGTTTCTTTGAACTATATGTATATAAATAAATGAACGAAAAACAACTCGTCCCCGAATCGGTGCTCATCCTAGCATCCGTTCAACCCACGCAAACTTTGAAGGCAATTATGACTCATCGCGCACAATTGATACAGGACCTATCCGATCTTCCGTATATTTAATATTTAACCATTATACGAGTATAAGGTATACGAGACTCGATTATTCCGACTCGTTATACGAACCCGTTAATTTTTCTGTGTATGGCTATGCATGGAAAGGGGAAGCCATGTTTTGATGGGTATAATGTAATGAAGTTTCTAAAATATGACAAATTTCTAAAAGGAGTATGACCCGAGTTACGTGTACTTCTTATTCATTCGCGTGAAATCAATCGACGATAAATACTGTAAATAATCGGTCGTAATCTGTTAATTGCATTTTACCACATAAGGAAAGACTCGAGATGCGTGACGGGGATCCTTTAGTCACAGTTAACCGCCATTCAATCGTATAGATTATCGCATACATCTATGCAAAGAAGTCGAGAACCTGGTATTCGCAATGTACATGCGAATAATCCTTGGCTTTGAAATTATTCTAACAGTATCATAGCAGTCATTGTACTTATGAAGTAGGTATGATTAATTTTGCACTGTCACGAGTATATTTTCAGACGAATAATCACAATATAGCGATAGTAATGATAATAATAATTGAAATAACGAATCGAAATGAATGAGAATTACTCTCGACTCATGACTAAGGAGCGGAGATCAACATCTAAATTCACTTGTCAGTTGAAAAATGCCTTACCGCTAAAAATTAACAATATTACACGTGTATATCCTGTTGATTTCACTGCTGCTGTAACGGTAAGTTGGATATAACAAAAAAGAAAAAAAAAAAAACGTGAAAAAAAACGGATGAAAAAATTGTCTGAGATTTAGAGCAAAGATTGTTAAAAATATTCTCTCACTTCTTATAGCGGATGAAAAATGAAGACAGTAGCTCGTTAGCCTTGTGTGTATACATACGAAATCACGATGCAGGAACAATCAAATAATTTCATATACTTATAACTTACTATTCGAAAGTCAATATGCAAATCATGCCTCACGCGACTAATACCGGAGAAATGCAAGTGTATCTACTAATACTTCAGCTATAAAAAATGTTCGTCTAATTAATATGAAGCATGTGAACATTGATATGATCGGTAGCTGTAATAAGAAATCGAAACTCAAACCTACACTATAGTTACTTTTTTTTTCTATCATGACGGAAAGAACAACGATCGGTTGTCGATATCATCTCGATCGACATGAGTAATTGAAATACGCTCTATCTGTTTAAAACTTTATCTCGTGTTTTTTCGTCGTGTAAAATCTACACTTTATCTTTCAAAATTGAATATCGGATATGAATACTAAATTTCTCTCAATTGGATATACACGCTGCCAATTAAAACGAGTTATAATTAATTGGGTACTACTTTTGGACATCGTCAATTGCATGATTGGAGAAATATTCGTTTATTCACGTGATTCCAAGTTATTTTTACTTATTCATTCATTTTTTTTAAATTTATTTCAAGTCTATATCACAAACGCTATGATATGCCAGTGCGGCTTAAGTAATAAATAAGAATTCAAATCACTTTATGCCCACATATATGTACATTTATCGTTAACAGATTAAATAGTCTGCGGTCTACTGATTTGGTCACACGCATGACATTGGCATTTCGTTTCACGAATTCAGGTTTACGGTCTGCCATATGTAATCCCAAGATTTTGATTTACCCCACCGAGTTAACAGTTTGCCGTTATTTCATACCCATGAATTCAATTCGAAAAGCTGATACGTCGACGCTATGATCTTTCGCGGGATTATAAAATATAACCAAACTTGTTCCTTCAGTCCGATATATAACCGAAAAGGTGTAAAGTTTGTGAAATCCTGTGGAGCGAAACGTATTTTTCACTAAAATTATCAGAAATAATCAAATCTCCATTCCATCCTGCTATAAAGATTCTATCGTCATAATGACCTAGGTAAATTATTGGGCGCCGGTAATGGAGCGTATCATTATCGCGGATAAATTATATGAAAATGGCCTGAGGTGCGAATAGCTCGGTGCCGGCGAAGAATGTGTAAGTTATAAATATGCTGCAATTATGAGCTTATATACAGAGTCGTAGGTATATATATATGTATATACAAATGTATAAAGCGATATACAGTATATACATATAAAAGCGGAGTCTCGCGCAAGCGAAAAGCTTTAAAAAATACGACTTTACGAGCCAAGTGCAAATACTATTGCTTTTAATGTACAGTTTTTCCCGTTGAAGAAGTAATTAACGCGATGACGGTTATAAGCAAAGAGACAAATAAATCAACTATGCGAATAAACCGCAACTTGCCAAGACAAGGTGCACGCTTCACGGTGAATTAATAGTATAGCGCCGCATGCACAGTGATTAGTATCTTCTCAGCCGCGTGTTTTACCGCATTGTTAGTCAATAATTGAGCATAGTATAAAGCTAAACAGTAAGATTTTCTTTTACACGTATACCTATATTCAATCGCTTGCCTTGGGGTAGTCCTAAACTTTGGACTAGGACTTTGGCTCATAAACAACTACGTATTATACATTTTACATGTATGGGTTATAGTAGAGGTGATTAAAGATTTGTACAATACATAATTTACTGTAGAGCTGCGTGTTGATTGTAAAAACGAAAAAAAAAAAGAGACTAACGAGAAGTTCAGAGAAAGTTCATTAAAACTATTCTGATAATTGTCCTACGGTACGTGACGTTATACCGAAACGAAAAAAAAAAAAAAAAAAAAAACACACATCAGAAATTTATTTAGAAGGGATAATGAAGTAGCTAATTGTGAAGAGTGAAGAAGAAACAGTTCACGGTAAACGAGTATACCCCGGCCAAATAAGTGTTTTAACTTGTATCGAGAAAGGCCAACGAGCAGAGATCCCATCGAATTGAGCAATCCGACCAAGTTTCGTAAGTCTAATCTATGTTGCGGCGGGGTAATTAATAGATAAATTGTCGAAGGCTGTTGGACGACCTTAGGTGCGATGAACTGACACAAGGTGATTCGTGGAGAGTGAATCTTTCTCTTGAAAAAAAAAGTTCCCAAAAATTCAAATGAAGAAAAAATTCACGAGTTAATAAATGCGCGTGAGATCGTCCGAATATCCAAGTCGATATCGTTGTGTAATTCATTGATATGCAATCGCGTAATTGGATGATCCGCGTAACCCAAAGAGATAGCCAAATGACTATAGTAGCTGGCTAACACGTGTATGGTTATAAGAGAAATTTATTGGCATATTCCTTCGCGTTCATGGCACGAGTTGAGCTAAATTTTGTCTAGAATATCAATTGACACCTAAACGCGAAAAGTCCTTTCATATTTCACTTTTACCCGTGTCAATATAACGAGTCAATTACATTCTGTTTGATCTTCGTTTAGAACTGAATGGAAGAATTTTACTGCGAAATAAAGAAGAACCATTCGCGTCTATTCAGACGTATCAATACGTAAACTGACATTCATGAATGCAGCTATAAGATCAATTAGAAATATTGATTCATACCATACGAAATATATTTATTAAAAATTATCCCAAGAATCTTTAGTGAATCATATATGATCTTGAAGTGAAAAAATTCGTTTACTCGCTATTACGAAAAGTAAATTAACAATTTTTAATCGTCAGTTTGAAACGGTATTCAGGTTAATATATTCATATGCGCTGGCGACTTCAGACGTCTGATCACCACATTGGTCGATAACAAATCTCGTAATCTTCCCGTGGCCTTTCCAAGGTAAAATTCCTCTCATAAATCTCAACGGTTTCGCGATTCCCGATAAAATTGATACCAACGACGGTTATAAGAGTTACGAATTATGCCAAGGAACTGGCGATATATAGTATTGTGAAATACTCGCGGTTAATTTCGTCGCATTGAAATTTGAGGCTCTTCGTTGTGTGTTCTCGAGTCATACATATAACATACATGCATACGTATGTTTCTCCGTCAATCAGTCTCTTAGCCCTCGTGCAATATTCTATTATGCAAGACCGCATATATGACCAATTGACCACTGGCTATCCAAGAGCCATCTCTTTATCCGATGAATTATTCAAACGTTAGGCTTACTGCCGTACCAGACATCTCCAAAGTGTTTCCTTTTGTATCATATATAAGAATAATGAAATAATGAGGATTTGGACAAGTCGTATTATATTCCCGACTGGATTAAATCCCTTTCATATTTATACGATATATTATCGGTGATCATCGATATCGATGAATGATACCTCGATTAATTACGACAAATTAACTCGTGACTCGATTGAGGTCATGTCACTCTCGCTCACGTTTATACCCGCGACGCGATCAATAAGTACATCTCTCAAAGAGGTGCGGGGATCGTGACAACTACGTGAAGTGATTACCGCATTGAACCGTCACAGATGTCCGGCGTTGTTATAGGTGCAGATAAATTCTTGAAAAGGCAGAACCAGCTGCCGCCGTATATACAATTGTGACGTACTTATAGTTTGTGGACGTCCGCGTCCCCCAGTACACGCGTCTACGCGTAATACTTGATGATACTTTTCAGGAGACTTGAATGCTGGGTAAGTTTCATCCCAAGAAACATCCCAATACGACTATAATCGACTTACGAAAATTAATTTCACAAGTTTTGGAAAGATTTCTACCGCAACTGTTCATCAAGTTTCAAATCAATCATCTTAATTATGAGAACGACTTTGCGCTGTTAAGTATAAAATTCTCGTTCGTCCGAGCAAATTTTCATGATTCTATTTTACATTTTGATGAATAATCAATGACCCGACCAAATTAAATCAGCTGTTCAATAGTTGGGTTTTTTTTTTTCTATTCCTAACGTTGCTCTCTGCCCTTATGCAGCAGTCTTGGGATGATTTTGAAAATGTTTATAAACTTCGTGAATTATGTCCGCTTCGGCTTTTTGAGCCTCGTATATGATGATTGCACATCAGGGGATGTCGAAAAGTTGTCGGATAAACGTGAGTGAAAATATTCACGATCTGATTATACGCGAGATGTGAATTTTATCTGCAATCAGGATTATACTGAATTATACTGCAGCGTTGAAATCGAGACGTGGTAGATGGGAAAACGCACGGTTTTTAATTCATTGCCAGTTGTCACCTGTGAGGTACGAATGAAGACTGCAATTTGAGACCGAGGATACGTACTTCCATATAAATAAATACAGTATGTACCAAAGCGCGTTCATGATCTTCTTGGATACTTATGCGGATGAGCGCGTACGTAACGTGGGCGCAAGCTGCAGCAACGGGTAGGTAGGTATAGGTACGCGAAATGAAACCGGAGAGGCAACTTGTGTAACGGAATAATTTACCTTCATTTTTCATTTCGTTTTTCGATCGATCCTTTCTTCGCGTTCTGAAAGTCCATGAAAACGATCCCGGTTATAGGTAGGTATATACGGTTATATCCATATGTTCATATTTACCGGATAGATTTGCAAATCGACCGAAACGGTTTATGATTAAAAAAATTTCATTCGGGATCACCGAGTATCGTGATTGCAATGTAGAAAGTAGTTGAAAAAAAAATTTCGGAATGCTCGGTAAAAGTACGCAAGGCGTCAGAGGCGCCAGCCTAAAGGAATTCAAGATGATTTCGTAATCCTGGGCGATGATCATACGGCCAAAGCCATTCTCCGCAGTAACGTAAAGATCCGCTACAACATCGCGGTGAGTTTTACAAGTTACGATTAGCGTATAGCGATCGACGTCGCGAACGTCATAACGTTGTATTACAAATCATATTATAAACACATTTGGTTAAGGCGCGTGCAAGGTATGTATGTATGTATAAATGTATTGGATGAAAAACAAGAAGTAGGGATGGGCCCAGGTAGGCTGATGCAAGGAAGGGAGAGATCCTTCCTGATCCGAAGATGGTTAACGCGTGACATAACTTCACTTTCGCCGATCTATCACACTCTGCATAAATAAAGAAACGTACAATCAACGGACCTATGACCCTGGAGCAGTAAACGAGATGGTCACGGTTTTTGCTTTGAATTTATCCGTCATTTTATTCGGCCGCTTTTATTCTGCAGGCCTCGAGTACTCAACCGGAAGAAAAAGTGATCGCAATCCCAATCGGGACACATCCGCATGCTTCTGAAATATCGGAATGAAAATTCTCTTCAAATTTGACTAACAATAAACGTCACGAAACAGCCTGACGAGTTACGTGACACTGGAATTAGATTCCTCAACAATCAATTATTACTGTAACAGTTAACCCTAGCTGATAAATACCCTCAGGCAATAGGTTTCTTCGAAACAGGGCAAAGTGATTAGATTTCCGCCAACTCGTTTTAAGCCCGCAATTAAAATTCCATGAAATGAGCGTGTGGTATCCATAAGAATTATAGACGTACTATCAGAAGACATCCAGCAGTGCCGTTATTAAATTTCTAAGGAGCCTTGAGCAAATCGGTACGAAATAAGGAGAAGAAGCAAAAAATAAAAAATGGAATAAAAAACAAGGCGTGCGCAAAAGATTATGGCCCGGAGCTTGGTAGCGCCTAATTCATGCTCGCTCATCACCGATTAATGAAAAAGACATTTACTGCTGACTCTATAATTACACGATATACTATGGTCTGTTGATCGGCTTGGACATAAAGCAGAGTTCATTGAGCGATCGCAAATGGTTGGCTTATAATATATGCGAATCTATCGCATTAAATCACGATTCTGAAATTTGCAATAATTTCGATACGGTGGCTGCGGATGGGTTCATATAAAAAAAAAGCAGCTTTCAAAATTGAGAAATGGAATGAATAGGCTGGGCCAAAGCAATTATCGCTGATCAAGCGAACTCTGTGAAACCTGAGTTTGAGTGTAGGTGACTAATGACGTCACAGGCCATCTTGATGAGCAGTTAACCGATCAAGCGATGTCTTATATGTTAACATTGCCACCGGTGGTCGCAAGGAATGCTGGGTAAAACCCGCAAACATTGCTGCCGTCTGTTTGCCTTGCGAATTCCTGATTCCCGCTACCCGGAGGCTAGACTCGTCCCCGGTGATGTCGCATAGACTTTAACGCGGTGGCAAAAAAATCTTTGAAGGTTAAACCGTGTGGAGGAGAGTTTGTCGAATTTCGGCAAGACGACGCCTAGATATAGAAGTGAATTTTTTTATCTGTTCGCATATTGAAGAATTTTCTGGGTAGTAGATGAAGTAATATGACTGTTTTTCGACCCGATCCTCGTTGACATTGAATTTTGCACTGAGGAGCATTGCGCCACTTTGAATCGATAAATATTGACACTAAAAGACTTGAGGGACTTTTCGACTACGTCTTTGGAATAATCAATGGATTGCGGGGAGTAAAAATACGAAATTTCCTGTGCTAAAATAGCATTTTTCATCAACAGCACGTGAATGTATATTGAAAACCAACTAGTCAACATAGCACATTACTTAATGGTGTTTTCAAAGAGTTTCGTATGATTCAATGACTCAAAAATAGAAATGACACTTCTGTGAAGAAGTATATCCCGCCGGACAATAATTTCATACTCGTACGCGTAATAAATGTTATTTTCCCCCAATGCATATTGAAAATTGGCCAATTTGTTCATGCCGACTTTCCAACAAGCAAACGCATTATCGAATTTTTCACCTTCACAGAAATAGATTTGTCGTTGCCTGAACTAAAACTTACGCCAATCGCGTTGAGAAAGTTACGCCCGACCTTGATTTTAACGAACTCTGGTAAACGCATGAATTTAGATACTATTTAGATACCTCTGAAGACTTAACAACACTTTCTACAGCGTGTATGGCCATATTCGCATACATATATACAATATACGACACGCTCACGCGTGTGATATGTGCCACGAGGCGCGACTCGGCTCGCTTGAAATTTCCCAGACGCTAAACTGATCCGTTACTATCCGCACGTAACAGGCCGTATCGCTTAAGGTTACCTGTGCCGGATAATGAGCATGACTAGGTACTCTAAAGTCCAGTATACCCAATCCATTTAATTATCTTCATCGATGACACAATGTCGTTACACCGTCTCCATCGAATATTTGTATACCCACTACTGTTTACTATCCAGAAAACCCAACATGCATCATCAAGCTGACTGCAGTGGTAAGTGAAATAATCTACGAAATCACCAGCTTGCAGTTATCTGTGTCGAAAATATCAAATTTATTAATCATTGTAAGACTTCACTCACCTCAGTCCGGACCTGCGTCAATCCATGTTGATTAGAGACCTTGCCGTTCACGCAGATACTCTTGGGCACGCAAATATTTCCCTGTCCGCTGCAGCTGACCGTTAGACCGGTGTCAATCCGCGAGGGTTCTTGTTCAGGAATCAAAGTTGATTGAGTTGGGTATCCTGGTGTGGAACCACCGATAATAACTGTAGACTGGCTCGGGAACGATGGAAATTGACTAACTTGACCTTGGAAGTCACCAGAACCAGATGAACCAAATGAACTGGAAGATCCGGGGTAGTCAGGGGTTGAACCTCCGAAACCTAAGGTTGGATTCGGAGAAGGAATACCAGGGGTGGGTTGGGGTTCCAATGGACCAGAGATGGTTGATTGACTTGAGAAACCTGGAGTGGGGCTGGGCCCAGGGAATAGATTAGATGGGACAGGGAATTTGGCAATTGGAGGAGTTATCACTGCAGATCCAGATCCCAGTTGGAAGAATGGATTGTGGGCGCCTGCACCGACATTTCCAATACCAGGACCATGCGATTCATCGTGTCCAGGGGTTGAACTTGGCACAGGTCCGGAAAACTCAGGTATTTGACTAGAACCGGAGCCTGGATTCAAGAATGGATTTCCAGCGCCACTGAAACTACCGGTTGAGGCGGTGGAGCCGAACGATGAGCCACTGGAGCCAGTAGATGAGACGGATCCTGATCCAGTTGAGTGAATGCCAGATCCACCGGTGCTAGCGAAGTTTCCTCCGTTGAAGAACGGATTCTTTGACCCGTCGATGGGGCGTCTGTCGAATCCATGATCAGAACCAGATCCAATTCCAGACTGTCCAATTGAGGATCCAGATGAAATGAAACCAGATCCAGAACCAGATTCTGTTTCAGATTGTCCGATTGTGCTACCAGAAGAAATGAAACCAGATCCAGAACCAGCTTGACCTTGACTGAGGAATGGATTTCCTGGGTTGATATGCAGACCCACTTGACCGCCTTGGTTAGAAGCGTGAGCGCCTCCGGCGCCCTTGTGAAGGTCAAAGTTTCCTGCCAAAGTACAAGCGGTGGAAGTGCAACCGCCGGATGGCTTGCCGGATAATCCGAATGGGCTGTCGGGCCCGTTCCACCAATATTGAACAGCTCCTGGTTGAGAACTAACTTGACCAAAGTAACCAGTAGTGGGAACGGGAAGTCCAGCCTGTCCGAATGATTGTTCGCCAACTGTGGATCCGAAGATTCCAGAGTTGGAACCGGTGCTTCCACTTATTCCGGCAGTACTAGATTCAATTGAACCGACTCCAGCCTGTCCGAATGATTGTCCGCCAGTTGATCCGAAGTTTCCAGAGTTTGAACCTGAGTTTCCACGTATTCCGCCAGTACTGGATTCAATTGACCCGAGTCCAGCCTGTCCGAATGAGGATCCGCCACTGGTTCCAAAGATACCAGAATTGGAACCTGAGCTTCCACTTATTCCGCCAGTACCGGATTCAATTGACCCGAGTCCAGCCTGTCCGAATGAGGATCCGCCACTGGTTCCAAAGATACCAGAATTGGAACCTGAGCTTCCACTTATTCCGCCAGTACCGGATTCAATTGACCCGAGTCCAGCCTGTCCGAATGAGGATCCGCCACTGGTTCCAAAGATACCAGAATTGGAACCTGAGCTTCCACTTATTCCGCCAGTACCGGATTCAATTGACCCGAGTCCAGCCTGTCCAAATGAGGCTCCGCCACTGGTTCCAAAGATTCCAGAATTGGAACCAGAGCTTCCACCTTTGACGCCCGAGTGTGAGCCGGATGCAGATGATCCGATCCCAGCACTTGAGTAACTACCAGATGAACCGGTACCATGGGCACCTTCGGTGTTCTGCTGATCTGAACTTCCAGAGCCACTTGATCCTGCGTTTGAAGAACCGTACGAAGAACTGAATGCTCCGGAGGCGAACCCAGACGCTTTATCGCTGAGTCCTAGACCGGCGACACCAGGATTTTGATAAGATAAATCGGACTGAATGTAGGTGCTAGGAGTTTGGGATGCGCCAGGGAGTCCGGATGTACCGAAAAGACCCACAGGAATGTTTCCATTGAAGGAGCTTGTAGCAAAGCTGGAACTTTGGCTGCGACTACCTCCGCTGGTGCTGTAGCCAGAGGATTTCGTTCCAGAAAAACTTTGGCCTTGGTAAGCACCGTTCACGTCTGACTCGTCTTGATTAGACTGACTGTAACTGTTCGAGTTTGAATTCGAAGAAGACTTCTTGTAGTGGTATCCATCGGGCAGAAGGGCACCATCCGGAATTTTCGAATAGGGATGTGCCGAAGCGTACGCGACCAACGTCGCTGCTCCAAGCAGCAATATCGTGGTCCCTTTCATCTTGGGGACTCTGCAAATCAAACAAAGAGAAAAACTATGATTAGGGTTTCAGTGGAAATTCGTAAACTAGAACCTTTATTTGCGATCAGTTTTCAATTCATTTTCCTGACACCATGCGGCCCTAGCACTCCAAAAGAGTTGTCATTTTATTTTTTGATGTGAGAACTTTCAGAGAAGGTAGAGTCTAATCAGATAGCACACATTCTTGGTACTTGGTACGATGAAAAGGCTCAAAATATTTTTATGTCGTCATGACTCCGGTTAACGTTTGTTATTCAACTTATGAGCTATTCGGGTGCAGAGACCTCCGTAATCTGCTTTTCGTAAATATACTTAAGGATAATACATATGCGGAGCTGTTAATTATCGTGAATATTTTAGCATTGATGACGTGAATTGACACCCATAACTGCTGAGCTACCGCAGGTGTTAGATAACTCGATGAAGACGAGAAAGATTAAAAAAAAATATTCCAAACCGGATCTTTAGCGACGTGCTATCTCGTCGCGTGTACGATGCTAATGAATTATTTTCGTATGGTTAGATCTGTAGCGATGCTCGCGCCAATCTGTAGGAAGTGAAGGGGCAGGACTCTCTTATAATGATAAGAAAAAATAAAGGAAACCGGTCCAACAACGCTACGTTTCAGAAATTACATCTCCGTTTCGATTATTGAAAAAAAAAAAAAAACATTTCTCCACTCGATCCGTATATCACAGGATTAGAAATTCGAATGACTGTAATGCAGACATCGAAATTATATGCTA
This sequence comes from Ametastegia equiseti, assembly GCA_963989295.1. Lineage (NCBI taxonomy): Eukaryota > Metazoa > Arthropoda > Insecta > Hymenoptera > Tenthredinidae > Ametastegia > Ametastegia equiseti. The sequence goes on along the minus strand of OZ022389.1, from coordinate 10,662,562 downwards.
GAAGAGTTATACATTCGCAAATGATTTGAACAGATTTTATACCGTTGCAAATTGCTGTTATAACAATCACTATTATTATCAATAATTACTGATCCTTTCGTGGCACAGGATTTATAGCTACCATTCAATGTGAAATACTTTAACTAAAATTCAGACAAAAAAAAGAGTGTGTCAAATTTTCATGGATAATCGAACAACTAATAACATCGATTTGACATAAAAATCCTTTGGCGTTTTCCGGGTGCGACGAATCGTAGCACATCCACTGATAGATCGCACTGTCTTTGTTTTTTAGACCGCTTAAATTTTAATCACCCAAAATTGATGGTTTCACTGTCACGAAATTTGTTTTCTTTCTCTTTGCCTTTGGGTAGAATACGCGTATGAACGTTTGAAATTTTTTCCTGACAAGCTATATTGTCATCCAATTATTTAAAATTCACTGTCGTAGAGTACTCTGATTTTTTCCTTTCTTTCGGTTATTTTGTAAATTTATACCAAGTGGTCGAAGAATGATACTCTGTTCAACTTGCGGAGAACACTGGTCCGCACCCTTCACGAACCTTCGAATATTGCGCTGAAGCCTATCTCCGGGTCTTCAGCCGCGAAGACAAAGAAGAATGGAATACACAGGCAGAGGACAGAGGATATTGGATGGGCAATGGGCAATTATACTACTCACCTAACACACGTCCCTTGGTTATAGTCGCGGGGTTTCACTCAAAGGTAAGTCAGTGTGACTGCCGACGCCTCCACATGCTGGCCCACTCTTATACCATCCGCGAACCTCTTTCCCCCCACCATGGTGCCATCGATATCCTGGCAAGTTGCTATCATACGTTTGCAACTGACCAAGCTGTTCCCCATTCGGAGGTATCGTCAATCGAATCTGCCGTAGTTTCCACCATCGAAATTAAAATCAGTCGACGAGTCATCTTTGGTATAAAATTCCTGGACCTTGATGACTATATGACACCCGCTGCTCCATAACTTCGAATCTATAGAATAATATTGTGCAAACATACTTGGATGTTTTTCTAAGCTATAACCATGAAATCACGACCACATTCTTTGACTTATTTGTCTATAACATATTGATTATTATTTTCCATTTTCTTTTGATTTGCTTATTTTGTACCTTCGCCCATCATTGGCGTTCGGATTCTCGTTCGCCTTCGTCACTCAATTTCGAATCGAATGCAGCTCAAAACCGAACTTGATGTTTGTAGAAATTGTCACCGGTAAATAATATTATGTTTTGGAAGTATTGACCAAGTTTAATCACCTTTCAGGCGACGATGTATGAACGACTAGAATTCATAGAGACAAACTGATGCAAAGCATCATGTGATAGCGAATTCGAATTAATCCGCTCGCAGCTAGTTCTGCGGTCTTTGAAACCGCAGTTCATCAACGTATCAATTCCATTTCTAATACTTAGTGCTTAGCAAGTCCCTTTGTAGTTCTAGAATTCGGAGTAAATGTGGTTCATCCAGAACAGGATACGATGTGGACGCTGTGGTTACCGAACAGCTCACATCACCGAATGTCCTTGGCTCATCAATTATTGCGTAAACTGAATTCAGAAAAAATTAATCGGATGCAATACCGCATCGCACGCAATCGGCTTGTCATTTTCATGGAAGGTTCAACTCAACACGCACCTTATACTCGTATCTATTGGAATCATTTCTGCAAGGGGGCCTTACGTGTCTATGGGAAACGGCTAATCGTACACATTCGCCTTTACTTCGACTGCTGATCATGAGCCATCGAAAGGAGGCACAAAATTGTATGAACCGTTACGGTGAAATCCCAAAATTTCCCATGTTCGCAAGGATCACTAAGTTAAATAATAACCACAAATACAAGGGGTAAATAAAACCGGTGCAAATTTAGCGGTTGGTCTGAGTTATACTCGTATCAATAGATGTTACCGCGAATGCGGATGTGAAGCCTCGCGCAATGACGGTCGGTTAAATTAGTCATTGGTTCGATATAACAGTCACTAATCATTTCACGACCGGGCAAATCGGTAGTCAACATGAAAATTTCGTTAATTGGAACCTCCCAAAGTCCTTGAATTGTGATCTACGACCAAAGTGCGTTTCCGAAGATGTGGCGTATATTTATTGGCCACTTAACAAATTCGTTAGGCGTCTAGATACAGGCGAATTTCTAAGTCACTGTCCGTATACCTATCAAAGTGATCACTATTTGTTAAAAACCCAGCATGCGGCTTAAATTTTTGTCTAAATGGTCTATGATGGGGATAATAAATATATGAAATACATTAAATTTATGTCGAAAGATGGGTGGTATCATCGAATCAGAATGGTGGCATTAACGTCAAGAAAATTGAAGTATTGATTTGGCACCGAATTAAAAGCAGGCAAATTCACAAAATCCAGTCTTAAAAAAAAAAGAAAAAGAAAAAAAAATCATCAATAAAGAACGACTGAGGATCATCTCGTAATCAGGACAAACTTGTATGTGTTAGTGAAACGTAGTCATGCAAAAGTATGAGTCTCCTTTTATAGAAGTGTTGCAAGTAGTTCCGATATTTTCTGTTTCTTCAAAGAATTTCAAGTTATACCTACCATCGATGAAGTGATCTAACGAGAATGACGCTGAAACTTTAGTTCTGTTTCAAGAACACCTGACATCAATGTTCTTTTTATTTGATGCCGACTTTCCTGGACAAAATAGATCAATTAGTTCGAGGTCCAATTCGAGTAACCATATAGTCACCCTGGAATTATACTTTGGCGTGTTAATAAGCGATTATCCATCTCCTAGAATTAGCACAGTCAGGCCTTTGTAGTTGCGGCACTTTCGCATGATAATGAATGGATATACAATTTGCAGTGCAATCACGATGCACAATCCCAGCAAACCCATTGTAGTCCTGAGCCAAGTATTTATGTAAATTGGAGTATACATTTCGCTCTTTGAAGATCGAAGGTTACCGGATTAGGAATCTTGGCCAATAACGCAAACACCCACGTCAGATTTTGTACAAACAATTTCTCTCATGATAGAATTAAATCTTGAGTTATTGTCGACTTCTTTAGCGAGGTTAAGTGGTTCTCCAATATCCCAGGGAGCGCCGTGCAAGTTTGATGGAGTTTCTTCTTGTCTTCTATGCAGAGATAGTTTAACCTATCTATAGCTCTGAAGAACCTCTTTCGCTCTAATGACGAGTCGAAATAAGAACTCAGTTTCGCAAAGCGATCTCATAACTTGCGAAATCATTTTCTTTTCTTTTTTTTTCTTACCATCCTATGTGCGAGGGATGGCCAATAAAATAGCGTGCTAATTTTCACATGGGGTAACAAGTTGGTCTCATAAAATCGCAAGATGGACTATTCGATGATCAAATGTGTTACCATATACTGTACTTTGATACCATAAGCCTGTAACTGGCGTTTCTATTAATTCATCGTGATTTTATAGCTTTTGGTGAATTTCGAAACAAATTTCGATCCATTACGATAAGATTTCACGTTCGCATACTGTTTCGAAATATTGTAGCACAGGGTGAATACTTCAAAGGTTCTTGGAAATTCTTCGATTGTTGGGAACCCCGAGAATAAAGAAAACATTATTTCCTGCATAGCCAACTGCTCTCACGTTATTTCACCGATCAGAACCTCTGAGAACCTCTTTCACCATTTTAATCTGACAATGAGACTGACTGCTGTCAATAATTATTTCGATCTAATCTCCGTTTTACCACGTGCGGTTTGCTGTTTCATATTATTCCCGGAACTATTCCGGTCGCAGGTTCTAAGATGATGAGCATTACGGAGTACTGATATCTCTGGATCTATCAATAAATTACATCTGTCAAAATTGAAAGACTGAACGTACCCTAGCTCATAATGTAATGGAATATTGGTGTAGATACTGACACATATATAATGTGTGAAGATGTGCCATAGAAATTGTCATCCGAAAGTTACGAAATAGTTTCAACAGCTTCGATGACAAATTATAAGCTAATCCGATATATCGAGTGTCAAGAGGTTAAACGACGAAGTGTTGACAGCCATCTTTATTTTGTTCAGCTTCGAAAACGCTCCTCAGGGTGCCACAAATCCTCGTCTGACAACGGCGTCGTAGTATACATATATCGTGGCAAAATGACTTTCTCACGGCGCCATGGTCACTTGCCATAAATTCCAACCAACTGACAGTTCGATGAGAAACCCAATCTTATGATACCAGTAACATATGAACTATAGATATATTCGTCGTGTAGTATATGCCATGCAGAAATATGTATGTGTACGTACATTTTTCTCCATGCTCGCATTCTCTGGAATGAAGAAAGGCTCTTTTACGTGCCAAACGTTTCCAAATGACATTTTTTAGATTTCGGGTGTACGTGTGTCAAGTGAAAAAGAATTTCTCTCATTGCTGATCGTCCGATATATGGACTGGGCATTTGAGGTGGAGCAAATAAAAAAAAAAAGCAGAAATTTAAATTCTCGATCACACTGAATTAAAGGATGCTTTTCAAAGTCACGGTTATATCTATTTTGAGCGTTGCAAGGATGTTCTCAATTGCGCGTTGACCAGGATGTTTCTGCAGACAGATATGCCGCTAAAAAAATGCGACGAAGTTGCAGATGAAGCCCCGCCTCGAACGAAGTTGCACAATCGACTGTCTGTAGAGAATCATTTGTATTTTATGACCGAGGCACTTATTCGATGCTCGCATGCCGTACGGTACTAAAGTCCAAAGGCATCGCCAACTGACTTTTGATAGGTCTTAAATGTCAAGCGACGAGATCACTCGTACTTTTAATTAGCCCAGCTAGGCGTTCATACCAAGGTCGATCAATCCAAGCTGCACCTCAGGAAACCTTTCTCATATTATATTCTTTTGGTCCCCCAACCGCAATTTGACTTTCTTTCTTTCTGCAATGATGAAAAACAACCGACCAACTATATTGATTCACACATTTTTCCACGGATCTGAAATTTTGTTAATATCCCAATAAATCACGGACCCGTTCCGATCCTTGCTATATGTATACAGACACATACCCTGGTCCTTCGACCTCCAATGTCGTACATATTTATGCACATCCTAATGAGTCTGAGAATAAAATATTCCAAAAGTATTTCGAGTGGCTTGTGTTTGCGTAACAACCGCGTCTAATCATCAAGTTAATTTCAGGAGAGATGTCGCACGAGTGTTATTTCATTTTTTAGCATAAAATATGCACGAACCAATGAGATGGTTACCACAATCTGGTAGAGCAATGAATTCCATAGTGGATGAAGTGAAATGATATTCCAGAGTTTATCGACTGTAACAACTGCTGATTAACATCCTAGGCAAACGCTGCTACGTATACCTATGTAAAGACATGATGATCTTTCGGTGCGTACCAACGTCCTTCAATGAAATAAATTTGTTGTACGGATGCGAACGATGATCAGGCATCTACTAGAGGCGGAATAAAGGAACCTTAACATTTCACTAGACTATAAAGACTTCTAGCGAAACAATTATACATATCGAGTGAATCCTGTCGCGTTGGAAGGCGCAGAGAGGTCATGGTCATTATGGGAAACAATAGGAGCCCACGTCACTACCTTGACACTCTGAATACCTCCGCCCGGTACCAAATGATCATCGAGCCTTCTCCATACGCAATGCCTGTGTTCGGAACCACTTGTAATACATACATGAATAAGCCTTGCGGTTTGGACATATTTTTAGCAAGGAAAAACCAAGACGATGTTACAGCTGCGTGGCAAATTATCAGCGGCCTTTACATCGGCTGAACGTTGAGACCTGCTCGTCTGAATAAAAAAATAGGATCGCCGGTGAAGCCGATGTTTAGATTAATTAACATCTTTGTGTTTGTTTGTTTGTTTGTTTGTACTTTCCGCAGTACTAATTTTATTCCAAAGCTATACGTATAGCCGGCCAATATAATAATTGCTGCTGTTTGCGAATTGTAGACGCCGTTTCACGTGGGATTGTAGCAGCGGTCACGCGGACCTTCGGGGAGGCCCACGTACGTACCACAGCACTAGGTATTATATTAACTCTCTGAATCACGCGTTTCGGTGACGTCACGTGATGTCATAGTCAAGATACACGCATTATAATATGGGACTATGAGATTATGAATATTAAAGAGAAGTGCTCGATGTCACGGAGTAAACCGTTGAATATCTAATCACGATGTTTCAATAACATCTCCTCGAAGAGAATCCGGCCACAACCGTACCGGACATATATGGCGATTAGGGATCACCTCGGCTCGTCGTCAATTATGTAACCATTTGATATTATCTAGATTCTAGATCGATTTTTGATTACTCACGAGTTTCCGGCTTGGCTAATTGGCGCGGTTATATTTTTGGGTCGAATACTACAAAATATACTTTTCTTGAAAAACTGCCTCCAAAATGTGTGGTACAGACATAAATAAGAGACAAGGAATGTTTACGTGAACTAGAACCTTATTGTTAGTCAGAATGTTGTATTTTTATGCAATAAACAAACATGGCATCCATGGTCTACGTAAGTGTTGAGATGATTAAGGCGATGTAGGAGTATTTTCGAATTTCCAACTGTTGTCACCTCGAGAACGCAAATCGTACTTTCTCGATTACTACCAAACCGATCCGAACGAACATTCTACGAATGAATCCAGTTTTTTGGCAGAAAGTGACCAAGGATGTAACTTCGTGAAAAAAACTGATTGGCTCCCAGGAAAACTCATGTTTTTCATGTTAGTTAGGTTAGGTCCGAAGCGACTTGTGCCATATTGTCTTAAGGTGCAACGGGAGTGTCTTCAGATAACAATGGTTATCCGCATTGTTGTCCAATTGTTATCTGAAGAAACTCCCGTCGCATCTTGAGGCCAGGATATTGTACTATCGAATTTGAGAGATTCCTTGTACCTGCGAAACAGTGAAAAATCAACTTTATGATTGAAAAATTCTGACACGACTAACGAAATTTCGATTTTTTATTGTTGAGCGTAACCTATGAGGGATTCAAGCTCGAATCGAACACTACTAATGATAAGCATTTTTATTTCAGCAAGCTGAACACCTCCCCAAAACATAGCTGTCCTGTAAGTATGATTGAGCTGCGCAGAGCATTTTTAAGTTCTCTATTTCTCACTATGATGTATTGGTGAATAATTCCTGCATCCCTTATCCAATTTCGAAGATTAGGGTGAGATTTTGTTAATTCTAAGAAGTTGAAGGATCACGAACTAATCGATTTCAGTATATGGTCTTCTCTTAATTGATTTGAACAAGTTACGTCCATTTCTGGCCAATGAAGCAATACAGTCATCATCATCATGATGAACATGTAAAACGCACATTTTCTTGGAAAAGTACAAGTATTTTAAGAAAACTTTGCATATGGATCTACAATTATAAACTCTGGACGAGTGGGATCATCATATAACTTTTATTTCCTCTACCCTTTCCCCGAAAGTCAGTATATTTAATCATAGGATGATGAAAACATATCTGCGCCGAAGTTCAGTCTCATTGTGAGAATATCTCATCTGAATAAAAGAGACAAATTGGGCAAGGTACCCAAGAAATATTGCAAGTACGAATGGCTGGCGATTCAGAAAATAGCAAAATAAAACATCGAACATTATTTTCCTGGTATACTGTTCGAACTACTGGAACGGGCGTTCACCTTACAACTTGCTTTTCCTGGTATAAAAGAACGTCGCGGGATTGTAGTATACGTCCAAGGGGCACAAAGAAAGTCTGTTCAAATTAATAGCCATTAAGAAAACCAAGTTTTAAAAATAATACCGAATACCTGAACTGGATGCGATGGACACTTTCTTGGAAAAGTACAAGTGGCTTTCAACAAATTTGTTCACTCGTAGGTATAATGATAAACTCTGAACAGGTGAAATTCACGGAAACTTTTTGCTCTGTTTTTCAAATTTTTTTTGCGAAGGTCGTCATTTGCAAGGCTATCAAAACATGCCTACGCCGAAATTGACTCTTGTCGTGACAATATCCCATCTGAATGCAAAAAGAAGTTAATCCGATGTTTCGTGTAGCGGTCGCTGAAGGCATCCAGGACTCCGACCTTTCTCAACATGATTCCGGAAAACTAATGCAGCGTCGCTAATGCAAATATGTTCCTATACACTCGGCATGAATACTGATGCGAATGGTGCGAAAATTTCTCAAAAGAAAGGATCACCATTGCGGGTATATAACTTTTCAATGAACGGATAGCGATTCTAATCGCAAAAATCACCGCAAACACTTTATATACTTTTACGATCAAATCTCGATTCGACATTAATTTTCGAGAGAGTCCATTCATTGACTCTTAGTGAATCGCGTTTCAATAGCTTTTTAGCAAACATGAGTACAAAGTGCAATCTGAAACTATATTTCCAATAAGTTTGCATTACCGGAGTTATATTGGGCCGATAAAAAACGAAATTTGATTCACACTTATCAGATCGAACTAATGTATCCTGTCAAGTTGCGTAAGTGTCAGTACATATGAAGTATTAAAATATGTACAGTGCACTTAGCCACAATGATTCTTTTCAATGTGCCAAAAATATCAATAATTCCCGCGGTGAATGCCCTGCATATAGGAAAAACTCCTGAGTTCCGACGGTTGACCATGAATTTTCAGGGAATTTTTATCGCATAATTTCAAAACACATTTCGAGATTCCATAGGATGGTATTCCGCTCAGGCGTCGCATTGAACGTAGCTGATGGGCGGTTGCAAAGCCGTACGTTCCACTCTACTATACAAGTTCAAGCTTTCATCAGATAAACAACTTTCAAAAAATAAAAAGTATTGGGGTGCACAGAAGAAACAGAAAAAAAACTGTTTTCGAGAACATTTCGAAGAGCTATTGGAACAGGTGGGAATTTTTGAGACAGGAATCCTGGTGATTCATCTACTTTTTGGAAACTGGATTGAATCCAGTGAAATTGAATGCCGCATTCTTGCGAACGATAAATCCTTGAGGGCTAAAACTTGGTAGATATTTCGATCTGAGTATACACTGTGAATGGTAAAAATTTCATGAAAATCGAGTCTTTTATGTCTGCTAAATGTGCCGATGATCAGTGGACTTGACCACATTTACACCTTGATCCTGTTACACGCATTGCTCAATAAATCATTCCGTGAGATATTGAAACGTATACAAAACGGTCGAATTTATGAAATGTGTACAAATTCTTGTCAAGCAATTAGCGTTGATTGTGAGAAGATATCGAACAAAAAAATGTAGTATTTCTGTTTGAATATTACTTAAATACTATCAACCTCAGTCTGTTAATTGAACAGTAACAATCACTTTTACTTTCAATCTTTAAATGAAGCGCTAGCAATTTCATTCTCTGAGTCATTATTATAGCTCGGTGAAGAAGATTTGAGACGACCTTCGGGAAATACTTTCTGGAATCAAAGTCATCAGTTTAATGGTTTGGTGTTGCAACCTGCACCGTGGCACCAATATAGTGACAGACATCCTCGATTGGTTTAACAAGAACACGTGCTCTTTAGCTCTGTGACGCAGCCAGGATACGAACTACTGCTTTTGAACCAGTTACGAGCATTCACCTTAAGGTTATTGTAATTTGTAAAACGGCTTTGTCTCTCGTCTACAACCTTCTGCAGGATATTTCTGCAATCCTTAATAAATGCCTGAGTCATTGAGAATGATCTGGATTCTTTCACGAAGTAAATGCGCCTACATATGAATCGTATGTCTGTATACGTCACCGTGATCAAGTTATATATATATGAAAAATAACCAATCAACAGATTGTTTTCAAATAACAATAACAAAGTAGGTGCGTACCGTATAATAAAAATCAAAAAACACTATCCAGATCCAAATTGATCAGATCAGAAAGGTGCCGATATGCTGCTGCTGTTAATCAATGAGTCATTTTTTATTTCCAAGTAATAAACTAACAGCGCTTGAGTTCACTTTCTTTCCCTTCACACGCCACATAATGTGTATATTCCATTAACCGATCTCAGGGACAAAGACTGACTGAATCACGTAGTACCATGAGCAGCACGTATACCAAATGAGTGTGAATTGATTACTATACAGCCAAAAATTTGTCGTTTACGCAACGCAATTAGACGATCTATGCAGGTTGGTTCAACTCCTAATTGGCTATGGTCACTAATTAACACTCTGCGTATTTTCTCCTTTCATATTGTGACTAAAACGTTAACTCCAATTTTGAGGAAGCTGTAAGTAGAGAAAATTTTTAATGAGCTTGGAATTAGGTAGAAAAGTTTGTTCCAATAATGGTTCGTCCCTTACCATGCGTCATATTTTGCCAATGTTCAATTGCATAACTGTATAAGAACACATGCCCGTTTCTCATTCTTTCGAATGATACGATGACCCGGAAGGAAGTATTATAACGACTGTAAGATGCGTGGGTTTTTTCATCGCACACGACTCAATAAACTCATTATCGAAGTCCTGAAAGTCTTAGGTAACGTAACGCCTTCTCGTCTCGTCGTTAAAATTGACGACCAAAAAAAGAAAAGAAAAGAAGAGTAAAAAAAAAAAAAAAAAAAGTGGATCGAAATGGATCAGGTTCGAGTTGATCTGTGCCATTGAAAAACTCATGGGCTAAACGTGTCAGACATCCGGTGGTGATTGTGTTATTCAACGAGCTCTAATTTCTCTGATATCGATAAAATCTCTAATCTAGACGAGCGGGGCTCAGCGCAATTTCACCAAAGACGAATTATGTATTCTCAGATCTATGCGATAGAATGACATGATCATTAGGCATCAGATGCCAGCCAGATTTATTGTACGAATCTCAAGCATGAAATGACGTTCGAAGATACATTCTTAGATAAAATTGTTAACCTACTACGGTATATACAACTCTCAAGATGGTATAGGTATTAAAATATCAAGCTCTTCTGTGTATATAAAGCTTGTTATAGAGACGACATTGTTTCTTACATCATCGAATCACTTCGCCTAAGCGTAATTCGATACTCTTAAGTCTCACTCGTATTCCCATCAAAATCTCCCGACTGCAATTAGCATGATATTACCATAAGTCGATTGCGATGTCACTTGACAAATGTCATATATAAATTTCAATCAATTAAGTCAACATTTAATCATATTTTCACTGCAGGCTCAAGATTGGAGAGTGTGAAACAGGCTTAAAGATCACCTCATTGTCAGTCTGACCGCGGTGTGTCAGTCATTGGCTTTCTTCGTGTCGAATCAACGACTGATAATGGAATCATTAGCCAACGATTGACAGAGAATGATGATCGGCTCAAAGGAGAAATTATGATATTAAACTTTGACCGGGAAAAATGTTGGATAAAATATTCTCTCGATCGAATACGTCACTCTCTCAACGTCTTTGTGCTTCTTCTTCAGCACTGGCGTTTTTTTCTCTATATCAACAAAAACCATAAACCAGAAATACAGAATCCAGCCAAAACCTTTCCAAATTTTTATTAAAAATTCGCAAGAATAATTGCGAAAAAATTTCACTGCGTCTGATTGAAAATCTTTTGCACGCGTTTCATTCGAGTAACACGTTGACCATCTCTTGACCACTTTCTCCGTGCACGGCTCACTATCTCCTCTTCTTTGTCACGTTATAGGCATATGATCGTAACGGGTGCTATAGTAATACTGACATTAACTCACGCCGCCTACGCAATACGTAACAGGTAACACAGCGTATTGTTGATCCGTATACTTCGCTACGATGATTCATAGAAGACAACCCTTGACCTAAACTATCTCACGGAAAGGTGATACGTTTCTTTCTCTTTTTTCCATTCGAATTCTTTCAAAGTTGAAGGAAGAAATTTGCCGTGTCGTCGTCACTAATAGTTTACTTTATGCTTTTCTTGCGATCCAGGATTTGCAAAATCGCGAATTTCTGACGAATAATTATACACACGGCAAATGTGCTGAACAGAGAAGAGAAACATAAAAGCTTCATCTCAAGAGCCCGTAACTATAAAAACTTCTCACATTCTTTTGTATTACGAATATAGTCTCGTAGGAGAAAGTCATGTTTTGGCATCCAGCTTCCAGAATGCGAGTATATTCGAGTGGACAAAACCAATTACGGAAAGGTAGCCAATTAAGAAGTCTGGATGCTTCTGGATTTTGTCGATTTCATGTTTCCTCCTGCTAATTGTTATTTCATATTTAACCGAGTTTTCTTTAATTCATTATCATATTGAACTCTGGTGATTGATTGCAAGAAAAACCAGAAGTTTCGAGATCAATATTGAGAATTTTTATCCATGTATATTTATTCGTAGGTTACATTTGTTCATCAGTCTTTTAATTGTTTCCACGTAGGTCACACTAAGGAAACTTTTCACTATTTCTACGATTTATGTATCACATCTCATATATATAAGATGCTGAAAAGGCAATAATTTATAATCCGTGTATCAATTAGAATATCAGGTACAACTATATTAGAATCTGCAAATCTGCTGGACATGTTTTGCGGTTTATATTAATAGTCGATGCAATTCGTTATCCTGATCTATAAAATGGTTAATTTTTTTCACAGCTAGTTAAAATTCCTGTTCACGATTCCCAGCAAATACTAATTGATTTTATATATTTTTTTGTTATTCTTTTATTGCATTGTGCGTTCTATTATAGTTTCGCCTATAGAATCACAGACTGCCATGTGTCTTAGCAAGCGCGGATTGATTGCTAATTTTTATTCAGATGTTATTTATTTATTTATTTTTTTTTTTTTCAGGTATTTTATGACTATTTATATTGCCTGACGCAGCCTCAGGGGAATAAATAAATCTCATCTGCCTGTATATTATGTTATTTTACACAAGCCCATAAGTGTATATAAGACACACGTGCAGGGGAGTACGTGTCAGTTAAATATGCACGCGTATATACATTCGTGTTTCACATGATAATATACACGCAAAGCATTCGCATGAACGAAACGGAACGGTACGCAACCTCGAACAGCCTTGCCTCCGGACGTGTTTTCGGCATCCGAAGAATCGCGTCGCGCGTCTCGTGTCGCCCAAGTCGAGTAGAGATCAGCGTGGGTATAGGTGGGAAGTGTATGGATCTACAATCGTATATACCTACGCGATAACATTCTCGTACCTGCCTCAATTTACGCACGTTTCGTATATAACACTGACCAATTTATACGCCAGCAGGAATGAAATTCGAAATTCTCACCGAATCCATGACGCGCGTGTACTGAATTATTCTTCACTGATTTACGCATATTATGTACAGAATATTATTATATATGGGGTATTTCAACTCAACTCGACACGCCTGCGGATCTCGCGACTTTTTCAAAATGACTGATTATTTTTTCGCGTAAATTACAAGTCAAAAAAACCTACCCCTGTTTCCTGGTTTGTCGATAAGTCATTCCGTTTAGACAGCAGATTTTTTTGAAATTACCCGCTTTTTGGTTTTTTGGATATTTCGTGCTCCGATAACTCGAAACCTTCGCGCGCACTTGTATCGAAAAACTTCACGAACAAAATTTCTCGGTATTTGAGTGTTTTTTCTGGAAAAGATTTTTTTAGGAAATTTGTGGCACTCAAAGCTCGGTTTTATGCGAATAAACATCAGAAATCGGTTTTTTGAAAAACCCCACACTCGATTTTTTCGAAAAAAATGACAAAAATTCTTTAGCGATCGACAAACAGTTCAACACCTTGGCGATGATGGCGACTCGTTTCGTTCAGAAGTTACAGCCATTTGAATGTTGAAAAAGAGGAAATTTTGTGTTCGGGCTCACCAAAAATACCTTAGCCGATGAAATGTCAAAATTTTTGTTTATTATTATTATCATTTCAGATTATTTTCCCAATTTCATGATTGCCGTTTCACCTCCTATGACTTCTAATGAAACCCTGAATCGACTACGGATTTTCCGACGGCCAGCGTAAATGTAACATTTTTGATATTCTGATGTTGTCAAGTGGCTGTATATCCCGAACGAAATAAGTCGCCATCATTGCCAAGGTCTTGGGATTTTTGTCGATTTCTAAAGAATTTTTGACATTTTTTTCGAAAAAACACTCAAATATCAAGTATATTTTGTATTTGAAGTTTTTTGATACAAGTGCGAAGTTTCGAGTTATAATCGGAGCACGAAATATCCAAAAAACCAAAAAGTAGGTAATTTCAAAAAAATGTCCTGTCTAAACAGAGTGACTTATCGACAAATTAAAAAATAGGGGTAGGTTTTTCTGACTCAATGTAGTTCATGGGAAAAATATAAATCAGTTATTTTGAAAAAGTCGAGGTCCGCGGGCTTGTCGAGTTGAGGTGGAATACCCGGCATAGGTACATACGTCGTTATACGACTAGGTGAATAACTTTTTTCTGCACCCACGTCTCTTAAACTTCAAAATTACTCCGATATGATCTTTCGTTTTTTTGTATATTTCGACTGGTCTACTGCGATAGTGTGACATTTTACTCACACGATCAAATTTAACGTCCACAGCACGGTTTAATTTTTTTTTTTCAATTTTTGCGTATAGGTCAATCGATAAATTATACGGTTGTACTAGAATTTATAACACGGTTTATTGCTGAGATCGAAACTAAGCGATACGCCGCACGCCGCCGTATACACGACATGCGGGATGCAATTCACAGAATGAAGGTGGGTGGGCTTTCGACGCGTTCATAGACTTGGTGACAATAATTCTTATTTTATTGAACACCGAAAGAATTCCTGAAGATTGTGTAACAATGAAATTCAAAAAACGAACCGGCGCCATGATTAAAGACCGTCTTAGATCACCTAGGAAGTTTACGTATCCGGAAGATCATCGGCCAATGTCAATATAAACGACCTAGCGAACAAAAATTGCTTACCTTCGATAAACGGAATTCTAATATACCTGATTTTTCTAGGTGGATTCAATGAATCAAAAATCAATCAAAACATGTCAAGGCAATTCGACCTTTGGCCTGGTTTCAAACCACTTTGGCATTTGACCTCGCAAATACAGAGTACCGCCCCACGGTTTAATTATTGCAAGATTATAAATTGCACCATGATCAGCTAATATGCGGTAATAATGTAATAATGGATAGTAATAATGGATAGCAGAGTGATATGGTGATGTAAAAAAAGAATTCAAAAAATCCAACGAAGATTAGCAAGGATCCTTGCCGTGCCAGCCAGTATCGGTTCGCCTCCTATGGAATGAAATATGAGACACGAACTCGCTTTTAGTTGCCACACAGCGCGTATAGCGGCCGCAAAATTCTTCTCTGACTTGAGGAAAGTCCGGGAAAGATCGACGCTGAAGAGTTGAAAAAGAAAAAGAAGAAGAAGAAGAAGAAGAATAACGTGAGGATCGTTGAAGTTCGTTCAGGAGTCAACTCGGGGGGGGGGGGGGGGGGGGGGGGGGGGGGACATGGAATGAAATATGAGTCTCGAGTTCGTTTAGTTGCAACATAACATAACAGCCACCAAATTCTTTGCCATGGCTTGGGAGCCACCTTTGAACCAAACTTTTACTCGCGTCCACGTCCCGTACCAATCCGTATAGCTCTTTCACTAACCGATCCCTTACAGTAATTCTTTCGCAGAATCGCGATCCGTAGACCGTTTGGTCATAGTACCTACGCCGCATGGCGTAAATATCCCGCACGTCGTATAAATCTTGAATAATTATAATCAAACGAGTATATATCGATTAAGTAAGAGAGAAAAATTTAACCATTTCTTGAACGCGAGAAATTAGCCGGATAGACGGAGTATAATAAAATCTCTAATCTTTTCCTATATACGCAGTAGGTATATATATATATAAACTTTAGGTATGCTATATAAGCCGTTTGAAAGTTGCCATACGCAGCTAACCATGTTTAAGATAATATATTTCGTAAATTTATGGCTGTAAAATGATTGCATTTATCTTTTCGGCTTTCAGATAAACTATATGGTTAAAAAATCGAATATACAACTTCTTAGTTTTCGCGATTGTAAATATCGTTGAGGTAATGCAGACAAATATTATTAATTCGCAATCTATTTGAACATGTATAAACATCATCCGTTAAATTACCACGTATTATGATACCGTCAAAAACAGGCTCATTACAGCGTGAGATTCGCTTATTTTCCATCCGCTCTTATATTCGTTAATAAAACGCGTAATTACTACGGAAAACATCAATTCGAAAAATTTCTCGACCACATCAATTTGACATGAATATAGCCATGTAGCAGTCTACCTACACGGATAGTCAACGTTATGGTCAATGCCCACGGAATAATTAGTCGTTGTTCGTGGCGCGGTTCTGTGATACCTGCGAAATAGCTAGGTATCTGCTATGGTTCCGGAATAAAGGTTAAAATACGGCGATAGAGATGTTGTTAAAATCTTTACCTCGAGGCAATAGTATACGAGATTCCAAGAGATACGGTCTCCTTAAACGGGCACGATAAAACTTTGTCTGTAATTAATTTGTATACCGTACAAAAATCTCATCCGCATTCTGCAGCTGCCGTTCGTTCTTTGCGCGACATCATGGTCTCTTCTATTCTCGAATATATATATATATGTATACAGTATATGATGATTATTTCTGATACGGGTTCGCAGATTGTTTATCACGTACATACATAATGTATACGTACAAAATACGGTAGTTGAACAATACGCGGGAAGAGTTGCAAACGTGGTATTAATTTTTTTGCAAAAAAAAAAAAAAAAAAAACAAGAGCATAAAAAACTTAATACGAAAAATAACCTCGTGACACCAAACTAATTTATTTATCACCACGCAAGTTCTCTTGTAACAATTTATTACGAAATCCGCGAACAATGCGAGGACTATTATGAGTATACATATATATATACATGCATATCGAGCTATCGTGGGCGATCGTGACATTCTTTGGTAGCGAGGTAATCATCGGTAGCTCTAGAGAGAGATTTGATGGTAGATATTTATGTAATTGGTCATCGAATCAAATATTACTTCCTTCTCAAAGAACCCGCGCTCTACTCTCTTCTTCAAGAATCTCACATGGCACACTAACCCGCGAGGCCCTCGAGAACCGCGAGGAAAAATCGGCGTCTACTCAGAGATTGAGGATAGATTATCGAATAACGTAATATCAAATCGTTATTTTTACCATCAAAGACAGTTTACTGTATTTGACAGAAATAAAATAAAAATTCAACTCTTATTACGGGTTACACTTTCACCTATTTTGTAAGACACTTTCGAGTTTGTTATTAATCTTGTAAAAATTGCAACAAGTGAACGTAGATATGTATAATTGTTTGAGATCGACGTGTGAGAAAATAAAAAAAGCAAATATATCTCATCTCTTTTTTGTGTTTGTGAGCCCCCGCAAGATTCGTCGAGCTTCTCGCTTCGGACGTTCCCAAAAATCGACGGCCTTGCGTTTATAATTATTATGTGTAACTAATTTTTACAGATTTTTAGAAATCTTGTCTTTAATAAAACCGGCTTGTATCGAAGATCGTAGGCGATCTACAAGGAAACAAAGAAGATGAATCAGTGACGATATATAGCAAAAAAAAAAAAAAGCCTAGATGTGAAATACGTCGACGTACAAGGTGAGCCTATATAGTGTATATAATACTAGCGATGTTTAAAGCGGTAATAAAAACGATTATCTCTTAGCCTTGTTCGTAATTTACTAGAGTGGATATCCGGTGCAAAGATCATCGCTTATTCGAATATTCCTTTGTAGATACAAGAATTAGCGACTCCGTTGCCGTTCTCAAAGACGATCAAAGATCTAATATTAATTAGTGATCGAACCAGCAGTCACATCGCTATATAAGTATCAATATATCATAATTATATGATCATTGATACAAGTTCATCTACGAAAAAAAAAATAATAATAATCTCTCAATTATTTCCGTAGGTCGTTGTGCCGACATAAATATATATGTATACCCTCCAGGCCACAATGACTGACTTTTAACGTTTTAATTCAATGTATATAAAAGCCACAACGAAATGCTAACATATTCCCACGTCGATTTCACGACCTTGGTACATACATCGCGGATGCTCATAGTCGGGAAGATTTTGAGACGGTTAAAGAAGTGGACGATAATGTGAGTCTGTATGGTATTTTTAATGAGTGGATAATTAAATTTGCTTTATATATCCGTTATGGGGGTCGCTTCTTAGTTTTACGAAAATATGCGGAGGTTATACTTATACTTTGCTTGTTTTTCGCGTTTACTCGGTGAGGATTCCATTCCTAAAAGAGATTAAATTTTTGAAAAAGAACCTTCGGCAGGGAATTGAACATAAAATAACTAACAACATCCTTATTAAGTAGTGGAAGGTATAATGATGACGCTCAGACAAAATGCCGATATCTTGCCTAATCTTGACACTGAAATCTCGGAAACGAATAAAGCACCTCGGGCAAAAGTATGAAAAATGCTGCGTGTACGATAATAATTAAGGTTTGTTGTTGCAGGAAGTTCTTCGTACCTGTCCAATTAATTGTGCAATCACATATTTGCACAAGATGCCTATACGAAAGAGAGTATAGACTCATTCCATGTTCTTATAATGAAAGATTCAGGCGAAATATGGATTCTTTCAAACCTTTCCTATATGTATTCGGTGAATTCGTAGTACTTAGTATGGATGAGCCATGTTCCAGCTGTCGCACAAAATGTTGAATAATTGATGTTTTATTTGCTGTGTTACAAGACAAGCGATGAAAGAACTATGAAAGGCTATCAAACTTTCAGCGAATTTGTCAGATATAATAAACCTGACCAAAACGGCGTGTAAATCAATCGGGAGTATTGGACAAACTTTTTTACAGCTTCCATTCTTTTTTTTTTCTTCCCTCTTCTAGCAGTCTGTCAAGTATTTATTTATTCTCTTGTTTCTTCTATTTCTCTGTTTCTTCACGCCTCATTAGCACTGGCCGAACCCAATTTCTGCTGACTTTTAACAACCATTTGTATGTATGTGCGGAATCGTAATATGCAAATAGAAACCGTCTCCTTCATTTTGCCGGTATTCATCCTGCAGTGTTGGTTTCAATTAGCAGTACAAAAAAAAAAAAAAAAAAAATCGATAATGAGAACTCGCATCATTCATTAATTGTTTCGCGCTAATTTCTCATTACGTCAGATATTCACATTACGACTCCTTTCGTTTTATATATATACGTAATAATTGGCTTTATTTACACACAATTCCTATATAGTCCTTTGTTATATATATATGCTCAACGTATTCATAATGAGCTCATCAATTTTACGGTCATTCTCCTGATGTCTCAAAAACCCACAAGCATAGACAGTTCGCGATACTATATGATTATCTGTATTTTTTCCCCGTGGTACCTATTTTGGAATCTACTATTCAATTACTTCCAGTATTTCGTCTATGCTTTATCGCGAACCTGGCCAAAGATTGCCAGGACTCATTAGCCAATTAGTTAGATAATCACCTCCGCGTTTGACTCGTTGATTTTTAACATCGCACCGTGGTCACGCCCGTTATATATAGCATAGCGTTTAATCAAATGTTCACGCGTTAATTAAGGCAAATGAAACACAAATATTCACCTCTGGGTGCCGTCGGGTCCAAACTAGATGTGTTACAAAAAAATGAAAAAAAAAAATCCCCCCCCCAAAAAAAACACAAGTTATATCTATCCGTGTAAAATACAAAAGATTAGTATACCTATACGCGTTGTACACTATAACCAGAAAACCGGACACTCCTTTGTACGGACACTTGTGGGATAACCCCGTGTATAAATTCTTAGTAATGAAATGATAGCTTAGTTAGTAATAATATGCCAGTATTTTTCTCCAACGTATATCATCGTATGTATACAATCGTTTTACATCACGCCAACAATGAGCGCGTCATGTTACTTACCTCCGGTTTGAAGAGATAATTGCAAGAACAGGATTACCGCGTGATTTTTTTGTTCTTTCAATTTTTATTTATTTTTATTTTTTTATCTTAGCCTTTGGTTGTTTATTCCAAGTATAATAATTGATTTTTTTGAAAGATCAACTCGCGGATAGAAATCCGATCTGTCAACCCACGGATGTAGGAATCAACGGATCGACAAGCAGCATGGCAACGAAGTAATCCCGTGTTGATCAGATTCGTCATTCTATACTTACATGACGAGTCGAATTATAGATTGGCAATTTGTTGGCTAGCCATAGTGTGAGTTGATCGGTTTAATTTGAATAACGATAATTCTCTAACGAAACGGCTTTTCAACAAATTTATGTTCCGCTCGTGCGTGCATATGGTCTATTTTTTTCGACTGTCTACTTCGATATTTTTTTTTTTTTTTTTTTTCATTTTTACTTATTTACCGTTCCGTCTTAAAGGTAAGCGAGGACTGAATTTCTCCGCACGTTTGCCCTCAGGGCTCAGTGAACTTGACAGCCTTATATACCCGATGCGGCGATAAAAGAAAGAAAAATAGTACAGAATGAAAATGGCGAGTTAGTTCTCGTGGTCCAACTCATATAATACTTGTGTTGGTAAGTATAGTATAAAGCTATCTATACCTAACTAAAAAATATTTATACCTACCTATACCTCTCACCGCCGGGCTAGAAAGCCACAACTATACAATCCGAAAGAATAATTTCTCGACACGACCATACGGCTAAGGATCGACTTAACAGTTTATTGTACCAGGCTCATTCTAACTTCGCAAAAGTGTATCCAAAGTTATAGTTGACTATTCAGTCGTTTATATGTCTTGGAAATAATAATGTCAACGCATAACTAAATGCACCGGTGAATATGTTACGGTCGCAAATTTTTATAATATTATAGTGCGTAGCCATACGTATACTGTCAGCTGCTTCACAGTTCTGTATAAGATTGGATTTTTTCGAATGGTGAGTAGGTACCGTTCTCTTTCGAGAGCAAGAAAGTCGATAGAATTTCCTGTTCATTTTTGTTATTTAGGTCTGGTCAGAAGAGTAGGTATATACAGATATGGTCAGTGAAAACATGGATATTATTGTTCTGTTATTGTGTTTATTTTAAACGATGTACGATGTCGCTGTATAAGCAGCATCGATAATTTCACGATCACAAATCTTTATTTTTGAATCGATATATATTGATCACGTTATGTTCACATTTGTATTGCTGTCGTCAGTTACTTTTATCGAAATAATTCAAAATATTTAAATTAGCATTCCTGTATTGGTTGGGATAGCAAAATAATATAATTAGCAACGGTAATTCGCACGTGTACCTACAGCACACTGGCAAAACATCTCTGTCTTAATATTCCCCTGTATAAACAGTCATCGCAATATTATTTTATCATTTTTTTTATCCGTCGTCCTTACATTAACGATGTATTAAATTAAGTATAAGACCACTCAGGATATTAAATGGGTGAATGTTGTTTTTTGCCAAATACCTACTTGAATTACTCCGAAATCAATTAGTCACCCATATCGTTAACCCTAATGAATGTAATGTCGAGGCAAATATACCATACAAATACATAGGTATAATCGTAAATTTAAAATCGCTGATTTACTGTCGATATATCTTCGGCTTGATTCCAGTTATCTATAACCGACACGGAGGATTATGCCTAACGCACTGCTGCACGCTACAAGGTGCTTAAATTAGAATTTAATATCTTGGAAAGGAGCGAAGAGGCGTCGCGTCGGGACGTCCTCTTTTCCGCCTACACTCCAGGATCTTGGTAAGGAACTCGATGATTTTTTCGCATTTATTTCTACCAACGTACCTGCTCCGCACGCATGATGCCTTATACAAATACGTAGGTATCATTCATAATCAAGTATATGAGGATAAGATCTCCTCATGCAGCTACTGAACGAAATTGTAATACAATTTTGACGGTAGGTAAACTTGCTACGGGTAAATCATCCCGTGGGCGTCCCACAGATGGAACCTTCAGGGTTATAAACAATTATTATGATCCAACATGATTTTTTGAACCATCGAGTATAGATACGATGGCTTCATCACAATAGCCACTCATTAGCAATGACACCATAGGCATGTTGTTTGATTTCATTTTGGTATGATGTTTTTCAAATTTATATTTGTTTCGAATAGCCGCAGTAAAAAGTCATTATTTACTGGCAAAGTCACGACGAAGTGATTTCAAAGTCGCGGTAATTTGATCCTGAGACCTGATCCTGATCACGTTACATAATTTTGATCCTGCATCGTGCGGTTCTGGTGGGTCTGTAGGTATAGGAATTGGTAGTTTCACCTTTGGCAGATGATAACTGAATTAATGAGTAGTTGGGCTAAAAAGTAATCGCCGATCGTAGACCCGTTTTGATTTATTGCAAATTGACTAAATGCTAAGCCCGTTAATAATCGTACGAATCAAGATATCGACATCAATCCAGCTCTGTCCCCGAGGCAAATATCAGTTAAGAGTGAATCACTCGGTATTGCCTGTGCGACAGCAAGAATTTCGTCAAAATTCTCATAATTCTTTAATCACGCGGGCGCCGGTCACGTATATATAGATATATAACCAGACGACCCTCGTTCGTCATTTCGCGTATATATTCGAATACACGCAGTTTTTGGTCATTGGGCCAAGGTCGTCTTCTGACCTTAATCCGCCGTTAGATACGTCGTGACGCGCCCCCTCGTCAACCGTATATTACCTTATTGCATACACGTGGAATTTCGTAGGTGTCTCTCTTGAATGCTACCAAAAATGTAGATACGACATTTTTTATCGCTGCCTATATAATATACGTCGATATACACGTACATCAATTTATGAAAATACCAAACACCCTGATGAAACAGCCAGCAACTCCGAATGACCAACAATCTGTAATAGTAAAAAAACGATCATTATATAGAATTATTAATCGCTACTAATTGTACGCCTCTTACTTGAGAAACTAATCGTTAGTGAAAATGAATAAGGGATTTGATCGGTGGTGACTAAGAAAAGTGGACAGAACTTATTATATCCTATTTATACCTGTGGCAAAATTCATGGTTAATGATTACTGCAAGTTGATTGATTACACAGGTCTTTAAAGATATGAATTTATAAATCGATTGAGAATCACTGGGAATCAAGTTGACCCGAGAGAATACCAGCATCCGGCTTGGGTCCAGTTTCTTGGCCATCCTCGATCTCTGCTTTCGGTGATGTCATCAGTGACGATCACACTGGGTCGGGAAATCCCATGCTAATAGGCACATCACGCACGACCGACCCCTAGGCTGTCATTGTGGGATTGAGTGATTATAATCTACGCAAGATAGGAGCGGTGTTATTAATCGCACATGCAAACCTACTTCGAGAAGCAAATGAGATTTTCTTGAAACTGCACGATGTTTTCTCTGCTGTAATCCTTCAGCCTACACGCTCATCCACACGACTATGAAGACATACCGAATATATACTGATGCGGGATTATCGCACGTGTATGACATCTGCACGTATGGGGGTGGGATTGAAATTTCGTATTTCAAAAGCTGCGAAAGGTCAAAATTCGGAATTTTTATTCTACCGAATCGCAGTTTTCAAGAAGATTGATTCCCGAATTAAAATGTTTAAAACTCCGAATGGAAATACACCGAAGGTTCAAAATTCCGAAAACTTGAATATCCGGAAGGCCAAAACTCGGAATCTCAGGATTCGTCCATGCAACCTCGTTTATTTGACAGCTTTGTTGTGAATTTTACCTAAGTTTTTGGATTCTGGGACTTTTTTTGGGGAATTTCGACCACTCGGAACTTTTGGAATTCAGAACTTCAATCCCGCCCTCTACAGGTACAGATAAGAGTGACTTATTTTGTGTATTTACAATATGAGTGAAACTACGGATTCTCTACTTCCCTAGATTCACCGATGACAATTAGGTAATTATAAGCCAGATATACCTACTGTGCATTCCCTTGATTATAAATCACGACTGGATCACTGACCAGATGAATTGTCAATTAAGCTTCCAGAATATTCATCCCATCGCTCGCTTTGACGTTGCCGTTCATGCTACCGACACCTTGCACGTCATGGAGAGATGATCAAAGCCTGATGCACTCCGGAGTAGGTACTCCTGTGTAAAGTATACATCACTTACACTGTACAGGTGAATTTTACCCGGCAGGACATCGATCATAATATCTTCGACAAGTTGAGGTATCGAGACAACGCATGTCCACTTGATCTGAATTAAGGTGACGAACACCTTTCGAAAATTGTACAATCAGAGAGACAGAATTACCACTAATTTTTGTGATACAAAACTCCCAGGCGTATAATCAGGTTTGTTAGGACCTCGAATGCGGTTTTCATCGATATTCTCCCCATACTATAGTTTTCATCTATCCTAAACGTAATTTTTTCGGATACCTAATAGACTAAGCGACCCTGTAATTTATTAAAGTTCAATTTAGAAAACCAATCTTATTTATACATCCATCTTTATTCCGGGACGACGGTGCAAATCTTAGCACAATTCAAAATTTTCCCTGACGTTTTTCAATTTGTCTAATGGGTCCAGGTTTGTAAGGTATTCCAGGTGAGTGGCCACCCTGTTCTCCCGTCGAACTAGTCTTGTATGGCTATCCAAATATTGTACATGGAAGACTTGAATAGTAGCAGAATTTCATCGATCCCTTGGTAAAAACCTGAAATATATTTCTAGAATACAGAATACGTTGGCGTGCGAATACATATTGCGTATACCTATCTGTCAGCTAATTAACAGCTATTTTCAAACGAAGTGATATATGTAGGTATATTCTCTAGCTATGGCGTGTAGCACGTCGACCGCAGCTTCCCATAACAAATCGCGCGTCGAAATTGCCCTTGCGTGCAAATGATAGTGATAGAAAAAATGAAACGAGTACCTACCTAGAAGAACCTTCGTTGAGCTAGCTAAACCTATGAAAAAAAAAAAAAAAATTACTTGAAAAGCCACGACGTGGGAAGCTTTCGACGACGTTGGCCAGCCGCGTGTTGCTGCATATAGTATAAGTGCCAGAGATTCGAATGCGCGTACAAGACACGCTCGCAATTCAAAGGAAGTCGAGGGCGATTTCAACGGCTAATTAGCAGAAACACGAGAAACACGTTTGTCGTCATTTAATACTGCCGTACCTACCTGTGTCCATGTCATACATGTAGGAATTCTTGGTTTCCCGCGATGCAAGTGGGTTGGGGTTCGACTGGTTCATCCCGATGCCGTTGCCGTTACAGCAGCAGGAGTCACGGTCATCATATATATTGATCAAAATTTATTCGAGAACTTGTAGGTATCTTTTTTTTTCTGTTATTAAGAAATATTTTTCACACGGAGGATTTTTACAAGGTATTCGATTCACCCAAGGTCACCGAAGAGTAAACCAACCTGCAACCTTGTCGGCGTATCACAAAACGTCCGTAGGTATAATATGACAGGCGTAGCAATTGTGAACAATTATTGAAAATTGCGTGATAAATAAAATCAGCCCAAAAGGGCTCGAGGCGAATATCAACTACGACCCCGACGCGAAATCGTCTTTGACGTATTCAGGCAGGCATATATATATATATATGTGTAGGTAGGTACGATCTCTCAAACTCCCGGATATACGTACACCTCCAAGGAGACGGACGAAGATCTGAAGGTGGAAAATAATATCTTAAAAATGAAACGAAAGACGAAAATAATAATAAGAAACCGAGGCACAAGGTTCCACGACCATCTTGGATCGGTATTGTTTCATCCGTGTCTAAATATAAACCCATTCGTCCAGTAGTTGGGGCAAACCGGAATGCAACTGAGATCTTCGGGAGGCTGTATACAGATCCGTCCACAAGTAAGATGTGGTGAAATTTTTGCCAAACGTATATGTCCAACTGCATGCGGCTGCGCCTGTTTATTTATTGCTGTTTAATATACTTGCCATCTGTGTAAATATACCTACTATAATGTATAGATATAATAGGTATGGCTCATTAGGTGCAGGTATAATAATGTATTAATTGAAGAAACAGGTCGTAAATTTCATCGAATCTGACGGATTAATAATGCGCGTGAAACTTTTTATTTTTAGTATGAATCTTTGTTGAAAATCGTGCCCGTTATAAATATATATAGCCAGAAAAAGATGAAATTTGAGAAAATAAAGATATCACGAATGGTCACGTCGTACCTCGTTTAGTCGATTAAAAATAGAGGCGAAAATTTATGGAGGCTATATTGAAGTTTTGTACAAATATTTTTGTAATAATGAATCACAATTATACGTGGAGGATCATATCCTGTTACAAACATATTTTTAACGTCTGAAACATTTGATTAATTTTCACATTTTCGCTGCAGAGTTATAGTGAACAAATATACTCTTTTTATATGCGATGTGCCTGCGGATATAGACGATGCCCAATCAAACTGATATTATCAAAGATTATTTATCGGAGGCGATGGACGCATTGGTCGTTTTCTTCGTGTTGTTCAAGAGACGTAATTCTATTATTACCAATGGGCACGTGACACGAGTGTTTGTTTTTGACAACGAACATGATGGATGAGCCTGATGTGGCAACTTTTATAACTAATACTTACTACTATGGTCAAGCAATATGAGAGACTTCGCATTAACCGATCAAAAAATCGTAAATGCCTATAACTTGTGATGCAACACGAAAGATCGCGAAAAAAAACGGGCTCCAGAGCGAGGGGAAACGCTTGTCAAATTTGAATATCGAACGCATAAAATTCCACGATAAATTTTCAATAAAGCTAATTCGTATCTGACTGCTATAAACATTGACAAGACTATAAAACCGTCTCGATGATAATAGCGGAGGCTAGATTTACAAGAATTCGTGAATCTCGTGAATTTCAAAGACATTAGGGATTTTCATAGACCAACAGTCTTAAAGTTCAGTCGTGATTTGTGTGGTATGTAAAGTAAAGTGTCTCTGATCACGCCCATAACACGGATTCCTTGATACAAGGCGATCTCGACTGAATGTTCCAGTCTGGTATCCTCATTTTCATGTCGTTTATCCCGATCCAAAAATACGGTAGGTATTTATGTCAATACGTGAACTTTATTGATGACCAAAACTACATGAAGTGAAACGTGAAACATGAAATATCCAATCATTATCTCTAAATTGTAATCCTAATGCAAGGGCTCAAAAAATTCGCGAATAATTCAAGACGAAAGAATAAGGAGGGTATAAGAAGTGGGATGAGAATTTACGTCCATTCAAATTGTGACAAATGTTCAAATATGTTACTTTTCCAAAAATTGTTCACATCGTCACCTTCGCCCGTTTAGTTCTAGCCCCTTCGAGCGTCCGTTCGTCATTCAGTCTGGAGAGTTGAATATTACCTATGGTCGATCTTCGAAGGTGCATCTTGATGATTCTTGGTCAAGGCAGGATAAAATTTTGTGCAAATTTTTGGGGTGGCCATGCAAGATAAATATTTTAGTTAAAAATAGTTTTTAATTGGACTGCGTCATCTTCTTCAGAATCACCTAAAGTGATGTGAGACAAATTATGTGTATTACTTAATTGGAGAGAAGAATTCCCAAACTAGTTTTCGAAATCAACTCCATTTCAGTGTACGCGTGAATGTGTTCTATAATTTAGGTGTATTTTTTTGCTTTTTTGGTGCATCCAACTCAAGTGCACAAGCTCATATGATACACTCCTATATAGACACTGAAAAAAAAATCAGATTCAAATATCAAGGCCTGAACGAAAACAGATAGCGTTTCTCAAAGAGTATGAGTACATACGTTACACGTAGAGAAGTTGTAAATCTGTTAGCCTACACCTCTTCAATGACTACTTAGGCGCTCCTAAGACAAACGCCGAACAGAAACATAGATTCATTGATGTTAATGACCGTGACAAACGGTGGTGTATAATTTTTATTACTTCGCTGGCAATATATTAGCAGAAATAGAATAGAAATTCGCGAATTTCCGCTGTTCAATCGCCCATACACACATCTATATTTGGCTGTACAAGAAGTTTGCGAGTAAATATGTCGTTCCTATACAAACACAGGCACCGAGGATCCACGACATATTTTGCTGATGTCAATTTTTAATAGGTGGATTCATACCTTGACGATATTTCAATTAGAATCGAGGTTGCAGCTGTATATAAGCCGGGGGGAGAATTTTTTTTCTGAACAAGAGAAGTTGCTCCACCAGTTGCTTCGCAGAAATTTAATTGGAGTCTTTTGAACCGGTGATAAATTATTTAATCATTTTTTCATCAATTATATACGATTAGGTGTATAGATTATACAGCATCAGCTGGACTCCAGAGTTGTGATTCTCTGCTATGAATGTTGATCAACAACGTCGTCGAACTTCGAGCCTAAATATGTGCGGGAAGTGGTAGTATACAGTATTTAAAAGAAAGAATTAAAAAATCAAAAAGTTGCGTTCGTCTGATGCCATACCTACAATTTTTTTTATTCCCATTCACGAAACTCTACGCAACTCGCATACTTGCATACGGGCAGTATTCAAGACTAATTGACATAATAAAATGATAATTAGTGGATTATGTAGCGTTGCATAATAATAATAACACGTGGCACGCTAGTGTCCGATCTCTAGACGCTCTCGTAAACAAATTCGCCCAAACTACGAGTATAGCGTGAGGCGAGGGACGTCTCATGAATTTCCATATTTCGCAAAAATTCGTTGAACTGGTGTATTTTTTCATCATATTTAATTTTTATTACTCTAATGATCAGTTTACTAATTGGACACTTCACTAGTATAATTGGCTACCGGATACTACCGCGTGGACTCCGAACAGTCTTCTATAAGGTTGGGGTCGTCGAGTAAAGCGATTCTTCATCGTTGAGTGTTGAAATTAATCCTCCTGCTTCTTTCTCTTTTTCTTTTCCTTTTTATTTTCTCTCTCTCACTCTCTTTTCTCATTCTGACACAGAATCATTCGTTACAAGGGGCTGACCTGCCTCTACTACCTTCATGTACCAGCATTTTATTCTTGCTAAAAATCCGCATCTATAAAAGCATATGCTGCAAACACTCCCGAAAATAGCACGACAAACTAAATATATGTACTTGCTGTAATCTAGCACCGCACTTAACGAGGTCCATTTAAATCCTTTTAAGCCGTTTTTTCGCATAATTTATTTTCTCCTTTTTGAGGCAATTTATAACTGCAACGAAATTGAGAAAATAAAGTACTGTTTCGCCACTCGCTACGGCATCCCCTGAAATTTATCTATATTGACGAGATGCGTTGAATGGTTGTAAAGCACCCTGTGGTATTGATGTTTATGATGATTAGAGTTTTGTATATATGGCGTTAGCAACCTACGATTAGGATACCAAGGTAGTTTGTTGGTGGATTACATAGCCACCTGAAGTTACAGCATCGCCCACGCCAACTTGCGCAACGGGCTTCTGGTTAGTGGCAAGACGCTTAGGCCGTGCGGTGGCGTCGAAGAGCCGCAAAGAGGCCCCCGTCTTCGATAATCGAGCTTTGGTCCCCCCCGAAGACCACCGCTCGCCCCTTGCGTTGCTGCAGACGACACTTTCTTCCGAAGTGATCGGATCTATGATTCGATTACGAAATCGCATTCCACGCATATTATTAACCTAACCCAAGCTGTATATATCGCCTATATAAACGCGATATACGATGATGCGTAACTAATTGCCAGTATTCGCAATACTGGCCAAATTTTCGAGAAATCATTACGGGACAACACGATTTCTGTTTCGATTATTCATTATTATTATGCTGCAGAGATCAAGAGAGATTTTTATTTTTTGTTGTTTATTTATTCGTTTATATTCATTTATGTATTATTTATTATTTACTAGAAATATTTACGGGTCAGTAGCTGCCACTGACTATAACCCGTGATTTGTTTACTAAAAATTTCATATATGTTTTTTTAGGTTGCCACTAGCTCACTTACGTATTATATCAATAACTGCAAAACAGTCCTTGCTGATACGCGAGAAACTTGTTTACACCGCGTATGAAGAACGCATTATGGAATAATTTTCTCTTTCTACTACCCTCCGCCCGGATCTGATTCACTGTTTTAAAGCAAATTAAAATATCATTTCATTCTGGGCCAAGGTTCCTCCTGGGGGGGAAATTGAGTTGGGATTCTACTCGATGACCGTGCAAAACCCACAAAATCATCAGAATGTCGCGATTATCGTCGATATGACGTCATCCCAGGTAATTTAGGGAATATTAACAAATTTAACTGAGGGCCCAACCTTCGATCGCCATTAAGATTCTGGAATATTATTAATCGCTGCCTATATTCGATGAACGCGATGTTACATCCAGACGACGACTTGATTTCTATTACAGAATCATTATTACCTCGGAAAGTTTACGCACTTATTATGTGTTTACGGCCGAGTACTATATCTTACTTCTGCAGTACGGCGATAGGTATAATATCTTGCGAAATGGAATTTCTTTTGTAAAGCACGTCATTGCATCAGCCATATATATTCTCTCCTTGCTCAGATGCTGCAGAGCTTACTCTCGAGTAATAATATGCGAATATACAACGTACGCATCTCTCCTATTAAAGTTCTGCGTGAGAAAACATCAACATACGATCAGGTATAAGTAGGTTTAGAAATCACCGATTCGAATTCCTGATCTGCAGTATTTCCGAGTACCCTGAATAACTCCGTCAAGAATACCTATAGTCTCATTAAGTTAAACAATGGGAAACATCCGATTCTCGATCATGAAAAGAAAGAAAAAAAACCAAATTACGTAGAGAATCTACAGGTAACTATAATCGATATTTGAATGTCAAATTTATAGTAAACGTGGCCTTCCAAGTTGTATGGATATCGGTAAGCGTTGCAGGTGGAACTTGACTCGTGGAATTTTATGTTAAAAACATCGACGTATGTCTTAACCCCCATATCGTATTTTCCCCACCAAAAGAACGCCACCTTCTACTTACTTACTTACACCTGTGGAGAGAGGGCATATAACCGGTTGTAATTTTTTTTATATGACACCCCTGGGTTATAATATACCTTTTACGCAACCCATCGCAGGAAGAAAGTGCCAAGTTATTAATTACTGTGATTAAAAGAGCCTTGTCCGCTCGCTAGGAGGCTCTCATCGGGTGTCCGTTATACATCAAAAATAAAGTAAAAGTTTGGACTAATAGATTATCTAGATGATTGAGCGTTAATAGCATTGTTGTTATTATTCTTATATCACACAAATTACAGACACAAGGAAGCATTGCGGAACTATGAAATCCACCAAGTTGGAAAGATGGATGAACAATTATATGGTGACGTATATAAATACGAAGATGTGGTATTTGGTCGCCATCTATCCCCGAGGCGATTCATTTTGAATATATCGTTCACGGGCGATTATAAATCAGACATACGTCCTCGAGACATATTTTTTATTAATAGGAAAGACTGTTTAGGGAATTATTATACATTTTCGAAAGGTTACATCCCGTTTTATATTTAAACGCTCCGATAGACTTGAATTTTTTGTTGAACATCATAAATTGACTCAATTTATAAATACCTACTCGTCGGATTCATGGCACAGTGATTCAAATAGAATTCTTTTTTTTTTCATTCACCAACAAAAACTTTTAAACTATCGGCTATTTCACGATTTTATGGCAACCGGTATACTCACGCGTGTATAATATTATACATGCTCAATTGTACCTAACTTCCTGATGGGTATAAGCCTA
Source organism: Ametastegia equiseti (assembly GCA_963989295.1). Taxonomy (NCBI): domain Eukaryota; kingdom Metazoa; phylum Arthropoda; class Insecta; order Hymenoptera; family Tenthredinidae; genus Ametastegia; species Ametastegia equiseti. Next base: position 10,630,753 of record OZ022389.1, on the reverse strand, counting down.
TTGAAAAATAAGTCATCGTAAAATTCATGTTAGTCACTTAACTCAGTATAGTCAAGTTATAGTAGTAAACGAAAAAAGTCAATAACTTAATTGAATTCCAACTGTATTCGTCATCGTTCACATTGCACGCCCAATATTCTTAATATCGGTAGATTTATTCTCATAATCATAAAGGATCAATTATTTAATAATTAGTCGAACGTAAGATACATTCTCCTGATATAAAAAATATCCAAAGATATATCCAAATTATTATTTAACGATCACCCATGAACTATAAGTTTTTTAGGTAAAATATGTGGAAAAAAATGAACAGGCCTTATTTTCCTCGTTGGTACCATCAAGATACGCCTACCATATATGTATACCTACCGGGCACCTGCTTTTTCTTCAATGACACCTGTCGGAGCATCAGACATCGTTACGAGACTGCAGTGCGGATCGGAATCCAAGTATTTGAAACTTACGAGCATGATTGACCTCAAAGCATCCGTAATAAAAATTCATGAGACCTTATTCATGGACAAAAAAAAAAGATACAGTTTTAACAACCAAATGCATATTTCAGATAGGAGCTACAAACTAAGTTCCGAAGACCTCGAAGAATTGCAATTATTCTGAAACAATTTTCAAGTAACAATTTTGTCATTTCTGTAACTGTATTAACAGTCTTCATTCCGTCTTCGTTGTCTGATCGTCTCATGAATTTCGTAAATTTGTAGATGTAATAGACGAACGAAGATACTTTTCATATGGATATAGTGTCGTGTAAATACCTACAGGTATAGTCTGAAATCACGAGAAGCTTTATGATATAAACCCACTTCCGGTATCAGAAACAAGGTACTGAAGTATTTTATAAGAAATCATTGCCACGGCAATTATGAAAATACTAGGCAAAAACGATGCAAAATCTGCTTGTGTGATTCAACAACCGAAATTACCAGAAAGTGATGCACGGAATTATCCATACATTCGTAATTCGTCGATCCTCATCCGGACGTGAAGCCGACAAGAATGTCTGTACAAAACCGACAGCCCCGTAATGATCAATTTGAAGGCCAGAAGCTCATTAGGACATGTCGTTTTATGATTCTAATCATTGAACGAGGGAAATAACAAAGCCATAGTCGAGTAATATAACGCATAATACATATAAGGCCGCATATTAACACTTGTTATAAGCTACTAACTTGAATGAAAACGTTTTGAATGTTCCGTGTTGAACCACACAACTCTTCGAGCACAGCTACCGTGAATGAACAAACATGTGATTTTGGAAGTATAATCTATACGTAATAACAGATTACGCTTGCGGCATCGCGGTAGGGCTTATAGCTTGGTAATTGTGATGTTTTCTTTTCTTGCAACAATTACCAGAGGATCTAGTGCTCGAACCGTGGGCAATGGAGTCTTCACCCTTGCAGTGCATACCTATGTTACATATCAATGAAATCGACTATTGGAGCAGAATGTTCAGCTGATTTTTAGATACTCATAAGGCCTCTCACAATTGGCAATATGTGATGAATAGAATAAAGTTACATTGACGAAACACAGTGTATAATTAGTTCGGCAGATTTAATGTACTTAGGTGAGAGCAAATTTTGGCTGCACTTGAGGTTGACATCATGGTCGTTTAGCTTCTTGAAGAGTATTTATTGGACAGACTTGATAAGTCGATGTCGTTGGATTGTCTTATACTTTTTAGTCATTTTTTACATAAGTGTGACATGCAATGACTCACTTTTTGCGAAATCACTAATATACACTAACAAGTATGTCAAGTATGACTCTATTGTAGCGTTCGTGCACATATAGTACATAATATTTCCACGTCAACTCTGTACTGTGCTCTGATCTATAGCCATAATTAATTTCATGGCGAATGTTCATTGGATATAAACATTGTACTTCTGTACTCAATAAATCCCATAGAAGGAAACCAGCCATAAGTAGGGAAAAAAAATGCAGAAACGTCCAATGACGCAAAATAGGTAATTGAAACGTTTTGCTTCATTGTTTGTTCGCGAGAGACTTAAGGAATTCATCAATTAATGTTGTCATAAAATATGGCATTGTACAGAGAGTACTAAAGCTGAATGTTAACTAAAGACAAATATTGCAATGAATACTCTGTCAGAACCGATTGCTACCCATATTCCACTAACAATAACGACGAATGTGTGGTGTCGTAAGAAAATATAATTCCACTAATAATTTTAGAAGCCAAGAGTCGCAAGGGCGCAGCCCTATTTATGTACCTCATTTATATACCCCTGTATCCTTCGTTTTCATTCAATGAGTGATCGACTCTCCACTGGATTTTTGTTCATTCTGAAACTAGTAATTTCGTTAGGGTACTGTGCAATGTTTCAAACAGATTAGAAATCCTGAGCATGCGTCAGGCATCTGTGAGGCAAAATCAGAATCATTCCAGCCTTTCTCGGCTGGTAAGGCAGACAACAATTCGGACGGATGTTTGTTTGTATGTACCTACCCAGTCAGAAATACATATACTCAGATGGTATTAATCACTGCGATTCAAACGATAGTGGAAAATAGGAAATATGTAGAGCTTTCGAGAGAAAAATAAAAATGGTGATAACTGCTCCGTCTGGAAATAGTTTAGTACTCAAATCTTAATCTAAGACATGGCCACTTAGTTTATTGCGAAAGCCAATAATTACACGTTATGTATTGTACAGGAATAATGATTACATGTGAATGGCTAATCTTCTTCGTATCACGTTATTGCCAGTATTCGAAAATCTATACATCCACCAGAGGCAAAGACGGTGTACCATCACGTTTCTTTTCTGTCGGTGTCCCTTGGAAAGTAGTGTGTTGATCCATCAAAGCTCGTAGTTTTTCTGCCTCTAATTTTTGTTTAGCCCACATATATCTGCAATACATCCAGTAACTCCACGTGCTACCAACAAAAGTTGCTACACTCATGTGCGACGCTAGACGCGGCTTGCTGGTAAACATGAACGTCGCCAATCCGCCGACAATGCCACTTCCAAATCCATAAAGGAAACTTTTTCTGAAGCATGGTATCTGCGTAACATCTCTGCCAAAGATTATCAGCGTCCTTCTCTCCTCGTCTTCATCCATTTGTTACCAAATGCCTCCAATGTACTTCGTATTTTATTAAATATTCGTATACTTTACTTGATCGGAGTAAGAAAACCGTGCCGACTTTCTTTACGTAATGCGTCAACACTGCCTAGACTGCTAGAGATACACTGCTCAACGTTAGGTGACATCTGTGAGGCTAATACGATACTACGTAGTGGGTAAACAATGTACGATCGGTAAATCAGTCATACAGTCTTACCGACAGAGTCGGTGATTGCCGAGCCCTCAAAAAGACGGATAAAGCCATTTTTTTTTGAAAATATCAATGCTTTGAAATTGTTATTAATTCGATAATCATATATAATTTGTTCGAATTGATCAAAAATTGGTTGTAGAAGCGTTGACAAATAGTTCAATAGCTTCAATAGCTTGAAACGCGCATTTATTAGATAACGGTAAACAGAAAATCGAAATATGCGATCGATTATTCGTCACACACGTGTTTAATTTATGATAAAAAGATAAAGTGAGAAAAGAACCCAATGATCTGATGAAAAAAAATTCTATGGTAGAGGATTAGCCACATGTTTAGTTTTATAAGTTTTTTTTTTTACAACACATTTAAGAAGTAAATTTAGATTTAGGAAGAAATGATAGATGGAGATTTTCCTACGAATATTTTATTTTTTATCTATCAAACAAATTAATATTATAAACAAGTACGAAAATAAAACGATATGTGGGACAGAGAGAATTATATGAAATAAATAATCACAGTATGAGTAAGTAATGGCAATAACAAAAATAAAATTAACATCACTTATCATTAGTGTTTATAATCGTCAGAGAAACATTGTGCGATTGAGTATGAATAAACAACAGACTTTTTCCATTCGTCAACACTGGTTCAAAAATCTCATTTCTTCTTTTTCCTTAATTCTTAATCCTACATGAAAATATACTTTGGCTACGCAAGTTTATATCTAACTTAATAAACCTATTTCTGCTAATCCTTAGATTGCCTTTGATTAGATGATACATCCGCTATGTCATTCTATCAACTATTTACTTATTCACGTTTATATCAATAACAGTTTTTCGTAATACTACTCGAGGAAGGCACTAGTAATGGCTATTATAGAACAGCACTCCATAAAAAAATATATAACCTGCCGCTTAGACTAATTAAAGCTACAAGATGCCACTTTTGATGAAAATAAAAACAAAATGTTTCTTGTAAGATCTCATAAAATGAGAAATTTTCTACAACCTAGATGTAAATAAATCTTTTAAGCACAGAAGTTTCGATGGGGTAAATATGTTCCAGGATATTATTTTCCTCGGTGCTAAGACTTCATCAATTACTGAAATTAGTCAAGTCTTTGAATCGGTCCCCTGAAAAAATAAAACAAATCTCTAATATCGTGGGGATGAATTCAATTTATATTATAGTAATTGGTTCATGTAAATTTAATTGAACCTCTTCTTACCCAAGGTTTTTTTCTTATTCGAGCCTTTTTTCGTTTGCGAATTTTTGTCAGCAGCTTTTAAATATTCTGCTAACCTTTGGTCGAATAACTTCATTTGATCAACGCAGGGTAAACTCAACTCTATACCCAAAATTCGATCTTGTATAAACTGATTGAACATTGTAGTCTCAACGAACCATTCAAGAAAATATTGAACTCCTCGGGATGGAGCTGCTTTCACAAATGACTCTTTCTGCAAAATGTGAGAAAAAAAGAATTATCATCGTCATTAATTACTATTAGATTGAAGATGAACAAAAGAACATAAAATAATTTATTATTCAGAAAGTTTGTAGGAAGCATAAAGAAAAAAAAAAAAAAAAACACAGAGAGAAAATCGATGATAATGTATTCGAATTAATGAAAATACCTCTACTAAATTGAGAAAAAAATTGACTGATATTAAAAATCATCATCTATTGAATTTAATTAAATTTTATCTTGAGAATTTGTCGTTGAGTGTACCTCGAAGACGATTTTGCCATCTTGTTGAGTGACGATATGTGTATCAGCATGTGCACAGGTCTCAACAAAAACTCTTAAAAATGCTTCGGAAACTAAAAAGTTTCTGAAACCGTCACCAGACTTTGTAGAATTCGAGACAATTTGCAAAGCTGATTTCAATCCCTTCTGAAGTCGTGATGGGAGAATAGAATACTCATCTCCTACAGCTGAAACGACTTTTGAACTATCCAAGTCTACCACGATACCCTGAAATCGATAAAATTAAAAACTGTCAGGCACACATAACTGGACGATAATGAAACGCCATCAATAAATGTCATGGTTCAATTACAATATTTGGAATAAGAAAGAGAGTTCAAGTTTGCCGATCACGACTTACATCTTCCAACATTGTTACTGGAATGCTGAATCCATTCCTCTGTTTTAGTATGCCGATAACGAATGGCGACGGAGCTTGAAGAATTTCAGAAAATTCGGGAATGTTTGGTAAAAATGGTATGAATGGATGTGGCCAACTGAACGGATACAGCAAACTTTGCAATGCCTCGACACATGCCGACAATTTGCTAAGAAAAAAAACATCAAAGATATAGAAATGAGGTATAAATTATTTAAAAATTAATGCCCAGGTAATGCAACTTTCCACAGATGAGTGTGCAATTTGTATTTTTCTCAAGATGTTTTGATCAACAAAATATACAGAAACTGGGAAAGCTGTAGAAATGTTTTTGGTTTTTGAATAAGACTTACCTCAATTTATTGCATGTGAGAACAACCTTTCGTTCGAGCAATAAACTGGCGAATAAAATGAGTAAGACTTTAACAGGAACCGCATCGAACAATTGGCTCATATCCTTTTCTTCCAGTCGATGATCATCTAATCTGACAATGGCATATTGGTCATCGGGAAATTCAAGATCTTTTAGACCATCAGAAGAATCTTCGTTAGTCTTTGATCTCTCTGAATTTAAAAAGTTCGAGTTCAACTTAGGCATTGCAACAAAATTGTGTGTTTTTCCATAAGAATTTGTATATTTGTTAACAACAACGTTGTTGTTTGTGCTGCTCGAACCGTCGACTTCATTCATAGACTCGTTAACAGTTCCGCTGATTTGTGGTTTAAGCTTCAGTACTTCGCCAGGCTTTGGCATCGTACTGTTAAACAGTTGGACGATGAAATTCCTCCTTTCTACATCTGGCTGACCGTGTTTGGACTCTAACTCGTCTAATAACTTGGCGTAAAAGCCACTTGCCCGGTGCTTTGTAATTAAGCAATAAGCCAAAGGTAGACAAACAGGTGCTCCTTCTGGTTTGACCCGTCGACAGTAGCCGTACCTACGATTACCCTTTTCATCAGTCAGGACAAAAGTGTACGCTAGATTTTGGTCGCTTTCCAGCGGAGGCCAGTCCAAACCGTCTGGGAAACAGAAATTTTCTATCCATGCCGGTGTAGTTGCCTAAATAATAGAAAGAATATTCATGGAATACAAAACAATGAAATCAATTAATTCTTATACATATTATTCTGTTCTATTAATATTCTTAGCTAACTATATCGATGAGATGTACAACTTACATGTACTGGATATTGATCTTTAATATATGGTTTCCTTGTGCTTAGATTAAGTTCAACGAGAAGACAAACTTCGAAGAGATTGTCCAGCTTCTGAGCCCTTAGACCATCTGTGCGATCAGAAAACTTGGAAGAAACGCGTCTAACGTAATGTTTCCTTTTTTCAGTCTGGCTTCTGTGCAATTCAGCTTTGCTTGGGCGGAAGAGTTTTTCCTTGTCTTTAAATATCTGAAGCTTTTCATTGAATGTTGAGTATTCTTCTGAAACTGAAGTACTGGAAGCCAAGGAGTCTGTGTCTGATGATGTATTGGAATCAGTTGGGGTCTCGGATCCAGCCATTACTGGCTGGCCAAATGCTTGATCCAACAATTGTTCTATCTAAAATAATCGATATTTACACTTTAACGGAGGATAGATTAAACCGTGGCACTGAAGCCACGATATGGAGAGAAAATCTGAATAGCTCACTTGCTCATTATCAATATTTGATCTATTGATACTATATCTATACCCAACACCAAAATTCAGATATGAAATCAAGTGCCAATTAGGATAAGGAATAAGAATTTTCATAGATAGGGTATTATTAAATAGTGAGGAACTATGATATGAGAAAATACGTGAAATTCATTATAATTAAGCAGGGAAGAGATGCAGCGTGGAGCCAGAAGTAAATGTTCCCCAAGTGATCTTTTTCTGAACGATTTCTCATGGAATTTCAATTACATTAGGAGTGAAACAATAAATAATATTCCTCTTTAGGTCATTGTTTTTACACTGATAAACATGTACGTTTAGTTATGGATAATTTGCTTGTCCAATTTACATAAGAATATACTTGAATCAAGTACTCTCGTAGATATCGGTGATAGTTGGGCTGCGAAACAGAATTTCCATGTACTGCAATGTGCAGGAACCGTTTAAATTTCTCTGTTTCAATATTTTTCCAAGCGTTGAGAGAAGCGCGGAAAAGAGATAATAGCAGATACAGATTATGTATTTAAAAGAGTGCAATACGACATATATTGTTGAGACGGAAATATGGGGCGTTCTTCGGGTCGTCAACAGACAATATCAGATATTCAGATATTCTTGTCACAACTCTCACAATATGTAGCATTTTCACAATTCTCTTTGTTGTAAGTATACTTTAATATTATTTGCCGACACATACCGATCAGTCGGTTATTCAACTCAGTATGAGGCCGGATTAAAAAAAAATAATTATGATTTATTGTTCACCACAATATATAATAAACGATATAAAAATACATGGGTGATAAGGAATCACAGGAACAGCATAAACCGCACAAGCCAAAAAAGACATGACGATCATGTTTTATCATGTCACATGTTCAATGGCATAAGGTCGTGAAAACCTGAACGCAATTTCGGTGACATAACGGGATATAATAATTTTTTCTGTTCTGTCATTTTTCATTTGAAAAGGCATAAATGATTCAAGAGTAAGAATTTGACGATCGTTACAGCAGAACGTCGTGTCTTATCGGATGCGACCTGCTGTTGTTAGGTTTTCTGTTTATATCACAAATTTTTTTTTCGAAGATCTGGTACAAATACCGTGTGGAATTAGCACATGCAATTTTTCTTCTGAAGTTAGAAACCGAAGGTCGTATTTGCCAATACTCACGACCTTCTGCTTTCAAATATAAAACAAGTATCATTTCTTTTCAGTTTTTCGAACTGTTTTTTACGTTTAAATTTTTTGATTTCACGAATGGGACACTTTGAGAGCAAATTACGGATCGAACAACTTGCAAAGCATACATCGGCGATATTTTGAATGAATAACGAAACAGAGCCAATATATCTTACAATTAGTTATTGAGGCAGATAAAACGTTATGAAACAGATATTACTAAACATGACCGATACGCGTGATGCAAAAAGCAGTTTTGATATTGAACGTAAAGTGTAATATATATGAAATTGTATATATATGAAATTGACGCATGTTCATAAAATTACAATTTTTTTTAGAGGTGTCAGCTGTGCCTCATCCACCTCAAAGACATTTTTATATCAACTCCCGATATCGATAAAATTTATTGCGGAGCACTGTTAGCAAGTTGGGAAAAAACGCCTCGTCATAAGCGACTTGTATTATGTTATTTCTAAATACCTGGGTCAATACAACAATTAACTGATAAAGAGTTAAAGGTTTCTAATGGAAATTCCCAGAATTTTTCCTGAAGCTATTGCGGTGACTGAACTGATTCTTAGACTCTTCACGGGTTTCTGAAGTTTCGTAATGATTAGTAGGTACATACAACTCTACACGCGGATATTTCTCTTATAATGAAAAATAGTATGTATATGCGTGAATCGGAAGTTCAACTCTTGAAACACCGGGATTACAAAGTAATATCCGCTATATGTTGCCTGTGTACATGGCAGTCAACAAAACGTTTTATGAATAAACGTATTGTTCGTAGATTGAAAGCAATCAAAGTAACGAGGTGTCTGAAATTTAGGATCCTACTGTGAATGGACGAAAACATGCAGCTCCAGTTGCGAATAAAGCCTCTCCTATACTATAAGTATTGAATCGTACACTATATAACCAAGCCTTGTAGATTCTTATCGCCAAAAGCCGCAGATTTCATGTGTAAGGCAAAACGGAACAACACCGCACAATCATCTTTTTTCCAGAACTCCAAAGAAAAAAAAGAAGGAATCAATCATTTTATATTTTATACGTCTTTTTAATATAAAAATAATATACTTTATCCCGGACGTCTATGCGGTTTTGATAAAGAGCGAACATGTTAATCTCATTTTTTGATATAGAACCGATTGGTTTAGGATGACAACACCTCATGACGAATTGAAGAACTTTAAGTTCAGACAATGTACTCGGAAAAGTATCGAATAAAAAATCGTTTTCGATCAATTGCGGAGATAGATTTGTGTAGTTATATATCGTTGCTCTGCGTAACACAAGCTACACATTATATAGCAACGAACCTCACCCAACCTCTACTGCGATTGTTTACACATCGATAGGCACACAACGGATAAAGCCATGAAGGCTTGGTGCAACGAATTCACGGACGTGAACACTTGATATGTGAATGAAAAAAATAAAAATAAGTATAAAAAAAAAAAACCGTGTATCTAATTGCTACGCAGGTTGTGCGCAAGAGGCAGATAATCTATTTCCGTCGATTGAAAAGTTCTGATTGAATTTTTAGGTATACCTCACAATTATTTTTCGCTTATTTAAATAAAACAGGAAAAATAATGAATCGATGCGATGTAGTAGGTACAGTTGTATGCGAAAATACGCTCATATTATGACTAATATCTCCCTCTTTCTACCACGCGGCGGCGCCAATGTCTGGAGAATCGTCTTAAGGTGCCACGGGAGTCTCTTCAGATAACAATAGTTATCTGCATTGTTGTCCAATTGTTGTCTGAAGAGACTCCCGTTGCACCTTAATGCTAAAAAAAATTTCACTATCGATCACACAAGACCATTTAGGTTAAAAACGAGTCCGTGGCAAAGACCCAAAGGGAACTACGACACAAGGATCACCTTTATTGCCAAAAACCGAAGTAAATATAAGATTAGAATTTTCCAAAAAGGGAAGCAAAACGCTTATTGAAAAAACGGTGCTGTTATTCTGACCTTTAGATCACAGAAAAATCGAAGCAATACAATCTTTGTGAACGTCACTATGTGTATAATTAAGCTGTGATGCGGATTGGATGAGATTTTTTAACAATTGTATTTTAGAAATAGGTATACGGTGAAAATTAATTTTCAACAAAACTTCACTCACTTCAAATTTGAGAATACATATGGAGGTCATCCTACATTGGTCTGAACATGCGAATGAATGAAAGACTACTGGAAGCCACGTGAGTCACAATAGTATATCAACCACTTCCTCTTTTGTTTTCTCCGACTTTATCGGTTGCACTAAAAGATATATCCATTTAAAATATGTAAAAGGTTACATATGGAAATAAATCAAGCTAAGGAATGGGTATATGTTCTGAACGAAAATATAAGAATGTATGAAATACCAGTCTAATCTTTGAACAAACATCTGATGATCGTGTACTGATGTATCCACTGTGCGATAAAGTAACCGCATTTCGAATTCATAATTTTCATTGCATAATGATCATGATCTTCACTTATCTATACAAATTGCATGGATATAAATGATCACTAGTCAAAACCCAAGAACCATCATATTCGCGAACATCCGTAGGTATGGATTGGCATCAAATGCCATCGATTACCATGTAGCTAAATGTCCGATATATGAAACGTAAGATTGAAATCTGATTTATATTTATAATAATAACGGTTGGTGGTGCCATCGCGGTACTTTCATACGAACTAAACTTGATTATTTTCGATTCTACGGTATATTTACCGGCAGGGCTCTACATTTATTCCTCGATGGGAAATACTTGATCAACACAGCTTTGGAAAACAGGATATACTGAAGGGATAACATGACATTAGAAGTGATCGTTACATAATTGAAGATAAAATATAGTTCGGAAGAAAAAATTAGCAAAGAAATTCACAACAAATCCTATATTTAAGCTTATTTCACGTACTGAAAGCCTAATAGACCAGACTGCATATGTATGTACAAGAACTGTTCTTCTCTAGTATATTTTTTGTGGCTTTCGCTTGTACGTAGGTAAATTAGAGACGGGACGAGTTTAGAAACATCGATCGGCAGACTGGCTCTCAGACGTTCTGGAGTAAAATGAAATGATAAACTCCAGTAGGTACGAAAATTAGATTCAAAGAATGTCCATTACAAGAATTATAACTTATATAGGATTAAATCACAGGATTGACTGCGTTATGGAAAGAGATAAATTCAGAATTTATCAGTAGAGGCATAATGTTACATACACATCATATGTGATTATCGGTTATCTAATTGTAAGCGAAGAGAAGAAGGATGTTAAGCTTTCCCAAATTGATTGTATAGTCATTAATTACCACCATCACCAAAACCACCGAAATATTAATATTCAAGTAAATAATAGCGCACAGAATATAGATACATAAATTCTACTACACACAATATGCCAAGAGCAAGAGAACGAAAGCAGTTATGAGAAAATGAGAAACAGAAAGTTTCGGAGCAATTGATGGTCTCACAGGTGTCGATTTCGTAATAAAAACTTTCATTAAAAAATCAAAGATAAATTAAAATAATACAAATCACACTCAAGCAAGCCGCTATACATATAAACAACATGTTATCTATATTGAATTTTTTTTTATAGTATCGAATTCGGTAAAACAGACTTTAGTATCTGAGAATCATTGCTGATGACAGAATCAGGAAATGAAGTCACTCTTTCGTTTCTTTATCTCTGTTTCTGTGGAGTAATGACAGACTCAAAACCGTCTATGTAATTACAGATTCGCCAACTGTTGTCTAATTATACGTTACAAAATAGCCTAGACTCATATTGTTGAGTAATATTTGAATCTTCTCCTCTGAAAGTTTGTTGGCTTTAATCAACTCCATTTGGAGATGTATAATTTTACATATGAATTCATTGTGAGTGTAAAAAACGGTAAGGAAAGTACAAAGATATCAAAAGAAGGCATTTCTGTTCAGAAACCGACACCTGAAAGTTATACAGTATATGTGTGTAAAATTATCGACAAAAATCACCTTGGTCTTATCAAACTTGTCAGGCGAAGGACGTGCCAGGTTCGCCAACTTGAGTAACGATTTTTTAGCACCATCGTTCTCTTGACGATTTTTCGCCATATTTAACTCATTTTCAATATGGTTATTGTTGGTTTCTACGTAAGCAGTTGGGATGGGAGTACACTGCGGACAATCACAGTAACGATTATGATATATCAGATGAACATGTCAGTGTATGACTTATTTGGAAATCAAAACCCACATATATAACACATTGAACTTCTCCCAAATCCAAATGCAAAAAACAATGGTTTTCGATCTTCAAAAAATGATAGTTTAATGAAACAAAAACAGGGGGGGTGAGATTTTGAGGCAAAAATCATTGCCTGCAATGTATTTTCACTTACTTTCGAAGAATGATTTGAAAATACGTGTCCTGTTGACTCGTCAATATCATCGACGATATTAATTACATTTATCATAATACAGCCCGTCACTATTCTATATTGTAAATAATCTTTCAACGACCGCGAGCTTCGCTTTGCTGCAAGGATAACACTGGACTGCTAGGTTCAGCTGCGTATATGCAATCGATAACTTATGCGGGTCAATAACTAAAAATATAGCATCAAGTTGGCTCATGGCTAAATATAATTTTCGTAATAGGTCATCTTCGAATGTAAGGATGTCCTTTTCAATGAAAACTTCGAAATTGTACCGTAAACCCTTGACGGGGGACAAAGGGTTCGAAAAAATAAAAAATAAACGGTAATAGCTTGCATACGTGCAACAAATATAAAACAGATCGCACACGATTTCTACAACTTTCATTTTGCAAAAGTTATCCAAACTTTGATATCGTGTCGCGATAGTAAAAAAAAATCTTGTCGATCTTTTCCGGTTTCATGCTGTTACATGAAATATTACTGGAATCTTTGAATATACTTGCTCGTCTGCAGATTTACGCAAGAAATATGCAAAGTGCTCTGTCTGCAATGAAAATCAAAATGAAACTATTCATCGACGGTTTGTCAAATTTTCGTAAAAAAACAAGTTACTGACACTAATTGCGGGGTATAAGAATTTCCAAGACTGTGTACATAATAAAAGTCGTATGGTAAAATATAGTGGAATTGGAATTCGGAAATATGGTGAACAGAATTACAACGAATAAAATTTCCGCGCATAATAGAGTGAAATTATAAGTTCACATTGAAAAGGCCTCTATACACAACAGAGCTAGACCATCGTTAGAACTTGAATTGTAATCTACATAGAATTTTTGCGGGGTATAAGAATTTCCAAGACTGTGTACATAATAAAAGTCGTATGGTAAAATATAGTGGAATTGGAATTCGGAAATATGGTGAACAGAATTACAACGAATAAAATTTCCGCGCATAATAGAGTGAAATTATAAGTTCACATTGAAAAGGCCTCTATACACAACAGAGCTAGACCATCGTTAGAACTTGAATTGTAATCTACATAGAATTTTCTCACATTACTCTGATCATTTGCATATGATTAACGGGTGAACGATATACGCCCCGTTATACGAGACTATTATCACCTTTGTGATCCTGAACGCCACAGTTTCCCACAAATCGTTCGTTCGACTCGAATACATTCGCCATTTATTATGTAACGAGTTTCACTCGTCAAACCAGTCGAGTTGCTGGTTGTTAAATATAATAAAACACCTAAAAAAACGAGGCAAAAATCCTGAGAGGATATCACGAGGTGTTTGAATATAATTTTCGGAATTTATATAACTGACGGGAATTAACGTTACTTCCCGAAATCCTATAACATGTAATAAAACTAAAAATAAGATATATAAAAATTCAAATCAAAGTCGTAGTTCTCTTTTATTTTCTGCTTACGCCAGAGTGTGGAAACAAAAAATCAATCGGCAATATAATTAACCAAACTTCTCGGGATTGAGAAAAAAAAAATAAAAAATACAGTGTAATTTATATCAGCAAATAATATAGCGTCGAAAAAAAAGCAATAATCCGAATCAATAGCAACCGACTAATTAAAAAATGCAGACATTCACGTAATTATCGTAAATAACTCGAGTGGCATTCAGCTATACGCCGAAAACAAGATATTTTTTCTTATACTTTCATATCATTTTCGATCTTCTTACCATGTAATGTAGTTCTGCTCCTTTCTGAAAACCCTTCTCTGGACTGGCCTCTCGTTTATTTGAACGAAATTTCTTCTCGTTTTTAGGCGTGGACGTTCCCGATTCTAGCTTCGTAACATCGGTACTAAAATTAGTATTGAAGGCGAAGGGTTCCGCGTAAACGTGTTCATCTTTTTTCGTCAGGTTCGTTATTTGTTTTTTGGCATCAGAAAATGTGGTCAAGTCGTTTGACAATCTTTTGGACGCTGGGCTGATGACCAGCGTATCACAAGGATCTGGATTTAAAAAGTTTGGCGAATTTTCAGCACTATCATCCAAATAGAAGTGTGAATTTTTTGGAACAAACACACCAGATTTAGTATAAAAATTTTCGGATCTTTCCAGAGAGCAAGAGCTCTTAGTATCCGTTAAGTAAGTCCGGAAATCCGGATTCTGTATTTGTTCATAGATACTAGAATTTCCAGCACAATTTAGCGAAGGTAAACAATCGAATCCCAAATTTCTAGCCCTCTCTGGCTCATCAGGAACACTCGGGAGGGGGCCCAGTTTTTTCCCCTCTTCCAAGGTTCGAGATAATCGTTTCTGAAAGATTTCCTTATGCCTTGAAATGCTGCTTCTAACTTCAGTCTCACATTGTGAGTTGGTAATACCAAGATCAAATTTATCTGTTCTAGGTACGATGACTTTTGGTCCGCAAGCTTTCTGGTGCTGTATCAAAACGTTTTCCAATTTCTCCAACATCTCTTTAGAATCTTTGCTAGTCCTTGATCTACCAGAACTTAAAGATTTTACCGGTGAACTTTTGAATTTCTGAGGTGAATAGGAAATATTGAGTGTCGAAGCTGATGAATTTTCATCAGACGACGTAGTCTGGTTGAGCGGTTGAGCCGGTGAAAGACTTCCTCTTAATCCAGACCCAGAATCGATTGTTGAAAGAGTTTGTTCTCCAGAATCCGATCCTTGTTTGGATTCGATACCAAGTTTTGATAGCGATGCAGATAAATTCACATTCCTCGAAGTACCCGTGGTATAAATGGGCTCATATTCTAATGAATTTTCCGTTACATTTCTTCCAACGTTTGATGAACTTCTACTGCGCTCGGTGATCCTGTGCAGATGACTGTCAGTATTTGGAATTTTTTCTGCTTGGAATTTGGAGTCTTCGTTTCCAGTGATCGTCTTATTCCCAGCAAAGATATCGTAACTTAAATTTGTGCTTTTCAATTGTTTACTTTTATCTCTCAGACTTCTTCTGTATTGTTTCGAGCCCACGTCATGTAAAAAGCTATGGTTCTCTTCTCTAAGATCAGGAGAATCTTTGGCCGTTGATTTTTCGCAGCCAGTTTCATTGGTCTGGAATTTTTTTCTCTGCCAAAATCCATCGACCTCTTCATAGTCGTCGACAGGAGATCGATTCGTCACCGGACTATGAGCAAAAGTTCTTGGAGGTTTTTTGGGCGGGGGCCCAGAAGGCAGCGGAGCTTTCAGCGCAGCCTTTAACGTGTCGGTCAGCTTACAGTCAAAAGTTTCTTGTACTCTCAATTGAGTCGAGTTATCCCGTTTGTCTTTCAGAATTATATCTTTCACAGAAACAAAATCGAGTTTTGTATTAGTCGAATAATCATCTCCGTTAGAAAAAGGCTTGGAGAATTTAACGCCATCGTCGGAGTGACTTTTGGTCATGCATTTAGCTTTTGTGTAAGAATCGACGCTTCCCGCCTCCGGTAAATACGACTCATCTTTCTTCTGAGTTTTATATTTTCTTCTCGACAACTCTTCCCTGATATCAGGAAGCTGGTCTTTGTCATCGTCAGAATTATGCGTCGAAGCTTCACAGTCAATTTTCTGCGCATCAAAATCCCTGCATATCTTAGTCTTCATAACTTTGGTGTATTCGACTCCGTTCATAAGGAATTTATCGAGCTTGAAAGAGGCTCTGTCGTCAGTCTTAACAAATTCATTTCTGTTAGTTAGAGAGGAGCTGGATTTCGTAGCGCAGTCGGAAACTGTAGACTCCAGATGATCTTCGTTTGTCCCAGGTATTGCTGATATATTTTTATGCCTCGAAATAACAGTTGTTCTAACAGAGTCTTTCCGCTCGGTAATATTCGACCCAGACATCTGCTGCTTCTTGTTCAAACGGTCCAAAGACTGGCTTCTGGAGTCTTTGGATTCCCCGTCATTATTTACCAAAGATATTTTGCCATATCCTGTTACGTTACTCCTCAGATCCATGTTTCCATTTCTAAAATTACTCGTTAACAAAACGGAGTCTACGTCGTCGTACAAAATTCCAGAATCTTCGATAGCCGTCGCTGCGTGTTCAAAAGATTTCTTTTTGACGTTACCCAGTTTACCGTACTCGGGTTTGTCTTCGAATAATTTCACGTTTTTGTCGACAAGAGAGACTGTCTTTTCTTTCGTTGGCGAATTCAAATTCTTAGTTCTAGCTAATTTGTCGCCTCTGAAAGCCGGACTCCTTTTGATATTCCTACCAGGATTGGACAATTGACGAGTAACTAGTAGCTTCATATTTTTTCTCGGAGCAATCGGTGAAGCGCTCAGAGTTCGACATAGCGATTCCTTCTTTTTGTCGCTCAAACATTTTTGCTCCGGGGATACATTTGCTTCCGTTACACTAGTGGCGGAAGGAGGAGATTCAAATTTTTGTTTTATCGAATTTACTCGGTTTGAATTTTCTGGCTGAATGTAGGACATTTTACATTCACTTTGATTTCACTCAATTAAAAGTTTTTTAAAAGTGTACTTTCATTTTGTTTTATATGATTAAAATTGATTGTCGATTATCAATCGTATGAAATCTTTCACAACCGTTTTTAAAACTTGATTATTGTAATAGTGATAGTTAAATATTTGTGATTTGTTGATTTTCGTTTTGTTTTTTTAGTTTTGTTTTTCAGTCATTTTTGATTTATCAAAATTGGTAATAATATTTGCAACGTCGTACGTGACGAGTCTGGATAATTTCATTCTTCGACGAAACACTTGTCGCTATAGATATAGACGTTTATCAACGTCACACACCTGTTGCGTTACCGTCTAGTTGTTCGTCTTTGAGGTTATGTGGCTCGGTGTCGCGTTACCGCAAGGAAATATTCTATTGTCAGCATCGTTTGCGGGCGTAGTCAAGATAATGAAATAATATCGTATTATTAAAATACTTTTATCGAATCTATTACGATTTCAAATATTCGATATAACTCAACTGCGATTGGCTTGAGATTTCTTTTTTATTCTTCATTCGCTCTATACTCGCTGGTTACATCCTGTTTATGTTTTACGTGCAGTAGGCATATACATGTATATAAGTTTCGAAGCTTGTATACATATACGCAGATGGTTGTTTTCCATCAACACAAAGTAGTAAATAAAATGTTCACTATTCACTTTGAACCCGTAATTGAATAAGCAAAAAAACGCGTTATCAACTTCACTTGTTTGTTGTTATTTAAAACGACTTCATTGCACTCGTGATATAAACAGATATGTGGGTTACGGGCTATACACAACTAACTTCATACTCTCTGCTCGCCAGCCCAGAGGCGACTGCACCACATAGCGTCACATTTAATCCAGAGTGTCTGTGCGAGTATAGGCAGGTGACCCTGCTGCGACTTACGCGACTTTTCACACAGCCATGTACATGCACGTCAATTGAAATAACTGATTCATAAATGAAGAATACTCTGAATTCAGTCACTTAGATCATCGCCTGTATGATAAGTTTGTAGATAAAGAATTGGACTCGTGTATAAATTGGTGGGGGATTATAATCGCGTGCAAGGAAAGGATGTATGTATGAATGGTTTATATTCTTAGAAGTTTATACCGTTTACGGTTTAGTACACGAGGAAAAGTTGATCATGCGTTTGTTTTTAGCCTCTCATCGCTACGCCTATGGGAAACTAAAATCCTGTTACGTTTTGTTATGGGGGTCGGAACTGATCGCGAGGCGCCGCATGGCTTGTATAGTTGTTCGTGAACCCGAGTGTTAATAATCTACCTAATTAACTACACGTTTCTGTCTCAATCTTGAATAAAAATTTATCGCGAATACGTTCATTATCACTTGAGTCATACTCGTTAATTTCAAACTTACGTAAGCAAAATAAGAAATAAAAAAAAAGCCCCCAAAAAGCGAAGGTGTTAGCAGATTGATGCAGTATATGTTGAGGAAAAAAAAAAGTAATTCAATTCTTCGTACCTATAGTCTGTTCAACGTATATTTTTCAAGCAGGAAATATGTTTCAAACCCATAACCTATACATCGTACGTTTAGAAAAATAGAACTGCCAAGTCGCGACTAATCGCATTTGGCACGTATACGAATGACAATGAGTGATAAGATAAAAATAATATACGTAATAAGCAGCTAGCTGCAGCTGAGTTTGCTTAAAGAAAATTCTCTGCCTCACCTTAGAGATTATCGTTGGCTTGAGCTGGCGTGTGTTATTCGATGAAACAATTATCTCGATTGCAGCATTCATGATGTCGCGGACCGATTTCGTTCGGCGATTGTTTCCGCTGATAAATCAAACTGACAGTCAGACGCGCGCAAATCCCGAAATTCGACTAACTTAGTAACTTACGATTAGATACTTCAGCATTTGCTACGGCAGCAGTAGACCGTTAATTCATAATTGTCTAAGCAAGGCGAAGGTCAGGCGTCTTGCCGGACGTTTCGTATGAATCATGATGTTCAGATGATTTTTAAAAGGAAAACTTCGCTGTTATGGAGTTATTCCTTCATCAGCTAGAGTTCATTATTCGCATTATTACAAACATCTAATTTCCAAAAATACAACGAACTTAGGAACACTGTATAGGTCCAACGAAAACTTCCGTAGTATCAAAATGGTTTGGAAGATGGGACGCGGTTTTTCGAAAATTGAACATTTTTTTTTTTTATCCACTCGATTAAAATGACTCGGCCCAAAAGTGGAATTTCCCAATAGCCAGCAATCGATTTGTGACAGCCCCCGATCTGAACAACATTGATCCCGCTAACAATAAAATCTAATCGAACCAACGGTATGCTTGAATTCGTACAACAAATGGTTCAATTGGTAAACCTAAGTCCGTTTTATCATTTTCTGAGTATTAGCTATGATAGTATTTCTAGATTTCGACAACCAGGTAACAATATACCTCGCTTGAAACCGGCGAACGAAAAACTGAACATATTGTATTACGTATTCACTTTCATACATCCTTCGGATTCATGAACGTTCATACATGATACTTTATGTCTGGAAAATATGTCATAGCATTGGGTTTGATGGAAGTTCTCAAACTCTCGTAACAGATACACATTTGATACATCCCATCATTAATTAACATTGCAGTTGATGTCAGTGACCTGCTGAACCTGTATACTGTCGAGAATATGAAATACAGTACATATATCGCTGGTCTGACGTGTTTCGAATGTAAATAAAGAGTTAGAAAACGTTAGGAGAGTTGCGAATAGCATTATTATGAATCAACCCACTGAAAATTGATACATTATAAACCGATGCTTGAAAACTTTGCACTCCTTGACCATATAGCAATCAAG
Source organism: Ametastegia equiseti (assembly GCA_963989295.1). Taxonomy (NCBI): domain Eukaryota; kingdom Metazoa; phylum Arthropoda; class Insecta; order Hymenoptera; family Tenthredinidae; genus Ametastegia; species Ametastegia equiseti. Next base: position 10,610,706 of record OZ022389.1, on the reverse strand, counting down.
ACCTTTGAAAAATCTAAGTTCCAATCATTTGATACTAGCTCGCGATCCGCAGTTCTTTCAATTACAAATGTATTTCGTTGAGGTCTTCGACCTTGTTTCGGTTTTCCGCAATTCCATAAACTCGGCTTTACAGTGTCGGATTACTCAAAATACACGTAATTCAATACGCCTATATTATGATAACATACATATATCTGATGTGTCCGTCGTAGTGCTATCCTTAATATTGATATCGTTGTTAACTATTCAAGAACGACTGTACCACATTTCGAAGTGTGGGTTAAATCAAATTCCGTCAGAGATATATACGTACGCATACCTACATGGGCGATTCCGTCAATTAATGGACCACCGCCGATCAGATACCAAAAGTACAGTTTTGTTACAATTTTCATATCTTATCATATGTACCGAGATCTGAAATTCCTCTAAATCGTAGAGGCTTTTTCAAACGGTTTTGTGAAGCTTTCTATGTCGTTTGCAGAAAACGAGCTTGTTTTTTTTGCCACCATCGCATAGTGAAGTGCCTATCGTAGATTCGTCATTACAAAAAAGTTGGATTGAAAGACATTGCAATTTTGATCAACCCCGAAATCCGTCACTCAAACGAATTTCGTCACTCAAACAATTAATTTCTATATGATTTTCCGAAGTTTATGTATGTGCATATACGCGTGTGATCCTCGAACCAGCTGAATAAGCGTATATGAATGTCAGCAGTTGCCGTCCGTAATCGCGGTATAGTTGCTTGATTATCTGCGAAATAAAATACCGCGCTTACGGTTTTACTGAAAACGCAAGTGTACACGTGTGTATGCCGAGCACTAGATATGTCAACTAGATAATTATAGAAATATTGTAAAAGTGCCCATATTTCTTTGCAGTCGCGAGTCTTGCACTAGGGTTTATTTTGTTATTTTTTCTTCACAGTTATAATTATTATTTACGTGCGAATGTTCGAGGTGTTAAAAATTACATATTTGATCAATCTTATCGATGTTTAAATTTTTTTATTTTCTAAATGTTATTACATATGATGCCCTTAGAAAAATATGAATATAGAATTTTAAATTATTGTGCGTTAAATACACGTATAGTATACAATTATATAGGTATGGTTTAAAAGTATTATTTGGAATATCATTTTATGTATTTTATGTATACAATTATTTCATTCCGTATAGCTTGATATTATCATATAAGACGATGTATTAAAATAAAAATTACTAATTTATAACTGTATACTGTTTATGAAAATTATCTATAACTGTATATGGGACGAATAAAAATATTCATACTTATATGTATATGTATGTACAGATGTAGTGAATATAATATATCTGTCATAACTCGCAAGTATAAGGTATATTATAGATAAACGAATCTATACGGGCATACGCGGGGTACGCACCACAGAATGGTTATGGTCATGGAAATTGATACGAACTAGAATAACAGATTTATTATTAAAGCGTTCTAGGGGTATACACGGATATAATAATAACAATCAATCATAGAACGATTAATTATTATTAATTAGCTGATTTTCTCAATTGCGACTATACCTATGTATATTTACATACATGTATGAATCGCAATTAAAATTTAGGCTAAAATTGCTTCAATTTAAATATATATATATAATTCATACAACTTATACTTTTTTATTGTATAAAGTAAGAAAATATTTTATTGTACAAGTTACGTGTATATTGGACGGTATGTATATAATAATGTCAGTGCAAAATATAAAATTCAATAATTTCCTATTATGAATAAGAATATTAAATACTCGAATCAAATTGAGCAATGACCGTGTTAGTTCCTTTATTTAAATTGCCTCGTATATGTACAAAAAAAAATACGATGCCTAATCCTAAGGCACCGAGGCAGCCTTATAATTTCGTACGATATTATCTATACATTATTATATGTATGTATGTGATTGTGGCTGAAGAATTCAAAGACAGCTGACCGTGAACAAGTGCGCTTGCGGATGAAACAGCGTGCATACTTACCGACTGTAATTATATTGCAGTATATCTATATATTCGCACAATATAGATATACTACAACGTTATTTCAATCGGTAAGTTCTGAAGCTGTTTTGTCTTTAAGTTCATTTTTCTGACGCAAATATCCCTATCAGGTTAGCCGGCTCTAAATATCTTCAATCAACGGTCTGATTCATACCCTAACTATATGTTAACCTTGAGCTTATTTCATGACGTTTTGTTTCGAGTCATGATCAGGTAGTTCACGAATTTACCTACCTTCGATACGGCAGATCTCCCCCCCCCCCCCCCCCCCCTCCCAAGTCCCAGCTTAATCAATCTTACAACAGATGTCAGGCTAATGCAGCATAGGATTTAAATTTCAAATTACGGAATGCATCGATAGCTAATCTACGAATTTTAAACTGTTCAATCCCAAGTATAGAATTCAAACCATGAATCTGAGCTTTTCACTTTTCTGTCTGATTCTATACAGTTTTGTAAAAAATTTTGTCAATGATATTATAAATAACGGACGGTTTCAAAAATTGTCAGACTTTCAAAGTAGATACCTATGTGCATATTACCAAAAATCCCAATCGCGTTTCGAGCGGAATATCTCTTTTACATGTTACGTTCATTTCGACATCTGTATTTGCAGTTCACCGCCGTGACGTGGTACTTGTATAAAAAAAAAAAAAACTTATATTACTATTACTGGAATTAGGTATTAATTGTGATATTCTCATACCGCGACTGTCTCTCTAACTTCTGGTATGGAATTATTTAACAATATGTAAGAGTCTCTGGCGATGATTAACCTATGCTGTCCATTAACGATCATTGAGGAACTTCTTCTCATCGTTCTTTTTCCCAATTCAACAGCTTCTTCGGCAATGATTAATCTGTTATAAGTCTTAATGATAACGGTTGTTATTATCGCAAAGCCGACTAAAATTAGGCCGTACGTCACAGAAGGCGCTGCTATATCCATAAAGGTTGTTGACAGGTAGACCCACCGTCTGATAGGCGGTGTTAGTTCGTCTATTCCTTCCTCCACCCACATTATTGGGAACACGATATCAGGGAATTTTGCGGTTGCCGTGATGTCTGGCTGGTGTTCCACTTTCAGGTTCAGCTGAAGACGGACTTTGCCCTCAAGCGGAACTCCGAGTTTCTAAAACGAAGAACAAACGGAGTCTCGTTATAATCAATAATATTATATTATCAATAATATCATTCATTGGTACCAGTAGAGAAGTTTCTCTTCGGGAAAACCAGTTGCGCAAAATAAAATAAACGGTTTCCATCAGTTCCTCCATTCATTTCCATTGATTTTGCCTTGGTAAAACACCATTAGCGAAAAGAGTTTACTTTCCGCGAAAATTTTCCGTGCGCGAAACAGTATACTTGAAGTAAAAAGTTTATAAATGCTTCTCTCAACTCACGATTAGTAAACTACCGAATCGATTCTACGTTATAGAAGATTCATATCTCTTATATCGAAGCTCATTATATCGATCAAGACCAAGACCATGAAAATCTGTTTATCCGGGTTTGAGATATCTTAAGATAAAGTTTGGTTTTTTGAATAATTCGAAAACCATTTGACCAAAAATCCATTCATTATCGAGACATTGTTGAACATGAAATTGAAGCTATTCGGTTACAGTCGTCACTTTATCTATGGAATAAAAACCGACTTGTTTATGTTGACTAGTGGTTGAATATATAACACTTTTTCATATTTTATTGTAGAAATTGTTTGATGAAATTGGAATTGCAACGAATCATGATTCTTTTAATGAAATTGCAAGTACAACGAACTACGAAAAAACAATTGTAACAATGCGTAACAGTCTAACAGACTGTAATTTTATGACATTCTTATTCTAAAATGACAAAAATCAAATTCAAAAAACTAGTGACGTTCGCGAAAAACTACGGAGCTTCTGATTTTCTGTAAAAGAATGCCAAAATATCGTGAGTAAGGGGAAATTATCGTCAGAGTTGTAATCCTCGCGGTAATAATAAGAAATCGTAAAAGACGCGCCCCAAGTTCGGCACGGAAAAATCTAGGAAGATGCAATGGTATCATATTATTATGTTTTACTTATGTTTTTTTCATTATTCTTACAGGTTGGATTTTGAAGTATGTTTCATGCTTCTCCTGGCTTGGCGACAGTCCCTCAACGGCGTCCAAAAGTTCTGGAGCAGCTTTGTAAAAGTGCGGCCATGACAAGTATACCGGAGCACCTGAATGGTTAGAAAAGAAAAAAAAATTATAACATTTTTTGTTTCTGAATACGATATGGATGACTGCCTTTTGTCAGAGTCATTTCAACTGCGAGGCTATAGACATACTGGATAATGAAATGTTCCGAAGAAGAATTGTCTCAAACTTCTCTGACCTTCGGTAGAAATTATGACACCGAAGAATATGAATCCGGTCAATGAATGTCTTTTTGAATACATACTTCATTATTTGCAATTTTCCATACAAACGTTCGCTAGGTGTTTTTTTTTTTCCAAGTAAAATATCTAAACTACTGTCTGTTTTGGCCCCTAACAATTTCTGCATTGCAGATTTTTGGAAATGGCAGATTTTAGCATTACTAAATAATTTGCATAAGAGTATTTCCGTAATGGACTTGTCTGTTTTACATTACTGTACTTGATCATTGATAACTCACTGTATTGGCACGGACTGATGTTCTGAAGACCACGAGCAGGACAACTCTCCGGTTCATCGGGGCAAAAACATTCATTATCAGGCGCTTCTTCACTGGGTGGATCAAAGATATTATCAGTAGGAGTATACAAGTCAGCCTTGATCCCAGTTTTATCAACTGGACCTCGATACTGCAACGGTAATGCTCGACAGATATCCTTGTCCCAGATGCTCACTATGTCGGAACCAGTGACGTCCCGTGGTGGGAAAAACGATCCTGGACAAACCGTTACGATTTATTCAAATATTTTATCTGATTAATTGATTATGCGTTACTATGTATAAAGCGTGAAAATAGCAATGAATCAACAATCAACCGGCTGACCATGCGATCCCAGCAAATGAACATTCCTTGCCGTACGGAAAACGTGGAAATGTTTATTCCCTAGGTCACGTTCATTAATTACTGATAACATTGGGTAGAGTGGGGTAAATGTGAACGGTTGTTAGATTGGTCCATTCAAGTATGACTATTTTTAGACAGAGTACTTCCTGGATTTGGAACATCGTAAGAATAGGATTTCTTGGAGCTTATCAAGGACTGATCATGATGCTAATTTTTTTAATTTTCTGAATCTTGACGAATTGAATTTACTCGACCCAATTCGTTTATTACAAATTGTTCATTAGAATATTTTCCGGAAATCAGGGAATTACTTATAGTTGATGAAATGTGCAACGTTTTGTTGATACATGGACATATTATCATGAGACTTGGTAAAATAATTTGGTGCCTCACCTTCAGACGCTCTGATGGAATTGCAAGGCTCCTTGGACCAGTAAGGCAACTTATCCAGGCCGTTTAATTTGTTCATGAGGCCAAAATTGTTCATACCCGTATGCCCCGTGTACATGGTATGAACCTCACTTAATGTACCATTTCTCTGTAAACAAAACGAATTTGTCAATTCATGTGGAATGCATTAAAGTTCGCTGCTTGGAATTGCGAGATAATTAGTCGGTAGCTTGTGACATTAGCATTAATTTTTTCGTAACGTATAATCAGAACTAAAAATCTTGAGGTAAGGAAATTCGCGATATTTTTATGATTCACACTGAAATTTCTCACTTTTTGAGTACCTCAGTGATAAAAATAGCAGAGCTGATATTCCCAGTCTCCTTCGAGTTGATTCCAGTGAATTGCAGTTACTTTTTTGGATTTTATATGCGCAGGTGATTCGAGCCACTTATTGTTTATTAATCAAATTCTTCTGACAGAGATCGTCGAGGTAATATACGTGATAAGTATATAGTCGTGTCTACAATGAAAGGCTATTTGAGATCGTCGAGGTCAAAACAATTCATAACTCATTTTATGAAATGGCAAGTCAAGAAAACAGAAGAGAAAAAGGCAGCTGACATGTAAAAAAAAAGCTTGGAATACTTTTTTGCAAATTATGCATGTCATAGTTAATAGACTCGTTGCTACTTACGCCTAACAGTAGCCCCATTTTGCTCATCGGCCGTCTTGTCTTGGGAAAAAATCGATGAGCTAGACTGACTAAAGGATCATCGTAGCCGAATACCAATTCTTGCGCCGTCACAGGCACAAATGGTTCGATTCCCATACCCTGCATGAACACGGAGAGGCCCATGGACAGAAATCGAGGAAGGCTTTTACTTTGGGTCGACAGGGTCTAAAAAAAAAAAAAACGTGAATTCATTAATATAATATATTCGTAATCAGTTATCGATTGATCTGAAGCATATTCATCTCGTTTATCATTGAGAACGAAGGTGCTAACCAAAAATTGACAAAAAAAAAGATGGAAAACCGAACTACTGATTGCTCAAATATTTCCAAATCCACATTCCAGCCTTGTCCAGCTTCCTATAGACAGCAGCTGTATCGACTAGGTGAATAAGAATTGCTCCGGCGACTTTGATGGTATTTCATTAATTAAATTCTGACAGGTAAACTATTCGGATTACTTTATGAAACTATCTCCGTAGGAGTATAAGACAAAAAGTTGTATTAGATACTGAGGTATACGTATGTCTAATGTAAGTCTACACAATTCGTTTGACATAATTTATTCTGTGTTATAATAGAACCAAGATTCATGCGGAATTCTGTCTCTACACATTTTTTCGTTAATTTTGTTCTAGAGCAAAATCGTTGATATATTACGACTCACGGATTATTCATCAATAGGTCTGTCCTGAGGAAACCTTATTTAGATTGGATCGTGAGATATTATGTTAATTGTTTTGATTGCAAATAACGGATAGTTAGAACTCAGAATTACTGTAATAAATATTTTTATAGGGTGTCAAAATATGTTGATTAATTTTTACTTAAGAGCTAATAACACGATTTCAGACAGGTGATATTTTTTAACAGACTGTTTCTACTATAGTAGTTTGAAATGAATTATTAGCAACTTTAATCAACGGTAGGATGCAATCCCACTTGTAACATTGATAATAGTTAATCGTAGTACACATTACGCAACTGTCACAAGTTACTCTTTAATCGAGTAACATGAAAAACTGGATGTTAAGTGCATTACGAATTACCTTGGCAATGCACAATTAAATTACAACCCATGATCTATGACTGAAGTTATTACTTTGTAAATGATTAATCACGATACGCCTAATATGCACTATTTTCAATAGCTATCTTTTGCAAATGCGTTTGAATCCCTGCCTGAATTCATATAGAGTCAAATCAGGGATCGAAAACTTGTTGAGCATTTTTTTTCTGAACTCTGCTTCTGTGTCATAATAGATATGGACATAGAACACGAAAACACACATATACATAGATATCATCTCGGTTTGCAATTCCTCACGATACACTTTATATGAAAACGCGAACAGAAGATAGGTATAAATTTCCAATGAAATTGAATAATAAAAGAGGTGAAACCGAGTAAAGCGCCTTGAACGTTAGACTATACCTAGTCCACATTCGATTTGCTTGAAATTCTCGCTGAGTGTTGATAGGTCGTAATAATGACCTTGTTGTTTATTTCTACCATCTCGTAAAGCTTCTTGACGCATTTATTTGATTATTCCAATCCAAAACTTATCTGCATACCTAACGAGTATTACGCGAGAATTGCAAAAGTGATATGACCCTGCTTATAAGTATGGTAAATTTAACTTTCCATTACCTGAATCATCCTCATTTCATTTTAAACAGATTCACCCTCTCAATAACAGCCAGGAATTTCGAAACTTTCAACATCTACTTTATTCCGAATCTAGCTCCTTCCCTCCTCTTTTTTACTTACTCCTACTCCAGTCTAGCCAGATATACATAGATTAGTGTCATCGTTGAATAATACCTACCAGTAATGGTATGTTGGGGACCATTACACGTAGATCCCCGTCCTTGGACATTTCGGGCATAAAATTCAAAATTTTTTTGTGCTGATATGAGACCGTTCCGTTGTCGTGGAAGGCAATGTTCACTTTCTCCATATCTTCTCTGTAAAACAACACAAAAAATAAAACATTAATTAACTTGGTTCTGATTCATGTATAATCGTACAATTTCTTTTTGATTGTACTTGTTACGTATTCGGCTGATTGAAGCCAAATTTATTCGAAAATGAGAAAGGAAGGCGTCGAAGTATAACAAGCGATATAATTGCTTAATATTTCCTTACAGATATCGGTATACTTATGTAGCATACACTATAATAAACATGTGTACAACTGAAACGATTTCAGTCGGAGTCACGATTACTGTAGACGGACCATATTCTCAGTTACCAACACCGTCAGGAGAAACTCAATTATAAATTTTACGTTAATTACGAAAGTCGAATAGCAATATATCATGCGCAGATACATATTTCCAAGCATGTACTGTACAATTCATACCTGCCGTACAGTGAAATATAATTGACGCCCAAACAGTGTTGGAAATGGTATCAAGATACAAGAAGAACCCAAAACATAACAATGAAAATAACGTCAAAATCTATGAAAATTCAATCCTGAATGTGAAATTTCTCCTGTTATAAAGAAAAGGTTATTTGAAAAGAAACTTGACGAAGGGGACCAGTTCACCTGTAAAAGCTCGTTGCTTCACGAAGTGATTTATTCGTGACCGTTGTGACCTAGTCCTGGCATGGAATGGTACAAGAATGAAAGACTAAGGGTGCTGACCCCAGCCGTACATTATACGCCACTCCAGGAGGTCTTGCATTATAAACGATGCCATCCATGCATTATTGCATGTTCCTATATACCTACTGAATATAATGACTTTCCTGAACTATGGGCCGGTAACTAAAGCGTGGAAAAATTCCAATCTAATTTCTCGATCGAAGGTGTCATATATGACCAGGTGAACGTTATGCGATCTCTTGAAAGTGACGTAGACAATTTGGCCTAGATCAAACTCTGAGAGAAGGTGTTCGAGTTTTATTAATTGTGCTCGGTTGCAATTAGCGATTATAGTCTCCATACATGGACGGTGTCACATGCTAAACGGAGTGACATATTATGTGACTGGGTAGTGTTAAACGTTCAATAACAATCAAGGATTCGATGAACGTGATACGAATTATTTAATATACACTTTATTAGACTGCTACTGTATTGTGTTACGGCATTCAATGACAGGTCCACATAATTTCGTATCTCGATCTTGATTTCCTTTACATGTTTTTATTTCCAAGGACTGACACAAGTTGCGAGGTTTTCGATATCGGTTACTATATGTTAGATCAGTGTTAGATATTGGAGATAAACTCAAACAGAGTCGAGAAACATGAAAAAGAAGAAGAAGAAAAAGAAGACTAAGAAGAAGGAAAGTGCTATAAAACGGAAGCCGTCGTACTTGAATATCAACATATTCTTCTGTCACGCGATGTCTCGTGATAATCCCGGTATTTTGAACAATTTTGATATGAATTGGCAATACAGATTTGAATCGCAATAATTTCCGTGATCTGGTCTAATGAGTAAAAAATTCGCTATTTCAAGGCTGAACAAAAAAAAAAAAAAAATTCTTAGATTACTTTCAACATCATCCATCATAATATACTGATGTCTTGTGAACGATATCGAATCTATATATTTCTGATACCTGAACTGGTTACATATGTAGACAGGAGCTCAGCCTGTTCATAATATCAAAGATACTATATGGTGGCAACAAGAAAGTTTACGGAATTGACTAAACAGAGAAAGTGACTGTGAAAATAGTTGTAGGCATCCTGATCTCGTATCGTAACTCGCGCATATTACCTAGACAACCTGTATAATTATCGCTATATGCGCGAGAGTACTTCCTGGACCAGGTGCAGGAACCTCGACATCGTAACCTTGCTTTGGATTTATCTCAGCAGAAAAGTAACGCGGGTCAAAAAGTTTCGTTTCAGGTGAACTTTCTACATTTCGCATGTACGCTTTCGGCTCTTTAAATGTTTTGTCTGGTTATTATTGTAATTTTTTTTTTACGACTGTCATTAGGATGTGGTCAGGTTTTCGCGATCAGATTAAAAAATTCATTAGCTTGATCCCCTATCGCTTTGATGTTTATTATATAAATTAAAACCCGTCCGGAGCTTCGAAGACCTTATAATGACGAGTGGATGTAAAACTCGTTACGAATGCTTGTTTCTTGTTTTAATTAAGCCGAATGAGGTAATTGCGCTAAAATCTTACAAGTTGTTAGACTGCAAGGTGCGTAAAGAAATCAAGGAAATCATTGACCGCGACCAAGTTGGTCAGTTTTGCTAATGTGCAAGCGGTGGGATAAGCATCCTTTTGGTTTGTTGCACTAACAATGCTCCATTCCGGGAATCGAAACTACTCCGGTGTTTGTTTAACGGGCTATCTAATTGCTAACCGTCGTGTACAAGCAAATAAGTAACCGGGTTCAATATTTGATATTTGCCATCAAGGAGCTGTCTCCACGTCACCGATAAGGACAAGAACATTTGAAACGGATGTTTGTTTTCCCTATTCTCAAATTTTAGTAAAAACACCATGACGTCTATGCCTCTCGGGTCTGGAGTGAAATTTTATCATATTAAGCCCATTTCAGCCCATAAGCTCGAGGCTAAGAACCTACTTCACTGGTTGTTCTTGACACCGGATGATACGAAGGTGTCGAAGCGCTTGACTATTGCGCAGGTTTTTAAATCTTAGAATTTTTTTGAACGTTTCTATCATGGTGTTCGATAAACTCCCATCCAATTACATGTACTCTTACATTTATCGAGGACTTGGTCAATTACTCAATTCTCAAAGTGTGTCAAAGCTTTCCAAACGACTCTTTTTTTTTTCATTTTATTTTATTTTTCTTTTAGTTACTCTCTTGGCTGGATGAAACACCTGCCGCCCTACTTGTGATCGGCATGACTCTTGCCCTGGGCTTGTGCAGACTCGGGAACGTGATTAAACGTTTGTACCTACCTACCTACCTACCTACCGCAGTTGCAGCCTCTTTTTCGTAACCTATTTTCAATTTTTTGTACTCTCTCTCTTTCTCTCTCTTTCTTATTGGGGTCAGGGTCTTTGGGAGCAACTTTGCTCGTTCGGAGAGTTTGGCAAGTAAGTGTTGATTGACTCTTCTACCTATGTTTGTACAGTAGATATCGCTTTCGTAAGAGCAGAGACATCTCGATGTTACTTCGATAGATTTGAGGATTAATTCCAGAACGCAGATCCTGTCAGAGTTCTATTTGATAATTAGTCAGTGAAAAATTTCACTACATAATATACGCCGTACTTTAAAGATTTTGGGGTATTCTTCTTCTCGCTCAGCCATAATTGCTTGTTCACTTTTGAAACACGAATTTGGGTATCACGTGGTGAAAACCCGTTTCGAATAAATTACGCAATTTCAACGATTGCAAGTCTTCGTATTTATACACGTATACACACGTTGGTAAGTGAGTATAAATATCCATCTACTTACATATGCGTCACCCAACACGTCTACAAAAATCTTACGCATTTATACTGAAGTGATGAACTTCCGAAGAAAGCGGAAAAACGAGTATTAGGAGCGATTGATGAACCTGCGAGCTCTATGAATCGATTAAAAATGTTGAAATGACAATAAGGAGAAAGGGCACCATAATTGAATATATTTTTATACTTGTCATTGTCACGTATCCAACTATGACGACTCGTCAATAAACCCCAGAACACCATTCATAGATGAAAGTGCCAAAAATTTACTGACAATTCATTATATGCATGATTGTTCGAAAATAGCCTTTCGTAAACAGTTTACTCATTTGGTAAAGAAACGGGAAAATGGCAACAAGTAGAAAATAGGTCAAAACCAGGTGTGGTCTAACTGTGGCTAAAGAAAATATGGAAAGGACATTCTGGGGATTACTCGTGAACTCTTCAAGATCCAAGACTCTTATAACATATGCCAATGTTGCTTTGCACTTTTTAAGTCATACGACTCTTTAGCAGTCGCGCAACCAGTATATCAACAATATGTGTTGTGCTGCGGCGAAAGCCGTTACGTCTTAACAGAGTCATTTTTTCTTCATACATATGCTCATTGAGACGTCTTGCAAGTCAATACACCGGGCATCTACCTACCTATGCTTATACGAAGTAGTAAACGGTGGAAAATGTGTTTCGCAATAAAGGCAGCCATATATCAGATGACATAAACACCTTCGGATCTTGTGCACGGTTCGGAGGTTTATCTAGGATCAAGAATACACAGACATTGCAGTTTCTCGCTGAGGTTCATTATAAGGTTCGTGATTGTTATGCACAACACGATTGCAGGTTTGCTGCTGTTAATACTTGTGGCTTGTATCGTAGATAGAAAAATAAAATAGTCAGTTATACTTTCGCCGGAATAACCTTTTCAGTCATATTTCGAATAGTTGCATAAAAGTCACTTTCGGTTGTAGTTTTTATGTAATTATAATTATAAGTATTGCGATTATTAATAGTCTGATTTCAAAATAAAGGTGCGATCAGCACACGCGGTACCAATCATTCCCATATGTGATTCGGTTCTCTTAATCATTCAACTTTTCATTTTTGAACGTGGAAATATGTATAACGCCAACTAGCACAAGGTCGCAATAATCGAAATACGCTTCGACGATCCGTTTAATGGCTCACCGTCAGCAAGTGAAATTTATTTTCCAGCTCACCCCAATGGGAGGTAGTGTGATTGGTCGATATACGATTCGAATAAAGAATAAATTTTGTTCGGCGACCGTATACGAACCGTTCGAAATACGAAGGACTAAAATGAAAGTTTTACTTGGAAATGATGAAATATACTAAAAATAACAATAATGATGAACACACGAAAATATTCGCGAATCGAAAAATTTGAATTTTCAATAAAACTGTAAGATTTTGATAAGCGACCCACCGACTATATCATCGTCTGTCACATCCAGAGCCATACTTTGATGTAGCTCTTAGCATACCGGAATAACCAAGCTTTAAACCATTCATCAACATCACGTTTTCGATTTTATTCTCAAGTCAAAAATAATTCATGCGGAAATAGTGTCTGACTCATCGTTCATTATGCGATTCGACAATGAGGTTGAGATTGCCTTTTAATTTTGATTGATGCGTAGAATTTTTACAACGAACTCAATATGGGTAGTTGGAAATGTTTTTGCTCAACTATAACTTTTACAAAACTTAATCCTGCCTTGAATTATTCTTCGTTGGTAATTGCGAGTGGTCTGACAATGAGGCGATAAAAAAAGCTTTCAAATTTGTGGTTTGGGTGGTTTTTTTCCTTTTTTCTTGCTGATGCAATTCGTCATTTTTGCACCGGTGCGGTGAATCAGTTGCTTGATCTTGCGCTGCGAAGGATCGGTGATCTTTTTAGAGGTTAAGACTACATGAATGCTGGATTTCCAAAACGCCAAAGTTAATCCCTGATCAACCATACGCGTCTCAAATAAGTCAAAAACGGAAATTTAATCAAAGACTTACAAATAAAAAAGAAACTCTTCGATTCTTGTTATAAAACCATAGAAAAGAAAACAACGATGATTTGGAGACGTAATAAATATTTGTAGCTCTGTCCACCACGCCACGTTACACAGTCTGGTGGAATAGTGTCAAGGTATATATTTTACAAGAAAATTAATTTAATTATTCAAATAAAATTTCGTTACAGCACTAGTATAAATTTCTTGTTGCTTATGTGATGTTTCCCTGCGATTGATACCTATCTCCAATGCAGTCGGAAGATTTTAGAAAGCTAGACGAGCGTGTCGAACGAGTTCCGAAAGTAAGAAATATACCGGAGTACAGATCAAGGATGGAATTTTGGTATGTATGTTTGTACCGAGCTAAGCATCCGCGATAGGGGAATACCTAAAGCGTAATAGTACCGCAGTTTTATAACTTAAACGAAAAAATAATAGAATGCCAAGGTGAACGTCTTGTTGTCTGCCATGCTACCGATGGCTAGGTTTGGCCAGTGGCACATCCGGCATCAGGGATTTAAACTGGCAATGAGAAACTTTGAATCGAATAAAAAAGTTTGATAGACCATTGTAGCGTTTACGGTCACCGGCCTCGTCTCGGTTGACTTGACCGGCCGATTATTTCGGTTGTTTGCTCGGTTTGTTTTCCTCCATTCTTAGAAGATGTATATTCGAACTAACAATACGGAGGATCGAACTATATTGTCAGCTGCAATGGTCATTTCGAAATCTGCGCTGACATCTTGCAAAAAATTGGAACAATTCAAAGTGGGGTGGGAATGAAGTTCCGAATTTCATAAATTCCGAACGATAAAAATTCCGAATGTATTTGAGACACGATTCTGATCTTCTAAAAACGTTAGAGTTCAGAACTTGCAAATTCCTAAACGTCAAAATGCAGACGGGCCAAAGATCCGAAAGTTAAAAACTCAGAAAGTTCCCAAAATCTGCAAATTTAAAGGAAGCTCATGACAAAACAGTCAAATAAACGACGTTTTGGCTTTTCGGATGTTCAGTTTTGGAAATTTTGAACCTTTGGTATTTTTAGATTCAGAGTTTTTCAAATTCGCTGTGTAGACTTCCGGGGAAATAATCTTTCTAAAACTTGCGAGTCGGAAGTATAAAAATTTGTAATCCCGACCTTTCGCAGCTTTTGTAATTCGGAATTTCAATCCCGCCTCATTCAAAGTCAGCTATACAGATTCTAAACATTTACTTCCACATCTTATCCATGGCTATCTTATGGGAATATATCTACGTATATGTATACATGTACTCGATGGTATCTAACTGCGCGCAAGATCACATAATAGTGAAACTGACTCAACGGCCACAACTACTCTTACATAAATATCTCGTTTTAATGTTATTATATAAAGTGACCACGTCCGTTAGATGATCAAAAGGAATTTTTTACCTATACCATCATCAAAAACGTCTGAATCATCACTTGAAATACATTGAACTTGTACGTTGATCTTAAATATGTTTATACAACATTGCCGGTGCCGAGTAAAACCGATAATCACTTATTATTATACAGGTAATAGTCCGAATATTAAACGGATGATTGTCTAAGAATGTGGAAACACCACTTTTTACACAACTTATGCCTTGATTCGTAAGAACCATTACATCACGCCGTATATCTGTCATCCGTGGTTTGATATACGCTGAAATGATCTTCGTTTGGTTATTTTTTTTACTCATTTCACAGACTTGTAAAAACAAGTCATTGTATTTGCAAATTAGACCACCGAAAAAAGAAACCCCCGTGCTCATCTCAATATCGATGATTTGTTATTTAAATGAATTTTCAAAAGTGAAGGTATGCATGCCAGAAACTGATATTCAATCGAGGAGAAAATCGTCTGCACTGCAGTAAGAGAAGCGTTTCATTTACTATGGACGAAAGTATAATGTGTATGTAGGTATCTCACTGCAGTATTTCTACCTGCCACGGATAGCACGAGGTACGTAATTGTATACGAAAGTCGTTTGCAACATTGCATGTTCCAGCGTACAGTGCTCCAGCTTCAACGATCTTTTTTATTCTCCCTCTTTCTCTGCCAGGTAATATATATTCCACGTTAAATAGTGCAGAAACATACCAAGGCAAGGCTTACTCGGTTTTGGTTCCATTCGAAATTTCGAAATAATTCTATTCGATGTTTTTTTTTTTTTTTAATCGAATGAGAAAAGTGCTCATGTAAAACGGTTCGGAACGCAGTCGCGCGAACTAACGATCATTTCTATCCATGGCAAGTATACATAAGCTCTTCCGTGAAAGTTTGCCATTTCCTATATCATGCAGTGTATAAGCATGGCAATCCGCGTAGCAAACTCGATCGAATGATAGATACCTACGTAACACCATGAAATATACTTACATTAATATGGAATAACAACAGGTCCAGGGATGTCACGGTATTTGTGTTTATTCGGTGAATGTTGAATATATTACGTTTTATTGCAATGGTTATTACTTTCGTCTGTCCAGCAGACGTGAAGAATTAACAAAGAAATATACCAGCCGTTTTGGATGGAGAACTGAATCGAGCGTTACTGAAGATTACTTTTAATTGTCATTACACTAGATAAAATCTTTTGTGATGGAAAAATCCCAAGCTGATATAAACTATCATGCTCCACGTAAACTCGAACAATTATTCGTGTTAAATAGTCTGAGCACGTTACTTTTGTTCTGGATCCTGGTATTAAATGTTGCAAGTTAACCATGGAAGCCACTTTTTGCCATAAAGTTAGTCTCGACCCTAACCCCCTGGTCCACCGCTCATTTTGCTTTGCATTTATAACGACATGTGCCAATTAAAATATTCAACGCAGTCGCGAGTGTGTGATATGTTCCTTTGCCTGTTCCAATTTATGCTAATGCGATTACATACGGTTTTTTTTTCACTTTCAGTCTTGTATGTCGCGTATTCGTGTCTGACCACATACGTCGCACGAGTATCCTTATACCGATCTCCGTAAAAAATTGAATGCGAAAAGAATTCTGACAAAGAATTTCTTCCAAATTTGGTAGGATTGATACAATCGTCAATTTCACGAGGATAATAACCGGGGCACATATTAATCTAATCAATTTAGAGATCGAGACCTAATATTCATTGCCGCCTAGTTATTCATCAGTTCATCATAATCCCGGAGGCTGAATTCTTCATCGTCTTAGCTATGATCTTTTCGCATTTGTCGACGCATCCTACAACTAACTCCGAGCCTTTCCAAACCTTTTGAACATGACCTGAATACCAGTAGAAGAAGGTGTAAATATACCTATAGGTATGTATATACTTTTACAAGTTCCGCACTGTCTGCATCTCTCATAGGCTGATTACTGCGGTATAGCACGTCACAACACAACGGGATATCTTAAACGTGCTACATTCACCGCAAACGCTTATATTATACCCTGCAGGTAAACGGCTACACGGTGAATCCATACTGTGGTTGATTCAGTAAAGATTCAGCTATTTGATCCGAGTCAAAGACAGTCGAGAATTCATCGACTGCCACTACTTTCGCGGTGTAACAGGTTTCTAGCTAGATAACGTATGTCTGACATACGTAGTACTCCGATCCGATATATATTAACGGTTAGCTGTAGAGCAACGTGAAAGATCAATAGTTGAAAAAAAAAATTCGAGCAAACTCGAAAAAGACCTTGGAAAACTTTTCGAGAAGGTTGAATAGGACAAGCAAAGTCTAATTGAATATCCTTTAATCATTCTTTATCGATTCCATCTTCTTGTTACTAAGAAAGCCAAGTGTCACAGAGCTGCATTGTTATTATTCTATAGGTATGAGATAATTGATCCACCCTGACATATAAATGCAAGGACTCGTGGATGTAGTATGCAAATGATGATTATTGAATAAATGTTGTCAGTTTCAGAAAAAAAAAATGAGATGCAGGATAACAGTTATAATGTTAATTACACGCATTCTGATATCAAACATTACCTATTATGTGGGCTCAAGTCGACCATGAATGAACGCCTCCAATGAATGAACGTTATTCGAATTTTACATATATATATTCAATACAACTGGGCTTTTTCATAATCACGGGTGGTTCACTCCGATGATTCTTCTACTACTTGAGAAAACCACCGGGTGCTGTAGGTACGTCCGATTCGACTTTTCTAGGATCACTAGTGTTCGAAATACCGTCCGTCATAAATTCAGTATGAAAGATTGTAGAATTCTATTAGTAGCTCGAGTCATTTGAAAATAAGTGAAAAAGAAATAACCGATTTTTCGGAAATTGACCATATCTTCTAGGACAACTAATTTCCGCACTCTATCAATGACACCACGTTTGCAAACAATCTTCGTGCCACAATTAGTCCGCAAACGAATGTCGGCATACTTTTTTCTAGTCCACTTCGATTGGTGATGGTACCTATCCTTTTAACGGTCATCACAATAACCTTTCACGAGACCGCGAAGAATCAGGGGCGATGGACCGAGCGGTTGTAACGGGACGTGCTACACCGGCGGGCAAAAGAAGTCGAAATCGCCAAATATTGCATAATCGAAAGTAGGCTAGGAGGCTAAGGAATTGATAATAACGGGACATGTCTGCTTTCCTGGTGAGTGACGTCGTGTAGGTATAAGTCAATGGTGTCTGAGTAGGTAACCAAATCTCTATACCTATACTATAAAGAAATCTATACAACCTACTCACATTTCGGAGTCTTCGTGCTATCCGCATGTTTTGAGTATCAAAGAGATGTGAACATCAGCTATGGATATCGACCCGGATTTCCTCACGGAACGACAAGATTCAAGACTTTTTACAATATATTTACAACCTACCGTAAAGTGCTCTTACCGATAATGTGTTTAACACGTGGAACATTTTGCCATGATTGGTTGCCCATTTAGAAGTAATAAGACGAAGGTGTGTCGCCTCAGGGTTGATTTGATTATTGTAGGTACGTTATTGAAAAATGGAACTCGACAAATTATGGATGCGAACATTGAGCAAATAGACAGGCTGATTTATAAAGGTTTGCTTTATCTTAATTCAACATTTGTCTTCTGGTGTACCAGCTAACCTTGAATCGTTTTTTACTTTCCCGAAGACGGGTATGGGGCAAGAAATGGGAAGTATCTTGTACTCACTTGTAAACGAAGGGCCCGACTTCCTCGACCTTTGGTTTCTCACCGAAATTCAAAAACCCATCTGTATTCGTGACGTTGAATATGTAAACTTTGGTTAGACGTACTACCCCAGGCTTTTGCCAGTACTGGAACGATAGGGATCCATTCCATAACCTGAGTTGCTGCAAAATATGAGATCCGGTTGATAAGTTGTGGTTTATCCTTGTTATATTTCAAATTCAAATAAGCTATAAATAGTATGGCCAAGAATTCCTGCAGCTCCATTCGACAGTTATTGCTTCATACATTCAGTCGAAACGCAGTTACACAAATAACTATCCTAATATGTTTGTAAATTTTATTGTTATTTTTCTTTTTTTTTTTCTTTTTTATTAGTCAGTTGAATCATTTTCAAAAGGCAGACTGCAGCACCGTAAGAATATTATCTAGTAAATTCAAATCATGTTTTTGAATTTCACAACTTACCCTCAGTAACAGGTAATCCACCCACGGTATGCTGCTCAGAATTATTCCGATAGCCAAAGCGAATAGTCCGAATAAGATGACCGCGATCCTACCTATAAAATAAAAGAATATTATTGTTACATGGAATTAAGAGTCGCAAAAAAGGATCGGTTACGTCTATTATACAACTTCGAACTGATGTAGATGAACATTTACCACAACTATGTGATCCCAACTGAACTGTGATTTGCAGAAACGTTACCAACATTTTGAAAACAAAAAAAACAAAAAAAAAAAAAAAAATTCTTCCAATATTCTTGGAGTTTTCAATTCCAGACTATTTCTAACTAAACAGCGTAAAGTGACCGCGAAATGTGAACATGTAGGTACACGGAAAGCAAATTTTGTATGGAAACTTTGGTTGATATGTTTTTGCTTGCCGAGGCTGTGATTCGTTCAGATCTCACATATCGGATTAGATGCGCTTGAAATTAAATTGTTCTTTTAAATTTGTTACGCCAGGTTATCCCCTGTTCCTCTGTGTCATCTAATGCTCATCTCTGCTACACCAGTGACATGATATTTTCCATCGGATGCATGTATGTTATTGAATATACGCAATCGCGGTCGGGCTTAGAATTACTCTCATTACCTTCGTAAGCAATGCCTTGGACCTTTGCCGATCATAACAACAGATTATTAATAGTTGTTCCGAGTATTCTTTCTTAATCATTATACACGATGGGTTTTACTTCGTTATGGAAGTACGCAGTTTGAGAAAAAGGAGTAGAGAATGTGTGTGTGAAGTACAAGAAAGACCTGTTCCTATAAGTACATGTTGTTGGAAGCATTACAATCACGCAGATAACAAAAAAGATGAGTAAAATCTGCCTCAATGATTCGACGTATCACAATCGTGAATCGTCATAATCACGAACAAATTTTTTAATTGGTTTTGTGCTTACGCGTTAATTTCGTACTTTAGCAAGTGCGAAGATTAAGCTGCGCCAAGATTTTCGCAATCGTGTACGAATTATTCTGACCAGCATTGGAGGAATTATATCCACGTCGTGAAATTCATCGCCAGAGCTTGTAGAATTTATGAACACAAAATACACATTTTATGTACCATACTTCATATCCATCTATTCAATTCATACGGATACATCCGGGTTGAAGACTCTACAGCCCGTGAAACGCTCCGTAAATTATGGACACTCAATTAGAGTCATAATCGCGCGAATATTTTATCAAAAGAAGATTGGTAGTTATGTATGAATAAAACTGAAAATATTGGCTTACTATAATTCCCCTGTTCCTTGTTTTCGAAGATATAAATCTTAAAGTCAAAATTATATTCCGTCCAGTATATGGTTAATGTTCACGTGACACAAAATTACAATAATAATTTGACTCGATTCAATTCAAATCATAACGATCTACGGCAAAGCTGTAGTGCGGTAATGCAAGTCATGCAAAAACGTGTTTTTTTTTTTCAACGGGACTTTCGATTTTCGTACAAATCATTGTGATTGCCGGAAATTCTAGACAGTACGATTAGAATATTAGTAACCGCTAGACAAAACGTTAGAACCGTCTCGCTTACCGCGCATAGAGCATGCGTTTAAAATGCACGATTATGCAAAAATAAATTAGAAACAACGATTGATCACGTTGGGCCAGTCGTCAGTTCCTACCCATTATAATTGAGCTCAAAACATATAGTATTTTTTGAGTAAAAATTTGTAAATACTCATTGTAACTCACAAGCTACTGAATCAATTCATAGTAAAATCTGATGAAAGATAACCCGGGGCAAATCCTATCAATCGCCCATTCGTTCTTGAGATATCGTCGGACAAAAAGTTGATCATATCACCGGAATCAACACTTTTCATATGCCAGCATTGGTGATATGGACTGAAATCAGTAATCCTGAAATCACTGTTTGGATTACACGTAATATGCTGAATGAAAAAATCAGATTCGGCATTTGAAGACATCGTGATTCTGTGCCTGTGGAAAATCCTGTCAAGTGGATTTAAACTAATCACTTCCCGTACTCCACGAACAGGAGACTATTCGAATTTTTACGAATCATAAATGGCTATGATTTAATTGATGACTTCATATGAAGAATAACCTTGAAAGAATTCAGGTAATAAATAATGCGTGACCACAAAAATGAAAAAATTGTCTCGCACCTTTATTTCAGGTGTCGACGAATTTATATTCCAATTATAAAGTCTCGACAATATTCGATGAAATTGACGTACAATCAGAAAAAAAGAGATTGATTTTTTTCTTTCAATTCAATTTTCATTTGGCTTTTATTACTTCCGCGTTATAAAGTCTTGCGAGCATGCAGTGAATCAAGACGTACATCAACGAACCACTGACAACGAGAGCGTGCAAAGTCAGAAAAGAAACTGCAGCCGGGAACTGCATCATTACGAGTACGGGCAAATTCGCAAAATGCGTGCAACTAATGTGTAAGAGACTGGACAAAGGTTTCATAAAATAAGTGCACGCAACGTTAGCTCTTGAGTACCCAATTATATCTCATAATTATTTGTCAGTCGCATAAAAGAGGAAAAACCAGAATGAAGAAATATATGTATATGTAAAAACGAATTGTGGTGGTACTGTGATTTCTCGTCGTGTTGAAATCACATTATTATTTCGAGATACGCATTCCAATAACGATTCATACATCTCTGAGACAAAAAATTGCACAATAATTAATACGTCTAATAAATCATTTTTGCTTAACGCAATTTTCATCCGTTGCTAATCCGGCGAATTACTAAAGCTGGTCTATTTACCTCCAGCTTTTTCGCCACACGATTACTAGGTTCATATCATTCAAGTGTGTGCGTGGTTTGGAATGTCATGTATTAAGCCGACAGTTCTCTTTCAGCCTCATGGATTTAAGTATAATGTGCAAAAAGCCCTGGAGTCAGTATAAATTCACCAGGGCCGTCGGAAATTTTTGTCTCGAGTCTGTATGTACTAGCAAGGTTATGCAGAGGCTGCAATGGTTCATTTTTTCTGTGATTTGTTCACGGAATTTTTATTAACATTTTGTATTGACATTTAAGGGGACCGGTACAGCTTGGTTTCGGAAATTTAAACGAGTCTAGAATTCGTTTATATTTCACCAAAGTTCATGTCACATGAAAAAAAATGTTCGCTTCCAAAAACCTGTGTCGTAAGGATTTTGGAACACCGTTGGTGCGATTGAGGACTTGTTTCGTTTGGAAACGAAATCCTCATCATGTAAACAAGGGAATTTTTTTATGTTTTTGTTTTAGCCATAAGTTGTTTGCAAATTAGTGACCTGAATTTTAGAAACTTTGGATAATGGACTGTAAATTTTCACACAGTTAATTTTTGCATATCCTCTTGTTCACATGATGAGGATTTTCGTTTCAAACGAAATCGGCCCCCAATGACCTAGCTTAATCAGATCAACGATGTCTCAAAATCCTTACAACATAGATTTTAGAAAAGAACTTTTTTTTTCTGAAATGAACTTTGGTGAAAAATGAAAAAATACTGAACCAGTCTGAATTTCTGAAACCAAGCTGTACTGGTCCCCTTGAGTATACCTCGTGTCTTTCTTTCTCGAGTACCCAGGGTGTACCGAACCATATTGACATTGCAGGTACACGCATTCGAATACGGAATTGCGTTCTCCGATTTTCGTATCATTGAAAGTAAATGTCGATCTTTTGCAATGCAAGTCCAAACGGAGGTGATCTTTCGCAAAAGATTTTCGGCGTACCATTGCGGAAGGTTCTCTGCGCATACAATTTCATAGCAAAAGGTTGGAATTGGTTTTCAACGTAGATAATGTACCAAACTTCGATAAGAAATATCAAAAAACTTCTTCGCACAGACTCATTTCGGAAATTTGAAGAAATTGAAAAAAAATTGCGATTTTTATCAGAGTTTCATTTGGATTCCCTTTCGTGAGGCAGAAGATCCAGAGATACCTGCAGTGTAATGACCACCTTGAATCCCACTGAACGTGACTGACTTCTTGTGGTTTTGCTGCAGGATGATTGGCTACGTGAGAATATGCACGGTTGTGAACGGGGTACGATTTATGAAATGACCCATGGTAGGGTTGATGACGCCTGCATCCCACGTATACATATATTACAAAGTTCGGAGATGATTTTGCATACTTGAAGATGCATCGGTATACTTCTCCAGTTTTCCATGAGTCTGGTCGTTAATTTATTCATCCTTGCGAGGCTTTTATCTTTTATAATCTCATTTTTTATACCGCTCTAGAAAGTGACTAATAAGCCGAGTGACCAAGTTTTTTTTCGGTACGTATGTATGTATTCACACACCTACCTATTTAACCTGAAGACACTTGCCTGTTAACGATAAAGAAGGCAAAAATTAGCCCAAAGCCATTCTCACGGCTTATTTTACCCGCGGAGTTTAAATTACTTGTAAGTTGCACACCAGATACAACTTTCGGTTGTATCATTCCTCGAGACGATCTCTTTGTGATAAGACATGGGAAAACTCATGGATTCTAGTGTTGCTGGAGTCAAGCAGTGACTGTGACCGTTGAAATTTCTTATATTTCATGCATTTCGCTATTGCATGTATATGTCAACGCAAACCTATAACTAACAGCGTATTTTTTAGATGGATTTTTCTAGCTGATGCATTGGTCAACGTTAGATTCTAATACTTTGAGCATTTTCAGAGTGATGTACTAATCGGTATGTACATACATACATACATACGTTGCCAATTGACACTCGTTGAAAGTGAAAGCAGAGGCCATACGACTGGTTAGTTCACATAGACAGTGACATTACAAAAAATAAGAACAACTAAACTTGAATAAGCTTTCTGATGCCTATTATCGTGTGCGTGTATAGTTGCCTACCTGAAACGTGATATTAAATTGCGTTCACCTGGTTATTCACCGTCGATTTCCTACAGTTTTTGTTTTTTTTTTCCAGGCAGTCAACGACTCGGTTGAAATTGTTCGCAACCAGTGGAATTTGAAAACATGCCGATGATCAGACGCAGGGATCTTCTTAGCTGCTTGAAATTGCATAGTATTGAAAGGCTCTTCCTGGTTCTTCAGGCTTCGTATACCATTGCAGGTTACGGATTCTTCCAAGGCCGTATAAAGTATACTTATGGCGATTGGTAGTTCAATCAACCCAAACTCTGTGGCGTGGACGTATATATATAAAGGTGCCGACCACCATGTCCAATAACCAGTTTTACCCAACGGGATGGACCAGTCGAATTGTTTGCGCTCTCAGAACCCGTACGTTGTTTCCTAACCTGTGCGTTGAGCACGCATCGTAGAAGTTACTGCTGGTTCAGGTGTACATTTCAGATTCTGGTATCTCTTACTTCGGATATTGGTCAAGCAATCTATGTGTTGTTGGTTTGACTATATCTCACACTCTTGTCAGACGCATGAATTAACTGCTTTAGAATATGGTACCTTCCTTTTTTGTTAATACAGGGTCGCGACCGTCCTCTAAGGTTTCGCCCACATAGAACATTGACCCTGCCTAAAGATCCTCGGATACCGTTACTGTTCACAATGCCTTAGATTCTTTATTTGTTTTCATAATACGTAAATACGTAATACGTAGTTGATAGATACTGGTTTTTTTAAACGATAAAATATCAGGTCCGTTTTTTCTTTCGCAAGGACTTTTTTTGCGCAGAAATTCCCGGGAGCGTTGGCTCTTGAGAATTTATCAGGTAAAAAAAACGCAACCTTTTTTTTCCAAGTAGTGCAATGTGCAGTTTTATCTACACAACTATTAAATCAGCATGATAATTCTTCTCGTCATTTCTACATTGGAACAATCATTTTGATCTTTGCGTGGGTTCAATATCAGATCTATATAGTTCTTGGCTGTGATTTTCTTACTTCGATGGTTTCATGACACACTTTTGATTGCTAGGTATATTTAAACGTTGTAGAATGTAGAGACTACGGTGTACGACTGGCACGTCTAATGTGTTATTCTCGTTAGAAATCAGAACTAGTAGAATTAGATTACAAGTAGCAAGTGCAGGTAATATAAAGTTAAATGCATCGCGAGAGGTATTTGGAATGTCGATAATATCCCGAAGTATGCGATTGGCCGTAAAAACTGTATTAATATGTACACATGTTTGAATATGTAGTAAGAACGACGCGCGCGCAAATGTCAAATATTGAAAGTCGTAAACCGGTTCATTAAATTTCCCATGTTGTGTAAGGCCCAGCGTTGCGTGCGAGAGCTTCATAGTTTTGGGATACCGGTTTTTTTGAGAAACAAGTAAAAAGAAGAAAAAAAATAATAATAATTAAGTTTATCGCATTCATGGATGGACATGCAAATAACGGATACACCGTCCGATCAGATAATTTTTTGCGACATCTCGTCTCCGGTCTACGTTTATGTAGATCGGAATTAAATCACAGTTGAAATGTAGTATTATACAAATACAAGTGAAAGCGGTCTGTATACATTATGTTAACTTTAAACCAATTTTCAAACTTCGCTCATACAAAACCCAAAAATTAGTACAGAATTTCGATCTGCATTTTATTTAACTCTCCAATGATCGCAAATTGGGTCAATTATCTTTATTTTACTTTTCAGGTGAGATAATGGCTGCAAGGTTGCACCAATTGTGGGAATCTAGTCATGAATAATTTCATATATTTTATTGATCACATAGTCTCTTGTTTGTTGGCGCTGAAGATTCGCCCTGACAATTACCATCAGTGTACTTACAAAAAAAATTTCATTTCTACTGATCTATCCCCATAATAGTTACCTATTGGTTTCTGTGAATCGGAGTTTATATTGACATTGGGATCTTTGACACGTCGTTTGATATTATCAGGATGAACCGTACAGCCGATATAAATTTATGAAATATTCTGAAGATCTTACAAACGATGTGAATTCAAGTTTAATTTATTGAAAATATATGGCCACATTATCCCCGGAATTGCTCACGCTGAAATTTCACTATTTCTTGAGGTAACCTAATTAGAGTAGTCAACAACCTTGGTCGGTCAGCTTCTAGGCCTGTCTGTTGGCTCCTGTAGCCAGTTTTGTGTTGTAACAGTTTTACCAAAATGACTTATCACCTCGCAATAGGCAATGCTGTAGTAAAGGAGGAATATTTTTCGTTTCCGTTCGCAATAGAAATTTTAAAACTATCCATTTTATGTGAACAAACACAGCCGTAACGTTCTTCCAGTTAAAACGATCGGTAAATTTTTTTACAGTTATGCAATATTTGCTCACGGCGTAAATGGACCACTTGTTAAATACCTACTTTGCAGATTTCGTGTCCACAAAATTCAACCACCGTAAAATATAATTATCGTCTTATATATTTGCCGAAGTATATCCAACACCTTTTCGGACAGAAAGCTGTACTCCAATCTGTTTACTAATGATTACTAACTACGATCGCATTTCATCTAAAGTGACCCGAATTTTCATTCATTTCTTTATGATTCGGTCTAAAGATAAGTCTTTTTGTAAAAAAAACCTATGGAAATTGATGTTTCATCTGCAGATCCCGGTCATTAATTTTTCAGAAAACGAATTTGTAAAACTAGGACCCTGCAGTAAGAAAGCTTCGAAAATCGGTTGTAACAGGATTTATGTCCGACTATCAGTTTGTCACTATCTGAGTAACTTACGTTTCAGCTCTCTACTTAAATTCGCGAAGGATATGGAAGAAATTAAAAGACATAGTCATAAATTCCGAAGTCTCTACTTTTCAATTTACTATAGAAAATTCGAAATATATTCAAACGCGTTGAGTGTGGTCAGCGATTATTTATCAAATATGTGCTTGTAATTAGTCGGTATTTCCTTCGAGAAATGAAATGAAATGAAAATATAAATTATACAGAAAATATGAACCAAAAATAAAGACAAAAACAAAAAAATCAAAGCTATTTCAACTGTCGCCTTATTGTCTCTGTTGACCACAAACTACACCAAGTATGAATGAATCGATCCTACGCTAAAGCGCTAGAATGTATGTCCAGACTGCGGGATCCAGCGATCGCGATCGTTAGTGGGTCAGTCTGCCTCAGCTGATTCTTCTCTCGTTCCACTTCCCGAAGCTATCTCAAGCCGGTCAAACGATTTCTTTTGAATGGACGACCTAATGACACTCAGTGGGTAAGGTGATAGCTATTAAATTCCGTTTACTATGATGATCATGATTATTATTATTATTATTATTATTGATATACAGTGCAGGTTTCTTTGGGGAGAGTCCAGACGATCGACTTATGCCGATCCCGACGATCGACTCACAGATGAGTCAGTGCATAAGAAAGATGGAGTGGCATAGAAAGGCGTATAAAAATCGGCAAACTGATGTTGAACAGTTGTTGCGAAATACTGGCGAATATAATCATAACATCGCCGCGGGCTGGTGCGACTGAAAAGTATATTCTGGTTATAGCTATAACACAAAGATCGGTGACCAGAGGCTAGCTAACCTTCTTTCAGCATCCCCGGGAATGCTGTGCGAGTGAAAGTGATCTTAAAATTGCCTTACGCATGAACGTTGGATCGGCTTGGTCTCCCGGTACCTACGCGCGAGCCTGACTAAGTAACTTCTCTATAATTATATATTCTCATGTTTAGAAACGTTATAGTGTATAATATAACAACAACGACAACGGCAGGTTGTCTGACAAGATTTCGTAATAATTTGTATTTTTTTTTTTTTGTTTTTCTCATCTATCGTGCAGATATTCACTTCTTTACATGTTTATATGATCAATGAACACAAGTTCCCACAGAATTGTACATTTTTGTATAAAATTTGCTATGGTGATTATGGATATTCATACGCCTAAATTTAGTTCTACAGTATTATCGGATTGAAATCGATATTTACGTATATTAAGTAGTAGGCGAACTTACTAGTCAGACTTCTTGATCCTCGGCGTTTAGTGATGTAAACCAAGCATAGGTCAGACTTCCATTCTTCTCGCACCATTGAGCATTGATTACGTATGTAGTACTTACTACTATGCGATATTTCACGATACATGCAAGTAGAGGGACAGATGATTATCGTCTATCAAACTGTATATTGGAACAACTAGCGAAACTTAGCCCTGGAGAAATTCAGAGTCTGACTGTAATCAGTTAGGTAAACGACTGCACTGTGGCGTTCTGCGCGATAAGTACTTAGGTATGTATATCTGTATCCGTATAGGGTAGCAATCGCAAAGTCAGCGACGATAAATGGGTGTAAGATATGTGTATACTTGAGTGTTAAAAAAAAAATTTTGATAAGAGTATGTTATGCGAATAAAATTTAGCTGGAGTTTAATCATCAGATTAAATTCGGTTCGGCTCTATTCACGTTTGGCGTTTTCAAGTAAATATGATGACCAGACTGCCAATCAATCGAAAAGCGATTATTCTTAATTTATTCAAAGTGTGTAAAGAAGATTTTAACTGAGCCGAGGTCTCGTCGACGAAGGGGATCATTCTGAAAACTTACATAATTTTTGTGAATTATTATCAACCGAAGTCCAAGTCCACAGGGTCACGAAATTATTGCCTCACACGTATCATTAGTTTTGTTTGACTTCTTTTCGAGGGCAATCGCGTTCTTATCTCAACGCTATTTGTATGGTTAATTGATAATTTGTTAAAACCGTTCAATCATCATTCTTCTTTCTTTAACTCATTGCAGAATTTCTTTATCGATGCACTATAATTATAAGCTCTACTGTAGACTGTCTTAAAATCATTTTTTCGTCAAGTCATACAAGCCGAACCTGTTGCTGGGTCTAAAGGCTCTGTAAACGTGATACACTAGCCATTCTCAGCGTGAACAAAACAAAAAACGCAAAAAACATAGGTTTTCTACAACTGCGAAATATTTCAAGTTGTTTCCAATGCTCCAATCACGAACTGATGTGAGTAGGGCTCATTGAGTTAATTTCAATTCGAACACAGGACTGAAATGAAAGTTGTAAAGTTACCTTTTTCGCTCTGCTACACGTTTCGGATGAAAGAATGGCGAATCTAGAGCGAAGGTTGCTTGACAATGGTATATAGCAGCATTGAGAATGATTGATTTTTGATCAAGGAACCACTAGCAAATAATAATTAATATTCAATCCTTGTACAGCTTTCAGAGTAGACTAATTACCGGGGACAACAAACCGGGAAATCTCATACTGTGCAGAATTCTATTAGCAATTTTATACAAGAAATGATGAACGGCGCGAATTGGCGAATAGGATAGCTAATCGTTCGCAATGAACAGTTCACCTGGTTTCGTCTTCTGCATAAATGAGTTCACGATTCGAGACAAGAGACTAACTGGATTGCACGCTTTTTACCGTAAGTACAATCTTTAATTCTCTGTACAATTTCCTGCCAGATCTGTGGTTGTGTATAAACTAACGGGTATTATGCCCACGGGCTTTTAAAGTAATTGTTTAGCGGTCTGGTAGGAGATATTCAAGAGATGATTGACTTAGGATCTTTCCAAGGCGCATTATCTAACCTTCGTACCTCTACTATGACTACTGTAGGCAATATATCTTCGCTAATAGTATAAATATAACGCCGGTAGACATTGATTAGACAAGAAACAAATGGTCAAGTCAGGACAATGAACTCGTTCTTTGACTCGGGCGACAAAAATCGCCAGTAATCACCGTAGATATTGCATTTTGTTTCGACTTCATCAAGTCATGCGGACTACACTTGGCCAGTTGTCTATGTTGAGTTACGAAACCGTAGCCAGACATGGTGCGAAAGGGGAGAGCTTAGGAGGGAGTCGGTTTCAACATTGTTAGTCAATTTTTCGAAGGTCAAAACTTTGTAATATTTGACTGATTTAACATGGTTGCAAATTGGATGCTCGAATGTTGCTAATTTATATCCCTCTGAAATCCGAAAGATTGCTACCATCAGAGCCGTGACATTTTGTCTCGAACTACGTTTCAGAATTACGGGTCAAGATTATGGGGACAAACCGAACATTTTCAGTTCGGAAGGACCGTAAGATTGATGACGATTCTATAGAATTGACGCAAACGGTATTCAGGTGCATGCAACATGCCTGCTTATCTCATTTCATTCGAATTCATTGGTGAATTGATTAGCCTTTTTTTTCTAATTGATAGATTGATTTTTAGCGACAGTGGTTTTCGAAAATCTATGAAGAGAAAAAAAAATAAAAAATTATAAGCACGCCTAAATTTCAAATTGACTTGGAAAATTTAATTCTTATACTGTGGCACGTCAACTGAAATATCTGTTCTGACAACTTGAATATTATATTCCATTAGTATAGTCATGATATTGAATGATTACGAAAACGTATCCTGTCGTCAATTTTATATAACGTTGTAAATCAAACGTTCTAGCTGAGCAATTAAAGCCAGCAATCACTGGGATGGAGGAAATTCCGGTCTCCATGTACATAGTTACAAGTATAGTTGACGTTATTTCGCCTTATTATCGAGCACCATGATACACAGCCACACGTTACCACAATCTTTACATTCACCTGCCAGTACAGTGACTAGGAAGCTTGTACGTTAACATTATATCTAATGAGTATGTGCTCGACGGATTTCCTTCTACAAGAATCCACACATATTCATCCGGGGAATCGTAAATCATTTGTAAATTGTGATAATGGTATATCAGTACAAAAACCGTGTTACTTTCATGCAAATCAACTCATTGAGGTACAACAAGCATATACACGTGCTGATATAGTCGCAGCACGCGTGCGGCTGCCAGAAAATTTCGTCTTTCAAGTGGTCAGCCTCGTCGATAAAACTTGCGGTGCGGATACATTCATTAATATTATAATACCGGAAGAACCGAAGGTAACTGTTTCATGAGGAAAATGCCAACACGAGCCAAGCATCGTTCTCAGGAATTCAACAATCCGGTTTTAGAGGCTGATAACGATTGACTAAAATGTGATATAATAAGAGTCAGAGGAAAAATCTGGAACGTGATTTTTATTTAATTTATGAGGTCATTGCCATCACTATGAAGTTATATAGAAGAGACTATGAGAAAAACTTGAGTATACAAGAATTTTTTCCTTCAGTATCTAATTTTTTATACTTTGAAATTTGTTGCAAAAACTATCAGTGATCGATAGCGTCACGTGATGTGTCCAATTCGATGAAATTATTCGTGAAATTTCGTATAAGAACGTGTGACTGTCTGAGCATAGAGGAAGATATTTTTATTCATGATTTTTTGAGAAACTTTCAGAACGTTTTTTTTTTTTTTTCACTGCGTGTTCATTTTACGTAACAAAGATTTCTATCATGCGGACTCGTCCTCTCAAATACTTCCATAAGCAGGTTGTTGCAAAGTAATAACTTGGCTGCGTGGATGTAGATTCCGGAAGTCGTACCCGCGCACTGGTTTGCTAGCTTTCACGGCTAAAATGAAGTTCGCATTTTGTTATTACTGTAGCTCGCTATATCTGCCCTCATCACACATTCACAGGATACTTCTGATTAAGCTTCCATCGAAGCACAGAATACACAGCTAACGCACGTAGAACAAGTTTTGTTGCAATCGATAAATAAGTGAATCAATAAACAATGAACAAAACGGTTCTGGTATTTTTCAACTTGTACTGCAATTTATAAAAAATGAAATTTTTAAGTAAACTAACACTATACTAAACTGCATTGAATATTAACTACATTAGCAGGAAAAATATGTGAGCGAAAGGATGTGACCTCATTCAAAGATTGCTTTAATAACACGTATTTTACACTGGCGATTGATTTTTCCATGTATAACACACGACCTATCTTTAGAGTTATTGCAGCTCACTTAAAATAAGATTGAATGTCGAGTCATCTTTTCTAAAAGGTTATACAGGATGTTAAACTCGAAAAAAGTTCATTTGCGATCTAAGGTCACATAATCAAGTTGTCAATATCAATTGGTAATTAGAAAAGTATGTATGTACCTTTGAGGGATCTGTCAGAACGTTTTAATCTTTCGGTTAAAAGGTCGCAAAAGTTAGTTACTTAATAAATGTATACATTATTTCTGTACACATTCCGGCAGCTGGAGGCAATAGCCACACCTCACACCAGCATTCATGCACGTGAAATTTTTTTTCATTGCGTTAGTCACGGATTAAAATTCTAATGGTACTCTAAATTAATAATGGTAACAACTTGTCGGAGCATAAAATGATTTCGAATACTATACCGGGTCCAATAATTAAGCAATGCCGATTCAGGTATGTAACACGGTATATAAGCAATATTCTCAGTACCGACAGTCATTTAAATCTTACATTTTTACAAACAATAATGAACATAGGGGCCCAAACATAGCCTCTCTCTGCTTTATAAATAATTCATGTATACTCATGATTTGCGCTTCATTGCCTGTAACATGAGTTATGTAACTAAACCCTATCTACCGGAAGTACATGTCGAGTTTCTGGAAATCAGTAGTCATGGTTATTTTCGAACATACTATTATAGCTATGCGAAATGACTGGGAAAAATTGGAGGAAGAAATGTTAACACTTGTGACTTTATTTTGCGATCGATTATGGCCTCGGCCTCGGGCCCACGGTTCTTCATCTAATTATCCTTTGAAATCATTACTGATTATCCGTACGGAGGTGACTTGCAGCTACAGATGTACAGTTTACGCAATGATTTGTCTGTGCAATTCTAATATCTATAAATAACTGTTTCTAATCATTTGAAAGGACTTACTGTGCTTCACCTTGCCCTTCCTGGAAAGTAGCAAACTCAATGGTGTCGGGCCTTTTTCTTCAGCGTAGATCTCTTTTATTCCGCTTGGTTTGATCCCGAAGAGAGCATTTTTTCCCACTTTCATGTACTGCTTGCCCATCTTCTTCGGCGATCCACTGCCGAACAATGCCGTGATGAACTTCATTTTCGCGAGTTTTCTTTCACTTCTTTGATCTTTATAATTAAAAGCTCTTGTTCCCGCCCTCCCACCTGATATACTTCACTACACTTTGAAGCTTTATTTAACACCTGTGACTGTCTACGACGAAGCTATTCTCACGTTCAGGATTGATTTTAGATCTGTTTTACGAAGCACTGAAACAACTGGATAATCTCCGATTGAACCAAAACGTGACACTTGTAATTTAAAGGAGATGGACAATGTGAATGAATTATTGAATTGCAATTCTTGAAGATCACTTATTACCATGTATCTTGTAGTTATTTATTTATTGTTATTGTTTAGTTGCTGCTCTTGTGTCCTTGTTGTCTTAGGTTGTTCTTCGTTGTTTATTTCATACTCATTATTTATTCAACCGATTCCACATGTTGTCCAATCTGAAACAAAGACCATAAATTCCATTTTACAAACTGGTTGGCTCGTAGGTTGAGCGATTATTTTTTTTCTATGAAGAATGAATATTCTTTTTATTTCCCAAATGACATCAGCCTGGAGAACAGGATTTTTTTCTAAATGTTTCAAACGAGCTCAGCTGTTAGAATTTTCAACCAAACAGAGAAAGACAATTGTTTGTCTGTCTCAGATATTTTGTTGATGACAAGTTTTGTCTTCGCTGTATCAGAAAAAATTTTCGCGCGTGAGTGGTTTCTATAAATCGTGTTTCACCGTGAAGAATGAGTCGCGGTAAATTTTGAAACGATTTTCAAGTCAAGAATAAAACTACAAGTGCCTATTGCTGCAGTCTTGTAGGTACACCTTTCAAAGCACCTATGCTATATTCCTATACAAACGAGAGTTTTACTTCTCACTTTTTATTCATATTTTGCAATTACCAAGCTACCTATAATAGATGGTATATCGTTAATGGCCGCCAATTGTACATATTACTCTTGAACATTTCGACATTGCCTAGCTTACGTGAAGAGAGTGGCGAAACGTACCTACCATTGCACCCGATCCAACATTTCAGAATAATAATCAAACCAACAAAAACCATCACAACAATAACGGTGACGTTGCTAACAATAATAATATCAATGGTTACTTTCATTACAATTCTGGTAAAATCAATTTATCACAAAATTATCAGAAAACTATATAAATCACATTTGTCCTGAGTCTGTAAGTTTCGAAGGAAAGCAGGCGTGTTCAGAGCCTCTCTTTTGTATGTATTTGTTTGAATGATGCAACGAAGTCGTCCAGTATTATGATTATCATTATTTTGAATCTCCGAACGAGTCGATATTCCATCGATTGATAAATATATGCATTATACCCGTGTAAAATAAATTTGTTTGTTGACCAGACAAGGCCGTTTCTGTGTTGCGCTGTAATTATACTTGCGATTACGAAAGTTGATTTTTCGTGCAAAATTAAAAGTCATCGTTACCCACGCAATGCTCTTGGGATTTCATGGGAACACTTACTTCCGACGTGTTCATTGCCGTTACGAGGTCCCTATTAATTTCTTCTCAAGGATATATTCCAGGTTCGGGGACCATATATGGAGCATCGAGAGTAGGTATTGATATTTTGCGAACTTTAATTACACCACAATTATGCATGTTATAATTTCTTCAGAATATATTACCAATACATATTATAACATATCGATTCTTCAGTGTTGAACTTAACTCCACTGCTCGAAACATTGAAGGTAAAGGTACAAGTAGCTGAACAGTATCACAAATAGTACTACCTACTAGCTGGATAGGTTTGTGAAATGCACCCTTGCCCAGATGCTATTACCATGTCACATGGGTGTCCAACAACTTAACAGGTACCATTCTTGAGGTTTGCAGTTATTGATACTCCTACTGTAAGCTTCACACTATCCGTGCTGACCACCCCGTTCATTTAGTGACGGTATACTGATCCGTTACAGTACAGTTGACGGCTATATTCTTGCATCAATTTTTCCCTGTCAGTTGTTGCAGCGGTTTTAATAATTACTTTTGAAATTGAAAAGCTCTGATGATTCCGACGGAATGAAAGTAATCAGTGTTATGTAACTCACTGATTGTACTCGTAAGACTGCAGGTAATCGTGAGAATTTCCAGATCGATTAACTTCGCGTAAAACATATCTCACCTCATCGAGTTGATCAAGAATAAAATTTCTGCAACAATTACGTACTTGACCAGGATTTTGTGCATCATCTAGCATTAGTTGTTCGCATGTTTGGATATATACCTACACGGAATGGTTAACGGGACGTGAAACTCACCAAGCTACTGTTAAAGAGAATGCTGCATGGCTCACGTGCTGGTTCTAGTCACTTTCAATTATTGCACTGCACTTTGCAAAATCAGATAAATTAAGGGAAAGACCTGTTTGGTTGCTCAAGACCTTTACAAGTCATCAACGGTCATATGCAGGCCGTCGATCGTTGCCTGCATGTGCATGGGTACTCCTGCCTTCACGGTATAACAGTGTCAGCAACTGTGTCAGTAATTATAGTTGTCGGTCGCAGCTTTGCTTAGGTAGGTATAGTAAAGTCATAGTGGTCCAATGTCCAGTCTGAAGCAACGCACCCGCGGTATCTAAGAAACTATTGCAAGGACGTGCTCAGGTGTTCGAGATCAACGGGTTTCGTGATCATGAGGTTGGGTTTACTCCACTGGGGCAGGTTCTTTCGCGGTTATGCATCCATACAAATTAACACAACAAGATAAATGTCGTATGCATATAATTGTTGTCAATTGTTTTCACCGATTCAAAAACGATTTACGCACGCGATGATCTGCAAGTTACAGAGAACTAAGCTGGTGGGTATTTTTTTTTTTTTTTTTTTTTTCAGGTTCTTTTAGCTTGTATACGTCTTTTTACGCAATTCTCTCTGAATATATTATGCTAATAGCAATTTATAGCGATTAACTAACATGAATATAGTAAAAGTATAATCAAAGGTCGAGTCAATCTGGTCTAGTGACACTGTGGAATATGCAACGAAACGAGTATAACAAACAAAGCCTGATCACAAAAAATTGAGTGTGTGTAGTCTGATGCAAATGCATTTCGAGAAGCTTCTATATCGATTGAACAAAGCTATCATAGAGACGTTCAGGATACGAAATAGTACCCTTTTTCTTATCCTTTTGTTAATTATTAAAGGATTGACATCTTGGCGGATGGAAAAATTCAGTCTGATCTAAAAACAATGATCAATATATGTCCGTGAACTCCACACTTTCTTAAAGTTCATACAGGGATACGTTATTACAGGTGTTTTAACAGGGTAATAATAGTAATAATTAATTGATCACTTGTGCAGCTTAGTCATCGATTGACAGAGCGTTCAACTATAAGAGGTTGTGGTAGGTGTACGAAAAAAAAACTGATTCGTGTATTAAATTGCCAGTTTAATGCGGTAACGACTGAAAGCTAGAAGAGAGATATATTTCCAAACATATAAAGAAACAAATCAACAACCACGTGGAACCGTAAAAGAGAAACGTTGTACTGGGAGGAAAAAATGAAAGAAAAAAAAAAAAAATTAAAATGTGAATTTTCGCTACTTTCAAGAAACTGACAATTATCAGTTATTTACAACATCACCCTGGGTCTTGATCTGCACTCTACTGCAAAATATGAAAAGTGAAGTTGATTTCAGTTTCATAGCATCTCAGTAACGCGGTCGTATACTTTTGATCGACAAATTCTACCCATATCCTCAGAAATAATAGTAATTACTAATCTACGGATTGCAGAGAACCTTGGAATCAGTTTTCATGGTGGATGAGCTTATAGTAGTAATCGCACAGTCTAGTTTCTCCGTTCTGATTACAGTCAAATGAACGTATTACATACATACCAAGATTCTATATGGAAAGCGCTCATCCTTACATCAAATAATTATATTAGCTACGGAAATGTTGAATTTTTATTCAGTAGAAAACGTATATCTACATAGTTGTAGATTTTCATCATTCTTTACGAGAATCCATCTTTACTTTTCCTCGCATTTCTTACTATCACTTTACTTTTGCATATCACATACATTATAGGTATATAATATATACGTGCAGATTTTTTACTTACGTAATGTTAACGGACACACGAGCTTCCACGTGTTTAAAACCGGCTTTATTAAGCCTGCGAGAAAATCCAATCCGATTCAAACTTTACGTAACACAAGGCAGCTTTGATGTTAAACACGAGAGAGTTTCACTAGCATTCAGGTGTATTACACACACTTCTTAAGTCCGTTTGATGCATGTAGGGGGTCGATGGAACGGACGCACTGACGGACAGGTATACTTTGCGGGCAGAGACCCTAATTGGGACGGTGCGTCTTCGGAGTTGTCTTTGTCCTTCAAACATTTCCCAGTTTTTAACCATTTAGAGCAGTTCGGAATTTTTAACAGTTTCCTGACTTATGTTCCGACCTTTAGTCTGGTCACGTTGAAATGATCAAATCTTGTGAAGAATATTTCAAAAAACTTGACGGGTTTTTGTTTTTCTCTGTTTTCGTTATATAGTTTATTACGTGATATGTGAAACTTGATTCTGAAGTCGTTTTGTATATTAAATATATTTTGTACTATATTGATGATATAATGTAAGGATTTTTATGCAAGTGAATGTGAAATTTTTAGATTTTCAAATCCCGACTCACAGTTGAATTTCCAATTTTATAAATTGGGAATATATCGAAGTTATATAGTCAGCCGTTCTCAGCCATTTTTGTTTATTGAAATGTGCTGAAGTAATTACCTGCCAATTTTGTAGATCATTGACAGTTAAGTAATCTGCTTGATGAAGTTAAAACACAATTTGTATAATGTTTGTTCTGATTTTTTGATTTACACTTAGATAAAGTCATCTTGATGCACACGTACATTGCCGTTCTCATGCATATTACATATCCCGAATGAGGTATAGTTGTATTATATGGTAAAAAAATGTAAATACTATTCAATTTTTGTCACTGTGAATCACTGGAACGAATGTCTAAAGACATGGGTCGCTTGCTCAAATTTTAATAACAAGTTGTAGTATTTTTACAATTTATTCAATCAATATTAATTCTATTTTTACTTCTGTTTTCATCCCGCTGTTATCAATATTTTTGTTTGTTTTTTGTTTTTTATTGGCACCACGTCGACTGTAGCCACTTTACGCGAAAATAAAAGGAAACGAAAAATAATCTTCGCGAAAATGAAGATGGAAAAAAAAAACGCTCGCGAAAATTCTGGAAAAAACTCAGGGTAGGTAGAATTGGTAAAACTTAATCCACACGAGGTATTACACGTTCCGTTGAGTCCTGGGTCGTGCAGCAATCACGGGAGATTGTGGATCAGCGCGTGGACCGCGGTCTGGTCTTCCTTGCGCGGTAGGGAATATAGTGGGCAATCACGGACTTGGCTGTTGGGCCGAGTTGGTCTTAGCTCGGCCAAGACTCTCCCAGTGCTGGTGGTAGGGACTGGTGGTCATTCTGGTGGTCAGTCTGTTCAAGAGAACGCTGTACCGTAGCTGCAGGCTGGTTTTTTCGGCTAGTATGCCGCATTGAAAGTGGTGCCATTCAAAGAGAAGTTGGACTTTGGTACTTTATAGACAAATGTTGCACAAGATGACTCGTGTCGGTTCGATGATACCACCTGGTTATAATCCAAGACAAATGCTTCTTCGAAGTCAGACCTTAAAATTCAGGTCGTTGGATTAACTTGGAAAAGGCCATAAGATTCTTCTTCCATGCGTAATTTACCTCAACAGTATTATTTCCGCAAAGTCATTAACTGTTTAATGATTTTACAAGGATCAGTCTATCTCTTCAACCTACGGTCGGGTTTGGCGAATAATCCTTCGGCCTGCAGGAAGCTTGTTGTATATATACATACGAGTATTGAAGGAAGTCAAATTGCCTGAGTGTAGATTAAGCGCATTGAAGCACCGAAGAAAGTTCAGAACGCGGACACAAGTGAATGGATGAACGAACAGGCTTGGTGTCTATGATCGCGAGAGTGGGTCTGTCTGGTTTGCAACTGGTAACTTCTACTCGTACTGTTATACCTACCTTCGCGATGCAGGCAGTCCTCAGACTTTTCTAATTAACGGAATATACTTACTTTAGCGATTAGGGACACGCGATTTGGCTCCCCGTTTTCGACCTCAAACTGATACTCGATAAAACTACCTTGAACAGCGGTAGGTATAGGTACGCAATGAGTAAATTACAAGCCAAAAAGAAAGCGATACTACGTATACAAATATACACACTGATTCATCTCGGCAACTAACACATGTACCCGAGCTACAGGGCCATTTAGAAATATAGAAATCTATCGGATTAAATATATGTATAGCTCTATCTAGGACCAGGTTCGTAATATGTACACACACGTAGCTAAATATGAGAAAAACTTACAGAGTTCAAACTCGTTTTAACTCACTCACTTCCGTCGAAATATATACAGGAGCTTATTTTACAGGTTCGATCCGAATTTGGATTAATTCTAATCGTAATACTGATTATAGTTGCCGTTTCGTAAAAATAGTTAATTGAAAAAGCCTCTATCAAATGAAAAATCCTCGGTATTTGGAGTTTTTCTATTCAATGAAAGGTTGAGCGAATGACTCGACGCTTGTTTTGTAAGGCACTCATAATACGTATGATGTTTGCGGTTACAGCTTGTATTCTTACGATTAGATATTTCTAAAGAGGAATTAGCGGCAGTGGTAATTGAAATACAATCGAATTCAAAAGGGCGAGGGAACGCCAACCAAGTTCTGGTTCTTGTTGTTAACGAACCTGATTAAATCTTCAGTATAGAGTTGGATGAACTTGAAAGATAAAATTAGAGATCTAGAAATGGTTGAATCTGCTTAGATGTCTGCTATGTTAGTAAAAAAAAAAAACACTTCTGAGCCTAAAGTGGAACGGAAGTCTTAAAGAGAAACTTGAACCAAATCTGGGATTGCTGGTTATAATGTTATACACATATTACATAAGCATGTATATGAAATAGTTAACTGTGGCCAGGTTCGACTGTTTTCGGAGTCAAGTGTGAAGTTTCACAAATATTGTATGGCAATCTGGCATCAGTATCAGTATAAATTATGTTTGAAAATCTTTCAAAT
This sequence comes from Ametastegia equiseti, assembly GCA_963989295.1. Classification (NCBI taxonomy): domain Eukaryota; kingdom Metazoa; phylum Arthropoda; class Insecta; order Hymenoptera; family Tenthredinidae; genus Ametastegia; species Ametastegia equiseti. Next base: position 10,570,385 of record OZ022389.1, on the reverse strand, counting down.
TATTGTTCAAGAATTTTTTGAGCGACTTCGAAGCGCTCCAAAAAGCTCTCACATAATGTGAATAACCATTAGAGTTTATTGGCAGCAGAGATGCCAGTGTATTTTAAGCTTGGATAGCAGCGAATCTGAAATTAATTAAGTATCACGAAGCCACAAGTTCACAACGTCAAAAGTGATAATGGATGAAACAGGTTAGTCAGTGTAGGACTAAAAACAGATGATCCATTTTAGCCTTGATCTTTGATAAAGTGTTTCAATGCAATTTCATATCAACCGTAAATACAACGGGATGTTTTCAATAACATTTTTATACTTTCGTACGGTTAAGTAGTGGGTGATACTTTTTGTTGTTCATGTGCTTTTGGTGATCGGTAGCGCTTTCTATTCTCAATCTCATGCAACACAAACGCATTCCACAAATAACAAGATATACATGTATGAATGCCCAAATTAACTTTACGGAAACGGAAGAAAAAATTTGCAAGATAATCAGAGACTTTGGCAGTGTGAAATTTAATGAAACACCGCTAGGCCTTTGACCTAGTAGTACTATACTCGCACCTAAGTAACGTTTCTAATTCCTCAAACTGTCTGATTAATTTTTTAACGTCATACAGGCGAAAGGATAGTGAGTTCACTTGAACTTGACTCGGAAACAGCTATTATAGTTCAAACAGCTAGAAGAACTAGGATCAAGGACAGCATATAGTGATTCAAGTTAGACATATACAGTATCGTTCAAAGATTTCCCTGTCAGTCAATTAAATGCTTCTGGAACTGCCATCACTAGGTCAGTGTGTCCGTATCCATAAATTTTGTCATAAAGCATCACTTGGTCATACTTACGTAAATTATTAAGTTAAAACGCTGTATATAAGATGCTAAAATATTACTAGGTACAGTCAAGAAATTCAAAATAAATATATAATTGTTAGTCGATTTTAACCGAAGCGTGACTTCCATTACTAATTTTCATACTTGGAGATGAAATCTCGGTGTTCATCTCCGGGTATTCAGTTAGGTATGTACATACCTACTCTAGCTCTCTAAGAATTCCTGACTTTGTGAGGGCAAAAAGGTTACGGTAATTTACAGAAAGCTTATCTATATCGACTGTCGGAGCTCTAGCGCACGAGAAACTTCAATCAACGTCACAGGAAATACGATCTCGCCAGTATAACTTATTGATACAAGTGTGACGTTAACGTATGAATTCTTATACTGCGAATTTCCGTGCAAATGGGTATAGTGGCGAGGGAAGAGTGACCTGCTTCTAAGGAAATACCAGCAGGTTAGATGTTTGCGCTTACAATTAGTATTCTCAAGGTTATATGACATAGGCTGGACATACTTATATGATTAATAGATGTGTCTAGAAATACGGTTGCATCAAGGGAGTATAAAATTCCTGCTAGTAATAAGAAGAGAAAGAGAAGACACGAGAATTAACGTAGAAGGTCAAAAATCGGAGATTTCTTCGTATTATTGTAAACGATGACATGACGTTATATTTTGACAACGAGGTTCAGTTCTTTCACACACTTAGCCACATGAATGGACGCGGTGTTCATTCATCGCTATTGAGCTATGCGAGGGATTGCGAGGAGTTAATTCTTTGCCCATCTGGGGAAGCCCACGAATGACAAAGCTCTGAATATTCAATGAGCTGGACATTTGTCATTCAGCACTGCACTTATAGGCCTCTAATTATGAGTAGGGATCGATTCAGGTGTTGTTTCTTCATCACTAATGTATCCTCATCTTTTGATGCAATGAAGAGTTCCCCGGAAACCACGATAATGCGCGGCCCGAAAGTTGGATACGATAAAAATTTGGTGTATGGCAAGTTCTTATCCAAACGAATTTCCAAATTCTCGAAAAAAAAAATTTTAATAAACGGCTCGACTAAAAACGCGAGAAATTCATCGCTAGGAATTGAAATTTCACAATGATTACTCAGAAAGGATGGACGAGAACCTTGATAACACAAAAAAACGAATCGAATATGTCTATCGCGTATGTGATTCACCCGACAGATATTTCAAATGGAAAATCATCTGACTCATTACAATTGGGTGTATCAATGTCACGAATTTGACACTAATTTTTAGACAGTCGATTTTCCTCACTTTGTGTGGAAATTATGTTGTGTTCAAACTAAGCAGCGTGATGCAGCAAGAAGAACGAAGTTTGACGCCAATTATATGAGTATGAGATGATGATATTCCGGTGAAAATTTACATGTCCATCTTCGAAATAATTGGAAGATATTCGACAAATTAATGAACGGATAATGTCGAAAACTTATAGAAGCCCCACGACATTTTTTTGGGGCACTAAAAATTGTAGATATACGAATGACCGCGTTGTAATCAGCTAGAGAAAATGAGGAAAGAAAACTAACAACATCTTTTGTATTGTTGTGGCTAAAAGCTCTGGCTGATATCTGTCAATGAAAGTGTTTACCGATCTTTGGAACTGCCGAAGAAGTTTTGTCTAGTGAAATATCAGAGCATAACAAAATGGGTAGGTCACTGATGGAAGTAGAGTTTGATCGTAAAGTTTCACCCCTGAAGAGGGTCCCCCTCAGACGAAACAAATTTGATTCAATGTGCTGAATATATTCACAAATTTAATCCAGAAAAAGTTGAGATTTCCAAAATAGGTTGAACTTCATTTAGAAACACAATAGGTGAAGACGTGACCACCAACGAAGAAACCGTCTTCAACTACTACAGATCAAAAAAAGAGGATGGTAATGAGGAAAATATAGGTCTATTCGGATGAATCAAGACATCGAAGAACGTATCGATTGACAGACGAGTTGCCGGACTGCTACTCGAAGAATGAATGCAAAAATGACAGTCTCACTTATGGATTCTGCAACGGTCAAATCCGAAATCAGAAAGTGTTAAGATAGCCAAGAATCTTTGTACTCACCAATCTAATCGTACGCTGAAGTTCATCCGGCTGCCTCGAACCTTGTCCTTCTCGTTCATTGGCTGACCCAGAAATCTCGCGGCTTCAAACGCGGCAGGTGAAAATTTTGAATTTTCTTTTCTTTTCTTTGCGAATTGTTTGGCGTCGTTCGTTGGGTAGGATTTGAAATTTTGAATGAAATGATGTTAACCAGTCGATTCTCTAATTCTGTCTCGTTGGTCCAGGGGAAGAAAGAATCATGAAACGAAAGGGTTGCTAATCAACGTCGCCAACTAGACTGCAGGAAACACTTTCTCTAATACGAGCTTAAGTAGGATATATCATAAAAAGCGTGCTATTCAAGCGACCCGATCCTTGGACTAAATCCTACAGAAATATTGTAATTAAAAGAAAAAAAAAATTAAAAAATTACAATTCACGTCTTCCTCTTCGCGCGCTGAGAAGGGTGCGTACAAATGAGGCTGGTAGGCCGCGCTGCTGAGATATAAAGTCGAGATCCGCAGTATATACCTGCGTCACCAAACAAATAAAAAACCTATAACAGACACACCGCGGACTGCGACGCCTCCGTGCGCTTGTAGTGTGAATTTCTCTGTAGTCGCAGTCAAAGAACCTTATTCTTGTTTTGCATCTGTATAGGTGAGTGCAACTTTACAGTGACTGACTCAAAACAGGATTTGAGTACCGATCAATGTTTGCACTTTTAATTAGAGCTTTCTTGGTTGCTCAGGCATACTTACTTATTATTAAACGCAACTTACCGAGTCTTACACTGTTCGATTCAAGGGTAGTCGCAGGGGTCCTTCACAGAATTAATCCAAAATCTATTATTTTTATCAAATTTCCGACTTCATCTTCGTTATAGAGAGATGTCGAGGTCATAGAAACCAGTTTAAAAAAGGCTGATTATTTTATGAACGTACCTTGCGTCGAACGCAAATGTATAATCATTAGATATACTCCTATATAGCTAATGACCATAAGCTATAAACAATAAACATGAAATCACGTAGGATTTCGGATTTTCTTACCTTGTTTCTTGCTATTGAATATCTACAATACCTACATTGCGCACGATCTGACCAATTATGAGTTTTGGAGTTTATATTCATTATTTAGATGGTTAGGATGCCGCAGTGATTAGTCATACGTACATCATTTGATTCTTTGACATGACACAGCACCGAAACTTTCGCACAATGCAATTATACGACGTTGATCAGAATGTTAAACGTGTAACGGTTGCTCATTTCCCAAATCATATTTTCGTATGTCTATAATGCAAATTTAACAGAGACAAATTTATGAAGAGATTCTCGCCCCTTAACACTAGTGCAACATAATGCATGGAAAGGAAATTCAAAAGTTCTTTGTGTCCTTTACTACAGTGGCACGAATTCTTTGTTGTCTGTCCTTGCCTCTAGAACAGTTTCGTTTTTACCAAAAGTATAGGTTCATTCTAGTCATGAAATTCGGGTTTCGTAGCCTGACATTTTTCTATTTATGTAAATTAACTATTTTATAGATAAATTTCACAACAAAATCTGAATCCTACAGTAGACGTGGTTCTCGACAATGATTCTGTGAGGTCTCGGTACGAAAAAACATGACTTCGAATCACTGTTATTATTTACGGTTTTACGCACCTTGTACACAGCAAAACAATTATTTGCATTTGTTGTAATCTCAAATAATGCAAGGTAGTAGTGAGACACAAAAATAGTTCCTCGCGAAAAAACACTGTAGTGAGAATGCCAAACATGATTTGTTTTCTTGCCCTAACAATAAGTAGATAAGCTCTGGATTTAATTAGTTGTGAATTGTTCAACTTATTTATATGTTAGAGTTTGAATCAGTTTTAGAGGTGCGTTGAATTGTGAATAATGTTGAGATAGGTCATTTTATTGGAGGCAATACAAAATGAGATGTCTCGTTCCTTATCTCAATCGTATATTACATATGTAAGTGTGAGAGCGCATGTCATAAATTATATCCTTACTGTCATCGGAGTCGGACAATTCACCTTGTCTGTCTGTCTTTTCAAACCTTGGCTGATTTTTACAAGTAAATGAAGTTTTTCAGTATCAAGATACGAGTAAGCAGCGTAGGACTCTGATGTATGTACATACAACATTTAAGCTGCTGCTGTTTCCCCAACAGATCGATCGCTCTTCGTCTCTGATATACTTTTCTTAGCTGTAGTACCTATACTTCTTCCAATGATCATCTCCGAAGTATACACATGACATATGAATTTTTTTCACTTTGTATCACTCTAGAACTTGTTTCTCACTGGAGGAAACCATCAGCACACTGAGAGTTTAGGTGAAATGATAATATAGGATAATTCAGCGTTGTACTGGTTGATGCAACATCGGTAATTACCCCAGTCAATAAAATGTCAAGTTTGGCCAAATCCGAAGTAATTTTTGAAAGATGAATTCCATGGATGAAGACGACCTTGTAATGTTTTTATCTCATACGGTGTACTTTTATTATCGCGGAAACGACATTAATGTAAGCAGAAGGTTCATTTGGCACCGTGATTCGAATGGTACAATTTTCAGGCCCACTGAATAGTTGAACAAAGACGTCCTTGCGGCATTTTTCGCTTCCACTATATCGAGTCGAACCAGTCCGGTTTTCTTATTGTAATCGTGACGTCAATTCCAATGCAGAAGCAAAAAGTTCTTATCCAATTAAGTTTGGTCGCGACCTAAAGATTACGACGCCTTTGCCTTTTCAGTATTGTCGTCGAACAATCAAGTTTGTCTCGATTAAACGTATTTTGCTAAATTATTTTCTTCATGAGGTCACTATTAAACGGCAAAAAATACCATTAACACAATTGACGCGATACTCCTTAAAAAAACCCGATACTTTTGCAATAGAAAAGCGACTGGATGTGAAATGAATGATTTCTCACTATAGAGGTCTTAGTTATCCTGAAAGTTCGCAAGGCCTAGTCTCGACTTAGATTTTAACATAAAGCAAACTATACTGTAGGCATCTAGTGGTTTTTACTCATTGGACTTTGAACAAACATCCTCCAGAACTATACGAAATGATTTGTTCATCACTGATCGATGGAAATTGCGTCACCTTTCCTAACACAGTAAGAGCTACGATCTACTCCAAAAGTCCACACATACCGGCGAATAGTCTCTCAAAGTTCCTGAATCTATATACGATGGTCGAAAGACCGTTCAAACAATAATTCTGCGAGCCTAAGCTGCAGCAGCTAATTTTTGCTGCTAATCAAATATTCAAAGATTTGAATATCCTATATCTATAGACCATCCACGTGCCGGATAGAAGTCTGGGTTTCTCCCGCAATTGGACAACAATTCACAATTACACTCTTTACCTGACCCTAAGCCATGAAAAATGTCTGTTTCTTCTGAATACCTGACGTTTCCAAAATCAGATAACAGGTCCTGACCTTCTCATGGATCAAGCGTAATCCCACACATGGTTTAAACGTCGCTATAATTTCACTTTCATTTCTGAATGGTTATAGAAGTACAAAAATGTAAACGCACCATACAACAATTGGATTCACTTTCAGCACAGCTCCTGTTATACGCATTGTTACCCCGCAATCGAGATGATGTATAAGATATGTGATATTACATGCACATGTTCAGACTGCATGGAGTAGAACAAGTAAGATTCCAAATTTCAATACCGCATGCGTGAAAGGCACGTACACATAACATCTCTGATATCATCTTCATACTCACTACAGGTGCCAAATGATGAAATGCGGATTGATTGTAAAAAATATTACAAGGGTATAGTGCGGTTATACTTCTGAAAATTCCATTAGCCAACCGTGCGCATGCACAACGTACAATTAATCATCAGCTTCATGCGGCGGTTATCATCCGTTCGATGTGAGTGGGATGAATAGGATTTTGGCCTTTCGTGGAATTGAACATTGGACAAGTAACCACACGGTAAACACAACCAGGTCATTCGTAGTTTCCCCAAATAATGACCTTCTAACCACAAGCTTTTTTTCGGAATTGAACTATGTCGGTGTCGTCAAAATTATTTTTAGAAATGCCGTGCGAAAAAAACTAACATCGCGCATATCTAACAAGCCAGGTTTTATCTAAAACAATAGACATTGTGAAAAGAAAAACGACTATAGTTTTACTAGGTTATTTCAGTGAAATGTTAACGCGTGTGACTTGTCTCATACACTAACAAGAAGTCAGCTAATATTGTATTTTATTTTACTCTTTTGACCCATTGAATTTTGAAATCCACTTGAGGCAGATCATGAAACTGAACATACTTGATTCTATCATTTTATTACGAGCTGCAATCTCTTTGCGAGCAATTCATTCCTTCGTATTATTGTCTCGTGACTTGAAACCGACTCCCCACTCTCTTCGTACATTCATTAATCTCTGTGTCGCGTGGCTCGTTATAATCAACGAGTTAAATTACCACAACATTTCAATATTTAACGGAGCCTTGTTCGCTAATTTTTCCCTCCTTTTCTTACTGCAGACCTGATATATTCCTTGAATCAAAATTATACCGTACTGATGATCGAATATCAGCTTGTTGCTCATTAGTTCAACCTTTATAACCATTCCACGATCTTTCCCCAGAGATTGTGTCACCCCGTATGACAAGCAATATTGGAGGAATGAGTCTAACCAATTAGCTATGACTCACTACGGTGTGGTAAAATGAGTAGGTTCAACTTAAGTACGTTAGTAACTTGGATATTCATGATCGACATATTCAGCGGGTATTTCTGAAGGATTCCCCCGAATATAACCATCAGGCAATGTCAATATGTTTTTACGCTTTGAAACAAAAAAAAGAAAGAAAAAAATACTCCATCCGTAAACGGAGGCTCACTGCCGTTCGCGAGGGACGTTTTTTTTATTAAAATTTATTTGATCTGTGCTACCACTAGCCGTCTGCTCCTTTTAATGCAGTCGCATATATGCATATCCGTGTGGACATCGTATTCTGTCGAGGATGTCGGGTAAGACGATGGGTTCAGGGATGATGGCATGGAGTTCATGGTTTGAGTCAAGGATAGGGAATGAATTTTCATGTCTGACATTAACAGCACACCTTCCTACGGCTGGATGCAGTCCTTCGAAATTACTTAGAACCAAGAGTGCAAATTGCCATAAGAACAAAGTTCGTAGACTTCTATGACGTATTTTAACTCGTATTAAAATACATCGGAAACAACATTGTCACTTGAAATAATTTTTAATGCCACCTTATAGACATCGACCCTTCGATTACACACTTCATTAATTTCCCTAGGTTTCCTCTATTTTAATTTGCACCAGTGTGTAATCCAATGGTTAACGGACGCTTGTCCGGGAAACTAGACCTATACATATCGTAAAAACTAAGAAGCTAGTATTTCCACGTGCAGTACCATTTGTCTTGGTATATAGCATCGATGAATACAGTTGATACAATTATGAAAACTATTTAATTACCATAAGTGCTCATAGGCATTACAATTTACAATGAAACATTATATTCATCAGATAATCATAAATTACCATTGAAAATAATAATGAATGGTGCTGGATAGTCACCAACTGTCATTAGTTTCAATAACTCTATTGCCTCCCTTGTATAAGTTATCACCACAGACAATATCCGTAATTATAAGAAGTATTGAAGAGACTACGATTAATAATTAATTTATGCAAGTACTCAATAGTATTTGTATTCGTCAGTAATTTTCCTATACCTGCCTGAGATATCGTAACGATTCATTTATGTTAGCAGGTTGATCACTGAACCGCATTAAGCAAAATACACTACCGAAATGACTGCCAATTCTTTAACACAGAGTGTTAAAGCCGCTGCCGTTATGCCGCTGGAGCGGTATAAGCAATAACCAAATGTGAGGACTGGATAATGAGGGATTGACACTTTTTATGGGAAAAGGGAGGGAATCGAACCCATGACCTACTGAACCTAAGCTGGGCCCTTGTCACGAGTTGCCGCAACTTGGACTTCTATCTTACGACACCTACTTTTATTATAAAACGTTGCTAAACACATGCAAAGGTATAAAAGTTACTGGGAATCTAAAATTTCAATCATATCACGAAACTTGTATGAGATCAGTTGAATCCTACGAGCAAATGTGTAAAAATTTGATTTAATAAGGTGGCAAAAAATTATATCGCGTTTCGTTAATAGTATGTTTGATACCTATGAAAAAAAATCACCTATAGGTATGTAACGTAAAAATCCTACAACCAAATCGACACCAGAGGCTCGATGGTGTGAATGCGAATGGAGAAAAAAACTCATATTGCCAACATTGATCGTTAATTTTTTTGAATTAAAAAAAAAAAAAATCCCGTTGGTTGAATTGGATGTTGCCACTTCGATACCCAAATTCATTTTGGGCACTTTTCAATTGGACTCTGTTGGAGGGGATACAAGAACATTGAAATGTCGAAGAATCAATTTTTTTTTCATTATTATACTGATTTTGGAAGTTTCATCCTTTGTGAAAATTCATCATAAAGGATCGTGCAGAAATTGGAAAAATTACGGAAGTTATAAAGCTGAATGAAAGGCTCCACCGTTTGGTATTGGCGTGTATATGACAGCGAAGGCGGCAGCAGAGTACAAGAAATATGATAAACAAGAGGAATAAGAAGTTTTTGAAGTTGAAGGTATCGTGCGTAGACCAGGAACTGAGAACGAGCAATAAAGTTGTAAACAAAAAGGTACTTTAAAATTTAAAGCCGTCTACCCTGGTGTTACAGTCTTAACCATCCTGTTCGTCGTAATTCTAGAATGAATGAATATTTTTCCTCCCATATAATTTCAACTGGAAACCTCGAATTCCTCTCTCTACGTCGTGAAACTTTTGCAACAAGATTGGATGAACGTGGAATTTTTTTTCAATTATCAAAAACGGTTTTATACCGTAAAAAATACAAACAAATTTTTATTTGTCTGCAACTTTCACAATTTACCTTTCAACTCGGAAGTAAAATTTCACGTTGTAACTTTAAACGCAGAAATAATTCACCTTAAAGTACTTTACTTTCAGATGATCAGATCATGTACCCATGTACACAGCCAACTACTGTGTACCTCTCATTTCAAGATTTGAAAAATGTAAAAACAGTGCAGCAATAAATCCTGGTTCATGAATGGTTTTTATGCTATTAAATGAGGTATTCGCCGGTGTTTTTCATTAAATTTTCGCGTGGGCCTTATGACACAATAAACCTGCTGTAGTTTACCTTGCAAAGTGCGGTTTCGGTAAGGTCGAATTAACATCAATCGCCAAAACCCACACTTGCCTTCGGTCATTGACCATTCTTCATTATTTTGTATATTTTTTTGCTCCGAAACCAATAAAATTCTTGACCCGCCGATTGCACACTTCATTCAGCCCCTTAGTTTGCATCAGCTGTTTTAAGCGGTTCATATCTCCAGTTAAAATCGACCAATTTTTATTTCACACTAATGTTTCTCGATGTTTTCACGTTTTTGTTATGGAAAATGATGAATAAAAAAAAAAGACATGGCATTTTTTCCAAGCTTTCAAACAATCGGTTCTGAAGCGTCATACACTTCTAGGCTGCATAGCTTATTCTTTGAGATTGAAAAAAAAAAAAATCATTATTTGAGAAATTTGAAAATGAGGTGTTTTTCGAGTTTCTTGAAATGGAAATGTTAAACCGACTTATTGTTAGTTACAATCGATACTAACTACTGTTCTAATTGGCTGATTTCAATGCGATACAAAAATTTCACAAAATCAAACACGACTATTACCAAAATGTAGATAATAATTATACCGAAATGTAATTTTTCTTTGAAAGTGAGAAACAAATTTTCATTTATTTTCCTACCTGGCACAGTTCTGTTACGTACTGCTATAGCAAACCATACCATGTTGTACATATTATGTCATCGTCATGTTCACATGCTTCCATACTGCAGCAACGAGAATTTCCTCACTATAACATAGAGCCACGAAATTAAAGCAGATTCGAGCAAACAAATAACAACTTCTCTTCCGGAAATTCGTCTGAACAACGGATTCTCAACACGCACTATAGAGGCGAAAGAACATGATCCTGACATTTTTTTTTTAATTTCAGATCACGAGTGACCTTTCTATAGGATGTACCAATCATAAAATGTTAAAGTGATAGAGATTTTACCTCTTCTGCCGAAAACCTCGCTATATGTGATGCAAGAAATAATTTGTCATGTGCTTCAAGATACTTACACACAAAATTGATCGTCCTTCAAAGAGCAATGTTTGCGAATCGCTAGACCTTGAAATTCATGGAATGCCATAATTGTCCTCTAAAGCCAAAGCTTCACATTATGCACGTATATATGTGTGGTGTTCTATTAAATGATTTTTTCTTCGTTAAACATCAATTTATTAGAAGGTCTCTGCCCACTCCACGCTTTGGTACGTATGTACCAGCATAAATAAAAAACACTGAACTGGGAGACTAGTAATGCGGCACTGACCCAATACTAAACGGGCACTTGAATTTATCTCCCAATCGTAATTTCCTGTTCGTGCAAGAAACCGACTAGCGATAGGCCAAACCACAATAATAATTTAATCCATTTGTCGACACTTGTTTTTTTTCACAAGTTTCAACTTCGGCTTGGAGTGAAATTGCAGTTCAAAATTTTGTTCGTAATTTATTGGACAAAATTTTGTAAACGTAAGCGAAAAAGTTCATTCAGATGAAGATCTTGAATTTCAAAATCAACGGAAGGGGTCATTACTTCAGCTGATTGCGGTTTGGGATGAGTTTTATCAATTTGATTAACATTGCTCGCAGCTAACGGGTCTTTGCACTCTCTACATCGCATATACTATATCGGCTCTGGAGTCTTGACTCCTGGGTTCGCGGTCGTATAAATTGCTGAAAAGCACGTACCTTTTTCATCAAAATGCAGACTGCTCAAGGTGCCCGAATAAAAAATAATATGTAAGATGATAGCACGTAGCAGTAAATTCAGTTTTTCATCTATATAGCCAACTGAAGATTTTCAGATTATATTTTCACACCGGCTTACGAATAATTCCTTGCAGTAAGTAACAAAAGTAAACAGTAATCAGTCAAAGACGTAGAATGACACGTTTAAACCGCAAAGCATTGCGGATTGTTGTTTGCAATGAGAAAAAGCCATTTGAAAAACCACTTGTCATCAATAAACCCATATCGGTTTGCGGTGGTAAATCTGCAGTCACGTCCTTCGATCATCAAGTCTTCTTTCTTCGGACAATGAACTCACGACCTTAGGCATAACCGACCCTGGAGATCTACGAACATTCAAGGGTACTTGGCCAGTTTTGTCTTATGCAGCTGCTCTACTATGTATGCAAAGGTTCCATACATGGGTTACAGGCCGTATAACTCGAGGGCTGATTTATACTTCGCATGATGTTTCAAGGTAAAGAGGATAGTCGAGCAGAAAGCCTCAGCTAAAATTATCGTCAAATTTTTTTCAATTCGAATTTTTTCAAATTCTTTGATACCTACTAATAATTACAGGCCTTCATCCCTTCGGTCCAGTAAAATTGTATCGGAATAACTGATCGGTGATCAATAATCATTAAATTCATCGAGGACTCGCACGAACCCTATGGTTGTCTGGGAATTTAACCATTGCCAGCTATTACTTATTTTATGACCAAAATATGGTAATTAACCATAAAATAGCATAATTGATGGCTTGCTAAACTTACCTCCGTGTGATCGCGGTATAAAAGAGTCCTTGAGTAGGTATTTTATATCATATTTTCATATCATATTTCGACGCACTATGCAAAAAATTTTCGATACATACGAATTTGACGCCAATCGGAAGCAAGACAGAAAGTTTAATCACCGTTTATTTCTTCTGCATGGTATAGCAAAAACTAATTGGTTTTTTTTTTGTTTTATTACAAATAATTCGCATGTTTCTCGGGACTTATGTAACATAAATCATCTATCAAATTGTATTTCCGCCTTCATTGAGATGTATAAACGTACAAAGGTAGCCTTTTGCTGAAAAACCAATCTCGAATTACAAATTGGTAAATTCTTTTACCTCGGTCAGAGTATTTTCACCAAGTTTTTTATTGGAACTATATCTGGAACTGTAGTTTGTTGTTCATGTCAGGGCAGAATACGTAGGCCGGAAGAAAGGTTCGAATTGATAACAAAAAGTAACCGCAAGCTATCAAGAATCGAATTCTGCAAAGATAACAGCTGGTGTTCTTCATATTTTATTCTTAATTAATTGTTTATAACGTAAGAGTTCAGTAAATATTTTTTTTTATGGAGGCGTACTGGATTGATGCACGTAGTTTCAATTGATGGATATATTTTTAATTTGCAGAATAGTTTGAATAGCAATTTTTTCGGAATTTCTTCATTTCCGTATATTGGTCAATAACTTTGTAATTGTTACGTCGTATGAGAGGTGATGGACCATCACCAGTAATTCCACCAAAAAATATATTACCGCTCAATAGACTTCATATCGATACAGGTAAATGTCGGCATACATATATGAATGTTGGCATTCAATTATTTCATGATCATTTAATCAACTGGTTCTTTGCGCTTTGTTATTTGTTTTCATTTTCTTTTGTTGTGTTCAAACTCTACTTGTATTCTTTTACCATCGCGGATACTGATTAATGCACCGGAGTTCGGAGATCACTAAGTAAGTTTTTTGTAATGATGTTATGAAACACGTTTGATACCTTATGATGTGTTAATTTTGACGGTTTTTTTTTTTAATTTATCTTCATCCCGATCCTTCCTTTTAAAAACGCAATCTACCCAGTATGTATACAATGTACATGGTATAAGGATTATATTATGTCATCCATTCAAACCATCTCTTCTTTAGATTTCAAGGTAGGTAACAAAAAGTCTTGTTTTCGTGAGACGAGACAACTTGTTCGAAAACTACTGAATACATGTTTTAAAAGTTCATCGATCTATCTATATCTGAACGAATCGAAATTGTTTTTTATAAGCGATGATGATCCTGAAGAATAATAACCCAAGCAAGATTGCGTGTATGCTTTCATGAGCAATCAATAAATTATAAGGCTAAATTCATTTTTTGTCCCTAAAATTCTTATCACGACATACAACAAGGCCTTGATTTTTTAACGTATACTGGGGTGGCCCAAAAATCTGCTTATATTTTCGTTTTTTTTTTTTTTTCAAGTCACTTGTTTTACCCCCTTGGCCGATAATCTAGGCTGTAGAACTTAGGATTCCTTAAGGAACCTAAATTCAACTCGATGTCCAGGGTTCACAATTCGAAGTTTCATTTCACTGTCGCATGAGACTAAAACGCAATTCTCAGATTGAAATTTCATCAGCGCAATCTCGTCAGTTCCCAAGACTATAGTGAATAATAAAAACTCCTAAAAAAAGGGGATAAATTTAATCCACGGATCCCGGTAAATACGTCAGAATGCACTGGCCTCAATTGGAAGGCCTATGAAGTACCAGCAGATTCAACACCTTTCGCAGGGTAACGTGAAGAAAAACATTATAATAACAACAATAAACGACCTCCGGTCTAGGCAAAAACTTTTGTCTTTTCACAGAGACTTTTTATAGTTTTAATTACATCCCAATTGATCATGGCTATGACTGTACAGTCATTTCAATATGCGAGTGATAACCGGCCAACCAATTTTGGGGAAAACTCATACCTGACGAATCTCTTCTACGCTCTACAATTAACAGAGAACAAAAAAATTAATAGCGCAAGGGTCACGATCGGGTCGAAATGACATGGAATGCCCCACGTATACTATTGGAATGTGGTATACCGTCATTGTATATAAGTAGGCTGCATTTGAAAACAAATCATTACGGAAACGTATTTACAGCAAATAATGAAGTGTCTCTAGAGTTCTAATTACCTTGTTAAAGGTATATGTACGCTCGATCTAAACAACGTGTAGCTGGTAAGGAAGAAACCCGTCTTTTATACAATAACAGACTTTGGACCATATGGAAAACGTTTTTCCACCGCACGTCATTAGCCTATAGGATCAATAGTTTTTTTTGCCAACAGGTTAGAATTATTATCATCAATCAGTCTCCTTGTAACATATTGTAGGTATATTTAATGCTTGCGCCAGATGGCATCATAGGTAATACCAAGCTCATTACTCTTGAACATCTCACAATCAGTTGCTGGTCAGTTATATTTGATAGTGGATTCTCGGTGATGGATGATGAAAATAACAAAACCACGATGGTCCATGATCTCCGATGATCCTTGGATTGTGCCTAGGGTCTTGCCCGGAGTATTCAATTTCCGAGATCGAGTCTCGGATCTTTTACACAGAAAAAACCCTCATGTCGGAGACTTTCAGTGGTGTAATTTCAATTTAATGTATTGCTAAACGTACAGACCTTGGTTGTATAGTATAATCGTGCGTCAACAACTATGCAAGTGAGGACAAATTCGTCCTCGCTCGCTGATTGCTCGAGTCTCGCAGCATCCTGCAGTGAATCCCCCGATTAATTGCAATTCTGCGAAGCTGCAATTTGCCTGCAAGTGGAAAATATCGATATTATTTTCATATAAATGGTTCTTTGTGTGACAGAGTGACGTTGCAAAACTGAAAAAACAAATAAACAGGCCTTGGCTACACCCCGAGAATTCCACGAGTCTTCGACACAATAGTCGCTTATACATTGACTTTTTTAAGTTGTGGTTCTCCTCGCATGATTTTCAACCCTCGATACCCTTTTGAAATTCCCAAAGAAACTAAAGGGAGTGTTTTTTCTTTTTATGTTTTGCATCATTCGACAAGAAAAGCTTCGAAATGGAAAAAAAAACGTCAACCTGAAAAGAGATAAATTTTGGCGGCCACGCCCTTTTGGCATTAACTTCATTAAGAAAATCTCAAACGTTAATGCCAGAATTAAGGGCGTATGCGCTAAAAATGCATGTTTTACCGGACAATTAAGTTTTCTCATCGGGATTGCGTTTTTATGCTTAAAAACGTTTATCTTTCAGTAAAACAGAAATTCTGGAAAATATGAATGGCATTAGTGGGGATGATTTTCGCAATGAAGTTAACGCCAAAAGGCGCCGTATTCAGGGCACTTACGCCCTTCTGCCATTGAATTTTCGTCTCCAAACAACAGCTTCATTTTTCTTGACGGCCCGTTTCCTATCGAACGGCAAGAAAAAAAATTATACCCTCTTTTGCCATTGAAATCGCATTTTTTCGTCGCTTATACATGCCCTTCTTCCATTAGTCACGCGATATATCATTACGAGTAAATTGACCGTACCATTTCTCGAGACAAATGTAGGTACTTGTCTCGAATAAGTAGGCTTCTGAAAGCTAGGGCCTTCACCCCGTACATGCATATAATATCTGTTTACGAATATTTTCCATCGAACGAGAATACCGGGCATATATGAAATCGATCAATGGAGGCCAACTTATTATGGTGGTGCAGCAACGCAAGTGTGCTTCGAGGTGTTCCCTTTTCTCCTGATCACGACCAAGGCTGTATACCTGGTTCTTGCGAGATATTTCATGAGAAAATCTTCAGGAATTTACTCTCCCAACCTTTCGATCTGGGACACATTCGAATTTGCGTTGCTGCAAGACTGACAATTCACGGAAGTGGTCTTATACCACCTCAACGTTAATACAATTAACTAACCTTCGATTCCCCGGCAGTATGATGTTTTGGAATTTCTGACAACGATTACCTACCAAGAAAGAACCATCAATTGGAAAAAGTCCCTGGGATTGTCAACGGTTTAATTAAGCACTCTCTTTGTTAGTCATTGTTGGTGCAGATAGCAATCGGAATTTTAGTTTTTTTCAAAAGCTTTTTGCAGCTTTTCCAAGTGGATCTCGCTACTTGTATTACTATACTATTGCAATCATACGACAATTCGATATTCATCTTCAGGTTTGGTATTAACATTGAATAGTTCATTTTTATCTAGTGACAGTAGAATATATAATTAGAAATCATAATTCGATGGTGATCAATATAATAGAAGTAAGTTGAGAACGATGAAACCATACGAGTGGATGTACAAAAAGTCATAAAATTTCGTTGTATTTCGTAAACGGCCTTTCGCATGATATGACTCAAGTAACGGTCACTAACCAAGATCGCGAGATGATAAGTGGAAAGATTTATAGCTCGTAGAAATTGAAACTTTCATTTGCCTTGAACGGCCTTATTCGCATAAATATACATCATATACATACGCTAGAGTTTCTTGCAAATTCGAATACCGCGTACAGGTGGCTGTAGTGAATGATACCGATGTAATACATTCTCGAAAAAAAGCTTCGTCGATAACTCGTTCCGTCGTTGAAACAGAATTCCTGAATGACAAACGAGGCTACATACATAACCACAGTGGTCAGAGATATCTTACCCGTGAAGCAAATGACCTTACCATTTGCGATCGGCATCAAATAATTCAGTGGCAGTACTCAGTTACGCTGCAAGAGTTAAAAATATATAGGTATACTTGTGTATATTCATAATTTTCATCATATTTTTAAATTACGGTTCCATTTCTCTATCAAGAATTGGATTGAGTGTGATTAATGAAAAAAAAAAAAAAAAACAAACACAAAAAACTGAATGTATAGCTTTAGAGTATAAATTTCTGGGTAGTGTATTTTTCAAATTAATACTTAAAACGCATAATAAATACATAACATAAAATTTTCTATGCTGTAATGGATTATAATACACGATGGATCTTTCATAAAAATTAATAAAATCGTATGAATACATGCGTATGCACAAGCGTATAGAAATGCATAGTATTGTTTTTTATAATATACATATATGTTTATCTGTAATAACCATAAATAAGTAACAAACACCTAATATTCATGTAAACCTTAAATGAAGAAATACTAGTTTCTTCTTGCTAATTATCACAAGACTCCGTTCCAATTGAAGGCCACATGAGCCACCAGAAGATACACCATGGTAACGCTAGTGGTTGACATCATGATTGGGAAACCCACCCTGTATTTAGTATTAATGAATATGAATATTAAACTTTCCAATCCTCTCGCAATCAAATTCAAAAAGAAAATAACATCAACTCACTTGAAAAACTGCATAAAGGTAATCCTATAGCCATGCTGTTCTGCTACACCAGCACATACCACATTGGCACTTGCTCCAATCAGAGTCCCGTTCCCTGCAAACACCGCATCCGTCAATTCAACCAGACAAGTACCAGAAAATCTGGCATTCCAAAATCATGACACGTAATGGTAAAGTGGGATCAAAGTTTGGAGTGCATGTAGCTTATCTTGCACTCTATTAAATGTCGAAGTGTATTATCCGCGGAGATACCAATCATAGAATGACCTACCTCCAAGACAAGCTCCAAAGGCTAATGCCCAGACAAGTGGCTGCAGCGGAAGTCTCAGTTCGTGATTATGCGCCAAGCCCGTTGCAATACGCACCATCATTGTTGTCAATGGTATATTGTCCACGAAAGCACTGGCGAAGGCGGATACCCATAGCAGAAGTAGGATTGCTACTGCTAGTCGATACTCTTCATTAACCGACAAAATTACTGCTTCTGTTTGCTGTCCTATCCAAGCGATGAGACCCAGGCGAGATAGTGCCTGCGTTTAATGAAACAATTTGTCTCCTTCACATATTCACAATAAAAATCTGATCTATCATAAGGACAAAAAATCAAGTCACCTCCATTAGGATAAATAGAGCTGCGAAAAAAAGAAGAGTACTCCATTCAACTCGCGCCAGAAGACCGTCCAGATCCTCGCTGTCTGCTAAGACTAGGAGCAAGAGGACGCCTAGAAGAGCGGTCCAGCCAAGGGAAAGATTCAAATTAGGGATGCTGTGCAGGAAGAATAATGTTATGACGAAGACCAGAGTGAAACCTGACTTTGCCAGCAGCCATTTGTCTCTGATGGGATACTGAAATCAAAACGGAAGAAATCGCTGAGAATAGTTAGAGCTCGACTACATCAGGTGGTTTTGTCTTACTTTTTCTTGCAGCTCTTCGAGATTTGTTTGGTAATTTTCTATAGCCACGCTTCCGGTCATTAGCTTTTTTCTCAATTCGTTTAACAGACGTTGTACTTTTTTGGTCAGCGTACCTCGTACCAAATCTTCATCCTTGCTGTAGCTTGACAAGCTGGCAGCAGCCCGTTGCCAAATTGCTATTTCGTGTCTGAGCTCCTGAAAATAATGAAACAGTGCTGAGGTTTTATAGTTACTTCAGTAAACCTTGTAATACTCTTGTGATGAAAAATCATGAAATACTAACCATCACATCTGTCGGCTCATCGAATCTCAGAACTGAAAGATCTCGAAAAATAAATTTCAACTGAAAGTGAACTACGATGAAAACCAGCAGGACTCCGATTGACATGTGCAGAATGAATGTTCCGAAATCAACGCCCTGCAAATTGAAGCATTCATTGCACCTTATACATTCAACGTCCACTTTTGAATTTTTAACATTACTATAATAGACTCCACTTGCTAGTCTTTTTCCATCGGTATCCATATATTGGATAAATCGAAGCAGGTCAAGGTAAAACATTAGCAAGGAAATAGCAACCAAGCGATGTACAAAAGATTTCTATCAAATATTGAGACTAACCGCCTTGATAACGTGTCTATTGGAGGCAATGATGACGTTTGGCGGATCACCGACTGGAGTAATAGCACCTCCTATATTGGAGTAAACAATCATTGCCAATAGGACGGGCACTGGGTTGAGCTCCATGACCTCACAGAGACGGATAGTGACTGGTGTCATCAAAAGTACCGTGGTTACGTTGTCTAGGAACGCCGAAAGGAGAACGGTGAAAAAGCACAGTGTGTGAATCAGTGGCCAGACCTTGCCTCCGGTTATCTAGAAAATAAAGTTTTCAAGTTCAACGAATGTACTTTTTGACGTCAATACATTGTTGCACTGACATCATGATTGGTAATTCATAACTTCAAACAAGTGTGTTCAGAAACGGAATGTTAATTTCACAGAATGCTCACTTTGTATGCGAATACAGCTAGATAATCAAATATCCCGGTTTCTGAAAATATTGCCACCAGCATCATCATGGAAAAGAGTAACAGCAAGGTCTCGATGTCAATCCAGGAAATCAGTTCTGCCATAGAGGGTCTCTGATTGAAAATAATAAAAAAGTATCATGGTAGATTGAAGATTGGTCGACTGTTTCAAAGTCAGTAACGTTTTTTAATCATTATTCTCGATTGATGGTTACACTTGCTTACTTCGTTTAATGCTGCTAGAATTGCAACTGACATGGTGGATGCTAACATCGCTGCCAAGGCTCTGTGAACTACCTGAAAAAACACACAGCTCGATCACTTTGACGATCAGAGTTTTTCAGTCCACTAATTTCTTACCTCGGATATGATCAAAACGTATAACCCCACCAGCACAACAGCCGCGTAAATAATCCCATCTTCCATGTTTATTGGTGAAAGATCATATCCCATGGCGACTGGGAGGCTAGATTGTAAGTTTGTCTTCAATTTCACGTTGATAAGACTTCTGGACATACTCCTGGAAGATGGACTAGTTTTTGAATTATGGAAATCGGACAAAATTTCAGAATTGGATTTTTTTTATGAACAGCTAATTCGAATCACGTACTCGATTTCGAAATCATCTAGTTCGAAAGTTTTCTGCTGCCTTTGATCCGGGACGATGTCAATCAATTCTTCAGAGACAAGCGGCAACACCCAAGGCTTGCTTATATTCTATAAAACAAACATTATTTTCGGATTTGTGAATATCCTGTGGTCTTGCGGAATGGAAAAGAGATTTAAACAGAGCAATCTCAAGTCCTTATTTCGTGAGCATCCGTATAACTGTCACACAGCAAGTCCTCATTTCTGTCCACATTTTACATCTAATAGATGAATCTGGATATCTTTCAGACGATACAAAAACCGAAAAATTTTGGGAGTCATTTTGATGTACTCACTCGACTACTCCCTTTGGCGTTCTCCCACGAAATTCCAGTGCTATTTTCACGAGGGCGAAGAAGTTCTAACCAGACTGTGAGATAGTTAGTCGTGAGATTCGCGTAAACAGGTGGCAAGAGAGCTCCCTCCAGTGTGATCGAGACTTGACGTTGTGTTGGATGATCGAGTAGCAAATAAGCTGGATTCCAGTTAAGTGGATAACACAGTTTCAAAATTACAGCTGAATGATTACTCGACGTTTGAAAAAATTTGCAACGCAATAAAAATTGCAGCCAGTAGATACCTATAACCTATTCGTTTGCAAAAAGGATACTTCGAACTTGGTTTACTGGAACTGAAATTTGGTGCATCGTTGTCTCCTTTTCTTGTTTAGTCATCAGAATGAACTGAAAATACGTAAGTCTCGGTCAAACGCTTGCAGTGTGCATGGCAAGATGAAATCAAGTTCATCAAATGAAGTCGAATGATTTTTTTCTGATGACATGATTGCGAAACTTACAGTAAATAAAACCCAGCAACAGACAAGCAATATCAACTTGATGTACCGGTAAGTAGGATTTTGTTTCGGTTCGTGACTGTGGTTGTCCATTCCATCCTTTGCAGTATTTTCCTCGCCTGCAGATCCAGCTTTCCTGGAAAATATAGTTAATCTCCTTAGCTCTCGACATACTATACAGCTAATTTAGTTGTGCAAATCACGAAAATATTCACGCAAATCATTATTTGATTCAGGGAATAATAATCAATGTAGTTACTTCGTTGGAGGTGGCTGGGATCCCAATTCCATGTTTACTGTTAAATGATTCATCGCTGACGTCGAACCGCTGCTGCAATTTGGGTGTTAGAAATCAGTAACAACATGAAGACTTTTCGATTATTCTCAATTGAAAGTTCAAATTACAATTGAAGCGACATTTGAATGCGTCCAGATCATTCCAAATTACCACACAATTGAATACTCATTATTTTTTCGTACTTTTTCATTGTACTTTCATAGATTCTTTCATATTCTTTCCGAAATGCTGCTAGACTAGGATCTAATCTGATTGCTTCCGGTAATTGACTCCATACTTGCAGTCCTTCCTGAGAAATTTGGCCAGTAAAGGGAGCAGAGCTTCCATTTGATGAGGCCGGTGTTCCTGCATGTTCAGTTGAATATTTTCCCAATCGATCAAAAGACTAAAGACAGATGAATCGATCTTTACACAAAGTTGTGAAATTCGAAAATAAATTACCTGGAGTACTTCGGCTGTATCGGGAACTTCTCCTGAGGAATCTCGGCGTCCTAAGGCCAGTTTCATCTTCACTGGACTCAACATGAGACATTCCTTCGAAAAAAACATTAACGAATTCACGTGCTCAAATATTTCACTACGATACAAACACGTGATCTATATATGGTATGGCATGCGAATTGGATTGATATTGGCCTGTCTTTCTTAACGAGCTTTACCTATGCTTACAACGAGTTATTGATTGTTAAATTGTGATCAATGATTCTGATGGAGCTCGGATGCTTCAAATTATTGCTACTCAGATAATTAACGTACACTTGCAATTTTGAAATTTGTATAATCAATCATATCATTGCCAACCGGGCTTCGATCATTCACTACTATACTAAATAATGTGTTTATCATATCGGCCCATGATTATACTGACTATATGATCTCATTCAGATTTTAAAGTGAGCTTCGTTGACGACAACAGAGTATAGACGAAATAGAGGTTAGATGAGTATTCAACGATGGCAATTTTGTCGTCAACAATCGTTATAGGCCGTCAAGTACAAAATACGACTGAAGGTCGTCTTCTAGCTCTTGAATCTTTGTTTTTCTGAACAGTATATGAATCTTTTCTCTATCAAATTATTTCTCTTTGGTCAAATCACCCTATTGAATTACGTGCCTATGCGATATAGTCATTATCATCGATATCATGAATTACTTCGTTTCACTGAAAAAAATAGGTAGCTCGAAGTTTTCAAATAAAATTTCCTAACGATTTTGGAATATTTTTTTGGATGGAGTAAACTAGCTGTTAAATCAATTCTTCATACTAAATAAAAAATTGAAACAAAGCGAAAAACTAAATCTTTCGTTGTGTCAAAACTTTTGTGTGCTTCACTTACCGATGTAATAATTGTAAGTATAAAAATCCGGTTATTGAGGTGAAATAAATTTGATACAACTGAAGGTAAACACTAGTGACACGCGACTGCCTTTCCTAATAGCTCCTACATACCTTCGAAAAGTTCAGTTTTTGTACAACAGTGACGTAGCTGAAGGGGGCCAAGAAAGCGCGCTACGCTGCCGGCCAGGGCCGAAATCTCCTGGGGCCTCGATTCAGGATATATTTTTTCATCAAACAACAGAATTGGAATTTTTCGAAGGCAATTTTAGCGATTCGTTGGCGTTTTTATTGTTGTTTTCAAAATGTTGCCAAAAAATAATACTTTGTCCATATTTGTCGGAAATATTTCTTTTCTCAAGTCAAACCACGTCAAGTTTAGCACAGCGCAACCGTACATGATGCGACGTAACGCCTGAAAAATAATACAATACAAAAGAAATAGCTTCTTCGGATATTTCAGACGGAGAAGATTAAGATTTCACGTCATAATATAGGAGTGGCCATTTTCTTCATGGCGTATTGTATTACAGATCGACGGTTTACAATCAGTTAGACAATTTGCCTATCTCGTGTCTGAAGTTTGCTCACCGCAGATCACGTTGGTAGCACTGTCGGGCTCAATTCAGAATAATAGTGAGCCTTAGTGAGTCTTATGGTACTCACCTTTACAAAATTTGAATAGCACCGAATTGTTTCGAAACAATCTGATATGCAATATCACCGATTTCAATTTATTATACATGCCATTACGCGACATATTGTACTCATCTCATCACACCGAAATGAATATCTTGAATTTTTTCTCAACAACCGTCCAATGCTTTGTATTTCCACTTCTGCGTTATAATTGAACATGTGACATCTACAAAACGGAGATATTATGAATTTGCCGAGGTCCTGATGAATTTTGTACTCTCAAGTCTGACAGTGCCACCAACGTAATCTACGGCGGAAAAATGTCAAGCCAATTTGCCGATTTCAACTCGAAATAGCCGGTTATTCAACCATTACCCGAGAGTCGCGTTTTCAAGCGAAACTTGAAATAACCGGTCTTTTTACGGACCCATCGATATATGTATAAAGGAAAACGGAGCAAAATGGTCTGGTCAACATTGAACACTTAAGGTGTCCGGTTGTGAAAAATTCAAAGAAAGATCTACAGAATTTTTTATGCCGCAGAAATAGTTTAAGCAGAGGTTAAAGATCATAACTATACTATTATGTCCTCCGTCTGGAACAAGATGGGTCCAATTGCATTTTTTTGAAACTCGAAGTGCTTGAAGTCAGTTCTCTTTTCGAACCCACTCGTTATATCCTATTTATTTGTATTTCGAATTGTATGGCATCTGACTGAAATACATGGCAGTGATGATGTTCCAGAAACACCATATAGCGGATGCTAGGAATTCATATTCAATCATATTCCTCCAAACTGCACGGAGGTTTATAGCGTTTGCAGGTATTTTCATGTGCTCTTTCTAATTTTCGTACACTTGAAGTGAAAAGTAAGTCAAGTTTACTCGATTTACCCATTACGACGAGGAAGACATGTAAATTCATCGAATCATTTTCAGGTCATGATGCGAATTGAGACCGAATTACAAAACAGGAAAACCTTCAGCCAAAAATGTCAGAACTAACTTTTGCGGTATTTTATCAATAAATAATTCGCACGATTCCTGGAGCTGACACAGTAATCAATAGCAATGGGAAGTCCGCTGGGTGAGAGGTTATCACATATAAACAAATAATATAGTTACTCCAATGCGCGGCTGAATTCGAAGTTTCCGATAGCCGGTGACACCCAAACCCACCTCCGACTCATGGTTATAGCAATTGAGATTATCATGAAGAAAATATGACTTCTCTGGAAGTTACAAGCTACGTGAAACTACACAATTTCCTCGAGGTTCATCACACGTTATTGAGCATGCTTTTCATCGAAATTCTCCACAAAAACAAGACCTTTGAAAGTCTGAGGATTATCGTTATATAGTCAATCGTTTTTCCTTTCTCTATAGGGAAAAATATTTCCGGTATAGCATTTAGCCTCTCAAGGTTAAGCCAGCTATCACGATTGATTGGTGACGGTTCGGTAAGAGCTGGGCGACATCCCGATTTCGTATTCCTATTGTGTACTAAGCTCCCGTTCGTCCCAGCTGCGATTAATGCGGAATTTGTTTTCAGCTCACATCACATGCCTGATAAGTACATCGTATATGAAAAAGTATTACTTCAGTCTGAATCTGCGTTGTGCAAAGACAGTCAACTAAAAACTCTCGAATCATACGGGTTTCGGTCCCTCAACACCATAATAAAATGAAGCTGATTACAATCTGTGCCCTCGTTGCTGTAGCTCTTGCAAATGGACCAGTTGGTAAGTAGTTTGCATTAGTATTGACCACTCGATTGCCGAAACACATACAATCCACATACTAATATTTGTGATCAACAACACTGAAGGTGACGCAAGAGTTGGCCTTACTATCAACTGGGTGCTGCCGAATTTTATCTTTCGTTTTGTGTCATAATGTATAAAACTCATCTGCAGTGAATAAATTCTAGATAATTCGATGTCATTATTATCATTTAATATGCGTTCAGCTTGACGCTTCAAAGAGCACGATGATATCTTTTGATGACTTTCATGTTATTGTAGAAATCCATGGAGAATCAAACCATTTGCTCGGAGTTCACGAGAGGAACCCTTACAAATATTTACTCCGATCTAGACGGAACGATCAGATCTGTACACCGGGATCAATCAAGACAATAGATTGTAACGACTGCATTTGTCCCAAGTCCGGTTACGGGTGGCTGTGTACTTTGAAGGGGTGTTTGGAAACACCATCTGATCACCAAGTCCGAGATTCTCCTGTCATTCGTCCTCATGAGGCCAGGCAATTCAACCGTACAAAGAGAGGTAGGAAGTTTCTTCGCAAATTGTATAAGATGCAAAATGTGATTTTTGATTAAGGTGTTAGAGCAGTTCAGACATGCATTCTGATCCACAGATACAGCAAAAAGGGAATGCTTTACAGAGGGTACAGTAAGGCAAACGCTTTGCGATACTTGTTATTGCGACAGCGAAGGATTTTATAGCATCTGCATTAGCACAGCCCAGTGTGATCTCGAGAATACTGACTATCAGGCCAGTGAGATGACTAATCTTGGTCATGACTTTAATATAGACGGATATATCCTGGTTTAAGGAGGATCAGTTGTCATGCGTTTTAGTTCACATTAAATTGCAAGAAATGTATGTTGTTCTTGTTGATATGGCTGAAGAATGCGAGAGCACTTGTAAATAAACTAGTTTTAAGGAATTGTATGGATATCTGCGTATTATTATCTTTGAACCGTTGCATTCAAAATACATCATTGATAATATTTATTCTTACTTCCCTCATTTGGATTATTTAATATCCCTTTGAACGTCTATTATAATGGTCCTATTATTACGTTTATGATTTGTGAATCTACGAATATAATTCACCTAAAGTGAAAGGCAAAGGAAAAAAAGCCGTATGAATGATTAAATGTTCATCTTTCCTCCATAAATATAGAAAAATATATTACAATTGTAACAGAGATGAAACAAACGGATTCAGACTCGATCCATTTAGGTATTGATCTTCATGTTCAATCCATATAGGATTGGGCTGTGTGTGAATATTTAAAAAAACGAATCATGAATGTAGATCAAAATTCAGTTCATTGCTAATAGAGTCAGCTATAATTTATCGTCTCGCCGCGAAGTAATGATCATTTTTAATTAACCCATCATTTAGTCAATATGTAATTAACCTTATTTAAATGCCACGCTGCCGGTGTAATTACATTTGTGATGAGATTAAATTTGTAACACATCATTAAAACCACTTTAATTACAATTTTCACAATTCTGCTTGTGACTTATGTAACATCTTTTGGTTTGAGCAACAGTCTGCATCCACAGGTTACCCTGCTTCATAATGTAGCTACACTTACAGAAGTATATCGATGGCCTAATCGATATCGCGGTGTCTCGAGCTCAGCTTTGTTGCTTATTGTCAATGAATATAGATCATTTGCGTTAGACATAAATCATTTATGTTGTTAGACATACTTGCAAACTAATTTATATGTAGAAAAGTGAATAAATTTTCACAAGCTATTTTCCAGAGCTTGTGATTCTTGCACAACACTCGTGTCGTTTGTAGACTTATACTTGCGTCAGCAAAGCGATCGATACATGTCCTTTGCGTAATTTTCCATTGCGATCGATACAGAATTGAAAAAATTTATTCTGAAATCTGAATATTCCGTGTAACTATAGTACGTCATTAATTTTTCCATTCAACAGTCCATGGATTTCGGCGATTATTCAAAAATTCAACGGAAATTTACACTCTTCGAACAAAAAATACTAAAATTATCTGACGGTAGTCTTACAGTGAGAAACGTACTTGATACTTTCAAGGAGGTGTGCATTGCGTGTAGTAGATATCCTTGAACTTGCGGGCTGATTTCCTTGGTCGCCATAATCGTGAGTCCAGACAGAAGTTCCCATTTAACTGAAAGGCTTCACGATGCTTGATCACTCGATTCGCGGCGGTTAACTCGACCGGTTTGATTTTACGGGCAAAAGTTTATTCCCATAGTTCAGTTACAGAATGAAGGCGAGTATAATTTGTCTATTGGCTTTCGTGATCGTAGCTAAGGGTAAGTTCTCACATCACCCCTAAGAATAGTGATGATACTTTCTTGTGATCCACATAAAAACTCAATTAGCTCCAATCAGAACGATATTGCCAGAATCTGAACTCAAATTGAGCTTTTGATGAAAGCCTTGGGAGAGTACACGACTTTGAGCACACTGGGCAAATTTGGCATTTTCAATTTGTTAGGGGAGGCTTGGAAAAATGAGACACTATTTTTTGGAGAGGAGATTTTTCCCAAAAGTCTTATTTTGCTATACAATGTCTCGTTTTATCCCGGTCTCCCCTGTTCTGATGGTGCAACGTTACAAACGTTCATTTGATAGTGTCAAGTAATTTCTTCAAAATAACTAATCGCTCTGATATTTCGTTTTGTTGAGAAAGAAATCCGGGGGCAAACGAGCAGCGATGAAGAAAAAAAACAGATCTGCGTACCAGGAACCCACTCCAAGGTTGATTGCAACAGTTGCGCCTGCAGCCCAGACGGAACTCAATTAGCTTGTACCAAAATAGGATGCGTTAAATTGCCAGAAGAATCAACCCGACTTCGACGTGCTGTTCCTATGAGTTGCAAGCCGAATTCAAGCTTCATGAACGATTGTAACCGTTGTGTTTGCTCATCAGATGGACGCTCAGCCGCGTGCACCTACGCGGCTTGTCTGCCTAAAACAGGCTAACAATAAATAGTAAATTCCCGAGCCGGGGTGGGATTGAAGTTCCGAATTCCAAAAATTCCGAACTGTAAAAATTCCGAATTCATTTGAGACGCGATTCTGAGTTTCTAGAAATGTTAGAGTTCAGGATTTGCAAACTCTGATAGGACGAAATGCAGACAGCGCAAAGTCCGAAAGTTAAAAACTCTGAAAGTACAAAAATCCGAGTATTTGAAGGTAGCTCATCACGAAACTGTCGAATAAACGACGTCATGCATGTTCGAAACCCGAGATTCGCAGTTTTGGCCTTTCCGATCTATTAAGCTTTCGAAATTTTGAACCTTTGGTGTTTTTCCGATTAGGAGTTTGTCAAATTGGCTACGTAAACTTTCAGGGAAATAGTCTTTCTGCAAACTTTCAGTCGGTATTATAAAAATTTGAAATTTTGACCTTTTGCAGCTTTTGGTATTCGGAATTTCAATCCCGTTGCCCCAAGCCCTGGAGCTCTGTTGTTGCTTAAAAACTGCAATTTGCAGATATTTGGTTTATTGTTTTCATGTCCATGTCATTACAAACATATATGTATACGTAGGTAATTATACTACTTTTATTATGTATGAAAATATAAACACAC
Source organism: Ametastegia equiseti (assembly GCA_963989295.1). Classification (NCBI taxonomy): domain Eukaryota; kingdom Metazoa; phylum Arthropoda; class Insecta; order Hymenoptera; family Tenthredinidae; genus Ametastegia; species Ametastegia equiseti. The sequence goes on along the minus strand of OZ022389.1, from coordinate 10,541,287 downwards.
ACTTATTAATATCTTGCATCATGTTTGTAGTGTCTATGTGAGTTGTTTGTCGTGTGATATAGACAAACCGTTTGTCATTGAGAATATTTATCAATTTTGCATGCACAACATAGCCTTCAATCGCGCATAGACTTCTCGCGAAAGTACATGCTGGAAATATAAATTGTCGGACATCACTAAAAAAGCTTATAAAACCACCTGTGACCCGGTTCTCTTACCAAAATTCCCTGTAATTAAGAACCATACACGGCGCACCCCAAAAAACATACGAAAAAAAATTTTTTTTTCACTCTGTTTTATGAAGTTCTTATGACTTGAGGGCAATTTCAATTTTTTCGGAATCGATTTCAATCACAAAGTTAAACTTGTTTTTGTTCATCTGCTGCTTCCATGTATAAGTATACGTAGAAAATACATCCACAGTTTGGCTCTTTTCTCCCCGTTATTGAAAAATCATATTCAATACCGCCTCGGCAATATTGAGTATGTATGCGTTTATTTCCGATGAGAGACTTCGCGATGATACAACTTTTCCATATCAACTGCCAAAGTTGTATAATATATTGTATTACAAAGAGGGGAAAAAAATCACCATTCGGGATCTCCTTTGCATGATTAATTCCAACGTAATTCCATGACGACTTGTGATGCGATTGCTGCTTTCGTCACTTTCAGCTGATAACGTGCCTTACTTAAATTCAGAGGTCCATGATGCTGTGACAGTTGACTAAAAACACTAGAAGTGTATGTACGAACTCATTTTTCGGATCACTACAACCAGTGTCTTCACCATGACGGCGTCCATGGTTTATTGTGCACTCGTTTTGTTTGCGATGGTATACGGAGAAGACGGTAAGTAGCTCCATCGGTATTCAAAGACTGGCTAATGGACACCGATATTTTATTGAAACCATTCGTGAGAAGAATACCTTATAATTATTATAAAAATAATGACGCTTCAATTATAATTTGTTTGAAATCAAATCGGGGTATAAACCAATCGCGAAAGTAACTTCGAATTGAAAATCCTACTGATTTCACTGCTCAGTTGTAGCCATGCTGCCACGATGAGATACTTGATTAACTTCAAATAGCTGATTGACCATAATTTTCTACGATTTTTATCGTCGTACAGGAATCCATCTACAATCAGACCGTCGAAGAATTTCTCACCACGGAAACCCTTATGAACATCTATTACCAGCTGGCAAAGATGGACAAACGTGCATGCCTGGATCCGAGTTCAAGGGTGTTTGTCTGAAATGCTTCTGTTCTGAGGATGGAACGGAAATCATTTGCAGTAGTGGATTGTGTCCCAATCTTCCTCGTCATCGGCGTGATATTCCTGTCAATAAACCAAGAAAGTTACTGAGAAGTGAATCATGCACTATCTGTACCTGTGAATTCGATGATTTCTTCGAATCTCAAGTCTGCAGCATGACGTTCTACGAGGTCTGTCCTCGCCGGAACACCAAACGCTGAACTTTCAAATTGTACATGTTCAGAGAACAACTGCTACGTGTATTTGAATTTAAATCCAAATTTACGTTGTGTAAATAACTCAAAAGGATTTGTGACTATATTTATACAAATATTTACAACATATAATGCATCTAATCACTAATCATGTAATCGTCAATCAACAAATATATTTTGGTCATATGAGATGGAAAAGATGTTCTATTGGTATTTGTATAAGGTTCACCAATCTGGGATTTCGGTTTCCGTTTCGATACGAACCGGCTGTGATGTGATCTTGACATCGAGGTGTTGAGTAATATGACTCTTAACTTTCATGTCACTGTGAAAACGTTGATCAAACTAATTATTCAACTCGTAATATCTGCGTTCGATTTCTTTGAGACTTGTTGATACATTCAAATATTGCGACTTATTGATAATAATGGCGAGTTTTCACTCTAGAACGCATACTAAGTACGTGGCCTATAGTCGGGTTTATGGTGAAAGAGCACGGATAAAATGCTCCATTTACGAAATTATCCTCAAACAGTATCAGCTGTTATTCTAACCTCTACGTGAAACGGTGTTTCAAAAATAAACGGATTACGTATCACCTTTGACCATTTAATTTATCCTTATCACTGGATGAAACCAACAGTGGATGCAATCTGGAATATCGAATATGAAAAAATTCACAAGGCCATCAAAACACAGAACGTGGGATGCTCATGATAGGTAATACCGAGATGTAGTTGGGTCCTGGAAATTACTCAGATAACATTGAATAGTCTCATGCCTGATGCAAATAATTTCGTTAATAACTGATAGTGAGCAGTATAGACATCGAATGTTTTTTTCAGTTCATGTTACCGATTCCTAGAATCTGCGGACATACAAATTTTTCCTGCTTGTGACGTGACATTATAAAAGCTTGTGACTGATATTCCTACTCGTCAGAAAGCTCATAGGATCCAAGCAATCACTCTATACTCACGAGATCGTCAACTGCATTTGGGCAGCTCAAGTACGGGACATACTTGATTTGTATTGCTTTCAAAGTTTTTGGAGCAAATCGACGTAACATAAGTATAATTCAGACACTGTATATCCTTCTTACGCTGCACTGGTCCTGCGTCGTGCTTTCCGTCTGGACTTCAATCTGCTGATATCATCTGGTATTTGACTCTGGAACTTCGTGGCCCTGCGATAGTTGATTCAAAGCGTTAGACTCGAGAGGATTTCGTTTTCCAAACAACTGAAATCTACCCAAAGGTCCATTTCCGAAATGAAGGCAGTTATGGTTTGTGCTCTTACTCTATCAGCTCTGGTATATGGCCAAGATGGTAAGTCGTTTTATCAGTACTTAACAAATACAAAAAGCATGCTGATGTCATTACGTATAGACTAGTATTTCAATAGCCGAAACAGCATCGGAATATAAATGTCAGACTTTTCCAAATGGCACCTTGGCAAATGATTGTATAATACCTGATCAATGCCAGTTTGTTGACAACGGTAATTACTCCCTTGAATAGAATCATGTGATGATTGGCTATGCTGATTATCAAGAAACGTGTGTCATATTAGAATCGACATTGATTGAGAACTTAAAGCAATATATTTGGAGGATAAATAATGATATGGTGATGACACAAAAATGAGAACGATTTCTAAAATTGAATCCGAGTAGAAAATCTGCTCCTTGGTAAAAGAAAACCAACTTTAATGTATCAACTTGAAATTGGTTTTTATTTTTTTATATTTATTACTATTTATTTTTTCATTTCTTCCTTTCAACAGAAACTCACGGGCAGTCGTTTGTCAAAGCTGATTCTCGTAATGGCATCATTTACAAGCATTGGCGACGAACTAGAGACGATGGACAAATTTGCACACCTGGATGGAAGGCCGAAGGTTCTTGCCAAACATGTTTCTGCTCTGTGAAGGGAACCGAAATTATTTGCGTTAATAATGGATTGTGCTCCCATCTTCCACGATATCGTCGGGATATTCCATCTACCGAATCGATTCACGTTTACACAAATAAATCCTGTGTTATATGTACCTGCGAACCAAACGGACTGTGCGCCATGGCTGAGTTTGAGATCTGTCCTATTCAGAAGTGGTCGCATTAATCCTTGGAACGAGTCTCTCTTTTTCTGCATTCCAGCCATAAGCGTTAAGGGATTGTGATCAGTTTTACGTGGTGAATAAAATCGCAGAGTAATATTACCACAAATCTATTCCATATTCAAACCCATCGCATTTTCCTCGAAACTAGTTCAGACTAATGGCATCATATGCGTCTAAAGCATATATGATGCGATAGCATATTTTTCATGTCAACATATGTGTTCGTGATTGTCTTATTTTAAAAGTTATCCAGAAAAATGTCAATAGTTAAAAATAATGATACTGTATTATTTGGTGTCATAGATCAGTGGCCCTAGACTCTTCCGGTTGGTAACAAATGTTATATAGCTAACGGCATGGTGTGAACGGATTTGTTTCTTCATTTCTTGGACACGAATTTTTCCCCCGTAACACCTCTTTGGACACAATTAGAGCGTCACGTTTTCTTATCGTCAGTACTGATATTATAGACATGGGTATTTTCCATGAGACTTCCGATGGTAATGAGCACAACAAATAACGTCGTTGGAGTCTCATCAGCTCATGGTTCCGATGGGCTCTAGCCGATAATGATCAGTGCTACTGAATTCCGAGTCACCAAAATATCACCACAGTCAACCACCACGTACACTAGAACCGTAAGCGTAATAGTATTCAAACATAATTCCAAAGTTTTTTTTTACAAAAATGAAGTTTGTCATAACTTGCGTTTTTGCCCTCCTAGTTTTAGTGAACGGAGGTTTATCAAAATATGGTAGGTAATTTGGTGGTAATTTTTACCCATACCGATGACAAAGAGTACCCACATTTGCGATGTATTAGCGAAAAATGATGATCTCCCAAATTCTGGTTCAAAATCACGCTATCCCAAGTATTCTCTACAAAATATCACCGGGTTGCGTATTTACGTTTTTGATGTTGATAACGAACTCTAACTCTAGAAAGACTCCAGAAGTCGAATCGTGAAGTTGAACTTCATTTGAAGAACCGTTACACAGGTTTACTGCAAACTAGAAGCATTAGCAACTCTAAAATCTGTGTACCGGGCGCGACGAAGACTGAGGATTGCAACAGTTGCATCTGCGCTGCGGATGGTACTGGATGGGGTTGCACGAGAAAATACTGCCTACTAGCAAGTGACTTGGATAATTGATTGTATCGAGTTAAGCGAGGTGAGAAATGTCTGTGTCGAGCTACGCAGGATTGATGCAGATAACTTTAGGATTAGTCATCTTGCAAAGTCTACTCTGATTAGCATTGTCATTCGATCTTATACTTTACAGACCTTGATGTTCCGTTCACCTGCAAGTCTAATGAATATTTTATGGATGAATGCGGAAACGACTGTTTTTGCGAACCTGATGGTGGTTCAGCTCTGTGTACTGCCAGCTAGGGATGCCGTCGTAAGAATCGCTTGCGAGCATGACGTTCTACAACGGAGTCATATATATGCTATCAGTCGATGAGGGTGGGTTCATGTAAACCCTTAACTAGATTGTGTGATAAAAAATAATAGCAAAAGACATTGATTTTCGCATGTGCAGAAATTGAACAAAAGAGTCCACGAGTATCTACAATGAATAACGATATCGTCGTCTCCCTCAATTAGCTGTTTGGAAGATCCTTTCTGACAACATCATTCATTTGCCGTATAATTACTCATATACGTTTTCAAAGATGGATTCTGTAAGAAGTACATTCAGACGTATTCCATTTTTCATTGGACTTTAATTTCTAACTTAAAAGCCTGAGAAATAACAATTTTCCGATAACGGGCTAAAATTTGTCGATTAGGAATTGATAATTGAGCAGAATTGATTGAGCTTATTTTAAATGACTCCGGATGGGAGTGTGAACAACCCAAGATACAAACAGGCACCGATTAGTTACTTGATTGTTTATGCACAGATGGCATTAGTTATACTTCCAACTGTGCTGTGATCACGTCCGATGGTTACATCACTTATATCGCTAGATGTATGTGCGAAATAAGTCGAAATTTCTCACTATCCCAAGCACAAGTATTAAAAAAATATACCTCCACAGATGGGATATCTGTAAATAGGTGGTTATGATATAATCACAAAATTGCATGTATAGTAACGTCACACTTACAGGGGGTGATAAATAACTAGGACAACCATATAGAAAATACATAAACAAACGATTAGGAAGTGTTGTTATTGAGTAGTCATTCTAAGAAAAACATTGATCATAACTGCACTTTGATCATACGTTTCCTTTTTATCCGTTCGAGTTATGCAGAATCGGAATTGACCCGAGAACGATAGGTCAAGGCAATTATACGCATCATTTCTGAAGTTGGACTTTAAAATTATTGATCATTCGCGGTCACTTATAAATCATCGAATGTATGTAAGTATTTTGTTTGATAGGTTGCTTGTAGAAGAAAGCTGATACATCATTGCTACACACAAGCAGAATTATTTATAATTGGATGCTAACTGCGAACCAAAAGCGGATATACGAGACATTTCAAGATTCCAAAATGGAAAGTATTCGCAATGAAAATTGTGTGTCACACTTTTCCAAAAGATCCGAGACTCCTATTCTGGCGAAGATAGATGGAATTTTGAGAGGAATTTCGTTCTATAAATTTCAACAGAAAAAGTCAGATGTTAAGGAATAATTCTCAAACGGCAAAGAGGACTCCGACGATTCAGTATCATCCTACGCCACTTCACGAATCGAGAACCATGATTTTTGTGGCAATTTATATCATGGTATCAAGACCCTGATTGTAAAACAGACACATGTATGTTGTGCTAATTGTAAGAGAAATGTTGCCTCGAAGTATTGCTTCTGGAAAATTGTTTTCGCTAACCTTTCCAAAATATCTGCACTCCACCCCTTGTTCTACTTCAGTACTTCGCGTAAGATAGCGATTGGTTGATTTTAATGTATTCCAACTGATAAGACACGCTATTTAATCCGTACCCTCGCGATAGCGCGGCAGTAAACGCAAGACTGTTGAATCCAACGAACCATTTTCTGCGTAAAATTGTTTGAACCTTGTGCAAAATGAAGACTGGCATAATTTGTGTTCTCGCTTTCATAGCTTTGACAAATGGACAAGAAGAACATGGTAAGTGATATCATTAGGACTTAATGATCGGATTGAGAAACGCAGATACTATCTTTATGCTGACCAAGTATTATATTTTGGAAAAAATTGAAGTTGGACAAGGGTTTCTTTATACTCAGGTAAAAATTGTTTTTTATCGACAAAATCAATTCCGATTGACCAAATAACAAGTGTTCACATCAACCGAACCTATCAGAGCCACATCAGACTCGTTTGATGAATTCACATTATTCACGGCTTTTTATCTTGAATTTCGCAGGAGAAACTGATGTTAGATCAAATACTGAAACCAAACATCAGGTGTGTATACCAAGATCCACTAGGATGGAGGATTGCAACAGCTGCTTCTGTCTTGAAGACGGTTCAGGATGGGCCTGTACTTTGATGGGGTGCGATGCAGTCTTTCCTACAGGCGGCATCGGCAAAGGATCCCGACCATACGTACGCATTGGACGAGGTAAAGCATTGATCTGCTTAACTAGAAATTATTGCAGTTGATAAAAGGTCCAGAATTAGACAAGCTCAGTTCTCTGAACCCATATCATATAGTCTATGCGCAAGAGGACAAGTAATGTGCTGTGTTGAAATTATCCAAGGTTTTCATTGTACGTGCGAAAAGTCTTTTCACTGATGACTTCAATTTCGAACAGTACTTATCGCAGGTGCACTATATATATTTGTATGAAAAGTTCGCATCACTCATCAGTAATGATATTTGCCATTTTTATCATTATAGATGTAACTGGGGTCCAATCGAATACCGACACTGAATCTGACAACTGTGTTCCGGGAACCCACAAGATGCTGGATTGCAATCGCTGCATCTGTCTTGAAAATAACTTAGGATGGGCCTGCACTCTAATGGGGTGTGGTACAGTCTTCAAAACTGATGGTAATATCGGAGGATTGAATGAAGCCAAACCATCGGAGGGCATTGTGCGAGGTAGAGAATTTATGGTCAGCTAAAAAATTATTGTAGTCGACTGAAGCTCTTCAATAGAAAATGTTCGATTCCACGAACCCACCAGATGCAAAGGGACAATGAGTAATGAGTATGTTCCGGGTTAGAGTTAGAAAAAGCTTTCACCATGCGCGAGAAAGAACTGTTTCCCCTATTTATCGGACACCCACAGTATTTTCATGAACGGAAGTTATCACAGCAATTATGCCAAGTTTATTCAACAGATTCACGTAATTTTCAGTAATAATGTTCTCCCATTTTTAATATTTCAGGCGAAGCTCAGGTTTAATCGAATGATGAAACTGAACGTAAAGCCTATGTACCTGAAACCACTAAGAAAATAGATTGCAACAACTGCTTTTGTACTAAAAATGACTTGGGACGGGCTTGCACCAAAATTGGCTGCCTCCGCATAGTAACTGTTGTACATAAAGACGACACGATCGTTTGAACCCATGAAGCGAAACTACTGGCGCGTGTTAGGCGAGGTGGAGAATCACTCTGCTTAGCTAAAAAAAATAATTGTATTCAGCTGAAGCTCTTGAACAATAAACACACCTTCTTAGAACTAACCCAATCCTGAATCCATGTGCAAAAAGACAACCGTTAGAGTTTGTGTTGAAGTTGGGCAAGGCCTAGGTTTTCATTCTAGCTGAACAGTAAGACTCTTTCACCGATCAACTGAATTCCGATAAATCGAATTTCAGGCGTTCAATCGAACGATGTGAATTAGTTTACAGCCAGGCCGAATAGATCAACAAATTCACATCACTTTTACTGGTAAAACTAGTTTGTTTTTTTCTGACACTATTTTGCGATAGCTGCTTCTGTACTGCAAGTGGTTTGGGACGGGCCTCCATTGAAATTGGGTACCACACACCACAGAAAGTCTAATAATCCAGACGACATTATCACGAAATCCGATAAAGTAGCGCGCTAAAAAATGTGGTGATAAATTTCTGTGCTCAGTTATATAATTTTAACAGAGTAATTGCGAATTTGGAATCATATCGGACTTCAGAATTTTGACGTGATTCTTAATTGATGTTCAATCTCACTTCAGAAAGTCAATATTTCTATAGTCTGCAAGTCAAATCAAACCTTCGACAATTATATAGTGTACCCAGGATTACTTCAGCTGTACACAGCTTGATCATGAAACTGTCCACAGTTTGATAATGACATTGGATGCAAGTGCGTACCTATATTATATGTTATAACCTTGAAAAGCGTCAAGGCCCAAATGAAGATACAGGGTAAACTGGTATCCGTACATAGGTATATATGTGACTGTAGCCCATAAATATATGAAATTCGAACTGGAAATAATGACCGATTTGGACCGCAGGACTGGCGAGACAACAGAACAACCTTTCACCACTGAACTAGAGTTCAGTGCCTTTCACGCGTTCATCTATGGCAGTATTTTTTCCATTACGTTGTTGTTCAACTTCTAATTAACTTTCGGCCACCATCAGGGTCATCTGATAAAGTGTGTTATTTAAGTCTTGATTTCCGTGATATTCCGACAGACGACTCTAAACGGTCGAATTGTACGGTTGTGATTCTTCTCACCATTACCATTCTACTATATAGGATGAAGGTGATCATAGCTTGTATCCTCGTGCTGGTAGCTCTTGTAGTTTTCGTGCAAGGCGAAGATGGTATGTAATAGTTTCATGCCCTACGTCAGTGTTTGGTGACAGTTGTCTTCGCTGTTATACTAATTTATGCTGTCATAGATTCCCACGAACACCGCGCGCGAATCTGTGAACCAGGGTCTACGAAGAATATGGATTGCAACCGTTGCTTTTGTAACCACGATGGCTCTGCATGGGGTTGTACTAGGAAAGGGTGCATGACGTTTCAACTTGTACCTAATGACGCTGCCATAAATCTCGATCGAGCTGATCCAATGCAACAAGCTTAACAAGGTGAGATGAGGAAATTTCTCTGCAGGCTTTGAAGCTTGTGTGAATTTGACTCGATAATAGGAGAAATAAAATATTTTTGGATAACGTTTCGTTTCAATTTACAGACAGGATCTGCAAACTGCATGCGGGTGGAACGAGGCTAAATCGATGTAGCAGTAATTATAACTGCGGTGGAAGTGCCAAGATCTAAATATCAATCTACCTATTTCGGGAATTTCGAGAACGTACTTTATCCTGTTTTCTGCTTGACCTAAATAAATACGATCTGAAATATACATATGTATATATTGTGCATAATTTCTGGAAGAATACAAACACATCGATAAAAAAACATCATTCATCACTTGACAGTGAGGCACTCGTAAGCCATACTGCTTTTGGTAAATCTTTTTTTTTCGAAAGAATCGAGGTATAAATGACCAGATGATAATTTGTTGAAAATCACTAGTTTTATTAATGCATTATATATATAGCAGTTACCGATGAGATATTATATCCTACTTATGTTTCGGCACCCAGAGCTGCGAGTCGTATATTTGAAAAAAATCAATTCTTTTCGTAGTTATTTTGAAGGCATTCTCAAAATTTGAAAAAGTGAAATACTTAGCAGCTACTTTCTATTGAAATAATGCATTGATCGCCCAAGTTTCATTTGTGTGGTATGAGAAAAACCATACGATGCGCCATTTCATGGGGAACAAGCGAAGACTGAGGCCCGATATCAGTTCCTCGGTGATTCCCAAAGACAGGCAAAATTCTGTCGCCTATTTTCGACTGCGCTGATATCGACATATGGACATTGGACAGTATCCGACGAAACAAAAGTATATATCTATGTATCCAAGCATTATCACATCATGCTTAATCATCATATCTCACACTCTGTGTACTTTTTCAGCTCAGGGATCAACAGGCGTCGTGTGACTGATTCATGAACGATTGCATTTCTCATGTCTGTCAAACTTCTTATTGTCTTCCGTGTTCACAGACGTTGATTTATTTTTCTCTCTCGCGCTTCGTTATGTAAGAAAGTTCTTTGTAAATTTATCCATAATGAGAGACCGATAATATAAGTTCCTCGTTTTCACCAAATTTTTAAAAATTATCTGGTTGACTAATGACATCAGATACGTACGACGTGTATGGCTTTGAAAACGCGTAAAGGTCCAGGTAAAGTTATATCTCTGGCGAGTGGTGACGTCAAGGGTAAACGAATACAAGTGCGTGGATACATTTAATTTGTCGTGAAAGTATAAATGACCACTTTTTAAGCCGGACTTGTGAGAAAAAATCGGCATTTTATACGCTGATCTTTATGGCATGCTGCGTTTCGTGACGTAGTTGTTCTTCGAATTAGCATTCTGGCAACATCAGGGACATCTGATATGGTGTGTTATTTAAATCTGAATCTCTGCAATGCAGCGATAGTCAACCTCAAACGTCTGACTCTTACGGTTGTGATTTTTCTCGCCAATACAATTCTTCTCTATAGAATGAAGGCGGTCTTAGTTTGTGTCTTAGCATTCGTAGCTCTTGTAGCTCTCGTTCACGGACAGGATATTGGTAAGTGGGTATAGTTCCATTCCTTAAATCAAGGAAAAAATCGAGTTTGCTGTCAAAATTCATGTCGTAATAGATTCCCGGCTCCAGTCGAATGGCGAACTTCGATTCCCTTACACGCGTCTGTTGCGAACGAAAAGAAATAATCAGGTGTGTGAACCGGGGTCCACGAAGAAGGTGGAATGCAACCACTGTTTTTGTACCCACGATGGCTCTGGATGGGGTTGCACTGAGATAGGATGTCTGACGTACGAAATTCCTGTGTCAAATCCGAATGTTACCAGCACAAATCTTGATCAAGCTAATCCGACCCGAGAAGCTTAACAAGGTGAGGAAATCAGGTTGATGTATGGTTAGTCCAATATTTAATGGAATCCGATATCATTTTCAGGTCAGGCTACTTTCAACTCCAGACACAAGAGGTGTGAACCGCATCAGCACCACGTGGGTGAACCGATGCAAAATCTGCCATTGTAACTACGGCGGATCTAATCAGGAGGATTTGTGTCTCTGGCTTTATTCTTAGTCCTATGACCGTTCCAGGCTACGGTATCAACACTTTTGGAAATACTCTCAAATGGAGTGTATTATATTTTCGGCAGCATCTTTTCGAGAATAATTGACCCCAAAGAAGCACCTCTGGTGCAAAAACCTTTCGCCAAGTACATTAATATATAGATCTCTCAACCAAAAAATAAAAGGCATTGTGCTCGTTCGCTCGCTGCGCTTGCTCACTCGATTGGTTTATCATTGTCAACCTATAAAAGCAATGAAATCGGATATAATTGCCAAGTACCTGCATAATACCACTCAACCAAGAAATAAAAAAGAACAAATATTCATAACGAAGAATTGATTTCAAAAAAATGGAAAAAAAAATTTGGAGGTAGTGGTACGTTGGCGGGCCAATAAGTACAGGATTATCGGAGGACATTGAAATGGTTCACAATATGGTCTTCACAGTCTTTTTTCTATGAAAGGCCCGCCAAGTACCACTACCTCCAAATTTTTTTTCCATTTTTTTTTAATCAATTCTTCGTTATGAATATTTGTTCTTTTTTATTTCTTGGTTGAGTGGTATTATGCAGGTACTTGGCAATTATATCCGATTTCATTGCTTTTATAGGTTGACAATGATAAACCAATCAAGTGAGCGAGCGCAGCGAGCGAACGAGCACAATGCCTTTTATTTTTTGGTTGAGAGATATGTACATTAATGTACTTGGCGAAAGGTTTTTGCACCAGAGGTTTATATTTTCGGCAGCATTGTTTCGAGAATAATTGATGAGCATACTGTCAATAAATTGAAACAAATTTTCCAAAAAATATTACTCACCTTGAATGAACATTTTTCCTGTGAAGACAACAAAACATTCAACTGTAAACTAGCCATCTTCAAGAGTCTGGAATGATTTTCACAGCTGGTACATTCGCTGTTCGTTGATCCAGAACTCGGTGATTCTTTTACCTGGAAACCTAATAAAACCTTCCTGAACAATTGTAATTTGTGTGTACCGGTTAGACATCCAAAAACATTCTTAGGAGAATTACTCTCAGGTCCAGCCCATCTGCGTTTACAACAGGATAATACCTTCAGTCGATGCCGAAAAACCGGACCCGTAGACATGAATTAAAATAATTATAGTGAATTAGAGAGCTTTTGGACGATTGAGTAGCATCTTGCAGGTTCAGATCGTAATATGTCATGAAACAGCCGTATAAAAATACATGGACAAATCCAGCCTCGACTCTTAGCAATAACTTCCGTCTTCGACAAAGCACACCCATTGCAATTTAAAATTGGTAATGTAACTGAATTCAAAAGCCTTGGAAGAACACTAGCTTGCTAGCCATAATGATATCATCAGTTTGCTGATCAATTTATTCAGCGGTTTTCTAACGATAAATATAAAACTAATTCTCCCATATTTCATAACTGTCTAGCCAATATATTTTTTCGAAAGTTATCAGCCAGACGTTTCTTCCAAAAAAAAGCTCTCAAGCATGAAGTCAATATTTTCGAGTTCCAAAATATCTGTCAATTTTCCAAATCGATACAAGACTGAAATGCGAAGTGTATGTAGTTCCATTCAGGGAAAGAAGTATAAGGAAATGTAATATTTATATGTAATGGCGTGGAGAATTTTCACCGCTAACATGAACATTTATTTATCATTGGAGTGCATCATAGTTCACATCATAGCTAGCCAAATATTCATGGCTACTCTGACGTTGTTTCGTGTTTTTTCATCTCTAACCTCGCTGAGATGAGATACATTTAGATGAGAATAACAACTGGACCAATTATCGTAAGTAAATCTCTAGACGAAAACAAATATGACGAAATTAAATGTTGACTCATTTTGTAAAGTGACATCTAAGGCTGCGGATAAGGAGATTTCTCACTAATTCAAAAAGTTATCCAAGGTTACCGACCCGAACATCTTGTGAAACATTTTGAGTGTTGAAAAATACATGGGAATCTATAGGACACAAATCTGGAAGTGACAATTCCTGAGTAATGACGGAGTACAACCCGTCACTCGACGACGAAGCAGCTAGGTGAGAGATTTCTCGGCCGAATGCTGTAATACAGAATTGTCATGTAAATCCAAGCTCGCGAGAACGAGGCATGCATGGGTGACGCAATTACCGTTGCAGCCTAATTATCAAGAAGCCACCTGCAAGAAGGAAAGAAGATGACCCTACTATAATTCTGTAGCACACTATCTCAAACAAAGATTAGGCGAAGTATTCCATCCGAACTCCGACCTTATGCTCTATTCTTATCCACGAGTGGATGTCTGACTTGTGCCATTTATTTCGATTATAAATTTCAGCAGATGTGGAGAGCAAACGAACAAAAAATTGTTGTTTCATGCACACATGAATTTCATGCTCAGGTGACGTGCCTGGATTATGGTGAATTATCGTGAACTATGTTGCGTTTCGTATATTCAAGTATGGTTTCATAACTCAATAATAGGTTATTTGCAATAAATGATCAACAATCGACATGCTTTCAGAAATAAGCGTTCGAAACCCATTCTGCGGATCATGAGGCAAGAAGGATAGACATTCGAAAAACATCTCGTCAAGTTATGCCATGTAAATCGTTCCTCTAATTCCTTCTTTCTTCTAGTCACTTTTTTCCAGGCAGCATCCGAAACGTTGATAATTCATCCAAATACGAATTATCCATAGTCAGTATTATCCTTACGCAATTTCAGTTCTCGAAACATTTGCGAATTACCCATATAGGTAATTTCTTATAGATAATTGCTTGTGTGAACTCATCATCATCGACTAAAGTAGGAAAAAAAGTACACAATAATAAAAAGTATTATTCAATCCAAAAAACTTTTGACGTGCAAAATTATCATTTTGCAACAATCTCCGATATTTACATATAACTTTAGGTCAGTACAACATACGATACGTTGGAATTGATGATAGGATACTTTTCCACGTTTCGGCTGATAAGTGATGTCATATAATTCCGAGTCTTCATGAGGTTGCGACAGTCGACTGAAAGCTTTTGAATCGTACAAGCTCGTTTCTGCGAATAGCCACTATCTGGGTGCGCAATATGAAGATAGTCATAATTTGTGCTCTCGCTCTCGTAGCGCTGATCAATGGACTAGATGGTAAGTAGTTTTATGTCAAATAAACGATCGATTAGAGGAAAAAATCCAAGGACTGTGATGAATAGTATATGCTAGGAAAGATATTGTCATTGTATCCTATATTCAATGCACTTCAGTTGAACTTCGTGTAGATTTACTACATCTATTCGATATATCACAAGCATCTTTTGTAATTTTTACACTCCAACAGAGACCAACTTTCAAGGAAATGGTGAAACCGAATCCCTCCATGTGAACCCCTACAAACACTTACTTCGAACTAGGAGCACAGAATTCGAAGCTATTCAGGTGTGTAAACCGGGTGACACGAAGATGGATGATGATGGTTGCAACCACTGCTTCTGCATTCCAAATGGTGGTGGATGGGCATGCACCAGAATGATGTGCGTGCTATTTGCTTACCCACTTCCTAATGATACCGTCAATCACGCCGAAGAGAATACCCAAAACCCCCATCGAGTTACACGAGGTAAAAAATTTCTTTGCCAAACTGTATGTACAGACTTACCGAAGATAAATTTCAAATTTATCAAATTGTAAAATCTTACGTGATTAATTTTATTTCGCAGAACTTGGTGCTTCTTTCACCTGTACACCCGATACAACATTCATGGACGACTGCAATCACTGTTTCTGTTTACCCGATGGTCACACAGTCGGGTGTACGGCGATGGCCTGCCCTCCTAAGGAGTTTTCACAAAAAACCTCCTAGTCCTGACGTTACGTAAATCATGCAGTCGGATTCCGAATAACCGGGTTGACATTAATGAAAAATATATTTTAACACGTGTATATTATTGGTTATTATTTCATATTTCATATTTCTGAACTTCTAACACGTATCAGTCACTCAAACACTGGCAGGAATAATGACTGTTGAAGATATATTCCTATCATAGTTTATATATTCAAAAGAAACAGTAGTGAAAGGAAAAAAAGTCCACAGATTCGGGATTCACCTCCATATATGGTATCCTCAACCGTACTGTAATGAAAGAATGAATAAATGTATACAAACAACAATAAATTACCATATGAATTTACTGTAAATCGATTGATCTTTCAACACTTTCAACACAAAGCTTCACAGGATTATCGATCGAAGATGGAACTAGCGTAAAGTCATCTGTAAGAGATAATTAACAGTAGGTATGTCATTTTCTGTGTGCATAGCAGACGTGATACATGCAGCAGTTTATAGTCTTCGAACTCGTGCAACAATGTGGAGGCGCCTATAATGGAGGGTAAATAAAAAAAATGAATCGAACAAATATGTAGGTACACGTATGTCGATACCATTATCTATAAGTTTATGTATTATATTTGAACTCTGACCATACGCTTTATCTTTCTTCTTCGAGTGGCCCCGATCCATGGCATTTATTTCGAAGGTTGTGAGGAGACACAGAGGATGAATGATAATACAAAGCAGCTCACGTCAATAAAATAACGGAGTGACGTTTTTGGACAATAAAAATTTTCGTGTCCTTTGGCGATTCATCCACATTGTTCCAACTTCAAGGAATAGTTTCTTGTTCATTCAATTAACTAATTATGAGTCTTCTATACGTTTACGTAATAATACAGTAATGGAATGGCTTTTAGTAACGAGCAGTCGACAACTGTCTTGCGAACCTTGTGATAAATATATATGCAAATAATTCAATAAGCAATCAAATATTAGCAGAGCAGCATCCCATATACTTTGATTCCTAATTCTTTGAACCGATTGAGACTCACATCGTCCTTTGCTTCAATGAGAAAATGTATACAAATATGTACGTACATATAAGTGGCGTTCGAAAGCGTATATAGTTAATTGGGATGACATATTAATATGACCCACATATTTTCCAATTGAAACATATTCATTTGATAACTGCCCTTATCAGGCAATTACCGGAAAAAAGGATTGTATTTACTTTATTTTAATTACGAATTCTTACTAATTATTCAATTGAGCTCTAAAACGATGCCAGTCCAGCACATAGAATGAACAAATTTCAATGCAGGGAATACTAACAACAAGTATAACATGTCACATCTTGAAAATTATTTGTTTGTATTTCAAAAATAAGTAAGCATAAGACAATAATCAATTATAGATTTGATCGGATTTGGCCGGAAAAAAAAAATGAAAAATCTTCATCCGTACATGCGCAAATATATAGGATAGAAATATGATTGAAAGCCTTCGAGATTTGAACCTTCATGGATTCATTCATAGTTCTGAAGCTGCCGCAAAAAACTGTTTTCAACAAATTTCCTAATGAGTAAAAAGTCCAAACCAAGCAGCTTAATATTGAAAAATTATCGGAAGTATTTTTTTTGGTTCCCTCAGTAAATAAAAAAATTAATGAGAAAAAAGAATGAACAAATGTAGCATACCTGCCTATTTTCACAGCACGCCTATATATGTGTGAAGTTTCATAAAACATGCATGTATGATGTATTAGCCTATCTCACATTCGATATCTACAGTACAGACCTGCATACGTGTACGAATTGCAATATGCAATGACGTACCTTGCAAACATTTTGAAAAACAATTTCATATAATTGGTGCCTTCGTGTACCAATATTGCTGTAGGTCAATCATGTGAATACACCAGAATCAATTTTTTGTCCAAAACATTGAATAAGACATTTTTTCTTAGCATAGCCACATAACGTAGAAATTACATGATAGTATTGACGCAACCAGAATCCTAATCTACGAAAGTACATGTCAACAATTTTCGGCTTGCGTCAATTTCCAAGATTTGTCAAAAATTTCATTTACTTGTTTAAAAAAACATGCAAAGTTTATTTGATAAGAGGTCTGCAGTGACAGATAGTCTTCCAACAGTCTCCTCTCCATCATGCAAACACTGTTATTGAGTGAATGTCACCATTACCTGCTGTCAACACTTCCTAGGAAGTCTTCCGATAGGTATTCCCGTAGTTATACAAACATCGGTGGGGATTCCCAATCGCATCTCTGTTCGATATTGCGTTTCCCCCAGTGACTCCCCTTGAGCTTTGGATTGGTTAGCTGATAATTCACCGCGTCCCGCTGACGGATCTTGAGCATTATTTATTCTCCAGTTTTCGCAGAGCTACATCACTCGACTCGCAGAGCTCAACCCGTAAGGATTTGATCAATCTTTGAAATATAGTTGAATACTCCGGCAACAAGATGAAGACGATTGTAGTTTGTGCACTCGCTTTCATCGCCCTGGCCAATGGTAAGTTATTTCATAATTTCAAAATGGATAATCACTCATTTTTTTACCGAAATCGAAATTTTAAGCCTGTATCGGAATCTTGTTGCTCCAAACAGCTTAGTTTTACTTAGAATTAGGTAAATTCGCAATGATCACACTAAACTCTTGCAAAATTCACTGCACTTTCATTCAATGACGTCGAGTGACTATTTTGATGTAAAGATCATTTCATATTCATAATGTTATCAAAGGAATCCATGGGCAATCCGACACCGAAGAGAAAAAACAGATTTGCGAACCAGGATCCAGAACCAAGGTGGACTGCAATACCTGCACGTGCTCGAACGATGGAACTGCATTAGGCTGCACAAGAATGGCATGCCCAAAAATACCAGCTGAGTATCTGAACCCTGACGGTACCATCAAGCTTTCTCATCAGTCCAACCCATTGCTACGTACCAGACGAGGTGAGATATTGTTAATGGGAAATTTAGCGAGATTCCAAATTTCCCAAAGCGAATTCGCACCCTCTTAACGTTTCATTATCTTCAGCGGCAGATCGCATCTGTGAGCCGGGTACCACGAGAGAATGGGACTGCAATACTTGCCGTTGTAGCCCAGATGGAACTGCGGAACTATGCACCCGGTCAGTGTGTCCAGAACTTCCACGAAACCGACGCGATGCGATGAGATGTACGCCGAATGAACACTTCATGGACGACTGCAATCAATGCCAATGTTCACCTGATGGTCGTTCGGCTGCTTGTACTCTGATGGCTTGCATACCTCGACCAGACGGTTCTTACAAGCGTCCTCATCAGAGCAACCCGTTGCTCCGTACCAAACGAGGTGAGATATTCTTGCGAAACAATTGAACGGAGTACGAAAAACTGAATACTTGATTCGTGCTTAACATTTTGTTCCTTTTTGCAGATCAAGTATGCAGTCCAAATTCCGTAAGGCTGTGGGAGTGCAACAACTGTCGTTGTAACGCAGATGGAACTGCTGAAACCTGTACCAGAAGATTGTGTCCCGCTGCACCACGCCATCGACGTGATGTACCTTTCAGATGCGAACCAAATTCAACATTCAAGCAGGATTGCAATACCTGTTTCTGTTCATCCGATGGTCGCTCAGCTGGATGTACCTTGATGGGATGTATTTCTTACTACCCTGTGAGCATCTTTGCGACGAAAGATGCCACAGAAAGCCCGAAATAGTGATTACAAACGGTATCCGACGTTTGGAACCGACTTTAGATCTTATTTTCATTATATACCCTAAAAATTTCTCACGAAAGCAGTGTGAATATACATGTGTATATTACGATACGTTTTTCTAGATATAACTAGGTCCGAACACTTAATGCTCAAGTCGAAGGCTGGGCGATAACGATGAATAAATACATAATTTATAATAAGTTGGAGAGCGTATCATTTTTGCAACCCAGTAATACATGTTTACATGTGAACTTTAACCATCTGCCCCATTCTTATCTCTGACTAGCCAAGCCGGCTTCGGTCTAAAAAATAAGAGTGATATCATTCAAAAGACGAACTAATGAACAGTCCTGAGATGGATGAACGAATCGCGTTACATATCTTATATTAAATAATAAACCGAAAGCAGCTTCATTTGAAAATGACATTTTTCTCTCAACACTTTGGTATATCTCACATTTTTCAACCTTTACAAAGTCCTCGGTGATTATTTCAGATAATCTAGATTTCGAACGAATAGTTGAGTGACTATAACACTGGTGACCTAACATTATACTCGTAAGTTGCAATGAAATTTAAGGTTGAATGAAAGATTGGGGAACCAAGATTCACGATCAGCCGAATATTTCATACCGTCCATGATGCTTGCAGATTATTTTTTCCAAAATATTGATGACCATACACTATAGTTAGCATCCAAGTATTCCAAATACAAATCAATTAGTGGAATAATAACTCCGAGAAATGGTTCATTCATAATATTTGAGGTCCTTGAATGGAAACCGATGTTTAGTAAGAATATCAGCGTATAAATATTGGCATAACAACTTCCCACATTTTGATCTACCTACTTCGCCGTTTGGTTAACAGTCTCAGCATCATTTACTATGACAAGAATGACGTCACAACAAACACGTGCAGACGCATATCTGCTCATTAATTCCTGAAGCATGGGTAAATATTCACCTTATGGGTACGTGTGCTTACTAACGATAATTTTTTTAGAAACTAAAAATACTTCTTCACAGGATACCGCTTTGCGGATATTTGACAATATCTGGAATCTATACTTGAGGTAGTTTCTCATTTACTCTGGTTACGTCGGACTCTTTATTGGCACAACTCTTTCTAACTGGTAATTCATGTTCAAATAATTTCACACAATAACAGGTACATCTGATGGTGTGGTAATTGACTATACATAATAAGCATGGGTCAAATAGTACCCTCCCTCGTTCGAACCCAGAGAAAACTCACTCTGTATTATACGAATCGTATATTTACGCAATGAAAGGTCGATGGAACAGTATTATCCCAGTTTTAGTTGGAGATCTAATTTCACAAGCCATAGACGTAATAACTTGATAACTCGAGAAATGATAACCTCATTCAAATCCCCGCCAACGCTAATCTATCTGCAGAGTTTTTAATTTGTTGTTTTGAATCTGTACGGATGAGCTTTCGATTGGCTGATGATTTCATGCGCTCTGATAGATCAATGATTTATTTTACAGCTCTGAAATACTTCGGCAGTTAACTCAAGACTGTGGTACAGTTCGATTTCGATTTACTGATTTATAGAACAGTTATAGACGTCAACAAGATGAGGACGATCGTAATATGTGTTCTTGCTCTTGCATCTCTAGCATATGGATTGAACGGTACATAAATCCTGTATTAGATATTGTATCATACCAATAAAGAAGCATGAAATGGTGTTTTGCGGATATTCAAGTCGCTGACAAAAAAAAAATTGAACAAGGTTTTGGGGTAACCAATATGTCGCGGTTGAGAAAATAGAACATAGTCCAATGTCAATTTATTTACGCCTATTCGTTTGCAATTGAATGAAAAATGGATTTTCCATTGTTGGAAAAACTATTATATCTTTCACGAGAAGTTTTTGAAATTATTTGCCGCACCCAACTTACTGCAGCAGATCTGCTAAGCATTCTGTATCCTAGAGAAGTCGGATCGGCACAACGGTGTGTCTAAATTCAGGCAGCAGGTGTTTTAAATTGAGATGATCATAATTACGTGAAACGAACTTTGTTAAAGAAATAAATTGATGTTGGACCCATTTGTATTTATTTTTTTTCAAACGTGGCAAACTGGTTCCCTACATTGGCATGAGTATAAATCCTATACCTTGTACCTACAAACATAAATCCTGTTCAATATTCAACTTCCATTTCGAACCGCTTTACATTAGCGTAAACAATAACGATTCAATTTTGAATCGCTGTTTTTGATATCAATACAGGAATCCGACAAGAATCGAACGATGGACTAAAAGGCAAAAATCCCTACGTGCATCTATTTCGAACCAGAAGAATCGTTCAAGTCTGTACACCGGGTTCCCTGAAGCAAGAGGATTGTAACTCATGCTTTTGCATCGGAGATGGCTCTGGATGGGCTTGCACTGAGATGGCATGCCCGCCAAATCGACCTAATCCAAATCCAGTAGACCCCAAACCAGGTACAAATTTCTCTAAATCCAAATCATAGAATGTGATGAACTACTTGATATGTTGTTCATGATGTTCTAAAAGGATATTTTCGACAATCTGATGGCGAAAAACGAAAATGATTCGTATTATACGTATACGTTCTGTTATACTCTACAGTTATGATCTGCAGACCAGGCACCTCGAGAATAGTGGAGTGTAACAACTGCCGTTGCAGTCCGGATGGAACTGCCGAGTTGTGCACCAGGATGGTATGCCCTGAACATACAAGTACTGGTTCCTCCTAATTAGCAGTCAGGCCAACGTAGAAATCGCACTGCACTGCATTCGGCACCTCCATTTACCTAATGGTCACCACCACTTGGTGAAAAATGTTTCAAAAATATTTCTAATTCTGGGCCGATTGTTACGTAAAAAATAAAATCGTGTATTGAATTGTTGTATCAAATGAGTTGAACTCGGTATTGCATACCTGAATATAAATAGATTAGAAATTTGATAAGTGTATATCTTATTTCAGTTTATATTATGAGAATACGAACTTTGACCATCTCCCCCATCCTTGTTTTGGACTTGTTTTGAGCCAATTCTAATCTATGGCGTAATGAAAGTGATAAGATTCTGAAAGCGTATAAATAATATACAAACCGTGGGATAATTGTGAAATCAGAGCTAAATCTGTAGCTGAGATATAATTGATCAGCGCAATCATATTCGCATTACCTGATGACGACAGTCTCTGATCAACTGATAGATATCGAGCTTCTATAGCGATCGAATGACTTCAGTGAGTTATAAATAACCTGGATTGTGATTCCCGGGACTTATAACATTCCGTGATTGAATGATTCATTTGTAGCTGCATTTTCTAGTTTCACTTCCCTTCTGCAGCCATTGAAATATTTTCGACTCTGTCTATGTAATGTTGAAGAAAAGAACCTTGTTCCATCATCCCAACTCGACGCTCGTCTCAATTTCAACCCGCCGATCATACATTACAGCAAGAAAGCTCCTCATATTTTTTACATCTTAAAATTTAAACCCGATTGTAACCGGAGGATCAACGATATCAAATAGCAAAAAATCAAAGCCTTCGGAGGTCGTGTGATTTGTTATGTTTAGCGATTTATCCACGAATCATATATAAACATGAACATCTTGAATTTTCGGTTGGTTATGTTTTCAATATCTGTTTATGAAGTTTCAATGGGCAGATCAATCGATAATCTTCAGATCAACAAAATTTTCGAGAAGTTCTAGCAGTTCAATAGCAAGTAGATAAATTGATTGTCACCACGCAGTTGTTTCGAAACTATGATCATTCTTCGAATTACATTAATCATTACGTAGGGCGCAAAGAAGCTGCAATACATAATAACTGAAGAAGTACTGACGATGCGAAACCCGAAGGAAATCTTTATTACATTCTTCATATTGCCATATCATTGAAAAAATTTCGGAACATGCGGTGATATGCGGTAACCTGAACTTCATTAAGTTTCTCAGAGTATCTGTGTCGCGTAATTCTGAGATTGCTGGGTTTAGAGGTCCGACTGATTATACGGAAACTTATCTATCCAATTCTGTATCCACGGAGTTTGAAAAATATTATGTTTGACGAGCAACATAATTAATTCGATCTCGTTCCATGAATCAAATCTCAGAAATGATTATACCTAAACTTTGAACCACCAATGATATTCTAGTCCTGGAATCACAGCAACAAATGATAAACATTTTAGAGCAAAAACACAGAATGGAAATAAACTGACAAACAAGTGCAAAAATCATTACGCCTATTATATCATATGACATAGTAATTCAACAAACCCGCAGAGAAGCAACTTGATAATATTAGAAAATGTGGGACAGAATTTCGCTCACGGGTTTCCCCTGCACCTGCAACCGCCCAAGAATGAACCTTGACAACTTGTTGCATATGTTCTCCTAGATTTTCAACAAATCTCTGGAATGCATAGTTTCGTGTCTTAATTGTATAAATAATTTCGCCAGTGAGAAATGATATTGCAATTTGAAGAAAACGTAAGACCCCAGATCAAGTAATCAATCGTTTCTAAAACTAGCTCATTCGATTAATCATGAATATAGTAAAAGCTGGAAACTTGCATCCATGATTAATAATGTATCATTTTTTTTATGGGTATAAGGTAATTGTCAAAACCTGATTCTTCGGTGTCTTGATGACACAGCATTGAGCATCGAATGGTAATAGAATGATCTACAATGATTCGCGTGCCAATTTACCCACGGTAATTCCGTGTTCCGTGATTGTTGCGATGAAAATGCAAATGTGTATCAACAGTCGAGCGTACTTATCAACCAGACTGCTGAGCAATTTCTGCTGTGTCGTCAGCTGCCTACATGCGGGCGCTAGTTGCAATAATCTTCAGTGCCTGTATTTTGCAAACGCAACTTCGGAAACCACTTGTTATAGCAGTCAAATTTACTCAACTTGATTCCTTCTATCAACCCTCGGAATTCATCTACTTTGCCCTGGGACACAACCTAGTTTTTCACCAGATAGACTCCATATAATAGCATATATTACATTTTTAAGCATAATTTGAGAAATATCACAGTCTTTCCAAGGAAAACTATATGTCGTATAGAAGCGTGCGTATCATTTATACAATACAAAAATTATGCGAAGCCTAACACCTCTCGCAATATTTATTGATTCGAAATGATATTGATTCGTCGTCAATATCAATGATACGATTTCAACGGATAATAACGTCTTTTGTAATATTATAGGTAACCGAGACTAGCATATCAAATCTATGTCTGGTATCGGGGCCTCATAATGCAAAAATTAAATGGTGAAAAGTTTGGCTCTGGGTCTTGTGAGGAAATATGTACTGGTACATGCTGGATGCAAAAAAAAAAAAAAGAAAAAACAAGAACGGCAATCACTCGGTAATGAACTGATTCAATTTAACTACCAGCTGGTAGTTCATGGAAAAATAATTGCTACACCTACGTACGGGGTGTTCGTTTGAAAAGTTTCCACTCTAATATCTCGAGAACGAGGAAAGATATTCGAACGGAGTTTGCGGAAGGCTCAAAGGTATCAAAGGGGAACCATTTAATCGGCATTCGGTAGACTGCGAGTAATTCATGATACGGGTTACAGTTTCGAAACGATTTTTATTTTTCCTGCGCGTAATTTTACTATATAATTTAAATAAACGGAACCGAATTTTACTTTCTCTATCGTCATCGTATTTATTTTCTCTAAGTACTTTCTTCGACTTTTCACATCATCGAAATACTTATTGAGAAATCACTCGGGACCGCATGAATCGATTTTGATTCACTCCGCACCAAAAGACAGCATTTTTTGCCGCAGAGGTCCAATTCGATGTATTGCACGGCCACGGGGTAGGGTGCTATTTAGGATTTCGAAGTCAGGGTGGCTGGGGTTGAAAGGGTGAATCGCTCACCATGTACAAATGCTGAGAAATGGTTCCCCTTTGATACCTTTGAACCTCCCGCAAACCGCGTTAGAATATCTTTCCTCGTTCTCGAGATATTAGAGTGGAAACTTTTTAAACGAACACCCTGTATATGTGTACAAGAAAGTGTAGTAGGTATATAATAGTAATTGTATGACCTCAATATTTAGTCAACCTTCGTTATTGCTGAACATTTTTTTAACCTCCACAATATCTGCGGTTGATTCACATTTATTTTATCAACTGAGATGTCATTCTGACGGGTGGCTGCTATGCCACGACTTGTGTTCTCAAAATGTATCTTATTAACGAGAAATAGTTTATCGATCTATCGATGTTAGAAACCAAGTCTCCACTTTCCTTCATTTCACCTCAAAAGTGATCATAGACCTATGCATATCCAATTTTTTTCAAGGCAAAGTACTAGGAAAACATATTGCGATCTTTTTTATACGAACCTAATCAGCTCCTAAGGCCTTTAAATTTGCCAGTAAATATTTGCATTACATGAACTACTGCGCTTGGAGTTTCATATGCGTGCATCATCTTGGAAATTAGCTGCATGTGACGTAACATGTCAGACATCTGTCCAAACATGTTCTGACTTACATATAAGTATCTATCTGCCCCATATTCCATTCGCTCAGTTATCTCTGACAAGAACTCCAGTTGCTGCATATTTATTCGAGAAAGATGAAGAGGATTATTCTATTCACGTTGCTTGCAATTATTTGCACGGTATTTGCCAAAAGTAAGTTTTTGTATGTACATATAGTTCAACACTGTGTTTGAGGAACGAAAAAAAAAAAACACCAAAATAAAGTGACCACGAGAATGCGGATCGTCTTTGCTAAACACTGTCGATGTTGTTTGTGGATCAGTACAAGACACCAAAGTTTATAGGTTCCGATCTGTTTTCATGTATATATATAGGAGACAATTGGTTACTGAAAAGCCAAATTCGAGCCATTAAAGAACATAGCATCGTATCGGTTATGGTCGTGGTAAAAGCCAAAAAGATATATACGTTTGTATCTATAAAAAACATAGTGAAGAAAAAATAACACTGTACATTTTTTCAATTTTCAGATTGCAGACAAGTATGCACCCCGAACGAAACTTTCATGATTGCATGCAACAAGTGTCACTGTAGTCCCGACGGAACATCTTATGGTTGCACCAAAATATTTTGTCCGAGCGGTAGGTAGCAACATAAGCACGACCATCAGGCATTCATAATTGCAATTCATTACCATTACACAGCTATATTATTGAGTGATATGACACTTTGGTTTGTCAGTCATGATGAACTTCGTGGCTTTGATATTTCAATGATTGTGCAATAAATTTACATCTTTTTAGAGCCCCCTCATAAGTGTATTCCGGGATTGCCCGTTAAGATGGACTGCAACACATGCACCTGCAATTCAGACGGAACTATTGGCGCTTGCACTTTGATGGCGTGCCCTCCAATCAAAGACTAGCTATGTAGATGAAATGCATGCGTAATTAAAGAGTCATTACAGTCTTACAGATTTTGGCAGATACTGTTATGTTTTTTTTTTTTTTCTTCTTATTTTCAAAACTTGCTTTGACCACTACTTCCAGTTGTATTATCTTTGTATGCGCACGTAATAAATTTTTCCGGGTACACCGTAAGGCTGTTTTTAACGTCCTAATGCACTCTGAAAACTTCGATCTGACGATATCTCGAGAACGAATCAACGGAATTTTATGATTATCGTCCTGATCAATAGGATTTGCTGCATCTCAAATCTACACAACATTTCTAAGAGTTCGGTTCGGTATTAGTTTTAAACTTTTCACTCAGTCTGTGATTTATAAAGGATACATGCATCGTAACTCGACATAAATATATACAGGTCTTCAAAATTCTTTTTCACTTGACGCGAACTGAATTCTGTGATAAACTATTTCAACGTTGTTTATATAATGGAAAGAAAAATTTGTTTTCACCAAAAAGTTCAATTAAACATTTCTGGATCCAGCACTGTATGAATATTTATATAGTACCATTCTAAACATAAATGACGGATCTTTCTCTTTTTCATATTTTTTTTCTCACAAAAACTTGGCCTTCCAGCAGCATAATCATGCCACATGTATTATATTTTGTCTTCTAAATACCTAATACTCTAGCGACCTGTTGAAGTCGTCACATCAATGCCGAAAAAACTTTGCACGTAATTCAGAAGAAAAGGCTGTTTCCAAGACACAAGGTACGTATCTGTTTAAATATTTGAGTTGCATATCTGCAGGTACAGCATGAAGGTGAATAATTCTGTACGTAATCTCGCATTTTATCTTGGCTCCGTTGGTAAGTACGCTCTGCCGTTTCTTCTTTCGAAAAAATTTCATCTTCCCTCCAAATGCCTCCGGACCTAGTCTATATTAATCTCCAATCTACCCTAGCTCGAGATTGTACAACTAAAGTTCTCAAGAATTAAACCAAATCGCACAGAACGCGATCTTCGTCAGTTTTACGACCATTTTGACGCTCCCTACACATCGAGCTACAGATAGAAAGTACTTCATTCTAATAAGCTCGTGAGGTAAAATTGCAGAACATGAAATCCTATGATTTATTGATTCAGTTTTTTAATGGTTTATGCAACACCGGTTCCTGAAGATACGATTTTATAATATATTTGGCAATTTTATCTCATGATTACATGGAATAAAGTTTGCAGATACGACTTTTCACTAAGGGTATCAATACGTTCCTAGTATCTCATAACACATTATCTTTCACTTTGCGTAAATAGCAAGTGTCTACATAAATGCGACTACCTGTTTCTGACCTTCAACCATTCTACCGGCATAGCCTAATGTTACAATTTATGAGAGTCGTTCGAATTGTTTCACGGCCGTAATGGGTTACTTTTTTTGAAATTCAAAATAGGGATTTTTAGCATTCAGTGCAGACGGCCTGCATGTAGGCAACTAAAAATACACTCATTGTTTCTTTTCTCTTTTTTCGCCATCAAATTGAGGAAGATGAAAATAAAGACAGTCAGTTGACGATTGGGTTGCCTAAATGCAGGCGGTTCGCACTGCATTCTAATTCCTTAATTGTGCGCATCCTCGAAAACTTCGAGTAGTCATTTTTTATACTTAGCCGACGTTATTTCAACAGTCTTTCACGAATTTTGACATAAGCATAGTAAATAATTGTTTGATGAAAGAATAAGTAAATAACTAAAACAATCTCCTGAATACCGGAAGTTTCCGTAGACGCGCACCATCGGGAATTAGCATCGAGTGCGAACCGCCTGCATTTAGGCAATTCAAACATCGTTCAAACATGGTTTTTTACTTCGCCTACCTTAATTTGATTGACAGAAAAATAACAAAAACCATCGGAAAAGATTTGAATTGTTTAAATGCACCCGGTTTATGCTACGTATCCACGAAAACTCGTATATTCCGGCCTTCGGGATAATCGAGCTGTCTTTTGTTTCCCCCGATTCAAATATCAAACGTTCCATAGCGCGGTAGGCGAGCGAGTTTCAGAAAGTTCCAAGGATTAGTCAAGAGATGGCGTTAGCCATGTGGTAAATGGCGATCCATAAAGGGAGCCAAAGATTTGTTTTCACGCTTAACGCCCATATTTAGCATCGTATTAACATTTCGGTGCGGTTTTGCGGCATTAGTAAACATCTAAACTACTCGACAAGTGTCCCTAGTGTCGCGGCATAGAATAATAATTTTTAAAAAACCAACCAAAATACCAAACGTTATTAATCTCCGATTGACACTTGAATGAACGCCAGAATAAAATGGCACGCTGGGTCAGCTGTGTGGCAAAAACGCGTAGTGTTTTCGATCGATGTTTACCTAATAAAGAAAATATTATCTAAGCAGAAATCGCTGGCCAACGTATCCTCCTCCAACGGATAATTAAATTGAAATGTGAGAATTGAAGAAAAAGTTACAAAAAAAAAAAAAATCAAAATAATAATAATAATAACAAGAAGAAAGAAATTTCGTATCGTAACGTTTAATTCTAAGTTCGAGAGGATCTTAACGGTAAATGTACGCATATAATGACAAGTCGTTGGCGTCGTGACATGTAAATTATAATTCCAAGATCCGTTTTCTTCTCTTTATTTTCTTTCTGCTTCTTCTCAACCCAGTGTTTGTTTCTCTTCGAGTCACGTATAGTCGGTTGAAAGTAATACTTGCAAGTATATGTATAAGTGCGCGAATAACACAACATAATTATATACATACACGTATGTACGTGACGATTTTGGATAAGAAGAAAAAATAATAATCGTCAACAATTATCGTCTACCGGTCTTTGAAATTTGAGGAACGAATCATTCCTGAGCCTGGGAAAGTTCAAGTTTACATTAATTTATCCTCTGTAGAGTGAAAATTCCGCTATTGTCGTCAGCCTTCGATTAAAATGTAAAGCGTTTTCTGAGGAGGAGAGGCAACTGCTTCCGCAATCAACGCACGAGATCCGATTCGAAAATCTTCAGGTTGAAAATTGAGTGGGGGATTTGGAAGTCAAGATGAAGCTGATCCCGGTGGATTATTTGGGCTTTACGGCTATGGACCGTAGATTCAGCGGACCTATGCTTCCCTGGATAATAAGCGAAATTAAAAAGCGTAGCGGCACTGAAAAGGTTTGTACATCCATCAATTCACTTTGTTATCTCGGCTTTCGCGTATCAGCTGTAAAACTCGTCGCGGAATCTGAACAACGCAATTGTTCACTGATGAGAATTCCTGTGAATCAAAAAGACGATCATGATATGATGATTCTTGATAATCACAAATTCAATTATCTTCGTCATTACCGCAATACTTATCTACTAGCAGTAACAGCAGATTGAGCAGAAACAAATGAATTTGGTTCACATGCAGTCCGTGCACGATTTCATTTCTCATTTTACTTGAAATTCCGAAAATTCGTTTGTGAACAATTAGTACAATTTGGAAAAATAAGTTTCCCTACGATTGTTCATATCTACCAAAAGTACCTACAGATTTTTGATCTATTGAAAATCGAATGTCAGATGTAAATAGTTCAAACTTCACCAATTTTACGCGGTCAATTAACCGCGACATATTGAGATTTTCTTGATACTCTCGTTCAAATGAACGTTCGGAACTTTGAGCATATGATTCCTCGCTGATCCGAGCCCCGAACATATCCGCTCGAGAATGAATAACATGTATATATATATCTAAATAACTCCTTCGCCGATCGATGAAAAAGTAAAACTAAACCAATAATGCGTCGATGATCGATCCAGCTGTTATCCAGGGGTAATTTTTATACATAAATATCATAATATACGAATAATAAATGATGAAGGAAGAATTTTCATCTGCTTTATAACGCTTCGCAACCACAATATATCCCGCAGACTTGGTTTCGAACGACGAAATGGAAGAGAAAAAAGAGAGATAGAGAGAAAGAAAAAAAAAAAGAAAAAGAAAAAGAGAACGTACGAAGAAACTCGGTACGTATGTACCTAGTTGAAACACATTATTATATGTGTATGTATAATTGCGCAATGAAAATATAGATAAGCGTTTAGTCTGAAGAGGTACATACGTATAATATGTGTGCGTCGATTGACGGCTTGATTAACAACTAGATAAGAAAAACGGCAACGTATTAGGTACATACATAACATTGCAAGCAACGAATAAATGTCATATGCGAG
Organism: Ametastegia equiseti; assembly: GCA_963989295.1. Classification (NCBI taxonomy): domain Eukaryota; kingdom Metazoa; phylum Arthropoda; class Insecta; order Hymenoptera; family Tenthredinidae; genus Ametastegia; species Ametastegia equiseti. The sequence continues at coordinate 10,510,410 of OZ022389.1, read as the reverse complement.
TAATACTAGTGCGCAGGATGTTTAATTTATTGCATTATTGAGCGAGTTTGAATTACCTATATGGAATGCGATAAGGAAACAGCTCGGAGAGGACCGATACTGGGTATATACAAAATCAGAATTGTATACGTACGGAAAATCTTTGATAGAAATATGATCCTAGATATTCCTATGAAAGAACGTACGGAATGAAGTCTTGCACAGATATCATGCTACATCGTCTTTTCTACGGCGGAAAAATTGTTCTACAGCTGGCTACAGTTTTAAAAAATAAATATTTTACATTCGGCAGTTTAAAAAAAAAAAAATGAGATCCTAGTTAAAATATAACACGGAATTTACTCTGCGGATTCAGTTTATTCTACTCGGTTTTCTATAGATTTCTCGATTTTATAGAATACTGCACCTGGGACCAAATCTACAGAAATAAAATCTGTCCGTCCCAAATCTATTCTGTAAAACCGTGGCGTATATAAAAATACGTATAACTGTAGTAGATAGGTTAATTTTTGTGTGGGATAATTAGTAGACTGTGGAAAAATTTTCTGCAGGAATCTACTGATTTGTAGAACTCATTTCGGTTGAATCGAACGCCTTTCGAAACCATCAGCTATATATATAGCGACTATAATAGTCGCATGTGTAAAGAGATAAAGTTTACCAATTCCATATATAAGTGAACTTCTCGTCACTTGTAGGTATAGGTATAGGTACCTATTGTACATATTATACCTATCTCCATAGTTCAAGTTGTTGTTAAATCGGATGATCATTTATTTTTCAGTAATTATATAAACTGTAATTATCTCTACGGTACGGTGAACATTGATTATTCAATTCAATAATAACACGACAACGGTATATACCTAAGTCGGTACGATGTACTATGGACGATGGACGAGACCGTTTTACACGCCGCTGTTATATCACAAGAAACAACAACGTACATACTTATTATGTGTTGTTGTTGTTGTTGTTGTTACAACGATCGTTTCGATACACGTGATTAGAAATCAATTATACATAGACGTTTACTTGTGTACGTATGTAAATGTATATAGGGGATCTAACACGGGATAACGAACCTCTTCTTCTTCTTCTTCTTCATCTTTCCCTTTTCTTTATGTTTTTTTCCTTGATTCAATCAATCCGCAATGCACATGATCGCATGTATTGCAAATTCAATCTACAGATATAAATTGGAGGCGTTATTATAGACGATCGGTAATTACGTAACAGGTAAATTGCAGAACGTCTATACATAACTTGAATTTACTAATTACGAAATTCGTGGCATGAAAAAAAAAAAAAAAAAAAAGAAATATGTTATAGATCGCAAATATAAATAGCTAAATGCTACTTCAGTTTACGATCAACCGCATAAATCACGTACGCTCAAAGACGCTGAAAGTATACAATTACCGCATACTTACCGTTTATCATGACTGAATATAATAATACTAAAAGTCTGAAACACGATACGGAGGCCCACCGGGTTACATTCATTTAAATTATACGTACATTGTATGTACATGAGCGGGTCCATGTCATCTCACTCAAAAAAAAACACTCAAATCGCGGATCTTTGCGCCCTTCGAGGAATCTTTAGTACTATGGAAAAAAAAAATAGAAGTTCACGGATTTCGAAAAATTTTCAAAAATGGCGGAGTTACGGGTGTTTGAATTTTTTTGCACTGCTTGGTTTGAAAATTCATATCTCCGAAACCATTAGTCGCAGCCGAATGATCTTCGACTCATTTCATTCACAAAAGAAAGAGCTACTGTTAAAAAAATATGTTTAAAAAAAAAATGAATTTCTTCAAGTTTTTTTCGTCATTTTTTTCCGAAATTCGGCCGCCATTCCCAAAGGGTACGGTAAATTTCATGGAGACAATTTTTTTTAGATAGCTGGATCCTTCCCCTTCAAATTCGTAGAAAAAAATTTATGGAGACCATACTAGGTCCGGAGAAAAAAATTAAAACGTCCGGACGTGCGTCGCCGCGCGTGCCGTTCCACGGTGGCGCTGCTCCGTTAGGCTCGCTGTTTCACGTAGCCGTTGAATTTCATTCAATGTTTCGCTATTTTCTAGGGCTATCCTCTCTTGGAAAATAGTTATTCAACTACTTTAGACTTCCAGAATACGTCTACTGGTTATTTTCGCTTGAAATTATACTTGTTCCGAAAATTCCTGGACGGTTATTGTTAAGTTCAACACACCTGTGCTGCAATCAACGTTCTGGTTCTATTGCAATAGGTTTGTGCAATTTAATGACTACGTGGCTCTTTTGTGATTCTCTCGTAACTTTGCAGAGAAGACCTAGTAGTTATGCTCCGTGGAATGGAAATAATTGATTTCTGCGAAATTTCGGTGACTCTGAAAAGGGCCAATGTTTTGAGTGCAATTGCGCTCGATAGCGCTTAGTTGGACACGCAAGTTGAATATTAATTTCTAACTTTTACATGATCAAAATTTTCTGATGCGGAAAATAATTTCGTTTTTATAAATCCATCAGAAATCGGAATGACTACATGTAATTCCAGAATGCCACGACCCATCAAAGCTTCATCGAATCGATTTTGTAAAATAGCTTCTTCTGCTGCCTATGTTCTGCAGCAGGCAAAAGATATGCTCCTGAAATAAGAGCATGCCCGATTATACAAATCCAGCGGTGTTTAAATAGGATCTGAATTCCCAATCAATTGTAAACTCGCCAGACAGTCTCATCTACCCCATCGCATGGCCCTTTGCATGTGATGTAGCCAAAAAAATGCCACTCAGCTTGACATCCGAACGGTTCAAAATAATGCGTTATGTTAATGAAATTCTTTTCATTTTTATACTGGGAAGCTGCTCTATCTGAGAAAAACTTCTCTTTTAATTGTAATTGAACCTTGAAACTTCTCCTTCATAAAGTCGATCAATTTTTTGTTTGTAATAAATCAACTGCGATCGTATTATATTCCAGACACTATGGAATTATTACAAAACTAAAATGGTTCAATTCTCCCTCCCTGTGACTTTCATAATAAACTACGATTGGATGAATCTCTAGTTGAACCCTTGAGTGAAATCTTGTACAATAAACGCATGATTGTCAGCGAAATCGCACACGACTAGAAATTCACCAACTTTCACGGTTTTTTTTATTCCCTGCCAATAACTGATTTGCTGCTTTGCAATGAAATCATGTGCTGGAAATTAATAACCGTGCTGGAATTTTCGGAACAAGTATAATTTCAAGCGAAAATAACCAGTAGACGTATTCTGGAAGTCTAAAGTAGTTGAATAACTATTTTCCAAGAGAGGATAGCCCTAGAAAATAGCGAAACATTGAATGAAATTCAACGGCTACGTGAAACAGCGAGCCTAACGGAGCAGCGCCACCGTGGAACGGCACGCGCGGCGACGCACGTCCGGACGTTTTAATTTTTTGCTCCGGACCTAGTATGGTCTCCATAAATTTTTTTTTACGAATCTGAAGGGGAAGGATCCAGCTATCTAAAAAAAATTGTCTCCATGAAATTTACCGTACCCTTTGGGAATGGCGGCCGAATTTCGGAAAAAAATGACGAAAAAAACTTGAAGAAATTCATTTTTTTTTTAAACATATTTTTTTAACAGTAGCTCTTTCTTTTGTGAATGAAATGAGTCGAAGATCATTCGGCTGCGACTAATGGTTTCGGAGATATGAATTTTCAAACCAAGCAGTGCAAAAAAATTCAAACACCCGTAACTCCGCCATTTTTGAAAATTTTTCGAAATCCGTGAACTTCTATTTTTTTTTTCCATAGTACTAAAGATTCCTCGAAGGGCGCAAAGATCCGCGATTTGAGTGTTTTTTTTTGAGTGAGATGACATGGACCCGCTCACATACATATATGCTTGAAAACTAAAATGATTATTTTATTTTTATTCCCTTCATCATTTCATGAGCCAGTAATAAGAATGAACGAGGTTATAGCATATATCATCCAGGTTGTTATTCCCATTTCAAATGCGCAGATAATTTATCTTCCAATTGTATAGAATATGCTCGAGAATATGTTGTATTGAATCGTCGAGTGGGACCGGAAACGCAATGCTAACGTATCCGATAACGTACAATCGGCGTATACCTGGGTATAGATATACGGTAAATGTTTATCTTTTTGATAGTGAGCGATGTAGTGGTTATTTCCGCAAGTATATAAAGCCAATCACGTCACACATGCATACATAACATAAACGTATGCGTATATTCATATAGTCAATGTATCAAGTTTCATATTTCTTACGCGGAATGTTGTGAAATAATTTTTTGAATTATTAGCTGATCAGTCGCGCCCTATCATCATAATGTATTACATAATTTTTCGAATAAATACCTAAAAGTAACCAGAGTCTGATAGAACAATCGTGAAAGATCGTGAATCATATCTTGATCTCGATTTTGCACTCGGAATTTTTACGTATTATAATCTTCCGCACAGTTTCTTTCTTTTTGTTTGCTGATTTCCATACATAGATGTCAACATATGTCCCGTAAGATAGGTTACTTACTTTTCAATAACATAAAAAGTGTCGATTTCAAGTTCGTATTTATCGAAAAAGTTTTTCGCCTTAGCGTACATTGTAAAAAATTAACTATATGAATAATCGCACGCTCGATTCTTTATTCAAATTTATTCCCAGAAGACAAATCGGCATAAGTAGATCAATTGGTCGTGAGCGTAGGTAGGAACCGACTTTCACCAGAATTTTTCAACCCAATCAATCATCGCGCTGATTTTTAATGTCGCAGATAAAAATATTCTATAACCGGAATCTACAGATTTGAATTTTGAATTTCAATATCGTCAGCAATTTTTGTTGTTTTATTTATTAATTATTTTTCAATGAATAATTAGGATACAATATGTTTGTCATTTTGTATTTTGCAAACTTATATATATTTTATCACCAGGGGTCCTTTCATGATCAAATTATACGAGAGCCAAAATTGATGAACCCTTTGGTGTCAGAAACTAATCGAAAAATACGGGGAAAAATATGAAAAATACAATAAAAGAAATTGCCTCATCAAAATATAGATCGATTCTTTCTGCGAAAACGCACGTTTTGCGGTCTGTTGGAGATAAATTCAAATTATTGCTTCCCAAGTATCGAACAAAGAAGATAGACATTCGTGACAAACTTGCCGAAGTTTTCATGATGAAGTTGACATGGAAATCTTCATATATATCATACGTATATTTTATACTAAAGGTGAAGATCGTCGCGTTTGCCAATTAGAGGCTGCCCAAGCAGTTTCCTTCCCTCCGCCTAAACAACCAGATCCTGAATTTGGGTCAGTTGTACCTATTTGCTTAGGTCTAGCGGCCTGGCCCCCCCGATGTCTCGCGCTCTCATCAGCTTTGTAAGAGGATCGGATACCTACCGACCTCAAAGTAGGTGCATATAGATATACATCATCACTCATCAGCATAGTACGGCCGGGTATGGTAAGGTAGCCTGGATCCACTTGTCTCCGGTATTATATTGTATATATATGTCTGAGGCATCCCAGATAACCCCGGGAACTTTTTTACCTCAGTAGCTCCGATTCTTCTGCAGTTTGAATTTTGGAATACGTCTTCCGGTGTACTTCGAAACAGAAGATTCGATTTTGTATCCATTGATGATCGGACTAAGCGTCGTTGACACACTCCAGATTGAGAAAAGTTCTTAACGCAGTTTCTCTGAAGTTGCATTATTATCTCGTAAACGGCTAATTGGATTGTAAAACTGTTATCCACCGTTCTGATAGTTCACTTTATTGGCTTTAAAAGAAACTACTTAGGCGTCTCGATAAAATTTCATCTATTCCGAGGTGGAAAGAGTCTCTGTAGTAATCTTAACATCCAGCCAGACGCGCATTGTCAGTCAAATCATGAATGCTTTATTAAATCTTCTATTTCGGAGTATACTGCAGGAAAATGTTCACAATGTAAAAAATCAACAGAGCTGCTGATTATGATCAGCCAAAAAAAGTCTCCAGGTTGAAATGGAGTGCCTCACCCACATATCGGTACGTACAAGTAATACAGTCATTGTTATTTTCTGTTTCATTTAAAAACCAATGACCAGAATGGGCTGCAATACTGAAAGTATAATACGCCTAATATATTGTCATATATAGACTAGTATACAGAGAAGTTAGATGCATCGCGAAATTAATAGAAAATGAATATATTCATTTGTTTAGTCATTAGTTTCGCGATGCGACTGACTTTTCATCATTCTACGATGTGAATATGGAGTGTACTATGAAAATTGGCACCACTGTGTTCATTAAATCATATAAATGAAACGAAAACTAAGAATGACCGTCGAGTATGCGTCTTGAATTCGCCTAAAGGTTGGAGTCCATCATGAGCTATAAGGATACGTTGAGTTGACTCTATAAGTCAATACCTAAACCTAGTCGTATCTTGTAAGGAATTTTAGTTTCTCTCTAATCCCCCTTTTCCCGGGCATTGATCTAAGCCTAATTATTCTGAATAATTACCACGCTTGATAGGAACGAGTCTATTTTATCTAAAAAAGGTATATCTAGGTAGGGGAGAGAGGCTGCGGAAGTATCTAAGTATAAGACCAGTTTCGAACCCGTCTGTCCAATTCGATTCAATTAACCGCGTACTATAGCTATAGGCTACTACTTTCTCGAGTCAACTAAAAAATACGACATTGATTTCCGGTCAACTGGGCAGAGAATTTCGAGGCAAGAAATTCAGCCTTCGCCCACGAGAAGATGATTCTTCTTACTTATACGAGAAAGGGGCACGAGAAAAAACCTCCGCCTTACGTACATTTACTTGGATTTATACAGGGTCTAACAAAACTCCAGGACCATATCTATACACGGTCGGATTCATTCTTGAAAATGAAAAATAGGTTTTTTTTTCTATAATAAAAATTTCCTCTGATGCCTGGTTAAGACACTAGAGCCATAGTTGACGATAGCGATATAGTTATTCTGTTATAATATATAGTTTCTTAAGCTGATCTCTGGTGCGGTAAGGACCGGCTCTAGCGTCTAAACTAAGCGTCGGAGCAGATTTTTGTAAAAAAATGTATTTATTAATCTCAACAAGGAATTGTCCGCGAGTTTTGTTACACGTATCCTGTATATTCTGAAGCTGATCTCTGATCTCTTTTTTCTACACGTCTCGGATTTTGTCTGGATACTCGTAACCCGCACGTATCACATCGATCCTGCCTATTTTAATGTATCTATAGATCTATGTAATCTGTGTAAGTACATGCAGGTATTTTTTTACACGTGCAGTCGCTGCGTATGGGGTTCGCAATAAATGCGAGATAACTGGTAGTGTGAATTCCACACGTGACGTTATTCGTCGCCCTTTGGCGCGTGATTTTCAAGTATTATCCTGGAATAACGCGGCTGGTGTTGATATATGGAAGGATTTGGAAATATCTCGGGATTACGTGGCGCAACTGGGTCAATTGTTCTTCTATCCGTATTTCAAGACCTTGATATTGAAAAAAGGTTCTTGGAAATTTTACAAGTTTTCGTAACGCGATCACTTTTTGGGTGATTCCTCGGTGATTCCGATACATGTATTTCATTATCTGGAAAGAGGATAGAAAATATAAAAATAAGATTGTTTTCAGTTTCCGCACACTCCTCGTGATCGTAGGAACTAATTATAAGAATTCTGATTCAATGACTACGTGCTTTAGAACATATTACTTTTTCTGTGCGTTTTTCATTTTCCTATCAATTTTCAGCACTCGTCTGACGTATATTTGTGAGACGCAAAGTCTAGTCCGGACATTAAATAGGATTCCAATTTCGGTAACAACGATCACGAGTGTGCTGATTCCGAAATTAGTACCTTATTATATGTATTCTTTCGCGGTTTCGGATGATGGACAACATAAAAATCACTCCAAATGTGCAAGCTTGTAAAAAATCACGTTACCCGCTGGAAGAAGGACTGTATAACTCACAAAATTTACAACGTCCTTTCATTTTTATGGTCTCAGAATACAGATAAAACTGTCACCCTTCAGCCACACGACAGCCAAGTACCGATTGACACCAGCCCTGGTTCAAAGATGACTTAAAAATCAAGCGATGCGAGTTTACTGTAGGCTTTTCGAACCAAAGAATGCTCCTATATGGGGTAGAACTGTTGATAGTTCTTTTCCTTGGCGGAAGATAACGCAAATAATTAACGTTCTGTCTGAGATGACGGGGATAATCAATTCGCATGAATTTCTCCGTTCATTTATGAGAAAGGAAATCGCGCAAATCAAAGTTAATCCCATTGGATAGAAATTGGCGAAAAACTTATTCGAAAAAATCAGTGCTGTAACCAAATGCAGAAATGGTTTGAGTTTGGCATTTCATTGGAATGCGTTCGTACCTCTATGAATGGAGCATTCTGGAGTTAATTCGACTTGAATTAAATTTATATGAATTCTATATTTCTATTCATCGTGCTTGTACGAATTGTCGTAGATATTTCATGCCTGCTAAACGTACGCGGTCACGTATCTACGGATGGGTATCTGGTTGAAAAGAGAGAACCTATAGGGGGGGATTTATGCAGAGTGCGAACATTCGTAATCTCAGACGACTCTGTTGAGAACGAGACTTGAAAATGTGTGCTGTACACGTGTGTCTCGTGTCGTTATGTTCGTACATCTCTGCATACCTACGTCGTGTACACACACGTCTTGTGTTGTGCTATGCGGTTTCACACTCTTTGTATCGATTTTATACATATATAGATATGTTTATATATACACACACACACCTATACACCTATGTATATTATATTATACATACGTGTAATGTAGACGACGGGTGTATGACCGCGGTAAAAGCCGAGATTCTTTACAGCTCAGGGTGATTCATTTCATTAAAATTCTCGACTCTGCGTATTTGAAAACATGCAGTTTTAAAAATGTATTGTATTTTACCGTCCAGGGAGTGAGATTGAAATTTCGAATTTCAGAAGCTGTAAAAAGGTCGAAATTCTGAATTTTTTCACTACCCACTCAGAGTGAGATTGAGGGTGACTTCCCTGTGAAATGGAGGGTGGAATCTACCTTTGTAATAGTATGAAGAGTTCTGAACAATAAATCATTGTCATCAATCAATCACAAGAAATACTCGAAACAATCATTCCTATAATGCATATTGTTATGGATATTCGGTCAAACATATAAATAATTTCTCATTGACTCAGTCGAATTCAAAAAACGATTGACATCGGGACAAGATATGGGTCGATTATCAAAATTACTGACGAAGAAAAAAACAAAACAAAAAATAGCAAAATCAGCGTATCGTTCGAACTAAGAACAAAAACATGCAGTAGGTTATAGGTATTAATAATTTTCATTATAAATGAATTTAAAGCAATCTCTAATTGACTCAAAATCGAATTAGAAATTATGAATAAATTCTGACTGTTTCTAATTCTGCAAAATTTCAAAACTACCTTATCTCGTCCCAGTCTTCGACGTTACAGTGTGATAAATAGAAATTTGTTTCTTCGAAAAAAACGTATCGCCATATGAAACGTGATTGTCATATTTAAATATGCAGTTACCTAACATGGTAGGATTGCATGCATGACGATAAGAGTGAATTAAAAAGATTACGCAACATGTTTGAATCACAAAAAAAAAAAATGTGGATATATTGCAAAATCGTGGTTCTTGTGCGTATATAATAAATTGCATGTAGTATTAATAGTACAACCCAAAGTGTATATATCATGGGTGTAAATTATTTCGAAGTGGTTTCTCGATTGCAGGTGAACCTCTTGGTAGCTTCCGGATGTATATCCGCATACACAACGCAGAAGGAACAACCGTTGTTCAGACACCCACTGAACAACATGTCTAAGGCGCAGCTAGTGCCCTCGAGTTCGCAGGACCCTAAAGGGGGCAGTTTCCTGTACCTTGTGAAGGGGAACGACGCCTTGTTCTATTGTCATTTATTCAGGGCAAAAGATTCTGAAACTGTAAGTACCTAAACCTTTCTTCATAGGTATATTCCTATACCTATTCTATACCCCCTTCCTCATTGTTTTTTTGTGTTTTTTTTCCCCCATTTTATAAGTTTTCTCACATTTTCTCAATCCTCCAGTAATTGATTTATCCTCATATACTTGCCTATATTTGTCCAACAGAAAAAATAGCAATCAATTTGTTCATCTTTCGGTTTATCAATAAAGCCAGACATTGGCACGTCCATAGATTTGTTTGGTTGATGAATGATATATAAATTCCATTCCACGATGAATTTCCGCTCGAAATGACGATTCAAGCTTGGTTTAATTTGTGTGGATTACCTCAAGAGCTAGTACGTGGGTTACGTGATCTCTCGCATGTTGAATGGAGTAATTCCGCGATGGTGTACACTGAGTATAAACTAGTCTATTTGTAGATCGCTCGCGTCTCTAGACAGTTTGGCAACAACATAAAGTCGGATTTCGCCGGTCGAGCCAACTTGAAACTTTACTGCGATCAGCGGCAGCTGGGATCACAAATATTTCCGTATTGCGTATAATTTAGTAGTCCAAGTCTCGGAGGTCGGTCTCTTGGGCCTATACACTTGCTAATCTAATTATATCTCATTTTGGAAAAGAAGAGATAATAGATTCACAAGCCAAAAAACCTGCTCCGTTCAATTTTCGGATAATCAAATTTTGTCCGAATAAATTTTGTATGTATGTACATATGAATATCGTATTCGGTTACGTGCACTCTTCTTTCAAAAGTACCTGTTTGCCTTAGAAATTAGTGCGTGACGTATAGAAAATTCGTCTGTGAGATGTTTCCGTAAGACTTTTGAACTCTTGCGATGTCAAAGTCTGGTGAGTATTTGTCATTTAAATTTTGTCGATTATGTAAGTCTTATTGAGATTGCCCAAACCTGTTTTGGGCTAATTTTTCTGGTTTTATTAATTTGCGTCAGAAGCAACCTTCGTCGCCACAAATATTGCTTGAAAAATCAAGTTCCTTTTTCTTTTTAGGAGTAGGTACGGGTCGAGTGTGTCTTATACCTATAACAAACCTTGATATCGAAAATGCTTATATAAATCACTTTTAATTCGTTGACGAAAATTTCGGTCACCTTGGCAAATGTCGAGAAAAGCCTGTATATATCCGTCCATTCAACATAATACGTTCATCTCTCAGATATACATCGTGGACTATAGGAGTACAGGACTGATGCGAAATACCAAAATTAGTTTATTTCATTGTTGTACTTGAATTCTTTTCATATTTTCATCAATTATGTCACACTTTCATGGGTTCATACGCATCAGTCATACACACATGCTTATTATTTATTCATACGAAAAAAGTATACGTGACTATCATGGGTGTCCGCGGTTTGCCCAATTCATCACAAAATGATTAGATCTCGCAGGAAGCGTGACGACAACTGTAATTATTTGTGTCATTTTCAACCTGTCTAATAAATTTCATCAAATTATTGTGGAATAACATATTTGCAAGTTGCTCGTTCATTCACCGTCTTCATCACATCGAACATGCATATGTGATATTTTGTTTTCAACAATTTGCATACGCCCATGAACTTCCACCGGTGTATAATTCCACTAAACAAATATCAACAAAATTTTTCACGTAATACATTTTTTGCCAATACTTAAAAGATCAACATCTCGTTTTCATATAAGTAAATCAAAGAACCCAGGGTTCAGGATCCATTAAAAAGTCACACCTCTCTGAGCTAGTCTTATATTATCGTTAATCACGCGTCTATTCGATTGGAGCTTATCATCAGCTCGATTTTGCTTGCTACCCTTTCACGATGAATCTTGTTTTGATCTACGCCTATATAATTTGCAGAAATTGATGCAGAATGCATTGGCGACGTAGGCGTGAGCCTTGATATTATGCAACGCGAGGGCGGTGGTTACCTGAATGACATACATCCAACGTAACGAATTATATACTTGTTACCTGTGTATAAAGACTTTCACTTTTATGGGGACCTCGGGATGTCCAGTAAAAAGATGTCATTCCATCTAATCGCAAATTGTGTCTATAGATATGTATACAATTTATATATATATACTTCGGAAGTTTATCTATCCATTAAGGAAGTTTTAATGACTCTCGAAATTGCCAAACCCTGACGTAAACTCACAATTAGCAATGAAGCAGTTATACGAGCCATTAAACTGTACTGAATAATTATCAATGACGAAAAATCTTTCAAGTTCCCGGAACCAATGACGAGTAGGTATACTTACAAATTGCTGATCTCAACTGCGGGAATTGTTCTCTGTGTCAAATGTCTCGAAGGTTTCATATGGAATTTCTATTTGGGCTAAAAATGGACTGATTTGGTTCAATCAGACCAATTATATCGTCGGAATCGAAGCGTTCAATCAATCTTACTATCTCATTGGCGTAAGATCGTGACTACGTCGTGATGCAAGAGTGCTTCATCTGCAAAGACAATAAATAGATGCTCATGCTAGAGCCAGTTTACTACATGCCACTTAAACCTTTCGCTCGACCTAGAGTGCAGGATATTCTTGCGTCGACGTACCCGAAATAGTAACACGTGAACACCACTCCGGCCACGCGTGAACCTAATGACTTGTTCTCTATGTTAGTTTCAGCCACCTGCAGATAGTCTCAGCTGCTGTAAACGAGAACAAGATAAAAAGAGAAAAAAAATGTTGAAAGAATAGTCAAAATCTCTGGCGTATCACTCAAACGAAAAAAAGAAAAGAAATTTTCGTATCTCAATGTTAAGGCGGCAGTGAAATAGGTTCAGTGCTCCAAGCACCACGGAGAAGTGAAAAGTAAGGCGCATTGTTTGTTCAGTGATTAGGGACCCAGGTGAAATTTATTGGATTTCTTTTTTTTTTTCTTTTATTCTTGAGAAAGTATATCAGTTGGACGGATTTCTAAAGACTCTGCAAGATTTAACGAAATTGGTTAGTTTGATCGAGAGTTATGACCCCTCTTGTGTGATTCATTCGGGTATCCTCAAGAAAATGGTCCAAAAGGACTCGGAATATTTGATCTAAAACAATGGCATCGTGGCTGAGGATTAAGATTACATGGGAACATCCTGTCAGTGATCATGCAGTGATGTTTAGTCAATAATATCCATCTAGTATGTCGTTTCGTGTAGAATTTTACAAAATTGTTAATCGAAGCATAGTTTTTTTTTCTTTTCATTCCGCAGAGACAGATTTGTAGCTTCAAGTGTTTTCTAAAACGCTATAAGCTTCGAGTGTTAAGGTACCTACTACGGGACTATGTGCGGAATTCCATTATTATCAATTGTTACTACCTCGATAACGCGATTTGCAGTTTCTTCGAAACTATACAACCTACCGGAATGGAACTTGGGAGATTAATGCTTTACTATATGGCAGAAAGTGGTCAAGTATTTTACTGTTCGGAAAAAACTATTAGAATTCTAGTCAGATTCATATTTCTTATGTTGGTTATAGGTTCAAAGCGACTTGTACCATATTATCGCCTTGAGATTGGAATGCTTTGCTCATATGTATTTTCGAAAAGAATCAGATAGCTACACAGTCTTTTCCAGTCACCTTACAAAAATAGTTCGTGGAACGTTCAAAGATAAAATAAACAAAAAACTAAATGAAAATTCGAAAGCCTCCAGATCCAAACAGGTTTTCTTCAAAAATCTGTCAAAATCTCACGTGGGTTTTGCTTCAAGGTGATCCTGCTGTTACATTTCACACTGCGGACTATATTTGCAGATTAAACTTTAATTCTTGATTTGTGTTTCTACGTCTGATTAAACAAGACCTCAAAGTCTCTGATCAGAAATGAACGGATCTAGATAATTATGACATTGATACGGGTTAATAGCTTGCTTGGCTTGCGGTAAACAGATGTGCGGTCCATACGTTCGATTTTATAATCTCCACCGTACATACTTCTTCTGCGTTTAATCTATTATTACACCACGTCTGTTACGATTCATACCGTCTGGATTTGAGAATAACAATATATTACCCTCCAGTCGCACTCTCGATATAATTTATCGCTGTAGCTTTTTCGCGATTAAAATATCACGCCCCCAAATGTATCTGTATCAGTTATACTCTTTTATGCAATCGGCATAGTTTATGGTTCGAATAATTTAATCATATCAGAACCGGAAGATCCATTATGTCTCTCCACATATGCGCGGATAATTTCATTGTTAACAAATACTTCGAAATTGGAGACACAAAAGTTCTAATTAGTAACTTAGAATTTTATAATCCTGTTCTGATATCGAAGTCAAAGTACAGGATTCCAGGATCCACCTCTCGATATTATTACTTTCTTATCAAATTTACATGATTATCTTAAAAATTCAGTGCACACACTGATGCCATTGAGTTCTTAGTCGCTGCAGGGTTTGAAATGTCATTACCGCGTTATCGAAAGTTACAACATGATATAGGAAATTTACAAGAGTGCATTTCAAAGCTCAATAGAATCTATTGAATTGGACATCTTGTGGCTATGAAGTTTCATAATGTTTCTGAATTTTCGAAATTTTACAACTATTTTACAACTGTGATTTTCTCTCGCCTCTCGAAACGGGGTAAGACGGGATATAATGACGATGTGAAAAACTCACTCGACATTTTATTTTCCTTATTTCCCTGTCAACGATTCTGCTATCAAGTTCACGTTTTATTGAGGTAATTGTCTATTTGTTTCTATAAGTTGTGTTCAATTAGAGTGCATAATAGTTCCGAATTCACATTGATAGAAACGAATTCTGTTCGATTTTCTCTCATTCGAAATATCCAACGTAACAATGTGCCCATATGTTAGAGATTCAAATATCTTTTGCAATGCATCATTTCAGCATGCTAATCACGTACATATGCTGATTGCCGAGAGTCTAGTAGTAGGTCGTTGCTAGAACGTTTCCTAGTGTTAAATTAGGCGAACTATTCTTCGTCGAGACGTGTACAGAACTGGAAGCTAGGGGGTCTTAAGTCTTGTGCTCCTGCACGTTCCCCACAGTCTTTTGAAAACACGAGGGTAGTGGGTGGAGTGGTTAAAGTGGTTGAAGGGTTGTGCAGCAGTGTAGTAGGGTGGCGAAGGAATCCATATTTCTCTGCTTCTTCTTCTTCTTCTTCTTCTTCTTTTTCTCTCTCTTCGTTGTCTCTTTTTTTTTTTAATCTCTTCTTTTCTCCTTCCCGCAAAGTTAGCTCAGTTTAAACATCTTCATCTTGATACCATGGCAACGCGCTTCTCTTCACTTCTTCCTCTTCAAAAATATATGTATGCATGTGTACCTCATCACAGGGCCAAAGCAGTGTGATATACGTATAGGTTGTTCGTTGCTAGACCTAATTAATAATGTAACTTTATTTTTAGACCCATTGTACTCTATTCGTCGTCGTCGTCGTTGTTTCACGTCTCTATATAGGGATCAGAAGAATAATCATCTTGCGATCTTATATACGCCAGCTTCTCATACACGATATTGATTTCTTATCCAACCTGTTATGTTATTTTTAATTATTAATTTTTTTCTCTTCATTCGTTTCTTTCAACTTTTTTTTGACATTTTTATTATAAAATGCCTTTCGTCCTGTTAGAGACAGCCTTGAATACTTTCATAAGCTTCGATGTATCTTTTAACATCGATTTTACACATCCAGGCAAAAGAATCTCTCACATCTGGCTTCATATCCAAGCATTTGTACTCTAATATATGTATAATCTAACGAGTAGAGTAACACATAGGCAAATAGGCAAGTAGGGTTCAAGTTCATTTCTCGTTTTTGTTTCTCAATTTTTTCATCTACTTTGCATACGTCAAACGTCAACATCGATGTATGATATTTTGCTAGTTTTTCTTCATCCATTGTTCTTTTTGCGGTAATTAAAATACACCTTTGCCACTCAGAATTCACTTACGTAACCGCGTATA
This sequence comes from Ametastegia equiseti, assembly GCA_963989295.1. Lineage (NCBI taxonomy): Eukaryota > Metazoa > Arthropoda > Insecta > Hymenoptera > Tenthredinidae > Ametastegia > Ametastegia equiseti. Next base: position 10,494,435 of record OZ022389.1, on the reverse strand, counting down.
TTCGCTTCGCTATACTATTTGAGCATATTCGTCCTGACGTCAAATCTCTGATCTAGCCCCGAGCTGAATAAGTCTAATCCATCTCGCTAAAAAAAATCTGTCCACGATAGCACTACGACTGGACGGATGATTGATTTTCAATTAGCATATTATTATTCATCATCCATCCCACATCAATTCTATACAAAAGAACTTCGCTATTTCAACGATATCTTCAACATTTATGCACAGTGGAAATTGGCACTGCAGGTCTGTAAAAGTTGATTTTCTACTCCAAAATGAAACATGGGTAAGATTTCAATTTAATCATTGCGAAAATTGATTCATATGAATGGCAAATGTATCTTTATCATCGACTCAAAATCTACTGCGATTATAAAAAGTCAATTTTTACTTCAGGAGAGTAAAATTTGATTCTTTTTGGAGTGGAAAATTCACTGTTTCGGACTCATGTACTTTCGACTCAAAGAAACGTGGAGAGATTTTTTTCTGAATTACGAATCGAAAGAAATATAATTCATCAATTTGACGATCTATACTTCCGGGAGTACGATTTAAGATTTGTATAAAGTAAAAATCTGATTTCCATGATCCACGCATGACATTTTGCCGTCAGACTTGTTAGCAATTCTACAAACTTGTATTTTGTCGTCAACACGATAAGTGCGTGCGTAGGTATATTACTTTCGCCTTGGTTCATTAGACGGAGAATAACTTTGAAAGAACTTACCTATACCTATTAATTTGACAAACATCGCCATTTGGTTATAAGCAATCCTCGCGAGCGTGGCTATAAGCGCGAAACGTATACAGACTACGTTCAAAACATAATACCTACTACATTATGAATTCCTAGCCTCTCGGTGGGCCTGTATAGCGTTTTAAACGAACTAACCATGTAATCGGAAAGCAACGAATCAACGACCAGGTTTAGTCCTTAACAGCGAATCAGATTTGGCCTACTATGCATCTCCCACCATTAGAGTGGCAATATTGTTTTGAGCAGTGGTACCTATTATTAAATCTGTCCTTACCGTTCAGTCGCACCTTGCCATCAAGTCGTTACTTTTCATTATGTTAGCAATAGTACGAGACAGTGCATTTCAAGTAACGTTTATCTAGTTCCTACCTATACATACTATAATGTGTGAAGAAGGCTAGTGTGCAGTGTGGAAAATTTTTATATAGAAATTACCGCTCAACGTATATGCGTACCTGTATAAGGATAATTTTACAATATTTAAAAGGTAAGTTAACGTTGTTGTTGCTTTTTTGCAATTTTCATTACACGACGATATGTAATGTATTCTGAATTCTGTTTACTTGCTACCGTATGTATATAAGTTTTCTACGACGCGCGATTTGTTTCGTAAACAATTTTCCTTACTTGCCAAATTCTCAAGTGAGTTGTCAACGTTTTACAATATTGTAAATATATACTTTTGACGGTGCTTGAATATAGTTCGACTATAATATGTTTCGTATACTACGCTGCATTTTCAAATTCAATCAAATCAATTCGATCATTGCCAGAAGTACTTTTTATTCAATTGCAGAGGTTATTGTGTGATGATTATACGCGAATTTGCATACCAAATGAATAATAATTCTATTTCAAACATCCCGTTACATACGCACAGAGCAAAAACTTGTAGCTGCAAAATTACAGGATGTATTTCGCACGTTGTCAATGTACAAGTTATGCAATCTTCGGTAAAAGAGAACCTAGTCCCTCGAAAAAACGAAAAAGTAATCACAAAAATCATCGTGTATAATCATGATCATCATACTAATAACAATCTCGCATTTACACGATTTTATTCACACGTATAGAAAGAGGATTTCAATATCTGCGATCAAGTTTCGAGAGTAGAAGAACTTTGTACCACCAGTTGTCGAAAGTTCTGCTGTTGCAAAATTGTTCAAAGTCTATAAGACAATATTCGGAAGATTTGAAGATGAAGGGTTAAAATTTGAACCTATCATACGTACATAATATGTACCTACGTTCATTCGGCGCTTACGAAAGTCTGCGGGATTTTTCCTACAATCAATTATCATTAATCCTCCTTCAAGCTATTCCTTGCTGCAGGGGGCCAAGTCACGCAGTTACATATAGGAATAAGTATCGTCTTGTTTTGACGGATAGAAAATTGAGGAATTCTATTTCTAGTTATAGTCGTATCCATATATTTGGCATTGTACTTCCTGTACTTGCGATCGGAGGAATGATTATCGCAGTTGGAACGCAATAATGCATAATTCTGCATAAGCTGCTTTTACGGAGAGTTATTATACCTACTCACTCGTGAAGCTTGAGCTGATATATATATCTATCTATGTATACGCAGTTGTTGTTTTCCGAAAACCAGTGTAGATGACCAACGGAATTCCACTTACGTTGAGTGAGCTCGATGGACGTAAGTAGGTCGAGAAATACAATCGGCCCAAAGATTTTCCCGCAAAAGTAAATTTTTTTTTCTTTTTTCTTGCGTTGCTATTTTTTCGCCGAAATTAATATTGGCGAAATGACATTTGCTAATGTTCCGAAATGTATAATATATCTTGAAGAAAGAAAAGAAAGAAAGATCGGTAATTTTTGAGTGACACGTATTGTTGGAAGTATGTAATATATTTGTTCATTAGTTTGTGGTTCACACTCTCAGCTAGCCTTACCTGTTAAAAGCTGCTATACAATACGCGCATTGGCACAGAACTCTGGGTTTGAAAATACCAGAGACCTTCGCATCGCTCAAAAGTGTCGCTGGCGCGAAGCATTAGCGTTGAAAATTACAAATTACAGCCACGCTATAAGCTTCGTCGCGGATTCTGCAATTGATCACGATTTCTAATCGAGAGATTATATCTTGATTACATATTTGACAGTATAATGGGAAAGTTTCAAAGATGAAATATAATTATGCACTCAGTTCCTCTCCAATTGTTTCTTCCCTGACAAATGATCAAATTTATTCGATGAGTTTTTCAAAATCTTAGTCTGCAGTTTAGTTCAGTTTTGATCTTTTATCGATCATCTACATATGCAAACGTTTTGCAGATTTTCGTGAATGATCGTTGATATTAAACGACCTTCGGAGTATCCGAAATACAATACTGGGAAAACAAGGCATATACAAACATGCAGTAAATGCGTTTGCCAAAGTCATGCAATCATTACGTACACATGTATAGTTTTCAAAGTCGTATATCTGTGTAGTGGTCGATACAGCTATAAGGAATAGTGAGTTTCAAGCTAGGAACTAACTGTAAATGAAAAATTCCAAACACCCATCGACGGTGTAATTTGTATTGATCCATCCTCTGGAGGTATATGTATGTAAAGCCGAGTTAAACTTATGGTAATATTCCGTTTAAAATTTGCCTCTACCGCGTTATGGTGTGAATAATTGATGAGAGAGCCCATAAGCACCGGGAAGGTAAAGTTTCAAAACAAGTTCGTATATACTCGAGAGTTCATTCACGCATGTGACTTTTAATTACGTTAAGCAAACGTTGATGGTAATATCCCGTGATCTTTGTGGTGCGGGATATGAAAATTAATAGGGTAAAAAATATTTGAGTAGGTAAGAGTAACGACAAGGTGTAAATATCTTATCTTGATGTATAAACAGCACCGTAATTATGACGTCGCATAACTGAAACAAAATGTATCTCTTGCTACTGGGTTTGTTTTCTTGTTATATACGTAGGACAGGATTGAAGTTCCGAATTGCAAAAATTCCGAACAGTCAAAATTTCGAATTTATTTGAGACGCGATTCTCAGTTTTTAAAAACGTTGAAGTTCAGAATTTGCAAATTCCGAAAGATCGAAATCCAGACAGCTGAAAGTTCTGAAACTTAAAAGATCCGCAAATTTGAGGGAAGCTCATGACAAAGCTGTCAAATATAAACGACGTTGCATGCACGAATTCCAAGATTTGGAGTTTTGGCCTTCCGGATCTTCAGCTTTCGGAATTTTGAACACTCGGTGTTTTTCGATTCACAGTTTTTCAAATTGGCTTCATATAGACTTTCGGGTAAATAATTTTCTATGAACTGTGAGTCGGTAGCATGAAAATTCGGAATTTCAATCCCGCCTCTTATACTTAAACGAGAAGATGAACAACACGTGACTTGTCACGATTTCTGAACTGTATATACGGTTCAAACGAATGACATTGTTTACTCGGAATGATTATTGAACATACGAAATTAGTTAACCAATTTGAAGAGAGCATCATGGTATGCACGCGCATGTAATTCATCGTTTCGCGAAATTGACTCGAGTAATAAAAGTGATTGACAACAATTGGCAAACACGTGATTATTATCTAGTACTCATATGTATATGATATGTATGCGCATTATTCATCGGTTCGCATCGCACATCGGCACAGTACATCGGAAATCACGCTTGTTTTTATACTTATTTGTCGTCTGTACAATTATTCCCACCTCCCCTGGAGAAATATACCTACTTTATTTATATCTACATATACATGCACTTATATACCCACAGAATAGATACGGTTAAAAACAGATCTTATAGTTAGTTAGTCAGTATACGGCGTCGTCGCGACGCTTTCGTCTCAGTCGACGAGTGTACGCTGATCGGTTAAGACGCCGAGGTTTCCGGCAAAAGCTTCGAAAGCTTCTCTAAGTGAATTCTCGTTGAATCTATACAGCTTCGACGTTACGTTCATCTCAAAACTTGATGCTCAAAATCTAAAGTGTGACATGAAAATTCAACTTCAAGAACAGATTGTCTATAAATTTTCCGAATAGTTTCACTCGAAACTATTCCCGTTTATCGGGGTCTCCCGGACGTCGATATATCAGTGCGTTTTTACCCCGTAATTCGTATATTCTACCTCGTTAAACGTGATTTAGATCCCGTTAAAAGGAACAATCACGAGTTACGGTATATCGTGATATATACAATATACATGCATAGTGGAAACAGCTGATCAACTATTCCCAGTCGGCTTTCTATTTTCCTGGACTGAACGGCTTTCCTAACCAGTGGTGAATGTGCTGCTAAACTCTAACCGGCATTATAGGCAGTAGTGCCTTGCTAATATCGCCGGTAAAACTGACACGTATAAATTTTTGTGCAACATTTTTTTTTTCCGTGTAATGAAAATGGAGAAGTTTTTCGGTATGGAAGAAAAGACGTTAAGCAATTGTTAGTCCTGACCTGTTGGACTTTGAAAAATTAAGATCTTCCTTAGCTGAGGGCAAAAGCTTTTCCTAGAGGTCCTTAATTTTCTTGGGATTCAACGGCGCTGCTAATTAACGAATTAAACATGATTACCGTGCCAATTACCGCCTCCAGCCCGTACGTGACTATCACATCTTACAGCGATGCTAGCGTCCTCAACAAACGACCCTGTGTAAGTCGTCACGCACCATTTTACCATGATGCATTTATCAGGAAAGCTTATCCGCCTCTTTGTAATTGTGTACCTATGTTCATTGCGTCCTTATGATAATATTTACTGGGTAGAATTTCATTACGTAGCATCGGAAAAAACTTCGCAGCATTCGTCATGATTCATGCGTCTTGGCAGCTCCAAATTTGACGCGGTTTCGCTGAATTGAGAAGATTGTGAGCCAAAACTTGTGACTCGAGGAATAATATGTTTAGTGAATAAACAATAAGTTATCGAGAGACAAACTGCAATCGCTGGAAAATGGTAGTTCAGATACCTGCATACGTTGTTGACTGTAGTTTTAGGGAATCAAAATATCTACTGACGAGTACGTCACGTTTAATTTTCGTCATGAGACTTTTTTTTTGGGGAAATAAGAATCACCGCGAACGCCAAATGATATTTTTTTATCGTAGGGTAGTTAACCGGTGATTTGAATCTTTACTGGTGCGAGTTGTACTCAGGTTTAGCAGCTGTTGATCTAACTAAGCGTGTAGATCTAAATTTACAACATCATCTAGTCGCTGAAGAATCTCTAATCCTTGCCAGACCTCGTTGGGTGACCGAATTTCTCACGCTTTTAAATATTCCATTTTTTTAACCAATTTGTTTTTTCGCTTTCCTAACCTCGTTACAACCATCGGTGGTTACTTATTGCCTCGCGTTTTTCATTACTCATGCATACAATTAAATTTTCATCGATTGAAATTCAACTTATTATCAAACTAATCGATTCATATTTGGAAGAAAATCTGATATAATATTTGAGGGGTGGGTAAAAGCTGCGACAGGTCAAAATTCGGAATTCTTATACTACCGACTTACAGTTTTTGGAAAGATTATATCCCCTACAGTCTACGTAGTCAATTTGAAAATTACCGAAGGTTCAAAATTCCAAAAGCTAGAGATTCGAGAGGCGAAAACTCCAGAGATTTTGGAAGTCGCGTATGCCACATCGTTTATTCGACCGCCTTGTCATGAGCTTCTTTTAAATTTACGGATTTTTTAACTTCCTGAGTCTTTAACTTGTGGATCTTTGAGCTACCTGGATTTCGATCTTTCGGAATTTGCAAATTCTGAACTCAAACATTTCTAGAAACTCGGACCCGCGTCTCAATTAAATTCGAAATTGTGAATATGTTCGGAGCTTTTGCAATTTGAAACTTCAATCGGGCCCCAGATTGAAAATCCCTAAAAAAGAACGCGGACTCAATCTCTCTGTCTTCTTTTTCTATTGCAATTTGACTTGAATGGGAATAGTACGGAAGTTTAGATTCGGGCTAGTTTAGCTGTTTCAAATATTCAATCTAAAATCCGCATTTCTACTAAACTTATTTCTATGGACCTTTGAAAGGGATCGAATTTTATATTTTTTTTTCTACCGACGCTAATTTTCTTGATGAAAAAACCTAGATTTGATATACCTGCCGTTCGCAGACTGGTGTATATAGCGTTTCAAGCATATTTTAGCATGTCGGTAGGAGGCTCTATGCGTATGTAGGTGCAGGTATAATAGAACAGAGCCCGGTCACCTCCAGACAGATTTACCTCTCTTTCCCCACATTTTTCACATCCCCACTCGCTTTCTTTCTCCCGTAGGTATATAATCAAGAGAGAAGCTTCGTCGTAATTGGATAGGGGAAGCCCCGGACACGAACTTCTTTTCGTGTCAGCGACTATCCTCATGTATGGTAGAAAACTGGCAGAGATACATATACAATTGGCTAGCTGGCTATCTATACCTACCCTCTGTTTAATATACTGCAAGGGCATATCTCAGTACCCCATATCGTGTGCAAGTTCAAAAATGCGTCTATGCAGGGTTTGTGACTTCACAGCTGGGTATAAGGCAATTGGCGAAATTGAGATCGAAATTTCTCCAGCTATATTCTTTCATTCTTTGCAATATTCAAAAGAATCCTAATATTTTACATTCATTTGCTTTTCTCCAATTCTTATTGAATTCGTGGAATCGGAATTAATTTCTTTGCTATTTTTTTCCAAAAACTTTTCTGCTTTTGATTTTTATCCGTATCATGAAGACTGATGACAAACTTCTCTCTGGCATTTTTTTTTTCAAGCGATTTTAATTGTTTTTCTTTCTTCTAATTCATGTTTTTTGAATCTGAGAAAAATGTATAAGTTATAGGCCTGGAAAAACATCGTTAAGGTAATTTCGATCTCGATTTTGTCAGAGATTTATACTCTGTAAAAAATTCACCCTGCATATAGAAGTATATGCCTGGATATATACCTGACGGCGAGAGAGCTATCTGTACTATATATTCATGTACAGCTCTGACACTCTAGCTATAGAAGTTTTTCCGTCGTAATTGGAAGACGAGATTTTCGCACTCTGCGCACCGCCCGGGTAACGAAGCAAAAGAAACAAATGATCTATGTAGATATGTCGTAAGAAGTACATAGGATGAATAGCAAACGGCTGATGAATAGCAACATTTTTTGGTTCTGTTTTCCTACTTTTGTCATTTTTTCTCGTTGGCGTAAGACGTTTTTTGAGTTTGTCCAGTGTACAGCGAGGAAATGTATTTATACCAAAGTATGCTGTTGGTTAAAACGTCGAGTCAAAAGAAAATTTATCAACTACAAAAGTGTACTGAAAAATAATCCGTAGAACCTTATTCTTTAATATTGATATCTATGTACAACTAATATTTGAAATTTTTCGAGTCATGAATCTTATTCAAGTTTTTTCAATAGTGAACCTTTAGGTTGCTTTATTGAGGAACTGAAAAGAAATTGAAAAATACATTTGTCGTGTTACAAATTTTCTCTTTACATCATGGACTCTTGCTATTTCAACAAAAACCACCATTATTGGATTTTTATTAATTTCATTATAGATTTATCAAACTTCTATTTATCCTGTCGCTCGCTTCTATTCGCTCTAATACATGTAATTTCTGAGTACCCTTATATACTTTTGCGGCTAATCGTAAATTGCAAAACACCGCACAAACCACAAAAAGAATTGTATTTTCCGCAGTAATATGTTTATTGCTTTGTAATATGAGTGAAGACTCGATCTTTGGGCCCCTGGAATTGTAATGAATTTCTAAATTGTAACTTTACGAGTCTTCAATAAATTTCAAATTTATTTTTATTTATCCGATATAACGGTAATGCAGTGTAATGCACCGCAAAATAAAAGAGTTGGTTCTGGAAATCAGATTTCTACGCATGTGTGAATCTCATAAAAAATTATTATCCTTATTGTCAATGAAAGGTTAAATTTGCAAGAATAGGATTTTCTGACGACCTTGTTTGAAAATAGTTAAATTACTTTGTTTTCAAAATCGATGTTATTTATTTCTTCCTTCTATCTATCTTCATTTTTTATTCGATTTTTTTTTTTTTTTTTTGGCATTCAGAATATAACACATACACGTGCGTGCGAAAGGTGTTGCTCTTTTAATTCGGCGACTGATCGTGTCCGGTTCTTAGTCGTTTCAATTCGCGGCTAAAACTTTATGCAGTGATCTTATAGTTGCGGGGTCTCAGAACGATATTTCGGTCCAGGGCCACCATCCGAGCCGCATGTTCTCGTCACGTTCTATTGCGAAATAAACTTTGTTTATTTATCTCGTTTAAAACCACCGCGGCGTTTACCTCGATATGCGGACTCTGTCGCCATTTCATTCTTTTTGCAGCATGTGGAGAGTCTATTTTGCCCCAGATTTCGAAAGTTTATTTCACGCGGGTCGTTGTTCGCTTAGCTACACGAATTCCTAAACTAATTCAACCCGTCGAATAATTAACTTCCATATATTTCCACTGAATTTACCATCATGGGCCCCCTAATTAAGGGGCCCCTTCGGAAAAAAAAAAAAAAAAAAAAAATGGAAACTGCGGACACCAAATTAACTATAATAGGTATATTATCAGAACTAGAGGAGAGGCGGGCAAAAATAGGCCTTGCCAAAAATTTTTGGAAAACTTTTCAGAAACTAACTCGCTATTTTGCCCATCCTTTCTCTCAGGAATGTGTAAACCTAATTACAATTGATTGTACGCGAAAAAAAGTTATGGAGCAAAAACATTGATGAATCTTGAACATTTTTAAGTTTTGAAAAACTTCGACTGCACTTCTTCATTTCTCGGTTATCGTTTTCCGGTAAAAAATTGAGGATCTATTAATACAAATCTTACTTTTGAGTAATTTTTTTTTTTTTTTTTTTGTCAGGGGGATTATTTCGACAGGTTCTCCCTCATATCTATAACCAAACGTGATATGCTTCGAGTGTATAACAGAATCCGCGCACAAGCACGAAAATTGCGTGATCGCAATATTATCCATTACCTAACCAGATTAAACATCCTATACGCATTACACTATACAAGCCCACAGAGCGTTACGAAAACTGCAAAATCCGGTATCCAGGTACATATATACATATTTACATCCGTGTAGATATATATATATCGTAGAGAATTTTATCCGCACGAGTAAATATTGCATTTGCTGTAATGACCGATCATTATTTTTGGTGCTCGTATACTCGTATATAATGTACAGCTAGCTCGTGTATATTCCTATATATTTGTTCTCCATCTCTTAGTCGATGGTCTGTATTCAAGTATTGAAAGAAAAATGATCGTAGTTATCCGCAGAACCGATCATTGGTAGAATAATTAGTCCTAATTACCAAGTGCGGTTCAACTTGGGTTCAGATCTAGCACGACTACAGTTATTTTGGAATATAGATTTCTTAGAGATTTACCGCAGAGGCAACGACAAGCAGTCTTGTTGCGAGCATCTCTTGCTCTGAGAAAACGTCAGCTCGACCTAAAAAAATGGTACCATACCGAAATAGCGAGAGCAGGATCCAATAATAAGTCATAAGTTCGACTGGGAAAGACGCCGGAGTTCATTGCCTTCTCAAAAACGCTCTGTAGTTTTAGTCTGCACTTATTGCTTTCTTTTTTCTTTTTCTTTTTTTTTTTTATTCTATTGCCGAAAAATTTGATAAAATTTTGCAATATACGAAAGTGAATTTACATTATTTCTTTTATATCAGTGGTTTTTTTTATTTCGTTTTCGTTTGCAGAAAGCTGAGTGGTCAATAATTTATTACCAGACACCTTTACAGACTATAGTTGTATAAATATAAAACATCGTCCCGCTATTACAAGGTCGCGTAGAATATATTGGACATCGAAAATATTTTTTTAATTCGGGTATTTTATGTTGGCTAGTAGGGTAAGATTTTGAAAAACACTTTTCGACCTATAGTCATAAATTTACTGATTAAATTTAAGCTCGGGCGATTTATTAACTGGCTACAGGTCTGTATCTATATACTGAAGTTGTGGTAAAGGCTGCAGAATACGAATCGTCAAGATGTGAAGCTTGTTCGTAATATGTAATCGTCGAGGTTGAAAACTCGTTTTGTAAAGGTATAAGTGCACATAACATCGCATATATGTTACAAACGTATTGTAAGGAATTCTACACTTGTGTTTTTCCATTCGTATATCGAATCGCGTATACTTGTACGTTCAGTTGACCAAGAAATTCTATAACACGTCTATAAGGTGTTCAGCTTGGTTATTTCGTTTTTTAACTCTACTTTTTTTTCGATGAATTGATTTTTCTCCTTTTTTATATGCATTATATTATCTAAAGCTTACGACGCGTAAACAAGTCGTAATTTATAACAAATAAAATCTAATACACTAGATTTAACGCTGAGGAATACTAAAACACCGGCTCGCTAGTGTAAACTGTTAAAAACAACCGTATACACTTGATGAGACCGCGTTTTAAAATATCTACTGGGGAAAAAAAACATCGAGACATCGATAAAATAAAGACGAAAATATATATCTACTAGCCTGGAAGAGAAGGTTGACCGGTGACTATTCACTTTTGAAACTATTTGTCCATTTTTGCCATATGAAATCATTTTCTTTCTGTCAGCTTGTGGTTACTTTTCTGACTCATTTAATCGGAAACTAGGAAATTTTTATTCCTATTCAAATAATCACGACAAATAAGTTTCAAAAATTTCCATCAAGCAGAATGTATATAGAGAGACCTAAATCTTATTTTGACTCGTCATTCACTATAATGACATACGACTCGAAAAACAATAATCTATAAAATGACCTGACACGTGCGCTGCGCAAAAATTGACCCGTATATATATACTGATCGAAAAATAATCGAATTACACTTTTATCCGATTTATAATTAGGCGCGGTTGTACACGTATCTATGTGTTCATTTGTGTGTGTGTGTCTGCCTAAAGTGGGACATATTGTATTCCGTATGTTTGAGATACAATTTAATTTTCTCCGATAACAGGATATTGTGTATCACACCGCATGTGTATACGGCCGCACCTATGTCTGGCCCTTTTATTTCGTCGATTTTTCTATGTACCCTTATCCCCTGCCGATCACTTTCCTGTCCTCGTACTGCTGTCTTCCGACATCATCAGTTCACCGTTATGATCACACACGTATATAAAGGTTCACCTTTTTTGCGAGCCTAATTAAACTGAGACTGTCACTCGGCCGTGTTGATCTAATTTTTTTTTCTAATTAGAGCCAAAACTTCATGGATAGTCAAAAGATCATTGATTATTTCATCAAAATAATGAAATAATTGGTTTGATGAGAAGAATAATCATCAGGTTTTGAAAAACTTTCGTAAATATCTGCGAATTTATCGCAAAAATTTACTAGACACGTCCGCATTGATTAACTTAATACTTCCAAGGCAATTGAAAGATCTCTAAATTTTTTGCTACTGAAAACTGCACCAGTGTCAAAAGAGCAAGATATTTCTATACTTCAAAACAAAAAGAATGAGATCTTATAAGGAATAAATTTTTGCTGTAATTTGAATAAACTTTAATCCTTTCTATATAAAAACGTAAATTTCCACTCGAAAAAAATTTGAGGAAAGCATATCGAAATTCTCCTGCGAGGAGAATTGTTTCTTCCTCTTTTGTGAAGAAACGGAATGGCTTCTTTCTTCTTTTTTTTAGTTTCTTCATCGTTTTATGTCAATACCTCACTCGAAGGAGCTATTGTCACCTTGAATACGTGTAATCAAAACGTAGCTGACACCGCAGGAACGATAATATATATACATGCCAAACACATACTATGCATGGCATTGATTGCGAGAATGCCAAGTGTCAGTCGTGCAAGGGGCGTACATATCACCATGATGGCATATGCAGGACTACTAGGTTCCTATATGTAAGCGATAAGGGTCAACGATCCCGCGGTGAAGCAAAGAAAAAAAAAATTTGTTGTACCTACAGAGCTCCAAGTTTTTTTTTTCCCCCCAATAAAACGCAAAACGGGCTTTTCATCTTTGGAACTCGAGTCACAGATATTAATTTAAATCGTGTTATACGTACAGTAGCGGTGGAAAGGGCAATACAATTTCTAAATGAAATTGTTCCTATTATAAATGATGAATAAGTTGTTTTTTTGTGTGTTTTTTGTACTTTTTACCTCCTCGGAAAGAGTTCGATATTACATAAGTTGCTCACTTATATTGGAAAATAACAATATAGTTGACGAGTGACCGACTACTCAGCTGTCCTTTTCCTTCACTTGACCGTTCTGACTTATGTGAAGAAGAAGAAGAAGAAGAAGAAGGAGAAACAGATGCCCGAGATATTGTCAAGATTCTTCTAGCCTATGTGGTCAAGGCTGATTAAAATATTTATTGCCAGCTTAACAATTATTATTCGTTAGCCAGTCCTCTCTGTTATTTATATAATATACATATACATATACTTGTATATACATACCTACGTCATGTGTACCACGCATTTATACATCACGAATAGCGTGATTCGAATATCGACGTGACCTCGATGCAAAACACAATGAAAATCTTCCCTGCAGGCTCTTAATTTCATAATAATAATAATAATAATAATGGAGAAGTTTTTATTATTCTGAAATTAGATATATGTTCTTGTCAATTTTATACGGTTCGGGTTCGTGTAAAACTCATGATTCCATCTTCAGGGTTGGTATATGCACCTGGGTATCGCGGAAAACCTGTGAAAATCAGAGAATTCAAGACTTTCAACTGATTGGATTTCGATTTTTCAGAATACAATGCTAAGCTTGATGTAATGATCCCAAAATTAATTTGTGTTTTTGCAAAATGTCTGACAATCAGTTGTTGTCGGTAAACGTAATGATCAGTACTGTGGCTCGTGCCATGATAAACATATTGGCTATTTCAGAAAATCGTGATTCTTGAATCGTGAATATTTATTAAATACCTGGAAACGCACTATATATTTTTGGCTGGAATACCTGTAGAAGTCAGAAAATCCTAGATTTCAGAAACCCTACCAACCCTGATCTTTTATATACTATTCTACTTGTTAGATGCGGGAGAGTTGAATTGGTGTGGTTTAAACCTTTGCTATATTGTACTTTAACACCAGCTAAGGCATATATTGTAGGTGAATATAGCTGTTTGTACACGAACTGTATACGGCGGCATGGGAATATAGATTTCACCAGCAACACAAGTTCTCCATCTGACACTTGGCATTCGGAATTGTAGAAACACGACATTCCTGCTGAACATATACTACGTGAACGTGGTGCATCGAAGTCGTGGTGCAATTACATTACACGATTATCGTTTCAAAGAACGCTCTTTACGCGAGTTGAATATTTAAAGTTTACGGGCACGAAAATTGGGCATACGTTGTCTTTTTTCTTCTTTTGGATCTAGAAATTTCTGATCAAATAATCGACTTTCTTCATGCAGATTATTATACCTATATACTGTAGGAATATAGAGCGATTGCGAAACCGATCGATCAGGTTTTCGATCCCATATATTTCCTTCTATACCTTTATGAATTCCAAGTACTGAACTCCTTGAATCAAGGAAACATTTTTTAAACTAAACTAACAAAGTCCTACAATTTTTTGTCGTCCACAGGTCCAAGAGCTCTTCAGTGCGATGAAGGAGCAATCGTCGTCCTCTAGGCTTGACAGAGACCGCGAACAGCCTCCTCAAAGGTCTCAAAGCAGCGCCGCGGCGCTGACGTCTCTTGGGGCTGATATATCTCCTAGTTCCTCTCATTTTTTTGAGGTAATTGATTTTTTTGGTGTATAGAGATTTTAGGAAACTTCAATGAATTTATTCACCTAAAGAGATGAAGGTTTTCGATATTGCGATGCTACACGATTTCTGTGCTAACAATTTGACGTTCTCTCAGGTATTGTACATTGGAAAAATCAAAGTTTCACATAAAAAAGTACCCGAGTCTTTCATCGACGATGCATTGGTCAGATTCCGTGCTTACGAACTTGAGAAATCAAAGTCTTCGTCAAACAACTTGCTCACCGAGTGCCAAAGACTGCAACGACAGGCCAGCGTCAAATTTTTACCTACATTAAACGTCAGAAGAGACAGTCAGGTAATTATTCTAATAAAAAAAATCTAATAATAATTTCAAATTTGAATAACGTGAAGGAACGAAATGAAAAATGTTTTTGTTTCTGAGATTGTTGAATAAATTTCCATCCCTTAATTTAATTTTCAAGGATTCAAGTGCCAGCGAATTAGGCAGCATAGAAAACATATCGTCAAGTAGTGTCCTGTCGCCAACAAGTCCATTAGAAGTTGCCAAGACGTTAGGGGGTTCCGTAGAAACTTTATCCCCAACGAATAATAACTCTCTTGATAATGATGCTTCGGAAAATAGTATACCGGTGCCAAAAACAAATAAAAATGCAAACATGCCGTCCCCCGAGATGATGAGGAACAGAGCCGCTTCTACCGGAAGCGTTTTAACCGCCAGGAGGGATTCGACTTCTAAAGGAAGTGACGAATATAATCGAACCATGCTTTTCCAGGTATTTACATCAATTTTTACATCTTATAAAAGTTTATAATTTTTCTTCATTGTGATTTTTTACTTTGTTGAAATTTTCGATTTCTTGTCCTCTGATGATTGAATTGAATTATTATTGATTCAATTCTTAATTTTAATTACTGTAATCAATTATTTTTTTTCATATTAGGTCGGACGATATGACTTGAGGTTGATCAGTCCCGACAGGAAACAAGTTCTTCTTCACAAGCAGCTCAAAGACGTTGCAAGTTGCGTCCAGGTAATTTGAAATCATTTCAAAATTGAATCTAGTAATAATCTGACTAATTTTTCATTTACTATACGTTTCTATTCATCGATACTTAAAGATCCATGTGCGAGAAAAACGTACAATTGAAAACGCCTCTTTACCCGTTTCCAATAAATTTCGCAAATAAAAATTTAATTGATTGGCGAATGTAGAGAATTTTTGTACTGTTTCCGATTTTGATTTATGAATTTTATCAAAAGGGGCCTTATGTCATTTCATGCATTTTCAATTATGTTTGCTGATTTCACCCACACCCTCAATAATTAGAAAACATTATATCAATTCATTTTAATTTCAGGGTGTCAAAAATGCGGAACATTTTGGCTTCATATGCAGAGAAGCTGGTGTAGATTGTTACATCGGCTACGTTTTCAAATGTCAATCTGAGGCTGTTGCCGATGATTTAGTTGGAGGTAATTCTTACACCTTCTTATTAAACTTAAATTGTGAAATAAACATGACTTCTTTATTTTGCGTTGACATAGTGCTGCGTCATTTGTAATTGTTATTATAGTATTCTTGAAGAACAAACAATTCATTTCGCTTTCTAACTCGCTATTATTTAATCTATATTCGCTAATATTTCTATTTCTATTTTCAGCCATTACTCAGGCTTTTGTCGCAACTTGCGATGCTACCAGAAAAGAAAGACATACAGTATTTTCCTGCGATCACTGCCCCATGGTTTGGTACAATAAATTATGCCAAGATATCGAAGGTATTTTATATTTCAATGTCTTTTTTTCATTTACTAATTTTTGTAGGACGATCCAAATTAATTACCTAATTGATTTTGATAATTTGGAGAAATGGAAGAAAATCTGAATTATTTGATTTCAGGACAAAACGAAAAGAGAACACAAAGTATAATTTTGTCCAGACTCGGAATGTTGCCAGAAGATGAGCAAGAAATTGTTGTTACAAAATATAAAGGCGCCGAAGCGTGCAGCGGTAGTTTAGGTAGTTCTGGAACAGGATCCAGTCTCAGAGAACAGAATCAATTTTTGATGATGCTGTTGAGAGCCCA
Source organism: Ametastegia equiseti (assembly GCA_963989295.1). Lineage (NCBI taxonomy): Eukaryota > Metazoa > Arthropoda > Insecta > Hymenoptera > Tenthredinidae > Ametastegia > Ametastegia equiseti. The sequence continues at coordinate 10,477,808 of OZ022389.1, read as the reverse complement.
TTGCGAGGCAAAACAGGCCAGACATGTTCACGATACAGCTGAAAATAGGTGAATTAAAATTTCCGTTTATATTTTTCTCTTGGTTTATTGCGATTTCATTTTCTCTAGATCGTATGAATTAAAAATTACCTTTTTTCAGGAGCGAATTTCTCAATCAGTATCTCAGCGTAGGTGTTGGAAGTACTATTTTCATGAAAGCAAAGAGATCTCTGACCAATAGCTTTGATCATTTGATGAAACGAAAAGGTTCACGCGACGATTTTGGTCTCGGTCTTCATTCGAGAGATTCTACACCTCAGCTTAACTCACCGTCAACTGTAAAAGACGATAATCAAAGTCCTGTGTCTTCTGTGGCTTCTGGACTCGATACTTATCCAGACTCCGGCAGACCCAGGTCACTCAGAGTCTCTCCTGAACAACAGCTGAGCGTTAATACTGGGCCAAAAAGCCCCATGATGGATATGTGAGTGAATATTTTATCTTCTCTTTTTTCGTTGAAGAAAAACATAAGGATAATTCAATTGGTATGGTGATAATGTACGATTGGTTTTTATGTTTAAACAGCTTCCTAAAGGTGGGAAATTCCCCGAAAATGTCTCCGACAGAATCCGAGGGAAACAATAGGCTCCAATCTAGCGGATCTTGGAGGCAGGCGATATTAAATCGAGTCGTAACACCTGGGAAAGATCAAGACATAAAAGATAATGTCAACTGCACTGGAGTCAGCGGTAAGAACAGCAGGCCTGTTCTTGAAAAAAGAAGTAGAGAAGAGTTACGCGGTCTTTGGAAAAAGGCAATCAATCAACAATTAATACTCATCAGAATGGAGAGGGAGAATACGAAGCTGAGAGGTGATTGTTATTCATTTGATTCTTTGAAGTTCCTCATGCGTTTCAGCCCAGTTTTTTTATTATTCAATTATTTATTGAACAAATTGCGAATTTGTAAATTGGTAATTGCATTCTGCGTACGAAATATTTGTCAAATAATCCGACTCTTGGCAAACTTATGGGATGGATTGAGGAGCATAGGACAAATAACACTCCTAATTCTTCCTTTGAAGCTCAAAATACTTTAATGTCTGTATCTCACATTATAGAAAGACAAGAAGAAGCAACGGTGAAAAGAATCAAGCTAGAATACGATGAGTTGAGTAGCTGCGCTCGTGAGCTTGTTGAAGTTTGGGATTTACTAGTAAGCAAAGAGTCTAGGATATCAACAAAATGCGATAATCAGATGTTGCTGCAAGCTATCAAACAAGGTGAGGACGAAAACTACTCAATTCCCCATTTATATGAATTACCTTCATGACCGGAATCAACTGATATCATTTATTATTCTTCGCCTAAACTCAAGATCCACAAATTACTGATTCTCCCACTATATCTTATCATTCTATCATCATTTCAGGTGTGCCAAGAGGCAAGCGCGGAGAAGTTTGGCAATTTTTGGCTGAACAATTTTGTCTAAAACAACCACCAATTGAGACTCGCGAATTTCCAAGCTACAACGTTCCCTACGATGCTCTGCTCAAGCAGCTCACATCTCAGCAACATGCAATCTTGATTGATCTTGGCCGCACGTTTCCCAATCATCCTTACTTCAGCTGCGCTCTAGGCCCGGGTCAATTAGCTCTCTTTAATTTGCTTAAAGCATATTCCCTCCTCGATCCAGAAGTCGGATACTGCCAAGGGCTCAGCTTCGTCGCCGGAGTACTTTTATTACATGTAATTATTTCCTTACCTTAATTTAAACGAGTTCTGTTATAAATTCTATACACAGCTTTTCCCTTCCTCGAAATTGAAATCCATTTGATTTTGTAATACCTACTCTAATATTTGCTCTATCCATTCCCACAGATGGCAGAAGATCAGGCGTTCTTTCTTCTACGTCATCTTATGTTCAGAAGAGGCTTGCGAAAGCTTTATCTACCCGACATGGCTGCACTCCAATTGCACCTTTATCAACTCTCTAGATTATTACACGATAGACTACCAGCTATATACGATCATTTTGACAAGCACGAAGTCTCTCCTACTTTGTACGCCGCACCTTGGTTATTGACTTTATTCGCTAGTCAATTCCCACTCGGTTTTGTTACCAGAGTTTTCGGTGAGTATTCAGAAATGCTGCTATCTTATTTTTTTTTGACCTTCTCCGTAAGATTGGCTCAACAAAATGCAAGTAATTCAATGATCTAATAATTCTTCCTTTACAGATCTTTTGTTCCTCGAAAGTTCAGACGTCATCTTCCGAGTAGCAGTCGCTTTGTTGGAAGATCATCAAGAGCAACTTCTTTATTGCGATAGCTTCGAGGAGATTATGGAGTATCTAAAAGTAAGATATTATCCGTATTTCCTTCATTGTGTGAATTGTAGTTTTGCTTCAAAGAGCTGAGCAATGAGTTATACTACTTTTCTCCAAATACTTTTCTATCTACTTTATACTATGATCAGTGAATAAATTCTGTAATCGACTAGATATAACAACTACCATTATTCGTTTTTTAGCTCCGAGTACCAGCCGTTGACAAAGGTGTGCTTGAGCGAGTGATGAAACGTGTTTTCTACCCGGACATGGAAATGGTGAAACAATTAAACGAGTACAGAGTCGAGTATCAAGTACTACAGGAAGAGATGCTCTCTGTTAAACCACAAATGGAAAATTTGGAGAAATTAGAACTGCTCAACAAACAGCTAACTCAAGAAAATGTTCATCTGAACGAGCAGTTAGAGGTAAATATCCTAAAATTTCTGTCATTTCTTCAAATTACAAGATTTGATTACAATTCTTAACTTCATTCGACTATTCCAGATCGCTATGAGCAACCTCCACCGTCTTGAAACAGCTCGTTCTATCCAACAATCGACCGCTCACAAACTAGAGTCTCAAAACCGAAGCTTAGAAGTGACCGTCGCTATCCTTGGTAATTTTATTCAACAATTAGCAGATACCAGGACAGATATTGAGATTCCAGGTGAAGTAAGAAGAATTGTTGCGCAATTGGGTGTTGCCGAGAAGCGTAAGGCTAGCATAGGCACCAAGTTGTACCCTTTGAAAGTTATCGAAGATAACAACAACAAGTATCATCCGATGAAGAGCAATTCTACAGGAAGAGAACCGCAGAAGATATCGTCGAAGGGAATTACAGCTAGTTCGGATCCACCGTATCCTCTAAAGTCTGCTCTGAGTCAACCAAATTTGGGAGCAAAGCTTGAAAAGGTTTCCTCATTCTTCTCAAACTCTCACAATCACATCAGACAGCAAAGGGCACAAATGGCGGCTCTGAAAGCCGAACATGGAGATGATAGGTGCCAGTTCAATAGCAACGATGAGAATGATCCGAAAACAGTGAACATTGATATTCAAATAACTGATACTGTTAATGAAATCACAGACATGATGCATCAGCCTGTTAGTCAGTTGCTACATATTGAAACTCCTGGATTAGAGAAATCTAGTTCTTTACCATTGTCGAATGCTAAACTTAAATTAAAGTCTTCGAAATCAGCCTACGAACTTGGTTCTGTAAAAAAAGTACCTACTACTAAACTAGAAGATACAATTGGCGATACGGTGACTAACGTCACCGGCACTGTTCATCCCTTGGATACTTGTAGCGACGTTAACTTCAAGTACGGTGGTACGACCAAATTGAAATGCATAAAACCTGTTATTCGAATGCCTGGGCAAAATGGGCAGGGTGATAATGTGAGTAAAGATATTCCGGGACAAAATTCCGAAATTTTAACTAGATAGCAGCTGGTGCTCGTTTCCATTAAAGAAGAGATGTAGGGTTTACTATCGCTTATGCGTCTAGCGTTTAGAATTTATTCTCTGAAAGAATCCTGATTTATCCAAGCGAAATTTTTCATCAAAATGATTTACGGATAATAATTTTCATAGCCCATGAATCAACTTTCAGAAAACCTTCTAAGATTCCATATTTCCAAATTAATCCTGGTTTATTTGATTTTTTTTTTTTTTTTTGTTGGTAAATTCCATTCACAAGTGATACATATCTGTTGCACCTCGTTTGTAAGAATGAAAAAAATGCACCATATCGTTTTGTTTGATGGTTATTTATTTATTATAGAGTATGGACTTAGAATATAATCAAATTATCAAATGATTTCAACATTGATTGAACTGCATAAGTATATCAGAATCAGAACCACTCGCCAACTTTGATACAATAATTGAGCAGTTTATCAGGCAAATGTGCAAAAATCATTCTATATTCATCGAAATATTCTGCAAACTATCAGGCTATGAAATAATAGACGTCCAATCATCGTGAAATATTTCAATCTAAAAATAGTACATTCAACAGTCAATATTGAAGACAAATGACATTCTTATTAGAGATAAATTTGATGATCAAATTATTATCAGATAGAATAGGCGCGACCATTATTGCTATGCTTGCAAAGTAAACTGCTATCAATATTGAAATAGATATTTGATGGACTTCAAATATACAGTATAGTTTATACCTATACCAATAAAATACTGGCAACTAGATTCAGGGTGGTGTAATGTGAAACAGAAAGAATTACTTATTCGTAAATGAAATCAGTTTTTGCCGGGAGAAATTCGACTATCGAAGTCTTTCGTGAATGGGATTTTTTTACATTCATATTTACGAGTTGACAGCAGATTCGTTATAAAAAGAACTTCATCTTGATTTTTTTTTTATAGGATTTAGATTTAATTATTGTGTACGTGTATAGGCCACCGTATTTGTACCACGTAGGATAAAAACTGAAAAATATAGTAAATATGAAGGAAAAAAACAACTACATGTTTACAATGAGACGTATGTAGTAAATGTGAAGAAGAGTATAAAACTAAACATAAATCTGAAAAAGTATTAAACTGAATATTCAGAGATTATTGCAGATTGTCACACAGATTGAAACCTGTGATGATGATGATAATAATAATGATAATAATAATGATTACTTTAACTTGATGTGTGTGTATATATATTGAATTCAAATTCATTTATGAGAAGTCAAATTTCATTTCGTTGCCACCTCTACTTGAACATACCCATATATTACACAATATCATAGATATCTTCCGTTTATCGTAAATTACAATCAGTTTGAAAAAAAAAACAACAACAAATTCGAACGAATTTTTAAAACGAAATAAAAATGAAAATAAAATACAAACCACTGAGTATGATGCGTTTTTCATCCAGTGTTTCAAATTTTATATCGAGATATAGATAAACGACTGTGGTTTAGGTGGAGAAAGAAAAATATTGTTATTACTCCAGTACTGAAAAAACCCTTTTCAAAAATATCTATCTGACACTTGAAAATAATCAGGTTTATCTTTTGCTGCATGGTGATAGATACCGGAAATTGACTTGGTTTCATATGTGTATTGAGTACCTATTTTGATGGTAGGATCTTTATTCACGTATAAAATTTGAAATACTCTTTTCAAACCGTCTCGTATTGTGAGAGTATTATATAGTACTTAGTATTTTTTGTCCTAGCTATGTAGGTATGTAATAAATAAAATATTATGTAGCGATAAAAAGTGCGCTTCCGGATACTTAAATGAAGAAAGGCTTTCCTATTCTTACTTTCTAAACGTGACAAATTATTTTTTAATAACTGAGGCTATATATTAATGTTTTGTGTTAAAAGTAAAAGGTAAAAATTGAAATTTAAAATATTACTCGTGCTTAATAAGTAATTAATCATTATGACACATTATATAATATAGAACTCTTCATATAAAACGAAGCTTTGTCGCATTAATATGGTGATGTTCTTCGCAGAACTATAACTGTATTTGAAAAGTGAAATTAAATTATCGTAGATGTGTTGATTGCGACAAACTGTTCTCTGTGAGATCAGTGCTTAATAAAATGATACAATAACACATTCATTGATCATATACACGCTGTAATTCAGATATAGGATACCAGGAACGTTTCAAATAATTTGTGATACTTCCGTACGTCATTCAGAACACGATTTATTTTTAATCTATGAAATTATTGATCTATATATGAACAGATAATAATTGTTGTCAAAAATATGAACCTCGTTGTCGAGGTATACTTTCCAATGGTGATTACCTTCATGAAGTCAATTGTACGTGGCCTGGCGTTATAACTCTGCTCTCCATTATTTAGTAGTAAACCACTGATTGTAAGTTGTAGCAGAAATAAAGAATTATATAACAAGATATATTATGCTTCGTAATTTTATTATTCATTTTTGTAGACGAAGAGTGTATGCTACGTTTGAAAATTGTCGGTGATATCTTTATACTTATCGAAGTAACTACAATATCTACTTGACGAAATTCGTAACGGGGTACTATTTCCGACTTCCTGAATTAATTGCATTATGGATGGAAAGCATAATCGTCAAAACTAGGAATCAATCGATACACGCATTGTGGGGTAATTTGAAAATAATATGATCCTATGCACTTCTTACCGCGTAATGGCTGTTTCTAGACATGGTAATCCCTATTAGTACTTATACATGTAATAACACGCTAGTTTTGATATAATGTAAATGTTCACAAACTATTATGAAATATATAATAAATACACGAAAAATGTAATTACTGCTTGTGACTTCGAATTGATTTACTAATTTATTCTATTTTATTCGTCTAACTTAGGTCTCTGTTTTTTTGTTTTTTCTCTCATTCAAAAGTCTTCACGCGTCCTATTATTCTATACATACATATACATATGGATGTATTTCTGGGTAATTGCTGAGTGTCTACAGAACTGGTATTCTATTCCGCAGATTTTCAAATCTGGTTTATTTTTGTAACAATATAGTATTCAGGTCATCGTAATAATCATATCTATTATTACACGTTCTGTATCTATCGGTATCAAAGCCTAGCGATTTGCTGTGTATTCATTCACATACATAGTTACTTATATCTCATGATTACTCGTCAGATTTGAAATACAGAATGATCAAACGAGTTATTTGAGTCATTTAATAATCGTGTTCAACTTTCTTTTCATCAAACACACATTTATTGGTACAAGAATCATTCAAATAATTTGTTTGGTGATACGCCTTATTATATGCAACCCAAATGACACGCTATAATACGTGCGAACTCCAGGAGGTTGCGCCCTTGATATTTGGGTGGTGGATGTACGAACTACTTTTGCCGCAAAAGGCGCGCGGTCATGGTAGTTTGATTTCTGCATGTAGGTAGTAGAATTTATTATCCAGTGCGAATGAATTATTAATATAGGGTTGAATACAGTGGAGCAAGAATTTCGAAAGCACACGTAGCAGTTGAACTTTATTTCCAGGATGGGGTCGATGATTTCATGGGAAGACTACTGAGGAGGATTATCCGGACGTGATACGAATTTCTTTCAAGCTGCAGCTGCAACCGCAGCAAATAATTTCTTTACTTTGTCTACCCGGGTCCCGGATAATACAAAATTGAAAGTAATCTATTAGACTCTTAACGATATAATCTACCCTGCTTTCTGACATTCGAATCTGACTTCTGGCCAAAAAGACATCTGCGATACGTCTAATTGGCGGTTCTTCAATTTCGATTATTACAGTAGCTTCAAAAATGTTCTGCCTCCTCACGTTGCGAGATAATTATTAATGAAAGAAATAGTTAAAGTCAACTTATTTATATTAGAATGCGGAACGACGATATTAGAACCCTTTTTATTCCGGCGAAAAATCATCTGTGATAAGCCGAAAAGAGCAAGGTAGGAACCATCATTGAGAAAAGAGATGTGAATTTTTTTCAATATATATATTTCGTATTCAAAATATAATAATAAACATTACACATGATGCTAGCTCATATTGTGGCAGTCAGCATTGACTGGCACTTACAGTGGTACTGTGTAATAAACTAGTTAATTAAACAGCTAACGCCTAGAAAAAGCACATACCCAGAACTTAACTACAATATGTTTACATAATTCAAGGGCTAAGAATCATAAAAGCGTAAGCCCCATGTATAAGCATAGGGCTTACACCAATTCGGTTCTTAGCCCTGGATATCTCTTTACATAACTTGATTTCAACAGAGAATAAATTCAATTGCAAATAGATAAATAAAATTAAAACTAATTTTCTTTAAGAGAAGTTCTTGCTAAACAAACAAAAGAAATAATTAGATACTTCCATTATCAGTCAACTCAACAGTTTTCAGCGACAAATAAGTCTTGATCATTTAGTTGATATTTGCCGTGATTGTGATGAGATCACGTTACTATAAACATTGGTTAAGAGGAGTAAAGTAAAAGGTTGAATATACTGATTGAAAACGCTTGTAACTAGACGTTAGCTCCAGAGTTTCTTACATCTTAGGCATACAATATTATAATACATAGTCCTTTAGTTACATAATTATATTTAAAGTAATAAGGTAGGCAAGCAGAAGCCCACACAATTTTTAAAAGCCCCAAAATGAATAGTTTTCATCCATTACTATACAGTGGCAAGAAAAACAACACTCAACCCGTCTTATTTACTAAAATTATGTAATCATCACAGTGATAAACGAAAATATATATATGTATGTATATATATACTTTTTGTTTAGTTTAATTTTTAGTTAATAATTAGTTAATCACTTTTCAAGGAGCGTCTCTCAGTGGCACTTTATACACTTCTAAACACTCTGTTCTTCCCTAATTTCCGTCTCTATATCTTTCTTTCGTTCATACCTTTGTTTTTTTTTTTTTTTACACATCATAGAATTATCCATTACAGCTGCGGTTAGTAAAAATTATCTTACAATATGCCTGTGTTCCGATATTCTCAGTTTGAGCTACCTATATTGAAACAAAACTGTGATAGAATCGTATCGTACAATGCGTAGTCGGCTTAATGTTTACTTCATTTTACAAAAGTATAGAAATATTTTTGTACACATCGTCAAATAATTATATGCCGGCAAAGTATATGTATATTAATTTAAATCACTGGTCGTACCAACAATAAGAAAAAGACTTTCCTTTTATCTGCTATCAATTACTAGAAATAGTGAAGTATTCAAAGCTTACGCTTTGGAAATAATTACAGGCTGAGCCACCTATACTTACTATACTTTTTGTTAGTTGCAAAAATTTTGAATTTCATTCAAAGGTGATTGGATGTGAATAGAAAATATAGTTTCAGTGTTCTTAAACTATGGACTGAAACAGGTATGAATTAGGAATTCCGGAATACAGAGCATTTATAAAAAAAGAAATGTACAATTCGTGTTTGAAAAAAGAAAACAACTTAGTTAAGATTTAGTTTAACATCAACATTTTTGGCTGCGCTGCTTGGATTTATACAATACACACCACAGAGTTATTGAATATCATATCATTTTTACAACATTCTATATTCAGCTTAATCTTTAAGGTTTCAAAGAGTTGCGTAATAGCAGTACATACTCTAACGTACCGTATTGTATATTACATGGGATTATAACTATATACAACGATATAAAATGGGATTAAAATGAATAATTTAAAAATGTTAATATTTATAAAAAGAAACGGACGCCGTATCTAACTACAAAAAGGAGGAATTCATTTCCGAAAGGTTACAGGAAGGGTTCAGACAAATCATTTCAATTAGCTGCCACATTGAGAATGGAAATACTTGCTATACCATACAGATATGTTACTTTAAGGAATTATGTACTCATTGAATAGTAAATACAATATTAAAAAATATAAGAAATAGTTATATAAATACATATATGTATAATATATGTATGCATATATATATATTACGTTATTCAATAACTTCGTGGCTAGCACCTGAAGCGGCGTATTTTATAAGTACAGTACACTTTTCAATATTTTTAAACAGCACAATGTTGAACTTACGAAGAAACACTGCTTCTCAAGCCATTCGGCGTTGTTAGCAAAATATACAGAACTTAATTTTTTCCAAGAATACAAAAAATTCTTGATTGAACAGATATTTCGTTTAAAACCGTGCGCGCACCATATCCATGTATCTATAGTAGCCAAATGCCACAGGCAGCATATAATTTTTATTTATTTTGAATAACAGTCTTTATACATTTTTATTAAATTATTATATCTAGCTAAAGAATAAAAATCGTTATTTCGTTTGTTTTTTTCTTTTTTTTTTTGTGTTTTTCTTCTTTCGTTTTCTTTTTATGTTGTAGTTAGTCACTAATTTTTTAGTTGAACCTTAAACCTTAGTTCAATTTAATATTTTTTTGTTTTCTTTTTATATTCACTCGCGATTAAACCAGTTAAAATATTCATTACTTATACCCTGATCATATTTACAGCGGCTTGGCGATTAAATACACACCGATTTTCTTCGTTTTTTTTTGTTTTTTTTTTTTCTTTTATATATATATACCTAAGTCTTCAGGCTAGTAAAAATTAGTTGCTGTATTTATAGATTAGATTTATTCCGTATATAATTTTTCCGGGATATTCAACTTCGGTTGTTTATGTCAACTATTGAAACATCAGCGTGTGAATACCAATTAGCAATTTTGTATCTTCACCCCAGACAAGAATGCCTTATAAATTTTTATACATTGAATAAATTTTGAATAGATTGACTTGACATTTTTACTACCACAGGTATTTTTTTTCTTTTTTTTTCGTGTGTTTTTGGTTTTTCTTGGTGTTATCAATGGACATCGAACAGAATTATTCATATTCATAAATAATCTCGATTGCACTTAGCTTGTTAATCTTCTAACCATTCTACCTGCGTAGTAAAGTAATTTATTATTTTTTTTCAGTAGTTATATTTCATATGTGATAATGGGTAATAGTTTAGGATCGCCACACATCATCTCGAAAGTAATGTACACAACAGAGCAGCGCCGGCTGATAAAACCAACGACACTCTGGATAACGACGACGAAGATGCAGTACTCGATGCTGCTTTTGTTACGTCTTCGCATACGCCTGGAAGAAATAAAAAATAAATCTGTAGTCATAATATTATTGCAAACAATTAGTCACCTAATAATTATTTCAAATTCTGGTGACACTTGTCTCCTCATTAGCGTTCTTTTATCACTGACGAACACTGGTCCTTCGGCAAACATGCCAGTCGAAAATTTAATACACACGTAACACCCAGCTACCTAAGGTATAGTTTTGTACACTTTCTTGTCAATTTGTGATGTACTCTCCACCCATTGTTAGTCTTATATTAACTTATTTTAACTATGTTTTGAATATCACTACCGAAACGTTAGGCAACTTAAACACATATTTGACTCGGCTGGATTGATTACGACCTTCCATCCAATTATACAACTCCGAGTGACAAATTCACCATGAAGTATTTCAAATTTTGTCGTAAATCAAATCCAAAATAAAGAAAAAATAGAATACCTTGACTGGCCAGACGGTATGTCCATTGAACAGCAGCGTCTCTTTGGCAAGTCAAAGAATTTGACGAAAGCTGAAGCTCTTGTTCGTGATGGTCTCCTCCACCTCCTCCTCTACCAGATGATTTCGACGGTACGTCGCTCATCCTCATTGAGAAACAATAGGCCCTGCCTGGACCTGGTGTAAGTTTACTGCTTCTTGGAGATGCGATTGTATACCACGTACCATTCTCTTCCCAATTGCCATGGCACAAGTAGGCTAGAAAGAACAAAATGACAATAATATAATCATGATAATTCACTAGACGTCTAAATGATTTCTCTTTTCATTTATTCATCTTTTCTTCTCTTTGTCATTTTATATATCTAATATTGTGACGAATGGCTCACCGTCATTTTCTCTGTCGCAAGTACTGTCAATTGTCATTTCATTTTGACTAGTGGAACTACAACCAATCTCGACGTTTCTACAATCGTCTTCCTCTCGATCATCTGGCCACGTTCGTCTTTCCGCTGTACGTGGTGAAAGTTTTGTTGAACGACGTTGTCGCCTCGATACCGATGACGACATTTCAGATAACATGTAAACAATCGTATATCTTCCTGGGTGAGGACATCTTCTTTGATGAAGTGTCGTAGCTAGAAATAATAAAAAAGACCATCACATGAAAGTGAGATAATACCATTACCGAGTATGCTTAAACTATACACACTTAATTGTTCAATGCTCTAGAAATTGGAATGAGTTCATCGCAGCAAAATTAATTATAGAGAGTGACTAATTAGCAGAAGATAAAGAGTCTAAGAGTGTACTTTTCTTTAATACAAGTGCTATAATATAACTCAGATTAATCGGCATAATACTCACTAATTAGCGTCGTGTAAGGCATTGTCGAAGGATCTGAATACGTACAGGCTTCCTCTGGGACGATTGCTTTTTGGCCTAAATAAACGAGAAAAGATTTAAAAAAAGAACAGTATTAGCAAAGAATCTTGAATTATCCAATTGATCGTATTTATTACTTCAATTTTTTAATGATTATTGTATTGTTCTGTTCTTGGTATACCTGATTGCTGAAGTTCGATAATGTGCTCATCCCTCTTGTGGAAAAGCATACAAACATATCCACTATCACTGGAAGAGGAAAAATAAAATATAAATTAATGTTGTTGATTGAACAAGCAATGTCAAGAGGCTATTGACACAAAAATCGGAGGGAATCTTCGTTGCAATGTTTAATTTTAGTGGAAATCGCTGGGATTTATCATCAAGTTCTGTAATTCATTTCTTTGCAATTCCTTGAAACTGTAAATCAAAGAAAATCGCTAGAAATCGCGTGTGTTCGGAATTTCAATACATATAATTCAGATTCCAATGACTTCTGACAATTTCCTGTTAAGTGCCAATACAATTTCTCTGCAATTTATCACGGAATTTCTCGGCAATTCCTCAAGTAGATAATACAAAAGGAATGAGTGTGAATTCGTTCTTTATGAGTAATATATTGATTGAAATACTTTGGATAAAGCTTACCATCCACTAGTGATATGAGCAACAAGCTTCACGGTTCGTCCCTGCATGTTATCGTTTGGATATAATTTTTCCAAATTATGACAGACAATTTTTTCCTCGTGAAAACTATCGTCGTTATTGTCCTGTGCCGTTACTTTCAAAGTTGCATTTCTCGTTGTAAAATGGTATGTCTTTGAATCATCTAACGAATGCCATTCGTGATGTTGAGTAACCCATGATGGATATTTACACCGATTATGCTCCTTGTCCACTTTAAAATGAGAAGAAAAAAAAAAATTCATCAACATTCACTCACTAATGCGCTAAGACACTGAGCTCTGCTGAAAAAAAGTTGACTAATGATCGAAACTTGGTTGCCACAGATGTTAATGAAAAGAATTTTTCTCTAAAGTCACATCTTAACAAGTATACGTACAACAACGATGTTAATAATTGAGAGTAATAAATCAGACTTATCTCAAGGGGTTATTATATATTATAATATTTTGCAAGTGAATTCCACGCGTTGGTATGTTATAAACTGTTTTACCAAAGTATTGGATTGATTACGATAACGGATGAGTTGTATTCGACGAAGCAACGGACGCGTGTAATCGTTCTACGTAATTTATAATTCATCGATTTTTTGTTTTCCCGGGTAAACGAGAATATTGAACTTTGCTCACCTTTTGTAAGTCTTATGGTTCTCGATCCTTCCTCAACGGATGTCAATCCGTTACAAGTTGCATCTTCAGACTGAGCCAATTCGTAAACTACCTTTCCTTGATGATGAGCAGTTCTTTCGTACAGGAAACATCTAAGAAAAATAACGAAACGAAAGGTCTAGTTAATTTTATGAAATTACTATAAAAAAACCTATATGCATGTGTAAGCACACATTTCTGTTCGATATTTAATTATACAACTCGATCTAATAGGTACCCAATTCATTTGGCAGTGTAATCAGACCTAAAATTATCCCTCAGACCTTTCGTATATGTATACTTATACACACACCCTTCAAATTTACTATTACTACGTCAATATAATATGATATTATGTGTATTTACAAATCCTGAGAAACCAGAGTACGTCATTGAATTAGGTATCAATCATGTATACCAGCTGTGGTATATGAATTCGACAATTTCAATAATTCAATTAATTAGTACGTTCGTCAATGTCATTATTTGCGTGTGATTAACTTAGAATGTTTTACTAGAGGGTATAGGGCGAAGAATCCTCAACTTTCATGTCAATTAGATGATTGTATGGTAATCAAATGATAATAGATATAATTCATGAGAGTTACTAAACATGAACAGAAAGGGTAGGTACTTTTATTCATTGGAATGTCTGTTACAATTATCGTAGATATAATATAATGATACAGGAATAACCGCGACTGATGAGATAATAAGATAAATTAATGGGTGAAATTAAGGGCTGAGGAGCATCAATCACCTGAACGTATCCTCGTTAGAAGCCATAATGCTCCGTCCAACGCTTTTCATCGTCCCGACTAAGTACTTATTTCTTCCATCCTTCCAGGTCGCCATGCACTGTAACTCCTCCGCTGCAAGGTGGATAAAAGAAGTTTGAAAAATGTTAGACTAAGAGTTCTCATTCGCGGAGAAAAAATTGAGAGTAAAAAATAAAATAAAAATGGAAGGAAAAAAACACCACTACACCCCACCGGGCTGAAAATCGTGTGATATAGCAAATTGCGCAAATCCAAAGGCTCAGAGGCTGGACTTAAAATTGCGCTAAGGAATCCTAGGTTCATGGCTTCATTTTTACTTTTCATAACGCATAAGAAATGGTAAAGTATGGGGCGTACGTCGAAAGCAGCCCGAACTAATTTAAAAAATGTTTTTTTTTTTTGCAACCCTTGAGCTGACGTCACAGGCAATTCCAATCGGCAGTTAGTCTTGTATTTTTGACTATACGGATTCAGTGACCCCGGTTTTCCCGAGAATGCAACTGGACGAAAAAATTTGGAATGCAACAGGATTATAATTTGTGTCCTGATAATGAAAGATTAGTAGGCCTTATTAAAATTAACTGACTAGTTTGACTGAAGAAAGTTTCATCGTCTTGAGTTGAATGGATGAAAATAGCCAAACGTGACAAGAAGTTCAGGGCAAACTAGTTGACCATCATTTTATTTTTTGCAACACGGTGTGTACACTGGGTTTCTTTGGGGAACAGTCGGGTTTTCGAAGTTTTCTAAGCTTTCGAAAAATCTGAAAAAGGATTCCAGGATTCCTTTTGCAGAGTATCTACATCATCCAAAAATTGGCATAGGCAAAAGTTGAAAACTTTCGTCATTAAAGCTTAAAATTGAGGAAACAATGCCATGAAAATAAAATTATTTCCAAAATCGACTGTTCCCTAAAAGATCCAGTGCATCCACACGGCGGGTTGTAATTCGTGAATGGCCTAACCGTGGACCACCACATGTACGCAAATTTCTAAATAGAAGTTCGCACGGAAGAAGGTATGTGTACCATGTATGTATGTATGTAGATATTGAATGATAATAACAATGGCAAAGATACATCCGATACTCAAAATCCTGTCGGGAGCCACTGTGCTGTAAAAGTCCAGTAATTCAATTACTTTTATAATCCGTTTAATGGCTTCGATCCATCTGTGCGTCTGTCCATCAGTATATAGCTATCCGTCCATCCGCCCGGATATACCTGTCTGTCCATCGTTCGCTTGCTCGTTCGCCGTTCAATGTTTTATCAAGCCACGATCCGCGACTCGCAATCCGCGGAAGCCCCGCGGCTAGGCTACCACCCCCCTCCCTCTCGAATGCTTTGAACCACCGACTACTCTCTTCGGCTTATCCGGGCTCCGATACGATTATAGGTTTTCACGTATTCCTTTACTTACAATTATAAAGCCACACATTTCCCCCGAATTCTTATATACATGACATACGTATTCATATACGTTTCAATTTACCTTGGCACATACATACATTTATATATACTTATTCCAGCGAATACATATGGTTTTACTTGCGAGGAAACTTTTTCTGCGATATACATACCTATATGTACACATTACATCGTGTAATACAGGACGTATAGAAGTACATGTATGTACGTACATTGTACCTTGATTGCGGAAAACTTTCGACGAGTAAATAAGGCAATCTGCGGGATACATGCGGTCGCTTCCTAGTCTGACTGCACAACGCGGAATATCGAGAAAATGATTAGTAACCGTTACTCTGAGAAATATATATGGGAGAATTGAAATAGACTTTTTTAATTGATCTATGAGCTAATTGAGTTTCGCTTAATTAATTAGCCTCGAGAGATGGATCAATTACAAAAATAAAAAAAATGCCTAGATGCAGAAATGTTTGAATATTTCTTCCGATATAATGATTTGTATTGTCTATTTTTCCCTATATAATAAGTTTTTCCTGGGAAAACCGACTACAGCCCGCCCAACGAGAGGGTGTACAGATCGATGCGGTTGTACCGGAAGTAGACAGGTGGCCATTACAATTAATAATCTTTGGCGTCGCACGTTTACCATGATGAATGGGTACGCGACATAGACACGCACGTTTTATCGACTTATATCCGCGCGTGAGCAGGCGGGCTTATAATCGGGAAAAAAGCCAACTCGTGCGGTTAGAAAAAGCAGTGACAAACCTCGGAAAAGCTTTGGCAAATTGAGCTTTTCTTCGCCTTTATAGATAGCCCTCACAAGAAAGAAAGAGAAAAATATAAAGGCGAGATATTTTGCTTATCAAAAGTTCGAACCTTTGAAACTTATCCGAATCTGAATCTGCACCCGCACATGCGTCTTTGACCATAACAAACGCATAAAGAGACGCACATATACATATATGGCGTATCAATATTTACGGCTAACTTCGTACTCGTGGAAAACTTTTATACCGATATACTCGGTCCACTAGCATGCCGTAAAACATGTTTTGCGGTATTCTGTCGCGATGAACTATATAGTCTTGACATGTATAAACGTCGAGATATGTATTTAGTTATTTCGATTCGCGGTGGGTTGGATTCGGCTAACAAGTCTCGCTTATATTTATATAGTGGCCGTGTTTGAGTCACGCGAATACGAGGAAAAACACTCTATTAAAATCTGTTGACGTTTAGATTCCATTTCGCCGAAAACGCAAGTCAGTATCGCGTCGCTGATCGCTGCTATCAGATTATCTATATTGGATGATCTGCGCTGCTACAAGAACGAACTAAAGGTCAATGAATAATTTCGAATGTCACATGAGAATGGAAGATTTGTGAAAAAGTAATCGTCCGCGTTTTAGTTGGATTTTTATTATATTCCTACTTTGACGTGGACGTATTGATTTTCGATTCATTTTTCAGGAAACATTGATAAAGCAAATGATTCGCGATCAGAATACAAGTATGTGTCTGTTCGAATGGAGAAAAAAAAAACAAGATGAATATAGGTATATTTGACACAGTTTTTCTACAATTTTATAAATGGGATTAAAAATTGTCCGAACAGCGCTATAGATCTGTAGTGTCTGCTTGATTGAATAAATAATTTTCATCTAACGCTCTTTGAAACTGAAGGTTATACGCATGTATACCAATCCCGTATAAAAAGAAGTATCTGGAGAAGGTTATACTTCGAAAGGATTGGCCCAAGTTCCAAACAATCATTTGAACACAAATTCGAAATAGTGAACTTTGTCAAGATTAGTCGTCCATAAAAAATTTGAGAATAACAAAAAATGCGGAGAAAGGAGTATTCGAAAAGGTACTATCCCTGGACAAGTACTTGACGAATGAGTTATTAGAATTGAAGTAAGTCACATAATTAATTTTAGTTCAGCCCTAGTTTTTTATTTGGCTCATCAAATTCAATTTAAATCGCAGGGTACCCGTCCCTAAATTATTACTGCGAGATACTTCTCTTCAAATAATTGTTTTCCGAAGATATTTAATTTTAAAGTCCTTTCTTCGTTTCAAACTGTCTCATTCGAATACCTCCCTTCAAAGTGCTTTTGAGAGATACTTCTTCTGAAAGTGCTTATCTGATGAGATATTCTGTTTCAGAGTGCTTGATTGGGATATTTTATTTCAAACTGATTCTCCAAGATACTACCGTCCAAACGATCTACGCCGATATGGGTAAGGATTTGCAGTTTATACGACTTCGTAAACGAGAGAACAATATACTTATATTACATACCTACCTATATAGTGGTGGCAATAATAATTGAGCTCAGTATGGGAAACGCGTCTGACATGAGATTTTTAGGAACGTTCGAGGTCGTTCGTAAAAAAAAGTCATTTCTTGTTGATCGTCGTCGTTGGTTAGCTATATCACCGAATGGTGAGGGGGGATATTACCCTACATATAACCCCATGGATATCGAGGTTTGCCCTTGGACCACATAATCCGTGTACGTGAAAGCAGACGGACTATAACGGTCCCGCAAACCTATACCTATACGAACCGTATAGAAGTTAAGTTTTATTAAACGTGGCGGTAGCTTATGACAACCGCGGTGTTATCTACGGACTAGGTAAAGGTATAGGGCGTACCCTATGCTGTATAGGTCTGTAAATATAAGCCAAGAGGAACGAAGGCCTCCTCCGGTGTTCCCTAAGCTCTTAAAGTCCGTCACAATAGAATTGTGTTTGTGCGAAACTTGATTTTAAGACCGTTTCATTTTTATCGACCCTTTGGAACTTTTATCTCGACTCCAAGAGGGCATAAGAAAGTATACTCCGCGGGGGTTTCGCCTAACCGTCGTTAAACCGGCTCACAAACCATGGGAGGATTCTGCCAATTTTCTTTCGCTCCATACTGCAGACATCCGAAGAAAATTTTTTTTCTCTCTCTCCCAAAATATTTCGGAGTAATAATGCCATTTCACATAAGACTTGAGATATATACTTACTGCTACTTTCCGTCCTCGCGATATCCGGACACGCCTGATATTTGAGCAAGAGTTTACTCTCATCGGTGCAACTTTCCGCATGGCTCACGGGATTCGTACATTCGCCGTATCCCCTGCTATAGGAAAAAGTAAACGGCGATCCCGTGAACGGACAAGCTATTGGTTTTGAGTCCAGACGAAACATGGATATCAAACTTTCGTCGGATGAAATCGAGCCGCACATCTCTTCGAGGGGCGCCAGTTCGTCGCACCAACCCTCTGTAACAAACGAGACAAATTTGATTAATTATCGATAATAAAGTGATTATTTTTTTCTTTTTCATTATCATTTTTTGTTCCTGCGGTTTATATTATGCCGAATCTAAATAACACGTGCGTCATACGAAGTATCATAACACTGCGGGTTCGTTGTACAAAATTTCAGCATATATGACGTGAGATAATCAACTCGGGTCGGTCTACTCGCGATATCTACACTTATACAAATATTTCCCCGTACTTATTGTTATAGTTAGGTATGTACACATACGGGGGGATGATTTCCCAAGCGTTATCTTGAATTACGATATAAAACGGTTGAGGGTTTTACCTTTTATTTCACGCTGACCCACAAAGGATTAAATAACGACTTTTCACAGGTTTCGGAATTAGGGGTTGTAACATATTTTGGGAAAAATTTTTATGGTAATCTGACGTGCTTTCAAGTATGGTTATGAGAAAGTCTCGGTTTAGTAGAAAATAAAGTGAATGTCCCAATTCCTGACCCTGTCCCAATTATTGACATTTTACAATAATTCCTTTTTATCCGTGAGCTTTTCAAATGACCCAAAAAATTAATTCGTTTTCTCTGAGTATCTATCAACTGACTTGTGCAACGGAAACATTCATAAATTGAGAAGAATATAAGTGTCAATAACTGGGTCTCAAAGTGTGAGTAATTGGGACACTTGCCTTACAATTTCAAAAATATAGCTAAATTCTAAGACACTTGAAAAATTTGTTTGGTACGAAGTTACGCTACACTATACATTGATAAGAAAATATCGCACCGCATGTGGATAATTTTGTTGAATTGGAAGCAACAGAAGCATGAGGAGTAATTTGCGGTGAATGGCGGCGACAGTGACTAACCCTTAAAGACAGGGGGTATGGGGGCTTTGGCCGACCCACGGATTACCTTGTTTACCGCCGACTCGGAGAGGTTTTCGCACGTCGCGTCCTTTCGCCCTTTGATAATTTATGCATTTTGGGATAATCTCTCTATGAAAGATAGGAGTTGGCTGCTTCGGTGGCGATAGAAGGACGCGAACCTTCCACCCTCCGCCCTTTACCATCTCTACCTTCAACCCACCCGCCTTCACTTCGTCCCTCGGCATTTCCTACGCTGTGAATAAGAGGCGGCAGAGCTTTGGCGGCGAAGAGGCATGAAGGGCTAGAGGGAAGGGATGGAAGATCGTTATAAGAGCAGCATGCCCCAACTGGGTTACGGGGAAGCTTAGCGCTAATAAGAAATTAGTAAAACAAAGACACGACCCTAACAACCGCCATTTTGTACCCTTTATCTTAGCGTGCCAACCCCAGCGCTCGCCATTCTTTTCGGAGATGAATAACTCACCCAGTGTCTCGCTCTGCAGCTTGCTTGTCTAACGCCGAGCTTTGGGGCAAAAGCTTATCCCAACTCAAAAGAATTCAAAGATGGTTTTAGGTCCGAGATACGGTTAAAGCATCCCGGAGTAATTCATCAACGAAAATCCTTGTAATGTGGTTTGTCTTGATTTCGGATATCAATGATTCAATCAGCTCTGTAATTTCAATTAAAATGAAATAAAAAATTCTAGTCAACTGTCTGAATCGGAGTAGATAACTTGATTGCCAGAAAATCCCAAAATAGAACAAAAAAAAAAAAAAAAAAGCAACTGACAGGCGTCAGATTTCTAAGCCCACAGGTTTATTAATAACTAATTACACCCCAAACGAAGAAGAATCTCTGCAAACAATGGCGGCGAAACTTTGCCATTGTTTCTGTTTGAAGCTGTGGTTATGATTACTCGGCGGGTGGCTGGCGTAGAGAGTGTACAAGGGTAAGGGTAAGGGTAAAGGTAAGGGTATGGGGGTAGGTTCAGAGTCCTTTGAAATGTAAATGCTAATTGGAACGCAAAAGTTGGCGACCTATATCGCCTGCTGAAAACTCTTTAACTGTTCAACTTCTATGAGTCCCAGGTACAGGACCTCTTCGTTAGAAATCGCGTTTCTTCTCTCCCATAACATGTACTGTATAATATACTCAAAAAAACTTTTATCCACCGCGATTTATCTCATCTTGCGTAATAAGAAAATTACAATATCTTTGGTTCGAGAGAAAAAGAATGCAAGCTTTTTCTCTCCAAGACAGTAACTCGCGACACTGTGGAATTCAACTCTGATCGAATTGGCGCGTTTCCTTTTCTCAACACACAGTAGGTACCTTATATACAGCGTATATATATCTTGCCCATCGTCCCTTGGGCAAAGCTGCAGAACAAACACGTAAAGGCACACCTATATTCGATCTAGAACTAGAACTACACACAGGTAAAAGTTCGCTTGTAGCATTAGTATTAGTAGTAGTAGTAGTTGGGAGTTGGCGCACTATAGACCATCGTCTCTGGAAAATACCCGGAGAATTCAATAAGCGAGAAAAGTGGTCGCAATTAGCGAGAATTGAAGCGGACCTCGGATGAGCAAGGTATAAGGTATCTACAGCTGATAAGGAAAAGATATTCATTCCTTAACCGCGTTCAAACCTGCTCAACAAATTCCTGCAGGATATCCGGTTTTCGTACGTGTATTGATTGTATTAAAATGATAATTATATTAAAAACAATGAAAAACAAAGTGAAATCTTTTAACATTCAAGTAAAAGAAGCTTTTCCAAGACCCAGGGGCTGTTCGGTTTAGAAAATAGTAGGAAAGTTGAGTTAAGTACGACGGTAGGGTACCTACGGTTGCAATCCAGGGCCACCCCAGGAGGCGAGAAATTATGCCCAAGTGCATAAATTACCAAAAGATCCCTGCGCCTAGCATAAATCCCCGGTGCCGCAAACCGCGTGGCTGTCCTTGTTGGACCAATTGGCGACGCCTAAATAAATTTAGGAGCCCCGGGGGTCGCGACTAATCATTCGGGATTAGGACCCGCTAATGAGAAGACAAAGGCCTTTCCATCGGAAAATTCGATACGGGTATATTCGCCTTGACTCTAACGTGGATATCTACACTTGGTCAAATTACTGCAGCATCGGAGAATATGAGGCGCGAAATTTGGGTCCAAATTACAAATTAAATCGGACATATATTGTGATTTGTAGGTGATTTTATGAGTACGAGTCTCCCCTTTGGCCATTTGCAGCTTTTTCTTTTCTCTCTTTCTTTCACTCGACGAATTTTTTCTTTTTTTTTCCTTTCTTTTTGTTTTTTTTGTTAAAACGCCGACGCCCAGGGTGGTTTTCTGCACGTATTGCGAATTGTTTGTTAAACATTTGTCGCAGACAAAGCCGACGGCGGCTCGTCGCGACGCCCCGGGTGTCGGCTGGATTGCATTCCCAACGGAATTCTTTCTCTTTTCTCGCGTACCTATACCTTGATGGTATACGGCCGCGCTAGACCCTGCCTCGGGGATAAAGTCCAAGAGACCTGATTCCATAATATTATATAGGTATATCTATGTAGCAGTCTATGAGATAGACAGGTACACGTGGGAATCGCCTTTGAGATGTAGCCGGCACTCTCGGCGTCTATAAGTTATACTTATTACGTTTCTGCGCAGGGAATATTTCAAAAGGAAAATCTGTGCGATTTGATTTTTATTCTCTCTCTCTTACGAACGACCAAAAAACATGATTAACCAAGAAAATTGCAAATTGCGATTTGAATTTATAAGTGTGGAAAAAGATGGATGTAAGAACATTACCGAGTACCACTACTGCGGTATTTTCTCTGAACCATCACCCAAATACTCAATTTTTTATTCATCTTTTAAATTACTAAAACCAAATAGGTACCCACGGTGAGTTTCTGCAGGCAATTCAATCTTTGCCGTGTCTAAAGGCAAAAGAGCGCACATGTATGTTCAGATACGATATCGCGTGTCTAATGGTATAAGGTCGTATGCGCCAAAAAGGCGATTTTGGTGGTAAAAGGTCGTATATTTTTTTTTTTTCGCGGCGTTCAGTATAAAAGTACTCGAAACGCATAGATTCATCGGAATTGAGTGAAAAAATAAATAAAGGTAAAAGGTCGTATGTTTGGTAGATCCATCCTTTTATCACTAACTTCGTATTTTTTTTCTCACATTCATTAACGGTACAAGGTCGTATCCGCCATTTTTTAAATTGTTATTACAAACGCTCTAAAAACGTCTGAAACGCAAAGATTCATCGATTTTTGAGAAACTTTGGAAGATTTTTTTTTTTTAAGAAAAAAAATTCAGACATAACGGTATAAGGTCGTATCCGCCATTTTTTTTTTTTCATTGCAAACGCTCTAAAAACGTCTAACACGCAAAGATTCATCTTTTTTGAGAAGCATTTGAAAATTTTTTTTTTTTCAAGAAAAAAAATTCAAACGTAACGGTATAAGGTCGTATCCGCCGTTTTTTAATTTTTCAATTGCAAACGCTCTAAAAACGTCTGAAATGCAAAAATTCATCGTTTTTAGAGAAGCATTTGACAAAAAAAATTTTCTCAAGAAAAAAAATTCTAACGTAACGGTATAAGGTCGTATCCGCCATTTTTTTTTTTTTCATTGCAAACGCTGTAAAAACGTCTGAAACGCAAACATTCATCAATATTTGAGATGAGTCGGAAATTTTTTGATTTGGAGTGAAAAACACATTTTGGCGGATGCGACCTTATACCGTTAGTTCAGCAATTTTTTTTTCCAAAATGAAAAATTTTTTGACATTTTTCAGATATCGAGGAATTTTCGCGTTTCAGGAGTTTTTGGAGCAGTTGCACGAGAAAAACAGTTTTTGGCGGATACGACCTTATACCGTTAGTTCGGCAATTTTTTTTTCAAAAATGAAAAATTTTTTGACTTTTTCCAGATATCGATGAATTTTCGCGTTACAAAAGTTTTTGGAGCAGTTGCATGAAAAAAACAGTTTTTGGCGGATACGACCTTATACCGTTAGCTCGGCAATTTTTTTTCAAAAATGAAAAAATTTTTGCCTCTCTTCAGATATCGATGAATTTTCGCGTTTCAGAAGTTTTTGGAGCAGTTGCACGAGAAAAACAGTTTTTGGCGGATACGACCTTATACCGTTAGTTCGGCAATTTTTTTTTTCAAAAATGAAAAAAGTTCTGACTTTTTTCAGATATCGATGAATCTTCGCGTTTCAGAAGTTTTTGGAACAGTTGCGGGAGAAAAACAGTTTTTGGCGGATACGACCTTATACTGTTAGTTAATGAGATCCGTTCACACAAATTTAGAGATGAAAGGGCGTAACCGCCAGTACTTACGACCTTCTACCGTTAGTTGAATGATTTTTCAAATCTATCTTTTTTGGAGGTATTTGGACATTTTTGGCGGAAATACGAAAAAAAAAAAATTGATATGCCCTTTTACCTTTGTACGTGGTAAAAGGTCGTATATTGGCGCATACGACCTTATACCATTAGACACGCGATATGTGAGTTCTCATATCTTACTTACGAATTTATCAAGATCATAGAGGCGTAGGTGGAATATCGAAATGAGTGAACAAATTGGGAGTAAATTTTGACCACGAAAAAAACAAGTTTTCAACATTGGAGAATCAGCAAGTTTTGTGCAATTAATAGTACAGAATATTTAGGAAACCATGTTTGCCCTTTTCATTCTAAAAATATCTATTTGCCATATTATGTGCCCCTTTACCTTTACAAGCGGCACATACATGTTTCTTTGCCATAATATTCAATTTATACAATACTCAATACATCCGTCGACATACTGAAGACAAGTCCATGGATTACATTATCATACGTCACAGTGAACATGTTGGCTATATATTTCGAGACTTTAAATATTGCAAACTCGTATAGAGGTTTCTAAAACTGATCGTTTTTACACCGGAACAATAAAATACTCAGAGGGTGTGAAATAGTAATAGATATACGTATGTTATTTGAGTAAAGAAGATCGATGACGCAGACTGTGCGCTTAGAACAGAAACTTTGGCGAGGGGAGGAATACAGCTAGGCATACTAATCAAATATTCTGTTGAGGCACCCGGGTTCGTTGCCTTATCATTTTATGTGAGTTTATTCGTCATACGATTTTCCAAACCTATACCTACAACCCTTGATCACATTACAGATGATCTGGCTTCAGAAATTTTTCTGAAACACATTTTGCTCTATTTCCAGTTGAAGATATAGAATAAGCATGTCATACCGTGGTGAGGGATGGTAAAATTAATTACGGCAACTGTTGTAATAATTGAAGATGTAGTACGGAACTATTTTGACAGTTTCGCTATTTGCCACCTCGTCGAATCCGGCAAAGGGTGGAATTTTATTTTCCAACTTGAAGATCGAGGGTGTTTATAAGTGGGTGAGAGAAGCCAATTTATCTATACGCCTGTATACGAGAAGACGAGGAATATAGTACCCTATAAATTGAGCGTTCCATATATCGCCATTGATCCGACCATAGCACTCGAAGCTCGAAGCTCGACGCGTCGTGCAATCCGAAGAACACGGCAATAAAAGCGACAGGAATCAATTATAAGAAGGCTGGATGGAAGGTGGCTGGAGGCTTGATCAGCAAGACTCTCGTCACATTTACTATCTCTTCTTCCCCTAACCCTATATCTCCGAAGTTCACCCCCATTCGCGACTACTACTACTACTACCAAAGTGTCTCACTCAGACACAGTATAGAGAACCAGGGTGATGCCTCTCTATACGATCCACATAGCCCTCTTCAGTCTTGGCTTTAACCCGCCCCTAGCGCTAGGCGCCCAGCAATAAAGGGTAGATACGCTCAAAGACTATAATCTCACCCGGCTATTCCCGAAAGTTGATCACAGCTATGGTGCAAAGGGTCGCCCACCACGCGTATATTTTTCTTTCCTTTTTTTTTTTTCTTTTTTTGCCTCAATTCTACTACGGGCTCGATTCTTCGATTCAGCAATGAATGATCCACGTGTGTATACACGGTAAAGAGAGACAGAGAGGAAAAACACGGACTCGATCGTTAGAAAGACAATTTTTTTCATGTTAAAAACGTAATACTTTCTTGGGTTATCTCGATTTCATGTGTTTTCAACTAGAAGTCTAATATAATTAGAAACCTCTGAGCTCGGAATATCAAAGTATGCTTTGACTTCCAATTAATAAAATATCGCATGATTATCGTGTATTCGTGTTACTTCAAAAGATTGACATAGAATTTGTGTAAGAATTAATCAAGTACACATAGTGAAGAATCAACGAATTCTTGGTGTGATAACAACAGAGCTTTTGCATCTAATTATTTGTCGGAATAAGACACTTTTTTGTTAAATTATTAACACACCGGAGATGGTATTTCGTAGTACAATAATAACTTTTCCACAAATAATAACTGGAAATGTTGAGTGGATTTTCTGATCGTGAGACATTATACATATGGAATGTGTTAATTTGACTATATGTATTTTTCCTACCGAGTAAAAAATGGGGGAGAAAGTTTAAAGCAATTTGTACGTAACCCGTACCAACGTTAATTTATTATTGTATTTGTTGTATGAGTTATTGCAGTTAGTTTGTTGAAATAAAAATTGATTTATGAATCATCACGGTCAACTCGGTAAACGATAAAAGTATTCATTAAATTTTGTACGAGAGGTTTTCTGTCTCCTATATTCTCTTTCTCTCTATAATATCTTGTTTCTCTTTTTATATCGTACATGATTCACGCGTGGCGCATGCATGCAGGGCGTGACTACCGACACCGGTTTTCACCAAACCAAACCAAACCTAAACCTAAAACCTAAACCCAAACCCGCCTAACCTACCTAACGAATTTATGGGCGGAAATGGCAGCGTATACGCAAATGCTCGATATACAACCGCGGTCGCCAGGGGGTCGCTAAGGGTGGGACTACCAAAAACCTATTATAAATTAATTTCACCGAGTTTACGAGAGTGGAATGTACTGGAGGGAGAAGCACACCGCTTCTACATATACATATATTTCCTCTGACTCCCTCTATTTATCTCTCTCTCTCTCTCTCTATCTCTCTCTCTCTCGTTCGTACATTACTTATTAGCTCCCGGATTTCAAAGTATCTTAATTAATTGACAAGGACGTGCGCTGCTTTCAGCCTATATTTTTTTATGAATTATTTCGTTCTGACATGCGGGTACGAACTAGACTTCGAAGTTCTAATCTATATCGTCAAGTATACAACTAAGTACAAGTAGAGCCAAGTGGTAGTTGTCCGTTTGATAATTTACCCGTACGAATTTCTGCGTATATCAATAATATTCTTAATTGATAATTAAGAACGTCAAAGAGGTGAGGAGGGGGGAAAGAACGGGGGAGTCTGAAAATGGAAAGTTTCACTCATGAAACGTTCGCTAATAGCACGACGTTGTATTACCAGCCCAGTACATACTTTGGCAGTAGCTACTCCAAAGAGCTTTCCAAACGAAGGTAGGTAGGTATCTCTCACTACTTATACTCGTTTTGCGATAAGTAATTTTCCAAAGTTCCATATAGCGCGCCGAGACGACGACTAGAAACTTGAGTAGCTGAGACTCGCGAGGCACTAAGTTGTTTTACGATGGTATATATTTATATTATAAAGGGGCCCAGTAACTAGATCCCCTATCATTTTAAAATTATCCTATATTTTAAATATACATATATATATAGGGACTCGACTCTAATTTCACCATTTAATTCAAATTGCAATCGTTCTCAAAGGGGAGGTATAATAACCAAGCGAATAGGTGCCCGTATATACCTAGATATCCCCACGCATCTATATATCCGCGTGCACATTACACCGGATGTTTCTGATTGCTGTGTAATAACACTTTAATTAATATAGTTCCTTTATTACAGTAAACATACTTATAGAGCACCCCCTCCTTGGGCAACGTTAATTCGAGTAGGTAGGTACTATTTGACCGAAGCTTATTACGAGGATCGCTCCATATAGCAATTCTTCAATATGACAATATGATGATCCTACAAATAATTACATTGTTAGACGACTCAAATTATTCGTCAAATTGTAAAAAGGTTCCGCTGAATTTGAAACACGTACGCGAGTCCTCTGGAATGGAGAATTTTTTATGATCATTTAATTTATTGCGTTAAGGGGATATGAAACACGATTTTTCACTTGTCGTTGTTCAAAGCTATATTTTCTCAGTAAAAACATATTCGATGAATGTGAAATTGATAACTAGGATAAAGTAGAATTGAACGAAGGGCGTGATACTCTTCGATTTCGAAGAATCGTGAAAAATTTCAAAAGATAAAAACTTCTGACAATTAATATGAAAACTATTGGTTGATTTCTAAAAATCGAAGAGTATCATGCCCCTGGTTCAATTCTTCTTTATCGCTGTTATGAATTTTAGATTGAATGGATGTGTTTTTGCCGAGAAATATAGCTTTTGAAAATCGTGTTCCATTTCCTCCTAACGTAACGTAACGAAACGAACTTCAGCCTCATGATTCTTCGAGTACTTAGATACATCCATACATCGCCAACCGCGAGTTGAGGTTTATAAACCCGCGGAACGGAAACGAGTCGAACCTGTTGTCATTTTTTTCATTACACCGGTATTTTTTCCGTCTTTACGTGTGTGTGCATTCCGGTGACTCACTACATCTAGCGATGGATATGAACGACGCGCAAATATACCGATACAAATAAACGACGTATATACCTGTAGGTACGTAGCCTTCGATCTATCAGCAATAAAATGAGACGAGTCGAAAGTCTATTCACGTCTACGACAATCGTCCAGAGACAGACAGTCTAATAACTCAATATTTCTATTACAATTCGACTTTTTTCGATTTTCCTCAACAGCCACGAAGCATCGGTCATCAATCAGCCAATATCAGACTCATTGTCAGCGACAGGCCACCTTTAATAAAGTAAACTACATTACGTCTAGAATCCGTAGCGCGGTGTATAGTTTCTATTACAAGGTGTCAATAGAGTTCTGGATTTAAAATACCAGGCTTTTCCCAGGATTCGCAGGGATATTTTTTATAAAAATTCAAGACTATTCAAGAGTATGCCACGATGTAAATTAGTAACAGGATTTCGGGGAAGTTGGAGTATTCTTTCACCCAAATCAAACGAGTTATTCGACCTTTCACCGATTAGTAGATCACGTATTGCATAATATGATTGGGATTAGATCACTGTTTCAGCTATAGTTTCTATAATCTGGATATTGATTGAAAAATCAAACATACAGCTGTGAAAAATAAAAAAATCAAGGATTTCGAAAAAAATCCATTCTATTTTCAGGATTTCAAAGCACTAAAAAAATCCCAGGTTAATTCCAGGATGTTCAGGGCCTGTAGACACTCTGGTTTATAATAGTGTTTTACTTCTTTGTTCGAACGCTTTACTGTACACATATACTATCTGTAAGGTGCTGTTCTATGAGCGTGTGCTTAGGATTCTATTTATTTAACGAATAAGGATAATGGTAATGGTAATGTTAATGGTAATGATGTCTAGTTTCTGCGGTGAAAAAAAAAACAGCGGTAACAAAGAGAGAAAAAAAAAAAAAAATTGACGCTTACTTTGGTGCGATTTTGAGAGAGGTTCTGAACAACGAAAGGGTCAGTGACTACTGAGCAACGAATGAGTGACCGCCGTTCGGACCCCTCGGCGAAAGATTCCGGGGGAGATAACGGCGGAACGAAAAAGTCGAGAGAGAAAGAGAAAGAGCAAGAGAAAGAGAGAGAGAGAAAGATGAAGATAAAAGGTGGAGTGAAACGGGTAGTGAGAGAGTAAGCCGACTATAGGGCGAGAGAAACGAGGATCCGTGCGCGAACAAGATACCAATCAGTAATCTAGTTTTTGTCTTCATGGTTTTCTACGATAGTCCAACACACATATGTGCTCCATATAGAATAGAATTGGTAAACTTATACATGCTGCACGGACCACGAAGCCTCCTCTTTAATGTTACAGTGGATATTCGTTCGGAAATCTTCCAAATTATCTGTTCTAATGGCCCAAACACCTCGATACACCTCGGCTCATCTTGTATTAGGAATAACACCAATCATCGATTTCCCCTCCCCACCCCCCCCCCCCCCCCCTCCGTCCCACTTCGGGTCAATCAATGTCACTCAATCACCATCGCACAAGACGAAGGATTATTCTGGTTGTTCAACGTCCGGCCGGTTCTACACAGTTAGAGGTATTGGTGGCCTCTTTGACTGAGTACGGTTCTGGTTCTTGTCTTCGTAATATGGTGTCTCTCTTATATATAGTATAGGCTCTCGGCAAAC
The DNA here is from genome assembly GCA_963989295.1 of Ametastegia equiseti. Classification (NCBI taxonomy): domain Eukaryota; kingdom Metazoa; phylum Arthropoda; class Insecta; order Hymenoptera; family Tenthredinidae; genus Ametastegia; species Ametastegia equiseti. The sequence goes on along the minus strand of OZ022389.1, from coordinate 10,447,488 downwards.
AGCTATCTTGGTACACAAACGCGTTATATACCTATAACATATAAGAGACCGATATCAGCCCACACAGTATACTTACGCCCGCTTTCGATCATTATTTATGTTAATCCTGTCTGATACCAAAATGACACACGCGTGTATTTTGTCTCGCGTTGGATTAGGTTGAACAGGAATAGGGCGGCATAGGGGGGGGGGGGGGGGGGGGGGGGGGGGTGGAGTGGTTCGTTTTGGCTGAATCATTGTGCAATAAAGGCTAATAGCGATAATAATCACGCTTCCATTCGAAGGGGGATGTTGAGGAGGAATAGGATCAGTACGAGAAGGTCTTCTCCTCACTGTATAGTCTCATCTGCGGTACACGGCGAAAAATATATCACGTCCATTCGTCTATTTAACCGCAAGCTAAAGCTATCTCGAAAAATCACCATTTTTCTGCCTTTTTTCTTCTTCCCTTCCCCCCCCAGCCTTTTTTTTTTGGCCAAGAGATTGAGTACAGGGTCCCTCGTAGATTACAGGTTCAAGACTTGGCGGGTAGATAATATTTCCGTGGTTACGCTTCGCCGCACGAATCAAAAGCCGATATTAACGACTAGCTAGCTGGAGCTATAACCTCGAACCGAGGTGCTGCTGCTGCAGGGACGCTCCAATAATCTTCGATGACATCGCGTCTTTTCAGATTTAATATCACGTATAACAGCTGGATTTTAGATTTGTTGCTTCGATGCACGTGGAACGAATTATTATTACTATATACGTCTGACTCTAACCGACGTATATGTAAACGTATACGGATGTGATGAAGGGACATGCGTGTCTACGAAATCCTCGTGTTTAGACGATGGCCAAGTCACTTCGTTAACTCGCGGTAGGTCTAACGAGTTGGCCATAGATTGATGAGATCCTAAACTTTCAACGCAGCTGTTCAATTTCGGTAATATTCACCAATCAGCGAAGTCATTTTAGTCACATCAGCTCTACGGTGGAAACAAATATGATTTATCTTAAATTGTGGTTTAAAACTGTACACCATACGGAGATATGATGTTGTCATAAATCAAGTACCATGTTGAACGATGCTTTGTGGAAAGAATCCGAAAGAGTATCTTTTTTTTGAACCGAAATTTGAGATGGCACGGTTCTTCAAGGCGTCGATAATATCGTGCATCTCTGACCCTTGGAACAATATTGGGAATACTTCATCACAGAGTGAATCAATTGATAGGATGAAAAAAGAACCGGTGTTCTTGTGCCAAGGGAAACTGTCCAGTTCCAGATCTCTTTTATATATCCTTGTAACTTTCCTGTGGTACCCTGGGTCAATTTCCGGTCCTCAAAACATCCTGTTGATCTCGATAGAATATCGGAAATATTGAAGACCATATCATTTATACGATGAGCGACTTCTTCGTATCTTTTTTCTTCTTTTTATTCTTCTTCTTGATTGACCATCGTATGTGGCGAGTTGAACATATACGTCATATGAGTGAATAGACAGAGAAAAGCTAAATTGTCCTCCCCAGTGAATATGTGTACAGCTGTCTGGAGGTTTGAGTTGCCACCAAATGACAAGATATTACTTGCGGTATTGTAATATACCCAGGTTAAGGTGCGTATAAGCAAACATTAACCAAGTGTGTGAGACAGTGAGACGGGCAGACAGAGGGCAATCCCTACGCAATCTGCGTTATCATTGCCCCCACGCGTGCACGAAGCCACATTAACCGGGGAATGTCGAGAGGCAGGATAATAGTTGGGTTAGCTTTATAGGGCGGTTGAACCGCGAAATACCAGCATTCATTATGATGGCTCATTTCTGGAGCCCTAGCTCTTAGTCTCAGAATTATCATCCGCAGGTCGCCTTTCCGCGCTACTATCCTAAAGTCAGTTCTGCAGTTTCCGGGGTCACGGCGTCCTAGTATCGTGCTACGGATTCAGAATTAGTTTCACCGGACAAGGAAGGAATTTCCCAACTCTATCGACAGGGGACTCGGTAGTCATTTCCTTCCACGACTGCCGGGTAGACCAGGGCGTGTGGTTTGTTACATTTAACAAATTGAATTCAACTTACGGTGAGTAATTTTGATCCCGAAACAGGATTCCAGGTTTCGTATTTCCGCGTTGGGAATAACCCCTTAGCCGGTAAAATGTCTAGTTGTTTTATATCGGTTTATAAAAACGGACGTAAAGTTGGAAAAGAAATTTCATTTTTCCCTCGAGCGAGTTGAGGCAGAGTTTACCGTTCCAACATTGAACGAACCAACTCGTGTTGGCTCGAACGAAATTATAATACCAAGAAATCTGGAGAAATTTTGCAGGAAATCCTGCAGGAGCTCAAAGGTCGAAGACCATACCGTACGCGTGTCACGAAATTCGTTAAAGGTATGAGGAAACGGGTCCGCAGCTATCATCCCTCAGGACTTTACCCTGAGAACTCGCTCGCCTGGAAAATGACATTTCTGATTTAACATAATAACGCGTCAAGGGTTCAGAGGTGACGCTTAACTTACTTGATGCTCCCTCGTACGTCGACTATTCGCAGCCCGAAGAACGTCTCGATATACTTCCGCAAGTACCTTATAGTATACTCGGGTTCGCAAGAATTATAAAGCGAAGTTTTTTATTTTTTCATTCAGACGGCTTTAATTACCGTACCTTTTCAGTTTAAACCAAGTAATCTAGAGTAGGTATGACTGAAAATAAAGAAAGAAAACTTACGGCAAATAATTATAATGCACAATTTTTAAGATTTACCGCACGTACGTTAGCCACCACGTGATAATTCAACAAGGCAGTATGCAAATTTCATGACGTATATTTTAATTAACGTTGGAACTAATAAGCTTCGGTCTTACGAGCGTATATATATATAGAACTTCATACATAGTTTATGTATGCCTCGCGAGATAATTACTAAGAACAAACACGTTTTTCGGAACGATGTGTTTATACAATCGGCCCATGCCCTCTGCGGTCGATAGCCAACGGCGACCGACTGTTAATTAGTCTTTTATCGCACAGCATATGAATATTATATTGAGTCAGAATATACGTATATATATAGTATACAAGATGGTGAATTATCGGAGTAAAAAAGTTGGAAGAAAATTTCAACCGAGAGGCAAACCGCCCGGCGTTCGTGAGTACCATTAAAACTGAAGACTAGAAAAATCAAACTTCTTTAGCAGAATTTTTCAACTTCAACTTTGAAAGTTTCTTCTACTATTAGGTCGAAGCAGGGAAAACTTTCGTGAAAGATTAATTCATACCTCTTTCATGGAGATGCATGAAAAACATTGACCTGGTTTTCACTAATCTCATCATTCTATATATATACGAAGTGGGTACTGATCGTTGAGTCGATGAATTCGATCAATCATCCCTTATGGTATACCTAAGCGAATTTCATCGATTTTTCTCCCCAAAATTTGTCAAGCTCCGTTATCCAGATGCGGTCTATACTATAACGGTATATATTTGCTGCGTCGACAATTCATACGTCCGTCTGCGTCTCCGTTACCTGAGCCATTTGTAATTAGAATAAGACATTAAGCAACGAAGTAGGATCCGAGGCGATCGAGTACCGCGTTAATTACTTCGCGGAAACAATGCCAGATGCCCAGCATCCTCAACGGACCCCAGGATTAGGTAAATCTACGAAGGGAGCCTAGAGAGTGGTCGTCGGGTGTACGTGTAAGCTTCACACATAAAGAGAAGCCGTACATTCATGGTGGAAAGTGACAAAAGGAGAATGGCACACAGAGGGAAGCTGTGAATGTAACCGGAAGATTGGAAACATCCTAGAGGCTATTCGCTCAGCTGGGAATTAATTTTATCGGTGATTCAAATTTCAAACCCTATATACATATAGTCTATAATATAGTAACCGGGTTCTTCCTGGTGGTGGTTAAACTTGTTTGAATTAAAACTTGCAGACGCGGTTAAATTTACTCTGTATAATAAATTACCCCAACGTTAAGAAAGGACTGAATATAGCCCGAGTTATACAAGGTGGTTGTTTCAGATTTAATCTAAATCGGCTGTGAAATAAACATGACAGTAAAGTTGATAGCAAGTTTTTCCTAAACTCGCCTTTGCGCTTGCAGGCGCCCGAGAAGCCAAGGCCTGGTTTTCTTATCACGTTGTAACGAAAGTTCGCGGAACCACCTAACTTTGCCTCACCACAACTTGACCAGTTGTAAATCAAGTTTCATAATCCCCCGTAGTTTTCACAAGCGAGTAATAATCATACTACCGCATAAAAAAAATCCCCTGTCAAGGTTCCTATGTCAAAATTCTTCTAATTAATAATAATTATCGTATGCATATATACAGGGTGTATCATCTCAAGTGTCGAAAATGAAAATGAGAAGAATCGATGCAAAACAACGTTCCGTAGGTCAATGTGCAATGGCATAATTTTTTTCCATACACCAAGCCTTTGAATCTTCTGTTCTCGTATACGAAATTTTTATAGTTGTACATTTGCTGAAGTAACACAGCTTTTCATCGATTTATTTCATTCTCATTCTCGACACTTGAGATGATACACCCCGTATAGTTACGAACAATGAGGGCTAACCGTTTGATACGTTATTCAAGCCCCTTTCGGCTAATCATGAGCTTCTTGACAATAACGCCGTAGTTCCGCAATTGAAGGATACACACACGTAAAAAAAGTGATTCAATGGAACAGCGCACAACAGGTGTTCCAAAAAGGCTTTGCAAATTATCTTGAAAGTGCACTCGACAAAGGTTTCTATGGAATCGACCAACTACCGCGTAGGCGGACCACGTTTTGAAAAGGACGACGACGTAGGACGTCGCTGCAGCAACAGCCCTAATTTTTTTTCCCCCCTCTACTCACTTTTTTTCTTTCTCCCTCTAGATTTTATTTCCTTTCTAATAATCCACTAAAAGTTTCGAGATCGGCCATATGGCACTTATACACTAACGTTGGTCGAACCTTGCGAGTGTTCGCCATGGTTAAGCCACAGTTACGACGTTTCGGGTGAAAGATAGAGAGAGATAGAGAGAGAGAGGGACTGTATGTGTTGTCCAGGAAGCGATGTGGATACACAATGGACGTCAGTTCTAGTTACGGTATGCCCGTCAACTTCGAATAACAGTCCAATGGGTCCAAAAGCGCCTTCATGACGATGATCATGTCGGGGCCGCGGATTCAAGAGGATGGGCACGGCTCGGCGCCATTGTCTACGGTCACGGGTGCGTGGCGATGCGGTGAAACGACGATACGCTGACCACAATGGATACATATACACCCGTAATCCATAAGCACCGATGTACCGACCAACGAACGCATGGCACATGAGGAACTTTGCCCCAAAAAAAAAAAAAAAAAAATTCTAATCCTCACTATATGCATTATACTCTATTTTCTTTGCCTTTGTTTATCAATCTATATATCAAAGTTTGTCTATCCTCAAGTACCTAGTTCGTGACGCGACTCGCGGTTACAATAGTCGAATCTCCATACTGCAGGATACGTGGGTGTGTAGATTGTAGGTAAAACAAACAGTGCGTGAAAGCTCAACCTCTGAAATAATACGTGATATTCAGAAATGTTGCACCATCATACGTAAGGCCGTCTGCAGACAAGCCGAAAAACTTGTTCCTCTTTACATGTACAGGATGAATTCATAAAGTCCGAATACTCACGATCAGAGAAGCACTGAGGTGGCCACGGTTCCAGTGTCTTCAATGGTTTGCCATTTTTAACGAATCAAATCGTCAGAATCCGCAATGACAAAATTTGACAATTTGGATTCGTGGTCAACCCAACTCTCCTCTGTGTGTTCGGACTTTACAAATTCATGTATACGTATGTGAACATAAAGGAAATTGATTCGATCGTCAATTTTTAAGTATAGAAATTCATGGACTACTTCGGTCAAACAAGTTCAGAATGTAAATGGCTAGGATCAATTAGTGGCAACTAGTCTGCACTATGTTGTAAGACACATACACGAAGAAACACATGGGCACATGAGGTATAATAACGAGATTGCGGGTGAGTGTCGTTGAACGTTGGTAAACACTGTTTTATTTATCATCGATAAGGCGCACCTATGTTGATAGTGCATCGGCTTCGATAAGAGCGTAATGGTGCTGGTATAACTAAGTTAGGTTAGGTATCCCGTATCTGTACCACACCGTTCGGTCTACACGTTCGATGTAATTCCTCGACAAAGTCAACCGCTTGCGGGTTATACACGAGCTTGTTCTACTCTCTACATGGGCTTATACTCCAGCAAGCTATAGAAAGCAAGTAAAACAACAAAGTCGCGTCTTGGTTATACGATCCAGGATGAATTAAAGAGGTCAAAGAACCCACAGTACTTCAGAGACAATCCGATCAAGATCGTTCTCAGTTTCTGACTCAATCAGTTTCTATAGCATGTCATAATATTGTCGCGAAAGTATCATACCCTACGATTTTCGTCTCTAAGAGAAAAGTTGTAAAAATCATGTCTCTAGTTCTATAACATTGATGTGTATAACAATAAATGATGGATGACACAGATATCTAAAATTGATAAAAACTAAAGGAAGCGAGCACTGTTCGGAAGAGAGAAGATGGATGGTAGCGATAAAATAACTTACCCTCTCGAAATTGAATGACATTTTCGTGACGTTCGTTGATGATCATGCAACGATAACAGAATCTTGAGTCAGCTCTGGAATTTGAAATAAGATTCCTTATAGTTTTTCTCTAACCACTTCAATATCGGATGCGGAGGAAGTTGGCCATGAATTATTCAGTTATATGTATAATTCGATAGTGGAAGTTTAGGGTGAAGGCAAAGGGTATTAGGCAATTTCTTATATATACGTACGTTTCACGAACTATGTACATATCGTTTCTGTTCTCATGGCACGTCCTGTTGTTCAGTACCGAAGCGTTGACGAACACTGGTTCTGGTTTACCAGTCTGAAACCACTGTCCGCTCCAACTTGCTGGGAACTGGCATTCTCCTGTAACAAACAATTTTTATTTTTATTTATTTTTATTATTATTATTATTTTCTTCGTTAGTACCTACACTATATGAAAACAAAATTGCCCCCTAATGGAACAAACAAGCGTCGAGTACTGTACAGGTATAATAAAAGGGGTTTTCAGCGTCAGTAAATTACTGTTTCATTCACAAAAGCTCACTCCCCACCCGCCAAAATATACAACAATAACACAAAAATGTTACTTCCATTATCGTTTAAATCCTAAAGAAAATCCTTTTGATCAACCTGCGACTGTTGTCACATTTTTACGCCAATATAACTCGCGCATTTTCATACATATATATAAAGTTGGATTCACAATCCTCCAGTGAAATACCCGAAGAGGTGGTGATCCTTTGTTCTTTATATATTATGCAGTCCCTTTGTCGCCCATAGTGGAAAGGACTCTTCTCTTATATAGTGAGCTGACGTTTCTTGGGTGAAGACTGAAGAGTCTTCTGATCTTGGCGGCCTGGGCAAAGCCAGAGTATTGCTGGAGCCACCATAAGTGCTAAGAATCCTAAATATAGTTTATATGAGGCGGGAGTGGTTGCTCGGATCAACAGTATTGCTTACGACTCAATTATATTTCGAGCTGGTTACCCATTGCAGCTCTTTATTTTGACGACTACCATTTGGCATACACTTCAGTAGTCCATGTGACATGGCGTCTGGCTCTAATATCTGATCTTAAACTGTTCCTTATGTTAAAATTATCCATAAAACCATACCATCGTTGATGTTCACGTCATCACGACGCCAAAACGGACAATTATATTATTACACTCAATTAAAATTGCCTAATAGGAGAAGGAAAGTATATATATCCACCCTTAAAGTTGAACGGTTCGCATTGTGTACAGCTTAAGTGACAGGCGTCTTCATTAGTCGAACATCTTACAGCCGTCAACGGATTGGTAAGGTTTAAGGACTGAGAATTTCGGGCGATGGAGGAAGGAGTAGGTACGAATATTGTAAGAGGGAAGGAAGTCTGGCGTGTGAAACAAGTTGTGGGCTACAGAGCCCCGAGGCCTGTGGTCTAGCAAACTGGATTAGGCATTACGCGATTACATAAACGGGTACTCGGATTACGTTCGCGAAGTTCGTATAATGGGTGGTGCTTTTATACGCCTGTCTTCTTGTTCCCTTGGAGAAGCAAAGTCTTCCTATTTTCTCATGTTCTTTAAAGGACAAAACTTTGAATTTCTCATTAAAGCAAACTTTATCTGCACACCTGCGAATAATATTATTTATGGGATTGTCCACTGCAGCGGATTTCATAATTATTCAGTTCTTACTTACATATTTATGACTATAGCTATGAATCTATGTACTTTAACATCCTGCAACTATCATACGAAATGTCGATATTATTCTTCATCACAAAAACGTACAAGTATGTCCTCTACGTGTGTATGTATATGTATGGTATACATACTTGTACGTATGATAATGTACCCATCACCCTTCGCATCCTTGGTGCTTTCGAAGTTTTGATAACTTTTCAATACTACGAAAGCATTCGACTCGGGGTAAATTATGAAACTTCGAAACTCCATCTCTATAGATCACCCCGTCTGGAAGCTAATTTGAAACAAAGCTGCGAAAGTCTCCGCATCACGGTCGCGACATCGTTTTGTACATGGATATATATATATATGTGTACGTTTGTGTGTATTCGAATCAATATATAAAGACTAGACAAAAATCAATATCATCGAACCAACAAACAGCACGGTACAGACTTGACTGAATTCCATAGACGTGAAATTTACTCGATCATAAAATCAACTATCTATTCCTACCGACCCCGAGGCACTAGACGTATTGGTCACATAATGGAAAACAATATTTGACCAGTACCTATACCCGTCACACATATGTACAAGTGTAATCGTACTCGAAACTCGCTAGTTTCAACAATACGTTGTTCCTCACATTTTATATGGACGTGAACAATCATCAAGCTTGTATAAAGAAACAACAAATGTGTCAAAACACTTAGATTATAATCGCCGAGAGCATTACGGGCGGGTAACTTGACGCTGCACCATGTACGTGATCCACTTAGTTGACCACTATAAGCATCTGCGTTATAACTTTTCACGCAATATCTCGTTGAGCATAGCATTCTGCATTTCTTGCGATTCGCTCCCACCCACACATTATTAAAAATTAAAAGCTAATTGTCATTATTTCCTAGCAAACGGAGTGGCATTGTACTAATTGTCGAAATTATAAAGACGCATTGTGATCGCTCTATGTGAATTCGCTATGCCAACAAATATTGTACACGACAAAGGATATCTTCGAAGGGTATAAGAGGTACTCTTTTTCTCTCCTTATTTCAGCGAATAGAGATTTTTCCCTTCAGTTATTAGCTTGATAAAAAATATACGAAGCTATTGTCCGAGCCAATTAGTGGTTTCCTCGTTTTTGACCGACTATATGAACACAGGCTCGGAACTTGGTGCATGTCTGGACTTTCCTATGGTTCTCGGGAAGGGTGCTGGCCGTGTATCCCTCGGGATAACATGTCCACGTAATAAAGGATCACGCGGTACAGTACAGAAACGGAAGGATGCTGTAATGATAGCTGGAACATAATTATAAGCGGGAGAATTCCCTTACGAAGATATATATATGTATATATATATATACGTATAAGGTACATAGGTAGGTATATATGTATACAAAATGTACTTTGGTGGTATATCCACCGAGTCTAAATGGTGCGCAGTAGCTACGACCTCAAGCTGGCCTGGTAACGGGTCTGTGTTAGTTGTTTAGTAATTTTCTCTCAATTACAACCGTTCGCTGTTTGTAACGAGTAATTGAAATCTCGCCAGGGGCACTTCGACCCTTCAACTTCTAAATTACGATTTGGGTCGTCAAGCTGTGCTGCTAAATTTTCCATGAATATAATTATCGCGCTTGCAAATCATCCACCAGTTTCCGTCCACAGACAAGGATCAATTAAAAAGAACAAGTATATACATATATATACACGGGGTTGTCGGTATAAAGGGGATGATTTATTCCGTGTTAACAATACCGATGAAAATTTATCAACAAATCTAACCATAACAAGAATCATGGAAAAAGGATGACAACATTTTTCATAATTAAATAAGGGAAGTAGAGGAGAAGGAGTTCATCTCTCAATCTAAATCATTCGAAGAGTTGGAAAAATCGTTGAAGCCTAAAGGCTGTAAAGGGGTCATTATATTTTATACGTCTCGACGAATGCTTGTCGGAGCAATCTAAATGCAGTTGGTTCCAATAGTCGTTTCGATGAGTCCTCGATAAATTCGTTCCAGGAAGGCCGCCCTCGTTATGGGAGGGTGTCGTAGCTCGTTTTGTTGTCAGGTGGCGACGCACGGCCTCGCGACGCGTCGCGTCGCGACGGATAGATAGCAGGCGTTGGCGTTCGTTGGAAGAGCTTCTCTTTTGTCAGGCGACAACGTTAAAGCTTTCGGTAGTTCGCCGAATTCAAAATCCACAGTGACACACGCACGAACTTAGGAGCTAAGAAAAGACCCTCACATCACTTTTACGACGTTCGGATTCGTTCGTTCCCTCTCTGCTCACAGTCTATCTGATTCACCCCCAAAGCACGAGAATTTCAGTAACGTATAATATGCACAACATTATACTCATGTACGAGCTCATGTATCTACATACGTATGTACGTACATACATAGCGACATGGATAGGCATCTGGGTATACCGGAGAAATTTGCCTCTGTAACACGAGAACCTACCTACCTATACCCTACCCTACCCTACCCTACCTATACCTACCACGCATACATTCGCGAAAATGGTTGCAGGCCGTATGTAGGCACGCGTGCATAGATTAATAGGATGTAGCGTAATGTAACCAAGCATGTCACTGGCTACTGGGTGTCTCGTTTTTTACTGGAAAATTTTCATTCTATACTGTTGCTACTTTTCATTCATACAGAAAAATGGGTCAACCGGGTTGTCTTAGACATTGCATCATTATCATTCATTTCAACCTTTTTACTTTTTTCCTTGCCAATTTAAAAAATCAAAAGAAGCATCTTCTGATCGCCATTATTGATTTCATTCTTTTTTCCGGTCAAACCAGTAGGTCGATCTTGATATGATATGACAATTTTTTATCGTCAGAACACAAACTGTATTTCTATAAAGTTTCAGTTTTTTTCGTCCAGCGATTTTTATGATGTTCAGAATCATGTGTGACATAAACTAGCGGGTCCAGAAGTCGAAAATTTTTTGAATTGGCGAAAGTCATTTTTGACACGAAACCAATAGTACCTTACTATCACTTACGTGATGAAAAAGTAAAACGTATTAGGTTTACTGAAGATGACTAACTACGGATTTTCACTTTCCAAGCTTTCGAGGAATCTGAGAATCATAGTTCCATGGCAATGTTGGTCTGTCTTTCCACCGGGATTGACTTACGATGGAATGATTTGAATTATGGAGTGAATTTTATCAGGACTAAGGATATTGTGAAAAATACAGTCCTACATGTATAGGCGAATAAATTCTCCATTCGTTTGTTGTTGTTTCTTTCATCAAATTACATTCAAAAACTGTTGATGAAATTACAATCGTCAAAAAGCTTTCAATTACCACACGTAAAATTGGTATGTACCTAAACTCGAATTGGGAAAGCTGTTGTGAAAATCCGAGTACAAAGAGAAACAACTTTTTTCATTAGAGATATTGCCCTGAACAAGGTAGGTACCTATGTTGGGTACTTACCTATCTACGTTTGAAATGAACATACGAATTTCCCTTTCTCTCTGCCTCCCTCTGTAATCCGTATCAAACGTGCTACCCCTTGTACTCATTCGCATCCGTATTATATACTATACACGCGATACCGTTAATTAGGAGACAATGCAATACGCTAGACACTGGCCACACATATACCAACTAGTGTCGTCTCGTACTGTACACCATGGAATGGTTCTAGATGAATCCGTCTGTCCATGGCTGTCCGTCTGTCCAGCGGTTCTGGGCAGCCAGGGGGCAGATGTGGTCCTTTCGTGGGAACGAGCCGTATGCTGTCCCCGGGTTGCCTTAGGGCTGGTATATCCCTTCGTACACGAGTGATGAGTGGGTGGGTGCCGTTATCACGTGATACGTTATATAAATTACGAAACATACATTTTGTGTGTGGCGAAACGGTGGACAAGGGTGATTGCGAAGGTTCATTAATTTGATTTAATTGTTCACCTCCGGAATTCCAGGTTGCTCTTTTTTCGTTTTGTTTTTATTTTCTTTTTGAATATAATTACGAAGATAAAAGTGACGCTTTTCATTTCCCCGCGCCTACGTGCCTGCAGGGCTTAATAACTTGCACAATATTGCAACGAATCTGTGTTTCATATGGTTCGAGTATACACGAATTTTTACACTGATTCACCTTACAGTATACACGCTACAAGATGAGGAGCTTTTTTCCATGAGCTAGCATATGTATGTATGACGAAAACTTCAAGGGTAGGTACCTACCCCATGCTCTGAAAGATCGAAATTTTTCTGCATACCTTCCAAGTTTCTTTCAGATTTTCGAAGTATTGATTGTCGATGTTTGTTCGGAGTATTTTTTGCATTACAGGGACGTGAAATTTCGAATTTCATAACATGATGTTTTGAATTTGAAATAGAAAAATGACTGGACGTATGTTGAAATTTCACGTTTCAGTAGCGACCCTCAAAACGGAAACGATCATTGGTGTATCGTTTCTTGTCGACATTGAAAAGGCGCGTCGAAAGGTTTGGCATGGGAATTGAAAGGCAAAGCTGTTGAGAGATCGGGGAGCGATTCCTCTTTCCGTGGACCAATTTCGAGTCGAGTCGAATAACGCGAATCGCTTTTACAGCTAGGCTTTGGTATTCAAAGAGCGAGCGACCCCACTAAACCTACTCGTGATATCCACCTTCATTGAACCGAAGAGGCGCGCAGTGGCTAATGAAGACAGACTTTACAGCAGCGGGAATCGACTTCTCACGAGTTATAGTAGTCACTCGTGAATTAAGATCAGAGAGAAGTTTAAACCTCCTACTCTGGGTCACGACACGATGGAATTTCCATATTTCTATAGACTTGCATTATTCATAACGATAATAGCCAGGCTATAATTCTCCTTGAAATATACTCCGTTCCGCGATAATACGCGACCGATGTGACGGATTTGAAAAATTTCCTACGGGGTTAAAAACAACTTTACAAACCCCCGGATCACGGTGCCACCACCCTACATACTCATTACTAAACTTCAATATGCAAGGTGCAATCTATCAATTCTCCCCTTCGAGATTAAATTCCATGTGATAAAGATGGCAAAGAAGCTCATCACGTCGCTTCGTATCCTATATATTATTATACAGTCTCGTATACGACTCCTGCAGTTGTGGTTTGAAATTTTCACCGCAAAATAGGCTCATCAGCAATACATGCATATACAATATATACGACGCGTAGTTGCCAATCAAATTTGTCAAATAACTAAATTACACATTGCCCAGAGCCACCACCCGCCTCGTCTAGGATCACTTGCTGCAAACACGCGGCCAGTTTGGTTTCGCAGTTGCAGCAAGCTCGCGTGTGGCTAGGGGTTGTTGGGTATGGGCGTTCGACCTAATATGTATATTATCCACGCGTCGTCTCCAATCAAGCCAGTATTCACGTGAAAATCATGAAATTATAGTCACGTGCCGTGGTACAGCCAGCCACAACCAAAGTTCCTCTATCGCTCAAGTTTCAGTCGGAGTATAATAGGACAGCTGAGAGAGGAAGAGAGAGAGAGAGAGAGAGAGATTTCAAGTGAATTGGTGTTTACAATTCTTTGCCAATTCGATATAAAGATGATTGAGATTATTGGGGTCGATCTTTGTGGCGTGAAAAATTATCTCTGGCACGTTCGAGCCGATCGTTGAAACCTCTAGGGAAAAGTGACAATTTTTCGTGCCCTCCCTTTTGCGGTAGTAGATTCGATAAATTTAATCTCTTTGATTTCTCGAAAATATGGTTCGGATAATGTGATTCAATTCTACACCCGTACCCCAGGGAGTGGGGAGCCAACCGGCAACTAAAACCCAAGATGTATTATTCTACACGGCGACTTGCAACAGACGAGGAATATAAGTATTGTGTATTAATAATTGTTAAGTCTTGACGCGCGGGGAGTAGATGAAAAAGCGAGTAATTTCCCTTATACCCATATAGCCGAAACGACCCAGAACACTTTCGCCTCCCTTCTGTTTCTTCTTCCCTATATATCGTTTCAAGTTCCTGGTATAGGTAAGTAAATTAGCATTAGGTACCAAGAAAAGGGAAAATAAAACTGGTTAGCAATTCATAAAATTACAGACATAAAAATATTCCTTGTAAACTACTAGGGTCGAGACCACAGCTTGGGTACATACTTGCGATCGAAGCTAGAACTGATGGTTTGGTAAGTAGTAGAAGCACACACACACCCACTATAACGTCCCTCTAACAACGGGTTTGGCCATGTAAATTTACCGCGTTTCTACGTATATGCTGAAAAGTGCAAACATACAAATTCTACTACTTAGTCCCTGGTATAATTCAGTGAGACAATATATTATCATAGATTCTGGTGATGAATTCTATGCAGAAAGCTGAAAAACAAAGAAATAGCTAGAAACTTTCAATCTGAATTCACGCGGTGTGGTTGTAATTGGAGGTAAATTGAATACACGAAATTCGGGGAATTCTGGAAATAAATGTCCCTCAAGTGCCGTGTCTGCGTATGCTCACGTATTGCGGTCTTGGAGCCCTTAGATCTTTGGGTATACAGGGGAGTGAGAGTGGGTATAGTTCCCATCCTGGTTGCGTTTCTTGTAGCTTTGGTCCCGCGTGTAGGTCGGTCAGGTCTGGTCATAGCCGTGATACAAGCCTATCACCCTTTCCCTAATGTATTCACCCTTTCAACCCCTGTAGCGAGTTGTATGCCTACGACAGAATGGTCATTTGTTGGGCACACGCCTCAGCCTCAAAGTAGATACGTACACAAGGCAAGATCATACCACCAGATATCGCAGTAGCAAAAGGAGCACAAATGTGTTTCTGCAGTATATAATACCTGAATATCTACGTTATAGATTGTCTGGCGTAATAATTCCGTTTCCGTAGATTCTCGCTTTGCTTCGTTTCTCCCTTTCATTCGCTTCTCATCATCCGTCGACTGCTAAACAGTCCGCCTGATTTTACCAAATTGATGAAACGCAATAATTTGGAGTAGAAATTTACGACTCGAAGGAACAAACAAATTCCTTTTTTGCTTCTAGATTATAATTTGTTTCAATGAGCAAGTTGATTAGACTTTATAAGGGTGAATGAAAAGTCGAGTACGCTGGGTCTTTCTTACTTGTTCTGATCCTCGGTTGCTGTTCCATTCACCGAAAGTGCATTACCAATGCACGCCTCACAGAGTTTTGAATTTACAAATCCCGTGCACACGCGAGCTAGACGCCGGGTCACGCGGTGAATATTAAACGGACGGCACGCGTCGCTCCGTGTAACTCAGTTACGCATTTTTTAACGCATTCAATTCCAGGCCTCAAGGGCCATTGCACACGTGCTTCACTTCGCTAGTGTGTATATACCGCCGTGGTCACTGGTTTGTTAGCGAGCTTGTTTGAGGTTTTACTCGCCGCTGATTAATTCTCGTTACATTTTTCTTGATTTTTCATTCAATACGAGCTGCGGCGAGTAGTATCATAAACCGCACTATTCCACCCTGCGCTGAAATTCAATTTACCTCGCTTCAATTACACAAAAAAATCTATTGAACAAGTTACAAGATAAAATACGCACGTTCAAAGCATCCGTTTTTTTTTTTTTTTTAGAACAACAGTCGATGCGGACATCAAGCTTTTTCATTTCTTTTCAATCTCGCAATCAGCCTAGTTGTTTATATAAAGTACAAAGTTTAACTTGGGGGTTAGACATTTTCAACCGAAAAATCAATCAATCAATCAATTTTTGGCATATAAGGGTTCGATTCCTGCGGGGTGAAAAGTGGAAAGAGATGACGGGAAGGAAAAGCAAAAAAATTGTCGTGAATTTTCGGGAAATTGACACGCCCGAACCAGCGCGCGTGGTCTCTCGGGATGAAATGACTTTTGCCAAGTTGGAAGAACCGCGTTGAGTCAGAGCCAAAGAGACCCGCACCACCAGCGCAATGAAATATCTAGAAAACGATTCTAGCCGGCAGCAGTTTCACTTAGCGCCCCCCAAAGCCAAGGGGAGGCCCTTTCCCTTCTCCCTTTTCCTTTCCCTTTCCCTTGTCCCAGTGCGTTATGTTCTGTTACGCACTATTTTTCACACACGCACTGCCCATGCACGCAACGATTAGGCCTATCAATCCTCGAAAGTTTCGCTTCCAGTGAAGTGGGAGGCACTGAGAAACGGAAACAAGGTCCTAGCTAGCTATATAAGGGACTCGAGAAACATACAGCAACATTAGCTACGAGAGGAGTCCTCGCTGAACTATGGAGGGTGTGGGAAATCGAAGGAAATCACCCCCAGGGAATCGGGTGCCAATTACAAACGTCTGGATCGATAATTTTCGCTTCTAGTGCGTTTGTCGTCTTAATTAACCGTCTCTTGGAATAAACCTATTCTCCTCTCTCTCTCTCGCTTTCTCAAAAGTACACGGCGATCGTTACAAGATTCAAAAGCTCTCAGTGCACAACAATTAGTTACCCTTCGATGTAGAGTACGTATAGCAAATGATCGTGAATCTTTCGGTGAATACCTACACGGATTTTGAGAAACAGATTAAACCACGGAACTACTAGACTTTCATGTTTTGCAGATGTTTCCCAAGTTCGCGATCAGTTGATGGAACCAAAAACGAGCAAGGGATCCCTGCTCTTAATCTAATTGCAAGACGTTAGAAGGCACACGTCAGCTGCACTAATTCCTGTTGCGTTTTTCAAGACACCCTCTATCGAGCGTATATACAGCGAGAGGCTGCGACGTCGTCGTCGTGATGGTGGTAGGGAACGTGAAACACAGGCGAGCAATAATAGCACTAAGGGTAAGTCTTCGAGCTAAGGGTCGAGGGCTGGAAGTGTAGGCGAACCCCCAGCTATTGGTAACGGGTAGAAGCAGCCCTCGCACATGAACGAGCACCGAATTATCCAGACAAAGTAACATGGATGGTGAAAAAAATTTACCAAAACTATGATTTTTGGTATATATATATATATTTTTTTTTCCCTTGTTGTACAATAGGTGATAGGTATATAAGGATTTGACGACGCGTGATTTAGATTTTGAAAAGGAGTTCCTGCGGAATAATTGGAAATTGTTGGAGCAAAATTCTGATAGTGTAAGACGTGGAAAAGACGATTTATCTTTACCGAGTTGTTTATCGACACTTTCTTGACTCGAGGTGTTTGACGTGTTTTGGTAAATTGTTCGTTCGTAGCCTTCGCTATTCCCTTTTGCCCGCGCCAATACTTGAGCTTGGAAACTCCTGCTGATCGAGATTGATGCCCCTGGATCAGAGAAGTTCGTGCGGCCAAAATTAGCAACAAAGCCCCGGAAAGCGAAAAGCGAGCCCAACAGAAGCAACGCCCGTCTCTCTGTACGCGGATGCCTTACGGGTGTCACTAATTAATCAATGGAAATCGGTGGAATCAATGAAAGTGATTAAAGGTTATACCGTTCGTTACGCTTCCACAGAACAAATTAGATTCAATACGATAAATCTGTTTACGCGGTAGGGTTGCCAATCACTCGGATAGTCCTTACCCCTAATCTTCTTTAATCCTTTATCGACGGAAAATCGTTTCTGCAAGGATTCGAGGGATAGCGTTTCCTTTTTTCACCTTATATACTCCAACCCGTTTCTTTTCTTCAACACTTGCAGTGTTGTAGAAATTTGCCGAGTGAATAAATTCGAATAAGAGAAAAAAAAAAAAAACAGTCAAAAGATGTAAAAACTGCAAAAAATTAAAAAAAATAAAAAACTGTCCACCTAAACATTAATCTGACCCATGCACCGAACGAAGGTACCTACAAGCATTGTTCGCCTTCAGACACGCGCGCACCCATATGCGTTTAGCCTTGTTGCACGCATCCTGCACACAGTTCACGCACCACACCTTGGGGGGAAAAGCTTGGAGCAGGATTTCCACGCAATTAAACAGCTGTTTACAAATAAATCCCAAAGTTTTACTCCCCGCGGTGGAAAATACTATTGTCAGTAACAGCAGTTCCCTTGTGTCGCAGAAACCCGCAGAAAAAAAATGGATGAAAAATGAAAAACGAAAAAATGGAAAATATAAATGAGGACGGTTTGTAACTTTCGTTACAGAATCACTAATTTATTTTGAGAATCTCTTGTAGTACGTAAGTTTAATGATCAATTGTAAATAAGGCAGAAAAAATGAAGAAGAATGCGAAAATGTATGAGTTTGGTATAAAAATAATGCACAACTATTCGGCCCTTTTTTCCGCGAGTGGTCAGAAGTACGTGTGGGATAGAAACAGGCATACATACCATAGCTATGGAAAAATATCTTGGACTGGGCAACGGCATACCTGGGTGTTCGCGATGCTGAGAATAATGCATATGGTGTTGGCGAGGCGTTGCGTGTTGGAACTCGGAATGGAGCGTGTAAAATGGGCCTAATCGCAACCGTGGAATATAATTCATACGCCTCCATGTAATACCCGAGCACTCGTCTCTGGATATAAGTACACAAGGTACGTAACGTAGATCGAGTAGAAATTATATATCAAGGGGGGAATCCGGCGAAATTTGGATAAACGCCATCTTTTATTATTAAAATGACTTAGAGAAATCTAATAAAAAATCGCTTCCTACAAAAGTTTACTACTGTTAGTATGTGTATTGAGAAAAAAGTATGAAGGTTCTGCGATGAAAGAGATAGGAATCTTTCCTGCAACAAATTTTCAAAACACATCCTAACAATCCAGCTTTTGTAGGAAGTAATTTTTATCAGATTTTTCCAAGTAATTTTGATAATGAAAAAATGAATTTCATCCAAATTTATCACCGAAGTCCCCCCCTTGAAGGACAATTTGCAAAATCCTGGCAGTTCAATTGCTCAGCCTCATTCCACCCTAGGGTTAATTACTTTTTGAGCTTTCTTCCTTTTTAAAAAGGTTATCGGGTACCCGGAAGCTTCGGTAACAGACAATGGAAGGTTGACGTCAATTAGACGCAACCCGTCCAAGGACTCCCGGTTGTCCAGCTCTCCGGTTGTGCGCCCCCGTCACATGGCTCTCTCTCTCTCTTGCAAGCGTAATTAAGCTGAATGTCCGGCACAGATGCCCCAGACGAACTGGTTTACTCGTATATACGCTTTCCATCCCTTACTCCATATACCACCACCTCTTTGCTGATAAGTACCCAGTGAAACAAGTACTTCGTGCTTACCTTTACATACCTACAAACATCCACCTGAACCTATGTATAGTACCCACGTTTGCAGCTGGTTTCAGCATATAAATTCTCTCTCTGAACATATACGCCAGGAACAGAAACAATTATTTCATCATGTTGTTCAGAGGTGTGTTCCTTCTGTTTTTGGTTCAAAAGAGGGAAAAAGGGACAAAGGGTGTAGTTTCTAATCATGACACGACAGAGTCGATGATTGTTGTGATAAAATGGGTTCAACTTTTTCACTGCAATATGGTTTTTGATTCGTTCCTCGAGTATGGAATCGATATGCGATACAGGCTCGGGTTTGAGAATAAGCGGAAATCGTAACTTATAGGAAAGTCTTGACTGGCAATATGGTCCAGAGGGAAAAAGCCCTCCTACAGGTACAAAAGTGACTCTCTAACTCGAGGTGAAGAAACTTGAAAAAGAAACTATACGAAAGGGTTTTCCCATCTGATACAAAGAACAAACGGCTCCGTATCGAAGGAACTTTCCCATTCCGATACGGACTGGAGGGAGTTGGAGAGAGAAAAAAAAGGGGACTAGAAAAAAAAAAGGGAAAAAGAAGAAAATAAAAGATAAAAAGATAGAAGAAAAAGAGGGAAAAACTTCCTTCAACCCAGACCGCCTTGACTCAGTTTTGGGCAACACGTGCTCCTAAGTGGTCGCTTCCTAAAATCAGGCACCGTCCTCTGCAGCTTCCTTGCTTGCCGGAGCCCATGGCATGGCGGGACGTACCCATGAAAGTGCTTCGCAAAAAACATAACTCAAACCAGAGCACAACGACGTAGTTCTCTTCTCTCCGGATTATCTTGAGCGATTACACCAGCGCCGCATCCAATCAAAATATTATAGACGATTTTTGAAAAGGAAAGAAAAATGAAAAAATTAAAAAGAGAAAGGCAGACGGATGGTGATTGATGGAAATGTTACAGTGAGTGAATTTATACGTAATGTGCAAATTGGTTTGTGAATTCTTGATGTTTCTGTATGTGTTATGATTAAAAACATCGTTGATTTTTTCATTGACACAAATTTGACTGATGAAGATCCGACCTTCAGCTATACAAAGCGATTGACTATACTGACGAGATATCGAGGATCTGAAATAGCTTAGCACCGTTTCAGCTATTAATGACACATCTACTAGATACCGAGCCTGTCTGATCGATTTTCGTCGGACGTATATGTCTGTCTGTCAGGTTCGTTTGAAACGATCGCTGATTCTAAGGTGTGGCAGTATAGAAGAACCTTTTCACCTTATTCTGAAACTCCGAAGCGCATGATTATTATTCCTTTGAATGAAAATTGTCAAAAGAGGAACCCGAGGAATTTTACCCTTACGCTTTTTTTCTTGGAAACCGTATTTCTCGGCTGAAAATCTGTCGATTTATTTATACTGGAAAGAGGAATCTCTTTCTTTCCCTTCCGCCCAACATATAGTGATGTGATTTTTTGAAAGATTCTATGTATCCTTGTATACGTCAGCCCGAGCACAGCGACTGCAGCTAAACTCTTGACAAGAAGTCGAACTCCAAAGGCACGGGGCGGTTTTTTCTTTTTCTTTTTACATGTTTTTTTTTCTTTTTTTTTCTGACGCTACTTTTCCTCCCTCTTCGATGCCAGCGAGTGCCTCTAGAGAGTGCGAGCCTCGTCGAGCTGAGGGGAGCTTTTTAGAACTCTCATTTTTATTTTTATTTTCATTTTTTTCATTTCCCCTTACTAAAAGCTGATATTAACTCCTATTTGTATACACATATGTATAGGTGAGTATATACGACCAACTCTCGCCTACTACATCTACCCCGTATTACTAGTGCCCGGCTTCATTTATACCGAGAAGTGAGTTCGAGGTAGCGAGGAAAAAGAGGATAAGTAGCTTGATATTTTAATTATCCACGTTAACTTGACATTCCGCGTTTATGGTACGAGCACGGGAACCTCCTGATGTCCAACAAACTAACTAGTTATAGCACAAACCTTTTTCGAATGAATAAATATCCGTTATGATTCGAGGAAATTGCGATATAGGGACATTAAGTTTACTTTACAGGTGTAATACCAAAATAGTCGTGCCCTGAAAAAGTTTGAAATTATCCCCTCTAGAATGGAGGAAAAAAAGAGAAGATTTGGGGAAAGAGTTCTTTCGAATCTATATTGCGTGACTAATTCCAAAAGGTCCTATGAAGCCCCGAAAACGCGGCTGATTGCCAATACGGTCTATAATTTTTCAAATTTTGTTATTCGTTTCGGAAATGCTCAAAGCGCTCAAATCCGTCGAAAACCACGAGTCGGATGTGTAATACAACATAGGACCTTTTGGCTTCAAGTTCCAAGAAATTGGCGGAAATATTTTTTTAATTTTTGGAAAGTTGCAGCCAAAAGGGCCTTGTGACTATCGCTCAGGGCCTTTTACCTTTAGCTTTCAGAAATATGTTTTTAAATCTCTACGAATGTTCTGAAACTTGAAGACATAAGGGCTTATGTCGTGTGACTTAGGAGTTTATGGTTTTACATTTTCGATTTGTCGTTCTCGACGGATCTAAGTGTTTTATGCATTCCATTCCTGAAGCGAATGACAAAATTCCGAAAATTATAGGCCCTTTTGGTTTTTAGCGCTATATTAAACAAAATTTTCCTTCTGTCTGAGAGAAGGCATCTGAGCCGAAGTTGCAGGCTACCCAAGTCGAGGGAGGGAGAGGCAGTAAAGGTCACCATGGACCAAAGGATCCATGGACGATCGTTGAGGCAAACAGGAGCCTCGTGGAAAATGGTACTTTGGTGTTTATTGAAACACGGGATATCGGCGAACGGTGGTGGTGATATTGGCATGCACCCCACGAAATTCCAGACCACCTCCCGCCCATCGGTGAACCCAACGACGTCGAGCGATCGAACACTCGTGCCCACGTGTCGGCATGGTGGCGCGGAGTGGAACCCTGGGTGAGACGGGCTTGGGATATGGAAGGAGAAATCCTTCGAGATCCTTCGAGCACCAGCAGCATCCACCAGCCCTGCACGACTCCGTGAACGTAATCCCGAAACAGGGTCCCTGGTCTGGATCCCAGCTGCACCGGTACCGTTTTCAATTGTTTTTTCTCCATCTTCCCACTTCTGGCAGACATTCGATTATTTTTTGTCATTGGTTGTTGGATGTCTTTGCATGTGGAATTGATTGGCTAGGATCAGCTGTCGTTAAACTATACACATATATTTATATATACGTGCCATTCTCATAGTTTCTATATACGTATACGTACGCACATGTATTGTGTATATATGTGTAATGTACTTGATGCCCGATAGAGCAAAGAGAATTCCTCCGTGTTGGAATCCTTGAATGTGAGCTTTCCTCCTGCTCCCTACTCCTTCTTTGTGTCATTCTTTTTTATCATCTGAGGAAAAATTGTGATTTATTGCGGATCTAAGGCTTTGCGACGTGAAAAAATAGGATTTGATAAGCTCCTCTCGATACTGTCCTCGTAAATCTTTGAAAGAGGAGAAAATATGACGTATGTGATCAAACCGAATCTCGCATTCGTTTTGACGCTCAGTGATTCAGGCGCGAGCTTCAGGGGGTGTACATACATACGCATACATATATGTAATATATAAATATATTAATAACCCCTAAAATGTACAAGTGTTTTTCCAATAAACCGAAAGATATTTCTCAGCAACGAATTTCTGTCGAATTGTGTTGTATATAGATTCTCAATCTAAATGAAAATCCACGTGTTCTTTTGGACGTTTTTGTCGAATTTCGCGTTTCAGGAATGCTTTCAAAATATTCGATTTATGTGTAGCAGTGTCAATAACATTAAAATTATGTGTATTTTGATCAGAATTGAATGATAATTAATTAAATGCCCAGATCTTTTGCCATTGTTTATCTTTATCAGTGGTAATTTTTTTAAGCTTTTCCATTTTCTCACATTCCCTGAAGCCACGTTGATTTGAAAACCTAATTTCTTCACCTCAAGAAGATTAGTTGAGCAGTTTCAATATAATCTTCCAACAAAACTTGGTATAGATATAGTTCTGCGGAATAAAATCATTTTGCGAATACAATTCAGCAAACTGAAGTTTCGCGAAGATCAATCTCTGACACTAATTATCTATTACTGAAACACTTGGTGTAATATCCATAATTCTTTACATTTGTTCGAAAATGCGATAGTTGTACGAAAATTAATAATTTATATGCGGGGGGGCATTTGCGATTCTACATTTATCCTACGAAATGTGCAGATGTACCCCCTCAAGAGATTTATTACATATTACGTTCACATTATACGTAGGTATAATAAATGACTGGAACCGTTCATCATCAAACGGTAGGTACGGTAAACCTTCGGGCTTCATTCCCGGAGGGATTTTTTTTTTCCCCAGTCTTAAAGAGTTGTAAAAATTTTCCCTTCTCGCGTAATATTTCTTTTCTTTACTTAACGAACCCGATATCGTACTCATCTTTCGTTAAGTACGTTTGCACGCTTCAACTCCGAAGATTCTTTGGATCGTGGTACTTGATATTTAACAAAGTATTCCGAGTATAGGTATATCAAGAAAAAGCACCCCCAACCTTCAGCCGGGCTTTTGCCACGCCGCACACGAAAGAAGAAGAAAGAATGAAAAAAAACGTAAGAAAAAAAAAAGAAATAAAGAAAGAAGTCGGGGTTTGTAAAGTATGAGTAAGTAAGTAAGTAAGTAAGTAAGTAAGTACAGAAGCAAAGGAAGAACGAAAGAAGGAAGGAAGGAAAGATAGAAGCGTGGAATGAAGGGAGGAAGTTTCTTTTCTTTGAGAGAAATAAATCGCGAATAAAAAGCTTAAGCAGAAGTATCCCTCCCCTGTATTTGAGAAAATTTCAAACAAGTAAATACGTTATATTCCTCGAGTTAGTTGGCGGTCTCTGTTTTTCATCCCTTCCAATCCAGCCCTGGCCATGCCAGGCCATCCCCTAAAACGGAATGAAAAACTGAACGAAACGTAACCGAGGAATGAGAAGAAGTGGCTCCTCTGCAAGGAGACAACAAGAAATATTATCCCTTTTGCTTTCCTCATTCATTGCGCTTGGAACAAAAGACCGGCTACCGCCATGTTGGCAGCAAAGTGGATAGAAAACAAAGGGATTGTGCGCCCACGGGAATGACGACGGAACAACGAATGAGTATATAAGTATATACTGAAAGAACAACGCGGTATACACATTTCTTTATCATACGTACGTCGAGGTGTCTTCACGTGTCTACGTACATGCTCGAGGACCTAGATCATAGAAGAATATACACAAGAAAGAAGAAAACACACTTGACTCAATCCACTGCACCGAGAGAGTCTGCGGCGTAGCGTGAAAGTGAAAGCAATTGGCAGTAGACTATAAGGTACGTCCTCAAGAAACTTTTCCGTCATTTTCTTTCAACGCGTTACTCACAATTCAGTCATCCCGTGCGTCTATTTAAATCTTACATGCTTTTATTCAATGCTAAATTTTACACGGACATGTTGCAATAAACTATTTTCGTTGAAATTTTTTCATATTTCCAGATGAAAGCTTATACATTTTTTGGTTCTCCAAGGATCGCCGCAACATACCTATACTGAGAAAAAAATATTACTGAATCTACGATATGGGGATTTCTGGAATTGATTCAATGAAATCAGTTTCGACTAAATGTTATTCAATCCTAATAAACTTACTTAATAATAAGAAAAAGTAATAACGAATGTTTTATTAGAAGGAACGCACCGGTTTATCAAATGAAAAAAAATTTCTTCAATTCAAATAAACCATTCGCGTTATTTCTTTGTAGCAGAATTAAGTTTATATTAGGGTTGAATAACATTTGGTCTAAAGTACGGCTGATTTCATTGAATCAACAAAATCCCAAATATGATAGATTCAATGAAATTTTGTTCTCAATGTATATTTTTAAAAAGTCGTCGTTTATGAAGCACTAGATTCTAGTGACTAGAATTTTTCGCTGATAGTTTGGACAGAATCGAAGAGGGTAAGGTTTGGGGGGGGGGGGGGAGGGGGATTGAAGGGGTTAAATCGCCGCGGAATTACCCATAGGTGAACAATGCATTTTCTATATACATAGATATTTATTATTATCTCGTATATTTTTATTTAAGATATAGGTACGTTAGCCGGGCGTGAACTAAGGCCTTATATACCTACATACATAGTAGAAACGCAAAGAGCCATTCGTTCTAGTAGGTGACGTTATCGTTCTACCGGTTTAAAATGCACCCCTTCTCGTCGTCCGGGTTGTGTAGCAACGAATAAATCCTGAGATATTGCTAGGTAATACTGTCGCCTGCGTTCCACTACATTTCACTGGCTGTATCGGTTCTCATGGTGTAAGGTTGGCTGGGGTAAACCGGCGAGAGAAGGATAGGATAGGATAGGATACACAGGGTAACCCGTATAAGGGAAAAATAAGAGGGTAAAGGAAAGACGGAAGTTTACCAGACGAGAGACACGCTTAGGTTAAAGAGGCTGTTCTAGCCATCGCCGCGCATTGCCGAGGAGGAGGAGGTAAACTTCCACCCCCCACCCCCCACCCCCTTCCCCAGCTTACTTTTGTGTTAAACTCGGATGCGTTGGCTAAACTTTCTACCGAGGTGTTTCGTAAATACGAAATTCTCCTTCTGCAAGCTCGAAGGCAGAGCCATGCCAAAGCAGTATGCTCCTTGTTTGTCTTCACAAGCACTTGCGCGATTCTTCTTTACCTCGCGCGCGAACAATTCCATTAACTTTACCCCCTTCTTCATTCTTACTTCATTCCTTCATCCTTCATCCTTCTAGTCTGTCCGTTTGTCCATTTCTGACATAAGGCATCAGACATGGGACTAAACCCGAGTATATAAGGTACGTATTGTTTACAGTTTGATATGCAGACCTGGTAAGGAAACCTGGAAACCTGAAACTACCGCCTTTGATGGAAGGAAACGAAGCCTTGACCTACTCTTTGAATTGTTTCAGCGAACTTTAACCAACCTTTGTTGTAAGGTCTGAGGCAGTAATTATTACGATAATTACTACGGTTAGAAATGGCATTGAGTCGGGTCAGATTAGACGGCGTACCTATACCAGCCCTCAGAGTTCAGTTAGAAGAATTGAGATTCGTTGGGGAAACGGAAGCGCGCTTTCTTTCAAAGAATTCTCAAGCTCACAAGCTGAACTATTCCATTATTATATCAAGCAACAAAACGGAATCTGAAATAAGAAATGGTTGCTTCGAGAACTTTGAGTGTTTTTTTTTTTTTTTTCTAGTTCTTAGATCGCAGATGACCTGTGTATAGGGATCGTAACGCGATACGCGCTTATGTCTCTTAGGGATTTCTGAGCGGATTTTCTTTTTCTCTTCCTTTTCTTTTTGTCTTTCCATTTTTCGACTGAAAATACTGAGCCAAGTAACAACCGAACGCCAGGGAATTCCTTATTAGCCTGATTTTCCGCCCGTAAATTCTTTGTTATACATTTTTTATACTGTAGACGTACCGTGCCCCGCGACTTTATGTACATACATATATATATATATATAAATGTATATACCCTATACCTATCTACATTTTTCCATTTCCTCATTGCCGCACTGGCTGCCCGCCACCGTTTCGCTCCGATGACTGTAAGGGAGCGCGCCGTCGACCCTGCGCACAATGAGACGTTTACCCCCTAATTAGGGGCTGCTTGTGCTTTCGTTTAAAAATAAAAAAGAATTTCATGAAATTAAACAGAGAAAAAAAAATAAAAAAAATAAAACGCAAAAAGATACGAAACGAAATGAAACGAACCAGCAGACTAAGATAAAAGCGATTATTTCTTTACTTCGTAATCTATATCCACCCCTGCTGCAGCCTGCCGTAACATCCCTTATATCTATAGACTGTAGGTACCGTGTTTTCCGAATATTCTACAGTTTTACTTTTTTCAATTTATTTATTTTGTTTATATTTTTTTTTCGTTTCTTTCTATCTGACTTCTGCACCGCGCGTATCTCTTCCCAATTATAATAAATTAGCTCAAGACTGAGTTCAGAAGTACAGTTAGTCGATATTCTGAAACACAGCTCGAGATATCTGGGTAAGTAGGTAGAAGAATAACGAAAATAATATATACTAGAGCGCACGCGAGAGCAATCAATTAAAATATCATATATACACAGAAACATCGCATTTGTCACTGTTTACTAATTGAGATTAGTTTTAAAAGAGCAGTAGGCACACAGACAGACGTAACTTGCTCTCTGACTAATATAATATTCCAGATTTCAGGCTCAAGCAAAGCCCAAACGTCGTTGTTCAAGTATGCCAAAGTATCACAGTTAAATACATCTTGCATACTCTCTAAATTTGAATCAGTGGAAATTCACTGTGCACAGTCAAGAGTCACTAGTTTGCAGCTATGAGAAGGCCACTGATTGGTATCAGTAGTAGACTTACAACTGCAATCAGTGAATTTTCACTGATTATAATTCCGTGAGTATGAGAGTAAAATATTCGATATTACGTAGTCAAACAACGATGATGATGGTAAACAACTATAAACTGAGTCAGTGACAGATTTGAATATGACTGAATGTGAAGACACTCTTTGGCAGACACTGGAGTTCATTAGTGCACGAAAAAGCTCGCACATGTATGTTGGTCGAGAAAGTGTCACCGTCTAATATACCTTATGCCATTGACGTTCAACCACCCGAGTTAAGTTGCACTATGCAACAATGAGCTCATGCATTTTTATATCAAAGATGAATCGGATTCCTGAGTTCAGGGCTCCCTTTGTACTATGATCTCTGTATCTCGACCGTGACATTACTCTGAACAAGTATGCGGTAACCGTATACTCGTATGTCAGATTACACTAGACTCAATGTACTGAATGAATTTTCATGCAAACCGCAGGATTTCATTGCCATTGAAGTTTTTCTACCAACTTCGTAGGCTTGAATATCTCAGCTGATTGTGAGTTTTACCCAACTCGCTGATATTTCCAGTTCGTTTTGTATCCTTCGCAGCTTGGGTGGCAAGATATCGAATGCTCTGACAGTTCTGTCAGTTTATTTCATTGATAAAGTATATACGTATGTAGAAGTATATCTGTCTCTTTGAAGATTGTCTGGTCGACGATATAAAAATACCGTTATTTCTGATCCCATTTATGACACGAGACAAACAACCCATTTCCTGTTCGTAATCCTTGGGATCTTCGCCAGTAGAGATCTTGCTAAGCTAACTAAGCTCAGCGTCACAGAGTGAACGAACGAAGGCACTTAGTTGAACGAACGGTGTTTCGGAGACGCCGGGCGTTCCTGAAGCGCACGGAACGTGGAAAGGTTTTGTGGAGCACCTAACTATTTTTAGTCTAGCTAACTAATGCCGCGGCTTATTTGCCCGCTGTCATCCAATATTTTCACTGATTAACTTTGTTTACAGTAACGTCACGAGCATTTAGGTTTCAATTTATTTCTTTTCTTATTCCATTTCTGTTTTCCCGCACGATGACCGCGGCGTGAATTATAACAAAGTGAATCCACGATTTAGAAAAGATTTAAAGTAATTTATCGACGACCACGTTCAGTCATCTAAATAAGAAGCTCAACGCGTCTAAATACTCGTCAATTTCAGTAAAAAAAGAAAATACAAGTGGAAAATTCGTTTGACTGTAGAATTTTCCGTCATATCATTCTATTTTTCTAAGCTAAGCATTCAACCAGTTCCTGATCCTGAATTTACTATTTTTCTTGATAATGAAAGAGTAATTGATGGTGGTAAAAATAAAAATCTTATATTATTTAATCGTGGGAATGCTAAAAATGTCCTATCAAAATTCGAATAACTTAACCGCGCGGTTTTCGCGATTTCTACAGTGAATTTTCTCCTATAGATGCTAACCCAACTGTAAAACTCATGATTGAAATAAAAATCTAACCCATTCATTTCGCTGATTTCTCGCTTTTAGGTGATTTTCATAATTCATTGTTTGATGAATCGTGTTTTTGATTGATTAAATTTCCTGAACTTCAATGAATTCGCAAAGAAATTCATACAATGACGAGTCCCTTTGGCGTTGATGTGCATGATTGGGCGAGAAAAACTGCGTGGGGTAGAAATCAACCCCAGTCATGAATAGAATAGAAGATAGAAAGAATGATGTACGAGTAACAAGGTCAAAGAGTATCAGAGATGAACAAAAAGAATGTCTTCGTTCAATCCAAAATCCAGCTAAATGCCGCGTTAGTAGATACATTGCTCTTACTCCAAAAGATCGTTGCCTCATATTTCCCTGAAACCGTGAAGAGTTTGAAATAATTCCGCAGAAAATAATTCAACGAAACACGAATTCGCGGAACGAAACAATCGTTTCAGTCGCGTTCAACAATGCTTTTAGGGGTTGCGTAAGCCGCATTGTTCGTTCGCGGGGCGCGAGGGCTCTTGTCGCTTCTCGGTCCGTTGCACGCGATCACACCCGCGGCGGCTCTGCCACACGTTTCAAGACGTAATGCAATAACAAAAAGAAAAAAAAATATATATATATAATATACATTAAATATATACCTATTTCATTTCATCCCCTATTTTTCCAAGGGAAGATTTCTTTCACATACATATATACCTATACGGCGTACCTATACCTTTTCTCCTCCGCTCAGAAAAAGGAGAAGTGTATCATTGGCGAGACACGATGGGGTGGATTCCACACCACGACGTGAGATTTGTTTCGCTTTATGAGCAGTAATTTGTCTGTACGAAATTCGTCAGGTTTTAGTTCTTGAGGTCGTGTGTATAAACGATCAATTTCTTTTCTTCACATATTTCAGCTGAATTCTTGTATTTGAAAATATTCTTCGATAAACACAGTGATTCAGATTTCAAGACAAATGTTTTACAGCATCAGCAGTCTATGTTCAGATTAAAAACGAAATTTTCTTAAAGCCATTTATCTATTTTGAATCATTTTTGTTTCCCAAGATAAATGATTTTCCTCATTTTTAGATTACCGAAAATTCATTTCAACAAAGAAATTGCTAAAAAAAAAAAGTATCCTGCACCTTAATTTTGAAAAGAATTTATTCCGTCAAAAAGCCTGCAGAATTGCTCTGTATGTTTATCATTAGCTACTGCAGGAGCATGATTGAGTACTAGATGGGTTTTGAATGACAAAGAAATCGAAAGAGAAATCATACCATTTATCCTGCTACAAGGGTGGTTAGGATTTATAATCCCGACGTCTTTGAGGTAGGAATACCATCAGTAATGTTTTTTTTTCTTAGTTTAAACCGCTGTTGCCTTGCTGGTCAACTTTTAAAGATATTCATCCGTTTTACGTGACAGCGGGGTGGTGGTGCGGTCTGAGTTTCAACCGAAACCCGCGCCCCATCCCAAGAAGTTTTTTGTATCTTTATACTTATAAAAGAAAACTTGGCTTGAAATAAAGCTCCAAAATCCAGAAGAAGAAAAAAAATACAGAAAAAAATACGAACAATACAGTCTGTCTGCTACGTTTTCGCGTTTGAAGAAAAATGATTTTTCACACGGTATTTCTTTCACGTATTTGGGCAAAAAACATTTCGTACGTGTCTATCTCAAAACTGAAAAGGCCACGGCGGTATAATATTTCTCCCAATAACTAAGTTGAGATAAAAAAAAAAAATAAAATAACAAAAAAATACAGTCTAGAATGAAAAATATCTACACATTGTGCTAGATCTGAAAGAAAATCAAACAACCAGTCTCGAGAGTATATCTTTACGTAAAACCAAATTCCATAGTTTTGCTCCCAATCTGTCAAGCGATTACAAAAGGCTATAATTTACGTATCAAGGATGGGGGTCAAAATATCGAAAGTTCAGAATTTCGAATGTCCAAAAATACTCATAGTCAGATTAATTTTATCTATCGCCGTTTCAGTATTCGTGTTTAAAAAATTTGAAATATTGGCCATTATACGTGTATTGATCTTTCGAAATTTTGATCCCCACCTCGTATAAATATTCGTATACGAATAATATACAAGGAGGGTTCGGTGATGTACACAAATACGTGACGTATCCGTAACGCAGATTGTTCAATCACAGCAAGCTCAACTTCGTAAGCCCTATTTTGCTGTTACGTTTCTCTGCGCAGAGATTTTCAATTCGCGTTGTCAACTTGACTCGCTCGTGTAACATGCGGGATCGTCTCGATCCCTGCATTGAAATATTTAATATTTTTAATAGAAAAATGATCCCCGAAGGGGAGACGGTTAAGTTCTTCGGACTTAGTCGAGTTCCTCGCACCATGGAGATGAAGTAGCGGTTTTACGTTTTATGCGGAAGGAAAAGTTCGATTTGAAAATATTCTCCGATACTTATAGGTAGGTATACATATACAGATATATCATCTGCAGCTGCAGTAAAGTGTGCAGAGGTGCAGAAGTGCATTCCGTACACGTATACCTACCTATATATATATATATGTATAGGAAAACACATCGATAGAAGAAAAATCTTTCCGGATTTTTTTTTTTGTTTTGTTTGTTTGTCCCCGAGGATTACGCGAGTTTGATCGACCAAATACCCCCGTCGTCCGTTCGTCTGTCCGCTTATTAGTTGTTCGCTTGAAATAATCCTGCTTAAAAATTCGAGTTGCACGCTCATCCAACTGCAGAGCTTCGCTTATTGTTAGGTATACGCGATCGTTGCACAGCCTGCAGTTTTATGCAAACAGAAAATTTTCATGTTTGTTATTTATTTATTTATTCTTTTTCCTTTGTTTTCCAAATTTTCTTACGAATTATGATGATTGTACCTAAATCAATTGAAATTATAACCAATTGAAAACAGAAGAAACTTCTATAAGCTTTGATCTTATGAGGACATTGGAAAAATCGAAGCCAAAAAGTCGATTCCAGAAAAAATTTCGATTTTCTTTATTTCAAATGATTCATGCGTGTTAATGAATTCGTAGGCGAATCCCACACAAAAACAATAATTGTACGACCCTATACGGCTTCAGTAACGCGATATGTAGAAATATTTTGAACCGCGCTTTGAACATTCTAAAATATGTGTGAAAAGATGTTACGTCAAAATTCAAATCACAACATGTTCAAAAAGATTCGTAAATAGGCAAATTTGTAAAAAAAAATACACCTTTTCGCTAAAACAAATCGTAACTCATGCGTTTGTTGAATGTTTTCTAACCCAAAATGAGGCCTGGGTAGAATTCACCCCCGGTGACCATGGAATGCTAAGAAATCAACCGAATTGTGTACTTGTTTTCAAATTACACTTCAATATATATGAATTTGATAATCATTTCGATCTACAATCGAAAACGAAAGAGAAGAAACAAAACGAAAACAACTTTTTTTTAGTAAAATACGAAACCACGTGGGCCCTGTTCTTCCCTAAATAAAATGATTTATGGATTCTTTCAAATTTGATCTTTGAACTGTAAAATAATTATAGAGTCAACCCCGTATAGGGGAAAGTTGAGTATACATATATAGCAATTGTGAAATGTGAGGTCCGAGTGGTAAAAATTAGATAGACAATACTTTACCGCGAAGTGGTTCTTTCCTCTGCACACTGAATTAGCATATAAATACAATTCTGATACCTACCAACCAACCTATACCTACCTACCCTCGCGGCGAGACTCTTTCGTCTCGAGCTCAGGGTACTTAATCTAAACTTAAACTTCGCTAGTTAAAATATGTTCTAGAACCTCAACCTCTTCGAACGCGGGTTCGCCACCGCTACCAGTTTCTACCTTGAACCACCCTCACCATCCTATACCACCCTCGCACCCTCGGGCCTTTCTCCCGTTCTGAGCACAAGCATAACCTGAAAACCCTCGCCTTGCCTCACTTCGCCACCATCGGGTAGCGTATAACGCGGTCGAAAATATCCCGGCAATGTTTCAGAGCGTCCCCGTTCCTGAGTTATGCGTCCTGCTTGACCCGGGCAATTTTTCAACGGACGACGATTTTTTCGAAAGGCATAGGTCGTTTATAATACCCGGGCGAAGAGGCGCGCCAAACTCACGTCTAGCCACTGACGTCTCAATACATCACGCATACTTTCTGTTTATTCTTCATATTTCACCGGTTCGGTAGTAGGTATACCTCCAGTTTTCGAGCCACCCCCCAGGGGTAACTTCTTTCTATATATCTCAAGTTATACAAAGCCGAAAGAAATCGTATCATAAAATTGGCAGGGAATATCCCATACACGATACATACGTCGTCGACTTTGTCAATTTGCAAGTTGCTTTAGTATAAACTTTACAAACGACGTCAGAATACCTGAAAAGGATTTTTTTCAGATTTTTAAAAGCAACTGTTCTGGAAAGCGGCTATCTTATTAGTCTGAGAAGAATCAAATTCTAGTTTCATTTTGAAAGCTTTTCAATTCAATTCGAGTTATCATTTTCTAGTCGGCCATACGGGACATTTCCAACCGACAATTATGGAAAAGAAATAAATTTCTTAATCCCCGAAACAGTTGGCTTCAAGAATCTGGAACCATTCGCATATAAGGTTACCTCAAGTAGTAGTACCATCAACTGGCAAATTATGAAAGATATCCGAAAAGAAGCTATAAGAATAAGTAGCTCACTCGAGAAAGAATGCCTTGTATATGACTCAGGCCTATTTTCTATGCACTCTTCGCACCCTTCACTCTCTTCGATACTTCCTAGGGGTACTTCTGCAAGCTGATGATAAAATTGTGCCTGATGGGGTATGAGAGACTGATCGTCGCCCAGTCTTTCCTTATCGTGTCAATTAAGACAGCAGTTTTGAAGAGGAGGTAGGCAGGTAGATAGGTAACTAGGTACTCGTTCAGTATCACTTTAGTAATATCTAACGAGACTTCGAGAAGCTTCAGGGATATACGAACTTCGAATGTCGAGTGAGAGGACAATAATGCTAATTGAGTGGTAAATCTCTTCGCCACTATAGATTTCTGATTATAACAATTTTGCCAGATTATATTATAAAGTCACGACATCGTGTAATTAGGCAACAGATGACCTTTTTTTACAACTGTGGAAACACAAATATTCCCTTCGAGATAATTTATTACATTCCTAACTCGTTAGGTGAAAAGTCGACCCTTAGACCAGTTTGTTAATTAATTGAAAAGATGACTTTGGTTAGAGAAAAACTATCGGTTCATTAGTAAAATCGTTATTCAACTGATGTATCAAAAAGTTGAATGATCCGCAAAAAAAAAAAGTCAACAGCACACAATCAACGTGAGATCTTCTTCATCAATACTGATTAAACTTCTTTCTTTCGAACAACTGCGATTAATAATCGTACTTGACGTGTTAATTGACTGTCTAAGGAGATTTTTCACCTCTGATTCGTTTTATCGAATACGACAATCGCGGAGGGTAATCGAACCGTGATTATAATTGACGAGAGAGTATAAAATGAAGAAATACAAAAGGGCAGGTAGATTCACCGGATCGTATCTACCTTATATACGTCTCAATCTTTTGAATGTTAATTCTGCTCGACGAGCTGTAGGTATATACCGTACCTACAGTGGAACCACGTAATCCGACGAAACATATTTATTTAATTCCAACCCCTTTCGTCAACCTCGTCCTATGAAAATATCCAAAATCCAAATCCGGCCTTTGTCATGCCTGATTATACCCACGGTAAATACCAGCCGCATTGCACAGTATTACAGTGGTAGATTTTTATCTAAATCGCATTACCCAAAAGCGGTCGGTCGGTTCGGTCGCTTGCCTCGGCTCGGGAGGAGGGTAGAGCTGGTCAAACGATGCCGATTCAACCCGAGCAAACATAATTAATGACCACGTTGTTGTTAAACTACCTGCTTGCTTGGCTGTAAATTTTCCAACATAATATACTATACATCTACAGGAATTGTCCCTTTAAATTTCACCCCATACCTAGCCTGCCTGCCTGCTTGCCTGCGCCTACAAACCATGGGTTTTACCTGATAGTTAGTTTGACCACGGACCTTAAAACTGCACTGCAGGCTTCGTTATAACCCATTGCAGCTCTACGAATATTTATAATATATCGAAACCCCATCTATGGGTACCACCTGTAGAAAAGGGCGTAGAAATGTTTATTTAATTTTATGAAGGGATTGTTTCCCGAACCCCTTAGGTGTCGGGGCCTACCTACTGAGCCCTCTCTCGGTCCCGTAGGGCTAAACCAGCCAGCTGTCGCTCGCATCGTTGCCTTCCACCATAGAGAACATCGTTTTGTACGATACGCAGTCAGGTAGATGCATCGATCTCTAGGGAAGAACGACTCTATCCAGGGATCTTCAGGATCAGTAGATTTTTATATCTACATTAGATTTTCAGAAGATCGAATACATCGAATCTTCTTTGAGCTTACGAACGATACATACTAAACTTGAACTCGACTTGAAGGTATTTTCTTTCATTCTTTTTTGGATTTTGAATTTTGATTTTAATACGAGTTTGCAGGCAACGAAGTAATTCAAAATAATTCTGAAAGAGAAAACGTCTAAGGTTTATTCCGAGTAATTGGCGTGTGGTAATTATACGCAGTTGCCGGTTAATTGGAGCGAATTACGCGCAAAAACCCGAGTATATTCGGTTAGGTACCGGGGCTCTTTCACAGGTTTTAAAACATAATACTAGGTATAAAAGTGGAAAGAAATCGCGGGGAGGCCAGGTGTCTTTGAATCTTCTTTTGAATAAAAAAATAAAAATAAAAAAAATCAAAGGAGATTTTCTCCCCTCTCTATGTCCTTGCCCGTTTTCCTTTTCCTTCCATTTTCTTCCCTTTGCTTCTATTTATTATTTAATTATTTTCTGTACGGTCTCAGGTGTGCCTGCGTGCTTCGCGTCTTTAACGGTGACACCCCCGCCATATAGTTTGCGCGAAAGGGACCCGTCGGTTTTATTGGTAGAATTAAGAGCCTTATAGTGGCTTATACTTTAATTAAGAACAGTCTTCTTATTTAGTCGCGGGTTTTATTGCGGCTCCAGGAAATTTTCTACCCGTAACAACTACACGATTCATTTTCCTTTCCCTATAAGCGTATAGCACACCGTCTGCCAATTTCCTAATACCACTTATTATATAGTTACATCTACGTGAAAAAAAAGGGTAAAAATATTCATTGCCTCGATAGTATTGAACAATATCTCAACCACCTAAAATTTCTCAAGTTTTTAATTCCTCAACAATGACTATCTGGCGAGACTCACGATAGTAGACACGAACGGAAACAGGTAGATCAATATTTGCCACGTGCATACCTGCAACAGAAAAGAAAAAACAATATTTCAGCTGTAATTTAAGTCTTTATTTTATAAATTCAATTTATTTGGAGTACTATTACTGTAAAGCACATCTTTATAAACCGATGAAGATGAGAACCAACGGTTTTACAGACAACCATTTTATTTTATATTTTTTTTTTTGCCTCATTTTAATTCAATTTCAGGGCACCCATTAGTGACATCTGTCTAATGTTCAATCCAGTCAATCGACCCAATTGAAAGTGTTCTAACAAAGTACGCGAGTGACGAGTTGACTGAAATTTAAAGCCTGCAGTCTTTGGGACTCGACGCCAGCCAATGGGTGGATTAAGGCCAGTGCAGGAGACTGAAGAAAGAAGCGTCTGAGCGTAAAGATAAAGGAGGGATGCTTCAGCAGTCAAGAAAGTATGTCTATTTTTCTACTTTTCTTTTCTAATCCAGCTTTTTTGCTGTCAATTTTTTTTTTTTTTTCTCTTCCTTTCAGACTCGCGTCGTTTTGTATCCTAGACGAGTAGTAGGTAGGTATAGGTTTATATGTATACATACGAAAATAATGTCAGTTTGAATCTTTTCACTATATGTGTAAAAGATATAAGCGAACGTCGCGGGAATTCAATAAACACGACGATAAATCTCAAGTAGCTTGGCTAATAAGATATCAGATTATATAGTACCAGTACCATGGCAAGCGTCGGGGCCCGTGGACGTTCTGAGAAATAGGATAAAAGAAAGGTAAAAACCGTTTTAAGTAAAACAAACGTTCTTGAGTTTCTCGTCCCAGACAGTTAATTATTTCTCCCGTCTTTGGGGTGGTGGGGAAATGCGAGATCGCCACCCTCTCCTGTTGCCTAGATTATAGTCCAAGCTATACGGGAAAAAGCTTTAGACTGTGAAGTTGAGACAACGAAATAAAGAAAGCTGAGTAAACCAACGAAAACAACGTTGTATATCCAAAACGAAACAAGCTTGATCGTACGACGAGGAAAAATTTCGTTTTCTCAGTCAGGTATTTAGGTACACACTTAGAAATGGTCTCTGGTTCAGAGTAATACGAAATGACTGAAAAATGAGACAAAAGTACCGGTTAATTGACACTCAAAAAACAGTTCTCAGCCTCGGGCGTAGGTGTATAGTCTCGTTTTTCTTGGAGCTAAATACATTTACAAAAAGTTCATCATGGTGAGATATTCGAGATTTAGGTTATTTGGAATCAGGCTAAGGTAGGCGGCAGACCGGAGTACCAAGAAACCGTATAGGCGGACCGAACTCGAACCGTGTCTTTTACTCAGAATTTGGCATAGCGTTGAAGAGCAAAGAAATTTTTTAATTCCATCTTTCTGTCATCTCGTATAACATACCTTTTTTTCCCCTTATACTTTTAAATACGATGACGCTACTCTTACAGTTTTTTCTCGAATTAAGAGCAACCCCACTCTCAAGCTGACGAGTGCGAAACTGTTTCACGGTAGAATTACTCCGAATTACTGTACAAGTATACCACTTTTGTAGCTTTCAGGTTTTTCCTTCCGAAAGAACATGAGGATTCATGGAAAAGCTTCGAGTACTTTTTTTTTCAATTATTCTAGTCATCAACTTCTTAGGCTGATTAATAAACGAGTGAAGAAGAAGAAGAAAGGAACGATGTCTCGCCTGATCGAAATTTACGAAATATGAAACGGTGCTCTTCACGGATGCCCAAGTGCCAGCTAGGGCTATTCAGCAGGACGAGGAGTTAGCCGAAGTCGATCGACTCAGGAACCCGTAGAAAAGTCTGTGGCAAGGGGAAGAGAAAAGATTCCGTGGGATTTAGTGGTCGGGACACCTGGGTGCATTGAGGGAACGAATTCAGTCTCGCCTCGCCCTTGGGGGTTCTTAATCCTGGCCGACGATGCACTCTCGGACGTTATTTCTTCATTTAGCAACCGCCTACCCCCCACAGGCTTAATTCACTTCATTGTAAGTAACGAGAGACCGTATAATACAGTCGACCGCTTCTATTCCAGCCACGGAAATAAACTTTCTACGTTCGACGGCTCGTGGGTTTCACGCGATTACGCGGTTACCCAGGCGCTGCGCAAGCTCCCAAACCAAAGTATTCAAGAACGGCTGCCTATACGTAAGACGCGGGGGATTGGTAGGAAAATTGAATTCTTACTCGGTTCACGATTTTTATCACCATCTTTTTTTTCTCTTTCTTCTTCTTCTTCTTCTTCTATTTTTTCTTCTGCAGTAGGTACTTTGTTACGCGTGAATTTCCGTGCAAAAGAAATCAATTTTTCTGCACAGTTGCGGTTGTCCAATGACTAATCATCAACTTCTAAGTCATTTGTCTTATAATCAGAACTATATTCACTATTCAGGATAGGAGCTTGTCTCAAAGTTTTACAAGCGCTTTTTACCTGCTGAAAGTCGAAAACGATGTCCTAATTCCTTCTTTACAAGACAGAAAAAAGTTCAAAAGTTATCATTCGCGGATGATTGAGATTTGGCAAAACTTGGTATAGGGACTGGGACTGAGACTTTGGAATCTGGGAAAAGTTGAATTACACGAAAGGTATGATTAAATCCCTATATACGACACGGCTGACTTTTTCTTTACTCCTAGACAGGGTTGTGAAAACAGTAGGTAATTAGAAATGTGATGTAATTACACTTTCAGTGATCATTACATTTCAAGTGAGTTCAGTTACAGATTACAAATGTAATGGACACTTGAATTCATCATCGAATTACAAAAGTAATCGATGATTCACAACCCTGCTCCTCGGCTGCTGTGATAATTCCAGAAGAATGTGTAATACTGTTCATGTGAAACGAAATTGAACATATTTCGAAAATTGAAACTGAGGTTCTCCTTTTATGGAAAAGAGAAATTGAAATTGAATTGAAAAACAAATCAAAATAAAATCAAAATAAATAAAACACAAGAGAAAATATGGAAAGGTTGATCAAGGCATGACATATGTGATAGGGCGACGCAGTGGTGGCAAAGGGCTTCGGAACTTTGAGTAAGCGAAAGAATCGATAGACCCGCGGGGCTGTGGGTGAGAGAAGGAAAACTAGGGAGAGATTCGATTCGAAAACCGCGTCCCTTATACTGAAACGGGCCTTTTTAATCCCGTCCCAAAAACGTCTGTTTTCGACTTACTCCTCCCTAGCCCTATGGTATATCCACTGCAGCGCAGCACCCTCGCATTACCGGCGGCTACGGATTTTCCAGCAGTGAATTTTTCGTCAGTGATTTTCGGTGAATGCCCCTTAATTTGAGTAGCGCTAGCTACTACCCCCGTCTTCACCCCCCATGTCGAGAGAGATAGACAGTGCATCGAACAGCCGGGCCAAAAGAGACGTGATGGTCCAGGACACTGAAGGGTGTTTAGCCTCGAGCTGGGCTCTATCTTTCTCTCTCTCTCTCTCTCTCTCTCTCTCTCTCTCTCTCTCTCTCTCTCTCTCTCTCTCTCTCTCTCTCTCTCTCTCTCTCTCTCTCTGATAGAGAGTTACCAAGGGCTCGGAGGGTTCTTGAATATGAAACATTGCATGGTCGGATCCAGTGCCGACCGACCCCCGAGCGATTTCCCGCGTTCAAACCCCTTTCGCGAAAACCCGGACGCATGCCGACTGTTAACCCATTCTAAAATATGACGTGGATATCGCGAATACCTACCTACCTACCTACCTACCTACCTATTACTCTCTATAGTCTATGCTCCATAATCAAAGTGCATTCAAAGAGGAGAAAAACGAACTGTGATGGCTGTTATACCGCCAGTTATACTGATTGCGAATTTCGCTGTTGCCAGTGGGTTCAACCCGCACTGCAGACATTGATTAGTATTTTTTTGCACAGTAAAAGCGGGTATTTCCACAAGCCAATTATATCCTTCTATTGATTCATGAGGTTGGAGTTCGGAACGTTAACATAACAAGTGGCGAGAAACAATATGTTGTTAAAACTTTTACCCACTTAACTGCAGGTCGATCAAAGACGAGTGCTCAAATTTTACTGATTTTTAGGATCCATGCATTTTCAAGATCACCGAATACGAATGAGAACAAAGTTTGTCGACACGAAAATCTTTCTGACGCAGGAAGGTTCACTAGATGCAAATTCTTCTGCGTTCAGTAAGTAGAATAGACAGAAAACTTTGTACAAGTCAGTCGAGAATCAAAATGAGAACCAAAAATTATGAGGGAGTGTTTCATTCAGCAGTGCGTTTCTTCATTATTTTAGCAACCAACAAAATGCTGTATAATTAGAAATTTCGTCGATGATGGTGTGTCTGAAGTTCCGAATATTCGTCTGAAGGAATTAAAATTTGAAAAGTTATGGTATAGCACGATTTTTTATCCACTAATGTATCTACAAACTTTTCACGATCGCATAAGCGCAATATAATATAAGATTTTTTAAACCTTCCGTTCAAATGAATGTTTGGAACTTTAGACACATGATTATCAGCAATATGAATATACTTCACAATGAATTTGACCGCGATTATTATGCTTTAGCCATAAAAGTATAGAGTCTGTGATCAGAATTTGCCGCACTGCGCGAATTCATGCGTAATATACATACATATATGGACATGAAGTGGATATTGCGGACGTATTTTGAGATAACAAAAGCCCATGAGTGGGTCACAAGCACAACTGACGATAACATGTTATTTTTGTATTCATTTTTTTTCGTTTTAGGTAAAAAAAAAGGTAGAACGGCACGGTACTTGGACAAAGGATTTAGCGATAAAACGGGCATACGCTAAAGCAGTAAAACCCTGCTTACCTACCTTATATGGCAATTGCTATCTTTTGTGTAATCGCCCGGTCTCTGCAGTCCTTTCGTGATTTCCCATTTTTTCATTGTTTTTCGGTTGTTTACTGTGCAACATAATTTGCAAATCCCTGTAATAAACTGACCCTGTTTGCCTCCCACCCACGTGGCAGTATAGCGTGCAGCTTATAAAATGTAAGAATGAAATTCGAAAGAATTGAACCCCGGGACAACTAGACGGGCGTTTTATTTACTTCTCCCGGTACTGTTGGAGGTTTATATAATGGATAGGTTGGCCGTACTGTAGGTATAGCCGTGCAAAGTAGCAGATGGTTACAAATTATTCGAGCGATGCAATTGCGCTGTAGGTACGGTATGCTGCAGTGTGCGGTGCGACAGAACCCTCTTACGATAATAATGCATTTGCCTAACCCTACCTTAACTAGGGGTTAATCTATTGTTAACGAAGGTTAGTTACAACCATCTACCGAATAATATCAACCATGCAAAATCTGCCACACGTTCAACGTCGAATAGAGATTATTTTGCTTATTATATCCCACGGCATATATAGCGGACCAGAAACCACAACAAACGATTCTGATGTCACTCGTGTGGACCGAATATTCGAGATTTTGTAGCTAATTGCAATTCCCATCTAATTATTTACGAGTGAACCTCTTCGTTAATTATGAAAAGAGCGAACTGACGGACGTATAGCTATAATTCCCAATCCGTACATCGGCCAATTGATAATTTATCATCAGCATGCGACGCTTGAATACCTCGTAATAAGGGTAATTCAATTATACCTACAACAGTCGCATTTCGTATACAGAGCGAGGAAGAGAGAGAGAGAGAGAGAGAGAATAGTATCGAGTCTGCTACTTATTGACAAAACCGCAACCCAGCGATACCATCTTATTGTAGTCTAGTTTGAATAGTATTCCTCCGTCCCGTGTGGACGAGAACATAAAGGGTCACTACTCTTGAGCACGCGTTTAGGATAGATACGATCGAAGCAGGTGATGCCTTCGAGTTGCTCACGGAGTGGTCAGCAGTGGCGGCTTCCGTATATTATACGAGCAGGTCCAGACGATATGGTGAAAAAAGTCTATGAAATGGAACTGAAAAACTAGAAGAGAAAAAAAGAAAAAGAAAACTAAATAAATAATATTGGGACCACACCAAGAGCCGCGATGTCGAGCGATTCGAACCGAACATATAATACATGTATAGGTACATACCCTATACGTATACATTCGAAGTCGCAACACAAAACTGTATACATAATTCGTGTCGGGATACCCTTTGGTAATAAATTTCGATGCATTTCCGGTTTCGATATCTCGGGGAAGAAATCTTCCATTATTCAACGCTTGCGCGAGTCGAGTGGTAGCAGCTGACTACTCGTGAAAGTCGAACCTCACGAATGTAGGTAAGTACGTGTTTCGTGTTAGGCGTGTATTACACGATTCATTTTTCCACTCTTATTTTTTTTTTTTTTTTCTTTTATAATTATTTTCTTACTTCATTCCAGAACTACAAACTTGCATATAGAAAAATGAGTATAACTCTCGCGTGAGAGACTTTCGACACTTCGAAAAAGGAGAAAAAAAAAAAAAAATTGAGGAAGAAAATTGGGAAAGAAAATAGTTGCAATAAGGCGGAAGCATCGTCCCGTGTAACCTGAACTTCATAGCTATTACACGCTTTAGCCTTTTTTCGCAAGTCTGACGGCATAACTTATTTCGTCTTGAATTTATGACCGAGATCTCAGATAAATGTATGTCGCCGGGACGACGACGCGCGTCGCGTGTGGAAAGATAGCTATATGGGTATATAATATAAGGTGGTATAGACGTGTGTATACTATGTGTGTTTATAAGCGACCTTCATTCGGATATATTTATGTTACCGTTGTATGTTACATACATATGTGTACGTACATCTCAGGGTCCCGGACCGTTGATAATGTATACATTTATCATAATGTATCTAACGATATTAGGTACGAAGTAGGTTGAATACGTGACGGGATGACCTCACGCAAAACTTCCAGACGTCTTCGATTTGGAATGACGAAGAGAAAAAAAAATAAAAATAAATAAAACACACGTACCAGTCGATCGTTTTATTTCATATCATTTTTTGCCCCATATATTAGTAGATCGAACGTTTCAACCGCAGGAATACTGAAGGCTCTTTATAATTTAACGTCGTAAATATATCTGCAGAGAATATTGAGCGCCGATGCGAAGATAGAAATGATTTTCATTATACAGAGCAAAGGTCTCTGAGTAATACTAGGCACAAGATCTCGAAGCAATTGCTATGGGTATATAATGAGATAATTTGCATCCAATACGGAATAAGAGACAGAGAGTGGAAAAAAGAGGAAAGAAAAAAAAAAAAAATTAAGTACATCCAAAGTAAGACTTTCAACTCGAAAATCGTTTCCTGGCAGAAAGAGAGAAAGAGAGAAAAAGAAAGAGAGAGAGAGAGAGAACTAAATTTCTAGTCGGCTGCCACCCTGTTATCGCGAACCAGAGATTTAATGGAGCAATAATACTTAGGTATCGGTAATCGATAAAACGAGCCAAGTCACGTGATCACCTATACTTCTCTGTCCGCTTAACGGCCACCGGGACAATTCCAATGTTCACCATCCATGAACCGCGGTACAGAGGCTAGA
The DNA here is from genome assembly GCA_963989295.1 of Ametastegia equiseti. NCBI lineage: Eukaryota > Metazoa > Arthropoda > Insecta > Hymenoptera > Tenthredinidae > Ametastegia > Ametastegia equiseti. Next base: position 10,403,273 of record OZ022389.1, on the reverse strand, counting down.
AGATCCACGCAGCCCAGTGCAGCAGCCAACGATCTCATATTGTTCGACGTCTCTCGTTCAACGATTCTTATCAACGAGTCACACAGAGCTTGGCCCATTAGCCGGCCACTAGACGTTAATGAAGAAAAATGTCCATTGACAATGTCCTACCTATACATAACGATGGATTAAATTGCAGAAAAAATATGAGCGACATGTCAGAGGATCGACGATTCGTATTATAATTGTAAATGTAGCTTCGCAGAGGACCAGAACATCGCGCGGTTCGCTGATTAGGATATTTCGAAATAGAGTTCCTCGTAAATATATAGGTGTAAAAAAATTAGAAAACTCTATTTTTTGGGTCATTTGAGTGATTTGGAAACAAGTGAAAAGGATATGTTCAATTTTTGGAAAACCGACATACCTTCCAAAACAAGTTTTCAAATTTGATATTCTGCACTCAATTATAATGATGGCACGTCTTCCGAACAATTTGGATCCTGGAGAAGTCAGGTCAGACCTAAGGTGTGCCTAAATTTGAATAGCAGCTGTTTGGAACCGAGAGGATTATAATAATGAGAAATGAAGTTTGGCGGAGAAGCGAATTGATTTTGGACTATACGGTTGATTTTCCCAACCACGACATAATGCTTCTTCTAAAGACGAGTTCCGGTGACGTTCGATTCGCGAATAGATGAAAACTAGAAGAGACAAGGGGGATAAAAGGGTTGCCAACGTTGTAGCTGCGGGAAGTGTAAGTAGTCAGTTGGTCGATGTGGGTGGAGATAAAAGCTGTGCCGGGTAAAACCCGAATAGCTTTTTGGGACGTTTGCCAAAACGTAATTTGAAAATTTAAGCTCACCGTATAAAGACGGAGTTTTCAAAGTTGAGATTTTGTGAACGACTTGCGAAACAGTTGTAATAAATGAACGAGAAATTTGATTTGTTATAATATCATACCAGATATGTGTTCAATTTTTAATTTCAAGGGATTTCGACGAACCCTCCATCCCCCCCGTGACAAATTTATATCCATCCAATTACATCGAGTGAATTTATCGCTCCATAGTAGGATTGGTGATATTATGCGTCTTTTTTACGACCGCTAATTCGAGACCAGTTATCAGGGTGATGCATCACGCATATTAAAGTAGATCGTTGAATTCTGGTCGACGTGTACGAAGACCATACTTTTGAGCGGGCGGCATACATATTCAAAAATGAGTACTTCGAGTCACTTCGTTTACCAACCCGAAACGGTGGCAGAAAAAAAATTTGTTTTTACATTTTTATGAGCCTTATATACATATATGCCGAAACACCGAATCTCTATCCCTCCCTCTCTTTTAGGGCTTTCGAAGGCCTTTGCATACATAATAATGCCACATGAGAGGACACAGTCCCATTAGCTTGAAAACAATTCAAAACGTATTACCCATCTCTTCAATCATTTTGTGATTTTCATTTGCCCAGGATAACATAACGTTTACTTGAATATCAATTTTTTTATTCACCACTCCCCGGGTAACATTCTACATGGCTAGCCCACTTGCCACAATAATGCCACATGGCATGAGCATGGCAATAGTATTGGCAGCCCACATTAAAGGTCGAGGTTTGATAACGATATGGCGGCAGCATCGCTCCCACCTGGCTTTCTGTTATGGCGACAGTGATGCTACCCGATATAGGTTGTCGGTGTTGTTTCATTGCAGCAACTACGTAGCTACCCAATATCGCTTCCACAGATGCATCCGATGTAAGGTTGCTACCTGGTTTGTTCCTGGCCGCCACCAATTCGTGCCAGCTCGAATTAAAGTAGGGTAATCTGGCATTGCTACATCTCAAAACAACTCAGTTGCCATCTTGCTGCTACATTACCACGCCACCTAGCTCCAGTACGGCTGTAGCTGGCGTAGCGAGATCGCAAATCGAGGTATTTTTCCCAAAGCCGCCACCTCGAGCCACCATGTAGCTTTTACTTCGGCAGAGGTGGCTGAGCCATGTCTCGGGATAAACTGGCATTCATCTGGCCGCGACCTTGCGTTGCCACATAGCTTTTATGTCGGCGAAGGTGGCACAGCCATGTCTCGAGATAAACTGGCATTCATCTGGCCACCACCTCCCGTTGCCACATTGCTTCTACGTCGGCGGAAGTGGCACAGCCATGTTTCGAAACTATATAGCATCTATCCGGCAGCCATGTTGTGCTGCCACATAGCTTTTACGTCGGCAAAGGTGGTACCGCCATGTGTCGAGATAAACTGGCATTCATATGGCCGCCACCTCACGTTGCTACATAGCTTTCACGTCGGCGGAGGTGGTAGAGCTATGTCTCGAGACTATATAGCATCTATCCGACCACCATGTTGTGCTGCCACATAGCTTTCACGTCGGTAAAGGTGGTACAGCCATGTCCCAAGATAAACTGGTATTCATCTGGCCGCCACCTCGCGTTGCCACATTGCTTTTACGTCGGCAAAAGTGGAACAGCCATGTCTGGAGATTAAATAGCACCTATGTGGCCACCATGTTGCGCTGCTATATGGGCCAAGCTACAACTGCCTTATTTTCAGGTTAGCTGGCATGTACCTGGCCGCCAACATTAACTGCCGCGTAGTTTGGAAAACGGACAGTCGATTTCCGTCAAGACCTGAGGGTTTCTCGGTACTTGGCATCATCCTGGCGGCCACCTCGGATGGCCATGAAAATTGATACTCCTTTATGCCGATAGATGGGTGGCGACTCGCTTGGCTCTCACAAGTCGAATGAGACCGTGTACACTAGACCCATGTGTTTTTAGCCGAATGAAAGCACTTCCGACTACTGAGTCAGATTCATACCGTATACATGGTAGACTATCTTGGAGACTCTTTTCCATTTGATTTCATGAATCAATGAAAATTTTAAAACTAATTTCAGAAACTGCGACGTTTTGTTACTTTATTCCGTCATTATACTATTGGCATTCAAAAGGCAGCGCTAGTTTAGAAACTGGTGGCCTGAATGTGGCAGAATCACGAAATTCTCACAGCTTTTACATGGCCACGACAACCAACCCATGTGCGCGACATATGGCAATGACCTGGCAAAGCTTTATGGTTTCTCGTTGGTTTCAAGAAGGCGGCCAGGTAGCGGAGCTGCAAAGCTGCTACTTGGCTTTATTACGGCATCTTAGTAGCGAGATTTTGTGAATGCCAGGTTCATACCACATAGCTGCTACCTATTCGTGCCATGTGGCTATGACCTCGAAACCAAGAAGAAACCATGAACGTTCGCCACATGGTTGCCATGTAATGCCCACATGTGTTGGTTGTCGTTGCCGGGTACATGCCGGGATAAGACCGCCAACCGGCCAGATAGCGGCCAGGTAGCAAGGTGGGTTCGGCCATGTAGCTGCTGTATGGTTGCCACCGAAAATTGTTACCCGGGTCATGAATTCATCTCTTGAAAAAATTGGATATTGTATATTATTCATACGTTTATGTATTCACGTACATGGTGTCAATTCATTACAGCTAGCTTTTAACAAAAGCGAAGGTGTAAACTAGATAAACACAGACAATTCAAATCATTCAGAAAAGAAAAAATCCATTTGAGGTAACAGAGAACATTAACAAACTTAACGCCGTCATGGGAAATACTTGAATTAATTCAACCTAATGCCAAGGGCTATAGGAAGCCGGACGAAGATCTTTGTCACGGAGTCCCGCGGACGGTCCGGTCAGTGAGCAAGGAGTGTAGGGCAATCTAGTCGCGCCGTGCTTGACCACACCTTGGGGTGTAGGCAGTTGGAACCATTGTCTTACAAAGGGACAAAGAAACACAATTCTTTTCCCTTGGTGCGTGGCATTGTTCCTGGTGTGACACCTTTCTGCCCACAAGCCTGAAATATCATTAGAGAGTAAAGAAGAGGAGGAGGAAATGGGTGATTAAAAATATGTCTCTCAACATTCTCATACACCCTGCAGAAGAAGACCAAGCCCCAAGATAACGAATCTAAAGATCTTATCGACACAGTGAAAATTCTTCAGAGAATCAATCCCGCTCTATACGCAGGTGATCAATTTGAAAGACGTCGACTACGACTTTTTCCAAATTTCGTGCGTATGAATCAGCAATATGTATGAAAGAAAGCAAATTTGCTATCCGAAAACCTCTTGGTATATGGAGACTAAAAAAAACTGCTTCAAATTCAAGTCCTTGCTACCTTTGACCTGCGACCCTGTAACAGTTAACGGGCCATTATCCGGCATTTCGGTCTTTCCCAGTCTACCTGAGTGTGTAGTTTGACGTGTGTTGTGAAAAAATAAACCGAAAGAAAAAGAAAAAGAAAAAAACCGAAGAAGAGAATCACAAAAAGTCGAGTATGTAGTAACCACATACCTTAACCCAAAAAGTACGTGGTTCGTGTAAAAGCACGGTTCGTAGACCGGATAATGATAAAGATCAAATGTGTAGAATCAAAGTGCGTATAAGAAACAAGTGAGTTTTCTCACATGGTATAAACAAGAAGTATCACACAGCATATACAAGAAGCATATATGCGTTGTTTTAGCTGAAAATGAAATGAACAAAAGAAAGAAAAATAAGGGTCGTAACAGCGGCTTAAGACGCGCAGTGCGTGACTACGGGGTTCCTATAGCCAGGGTAGGTCATACAATATTCACTCCGGCTCATTCCATCCCAGCAGACGTCAAAAACATGTCCCAGCTCCCACCCCGCATCAAATATATATATATATTTATATGTATGTGGATGTGTGTGTATGTGAGCTTTCAAGTATATAGTTATATATATATGTTACATATATATTATATGTATATATAGGATATCTCAGCACCCACCCGCCGCGTGCTAAAGCCAGCCCCAATGTTTCTCGCAATTATTCTCTCTTTTACGGTGCATTGTGTCGAGCTTGCGGAATAAACTGACAAAACTGAACGTCTCTTCGGTCGGTGTATAATTACTCTTCGTCGTTTCGGTGTCACGTTGTTTCAGACAGACGCGATAAACTTGAATATATACATACCTATATACAATATACATTGAAAGAGGGTAAAAAGAAGAAAAAAAAATACCTGCTGCACGATAATCCTGTTTCAAAAATTTTGTTTGTCATCTACATAATATAGATATGCGTATGAAATTGTATATTTGAATTGATTGATTCGTTGAGAAGGGCAAGAACCCTGTCTACTCACGTCATGCATATTTTCGGATATATTACGTTCTCCAGACGGGTATATACATATAAGACCACCGAAGTACATTGCGGTGGATTGACCATTTCTGGAATCGGCACGTTTCATTGGTCATCAGTTCACGTGCGGAAATGGCTGTCGGTCGCATTGAGATTTCCCTGCGTATCGCCGCTCCCCGGGGTGTGATCACCGACCTGACGAAGGGTCGGTAACGGTACTGGACCGGAGGAACCTGAATGGGGAAAAAAGAAGGAAACTGAAGGTGGGAAAAAATAAAGGAAGAGGTGTATGTATAAAAGATGGAAAATTCTAACCTAACCTCAAGGTGTGTAAAATTTTCTCTCGAATTCTACAGTCTGTGTCAAATGATATCCTTATGGTAAATCCGTTCTACGAAAAAATATATATATATAGACGAATATTGTCGAGGACAAAAATTTCGCGGCTAAAGTTCCCCGATGACGCAATAATCTCATAGAAGATAAGACCGTGCGGGGTTACCACCGGACTTGACTGGTAACCTTCGAACTATACGCCGCACGGAAATACAACGTGCAGGAAAGCAGCGACGTAATTCACCGAGGGCAACTGGGAGCCAAGCTACGGATATCGATTTCAGAAACCCCAACGGCGAACTCTCGAAGGGTTAGAGAGACAAGTCGTTGCACTTGTAACTTCGCGGTCGTAGCTGACCGGACGCATAACAGTGAAGAAAAAACAAAAAAACAAAAAATAGGATGAAAATAAGAAAAAGCTCAGAACTTATATCGGGGAGGAAAAAAATTGTTCTAAACGCGATGAACAAAATTATTCAAATGATTCCCTTATATATATATATATATAAAGCTACAGAAGTGAGTAGCACGTCAATCTTGAATTAGACACGTCACACAGTCCAATACTTCTCCATGTAAGAAATGGATAAAAGAAAAGTACGATAAATCACTTTAGGACGGATGATAGGACTGCGGAAAGAAAAAACTGGTGGTCATATCCGGGGAAAAAGATCGCAGAGTGAAGTGGAATGGAATCACGGAGGATGACGAGATCGATCCGGCACGTGCGTGCGGATCCGTGAACCTTGAAAGGTTTACGTAAAGATGAATGGGATAAATTGACTTGAGAAATATCGCATCCTTGTCGCGATAGTATGAAAGGATACAAACAACATAAAGACTGGTTATGGATCTCGAGTAATAATTAGTATATTCTGTCGTATATAACCGAACGTTGCCCATTGGCCATTGTCAACCTGAAATTGACTTCCATCAGACAAGAACAATATGGCAGGGTTGTGTGTCAGTTCTTCTCTTCCCCGCAAACTTGGAAAGCCTTACATGATTAACCGGATGAAAGGTTAAAAGAAGCATTTATTCAACGTTTCAAGCACAATGTGGATTTTGCCATTTTGGTCAAATTGCTTACGAGTTTTCCAACCGATAGATTGTGGTTTTTCAAAGGAGAAACAAACGATGTGTCGAGCAGAATGAACTTGAAGACAAATTGTCCAATAACGGTTGTTTTTTTGTTCTTTGTTTCGCCCACGTCGCAAGTGAACGTGAATTAATTATTAACGATGATTGAATTCTGCTTGACAAGTAGAAGCGCACGAATGACAAAGACGCATTGTGGTAGTCCGTGACCTCGTATTTTCTTCTACACTGACACGTTTCCCCTCTTTCATTCTGTAGGTATATGGTGAATGGAAAGTGTTTTCGCAGACGTTAAGGAATTTAAGAAAATAATGTTCACCAAAGACGAATAAGAAGAAAAAGAAAAAGAAAAAGAAGAAGAAGGAGATGATGTCGTAAGTCTTGACGAGAAGAAGACACGTGTGTGAAGTTTACTTCATTTTCATCCCATTCTTTGACGTTGAGAGGATCCGTTCTCACCAAGGCCAAGGGAACAATAACTGTCGGGGAGAATTCATCAAGCTAACCCAATCACTCGATATTTTTGTTAGGATCGTTTTTTTTTTTTTTCCTACCTCTCCGTTTCGCTCACGTCACTTTTCCCGGTTTCCGAATCGATTCCGGGATTTTTCTTCCCTGTTATTCTCTCCTCTCATCGCTTCATATACCTCCAAAAGTTCTCCCTCATTCGTCAGACTATATGGAGCATTGCGGTTTCCGCTTTTCCTCAACAACGAAGATCAGGAAATGCCGAATTTCGTCTAGAGTCCGTTTTTCACCGTATCACGTTACTCTCTGCTATAGAGTCCAGCTAGTAGTCGGCGGTGTGTATATAACTTGGTGAATTACGATCAAGATTAGAACCGTTGTCGTTTGAATAATTCACCATTTCCATGTTCGGTAGAAATTTTTTTTTCCCCTTTCTTATATCGTTATTACTATTATGCCCCTCATCACAGTTTTGTGTCCGCTATTATAATTCCCTGTCATTTCAAATTTATTTGGCTGTAAAGTGCAGCCGGTGTTCATACATGGAGTCTCGTCCCCGAAAAGGTAAATGTAAATAGGCAGGTTGGTATGTACGAACGTTCGTGACACGAAAGCGTAACTTTCTAGCCAGCAAAAGTCACCCAAAACATCTGTCGGGACATTCGATCCCTTTACGATCACCAATCAACCGGTTCAACACTTCATGTCGCGTGGATTTCTCTAATCGTATAAACCGCAACGCAACCACCTCGAATCTGTCGCGTGTCTAACCCTCGTTTTACCATCTATAAAACGCTGTTATACGTATATATGGTTAGAATTTTTGATAACCTTTACCTAAAACAAGAAATCCTTTGTTCTTTATTGGGCTAGCTATTCCCCACGTTTCCTATCTAATCCTAATACACAAAAAGCGAAGGGGAGATCAGGGAAAAAAATCGAATACATGATAATATTAAAAAGAAGAATACATCCAATAAAATATGCTTCAGCTGTATGTCAACTTGAAATTGCACTTCGATGATAAATAATTCGTCAAAATAGGCGATTTTATATCAAACATTCGACGCACTTCATCAATCGATGCCATGGTTATAATTAAAAACCGTGGTGAAAATAATTCTACATAGATTTCCACGAGTTTACAGGGAATATTCAGTATTTTTCATAGTTTTCCAGTTTCGTCAGTTTTTCGGTATTCGATGATAATGCTTTTTTTTTCAATGAATTTTTCTCATTCATTCTGACTTCCTTGCCTGAAAAATCGTAGAAATTTTCACCGGGAAGTACAAAACGATGGCAGAACTTCGTTCGAATGATTAAAAATACACTTTTTCACTTTATTATTGCATTCACTCTGTTTTCCCTATGAGAAATATAGAAAACTATATATTTCTTGGACAGAGCTACAACTTTGCGCAGCAAGTCATGATATAAGCCAAGCTTTGTCGTCTGCAGTTGGAGATGGATAGAAAAAAAAAGAAAAGAGAAAAGGATAGAATAAGATAGCGAGAAAAAGCTAACCCCTTGTCGTCAACGCTATCGGAATAGGTTTATACAACGATACTACGGTGACAAGATCAACCGTTCTCAAACGAGAAAGCAAGCCCATGTTCGTAGTACTGATAATACGATGAACATATGACGTGTTGAATGGGTATTAGGAAGAAGACGACAACAACGAGTCGTTCGAAGATAAATAGAAATTAAGTTGAACCGAAAATTGAGACAAATCTTTCTTATCTGTATTTCCAGGTTTATCGCAGTGATTTATTTATTTTGATTGTACGTCATTTGTTCTCTGACTCGTGGCATCGGGACTTCCTTTCATTTTATCTTTTCATTGTATGTTACAAGAGGGCGAATCAATGATTCGAATAAAAAAAAGTTGGAAATTGATATCCCCGATCGCGATTAGGGGATGAGAGATTATTGCCCCGTGCAAATGAAACGCTTATACTTGCGGAAATTGAGAAGACCGTTTCATAAGAACAATTTTTATTTCTTTTTCTGGTCTGTTCGGAGAAGCCAGCAGTGATTCGTCGTCGAAATGATACCAAGCAGAACTAAAGAAACGACTTTTTTTCTCATTCCGAAAAGAAGAGGGCAGGTTGAAGCCCATGACAGACGGAAAAGATGGAAGGAAGCTATTAAGAGGGACGATTGGGCGTATAATTATTGTTGAAAGACATAAGTCCGCTTGATTCCAACAGCAAATCAACACCCCAACTTCTACTCCACCTTCTGGCCGAAGGGTAGTAGAATAGTCTCTGGATTCTCAACAGTGAAGGCAACTCAACAATTTCTGCTCGATCTACCTGAGGTTTCTATTATATCCTTTTCAAGTTTCGTTGCCTCCCGTTTCGCCATTATTTCTCGCTGGTTTCTTGGGCGGGCCGCTATACCATACCATACCATACCATGCCATGCCATGCCAGCTGGGGTAGAAGGTTAGGCCACTTTTTCTTTCAGAAAAGTTATACCCCCGGATTTTCTAAGGGATAGAAAAAGACAGAGAGCTGCAATGCGCGAGAGGGATCTTGTTCAAAAGAAGTGGGAACCATTCAGTCGTCATTGTTGCCCGAGTTTTCGAACCGAGGGGTCCAAAAGCAGCTTCGAGCGGGTGGAATTCGTGAAAATGTTCGTAAAAATTAGGACTCGTAGGCTTACGGAGAATCTGTTTTTTTTTTCCTCTCTCTCTCCTTCTCTTTTCTTTTTTTCTTTTTCAGCTCCGATTACTCGCAACGTCCAATTGTCGAGGAAAAGAAAGAAAATGAACTTGATCGTCCCGTACCTACTTTTCGTGATTTGAAATATGTGCAAATTTATTATTTATTATTAATTATCGTCGGACTTGATGCCGAGCTAAAACTTGATGAATTATTGTTGGGTATTATATACAGTGTGGTAGCGTAAACCGTAAGGTATCACAATGGTGACTAGAAATACTGCCATTTGTATGCACGTCCCATTGTGCTACCGGTGCAACTCTGTTAATTATATCAACGCAAAGTTACCACTCGCTTACGTGTTGGGTAAAATATATAGTAGATTGTGTATATTGTCCGTTATTGCATGGCGTAGTGCTTGAATTGGTAACAGGGTTATTGTCCACGAATAAAGGGAAACTAATATATCCACAAGTTATATAGTATAGGTATATAGTCGAGACCGTGGAAATATTATAGGGACAAATTGTACCCAACGATTCAATCATACATTTTCAAAGTAGGTACACATGTCGAGCAGTTGTTTCATTCAATCAATTCTCAACAATAATATTTCGCCACCGAGTTCAACGTCCAAAAACTGTGACCAAGAGAAATGATAAGAAAAAAAAAAAAAAAGAAAGAAATAATAATTCAACCCTACAGTAGGTGTAGATGATTGTTTTATCATTTCATTTTCTACGACTAACAATATATAAGTAGCTACCTGTACGCACGTACGACTCGCATACCGATCTTCTCGAACCAAAAGGAATATATATATATATATACATACCCACCCATAGGACAGCAGAGAACCGCAGTGTTCGATGACACAGAATGAACCGGACGGTCTGGTAATGTGATCTCACGACGATACGTGACGCCAATGCGGGATACGTATACGGCTATAGTGACCCTTGAGTTACCCTTTGTGAACGTGAATCCAACCTTTGAACAAACGTAGATCCCCCCCCTCTCTTATGCTTATACCTACTCTGATCGAGAGAGTAAAACGCATGGCTTTCACAAGCGGGCAATGATGCGGTTGTGACATATTCGTCCTTCGACAACCATGGGTGTGCCATTGATGCTCTCATTCTTGCTTTTCGAGTAGTTGGCGATAATTATTTCTCATAGACCTGAGAATTTGTTGTCCGTTCACTCATAGGCAAAGTTTTGAATTTGAGTTTCTATTGTGCGATTCACACGTTTGAGATCACGTTTTAGTGATAAATTACAGTCTACTTGAACATGACCCTCGAAAGATAACGAAATTTGACTATTTTTTTATTGACCTATGATGCCGAATTAGGTGAACGAAATACGTAGAGATAAGATAGAACGAAAAGAAGAAAAAAATGGTGATACGTTATTCGGACTCGATCACATCGTTATTTTGATTATTTTATCCAGTAGTAGGTATATGTATGATAAGTGGGGTGATGTTGGTGAAGTAAAAAGCTAGTTGTAGTTTAGTTATTACGAAAACAATGGCTCGAAATTAATAGGAGATTGGAAATCCGGGTTCCCGCATGCCGCTTTTCAGATATTGGATTTTCGTGCGGCGAGGTGGTTGGTGGGTAGGATATCAGAAGCGATACAATGAGTCCGTGGGAAACAACTGCCGTTGGGGTCTGCCGGGACATATGGATTAACCAATCGAAACCAGCGTGACAAATGCCACCAAAATGACTGTCCGAATTTCCTCCAAGTATAATATGTATACGCATACTATACGCATATACGAAGGGATAAAACGTTAAAGATATCATCGTTATTCAGGCACGCAGGGCTGTCCTTTCCTGCTGAAGGTTCCACACAATATTATACTGTTACCTGAATGAAAGTGACTTGGAAGTATTTTCTGACGGGTGTCCCGATTCATTTGTCCATTCCATCTGTATGGGATTCTCTTTCGTGTTTATTATACAAATGGCAAACGTTCCTTGTGATCTTTTTACGTAGATCTGCAGGATGAATGATTCCTCGGTTTAGCCCAAGTATACCAATCAGTTCTAACGGGACTTGACAGTGGACAGAGTCTGACGGTGGGTGCGTTGAGTATGATTTCCAAAATTTTATGATATTTGAGCCTCTGGGCTCGCGCGAAGGTCGAGTTATTTTTTAGAGTATACAATTTCCTCGTTGTTTTTTGTGTTTTGCCTTATTTTGAGGCTTGAACGGATGAGGTAATCGTTCTAAAACAAGAAAGGGGGGGGGGGGGGGGGGAGGGGAGAAAAAAGAACAAAGCAAAGCCAAGAAGGTTGAAATTGAGTCATATTATTTTTAGTGAAGCAATGAAACGAGGATCTGAAGCGCAACAGCAAGTATAAAGCCTAATTTGCGTTAATCTAATTAAGTAATTTGTTTTTATGAATCCAGGTCAGAGTAATGAAAAACTTTGCGAGACGATTAGAAGCTCGTAACGGAAATCCCTTGCGGAACACGGGCGCGTAGTTTTTCGCTTGGTAACATAAATTTACCGTTTAACACTTCAGTCACCGTGGTTTAGATCGTAAAAATACAAGTCAAGTCGAGTGTCACTCGTGTTTTTTAGGCATTTTTTCTTTTTCTTTTTTTTTCCTAAGAGTAATACCTATCCGAACCTGTATCACCCACATATCCAATTCTAATTCATCGACAACTTTTCGCTGCAATTGGTTATTCTTGCTTTGAGGGAGAAAAAGTTTCTGAATTTTCTATACTAGCACAAAAGATCACCTTAAAAAGTGGAAGAAAAATAATGTTGTTCGAGGCATGTATAAGGCAGATACATCTCACCTCCAATATTATGGTGCATCGGTCAAGGGCCATGCAACAGCGAAGAAGGAAAAATGTTACCAAAGAACCCCTGCTAGGAATAGTACAATAGACCTGACACGGAATCCCAGTACGTTTCGAGGACCCCTGGAGAACTTTGGAGACGTCTCTATGCCAGGTAGGTTGGTAGGTAGATGGAAAGGTATGCTCTGGGGCTCTCAAATCATTATTCTATAGTGATAGGCTTCCAGGAGTATCCAAAGCGAAGTCTTAAGAGTTGAGATTCTCTTTTCTCTGCCTGGCCTTTGGTCAGGAATCTTTCGTAATACCAGGTTACAGTGCAGTTAGGTAGTTAGGTAGGTAGGTAGGTAGGTAACTAACTAACTGCACGTGGGCATTACAAGATTGAAATAAATTGATGATAGGTGAGAAACTCCTAATGATTTCTGAATGATTCTGGCTCCTGATTGTGGCCAGTTTTATCACGATACGTGTGCTAAGCGATAAACATCTTTCAGTGTTCGTCCAGGTTCGTTAAGCGTCGTTCACACCGCGTACAAGAAATCTACTTTAGTACATCCAGGTCTCGCGGGAAGGTACAAAGTCATCAGGTAATTTCTAGTACGCTTGAGATTTCTTCTTCATTTTTTTTTTCTTTTTTTTTTTTAATTATTCTAATACCGCCGAAGGTTAACTCCACTGGGAGCCGAGCGTCCTGGCCATAAAATTTCAAGGGTTCATAAAGCTACTTGCGCTCGTTAGCTTTGCTTGGAATGCAAAGGGGGTTCCCCAGCCCGGGGAGTTTCCCAACGGCCCCTGCCTTGCCTCGCCTCGCATTTCCTCAGCTTGGCTTTGGCTTTGGCTTGGCTTGAGCTTCGCTTGACACGGTACAGCGGAAGATATTAAGATATAAAAATCCTCGGGCAGCGTTAGCAGAGAACGCGTCTTGAATTTGTCCGGAGTTAATTGAACCCCGGCCTTTATTCTCTAAAATTCCCTTCGATCAATCTTCAATTTCCTTATCGCCTTATGGAATACCGATCAGAATTCGATCCAGCTATATATAGGAATAAAAATTTGGAATACGTAATTACAAATCGTTCAGTAAAATTATTATCATGATAACGAATCGTACGATAAATGGTAAATGGAATAGAAAATCAAATAGAAATGACCTGGAATAGAAGTGGTTATAAAGCTTAGGTATGTGTATACAGAATTACTTATATTCCGCAGCCAACATGGCGGAAAATCAATTTCATTATATACGGATTGTCTGTATATTTACTCAACAGCAATTGCCTAGACCTAAATGGGATAATAAAAAATGTATTACGTTCAAACAACTGGAGAGATACTCATCGGGACAGTTCTAGTTTATTGAATGATCGATTAACGATAAAACAGCGTAGCACCTGTCATCTTAATTCCATTCCTACGAATAGAGTGCACCATACCTACCGGTAAATAACATTAGCTTGAATATTTGATCGGTGGGCGGTTGGCAGCAGACCCCAAATGTCAGTCGAGCCATGAATCATCATCATCATCATCATCGGAATTATTTAGTAATTATCAAATTCCGTGACAGACATTTTAGACAATTATACCTACGTAAAATTCATGGGGTGGGATTGAAATTTTGAATTTCAAAAACTACGCAAACTCAAAATTCCGAACTTTTGTACTACCAACTCACATTGGAGTTATTGAGAAGATTATTTCTCTGAAATCTACGTGGACAATTTGAAAAGCTCCGAGTCAAAAAACACTGAAGGTTCAAAATACCGAAAGCTGAAGATTCGGAAGACCAAAACTCCGAATCTCGGAATTCGCTAATGCAACGTCGTTTATTTCACATCTTTGTCATAAGCTTCCCTTTAATTTTTATATTTTTGAACTTTCGGATCTCTGAGTTGCCTGCATTTCGAGCTTTCGGAATTTGCAACTTCTGAACTCTAACGTTTCCAGAAATTCAAAATTGCTTCTCAAGTATAAATTCGGAATTTTGACCGTTCGAAGCTTTTGGAATTCAGAACTTCAATCCCGCACTGAATTGATAAAAATGAAACTCGGCTTCGAATATTTCGTTTCTAGTTTGTACGTCACAAGCTCCAAATCCTCGACTTGAACGTTTGGGGATTTTCTTTGGTTCCGCTGAGCCCTCAGACGGGTATTACTACGTTGAGGTATATTCTAGTTCTTTCAGACTCAGTCTGCAGTTTGCCAGCTTTCTTCTAAGAATTTCATTTTCATTTTTACATCTTCTATTTTTTTTTTCAAACTTTTTCCTTATTTCTTCGTATTTCTGCTCTAGTCCAGACCCCGTTGCTTTTTATTTATCACCTTTGCTCCCCGATGCTGCGAGGCCAGGCAGACGGTGAAGCATGAAAAGTAGAGTAAAGCATTGTTACACGTTCTCGCGTCATTCAATCTGAAAGAACGAACGCGTCAAAGTACGTTCTTGAAGTAAACAGCGGCGAAGCGAGTCAGAAAAAGACACGCGATCTACAAAGACGTGGATAGCAAACAAAAAAAGGAAAAACAAAGAAACCTATAAAACCAAAGTTAAGTAGGAATCGTCTTACAAATCTCGACACAATAAACGATCCAAAAAAATTAAAATACAAACTTGAGGGTCTCTGAAATTTGACTTTTTTCAAAATTCATTCTCTTTTTTTTTTTATGTATGGGCTTCACCGGTTCAAAAATCATTATACACACAAGATGTGAAATAGCAATAATCCCATAGATGTCAAAAGCCAGTTGAAGGTAACTTCGAACCCGCATGCAGGCGCGAAGCCAACCCGCGTAGCTGTGTAAGCGTTCCTTAGGGTTGCGGGGCTCCAGCTCCGGTATATACTGCGCGGGTATCGAACCCTAAGTTATACGTGTAGAATATATATACCTATATCCTATAGTTGCCCCGTCAGCTATCGGTTGCGTTAAAGGGCGCCGCCATCTGAATACCCAAGGCTTCTTGGCTACGATCGAAACGAGACCCACGTGGAAAGTTAAACCCAACCGCGTCGACTGATCAAAATTTAACAGAAATTGAGGGGTTGTTGGTTTTTTTTTTGTTTTTTTTTTTCATCTCGGCATGTCTATACTCTATAGGTATGTATTATCTTTCCCTTAGACACACCACGCATGAAAAAAGGAAATATTCATTTCCCATGCATTATCATTCCGTCAATGAATATTCAGAGTTTGCTTGTATAAGCCACAGAAGATTAATGGGATACGATATAGATGCCGTAAAACGGAATGTCTTTCAAGATTTTTCTATCTTAAAGAAATTTTTCAATAATATACTACCGATACACTTGTCCAATCATTTTTTATTCGATATTCAGGTAAATTGCCAAATTCACGAGACATTTACAGTTGAATCCAGTGAAAGTGGAATCAGTTCTCGTTGAGACTTACCTATACAATTATCAGCTTAACCAAATTTATTGAACTCGAATGATCTATGCAATTAAAAAAATATATCTGAACGAGATCAGGATTGTGTCTGAAAAATCCGTCGTTTTTGTTGAAACTATATGATTGGAATTTCTCCAGCATTTTCACCCTGAATCGAATTTTATCAAACAAATCTTATAGAATTGACAGATTTTTCATTATTGTATTTCGTTTTATATGGTATTCGATTCTTCCTTCGTGAGATATAGTTTCTAATTTTGTAGAAGAAAACTAAACGCATATAAAGAACTAACTGTAACAATTTTTGTGCGTTTCTAATATCTGAAGCCGTGATTTGATTCTTGTTGATACCATATTACTGCACAATTAGACGTCAATGTGTCCGCGTTAAGGATTACATAAAATTTATGCAGCACTGAAGCTTCCGGTGTCGTTAGCTACTAAGACGGCAGTATAGACATACGTACCTACCTACCTTTACGTGATCGATTCCGGAGTGAAGAATTAAAAAAGAAATATAAGAGAAAAAAAAAAGAGGACAACAATAAAATAAAAAGGATTTGAACAAAAAAATCAATAAAAATATATAAGTGAAAAAACAAAAAAAAATCACACAAAAGAAGTAGGCGAGCCGACACGCCGACAGCGCGCGGTGCATTGTGGGTCTGCGCGTATGAATCGAGCCTTCCGATAATGACGATGCTTTTCTTACGGGTACGTGGTTGCAGTGGTACAGTACGCAGCAGACTTATATGTGTATGTATGTATGTCGGAAGGTACGTAGGTACATGACTATACCCATAATGCACGAAACAGTGCCTGGGCGCGGTTTTCTAGTCTTCTGTTCTTCGAGAGGACGGACGGTTTAGTAAAAGTAAAACCTATACCTTGGCGTCCGCAGCGTTTTCGAGCCTTCTCGTTAAAATCTGGGTAGGTACTATACGATTTTACCCAACGGGGGTTCGCAGATTAAAAAGTAGCACGCTCCATTTCGCACAAAAAGACTTGCTGCAGCGCCGCCATTCCTTCTGCAGAAAGGTTCGACTATATGGGCGAATTGAGAAAGAAAAAAATTAAGAAAAAATAGAAAAAAAAAGAGAACCTTTTTCAGTACATCCGTCCTAGCTTTTTTTTCATCAATTTTCTTGCTAATCTTGAAATTCCTCGCAAATTATACAACATCAAATATGTACATTTGTCTTTGATACTCAAAAAAATAATGTCAAAATTGAAAAATAAAGTAATTATTCATCGACTTGCGGCAAAAAATGTTTGTTGTTGTGCATTATAGGTATAGAGTCGATCATTTCGATTTTAGATTATATAATGCCAGAGATTTTTGTCATTAGGTTAATTATACAACTATCTCAAAAAAAAAAAAAAACCATTTTTTTTAAAGACAATCAGGATTAACGATGATTTTGTGAATGAACTGCGAATGAGATTCAGGTTTTTTTCCATTTTGGAGGGATTTTAATAATTCATCTGAATAATTTCAGCTGAAATTTATGATACTGTAATGATTTCAGGAGAATGAATTAATCATTTTAGTTTTCGTTTGAAATTCGATACTCCAACGAATTTCACATTCCACGAAATTTCGTAAAATAATTTCAACCATAAAAATACAGCAAATCTCTTTAAAAAAAAAAAAATAATAATAAATAAAAATCTCGAATACCATTGTAATTTCGTTAAAATCATCAACCGAAATCAAATGTATTAAGAAATATAAAAAACATGTAGAACGTCAAGGTGATTTGATATATTCACCCTACATGGATCAATTGCTCGAGACGTTTCATTGGAATGTAAATCCGTTTGGCTTTTAATGAGCGAACGATCGAAGTTGCGCCTTTTCTCTTCATCTCTTACTCTCTGTCTCTTTCTTTCTCTTCTTCTATATAGGGACATCCGTCTCCTCTTCCTACCTCTCGCAGTAACTCCGTTACACTCGCGTTCACAAGTTTGAAACGGTTAATTAATTTGCTCGCTCAGAAGCAGCTGATTACACGAGGTATTAATGACGCTCGAGAAAAACTCTTCCAGAATCGTTTCACGGCTCTTTGTTCGTTACATCTACATTTCAAGCGCTAAAATTAAATGCACACTCGGCAGTAAACTTTATTATACATGGATAAAAAGTCGTAGTTGCTAAACGGTCACTGATAAATGATCCAATTTTCATATATAGAAAATTTTACCCTTTTTCCAAATAAAATAAAGATCGTTTTATCTCAAATACGAATTTCAATGGGGTCAGGTACAGTTTTGTTTTACTTTCTCTGTTTCACAAACAACAAATCAAACTGAACTGAAATCGTATAATCTGAAGTTGATAATCGCACGCCTTTTAATCTGACGAAATGAGGAAATGCGGTGCAGCTTATTTGAAAGGCAAAAAAGAAAAGAAAAAAAATTCAGAAGTTGAGTAATACGGTGCAATTTCGATAAGTTAATATTTCCATTATATCGGCCTCCGGTTACAGGCGAGCATACATAATAAAACGATAGAGTATATAGCTCTATAACGTATACGTATAAGTACATGGAAAAGAGTGCATCCGACAGATAAGACTGAAAGAATGTCAAATTAATGGAAAGCGTATAATGCTATCGAAACATCATGTTGGTATTCATGTATACATATATAGTAGAATTTTTATCTTCTAAATGTATTTTTCTATCGTCGACAGATTACGATTGAATCGTATCGGTCGATTCATGCAGAGCTTTTCATAGCTATAATACGCGCTACAACATATAAAATCCACAAAAATACGAACAAATGTGTTTTAAAGTTGTATAATATAGATAAAGGGCTGAATTAACAACGTAGAAATACACGTATGTACATACCTTTAAAAACAAACGTTGCAACGAGACCATACTTAATTTTAGGACGTAGCGAAACGCGGAATGTTGGTGTTTCGAAGCAATGCGAATTAATACGCTCGCGGAACTGATACACAAACACGTGTAAAGCCCATATCTACCGATGCAAATAGACACGTGCAAATTAGCCTCTCGTATTGTATGCAAGGCAGATGTGACCCACATAATAGATGGATGGGTTATAGGTACACCTCGGTATACACGCGTTAGTTAGTTTATATACAAGTATATCTATATATGTGTATATTTATACATATATGTATGTACAATGTATAATACATTTATACATATAGTTTCGCGATAAGCACAAAGGTTTGTCATTTTGACAAATCCACCAGCCACGACCCAGTCTCATTTAATTATTTCGCGTAATTATGGATTCACGATCCATCCGCGCCAGTTGTTATTACGGCACCTCTATTATTCAAGATTTATTGCATCGCGTTGATAACGAGTAATCCAATCCGACAACGCATTGCCTACGGCTACGGTACGATTTCTAATTCAATTATTTCATTACTAATAAACGAATCTTCCACCTATGCTTGCATATGTACATATTATTCGAGGGTTACTTGACCTGCATGACTGCAGGGCATCAGTCGTTATATTCGACATGAAGATACAATTCACCTATACAGGGTGTTCAGCAGACGTAGAAAAATTGAAGAAATAAATGTAATTTAACAAACCCATTTTCTGTACCAACGTTATCGAATTGGAAGAGGAAATATCTCTATTGAACAAAATCAATTTATGTCTCTGTAGCAAATTTCGTGCCATGCGAATATAGTCGTCTTGTCGAAAAAACGCCACAAATTAATCCCGGTTCGACTTTTCCAAGATCAAGATTGATCGAAAAACGTGCGATCGAGAATTCACTGATAAAAAAGGTATTTTAAAAATTGTCTCAGAGGATAATTTGGTCAATTATCCGAAAAATTAACATTTCCTTTACACTTATCTGCAAATGACGCGGTTCAAAAATAGTATCCTACAATCTGAACTCAATTGACGATGGCCAGTCTTCCGAGAAATATTTTTACCTGAAGAAGTCGAACCGGATCAAAGGCTAAGACTGAATGAATGGAGCAGGTGTTTTTAGATAAGACGATTATAACGTTATGAAGAAATGAATTGATTACGAGTTACGTTTAATATTTCCAACCATCTCCCAAAGTTGCGTTGGTGAAGCTTGAAGAGAGTAAATTTAATTAAACCGTAACCTCAAAAGTGCAGAGAAAATGTATTTTTTTTTTCTTTCAGATGCGAGGAGTCGAGACATGAAAATTAGCTATGTACCCCAACGTGTACATAAAGTTAAATATATTTGTCATTTTTACAACGAAAAAAATACCACCCTTAATTCCACCAACAACCCTCAGAATTTACTCGAGAGAGTTTTTATACGTGAACATAAATGTGGCACATCATACATAATGTAATATACAAAATACGGGTAAATATAGCCGGTAAACATGTTCCCGAGCACCGACTTGATTCGTTGTTATGCCCGCTCGTTTTTGTCGAGAAGGTAGAACAAAAAAAAAAAAAAAAAAAAAAAAAAAACCCAGCATAGAAAACAAGAGAAAGAAAAATGAAAGTAAAAAAGAAATCAAGAAAAATTCAAAATAAAAGTCAAGATAAAATTAGTTGTTCGAAAACAGAATTCTTTGCTAAAATTAAACCCTCATACGATTCGTATACGGTAGGTGCATATCGTTCTCAAGAGTCCCAACCAAGAGAGGCAAGGCAAGGCAAGGCTTGACAATATATTTAATTCGCGACACCCACTTACGAGTTGAGAGTTACCGCTTACCACTATACACCATAGTGGTGGCTGTAGTAGGTAGGTAGGTAGGTATAGGTAATGGTATAACGTACCACTAGAATTACTGTTTCAAACGAAACACACATACATATATACGCACTGGAGAGAGACGAGGTTTGTGGGACGTCGACGTCGGGTCCCCCAAAAGCGAGAAATGTTACGCGCTCCGAATTCGCTACGTCAAATTAATTACTAGCTACGGTTAATTATGGGACATTTATCTCTCGGCTATAACCACGGAGAAATCTTAGACCCCCGGAATTTTAGAAGGGTTTCTAAATGTATGTCAGAGGGGAGTAAAGAGGGGTGGCTGCAGGCGCCCAGGAGAGAGAAACCCTTATTGTAGAGATTTCAACTTCACCGCTCGTCACTTTAATTAAATAAATTCGTTGGAACTTTTCTTAGCATTCTTCAATTCCTACCTCTGCGTGCGTATACTTTAACGAAAAAACGAACAAAAACCTCTGCCATACAGAGGATTCATAATATATATCTGCAGATAAAAAGAAACCGAAAAATTGGAAAGAAAAAGAAGAAGAAAAAAAAAAAACACAAAACCATTTATGTCTCCTGAAAACGAAGGCCTCTGCAGGAATTCAGGTAATGAATTATCCTGCAGCGTTGAAAAAGTAAAAAGGGAAATTGAAGAAATAGAAACCATGAAATTCTCACGGTGATGAGTTTCTATTAGAAGCAGTATATATACGTATATAGGGGCACCGTTAAAAAGACGTTCAAAGACACACACTATATCCGTACCTACGCCAACGAACAGGTCAACGACTTTGACGACCCTTTCGGTATACCTACATATACTACACGTAAGACTATATACATATATAGTAATTCTGGACGCATCAAAGCTCTCAGCAAGTCTTGGTCTGATCTTTGCAGAAAGGCTTTTTCCCTCGGAATAAAGCCTTCGAAGTGCGACATGCAGCCTGCAGCCTGCAGCAGTCCTAGTATAAGGTATACATGTACATACTACCAAGGTATATAGTGGGTATAGTAGCCAACCTCCGCTCGCTCGCTTGCTAGTGTCAACTTCGTTGAAATTTGTTGTTTCGCGTTGGAAAAAGTCACTGTAGAAGCGGAACAGAGGAAGAGAAGACAAGGCGAGGAAAATAGGTAAAAAAAAAGAAAAAGAGAGAGAGAGACCGAAGGAAAAATAGACCGATGGAAAAATAGAGAAGAAGAAGCAAAGTAGTGTTGCAGAGCGTTATACTATAAAGGGAGAAACGTTGGACGTGGCCATGAGCAACGGCCTCACTCGGGCGTCAGCCTCGGGGGTTGGATAGCCATTTTGTTGAGTGCATAAAATATGATATCGCGGCTGTCTAACGCAGTTAAAAACGTCCGTTTTTCACTCGGAATTTCAAATTTTATTCTTCACATATTTCCTGCTATAGATATACATGTATGTCTCTACCTATCTCTACCTGTCTTCATGTGATTGAGTTGTTTTAAGGTTGAACCGATCAATACACTAGCTACACCTACATACCTGTTTTCAAATGTTCCTTTCGTCTGTTTGATTCCAACAAACGAAATTCGAATTAGAGCGCTCCGTCAGAGTACAAAGCATAGTCTGTTGCCGAACTGATCGATGTGATTGATTGTTGAATAGCATACATCTACGCAAACACATTCGCTGACAGTAACAGGGAATGTAAACTGATTTTCAGATATCAGTTGTCAGTTGTTTTTTTTTTTTTTTTTCCCCTCCTTTTTACGTACAGTAAACAGACTATTTTTGAATTCAACTAAAATTTAACGAACGTTGTATTCGAGTTTGACCAACGATGTCGAGAAAAAAATTTCTTGTAAAAACACTAGTGTGAGGAATTTAGTGGTAAACATAGTATGCAAAAGATTGATGATAGCAGCTTTTTAACGTAGGAAATTGAAAGATTGAGTAACAAATCATTCTTATTCAGGGTTTAGGTTACCACGTATAATAAGAAGACTGAAATAGCAAGTTTCGCATTAAATAATGGATAAGACAAGATCATCAATGAAATGTAAATTGATATTGATCTTAATTTCATAATCGATTATAACGACAATGAAATTTTATTCGACATTTCTGTTTATCGGAGGTATAAGTGCGATTTTTCTTCAAGTACCCGATTTCACCCCGGTGTCTACTACGTAAGCTCGTAAGCTAGAGGGATGAGCTCTATTGTGCGCTAAGCCATTAGGATACAGATGTTATTTTCGTATCGGTCACTGTTAGCGAATTAATCAGACAATCAGTCACTTCGAGGGGACACCCACTCGTTGCACCCTGTGATAGGTGAGTAAGTGTATACCTATATGAGTAGATATATTCCCTGAATAAAATCAACTTCATAAGGTATAGTGTAGTATAGGTAGATATGGGTATTTGAAGTTGATACTTTTTCAGCAAGAGACAACTCGAAGATTGATGTGCCCACCATCAGGCATAAGCGCGTGAAACCTAATCAAATTCTAATCTGAAAATGGCTGACGTTGGTGAATTTGAACTTTCTAATACCTACGTACATACACATCTACACCCGTATGTGTGCATCACATATATTACACGGTTACACATACATGCTTAAAGCATGAATGTAATACGTAAAGGACCACCGGTGATCATGCTATGGAGTTTCAGGCGAGGCGCGTACCCCAGGGGTTCGCTTAATACACTTTGGCCTGGGTAAAGTTGAGGCTGACGCCGGTAAACAGTGAACAACATCGCATCGGAATAAACGGTAAGCAATTTTACTACAGGCAAGAAAGAAGAAAAAAAAAAGAAAAAAAAAGAAGAAGAAGAAAAAGAAGAAGAGGAGAAGGCTTCCCCATGTAGGAGTCAAGCTAGCTAAGTCAGGGCCCTACCACCCGACCCGATCTCAGGGTGAAGCGACACTTTCAAATATCGTTAAGTGCTCTTCGCGGAACGAAAACGCCTTGCTACATAACCTTCGCAAAAGGCATCGCATGCGAAGAGTCAGAATTCACGATTCTATTTGACAATAAATTCACTCTACGTATATATATATGCATAGGTGTGTATTTATGTATGTACACGAGGAGTTTACACGACCACAACCCCCAAATTCCAAAGTTCACGTTCAGGAAGCACATTTGAGTTACCCCTCCGAAAAAAAGGTACTTTCCAATAATATAACTTGTGCATTAAAAAATGTACCGTTTCTTCACACTTTGAAAATGAGGTACCATAGATCTTTGTATCTCAAAACGTGACTCTATTGGACATATGAACATTTTTCGTTCTGATCATCATCATTACAGATACACCGTTCAAGATAATTAAATTGACCCTCCATTTATATAGTTTCTTCTTCATTAGAACGAAAAAAAATGGTATTGAACATCAGAGTATGTACCGCATAACCGAATTCATAGTACGATACCAGCATTTTTGCTGATTTCAAATCTGACAAAAAAATTTGTTTTTCGGTTATTGGTGCAGCTGAAATAGCAGTCAGAGTGAAAAATCTGCAAGTTAGAGAGAAAAATGGCATATAATTCGGTAACGGTTTGAGATACAGACGTCTTTGACAATTCATTTTCTTCATCAAACTATAATCCTTCGTTATCCATCTTCAACATTTTGAAGGTCCTTTCATTGATAGGATAGTAATAACTATACGAAAATACCTTCCAAGACGGATGGAAGTTTCGTACGTGAACCCTTAGATGTGTAAAAAAAGAAGATTACTGAATTCAGGCATCCGGTATAGAAGCTGGAAACAACGACAAACGATGCTTTTGTGGTGTTAATTTTAGAGATTGGAACGGTTTAGTGTGAAGATATCGAGTGGTGGGTTGAAAGAGAGAAAAGAACCGGAAATAGCTAGAGAACTGCCATTCTTCAACCCCTTAGATTGAAGAGAACCTCACCGAATCAGAGTCACACCATTTGTCGGCACCTTTTCGTGTTTTAACATTGTTTTTCTGTTGTTTTTTTTTTCTTCATGTGTTTTTTTTTGCAGCAAATTTTTTGCCTCCTTTTGGAGTTTCGACCGTAATGGACGTCGCGATAAATGTACCGGAACAGCAAAGGGGTTGACAGCGGTGTTCGACAAAAAAACAAACACGTGGTCTTGTAAAAACATCGAAAATCTACCGGTGCGTGCAAGCAGAGAAGATTTTCAAATAACTCAACCCTGACAAATGTATGAAACTTTTCTTTATTCAGAAATAACAAAATTCTACATTGGATGATATTTGTCCAAAAAATGTTGCAACTAAATTTACCTCACGTTCAAAAGCTGAACCCTTCGCACCATTTCTCTGGATCATAGCTATTGTCGAAATCTATAACTTTTATCTGATTATATAAATTGAATAGGATGAAATAATTTACTCTACCCCTGAGGCACCTCAAATATTTCCCCACTCTTTACGTCAATTCATTGATCGTGATAAATTTCTTCGCTGCATAAAGTTAATTCATATTTAAATTACAGATATATATATATGTATAGTGAACCGTAATCGCGTATGTATATAACTAGGCACCTAAATCTAGACACGCTGACGGATACGCCAGACGATTCTCTGACGGGTTAAAAAAAATGAGTAAGAAATTGAGAATAAAATTTTGGCACATTGCCCGACACTTCCGGAAAATCTGACTCACGATCAGAGAAACTACCGACTGAATCGTCGACCGTTTTATTGAGCTAATTATAAGAGATTTGTGAAAAATCATGTTTTCATTTTATTTTTTCATACACTTTGCTTTGCCACCCGTGAATCTAAAATACGATAGTATGTGACTCGCGAATTTCGGCTCATAAATCTTTGGGGTAAAAACGAAGGGCTTAGTTTTGGTGGTTCGCAGAGGATATACCGAAGCGTTTTGTTTGTTAAAAGTTGGTTCTTCCCTCAAACTTTTCCTAAAAGTTTAATTAAATCAGTGGACACTCCCGAAACGGGCAATTTATTTTTTGTTACAATCAAATGAATACCAAATGCAAAAGTTAGTCGCCAAACGAGATACTTGATCACCGCTCTGCGATATTTTAACGAATCGAAAGTGAAACGCGCGGGCGCCGGAACTGAAGACCAAGAAATAAAAATGAAAGAGAAAACAGAAAACAGTCCGAGAACTAAGAGAAGAAATTTGTTCATTCAATTCCTGAACCACCTGGTATTACATTTATATTATTTTCGACCAACGCGTGGCGCTCCGTGTTTGCTATTTCCCTCAATTTGTTTCATTTAACAGAGTACGGTTCTTTTCTCTTTCATTCTGGAGTAGAGTGAATCCGAGGCGTAGGCGTACCCGTACGTTACAACCCGGGCGTTACTCTTCATTCGGCGATCTGGTCGTACGTCAAGTTGCAAAAGTTGCGATGGAAAAAATACAAATACATGTAAAAAAAAAAATCTAAAATATAAAAAGACGAGTTCAAATGCGAAATAACACGACGACGCAACATAATATAGTCTCTTTCTCTTTCTCTCTCTCTCTCTCTCTCTCACAGTGCCAAATTAATTTCAAAATACTTTCGAACAAGGAGACGCAAAGTAAAAAGTGAGATAGAGAAAGTAAACGGGAGAAGAGAAGAGAATAGAGTTGGAGAAACGGAGGGACATGCGAAAGCACCCGTAAAGTTAATTTAGTTGTCAGCCAGACGAGCCGAGCCGTTGCGTTGGGCGGGGTACGCGAAACTATTCTCATTCCAACGAGGAGACTACCACGGACGACAGTCAAGACATAAAATAGAAAATACTTTATGAAAAATGTCAGATCTTTTTCTATTTGGCTACGTACCTACTTGTGATTTTACTCACGAATTATCATTTTTTTTTTCATGCTGCGCGTAAATGCATATTTCACTTGTTGTACGTAGAATAAACATTATCATACACATACCTAATCAGAAATTTTAGCAATTGCATAACTGCGTGCATAATTTTCATTCATTCATGTTCAAGCTATTCACTCTGTACCTGAAATGAACATGAAACTTTGATATCCTACATCGATGTCTCATATATCGATGGTCATTTCATTATTTGAGAATTCGGAGAAAATAGATCAGACAAAAACACACATGGTTTGAAGCTGATGTTTCGCTGATGTTTGAAAGAGATTCGAATAGAGATGTCCAGATATTGAATTCAGGATTGAGTCTCTCATTCTTGATAAACAGCCGATAATCTATACATTCACTCATACAATTTAATGATCAAAATTGATGAAAACATTGATCGATTCTTGTTTTTCATTGAGGAAATGAGAAGCCGATCCTCAAAGTTCGCTACTTGGATATCCGCACTTGATCGTTCCGAACATCGTGCTAAAACAAGAATGTCTTACGAATTGCGAATTATATTACCGCATGCATTATTGAGAAACTTTTTGAAACTTTCCATTTCTCACATAACGTTGGATTTTGAACGTTTATTACTGAATCATTTTTCAAACTTGGTGCAAAATTTTCTGCGTCACAAAGATGAGCCAACGTGAAATTCAAAAATAACTTAGATTTACCAAAAACTATACGTCATTTTCGTTATCTATATCGGCCTATAACTTCGTCTTTTTTTCGCGATTCTCACTATTCGTTCCGTAATGCAGGCTGTGATAAAATGACGCTAGCACTGCCGGATTACGTCTAATAATAATGAATGATATCACTAACTACGCGTTGATGAATAATTTGTCGATTCCTGGTCAACGTGCACTCAGAAAACAAGTTCGGCAAATCCAACCGGAATAATTTCATTAGTGATTTCTTGTCGAATCAAAATAATTCCGTTTAACAATCAACAAACTGTTTTGCTATGTTAATTCAGCTAAAATTGGCGAACAAGAATCTTCTGTTAAATGAACACAATCTTTTGTTGAATCAATTCCACATTTTGTCGGCTATGAATCTACCGAATTTTTTGTCAATTCAGCAAAATTTTGGTCGAATCAACGATTCTACTTTTTTCAGAGTGTGAGTGCAGACGATTCTCAATAGAAACACGGTTTAAAAATACTTATAGTTGTCTTTGAGTAAACGCTGTTTTCCGGTAGACGACGCGATATTCTCGGTTGATTTTTTCTCCATTTAATTTTAATTTCGAGTTTGCCGGTTGACAAGCTGCCAGTTTTATTTTATACCCACTCGTCGTCAAGACGTCGAGACGTCGAGGCGTCGTCGTCGGTCGTTCGCGACGAAAACTCTAGACCGAGTGTGAATTTAGAAGACAATATATCGTGTACGAGTAGGTATAAGACGGTCTATATCTATATATACCTATAGACGTATATACGTGTGAACACGTCTGACCAAAGTCTACCGTATTATATAGTACGTCGTCTTAACGACGCAATTTCCGAACTAAGACGCGCAGATCACCCGCGCGTCGAGCTTGTTATTATAAACGCAGAGCGCGATCTTCGGCGAGCTTCTCGCATATCTTATAACAATCGGATAATTTGCATATTAATCATTTCGCAAGGATAAGGATCCGCATTGTTATAACTTAGGATGCACGTATTCGGTCGCGACGGACGAAGAGGATATAACAGCTTCGAGGTATACGTACGCCTACGTGCGAATACTGCGATGTGAAAGATATACCTATAAGAGAAGCAAAGAAAAGAAAAAAATAATAATAAAAATAAAAAGATATCTAAAAGAAGTGGTGAATCTATTCCACGAAGCTGAGGGGCTATCAATGAAAAAGATCGCAACGTAGTGCGAAGTTCGATTTGCGAAAGGTACGCCTTTCGCAGTTATAAAACGAATCGCGACTTATACGTGTTACGCTTACGTATATCTAGTACATGCACATGATATATATGTACATTGTACACCCCATTTGTGTATGTATATATACAATATACCTATACCTATCGTTAGGTTCTGAGAACCCGTGAATACGTGCTTTCGATAAGAAATAGCACACCGAGAGTGCTTAGGCGAGCATGCATAAGGATATCCGTTAACGATTAACAGATAAGTACGAGGTGGGCGTATAGGTAATACATATAACGTATATATATATCAATAACAGATTCCACGTAACGCGAGCGTAATGAGTCACCTCGTAACTATAAAATATCATATGCGTCATTATATCAGATGATGAAACGATGGAACGAAAAAGTCTGTTTATAGAATTATTCAAAAACTACTATTTTCTTGTTGCATGTTTTGATCTTTACGGTTCAGAAAACGCAAGTGGGGATTTATTCTAATCATCCAAAAAATGAAATAATTGGTTCTTCAGATCTTCACCTATATCCCTACATTTTCAGATTCAGATCAGCACCGTCGATAGCTTTCATCCGGAACGAAAGAAAGTAAATCGCAATCTTGATAATTTCGGTCTTACAATTAGTCGATTTTGTTTTGCATAACTTAAAAATTGATCGGTTTTAGATTCGATTGATCGATGAGTAGCATTCGAGTGATTGAGTAAGTAACATTTTGAGAATTGAAAAAATGAAAAACTGGTTTTTATCAAAATTTCAGTAGGGTCTTCCCTCAAAAAGGTCTCAATCGATGAAAATAGCTTTAAATTGAATCTGATTGAATATTTATGTACCTGAATTGATTCATTAGTGTTTGAGATCAAACTTCTTCGCCTCTCATAAATTTCATGATGGTCGATCGAATACGGCCGACTGACAATGAGCTCTTTTGCAGATGCAATAAGATTTGTTGAAAAACGCGTATTCGGAGTATGTTTCACTTCGGTGAGCACTGGTTAGAAACTGACATTGAAAATGTCAAAACTGCGGACATCAAAACGCAAAAGTGATTATCTTTTTGCAGATATAATTCAATTCACTTTCCACGGATGAAAGTTTTATACTAAAAAAATACCATATTTTGATCCCAAAAAATCCGGCCGCAGGAAGTTATAGGTCTGGCCCATTGTGGTCAGTGAAATAATCTGGTTCTTTATTATTGTTCATATTCTGCAAAAACGTTCGTTTTTCATTCCGAATAATTTTGTCCAGCAGGAGTACGTCTGTCGAATATACGTGAGAATGAATATTCAGAGAAAAAAGTGAATAATACATTTTGTTGTTTTTCATTTCCAACGAATAAAAATGTACTTCATATGAATGATTTGAATATTTCTACACATAGTTTCTTTTTCTCTAAGTTTCACTCGAGTATGATATATACCTATACGTAAGTATATAGAGATGGGAAGAAAAGAGGAAGAAAAATAAGATGAGAAACTCCTTTTCGTTCGCTCGTCCGTCGTCGCCTCGTTCCCTAGTTTAGTCTCGAAACGAGACGAGTAAGGTATAGGTTAATATGGGTACAAGGTAGACACCTATATATACGCGTGGTTCCCTAACCATTAACGCATTCCACCCTCTCCGTATCCCTTAGCCTTGTTGCTGCCGTGAATCGTGGACCTCATACGCGCAGCTCCCCGCAATATGGGTCACGATAGATGGAAGTATGTATCCTATTTCGTCTAAAATACAGACGCGAGGGAGATATTTGTGTCACAAGAAAATCTGCATTCATGACAAAAATCAATGATTTCAGAAAATTATTGAGAAAAAAATTGATACCAAGCAGATAATTCGATACACGTTAGACAAGACCATAACTTCCCACCTCGATTCTTTCGGCTCGAAATAATGTAGTGCTTCGAGTAAAAAGTTTATGATAACTTCACTCGACTGATAAACTACTGAATTGATTGTTCGTAAAATTCATTCGGATTCAAGCTAAAGAAAATTCTGTCGACTGACAGGACCAAAATCATAAAAATCCAATCATTCCAAAATTGGATTGAACATTTTTTTAGACGTATATTAATTAATTTTTTAACAAATTTTTATTCCTTAATAGGTTATGGTATATGGTAATAGGTAAATGGTTCAAAATAAAATTAATCAGATACACAAAAATCTATAGACGTTTATCTGAAACCGATTGAAAATGATTCTTTATAAGCTTCAAACCGTGGAGATCTGGCTAAAACTCAACTTTCCATTTTGCGGGTGATTCAAATGACTCCCGATCTTCTAAAGCAGGAAGTTGTGAAAAAAAGTGAGACACATTTTTTTAATTACAAATATAGGTTTAACTATGTGGATCGATGGGGCTGAAGGAGGTTAAGGTTAAATGAGTAATAAAAATTCTTCATTCCCGTAATCGCGTAGACTAATTACACGACGTATGTACAGCTTTCGAATCATCTGTTTATAGAAGTTGGGTCGTAAAACGGGACTATATAAAGTAGATCCTCGTATTTATGGGTGGCATACTATCTCGGTGAATGAAAACGATTGATATGATGATTTTTATACTTATTTTTATTTTTCAGTTCTATTTGTATATGGAAAAAAAATTCCATACAGAACCTATACAACACGTTAAATCCATATATGACACACACACGAAATGTGCGTGGCAAGTAGATGAAGCTAGCTGGCGAGGTGTGGCGAGAGGTAAAGTCGGTCACTTAGGGTACGGCAAGCCGCCATATTGCGAGTTCCTCACCCCCGTGGGAACATTCTGAGGGCAGGGCTAATGGTAATTGATTAATTAGCATCGTAATATCGCTAATCAGTTGATTAGGCATCCTTGATCAAGGAATTCCATCCCGACGGTTAATTAAAACTGTTTTTCACAATTGGTAAAAAATGATCACCCTACGCCAGGTAATTTTTCAATATACATTAATTTATCTTTACATATATATATATATATACATTATACTTACGTACAGTCGAATGCCTCAATAGATATATACCTAAAAATCAACCGCCTATATCAATGAATATTTATAAGCTTTATATTACGATCGCATTATAGTACAGACCGTGCCGGTAATATAGATCGTTATATAGCGATGAAAAATGTGAAATAGATTTTCCAAACGATACAACCTAGTCGGATAAAAGAACAATTACCGAAAGCAGTTCCCTATGGTAATTGATGAAAAATAAAAAACCTTTTAAATGCCTGATAACATCGTCTATAGTATAATAATAATAATAATCTCACGGCTCTTCTTCATATTGGATTTTTGTATTTTATTTTTCGTTTTCGCTTCTCTCTCCCTTCCAATCAACCAATAAATATATATCTACTTAGATGTAGATATATATATAGATATATATATATGGCACAGGTAAGAATGAATGTACACGTAGCTGATTATTCGAGCGATCCATATCAATACAAGCTATCAGGTCCTGAAAGTGTTCAGTTAATTGTAGAGATGCTAATGGGTTCTATCTTTGAGCTGTATAGAGTCAATAGTTGATCAACTTTGTTAGGAAAAATCCCTTGTACCGCAAGGGAGGCAACATGCGTAACGGGGTATAAGTTTTGTCCAATCTCCGAAGGGTAAATGGTGTCATTGATGTTAGATAGGGCTGATGAAGTGATAGAGTGTAAAATAAACCAGAGCGAGAGCTGCGGAGCTAAAAAGAAGGGAAGAGAAGAGTAGGGAATAGAAGAGAACGCGCGGTACCCAAAGAGAAGTTAAAGGGATAGAAAATAAAAGGAAAGTTTTAACTACCAGGACGCGGTAGACTGAGCACAAAGTGCGTTCCAAGCGGTAGATAGCTAGGGAATCGTACGATTAAAAAATAAAAAATGAAATTAAAAAAACAAAAAAACAAAAAAAAAAAAAAACTGCTCAGCTGCGGCGTTAACTTTAAGAAGTGATTAAAACGAATTAGAGAACCCTACCGAGGGAGACATGGCTATGCAGTAATTGACGGAACGTGAGTAATAAGTATGTAGGGCTCCACTTTCATACTAACGAATATCTTCTGCACGGTTGGAAACCTAACTCATTATTCTGCAGATCAATCGAGGTCTCGTTCTTTCGTCATCTTCAAATTTTTTCATTCATTTTGAAGCACAAAGGTAACGAATCGATGAGACTTGGATTGTACGTCGTGGTTGGTACAATTAGACACAAACCAAATCAATTTATTTCTTTACCAGAGTCAAATTCACTGCTTGAGAAATTGAATTGAAAAAATGGTCACAGAGATGATCATTTTTTCCAAAAATTGGAGATCTCTTTTACTCATTTATTTGCAAACGAAATTCTTCAATTTCCCGCCCTCAATTTGCTCTAGGGAAATTAATTAATTTTCGACTGCCTAATATTCATAATCACGATTGCACTGGCCATTTAATTTTCATTTTTTTTTTTCAACAGTTTTCCTGGGGTAGATATAAACGTATTCACGTGCAGCGGCTATGGATACTGGGCAAATAGGTTTGAAGTGCGTAAAATGACGTAATTTACACTGGATGCCCCCAAGGGGTTGTTGGTGTGGGGACGAGAGCCGCAGGTTTGGGTCTACACAAACATAGCACCGGTTGGCGACAGCGAACGCAACTAATTAGTAAATAAACAATTAACCTAACTAACATCACCTAAACCAACAGAACGGTACCGCAAATTGTCGAACGGACCACAGATAACTGTTAAGGGACCCCATGTGTCGAGTGGAAAGATATTCATCGTATCTAGTCGATCGTGGCGAAACGTATGGGGTCGAAAATCATCGTATATGTATACTATATGTACTCTTTCAAGAGCTGAGAGACTCAGGCAGTCGTAATTAATAATTGACACAACATAAAAATATTGGAAATTGTTTATAATCAACGATTTGAAAGAATTTACCATTCTTATTGGAACACTGAATAAGATGTTGTGGAACTGATTTTCCATCAAAAATGGATACGGGTATGAACGTAGGTATGTATACGTCGAATAAGCAGAGATCGTTTGATGTGAACGAGAAGCATCTGATCATAGGGCTAATTCATTTAAATATCAATACAGGGTTCATTATAGAGTCACGGTTCTAATTAAATTAACACGTAAGCAAATAAATTATTTGCTCACTAATCGTGAATGATCGTTTGACAAATAGAAAACGCTTTCTGCGGTATCAAATGTATTACCTACTTGTTGAATTAGGTCCTTTGATGATCATGAAGAAAACTCTGTACACAGAAAACCAGAGGGGTGATTCACAAGGGAAAACCTCGTATACATCTTATGTCCAATTTATAAATATCTCCCATGGCATTTTCCCTTATACATTCTTCTAACATTTCTAGATATCTTGACATTTTTTTCAAGATTTTTCAAGATTTTCCAACACTTCTCAGTACTGCCTCCAGTACTACACATCTCCTCATATTTCTCAAAATAATTTCACAACACCCCTCAGGGGAAACCGGGGCGAAATTTAAAAGACTATGATTAAAATAAGATAAATCCAATAGAATGTCGTTGAATCGATGCAGACTTGAAATTACGGTCCCGTATTAGAAAATATATGAAAGAAAATTATAAAACTGAGTGTGAGTAGAAACGAAAGGAACATTTTCTAACAGTTCGGAAAGATTTGTAAAAAAAAAAAAAAAAATTGACGAAGCGAGTTGATGATTGAAAAATGTGAAGAAAAAAAGTACGTTGTTCAAATTATTATAAATCGAATTTTTCTTTCCATTTTGGCCTGCGGTATCGAATACAACAACTGGACCAGATACGATGACAGCTGGAAATCGCTTCGCTGAAAGGATCATTTTTACTTTTATTTTGCGGTATGAAAATTTGATCCTGGAGAAAAAAAATACATTCCTCCATGTGTATGTGTATGTGTATATAAATACACCTAAATTACGTATATTCACGTGCTGTCGAGAGAGAGAGAGAAAAAGAGAAAAGAAAGCCGTATACTGACACGAGATGTACTGACATTTTTGTCCTTTTAGAAGTGGCTTGCGGGAAGTAGGAATAAAAAACGCGTTAATGCTCTGGGCAGCTGCGGTACGCAGAAATCGCGCGTGACAAACTCGACGCGTTTTCTCTCTCTCTCACTATGTCTCTCTCCCTATTTCTCTTACTCTCTCAACGGGATGGTCTGAGAATTTGACCGCCCGCTGTCAACCGTCAACGTAGTTCGTCCCCTCGGCGAAAAACGTAAACGAGACGAATTTTTCAAGATATACTCGAGTGGGTGTGGGTATAGATGATAACACGTCCACGTGTGTAGATCGCATATCTTCGTGGTAACGCGGGTGTAAAACCGCTTGAAGGGCTTTCAGAAAATGTTAAATGAAGATAAAATATGTGAATGAAAGAAGAATGTTGAAAACTTTTTATTGTGTTTTTTTAAATTTCATTCGTTTGGCCACCGTATGAAAAAATTCTTTAATTTCAATTCCGTTTTTCAGAATTCTGCGTCTACGTTATACAGACGCCGAGAAGGGGATATAAATATCACAAAGCTATACGAATAAACCAATTAACGAGTTGAGTATTTATTTTTAGAACGATATCGAGGTAAGAAGATCCTTGGAGAAATCCCATTTGTCTTTGTTTTTTCTATTTACTCTTGGTTTTTTTTGTTTTTTTTTTTTTCCTTTTTTTTCCTTTTCACTTCCAGTGACAGAGTCACACGGTATATACGCGGAGTGTTTAGACGTTTTGACTTAGCAGCGGTACAACACAGGAAGCAGAAAAACTTGTTAACAAGCTAATCTACTCCCAAATGACTTCCAAATATTTTCGAAACAGCGGAAATAGGAGACTCAACGAAATTCTTACTTCTTCAATAGAACCAGCCGCACCCGCCTTTTCTCTATACACTATGAAAACACCGTGAAACATAAGGACGAGTCGTATTCCAAGATTCAAATATATGGTCCAGATGCACCATGAGATGAAATAACTGGAAGACGAAAATTATAATTTCTAAATAAATATATTCTTCATCCACAATACATTATGTACATCTTTATATCGTCTGTCTATAATGGCATACGTGGTTTTAGCACCCCATAATTTTTGTGTTACCGTTAAAAACGTGAAAAACAAGAATAGGTCAAGCTTTTTTCCACATAAATATGTTTCGAAGTATATCTTGAAGACATTTCCAACTTCACTGTAGGAAATTCATCGTAGGTACGGCTTAGAATCAAGTTTTCCGTCAGTTTTCATAAGAACTAAGAAAAGTACTGCGTGTCAAAGTTGACGGTGAGAAAAAAGCCTGCATTTCATCATTGGAATGTGGATGAGAGAAATTTTTTGTTCCCCTACGATTGCATCCCTATCATCGCAACACTTGGTCGATTTAGCTCCTTAATTTTTCACATTTGAATTCGTATCTGTGTGAAACGTAAGGTTTTGAACTTGATTCATATCGCAAAGCTTGGGGCCAAAACGTGCGATTTCCTAGACTGTAATACTTTGCATAAAATTTTCCGTATCATTTGAGTACAGAGTGTACCTACGTGTTCCAGTTTTCAAACAATTGATTAGCAGATTATGGAGGTCACGTGACCGATGATTATCAGAGTTGAAACTCGGGCCAAGAAAGTTTCGCAAACTGTCGCGTAGTTACCTAGATGGTATTGCTGTTCAAAGGTATATACGTATAAGTACATATAAAGTTCGAACAATTAGCTCACCTATACATACAGGATACACCTAAACACACAGAGTTAAATTCTATTTTCAGGCGTATACAATTTTTGCAGAAAACGTTCTACTTCCTAATAACGATTAGCACCTCGTAAATTTTCCTTAACTACTGCGCGTAGAACCTTCTCTTTAACTTCGCACCACGTCCGATGATAATAACTCAACAATTTTCCACACCGTTGTACAATAAATAATGAATATTCACTTAACGAGCTAGCAAATTCTACTATCGCCACGTGTGCCCGCCTTCTTCCTAATTCCTTCCACGTCTGGGGGGGCCTCTTTGCCATATAGAATTTCATTTTCTCATTAATTTATGAGATATGTTGAATGTTGTTCGTTTTCTCATCGCTTGAAATGCATGTCCTTGTTATATGTATCGACGACAAGCTCGGTGTTTTTCGGAGCCATATAAATGACTACGAGGTAGAGTTTCTCAAGTATACTTATTTTAGGATGTATAGTAGAAGTTTTTTCTTCTTTTTTTTTTTACTTTTGTTGTTCTTAATAAAAAGAACCGAAGAAAGACGTTCCACGTTGTGAAAACCTATAAGAGGTTTTAATTGACTTCTAAAGCTCCGAAGTTGCGTTTGACGATGAGAAAGTATATGGCTCTACACGTCTTCCAAAGTGTACATTTGAACAAGGTGTCTGCAAGGCGAGGAGGAATTGGTAGGTATAAGAATAATGATCTTGTCCATGATCACAAGTATTTCTGGATTCCGTGCTAGTGATTAACCGAGGAGGTCTAACAGCTGATTTAAAAACGAATGGGGTCAACTTCTACTGAAAAGGCAGATCCTAGGTGGTTTTAATATACTTACGCGATACATCAAGCATAAAGAAACCATTTCTCAATCATGTAGAGGGATCAAGATGATCAACGTACCTGCAACAAAATGAAACAAAACGAGACCCATGAGTATCGGTTGATAATCCACGCTCTGAGAAAATATAAATATCAAAAAATCAATCAATGTATCAAATTCCTGAAGCCACGAAATGGTTGATTTATTTTACTGTCAATCGCAAAGTGTGGCATATTTCGATCATCGAGCCAGTCAAAACTCCTTTTACCCTATCGATGTCCTGATCCTGAAGTCCTTTATGTCGCAAGATATTAACGATTTTTTATTTCATTCAAAGGTTCGATTAATTAGGACTACATAGGTCGCCCTTTATCAAATATAAAGAGCAAATATTTCAGTGGACGAGAATCGGGGAATGATTGATGGTCGGCAGGAAATGTTTGGGAATGTTTGGAAAACATTAATTAAGAAGTCGTGTTGGGTTTTTCAACGCCCATTCAACGACTATACCTCTTCGGTTGACGCTCTGGCATCGCGTAGCACACCGTGGCCACAAATCAACTCACCCTGACACGTCTTAATTTAGGCATTGCTCACACGTGTGCGCATGCATGCATCGCGTACCGCATACATATATACACGTACTGCTTTAAATCCTCGCGCAATGTAGGCGCCGCATGAACGTCATATAGATATACAACACATATACTATATTGCTGCACCAGAGACTCGTATAAATTCAGCAAAATTTCATGCATATAAAATTCAAATTTCTATACCATCATTTGCAATTAAACATAAAGCAAATGAATCGCCATCAGGGTGATCACTCGAGGTTGAAAAATGTCTATTAAATTGTGAAAAATAGAAGAAATAAGATGATATTTCGGTTTTTCTTTCTCGTTTTTTCTCTATTCTTTTTCACTTTTTTTCTCTCTTTCCGTGTGTCGAAAGCTATGCGACTACTGGGGATGTGGCTAAGATTCCATGGTGTAATATTTCAAACGGAAACTTCACACATGTTCGTTGATGACAGTTCGGTAATTTACGAGGTATGATATTAGCGGAGGGTACGTTTAAGCTTTTGCTGTCCTCATTTTCCATCTCTCTATTATAACGAGATGCAATTACTTTTTCGAGATAGTATAATTTGCACAAGATGATTATTTAAAGGAAAAGGTGTGTATTCATAAAAAAATTTAAAAAAATACACACAATTATTCGATCCGAGGTAAGCCCCACAGGGTGAATATAATATATATATACGTCCTTTGGAGATATATATCCGGTTTATAAATCTCTAGAGTTCTCTATACCTACGTCGGTTGTCATTAACAGTGGACTAGAAACTCGCCCGATCTCTTGGGACACGTTGCAATTTAAACTTTGCATAGTAAAAAGCTTCTCTTCTAGAAGAATACAAATTGTGATTATCCTCAAGACTATAGATCGAGAGATCCAAAGGTATATAATGCACGTAAATATTGCTTCGAAAATATGCATTTTCTAATTTCTCTTACCCACGGGGGGTTCTCCGACTCTGAAAGATTCCTAGAGTAGAAAACAAGTCTTGGTAGTAATTTATAAGCATGAAGAGATGTTTTTCTTTTTCAAATATCGATAAAAAGAAAATCTCATTAAACATGTAGGTATATACTGTTATGGAATATGAAATTCTCTGGCGTTCAATAGACGAAATAAGAAACATATAAGAAATGAAATATTTCAAAGATATAACGAGGACTTAAACGTTTACCAAAACGATCGAAATATATATCATCGCTAACTAGAAATCGGTGAATAGCTACACACGGTGGTGATGCCCCGTAGCTATAGAACCGGAAATGTAATTTTATACCCGTGACAGATATTGCAGCGCTGACAGGAGCCCAGGGTAGGAATAAATTTCAAGTTAAATTGGTTAGGAAAACGCTGGAGACTCGAGTTAATTCTTGAATTGACATGGCTGCTCGACTGACAAAGGCAATTTTCTACTCTCGTTGTCAAGCACCGCGACAACGACACGACGGCGAAAGTCGTGCAATGTGAGAATAATAGCCAACAAGCTCTCTCCTCTTCGCTTAAACGCAATAATTATATCACCCAAGGTATAGAATTGCAAAAAATTCTCATCTCACTACCTAGCCTCCTTCTATCCTGTCTCTGATTGTTCAAACATTTTTCTCATCCGTTATTATTCTCTGCACCGCTCTGCAATGACAAACTCGTCCAATTCACCCACGTACGCGTTGTTCATAAACAGTTTTGATATACAGTCAAGTGATTCAATTTATACCCATGCACCGTTAAATACCAGTTATTTCTTCAATATAATTGTCTCGTTTCAAAATATCTGCTGCACAAAATTCATGCACACAGTTTATCAGATTCAATTTTATCAGGATCGATCGGATGATGGGGCATCGTGGAGAAATTGAGTGGGAAAAATCGGAAACCTCGATTTCTGAGCCGAGTTATTTGCAAAACAAGTTGCATACGAATGTTCGATTTTTTTTTTTTCAATTATTGACCATATCTTCTATAATATGAAACGATTTTTAATTCAATTTCCCGCAATAATGAATTCATACCGCTACGAATTCCAAACAAATTGAATCCCAAAGAATCTTCGAACGGTACTAACTGTCTTCTTAAATTTGTGCGGCAGCAGGTGTTTTCAAATTAGACGATTACAACGACGTGAAATAAATTTTGGTGACCAAATAAATTCATTTTGGATAATGATTTTTTCAAGCGCGGTATACCGCAGGCCACTCGACATAACGTAGCTGAAAAATATGGCTTCTAAATACCAATGCAAAGCGAACCAAAGTTGGACCCGTCTAAGAATTAGTGGGACAGATTTAGCACCGATTAAAAAATTTCAACTACCGTAAAATAGAAAAGAATATAAGACGAGCGACTAAAAAATGCTCAAAAATCATCTGAATTGAACTAGGTTCAAGCATCGTCTAACCTACAAATACACGTTACAATCTCTACTATTTACAAAACGATGATGATA
Organism: Ametastegia equiseti; assembly: GCA_963989295.1. Classification (NCBI taxonomy): domain Eukaryota; kingdom Metazoa; phylum Arthropoda; class Insecta; order Hymenoptera; family Tenthredinidae; genus Ametastegia; species Ametastegia equiseti. Next base: position 10,363,279 of record OZ022389.1, on the reverse strand, counting down.
TGCTAAGAGGTTTCTTGTCTCGACAATTTCAGAGGGATGAGATAAAAGAAAGAAGAAAATGAAGAAAAAGGAATGAAAAGAAAAAAAAACCGAAAAAGAAAAGTTTATTGATTCAGAGATAGCTGCAGGGAACATTGAAAGTCTGCTCGAATTCACGACCAATTTACATAACCTAACTCAATTCGATTCCTGCCTTACATCGGAGAGGTAGATATATATATATATATATATCTGTATACGTATTTGGTAGATATGTATAAGTATGTGTATACGAATGTATACAGATATATATATGGGCGGAATAAGAGACATAAGACCGGGCTAAAGCTCGGGACATCCCTTGGCGCTTGTGCCTTGAGAATAAGACGCGTGTGACTTGTTTCTTGATCTTACTGATGCCATGCTCTTCGGGGACCCGAGTAACTCACCTGGGGGAAATAAAGAAACGTAATGGAGTTCTATTTTGATTTTTGCAAAATGGAATTATTAAAGCATATCCGTATATGCATTCTGCACGTTATATATGTATACAGATAGATATAACCTGCTGCTGCAGTGCTTTTGCTTATACACCCGCGGAACCGAAATTCAAATATGTAAATCTGGACAGTATCGGTTATGGGAAACAACAAAATGAAATCTATACTCATTACTTATGTACCATTTTTTTCTTTGAATTTCTGCAACTTCTGTTTTCCCCCCATTCTTCGCTTACGATTATTATAACATGAGCACCCGTATTCCGTAGGGCTCACATGGGTACCCACATATACGTGTTCCATAGACTTTGACGAAAGTATGAAATCTCAAAGTTACTGGGTCAGACTCGCGCTGGACATCCCAGACGTTGGTAATGGGCAAAAAGAGAATCCGAAAAAAAAATTAAACGAAGAAACCGCGTAGAATGTGTGTAGGTATATAATGTATGTATGTACTACTATCGTATGTATTTATGCATGTATGTGCGTTCTCGTTCGCCGGAGAACTTATCAAAGAACCCGAACGAACAGCTGTCGGTTGCAAAATTGTGACGTAACGCAATTTAAACTTTCAAGTTTAGAACTTGTTAACCGCAAGATGCTGGGAATCATTTGAATCATAACAAATTACATCATCAGGGACGAAATTCTGTTTTTTTTTTTGCCCTCTCTCCATACACGTATAATTATCTACATTTTTCATCACGGACATTTGTCTCCAAAATATCCCATGAAGTTTATCATTTTTCGTTTTTGTCTGGTATTTTTTTCTTCTTTTTCTTTGGTTTTTTCCATTTTATCCATAGGCGTTTTAGTAAAAAAATCTAATTGGAGAAAAAAAAACGAACGATTCCAGGACACTTCGTTTCGAACACTTTACAGCACAATTGGATACGTTATCTTCATTTGCCAATTTATACACAACATGTAAAATAACATTCAGTCCTTCAACTGCCATAAATCACATAATTCTCTTGAAACTGGTCAAAATTTGAATTCGGTCTGAGAAATGAGCATATCAACAACAGCTAGCTAAACCATAAGTAATAACACCGAACTCTAATTCCCTTTCTTGAAATAAAGCCTAATCGGTACCAAAATTCCCGGTTTTTCTCAAATTTATGGATATTTTAGTGGATCTCATGTAATTTAAGAAATCCAGACATATAGAATAGATGTATCTAATTTCTTCGAGGAAAGAAGAAATTTTATGATATTTCGTAGACAACTGCAATCATTACTCAATCAATTCATTTAATCGGAAATTTCATACCTACCGATTCAGAGTAAAAGTTAGATTATGTGTTCGAAATGACTGAGGGTAAGTAATAGGTTGTACAGACACAGATGCCGTAAAACTGGTCGCAATTATAGCTAAAAATCTCTGAGCTTTATCGAGAGGATAGAAAAAAAGTTGAAGAAAAAAAAGGCTATCTCGCTCAATAGCAGTAGTAGTAGTAGTAGTAGATGAGTCGTAGGTAAAGACGAAAGGAATAGAGAGAGTCTCCAGGGGTAAGTAGAGTAGTATAAGTCCGTAGAGATACGGCGCGACGCGAGGAGACATTCGTTTAACAAATATAAATCGAGATATTAACTTTTCAACGGTTGACGGTGATCAGTGTATATAGTGACCTTCTCGTAAATTCTCGGATTGCAAGGAAGGAAGTTAAGGAAAGTTTTAACTATTTAAGAACCTTCTAGCGTAAGTCAAACGACTCGAAACTTGACTCGAGTAAACTCGAAGGGCCGGAGCAGCGTGGCGGTAGGTTAGACGAATGGCTCAGTACTCAGGTTCCTAGTTTGCAGGAGCAGAGGTACTTTTTACGCTTTCAAAAAACGCCTCTTCAGGGACCAGAAGATCGTCCCTGCTGTTGGTACTGCCAGCCGAGTCACCGAAAGCTACGACAGACTTTGGACTGCGCCAAGCCATGCGCAGTGGCCAAGTTGTACACTTTTTAACCATTTAATACGTAATAAACTGAGAAAAGCCTTAATTTCAGCGTTTACCCGAGCTTTCGACGAGCGTAGGGGGTGCGGGCATGCGATTCCATGCTATGGCACGGAGTGTAATTTCCATGGGGTTTGAAAACTGAATTTTACACCCTCGGTAGGAAAATTAGAAATTAAACGGTCGCGCCTCGCCTCTTTTCGGAGCTCTGCGAAACTTTGCTGTGAAAACTGCGTACACCAATCAAATCTGCCCAGAAAGATGCGCCTTCTTATTATATTTTCAAAAGGGATGGTAGTACATAAACGTACCTATCATGATTATACGCAAATCTGAAGAAAGATTGGAATCAGAGATGATACCTTGTGACGGGCTTTTTCAAAATCATTGTATATGATATAAAAAGGTTTCACCATGGTTTGGTCACAGACGAAATCGGACATCAGATTGCTTTCGATATTTGAAATGAACTTGAAACTTGCATTTGAAAAGACCAGGAAATTATACATATAAATATTCAATAATATCTCTGGATGTTCGAAATTTGGATCTAGAATTTTTCTAATCTTTCCACAGTGCGTTAAAATGATGTACTTATTCGTGAAATTTTTCGAGGTGGCAAACTTTGATCTTTCGTACCTTGACGCGAAAATGTCAGTTATATCCATTCATGCATGATTCATTAATTTGTTTATTCATATATCTAAATTGAGTTGGCCGCTTTCATTCACTCTATCCTCCCGTATAATACATCCGTATTTCATAAACCGCAGCTGTGAAAGATCATGAAGTAACGTCGGTGATTCCTTGCTCCAAAGTACTACGTAATAGGATTATTTGCAATTAGAAACGAAATTTAAACGACGACAAGAAATCACGTCACCAAATCCCTTACCTTATACAGAAAGGGACAGCTGCCAAAGCACCCCCGCGATTATGAAAAGTGAGAATGGATCAAAGGTTATTAACGAAATAATCACCTCAAAGTATATTCCCTCGCCTTTCAATAGGCTCTGTTTATACCGTTTCATCTCACCACCGGATCTTTTCCGCGAAAAGGTTTCATTCCGTTAATTCTCTAATCAATGGACTTATTGATAAATCTTACATTAAAAAATTTTTCAGATTGGAAAATAATTTCTTGTTTTTTTTTTGTTTTTTTTTCATTATACATAGCTGAACATAAAAAACTTATTGAAATAAATAACACAGATGAAAAATAAGATTCTTGAAGATTCGAAGAATACCTTCCGTGACATAAGGATACAAAAATCAAAAATCAAATTCGCAAAGGTCTTATATAAAGACTCAACCGTATGTACATAATATTATGAGTGTATACCGTAAGTTTCATAATTCCGATATAATATGTATCTAGGTAAAGTACCTATGGGAAACTTTCAAGCGACATAAGTTTAGCTAGGGAATATTTTAATCTTATTACGTGCAGCGAGTAGGTAAACCCGTTGGAAAATAGTCAAATTAATTAAGGTAACGACGAGCAGCGTGAAACCTTCACCACATGAATAGTATAGGATAGGTATAGGTTATACCTACATACCCTATCGACATGCTTAAAATCACTCCTCGGTGTAAATTCGATCCTGTTAAAAGAAAAATTGATACCTACCACGTTAAGTAATGACGCAGAGTTGCCTCTGCAGGGAAAACGAGGGGGGTTAAAAGGGAACATCCACTTTACGAAACCCCCTGTAACCCCCTTTATGTATATATATATATATAATATATATGTATAAAATGTCTCATCTTTTTATCTCTTTCTTGCTTTATTTCTGCAGTCCTCCGTTTTAACCCGGGTAGTGAAAAACCCGCGATTCTTCGTTGGTCGAAGAGCCAAGCGTCACATACATACTTCACTATCGACCTGCAGCAGAGAAGCTGGGTTGTCTGTCTCTACTTTCTCTCTCCTGACAGACAATCCCGGATGTAAAGGTTTGGCATAAGAGAGAAAAGGAAAGAAAATTTGAGGCAAGGGTCCTTGCTGCCCTTAGCCTCGTCCCATTTCTCTACCCCGCGTTTTACATCCACACTGCAGCCTACTTTATCTCTTTGCTCTCTCACATCCCCTCGAGGCGTCACTGGGTGACCGGGACGCCCGTGGAGAATATAAGGAAGACTCGACCCTAGAGCTATACATATACCTACGAAGAAGGGCTACATCCCACACACAGACTCCCAACTCTTTCTCTCGCTCTCTTCCTCTCTCTCTCTCACTCTCTTCCTCTTACGTAGATCGTGGCTAAGACTAAAGGAGGTAAAGTCCTTTCACCCTCCCTCAATCCCTTCCACCTTACACCCTTTGTTCTTGCCGACGCGCAGGTATTGTTGAACTAAAGGTCGTTTTGCTCCAAGGATCACCGGTTATGTCGTTTCCGAGTTGCTGAGTCGCTGCTAATTTTTCAGTATAGATATGTATATACCGGTGGGTACTTTACCAATGGAAAACCTTATGACATACAGTAAACTTGTCACGTCTCCAATGGCGTGAGGACGTAATTTAAAAAAATACAATGCTACTGGCTTATCAACGTTGAGTTTATTAACTTTATTTTCCTCACATTCGCCATTGAAAGAATTTAATGTAACAACAACAAAAATTTGAAAGTTATAATGTTAAGTAAGGTGAGTGTACCAATTACTGACCCTTCAAGACCCAATTATTGACCCTTATATTTTCTTCAATATTGAATCTATGATAAGAATTCTGAATGTTTCCGTTCGACAAATAAGTTGCTACAGATTCGAAGAATACGAATTGATTTTTTTGATAATTTGAGAACTCACGGATGAAAAGGAATCATAAAAAAAGTCAATAATTGGGACACGGTCAGTAACTGGTACACTTACCCTAATGTCAAGTCAAGTATGTTGAACGGATACACAGTACCTTACAGCCTTTATATTTCGTCTGTTTTTCTTGTTATTCAACGAAATCATTATTACATACCACATTCCTTGGTCAAATGACAAAATGATGAATCGAATCTGATAATTTCTAACGCCAGTGTCAGCCGATTCATCGAAAGAGTGTCGAAATGAAAAGCACAAAGAATTATATTATTAAAAAGTACATTAGAACACGCGTAGTAAATTCACTTATACTATAGTTCACTTGTAAGTTGAAATTCAAGTGATCAAGTTTTAAGGGCTTACGATTAGATGTCATTTGTGAAACTTTGACAACTTTCGTGAACCAAAGAGACACAATTCATAGACCGACGCTTTGATCAATGAAAAATTGTCTTTTTTTTTAAATACGTGGCGACTATTGCTTATTTTGCAAAATGACAGATTCTTTTAGTAGAATACGGATATTAAAGGTAGTTCAATTTCAGTCTGGCTTATGCGGATCTCATTGCCCGACTGTCGAGAACAGTAAATCGTCAGATCCCTGGGTTGACAGGCTTTTGGAACAAGACGTCAAGTGAAATGTGATTTAATGGACCGCTGTCACTAACTTTGACTTGGTCGGCCATTCGGATCACGCGCAATACGTCAATGCGCACCCATGACTTGTTCTTCTTCTCGATTGATCCACATCATTGACGGATCACGAAGCGACGACGGTTTGCCTTTTGGTCGGAAGAGCAAATATAACCCTGTTCATTCAATACATGCTCAGGCTTCGAAATATTCTATCCATCAATTTATTCAAATGAGCAGATTCCAACCTTATTACACCCCAAAAGCATTTCTACACATACCAGATACATTCGCATTCACATTTCTATCGAAAACGAGAAGAAACCATATCGGTGCAAAAAAGAAATGAAACATAAAACAAATAAAATAAAATAAAATAAAAATTGTCATCTATGCGTGAAGGTTGTACAGATTATATATAGGTGGTGTGATATTAGGAATAATTTTAGCCCACCACAGATGCGGATAGGGTAGGGGATGAATGTTATTTTATAGGGAGAAAGGTATACAAGGGATTCGGCGTTAGCAGAAGAGAAAATTTTCATCGTGTCGCGCATACGTGAGAACGATTTCGGGATGCGGAGGTATGTAGGTATATACGTATACGAGTGAACGACAAAGGGAATTTCAAATATTAAGGATAAAAAAATTCAAGTCACACTTTTGGTCCTTGCCAAGGGCATATTTTCGCCATGAAAAATTTTTTTTTCTTCCTGCTAACGCTTTTCGGGTGTTTGGCAAAAAAATATAAAAAATATAAAAAATCAAATAGAACGAATATAAAATAAAAAATAACAACAAAGGAAACGAGCTATATACGTACAGCACGATTATACTGTTCCGAGTAAACGCGATTCGATTTCGGCAGCTACGATGCTCGGGGAATAGCTGAAGACGAAGAGCTTTGGTTCTTTCATCTCCTCTCATATATGAGTTTTGAACAAAAACCTCATACCTACTGTGTGTAAAAAATATAGGGAAAAATAATAAACATGGAAAACGCAGAAAAACCGGAAAGTTCGCAATCTCGAATTCTGTTATACATGAATCATACGATTACTAGGAAGAGATATATCAACTTCTTTGAGGGATCAACCTCAACCCTAGATCGTGCAAGGAGAAAGGAATTAAACGGTTACTATCTGGAGCTAGATTTTGAGAAAAAAAAAAAGTAATTCTAAATCGGTCGAAGTTTGTTTCCAACTTCAACGCACCTTTGCACGTTATTATCCTGTACGTAGATAACAACCAAACGTATACGTTCAAAAAAGCAAAAACGCACATACCATTTTAACTGTCGAACTTTTACGACCTCTGCAGAATGAACCAGAAAAGATCAAACAAGAAATGTCAATGCTGTGTATTTTTTATCCCACGAATTTAAATTTGACATATTTTTTTTTTTTTTCTTCACGGTTTTGCACATTTCGTGGAAATACATATCATTGGATCGTGCGGTTCACTTGAGAACCGCAAGCCTGGTGGCTAATAGAAAAAATGTCTACCTCAGTATGTTCGAACTTGCATTCAATTGTGACAAGGACTGAAAGCAGCCAATTTTTGTTCAATTTATAATTTTTCTTTCATTTGTCACACCTAACTGAGAATACTCACTATTCAAATTAAAATCCACAAGTCGTGTCGAACTTTTACTCCCCTCAATATCAAATATTAAAAAAATCGATTAAACTAATATGGTTGTCCCATATGACTTGTAGAAAAAACATACCGACGTATAACGATACCTGGGCAAGAGGCTGGCGCAAGGAGAAGAAGAAATTTCCTATATACCTATACATATAGGTAACCGGATATACAGGTGATAAACGAGTGGTGAAAGGGTAGAGATAAAATAGAGAACCCAGAAAACGCACGTCAAATGCGATAAGACTAGACGAGGAATCGGGTCCCATAAGTGTTACGTCAATTCACACGACACGAGGTGTTAATACATCGTATAGTCTTCTTCGTCGAAGCTCCGCGAGTTTAGAATTCATCTAAACTTTAAAGATATACGGTATACGTTGAGCGAACGAAACGAACTTATTTTATACGTATAAAGAAGTTTTCTATGATAAAAAGGAAATTATGTAAAAATGCATTGAAAAAAAAAAAATCCGTTTGAAAACTGGCGTGATGGAAATTCCCTCCTCATACACGGGAAGAAGAGTTGGGTATAATTCATCGTGTATGGGTAGAGAGGTAAAAGAAGGCAATAATAGATCGAACGAAAGGTAATTCGCTATTTGGTTAGAGGAGCAAACAGAGGAAAAAGAATTCGAAGAGTGCGTGGCGCGGTGGTGAGCAAAGCGGGGATCCCCTTATTGGTTCTTTAAAGAAAACAACTCGATTTCTCTCGACGAGAGAAAAACGCTAAAAAGTTTTCCCCGATCCGAAACTGTGTGACCGAAGCTTTTCGGGGCAGTTCCACCCTGTTTGCACAGAGTTAGAGGCAAACCAGCGTAAGTAACTGCCGATTCAACAACACTACCGTGTCTCTTCTTCTTCTTCTTTTCCTTCTTCTTCTTCTTCTTCTTCTTAGTCTCGAAAAAGGGAATCCTGACTCTAAGAGATCCGAGCGAAAACAGTATCGAAACTAATACAGGTTTAATGAAATTTGAATTTCTTTTTTTCATAATTTATTTCAAAATTAAGTATCCAGATGTAGGTACCAAGAGTGGCAAACTCTTGCAGTGAAGCAAGACAAGTTGTAATTACTTCGAATGCTTTCCAACTCAAGACTATATATACGGGAAGTTGAGAAAACTGAGTACCCAAAGAATGGACGAATAATCTTTGAAGTGTTTCTCGGAATGTGAGAGAAAAGCACATCCATGGTGAGCAACCGCAGACAGGCAGGGTATATAACGCACAGTGAAGAATAAGAGTCTTAAATTTGTCTAATTGTTTACCGTTGACTTTTATTGGCTCTTGACATTTAAGGGCGCGTTTATATTCTTCTAAACAAGTTTCAGATAAAAATGTAAATGCCTATTTATTAGAACGAGGAGTTTCAGCCAAGCCGTAGCGCGCGCCCCGCAGGGTCTAACTGAGACACACTTGGTAGGTATTGAAAATAAATCGTCGCTTACGACGCGCTTAGAAATTTAACGAAGGGTGCCACAAGAAGAAGAAGAAGACGAGTGCTAAGGGACGCGAGAAATAAGGCGAAAGATAAAAAAAGAAAGAAAAGGACTATCGACGTGATGATTACAATTCAGAAGAGTTTTTTTTTTTCTTTCTTTTCATCATTTATTCACTTTTTTCTATTTTCTAATATTTTCGGGACGGGATTCTTACTCTTCCATTTTCCCATTGCCAGCTCGTGAGCATCGCGTGACTGGACCAACCCCATGCAGTTAATGAACGCCGCACACGTCCAAACCTAACAATCTTGCTAACGAGAGGTTGAAATTCGATTCAAGCCAAAGGAAAAAAAAAATCAAAAAGAGAAATCAAACTTGAAAATAAAACATATAAATCATCATACTTAAGGATAATATTACCCACCAAAGGCTTATAGCTCCGACCCTGTATAATCAGATGTTCATAACCATTAGTAGGTACCGCGGATAAAAGTGTTTCCAAACATGTTAAAATTATAATTAATAAGCAATAAAATTTTTAGTACTCTTTAATTGGTCGTTGCAGCCAGAGGGGTCAATTACTTTTATTAATATCTTGGCAAGCGGTCCTTCGTAAAATCTGCAAAAGCTTTCGAAATCATTGAAGATAATTTTTTTCAAGTCTTGGAAGCCCATGAAATAATTAGAAATCATTTGAGATCTTTGAAATATTTTCAACTCGTTTGAAACCATGTAAAATCTCGTGAAAATTACACGTAATATTGTTCAAAATTTTTGAAAACCTTGAAAATCGTTTATCTGCGTAAGACCAGAAATCCAATACAATACCAAAAACATGTGTCGTTTAGAGGAGTATGAAATTTTTCAATTTGTTTCAATGAAATATAAGAGTAAAAAGAAAAAACCAACGTAAAAAACCACCCTTGTATTTAAAAAAATTGCATCTTTTTATCTGTACACAATATTTGTGAATAGCCTGTAGGTACAAATTTGAATTGACTTCGAGCTATAGGCTGACGTGTATACATATACGGCCTAACTGTAGTACAGCTTCTATATAGATACTGATTACGTATGTATGATAGATTGAATAAAATATTTTTGTTGCAAAAGCGGGAGATTGTAAGGACGATTTTCAGGGGTCGTTTCGCGGGGGAATAAATCGATCGTATCGTTCCATTTCAAATATTCATTCCCTTCCTCCCTTCTACCCCCTTTTCCTGCCTCACTCCGGCGTATAAATATTTCTCAACAAATTTTCGGAATCGAATGCATTCCCCGAAAGCTCTAGGTTACTAATCGGATTATATATTATTGAGTAAGGCGTGTCTGCGATGGTATACAAAACAGCCATTTCAACCCCAACCTACTGATGTGTTTTTTCGGTTTAGAATTAGATCTGTCGATAGTATCGGTCAAGCTAGATATCCCGCAGTATAAAGAGAAGAATCGCAGCTGAGAATATAGGAATAGGAAAAAGAATTATACATAAGAGAAAAGACTCACCGACGAAGGTATAAAAATACACCTTTTTAGTCTTGTAAGTTAGTAACAGCAGACGAAAAGAGAAGAAGAACCGATTTGGTCGGGATTTAAGGCGATGTTTCTGGGTCCGGAGATTTATTGCGTCCATTAGTTTTATTTGGTGCATTTAGAGAGCCCATTCTAATCCCGTATAAGGAAAGAAACTGCAAGAGATAGAGAGAAGAGAAACGGAATAAGTTTGAAAGCTGCCTTGGACCAAATTGGTACAACGGATCTCTGTTTCGAGAAACGAAATGAAATAATACGAAACAGACGAGCCAAAAAATTCTCTCTCCGTGGAGGTGAGAAATAAAACGAAATAAGATTTGAGGAAAAAAAAGAACGTCACAGTTATACGAATAAATTTCCATTTAGTAGAACTTTTTTTTTTCTTTTTGTTTTTTGTTTTTCACTTTTCCTTTTTCTCCTTTATCTTTCACCGTTACAAAAAGATCTCCGGAAAAGTTGGTGATAAAAAATTAATATCGCGCACCGCTCGGCCAGCGAGTTATAAGAGAAGAGAAGTGAATTCACTCGTTTCAACGCAATGTCGCGCATTAAATTGTAAAGATCAAAATGTACGAATCTTACGTCGACGGCGAACTTTTGCTTGGAATAAAAGAAAAAAAAAGATAAAGCCTGGATATTGTAGATACAGACGTGCCTACTTTGATGTTCGTGCTGTATCCCCGAATCCATATTTTATACTTTCTCATACTTTCTTCGGATTTTTCTTCTGCTTATGCGATTTTCCACCTCGAATTAATCCGGATAAAAATGAGCTTTTTTTCAATGGCTGTTCAAACTTTCATATATTATACGTTTAACCAGAATGATCCAAAGTTTCGAGTTTGCCAAAATAACACAGATTCTCCCTCACATTTTCTTTCAATTTACAATCCAACTCATTAACGAGACATTGAAGCTCTTTCGAATATCAAATATTCCAACTTTTCCAGTATAAGTGCATTTTTTCGTATATTTATTGCATTTTACCCTGTACAGTGAAATGAGAATTCTTCACTTTAACAAAATTCCGTGACTCTTCGAGGTATAATACGTCAGCTGCAAACGCGCCACCTAGCTGCAGTATTACGGGGTCTACATACTTTTACTATAATATTCTAAATTAATTAGTTCTATGAGACAAAAATTCACCGATATTGAAAGATCTATACATTCTACGTGAATATATCGGTCAAATGATGCGCGCGCCGAAAAAGCCAAAAGAAAATTTAGACTGCTAAACTTGATAAGTATATCTATGAAAAGGGTCAGAGCATTCCAACTAGAAAATTGAATAGTTTTTTTTTTTCACAGTCTATATTAATCCAAACATAAGTGAATGCCAATCTTTATAATTAATAGGAAGTTTCGTTGAGTTTAATCGGCGATGTATTGGCAGAGTAGTCAGAGTATAAACAGAACAAGAAGAGAGAGAGAGAGAGAGAGAGAGAGAAAAAAAAGAAAAGAAAACGAATGCAAGATGTTAAACGGAAGTTTCATTATTTGCCAAAATATAGTCTGTATATACATATATACATTAGAATATAGCTAACTGGCAAAAACCGCCCCTAAAAATTACAATTCTGTTTAATCGCCCGTATAGCACGGGCTTATGGTTATGGGGTAACAGGCCCATTATGAAAATCCACGTCAAGGCGAGGCTCGTGGGTATAAACAGCAGCTATACCTACATATACTACCGACGAACAACGATTCCTACGTAAATACGTCCATATACATACGTATGTATGTACCTACGCGCGTGTACGTATCTACACATCACTCACTAGTTTCTATAATACCTACACGTATATATATATATATATACCATGTATATACCCTCCTCGCCAATATGCCACGCGCTCGCGCAATGTAGCTGTAGGGGGTGGCGGATACATACATCTAACTGTATACATACGTGTATGTATATACATATACATATAGGGTCACGTTGTATTGCCTGTCAGCTCGTCTACTAGACGAACGTACTTGCGAAACGCCAACGGGGGGTCGACAGTCTCTATACGTCCTGCCCTCCGTTGATTCTGCTTCTGCTTTTCCTTCTGATTTTGCTGCTGTACTGAGGTAAAATATTTTTGGGGTAAAATCCGATAGCCAGCTCGCTGATATATGTATCCATACATGGGTATATATAGATTGTCATTGTTACCACGAGATATATATATGTACGTGAGAGTCGAAATTCCTCACTGACAACCAACGCAAGTACCTATAGACGATGCATTCCGCAAAGAAAAAAAATGTCCGATATAGTACCTATGTGTAGGTACATGATGCATACATAGCATAGCTTTAGGTATATAATGAAGAGAATAGATTATTGGCAATCAAATTACTCCTTCTACTACCTAAAAACTGCAGTTTCCCGCCTACTACGATTAATCGATTTCATTGGGAGTTCGCAATACGATCGGACGATAAGAAGACGGGTATAGGTATATGTCACGAGTTGGAAAAGTGAAATGTAGTCAAAAGTATCAATTCATTTTTTCACCAAAGTCAATGAAATCGTCATCACAGTCAGAAACACCTGCTTCACAAATTTAAACACACTGCAGCTTATACGGTTCCATTTTTCTAGGTTTAGAATCGTCTGGAAATTGAATGTTGACTGCTTTACCATTTTGCAAAAGACACGGCTGAAAAATAACATTCTGTTAATTTTTTATACCCGTAACTTAATGACGGCGTGTATTCCGAAGAATCGAATCAAAGAATGATAAATCAATAAAAAATGTTAAGTCAGAATTACACGAGTCTTGAAAAATGTCAAATTGATGTACTTCACCCCGTTCAACGATATTGATCATTTTTCAGAGATATCAGTTCAATTCATCTCGTTATACACCTACCTACACAAAAAAGAAAAATCTGTTAAAAAGCAAGAGTGCGTAGGTATCATCCGCCGACTCGTTAAATCTGAGAAGAGAAAAAGAGGAAAAAAAAAAGGGAACGAGTGTTTCGTTAGCGCGTACGAGTTTCGTTTTTCGTAATAATTGTGGCGACGTTAGGACTCGGTTTTTCCTATGTTTACCGAATGCTCCGTCGGTAGGGAGACAAAGAGGAATATAAGAAGAAAAAAGCGAAAAAAAAAAAAGGTCAAAAGGTAGATCTTTGATCTTGGCTCTGCGTAGCGAGAGATTTCATTATCTCGAGACCTGCGACGAGGCAGACTTTTCTCTCCGAAGCTAGGGCTGCTGCTGACGATGAGCCAGGAGGAGAACAAGCATTTGGCTCACGTCCACGTGACATCCATACCCCAAAGAGACAAACTCGGTTACACGGTTATCAGCCTAATCACAGTGGATCTCATCTAAGCAGTTTAGAAATTTCATTTCAATTTCAAAGCCTTAACGTTTCGCCTCCGTCCTCAATCTCCATCGATAGCATTGACAATGAGAACCATAATATGTATACATATAATAATATACCGAGTCGTCTATATACTCTAATAGAGACTCGTCAATGTCCAAGATTTATGGCAAGCGTTTATAATGACTGGGGCTGCTTACCCACAATAAAGAGTGCCCCTTCTCGATTTTCTCTCTCTTGCATCGACGTTGTATCACGAGGCAGCTAGGACTGCAGCGTGGGAAAGCTTGAAATGACGTATTATACCCGCAATTAAAGGTACGTACATAATTTCAGAGTCCTTGAGAAATATTAACCCCATGGAGAAATACGTATGTGACAAATCCGTACGTACATAAGAAATTATAATGAGGTTGAAGTTCGTAACGTTAACGTAAGAAAAATAATAGAGAGAAAATTTTTTATTTTGTGACTTGAACGGTTCAAAAACATCGAAATATATCGTAAAATTTTTCGAAATGAGTTAAACACACGTGTACTCGTCAATTTTGCAAATCTAACAACATTTGAATCATGAATTATTGATTTTTATCACACATTATCTGTTATTTTAACATTACGAACTTTAACTTTATAAATTATAAATGGTCAAGAGACTCCTCCACTTTTTGCATGTACATATACATAGATAAAAAATTTGAAAAACTAGATCTCTACAATGGACATTTGAAGAAAGAATCTGAATTTCGACGACTTTTATCCGCACAATATGGGTTTAGCCTGCAGATTTTAACTCATTAGCAAACTACCTAGTCAATTATAATCCGGATATATAGAGTTGGATTTCAGTGAAGTATACCTAGAAACTGGTAATTATATATCGGGCCAATTAGTTTCGTGTGTTGGTCTAGCTTCGTTATTAGTTCAACACGAGTCGACAGGTACGAGAATTGTAAGTGCAATGCGGTACATATATCATCACGTGTGACTATATAATATAATATTGTAAAAGCTTGCGCGTGGTATTCTCATACAATGAACCACAGACGACGTGATAAATTATAGAAAACTTTATTGGATAATTTAGAACGAGATTCTTGCCATTGTATACAATAGGAGAAAAGCCGATAACACACGATTAGCCAATTAGACGGATGATGGTTTATCTGCAGCAGGGACGATTCCGTCCCAGCTTCAATCCCCGCAATTCGGCAGATGCAACAACTAATCGAAATTGACACTTCGATACAACGACCGGACAAAGAACAACCTTTACCGAAAAGAACTCTACTTTGTTATTCTCTAAAAAATTCTGTACCTACTTCAAGATTTAAATGATGAAAAAATCTCAGTTGTTCTTCCCACGTATTCTTTTTAAAATCATGTTATAAATGATTTCCCTAGCGACAATATTCTACGAACTCATAAAGGTACGGTGAAAAAAGTAATACAATTAAAGCGAAAAAATTGATAATGTTATATAAGAAGATAAGAAAAGGCGAATACTTATTCTGAAATTCAGAAATCTACGGAACAGGATCAAAATGTTGAAATCAAGACAAAGAAAACTGATGCAGTTGTAGAAAATGAGAAATAAAAAAATTATGAAAATAGAAAAAGTATGTGACGATATGCATACCTAATCCATCGAATACATTTTTTGGTGGATATAATTTTTTTTAGTGTAAAAAATAAACTCGATTTTCGGAAAAACGGGTATAACTCGAAAGTTTCATTTCTTATTTAATATTCTTAGTATTCCACATAGGTGTGCTTATCTACTTCACAATATCCCTGTCAAAGTATTCTTCTGCAACTCTATTTTTACTCGGTTCCCCACATTTTTCTTGTCATTCTCAAAAATGCTATACTAAAATGGAATCTCTTGACTTACACCGTTATTCCTGCAGGTATCCCCTCAATTATGAAATTCAATTCGCAATTTTGTGTTGCGTGAAACTTATGAACTCCACCCTCGTTGAGTATATAAAGGATATTATCCTGTAGGCTGGACTTTGATATAAGCTGAAAGAATACCCAAGTCACAAGAGACGTTATCTAGACGAAAGTCGAGGCCATGCGCAGATGATAGTCTCTACAACGGAATATAGTATAATATACCTTGTCAAATATTAGAAACATTCAAAGTATGTCGTCCCCAACGTGGAATGGGATGGCTAATTAGAAAAGGACTCGGTATATAACATGTCCGCTCCCCTATAGTAAATTTCTGACCATAAAATGATGAAATTCCAAAATCTACCCCATCCCATCGACCGCAGCAATTCCTCGGCATTTATATAGGTACCTACCTACCTACCTATCTACCTACCTAACCTATAAACACGCCGCCTTTGTCAAGGGACGTCCATCACTCAAACAGCAAACTCGACAATATTGCTGTCAATATATACATATATACAATATACAATATACATATATCACGGGTCAAGTAAAGGTCCGCTGCAAGCGACACATACGTACCTACCCACTCGTATGCAGTCCAAGTACAACCTACGACGTACCTACCACAGTATAGATATAGGGTATTATATATATTACGCCAGATGAGGAGCAGGATTGGTATTCGGATGCTGTCGAATATATAAGAGAGAATATATAAGAGAGGAGAAGAGCACTACTATTAATTATAGGTTCGACGAATGAATGGCGGGAAAACCGGGGGATTTGGATTTATGGCATTTCTGGTATATGATGCAGTGCCAGTACACGTGGGTACGTATAAACTGTACATATGTGTGTATTATGGCGTATGCCTATGTCGTGTGGCTATATAATATGTATAGGGAAGTGCGGAAGTTCTGCAAGGCTTTTCTCTCTCTCTCTCTCTTTCTCTGTCTCTCCTAATGGGGTTCTTCATAATGGCGTTAAAAGCCTAACCCATGGATTTTAACGGAGTTTTCGTTGACCTTTTCTGTATGTATGTATGTATATGTATATATCCTACAGCTAAGGACGCTTCCCTATAAAGCCGCCAACGGGCGACATCGCGCAGGAAACACCATGATTTATGTACCGAAGAATCATTAAGAATTTCTCCCGCTCCACACTGTTATATAGGGGGGGAGATTCCGCCTGAATAGAGAGAGGGAGAGCTCTTCCCAATTTCACGATTAATTAATGCTTCTGCTTTTATCCCGATTCTTGGCTTTCGATTCGGAACTTATACTGAATTTTCATAAACAGGCTGAAGAATTGTACGATCGAACTTTTCTCTCCAAAGATTATTTCGGAACATATTCTATCCACAAAAATTCAAAATACAATCGGATACAGAATTATTTTCTGTATTTTAACTATATAACTATATTAGATTAACACTCTACAGCAGTAGCAAAATCTGTGGAAATTTTCGATTTGTTTTCAAATTTTATAGAATTTTCAAACATCTGGTAAAATTCCAGATATTTCAATATACGTCTGGGAAGTTTGTGATCGATGCGTATATGCGCGGGATGATTCGCACACATCGCAATCTATAAGACTCGACGTACCGCGATAGAATATTTATCATCAATGAAATATACGCGCAATATGCGGGAGACAAAGATCTTGGGATGATAGCCAAGCGACAAATGTGTAAATACATATATATATATATAAAATGTCGAAATTATTGCGAGAGTTATAAATTCAAATATCCAGTAGACGAGAGAAGACCGGAAACGTAGCGTCGCCATAGTCCCGCCTTTCGTTCGCAGTAGAAACAAGGAGGTCGGAAATCCGGCGAAATTTCCGCGAGTTCTCTCTGGGAGGCAGGCAGGCAGGCAGGCAAGGCAGGCAGGCCCCGCGAGACTTAAATCTCACCAGACTATACAGAAACGCAGCCCAACGGGACGAGACGAGACGCAACGGGATAGCGAGAAGGTTTTGGAGCCGTCTGACCCATAACGGCAAATGGATACAAATGCCGCGATCTGCTTTTCGAACGACTGTCTAGAATCCACTCCGTCCCCGCGGAGATAGAAAGAGTGAGAGAAAAAAAAAGAAAGAGAAAGATAAAAAAAAGGAGAGAAAGATTGAGGGCGGAAAGGGTAGAGAAGATAGTTCCTCGTCGGGCAGAATGAGAAATAGAAAGACCAACGTTGGCGTCAGTCTCCGTATACCACCGCAGGAACTCGAGAAAAGAAAAAGGGACCGTGAACAGAACCAGAAAAGAAGAACCACATAGCTGCTAGAGATTTTTGGCAAACGGGTCAGAGCAGCAGCATGAAGCAGAAGCAGAGGAAAGAGACAAATATCCACAATCAAAGAGCACTCCTCTACCACAGACTCTGCAGTCTCGTTCCAACCTTCGACTTATATCCTTCTGCAGGACTCTCCCCCGTCTCGTTCTTTGATGAAGGTTCCACTCCCGCGCGAAGTCTTCCATATCTCACCAAATCTGACTCGAATAAGATTGCACTCGGTCGACGCGACGGAAAGTTAACAGTCGCATTTCTGTCTACGGATATATGTCTAGTTGGAAATGAATCCCGAATTTATATAGCTTCGGGGTTTAGACACTGGAGCAGTCCTCGACAAGGAAATAATAAAACTTCAATGTTTTCAATGAGCCAAAAGGGGCGGGATTCAAGTTCTGAATTCGAAAAGTTTCAATCAGTAAAAATTACGAATTTATTTCAAACGCGATTCTGAGTTTCTTATTAGAACGCTATAGTTCAGAACTTGCAACGTTCGAAAGGTTGAAATGCAAGCAGCTCAAAGATCCAAAAGTTAAATATGAATTTCGAGAGATTTCATACCACGCAAGAGTTATAAAAGCTCAAAATTCGAGCATCATGTCCTATGATTAAAAACCGTCCTGACACTCTTGAAATCTGTACATTATGATGTATTATTTATAATATAGGAATGGATAAGGCTGGATGTTATAGGTGTGTTATGTAGTATATGCACATCAATCCATCTATCAATCCGTCTATCTATATCTAAAGCATCAACTATAAGGTATAAGAGATATCTGCTCGATCCGTGACCAGTTGAAATGAAATTCCTGGTAGCTAGGATCAACGGCGTTGGATTCGTACGTCAATTTCTACTATCCCTCACACGGTTTCGCACGTTATACCCTAATACGTTCTTCTTCTTTTGCTTCTCGTTCTACTATTTCTTTTCTTTTTTTTCTTCTTCTACTCTACTTCGTTCATTCTCTCAGATAGAGCGTTACTTCCTCGCAAGGAAGAATCGCGTTGGTATTTGAGAGCCTCGGAGACTTGACAAACTACTTTAGTGGAGAGAAAAACATGGCCGGACGCCTCGCAGGAGTTAAGGACGGACCTATACGGACCTATACGTACCGTCGCGTCGCGACGCAGAGTCGAGGGACGCGCGAAACCGTCGGGACGACGTTTTCTCGTACGCGAACAGAATTGCTAATACCTATACCATAGCAATCTATACAAGGGTGGGCAGAACTTACTCCACACCCACGACGACAACCAATTCTATACATATACATACCTATACATACACACATGATTTGTCTTATCGACAAAAAGCGTTTTTTTCATTTCATTTTTTCATCATTTTCTTTTTGTTATCTTCTTCTTATTTTTCTTCATATTGACAATGATATCGAAATCGCGAAAACGGTATAGAGTTTCTCTGTGTAAAACAAATATCGCGAAAAATACATAAAAGAGAAAAAAGAAGCAACGAGAAAAATCCAGAAAAAAAAAAATTGGTAATTGTATACCTAAGCAAGCTGAAAGTGTGTCAAGTATAATTACAGAAGGTGGAGAACGAAGAGTAGTAGAAGTAGATGTGTTCGTGTTATATAAAAGGTATGTATAGGAACACGACGTATGTGTATTACGTACATCGACCTTGAAGTGAGTTTCCTTCTTCAAAGGGTGTCAAAATTAATGAATTACAACCCCCGAGTTCAAGTTGCGTAATTGAATACCTCTGAGAAAGGGTATATCGCCCAGTAAGTACGAACAACGCGAATAGGCTGACGTTATTTCCTTGTTGTGTTACTTTGTTACAGCTATTATAGTCGAGTGGATAAATTTTCAACGCTCAACGAGCAATTCAACTTCACACCCATATATACATAATTATTTATCTACCTACACATATATATATATGTATTTGTAATTAAACAACGTATCCGGTGGTGGTATGTACAGGTATTCACGTTCATCATACCTCCGATTCCCCATATTTTCTCACAAAGTTTCAAGTTTCACGTGATAAATGAGAGAAATAAAAAAAAAAAAAAAAACGAAATTGAACTAAACTAGATTGAGGTATGCGATAATGTAGGTGGCGTAAAACTTTTTACGACTAAAGTAGGTGAGGCTGCTGCTGTTGGCCAATGGATTAATTTTCTTGTTTTTTTTTTTGAGGAGGGGGGGAGGTTTTTTTGTCTTCTGTTTTTTTTTTGTTTTTTTTCTCAATTTTTGTACATCAAATACGTATACGTATAGCTATACGTAGGTTTATTCGGGAAGTTGGGCAACTATACATACATGCACACCTATATATATACAGACGTATATATATCGTAGCGTTAAAATAGAGTTTTAGCGTAGTCGTAAACTTGCTAATTGAAATACATTGTCGAGTGTTAAGTGGCTTTAACCACACCGAGTTGACACCCTCTCACAATAAAGTATAGTCAACGCGATACCTACCGACTTTCAACGTTTACTTTTTTCCTTTCCTCGGCGACGACGTTGTCGACGTCGACGTCGACGGAAATCCTAACTCGCGTCAAATTTCCTTACTTTTTTAATTATCTTTTTCACGACGCCAGTCTAATCTAATTTTCTTTAACACCCATCATTATTCTTTATTTTTATACTAGAGAAAAAAAAAAGAATGGTTGATTTTTTTCATTCTCCTAATTTTATGTACAATATGTTAAATTAAACCGTCTAAATTTAGTCATTTTTTTCAAAAGAGTATTATTCACTGGATTCTAAAAAAATGTAACAACAAAAACACCACAAGAAAAAACAGAAATGTTGGATGTGTTCAAAATCCTAATCATATATGTCTGTTGTCAGAATTCCGAAAAATTCCAAAAATTGAACGGTCGAGTTGCCGACTCTGCCATATATAGTGTATATATTACATATTACAGTGTCATTATAAATATATTGTACGTGATTCGGTAAAAAATTGTGCGACTAAAAATCACGAACGATGAAACAAAACAAAAAATCAAAAGAAAAAAATCACGAATTAATCAATCGAAAAGTTATCGCAAACATTGAAATAGAACTTACACCGCTATATCAGCATTATAGAGCATGTTCTGTCGTTCCTATAGCTGCTGCAGGTTGATTACACGCAAACCGCTAATCCTATACACGCGTCAAAGATACACGCTTGCTACACGCAAGCAATCGATCAATAAAAAATACAAATAACGATAACTATAATAATAGTAACGATAATAATAGTAACGATAATAATAATAATAATAATAATAATAATGACAATAATAATTTACTCCCTCAGTGCAACTCAACAAATCTTTCAGAAGAGTATACATATGTATATGCTTCTTGCACAGATTTCCTTCTTTTATTATTCAGATTCCATGTTCTTTCTGTTTTTTTTTTTATTCAATTACCTATTCCATCTTTTTTTTTTTTTTTTAATTTTTCTTTCTCCAAAAATGAATGATCATTGAAGAATCGCGTGCCGCAGAAGCATTTCTATAAATACCTATATATCTATAATATATATTGTGTGCTAAATTATCATGCATCTATAGAAAATTGCATGAGTCATCAATACATATAATACAAGGGAGACCGTGGCGAAGTGAGAATTTCAGTTATAAAAATTGATAGAAATTCGTCATTTTTCCAAGGTTTCAATGAAAAATGATTTTCGGGGACGCAATAAACGATCTAAAAGCTGACTAAAAAATTTAGCAAGAAAATTCCGAACAAAAAACATTTTCAACAACAAAGAACCAACAATTTTTTAATCAGTTTCCAGATGAGAGTCAACTTAACCTACTCCGATTTGCCCCTATAATTAATTTCAGTATAAAAATGATTTTATTTCGCCACAGTTTTATACTCTGTATAATTGAAAGAATAAATTTGACGAAATTTCCGCACCTAAGATTAGAAATTGAAGAAGAGAAAAAAAAAAAAAATATTAAAAGGGTTGAAAGAAGAACGCGAAGGTACCTATATGGCTAAGAAACACCGGGACCGCAAGCGGGGCACTCAATCTTTTGAGAACTTAGCACTCAAAGGGTTGAATAATTCAACCAACGGCTTTCGCACGGTTTTGCGGTACCAACTTCGTCAACGCGTTTTTACTCCCTCGTTTCCTTTCGCATCGATCGTCGCACCGCGCCGCACAGCACACGCTTGCCTATCTTCTACCTCTGTGTAAGGTAGGTATACATATAACTCGATGCAAGGATTTCCGATTTCCCCGTCAAATTCCAAACTCTCGTCGTCGACATCCCGCAGCTTCCGCGCCGAAACTACCTATAGGATATATATATGTCTATTATAGGTATTAATTCTTTACCCAGATTAAATCAAACTCTTCGAGGCAAAGTTGGATTAAAAAATACCTACATTCATAAATGAATATATTAATGAATGAATGGATATATAAGCGAGAAAAATATCATACGTTAATATGCGATGTTTTAAACGAAAGTATATAATATTACGTACAGACTCGAAGCACTTTTTCAAATCTAAAACGTCAGACTTTGAAGTTTCTTTGAGGCAATATTATAGCTTAGATTATAGCTTTATCAAACCAACTATTGCCACTATGATTGCTATGAATAAATACCGAGATGATTTATTACTACGACGAATATGTTAATGGATATGAATTAAATAAGCATCCATGTACCTATTGCCACACGTATAACAATATGACAGCTGGGTGATGTATTCATACGTATGTACAAATCGTTCGTTGTGTCTTGAGAGAAAAAGCATATCCTCCAAAGAAGAAGGTTGGTCTAATTCACGAGGAAAACTATTGACTCAATGGGGAATTTCCTAAACTTGCGAGAAAGAAAAAGTATTACAGAAAAATTCCCAGAACCGGATAAATTCAAAAAAAATATCAGAAAAGTTCCCCGAATCGCAAGATTGAATGAAAATCGCCTTTCAGTATATTCAGAATATGATTTTTTACCATTCTAACCTCAAAATCGCAACTTCGTCGTGATTTCTCGGCTCTCATGATGAAATAGTACATTTCATCAGTCATCTCAATAGCTAAAGCGAAAATGATAAATTGATAGATAGATTGACGTGAGAACGTGAAAAATACTACAAATCATCGCTCCATAATTTCTCCTTTCAGTTCTACCAATATTCCCGAGATATTTCCTTTCGAAGACATTTATAAGAGCGTAAGAAAAAAAAAAAAAAATCGGCGAATCGCGCACAATTCGTTCCTGAACACAAAAATTGCGAGTTCCAAAAGTGTTAAACCATACATTCAAGAATTGATGTACCTTATCCGTGACATTGAGGTATTTTTTGGTGAGCTAACAATAAGCACAGAATCCATATCGATATTGTTTTCTTAAATTTCGAATCACCTGAGTTCGGCACAGCTATAGATATGTATAATAGATAAATATTTCAGTTTGTCCTTCCAGGTCTAATGTGATTTGAATAGATAAGGCGTATATATTAAAGAACGTATGGCGATGGGTAAAATAACAACCCAAAAAACGACGATGCTGAAAAAAGAAAAATGAAATAATAAATAAAAATGATGATGATTTGAATAACAGAATACCGTATAGCTGGTATAGATCTATATATACTTGATCGATTCAGAGAGCGACGAAGGGCTCTACCAGACGGAATAAATTCGCCGTTACGGTCACAATCTAACTGTATTCGGTCAACATAGGATTAGACGCGTATCTCCCTCGCGCAGGACTCCTCTGAGGGTTGCGTTGGTTTGTATCCCGCGAGATCTCGGGGTGCATTGGACGTGGAAAATCGTATAATAAATCCGCACGCGTGTCTATAACACACCCGATCACGTTTTCACCTTATTTCATCTTTTCACTACATACATACATATAATATATACCTGCAATACTACACGCGTGTATACATACCGACTCGTGCATAAATATCAAGATTCGCGGCAGCAAATCGCCGCAAAGAATAAAATAAAAAATTAGTTACTATATCTACAGGGTGTATATCATCTCAAGTGTCGACGAATGAGAGAAATCGACGCCAAGTCGCGTTTCGTCAGCCAATGAACCACTAGCACAAATTTTTTCATATACCAAAACATTGTCAGTACCTTCTCTTGTCGTAAACGAAATTTTTATAGTTGTTGATCGGCTGAAGGAACGCAGCTTTGCTTCGATTTTTCTCATTCTCATTCTCATTTTCATTTTCGACTACACTTGACATGATATTATATACCCTGTCTAACTATAGACGAGGTGCAAACATAACGGAAAAATAAAACCGATCATCAGGACAACAGCTCACAATTCCTCAGTGCCCTACTGGCCTATACAAGAAACGGATGCCTCTTTTCTGCTATCCATCCTTTTACTTTTTTTTTCATTCTCTTTTTTTTTCTTCCTTTTTTTTTTTTTTTTTCTTTTTACTACACACATCAGTAGGTGAGTAAATCGCGGGGACGCAAAAACGAGATGCGCATAGCGAGAGAATGAAAGAGATTCGCGAGCCCCAAGGGTTCATCACATCACCCCCTCGAGGCTCTTCGAATAGAGGTGGGTAGGTAGGTAGGTAGAAAGATGGGTAGGTATTATATACGAAATAGTATTTATCTCACATACAGTATCCATACATGTATATGATATATCTATATATGTATATGATGGACATAACATATGTAGGTTTATCACGTTTATCAAGATGTTTATTCGTCGAGAGACGATATATGCCGCGGCAAAACGAGACGCTAAACGCGTTGAGCGGAAGTAACTTTTAATCTGATCCTCGCGATATGTGATCGTACATATTTCGTATTTCCGCGTATATAACTGACTTTCTTGCAAACTTATTTCAAGCCCTTCATATCTCCGGTTGAGCATGTAGAAAGTATATAGGTATGTGTGTATTATACCCTTCAAACCTCACTAACTTCGATTTTATACTCTTATAATTTCTTATGTCATCCCCCTAGGTCTCAAACATTTTTTTCCGAATTTTTCTCAATTTCGTGGTCCAACTCTTCCAGAGTCGTGCTGCATTTCCCGCCTTCGAAATTTGGGAAATTTTGCACAATTTGAAAAAAAAAAAAACCAAACCATTTCCCAATCCTCAGAGAATATTCCTCTAATTAGTAGTACAGTAGAAATAATTACCCGTTTCAAGAGTCAAATATTTATAGAATCCCGATATTATTCGAGATAGCTGGTAGACATATTTTGAAAAATTCAGAACATTACAAGGCGTAGCATATTCTGCGATTTTTCAAACCTTCGGGCTCTGAAGTCGAGAATATTCTTCCGACAATTTATTCATTGCGTTATTTTCGCAAACATCTCAATCTTTATGCATTTTCAGTGTGAGTACAAATTAACAATGAGTCCTACGTATTTCGTATTTTTAGAAAATATACCTTACATATGCATTAAGAGTTATCACTAGAATATTTCAAACCTGAGATAATCTCCACCTGCGTATATATGATGAAACCCCATCCGAAAAAGAAAGAAAAAAAAAAAAAAAACCAAATGTCGACCTTGATTATAGACAGAAGTTAATTCACCGAGTACATAAAGGGCTATGAACTTAACCGACAAGTGAATGCTCTCTATACACCGAAACCATCCGTATGAATGAAACAACCTCGGACGCGCGGGGATAGAGGAGACGGATAACATATACGTACACATCACCTATACATTCATATATACAGAGGACACATGCACGCGATGCAAAGAACCAAAGGGGTGAAACGGTTATAAGAGGGTCGACTCTATACCAAGGGACTCGACGAATGCGTCTCGTCTTTCACTCACTCAGTGGGATAATGAAGGCATACAAAGAAAGAAAGAAAAAAAAAAAAAAAAAAAAACGAAAAATTCTGTGATTGTATAATGCAGCTATTTGTATTTTGGATTCTTCTTTTTTTTATTTTACTATTTGTGGTATTAGGTATATAATACGTCTATACCTGCTATAAAGAAAGTCTAATCGAGTCAAATTAGCGGGATAAAATTTTTAACTGAAAGAAAAACAGGCTAAACGTTTTTTTAAATCCCATATGGTTATTTTTCCGGAATACATACCTATAGAAAATGAGAAGTAAAGAAGCCGAAGAGGAAAAGAAAAAAAAAAAAAAAAAAAAACCGTTTCGCTTTCAAAAAACGCTCTGGAAATCGACTTTGAAAATTTCATGTCCTAAACCCATAAATTTGATTCCCGTGGTGGTTATATAATACCTATAACTTCCATCAGAATTTCACCCCATTCAGGTTATTGTAGGTAAATAAATAACGAAGGTATATAGGTACACGGTATACGGTATACATATAGAACCGATATACAGCCGAATACAAAAGAAAGAGTAGATATTATTTTGCGTTATTTCCTGTGTTCCCAATCTTATTTTTTTTTTCCTCCCGCATGAGCAGTATAGAGTTATATAGGTATGGTGTGGTATGGTATGGGTAGGGTAGGTGGGAGTTGCTTGCGCGTACCGCATCACTGGGAAATTTCCATCCCTAGAAAAGCACCCTCGTTGAATGGGGGGCGGCTTCTAGTGCCGAGAGAGTCCCGAGTCCCGGGCGTGGTACTAGTGCCTTGGTATTATATACGAAAAGTGACTCACCGTTTGCGAGGGGTAAACCAGCCAGTAGCAGCGAAAGCAGTAGTAACTCTGGTACTCGGGCTATGGGATGCCCTTCGCGATGCGCCGATCCCTGCATCCTGAAACACAAGTAGAAAACACCCTTAGAACGTTAACTACCGGTTGCACCTCCTTTTCACTGCGTCTGTCTCCCAATTCTCCCTGTTTATTTTATTTTCTACTTTTTGCTTATTTTTCTCTCTTTTAGGTATACGACAGACCCTCTTATTTCACATGTACTGCACGAGCCGTCATTTCAACGTGTGTACATGTATGAACACTTATCGTTATTTAACCCTTTTAATAAGATCCCACAGGATATCTATAGCAGACCTCAAATTTGACCGTATACATTTATGTATACTTAGTCTGACATGGCGATCAGTTGTTTGGGTTAATGGTTCATGATCATCAAGTAATTTTGTATCCCAAAATTACAGGGGGATTTAATGAACCTATTACACATACACGTGGAGATGTTTTTGTATATGTGTCTAGAGTTCCTGCAGGATTGGATTTCGCGAATCGGGTCGCGGTTTTATCCTCTCATCTTTTCATCCAGCTTCTTATACGCATATGCTATACTTTTTTCAAAGTTCAAAAACTAATGGAGGAAGGGGGACGTATTATAATGGGAAGAAAAACGACTTTGATCCTTCAAGGGTGCGTAACACACTCCGTTGTTGCTCCTCGTTTACGGGGAACGGTATGTCGTAGTGGAAAAAAAAATTAAACGCAGTTTAAAATCGATATATTTCCTTACTATAGTATAATGAGTTCATTTCGGAACACCTTTGATCCGATTCGAATTCTGCAGGTAAAATATCGTTTGTAATCCGTGCTGTCAATTAAATTGAGCGCGGAGGATGAGATATGAGAAATTATGACCGAGTTAGGTCCGATGCATTTCTAAAAAATTGTAAATTTCTATTTAATATGCAGTATTTATACCCTCGGTAGGTTGTTTTGTAAGTTGTGACTATAATTGAGAGGAAACCCTACTGACATTTGGATGGAAAGCTGCAGTTTTTCATAGATCAAGAGATACAGAATTTCTGATTCTGGTAGGATGTTTTGAAAAAAAAGTCACATAATTCACTGCGACAAAACTTCCTACGCAAGTAATCTTTTGCAACCCTAAGAAAAAGAGATTCCGCGAAAAGTTCCTTGCATAGGAACTTTCGTCGCAGGAAATTGAAACGTTTTTACAAACCATATCCAACCGTAATCTGAAATTCTATGAATCTGTTATTTGATTGGACGTTTTTAGCCATTTTTCAAATGGAAAACTGCTTTTTATCCAAATAAGCGGATTCAGAGATTCTTCGTTGTGGCCTTTCGGAACTTCAGCTTTCGGAATTTTGAACCTTCGGTGTTTTTCTATTTGAAGTTTTCCAAATTGGCTACGTTATACAGACTTTCGAGGAAATGATCTTTCAGAAAACTCTGACTCACAATTAGAAGTATAAAAAATCCGGAACTTTGACCATTCGCAGCTTTTGAAATTCGGAATTTCAATCCCACCCCTAAAAACGGAGAAGTTTCCCCGTGGCGTCTATAATACTCTATGGGTACCAACATAATCTACACACACATATAATATTATATATATATATACCTGAGGAGTTCAGACATACGTTATCATTCATCGATAGGTGAAGGTGAAGGGGGCCCCCGCGTATTATACAGTTGGAGTAAGAGTCACTCTAGAAATCTAGCGTGCGATATGTTCAACGACCACACGACACACAACAACGTGCATCATGCGGGCATATAGGCAATAGGTAGGGACGAACTACGTGTTGTGTTTCCTCGTTTCGTGTTTACCCTGATCTGCGTCATGCTTAAAGATCGAATAGGCGATGCTGCCGGTCGGTTGACTAAACCCTGAATATATCCCTGTATAGTCCCCCTCGATAGTAGTAGTAGAGTAGGTAATAGTGAACGAACGGGAGTCCCCTTGATCGCGATCGAAAAACTAAACGGGGGCGAAAGTCTTCCCCGTATATAGACGAAGGGCACACATAGAAAAGAATAGAAATGAAAAGAGAGAAATAAAGAAATAAAAGGAGAAATATGCCTGACAGTTTCTGGGCTTCCGTCTCTTATAGGCAGACAAGCGATCGCCGCCGTAGGTATCGGACACGTTGGGATTTTTTTTTTTTTCAAGATTTCAGATGCGGTCAGCGTCAAAATTCGGAGAAATAAATAAGATAGAGAGAAAAAAGAGAAGAGGTACATAAGAGAGAAACCAGAACGAGCAAGGAACTTTGCGCGAATGTTTCGTCCTCGTCATCAAAGGTCCAGCTTCACAGAAAAGCAATTTGAATCTCTCGCTTTTGAGAATTCCTTTGCGGTTCAAGACGCGGATTCAAATCTCAGAGGTCATTTCGCGACCCCATTTTCCCCGTACCTTATACACCCTATACCCAAGCTCAAACCTACCCAGTGAGAGAGATTTTTCTTTTCAGACAATAATTTGTGTTTCCACATATGTGTAATACGTCTATAGACGTATATACCTGAATCATTCACATATTTATGTATTACAAATATTAGAATTAGGCCTGCATAAGATTAAGACAAAATTTTATTTTTTATTTTTGGTCTATAGCTTGAGTTTACAGTGCAAACGTGAACTGGTGACTCCGTGCGATAAGAACGAAATGCGTTGTAATAGTTTTCGAACGTAAATGACTGATAACAACTCACAAAAGAAAACAAAAAAACTTGATTCATGATCGACATCATAATCGTTCGCACGATTATTAATTAAACCGATGAGAATTAGAGCCATATCAGGCATTCGTAATACATTTTTATTACTTTCTCTTCACACTGTTCTTTCTCAAATTATAGTGGTTTTCTTTTTTTTCTTTTTTTTTTGTACAGTCATTTTCATTTCACTATCGTAAGTCAGACAGTTTTTTTTCCATTTGTTTGGTCTTATTCTTCACATTTTCTATCCTATATTTTCTAGGTAAACGAAGTGACAACCGTGACTATATATTATATACGTCACGCTCGGATGTATATACGAAGTCTAATAATATTTGGCAACTATCTGTATAGTTATATTGAGGGAAATTGACAGCCTGGGGTGTTTCACGTAGTTCCCCCATGTACTCGAACACATACACACACACACACACCGGATATATGTATATACATATGGGGTTGTGGAACTGCCCGCAAGGTTACACGTATGTGCCTTATACCCCATATATGCGGATATGCCAACATGACTAATGTATAAGTACGTAGCTATATAGGTACGTTGTACGTACGTCCACATGCACAATCCATAGCCATAGCCGCATACGTCGAGAGTCCGGTTGAACGAGGCCTGGACCAGGGCTAGCCAATAAAGTGGAATTCTACGCTCTGTTGACTTAGGACGTAAATAGGAGGCTTAATATCTGTCATTGTGGTTGCACCCCGACGTATCCCCGGGGCAGAAGCGGGAAATTCCGAACAGGGTGAAAGGGGGGTCGTTATGTATCCATAACGAAACTGTCAAATTTCATATATGAAATTTTTCGCCAAAAATCTCTACGTAGGATAGATGGGGGCCGGCTTGAAGTTCCGAATTCGAATATAACCGTAATTGTAGCCGTTTCTGACCGATTTCAAAAATTTCGAATTTAAAAACAGCGGAGTCTAAAAATTCCGAAAGCCTATAAAGTTGCGAAATTACGAATTCGCGCATGCATGTAACTTATATAGTTTGTTTGAAGTTATACGAGACGTTTTCCCCCTATATAGGATTCTCGAATTTTTCGAATTCCATTTAGTTTTGGACTCTCCGATCATCTCCGAGCTTTCTGCATTTTGATCTTTCGGAATTTTCAAGTTTCGAGCTTCAACGAACCTACAAACTGCTACTCCGCTCCCATACTTGCATACCAAACATACCAAAGTTCAAATAAAACGAGGACATTATAAAAAAATGGTCGATTTTAATTTGGCGAAATACGATATGCTTGAAGTTCCGAACATTCGTTCGAACGAAAACTTGGAAAATTGAGGTATAATACGAGGATTGTTCATCGACTAAAAGTATTATCAGATTTTGGATACGTAGAAAATCGAAACTCTACAGCTTTACAAATTACAAAATTCACAAATTTTGGTCCGGTCAAAAGTGGATATAATACGAGGCATGATTTGAAATTTTCTTGCTATAACTTTCGTTCGAAGTATAACGTTCAGGACTCTACATGAATTGTACGTATATATTGTTGCTTATTACTCGAACGCGATGAAAAAAAAAAAATCTCACGCGAGATAGAGATAGAGCTAGAGATAGATGAGAGAGAAAGAGGAAGATTTGACACGGTTTGCTGGAGGCAAGTTTCATGACTCGAGCCGCGTCTTACAATAAGGCGAAGTTCGCCCGGTTCTTCGCATGCCGGAGATTACCAGACGACGTGCTCCCTCGTCAGGCAGGTAGGTTACTATGCCTTACTTATACCTAGTACACGAGCTATAGCTATACATACTTAGTTTTCGCGCGAGTTTCTGCTGACGACGATGAGACAGGAAACTTCGCGAAGTCGCGTCGGGAAGGCGGCGATTTTTTTTCTTTTCTTTTTACTTTTCTTCTTCATATTTTTTTCACTTTTTCAAAATATCTGATTCACCGTGCAAATCAGACAAAATTTTCCCAACTGTCAGTATAATATACCGGTTTCTCCTGCACTCATCCAAATAAGGATATTTTTTGCCTTGACACTAAACAAAAAAAACGAAACCTATACATACATATCTACTCAGAAATAGGAGCGACAACATTTTTCATTCATTTCGTAAAATTTTGATTGAGTCTAAAAGTCGGGAATATTTTTCAAAAAATGATAGAAGCTTTCGAATGTTTCAACAAAACTGGAAATTAAGATTGAAAACTGATTGCAAAACTGAAGATTGAATTTATATATGGAGTTTTGTCGGCAAGTTAATTTACTTAAGTTAACGAATGAATTCAGCGATTGCATGATAAATGAATATTTTGATGCATTGATACTGAAATGAATAATTATCCGAAGTATCCAGGGTGATTCAAAATTCGTGACGAATTCTCCACAGGGTGAATCCTAATTATGTCAAAATTAAAGTCGAAAGATTTCTTAACCATTTTTCTAAATAAAATTCTGTAATCTTTTTCTATTCAATTTTTGTTTCTCCCAAATTTGCTCTGAAAAAATTTGAAAAATTACACGAAATAGAAAAATAATGAAGGATATTATTATCCCTCAGTATTATAAATTAATTAATAAGATTCAATAAATTTCAATCCCGCAGATTTCGATTAGAATAGACAAAAATAAATAAAAAATAAAAAGAAGAAAACAAAATTTTTCAATGAAAAATGGTTTAAAGTACTTTCGACTTAAATTTGGACCAGGATTCATTATGTGAGATATTCGTTACGAATTCTGAATCACCGTAGTGTATTATACATATTATATATAGAAATTGGAAGACTATAAGGCTATTGGCGATGTGAAATGGCCGAGCGATCTTGGAGAGAGCTTATCATAACGGTAAGCGCTTATTTAATTAACCTAATGAACCTGATATCTTAATTAATTAATTCAAGGATGCTCGCGGGTCCCTTGTACCTCGGCTAGTCCTGTTCGCGTTAGGAAGTGAGTTGATACTTAGTAGGTATCCGCCTAACCGACGCCAGCCGGTGGCTTCGAATCCCAGCGGTGATCTTTGCTTTCCATTTCGCGTTATCGCATTTGCATCAACGGAGTAAAGGAAACTTTGGAAACTCGGGTTGCTGCTGCTGCTGCTGCCGTTGCTTTCTATACGGAGCTGGAAGCTGGAGGCTGGAGGCTGAAGGGAAACGATGCTGGATATTCGCCAAGAGATTGTATCTCCGCGCCTAACTGAAATCGTTTAGCGATAATAATTCCGTGTTTTCACGAGCCTCTTATCTCTCGGTATCTTCGTGTTTTTGTGAAATATTGTCGAGGGTAGTTCACCACCGTTACGCGGTATAACCAGGCAACGCGCGAAAAGCTATACGTATACATAAAGTATATAATATACATATATATACTCAGGGACCACGTTTTTAGCCGTAAAAGCTGGTTACGGGAAACACGCAGATATAATACGAAAGATACGCCAAAAGGACCATTCGCGAGTTTGCGTTTTCGTTCGCTTCATGTAAATGGAAATGAAAATGAAAATGAAAACGCGAATGAGAACGAGAACGAGAAACGCGGTATGATTTCCACCAGTACTTTGGACAGACGCATATATACCTACCTGCAGAACCGAGAGCCACGAACCCGAACCTGAACCTGAATTTGAACCTGTCGCCTAATTTGGGCTGTATGCATATATATAAAATATCGTATATATATTTGTGTATTTCACACCGTGACGTTGCGCATAAATAAACGAAGCTTAAAGGACCTTGAAAATTATTCGAGTAGACTCCTCGTCGGCATCCTAACCACTCGAGGAAGTCTTTTGGGTTCAAGTAATTTGACAATTCTTTTAATTGAAAAAGAAAAACTTTCCCACCAAATCGGTTTGCGACAATTCGCGGCTTAGTATATACTTAGTACTCTTATATATTTTGCACAAAAAGAGTCACATGGATGAAACGAAGGTATAATTATGAATTTAAACATTACGAATTCTTGGAATTTCTATGCCGCAATTGATGAAGCTGAAGCTTATAGCAACCAGAATTAGCAGCCCAACGAATCTTAGTTAATGAAAATGATGAATTCCAGCAGACTTCAAATAATTTAATTTCACTATATTTCATGAAAAGTGAATGAATCTGATCGAAAAAGTCATGAATCTGTACTGCATCATCCTTTTTAGAAGACGATTAACTCGGTTAGCTTCTAACTCTGGCTGCTAACTTCAGCCTCATCCGCAATTGTAGAAGTTGGCCCAAATCAGGCAGGAGAATAAAAAAAAAAAACACGATAAGCTGCAGCTTAAAATAGTTTATATGTAAATCTAATTTATGAATCCTAATAATGAATTGAAATTATTAGAAATGAAATTTTTTGAACGTCATATTTTTGTACGAAAATCAGAAAGAATTAATAATGAATTTTCGATGAAAAATTTCTCTACATCAATAGATACATCTCAAGGAAACTACAAGAATGTTGTGAACGCATGATTTCACGTGTGTGAAAAATCGGTTGAGGAACAAAAAGAAAAAAAAGTAACTGGCTATATCTGAAGTATTTTATGTTTGATCCTTTCCTTTTCCAAAAACAATGAAAAAATAAATTAATTCTCGTTGCAACTAATTCCCCATACAACTGCGAATTGAGTTCCAGCCCATCCAAGTAGGTACTCCAAAGTTCCTCATCCCCATCTATATTCCACTAATTGTAAGCAAGCTATACTTTTCACCCCAATAATTTTGAAAACGCGAACTTAGCACCGCTCTATAGTATGTACATAGTTGATTCTTTACACCCACGTAGCTGGTATATGCATAGATACCAGAATTGAAAAATTGCAACCTTTCAAGTAGGTCGGACCACGTATGCTCGGGACAGTCTGCTATGACGAAGACTACGAGTAAGTGCGACCCCGTTGACGAGTATAAGGAAAATATCACAGGGTGTACTAACCTCACCCTATAATCGGATAACGACAACGCGACTGTCTATATATAGGAAAAGAAAAGTAGTCAAGTAGGTAGATGTTTTTCTTTTCCTACATGTGTATACTTATCGTTAGTTAGCCAACGTTGATGTTATCTATACTAGGTAGGTATACCTATGTAGATATAGCTATAATAAGGAGCGTAGAAAACTTACCCTTCGAAATGCATAGAACAAAGTGAAACTAATGAAAATATATATACACGTGAACATGAAATTCGTAAAAACCAATCATAAGGAATAAAAAAAGAATTTCCATGAGGAAAACTAGATCTTTTTCCATATTTTCTATCAAAACGAGTTAAATTCACAGACTATATCTATTGGAATTGGAATATTTGGAAAGTAAAAAAAGAAGATCGCACGCTAGTCGGATAAATACAACGTTTTCATATTGTCATCTTCTTTTATATATTCGATGATTCCAAAATCCTATGTTTTCCCCGTCTTCAACGACATGGTTGATAAAACACTTCTGGATCGTACGTCATGGATTCCCGATTCGATATTTTGAGAATTGTCAGCGTATATTTACCGAAAGGGTGACAAACAAAAGCTAATTCAAAAAAAAGCTATACCTCCTTATGCCGTTATAAAAACTATCAGAATTACTAGATGCCAAAACTCAGTTTTTTGTTTTTTTTTACCTTTCAATTGAAATATACGAGTACAAAATCAAGGAGGTGGTATGATCTACCAATAAATGACCTTCGGTTTTATACGACAACCGATTACACGATTTCAATCTTTCTTGACATACATATTTTCACGTTTTTGTACAAAAACGAAAACACACAAAAAAAAACAACAACAAATGATTAAACGCCCTCTTGTCATATGAGTTGCACGCGATATACATGTAACATCCTACAAACGTACGAATACTTATAACTGTAACTCGAGTCTAAAAACTGCCACGTAAGTCGTACAGGTGAATACGAAGGGATGATTCCTTGCAGTGTGCGGTAATACACACACCGTGCACCGGATGGATTGCATCGGTGGACGTCGGAAGCGGGGGTAGGTATTTCCATTTGCATTATTTAATTAAGTACACGTGTCTGACGGGGTTTTGATAAACTGCTAAGCGAGTATAGTAATGCATATAGATATATACATGTACCTATATGTACATATACGTACTCACATTAGGTATCATCGTATTATATTATATATAAATAAATAAATACAGATATACATACACACATTTATTATTATAATAAGCGCAGTAACCAAATACCCTGCATGACTGACACAATTATATACGGATACGTACATGTATGTACATTGTACATGCATATCTTTATCGGTATAATATCTATTTATCCGAGTAGTATTATTTATACCTTATACATATACAGAGACAGGTTATACACAATAACATTATAACTACGCGTATCTACGAGCAAATTTACGTATAGGTACATGACATTTTACCTCTTTGAATATCAAGTCTCAATAATAATAATAATCAAATCCAGCAAAATAATAATAACAATAATAATAATGTTGATAACGCGCGAGAACAATAATGAGTCAAAAATGTGATCGTTCATCGATACATGAAACGGGGAATTTTAGCTGTCAATATTAATCGGAGGAGTTGGTAAAACGTTATATCGTATAAAGTGAAGCGTGCTTCGCTGCAGGTATGTAGGTACTGTAAATTGAGTAAATTCAGTCGGTGATACTGAATATTTGATCGAATATCGTAGGGTAGGTATGGTACAGCTACTACTACTATACTACCTACCTGCAAATTTATGGAGTGAATGAAACTTACAAATTTCTTAAAAAATTTAACCGACTCGTCGAAAATCGAGGAAGAAAAAATTGAAAAAACAAAAACAAAAAGACACGGTGTCTAACTTTATCAAAAAACTAATCTGCTATATTACATTGAGTTTGCCATCCGATCGCGAAATTGGACCAATATTTTATATTTCATGATCTGCACTCTCTCTCCCTTCCTCTGGATTGTTTTAAAATAAAAGATCGAGTACGTTATCTACTCCCAGAAGCTGCAGATGGTAGAGATGAGGCACCTGTCCAAGGGTTACACGCCTAATTAGCATTTATTTAATATAAGAAAATTCCCTTTTTATAATTGCTCTGTCGACGGTCGCCCGTTAAATTAACTGTCAGTCTTGACAGTGACGAGTGATTTTATCACGTGGCAACACCCTTGGGCTCTTCTCTTTCCCTCTTTCTCTCTCTCTCTCTCTCTCTTTCTTTCTTTCTCTATTATATGAAATTCAGGTCATAGTAGGAAAAGAAAAACAGATTGTCAACGTAAAATAAGTGCGCGGGTACAAAATAACATATAAGAATTGCTTCCCACGCACGTATACTGAATCGGACTTTGGCATTGACAATTGAATGTACAACATATGGACAATACATATTCAATAGTCATTGATGTAGTATATTTTTTGTTTACTTTATTCGTCTATACTTGTTTCGTTTTTTTTCTCTCTCTTTACATACAGAATGCAGATTAGCCTCGGCTAATATTAAACATATATCGCGCATTGATTTCAGTCCTATATATCGTGCTGCTCGCTGTAATACTCCGATTCACGTCCGATTTATATACGAGCAGCAATGGGTATGCTTATGCATTTTTACACATGTACATATTATAGATATCGTAAAAATGTCATTGATACAGATGAAAAACACATCACGTATACGTGACGCGACCACGAAACAGTACCAAACACAAGTTCAAGTCTGCATATGTGTATAATTGTACGTAATTTCTTCGAATTAGTTATAAAAAGATATTATATAGGATTGATAACAATAAGCGACTGTTAAAAATCATTTGGATCCGTTACAATGCCACAGCCCTTCAATGGCATAGCTGACACCAAACGGTCTCAAAACTGTTAAAAATTTCTATGAATTTTCAAAACAGTATTATAAAAGTTTCATGCGCATTCACGCAACAAAATTTCGTGACTTGGAAGGTTGAAAAACATCAAAATATCTCAAGTATAATTAATCGTTATACGGCATAAAGCACACCTATCTCTACTATTTGACAACTATATCAGAACATTTGAGGCATGAAGTAGTGAATATTTTCTCAAAATTCTGTTACGAACTTCAAGTTCACCTTCTCTGAGAACTTTCGTTATAAAATGAACCTCCGGAACTATTCAAACCAATTCATAATAATCATTAGGAATCCGTCTAATCCGCGAGATTTCTTAAAGTCGTATATATGCAATGATGGTTTTCATTTTTGTCTTTTCTTCGTCTCTCTCTCTTTCTCTTTACCTTTCGATCTATTCAAAAATTCCATAAATCGTATAATGCCAAGGGCGCCAGGTGTTGGGCGAAGGGAAAAGGAGAAGGAGAAGGAAAAGGAGAAAGAGAAGAAGAAGAAACAGCAGCAGCAGCAACAGCAACAGCAGCAGCATACGAGCCCTAGGGCCTGAGGCCGGGAGAAAACTCGAATCTAAATGGTTGTTTCTTTTTATATTTCCTTTCCAGGTTTCAGCCGCGACCACCGCCACTTTGTACCCGACATTTCAGTTCTCTATTTCTCTCTCTCTCTCTCTTTCTCTCCTTATTCTCCTCCTTCTTCTTCTTCTTCTTCTCATCGTCAGTCCAGGGGCTGCTGCTTAAATTCTACGGAATTACGGCAGTGGCACACGAACGAAACCGTTTTCGTAGAGTTTGATTATTTACACAGGTTCGTCGAAAGCAAAAGAGAGAGAGAGAGAGAGAGAGAGAGAGAGAGAGAGAGAGAGAGAGGGAGAAAGAGCACGAGAAAGGAGAAAGAGAGAAGAAGGAAGGAAGAGAGAGAGAGAGAGAGAGAAAGGCATGGAGGAGGCCCAGAGGTCTTGAAATTCAAAACATATACACACGAATATACAGCCCAGCTTTAATCTATAGTCACACATTTCCACGGAATGCATTTAACATTTGACTTTTCGTATTCTATTACCTTCCCGCAAACCAACAAACAACAACCACGTTTATAGTATTTAATTCGTCATAGGTGGCAAATCTGCTTCCTATTCTTTCGTCTCTTTTTTTCTTCTATAAACTTTCATTTTTATTACGTATACATGCATATACCTATATTCATTCATTCGTGAACGTAGTATAAATTCGATCAATGAAAGTGAAGAAAAACAACAACAACAAAAAAAAACAACTAAAAACAGTTGATATTACAAAGAAGCTTTATAATGAATCGAGAAAAACTATAGGCAGAGATTGATTGAGAGTAGGAAAGCGGATTGGTTTTAAAGCCGAAGTGAAGAGTGATTAGCCGCGTATCGAGGCGTGATAGACAACTAGGCAGCAAGCAGACGACTGTAACTACATAACGTGGGTGATAACGTGATGCAACTGACCTTGACATGGTTGAATAATCGTCTTTCTTTTTGGTCTTCTATATATTTAAAAAACCGCTTCAGAAGCACAGGTAAACACAATCACATAATGCACCGTCCACTGCACCAGAAAACACCAAATTATCAATTTCGTTTGCTTTTTTTATTGAGATTATGTAGTTTAGTTTACCGATTTTTATCATACATCAATTTACGCTCTTTTCATTAACCAGAATGAATCTAATGAACGTACAACTTTTTTGTAAAACAAAACAATAACCAAGAAATTAGGAAAACGTAAAGTGATCACGATTTTATTATTCCACTAGCTTCGAATCGGTCAATTTCATTCACGTATGTACACGCGTTTGTTTTTGTTATTCACTAAATTCGTCAAACGACTGCGATCCGGGTGAAATATCCTTATTTGCAATCACAATTGTTGGCGATAGGGAAGAAAGAGACGAAGATAAAAAGAGAGAAAGGAATAAAGAATCACCGGGCACCGTTGGTTACCATCCACCTGTCGAAAAGTATTTTCAATCTAATTGCAAAAAGCAAAGAACTTCGACTGGCTCAAAGCCGGTAAATTCAAGGGGTGAAAATTCTACGGTGGGAAAATGCGTGAAATCTCGTCAGGGATCGAGAGTCAGCCCTTTCGGAGCATCGCAATCGCAGTTAAGCAGTCGGTGGTAGGAAAGAGACTATCGACTTGCTAGTTTTGTTTTGATTTAAAACAGCGTTCAACTGACACTGTTCAATCAACTGGTCGACGTAAGGCCGAGCGTCGTTTAGCTATGAGGCACCTGCGTCTGTCGTCTACGACTAGACACTCTGGGGCTTGGTAACAATGGCGTCGGTCAGCGCTTAACGAACACGCCGCAACAACGCGTACACCCGCCCCGCACGAATGCACATCCAACTCTGACAGAGCGAACGGCGGTGGCCGTGGAGGGAGTCGCGAGTCGGGTGGCGAGGAATCGCCGTTCTTGGTGGGGATGAAACGTAGGGCTACAACTGACGCGACGGTGGGATGGGAAGGGGGAGACGAGAGAGCGCCGAAGGAGAAACACCGGCAGAGAAGGGCGTCGCTCGATCACTGCTCCGAACAGCTTCGGTAATTTTCGGATACCTTCGCCTAACTTCGTCGAGGTATTACTGCGTGCCGTTCCGCCGGTTGTCGGGGGGTGGGGGGCGACCGCGTGGCACGTGCGCTCGGTGGAGCTGCTGCGATCTAGCGAGAAACTTATGAGCTAGATATACCGCCGCGGGAAATTTCGCTTATTTTAATTTTGCGTATGCTAAGTTTGCGGTTAGAAAATCGACAGCCGACTTTAGTTTGTTTGACAAAGTGACATATTTAGCCACTTTCAGGTTCATTAGGATCGGTTGGGCAGTCAACGACTCGCGGTTTCAAAGTGACAACAATTGAAAATAATGGAAGTTCGAACAGATTGACAATTGACAATTCCTTCCAGAAGAATTGAAATCACGTTAGTGTGTCAAATTGAAAAGGCTGTCAGTTTCACTTTCATCGCAGAATGTTCATTTTTTTGTTCAAGTATTTGGGATCAGTAAGAATGAATGTGTCTAAACTCAAGCAGCAGGTGTTTCTAAATGATAAGATTAAAATGATTCAAATTCAACTTTTGTGGAAATAAGAAAAGCTTTTGGACCACCTGGATGTTTCATTGTTTGTAGGTATCGCGATGTACTAGTCGCCTTAATTAAGGCCCAAAGTCAAACTGTTCTATTCTTCATACGTCTGCGGTTAAGAAACCTACAACTTCAACAGAATGAATCGCAAATTCTTCGGATTTGAATCTTTTTACAGTTTCGGAGGATGAAGTACGATATTAATAATTTCTAATTGCAGTTGCGTTCATCGAGTTAATGTGAAGTCTCAAGAGTGGAATGATTTATGATCTTGAATACGAACTCGTTGGACGGAATATCTGTGATGAGAAAATATTTATTAGTCAGAAATAAAAGAATGCAATTTATTCACTTTGAATTCGTATGAATGTATACTTACCTCTGAGCCGATTATGTTTAGTAGATGAGATCGTTTGATGTATAATTAAATTTTTTACCTCTCGTATTCTGCGAATATTTAATAAATATTGTAATCGTGCAGAAATTTTTTTTTAATCGAGATTATTACAAACCGTGTCATTTCATTAGCCGAGGATCTCGAAAAAGTTGTTTTTACAATTCTCTCTGTCTGTCTGTCTGTACTTTACCCAGAGCTGAAATTCCCGTCGAAAAGGCGCAACGAATTCACTTGAAATTTGATATTTGTGAGTAAATGGCCCTACGGGTAATCAAAATTTTCATTTTAGCCGCAAAATTAGAAGCATAGTTCAGTAATTTTAAGACCAATTTGGCAGAACACATAATTATCTGACAAAGACTTATGATATCGATCGAAATTGATATCTGGAGGAAATCTGCAGTGGTTCATACGTTTGTCAACTGAAAACAACAATGAAAACGAATATGGGATAGCAAATGTGGAACTGACCCAGCGTTTATTTGAATATCTCTAACTTTGCAAAAACCTATACGTGCAAGTCTTTTGGAAGTTCATCAATACGGGACAAGTTCGACTTGAAACGCCAGCTGATATTTGTAATACGAGGAGAATTCTGGTTCGATTACAAATATTGGTAGCAAAAATTAAAAAAAACAGCACTTCGAAATACGATAAACCTAACCTCAAGCCTAACTGATCGTCACAAATACTTGTATATATGTAGTGTTGAGATTGAAGCTTTTTTGGCTGAATTTTTCATGTATTATCTGAGGAGATTTACTTTGACTTTTCAAAATAACATAGTTTATTGTTGATAATATAAATCGAATATTTTCGAAACTAATTATTTCCCTTCAAACGAAATGATTTTTATGGAAAAAAGGGGAATGTTTGACTCACTGACCGTGGCGTAATTCCCCCAAAAAATGGATGTTTACAGCAAACCGAAATGATATGCGAATAAATCGCGATAATTAGTGAATTATAGCCGTTCAATATACGACGATATTCATTATAGAAATGGTGTTACGGCATATATCGGTCCCTCACGATCAAACTCCGAGGATATAATCCCAACCTCGAGATATATCTTGCGAGTAGCGAGAACCAGCTACTGGCAATTTGTAATTTTGCGAAGCTGGCGCCTAACTGAAATACCTAACTAGTTCAGTGAAACGCGCTTGTATAAATAATTTCGTAATAATTTGGTAAGCCGCAACTCGCAACTGGCAGAGATGCTTCTAGGTGTTGGTTTCGATGGTAATATATCCGTAAGGGAGGAGGAGAAGAAGAAGAAGAAGAAGAAGAAGAAGAAGAAGAAGGAGGAGGAGAAGAAGAAGAGGGAGAAGCAGTAGGTACGGCTGATGTTCGTATGTAATTTCGTGGAATGCATTTATCCCGTCTTGCGTAGCTGTGGATGTCCCCAGGTTTTCGAATGTAAATAGAACAGCGTTTCGCCTCATTAAAAGCGACGGGCGGCGTCGGCAGGCGTCTCCAGGCTAGCTTGACGTCCAAAAAACATAAGTAAGTGTTTTAGAGGGTCGTATATTTCGCTTGGAAGTCAACTCAGCGACGTGATAGAATACCGACGAGGCATCTTCATTTTAACGTCGAGTGAAAGTGCCGAACGCAAAAACCCTGCAAGAGACTATTGAATATCCAAATCGACAGACTCGTTCCGTTAATTATCTCGGGAGAAGTTTTATTCATCATCGATTAAAGGGATCTTATACCTACCCTATACCTACCTCGCAAATCGATAATTGCCAAGCGATTCTGCACGGCGAGGAAGAGATCTAATTTAGAAATGCTTCGGACCAAAAACTAAAGGGTCGCAGACAAAGGGGCTTCAATTTTGACATAATCAATGGAATACCTTTCGGACAACAAAAAAAGAAACAGGAGAGAAAGAAAAAAAGGTCTTTCTCTCATGAAAGTTTTTTGTCGAGCTTTGCGGCTTTCCTGAAAAGCCGTCGCTTTTGAACCGTTCTAAAACCGCAGACCAGCTCCGTTAGCCAGTGATGAGAACTTGGAAAGAAAAGTTGAGACCGCAGTTGCCGAAAATAGATGTCTTTCGAAAAGCATTTCATATCCAACCAAGCTTCACTTCATTCTCATCTACAGTGATTATGCTGCAATTGCATGCATCTCGTAGTTCGTTATCTTTTCACACTCAAACCGCATAAGCCTTGCCAAATTGCAATTTTTTCTGTACATTCTATATGTAACATAATATGTTCCCCAAGATTCTGTACAATTTAGGGACACATCGAAGGACATTGGCGGACGAAGAACAAAATTTCCTACGTTTTTTTTCGCGGTTAGGGTAAGTGTACCAGTTACTGACCCTGTCCTATAATTATTGACCATTTCCGATTATTTCTTTTTATCCATGAGTTGTGAAATTATAAAAAAAATCAATTCGTATTCTCTGAATCTCTAGCAACTGATTTGGGTGACGGAAATATTCAGAATTCTTATCACCGATTAATTAAGATTCAGGAAATCATAAGGGTCAATAATTGGGTCTTAACGGGTCGGTAATTGGTACACTTATCTTATAGAATTGCCCTGCAGGTAAAGACCTCGAAGAAGATAATAGCTGAAAACGTAGTAATATCGTGGTGTTCCCCAACTTGGGCTATTTCTTTGTATTCAGTTATAGAGTATAAGAAGTGCAGGAAAAGGGTATATTTTCACAACAGTAGCGGGGTTTCTCTAGTACCATTATCTATAGTGCAGTTAAATTGTTAAAACACATGGAAGATGCTGTTGAACGAAAGTATCTCATTTGACAAAGAATGACCCGAAATAACACGTAACTTTATCTATAAACACGAAAACATACATAGGCAATGATATGCCAGCTGTTACAATTGCAGGTTGTGAGAAAAATTGAAAGCTTCTTTGACGAACTTTGGTTGTATCGCGGTTGGGGTGCGAGGATTCTCGATTGAATATTAAAATTCATCAATATTGAATACCGGGGCGAAGTAGAGAGCCTGAAGGAGCATAAAATATTAAGAATGATCTCTCTTTGTCTGCGGTATTTGTCATTCCACGAGCCGAATTCGGCTGTTCGAGAATATTGAGATATTGATGAACGGAATCAAACAAGCTCGTCGCCCCGCATATCTCTGTCTCGTATTTCATCTCGCTCTTACTCAAACCCAACGTTTCTTAACCAATAATATTCGAGAGCCATGGTATTTCGTCGGAAACCACAACCGCAAGGCTTCAGTATCAACGTACTTATAACCGCTTACCCCGAATTCCATGGGATTTTGGAATTTGAAAATAACGAATAAACTCGATCCTTTGTATGTTCATCTCTTCGTACGTAAACCCCGCGATTGTTTTCTATTTAAAAATTTATCACCGAATTCACGGAGCTGCTTATTATGTAATAATCGATCGGATTTTCCATTTCTGTACACAATAATATCGTGAATACTGAATACCTAAACACAGAGCGTATTGGCCTTTCGAGATGAAAAGGGAAAACAGCCCGTGCCTGATCGTGGCTCAGGAATTGCATGAATTTAATTGCATCTGAAATTACGGGGACATTAGAGTCCCGGAGTTTTACCTCATATAGCAAAAATTATTTGTATTTCTTGTTCGCCTAGACCCAGGCAGACTGTGTGCAAACTGTTCCCGCAGGTCTCCAACGAGCTGGCCAACCCAGAGCTGGTAATATTTGCCGTCGTCTCTTGTTTGCGTACCTTAGGCATCCCTCCGTTCCCTTCTATACCCTTTGCCTTTACTCCCATTCCCGTTTCTTTCCCCGTTCCTCTAGCCCGGTAGAAGCAGCAACGGATTTAAATATTTAAATTCCATTTTTGAAAAATAGAGTAGAATTCGTGGTAAAGTTATCTTGTGTTCCTCGGAGATCGTGCTAGACCGGGTAACGAAGAAGTACCCCAGTCAACGAGGGACGGAAAAAAAAGAAGGCCTCGAATCAGCTGAAGAATAATGATAACCTGTAGATAGAAAGGTTTAGGTACAACTCTGAGGGCGCCTACCCTTACACAGACGCGGGTGATTTTCGCTGAAAAAAGACAAACTGGTTCTTCTAGGGTTTAATTTTTCGAAAATTCAATGAATTCAAATGATAAAACAGGCAGATAATTCGAATGATCACAAACGGTTGGCCGGTAATTTTTCGCACAGATTTTTTTGGACTTGAAAAATAGTAGGTATCACCTGAGCAGGAAGTTTAGTCAATTTATAGTGGTTTGTGTCACACTTATAGCTGGGAATTAATCGCTTCTG
This sequence comes from Ametastegia equiseti, assembly GCA_963989295.1. NCBI lineage: Eukaryota > Metazoa > Arthropoda > Insecta > Hymenoptera > Tenthredinidae > Ametastegia > Ametastegia equiseti. The sequence continues at coordinate 10,318,311 of OZ022389.1, read as the reverse complement.
CGATTTTATATTTGCCATTTTGAATTTTCGATATTGATTTGGAATCGTGCTCACTGATCTGGCAAACCTGTGAGTAGACATTCTTGAACACTTTGTGTAGTTTGTCTGTTTCAAATCTCACGATGAATTAGCCATAATAAGAATTCACCATCTTGGAATTTAGAAATTCTGACTTCAGTTCAGTCATCAGCGACTCGAAACGCCCTTGGATATTAAGTTTCAAGAAATTGACGTGTGGGGAAGTAAATACTCCTTGTAACTCAGAAAACTATAAAATAATACTCAATCGATTATTTAGAATATTTATTCAGATTTATGTCCGAGCAAATCCTGTCCATTGAAAGTAGAACGATCAGAATCCGTTGATCCATTTTCAGGATATTATCATCGATGATAATATATTTCTTCGACGTTTTGTTTTTTGAATAAATTCAAAACTACTCGATCGATGAATTTCGAAATCCACTAAGGTAAGTGTAACAATTACTGACCTTTTAAGACCCAATTATTGACCCTTGTACTTTTCTTCCATATTGAATCTATGATAAGAATTCTGAATGTTTCCGTCATACAAATCAGTTGCTACAGACTCGGAGAATACGAATTGATTTTTTGATAATTTGAGAGCTCACGGACAAAAAGGAATCATTGAAAAAGGTCAATAATTGGGACACGATCAGTAACTGGTACACTTACCCTAAGTCCAAATTTAGAAAACCTATCTTTGATGAAGACGAAAATCTTGAAAATCCAGTCGATAATTCTCAAGATATAGTCGAGCAAAAAATTGATCTCACACACAACCTCTGGAATCCGTCAAAAAATGACAGGAGTTGATTTTTTTGATCTCAAAACGTGGAGATCTGGCAAAAACTTGACTCTTTATTTTTGAACTTTCCCTTTTTTACAGCAGTGTGTAAAAAACCTAAGGAATAGAAAAAAATTATTTCAATTGCTACGGTGAGTCAAGTGAAGGAAAAATGATTATTTCTTTCTTTAAATTTTTGCACCCAATTGCAAAAATGTTGAATGTTTTTACATGAAAGTATAACTAAGCGCGTATAGCCTGACGTGCGTCCGGGTAATTACTTCTTGGGCACAATGACTAATTGTAACCCGAGTATATCGCGCTGGGAATGCAGGAACGTCAAAGCACGCGTTTTACGAGTAGGGGCCAGTTATAGTAGCTCTTGATGCAGCAGTCGTCAGTGGGCGAAGCATTTAGTGCATCGTTAAACCTCGACGCATCGAGTAGAGAGAATAGATACTTGGTTTATTTTGTTTTCCTTTGGGAGGAAAATCGACACTCACTTGTCTCCGGGTAATTGCCTGATACGAACGTAAATTAGAGACACTTACGTATAGTATACGCCCTATTCTGCGCCGTATTATACTGGATACGCGTTCTCCGGGTTACCTGGAAAAACATGTACGTCTAGACGATCTTTTTGCGACTGAGATCCTCCGCGCAGAAGGCACGTGGATTAAAAATAAACACATACCGATAGGTTGCTAATTGAATCCCATCTATTCTTAGACGCCGTCATTTTTCGGTTGATATTTATCATTATAGCGACGTCTTATTACTTTTATACGGTCAAGAAAAGAAAGTGAAAGATACCTGATGAATTTCTCGATTATAAACGATTTTTTGGAACACAACAAAAAATTATGGGGTAAGATTGATAAGTTCGGAATTTCCAAAGTTCCGAATGGTCAAAGTTCAAGATTTATTCGAGACACCATTCCGGGTTTCTAGAAACGTTAAAATTCAGAAATTGCAAATTCCGAAAGGTCGAGATATGCAGACAGCTCAAAGATCCGAAAGTTGAGGAGGGACTTTGGTGAAATTTGGATAAAACTCATTTTTTTATTTGTAAAATGACTTAGAAAAATCGCTTCCAGCAAAAGTTAGTTAGTGTTAGTATGTGCATTGAAAAAAAGTATGAAGGTTCTGCGATGAAAGTGTAGACGCAAGAAACCTTTCGCAGTGGTACGCTGGAAATTTTCTGCAAAAGATTCCTTGCGTCTACACTTTCATCGCAAAACCTGCATACTTTTTTTCAATACACACACAAACACTAACTAACTTTTGCTGGCAGTGATTTTGCATCAGATTTTTCCAAGTCATTTTGCAAATAAAAAAATTAGTTTCATCCAAATTTCACCGAAGTCCCCCCTTAAAAACTTAGAAAGTCCAAAAATCCGAAAATTCACCGGAACGTTGCGCATATAAGCGAATTTCGAAACTCGGAGTTTTGGCCTTACGGATCTTCAGCTTTCGGTATTTTGAACCCCGGGTGCTTTTCGATTCGGAGATTTTCAAATTGGCTACGTAGACTTTCGAGGGAATAATCTACTTTCTAAATACTCTGACCCCGTAGTATAAAAATTCTGATTTTCGACCCTTCGCAGTCATTGAAATTCAGAATTTCAATCCCGCCGACTGCAGTTTTTTCGTTTTTTCTCATGTTACGAAAATTTTTGTTCTAAATTCTTAAACACGTCAGTACATCGCAATTAGAGGCAGACCGATTCTTACAGCTATAAATGTGGAAGTTGAATGTGATGACAGATGTAAGATATCTCGATACACGGAAGACTGAGTATGATATCTCGATATTACTGGTAGCCATGATATTCCCCGTGAGCAAGATATTTCCCGATATTATTTCATTCCATCAAACAAACAGGGAAACGGATGAACAGCCAAGACGGTATCCGAGCAATGCCATGCAGCAGTTGAAGTATCAAAATTCTGATTAGCCCGAGATTCGCAATTTGGCATAGCAGTTCAGCTGGTATAGATGTTCACGAGGAATTTCCTTGTGTAATATGTAATTAGCTACCTTCCTTCTTCCCGTGGTGTAAATCTGAGACACCGGCAATTTAAGGCGAGGCTATATAGTCTTTCTCGACCGACAGGTATTTACCCTCATGATTGCAGCTTACTATATTACTTGTGCACTCGACGGAAATCGCAAATTGACTCATACGTGTAAGCGTTCGATGATTTATGAAAAGATGCTCGAAACTATCGTGTGATACTCACTGAAACCAAACGTAGTGTATTTTTTCATACTTTACAAGATATTGCCGATTACCATATCCAGTTCTTCTTATCCTTCAATTACAATTAAATTAACATCCAGTTCGTACAGTTGTGTCGAAATATGCGGTAAAACATTTTTTGCATGGTATATGCAGATCAGAATACAGAAATCTTGTGAAAATTTTTAAAAGATTTAATAAACAGCCTCTGATGAGGGTAGAAGATAACTGCCGATACTTCAGGTACTGTTTTCTACCATTTGACTCGACTACTTGGATTGAGTCCTCCTTTCATATTGTACAAGTCCGAGCGTTGACTTCACCATAAAGAATTTTGGATCACGATTTATTAAAAAGACTGCACTAACGGACATGCAGTAATTCGCATGGTCAAAAATTATTTGAATCGTCTGGAGATTGAACAATTGTTAGCTACGTTGTAACTTGATCAAATGAATCCGGTGACAGCGTTAAATTCCTGGGATGGGATTCTGTAACTCTCCGCTAACTCCGCTAACTCCGCAAAGTCCGCTAACTCCGCTAACTCAGCGGAGACCGTTGGTTGGCTAAGAAGCCAACGGTCCGTCCAATCAGAGACCGTTTCGGATTTCGGTGGTGCCTATTTCTTATCGCTTATTTCCCATTACCTTTTTCCTATAGTCCTATTTCCTGTAGCCCATAGTCCGATATTTTGATCCATTTATTCGTTTTCTTTCCATCTTTTTATCTCCTCACTTTATTCTTGTGAAATTCATGCATATGTATCAAGTGACAGCTGCTCTTGCGTTTGTTTATTTGTTGCAATTGGCGGCCGGACAAAGCCCACGGCACCACCGTACAGGGTACCACCGTACACAGCGCCACCGTATAGGCACCACCGAGGCCCGAAGCGGTCTCTGATTGGACGGTCGGTTGGCTTCTTAGCCAATCAACGGTCTCCGTTGAGTTAGCGGAGTTAGCGGACTTTGCGGAGTTAGCGGAGTTAGCGGAGAGTTACAGAATCCCATCCCTGATGACCCAGGAGACGATTGTTTGTTTCACTGTTCGGTTCAAGTCAAGATATATATATACCTATTCAAGGAAGACGAATCCTAGTGGCAATCAAGATTCCGTAATCACGGCAAAATCTTATGACTTAAATGGCTAGTACCCTAATTAAGCTAATCTCGATTTTCTTCATTAGGTTTTAATGCCCCGTCGTAACGGAGGACAACCGAAGATATACGGATATCTATAGGTTTGAATCCCTCAAAACTGCCTTCCTCTAACAACCTGTCCATACAGCGTCTATTATCTACATTCTGCCGTACATTATATGGGGTTCGTCTTGACGGACGTACAGGGTACAAGGGTACCTATATCGGTACAAAACGTAGTAACGTTAAAGGGTTAAATTTACCGTAGTTGATTGTAGGGTAGAAAATAGTGCACTGGTAGGTATCAATGTGTAATGGGTCAGAAGACGCGGGTTATTGGGTACCAACCATTTCACGTTTTGATCCGCCTGCCCGTTGTCGCCCGTTTAAATTAAACACAGACCAACGACGGGGATGATATTATGTAAATTTGTCGTTAAGCTTGTCGCCTGCCGCCATATAGGTACCTTCACTTCAATGTACTGTGAATTATCAGTGAGATTCTAGTTGATCGACTTCATCAAAAATACTACCAGACGAAATTACAACGTTTGCTGCAACTTTATAACGGTTCAAAAATTTATAACCACTATACTCATGGTTCTCATAAATATGTTGTGTGTATAATTGAGCCAATACCACAGTATACAGTTACCGTGCAAATAATTCTATATGACGGAACCAGTTGTCCCCGTCATTTCAGGTTCATAATTTCATTTTGCCCAAGTGGTTAGCGCTCGAGCCTCGAGTGACGGGGGTTTATTTTCATAAATTTCCTGCTTCCATTACCTGCACGGAGCCGATTGATTTTCAAAGTTTCCCAGAACATGCTGACAGAATATTTCAATTTATTTTAACGTGTAATTAACAGTTTACTACACGCTACATACCACCGTCGACTAAATAGTTTAATAATCAACAGCTGTATAGGGTGTATGTGTACCATGCACCAGATTATGGGCAGGTATAACGCATACATCGACGTTTCTCGTTCGAAAAGTTCGAATAAGTATCTCGGAGAGACAGTTGAAAAGAAGTATTCGCGGTTGAAATTGAACGAGATTTTTAAACGTGAAAAAATATCATATTTTAAACACGCAATTGTCTCTCATTGAAATGAGAGTTACGTTCTTTTGAACGAGTAGCTTCGACAGGAGATAGAGTAATGCAAGAATTGTCACTTTTTTGCGATTCAGCAAATCTTCTTCAACTTGTTATCGTATACATACTTTCTTCAGTACAGTCTCAAAATCGAATGTAGGGTAAAGTTGAGGAAATTCGGCGGATCATGTTTGCCAATTTTTTTGACAAGGCATTTCCTGATTCTAAAAATAGTATCGTCAGCCTTTAAAATTCTTTGGCCATTATCATTTTGACTATTTTCAAAATTGAGTAAACACAATTGTCTTAAGAAATTATCAAAGTTCGATGATCCAATTTACTGAAGTAAGCCAATTTCTCCCACTATATCCTGTGCAACATTTGTTCATCAATTGGCCTATCTGGAAAAGTATTTTCCAAGCAGGCATCCAATTCGATTCCAACCCTCCATGGCCACAATTCGGAATAGAGATGACCCCAGCTGTTCTTAAATGACCGCAATACGAACAATATATCGTTCCAATTGGTTCATAAAAATCACAGATCATATGAATGATGAGTAATGGAAGTGTGAAACGGCAACAAAAAGGAATCTGGAAGTTGTGCGTGTAGAAATGGGGTTTTACTTAAAAAATCACGACTATTACAATTTTTATTTTCATATTCATTGAATGAATATTGCATGACTATTCGAAAAAACGAATGAATTATGCTGAGCAATGACCATAGCCTTGATGGACAACAAAATACAGCCTACCGTGATGGCTGATCTAAGTTAATGAGCCGGTGAAAAGGCGATGAGGATCTACTCGAGCGGATTGACTAAACGCTATATCCGAGATGCCTCGACGATCTAATGACATTTCTATTCTAATTACATCGTTCAGTTGATAATGGGGTGGGGTAAAACTCCACGATCCATTTGAGACGCTGACATTGATAGGAATTAATAGTTGCCTCGGCCAAGCGCGCTCAAATTCCAGAATAAAGAGGTCACGACTCGCAACGCAAGAGTAGGTACCTATACGCTTAACCTCGTGCGGGGCTATTGCTACCGATGATAAGTGCCCACATTTTATACGATCCGGAAAGTGTTCTTCATTTATAACCCCACGTCCAGCTGCAACACGGATCAATATCAAGTGCAGCACTTTTCTACGTATGTAGATTGTAGAATGGCAACCTGAAGTTTCTACGCCCCAGACGTGCGTAGCGACTTCTCGAACGACCGCAACTGCAGTAACGTATAATTTATGACAGATATACGTAGTGTTACCGATGTACGTTGGCCGGAAATTACCAGCTCAAAGTATTTCTGTACAGAGAGTGATTTCCGGAAATGCTATAATAGACTAGAGCGTTTTGAAAATGGTAATCGAAACTGTAATCACCGATTACATTATCTGAAATGAGTTACGTCAGGTATTACGAATGTAATGAACGATTGAATGAATCCTCATTGAATCATGGAAGGAGTTCATGACTGCCGATATTCTGGTGTTAAAACGTCTGACAATGAGTAGGTATAGTTATCATAATGAATTAGCAGCTGAATAATAACCACAAGGCAAAGGTTGATCGAAGTGTAGTTCACGCAAAGTAAAGCGTATTACCACACATCATGACTCATTTCGCTGACGGATAAAAAGTCGACTAACATGCTACGCGTATGCGTCATTTTGTACGCAGCCGATGCTCGTGAACTTGTGCTGGGAAGTTCGAAGCACGCTGTTCCAAGTCCGTGACAGTTTTTTTCGCCTTTCTAACTTCCAGCTTCAAACAAAAAGGAAGTTATCATCACCAATCCGAATATGAAACGTTTAGTTTTTACCAGATATGCACGTTTTGGGGTCCCAAGAATCATTTCCAACCATTTTTGGATGGAATTCTGGGTGTGTGTATGTGATTGATTTTATGTATAGGTATATTTTATGATATCTTGTGAACAAATCAATGGATTTCGATAATTTTGGTCTCAATCGGTGGACTGGTTTTCGAGTAATTCAACGAATGAAATTTTACAAAAACATTTCAAATGGTCATACCTCAAAATCCGATCAACGGATTTTGACGATTTTGATCTTCATCGATAGTATTCGCTCCAACTTTAAAATGACTAAATTTTGAAGTGGATCGATGCGGAAGTTTTGAACTTGGAAGATCTACGCGGAAAGTTTTAGGGCTGGCCCATCACGGTCAGCCGTTTTACCTGCTTAGTTTTTTTTTGTTTTTTTTTTTCTGGTCGCAGGTAGTTGCGTTTTTGATAATGTAAGTTATGTGCGTGAGTATTCGGTTACATATGCCACTTTTAAAAATCTACAAATACTTCCGGTATATGAATCACACAAACATATCCTGCGCTCGACTGTCCCATGTATAAATTGTTTATTACAGCTCAAGCGACAAACGATTTATTGTTCATAGAAACAAGCTCCGGACAACTAATAAGTCATTACTCACATCTTAGCCCTTCGCCTGTAGCATGGGTCTCTCAAGGCACAGTAGGAATTCCAATGTCAAATTTCTTGAAGAATTTTAAGGATATAGTAGATGCTCTGACAAGTAATCCTGAGATGTAAGTCATTTATCGGAAACCCAAATTCCCAATGCATGGACAAAAATTATAAAGAACACATTCCGGACGATTAGCACCGGGTAAGATATGATTTGTAAGATAAATTTAAGCTTAGAATTCTATAAAATCATCTGACACAATTAGTAAGAGCTGGAAATTTTGAATACTACAGCACAATACTGGATATCTAGGAATCAATTATACGTGTTATCTTTCTGACAAAGAGAATCCCATTATTTCTCCTCATTTTGCTTTCCTGGTGTTGAGGAATCTGACACGATGGTTATATAAATAACGCTAATTGAATGCATATAGTCAGGTGTGTATGGATTGAATTTACAACAGTTCTCACCGAACCTTTTTATCGAAAACTGTACAAGTATCGTATTTTATCCATTATACATGAGTAGAATGAATTTATTAGTCCTGACTGGACCATGCACCATGCAGATATATTGCTTTATTACATACAGTGATATGTATACGACGGTATCCGTATACTTAAGTTATACAGTCAGTCTTGACCAAGTCTTTACGCCGAAACTTGTATTGTTGTCCAATAAACCTCTGTGTAGTATTTTATTCTTAGTTTACATGCGAACAAAGAATACCACAGTCCTAGCCTACCGTTAGGCACCCATAGAACATAAATTTGATGTTGCAACTCGAAATAAAACCTGTACGTATAAAACCACCGTGTATGCTTTTTCCTTTCATTTTCCTTTTTTATTCCCTCTCTTCCATGCATCCCATCACTTATTGCTATCTTCAAGCTTTCTCGTATATAAGTGCAGGGAGAGGCGGGGCAAAATGGTATACCTACTTTTAGTGGGCTGTAAAATTGTTCAGGACGAACCAATGTACTTCTTTATAACAGAACAATTTCAGCAAACGTAAAAGTTTAACCCACAAAAGAAGCAGGTTCGATAGAAAAATACTGACCCCAAGGATTTTGTGTTCAAAAAGGGAAAAAAAAAGCATTTCCCTACGTCGCAAAATTGTGGATGATACTCTTATGGTACGATACTCTTGGGAAAAGAAATAGTTTCATGGTGGTTGTTCCAGAGAAAAGGTACATTCGATTCTCGAATTGGAAAGGGATCCGTTCCCTTGTAGAAAAGAAGCATTACAATTACGCGCATATTCATGTATAATTTTCCTGCTAAAAAATTGTTTATTTTACGTGCTAGTATGGGGTGGGGTCATTTTGACCCCAAGAGACCAAAGTGGGTTAAACAAGGTCTCGAGTTCCCCCCATAAGAGTTGAAGTGTAAAATCGAAAGATCTATCAGCGAGTCAGATTTGGTATATATGGTTAAAAGGCAGAATAGTCTGTTTCCCCTTCGTGATTTTGGCAAAGTGAGGGAAGCACCCCTAACCTTGTTATTCGTATGTAGGTAACTACGTCGATTTAGTTCCTACTTCCTTGGCCATGAGCTGGCTGCCTCGAGCAAAGACGTCGCAACGACATTCAGCTGTTTACTCGACAACCCCTAATATACCCGAGCCAAGCCAAGCCAAGCCCAAGCCCAAGCCAAGCCAACCCTAGCCTGTACGCGATGCCTCGGTACCCTCGGTGCCTCACTGCCTGGGTTTAATGTTAACGACTGTAGCTGCGGAGTTGATAGTACGTTAATTAAGAGGCCTTTACTGCCTTCGAATCCCGACGCGGTTTGAATTATCTTGTTATCCTCTTCTCTGGCCTTACAGAAACACTGATCTTCGCTATACAGGCTTCGATTTATATCGTCTTCAAATTTTCCCGCCTTTATTCATTATACTTCAAGCTTTGTTTTCAATAAATCAGCATCTTCGTTAACAATAAGAAAAAGGAACCAGAAGAATTAACAAGATTAGATCAAAAACAGGGGTGAAGATATGGTAGATTCTTGTACATGATACTTCCATCTTTAGGGGAACAGTATGTCGCGGTTGAAAAAATGCAACGTGGTCCAAAATCAATTCATTTCTTCACCAAAGTTCATTTGATATCATTATAATCATGTAACTAAAAATCAGTCACTGCACGAATTGAGGCACACCGTAGGTCCGATTTTACTTTCTCAGGATTCGAATTGTTCGGAAGACGCGGCGTCATAAATTGAACGAGGTAAATTGAATTTAAAAAAATTATCATAGCAGATATGGCCGATTTTCCAAAAATCGAACATTTCTTTTCCACTTATTTGCAAATAACTCAGCCTAAAAATTAAATTTTCCAATTTCCTTCGTTCAATTTGTGACGGCCTGTATTCTTTCGAATCTTGGGCATAGATAAGTCAATCGGACTTACGGTGTGCCTGAATTCGTGCAGCAACCGGTTTTAAGTGAGATGATTTTAATGATGCAAAATGAACTTTGTCCACAAAACAAATTGATTTTGGACTATGTTTAATTTTTCCAAATGCGACATACTGCTCCCCTCAATGGATTACATACAATCTGTCCCTACATCACATCATATTCATATAATATATGAGTGAAGAAGCGAATCGGGAATATTAGGTATATTAAACGCTTGTTATTATACGCTGCTATACGTAAGTGTCAGAGATAAAAATCATTGCCGAGCTTTTCTTGGGTATTTTTTTCCTCTTTCTTTTTCCCTTACCTGCCTTCTTTTTCTTTTTTTCTTTTTTTTTTTTTCTTCTTCTCCTTTTTTCTTTCTTTTCGGTCCCTAGCGTTTTCAGCGTTTCCAGGACGCTCCTTCCGTCCAGGCGGTGCGCGCTCGGCGAGCGCCCGGAAGCCATTTGAATTCGTAATTGCGACCGAAAAACACATTTAAAATGTTAAAAAGAACAATTCAACGTAATCACAGTGAAAATGGAAGAATAACAAAGGAAGAATGGGCGGCCGAGCGAGCGAGTGAGCCGGTGAAAAATATATTTACTTTTGTACACATCTGAAGCTGCGAATTCTCCCCCGAGAGAGAAAAGAAACGAGAGAAAAGGAGCGAGAGATTGCGATTGTTTCAGAAATAGAAAGAGAAGAGAAAAGAAAGAAAAAAAAACAACATGAGAAGAAAAAACTGTAAAGCGCATTTTAGTACCGTGAAAATACCCCGTCTACCGATAATAAGGTTGTCAGAACATCCCAAAGCGTTTTCACCGAGACAAAGCTTAACGACCCGAAAGTACAAATTATTGCATAAACTATATACCTAGCCGTGTTGTGGCGGAGGTTCGTTTGAACCGCAGGACAAAAAGCTCGTCCCACGGACGCGAGAGAGGCTTCAAGGAAAACTTCATTCCGCTGCAGATACAAACGATGCATTGAGCGATGAATTAATTCATCGATAATATACCACGCGTTATTATTGTATGCAAATAATAATACATATTCGCTATCCGAACGTTACTGCAAAGCTCTGGCGAAATGATATGATAATCAACGGACAAATGATTTCTCCCAAATTATTCGACGAAATGCTTCAAGAAGTGGTGAAGTTTCCTTTAAGGGGTTACAGCACTCGAAAATTTTCACAAAAAACGATTATATCTGTCCCTATTCCCAGAAAGTTCAAAATTTTTGAAGAATGATCACAAAGCAATGTCGAAAGAAACAGGCGGCATCGATTCGTCTAGCAAAGCCCTGCTTTACAATGCTGTAATTGAGCAGATTTAAGGCAAATTAAAAAAAAAAAAACGAATTTCATCATACGGATTTTACTTATTCGCAAACAGAATAAGTACCTTTTCTTAATTTTAGACTAAGTGTGTGATCGTGACACTATGCCTATCCTCAAGTTGCTACGGGAGTATGTTCGGAATTCCATTATTACCAATTGTTATCATCTCAAAACCGCAATTCGTAGTTCCATCCAAACTTCACAACCCAATGGAATTAAACTCGCAGGAAATTATTGCTTTACTACACAGAAAGTTGTTATAAGTATTTTACTCTTTGGGGAAAATGAATAAAATTCCAGTCAGATTCATATTTCTTATGTTAGCTTGGTTAGGTTCCAAGCGGCTTGCATCAAATGAAACTTTACTGACTGATAGTTGATATGACGTACGATAGATTCCACGAGTATCAATCAATTGTACAGAGTTATTTCGAAGAAAAAAAATCCCAAATTTATGCTTGCTTTGTAAACGGTTAAGGTGGTGCGACCCCTTCCGAAACTAAAGAAAAAAAGTATTAAAAAAAAAAAGAGAACGGTTTCTCCGTCTCATTTGAAGCTGCAATTACTTTTTCAATTACATACCAACGAAGCAAAACAGAGACTAGAAATTACAGCGATTATCCGTTATTTTCAACTTTTAGTACCTGCTTTAGAACAGGTCCGCAGATCTTACGTGAAAGAATAGTATCTAATTAGAAAGAAGTTGCGTCTACAGAAATTAGAAGGAAAGTACCCACAGCGGAGGATGCGGTACATCAAATTCACGCAGCTTTCCGCACACCGGGTGTACATAGGTATGTACATACGTATATGGTATTATACATAGAAAATAGAATTCCTATACAGGCGTGGGTAGCAATGTACCTATTTGCTAGTGGTTGATATCAAAGCGAGAGACGCAGAATTTGAGCAGACAACAGCCAACGGTGGTAAGCATATCTACGTATAGGTATAAGGTTTATAGAGATACTTATACATACAGATATACCTGCATATACATACCTGTGGGTATATGATATTGTACATAGATTATAGACATAGCTTAGCAGTCATTACCCAGGGGCCGAATCTGTCCACGGCACAAAGCGGAGCCATGGGCTAACTCTGTTTTTTCCCCCTTTGACTCTTCGCCCCCTGGATCGCCCATGCAGTATATACGCTTCTTAACCTGGGGCCGAGGTAACCCGTTCAACTACCCTCTGCAGCCCGTTTCCACCACCCGCGACATCAAACTTTCGTATAATCATACTGCGCAGCCTTCGCTTTGTTCCTTCGTAAAGGTAACTGTGGTTTATTATGTTCAACCTCACGGAAGACAAGCAGACGCAACAAATTCCCTCTGCGCTCTCTTATGCCCCGAGAGGTCTAATTGAAGGCCTGGAATTTTCCCGGTTGGAAAATTGAAAATCGCGCTGGATGGGCGGATGATGAAGCTGCCCGTACCAGATCAGCCCTGAAGACATGCGTTTCTTTCTTTATTTTTATTTATTTATTTTTATTTTTATTTTTTGCTCTCTCTTTTCTTCCTTTTTTGTTATTTTCGTCCCGATTGTTGTTCACCTGTGCAGGAGTATATTATCATCCTTTGTTTTTCCTTCAGGTTTTCACATTCTCATTTTACTTTTTAATCTATTCAATTCAACTATACGGGAGCCTCGAGACCTCAGATTGTATTTGTACCGTTGTAAATTCAACGAGGAATCCCAACTTCTGATGTACTTTATACGGCTGTTTAGGATTTATAAGATTTTCCCGAAAACCCGACGAGCGGGAAGCTACTCTTTAACTCTATTCAACTTGCATCTATTGATCCGTTCGCTAATAGAAACTTCGTGAAAAACTCTTGTTCGCTTAAACTAAGAGGGGTGCATACTGCAGGCTTTACACATGTATGAGCTGTCTGGTTTCACAACTGGCCAATAGACTACTTTTTATACATGGTAGATAAGCCAGAAACAGGATCAATCAATCAATTAATTCAGAACCAGCCAAGTCCACAAATAGACAAAATCTAATCGTTTATGAATTCTCGTTCTGTTTGCAGTATTTCACTATTTTATGATTTAACAAGCTCCGGAATCATTCCACGTCATTAGAAATACACGACAAGTATGACAATTCTTCCCTAAACCTGCAGCGACGTAGATTGCAGAGTTCAATTCAAATTTGGTTGTGTCACTGGGCATTCTTTACAAAACCAGCCATGTTCTGACGAATTTTTTCCAAAATGGGCCAAGTCCAGTGAAACTACGTCAACAGCTTTGTTGTTCGAAGAATTGATTCGACTGACTGGCTCGAAACATTATTGAGGCCATACTGACATGCCATTGTTAAATCGTCATGGAATTGCTACTAGTGAATGATCATGAATGAATGAAAACCATGTACAGTATCCAGTTTAGATTTCTATAAAGCCTCGAACTGTTAGTATAAGAAATTATTCCAAAAGGATTTATCTTCGATTCACAGATAAGAGGTACGAAAATTTCTGAGCTTCAAGGAGCAGCTGGAATCCCTTTGCACAATTCACTCGCATTGTAGTGTGAAAATATGTTGGATTTGGACAAATTCTCACCCTTTTTCAGACAGGAAAATTGTTAATATTTTCCACATTCAAATTGAGGTTGATTTTACCTTCGGATTCAATATATTCGAATTTCTTTTACACACTTTGAGGTTCGACAGGTGATCTTATACTTGAGAGTTGGAGATAAGGTGATAAAAAAACATGAAATCCGTACTAGATTTTTCTCGCTCCTAGTCCCAGGCGTATTTTTGATACACCCATACGCCCGTATACCCTTCGACGTCAACCACCGTGAAACGCGTAGAATCGTTGATGGCAGCAACAACCCTCGGACAAAATATTCAAGATACTTCAGACAGACGTTCGGAGGGAGGAAGGTAGAAAAAGAGCGAGATAGAGGAATAAAGAGAACCCCTCACCCGGGCTATGAATATTCCCCGTTTGAATTATGGAATATTTTTCATATTTTTCTCCGATAAAGATGGTCCTCTATCCCATACATGTATAACGTATATCGCTGTTAGGTATTATGTGATTTTTTTTTACACGGGTAGACCAACACAGTCAACGAAAATCCCACCGACACATTGCAGACGCGGCATGTAATACGAGCCCAATAACTTTTTGCTCAACGGATAAAAGCGACGTTGAGTTAGTTGGAATAGCCCGTCCAACTGTCACTTAAATATTTATTGTATATCTCGCTGGTGAGCGAGTAAACTTTCTTCTCTCGGCAATATAACGAAAATTCTCATCTAAGATTCCCGCGCTTTAGTCACTCCGCGCTCGGTTATAAAGTTCGTATGGATCCTTATATTCTACGCGCATGCATGCGTGTCTAGTTTAATTATCATCTTATCCCCAGAGGCGTCGGGACGCCAATGGAGCATGGGACGAGATCAAAGAACTAACCGTAAAAGAGGCTTGGGGTCAAACTCACAACTGAAGAATCAAGTTTCGACGAAATTCGTAGCGCAGCTGTCATGGAAGATAAATTTTTCTGTCATTCGCCATAGATTTAGGTACATCTTTCAAACTGTTATAGCTGACTCAGAAATGATTCTCTGTATGAGCGAAATGCGCTATTTGGTTTTTACCAACAATTAATACAACAGTTTGATGAAGTTCATTTGTTTGGACAGAATGTGGATCTGTCTTTTCTTCAAGGTTCAAACCTTCCCGGATCTGCGGGGGAAAAAAAAGTCCCGAAAAAATTGAATAAAAAATGAAAAAACCATGTAATTCATCAACGTCCTGAAATTATCGGAGATATTCAACTATGCCAAGGCTCGTTAGTGCTCGATCGACCGTATACACGTTCCCCGCTACATCCGGCGCGAGTAGTTGGGTACTTGTATGCCTGCGGTAATGGGCCATTATTGTTACAATTGGGAACTGATTTACACTATCAATTATTACTAAGAAGCCATTATATCCACGAGGCATAAGATTCAATTGAACCAAACCGTTGCACAGGCGTGTACATTGTACAATACCTACATACCTCGAGTAGTTTTTCACAAATAGACTTCGATCAGTACCTAGTTTCTGTTCAACTCCTAGCGTACGTTCTTTTTTTTTTATCGAGATCTGATCGATCAATACCTTAAATCGAAATGTAAACCTATACGTTGCAAATTTCCTGTATTTTTGATGAAAGAGATTCAGAGGTAAAGTATAATCCATCTTCAGATCAATTCACATTCTGTAAGTAAAACCCCAAAATTCAAACCAAAAATTTGACTATAGGAAGTTCTATAGGTATGTGAGCATGAAAAAAACACTTGCCTTAACATATTCTGTCGAAACTTGTGACTATGGTCGTTTTACTTTTACTTCGCATCGATTTGCCTTTAGCCATGTGATATTATGCGTATAGTGAAGACGAATGTGTTGAACAATGCTGTAGCAGACATGGGGCCGTAATTGCAGTATAACTATATAGTCGAGGAGCAATACAGTAGGGGGAGAATACATGTATTTATATCCAAAGAGCACGAGAATGAATTCTAGAAAGCGTCCATTGCCGAAATTGGACGCCCTGCTATCGACGGTATACATATATGAGTGGGGTGGTTTTAGTTTGATTACTTCTGTCACCTTACCGAGTCTTTGGCCTATGGCTATGTGGATTTTCCTATATTATTCTTAGCCCCCGTGCGCATACAAACGAAGATCTACTTTTATTTTCAGAAAAAGAAAAAGAATACCCAACGTGGTCTGACGGGAATCCAAGCACGACGCGATTGTACATTTAGAACGAAAAAGCTCACCTAATTTGTAGTGCAGTAAGCGCGATGCGCATATTCTGATATAAAAACCGGCAGTTTAGGGAAAAAACTGCAACAGCATAGCTGGAAAGGGATTTGGCGAGTATGGTTTATCGTAATTAATTTCATTTTCGTAATTTACGCTCAGAGAACGAGTCGGTATAGAAGCAAGACGAGGAGTGAGCGGAGCAGAACTGTGAGCTTTCTGCACGTGATCCTGTGCGGGTAGCGTAGGTAGGTACTGTGGGGAAACTCAAACATAATCAGGTTCGCCTGCGGCTGCCAGAAGAGTTGGCTGTGTATTAATTGAGCAACTTTTTACCAAAAAAAAAAAAAAAGAAAAAAAAAAGTATATTAATAAAACCATACGCGTTCATGACTTTGTGTTCTTAACGTTTGGCCATACACCTCGAAGCATTTTGCGTTTAAAATAAAAACACAATCATCCTGTACTGCCGAATGAAAAATTTAATTAATCAACTGAGTGGCGTAGCAAATTTCAGTGAAAGTCATGAATACGTGATCGGGTAAACGGAAAATAAATCTCCTCCGTAATTTGACCATAAGGGGGGGTCCGCGATGAAATTTTGACAGAATCGACTCTTTCATTTTTTTTAATGGGAATAAAACTAACTTCAAATGTCTAGGTATGGTCGAAAATATCCACCCGCAAGATTTAGATAATGGTACCAAAACGCTAGATAACTTTTTTCCGCAATACACTAGCTGAAGTTATTGAAATTTTGCTGTGAGGAATTTTTCATTCAGGTTTTTTCAAGCCATTCTAAAAAGAAAAAGCTCTATTTTGCCAAACTTCACCCAACAAGTTTCTCCTTGAAAAATCTGCCAATATGTGAGGATCGAAAATATTATCACCGATCCATGTCTCGTTATCGCATCGATCGTAATTACAATGAATGATTCGAACAGTTCAATCGATGTCGAGGTCATATATATCGACGTGAAATTTCCTACAGAGCCGGTTTTATTTTCTGGTATTCGGGGTAGTTTTTACGTGGGGGTGCCAAAACTGCGTAAATATAACTGCTGGTTCACCCTCCAGTAGCACGTCGACTCCCTATTCGGTACTAACCCCGCGACGTTACAACCACCTTTCGCCGTCACTGCCCACCGCGTCGGAGACCAGCAATTTGAATAATGGAGCATAATTACTAATTTTATTACCACGTACTACATACTTTCCATAGACGTTGTTAGATAACAAGATAGGTCGAGGGGACAGGAGTGCCTTCTGCATATTAAACACTGCTGCCAGGGCCAAACTGAAAAAACTCGGTGTTGCGAGGGGGCGGGATTGAAATTTTGAATTTCAAAACCTGCGAGAGGTCAGAATTCCGAATTTTCATACTACCAACTGACAGTTTTGGGAAAGATTATTTCCCCGGAAATCTACGTAGCCAATTTGAAAAACTCCGAATCGAAAAACACCGAAGGTCCTAAATTCCGAAAGCTAAAGATCCAAAAGGCCAAAACTCGGGATCTCGGAATTCGCGAGATGAAACGTCGTTAATTTCACAGCTTTGGCACGAGCTTTCCTTAAATTTGCAGCTTTTGGGACTTTCTGATTTTTCAACATTCGGACCTTTGAGCTGTCTGCGTTCCAATTAACCTTTCGGAATTTGCAACTTCTAAATTCTAACGTTTCTAGAAACTCAGAATCCCGTCTGAAATAAATTCGGAATTTTGATCATTCAGAACTTTTGGAATTCGGAACTTCAATCCGACCCCATTGGAAGAATCGAGGCAGTCAAAAAACCGACGTTGACATTCTTGATCCCTGAACGATATTATCTATGTTTAGATTCTATTGCTCGATCTATATTTACAGAGAGTTTTACGAAGGTAGGTATAGATTTTCCTCAAACCATTTTATTTTCCTTCTTATTCTTACCATCCTTCTCTTTCCCATCTAATAATATTCCCTGAATATGCTTATCTGTATACGTCTATACCTCGTGCTAAACTAATCCCTGAATATAAATCGGGCATTATATATTTTTCACCCAAATGTTACGTCACCGGTGTATACCTATACCTAAGTATCTATGTAGTACGTACCTACGCGTACCGAGCTAGTAGTTACGGTTTGATCAGGTGCAAAACATATTCCCTATATATCGGTATACATATACAAAAACGCACACAATCTCATACATAGAGACTTGCGCGTGCGTGGAGATGTACTTGACAAAGTTGACGACGACGACGACGGTGAGTTGCTTAAAAGCAAGTATGACGTACGGGATCGATATATCGAACGAGAAATTACTGGAAATTTTACCAGCTGAATATTTTAAGGGATGGTCATGCTAATTCTTGGCTATTCCATTATTGACCTTATAACGTTTTGTTTAAACGAACGCGAGTCTTTTACTGATCATGAATTTTTCACTTATAATATGCCACGTGACTATAAAGGCAAAAGGACCTGAGCGCCAAAAAAAAAATTTCGTTTTTTTAGTGTGAAAATCTTTTTCATGCGACACAAGACCTTTTGGACATAGTCGCAGAGAAAAAAAAAAAAAATTTATTTCTGGCGCTTAGGCCCTTTTGCTTTTAGTCACGCGATGTATTATAGAACTGCGGACGGTTATATACGGTAGGTATTCACTCTTGCCTATTGTCCCGCGCGTGGACCTTCAATAATTTCAGCTTCAGCAACCGTTGTAATAGTTTACTATCGCATTGAACGGCAGCTTAATGAACCGAATTAATTACGCTAGGTATACATAGTCTGCAGCTCTGAGAAAATCTACTGCGGAAAGCCGGCGAAATATCGTCCATACGTACACTATATCCTTGAGTGAAATATTCCTCGTTAAAATATCCGTCGGCAGAGAAAAAAAAAAAAGAAAAAAAAATGGAATAAAATGATATGCAGTAGCATCGAATGAGGATTCAAATCAATCATTAACCTTCTGCAGCTGCCAAAGTATAATTGCTGTTGTTTTCAATTTGTGTTATATTTGAATAATGTATTCCTCTATCCGGTCTATCGTATATATTGTAGGTATGTTGTGCGCAAAGTTTACTATATGAAAATCGATACGATACGCCTGATGGTTCGATCGGAGAACCGATTACCACCACATCATGCAGATGACCATTTCTAATATTCACATGTTTACTACGTAACGTATTCCAGTCAGTCTGGCCAGTTTTCTATATCAATAAGCTCGACCTACGCAGCTTACTATGATATCAAACTAAGCCTCTGCCACCGCATCAAACAGATTTTCGCTATTAAAGTTATAGCTACCCAATTATGCCTTAACTAATCACGCCATTTCGCTTAGTCAATTCGTGTGTATGTCGTTCAATCCATACGCGTCATTTGACCTGTTATCGAATCTAAACGTACCTACGTACTACGCGCTATTCGAAATTGTGACAATTTTGTTTTCCAACTATTGACGGTGAAAATAACATTGCCATATCGTCAAATGGTTTGAAATAAGACGATAAGCAACTTTCGGGGCGAATTATAATATGGAGTCGTGAGAGCTTATAATTGCAAAGCGATGGCCGTACACTTAAACTGTTGAAAATACATCAGAACTTGATTGAAATGTTTGAAGAATTTACCCCTCTTTAGTGGCTGTACGAAATTAATTTTTGTCTAATAGGAGGGGGTTTCAAAATCAGGTCCTTCATCAGTGCAGGATTCAAAGGTTGGTGAAGAGACAGGAGGTACATACGTAGGTAAATGTACGCGGACAGGGAGAACTTGACAATGTGAAATAAGCAGATAAGGGGTAGGTAAAATTCAAGGGTCATAAAGAGTAATTTGGTCGGTTTGCTTAGGGCTTGCTAAAACACGTTGGAACGAGTTGGTCCTCGACACCAAGCTTCAAAGTCATTCCACGTGTGTTCGAATTACATGGGGGGGTTTGGATGGAAGGAGAAGAGTGTTACCGGTTCAAGTCTAATACCGCGTGTTTGCTCTCCGAAGAGCTTTTGTTTGTATTCTATCCAAACGTTTCCGGTAATTACCCTCGAGATACTTTAGGGACCATGAGGATTCGCACGGCTTCTGAGTATGACGGGAGGCCAAAAGGTATATCTCGCTTAAAACTCGTCGGTATGCGCGACTTTTAAAAGTTAATTTTCGTCGACAAACGCGGAGGGGCTTCTACGGGGCTTGGTCAAGAGCAAGATTAACCCCTAACTCGTGTTAACACGACCCAACCCATGTCCAATACACATACACGTATATGAAAACGAGTACGTACTCATCTACAAGAAATTTTCATGAATTTATCCCGCAGACAAACATACGTGGGTCATCGAAAGCTTCGAGTCCAAATACAGAATTCCACTTACTTCTTCCCCTGAACACTTTCGTACTATTCAACAAATTATTCTATACACCGAACACCCTCTCAGGAAGAGGAAAAAAGAAACCAGTAAGGATTGATTTTAGGAAAAAGCGGAATAGGTAAAGTTTTGAATATTTTGTAACTCTTGGACTTCTAATTCTAAAGCTTTTAATTAAAAATCCCAATAGGCATCTAATGAACAGAACTGATCAGCGCCACAGTTCAGAATCTTTCAGTAATCTCAAATACGAACAAAACGTACCAAAAACCGAAATGTCGTACAACTTGATCATGACAATTGGTGTGTAGGTATATTCGGGTTTCACTAGTCATTGAATCCGAACATGAACTAAAACGCTTCAAATATAAAATAGTAGATCAGCAGTACAGGAGGCAGCCACATAGTATTTTTTCCGATTTTTACGAAAATCTTCAATGATAGAATAGGAACTGTCCATTCGTTGAACCTGCACCCCTTCACACGTTACCGAAATCGAGATCGTTGCCGGAAATGTATCGATTTGAACATGATTTTAGGATTTCTGGATCAAGAACCATCACACCCATCGGAAAAATGTGTTTATCCAATCAAAATTGCATATTCCACCCCTACTTCATACGGTTAATGTTACCTTTACACCGGGGGGGGAGGGGGGGGGGGGGGGGGGGGGGTTCTGTCATGTTGGAAGATTGAAATCGTTGTGAAAAATGCATCGGTTGCAAACTTAATTTTGGATTATTGAAATGTCCGGGGATTGAAATCGACCGATTTGATAGAAAAAAAACCAGAAATCTACACACTATATTTTCCTGAGTGTAAAGTCTACCAGCCCGAAATAGTAAGTTTTTCACTATATAGAGAATTCCCACCTGTTTCGAGTGAAAATTCAGTCTTGGAAAGACTAGGATTCCCAATCATATATTAAATAAACTTTTGCTCTAAGTACAGCAGCTACATCTGATTTTTTTCCCGTTTTTCACTCCTAAAAAGTGAATTTTCACGGTGAAAAATGTAGGGAGCAAAGGATAAAAAAATTTAGACAATCTGACCGGGACCACTTTTCTGTAAAATTGAAGAGGGAAAAGAAACCTCGTGACCCTCAACTCTTCGAGGTTCATCCTCAAGTTGAAGTTCAGTTTTGGCACGAAGATATCCCAAGTTGCAGAGCGAACCCTCAACCGACAAGTTTCGTTAAAAAAAATTAGGGTTTCCCTTTTTACCATAAGGGCCACTACACGTCTTTGCGATCAATTAATCGATCGATGATTAGGGGCCAACTAATATCTGAAATCCGCATAAGAGTTGGCCCCGGCCATCGTGCTACGAGGGTTCCTTATCGTTGGTGTAAATCGCACAATGTCACGTGTATACGTGCATGAATACAAACTTAGGAAATGGCCTCGAGGTATAATAGTGTGATCAGTATAGGTGTATCCAGGTCACGCTGTGTTTCTAAGCGCAGGCCTGGCGTAGTGGTCGCCACCCACAACCACCCTCGGGCAACTTTACCTCCTAAACACCCCTCAGGAGCCAACCTACCTACCTAACAACTTAGCGGCGTCTGGACTGGAACTCGGTTACCTACCTACGTCGAGTTCTACTCGCGGTGTTAGACTAGCAATAGTCGCATCTAAATTTTGTGCCTTATTTTATATATATTTATTGTATCTGTATCGTGTAAATAGAGTATAGAAAATATAGTATTGTGGTTGAAGTGGAAATGGTGGGTTGATGACATTGCGAGAGTTTACCTGCGGCTGTAAGTGATCGCATTGGAAATCAATAATTAGGGAGTCAGGTGTCAAAATGTCAGAACGTGCCGCGTCGAGTGTTTTCTCTGTCTGAGAGTCTACCTTTTCATCTTGGATTATACATATTTCTTGTTTTCCATTCCATTTTCTAGTTCAAAATATATCTATCGGGTAGTTTCTCCCCAGATTTAAAATATCAGTACAGATTAAAAAATCAAAACAGTGATGATAATTGTTATATACTTTTCTTTTCTACCTTATTGTATACCTGTTCGCTGTGCAGCATGTGGAATTGATTACGAAGTGTTCGTAATTATGAAATTCATAAAAAGGATTTTGATGCAAAGTCGAAATTATTGAATATCGCGCGTTTGGAGTAAAGTTTCAAAATGACTTCACCCCATGTTGTGATTTTGAGTTGAATTGACGTGGAAACGAGTATATCTGCTACATGTAAGGATTGCGATTTCCAAATGAACATGCGGGTGAATCAATTTCGTTGATTATATCGTTTGTAATTGCGCATTCTGGTTCGCAATATAATGCTATTGCGTTCTGATAATCTACATGTGTCTGTGCCAGCCTGGTCAATAAATGGCTTCCCTACCTCGTGACTTTGATTTATCACCCGTTCTGTCGATGAGAAAATTCATTAAAATCCCTTTCAGCAATTCTATTTTATCAAATCAAACCGCGTTCCTCCGTCAGCACAATGCAATTCTGATATATTCTCGAAAATAAACCCAATCCACATGTCATGATATTAGTTATCGAAAAATAACTCCAACTCCACATCGTACTGTTACCCAGAATAAAATCGCTGCAGTACATCGGGCTTAATCTGCCGTGTCTTTCGATCATTTGCTTAGTCTGCTTATGATCGCTATACGTAGAATAAAGTAGTAGGTACTATACAGATATAGGTATAAGTAGTACAGGGAAACCGAAGCTAAACTGCGCCTCGTCCATTAATTCGTACCCAAGTTCAGTTTTATCGATATTATTCAAACTTGTACGATATATATTATACATTATATAAGTAGGTATACACGATCGTTTGGCTAGAAATATTTGCGCCCTAGAACGTAAAGAAAAACTATAAGCTAGGGGTGGATTTCCTCGTGCTGATGGAAATATCCGGTTCTGCAGAAAGAAAAGAAACAATAACGTCCAGATTATAATATATACGTGAAATTTTCTTGCTGTGATTTTCATTTGCATACATCGTGTAGGTATATAGTATATATAGCAAAAAATATACTCCTTCACTTTTATACAAAGAAAGAAAAACCCGGGAGTGATTGATATCGGCAGATAAATAAAAAGCTTTGCGTATCACCAGCGCGGCCTCATTTGACGGTTCTCGGTTTACCCTCCGCGGTTTGGGGGACGTTGATTTCGTGTCCTTTGTGCAAGGCGCGTTGTGTATACGATGCAGAAAGATGCGAAGTAACGAATCAATACATCATGGCTTGAAAAAGAACGTCGTTCGTCTATATACCGAGAAAATTTTAACGTTATATACGAATTTATCACCAATATTAAAACGGCAATTTTATACACATCAATCTATAAGCCGAGCGATCTCTTTCCGAAACGCATCTAGTTAATTCCCGCTCGCGTGCAGAGGTCAGATTTCGTCTATATACAATTGTAGTTTGCAGAACTATGACCTGGCCTCGCAGTAGGTAGTCTTATAGTTATGTTTCCGTATTATAACTGTAATTTCAATAGTTCTCACAATTTTGCCACGATGCGTGTTTCCTAGCAGTCAGCAAGCTCGGAAATACATGGGGAACGATTTCGATTCCAGGTAGCCTAACTCTAGCACCAATATAACTGTGAGAAATCGGATAATTGTGAGGGGAGCCGCACATGTTGTACTTTTGAGGGCGGTATTTTACTGAATAATGTATCAATCGATGCGTATGGATAAATACACCGCCGATGGGTGGTCAAGTCCTCGTGTTTGATCGTCAAATTACTGTATACATTCAGCCTTAAGGCACCAATCAATATCGGTCCACGTCTATATACCTATCTCGAAATGTCTTATTGCCCCGTTATAGACGTCTGTATAGCCCGCTTTGATCGGAGCTTCTAAATGGCTTGGAAATTATTCACAATACTGTCATTCAATTTCAATTAATTGTCCCATTTCATCTTAAAATAGACTATTTTATTAGTAAAAGGGATCCACGTCTCTTGAATTCATTGACAACCCGTTACTTGCAGATTCAGAGGATAATTGATCCGCCATTCACTGAACAGCCCGATGCAAAAAATGTTACGCTCATCATCGTCGAGCGAGGAATTTGGAATAACGCACAATTTGAAATGCATTGTCGGATTTGTCATTAAATAATAGATCGCCTTTGATACGCAGTCATCCGCAATCTTCTTCGCGCTTTTCAATGTTTCGATACTAAAACGGCACAAAAATGTGAATATTTTTGATCGTATAATTATTCTTCGCGAATCGAAACTACAATTCACTACAAAATTGAACCAAGAATTATCGACGAGATACCGAAATCCAGAAGAAAAACCGTCTGCTGGACAAGTAAGGCATGCACAACAATTACACTCGGTAGAAAGAAATCGATCCGCCTTAAAATTAGAGAAAAAACGAACGGATGCAGCAACCAAAATTTGGCTGGCCATAATTCAAAATGTCTTTCTTCGGATGGGGAAAAAGCGGTGGTGGCGGAGGAACAAACAGTGGTGGTGGAAGCGGACTGGGTGCGGAACAACCAGGACGCAATTTGCAAGATGGCCTTTTTCAGATCGCCTCTCAGGCCTGTCACATTTTGGTTCAAGTAAGTTTTTTCTTCAGCATTTGACACAGTGCAGGTAGACAGCTTTTTGGTTTTTTCTTTGTTTCTATGCTTCCGGCTTTCCGCAGTGTATATGGTTCTCGTTACTCCAGCTTTCATGCTATTTCTCGGTTTGAAAAAAAAGGTCCGATTCAGCCCAAGTTGCGGGATGAGGTGCGTTAGCGGGGTTAATGAGAGACCTGCGATGGCATATTTCAGAGATGCCAATCGGATATAGTATGGCGTGAAGCACGAAAGGGCATAGCAGCAAACTAATCAAAATTCGCGATATATACATCGCATACACCTACTACTAACTTCGTTTTGTCTCGGTACTTTATTATCGGAAGTTAATCTAGCACGTTTTTTTTTCCAACTGGAGGAAATGGAGTTTCCGCTTGTTTCAAGTTGAATGATATAAAACAGAAACAACACAGAGAATCAAAAGGAAACAAACGAAAAATTCATCTTAACTAAATCTTCGTAGTAATAATTCATTTTTTTTTTTCTCCTCCTATCCCGTGAATTCACGAAAAGGTCAACAATACGCACAACGTGTCTTACGGTGGTAGCAATAATGTCACGAACGTTGCTTACTCGAAACATTCAACGGCCGGAAGTTCGACCACTTTGGCATCTTCTTCATCGGTTGTCGGTGGCACTTCTTCGAACAGAACGTTTCCTGGACAATCGACACCTCGAGGCAAGGATCAAGATGTCGTGGTGCTGTTACCTCAGCACAAAAGCAGGACTCCTAGAATCAGGCACAAATTATCGGTGAATATACAGTTTTCATCTGTAAACAAATAAATTATTCACATTCTGCACAATAAATCAATTGAAATATTGTGTCATGGCACGTAGAAACTAGATCGAACCTCTCCTCATTATTCTTGTTTGTAACATTGAATATTATATATAATTTGTCGAATTATCGCCACACATCTTCAACGTCGTGAATTATTCACATCGATCGATAATTGCCACAGCCAGAGAACAAAATGAACGAACCATGAGTATTTTCATGAACTAAATAACTAATTGATCAATTTTTTTTACGGTCAGTTTGGGTAAAACCCGCAATAACATTGAATAGCTCAAGGATGAAATTATATGTTACGTAGAGAATGTGACGTATCCTTTTACCCACGAGGTACCTTTGAAAATTGTATCGTTACCTAGTTGTCTGCAAACATATGCCATACCCAAAGTATAGCTAGAGTGAATGAATTTGATGAATTAATCTATACAATTCTCTGAACAAGAACGTTTATTCAATTGAACCTTCAGTCGTATAATATACTCGATAGTTGTTAGGCAAACAGAGGCGGTTTATCAAATGCCAAGCGTTGATATAGTTCGTTCGACGTCGTACTACTTCGTCGTTAGAATTATACATCTAGGGTTCCGATCACCTTTAATTTCAAAGGTTATCGCCGTCATGAGACATATAAGTATGCCAGTTTTTAACAGAATGACCTTTTCCACTACCTAAGGCGATAAACCTGTTGTTATCATTCGCTAATGTACGGTTTCAATCTCTCAGCTCTTATCATCACGCGATCATCATCAAATACTCATACCGCTACTAGCAGAAGTCAACCATCCGCTAAAGGACAAATCAATCGAATAAATCTGCAAATCAAATTCCATTAGCTACATGAGGTGGATAAATAACTACAACGGTTTTTGACCCTCTACACTAAAATTGAACCCAAATCACTGAACTTTGTAAAAAAAAAGCTCCGCTCATCTAGATATAACGTATACTTAATTACTTACCTTTGCAAATATCTCCGTGGATTGAAATTCTCAGATTAAGGGGATGCAAGCGATGGGTCCTTACATTGTAGTAGGCATCTGATTTTATTCAACGACACGTAACCTAACCAGCAGCGAAATGTAAAGTATAGGATTCACGAATTTTTTTCTCAAAAACTAGCAAGGATAAAAAAAATTCCTTCGATGAATTTCTTTCTAGTCCCTTTATGCAGCTGCCCCTAAAATTTCAGTATCATCCGATATTCCGTTCTCGAGAAATAAGCCGTTGAAAATCGCATGACTAGCACGCAACCTATCCTCAGAAGGTATGCACTTGTGGAAGTAGACCATTCATCCGAAAACGCCTCGATGAATTCTTAGTTTAAGGTTCAAGGATTATTTAGAAATTTGTTCTACTAATTTATTGGCTCTCGTTTTCGAGAAATATCTCGCCGAAAATTAGCTAAAGACAGCGAGGTGCGCTTGCATTCCCTTAAAACTTGGCCGGTGCGGTAAATTTTGTCCATTTTTTTCACCATGGCTTTTATATCCCGACGCTCACCCCTCGGCCGGCGCGGTGCATTTCGCTTGGTCACAGATTAGATGGGCCGACTACGTACGTGGTGCAACCACTGAAACGTTCTCAGCGGGGTACACGGGGAACAGTAGACAAGCACTGTCTCGGATTGCTGGTCATTTCGAGGTTGTGGGGGTCCTGGAAGATGGAATGAGATAAAGGCATCCTTCCTTTACTTCCCAAGGGCCTTTCGCCTCAGACGACGGGAAAAGTACACGAGAGATTTCCGCTACGTCTCATTTGACTTGGTCGCGACGCATCCGCTAGCGTTTCGCATTGATTGGATTGCTTGAAAGGAAACGAGTAACCGATGAACAAGCAACAATTCACTTCGAGAAAAATCCCCACCTCGTCTCGGATTTAACGACTCATTGTTCGAACCGCAGAGGGTTGGCAAATGCTTTTTATTTTTCATTCTCTATTCTCTAAACTCCCGCAGTTTATGGCTATCTTTGGCTCTGCAAACTATTCTGGAGAAAGAAAAAATTTACGAGCAACGAGCGCAGATACAATAGCCCTGTTTATCTCGCTATCGAACATCTCTTTGCTCACTTTTTCGTCTTATCCCGTATATACTTTTTCGACGTCTGACCCACGTTATCCTTTTCAAACGTTCTACACCTACTCGGGTGTGCAAGGTTTTTTTAAATTTTGTGACAGAAACATTCATTAGGGGTAACGTATGATGAGCGAGGGGCAAATTACCCTGCGGTTTTCATGGAATTCGAAAATTTCGCGGGCATTCGTAAATTGCTTCATTTATTTATTCTTGTTCTGTCTTGTCTTCTGACGCATCTCGTTCTCTCTTTTATTCTTTTTATGTTTATTTTTGTTATTTTAGTTTTTTTCTGTTTTGCCACTAAGCACCGGCAATTTTGGGTTGATCTCTTTCACTGATGCGTGTATGTAGGGGGCGTCTTTGACATCGCGTGACAAATACTCATTTGGACAAAACTAATACCACGTGGGTAGGTACCTATATACCTACGCCACAAGATACAAGAGCCGGACAATTGGCTCGAGAATTGGCGCGCACAACGAACGGCTACTAGACAAGCCAAACAATACAACCGTCCAGATACGACGAGCAGCTTTAATTTCCAGTCATTTCAAAGGCCATTATACCCCCGAAGATAGTTTTAGGACTATTGAAAGCTATACGCGGAATCGAGTTCACATTTCTCGGAGCTTACCAAGTAATTGAGTCTTTTAGCCAGTGAGCCAACATACACATATCCAGATCTTTACAGACTTCCATTCCTCGTCTAACAGTCTGTCTGATATGATGAAGTTTCGATTGACATTTGAACTTGATACTTTAGCGAAATAGCATTTGAACATGGAATAACAACAGATTTGCAGATAAGCTGAAATTCTCGATTTTTAGATACAATAACCCATCAAAATCCATTAGTTTTTTGATTTTGGAAGCGAACGAAAAGTAATGAGTACTTATGTTTTGCTGCGCTATAGATTTGGTCCGGGCTGGGTGAGCGATTGGATTCTGATGATGTCAGTTAAAAATTTTAATCCAAAGATATGATGTACTTCATTTATTACTTATCTGCTATTATTGCTTGATCGATGTAACAGTAATAACAGGCTTGTTAGCTCTAAACGCTAAATACTCGTCTCGTCTGTCGCGAGTTCGAAATTACGAGTGAGTATGTGATCACGAGAGATGTAACCCGTACACCGATCATGAAGTCAACAATAGGTAACAAGAGACTGAATATCGATCGGATGTTTTGTCTTCGGCAGGAAGACAAACATCCGGTACCTCATTGTCCCTAATTACTGAACAATTAGAATCTTCATCATAAAGCCAAAAAGCGATTAGGATCCTAACGGAGCATACACTGTAAATGAGGTGCTGAACAACAAGACTGCATAATTCCACTCTAAAGCAGTTTACAGGAATTAAAAACCTGTTTTGAAAAATTGCATATTTAACGTGTTACAAAAATTGACCAGCATTCGAGATGCAGTGTAGTTTTATTTTAAAAAACGTGATTCATTTTCAACTGTAAATACAGTATTTCAACGGTTATCTGGATGGGAATTTAGAAGTTGTGACGTTTTGTTAGCAAAATCTCACTTCATACCGGGATTAGATTTTTCGGATTTCATCCAGGCCACGGAGTAAATTATTTTAATGCTTGCCGCAGAGATTGATCTTATGACGTGATATTTACCAAATTGTTTCTCCAATTGTAATTTTTAACGTCTCCAACTTTTTCTTCACTATAATTTCCTGTCTCGCAACTAGTTCGATCTCTTCGATTCGATTCAATTCCAATGCGAATGATCGTTAAATCGGATTCGTCCCAATGTTTCATTATTTTTATATTAGAAACATCGGAGACGAACCATTTCTGCAAAACAGAATTCCTTCCATTTTGTTCCCCAGCTCTTCACACACGCCTTTGACGAAAATTCATTGGGATCAAGGACCATACACTATAAGAAGAAATACACTATACCTCAAACAATAAATTATCGTCGATAATTCGAAAATTCGGCACCAATTGATGTCATAAAAGTCTTCAGTGTGTTACAAAAACTTCGAATAATGTCGAATTGCGATCCAGACCGTAATTTTTTCACAGTGTGATTTGAATATGCGGAATTATGGGTGTATCAGTCAAAACGAAAACAGTCTTACTGCTGTTCAGAGGAATGTTATCACTGTCTTGAAACATGCCGCTATAATATTGTGATACCAGCAGCGACTTCCAGCGTGGGTGTTGTTTTCGCAGAAATAACCATCTGTGTTGTTGTTATTCAGGAATCACTCAGTGATTAGTTGGTAGAATGAGTTGATACTCTATAACATCTTCGTGATTTTGAGGGACTTTAATTTCACGCTGAGTTCCATCATTCGTGCATGAAATTTATCTGTTCAAAAACTAGGCGTTGTTTAATTAGTTTTCCGACGAATAAACTTCTCAATTACAACACCAAAGGCACACTCATATGCTCATCGTCCGATCCTACGTATGCCATATAATTAAAAAACCGTAATACCCGTTCCACACCCTGGTCAACAAAAGCCCTTCAAATAAACCAATCGATTATATAAATTGCTTTCACAAGGGTTTGGCAGTACGTATTTGATTCTTTGATGCACGTTACGTATGCCTGGTCAACATTTGACAGGAAGAGAAGTAAAAAAAAAAATACACGAAAGCATGCAAAGTTGTCATTCAAAAATATCGAATGAAACATTGAGAAAGCATCGAGTAGGTACTCTTAGTATACAAGGACATGAATGGCACTTCGTTCCATCCAGCTATAGGTATTGGTATTTGTCGTTGCGACCACGAGAATCGATCAGAGAAAAGTGATTTGTTAAAAAGCGCCGAAAATAAGGACGAACCGCGAGATGCAGAGTGAGAAAAATCGAGGGTAGACATATACGTAGAACGAAGAGAGAAGAAAAGTTTGGCTGAAAAACTCGTTGTTATTGTAAAAGATCTTCGGTGAAATTTGGAAAAAGTTGATAGATGGATTACCCTCACTTTTACTTTCATATTTCATCCACGGCACATTGTTTCTGCTGCTCATTGCGTGAGCAAGAGACATAAGCGGGAACGCAAGGATGTTATTCACACCGAAATACGTGGAAAAAAGATTGCATCTTGGGTAAGTACAAGTGCGAGAGAATGGTAGAAACGCCTTTTCACATTTTCTGATGATCGCTCAGGGGCCGGAGGGAATGTTTTCGAGTCGCGGGTTCAAAGAAGAGAATGAGACAGCAAGGGATAAGGGACTGAAATTAAATTTGTTCGAAAATTTCTTAAAGAAAGTTAGGGGAGAAAAGAGGAACGGGCTGACATTATGGCAATTAAAAATTCACGGGTCTTAACTGTACCGTGACACGAATATTCTTATCTAACGCTTATATTACGAGTGATTATATGCACGTGCATTTTAATTTTCATGGTCGGTAACGTTTAACTGGTAAGTACATACGGTCCGTTGGACTTTGCTGGAAAAAAAAATAACATAAAAATGCCACGTACGGTTCAAAATCTCCTATGGAGTCCACCCTTGTACCCGACGCAAATGTACATGGACCCGCATCTATAAAATACACACGCGTTCACGAATACACGCCTATACATACCTACACACATGTCCTCCTCTTCTGCAAGGTCTTTGAACTCGAATCTCTCCGTAGTACCATAATTAAATAATTGCCGAAATTTAACTGAGATGCTTCCGCTTAGAAACGGTCAATTCAATTGGTCTTAGACATTCACCCTCATTCGATCTTCATCACCGATATATGAGCCATGTAGATGATAGGCACAATGTCATATAGTCATGACGAGTACAAGCAAAGTTCGAAAGCAAAGTGAGTGATAAATTCATTATTGATTTTCAAGATGCATTTCGATTGATTTCATGGGACCGTCCAGTTCCGGCGTCACGATGGACATCGAATGATGGCGATGAACTAACAAATAACCAAACCATGTAGCAATAGAGGTTTTGGTACGGTGAGATCGAAACGCAATAACGACGACCAGGTCTTGTAGGTCGTGTTTCAAGAGACGATTTGCCGTTTAGGGTGCATGACGAGACGCAATAAATACGGGAATCGAACCTTTGGGACACCGGGCAAAGGTCCGTGTCTAAAATTACAGGCATCTAGCATCATTAGACCGCGGCTTCATTAGAACAAATGTTGATACTAATCCCTCCTAAGAATAATACGCCACTGGTAGTCCCACGGTGACCGTCTTCCCTTTTACCATCCCTTCGTAGCACCATACGAGTCTTCCTCATCCCTCGCGACGCTTACGTTCAAATAACCCCTAGGTGGCGTGACCGAACGCCATTCGATAGAAATTGAATGTTTTATTACCAACATTTTCAAACTGTACGTAACCCTCTGTACGCCATGCCAGCCCTTTAGAATCTTCAATTTGATATTGCGAAACCACTTTCACGCGCAAGTCACGTGTTCTTCGCACCCCTCTGTTAAGCTGCAGAATTGCTGCGGTGGACGGTCTTGCAATTCTCGGTTTAGCCATTAATTGAATGTAATGAAATATCTGCATTATCTACAAAGATCTCGAAGATCTTTGCTGTATTGAAAATCATTTTTGATTCTAAACCTAGTATAAGCACATATAGTAAACGACGATATTCTCCATGCATCATATGGATTGCCCATTGATTTAATTATCATCGAAGTATAATTCATTTGACAAGTATATATGTATCTCATTGTTGGAGGTATTCGAACAGCTGTGGAGTTTTTCTATCCAATGATTAATCGTCCCTTTTTTTTATGTATTGCAAATTCCTACGATGCTTTGAACTAGCGATAATAGCGTATCGTTAAATCAGTCCACATTATCAACTTCACACCCCGCCGTGCGATGGATGACACAATGATTAACGGTAAAAATATTGACGGTGTTTTATCACAGCTATATTGCGATCCTGCCAGTAATAATAATAATAATATTAATAACAATATCCAACCCCATGCCTCTTATACTTGAATTAAATCTAATCGGAAATATATATATATCGCGATATGAACGAAACTTCCCGTTTTCAAATCAGCGGCAGTCGAATAAAGATATACCTACCTACCCCTGTATGATGCACGTATGGCGATTCAACGTGGCGATTAAAACCGTGTCGTGTTTCCCTTGTGATAGTTTATTTATATATACTCAAGTTCTGCGGGGTGAGCACGCGTAAAAAGGTAAATGTGCATGGGTTGGAAATAAACATGATACTGGGACTTTTATTTAATGGAAATAGTCGCGCGGTGTGGTTCGTACTGGTTTCGTGTCGCAGGTGAAAGCCATTGTAGATTTAAAGGTCTTTTTTACATTCATTTGCTAAGAGTGTATTTTTTTTTACCCTATCTTTTCCACTTATTATTAAACCTGCATGTGGTATGAGCCATGCATCTTAATACCTGGATTGAGCTGGTCGCCTCTCGAGTAGATTTTTTTTCATTCTCTAACACTATTACGAAGATGTAAAACGAAACTGGACGACATCAGAATTTACCGATTGACATTTGCGCATAATGTACACGGAAGGCAAGTACGTATATTGTGTCGACTACACTCGTGTTCGTTCGTCAGATAGGATGGGCTAGGGCTTTTTTTTATGTCGATCCTCGAACCGTGCTTCAGCGGGCTATGTAGGTTAGCGAATGAATAAAATGCATGTCAGGGTCAATAAATATTGGATGAGGGGAAAAAAGGTCGAAGGAAAGTGGGAAGGACAAACTATGTGTACCTTTATACATTATGTGTGATCGAGTTTTTAATTTGCAGACACATTCTCTCCTTTGATTTTAAACGAACAACTTTATAATAAAATATAATCAAGTTACGTTCATGCATACATATGTATACGCCTTGGTTATACATGCATGCAAAGCATGCACACTACCTGATGCAAACGTTAAAACGTTGCGCGATAAGTTCCCTCCAAGTTTCTGTTTTGAAATATCTACCCGTACCCTTCGCCAGATTTTCAATTACAAATCCAATTACCATATTCCAACGGTTGCATGACCCGGTTACGTATTATACCTACCTGGTGGTTTATCCCATCTCGCGGGGGCTACGACTGTATATAGGGCAAGCAGCATACCTATTTTCTGCCTAAGTCCCAGTACTGCATGGATTAGGTGATATGTAGCTATAGTAAACCACTTTTTACGTTTATAGTACCATTAAATTGGCTTTTTTTTTTCATGACATCACTCTTTTCGGTAAATACCGAGGACATTTCTGTCGTCGTATTGAGGTACTTTGCAAGTTCTGCAAAGTGACTAACGTTAGGGTTAGATACTTTGCGGCTTCGGGAATTACGGCGAGATCATCATCATGTGTACTTTTCGAGTTCTGCGGTTGACCCTAACCATTTGTACTATTGCGGTCCATCAACTTTTCATTTGTGATAGTTTTTCGAATCTTTTTGTGTATTAAGTTAACGATAGTCATTTGTCTGGAGTCTGCTGGTCAAGAGTAGGGATAACGCGCGTTTCGTTCATTGATGCTCGTCGAGACGGCAGAATTTACTTACTTACACTGTCCGTAAGTGGCTTGATAAGGGTTATTTATTTTTTTTTTCCGAGCAACGCTCGAGACCGTTGAATATCGATCACCCCGTTCGGCAGCATAATAAAGTGTAGGTACACGTTATTACACTGCATATCGCCTCGTATAATACTGTACGACGCGTATAGGTAGGTACGCTACGCGACACCCGTAACAGAAAAAGGTACTACATAACCGGTAATTTTATGGACTGGGTATTTTAACTGACAGAGTATACAGGGTGGTCCATTTTAATCGCCCCAGGCAAATATCTCGGAAACTATAAAAGATACAAAAAAAAGTTAAATACAAAACTTGAAGGGTTTTGAGGGGGAAAGATGATGACGATATGTGTTGACTTGTGGGTTCTGCTACTTCCGAGATTTCGCTAGTAACTTCGGATTTTAGATAGGGAACACATATTTTCGATATGAGCAGTTAGCGGCGAGAACAAAGACCAATTCAAATACGAAAAGCAAAAAAAATTTGATTGAAAAAAAAAAAAAATTTTGTTTTTTTTTTCAATTTTTTTTTTCAATTTTACTTTATTTTCTTTCCTCCAATCCAAATTTGTCATTTTCTGTCAATCAAGCTGATAACGGACCTGGAGACAAATTTCAAAATGTGAGAACAACAATATCATTTCATGAATCACAACTTTTTTTTTTATTTTGTCAACCCACCCAATATTGTTTTCAATCTCGGGTCTGTAAGGGATTCACCGTTTCGACTGCAAGGAAATTCTCCTGCGAGTGTGAGGTGTAACTTTCGTGTCGAAGTGTATTGGGACGTTTCAACAATAACCATAGAAGAATATCTGGATTGCACTAAATAACTTGTGATCCATGAAATGATATTGTTGTTCTCACGTTTTGAAATTTGTCTCCAGGTCCGCTATCAGCTTGATTGACAGAAAATGAGAAATTTGGATTGGAGGAAAAAAAATAAAGTAAAATTGAAAAAAAAAAAAAATTGAAAAAATAAAATAAAATAAAAATGAAAAAATTATTTTTTTTTTATCGAATCAAATTTTTTTTGCTTTTCGTATTTGAATTGGTCTTTGTTCTCGCCGCTAACTGCTCATATTGAAAATATGTGTTCCCTATCTAAAATCCGAAGTTACTAGCGAAATCTCGGAAGTAGTAGATGCCACAAGTCAACACATATCGTCATCATCTTTCCCCCTCGAAACCCTTCAAGTTTTGTATTTAACTTTTTTTTGTATCTCTTATAGTTTCCGAGATATTTGCCTGGGGCGATTAAAATGGACCACCCTGTATATCAAGTTTATGACAGAAATGGCGAAACGAAGGAAAATTTATAGAGCGGTGCGGAAAGTGCGGAAAAACGGAAAAGGGAGTATTAAAATAAACAACAAGACTAGAGAACAAGATTAAAATAAACAAAAAGAAAAATATCAAAATATTTTCATACTAGATTACTCACATTTTTTCTGTCCTTTGCCGCGTTTCCATCACTATACACCGAGAAAGGGTGCGAAGAGTTGCCAACCACTGTATGGTTACCATACCCAATCGCCTGATGAAAGTAAAAAGAGTAAATAATTATGACAATTTATAATAATAAAAATAAAAAGCAAAAAAGAATTTACTGCGATGATTAACAAAATAGTAACTAGATAATTTATACAGTAGACCTTGATAGTGCGTACAAAAAGATGCATAGATGATATAAATATGATAAATATATATAATAGATACAAATAATAATGGGAAACTATAGTACCAGAAGATGGTAATAGGGGCATCAAGTGGAAAACATTTGTTAAGAGGGAAGTGAAATAAGGCCAGATAGAATTATTGAGTGACGATAAAGTGAAATTATAACTATGAGGTAACAGATGCTTCAGAAGAGTTTTACGGAATTACAGCGGATCTTTGGAGCGACAAAAGTTTGTAGTTTTCCCCGATACGATTTCAAATTGTATTGTTACACTGAAATAGTAATTCTTGTACACCCTTGAGACGATCCCTCATTCTTCCGTAAAGAAGCCTCATCCAAGTTGCTGCTCCTCCTTTAGTAAAGTATAGAGACACTTTCAGGTCGTAAGAAAAACAAAGATCGAAAGAAATAGAGGGTGAGAATGAAGACAAACCGTTAGCACGAAATAAATGATGAATTTGATTATTTTATACCCGCGTAACTCTGAGCATTGGACGAACGAGCCATACCGGGTATATACACGCGCCCAAGGATGGGCTTAATCAAGGTAATTGTCCTGCCTCGGCCTCTTCCTAACTCGTATTAAAAACGCATTAGTCTAATGGCCCTCGCTGCTGCAAAGTTTAACGCCGTAATGCTTTTGTAGACTAGTGTCCTATCTGCCAATAACACCGATGCGATGCGTGGTACTCCCTATATCCTCCATATTTGTATGTACTTACAACTCTTTCGACGACCAGACCGTCAGTATTCATGCATATCGTAAATGCCCCCAACTTTAGCTAAGTTGTCCACTTATGGGTATGATAATCCGATCCACTTTACCAGAAGTTATTACAAGATTGCTATGATGTTGATATGTCACGTGTTCGATCGCGTAACGGTGCAAGCGCCATTATTGTTTATTTTGCTATCAAAGACGACAAGAGGGCATATTATTTATTTGGTATTTAGTAAATACCAAATAAATAATATGCCTATTATTTACACCGATTATTATATTTACACCGAAGGCATGAAATTATATTCGGAACAATAGGAATCTATCGTTGGTCAACAAGAAGTGGAAAGTCGTATGTACTGGTGAAAACGACTTTCTGCTCTACGCGTTATCATAATTTCTGAAACGAAAGTAAGAAAACGGAATAAAATTATACTTGCTTCCGTCATTAAAATGACCCTTTTATCGCTTCCGCCTTTATATACGCATCAGACAAGCAATTTATTATCTGCAACTACTGATAAGCAGCAGAAGAAAAATAACGTTCGTTCAAATATTATCGAAAATAGTAATAATTAAGCATAAATTTATTATCGTCATGCAAATCTTTTTTGTGAATTGCGCTGAACTCCCACAATTGATGATAACGAGATAAAATGTAATCGCTGTAACGAGATCGCCCGAAACTAGATTATAAGTAATCCAAAGATGCTGAGGTGTTTGCCTGCTATCCGGCGCTTCGGAATCTTTTGAAACCTGGGGGCTTCTTTAGTTGAATTTATTTGTATTGTAGTTGAGGATTACGTTCGTAGAGTTAGCAGTTGATGAAAACTGACTGCAATATTATAACCGATCAATAATAACCCTCCCAACGAGCGACCCCCCCGCAATAAGGTAGAAAACACCATCAAATATGCATCAGGTTCGAAAACTCGCTTTGAAACATGGCGCGAGGTTCGGTATTCGGTGTTGCCAAATTTCGAACTGCAGCAACAGCTGTCGGCTGCTACGGTAATGTGCATTCATATGTATACATTGGTGTGTTGTGAGATTGCTGAATCAGCCAGTACAACTAGAACCTTGGTCCAATCGGGAGTATTCTTATAATATACGCGATACGTTGCGCGGTCAAGTTTCGTTCGTATATCGTGCGTCACAAGTCTATATAACGATACAAATAAACATGACAATTCCACAAAGTAAACGATACAAGAAAAGCAAAAAAATATCTCAGGTGAGTGGATTATGCGACCGTGAATTTTTGTTTCCTTCATTTATTTTAATACTGGTATCAGAAATTCTCATAAACTAGCGAACAAAAAATCTCCTTCTGAAAGATATTGTTCTCGAGTGCATTGTGCAGCTGAATTTCCATTCGCGAGAGAAACAGGTTCATTTTAGCATTTGAATTGATCGTTTCAAACGCAGGTATGTTATGCGGGAGGCGTCACGTCAGGCGTCAGATTCGGAGGGCCTTTTCGAAACATGCGAGGTTCAGGATTATCCCGAATCCGATGTCAAACGTTGACCTTCCTGTTTAAAAATATACCTAGTGCCATTTCACCAATGGTCAGAGTAGAAGTCAAATTGAAGTATTTTCTCAGGGATTGGGTCCCGATTATGAAAAGCTTCAGCGAAGAACATCACTTACCTATTGTTAGTTTTCCATCAACAAATCTTTTTTTCTATCCTCATATTTTGGTCATACACGTACTGAGTACTCAAAGCTTATTGTTTTTCGATCGAGATCAATTTTCTTTGTAAGAAAATAGTCGAGAATTGATTGAACAACAATCGAAATTTTACTTATGTATGTACCACTAGCGTACTAGTCTGTTCCCTTATTTTTCTTCTTTATTAAATAATTTGTGTAAGGTATGACGAAATGAACGAAAAAATTATCTCTAATTACAAAAAGTTCCCAAAGTTGAGGAAATGCAATGCCGATCCTTTCGCGAGAGTATGAAATCGTACGACGCGTATGTACATTTAGTACCTGCATTTGTTACAGACTGTATCCGAAAATGCCAGACTAGATGTGAACTCTCCGGGTGGTGGCGATGATGATTTGGAGATGTGGGATCAATCCGGATTCATGCTCAGGGGGGACGGTGACGATCCACTAACAAATTCAAAGTAATTCACTAATATATCATCATTCTTCACAGCCATTGTCTTGATTTGTCTCGATTTAACCTGATGTTGAAACCCACATTTTCTTCTATGAAATTAATTTCATTCAAGGGGAAATGATATTCACCGATTCCCAAAAGTCGACCAAAAGTCGACCAAAAGTTTCACAGAATAATTATCAGAAGTTGTAATCCATTGAACTTTTTCTCGATTTTTGAAAGTCGAAGAGTATCATGCCCTTCGTTCAATTTTTCTCAATCGCCGTTATCAATATCACATTGATCGAAAATGTTTTTGATGAGTAAATAACTTAGAAAGATTCCAAGTGGAAAATTGTGTTTTGTATCCCCTTAAGTGATAAGTTCCACTGATTGACCAAGTAGAAATTAAACCATCTGATGCTATACGTAAGATACCCACCGGAGATCTCAAATCAACCGGTAATGCAAAACTCATTTACCATTTTCCGCACATCAAGTTTTGTCTATCGGTAGTATTTTTCTGGGCAGACGGTAAGCGGCGATCCACAATTTCCAATAACTTGAACTTCATCTTCAGTTCGTGGAGTATTCGCTAGTTGGCAGCACGCGTTGGCGTCTGTGTCGATATCAGCGACTGCGGGCTCCTGGCGAACCGCAACCCAATACACGCGAGTGTTTTTTGCCGGCAAACATTGCAATGCCTAAGGGACTAATCGCTCCATAATCGAACGAAAGATTTCACTTCATTCAAATTTGATCCAGTCATATATTTTATATCGTTTCCAACCATCGCCGGTGGTTTCATGCCTTCGAATCTTTCATTTCAACGAAAATGTCAGTCATCCGCGTTCCAGCGATAATAGTTGAATAGCAATTCGGAAATGACATGATAAGAATTTTGAAATAAGCAATACTAACATGACACGTAAGAACGAAACTTACTTAAAGTATCTGCTGTATGCATTACGAGTCTAGAGCATCGTTTTGGTATAGAATTCTACAATCAACACAGATCACAGATTTTTAAATATCTTCGGGTTTTCCCGGCCTGATTTAAAAATAAAATATTGAAATGATGAAGATAGCTGCTGATCCGATATAATACTCCGTCTAGAAATTAATTATTTCTGGAATATATTTTATGTCTCTTCTAATTCAGATGGGGCGCTCAAGGATGGTGCAGACCCAGCTGTATTCCTATCACTGTCATCCTGATTTTAATTGTACTCGTAGTCCTGCTACCACTTCTCGACCATGCCGCAGACAAACATTCTTTGAATTCTACCAATTCCGGCAACGACTCTGGACTAGTTTGCATGGACAGCTGTAGAATAAATTTAGTAGAATCCATTCCTGTCGGACTAGTATATCCCAATGATTCCGTCACGCATCCCAGCACATATCATACGTGGATGGACTTGATTGCGTCAGCGCAATCTTCGATCGAAATCGCGGCTGTGTACTGGACCATGAGGAGGCAAGACGTTTATCCGGACGACAGTGCCAAAGAGGTAAATATACGGTGTGTCGCCATGATACTATTGAATTTTGATAGACTTTGTGTATAGGATGATGAAACGAAAAAAAAAAATACATTCAAATATATCTTGTTATGGGCATTTCGCTGAGATTCATTTTTCATTTGAAAATATGTATCATGTTTTTTTTCTGTTCAATCGGATAATGTTTGGAAATTACCATGTCGTGAAAGTTCATGAAATTGTATATGGTCAGAAACACGAGACAATTATTAGATTTGATTGCCACGTAAAAGATAAAAATATGCAAGATGGTAGTGAGTGATGAATATTAATGACGGACTTTTTAGTGGGGCACTATAAGTTCGAAAATTCATTTTAGTCAAGAACTGATACATACCTAATTTCGTTGAATGTAGGTAACGAAATTTATGGTCGAAATCCTGAAGAAAAGAAATTGGCTGTGAACGAAAATTTTGGTACCCATTGGGATTGCAGCCACCTACATCTCTCTATTTTTTTCTTATGACGTTGTTTCCGGATTCAAGATTGATTTATAAAAATATGCACTACTCTATGATACTGTCTGAGATCATGGGTTAGCTTCGTATTTTCAAGCGCGAAAGAAAACTATCAATCTCGCGATATATTATCAGACAAAGAAAAAATTGGACTTAGAATTTGTAAACCGAAAGGTACACTGTACTTCTAAGGCAATGCTTTAGTTACATCCCAAATTGCTCGGAAAATTGAAGTCTGATTCATAATCAAAGAACAACCAAGCACCGAATCAATGTAACATAATGTCTTGCAAATCTTCAGGGTGAAGATGTGTTCGAGGCCTTATTAGAAGCTGGTAGAGACAGGGGAGTCCGATTGAGATTTGCACAAAATATTCCGTCGCAGTTGAGCCCAAACGACGACACAGACTACTTGTCCAGGAAGGCGAATGCTCAGGTACGTTTCACGCCCTGCCAATGTACACTTGGCAAAATTGTTACCTATTTAGTTAGATATTGGAAAATCAATGTTTTGCTAA
The DNA here is from genome assembly GCA_963989295.1 of Ametastegia equiseti. Classification (NCBI taxonomy): domain Eukaryota; kingdom Metazoa; phylum Arthropoda; class Insecta; order Hymenoptera; family Tenthredinidae; genus Ametastegia; species Ametastegia equiseti. The sequence continues at coordinate 10,276,657 of OZ022389.1, read as the reverse complement.
ACATGTTGAGGGTAATTGTGAAACCGCTCAATCCAGGAATCGTCAGCAGACAACGACTGATGCTGATTGCGAGTCTAAGCCATCAAATTTTTTCAGTCCACCTCCTGGTGAAGCGATTTACTTTAGAATTCACTATATAAAAATTAATCACGCAAAGTGTACGTATGAACAAACATTATTTCAGACATTGAACTGTATAGTTCGAAGATGGCACAGTTGGTGGATATGTTAAATTGTTGGAGACCTATAGAAAGATGTTATCCTTCGAAGGGTCTTTAACATCTCAACTTTGACGAATTAGCTGTTAATTTAAATCAGCATTTTTATTTTACCCATAATGAAAATTTCAATGATAAGCCATATTTCGTTTTTTGAATAATTTAACTTCTGATTAGGATAATTTGTTAACCGAAAAATCCGCCAAGTCAGCCCATCGTAATACAAATATAATTATTCAAATGTATTCCATGAACAGGTTGCCATCGATAAGTCGTTTCTCGCCGTTTTTTTTTTCCATATTCATTAATATTCCGTCAACGTTAATACTGATACACTCATAGTCAGTCAAAGAAATTGATACTGATATTGGCTGTTTGAATTAGGAGTCGAGACTTAGATTTCTATTGACATCTGAAGGCATACATTTTCGTGCCATCAGAGGTTTCACTTGCTGTTCAATCTTCTCACTATTCATTTACCATAACCATGTATGTATACATTATTCACAAAAATAGAAATTACTCACGCTTCCCGTCAGCATGATTGGATGTCCATAATTACTGTGATCCACTCGAGAAGGAGTCGTAAAAAATCAAAAGATTGAATTAAAAAGAGAGAAATAAAAAACAAACTTTTAATATTACATCGAATTTCATTTTCAAACTTGTTCTGTATTCGTATTTTTATACGCGCGATGTAAATCAGTGTCGTTTTCTACAGGTCCGAAGTTTGAACTTTCCTAGTTTGTTGGGGTCTGGAATTATGCACACAAAATTATTACTGATCGATCGTACCCACGTCTATGTTGGCTCTGCTAATATGGACTGGCGTTCTCTGACCCAGGTCAAGGAATTAGGATTGGTAGCCGTAAACTGCTCTTGTCTAGCGAATGATATTGCCAAAATATTTGACGTGAGTTGTAATGTTTTATTTTTCATCTTTGTATTCGTACCCACACAAAACGTTGAGTTCCCAACACAATGAAGTTTTGAAAACCCTATAGTAATCATGCACCGACATGTGTAGATACCTCGGTTATTACCATTGAATTTGAATCGACGTGATTTATTAATTTTTGTTCAGGTTTATTGGAAACTGTCTGAAGATGGTAAAGTTCCGGCTACCTGGCCGGAGTCTCTAACGACAAAGATAAATCTCGAAAATCCAATGAACTTTACATTGGACGGCAACAAGTATCGGTCATTTTTTGCGGTAAGGAAAAAAAAGTTTGGTTACCCTGCGGATGGAAAAAAAAAAAAATTGCAATTATAGAAACTGGTTGTGTGCGTAACTTTTATCCCAAGGTTGCCTAACCACATTTATGATGCGGATACAGCAAGTCTTGCACGAATTTGCGTAAGCCCCATGAACCCAATCGATTGACCAGTATCATCATTGTTCGTGTATAAATGAAATGCATTAAACCCAATGAACAAAATGCTCCTTCTTATATCGCAGTGATGCAATACATATGCGTTGCATTGTAAATTCCATCTAATTATTGGAATCAATTTCTTCCCATCGATCAACCGACCATTTATTGGCTTCCAGAGCTCCCCGCCGCGACTGTCGCCAAGGGGCAGGACTAATGACTTGGACGCAATTCTACACTGCATCGATAAAGCCGAAAAATTCATTTATGTTTCTGTGATGGATTACTTTCCACTGACTATTTATACGCCGAAAATAAAGTACGTATTACTGGAGTTACCACGGCGTAGTATTCCGTAAATTAACATACCGAACTTGAAATAGCATACTTGCGTACTTATCGTGCAGCTCTGTTTGAACTGCTATCTGTACATGCTCACCTGATACAAAAAGGTCATCGAAATTAATGCATTGACATTACGACAGAAATCCGTCCATATCAACTGACGCACAGCCGTTGTAATTTCGAATTTATATTATTAGATTTTTCGTGCATTTCAACAATCTCAAAATACCTACAATCGATTTTCTCTGGGCATTATGTTTTCCACCGAATAGATAAAAGTCCAAGCAGAATAATGACGATTTGAATCAATTATTTCGAAAATTGACTAGAGCCTGAAAATGAATTATCACGGGGATGTGGAATGATCGAGTTTTTGCATTTTTTACCACATTTGAAAGAGAATCAATCAATCCACTTAGGTCACTCTATTCCCTGAAGAATGGTTGGACATAAAATTCGCGTATTTTTTCTATTCACAGATATTGGCCCGCGATTGACGATGCTCTGCGATCAGCTGCTATAGATCACAAAGTCAATGTAAGACTATTGATCTCTTGGTGGAAGCACTCGTTTCCTTCCATGGGCTATTTCCTGAAGTCATTGGCTGCTCTCACGAAGAGTTACAGAAACGTCAACATAGAAGTGGTCAGTACCTCGCTATAATTGAATCTTAGATTTAAAAATTCTTTCTCACTGCAATTCAAAACAAAGTACAAAGTGATGGAATCCCATTGGAAGAAATAAAACTGACAAAAAATTACTCCATCATTAATGACACAATTCCTGCCAGTCTTCCTAACATCGGAAACTAATTTGCGTTACGATCTGTAAACTTGACATATAACTGCAATTAATTATAAACCATGGGTCAATGTTGTAACTCAGAATGTGTGCAGCGGATTTTGATTAAATGTGGTAGAATATATGGGTCTTTTGCCCATATACGATCGATTTCTAATGTCCTTTTTGTATTTCAGAAAATTTTTGTCGTTCCCACAAACGCAGAATTTGATAAGATACCATACACTAGAGTGAACCACAACAAGTACATGGTTACCGATACCGCGGCTTACATTGGCACAAGCAACTGGTCCGGTGACTACTTCATCGCGAACGCAGGCAAGTATCAATTTGCTTGCAATATGTACAATAGTAATTGTTTAAATCTGGCCATATCTCGATTGATCCTAACGTCCCGTATACTTGCCATCACTATATTCATCCATCTATTCGCTGTTCAAGGCAGCTCAAGACTGTATGTTGTTATGAGTAGAGTTCAATGGATCATGGATCACGAAACTACAAGTGCATACTATTAGCTTCTCGCATCTGGTGTACTTCTGTTTAACATGACATACTTGGGAAAGTTCGATATGAGAAGTAACCGTACGATAATTGTTTCATGTCCAGGTATCGGCATGGTGTTTGAGGACGTCGGGCACAAGAATGAGGAAAGTATACGACAGCAACTGGAAGAGATATTTCTCCGAGATTGGAATTCGCGATACGCACATCCTTTAGATGAAATTTATCCCGGTAGTGAAATAGCGTAGTCAAAATTCATATTCAAGAACTTGGCCATGACGCAGTTGTCACGCTGGTTCTAACAACTTTTTTGAACATCTGCTGACGTACGACTACTCTGCTGTAACGAGCCCATAGAAACTAAAAGACTGTGAAATACGATCTTACCGATCCAGATAGTTCCAAATTCAAAAAATAGCTTGACATCAACTGCAGTGAATCACTTTTCTGCATCCATATGAATCCATGCCCTGCATATACATAGATACACATACATTTGTTCTCATAATTTTTATCGGGCTTTATCATCAAGGTACGTCATGATTGTGTTATGGTGCGATGTTCCATCAGGGTAGGGAATCTGCCCTTTTGTTACCTGTATGGCTAGATTCAAATGATCTCGGAAATATTTGCGATATAAATTTTTGCACGAAGATACTGCAAATTTTCACTGATCCTGAAAACGGATGAAGCGTACATTAAACAATTCATAGACGTCAGACTGATCGTGCAGGTAGGGAAAAAAATCAAAAGTATGAATGAAAATGATACTTGTTCCCGATTGGCTTGAGCTGAAAAATGTATGAGGAGATTCTCATTGTTTTTTGTTTTTCTGCTTGTTTATTTATTTATTTTCCTTTTTCCTTTTGACTGAAATAATTCGGTTTTGTACGTCGAATGAAATAACTGGACCTTCTACAAATGATATGGGTTACGGTAAGTCATAACTGTGCAATTCAATCGTATGATGCTAAACGATCTCAAATATTATATATACACGAAATCTAGGCAATGACGCCACTGATAAACTGTTATAATGACGACCATCGAAATATTGATGCTATTATTGATAATCTTGGAAGATCAATCTGGGATCTTGCGATTTCAGGCAGTTTATTTCCCTACTGCTATACATGCCTACCATTTTTAGTGGTCGGATCTCTGGGGTCTCTCTACTCATATTATTCTAGAGTAAAAAATGAGCTTCAAAATATTCATTATAGTAGAATCTTACCATGTTCCACAGAAATATTTCACTCCTTTGAACGTATAACAACGTATGAAGATAAACGCATCGGACTAAAATGACCCATGAGATAGGCTGAGCTAATAGCAGATTAGATAGTGTGACCGTGAAGGGTAATTTTCTGATTTATCATTACTATTACTTTTGGCGTTCCGCATTGAAGTTGTGTCTGTCACATTTCATGAGTGATCATTCTTTGGGCTGTGAATTTTGCATGGGTTGTCAGATGATTTTGATGAATATAGTTTACAGATACTAGAGAGATATTGTAATCAGGCCATTAAAATTAGAAAGAAAAAAGAAATCCTCAACCTATTTTAGACTTCAAGGAATTTGTTTCTGGAGTCTATTCAGGCACAGGATTCAAACCATCGAATGATGATTTAATCAGACACCGCGACAGTGAGACGTATTTCTATAACCAGTTACTGTATCCGTTTTATTTGCTCACGCAAAGAAGTGATCCTTAGCTAAAAAGCGCTGATTCAAATTACCGTTTTAATATATGAAATAGCAAAAAAACGCTACTTCGATTGGAATCGTTAAAAATATTATATAACGTATGCTGGAAAATGTTAATTACAGTAGATGAGACTGAGATACAAAATGAAATACGTGTTGGTTTTTTCTTATCAAATTTTACACCGCCCCGTTTGGTATACGTACATGCTGATGTGATGTTTGTATTCATTTGAGTTGATTGATCGTTCTATAAAAATGTTACGCAATAAAGTAACGTGATTTGCCAGATTAAGCGAAAACTACGAATGTGATTTTGGTGATGATTAATCACAATTGCAAAAACTAAACACTCGTGACCGTTTTTTTTTTTTTTTTTTTTTAATTTTAATCCAACGTTGATGCTCTCCTCAAAATCCGCGATTTTTGCCCCACCTTGCGTGCATTCCAATATACGAACGAAGTTGTATAATCGCAAGAGAAGTTACGCGCGATTTATTTTGTCGAGACATTGCATTAGTGTGCATGATGATTATAATTCTATACCGGGTTAGCCGGGTCCGGAATTGAAGTTTTTTTTCTCAGTTTTTCAAATAAAGATCAAATATGCCCACGTACGATACAAACATACTATCGCTGATAAAAGACCGTATAGTATGACGAACATGTTTGCAGACAAAGGATTTTTACGTCAATGTTTTTATTTGACGGACGTACAAAATGTACTTGTAGGCCTTAACGCCAATGAGGATAAACTGTTTCGCGAAATCGAATGGCTGTGAAATGTGCATTCGAGAATTGTGCAATTTTTCACCCAAAATGTCGATTGATGACAAGCCAATCAGGAAATACTTACAGCAATTCTACTTCGGTTGAAAAATTGTGTTTTTTAGCTCGTTTCGAATCGCGGTTACCCTGACTTTCTTATGTTCAGAATCGGCAGAAAAATATATTTGATGACTGGTCACCTTGGAGGTCGAATCATGTTCGGAACAACGTTTTACAACGTTATCCTTGTTGGTCACACTATTATTCCCGCTAAGCGTGTACAACGTTCGTTGTTATAGCGCTGTGTTCATTTGCGATTCCAGAATTGAGAGCATAACTGATATATAATCGAAAAGCACAAATATTCTACCACAAAAATACAAAAGAAAAACCACGGCGATGTCTTAATAGCTGTAATGCTGAAAGTGCACACATTTTTTATATGTTTACAATGAATGTATATTATTATATTAGCTATATAGTATGTATATGTATGTACATATCATTATTGTTATTATACAATTACACGGCTATGTAATAAAAACTAAATATTTACGGAATTCTGACTTGGAAGTATTTTTTGTTTCCTGAACTTTATGAATTCATCTGAAAATGATAATATAATAATAATAATAAGTAAGCATGGTAAAAGTTTCATTCTGCGTCACACAGTCGGAATACACAACTACGAATCCATAATGATCAAGTCACAGAATTAAGAAATTCAAAGTGCTAAGTTCTACGTTGAACTTTGAATCCACTTGGCTGATCAGTTTGATGGGCAGTCGGAAAGTTGATTCACACCGCGAAAATTTCTACATCCGAAGTGCTGCTGGGACGAATCTAGATAGTAGTTAACGTAAATGTCTGTTCAGTTTTTTTCTAAATTGATGATCAGGTTAACGACTACATTTTCCCCCACTCTTTGCGCATTTTTCATCATCCAATGTAGTTGTGAAGAGTAAATAAACGAACAAAGAGCGTATACGTTCAAGAGACGTTACTCTTGGAATGGGCACGTGTGATTACGGAATTTTTGCACACCGATCTTGGTAATGTTAAGATCAAACCAGAGCTACCATTGTCTTCATTTTCTTCGTCCGTCATTGCCCCGACGATTATACGTAAATACGTTATTAAATATACATATATACTGTGTAATATGGTGCCCCAAATGGAATATGATAGCCCCATATCACCCGAATTCTGGTCACAGGGGTCAAGAGAATCTCGGTTTAGTCGCACGCGGAGAAACGCGGTTTTCAAATACAAACTGTATGAAAAAGTTTTACGTAAGATAGGCAATTCTGCCAACTCTTCCGATGTTTGGTGACCGTACGCCATATAAAATAGTCACTCCTTTGCCAGACGTCACATTAATTCGAACGTATTCTTTTCTAGCTATCATTATTCATAGTTTACCTATAAACATATACGAGAATGCATAGTGCCAACGAAGAGAAGAAATCTACCTTGTGTAACACATTATGTTCGTCTCCCTTAACTATGTGCTATGACGTTCGTGTAATCCATCAGTCGGGTCCACAAGTGAATGTGAGTTGATTTACTTTTGGAGTTCAGTGATATTTCACTTTGAGACTTTTTTCTATGAATTTTCTATTCATAAGAGTGATAGGCAGTTATTGATTGACATTGTCAGTGCTTCTTATCATAACATGTACTACCCCTGATGTATAACCGTATAAAATGCATGACTCAGATGGTCAAGCAACGGGCAAAACTTTTAATACAGAAAAATAGCTAGTCTCCTGCGATACACTATTTGGTGAGTTATTGATTTATCCGTTAATTGTTATGGGTACTCTTTTTTACATTGCCACCTGCAGACTCAGGGATGGCGCAAACCTGGCTATATCATCATCACCGTCATCCTAATTTTTGTTGTACTCGCAATTTCGCCACCGCTTCTGCAGGACAACGGAGTAGAAAGACACTTTTCAAGCTCTGAAAACACTAGCAACGTCTCTGGACCGATTTGCGTGGACAGCTGTAGAATAAATTTAGTAGAATCCATTCCTATCGGACTGGTATATCCCAATGATTTCATTTCGCATCCCAGCACGTATCATACGTGGATGGAATTGATTGCATCAGCGCAATCTTCGATCGAAATCAGCTCTCGGCATTGGGCCCTGAGGGAACAGGACGTTTATTTCCACGACTGTGCTAAACAGGTATGAAAACGGCATATAATTACGTATACATATCACCAAATGCTTCGCCAACTATTGAATCGTTACAGACTCGATAGTTACGACGGATATCACATTGAAATCTTGTTCTGGACATTTCGCGAAGGTTCGTTGATTATTTGGGAACGTTAGGCTTGATTGTTTACTTTATCATGAAAAGTTCGAATCTTTAATAAAAAAAAAATGGTTACCATTTGAAAATTCAAAGTTACTACCCCTCCTGCCTTCAAGGGTTGTGGTAGTAATCTGGACTTCGGTTTTAAGTCTTTGGCTAGTAGGATCGCTCGATGCACACGACAAATTGCGTTTTGTCGGATATCGCGGTTGTAGGACTTCGATTGTAGGACTTTTCGCTTGCAGAACTGTCGAAATGTAGGATTTTCACTCGTAGAATAAATGCGCCTGCCCTTGAAATCTGGGAAACTTCCAGGGTGAAGATGTGTTCCAGGCCTTACTAGACGCGGGCAGGGACAGAGGTATCCGATTGAGATTCGCACAAGACATTTTTCCGGTGGTTAAGAAAAATAACGACCTCGACAACGACACAGAATATTTGTCAAAAAAGGCGAATGCTCAGGTATGTTTTATGCCCCATACTTATTTCCACTTGTCCAGATTTCCTTTCGTTTAGTTAGACATTGGAGATCGAGTCGAAATTTCGCAACACATGTTGAGGGTAAGGATGAAGCGGCTCAAGCCAGGAATTGTCAAAAAACAAGGACTGATATACTATGAGAGCGAGTCTATAGACGATCAAATTCTTCTAGTTCACCCCCTCGCGAAACGATTAACTTATATTGTGGCAGTCAATCGCGCCACGCATACAAGTATTGTTTCAAACTTCTTCTTCTTCGAATTCCGCCCAGTCAGCGCATAGGAGTAGAAATATCAGTGATTCAAAAGTATTTCATGAACAGGTTGCCTTCGGTGATTCGACTCGCCGTTTATTTCATATTCGTAACCGTTCTACTATAGAGTTCATGATTGTAAACAAAATTAATTCTGATATCGACTTTTCGAATCAGCAGTGAAAACCAGTTTCCTATTGATATCAGAAGGCATAAATACCCGTGCAATCGGAAGTTTTATTTCTTGTTGATTCTTCTCACTATCCACGCACGAAAACCATATAGATTACTCACGAAAATGGAAATGACTTGAGGCTAATCAGCGCCTAAATTGCGTTCAAAACAGTTATCGAAAGGTCTGTCAAGTGGCCTGGTAACGAAATCGAAAAATAATCTAATCCGTTTCTATTGCAAGCACCTTCACGTATAGGTATATCAATATCTGGCTTTCGCGTACCTAACATCCTCTTCCAGCTTCATCACTTGTACTATGTGACTGAGAAGATTAACCGAACCAAAAAAAGACAATAGATATTCTGATGTCACATCAAATATCATTTTGACATTGATTTCATTTACATATCTTTGATATGGGAGTGATGTTAATTAATGCCGTTTCCTACAGGTCCGAAGTTTAAACTTTCCTAGTTTGTTGGGGTCTGGAATTTTCCACACAAAATTATGGCTGATTGATCGTACCCACTTTTATATCGGCTCCGCTAATACGGACTGGTGTTCTCTGACTCAGATGAAGGAATTAGGATTGGTAGGCGTCAACTGCTCTTGTCTAGCGAATGATATTGCCAAAATATTTGACGTGAGTTCCAATGTTTTATTATCCATTTTTGTATTTGTGCGTACAAAAACGTTGATAGTTTTAAACACAATAAACTCTCGAAATCCCTAGTAATAATGCATCTACTTACGTGTGGTACCACATTGATTTCCTTCGACTTTAAATCCACGTTATAATTTACTTAATTATTTTCAGGTTTATTGGAAACTATCTGACGATAGAAAAGCTCCGGCCACATGGCCGGAGTCCCTAACGACAACAATAAACCTCGAGGATCCAATGAACTTGACCTTGAACGGCAACAAGTATCGGTCATTTTTTGCGGTAAGAAAAAAAACTTCGTTCCCATTTCCCCGAGGGTGGAAAAAGCTTGCAATACTAGAAACTGGTAATATGCATAACTTTCATCCAATTCGTCACATCACATCACAAATCGTCGATTCGTTCTCAAGGTATCGTTAGACATAAAATTGATCTCATACACATACCCAGACGACCGTCCTAAAATGGCTATAGGTAATTCTCTGGACCTCAAAACGTATAGATCTGGTGACACTGATCTCTATACGAACGATCAGTGTCTGGTGAAAGCCCAAATTTTCATTTCTGGAGTGGTTATAACAACTCCCCTTTTCTTTAATTAGCGGGGAGTTAAAAATACGCTTGATTAACCGCTATATCGCAGTGATGGCCCCGTATAGATGCGTTGTATATGGGGCATTCTACAACGATTAGTCTACGGTCTGATTCCCGACCTATTGGATTCCTTAATTTATCATATGGTCGTTCCATCGGTGACAAACTGAAATTTTTTCCGATTTTTTCAGTAAATTCGGTTAGTTAGAAAAAGGAAATCACGTCAGAAGAGAATCACTTCACAAGCTATAATTAGAAAATCTGCAAAAATTTCTGCAAATCCTGCATCTGATTTGAATAATGTTGGTGTGTGTAATCCAAAGTGGGCTGGCATTTGGTTTTATTTGTGATTTATAATTTTCTGAAAGAAATGAGAAAGGAATTCATGAAATCTAGATTTAATAAAAATGCAGCTGATTTCAATTCATTGATTTTCACCTCTAGCTTTACAATACAAAACAAAACATGTATTTCGAATCAACCAAAAAATTAAAGGCGTTGTGCTCGTTCGCTCGCTACGGTCGCTCACTCGATTGGTTTATGATTGTCAATCTATAAACGCAGTGAAATCAGATACAACTGCCAAGTACCTGTATGATATAACTCAACCAAAAAATAAAATACGTTGGGCTCGTTCGCTCGCTCACTCGATCTTTCATGATTTTCCGTCGTAGAATCAGTTTGGATGAAAAAATTGGAGATAATCACATTCTTGAAAAAATATTCATAACGAAGAATTGATTTTGAAAAAAAATGGAAAAAAAAAATTTGGAGTCCGGGGTACTTTGGCGGGCCAATGATTATCGGAGGACATTGAAGTGGTTCGCAATGTGGACTCTGCAGTCTTTTTTCTATGAAAGGCCCGCCAAGTACCACTACCTCCAAATTTTTTTCCAGTTTTAAAAAATCAATTCTTCGTCAATAATATTTTTTCAAGAATGTGACTATCCAATTTTAAATTGATTCTACAACGGATAATCATAAACGAATCAAGTGAACGAGCGAGCGCAGCGAGCGAACGAGCACAGCGTTTTTTATTTTTTGGTTGAGTAGTATCATACATGTACTTGGCAGTTGTATCCGATTTCACTGCTTTTATAGGTTGACGATGATAAACCAATCGAGTGAGCGAGCGAATGAGCACAACGCCTTTAATTTTTTGGTTGAGGGATCTACACATTAATTGTACCTCAATTTTCTCGAATTCACTCATATATACTTGCACGTACCTCAATTGTTCCGAATTTACCCATATATACTTACATGTACCTCGATCTACTCGAATTCACCCATATATCCTTGAGTTTTACCCCAATCCACGCGATTCCACCCCGTACCTCGATCTACTCGACGAAAATGAAATGAAAGAATTGAAAGTCGAATTTTTTCCGGTAGAACCGATCATTCGAAGTGGATGGGATATGACAATTTTTCATCTCCATTATTTGTCCTTGATCCCCTGTAAATTTCTCTCTTGACTTCCAGAGCTCTCCGCCGCGACTGTCGCCAAGGGGCAGGACTGATGAATTGGACGCAATTCTACACTGCATCGATAAAGCCGAGAAGTTCATTTATATTGCTGTGGTGGATTATTTTCCGCTGACTATTTATACACCGGAAATAAAGTTCGTACTACCGCTACCACTACGTTATAGTATTATAACACAGGAACTTGTGAAATACGAGCGTACTGATCGTGCTCTGTTTGAACTGCTATCTGTATACGCTGACCTGACAAAAGGCCTTCGAGATTATTACCTGGACCCTAAACACTACGTTGAAACGCGTCCATACTGAACGACGCGCGAATGTTAGGACTTCGAATTCATTGAATATAATTACAGTGAATTCCGACAACCTCATAATACCAACACTCGACTTCTGGTGCGCAATATAATGTATACACAGGTTGTACCAGAAGCAGGCACTTTCCTCGCACCAGTGGATTCTTTATGAAAATCTAAAACGAAAACGATCAATGGAAGAACGCCGAGGGAATGATCGTTTTCAAGTTACAGCCATTTTAAGGGGTCGCTTAAAATGGTCTTTTAAAGTCGCTTGAAAACTCCGACGCAGATGTCATTTCTCATGGTAATGCAGAGTTGTATAGCATCGTCAATAGTGGGATATCAATGTCTTTAGTAATCGAAAACCAGATTCGCTCCCATTCAGTCATTTCTGTATCAAATCTAATAAATTTGGGTTCTAAGCGCGTGTTTTTTCAACGCCGAGTGGTATCATACGTGTGAGAGAGATGTATTCAGTGCAGCTCTGAATAATCAAAAAAATGATGAAATCGATAACGAATCTGTCAAAAAATTATCGAAATTTCTGAAAAATGAAACATCGCTCCACTTACTGCCAAAACAATGCATTGATTTCCAAAGTTCCATTCCGATCGGTCAAGTGGTGTAGAAGTTTTGGCTCTCCGCGTTTACGAGGTGATGGCGCGTCTCCAATAACTGCCATCAGTCTTCGCCACCCTGGAAAGCGACAGTCGTCGCGTAATATTTTACTACGATTTCATCATTAAAATAGCTCAGCTACAAACATCCGATTGTCGCCACTTGTTTGTCATTTTGTCGGTTGGCGAGATCAAAGTGGCTAGTGCCCCACTACGAACCTCAATTCGCTCCGTGCAAGTCGTTGAAGGGGAGGGCTGGCGCTGAGTGTCACTTTAACACGTAATCTTATGGGAACTTCCAAGTTTTTCGCCGACGGCAGCCGCTTCAACTAGTTTGACTCCATAGGATTTAACATGGAAATTCCTGGAAAATGGGGGCAGCACCGAACTTGCACGGAGCGGATAGCCCTTCGTGATAGCGGCCTGCAATGGTCCCTTATCCGCTTTCGTTTTGGCCAACTTGAAACGGCTGTAACTTGAAAACGGTTCTTTTCTCAATGTTTTTTCATTAATTTTTTTCGTCTTAGATTTTCACAAGGAATCCGCATCCAAAGTGCCTCATTCTGATACACCCTGTCAATGTTCACCACGATACGTCAAAGTTTGAGTAGAAAATTTATGATTTGGATGAACTATTCCAGAAATTAATTAAAGCTTACAAATATGCTATATTTCCAGGGAAATCAAAAGAAATTTACCGACGCCACGCTATTCCCTGAAAAGGGGTAGGAAATAACACTCGCGTATTTTTTCTTTCCACAGATATTGGCCCGCGATTGACGATGCTCTGCGATCAGCCGCTATAGTTCACAAAGTCCACGTGAGAATGTTAATCTCTCGGTCGCGGCGCTCGTCACCATCCATGGGTTACTTCCTCAAGTCGTTGTCTGCTCTTACGGAAAGTTACAGAAACGTGAAAATAGAAGTGGTCAGTGAATCGCTAACTGAATCCCAGATTTTTTGAATTCCATTTTACTGCAATTTGAGACGAACAGCAGAATCAGAGACATTCTCCTAAAAAACAAAAAAACAAAAAAAATAACACTAATAAAAAATTACAGCATTACTAGAAACATTATTTCCAGCAGTGTTTCTGCTACTAGGAACCGACGTACGTTAGAATATAGTTCTGAAAATTTGATATGCGTTTGCGATTACTTTTAAACGTTGGGTCAATGATGGTTTGACTGAGAATGCGCGTGGTGAATTTTTTATAGATGTAGCAGAATAGGTCTGTATTTCAGCAACGATCCATTTCGTAAGTCTTTTTTGTATTTCAGAAATTTTTTGTCGTCCCCACAAGTGCGGAATTTAAGAAGCTACCAAGAACCAGATTTAACCATAACAAGTACATAGTTACCGATACCGCGGCTTACATTACCACAAGTAACTTTGTTGGTGACTTCTTCACTGCTACAAGTGGCAAGTATTCATTTCTCCACAATGGATGCGTGATGATGACAAGTAACCGTCCATTCCATGTCCAGGTATCGGCATGGTGTTTGAGGACGTCGGGCACAAGAATGAGGAAAGTATACGACAGCAACTGGAAGAGATATTTCTCCGAGATTGGAATTCGCGATACGCACATCCTTTAGATGAAATTTATCCCGGTAGTGAAATAGCGTAGTCAAAATTCATATTCAAGAACTTGGCCATGACGCAGTTGTCACGCTGGTTCTAACAACTTTTTTGAACATCTGCTGACGTACGACTACTCTGCTGTAACGAGCCCATAGAAACTAAAAGACTGTGAAATACGATCTTACCGATCCAGATAGTTCCAAATTCAAAAAATAGCTTGACATCAACTGCAGTGAATCACTTTTCTGCATCCATATGAATCCATGCCCTGCATATACATAGATACACATACATTTGTTCTCATAATTTTTATCGGGCTTTATCATCAAGGTACGTCATGATTGTGTTATGGTGCGATGTTCCATCAGGGTAGGGAATCTGCCCTTTTGTTACCTGTATGGCTAGATTCAAATGATCTCGGAAATATTTGCGATATAAATTTTTGCACGAAGATACTGCAAATTTTCACTGATCCTGAAAACGGATGAAGCGTACATTAAACAATTCATAGACGTCAGACTGATCGTGCAGGTAGGGAAAAAAATCAAAAGTATGAATGAAAATGATACTTGTTCCCGATTGGCTTGAGCTGAAAAATGTATGAGGAGATTCTCATTGTTTTTTGTTTTTCTGCTTGTTTATTTATTTATTTTCCTTTTTCCTTTTGACTGAAATAATTCGGTTTTGTACGTCGAATGAAATAACTGGACCTTCTGCAAATGATATGAGTTACGGTAAGTCATAACTCTCCAGTTTAATCGTACGATGCTAAACGACCGCAAATATTATACTATACACACGAAATCTAGGCAATGACGCCACTGATGAACTGTTATAATGACGACCGTCGAAATATTGATGCTATTATTGATAATCTTGGAAGATCAATCTGCGATCTTGCGATTTCAGGCAGTTTATTTCCCTACTGCTACATGCCTACCATCTTTAGTGGTAGGATCTCTGGGCCTCTCTACTCATATTATTCTAGAGTAAAAAATGAGCTCCAGAACATTATCATTATAGTAGAATCTCACCATGTTCCACAAAAATATTCCACTCCTTTGAACGTATAACAACGTATAAAGATGAACGCTTCAAACTACAATTACCTATGAGAGGTTAAGCTAATGGCAGATTAAATAGTGTGACCGTGAAGGGTAATTTTCTGATTTATCATTACTATTACTTTTGGGGTTCCGCACTAAAGTTGCGTCTGTCGCATTTCATGAGGAATCATTCTTGCGGCTGTGAATTTTGCATGGGTTGTCAGATGATTTTGATAAATATAGTTTACAGATACTAGAGAGATATTGTAATCAGGCCATTAAAATTAGAGAAAAAAATCCTCAACCTGTTTTAAACTTCAAGGAATTTGTTTCTGGGATCTATTCAGGCACAGTGTTCAAACCATCGAATAATGATTTAATCAGACACCGCGACAGTGAGTCGTATTTCTATAACCAGTCACTGTATCCGTTTTATTTGCTCACGCAAAGAAGTGATCCTTAGCTAAAAAGCGCTGATTCAAATTACCGTTTTGATATTTGAAATAGCGAAAAAATGCTACTTCGATTGGAATCGTTAAAAATATTATATAACCTATGCTGGAAAATGTTCATTACAGAAGATGAGACTGGGATACGAAATGAAATACGTGTTGGTTTTTTCTTATCAAATTTCACACAGCCCTGTTTGGTATACGTACATGCTGATGTGATGTTTGTATAATCATTTGAGTTGATTGATCGTTCTACAAAAATGTTATGCAATAAAGTAACGTGATTTGCCAGACTAAGCGAAAACTACGAACGTGATTTTGGTGATGATTAATCACAATTGCAAAAACTAAACACTCGTGACCGGTTTTTTTTTTTTTTCTCTTCAATCCAACGTTGGTCTTCGTTTTTGCGAACCACATGATGCTCTCAAAATCCGCGATTTTTGCCCTACCTTATGTGCATTCCAATATACGAACGAAGTTGTATAATCGCAAGAGAAGTTACGCGCGATTTATTTTATCAAGACATTGCATTAGTGTGCATAATGATTATAATTCTATACTGGGTTAGCCGGGTCCGGAATTAAAGTTTTTTTTTCTTAGTTTTTCAAACAAAGATCAAATATGCCCACGTACGATACAAACATACTATCGCTGATAAAAGACCGTATAGTATGACGAACATGTTTGCAGATAAAGGATTTTAACGTCGATATTTTCATCTGACGGACGTACAAAACGTACTTGTAGGCCTTAACGCCAATGAGGATAGACTGATTCGCGAAATCGAATGGCTGTGAAATGTGCATTCGAGAATTGTGCAATTTTTCACCCAGAATGTCGATTGATGTCAAGCCAATCAGGAAATACTTACAGCAATTCTACTTCGGTTGAAAAATTGTGTTTTTCAGCTCGTTTCAAATCACGGTTACTCTGACTTTCTCATGTTCAGAATCGGGAGGAAACTATTTGATGACTGATCACCTTGGAGGTCGAATCATGTTCGAACAACGTTTTACAACGTTATCCTTGTTGGTCACACTATTGTTCCCGCTAAGCGTGTACAACGTTCGTTGTTACAGCGCTGTGTTCATTCGCGATTCCAGAATTGCGGGCATAACTGATATACATATAATCGAAAAGCACAAACATTTTACCACAAAAATACAAAAAGAAAAAAGAAAAAACCACGGCGATGTCTTAATAGCTGTAATGCTGAAAGTGCACACATTTTTTATATGTTTACAATGAATGTATATTATTATATTAGCTATATAGTATGTATATGTATGTACATATCATTATTGTTATTATACAATTATACGGCTATGTAATAAAAACTAAATATTTACGGAATTCTGACTTGGAAGTATTTTTTGCTTCCTGAACTTTATGAATTCATCTGAAAATGATAATATAATAATAATAATAAATAAGCATGGTAAAAGTTTCATTCTGCGTCACACAGTCGGAATACACAACTACGAATCCATAATGATCAAGTCACAGAATTCAGAAATTCAAAGTGCTAAGTTCTACGTTGAACTTTGAATCCACTTGGCTGATCAGTTTGATGGGCAGTCGGAAAGTTGATTCACACCGCGAAAATTTCTACATCCGAAGTGCTGCTGGGACGAATCTAGATAGTAGTTAACGTAAATGTCTGTTCAGTTTTTTTCTAAATTGATGATCAGGTTAACGACTACATTTTCCCCCACTCTTTGCGCATTTTTCATCATCCAATGTAGTTGTGAAGAGTAAATAAACGAACAAAGAGCGTATACGTTCAAGAGACGTTACTCTTGGAATGGGCACGTGTGATTACGGAATTTTTGCACACCGATCTTGGTAATGTTAAGATCAAACCAGAGCTACCATTGTCTTCATTTTCTTCGTCCGTCATTGCCCCGACGATTATACGTAAATACGTTATTAAATATACATATATACTGTGTAATATGGTGCCCCAAATGGAATATGATAGCCCCATATCACCCGAATTCTGGTCACAGGGGTCAAGACAAAACTCGGTTTAGTCGCACGCGGAAAAACGCGGTTTTCAAATACAAACTGTATGAAAAAGTTTTACGTAAGATAGGCAATTCTGCCAACTCTTCCGATGTATGGTGACCGTACGCCATATAAAATAGTCACTCCTTTGCCAGACGTCACATTAATTCGAACGTATTCTTTTCTAGCTATCATTATTCATAGTTTACCTATAAACATATACGAGAATGCATAGTGCCAACGAGGAGAAGAAATCTACCTTATGTAACACATTATGTTCGTCTCCCTTAACTATGTGCTATGACGTTCGTGTAAGCCATCAGTCGGGTCCACAAGTGAATGTGAGTTGATTTACTTTTGGAGTTCAGTGATATTTCACTTTGAGACTTTTTTCTATGAATTTTCTATTCATAAGAGTGATAGGCAGTTATTGATTGACATTGTCAGTGCTTCTTATCATAACATGTACTACCCCTGATGTATAACCGTATAAAATGCATGACTCAGATGGTCAAGCAACGGGCAAAACTTTTAATACAGAAAAATAGCTAGTCTCCTGCGATACACTATTTGGTGAGTTATTGATTCATCCGTTAATTGTTATGGGTACTCTTTTTTACATTGTCACCTGCAGACTCAGGGATGGCGCAAACCTGGCTATATCATCATCACCGTCATCCTAATTTTTGTTGTACTCGCAATTTCGCCACCGCTTCTGCAGGACAACGGAGCAGAAAGACACTTTTCAAGCTCTGAAAACACTAGCAACGTCTCTGGACTGATTTGCGTGGACAGCTGTAGAATAAATTTAGTAGAATCCATTCCTATCGGACTGGTATATCCCAATGATTCCATTTCGCATCCCAGCACGTATTATACGTGGATGGAATTGATTGCATTAGCGCAATCTTCGATCGAAATCAGCTCTCGGCTTTGGACCCTGAGGGGACAGGACGTTTATTTCCACGACTGTGCTAAACAGGTATGAAAACGGCATATAATTACGTATACATATCAGCAAATGCTTCGCCAACTATTGAATCGTTACAGACTCGATAGTTACGGCGGATATCACATTGAAATCTTGTTCTGGACATTTCGCGAAGGTTCGTTGATTATTTGGGAACGTTAGGCTTGATTGTTTACTTTATCATGAAAAGTTCGAATCTTTAATAAAAAAAAAAAAATGGTTACCATTTGAAAATTCAAAGTTACTACCCCTCCTGCCTTCAAGGGTTGTGGTAGTAATCTGGACTTCGGTTTTAAGTCTTTGGCTAGTAGGATCGCTCGATGCACACGACAAATTGCGTTTTGTCGGATATCGCGGTTGTAGGACTTCGATTGTAGGACTTTTCGCTTGCAGAACTGTCGAAATGTAGGATTTTCACTCGTAGAATAAATGCGCCTGCCCTTGAAATCTGGGAAACTTTCAGGGTGAAGATGTGTTCCAGGCCTTACTAGTCGCGGGCAGGGACAGAGGTATCCGATTGAGATTCGCACAAGACATTTTGGCGTTGGTTAAGAAAAATAACGACCTCGACAACGACACAGAATATTTGTCAAAAAAGGCGAATGCTCAGGTATGTTTTATGCCCCATACTTATTTCCACTTGTCCAGATTTCCTTTCGTTTAGTTAGACATTTGAGATCGAGTCGAAATTTCGCAACACATGTTGAGGGTAAGGATGAAGCGGCTCAAGCCAGGAATTGTCAAAAAACAAGGACTGATATACTATGAGAGCGAGTCTATAGACGATCAAATTCTTCTAGTTCACCCCCTCGCGAAACGATTAACTTATATTGTGGCAGTCAATCGCGCCACGCATACAAGTATTGTTTCAAACTTCTTCTTCTTCGAATTCCGCCCAGTCAGCGCATAGGAGTAGAAATATCAGTGATTCAAAAGTATTTCATGAACAGGTTGCCTTCGGTGATTCGACTCGCCGTTTATTTCATATTCGTAACCGTTCTACTATAGAGTTCATGATTGTAAACAAAATTAATTCTGATATCGACTTTTCGAATCAGCAGTGAAAACCAGTTTCCTATTGATATCAGAAGGCATAAATACCCGTGCAATCGGAAGTTTTATTTCTTGTTGATTCTTCTCACTATCCACGCACGAAAACCATATAGATTACTCACGAAAATGGAAATGACTTGAGGCTAATCAGCGCCTAAATTGCGTTCAAAACAGTTATCGAAAGGTCTGTCAAGTGGCCTGGTAACGAAATCGAAAAATAATCTAATCCGTTTCTATTGCAAGCACCTTCACGTATAGGTATATCAATATCTGGCTTTCGCGTACCTAATATCCTCTTCCAGCTTCATCACTTGTACTATGTGACTGAGAAGATTAACCGAACCAAAAAAAGACAATAGATATTCTGATGTCACATCAAATATCATTTTGACATTGATTTCGATTACATATCTTTGATATGGGTGTGATATTAAATAATGCCGTTTCCCACAGGTCCGAAGTTTAAACTTTCCTAGTTTGTTGGGGTCTGGAATTTTCCACACAAAATTATGGCTGATTGATCGTACCCACTTTTATATCGGCTCCGCTAATACGCACTGGTGTTCTCTGACTCAGATGAAGGAATTAGGATTGGTAGGCGTCAACTGCTCTTGTCTAGCGAATGATATTGCCAAAATATTTGACGTGAGTTCCAATGTTTTATTATTCATTTTTGTATCTGTACGCACAAAAACGTTGAGTTTCAAACACAATAAACTCTCGAAATCCCTAGTAATAAGGCACCGACATACGTGTGGTACCACAATGATTTCCTTTGACTTTAAATCGATGTAACTGCGACTGTTTTTTTTTTCAGGTTTATTGGAAACTGTCTGAAGATGGGAAAGTTCCGGCTACTTGGCCGGAGTCCCTATCGACAAAAATAAACCTCGAGAATCCAATGAACTTTACCTTGGACGGCAACAAGTATCGGTTATTTTTTGCGGTAAAAAAACAAAACAAACTTAGTTCCCATCTCCCTGAGGGTGGAAATGTGCATAACTTTCATCCCAAGGTAGCCTAACCGCTCAATGTTGCAAACACAAACGTTCCCTCAATTACTCAAAAACCATTTGACCGATCGGATCTGAAAACTATTGAGCCCAAAGTTACGAAGAACCGCATCGATTGAGGGCAAAATCGTCGAAATCCGTCGATTCGGACCTCTTGGATTCCGTAATCGACTATATGGTCGTTCTATCGGTGACACGCTGAAACTTTTTCCGATTCTTTCAGTAAATTCGGTCAAATAGAAAAAGGAAATCGCGTCAGAAGAGAATCATGAAGAGAATCAGAAAACATGATAAGCTGTAATTATAAAATCTGCAAAAATTCTTGCAAATCCTGCATCTGATTTGAATAATGTTGGTGTGTGTAATTCAAAGTTGACTGGCATTTGGTCTTATTTGTGATTTGTAATTTTCTGAAAAAAAATGAGAAAAAATCCATAAAATCTGGATTTAAAAATAATACAGTTGATTTCAATTCATTGATTGTTACCTCTAGCTTTACAATACAAAACAAAACATGTATTTCAAATATGAGTATGTTTAAGCAAATGCCCACAGTGAACTGACCTTCGCGTCTATTATTTTTTTTTCCCTACATGCCCTACATGCATTCTACTCGCTAATTGAAATTAATCTCTTTCTATATCCATCGACGAAACATATCTTGGCTTCCAGAGCTCTCCGCCACAACTGTCGCCAAGGGGCAGGACTGATGACTTGGACGCAATTCTGCACTGCATCGATAAAGCCGAGAAGTTCATTTATATTGCTGTGGTGGAATATTTTCCGATGACTATTTATGCACCGGAAACAATTAAGTTCGTACTACCGCTAGGACTACGAATAGTATTGGGAATATTAACACAGGAATTTGAAAAATACGAGCGTACTACTTATCGTGCTTTGTTTGAACTGCTGTCTGCATACCCCGACCCGCTAAATAAGGCCTTCGAGATTATTGCGTGGACCTTAGACACTACGTTAAAACCCGTCCATACCGTCAGACGCGCAAGTCTTAGGACTTCGAATTCATTCAATATAATTACTGTGAATTCCGACAACCTCATAATACCAACACTCGACTTCTAGTGCGCAGTATAATGTACACGCAGGTTGTACCAGAAGCAGGCACTTTCCTCGCACCAGTGGATTCTTCATGAAAATCTAAGACTGAAACGATCAATGGAAAAACGTCGAGGAAATGATCGTTCTCAAGTTACAGTAATTAAAAGTTCGTTACTACGAGAACCGTTGGGAGGCCACTGCCATCAGTCTTCGCCACCCTGATGTCAAGTGTCACTTGTCTCGTAATATTTTACTACAATTTCATCATTTAAAATAGGTCAGCTACAAACAACCGATTTTCGTAGCTTGCTTATCATTTTGTCGGTTGGCGAGATCAAGGTGGCGAGTACCCCACTACGAACCTCAATAGCCCTTCGTGATAGCGGCCTTGCAATGGCCCCTTATCTGCTCTCGTATTGGCCAACTTGAAATGGCTCTAACTTGAAAACGGTTCTTTCCTCAATGTTTTTTCATTGATTTTTTTCGTCTCAGATTTTCACTAAGAATCCGCATCGAAAGTGGCTCATTCTGATACACCCTGTACATGTTCATCACGACACGTACAAGTTTGAGTAGAAAAATGACGATTAATTATTCCGGAAAATAATTAAAGCCTACGAATATATTTTCAGAGACATGAAAAATAGTGTTTTTGAACTTTTGAAAGCATTTTTCAGAATATCTTTACTGATGCCACTCTATTCTCTGAACAGGGGGTAGGAAATAACATTCGCGTATTTTTTCTTTCCACAGATATTGGCCCGCGATTGACGATGCTCTGCGATCAGCCGCTATAGTTCACAAAGTCCACGTGAGAATGTTAATCTCTCGGTCGCGGCGCTCGTCACCATCCATGGGTTACTTCCTCAAGTCGTTGTCTGCTCTTACGGAAAGTTACAGAAACGTGAAGATAGAAGTGGTCAGTGAATCGCTAACTGAATCCCAGATTTTTTGAATTCCATTTTACTGCAATTTGAGACGAACAGCAGAATCAGAGACATTCTCCTAAAAAAACAAAAAAACAAAAAAAATAACACTAATAAAAAATTACAGCATTACTAGAAACATTATTTCCAGCAGTGTTTCTGCTACTAGGAACCGACGTACGTTAGAATATAGTTCTAAAAATTTGATATGCGTTTGCGATTACTTTTAAACGTTGGGTCAATGATGGTTTGACTGAGATTGCGCGTGGTGAATTTTTTATAGATGTAGCAGAATAGGTCTGCATTTCAGCAACGATCCATTTCGTAAGTCTTTTTTGTATTTCAGAAATTTTTTGTCGTTCCCACAAGTGCGGAATTTGAGAAGCTACCAAGAACCAGACTTAACCATAACAAGTACATGGTTACCGATACCGCGGCTTACATTACCACAAGTAACTTTGTTGGTGACTTCTTCACTGCTACAAGTGGCAAGTATTCATTTATCCACAATGGATGCGTGATGATGACAAGTAACCGTCCAACTGTTTCATGTCCAGGTATCGGCATGGTGTTTGAGGACGTCGGGCACAAGAATGAGGAAAGTATACGACAGCAACTGGAAGAGATATTTCTCCGAGATTGGAATTCGCGATACGCTTATCCTCTAGATGAAATTTATTCCGATAGAGAAGTAGCATAGTAAAATTCATAATCAAGGACTTGGGCATGAAGCAGTCATCGCGCCGGTTCTAACGAATTTCTAAACGTCTGCTGACAGGCTGAAGAACAACATCATAGACTACCCTCCTGTAACGAGCCCATAAAAACCGATAGGCTGGTAATACATACTGTTGCAGGATTGTATTAGCAAGAAAACGAAGTATTCAAGTGCGCAAAAATAGTTGGGCAATAAAATCGTTTCTATTTGAGATAAGTATTGGCGCTGCAAAGTCTGATTGTGAGACAAAACTGTTATTACAATAATATCGACCAACGCAGCAGCCGTAACTTATTTATACAAAAGACATATCATCACCATCATTGTCATTACCTGCGCGGAATAACCGGCTATCTCAGAGTCCAGTTAGAAAACCAGCTATCTCAGAGTCCGCTCAAAAAAACGACTATCTCACAGCCAACATTTTTTCGCCATGCATGAATGTTGGTACCACTCTCCAGCCAAATCCAAATCCTGATGCAGTAATCTATCATGCCATTTCTAGTTGTATATGCGAGTGACATATTATTGGAATGAAAACAAATAGGCACTTACGAGGAGGTGAAAAATATCGTTATAAATTTGTATTGTTTGAGGGCGGAAAGCGTGAAGGCGGGAGAGCATGCCACGTGAATCACGTGAACCATGTGAACTAAGAAACGCGGAGACCTAGCACGGATATCAGAATTTGCTATGCATTCGTCTGACGCAGCATTGCCATGCTGTATCTTAACTTGCACTTGTTTTTGAATTATCTAATTACCGCCCATGCACACTTTTTGCTACTTAAAATAATCATTGTCTTCTGGAATTGTGTAAACTATAATATTTACTCTTTCTTACGAACAACATCAATGTAATATATGTCTGTGGTCGTTGGGGAGCTTGCACCACGATCAAATAAGTTTCTTTAATAGTAATAGTAATAATATTTATACTACAACTATACTACAATTTATACTACAATAGATACATGACAGTTATACTTATAATCTCAAAACAATATATATGTCTGCCAAATAATGATGATTTTATAATACTTGCTACCATCCATTACTCGTACACTACCGTCTTCTGCTACTACCATTCTGCAAGTCATATTTAAATTTCTGGAATAACGATACCTGAAAAATCTGATGACTTGAAGTTTTTGAGCTGTGAAAATCACGGGACATGTCAAGAACATTAAAAATTTTCCTTCTGCATCGAACGCGAGCAGGTAATTAATTGAATCCACTCATATCTTGCTGTAATTAACATACTTCCGTGATAAATCAACCTATACCTATTCGTGTCAGTATATTTTTGACTTTCGTTTTAAATGATCAAATCAAACTGATCAAGATTTTGTGGAAATCTGTACGTTGACACCCCGATCTATTATATGTCACAGCGCGAAATTCACGATCTGATTTCGATTGTATGGAAATGAATATGCGGACTATCGGTGATAGGTATTATCAGATTCGTGATGGATTGAAATTATAGTGTACGTAAAGAATGAAGCCTGGAGGTTCGCGGTGAAATATGCCAAGTCACAAGGAGAGAAGGAACAGAGTCATTGTCAAGTTCGTGGATTTGGAATTCAAATCGATCTGGGAATTACCTAGGAGAAGCATTTCGACTCAATTTATTAGAAATCTCTTTCCGATGGATGTAGAGATATATTATCTCGATCTTTGGACAGGTTTGGCAACTAAATGACATAAGTTTGAGTATATACTCGATATGCAGTGTCACGTTCCTTTCGATTGATTGTGTAACTCAACTGACATATGCGACATTAGGTATCCACAAAAAATTACGGAGCATTAACCTTATGCATTTCGTTGAAGTATTTGGTTTCTTTGATTACTGATTCATTTTCATCATCCTATGAATAATTTCTATGAAAATTCGACTAAACCATTCTGATAGTCCATCAATCTCGTTTAATTTAGGTGATTCGCACTCTGCAGGGCTGTGGCTACTGCCGTGGCCGTTTTAGAGTTTTTCAGAATATTGGTCCGAGTTTCAGTATCTGCATCCCAAACAAGACTCATTTCATGATACAAAACGAATCAGGACTATAATGAGAAATCTGATGATACACATAATTCATATTTACTTGCTAGTTATTGAACACTCCACCATTCCTAATGCCAAGAGTCTTCCGGTTCTAAGACGAGACTCTCTTTTGCCTCGAAAACCATGAACTGCCATAAAGGTTGTTTCTGCTCCTACTTATGAGGGTTTTCTTAATATATTCGTAATTAGGTTCCATTTTGGAATACACCCTTAGATGCACATGTCAATGACTCCTACAATATCAGCACTCGAGTGTACCTTACCATCCGCAACCCGACATACACGCGTGCTTTTTTCAGGGATTGTTGCGTCGTCAAAGGGGTTATTAGCGGCTACTTCCCTTTTGGGTATATGCCTTTAATAAATGGATTAAGAAGAAGAAGAAGTCAAAGGGGTTATTGAGACGAAAATCTAGCGAAGAACTTGACTCCTTTCAAATTTTATCCAAAATAATTTAATACCATTTTCAAAGATTTTCTGGTATCCTCGTGTGTTTCATGTGATTTGTAATTGTAACTCAATGGTAAAAATCCATGGTATTAAGTCATTAACTCTTCTATTAGGATATAACTCTCACTGAGAGATAAAAGTCGTTGAATCAAAGAAATATGCTTTTACGGTCGTTCAAATGAATATTTAGTTGCTTGAAGAATAAAATTGTAGATATAATCGCGAATATTTTGTTGAAAGAAAAAATCTCCAGTTAACCCAAATAATATTTTGTTACATGCATAGATGCAATATTTATTTAGACGCCCGTAAACGAACATTTCTTTGATTCAACGACTTTTTTCCCTCAGTGAATTAATGTCCCAGCAGAATAGAATGTTGCTAAAAAATGCCTTATGAACGAGACAACAAAATAGGATGTTTGTTGAAAGAAAAAATCTCCAGTTAACCCAAATAATATTTTGTTACATGCATAGATGCAATATTTATTTGAACGCCCGTAAACGAACATTTGTTTGATTCAACGACTTTTTTCCCTCAGTGAATTAATGTCCCAGCTATAGAAAGTTGCTAAAAAATGCCTTATGAACGAGACAACAGAATAGGATGTACAGAATATCCACAAGTGATATCATATTTCACTTCCAAACTCATCTAATTCTTCAACGGTTCGCAAACCTGTAACAAATTGGACGCTTGAACTTCCGTAACTTGATGGAGATTAGAATCCCACGCAAAAAATTATGATTGACCGATCGTAACTATGTACCCACGTTACATATGTTGGTAGGCCTAATGTGAACTCACGCACACTCTCGACTGTCTCAAGGAATTAGGCTTGTTAGCCGTGAACCGCTCTTGCGTGATACAAGATATTGCCAAAATATTCGCCGTGAATGTTGACTTATTTTGTAATTTCCGCGCACAAATACACGTGGGTTTTCTGGTCTAACCTACACATCTGCAGACATATGTAAACCATTTATAAACATATATTTCCTTTGACATCGAACCGAAGCATCGAATTTCAATGTCACAGCAGGTTGCAGCATACGCTTTTTATTTAAGTATCTTGGGACGTTCCCATTACGAGAAAGCAGCATCAGCAAATCCGTGAACTTTACTTTCGTAAACAATAAGTTTCAGGGATTTTTCGCGGTGACAAAAAAAATATCTTATCCCTCATCTCTCTGACGGTAAAATGTCCCAGAAGTATAAACTGGTTGTGTGCATATAACATTGAAACCAAGGTTTCCTAACCGCAGGATACGTTTTTACTTCGCAATATGTATAACACCGAACCCAATCGATTCCGTAGTATGACAAGTCACTAATATAAAGAAATACATCGAACACCAATAAACAAATGACGTTCATTATCTCGCTGGGACAGCCTCACGTACAACCTATACATAATTAATGAAACTGCTCTTTCTTTCCTTTCCGTTTTTTCGGTTTCTCTCTGCCACTGTCGCCAAGGGGAAAGACTAATTCAGACTAATTTAGAGGAAACAGATTCAGACGCAATTCTACGATGCATCGATAGAGCCGGAATGTCCTTAGGTATACACCATGGTGAAGTATTTGAGCGTGACTTTTTATACGCCGAAAATGAGGGACATATACGTATTAATGCATAACATGTTAAGATATCGAAATGGAAAAATACGAGTGTTTTTATAGTGTTCTGTTTGTAGTGCATTTTGTATATTACACCTGCAGATCCCAAGGTCTCTGAAATTATTTCTCGGACGATTTACGTCAGAACATCATCCACACTGACTGACCCGCCAAGCTGTTCGGATATTGAATTAATTATCCAGTTGATTTGGATAATATTAAAATATACTTACATACTTCATTCCGGCTGCGTAATATGTTTTCGAAAAACAGACAAGATCCCCAATAATTGAATGACGTGAATCGATCGATTCAAAAACTTCTAATTTTCAAATGACACATTGTCCGAATGATGGAATTATTTAACAATAAGCAAATTTACCTAAAAACCAGTTTGTTTCTCACCCGATCAAATTATGTACAACGTATAAAAACGCGTCAGTTTGATCGAGTCACCGATTCACTTTCGTGGGTCCTTTTTATTAAATGATGCTTGCTCATTGTTGACCATGCTATCCGATCAGGGATTGTCTACCGCAAAGCCCACGTCACACTGACGGTCAATTCATGGATGGAAATTTTCGTCACCCTCCGCGGGATATTTCTCAAAGTCATCGGTTATTCTGGAAAAGAGTTCTGGGTTGTCAAGGTGCAAATGATCAGCGTATTTTCGATTGTCTGAATCTTTTACACGGCAAAACGAGATCAATACAAATTTTGCGAATTGGCACTATAGTTAATTGTCTTTTGCTAGCGGAAGATAATTGAATACCCTTCCCAAGTGATTTACAATTTTTTATTTCATCATTATGATATACTTTCGAATACTTAGTATACGATAGAAATCGCTTTGGAACTTACGGAAAACCAGCCTCCTGGGAACAGAACAAATTTTTTACCTTTGTCCTGTATTTCTGGTAATTATCATTTTCCCAAGAAACTGTCTACCTAAATCTCTCCGGCGAATATCATCAAGGGCAAGCAGCTCGTCCGAGAATGGAATATGATTCAAAAGAGCTCCATCAAGCGCAGTGAACCATAACAGGTACGTGGTTATAATTATTGATGCCGCCTTTTAAACCGGCACGAGCAATTCCTTAAGCAACAACGCATTTTATCTCTACAACTGACAAGTAATCATTCATCCATAACGCAGACGTGTGATTTTTTGCTACTCAAGAGGTAGTCAACGATCCTAATCCTCAGCACATTCACGTGTTGCCATTAATTTATGCCCGTTGTTTAAAGCACCGCAAGACTGTGTGTTGGTGTAAGAATTCGCCGACTTCCATATCCTAGAACTGGACACATGCTAATGAAATCTTGCTGATATCTGATAAATTGCTCATACGAAACTTTTCAATTTTTCTGCATTCAGACATGGGCATGGTCTTCAAGGATGTTGGGTACATAAGAATGAGGAAAATTGAAGATTGCAACAGGAAGGCAAATTCTCCCGAAATTGGAACTCGCGATATCCTCATCCTGTAGACAGAATTTATTAGCACAAATAAATAACATAAAGGATGGAGCATCAAAAGTTGGCCATGACGCAGGCACCGAACCGGCCCTAACGGCTTTTGCCAGAAAGGCACAGCTTGTTGGTTTCTGCGTCAAAATCAATGGGAGTTATAATGTTTTATTAATGTAGAAAATCTGCTTCTTGGGTTAATCCGAGCGGAGGCATACCTATATAATTTTCGGATAACCGTATGTCATTAAGTTGATCAATTCGCCAAACATTCCCAGGCTGTGATCCGTTACGATGGCAGTAATGATCTTGGAATTATGACTCGTTATAGTTTGACGCGCAAAACCTGTGCGAGATTATCACAATTCGTAATATACTTCTGAATGCAACACGTTTTTAATCGACTTACGCAAGCATCTCTGAGCGTTGTATTTTCGACTGGAATAATTGACTTTTCTGTCGGAAGTAGATGATTCAATGATTCGGATTCTGGCAGGCAATGGCTGTCAAATTGTACCATCAGATGGTGGTAGGTCTAACTCGAATATACAAAGGCTGTACCTTTGATATTTCTTTGATAGTCCCCGAGTGAAAAGTATACTTCCAATTGAAGCAAAAAAATGTACATGCAACATTCTTGAAAACATTTTTTGATTTGAAACGCACGTAGGTACTTGTGTAAAAAATCAAATGACAATACGTAATGCAACAAAAATCTTACTAATCAATGGTCCGTACGAAGGTACCGTAGCATTCCAGGTTCTCGATCACTGGTCCGGGTTCTGGAAAAAATTGGACACAAATCCTGGTTACTTCTCAGTGTTTAAAGCTCGAAATTTCTTCGGGGTTGAAAATCGTTAATCAGTTTGACCAATAACTAATCCATTTGACCATCCATTCCGTCTGTCTATCTGCAACGTGAAATGAAACACCTTACGAAATACAGCGGATAATGGAATTATGACAGTCTCAATTACAATTTCAACAACGTTTTATACATCATCACTTTTTGATCATTTGTGGGGTTATGACATGATTGAGGATGAAATAATTTGCAGAAACTTGGAAACCAAACAATTGTGAGCTATGTTCTGACTAATGGGGATCTGATTGAGCCTCTTTGGTATGCGGATGTTCATATGATCATTACGGTTGAGTAGTCTACGTACTATGGAAATCGAACGCAATATCAGATAACGTGATCGGCCAGACTATTAGAGACTTATGAATGTGCGCTTCACGACAATTAATTACAATCAACAATAGCCACAAGTATTACCTTCAACTGTTCATCAGTATGAATGGAGTTATACAATATACCGGAAGCAGAGTTTAGCTGACAAGTTTATGCCATGGAGCTTGAGGTACAGAAAATAATTATGATCCCTGGAACAAGTATAAAGATCAACTTCTTACTTAAGACTGGTTCGCACTCACAATTGATCCAAGAATATCCCACCAGCTGGAAGGAGTTAACATGTCATTGAACATCGAAATAGTCAAGCCTTGCAGGCCTAAATGACAGTTAAGCTTTGCCATTTGCGAACGCAGATTGCTAATATTCAGATGATTGTTTTTTTTTCTCTTTTTTTTTTTTGCACTACAAAAAGTGGGGCACCCTGACTTTTCAACATTCAGAATTGCAAGGATGAATCGTCGTCGGTAAGGTATAATAAGTTTGCGCTTGAATGTGTTACGCCGTTATCCTTGTTCATCACACCATCATTTTCGCTAACAATAAGCGTAAGATCGTTGTAATATAATATCTGCGATTACCCATGACTCCAGAACCAGTAGGACATGACTGTAAGATGATAAAAAATGATAAAGCACGGTGGAGTCTTGATCTGCAATGGTGAAAGTACACAGATTTTTATGCGTATACAATATAAGTATTATATTATACAGAATGAGTTATGAGCACGATAAAAGCTACATGTATGAGGATAAAGATGTCGTAGGGTAGGTTAGTGAAGAAAATTAGGTATACCGTTGAGTGACGTCGTGAATGGCGTGCGTTTCGAGTGCTATTGAATTTCAAGTCTATATAGTATTCGCTTTACACGCCAAATTATAATACTTTATTTTTATTGTCTGTTGTCTGTTGTTACCACTCACCGGGATGAACATTTAAAACAATAAAAAGAAGATCGTCGTAATCCCAATGCCCTCTTTTGCTGACCGATTCCCCCATGTTCACGTGACGTTAACAGCATGGCAATGTTTTAGCTAACCATTACGTGTAACCACGTATAATATGTGTAATGCGTGCCATGCGAGACGCTAGATCTTGGACTCGGAAAGTGTTTATTAGTTTTGCACTTGAAGATAATACTCATTAATGGTTTATTTACGTTGTGTCACAATACTCTTCGCGTCAAATTTGCGTCCCCAAGAACCTGGTTCAATATGTATACCTACATATACATATATGAATTCATTTTTCAGACCGATTGGTATTTGTAACGCTACGTTGGGACTAACACTATGTCAGTATCGAAAGATATTTTACTGCCAATTAATAATAATCATATGACACTCTTGTCCTTCATGGCGGTGGTCTTGAAATCCACAATATGTAAATTCCCAGAATAATAATATAGACAAAAGATTTGATTAATTAAAGTTCTTTAACCCATAGAAACCGCGTACTGGCTTGGCCTGATCATTTTAACTTCACTGTTCAGCATACAGAATATAGTATCCATGTCTAATATCCTCCATACGTCAACCTCAAAAAATTTCTGTTACCAAGTAATGAATTAAACACACCTATCGTGTGCTATGTATTATGGATTAACGCGATAAATCGCCTCATATGACATCATGTCTAACAGCTTATAAGATCGTAGGTGTGATTTAGGTGGCGAGAAAGCATACATTTTTTTTTTTCATTCTACAGCAAAAACTACGGGAGTACTCACATCGCATAGATATATTGAAATTGCCATACACAAATAATGTATATATTCAAAAACGATGGAAATGGTGCTACTATCAGAGTTTCTGATTTTTTTAGAAATCTGATTAACATTTCCAATATCAGGTCAAATAATTCAATCATGCTACGTACTTTATAATTAGCGGGAATGAGCTAGTCGCGATAGAACTATATGCAGTGGGAATGTTAAGACGTGGTGATTAACCTTGACTATCAAAGTTGTGGCATTGACATTATGTGCGATCACTTCTTGAAATGATTTTCACATTTGTTTACTGAATACTTGGATCATTAAACTAAGTCTAGTAGTGCCGCATCAATCATTTTACCCGGTCTGCAACAATACGTTTTTACCGAAATTTCAGTACCTGATGTTATTGGATAGAAATTGTTGATTATATTCTCAGACTTATAATTGAGAAGACTCAACATTGTTACTGATGTATTTATTGTCATTAGTATCGTCATTATAATTATTGTTATTATTCTAATAATAATAATTAATCATTATTATGCTTTCGAGTGAAACAACGAGTTCACAAATGCAATGTACTACGATTAGCCTGACTTTCTGATTAAATTCCAGTTTATATGAGGCCGCCGCATTGACGGTGGAATATGTCGAGTCACGAGTAGAGAAAGAACGGAGTCATCGTCTAAGTAAGTTCACGAATTCAAAATATCTAGAATCTAGGACCGGTATTTTGAAAAAATTGATCGAGGATCTCTCGCGGGCGGTTTATGAGTATAGAAACGCGTAGATAAAGGAATCGTCTCGATCTGGAACAGGTTTGGTGAATCGATAAGTACATAGGAGTATAGTACATATACACCAGCCTCCGATTCCTTTCGATTCACTTTGTAATTCAAATGACTTACACTACATTAGTTATCCAGAAAAAATGACAGAGCATTAACCTTACGTCTCGGGTAAATTTGCTTCGCATCCTTAATTAATGATTCATTTTCATCATCCACGCGAGTTTCCGCTTCCTCTAGTAATATGCAACGCGTTCATTGTTTATACTATACATGTAGGGCAGAGATTGGTCAGAACAACATAGAAAGTAACGTCAGATAGTTTGCGATTGTGAATGATCCTATTCTCTGAACGTGCGTGAACCAAATGTAGTGTTGCTAATTATTTCTATAATTCGTAATAATTTCTGGCTAAATGATATAGTACGAACTTGTTCCTTCTAAGTACACTGTTAAAAATGTTCGTGAATTTACTACACATTTACTGTTCGAAATTATTGCAAAATTGCAAATTTGGCGTAGCAAAGTGGATTGCCAAGCGTGTTTTGTAAAATTGCAAAGAAATCCGACGTTTTACGAAACTTTTATGGCAAAAATACGTAATTGTATTCGAATTTGACTAAATTGTATGGCAAATTTGTAGAATTTGTAAATTAATTGCACGGTGAATGTATAGTGAATTTACTACCACTGTGCATGAATATTGCTTCCTACACAGTGTCGGAAGTTCCCCGCAGAAATTTTTAACAGTGTAGTATCGTGCTTCTACCGCGCGTCACAAAATACATGAATAATATACATACATAATATTATATATATACATATATATATATACATTAATAAATGGTTATGTTTCTACTGTCAATTTGTCGCATTTATAATATGTATGTACTATAGATATAGCTGATTTGGCGCAGACAAATAATTTGAAGACGCGGGCATAAAGAGACGGACGAAATCAAATTTATGGTAACCGCGGATTCCCGAAAATAATTCAAAAATCACGCAGTTATATCTTTTTGATCGATAATATACGTTAATTTGCGTACATATATCCGTTTGATTTACTGCCTCCTAATTTCGTAGTTACTACGATATTTTTCAAGTTTCGTGGTTATTTAAATTTGTATTCAATGTTTGAATTTTTCTTCAAAAGTCGCGGAGACATTCATTTGATGATATAAATATACCTGTTGGAATATATGTAATAATGTACTGATACAGCAACCCTGCAATTTGCCAAAAATTTAATAATAGACTATCATCAATGTTTAAAAGCTAGGTGTTGAGCCAATGGTTCAATTGAACTTTTTTCAATATTGTCAATATATGTTGGATTTGCCAAATCGTCCACTTCTCCCGTATAAGATAAGCAGGAATACAAAAAGGGTTCACAACGGTAGCCAAATAATCAGTATCTAGGTAGTTACTGTTCTTCAGGTGCGTGCGTAGAATGAAATGAAAAATTAACAAATATTTAAAATCTACTTCTGCAGTCTACATCACCACATTCCATTCAAATACGAAAATGCTAAAAATTACTATAGCTGTATATTTCCGCAGTAGATGAATAATTCCCAAACATGAAATTCTACGAGAATCAGTGAATCGGAATTGTCCAAAACAATATCGTGCACCTTTATAGAATGCAATGTACGATATTTTGATTGGAAAAATACAAGGTGAATCACCCGAAGTCAATGATGCTGTTTCGACCACAAGACTGCTTTTTACCACGATTCTACAAATATCAGCTGGTATAAATCGTCATCTCCTCAATTTCAAATATCGCACGACCATAAGGCTACATGTGAATAAGAGAATTATCGCGCG
The DNA here is from genome assembly GCA_963989295.1 of Ametastegia equiseti. Lineage (NCBI taxonomy): Eukaryota > Metazoa > Arthropoda > Insecta > Hymenoptera > Tenthredinidae > Ametastegia > Ametastegia equiseti. Next base: position 10,242,071 of record OZ022389.1, on the reverse strand, counting down.
GCAGGCACGATTAGAAAATTAGGGTAAGTGTACCAGTTACTGACCCTGTCCCAGTTATCGAGTTTTTTCGATGATTTCTTTTTATCCGTGAGCTCTGAAATTTTCAAAAAATCAATTCGTATTTTCCGAGTCTCTAGCAACTGATTTGTGTCACGGAAACATTCAGAATTCTTATCATCGATTTGAAATTTGAGAAAGTATAAGAGTCAATAATTGAGTCCTGAAGGGTCAGTAATTGGTACACTCACCTTAACTACCCCATGATAGGTGAGTTTTTTCACTAAATGTGAAGTTTATGGGAATGTCGACAGAAGGTAAAAGAAAACTTTACGCCAAGATTGAAGTCAACATAATTATCAACGACGAGCTGTAATCATTCGCTCTATTGTATGCATCATTGAAGTCGCTCGAAGAGACTCACCAATTAACAGCTTATATAATTTCGTGGTGCCAGTGCTCATTCAAATATGTAAAAAGGTATTCGGCCACGGTCTAAAGTATACACTAATCTACAATTCGAATATTTCACTCGTACAAGTCGTTTGTTAGTGTCATGATTACGCTTTCATTCAAAGGACATGTAATTATGCAAGACATGTGTCGCATGCGACAAAAAAAGTGATTTTTTTTTTGTTTGCATGTACCCGAAGAACAATACACATTCAAATTTGCCGTGCATCCATATGTTACTTACATATTTACATGACGAACAGAAAATACCCAATCAACGTGCAATAAATATATTATATATTTTTTTATATAAACAAAAATAGGAAGCAGCCTACGTTGTCGGCGTAACATTTACATTCATACTAACCTGCTTGGTAACGTGTAGTTTTAGCACTTTTCTGTCAACGATCTTATCACTATCGACGACTGGCATTCATTACAACGGATTCCACTTCCAGGACAACCCGGTCCATGGTATCACAAAACTGGTTTTCACTTTTTAGTCGTAACGGTAACATTTTCATTCAACGATAGAACTAATAGCAGTACCATGAATAGATAAAATATGTACATGATAATCAAATAGATTTCAAGCTTCTTGTCTGTGATATTTCGATACCCCGTAACGTAAGGAAACGAAACTGTAATAGGAAAACGTCCAGTCACCGTCATGACACTACACTCGTTAACGAGTGCTTTGCTACTAACAATTAGTCAAATGTTCAGTTACGAGTATACAAAGATCTTTGCTTTCCGTAGTTGTACATGATCTACCATATAAATATTGTCAGATGACTAACAATCGTACGAAGCGTAAGCAACAGGGAGTTCCATGTCACGAAACTTACAGTTGTCATTTTCCTAGACAGGGGCTGATTGATATAACCTTGGTAATTGCACCCCAATCCCGTGAAAGCCAAGTTACGTATGTATTTGCATGTATGTATACGACGAGATGTTAATTTGGTACGCCAAGCAACTATGGTGGATACTAATTGATAAACGAATGAAAATTTTGTTAATGAAAATTATCGGATGATCCGGAAATCAACCTTGGGCCCACGGAAGGTACTTTGCGACTCACAGCACAAAACCATCTAATTCATAAACGGATCCGGTCAAACCCCCACCAAAATAAATTATGAAAATCAAACAAGCTGGGGACCTCCGGTGAATAAGTACTGCCGTATGAATTGCACCAGGAAATCTGGGCGTAGGGAGTAAAGTGCCGGTATCCCCTCTCTTGAAGAGCCCACCTTACCGCCTTCATTTCAACTAAGGCCTTCCAACAGTTTCCCACATATCGAGTCAGTCCTCATCTTCGCAAAGACCTCGAGCAATTTTTATTTTCGAGACTATTACCGCACATCGGGAATCAATTACAACAAACAAGTCGACAGAGTCGAGAGTCTGAAGAAGTTTTCAAAACATCTTTTGTCGAGCAAAGTATTTTCCAAATAGTGCTGGACTTACTATTTCATTACTCAGTATAAAGTCATTCCGGAAATACCATAACTTGGATCAAATACGTTAGGTTTATTAATCAAATTCACTAAGACGGGGTGAAGACATTCTGGGCAGTGGAGAAAGAATTTACACCGAACGCACTGCTTGGCTCTGCCGGTACTTAATTAAGGTAAGTGGAATTAACGACAAGCCAAATTCATTTTCTATCAATAATTATCGACCCGTTAGATTTTCCATTTTTGTATACTTGCCATTTTTTTGCTCATTCCAACTATACATATTCATTTACGCTGTCGGCTAAATAGGCTGTTACATGATTATTCATGGTTGAAAACTGTAAATGACATAGTACGGATAGCAAGTTGGTACGTATCTGACATTTTCGCGTGAAACGTGAAGCTTTTCAACCAATGACGATATTTGAAAATTGGTACCAAATGGTTCATGGTATTTCAATCGAAAAAAAATTGTGCTGCATATGCGGAATCTGATTCTACCCAGTATGAAATATGAATGATTTCAATTGAATTGAGTAAAATGTACATTCGGTAACGACTGAATCATTTAGTTCCAACTGATATCTGCCAAAAAATCAAAACTCGATTCTCACAGATCGCACAGATAACACTCAGACATCATATGTGTCTAGTCATCCACGGGCCACCGACGACATATGGGTGTAACTGAATTCTAATAACAAAAATTTGATACGGATCTTAATAAATGTTAGAAGAGTGCATGTGCGATACACACCTTTCATTGGAATATAAATGTAACTAACCCTGACCTTGGTACTATTGCGCTGTTGACATCGAATCGGCATTGATATGCTACCTGTAACGAGTGTGAGACCGATATGATTATACCAGTGCGTTTGTAACATGTGCATATTTCTGGTTCAAATGCTACCACCAACGTTTTGCAAGGAATTTGTCATACAAATATGCACAAGTTAGCGGATGAGAATTGGCTACGCAGATATCTGGCCAATGTTAAATTCGGCTATCCGTAAGAATCAAATGCTTCTTCTAAAGAATCACTTGCTTGCTCATACATTGATTTCAACTGATGTTCAACAGTTTTAACATTTTTGTACTTCCGTACCACCTCGATGACAAGGACAACGAATCAGTTTTTGCCGGTCAATCTGAGATCTTAGGAAATCCAGCTCACCCCATCGGAGACAATGCTGCAGCCAAGGTTTCCCCAACAACGGCCTGCATTCAGAAGCACGGCTAAATCTTGGAGCTTGTTTCAAGTCTTCTTGGCAAAATGCGACGCTAGCGCCTAAAAGCGAACTCTGAATACCGGCTCAAATCTTTTTTATACGCGACTTTTTAGTTTACCCCCCTATACCTGTTGGACTGGTCCAGGATGAAATAGTTTAGTTTAAAATGCAGGTATGCTTACATTCTGATCACAAGGTCAATCGATTCACTGCAGTCCTCATCAATAAGCAGAGCTCGAAATAAGTAACTTGTTATTATGTTAGGAATCATCCCGCGGTGGAAAATAAATTGTCAGAATATCATATTCGATGTATTGTTACCCAATTCATCGAGAAATTACAGGGTCTTTCAGTAGATAAGCAAATCACCAGTTTTTTCTCTTTAATCTAAGGAGGATGCGGCATCCATATACAGCACGTGTTTGCCAGGAACTGACACTTCAAGTTTGCATGATTTCTATTTGAAAGTAATAACTCAGCTCGGTATAACGTCTCTGGCTTCAAAATTCTCTACGAACGAAACACGAGAATCAGCACGAGCAAATAATCAGCATAAATCGCAGGTTGTTCGGTACCTAATCAATTTTGAATAATTTTCTTCAAGGTATATTATTTTCTGAGCATATACGTATACAGGCTTATAATAGAATTCCGATTATAAGTTTCAAATGTGCGAGGGAAAAAAAATTATTGCAAAAATAATAACACGTTCTCATTTTTCGTACTACTTCCGCGTTCTTCGGAACCATGGCGATAATTATTCGCAATGCCCTAGGGCTATTATAGAGTTGTGGTCTTCCGGACACGTCTAATCATTATATCCTAAAGACAAGCGTCCAGGATCCCCAAACCAGAAATATGTATCTTAATTGACGAAACAACGTCACAAAATCATTCCAATCATCCCGTGATTCTTTTTTAATAGGTTGATAACTGGAAAAATTCCACGGTTATATGAAAAAAAATTCCTGTCCAGCCATAAAATACTAATTAAGCAAGAATATAATCAAAATCCAACGTATATTAATAGTTCAAATCATTTGACAAGGTTAATGAAGACCCAAAGATGTTATGATCACACTTTGAAACAATGCGGTATTTAATACTAGTACTGAAGTACAATCACCGACGAAGTTTAAATTCCCGTTCTTTTGAATAATTTGGAAACGAGAACAGGTATATGCTAATCCGATTTTTCCTCCCGCATTTAATGATTCGCACTAGATGACATACCCTAAGATTTAGAAGTATTCATTGGAATCGAGACAGAGTTAATTTTAATGAATAAGTACTAATACGTTTACAAATTGTTTATTTATGTCATTATCATTCTTGTTTTGAATACAGCAGGAGAATTGAATTTGTCTTAATTTCGATGAACATCGAATGATAACGCCAATTAACTTTTTTATGAATCATCGCATACCCATACAAATTGGTATCCCCACCTCGTAGTCATAGTCATTATGTACAATTGTAGGGTACACCTTCGCTCGGTCAGTATACCTACCAACTATAACATCGCCTTAACCTTCCCATCCCGTATCTGCGGAGATTTAAGGTCATTGAATGGGAAATCCCTCGCGCAATTTATTCAGAAAAAGAGAATCTCAACATGACAATAACAACTGGCCTTTCCAGAATGATCGCCCCCCAGATATCGAGTCTTGAAACTCCGGATCTATAGATCTGACGTAAAACTGCGTGATTTAATATGCATGCAACGAAACGGGGAATATTGTTAGAATATACGACTAAAATTTGTTTTCTGGATTCTACGGACTATTCAGGATCTGCTCGCGAATGATATATACCTACTATCTATATGCCCCTTGTACCTGTACCATGACGCACGAAAGCCTACACGCTGGTAAAAAATCTCATATAAATCTTTTCTCCGGAAACCGGTTCCAATTCTGGATTTTAGCGTGGATTTTAATCTCGCGACAACGGGCGTATCGGATGGACCATGTATACATATAGTTTTACTAGTTTAAATCATCGAACGATGACTGTCAGTTCGTTATACATAAAACATAAAACATGTAAGGACAGTTTTAAATTGACTCATATATTAGCGAAGTTCATCGATTTTCTAATCAAAGTATCAACCAAGTTTTACTACATTGATATTAGAAATGCTAATTCAATCATGCAGAACTGGAACATAGACATTTAAAACTAAAAATAAAAATGAGTCGAGCCGTACTGTATGACAAACAATGTGGTTTTTTCTCCGAAGAAATCCTATTAATTTTTTTCCGAAACATTTCCGTCAATAGTATAAGAATAGGCATTTCTAAATACTTTCATGCCCAAAAATGGACCGCTTTTTTTATATTTAGATGCGACAAGAACATTGCATATATCTTATGATGCGATTCATACGCTAGCATAGACGGATTATGTGATCTGGTTGAAATGAAGACGAGTTAGAATGCGCCAATAATTACAATTACCTTATTTGCAAGATTAAGTCGATTTTGCCAATATGAGACGTCAGGTTATCACTGGAAAAATAATTTCAATCCCGATAGCAAAACGCCGCTCGTAATAACATTCAACAGCCGGGTCTAATTTTGAATGATGATAAACTTATATAAACTCTAACCGAGCAGAAGGCCGTCCAGTATCACCGTCGACTGTTCGTAAACTTTCAAATCAAACAACATATCACTTGAAATAATAAAGTTTACTGGCATTTTTGTACAATCATCTCAGGAATCCACAAATATATTGATTGATACGTGTATTTGTACAACCGTGGAACCTGAAGCATCACTTCATGACGAACTTATTGACTGCTGCACGCAAGCAAGCAAGTCTCGAGTATGCTTTGCCAATACTAGTATTTTGCCAGGCGTGGCGACTGTCTTAGGTGATGCTAGGCTTGGTCACCAGACAGAATCACTTGTGTAATTCATGAGTTATGCCTTTTCACTGCGCATTACAAATCAATGCACGACGTTTCGAGAAAAAAAATGTTTTCGAACTAAATAATGACAGATTTTGGTTGATTGCGAAGCTATTACACGTATGCTTGAAAATACCTAAATAAATTTCAAATCACTAAATAATTAGTTGAAAGTACATGGATTTTCATATTTGTGTGTTACCTGATCAAAATTCGTCACATAACAATGTTAATTTCATGCCGCGAGTCAGTCCGGCTGTATAATTCTTCATTTATAATCATATCATTGACTAGATAAGTTCATTCACGGGCAGGTGCTAAAACGCTTGTACAGTTTGGGGATCTCGTTTTTTCCCGCATCACATTGAATTGCATAAATGAATAGATGAATGAACATCGTCTACATTATCTAGCCAATATATATCAACGCAAAGTTTCGTTTTTGGTAGAGTGAAAGAATTCCTCTGGTTAGTAGATGTAGAAGAATGAAAATCATCCCTATAATCTGCTGAAGAGATCTTGCAAACCTCTGATGCCTAACACAAGCGATAGTAACCATACCATAAAACAAAGCGTTTCCACCAACAGCTGCGTTATTGGCGAGAACACAAGTATGTATGGTTCACATCTGATTCTTAGACTCGCGAATAACTCATATCCGAAATTATGACGAAACGGCAAAACTACCATAAATTTCTGTTCCTGTAATAGCGTGAAGTGTCACGTAATTTCAATCGTTCTGGAAATTATTTCATTTGTAGGATATCATTCATGTGACTGTTGGAACAACGTTCATTGGTTGCACTAAACGGCGAGCATCATTGGTGTGGCAAAATAGAAACTGTTTGAATCGACCATTCCATTTAATTGGCAATAAACTGCATTTTTCGGTAACTAGAATTGAATTTGCGGTTGAAGCTGTTTCACTTCGTGTTCGATTATTTCAAGTGACTACCTATACAGGGTTCAGAAACCTTACTCTAGTAAATTCGAGTGAAGTTTCACCCTTAGTAATGGAGACGAATGGGACATATCAGAGTTAGCTTGATTGGACCTTCGGAAAGCGACCCCTCCATTGATTCGCCTGCATTTTATTTGTCAGGGTAGGTACGTTTGTAACTTTGCACATGCTATATTTTCATGTTTTTGATGAGCCAATTATCTGCAAATAAATTGGCAATCGACATGACCATCAGGCCCGTTCTGCGCATAAGGTTTGATGCCCGGGATCAACCATCCAGCCGATTATTGTTGCATAGTTATCATACCAGTGCCGGCTATTTGCATACTCATAATATACACCCGGAGTTAGCTGAAAGTTTCCTGAACCGTTTCAAGAATGAAACGTTGCGCAAAATAGACTTTTCAAATGCCAATCCCTATGAACAATGGATAATCGTACATTAAGACAATTGGAAATCAGTGTCGTTACAGGTGCGAAGTCAATGCTCCCCTCAACAACAATCATAGTACATATCACTTGACTTCGAAGTAATGCAGGCCGATTATCATTTTGGTCATTGATCTAGGGTTTATATAAAAATCCATAATATTTATCACTTCCGTATCAGCTTGCTAGTCCTTTCGCCATTGTATATGAGTAGTACAATAGAGTGTAGTTGTGTATAGACGTGTAGAATGTATATGACCTATACATTCTCACCCACATAAACCTCATAAATTTTAACTGGCTGAAGTGCTAGCCTTCCGCATAGACGGAAAACATATTCGCAGTAGCGGTTAAGTAGCCGGAATGGACCAAGGATACACATATTTGCATTTAGTTGGAATCAAATCTTCTTCGTTGGGTTTTGAGTGCAGGATCGAAAGTTTCATCGCAAAATGATATTATCAACAGACCATTGGGTAATTAAGAAATGAATCTATGTAAAAGTCTAGGCTGGATGTTAGAATCTAACCAGTTTTTGAAATTCGTTCGGAGAGCAATAAGTTCTAAGGGTTGTTTCTTTGTGGCGTCAGGATTACAGATCAGATATCCTCCATTCTTTCCAATCCTAAATAATTTCCGGCTCAGCCAGCATTCGAAATACTAAAGTTCAAATCACGAGGCATTGTGCCGAAAAATTAGGAGTGTGCATTCCGGCATGACGCGGACGTACAGAAGCCAGACAATCACGGATGAGATATTTGCACGCAATCCGGTAATTCAAGAAATGGATTTGGAATGGGAAAGTTCGATATCTGGGATTCACTTGTATTCGATTATTTTTATTCGTAACTTTCAAGGTAGTTGACGCTACGCGTAATTAGGAAGGCTAAACGCAATTAGGGCGCGCGCTTTGTGCAGATTTACCACACATCAAATGCGTGACAAGAAACTATGATTCGCAATCGAAACTTGTAGAGTCCCGTCCATGGCGAATACCTCGGACTTTGAAAATTTCCTTTCGACATACACGTGGATATATTTTCGGACGTTTTATATCCATAATTTCCTATATATTCGGACCAAGGGCACGTGAATCATTAGCCCGAATGATATTTTACCACGTATCAAAAATTTCCGAATGGAATTTTCCTCCTTCTCTTCCTGGACCTATACATTATGTAGGGGGATAGGGAAAAAAACCGTCGGAAGCTAATTTGCACTGATTGAGGTGCCGCTACCTGCTCTGATCATTATATTCGTCGAATAGTCAACCAATCAAGATATAGAGTTGGCCTTTTGTTCGAAGAAGGTGCACTACCTGAAGTTCACGATCAACTTTCACTCCTTGCGGTGTCTCACGTCTGACAAGACCGAAGCTCCTCGCAACACTCGATATCCATTGTATTTTATATACACAGCATTGCGTACGCGAGGCTTGACTACGCGACATATCTGTCAGAGCTACAACTTCGAAAGTGTTGTTTAAATTTTTACTTTATACACTGAAATTTCATTGGTTAGTAATGTGATCGGAAGAAAGAATCAGTGATTTAATAGAATATTTTCGGTTTGATTCTTCTTGATTATCCAACAATCGCGAATCTAACAATTAGTAGTTCCATAGTTACGTGAGACGTAAAGAAAACTAGAAGAACATAACGAATGTCTACAGAAAAACATCCATCCTTCGTCATTACGTGAATTACAAAAAGAATCTTCAACGGAGAATTTTCGTGAGTTTTTCGTACGTTCAGTTCCTAATCATATGATATATGTGATCGTAGGTGTGTCTAATCAAAAATATAATAAATGAATGATTCGTGCTTCGACATTTTCTGCATCAATAAAAATCGACAATTTTCATCTGACGTTCAACTTTGGCTACGATTGTGAAATGAATTACTATCGCTAGTAGTGCACGTCCATATCGCGATTGAAATCGAAAGATGAATCTGTTACGCAGATATAGGTAACATTAGTACCGAATATACAATATCACGAATTCTATGATTCGCATAAGAGAATTGGCAAACACGAATGAACATCCCTGCAAAAAATAAGCTAATCTTCCTTAATGTAACGCGAAATTGAGAATAGGCAACGTGCGATCAGGTGATTAACAGCAATGCCAATACGTATATATAAGTTCTGTTCTGAAATATTACCGATGCAAATAATTCTTGGCAAGTATATATTGCAAATGAATCAGAGAACTTTTGAGGATTAGTTGACGAGGAAGTAGACTCTACTTCCTACTATAATTCAATCAGCTTTACATTAATGATGTTCAAAATAACTCGATGCTCAATAAGTAGATACATTACGACGCAGTGACGTACGCGTTCGGGCCCATATGATCGACCCCGTGTACGTTTTAGATCGTAATATGGCGCAGAAGTCGTTTCAACATTCGGGCATGCGAAGAATTGCAATCAGCAACGATCGTCTCGCCAAGAATGGGCCAAGAAAACTTACCCAACGTATAGACGCGATTTGCTTCGATATATACCGATCGAAACTGACCATCGTAAGTCTTGTGGGAATCGTAAGCCACAGTCGTTGACACGTTTCATTCCTTAGGCATTAGTGAATTTCAAAGTAAAATCTCAAAACCCTATACGAGACACTTTTATTCCTATGGAGCACGATTACGTTGCGTCGTAGGTACTTGCATTGACTCAAGATAACCGTTGATTTATTCGTTTCGTTGCAAAATCTGGACTCTGTATAATTTATCAATACCATTTATAAACCTTAACCAAAAATTATACTGTCCAGTGTTCATGCCATGTAAATACCTACGTTCTTTATACGTGTTGTTGATTCTGGTGTACTATTTGCTCAAAACGATTTTCTTCGCTTCGATCAATCCCGTTATATTATCACTATAGATAGACAAAATCAAAATGAAACGACCGGTCAGTATATCTATATATGTATACATTTGGAATGCGTAATTATTTAGTATGACAATAATGCCAAACGGTATGGAAATTGAGGTTTGTAAAATTCATTATGCAGACTCTCCGCTGGATTTACATGCGCAGAATTCTTAAATTAGCCCTCATTGGACATTTGATTTCACTTTGCTAATCCCTATCATTACTCATCGTTAGAATCAAGACATATAATGTGAATATATATCGCTTTTCAGGTAACGCGATTATATAACCGATACACACCTGTGAGGTGAAAAAAAACTCATTTCATTCCATGGTCCGGAGTAACGTGAATAATTCACCTATAATAATCACGATTTGTTTTTTACCTCACCTAATCGCATGTCCAAACTTTGTCAGAAGATTTGTTACCATGAAAAAACCAGTCAAGTTTTTTGACACCAAAGTTTGACACGTCGATATATACCAGTTACGTATTCCTAGCGATCTGACATTGCAGACAAACAGAATTGTTACAAATATATCTTGGATCTCGAAATATATTCCAATTAAAATACAAATGGTAACACTTCGAACCCAAGACACATTTGGTAAACTTAACGATCATTTGAGAAACGTATAAACTGTAAAAAAAATGTGGTCTTCATGCGATGCATTATTCATTTATTTCTATCTCGTTCAAATACTTGAGTCGGTCGTTTTACCACCAACTGCGAAGGGCATACACCATAGATCGTGATACTGTTAATCTTGTATGTAGAATATATCGCGTCGTTATTTTTCGCGAAAGTATAAAAATACGTCACAGTCCAGCCCTGACGGGAATACAGAATAGCAACGTTCACGTCGCGTCAGGGACTCGTCCTGCCCAGGAGATAATATCTATATATCCTCGCGGAAAATGTTGTTGCCACGTGATGAAAATACCATTTCGTTCATCTCGAAAATTCGCAATTGTTTACTTCCAAGTGGAGGACGAATGAGGACGAGTATTTTCGTACGTATTGTTTAATTGCAATGTTTCAATTCGTACGGGAATAAATGGAATTCTTTCTTTTTCAGAATATTCAAAAATGGTCGAAGTTTTACTAGAATCTGGTGGCCAGGAAGTCGCCGTAGCCGATAGCTGCGAGACCAGAGCCGATATCCCAACCGATTTTGCAACCAAGATAACACCGGCGACAATTCCACAAACGAAACTGTCCACCCTGCAACAGTTTTATTCTGGGCAAAGTATTTTCATCACAGGAGGAACTGGTTTTTTGGGTAAACTTCTCATTGAGAAACTCTTGAGAAGCTGTCCTGGAATCGTTTCCATCTACCTTCTCGTTCGCCAAAAGAAAGGAAAAGATGTTCACCAAAGGGCTGAGGAAATCTTTGACGATCCGGTACATAAAACATTCACTCTTTAATAAATATCTGAAGAATTTTTTACCGTTAAACGATTTTTTAATGCATCATGGATATTATATATTGCCTGAAACATAATCATTCCTAACGTTCCTTTATCCACTTTTGCACCTAGAAATCAATGATTATTTTTGTTCCACAGCTTTTCGCGCGACTCAAAGAAGAAATGCCGAAATTCCGTCATCAGATCGTGCCAATTGCTGGCGACTGCAGTGCGCCTGGACTTGGTTTGTCACCGACTGACAGAGCGACAATTGCCAGAGAAGTATCTGTCGTATTTCACGGGGCTGCCACCGTCAGGTTTGACGAGAAACTGAAACTAGCCGTCGCAATCAACGTTCAAGCACCAAAGGATGTCCTGGAGCTTTGCAGGGACATGCCTAAGCTCAAGGTACTTCAAATAAATTGGCACTTGAATCACTATGCGTGTAGTTCTATCGAAAGATTTTACGTTATTGCAGAATGTCACATTCTTGGAGGCAAGTAGAATTAATGATATAGAGATCTTTTCGTGAAGAAGAACATAAAATATATGTTTGCATGTGATGATTTCTAGAGTTTCAGCTAATGAATAATAAGCGATCGATATTCATACAGGCAATTATAAATTTCAGTCTTTACTCCACGTATCGACGGCCTACGCAAATTGCCCGCAAGAAGTTATAGAAGAAAAATTTTACGAGCCACCAATGGAATACAAGAAGCTGCTTACCATGATGGAATGCCTGAATGATAAACTTGTTGACGAAATCACACCAGAGTGAGTATAATAAATTGATGAGATGACGCGAAGAAAAGAAAAGCACTGAAAGCATTCGGAACTTTTCCTGATCATGCATGAACACACTGACGTCTTTCAAAAGCTTGCGTCGGTTGCAATAATAGTTGAGAACTTGTAGAGTGGTCTTGAAGAAATTTAAGCATTATGCTGTCGTTCAACAATATTTTTACCGCTTATCATTTACATAGGTATTAGATGCACCTGACTGTATTGAATATGCCTGTACATATTACGTACACGTGCCTGTGTCATCACGTGCTTTGATCGCCTGACGTTGAGTATAATAGACATATCTACAAGAAACGTTGGAACAAACGTCAGTCGTGCCAAGAGAATCCAACAGATTTCAATAAAAATCGTTTTCATTCGTTCAATGTTTCACTGATATACGGATTTGCCTTCATACGAGTTATACCTATATGTCGACAGTTGGGAGAATGACGTCGATAAGACGAATGGAAATGAAAGTGGTAGATCCGGTAGTGTTGAGGGCACAACTTGAAGTTTTTTTAATTAAAAACATGAAGCATTTCAGAATCGGGTATTGGAAATAACGCACGACTATGGTTAAATTACAAGACAATCAGGCCTAGATATTGCATACGAATCGAAGTGAGTCACACGAATAATTAACTACGAATGATTTCCGACTAAAAATTTCATGAATAGGTAAACGTCATGTATATACGGACACGTGGAATTAATCGGAATCACGACACATCATGTTCATCAGGAAATAATGAAATTCAGTTGAAATAATTAGGTAGCAAGAGTCACGAGACACGCACGCATCAATTAAAACCATGTTACAATCAACCCTGCATACCGCGAACCAATATCCTCCTAACGCATCGCGTTGATATTGCTAAAAATATGAATATTTCATGCATTTACATGTAATCATCCGAAGTTCATTCATTCGCTTTTACATTCGAGTGTAGTAAGTTCAGGTCAAATTTATTTTGACAATAAAATTAATTCTCGTGATAGATGCACATAAGTCACGTGTCGACAAGCATTCAGTATGTAATGGCAAATTGCATCAGATGATCTCAGCCTTTAACGGTTATCATTTTATAGCCAACAATTCATTTCTTACCTGTTATGAACCCGCTTGAAGAGGTAGTAACACCTCAAGATTTGCATTTTTCAGTGCAGTGATGCACGCAACGTTGACTCAGAGTGTTGATAGTTTAGTTTCAGTCTTTCAACTGAAGACCACCTGTATCTCAATGATCAGCTATTAAAAGAATATCTATACCTATCGATATCTTATATAGCCACGTGTGACTCCACAGCGTGTTTTCAGCTACCTTATAGATATTTCCTGTATAGAAAGTATTGAAATTATCTGAATAATTTATATTACAGATTGCTGGGTAAATGGCCTAATACCTACGCCTACACGAAGGCCGTTGCAGAACACGCGATCAAGGAAGAGGCTGGAAACTTACCGGTTGGAATGTTCCGTCCGGCAATCGGTAAGTTCATATAGAAATAATGAGCTGTCTGATTGATATGTAAACAGATAAATACATAGTCACATAACGCGCTTTTGTGACGCACGGAAAACTAATTTTTCCGTTTATTCATGTGTGATTATGCAACAAGATAGTGCAGAAATATGCTGAACGACACTGCATCGTCCATGGAGTCACCCTTTTTACCTCTTTATTCCTATTTTTTGATTCCCCTTATTTATCATGAATTCAAGTGTCAGCCAACAGCACTGGATGCTTTCAAAATCCTGCATGGCAGGATAATATTTATGAATTAATGATTAAACAGAAATGTACATCAAGATTTCTGAACTCTGATAAAAATCGAGCACAGTGCCGCATACTGAGAAGCTAATTCCAGGCAGATATGGAAGAATCTCATCTCAATCAATCTCCCAGGCAGAATCTCTGAACCACAAAATGAATTTTGTATTTTACAGTGAAATTCGATCGGAATTTATACAGGCTATGAAAACGAAAACGAAAAATTGTTCATTGTGATTGAAGCTAGTATGATTTGAAGATATCATTGGCACATACAGAGCGTTTGGAGGAAGATAATTCATGCGTATAGCCAGTTTTGAATGAAAAGTTGATTTTTCTCTCATTAGAAAAGTAGTAACGAACCGATTGATAGCAAATGAACTGTTAATTTATTACGAGTTTGATGTGATGCGAAGTTTCAAAGTGCGCGAATAGTTGCCTGCAGGGTATAAAGGTCATTTTAGACTTTTGCAGCGTAAAACACGTGACGAAATTATAATATGTTTGTTTCACACCGTGGGATTACCACTATTATTAACCATATCAGGTTTGCTGGTTAACGCTGTATACACGGAAGTCCACGTGGGACTTGAAAGTCCCACGCAGTTTTCTAATGAATAAACACCGATAGATTGTCAGAAAAACGTTTATGACAAGGACGGCGCACCATTCATCATTGCTCTTCAACAATAATCAGCCAAAAGTCAGGACAGAGGAATTCCGGTTGAAAACTATATAATAATAGCTAGATTTATGTCTCCTTATGGGCACCTGCTAGAGTTAATCAATTTTACGTATGATGATCAGAAATCCATCCCAAACTGAATAAATGACAGTGATTTTACTTCCAACGAAATCAATCTAAAGAAACAAACATTCGCCATACTTCTTTGCGTGATAATTACACAAATAAAGGTGCGATGGATCTTATGAAAGTTTAAACGAAACAATCGGAAAACCGATGATTCTGCGGCTAAGCTGTGAACCGATGATTTCATAGGATCTAAAGTTAGTGACTGGATTACTGAAAGCGAACTTACTACCGACCCATTAGACAGAATTAATTATCTTCCAAATACCCGTGCGATGAATGCAAAGTAGTGTTCATCACTATCATTCAAAACCAACAGTTGATTAGAACGTCATGTTATTTTCAGTTATCTCAACGTATCAAGAACCAATCAGAGGATGGATCGACAACATGTATGGTCCAACAGGAGTGGCAGCTGGAGCTGGAACGGGATTGCTTAGATCGCTCCACTGCGATGGATCTATTCAAGCCAATGTTGTACCTGGTGATCTGACCGTTAATGCTATGATAGTCGCTGCCTGGGATGTGGCTAATTTAAATGGGTAGGTGATACCGAAAGTATTGGATTCCAACTAGAGGTGATCTTCGGGGAAGATTAACACCGATTAAAATCGATTTGCAATACATCCAGTTGCGTTTTGCGTATAATTCATGAATTAGTTGCGAAGTTGATATGCAGTTGTATGTTTCCAAGAGTACTTCCGAAATGTGAATGTTTTTTATTTTTTTTATTTTTGTTTATATATTATGTTTTCTTCATTCAGGCAAAACAAATCCAACAAAAAGAGTAGCTCAGATATCCCGATCTACAACTTCTGCAGCAAGGACAATCCCATCACCTGGGATCAACTTAAGCTGATGTCCGAGAAGTACGGTATAAAATATCCATCGATAAAAGCCATGTGGTACTACAGTTTCCGAAACACTAAGAACAGAATATTTCACCTATTCCTCGTCTACCTGCTGCATCTCTTCCCAGCCCTTATAATCGACACGGCAACGGTATGCGCTGGAAAACAGCCACGGTAGGTTGCGAAAACATACATAATTATCATTTTAGGTAATTCCATATTTTTAATTGCAAAAGTAGTCGCATAATAACCTCCGTATGACTTGATCTTATATGCTAGACTCACTAGCTCCACTCCGTGTGTATTAATTTCCTGAATATCAACATTTTATCAATGAAGAAGTCCACGAATCTTCAGTATCTTTTTTTTTTTTATTCTTCTTCTGACGTAGTAAAACGTACGTCTAGTCAAGATTTAAAAGCACAGATCCGGTTTTAAATAATCAATGATAAAATCATTGGACAAAAATCAAATTGATCCGTATGTCATCAGAGTAAATAATATGCTCGTGTATGTTTACATCTTGAAGTTGTTAAGACCACATTGAATCATCATCCTTGTAGGTAACGGAATTAACACACTGACAATGCAGTATAAGTATGTAATGTTATTCCCAGGCGGAAAATTTATTAAATGACATGAACATGGTAAGCTATAGATAGTATTCCTCAACAGCAAGTCATGGCACAAGAAGATGCTAAATAGTTTTCCGTTTTCTTTATTGAATGTGACGTTTTCTAATGCATCGATTTCCTTTGTAAATCCTGCTAGTCATCAACTCAATCAGAATCAATTATTATTCGATTATAACGTCAAAAAAATACTCGTCATAATCACTTGCAGGATCTCATTCAAGTTGTGAACAAAAAAATCTCCCTTCACTCTCGAGCCCGAAACGTTACAACGCATGTGAATAATATGTACAAATTCTATGTGACTTATATTGATGCTGTGATATCCGTACAGTCTAAGAAACCAATTTCGCATTGATCACAATTGTGATGGCATTGCTTCGAACATAATAATCTGGTCAAAGCCTTTGGTGCCATGACGATGTGCCTTTTTACGTGTAATAATGTCTTATTGTTTGTTGCATTTTCAAATTCAATCATGTGTTCTTGACGCATCCGGACTCACAATTCTTGTGATGCGTGTGATTGAGAATTGGACCATCTGATAACAGCCCTTTAATCAGAGATGTTAATAAATTACAGATTACTGAAAATCTACAAGAAGATACACAAATTTATGACGGTACTAAATTACTTCACAACCCAAGAATGGAAATTCTCAACTGACAGAGTCAGATCGATGTTGGGTAAGATGGACATGGTCGACAGAGAACTCTTCTTCTTCGACATAAAAGATGTCGTTTGGGACACGTATTTCCAGACTTATATACAAGGCATTCGGATTTATCTTATCAAGGATCCTCTCGATACTCTTCCACAGGCACTGACAAGATGGCACAGGTAAATATGTTTTTCTTTTTTAATTCCTTCAACGATTCCAGTCAACAATGATATTCATCTCATTGTTAATCAGGAATGTGACATCGAATATGACGCATATCATGTTTCTTTTCTAGAATGTATTGGATCCATCAAGGGTTCAAGCTGTTACTTGCCTACGTGTTCCTAAGAATTTCATGGTTCGCAGTGTCTACTGTTCTTTCCGTTATCGTTTAGCGGAATATATTCATTTAACCAAATGACATCAACGCTCATTGAAGAATTAGTTAAGTTCGGAGTGTCACTGCGAAGTAGTTAATATCTCTGTATACGTTCCTCTGTATAATAGTTAGATTGAAAATCGTTCTAGCACCTACATAAAGCGACATGTACGTGCAAACTGAGGGAATCGTAATGAAATGAATAAATACCAGTGTCATATATACGTAATATTAAAATGTAAACTGTTTGAAACGGTCAAGAATATTATTGCGAGTTACGTCGGTATTTATAATTGTAAATTATCTATGTAGACATAGATAAGTTTCTGTATAAAATTGTAAAAAAATATTTTACTTAAATTAAAGATCTACTCGATTGGATCGTATAGAATTTTAGGTATAGGGCTTGTTACGCTTCAAGTTTTACGCAAGCTGTTTTGTATATGCATTATTTATATCCAATAAATGTTTTATAAACAAATTTTGGCACACGCGTCTGCTTCGTTAATTATTTACGCTCGTCTATTTCGTCGAAAAAATATCAATGCAAAATAAGTTATATCGCTCGCCTTAATCCCTGATTAGTTCAAGAATAGATTTCTAAAAACTCAAATAACCTCTAGGAAACTCGCAGGATTGGAACTCAGAATGCTTAAAACCAATCAATTTATAATTCACTAGCTCTAGCTAATAACAGTTTTTAGTTATGCACTTCTCTAAAAAATATGGAAAGTTTCAAGTAACTTTAGTTTTATTTAAAATCGTATTTTCTCATGCTTCGCATTCGAATCATTGCACGTAAATTTCAATCATAATTCGGAATAAAGAATTCAATATGGTGGTTGGAGGTACAAGTTGTACGAATATTCACTTACGTTCAATAAGTAGGTATATCGTGCTGATCGGAGGCTCTCTACTTTTATAACACATTTTTCGAATTGGTCCGATTCCCCTTTCATCCAATTCTATTCGAGATGTAATGAGTGTAATTTAAAAAAATTAGACGATTCATATGGAACAATAATCTAGTGACGGATCGCAAGTCGATTTCATTTGTCATGACGAACCATATACAAATACAAACCTATTATAATCTTTCATATTGAAAAATATATTTTTCAGATTGAATTCCATATCAAAAACGTTCGATTAATGATGTTACAGCTGTCAAAATCTTTTTTTCATTTCCGACTTTGCTACAGTTTCGAAATTACTTCTGCAAAGGTGAAATGACGACAGTAGTGACGTTCTTGTACTATCACCAGACCCAAATCTAATGGAAAACATCCTAATTCGATCGATCCTACGCCGTAGGCTGTAACATACTATAGTACAGTACTATACCAACAATGAAGCGAAATATCTCATTATATCCATAACGAGTATAATCGCATACTGTTTGACCTGATATTCAACCCGAAAGACAAAAAATATTGAAACCACAATATCGATGTTAAAATTTTCACCTGTATTTTTTAGGTGAAATAATCAGTGCCATTCGTATCATTTATTGATTCTTACGTGTGTGAATGAAAGTAGAGGATTTGCTAAAAAATTAAATCATCGAAAAACTAGTCGTTTCAAGATCATGACAATATTTGGATCATTTCATCCTTTTCATCAGAAACATTATCCTGAGCAAACCATAATATTGTCGAACATAATGTAGTTGTAAGTTATTGACTTATTGCAATACCCGCATGGAAAGTTCACACCGTGAGCCCGTGAGGTAAGAAACGCTGATCCAAGCTAAATTGGCCCGACTAACGCCATCGGACGGAAACAGTCGTGACTACGATCACGTCTGTTGGCTTGCCGCGGTATTCATCAGCAAAATCAGCAAGTTATTCTTCGACTTGAGTCAATAGGGTTCCTTATACATCGCCGCAGGCGATGGAAAGTAAACGTTTGGTCAAAAAGAAATACCGTCTGTTTTTGATTGTTCATCACCTAGCTGTAGACATACGAGAAGTATTCGCTTAGGTTCAAAAATGAATAGCAAATTTGAACGGATATTCACGTTGTCGGGTCTCAAGTATGTGGGAAACGAGCTTATGGAAAGATTATGGTCTGTCCGTGAGTCCGGTCAACAAACTTTCCGAACGATCTTAGAAACGGCTCGATGAAAAAATCTGACATTTCGGAAGGATTACATTACCGGGGCAAATGATGGGCGGAAAAAATAACGTTCGCCTGTATACCAGGACAAAAATTGACTTTCACTTCATTATCTACGATTTATATATTTTGCTTCTTGCAAATGAATGATGACGTTTTCCCGAGATCGAAACAGTAGTATTTGGTAAGCCGGGTTCATGACGGAATCATTTTCGTCTATTTTAGAAATTCATGAATCTATATGAATCTAAATCTATGAATTACGGCTCAGTGGAAAAATCCGAAATTTAAAAGACCTTTCATCGAGTCGAACCGCGCGAAAAATCACCATCCCTTGTTCAGTTTGAACGTATTCTATCACGAGAAACGATGTGAACGCTGACTGTTTTCACCAGAGATTGCCTATATGATATTCTTATTAGAGAGTACAGGATTTCTTGCAAGTCAATGGATTTGTATATGACGATGAAGAGTTCGATTGAAAAACCAACTATTCTTACGCCTTGTTTCTTTAGGTAGTTGAACATTGCATTATGTAACTACTCGAACAAATTTAGACTGATATTTTTAAACGCGGGTAATTCTGCACTTGAATACTTGGGAAACGTATGGTATTTTTATACCCCAATACGTGTAGAAAAATTTCGAAGTAGAGTCATTAGTAATTATTTAGGTGACTCAAGTCACGTCGACCATCTGACACATCTGGTGATTAAAGCATAGTACGATGAACACTCAGATATACTAATTGTGAGAGGAATTGAAACGTGTCAACGTGCACATGTCTCAATTCATTGACGTAGATTTATGGTGGTGAAACAATGGTTGCATGTTGATGCGATATTATGTATATAAAAATAATAGTGGTCTCAACTAAGTGTTATTCAACCCAAATAAATTCAATCCCATTTCAAATAGATACTGAACAACCTATATTGGTATTAATAATAAAGTTTAGTCAATCCAAACAGATTATTTCAACGCCTGTTTTTCAAGAATCAGGAATTCATTTTCTACAAACAATACATCAATATAAATATAACATTAGACATTTCCCCCCCCCCCCCCCCCCCCAGACAATATTGCTTCGGAAGCCCACGATCAATTGATCATTCCAGATCAACTAACATTTATTTAATCTGAATCAATAATTTGTTATTCATTTGAGGGAATGTCCAATTTTTTGGGTGCGGTAACATTCAGTAGAAAGGGGCTAATTTCAATAAATCGAATACATGGAATTGAAGTAATTTTTTCTTCACAGTGTAGGTGCAATGTGCAGATTCAGTTTGTTTTACTGTTTTACCTTGTTTTACATAATTATTAAAGGGCGTAGCATAACGTAATGGTGATTTCTGAAGCACGTTGGGTTCTATCCAATGACCTCAACTTTCTGATGCCTAATTTAACTTATATTGACCTCTTTCAATTTCAGATTTCATAAATTCCAACCTGTCGGTATCGCTTTTTCAATATTGTTTTTTTGCTGGTAGATACTGTTAGTTTTCTACATTAATTGTTAGTCTAGCAGGACGTGAAACTAATCATGCAAATCTATCTGACATCACAAAGTACATATAACAGAAATAAGCACGTATAAATAAATGGAAAAATATCATATACAGTCAAGATCCGGATGACTGGAATTAACACAGACCCTGATCTGCGAGCACGAACCATATTGCCTCGGAAAAAAACAATTTTGATATTTATATTAACTACTTTCATGTATAACAAGTTACTCGTAAAACTTCAAAAGCTCGTTTGTGATGAAATAAAATTCAAGAATCCGCATGCTTTCACTCCCATCCGGATAGACGTAGTTTTCTGGAAACCACGCCATATCAAGTTCCATAATAATTTCATAAAATTTCTACAGTAACTTACGGATCTAGTCAATTGTACATTGTGATAGTAACTTTATCGCTATTTATATAGTAATTAGTTGATCATAGTTGATCGCGAAATTTTCATCTTAGGTATACGTAAACGGGTATCAAACGGCGTAATTCTTCTCTCCCAACTATCGGAAGAGGTCCAAATCAGGTTTCCAAAATGAGGAATCGGAATACAAATATTTATTCCGAAATACCAGGCACGGAACAGGCCGTAGATAGCTGCCGCGGTGAAATAACTTAAACATTACTAATTCGTCTCTAAAGCCAGCGAGACCTTGATCAAACTCGTCATAGCAAGATCTTGATAGACGTTCCAAGCTTCCTGCACAGATTCCGTCAACATATAACAGGCTTCTCGACGGAACAGGACCGCAAAAACATGAAATGAAAATTGCTAAAATATACCATTTTTTACTCTATTTCAATACATAATCAGAACGATTGACGTATGGGAAGATACTGGAAGGACAATATCTCAAGTACATCAAACCGGAAATTGACGATTACGATTTCCTTTCAATGTACGATTATATGTTCCGCTCGAACAAGTTACGAATAAGGTCGACATTCGCTTTTCATATACAGGAAAGCGTGGACGCTAATTTTTACCAAGCCAGGGGTGGTTTGGGGAAAACTATAAAATAAAAATGACGATTCCAGGCTATCGAACGTTTTGGATAACTGCGAACATACGACCATATAAAAAAAATCAAGCTTTGCGAATGATTTGATTAGTTAAAAGACAAAGGTCGTAAATTTGGTTTTGTATTCGTGAAACTGATCTCTGCTGTACATCCCCTAAAATAAATCAGACAGTGCTCGGTAATTCGGACCACTCCTGAATCTACTGGTCGGATATGAAATTTGTATTAAAAAATCTGCAGCAAAAAAATAACCGGAAATATTGGCTGTCAATCGAAAGTGAAGATGAAATAGGTTTCGCGACGATTTAAGGTGAGATCATGAATCTTCCCTCGATCAGGATATTGTTCTGTATTGAACTAATCTTATCTTAGATCGTCCTCCTTATCTAAGCAATAATCTTGTCAATTCCTCTCAGGTGTCGTAGGATGCAGGTGGTAGGAGTACGAGAATTTCCTGGCGTAGGCGGGGGACTTTAAACCGGGAGGGGAACTCATTGATGGCTATATAAGAGTAAGGCGATCACTGACGCTGTTGGCCACCGTGCTTCCGAACCTTAGAGGCGTACCTACGTCCCAAGTTACGTCAATTACTCAAAACTGAAAAAGTGAAAATTTTCAAGTGATTTGCTCCAACCGAGGGATTCGGATTCATAACATAAGTGGACTAGATTTTCATCATAAGCTTAAAAGTCAAAACAGTGTTATTACTTTTCACAGTCAAAGAACAATAAAATTCGCCATCAAGATCTCAACACTTTTATTCATCGAGTTCGAAATATTGGATACTAACTCAAAGTAAGTAAAAGATTTTTCCAAAATTTTACAAGTTCCTTTCATAGTCATGTAAGAATCATTGAATCTTTTTGGGAAAATCGAAAAGTTCAAACTTTCTATTCATAAAATACGTTACAGATCGAAAGGGATCGATCATTATTGTATAAATCAATTGAAATCAAAACATTACATCGTACTTGTTTTTCAAATTTGCACAAATTTAAGTAATCTTACAGATAAGGATTGGTCAGTGTTACTTGAATTTCGTACTGTAGTTACTGTAATTATAATGGAACAATAACCAGCTGACACTCTTCGAAGAAATCTTGCAAGCGGTGCAATAATCTTTCATAGTCCAATGTCAGTTTCTGCTGACTCATAAAAATCTGACTCTAAGGTACGAGGTCTTCAACCCTGACAGTTGCGTCTTTACGAAATTCGCTTGATCGTACGATTTTTAGACACAGGCATACGGAAATTAATTATATCCTTGTATTCCCATCGATTTTGCAATCGTCTGAAATGTTGGAAATTATCCAAAATTATACCGGTTGTTTAACTTGAGCAAATTTTCGCGCAGTTCATCTGATTCAGTAACTTTACAATTTGGAGTGAACGTTGTTCAGCACAATCTTATTTCTACCAATTTTTATGACTTGAGAAAACTTCGGCTCCAAGAATCTGCACTTCCGTATAATTGACCGACCGAATTATTCACTCCTTTGAAAATGTTCATTTTTACAAGTTTTCATTTTGGAACTACACCAAAATGAAACTATGCTTCAACTATTTTCTCTACCCTTCTATTCAAACTCTATTATTAAACTATTTTAACGGTGACAAACTTTAGCAAAGGGAATTTTTCAATCGCTATTTTCGGAATTCATTCATGATTTGCCTTTTATTGCAGCCATTATCAAGCTCGCCAATACTCGATAGGTACTAGGAGAAGCTTTATTTGTCCGCAGCAAAATAGCAATTATAAAAAAATGGCTACTTTTTGAAATATAATGGCGTTGCCAAGGAATACGGGGTGCTTCCGGTTAAAGAATAAACTGAATCACCTCGACAGACTAGACTTAGCAAAATGGGGAGTCAAAAACAGAGGATGCAAATATCACAATAATCCAGCTAGCCTTGTACCGCATTTTTTGTCGGCAATATTCGTAGATACCAAGAAAAACCGCGAGACTTGGAAACTTTAAGACTGCGGTTTCTGGTTTCTTTTGGGATTCCCATTAATTTTTGGAAAAACTTGTATATATGCTCAGGGTGTGACAGGCTTACCGCATATAATCTACTAAATGATCATTCGATGTGGTCTTATTTGAATGATCTATCTATTACGACATCTAGTGTGATTCGTTCTATCTATCCGCAAACTTCGATCATGATATATTGAATATTAAGTATGGGAAAAGATGTTCGATCCGATAATAACGTTGAAGGATAACGTAAAACGATAACAGGATATACATCGAAACAGGTATGCAGTTCCGTTTGACTTCCGCGTACACGTGTTTGAGATAAAATTCGCAAATCATTTCAGATGCAAATGTTCAAATAATAACATTCCGCATAACATTCGAAGCGTATTGCGAAATAAATGTTTCAAAACATTTCAAAGGTGCATTATACACATAACGTGTCAGATCAAAACATTTATCATGTGCATCCATATATTGAGACACGGAACTCTGGGCGTTCTGACGAAACTTTGTTATTATTATTATTATTATTACAACAATTTCTCAATATTTTCCAGCTCGCGTTGCTGGTTTTCCCCCATTAACGTTATAGGCCTTCCAAAGTTATATCGCCATAACAGCTGCCTGCACCTGTAATAATATCACTTGTGGCTACCAAATAGTATTTCGCAACATTCGACTGTCGTGCAAATCCATCGGACGATATACCTGCACCCGTATCTTTAAAATATCAGCATAGGTATGTATTTTATAAATAGCAAAAACGTGATCAGGCATCCACAAGGGCGTCAGCTATCCGGTTCAAAAACGACCCCAGACAGGTTGGAATTAGTAAAAACTAAAATAAGAAAAAGAAAAGAAAAAAAAAAGCAGAACCGGTAACATCATGGCTAGGTGCTACAATACGTACAGTGAACTGACCATACCGTGGGGAAAGTCGTCGACGAGTGTATCTGCAAATATACTCATGTAGACAGTATAGACTCGTATACCTGCGGTTGGGCAAAGGCATGAAATGTTAGTATGCGTAAGGTTATTTGGGTTAAAAATGGAGCTCAATTACGAATACAGGTTGTGAAGTTACTTGTACTTGTATCGGTCCATCGAGGACGTTCACTTCTGAAATTACGAACTTACAACTCGAATTTCCTTTAGCTAATACCTATGGATTTCGATTTAACATAGTACATGATTGTGTGCGCAGGGGATAACTGAGTAATTCGGCTCACCCAACATCTGAATGGAGAAAAAACTGCTGGGCTCAATTTAATGTATCAGGATTTCTTTGATTCGATGAAATCAGCCAGTTTCAATTAAACGTTATCTAACTCGAATAAATTTGATGTTACTCCAAATAAATGACGGATAAATTTGGATCAAACAAATGTTGGATAATTATTTGAAAAGGTCGAGTGATTATCGGTTGGCAAAGAGAAAGAAGAATCGATACATTTTTTCGAAAAATGTATTGTTTCCAACTGCAGCGAATTGAGAGAGGCCTGTAGAACTTTCCTTTTGGAACTATATAATACATTTTTGTTTCTTCAATATAACATCAGATGCGAACTTTTCCAGAAAAAAAAATTGCTTTGCCAACCGTCAATGTCGTCATATTTCCGGATTGACTAAAATTTTACAGATCGAGATCATTATTTCGTTACGTTTTTGAGTCTTATTTATTCGGGTCGAATAACTTTGAGTCCAGACCGGCTGATTTCATCCCTTCGTATAGCCAGTATGGATCAATTTTACCCAGGCCTCATTTTCTGTAAAAAAAAAAAAATCTAACAAATGCAGTAGACACAATTTTTTAGCGAAAATTTTATTTGTTTCCCAGAATCACATATCTATGACGAGTATTCCAGTTAGAATTTGATTTGAAAATAATGAGTGTCGCAAATGTTATGATTTTTTGAGTGAAAAGGTATACTTTTTGACAAATTTACCTATTTAAGATTTTTCCTAAACATTTTGTGATTTGAATTTTGACGTGACAATTTTTCACACAAGATTTAGAATGTTCAAAGTATTTACAGTATTGTTTCGATCCTGATCGGGCTGATAGTTTTCACACAGCAACCATTCAAAACTTGACTGGATAAATTTTACCCAGTGTGATCACGAAGTTATTCTACAGAGGTATGGCCACGAACGGTTGAATCCAAAAAATCCAAATTCGTTCAATTCAAGTAAATATCTTCCGTGCTACGTAGTATACGTCGAGAAAGAAAAATAAACGAAGTACCCACAATTACTTCTCGGCCATGTTTTTTGTAAAGTAATAACATTTTTTGTATACTGTTTGAAAATAGTATGCAGTAATTGAGTTTCGGAATAGTCCAGGTCTGGTAAGGCGACGCGCTGTTTTTTTAACATAACACGTATTATCATCTGAAGAATGTTTTTGCGGCATTTGGAGTGTTTGTTTGAGGTAAATCATGAATAATTAATGACAATCATTAGGTACAAAAATTATTCATGGTACTTGAAAAACATTAATTTGTCAACAAATATTCAATTCATCAAAGGCATAATCTTAAAACGATTAAAATGTTGTAGCTCGGAACAGTTCGAAATAATTACGTTACTGCAGTAGAAAAACAATCGGAAATATTAGATAATCACTGACTCAAAAACGAACAACGAAATTATAGATTGAAAATTACCTCATTGGCAATATTTTTGCTAATTATCTACACGTTTTACGTACATAAATACATAATATATGCAGCTGCTATTTTAGAAAGAGGGAAGAAGTTATACGCCGCTTCTTCTACCTGTATACATTTTTCGCGTATGCAATCAGCGCTGAGGCACCTAATGAATATAAGATGAATTGACGACTGACTAGACGGCTATTCAAAAATCTTGATTCGGAGTTCTCGTAAAAAAAAAGCATAATAATCGAATATATTCCAGAAAAGTAATCGCCTATGTATTATTCATGATTGATCGTTGAATTATGAGTGAACTTCCATCACGCAAGCCGGAAACTGAGAACCGATTTCCTAGACCAGGTAGAATGTAATGGCTGAAAACTCAATGCTATACGTGTAGGTATACACCACTGAGTGATCGATATCATTGAAGAGCGTGTGGGCGCGATATTTCCATTATAATACATTGCAAATAAATAGCTACGTAGGCTAAATGGTGTTCGTCATCTTTTACAGAAATGACGGTGATCGCAGATAACCCTGCTGCTACGGTAATGACGCCGATCCAAGAATTCTACGCTGAGCAGAACGTGTTTATAACAGGTAAAGGATCTGCCATGTGACATCTGAATATTTCTTCTTCTCTTCGATTGGAGTTTTGTTGAGAAATCACACAAATACGTATTTCCGGAAAGTTACCGATCCATCGACTTCTATTGACATATTTGTAATTATTAAACGGTTAACGCAATATGCCGCGAGACTGAGAAAACAAAAACCTACATCGGCAAGAACTTGATAAAAAATTAATTATTCTGTCAAAACAATTTCTATCAAACTAATTGTGCGAAGTCAACGGCTGACAAATCACTGTCAGTCAAAGTCTGACGTCGCGTAAAAAATATCAAACCCTGACGTCTGTATAAGAAAAAAAAAATGACACTTTGAACCGAGACCAAGGCTACTCTCAGTTTGCATCAAAATTTTTTTGCGTCATCTATTTTCTGCAAATTGTCCAATATTACAAAAATGCAAGTGAAATATTATTTTTCCTTCCGATATACCGGGCGAACAATCACCCTCGTTATTCAAAGGGATATTCGTCATTGAAACGATATCTAGTCGGCCAACTGATCATAAAAATTATGGAACGAAATCGTTTGGTTGAAAATTTGAATAATTCGCAAAAAATAAACGTGTAGAATTTGCTACGCTATGCAGTTACATTTCAGGATCAAAAGTCCATCGCTCCGGAATCGTTGAATTCACAGCCTTAATTTCATTGTGACATTCTTTGAAGAGTTCAAAATCTTGGCCAAATTCGACTGTTGTGTGGAAAGAAAATAATATTTTACCTACGTTAAACATCAAGGCCACGTCTGAATATAACTAATCTCTAAATTTTCATGAGTGAATTTTCACTCTTTTTCTCTTATTGTTAGTGGCATTTTTCACTTCGTCGACAAAGTCGAAGTTCATCCAGCTCGGAGTAAAAATTCACTATTTAATGGTGAAATTCGACTTCATTTTTCCGGAGTGATACGTTTTCCACACCAAAAAAAAATTCTATCGTATGGATCTGCGATGTAACATGCATACCTACAAGATACTCACATCATGTGGATTGTGATACTTGTAACATTTATTTATTTTTTAAACAGGTGGTACTGGATTTTTGGGCAAAGTTCTGATCCAGAAACTGTTGAGAAGCTGCCCAGAGTTGTCGACGATATATCTTCTCATTCGGCCGAAGAAGGGAAAGGATGTGCACAATCGCCTAGAAGATATTTTCGACGATCCCGTAAGCGAACAGGAAGCATAATCATCAATAAACAATCAAATTCTCAAAGTCATTAACAGTGAATCATCAAAACTCGTTTTGTGCACTGCTGGTTCCAACGACGGGATCAACAATCGCTAAAATTGCTATCTTGATATTGCAACATTCGGATGGAATTGAAGCAATTTGTTGAGAGCGTTGGCCCATCTGTAAAAAGTACATTCTCGTTCTTTCACACTAATCATCACGTAATTTGACTGTTTATGAATGATATCGAACGAGCAATATGATCATGATGTAGTAACTACTGATGCAAAATCCTCACCACATCGAATTTTCAAGCTGCAATCGGTCTGGGTTATTCGACAACCGAACAGATTAACTTGGGCTACTTTCAGAATTTGTGTATAGCCGAAAAGTAGAGAAAGAGCATATTTGATGATATCGAGGTATAATTTTTTATAAATAATATCAGATATCTTCAATTCGGTTTGAATTTCGTGAGTGCCCGTGTGGTCTGTGAACTTCTTTCACGAAATCGAGTCTGTGATGGAGTACCTTGGACCGCAGATTTGAAATCAGCGACCCAAAAACCTTGTGTCACAGTTGAGTTTCGTAAAAATTTCGTCTTTCAAAAAATCTACATTTCAAAAGATTGAGTCAAAAATGTACTGTATGAAGTGTATTTCTCGATTGTGTCTGGCAAGTCTACATCCCTGAATTTTTTCCAAGGACTTTAAAAACTTTTCTACAATATCAAGAACCCTTTCACAACAATTTTCGAACGATGTATGTACGTGAGTAGATATTCGGAGATCTCTCTTTACCTTGAGGCAGCTGTCAGTTAATTAACAACTTGGAGAGAAATAGACGCCAACAAACGTAAGTCGGTATTCCTATAGGTACATATGAAATTTATGCTCAAAATGAGAAAATATCTAGAAATGCAAAACGTCAGTCGCCCTCGCGTCCCGTTTGCATTTCATTTCAGCAACTACTCAACCGATTCTGTGAGGTTTGCAAATGACATGCTATTTGTCAAAAAAAGAAGAATAAACTTTACGGTTTAACGTTAAACTATGGTCATTTGCCATGACTGATGCTGGCTAGTCAAATTCAATGTTGATACATTAGCTTGCTCCTTCTCTACATTGCGTAAACAGAAGTAAACTTCAACTGTACGTTTCTATTGAACGCTGTACGCATTAGATATTGGCCTGCGGCTATAGCTCCGGACTAAAAAGTAGCACTTCGTAGTTCATGTAGCGAATAACGTTCAATAGTATATTAGGCAAAAATTTATTTTTACTGAATTTTGATGAATATAGCTCTCTCCATTCTCTCATTATTATACGTACGTCCAACTTTCTATCATTATCATCACGCATCTATAAACAAGGACGAAATACTTCGAAAAATAGCTAGAATGAATCGATGGTATGATTTTACACTATAGGTATACACATTTTAGTAGTCACATACCAAGAGGAGTTAAGCTCTGTTGTGCAAGATTACATACTGTGTTTTACACATAAAATGAATGATATCATAATCAAATTACAAATCTCCATTCATTGGAGATCCTTGTTTGACAATTCATGATTTGAAAAATACGCTTCTGCAACAATTAAACAACCAGTCATTAAATTTATGTAAAAAGCATGACCAGGATGTTGAAAAGAACAAATGTGGCCTCGCCATGTTCATGGCTCATATACATCTTACAATTAACCGGAAATCCCACTCAAGTTGCCCATTATATTTGCATTTTTTCTTTTTTGGTTTTGTCTCGGTTTTTTTTCTGTCAGGCAAATATGCCGATTGCAACAATAATCCCTAAACGAACAAACAGTCCGATACCTGCGTGTTTAACCGAACATGTGCGAGTCAAACTTTCTAATATAAATCCCGCGAGAACACGCGGTCAAATATTCAGGTTGACCAACTTCTGGGTACGGAGCACAGTCGTTTGGGTTTGATGAAATCCTCTCCGTAATGATTCAAGATCGTTACTATGAATAATGTCCAAACACAATCATCCGACCTGTATTGGAAAGTCTTAATTTATAATCAATGAATATTCGAAATGATCTACGTCATGAATGCGCCCAATTCAAATTAATGTTAGATATAAAAATGAAAGAGACTTTTCTTGTACAGGTCTTTGGTCGGTTGAAGACAGAACAGCCAAAGTATCGACACAAAATTGTTGCTGTTTCTGGTGACTGTAGCCTGCCAAATTTGGGCTTATCCATTGAAGACAGAGAGCTCCTGATACGTAATGTTTCCGTCGTTTTTAACGTAGCTGCTACAGTGCGATTCGATGAGAAATTAAAGTATGCCGTTGCCATTAACATAAGCGGTACGAAGGAGGTGATGGAATTGAGTCGGTCGATGTACAATCTCAAAGTGAGTATATGTCAGACCTCGAACGTGATTCTCACTGCAAATTACATAATTCACAATCAAAGAAGCCGCAGTCACGAATTTGCACCTATCTTTCTACAAATATTTACTCAAATTCTGTCATTCTAGGCCGTCGTCCACGTATCTACTGCTTACAGCAACTGCAACCACCCAACCATCGAAGAGAAATTTTACCCACCACCTATAACAGGTAATTATAAAGTCCCATCGCCGACGACGTTACTTCCCCGGATTTTTGAATGAATAATCTACTCAATGATTCGACGCATCTGCTTAATAATTCATAAATATTCTAGAAATAACGCTTTTTTTAAATTTTATAGCGTTGAATTATTAAGTAGCAAAAATCTACTTCGGGGCCGTTGATTAATTTATTTATACAATGAATTTGAATTTCAGGTGAAAGCATAGAAAAACTGACGGAAACCGTGGACGAAATTAGATTGAATAAAATTACACCGGCACTTTTGGGAGATTTTCCCAACACTTATTGCTTCACCAAATCAATAGCAGAAACCACCGCCAAGGAAATAGGAAAAGATTTACCTCTGGGTATATTCAGACCAGCGATGGGTAAGATAGATACAAAATATGATCGTTCGTCAGCAAAATTATAAATGAGATTTGGTACCACGATAGAAACAGACAGTTTCGATTTTTTTTGTTTCGAATTTCCTTACAACTGTACTTTTTGAATCGGATTTTACAACGTCGAATGTCAATAAATTCGAGTGTTTTAATCGAGGGTACATATACAGCTGAAATCTTGATTGAAGATACATCCTACTTCCTCTCACGGAAATAAAATTATTGTACGATTTACAAGAATGACAGAAACTCTGATAGGAATCAATTGTTCGTCTGTTCTCAGAATTCCTGTCAATTTTAACAGAAGGTTCTTTTGTCTCCGACTCTTATAAATCCCACAACAATTCTTTTTCCGTATTTCCTTCAATAGGCCAACACCTTGGTTTCCGCTCATATTTATGCATAACTCTATGAATATAAGGTAGGAAAAATAAAAGATCCTTACAGTACCAATATGTAAAGAGATTATAACTTTCCACAGTTATCTCGACTGCATCAGAACCGGTTGAAGGATGGATAGACAACGTCTTCGGTCCATCGGGTGGAGTTGTTGGAGCAGGTGCTGGCCTGATTAGAACACTCAATGTGAATAGCTCCTGTTCTGCAGAACTGATACCGGTTGACCTGACAGTAAATGCATTGATTGCTACAGCTTGGGATGTAGCAAATAACAAGTTAGTCGGATTGTATCTTTTGTAATAAACTTGTAAATTTTAATCCACGATCAGCGTTCCTCAAGCATTCCAAACGAAATAGAGAATACCTCTTTTTTTCATAATGCTTCAGGGTAAAATTAATGTTGCAATACTTTAAATATCAAGTTGTGTGTAACGAAATTTTCACGCGTGCTTGCGTTTCTAAAAGGTACTTACAGTTAGATCCTCGAATAATTATGGATTTAATAATATTAATAGTAATATGCAATAAATGTTAATTATGCAAATCCGTTGCAGAAACCTTGAAACTGAGCCGCCGATCTATAATTACGTTGCAACATGGAAGAACAAGGGCATCACTTGGGGGGAATACAATAATTACGCTCTGCATTACGGACTTAAATATCCAAGCATAAGGAGCATCTGGTGCTACGTAAACTACACAACAAAGTACACCACCCTTTACAACATACTGACAATCATTTTGCACATCATACCAGCTCTGATTCTCGATACTGGGCTCATAATTACCGGACAAAAACCGAAGTGAGTATGACTCGGTTACAGGAGATCAATAATTCGATAATAATCTTGCAATATCGATGCTACTTGTTTTAGAGTAAGCTTTGATTTATTTGTGTCACTGGATCACGGGAATATGCGTTTTTTTGTTTTTAGGCTGATAAAGATATACAAAAAGATTCACAAGTTTGCGGCAGTCACCTCTTACTTTTCTCAAAGAACTTGGAAATTCCAAAACGATAACACGATAGCACTTTGGGATAGACTGACGACGGAAGACCAGAAAACATTTTTCTTTTCCATGGAAAATTTCGACTGGGAAAATTACATGGTCAAATACATCCATGGGCTGCGACTATACATCTTCAAGGATGACCCATCCACCATTCCAGCTGCCCGAAAACGCATGGCCACGTAAGAAACTTGTTCATATTGCAATTTACTGTATTACCTACTCCTCTCGTCTAACGCTTTAACCACTTCTTGGCTTTACAGAATGAAGTTGTTCCATAATATCATAATGATCACGGTATTCGCAATTTTCTTTTGGACTTTGTACAAGCTCGTGTCCTTTGGCTTGTCGATTGGGCAAACAGCGGGAACAACTTCAGTAGATGGAAATATTGTAGTCGTTCGATAATCCGAGGTGCATTGATTCTACGAAATAAATTGTGTGGAAATTGAAGGCAGCCGCAAGAAGCGAAATACTTCTGCAGCTTTTAACTGCAACGATATGACTTAAGGAAGCGATCGCAGCGTTCGAATGGGATTCTATCTATCATCGAAGATGATGAGCCATTTTTTCATTGCGGTAAACTTCTGAAATTTTTAGGATCGAGAGCTAATATCCAAGTAATTATTAATTTTGAAAGTAGTCCTGATCTGCTTGAGGTCCGCAAGCATAAGCTATTGCTCGAAAATAATTTTCAAGACAACATACTCAATGACTTATTGTTATAGTTACTGTCGCGATCAGTAACTTTTTATTCTCGTTATGATAAACGGTGCCAACATTTTTCCGGTATAATTGAAAATAATTTACTTTTAGGGTAAAACGTGCGTAAATGATCGACGAAGTTTCAACAAAAAAAATTCTAGTCTTTTCTATAGCCCAGGGATTTAAAAACAGTCTATGCAATTCCTTCGTTTCGACATCCATTTTCAGAAACAAATAGTATGGTAATTTTACAATCCAATACTTAGTGAAAAAAAAAACAGTTATTATTGTTCAATTATTATGAACAAATTAAAAAAAAAATCCCCAGCACAGATATAACATATGTTGGACATAAATTTGAAGTCTAATTATCAAATTCACAAAATGCTAATACTTTGGTTTCAAATCTGTACAATTTTACAATGCTACATCGGCTGTGTTCCGAGGAATGACGCGTTCGAACTTCATCAACTTTACCCTAAAGACATGCATGTGCGATTTTTTTTCAAGTTTTAAACTACGAGATTATGTTGGGAATCTTTTCTTGTACATTTCTTGACTTTGTTTTCGTTCTCTTTCTTCTCTAACTTAGGAATTAGGGATCAATAATATTAATCTGTCTGTGCATTGGGTCCTGAGCGTAATTCATGCATATACTCTGTCTTTTTCTCGTTCTCCAAGTCTCTAATCTCTAGCAGACTTGATGAATTCATTCAAATTGCTCATTAGACGTATAATAAGACGACCAGTTTCAGTCTTTTCCTACGGGTCGCCCAGACCGCCTGTTAAATATTTATTCACTATTACAGTGACAGTAGTTTAAATAGTTTTAGGAACTTTTGAAAGCTCAAATATTAAGGTAGGTATATATTTCAAAAACGCAGGTTTAGGTCAGTCTAATCCTACTTGAGTTTGTAAATAGTTTTTAAGTGTTGATTAGTTATCGAATAAATCTTATGCATGTGTCCATATCTGTATACTCATTGTGCACATTGTACGTATATGAAACACGAGGCAATTTGTTGCCATAATAAAATTTCATTATTTATCATTAAGATTGTTATTGTGTAATTATGTCACCCACTCCCTGAACAGTTATAATTGTGAAGGCCGATGCGAGGAGTATGCATAAATTTAGAGAACAACAACATTTATCATTTATCAATGATACTGCAATGCCAATATTACGTCTAAGGCTTTCGTTTTGGTTCCCTAATGATTTCAAGTTCATACCACAGTATTAACTGAGCAGATGGAACGGCATTTACGTAGAATGTTTTAAATTTAACCCCAGCGAATATAAGGACATACTTGAACATTTTGCATGTTCAGTGTACAATCGGTAATGGTAGACTACTGTACAGCCCGAGTTCATCTTTATGGTAAGTCTGAAGTGTTTTCCTCGCGGAACATGTTTATCATGTTCATAGACCATCGACTGGTCAAAATATTCCCTGTCGAATTCAATGTACCTACATGTATTTGGCGTTATAGATATATACGCCAAAATGACCTTAACATCGTCGGTTAACTACAGATCGGCTGATTCAAATGAAACGACTAGCCGATTTCCATACCGATCGACTTGTCCTACCTTATCAACAACTGGTACGATCATATTAACAAGTTTTCACAAACGGCTTCCCGGCGATTCTGTAACTCTACCATTGCTGGTAGATGTCCAAAGATCGGTACGTATTCAAGTCGTAATTATTATGCAATGATTTCAAGATATAAATTGACAGTGAAATCAATACAATTACATTTTTAATACTTTACAGTCACACTGGGTAGAATCGAATCATCGATCAATTTTTCGCCCAAATAATCTCTGAATTCGAATGGGAGACGAGTCACCACATACATACCTGCAGGGGTTTGGATAGTGTCCACTACAGATATTCCGAGCCCCTTCACATGTCGGAATGACTAACTTTTTTGGAACGCGCACTATAATGGTACTATTTTTTCCCCGAAAGTATCAGATCTGAGACAGTGTTACCTCCAAATTTCGGTCAAAAATATGATCAATTGACGGAGTTCTGACTTTTTTGACATGAATCGACTTTTTGCACGTAGCTAATTATGAGATTCTTCAAAGTATGCTTCGTATTTTTTTTTCAGGCACTTTGCCCTTTGATATCTTGCCCTCAATCGCTTTTTGAAAAGTGACTAGGTATAGAATCGACCCATTCTGATTGCCGCGATTTTTTTTTGGGAGTATGACTCTGAAGGGTTGACGATACATATTTGAATTAGGCACCAACTAGAAATCGAAGAAAAACGTACTGAATTTTTAGTCCACAAAATACATCAGATGACGTAGACGTCATCATTACCCTTGCTAGTGTCCGAGCAAAAAACGAACACAAATATTTGTATCGACTGTTATTCCTCATGACGTCAAACAACTACTGTTCCATCGGGCGATGAAAGTATTCAATCTCCAAACAAATTGATATTTACATAATTATATGATATAAAGAATTGTCCACATGTTACGTCATACCGGTTTTCCCGATTTTCGGACCCTAATTCCCCTTGTCAAACGTACTCACCTGGATATTTGAAATTTTGAACCCACATCCTACGAATATTGTGTCACGTTGAATTGTTTCAAATTCATTCCATAAACGATGGTTTCAAAACGTCAAAAAATTCGACGTCTAGTTCAATGTGGCCCTGATCCATTGTCTCCAAAGTCACATCTCTGCACCTGGTCCCCCGCCATTACTCGTATAACGTAGTGTTATCAAAAATCGAAGAATTACACATTCATTCGTAATACCGTCTGAATAAATCATAATTAACCACGCTGAGTATACCTGCGCATGGGTAAGTACACGATAATAACTGTCAGCTTATATACCGATTAAAAATCAGAAAATATCAGTACGTCGACATTATCTGGTGGAATCGACGAATACTTTATTTTACGTGAATCCAAAAAATAGCGTCGATGAAGATGTTGGAATCCATTCTCTTGATTGACGTGTTGTGCGGTTGAATCCACTAGGACTGCCGCATTGTCAGAATAGTGTAGAATAGAATAGAATAGCATATTATACCGAACAGAGTGCGAAAGAATAAACCGATCGTGAAGGTATAAATAAAAGGTATACCTATGTATTTGTATACAATAATTTATGAAGGACTGACAGTACCAAAGTCAGTCTGATACCTGGGAATAACACGAGTGAATGGTCAGCACATAAACTGGTCGCACAGCTTATGGCCTCTAATTCTTGAAATCTGGCAGTTTTCGACCTTGCTTTATAGCAAGTCAAGAACAGCCCTTCTAGCGAAGGTGAAATATCAACGTATAGGTGAAGATATATTGAAGACAGGCAATTAATAAATAATGAAAATTCAAATCTTCTCGTATACAAAAATACTCCGAGAGCCTCGCGACTGAATGACGAAGATTAGAGGTCACTATACCCACGGACTTTATGATGTCTGATGATCAATCGAGCAGGGTGACCGGTTGCTTATGAAAATTAGTAGTTATACCCAAAAGAATAACACACTATTCCTAGAAGACGATACGCACGCGCTGATTCATTATAATTAACTTACCGAAAAATATGTACGCACGCATCTGTATTCTTACCTATTACCGATGTTATGTTCCTGTCATACTCAAAATCATATTTTTACTTCACAAACGTCTTTTTTCCAATTAGTTTACAACAGCATGCTACGATCTGATCATTTTCACGTGATTAAGCTTTTTCTCTATTTTCATTTAACCAGACTAATGTATTGTAATTTCATGAATAGCACACGGCTGATGACGTTCGAACAGAAATTGTTTTGGCCAATGCCGCAGTATATATCTATTAATCATCGTTATACGAAAACAGAGAATCGAATGGATGTACACGAAGACTTTTATGTTTGACGCAAAATTTGAAAACAGGTATTCCCCATCTAATTAGTGACTGCAAAGTCCGCGGGTCAAAAAGTATCAAACCAAACTAGTTTCACGAAATGGAATCAAGTCCTCAACAACTGAACATAAAAAATAATTTCTCTGCGCGGAATATAATGGTTTGATTGTGAGTTATAAATAATCAATTTTTTGTTTCATATAATAAGTTCTTCTGAAGGACAGATAAACATTCTACACTTCAAAAGTATTTTGAACACCGAAGTGAATCATACAATTACTAAATAAACTCCGTTTATATATTTTGATAAGAATTTGCAAATTGATTCAATGAGTTTATTGTACTATTGACCATTATTCTGTCTTGATTCGCAAAATACCGAAGGCTCCTCACCGATCCTGTGATATATAGTTAACCGCAAATAAGTACGAGATCGTTAAATAAAAATCGGAATTCTTGTACGTGTATATGTTTATCTGAGCGGAGATTGCGGTTATGGAATTCTTTTATTGTTTATTTTCTCACCTTCGCAGCTTTGCCCCTCCATGGTAGGTATACTGAAACGAAAGTTTTTTCGGAGTAGCTCATGCTAATTTTTTGTACCATCAAAACTGAACTACTTCGCCCCGGGCAGAGTTCATCGAAATCCTCGTCAATAAAACATGCGAAATCATAGAACTCTGGAAAACCGTTATCTGATTAGCCAGGTGTGTAAATTAGGTTCAACAACGACGCAGCAATCTGCATTTTGCGTAATTTTTTATGGAATTAAAATGATCTCTGGTTTTTCCCCTACAACCAATCAAATTG
Source organism: Ametastegia equiseti (assembly GCA_963989295.1). Lineage (NCBI taxonomy): Eukaryota > Metazoa > Arthropoda > Insecta > Hymenoptera > Tenthredinidae > Ametastegia > Ametastegia equiseti. The sequence goes on along the minus strand of OZ022389.1, from coordinate 10,203,522 downwards.
TAGCCAAAGATTCTGCGGCTGCTATAATCAAGTATTGTTTACTCCGACGGTGTTAGTATCAATAAACTTACAGACAGCTAATAATTACTCGATAATTTCATCATATTATCTGATAGGCATCACTGAATTATCGTTAGTTGTCTAAATCAATTTCTCAAAGTACTATGAGTACTCTGACCTTACCAAGATTTTCTTATTAATCTATGTTCCAGTATATTTCCAAAAGCAAATTGGCGGTCCTTATATGTTAATATACGTACGTATATGTAAATACGACTTTTTTCGCTTAATTATTTCGGAGTATCGCGATGATGCGTGCTTTTGGCAAGTCATGTGTTTTTACAAGAGAAACACCAGAGTTGGCTGCCTCTGATTTAACTCATCTCTTGCTCATTGGCACTAATCGGTTTATTCACCTGAAAGACAATGCCACAGGTTGCACCCGCAACTCAAATCTGTTTTCGAGACAACTCAACAATTACGACACGCTATTTTTAGCCATTTCAAACCTGCGTTCACAGACGGTCATTTCAGGGCAATTGCACCTTCAGCACCGATTGAAAAAATCAACTGTGTTCAATGGCAAGGTCAAAAATCACTCACTGTTAGTGCCCTTCTTCTAGTTTTCGACTAATGAAGATTGATAATAATCTAGGAAAACCGCAGCTAGTGCAAATAATCATATTCGCCAGAATTGCATACCTAAACTTGTTCACCATTAAGCTGTCAACTTGAAGCTGTGCTTAGAAAATTCTTCTGTGATTGAGAACTTCGCGGATTGCAGACGTATCGGATCGAATGCCGATTGTAAAGATGTTTTCATTTGAGCTTTCCTTGGATAAAATGTGAAGATGAAGCTCCACAAAGCATTAACATTTCAGACTTCGACGGCTGTGCTATAAAAATACAATTGCATAATTTGTTCATTATACACAATGTTTTATAAGGTTCCGGTTATGAATGACTAATAAAACTACAGTTCAAAATGATGAAAATTTTCCTTCGCTGATCATGTCTCAGATGAATAAATCAAACGGGGTACTGGCATGGGTACAAGGCAGCGAGGAACTTTTGCAGTTGAAAAATAACAAAACTGCACTCCGATTCATCAGAAAAATTGCTTATGAAGAGGAATGGACTCTTTTTTACGTATGCCTGCTAACCCAGTTCAAGGCACATCGAAAGTTTGTTTTGAATCAACGATGTGACAATTCATTGAATGAAATTGCTACCTCGATACCAATACATCGCTAATCTGAATTAGTTTGTCGTGGAAGAGCACCGACGAATTCACTAGTTCGAAAATAATCAGGAAAGCAATCGTAACAAATTGGTGGAAAAGTATTACACAGATAGTCGAAAAACGTTTAACATTCAGCAAGCAATATGCATTATTTTAATCTGTCCTATTACCAAAGTTACAACGTTTATTATTCCATGTAAACGTGAAATGCGACTTGGTTATGTGAATTGTAACACGTTGCGTCGCTTCACCCTAATGCAATCCATACCTCGATTCTTTCTCCATTGGCCACGCAGAGACGGTAATTAACTTTTTTTTCAAATCCAATAAACCTGATTGAATATTCTAGCTATGTTAATAAAAATCCGTCTTTGGCTGTCGACAAAAAATACTCTAACATTTTTAAATTATAATACATTCCTTATTAGAATATAATATGAAACGAATTTTATGTTACATAATTCTGTACTACTTCAAATTACGGGAAAAAAAATTAAGATCTATACGAAATATTATGCGATGGAGTCCTTAGAGTTCACACTTCACCACCAAACCTCTCGTGATTCTGAGGTCATCTCCACACCATTATAGTATGTGTTGGTATTCTCGATTATCATTCCCAACTGAACGCTTAGCACTACATCAGCAAATCTCATCTGTTTGATTTCTTTTGAAAAGAAACAGATGTCTTTTTTTGTTAATGATTGACGGCCGCTTTCCTAGTATTTGGTTATTGAACACTAACAAAGATTCGTCTCTCCAAAGATTTTGAACAGGTGCAGCTTTATCCACCAATCAATTCTATGTTAAAATCTTTTTGAATTCCGCAAAGACGAATCAATTACCCTAATGAGTATTCATATAGGGTTATCCGACGTGTATTATATATTATAAATCAACATGAGTAATAGATTGTAAAAACAAAATTTGGAAATTTTGCCATTTTGAAATTTCGAAAAAGTGTCAGAATCATTTTTGGCTTTGGATATGAAATCTGAAAAAGTAGGTATATGTATACACAAAAAACTCGCGAATTACTTCTTATCAGGCAGTGTGAATCCAATTTCTGAAAAATGGATTTACCGCAGTTTTGGATTCACAACCTTTTGAGCTTGTGTAAACTTCATTAGCTGCACGCGTTCTCAAGATCTTATTGTCCACTTATAGATATTGACCAATACATATATTTTCAAATTTCGCCCCCATAGCATAACAGAGAATACGTCCTAGTTGCTGCGTGAATTATTTCAGAGTTTTTAAATGTTTTTTCAATGAATGCTGACAGGTGAAGTGAGCTTCAGTACAAACGTCTCAAAATATTATAATTCTGGAAACTTATCGATTTGTAAGTTCTTCATCAGTTTTCGCAAGCAGGTCTCGTTATAAACAATTTACGCGGAGTATTCCAGGTTTTACGATACATGGTAGTTTTGAATCCCTGCAATTTTTTCGGTAAAGTTGGTGAGAGGACTGGATTTTTTGCGGTATTGAAACTATTCCAACCTACCTACCAAGTGTAAGTTATCGTCATCCCTGCTAACAATAAGTCACACTGCACCGCGAGGTTCAGTGTCGAAATTCACACCTTTGAATAAAAAATTTATTCCAAGTAACTTATTGGGGAGTAACACATATCAAAGATAGCTGTCGATGATGTCTACGGCACCTTTGTCCGAATGAAATGTTGATTTTTGGTGTATGCAAATGTTTATTCAGTATAATATTACAATAGTCTGTACATGCATTCAGTACAATAATCAGTACATCATTCAAAAATTTGGAATCACAGAATCACTTTCCTAATATCCCAAGAGGCAAAAAACAAAAACTATTCGGGAGTATAGAAAAAGAACGCGTTCTTCAAACGTATTTGTTTCATATTTCCACGATTCTTGGCTTCATCTTTTGCCATAGTTGTAAAAATAGACATATTTCCGCAGACTATTTCATACTTCTAGTTAGAAAAAAGAAAAGGCTACAAATACCTTTTTCAAAATTTGCAGAACGGCTAGAGGAAAACCGAGTGAAAAACTGGATTCTTATCATTTCAAATGCTACTCGATGACTTGAAATTCGCTTGAAACTTGAGAAGTGATCCCGAACTTTGGAACATGGACGCCGACCCACGAAACGTGTCGTTTTAGGGCCTTAAGTCTAGGCCATAGCCTTGCGGGCCTATAGAGGCGTGAGTTCAGCAGCGGATACACCAACACATAAATATGTCGTTCACCATCGGTGGATTCTTCACAAACCTTGGACTGTGGGCCAACATAAATTATTAACTTTAACATTGAATGTGTAGAACCAGTGTGCAAATTTCATACCTCGTTGAGTGCAAAAAAGATTGACGTAGGTAAAATCATTTTGTATATTATTCGTAGATCTTTGTAATATCAGCGATACTTTTTGAGTACATGCGTTGATGATGCCTCATCTATGTGAAATTACGTCTAATGATACGGTGGCCAGAAGCCTTTGGTATCACCCAAGAACTTATTGTACTTTTGGCTACTTCCTGAATGGGTATAAGCCTAAAAAAAAGGAAAAAGAAGAAGAAGAAGAACTTATTGTACTTTGAACAGGAAGATGGGTTAATCCGAAACGACGTTCGTAGGTTCTTATACTGTAGGCAGTCATTTCGTTTCGTTTTTTAACGTTTTTTTTTTTCTTTTTTTTTTTTTTTTTGAGGAAGCAGAGTGTAGAGACCGTTGGCAGATTATAATCTTGGCGTATTACCTATTATGGAAAGACCTCCCCGCACGCACGAAGCACGCAGACCTGCATGTAAACATACACGTGATGTTGCACGTGCTATATTATCTTCGCAGTAAACCATACAATTCTTCCCGCAGTAGCTCCATTGATTGCTTTTGCATGTCTCACTTTCAGATAATAGCTATAGTTTTGGCAGTCTAGTTTCCAATGCATTCATTCATAGATATAACAGATATGTCCAAGATCGGACACATGACCATTGCATACACATTGCTCCAAATTTACAGTGTGAAATATAACAAAAATACACATGGGAATATATCGCACGGAAATTTTCTTTTTCGAATTGTACTAATCAAGTCACGATGTATGGTGCATCGTTCGATTGGTAACGTATCACGTGAAATACTCATGTTTGGCATAATTCATCGTAAATGACACCTTCTTCAATTACTCAAAAAGAAGGACAGTAGTTAAACGTAAGCAATATAATATGTATGTAGGTTGAAATCGTTGAAGATGGAGATTATTTTGAAAAGTTGCCCCGCGTGATTTGTTGGAAAGTAGACGGTGAAAAATTGCCGAAATTATACACATTATCTACGTATGTAGGTATACGAGATGTAAAAAAATTACCTACATGTCGCCGTTTCATCAACTGCAGAATTGATTTTCGATTCGCTGTTTTTTTATCCCTGTCTCATGAAAAAATCGTGCTCATAGAGAAGAAAATGCCCCGAAAAAAAGATTTTCAAGTTTGGAAAAATCTGGAAATAATGTTCATCTCTAAGCTGTGGTTCATCAGAGACTTTTATGCTTCGTAACAGTCGAAGTTTGTTGAACCATTGAGAAAATTTGGCCTGAGATTGCCAAGTCAAGGTTAATTTATGCGGAGCATGTTCTTGGGGCGCTTCGCTGATCTCGAGCTGGAGAATCACCGATTGAAGTGGTGACAGATTTGAGGACATCGACAGCAGTCGATACCTGTGAGAAGAAAAAAAAAAAAAAAAAAAAAAGTGGTGACAATTTTTACACACCCTAACCATTCGGTACTGCACAAAATCTTGAAAGAAATTCGATCCAGCTCCAACATAGTTATAGAGCATTCTGTAAAATTGACCAATTTTGAAATTTCAACTGCGAAAGTGCAAGAATTATTTTCCATCAAGCCATTCTTAGGTTATGGTCAGATCTCGCTTATCGCTAGTCCAATCTTCAACCTCGAAGGTGTGGTCCATGTTCATTCACTCAATATAAATTCGAAGAACCTGTTCGTAAAAACGCTTCACTTCTTTACTCGCGACATGATTGATTATGACTAGCAATGTCCTGGAATTGGCCAAATTCGAAAAAGTTTATGGGCGGATCGTTAACGAGTAGAAATAATATTTTGTATGAAATTGAATGAAATAGGTCTAATGATCTATGACAAGTCATGGCTGGAATCAGCAGATTAGAAAATTGTAAGATTCTCAATTGCCACTTTTGAATCTGGGGATAAATATTGATGACAAATCCAGAGAAATAAATTTCATGAGCCAAATGCTACCCTCATTGAGTTCATCAGATTATTTAAACGAATGCGAAGGTGTATATGAATTCATGTGACGCTAGCGGCTAAATCGTCGGCTGTTTTGATACCAGAACGAGAAAAAATTCGATGACGGTTTATAATTTTCTTCAAAAATTCAAACCAAATCGGTCACGTACTTCATTTGGAATTGTGACGTAAAATGCACACATATGTATATGCATCTTAACAAACATTTCTGAAAATGGTTGAAAACACATCTTCATGCGGGTGAGAAAACATGTTTTGAAAAACATCTCGCTAGTAATGATGCAATCTGATTATTGATTACTATACATGTGCTATTGTTATACTTCAGTGGCCTTTGCATGAGGACTGAATGAGTACTCGAGCCAGACAATCTTGTCTTTTACGAAGTGCCAGATGGTTTCTAAACCACGAAAAGTCTCACTACTCTGATATTGTACATTTTTTAGTCATTTTGGTTTTCTACTGACGTCAAGTTTAAGGTCGTAAACAAAATACCAATGTAATATACCAGCTCCGGGATTGATCTGCTACGTACGGAGAGTAAAGGCGGGTAGTATCTGCGAGGATAACGAGGAGTTGAATATTTTTTCGCGACGACGGATAATGAGCACCAGTCGCAGAAATCGGTGTCGAGTTGTGGATAATAAAGGCAAAGACGTACTTACGCTTACGTCATAGCAACAAAAAAATGCCTCAAAAAACGAGAAAAAAAGTTTACAAGGGAATACATTGGCAGAAAGAGGCTAAGCCAATAGCTCATCAGGCGGGAAAATTTTCATCATCTGTTACAAAACCCTACAACTCAAGACTCAATACAGCTGCGCGTTCGTTCACTCCATGATTAATATTTAAAAACTGAGTGGCCACTAGCAATTTATTATAATTTTTTATCACACGACTTTCGGCAATACTTATACCTTGCTTCACACCTTACAGGTATACCTATACCTATTCAGTTGGTATAGGCTTGTTGCACAGGTCAAGTTCTTCATATTAAGAGAGCTAGCTGCGATGATGCTCTTCTACTATAACTATATACAGGCGCACTACGATCATGGCTTTCGTCAGCAGGTCTTACCTCAGAAAGAAGAGTAATAACCGAAAATCTACTTAAACTTGACTCTGGCAAGCAGTTGATCAAAACAAAGCATATTTCATTGCTATGATGTATGCGTTATGATTTTATGTTAAATTTCGGCCATGACGACGTACCAATAATGTTACCTTCGTCTAAGTGAACCCGCATGAAAAAAGTATGAATGTTTTCGTCCAATGAGCAAGACCGTCTATCGTTTTAATGAAAAGATTTTTTTAAATCTCGTCAACAGGATCATACACTTGGACATAGCGAATGCAAGGGGCAAGGGCATCAGATATATGCTAATTAACTATGACTGTGTGAAAAACTATCTAACCACAGACAACACTAATTCCAAGTCGTCAATTTTCGAATATTTCATATGCCTACGAAGATATGGACATAGTTCGATGACGTGTATTATCTTGATCAACGATCATGTCCAGTCAGCAGATCATGTGATTTATAGGACAAAGTTCTGTTTTAAGTAGCTATATATGTCATCATAGGGGCGATTCCGGCTGCGTGTAATGATTATGAGGAAATATTCATCAACTTGGTTAGTCCGCAGAGTGGTCACAAGACGTCGTATAAAAATTTCTCGGACTTCTATGTGACCACCTTGATTGAAAATCCAACTTTTCTTGGATATAATGTGCGAATCTTCGGAGTGACTCAGACCAAGCCGATGGACTGTGAGGATGTACGTACTTCCCATCCCGACAGAAATTGGAAAAATTTCCGAAGCTAGTAACGAAATTTCACGATGTTTCCCCAGACTTCGCATTGTCAGACAGATTCCAAAGTCCCCGACCTTTCAAAGATTCGCAGGTTTTCCCTGATCTGTGGCTGTACTTCGAGTCAGAGGAAACTTCCAAATTATTGAATCGAGGTAATCCTGATATCACTATGAACGGTTTCAGAAAAGTTCTTGCGGGATTCTGGAAACGAATTCTCACAGAATAGATTCATTCAAGTCGTGGATTATTTGTAGCATTAATATCTAGCACATTAGCTAATATATCTGTAACTTTTATTCCATGACATCCGGTACTGACGTTCTGTTGACTTACATCTAGTGGTAAAGGCTTTTACAATATATAAGATGAAAATTTTTCTAGCTGAATATTTATAGCTATGGAAACACCTGTGGAATCCCTGAGAAGACGAAATTGAATAACTCTTATACGGCTAAGGATAGATGAGCAATCTCAAATCTGAGATTAATCCTTTTAATTCACGAAGTAAGGAGCAAGATGATTGAACAAATCTAATGAGTGGTTAAGACAAATACCATCAGGAATTTGATTTTAGTTGACAAGCTCTTCAGAACTTCTCTAAACAAATTTTTACTCGTGTTTAAAAATTCTTGGATATTTTGAATCCGACGAGTGTTTAGATTAGGTAGGTTTTACAATCACCTGTTGGCACTGGAACAAGGTGAAAATAATAATTCCATATCAATAACATCGCCTCTCTATAAGTATATAGCCAATTTTTATTTAAAAAACAGGAAGGCTCGACATGTGGCATTGTAACACTGGATGTTGTTCAGCACGATATACCCGGGGTGCCCTTGCCACGACTTTCCTTCTCCCACTGAGAATGCTACGTTGTAGATCAAAACCCCGACCAATTTGGTAGATTAGCTATGAACATTCTTAACGAACTTATATAAACTAATCGCGTTCACTATACACATCGATGAAAAGTTAGAGGACCACCATTCGCTGGAAAAAAAGTTAGGTTAATTCAAAGCCTTGTAACCTTGTGTAAAATGATCCTATAAAAAGGCTGTTTGACAGAACGTTTTCAAGCCCTGAAATCTTACCTCCAAAACTCCTCCTCGAAACCGGCTTCGCAGGTATATTTCCCAACGCGTTATGCCCCTTTAGAGTGAAAGATGTCAAACATGGAACTCGAACCGGAAATCCGCAACGATACACGCGATATGGAAAGAATTGTCGCTTCAATTTTTAAGCAGACCGAAGGAAAGTTCAACATTTTTGCTTACGGATTCTTTTTAAAAGTTTTCTTTCAGAGATTATTTATGCGCAGAATCATTCAATGCAATATATTGGAAGATTTAGCTAGATAGGTTTTTTTATATCAAAACTACTACGGCTCATAGGCCGTTAATTTTATTGACGATTTACACCATACTTAAATATTACACTTTTTTGTTAATATGAGAATAATTTCAATATTTTTTACATATTTTTGTCCAGTGTCCTAATCGAAATATTGTCTGAGTAGTGTCCAATCCTGTTCTAAATACACCGATCATTTATAAGGATGTGATGCTGCTGACGAAACAGTTTTCGATCCTTTTAAATTCATTAAAATTGATTTTGGAAGTTTTATAGATAAGCGATCACTAAGTTACAACTTTTCTCTATGATTTTAATTTTATTGATGTGGAGATTAAATGAAGACAAAAAATTATGTGATATTTAAGTGCGCGTGTCCTGTCTTTTTATGACATCATCGAAGGAACTCTTTCTGGTTAGAATGGACCATGAATACAACTAATAAATTTTATTGGGACGTCAATACCCAGAATTATGTATGCAAAATTTTGTTGGTATGTGATAACATACTATACCATATCACAGGACGAAGAGCGGTTGTGTCATAATTTAATTCAATCCACGAGTCCAAACTCAATATCAAGGTAATACATGTTTCAAAACGTGATTAGAAAATTGCGTGTGAAGTAGGTATTTAATAACTTTATTATTCAATAATAAATTTAATAAGAATCAGGAAGTGACACCTACGTGAGACTTTCGAATATTTCATTTCCAGCTAATAATAACGGATCGATGCAGATGCCAAATTTTGGAAGTTCGCGAGAGCCAAACTGTCCGAAGAAATTTTGGTTTTCATATTGAACGGGAATGGTCACCCCGAATTAGCGATTGAAATAATGGCAAGATCGATTATTGGAAAAGTAACTTAAATTAGTGAAAAAACAAGTTAGTGAGCAGAATTTCAGCTGGAAACCATACCACTGACAGTTTCCATAGCGAAAACCGAAGATACTTGTACGGGTTCTTTCCCTGAATCACAATTTTCATGTGTTTCGAATGCGCACTACAAGATTCTTCCAGATAACTCATTAATCAACCCGACTCATAGAACGGGAATTTCAGATGTCTAGAACTAGGCAATGCCAATAACAAGTCATATGTTGTACCAGACTGGAATGCGATCCAGACAGTCGAATGAATAGCAATAGAAGTGTGCCTCAGAATGGAAATATCGGTTTTTTATTTTGGTGAAGTTCCAGGAATTCGTCAAGTCGTTCTGACTCACATCAGAACCATCAGATGTCTTTTTGCAATTGAAGGTCCGAATATACAGTAAGCGCACAGCATTGAATTTGCTCAAAAATGAGAAGAGCCCTGAAATGATTTATTGGAAACAAATACAAGAGACTTTTTATTTCCTGGTCTTTAAATTGCGAGTTCCTCTTGCATCTGGATCCTAAATTTCCAACGGTATATACCGATGATAATAATAATCAAAAATTGTTATTTGGTTAAAATCGAAATGGCTATTTATTACATCCCGTTATTTCGACTGACGTAGGCCGCGAAGGAACGTGTCGAGGAAATTTGCATTTGTTCGAATTATTGAAAAATACGATCACTATTTGTGAGTTAACCTCTGGCCTGTTCGGCAAGATGCCGAGTTCTGGACAAACCGAGTTCTGTTCTTGTTTATCGTTGGCTAATTTACTTTTAACAAACGGCAAAACTATATCCTGTCGAAGTAAAACCGCCGAAAACGGTTGGTCCGGGTTTTCGCAATCGATTCTAAGACGTGATACATCGTCGTCTGCACTCAATTCCCAAAATTACAGTGAACAATTTCTCAATAAAGTAAATTCCCGCGATAACCCAGTATACAAGGCCTTTCGTAAGCTCGCTCTGTATCCAGATGCACAGCGCGTGTAAATCAGATCAGTTTGCATTTGTATAATTATGTCATTACCATCACTGATATGTGAACACATAAGTAGAGCCAAATAGTCATCAGCCTTGGTCCATAACGGGTACAAATCATTGGACTTTCGTTAATCACTTCTTTTTACATTGAGAGAGTTGAAACATCGAATAATGGTAATTGTCCCTGAATTTATGAATTCAAATTAACACAGTGTTCAGTAAAACTTTCCTCGATTAACCACCAAATGTCATACGTCATTCAGGGCCCATTTGAATACCGCAAGATTGCGCGAAATTCTCTGGGTTTTTCTCTTTTTTTTTTTTTTTTTTTTTGGAGTGCCTTAATTTACGTACATACGAATATCTGTATTCGGTCTATGGGATATCCGGAAAGTGTTTTTGAAACTATCACCCGCAGTATATTTCCATATGACGATCATTTATTAAATTATTATACGACAGTTTTTTTTATACAGAGTGTTGCGAATATTTTATACGGATATAATAACGATCCACTGTGAATCTTGGATATGAATATAATCAACTGGTGCTACGAAATAGTGTCTGCTGCAATTATCGGCTGATCAATGAATATTTCAAGCAGTCATAGATGTGTTTTATGAGGAATGACCCACTGATCATTCAGATTTGCCGCAATCCAAGTGCAGGACGACAGCAGCTACTTAAAAATTCGTGCGTCAAGTTTAATTGACTCGTGGCGTGGCTGCAGGAATTTATTAAAGAGAAATTCTTCCTATACCGATTATAAAATCTTCCAACGTTTTTTGTTTACGGATGCAACGGTGGAGCTTCGATTTACGATCCTCAAGACAGGCCGGTAATTTCTGTTGTCAGTTGTTTCTCTATTAATACATTAGATACTTCATCACAGATAAGATCTTGAAAAATATTAAACTGCGAACGTCAAACTTCGAGCATATGGAATTTTATTTTTCAATTGTACCTACACTTTTGTCGACTTTGAACGACAGCTTACTATTCAAAACTGATTGGAGAACCCCCGAAAGGCTGTATCCAACTTTCAAATTCATTCATGTCAAACGACCGTAGACAAGCTTCTGAAAATTGGAAAAGGAAAAAAATCGGAATTAATTTACAATTCATGGATCGCGAACGTCAAAAAAGCCTGACAACCGAACGATGAGTGCGCATAAAAAGTATCGGTCCATTCGAAAGAACCTATGGGACATTTGCGTCCCATTCTATTGACATAAATAATCGGAGGGTGGATCAAAAATTGGAAGAATTGTAAATGCCAATGAATATTTTGGGTTCACGGTCGTCTTGTTTATTTAAATAATATCTTTTAGAGAATTGACTTCGCGATAAAACGCTGAGTAAAAGATAAATATATATATATATATATATATATATATATATAGATGTAGAGACGAGTCTATAACGCTTAATTATCTTAATCATCAGCCCTGGGTGTCAAAACGATCAGCAAATTACTTGAAGTAAAATTAAATCGTACACACTTGCTAAAAAACAAGCCAAGACAAAAAAAATTAAGACGCGGAATCATGTAGCTACGTACGTATTGCACGTAGCGCCAAGAAGCATATGCGCTGCTGAAAACTGTGCGGATCAAAGCATATTTAAGCGCGATGATCACCCGCGTTTCATTAGTCCTTAACAGACACGCAACAGGTGAACAACGCTAACGCCCTACAAACACATACACCTTGTTGTTTTGACATTGTTTTTCATAAACTGGCCATCATCGATACAGTATAACGTGTATTGTTACTTATACGGTACAATTCGATGTACATGGATCAAGTCGAATTACTTGACAAGTTCGAAAATTCTTTTTTACCGGTTCGTGGCGATCTTGAATTTCCCTGGATTTCACGGGAAATACAAATACTGTGAGAATATCTAGTGCTGGAATCTTCAATAAGTTTACCAACTACGGAAAATCGTAAGTAGAATAAATCTATCAATACTATATCAATTTCCTATAATGAAAATGATATGATCTCTGCACGTGATTAGACTTGAATTTTCAACCGGATCATAACAAAAAATAAATGCTTAACCATCCATCAAATCCATTAGTTCTGAATTGCATTTTCACAATTGTCAGAATAACAGCCTCTAACTATAGGAAAGTCCGGTAAACAATGTCCAGTTTTCACTAATAATGCCTAAGTCGTTAGCAGGATGCACCGAAAGAAATGTATGTGTATTCTTATTCCTGGTATGGTAACTAATCATATGAACTCTAATCATACTTACTGATCAAATCTTCTAAATCTTTAGTACACTTTTGACTAGAGCCTCAGAGTATGAATAATATCATCTTGTATAGTTAGTATGCTGTCTTTCGGGATAGTCCGGTGATTACTCTACAGTAGAGAACATACCAAAACGCCCGTTGCATTTTGCATATGGCTGGGTTACATGACTTAGGGTCAACGTTTTGAAATAGTCTGTCGAAAAAAATGAAATTCTTTCTTTGCCAAACGAAATCAACGAAGTTCTTGAGTGTCCGAATGTTAACCAGTGGACGGAAGTGTTTGAGCCAAATCCAACCCATTAAATTGTGAGTTCATTCATTTCGACACGATACCGTGACGGTAGGTTACAAGCACGTTTTCTGACAATTTTCGAAATAATTATACCTACTACATACATTTTTACTTGTTACACTCAGTTTTTGAAATTGAAACCGTTCCTTGGTTCTTAATAACTGAAAATGAAACGCTTTTCCGGTAGTTAATTCCTGGATTTATTGCTTAGAATAATGCTTGTTCCATGGCCATTTAGAAGGAATCCTTGCCTTGGGAATGTCACTATATGCTCAATTCAGATTAGAGGATATACTTGAAACTAGTATTCATTCACAATAGTATTCTTTGATCAGATTATATTCTTTTGTAGATCAGAAAATATACTAACCGCCTATCTTAGAGTGAAATATACTAATTAGTCTTACAATTAGTAGAATATACTGCCTCTCAGGAGACATTTCTTTCCGTAATGTAACGTAGGAGTCTTTCAATAATCGATCTGGCCGAATTATGAATTTTTTGAAAGCTGTGTTCAATTATTGACAAAATTAGCACGAAGTTTTTTTGACTAAACATGCCGTGTTTTCGCGTTTTTATAAATTCACTTGCTTTCAGTTTTTAAGAAATTGTTAGTCATTAGTCGATTTTCGGAAATTATCATCGATAAGTATTAGGTGATGCGAATCGTACGGTGCTTCTTCGCGTGTACGATCATCTGTTGGGTCCCATCCATCGATGCTGTTCATCGAAAGAGCAAAACCAACTCTTTAACTTTCACGTTACGACATAATAACCAAAGTAAACCCTCGTCCTTGTTCCGCAGCTACCATGTTCCGATGCGTTCATCTACCTCGCCGGAATTGTATAACCTTTCTACCAGAAGAATTACATAAATGTCCAGTTCCGAGCACTCATTTCTCTCTGTACTTTCGTTGCCTAGTACTACATTGCCCAAATAACATAAATATATACGCATATATTCTTGGGCACCTTGCTTATGCCTCTCGAATTTTAAACGTGTACATGAGCCGATCCCATATGTAATGATCATGTCTTATCATCTGATGATCCCTTGTCGTATACAGATACGTGTGTTTCCAACTAGAAATGATTAGAAAGAACAAAAAGAAGAAATCACGTGTGATGGAAGTCGTTAAAACTATATAGGATGCTTAGAGTGATTGATGGTTACTAATGCCATAGTGGATATATGATTTTTATTAATCGTATATAATGTCTCACCGTGCGTCATTGATTGGCATTTTTTCAAACCTATGATCGAGTCCATCAAGTTGAATTCAGCCAGCAACAAAACTTTCCGCGGATTAATTTCATGATTCTTTATGGTAGCGACGATTAAAAATTCCACTACACGGTGAATGTACGTCAACCCATATTTATTATACCTATACAGATTACGGTTCTCTTCTAGGATTCTTCATATAAGGACTTTGATGTATTCATTATTGTGGTTTTGGCGGTTGTGTTCGGTATAACAATATCATCAAGATTTATAGCATATGACAAGAATTTTCGTACGCAGTATGTATGACGTAATTTAACATCCGTCCTGCAACCGACGTAACGTCTTATCAATTTCCCTATAATATGAAGATGAACTCAAAGAACTGTTTAACGTCCTTTAATATTCAAATGTGCCAAAAATATATATATTTTTTTTTTTTTTAGACGATGGTATAATAGTTTAGCTCATTGCAAGAATATAGTTACCGCAGCTATTATGTATTCAAATGAAGGACCGTCGCTTCACTCAAGTTGACAGTAACCTCAACTATCAGTTTGTTCCAGTCTAAAGTGGAGAACGTCCGGTACAACTTTCTGTTTCAAAGGATAGTTAAAGAGTGTAAATCGGCACGTGCGGAATTCGTCGCGTCACGTTTCACCCGTACGTTTATTTATACAGTATCCTGTAACAACCATTTGTCATCTATAAATTATGAAACATAATCGTTATACGCGCCTAATCAAATCATCGACTCTTATTCGCGTGCCGATAGTCACCGGGTACGTGTATTTCGATGATAAACGTCGCTTCTTTTATTCATACTTCGTAAGATCGCATGTCTAGAGATATATGAGTCTATGTCTGTTTTTTTTTCTCATCATTTCTCGTTTTTTTTTGTATGAAAAAATATGTACACATCTCCAAGTATTGGTAATTTCTGTAAAAATACCGCCAAGTGCTCCCAGGAATTTCCAAGAATTTTTGAAGGTACACAAAAATCTCATAGTTCGCTGTTGAAAATGGGAGTGTTTCGTGGTTTTTCTTTGTAATATATCTTCTTCTATGACAAAATTGTGGATTTGCTTAGGATTTGAAACAGAACTAAAAAAATCTTCTCATTATAATCGCTAGAGCTTTGTAGACAGTATTGGATGTGGTTGAAAATTCGTAGAGGATTTCGTCGAATTGTTTTCACGAGGGTTCATACATTTCGGAGTTATTTGACTAAAGATTGTCAGTAGATGAATAGGATAGTCATAAATTTTTACCCTCTATAAAATAAAAACGCATTGTTCTACGAAGTATCGACGAGTATTCAACTGCAGCAAAGTTCGAAGGCCAGGGAAAATATTAAAATTAATACCTGCGTGTATCCTTCGACGTCATTATAGACGGGTCCCAATATCACAAGACGTGACCCGGGTACGGAGAAGTGTTGAAACTCTGCTAATCTGATATACTGTACGTCATTGACGGGGAAAAAAAATCCTACAACACGTAGTGAATGATAGATTAGTAACAATGTTAAATCTATACAGTTCTTCATTACTAAATCATTAACATTTGTCTCAGCCACGCGTTTGACGATCACAATCTATAATAATGCTCGGTATCGGCTTCGCGTCAGCTGCAGTGCAATTCCAATTCATGAAGAAGTCACGACTCGATTAGGGCGAGCCAAAATCTTTTGATACAAAAAAAAAAAAAAAAAACAGACATTCGTTAACCATTTGAATATTTTTTCTTCCTCCGTATCAATACCTCAGAATCAGCTCAAAATTAGATTATCGCCGTAACGTCACACATTCTTATTTTATCTGACGTCCGACTTGCATTGAATCAACCGATTAACGAAGTAAAGCCGAATTTGCGTATAATATCAATTGCATAATCTTCAGGTGCTGTCCTTCGTTCATTTTCCATTGTCTTTTTTTGTTCTTGTCCTATCAATTAAATCTGATAGATTTGTTGGATGCGGTGCATACTGCGTGATGGAGTGCGAATCTAACTCGAATTTGGCGATTCACCTTGTGCGGTATTCTCAAATATAATGACTGCGGTCATTGCTTGTCCATTAGAATCGCCGAGCAAAAATTATAGTCATCAGCTTTTAATCTATAAGTGAGAATAGGATAATTGGCTTATAATTATGTTGCTGCTAGATTCATGACTGTATATAAGGCAACTGATTGGCAGTTCAATGAAACAGGAAATTGGGTATTTTTCGATTTATTTATTCCATCGTAAGGATAGAAGTTCAAGCGATACCTTGATATATTATTATGAGCCATAGGTAGGTACATACATCATACATATCATAGCTACGGAAATTTTAGCGTGACGAATTAGTCTAGTAATCTCTACGAATAGAGAATGTCAATCAATTACCGATACCCACACGTATATGGATGAATTTATAGCTGTTTGCAGAACTCGAAGAATCGGAGGATTATTATTTATATGAAAATTATGGAATAAAATATTGAACATATGATTGAATTGGTATGATCCCAGGCTCTGATCACCACAATAAATGATTACAATAATTTTTCTGGTACAATAAGTGGATGAAAACTAAAAGGATAAATATTTCCAGGGTTTATTTGAAATTAATTGCCTTAGAGGCGAACACATTATAATATGCAAAGAAATTCATATTCCTATTCTGTACTAGGACAATACGATATTTTTTTCACCAGACAACTGACCATGAAGATAAATAATTGCTTTTACTGCGTTGAGTACATATTTGTCAAACAACGTTGAGCTAGAATTTTTTTCGCAAAAAAAAAAACATGGCAGCCTTCAATAATATATTCGGAGTTCTTCCTGGGTTTGAATGATTAACACGACGTTTGAATGATAGTCATTCGAGGCGATAATTGATATGAATGATTCAACATTTCATTCAACTGATCACTTGATCGTCGGTCTGAAACATTTTGTCACAAATACCTGCAAGGCATTATTTTAAACTTGCGGATAAGATTGCAGGCACATCAGAGAAGTACCAGAATTGTAAATTGAGTTAACCGTTTTAGTTGCAGGGGAGCATCGAGCAGCATTGATTGGGAGTAGAACAGTGGGGCATGTAACGGATTAGAAATCGATATCAACTGGCAATCCTCGGTCTACTTAAATCGACCGAAAATTGTCAATAAAACAAAGGGCTACTGTAGATCCAACTGTACCTCGTCGTTGGACCACTATTTTCGAGGCGT
Organism: Ametastegia equiseti; assembly: GCA_963989295.1. NCBI lineage: Eukaryota > Metazoa > Arthropoda > Insecta > Hymenoptera > Tenthredinidae > Ametastegia > Ametastegia equiseti. The sequence continues at coordinate 10,185,965 of OZ022389.1, read as the reverse complement.
ATATTCGCCACGAAAATATTCAAATCGCAAATCCGAAGCCCAACGGATATTCAGACATAGCAAGCATGGTGGAGACTTTGGCAAAGCATACCATCGAGGTTGGTACATCATTCATTAAATCCTTCATCCATTTATTATCTACAAACATTTATTCATCCAAAAATTCATTTCCAATTCATTCCTATACCACGGAATCTTAGAGAGGCGATTTATGATCGGATACTGAACGGCATATACCAGCTTATATTATATATCTTATAGGAAGTTCTATCGGGGATAGGGAAATACGCGCGTGTGTGTGTGTGTGTGTGTGTGTACAGATGTATGTAACTAGTTACATGTATCCATCCGTGTGAATGTTTACCTGATCCGCGGTGTCCAATATACGGGCCTATACCTACCATTTGTCCGAGTGAGGTAGTTTTCGAGAGAGTCTTAACGGGGTGGAGAGCTGTTAAGTCACTGCCAGGACGGAAATCGGGGACAGTGAAGTGTACCCATTCTCACGATCAGTGCCCGTTGAACAGAGTCAGTTTAGGAGTCGTGTCGCGCAGAAGCGCAGCTCTGGCATCGAAAACGATCGTGATATAAAAAGTTTTTTTTTTCAAATTTTATTCCCATTGAATTTTTGATTGCTTTCGATCAATATTTTCGTTTTATTTTTCCATCTTTACTTCTCATTCATCAATATATTATTTTGCCACCGAGTTTTTGAGTTCGTTCGGTCGTTAGTTCGTTCGTCGAACTAGTTTTTTTACTCATGAATTCATTGAACCAAAGTTGAATTTGTGTGCCGTAAGAAAAAAAGCAAAAAACATTTGCAAACTAAAAACTAAAAAGAAACACAAACCTTACCGTTATTTCTTTCCGCCTGGCTTATATTACTCCGAGTGACGCGGTAACATTAAAATATTGCAAGTAGTCGGAGAGTGACTCAAAAGATTATAACAAGATGCTGTTGGAAATGAATCTTCCCGGATGCGAGACGACGGTATACGAGGTCAGTAATTAACGGTACATCTAACACGGTTTCGCTTTACGTCCTACTTAAGGCGTTAAATGGCCCCAAAAAATTGTAAAAATAAAAATCAAAACCGGCATGTTCAGTGTTTATAGATGAAAAGAAGAAAAAGAAAAGAAAAATTTGGACATCGAATACACTTTCGAAATTTCATTTTCATTTCTGTGAATTTGCCTGTTTCGTGAAATGTTAATTTCAACTTTTACCTGCAGGATAATTAATACGTGCATGTATTTACCTATATATACCTACTGCTCACAGTTTTACGTAAGAATAATTACATGAATGATATAAAATTTGGGCATTCAACATGAGCCACTCGTAGCATATTATGATAATGATAATAATACGTTCTTACCTCCATGTAATGGTAACTATCAGCTAAAATATACTTCCGCGTATTGGCCAATATGCGTAAACATACCCTCGACTATATACATGTATACGTAATGTTTGTTTCACCAAACTATACCCACGTATATGTTGCGTGGTCAAGTCCTAGTCTATGGGATACGCAATTATTGCGACATATACCGGTTCCCAAAATCTCTCCCACTAGTCAAACACCGTTAGATAAAGTAACACTATCGTATGGGGAAAAACGTATAGGATTAGAATTTCTGTGAGTAGAAGCGGCATCGGGATACTATCCAGAATAGATGTGTGAGAGAAAAGGAGAAATTTGAACTACTACTTATGTATTGGAGAGTATAGTAGAGCCTGCGGGTTTGATTCTTACGAGAAACGGCATAAATCAATTGTATCACTATAGGTATAAGTTATATCAGGAACTGGTACTGTTAGTAGTGTTGAGCCGGCTCTCAGATTTCAATAATTACGGAACTGTTACATCCGGTAGAATTCTCTACGATCGGCAGTTACATAAATTGGTCGTTTAGGTTTGGTCGTTTTGCTCGCGTAACTATACAACGCCGTAACTATTATGAATCGTATTATTAAAATAAGAAAGCGCATTGCAATGGTTCTCAGGCGGAATACGCGAGGAGAGATGTTCTCTAAAACCGGTCTATGTCCGTAGAAAGTCTGCATCGTGCCGGCAGCTATACATATACAGAAGATACGAACTCACTCTCATGCTGCAGGGACTTTATATCTTAAACCAAAGTTTACAGGACTTGGCGTATTTAATGTATCCGTTACATGAACATGTGAAGGGTTCAGTGCCAGAGTAGCATGACCCACATTTTCGATATGGCCCATTTCAAATTGCTGATGATTGTGAAGATGAGCCTCATCGACAATGTGGCTGAGGCTACTCTTCATATTGCTTTCCGTATATTAGGGAGTATTGGTCGTTCTATGCCTGATGAACTATGACATCATGACATATCATCGTATGGCGATTAGCTCAAAACTCCAAAAATTGACCTTGACACAATGATTGATCATGGTCACAGCAATGTCCGAGCTGTCAACCTCGTTCATATACAAATTTAATATCAAAACGCACTAGTAATTCAATACCAAACATCCCGGTGACCTTAAGAAGAACCGAATTGCCTTCGATTTCAATGACCGCTCGTACCGGTTAGGCGAACGTCGAACTTGAAACTGTAAAGTTGTTTGTGGCTCATCAAGAACGAATATTAACAGAAGAAAAAAAAAATCTGCCTCGGGGCTATTGATTATCATCTGGTCATTTACAATTGTTATTGCATATACCTTCTACGATTTAATTGATGTTGATGATCCTTGCTCCGAGTCATTTGCGTATGATTGATAATTCGTTTGGATCTCTGCAGCTAATGGAAGATTCGTTTCTGGTTTTAGGCGGAAAACATGTACCCGATCATTACAAATGAAGCTAATAACAATAATAACAACAATAACAACAACACCACAAATGATGACGATAATCTGATCGGGAGACGGGGTACCACTCTGCAGGAGTTCTATGCTGGACAAAATGTTTTTGTCACAGGTACGTTGTTGTTACTATGTGTATATGAGTATGTTATTGAAAAATTGTTACCTTTGGACAGCTCGACAGGAATAATTTTGCGATACTTTAACGGAATCATGAATATTTTTAACTTTCGAGGATTAATAAATTTGATATTTTTCTCCCAAAGGTGGTACTGGATTTCTTGGAAAAATATTGATCGAAAAACTATTGCGTAGCTGTCCTGACCTTACCGGAATTTACATCCTAGTACGCCCGAAAAAAGGAAAAGACGTACAAACCCGTGTCGAAGAAATATTTGACGATGTGGTAAGTTTTACTTCTTCTTCTTCTTCTTCTTCTTAATCCATTTATTAAAGGCTTATACCAGGTAAGTTTTACTGATATAGTATTAATACGTGGAATATCCTGGAAGTGTTAGCACCGTATATTTCTTTGAAAAAGAAAGACTTGCCAGTTAAATTCAATAAGCAATTGATTTATTGAGTACTATACGTCGCGAAGTACAATTGAATCGATATACCGTAAATGCATTACGCTCGTTCTACGAAAGTATAAAGTAGGTATATATATATAATTATCACACTGATGAAAACATTAGTTTAAAAATGTCATAATTAGATTGGACTTATGGACCGGTTCGAACTTCCAGTTTCTTAATAGCCGAGTGTCTAGCTTTTCGTGATTTATGCAATTTATAATCAATTCTGGCTTCGATTTAGCATTAAAAGATACCGGAGACTAGACTTCGGCGAGGCCTAGGTCAGTATAGTCATGATCAGTCATTCGTATCCTTGTCCCAGAAACATTTTGAGAATGTCAAGTTGATATTCGTAATTAAATTTTAGATACCTATAGTTGACAATTCGTACAGATAGCAATCGACGACATTTGTATAGCAATTATACATTCAGAAAAGTGAAATTAATTGATCAGTGAAAATTTCCAAGATATGTAAAAGTTTTATTACGTAACTCGTTAACTAATAAAATTTCCCTCTGGCAAAAGGAAACATATACTCACGATGTCCTTTTCGTTATTCCCTCGGGCCAACTTGCTATATAAACACGGTCTTGCACACCAATTCAAGGCTAACAATCATAAGATACCGGAAAAACACACGAAGCAATTATAGTCTTGCAACTAATTTGAAAATCAATCTAACCAAAAATAACCCTTTATATATTTGACTCGTATTCAATGGCTTACTTTTGTTGTATCCTATAATAATTCAACGCTATTACTTTCATTTTGACAATCTGCCTGAAAGGACAGACTGGACTCATTTCTCTATGGAGTGATATCAATAGGGGACCTCCATAGCCAAGGTTTAGATGAATTACGAAATTTCCTTTTGCCAAAACTAGACGAACCTCTTATAGCATACAAAAGTTTCTTCTGAACTTGTTATAATTCTCATTCAATGGATGAGCTGACGAAATCATGTCGAAACATGAATCGAGAAAATCGTCATGACGGACTTATTTTTTCTTAGGTCTACAATCGCTTGAAAAAAGAAGTACCCAAATTTCGTCACAAGGTCTTTGCTGTGGCCGGAGACTGTAGTTCACCTAATTTGGGTCTTTCCGCAGCTGACAGAGCACTCCTCATTCAGAAGGTGAGCCATGGCACTCAGAAATAAATCCCTACACAAATAATGACGTCCACCTCTTCTTTCAATATCTGAGGATTCATACCCCTTCAATCATCGGAATTCTTTTGATCATTTCTTCCCCCACATTTCTAATCATTTTCTCTGAATAACTTAATGCTTCTTTCGACAGGTATCGATCGTATTCCACGTTGCAGCTACAGTTCGATTCGATGAAAAGCTCAAGCTCGCCGTAGCTATCAACGTTCGTGCAACTGGTGACGTTATGGAATTGTGCCGAAGCATACCGCAGCTAAAGGTAAATTTATTTGATCCAAATCTCAAGCGCAATTATGATAAATCCCAAATTCATTCAATTATTCAGTTCGAGACCTACTTCTAATCAGAGCAAAGTCTAGTATCCTCTCAGCTTGTTTTTCTATGCCCACCGCATCTTCTAGTGTTTCTTAATATGTCAATTGCTTTACCTAATTGGCAAATTAATTTCAACATTTAAGATGCAACCACGTGTGACGTACGTACCGCTCACCATTAGTGCCAAAATATTCTTAGATCGTGAACGATCTGACAATCTCGAGATTTATTTAAACACATATTTGTCTTCGCCCTCCTTTTTAATTCGCAAAACAGACTTGGCGAATTACATTACGAGACTGATTATGTCTGTACATATTTTTCATAAAAACTAACAGAGTCAATCACTGCGAATATACATATTCAGTAGCTTTGTCTGAAAGATGCTCTTGACGTTGGTACATCATCATCATCATCATCATCATTGTCATCAATCAATGGACACACTTTTTATGTATAATTATAATGTATGTACATACATATTCGAACATACGAGGATGTTTAATTTTCGTATTTTTATTTTATTTTATTTATTTTTTTGAATATTGATAAATTTTTACCGAATGTTTCGACTTACTCGGAATGAAGATAGCTTTCTAATGTTAATGAGAAATGTTTTTTTGTTTTTTCATCAATTGCAAATCACACGTCCGCGGGACATATCAACAATTTACGGAATTTTGCCTCCGTCGCGAATAATTACGATACGTATAAACACTTATATGTTTATTCGAAACATTGAAACTTGTAAGATACCCGGCCTGCGTGCAACTGCAAACGCTCCGTATATATTACGAAATTAATTTCTTTTTACAAACGGACAAATACATTCACATTAAGAATTCGAAGTCAAGCCCCTGGCTTAATGTAAGGTAGGTAGGTAGGTATATGTATGTACATATTTTGTAACTATCGCCAAATACCAGTCGTCTTTTGAATACGAACTGTTCAAGGTTTATTTGTCTTTCGCAAGAGGATTTGTCCCGTCGCCAATGCCGCTGCAAGACTGTTTGTAGTTCATTGAAATTCCAAAACCCCACGTGAGTTGACGGGTATATAGTTAGGTATATACCTCGAAGCTGTAACTTCCTGCGACCAATATACATATTTAATACAGTTGTCGGACAACTAACTAAGATCTACTTTAAAACAACTTGTGAGACGAACGTACATATCCCATTAGCATGAAAAGGTACAGACAAGTTGAGAGCAAATCTAGTCGCAATCGCGCAATGATTATTTGAAAAGAACCGATCCTATTTGCTTACGAGAAACATTCCATTTTATATTGACTTTTGCAGTCGTGCTAATGATTTTTCAAATATTTTTACAGTCTCTGATTCACGTATCAACCGCTTATGCCAACTCCCACCTGCCTACAATCAAGGAAGAATTTTACACGTATGAAACTAAACACAACGAGCTCACAAAATTGGTCGACACTCTGTCTGAGTATACCATTGACGAGTTGACTCCAAAGTACGTGTTAATCAAATGATAAATGATTTTTTTTTTTTTTTTTTTTTGGAACAGTAAAATCTGTTTATTCCATAACGCAGATTGATCAATTTCTTCTTTTCAATCATTTAGATTAATTGGAAAATGGACCAACACCTACGTCTTCACCAAAGCACTAGCAGAAGATCTTATTCGAGATACAAGCAACGGTCTTCCAATGGGCATTTTCAGACCTGCAGTCGGTGAGTAAATAATTAATTAATATTTTCCCAACCAATTCAAGTTGAATTCTATCCTCGTTGTGTCATTGTCGGTAATTCCATCACTTATCACGTATACAAACAACTTCGTGACCATCAACTGTCATTTGTCTTTTTCTCTCTTCAGTTTTGATTTGTCTGATGAAAATGGTTGCCAAATAGTTCGGGGAAAATTTGGCAACTTGTTTAATAACGGGATCAGAATTAATATGTGTCTAGCTATCGCCATGTATCTAGTCACCGGTACTCTAGGAATATTGTCACAAATCTTAATGGCCGTTGGGATATTTCTTTTGACGTTTCTCGGAAGATGCATCCTGTTCGTGTGCTCTTTCGTTTATACGATTTCTCATAGACGTCAAGTCCCTGCAGCGGTGATCAGAAACGTTGGAACCAGTAACGCGATGCAATCCGAAGCACAAAACCGCGAGAACGGTGATGACGAAATTACAATGAGCCAAGTTTCGCTGGAAACTGTCAGCAGCCTCGAGAGCACGAAAAATCATGAACAGAAATTTCCAACTCGAAAACACGGACAAGCTTACACGACCCCGAAAAATTAGCGAAACATTGGCAAAGTTCGTGGAATAATTTGAAATAGGCACCAACTTGTAATCTTTTGCGGTTACAGCTAAAGTATCAGTGTTAGATAAGCTCCAAAGTACTGATGATGTCAGCCAATGTGGTAGCTGCACACGGGGGGGCTATGTTCACTCGGATATCATAATCATTACTGCGCGATTCCAGATCATTTCCCTTGTCTGTTGATGATTTTCAGATATAATTCCCAGCTATTTCCAGTTTGAGAAAACCACGACAGAAAATTTTTCAATCATTGAGCAATTTCCTATAAATGTGCTCGTTAATCAGTCCGAATATCAGATGATCTCAGGCAGTCATTCGCAATATGTATAGGTAGAAATTGCTCGATGTTTGTGAATATCTTTTATTTTGAAAATGACCAAAAGTCACAGGAAATCAATAAAAATCGTTGAATTCACATTGACTTTGCCACTAGTGTAAGATGTTGCGGAGTGATGAATTTCCAACGCCAGATTCAAAGTGTTCGAAGGTTGTGATTACATCCTAGGAATATCTTGAACTGTTTTGTACCGCATGTTAAAGAGCAACGTAATCGTTAAGCGGTGTTACCTAATCGCACATAAACACACCATTAGCATATCATATCTACTTCCTCGAAACTCATTTCGAAGGTTACATTGATCTTCCGCTACGTAACAGACGGTGGTTTCAATCCTTACGAAATTAAGTTCGACAGGTTCAACATACTTAGCTAATTTCCCTTCACTCGATTACTTTCGATTTCATATACATAGTGTATAGTAGATTCTGACAACTTGGAACGATGTTTGGTCATTTTATCAAACTCAATTCAAAACAATTTGAATTCGAGAATGTTCTTGAAGCAGTTTCAACACTGATGATAACCATTTTTGGAGTCTTATCCAGTTGAATTGGAAATACTTTTTCAAAAAGTCACCAAACCTAATTCTCAAATTATGCCAAAGCTATCCCAGCTATACCATTAGGCATATCGACTAAGATAGAAAAGGCCTAAGATCAGAAAAAAAAAAACAACAGAAAACATGGTATTTTTAGTGGCAAAATTTTTTTCATGCAATATAAAACCTGGTAGGCATATTCGTGAAGGAGAAAGACAAAATTTGTTTAGTGCTTAGGCCCATATGATTTTAGTCACGCAATATGTGATATGATCAGCGCTCCAGGATATGGCGAATGCTAAACGATCTCTATGCATATATAGCTACGAAATTAACGTAACTTGTTCGTGGAAGCAAAGGCCTCTGCAATTGAACACAGTTTCACTTTCCATACATCTGTAAAAAATTTGCGTGCGTATAGAATATAATCCCGAAATAACCGAGATTTTCTTTACAGTTGTGTCAACGGCACAAGAACCGATCACCGGATGGATCGACAACCTTTATGGACCTACTGGTGTAGTAGCTGGAGCGTCTTCCGGCGTACTCAGAACTTTGCATTGCGATCCTGCAATTAATGCAAATATCGTACCGGTTGACTTGACAGTAAACTCTTTGATTGCCAGTGCCTGGGATGTAGCCACACAGACCCAAAGGTAGGAAATCGTACTTTCAGAATCGTAATAATTCGAAAAAAAAAAAAAAAAATCAATCTTTAAATGTAACAAGAACGAATGACCGTAAGTAACCAATGACTTGATGATTTTTTTTTTAAGGAGGGACAAGGACATGTTAATTTACAATTACGTGTCGTCTGTCGACGCTCCGTTGACATGGGGCGAATACTGCAAGACGAATTTGAACTATGGAAAAATGTACCCTCTCAGTAAATCTCTATGGTATTTAACATTCACGACGAATAAATTTCTAATAATGCACTGGATCTCCATGCTCTTTTTCCACTTGATACCGGCGATACTCATCGACACTGCCAGCATATGCGTGGGTCAAAAACCAAGGTAAAAATAATACTATTTACTAGAGAATATACTAGTATCTATATAATTCGACAAACCGGTCTGCCTTGCCAATTTTTTACTGATTCATTCACGAATCGTCCCCAGCTATTTATGATGGAGAAAAAAGTAGAACAGCAGCAATAATTTGAAAGTTTTTTTGACGTATTAAAACTACGTTAATTCAACTTCTTCTTCTTTTTCTTCTTCTTTTTCTTCTTCTTTTTCTTCTTCTTTTTCTTCTTCTTCTTCTACCAAAGAATCCGGCTTTGATTATAACGAATGAAATTTCAGAATGTGGAAGATGTATCAAAAAATTCACAAGTTCGCCAGCGTAATATCGTACTTTGCAACCCACCAATGGACTTTCACGAATGATAACGTGCAAGGGATGTGGAAACGACTGGACTCCAAAGATCGGCAACTATTCCAGTTCAATATGCAGGGCTTTGACTGGACTTCGTATTTCCATGATTACATAAAGGGCATTAGAATTTATCTGTTCAAAGAGGATCCTAGTACCCTGGAGAGCAGTAAAGCGAGATTGGCCAGGTAAATAGCACGCTTTTCTTTTTTCCAAAGATCTATAATGACTTTTAAATTATTCAAACGGCTAAAAAAATTCTATGACTACTTCATCATTAGCACAACTTCTTGCCACGTGATATATAATTTGATTCTAATGACATTCTGATTATGCATTTTCTTTCCAAAGAAATTCGACCCTATGACAATATAGCAATAACAATGATGATCGTAATTACCACAACGAATCGAGACACTGCAAAGCAGTATTATATAATCCAAATTTTACATAGATGATTCCACTTTTGGATGATTGTTTCTGTCAATTAATCATCACTTGTTGACTAACTTTTTTTATTCGTACGGAGAAATTTATTATCATGAATCTTTTTCATAAGCAACTAATGAGACATGAAATTAATGATCGATGTTTATTTTCAGATATTACTACCTGCATCAAGCCTCTAAAGTTTTGATATACCTTGCCTGTTTGTGGGGTATTTGGACCGTACTTTCAAAAATAGTATTTTAATCGAATTATGCAAAAACGCTTAATTAGAAGCGAAGTATAACATCAAACCAAGGAATACAAATCATACCTATAGGCGAATAAAAACACCACAGGGTCGATAATAGGCGAAACTACAAGATACTCGAGCTTTTATACTCTATTCACCATCCTACATTGATTCTACGCAAAATGTCAAATTCACTTCCATGTATTATTATGTTCATTATTATTAAAACTACCTATTATTATTACACGTATAGTTTAAAACAGTACCTAGCTAGTATTATCGGTTAATTAATGTATGGGATGTGGGCGATGAATTCCGGCCATATAAAAACTGTGTTTGATTTGCGATAATTCTTATTTGAAAATCGTACTATGGACGGGGGTCTATATAAGAGTTTTTCTATAAATTTTATTTAATGACACTGTTGTAGTTTCGCCACGTGGTGTTAATTGAATGATTACTACCTTGCGAGTAATCGAATGAACGGACTAGAGGTCAAATTATGTAAATATTGATATTAGTTTATTATTATTATTATTATTAGTTAATATTATGTAATATCATTACCGTTGCCGTTATTATCATTATTTTTACCATGAATGCCTGTAATCTCGTTTATTGAGATTAATGAATTTAATTCGATTTAAGTGTGTGATGTGAGTTTGTATATTATGTTATTTTAATGCTATATTATACATATATACTGTATAGATATATTACTTTAATTTTATTACAATGCTGTGAATGCTCTGGGAGTATCAGTTTTAACAATTAATTTGAATAGTCAAATCTAAATAAACTGTATTTGATTAAATGCGTTCGATGATATAACGTCCGTATACGTATAGTGATTTGATAATTGTTACCATTCTTACGGTGTATAGTATATATGTATATGAATAATACGAATGTATGTAAAGTTTTAGGATTGTAAAATAATATTGTAGTCAATTCTTGGAGTTAGGTATAGCTCAATTTTATATGCGTGGTCTCAATCTAGAAGGTCACGTTTTATTACTCTGAATTTGATGTATCTTGTTATAAGTTAACTGAAAAATATTCAACTACATTCGTTCTGAATTTAGTCGGTTCGTAGAAAATAGCAATTATAATGTGAATGCAGTAAAAGCTCGGAAAAAATTATATGGAAATTGAAACAGACTTATTTAGAATGCTACAAATCTGTATGTAAGATAGCTGGAAATTTTGCTATTGGCCCATGACAGCATGAGATTTCAATTCCGCTGAAAATTTAACTCTATTGAATATTATCATTATAGTGTTTTTTATTCAAACGAATTTTCGTTAACGAAAAAAAATAGGTATCGTGCTCCGCGTAGATTATTCCATTCAATTCGTCATTCAAAATTGAATGAAACTTATAACGGCCAAAAATGAGATGAAATTGATTTGAACAAATTTATTCCGCGACCCGTTTGACGAGAAATTTAGTGAAATCTCAATGGGCCGGTATATAGGATTAGATATTTAGAATTCTTCTAATTTTTTTAAAATCTTCTATCGTTTGTATACTATATAGGATTATCAAATCAATTATATACCTGCTAGATTATACTATACACGTAACATAATTAAACGTAGATTAACAGCCATAAATATTCATGTAAATAATCTGGAAAGCGAATACGAACTTCCATCTAATAAATTATATAATGTAATACATCTATTTTGATTCTATTTTTTGATGCATCTATATATAGATACATTAAAATGCAAAAGAAAATACATATGCTACATATCTAAAATCGTCTACGTGTCTCTAATACTACCGCATCATTACCACGTTTAAAACAACAGTTCGATCCGAACTTGTTTTCGCTTTCGACTACGCTTCAAAACGCACCATTGTGGCAATAAGTGCAATTAATTGTAAAAAAAAAGATTCGGCATATGCGTATATCGCATGTACAAATCTGTCTTTTGGATCATAGATAGCATAATTAATGAAGGATTAATTAAGAAATTCGAACTACATTTCAATTATTATTTTTATTCCATTGCGTGATCGCTATATTCGAATCATAATGTTCGAAATTCCATTATTACCAATAGTTATCACCTCGAAAACGCGAATCGTACTTTCTCGACGACTACCCAACCGATCCGAACGAATCTTAGGCAAATGAATTCGGTTTTTTGGCAGAAAGTGGCTGAGTATGTCACTTCGTCAAAAAAAATGATAGGATTACAGTAAAACTCATGTTTTTTATGTTAGCTAAGTTATGTTGGATGTGATATTTACTGAGTTTTTGGCGGTAAAAAGTATACCTACCATTTTATAATCTGTGTGCAACACGATGTATGCTATCTCAAAATTGATATGCTAAACATGTAGGAATGTATGCAAGTATTCCAAGTCTCTTTATGCAGTTCAGTGTGCGGGGAAATTTTATTGTGTCTATATAATATAATTGATACGCCCGGAAGACCAGAATCGTAGAGTACGAGATGGGAAAACCGTGTGTTTCACTAACAAGTGGTGAAATTCCCTTTCGGTTAGTATGCGACAAAGGTCTGAGACTTATTCCGTGAGTAAGAAATTGATCAGTTAATGTATTCATTCAGTGACTGTGCGTTTACACACATGTAAACTGCGGCAAATCACATTCTGCACACGGAAAAACCAATGCATTGCACAATATATATATGCACTAAAGGGATGCATTTGAAGCATTTATCTGAGACACGTTACGTGTTACTTGCATTTCATTCTTTTACAAATTGCTATCTTGCAGGTTTCATTGCGTGTAGGTTTGAAGATTACCATAATAAATGTTTCCGAAACTTATGTCGCTCCTGCAGATATTTTCCCATGCACAAAAAATTAGTACAGTACCAACTAGGTATGTCTTTCGTAATGTTTTCGACTAGTTCGAATAGAAACTAGCATGAACGTACTCGACCCGTATCCATATCAAATTTCGAATTAGTGTAGGATGAATGGATACGTGACAAGTATAAACCTAAATTATATAGCTATATGCTAATTCTGTTTTATAATCACTGCGGAAAATATTACGCAAACGATTCTCTGCGTACGAACTTTTAGAGTGAAGAACAAAACTCCAAACGCTATACTCTACTCAGAATTATGATATATGTTTCATGAAAACTATAAAATACATACTCCGTAGGGATTTGTGCGGATTTCAAAATACCTAAGCCTATAGCGGGGCATAAAACGATAAGCGATATTAATATTATGATTGAATATAAGATTCACTAGAATTTTCAAGAATTACGAGAGAAAATTCTCAGATTCAGCTGTGTATATACATGTATACATGTTTTAGAGTTTAGACCTCTGAAGTATAATACTGGTGAAATGAATTAGAGTGTACATGTGATCGTTCGAAATCGTGGTGATCAGAGTTCAAGGACAAAAGGAACGCCTAGACCCGCGGGGCCCGAAATCCTAGAACTGGTTCGTTTAATGACGTCATTGGAGAGTCCCAAGTACGCAGTTAATGAACTCGAATACCTGCCCACCGATCACCCTTTAACGTAGAAATATTGTGAACAAAACAACACGCTGATAATAGTACATTTCGATACGCGCGTGCAAGGGTTTGTTTTCCCACGAGTGAGGGGTTTGTCGCCCGAGCGAAGCGAGGGTGACAATCTCACGAGTGTAAAAACAACTTGCACACATGTATCGAACAAAATTTTTCATTACACACGCGCGTAAAGTCCGATTATATGCACGCTTGCGTGCATATAATGGCACTTTTTCGCACGGCGTGATGAAAATATATAATAACAGTCGGAATCCTCTTCGGGGAATTATTATCGACAGACTAACCCCAATGTGGTTAAGGAATTTCCGAGGTTTAACGGACTGAAACCGCAACACTATATAGTACGTATTCATTCGGCGATGAATAATATCGTGACCAATAATTAACTAACGTGGAGAAATAATGGTAACATCGATACTTATATAAACCGATTTTCCAAGCCGTTTTTTCAAACTATAGTGTGTAGTGATGTCTGGTGTACAACGCTCTACTCTTCCCGCATTTACAGGGACGAAAAATTTTCTTCCCGCTTTTAGTAGGGAAGAAAACAAATTCTTCACGATTTACGCATGCGCGAGTTCCCTTGTGGCCCAAGAGAAACAAAAGGCCGTTTTACTCCCGCCAAACAAGCACGGAAAATCGGGTTTTCCGTGCATGTGCGGTAAAAACGATATTTTGTATTGATGAATCGCTATATAGCGTCTTTTACATGCAGTCGCATCTGAAGATGAGCTATCAGAGTACAGTGCATTTTCCTGAGGTGTCGACTAATGAATCATAAATCAGGACAAAATGATTGCCGAGTAATATAAAAAATTATCGTACATACCGAGTGATGGTAATTGCTCGTGGGACTATATCTAAATAAATCTAATTTGGGTTTTGGAATATTGTAGTAGTTTAGGATCTAATATCGAGGCGTCACCCGTGTTAAGATATATCTATAGGTATATCGAAATTGGGTGTGGGTCGAGATGAAACATCCAAATTTCGAACGACCAAAAATCCGAATGTTGAAACACCGATCGTTCAAAATATAGAAAGGCTCTAAAGCAGTACTACAAACGTACAATATCTTGTCTGTCCGTAGTGTAATACGTATATTCGTATTTCGTAAATTCACAGTATTGGCGATTCTACATATTGATCTTTCGAAATTTCAAACCCCACCGTTCGAAATCAGGGAAATTCACTTGCCTAAAACATGCACGATTATCATTTTTTTACGAAAAGGAAAAAATACGTCCCCATTTATGCAAACTCCCAATTATGGAAAACGTCTCATTGTCAAGGGAGGAACCAAATCCATAGATCATAGAAACAGGCAACTGACCAGCAACCGATAATAACTGTCTCGACTTATTCAAATTAAAACCATTACCATCTCCTGCTTGGTCAAACTGGATATATACCCATCTATTTCTGCCAGTGATTTTATCGACCATTCCAATCAAATCAAGCGGGAAAGAAGGTATCCCTATGGTTCCGAAAGGTGATCATTTCAAGAGCAGCACACATCTGCAAAATATTCAATAGACGTTCGGTTGCCTGCAGTGAGGCGCTTTAATTAAATGACTCTACATGGGTATATGTTGATGAATGTCCTAGTATATCTCATACCCTCGGTTCTGACATTGAAACCATAGTAATGTAGTTCACATTCTACTCCACAACCGCAATATTTCTGAGAAACAAAAAATCTTCTATATCAGAAAATACATGAGAAAATATGGTACCCGTATACATATATTGCGGTTTTTGAATCAGCCTGTGGTATGATGGTATCCTAGCAAGATTTCGAAGCCGAGTACGACATACATAAACTATATTAATATCTACACAATGAAACCTCATTTATACGTTTTCCAGAAATATGGCAATAAGTAAGAATAGCGTTAGAGTGAAACCAAAAGGTTCATCAATTTGTAGAACCACTGGAAGGAAGAAAATTTTCCACTACATAATATGAATGAGAAGAACGTACATACATACAAGTCGAAAGCGGATACATGAGCTTTTACTGTGTACATTCAAACAGTCATTCGAGCAATTTTCTCTATAAGTAATAATTGTCATACACATGATAACCTAATAAACCCATCAATCTGACGAAGAAGATTCGTTTCAGGTCTTTTAGACGATTTTTAATGGATTGAGATTTTCTTTCGAGTCATCTCCTTTGCCTCCAGCCAAATCCAGCGAAACTTAAATTCCGTGAAGCTTTCATCCATAAGGCATTGTGAATCTCGCTAATAGTGCTGTATTGTGATTCATTACCAGAAAATAAATATTTAGAAAATAAAAAATGTTTCGATTGGGTTTTAAAAATATTTTATTGTTATTATATATTTTACGACTGTAAACGTCGGTGTGAATAAATTTGTATATAACAAGGCATGTTTGATAAGAAATCAAAAATATATATGTATATTTAATTCTAAGTTTATAGGTAATTGTGTAATAATCAGCGTTCAGTAACGCTAAATTTGGACGGAAATGTTCAGTGTTTACAGCGTAACACTCAATATCCAGATCTACGTGCTTACAATAATAACACTGTCAACAGTGAATAAAAATGACGTGAAACATTGTTCAATCAAACAGTCAGAGATCTAGCTGTTATACTAATATATAAATATCGATTAGTATCTTACGTAAATGTAAATATAAAAACATATAAAATATGAGGGATAATCAATAGCTGCTTGCAATGTTTCAAGTAATATTTCGATTCGAAATCGAAAGCTGATAAGCTTAGTTTAACATAATGTATACTATACTAATAATAAATTTGTATAGTTTGATATTTATGTATTACATACATAGTAATAATCAAATATAAATGTATAAGGTATAAAATAACGTTAAAATTTTTCAAACGCTAACATCCTACATTATTTTGATGAATATAACTAAACCTATCTTATCGATATCTTTTGGACGGAAAAATATTCAGTTTGATATATATCGTAATTACTAAATTGTTTGTACAGCTTCACACGAGATAAATATGATATGTGAATACTAGTCAGTAGTCACGAATACTTTCTACGTTATGCTGATATATGATGAAAAGATGTACATACGAATACGCGACATTCGTTATCAATATATTCACCGATACATACTCTTACTTCGGGGCAGTCATGTCAACAGGGATTTGAAATTTTGTAGAAATTTTCCAGCTTTTTGAAAACTAAAATTCCATTCTTGTCATTCAATATCTATTTGCTGATTGTACAGGAATCTGAAAATGTGATGTTTCACCTTTTAAAGGCATTCAATGAAGAGATTTTTTTATTCCATCGAGATATTTATGCTTTGCATAAAAAGGAACACCATAAAAAAAAACCTCTAATTCATAAAAAAGTTTCCTGTTATTACTCAGGCTTTATGGTCACCCTTATTTAATTTGTCTCGTTGACGTTATTTCGTCTGAATTACTTGTCGAAGTGAAATTATGATACAGAATAAAATCTCTCTCTGTTTGGATGAAATTTTTCATGAAATGTTGACGTGATCCAATATGTTAATTAAACAAAATGTACAAGAGATACGTTAACATACAATACATATGTGTTGGCATATTCCTGCTGAATTTTCCCAAACAGATAAAAACATAATCTGTAATCACAAACCATGTACATTCTAGTATCAGTTAACTGGCATCGTTGAAACAGTACTGTGCGGAGTGGTGGGTCTAGAACCGGCTATAGAATGAGTCGTGGATGCATTGAGTGACTGCATGGTTCCCATCTGTAGAGAGTAGATAAAGATATTAAGAAACATGAAGTATAAGTGTAAGAACATCAACAGATTGTGTGAAAGAAATTTTTGCCATAAGAGACAAAAAAAGAGAAAATGAACAAAATATCGTACCCTCAAATGTGCCAAGTCCTCAAGTTTTGTCAGATCGCTTAGTTCGATGTATAATGAATAAACGAGTAGCCATCCATAAATGGAAAAGCAACTGAATACGACCCAAAGGAGGCACATCATTACGTTGTAGGCGAATATCATGTCGTTAACAATACTGTAGAATATGAAAGCGAATACTCTGAAGATAGTGAAAATCGCAAAGACGTAGACCCAAGGTACCATTTTCTTTTCATACTCTTTGGTCAGAGCTATCAGCAACATTATTGATGTTACAAACACGGCCACTCCACCGACCATTGAAAATAGAGCGAATACAATAAGCGCATTGCGAACTGAAAGAAGGTGAGAATCATTTGGTAAAGGTGATACACAATTTCAATATAGGTCATGGGGGATTATAATGTAGAGATACTCAAAATCATTCGATGTATTTCTAATTGAAATCATTTTCCGAATTCATGAGTCTGCGGTTTCAAACAAAGAGAATCTTACCTAGAGATTGAAAATTTAGTCAGAAATCCATAAATGATCGAACATTACGTATTATAAATCAAGGATTTGAAAAAAGTTCCTCACAAATTGAATGAGCAATAATGTAATGAGACATTGAAAGTATTTCGTGAATAATAATTCAAGTAGAATTCTCAAGTTGAATGGATTTTCCTCGAGTAAAGTGCTTAATATTTAATAAACAATCACACTGAAAATAGCTGATGATGTAATTCAAACTTTTTACGCAGAAGTAGATGGCTTTTGCTTCTGGAAAAGGGAGAATTTCGGGAGAGAGCAACTTTTCGAAATCCTCGATTTTTACCAGTCAATCTGGGTATGTTAGGCGTTTCTTATTCGATTTTCACTCTCATCGTGTCATTTTCTTTGTTACAACGAGTGTAACTATAATTATGACTACAGAATGTAATTACCGTGCTGGTTTCCCACATAGACAAACTCGTAAGATATAACGTAATATCCGGTATGAGTTGACCCAGGGGCAGCCTGAGAGAGGCAATAGATATCAAAGACCGACGAGCATATTGTGAAAATTCCCAAACACTGAAATATGAATAATATCATTGATAACAACTGTTACAGGTGTAATATTCACGATATTTATCATCCACATGATACAATTATACTAAATTAT
This sequence comes from Ametastegia equiseti, assembly GCA_963989295.1. Classification (NCBI taxonomy): domain Eukaryota; kingdom Metazoa; phylum Arthropoda; class Insecta; order Hymenoptera; family Tenthredinidae; genus Ametastegia; species Ametastegia equiseti. The sequence continues at coordinate 10,167,252 of OZ022389.1, read as the reverse complement.
TACTTTTTATAATGAACAAAATTCAGAATTAGATTAGCATATCAATTTTGTACAATTTTCAATTTTTTATTATACGTACCAAGCTGTATATCGCCGTCATCATAGCTCCTCTCTGGATATCGAGTACGATTGCATTTGTTATGATCGGTTTTTGATACCATGGAATTTTAACGCTTTTCGTAGATCTCGATGATCTGAGATTGGCGCTACTCCGAGTGGTAACGTGTGAGTATATCGAAGGTGTGCCCATGCTGGGAGACTTTTTTCCATAATTCATTTTTAAACCTAAAAAAACAATCAAAAATAAACAAACAAGAAAATCAAATCCCAGGATCTGAATTCATTGTAATACAGAGAAAGATGATTCAAATTCTATGACTAATTTCTTGAACGTTTTTTTTCAGCAATCGTCAAATGCTCAGGATTAGAAAAATTTGATCGAAAAGAGAGAATCTTTATTTCTTTTTTTTTCTATCAAATCAACTAAGTGTCAAGTGTGAAATGAACCATACAATAAATATGAATTGAAAATCATTGTGGCATGAGATCATCGCGCGAACTAATTAGCCGTTTCAAGAATAGTTCCAACAAAGTTTACGTATTTTTCGAAATTCGGTAATTCGTTAACGGCTCGTTTAGCTCAGGTAAATCATTAGATTACGTATACTGAAATTAGATACTCTTAATAAATATGGGTCGAGTTAGCGTCTCGCGACTCGCGACTCACGGCACGCCCATAGCAATTGCATGGTGTGCAAAGAGCCAAAACAAATGAACACACTGACACAAGTCGCACTGAACTTTTCAGCACCCTCAACAGTTACCAATATTATGTTTAATTTCTATGAGCTACAATTCACCTGTATCTGCCACTGGCATGTATGTTAAAACACTTGCTCTTCACTCCGATCTAAAAATATTTACCACTTTCATTCAAGCGACGAAAAGCGTCGTGAGTCGTGACACACCTTGCTTCGCCTTACTTATGCCGTTGCTTGTAACCTGCGTTGCCAACTGTTTTATACCTTTGCTCAATTGTCAAATAATGCAAATTTTGACTAACTCAGCCTCGAGCATTATGTTGGAAATATAGCACAGAATCATAAGGTTACGGTAACAAAATATATTGGCAAAATCACTAACAGTATTTTTGAATATTATTGCTTTTTAACTTTTTTCACTACTGTTGCCTCTGCTGTATTGTATACTTTACTATCAGCGCTTCAATCGTTTGGACAACTGAAACTGAACTTGTAAAAATCTGAGCGACACGACGACACAAAGCAATACCGTTCGTCAGATACAACGGATGTGACCAATGATATCGCTTCAGTCGAGTTGCCACGGTCAAAACGCACAAAATAGAGCTCCATCATTGGCGGAGTGACAGTACGTCTCATAATCATCGTGGACTTCAGCCAATGACAGAGCTCTATTTTTATCGCCGAGTGAATATGTCGCTATAACGTGATGCAGCCTTCAAAATAAGGATTCCACCGCCTGATGCAAGAGTCGTCCGTCTATGAGACATGCATGCATCAAAGATTCGCTCGCGTGTCAAAATTCACTAGCTTTTTGCACCATCTGGAAGAGGCGAGTGCATTTGACACCGGTAGAGTGTGATTCCGAAAATCGAGATTAATTTCATCGTGTAAATAAATAGCGAATATATAAATATGGTACTGGATCTTGACTTGTTCCGTATAGACAAGGGATTCGATCCCGAAAAGATCCGCGAGAATCAAAAGAAGCGATTCAAAGACGTGGGTCTGGTCGACAAGGTGGTAGAGCGAGACACGTTTTGGCGACAGCTTCGACACAGAGCTGACAATTTAAACAAGTTAAAAAATGTCTGTAGCAAAGAAATAGGCGACAAAATGAAGAAGAAGGAACCGGCCGGTGGAGACGACCCGGTCCCAAGCGAAATCGCTGAAAATCTCGATAACGTAACCTCCGATAACCTCAAAAAACTAAACGTAAACCAGATAAAAAAAATCCGCGCACTAATCGAAGACGCGATTCAACAGAACGCCCAAGATCTAGTAAAAACCGAAACCGAACGTAAATCCGCTCTCCGCGAGGTTGGAAACCACCTCCACTCGTCAGTCCCAGTCAGCAATGACGAGGACGAGAACAAAGTAGAAAGAACCTTTGGAGATTGTACTCAAAGAAAAAAGTACTCCCACGTCGATCTGATCCATATGATAGATGGAATGGACGCTGATCGTGGTAGCGCAGTATCAGGTGGTCGAGGCTACTTCCTAGTCGGTCCAGCCGTTTTTTTGGAACACGCGTTGATCCAATTTGCTCTCAGAAAGTTATTCGACAAAGGGTACAAGCCGCTCTACACTCCGTTCTTCATGAGGAAAGATGTGATGCAAGAAGTCGCCCAACTGTCCCAGTTCGACGACGAATTGTACAAAGTTGTTGGAAAGGGTAGCGAGCGTGGTGACGACAAAGAAACCGAAGAAAAATACCTTATAGCAACTTCCGAACAACCGATAGCAGCTTTTCACAGAGATGAATGGATCGCCGAGGCCAGTCTGCCGATAAAATACGCTGGACTTTCGACCTGTTTTAGACAAGAAGTCGGCTCCCACGGTCGAGACACTAGGGGAATATTCAGGGTCCATCAGTTTGAGAAAGTGGAACAATTCTGTCTGACTTCGCCACACGACAACAAGTCCTGGGAGATGATGGATGAGATGATAGCAAATGCTGAGAACTTTTATCAAGAGCTCAATATCCCTTATCGAGTAGTTAACATTGTTTCTGGAGCGCTTAATCATGCCGCTTCAAAGAAGTTGGATCTAGAGGCTTGGTTCCCTGGCTCTGGAGCTTTTAGGGAATTAGTCTCCTGCAGTAATTGCCTAGATTATCAAGCTAGGAGACTCTTAGTTCGATATGGACAGACCAAGAAAATGAATGCTACGATGGACTATGTCCATATGCTCAATGCGACGATGTGCGCTGTAACCAGAGTCATTTGCGCTGTACTAGAAGTAAATCAAACAGAAACCGGGATCGTAGTACCTGAGGCTATCAAGCAGTTTATGCCTGCTCAGTATCAGGATGAAATTCCATTCGTTAAACCAGCGCCTATTGACGAGGCGGAGACTAAAAAACAGAAGAAACAAAAAGATGGGATGAAAAAGTAGAAAAAGCTCCGGTAGCTTTGATAATATCAATTTAGCAAATACTACAAATACATACTCTGTAATCCTGTAGCTTTATCAAGCAATTAAAATGATCTCTAGCATCAGTTTCCAGAACAATTTATAACGCATACTTATTTTTTCATCATTTTGCATTTACTCAAATGTAACATTCGCAGTAGATACACTTTTTTGAAAAAAGTTATCACTCTCAATGATTTTTACTCGATAATTGATAAGCGATTCTTAATTATTCAATGGATCAATAAACGCTTTGCTACATTACTCGCATTTAACTATATAATACGCCTGGAACCTGAACCTGAATCCTTTTATCGTCACATTGGGTACTAATGATGCATTCAGAAAATTGGTCGCTAAATATTCTAGACTATCTTGTACATACATGTGTATAAAGTAGAACAAATTCTGCAGATCAGTATGATTTTCTTTTAGATATACAATTTTTTATTGGCATTATTTATGTAGATCATATAAATAAATTTGTACAATTAGTTTGTAGGATTATAGGGTTCAATTTGAATCTCAGATTTTTATTTATGATGATTGTAAAGAGACAAAAATGAGAGATTGAAGCTTTTGATCTGAATAAACAAATACGCAACTCTTCAAATATCTTTTTATACTTCAATTTATTTTCTCATACAAATTCAATCTCTCAAATCATTTTCATACATCCACAGATATAAGGGACTTCCTAAGTTGGAACTTATGAATCCCTGAGAGCTCAACTTTGCACTAAAATGTGCAGTAATCACGCATTCGGCTTGTACCAGTATTTACAGTTATACATCCTCTTGATTCAGTTTTTCTATGAGTCGTTTTCGCTCTTCAGCTCGACGTAGATTGCTTAATACTGAACTTTCGAATTCGAGGTCAGATAATTTACTTTGTACATTCTAGAAAACAAGAGATATTTGATAATAGAATATACAAATCGAGTACGTATATCATAAGCATCATAGATACTCACAAACATATTAGGAGCTGAAGAGTAGCTGGGAAATTTGACGCTTTGTTCACTCGTCGATGTCTCATTAACAGGAAACAACAACGTTTTACTCCTCGGCAAGGACCCGCATGTGTTGGAAGCATTAGAAGTTGATTTTTTATCACCTTTAGAGACCCATTCTAATGTTATTGGATTACTAGCAAAGCCTTGTTCTATTTGTACTGCCATTTCCTGAAAATGAATAAACAAAGTAATGATTTTGATTTATACAATTTGGCTTACTCTTTAAGCTAGCATATTCTTTGTAACAAACGCCTAAATTAAATGAAACACGAATGGCAATTGTTAATAAATTGTGTCCTTACAGCAGCATCTCTTTTGTTATATTCAACCAGTGCTCGTCCAGTTTTGTTTGAAGAAACAACCAATATGGTGATATCTCCGTACTGAAAGTTATGAAAAAAGTTAATGATTTTGTTTCTGATTTATCTCCATTCTAAGTGATACAATAAAAGCAAATGTGTCGATCGCATGACTTGAAATTGACCTTTGATAAGATTCTATGCAACGTGTTATAGTCGTAGCCACCGTTTTGCGGGTCGTCTTTAGCTGCTTTCCACTTAATTTTAACTCTGTGTTCGTTGGGATCGTTGGGCTGCGAGCCGCTAAACGGTACACGCATTTTGCGCAATTCTTCAGAAACTTGCTGTCGAACAAACGCAACTTCTTCCTCAACTTGTTTAGACCCCATTGTTCGTAGTCTTTCGATTTCTGCCTGTATGGATGAAGGAAATTTATCAGAGATGAAAAACGGGCTCGTTGAAGAAAAATAAAGAACCAAAAGCCTAGAAAAAAAAAATTAATACCTGCAGTTTCTGCTCGTCGGTTCTAGAATCCTCTCCATATCTCTGTGATCTTCTGTGAGCCTCTTCTCTGGCTTCTAAATCTTCTTTCAACTTTTTCCTCTTGGAATCCAATTGTTTGGTTCTAAGTTTGGCTTGGAGTTTTGCATTCAATACCTTGTCATATGCTCCCTGTAATATTGAAATCAACTAATAAAGACTCGTAGAAATCTGGCATTTGTGATTCGTCATTATTCAATAGAGAAACGGCTTCCTGCCTAGCAAATCGCATTCATTTATTTTAAAGGTTCAATGAAGTCGGGATGAATGAACAAATCATAGAAAGAACAAAACGTGGAATCCTGCAGGATGTTTAACGATAAGCCTCGGTTTACTCCAGTTCGTCTGAATTGCTTCTCGGTTAGTTTTGCGTTTACTTACCCTGGCAGATTCGTCGGTTAATATTTCCAAAGCTCTTGAAAGTTGATGAAATAGTTCTGCAGCTTTTGGATTGTCAGGATTTTTGTCAGGATGGCACGATAGCGCTTTTTTTCTGTACGCTGTTTTGATCTGTGAAATAGTTTTTAGGTTACAATTAAATCGTCCTTAATAATCGATTCATTTTGACGTATTTTATACCCACGTCTTTTATCGTCGCTGTTGATACGGCGCCGATCAATTCGTACAAGTCAAGATCCATCAGATTATCCATGTTTATTCCGTTGAATTTATTCCCAGACTCGATATCGCGGATTGTTTAGGTTGACGGGGTTGACGTTGCCACAGTTTACTATTACCCTAGAGGTTATGTTTACCTAACTGTCTGCTCAAGGTCTGTCAGTCGCTAACAATTTCCGTGCATTTAAACACAAATTGAGTTTCATCAGCCTAGTGAATCGCATAAATAACTTCACGAGTTACAGTTTTGTATCATTTCCTGATTTCTTCCCGAGCAGAGAACACGAAATACGTTTAATTTCGTTCTACGCAACGTACCTAACCTATTTCGCGGTCGACGTTGACATTTAACTCAACATATCGCAGTCAAATGTTAAACGAACAGCTGTAAAGATGCCTGAGATATCAGAGATTTTTATGCTGCCTAAAGCACCGAAGGATTTATCATTCAACGAAAATGATTTCAATGAGGTGAGTAATTGTGCTTTGATGAAATACCGCAAATCAATTCATCATTACTTTACGTTTTCTCCTAAATCTTTCAGAACAATTTCAGCGTCGATGTATTCTTACAAGATCATCGAAAAAAGGCGAGTTTGGAAACTATGCGCGATGACCTAGGTGTGTATCTCAAAGTTCTGAGATCCGCTATGATCGAACTTATCAACAAAGACTACGCTGACTTTGTCAATTTGTCAAGCAACCTGATCGGGCTTGATAAGGCGATAAACAATTTACAGGTGCCTCTGGGTCAATTGCGAGAAGAAGTTATGGTAATTTCATTTCTATGGAGTTAATTATTCATGGGAAGGAATATTCTGGGGTCTGGTTTCAAATATTTGCACAGATTTCTTACCTCTGTATCATTTTAACGACTGTTTTTTATTGCAGCAAGTCAGGCAAACTCTGGACGATATGATTAACGAAGTAACCAATACACTGAACCAGAGATGTCATATCAGAGAACGAAAACAGAGTCTGCAGAGTCTGGCTCACGTGCATGACTCGATTACAAAATTATCAAATATTCTTGTAAAAAAGAGCGCAGCTGATTCACAAGACGAAGAGCAGATCAAGTTTGATTCAGATTTACTCGAACGGGCTGCTACCGAATTCAATCAACTCAAATTTCATATATCCAGATGCAAAGCAGATCTTACAGAAGCGAGAATCAAGGTGCCTAGATCTCTTCATGTTTAAATTGGGTTTGCCAGGATTTCTTTTTTTGTTATTGTTCCAAAGATATTGTTTAGGGAATTAGTAACAATAGAAAATGATCAATAAAACTGATTAACGCTGAATTCAACTTCATTTTGTGCTACAATATGGAAATTTTTACTTTTTTAGAGAAGCGAGGAAATTGGTCAAAGTTTGATGAACAATTTAGACGAGATGTTCGTTTCTAGCATAAGGAAAAAACAGCCTGAACTATTGATACGTTGTTTAAGGATATACGTTACTCTTGACAAAGTATCTGACACAGAAAATCTTCTGCGAAAAAAGCTGATAGGTCCTTTGGTCGAAGGGATAGTTAACGAAGCAACTCTCCAAAGCGAACCGCAAGGATTGCAGGGTATCTACCAAAGACTTCTCGCCATTCTTGACGAAAATCTTGCGCAAGTTCTTACCATCACTTTATATCCAGACAGGTGAATATATCTGTTTCATTTTTATGGAAATTGTCAATCGTCATTCCAGGAAGAAAAAAAAATTATCAGATCATAGGATGTGGTGTACTTTTGTAAATCGAAGTTGTTTGTATGGATAATGTTGGTATTTTTTTTTTCAGAATGTCAGTAAAAGGATTCAATTTCATTGTGAATAGTTTTTGGCCCGAAGTTGAAGAGAGGATCGAGTTGCATTTGAGTTTAATATTCGCTCCTGGTAATCCGCAACTATTCCACAGAGTAAGTATTAACGTGGCAACTTTCTTTCCGAAGAGTTGAGTTAATGAAAACTATTCCAAAGAAACTAAACTCCGATTCAAACAGGTGCCTACAAGTAGACACTTTTTTGGAATCTCATTTTTCTAAATGAGTACACGATCTTGTGCATTCTATGTCTAGAGATACTTGGAGACAGCAGAGTTTCTGTTAAGATTGGAAGAGGCTTGTTGTACGCCTGAAACGTTGTCAGAATTAAAAAGCCACCACCTGTATCACCGCTTTTTGGCAAAATGGAACCTCCCGGTATACTTTCAAATAAGATTTCAAGAAATAGCCGGCTCTGTAGAAGCCGTATTGTACGAAGACATTTCTCCTGCATTGCTAAAAGAAAATGTGGTTGTTATTACCTCGAATGATTTCACTCTTCACACAACTAATGTCGTTTGGGAATCTCTTCTAAGGACATGGGCAGATGGTATTTTCTTGCCAAAACTTTTGCACCGGTAAACCTTATGATAACTAAACACCAAGTACCATTACAATTGATATTCAATTCTCAAAACCCAAACAGAACAAAAAAATAATATAACATTCCATTAATTCCTCGTAGGTTTTGGAAATTAAGCATTCAAATATTATCACGATATCAAACCTGGTGTAAAGACGCAGTGGAACAAGTAAGATTATTAGGATATTTTCCAAGCCGACTCATTCCATTTTTGTAATATAGTATATAAAATTTTTGCAACAATAAGATAATGTTCTAAAGCAGTAACCATTTACTTATTAAATCACGATTGCAGATTTGGCCAGACCCGGTTAAATTTGGTTCTAGTAATGTTATCGAGGCTGCACACCCCACCAGGTTACAGTTTTTAGTATTGTTATACACCGACATAGAAAAACTGATGAAGAAATTGCCATCGTTTCTGGAAATTGTGTGTAATAAAATACCAAGTACAAAAACTGCTCTCAGAAAATTATTGGAAGGTAAAATAAGGCGTCTGATTGTTAATCTGCATTGTATTTATAAAGCAATTATGCCCAAAGTAAAATTATCATTAAATGCTTTTTCATTTCACTTGTAATTCAGAATATATATTCTGTGATAATTTTTCAGATTGCTTAGCAGAGTCTGAAAAGAGTTTGGAAGCTACCCTTCCATCTGTGAGAGACGAGATAGTGAAAGAACTGATGTCCCAAAGTGCTATTCATTTAAAACAAGTCAGCGATATCCCAAGACTTTTTCGACGAACGAATCGAGAAGTTCCCACAAAACCTTGCGCATATGTCAGCAACGTGGTTGAGCCTCTTGCTAATTTTCACACAGAATATAATTCAGCTATACCAGATCTTGTTAATAAATTGCTAGAGTTGACTCTATCCTCGGTCTCAGAACAGTGAGCTAATTTATTATAAATCATTGTGTTTGAAGATTTGAAACTTATTTCAGCCATGCTTATGAGGATCTTAAAATAGTTTTAACACAACAGAAGTTACGTCGAATGTTTCTGATTAATAATAAGTTCCAACGATGAATTTGTAAATATTTCACAGATATCTACTATCGGTTACCGATGTTCTAACATCAGTCCAAAAAACTGAGGAAAGTCTCCGGAGGTTGAAAAAAATAAGAGATAAATCTACTGGAATGTCAGCAACAGAGGGTAAAGGTATTGGCGATGACGAGAAGATCAGGATTCAATTAGACATTGATGTACAGAGTTTCTACCAAATGGTAAGATCACTTATTCAATAATCTTATCAAATCCTGTCCTAGTAATAAGTTAATTGAGTTCACGAAAGCACATTTATCACTAATTCAATAACTAATACTTTAATTTGAAAAAAATCGTTATTTCAGATAGAGAAACTTGGTATACTTGGGGCTAACATATCCAAATTAGACGAATTATTGCAAGTAGTTCGAGAAGCTCTGAAAAGCAGACAGACATGAGGCGAAATAAAATACACCTGTATTAGCGTTTGCAAGAAATGATAATAATAATAATAAAAGTTTGTTCTTGCAAATCGCTATTTTTCCTAATTTTGCATCGGGATATCACCTTTTCATTTTATATACCAGCGTATAGCAACAAAGACTTGGAATAAATTTTGCTCCCGCTGTTATTGCTTGAGTATAAGCTGTTGACTAATCTGATGAAAGATATGATTAGGTATTCAAATCCTTAGCCTGGGCCATGAATTGAGAGAGCATTTAACGATAGCAATAATAATAATATATTGTCGTTGAATGGTTTTCAATACATTTATTATTTACCTTTATTATTATAATAAGCCAGTTAAATATTTTACAGTGCCACAATTAATTCTATCAATAATTGTTGTACGACACGATAAACAATACACACTATAGGGAACAGATACAGCAAGAATTTTATCCTGCAAATGATATCACGCAAGAAAATATATGTATATACATTAAAATTAAATTGGGAGCAATATAATGATATAACATTCCTACTGTACACCTACGAACACATACACAATATGCTTTGTTGCTAGTTCTGACTGCTGATAGCAATATTGTATAATCTACACTTTCTTGTTAAGAGTATGAGGTAATTAATTATATATTTAATACATATATTATATGATATTATTAGAGTAAATAAGTCTAGCCAAAAAAAGAAATAATAAAATTGATTTTAACAAATGGAATGACGTCTTCAACCCACTTCAAACTATAACAGAGTTTGACTGTGTACATTAATTGATTCACTGGATATATTTGGTAGTTTATTAATTATGCAAAACCTAAGAAATACGTATCCGTTCTTTAATAGTTTTTATATTGATTATCAATTAATCTTTAATAGTTTTTATATTGATTATCAATTAATGCACATTACAAATATATCAATACTTTGGATATATTAGATCGACAGCATTCTCATAATCATCTAAGTTATAACATAGCTTTTTATTTTGAGAATAACAAATTTTCCAATTTTTTTCTCATTCGAGCATAGTTAATTTCAATATTTATTCTACGTTTCTACTAGGATGGTACTTCGTTTGTGAAAATTTCGAAACATATTGCGATTGAATACGATTTTTTTATTCCGTTATAAACTGACAACGAGGCGAGGTGGAGTCTATTTGTACGTGAACGACGTATATATTGCATATATATTTTTGTTTTCGATCGTGTTTACATACATAAATACAGCTAATAAATTGCACTGTCATGATAATATCATTGAAATAATAAAATTTCTATTTTTACTCAAGCTTTGGAATGGATTTCAAGCTTTTCAAATACAAACAGAAAATAAATAAATCATTTAGCATTAAGTTCGTTTTTTAAATATTTGCATTCCAATCACTCAATTCAAAATAACAATTCTTTAAATATAATTTACAAAATACAATATCGACCCTAATTGTATACACAACACTTAAATAATCTCGAAACTGAGACGAACCTAGCGATACTATACAATCTGAATAACATTTTTCCGCATTCAACTTTTCAGCTAAACAGGTATACTACAACTTTAATGAAAATTCTGAGATAGTACGTTATAGATAATTTAACATTATTATAGCCAACATGTAATTAATGCATTACCTTATTGATTCACGTAGGGTCAAATGAAGAACGTGAATAATTATCAAGGGGGTTCTTCGCTTACGACTCCAGCTACCATTTATGTAGTTCAATATTCGAGTATCAGTTTTTTTTATAACGCTCAAAAAATCGATCAGTATTTTACATAAATGGAAAAAGTCTATCCTGGCTATTGCTATTGCGAGTCAAAAATTACATAGTGATGAACGGTAAATGCAAGGAAAAAAAAAATAATCGAAAAATACAACATGATTATCTGGAAGTTATAAGTTTAATTCAAATTAAACTTTCACATACAAGCTGCCTTGATCGTTTTAAGTATAAGAGCATTGCTTTTTAAACTTCATACAGACCTCATGAAGCTTGATTTCGTTAACCGGCACCCGCTGAGCTATATTTTGAATAATCGTTTTCGCAATCATTTCTTCAAAACCGAAAAATATTTATCAACTATAAACTCATAGCAGTCAGGTAGTAGAAAAATGTAATAAGATTCGATCCAAGTTGAATTAGGTGCTATATGTATTTAATATGTATACCATACTCGTATATAAGACTGAAAGGACAACATAGATGTGCTGAGCGCATGAACTGATACGGATAAAACGCATCACTATTATTGAATATATCCCTTTATGGTATCAATTCTATATGTATAATCATAGTATTAATATATTACTAAAAAAGGGGGGGAAAAAAATAAATTCGTGAAGTAATTGAATAAAAGATTATTCTTTTATAACTTCTTCAAGACACTAGGGTTTGAAGATATTCTATAAGCCTGGCTATGAGAGGAAGATGTGCACAATCTGAGTGGGAAGATATTAATGGCATATTAGATGTGAAATTATTATGATGAGATCAGCGCAGATCTGGGTTGTCGTTGACCTGTTTCTTAATGCGTAACAAAATTGTTGTGTACCAGGAATCCAGCCGTGATATGGAATCGTACTCCTTAACCGCCTCTGTATATCCCTCCAAATTTTGTTCTTCGAGGTGTTCGATGAGCGTCTAAATACACAATAATATCATTTCAATCATCTGATCAAGTAAAATTCCTTCAACAACCAATACTAAGCATATCGAACAATGAAATGAATAAATTATGACAAGAAAAACGAATTAATCACATGTATATGCATTTGTATACAATGTCACAAATTTCCAGCTTGTTAATTAATATTAGCTGATTACTAATAACTCACCTTTATAAGTTTGTATTCTCTAGAATCCTGGAAGGCTGGATATTGTTCTTGATAACGCTCGATAGCGTGTTGAGCATTCAGAACATCGACGCATAGATGACACAATGCGGCGCGGAAAAAATACTCTTTCGCACTGTATTTCAGCAGAGAACTTTCCAAAGAGGAAGATGCAACCTGTAAGTCATTGACTAATAATTGCCAACATTCATACAATCAAAAATGTGTATTAGAAAATCTATAAACAGAGTTTATTCTAGGAAACATTATCAAATTCAAGTTTATGGAATTCATATAGCATACTGCTGACTTTTCCCAACAATCAAAATTCCCTGACTATTCCTGGTTTTCCTCGGACTGTCGCCAGCATGAAAACAATAATTTTAGCGTAAGACAAACCTGTTCATAAATCTGAATCGCCTTGTCATAATTCTCGAGTTGAGCGGCGTATTGGGCCACCTTGAGCAAGCATTTATTTGCCGACGAGTTACTTTCTTCACCACGAAAATAGTCTGCTGCCTGTTCATAGTGGTGTACTGCTCTGTCCAGATCCACTGACTCGCTCTCATACATCTCTGCTATACTTTGATGGTGCTTAGCCGCCATCGTAAACCTTCCCATGTCCGTGTATATTTCTATTGCTTTTAAAAGGCAGTTGACCGCCTCTAAAACGTTATGGATTGGTAGAAAAAATATTATTTCAAATTCGATACATGGAAATCTTTGAACTTCAAATTGTTATGGTACAAATCGAAACGGCTCAATTGCAGAACCTCAATTTTGAAATCTCAAACAAATTCTTCTATATTTTTTACAATTATTATTGTAGTTTACCTGTGCAAACGAGCTATTTAATTTATCTTGTTCTTAAGGGATGTGCCACTTTACAACATCAATAAAATTCGTTCTCACCTATTCTATGATACTATTTCATTCTATCAATTAACAAAATAGTCCTCCCTTACGATAGAGAGTCATTTTATAGATTTTTTCACATCGTAATGCAATATTTTAAAATCTGAATCTGCTGATGCGATAAAATCGTAGCAGTTCCGGTACCAACATTAGTATTTACAATCCTACCATTTGGATCAGATTTCTTGTAACAGTTGGCAGCATCTACGTAGTTAGTTGCAGCATCGTGCTTGCTCCCAGCTTTACCATGGAGATTAGCCGCTTCGCAAAATGCGTTTCCTGCCGCTCCCCACTTTTTGGCCATTTTGAACAGGTTCGCTGCACGCTGATAACATTCTACCGCCTCTTCTACCTTGGACGATCCTCTGCAGACCAATATGCAATATTTTTATCAATTTAATTAACAACTGCATATCAATGAAGTTATAGATGTTATCTAATTATATTATTTTCTCTTCAATTATTTAGATTATCAGATAGCTTCAAAATGACCAAATAACTAAATATAGTACACATTTGAGTGAATTTGTTCCTTCTCAAACCAAGATTATAACTGTATGCCAAATTTGAGTAGAGACTACGAGTGAAGTTTAATCTTTATACAATTAGTTTTAGTTTCTTCAGCGAATCATGCGCATATTAATTGGACAAAAAGGCGTGAAGGTACATGGTCAGATACCGAATGATATGAATAATATGTTACATAAGTCAGTAGGAAATTTATTTAGAGAAAGGATCTTCTGTTCTGTAGATAACAGTTTTTTTCTAATACGAGTGACAGTGCAAAAGATTAGCTGATACTAATCAATGCAGAATCTATTACAGTAATCTGAAATGGTCTGAACTTGGGATCGGCAGTTTGAATATAGAACAGCAAGAAAATAATAACAAAATTATAATCATATTCACCCTGCCAGTCCTAAACTCATTTGATTAATAATGGTATAAAATTTATAACACGGAAAGAAATTTATGGTAATCAATGATTCCAGAATTCGCTTCTGGCTTAATTGTGTTACATAACATTTCTGCATTACTTGTATGGTAAATCGCTGTGTCTGATTTGGCAAAAGAAAACGATTTCTTATATGAATTACGTATCAAACGATTCTAGATTACTCATTTTGGATTTGCTGCTAATGTTGAACTTATTTCGAAACCTTTTAATCATTCCAAGTTTTATTTTACGCATTGAATAGTGGAAGACTATAATTACTCATTCGTGAAATAAGGCTTATCAAATACACGAAGTCTTTATCAACACACTTTTTTCTCAAATCTGGGCATTAGCTTCGAAACCATTCGGTATAGACAATGTTACAAAATATCATGCAGGGCTCTTATCTCGAAGATTTTCAAGAAGACTTTGTCGTACTGCTGAGCTGAATATCATTGAATATTCTTCATTCTCAGGCATATTCATCCAATTACAAAAACATTCAGATATAATTGTGCGAATACAGAATTTGACTAAGTACGTGACTTGAATCCTAATGATACCGTTATTGCTAATTAGATATGTTGCATGTGGAAATAAGATGATAGTCTGAAAGATCAAGGCCTTCATTGTGTTAATGTAAGTAAATATTGATGACAAATCATTCAATGAGTTTTCTAAGTTTGTTTCAGACCCTGAAGGCGATTGTTAACATGAGAATGATGGTAAAAGCGGAGGAGTGAATGAGATGATCTATGTAAAAGCATTGACAAAATAGATGTTTTATCGGAATATCAATGTTAGTGATAAAGATAGAATTGAGGAGAAAAATAAGTATCGTGACTCATGCTCTGACTTTGGGGTAGTAATAAAATCTATTGAAATAGAAAGAGACATAATTTATTGCGAGGAACAGGATCGTTTATGCAAATAGGGCAGGATTTCGTCAAATCGCGACGCATGTAGTAATAAAATTCACCCATCCATCCTACCAGTCTGTCTGTCATTTTTCTCTGACAAATCAATACATATATATATTTAATACTCACCCGAAAAGTGAACCAAAGAAACCTTTCGAGGAGGTTAACTTTTTCTCAGCCTCAGCCATGAGCTGCATGGCTTTTTGCTCATTATCACCCATTATTAGAAATACTCCTTAAAATGATACCCTAATTCTCTTTATTTCTGTCACTCGCGCTTTATTGACAAAATGCATTCACTTCGCTCCACCAGTCAGCTCTGACGTCACCATGAAGGAAACATCCACCCAACTTCTTCCGTTCTTTACTCTATGAGATCCAATCTATTCACCAATCCCGTTTATCTATCTTTTTAAGGCAAAAGTCGCGATTGTACTTGAATCCCATTGGTCAGATTCAAGAATTATCCTGTAACTTGTGAAGGCGGCTTAAGTTTCAGCTGAAGTGGTCAGATTTGTTCGATTGTCATTGTGGAATCAACCTAAACAAAAGCACAAATTCGAGAATCATTGATTAGGGATACTAAAAATTTATTAATTTTAATACGCTCATTTCATAATTATTAAAATTCTGCCTCTATTTAAGTAATGCGATTATGAAAATTGGACAAAAAGGTCAACTTTACATAAAGGATCGCTTTACATTTGGCGGCAGACGCGATAGATTACGAAATATAGGAATGTGATTGGTTGGATCCACTGATCTCTATACTAACTGGATAGCTGATTGCGTATGGTTGGATCGAATAAAAGTGGCCAATGACGTTAACTTCGACAACTTCACACGTTTAAAATCAAAGCGACCATTGGTTAATCGAAATAATCACTCGCGTCTACATAGTCGATTTGTTCATGGATTCGCCGGTGTCCTCTCGCCGTCTTTGCAGTAGAAGATCTCCACTTTTGGTTCTCCTTGCTTTTCCGAACTAACTTTCTGCCAAATTTTTGGGTAAGTATTCCGGACGATTGTTTCAACAAAAGAAAACGACAGAGTGTATTCTATTCCAACACAATCCTCGTTCAAAATCCTTTTACATCTTGTCCAATTAATCCTTACCCGATATAATATGAGCTTTTATTCATTCACCGTATGATTTCTGTCTCCGTTATACCGATTACATAAATGTCTATACCCAACACACTCACACACACGCAAATACACTCCTCACCAACCCAACATCTGACATAATTCTAAACTGTGAAATTTTTCCCCTCGTTATCGATTAATCAATTGATTTTAGGGGCAGGCCGAGAGTGAAGATGCTTCGTCAAACAGTATGTCTTGTGCCTGCGGGCTCGCAGCAGCTCCAACAGCGAGGCATGGCGACTCTAAAGTCCATTTCGTTGCGTCTAAAATCTGTGAAAAATATCCAAAAGATTACGCAGTCGATGAAGATGGTGTCAGCTGCCAAATACAACCGTGCTGAAAGGGATTTAAAGCAGGCCCGCCCCCTCGGAGAAGGAACCAAGGCATTTTACGAAAAGGCAGAGATCGCCGCGCCAGAAGGAGTCCCTAGCAAATTGGTCGTCGCCATCACCTCAGATCGAGGACTTTGCGGAGCATGTCATACCGGAGTTGCTCGTAACATAAGAGATCAACTTCTCGCCAACCCGGCAGATAAGGAAAACACCAAGATAATCTGCGTGGGTGAAAAATCTCGTGCCGTTTTGGCTAGAATTTTTGCAGACAATATTCTATTTGTCGCATCTGAGGTCGGCCGTCTACCGCCAACTTTTACTGACGCTTCTAAAGTGGCAGCTGAAATTTTGAACAGCGGTTACTCTTTCGCCTCTGGACGTATCGTCTACAATAAATTCAAGTCCGTTGTTTCATACGGCGTTTCCGATTTGCCACTTTACGATAAAGACGCCGTTTCCACTGCCCCTAAATTATCCATCTACGATTCTTTGGACGAGTCTGTAATCCAGAGCTACTTGGAGTTCTCTTTAGCTTCTCTGCTGTTCTACAGTATGAAGGAAGGCGCTTGCAGCGAACAGTCTTCGAGGATGACTGCCATGGATAACGCTAGCAAAAATGCCGGTGAAATGATTGAAAAATTAACTCTGACCTTCAATCGTACTCGCCAAGCTGTTATCACCAGAGAACTTATTGAAATTATTTCTGGAGCTGCTGCGCTTGATTAAGCGACGGAGCAAGGGGAAAAATATAGAAATCAGATAGATTTAATGTTCTACGATACATACGATATCCAGATAAAGACCTGGGACTTGAGTTTACTCTTGTTGATCTGGGTGTTTAGCAACGCGCGAAAATAATATCTAACTTATAGTACAGTTCCATGTAACATTGCCTCTGTAATTGAGGCTCGTTCAGTAATAAATTTCACCGATCACTGTAAATAATAATCCAGAGAATATTATTCACACATTCCTTTTCCTCCTTGTTAAGTTTTTTCACCTTTATTCCTGTATTATTATTCATTACTACTATGAATTGTCATGCTTTCTTACATCTTTAGCATCATTCAGAATTGAGCTGCGATTGATGGATTAGAGAAAAACTGACAATCTGTGATCAAAGATGAGGGAAATATAAATGTCAGATTTTATTGAACCTCCAGTGATAATAACTAGTAGTTATAGTATTATTTTTTAAGTATATGCTAGCAGGCATAAAAGTACAAGATATGGTCATTTGAAAGCACATCAAAGTTCGAGGTATAAACTTTGGTTCAGATATGACCACATTGAAAGTTATAAAAAACCGTATCAGATCAGTAACAAACACAAAAAAGATTACTCAATCGGTGAAAATGGTTTCCATATCAAAATTTGGGCGTGCTGAACGAGAACTTTGGAACGCCAGGCCGATGGGTGAAACAGCAAGATATTTTTACCAAAGAATCGGGGTGATTCCTCCTGCAGAAATCGACTCCCAACTAATAGTCGCTTTGTCGTCAGATAACGGATTGTGTGGCGCTATCCATTCTGGTATTGCCAAAGCAATTCATACGAATATAACAAATGACGAAAACTTAGCACTAAAAAGTAGACTTATGTGTATCGGTGGGTACGCGATGTCTATTATATCAAAAACTTATTCAGAGAAGATCATTTGGGCAGCTAAGCACGTTGGTAAAAAGCCAATTACATTTTGTGACGCAGCGGTAATTGCTTTGAAAATAAACGAGTGTATTGCCGAGCATAATTTTACAATCACCAGGATATACCACAACCAATTTCTATCCAGCATGCGATACAAAGCTGATGTTGTAGATTTGCACAACAAAAACGCAGTACATGCAGCGACGAGTTTCTCTTTATACGATGAAATTGAAGAGGAGATTCTAGAAAGCTATTTAGAGTTCTCTTACGTTGTACTCATATATTGGATGATGAAAGAAGGAGCTTGCAGCGAACTTGCAGCTCGCATAGTTGCTATGGAAAATGCGACTAAAAATGCTAGCGCAATAGGCGAAGAGTTAAAACGCGAGTTTAATCGCACACGTCAAGCCACAATCACCAGAGAACTTATCGAAATCATTTCTGGAGCAACAGCTCTTGGTAATTGACTGTCTCGCATGGACTTGAATGATAAATCACAATATTCGAGGCTGTAGATTTTGAATTAAGTAAATGAATTGTTGGACAATAGTGATGTAGCTATATTCTTACAATAAACATTCATCATAAGCATAGTTTTTGGGTTGTCCTTCAGTCATTTACTCATAGCTACAGCATTACTAGAATAAATACTTTATAACTTTTGTGACAGTTTTGCAAATAAGGTATTTCAATTCCTCGGTGAATTCGATACTAAATTTGGTCAAAAATCAGAACCACATCTCGATTCGATTTGAATGAAAATAAGATAATATGGATGTAATTTGTAGTAATAATCCCTTTTTATTTAAAATACTTTTACAAATGTAAGTATACATGTATGTAGTATAAGACACTTTTATTCTTCCAAGTATTTTCAAATACACTATACGTACACAGAACACTATTCGACTGATTTATTTACATTAATGTGTCAATGAAAGGTATTATAACAACACAGTTATTGACCTGGAAAAAAATTCTGTTCGCAACTGTCTCCTTAACTTCGCTGCTAATAATTTGTGAATTATTTTTCTAGCAATGAATTGGTCATTCGAGAATGGATGTAAATCATTCATCAGTCATACATATTATGAAATGACGCGAACTCCTTTTTCAATTATTGGCTTCGAGTATATATGGTCGATCTACTCAACCATCGGTAACTTCAGAATCAACTTATCATACCTCCTTCCTTATTTTCTAGACACAATTTTCAATTACTTCATTAACTAATTCTGGGAACATGCTTGATTTTTAGCTCCAAAGAATTTCAAACACATGGAGAATACGAACGTAATTTGCAAATAATATGAGAATTAGTTGAATCACTTCCAATCATACGATATTTATACGCATTCATCGACTCTGTCAATAGTTACTCAGCCTAATTTTTGATCCCTAATAAATAATAACCCATTAAATGAATTTCATTAAATAGAAAGTATCTTACGAACTCAATAATAATTTAGTAATATATCCATTTTGGTAATAACTTTTACATAATGTTTCACAATATTTACACCTCAGCTAAAATACAACAAAGAAAAATCGTATTTAATGATCGTATAATTCGCTTGAGAGTTGTGTTATCATGTCTATTCAACTCCCGTTATACGTCAGGCACTTTACTCGAACAAGTAATGTATCAATTAATCTGATTATTTTTCACTAAAATCAACAATTTGCATCAATAAGTAAGCGTGTTCTAAGAAACTCTCGAATCATTCTATAATTACATCTGTAGACGAATCAGTCGTTGACGAAGGAATCAACTCAATCTCAAAGAGCACGGCGTAATGATTGATCAAAACCTAAACTGACCTCCTCTCTTGACGATAATGACACACGTAGATACATTATTTTTATTTCATTTTTCCTCTTCTTCTTTTTCTCCTTTAACAGATAGTACTATCTTAAGATTTGTATTCTCTATTCTAGTTTGACTGTGAACAGTAATTTGTAATGATAATTCATCTTCGAAATTTTTGATTCCAAAATAATGTTACAGTGATATTTAGATAGCGACTAACTATCACCGTTTTTGAAGATAAATAGAAGAAATAATTTGTCGTTTTCGAAAATTGCATCAGTGTTTATGCGTGGAATAAATCTCATACACTTATATTGATAAGGAAAAATTGTACAATAACATATACATAAAATCTAACTTAAGACAAGGTTTACTATTGCATAGAAAAGTAAAAACAAGTCTATTCTAGTCGTGTGGTAATCTCTTATGAAGTGTGTTATTAGGAAAAGAAATATAATTTTAAAACAAAAACCGTCAATATCAGAATAATAGTTGTCAAGAAAAAAAAACTCACTTTGTAAACGTGCTCTTTTATCTCGAAATGCAGTTCAATACGATTCGCAGAATTTTCTCACATATACCACATCAAAATATCCCTGAGTAAGTCAACTGAATTCACCTACATTACATTAAACTTTGACCAAGATCAATGAGATTTTATTTACAAGATAAAAACGATAATTTTTCTGGCAACACATTGCATAGTCATAAAATACACAAATTTCATATTTGAAAAACATTCAATAGCTTAACTACAAAATTTACATTTCCTGAAGTACGATTTGATATTGTTTTCAGATGAGCAATGGTAGTTGATTTCTAGCGAATACTAATACTACTATGATTTCATAATAAGAGCAGATGATCAGTTTACAACAATGTGATTCATAGAACTGCACGTAAGATATAAGAGGCAAGTAACGCCGAGTAATATGTTCTCACTTGTCAAACAGAGAGAGATTATTGCGTGCCCCTCACCATTCTGCATCGCCGTTAGCTTTTTGAAAAACATAGTCTTTTCCGCTTAGGTTCATTATACCGTCTTTTAAATAAAACTTCCACTTATTCCTGCTCCTTGTGATCTGGAATTCAAAGCAGTGCCAATTAGATTTAGAATTCATGTGCCATTACTTATTTCATTCAATTATGTACATAAAATAGGTATAGTCCAGTAACGTTAAATACAAACCTTGTCGTACTGGCAGACAACCACGTTATCTGTATCGAACAGGTCTGTCGGATCGTCATCGGTAACATCATCTTCAGAATTCAATGGTTCCTTTAAAAATACATCCATAGACGTGAACTTTGGGAAATTACAATAATTAGGTAATGAACATGTGTTTGATACCAGCAAAGAATAACTGACGTACTCAGGGTGGCCACAAATATTGAAGGATAAAATTCTATAACATTTCCAGGTTTTATATGGCTTAAAACGCGGTTTTTCCATGACCTTATATTGAAATTTACAAAGATTACTTCAAGTGAAATTCAACGATCAGGATTATAATAACGGTGAGGCCAACAAATATTAACAAATTACCTATTTGAAAAATTCAATTCTGAAGACTAATTCTTATTTTTATTTATTTTTTCCATGACAAAGATTGAAATTCCATGAAATTTCCAGGTTTTCCATGGCCGTTCGAAATTCCATGAGATTTTGCATTCAATCTGATTGCTTTGTAAAGAGTAATTATTACCTCCTCCCGTGCAGCTGCGTAATCATTCTCCTCTTCCTCTTTATCATCAAGATCCTCATCATCTTCATCATTATCATCCTCTTCCTCATCATCATCTTCATCAGACGTATCGCCAACAGGCCCGTCTAATTGTGCTATATTACCCTGTTATGGACAAAGTACGAATATCAGGGATAAAAGTCTCTTTTCAATTTAAAGTATAAAAAAAAGGAGATAGTCACAGTTTTTCAATTTCCTAGATCCTGATGTAGATTGAATAACTTATCGCATATTGTTGTGATTTCGATTCCTAATTAATTCTCACAGACATGAATTTTGATTTTAAATATCTGATCTGGGTAAGTGGAGGTATTTTTTCCCTCGAAAATAATCGAATGATTAAATATAAAATAAGAGAAAATAATAATTGCCTGATAGCATCAATGATAATACGCACCTGGCTTTGAACAGTTCTTTGTGTCGTTACACTATTTGTATTTTGTGTGACAACAGTTTGTTGATTAAGTTGAATAGGTGCTAACGTAGCTTGTCCTTGAAGAGTAGCATTTACATGTTGCTGCAATAACGTTGATGCTAAATTTGCAGGCAATCCCATGGCTGCAGTAATTACAGGACCAGTTAAGATAGTATGTAATTGGTTACCTGCAACATAGTCATTAGTCACTAACAATGTTCATATTCTTTACATGAAGAGAACCATTATGTGAAAGAAATTGCATCAACAATAGAGGCAATGTTTTAATAATTTGCATGATCTCCACAGAATTTGCTATCATAAATTTGGTTATTCCATGGAATAGCAGCATTTCTTGCATAGTATTATTCGAGAAAGCTGTCTCTTATCTTGACATCTTTAATGTTCTCGAATCTGAAATTTTCTATCCATGATTTACAATTTCATTCAAAGTTAGTAGCAAGAAAAACAAAAAAAATTAGTCTATAGATTCAGATCATTTAGAGTTTGGATCTGATCAAATTCTTTATTACTTCCTATAAGCTGTAAGTTTCCGCTGATCCCATGGTTGTTAAAATAAAGCTTGTGAGAAAAGGTGAACACAAATGATCTAAAACCATTTTGAAAGTATATTATAATAAATCGCGTGGGAGGGCCACTATAAAGAGTTGAAAAAATCTCCTGACATTGACCTGACTTTCCCTGACAAAATTAACATTTGTCCCTGACTGAATTACAAAGCAGTTGCAATATGCATAACTAATTGATAAATCTCCCAATGAATCGAAGTTAAAAATAGGGAAAATTATTCTGCAAATTTTGCTTTCTCATAAAGAGGATGCTAAGATTTCCTCGTTTTGTACCGCTACTTATTTTCCCTGAAACAATGATAGAAAAAATCCTCCAGGTTTTTCCTGACCCGTGACCAACATGGAATAAGACAATTTCCTAAATAAATAATATAAAATTTTCTAATCCTAATAAAAAAAACGCTCACTTTACCTTGAATAGCTGAAGCTGGAACTTGTATTGTTAGAACTCGAGGTTGTGCGTCAGGTTGACCAGCTTGCGCAGGAAGCGTGATTTGGATTGGTACCTGCCTATCTAAAACTGCAGCAGGAGCAGTGACCACTTGTTGCGTAACTCCACTCGATTGTTGTTGCACCGGATGGACAGCCTGTTGCACATGCTGCTGTACTTGCTGCTGTTGTTGTTGTTGTTGCTGCTGCTGTACTTGTTGCTGTTGTTGTTGTTGCTGTTGCTGCTGCTGTTGTTGTTGCTGTTGTTGTTGTTGCTGCTGCTGTTGCTGTACTGGAGTCGTGGTCGATTGCTGCTGTACAAAATGATTTCCAGCATTTCCAGCTGAAATAGAAAACAAAAAACAGAAGATTCCTCAATATCCAGTGATTAAAAACTTATTCTTTATCATTATTCACCAGTTTTGGTAGCTCATGAATTGAATCGAATTGATTTCAAATGTATGAATAAAACAATTCAATCAAATTGATTATCTCAATTGAAAAGATATTGCTATCAAGATACAGGTATTTCTTTCTAATCTAGACCTAGAAAAAGATACCAGTATATGTGTGAAAGCAATGAAGTGATAAGGAGAAAAGATTTAAGATAAACCCGAGTGTTTCAAGATAAAACTAGCAGTATAAATTACAGTGATATCGTAAAGATAAAAACACCTAGATGTAGATATCCACCCTGAGCATTTCTATGATATTCTAGGAAGGAGAATATTTTTTCGACAAATTTACAAATACTACCAAGCATGGTTAGTTAATGAATTATTGAATAAAAAGTTCATTGTACCTTTACCTTTGTTAGCCGCAGTTGTTTTATGCGCGTTTAACTGAGGCGGTTGTGGCTCTGGTGGATCTGGATTTACTTCAAACGCTTTACTAGACAGTAACTTTGTCTCCCATATCTGTTTTAACTCTTGCAATACTTGCTCGTCTACACCTTCGTCCAAAAACGATTCCCTTACACCGGCTATCACATCTTCAATTACTGTAGTGTATAACTTCAGCTAAAATCAGAGATCGTCTTCTTAAGAATTCTACTTCGTAATGAAATTGACAAATAAATAAAAAGGGGCAAACTAAAGTACGCGTTGCAGGGTTATTATACAATTTAAACTTTTCTAGTGTTTCTGAAATTAATTAATTATTTTACAATTTCTGACAAAAAATTGGAATGAAAGTGTTAGTTGGGTTTGAATAATTTTTGTGAGCTATTAATTACTTCAAAATTGTCATGTATGAGCTGAAATAAGATCAGCCATCACGAGACGGACGATATTTTTCCATTATTAAAGCAAAAAATTGGAAAAAAAAAAGACCTTGCTTTCTTACAGTAAATCACATTTTTATATTCTCAAGTACAGTAAGTTGATAGAGTTGGTTGCCCAGTGATTAAAAACGTAGGTGATTTACGAGCTAATAGTAATAACAATAAACATGGAATATCGAAAATTTTCAGCAACTTTGATTGAATTATACTTTAGACGACGTTGCTGTTGAGAGAGTAAGTCATGTATTGTTTTCTGATCGAGTTGGCTAGAGTTGGAGTGACAAGTTGTAGGTAGAGGAGATAATGGTATTGACAGATCCGTCCAAGGTCTTCGGCAAGTGAGATAACGTTGAAGACGGTCTCGTGAGCGTAATGGTTCGTTTCCTGCATTTTCATTAACACATTATTTTCGTGGTAGTTCTTTGTTACTCACCACGCTAGTTTGACTGAGGGCCATTATTGGATGATTCGTATTATCAATCTATAGAACAACAATACGAATAATCCTAAATCAATGCCCGCTTCTGAGAAGCCGACCTGCCGCGTTGCTCGAGCTCTTTTATACTTTCTCAACAGCTCCCATTCCACCCTATACCTAAACTACGTTGATCAACTCAAGTCTAGGACCATTTTTTTTCTCACTCGATCAAAACAAATATTAACAAATCATCGATTCGTCTGATATATTTTATTTAAGCACATTAAAATAATCATCCCGTTTATTATATAATTAGTTATTATATTTTACAGATGTGTTACAATGATATTGTTTCATTTTATTTTAAATCTACATGCGACTTCCTGCTGACGTCATTCGACAAAGAGCAGCCATGATCGTGCACAAAACGTCGTTCACAGGTCGCTTTACTTTCAAGCGACACAACTCGACTAGAGAGATTTCATTGGTCGCTTCTGTTGGATCCGACAAATCATAGCACTTTATGTCGCTCTGTTGCCTCTGACTAGAATAATAGTCGAAGAAAAGTAATGAATTACATTGGGAATCCCCGGCTGTAAAAGAAAAATGGATAGAAAATACGCGAGGCAATAATAGCCAAAATTAAAGTCTCTAATCAGAGATTATTTTTAATTTATTTGTACTTCAATTCTCACTTTACGAGATAGAGCGCCGAATATGGATCCTATTTCTCAGATACATATGTATAGCATCTAGAAATGGTTATGAATGGAAGAATCTGGTCCAGCGCGTGCGCTCAGATTTACGCTCGATCTGTCAAAATGAGGTGGAAAAGATCAACTGAAAATGAAACCCGTCAATAGCCGGACAGTAACGATTTATCATAAAATAGGAATATTGAAGTGCCGTAGCTGTATCCTCAAATACGTAATACGGCACAAAATGCTAACCCAAAAATACAAGGAAGATAAGTGGGTTAAGCAATCAGCTGTAGTGGTTTGAAGATGATCGTCAACATCCTCTTGAATTCTCTCTTCAGAGGATCAATACATGAGATGCTTGGTTTCATTCAATATGTGTCGGAAAAGATACATAAACAATTTACAAACACGTAAATAAACTAGCAAACTGGATTCCTTTCATCGCCAAAATGGGGACGCGATTTGCCGCTTGTACGTATTTGTATTGAAAATTAATAATTAAGGCATTCCCAATTGTTGAAACAAATTTCGCAATAATTATAAGTCAAATTGATCCATAGCAACTGACAATATTTTCCTGATTTTTGTTCTTTCATTCCAAGTTAAACTATTCAAATGTTTCCATTTCGAATGTCGGTCACAGTATGTACATCAGTCGTGTTTAGCTATTGGTTGATATAATTTCTCCACTATTTTTCATATAGATACGTTGAAACTTTCGAGTCTTCATGATTACCATCAAAGACTTCTTCACGCCATACAACCAACACCTTCAGGATTTGACATGAGCAATACGATCAAATATTTTTCTCAAACATTGCTTTGTGAGTATGAAATGAAATCCTGTACTCTAAGTACGTTATTGTATTTCTTACAAACTCTTGGCTCTTATTTTTCTTTACAGCGTTATTGAAAGATGTTCCAGACTCTCCACTGGAAATGATTAAATCACAGGAGTCAGATCCACAGAGAATGGCTTTGTACCCAAACTTGGACTACAAGCAACTATACAACGCGTTAATGCAACTCATGGACGTTGTTCCTCTGGTCCACATAGGTCTCCATGGTTAGAAGGATTTTAACTTCACTTCAAATTGCTTGAATATTCAATTTGTTCTCGTCTTCAAAATGCCCCACTTTAACGCTACACAATATTCTGGAAGGGAGATTCTCTTGTGTCTTCATTTAATGTTATTACAATATACGATTCGATTCCTTGGTCTATTTCACGGGAGTCACTTCAGATAACAATGGTTATCCGCATTGTTGTCCAATTGTTATCGGCAGAGACTCCCGTGGCACCTTAAGGGTTCAAATGGTTATGTTTGGTAGAATAAAATATGGGAATAACAACTAAATTTGTTCATTCCCAACAGCATTTGGCCAAGCAATATTGCAATGCTTGGGTTGTTTGTTGCCGTTCCTGGAACATGATCTTATAGACAACTTGCCATATCTGACTGCGAGCGCTATATCCGTTTTACCAGTGGAACTGCATCAGGAGATTGTGAATTATCTTTGTTTCTACATTCTACCATTCACAATTAGTAAGTTTCGACAGAAGGAATGTTACAAAAAATACAGCATCCCTATTAGTTGCAAAATCAGTACTTAGATTCCTATAAATTGCTTATGCGCATCAAGTTTTCGCATCAACTATATCTGATGAATTTTTCCTATTAATAATTTCACAATGAGATAAACTGAATCGTGATTTCTCAATCTGAAATTACAGTTTCACTAGCAGTGAAATTATCAGTTTACTTGCTGTGGACTGATTCATTTTTTAATTTCTTGAAGTAAAAGAGAACGTCATTCGTTTTTCAGCACGTAAGATTGAAGAAGGAATGGAAAATTACGCCAGTCAATCCGTCTCTGCTGTTATTATGATGGTTTTCCAGTATTCAAATAATCCTGGTAAGCATTTTCAAATGAGAATAAAAAATCACGATTTATCCAGTACCGTGATTATAATTGAGAACCACTACTCACGTATTTGAACTTAATCTATAAATGAATGTATTTTAGCACACCACTGTCAGCTATTGGAATGTTTAATGGCGCTGAAACCTGGAGTAGTAAAAGACATATTATGCGTTATCGCATATGGAACAGCTCCTGCTCGTGCATCGGCAGCAAAATTGTTATTCTATTACTGGCCAACGTTTAATCCAAATTTATTCGACCGGCGAGCGGTATTGATGAAATTTGCAAGTGAGTAAATGAAAATTGGTCATGAAAATGACAAGGATTCTGCAAAGATCTCTCTTGATATTAACTTTCCGTAGTGATATTCCTAAATGATTTGTCATTTTTGTGGCAGATGATTTATCTCCGTTTGTATGCCAGAGGGATATGTGCCCAAATGCCGGTAATGCCGAAGCGGGAAAAGTTTGCTACGATCATTGTATTTCAATAACATTTGCAACCGATTCACCACCTCCTCTATACCTCTGCATAGAATGTGCGAATGAAATTCATCGTGAACATCCAAATCAAATGTTCTACGATATCCTCCATCCTATGCAGCAAGTATCGATGGTCTGCGAGAATAAGGTAATTTAAAAAAACTGAAAATACTCTTAGAAAATTCTCTTATTGGATAAAATTTGGAGAATATGCAATGATATTAACTTCATTTACAACGAGCGTTTTTTCAAACAAATATTACATTTATTTTGAATTTCGGCAGAACTGTCGAGCGACAGACAAAGCAGCCATCAGCGTATGCTTCTCTACAGAATGTGCGAGCTATAATGGAAATCATCCGATTCGTTATTGCCAGCAATGTCACAACATAAGACACAACAATCGTCGAGGTGGTGATCACGTTTTTCACACCGCTTTGCCGCATATATCTCAGATGGATTCACAAATGCAGACTTATATGGTTCAAGCCATAGTCAGGTCAGAATTATTTTCAGTATTATGCGCTAGATATCATCAATAATACATAAAAGCTTTTAGACTATAATTTGAAATTAGAGTTTTTGATAATTTGAATTCTAATACAATGATTCAATATCCCAAGGAATTCGAACAACTTGATGAAAATTATTTTAATGACAACAGAAAACTTAGTATCTCTGTTAAAATTAATTGCCTCCATTCTGATAAATGATTGAATTTCGAAAACAAATTTGAGATACCGTAACTTCATTCTTAGTTTTCGATAACTCTAACTTGATTTGTAATCAACGTGTAATAATGCGCCACGAGAATCATATCGAAAATCGGATCATTAGATTCACATAACATATGTAGCATGATTGCATTGTCGATAAAATGTTTGATGTTGCCCACTGTACTTATATAATGTCCAAAACCATGTTAATTAGTAAGAAATAATTCTCCGAATAACAAAATAATAATAACGATATCATTGCTACGCAATAGGCTCTCTATCTCTATCGAACATTGTAAATGGACATTGTATAATTCGATTTTGTATCATGCTTTGTATACCAGACATATAAATGTCACATACCACGCAAATAACACTTAAATAACACTTTGTTATTGATGGAATTACAATATCATAATGTGAATGGGTGTTTTGTGTTGCGTTTTTTGTTGGTGAAATGAAAAGGCAACGAAATACATAATAAAGGATTCCCATTAGGTAAAATCTGTTTACTTCATTGTTTCTTTACAAACAGCAACAAAGGTATCACATTCAATATTTATGTATTTATTATTCATACATATACGCACATTTGTATACATAATATGTATATAAATATATTATATGTGTGCATTATTTCTGCACACGCACACGCACGTCTACACATACAACACACCGTTTACTATAATTTAATAATTAGACTTATGTGTGTGAAAATAATGACGCTGAAGCTAAAGCCAAACTTAGCAGCTGAACAGGCTGAACTTTTCTCAAATTTTGGTGATGCAGTACAGATTTACGTCTATAATTCAATAGAAGCTTTGGTTGCTGGAAACTTAACAAAATTTGGATTACTTCCCTTCACCGACTCATTTTTATCTAACGCATTTAATTTGTTTGATAATTTTGGCTGCTAGCTTCAGCTTCATATGAAAATATACTTTTCCCGTAGTGCACAATCTTGTACAGTTTTTTTTTTTTTTCTACTATTCAAATAATTTCTTCTTAAACTACAGCTGAGCACTACTATCTCATCTGCATATCTTGTCATTTATGACAATTCGTATTACGATCATCTCGCACGTTCCTAATCATGCTTCATCCAAGTAAACGTAATCAAATGCCAAACTCTGTGAGCATTTTTGTGTTCTCTAATGATTTGATTCAATTTATTTGATTGATGTGTGAATGCTAGAAAATGATCGTCTTCTTATTTTAAATATATAGTTCAGTATGCCTACTATCACTCGATTGTGTGTCTGAAGAGAATGTATCGCCATTGTCAACGTATTGCGAATATAAATTGATCCTTTGAATCTGCTAGACGTCAATTTTCGTTCAAAAAATATATGCATATTTAGTAAAGCTGTAGATTCACATGGATCACGTACTTGAAGATCTAATATTGAATTAGTCTGCGTGAACAAATTGATATATTTGTCAGTTTTCTTCAACTTGGATTTATATAATCTCTCACATAGTAACTCCCAAGCTTGGGTATCTATCTGTAGTTCCATTCAAATTGATTACAATCACTGTGTAGAACGATGTTAGCTGCCTGTAGCAATTTTAAATCACCATCTTCACAGTCTGGAGTTGTACCGTCTGACAAGTAAATTGGATAACATTGTACCCAGAATTTATACAACCCGATAATGTATTTTACATTTTAAAGTATCGCTATATCTTATCCATTTTTGTTCATCTTAAATCACGAATTGGGTAAGATTTAAATGTTTACCATTCGTTATACAAGAAAGATCAATAACATCATCTATCGGAATATTTATTATGAAATTCTGTCGTGCAAACTAACAATATTGAAGTACAGACTTTTCAAATATATAAATATTCTGATGGAATTTATGGCACTCACATATTTTGGAATAAATTTCACTGATTAGATCCAAATACATGGCAGCAGATTCATCTCCAGACAGCATATAATAGACAATACCATCATCAGTTTTCTCTCTTCTTACAGCCTGCTTAAGGAGGCTGAACCGCTAAGTATGGATAGTAACAAAGATTCGTTGGAAATAAATACTAATAAAGGAGGGACAGGGTTCTCAGGAACTGGAGTTGGTCAGGGTGCTCAGAGTGCAGATCCTGCTAGTTTGGAAGAACGTCAGCTCTTGGGTCGATACGGAGTATGGTTACTCGTCGGTCTTTGTACCCCAAACCAGGATACACCTGTCCAAATTCTCGGCCGTTTATTGTCAATGCTATTTCATTGGTTTCATGTTACTGCTTACTCCTTTGATGGTACTAAAAAAAGTCTTATGCATCTTATCTTTTCTGTTGGTAATTTAACATTTCACATTATTGGTAGAAATAGGATGCTAGATAGTCATGACGATATATAACGGGCATTTGATGCATAGAACAGTTTCTCAATCAGGTTGCGCAGCGTATTATTTTCGTTCTACAGATTTGCTACGTTGCTGTTTTTCATCTAAATAGTGAATAACGCAACTTGGCATTATGTATTAAATGACTATTCAGAATCTGACTGTTTTACTGATTCCACAATTGGTAATATAATTCTGAATTCCAATTCCGATTTATTACAATTTTGAAATTCATCAAAAAGCTATGAAATCGGATAAGAGAACATTTTGCTGAAACTTTCTACGCATCAATGTATAGTAGTGGTCAACTACAGTTGGCATAGATAATGTACATAATCTAAACCTACACTAAACAATCATAATTTTTTTTTTTTTCATTCTTAATTTACAACAAATATATCATAATTTATTGCTTATTTTTTCATAAATACTATAAATCGTCAATCTTTTAGGCCAAGCCGAAAGTACTTTGGAAAAATTGAAGACCGATTATGTTTGCGGGTGGTTATCTGAAATTGCTAAGACTCATTACGAGGTCTTTATTTCTTGCCTTCTTCCTCATCCTACTGACTACGTAAGGGTCGGAGGACACTGGTAAGAAATATCCACCTACCGAATATAAAGATATTAATTGTTAGGTACAAAAAATACCTTTTTTCCATAATTTATTCATGTTAAAAACAAACTATCAAAAATGTCTTCTGATATAGGGAAACCCTCGCATCTCGAACATCTCATTTGAAAGACGGTCTGAATAGATTATTTTGTCTCGTTCCTTACGAAGTGATAACTCCAGAAATTTGGGATTACGTTATGCCGCATTGGATGGAGGCCATGGTTAACGATGTGCCAGAAAAAGAACTTCATGAGCTTAAGATCATATTATGGTGAGGAATTCGGATGTAGAATTTTATGAGAATTCTCTCTCTTTGTTGACTTTATATTATATAATTGAAAATCAATGAGCTTAGTGAATTATATTCGAATAATGAATTCATTTTGATGTGTTGTACATTTTTATGTATATTTATAGCAAAATTCTAGACCCAGATATGAGTCCGCTTGGTTTCGACGCCAAGAAGATGTATAACTTTGTGGCAAAAAGGTTTCTTAACACAACGGCAAAAGTTCAGGAGCAAGCCCTTAATTGGCTGCAAATACTCACCATGCTTGAAATAATGATTCCACTTACTCAATTATTCTCAATGTTTGGCGACGGGGTAAAAATCATGAAGACAACCATTCAGACGGACGCAGATAAGGCTGCAAAATCTCCAAAAAGTTCAGACGTATCTCACAGAAGTACAATATGTGAGCAAACAAGTAGTCTCTTTACCACATGATATGATCTAAGAAGTTACTTCCTTTCCCTATTGTAACATTAACCATCAATTTTCAGCTCCGGTTGTTGAGGATGACTCAGGAAACACTACTCCACTTTCTGATGATGTTATACCAACACCGCGTCACATGGAATTTACCACAGACACAGAATTGAATTTATCATGCTGTATACTTATGCTAGATGTACTTTTGAAACAGGTTTGTATTTGTCAAATAATATGTTTTACTTTTCGTATAATTCTATGTTATAAGACTTGGTATTGCTTGTAATCAATCGATTGTTTCGAAATTGAGTCTAATTTTCGTTCGATTTGATTCCACTAACTTGAATCTCTAGTTTAATTTCGTTCAGATTTTATTCGCAAATTTGAATACTATTTGAGTGTTTTTGTCTCAGATGGAGCTCCAAGATATTGATAAACACACAGGTATCAATACTTGGGTTTGTCGAGATGCCTGCTGCCTTATGAAATCTATGGTGGCTGCTACATGGAGCGGAAGTCATTCTTGTTCGGTAGATAGCGAATGTACTTACTGTGAATCTAGAGTCATTTGGCACCAGTTATGTTTGCAATTGATTACATACATGGCTCCTGAAAATCCTGCGCATCCACCCGACGTGAGTTTAAAACAGCTTAAGATTGATCGATACTCTCGTTTCTCGTTATAAGATGATTACATCGTTTGGAACCTTGTAAATAATACTGATAATTTGAAGTATTACTCCTTCATAAAATATACACTGCAGGCAATCATTGATGAAGTCGCGGAAGATCATGGGCGCAAGAGTCCACCTGAATCAGATAAAAAATCTGATAAGCCTGACGTTGTGATCAACATGCCAGTACCAGAATTGCACTCTGTTGGAGGAGTTCTCGTGCACATGCCTCACGTATGTTCTGTATGTATATCTGTGATTTCTAAATATCTATTAGAAAGATAGGATCATACACCTTCTTGAAAATAATATCATAGATCATCTTATTTTAAAACTTAGAATAAGTCTGATCGTTGTTATATATGTATGGTAATAATTAACAAACGAGATTTACTAATTGTCTTTCGTAGCCCTCTTTAGGCTCTGAGATATTGGGTTTGTTATATGGTAAAAATGATCTTTAGTTATACACAGTATGTAGCGTGTGATGATAGAATTTTCATAATTTGGTAAGAAGAAGGATTTGATAAAGTTCTCTTCGAATTAAAAGTAGGAAAACTGCATTGAGAGTTAATTTCTTCCGTTACACATTAGGTGGACCTAATTTACTCGTTTACATTTGCTTGATTTACGAAGATTCTTGATTTTCATTAGTCATTGTATTATAACGGAGAGGGGCAACTCATGTATTTATACATCATAATATTATTAGACTATTAGTTTTACAAAACTCTGGCATGTCTTGAATATGTAATTATCTTGAGATCAGTGGATGGGTATTTTGATTGTTTATATTAGTTCTTTGAACAGATTATGACAGCCACTGTAGAAACAGTATCGGAGCAGCTTGATTTGACTGCCATTATTCCAGCTGAAAGAGCCATGTCAGCTGTAGCTAGAGCTGTGACACTCTCAGAGACAGATGTGGGTAAGCGATGAACATGTTTATCTAGCAATGAATTAATCGCGATGATAAATCATCAGAATCGTAAAACCTTTCTCTTCAATTGTTACATAGCCACTGCAACGGTCAGTATAGCAAAGCCTCAGATTGTTGGAGAGAATGATCAACCGGTGATGCTTAGCCCAGACAACGAATTAGATGATTTTTGGCACACATCTGTTGGGAAGTTCAGATTTACTATAGAAGATTTACCGGAACAACTTCAGTATATTCACAAACTTTTGAAGGTATCGGAATAACCAGCTTCTCAAGTTATAGTTTTGCTAGATTCAGTTTTAAAGAAATTCTAGTTCATTTTCACATGTTCTTCCAAGTCCTCACCCATCAAAGGAAGGCGTTGAATAACAAAAATTATACAAATGATTAAATCCTCTGATTTTTGCATAGGAAATCATTGGCGTTGATAAGCCAGACATATTATACTACATGCTGCAATGTTTGAATATCATGTGCCTGCACGGGGATGCATTTAATACTGCAGTTAAAGATCATCAAGGTTTCTTCATCTGGTGCCAAGAAAATCTATTAATTAAGAAGTAAGTTCCTTTGTGAATATTCTATTATATGTATCTGAAGTATCTTTCAAACTATACAGCCATAGACCGATTTGAAATTGAATATTCAAATATCGCCTGCCTTCATAATAATTTAGTATTCACTGAAATTCTAGTCTGTGGGAATTGTGCAATGCTGAACATTCGCACATTGCACAGGTAACAGTTCCGCTGTTACTACATTGTGTAACGTTACCTTGTGGAGCTGATACTTTCTGGCATCTAGTTCAGGAAGAATTCCACAGCTCCGACTGGCGAGTCAGATTTGTTGCTGGTTAGTAAATATGTTGATCAATTTCTTAAACAATTTATTATCATCTTGCTTTGGATTTCAAAGTGATGTCATTTGATTGAAAGGCTCATAATCGATACTCATAAATTATAATTCCAATTCCAGTTGAACGAGTCACCCTAATAGCTAGATTCATGGATTCGACTCCTCTGCGAAGTATTCCGAGCCTTCAGGCAGCCCTAACAAATGCATTCTGTTATTTGATTACCAGTATGGACGATAACAATGTACATGTTGCGCAACGTGCCACGTTATATCTTGGTACAATACACGATACTGCTATAAGGGTAAGTATGCTAGTTTTTATCTTCTATGAGACAACATGAATGAGACATGAAATTATTTGTTTGTTTCCTTTATTACCATGCTAATATAATACAGCAGTTAATGTGACTATAATCTTTCATTTACAGTCACTGATCTTCTGTCTCGAGACCCAATTTGATTCTGTAATAGTGGATCGTCCTATGGTGCTTCAGTCTCTTTATCAATTACATAATAGTCTGAGTGACAGACGCATCCTGACATGGGAATTTTTTCTCAATCGTTTCGATACACTTTATCTTGAAGCACAAATAAATCTGGAGAAGTCTGGGGATATCGCTTACCTACGTGGTAAGTATTCAGTTTTTCCAGCACCATAACTCAATCAATTTGGTTTAATGACGTCTTGAAAATACTTAAGCCAAATTTGAAACAGATCTAGATTCAGAATGAAGACTGTCTTCAAACTTTGTTTGAATAATAACGATTTTTTTATACATATAAATAATAATTTCTGTTTATTCATTCACACAGATCTTCGAAATACTGATTCTAATAACGAAATCTTCATAAGAAAATTGCACCGTGCAAACGAAGCTCTTTCATTGTCTGACGGTAGCAGCACAAGTTTGGTAAAAACCTTGAGCGCAAGTTTTGGTACTAAGTGGCCATACAAGCGTACAATGTCGGCACCTGCATCTACTATCCCTCGTCAGGACACTAAGCAAGGTATGAGAATTTTGTAGAGCTGTATTGATCGGAAAATTGACAAACCTTTGATATACCAGTAATGAAATCATATCTGTAGAAATATTTTTAATTGGTAAGTTTTCTAGCTCTTTCTTTATACTTTCTCTAACAGAAGTTGTAAAGATCACAAATATATATGTGAGGCACATATTTATCGCTTTATTTTCTCTCTATGACATTCTATATTTTGTGTAATATATTGATTTACAATTGATTGATATTACTTCGCATCATAGCGAAGGCTCGCAACTGTAGTATATATATTCATCTTATCATCCTGATGCCATTTCTTTATTACCGTAATATGGTCACATCCTCGCAATACGCGAGATAGTCCAGAGGTATGATAGTATGAATTTGTCTTGTAAAATAAGGTAATTAAAACTGGAACCTTTCGCAAACCTATATCGAAGCATAATAGCTTGTGTATATTATTAACTTGAATTTGATGAGAGAAAGGAGAAAAGATGAGTGGAAGATAGAGAGTTGTATAAAGTTTGGGTCAATTAGAAGCAACGCTATCAAGTAGTCGATGGTAAAGATGATTAATAAGTGTAAATCTGTTTTTCTTCGCACCTTACCACACTTCACCCTACTTCACCATCTATGTCTATGTGTCACCTTCCCAGAGAAAGAGAAAGTGTACAGCCGGCAGTACTCGGCACCAATCTTAAAGCGCAAGAGCTCCAGGTTTGGATTGGGTCAGTTGCTGGGGTCCACCCCAACTAATAACAGTATCCCAGGTAGCGTAGTGTCTGCGTAGGTGTTATTGATAATCACTATACAAAGCTGGTTGTATGTATGTCCCCTATAATGTTTTACACGATTCAGATCAATCAAGGTTTGCAACGCCCCTAAATATTTGTAGAAAATTATATGCTCGTACTTGTAATTATTGGTCTTTCACACAAAACCGTCAATGCTATAGATGTTAAATATTCAATGCACTAATAATCATCTTTAAACCCGATCCTGATGTCTTACATAATTACAATATCATAAATAACAGTTGTTTATCACAATAAAATTCTAGTTAAGAAATTCAACGATCAATCATTATAGAAATGATCACAATGTGCACATGTTTGGATATAAATTGATGTATAACTTGATGTTATATGTGTATATAACTCAACCGAATAAATAACAGGCTTCTATAACTACATCGAATAAATAAATTGACGATAATATGAATTTTTGCAAAGGTATAGATACAGCTGGGAAATTTTTTCTTTCAAATAGGTATTTGTGGGTATATCTTTTAACTATAATAAATTCGTTTTGGAATTTTTTTGCTTCACAATCATTCGTCGTTACATTGAAAATAGTTTGCCAGCATGGGATACTCATTCTCAATTATTATAAAACGAGAATTGAAGAAATGATTGACTAAAATGTTGAAACACTTTGTAAATAGCTAGCATGTTGGTATGTCCAATAATCGTTCATCGATCATAGTTGAATTGTAGGATACATCATTTCCATTACATTAGCATGTAAAAATTAGATTTTCAATATCATTAGAATTAGAATTTCCATTGCACTGGCACGCCTTTAATGGTTTTGTCAAAACTCATATTTTTATATATTCTATGATGAATGTGAGGATTACGATGTTGGTTGACGATTGCATGCATTGCACGTGTTTCGATAGAATAGGTAGACAGAAATTGAGTTCAAATTCATTGGGATTATACAAGTTGTTGACGAAATATTTGAAATCTATTGTAAATGTTGATATAGTTTTTTTTAAATTCTTAAATGGGATATTGTTATTTTAATCTTTGTGATGAATATTATAGCCTGCAGACTTGTTTTCGAGGCATTTTAACGACTCTAAATTTCAGACGGTCACATTCATTCTCTAAACATCGCGGAAGAGGGTGGAAATCTACCTGGATTCATCCATAAAGTCATTGATCTAGAAGAATCTGACAAAGAAACTATGCATTTGCTCGTTTTCCTTCTTATGCAGTTTCTCTCTAGAGCAGATCAGGTAATAGACCGTTTTTCCATATCAATTCAACAATATCCCAATAATGCAAATATCAATCACAATTCTGTGATGCCACATGATAATTTTATGTTAAAAGGCCTATCCGACTGATGAAAAACCATTGTGCAAAACGCAAGCGATTATCTTGCGACATCTTTATCTTCTTCTCGGATACAATCAAATGGATCGAACGTTTCACACATCTCCACAGCGTCTTAGGTATTCATTCAAACTGTGACAATTAATGTGTTTCGAAAGCTGATCATAATTTTTGTGATAACTGCTTATTTTTTTCTTCTTTGATTTGCAGAGTATCACCAGTATTTAACGTTTTCATCGCTAATCTTCCACAACTTCTGGATCAAAATCATATAATGGGCTGGGTGATGGTGCCTCCTGTTCTTGCTGTTTTACAACACTGTCCATGTCCTCCTCAGGGTGTACCTGCTGTTGATCATCAACCTCCGACTTACAGTCTTTGGTATTTGGAGCCACATATCAGACGAACTTGGCTTATGTCTCTTCTGGTTTTATTGTACAAGGTTTGACATTGCTATAAAATGATGGGAAGTTAATCCGCATATGAAATACTTGTGTCGTAATTACTTCTGTTCAAATTATCCTTAGTATCAATATGGGCAACAGCCGTGGTGCAATCAACTTCAATCCCTCATCAAGATCGTTCTGAATACTTTGGACACTCAGCACCATCAGTGCAGAAGAATTCCTGCTACTGTTGTTATGGGTGGACCCCCATCGAGGTCAAGAGGTGATTTAATTTTTACTCTTACATTTCTGGAAGTTATTGAATGATTTCATGCATTACATCAATTCTGAATGAACATATTTCCATTGTTTCTAGATGTATCTCAACCGTCTCTCGGGGCTGATCATGAATTAGCAGCTGGATGTGCTGGAGAAATTGACGGAGAAAGCCCGCCTGGGAAAGCTTCGTCGACTATAATTTCTATGCATCAACGTAGCCCAGGCACTAATCACGCTCAATCGCATACCATGGAGACACATTGGGAGGAGGGTGCCCCTTGTCTGTATTTGAATAAACATTCCAGGTAGGACAGAGGAAATCTTATGTACTTTTGATCATTACTATTAACATTACGATGTATCCATTTTAAATTGTGATATCTTTACAATGATGAATTAGGAAAGAAATATTCAAAGTTCATACTTGGTATGTGTTTGCGATATAGTTATTCCATAAACGCTGATGATACGGAATCAGAATTAGCTGCGATACCAGAGAGTCCAAAGTCTGACTGTACCCTTCACGGAAGTAGCAGCGGATCCCTTGGTGAAATGGAAGAAAGTTCGGGTATAATAGGGAGAGATATAGCGACTACAAGTAAAATGATACTGCATTCTGCAGATATTGATAATTTCGGTACGGCTGATAAAAACAAACTACTCGAGACACACGGCGCTCATCACAATAAACATGAAGGTCTATTACGTCGACCCATGTGGTTTCTCGGAAGCGAAGACGATGCTTTACAGGTCTGTTTTCATACTCTAATAATACCAAAAAGCAAATAACAAAATTCGAAACCAAAAACCTTTACTTATACCTGGTGTTTCCAAATTTGAATACAGGTGAATAATGGCCTTGCCCACAAAAAGTGGGGCGTACACGAAGGTGTGAAGATGATGGTCACATCTTCATTTCTATCCGGTCAACAACATTCACAAAAATCTGCACCGCCACCAGTTTCCGTAACGAAACCTACTGTAGTAACGCAGTCTGGCTCAAACGGCAGCGTCATGTCCGCTAAGCCAACATTTGGATCAACTGGACTCGCCAGTGCTATAGCTGTAGCTACCGGAGTGCCTAATATCGGAGTAGCAAAAACTGTCTCTGTGAATTCCTACAGGTAATTTATTTCTTTTCTTTCTGTTCATTTTCTTGGCGGAAGAGAAACTATTAGATTTTATTTTGATGATGTTTGTTCTTTATATTTCGTGTCTGAAAAAGTGTTATTCGCAAACGCAAAATTATAGATCCGAAGTTGTGGGAAAGGAAAAAATGTCCACGACTGTAACAGAGCAGCCAGCGCACGTTTCGCCATTACCAAAACAATTCGGTCGTCAAAAACACGTTGAGCAAACTACGCCGTTAACATCTCCTGTTTCTATATCACAAGTAGTTGCGGCTAATAGTCAACAGATTAGTAGCGACCAGTCCAGCTCACCTGCCGTTAGCTCAATGTCTTCGCAACTTACCAGTACTGAAAATGGCGAACACGTTACACCACGGTGGCAAATTACCGCCGCTCAACAACAAATAGTAACACCGACTGTCGAGAGATTACTCCCCATCGGTACTGTTGCACGTATGTTACAATTTATAAATATCTTTGGGTACTTGGAATTGAAACTTTTATCATTTTTTGTATTTTAGACGTAGTATTATAGAAGTTTGGTATTGTAGAGTAATCTATTTTTTTAATACTCCGAATTAAATGTGTGGAAAATGTTTTAGGACAACGCACAACGCATCGTGTGCTTATGTGCGAAGATGCGTACGGATCGCCAGAATCTCCGTTATCGAAAATGGATATATTAACAGTTGGCGAGTATATGAAACTTGGTTTATTATTGTTTGTCTTTTGGAAGATATCTAACGATCTGAATAATAAGATCATGAAATCGTTTCAGGCTCTTCTTTCGATCAAGATAGTGAAACATGTGTTTCAAGCGACGTTACTACACCACGCAGTATTTCTCAATTGGAATTCCCATTGCCAGAACGTCTTTTACCTGTTGGACCACAACGAGATACAATATCTGGTCTCATAGAACGTGTCTGGCAGGCTCTTGGTGTTCCAGGAGCTGATGGTATATTTTTTTTATTAATGAAATTGATGGATTAATCTGAACGTTATTTAATCCTGTGAATCACGTTGCAGATATGCCTCAGCCACACACCGAGAAAACTATCGTCGAGAGAAAGAGTACATGCTATGCTCAGCATTCGAAACGAGATAATTTTGGATCAGAGAACAGGGTAAGTTGTCCTCCGGTGTGTAGAACTTTTCTTTGAAACTCGATATTTTCGAAATATGGAGCATAATCAACTTGGAAGAGAAAAGTTTCGAGCCTTGAAAGTTTAATTCTTATTTACAGACACCATCAGTCTCTGTATTGACGCCAAGTGCTAATGACATACATTCTCGCTCTCCTAGTCCGAGGAAATTAATGAAGCAGGTAGCTCTGGAATCACCACCTCCGATAATGGAAGAATCTTTCTTCCGTTCCTCCGATCATGATCGCAAAACTAAAATGGAAGACTTATTACGCAGTCAGCGAGAAAAAATGCGAAAAATACCTTTTAATATGACACAACATTCAATTGGAAATATCCGTCGACCAGAATCTTGGTAATTTGATGTGAATATGATGCTAAAATAATT
Source organism: Ametastegia equiseti (assembly GCA_963989295.1). Taxonomy (NCBI): domain Eukaryota; kingdom Metazoa; phylum Arthropoda; class Insecta; order Hymenoptera; family Tenthredinidae; genus Ametastegia; species Ametastegia equiseti. The sequence goes on along the minus strand of OZ022389.1, from coordinate 10,125,909 downwards.
TTTTATGTTATAACAAGCCATATCTTTGAGTACTTGACGACTTGAGTAATAGAAAAGATACCGGTCTCTAGTTTCAATGGGAAACGTAAGCTTCTCATGGATAAACATGATTGAACAAATCATTATTTTTGTTTATCTTCAGGCCTGGACCACAAATACAAGCAAATCTTGATCCTCTGACACAGCAAGCGTATCATGCCGATTTTAATTTGAAGCAAAGTCTGTTTCGAATAGGAGATGATTGTGTTTACGAGAGGTAATGCAAAAAACAGCTCCAAATGTTATAATCTTGGACATATAAATGCTAGAAACGAATATGTACTAGAAAATACTACTCAATGTTGATTACATTCTTCATCTAATGGATATTATTATCGAGATTAATAACAAAATGAGATACATCTTTGCCTCCAAGTAACATTATAACGTCAGAGAAATAACGGCGAGTGACATATTTCCAATGAATATATTTCTGTTTTTAGATGCTCCGAATGTGGAACAATAAAAGAAGAATACAGCGACGAAGAATTAGGCCTGTGCATTATTACATTAGGAACGTTCATCCACAGAGAGCCATCGTTAGCAGCTCCGCTTCTCCCAGAAATTTTAAGCGTGGTTGCTAAGTTAGTTTTAGTTCTGGTACCCGCATGCACGTAGATAAAGGTAGCGATAAATATTCCATTAGATATTTCCTCAGCTTGTTACGTGGTAGAGAATATGTAGTTCCAATACAATTCTCAAGGCTGCTGAACTAATTGGAATAATGAATTACTGAATTGGGAAACGAAATATTATTGTTACTGAAATTGTTTAACTTACCAAAACCGTATATACTTACACAAAGTCCAGTTTCAGAGTTATGCTTTTTGCACTCAAACATTAAGAAATCTGTAGACCTGATTAGAAATTGTAGTTTACGTATTTCAATAGAAGTTATATAATTGAATAATATTTTTACAGAGTTGCTTTGAATGCGATGTACCCTTGGCAGAATGAGACCAACATGCATTTACCTGGAGGAGCAGTCAGCGTTGCTCATCAATTTTTGAGATGTGTTTTACATCAATTAGCTCCAAATGGTGTTTTTGTTCAGATGTTTCAAACACATACTAATGGTGAGCATATTCGTTGTATTTATGAATAGCAGACGCAGATGTCTCATCTTTAACATCTTATTCCATTCCAAAGATGTAAAATCTCCCAAAAAATGTTATACTAAATGCCTCTATTTTTACAGAGACAACAAGAATGCAGTTCTTCAAAAGTGTTGCCCAAGCCTTGATAGATTTTAATGAATTGAACCCAATCGCTCCTCTACAACTTTTGTTGGAGGTATCGTTATGCTCTTTTCTTATCATATGACTGTTTTTTATTTGAAGAAAACTTTGTCTGCTTGTATTCTCTAAATGTGGCCAAGCCATTCGGATCTACAATCATCTGTATGAACAGATTTAGTGCACATGTATTTAGGAAATGATGGGTTTGCAGAGTTTGAATACGAAGAAGACGTTACCGCTTGAACGCCTACCTACAATATTGCATAATGTTGCGTGTTATCTCGACTGTTTGCCACTCGAAGCTGGATTAGGACCTGGAGCAGCGACTTGGGGCGGTCTTTTGTCCCAAATTGATGGTCTCTTCCGAAGACTTGTACTATTACTCAATTCAATTGAGGATATAACTCCTTTACTTAGAATTATGGTCTCGGTACTTAAGGTTCCTGGAATTCCGCAGTTCAAGGTACTAAAGCATACTGTATATTGTCTATCTGTTACAGACTTTGTAATATAATCAGCTTCGAAAGCGAAAATTGCTCCCTGAAATGATCAACCTCATCGGAAGATGAAGAAAAAAATATCTTGTTGTTTGGCAAATCGCATGAATACCTTTTCTTTTTATTGTATTTCATCAGACTCTACCATGTAAATGAAGTTAAGAGAGTTTAATACATTTTTTTTCAGGGTATGCTGGACCCATTTTCAAAAGTGTTGAGCTACGCTATACAGAACTCAATATTAAAGTACAACTACCTAACAGATCTGTGTTATTTGTGTCATCGTGGCTTTACTCGAGACCGAGATAAACATTTTTTGAGTAGAACTATCGTCTTTGAATTAGTCCAGGCAATCAAATTCAAGACCACAATTCCGGACTCAAACTTTCTTTTATTAATTCATTTTATTCTCCAGGTACGCATGGAATTTCTGAATTGTGCTTCTCAAAAGTTAACAATTTCTATACTTATCCAGTGATTTTGCGAATGTATGCGCCCAACTGACAATAAGTTAACTTGCAGGATGTGGGAGGTATGTTACCACTAAATGTTGTAACTGAAGATATCCAAACTGAGATATCACCAATTTATAATACAAATGCATCAGAATCCCTGCGTGGTCAACTTGCAGACGTTTTAGATTTCTTAGCTGACTTTCATACTCTCAGTAAAGTTAAGGTAATTCTAAAATACGTATCTATATATACATAGATCTGTAAATTTTGTCTCCATTTCACAGCTTTTCTGTATTACATTTTTCCTACACTCATTTTGAACCACAATTTTAGAGTTACAGCAAAGGTTTGCAAGCTGGATTAAACGAAGATACCCTTGGCGGTATGTTGAAATGTGGCTTGGCACAGTACTTGGCTCTAGAAATCACAAGAGGAAATAGTCGGGATAACAGAGCGGTTGCACGATACTTACCTTGGCTCTATAGCGCACCATCGACTCTCCAACAGGGGTGACCATTATCATTCATATACTTATATTTGTAATATACTTTTGGAGCTCAGATTTTCTATGAAAAATCTCAGACTTTTCTATGATTTTGTACAGTTCTAATATGAGGAATCCATTTGTTTTAATATTTTTAACTCTAGGTCACGGGAATTTGTCGACTGCATAGGCCATGTACGACTTTTGTCTTGGCTACTATTGGGCTCGCTAACCCACACTGCGCTTCATGGAAACACTAATACTTGGTCAGGAAATCCACATATTCACGGGCCACAAACTCCGACTGCGCAACCGATACCCCAAGAAGTTTCATGTCACATAGCAGATCATATTCAAGTTATATTATCTGGCTTTCCAGAACAGTCTAAAACTTCTGTCTTGCACATGTCGTCCCTTTTTCAAACTTTCATTCTCTGCCAGGTACGTTAAATACACGCATCGTGATCCTTGCGTTTTAAAAAAGTACACTATATCTTTGAATAAAACTGTGTCTAAGATATAGATCGTTTTCAGCTCTGGACTGTTTATTTAGAAGAAGTTTCTAAGCATAATTTAACGAGCAGCGAAACCCACAATGTCACAATGAGCATACTGCTCGATTTTTGGGGAAAAGTCACTCCCTGCGTTCTCCAACTTGTTGCACACTCTAAAGTGGTAAGTGACTCAGAAACGGGATCAAACTTTTTGGAGTGATTTCGAAATAAGTATTTTCACAATTCTCTGAGATTCGCCAGAAAAGATCTTCTTCTGCTTTACCTTTTACCAAAGTTATACCTTATTCGAACAACGGCTTTCATACTGTCGACTGAAATGATTACCTATTTCTTTACAGCTCGCTGAGATGGTCAATCTACATTTTCTGAGTTTGCTGGAAGCATTGTTGGAGTGTCAATCTACTTTGCTTAGCAAGCTACTGCCGCTCTGGAGTCCAATTCTATTCGCTCATCACATTCAGGTAAAGATGAACAAAAATTTGGATACGACATGTTGGGATAATTTTTTATTTTCGCATATTATGAGTTTGGTTGAATTATTTTTTCAAATATCTCTTTGAATTGGACAATGAAAGTGTGAGATCATTTTTTCAATCATCATAGTCTGCTTACTTCACTTTCCTGCCTACTTTGGTTCGGTTTAGTTGCCTGTAATTTGGAGTAATCTAATTTTGAAGTTACATCTAAATGGAATGAACCGCTTTCCAGTTACCAGGTCAATTGCAAATGCGGCTTCAAAATTGCCGGAACTTTCCGCCAGTGAAGACGACTGAAAATCCCGGAAAAGTGGGTGGTACCGGCATGGAACAACGTGATTCCAATGTGATCTTACTGCGATGGCTTCATAGATTGCAATTCAAGATGGGACAGATCGAGTTACAATCTTCGACTGCAACTCAATTTTATTCCATTTAAATAGATAGACAAATACGGTATTTACTTGACCACAGAAAGTGAGTGTGACTTAGTTCAATTCCTGCAAGTTCAAATTTTATTTATTTTTTCCAACGAAAGTGCGTTAACAAAAAAGTGTATGAATCCTCGCGGACAATTTGTATAGAAGGTTTTTAAATTATATCCTTGTAACTTTATAGTATGATGATCTCATCCAAACTATAATTAAACAATAATCTATGTATGTATGTGTTGCAAAAGTTGATGATCAAATATTCATCATGGGAATTATAAATTGTTACATGCATAATGTGATGTTCATAGTCTATTAGCTTGTTATCTCTATTATTTAAACATTCGCGTATATAATAAGACAGAATAAAAAGTTATCGTATTGGATGAAATGATTCGTAGTTCGTCGTGTCATTTTCTATGCAGATGCAAATTATCATTAAACTGAGACACTTTTCCTATCAATCCTACCGGAAAACGCTATGAACATTTATTTTTTCTATTTCATTTCGAATGAATCAATCGCGCACAGACCACTAATACCCACTCATCTCTGCTTGCGCATATACTAATAATATTTTTTTCTCCAATGGAATTTGAGTGCCTTTGGCGCGTGCGCAGTGCGACATATTTCACGCTATGCGCACTCCCGTAGCGTATCTACTACAAGTTGCTCGCAGTCGTCTGCTAGTGTCACCGTCAGTTATTACTCGGGAATTTCGTTTCGTTGTGTTATTGTGTAGTGCGGACGTCAGAACTGAATAAAATGGTTATTTTCCTAAATCTAATTTCAAAATCGCAACAGTATCGCGATATTTAAGCTTTTCGCGGAAAAAAAGGATGTTCGTCACGAATACGGAAAAGCTTTCTGACGAATCTCGTTACTGCACTTGCCTTTGGTTCATGACGTGACCTCTTGTTCCGCCAAAAAAGTCTTCGTATCCGTATTGAAATGTACTATCGAGTACATTGATCAATGGGATCGAGTTGTTTTATGACAATACATATGTATTTATAAAATAATGCTTTGACACGTTACGAATTAACGCGTAGCAGATGAACTTGGGTAACGATATACTACTACAACTTGTAGGTTATGAAGTACTCCTCTTCTCAGCTTACGTGGAATATTTATCGGAATAATACATAAAACTATGGGAACCTATAGAGGGGAATTAATAATATGGTGAATATACGTTTATTATCAATTCTCTCACAATCCTTACAATTACTTACATAATGTATCGTAAATAATGTTTTTCAAATGATAATAAACCATCTGTCAATACTACAAATAATTATCCTGAAACAGCTGATTTTTTGAATTATGTGGCAATTGAATTCGAATAAAAACATGTTCCGCTCTATAGTGAATCATATTTCAAATGGATCGGTATATGGCCGGAAATAAGGTTTTGATAACATGTATACGTCAGGTTATATCAGCAATTCCGTTGTTATCAAATTAAGATTAGCTCATGATGGTTCAGTAACATTTTTTTCTACATAACTCCGTTCCATGATTATTATTAAAGGATTCGACATGCTCAGTGAAACTACCTGATAGATTTAAAACAAAGATCTAACTGCAGTTTTCAGTCTGAATAACATTTTCACATTCAAACTGTTTAACTGTAATAATAAAATGTTGAAAAATAATTCTAGAATCAACATACTTACAGTAATAAGAACCAAAGTACTCACGATACTGTGATACAATTCAATAGCAATAGATTATCAAAGAAGAATACTTAAGTTTTCTCTGTTTTTGAATTCTTTCTTATATTCGTCATAGATTTATACCTCTTGACAATATTGTAATGACAATGTTTCCCCTGCAGCATTGTGATACTATCATCCGTGAGTGCGATTTATGGAATAAATCAGATAATTAAATCTTCGCTGCAAAATGGTAGCGGCATCAGCGACATACTAGAGTCCTCGAAGTACGAATATGGCTGGATAATAAGACTCTGTCTAAATTCACTAGGCTATGCAACAATATTGTTGCCTGGTTACTTGATATACAATTATGTCCGCTGTAGTAAATACTTGCAAAGAAGTGGTAAGCTCATTTCTTGTCAAATCTTATTACGTACCCACATTATTAGTTTGAATTGAATTTATATTCAAACCCTCATCGCTTTGAATTATACAGGAAAAGGATTGATACACAATATCGTTCACTCGTGTTTAATCGGCCATGGAGAGAACAGTTTGCTTGATTCCCCTGGCTACATTCCGCCAAACAATTTGCATACCCAACGCACATTTGCACGGGAAGCAATTCTGCTTCTCTATTGCTTTTTTGGCCTCCAATTGAGCTACTTGACATGGGGATATTTACAGGAAAAAGTTATGACTCAGGTGATTACTATTATCTCTGAGTTGAAAGTATTTGTAATTAATCAACATATCTGTATTTGCGACACGTAATCATTGATTTATCAACACTTAATTAAATTCTTAATTCATTTAATCACATCCCTATGAAGTAGTGTCCATCTGAAAACAGTATTTGATCATTTTCCAGGAGTATGTCGATGCAGAAGGAAATAAAGGTCACTTCAGAGATTCTCAATTTTTAGTATTTGTCAATAGGATATTAGCTTTCTTCATGTCTGGATTATATTTATTGGTAACACGTCAGCCTCGACATACAACGCCGTTATTTAAGTACACGTTTTGCTCGCTCTCAAACATATTGAGTAGCTGGTGTCAATACGAGGCTCTGATGTATGTCAGCTTTCCAACGCAGGTATAAATCAACATTCAAAACTTATTCAATCATAATTTACGGTTTATATTCAACTGAATCATTCACGTAAGATTTTTTACATTTGAAATTGTGTTACAGGTATTGGCCAAAGCTTGTAAAATAATCCCCGTCATGATTATGGGAAAAATCGTATCTCGATCGAAATATGAGTATTACGAATACGTTACTGCTGTATTGATATCTATTGGTATGACTTTTTTTTTGCTAGGCAGTAGCGAAGGTAACGCCGGTAAGTTTCATTGTCATTCTCATAAATCTCAATGTATATGTAGATATTGTGTATATTGAGTACAAAATTTTAGGTGCTTATCGTATGAATATACGAAAATTGTTCCCAGATCTTTTGATCTCTGCTTACATTAACTCTCTTGAATGAGAGACAGTAATAATTATCTATTCATCACTCATATTGATACTTAATACAATTTTGTATATTTTCTAATTTTGATAGAAGTTTCTGTTCATTCATAAACCTTTTCACAGGTGGAGCGACAACAGCTTCTGGGGTTTTTCTATTAGGAGGCTATATGATGCTCGATAGTTTTACTAGCAATTGGCAGAATGCACTTTTCAAGGAATATACAGTTACGAGTGTTCAAATGATGTGTGGAGTGAACATGTTTTCCTGTCTTTTAACGGCAATGTCTCTCTTCCAGCAGTCTAGCTTTACCACTTCATTGGCATTCATGGCTCAGGTAATACCTTATATTTTATCAATTGATTTCAGGCTTGCTCCACTCAAACTGAGCCACCATGCATCGAAACTTGTTTACGATAAAAATTTAGCTTTCGGAATATGAATATTTGGAAATTTATTCATTTTTGACTCAGTTTCAGTGAAGTTACCTTTTCAGACTCTTATAAGGAAAAATGTTTCTTGAGATAGGAATTGATACTCCATTATTTCTAGATTGGTTTATTCATAACATTAAAAAACAGATAAAATCCGAAATTTCGGACTCTCGTTTCATCGTATAATAAATTTTTTATTATATTTTTCCAGTACCCACGCTTCATAATAGATTGTATGCTTATCTCAATATGCTCAGCAACTGGACAACTGTATATCTTTTATACAATTTCTACATTTGGAGCAGTAACGTTTGTCATTATTATGACAATACGTCAGGTACGAATAAAACCCCTCTTACTATGTCGAATAAACTAGCAAAATTCAGTTTGCACATTTGAATCTCGTTTTTGTGAGGAAATTTGAGTCGAGTTGGCAATAAAAAAAAATTCATTGGACATTTTTCTTCACGAACAATTCACATGGTATCTGATTTTCAACAATTTTTTCATGTATCATTTTAAAAAACTGCTTAATATTCAACTGATGCTAATTAAATTATGTATCTTCTGTGATTCTAGGGTCTAGCAATATTGTTATCTTGTTTGATATATCAACACAAGATAACGATACTTGGGGTGTTTGGTATACTACTAGTATTTGGTTCTGTGTTCCTGCGTATATATTGTAGTCATCGAATTCGCGCAATCAAAAAGCGTAAGTTACAAGCAGCTAGTATTAAGATTTGAGTCAAGGAATGTCTCAAAGATATATAAAGAATCTCACATTCATAGATGTAATAATGAATATCTTTATGTACGAAATATACGACGGATGAATGGACTGCTAATAAAAGAAAAAATCTCTCAATCTTCATTTATCATTTGTATTTTTGTGGAATCGCGAGCTTTAAGGATATCGAAGAGAGATCTTGTGTAGCATTCAACAGATAAATATTTTTATAAACTTCTAGACTATTAAATAGAATTTTAGATTTGATATTGGAGCTCAGCGTTATTCAAGAATCTCATCGAATCAACGGATCGATTCTCCTTCATCTCTCATGGAATTATTTTCAAATTTCATTCAACAGAAGTAAAGATTTCATGAATCAATAATAATGTTGTATAGACCAGAGTGAGAATAACAATCCGATATTTAATGGAGCCACAACAGAAAGTAAACCAAAGTTACTTTTCAAACCGAAGAACATCTGATTTTGTAACAAACATCGTGAATTCAACACTTCTTCAAGCATAATTGTAACCGAAAGTGGAATAAAATGCACAAAATTTACTTTAATATTGTAATGACCTATAACTAAACATTTATAACTAATCTCATAAGGAAAAGTAAACAGGGGTTAATACATGAATGATGAATGGGTTGAAATGAAATCAAATAAAAAATAGTGGAATAAATGAACGATTTATTCATCAACTGAGAGTTTCCAAATGTCTATTACGAAAAATGTTCGTATAAAGCAAAAAAGTTTTGTTGTACATAAATACAGAGATTCATTGTAATTAATAAGAAAAATAAATATATGTATAATATCATCATAAATAAATACATGAATATAAAATCTTTTCAACTTATAGTAATCGAAACAATCTAGCGGTAAAACTAGCGAACTAGGCAATCCAAGGCTTAGGGGATTCATCCAGCAAAAAATGAGATGCGTAGGTATGACTAGAAATTGAAAACCCATGCATTTTGGGATCTGTAAAAACATTTCTTCAACATAATTAGTCATGTTTTCTGTTCAAATTTCTTTACACAAGTATCTAACACTGATCAGTAAATAATCAGTAAAAAAATAATTTCTTACATTTCAGAAAATACTAATACTAATCGCTCATGGCAAAAGTCTTGTACTTCATTTCTGTACTATCAAAGTCTTAGATTCGTATGTAGCTCAAGTTCAATGCATTCAACCTATTGTTTTGATCAATTATCTACAATAACAGCATTTAAGTAACACACTAGGGAACACATATCAATACAGAAAAAGGGGGCATTTTTTTTTTTTGACTTATTCAACAATGTGACTAAATCTAAGGTGAGTTCTCGACTAATGATAATAACGATCATCAATCATAAACAATACATTCTTATTAAAACTAATTCATCTTCATGCGTGATCAGCAAATCATATATAAATTCGAATTTGATAAATCAATTTGATGATTTGACACGTACGTATATATGATGTGCTAAAATGTATAATGAAATTAACGTGCATTGAAAAATGTTTTTTTTTTTTTTTTGTTATTCCTCCTCTGTGGGGGGAGGTCGGTAAATGGCAATGAGACACATGATGGATATGACCAATTCGGTAGCGTGCAGAACCAACTGAATACTACATAGGATATATTCCAAACGGAGAGGTCGTTCCTGCCAATGGAGGAAATATATAGTGGCCAGGGCGCTAGGAATGGTAAGAAGAATACCCAAAACCATGGGTAGTCCTCGTTCCGTCAAGTTCCCCTTTCTTCCGAGATATATTCTTCCGCTTTCCGTAACGATTAAAAAAAGTAGCAATGCGAAATCCAAGAGCACAGTACCAGTTGCAGGACGTAATTTTGCGGCTTTGAAAAGGTTCATACCGAATTCGCATACCGCAAACATACCGAAATAAAACGAATTTAAATACATCAGTATTTCATAGGTTAAGGATGAGTTCACTACAGTCGGCATGGTGTTACTGTTTTTGTTATCTTTTTCGTTTGTTTATTTATTTTTTATTTTCTATCCGCATTGGATTTTTCCTCGGGATTTATAACCCTTCTCATTAGCTATGTTCTATTTTAACCATCACTTTCTTAGTACAATAAACTTCACTCGGATATAACGGCTATTTTTAACAAAACATTCAGGCTCGAATAACATAATTCATCGCGCCATAGACTTACAAAATAAAGCGCGGGTCGAGAGGAAACTCGACGCGACTTCTCTCTCCAGCCAATCAACGTTCGACTAACTATACGGAAAAAGTAATTGGACAAAATCGGGATCGATGGATCGCAACGTCGATATGTCGAACGTGTATATTTTGAATCAAAGCATTCCACGCGTAATTAGCGAAATAACTATAATTTTATAATCTATATTCCTGATCAGGAGCGTCAGAGTTGAATTAAAACATTTGCTGATTTAAGTATACAAAACAAATCGAATTGGTCAATTTCCAAAGAGGTTTCGGAGCGAATGGAATAAAAGAGAATTCAATTCGTGTCAGAATAAACTCTTCGAATTCGTAGTTGTGGGTTTGGTCGAATCTGAGATCCGTGGATATTCGATGAAGTATAAATTCGTTTCAATTTACTTGAACGCGCAGGAACTATTTACGGAGATAATTACGCCGAAGACATTAGATATTTGGGAAGACGACTTGGCTGGATTTCATTCACACTTTGGCTGATCGATTACAGATGAGGCTGCTGCGGCGCCATAAAAGAGAAAAAAACGTAAATCCAAAGTGGCGTATTTGACACCATGAATTCCGATTATTCGTAGAAGCCCTTCGCCTGCGATATCATCTTACATAGATGTATGGTGGATCCGGTCTAGTTTTTTTGTGCACTTGGGTTTCGGCACTATACCGTGTCTGACCTTCGTCGATTCAAGGTCTCAGAAGAGTACAATACATAGGTATATAAATATACGCGGTGGGATATATCTCGAAGTAACAAAAACACGTCGTAGGCAATTCGATTGGAATTATTCCAATACTATCTATATGAGATTTTCTCTACGCATTCATCGTGATTGATCGTCGTCCTATATCGCGGAAGCTAGTTGCCGCGTTCAACGAACGTTTTCAAAAGAATTCATCGCAGAGGTCATTTGCACTATTTATGTTCCTTGTTACATAGTCAGTGTGGTTATTGCATCACGCATACATCAGATAAGAAGTGGTATTTTTTAACATGAATAATGTAATAATATACATTTAGCATAATTGGAAAATCTGCATGTTTTGACCAGTTTGAAAAATTGGCTTAAGGCGCGTGCCGAAACGTGCGAAATTTTGTTCAAAATAATAATAATTTGGGTACATTGCGCTTGTATAACTTCGGTGGTTATTCATCCATATTTGCCAATTTAGAATTGGCTGAATGCTTATGAAATTTCATACATTTTCAAATAAAATCTCTTCCCATTCCGACTCTTGCTCGAATAGTCACGCCTATATATTCGAGGATTAATTGAAATCGAATGGTTCCATGAAAGGCCATCCAACAGAAAAAGTTAAAATATGATTGACCGCAAGCGAAATTTTTTTGAAGCCAAATTCTAAAATACCTGTCCTCTGGAATTGGGCGGATGACATACCTATTTTTCAGACGATTCGAAATTTTGACCCGTTGAGCTCAAATGATTCGAAATTCTCATATTTTCGAATTGCTCGAGTATTGTCATGTTGCAGATCGCTCATTGCATATTATAGGTATAAATTAGTAGCTCAGAAGGTTCGCCTTGCGAGCTTTTGATGGATGAGAAGAGGCTAAGGTGGCCGAACGGTTAAATATACTGATTGCAAGAGCCGAATGTTAAGAAATTGACTCGGTGTACTGGGGAACGCCTAGAGTGCGACATGTTTACTGTCGTTGGTCCGGTATGACCGGTTATATATACCGATCCCTGAAAGTTTGACTTGATGTACAAACGTATGAGGTCATTGATCCGTGCAGTCTTCTTATTGGAATAGACCATCGCGACAGAGTCTGATTACTATTGTAGATCCAGACATTGTCAATATTGTAAAAATTGCAACGATCAAATTCCAAGCGATAGAAGACTAATTATTCTCCAGTAGACGCTATAACTATCTCATGCATCGTTAGTACAACAGCGCACGTGATCCAGAGACGTCTGTATCACAGCCGTGATCTTTACTCCGATACATTGCTAATAAGACCATAAACCATCAATTCGCTCTTCGCGATTAGTGGGTCGAAGAAAGCCTCTGTAGCTATGAATGTATGTGTGATATGCGCATGTGAACTCGGAATACGAAACATTCATATCAGACTATCGTTTAGAAGTAATTATAATTTATTGAAACTATATAATCACGAAAGTTTAAACTACATATGTAATAAATTTAGTTTACTTTTTTTCGAATTCATGATGCTTTGGTTCGTTGATAGAATATTATTAATCCTATTTCGAAATTAATATTTACTGTAAAAGTTATAACGGTGCCGCGATGTATAATAGGAAAACGCACCATATACAAGGAGTGTGTTGTTTTTGTTTGCGAACGTATAAGACAGATAGCTTGGTTACATAAGAGATAGGATAAAAAAACACACACAATATGTCCTCACGACCAGGCAAGGGAAAAAGTGTGACACCCGCACATTCGCGTATAATGTTCCGAATGAACCAATCTCAATTTAATGGTCGAATCATCTGGTCAATTATATCTATGTAGATCGAAATCGCGTTTAATGGTAACCCTGTACAGCGGTACCAAAAACTCTAGGACAAAAACCGAATCGAACGTGTGCCCAGAAAGATTTCCGATTGCTATTGATTGTGCGATTATTAAATTTTACATGTACACTGCTGATGTTTTCGATCGATGCAGTACTGGGGAGAGAATTTTTGGAGTGGAAATTCGATAAAACCCTTTCTGAACCTCATCAGTATTTCAATACAAACATTGCTTGGGAGATTGAGTATAATAGCAAGGATTGGATCTACAGAGAAATTAAAACCTGTATTTGTACTCCGGAAATGACGGTGCCTTCTTAACTCAGCATTGAAGAGAAAACTATTGAAGGGCCACTGGTATCAACCATAAGCTATAGACAAAGGCATGTTCTTGGAAGTGTTATCACAGACTCTTGAAACGTCTATTGCGAGCATTACGAGGCACATTATGTTCCATCGGATTGAATTCTACCGAACAGTCGTCCAAGGTTACTTCCTGGTTCGAAGCGGCTTCGGCACACACCGCGTGAAGATACTGCAGAGGGCCGGGCAAATACCTTGGCCAATACATAATACGTATACTTGTTGTACATACATATAAAATATTCTGACAAGCACAGCATTCCGGTTGTATACAGACAATCGATTGCCACGTCGTACCGGACAATGCGATCTGCAACATCCGAACACGTTACGGTCACGGTCTCTATCCCTTCAATTCACATGATATTTCTGAACCCTAGAATGTTGAAAACGGTTCAGATGGCGGAAAAACCGTCAGGGCCAAAGCACATCAAACTAGCCATAAGCAGAATGCAGAAGTTATAGACATAGATATACCATCAATGATACTTGGGAAGGAAGGGGCATGCACTGTGGCATATGCCTTCTGCTTATGGCTTGTGGAGTTCCATGTGCTTCAGTCTTATGGCTTATGGAGTTTGATGTGCTTCAGTTGTTAGAAAGTTTCGAGAAAATGATTCTGTTGTTGATATTGCATCTGTGATCAGCAAAAAACACAAAATCAAAAGAATTCCCTTTCAGCCTCAATCAGTCTATTAGATGTCATTTTCCTACTTTTTGAAGTTCAAAGCTCGGTTCCTGTCGAAACGGTGTGTTTCCAACAAAAGTCAACTTTCAGATGTCAGCAAGTGGGAAATAAGACGCATCTCTACATAATCGTCCAATAAACGACATTAGATTTTGTGTTATCGCGAGTAAATTTCTTTTCCTGTAAAGCAGGCGTTGTCCTGCAGCATGTCATGATTTAACTGCATAATAATGACTTGGACATCGCGGTCAGCGATAACGGTTCATTATCTGGTATGCGCGTTTGTTGTTGATTTTTTTACATTTTTTTTTTTTTTCTTCTCATTACTCATTTTTCATTCGTATTTTTCACGCCTCATTATACAGTACGCGGAACGCCGACACCACGCAACGTGGATATCAAACGTCTCGCGGTGCAAGAGCCGCGCGGTCTCTTCCGACTGCTGCAGCAGTCTGACAGTTAAGAAACCATCGTAATGCATCCGATGTATGAACGACCACGTGTACTGCACGCATACACTCGACGGACTTTTATACGGATGATACTGTATGGGTATATTATAACATTCCTTTGCCGGGGAGAAGTTATATAACCGTATGCCTCGAGGCTGCAGGCTCGATCTCACTTGGTTCAATAGGCTCTAAAAAGAAAAAGAGATGAAAGGAGACGAGAGAAGAGAAGATACAAGGAAAGAAAAAGTAACTCGAGGGATGGCTCGAAGGGGGAGGAAGTGGGGAAGGGATGCTATGTATCGGTCTCGGTACTCTACTCAACTCGATCGTTATATGTATATGCAACAAGTATATGAACACCGTAAAACCATCAGGTATTGAAAAACACGAACATACACTTTTATCAGAAAAGTCAAACGTCTAAGATGCCGAGACGAGTCCAGCCTAGACCAGCCTAGAGGCGATCGGGGCGACTCACGGATTCACAAGGCGTCCAGATGAAATCTACCTAATTACCTACTAGGCAGAGACTGGTCGAGCCGGGACTCCAGGAAGTTACTACCTGCCATTACTTTTTAAGCTTTGAAAACCCAATGCCCAGTCTCGCAGTACAGGTATACACTGATCACCGCGATATTTTGGATCTCTTATCGACTAAGGTCCGTCCATTATTTTTTATCACCAGGATAATGAGATACGAAAATACCGGCTCGCATTGAGGAAAGGCTATATGGTAAAGGTCAATCTATTGTTTGCTTTCAATTTTTAGGTCATGTCCAAATTTGAGGAACCGAAAAATTGTCTTCGTCGCCTTGGATCAACCATGGAATTCTATTCAGTTTATTTCCTCTTACAATTTGTGTGAATTCCTAGGAATTTCCGGTCCCATGAATTATTCTACCAATTTTTGTAGAAAACGTCGGACTTTTCATAGGATTTCATGCTGGGTCGCCATTCGTGTCAATAATACTGTATAATACAAGAAAATAACTGCATCTTATGAATAAAACTCTGAATTTGAAATTTTTCAAATTTTCGAATTTGGATTCGACTTAGAAGGAATTCGTAGAATCGTTTCCATCAGGGTATCTAAAACGATTGTTCTTATCCTATTCAGTGTGTTTTTTCAACCAATGAACGCTGAACATCCACCATATGAACGCTTTTAGTTTCGGAGACGGGTCGTTGTGCAGTTCCCCTCCATTACGTCATCCACCAACGAATTCGTGTGGTCCAGCCTAACGGTATTATTGTGTAACTATATATACGAACCAAGTTTAAACCGTATTCATTTTCATCCAATCATATGCTCATCATTAGATTAGTATCAGGAGCCCCTTCCTGAATAATATCTGTTGACAATTATAACTCTCCGTATCTTACGTCATCTATTTTTGCAAATTGCGGTTCCAAGGACAATGTCGAAACCGTTCAATAAGTATCGACTAATCTCGAAGAGAGGTTCGTCGTCAAACCGGTCATTATATGGTAGAATACTAGCCAGATGTCTATAACATGATTCCTGAATGGGGATTTTCGAAAAACTGATTCCAACTTCCTACACCAGTTTTGATGGTGCGATATGTATAAAAATCCCTGTGATACAAGTAAATACCCACCTCCTCGTTCATCTCACGTGCTTGCGATACATCATATCATATTTTCTCCCACCTTTTTAATTAAGACACAGAAATAAACCGGTTCACGAATTTTCAGTATTAGGCAGGTTCAGCCTATGTATATCTTCGTTTCAGACATTGTTAAATAAAAAAAAATCTTTCCTTTCAGGAGTGATTTTTTTTCCAGCAACCCAGACTACCTCTTCTTTTTCCACTGATTTATCGATCCTTCTATTTCACTCCGTTTCGGTATAACCGGACGAATAGTGTCGGAATGGTACCCCTGCAGTGAGAAGGAGCTGTGGTAAGTCTTTATACTTTATAGTAATTCATAGTCTTTGACTATTGAAGAATACTGTCTGCTGGTCTGACTATTATACATACATAAGAGTATAGAATAGGGTATATAGTTTAGATTTAGGCCGACTAAGCAAATGGGACGGGAACTGGGAACGAGAAACAAGAATGAGAAACGAGAACGGGAACGTGAACGAGAACGAGGAACGAGAGGGAAACGAAAACAAACAGCCGTCTAGACTTGGCGCGTACCGTTCACATAATGCAGACTTAATCGCTCTACGACCTTCGGAGTGGTCAGCTTCCTCTTACAATTGGTAAGACCATTCAGTCGGCCTAGTAGTATAAGGCATGTGTACAAGCGATTATCGCGTCTTTCTCTTCAGACACGCCGATCAAGCGGATCCTGTTTCTTCGGCTAACGGCTAACGGTCCGCCACCTCTACCCAGATGAAATTTCAATTTATCAATTTAATCGATCCAACACATTTGCAGATATATCCGCACACCCGAAGTGTTAGTTAGACGTAGCAACAAATTATACCGGTACTTCGTTACTTACCATCCTCTCTCTATTTAATCGGCAAAAATATCCACCGTATAGTTTCTTCTAACTCGCAATACTCTTCCACCTAACTTTCTCATCAGATCTGTAAGTGCCCATTGGATATATGGTCAGTATTTCAATCAGTGCAGATCGTTCGTTAGAATCTCGAAAGTGAAGTCTTAGAGTATAATAAGAAAATGACTTGGAAAGTTGAAATTAATAGGTTGGCATTGGAAGAGGGTCATCAGATGATCAGAACCTTGTAGACTATCATTTGTCGTAGTGATAATCACGTCTATTTGTTATATATTTTAGAAATAGGCTATATACCGAATTAGAATCAAGGCTCGTGCAAACCGGCACGCACTTGGCTAATTAGTTGAATCAAGATTCGCGAGATCGGCACGTCCGCAGCACGATATTTGAGCGCGTCTTCCTTGACCTTGATCCACGGAACGCAACGGATTTCCACATTCCATAATTATAAAATTACTCCAAAACGTTTCGATATCCCATATGTGCGCTCATTCGTGTAATGCGAAGCGATTTCGGAAGGCCTGCAGCTGAAGTTCACGATGATAATCAATGGCCGCGGTTACACGCGCATATAGGATATGAGATGTACAAGTAATATGATTACAACCAAACAACCCACAGGACAGAGAGAATCTCAGCTGTCCCCTCACCCTCCACCTTCAGACGTAGTCCCTAGCTCTGTCCTTCGGTTATATATGTTCCTCATATTCACCCCCGCACATCGTCCCTGGGTCGCGACCTGATCACCACCTTCGCTGCACGCCCACGTTCTACCCGTCATTCCATCATTCTTATACCTACCGCCCGCACCTTTACCTATGGAGACTCTGAACGTTCATCTCAAGGACATAACGGAGAATTTTTCGAAAATTGTATAAGATTTTTTTGGTCCATCATGGTTTATAAGACAAACACTACTGGGGTAGGTTACAATAAACTTTTTGTTCATGGTATACCATGGAATGTAACTTGCTGTCGATTCAACACATTCTACAGTGGTGCTTGTCAATCAATTTGAACCTCATCATTTTTCATCAGGTATATCCTATCCTAATACCTTTCTGATCTGCTCACTGTATTCCTCCAATTTCCTTCAATATATCTGAGGTATGGTATATAATATGATATGTATGCTAAAGATGCTGCGGAACGCGAAGCCTGAGATCAGTCAATAGATGTATACCAAAGGCTGTGCCCTACCAGGTGATGATAGTATACATAACTGTGTATAACTGACGTTGTTTTTTGTACCTGGAACTTTTCCGTTATAGCCGAACGTCTTTATATTTCTTTCTTGAGGTATAGATACGTGGATAGATGGAGGAGGTGGAAGGCTAATGAACCGGTAAACTGTTTTTCATATATATATCCAGTTTTTATTTTCTCTTTATCAATCCCTGAGTGCTTTTCATGTCTCAGGTTCTCTGAGCTGTATTATAGGCATATTAGTTACTCAACGTGGTTTCCAGGATTTGTGAGCTAACTTTAGCCCGTAGATATAATCATCTGTCGGCAGGGGTTTATTGATCCAGATACGTATCTGAGGACATCCGGCAAGGACGACCCTTGTCATAGAAATTTAAGAGTATTAATAACATCTGAGAATACTTATGTATATTGTATATACGTATTTCATAAAAGATCAGCTACCATTCTTCAGTTATATAAAGTATCATTTTCAACCCATCAAGTGATTTCAACGCTCCATACTTGTTTAGAACCACTTCACGTAAAGCTCTGTAGTCTTCCTAGTTGCTCACCTAGAAATCCCAATTAAAAGTGTTACTCGACAATACCGGAGTATATGTTACAATGAAGGTGCTCCTTGATTGTTACATCGAGCCAATTCTTTGAAATTGCGTATTCATGTCCAACTTTGCAGTAGATTTCTTTGGCTGGGGCATTACTTCACTATGACGAACCTAGTGTGAATTTCTACGTAAGTGCTGTAGTGTTTGAGAGTTTTGCATGAGAAATCATTACCGTTGTTGATAGAATCAAGAAAATATTAAAATTTTTTATAAAAAAAAACTACGGAAAGTCTGAATTTCCCTGAAAACTCGTAGAAATCCGCGGGAGTGATTTCAGCGAGGGAGTCACAAGGGAAAGAACCCCGCACTCTTCCTGAGCATAAAAATGCGATGGAACTTCAATATGTTGTAGATCTCGAGCACCTGAATAAAATTCTCCAAAAACTTGACTCTTCTGAGACAGAATCATATAGAAATACGAAAAGACCATTTTGCGTGCCATTTTCGCAGCTTTGGACGATTTTCAGTGTTTTTGCAGTCTTTGGGCATCGAGCCCATGGACACTCTTCTTCACGATCAGGTCAAAGTCCAGAAGATATCAAAGTTTCAATAAATTTGACCTGAGCCTCTGTTCCGTAGGAAGTTCTCTAACCATTCGATACAATCTATAAGTGGAAACGGATATAAGGAGCGGAGAGTGTCTACGGGTTATCAATGTCCGATGTTGCAGCCTCTGGGCACAGAGTATGTTTATCGTTTATCGTATGGATTCCGACCGTGTGGTACGTGGCACCCCCACATAGTAGGCCACTTCATCCTATCATAGAGAGTGTCATTGTTTTGTTTTACTCGATCGAGATCCCCCGGGACGTGGACTAGCCCGTGAGGTTGAATCCGAGTCTTAGTCTTAGTCTGAGTCTTGAGTCCGAGTCCGAGTCCGAGTTGAGTCGAGTCGAGTCAGTGAGACGACCGCGGGAGACAAGGTGGAGACAAGGAGGTAGAAGCAGTCGACGCAAACTGGCGAACGGAGTGAGTGAGTAAGTAAGTGAGTCGAGTCGATCCGATCCGATCCCCGGGTTCCTCTTCTGCACACCGGTACTTTATACTTCGCGGCTTGTTCATTCGCATGTAGATCGTGCTCCCGGATATGTGTTCGGTTATCACTGGCGGTAGCAGAAGACAACCGGTACACGTGCTCCGTGATATATAATACCAACCCACGTAGTGACGTAATATTTAATTACCAACCCCCACGAGAACTCACGATCACTAAACTCGCGCTATATAAACCGAGGAGAGCAAACAGCGTCTCTCTGTAGTTTACTCCACGTTCATCCAAAAGGTTGTATATAATTTCCTTCCCCGTTTGTTAACTCGGTAATTATTATACCTCAAGGACCTATAGGATCTTTTCTCAAAAAATGACTCGCGTCTTCGCCTTTTCTTTAATTTTTATATACCGCGCGTGATAAATGCGCTCCTGCGCCCCGCGCTTATCTCATCGTCTGCGTAATAAGTAAAACCTCTGCAGGGATTCATCTCGAGGACGCTGGTGTTATCGGAAAGCACGCTGCTCGTTTGATAGCTTTAACAATAATATACGTGTGCCCTTTACAATAATACACACTACGAGCTGTGGAGAGGATGATATCGTCGATTAGGTGGTGGTGACGCCGCTTGACTTGTCGCGCCTAAGAGTCGAGCCAAGAGAGTCAAGCGAGTGACTTCTTGGTTCGATTGTAAAAAAAAAGAACAAGAAAAAGAAAAAATAAAACAGTTCGTTTAAATCTTCTCTTTCGAAAGTTTATACACCACATCGCATTGAAAGTCAAGAAGCAACTAAAACCAAGCACAAAGTGATACCACCACGCGGTTCTTGGTATAAACCAACTCGAGACTCGGATGGTGCACTTTGGTCCGTTACTGCAGATTTACACTTACCTGCGATTTGTGGGAGCTTTGCGCCATTTTTTCGTATTTCCGCGGTAAGTTGGTGTTTATTTGTTAGTACAAGTAATTGTTAAAGTGATTATTGTCGGTGATCCAGAGGTAAAAAGTGGTTCGATATTTATGTGAAGTGATTTACATCCGTGAATGAGAACTTTTCTTTAGCTTCTGCTTGTCCTTGCTAGTTGTATAGCGTTCAGGGCTGATCTTTCGGCACGGTCAAGGACTGGCGGAACATTTGCCGCGTCAAGGGTGTTCGAGGCATTTTACGAAAGCTTTCTACAGCGTTAATGTGATCGTGGTATTGACGAATGGGTCGCGAGGGTCGCGTTGATTGATTTTCATTCTCATTTTTTGCATTAACCGACTGTGCGACAGCATATTCTATACATAACTATATATGTACGTTTGTAGAGATCCGTTCCGTACGGGTCTCAGACGACATATTTTTAATCGCAGCTCGTATAGAAACAATCGTGTTTGTTGGACTTGGATGACAGATACGAAACATTCTTATCGAACTTCTCAATATAAATAATTACCCACATTCGCTTCTCATCACTAGCATATGGTTGTATATATACAGTGTATGTGGAAAGTGCGGAGAAACCTGCACTGTCGCAGTTCAAACTGAAATGCATCATTTAATGGTCTGATAATATGTCACATGGCGCCTGGGTATATATTAACGTATATCCGTAAAAATGGCAAAACTGCTGTTCAATCACATTTGTCATTCAAAGGCTCTCTATATCTTTATCTTGTTCTCGTCCTATGCGTCTTCGATCTGCTCCATGGCTCGTCGAGCTATTATAATTATCTCTCTGCAGGCCGTTTGAACGAACGCGCGCCTTAAACCTGATTGTATAGCTACGTGTTTCCATATTGCGTGACCCATATTTACCTGAAATACAATTTTCTTGATTTTTTTTCCTCTTCTGCTTCTTCTTTTTCTTCGGATTGCGTAGACTCTTTGCTTTGTATTCGATGTACCGTCGTCTCGACATTCATAAGAATGGGCAAGGAGCTTTACCATAACAATATATCTGTGGTGTGACGTCTCTTGCGTTTCGCTTTAATGAAATTGACAAATTGCGTTGCACCTGCAAAAATATGTATATTAGGGCGGATCGAAAAAAAAAAAATGTTTCTCGGCTACCCTCAAAAATCAAAGGTATCGCTGAAATAAAGGTCTCCGTAAAAGGATTCGATTCTTCGAATTTTTTTAGGGGGCGCGCGGGACGTCCAAAAGTGCCATTTTTAGCGTCAAATTTACGTAATCGCTGATTAACGGAAACAGATTCATCCGAAAATTCAGATTTTTTTATATAAGGTGCCCAGGTATCTACTCTTTCGAACCAATATTCACAGACCACTACCAATTGTTTCATATCTTCGAAAAAAAATTCAAAAAATCGAATCCTTTTACGGAGACATTTATTTCAGCGATATCTTCGATTTTTGAGGGTAGCCGAGAAATTTTTTTTTTTCGATCCACCCTAATGTATATACGCGGGTATAAATATTACAATCTGGGAAAAAAGACTCATATTCAAAACTCGCAATGACCAATATTCATACAGAGTTTTATCGTCGCTAGTAAGTCAATATCGCACACGCGTAATAATGCTTTACTTACTTCGTAATACGCGATGACGGAGGAGTATTGATTATTCGGAAACAAGAAAATTGAAAAATGAAAAAATCTATGTGTGATTCGGTGTCATTTTCAGACTGCGACCAGTGAAATTGGATCACTAATTTGATAACGATTATGTATGTTTTTTCGTTGTACAGTAAAATCGTATTATTATACTCCTCACAATGTTTGTTAGCATATTCTTCATTTCAGTAAACGATAAATTTCAATCTTTATCTATTTTTCTAATTTCGTGAAGAAGTCTAATTTTTTTTTCAAATTGTATAATCCATAGTGAAGTGGAATTTCAAGTAGATGTGAATTGAAGAAGATTTGATTAGATTTTTTGTTCGATGAACTTTTTTAGTACCTTTTTCATCTCGATGCAAGCTCCCACGTATGTGTTTGCAAAATTTTGCCATATATATGCCTGATTATCATAAATAGATCGTATCAAAATTTCAGAACCACTAAGTCTATCGTGGTGTTTCTTCATACTCTTTCTTCATCTTTGGAGATCCGAGAATAATTTCGGAACTTGTCCGAATGCAGATCGGCGAAATTTTTGCGCAAGCCAAAAAATGAGCCTCAAAGCCATCCGATGCAATTGAAATTCGGTAAAATCACGTGTAATTTTTATTTGTATCTACCTTTAGAGCGCGATCGCTGTAAATAGGTACCTAGAACTACGCGATTTCATATCGGCGAAGATATTAAGTTGTGATATACTTTTCATTCTTCGCGCCGATCGAAATTCAAGCTGAATGATATAATTGCGGGATATCTTGAAGCGTGAAAAATTAATTGCATTCTATAATGAATTCGCGATCATATACATATATGCGTATACTGATATGCAATATTGTTGTGCTTTAATTAATATACGTTGATAGCATAATTGTAGCAATTATATACACGCAAGTGAATATTATTATTAAACCTTAAACGATGTTCGATAGACCTGTCAAAACACAGTTTTAATTAATTGCACAGCTTTCATTTTTTATGCGATCTGTCGATCAGACGTATAATACGAGGCATTCCGCACCAAACCAACCAGCTAATAACCCTTACTCCTTCTGATTTGGATGGCAATTTTTTGAATGATAGTTCTACCCCCTAAAGATCGACTCTGATTTTTTTCAAAATTATCCTGCAATTATTTTGTGATTTATGATTTTCTTCCTAAAACAATGAGCGTTATGATGCATTTTCATGATTTTGTTTTAGTACATTCTCAGACCAATTGAAAACATTTTTCAATAGAAAAAATAAGTCGACCTTACATTTGTTCTATTTGTTTCGCTTCATTGAACATTCCCTATTTCAACATATTATCTATTATTTGTACATCATTTAATAATCTATTTGTAGGTTTCAAGTCATGTTCGACAAATCACTCACATAATGTACGAACAGACACTATCGTATTTGGCTCATGAATTAAAAAAAATAAGAATGACGAATGAGATAGAAAAGAATTTTAATTATTGAGAAACAATGTTCAACACGCCGAAAAAATAGAACAAATGCGGGGCCCACTTTTTTTTAGTCGGAAAATGTTTGTAATTGGGCCGAGAATGTCCTGAAAACACATGAAAATCCTTCAGCGCACCCGCGTTTACATAGAAAAAAAAAAGAATAATAATCATAAATCACATAAGTACCACCACTCCAAAAAAATATAGGTCCTGCGTAGAGGAGTATGAGATACGGGCAATCTTGAAATTCAGAACGAGTCATCGTTTGTTCCAACAGATTACATCCTAATGAAACGAATATACAACGAAACTACGAAATTGGCCATTATTACGAACGTGCATCGAAGTCTATACCGGATCAGGATCAGAAATTATTACTAGAAAATCCATTGACCACCCGACAATAATTTCTGCTCGTATCTCTGTACTAAATTCTGAAGGAAATTCGGATTTTTGATGGGTTTCCATAAGAAATTGTAGATTGCCGTGATTTATCATTCAAAAAAATTGATTCGGCGTTGATGGAAATATGTAAAATTAGGATTCGCACCAGAAAAACTACAAGGGATCCAAATTTGTATAAACTGTAGATCAGCTATTGAAATTTGTGAGATTTTAATGTTTTCAAATCATATCTACAAACAATAGTGAGAAATCATTGTTCTTCACAGCTTTTATACAATAATAACGAACTGTTTTCGAAAATTTACGAAAATTTTGAATTCCTCTAAAATTTTGTAGAAACTTAATTCTCCGCAGGGGATAGAAATTTCAGCTGATCAACGCGCTAGTTTCACGAATCTTGATTACTGGACACAACGTTTGACCCGCGAATTTCAAATTTTATGAAATATTGGAAAAGTTTTTTGCGATACGTTGCGAGGAGTAATGGGTTCTAAGTGCAACACGTTTCGCGTGAGATATGATTGAAAACACTTGCGTACGGCACGGAGGGGTGAGTCGATGCATCAATTGTCGACCACAAACTCAATGACCAACCGCGGCTACTCGGCAAACGACCCATTGATACGTCGTTTAGTCGACAACGGGTTTGATTCACTAACGTAGTAACCTCACGGCCTTAAGCCCAGCTATGTACGGTACTCTCTCTTTTCTCTCCTCTCTCCTCTCTCCTCATCTCATCCCTAATAACTCATAACTCATCACTCATCTCGTGCAATTCTCATCTCGCGACCCTCGCAATCATGCATGTCTCACCACTTTTCGCGTTATCATATATCGAGGAGAGAGAGAGAGAGAGAGAGAGCGGGTAAGATTAACGCCTGTATATGAACAGCCCTCCTATTGATGACGTGCGTATGTCGCTTATGAAGAGTCCAATGATTGCCACAGTCCTGCAGTGTCCGTACACTTCGGCATTATTGCATTCAGGGAGTTCGTTTTATTCTCATAAAGAACGAGAATAAACCTTTTTATATATAAGAATTACCAGCGAATAAGGAGGGGCATTGCGATTACCGCAAAAGCAAGAGCCCTGAAGAACATTTTTGTGTAACATAAATGCGTTTATTGTACAGATGCGTATGCGGTAAACGTGAAATTATCTTATTTACTGAATAGGTCTTCTTGTTGTGCACGATTTCGTCTCTTTTTTTTTATTGTCTTGTTTCTTTTTATCTAAAAAAAAAAAAAAAAATTGTGAGAAATGTTATTACGCGATTTGAGTACTCTCTATACTTCATTTTTTTTATTACCGATAAGATATCAATATTTCCGCGTGGTCGTTAATAGTTGCACGTGCCTCAATCATTATCGCAGAACAGTTACGAATTAATTAAGATATAGTATACTGCAAAGCTACAACCGAAATATCTCTGAATTACGTATATCTATCAAAACGCAAGAATTTTTTCATTTTCAATAAACAAAAGTCGTTGATTATTCGTTAAGCGGACGTTATTTGTATTAATGACTACTCAATTTATAACTTAGCGATTTATAAACGATTCTGCACCTTTTCCCGATCGCACCAGAACAGTTCCTCGCAATATAAATCTATTCATGTTGAAATGTTTCTGAGGGATTGATGGATCACTGAAAAAAATCACGATGATTTTCCAGGGCGGATAAACCGAGTATCAGGAACTCAAATTTGGGTTTTTCAAAGAGCACCCAAAATACGCTGCATATCTTGTTATTTCCATAGCTATAAATAATTCATGAATTATAAAACAAAAATGAGACTTCCTGATGAAGGAAAGAACTCTCCGAATTATACAATGATCCTCCTCCTATACCATATTTTCGCAATTTTTTTTTAAAGGGTCAGTACTTTTGAACACGAAGATTATATTGTGCGTGCAAAATAAATCAAGATACCGTGTCGCAGGTATTTGTATCTGAACATATCCAGCTCTGGCTTTAGCAGCAGTAATATTTGGTCATTTTTCACTTATGTAAGCCACTTGTCGATATTGATTTTCGGGTCCGCAGAAGCGATGATAATCTTGCGAATTTATAAACATGCGGGGATATAACTCGCAGCAAGTGACGATATCGTTGATAACGTAATTCGTATTAATTTCGAGCATATCGACTATATGTCATATATATAACTTTGCCTAGACTACACAAATTATTTAATCTGCCTCGGGAAATCTGATCAGTAAATATCCACATTACATATACATTAACGCACACTTATGACTGCAGCAGCAATCGGGCAAGGCCGTAAACATTTCTAAGGTCATTTTTTTTAATCCTAAATCTTGATTAATAAATTCAAAATGAGAGTGAGAACGCGCGAGCTTATATAGCCAAAACTGTAACTTCATAATGTTGACATGTCGTTCGTGTCCAAAAGTCAAGCCATTCACACGTATCGATAATCCAACATACCTATTTACGTTCATTGATTTGAGAAGCATCAATAAGAAACGGTGTTCTTCGAATGGTAATTGTTTGTGATTTGAATATCTTTCGGAGTTTTATTGTGAAAATTTTCGAAAAGTACTTATTTCATCCGTTGATCTGATGTTTGTATTTTATTTGCGTTATACTGTGATATACGGAATTCTCATTAAGCTGGCTTGAAGCTTTCACCATCATTTACAAAACTAGTGAAGTGAATCGAAATGCAAAACTGTAGACACTTCAGTGCTGGTTATAATTATGCAACGTTAAATTAGAGAACACATTTAATTTCTGCGTATATAATACCGAGTCTGAACCGTGCGATATACTCGCAATCAGAGACACCTACGTGTATATTATATGTATATGTATAATATATATGCATCAAGAGGTGGAGAAGTTTCTTCAATTTCATTCAAGTGATAAGACTACTTCGTCTGCGCGTGTAATTTAACCTGCATGGTTATATACCTGAGGACATGTTCGAACGACGTACTCAAGGTGAAAGTTTCGAACGGCGTTGATATTATATATTTGATCATTTCTACTGCCCAATAAGTTTTCTATAAAGATTTTCAATTGCGACTATATCACATGGAATTATTGTGTATTCACCTACGTAACGTTGGGACGTAAACAGTGCGGCCATACATGCGGTATACGAGATCCGCGTTTTTCGTACTATCGCGTTATACTACTATATATTTCTCTCTCGCAGATAAAACGAGAAGTATAATGCGATATGCGTGCAATTGCAAGGGTCAGTGTAATAGTAGGGTATCCCATCTTCCAGTGGTTTTCAAACTTGACCAACTTACTGAACTTGGATTATCAGTTATTGTTAGAAACATTCACCGGCGGGGAATCAATTTATAATTCTATGCTTTCGTCGATCCAAGTGTGAGTATTTCCGTTTTCATTTTCAAATGGAATCACTGTAAGCAGCGGTATATGAAATGAACTTTAACAAAAAATATACGAAGTAGATATGTATATTCTTGTATACGTTTCAATATATCGTCGATTGGTCAAAAAATAAAAATAAAAAAAAAGTAGCTTGGAAAGTTATTGCGAAAATATTTTTGATTCTGATGATAATTTGTGTGGAATGAGCTCGAGATGAAGATCGAGATGTGCAGAAGATCGTAGAAAATATATTATAAGGACCTTGATGAATCGGAATTTTGGCCTTGTGGAGCCTTCGGATTCTGCGCAGTGTGTATATATATTCGGTTTGAAATCCACTGCGATATTGAAATACATAAATCGCATTGCCCGCCAAGTCGCTACTATATATGTAATATATACATATAGCGGAATTAAAATAAGACACCGGACCGTTTCATATACCATATATTTTATACATGCCGTTCCAACGTCTTGACTCGCCGTATAATCACTGCGTCCGTAAAGGTTAATAGAAATATACATATATATCCTGAGAATCTTAAAAAAAAAAAAAAAAAAAAAATGTCTAAGCACTAGTCGTTATACTGATTCTATTATCTATAATTAGAATAACATCGTATTTTGAAAATATTATCGAAACTTGAATCTAAGTGATAATTTTTTCAATGTCACACTCGCGTGAGTGCAAAAATAGAATATATTATCAAATTGTCGTTGATTATCGATAGACATTAATGAGGAAAGGATAATTTTGGATTATTATCTAAGTGTTATTAAATACTCATTATTAAGTGAAGTCAACTATTTTGACCAATGAGGCATAACACGATGTATATGTATGTATGTACGTGTGTTTGTCTCGCTCGTTGTTTCGGGTCTCCAGATGAGACGCAGTTCTTTTATTTACATAGACAGAGCCTAAGCAATCTGGTATTTACAAGCCTCTATCGCTCGGCAAGAAAAACGTCATTTTGTTGTCGGCATATGCCTCATATACTCCCCTGCTCTCGCCCCATATGTATAAGAAGGCAGTCGCTGTCATTATACACTAAGTGTTTTAGGTTTCGCGTCATAATTCGACATGGTACTGTCTGGAGCGTGGTTCGAAGTTTTGGCAACTGCATTTCTCGCCATACTCCTTTTCGCCACAGGATGTCGTCCTGCGTGTTGGTTTTCAACCGGAAGTTCCCTGCCAGCGAGTGGTAATTATTTATTATTATTGATACGATTTCATTCTTAGACTATTGCGAGTAACGATAACTCGATAAACAAACAAGGCGATAAAAAAATAGTAAAAACATTTGAATAATCGAAAATCAACTCTTGCCATTCACAATAGTACCTTCTTCGAAGACGTTGAGACGTCGGAGGACCGTACGAGATATACCAGGGCCAATCGCCTTGCCCATCATTGGCACAAGATGGATTTATACTTGCTTTGGTAAATACCAAATGAGTAAAATACACGATGCTTACAAAGGTAAAGTTTTCGACGTTTTACAAATTTACCTTAATTTATAAACAGGAATTGCGAATTATGGTGCCAAACAGAGCATTCAGAGGGTATCCCAGTCTTAGAACCGAATTTGAAGGGTCTAAGTCACTAAGTTTTTATTCCTTGGAGTCAATTTATATTTTCTGTAACATGAAGTATATGCATTCGGGGTCTTTTGTGAATTTTGGTAGATGAAAATCATTGAAACTGTCTACGGGGTCGATGATGGCGTGGCGGTCTTTTGAGCGCGAGACTCCGAGTCAAAAGATCTCGCCAAAAGGCGTAAGAGTTGTATTGGATACGAAAAACAATATTTTCTTCTTGAAATATAGGGGCTTGCTCAAAAATTAGTAAACTGCAAAATTGACAGCTTGTTGAACAAAAAACGTCACCTCTTGACGAATGGCTCATCCAAAACAAGAGTGACCCTTAAAATTCAGTTTGCAGACTAAGACACCTGTTCTGGCGATAATTCTGAATCTCCTTAGATCGTGAGAAATACCAACAAAAAAAGTAAAATAATTGTCTGATTCAAGAACAGACCTGAATCTCCGTCACGGGAGTGTATGCAAGGAGGAGGCTCTATGGAATTGGCCGGTAGTTTCAGTTTTTTCAAAAAAAGACATAGAGTCTATACTCCGACGAAGTTCTCGCTACCCTCTTCGTCCTCCGTCCGAAGTAATTTCCTACTATCGTCGGTCTAGACCTGATCGGTACACGAACCTTGGTCTAGTTAACGAGTGAGTTAGGGTTCGATCATTTTTCACATTACGATAAAAACATCAGTATTTTTAATAAAAATATAATGCACTACAAATTATTTTATTTTTCCCCTAGGCAGGGAGAAGTCTGGCACAAATTACGAAGCGCCCTCACACCGGAGTTAATGAGTGCCACCACAGTTCTCGGTTTCCTTCCTGCATTGAACCAGGTAGCTGATGACTTTGTCAGTCTTATACGTCAGCAGAGGAAGTCGAATGTTGTAATGGGATTCGAAGAACTGGCTTATCGAATGGGTCTGGAAAGTGAGTTGCATAAGAATCAGGTTTTTTTTTTTCCTTCATTGATTCATTGCGCAGTAGATGACATGTAGATTATTCAGCTCGCTCGAGGTTCTTCTGCATTTCTATATTTGTAGATGACCATTCACCAATTCCTCGTACATATATAATATACCGCACGTATATTATACCTCACATAATCCGCAAAATAATCCTATATCAACTTTGTCTAGGTTGGCTAAACTTGTCATTGAAATAATATGTAGGTATAGGTGTCACGGAAAACGGGTTAACAAGTCGTACTTTCGTTCACATTACCTATAATTATTACCATAAATTTCGCACTTGAAGTATAGGTACAATTTTTATTCTGTTTTTGGCAGAGATTACTTCTTTTTATTTACCCTTTTCTTTTTGAATAAATTCTTGTTCTATATATTCGGAATCGGTTTGTATCCGACTATAATATGAAGAAATTCGGGAATATCTGCAGGATATTGTCAGAAAGTACTAAAATATTAAATCTGTGCGGGTTTTTCCAAAGGTAAAGTTGGGCGGATATTATATTTGCATAAGTTTGAATTGGGAGGAAAAAATACGACGTCGTTTACGCGTTTCAGGTACGTGCACCTTGATCCTGGGCAGACGTCTGGGATTTCTTGAGCCAGACACAGGCGCCTTGACCGCCAGATTGGCCGATGCTGTTCGGGTCCACTTCCGGGCATCTCGGGACGCATTTTACGGTCTCCCTTTCTGGAAAATAATGGCCACAAAAGCCTATGAGGAATTAATTAGCAGCGAAGATGCTATATACGAGTGAGTACGATCACATCGTTATTTAGTCGAATTCAATCCCTTGAAATTTCTCGAAGATAGTAAAAATTCATCCTTTTTCTACTTGACAAAGAAAATGCGCTCATTCATCACTTCCACCTATTTTGGATTAATTATCGCCGAATATGGAGGGAATTCCGATTCTTTTTGGAATGGAAAATTCAGTCTTTTAGGTCGGTACAATTTTGACTCGAAAAACCTGAAAGGTGACGCGCGGAAATTTAGGATATTATTTGTTATTTAATAAAGATAAAGCGAAAGGAATAAATTCTAAGAATTTTTGGAATTTCTTTCAACTCTGGCGCCCTGTTTCGTCAAACGGAAGCTGCAAATGTCCCGAACTGATGTGTACATTTAGCTTTGCACGCGTGTAGCGTTATATAGATAAGAATTTAACTGCTATAGTTCATCGAATTACCTTATCATGTAAATCCTATAGGTAAACGAGCGATAAGCGTGATATAATTTCACAATGTTTTATAACATTGTGTGATCTTTCATTCCCGCGATAAGCGAGCATGTTGCGGTGAAAGAGATAGATAGAGGGGCGGTTGTGGTGGAAGCTCGAGAGATATGGAAGTGTAATAAATTAAATAGTGCATCGCAAAATTCTAATTTACACCACTTTAGAAGTGTTTTTCTTTCTTTTAATCCAAAGTTAAATTTACTTCAACTTTTAAAGAGTTGATAAAAAAAAAAATTTTTAGAAAAAAATGAATAATTGCTCGGCTTACTATAAAGTCAACACCGCACTCTGCGCAAACTTTAAGCTTACGTTACCGCAGAGACTGACAGCTCTTCGAGAGTTACGTGAATTAGCGTTTTCGAGGTACAATCACCTCTTGGGGGGCATCGACCTCGTACTCCCCTTCACAATTGCAAACTGTGTATACTCATGTGTATGTTTGTATGTTATACGTGTACGTGTCATGTGAAATTTTATTCAAGTACAATCGATGTACAAGTAATTTTTCCGCAGGAATTTGGATTTATTTTCAGTTTTTTCAATTTATTTTCTTTTTCACGATCGTTCATCGGGTAAAGGATAAAAATAAGTATATTGATTTCGTGCGAAAACCGACTTTGCCAATCAACAAAAATTCTTACTTTCCGACCCTTTAGCCGAGATCACATATACGATTATGAACATACGTTTGCTGGACTGTCTGTCCTCCACGGTCTGTCCGAATTGATTGATCGATTTTCCTCAAAACGACTTGACGGAATAATTGAAACTATAGACAGGATTATAGCTTGTGCTCTGATGATCAAAAATTGCTTTGTCCGATTAGCATTGATCAGTTGGTTCGATCACAACTTTGAAATTGAATGAAATCAGAGTAGCACGGTGATCTGGCGAATGACTCCATAGAAAAATTTGCAACTTCACAAGATTATAGCTTATCTTCTAACGATGAAAAATCCCTACGTCCTATTGAGATTGAACGACTGGTTCGACCGAGAGAAATCACGACGTTCTAAATTTAACGAGAAAAAAAAATAATTGAAGGCGTTGAAAGATCCAGGGCAATCCAGTTGACTTACTTTAATGTACTTCATACGTTTTTTTTGTTTTTTTATTTCCTCATAGTCATGTCTCTTTTGCACAAAGTTGGAAGTACGCGTACAGAATTGGATCAAATACATTCGGGTTTTTACTTGTACAGGTACCTATATGTACCTTATTATAACCCTATATAGTGTACTGTATATAGTTGCGAAAGGATTTTGCAGGGATGACTTGCTAATTGCATTTCTTACGGAGGTATTTATTCTCCCATTAACGCAGCACGATATCGGAACTTCTTGAGACGACAGCGTGGGAACAACGAGATGACGCCCGCGACGAATGCGTTGAAGCTGTGTTCAGATCCATATTACGCGAAAAGAATTTGGATATGCGCGATAAGAAAGCAGCCATTGTTGACTTCATTGCTGCTGGTATTCACACGGTAAGGATTTACCATGATTATCACGTAGGCATAGCTTTGTTTCGAAATATACTAACGTAACTATAAGTTTCATTGTGATGTGGACCAGGATAATCAGTGAGAGGAAAATTCCTCCGAGGAATCACCGAGAAATCGCGTGAAAAATCGCATTTTAGAAGATCACTAATGATTTCTATTGAACTCTCGGGCTTTTCCGTTTTTCAAAATTCAGAAGACCAAATTTCAGAATCTCAAGCGATTCACAATGAATTTCAACGATTTCATAAAAATTCCCAGCGACTGCATCGGGATTCGCAGTAACGATTTTCTATGATTTCCGATTGAATATAGCTTTGCCGAAAGAGCAAAACTTATGAAATGAAACTGAAATCAATTTACCAAATTTGTGTTTATTTTTCGATTTATTTAGTTGGGAAACACCCTGGTGTTCCTATTCGATCTAATTGGACGCAACAAAGAAGTGCAAAGGTGTCTTCACGAGGAAGTATTCGCCCTCGCCGCACCAGGATGTAATCTTGCTGCGGAAGATTTGCGCGACGCGAAATATCTCCGTGCTTGCATTTTAGAGGCGTTCAGGTTTGTCTTTTAATTTCTGTCAATGTTATATCTACAGCGTATATAAATATACACATGGGAATTAGCGTTTCTAAAAACTTAACAGTCTGAGCGAACGACTCAGCATGCGCGATCTTCCGCATCGGCTCATGCAGGCTGGCCACCCCGAGTTTGAGGGGATATGAAACACGATTGGTATTTTTCGGAGCTATTTTCTCAGTAAAAACATATCCGATCAATTTGAAATTGATGACAGGGATAAAGCGAAATTAAATGAAGGGCATACGGGATACTTTTTGATTTTGAAAAATCGAGAAAAAGTTCAGAAGATTACCCCACTTTTCATAGATAATCTGTCAAATTTTTGGTTTGTAAAACCCTTTGTTCTATTCTCTTTTATCGCCCATATCAATTTTATATTGATCGAACATGTTTTTGCCGAGAAAATAGCTTTTGAATATCCTGTTTCATTTTCAATTAACGAAATTTTGAGGCTAGAATCTCGAATGATGAAGTTGGTGCCCCTGGACTTTCGCGCCAAAATATCGAGGCGATGTACAATTGTGCCAACCAATAAAATTGAATGATTTGACGCATGCGCAGTCAGTCGGTCAGGCGGTCAAGTTTCAAGAAATTCTCTGGATATATCCGTATAATTTACGTACGATGTGGTTGTGTAGATATATAAGTGAGAGGAATCGATAGATTTATAGAAGAGTGCAAAAATAATAATGACTCATCCTTGATTCTACGGAATTTTCAAGTTATTATTATATCGGCCGCAAATATCCGCGGAGTTAAAACTCGATGATGCATGTATGGGTATTCGTATAATTAACGTGACGAGGAGTTGATGTTTCTAAATAAATTCAAGGAAAAAAAAAATTCTTTCGAGGATGATCTCAAACGACGCAATTAGGATGTGACGGCTACCGTCATATTTGTATATATATGTATATACATACAGTTGATTATGTATTATCTATACATTATAAATGTACCATTGTATATCGTTTAGGTCAAGCTAATTATTCCAGGTAATTGGATCGCGCGCAAAAAAGCACGGTTAGTTTGTCTTACCTGTGAAATCGATGAATTTTATGTGATCCTTTTTTTCCCAATCATACCATAAACTCGTCTTTTGCCTCGTATGAACAATAACA
The DNA here is from genome assembly GCA_963989295.1 of Ametastegia equiseti. Classification (NCBI taxonomy): domain Eukaryota; kingdom Metazoa; phylum Arthropoda; class Insecta; order Hymenoptera; family Tenthredinidae; genus Ametastegia; species Ametastegia equiseti. Next base: position 10,091,158 of record OZ022389.1, on the reverse strand, counting down.
GGTAGAATAGTCTAATTGTTTTATTTGCGAGCATTGCTCACAGCCAGATTTAAGTCGCGGTGTAACTCCCACATCATTTGATACGATGTTTACAATCCTAGAGCAGCTCAATAAAGACTATTGAAATCTACGATCTGTCATGATATATGAAATCAGGAGAAAAAGGAAAATTGATAACGATCCTATCTCATAACTACAAGTCATCTCCTGGAAATGATTTTCAAGACAAATTTACCACATCGTATAACAACGTAATGCGTAAATAAATTTGAAGTGTCGATTACCTGTGCTTACAGGGTTTTACCAACGACACCTTGCATCGCACGAATACTTGAAGAACCTATGGAATTAGCAGGATATGATGTCAATGCAGGAGTAAGAACCCACTTGGATATACTTCTCACTAATGCACTGGTGTAGAATGTTTTGAAAACCTTGTTTTTCTTCTGTTATACTTTGTTTTTCTCAAAAAACCTGGCGCCATGCATTAGTTTCTTTCGTTTGTGTTTTCGATTTCAATAATTCATCTGTCCGACAATTGAACCAATTCGATTGAAGCATAATGATTTTGTGTGACATGCGGGTGTCCGAAGAACAAGATTGATACACGATATAAATCGAAATCACGTATAAAATCCTATAATCAATCGATACAGAACCCAATATAAACTCAATTAATTTATTTTTTAGACAGTCGTTCTCTGTCACACATGGATAGCTGGATTAGCAGAAGAAAATTTTCGGAATGCCGATAAATTCATGCCCGAAAGATGGCTGGAAACCGTCGCTCCTCATTCACCGCTTCTTGTTGCTCCTTTCGGATCCGGACGACGGATTTGTCCAGGAAAACGATTCGTCGAACAAGCTCTTCAGCTAATTCTCGCCAAGGTTTGATACATCGCAATTATTGTCCAGTATGATTTTACTTTATTCCTATATAGTTCAGTGGCAATTCAATTTGGAATTTCGTTAATTTGTGTTTCAGATGGTTCGAGAATTTGATATTAACGTAATTGAAGAACTAGGATTACAGTTTGAATTTATTTTGGCGCCAAAAACTCCGGTCAAAATAGGTTTTGACGATCGGACGACCACGAATTGATAAGTACCGACGTATTAAATATAGAGTTATTTATCTGTATATCACGTAATTACAGAAGCCGGGGTTATGGGGAAGCTGTATGTAATTGTATATACGTATACGATTCCTATACATAGTTCGGATATTAGTGCTATATTTTTCGATATGATAAATTATATATTTTTCATCGAATAACTTGTTCTGAAACGTTTTAATTATATATTTGGAAATTTTCCTTTTATTATTTTGAATATATTTTCTCGGGAATAATAACAAAAATTCAATCAAATTGAATTAGTATAATGGATAAAAATGAATTTGAGTTATGAAATTACGGTACCACAATTTGCATTATTATTTTTTTTTTTGCAGAAAGCTCAAACTCAAATACGATATTATATATACGTATAGTATCGTAATTAGCGTAATTTAGTACTCTTGACTGTTTTGTGCGACTCATCAAATGTATTTGCTATAACAAAATATGTCACGATGTACAACAAACGTATAAATATTATTATACTCTATATTCAGGTGGGCGTATTATTTGTTGTAAATTTTTTATTTATTTCAATGTTGTTCTCAATCCACCGTCAACAATAAGATATATATTATTATTACCTACATACCTAAGTATCATCACTTTAACGCCGCAGTACCATATAATTATATTAATTATCTTTATATAAATACACCGACTCGCAAATAATTATACGGTCGGATGCGTGAAATAAGCTAGTCCCAGCATCTTCTCACACAATCATATCTTTTCGTTAAATAGGATATTATTATAATGATTAATGAATATTAATATGTATTTCATTTCTTCTGCAGCTTGGATAAATGTTACAAAAATTTAAAGAAACTTCTATGTATTAGATAGATATTTTGACATTTGAATGATTATATATTATATTATTGTATCGATTCCATCAAATATGTGATCGTCTCATTACGAAAGCGACTAACAATAAATAGAAAGAAACAAAGTGCCTTCGTAATGATTAGTTGATTATCATGAATTGTAAATAATAGCATCGAATTGCATTGTATGATTATATTGAACGAATCGATGTATTCTAATCCTTTTCTGAAGGACAAACTATATACAGACGAGGAATTATTTTTGTATTACTCCTCGATATACATATGTGTTTCTGTATGACCTTAAGTGATTAGGGTTTAAAAAATATGTATAAAACTATCATGAATTACCTACAAATGTGACCTATGACACGTAATAGGTGTATCTATTGTTAATATTATACACAACCTGCGTTGTAATTGTTATTGTTTTCTATTACACTGTTTAAATATTTTGGTTGAGTATAAAAAACGAAATGTAAATAATCTTCGCAATACACATGTATGAATATTGTCAAACAATGATCGTCTTACCAGTGACTTTGATTTAATTCCCAAGCTAGAATCAAATAACCGGGATGAAATTAGTTGTATGAACTTTTCGTAATTGTCACTGTTTTGGTAAAGCGAATGAATGCTCTGTAATATAATAAAATTATCACGGAACATATGCAAGGAATTTTACAGGAAAATGTGTCCCTGCAGTCGCACCTAAGTCTGAGGATATTTAAAAATCATTTACTTCCGGCTTCCTATCCTCGTAATCTTACATCACCAGGGGATATTTTCAGTTTTTCCCCACTTATAAATGATATAATTGTCAAACTTAGGGATCACGTTTCTTACGAGACGAGATCTTGACAAATAATCAATCTGATTGGTATAATATGGGTTCAATTTTCACTCGCCTTATGGTTAACCAAAGACCGTATCTATTAAACAAAGATTTCAGAATTCTTATAAGGCTAGAAGAATCAAAAGATGAAGCTGATCAAATGGCTCTGCGTGAAATGGATATCAACTACTCGCATATAACGTAGAACGAGATGTGGTGGAAGAAAAATCAGTCAAAAATCTAAATGAGATTTTTGATATAGTGAATCAATGCAAAACACTTCCAAGTTTCCGGATGATTGATCGATGTATATAGTTTTCGTCCACAAAGACATAGATACAAAGAATCCTACACAGAGATCAGACTACGCAGGAGAATTACTGTTCAAGATTTTCTAGAAAAGGCAATTGGCAAAGTACGAATAAATTAATTCATCGTTGAATGAATTAAATATATTTAATCTTTTATTGGAAAAATTATGCGGATATACAAGTCATCAGGCGGTCAGATATTTGTGAATTCGACAATAAACTTTCCTTTTTTTATCGCCCGTATACCTACATCATATATTTATATATATTTATATCAATATTTTGAAAACGAATTAAACTTGAAATTTAATAATATACTTTAATATCGATTCAATGTTCATATTACAAACTAATATCATTTCATTATTACACCAAGAATATGTTTAATAGTTGTATTTGTGTGCCATATAACTTTATTAATATCTTCGTTTTATTGTATTTTTGTTTTATTTTTAAATTCGTACTAATATAGTGCAAAGTATTTCACATAATATTGTTATTATTATTATCGAATACTATGGCTAATATTTCATTGTTGTTCAACATTTCTTCGATAATGTGCAAGATTGCTCGAAACGTGATCATATTCATCTGTTAGACAGATCTGAAATGTTGAATACCTATAATTTTTATGCATTTCTGACATTTCAATATATCATGTGTATTTATTTATACTTTTAAACGTTTTTGGCACGAGTTTTAAATGTGGATATTTTGATATTTCATTGTAAACTAAAGCTGCATATTTATAAGCTGCAGTATAAATTGTCATATTCAAAAACTCGTCGCATAATATTTCGTCATTTCTTATCCGATATATTACATGATTAAAAATAATAGTTGCATGGATATATGTACGCTAGTATAAAATTATAGTATTAAGTATAGTAATTACCCTATTTGACTTACGAGAAACACAAATTGTCAAGTTACAGTTTTGTATTGTTCAAATAATAAATCATGAGCATGCATAACGAAGCAAGCTAAAACACTGTCATGGAACAACAACAAAAAGAGACCAAAAAAGAAACCGAGTAAAAATAATACAACAATATCTGCTAAAGCAAAAATGAAATTCAGTTTATATTCGTAAATAAATCTAATTATTACTGGCGAGAGGAAGTTTCGAGCACATTCACAATACGGATCTATCAAAATTATTTATGATACCGATCAGGGCTTTGTATAAATATAAATGATACTTTGAATAAAGAAAATATGATTTTGTTGCGAAAGAAAAGAAACAAATAATAATAAACTTCTCGTTATCACAATTACTGTAAGCTTCACTCTTGTGTTTGTCTAATATTCTTATAGAATATATATAATTATAAGTGTGCTGCACACGACTTCGTTCTAGGAATCATTGATCAAACAATACATATTTAGGAATTAAGTAATTTAGAATAGTCATTTAATAAACTCTTGAGAGAATTTGATTGACGAAAAGTTACTAATTGCTTGCTAAAGCAGCCATTGCTCTTATCAATGCAGCGTTTTCTTCTCTAAGACGTTGCCTTTCTAGTGCCATTTCGTTCTGTTGATGAGTCAAACGTGCTTCGAGAGCAGATATTTTACGATCTCTCTCTTCCAAAAGAGACAAAAGTCGCCTGTTCTCTTTCTGAGCAAGTTCCACAAGCTGTGAAGAACATTATTTATTATTATTTGATTTATGACTAGATTATTATCATCCCAATGATCAGTTCTTACCAGTTTATCTCCCGTTGGAGTAAGTGGCCTCGGTTTGCTCAATGTTGGCGAAGTCTGTGGCTCGTTTTGATTACCATGATCCGACTGATTCACACTATCCGATTGATTCAGTGAATCGAATTCCTCGTCATCAGCCTCAAGATCAGAGTGACTGAAATAAAACAAAAGTTAGAAATGAAAAGCCTCAGCTATCGAAGTAACTTTGATGGTTGTATTATTTTTTCGATCATTTACCTTTTATTTCGTCTCTGAGTATAAGTTTTAACCGTCTTTTCCTGAAAAACAATAAGATATTGAATTTTCTCAGAAACGGTATAACATTTGCATTGTTCTTACAAATTGTTACTAATTTTACGATCGTAAAAAAGGTTCTGTACTCCTGAAAATTACCTCTACAAGTTCTTGATCCAGGAATTCATTATGATGGGTATTGTGCTTGGTTTCGGGACAAGTTACGCCACCCTCTTCCTCATCTTCTCCAGTACTTCCTCCTGTACTCTGTGAACCGAGGAGTTTGATTTTGATAATAAATCCTGATAAGATATCATAGAATAAGATTAAAATGACTATTTTTATAACAGTTTATGACGTTTTCATTCACATTGTATAACAATCTTCAATATCTTATCGTTTCCTAATCAATAGCGTAATATCAAGGAAAAAATTCAATACCAAACTACATTCTGCAATACCTAAGGAATCGATACTGCGAATTCAGGTATAAATGTAATATACTTTTCGCAGTATCCAGTCGACTGGATAATATTATTCAATTCAAGCATTATTAGACATCTCACATAATTATCATTTACAATATTTTTCACCTCCGTCGACGGCAAATGTACAACGCCGGTGCTCCTTCTTTTTTCTCTAAGCTTTCTTCTATCACGCTGCTGCTTTCCTTTATTTATGTGCGTTGGCCTAGATGGGGAATGAAATTCAAGAAAATTAATATCGATAGAAGAATTCGGATTCATACTTCATTTGCAAGACTGTTATTTTGTAGACTTACCGACTGGTCAGTCGTTTATCTTGTTTCCTCATCATCGGTTTATTCTGTTGATTATCATGGTCGGGTAGGATAACACAATTCGACCCTATCTCGCATACTTCCTCGACATCACCTGCCGCTTCTGCAAACCATGTTTAATTACAAAATCAACTCATAGAATACATCGACATGGAAGAGAACAATTGATTCGGCCCCTTGTTTCAAATATTATCTTTTTTTCTGCCTTGCGGTGATAGCGTGTTCCGTGTATTTCTATTCAATTTCGCAGGTATTATATCTGAGAAATGAATGAGTATTTTTGGTGAAACTAATAATTCTAATATTCAAGAATATTACATACTTCACAAATTATTGATAGAACAAAAAAATGTGAGAGTACGTTTGATCATGCATAGATGTTGATAATAAATAGATATCGCTAAAGGCTGTTCTTCCCTTATTCATCTCTTCAACTTGTCTATTGAAATTCGTTCGAATTAGATCCTAATTATAATTTTTCTCTATAGTAGAACAGTTTTGATTCGCAATTCTTTTCTAAGGATTGTTGATTTATTTGTAAGGAAATGTTAGTTGATTTTTGTTATAAAATGATAATAATAAGAAAAATAATAGAAATATTTATTGAATGATGCAACTAGAATGTTTCATACTAACTTTGATAGTTGCTCAAAGTAGCGTCTCCGGTTCTAGGTGGTACGACTCTGGCTCTTGCTGTTCTGATTCTGGATCGACGAGAGGTAAGTTCAAAGTCGTTTTCGAAGTCTTCCTGGCTAACGGAACTGGATGCCATGCCAGCGATGTCACTGAATATAGAATTATAGTATTTTGATAATTGTTAAAGGTTGATTTTTGGGTGGGGGGGATTGATAATTTCTTTTAATAATACCAGGGATATAGGTATAGGTATGTATACGAAAATAATAATTCTTACAAAAAATGCCTGGACATTTCTGCTACTCTGATATATGTTTACCTCAGAGATATTTATTGAGATAACTAATAGTGAGGTAATCGAGTATATTCGTAATTTTATTAATGTGGAAAATAATAAGTGCAGTTAAATATATGCCGAGAAAGTGTAATGCATATACAAGCTATTTTTGTAAACGAACGTAGAACGAACACACCCCGTTTTTAAACCGGTATACCGTAACAAGTTGGCATAACCGCATACCAATTCAAATCACCAAATGCCAAATAATGGCTTTACCTCACAACAAATAACTCTCGAGTGTGCAATACGAATGAGTCATGTGAGTCACAATTAAGTTATTCGAATGACAGCTGTCAACCATTCGCTCGTTAATCTTAGGCATAGAGTTAATCGGGAGTATAGTAGGCGACCCTCTATACCAAAAACCGTATTGATTTTAGCCAATTTAACCTAAAAACCACCGAAGCAGCACAGTCGCTTCATTTTGTCCATTTCTGGCCAGGGCAGTAACTAGGTATAAAATATACCTATTACGAAATTATGGGATCGCCCACGGAACGCTTTTTGAAATTAGACAAAAAAATGATAAATCTTTGTATTATACGTATAAAAAAATCTTGTTAATTAAAAATTCAATCGGGTTTGCAACGGACGATTATCCGTGCCAAATTCAAATAATCGACGTCACGTCCAACAATAGCGTTTTTGCTCACGTGACTTTGTACTTTCAACTTTAATGAAGACGTCTTGATACATTTTGAAACGTTGAATGACGTTACTATAAGTCTATAATGTGGGTCACATGTGGGTTCGAATTATGAAAACGAATATCCTGAAACCTGCTACATCTCCGTCAATTAATTCTGAATCAAAATAACGTGCTGCAAGCACCGGCAACTGTAACAGGGCGCGTATATCGCACCTGTAAAAGCAGGCGGGTGTACAGTCATGACAAAACCAATTATGGTCATCTTCTTGTATCTATTCGCGGAAGTAATTATTACGGTTTCCGATTATTTGCTTGATTCAATCTCCAGGTGATTGCCTATAGTGACTCCTAGCTTGAGAAAATAGAAAACGAAACAAAAATTGAGCTCTTCTCATGAGTGTGCTCGGAAGTCAATGGATAAGTCACAGAGAATTGCATGCAGAGAGAGTCGTTCATCCGAATTACTCAATTCTCCTAATTGTATGTTTTTGAATCCGTTGAGAAAATGAAAATCAGAGGAAGTCAGTAGAAATCATTTGTAATCTGCATTCCGGAATATTTGCATTCCAATGATTTTTACAACGATTTTCCGTTGATTTTCAATCATGTTTCTCGGTGTGTCCCCATAAGTATGAGGAACTCCGCAATTATGACCAAAATTCAACATTCTATGATGCTCAGAAGCTCGGTTATTAATTAAGTTCAGATTTTCATACTGTTTCTGTTGCACAAAAATGAGAATACTTACCAAAGGTAGACTGAAAAAATGTAAAAAATACAAAAAATACGCCCCCGGGTGGGCTCGAACCACCAACCTTTCGGTTAACAGCCGAACGCGCTAGCCAATTGCGCCACGGAGGCTGACATGAAATCCTGGGATAAAACAATTGTTTTGAATTTGTGCGCAATTCAATCATAATGGTATTTTAAAAATGTGAAAACAGCAACATTGCTTCAAGTTTAGTCGTAAAAATTGTTCGTATCAACTTTGATTATTTGATAAGCAAACCAAAAATAGTAGAAACGTTCGAATGAAATTTTTCTGAATACTAGTTTGTTTCGTATTTACCCTCGACGCCGGTTTTATCTGTTAAAATTCAACGGAGTGGGAGAGAGGTGGCGTTGTTGTTGCGAATGTCCAATGTCGACACTCAACGAACGTTTAGTGCCCAACATCAGTAACGAGGACTCGTAATAATTTATCTCCTACGTAATTTTTTCGAGTTTAGCGTCTAGGCTACTAGGCCGCTTACCCTAGGATCACAATGTCCGAAGAAAAGACAGAATTCGTAAGTACGAATTAATATCTACTCGGACCGGCTCGAGGCTGTTTCTTCAAGCCACCTCACCTAACCTCAAAATAATTCAGCGATGAATAGTTTATTTCACTTGATTTCCAGCAAAAACCGAGATATCTACCTACATCCTTGATGTAAATTTTTTTTTAAATATTCACAAAAATTTGTCTCTAAATAAACCGGCGAAATTCTTTACAATTCTTTTTTTTCCTCCCAAATTATTTCGCATTATTTTACGCACAATGAAAAAGAACCAAGAACAAAAAAAAAGTAAGAAAAAGAAACGAATCCGGGACAAAGTTGTCATCGCAAACACTTGCAGGATTGGGGGAATGAAAAACTACAAAGAGCTCAAAAGTCCGTCGAGGAATCATCCTACGATCTAGAGGCGTGGAGTATTTTGATCCGAGAGGCGCAGAACAGACCCATCACAGAAGTCAGACCAGTTTTTGAAAAACTAGTCAATGTCTTTCCTTCAGCTGGCCGTTACTGGAAAATATATATCGAACAAGAGGTAATTTTCATCTGTTAAACTTCAGGAGCCAAAACAAGATTCGTGTTGTAAATTCTTATTTTCATCGAATGCAATTTGTAATATCGCTTAAATTGTTTTATTTGCTAATTACGATGATTCTTTCTTGAGTGAAAGTGATCTAGTTAGATGATAGAAAGATGTGAAAGTTTTATTTTAACGTTCATCAATTCTCTACAGCAGGATTTAATGCATATTTGTTTTCAGATGAAAATGCGCAACTTTGAGAAGGTGGAAAAGGTATGTTCAAAGTATTTGTCTGGATTACCAACATGAATCTGAATAATAATTATTGTGCTAGTTTCACGTTGGTTATCACTTGTTATTATAAATCTATACTTACATAATACATAGTATATGTGTTGTTCAGTTAAAAATGGATGAAAGTATATAATTTTTTATGATCTAGGTACTTCTTCTTGTTACCAATCGACACATTTTTTTTACTAATAACAATAATCGAAGGTATTAAGTATTTCAATCATACTGTCATTATCTTCAAAGCAATTCTCACAAAACACACATCTAAATTTTTCTCGCTTCCACAGTATTATTAACAATAATGTGTTTGTGATAATGTGCGAATAAAATATTCCAAAATATTGGCGTTTTATTTATACAAACCAGTGCACATCTTATTAAATATCAGGGGGATGTTTTTATTTTTTTTATATCTCTCTTCATGGGTGAAGTAGATTAGATATGATTGTTAGTTTCTAAACAATATACTCGTCCAGACATTATTTTATCCTCCGTCCCCCAGAAAAAGTTACACCGAGCAAATAGAAAGAATTCATCTTTTTCTAGTCTAGATTCTGACAGTAATCATGTAACATTACAATATTTTCGTTTTCTTCTGCTGTATATTGCCAGTATTATTTCAATATCATTTATAAACAGTTATCTTCATACGTCCTCTTCCTTCAGGTATTGATTACTAGACGATTAGACAATAATTTAAACGAATTGCCTCTCAATTTAACAAGAAATATTCCAAGTTCGACTGTAAAAATCAGATGAGAAGAGAATAAAGTATGATCCGAAATATTACTTGTTATTGAAAATCGTTTTAATTATAAACGGCAGCAAGTGGAGACCAGTCTAGTTTCTCTGCATGCTCGAATGTTCTTCACTCTTTGCTTTTGATGTAACGAGTTCATTGATGACTGGTTAGCAATTGATTGTACACACAAAAAAAAAGAAAAAAATAAAGTCATTGTTACATATTATTGAATAGATACACCGAATATACATGCATTTAACTGAACAACCCCCTAAATATAGGAAAGTACATTGATGAGATGCAGTTCTTACACGGTAGTTTAATCCATCATGACAAGGTACTATAGTTTTATGTGATGCTGGGCACTTTACATAATATATGTGAGGTGAATAAAAAACATTTATTTCACCACAAAGAACCAAAAACTTATTTCATTGAAAAATTGATGCTGTGTTCAGACATTTGGGAGGTCCTTTTTGTCGGTAAATTTCTAAATTCTACATCTTACTTTGAAGATAAATCCATTTATTCAGATGAAAATTGATATGTATGTATCGACAAAGGCGACTTTCTGAATGTAACAGCCTTATATTCCTTCCTGCGATATATTTTTGCGTCACTATTAGGTCACAGAGTTTAATTATCAGTTGTGGTCCTGCTAAATAAAAAAATTGACAAATATAGTTTAGAAACTCTAAAAATATAACGAAATTTTCGTTTGATTTATTTTCTCAAGTTATATCCCTCCGAATAGAGCGCAACATAAAAATCTACAGTCTGGTTTCTACTCTAAATCTTCCTGAACTTCCAGATAAATTTTTGTTCTATCCGATTTTCTTCGGAATATACTCACCTTAGCTTTTTCTGATGAAATATATTTTCTGGGCTTATGAAAACGTTAATTCTTTGCACAATTCAAGGCATATATTTTCTCCTTCTATAACTTCACAGTTCGCTATTATACAGGGTGATTCAGAACTCCGGTGACAGCGGGAACTTGCGGGTTCCTTATCAAATTACGAAACGAAAGTTCCGTTAAGAAAATTCTCCGAGACCAACGGTTCTCGAGTTATTTAAGATCGCGCTTGACCAATCACAGCGTCCCTCCGTTCTTCCGTCTTCCTCTTCTCTCTCCGTCTCGCTCCAGCCGGTACTATTACTGTCGCGGAGAGGTGCTCTGATTGGTCAATCGCGATCCTTAATAACTTGAGAACCGTTGGTCTCAGAGAATTTTTGTAAAGGAACTTTCGATTCGTAATTTGATGAGGAACCCGCCAGTTCCCGCTGTTACCGGAGTTCTGAATCACCCTGTATAACGCATTTTTATCGAGATTCGTTTTGCTACATGAGACGTCCTGTGACCTAATTTGTTGAATGAAAGCACAGTTGTGCATTGAGATTCGCATTGACGAATGATTGATGTAACACCTTCCCTCGGCACATATACTTGACGCAGTTTTACAGTATCAAGAAATGCCTCGAGTATTTGTGGAGAATGAATAGAGGTAGCGTGAAGTGAACAATGATCATTTTACAGCTCGCTGGCTACAATCATGAATTCTACCAGCGTTTTTCTATTCATGCAGTGAATTTTACTGTACAGTTTCTGAAGATTAAATACTTTTACTTCTATTTAAATTCACCTTCTATTTTTATAAACGTTTCTAAACCTGTGTAATAAATGAAATTCAAAATTGCTTATCAGTCTAAGATTAGCTACTATTTTATTCATTCATCTTTGAACTGACGATGTTGTACGTTGCACTAAAATGCCAGTAAAATCAGCTCAAGATGATGTCACTTCATGCTGCCTCGCCTTGTCTTCATTTTCTTCAATCGTTTTGGGATCATTTATTTCCAGATCCCATATAGTGTAAGGAAAGATAATTATTAACACCCCCACGTTTAAATTGAATAAATAAATTTTTTATTTTGTGGGGTTCATTGTGATCTATCTCACTCGCTTAATTTATTCGAATTGAAAAGAGTATTTCGCTTCGCCTTTGTTACTGGTTATTTATCAAAAAAAGTAATTATTAGTTCATGCAATGATATGAAATAAACAATAAAAAATTAATCGATCGTTGAATTGTTTTATTCGCATTATGCCCTTTTAAACAAAAACACAAAAAATACCTAAAATATAGAATGAGGAAATAATAATTATCTAATTGAAAATGTATGGAAGAATTTATATTTCAATGTAAAATGTGTTTTCAATGTTACATTTAATTGTGTTTAACAGAGCTTGCCTTTATTGGTAAGTAAGGTAGTGTGGATTTATCATTTCGTTTCAGATTCTAGTGCGGTACTTCTTGATATAATATAACAAATACCATTTGTTCCATACAATATTGAATGCAGATCTTACATGACACGTTATATGATTTTTTGACAGCTTTTCCAAAGATGCCTAATGAAAATCTTAAATATCGAGTTGTGGAAACTGTACCTTTCTTACGTCAAAGAAACTAAAGCAAGTCTTGCTTCATACAAGTAAGAAAATGTTCAGTTTTATGCATAATCAAAGTATTTTTTCACTCGATTCAAAATCATAATTCATTTTCTGTATCAATTCGATTGATACCTTCCTAGAAATAAATTTACAAAATTTCCAAACGATCTAACAATTTTTAAAGGGAGAAAATGGCACAGGCTTACGACTTTGCTCTGGATAAAATCGGCATGGATATTCATTCCTACAGTATTTGGAACGATTATGTTACATTTCTGAAAAGTGTCGAAGCAGTCGGTTCTTACGCAGAAAATCAAAAGATCAGCGCTGTTCGGAAGGTAATTTTCAGTCTATCATACAATTTTGATGCAATTGCAAATGAATGTGTGCAATAAGCGTATTGCACTGAATTGAATCGTTCTGATCAAGAATTCACGTCCGCCGATAAATTACACAATATTCATTATTCCACTATTAATTGAAGGGAGCAGCATAAAGGTCTTCAAAATTTCACTAAAAGAATTCTTTCATTCTACAAGTTACTCAGCGAAGTTCAAGTAATGTCAGGATGTGTGTTTGAAAAAACAAATCAGTGTTATGCAATTGTGAAAGTAATACACTACCTGGTACTATTTAACTTTTGCTGGGTGGGTTTTTCCAGTATTCTTACGAGTAAAAAATTGATTTTACCAAAATTTTACTAAAGTCTGCCATTGAAAGATAAAACTAACTCGATCGGGATACAGAAATTTCTGCTTGAAGGGATTCTGGATGGCCGCAAACGCCTGGGCTCATATGAAATATCGTTCTAGGTATATCAACGCGGAGTTATAAATCCAATGATCAATATGGAACAGTTATGGAAAGATTACATGGCGTTTGAGCAGAATATTAATCCAATAATAGCTGAAAAAATGGCTATCGAAAGGTCTCGGGATTACATGAATGCTAGACGTGTGGCTAAGGAATTAGAAGCAGTAACCAGAGGTCTGAATAGAAGTGCTCCAAGCGTTCCACCCACGGGTCATCCTGAGGAAGTCAAACAGGTATTAATGGAACTGATAATCTTACAATCCCATGAATACTAATGCCAATAACTTATAATGTCTAGGTTGAATTATGGAAAAAGTACATAGCGTGGGAGCGCAGCAATCCTTTACGGACAGAAGACACTTCTCTAGTTGCTCGTCGAGTGATGTTTGCAATTGAGCAGTGTCTCCTGTGTCTCGGACATCACCCGGCAGTTTGGCATCAAGCGGCACACTTCCTTGAGCTAAGTTCTAAGATACTAACTGAGAAAGGAGACGTAAACGCGGCTAAAAATTTGAGCGACGAAGCTGCTACCATGTTTGAAAGAGCTACAAATACATTGTTATCTAAAAACATGCTCTTATATTTTGCTCATGCTGATTTTGAGGAAGGTCGTGTCAAGTATGAGAAAGTTCATCAAATCTATCAGAAGTTTCTTGATATTCCAGACATCGATCCAACTCTGGTTAGTTATTCTCTTACTGCTAGAGAATGTAATACAAATATCTTGTAATCAGGTAATCAATCTAGGGTTTCAATCATTATTTACAGGCATATGTACAGTATATGAAATTTGCGAGACGAGCTGAAGGAATAAAGTCGGCTCGAATAGTATTCAAAAGAGCTAGAGAAGACGCTAGGTGTGAGCATCACGTTTACGTCGCGGCTGCATTGATGGAATACTATTGTACCAAAGACAAGAATATAGCTTTCAGGATCTTTGAGTTGGGTCTAAAGAAGTTCTGCGATAATCCTGAATACATATTGTGCTACATCGACTATCTCTCACATTTAAATGGTAAGAGTATCGATAAATAAGTGTTGGAAGTAAATCTCAGAACTAACTGCAAAACATGTATTTTTAACATTCAGATATCAAATATAACATTGACAATCTTTACAGAGGATAATAATACGAGGGTATTATTCGAGAGAGTGTTATCATCCGGTAGTCTAGAACCAGAAAAATCTGTGTAAGTAATTGCTAAATTATCATACGATACTTATTCAACAAAGCAGTGATTTGCAAAATTGAAAATGATTATATTTTGGTACAGCGATATTTGGAATCGATTCCTCGAATTTGAATCAAACATCGGGGACCTGGCTAGTATAGTAAAAGTTGAGAAGCGGCGGAGCGCTGTGTTAGAAAAGGTGAGAAGTTAGGATGTATTTGACGTTTTTTTACTGAGATGCAGGAAAATTTTATAAGCTTCTTGAAAAATGTGTAACTTCAACGATTCTTTTATTTTCTAAACAGATCAAGGAATTCGAAGGAAAAGAGACTGCTCAATTGGTCGACAGGTATAAATTCCTCGATCTCTATCCTTGCACAGCTATGGAGTTAAAGTCCATTGGTTACATGGAAGTGGCGAATGTAGTTAGGAGTGCTTCGGGTGTAATACCTCGAACGGCTGACCCCGAAGAAGCTATGGCCTCGTTACCAAGGCCTGATATCTCTCAGATGATACCTTACAAACCAAAAGTCAACGCCTTACCTGGTGAACATCCCGTGTCAGGTATGTTCACTTTTCGTATCACCTAATCTCCTTCAATTTCAATTACATGACACATACTTTGAAACTACGTTTTTGAGATGCTGCCTTTTGAGTAGATGACATTACTACAAACTTTGATCCCTGATAAAAATACACTCCAAATTATGTGAATGAAATATATTTTCTAGGTGGCACATTTCCGTTACCACCAGCCGCGGCTCAATTATGTACGATACTTCCTCCACCCGGATGCTTTAGGGGACCATTTGTTGCTGTTGATTTGCTCGTCGATGTCTTCAGTAGAATTCAATTACCAGATCATGGTGAGTGTCTGATTATTATTATTCTGATTTGTCATTTGACTCAGTTCATTGAACAAATCATGAATTGATGAATAATAGGTATTTTCCTGAATTGTGATCTTCGTTTCCTGCATGAGTCTAAACATTGTATAAACTTGTTTGATTATAGCTCCGCTACCCGTGGCAGACAATGGATGTGATACGAAACTTTTTGACCTTGCAAAATCAGTGCATTGGATTGTAGACGAAAGTAATGACGGTACATCGATTGGGTCTAAACGTAGAAGAACTCGTTTAGGTGGAGACGATAGCGAAGATGAAGATCTACCACCGCCACCGGCGAATGATATTTACCGCCAAAGACAACAGAAGCGAGTTAAATGAGGGAATGTAATTTTTATAAATACTTATTATGTATAAGAAATGTAATTTTAGGGTAATATATATATTGACAACCCTGTTCCATTGAGAGTGGTACGCACTGTGATGATGTCATCGATGAAATATCATCTTGAGTGTCATATTTTCACAATTTTTTTAATTATAAATAGATGTAAATTTCAGGTACAATATTACATTGCCAATAAATGTAACGATTTATTAATATCGTCATGTTAGACCAATACCAATCACCTGCTCTATGTTCTGAGCTATTTACACGTATAAGCCCTTCTGCCAATTATGGGTAAACGATCAATTGGAAAAATACCGATTCTGTTTTTGTTTCGATATCTCCGCTTAGAAAATCTGATTCCTGTTGTGGGCAAACGATATAACCCATCGCGTTTTTGGTGTAAAAGAGTCTGATTTTGTCCAAATTCCAAATTCCATGTAGGTGGGTTTTTGAAATAGATATTTGAATAGAAATCTAATTATCCAATTCTGGAAATCTGGGAATTCCGTTTGGAAAAATTCTTAGCGTTTCCGTAGAATTATAAAAAATTAACTTTTTGCTTTAAGAAATCTTGGAGAAATTACTTTTTTGTTTGCGAAAAACATCTTTGGAGGTTGTTTATTTGTTTGTTCGTTTGATTGTCTTGGCTGTTGCTGAAGATTCATTTGAAAAAAATGGAATTCCTGTTGAGAAAAATCATATTTAATCATATTTTGTTTGTGATGACAAAAAGCATGCGGAGTCAGAGGAAGGTCTAACATCTGTGGGATTTCCATATTCTAGAATACATGATGAGATGTACGAATGACAGTAAAATCGAAATTTTTGCACTTTATAATTCAGTTATATGTAATTGGCGGAATTGCCGTGAATGTATATTTTCGATGAGGCGACTACTCAGCTATTCAATGAATGACAAATCAATTCCAATGGCTGCATGAAAGTTTATTCACTTTGAAATGAAAAAGGCTTATTACTTTATTCATATTTCATTACTCTTGGGGTTTTATTTCTTGCCAGTTATCTAATTTACGCATTGTGCAGCTAAGTCTATTCGATTACTGACTGACATTTTTGTTATTTCGATAATTTTTGAATTTTGTTTCTGGCAGACATTAACAATACTTCGAATAAAAAATTCGCAAATTATATTAAACGAAATTCAAAGTATTTGATCGTCAATTTTTGTGTTTTCTTATTCAAGCTAGATTTGATTAGAAAAATCTTTAAGCAACGATAGATAAAATTGATAAAATTATACTTGTGCATTAAATTATGCTGATATCTTTTTCTCTACAGGGCTTGAAAATTTGTTTGAAATTAACTGATAATGTCCAATGAGCGAGCTTCGTTGAATAGAGATTTGTTTTTCTCTTTCCCAATATTGACATGGATGATCGCAATTGTGGTTTCATAGTTGTGTTTCAATCGATTAAAAATTCATCCAGCTTATTGTTAATTGTAAGAGGGTTAGTCCAGCTGAGAAATTATCTGCGTTATCATAACTATGCTGGAATGAAATTAGCGAGGTAATCTAAAGTCTAATGAGTTATTGCGGATGATATCGATAATTGTATACTGCTGTGTTTGTAATATGCATCATACATAACAATCACTAGATTTCATGTGTCTTAAATCATACAGACAAAATTGTTGTAAATATTTTGTTATAAACATATAGTTGAGTATTAATAAATTAAGATTATCCTATCTCATTATAGGTTTCATCAAAATCGTCTCCTATAGTTATACATTTATCATCATATCTACAATTATATTTGCAACTAATAAAATTATGAACCGATTATGTATTATACCTGTTCTTTCTTCACCCAATCGATCATTCGCGATCCCAAGTACCCCAATTCTTCATCAAGTCATATCTGAAAGTGTCTAAATTCTTGTAATGCAGAAAGGAGAGGTAATAGCAATTCTTTTTTATCTGATCTCCTAATAATAAATGATGATATATATTTCCCTCTAAATTCTGAATTTTTCTGTTACTTGTCATTCTTTAGATTTTAGAACATGGAAGGGACTTATACTCTTACTTAAGGGCTTATATACACTTTGAGCTGAAATTTCGGGGGCCGCGCGTAGGGAGGTTTCACAAGTTAACGAATCTATGCATCGATACCAATGTAAAGTATGTTTTCGCTTTATATTTTGTCTATAAAATCATCTGAAAGAATCCATGTTTTACAGCAATTTTCATGACGGATGTGTGCAATATGGATTCGACCAATCATTATTTGCCAGAAGTTGAAAGACACTCTTTACACTCTTTAAGAGTGACTTTTAGCTTCTGGAAAATAATCTTTACACTCTTTACGAGTGTCTTTCAACTTCTGGCAAATAATGGTTACTCGAATCCATGCACACATCCGTCATGAAAATTCCTGTAAAACATGGTTTGTTTCAGATGTCTGGTATAGCTGTAATCCTGCAGAAAAGTGATTACAAAAACGTCGAGATGTTACAAATTCCAACTTTCTACAGCATGATTTTATAGACAAAATATATATAGAGTGAAAACATACTTCACATATAGGTATCGATGCATAGATTCGTTTTCTTGTAAAACCGTCCTACGCGCGGCCTCCGAAATTTCAGCTCAAGGTGTATGTAAGCCCTTAATAGCAAATGCGGCCCAACAGACCTCTGGAATGAAAATATTGATCTTCCGACTATCAAAGTACGTTTTAATCCAATGATAAAACCGCATGGTCCTTGTATGTTAGTTATTGATAGGAGAAATGTTGATAATTTGGGATCTAACGAGGCCCTCTGACGTGAGGCCACGACGAAAAAAATTCTCAATTATAATTTCTTGAGGGAGGTCATCGTTGTCCCTGCTCACCCCTACATTATTAATAAAGGTAAAGGTAGTGTGTAGATTTGTGCAAAGGGCTTATACTAAAGGGACGGTTCGTTTCGGCTGTAACATGGCTTAAAATGCAAATTGTTTTACATCCCTCTTTATGGTCCGTTACCTGGACCCTTTGAAACAGTTACTTAATCCTTCCTCGCGTTATACCTTCCCATTTTTACTAAATATCTTACCAAAGAGTCCCTGCTAAAAGCCGGAATCTAATGTCTCCGCGAATCTAATGCTTTCCATACACGAAATATACGACGCGTATTAACTTTCTCTGAGTGGTTTTTCACCCTCGTACTTCCGGCTATCTAGATACTGTTATTTAGGTGAAGTTTTCTAGGCAAAGGAGCTGCAGGGGGCTTCGAGTTTGAGAAGATATGCGGGTCCGATCCATTGACCATCACCAATAGTACAGTTTTTTTTTTTTGGTTCAAGAGGTTCCAGCCCCAGTAGGTAGGTACCTAGAATATGGCAATTTCTAGGCATTAGGCTTCCTCAAAATAATTCACGAACAAACACATTGCAGCCCATCAATATTCTCACCTCCCAAGAATTTTCGCGCAGCTGGCAGCAGCGGGCGCTTGAACGTGATCAGAATCGAGAAATGGTAGTGAAAAAAGGGGTAGGTATAGAAAGTCTTAAGAAAAATAATCTTCATCATTTCCAAAGGTATACGAGTATCAATGATTCGTATAGACAATTTCAAAGTCGTAAGAAAAGCACAAATTTTATTCACCAGACATAAAACCCTTAAGCGATAGTCTAATTCCTCACTTCAATATAACGATCATTGAAAATAGCGAACGGCACTTATAGTGGCACATCATACTGCTGAAGCATTGCTACAAAATATTGTGCCACGCAGGGAACAATATCGACTTTTACTGTACATACATACGGGCATGGAGACACTCGAGACAATTGCTCACGTACCTCTCTGTCTATATTGCAGAAAATTCAAGTACTGTTAAGGGTCTAGACAGCTCCAGGAAAAGTTGAGCAATATAATTGTATTTGCTACGTCGAGGGTGTAATTTGTCAAAGTGCAACAGATTCTTTTCTCCGGAGTTTTTCTTCGATTCTTCGTTGGTTTTCTCATCGAATAATATATACATACATATACTATCAACAAAAGATTCAAAGTTTGTTAAGGAAACGGAACCAACCGATCAAGTAACAATGAAACTTCGATCGCTATACAATTTCCTCCAGTTTGAGATGGCGATATACATATATAGTGATTGATGGCTAGTTCAGCTATCGATTGGTCGTTATGCGAATATTTGCGGTCATTCAACAGTGTCACAATACATAGTTGCTTATCTCACTGCCACGAGTAGAGTTACTCAGGAATATATTGAACTGCGATCTGCTACTCTACATAGATATTCGATGTGGCGTAATACGTATGTATTGTGTTCATGATTCAGAATAGCGATTTATTGCAAAAGTACACATGCGGAAATGATTTTTAATTTGTGTCCTTGTTAGTCAAGAAAAAAACTTAACACAAGTTACATGAAATCTTACAGTGCTTTTTTCATATCTTAGACAACTTTATGCATACGTTTTATCTACTATTCTCCATCTCCTATCTAATTCTTCTGTAGAAATCAAGATACGACTTGAATCGGTTAACTTCGGTCGCCGACTTAAGACACCGTTATCTTTTATATCTCTGATTTTCTATAGTAATCGGGGCATAAAGTACCTACCTCACTGCGAACTATATACGGCTAGGAAACTCCATTACTAGAGTATAAATCGGAGGGTGGTTGCGCGTGACTACGGCATAGTTGTGCTCCATCCGTCTTAAGTCTTGCATTTGTAGCCTTGGGGCTCCACCCCCGCCATATCTCACACCTCTGGCCCAATCTTACTCTTACTGTGACTAATTACACCACCTCGTCCATCATCCCTCTGCAGAGTTCTTGGTAGCTCGTATGGGTAACGGTAAGTGTTCGGAATAACGATCATATGGGTGTTAATGTACGGGATACATGGCGAACTTTATCACGTAACGTAGGTATACGTATAGTCGTACCAGTTATCGATACCTTAAGCCCAGTCATTGACATTCCCATTAATTAATCGTTATGAATAAGTGGTACGTATTTTAGAAAATATTACGGTAAGAGCCAGTACAAATGAATTTTGTTGGTAATTTCAGGAAGAAATGTAGAGATCGTGTAGTTAGAAAGTGTCAATAATTGGCGCAGTGTCTATACCCACAGTATTCTGATACCATATCCTCAGAAATAATTTTTCAACTGTGTTTATTGATATCGACTTTCCACCTCTTCGAATGGCCGATTGTGATGAAGAAATGCTGGCCTTAGTTGAACTGTGCTTGTTTCTAAAATTCGATCCCTATATACTGCACTAGTACCACCACGTAGTCCATAGCATATCCTATGAACTGAAATAAGGGATGGCATTATATTATTCGACACAGCTTTGAAATGCATTATCTTCAGTCCAGTTTTTGCTCGTCTTTACCGTCACTGGTAGCGTCATGTTGATAGCAAATATTCCACAGACTTGAAAGTGTTTCCTCGTGTGTTCTTGTTCCATGAAGATTTTTGAAACTTTTATCAAATCCTGCTCACTCGAAGTACGGATAATTTCTTCTAGGATATACTTCATAGCTGCCCCCTTGGGAATCAATAATTTTGTGATTAATTCATAGATGTAGCAAATATTATTAAATTTTTATAAGATACTAAAGAAATTGAGTCTCTTATTGGGTCGTCATTTGCATGATACGAACCGATCCCATCGGTTTAGACGTGACTTCAAAAATATGGAGAATCCGCAAAGTCGTTATCGCTGTCACGAGCTCAATAATCGAATAGTGAATTCAAAGCCCAAGAAAAATAACACAAGTTGGTTTGATTGATTCGAGTAAAGTGTCTTAGGATTAGGTAGTATCATGAATAAATGACGTCGAAAATGGCTGATTAGGATATTTACCTCGTTGAAGATCTTGTCGTTGTAGTAGCATAACATGAATATCCTGATTAGACTCGACATTAGGAAGCCAAACACCTTAATCTCCTGCAATTTTTTGTACGTCGACGCCACCTCATAATATTTACGGAAACCAGCTAATAATTCGAAAATACCAGTAGTTATCCTTATTGTTGATACGATTGTTGAGAAAAATAATTGATACTGGTGCAAAGCCGAATGATTCGAATATATGTTGGAGATTTTGAAGTTCATTTTTCTAATAAACTCTAGTTTACGAGCCTTCGCTGATACGCTTCTCTGTCCTGTCGATCAAATTTCACATATTATGAAAGATGCGCTAATTAGATATCAATAATTACGAGTGATGGGCGTGAAATTTACTCTGATTAGATACTGCTGCTCTTTCTATTACGTTGATTTGGCGCGAATGGCTCCAATGGAAGTCACGGGTTATCATTTCAGGTATGTTTGTGTTATCCCTGGCGATAACTTCCCTCTCTTTGTCTATGAAGCAGCTTGAAATCATTTGTTCAATTGCACGCTGATATTTTGCAAGTGCCGAGCAGAAAACGCAAAACATTATTTCATCTAAAATTGTTTGAAACTGAATCGCAGAGCTGTACGTTCGGTACACATTGTGGAGAGGAAAAGTCATGTCAATAAATGTTGAAGTGATTTCTGCTATTGTTGAAACGCAAAGAGCGATAATAAAGAAATAGTCCGATTTAGCTGTGGCATTCAAGATAGTGTTCACTCTATGTTCCTGGTAAAATTCGAAAATGGCGTTTAAATTTTCGACATGTTCTTTTCTCCAGATGATTTTGGTAATGACTGCAGTAAAAGAAGTAATCACTTGTCCAAACAGGATTACTTTCCAAAATTTATACATTACAAAATTCAGTGGATGAACGTTGCCATTGGGGCTAAACTCCTGGAAATTTATCCTTTCGCACCACGTATTGTGCGCTGCGAAAATGCCAAATACTACTAAAGAAAATCCGACAAAAACATTCACGATGAAGAATACTTTCGAGATGTAAAACGTCTTCTTCTGGCGGAACGGGAATACGCCTAAGATCTGCGCAAGTATTTTCAAAATTTTAAACACCACCATTGCTCGCCGAAAAAGATGGTGATTTAAGTCCACTGAAGATGATGATCTCGCTTCTATGTATTACTGTATGATATTCACTTAGTTTGTTACTGTGCTTGTTTCTAGCCGTCCGTTCTTGCAGAGAACCTCGATAATACTACGTCAAATTTGAGGCTCTCACAACGTGCGAGAAGCTTGTATTGTTACGTGACTATAACGATGGTTGAATTGCCCGGCTAAATTTGCTTATTTCCTTTTACAAATATCGATCACTAACAATAAGTAACGCCTCACTAGTCACCCGATAGTCGTTACAGCGTAATTTGTGGTATGATAGGGATAGCCGGCAATCTAATTCATCATCACACTATTAGGAACAATTCATTAGAATTTATGAGTACGGACGAGTGCGTAGGAAAGGTGAGTAGCCTGGTTTTTTACCTTCTGAATTAATTTTTTTTTCAAATTACGGAAAATAAAATGAAATCGGACGTGAAGGATTATATTGCGTAAAATGATGCTATCATTTTATTCTTGTTTAAAATTTTTGACGGGACTAATGGGTAAATTTCCAAAATGTCTATGTCAAAAACTGCAGAAAGCTATAAACTAGAGACCCAATATTTGACCACTTGCATTTTGCATTTGGCAACGAATGTTCGAAAATAATTTTTCGATACTGGACGATCGTCTGGTGAATTCTTCATGTCTACATGTCAGTTTTGACGTATTTTATGCTTGAATAGTAACAATCATGGGATTGTCGTAGACTACATGCTGTACAAACCTTATTCGGAATCATTGGGCAAAATCCTCGACCATTATAGGCTGTGAACTTAAGCCCGTATCCAAATAAACTCCTTATCCTTGATTGTAAATGGTACAAATGAGACAGTAGCTTCCATTGCTGAAGAAAGTCTCCTAAAATTGATCCACGTCGACTATTTATTCGCTCTTATTGGATGGGTAAAATCGGCTTTCCATTGGGTAAACGATCTTTTACCATCTGCAATTCGAATTCGCAATATATCATACATCCTTGGCCAACAATAAGGTCTAAGCTGATCAACGAAGAGGCTGTTGTGTAGAGCCTGCATGGTATCACTGTATGGAGTCATAATTGGAAAGGATTTGTTACTGACCTTGCGAAGTCAAGAGTATCTCAAATATAGATATTTCTGTACATGTGAATGGTTTACATATAGAAGATGTATGTAAGTAATTGAATTGTTGCTCCTTTGGAGAATTATTTTTTCAGTAAAAACGATTGCAAAAACGTGAGAGGTTCGGAGTCGCAGTATACTTCAGTGGCTATATTCAGTAATAATTATAAGTGTAAGTGGAGTTTCATGATCATTAGTGAACTTTCCTTGGTACTGAAATTCTTCTGTATAGCAAGGTATAGAATCGTGAGTAGAAGTGTGCCCAGTAGTCTGGAATAGAATGAAGAGGAAATAGGATGAAGGTGAAGTAAAGGTAGTTATATAGAATGAAGAAGACCGTCTCGTGTAGCTGAGAGCACGTCTTATTTAATTAAGCGGAAATCTCATTTTTCCCCGTTGTTTGCACTCGAGAATATAGCGTAAAAATAAGTTACCGTCTAGTTCGTCGGCGCCCCGTTTAACACTGTTTACATGGTTCTTCTGATCTCTAGCTTATTCAACGCGTGGTAAGCAAGTACCTATAGGCACAACCAGAGTCGTGCAAATACTTAAAAAGTCAAAAGATTTGCAGCTTGGAATCGGGGCTCAGGTAGCACGTGCTAAAACACCCCGTTATCGTTATCCAGTAATCAAACGAAAAGGTACCGTGATAAAAATCGAATTGTTACCCTAATCGCGGTTGTCTGCGCAGCGTTTTACGTCTCCCAAGTTCCGCTGTTAGTTTTTGCAGACATTCTGCACGTCCATTCCTAACGAGGGTTAATGAAGCCACTAAACTGGGAACCGTTGTTGCCCTAGGTCTTTTCCGATCAGATCATGGAGAGAAACTTTCCATTATCTGAGGTTTTCATCGCATTTTCAATAATTGCTGATCTGATATACTCGTATATCAACGGCCTAGGTTTCGTTGGCGGATCTACAAGGACTTTGTTTAGTCAATAACAGCGTTTTCATGATGAAACTGCGACAATAAAGAATGCAAATATGATCGAAGCAATATTCTTGAGTATAAGCTTTCGTCACGAACCTATATGGTTTCGTGAGTATCCCTTTGGGAAACAATATTGGAGACTTGATCAATGAATAATACACCATCACGTTATAAATGGTAATATATTGTTTACCTTTTGTGAGAAACTCACCAGAGGATTCCCCATTTCGTATGGTTTTTGAATGTTGATCGTACGAGTAGGTATCGGTCAACTGTGAGATCTGCAAGATCACCTTTGGCAGTTTGCATCGTTGTGTGAACCATAGAAAAATGTCCCAATGCATTATGAGTGATGCACTGTGTGCCAAATGCAGCTTCGGAAAAGTAGATGAATTTTGAGTAAACCCATTGTGAGATCATGTGGATAATCATCAGAAATGGATTATAATTATCATTGTTATATTGCATATTGTACTGACATCATAAAAATGAAGCGAAAAGTTTGTCTGGATATAAACGTGACTGTTTGGCGTATATGAAGCGAAAATTGCCTGCGAGCTGGTGGAAGTTCCATGTACATCCTACCGATATGTATGCAAGTTCGAAGGTGTGCGCACATATATGCATAATGCATAATAATTTATGACGAGCACGTGCGAGCAGCTAGATTCAGCAATAAATAAATTCTTAATTGCCAGCCAATTAAGGTTATTATAGAGCGGAACTGTATGATTTCTCATGGGTATTGTAATCGCAGATGATTCGTTGGATGATCGTGGTTTCATTTGATGGAGAGCTGATAGTTATCTGCATGAGTTCACCATACTATCGGCTCCAATAGTCATTGGATGCCTCTCATTTTTGGCACGGCTTTTGGCCCAAAAACTAGCCATTTTTTGCGTAGTCCATTTTTCTTTAGAATGATTATGTCTCAACTGGGTCAGCGATGTAGTTTTCCACAACACATCGAGTATTCAACTGGAGGGTTTCAAGGAGTTACTATTGACAATGAGTGAATGTTATTCATCCAATGTATATCTTGTTGTATTCACGATAATGAAAATGGATGTTGGACCCATAGAGTTGTCAATGTGGGGGTTCAATCCACGAACACTGCAGTGATCATGTCTACTGCACATACCTCCAATCGTCTCCAAAGCAATCTTCCTTGCGAGAAGGTAAACGCGTCGAATTCTATTTTATGACAAGCCTCTAGACATGATGGGCCTTCTGGTCCAAACCAAATATATTCCGTTCCTAAGCAAGCAGGTGGCGAAGTGGATTTCGGCAAAGAAAACAAAAATAATAATAATCTCAGTTTCGCGATAGGGACCAGGGTCTCGCTCAAGCTCTTTCTACGACTGTCAATGCCACACCAGAATATTTAAATTTGTCTAACGAAGGTGTGAGACACTTCTGACATTCTATATCTACCACTGTTCATAATCATACTGGGGGCAAAACCAATTTTCATATGCTGAGTCAAGGTTCGCAGTAATGACAAATAGCTGATCAAGTTTTTAAGATGGATTTGAATAATTACTCGATCGATTCACGATTCACCTGTTGTTTATATTATTGTTCCGTTGAGTCAATTGCTGCTTCTACAGCAGGAAATAAAATTGTATGACTGAAGTAATGAAATGAATAATGCTTTTTCTTCCTCCATCAGTCAAAAGATCATTTTAGTTTTCGTAGGTATATTGAGTTATAACTATAAAAGTCACTATAATTGGCCTTGGCGATCGATTTTTTTTCTGCAATAAACGAAAACGGTTTTTGAAAGATCGCAAAGCCTTCCGAAAAATGCTGATATTTTTCTTACCTTCGCTGTGCCTTAGCTGATTCCCAAGTGCCAGGACGTGACCTGAAATCACGTCAAGGAAGACTGCATAATGTAGGTAAAGTCGGATCAGTCGGCGAGAGCGGAGTTTCGTGTCGAAAGCCCGTAGATGTGAAAAAGAACTCTTCTCTTATCTCGATGGATAGTTAAACGATGAAAAAACGAAAAAAATACTTATTGCGTGAAGGTTTTGCTTCATACGGGCAGGTTTACAGAGTAACTGCTTACAGATCGGCTAATCGTAAGTTACATGAAGACAGGTATCGTAACTTGTAACTCAACTTTAAGTACTATCGGCGATGGAAAAAACGAGTCTGTGCTGATTCTTGAGGTTCAATTTAAATGTTCAATCTTCATTGAATCAACGCTTAAGGTTGCGAAAATTGAAACTATTTCTACGCGAAAATAAGGTTTATTATGGGTTCAAAGCGACCTATATACTGAGAAAGCAGAAGCCAACGAATTGAATCAAAAGCATACAACTGAACTAATTTGAGAATGATTGTTGATTTTTACGTCTACGGTATATAAAG
Organism: Ametastegia equiseti; assembly: GCA_963989295.1. NCBI lineage: Eukaryota > Metazoa > Arthropoda > Insecta > Hymenoptera > Tenthredinidae > Ametastegia > Ametastegia equiseti. Next base: position 10,063,776 of record OZ022389.1, on the reverse strand, counting down.
TGCCCATTTAATAGCCTTTCTTCTTACACCAATTACTCAGTCGTGACAGGATTTGAATTATTTTTCATTTCATTCGATCAGTTCAGTCAATACTTTACTCACTTAGCTCATCAATAGATAATCAATAATCATTTGTGGAGGAGTCACTGCAACTTATCCGACAACGAGTTAATGTAAAAAATTAACTCAACCAATCCTGCATATATGATTTTCAATGAAATGAAATCATTGTGAACAGTAGTGTGACGATAATTATCTCAAGTATAGCTATAAAGGATTGGTAAACGCATGAATGTTCGATTGACATTTTGCCCGGTGTACCGGAAAGTACCTAGGCCGTTAAAAGCACATGTACCTACTCATTTATTGGTAATGAAAAGCTGATGATGATCTTGATTTCTTAATTTTCGTTGTTTATGCATGTACAAGAACCAACGAATGCGAACTGCTTATTTAATGAAAACGTGAATTTAATACCATGATGGATGGTGTCGACTTGCCCATATTTGCATAGTAGCTGTTATTACAGATCAGGTGAAAAACAAAAGTTGTGCACAAAGAAACTTCCACGAGGGATTGGAAAATCCTATAGCAATAAAAAAATAAAAAATATATATGTATTTAAAAATACCGATATTTCTCGGACAAATGGTAGCAGAGGAAATTATTCTGTGGACGCTCGTAGAAGTTTGAACTCAGACATTCTCTTGAAAGAGCGTTAATAACGGTAGGGTGAGCAAGATGTATTTGTCTCTGTTTGTCGTAGCTTTTCTCACTATTTATAAAATGTTTTCTATGGGACGTTATTTGCGAATTTTATCGTATGAAACACTTAAGTTACTCGAACTTTTAATTGCCTGAAGAGTAGTGCATACTTCATCGCTGCAAACTTCTAGTTTCCGGTCAGAAGAAAGGAGGCACTCAATAACATCTCCCATTATATGTCGCTAAGTTGATTCAACGGCTTCACATCGTTCATCAATACGACAGATTTCAATATTGCTAAATGAATAGATTAAAAATTAATCATTAATGTTTATTTGAAATTTCCGGGCAGTATGATCGAAGAACGAAAGTACTACGTCCTCACAATCGTAACAATCCACTTTTCAGGAAAGATGGGAACGATTCCAGCGATTGTTGAAGCCACAGGAGTGTAAAGAGTTCTAAGGACATGATGTCGGATTTCCTAAAAGGACTAGGACCTAAAAATATTATTATACGATAACCAGGACAATGAACAAAAACTCTGATTCAGCGGTGCTGATATACTGAACAGACTGTGAGGATCATACAACTGCATGTATACAAAGACGGTTTTCTTATATCATGGCGAATCTTTCTGCGTAGTTTTGCAATGATTCATAAAATTGGTCCAATAAAGTAGCTGAGCGGATGTCTCGTGGATAAATAATTTGGGATGTTTTGACATGGGTGCTGGGAAATTCCCTCGAAGAGAAAATTATTGCTTGGAAAAATTGATGAGCCGTTTCCACCTAGGTATACCAAGTCACGGGTGGGCGAGACGTTTTTATATTTCTTGATGGACACGATAGCAGCGCAACTTACCGACTAGGCTTACTTGGGTGGAAAATCACCGGGAGACGAAGATAGGCAGATCGATAAACACCAAAGAAGTCTTCATCGGAAGTAAAGTTAGTTGGACAGCAGGAAGTAACTGGCATCCAATTACACGGGGAAAAAAATGTATTTCTATGTATATATGTATACACTATACATATAGGTCTGCTTGATCATGCATCTAATTCGAAAAGTGAGATCCTACGCTTTTCTAGAAAATTGGCCAATTAAGTAAAGACTAACGTATCGAAAGACAAATCCGTCGGAATGGATAAAAAAAAGTAGTTATAAATATAGGAATGTGGATGGCCACTAACGAACGTTGGCCATATAGCAATACGAAATCTTAAAGAAGGTACTTTCGATGGTTGTTACAAAGGCCAATTCAATTCGGTTGGATTCGAATTGAAGAAAAACAGATCGTGACTATTTGCATAAGAAAGAGTCTGCAGCGAGCCTGCACCCTAAATTCGTAAATTGTGACCGTCTGAAGCTGGACTTTGGTATTTTTTTTACGAAATGGCTCTTGAATGAGTTCTCGTTTCGGGAAAGTCCCAAATGATCTGTCAGCTGATACGAAAACTGAATATTGTATGGTAGGGAGATCGACACATAATAATAGGTAGAACAACGTCGAACACGAAGACCATTAATTTTCCAATGAGCAAATATAGGAGCGATGCTTGTAACTACGCTCCCAAGACATGCAGCTTGAAGAGGTCTTTGAAACTTTGCTCCTATCTCGGAAGAAGACAAATGAGGATGGTTTGCAAGGCTCTGGAGCAGGGTTGCGAAGAGGGTTAGATCTCTTTCGCTTCCTCTCTCTTTCTCTTCATTTCTCCTTTCTACATGGCTCTTCTTTCTTCTTTATGCAACGTAAATGAATAACTCATCATCTCCACGGGAGCCATACATGTTCACGTTCATCCCTTAGTCCGCAACATGGTGATTTACAAAGGGATTTCTTTATAAATTAATTTTCTTTGCGTTTATCAGCAAAAGTCTGTCACGGTTTCAACTATAGACCCAAAGTAATATCTCGATTATTCTTGCGTGTTGTATAAGTTCTCTTTCAAATTAGATAGAGTATAATATCAACCAGTACGTAGCTGTAGGTACAAACTTCAGTAATGATATTACTGAAGCTGCTGCCCATCGCATGAATCGAGGCACCTAGTAGAATTACAATTGCAACGGTACGACTACACTGTAGTGTATTTTACTTATACCCGGCGTGGGCTTGAACCAATACTTGGTCAAAAGATTGTGTAAAGTGCCTTTTGTTTCCGATTATAACTTTTGCAAGTGTTGTTCGAGGTGCATGCATTCTGTATTCAATATTTAGATGGAATGCAGTCTAGTTGTTAATTATTATTTTCAATCTCTATTTATCAGCTGCACTTGTATACTGATTGTATATGAAATAGTTCAACGAATACTTTCTACATTGCAAGATTCTTCTATTATTTGAAATTGAAAATTCAATTACCTAGCGTAAATTGAGTTTTTATTGGTACCATTTGAAGCAGAAATTTCTAGAAATTGGATAAAATTAAAAGGTATAGAGCAGTCGGCTTTTGTCCATCAGTCAAATCTAGACGAACCTTTGAAAGCTGCTCAATATGCGATACCAACTCGGTTCGAAATCTTTGTCTAGAACTGTCCGATAATCCGTCAGGACGTAATCGACAACGTATAGCAATTTGAATACGATACACTCTCACAAATCAATTCAATTCGTATCTTATCGAATTCAGACACGTGATCTTTAACGATTGATCAGATACGATGAACGGAATAGACTCTATTGGATTTCTCCATATCGTTTGTTGCCAGGCACCGTATGGGTTCCCGTTATTTTGGAATAATTGACGTCAAGAACAAATTTGTATCAATTAACGTGCACCGTTGCGCAATTCTGCGGGCAAATTGAATACTCGATGACCTCTCGAAATTGATTTACTTTGAACTGATGGTAGGCGTGCATGTGAGCATGTGTATGTGCGAAAATGTTCGAAAGCCAAACAGCATCATCTCGCATTTTGCGAAGCAGAGAAATAGTTGCCTATACGTCCAGATATCACTGACATCGCCGCGCCATCACGTTCAGCCTATCTATTTCCTGGACTTAAGGATGAGCTTCTGCAGGGTGGTTTTGATATAATATATAGAATTAAGAGGAGAGCGTGCGGCATATAATCCTAACAAGAAGCCCATTATTGGTGAAGCGAGTTCTCAATAGCATTTGTTGTCTGGCGATGACGTCGTTATCCTGACAATACGTAACCGAACCACTCGTGATCGTTGGCAAAAAATACGACGAATACACCTACCTATCCCATCCTTACCATGACCGATCCTTATACGATCCTTGGAAGGGAGCTAGTCTTTGGTCAGCCTCTAGCCTGCTACAGAATTGATCTCACCGTAATATTCCCAGAGCATTTCTAAGGGTCTTTGGGGTAGTGCAAAAACGAGCTCGGTATCTATCTGATATTTTGCCTCGCTAGAAGGTGGGTTTCCAATGTAAGAAAATTTCGGTAAAAACCAGGTCGCTAATAGCGCCCTATGACATATATATCACCTATGCTTTTTTGTGGCTAATAAGTCAACCGATTTTGCTATTTATCATCAAAATCAGCAGGTTTCAGGATTCAATTTGTGCTTTGATCATTCTCAACACACTTGAGGGTGTTCAGTGTGGATCAAAAGGACTCTGCTAATTGCTCGCTTGGAACTGCGCAGTGATAGTGGCAAATAATTTCGGCAGTTGATTCTACGTGTTTTGTTATATGGACGCAATGCGATTTATGAGAATGGTCAATAGGGTTGAGCAGGACATTATAGGGAAATAACTTTAGTTTAATTGAAACAAGACTGAAATAGGATTTTCTCGACATTTCGGATACAACATTCAATCAATAATTGTTTGTGAAATACAGAACTTGATGAGAACAAGTCGATCAGGATGATTCGAAAGGCTATTCACTTCAGTTTGCGATGTGCAAGTGACTCCCAATTTCCGATTCTTTCACTTGACTGTCAATGACTCCAGATGAGACTAATAGTGACTTCCGAAGATGCTCAATGACTTCCAGTTACTGATGGACTTTTAGCTGACTACCGTAAAATAAAAAAATCGAATAACACCCATAAGGGGTGTCAGAAATTCCATAGACTTTTAGGGTTTCGAAAGAATTCGCAAGAATGCCGAAGGCTCTTCAGGGACTAAAGACTGACTGTTTTTGAGACATCTTTTGACTTTCGAATGCAACTACCATTGTGACTGCCAGAGATTTTCACTGACTTTTCACTACACTTGTCAATGACGTCCATGGACATTAGGTAATTTCGAATACCAATTCACATGAAACTTCCCAATCCAATAGCCACTAGGGGATACGATGATCATTGTATTTCGACCTTTGAAATTATGCATGTATACATTAGTCTAAACTCAGGGGGATAAATGTAACCGCGAAACGATTCGCGAACAATACTGGATGGTTTTTCACCACGCATATAGGAGTGTACGGTTCGTGTTCGGTTCGAATTAGCAGTTTCTGTTTCGCGCACACGTACTACCTACCAAACGCGGTACAATGTGTCGTCGTCGAACAATAGTGTTAATTATACCTACGTTATCTAATTGTAATTATGCTGATGCTAGCGTTAACATTAATTATCCGCCCTAATTGTGTGTATTGCGTTAAATTACCACCCGAGCTTGACCGTGGCCGAATGTTGGCCAGGCAGCATGTCCATTTGTCGTTGCCGCGTAATATTTATGCATCCTGGAAACCCTCGAGCAGATTATCTATGCAAACATTACGAAATGAAGACGTATCGCTGTCCGTTGGCGCTGACCAAGCCGTTGATGCTATATACGTACATAAAGAAGGGTTTTTCTCCCCGCAACCCTAACGATAGAAAAAGGTCGTCTAGTACCGTCGTGCCCTGTTCCTGCAGAGGTTGTCGTCGAAGAAGACGACGTAGGCGTGTCCGTAGGTCGTGGGTCGGCTCACCATCTGGCATCTCTAGCGTCCGAAACCCAGGAGTGTGTGGATGCCTGCATTTCGGATGCGTGAATAAATTTCGTTTACTTTTAGGTTCGCGCCAGGTTCACCACCCCCATCGAAACTCGCAACCCTCGAGCCCCTTTACTCGCGTTTTATGGGACTGAAAATGCGTAATAAATGGAAAGAGGCCAAACGACGCTTCACCCCTTTGTTTTTGTGTTACGCGTTGAGCGGGAAATTCTTGAGCATCACACCAAAAGATATAAAAAGAAAAGGAAGAAAATGAAAAAACAATACGTGGAATGCGCTTTTCGTAGAAATTATTCTGATTCGAAAAGCGAGGGTGTAATTGGTGACACTCGGTAGACATAGATTACGGTTACGGTTAAACAGAACGAGGAATTGTACTTTTAATAGAAACAAACAGAGCAGCTTGTAAAAAGTGTAGTAATGCAGCTAGCGTTAAATTAATAGCCGTGCTAAGTACACGGTTTAATTACAAGCTGCATTTTATTATTCAGGCTGCAGTATCCGTGCACCCTTTAGTTTCTCGAAGACCGTTCGTTCTTACGTTTAACTCTTGCGTTTTCCAGCTATTGCTGTTGGTCGACTCGCTTTGGTGAAGCATTGCACCTATTTTATACTCTCAGTCCAGAATGGATAGAATGCTGCTATATAGCAAGGCGAAGTCATAAATTATATTATCTCGTTTGCGCTAAAGTGCAGAATAAAATAAAAATGCTAGAGAACCTCATCCGCTGACGTTTATCGTATCCTGAGTAAACCTCGTCCCTCGTTTCATAGACGTAATCTCTATACGGTTAGACGTATGCTGCATCAGAGAAGTGGCCCGAGCTTATCGTTAGACGTAACAAAGAGGTTAGAGAATCTGAGGCAAGATTTCATTTTCGAAATTTTTCCTCGAATGAAATTTTCGTGGTTTCTATTTCACTCTATTTCTCGCTCTTTCGTCTACGACTACTTCACTCAGAAAAAAGTACCGTTGAATCGACCAAAATGTTGCTGAACTGAGAAAAAGTTTGGCAAACTTACAGCCAACAGAGTAGAGTCAATTTACGTTGAATTAACATATAGCAAAACAGTTTACTGATTGTTGAACAGAATTCTGTTGAATCTACAAAAAATCATCAGCAAAATAATTTTGTTTGGATTTGCCAAATTTGTTTTCTCAGTGTTTCTTTCTCGGTGGAAGTTATTGAGAGAAGCAGGAAATGAAGGTGTTTCACTTATAATCAGATGACATGACAAAGAGTGAATTGCTTTTCGAACAGATTTGAATCTATTTCTCACGTCATTTTCGCCCGTTCAGGTAGTTGTCTTATAGTGTTCACCATGACTTGAGCATTGTCCATTCGGCCATAATTCGGTCTCGTGTGACACGTAGGTTTGGCAAACGGTGTTAACAACGATCAATCGGATTTTCTCGCTGGTAGCTAGCGTAGGGTAGAAAGGTCGATAACAGATGCGCGAAGCGCCTTAGGGGATGCCAACATATCGTTGTCACGCACAAAACTACCAATAAAGAAGGATGACATTTGTTCACGTCTTTCGACTCTCGTACGTACGAGTCGCGGTTTCGATTTTACTTTCACGATGGAGGGTCAATCGGATCGAATTGAACAACCGCGATCGATTTATGCACGTAATACTGTCAATTTTAAAACGAGAATGTTCTTGGGACAGGCCAAAGCTGCAAAAGTGGAATGTCAATTTGGCAACAATATCACTTCCGAGATTTTCCGTTTTCCCAATTAGATGTTTCGAAAATAATAACTAGTTGCAATTTGAAATTGGATCTATGGTGCATCAAGTTATTCGCAGAAAAGGGTCACCGAATCACGCGAATACTGCAGCAGGACGGGTGGCTAAACTAATTCTGCAGGACGGAATTTCAATCAATGTTTCATTTCGCAGGACCGATTCAAGTCACGCGCTCCTCCTAAAATGTTGAATTGCCGTTCGAATGAACCGCTGAACGCAATCATTAAACTTGATTGGAATTGAGGATTTTTTAAGACGCGAGCAAGGCGTTTTAATTCGAATTTGAACTCCGAAGTGAATCTGTGCGCATAAGAGTTAGTTTATGTCATTTATTCCGGATTGAACACTGTAAAAAATTCTCAAACACTTTTGAAATTGACCAGCTTGGACCACCATAGAACGATTAAAGTGATTGATTCGAAAATCCAGTACCAATGAGGTGAAAAATTTGTTCACCCTGTCGAAAAGACTTCAAATATAGTGTTACCCTTACACCGAATTGCATTCTATATTGTCAACACTACAAATTTCAAACAGTGTACGGATGAATGTCATCACGGTGCCTATTGGTACAATCATCAAGTCATCCTAAGCTCGAATTTTGATTCACGTATACCATAAAAGCGTGAACGAGAGAAGAGGAGGCATCGAATAAAATCAAATAGTCTTGCGGAAACGGTTTAATATGGTCAATAGTACTTTTCCCGAAATCTTGATTTGGTGAATGCAGTTCCCCAGCTTCCTTTATCTTTGATCGTATGCTTCTGGTCTGAACTGAAACAGTTTTTATGCGTCATTTCAACTAATGTCATTCTCAGATCTTGGAAATACTTATCGATTGCGAAACTTTGGAAGACTGATGAACTGAGAACCACGCAGTGAGCTTATTTTCGCAGAATTACGAAGCCTGCGGGATATTCTACGTCATTGTTTCGCCAGGTTTCATAAAATTTTAGTGAATTCCGATGCTGACGATTGTGAGACATCTTTTAAATTTGCGTGGATTAAGCTCACTCAGTTCAGCGATTCCGATGTTCATTTGAAAAGCGCTTTTTTGGTAGTTTCAATTCTGAAGGCTCGGAAGACCAGACTACGCAAAAAGCTCAGAAACTGTAAGCACGTAAAAACCTCGTTATGAAGGGAGAAAAGTGTTAAGGTACTTCTGCACGCGAGTTTATTTTCTGTTCTTTCCTTCTTGTGGCCTCGGATATAATAGCGAGTTATTGCGACTGCTCTTATCCCGTCGGAGCCCTAGCTTTATTTTCTCATTTTTTACTCATCATTTTGCCAGGCCAAGAGCAAGAGATCGTTGCTGTACGATAAAAATGAAACGAAGCTTGCAGCGATCTTTCAAAGATTTAAAAATCTCGTGAGATGTACTATGACAGGACGGAGTTAGGTATACGTACAATCGATACGATCATTTGTCATTTTTTAAACAGTTTTGAAAATAAAAAAATACCACGGAATACACACTCGTTACAGCTGCTGAAATTGATAATACTCGGAACGGTGCAATGATAAATAGTTGGCTGCCCCCGTTACGAGAGAGATGCCGTTCCTCTGCCCTGGCAAAACTATTAATCAACTCTGTCTGGCGTTTTGTTTGTTTTCCCATAAAGAAGATTCCCCAACCCACCACTTCCATCTTCGTCGACCTCAACCTACGTAGCCGCCCATTCTCTTATGTAAGGGGATGCAGAAATTGAAGCTGCCCTGCCAAGTATAAGATTGTTTAATTAGTTATGACAGGCCGCTTATACTTCTGGCGCCCTCTCTTCACATCATCTATAGGAATATAACTATTAGATTTTCCTATACATATATATATATATATACATACATATATATATACATCTCAAGATTTATCGTTGGTCTTGAGATTAACGGCGCAAGTTCTCCATTTCCGCTGTACCGAAATCGGGAAATCGACCTTGGGTCAATATTATATACGCTGCTTCGTGAACTCAGGACCACCCTCATACACCGAATTGGTTTCTTCCCTAAGGTCCAAGCGAAGCATGAATAAATATTATTTTTAATACCTATGTAGGTACCCAATGGTCCATTCCTTATTATATTTTTTTACTATAAGATGAAGTGGGCAGCTTTCGACAATTGTTTCATTGTCTTTCTGAAGCTCGAATATAAAAATAGCCTTTGATTTTTCCTTCGTTTTGAATACGTCTCTCAAAATTTGTACGTATAACAAATTATGGGATGTTTCAACTGCTGGGTTATTTTTATGCAATAGAAAATATAGGTCCCCTAAGATGGTTTTTATTCTTCGAAGTTGAATGATGCCTGAGGCTTGCAGAAATGCTGTACTCAACTTTCTGAATCTATAATTTCATAATTACACATCGATATAGCTATGTTTTTCGAAATTTGCAGGTATACGGACTTCCGGAGCTGACTCATGTTCGCCGAATTTACAAATAAACTATACACAAGATTATTCGAAAGTTGTACATTTCGTAACAATCCTGTAATTTCCATTTGTTACCCTTAGTTAACGGGAAAGTTTCTTCATCAGCATGTCGTTTGCTCTGAAGACAAAATCTTGCGTTGAGTAGAATTTGACTAACTGCGGTCTGCTTTGAAATTGGTGATTGTTGGCTCACCTTTGCCACGTGGCATTATATATATTCTGGGTCGTGTATGTCGGTTCAATTAATTGCGTTTCGTGTGTTAAGGTAGGCAGGAGGCGTTGAGTATGAATTTCGTAGAAACGGTAGAAAGGCAAAGGACCTCATCTGGGTCTTGCAGCTACCAAAATGTTTTAATTACTTCCAAGATACAAAAGCGATGGATTCCCGTACCGTTACGAAAATAAAAGAGAACATATAGGGTGAGAAAGTGAACAACGGTACGGGACAAAGGGCAGACCTGTCAACCAAGGAGGAAAAAAAAAATTAAATTGCAGATGGCAAAAGGGTAGCCGAGCAGAACAATGTAATGTATTTCTTTACTCCCGCAGTTCTGGCAGACCTTTTATTTGTTTTCCAATATATCTGTAAAATAATACCAATAATAACACTGCGACTATTTGCCTTTTTTAATTTCTGTTTACCTTTAGAGTTCATCAAGCACCCAGTTACCTTCAATTAACGCGAAAAAACTGGCGAACAATACAAATTGAAAACGCAAAATTTGTACGTACCTACATCGTATACATGAATTCTATAATTCAGGAGAATAAGTCACTACCTTGAGCCGTCCTATCGAGATAGTGTGTTAAATTTTCATCCGCCACTCCGATAGAGTATCAGACTTCAAAAGATGCAATAAAATTGCACCCGACTCGGCGAACCTTTTCCTAGAAACGGAGAATGGAGGAATCGTCGCGAGAGTAGCGCAAGGATCAGAAGAGTACTCAACTTTTATTCAAATTGTAATTGAACTCAAAGGTGTGGAGGGGCAAGGAATTGCGAGTGTTGGCTGAAAGGGCATGACGCCGAATGAAATTAGATTTGTAAATTACCTATAGACTGGACCAGTTGGAAATATGAAACATACAGTCCAAGAACAATTCATTGCTTTGCTAAAATTCATTCTACATGATCATAAGCATCTCATTCGCTGTACGAATTTAGGCACATCGTTCGCCAATCCGACTTATCTTCGATCCAGGTTGTTTGGAAGATATGTGCCCTTATGAAGTGAGTGCGGAAAATTGAAAAAAAAAAAAAAAAAAAAATGGTCATGGAAGACATAGTCAATTTTTCATTGGAAATTCAGATTTCTTTTGCACTTATTTGCAAATGATTCCGTGCAAAAATCGATTTTCTTAAAGTCCCGCACTTAATTTACGGCAATCCTGATGACAACGGATAAACGGCGTATAGTTTAAAATCTAATCCTGACAATATTTCCAAAAGATCAAAAATTTTCCAGTCCCTAAAGTACAGTGGGAAATGTCAAGTACTGACCAACCGCGTGTTGCACGTGGACTTCGGTCAGTGAGTCAGGCTTACGTGACGCAAAGCAATAGCTGAGTTTTTTTTCTGACTGCAAGAAGGAAATTTGCGACGTTACGTTTACGAGTTCTTTGCTCGACCCATACGTTTACTTTTCTCGCCTTATCTTTAGCTGTTTTTCCACTTATGCCTTCGAGTCCGCCAGGTCCTCGTCGCAGCTTCAGCAGCTCGCCACACACTTCGCTAATTCAACCCTTATTTCCCGGACCATAAACACGCGGAAGAAATCTTCCGGCTCGTAAACCGGAAACTCGGCTAGCCCACTAAACTGGAAGAATGCAAGGAACGCAGTCTAGTGGTATATAGAGGGTCCAGAATGGGGGGATCCCCCCCGATTTTCTCCATGTGTAGGTACACGCCTTAACTCTGAGTGTTAAAGCGACCGCATTTTGTTCACAATCAATCGATACGCAGGTATCTGAGCAATCTAGTAATTTCACGGACGGGAGACTTTGTCCCGTTCCTCTTCAACCCCCCAGAACCACCCCTAACGCCACGAGATAAACTATTAAGGACGACTTTTTGTGTTTTCTTCATTGCATTTTATTTCAACTCCTAACCATTTTTTATCTCACAAATTGGCTCACGGCAAGCTTTGACTAACAATAAGGAAACAGTGGCAAAGCTCGAACTTCAACACTCCGGGAATTTTAACAGAATATCCATGTATACAAATGGTTCGCGTGTCATTTGCATTTACTGCAGCTGCATTTCTTACATGATTATTGTTGAAAATTGGAGGTATAAGCATGGGGCAATCTATTCGACATTTTTTCGTTGTATGTCGTTGCGTGTTGAGTAAAATGCCTGAAGTTCGAATTCGAAAACCTATAGCCCCATAATGAACGTCTAATTACGAGCTATATGACAACTTCTGAAAATTTCTGGACACCCGGCATGACGGAGCACTATGTTTATTCATGGTTGTACGACGCACTTAGTTGTGCCCCTCGGCTGATGAATATTCAATGTAATTTTCCATTCTTTGAAGCCTTGTCTGGTAAAATTTAAAATTATTCGTGAGTTTCTAATTTTCAGGATGTGCTCTGTGCAAATGGGAGGGTGAATGCAGTTCTATCAAATCCGATAATCGTCTTTAATGAATTTTCTTTCCTGTTTTTTTTTTTTTTTTGGTTCCTTCCTCGTTCCTTACCTTCTTATATTCGTCTATTTATTCACTTATCACGTGTATGTACCTCTTTCAGATCGTGGCCATTTTCACAATACGTGACATATTTTCCAGGACCATCGTATATACGCGTTTAAGGTTTACGAGGGTTATAAGGGTCACAAAGCTGGAATTGTTCAAGGTGGTAAGAGCCACGTGAGTGCCCTTCGATTAGGCTGCTCAAGAACCAACTTCTCCAGACAAGAGAAACAGAAGGGTTTGCTGCAGCGGCTTATTGGCCGACACAGATTTACCTCAACAACCCATTGCTGCTACATGCGGGCACTTAGGAAAAAAGCAAATTCTCTTTTTTTGACGATGAAAACAATCCTGCACCAGAAATTTCCAAGATATTACTGGACTTTGTACATTCACATACAACAGCCACCATTGAGCAAAGGGCAATATACAATATAGCTGTATAACATCATAGATAGCAGGCAGCACGAATAACTAAGTGGCTTGCTCTTCTATCACTGTAGATGGGAGGGTTGGATATGGCTTACTGAGTACCGAGGGTAGAAGTGGTCGTGTCTGTGTAATTAATACAACACAGAATCAACGTCGAGAATGTTTAGCGGATATTATATCCCGGACATTTCCTGTTACTGAGAAGGAGGGAATAGAAACAAGCCTTGTTGGTTCGAGTTTGCAGAGAAGGGGACACACAATTGTCGTCAGCATTACTTTGCGAAAATTCTACTTATTGTCAGATCTGCGGAGGGTGCAGAATTGTTTTCAATTTAAAAGAGTCTTTTGCAAGACCGCTGGACGGTATTCAAAAAGTTATAATTTCCACTCTGGCAAACTTATCTTTGAAAACAATGCCGAGGAGAATAAGTGCCCCAATTTTACCATGCCTAAAGTCACTTCACGTGATAGTCCTTCTCTGATTCTCTATCTTCTTCAGAAATATATTCATTCCATCTCGCTTCACGTCGGAACAAGACCTCGATAAAAATATCTCTACGGATATATATATATATTTAAGTATTCAGAGAATCAAACTTTCCCCGGTATTTAAAACCGACTCAGCATTTAGTCTGAACTTGAAGTAAAAATAAAATAACAAAAAAACTGAACGAAAAATTGAAAGGAACAGTACTGCGAAGGATCGTTGTCGAAAGTGAGTGTTAGGAGTTCACTTGAGTGTCTGGGTGAGGTATAGAAAAAAGGGTGAGGGTTAAGAGGAGAGTGAAGGGTACCTGAAGAGGAAAGATTCTTGGATTGAAAGTGATTTGCCAGCCGGTTGATCGCGGGATTTGTAACCGAGATGAAAATATTGGCAAGTCGACGGTGCAGCCCAGCCCTGGCCCATTCAGAGTTGCTAGACGGAAGCTTTCCAATCGATTCGGGTTTATTCACTTTTCATTGTGAAAAAAATGTATGTAGTCTAGTCTCTCAGGACTCAGCTGCAGAATTTCACCACGTCACATTTCCGTTGCATGGTTATTTTCAAATGAAAATCTGACCCGTTGTTATATAGCTAGGGGAACAAAAAAAAAAGATTTTCATATCCCAACATCCATAACTATGACGTTGAAACTCCATTTGTCGCGATATTGATGCAAAAAAAAAAAAAAAAAAAAATAGACTTTCAAATTGTATGAATCGATTCCGCAAAAGATTTCGAGGCGTAACCGCAGTGATTTTCCATGAAGAAAACTCCGTCAAAATGGATACGAAAGAAAAAAGAATTTGATTCTTCCTTTGAAAAATCTTTTAAGAATGACGTCACTCTGACGTCACTGCAATGTCAGAGCTGTGGTTTATAATATAGTACAGGGTATGCCAAAAAATCGATGGATGGAAATGGATTGCTGGGTCGATCGTGGGACGTATTTCAATTTCATACGCTAGTGCTCCCGTCATTTCCTCCTATGCAGAAAGTGTCAGGAAGTAATGAAAAATTTACGCTCTCGTCTCCTCCACCCCTCGCACGGATGAGTCTCGCTTCTTCCTCTCGACGTCGCACCCGCGTTCGTCGTTACATCGTCGGTGAAAAACGCGTCTGTCGCGTACCTACCTCGGCTTACTGGATGTGGTCAGCACGTCCGACATTGCTCGGCAGCTGCAAATGGGAATGGAAGTGGTTACGTTATACCTACCCCTTTTATTTTAAAGGGAAGTCAAAGGGCACGCAGATGCCGTTGGCTTTTTTTTTTTTTTTTTTGTAATTTTATTCGCGTTCGTCTAATTGCTTGTTTCGTTGAATACGAACAATCCATGTATATATATATATATGTATATATATGTTGCATAGGATTCTCACTTTGAACTCTGACGATTGAAACGCGGAAGGCTGCTGCAGTGTCCAAAAAATTCTTCCAACACACAGTTCTTTCACATGCTCCCGCTCGTCCGATCACACGCTGACCTTATTCACTGCAGAAGTGCAGTAGAATGTGTTCGTGACAAGTCAGCCGCACTGATCCCGAGTTTTTTTTTTATACGAAAAAAATTCCGCCGAGCCAATCGTTCGAATTTTTTCTGGTCACTTCTTTTTGGTGGATGTGTGTAAGTTTGTCCGAGGTTGTCAGAACGCCGTAGTAATGAAATACATAAAATGTGTGAATTTAAACCATGTTATTCAAAGAAATAAAAAAATAGTCTCGAGTACCGTTTTGCAATATTTTCATCACATCACATCAATTTGCCGAACACATTTTTGGATTCTGGTGACCTGCATGTCTCCCAATGTTTCAGTATCTCAAGTTTTTATTTTTGTTTACAGTCTTTAGCAAGATTAGCCCAGTACGAAGCCCGCGCTATGATAATAGGCAGTTCGAAATCATACGTAAGCTTATTCGACGGATTTCATGGCCTCCAATGGATTGATTTTTGAATTCTGGGATAAAAAGCTATGGAAAAATCGTCCTCCATTTTGACATTCTGATTTTCGATTTTTTCGAAATTTTCACCCTTTCCTTAACCCTCCGTAGTCACACCTCTGTATAATTACGTAGTAGTCATCCTGGGTCAAATTGACCCGACGAATTTTCAATTGGCTGCCGTACAAGAAGTATCTATCCAATTATTTTCAAAAAATTATGGAACACACTTTGAACATTGTAGAATATGTACCAAAAGTCACTTTGACCAAAATTAAATGTCAATGTATCTAGAAAAAAATTCGCGAAGATTGAGACATGTAAAAAATTCCCTTTTTCACCAAAATATTCATAACTTTTTCATTTTTCAACATTTTATAACAAAATTTCAGGGTAATATTCGCAAGACATGGTACTCTGTTCAAAAAATAGCTCAATAGTGGAAGTTTCAGAGAAGGTATTTATTTTTACATCTGAAGAGGGTCTATTTTGGAGTTGAAATAAAACGCATTACGCATTGTACATGGTAGGCAGAACCCCATCTGAAGCCATCTCCGTACAGATATTCAGCCCCAAAGTTGAAAGGTGGGTCAATATGAGCGACAGTGATTGCGGAGGGTTAAAGTAACTTTCTCAACTTTCACATTTTTTCCCCAAGCAAAACAGTATAGCTAGGACTATTGATCTGGATTTTGAATACAAGAAAAATAGCGAAAATTGCAAGGAAAAAACCCGGAGGACTATTTAAACATTTTCTGAAATGAATTCTCATTTTTGATATTTATTTCCGGGCGAACTAATGGAGCTAGAATAGCTGGCCTGTGCTTCATGGTTTCGGCGTGACATGGTGTTTCTCTGTAGTTTTCAAGAAAAGGATTATCACGGAAATTAATGGGGGTCCCTGTATACCATATCGGGGTTATAATCTTTTGTTGAATTGTGTGAATCTGTGTTTAAACATAGTTGCCAAGGAATTTTGGTGTTTGGGAGTTATTCACTCGACATTCGGTTTGATAATCGTTGACAGGACCGAGATTCGTGTCTAACAAAATGTTTGTTGGCTCAAAAAGATCTTCCTTAAAGCTACGGCGATATTCCAGTCAGTAGGCATATGCTGCCAACTAGTCGTCGCTTACAACCGTATACACAATGTGCCTGCTTCCTCCACGTTTTGAAGCTGGGTTTAGATCCGTGGATTTCAGAAGCTAGTGAGAAAACAAAGGGGAACGAGATGGAGAGAACCAGGGACCTTAAACCGGTGAAAACAGTGAGTTGGATTGCGTCCAACGCGAAGGTAATCGTCAGTGTCGACCGAGCCGGGCTTTGAGTAAACAGTAAAAACTCGGAGCTGGAACTCGACCAATGAATTCAAGAGTACTTTTTACTCGAAAAATTCAATTGCCCGAGTTCCATATCACCCAGTCGCTGTCTTACCTCCGGTCATCCGTCTATTCGTCTTTTACATAGTTGAAGCGATCTGCTTCATCAAATACTGGAATTTAGTAATAAAATGTATGGAAACTGTAGCCATTTTTGAAAATCTTCTTGCAATAAAACAATCATTGAATTATTTATACCTTGGAGAGCAAACTTACCCCATTACTTTCAGATATCATCCGATGATCCAATCAGATTCGATGACTATTCCGATATAATTATCTTGCTGAGTTATTCGTCAAACATATTTTTGAAAACATCTGGCAAAAATATTGTAGCCAGAAATCTCGTTTTAGCCTCAGATTCTTGAGAAGAGCTACTTGAATTGGCAAACTAACCAGAATTCAAGTTTAAGAAATTGCCAATCGGAACGGCGGCCAACAGATAATGTGAAACTTATTGTTAGCTTATTCTCAGATTTCTTTACTTAGGCATTGATGATTGATGTAAATAATTTTAGTCGAAATTCTCAAGAGTTGACGATGGCATGTTACCCTTTCTGGAGATCTCTGAACCTAAATGATGTCTGTATCTATAATAGTTTTCGCAAAAATGGTGGCAACGGGCTTTTGTTAAAGTTCGAATAAATTGATCACGTTATGTTCAAAATGTCATCGAGTCTGATTAAACAATCGGATGGTGATCTACGTCATCCAGATAGAAATCATTGGTGATTTCAATATTATTTCACAGCAAGAATAGTTCAGCAACTATTCACAAGCGCCATAAAAAACGATGACGTTCATTTAAACAACAATAAATTATCAACCATTCAACCGTATTGCGTGGCGGTCTTGACACTTGTTCGCAACTTTTTGCTGCAAAATTGAACGTGTAATACGGATAGCCAATAGTTTAAGTAGAAAGTGGCTGGATGTCGAGTACCGAGTAAGTTCGACAAGAGTTGGGTCAGCTCTGCATAGCTCGGAGGGCCACTTTACGCGACGCAGCTCTGCGCATCGGTTGAGTCTCTAGTAAACATTCTGTTGAAGGGGTTGGGTACCAAAAAGTTCACATCCCAAACCTCTTATAGCGTTACAGACTTGCTGACTTTTGTCTTAATATCATTTTTCACATCAAAATATTATGTCACATTGAAGAAATTTGAAAATAAATTAATTCATCCCCCGGTTTCCAAACTTTTGTCATTGAATCCGTTTGAATATCTAAAGTGAAAAGTCCTATGATATTGTTTAATACGAGCCAAAGAATTTGTACAAAGTCCACAACCATTAAAATTCAAAATTGACGTAGGAGATACCAATTGGAGTAACAAAAATCGTTCAAATGTGTCAAACGTTGATTGAAAATCAGAAATGAAGACTAGTCGCAGAACCATGACTCGCTTTTCAATCATAAACGGTAAGGTGTAGGGAATGCCAGATACGTTTATGATCGTAGAACTCAATTTTATATTTCTTCCCGCAAGATCTCGGCATTGTTCTTATTGAGACAGCGTTGTGTGCCTAACTTTTTTAGTTTTCGTTCAATTCATGTAAATTTGGAATCAGAGTATATTCTTTGCAAAGGATGAGCGAGTAGAAAATCCTGTTACTTTACGAGGGAGCTTTGACATTTGAGCATTTGAACAGCTTGCAAACTACACGGGTTGTATGTATATGTATATAACCTATACAGTAGATTGTGGCTCGGGAAAACACAGAAACGGTGGAGCATAGATCTCGGTATAACGTGCGATACGAGTAATACGGGTCCCTCATGCGGGAACGTCGTTGTCTCTGATCACATCTGGGTATGAACTTGCTAGTTAGGTGCCTTTTCCTTGTCAGGTGCGATTAAAACGCTGGTAAATGTCCCAAGAGATCTACGACGTTCGTTTGAAAAGGATTCCACATATACAGGCTTTCGTATCACGACGATTTTCCCTGACGTTTTAACGCGTGCATCTATCACCTATATGCTAACGCAATTCCAACCTGCGGGATATACCAGAGCAATGGAATAAATTTTGCGAACTCTGATGCGGCATAAACGGGCTGGCAGTTCTCCCTCGATGACCAAAAACCCCCCGACTGGTTAACAGGGACATTATTCAACCCCTTCGCCATTTTTTTTTTTTTTTTTTTTCTTGTTTTACCCCACCAGTGACGGAAAATTTTCCAGGATTCACACGCAGGGTCCATTGCACATGATGCCGTCATCTGTCGCGTTTTAGAAAATCTACGGGCGTATCGCACAGCGGAACCGCCTGTTGTTTATGTCGATTTGACGGTAAATTTAAACATCCCTCGCGTCAGTTCGTCGATCAACAAATATACCTATTTCAAACCTGCAGGTTGTATAGAGTCCGACGTATTCACCTAACTCTCAGGCTTTTTACACGCAGTTAATTCACAGCGGTTTAGCGTATATCAAAGTGTTTATTGAACATTTGGTTCACAGATCCTTTTACGTTGATTATATGATCGATGGTTTCAATGAAACGATCTTTCGTGATTGGGGTGCTAGTATTTTCACGTGGAAGCGATCGATCTGTGATAATTATCGAAAACGGTATGAATGAACTGTATGAATGAATATCATTCAGTATTTTTGTCAATTATGTCTGAACGGAATAATTGCCAAGCTGTTCGCCCGAGTACTGATCGTGGCATAGTATTGCATCGCTTGGTAATGAAGGGGTTTAAAATTCTCCTGGAATGTTGAACCAGACATCATTAAGTGCTGGTATATTTTGTGAGGGTAGATTTACGACTGGGTAAATGAATACAAATTGAAGTCACAATGAACAGCATAGTTATACATAAGAGAAAGTTCGAGTAAAAGTTACTTTGCTAAACTTCACCGTTGTGGATTTTTGTCTCCCTGTTTTTGTATTGTTACTTACGCTTTGCTAGCACTTCCAGAATTTTTTGCTCTGCGTCGTTACCGAATTACGATAACAAACTACGGATATTCCAGCTCCCTAACCAACTTTAATTTTTGCATATTAATTGGTCCGCCGTTATAATTCGATGACAGCAGCCGTACTTTCAGCGAACAGACTTCGTACTTTTGAGAGAAAATCGGAATCTGTCGAGCATGTATTAAAGTTTACAAACCTCCTGGGCAATTTTCTACAAGGTATTCCATTCTAGCGATCAATCAGTTCTCGAAATTCTAATTTCGACTGTTTTTCGTTTGTTTGTATTTGATCACTCCGCATGCTTCTGTTTGCAATGCTTTCGTTTCAGTGAAAAAAACTTTGTCTCATCGTTTGACGTCCACAGATTCTTTCTTTCAATCTATTGCAAAGAAGGGGCTCGCTCGCCCCCTTCAAATCCTAATTTCTAACTTTGAACGACTAAGTTTGATTGCATCTTCTTTGTCTTCCTTCGTTTGCCTCGCATACTTTTTTTTTTTGATCGTCCCTATTTTCGAAACTTCTACTCCCATCTTTTTATGGCCCTTTGTATTCGGTAGGCACCTAGAGACATCAATTACGTCAGAAGACTTCATTACGATACTTCTCACATCATATTTCTGTAGTCGCGTTGTTTTTCTCCTGCAGACATTGTTCTTGTTTTCGTTTACTTCTGGCAGATCTTCGTCATACGTAGATTGACGTATTTCTTCTTGAAATGGCGTTTAGATAAAATTGCTTCTAAATTGACAATGACATTAGATGAGGTTTCTCTCCTCTCCTCGAAACAGGAAGCTTATATTTAATTGGGTTAAAGCGGACGTTTCAACATGTTCGCAAGATGCTTGTGCGATTGTTTTCAGGTGTGTAGGTTTATTTTCTTTGTTCATTCACCGTATCGCGTTCTAAGGATCACCCTAAAAATGGTCCAGCGAGTAAAAGGTGAGTCTACTTCTCGATTATTCTGAAAGACCGCCTCGGAGTTTCATGCTCCATCGTTTGTCAGCCGAACCGAGTTCGAGGCACCAAACCGAGGCCAGAAAACTAGGTCAGAAATGGTATACGGATCGATACCGTGAAAGAAAATTTTTCTCTTCTGTTTTTTTTTTTTTTTTTTTTCTGTTAAATTGGAAATATTTCAAATTGTCGTGTGAAAAGAAACCAGAGTCCCTAAATCCGCGCATTTTTCTGTATCCTTTTATATTCTTTCAGTAACGAACAGACTATATACGTAACTCGAGTGATTCTCATTTTGGATCAAGTATATTATTATAATGATGAAATCCTGTTCAATATTGTACAATTAGGACTACTTTTACGAAAACATCTGTGTAGAATTATACAGACTGAAAATCGCATATATATCTGTAATAGAACGTGAATAAAACGTATTTTCGAAATAGCTTGCGGTTTTCGATACAAGCTCTACGTGAAATCCGGCATTATGTTGCTAAAATTTATGCCCACTAGAATTCATAATCGCCTGCGGGGTCCGTGTGACGGTAAAAGCACCGTATGCGATAAATAATATTTTGCAATTACGGTATTATACACCACAAGTAACGATGCATAATTACAGAGCCTATATTATGGCCTCGGTGAAAGTATAACGTATACATGTCAACTAATGTGGAGGAAAATTTCGATTTCAAGATAACACGGCCAGTTTAACAGACCTATACGTGAAATTCAAGCTCTTTTACTTTTAAATTTGAAAATTATTCCTGTCTGTAACAGGAAGTTACGTTTTAACCAGAAACATCTTGTTTTTTTCGGACAGTTTATTTTTGGACTGCCTTGTCAGTAGCAGACGCCAGACAATAGTGGATAATGGCCTACAAAAAGAGATACGGTCGCGTGCCTGATGCCACGTTAGAGCTAAACTTAAAACCAATCCAACTTTTCGAAATATATACCAGATACAAACTTTCCCCTTTATGAACAACTTCCATTCGATCTGATGGGCTCGGTTAGGTTAGGGTGCCGTTCATTCCTTTCCCGAACTTATTGAATACACTTTTGTATCATTCTATATCCAATACGTGTGTGTATTCTTTGTCAGCAAAAGCTTTCTACGGTTAAACGGACCAATTATTATAGGATAACGCAGAGTCTTTCACCCTCGTGGTTTTTATTTTCCTTTTCCCTTCCGATAACTCGTTTCTCTTCTTGTTAGTGTTACTAAGTTTTTACTTTAACTTTACTGAGCTATTAGTTACATACTGATTGTGAGACATATGTCTTGATATTTCAGAAGCTATTTGATTCAATAAGCACTTCATGTAAGTTTTCGATTTCAACCCAATGAAACTTTCCTTAGGATTCGCTTTTTTCATACTCCAGCCATCAGGTTATTTTCTACTTGTAATCTTGAATCCACATGAAAATTAGACATCTTTTTACGATAACAACCAAGGTAAGTGTACATCAGCTTTATCGTAACCAAATGTCTTGTTCGTTCGAGAAACACTGACAAATTAGTCAAGGGGGTGGTTTCGTGCACTTGATTTATCAGCCGCGTGTAACATGCAGTTTATGCGTGCCACGGAATTCGATTGTCACGCAAACCCTGCAGTCCAGTGCATTTATCCCTGCAGTAGCTGGTACACTTGGAGCAACTTGTTGTTTAAGGGTGTACACACCCCGTTCGTTACACGCTTCACTGCGAGTGCAAAAATAATTGATTATCTTAAAGAAGTAGCGTAACACAAGTACAAGTAGAGACACATACTTAACCATGAATATAGTACCTACGTATGTACCTATTCTTATTTTCCAAAGGGTCTTATGTAGCTAGCTGGCTATCTTGCTTCGGGTCACATGACAAAGTGAGCAATCACTTTCTCGTGTGTCTCCATGGCCGTGTGTCGTTTTGTGGCATGAGCGATGGTGACGGTTACTTTATTGCTTGAAAATAATAACGTTTTCAAGGGTATGACGTGTGACCCTTAATTTTGAGGGTGCTATAAATGCCAGTGTAGCTTTGGGCTCCGTGCTGCAGGTACATATGTGATAATATTAATACTTTCACTTGCAGAGATGACAGAGTTATGATCGTTGGGATTAAAAATCTGAATCGACAGCGGAAAATTTTCCACCCTTCTTTATTTCGCAAGGGAGAAGGGTTTGGATTGGGGGGGGGGGGGGGGGGGGGGATGAAACGGTTGCTTTGAAATACGACGGTGCCAAAGGAAGCGTATAGCGACGCGCCACGTTTATCCTTTTCTAATAAATTGCAGAAAACAACGACGTACTGGGATATTTTGAGCTATGGCCGTTCTACTAGAAACATCTCCAACCAGACGTGATAATTTAGAATCCCTGGGTAGCGGAGACCGGGCTAGATAGACGCGCTACAGAATCGACAGGTATGATGAATGCTCAACAGCCGCCGCCTACCAAGAGCAGAACAGAATTTGTTGCATATTCTGATCAATGCATTGAAAAACATTTGCATTTCTGTACGAGCTCTATATTGTTCCACGATACCAACAACTCAGCCCTTCACTCGATCTTTTATAAAGATGTACCCACTTTTTTCCTTCCTACGGATTCTTTTCATTAAATCTAGTCCCTGGCGTGGGAGTACAGATTTATCGATGTCTTGCTTGAATCAAGTTCTTTTCAGCACTTTTTTTTTTACATAGAATCGTAGTAAGCTGCGTTACGTTTTTATTCAGTCGAAGACAGTTTTTTATCCAAGGATGATGTATCTACTACGCAGGAAATCAAATTTTTCAAGTTTGTATACCAGTGGGAAGTATTCCAAATTGTCGTTCGCATATATTCAAGATGTACCTACGATGGATTTTCACGCTAGTCTACGTAGACTATTTGATCGTCAGACTCGTTATTTGTGCAGTCCGAGTCTGAAAGACTGCAGAAATACTGAACTGAAATGCATCGGAAGTCCAACTGATTCGAATTGAAACCAGAACCAATACGTCTGTCTAAATAAACTTTGTGTTTGCCTTTAATTATGAACGCAGAATGGAATCCAATCCACGCAATAGGTGAAGTTGTTTCGATCCCAGGCAAATATAAAGTTTTTCGTAAAAGTACATTATACATACGTGCGAATTAATCATCAACGTGAAAAGAAGTACCTCATCTTCGCAGATATTTCGTGACATTATCCATCTGGGCTGAGGAAGAAAATCCCGAATATGGGTATGTCCAGTTCATCATGCATCGGGATTCCACGGTTCATCCTCTGCGCAATATTCATCAGTCATCATCCGCTGTTCTGCAGATTTGGACCGAGTATAGTCATGGATCGCTGCTATGGGATCCCAGGCAAGTCGGGAACTGAAGGCAGGAAGGAAATCATCAGTAGCTGCCTGAATGTCCATGCTCTCTAGGCTCTGGACAATGAATTATTATCATCTCTCAGAATTGTGGGATATCGTGACGTTACTCGCTTGTGCTATACAGTCCAGAACAACATAAAGTGAGGAAAACGTCAGTATGGTCCGAATAGCGTTTCGATGTCAGAACGTTGTACAAATGGCTGACATTCTTCATGAATCATGATCACATGTGCACAACCTCAATAAATCATTCTTCTGCGTTAAACACTCAGGAGTGATCATCAAGTAGCAAAACGATGGATAATCCCAAGCGGCTATAGTCCCGGGTTGGAAGTAATGGGATTGTTAAGCGCACTTGAATTGCTAGCTAAATTCATGTGCCTGGGTTCAATTCGTAAACACAATGGTAGGTTCATGCAGTGAAGCCAGTGACATTTACGAGAACCATTTTCATAAGTACACCCTAGCTTCCGATAATATAAGCAAAATTATAGGACAACGGTTGCGGAATACTGCCTGGTTATCAATACCCGCTTAGATTATTAAATCTATTGACTTTCGAAGCAATCAACACCTCCATGGCCAGTATGTGAATGTATATGTATATACCTACAGATAATAGTTCAACGGCAAATGCTGCTGTCCGGTGATATCAACGGTACCTACCGATTGATCTCGGGCCTCGTGTGACGCGCTTCAGTAATGATAATAACTACAATGGGGGATCGATTAACGATTGAATTGATTAGCCCCCCCCCCCCCCCCCCCCCCCCCCCTATGTTATACCCTTGAACCGGGACGATGCTAGCATCGCTTCCACGCTGCATTCAATCCAACGACTCGGCTCGATTTGATCACCGTTTCTGCACGAGAGACGCACAATTCCTTCGTATACTGTTTGCATTTTTTATTTTTATTATTCTTTATGTGATTCAAACTTCGAAGGGTGATTTTTCTTTCTATTGTGTTTCAAGGCAGTATATGGCATACGTGTACCACGTGCGTCAGAGACGACATCGACCTAATCTGTTTTCACATTTTTTTTTTTTATTTCGGTTATCTTCACTATACAGCAATGTGATCCCGTGGGAGTCTGAGAAATACTTTTTTTTTTTTTTTTTTGACTCACGTCCGACCAAGATCAGTTAAGAAATTGCACCCCTAAGACGCTGACAATCTGACGGGTAGGCATACGAAAAAATACCAAGATCCATTATCTTTATGAAAAAGTTTTTTCTCCGTATATTTCTCTTCTGTACTTCATCGGAGTTCCACCGTGAAAGCTAGTTTTTTTCACGTATTCAACGTATTTCCTGCTTCGGTAAGAATTACACATTTTGAATTGTACTTTTTTCCATGTTATTTTCTCATGGCCTTCGTGTAGATTTCCAAGCGCGAAGAATCGTGTCAACCAGCTTGTATACCTTCTTGAGACTTACGCTTTATACGACAGACATATTTCGCCTGTCTGACATCGAGGTAGGTAATGCCTACTTGGCGTGCAAGATTCGCTTTACTCGCAGTTTTGCGGGTTCATTATAAAATTGAGGAAACAGGCGCCAAGAATGTGATGGATGCGTTGTTTATAAACGAGTGAACTTTTATCCCTTTAAGCCATAGCCCCTTGCCTGTTGATAGGTTGTTCAAGATTTTAAACTCGCTCAAGCTGATAAATAAAGTACAAGAATCAACTCTACATTTCATCGGTCGAATATTTTTTTATCAAAGATTCGTGTACAGAAAAAAATCACATCTTGGATCGAGCTAGGCGAAGCGTCGCCATGGAACTATCTACTGAATAGTGAGGTTACTTCGTTCGAGATTATGCAAAGTGCAGACAAGGGGCCACTCCAACCAATCTCCAAGTTATCGCACAATTCTAGCCATTGTTTCAAATTCTTGGTTTAATTCTGTCTCCGGTCGATGTCGCAAAGACAAGAGGAGAGGTCGGGTATACCGATGATACGGAACAAAACGAGAACGAGAACTTAGACCCTGAGGGAAACGTTAAATAAATTATTTCCACCTTTTTTTTTTTTTTTTTCCTTTTCTTTTCAAATTCTAGTACAACTGGAGCAGCACTTACGGTGAATTCAAAATTTAGCATATCGTTTCGTATTCGAACCGACAGAAGGCGATCAATTATTCAATCTTCTCGATGCATCCAAAATCATTCGAAACAACGGTGCATGCAAAAATTCGAATACAGATATGATAAAGTAACCTAAGTTAAATATAATTGTCTCATTAAAACATTATTCCTTAATTTATCGTCTACCAATTTAACAAACAAACTGAATATACTCATAGAAATGACGAGAGAGAATAAAAGAGGAGTTGCTGGCTAACTTCCGTGACTAGAATACCAGGACCGATGCCAGCCAGCAAACGTACGCGTAAATAACTCGACCTCTTGCTACAGAGTCGTAATTCATAATTAACAAAATGATTTCTCGCTCTGCAGAGAGAATGAATACTTTAAAAATGTAGTTATGTGATGTGATATAACTTTGTGAATTAACTGTTTGAATGAATAAACCTTCCATTCATTTGTTGAATTGCTTCACAGTTGGGAAAAAAAAAAAAATTTCCAGGAGGTCCACTATAATTTTTGTGTTAATTTTGACACGTTTTGTTAGTTTAAACAACATTGTTTTAAGTAACAATGATCGTTTTATATCGTTTTAATCAGAAAAAAGTGTCAAAATTAACAACAACAAAATTATAGTGGTCCTCCTCGAACCACTTCTGTGTTTCTTATGAAGTTTATGGTTCGATAAAACGTCATTTGGATATAGGTTGTATATTGATGTGCTGCTGTATTCTCGTGGAAAAAATACTGGTAATATTAGTAGGAGATAGATAAAACGAACTGCTTGGATCAAGGATCGAACGAAATAACTCCGACTGGTACTAGGGATCACGTGTGGTGTGTGTATCGTTCGTAGGGTTTTGGAGTGTTCCGCGGAGGTTGGAGAGTATGGAGAGGTCGTGAATCCCATGTTTGCGGTTGAGAAAAGGGTTTCACACACGGTTTCGAGTACCTGAGTGGTTGTTTCCATCTAGGGACGCGTAATTGCCCTTATCTGATTAATTTCAACACGCCCTTTTCAGGGTCTAATGGAAATCTGCCTGCAGTCAACATTCCTGGGGTACCTACTTCGTAACTTTCTCGTTCACTGCCCACTCTTTATACAATTACCACCCCATCTGAACACAAAATTACCTATCCAATATCCACCAGTATGGATACTGACTATACCTGCGCAATTGGTATAATGTTTCAACCTCTTTCAATTGAATACAACTAGCTAAATATTGACGAACTTAATGTATGTTATCGAGAATTCATTCATATATACATTCTTTCGACATTGCTGTTACCTTGTGTTCAACTGTGGGAGAAGATTCATTCAATAGGATTAGAAAATTAACGTCTGCAATGTCTAATGTCACTTTGTAGAGGTAGACGTGAGTTGGAAGTGTAAAATGGAAATGCAGGTTTACCACCTGCAAGCTAGTTGGCCACGATCAGGCGAGTTTGAATTGTCAAAGTTTCGGACTAATTTCCTATGATTAGTACCAATTGGCCTGTCACTAATTCCAACAAATTGTGTTAGACGGCCATGCGCAAAGTTTGACGAGGGATTTCTTTCTTTTTTTTTTTTTCTTTCTTTTCTTCTCTCAACCGCTGGGTACTTTGCCGAAACTTTCAATCGATCACCTAACGATAATCGTGCTCAACGGTGCTATAAGCGTACGCGGAAACCCTAATTCAGTCAAGTCTGCGTAGCTTTAACACGCCAACAAATGAATTCTTACTACCGGAAGGGGAAATAAATTCTATTAAAGGCACTTATTATAGTTTGGCATACACGTAAGGCTATAAACCACTTTTGCAAACACGAATCCTAGAAATGTCTTATAGCTCGTCAGTAAATGTAGCGCATGACGGTAAGCATCAATGTCCAGATCATACATGCGCGGGATGGATAATTAATAACAAAACTTTCATGGTTGTACATCAATCATCTAGTATCAGGTGGTAAAAATTGAGTGTTCCTCGATATCTCGTATCGATTAACGTTAATTACAGCCATCCATATAGTGTAAAACTGTTCTACGTATACCCCGCTGTATAAAACTGCAAGAGTTTGTCGCAGTTTTTTTATTTGGCCTTTAACCTACCGATAACGAATGTTTAAAAATGACAGTGGTCTCAGGTGGATAATGTGTGGAAATTTTTAGGAATTTTTAGGTCCGTTGGTCCGTCAAGAATTTCGTATTCGAATGTCGTTTTATCGAGATAATCAATTGGTTTGAAAGTCTATTAGTATATGGAAGAGGAACGAAGTGATCACACTAGCTAGAGCATCAAACGACTTCCTGCTTCGTTTCACTCGAATAGATTTAACGACCTAACGGACACTTAATGCTTTCAAAAATCGCCCGATGCACACTTTTCACAAATTGCTCCCACGCGACTGGTATGGGATACTTGGACGCAGTAGAACGGCCAATAACTTAAAGTTACGTTCGGGAAAGACAGAACGCCTTAAATAAAAATACAACTTTACTGTTCGGTTATGAAAACGTTTTACCAACTTTACTGGATACTTGAACACTATCGCGATACGTTCGAAAGTATACATCGAAAATTATTACCTCACAATTGTTATCCAATGAAATGAAATCTTATTGGTCAACGCTGGCTATTTCCAATATTCTTTCACAGTTCATTAACAATAAAATTTTCTTTTTGTTTTTTTTTTCCCCTTTTCAGTTTTTCACAATGTCGAATCGTACGAAACTTGAACTTGTACGATTCTCAGTCTAGCGTCCCTTCTTTTCTGAGGTCAAAATTAGTCGATCGCATTATGTGACGAAATTTGGAAACCCAATTTCGATTATTGCAATTAGAAGTAGTTTGAGGTCAAGAGATCTAAAATTACTTTGACAGACTTACAGGTATCGTGTGATCTGGTGATACAAAAGGGGATTAGGTTTTGAAAGACTTAGCACTGTTCATTTGTATCGATAAATATTATTTGGGTCTTTTGTGATAATCGGTTCCCGAAATTATGCACAAAATGTATACGAATATTCGATTGCTTTGGTATCTACTCATGATATCGTCAAATCTACGTTATGAATGGCTAAACATCTCGTTGGTGTGAACTTCATCGCCTTGATACTCGATTTCCATCGAAAAAAACTAAATTGAGAGTAATAACGTGTAAAGGCTAGAGGACTCAGCAACGGAGAAGATAAAATAAATTCCAAGAGGCTTAACTAGCCATTAAGCTCAGCCGCGTTTGCTCGGGGTTTTACTACCCCCAATGAATCACATTTATCGCTAGTCTTATCACCTACGAAATGTTTCCTAATTAATGGATTCCAAACGAAGCCTCAACTATACGCGATTGTTGCGCCCCATTGCAAATTTGGCAATCGGCTCGAAACAATTTTTTTTTCACCTATTTTGCATCGAGTATACACGTATCCGAATATGCATCGCATGTCGTCGACAATATGTTCTCGCGATGAAAATTCTGCTTTTGACAGTGAATAATTGAATGCCAATTACGTTGTAGTTCATGGAAAATTCTATTCGGAAGATTTATTTGCAATTTTTGGAAAAGTCTACTGACAGAAACACTGTAATATGAAAAAAAAACAACTTTATATTAATGAACCTATGATAATGAATTTATAATTGACGTTTTAATATATTTCGTGATTTTTTGAACCCATGCACTGAAATTATGAGGTAAGTGAATTCTACAAGAAGAACCATATGGGTACAATTTTTAAGCTGAGTGATTGAATTCACTCTGCAAAGAAGCTTCTAATCGTGATGTGAGTAACCGAGGACATGCTAGATTAACTCAACGGGATCGTATGTTAAAATGCAGACCTGACGCGTCAGCGTGCTAAAGCGCAATCAACCATGTGGCTTATTGTAATCGATGAACTAATGGCAATTTCGAATAGGAGGAACCCTTCGCCCTTTTAGTAACCCTCAGCGCATTCATTCGTTCCGCGGTAATAGCGCTTGTGTTGTTCATTGTACGTGTAAAATGCCCGGTTGTCACCCATCGTCGTATTTCTGCCCTGATCGATATAGACATTTCGTTCAATATGTTATACTTGTTGTATTATGCATGAGATATTTTCTGCCTTTCAATTCAATAGGTATATATGTAACATTTTCCGTATGTTTCTTCCTCTTATTCCTAGCTGTATATGTTCGAAACAGGGCGTTTTTGCTGCAGGCCACAAAGTAGGTATGCCTAATCTTTGGTCGAACACCTCTGGCACTAATCGAAGAAAAATTCCTCGAACTATTAATCAACATGTCTTTTTTTTTTACCTAACTCCGGACTTTTTAGGTACCGCCATCAGTCACCGGGTGACTTTCATCTTATTGTTGGAGCCAGGTTAATTCCTAGTGGAAATGGAACGCCGGAATTGGCCTGACGCGAGCCCGAGTGTCCTAATTGCAATGTGATTGACCCATCCGTTGCTTTTTCTTTTACTATCGGTTTTTCTTTCAGAGAGATACCTTGTTGTCTTCTAATGCATTTTTTTTTTATCTATCCCTCAGAACCAGACTCTAGAATCTAAGCGAACGATATGTTTTGTCTAGAATGTGAGGATTCAATTCGTCCTTCGTTGCCATTACTTATCCTTTCCGAAGTGGGATTATTTTCAGGGCATTTTCAAAATTTATTTCACCCTTCGTATGAAGACTTTGCACCGATGCGGTGAACCCATATGTAAAGGCAGAAAGGTAGGAATAGGGATATTTTTATCTCTTCAGCATTTTACCCAAATTGTTTCATACCTTTTACGCTTGATTCATGGGACAAATGATCTTCGCTATTATTTATGCAAAAGAGCTTGTGCCACGGAGGGCAAAGTTTGTACCGAAAATGGGCTCCCGCCCGAGTTAATTCAGGTCGAAAATAATGCCTTTCCAGCTCTTACCAAGGGACGTGGCGCAAGAGTCTTGGGAAATCGAAAAAGTAAATAACGACCTTGGCTTCCGTCTCAAGTGAAACAAGGATACCAGCTCTTCGCTTCAGATTCGCTTTATGATTATTTATAAAGCGAGTCATTATATTGTCGGTAAATTGACGCGTTCTGAATTACGCAGGACCTTTGATATTTCTTTGGCACAATGATTTTATTCCAGTAATCTTCTCCGCAGCTCTTCGCAAGCTCTCAGCTTTCTTCGTCATGGAACTCGAGGTCATCCTAATTGCTCTTTTACATTCGGTCAGTGTCAGCTTCGTCAGACTTACTGAAAGTATAACTTCAAACTTCACGGTCTCCTGGACAACAATACTCGCTGAACTAAATACCGTAGTAGCAACGAATTCTGGCTAATTTTTCAAGATTTTTTATCAACTACAGCTGTCTAAGGCGGAAATAAAAGCTCCGGATTGAGGCAAGATTTGTCAAAGGTATTGGAATGAAACCCATGTCACAAGCTTTGCGGTAAAAAAGGTTATCCAATTCTTGTCGCTCGATGTCTGATACAGACTTCTGAACGTTGAAAGTTGTTTTCACACCGTTTTAAGGATAGCGCAGCTTTAAGTTCTGCACCGGTTACATGTTTAGTCTAACCTCACTGAAACTACAAGAAGCACCGCCGAGGACTTTCTGCCGTACAGTTACTTCTAAGCTTATCGCAATGAATAAACAAGATTAGAGATAGGCTGAATGAAATTCTAACAGACTAGAATTTCATGCTAATCGGAATGTGTGAGAAAACTCTTCGTTAAAGAAACCCGCGGAAAAATTTGTCCTTTAATTATCTCGGTGATTGAAGATAAACTGTTGAAATAGCCCGGTTGATGTTACGCTCCAAGAATCAAAAAGTATATTTCAATAAAAGAAGTTCACTAGGTTTCTTTTAATTTCAGCCCGTTTTGTGCCTCAGAGAGAAATTATTGCGTTGAGAAGAAGCGGAGGAACTGGAGAAAAAGCAAACTCTGTTAACACCTAAGTAAGTATCTTGATATTTCTATGGCGCTAATTGCCAGGTCCTGAGATCACGAAGAAAAATATTGGAAATAAGTTCTCAGCCGAAACTAGCTCATTGTTGGCTTACAATAAGCATTAATAGCTGCAAGTTGATAAATTCTAACGAATAAAACGTATTTCGTTTTTGCACATGGTTCGTGTCTGGTCCACTTGCCAGGGAGGCTGTAAGTACTACCAACGCCTAGTCATCTGATCCAATCAGATTAGGTACTTTGACAACGCGTAGTACAAGATGAATCGACAAGCCGTTCGTTACCCCCAAGTCCCTGGCGATTCATTACTCCCAGTAAACCCAGCAACCGCAGCCTAAACTCGGTATTACCTGGTGCATGATCGTAATTGCATCGCGTCGTGTTATATCGAGGGTAATTATTCTCAATATTAGTCCTTCAGATCCAGCTAAACTACGCCTACATCATTAGACGTCTTTGTTACGTCGACTACACTACAAGTTTTTTTTTGTCCAACTTGATTTCAGGGAATCGTCAAATCGCGGCAATGAAGTCGACATTTCCAAAATGCAAAATTTTTGTATTTGTATCTATATGAATACAAGTTCCAGAGGTAGAGTTCACCATCAATCTATAAGCCCACACACATGTTCACTTCCCTGTCATAATATCTAAAGCTAGAATCTATCCGTCTCGATGGGTTCCACGTAATGGTTTGGCTCCAGGATCGGAGCAGAGCCGAACTTAATAGCATTGCTAGATGTGCACATCGTGAATATACGGTTGGTACATACAGTATAGGTAGGTAAACTAAAGCAGAGTAAATTCTATAAAACTTGTACAGAGATATCTTTCCGCACGTGATACACTAGATAAAATAGGGAACGCCAGGTTTTCTATCGCATTGAAACTTCGCACTGGATTGATGATGAGCATTGTACGTATAGAGCGATAATGGTCTCACCGAACCAGAGCTGAAACTTGATTGAGTGGGTACGAAGTTTTCAGGGATATATTCTCTCCTATATTTTTCACTAACTTTTTGGATGATTTTTTAGTTTTTATGTATAACTTTTTACTCCTACGACTACATGATTTTAAACCCATCTCATGTTCTGCCAAACCGTTTCGAATGAATCAAAGCGATGTAAAAGCTCGTGTATGCAGCATGAAATATACGTTATCATTTTATCAAATTGGGGATAAAATTTGCCTGGTTTTCTTGTTTGTTTATTGATTTTTTTGTTTATTCATTCTCTGCATCATACGATGGGAATCAACGCCTATGGCGAGCACCATCTATGGGGGTACCCAATGGAGCTAATTCTCTGGTAATTCCACCCCGAGCACACGTGTTCCATAACTCAATACGTCTAATTCCATAGAATTAATACAATTCCACGTGGCTTGTGGCGTATATATAACGCGAATCCCACACCTGTGTGTATACGGTGCAATGGGTAGTATAGACTAACAGGGCGACTAGAGAGAATTACACGACATTCCAATTAAGTGTCTTGGGCCTTAGAGTTTCGTACGTCCCCGTCTGCTCTATGAGATGTTTCTAGCCAGCGGTTGAACGAGCGATTCAGCAAAGATATAGAATATCTGCTGCAATCTACCTATGTACGAGGAGATGCTTGCTGCAGCAAAGCCATGAGACTATTCTGTATTCTCAATTTAGATAATCACTACTTCACCCTATATAGTCTATACAACATGTCTCCACGCAGTGTTTCATGCCTCTGACTTGACGAGATTGCTATTTCGTGCACCTCATTAAGAACCTCAACTAAAATTGTTCCTAACAGTCACGGAAACAAAAATGGAACAAATTTTTCTTTCGTCAGTTAGCAGTTCTGCAGAATTTCTTCGAAAACAAGTAACAGGATTAGCGGAAGTGATTATTTGCCAACGCTTGGCGTGTAACGGTTTACGGTAAGTCTGGATATCGAAGGATCCTCACCGTCTCCTAGCCCATCAATGGCTGGCTGCACTGTACAAATATCGCTACAACTACTATCCATTAACCTCATTGCCATAGAATTCGGTAGAGCGAAATGATTGAAGCAGCAATTGATTGGTGCATTAGTAGGTACCAGATAGATATATAAGCCTGTTACTTCAGTCTGCCTCATCCATTGGCTCAGATTGTACCCGCACTGCACTTTTCATCTACTTCCTTTCATCGTATTACTTTCCTTTTACAGATATTCACTATATCACCCATTTTATATATTCAGGACTATATTTTCAGAATATAACGTATAATCACGTCACCTTTTTTTTCTACTCATTATTAGTTATTTTTCTGCAACTCTCGAATTATGGCTTACTCCAGAGATTTTCGATTCTGCGGAAACTTTATGGCAATGACAAAGTGTGCTGGTTGGCGAAGAAAATGATGATAAAAATGAAATACAAGAAAAAAAAAAAATGAAAAAATAATTGAGGACGAAAGTAGACGGTGGCGGTACACGAAGATTTACAGGAAAATAAAATTAAAAGAAAAAAAAAAAAAACGAAGTAGAAGGAGTAAAATAAAAATGGGCGTAATGGTGCTGTCTGGAAAGGGCGAGACGAAAAATAAACAAGAAAAAAGAGTGAGGGCAGCGAAGTCCCGAAGAGGAAATGTGAAGTAAAAAATTCCCTCCAACGAATTTTCGTGCGGAGAACGCGCATAGAGGGTAAGAACAAGAAAATGAAAAAAAAAAAAAAAAACGCTCCACCGCCCAGTAGAGAAAATTTTATAGTATAAATAACCTCAGCTCGCGTTAGCTGCTTGAAAAATGATTCAATTTTGCAAATTAACAGGCCGTTTAGAATTTCGTATTAATCGAGCTGACACGAGAACAATAGGAAACAAGAGTATGAGGGTGGTAACCATGTGTGGTGGTTTTGCGACTTAAGGGTTTGCTGAGGATACAATTGTACAGCTTGCCGAAAGCTCCATTTCATCTTCAATCCTTAAACCCTGCAGAGCTTCTCACCGTTCGTCGTAAACGATAGCTAGAAAATAGGTATAAATCGCGAAAGACCGTATGGTCGATCTGGGGAGATGATTTCACTCGAAGCTTTCAAGCTTTTCCGCTTATCACGATTGATAGAAGATACTAAGAGATTGTTGAATTGAACTGGAATGTCCTACGAGGTGAACCTAACGTAGATTTGTAGGCTTTGGGGTTCTGACCGTGAAAACACTTAAGGGTGAGTAAAAGTTGAACAAACCAACCAACACCACCGTGGCACCCCACCGTCAAAGTTCAAACTCTGAAGTCCAAAGTCCGGAACAAAGATCCGAAGTGTTAGCCATGGTGCACGACACTGCGGTACAAGACATTGGACAGGCGTGTTAAACTCAGGAGACACGTGGCATACCCAAGAGGGTGTTCTCAGTGTCCTAGCGATGAAGTTACCAACTTTCTTGCCTCCGTCGTTCGTACCTTCCGCGAGTATGCACTTGGGATAAACAAAAAAAAAAAAAAAAAAAAAAAAATGAAATTCTCGGAAATGTATTATAAGTTCACTATTTCAGAAAATGAAAGTACAAGCAAATTAGTTGTGCCCTTTGAGTTCTGGAAGACTTGTGATCTTTATTGATTGTGAGCGATATGAGAAGTTCGATGTAACAGGTTGAAATATTTGCCAGGCCCTCCCATTCCTCACACGGGCTTAAACTGCCGGTGAGATAACGTGGAGGGTTCACGTATCTTGTGTCACGTTAGTTATATTCAAAGTCTGACGATAAACTGCTAAATTATTGGCCATTCTCAATTAAAGGTCAAGGAAACATCGCGAAGAAGGTAGTATTATATTACATTGCTTCAGTCCATTGCAATTAGAAAAAAAACGTTTGATCTGCACATTCCAAAAGGTACAAGGCTTCCGAAATCCTAGAAATTACCCGAATCGAATGAATTCTATTTCTACTTTTGAGGTAACGCGTTTGGCGTCAAAATGCTCCTTAAAGTTTTGGTTAAGATCCGGTATCAGGTATGAACTGCATCATCTGGTGGTCACATAGGATCTACGACACTACCGTGGCACTGAATCTTGCTAGCGGGCTAGTAGCTCAAAGACGTGAGGTTTAGAGCTTCATGATTGAGGTCTGGTGTGGAAAAAGGGATGAAAAATCCAATGAAAAAACAAGGCGGTAGAAGCTGAAAGAACTATGGTCGGGGGAAATGGAAAATTAATATTTCAGGACGCTCGTAAGGGAAGCGAACCACGTGGCCTCATCCTCGACATAGGCGAACCAGTTCCTCTTGTTTTACACCTCTAATTTTGGCGCGAAATCATAAAAATACCGGCACGTGGCTGGGAGAGCTTCTTCTAGTTGGGAAATATAAATTTCCCCACGTTTTATGGCAGAGGACGAAGGACTTGACACTCTCAGCGGTCTCCGAACTCCTCGTAGCCACTTTATACCTTGAGATGAGAATTCTTTCATTGTAGGTATTATTTCTCGTGAGGAATGAGAAGAAGAAAAATAAACGACAGCTGATCTGGAACCGCTATACTATGATTCACGTACCGTATATTTTATTCACTCTTTCCTGGAAGAGCAAGTGCAACGCCAAGAAAAATGCAGAAAATAATACCTCCAGCAAGTTTTAACTCTGCCTTACCCCACTTGTTGGTATTTCATTACTTTTAACTTGGCGATAAATCTTGGATGGATTTTTGCTCTGAATAATTCATATCATCTACCACTTCCTATCCGAATAACGTCGAGACTAACTTAACTCGCAATTTTTCACACCCCGTCCGGCAAAAAGTATACCAATTTGTCTCCTAGTTTACGTTTGACGTTATAATACAGTTTGAACTGGCGTTGCAGATGGAACTTCGATAGGTTTGCGGTATACGCGCGCAAATATAAACGGAAACACAATCTAGTATACATATAGTCGTAAGGATAACTTGATAGAGTATATCTTGCGCTGTTAAGGTAGTAACATCAGGTGGAATAGAGAAGCTACCTTTCGCCTGACAAATCTGTTTCAGGATCTGCATACGAACTAGACAACCACCACTGGACTGCCAGAGGTGATGGTATATGCGTTCTAAGTGCACTCAGCCATTGCAGTCCTAATTAGTACAAGCTTTGACCATCAACCTTGCTATCTCTGACACGTCAGAACCAGTTCCCTTCAGTCCACCCACCTTATACGGACTGATTGCCAGCTTCCAAGATTCATACATCTGTGAAATATCGACGGCAAAGTTTCAGCCATGGCAAAGGAAATAACAATGAACCGATGTACACCGATGGCTGTTGATCGCACATGTGCAAAAAAGGATCAATAGATACAAATTATTCATCGAGGAAAATGTCTGCCCGTTATCATTAGTCTGTCTCAATTATCCTATTGTGAATGTAATATCCCGGTTTATTTAAGTTGTAAATGAACGGAAATGAAAGAAACGTTTTGTGCAATTTATAACATCCTATAACGATCCGACTTGCACTAATGAAAGTGTCTCTATCGTCTTAAGTCTTATCTTTGTAACGAACGCGGTAAAAGCGCATTAGCACGCCAACTCGCGTGCCACTATGGCACTATGTCTTGCGGTTCATGAAATTTTATTAAACATATACCGTAGTTTCAAGATGTTGCGCTAGAACTCACTAACGGTATGATTTATGACACACTTGCAGTTCACCTTGTTAGCATATCTGGCTGTTGTTTGTATTAATCAGGTTCTATATCAACTCGAGCTCGCGTTAATTCTTTGATAAAACGAATAGTTGCATTGCAGCTCGGTCACTGATTTTCTCCGTAAATCTTATAGTCAGACAGAAATTACGCGATCATCCGTATAGCCAATCGGGTCGGGAATTTTTTCGCCAGGGATAGCATTCGACCGCTTGCTACGATTTGCCCGAGTATATTAGGAGGTGGATCCATTCAGTACCTATCTGCCGGAGATGGCCGGTCCATTCGTCTTGTTTTTGTTGCAGAAAGCGGGGAATCCAGGGACGAACGTCCGCCCGCCAGCCCCAGCTACAATGGGACTGGTCCATTGTTGCTCGAGTATTCTACGTCGAGACCAGATAAGCAAAATTAATTAGACGATACCGATAGCCAATTTGAATTTCTGAACTGAATCGGAGTTCATACGATCCTTCGTCTGTTGAATGGGGATGAAAAACTGTCCTGGCTAACATCGCGGGGCTGGTCTTAAATCATTTTCTCTTTTGTTTCTTTGTCACGAGAATTCTTCCTTTTCCGACAGTAGACAGCCAGTTTCTATTCTTTACCTTGAGCACAGCTTTACTTAGAATTTTTCTTTGATTTTGGTACTTTTACGAAAATCCGAATTCTTGCTTCTGATTTTGTTACCCTTCCGGAATAGTCCGATATCCTGGCAAAGGTAAGAGTTCATAGCTCGTGATTCAATGATCTTAGGATTATATCGAGGCGTAAAGGTATCATCTGTCATTCTCATGTAAAGGGGGAGGTCTAGGTATAAAGATCAAAGATATCGTAAAAAAAAGTGTGGGGGATAAGCCAATAGTCATACGAAATATTCGGGTACAAAATATGAACTTCCGAACGGTTCTTCCGGTTCAAGAACCGGAACCCTTTCTCACTTTGACTGGATGGAGAGCCGTTGTAGTAACATTTATGGCTATGTTGCTTTACCCAGTCCGTACTCGGCGACCTGGTTCCCTCAAATAACCGAGAAATAGGCAGACCCAGCCGGTTTTTACGATCAGCCCTCAAGCCGGTATACCTTCAAGGCATCAAGCGGGGACCCCCTGAGTTACCCGAACTCTCTACTACCTCGTCATCTCTCGAAGTAACTCGTAAACTCAAAAGTAACTAATTCAATGGAATTAGGGAATTCGGTAATCCTGATTTGTCCATTGTTCGTCGTTCTCGTCGTCCTCATGATTAATAATTGATAATTGTTCGAAGCCATATCAATTCTTCGTACCCTTTAATGTCTTTTTCCGGAAAAGATATAACATTTTTATTAGGCAGAACGTTAGGATCAGTGTCTTTCGAAACGTATGAGATTCTGTTACGGGTTTTCGAAATGGAATGATAGAACGTTATATGACAAATGTTAGGCAAGTTGTGGCAACAACGTTGTGCACTTCGAATTCGTCAAAGTTCCGAAGCTCTAGCCTAAAGCCTTGTTTCATTAGGCACGGTGCCACAGCCGTTGAAATCAGAATACATTGGAGCGTATCTCACGTTAATGTTGATTGATAGAAATTGGTTGAATGGACCAAACGGGGTCGTAAGCACGTTTACGCGTCCGCACATTTGCAAACTCCCGTTGCGTGATCGCAAAATCTACGATGTGCATGGCACAGAAATGGCGTGTTTGTTCCCAACTGCACCTGAAATGGTATAATCAAATACATCAGACCGTATCAACGAATCCCCCAAGCAAAGATCACCTTCATTTTCAGGATATTATGAGCAATAATAGGGCACAAGGATGAAAAGGAGACAAAAAAGGAGGGAATAGAGAGACCGAAAATTACGAGAATCATGAATACAGCGTTTCGTTGAGAGCGTAATTTATACAAACTCCTCTCATGCCTTTCTGTAATAAGTTTCTTGATAAAAGTTTCTGCTAAGAGTGAGAGAGGTTGGCGTGTAATCGACGATAACGACGTAGCTTGTTTACCGTTAGTAAGTTGGTTGCACTTTACTTCCCTTCCTCACCTCCCTCTTCATCCCTTACCACAGTCACTACCACGAATCCCGTGGCCTTTAGGGGATGGTCCTTTCGCTCGGTTATACGTGTTGTTATGAAATTCAAGGCAGCTGCTGTAAATACACAGCTAACGAACTCTCCCTTATACCTACCAGGGAAAAACCACCAGCTAGACCAACTCCTAGGAGGAAATTATATTTTACTTACATTATCTCGGGTGCAACGGTACACAACTTCTACCCCTACGTCGCCATATTGCTTCTCTTCTCCGCCACCTTTCTACAGTAAAATCTTCATCACGGTTCGAACATAAAGTCATGCGATGGGTAATTGTCCTTAAAAACATATAGCTATGTTTGACATCGCGACTTCCGGCCATTAAAGGACGAAGACAATCAAGGGAACCTTAATTGCACGACTCCATGAAGGTGACAACGGCTTTCCATCCTATACCCTCGTAAAAATCAACTCTATCCAGACATGGTGGCTTGGGGATAGAGTATACAGGGTGAGTTTTCTCCGGGGTTCTGAGAGGGTGTGGCCTAAATTGGTTGAGGCTCCGCCTTCTTCTATTCACACTTGTTGTTATCTAAATATTATTTCTCGCCCACTGTCAGTCATTGCTTACTGGGCTCTAGCGCAGACTTGTGTGTATCGATGCAGAAGGTGGTCAGTTCGAGCACCTAATGTGATACTACCCGAATGAATCAATATTATTAGGGCTTATTGTTAGTGTCATTGCTTTCGTTACACTATGATGATGATACAATATGCGAGTACACTGTTTGTTGACTTGATCTAGATCGCCCAGAATAAAAAGTAGATTTGGGAATAAAGGTATCTCAAAATGAATGGAGATTATTTTCTTGACAATAACAGGTATGAATAGAAGAAGGCGGAGCTTCGACCAATTTAGGCCACACCCTCTCAGAACCCTGGAGAAAACTCACCCTGTATATTTCATCTTTTCAATCTTGGCTTCGCCGTGGACCATTTCCCCAATAGTGTATGGATGTCCGCAGTTTCAGAGCCATATGTTGTTACCTCTTGCTTAGCAGAGTAGTTGATTAATCATTGGCTCGGGGTAGTGTAATCCAGTCGTTAAGGCTACTGGCGTCATCCAAGCTGATACTCAGGCCGCCGGCTGCGATTAGGTTAACACGAAGCATACGCAGAGAAACACGATGTACTACCATATAGATTCGCTTGGATCATTTAGATTTTCCCGCATATATACAGTATGAACTGCTTTTTGCCATTAGAGATATTCTAATCCTCGTGGACCAAGAATTTTTTCTCAGTCAAAAACTCTTCATGAAACGATTCAGATCGTTTACAGGAATTTTCACCTTGCACGTATCTGTATAATAGACGTATTAAGTCAATGTCGAAATAGCTTATAGCTAGACAAAGGTGCCAATTGGCAAGCAGGAGTTCATTTGAACGTGTCCCTTTCATCCTCGTTCGTTATAATAATTTGCCTTTATCGTTTGAGGACGGTAATTAGCGACAGAGTCGTCGACTAAGTTCACTTTACATGTCAGTCGTGCCTATATATATATATAGACGGTATGGACTAGATGTGAATAGAAACGTGTGCGAAGCAGATGTTATAATGGGTTATTTGTCAAGGTAATTAAATTACCTAAGAAGCTGCATGAAGAGCTAATGAGTGATCTTTGAGGCATTTCATCGACTTACTTTGATCCTCTCCCCTGTCTATTTAGCGAGGCGTATAAGATTTCCGATCCTTTAACCTCTGGGTTATAGGTGCTGGTTATTTACCTAATCCTTAATCCTCTTCATCAAAGAAGATGCGGTCCTCCGTAATTTCTCCCCCCTTATCTCAAATATGAAAATGTTTACCAGCTGCTATACGTAGATTTGAGATGGGCCGAGGAGCGAGTCGCAGGATTAAATCTCAACGGAATACTATA
This sequence comes from Ametastegia equiseti, assembly GCA_963989295.1. NCBI lineage: Eukaryota > Metazoa > Arthropoda > Insecta > Hymenoptera > Tenthredinidae > Ametastegia > Ametastegia equiseti. The sequence goes on along the minus strand of OZ022389.1, from coordinate 10,022,185 downwards.
ACAGTCGTATGTCACCAGAAGTTTCATTGTTCCATTCTGGCTTGTGGTATTTTTTAATTCCAAGTGATATGAGAGAGTTTGCCACCATCCTGAGAAGGGTAAGGGTTACGCGCACTCCAGGAATGCATGTATTGTTTCGCGGCGAGGATTGTCTGATATGTCCTATACATTAAAGATTTTCCACTGAATTCCAAACAAAATTCCAAGCTAACGTAAAGTTCGCCTTGAATGAAAAATGTTGTCCTCAGGTCAACCGTGCACCAAATATGCTATTTGATTAAATCTGTGTATGAAAGTTCACATAAATTTACGAGGAAAAATTAGAAATTTCAGGCTGTGAAAATGACTGATAAAATTGGTGATTTTCAATTTCTCATCAATTCTACATGAAGGTTGGCAATTTTTTTGATAAAAGCCAGAGACTGGCGTATAGTATCGTGTAATTGATACCCTCAAAGCTTTTGTTCGAGGTGGAAAACTTTTCGTAGAAGAAATGTATAGTACTGCAGAGCTTCATGCGGAGGAAATATAATAAAGTGTCGAGAATTGCAACCACGATGAAATGAAATAAAGGCTTTATCATTACCTCGAGCTTCACTCCACTTCTATTGCTAGCCGGTACGAGATTCGTTCTAGTTCTATGTATGCCCCGAATAGAGCAAGCACCTCGCGTTATTCTCCGAGACCCGCCTTTCTACGTGCGCTGTCTAGTTCGGCTGATGCTGAATTTCATTTATGACTTGGAGCTACTGGTAGAGTAGATGCTACCGAGATTCAGGATATAAAACTTCCTTCGGGCGCCCGTTTGAACGTGAACGAGGAACACTAAGCATGTATGGCTCGGCGAAATTGAATTTTCACTTCCGAGATTTGAGGCAAGATTCATCACGTATAACCGGAAACAGGAGGGCATAAATAATTGTACCAAAACTGCTACTTCTATATCTTTTATACCGTGTTTGCTGATGACCCTTTTGAATCATCAACCATCGAACTATTTTGAAATTTGGGAATTGAAAGATCCTGATTTCATTTATTATATCCATCAGCGATTCACAAAACTCTAGCCAACCAATTTCAAAAAATATGAGGGCGAGGCAAACAGAAATGTCTATTCACAACTTACAAGGTGAGTTGTCTGAATCAATCAACAGGAGAATTCGTTTATAAGATCTAAGTTGGAGGAACTCCTATTTTTAAGATATGTTCAAGTGAAATTTTTGATTGAGATATTGATTTCTTATAATTACTCATAAATTACTAGACCGATCAGGGTTAGAATTTAATCAGCTCTAAGTTACGGAAAACTGCATCGATTAGGACTGAAATAAATAAAATCTATTCATTCAGTCTCGAGATATCATTGAAGAAAAAATTGATCCCACACACACACACGACGTCTGGCTCAGTATGATCGAAATTGATTTTGTGGGCCTCGAAACGCGGGATTTGGTAGAAGCTCGACTTCAAATTTTTTGAGTGATTATAATAAATTCCCTTTTCCGAAAGCGGGAAGTTAAAAATTAGGTTGTTAGCGTAATTAGCTTCGGCAAGAGGCTTAAAGTTTGTGTTGCGTTTAAGGGTAGGTAGGTATACACGAGCGCGTGGTGAGTCCCCTTTAAATATCTCGTTGATGCGCAATCGTGATATTTATGGGCACCAAGGTACTCGACGCAAAATGCGGCGAGGCAAAGGGGTGACGACACGAAGGACAGAGGTTCGGAGAACCGGAGAACCGGAGACCCATAGGAACCCTTAGCTCCGGAACACGACCCCGTAGTGCTAATTGTTTGTTACTCGTTTGGGGATAACGGAGAGAGCAAGAGAGAGAGAGAGAGAGAGAGAGAGATGAAGAGAGAAAGGCGGAAAACGTGGTGATTATAGGGGCTCTCAAATACCGAGTGATTCTCCGGAAATCAACCCTCACCACTTTTTCCCTTTCCCTTACTCTTTTCTAGCACTTTAAACCTTCCCTTCTTCTGCTAATTATAACGTTACGCGCGCTTTCATTGATATCATCATTATTCCAACGGTTTAAAGTCGTTGTTTCTGCACGAAGGGTATGCAAGGGACAAACGAAATTAGACCCCATTTTGCTGGTCAGTTGTATTTTTTTTTTTTTTCTTTTTTCTCTTATAACCATAAAAATCTCAACACTCGTGTTTCTATCCCCCGCCCTTAATGTCCTACTGGGCGCATTCATATTCCACAACTTTATAGGTTTATGTCATTAAAACTCCGTTAAAAGCACTTGACTCACACTTATACAAGGATTTCATCGCATTACACGTAGTATTATAATTGACGCCACAGATGGATAAGGAATAAGCAGATAATTCGGCTGACCAGATTGGGCCAGACCTATATTAGCTTCCCGCTTAGATTTCTTCACCTCAAAAGAGTATACTCTGGGGATGTAGTTTGGAAAATCTTCTCCTAACTCACAAATCATGGAATCGATTGATTGAAAAATTTATATACAGATTTAAGCTCGAACAAATCCTATCGATCAAAACCGAGAGCTTCGAAATCCGTTGATCCGTTCTCAAGATATCGTGGGATGAGATTTTGTTCTTCAAAATTTCGTTACTTGAATTTTACTCAAAAACCTGCACCGAACTGATCAATACCAGAATCTAATCAGATCTAGATTAGGCAAAGCTGCGTCGATTAAGAACCAAATCATAAAAATCTGTTAATTTATCCTCGAGACGTTCATCTAAAACCATCGGATATGATTCTCTGGGCCTAAAAACGTAGAGATCTAGTGAAAAATCAACTTTTTATTCTTGGGGGTGATTATTATTACTTCCCTTTTTTTTTTATTAAAGTAGGAAGTTAAAAATACATACAAGGCTCTCTCCTGCGTAGCTTGCCTTGATGGGGGTAGAACGAGGGTGAAAAGCGGAAGTGGCTAAGTTAAATGAAGTTTAAACGGCAATTTTCCCTGCAGAGCATCTAAATTGGACGGCTAGTCGTTCCGATTATATGGCTAATCCACTTCTCTATTTTCCAACTGGCCAACGGCTTTCCCAGCCCTTGTTTCCTCATCGAAAATAATCCGGTGAGGGGTTATTTTGATCATCGAATTCGGATCCTGGTATCTACATGTTGGTATACGTGTCAGGGGGGAAAATTACTGCCAATTACCACAGAGTTTTTTTTTTCTCAATGATGAGCGAAGTGAGGTTTTGTTTCTATTAACTTTGACCCTCTAGTCGGTAGAATTAGAAGCTTCTTGGGTACAGGTGACTTTTGCACCGTGTAGTAAGTAATTAAAAATTCTTTTTACTTTCTTCTCATTCCGTTACGTATGGGGTCGGATTGTCACTGGAGATTTCAAGAATACTCGATTAAAAGCGGGATCTTCTGGATTTGAGACTGTCGCGAAAAGTAAAGTGCCCTCATTTCTGGTGATTCCTTTAATTAACCATTTCGTGGAACGCTTGATTCACTCAATGGATATAAAGGAGCCTGAAACAGGCGCGTTTCCTCTTCGGAGAGAAGAGCTTTGTAGTCCTCGCATCCCTCCATCTCTGAGACCCTATACCTTTTATCTTTTATACAAGGCAGCTATAGCCGCCACAGACGTCATAATGCTTTTCCGTCAGTGAAAAGAGAATAGAAACCAGGTCCGAGCTTGCAAACGATATCCCTTCATTGTACATCCATTTTGTATCAATATTGAATACAGTGGAGTATTCACGGCTGTATAGCTCCGGTTGACACCTGGAAAAAAATTCAACGGTTTCTGTATTAAAAATTTAATATTTCACTGATTGGTATACAGACTTTTATTATCCTGCTCCCTGTTCGTGCTTCAAAATATACATGTTTCTAGTTGCGTAGGGTGAACGTGTCGAAATTGCGACTGATGCAGAAGGTTCAGTCTGACAGTCTGCAGGGTCTTAATTATGGACTTGTTTATATTTATTTTTCAAGCACTTTTCATCGTCCCTAATTCCTTCTGGTATAGATGTTTCCATACACTGTGGATCGTACAGCGTTAATTCTATTGTTCCCAATTGTGTATCCACGTGATATAACACTGGCGTATGATGCGATGTGTCGCGAACGACGAGGTAACCGTTGCAGTTCATAATGATGGAGAGTAACATGGACAATACGGACACCAGAGCTGGAAACTTCACGGTTTTAGGTTTTCAAGCATAATTTTTACCTTCGAAGCAGTTGAAGATTTCTCAACAATGACGTTTACAATTTTCTTCGCCTTTCATCATTTCCAGCGTGTCAGACTCGCGCGACAGTCTCGAATGTTATAGATATCCAGTAATCGCTTATCCTGAAAATTGCAATCATATACAAGTCCATCTCGAATCCAGAATATTGCGGATTTTGGCAAAATTCCGAGATTACGAAGTATACCGGGGATTGGGAAGGGCTGATGATGAATAGAAGTTCGATACACGCGGCGTGACATTCAATGACAGATCGTATTGTGACGTTTTTCGGGTCACCATCATCAGGTTCATTGAATCTGTTCTTTGCTATTCGATGTCATTAGCGTTACTTACCTGAATTGAGACAGTTCTGAGAATCGGAGGTAAAACGTAGACGTATTAACTGTAATATAACGATACGAGATTGGTTTCTGCCCTCTTTAACTCACTCTTGGGATATTGTGAACCTTTGGGAATCTTTTTTGTATCCGCATCGCGTGGAGAGATATGTACGTGTTCTCCCGCGACGATGTGAATCTATTTGCTTTTCGTTGACTGAATATTACCATTCCCTCGCTCGTTCTTATATATCCATGCGGTGAACATTTTTTTAGAGGCTAAGTCATAAATATTTTTAGAAGCTGGTCGTTTAGAGGGAATAAAAACACATTGCTTCAACGTTTTACTCTAGTTCCACAGTTGCGATCCCAGCCTCTAACATATTTCTGGGTTTATGCTGACAAGTCGAGAAATAATGGTACGCGAAAGAGGAGATAGCCATGTCCTCGAAAACAGCTCAAATAAACAATATGTGTAGGTATATGGATTTACAAAAAGTGTCATAAATATAAACAAATATTCCTTCTTTCATTCGTGTTCATCTCCACTTTCAAACTAAACCCAATCAATGTCCGAAATTGGACCGAAATATGCAATAACGCCCTCTTCGAAATATTTCACAAATCATATCTAATTGGTGTGTGATTGAAACAATTTTTTTCAAAAGTCTCGCCAAGCCTTTTTGCATATCTGCCATTTTTGATTTTCAGAATCATTTAGTTCAAAATATTCGCTTTGCTATTACTTGTTATTATTTCAGAGGAATTTTCCGATCAAAAATTTACCATGGTTGTAATAATATTTAGCGTTTCACGATTCAATAAATGTGAATAAATTGAAATATATGATGTCACACAAAATGTGTGTGATTTTTTTTTTTACATCATTCATCGCAAATTCGTCGGGCTGCAGTGTATCTACTAAATTTGATGCAAAATGGGTAACCGTTCGTACAGATGTATTCAAATGCTACTACAAAATTTACGGAATTTCCGTTCGTGCCACCGCGGAGCTCTACGTGGGGAGTTTTTTTTTTTTTTTTTTTATAAATATTACGTGTTCTTTTTTCTTTCAGTACGCGGTCGAACATAAAATGTATTCGTTATTGGTCCAATGTTCACGTACGTGGGCGTAGATACACCCGCAAAATAGCCACTGGAATTTTTAACGAAATTTCTCCACCAGTAAATAAAATATCCCCATAAGAACCGTCGGATATTATTTTCGCTCACTTGCCAGACTCACATTTCAAAGATGAAAATGCGTCAAATTTCTTAATACTATTGTCTTCTATAGCAAAAAATATTGGAATTGAAAATACGTAGCGTGCCATAGCAGCCACGACAACCTGTCTTCTACTAGTACTTTTTTTTCTGAACTTATTTGATCGTCGAGTGTATTAGTCGGTGTTATTCCCTCGGGAATATTTTTTATTAGCCGCTCGTACTCTTCGAAGAAATATTTTGTTGGCTCAGTTTTTTTCTTACAACTGATTACTAGTTGTTCGAGTACTACTCAAAATTCTTCAGGATTTTATAAACTTCACGTCACATATATATGGATGTATTTTACAGAAGCAAAAGTGATGGCCAGCGTGCACATGTCATATCGTTCGAAAGAATCATTTTTATCACAGGGGATTTGAAGTATTTATGCATCTTCAAGGCGGACCATTCAAATTCGATAAATCCAGTTGTTAGTTACGAAAGTTTTGAATTTTAAGCGTTAATTGTGCGAACCTTGTGGGAAAAAGTATGTTACGCGCTACAACTATAGAAATCGGACCTTGTCTTGATAGATTAATGGTTTATCCCAGAAGTATGTCTGTGCCTCAATGCAGAATGTTCTTTCCGAATTCTAAGAAATTACGTTGGATCATTGTTTATTCTATAGTATAAATTTTTGCGTAGGGTGAGATCCATAAAATCCCAAATAATTTTGAATTATGTGTGAAAATACTATAGTGATCGGCTGTAGAGTGTGTTGACTGTGAAAAATCACTGTCAAGGTGTGTACAAGTATGTATCTCTTGAGTCAGTCAAAAGGTACAACACTTGAATATTCATGACTCGAAATCATATAAATCGAGAGGGCTTGAGTTTGAACTGAAGAAGTAAAAAGAATGAATGTAATACAACGAATTGTGGGGACTCTTATAAAACGAGGCGATTATCCTTTATTTCGCATGAGAAAGAACACTCCAAAGTCTCTTTAATAAAATTCCGTGCAAGTGGACGAAGAACAAAGCTAATAATATAATGGGAACTTCAATTGGAGGTAATGTATACGAATTCGCTCGCAGACTGAGAAGAGTTTAATTGCAATAGCTGCGAACAAGACGAACCATTTGCCTTCGAGTATTTCTTAAGATTATTTTTGGATTGCAATAAATGGAAGTTCTTTTTAAAAATATTCGGGTTTCTCGGAAAAGTACAAACAATTTTTCGGTACTTACGAAGATTGAAATTTATATACGTATATATACTTGAAATATGATAAGAGACATTTTAAAGTAAAAATTTCAACCCTGCCTACGCCTGCTTCAAAACGTCTCTACCTCGGTCTCTACGATCTTTTGTCGCAGATACTGTGAGATTGAAAAACGTCGTTTCATGTGCTATTCAAATGCAAAAATAATAAGTCGATTGAAACACCTTTTAAAAATATTTGCCAGAGCCCACAATCTCTTGATTTTCAATCTCAGACTTGAAACGGCACCTCAAAAGATGTCAAATTTTGAAGAAAAAAAAGCTAATTTGAGATTCTTATTTCCAACCCTAGAACGCTCCGGCGGAGTATAACCGCCTCTCAACAATATTTCGTACCGAAATAATTTTCGTATTTTTTCGCGTCACTTTTTCATTAAAACTATTCCTTCGATGTCATCGCATATGGAAAGCATTTTACGCTAAGGAGACGAGTGGTGAACATTCGGCAAAAAAAATACAGTATCGTTTGATGGTTAATATTCATGAGTTTTTTTTTTTTTTACTCACAAGGAAAGTATCGGGCCTCCAGGTCACAGATTCTGTTTAAACTTGGAGGGGTATTTTCCCAGTCCAAAAATGAAAGCCACGATGTTTCTTTCGATCTAATAGGCCCTCGTTCTCTGGGTGAGCCTCACTTACAATTAGTAGCTGTAATATCCGGTGATGCATGAATATTCGACAAGTGTTGTAATACTTTGTGCTTTTTCATCTGATTGAGTTTTCTTTGCTAGAATCTAATGTGGCATAACAAAAGTGTGAGTTAGCAGACTGATAAACGTATAGTAACAGGTGTAACAAGCTCGAAATACACTATTTGTGGGTACGCGCAAGTAAAATTAATAAAATTGTATGGGAATGATCAAAAAGTAAGCTAGAGAAGTCCGAATGGAGCTTTGATCGGATCTTACCATCGAATCATGATTGTTATACTAGCCTGAGGTAGTTCTAGCAGCTTTTATAGACAACCTGCAACTGGTCCTTCGCCGCAGCGAAATGTTCTTACCTTCCGATACTCATGTCGTTGGCTTTGAAAGAATCCCCACGTTGAACTGCACACATCTTCAAACTGGCAGAGCCCATTCAAAATTAAACGACAAACATAATAAGGAAGTGAAAATTGAAGAATCGCTGCCAACTTCGGAAATTGTTTTTTTTTTCGTGTGTCACGTGATTGAATTCCATCTCCTTCTTCTCATCATTCGAAGAATATGTATTCAGGGAAAAATCAGAGAATGAATCTAATAATTTCACTTCCTCTATACTTTTGCTTCCTCCTTTTGAACAAGTTCTCTCAGCTTGAAAGTCTTTGTTCCGTGCAGGGATTCTTAATGCTCATGCATCATGATATGATCATACAATAGGCTCGCTGAGAGAATCTATTCGACGGAATGGAACATTGTGGGTTTCGATTTTTGGACTGGGCAAACACCCTTTCAAGTTTGATCAGAATCCGTGACCCAAAGGCCTGATACTCTCCTGATGTTTAGTCTAATCTGGGTATCACTCTCGACCGATACCCGCATAAGTATAGAGTTGAAAATAGATGTAGCAGATGTGAAATACATGCTAAGCAGGATTAATACCCAGTAGATCAAAACAATGGAATAGTAATCAACGCGATGATGCAAACCGAAATCCTCTTGGTGGTTGTACATCGTCAAACGTACCATAGAGCAATTTCTGATATCCGGAGAAATAATCCCGCGTGATTGGCTTGTATTGATACGACAGTTTCGTATTGCCCCATACCAATTTACAGCGGACAATTATCGTCCCCCGTATAGCGTTCCTGCGGCTGTAATTAGTCGCGTGAATCAATCACGGGTTCCATTCGTTTGTGATCGATTGATGGACTTGCTGTCGTAATCAGAAGCCCGTAGGTGTTTATCGAGACGAAGGTACAGTAGACATTTGTACAAGGATTGGAAGGACCAAGTATTTTCTCTCCCATGATGATCGTCAATGATACTCGATCGTGAAATATTTTTTTGAATTTAAGTATCTTCAAGAAATTTGCCACTACGATCTTCGGTCCCGCGTGTCATCAGTGACACGAACCTCCAATTTATAATCCTGGATACCCACGGAGCTCTGACATAAGAAAAAGATAAAATGCGAATGTAATAAAATCCAAGTCAATTAACGAACCGTCGGAGGATGCCATTAATAATGCTGGGGGGCTCCTGCCTCCTAGTTCCTGGCTTCTGGCTCCTGGTTCTCGGAGTCAGGACGGTTCGCCGCTGGGCTCTAGAGAGAAAATGAAAAAGAAGGTGGAATGTAAGCAAATAGTCGTCGTCGGGGTTGAGGCTCGCCCCGGTCTTGCCCGTCGGCTTCCACTAACATAAGAGCAAAAAAATGGTCACGAGTCGTTGCACGCCGCAGGTCGTGGAAAATTTTCCTTTTGTTAAGGGTACTTCGAACCCTCAGATGTGATCAATTTTGGTATCGCTTTATCGAGTACGTGCGCCCTTGCGTAAAAAGCTGCTCTCGAACCGGCACCGGGTTTGTGTTAAAAAAGCTTCGCAATACAACGAATTCTACCTATAGTTATTCGGAGAACCTATATTGCCGCAAATACCGAACAAAAATTGACCCACGACTTTCCTCGAACGTATAATATTATACCCAACCCCCCTGGAGTCATGAAATTTGTATTGGTAACTATTATTATTACTTGGGTAATGCCTTGAGAAGCGCTTTGGTACGGGTTTTGTATTTTTCCATACAGACGATTCTGGAAATAAATGTTCAAGAATCAGAATCGTTGAATAAACGTTTTTTTCCCGTTAGTTTAAAAAAATTTCAGATAGTATTCCATTTCTCCTCGATCAAGAATATGAAAGTGGTACAAAACTGTAGCAGTTCATTGGTATTATGTCCATTTGATATAAAAAATCGTTCAGGCTGAAATGCCAGAGTTGGGCTTATAATAACTTTACGAAACCACCATATGCGAGGACTAAATGAAATGAATTGGAAGATAAGTGGTATATTATGACGGGGCAAGTTAGCACTAATACTTAGTACTATAACCATTTGTGAGGTCAGATATTCAGTACCTATTTGCTGGTTAGAACACTAATTTATGTTCATATATGCGGTAATGGCGTTCTAAGTATTTTGTGTTAAATTTACACAGAACGAGCAATAACGACGATACGGTATATTTGTTCCAGGAAATGGCGAAATTTGTCCATTCGACAAATTCGTAGCGTAATAAGGTAAGGCCATATTGAAAGTAGAAAATTTGTTTTGTTTGTTTGACTTGAAATTAGGTCTGGATCCTGAATGGAATCAACAAAATCTCTCCTTGAAATTGAAAATTGCGTGAGATACGCAGCATTTAGTTACTATCACATTTGGTGAAAAATGGAGAACTTCGAAATGTTCTGTCTACAGTATATCCATGTTTTAGGGTGGTGTGGGACAAAAAAATTCTAAATTTATCCAAAATTTGGACTTTCAGTAGACTTTCCCTAACAATAAGAAGTAGGTATACTCTAACCGAGTTGGTATATCGATGTCGTTCGAGTTTTAAATACTTTTTATTCGTTTTTATTATACGTGGTGCTATGAAATGTCTCACTTTTCACGATATTACCCAAATATATTCCCGTAGTTCTGTAACTCAACGGAACTTCTCTTGAAAATTTGAATGAAAAATATCGTAAAATCCAACGAATAAAATTTACTGTAAAAAAAAAAAAAAATTGTAGATACAAGTTTATACCGCACGTTATCCGTACCTAGGCGTGCAATTTATTTACCTTGCATCCCGAGAGTTCAAAGAAACATAAACATCAACACGTATCGGTATGGCAAAAATTATAAAATGTACCCAGTATTGCACTCGAACGTGGGATCTGCCCTAAAATGTATTAAAATCGTCGAACTCCTAGACTTATATAAATTATTTCTGACTCATATTTACTTCGATCTCTTCACGGTTCTCGAAAGTTCGTGTTTCCTGTTTGCTTCGGAGGCGGGTGCATACTCGGAAGTACGTAGAACATAAAGTACCGATGTATGTAACTATACCATGTATATACCTACGTATAGTTATAGCAGGTAAATATCTAAATGTATGCAGCTCGAGAGTAGAAAGTTTCAAAAACTATTCAATAGCTTTACAACCCACTGACTTCACCTACACCCGGATAATTTCCTCAAACGTTTTGTAAACTCAAGTCGAATGCTGTGAAAATTGATTGCATTCGTGCAGCTATAATGTGCTGCAGTTACTATACTTTCCTGTCTAAGGATGGACGAGTCGGAAATATCAGCCTATAGTTTGTTCCTGGCACCGAGTTCTTCTTGACAGCTAATTACCAGCTTGTACCAATCGTCGGCTCATTAGACAATTACACGATTCTGCAGTTAGACTTTCATAATTGGGTTTATTAGTAAAACAATGTGCGGCTAGCACTATCTGTTGTATACATATACCACCTATCGTATTCAGACTCTTATGATCCATGATCAAAGTACATTATATACACAGAATAAAGTCCATTTGCCTGCTTTTCAAAATGCGTTTACGTAAACTTGTTTTAAATGCATCGTTAAAATTGCGGGGTGGATTTTTTTTTTTTTTTTTTTTTTGAATAATTCAGCGTTGGGTACTTCAAACGGTTGAAAAATTTGTTCTGAGTATAAGGTTCGTGCTTGAAACACATATTGCCTTGCGGGGATTACAGAGTAACGGAAACGTTCGTACATACTGCATATTCGGATACGGCAACAAACAAGCACGTGAGTTTCAAAGCAAAAAAAAAAAAAAAATCAAAATATGAATCTCGTTCTCCTTGCAATTAATAATTGATCCGATCCGTTTCACCGATTCATGATGAGTTATGTTCCTCGGGGCAAATTATTCTTCCAAACAAACGGAGTTATATTTACACAGAAAATAAAAAAATACACGTATAAAAATGCCTTTGTGGTAGGAAATTTACATAATTGGGAAAATTTTGTCTTTTTCTGATTAGTTGGGACAAAGTATAATCTCTTCTTTGTTTCGCGATTTGATTAACCAGGAGCTTCAATTGAAAAGTAATCTTTAAGCTAGACGTTGAGGAAGTAATACGTACACGCGTCTATCCATACAGGTACGTACGCTTGGCTTTTTCGAGATTACGATGGCTTTAAAATATTCGTTAGCGTGGGTAAGGGATTTGCGTAAGTAGTAATGTTAAAGCTGCACTCGAGCCAAGGGAGATGAAAATACTAGAATGAAATAAAATAAAATAAAATAAAATGAAATGAAATGAAATGAAATGAAACAAAATAAAAACTGAAAAAAAAAAATACAGCACCGCATTGAAACTTTTTCCAAAGCGTCTCGTTTTCAAATTACTCGTCGAGTCTGGCGGTGGGGCGCATTTTAATCAAGCGCTTATTAAGTTTAAAACTTGAATATTATTGCAAGGCTTTTACACCCGCACAATCAGACGGGGGTTCCCGGCAAAACTTAACAACAGCTCTTCTCAAGAATTATAATAGCTTGACGCAGTAAAGTAAAAAAGCCCTGACGGTGCTTGCAAGCATTGTCACGTATGCTTGGATCGAAACCAATCAAGGACAGTGAGTTGTTTGACGCAATACATACCCTGACAGAGTTCAATTACTCAAATCTAACCTTTGCATAGTGAGAGCTTCAAAATCAGATCTCATGGGATTGACTTCCATGAACTATGTCGAAATTTACCGATGCGAATTTGTCGTTCGAAAAAAAATGATGAAAAATTCGAATAGATTGATGGGCGGATGTAACCGATGCGAATTCGTCAAACGGTTATTTTGTTTGTCCGAAAAAAGAAAGAAAGAAAAAAAAAATTTTTGGAATAAACGAAAATATTGTATCGTTACTAGAAAAACTGGAATCATATTGCCTTTGGAATGGAAACTAGTGGAATATCGTACGTTACGTACACATTCGACATAGGCATATACCTCGGTCGGGTACATACGTACACAGCTGTGCTATGCTTCCAATATTCAAGGATCGTCCCTACGGTTCAAAAGTCAACATGACTGGTCGGAAATGAAAGGACGGGTCTGGGAATTAAGTGATCGAAAAGGGGATTTTGTGGACGTTGTCAAAAATACTAGGTCATTCTGATTGCCCAACACCCTGCAATCGTCAATTGATTGGAATTCGAGGGTTCATATTTCCGATTGTATTTTTTATATATGATTGTCAGTGAGAAATATTCGCTATTCTCGTAGTTTTGCACATCTTGGAAATTCTTTAGAATATATATTGATGGGTTTTTTCAGCTCTGTTTGTTTTTCTTCAAGTATATACGTACTCGTAGATAGACGAGCACTTGCTCCTCTTCGATGCAAGACGGTACCGCATCGCGGTGTAGAATCTTGGCTGTTACATAAAACAGCCACGTATTTGGTCGCTGTTTCATAACCCCGTAACAGTCTGAAGACCCTCATTGATTGAGCAGATACCAGCGAGAATCGTGGCACTGCAGCGAAATAAGCTTGCCTGGGCTATACCTTCCGACCTCCCGACGCCCCTGACGTCCCCGACGACGCCAAGCGTCGTGCCGGAAGTTCGCTGCCTCGAAGACCAGGTTGCGGGTCTCTTGTACGTCTGCTGGCTGGCTAGCTAGCTAGCTAGGTGGTTGGTTGGTTGGTTGGCGAAGCAGCGTCAGCGGAATTTTAAATTCGCTTAAAACTCAACTCTACCGTCTGACACAGTGGACTCGACGTCGTCGACCAACCCTTACGTCAGTATTGCCCGATAAAAGAATCGATCTTACGATGCGTGACGACAAGACAGCTGATTGTGACTTGACTTCAAATTATACGACAAGGATGATCGTCTCCATGTATTAATTGCAGATCAGTACATATTTTATTTTTCTTCCATCATGCTGAGTGAATGGAAATTTAATCATTCGGGGTATATCAGCTCTCATCAACTATCAGTTCAATTAATAGTCTTAATTAATGGTCAGACCAGAGAATTGATGATCGGAGACGTAAATATAGGAGAGAGGCGGGCTAAATGGACCCCCTGCAAATATTTCGTACTTTTTTAAAATCGAGTTAACATTCGAATATCATCATTTATACCAAATAATTCATAGCAAACTTCAAACATCAAATCAACTCGAATGTATATCTTGACATCTTTGGGAGAGGCGGGAAAAATGGACATCCTTGAAAATGTGTCGAGTACTTTGTCAAAATTGAAAAACTTTCAATTTGAATTCCATTATTTATTTGCCCTAGCAAATTTCAAACATCAAACCAACTATATGTCTGGACAACTTAGAAGGCGAGTGAAATGGACACCTCTAAAATTGGTTGTATTTTTTCGAGATTGAAAAACGTTAGAAAGGGGGGAACCATTTTACCCGCAATTTTTGGACGGGTCAGATAACAGCGCTCAACACTCGGCATGGGTCAGGCTATCGCTTTTCGGTCATGAACATTCGGAGATCGATTGCTTCAAACCTCTACTTGGGAGTGTTAATTTCTGGGGTCCATTGAGCCCGCTCCTCCTCAACGTTTTCCAATGCGTATTTCATTACGATCCTGAGGTTTCCGGCCAATTGTGTGCCAGCATTCTGGGAGGAAGTGCGACAGGACATACTTTGGAGGACTAGTACTTTAAATCAGCATAGCAGTATGCTGACAATTAGTGGATATAAAGTGACGAAATTTTGCTGAGAATGTCTCGCCTTGAAACTCAAGTCTCGATCAAGATTTTCCAATGCACTTACTAACACCAAGAGCACTTTGCATTTCTTTGATGTACGTATTCTACCTGATTTTTATTCTTCGGTATTACATCCGGAAGGGTTGCTGCAGCTTTCTTCGATTTTTTGCTCGAATTGTTTCTTGGAACTTGTAGCCAGCTTTCCGATGGGAGATTTCTATGTAGATTTTAAATCGGAGGGACAACTTGTCTCGAAGAACGGTATAGGTTGTCTCTTCGTATAAGTTTGACAATTGAAGAAAGGAACCGCAATTAGCTGCCTCCCTTCACCAGAAGAGTCTTTGCGACAAATCTTTTCACCCTTGGAAAGTTGTTTTACAGTACCTACGAAAACGAGGCAAGTTCACCCACTTTCTTCGAAACCTCACTTTACCGAGACAAAGGACGTTGAAGAATCGTTTCTTTGAACTTCACTTCGAGCCGATTACTTCTTTGTTTTGGAGTTAAAGTTGATGATATTAAACTCACCAATAACGACCCATTCATGAATGACTCATAAATTTACAAAGTCGTAAAGTTAAAAATTTCCGATGATAATTTAAACTCTCCCAAACATCAACATGGATAATTAACGTTATCCAACTTTGTCAATGAAACGGATCAACTCTACTCAAAAATATCTGCTGATACTATACACAGGCTGTCTATGAGGATCCTTCCATGAATCTCGCATTCTGTACCTAAGCTGTACTCACCTCAGAACAAAACCTGTCAAAGAATAAGCCCCAGAGAAAAAGGTTCGACCTTTGAGTGTCCAACGATGATTCGCGAAGCTCGTGGTAAGGCTGAGTGTTTTACGCTGTCATCCTCTTACATCTGACTTACTCCAACGAGAGATCGTTGTTTTTCCAGTTGTCCCTGCTGAGAATGTTTATTTTCACTAGGATTCTCGCCTGCGAGGTATAAAAGCTCTCGAAGTTCAGAATCAGAGGGAATAGGTTTTACCTGCGACGACTGGTAATTAGAGCCAATGGGAATGTAAGCCAGCTAATAGAAAAATAGCCCGCGGTTACTAGCAGCAGACTGATAACCACGCGCTTCGAGCTTTCGCGTTATGCTTGCAGTTTCCAGCGCTTGACAGAGTTTTCCTGTTTAAAGGGGAGCAGCCGGTTGCCTTGGTTTGCTTGCTTCAAGTGGATTTAAAATTTTTGTAGCTTTACGTTTTGCCGTTAAAAATTTTACTTTTTTTTTCTAAACCAATGACACAATCACCATGGGCTGAAACATCCAGACAGCAAACTAGCGGCGATTTCATTCTCCAGCTACAAAATGCGAAAAGAATTTTCATCATTGTTTGATAAATTTTACAATCCTCAGCTATGTGGTGGCTCGCATGGTTCACGTGCAACACTTGCCTTTAAATTGGAAAACTTGAAGCTGCAGAGGCAAGTGAAAACATAATTCGACCTGCGGACATTGTTTTAAAGTTTCAATTCTTTCTTTCGATAATTTTTTTTTCCAGTTATTGACTATTTTCATTCATTTTTTTCCAAAATTCGTACACCTGATACGATTTTACATTTGTATGAAGGATAAAACTATCTGCAAAACACCACCATTTACAAGATCAAAATCATCTGCGTCATGATTCTGCAAACATGACTCGACCATTTCGATAACAGAGTGTTGAAACTCTTGTGTATATCCACATGCCTGTGCCTTGCGTATAGCCAAGGAAATCCATGAAAATCATTTTATTTTCGTAACAAGACAACATCTCGGGCTCACTATTAGTAACTTTAATAATTCCGGACTATCGTTTTCGAACATGAAACGTGTGCCATCGTATAGCCGTATCATTACACAAGGTAACCGTTTCAAGGGTCGCGATTTCCGGCTCCCAGTTTCCAGTTGGTAGTTTTGAGTTTTCCAGTTACCAATCCCTAGTTTCTGCAACCCGTCGCCTACCTATTTCCAATAGGTTTTATCAATTTTCTATACACGGAAGCTGCAGACTGGTCGAAGGTTCGGCACCGCGCTTCCTTGTGCTTTGGTGTGCCTGTCTGTGTCACGCTACATTTAGCAATTACGAGGTGATTTGTGTCCGTCCTTTGAACCGGAAATGAGAAACGAAGGTGACCGACCTTCTTTTTCCATCAATAATAAATTCACTCCAGTATTTCTCTTATTTACTCGCCTATATTCATTCGCGGTACTACTAACTGTTTATATTCTCACCTTCTTCCAAACAGTAGGTACACATACAATCTGCAACATCTATTTTCCATCGTATTCTATAATCTTTTTCCTAACATCTTATTCCTTGGTACTCACTTCTTCTTCAATACGTAAATTTTTCTTGTTTTTTTTTTCTTTTTTTTTTTCTTTTCTCTTTTTTTCAGGACCTTTACCTGACTCTGCATACGTCATTTCAAAATCCCGCAAGCTGTCACAGTTTTCAGGTAAGACCACCTCAAGCCCATCATATATTCATACGGCTTCGTATACGTCACTGTCTGCCATTGTCTAGGATATCTAGCGTAGAAAGCTCCGCATTCGCAAACCTACTTCGCTTCCATTCTATTCCAATATTCTATGCCTGATGTATATATAATACACATATATATGTATGTATTTACCAACCTGGTGCAACGTTTTTAAAACATATATATATATACTATGTAGTATTCTTTGGGTTTGCTCAGCGTACGTTAAAAAGCAATCTGATTACGCCCCAGTAAAGCTGTACGGAAATTACGAGGAAATGAGAAAGCCACAGTGATGATCAGTTTGCAGCATCCAAAGCAAGACCTCACATAATCCCATACCGAATATAATTAGGTGAACATCCATGTACATATATATTCTGCTTATGAATTTATTCTGCTCAATAGAAAATTCAGAAAAAATAAAATAAAAAAAGAAGATCCAAGAATGGAAGGTTGAAGCGTGCTGAAAACGGAGAGATATGTGGTAGTGGCATAAAAGTTAGCCGAATAATAGATACCTTGTCTCGAGCTCGCCAATTCGTTCCAATCAGATTACTCGAACTCTGAGCCATTAATCAGGTTGTATTATTTTCGGAAATCCCGCTGACGATTTTCCGCTCGAAAATAAGGGTTGCGATCGAGTTGGTATAAGCAATTTTTTAATTTCATTCTGTTCCCTTTGTTTGTCCAATTATTTCGTGCAAGAAAAAAAAGAGTTGATCTTAAATCCACGTTGGTATATGCAGTACGTATCAAATTTTCAAATCCTTTGCAATAGATTTACGCACGCGTGTAATTTGGATTAGGGTTCAGTGCGATAACCGTATGAGACATACGGTTTACCATGTGAAGGTGACTATTGACTCTAGGCAACGAACTAAACTGGTTATCAGCCCTCGTGTACGGTGCTGATGCGTGGGTTTCATGTGGACATATGCTTGTTAGCCATTTGTCAAGTTCTAGCCCCTAGATCAAACCCTGTAAATTTACTAATCCTTGGCGAGACTGATATTAGAGGGTTGTTGATCATCGGCTCTTTGGAAAGGAGTCCTTCGTTGTCGCTATCGCTAATATAAGCTTTTATTCTCTCGTCAAAGAACGAGGAGAATATACCCTTGTGAGTAGAAAGTGAGATGAAGATTCCGGAAACGGAAGTGCGGAAGATCGCGGATGGAAAGTGGTTCTCCGAAGAATCTGCGCTCTTTCGAAGGAAAGCGATTCATCTCAAGAACAGGAAGCCATAGCGGTATGGATTTAAGGGATTCACTCCGGATTCTACCCGGAGAAAATTATCCAACCATAAAGACATGTTTTTCCAGTATTCTTCTGTGGTTGGATCTATTCAGACTTACAATCCTCGCTATTTCTTTCGAAATAAATACAAATAATTGTTGGAACTTTGTTCCATAACGTAAACGACAAAAGTGATGATTTGAAAAATATCGAAAAAGACTGCAGACTACCACGTTTCTTTATTACTGCTACACCTAAAGTGCTTTGGATTTTGGTGGCTTTTGATGAGAAATAATTAACTGAATAGGAAACGCGAATTGTGAGTCTTTAGTTCTCAGTAAATAGGAAGGGTGTAAATCATTATTCCAGTTTGATATTTTACGTCTGCTGATTCCATCATCTAATTTCCTAGAATAGTTACGTATTTGAACTCTGGCATTTTTGAGATGCGAATGTAATGCGCTTGCGTGTTTACACGAGACTGTTAAAACCCCTCGTAAAACTTACCGGATCCAAACTAAGAAGTCATAAAAGCAGGACCAGAGCACCAAGAATGGACGGGAGGTAATAGCTGTTAAAGCTGTTAAATAATAATTGCCAGCGAGATCCTAGCGATTTAGGTTTCTCGGGTCATATAGATTTGTCTGGCATGAAAAATAAAATTACGCATACATCTGTGAAATCCAAATAATCCTCAAACCAAATGATCCCAATCCAGAAATTCGATTAGATCCAATCAATTTTGCGCGATTAGGAGGATAGAGAAAATCGAATTCTTAATAACCCAGTTCTTTCAATTATTCTGTTGCTTTTATCGGAATCGATTGAATCTTTTTGCCAGGAAAGGTATAGTAATATAGATTCGGAAAGTTGCGTGGAATATAATTGGTTGTTCCGAGTTGAAAGCCCGAGCTGAAATTTTTTCGAGACTTTTCGCCCCCGCAGCGACGAGAGGTCTAGACTCAATTCAGGCAGGTGCCACGCAAGTGCGTAGAACCCGTGTGTCGGCATTTTTTGAGACTTGGCTCTTTCAATTTCATGCTGCGGCATCCCTTGAGGGCCCTTTTGGCACCGATCGAATCCTTGATACCTTGGGGACGCGTATTTCAAATTTCTTGCCCAGTTCGTCCTAGTCTGATGAAATAAGAGTAGCACAAGCTTCGGCATTTCTCATTGACCTTGAGAACTTCCAAGGGTTATTGGGCTTCTGGGACTTCAAGCTTTCAACTGATCGAAACAGCTGCCAGAGAATCAAAGACTTAAATTCAACCTAAAGCTTTTCTCTTTTCAAAATTCCGGCGAAGACTGTGAATTCACAAAACGTTCCCTCAACACTTTACCAGTTAGCACAACGTATTGATCATTCGGGTGTTTGATAGAAAATTATTCGGTTTTCTAATTTTCGGATTTTCATGAAAATGCGGGAAAATGTTGGATTCCTCTAGGAGCAGTAGTGCGCAGAAAATGTCACATCGGGTCGGAATTGTACCCAGGTGTTGCGTGATCATCTTATATCAATTTTCGATAGACGTCAGCCTGAAATCCTAACAGATCTACTATTTGGAGAGAGAATTATTTCGCCAGGACAGCTGTGAGGGCCGTTGCACTGCCAAAGCTAAGCAAATTATTCCAAGCCGCTGTACCTACCTATCTGCTGCATCAATAACGAGCCAAAGCATGAACGGCGAACTTTGAAGCGTACAGCTGACGTGATGTTTACGTATAAATACGTATCAACGGATGATGTATGTATGTATTTATGTACATATCAGCAGATGCTCACTTTGGAACAAGTTAGTCTCACGCCAGCAAATAAACGTAATAGGTGTAAGAAACCAACGGAATTTGATTTTACCTCAGGTTACAAATCCATCATTTTGTCATATGAATCGCACAAATATCTGACATCATCGTGAGGCAGCTAGATTTCAATAAAAGACAAAAAGTATATTGCCAGTCCTGATTTGCATACGTGGAACATTTGATGATGCGCGATGAACTGATTAGACTATTGGCTTTATTGTAATAACTCTTGTTACTCGTTACTACACGAGTCGAGTGATGGAACAATTGCAATATGGAAGTTCCATAGGTAAATCGATCAGAATTTTCGTTCTATCATTCATCGTTCTGAAAATATTTAAGAATCATGTCTTTTGGAAGTGGACGTAGTTTAAATAATTTAACTCAATTTGAAATTCATCCGGCTTATGGCGAGATGCACTTCTTTTGTAACTGTCTCGACAATTCCAGGCGTTATCTCAAAAAGTCCGAATAATTTCAGGGCTACGTGAAATTTTTTTTTCAATTCAATACCGTAAGGATGTCAGAACTTCTTCGAGGTGTCTTCGATAATTTCGACTGTGAATTGATCCGTTCGTAAAAAGAATTGACACATTTTTTTCATAGGTATTTCAGCATGAGAAGTTAGCTGTGGGCTCACACATGGTTTGGGTCTTTCCACATAACTCATTTGCAACGTATTAACCAACAGAAATAGCTAGGGACTGAATTTTGCTCGTGATTTTCCACAACCCGGAAGTATCGATTCAACTTAAACGATTTTCGAGATGATAATAATACCAACCCCGAGCCCTTGTAAGATTCGTCGAGTTTCCAAAGTACACTTACTAAAATTGATAGCTTGCTTCAGGCGGCTGGTACTTTCGCACTTTGAACTCGAGCTCGATCCTCATCATACGTATTTAGGCGAAGAGATTCGTAAGTGTAAGAATATTACTCCAGTCTGCAGGCTATACTAATGAGAGGCGAAGTAAATATCTCCTTGTTAGCTTTTAGTCATCCCTTCGCAGTTAAATTTCTCTTGGTAAAATTTCGTATATTGACCGCAGGAACACCGAGGAATTAAAAATTGTGTCAGATTTGAACCCGCACGCGTGTAACCCGGCGTATAATTAGATCATCAAACTCAGTATAAATATTTGCAAAAAATGAAACTTCACGCTTTGCCATCATATTAATATACGAGCTACTAATAAGGATCATGGCTGTGCAGTGTTCGCGTATTTCTGTCGAGCTTTGCGTTCCGGGGGATACGAAATGGAAGCTCTTTTGTGGTAGGACTCAAGGCGAGTAGGTAGGTATGTTGGTAATTAGCTGCTTTTAACATATTCGCTTTTTAAACGTGCGTGGCGTTCATGTCCTGCCTTGCCTCTGCACTAAAATCTCACGCGACTGCCTTCTGGTAGTTGTCAGCCTACAGCACTGAGCTTTGAACTCGCAAGTTGAACGCAAAAGTGTGCGTGACCCGAGGCTGTTGTCAGGTGCGAATTAAATTATCAGGAATAATTAAAACTGACACAAAGAAACGGGGGATTAAATAATGAATCAAATTGTCCCTTCGACTTCAAGAAAAGATAAGGAGAAATTCTGAGAAACGTAAAAATGGAATAAAGGGCATTTGATCCAGTATCAAAATCTACCCCTACTCACTTTGGTAGTATTTCAGCCATAAGAAGAGTTCATAACTAGTTGATAGATGACCGGTTTGATAATTAAATTGTTAGACTGGCTAAATCCAAGGAGGCGGTATTCGAGAATTAGAAATATTCCATGAATTTATCTCAATTTTCACATCCTTTTGCAGGACTCTCACGAGGATTAAGGCTCAACGTGAAAATCTGCTGTTATGACTAAGTTAACAAGCAGAGACTATACGCAGAATATGGTATAAGCTTTACCGACTCCGCAAGCATGTCTCTAACTAGCTGCATTCATATCTCATTGTTTCAGGAACATTTGACTGGCATTTAGAATTTAGATACGTATGCACATGTACCTAGTTCATTTTCTCTACCTCGGTGTTCTACGAATGTGACAATTCAGTTTTGCTCATATCGTTGATTTCTAATCGGATTTCATACGGTACTATACATTTTCATTCGTGTAACATCTGAGAACTACTTCTGATCGAAAGGAAGCGGTACCAAATTTGAGTTTTCGCTGCGATATAAACTGAAAGATTTCAGGAACGACTGCCACATGTTCGCATGTATGAAAAAAAAAACAAAAAAAAACAATTCAAAGTCAAACGCTTGTCAGAATACAAGCTCAGCTCTAGGTATATGGCATAAAATTGGCAATATACCGGAAGTAGATGCTGATGGTCTTTGGGGTTTTCACTTTGTTGGAAGTAGGAGTCGATTTACCGTTTAATAATGCCGAGAACGGTGAACCAGGAACGAGCTATACTGTGGTAGAAACGGGATCAAATGAAAATATACCGTCTCCAACTGAGGATTAGAAGTAACAGTCCTTTATATATGTGGTTATATCACCATCAGTGGAGTTTAGCTAAGTCTGGAGTCAGAGGTACGCTATTCATCGTCATTTTGTTCTTGCGGGGCGAGTGGTGAACGACCTTATAGCCACGATCATAGGATTAGGAAATAGAGAATCAGAGCTCCCCGCTTATCCGTATTGCGAAGAAATCGATGAAATGTACACACCATCAGTAACTTTTACCTAAAAGCACAAAAATGGTTCTAGAATTAATATTTTTCGCACAATGGTATGTCAGCCTGAGCATCCCATCGACAAGCCAATTGACTAGTGAAAACGCGAATTGCGGGTAAAAATGTCCCGGAGTAAAATATGGTGGAACTTAGTGAAGCCAGGTAGTAAATGTGATATAAAAGTCAAAAGAATAAAACTGCAGATATTTGATAGAAAATAATGGTCAGCAATTTGTCGCCATTGAAACACGACGAGACCGGAATTCAAAAAATCATCAGAATCCAAAGACTGCACAAGAAAATCTTCACACTACAAGGTACTTCTCACTGATCACTGCGTTATTTCCGCAACGCATAGAAGGTAGTTGGAAATTATTTCTCGCCAGTATCAGAAGCGTCGATTTTACTCGTATACAAAATTACTGCCACTTTTCAGGTTTTATTTTTAGGTTGAAACAAAATATTCTAATGCTCATTACTGAAATGTATGTAGTAGTTTGAGACTGGATGACGTTGGCTGAAAAATTTGCAGTTTCCGAGGCAGTAGGGTTGATCGGGCAAGTCATCTCCCCGGGCAATTGATGTGTACAGGTACATAAAACCATTTAATGTAGTGATTCTTTCATGTTTACTCAGCCTTGATAACCCCCTTTTTTCATACTTGCCAAGTTTATGATAATGGAGTCTCGATCCCAGCATTCGAGTCCTTTATAATTCTGCAATCACAACTGAACAGGAGTGTTTGAATATTCAATTAATTTCCCTAGTCATCAGAATCTATTAATTTAGAGAAGGGTAAAAAGAGATTTCAATCAACTAAAACACACTGTTAAACATGCACTGCTATAATCGTCGTGTAAATTTACGAGCATACTGTTTGATTACGTTTCAAAACTTCTGCAGTGGAATAGGTAGGGGAAAATTTCACGCCTTCGATCCTGTACACGGACACCCCCCATAAGCTTTCCCTTGATTTTCTGCTTTTGGGAACTGGGGAATATTAGGGGAACGGAATGAGAGGATGATAACTTGATCAGAGATCTCCGGAGCCTGCAATCTCCTTCTTCGATTAACGAATTAAGACTGGAGCCCTTTTACGGGAACTTGGACTACCCTTTGTTTTGCGCCCTAGCAAACCTCCGCAGTGCCTGAACTCGTCCTACTGCCTCTCTCTCTTCTAATTCTTACCCTCTCATTGTGTTTTGATTCAGGGATTAATTCGCACCGACTGCCGACTGTCGAGAAGAACGGTATAGGTATAGGCGTACTTGCCCTTGGTAGGGTGAGTGGGTATACAGTGGAATGGAACCCTCGTCCATTTCTTCCGAAAATTTAATGAGGAACGATGTTTTTAGGGGTATTTTATCAGTCCTCCGGTTTCCTGCCGAGGTCCCCCTTTTCCTAGCCATTCTATGGTCTCGCCGACCCTTGATTGTTTTGCGGTGAAATAATTCAAGTATAAATTATGCTCCTCGACCTGAATCTTGGATCTCCAGAGATTCAATTCAACCCTGGAATGCCTCACCAATCAACTAACAGGTTTTCAATGAAACACGATCTCCCCCTCTTCAACGTTATTTGCAATTAATTTAATTACGGCATTGTTATCTTAGTCATTACAAAGTACACCGTGAGCGATAATGCTTCCAATATTCTACTCTCATTCCCCAAAGGTCATATAGTCTGGAGCTATTTTCAAAACGTCGGATGAAATGCTCTTGGTTTCCCTATTTTACCTCATATTACTTACGTATGGTTGCTTTCAAAAACATCATGTAAATAATACAACTGTAGTTTGTTGAGCAAGAATAAAAAATAATTTTATCAAATGATATTGTCTAATCGTGGATTCATCTATTATTTTCAAGTTTGTGAAATTCGAAGCTATAGAAGACACAGGCCATCGTATTGACAGTAGTACTGATCAGGAAAAGACACGCTTTTTGTCGGATTAATCTGAACATAATTTGACGTAAGTTTTCTGTGATGATATCGAGGAGATGGAGTCCTCGCATTAAATAGAAAATACATCGAGTTAGAGGATCAGAACTTCGGTTGTGAAATAGAATAGTGCGATTGCTGCGAGCTTTCAGCATGATTGGTATTGGTATCTAACGTTCGTTCACATGACCTTCGCGATCATGATATAGCCACACATTCTGCGTGCTGAAAGCTAGTTGAGATCCAAAAATAAGTTCTTTTCGTTGTTTCTACAAATCCGAATCTAGCAATAAATGTTGTACTCAGCTTTTTACCATTGTAGGTAGTTTATTGTGTCATAAATTCGCACATTTGATCTATAAGTTGTTCTATTCTGCCGCTACAATAAAGAAACTGTATTGTGCTTGCACGAAACAATGCCCAGTGACTTTTTTCGAGGGTCGAATGATGTTTGTTGAGAAATGATGTTGTGTTTATTGCAATTTTTGCTGTGAGAAAACATGTCAGATTATCACGTGGAACAAGAAATACGTGAACAACTAGCGTCTGGTCCCGTGATAAAATATATCAAACGGTGCAAAAACACATACTATCCAAAGTCCTAAAAGTTCTAAAATTCTACCGTTATGTGTTCGTAACAGAGTTAGAGAAATTGGAGGCTGTGACGCTCGAGTTATTCAAAGAAAACACCCAAAACTTTATCGAGCGAATTGGGACGAGTGCGTTCAAGTTTGTCAAGTCTACATCCGGCGTGAAGGAACTATCACGAGTTACGATGAAGGGTTATAGGTACGCGGGTCTTCGAAAGGTCGAAGGTAGGTCAAAGGTGACCGGAAGGTGGTGAGAGAAGTTGAACTAAAATTTTCTAAATTGGTTATATTTCAATCTCGCTAGGTCACGTCTGCCCGGCATTTACTTTCAAAGATTGTCCTGAGCAGACTGGTTCAATATCGTGGGCAGGCTGACTGCTTTTTCTTTCAACGAAAAACTTGTTTCCGAATCTATATTGAAAACACATACGATATAGAAGTACGTTGGAACAACAACGAAGCTAGACTGTTCTTTTCAAGTTTTAAGAAACTTCTTTTATTAACCAATTTAGGAGAAAGGTCTTCTACTTTTCCTTTGAATTTATGGACAGGTTTGCTGACGGTTGTTTTTATTGCTATTCGGATCTCCGGCCGTTCACTATATACTTTTATACGTTCTTTGTTAACTTGTTGACCGGAAGAAAAATACACTTTTCCCAAACGATTCGTATATAGTGGATCTACTACTGGTGGTAGTATATCGATTGCAAATAATAAATTCAATCAGCCAGGTTAGTATACCACGTAAATATACTTTCGAAATGGTTTATATCCAGTTAATTGAAAAAAAGCAGCTTTGTACATACACGAGGGATAAATAATCGCGGTGCAATTCGTGATGTTTAACATTTAATATACTGGTAGGTATTTGATCCATCCTGCAGCCCTCTTGCAAACTAATTTTGTTTGATACGTCTATTTGAGGGGAGCTAAACCATGCTGGCTGTTCAATGTTGATGTCCTGTCAACCGAACATTTCGGGGGAATTAAAAAATGTCGAACTGCTTTATTCCAACTGATTTGAACATTGTCGGTTAACACTCGTTTTATCGAACAGTTAACACTCGAACCGTACACTGCTGCATATTCGCCCACATATGTGATATACGTGTGTGTGTTTTAAATCGGCCGAAAAACAGGTACGAACGGCTTACGGGTGATTACTGTCAACACCGTCAACTAAATTTCTCTACATGTATGTATAAGTATATGCCATGATGATGATATAAATGATTCGTTTGGTTCCGAAACCAGCCAAGTCCATCGCAGAGTTCAATTAAAATCCAGTCCGATTTTGGTCAGTTCGAAAACCAGCTATGTTATTAGAAATTCCTTTCAAAACCAATCATCTCCTTAGAAAGTTATCTCGTAACTGATCTAACTCGGAAAGGTCAATTTCAAAACCGCCCCAATCCTTTCAATATCTCACACTTGCCAAGTCCAATGAAAATATTGCGAAAGTTTTTATATTTGGCGTGATCGGCTCCACCGACTTTCAAAAAATATTGTCGATGCTAATATACCACAGGATATGCAATGGATGTACTCCATCAAAATTGCTGCCAATTTGTGGATTATTATAATTGTCTGTTGTGTGATTATTTTGAATTCATCAATCAGATACGTGCTCATAGAATTCATTATTGAATTTTGCAATCCCAACTTTTCTCAAACTGAAGCTAGCAGCATATACGAAAAGCAGCCATGACCATCAGGTGTAATTTGATTATATACTGCAAATATTCACGTTTCCCAAATCGTCGTCCTATATTGAAAATTGAAGCTTCGGTTGGCCGATTTACAACCAATATTTGTTCATCTGGGGTTAATAATATCCTGCCTCGTAAATTTTCATCCGGAATAATCGCGAATCAACGAATGCGTGTGGGTTGATTATTGCTGAAAGTTTTTCTCTATCACTATAATTTGAATAACTAAAAATTCTCCAAAAAGCTTCGATGAGTGTAGAATCGGCGTGGCTTGATGCCTCGAATAATAAGCGGAACGACACAGGGATAAGTGATTCTGCTCTAGTCGTTCGAAAAATTCGAAAATTTATTCTCAGACTATCAAGACTGTTTTTAGATGAAAAAATTCAATGAAATTTAACGATTCCTCGCGACGTTCGACGGAAATCTACATTACTGTGTATTTTTGCTGATGTAACCATGAAGCAAATGGTTATGATGATGCGTGTATATTACTAGACGCTCCATTGAATTACAGAATCCTATGAAGAAGACGCTAGACTATAATCTCTTCGTATACAGTTATTCCCCACCGGTTATTCGCATACCATTAAGAATGGAGGACTTGTTCTTCAAAATCCGTTGACAACATCCATCCCGAATGAACAGCTCAATGGAACGCGACAAAAAGAGATTTGCCGATTTCTTTCTAGAACTGGAATACTCGTATCAATTTACCACTATTTCGTTCGGATTTCGTCTGGGAATTATGGCTGTTTCTGTAAGACGCACTACTACTGCCTGACTGCACCTCTGCTTTGGAAAAATGGCGCAAGTCCGCGCCATTACCATCGTGATCTATTTTTGCCATTCGCTTGTATCCGGGCGGCGATTTTCCTCTTCATTCGTATAATTTTGCTTTCTGTTTTTCGTTCCCTTTTCACGTTCCGGTGATCGTTGTGCTGGTTGTGACGGTGGCAGAGGCAGAGGCAGAGGCAGAGACGAAGGATACGAGTCACGGAACGCCATCCACACAGCATCTATAAATCAAAGTTTGGCTTTTTTTCTTTCATTACTTTATTTCCAAAGTATTGACGAATCGACTATCCTCCCCTGGGTACACGCACATGCACTTAAGAGTCGGGTGATTTCAGATTTCAGATTTGAGATATCAGATTCTACCCCTCCCAACGCGTAAACACTGAAAAGAAATATTTTGCTTCCGGTCCGCCAATTTCTTACTCTGTTTCATCCCACAAATTCCCTCTTTCGACTGGGCTGACTTTCTCACTGCCAACGCCCCAGAGCGTATAACTTCGTCAGGGTTGCCCACAAATGCCGAATTGATTGGAGCAAACAAACGCTCCCTCTCTACTGCCGCAGCCGCACTTTGTCCCTCATGTATATAGGCACCACTGTTTCTAACTTCTACCAGCTGGCTAGACCACCAATTGAAGTCTAACAATACGTATGGTTTTTTTATAGGGAAACATTCACGTGTTTTGCTGTTTTAACCCTCTTCCTTCGCCACGAGTTTCAAGTACCTACCTGTACATTCACGTTCAGGGTGACTGTGGTGTCTTATAAATTTTGCAGGCGTGATTTAATTATTGGACCTCTCTATTTTGGGTTTGCAATGGATACCATAAATATGGTGTATGTTTATCGAGGACTAGGAATGGAATCTTCGTAAGCCTGATACCTTTACTGTACAAACCCTTGAATCATACGGTGAACTCAACTCCCGAATCAATCCTTAGATTCCAAAATAGAGGTAATATTATAAAATCAAAGAAAACATCTATTTTCGAGCGTTTTCGCTTAAAAGGCCTATTCAAGTTGCTTATTGCCGACTGGAAGTTGATGACTGAAAGTTATTAGCAGTGGTCAGGAATTATCATTATTGGAGTTGGGAAAAGGGTTAGAGGGAGGTGGGCACTCACCAACTCACTTCTCCTCCGTCCTCCAGAAGATTACTTGGACTGTGTCCACTGCTGAGTATTAATTCATCTCGACGTTTCAGGCGCTCAGTATCTGCCGTCGTCCAGGATGGAAGTCTGGTGACTTCTCATGAAAGACTGAACAAATTCCGTGCTCTGATCGGTATATATAAGTTAGTTGCCGGTGGCGACACCTATGATTCGTGGCGTTATCTGGGCGGCTCAAAACTTCCCTCACTTCATCCCTGTAGAAAAATAAGAACAGTTTATTAAGCCCTATGCCAGGTTGACTTACACTACTTATAGAGCATTCGATGTGACTGTTATACAGGTCGATTCTTTTAGTTTCTGCGTAATAGGATCGTCTTCTTGAATTAATATCCAGATATCATACCATTCGAAGTGGTGATCATTCTACCACGCGTAATCAGCCAATCTCACAATCAGATTTATTTGTTCACACACTTGAACAATTTGTTGGTCATCCTGGATGCGGATGTTCAAGGTTCAACCATATTCACTAATGTACACATCCCCACATTAGCATGAAATTCCGAAAGGCACTCCCCGACGTTTTGGCTTACATTTTGGCGGTTTGGTTTCTTAGAATATTCTCCGCTGCCCCCGCTGCGATAGGCCTCTTCGATCGGATGAACACACCTTTGCACTGGTTGGGATGAGTATTTCCCCAGAAATCCCAGAATCATCTTCGAAATACATAATTTTTTGACAGTGATTTCAATTTCCGGACATTACAGAGACTTCTCTCCGGTATAGAGAGGACTTCGACCGTATGAATCAGGGGTACATTATGCCACTTCTATCGAATGAACACACTTCTGCACCGGATGGTAGTTAGGCGACTTCTCATAAAGGACTGATCAGATTTCGTTCTCTGACCGGTATATATAAGTAGGTTGCTGGTGGCGACACCTATGATTGGTGGCGCCACTCTGGCTTGTTCAAAACTTTCCTCACTACACGCATGTACATGCATACAATGTTGGATCCTGCCCAAACTTTTACAAGAGTCTTTTTGGGTCCAAATATGGAGTCCATGACGTGTGATTATATCTAATGAGCCATTTTTCTTCTTCGTTTATGATATCAACGCGCAGGTAGTACAATACATACAGGTACGACACAAGTAATGGTATTTTATCATATCGCTTTGAAATAATCTCCTCATAGTTGGTTCTTTCAAGCTCTCTGATCGCTAAAATTGCATCACTCGACAATAATAATGATTATTCGCGGGATAAAATTGTAATATTTCGCATTTTTAACTGCAATTTCTACCTCGTCAAACTTTCGATACGATGAATTGTTAATGAAGCGAAGGAAGGCACATTAGATCGAACCGGACACGAGTTTCACATTTCAACCCCCCCCAAAAAAAAACACCTTCGAAATAAAACAAAAGTACCAGTGGCTGCAGAACACCTCTGGAATCGAACTAGCTGTTGGATCGAAGTGGATTTCTTATAGCTGTCCAGCAAGTGGTACTTTTGCTTTAAACGATTTGAGAGTTTGAATGAGAATGCTAGGTATGTATGACGTACTTTGCTGCTCAACTTTGGAGTGCGCTTTTGTTTCCGACCCCATGGTTTCGTATAGTTTTATTCGATGGTGCCAATTGTGGAGTATAAAGTCATACGGATATCTGGATGAAACTTTGGCTCGGTAATAATGGTGTGAAAAGGAAGCACCTTAGGGTATAATGAAAATGGAGTTAGTCTGCGGCTTGAGAGGCGGAGCAAAGTCTGGCTAAGAGGTATTTTGAGAGGGAACGTGACGTTTTTAAATCACTATAAGAATATCTTGACGCGTATATAAAATGGGTGCGGTGTATCGCCGTCTGTTGCGGAGCGAGAGTGACGGGCACCTGGCAGAAGCAGAACATCCCAGGTTTTCTTGAAGACGTGAAAAAGGGCGAATCGCGTGGACTCGAACCGAGATACGGAGCTGGAAAGATGAAGAGAGTCTGGAAAACGGCGAGAGTTTAGAGGGCAGAGAAAGAGAGAGAGAAAGAGAGAGAGAGAGAGAGAGAGAGAAAGTTGAGGATAACGTGGCGCAACCACCCGGTGATATATCGCGGGCAGAATGGGTTCTTTAGGGCACACAATCTAGAAAACGGCTTGCCTTGAAATGCCTCGAATATTAAAGGAGTAAATTTAAGCCGAATGAGGCACGCTGGGTAACAGAAACGGGCAGAAGCGAGCAGTCGGATACTTTCGACCCTCGCGGGTTTAGCGTCGTCGAAAAAGTGCGTGCCTTAAGGATTGTTTATATTCCTGGATGAAGCCTTATTAAAGAGAAAGTGTTCATTCCGTTTTCCAGGCTTTGACTTTCCTTCAAGATTTCCCGACTTATACATCTGGGGGCAAATCTACGTCGATGAAGTATACATAGGTATATCCTTCTATACCGAGGTGGGTTGGTAGGCAGATTTCCGATTGTTCGGCTCCTTTTTGCCAGCTCAAGGCATGGAAAGGGTGTTGGTTCAGGTTCTGGCTTGGTTCCTAGTTCGTTGATCCAATGAAAATTCCCCATCTTACATCTGGCTTCTCCGTGCAGTTTCGCCAAAGCCCGTAAATGCCATTATCCGTGAAGGCTTTATTTCGATCAGAAAAAGTTCTAAAATTCTTCAGTCAATCTAGGTGCGATGTTTTTCCGCGCCAATGGACCCGAAAAAAAAATGTTCAAATATTTATTTTCAATTTTCCTGTATCGTTACTTGAACAAATATCACATCACCGTCAGTCTACCCCTGAAAATACAGTCTTGATAACAAAAAGTTTTCCGTGATACCAATAACCGCAATGGACAGCAAACTTACAAGTTCTTAGTAACTATGATTGATCTTATCCTTTCGCTGCATCGCGCCAATGAATATATTAAAAGCAATCGTCTCGCCATTGCGAACAGGGACCATATAAGATATTCGAAATTTATTAAACCTTGTCTCTTGGTTTTCAAATTTATATTCCGATGCTTTTATTCGCAGCAGCATTCTGTCGTGTAAAACTTGTGAAAAAAAAAGCTGGAAAATAGCGAGAGAAAAGTATGAGAAAATTAAAGCTGACCTATCCGTCAATTGGTGTCTTCCGAAATCTCAACCCTCCGAGATCCTTCGAGAATCTGATTTCGAGCAAGTGAACGCTTTGTAAGCAAATTGGCGACCTCGACTTGTCTATAGTCACAGCTGGGCTGGAATTAAAGTTTCGAGATTAATGCAAATCAAACGAGCTTGCTTACGAAGAGAGTTAAATATATTAAAGACTTGACGCGACAGTTGGGGAGATTTTTCTTTCTTTTTTTTTTTTGTCTTCTCTATAGTTTATTTATTATAGTTAAAATTGATATCTTCATAGTCGACGTGTTAATTGACTTTTTTTTTCTAGATATAATATTTGTATCGAGTTTTATCAAGTTGAACTCTTTAAATCACGATCAACATTTTTACGGTTGTATATCTGACTGATTTATAGAGATGATAAATTCTCTACAGCATTGTTTGGGAAAACTCGACAGCTATTCATTGATCAACCTGCATTACGAGCTGAACTCATCAGCCCCCTTGAGCCTCGTAAAACTTTTATATTCCACGAAATGAGTGAATTACCCCGCGAACTCCTATACACCCTTCTGTACCCCAATGCATAGTTTATCGAGTCCTGACGAGCTCATGCGATGTTAATTCAGTTATATGCCTCTGATATGCGTGTGTGTGTGTGTGTTTATGTTTGTATCTGCATTTATGTGTGTACTTTGTTGCCATGATTTCGAAAGAGAAGTTAATTTCCGGTAGCTAAGCTAGAAGAACTCGTTTGAATTTCAAATGATTCTTCAGGGTCTTAAAAAAGCTTGCAAAATACGTTAGAGTTCAGCTGTCTAAGTAGCGCAGCTTTCAGTCGCATATAATTCAGAAGATTCTCTATTGTCAAGACTTTTTGCTGAACCAATGCAAATTTACTGCATAATTTTTCACAATCAATTGCTTCGTGGTATTCGAAAACAGTTTGGCAATAAACTCTGCACCAGATCATTCTATCGCGCTGTATACACTTCGTCTTTGGGGTTTTGTACACAGACTGATCATTGCTTAAAACATATTTGAATCATATTCGGATTTTTGCGGCAGGCTCCAAAGTGCAACGTCCTCCTCGAACGTGTTTCTCGATCGATGAAATTTCGGATTTTCGATTATTCAACAATACACGTGACATTTCCTTATAGGTATTTTCCAGACCGAGCTGTTTCTATGCTGATGAGAATAATTTATGAAGTGCCGTGCCGTGTATATTGGTGAAAACCTAAGCGTCCTGTTCTAATTTTCCGAAACAGTTTACTGGTAGATACATTCATTCCTGAATCTCTTAGCTTCAGCTTCCCGTTTGATTTTTCATGTTTATACGTTTAGGTCAAAAGTTATGATCATTCTTCGATCACTTCGATCACCATGCGCATCACACATCCGAAATATTCATAATAAAAAGATATTGCAAATAATTATTTCTGACTTTTTTTTCATAGCGTTGGAGTAAAAGTCTCAACGATAGTATACGAATTTTCATAGATTTTTTATACCACCTGAAGTCCGTGGAAAACGAGTCAATCGAATAAAAACTGCACGTTTTGTGTTTGAGGGTACTGAAAAAACGGTTTGGGGTCAAGGGTCATAATACATAATCACCAAACTGTCTGAATAATTTGCACAGAAATACACCTTCCAAGTCGACCTTAGGATTTGTCTTAGGCGCCGCAGGGCTTTGGTAAATTTTGAAAGGTCTGATTCCATACGGACGGACAGGAATCCGATCTCAATTCGCTCCAGTTCTCTGGTATAATATGTACGATCCACGGAAAACTGAAAAGAATCTCTGAAGTAATCCACCGATAATCTGCATAAGATTCTGCAATGAAGAACCCGAAGATCCGCAGTCCAATGTGGAATTGTAGACTACCGATGGTCTCGTCTAAGCTGTTCCACAGATCTTCTTTAAGTCTGAAGGGAAACTTTTTCCATTCTACTGCTTAAAGTGATGATGTAGAATTCAAGCCAACTCACACACTTACAATTAGATCTATTATATCAATGGATTAGCAATGATAGTAGTAGCTCATTACGACTTGTGTTTCAACATGATTTGTATGTAAAAACGTGTCGTTAGATTTTGACGAGCGGAGATAGCTTTGTTAAGGATGGGAAGCACGTGTCCATGCACCCTCGAGCCTGACCTACCGTAACAGCTCCATCGTTTTTCGACCTGGGGTAAATCTCATTGGTTGAAAGTCATTCATTTATTGATTGAAAAATATTTCAGATAACCGCTGCCGCGAGAATCCGTTCGGGGGTACAAAACGAGCAGTTTAGAGTGAGGTAGCAAATGTCAACGTCTGCGTGCTTTTTCATTAATTGTTTCGGAACGTGGATTGAATATTGGTTTTCAAAATTATGATCCTTTCCTGGAAACTGTAATTTTCACCTTTTCTGGGTAATCAAATTAATTGGCAGAATCAAACATGAAACTCCTACGTCTAGAAGCAAATCCCATTGCGGTTTGTAATTAATTAGTTTTCACAAAAAAATTATTGATGTCGGTTAATGAACGTCGGTGTACCTGATTCAAGAAACGAATAGAGGTTTATACCAATGATTTCTGTTTTTTTAAAAGTAACATCAGGTCAATTGAAGACACTGCTATAAATTGGTACTTTATTTGGTGGAACATTTTCAGAATACCACTCCCAACGTTACATGGAATAACACGCTTTGATTTAGAGGCTGAAGGCAATAAAAGGTTATAACTTTATTTTTTAATCTGCTAGGAAAAGAGGGCTTTGTTCACGATTATAGAACATAAGCCCTCGATTATTCCGCTGGCAAATATTAATACCACTTTCTCGTTATATACGTGTTCGAAATTGCCTCTTATATTTACTTACATAACGTTTGCAATTCGCAATCCAAAAACCGCAAACCTAAATCACATAGAAATACGCCGTACCCGCTCATCAGAAATCTCATTTTTAATTTTGAAGTGCCATTCAAAGTAAGATTTTGTCTGGTCAGAATGAACTTTTCTTTCAATCAAGTAGGTATGGATGTACCTGTTGACAATTGCACTTTGACTTGCCACAGGTTCGAAATGATGAGGCAATATTCTCCTACAACAATCACAGGATGGTATGTAAGTAACGAAACATTTACTCTGTGATTAGTGTGACTTGAAACAGCTGGACATTATTTAAACTGCACGGATTGAATATTTTGTGAAATCGCAATTCAACACTATTTCGGAATCAACGATCAGAGAATCGAATCATTTCCACATATCATTCAATACATTCACTCAAAGAAATATTTAGGCCTGTTTGCAATACGTACCTATGGCTAATATAGTGACCACCAGAAAATATGGCTACGCCGGCCATACACATGTCTGTTTTTGGCAAATTGTATTGTACCAATAGTAAACGTATTGTCAAAATATTCAAATATATAATTAAAACAGCCATATTTTCTGGCTGTCACTAAATTAGCCATACGTATATTGGTGAGTGGCCCTAAGTATTTCTTTCAGTGTTAAAGCTCATACTTGGTCAATATTACTCAAAATTCGCCAAATTCATATTGTACCTTATATACCATGCGTGACACATAGGATATGCGAATAGTTGGAATGTTTTGACTTGTGCAACATGCATTTGCTGCAGGACGCGTCTACGTAACATGACTTCAGCGCTTTCGAACACTAGTTTGCCTATATTGCTTTTGTCATTAATAATTCGGGCGCTGTTCGCCTCATTGAGAGTATTTCTTCTATAACTACAATATTCACTTGTATTAGATGGTCTGTTTGATTATGGGACACTAATTGTTTGGAATCTTGATCCGGTGTCGTAGGGTGAGAATTGTAGAAGTTGAGTTCCTAGGCCTGTGGTTTCCATGAGAAATGTTGAACACCACTTTAGATCGGTACGTTTAATTCGTATTACAAAGCGACGATGCCTAGAGAACGCTAGAACATTGCTAGGAATTTAGCAATTTTCCGTGAAACTGATCAACGATTCAATTACAAATAGACGGACTGTGAAAGTGTAAAGTCGGCTGCAATTTGCCCCCCAGCAGCAATCGGTATACCGTATAACCGATGTGCACAAATTAAATGCTTGTGCACATAATTATATAGGATTCCGGAAAACATCGTTAGCTAATGAAAAAACAAAAAAAAAAAAAAAACATTTTTTTTTCTACCGCCATCACGACTCTATTCAATGGGTACATATACGCTACTTGTACAAAATTGCGTTGGTTGAGTAGCGGCATGTTAAATCAGATTGAAAGGTGGAGTATATTTTATTAATAATTAGAAGAAACGTTCGTGAAATTAACACCACGGGTTATGAAATGAAATGTTGAGGGAACTTTGCAGACCGACGAACTTGTTAGGTTTCTAATTGCAGATCACTAATTAAATAGCCGTTAATTAATTCCCTTCGTAAATTGCATCGAATTTCTATGATTCGTCTCGATACGCGTATGTATTTGGTTACTCGGTTGTAATTGTTATCGGCAAATATCAAATAACAAATGGCAATGATTTTTTATTGACTTTTCAGGAAGTGAAAATGACGTTTGCCATATTTTGTAATAATCGACTAAGTTCACCCTACCGGAGTTCAGCTTCATAATTCTACGTCACCAAAATTCGCATTCCACAACTGCGGTCCACGCCAGCCCGCAGCATTTGTATCTGTCAGAATTTGACGGGGTGGATTGTAGAAGCACGAAGGCATGTACCCCTCAAGTATTTCAATTTGCAGTTGCAATTCTATAGACCCAAAGCTAAACCGTTGACATTTACGCTCAACAACGACCGCTTGCATCACTCACCTACGATATAATTACGCTTAATAGTACCAGATGCGATACTGTAAAACGTAAACTCCAAAGCTCTATGTGAACGTGTTGGGCAGAACCCTTTACACTGAAATAATTTCACTAACAGGTCGCGGACACTGTCAACTACATTAACCAAGTCCAGCTTCATTATTATACCTAATTTGTGAACCATCACCCTTATCAAACTCTTTGGTAATTCATTTCAAATGAGCCATATGCTGAAGGGAGGGATGCTGAAACGGAATAGACACTGTAGCATAAGTATGATCTGAAGCTTATCGGATGGCGAATAAAGGAATAGTTCTCTTCGAGATGAGTCTCATCTGGTGACGAGAAGGGACATCAGAATCCGGTGAGAGTTGGGAGTTCTTCTAGAATAGGTCCCTCATAATCGTTATGCAAAGCTTCGCCTGGATAACTAGATAACTGCGAAAAGCAGAGAGAAGAAGTCTGCCTATATACTATGGAAGGATAAACGCGAACAGCTTCGTTATCCTGAGGGCATCGTCAACTTCTCGCGTCGCTAACATTTTCTGACATGAGAATAAAGCTTGGTAAGGTTTCGGAGAATTAGACTTTTCCGACATTTCAACTTCCATTTGACTTTGAAGTTTTATCTTACTTCGAGAGGGACTGTAGGTATAAATTCGTTCTATACATGATGAATTTATGTACATTTTTCATTCGATAGAATTATCCCTTTTGTACCATTCAATATTACGTGACACCGTTCCCCAGCGAATCCTATCTCGTTACATAGATTGATACAAAGCTAGTTGTTCTGCTACCAAAATCCCTCATCCATTCCGATCTATTTACTTTCATATCTATGCTAAACCACTGCTACGGTGCACAACCTGGAGATATTTCTATACTTCCGTTATCTCACCAACCTTTTACTATTTCCGAGGGATTTTACCACGGGATGAAAAAGAGATTCGACGTGCTTGTGGAATACATACACAAAAAAAAAAAAAAAAAAAAAAAGAAGAAAAAAGATGGGCAACACTAGCATACAGTAGAAAATCGACAACTAAACGTGACGTAGGAGTCTTCCCTAAATCGCTAATCAAATGATACTAATTATTATCGATGAAACATCTGATAAGTACCTAGTGCTTACCGAGTCTCTCCAATTACGAAAAAAAATTGAGAATTATTGTGAGGAATGATTCTACGTTTCGTTTATTTTTGTTTCATATGAATTTTTGACGATCATGTCACCTCAGTGCGATCACTCATGCATACGCTCATGAGTGACGTTAAAAAATACATTTTCAGAATTGTTTCAACTTCTACAAACGACAAACAATACTTGGGTGACTGAGTTTTGTCTCAAGTTGAGATGATTAATCATATTTGTTACCACTTGCCTGACAGCCGGGTTTTCAAAGTCATTTCAAACTGTCGTATACCTACGGAACTGAACTTATGTTCTTGTGCAATTCGTTACGTGATCGAACGTTCTTCCCTTATCACCCTATCGAATATCTTGCAATTATAGGTATGAATAGAAGATTCTTTCCGTAAGGCAAGGGGGGGCATATTATCGAGTAAACGAGGAAATAGAGAAGGTGTTCGGAATTGGAATAATGGTCGTTTTTTCCCGGTCGATTTAATAAGGAGATGTTGTAAGGGCTGCTCAATAATAGCCAAATAACAAAATACTTTCGAGTTGGTAAGGTCGGGAGCTTGTTTTTGGATTAAAATGAATTTCAAGATCGAGATTTAATTGCTAGTCGTGTTTACGATGCCCACTAAACGCAAACAAAGCCCCCCCAACGAAATCCGGACGACCTGAGGAAGGCGCACAGACAAGACCAAAGCGTCTCGAAATTGGTACTTCTTCGGGCTAAAGGAAATAAAGCGACTGTAATGCAAATTAGGAGAAGTAACAGCAGCCATTCGGACTACCCCTCTCTAGCAATGGCTTTGAGAAGTCTTCGAACGCGATCAAAGTGCTCACGTTACCTTCATTACAGTCGAAATGATCAAATATCAGTAGCACATGATCATACAAATCACGGTTTCAAGTAGAAAAAATGTCATACGGCTTTGTCACGGGCAGAACACAATTTGTATTCAATCCTTGCCCATCGAATGTAGACGAGGATGGAACTAAATGTTGTGTCGCCATTTTGCAAGGTGATTTTCCAGTTCGAGATCGGTCGAGGACCTCAATAACATGTCGCTGAAAAATTGTTCTTGACCCTGAAACTCAAGGTGCAAATATTTGTAAGTTTAAGAAGTTCTGATGGTCAGTAGGTATAGGAATAAAAGTCTCTGAGGAACCATAACTTGGAAATGAACTTTAGTTCTGTATTTTTTTTCAACTTCATGATCATCTTCCGCGATAAAGGATCCATTTTTGACCCATGACACTTTTTTCCCTCCTAATGAGAAGGTTTTAAGCCAATGTGGTTTAAGCCAGTAATAACAATTTCCAATAAGTCTCATCAAGCGGTTAAGATAGATTTTGCAGGAAAATCTTGTTAGGGCGTTCCACCGATCTTGATCTGGAGAATCACCTGGCAAAGTGGTGACACAAAATTTACTTCCACCATTTACAATACGTATGTCTTTTTGGTATAAAGTGTATACGTATACCAATACCGCAGGGGGTAGGTATTTCTTTGGAAGCATCGTTTATAGATGGTGATTCCTCCACCCCCGAGAACAGGGCTAGTCGATTGATAATCGGTGTCCCTCGCAGACCCTCATCCATCATTACAGTATCAGCTGGTGCCCACCCCGCGTCAGTCGAGCTTTGCGAAACGGTCGTGCGTCAAGAATTTGGGTCAGCGATACTTTTTTTGTCGAAGATTGACAATATCAAATTTCGACATATCACGTATGCCGGGTATCTATAGGTATAATCGGCAGTATTCGGTTTCGACGTAACATACATACCTATATTTCATGCGGTATGGTGCTTGACGAGCGAACTTACACTAGTCCACAAAAAATAGGAGTAATGTCCCATCGAGTTTTAGCAAAATTACACGGTCGCAATTCGGAACGATTACGTAGCTGAGGACACTTTTGTAGCAATTGTGTATTTATTGTCAAAACGCGTATGTTCCACTTTTCTGCAAGTAATATGACAATTCTGGAAGCGTATCAACGACGCCGGCTATACGTAAGTACATACATACGTAAATACGTAAAACACACGTATAGTATGCTTCATGCTAGGCGAGAGCGTTAGTCGTGCTGCATGGTGCAGGCGTATATAGCTGAAAGCTTCGCGCTTAAGCCGGAATTATAATGTAATCTGTCAAACTGAATATGATTATCATTTACCTAAACCCTACACACTTCTACTTACTCAGAAACAGCATCGCGTGGGAATAACGGAATATTCTAATCAGATATACACACGCCCACGTCATATACCCCATACGTATTGTTTGCACACCGTGTTTATAACACGTCGCGAACTAAGCTGGTTAGTTCTATATGAACTTCGCGATCTTGTCACATTTATCAACAACATGTGAAAAATTATTTATGCACACAGATCAATCTACGCACATAGGATACCGAGAGTGGGTTCATAAATCAAACATATATCTCTCGAAGACACTCGTGTGATTCTTCAAAACTAAAAGTTTTTACCGAAAGCTTCGTGTGGGGCCCCAATATGTGGGATTCTCTTCATCATTAGCGATATCAAATTATTTTTCAACATTCCTACCTCATTTCAGTTCAAACTAATTGCAATTACCAAAAACAGAGCAATTAATTGATGTAAAACTTGAGAATTAAAAAGTGATTGAGAAGATGAAAAATTTTTATATGTGCAGTTGGATTATTACGTTGAAAATTTAGATGATGATCATATCGATGCTGATTCACAAATTTGCCTATAGTTATGACACGCCATCAATGTTTGAAAGATGTAGGTTCAAGTCAACCCTGAATCCCAACAAATTTTTTTGGGAAAAATTCTTCGTTAATAGGAATTTGGCCGTGATGTGAGGAAAAACGAAAACTTGGCTATTTTCGTAACGCCCCCAATGTCGGAGATTGTCTGACATAGTCCCTTATTTATGTTACGCAAGTAAAAAACCGTCGAATTTCGTTCGAAGTTTTTGTTGATGCCTGAAGTACTTTTCTTCTGTCGGAATTTCTCCAAGTTTGAAAAGCATCCTCGCTCACACGTATCAATGAATATATCATCAATATGCAACCAAAAATTTATACCACCTGTACACGCGGCATAGCCGTTGTAGATATCCGGCGTTAGTATATGTATATGTATAAGTGTGCATATGTATAACGTATGCGGGTAACGTCGATACGCTTATGGACTTCATCCAATGTATCTCACATCTCACATATCTACCTACCTACTTTCCTTCAGTTCTCTCAATCCAGATGAGAATCCAACCCTGCAACAAATACCCACTGCTCCCGCATCAAACGATTCAATATACAAGATATCTACGTCGATATAAATTCGCACACTTTTATGCAGCTCCGTTTACCATGTTAGATTTGATGGATGGGAAACAGTCAATAAGCTGAAGCCTTGATACTTTTTTTGAAAATTCCTTATTCACCTTCTCTCTGGTTCTTAATAATACCTGCATGTTTCCTCAAGAGTCGTACATCCATGTATCTGTGTATCTACGATACAACGAGTAAAGCGATAAAATACAAGCCATCGTACGTGCGGGGAAACTACACGAGAGTATTTTGACAGGGACAGGAAAAGAAGTCCAAAAAAAGCGACGCCGATTTGTTGCGAATTGATTTTCATCCATCGCGTATATATCTTCGTTGCAATTCTTCAAGAGTTAGTTTCGCTATAGTTTTCAAATGCATTTCAGTTTGCGGAATAGTTTGAGCCAGGAGTGAGACGGGGGGGACGAGAGATACGCTCAGGTTTTTCTTCTGTATTCTTCGGTTGTAGGTACAACTGTGAAGTTTATACGGCGCCGTTGTCAAACGAGAAGCGCGACGAAAATTTGACGAATCGTGAAGATTGGAGGAAAAAGAAACCAACCCTTTATACATCCGACGACTCAAATTCGAATCCATCTTCGAAACGACCCGAACTTTCAAAACTTCTCAAAGAACTACTATAAACTTTCGCCCTAATCTAATGTCACCCATTTTCACGAGGTCAACTCGACATAAATTTATCCCTACGACTATCTAAACTCGTATATAAAAGTCTCACAATATTATCAATCCGTATAAATTTTAGAGAAAATGTAACGATGAATTGATACAAATGAAATGAAACACATCAGGTACTTTCCTACTTCGTAAAAAAATTGTCTTCGCATTCATTCCTTACGGAATGAACGATCGTTGAGTGGGCTATTTAGCGGCTATTAAACGTATGTCCTTCTCTCCTATAAATTATCCGTAAATTTTTACTTGGCTAGAGAGTAAAGTTGTCTGAGGATGAATGCAAGTACTAAATAACGCTGTACGCGAATGCGGTGACTTCCGTGAGAGGAATTTAAGCCAACTTAAGATGGGTTGGGGATGAGGTCGACTCCGATGCCACCGACGAATTATTTGGGGTTGGAAGACTCGAGGTGGTCATTCGGGAAGTAGAATTTATGTAAGAGAAGTAGCCATTGCTCGAGGAGATAAATTAGTGTCAAGGCAATAAAAAAAAAGCCAAGTTGCGAATGGCCAGGTTACACGGGTTTACATACATTCAGTGTCGACAAATCGATCCCTCTCTTCCGCATCCGCGAATTTGCACTACGAACGTTAATTACTGACCATTCGTGCGGGAATGGACCCTGGCCAGTCCATCATGCCGCAATATTCGACGGTGAGGGAGTCTGGTCAAGTTGACTGGCCCGGAAAGCTGTTTTTGAATTACTTGATTAGAAACAACGGGATTAATTCCTTAATTTTAATCAGCTATAACGTCTTAGTCTTGTCGAGACGATTGCACGATTGAGTGGCTTAATCCCCCTTCGCTCTTTCCGCTCAAGCTCAGATAATTAAAAGACGATTCCAAAGGGTGTACACAAACCAAGTACATCTGTTACAGATTCGAGTTATCAAAGCTTATGTTTGTATACGAACTACCGCGTACTCTGCAGAGAATTACCACGCAGTATAATATCATGAAGAAAACCCTATATACGTAGGTTACTTGTAACATATTGTACATACCTGACATACAAAACAGTAGGTAAAACTCGAGACACGGGTATAGGGTACTCATGTTTGTTTCACTAAGAACTGTTTAAGCCAACCGTAAATTTGAGTTAGGTATACTTGCTGACGAGAACTCGTCAAAAGCAAATATAACAGCGAAGCCAAAACGGGCGGAAAGTATCTGCTGAAATTCCGTTGGGTCAGGAAAATCTGCCCTTTTACCTGGTGGTCAGTAGATATTGATTGAAATTTTGAAAATTTT
Source organism: Ametastegia equiseti (assembly GCA_963989295.1). NCBI lineage: Eukaryota > Metazoa > Arthropoda > Insecta > Hymenoptera > Tenthredinidae > Ametastegia > Ametastegia equiseti. The sequence continues at coordinate 9,978,833 of OZ022389.1, read as the reverse complement.
TGAAAAATTTGGTATTTCATGATTGTCGGATGGATATGAACATGGAGTCAGGTCGGTCTTGGACCCGTAACGCCAGCAGCTGTTGTTTCATAATTACGGTACAGTGAAGCCCACTATCCATGATTAAACGCATCCCCTCAGGACCTACTCTGGTCTATGCACTCCACTCTGGTTGCTCGGTTTAAATGTTGAGCCCAGTGTGCAACTGCCACGAAACAAGAAGGTCTTGAGGCGGTTGCCACTGTTTTTTTTTTTTTTGTTTTGTTTCTTGTAACCCTCATTCGGCCCCTCGAAGAACTTGGTCGTAGGTTCATACATGAGACATGATATCGTTGGCTGAATGTTTTTTCCGAGAAATGAGAGTGCGCACAATAACGTACTCATGGATTTAATTCAGAATCTGTTCTTGGCCAACGTTTGCACAGCTTTTCACTAATCACAAAGCACCAAAATGAAATCTCGGAAATTCAGGCTTGAGTATATTCATTATCATTTCCTATTGAAGTGGAATTACACAGTTTCCTATTTCACTCGTTGCTCTTAACATCTCCACACTTGCGCTATAAACGCGGCTCGAACAATTCCGAATTTCCCTTCTTTAACGCTGACAGTTTTGAAATTTATAAACAATAATAATGAACATCATGAATAATAATGAATAACAGTAAAGATAATCAGTTCGGCGCCAAAACCGAAGAACCGGAAACCGGAAACAAAACTGAACTTTATGGTGGAAATTCATCGGAGTCCAAATTGAGATTTGACGTTCTCATATCTCAATTTATCTCATGGTCTCAGGGGGCGCAAACGCGTTCAGTGTCATATTCTTTCAGTTCGTTGAGCATTCAACCCCAAAGTCTTACCCCTTTTGCTAGAGACGGCTATCGTAGTCTCGTCTGACCATGTGCTTCCAAGGTATCTACACTCGTATAGTAATATACTTCGTTCTCATATTGCAGTTTTACATGTCTCTCCTGCACCATCCTGTCTGAATGAAGAAGGTATCATGACATCTGGCCTTTTTTATCTGTTTCTTTCTTCTTTATTCACACGGTGAATTTACCCCCATCCTCTTGTAGGTACGCATATCCTGAAAAAGACCGCATCGAATAAAGTGTCAAAGAAGGAACGAAGGTGTACCACTGATCGGCTTCTCAATCAATTTCATACATGAAGGCTTCTCAAAGAAATTTTCGGGATCCTTGTGTCTCTCGTGCTATAGGCTTGAAAAAATTAGGTAAGGTAGGAGAATATCCAGCTTCGACACTGCGGGGATGAAAAGAGATGGGAATAATCGTAACAAGGAAAAGAAAAAGGATAAGAGGAACTCAGAGCAGACAAAGGACCGTGAAGGACCAGAAGCCCAATCGAGTGAAGAGTCTGATACCGGTCTACCAGATTCGAGGTCGTTGCTTCAAAGCATCAAGTCCAAATATAGGAGAGCTAGTTACCCTATATATATAGTATTCAAAGAAATATCTTAAGAAAGAAAAAAAAAAAAGGGTTTGACGGTATACTACAAAGCCGAATTAACTAAGGGCTGTTAAGCAATTGTATCGCGCGCGATGAGATTAAATCTTGAACATAAGCAAAATGCTATAATAAGAGAAAGGAATAGGTAAATGATAGAAAAAGGTTCAGAAAAGCGTTCGTCAAATCAAGTTTACCGCTTGGTGCACCGAAGTTTTCAACTCTGGTATTTCCCTAACGCGCTTAAGTATTGGTACTTCCGCAAGAAAACCGAATACGCTTTGCTGGCGGATATTCCGGGGATGGTAGGGATGCACGGGAAAAAAATTCCCGGTTCCGATCAAACATGTAAACAAACAAAAAATCTGGGAAACCAACGAGCGGAAAAACGTGATTGATTTAGTATTGGAAGAATGCGCTAGAACCCCCGAGACCGAGAGCGAGCTTGAGCTCGATCCCGACCCAGGGAGCTGAAACCCAGACCGAGGGGGATTTATCGTTACCCTTAATACACTAGAACCTAGATACAACTCTGCTGAGGCGGAGGATAATCCGGGGCACACGTGTTGCTGCGGTAACGCTCGTTTCAGTAATCAAGTTTTACAATAGCTTAGAAGTTTCTTCGGAGAAACGTTCAACCTGATTACCGCGATGCACCGAACAGCCAAATGCCAGTACAATACGTTGGTCCATAGAGAAATAATGAGAAAATTACGTGCTTCAACCTATTCCTCATGTTATTCCCGGATCTTCAGAGTTCGGGTATATTATACTAGGCTGATGGTCTTGCCGGCCCCTGTGTCGATTCCGCTGACTCCTCGAATCTCGAATCATCGTAACAAACCCGCTCGTAGAATATTAGATTTTTCTGGCTATGAGTATAAGCGGGAACTTTCAAACCTCTGGCATTTCTTTTAAGAGTTCAACAAAGAGCCTACTGAAATATTGACAGAAGCTATAGTCTTTCAATTTTTGAATCGCTGAAGGAGGAGGTCCCATGGAAAAAAAAAAAAAAACCAATCCTAAAAGTTCTAGATCATGGTACGATATTTGTGGAAGAAAAAATGTCAATTCTCTGCTATGAAAGTGTAGACACAAGGAACCTTTCGCAAAGCCCTCTGACACGTTTCCTGTACCTACAGATTCATCGTAAGAAGGAAAATTACATTTTTTTTTTACGTTCACATTCTATGTGAAAAAATAAAATGTGTAAGGAAAATGACAGATTGGTTTTCGTCAAGGTTTCAGTAGAGGGTCTACTTAACTGAGGGGTTGTCCAATCGATGCGTCTTCTTGACGAAGCTTCGAAAAACGGCGTAATAAACGATTCAAATGAAACACAAGACTAATACGGATGGAAAAGCATGAGCAGGGATGAATAATAGGTTAAAACGTACGTGGGCACTTACTAGCGTAAAAATAGAAAAGGTAAAAACAATGGTTGAAAGTTTTCTCGTGAAATAAAAGGCTAGAAATTTCATTAAAGCGAAATGAAAATAATATTAAAACCGGCAAAACACCGTCTGCTGGTCGTTCGTCAGTTCTGAACTCGTTCTCAGGCGAAATGTACCATGTATATTATATACAGGTACGTCCGTATTTATTTTGTCAAACCTGGAGGGTCTCATTCGACTGGCACTTTTATTTTCACATTTTCTTCTAGTCCCTACTTCACTTTTTCATCCCGGTAACGGCAACACAATACGAACCCACCCACGTACGGCCTCGGTGATAGAATTGTACTCACCTCTGGCGAGGATCTTATTTCTCATTTCGCATTTCTCATTATCCGAAGAGGCTCAGCATAAATACTTTTCCTGCACTCTAACAGTGAAGCCTGGCTCTCGAGTCTGATCCTCTTTCGTACTCTCTATATATCTTTAGAAGCAAGGCGTGATGTTTCTTTTCATCCTGTATAGAATTATGAATTTCAAAGCTGAAATCCTGTAGAAGGTAAAGGATCGGGCAAGCAAAGTCCTCATGGATCGCCACGGTTGTGAAATGTCCTAATAATCGTCCAAGTATATCGCAGTCCTATTCCAACGCAAAGCTCCACCTTTCTAAGCCTTAGACTAATTATTGCCAAGTGGCATTAAAACGGAGAAAAAGCTTCGCTGGACTTTGAGATGCGCAGGGACACGTCTAAAACGCAATTATCAGGAAATTCCTACCTTATAATCACGAAGACGTTCATCTCTAATTTATTTCCATCTCGCTCGTCATTAGAAAAGATATCATTTTCCGAAGAGCGAAGATTCAAGCACCAGACGTCGGGGATCCTCGTTATACGGGAAGCACGATAAATCCCTTGTATTTTAATTGGACGAACTCCATCCGAATCGCGAGATGCGTCTTTTGTGATCTTGCTTAACGAGAAGAAGAAGAATAATCAAGACCGTTACAATCGTAGTATCGAATTTATAAACTTGCTGGAAGAAAATTCACTCCACCATTTTTTTTCGTCAAATATCGCTGCATTGAGACTTGGCGCCATCTGATATATGAGAAATAATAATGAACGAAGGAAAATGAACTAATGTTTCATAAAATTCGCTATGACGTACCGGTCATTCGTCTAAACGTTGCATCTTGGAGGCAGTGAAACAGTTTGAAGAACAATCTAAGAGAGTGCCTACCAGGGGCAATCCAATTTCCGTGGCGTTGCCGTAAACAACAGTGTAATACGGTGTACCGGGTGCGATAGGGCTAGTCAAATAATTGGGACAGGTCACGTGAGGGTGTTTGTTACTCGTCTACGGAGCAAACGTTTGCCATTCTAAAAATCGGAATCGCGCCGCCAACATTAACACAGGAAATCAAACGGATCTAGGATTTCTGAACCTCTATCAACAGATAGGTACTATATTATACACAACAGCGACCGCATTTTTCTGACCATTAGTACCTAAACAGAAAAGATGGTAACTCATTTGCAAATGCTTCATATGATTCGAAGCACAGATCTTGAACCCAACGCAGACTATGCATGGCAGCATAGAGAAACACACAGATTATTTGGCTGACCACAACGGGCTAGAACTACTATTTCGCGCCTAGATTTTTAGGCAAATATAATTCATTCGGTTGAGAATCGATTGCATTGAAAACTCAAAGTTTTATACTTCCCATTTTCAGACACGATCGTTGAAAATGGAGTGTCTTATACATTCGCCATCGCAAAAAATGTCGGATCGAGTAAAAGGATTCAATCCCGATGCCATTTCGAAGGATTTTACTCATTTTGTTTACATCATAAACACTCTACGTACTTACACGTGGAAACGTGGTATATCTATATCGATAGACCCTGTCAAGATGGCTGACCATCCAGACGCGATTGGAGATGATTTTTGGACTTGAAGTCATGAAGATTTGGCAAGAACTAAGAAATTTCGTTTTTGCGAGTTTAGAATAATACAATAATTTGCTCTTCTCTAAAGCGGAGAGTAAAAAGTGCCAACACCATTGGGTATATAGGGATATTTACGAAGAAATCTTTGTCAAATCTTTCTGTTCTCCTACCTTCGTTTTCTCAAGTCAGTATATAATTATACCACGACGGTAAGGGGTTACATTATAACGCACCCTCGCCCAAACAGCTACAGGGAATTTGACTTACAGAATACTCAGGCTAATAGGATCGGTTCCCCAGCGACGTCGTATTACAAACAAGATCCGGCTTCCACAGTCTTCCTGTAATACGCATGCATATAATATTATATAATAACTATCTGTTTCAGAGAAAATCGTTGCCCTGGTTTTCGTGTTCAACAATTCAACTTGAAAGTTCAAGGCGTATTATTTTTGCGGACTTTTTGGTTTTCGTTTCACAAACCTTCTCGACTGCGCAGACACGTTCTGGGAGAATAAATGTATAAGCTATTCAATGATTCACGCAAAGGTCGTCCTCGCGGTACGTATAGGAGTAGGTATGATATAATGGTAGTGGAAAGCTATTTGAAATTACGCTTGGTAATTGTTCCGCATAATTGGAACAAAAGAGGGGAATAGAAAAGGACTATAAAGCGGTCTAGGATCGAGTTTTCCGCTGCGCTTTTCCCTGTCCGTGACCTGCAGGACCGTGTTTTCGCGTTTAATAATGCATAATTATTTCCGCTCAAAGAGAAAACCGCAGCTCCGAAATGAATATTCGCGGTCTCTTCTGCCTTCCAAATTTATTTCAATCTTATTTTCTACCCTTTCGCCATTTTCTATCCTTTTCCGTATCATCTTTTTCGTTTTCTACATGAAATCTACTAATTATCTTCACCTAATTAGGAACAGACGCGGTTATAGCTAGACCCTCAATTCAGACGGTACGTGGTTATTAAAAAGCTGCAAACCTTTTTTTAAAAACTACGACGGATATACACGTGAATAATACCCGGAAAAGAACTGAAAGCGATTCGCAGACGCTTGTCAAAACCAACTATTGAGAATCGATGCCAGACGACATTGTGTCTGTGACTCAATGCCGTCTTCATACGTCCAATTACTAGGTTTTCCCATAACGTCGCGAATACCATAGATTACACATTCGATAAAATAACTTCGTCGCATTCAGATATGCGGCGATTACTCTTCACAATATGATGTATTTAAGATTGAAAATATCTGCTGATAATGGTTCCGTCTAAGTATAAACCGTTGCCTATGAAATATCGAATTATTGATCGAAACTCCTTCAGAGTGAGGTCAAAAAATATTGCAAGATCTTCTCGATAGAAGAGGAGAATCTGAGTCAAAACCCGACTAGAATCTTTCAAAATTTCTACTGCAGAGCGTATATTAGATCAAGCCGAGCAATTAGAGAAACGAGATTTGTACCAAGACCCAAACGATCAGTTAGCAATGGGATCGAGGTTTAATCCGCTCAAGAATTTCCGAAATATAATCTAGTCTGCCTCGGGATGAAAATTAGCTTCAGGGACATCTATAGAGCGTGCCGATGTATTTGAACCAAAACCGTAACTAATCATAGGTATGTCTATAGTAACAAGTTTGTTGAAAGATCATTACTTTGACAGAAGATATAAAGTGTCTAATAAATCCTTTGCACCCTTAGGAGAAGAGTCGTACGCCTTGATCACAGCTGAACCTCTTTGATCAAAGTTCTGATTCCTGCAAAGGTGCAGGCAACCAGAAACGAAACACTTTCAGATTATCAAAATATTCTGATTTTAGTTTTCCAAATGACCATTGCATATCACTTCTATAGACTTGTGGAAACTTTAAACCGTGACCTACAAATTTCACCTCTGAACTAACGATTCGAATCGTCACTTTGACTAGCTACATCGGAGAATGGAGGCGAAAAGAGCCTGCATCGTGAAGACAGTGAAGGGAAGGAAGGTTGAAGGGGGAGGTTTTGCCAACCCGGTAGAACTTGGGTCGTTGGACTCATTAGGGGTTCGGGTTGTACAAACATTCGCGGAGTGGTTACCCCTCGGGTTGTAGATGGTATAGGTGGAAGGTAGAAGGTAGAAGGTAGAAGGTGGAAAGCGGAAGGCGGCAGTTGGCAGGACGGAACGAAAGGCAAGGACGAAGGAGAGAATGAGGAGAGAGTTTAAACTAAAGTAATCCGGTTACCAACTCCCCGCTAATCTTGTCCCGGAATTAGAGCGAGTTTTCTTTCAGCGAAAAGCGCTGCTCTCAAAGATTTTTCTGGGACAAAATTCATTTGAAAAAAAAAAAATGAATACCTGCTGCAGAAATCAAAGTGATGAAATCTTAAGATTTTTAAATTCCAATCCTGAATTCAATCATCAAAATTGGCTTTTCCAAACGCGTTAAATTGCAGCGCAGGTTTTCCCCGCAGGTGAATCTTGGGAAAAACTTTTCAACGAAATGTCCTAGAATTACCTCCGCAGACGTGTATCCCAAGAGCATAAAATTGCGGTAGAGACGCCGGAGATCAAGTTGTATTTCGCATTACGAAAGACACGTAAAGGACGAAATAGCAGCCACTTTAGTGCCTCGGCTAGGAGATGCGAAAGCTTATTCCAGGTGGGAAATACATGTATATAAGATATATATCTATAGGCGAACTTGCATACAACGAGAATCAACTGAATTTTGCATCAAATTGTCGCTACGTTGCGAATCTACGTTGTGAAAATTCTACTGTCAAATTTGCTTAAGGGAAACGGTCGAACTTAGGGAAGGCACGTTTTTCGTTTAGATTTTTTGATTGTGTTACATGAGGGCAGATGGTTCGAAGCTCTTGATCGGGATTTAAAACCATGGACGAAGCTTCGAATGATAAATTTTCAATGCTGCTTCTCGATATGAAGCTATTTCTCGAACAAATATACGTCGACGACTTGAATGATTGGACAACAAACGCGGAGTCACGATTGGCCCCCGCGATCAATTGGTCGTTACAATTCCTGCTGGCCAGACTCTGTCTGATTCAATTTCATTTCGTAGTGATCTGGCTTCCCTCTTGCCCCATCTTGATCCCTTTGCGCAATCATATAGTATCAGGATTTTTATCGATCGAATATCGGCGATTTGTAGAGACTGAAAATTCCGCTTCATCCGATCAACTGCAGCAAAAATGACCGATTAACGATGTGTTTAATAAATTTACTAGAGATAACAGCCCCCCTCCCCCCCGAAGCTCTGCAGCTGTTATAATACGAAATCAACTGTATTCGAATTGAAAAACGCAGCGAGTGATTAAATTCTCGTTCTTCTCATTAGAAATCGGGATGTTCAACTATAGGTACAGATTTTACATGTATCTGAGTGAAACATGTATTGCAGAAACGAGTAAGCGCGCTGTTAACCATTAATATTTTATGCTCGTCATCGAATTTCAATTTCCACAGTTGGTCCCGTTACCGTGCCAGTGGAAACTCTAATTCAGTGTCTGTGGTTGCATCAATCAACTCAGCATTGCCAGCAAGCTGGAAATAATTAACGCCTCATTCATTTCAACGTGTAAACAACTCCGCTCCATCCGCGACGTACGGTTTCAGGTTTGACAGACTCTACTATATATAATATATATATATATATATATGTGTGTCTAAATCCATATATGTATGTAGATATTAGATATATAGATATATAGTACCAACGATTTGAATCGTATAGAACGTAGCATATGGTCCAGCTAGCAAATGCAAAGGTATTCACTACTCCGGTGACATGGTTTCGCTCGAGGTATTGAAGCTGTTCGCATATTGGGTATTGTAAATTAGAAATTGGGCGTCATGGTTGGTAACGAAGAGTGTAGGCAATAAAAATATGATAAAAACTCTCTTACTCACACAGGACCTTTAAAAATTCTCTGGGCTAGTCAAACAAAGCGGAATAAGACAAAAAAATGATTGATTCATCAATCAATGAATATATCTTATTCTGGATATAGATTATTCATTATCCTATAATGACAAGACGAGGAGAGGATGTGCGGACATAGGTATTACTTAGAGTGTATCAAATACCCTGACCAAATTCCCTGCTTCCCACCACCTTCTTACCGTCGCCACTACCCCCACAAAAACTCGATCAACCTTTGGTAATAACTTGATGTCCATCTATTGGTATAGGAAGATAATAGCCCACGATAGATCATCGAGTTTTCAGTGACCGTGATCGTGAATTGTAAGACAATTGAACAAGTCATGACTTCCTGCAATTATTGGCCGCATTAGTATGGATCCTGCAGGGCAAAATTTGCTATTTTTCTCAACGAATGGTAATACCAACACTTTGGAGTGCTGTAATTTCGAACAGCTCATAAAAATTCATGAGTCTTCCTATTTCCTGTATAACATAATATATATATATCCATAAATCCGTGCGTATTTCAAAGTTGCCAATTTTTTAGTAAAATTCCGTAAAAATTTCAGGATCACTCGCAGTCTAGACTTTGCGCAATACGCGAAATTAGATAATCCCGTTTCACCTCGAGCGTGTAACGACAGCGCGTAATTAACGAGGATTAGATTATAGGCGCGTCAAAGTTTTCGTATATACGTATAGAATCGATGGAGTTTGAATTAGCAGGAAACGTCGGAGTGAGATTTAAGGGCTGTTGACGCTGTCGGGGATCGCATAAGTTTAATCAGCCTAAAGGCAGTCGTCGAACTTTTACTCGAGCTGGTATTTCGATTCCGTGGTGGGAATATTCCCATCTAAGAAATCACTTTGCAAACTATCGGCTTCCTAAGTATTCGACATTTAACCACCGGGGGATGCTGCACTAGCTACACGTATAAGTCTCAGCGACGCTAATTTCCTCGCAATTAACAAATGTAATATAGAAATGTATATATATATATATATTTACATTATTATACATGTATATACATATACACAAGCACATAGAAATATTTTCCTCAATTCACAGAGTTTTTCCACGCAATAAAATATTCACCGCTAAAACCTCCCCCAGATACCAAAATATATCATATGTATAACCTACACCCTTTCGCCCTTATAATTACATATATACAGGATACATAACAGCACACTTTGGTGTATACCAGACTATTTTATCACGGTGACGCCTCAATTTCAAGTCAGTCTAGTGCACGAATAAACAGGGGTATGCTGCACAGCTGTGGGAATATTCCGTTCATGCGAACGATTTTAATATATCAATACCTACATTATGGAACTGGCTATAGGTATACGGCCTGGAATTCCAGTAATATTAAATGCCTGTCTACTACAACGGCAGAACGTTTGTTCACATTTGTTTCAAAACGGTTTTATCGATTCATATGATTATAGGAGGAGAGTATGTACATAGCGGTCGTAGGGGTCAGACCCAGTTAAAAATCGATCTATTTCTTTGCCAAAGTTCATTTCACGTCGTTATAATCGTCTCGATTCAAAATACCTGCTGGACGAATTTTGGCAGAACCGTTAGATTGATTTGACGTCTGTGGATCGAATGGGTGCGGAAAAAGAAAATTAAAATATTCCACTTTTGGGTCGAACGATTTGCAAATGAGTAAAAGAAGGACATTTAACTTATGAAAATTTAAGATATTCTGTTCGAAAATTTGACGGCACTGTTTTAAAACGATCTAGATTATGGAAGTCATATGAGACTAATTGTAAGGGTGTAGTGTTGAAATTTGTGCAGCGCGTTATTTTTGAGCAAGACAATTTCAAAGGTGATAAAGAATGATCTTTGACAAAGAAATGAATCGATTCTGAACTATGCTTGATTTCTCCAAACTCTATAATTCTCCAAGATTTATACCTAAGATAGAAAATTATATGCTATGACTAGCCACTGATTATGTGAATAATGTAGAAATTCGACAAAGGATAAAAAAGAGCCAGAGAATAATGTGTATTTAATTTCATACACATAATTCTCTTTTTTCGTTCTATATTCATTCACTCAGCAGGTGAAGTGGGGTTGATTCTCACCTTAGATCAAAAGAAACGTTTCCTCGCACTGTGTTGGGTTGGCTCGGGTTTCATTTTTCGACCATTCGTTGTACGCTACGGGGCTTATCGGGGAGTTTTATCCGAAAGGAAGCTCGTTTGCATCGCGAAACGCGAATCCCAAAATCTGCGCCCGTAGAACCCATTAAAAGAAAATAAGTGCTATACGCCGCGGAGGTACCCTACCTAGCTCACAAGCCCGAGTCCAGAGCCCAAGCCAAAGCTAAGGCTGAGGCTGAGGCTGAGGGCCGAAAATAAACAGGCAATCAACCCATGGGCTAAATTGGAAGTGGGAAGATAAATGAAGGTGTTAGGGAAGGCTAATTACAATTCTACGGGTGTTTCCAGTGCTAAGGGGACAACAACACCCTGTTAGCATAACGCTAACCCCTCCAGCAGCACGCCTCGGCCGCACCTTTAAGTCCGTGCACCCTTCTACATCGCGGCTCGGAACTCGCGGCCCATACACCCCCATGGCCCTTTTCTCGTGGTGGTTGTGTTTCCGAATAATTCCGGAACTGGCATGGCATCTTGAGAATGTTGGCTTGCGTCGCATTTCTGTTGGGTATTATTGTAGATTTCAATTAAGGGTATTACTACGGTATTACCGGTCGAGTGAGTCCGCCGAATGAGGCACCTTTATCCTCAATCTCAAGCGAGCGCAAAATTCACCGAGTTTCACAAACAAATCCAATATAGGTAGGTAGGTGCCTGCAGAAATGTATAAATATACGAGCTTCTCGCTGCACGGCCCCTACAGTCATTCCGGCAATATCATTTGAACAAAGCAACCCAAGACTAATTGGATCAACTCCTTACTAGATGAGTAAGCAGGGTTCAATTTCTCCCCCCCCCCCCCCCCCTGGCGTCAATCACTCGTCAGTTTACCCCCCAGGCATGAAGAGACACTGTTGTTTCAATCCCTTGGATTAGCTGCGCCTACAGCGATTCATGTTGAACATCTTTCATTCAACGTAGCGGTGAGGTTAGAGTTGCCTATTGATTAGGCGCTAAAGTTGTTTTCAATGTTTGGAACCGATTTGACAGGAGCAAATTTGAAATTTGTTTTTGACCCCAAATAAGGACCACCCTAATGTATATGGACGAAGCGTGACGATGAATTGAAAGTTATGGCGAGTAATTTATAGCAGGGATTTTTTTTAACATGAAACCGCTTGATTCGAGGGATGAACTTCAACCACTATAATTTCACAAGTTGAGGATAAATTGGACGTATCGTGGGCATTAATATCGGGTTGTTATTTTTGGCAGTAGGTAAGTGAATTTCAGGACGTGAACAAAATTACTGTTCCGAGGTAACCGCAATTATCGAATTTTCCCCCGTAATTCCCGTACCTCGTTGAAAGCAAACAATAAGACTCACGTTTCGTGCGGTAAACGCGGTTGTGTTGATACCTGTAATTAAAACTTTTGATCGTGGACGTTATCGCCGAATTATGGTAAGATTCGTGACATCTGCGACGAAGAAAGCTAACCACCACCAATTTCGAATAGTCATCAGCAATTATTTATCTGTGAATAGGTAAATACATACACGACATATGATTTCTTTTTTTTTTTCCTTCAATTTCCTGCCTCGTCATATAAACGTAATAAGAAGAATCTTTGAATCTGGTTTCATCTACATCGTCATTGTACTTAAATCCCAACCCTTTCATTTGAATAACGAAAGGGTGCTTTTGCTCCAGCTGGGCCCACGCCCCTCGGACCCAATCAGCGCTATTCAGGACGTCTGAATGTACTTGCAATTATTAGTTATGAATTTCATTTCAATTCTCGTGTGTTTGTTGGCCGAATATATTAAAACCCTTTAAACAAACGTCTGTCCTATATACGTGGGTGAAACTTTTTTCGTGATCAAAGATCAAAGTTATCATGGAGTATCTTGCGCTATCTTTTATGTGAGACACTTTTATTATACATACTCGTATATTTGCGCAGTAACAATGACGTCTTATTATTACTACTTCTCGGGAATAGCTGTGTCAGATGTTATTCCAGGGCGTAAGCTGCGGTATATGTATAATAATAATGGGAAATTTGCTCGTCAAGTTTACTGCTCTGTTAATTTGATATATTAATTGCCTCCACACTCGTTGCTGCAGGGTTTGGCAATGCGCAGCGAGTTACGAATCTAATGTAAATCGGAAAAATCTACGTTCTCGAAAATTTCATCTCGACCATCAATTGAATTACGGATACAAATCGCACTCGCAAACGCTGATGTGTACGTCTTGCCATTTTGTGTTTCGGGGTTTGTCTGCAAATTTTTTTTGCCTATATTATCACGCGCGAATTGATACTAATTAGTGAAAATAATTTTCACTTAGTTAATACGAAAATTATGGTTTATGGAATGAAACGAGTGAGCTGATGACATCGAATTGAAAGAAAATTCGAGAATGAAGCGCGTCGTTAATTACCACCCTTTTACATCAAAGCTTGTGATTTCGTGTAGGTACACGAGGGAAAAGTTGTTTCTGGGGTGAATTTTATTTTGATACAAAAATTTTTTACGCCCACGAAATAATTCAAGTTATTTGATGTATTCCGGGAAGTAAACCGCCGCCGAAAACCCGTTATATTATTAAGCGAATACTCATGCGTACCCGTTTAATTACGAGACATGACCCTAACGGACCTTTATTAGTCAAAAGTCAGAAATTCAAAGTCCGGACAACAGCTGAAAAACCAAATAAGAAGTTGACAGTAACAGGGATTGTTTATCCCTGAACGTTTTGAAACTAAACTCATCTGGCCGGAAAATTTACTGGAATTCGCTGAATTTAAATGGGAGTCAAAATTTTCTCTTTTTTTTTTTTTTTTTTTTTTTCAGCTTGGTTTATACAGATTAGTCTTCCGCGAAAAATTACCTAACGTGTGATCACGCACACTATTGGTTTCCCACTGAGCAATCAACTTCTTGAGTGAAAGAACAATAAAGACGAGACGCGAGACGTATATCAATCAGGCTCTTTGTCACTTCTAAGACTTCGCAAACAAATTCTGGCGCCCAACGGCAATCTGTGATTCAATTTAAGGGAATCGCGTGACGCGATGTTGCCTTGATTTATTTTTACTGCAATAGTAATTTTAATTGAGAAGCCAAACCCATTCGTGGTGGGATGGATTTTGGAAACCTCACGTCGATATGAAAGAAGCAGATCATCTGGTTGGCTACGTTGGGCCGGATTTAGAGCGCGTGACTAAAAGCAGCAGGTTGTCAGCGCCAAAAAAAAAATGTCGGATTTTTTAGTGGTAAAATCTTTTACATGCAGTATAAAACCTTTTGGGCATATTCGCAGAATAAAATTCTTATTTTCGCTTACGATCTTCTGTTTTCACTGACGCGATATTGTATAACTTCCCGCCTAAATTTGTTGAGCTCGAAACTGTACATTTTGAGTGTATAGAGTTCACAAATGCCCCTCTCAACACTTACACTACTGGACTCATCGATTCCGAAATCCGGACAGTCCTAGGTTACGAAAAACAGCATCGATCGAGACCAAAATCGGAAAAATCCATTCATTCATTCTCGACATATCATCGGAGGTGAAAATGATCACGCACACCCAGCGTCTATTCAAAAGCCATAACTAAAATGATTTTCTGGACCTAAAAACGTAGAGGTCTGATGAGAACACGACTTTTGATTTTACAGTCATAATTTAAAAAAACTTTCGTTTTAAAAATGGAGATTTAACACATTCCAATAATTTTAGAATTTCCTAGATTTGAGTTTTTCTTTATTGAGGGTGACATAGACACACCGAGCGAAAAGTTAGGTGCGGTCAGAAACGCTATCTGAATATGTGACGATGCCCGAGGATTAAAGTGGAGCGACACATATGGCATGTCACTCCAAAATTTCTATATAGTTTTAGAGATTTAGGGGATGAATGTAACATTGGAATTGTATGTACGTGGAATTACGCGCTGTCAGTTTTTCCCTCTCGAAAATGTCGGTTGGAAGTTTGATAAAATAGGACTGGAGTACAATTTGTTCGATGAGAATTACTCTCCACGATGTATGTTATATGTACAAGTGCACCGTAGGCTGGTTGATGAAATGAATTATATATCTATTGGTATTGCCAGCGTTATCGGTTACCTATGGAATTTGAATGTGAACAAAAAATTCATTTCAAAAATCGATAGCACAGCCAACAATTGATTATATCGTCCAATTCCACCGCTATAATGAAAGCTAAACTGGCCGGAGAGCAGGCTGCGATTTTTAGAGCAGCAATTTCTGCGATATTTCATTATTTTTAATTCCAACTCTCCGAATTTCACTGAATAGAGAATTCAGCTAAACACGCACGTATTTGCCATTGATAACCATATGCAATCATATTGGCATGAATGAAAAACAGGATTAAAAAAAAATTTCGAATTCAATTGAAGGGGCTAGAATAAAATTCAGATTATATGCCGTTCGGAGAAAATAGGTGCAAAGTTGAAAGGTTGTTTTACTGAAGCTAATTCTACGTATCATCAAAATCGACTCGTCATGAAAAAAAAATAAATTAAAAATGAAAAAACACTCGTTGTGGAAATTTAGGCACACCGTTGGTTCGATTTGACCCCTCTGGATCTAGAATTTTCGGAAGATATACCGTTCTAAAGTGAGTGCGAGAAATTCAATCGAAACCGGCTGATAAATCGGCTAACCATTTGATTATATTATACAGAAAATTATCACATGCCGGATGCCGCAGTGGCACAGGATAATCTGTAGCTGTTTCTACAGGACTCACAATCAGGTACACAAATCTGCAACATATTAGATTTCGATAAAAAAAAAGTCCGTTCAGTGGCATGACCATAATATAATTGAAAAGAGGATAATTCACGATTTAGCATCAAGTGATGAACGTTTGTACGGGTTTTGGGTTGGTAGCAGTAGTAGTTAGAGTTTGATTTTCTCGACCAAGATGTAGGTATATGAGTGCCCGCAACTAATTTCACAAGAAATTTTATAAGATTAATTCTCCAGAGTACATTATCCTTGTTTTTCATTTTGTATACCATAGCTGATATAAGATTCAATTTTCCCTGCTTTAGGATTTCACTCTGGAAAAGATGTACTACACGCAAAGTATATAAGACGCCTTTGATACACGCAAAGTTCATGTTTAAAATTTTTTCTTCTTTCCCGCATGATACCTACCTAATTTATTTTCATGGTTTTTTATTTCTCATTGAATCTTCTTTCGTAGCTTATAGTAACTACTATGTATATACCGTTTTACAATCTTATATAGTTTCTTCGTATAACGTCTTGAAAGCTCACGTTCTCTTTGATCGCTAAATAATAGAATCCCTGAAAGTAATTCAGTAACATACAATCTACCGATATCACCCAACCGAAGTTACAACAAAATGCAGTGTCAAAAACACGCGAACTAAAGGCTAGGCCAAAGCTAGAAAATATGCTTTAGATCTCGATTGATTAGAAAATTACACGCGTATAAACTATAGCTAACACCTGATACTACAACTTCAAAGCGCGATCCACCAATGGAATTACAGATTTCAGAAATCTAATTATACGTTTTTGTATCAATTAATTTGATAAAGACACGTTATTTGACCGTTTTCGACGTATTGTAACAAAATTCTTTGAAACTATAGTTCTACGCATCTCCTGATTCTATACCTCATGTAAAAAATGTATTATCACTGCTTTGAATCAGGATTGTTCATTCCGTGTTAGAGTAGAAATATATTTAACAAATTCCATGGTCTCGGTAGATTTATAATATTAACGATTTTTTAATAGCGAAACAAATTCTGGGATTCTCAATGTTTATTTTGTTGTTACAAACATTTCACGTGTTTGTTTATTCTAATCTATTTGGAGGTGTTCTCGCTAAGATAAGTGTATTGTTGGTTCAGTCAATGACTGAGTCGCAAACGATATTTCCAAATTGTATAAAGTTTGTACAAATAACGAAATATTTCATTGTGTATGTATGTATATATGTACACGTATATATATGTTCATATTGTTAAACGCGTATGCGCGAAGTACGAGTTGAAGAATATTTTCCTCATTATCGTGTGCTCGCGAATGAAAGTCCTGGATGGAAGTTTTTGAATTTAATTCCGATTCCATGAACGTAGAGAAAATGTATTTCCCTTTCTCCCCAAGTCCCAACCCTGCACAGCAATTTATTTCCCACCCACGATCATCATATACATTTTATGAAAGAGAAGATGTCGACGAAAGCTAACGACGATACGATTCGTTGTAAATAATCCCAACGCGTTATCGTTCTCGCCAGTTCGCACTTATAGAAATGCAAAGAGAGAGAAAAAAAAAAATTGAAGTATAAAAATCAGTAAAATATTTTCACTCGAGATTCTGCAGCGAGTCGAAGTCACAACGAAATTGCTCAAACGCTTTGAAACGATCACCGCGTGAAACGAGGAAAAATAGGTGAACCGGGGTGTGATACAGAGAAAGAGAAAAAGAGAAAGAGGGAGAAAAATGAGAAATGAAGTAAATAAAACGAGGTAAGATACGAGGTGAAAGATTTTGATACATGAAACATAAGGCCAGGTATGTTGCGACCAGTACCGTGACCTAACAAACCTGTACCCTGCAGTCTTGGGTATCTTTGGCTTATATACTGTCACCGTGCGCCCACTATCATATAAGATCGCGTTCGGGTAATCTCGGGCCGAGCCGATGTTCGACGAAAGAGTCTGAACGGAAAACGCGCGGCAGACGGTCTTCGCGCGTCGGACTATCTAGTCGATTCCCGTGTCGCGTTCCGTTCGTTCGCATTCATTCACACACTAGATATATTATATATTGTATGTATGTACCTGCTTACTAGTTGTTTTAACAACTCAAACCGTATCGCAATATCCGATTGATATATAGATTAAACTACGCGTCGCGTCGCTAGTGATTTCAACGAGTTTGTGATCTTTCGAATACTGTGGTTTTTTTTTGTTTTGTTTGTTTAAATCATACCTGTATAACAGTTGATTATTAATATAATATTATTATCATTATTATTATTAATAATTTTGTGTTGTGCCACGATGACCAACGCCATCAAAAAACCATCAACGATGACCATCCTATGGGCCTGCCTCGCCTTTTTCTCCGCTTCTGTTCAAGGTGCGGATTCGTTGTTTGATTTTTTTTTTTTTTCGTTTGTTTGTTAGTTTTTAAACAAATTCCATGTTGTCTGTATATAATATATAATTAACTTGTTGATTTTCATTTGTTACACGTGTTGGTGTTCGAGTTTGTAAACTTTAAACTGTAAATACGTATATTGTGTTGTATTATATACATTTTGAAAAGCGTGGAATTCGAGGAGAAGGAGAAAAAAAAAGTGGGATAGTATCGGCGTCAGTCGAAGTTTAACGAGTTTTCAAACTTCCGCGCTCTTTGGTACGCGCGCTTGTTTTGAATATTTGAAAATACATGTTCATTCGTTTTCGAAGACTGACAAATGAGATGAACTGCTAGCTTGCAGTTTGTCAAACCGAACGTTACAATTTGCTATCCGGAAGTGGAATATGACATGGTTTGGAATCATCCGCCATTCTTTCTCGCAGTACACTATGTTTTTCGGTAATATGATCGAAAAAAATGATGATCGACGTTTGGGAATATCGTTTTTTTTTTTTTTTTTTTTTTTCTTGGACAAATTTTGAATCTTTACGTGATAAAGAAATAATGTTCATCACATTTTCACGGTGCGAAAACAAAATATGTTCGAACTTGATGATTTGGTTGAACGACGTGACGCCAGTTCGGAATTGACTGACCGAATAAATGGCGCAGTTGCAATTAGTACGTATAGATCGGAATTATTTGACTTTTGAAAAACTGCGCGATCAACGCTGGTACCTAACTGGAATGACGATTAGGTTTCGTCGTGTATTTCGGACCCACGGTCAGAGTAACGGGTAATCTGATAAGAAACGTCGATGTTATTATTATAATCGGTGATGCGAATTTCCGGAACGGATTGATTATCGCTAATAGATATTTTTCCTAATTAGTTTCCTCCAAGACTAACTCAATCCTCGGACTATCGTCTGAAGAAGAAATTACATCTAGTTTCATCAAAACCGAAATATGCTCCTCCGCATTTTGACGAATCTTTTTTTTTCGAATCGTGTTTTTTTTCGAAACGATCAAATTCTGCTGACATTGTCATCTACATAAATCGTGAGATGATTTTTCAACGGATCAAAGAAACCGACAACTAAAAATCATCGGATGAGCCGGAGAAACGTGAGAATCAAAAAGGTGTAATTCGAAAAGCGAATTAGATGTATACATATAGAAAAATAAGAAAGCATTGTGTATAATACACAACATATAGTTGCAGTGTGAAATAAATACATACAATCGAGGAGATTAGCATATATAAGAAAGTTAGTTTTCCGTCGCGCAATGAGCAGCAGCAGCAGCAGCAGCAGCAGGAGGACTTATATTAGAAAGTCTTGGGATCTGCGTTCATAACCGTGATAAAAAGTAGTAAGCTAGCAAGCGCAAGATACCTATACAAAACTAAACTATTATACAGAACTGCGGAGCCGTATAGCTACGAGCGAGACTATAATCAACGAGTGAGAATGTACAAGCTAACTGTACGTTGCTCTGTCAAGTAATTTGAACTCTTGAGGCTAATGCCTCTGTCATCACAGGAATCAAGAACTGTTGTACTGTTAAATTATAGCCTATAATTAGTCTCGACTATACATATAACAATAAGAAACAGAAATATTTCTTGCTAGTTCAAAGGTCGACGGACTTTCAAATTCTCTTTATTTCCTAATTCTTTCGACATTTTTCCTACTATCTATCGAACAGTAACAAAGGTTAGCTACGGGCACGTCTCAATGCCATCACAAATTCTTTATGAAGTTGAAGTTATCGTATCGTTGATGTGACAGAATATTTCGAAAAAATTCACCATCAGATGACTCGAATGCTGTTAGATTTGCAAGATTGACGAGATACTTGTGTTTTACTTACTTCGGAAAATGATGCACTGTATTTCGGTGATTTTGAACCCTTCAAGTCACAAAATGAATCATTTTTTCCCCATAATTATTTTGTTGCGTTAACGTCATGCAAACTTCAACCTTAGAATTCTTTCATCATAGGTTGCGCAGACTATAAAAAAATATTCGTTTATTCAGATCTTAGTCACGATTCTAGGGTTTGGTAAAAAACAGGATTTCACGAAAACAATGAAGAGTTTTTGGAAAAGTGTGCTATTTCGGTTATTCCACTCCTCAACTAGCAGCCCAGTTAGGTTTGCTCTTTACAATTTTCTTGGCAATTCTTCAGCCAAGTCATTTCTTTCAAATAGATCGAAAATAATTGCTATAGTTTTAACATTTTCCTGAAATACATTTGGTACCTTTTGGACAACACGTTGCTTGAAAATAATGTTGTACATGAATCGGAAAAAGGCTTGCCCGTTAAAAGGGTCAAGCCGTTCGAATGTACCTTTTCGAAAAATTTATTTCGTAATGCCACCTTGCACCTTTATTTCTTTTTCTTTTTGGACCCAACACCTTTAAATAGCGCCATAACAGAAAAAGTTCGTTCGTTTTCGGTGTATTTCTGGGTCTCGTTTTTAGATACGGTTCAATTTTTATTTCCGACCTGATAACGAGCGAATCCGCGCGATAAGCCTTGCGTCATAATAATCATTATTATCTTTTAAAGCTCAACACCGCGCAACGTCAGTAGTCTTTCACGGTCGATGAGCCACTCGGACATTAGGCTCGACTATAGTGCATTTTGCCTTCATCCGATATTCGGTTTTTCACGTGAGATGAGAGGACAGGTATAATTATTGATCTACGATCTTTCGCTACATTGTCATTTTTTTCTACGAAAGAATTACGAGAAAAATGATTCCTGATATACCTTATTCTTAGGGTTATACTTCTCGGTATATATATGGACACGTAATCATTTGAATCAGCAAATCAATACCCAGGAAAAACTAACCGTGAGAAACTATACTTGCTGCTCAAGAAACGATCTACAGGATAAAGAACAATCGAGGAAAAAAATAGTAGAATTGCGTGCGAAAGCTCGTGTGCAAACCAAAAAAAAAAAAAAAATAGTTAAATACAATCAAATATCGTTCAACGTAAGGTATTGAAAAAATTGTCTTTTCTGGTCACCGGGCAGTTAGAAAAATAAATAGTTTTCCAATTTCACCGAATTCAGCTGCAGGATTTGTACCAACGATGATCGGATTAAAACGACACCAAAATTCTTAATTGAACGTATATAAATACCTACGTATTCACATATCCAGATGTTTGTATTCCAAATTAAGTGGTAGTGTTTTTTTTTTTTTTTTTTCTCCCCTCTGTCTATATCTGACAGCCAGCGTGTTGTAACCACTCGAGTTGTTAATGTTGACAAAAACAGCATCAGTCAGCAGTCGGTGTTTGAAATTCAAATATCAGTACCTACCTGCGTACATCAAGGATGATTGGCACGTAGGTATATACGTATTGCATAGATGCCAAAATGTTTGTGATTACTTTGTTTGATGATTGAAGTGAACCTATCAAAGGGTTTCGGCACGATATTGTATATATTATATATACCTCCGAGTCCGAAATATATCAATAGATGTTGATTGATTTTTTTTCTTCATTTGTACATATACGTAACATTTTGCTTTGACAATTTTGCCAATTAGACGGAAAGTAGACAATAGAAAATAGAAGTAGAGAGATGCGTATACCGGATTATTGTATATCTACGAGTACTTCTGTTTGATATTTTCATGCGAGACCATCCGATCATTACCCTTTGAATATTTAACATTTCGCAAACCACATACGGAATGCCGAGCACACGAAAATTGTCGAGGGTGGAATGTAGGCAATTCCGATGATTTCTGATAAAGAGAAAAAGAAAATAAGAGGGAGCGAGAGAATAGCCACTGGAAGAAATTAGATTGGGAAACGGTATGGATATACCTAGTAATTGGCTGCGTGTGTGCCTAACATATTATTCGAACTGAGCGAAGCGTATGAATGCTTACTTACCGTTATTTTTAGCTCCCTAGCCTGCTGCTGGAACATTAACTTAACAAATTCTCATATTGAGTAAATATGAGTCAGCAGTTAGCTCATTTTCAGTCTTGCTTCATACTTCCACTGCAGTATAGCCAGAGGCTAGAAAATCTATCAATGCAACGAAAAATGCGTCGTAATAATAAATCTATATGAATTTGTAAACTGCGTTGCGACTTTCACACTTAGGTTTCCATTTGTAGTTTTTTCAGGTTTATGAGGCTGCAGCTAGCAGCGAGAATTAGCAGCCCGACAATTCTTAGTTAATGAAAATAAGGCAGCAAAATTGAAAAATTTAAATTTCGCTATGTTTTATAAAAAGTGAATTATTTTAAACAGAAAAGTCATGAATCTTTACTGTGTCATCCTATCTGGAAAACGATTAGTTCGTTTGGCTGCTAAATCTGGCTGCTAGCTTCAGCTACATTTCAGGTTTCCGAAGTTCCGAAAGTTCCATCAAAATCTTGTATTGCCCTTATTCAACATATCGAAATTTGTGAATTTTGAACTCTACAACTGACCCTCGATTTTCAACACATCCAAAATCTATAGCTATACTTTGAGTGGATTAAAGATCGTGGTTAAGCCTACTTTTCCAAATTTTTGTTCAAACGAACATTCGGAACTTCGAGCACATTTTTTTCAGTCGGTCGAGAATTAATTTGCGATGAATTTGTGATGCCTCTCGATGAGATGCCATGGCATCAGGCGGTGATAATGACTTACGGTATTTGTATTTGTGATTATGGTACGGTATATTGCAATGTAGTCACAAAATCTTATTGTCAGTTATGGAGAAATAGATAGAGGGAAAGAAGGAACCGGATAATTCGTTGTGATCAATTATCTGTCGCAATTGAACCGTTAAACTGTACAGTAAATTGACATAGCCAGTTGGTCATTATCAAGAACTCTCAAATTTAATCGTGTTCGGTGTAAACTGGATTCGAAAGAGTGATATATATAGGCAATTTAGCGCCAAGTAACGTGCCTGCCTCCGTGTATAACGGTCATTCTTTCTGCCGTAATACTATTTTGGTAATTAATTCCCTTTTACACTCACCCAGAGGACATTGAATTCGGAACCAAGATCTGCAGATATCGAGAGAAAATATCCATCGCCTTCGTCGTCGTTGTCGCAAATACATTCTACCCCGAATCGAGGGTAGATTTCAATAGTTAAATTGTGATTACTAACGAAGTCATATTTCAGCAACGTCGACGACTTTAGACAATCCCCGGTATTTCTTCTGTACTATCGATCAATTGGATATTATAAATCATAGATCAGGTTTTTGTATATCCAATAACGAGCTACCTTGCTTTTTGCATTCCAAATGTTCTGATTTTCATTTCATTTCTATGTGATTATAATTTTATCCTGTATATAGTGCTGCTTGCCTTTATGATTTGTATCCAGCTGTTGAAATTTAATCTCAATGTGTTCTATATGTTTAATTCTTTTTCAAACCGCTTTTCACACGCTTTTTCCAGTTGTTAAATAAAGAGAGACGAAAATCCAGTATATATGGTGGATTCTTCTTTCTTTTTATGTCAACCGGAATGTTTTTCCTTTGCATAAAGCATCCCATTACCTGGCAGCAGTATAATCATATAGGAATAATAAAAATAATAATGAAAATCGCTCTGATGATGATATCAACGGTAATAATAGCTTATATTAACCTCATTGGGAGCAATTTCTCTCTTGAGGGTGATTAGCCCTTTGCGAAGAATAATTTCAATATCGCTGATTGTACAAAAGACATTTTAATGAACGTGAAATGTAATTTCGTGTGTTCATTTTTCTTCGTTTCGATGAACACATGTAGATTATATTTATATATGTACACAGAACGATGGTGAAAAATCCTATAGGTACTTCGCAAAACTTACCATCGCATTTTTTTTTCTTCATCTCTATTTCATCGAAACTCGAATCCACCTACAGTTATTTGCCTGTTCTGTATATTTACTAAAAAAATGTGGTGATTCCTCGTATTCCGATCCGTGGTATGAAAGTTAATATTATCAGGTTGAATAGTACGTTTTTGGTATGCGTTACCACATCGCTTATACATCAGGTATAAGATACAGTCTCGGAAAGATATTTTCATTCACAATATAAAACGGTAAAGAAGAAAGGGCTATTCGGAGTTCTCGAGATAAGCGTCTCGTTCCTTCGGACTGTACCTACCGGATCGGTAACTCGAAACTGTGTCAGATATGGGTCGAGAAAATGAGAAATAAAAATGACCTCCTTGCCTATAGTTGTTTGGATTTTTATTTTATTTTATTTTTTTTCAATTTTTCTCTTCAGACAAAGGATTATAGAAATTTTTAAGGTATGACAACCCAAAATTCTCAGGTATGACGATACATTGAAAATATTCGCAGAACTGGTTTTAGTTTAGCAGAAATCAATGTGTGTGGAAGTTTTATAGCCAAAAACTTGATGTAAATGATTTTATATCTTCTCTAATACCTACACGCATAGTTTTGGTCTATTTTTTTTCTCTTTGAAAACTGGTGAGAACTATACTGCTGATATTTTACCTGCGGTATAGAGTCAAGCCGGTTAAACCTTTCAAATTACGCAACTTCTTCGTATATATATAGCAACAATGTTTGCGTAAGAAGGTTTCCAACGCAGATATGGATATTGTGTTGTAGGGAAGAAGAAGTTTTGCTTTGCTATGGTAATTTTTCAAAAAGCGTTACTAATATCTCTACAAAGTTTCGAATCTTTTTACCCACTCTAAATTTAGTCCTCGGGTCATCAATGTATAGAATCTGAAGTTTTGCGATTTACGCAACGGTATATATTGGTCGAGGTTTGATATTGTATTAAAAACATTCAAACCTGTTATCAAAATCATTGAAACATTTGAAAAGAAGAAAAACCAGTTGCAAAATGCATATAAGAAAATATGGTGGTTAAAATCGTCAATGATAATTAGAAGCGGACCTGATCAATTGATTCTTGATTATCGCGAAATCGATGTTCGATCTCTGCGGCTAATGGCATTGAATATCTTTGTTTGCGGCTACCCGTTCTTGAGTGGGAAAAAAAACAAAAAAAAAAAAAAAAAAACCAACAAGTTAACGGTTGACTGAAATCACAATGAACTTTAATGACAATTCGTTCTCGACTCTAGTCGCTTTACTTACATTAGACAGTTATACGCCATATTGTATAGTTGACATTATTCTTTCAAGTTCTCTCGTCGCAGAGGACAGTTTAAAATGTTCCTTTGACATCTTTGCCGTAGGTTCACGAAGAATCTAGCGCGATGGAAAAATGAAGAATTTTTCCGAAGGAATTTAGGTACGAGTGTAGTCATCGACTTATACTTTTCGATCTTTTTCATTATTCATTATATAAGACTAAACTCTCCGCGGATCACGCGTATTTACATAAATTCATGGTCTCATCTATATATGGTAGGTATAGTTGTTATACGTCTAAAAATAATTAATTGTCATCGCGGTTAACCCTGTAATGAAAGTTTCAACAATACCCCCGTAAATCACTACGTTCAAGCAACTTTGTCACTTATGAAACTGTAATCACCAGCTACCTGCTATACCTACCAGCGTACGATTATTTCACGACACTGGATATAGAAGTTTGTAGTTTTCCTGGTGCTTTTCTATTCTGCGGATGAACACAACATCGCTTAAATATGATGAAAGTAGGTATACCTATACTCTGTAGTCTATATTCCTCTTATCCAGATAGAATTACAATTATTTAGAATTAGAGGAATTGGAGATAGAGGGTCGAAAGGGTAACAATTCAAAAAATTCCAGCTCCTCGAACGTGAACCAAAAAGTCCTTTTCCAAAAGTTCTTCAATCCGTCACTTGTAAGAGTACGAAAATTTTTGAAAATTTGTATGCGTACAATTTGATATCAATTTGACACTTTTTGACTTGATATATTTTGACACTATTCGGGGTAAAATTTGACACGAGGAGACATTTGTACAATTTTCATTCATTTTTTTCTTTTTTCTTTTTTTTTTCTCTTTGAAATTCACGTACAATGAATGATAACAGAGTTTTGCTTTACGAAACAAAGTAAATTCAGTTCAATTAAATATAAGTAGTGCTTTTCATTAACTTTGAGTATTTTTCGAAACTATTTCGAGTTTCATAGTAACTGTGAAGAGCTGTCCCTGCACCTATTTTACTCCCGACCATTCCCCCGGGTGAGGGAATGTGTTCCGAGGAACGAAGCGGTGTGGAAAGTGCGTGCGGTACGAATTGATTCGAAGTGGTTCGCATCGTGAGACGCACGCGACGCCGATCTCGCACATGCCTATACCTACAGACATCGGGTTAGTAGATACGCACGAACCGCAGGAAATTCTGTACGTATACAAATGGGCACACGCTTTCATTGATAATCTTATAGCTTCGAGGTCTGATCTTCCCCTTCTTCCTGGAAAGTAATTTTTTCTTCTCCAAAAAGATATATCGTAGGTATAATTATTATATGTGTCTGAAGTTCCGAACCTTTATTTCAAACAGAAGTTTCCAAATATCCGAGAAAAAATCTTATATCACGCTAATTACCGTTATACGATCGTCAAAAATTTGTAAATCTTGAACTCTTTATAACTGACCTTTGATTTTACACCCATCGAAAATTTGTACATAGTTTAGTGGTTCGAAAATCGTGGCGAACCTTACCTTTTCAAATTTTAATTTGTTAAAATGAAAATTCGGAACCTCAGACATACAGGTAATTAACCCTTCGTGGCCACACCTCTGTATAGAATAACTTAGTAGTCACACTGGGTAAAATTTACCCATGCCAAGTTTGAAATTGTTGCTGTGTGAAAACTATCAATCCGATCGGGATGAAAAAATACTGCAAATAATTTGAACACTTTGGAACATGTGTGGAAAGTTGTTATGTCAAAATCCAAATCACAATATGTTCGGAAAAATCGTAAATGAGTAAATTCGTCTTTCGTTTCTTTCTTTCTTTTCGTTTTCACTCAGAAAATCATAACTTTTTGAATTTTCAATATTTTCAAGTCGAATTTGAACTAGAATACTCGTCAGATGTAGTATTTTTTAGAGAAAAATAGTGGCATAGTGCACGTTTGAAAACAGGTATTCATTTCGCGATGCAAAGAGGCTCGATTTTGGAGTAGAAATAAATGCGGATTTATTTGTAAGATATAAGACGTGAGAAAAATGCATCTCTTCGCTAAAAAAAATCCTAATATGTATTTGTCGTATTTTTGTTTTCCCAAAATGAGGCCTGGGTAAATTATACCCATGGTGCCCACGAAGGGTTGAGAATTGTTCTAGCTGCATTTACTCCGTTTTTCTATACACATATTTACACGTGCAAGATAAATTTACGCCGTTTGTTTGTCGATTCGACGATATTCTCATCCATCCCTAATACGTTATACTCACTCAAGGGAACGGAAAGGGCAAAAATTCTTTTGTTTTCTGTCGGCATCATATGCTTCCTTTGTAACTTAACCGTAAAGACAACGCCGAAGAGGCGATTCTCGTTGGGGCCCGGGGTCGGTCTCTCATAATTCCTCACTTCCCAAACCCTGAACCGAACAGCGGTCGTCGTCGGAAAAAGGAGGGGGACGGAACTATGCCCGATGAACGGTCATCGACCTCTTCACCAGGGGCCCCTGGGTTCTGGGTTCTGGGTTCTGGGTTCTCGATCAACCCGTGCCATGAGGGCCTTGTGCAGAGTTTTGTTGCCCTCTACCGGGGGTCAGGCGGAAATATTATTCGTTGGATTATCTCGTGGCGAGGATATCCGTTGCAGGAGAGAAATAAGGACGCAATAAGAAGGAAGGAAGAACAAAAAAAAAAGGCAAAAAAAAAAAAAAAAATCAAGAAAGAAGGAAAGAAATCCCTGGAATACGAAGCGACGCCTTCACCTTAGCAGACTCATATCCCCCCGCAGGTCTTCTGGGTAATCTCACTGTCGTCTTACCATTCTGAAACTCAACGCCACCAGCGCGAGACAGGTTGTTAAACAATGCGGAGTTCACTCCGAGTCATTATGAGCTTCGAAAGCACACAATAGCTGCGACTGCGTAACCCAATCTTTACCCACCACCAGCCATGTTGGTTATAAAGAAACAAGGGCATTTGTGTGCCTAAACACGTTAAATCTTAGGTGGAGTCATACTGGTGGATCACAAGGTACGTACATACATACTGCAAGGCTGCAACGATATAATATGCAACCTGTGAAACGCAATTCGTTTCCTGGCAGTGACCACGACACAGTTCGCAGTTAATTATTGAGTCATTATGTTATTGCTTGATGATTCGCCTGGAGTATTTCAGTTGGAAGCTTGTTCAATTACGATGAATAGCCGATTAGTCACAGAATGTCAGAGAGAAAGAAACAAAAAAATTGTCAAATTCATTTTTCTACAACTTTTTGTGGTGATATAGTACAGAGATCAATTCAAACTTGACCTAGCTAACATAGAAAATATGAATTTAACAGGAATCCAATTAGTTTTTTTTCATGAATCGACGTACTTCGTCACTTTCTGCCAAAAAACTGTATTTATGGATTCGTTCGGATTGGTTGGGTAGTCATATAGGAAAAATACGATTCACATTTTCGAGGTGACAACAATTGGTAATCACGGAATTTTTACAGATAATTCCCATATCGCATTGAGGTGCTACGGGATCATGTTCGGAATTTCATTATTACCGCAATTGTTATCACCTCGAAAACGCGATTCGTAGTTTTTTCCAAACTATACAACTTACGGGAATGAAATTCTGGAAATAAATGCTCCACTACGGCAGAAAGTGGCTAAGTGTTTTACTGTTGGGAAAAAACTACTAGAATTCCAGCCAGATTCATATTTCTTATGTTAGCAAGGTTAGGTTCAATGCAACTTGTTATACCATATCACCTTGAGAAGTATTTCACACTATTGGCCGAATTCGGAATTCGGATCGACGCGAATCTTTGGACGAAAAAGTGAAAACGAAAGAGAAGGAGTGTTTTTCTTGTTGAATTTTTGACGAGGTAGCAAGAAATACGAAACTCGACGTCAGTAAGAAAATGGCGTAGGTATTCCGTTAGGCGGGCTGGTGAATCATAAGTAAAATTGTGCGGCCGCACGGCCGGTCGCGTTATTATTCATTATGTGACGTAACCTAAATTCCATTAGGACGAATTCCTCTCTCTAAATTGTTCGCTAAGCATAATGACGGCACGCCCACTTGGGCTGTCAGTGTCACGTCAGCTGCCGCGACCTTCCAACCACCACGTCGTCATCTCTCCGCGAAAACCCTATGCGAGGAAGGGACAGACACGTTTGCCTCCTCTTAGGTGAAACCCTTATTACTTACACGCACGTACGTCACTGGACGAACTTATATGTCGCATGTCAAGTAGGTACCACGAAAAACGTCAGGATAAATTGAGTACTGAGAAAAATGACTATGCGATTGAAATCGGACTTCTCGGGATCGGCCTTTCGGATGTATAGACAAAAAAAAAGTATCAGGTGTATATAGAAAGTAATTGGGAGGTACGAAGGAGATATACATGTGGGTAACAGGGATGTGCATGGGTCAAAATTTCGAAAGATCAATATCTATAATTGCATGCCAAAAATTTCGAATTTCAACAATACAAATACCAAAATAGCTACTGATAAAATCTATACCTACGGTTTTTTTTTTCCAGTACTACTTTAAGCTGCCATGGGAGTCTCTCCAGATAACAATTGGACAACAATGCGGATAACCATTGTTATCTGAAGAGACTTCCGTTGGACCTCAAAGGGAAGACTTCGGTGAAATTTGAATGAAATTCATTTTTTCATTTCTAAAACGACTTAGGAAAAATTTGATAGAAAAATCGCACTCTACAAACGGTATAGTTATTGTTAGTATATTCTGTATTGAAAAAGAGTATGAAGGTTCTGTGATGAAACTGTAGACGCAAGGAACCTTGCTCCGCAGTATTACGCTGAAAACTTCCTGCGAAAGGAAAAATAATTACTTTTTTTTTAGAATCATTTCGGAATTAACACGATGGATTTTATTCCCCGCCTTTAACCCTTTCTATAGTTCTAATGATAGCTATTTTAATATTTGTACTTTTGGCCGTTTGAAATTTTGTTCTTTTTCGATATTTTGACCCCCACCCGCGGGATGAAAGTTTTGGGTATTTGAAAATAATTAGAAAGAAGAAGAGAAGAGATAGGAAGAAAGAGAAGAAGAAAATAAATAAAAACTAAGACTATTTTAGAGAGCTTTTCAACAAAGTTTAAAACATGTTAGTTGAGGCGAGCGAGGGTTCGGCCTCTGCGTCTGACGGAATATCCCGCACCGTCCTCACGTATACAAAATAATTACAAGAGTACAAAGTGCTTACGAGGTAAAAAGCTCAGTTGATTTTATGCTTACCTACCCAATGAACAACAGGGGAGGGGAAGCCTTCGTAACAATACGGATCGCGATGATTCAGCCAAATGACTTTCATCGCGTTTCGATCAAGTCGACACAAACAAAAAAACCGTGGAATTTTAGGTACTAACCGCTTCGATGTATCCAGCAACTTGCCTTCATTGCTCCATTTTCCAGAGATCTTTGTCTCTCCGGTTTATGACAAAGCGCGATATATAAGATACAATTTATAGATATACATATATATATACGGCCTGCAGGAAGATCAAGTCTTTAACTGTAATCTTTCACTTGACTCTTGCCTCTTGTTGGATATATCTTCAGAAGTTCAGAAAGTAGCTCAAAGTCTGATTCCCGAGTTCAAAACATGGCCTTCTCTCTTTGTCGACGAATTATAACAACAAACTAGACACATATTATAAGTCCGCCTTGTTGCCTTGAGGTCCACACACAAAATTCGTAGAATATTAATTTTTTCTCTTTCATTTGAGAAGGTGAAATTTCGAGGCTCTAGTCATAGCTGTTTTTTACCCATGGCATCATAGGCCTTAGGGCATCAGACTCTGCGCGTGGTTACAAAAGGATGGCAGGTGTAGGCCCGTATTCCGGTTGTAACCCAATCCACCCCTGCCGCAGGTAACTTGGTGCCCTTAGGCAGCAGCAGGTTGTGCCTAGCTAAGTCAATTAGGGCCACGCTTATATATACCCTCAACCTTTGAAAAGAAACATCCTGCAGCCACCACATCTCTTTTTTTTTTTCTCTCTTTCTCCCGCCATGCCATGAGGATATATGGAAGGAACAAATTCGTTCCCTAAGGAAACATTAATCTCTCAAATCTTATCCAAACAACCACTCGACTTATACCAGCTACTCTGCAAATATTTTGACATTTTCCGGCTGGTCTTTCAGGGTTAACTATAAATTCTTCAGTCGCAAAATTCCTGGGCTCGAATTAGCCAGCGTGTGCGGTCGTCTGAGGTCACTGAGAATATGATTGTTACGGTTTCCTTCAAGGTTTTCCAAACAAGTGGCTGTTACATTGCAAGTTAAATCTCGTATGATTTGTTTTGAGGAGAATATATCGCATTTGAAATCACAAAAGTTTTCATTCACAACACGAGTAGAAATTATCTACTAAACATGTCACGGGGGAAATGAAGAAGAAAAATCATAATTTTCTCCGACCCTTGCGTTCAACTCGCATACCTACACGCCTCAAAATTATATCCTTCAATTTGAAGGTGGAGTTCTGTAGATCTAACGTAATATATTCCATAGGCAGATGCACGTTTACTGATTACAGACAGTACACGGCTTACGTAATTAGTTTTTAGCGGAGGCTCGCAGCTGTTGTACAGTATATTATTAAATTTGTGTTAGTAAATTCATATTGCCGCGTTGAATCGTATGCCTATACTTCGAAATCAGATTTAATTGTTCCAATATTTTATTTCCTGCGTAATTAAGCACACAGTGAAATTCTCAAATCATATGGATTAGCGTTTTGTATATGGGTTGGTGTGGCTGCTGGTACAGGTGTGAAAGTTGTTCTCTATACCTACCTATTTATTTTTTTCATTTAAGCCAGTTGAACCGCGGCAATTATAATTATTCGGATAGGTATGTTTTTACAGCAGACAAAGTTCGTTATCCTCGCGGTGATCGTAATCGATTACAGCCAGCTTTTCGTTACTTACTTACTGCTTACCAGAGCGTGTTAACCGAATATCAGTTGCTTGATGATTTGTCAAGTCTCTTCGAAAACTTACCGAAATCAATCAGAGAATTCATCCATGATTTCTCACCATGTTTCAATTATGATCCAAACTTCGACATTTTCAAAAATTCTATACTACATCAAGGCCCCCCTCTGACATTATGTCTATACTCCTTGCATATAATATTTTAATTACAAATGCAGACAATCTCCTTTCACCGTTTCACTGCCAACAAAAACTCCTCTATATTCGAGTCTCGCTTTATTCCAGTCTAGTCTAGCTAGGACTAGCAATATACAAAGTCCAGAAACATCCTGCGTAAGAAGGAAGGAAACCAAAAAAAAAAAGAAGAAAAAAAAAATGAACCGCCAGGTTCGCCTAGCCTATTCGAGTCTAAAAGATTGCCAACACGTGCTTTGAATTTGATTAGAATATAATAGAAACACGAGACGAGAGTCCGAAATGTGATCAAAGTTTGTACAGGTCTGAGAAAAAAAAAAAAAATAAGAATTCTTGATACCGAATCATGTTTTTTTGAGATTTCTTCTGTTCCAATGTCAGTGTACTCGATTACCCAACGGTTTATACAGGTTCAGTCATTCATCCTTGACCATTTCCCTGAAATGAACGTAGCTCCGTTATTTCATGCCGCGGCACGCCCAAATCCAGCCAGACTGTTTTTCCGTTTCACCTTGTCGTCCCGTTCGCTATATTATACTTTGTGCTGCACTTATACGAACGAATCAGCACTGCAGATATACGTGATCACGCGGACACAAACAGACCCTAAGCATACGGCAATACAAGACAAGAATTCGTAATTTTCACCGCGCATTTCCCCGCCTGAGTGCTCATCCGTTTGGCTTCTTATAGCTCATACCTGCGCGTTGGCACGTTGGATTCGTCATCGATGCGAAATTTTTATACCGAGACGCAATTCCCCCGCACGTTGGTGCATTCGCGACGCCACAGGTGGGCCGGTGCCGGGCTTCACTCGGTTCTTCCCTTTGGTACTACTTCTTCTTCTCTTCTTCTCTTCTTTGCTATACTATTATATTCTTTACCAACGATTGCGAAATGGTGTCAAATATATCCGCGGAAAGTGACTACAAAGACCGGAGTATCACCTTTTGGCTTAACAAACAAAATCACACGAGGTGAAAGAGCGTACTATTCGAGTGATGGAAGAAAGAAACGGAGTAAAACCGCTAGTGGTTAATAGTCTGCTCACGCTGTACACAGCCAACCTGTACAGCTAGAAAAAATTCTTTTACAAGAAAATTAAACGGTCATTTTATGCTGTATTTGCTAGGAAGGCGAGTACAGGTGCGATTAGCGCAACGTCAGGTTACGTTGCTAATTTAACACGACGGTAAAGAATTAATTGTCTTTACTTTCTGATGTGAAACTTGAGTGCAGTTCGATTTGCTTGTTCTTATCCATTATCCGTGAAAAAAAAGGACAGGATTGATGAATTGGGAATTTCAAAAGCTGCGAAAGGTCAAAATTCCTAATTTTTATGCTATAGACTCAGAGTTTTTCAGAAAAATTATCTCCTCGAAAGTCTACGTAGTCAATTTGAAAAATTCTGAATGGAAAAACACCAAAGGTTAAAAATTCCGAAAGCTAAAGATTTGAAACGCCAAAACTCCGAATCTCGGAATTTTCAACTTCCAGATCTTTGAGCTGACTGTATTTCGACCTTTCGGAATCTGCAAGTTCTGAACTCTAACCGTTTCTTATAGAAACTCAGAATCGCGTTGCAAATAACTCCGGAATTTTTTGAATCTGGAACTTCGATCCCGTCGCAAAAAATATTTCTCTTCAAAAAGATCACTTTGCGCGAAGTATTAGATTTGAGAAAATATACTCTTTGAGCTATAACGCTCACCATTTCGCCTGGGAATCGATCGATCGACACCTGTATTCTCTTG
Organism: Ametastegia equiseti; assembly: GCA_963989295.1. Taxonomy (NCBI): domain Eukaryota; kingdom Metazoa; phylum Arthropoda; class Insecta; order Hymenoptera; family Tenthredinidae; genus Ametastegia; species Ametastegia equiseti. The sequence goes on along the minus strand of OZ022389.1, from coordinate 9,944,737 downwards.
GTGAACGAAGAGAACGCGTAGCCTTGACATTACACAAGTAACACATTCTCTTATCGTATGAATATTTATCAAAAAATTCTTACCCGTTTTCTTTCTCGACTGTTATTCACGTTTGTTTTTAGCCCCGAGATAGAAAGGTCTGGGTATATCTGTAATATCGCTGGAGAGGGGATAACGGATAATTACATGAATTACGTTGTATGAACGGAAAACGCAGTAACAGTTGTCCCCGTGTGGTCGATAATGTCAGATTCTTCTATTCTTTCAGTTTTTTTTTTCTTTTTTTTTTTTGTTCTCCTGTCGTGTAATTGGATACAGCTGTGTATCCCCATCGACCAAAAGACCTTCTTCACTGTCACTTCGGTAGTGTCGTCATCCGATTGGATTTTTACGAATTTCTCAAACGAGAGCTGAAATACGCAGGGCTTCGCTTCGTGACTCGGCTACGTATTGACCGACTAGTCATTGATCCGCATTGTGATGAAATCTTGATCCCTCGGACGATCATCCACCAAATGAATCCTTCATCGCGTCTAAAATTACTCCCTTCATCAAACCGGCCGCGGCCCACCACGCATTCGACTATTCGAGTTCTTTTATCACCTTTGGGATCGATAGCATCGTCAAGGAAACATGCGTGTACACAAAATTTAGTCCTCTACCTATGCATACATGTAGGTATCACGTTTGACCGATGCTTGTGCTATATAAATGACGAAATGGAATGTTTTCATTTATATACATGGAAAGGCGGATGAAACAGGTGTTCAGTTACCTACCTATTTGATTGAAAATTCATCTTCTTCGGTAGGTATGTGTATTTTTCTAATTCTGGTCAAAGATAGCAAGAATAGTCCTGAAAAATGAAATGTTAGTCATATAAAGGGTGAATCACGGACTGATATGGTGTACAGTAAGTATCCCAATTACTGACACTCTGAGGCCCAGTTATTGACACATATTTATTCGAATTTTGAATCGATGAGAAGGATTCTGAATGTGTCCGTTGCATAAATCAGTTGATTGGGACTCAGAGAAGATGAATTAATTTTTTGATAATTTGAGAGCTCACGGATAAGAAAAAATCATTGAAAAGTATCAATCATTGGGACAGGGTCAGTAATTAGGACACTCACCATACAAAATGTATAGATCTTCAGGAAATATTGAGAAATATTGGAGGATGAGTGCTGGAGTATGTTGCGAAGTGTTGAAAAAATCTTGAAAAGTCTTGGAAAATTTTGGAAAAATGTTGAAATATTTATAGAAATGTTAGAAAAATGTAGGAGAAGATGCTGGAAGATATTCAGAAATCAGACGAGTGTTTGCTTCGTGAATCACTCCTCGGAATCATGATTCAATAAGTTCGCGGAAATTTTGGTGTTTCGTGTAATGAGAGCGTAGATTAATGTGCAATTAGGTATTTTCTGTGTCGACGTTGCACGGTATGCGTCTTCGAACATATTCAGCACTTTTTGACGCGCAACAGAGCGTCCTTTTGTACTAGTACGTGTATACACAATACGCGTTATAACTCGATGCAGTTATACTCGATGGTTAATTGTATTTACACGCAACTGCAGGCGCACCGCATGCAGCTTGCTTTTAATTTGAAACAATATCAGCGATATTATCTTGCCGCTTGTAGACTTGCGGTGCGGTGCCGATACTAGTACTCGGCCGAACAAAGTGCAAAGTTTTCAATGAGTTTATCGATTTTTCCTTCCTCGGCTTCGTCGTTCGACAACCACTTTAGCCCGGCTCCAAACACGCGATAAACCTTTTTCTACGTTCTAAGCTTTTCGGCGGAAAACGCCATACCAGTTTTTCCCCCATTTTATATCAATTCAATCACAGGTATCTGAAAATTTCCCCTCAATTTTTCACTGAAAATCTTTAGTCTGTAGACTAAAAGTCTCGAAGTAGATCAGAGAATCACAAATCAAACGGAATAGAAATTTGTGCTAAAATCTATATGAATTACATTACACATCGAGAGTGTGAGATACAGAAATCAAGAAAACAGGAAACAATAACTGCAGGGAAATTTGTTGAGCGATTGGAGGACAAATCCACCTGGAAAGGTCACGAAATGTGAAATTTTTTCTTCACAGATGAAAATAAAAACTGTGGTCACGGTCGAACAGATGATGTTTTGAACAATTCAACCATGATTTACCTCTCACTCAGTGCGTGTGAAGGAAAACGAAACAAAAAAATGTGGCGAAATCGCAGGGGATTCCATTTTGAGGTTTAGATCGATACTCTCATCGAAATTTGGAGAAGAACCTATTGAAATAATTGGTACTTCTAATTTGTTATCATGAAGATTACCGCAGGTATTCGAACATTTTGGAATCGCGTTAATCAAAGATTTTAATACTGAAAGAGGGTTCATGTATTGTTGCTAGACATACTTAAATTGTGTACTGCGCACAAATTTCTATGCTCGATGACAAATATATCGATCTCGATAAGCTTGACTCATGCAGTTGACTAGGCAGTAGATGAATTAATCGTGCATCCAGCCTGAAAGGACCCTAATGAAGCAGCCTTGATGACTTGCAATCCATCTGATAAGATCGAGTAGTTGGGTTCGTGTGGACGTAGAAATTGACTGACTGATGGGAGGTTACGTGACATTTATTTCTCATACATATAGAACGATATCATGTAGGTATATATTTCGCGAATCTAGATCTTCGAATATACCATATAGATATAGATATAGCAACGAACGCTCACTTAGAATATGATCGCGGCAAAGTGGATCCTAATATCGTGAGTGCTTGCATAGGAAAAAGTGACATCGTGATCGTCAAGACAGGTTTCTCACGAGTCTATGTACGTATGTACCTATATATACGTATAGATATCCTACATTTACAGTATATACCTACGTATATAAGTTTGCCGGTCACCGGCTGTTCGCGTGTACCTAACCGTCGTTGAGTAAATTTTCCACTCGGAAACATCTGGTTCGAGTCGAATTTCCGATCGTGCATACGTACGTAGGTATGTACCTGTACATACGTTGGGGCGAAACTAAATTACCCGAATATCAACGGTAGATTCAAATCGCAAGTGAGTTTCAGTCATATATGGTTATAGTTTGACTCAAACTATACCTTGCCAGTATACATGCCCGGTATTGTGTAAATTCGTGTACTTGTATATTACCTTGATGTTTGGATGAAAAAGAGCCCATATGTCGTTGCAGTTTATGTCTGAGAAACGGGGTTTCGATTTGTCATGAGTGGTACGTATAATATAATATACAGTAGAATGTTGGAAAACAAATTCAGACTCTCTAAGCTCTTGATCTCGGTTTCGTTTTCGCTTGGATTCTCATGGTAAGAGGCTTTGTTCCATGAACATTTCCATGCCCTTGCTATTTTCCATTTCAGCAGCATTAGTCGAGTTTTTTTTATACCTACATGGTATTGCAGTTGGTAATTTTTGGAGTAAAGTTAAGACGGTTTTCATTATCGATCGGTATTTCTTTTGGTACTTTTCTTGTATCGGACAGTGCGGAGGATTTCTATCGTATATGATCCGCAATTTCAACCCAGAGTCTCTCGCTCTCTCTCTCTATCTCTGTCTGGTATAAAGGGTGAAAAATATATTTCAACATTTCCCCAAGGTGATATAATTTTCCAAAGCAATTAACCGCGACGACGGTTCGTGTTGCGGTTTCGAAAAACGACGGGCAAACAACAATTCCTGCTGCAGCTAATCGAAACGAGTCAAATTATGTTACTATATGTATGTGGTTCTTTTATTTCCCAATCGCGATCATAAACGCGTTCTTTGCCAATTTCTCCATCAATTTTGAACTTTGGTATTTTGTACCTGGTGAAGATCGGCATTTTTCTAATCGATTTTTCACTTGAAACCTGCGAACTTGCCAAAGGTTGCACGACAGGTTCAATCGATACCATGTCGAAGGGGTAAATTGTGACTCTGTAGTTTTTTTTCTTCACATTTACGCTTCGTCATTATCTTCGCTTCTTTGTCCTAGAATACTGCTGCCAGGGTATATGTATTAGGCCATGGTGAAAAAGCCTAATGCAGGCAGTTTGTTAGCTCGTAAACGTGTTTCGATCGTTTTCATTCGACGCTTATATAGTATACCTACTTCTTCCACATTGCTTTCGTCACGGTGCATTTCTCGTGCTCTACTTACGGCGTTTAGTAATTACACTCGCCTTCATCACAGCTTCTGTGTTACAATCACCGAGACTGAAAGATACGCTCTGTCCGACATCGTCTACCGTGACGACTGCAAGGGGATGTTAAAAGATCTTGTAACATCGATGAAAGTCACGATTTGGTTAGATGTTCTTTAAAACTGGTTCACCGTTAAAACCAAGTTAGTTTCGAGATTGGTCATTTGGTATACCTTCTAAAACCCAAAGTATCCGTTTCCGTAACATAAGTCAGAATATTTATCGTTAGAAAAAGATTTAGAAGGGGACGAATGATTTATTTCTCACACCTTTTTGCATGTAATTATTCGCGCTTTGTCACTGCAGGGTAAGGATTATAATATTTTTTGCACATTTCACGGACCAGGTATCACTCGGTGAAAATCTATTTCATCATCTGCAGTGAGCGGTGATAATGCAGGAGAAATTGCGGAAGAGAAATGACGGGGAATAGTCTGTTTGATTCGAAATGTTTTTATGGTCGAATGTAGGTTCAAAGATATTAAATTCAAGTGAAGCATAGACCGTAGTGTAAAACTACCGAGACATCTAATGGCATTCATGATTTGTAAGTCGAATAGTAAAACGAACGTTTGTTGAAAATCTTTGTTTCCATTTTACACCCATAGAGCCAATATTGTGGTCGAAGTTGTATTCAAATTCATGTTTTCTAAAAGACTGAAGAATAAGAGAAGAAGAGGAGCCTCACCTCTGTTATACATGCTGATATAAGAGTGAATATTTATCATATTTACACGCGGTAGACCCTCGCGACTAGGGTTTTAAACGTTTTCCTCCCACAACAGACATTCTCACTGTTGTTTTACAACGTGGATCAAGTGAAAGCAGTTTATATTCAGCACGGACCGTGTGAAGGGTCTCGGGCGTCCCTCGAAATTTAAGTCAGCTCTCTTGTGAGGCGACTAGTAATGTTGCTAGGAAAGTGCCTTATTTGCGTCAACGTTGAAGAAACACGGTGTATGGGATTCTGCGACTAAAAAGACGCCGAGATACGATAAGATGAAGAGAACGGACGAATATGGACCCAAAGAAGAGAAGAGATCCATAAGTTTCCGGTCGATCAACTTCGTTGAGTATATACTACGGTTATAAACGATTTGGAATACTATCAGACAGATTCGGGATGAACATTCATTCGTCGACACTTTATCGGACCGAACTTTCTCTGTAATTTCACCCAGTATCATCATCAAATACGCAGTTTCATGTTCATAACTTTTTTTTTTTTTTTTTGTGTCGTTGTTCTGAGAACGGTGCTATTCTTCCTCGCCACTTGCCACTATCATATCTTCTGTCAGTTCATGGGTAGGCAACCACCCTTATTCAACCTAAACGAGAGGGACAGAGAAAGGCAGAGATAAACGATGCGAGAATAAAAGAGAGTAATTTATCGTCTCTTGGTCGAGGAGTTGGGAAATTACCTCCAATTATCTTGAGTTCGGAAACTTGTCTTTTCACGTGATTATATACGCGCGCTTGGAGGCCGTATATATTTTGAGTTCAGTGTGAATAAGAGAAATGTGAGTAGAGCGAGAAAGATCGAGAGATGGATGGATTACTTGGAGCTATCCTGTTTAGTTTAATTGTTGAATAATTAGACAATAGAAGAAAAACAGTTCGTATAATCAAAAATTGAAGGAAAAGAAATAACAAAGGTTTGGGCTAATTATTAGCCTTACTTTGAACTCTCGTTTTCAAACTCAAACTAAAATATTAAAAATTCTCATAGTAAAGAAACAAGAAACAAGTACTGCACTGATGTATTTAAAAATTTAGTCATTTTCAAGTTAGAGCAAATGCAGGTATATCGATGAATAATCCCCGTAGAAGCGATTGAAATTTTTGTTTTCTACAAAATGTTGTTTTCCAATTACTCGAAAACCACTCGATCAATGAAATCCAAAATCTATCTAGCTCTAAGTAATGGAAAACCGCGTCAGTTAAGACTAGAATCATCAAAATCCGTTGATTCGTTCTCATTGGACAAAAAAAATCATCACACATTGACGTCCATCCGAAAATTTCCGGAAATGATTTTCTGGACCTCAAAACGAGAACATGATCTGCGGTGAAAACTTGACTATCATCTTCGGGTTGATAAGAATAACTTACTTGAGAGAGAAAAAAAAACACAAAAAAATCAGTGAGAAGTTGAAATAAAACAGAAAAAAAAAAACAAAAAAAAAACCTGCGAATCAACGCGCAGGTCGTACAGAAATTGTGCACGGCTTTCGAAAGAAGAATGTGGCACGAATAAAGAGACCATAGCCGAAGATTCAATATCCGTCGACCACTGATCGCATTATTCTTATTTAGCCACGGGCTGCAATACTCGACTGAGTTTTATTGGTGCTCTCACTACTTCCGGCAGCTCTGAATCAATCCCCTATACCTTCCGGAGTAGAACAATAAGTGGCTTTGCCAGTTTTGAGGCTAGTCCAAAACTGTTACAGTGCTGAAAGACGGCCAAGACTTATCCCTCCGGAGCTGGTCTCGATTTATTCAGCTTAACCGTCGTCTACCTCTTCCTATACCTACCTGGTCGAGAGTCACGATCGAGTTTATTGAACCAAAGTAAAGTCGAAGAAGTCTTTGATCGTTGTGTGTCATTTACCACGATTCTTCGTGCGTGAACAATCGATTCGGCCCCCCCGTACAACGGTTACTGTCTCTTCGGCTAGTTTTATACACTATAAGACGAAACCAGGACCATGCGGTTACGGGACAATTTTGTTCCCTGCAGACTGTGACAAAGGCGTGGTTTATACCTACTACGCAGACAGAAACACACCGCTATCGCTTTTGTCCCAGAAACCTGGTTCGACGTAATTTCATTTCTTTTTTATTTTTGCAAGACAAATTATGATCGTGGGTACCGTTGCCACTTTATACCTCTGCCGCAAATCGTCTTTATATCCATCGCAGTTTCTTATCCATGATAGCATCAAAGCTGGACCAAAGAATGAAAAAACAAACTATAATACAACGAAAAATATCAAGAAAAACTCTAAGCAAGACGTAACGCAAAAGATACATCTCGTTGTTGCGTGAAGGTCATTTTCAATGGAGTAAAAACTTCAGAGAAGATGAAACTTGTCGATGGATTGTGTGTGGTCGACGTAATACTTGAGTCCAGACGTAAGATTTGCACCGTAGCTGATACCTAACCTATTTTCATTGTGAGATATCTTTAACAGACGTAATAAAGTCAGGACCGTATATAGCTTAGGTGGCAGAAAATTCATCGGCTATATATTCTCTTGTGCTTTTCTCATTGTGGTCATTCATCCATCCCGTTCGTGTATAGGTACCTACCTTTACCCTGATAGTGGTAAGACGGTTTGCTCGTGATTACCAGAACGCTAGTGCACTCTTGGGGCTACTCCCAGATGCCTTGCTCGTAAATACCTGTGTTAATGCTAAGGGTACGTTCAGATATATATATGTATGAAACGCTTTCTCGCCGTTCTTGAACAACGATCGGTATACCATACCGTATATTACATATAGGTAATAAAATCGAAACGACAAGAAATTGGGCAAAAAAAAAAGCTATAACAATTTGTGCTTCTGAGAAAAAAAAAATCCATACGTACGATTACATGTTCAGAATAGTCACTTAGCCTTGTAAATTGCAGTTCATGCACTACATGTTTCTCCATCGAATCGCATTGCAGCTATTTGATACGCGATTTGCTCTGAATAAGTCTGAGTCATCTGATGGAGATGTGACCTACGTGCGGATCTTTGCCAATTTGCTTCGAACTTGAATCCGCGAGTTTGAAATCGCGAAGTTATCTGGAACTCGACTTTAGGCGACTTAAGGTTATCGCAAAGTTATCAAGGTCAGTTTTCAATTGAATATAAAGTTTCTCTTGGGTATTCAGAAGGGATATATGTATATCTTAGTTGCGGAGAGTTGATCTGTGCCTCTTTTTGCATTTCTACATGCATGTTTCATTGAATTCTTGCCGAATGCATGTTATATTTATTGTAAAAAAAAACCATCCAGTTTTGCCAACGCCAGTTGGATTCCGAGCAAACAGTATTTCCGGACAAAGTAGATATTTCAACGTATAGTTTCAACAGTTGTAGAATAAATTCTGTGGAAATTTCATGTCAGTGAACTTTGCGGAGTCTTGGTCAGAAGAGGCGAGATAGAAAACAAGGTCCGGTGTATCGGCTTAAGCCGTTCGACTCAACCGGTGTGCTCTCTTTCATATAATAGTACCTATCCTACCTACGTTAGTACTACTCACCTCTTGGCCGTAAAAGTTTTAAGCTCTTAATTCCAAGCTCAAGCTTTTAGTTCCTATACAGATATAGAGCCATCTTGGTTATGGCTCGTTCGTCCGTAGTAAGGAGTATAGGAGAAACGTTAGCACCTATGCCAAGTAGAATTAATCATCTTGCACGTGAGATATTTGATCTTAGTCCGAAAAGCCACAGCATCGACTCTCATCAAGAATCAACTACCAGTCCTTAACTTTGATGATCATAAAGCCGTTTCGATTTGCAAAAATTGCAGCAATACCATTTAGATTCGGTTCCGAATCAGTTGTAGTATGATTTCACTAATTTTTCTTTTAACTAGAGTGAACTTTCATTATTTTTGGAGCGGAATCGAGCTTTTCAGATCAGGACTGCTGGGTGTTCCAACATACCGATTATTTTCGGTCTTCATTCTTCGAATGCATCGATCACGACATATCGGCCCTCAATATAATACCGGCAGCGGAATACCGAAGCCAAAACTAGGAGCTACCGATTTTGGTGAACCGAAAATACCGATTGATGAGTCCACGCCAAAAATCCTGTATGTTAAGTTTTGAGTATCGAAAAGCCATGGCTATTCACATGAATCTTTGTGTGTATCGATGTGCGCTAAGACTCGAAGAGGCCGATTCTACTTCTGATTTAGGTCGATGGTTTGCTTCGTGTAAAGTCGACCATGATACGTATAGTTGTACCTACAAGACATACAAGAGATACTATACGTAAGCCGTGAGTTAGGCCCGCGAGCATTCGCTGCATTTGCAGCATCCCAGGCTTCGTTCTCCGCTCTGCAGAGAGATCCAGTAGAGGAAAAAGACCATAGAGGAGTAAAGAGGAGGTAGAATAAGAAAGAGGACCGCGGGGCCAAGGGAGTAAGGCAACTGTCCGGACCGGTTGAACAGGTTCCCCAGAGCGCAGCGGTCGAGAGTAGATCTTCAGCGTACTATACTCCGTTAGAAACGCTCTTTCTTAGCCGAAGCTGGACACGAATCGACGCGGACGCCTTGCTTGGTCGACGGTGGCCACCAGGCGTGGCGGAGGCTTCAGGCTATACTCGGATTCCCGAATCGTCCAGTATATTCCTGGATCATTGCCAAACTTCTGTTTATAAACGTCAGAGAGAATACATTGAGGCACCATAGGGAGAAAAGATTTTTCTTTATCTTTACTATAGGATTTATTTATACATGTCCACTCTTGTGGCTTCTAGTTCTAGCAAACCGTGCGGTTGCCCATCTTCGACTATCTGTTATGGTTACCATAACTGTGTACCTTGTTCTTCTTCTGCAGAGGCTCGACCGATGCATTTCCATCTTTTGTTGTATCGCACATGTATCAGCATATCTGACTGATTGTTTAACATATCTATGATGTTCCACTCCTGGTTATCCAACACCATATTGAACCGCGATGATCCTTTCATCCATTTGGATGATGATGGTCGATAATCAAATGACTCGAGTTGTGGCTGAATGTCGTCATGCCTATGGTATTTCACGAGGCCAGGCAGAGAAAAGTGAGTTACGTTATACTCTGGCACGTCGACCCATTCTCCTTCTTCTCGATTTGAATAAATTGGCTATCCGCCTGTGACGAAGAACGTCCTTGTGCATCGAATCGATGTATGTTACTTCCATACTATGTGACTGTAGTAAGATGTAGAATATACCATAGCGGAGTTGGCATTAACATATGGGATCCCATACTGAAGACCAGTCATCGAGCTATAGGAATATCTCCGTTGTACAGCACAGCATTCACAGAACTCAAAGTGAAAGCTGTATACCTACGATTCTATTTGGTATAGTGATGAGCGTTACACCATTTTGTAGTACGCTTCTAGTAAGCTATAGTGTTTCAACTTCCACGAGGTGTGCCTAACGCATGTATGTACAATCTACCGGAGTACACAGGTATCCTTGACTTGTTCGATACGCGTGGTGACCAAGCTCTCAAGTACTTGATGATGAGCATGGGAACCTATAGGAGATTCTGGGCTTTCCAATGAAACTTTGAAGGAACTTTGTTTCCGTGCTTTGAATTCGACCGAGAAAGCTGAGGGCTGCCCATGTCCGTGAGGAACCTCTCTTTGTCCTTGATCTTTGAGTGGCTCCTTCACGCGAGGCTTTGGAAATGATGGCGATGGACGTTGGTGCTAGACACGGCTAAGTTCCTTTACCGATTTTCCTAATGGGAAACTACCCATGCGCGTATTTACCATTGGCCCAGGTCTCGGCCATACCTGGCCGAGATGTCGTCGAGCGTTGGAACAGACCAAGACAACCAAGCGTGGGCCACGCTTGGATATGATAACATAAGGCCGAGATTGGGCAGCATGTTCTGCCAATCCTTGGGCCAAGCTTGTTCTAGCCCATATTTCCATTTCTGGGCCATTACTTAAAAAACGTTCGGGCCATTAGTCAATTTTTGCGCATTCCAAACGTTTACCAACGAATGGATTATCTATGGCGAAATGAATGGGACAACCATGTGTCAAACGTTCTGCCAATGCTCGTCCCAGATCCGGTGTAATAGATTTCTCCAACCACTGTTTTGAACAACTGGGACATTAGTGGTCTAATTGATCAGCCCATAGTTGACCCACGCCTGACCCGAATCTTACCCAGCGTTGGAAATCAGCTGCCATTGTTATGATTAAAAAATTCTGTTTTGTGGATGATTTCAACTTTTTTTATTATGCGAACTAAATAATATGGGTTTATATGACATTTTCCTTAGAAATATTATGAGTATAGATAAAACTTGATAATTCCGTTATTAATTATAAAAATGTTCAGTGTTCTTATCAAATCTACACGTGAGTTCACCTTTTTTTCGATTTGTTAAATATTGAATTGTACTCATGGTTCAATTACAAGTATAAAATACTGACTAGACTGATTTAGTCTCAAACAAAAACTCAAAAAACTAGGAAATAAGACTAGACTGGTTTAGTCTCAAATAAAAACTCAAAAGACTAGAAAATAAGGAATAAGCCCAATCAATTGCGCTCAACTTTAAGTAGTAATTTAGTGAGAACGTGAAAATGGAAAGTTATACTTCTTACTTAAAAATTAAACCCTTTAATAATGACTTATGCTTAACTTGTACTTTGGTTATATCACAAATATAAAATAATGACTGAGAATCCACTACTGATATCTCTGGTTATATAAACATGTATAAATACTTCTATCTATATATTCTATACATAGTAAAAACTTGAGAATGGTAATGGTCTGATAAAAACCGTAAAATCCGAACGTTTCAAAGTAAATTTTGAAACAAGTGTACAGTGTTCTCATACCTATAACTATAATTTCCGGTTTGGTGTGAAAATCGGAGGAGTGGTACTATCCTATACGGATTTTGACACTAAATTGAAAATTATAGGCGTACATGGATATTACTATACATTTTCTTAGCCAGCCTTCGCACCCTTGACATACTGCCAAACTATTTACTATGAACGGTTAGTCACTAAGCTTCGTGATTTCCCGCTCTTTTCCCTCTCTCAGCCGCAGCTTTCGCTTCCCGCTCGATCTTTCCACCTTCACGGTCCCCTGCCCGGGACAACCAGATGCCTGTGAAACTTTTTATCTGTTTCCGGCCGAATTTGTCTCTGTACTTTTTGAGCAAGATTTCTATAAAGTGAAACAATATTGATTTTGATTACTATGAACTATATCTAGATTTATAACGGTAACAGATTGAGACTGAAAAGGTTACTTGAATCAACAAAATCATACTTAGGTAAGAAACCTACAGAAATAACTGTTACCTCATAAAAACACAGCATTGGCTTGACAGAAAAAATACACCGCAAAATCTTTACTCCATTTCCATGATGGGGTCAAATAAATAGAAATAAACTCACCTTCCATGCAACAATATGTTTCCGTGGCACTGAAATTTCGTTTGCCTTTTCCTTTTTGGACCTTTCCAGATCCGCTAAAAAGTAACTGGACATTTTTCCTTATTAATTCGGGTAGAATGTTCGCGATGTCTTCTTGTGGTGTAGTTCCACAAGAAAATAGTGACATATATTTTTTCTGAAAAGGGAAACCCAAACATCTTGTTAAGATAAAATACCAAGTATAAGACTGACAAAGGGAGACAGCGACGTTCGGATCACAGATTTTCTTCAAACGTTGTACACTCTTAGAAGTCCATTAAGACAACATAATGTGCAAGTAGTAAAGTGCACTACTCAAGCGGTGTCGAGAAAATTGCAAGAGAAGTTTGACGCGTGGAATATGTACCGGTGCGTTGTAGCAATGAGCACGAAATGGTGGCAGTTGAGTCGAGTGGTTAGCGTTCAAGCTCCGCAATCGCTGGATCGAGTCCCACTCACCGTTTTGTTTTTTGTAACCACGTTAATGTTCAATTCTTATTTTTTTGCAATAATGGTCATATTTTTTCACATGTATCACTATTCGCGATAATATAATTTCAACTATGAATGGATTTGCATGAAATTTTATCGGATTTCCAATGTAATTTGTCTGCTGACTAATTTTTATTAATACAACAAATGTTATACTCTTATTTATCGATAAGTATACGATCGAACCCATGAAGTTTGTTGAAACGCCTGGAAATGTATACCTGTCGTGATTCACAAAATTCATTGTACCTGCATTCGGGTAACCCACCCGGAACTGCTTTGCGCCTGGAAGCTTTATGACAGATATACATTTTTAGGAACATTCATGCATAATACTTGTATTAAAAAAAATTAGTAACCAGACGAATAACATTGGAAATTCAATGAAAGTTCATGCGAATATACATATTTCTTCATTATATCACTTCCGAATAGTAACACATGTGTAAGGATACCAGTGTTGCCAAAAAAAATTACACATTAACGAAAGTTACAAAATAAAAGAAAAAAAAAATGAGCTACTGAATGTGTACAAAGTTTAAAGAAAATCCATTATTAGAACGTCGTGGCCTCCCCTTATAAGTTCTCAATATTCAATCAAGAACACAGGAGAAGAAAATGATACAAAAATCCGTTAACAACACTATTTCAAGACTAATTGAATGCAGTTATTCAAATATGAGCTGTATAAATACCACAACTGTTTTCGCATCGGCATCTTTCAGTTTGGCCTCGAAACTTTCAAACTCGACGATATTTTCAAGCGGAAAACGCATGCCCAGCACCGTTTCGAGTGGAGCCTCCTCGTCTCCTGATGCATTATCACCAGCGACTGCACTAGCTTTCACTACCCGATATACTTTTGATATATTGTAGAGGATACTACGCTTGGCCTTCTGGATTTTCTTGTTAATTCTCTCCTCAAAATCCTTCAAGTCGCTTAGCGAAGCAACAACAGGACGTTCTCGATTGCTTCGTTTTGAGGATAATTTTTTTGACTTTGTAGAGCCAATTCTGTCATTCTTAGATGTAGAGGTTTCAACTCTTCTGGGTGATCGTACACTCCCTGTCTTATCTGGTTTGGCAACCGTGCCCTTACATGCAACACTGGGCGTATTCACTGGTGAGCGAACACCCGTGGTCTCATCTGACTCCCAAGAAGACTCACGTACTTCTGTATATGAAAAAGTTTCTAGTTACAATGCTTTCAAAATTAAACAAGAAGCAGGTAGGTCATCAATAGAAATACTCATTATAGATTGCATAAGAAAATTCAAAGCTTTTGGGAATTACCATTATCTATTCCTTCAGAATCTGATTCCGCCTCGATTGACAAATCTGAAAAAACGACTGGATCAATTTATAAAAATGTTGATAGAAAAATAAACTAAGAATATTGGATGTTCATTTTGTGAGTTCACTTTTTTCTACAAGTTCAACATCACCCACCGCTTGTACTATGATCAATTGTACCGTCGCTGGGTGCTGGTGATTCGGCAAAACGCTGAGGTGATTTGGTCGCTGTGCTGGCTTTTTTATCACCAGGGCCTATGAGAATATTGGAAATGTAGGTAAGATCTAAAGCATAATTACAAAAATATTGCCACCGTAATGATCGTGTTGATTATTACCATTGTCGACGGGACTCTTTTCTTTAACATATTCTTTAGACTTTTTTTTTTGAACTTTTACGCCTCGCTCATTTTCAGATTTCCGGTTACTGGGTCCTATGAGAATATTGGAAATGTGGGTAAGTTCTGAAGCATAATTACAAAAATATTGCTGCCGTAATGATCGTGTTGATTATTACCATCGTCGACGGGACTCTTTTCTTTAACATATTCTTTAGACTTTTTTTTTTGAACTTTTACGCCTCGCTCATTTTCAGATTTCCGGTTACTGGGTCCTGTGAGAATATTGGAAATGTTGGTAAGTTCTGAAGCATAATTACAAAAACATTGCTACACTAATGATGTATGTTGATTATTACCATTGCCGACGGGGCTTTTTTCTTTGGAAATTTTTTTGGACACAGACAAAATTTTCTGTACATCTTTGGCTGAATATATTTCAGGATTTTCTGGATCAGCAGAATCATAATCAAAATCTCCATTAATACTTTTGATTTCTGAAGTTGTATACGAGTCTTTTAAGTATCTCAGTCCAATTTTGTAAGAACCTAGAGTAAAATAGTAGATACTTATTTCACTTCCCAATAGCAAATAAGGCAATGTTGTCATAATTTTTTGATGTACATCAATGTTGATATAATTATTCTATTGCGTTATATCACCCGATATAAGTGTTATTGTAGTCATAGAGAAAACATTCAGACTTCATCTGTGTTAATGTCACTTATAACGGCACGTTGAAGAAAACGTAACCAGGATTTTATTAAGCAAAATTTACTCATTTTCTTAGTAAAAGAAAGGTGCTATCTACATGCTGGGTCTATTCCGCTGATCTACCGATAATCCCTAGATTGACTTGTATAATAATGTGAATTTTTTTTCAAATAGTCACACCAATGAACACTGAATTTTAAAAGAAAACAGCGAAAGTTTGCAAGTAATGAGTCACAATTTTTCCAACTTACTCGCTTCTTTTATGATGCGCACGTTATATTCCAAAAAATCTTCTTTTGGGGGCAGACAATCTCTAACCCATTTTATAACGTGGTTAGCGTCTTTGGGTTGCGGATACTTGCATATCCACTTTTTAATCGTTGAAGAATAAAACACCCATGATCGTACAACTAAGTCCACCAATAATTCGTCATTTTCAGATTGCCTACAAAACTGAACGACCACGTGGGTGGTATTTTCTTGTAAAGCCGACATCATCTGAACTCAATATTTCATTTATCTGTTAGCAAACGGAAAGAAGAAATACTTTTCAATAATTCGACGTAGGCAACGCGACTTTTGAGGTTATGTTCCAGGCGTGTTTGCAAAATTGAAATAGATCAATGTAATTTCGATGCGTTGATTAGAAATAGCACGGATTATAATCGTGGTATACTTAATGCGTACTTGAACTTACGGTAACTTTGTGGTTTGAAGATAATCGGCACACATAGGATCAACACGTGTTAGCTCAAAGCATGCCGGCGGCGTGGAAAAGATCGGAAGTAACTCGGCAACCGGATTCGTTGCGCAGTGGTCTGTAGCGCAGAGTCAGTTGAGTGCAGAGTACGGAGACGAGGCTTTGTTTCGGCGCCAAGATTCGAAGGGATGGTAAAACTTTATTCGCATAGCTTTAATAAGTCACGTTGCGTAGTGAGGTAAGTGAGAAGGATTTAGAATTTATTCTTCATTGTGAAACTAGAGATTTAAAATTTAGATTTGAGAAGATTAGAAGATTAAAAATTTAATTCAACGAGACTGTGTTTCTTCATTTTTTACGATACAAGCACAAACACAAGTGATGGCAAAAAATGATGGCTATTGTCATTATCATTATCATTATTATTACTATCACTGTTGTTATTATAATTATTATCATTGTGTATTATTTTTGTGTTCGTATATTTATCCGATATTTATACGATTTGTCGAAATTTAGAAAAATGTTAGCTAATAACAGCTGTTTAATGTAATAAAGAAAGACAATACATTCTTTGTTCGACGGACAATTTGAAACATTTTTTTTTAATTTCAGATGCCAAGAACCGTACTGTTCTTACTGAAGGATGATCTCCAATTTCATAAATTCCTAAGGCTTCAGAGTCACAAGGGTAATCAAATGCACTGTCACTCGTTTCGAATATTTGCCCTTCTACTGACAAATCTGACGCACTTTGTACGGGCTCTCGCAATGCCAAAATTTTCTTAATTTCACAAATATTCCCATTTTGTAGCTGAACGACGTTATTGGGGTGTGTAATCTTTATTCGCATACCTTTCAGAGCAATTTCTTTGTATCCAGCCTTGTACTCACTTTGATTAGAATTCATCTTTCGTTGACACTTAGTGATCAAAGCATGTGGTTTTACCAGATCTTCGGATGACATTTCCATCTCCGATAGACGTCGACATATCTGAGATAAAGGTAGTCGTGGTGTCCTAATCAATTTTTTCAACGTTGCCAAAGTATTCTCAAATGGAAACGTTGAAAAATCACTCAAAGGCATTCCCAAATGCCTCACGTCATCAGCTATGTGCAAGAGATTATGAAAATTCATAACTTGACTTTCGGTTCCATAAAGTGTTGGTAATAATATGAAAAACTTCCGAAGATACTCTGCCGCAGTATCGACCATTGGTACCGCCGTTTCTCGACCACACAATAGGCGACATGCAGCGAATAAAAGCATGAAATGCTTGTATTTTTCCAGTGGCAATATCTGTTCCAAAACTAGAGCGCCACAATACAAAATAAAAAATCTGTACTGTGTCGCCTTCCAGTTTGCTAAGTCATTCAAATCTAGTTTCTTACGTTGAAATTCACTAGGAATATTATTTTGTAAGGATATCAATAATTGACATAATATCTCTAGTTTAGGCTTCGGTATTCTTGATAATATATTTCCGGACATCCATTTCTGAAGCAAAGCCTTCATAATACCTACACACAATAAATGCATGTAATCAAGAGTCACTGATTTCACAATATCAAAGTCTGGTATCTCGAGTAGAGGAGAAATATTATCATCTAGGTGATGGCCTGGGTCGTCTCTATTTCGGAATGTTTCACTGGTACGTGGTTGGCAATCTGAATTGGCAAATACTCGCCGATGATTGATAGTCTTTCCTCGTACTGTACAACGCTCACAAGAGCTAAACGCAACGTGTGACTTAACACATTTCAAATAAGCCCGTGCTGGGGTATCACAGACAAACGCAATGATTTCAAACGAATAAAACTTTCCTTGTATGGTTAGGCCGTTGTTCGTTAGTTCTGCAGCTTCTGGTATGAAATCTTTCAGAAAGACGTTTGGAGTGATTGGTTTTCCTGGTCCGGTAAATATCCCCACGACAAATGGCTTATTGACATATTTTTCATGAGATACTTGCATTAATATTGGCCAAAATTGCTGTTTCGAATTTCGGTACAGTGGTAAGCCATCGACATTTATTATTACTCTAATTTTGTCTGCCTCATAAATTTCTGGAGAAATTCGTTTCGCCAATTCTTTTTGTATCCCGAAATACGCATAGCGGCCAGTTTCTCCATTTTTTAGAGCCATATTCTCGACTAATCCAGCAGGTGTTCGCTTTGTTTTGAGGAGTGCGTCAGCCGTAGAAGGAAGGTTGTGACCCAATGACCTTAAATCTTTCAGTAAGTCTGTAATGACATTATGATTGAGGGTACTGATATTCCGAACAGCCCATAACCGCAACGTTTCTCGTAGGTTCGGTCGATCATTGTCTGCAAGTTCACTTTGACTTGACAAGTTGTCTGGACCCACATCTGAACTACTGCTGGAATGGCTGACCATAGATGCATCATGAACTTCTTCATCTGAGTTCATTCCACGAGTGGAATCATCGAGTAATGAAGTGTGCTTCAGTTCCGAGGATACAGGTGGGTGATTATCGTTGTCTTCATATTCAGAATCATACGAAGTGCAAGCAGTCGGCGTACCAGCACGAGATGGGCCAGATACGTCACTTTGACTATCGCAGTCACTAATAATCGAAGCAGCATCACTATCAGACGAAGAAGAACTAAAATTTTCACAAGTTCTTTTAAGTTGTCGGTGTTTTTGTACGCGCTCGTATACGGAATTGATTGTCCGCTTTGGCATAGTGACGTTAACGTTTTATAGAAAAGAATATGGCTATTGAGAATACCTAATTCAGGTAACATAATCTGGACAAACCTCTATTTATAGGTTAGGTTACGTACTCACGGTTCCTGGATTGGTTCTTGGCGCATGTGCAGCCTAACCGGCAACTACTGTTAAGGCGTCACGCTCGTCGAACGCGCAGGCACACGCGTCGCGCCTCATTGGCTTAGAAGTAGACGAAAGCCTGTCAACAACCAATAATGGATCCTCAAAGCTTGCGTTGTGTTCGCGTTCGCGAGCGTGACATAGCCTTTACCTAGCTGACGTGAAGTTGGTTGACATGGGGAAAAAAAACAGAAGAATTGGCAAAAATTAGTCAGACTTGCTGAACGATATTCGATATGAAATATACAGGGTGATTCAGGTTGAGCGGACCATATTTTAGGGGTAGATTCTCTGTGAAAATTCAAGATGAAAAGTCCTTTGCGAAAATTTCGACGGAGGCATATTTTTCGAGTTAAAAATTATTGAAGGTGACCAATCACAGCGCTCTTTCGGGACCGAAACAGACCCGGCTCGTAAGCACAAAATCGGTAGTGCCCGTGGCAAGTGGAATATCGGTGTAAATTCGAGTTCCAAGCAGGAAATCGCAGTTTACGTTTGGAATGGTAATTTCTTAGTACTTCAGGTATCATGGTACTTCGTAAGGTAGTTTTCGAGGTCCAGGTCGACCACCCCTTGGTTTTCGAAGTCCAGGTCGACCGCTTCTTAGTATCCGAGGTCTGGGTCGATATGTTTGTGGTTTCCCAGGTCTAGGTCAGCCGCTTCGTGGTTTTTGAGATCGCAGTCAACCGCTTCTTGGTTTTCGAGGTCCAGGTCGACCGCATCGTGGTTTTCGGGGTCCAGGTTGACCTAGACCTGGGAAACCACAAACATATCGACCCAGACCTCGGATACTCAGAAGCGGTCGACCCAGACCTCGGATACTAAGAAGCGGTCGACCTGGACCTCGAAAACTACCTTACGAAGTACCATGTTACACTGAAGTACTAAGAAATTACCATTCCAAACGTAAACTGCGATTTCCTGCTTGGAACTCGAATTTACACCGATATTTCACTTGCCACGGGCACCACCGATTTCGTGCTTATGAGCCGGGTCTGTTTCGGTCCCGAAAGAGCGCTGTGATTGGTCACCTTCAATAATTTTTAACTCGAAAAATATGCCTCCCTCGAAATTTTCGCAAAGGACTTTTCATCTTGAATTTTCACAGAGAATCCACCCCTAAAATATGGTCCGCTCAACCTGAATCACCCTGTATATAGTTATTTGACGAATTATGGACTTTCAATGATTTTACTCACCTCTTCTTCTATTAAGATTTTATTCTAAATTCGTACGCGTGGGCCGCGAATGGGACGAGCTCCGGGACGAGCGTTAGTCCCACTCGTTGGCTAGTACGATTGGGCCGAGAGTTGGGCGAGCGATGGACCGACTTTCCAGCCCAGAAGTGACTTCATACGATTTCATTGTAAATTCGTACGCGTGTGCCGCGAATGGGACGAGCTCCGGGACGAGCGTTAGTCCCACTCGTTGGCTAGTACGATTGGGCCGAGAGTTGGGCGAGCGATGGACCGACTTTCCAGCCCAGAAGTGACTTCATACGATTTCAAAGTAAATTCGTACGCGTGTGCCGCGAATGGGACGAGCTCCGGGACAAGCGTTAGTCCCACTCGTTGGCTAGTACGATTGGGCCGAGAGTTGGGCGAGCGATGGACCGACTTTCCAGCCCAGAAGTGACTTCATACGATTTCATTGTAAATTCGTACGCGTGTGCCGCGAATGGGACGAGCTCCGGGACGAGCGTTAGTCCCACTCGTTGGCTAGTACGATTGGGCCGAGAGTTGGGCGAGCGATGGACCGACTTTCCAGCCCAGAAGTGACTTCATACGATTTCATTGTAAATTCGTACGCGTGGGCCGCGAATGGGACGAGCTCCGGGACGAGCGTTAGTCCCACTCGTTGGCTAGTACGATTGGGCCATATGTCTCCCAAGCGTTGGACCTTAGGTGGTAACCGAGCGTGAAATAATTGTTGGCGAGTAGTACTGGGCCAGGCTTGGCTTCAGCTTTGGCTGAAGAGTTAGACCCAACTGTTGTCGAATGCCATTGTTACAGTACTGGACAAAGCTGAGGCCAGTGGTATTTTAACAACGCTTGCCCGGTCAACTTGTCCCAAGGGTGGCCCAAGACTGTTTTTTTTGCCACCACTGGGAACACACGCATGGGTAATTGCCATAGTCCACGGGAACCCTTTTCCCTCTCTCGATGTCTCAACGCCTCGACGTAATTCGACGTGGAATGGGCAGTGGAGCCCCAGTTCCTATATAGGAACCAGGGCTTTCGTGAGAGCGGTTCTCCTCTCAAACATCAAATCTACCGGCAGCCCCCCCCCCCCCCCCCAAAGCCTCCGTTCGCATGACGACGCGTTTCCGTATTTAACCGAAACTCGTGGTCCTCGACTTGACTCTCCTTCTGCTGCCCTCGTCCGGACCCTCGTTGCCCACTTCCTAGGCAGGAAGTCAAGAGCAGGAGTCGAGCCGCCAGTACCTAAGGGTTGCGAACGCTTGCCGGGGCGGCTTTTACGTTAGAATTTTCCGTCCGGAGGCAGGAATTTGGGGTTAAAAATTCTTGACCTTGTAGCAGAGATTGCAGGTGAGTATCACTGCTCGCGATACATCCACCGCTGCATTTTGCGCAGAGATTCCTTCATCATTAACTGATTTTTTGTCATTCTTGCGGAACCGTCTCATCGCTTCCAACTTGCGACAAAATCCTCCACGTTCGTGATCTGGGATTAGAAATCGCGGCTATTGAGGAGAAACAAACCTTCAGACTACGGGCAACTATCTAAGCCACAGGCAATCGCGATGGTGTCGGATTGCGGGATACTAAATGTGAGGCTGCAAGCTCCGGGTACTACCGGAACAGTAAAAGCCAAAGTCTCCGAAATTGCTGCAGCAGCGAAATTGCTTGCAACTCGGCGAGAGTTTAAATCTCTTGAACAAAAAAAAAAAAAAAACAAAAAGGATTTATCGCGATGCTCGGATGCAGAAATGAGAAAATTCATATCTACCACGTGTGAAAAATCTACCTGCAAATGTTCAACGTTTAAGGTAATCGAGGAGCGTAGAATGCACGTAAAAATAGCAAAAACACCAAACAACAAGCAGCCATTCGCGATACAGGCTGTCAAAGTTTTTTATCAAGTTTCTGGCTGATGTTCACGATATGTTTGTCATGTTTGACGATGCAGAGATCGATGTTGATCTGATTCCCCTAACCAATGTGTGGGGGTGATTGAATCACGGGTAAAGTTGAATTAGAGTGAATAAAATGTACATGGGGTCTTGTGTATGAAAATATATGTACCACCTGCACCCACTCGATATTTATTTCTTTAGTGAAATACGATCCACCGATACGAGCCGACGAGATTAAAACTTTCTGATTTCTTTGGACTATAATGTACCATGAATATAACATGGGGTATATATAAGCTATATTATACTCTTGCCACGCCATGGCACGTCAAGCTCAGATAATCCTTCGCATCTCTCGCCCGGTTGGACTATCTACTTTTTTTTTTTTT
Source organism: Ametastegia equiseti (assembly GCA_963989295.1). Taxonomy (NCBI): domain Eukaryota; kingdom Metazoa; phylum Arthropoda; class Insecta; order Hymenoptera; family Tenthredinidae; genus Ametastegia; species Ametastegia equiseti. Next base: position 9,922,464 of record OZ022389.1, on the reverse strand, counting down.
TTTCGTTTCACGTACCTTTTTTTCCCGGATTATTCACAAGACCGGAAAAACAAACGAATGGCTAGAAAAATAGAAGATTGTTTCTATGATATCTGGAGCATGAAGAAACTCCGGAGTACACAAATATACGTACATAGAGATGGCAGGGTAGGGTGCATTTATTCTGTACCTATACATTTTACCCACGACAGTGAAAAGACTCGTGTCTTGCCAGTACTTTCTTTCCATGCAATTTCATAGAGTCTAGTTACGCGTCTTTTCACGTTGCTTTCTTTCCTTTACTTCATATCAACCGTGGGTCCCTTGTTGTTGTTCCACTATACCAGTACCACGGGCGACGCCCTGCATCCGCGACAAATTGTAACCTTAGGAGCCGCACGGTGTATAACTTTACACTCAGCTCACCGTTAGACTCTTGGCTTTTTCTTTACCGGAGATTAGGGATTTGGTAACTTTATATTCAAGGCTTCATCCTAGGCCTAGGCTAGAGGATATTATTTCTCGTAGGATCAACCTAACGGCATTCAACGCTTGAGAAGACGGACGTTCCTTATCGTATATTTTCCTCACGCGTACATCGGATCATTCAAAATGGGTCAATTACAATGGGAATGGTAGGTACAACGACGTATAACTGGGTCGGGATTGAAGATCCGAATTCCAAAAGTTCCGAACGGTGAAAATTCCGAATTTATTTGAGATGCGATTCTGAGTTTCTAGAAACGTTAGAGTTATTAGAACTTGCGAATTCCGAAAGGGTGATATGCAGGCAGCTCATAGATCCGAAAGTTCAAAGCTTAGGAAGTCCAAAAATCCGGAAATTTGAGGGAAGCTCATGACAAAGCTGTCAGATAAACAACGACATTGCATAATCGAATTTCGAGATTCGAAGTTTTGGCCTTTCGGATCTTTAGTGTTCGGAATTTTGAACCTTCGGTGTTTTTCAAATTAGCCACTAGACTTCGGGGAAATAAATCTTTCTAAAAACTCCGAGTCGGTTGTAGGAAAATTCGAAATTTTAACATTTCACAGCTTTTGAAATTCGGAATTTCAATCCCACCCCGTATAAATCTTCTACTCTTCTAGCACATCAATTATGACGTACAACGCTATGAAAGAAGAAAAAGCAAAAAAAATCTCAAAAGAAAAAAATTAATCAAATTATCCACAATTATAATTAGATTCATACGAACAAATCGCACTTCGGTAACTCGTTGCTCTTACGGACTCTTTGCCTATACAACATTATAGCTAATTACGATCGAAGTGCTTTGATCATTGGCTCGTATTAAAATCATTCAACCGGGGGTCAATTATTAATTATGCTAACGACGTTACGAATATTTGTCGTCAAAGTGACTCGGCCATGTAAAAAGAAATCTATACATAGGTCTGTATACCTACCTGTATAAACGTCCCGGTTATTCCTTCGTTCCGTTCAATGAGCTTCAAGTTTCTTTGACTAACTTCCGGTCGAATCGCTCAACCGAATAATATCTGGATTTGTCTAATCAAAGGTGGAAGTACTCCAGCTTTTTCTGTTCCTTTCTTCACAATTTCTTCTTTTTCTTTGCCGTTAGTTGTGAACCTGACCTTCTGGTCTCGAGAGCATTAATTCTCAGGTCAAAAGTTCAAAATCATCAAACTCAAGAGACCCACATACCAGAGGGACATTTGCGAAGAGTTTCTACTTTTGTATAATGCCCGTTAATTCGCCATCTGTGTTCACATTTCTTTCGTACTTTCTCGCCACTGTCTTTGACAGAGTGAGACTTAAGGTTAGCCCCCTCACCACAATCGGCAGAAAATTACGGCAAAAGAACAAACGTGTACAAAACCACCGACTGCTGCTACTACTACTACTGTTGCTGCAGGGTATTCTACGGGGCAGCTAGCGAAACCAAGCTGATGCCGGGACAAAAGGGTGCGCAACAGGTCAGAGCCGAGAGGTCGAACAGCCTCACCTACCGCGCATTGGCTCTTGGACTGCTACTCTATGACTGTGGTTTTCAGTTCGACGTTTACGTTCCGCATTTCCCATATACACGTACGTGTACGATGCAAATATAGGCGCGAAAAAAACCCAGTTCCGTTCAATGGGTTATACAATTTTTTTTTTCCTGATCCTCCACAATCCTCGATGTATAGAGATTATTATTTACATTGCAACTTCGCAAGTTGCACGTGCTTTTACATGTATGCTAGCTATTGAATATTGATCACGTTTCATAGACTGCTCCGGAAAATGAACAGTATTTCTAGTTTGTTTTCAAACTTTTGCATACATACTTTTTCCACTATCAGAGACTGTGATGATTTATGCACGCCGATTGAGGAAGCCTTGAGTATATCAATTGGTTTGTACAAATCATAGAATTACGTATAGTGCCCAATTTGATTTTAGTTTCAAACTCTCCATAGCTCCGATACAAATCCAAAACGTAGTGCAGCAGCATCAAATTCGAGAAGAAACGTTTGCAACCACAAATATCAATTGCCATTGATGATCATTGGTCATGTTGCCATTGAGCAAATTAGGTGTATGACCCTGTGGGATACAGTTACCTTAGTTGGTTTAGGTACAGTGATAAATTTTGGCCAACACCCATCAGCCAGAAAGTTTTTAATCAAAATATTTCAATTTCTGACTTAGGAGCAGTTCGAAGTCTGATGATTTTCTCCTAATCCAGTCCAGGCTTTGAATACGAATTTATATTGAGCTGATTTTATGATGTGATTCGAAGTGATTAATGTTAGCGTTTCAAAACCAGATAAACATTTTTCATAAAACCAATTAAGTTCTGATTTTTCTGACATAATCAGTGTAGGGCCCTTTAAGGAAATGAGTGTTCATAAAGGTCCAATCGTAGACTCTGAGATTGCTGTTGCGTATATGATGAAATAGGGAAACAATTAGTGACACATTAGATTCGTCTATTGAAATGCTATTGTGTAATTCATCATAGATTAACTCATTACGGGCGTATCAAACCGGCTGTCAAACATCTAATTGTTATCGGTATAATTGCCATTACCGTACAATCATTGGAAATTAAAAATAACCACACGTTATTCGCTGTTGGTAGTAATATAATTTCATACATCGACTGTGCCACGATATGTCGTGTGGTATTTTCTAAGCGAAAACAACTTTCCTATATACGAACCGCGGGTCGATATCGATCTTTTCTTTGTCACATTGTAGTCTTGTCCCCGTTTCTGAAATTAGTCGACATAAATGATGCAAAAGGTTTACTCGGCGTATTATTACCTACATAGTTCAAGATATTTATACAGAAAACTATTTTTTCTGTGGGAAACGTTTATTACCTTTCTCTAACAATATTTCAAAATACGGAATTCGATACCGAGACTTCAAACTCGACGTACTCGACGTATGTGTCTAGAATAAAATGTGTCCATTTTCCATTACTTCACAAGATTGAGAAAAAATTGATCTACCATAATTTCCTCTGTCAAATCACTTCATCTCGATCAAACTTTGGTGATTTTGGTATCTATTCACATACTAGAAAATCGTCACTAACTCGAGAGACAAAAAAAAAAAAAAAAAAGTTGAATTCAAAAACGTGAGGGAAAGGCAAACTTTTTTTTGTTGAAGTTAGAGAAATTAACAGCACTTGACAAAACCGTGATTGTAACTGTTTTAACAATTGAACAAGTGAATCTATGAACGCTAAATCCTATGAACATTTTTTTTCCATGCCCTTGTGAATCGTCGATTTAAAAAAAATACCATCCGTGTATTACGCAACGACACCTACTCATACCTATCACATATACCATTTACACTTGCACCCGCGATGCGCATTCAGCATTTGCCCACGATGGCCGGTAGAGTCAGTCGTCGGTACACCTGACAACGGGAGGGCAGGTACCATGACGCAGCCAAGGTTATGCTGCGGTTCAACGCACTTCCCGTCGACGCGGCTTCTCTGCTTCCCCTGCTGCCGCTTCTACTTCTGCTTTAGCTTCAGCCTGTGAACGAGGCCGTACAGTAGTAAGGATAGCCACGAACCCGTTGCTGGACTTTCAGTATTTTCAATAGTGGCGAGGAAGAGCTTATATGCGTACTACGTGAAAACCGCTTTTACAACGGCTCTTATGTATATACCTACCTTCGCCTAAAGGTTACGCTAGGGTAACTGCGTTAGTACCGCAGCTAACAATACACGTAATTTCGTTCAATTTTTCTATTTCCTGCTTCAGGTACGGTAGACACCTACTTAGACTTTTTATAAACCAAAGGAGAAGAAAAAAAAACAAAAAAAAAACAAAAAAACAAATTAGACCGATCAAATCGGTGGCAACAATTACTATACTTTTCTTCATGAATAACTATCTTGATTGGGTTTGTTTGTTGTACACTTTGGAGTAGCTGTATAACTATCTGTACTTTTTACTCTGTACAATTATCGATTTTTGGGACTTGAACGGGGTTTGTACAGATGAGCAACAACCAGAACTGCCAGAGCATGAAAATCCAATTAACCTATATAATATGTATGCAAGTCATGTAATGGAGCATTTGTGCCATTTGCATGTCGACGTGGTCGAAATTTTTTGACGATCGTATGTAAAATCGCAAACCATGTATAGTGGTTCACTTTTGCCCACTGCCTCACCAGCAATAATTCCTGATCCTTGCTTATGGCTCATAACCGTGTATAAAGTTTTGTGACGTATTAAAGTATTATATAGTGTAACGGTTTTGCTCTACTATGAAAGTGAGTATGATGTACGTACGTAGGTAGGTACAGCGTGAATTGACGTTCATTTAACACAGTGGAAAGTGGCTCGACATAACTACTAGGTAATTAATGCACCTGTACTTTTTATCTCGTACTGGTTAGCCGTAAGATGGTTATGAACGTTATTATACCTACTATATTCAGGTCGAAGTACGTACATTCTCTTTCGGGGGCATTCAGCGAAAAGATTTCAAAGGCTTTATGAATACCACTACCTTTACCTACCTATGGTATACATCGCACATCATATGAAGTACAAATCTTTGTGCGATATGGCAGGGCAAAATATTAATGTTGGTTTGAGACAATGGGGAAACGCTGAGTGACCGCAAAACGACGTTACTATACCGGCTGATTGTTGTAGGTAGGCGAGTAGGAAAAGTGGGAAAGCGAATAATACGTACCCTGTGAACAAACCTGAGAGGAAATTCGTTGTTAAATAGCCATTTACGTGCTATGATGTTGTACAGTGAGATTTGTTTCACGCGGCTCTTTTACCTACGGGATACGGGTGTGTTATAAAAAGTTTTCAAACTTCGTCTGGATAGCTCCTGCTGGTACAGGTATATATCTATCCGGAGGCTGAAAAAGAACCGTATATATTCAACCTACGTGAAAAAGGCGCCCGTTTTCAGCTGGTTATTTTATCTTTTTATATCGCTTTAGCGAGCTACGCGTTTAATTAGCTATTCGAACTTAAGCCGTTACCGAGAAGGAAACGGTGGTGGGAAGGGAGATTCAGGTTTCGGTTTTAACCTGCGGAGCACACGCTTTTGTATAATATGAAAACCGTTTGACCAACGGGAGGGGAAAAAAAAAAGTTATCCTAGTCGAAAAACGAGGAAATTGACGGTAGCGAATACTTTACGTTACGGATTGCAGACTGGTGCAGGGTTCTGTCAATCGACGGTAGCTTTTGATCATGTTATATGATACCTCGTTCAGTCACGTGAACAAACACTGACAGGTTTTCGGTTTCACCTAATTTCAACGGACTACGGCGTGGCGTGTGATAGAAATTCAATCCCATATGGTCGACAACGGGTGAAAAAGTAACGATCGAGAAAACCGGTGCGGGGACCACGTTTTTAATTAATCGCGTTCCGCATCCCAACATTTACCAAAGATTTAAACTCCGAGTGCGACGCATCGTTGCAAACCTATACCTACTCACGACGAACGACAGAAATGCCAATATTTGACAAATGAAGAAAAATAAACTCTATCGAATCAAATGAGAAAAAACTTCGTGCTATTCAAATCGATGGAAAAAAATTTGCTCCAACGTTTGTCAACCTTGTGAACTATTAGCCAAACGTTTACCCTATTGCGTAATTTTTTTCTCTCTGCTTTTTGATATCTTGCAGAAAATTTCGGCAAAGATTTGGAAGCAAGTTATCGAGCTTAGAGATGCTCTTACATCGTCCAAAATGGCGGTTGCAGTTGCTTTTCTTTTTACTCACCTTTTCGTTGCATGCAACGCGATTTGGCGGAGAAGGTTTGCTGATAATATCCTCGAGGTAGGCGAAAAGGTTGGCGAACGTTGGCGTATATCTCCATACAGGAGCTGCAGGTTGAACAAAACCTGCACTGCAGAAGCGTTGAGAGGAACCAGGCGTCCACCGGGTGTCTAGCGAGCTCACCGTGAATATTAATACTCTTTGCTGGCTGATTTTATCAGGGTCGTGTCGTCGCTTCCTGTGCACGTTTTCCCTCTTTTACTCCCTAAAGGTATATGTATATAGAAGGATGTAGAACCAACGGGCCAACGCCTTTGCTCTTTGGCCTGGTTTCAGACTTTGTGTTACAGAAATGCATCACGACGCGACGGGCTTTTACTCCCAAGAACCCCACAACTTACTATACGAAATTCAATTCGTTTGCTCATTTACCCGCCTCCTGCAGCTGCCTGATTCTGTCCCGGGACTTCCAAGATCGGTAGTAACTCTAATATCAAAATTGCTCGAGGGTTCCAATGCCTCAAACAAATGAGACAGATAAAATTACCAACTTTTCCATATGACTTTATTGTCAAATGGCCAGATAATTGTCGTCGATTTGTCAATATCGTTATAGAAAATGATCCTGAATTGACTGTTCATTTTAATCATGTCATAATGCTATTTGCCGTGCAATTTAGCGAGCTGTTGATCACATGAAAGACTCTACTATATTTGTCGACTAGAACCATAGTCATTATTCATATTAATCGCTGAGTTTAAAGCAGTCTATAGTAACAAGTATCTATTCTATCCAAATGGATGAAAAGTGTCTACAGAAGGTGCGAAGATTATCAAAATTGCTTCTTTCTTCTCCAGTGGGTATTGAATTACGGTTACTCTTTTTATTCGATGCCTTAGACTTTGATCGATTGAACGATCTTCCGGCATATTAATCGAATCATTTGACATGGCGATTTTCTCTCGGGTGATTTGCCTCGCAATAAGACAGTCATCTCGAAATTCACACCGTCTATAAAGTGTTTTGTTCTATATGCTCAGAAATGTGTCGAATAAATCGAGCAAAACGTCATGGTTGTGAATCTTAGGATACACCATGTAAAAAGAAATGAGAGATTTTTTCGCGTCCCAAATCGCTACAAACCACCAAGATTTTTTCACATTTCCTTTTCACAGTTCTTAATATCGATCATGTTATTTCAATTGCGTTTCTTATGCGAGCAAGTCGATCGATCGATGGCTGAAAACTGGATCGATGGGCATAAGCCACGATGAGCAATATATGTGTTAACGAACTCGCACAAGCCAACCGCAGCTAGTTCTACCATTTTTACTAACGTCTGTTTTTCTGCACCGATACTTATAATTGTTAGTCAAACTCATTAGCACTAAGCAATTTTCTTCGATTTTTGTTACAGGTACGTTGATGATCCATGTAAATACCTAATCAACTCGACACGGATTGGGCAATGGACGAATACCGCAAATCAGTTGCGCAAACATCGAATGGCTGACTCTCTGTCGGCCTATCTTCTAGGAGCAATTCTCTTATACCATATTATGCAATCTGAAGATTCAAACAGTGATCGTTGAGGCGTACGTGCTGCTGCGCTATTCGTAGGTACTTTCTGTAATATACAATCTCGAATGTAGGTATGTAGCACTCAGATTCTCAGTCGAGTTTCCATAGCTCCTTGAGACTGCTGCGGCATTGATCCAGAACCTGGATTTCATATTAGCTCATGGTGGGTGAAGTTTGTTCTGAAGTATTAAAATCTTGGGTTGATCTTCGTCAATTGCTTAAATAATTCCTCCGTCTCGCAAATAGCGTATTGATCGAGTTTCATGGGATGATCATATCTTTGGTAATCCATTCGTGATTCACTCTACGTCTGGCGGATCAGGATCTCTCTGTATACGGATCAGATTGAAGCGTCGCACTTTAAACGCATTCCGCTAATTAACTAAACTATGAAATGGCTGGAACTGCAATTCTCGATTCATAGCAGTTGCCTATTCCACCTCGTAAATCCCTGCCGTGATTCCATCAGAATTCTCCAGTCTACGGTGCCCCGCAATAATGTTCAGTGAAGGATGTACGCGTAATGGATACGCGAAATTTCACGATGCAGGAAACTATAGATATAGTGAATGGCTCGTAACAATTACAATCCACTAGATAGTCCAATCGGGACGTTGCAATAATAAGACTACTAAACAATTCGAACCATTTCTTCGTTTCCCAGATGCGCAGTTTCAATTCAATTTTGGACAAATCTCAGGAGGTAATGTTCCAATTATTGTTACTAGATTTGAAATTGGACTTAACCGGTTTTATGAGATTTCACAGGCAAGAAGCTGGAGAAAATCTCGCATCCTTTTTCCGTTCCCGAGAGTGCTGCTGCAGCCTTGGGGAGTTTAATCGTGGAAAAGAGCCGAAAGGGTGAAAAGTCTAGTCGTAAATTTTCTCTAAATCGTGGCGAAAGAACCATTCGTTAAGACCGCGATATAAAGTTGGAGGTGTTAAAAGAAAGGGCAAAAGTACGGGGGTGAGCGAGACTTAATAGAATTAGGTGAAGTCAGCCCGTGCAGGGGGTGGGTTTTCTCTGCTATGCGATCTCTGCAGACTTAAGTTTGCCCTGATTGTGGCCACGACCTATGTGGATTCAACCCTAGATCCAGATCCATATGGTTTTTTAGAGCCACGTATAGCAGCTACCTGCGGTAGCAGCTGATTTTCACAGTCGGTTAAACAGCTGAAAGAATAAAGCTGTCCCAAATTTTTTGACAGTTGGCTGCAATTCAGGCAGGTAAGTCGATAACTGATGGCCGTAACCGAACGCAATATCTATACTCGAACGATTTTTGCGCTTCGTCCGTCTAAACGGATCGTCAAATCGTTGAATCCCAAGGTTAAATCCAAAACGACCCCGATGACACGAACGGTTTCATTTTTCACTTGACTGGTTCGGGAAATGACGTGAAACTTTAACCCCATAACTGATCACCCCGGCTACATCCATCTCGAGTCACGCTTCCGTCAAACGCACACCCCTATATACATCGCGAACGAACGTTGACAAAACCTGGGATATCTGGACCCCTGGCGAAAGCAAAAGCGAAAGCGAATCAGGCTGTCGCCGAGCTAATCTTAAGCCTCCCTAAAGATTACTGCCCGTTCATTGCTCGCAGATTCGTAAATGTCCTGGAGCCCAATAACAAAATTAATCAATTTCACTTACATGCTGCACAGGAGTTTGATCAAATTGCTTAGCTACAGTTAACAGTGGATCGTTTGCGCGTCAGGAAATGATCTGCACACGATGTCGAAATTTCAATGTACTATTCTGACAAGCAAAAGAATATTCAAAATTGCGAATGTAAGGGATTCACTTGACTTGGCAAGCAATTCAGGCAAAGTGATATAAATGCACGTTCTCGGTGTTACTCAAATATCATGTAATCCGCGAATATCATCTTGTTATTATCACTTGTCTCCTGGACATTTGACGAATTATCTTCTGAATTATTCGTGGACAAATTTCAGTTTCACCAACGACAGTCACTAATTGATTTTGCCGTTGAAAAATGGTTATAGAAAGAAGCAAGTAAATTGACAATCTGTCCGTTTGCATTAAGTGCATCCAAACTCTGGGTGTGAAAATAAGCACTGTAAAAAATCGTGGTGTTGAAATTTGTGGATCTGGACCACTATAGAACAATTATAGTGTTGAACTAGCAAGTTTAGTACCAATTGATGTGAAAAAAATCTTCTACCGTGTTAATGAAAACTTCAAATAGTGTCCATTTGACACCAAAATCGCATTTTACAGTAGTCGACGCTGAGAATTTTTTCACAGTGAGCGTGTAAAAACTATTCTGTAAATGATGAATGAGTATACACCTAGGTGAATAATTTAATAATTTCTGATGTTCATTGGGCAATTACACTATTCGAAAGAGGCTTGATTAGTTACAAGCAAACTGGTATCACTAGAGTAGGACGTAAAAGGACAGTAGCTAGTGCAATAAATCTGTACTACGGTGTTACATGAACGTCCGCCGCATATTATAGCAAACCTCTTACCCACGAGAATCAAATATCGTTGGGATCAACGACATTCGCAGAGCACTACCTAGGTACATAATGCATATATGGATATTTTCCTTCTTCCGTATATTTGTCCACATTAAACGAATAACGCGATGGGTATACTGTATAGGTATATACGGTTAGGCATAGCAGACGTAGTATTTCATGTAGGAAAGAAATACTGCCTCACCTCTTGTTTGCCTTCTGCCGGCCTCGCCTTCTCCTATACCTCGATGCGTTCAATTGCCTCTAATTTATAGCATTTTCACGTGCAGGGGTTAGAATGTCGACTTATGATAGCTGCGGGGGAAAATATATTCAGTTCAGATATTAGAAGTTATTACTTATTTGGGCTATATGGTACCGTTCGATCTTCATATCGAGCGTAAAACATGTGCTATCTTCTTCCGTGTGCGCTTAACGCGCCTGAATGCTTCGATGAATTTGCCACCCCATGCACTATCGATGGTAAGCCTATAGTAAAATTGCCCCATAAACACTACCACGATATACAACCCCGTATATCCAATATTTCAATTACGGGGTATAGAGCGAATGCGGGACCGTAATAAGGTAATGGATCTGTTCGCTTCATATTCTTCGTCTATTTGTCGATAAATGGAATTAATCATCTATCTACCAACCGGTATAGTAGCAGACGGGTTTGACCATGTGCCCTTCATGCAAAACGTATACCTACCCTGCTGTTTTATTTATCGTATAGTCTCTTCGTAAGCTTCGAACCCGATCCCAACCCCATTTCGTGTTTCTATACGCTTAAATTCTTCTACTATTTTGTTGGTTTTTTTTTTTTCGTTTATATTCACGATACAAACAATTTCATTGGCTTTTGCCAGCTGAATTATACAAAAAAGAAAATATCACTGGACAGATTTATTTTCTTTATTATGCAATGGCGGGATGAAGGAGAAAAGAAACGCAAACAGAATTTGATAAATAAAAAGTTGGAGAAAAAAAAACAAAAAAAAACAACAAAACAAAAAAGAAATATGAAAAATGAAAGAAGAGATGAATATCTATGTATGGAATTATTTCGCCAAGCGTATAGTATAATGTTCGCGTGGGTAAATACGTATTAAACCGAGACCAGGGTATTCTACCCTTGTAGAATTTACATTAAAATGCCCTCCGAAACGTACTTTGAAACCTCGGTAAAAGAAAAAGAATATAAAAAAAAAACGAGAAAAAAAACAACAAAAAAAAAAAAAAAATCATAACGATAAAACGGTATAGAATATAAAACGGGAAATAAAGTTTCAAACACAGAATACAAATATCCTGAAATTTTCTTTCTCCCTTTTTCTCTCGATCTCTCTTCCGTTTGTTGACGGTATATGGATATATGTACTGTATATATATGTATTGGTATAGAGAACGAGTGTAGTATATACCGACAAGTTTACTCGTCAAAAACACACGTGTACCCTTACCGACGTACGTGTAGACCGAGAGCAGTGCTCACCACAACAACCGGTCCATGGTACAGATTCATCTTTTGATAGCCATCCGCGTGTCGCCATTCAACAACTGTTTTGCTGCTGCCGCAACTCACGTCTGCGGTAGACAGAAACTTGGGTCCGGCTTTTGCTTCTCATTTCGGTTGGCATGCTAAAATAATCTTACCTATTAAGGATCTATTGTTCTCTGTAAAGTTCCTCAGGACTTTAAAGACGCTTTGAAATTTATGAAATTCGTACCATTTTTGGGATTAGCCTATACTTTTATCACTTTTGAAATGAAACTGAAACGTTTTGTCACTTTTAATCAACACCATAGTCGACTTTAACCAATGGGAATTGAATAAAGGAACAAGAGTAGAGAATTCTTTCATAATCTTACAATCAATGAATGATGTGTGTGAGAATTACTGCTCTGCTAAAAAGTCGACTGGCTGATTGTTGTTGTTATTATCTGATCAATCGACTATCGGATCAAAAATCAACATATTGATCGATCAAATGATTCATCCTGCTTCCCGCATTCGTCTCGTATAACTAATCGATTAATGATGGATCGATTAATTTAACGATTCTTCGATTCATCATTTGGATAATCAAAACATGAATCTATCTAATCATTGTTGAATATGTACATTCCAAAGCAGTAGAGGCCAAAACTATGTTAGTCTGTTTAACCTAAAGTACTTGGTGAAAAGTATTTTTGATTATTTGATTGGTACGGTCGGTAAATCTGTAATAATCGATAACCGGTGATGATATTCGATGATCGAAAAGACCTGGCAAGGATAGATTGATTCGGCTATTGCGTGTGTTGAAATTGTTGTCGTTAGCTGTTACGATTTCTGATTGTTATACGAGATTCAAAAAAGAATTGATGAGTTCTGTGAATGCTCGAAAGGCATTTATTCCTCTCCTGTTCGTTACTCGCTTCTGCACGTTTGCTTTCAATTCTTCTTCAACTCTGAGTTACAAAAGGTAGCTGAGAAATGAAAACGGGAAAAAGACCTAGAGATCGGAGGAGAACTCTTAGCTGTAAATTCACAACTTGAAATTGATCGCGTGAACGGGGCGATCGCAGGTGGCGCCGTGATATTTAAGTTTTCGTCCTTTTAACATGGCGAAACTTTTCTCTCTCAGGTTCTCCATCTACCTACATGCGTTGTCCGAGGTCGTGACCTAGCCATTTTCACTCTGGATTGTAGTTTTAACCTCGTACATGCATATTTCATCCAATAACAGTGCAGACGTGTATCACATCTTCGCAGTTCTTTCTCTTTGGTCTTGTGTCCTGGAACCAAGCGTAGCCGAACTTTCGTTCAACTTTGTCGCGGCTACTAGCTTCCTTATATATTTGCAGGGCCGAAGAACCGGTACATCGTCACAATCCCAAACTCTTAACTCGAAACTTCCGAATCCGCGTTCGGTGCATTTATTTTTCTCAGCTCACAGCTGCAGCATATAGAGCGATGAAACATTGCGGTTGACGCGAATGCACATCCAAGTAACATATGTATCTACCTTTACGACTAGTAAAATTCTTATCAAAGTTCTATCTCATACGTTTCTAGAAAGTTGGGGTTTCTCAACGAGTTTCTTACCTGTCGCACGGCATCGCCACCTTTGAATCTCTACGTAGATTCATACGTTCTGCCGGTGGTTTGTTTCAACTTGAACTGCTTTTTGGATAAGTGTGAGAAACGACAGAGATGGAGGCACTACGTAGACGACTGCAAAACACTGACATCTTTCTACCTTTCAAGTTTCAACGGTAAAAGAGCATAAATCTTTACGGGACACCGTAGCACACTCTGGCACGTATTCAACCGCCCAAGACTCAAAGGCTCTGCAGTCCCTTGTGCGTTTAAGTCAGTAGAATGTTGAGTGACGCAATAGAAAATGATCTTCACGTACCAACCGTGACCTACGTCATACCGAAGAAACCTTTTTGCAGTAGATATATGCAGCCGGGAATTTTCTTGTTTGTTCGAATAACATGACGGCATTTGAACTTGGAAATCAGGAAACTTGGAAAAAATGTCAGGATATGATTTTTAAATCAGGGAAATTGATGTGAGCAAAATGTTTACTGTCACTCTGAACACCGGAACGCTGTTTGATTGAATATGGAAGTCAGAATCATGAAGTAATCCGGAAAATCTCATGATGAGGATTCAGTTGATCTCATATTTTTACTTGAAATTGATTTTTATTTAATTTCCACTTTGGATTCAGGACCTCATTGAATTATATGAAATTGCACGGACTGCCTGCGGAATAACTCCTTGTGTGACAAACAGCTATGCCTAGAATTTCCCTTCCTGGGCATTAGCGTGGCAGTATATATGCAGGGTCGACTTACACAGACTCGAAGACCACTCCCTGGCGACGATGTAGCGGGATTCAGTGTTCCTCGTATGCACGTGACTAGCTTGTTAATTGAAAATCGGAAAGACTAGCTTCTCTTCTCTTCTCTTCTCTCCCAGCATAGCATAGCCTACTGGCATGGTAGCGGTAGAATTGTCGCGTGAATCACGAGTCACGGTAAGGTTAATTAATCTAGCGCCAACTGGCTGCAGTGCACGGGAGAGCTATAAGGTATTCGACCTTAATTGAAGTTGCCCCTGGAAGATTTGGCCCGAGTCCTTGGGAAATAATCCCAGTGCCTGCAGCCAGCCACTTCGCCTAGCTATTTCGGACACTTGTCGTCCTCATCGTTGTCGCAAAGGGAAATATACCAGAGAACCATTGGTAGAAAGTCTTGCGTCAAAGGGACCAAGTCGCTGGGCCAAGATGGTGCGAAATAACTGATAAGCTAGCGAAGGGAACACCGTCTTCCCTTATACTCCTAGTTATATCTGCCCCACTGTCCCCTATTACTATAACACTAACGAGGAGGTTCCCCGTTAAGTTTCATTGTGTTACTCATCCGCCTGCTCGTTTGGGCGTAGCCTAACCCATTCCTATCAACGTATCTTATACACATACTCATAATCTTCAATTACATATACTGCAGCCTTTCAAGAATATATCCTCACATAATTTCATACGTGATGATACAGCCATTACGTATTCGCGATACCTCGTTTAATGTAGTCGCATTGTGTTTTCTTTCATCATGCATACATTCAACCTGGTATCCACTGACAAAGGTGTCCTGAACAGAGTCGATGTTATGTCGACGGAGTCCCTTTGGTGAAATTGAAACACGAGACCCAGGCGCTTAGCAAGTCTAGGTAAAAAGCCTTTGTCCGGTGGGCAAGAAGTCTGGGACTGATTAAATTAATCGCAACCATTGCGTTCCTAGTTTCCCTGTTCTGGTTCCTTCCCGTTTCCAAGAGGAGCAGAAGCAACCGAACTTTTTGTCCATCCATTCCGGCGTCGAGCGTCGAGATGCACATCGGAGGTTTTGCCAGAAAGCGTCTAGCTCTTACGGCGCTGATTAACGCTTCATTAAATACTGGTTAAGCCCTGACTAAGACCCGTAATTAGGGAAGCCGCGCGCCAAGTACTTTTATTTTTCTCACTATACTGATGCCTTACTTGGTAACCACCGCAGGATGTACTACCAACGAATTTGAAAACCCACCCTCGACCACGTACGTCCGGTTACTCTTTGTCAGTGACGAAAAAAGGAATTAAAAGAAAAAGAATTTTGGCATTTTTGTCTCACAATTTGTAACTCCTTGTCCAACACACTGGCGATGGATGCTTTTGAGGATATTCCAAAGAGGGGTTGGTCGAGTAGTGAAAGGCCCTTTGAGTCCTTAAGTCAAGTTTGAATGTGCGTAACCGTTACTGCCACGCCATTAAGTCAAGTGTTTTCAGAAAGTGGTTAATTGTAATTGGCAGTGTCGGTACGGCGATCCCGTTCCCGTTCGCTTCTAATTGCCTCTTCTTCTTTCTTTTAAGGGTATAAATTTCCACGGAACACCGGCTATTCCATCGTATATATAGTGTGCATATATACGTACCTATTTGCGATCGTATACATATACCCACAGCTTTATTCCCGGAGGAAAAGCACTCCTCTCGAAAAACAATTCCAAGAAGAAGTACTCGTTGCGATGCGTTCTTCAAACTGGCTCTACTATTCGAATGACTTCCGAAGGAAATCCATCTTGCTTGGTTCCAGCTAAGACATTGTCAAGTCTTCGTTCCCACTTTCGTAATTAATTTAACAATCTTTCAACGATCGTGGATGCGTTTTATACCTAGACGTTTGAATGTACTTAGTGGTTTTCGGTTTGGAACAAAGTCCCATTGTTCGGACTCCGTCCAGTTACTTGACCCCATAATCGGTCATGGGTTGTCCATTTGTCGGCCTATTCCCCCAAACTAATCCTTCACATTAGCACACTCACACACAAGCCCCTCGGCCTACCTTTTTGTATTCGCTTAACACATTCGGGGTCGACGGAGACCTCGTCCCCTTCTTGCCGTACTACACCTGCTCGTATCTGAATATAATTATGGGATCGGATAGAAAGCAAAGTGCTTCATTTATAGAGCTAGAGGCAGCTGAGCGTTCTCCTCTATGGTCCCATCTGTTTCTTTTTCCATGTGACATTTAGTGAGCTTCTCATACCTTGGGCGTTGGGTTTCTTGGATAGGATTATAATTTGAAGTGGCTCAGCAAACCAATCGAGTCTCTCTTCTGACTTAACTTAGAGAAAAAGTTGGACGGACGGAGGTAAGAGAGTAGGTAGTATTTTTTTACTTCTTCTTCATCTTGAAACAGAACGTGGATGGATATTCATTCGGTGGCAAAATACTAAGATCACCAAAGTCTTATCTTATAAAGTTTCTGCAGCTATTGGAAAAGTTATATAAAGCCCGTGAGCGGAGGAGAGATTTTCTTATTTGGAATCGAGTAGAAGGAGTAGAGAATTGGTATGATTTGGTTGAAAAACTTGTCCGCATTCTGCCGGTCAGCACATTGATTGCAAAGGGGTAGGTTATATCTTCGATTGTGGAGATCTGCAGTTTTACAGTGATACAGTTCAATTTTCTGTATCGAGTTGCATCGGCGTATCTCGTGTCGGTGCTGCAGGCGTAGATGAAAAAAACGTCTCACTTCACGGAACCCCGGTGAAGCGAAGTAAATCGAAAGGTGAACCAAGAGGTGAACGGTTGCGGTCTGACTGGCAACTAAAAACAATGGCTTCGAAGAGTCTGACGACCATCACGATATAGGTACATACCTGTATTCTGTTAACCGCAATTGATTTCTATGCAAATTACCTGCAAGCGGATCAGGGGATTTCGCGAATCTAAAGATACATGTGTATGAGCAGAAGGGAGTATTCGAGACGCGTATAGCATTTCCAGACTGATATCGCGTTTGGGGTATTCTTTTCGCCGTCTCTAAGGGATAAATGACTATTCATCTAGTGTATGCTTTCACTCCTCGGTGTTCATGCTGGTGATAAAATGTTCGGGTGAATGTAGGTATAACATCGGCAACAAACGTGCTATAAAAATACGATTCAGAGAGGCCAACTAATGCGGGTTGTGGATGGGTGTGTTGATGGTGGTTGCAGGTAACTGTGAAGGTATAAGCCGAAGGTAGCTCTTGGAAGGTTGCTGCTCCGTGAAGGTATAGTTGAGATGTACTCGAGGCTTGGAGCATAAGTGCACCAGTAACAGTGGCTGGCGGTGGCAGATGGTGGCGACCGGATGAGAAAGAAAGAAAGAAAGAAAGAAAGACGAGAAAAGGAAATTCAAGGAAATAAAGAAAGAATAGAAAGAACACTAAAGGAGCCCGAAGAGAACGATGTACATTAACAGCGTGATGGACGGCGGACGCGAGCTGTCTACGATATCCAACCAACCTCTCTCCTGTCTCTCCAGTCTTTTATACCTACTCACTGCAGGGTGATCCAGAATTTCTCCCTCAGGAACTAATTTTACCTGCAGGAAATATTAACCTCACCCTAACTTAACTTTGCGGAGAGAATTTCCGGATCAAATATTTGCCTCTCATGAATACGTATGATAAAATACAAACTTTTTCCACACAAATTTCCAAGCAAACAACTGTCTGCTATTAATTAACCGAATGAGCCGTTGGAAAAAATCATCCAACGGATCTCATCTCTTTCACCGTAAAAAATAACTTCACGGGAATCCAGCATTATTACAGTACAATACATCGAATTACGCCAGTTGATCGTAGAGTAAGTAGAATGCCTGATGTTGCCAAGAATTTCAATGATGGCATTTTACCCACCAATGGATCGAATGCCTACTAAGGAACATGTGATCAGCCACCCACGGGGCACCGTATAATGGCGACGAATTAAGTTATCATCGTAAAGTTTGGAGGGGAATTGGTGATGAAAACAAATCCGCCCACTAGTAGAGGCCCTGGACCAACGGGCTTGAAAAATTAGAAGATAAAGTGTAACTTCCTCTTAGAATTATGTAACGAGTTATTTTCGGCTCCTGCGGCGCCGCGACGTTCGTCAACAGGTCTTTTTCTCTCTGTAGTACTACCAACTGACGAACTGACCCGGCAACCTCCGAATGTATGGCGTCGCGACGTCGTTCCATAATCGATGATCAGCCAATGTTCAGAGTATCGTCCTCATTACACCCCCCGACGATGCGAGATCTCAACTTACCAAAAACCAGCATAGTAATTAGCTATCATCATCGACTTGCTATCGAAAATCAGTGATGGTGCCTTCAATGATTTCAATGCTGGTTTCCAGCACCGTTTACCTTTGTCTTCAACATCAAGGGAATGTAACTGCAGCTCAATGCTTTTTTTTTGTGACGATCATACTTCCTGGTGGGAATTACTCTGCAGACTCGGTTGGAATCAGTTTTCTCCGGTTCTTCGCGTTACGGTACATTTGCCTGGGTGGTGTGAAATGAATCCGAAGGAGGCGAGAGTCTGTCGAATGATGATATCGATTGATTGAAAAATGTCATTTCCGTGGAGAATTACTTACAGTGAATCGAAGGATTTTGCGTTGTTAATAATAAAATACCCGAAGTCGTGAGTACCTATGTACCTACCTACATGTCTAGGCACTTGACGTTATTGCTGAATCACCGACGTCGTTCAACGGAACGACGAGATACCGTCAGCTGCAAACGTACAATCGCAAATAGGTCGATTCCGATAGCTCTGATATTGCTACCGCTTGTAACTTATATAGCATTGCTGCGGCTTGCGTTACGATACGGAGCTACGTACATACATACATGGCTTGTAGTGGGAATTACGTCTATTGTTCTCCAGGGCGCGTGTCAGACCGACTACCGTATACATACCAATGTACGTGATTCTGCCCAGACATTTGGTACAGTTTTCGTACGTGCGGTTACACATTCGGAACGTATAAGCCAGGGTGCAAATTCGCTCAACTTTAGATACGAGAAAATTGTCCAGGAAATCAATCAATTTCTGGCTACTTCATCAAACGTTTATATCAATGGACTGAATTGAACAGCTTAGCGAAAAGTTTGAAAACTTATATTCTGGAGATGAGAATATAATTCTAAACCAATAACAACAGGGTGATAATTACACTGTTGCACTGTTAGGATTCACATTCGGACATGAATGAAAGGACCAGAGTTGCCTGCATCTTGAGCATCTTCGAGTACATATAGAAGTTACGTTTTCATCAACTTCGAGTAAACTTAGATGAGATAAAATGAAGCGGAAGGAAAGTGACGCTACGTAGGTACTCTCTCTTCTTCAGTGAAGATACTGCGGAGGCATGGTTCCCTGCCGCTTGCAGAGTTATCTCGTTTATGAGCAGCACGTCATATTTTGCAATATTGCTTACAAGACTATACAGACTTGTGCAGCACTCCACAGCTTTCCTTGACGCGTTTCACTGGCTTTTACCTATATAATAAACCCATGGAAGGCGCTTTCGCAATTTGTTATACTCGTAGCTCTGCTACTGAACGGTGGAAGGCAAGTTTTTGGGGTTGAAATATAGCGTCTACGGAAAAAAAGGAATTGATTCAAATATCGGAAGTTGTCGAGCAAAATTAGTTCTTCTACGTGAGAAGGAGTGTTTTCACAAGTTAGACAAACTTGGTTGTTTAGTGACGAGAAAAATTAGCAACGTCTATCTTGCAGGGATCGGATTGTTCTTCAAACAAATACTCCTTCGAGTCTCTTAACCGATTGTTGTCTACATTTTTCAGAGTCTCACGATACCCTTGTTTCCGAGTATACCTTGAATTTAATCGTAGTTTTCCTACCGTGGATTACCGTTTATTACAGCAATCTTACCGAACAGTAATTACCCATTACAATGAATACATTGACCCTATTCCCGGGCGGCACAGTCTACCACAAAGCCACAGACCTTAGCCATCTCGACGGTAATGGTGGATGGAATAAGCTTCAGTCGAATGGACAAGTGGTCAGGCTAATTTACACTACAGTGATGTACGTATGTATGTACCTACCTATCTACGCACTTTCCATCCCCATTTCCCGAGTCACTTCCTATCCTCACATCACCTACTATAACTCTTGTTACACCTGATGGTCGAACGGTCTTCCCAAGGCGCCTGTCACCTGCCACTTGTCTGACAGCATTGCGAACCGTCTGCGATTGACATCCAATCACTATTCCCATAGGAAATTTTCCCCTGGCGTGACCACGGTGTCCGATTGAGACATTTCCTCGCTCTTGATCCGGAACTCTGCAAGTTTTACCAACATTGCAGTAGCAGTCAACTCTTCATCACGGATATTTCGCGTCTCATTTCTCCAGCTCGTGTCTTTCTTTTTTCATACTTTCTTTCATTCCACTTCTCTTGGGACGTGAAATTTTAGCGGTGATAGACTGTCGGGGGTCCATGAGCTATCCAGTGTAACGGTGGCATTATTCTCATGATACGTAGCAGGAGAGATTCGTGGTAATTCAAGTGCTTTAAGTGACGTTTTGGCATTTTGAGAAAAGGAAAAGACATGATCTGGTATTCAAGCACGCTGGTAGTAACCGTATGACTGGAATTTATACGACTTGAGTTATTCTCAGTCTGATGCGCGTCTATGCATTTAGTCTTTATTCAAACCTAGAGATCTCGGCCACGAAGTTCGAGGCTGTGGTTTATACAAGCTGGTGTAATGGACGGGACAAAATCTGTGGGTGGTGGGCGAACCGAAGAAGTAAGGCTATATGGCAAGGTTTCAGAGTTGGGGTTCTCCAGAAACGGTAAAGCCGTTGGCGGTTGATTTGCTCGGCTTGGTCCAGACAATGCGGAGGCGATGGCTTTGTCTCGAGGTAACGCTGCCCGGAGCAGCGATTCACCTACCAACCTTACCTTCCTTACTTCGCACGAATACGAGAATTGGGGGTAGGCACAGGATCGTCCTGTAAGGTTCACCTCCATAACTTTCTTCTTAGTCTGTGTCAGGATCGAGACCCGTAGGGTTGAGGGTCGGCTTCCTTCTTCTTCTTCTTCTTCTTCTTCTTCGGCTAGGGTTTTCTGCAGGCTCGTGATTTCCCATCGATTCAGGAGACGGACGCTTCTAGTCTTATTCCCTTTTCCAATTGCTACGCGAAATGATATTCAGCCAAGGGACCCCAGTGTTTTAAATCGCTTTGAGGACGAACAATTTCGTGAGGTCCATCGATCGATTGGTCAGTCAATTTGTTTCGGCATGTGTGCTCCTTCCATTTTCGCATCACTGCGGTGACATGTCTTGCTGCTTTTATTGCAGATTTCTTTCTTTCGATTTTTTTTTTTTCATTTTTTTTCTTGCTATGTTATTTCGCTATGAGGTGCGGATAATACCACGACGGTCCTTTTAGGGCTCAAAAAAATTCGTATCCTGCATTCCACGGACGGGAACGGTTGAATTTTTCTTGGAATGACCAGGTTTTGTAGTTTCTTAAAAATTTCTTGAATTTTGCTACCGCAGTTCGCATTTTACCGCGTGACCTCTTCTCCCCGTATTTCAGATCCTGTTTTAAATCTCGTTTCCTTTTCTTTTTTTTTTCATCTTTTTTTTTTCTCTACCGGATTTTCCAAACTTTTTCCTCGGATTCCGCGAACTAATCCGAGGGGAAAAAAAAGGGAGAGTTTTTCTGCAAGAAAAGAGGCAAAAAACTTTCCATACGAATTTTCTTCCGTATAAAGAGGAACCCCCCGTCACACACTGAGAAGGGAAAAGAGTCGTCGCCCGGAAAGTGCCTGAAACCTTTCGAGGAAACTGAACAGTTTTATTCCTGTTAACATAGGCTAGTTTTGAGGAGCGAACCTTCGTTCAAACGCTTTGCCACCGTAGAAAGACACGATCTGGCTTTAACCCGAGAAGAACATATCGTATTACCTTCGCGTAATCTACAGCCTTGGACCATATTTACATCCCCACCAATCTTTAAGTAAGTACGTACACGTAGCTCTGCGAGCTGCTTTGAGCTTCAAAAGCATTTGTCTATATATATCGTTCGCACGAGTTTAGAGTTTCATTTGATATTTTGCTATTGCACATATTTTGCTATTCCATATTTCGACGCCTAATTGATATTCTTTTTTTTTTTACGGTCAAAAGTTTCATGTCAAGTGAATTTTGGTTTTGTTTGTCACGAAATTCCTAAACGAGCAGTTATATCCAGAATTTTACACATTGGCGGTGGAGACTGTATTATTTAGCAATGTTCTATATACTCGCGGGCTTTTTGAGCCGTGGAATGTGTAACCAACGGTTTCACGCACTTTCAGAGAGGTGAGTGTCGTGGCGACACTCATAAACCTCGGCAAGAATGGTAGGTATGCCTTGCGGAAGTGCGGTTTGAACTGGGTGATAATTGAAACGCAAATTAAGAAATAACTCTGGTTTACTTGAGAAAATCTTAGACCGTTGATACGAATGTCTCTTTGTCCTTCGTCAGGACTGTCAATTAGAGGGAACCCATTAGCGCACTTCAGAGATCGGCTATGGGGGAACAAATAAACACCGGCATGCTAATAAACCCGGTTTGTTATAGTTTCAAACCGATAGCGCGTTCCTATAACCAGTTAGATAAATGTACCTATATACAAATGAAATGTTAGATTGAATAGATTTTCAAATAAGTACAGAAATCTACGCTTTTCGATTTGAAAATTTTGCTGAAATAAATACTTGGGGAATGATGAGAATATGAAGAATGTATAAATAAAATAGAAGAATACTTCTCCTGCGGACCTTGATGCTTTCTGGATGAATGGCCCTATTCTAGGTTCGCCTTATTCTCATGTTCGGTTCTGCCGGTCGTTTACTACTTTTCATTGTGCTTCTCTCGACCTCTGGATTTCCGAGTCAATCTTACCCGGGTTTCACTCCCAACCGAAGGGAGTTTTCCTTTTCGAAGATTGGAAGAGCTGGCTCCAGAAACCTTTGGAGTTATAAGGATACGATCGAGATCGACTTCTAGGACCATAGCTACTGGGTATAAATTGGCACAGCTCTATTCACCGCGAGAAGTTTAAAGAAAATATACCCATAGGCCCAGACTTACGTATATAACTTAAGCTAAAGTTTCTTCCCTCTGCTATTTACTCGAGAATATGAAACTTCCTTCAGTCTCTGCATAGGGATATATACCTCTCCTCTTCTCTCATCGTCTGCGTTTAAGCAAAATTAATAATGAATTAGTTTGGAAATGAGCCGGTAATGTAGGAGGGGGTACGCGACCCCAACGAACTGGAAAGGTGCAAACAGTTTTAAGTTTTCCCCTATATCAAAACCTTTGTTATCAAAAACCTTTGGCCCAAGACGTGGGGATGAAGTCGCCTGGCCGCACACACCTTCGGCTGAAGACTACTTCTCATCCCCAACAACCAGTTATGAAGGTTATATTGTTCCTGGCACACCAGGCCTGGCTATTGCTTATTAAACCGTTCTCCTGTAATTTATAATATTAATATTGCCCCGTTATCGTAGGTATATAATGCTATTGCCATGAATTTTCTCGTTTGAGGAAAGTTTCGATCTTGTGCAAGGCCCTAATTCATCTGCGTACCGCAGCTCTTGCTACTTGCAATGTCGAGATGTTGCGTATCACAGGCGCAACATTTGTCAATGTGAATAGATAAATATGTACAGATTGTTGTAAACTTTCATGGTATGATATTTACCAAGATCTTGGTGGTAGAAGATGTATGTGTACTTGTGTGTTGAACGCTAGGTAGGTACATTTGAGACGTGATTTACTGCTAGTAATATAACCTAGAGTTAATCCAGTTTACCGAACTCGGCCCATTGCCTCAATTTCTCAGCATCAAATATCTTTCTCCTACGAGTTGTTCGCTTCGGACATATAATAACTCTTCCACGGATATATAGGAAGGATATATAAGCCATCAAAATAACTGTTGGAGAACTATATCTCTCTCGTGCGCGTGCCGCGTCTAAATCACAGCATTCACCGCGTGACGGAGATTCCCTAGACTTTGGTACCCTCTGTACTCCGGTGCCATCCATCGAGCTTAAAACTAGTTAACGGCATCGCTTCTTCAGTAAATTGGAACTGTTGCGAAAACCAGGGGTCTCTAGTTCAGTCCGTATGTACGGATCGAATTGTTCAAACTCGAGAATCGGCGGCCAGAATCGGCCAGTTCAAAAGGGTCAACTCAAGGTATAAGCGAGTTGTTCGCACGTGAACAGAAATACCTACCCTAAATCTGACATTCGAGAATAAAACGAAATATCACAACTTGCTATATGCTTGTCTGCACATTTTTCACCATACCCTACCTACCTACCTACCTACCTACCTACCTACCTACCTACCATTCCTCCATGTTTTCAACAATACGGTTAGCTCGCTGAGCTGGCAAAATTCGGTTAGATTCGAGATACGGATTTCCCTTCGCGTATAGCACAATGCATCTTCTTTTTATCTACTTCATTTCATTCTTTGTCAGTCTGAGTAACGTTGTAGGGTAACAACGCACACCGTCAATCTGCTGCTGATGTTGAGATCGTGAAATAGACTCGATTCGATCACTGCAATTCTGTAACTTTTATTCTTGTCGGTAGTGTTCAACTTGCGTGTAATGGCTCTCTGTTACTGATATAGGTACCGAGAATGTATTCGACTAATAACGACGGACATTTGACTACTCCCGTGACAATAAAACGCATCATAAATGACCACGGGCACTCGGCTCTGCACGTGGAATGTCGTGCTCTAGCTGGGTGCGTGGGCAGTCAGTTCAGTTCCTTGGGTCATAAGTCAAACGAGAGCCATAGATTGAATCAGTTCTAATTAAGTTCTAGGCTTTACGGGGACCTTCGAAGTCTTCATTCGCAAAACTGCTCGACGAGTTTTACGCCTTTGTTTTCGACGAGCAATTTAACTGACGCCCTTTTCAACAACCAAGATTTCAACTTTTTTATATCATCGTCAGAGAAAAACATGAATTTTGTAACCGAGACTGAATTCTTATACTTTTTTGTTTTAATTTTCTTCAATATTTTTCATAGGCTTTCGACATTTATTGCCTCAATTAAACGGGTAATAATCGTTCAAACTATTTTGACACTAAAGGCGTCGATCTATTATAATGTGTGAAAAATAGTATTCGGATGAAACATTCTGCGAACTATTTCGTGAGCAATATCTCGTTGTGAAAATTTTGCCGAAGAAGTGCGCAAGTATAAGTAACGTATCGTGCATGATTACACATAGTTTTATCATGTAGCCTCGATGCTGTAGCCGTTATAATAAATCCTTAATTTTGTATTATGCTATGAAATTCAACAGGGAGAAGTATACACGCGGGTCCATTATTTTGTGAGCGATTATTTATTAGATCTTCCTATGTATACACGTGGTCTGTTACCCCCGGGTCTTCTGGGTAATATTATATAACACGACACATTAATGAAAGACCCTCCATTGTTTTAATATAATACAGGTCAGCGTAATTACACGCGTAGGTAGCTCAATTTCCCTAATTTAGTGTCTTTGGAACGATCCTTATACCGAATCCAATTAAGCTTCGCCTTACCAACTGAATCCGTGGATTTTTCATTAAAGCACCAACATTTTAAATACATATCTGCACGCGAACACGAAAACTACATCATCGACCACTTCACACATTACGTTTCATTCATCAAAAGTGGTGTAATTATAGTACGTACCCACTTCCGTGAATGATGGCTCGTAGATCTAACCTTGGCACAAATATTTGCTGATGTAAAAGGCTTGTATCAATGCAATACTTGGTTACTGTATCAATACAACACGTACAATGTTAGTTTTGGACAAAGACGGAACCACTTAGTTCAATCGTGGTTACTGCCAGATCCATCCATCTGTTGGCCTTATTGTATAAGATGATTCGAGAATTTCCTGCACGAAGGTTCAGCAATCTGCTGCTTCGTGGGCTACTCACTACCGTGACCACAGGAATTTCGAGAAAAACAGGTCAGTTTTGGTTTCGAGTGCAAATATAGCTTGGCTGTGAGCTCGAACGATTGACCCTGGTTTTGACTAATGAATTCTGAGTTCAGAGTAACGGCTATGCCCAAGGTCTGAAGTCTCTGTTTCATTCAAATTGTTGGGATTCTCTGCTTGCCTCGAAATCTCGGTAACCGCTTGATACCCGCAGAAGGCTCTATCCGCAAAGACCCTTCTAACACAAACACTCTGGAGCCCCAGCATCCTTTTGAACTAATTAAGAAGTGGACTCTGTGCTTCTTCGTATATCCACGGAAGCACTCATTTCGACTCTAATATTTCGTTCTCTGCTCATTCCTCGGAGCAAATGAATAATTACACGGCTAACCATAACCGATGGCAAAGCCTCCGCTACGCAGACTTCTAATCTTGAAGTCTTATGCTCGGGCAAAAGTGTATTAATCGTCGTTAAAATGTGCTGGAATTTCTACAAATGTTGTAGAGAGAGTCGAAAATCCAGAAATTTTGGGTGAGTTTGTGTAAATTGCCAAAGATCGAGTGTAGAAATAAAAGTGATGCATTTCTTTAAACAAATCAATGGACGGAGGATTTCGAAGCGAGACTATCTGCAGGATCATCACGAGGAATAACTTAAACTATGTATTGGTCGCTTCGAAAATGAATGTAAATTTGCACAGAGTCCCATGTGTTGATATGCTGAACATTTTCATAAAATTCCGTTCATTATAAATGTAGAGTTATTGAGATTTTGCTTATTTCAGTATCTCTTTTCCTTGATGACTGAACTTTTTTTGGTAGTGTGGATAATGAAGAACATGCTGACGCTCACGTAACTGTAGATCACAGTGTCGTGGTCCCTTTATTGTCTTGCTCGTTTCTAGATTAATTGCGTTGTTACAGTGTGCTTTCGGCAAGATGTCTAAAACCATAATCGAAACGAGCTCAAATTATAAAAAATATGCATTTTCTTTTAGACCGAGAGCGATGACTGGGTTCTACTAGTTCAGCCGCTGTGATGTTATTTTTGCGGAAGCGATGAGGAAGGTTGACGCGCTATGTGAACTTAACCCGAGACCTAACATGATATAACCCAACCTGACATAACGTAATCTAATTAAACCTCATCTCTGCACTTTGGTCCCTGATAAAATTGAGACTATCATACTTTACGCGCTTGAGAAGTTTTTAGATCCTGATTTACCTACGGTTTACGACAAACCAGTCTGCCATCCTCCATTTTAATTACGAAAACGCGTTTCACTAGATTATATGAGCTCGTGTAAAAATGCTTAAACCTTGACTCTCTCTCCACGACAAACCTGCAGTGTTCCCACAGAAATCAGTCTGTACATAAATCGCGTTTTATCCGTTTTGTCTATGTGCTACAAGAATTTAACGTCATATAGGTAGTAACCATTTCCTGACGATATAAGGATCATTCCCTATAATCTGTAAAAGTCACTCTTTTCCAAAAAAAAACTAGACTTTTCGCGTGCCCTTTACCGAAGATTTGTTGAACCGAACAATTTCATCCCGGCAACGAGATACCTACACAGTAAACGAGATCCGCCGGATGTAGCAGATTTCTATTCCAGACAGCCTAAGCGACTGTACTTTCGACTCGAGGATAAGTTATCAAGTACAAAAAACACCGATATCGAACGTCTTCGGCACACGTTCTTCTCTTTTTGTGTGGATATGGAGTTGAAATTTCATCTCATACACTTAAAGCTCTATCTGTACGTCGATCTCGTATAGAACCGATATTTCATTCAATACGCATTCTCGGGCGTTTTTTTTTTTTTTTTTTATTTCGTCTCATTTTTTGGCATATAGTATAATCTTCTTGTATTTTCTTCCCTTTAATTGCAGGTCTTCATCTTGGACTTTTGTTTCGTTATCTGTTGTTACCTTCTCAAAGACGCGTATCTCGCGATAGACGATGCTGCAGCATCTTGTTCGCTTACGTCACGTACTACCCAGAGAATTCCAACGTTAGGGTTCCCATTAGCGCATCTTCCGGTGAATAGCCTGAAGGTTCTCCAAGTTCTCACAGCCGAGAAATATAAGGATTCCAAGCAATTTGAATAAATCTTTGAAACGTCGGAATTTGTCCAGATCTCTCTTATTGCCTTGCACCATAGCAGCAGCATCTCGGCTACTGGAACTCATAGCAGTTCTTCTGGTCTTAGAGAACCGAAAGAACGTACATAAGAGTCGGGGGTGGCCCCAGTACTTCTGCTGCACTATATACGCGATATAAAACCTGCCATCTCGAGGAAACTATACTACCAACCGCAAAGAGAGCGAATGAGGTGTAATGGATTCATGAATGGTCGAAATCCAACAAGAAACGACGCCTCGTTCTCCATCTCTATATTGCACACACCTTCCTAAGTTTTACCAGCTTTGGTATATACGTATAGGTATATTAGACTATAAGAACGGACGGAGGCGTCGCGACGCTCCCATTCGAACGGCGGTGCGATAGCGCGGGCGTATCTAGCATCTACTTATACGAGAAGGGAGAAATATTCGCGTACCTATATATACCCTCCCTACCGTCGCGACGTCCTCCCTCCTCCCCGTTTGCTCGTAGCTGCATGTGTAAAAGTACCGGATTCTTCCCAGCTTTTTCCAATACGGAACTGCGCGTACTCGGTTATAGCGAAGCTATACCTACCACTCGGTATGTATTATCCAGGTCTCGCACTAGACATTCTTTCCAAGGAATTTCTACTCCATGTTGCTTCTTTGCTACTATACCTATAGGTACATAGGATATTACCGATACGGATTCTCTGACGGATTATTGACAAATGAATTTTATTCGTTTTTCGAAAATCCTCTACGATTTATATTTTGAGAAAATTATTTTCAACTGGAATTGGATTTCCAACACTTTTGTATATTGGTTAGGAATTTTCCGGGTTTCTCCACCGATAAAAAGTGATAAGAGTGAATTATAAACAACTGGCAAAATTCATTCGCCTACTTAGAGCTTTTGATCGGTTATCGGTCTTTTTCTTTATAATCACATCATAGACTGGCGATGAGTAGGTTCGGTTGGTAGAGCATTGGTCGTTCGTTTGCCGGGTTCTATAATCAGCAAAGTTAGAAGTTCTTGCAAAATTCTGGCTCATCTGGAAGTCGCATCAACGCGAATCGTAATAGTGTTTGATCTTGCCATAAACTATAAAATGGCATGCAAAAATTCGGATCGTTTTACCGAACTATTCCTGACATTTTTAAACGAACTTGATACACAGGATGGATTGATGATTCGTTGAGATTATGAGGTTGAATTTCATAACGTTATCGCAACGAAATAATGGGAGAAAAATTCTATATTTCGTGACTTGAATGGTTGAAAAACACCAAAATTCATTTCATAATTTCACGGAATTCGTAAAACACACGGACCTCGTAAATTTTGCAAATCTAGCAACATTTGAGTCATGAAATGGCGAATTTTTTTTCCAAAAAATCTGTTTCATCAACGTTACGAACTTCAACTTCATTTGAAATGATGCTTTTTAGATTCGAGGTGTCTTGAAACGTGGAAATTTGTTCGCGCTTTTACAACAACTCAAAGTACGAGCATTCGCTCATGAAAACTCACGTTTTAATGATATAGCGTGAGTCACGGTATACGGAACGTGACGCGTCCTTGTCTGATAAAAATCGAACTTGCTGCAGTCTTATCGTTAGCGAGGTGTAATCTGGTGGTATGTTATATTTATATTTTCCATCGAGGCCGAATATACAAAGCCTTTGTGAGTCAATGCACGTTTCTGTGTGGAATTCGGGTTCGGTGAACTGTGTCAAAGAATTATACAGACACGGTGCGTGGAATTTATCGTTTTATTTTCATTGTTTGGTATACATATAGGTATATACCTACGTATCCGCAGCTTCGTTTCGCTTTGACAAAACGATCTGCAATAATAGAATTCACTATATTATCGCACAAGGCTATATTCCAAACGATCTATACCTATACTACAACGTCGGCTCTTCTCTCTGCAATTACTCAACGAGCAATTATATTGAGCGGAGTTATTTAGTTATTTAGTAATGCCGCAATGATTGGTGTAATTAGACAGTAAGTTGCCTATGGCAATTGGACGCCCATGTAGTACGACAGATATTGTCATAATAGAACATCCCGGCAAAGACGGTCACTACGATATCATCGCCATTTCTGTAGTCATCACGGCCGACGTAGTCATTCAACATTTCTATTTCTAATCTAATGTCGCCTTAACACTTTTTTAAATTTCTTCTTTATTTTGTGTTTCAGGTGAGTTCCCGTTTTTCGATACCAATCAATTTCGAAAATGGTTCGAATCTTACACCGACGTATGTATACGCATTACCATTTTTATTATACCAAATCTTACGACGAGGATAAATTATCAGAGGCATTTAGACTTCATATATGCTCGTTTCATTTCCAAATATTTTCTGGTTACGATTTGGATATAATTTGGAGAAATATCTTCGAAGAAAAATTATAATGGAAGATTCTATACTGAAATTTTGATTGAAAGCAGTTCTTCATTTTCAAAATGGCCAAAAAAACGGTTACACAGAATTTCAGCAGTCCTGCAAAACAGAGATTCTGCGAAAGATTCCTTGCAAAGATACTTTCATGGCAGAAATTCGGAAATTCTTTCCGACACACATCCTATACTATAATCTTACATTCTACTCATCCGTTTTATGATTGGATGTTTTTTTGGCCGTTCAAAAAAATGAAGAATTGCTTTCCATGACATTCGAGTCTTCCCTTATAATGATATTCGATGTGGTACCTATAGTTGGATCTGCGCATGTTAGTTTAATGCCTGGACTGTCGGTTCTTATCGTTATAACTCGGTCGGGATAGCAACGTCATTATAAGGAAATTATGCTTCCGGAGTTTTTCTGTCCCCACCGACAGTAATAATCCGTGTAGGGGTTGTTGATGAAATTTGAATATTTCAAGAACGGAGAAAAATGTTTCTGCGAGCCATGTTGTTTATTATTCATACCGTGCGTAGGTATAAGTGGCGGGGGCTATCGATTATTATATAATTAAACCATAAAGCGCCGCTTTAAATAAAATGAAAAATAAGCAAAATTCTACGTTAATATTAATTATATCTACGCGCGGCAATGTCTTCATTCCTCCAACGCTTTTCGTCATTAATTTCACAATTCTTACCCCCACCCAGCTACCGTAGGGCTGCTGCAGGCTTTCTTATACCTACTTTCCCTTGGCATCCAGTAACACACCATCCCATTACCCCTCGCAGCAACCGCTCCTATTATTTCTTGCCGGGTGTGTTTTGGAAGCAATTTTAACGCCAACCTGCTGGATCAGGATTTCCTCGACGGGTGTCTTCAAATTAAAGCAAGAACGTACATACACACAGGAAGAATATATATTATATATATATATACTCACACGAATTCAAGCCGTTATTTCGTTGAGGAGAGGATTACGGAAAATACGATCCCCTACGCTTGACAGATCTTCGCTCGTGCCCTTACTTGCGTCGGTGGCTACCTTATAGTTCTACCTTATTTTCGTCCTAAGAACTTCTCGAACTCAACCTTCACTCTCATCTTTTCTATGATTCATCTCCGTGACAGTTCGGATCTTCTGATACATAGGTTCACAGAAAAACCCAGTTACTATGTAGGCCAGGCGGCCATTATACTTTTCTAGACCGACTCTCTCTCTCTGTACAAATAATTCGCAGTTCCGACACCGCGTGTGTATGTCCTGTGCAAATAACGATTGCTCGTAACGCCTGTTTGGTCAAATAATTTATATTTAACAGAGACACTGAAATCCTGCAGACGTTGACCGTCTAGCTTGTTCCTCAGTACATTTTTAACATTGACGATTCATCTGCGGGACAAGAAATCGGATTTTGTCTGAAGGGTGGGGGTTGATTGCGAATTGATTTGACTTTTCTTCTGCTGCAATCGAAGTTGATTTTAGGGACTTAATTAATGGCATGTTATAGGGTTACTCCAAAAGTTGTGGAAACTGATCCGGACCTGTGTGTTTCCACCTCTGGCTTTGGAAAATCGATTGACTGGGTTGTTTTTTGTTGATCTTTCACAGCATCACAGCCATTACGGTTTATTCTGACCGAATTTAAACTTGAAAACGTTTAATTGAGTTAGGGTATATTTTCTGCAGTGTCGAGGGGGATTCAGCTCTCGGAGGGATCACCGATGAGACAAGTTGAAGTAAAAGGTTTTCGAGCCGGAGGCAATCAGAAAAATGACACCCTTATTTACTCATCGGTAGCTTCGACCCGAAAGGGATTATTTTTATCGGTAAAGTTTGACCGGGTGCTGCTATCCTATTGGCTACTGCTGCACTGGAATTGAGGGGGTGAAAGAAAAGAGTGGCAGGAAGAATTGTTACGCCTCGACTGGCGTCGATTTTCCCGAAAAGTCGTAAAAGGGGTGGTCCAGACAAACCAGGCCACCCTACGAGGTGAAAAGAGATCTGCACTGCCCAACCCCAACTTCGTATATTGCAAAAAGTTATTGAAATTCCGTTGCGATCAGGATTCGGTGTTCTGGCGTATCCTACGCTGTCCGAATACCTTCTCGAGTATCCTTGCTATGCTCCGCTACTTTGACGGACGGACGTGGGATTTTTGCGCGTAATATATAAAGATGCGAATATATGGAAAACGTAAGGAGCAGAGAAGGTGAAACGTGAAGTGTAGGTGAAAAATAAGAAAATCAAAAAATCAAAAAATCGAAATTCATCGTCAATTCTCGAGCCCTTATACCTTTCTATCTCCTTCTTTTCCCTCACTGACGTCTTGGGGTGTCCAGGTGAATGTTTAGGATATTGTTTTTGATGAATTAATTAATTAGATTTTTTTTTATATCAGCTACTGATGAGAAAAATGTCATTTTGCATCAATTTTACTAAAATTTTTGCATAGTGAGACCCATGTCCTATGGAAAATGATATCCATTTCGTGAAAGACTGGATCATGTTTTTCTGCTTTTGTTTCTTAGTCCTCT
Organism: Ametastegia equiseti; assembly: GCA_963989295.1. NCBI lineage: Eukaryota > Metazoa > Arthropoda > Insecta > Hymenoptera > Tenthredinidae > Ametastegia > Ametastegia equiseti. Next base: position 9,889,212 of record OZ022389.1, on the reverse strand, counting down.
GAAATTCTTTTATCATTGAACGTATGTCATGACCGTAAAGGAAAAATGTGAGCCTTGAGGAATGTTGATTATTTCCGTGCCTCTTTTGCACCCTAACTGCTATGAATAAAAAAGAATGAATTTTAGTTTCATGGAACATTGCTTCAGGTTTTGGGTTCATTTTTTCACGTGAACCTCCACCTTCTTTTCGGTTTTTATTCTCTGTTTTTCCAGAGAGCATTTTTTTTTTTGTTTGTCCCCAAGGCATGACAACCTGGGTATAATGCTTGCGATTGTGGAACAGCTTATTCAATTCTCTGCATCGCCATTCGATAGTGGGGAGCATAGAGAGCCTAGAGTTGTGCAAGGAAGCGTGAACTAGTTGGGGTTGACGCGTGCACATGAAGCAGAAGAATAGGACATTCAATTGGAAAATACAAACACTAGAGGTTGTTTGGCTATGGGATTGCGGGGCATATCTGGCTTGACAGAGGGGGGTTGACATTGCAACCGATCTGTGCCCACACGTACGCATCTTTTAAAATAGGGGATGAAATCCAGACACCTACTCAGTCAGAACGAATTCGCTCATAGCTGCAAAGTAACATTAGTCTATATCGTGGTGTGAAAAAAAATCTCCCTATCATCGTTTTTACCCTTAAGAAAAAAAATCTCTTGTTCTCACTTTCCGACTATCCTCTCTCTTTCGATTTAAAATTCTAATCGAGTAAAGGGGGTAGTTCTGTCGCTGCGACGTGATCGTTTCGTGCCTAGGTAGGCGCGTGAAATTAATGCGAAATAGTATTTGGGTAGCAAGGAATATTTTGTTTATACAAAGGGGGGGTTTTTGGTGTTGTTTTTAGCCTCGTGCTTTTGTTTCTTCTGAAAAGGGGGGTTGGTGTGGAAGCACATGGCCTGCCTGGTGGGAAATGATGCTCTGCTAGATTAGGCAGGATTTAGGACGCTCGTCTTGGGATTAAGCTTTTCCGAAGCGTGATCCTTTATCCTTTGAACCAATGTCACAACGGGGTTTTCGTCCTCCTATGTATATATATATATACATATATATATCCTCTCTTCTACTTTCCCTCACCTTCATAAATTGAATAACAACATTGCGCATGTTTTCGCAAACACATACACATCTTTACACCACATACGTATACCCACGTGCAGCTCGGTACTACTAGGTACGCATTCATGATAATGTTTTGGTAATTTCGCTCAACTCGTTCATGCCGACGACCCGCTGCTCTCATCAAACCATGGCAACTAATTATGAAATTCTTCTGTGCAGGGTGAAGTCTTAGTTGTATATTATTAAATTAAAAAAAAATATTTGTAGCAGTACTGAGGATTGGTGACTCATTCGTTAAGTCCCTCTTACCGTATTTTAGCCGATTTAATCCTTTGCCCACGTGACCCTTTCGCACGCGATATATATAGGTATATAAATGAGTATACGTAGATTTGAAGGTATATATGTGTATAAGTATACTTAATTTACTCAAGTATATGTGCTGAAGACGAATGGACGGTACGATAAATTCGTGACAATATGCGCCAACGTGATTTCAACACCGAAGGCACACGGTATAGATAACTATACCGCTGCATGCTGAAAAGGGAAAACCGTGTGCGTGGAGGAGATAAGGGCCGAGCAGGAGTGCGTGTGGTGGTTAAATAAATCAAGAGAGGATTTTTAGCGACAATTTCAGTGAGCCGCCGCGACCCAAATCCTCTGAAAACCCCTTCAAATGTAGATCGAATTTTTATCGCTTACCATTGTTATATTTGCCACTATTCGTATTCGTATATAAATCCTTTCATCTTTTTGTACGTGTATTTATGTAGGTATATGTACCCTATATTTTTTAATCTTGATTATTATACCCTTCGTGCTGTGAAAAATAAGGATATCAAATTATCATTTTATTTCTGTATATTCAATTCGCTCCCATTCCTTTATGATTATTATTATTATACCTTGTTTTCGATTCGTAATGAACTGAATTTTAAGTGGTCGCTGTTATATGAAAGCTCCACGTCAGACATTTCTTCGTCGGTTTAAACTCGGTGTATTATTTCCGAGTGAGGTGCCGAATAACTTTACGCTGGAGATCACAAAAAACGTATTTTCTAGAGGCATAAATTTGGAAAATTTGATGAAACAAAGGGAAGAAATATATATATATTTTTTTCATCAAATGTGGAAATGACATAGCTCGTACATATTTCTCCCCCAATTTTACAATTTTTTTTTTCACACATGAGTATTTTCGTATATTTACACAAGGTTTTACCAACGCTGAGATTTATCTTCCAAGTCGTTGGAAAGCAGTGAGTCAAGAAGTATAGGTGTAGGTGTAGGTACCTACCTACTCGTAAAAATGTAGTAGCTGAGAATAGGCCAACCGCAGTAATGCTACGCGATAACGAGTCCAAGGATTATTATAGTCACACATGCGTAGCAAATCTAGCAAAATCATGTGCATTGTGTATTATTTACACGTATATATGCACGTGTGGAATATTTATACGGGAATAATACTCATTGTTAGGGCGACGCGACGTCTGGGCGTCAACCTGATTTTGAGACTGAAAGACTTGCAGATAACTTCAGAATCACCTTCGCTTAGAAATGAAAAGAAAATAGTGAGAATCTTTTTTTTTTTTTCTTTGCGGTTATCCTAACTTGCTGTTTCTAATCTGGCATGAAATATATCCGACTTGCCTAATTCAGATATCGCGATCGTCGATGTATGTATCTGCAATTCGAGCATATGTATGAGGTTGAAGTTCGTAACGTTGACACAATAAAATAATCGTTATAGATCCTTGCTTTCATGAATTAGACGATTAGAAAACAGCAGATTACGGTGCATAACTTTCCAGATTTAGAAAAACACACATACCTAATCGATTTGCCAACTCTAACAACATTTTAGTCATGAAATTGTTGATTTTTTCAAAAATTCTGTTACGTTAACGTTACGAACTTGAATCTCATGCATATGTGATATACTTTGAAATAATACTTGTAGGCGGAATTTTTGTGGAATTAATCACTTCAACTTTAGCAGTTCAATGAATTTTCGAAAATCTCTGAAACTGGTTTCAAACTTCATTATTCGTCTTTAAGTGAGTCTTAATGTAAAAATGATATCCGGCAAAATCATCGTCTTACAATGTCCAGGACTCTCAGGTTTCCGGTAAAAGTATTTCCAAGACGCAAAATTTTTGGGAAATTCACTCTTTTTAAATAAATACCAATATTCGGTTCGGAATTATTATTATTATAGGATTTGAGTGTGGGATGTATTGTTTGAGATCGCAGTAGGTTCAAGGAGAATCTTTAACCAAATGATATAAATTTTGTACTTAATTACTCCGTCATCTTCATTTCGTGAAATTACACAGCTTGTTTGATAATTGATTGCTCATATTCTCGAAATCGATTCGTTCCTTAGCTGCCTATATGATCAATTTGACATCATTGCGTGGTCGGTTCGTTTGAAAAGTGGCTTCGTAATATTTTCGACTCGGCATTACATCGATTTCGATCTCTTAATACAGTTTGTTCGAAAAACGTGCCGTCCTCATGTGAATCACGTGTACATTCACTCAGTAGGTAGGTATGTGAAGAGAAAAACAATTTTGTTATTCGGTGGATCAATTTACGTATATTTCTCTCCTGGCGTCGCTTTAACGAGGTAAAACAGGCGTGAAAATGAAACGACCTTGAAATCAGCATACGGGGTGGTTGAAAACTTTTGGATAAACGAAAACGTAGATCCTCATCTCGCACACACCCAGTCAATCAGCTCAAAACTTGGAGAATAGACGCTAAAGAGCTGGTACCATGCGTCATCTCACGCCACCGTTCATTCGTTTTGATTTGGGAACCTGATATTTACATAACACCTTCCTACCGATGAAACTCGGTTTCCTTCGTCCTTACGAATATTCTCCCCTGCCAGCCCTCGATCCTTCGCTCCTTCGCCCTCTTCTCTCCATCCCTTGCTTTTCTCTTGCCCTTCAAGGCTGCTCTGTATGCATAGGCCCTAGTGTTATCAAACCTATATTAAGGCCTGTGTATTATCGTGCCTACTCCCTTCCCGTTGAGATCAAAGCCCTTAATTTTGATTATCAATCTCAGACTTCGGCCAAGCGTTCTCAATAAAAACACACTAAAGTTCCTTGGGTTGTCTTCCAAAGTTTTAATCGTCCTGTGTTCTCTTCCCTTGTTTGGTGATCGGGTACTGGGGTACGTTCTGCATTCGTCACTTCAATTTCTTACACCCACCAACCCCGAGGGTTTGCCGCAAGGTTTTTATACGTAAATAGGTTTTATTTTCTCAGGGGAAAAAACGGGCTTCTTTTAATGGAAGACTGGATCTCCCTCCCTTTTGTTCTTTTTAAGGATTGCACGTCAACCCCTGGCGACGTTTCCGCGCGACTGTGTTTTGCCAACGGAAACGCTTGTAATCGCTAGCAATCTGGGCACGAGATGCGGTGAATGCTCTGGTCTCTGATCACCCTGGTGTAAACTGGGGGGGAATTTCGAATCTTCGTTTCTTTCGAACTGACGCGACTTTTAAGGTACTCTCTGACGTAGATTCTCCTTATCTTGTTTCGGATGCTGAGCGTGGAAGTGGTCCAGTTCTGAAACAGGAACTTCTTCACGAGGAGTCGAGTGAACACAGAAATTTTTCATCTTTGATAGTCAACCAAGAAGTTACGAGTACCACTCATTCCCAAGACCGTCGGGCTTATAAATTTCATTTTCGCAAACACGGAAATACGTCGAAGTACATCACTCTCCTACGTAAAAGTCAGAATTAATACAAGTCTCGATAAATTCTTTCGTTCAAACCGAATTGCACTATACTTCCATCCCTCAATCTTAACTCATCGTTAGTTACTGACTTTAGCAAAATTACTGACCGAAAACCTCGCAAATTTCACACAATTGTGCACTAACGAGAAGTTTGCTCCGAATCAATAAACTAATGGCAATCAGTATTGCTGCTTTGCTGATGCTACGATGTACTAAATAATTTACGGCAAAAGTATTTATCCACATGTGTGTTTAGATTTTTGATGTTTGTTGAGAAAATCCATTACGCTTTTCGTTCGGGCCTGTCAGTTTCGTGACATGATGAAAATAGCAGCGGCACTAAACCGAAATCTTCACGTACGAATAAAAGCACATACATTATACACTTTTTAAGTCGCGGATTTATCCGCGGTGAGTCAAGAGGTCGGCTGGTTTTGAAAGTTTCCATTGTGTTCAAGGCGGAGGGGGGGAGTGAGGGATGAAAAACCACAGGCGCCAAGGATTTCAAGGAAAATTCTAGAATTCTGAGTTGTGAAGAGAGAAATTGGCCCCAAAGTTGGTTTTGGAACGAAGAGACTGAACCGAAATTTCTCTACTGGTTCATTTTCAAGTTATGCAAACTCCTCAACTTCCCTTTCACGGTTCTCTGAAGATCCTGGGTGGTTAATTTCACCCAGTCGCTAACTTGGTAACTCCAATAATTCGGGACCTTAAACACCTTTCGGTATTTACTTAACATGGTTAAGATATCGGTTCGTAGGACTATATGTACAGCCGGAGTGTAAATGGCCCCAGGCGCTGCTCGCCTATTAATATTGTAGACGTTGAACAGGAACCCCCAGTCCACCACCAGCTCCATTTCTACGCGATGGGCTCGATCGACTAATATACGTGAACGTATAACAAAGCGCCCTGGAATTACCGGCTAATTAATAATCTTCTGTAAATTGAGGTGGAGAATTTCTCGCGTTCGCCTTTTGAACCACAGATAGCACCTCGTCTCTAACTAATTATATGCTTATTCTCCAGTCACGTGGTTGAAATTTATCGTTTTTATCACCGTCGCGTGTTCGAAGGCGTTACAACATCCAAGAGCTTTCGTGGGCGTGCGTGACGAATGAAAACTACAAGTGACTTGCTTCCATTTCAAATCATGCTGCCTCTTGGTGGTCACGTTCCAGAAACACTCAAAGCTGACATATTGTGTCGTTCAATACGCAAAATAGAACGATATCTTGCTTCATCCCATCCCCTGCAAAAATGATCCAAGCCTGATTGAAATTCTGTTGGATTATTATGAAAGAAATGATTAATTTTTCCAACTATTAGTGCATTATTTTCTGAAAACCGCTTTTCCTTATACCATCAGTCATCAATTTGCTTTTTTCTTGTTCTTTTTCTTGTTTTTCGCCCACCCACCCTGAAACACAAAAAATCTCATTATTCCGTGTGAGGAAGAACGTCATTTGATCGAAGTGAACTTGGCCACTCAATATATGCTAAATACTAAAAAAGAACTTTTGCGAATAAAAATATAGCAAACATTGGCAAACGAAACACGATCCATATTGGCAAAGAAAAAAATTTCGATTTGGCATATCTTGGAAAGCCAAGTTCACTTTGGTCGTCATTTGTCATTGAAGAGCAATTGTAGAACAGGAGAACCCTGGCAAGTCTGCATGATCTGAAATGGATCCAGTCAAGTGCGGCGTTTGAAGTGCCCAATATACATGGAAAGAGCCACCGTTCGTTGAGGGTAAATATTTAATCGAGACAATTTTGTAGCGTTATGTGGTCTTCGGTATGGTATAATCCGCAAGGAGGAAGTTCGAGGTGTAATTTATTTGACTAAGGGTGGAGTTAGCAAATACACTATGCTCAAAAGGGAAAGAGCGTTAGTTCGAGCGTGGTAGTATAGCGAGTGGGTATAAGCTAGCAGGAAATATTTCGACATTTCGGTCCTTTCCGGTCTGACAATCCGAAAAATTAGCCCCTCGCAGCTTTTGCCTTAGGGATCGTCGCGTACGCCGTCGGGGGGATGTCCTCCTATATAATCTTTTTCAACACGCGCAAGACAAAAAGAATCTCTTCCGAAAGAGAGAACAAAGGGAAAATGTTAAAACACGCGTTAAAAAAAAAAAAAAAATACAAAAAAAAAAAAAAATACACCGAACCACCTCAAAAAGCTGAGACTAATCCTTACGTGGCCACCACCGGAACACCACAATCAACCAAGACTAATTTTCTACGTCCGTAAGCTCCTTTCTGCTGCGGTAACCCTATACGGCTCATCTGTTTCTCAATTACAAGGGAATATTACAACTAGACCATATAAATATACCTACTTGAAGTTATTCAGTCTCTCGCGTTGCACTGCAGCTGTTATATTAACTCCCAGCTGAACAACTGGTCCACGGTTTCAGTAGTCCGTACCTACGTTAAATGTAGTCATATACTGTAAGTTGTTATTACTCGGAAGTTACTATCGAGAAACTAGCGTCTGCATTTCCGGTAGGTACTGATAATTCATGCCAATTATATAAGATGAACCGTAGTCATATAGGATACTTTCATGGAGTTTCATGGATATCGTCTAGAAGTTGTTCACTTTTTTCCTTGATTTTTTCTCATTGTAAAATGCGAAGTTTCGACGTAGTGAGTTTGTAATGTTTCCGTGTCTTTGACCCTCGGTTATTATTTTTGAAGGAAATTTTTCCGCCTTTCGAACTATGTAAATTCTATAGGGTATAAGGTTGTATCTCGGATGTAGTATTATCACTAATACATGCGGAGGGTGGTTATAGGTATATAGTTTTGGCCGGTATACCCGTGGACAACTGCCAAGGTGAAGTTAACTTTCTGCACTTGTTCCAACAAAGAGTCCGGAAAATGAACTGTAAAACTGTTGGGAATTTTAAATCAACCCTATAAGTATACGTATATGTATATCGATCCGGTGTTTCCAGTCGAGTTAGCTACTATCACGACTTTACATTTCTCAGGGGACAGAATAACAAATAAGACTGTGCAGCGTTTGCGATAGTAAAGGAATAGAACAGTTCGGCGCCGTGTGTCGTCAATCCTATGGATCGTTCCGTGTTTTGAAATGTCTGAACCGAGTCGCAGCAAACGGAGGGGGTTGTGATTATAAATTATTACGTTTAAAAGGCCATCAGAGAGCTTCGATCCTTGGTGAGATTAATCGGCTGCCATTAAGGAACCCTGGAGCGTTAGAGAAGGATAGGAAAAAGAGAAGAGAGACCAATGGAAAGCCTTGCCTAGGAGTAAGAGCGAGATCGCTTAAGCTCCTATTACCGCCTGACGTCAGTCTAGGCGCCGATGTGGCATAGACGTTTGTCCTACGTCTAGCCTGCACTAGTATATAGTATACATCTATAGATACCACTGACTATAACTCGAGGACTCGACTTGTTTGCTCAAACTACGGTTTTGCATTATGAAATGCATTGGTGTTCCGAGTAATCCAGCATCGTCAAGAGAAACTTACAGTTGTTAACTCATACTATTTTGTACCCGTTACACAAGCTGACCGGTTTTACGTTCTATGTATTAGTCAGTCATACTGTATTCGCATAACGAATTACGTATACAATTGGAGAGAATATTGTATCTATCGATTTGTACGTTTACCGAAGTGTAAAATCGTTTAAGGAGGATTTACAGAATGAACCGTACAGAGTTCAAAAGGTACAGGATTGATTGAGTAACTTGACTACACGAGGAATTTTATATTCAATGGAAATTGGACACAAAATTTCAAAGTTAAAAAGCGTATGGCTATTTGACAATAATATGCAAAATCGAGTCCTCAATTTGTTCACTTTCATTTTATTCGAGTAGGTATTGTTATGTAAAACGAGAAAGAAATTCTCTCATGCAAATTTGCAGAAGTTATAACGCGGGATTTTTTATTGGCAATGATTTACTGGATAATTTTGAAACGAACATTTTTTTTTTCTAAACAGTTTATCTCATGATCCGAATCCTAAGGCTTTCAAACAGCCAAAATTTTCCTTTAAATGCTCTGGAATAAAAACTGATGTATGAAAAGTTGAGTCATTGAGTCGCGAAGGTCTCACGTCTTTCAGATTAATTTAGCACAGAGGGTGTAATTGTTTGAGTTGAGTTAAACGCTTTCCTATACATAAACCTAAATATATATAATTACGTGAAGATTTTGCACACACAGACTTGGGTTAGGTTGAAGTTTGAGTTCTCGAGGAAAGACGATATCTTGCGATGGCTTTCACAATCTTTGTTGAAGAATAATACTCCTCGGGGTTGCGTCTGCAGCGACTTCGAGCAGGAATTCTAAGCCGCTTTACTCCGGCACGTTTGCTTCAGGGTTTCAAGACGGGTGAATATCCCCCAAAGAAGGTTTCAGATAAATCTTGTTTATTATCAGCAAGTAACTCAATATCATTCGTTTTCCCTTTATGCTGCGTTCATTTCTACTTATTTCACAAATGAAATACATCCACGCGGTTCTATTAACTGAGCAACGATTCTTAGGCCGACCAACGACGGTTACTTTGGCTATTTCCCCCTCTACGTCCTGTAACTATTATCGCAATAAAATATACAGAGCTAATAAAATCCCATGAGTCAGGCTATTTGTCGACAGGGGCGTATTAAGTGATACATAATGTCACCGAGGGTGTCCCCAGGGCGTCTCGGTATACACCATACCATCCACCCCATAGGGCTGGCCCACGAACAACCCAGGGAACCTAGGGGTTGTTGCGCGAGGCGTAGTGCCCCGGGGAGCCAAGAAATCCCTTCATTCCATTCGAACCGTATATCAACGCCTGCGGCTTTGTATTTGACTTGGCCCCAAACTCCGAATCCCACCAATTTCCAAATCGTTTCTGACGTTCATAGGCTTATTATTGGATGTGGTTCTGTTTGATCTCACTGCACTCCTCAGGCTCTTTATCATTGTCGTTATTTCTTAGACTGGTCGTAATCATTTTGGTTAAAATAGCAGAGATCTCTGGACTCGATACATTTCGTGCTCTAAAAACTCAGTCTTATTTGATGGAACACAGAAGGGGGCCTGAAAATTCCAGAACTGTTCAAATAGTGTTCAATCAATAGAAATTCTCATGGTGAGCATTACCAGTGCTTGGTGTCTCTGTGTACCGAAACGTCAGCGTGAAAATATTCCATTTACTTGAAATTCCGAACGTTCGTTGATTTGAACGAGAATTTGGAAAACTAAGGTTTACCACGATTGTTTATTCACTAAATGTATCTATACAGATTTGGGCTATGTTGAAGATGGACGGTCAGTTATGAAGAGTTTCAAATTTACAAATTTTGGGCGGTCAAATAAGCCTAACCTGAAATTTTATTGCCACTTTCATTCAAATGAACATTCGGAACTTGAGGTGCATGATATTTCGTTGATATTTCGAATATGATTTCGCGGGTTTGGTTCTTTGTGTTGATACCTTTTCAAGTTTGTCTCTTTCCATGCATATGGGAGGATTGAGTGAGAATATACGACATTTGAAGGGCGAAATATTTCTAGCCCTACGATATGATGATGTGTGCAGTGCGTGTGATTAAAAGCGGTTCACTACGTCCATTCAATCTAACTCATATTTCAAAGCGTGGGGCAATTATTCCCAGCCTAATTACCATACCGAATATGAATGCAAATGTCGGCACCCCGCTTGTATCGCTTAGCTGCAAGCGTCTCCTCTTTAATATAGGGCTGCTTATTAGTAGAGCCAGGGGATTCCCGGGTCGTAGCCTATACTATACTATACAACGATCGGTGACAACACAAGGGTAAAATGGAAGCAGTTAGCAACGAGGAGGCGCGTCTCGTCCTAGTCCCATTCCCACTTCCATTCCTAGTCCTATAGTCGCTATGGGGAAGAATTTCGAGTTTTGAGGCACAACTGACATGTGACGCCTTTTTAGGGTGTCGATCGCACCCCACTAAAGAATCGTAAATAAGGGCTGTTTCATACTTTGAGTGCCTTTCGATTGAGCGGATTTGATTACAGCCAAGCCAAGTCGTACTTCAGCAGTCCAACTTCTGTCCCTTTCGACCTCTCGTGTAAGGGCCGCCAGGAGGGGATGAAAGAAACAAAAAAAAAAGAAAAACAAAACCACCCGACGTAGTAGCTTCGATGTTACCGTCCTGATTGCCTAGGATTTTACTGTATCTACGTTGGGACTTTGTTCGGCTTATAGTCAATCTTATCTCCGACATGCGAACGTAGGTACGATAGCTGCCAGGCCAGCCCCCGATCCTGTTAGCTTATGAAAGGACAATCAAGGCAATAAAGCGCAACCTAATGGCCGATTGTATATCAATCCTGTTTATGTATTTATCCTAGTCGTATATCTAAGCGGCATATACATAGAACGGCTTTTTTTATGTGAAATCGTAGATGAGAATCTCCACCGCTGCATGGTCATCATTTTGCTAGAATACCTTTCACGTGCATCCTTCTAGTGCTGTTTATACGTATGTTTTTAAACATAGAGAACATTTGTAGGTATACTGAAACGAAACCATAAAATACCACCTGAGAATCAATGGGGTGGATTAATCGCCGTTGAATGCTTTGATTCATCCGACAAATGGTCCGCATCGACGACGTAGTCGTCGCAGTAGAAGAAATCCGAGTATTTTCATCGTGGACGTAGTTTCGTGATTTCGTAGACTGTTCACAGGCGTGCAGAAAAAGTGGTGTATATATATATATACCTACTTTCGCTACAGTATAAAATAAAAGTGATCACTGGCGAGGGGCTGCTACGTTGCGCTTATACACTTGAAAACGTTTTTCGTAACTGCAGCACCGGATGCAGCGTTGCATAGAAAATACGTACTCGATATACTTTCGAGTTCGCCCGGTTTCCGGGATTCTTTGAAAAGTTTCTCAGGGAGTGAACACCGGTCGTGTGTGGGGATTCGGCTAAAAGTTGAAACTCAACATTACGGCTCGATGCACCATCCCCCGATCATGGTGGTATTTCAATATTCACCCTTGAAGAGTACCTTATATTACCATAAAAATCCACTAATCCGAAGCAATTTCCCAAATGCTACCGGAAGTTTCCCACGGGACGAATGGAGATTTATTGTACGTGACTTTGCCGCTTTGCCCGCGAGCAGGACGAACTCTCTGGGCTGCTGTTGGTGCTGTTGCTGCAGGGCGCTAAAAGGATATCTTTGTATATACGGATGGTATAGCCTGACGCGTACCCTGGGTGATCGTGATATATTGGCCCCGTATACTGTATATTGTAGTATAAGTACCTAAGCAGGAGATATAAACGATTGGCGAACGCGCTATTCTCAAGCCCCAGATTACTGATAAGCAGTTCCAAGGGGGCGCCAAGGGGATGTCAAAGGGATGCGTAGAAAATTCGTGGTCCGTACGAGAGTTTTATTGCCCCCGGGGTTTTCGCAAAGTACAACGAACGAACGAACGAACGAACGCCCCCGAGTTAACAATTTCGATAGCGATCTAAATGGCGCGTGACGTATTCTCCATTCTGGGAACGTGTTCGATGAATATTGAATTGAGCTAGTTACGAGGCATTGTGGCTGAGTTTAATACATATTTATGCATTCGTTTATGTATACGTATAGGAAAAGTCTAGTTATGTCTCCCTATGCATGTCTCATTTGTTCTGCCACGAAAAATGTTTTCAATGGCATTTTGTATACAGCTACACTTTTCTACACAGTAGGTATTTGATTTTTTTTTCTAAAAATTTTCAACCTCAACAGGTACTTACCTCAAAACTATATTACAGACTCGATAATGGTTATGTAAATCAAATCGAGTCACCGAAAGCTACACGAAAATTTCCAAACTATAACCAAACACCTTTCGGAAAATACGTGTCAAGGTGAACTGCAACACTGTGAAAATTCTTCGAAAATTTTTTATACTTTCGCTATGCTTTTATCAGCTGCATATAGAAATGAAATAGGTTATTACTACAAGCTACGTTGATATTTCCTGCCTTTGCTGATACGACTCTGAAAGAATGCTTCGTACGATGGTAGCTTGTCAATGCCTTGTAGAAGGGGAGAACGGTTCTACAGAAATAAATTCTACAGAACAAAAGCCCTGTACCGTACAAACTGATGCCTAAAGCCGAATCCGTTGGATATTTTTTCTGTGGGATTTACAGGCATCTTCAGTAGGATCGTACCTTTCTTCTTTGAAGGGTACAAAATGAAACTTTTTACTCCAGAAAGTAATCAATTTATTATTTTATTTTTACAAGTTTATATTTTTACCGAGATTCTTACTCGCTAAACTTGCAATGGGCGAAAATAAAACCATAAAAGAAAAAATAAAACAGCATCAAGATCAGTACTTTGAAAAGTATTCAGTATATTTGGCGATAGTCTATGAGTGAAAAGTAGGTAGGATTGAAAGTAAGGTTTTCGGCATGTAGAAAAAAAAAAAAATATACACAAAATAAAATGTGAAAGAAGCTCTGAAGAGTTCAAGTTTGTAACAAAGTGTCAAAATTTATTGGCAGTCATGAAACTTTGTAACGACATTATACCCACCAGTACTATATGTATGATATAAGTTTGAATAATGTGTTTGCAAAAGTTGGCTAGTTTTTGCCTAACAGCTTGTCGGTGGTTGTAGGTATATCCCTCGTTTCAGGATCAATCTTCTTGTTGTACGTCATCCACGCCTGATGTTTCTTCTGAAGCGTATGTGCTTTTAGAAGCTCAAATATCTCTGTAGCAGAATAATAACACCGTTGAAAATTCTCCCTATTCTCCAAACCAATATATACGCGTATGTCTGTGGGCTACAGCGTGTCTGATTTATCGAATGAATAAGTAAAGTGCGGACTCTGCTTCGCCTGGACTTCAGTGATTCAAGGGGTGTCCCAAAGTAGGGGGCTTAAAGTATGCACATGTAGGTTATACGTTGTAGGTAGGTACACGTTTGTGTTCAACCATACGTCGCAGACCGTTAGCATACGATAACTGGATTGGAATCAGTGAACATCAAAAGAGTCGCGCGGGATGTGACGAGGGAGGCTAATCAGCCTGTGTGCTACGCCAGGATCAGAGATCCATGCAAATGGAATAGGCAATATAGGAGATAAACCAGCGACGAAGCATCACTAACGGACATATGCCATATATGCACAAGTCGTAATCCAGTGAGCGTTGCAAATCATCCCAGCACGTACTATGTTTACTGGCGTGATTCTTGCCAAATTTTCAATTACCCTGATTGAAAATAAAAATTCGTTTCGACGGACTGTTCAGCCTACGAATACCTCGTTTGCCAGCGTCAAACGTGAAACGAATCCTGCGGAATGTTGTTGCAACTTTCGAGAATATTCATTCGTCGGTTGACCGATAACATGCGCAAAAGTATCGCTTGTCTGGTGTGAAAGATGGGCCATAGCTATAATAAATTAATGAAAAGCATAGCGAACATTGAACTTCTTATTGGTAGTCAGTTTGAAGAAATACGTATACTTTTTTGCTATGACTCCAGTGAAAGAAGAAAAAGCAAAATAGAGTCTGAATCGGTATTGAAACGAGTGGGAATTTAGCCAAACTCGAAGATTGGATCGTTTTAAAGATGAGTGTTTGAACTTTCAGCCCCTAATCCAAGGTTCTTTGCAAAATTATGGCCACGGGCTTGGAAAACGACTTTTTTTATTCTTCTTTCGATAATAATAGTCTCTCAAAAATGGGCAGAATTTGCATGAGGTAATTTATGTCCACGTTTTTAATCGACTTTTTTTCTGACTTGAACAGATTCTCAGCTTTCTCGATCGCGGGACGAACGCAACCCTCTAAGTCTTACATCATGCTATGGTATTCTTAAAATGAAACTGGTTCGCGACGTTTGGCTCCCATGGGAATATAAGAAGCGAAGCGGGGGCTTTCGGGACACCGCGGGTAGAAAACATCGGCTAGTAGATAGCGATCTAGATAAGGGCGATGTACAAAAGGCGAGCAACGTACATACATACAAAGATCCTAGGGGATAAAACGTCCCGCAACGTCGTTATGGGTATAGGAGGTATAGATCGGCTAACGGCCTTCCTTTGACATATGCGAGGGGCGCGCGCCAACGACTATTGAATTTTCACGACATTTCTCATTTATATGTCGCAAATCTCAACTCAATTTTCCGACCATGTGTCGCTCTATGCCGTATATATATATATATATATATATATATATAAGGCATTGATATGCTGATACGATTTGTCCAATTGCCTAGATTTTTCTGGGCGTTTCTTGAACCTTCACACCAAATTGGGGTTCTTCACGTTCGACAGAAGCTAGAACTCGAAAAAATTCAACACCTGGCTTCGATACAAAAACTTGTCTGACGTATACGTGTATAATATATATAATATATATTGTATGCATCTACATACATTACCAAGATGTATTAATCATAATTAGGGCGTGGCGCTCTTCTTCCCCGTGTCGCATTTCTATCCTATCCGAATTAATTGGATTGATGGTATCCCCTTCGTCTTGTATATAGCTGCACCGTTATATGAAGGGACAGAGTGATATTTTAAAGGTAAAAAGAAAAGAAGAGAAAAAAAAAACACACAAAAAAAAGTATTTATTAGTTCAGCTATAACAAACTGCCATGATTATTTGACTATAATTAAACGAATAGCGGTTACTCGGACCTCGACATTTTGGAGTTGAAAAATAAAATTTATGCTCCGGTTAACTATAATTTATCGTTTAAAGTTTCTGTATTTATTTCGCGAACCCTGAAACTGCATCAGCACAGGGACATGATGCCCGACGTGGGCGGGTAATTGAAAAAAATTGAATTTCTACCGGTGCTATTCTACTCCCCTGCGTCTGCAGCCTTGCGCGGTCTCGTCATTTGGATATATATCGTCCAGCAGCTAGAAATCTACCTCATGTAAAAATACCAATTCATTTGGTTGACGTCACAGACAGTGATGCAGTATCAGCCTACAAACTCGACATCTCCGCAATGCCCTAGGTTCGGCGTGTAGTTTACGATCTCATAAACTCATTCAATCAAGATCAATGATTCACCCTATATATACTTTTTCTAGTTATCGTTGAATGAGTAATGTGACATATATATTATATACTATCGAATACGATACTAGCAGCAGGACGTGAGATGGCGCTATTATTGTTGAGAAAAATTCTTCACTACTTACTCAGATGCATAATAAGAATGAATCAATACGATACTACTTAGCCAATTAGTGCGGATTGAGCTGACACACAATTATTCACATATTCTGCTGGAAAAAATATATGTATGTTTGCTTTGAGTCACTCCCGTGTTTGATGGCACCTCCCAAAGCTGACAACTAATTATACTATGTACGAGTAGGTGTATATAGATGTTTAAAATGAAGTCATCCGGTTTGCGCAAGAATATGAGAGGTGTAATTACCCACACTAGACTTGATGTGTACGTCGAGCGACAAGGTCTTACCCATATTACCGGTATGCATATAGCTCTTAGTATAGTGGGTACGATAGTTACGTGAGGTGAGTTTGCCTGAGATTTCCTTTGTGTCGACGTTATGCACTGTCAATTTCAGGGTGAATTCTATTTCCTAAATCGTATATTAACTGAGCGACGTATACCTACACGTACCTGCATTAGGCGTTGGCGGGGGTTAATCGCAATCGCGTGACGCCGCTGGGAATAATTCAAAAATTGCATTATTCGTTTCTCTTTATTTTATCTCTTTTGGCGGAATTTTTTTTGAATTTTTTGTATACTTTCTTTCATAGACTAGACAAACCCTTAAGTTTTTAGAAAATTTATTCGACATTTTAATACCATCTATTATGTGGAAAAAATTGGTACAGTCGAACCTCGCTAACTTGAATCTCAGGGGAAGAGCTGATTTATTCGAGTTTGAGAAGTTCCCGTTCATCGAAATTATCGAGGTATATGTAGAGGCAGCCAAATCAAGATTCGAATTAAATACTCTATACAGGCTACTGAAAATTACCTCATAGGTGAAATTAGGGATGCTGGTCATGACATATTGTATACTTTCAGGTCGTTGCATGAGTCGCTTCGAGTTGTAGAAGTTAGAGTATTGAAACTTTGACTTATAGATGTCAGGTTTCTTGAAATTTGAGTTGCAGAGATAAAGTATAATGGCTCTTGATGTATTGAAAAATTTCAAGTTGTTCTCCGTTTATTCTTCGAATCACCGAGGTTTTTGCCGGGAGACAAACTGAATCTTAGACATATAGAAGTTTTTGGAGTTACAGTGGTTCGAGTTAGCGAGGTTCGACTCTATAGAAATTTACTCATGGCAAGATTTCTCGATGTAATGATTTTTCTCGACTACAGCTTATTCAAATTCTCGAGATTATTCACATGAGGTATAATTTTTCTCACATGAATAGATCTTAAAGCCGTTTAATCGCACGAAAGAAAGGTAATCAGAGTAAATTTGTTCAGATTTCAATGTATTTCGCAAGAAACATTATTCACGAATCCGATACAACGGTTTGACTTCCGAGTTTTCGAGCATTGGAATAGTATGACTTGTTTCATTTCCCTCTCAAACTTTTTTTTCCAAGAACTATACAGAAAAAAAAAAAACTTTCTCACATTATTACATTACATGGATGAATTTTTCCAAGTACAAGACACGGTGGATTGAAGTTTTCGAAAAATTTCTATGGAATATTAAAAGTGGTAAGCAAATAAACGAAACGAGTGATGGTTTGGAAATGTGAAAATCCGATGGAATTCAATGTATTACACGTAATATGTGTGAAATTGCACATACCAGCGTTCGATTAATTCTTTCTTATTTCATTTTTTCTGAGCAATTACTCCGTGTATGCTCTCGCGAATGCGGACCTTACTGCGTAATTAATTATAGAATAATCTTAATTGGATCAGGCTCAGTGTATGGCGTCTTGAAAAATTTATTTATTCAATTTTTTTTTTTTGTTTTCATTGCGGTTGAGAGCTATATGAGTTCATAATATAACCGTGACGTTTTATTTTTGTTTCAGGTAAGACGGATTTCTTTCTTCGCTTCTCGTATGCCCGCGCTTTCAGGATTTCACTTCGTGAAAACTCACACTCACCAACGAATGAAGCAAGCGGAAGCAATCCTGTGAATTACCAAGCTCTCATACGGCTCAGCCCGCTTCTTCCGTCCCGTACGTATGCTTATAGGTTATATATATGTACATTTCGAGTTGACAAATCAACGGAGCATGCAGTGTTGGTGGAAAATGCGAAACTCCAAAGTGAATGAGATTTTACGTACAGAAATATGTATATATTTGTCGTATTATACGAGAATGGGAGGATATATCGCCGTTGTACATGTTCACCAGGCGAGGAGTATAGGTGACACCGTCATCCTACTCTAGTATCTCGTATCATGAAGAATGAATATTGCGAGAAGCAGTGAATCTCACTTTAAATCTCGAGGCGCACTTATGCCCGCTATCTTATACGTTCGAGATAAGTATATCTCAAGTGCCAAGACGCGGAAACTTGACCGTATATTCAAATCCAACGCACAAGCGCCTGTCTGACAACGTTTCTATTCAATTGAACTTAAAATCGCAGGCAGATTTAAAAGATTATCAAATTTCACAATTTTTCATAAACTATATGAGCGATGATTTCGAAAATTTACTATTTCCTCACGTGCTTCGCAAAGTATAAGAAAGGAAAAGGAAAAAATTTTTAGAAATTCAGAAACATTTTCTTACGGCCACGTATTCGGAGTTAATATCCGTTATCCGTTTTTCTTTTCTTTTCATCTTTCTTTGCTTAATCTGAAATCTCATCGTCATCCCATACTTTGGCTATCGTCTCACGTTTTCTTACCTACCTACCTACCTGGGTACGGAGATAAGCGCTGGGCTTCTGGAAAGAGATTAGGATTGAGCTTCTCTGGGACCATGTGTCTATTGAATAGGTAGCAGCCAGTTATCGGCCTTGTATCTTCTACTACTTCTGATATATGCGGGTGTAGGCAGATGATCACGGATCCGATTAACAAAGATATGAAAGTTTGTACTTTCGCATGCATACATATACATATATACAGTTTATCATCCGAGATTATACTGACAAAGCAAACATTCACACTTCCGCTATGGTGTACTACAGACTTCATTGTTGATAACGTCGCGAGAGTTGTGTCAATATTATCGACAAACTCTTTGTCAGTATTATTTGTCATCGTGGAAGGCAGAGAATACTTGATGCAATAGCCGTATATAGGTATTTAACAGTTATATAGAGAAAAGTGCAAAGCTCTGTATACATCGTAATTCAATCTTTTATAATCATGTTTCGTGTCGTGAAATATCACGTTTGTGCGATTAAATATACGTCCGTAAACGGAATACGTATGAATCGAGGTATATGTACCTACCTACCAGGGTGTTGTAGGTCACTGACTCGTTAAAGTAAATTGGTTATTTATTGATCGAAGGTTTCCACCCAAATACCAGGGTTACATAGAATTTATAACGTAAAATTATCGAAAGCCGATGTAGAGAGTAGCGAAGTTAACTGATTGGTCGCAATAAATTGACGCTGCTCAGCTTATCAATCGGCTTTCACAAACGCAAAACCCGATAATTTTCCTCCTTCCAATTTATTAAACTTCGCCACTGGCGAATATTGGTTTTTCCCTTCGTATCTATACCTGAACATGATTGCAATTTCAAGTCGACCATTAAAATCGCTTACCCGTAATACTTGCGATTAGAGAAGATGCTTTCGGATGGATTTTTATCTTTTTTCGCTAATTAATCCATCGACACATAATATGTTATTTGTCGAAGCTAAATAAGCGCAATGAGAACTAGCTCGTTACATATAGGTAACTCTTCCTTTCTAATGAATATCTGAACCACATCAACTAATATATTATTTCAAGCTTCAAGGCAATCCGCATTCCTAATACAAAGGACATCAATACGAAGGCAATACTTTATCGCTAAGTTACGAGAGATAATTGAAACTTGATATGTTCGATTGAATATCCTGCAATCGTCGTGATGGTAGTGACGATTCATGCGAAAAGTCATAACCCATAGCCCGAAGGTGCAGTAGCTGTGCACTTTTTCTCTCTTATCCACCCTAAGCTTGTGGGCTTTTCATACGTACGGATTATGTCTATAAAAAAAAGTGAAACCCCATGTGCACGTATTTGAAAATATAGTGTGTGTAGTGTACATTCTATCACCAGTTGAGGGGATTAGCCGTATGTCGTGGTTGGAAAAATTAAACATAGTCTAAAATTAATTTGTTTCATCACCAAAGTTCATTTTGCATCATTATAATTATGTCACTTAAAAATGGTTGCTGCACGAATTCAGGCACACCGTAGGTCCGATTCGACTTATCTATGACCAAGATTCGAAGGAATACAGGCCGTCACAAATTCAACGAAGGAAATTGGGAAATTTAATTTTTAGGCTGAGTTATTTGCAAATAAGTGGAAAAGAAATGTTCGATTTTTTGAAAATCGGCCATATCTTCTATGATAATATTTTTAATTCAATTTCCTTCGTTCAATTTATGACGGCGCGTCTTCCAAACAATTCGGATCCTAAGAAAGTGAAATCAGACCTACGATGTGCCTCAATTCGTGCAGCGACTGATTTTTAGTTACATGATTATAATGATGTAAAATGAACTTTAGTGAAGAAATAAATTGATTTTGGACCACGTTTCATTTTTACAACCGCGATTTGCTGGTCCCCTTGGGTAGGGGAGCGAAGGTTGTAGAAAATACCGGTTCAGTTCATCGGTTAAATCTGCAACGTCTTTCAATACAGAATTTGTTAAATACATCGCGAAATTCAACCGTAGGGTTTTTTTCCATCCGCGACCACATCATCGCGGTAAAATATCAAGAGGTATAAGGGGAAAATGAATTTTAGTTTAATCTCCGGCGAAATGACTGCAACGATTCTTTCTCTCTCTTTCGTTTTATATACTTCTTTTATATATACTCTTCTTTTATACAAGCAGTTTTTCGCCTTGGCTACTTAATATCGCTAATTGTTGCAGTTGGAGGAATTAATATAGGAGCTCCTCTGTGTAATCCCCGAGCTTTACTTCATGCGTCGTACTTTTTCATGAAAGCACAAGGATTCATTCCTGTGAGTTGCCTGTCTGCGCAAATGTGGATTATTTGATTTTCGATCCCCCTCCGCCATCAACATCGATCTCTTTTTCTCTAGAGGCGAAGTAAAAGCGGAAATTAGACTTGGCAAAGCCAGAGATTTGCATATATCTAGTAAAATTTTTCATACATTGTTTAACCCAAGCCGTGATAATCGCGGAATAATTTTTAACATCGAGCTTATAAAGGTAGGTCTGTATAAGTTGTTGGTTTCTCTTTTTCGTATTATGTGTATAAAAGAACGGTTTCCGGTGATACAGACATTTTGTATGTTCATTTATTCGCTCAAGCTGCAGCAAAACCCCGTACCGTTTCATTTCACCACATTTTCACCGACACTATAGTATAGGTTTCTTCATTTTAAATGAAATTTTTCCCTTTGTTTCCGAGTACATTCGAAACTAGATAGCCTTTTATCGGTTCTGTTCTCTCGGGGAAAACCAATGACCTGCCTGCGTTACTCTTCCCTGTCAGGCGACCATCGGACCGAATTTAACCGATGCTGTATAGTATAAGGTACGAATTGCGAAGTAGATACCCACTGCTAACGGTACCGCGTTAACCGTCCAAGTATAACACTTCGCTGCGTACGCTGATAACAATTTCCCCCAGTCTTCAAATCCAATCGTTGAATTTCGATCCAATTTCCAGAGAATTACTAGTTTCGCATGATGCCTTCGATTGTGGCAGAGGGACTGCAGCATGTGCGAATTGACAATTGGGTTATCGCCTCGAAATTAGTATCACAGATGCAGGTACCGTCAGTTTTCCATATTAACGTCCTTGTTATGTGACGCCATACGGTTGCACAATTTTCGAAATTAGAAGAATTAGGGCGTAAATTGAAAAACACTGGATTTCCAATCGTATGTTTTTCAAACTCGTTAATACGTAATGAAAAACCAAATTGGTTTTTAACGTGTTCAATGTAGAACTCCATCCACATGTATTGCAATTCATTTGAAATCCACGAGTTTCAAAAGTTTTCAATAATATTTTATGATTGATCCATTTGAAAGTATGTTTTTTTTTTTATCATCTCCTTATTTCATCAATCCACTTACACAGAGAATGAGTTTATTTACTGCTAACAAGCCATAGTTGG
The DNA here is from genome assembly GCA_963989295.1 of Ametastegia equiseti. Taxonomy (NCBI): domain Eukaryota; kingdom Metazoa; phylum Arthropoda; class Insecta; order Hymenoptera; family Tenthredinidae; genus Ametastegia; species Ametastegia equiseti. Next base: position 9,867,082 of record OZ022389.1, on the reverse strand, counting down.
ATACGGCGAAATTGATAATTTGTTTTTGTTACCAATTTTTTTTTGTAGGACCAAATGGAATTTCTTAATCATGACCAAATTTCATCGAAAATCTTTTGGCCTAACTGAATCTTATTTGAGTCAACGAAGATTTGGTATAACAATGACAAAATATCAATTTCGCCATATCCAACTATAGCTTCGTTAATAGTAAATAAACTCTTCTCTCATTGTCAGTGTAGTTGTTTAGAATTTGTCTGTTTCGAAAAAACGACGAGGCTTTAAGGGATGAATTTTTAATGTGTTACCATAGGTAGATGGCTGCAATCCTCTTTCTATAAGGGACATAGGATTCTGGGAAAATATAATTTTGTTTTCAATTATCATCGTAACGTCTCCGTATACTAGAGAGACCTCTAGAGTTTGAGCATACCGGAAACTGAAAGGGAGCGCATCGCGATCGTCCATTACTTTTACCCTGGAGACCTATAAATAATTCCCGCTTTCCGCGAGTGGGTATATGTATACATATATATACATGGGCACACGAATCCGTATGGGAGCATATATGGTTTATAGGCTCTCGTACATTCGCATATCCATGAATCCTGCGGTAGTGTCTCGGCTAAATAAGCAAAATGAGGAGAATAGGCAAAAATGAGCTACACATATCTCCTCGCAACAAAAATCCCATTCAAGGATTCATAAAAGTGTAAACTTTGGTTTTATTTATGCGTTGCACACGTGCCGAGCGACAACCAAGGGTGGTTAAATAGTGGAGCCCATTGCCATTGTGACGATGTTTTGCTTCCGGTAAGCGGCGCCCGTCGCCATTGTTGTTGGCGATATGTAGCTTCGGTAGGAACTCGGGTTATTTCGAAAAACTGAATCCCGGTCCTCCTGTTCGTTGGTAGTTTAGTATGGGGTACGATTCCGGGCCGATTCTGTACGGGGGATACCAGGGGTCGTTAATGGATCACCGAATATACCGAGAAATACCAAAGCATGATCATTTTTGGGATAATGGTCTATACAGCTCGACAAGGCTTTAATTTATTGGTTCACCGTCATAGTTGTTCTGGGGTAGTGCTAAATCGCCTGCATGTTGTAAATATATATAATAGATACTCGGTTTGAAAGCTAAAGGCTTTTCTAGGATGTTGCCCAAGGATTCGTTTCAGAGTTCGCGCTTCTTTATATAGGTGATTTTTATTTTTTATCACACCTTTTGACTGGTGTATGTAAAACACTTTTCGGTGTCTTGTTCCTGCCGTAAAAGTCAGGGTGAATGATTCATGGGAAAAACTTAGCATTGAATAAGCCCCCGGATAAGTTGGTGAAAAAGTTTTTGATAAATCCTGATCTCTTTCGCGACACTGGCCAAGCGAGAGAGCGTCCCTTGGAAAATCGCGCATAAAGTCGTTGAGATATATAAATCCTCCAGACTGACTTGTTGAAAATTAATTTACATGAAACGACAAAGGAATTTCAAGCCATGCGTATGTCAATGATTCTTTCAAGAAATAAGCGACACCCCCATCACGCCGGATGTGAGAATTTCTGTAACGACTTCTGGAAACTGATTAATATTTGTTTTCTGGCTAATGAAATCGCAATAATTTCTACTCCTTTGCTTTGGAGAGAAATGGAATGATTCGCAAAAGACGGTTTCCTCTTCCCATTAATTTTGCAAACACGATCATGTGCCCCCGATTTTGCTTCAATGCACGTCGCGGTTTTTACGGCAGTCTGTAGTAGTAGTAACTGACGAGCTTTTGCCAGGGAACTTCACTTGCGATGGTAATTTTATTATTGTTTTTTTTTTTTTTTTTTTTTTACTTTCTTTCTTCCAGCTAATAAAGCACGAAGCTCGTTGCGGTGGCCGTCAACTACTTACCATAATTCGCTGTCGGGGAGTCTAGAGTGAAGTAGTTGTATAAACATGGCTTATGCAACACGCGATAGAACTAGTTTCTCGAAATCTGCGCAGCGTAAAAGGCGCTATGCAAATTTTCATTTGCAAAGCACAAACATTGACCGAGGAAAAACTTTCCAAAAATGTCAATAATTCTTTCATATCCAGTTGCAGAAAGATTTCTCTGAAATTTTTCTTCAAGTTTGCCAGACATTGCGAATTTGACACACTTCAATCTTCAATTGCTCAGTACTACTAATTATGATGAAAGCCTGTGCTTATTACTTGATCATCTTAGAATTGGAGGTTCTTTCTTTGAACTCCAATAATCTGTTAGCTCTAGCTAGAAGTGCAAGTGAGGTAGGCGATGTAGGAATGCACAGCTATTTCCACTGAAAATAATTAAATACCTGGCTCAGCAAAAAACACAGCGACAACTATGAGCCTTGAAAATTTTCTGGGAAAATTAAGGTAACCACGACCGCGCGGTTATGTATGGGGAAAATTCATGTAACCGCATCTGCAGTGGTAAAGATAGTAGAAACCCACCTATGGTGGGGCAAGTGTCGCCTTAGGGAACCGGGAAATTCCTGGTTTACCTGATTGAATGTCGAGCAATGTTCACTTGAGTAATAGTGCAAAAGGCTTGACGTATACCGCGACTTCAAATGTCATGATATCGAGTTCAAAGAGTACAAGTAAGTGAACAAAAATTAAGAAAGTGATACGTCTGATAAATATTGATCTGTTTGCTCCTCTCCGTGAACTGGTTTAGCTGCAGAAGGAAAAGAAGGTAGATCTTTTCTCGGTATATAGAAAAAGCTCGGAGGTTTCTCGAAAGCGCGAAATGTGACGCCGGACGTCAATTTAACAAATCGCAAGGGAGCCCGAAATCAAGAAGGAATACGTTCTATTGAAGTAAAATGGGATTTATGTGGGTACGTTCAGAAACTGGGAGGTGTGAGAGTTATGGGTTCTGATTTTTTTTATTTTTGGTACCTATAAATCATCAGAGTTCTCCTTCATTCCAAATTGGTTTTTTTTTTTTTTTTCTCGACATCAGTTGATTGAGAAATTCCACTCGAGGTTTATTTTTCTCCCATATAGCTTTAAATACCTACTATCAAATGTGCCTGAACTCAATTTGTTGCAATATCCGTGCTTAGAACGTATTATCAACGATCACGGAGGGCGCCGTTGGTCTGAGCTTGTGCAGATATAAGCCCTTGGTCGTGTGTATAATAAGCTTTCAGTTTCTGTTTGCAGAGCCCTTCATGCCGCCGGGTTCTCTTACTTATATAAAGCCTTACCTCGATCATCAAGCGCAACCTGAGTTAAGTTAACCCGAGTTAACTTGGAGCAAAGGTATATACTAACCCTTTACCCTGCGTCTAACACCTTCCGGTGCCCTATGGTTTAGCGATATGCATATTTATAAGTGACGACATGCGTTGGCGAGCGGTTTGTATCAGAAATTAAAGTTTCAATCACCGAAACTGTCGGATAACGTAATTGAAAGGTTATTGCTAGTCTGCTCAAATCACTTTGAGTTATGACTAATGATCGATCATTCATCAAATAAAATATCTATCTATAGCTGGTTGGTTTAGTCGGTATATATAATACAATTCTTGTCTGTAGGATATCCCGCATCCGCCAAGACCCATTTAAGCATCGTTCATTGGAAATTGTATGAAGGGCTTTCCGCCAATCTCACACGATAAACGTATAGCTTTGCGCAAGCGTACAAGGCTTAATTCCTCTGATTAATGGCGCTTAAATTTACGTCACTAATTTCTCACATCTGGACGCTTTCGACTAATTAGCTGAATTAGGTGAAATTGATGGGGTGGCGTTATCTGACAGCTATTAAACAAAAAGAAAATACGAAATAAAATCAAATTGAATTACCAACATTATATAGACCTGTACCTTTTTTTCAATTCAAAAAGCTCGTCACTAATCGACGTCTACATATTTCACAAAAATTCTACCCGAAATTTCAAGTATTGGATTTACATTATAGCGAACAGTTCACCCTCTAGCTGCGCCAGACACCTCGGGAATGTCAGATTGGCTTCTCGATCGTGTACTTATTATTGGTGTTGTTCCATTTGTTGGTCGTATCAGTATTTTCCTAATTCCCGCAGCCTCAAAATGTATGGAAGCGAACAACAAGTTGTACGTAAGTTTTTCAAACATTTGTTTAGGTTTAACCAAGTCACTGGCAAGCTTAATTACTACATGGGAAGTTACTAATTAGAAGATGATATCACATCGCGAAGCCTTCCTTGTCTGCACTTCGTGATTCGAAATTGATCCCGCGAGCAAGAATACTCGATAATTGGTAAATCGAAACTGAATCCAATCTCGAACTGCCTATCTCTAAATAATTTTGTCTGCAAACGGCCGTGTTCCCATCTAAAATATACGTTGAATAGATGTCGATTCTGAGATGACTCACCTAATCGATTGGAAAATTGTAATTACGTATTTAATCTCTCAAGAAATGCAAGGCGACATTGCAAGTTCAAGATTAACAGTTTTCCGCAGGTGCTCTCAAGACCCCTGACATATTTATAGATGCTTCTTAAGTATCTATAGGTACGTAGACTCAGTTTCAACCTGTTGACTAGGATCTTCACTAGTTTTGCATAAATGTAAAGTTTGCATTCGTTTGCGAATGCTGCTTCCAACACCTCTTGGCAGAATACCATCTCCAGGTACTATGTCTACATTATAATACCATCTAGTATTACAAATTGTAAGTATTCCCACCTACATCAGATGGTCTACATAGGAACACAAGATTAATTATTACATGTTTGCACAGAAATTAGCATCGACGAACAATGCAATTTTTTGACCCATATAGGATCCATTGTGTTATCAATTTGGTTTATTTATTTCACATCATCCCAGCTAGAATTTTGCGAATATCGTTCAAAATCATATACATATTTAATCAAACAAGCTGCAAATTTATACGGATGACTCTAAACGAGTGTTGCGCTGCGTAGCTTGCTAGGGGTCGCATGATAGATTATGTAAATAGAAAATCGATTGGCACTATACTATATTTCGAAAGCTTTTGGTTCTAACGAATTTTTCAATGTATTTCGAATAACTTTATCGGATTATGCTGAACGCGACGCGTATAACACAAACTTGTGCATACATATGCATGCAGAGTCGTGAAACGTTTGTGCAATAAATCACACTAGGTTTTCTCATTTATAGGGTAGTAAACCTGAATCGTTTTACCCTCAACCCTTTATTTTGCGATGCTCACGGTGTACATTTTTACGATTTTCATCCAGAAAATCTTCGTTTATCTCTCAATCTCTACTGCGTCGACCACTCGCGTGACTGAACAGTTGGGTATAATCGTTGGAAATTTTATCGGAAATTATTCGAACAGCGTGAGTTAGGTTCGTTCAGTGATCGGTAATAACAACTTGAACTTGTCAACGGTTTTAATTTCGTCCTCGGGCAAAAACTACGTTTGAGATACGTGCTTAAGTCGCGTAAGTGTAACCGGAGAGAAAGGAAAAGAGGGTGGAGTTAATTAAATGAACATTCCTACCGCTCCACTGCGTTGCTATAGTATCCATTATAACTATTGCCAAGCCCAAGCTCTACGTACATACATATACATATACATACTATACATATACTTATATATATTTATACGAGCATATAGCTACAAAAGCTATACGTATTCACATAGCTTTACTATACGGGCTCCCTCTTACTCTCGAAGTCTCGAAACGCGCCACCATTTAAATCTAATTCCGTTTTATTATGCCCCTAGAGCGTGCAGTAGTCCGTGTTTACCCAAGCCGCATCTCGGCCTTCTTGAACCACAAATTGTCGTTTTAAAACCTGATTAACGACTCTCGAGCAAGTTGCCAGGAATTCTCATTTAACAATAGTTACGAAAATTTAATGTTCACGTCATACATTCACGTCATACAGATATCGTGCGATTGAAGAGATCACAGCAAAAAAAAAAAAAAAAAAAAGGTGAAAGAGGTGGCCCCCTTCAGGAAATGAAACAGTCGAAATAATTTCAAGTGACCTATTGTAGCTGGAAAGTAATTTCATGCTATCGATACTCAACGGCCATTTTCGGAAAAATGAATTTAAGATATGAGGCAAACATTGCACAAGCTAGCATACTTCACAGATATCCATATCTGGGAGACGAATTTGTTCCACCATCGCAAAAGCCATTTGACCTTCGACAACAGCCTGAACTGCACACGTTAGTTTGTAGCATAATTTTATTTTCACAATTGCCTACTACGTCAACTTCACACACATAGAGTTTGAATAGTTTTGTCGGTGTTTTGGAACTCGGAATTCCATTCGGTTACCTCATACCCACGTACCTCGATAACGGTGGAAATCAAACAAATGTAACTTATAAACTCGTAAAGTGCACTATTCTCTCGGACAATCCGCCATCCAAAAGTTCCGTCACAGCTTTGCCAAGAATTTTAAAAAGGTTGATCTAAGTTTTGGCGTTAATATTTTGGAATGCGGAAAAATGTGGAGTCATACCATCTTCTTAGCTCCAGTTGTGAATAATGACAAGTTCTACAAGGCCTTCGACCTCTCTCCCACTCTACTTGCAATCAGCCATAATCCTCGTACGTAAGTTCCAAAACTTTCCAAAACTCTCGATCTATGCCATCCCAGCGATCAAGTCGCGGGTTCTAGCTGCGGTGTAGGGATAGATAGTAGGTTACCGACTGCTATACGTGGCTCAGGGATAAACGTCCTCGAGTTGGGTTGCCCTCGGGGCAGTCAGACCGGGAAACTCCAGTGCGGGAAGCTCCGAAAGTTTCTGGCCTTAAATCGAAAGATGCTGTGGTAGTGTGAGATGGTCTCAAATTCGCCGAAGGATTTCCACCTAGCTGTGCCATGGGTACCTACGCGCTGGTGAACGACATGGAGATAGAGAGAAGCTAGACCCTAATTACAACGGAGGAACAGCGTGACTCTGGACTAACTACTGCATGAGAAGCCGGCGGGCCAGACGTTGCAGCAGACAGTCCAGCTAACGTATAGAACCAGAAACCAGGAACATATACCACTACTTACCCATGTACGTATATACGCTTATAGAGTAAGGATAAGACGGAGAAGCCCCAAGAACTTTCGACAAGCCTTGCACCAAACCATCGGAACAGTTGGAACGAGGAAGAACCTAGAGGAGTTGGTGTCCCGAGGCCGACTCCCCGGAAAATTAACGCTTTGTCTTGGGTCACGCCACAGAGGTTATCTAGATCCAAGAGAATCACAAGCGAGCTTGCGCGCTCTTTGGATACACCTTGGATCCATAGTCTAGCTGTTCTAGCCAAGACGGTGGAAACTCTGATCCTGGTAGCTCTGATTATTAGTAACTATTCAAGTTGTTACACGCAACCGAATGGAGGATCAAACAGATCTTTGTACGCCCAACATCGACTGAGCTTTTGCAGACCAAGACGTTTGAACAGTGGAAATTAAACCTTTGGCTTATGATACTGAGTTTCTAGTCTTCGTCATTTGCCCCGAGGTCGATTTCATCATAACTTCAGTGCCATTGAGAGGATCCACGTGTCGCGGTTCGAAAACATTCAACATAACATAAAGCTAGTGTGTTCAACAAGATGATCATGGTGGTATGAATGAATGTCGGTAGAGGACCAATTGGGTTTTGAGCTGATCAATTTTTTGAATTGCTACACTGCTTTCGTCAGTGATTCATCAAAAATTAGGTGAGGCCTGTCGACGTAGGGAAATGGGTGTTCGAAGGAAAGGAGCACGTCAAGTAGTGGGTATTATACGGACGCGAGGTATAAGGGTTGGAATTGGCGGTATGCCAAAGCATTGAGGTATCGCACATGTTTCTTCGACAGGATTTGCATACCAAACGTTGCAAAGTGTGAAACTATTGGTGAAAGGCAGATCGTAGATTACATATTTTACCCAGCTATGTGTATATATACGGTGGAATTTATTTCCCCTGGGAAACACTCTCGTTGGTCTTTGAGCATATATGAGCCAGGAAGAACGAGGCTGGTATATACGAGATAGGAAAATACACGTCGATTTGGCTGACGTTCGGATTTCCTTTGCCTCACCTAACACGAGCTGAACCGCAGTGGGCGAATAATCGTCTCAAAACAAAAGATCGAAAGATTGAAAAATGAGGTACAATTAACAGCTGATGAACGTACAGTAAATGTGCTGAAACTGCTCGGTTACTTACTCGATTGATTGTAATCGAATGGAATTATTTCTTCGTGATCCCACGCGTTTTACTTTACCCCTTCTAATCCCAAGATGCATAATAGCTGTTCTTTGTGCCTTGACTGTAATGAGCATTTGCGGCGAACGAAAGCTTGTGTGTTTAAATTACTTCAATAAATTTATCATACGTCGTAGCCAGAGGGTTGCTGCCACCGTGCCAGCTAAAATAGATATAGTTCCAGCCTGACGTGTTTCTTCGTCGTAAATATTGATTACGCCAACACTTGTTTACCCCGCGGACGTATGGGGCGCACACAGCACAATGTAGAATTCAGTAGCACATGCTGTTACACTGCTGTTGCTGCGTGCGTGGGTACGTGCGTGCGTGGATGCGTGTGCCCTGAATTTCTGGTAATCATGCTTTTAGCATAACACCCCGTAATTATGATGGGTTAAACCGTGACGTCAGCGTACCATACGAGATTGAACAGCGTGTGATACAGAAAGTTCGGTTTTACACACTCCAGTATATATGTATATACAGCCTAGACAAGGTATAATACTTATACGCACACCTGTGTCGTACACCTACGTATACCTACCTGCCTATTGTTAGTCGGGTTACATTCTGTACACCCGTGCCTAAGTCGACGAACCCGCCACGTGCGCTAACCTTTCCTCGCGTCATGTTTTCAATTATCGCTAAAAGCACGCAGGCTTCATCGCGAAACTTTGGGTTTGCTGTATACACCTACACGTGTAAGTATATGTATAGTAGTTTTCGAGGACAGACGGATTTTCCAAGAGGTTTCATGCTCGTTATCTGGCAAGGAGTCTAAAGGTCCAAACTTGAGCACGAAATTGTGTTTGTGACGGTACTCAGGGTACCTACATGTGCAACTATCTGAGAAACTCCATTTCATCAGGAGTTGACAAAATTTTTGAATCATCATAACAACAACATAAATTATTCCATACAGCTAACTGCAGGCTGTTTCTTTCGAAGAAAATTCTAACACATTACCAAAATTACCATAATATTGATTTGCTGGTAAATCCGTTCGGATATGACTGAAGGAATGAAACCCGACAAAGAACGGGCCATTAGAAAAGGATAAAATTCGGATCGTTACCAAAGTTGTTGAATGTGCGTAGGCGTTATGGCGAAGCATGGAACAACGTAAAATGGAATTGGTTGGGTATAACTTTTACGTTCCCGTATATAGCTGCGAAAGAAAACTCAATTTTCCAACGATCTTGTTTCTTTCCAGGTGAGAGGTTTTTCGGTGGTAGTTTTTTTTTCCCCTTTTTTTCGGTTTTTTTGTTTTTTTGTGACCCGCGATGTCGCAGTCTGCTAGCAATTGGGTAATATATTTCAGCTCGGTCGCTCTACTCAAGTCCTGACACGTGTCTTTAACGCCTTTAACACTATACGGCAACACTATACCGGGCATTATTGATCGCGGTGTCATTCCGAAGGTTGGTGTACCTAAATAAATACAAAATAAAAAACAAAAGAACCTAACGCAAAAGCTCAACGAAACCTGGGGGGTCAGTCTCCAACTGGAAAATGAAACTCCAATTTAAAGTCGCGTCGTGGAAGAGCCACGTCACGGGGTGCCACGTGTAGAAAGCAAAATTTATCCACGCTTGATCTGACGTTTCCATTTTCCGTCGCGTGTGATAAGAGTAGCATGTAATTTCCATTGGGGGTAGTAGAGGTGGGGTGTTTTGGTCGTTGGTGGTCACCGGTTAAAATAACTGTCCTTCTGACCTCGCTCGCGTTTGCTAAAGGTGCTTTTACTGATCGATTCTAACAAGGCCAACGCCATGAAATCTACATAGAGCCTTGCGGCACTCGCGTATCCGCACACAATCATTTTTACGCAGGAAAATGTCAGAGGTTAACTCGATAGATATTATGTTGAAGAGAAATAACAGTCCAAGATATTCCATTCAAGCACTCGCAGTGGTTTTTAATACTCCTGAACCCAAAAGCAGCGTCAGCTTACTATCATGAAATATCTCTCGTCTCACAGCCCTTGTAAAAATAACCCAGTAGTAGTGGCGGTGGGTGACAGGCTTTTGGGGAAAACGGCCAAGTTAATTAATTTATTACCCTGGTGTGATTGCCCCCGGTAAAGGGGGCGAGCTTTTGGATGGTAGATGGTGTCTGCGTTTAGTATAATAACGAAGAACGGTCTATGGTAGACGTACAATACAAACTAACCCCAAGACTGAAGCCAAGCTAAACCGAGCCAAGCCACTTTACGGCGACCCACGCGTGCTCAACGGGGCTCAACTGTAACATAGAAAGTCAAAAAGTCAAAATGATATCATCATCGGTATTTGATGACTATGCAGATCATATTCTCGACTTTTTTCATCGGGTGTACAAAATTGGACTCTTATCTTCTCTCATCATCGGCTTCTGCAAAAAAAGAAAAGGGGAATAACCCCGAATAAGAAATTGCGTAGTATGTCTACAGTTGGCTGCAGCTGGCGTCTAAAAAGTACATGGAGACACTATTCTCCGTCAAAATCGATAGCGATTCGTTCGACGTCTTGATATCGTCGCAGTGAAACGATTCAATGGCCTTTGCGCTTGTGTAACTTCTTTCGCTCTGATGGTCTTTGATTAACTCAAGATGGATTACGGATCGTCTTAATCAACTTAGCGGCTGCCTATCTGAGGTCACATTACCTGCCAACCCTATCTGCCTAAATGGTAATGGGATTAAATTATTAATTTCACCGGTAAACGCGGAAACGTTCGATGTGCGTGTTGTGCGTCTTGGCATGCGTGAATTACGCGTAAGCCCCAAGAGAGGGATGCAATGCTGTTTTCTTTGCTGTGCATTGCTCACGCGTATTAGGTCATAATTGGTTTTTTTTTTTCATTTTTTTTACTGCAGGATAAAGTTTATTATAAATTACATCCTAATTATCCTGAAAGAGTTCAAAAGCTCACCCCCATTTTCAACTCATGACTTGTCGTCTCTTCCGCACTACCGTCGAGGGGATCGTTACGCAACGAACGAAAGGGAAGCACCAAGTAATTTTCTAATGGATTCCATACACGTATCCGGTATTCGTCCATGTGCATACGTTTGTTCATCAACAAACAGTCCTTTCTACGCTTCGAATTATTCAATTTGCAATATTATACCCGACGTATACAATACCTATAGCCGTATCCTTTTTATATTTATTTGTCAACCTCCCACATCAAAGCCTCGAGGCATTTACTTTCAATACCAACAGCTTTTTAATGAATTTTTTTGATTTTTGAATATGGAAGGGAGTGGAAATGTTCAAAGCACTTAGAAATTATCATAAAATATTATAGTCGAGGGTTGATGGCTGCGTAGCACAAAGCGAACCGTAGCAAACGGCAATGCAAATTAGCGTGTCGGTCTCTTGTCCCTGTGCTCTTATCGAGGGCAGAGGTCAGCTCGGCAAAATACCCGGTAGTCGTTCCAAAGTGCTTTTCCCGAAGTAAGCTAACCAACCACTGGACTAGACGGGCTTGGATCCGGAGGAAGACCCCTTAAATGTTAAGGGCTATTGTAGACGCGGTAGCCCACTTCCCCAGTGCCTATTTCACTGTTTCGGTATTCGGGTATGTACCTATATATACCTATATATATATATACCTATATATGCCCGAAATCCTAGAACTCTGTATCCTTGCAAACATACTCAGCCTGGTTTATAATGCAGAGCACTGTGGCTCGCCATAGAAGGTTTCAGCCCACTGTTGAGGTTGGGGATATTAGCGTAGTGAGACGTTTGACTACCTACGAGCTGTCTGCTTATGCCAATGTGTCCCTTCTCTCCATCCTCGTTGATTAAGGCAAATCATTAAATATTGCATCCTATCAAATGCTATAAAGTGTAACAGCTGCTACGTAGCAGCCACTATCAACAATTCAATCCTTCCCTCTCAAATATGCCACTACACACGTCTATTTGATTTTTAGCTTTCGTGAACTCATCTAGTATACCCAAAGCGAAAATTGGTTGGATCGATGCGTAATCGTCTCCAGGTTTTTGGATTCCTCTTTTTTTCCTCGTGCGGTCATCTCTACTTTATTGAATTCTTGCTTTGACCAATTTTTTGGAAATTCTGGCGAGCCGGACGATTGCTGGCTGCTTCATTGGTAATCCAGACGGGTACTTGACCAGCTGGCTTTCCGATAGACCCGAGCTTCAATCGAAATTTCTGGAATTTGGTTTGAGTGAGTGTTAATTAGATCATCAATTTGTCCGAGGATCGCGAACGCGTGATAGGAATCTCGTATCCGTCCACATCCACTGACCATCCGCATCCCAACAACTTTTCCGATTTTATCTTTCTGAAATTCACCCCATCCGGTTTATTTCAGGATTATGGGGGAAATTCAAGGATTGGGAGGTTAAGGACTTGTATACATCTAGGTATCGCGGAGGATGGTAATACATCCCAACAAACAAGTCTCGCGTTACACTGCGCTGACGTTGCTCATCGCAAATGTCGAATCAGTGCCTCTGGCGTTGCTGCTGTATTACTAACACGTAACTTGAGCCATCCGAATGCATCAATCGCGGGTATAACTGAACCAGTATTTGGGTTAACTGGAACTGAGTTGCATCTCTGTTGTAGCAGATCTTGTTTGGCTTTGTCTTATTGGAAACCAAGATCAACAGTATATTGCTTGTTTGAATAGAAGTCCTTTGACGTTAACAACTCGGAAGCAATGACCAAGGGTTCCTTCCAAATCGGAAGCGAAATTTGCGGTGATAAAAGTATGAAGAGACAAGAAAAAAAAAAAAAAAAAATAGGATGTAGCTCGAAGCTATACGGTTTAGCAAGAAATTTCATCGGAAATTTTTTCCGCTTAAAGCCGGATGTCGATAACAGTACCCGTCGTCTTCGAGAGGCATCGAAAAGATCGCGGTAGCGGTCCCTTGTCATCAAAAAGAGTGCCTGACAAAATAAATTATCCCCATCGGAGGCCAAAACTCCTAGGGGTCCAGGGTCGACGGGCCCGTCAATCGTCACACTCGCGAATCCATTTCAATACTAGAAGGCGCAGTCTTGGTCCTCTTACCGATAACCTCCCAGAGGACTTGGTTCCTGTACTATGGAAAAACCCGTCACGCGGTATGCCAACGTTATTGACGACTGTCCAACCACGAAATGCTTCCTTCATAGAGCTGGTTGCAAGTTCCAGTGACTATGGAATCTCAGGTATCCTTAACGATGGTGTGATCAGCTTGGATATCAAAACTGTTCGTGTTTCGATAAACTGATTTAATGATTTGTATAAGCAGCTAAAGATTTATGGACGTTAAAAAAGCGGAGGCTTTTTGTAACAGATTTTGCCATGCCGGCTTGGTCGTCGATATACTTCGAAGCATTTGGTATGACATGATACGAATTTGATCAAATTTGACAGACGTTATATGATTGTTGAGATTCTTTTGCCGGATATCACGAGGCTTTTGTTTGAGTCTGTAAATGGAATACATTTTTTCAAAAGTTTCGGCTTAAATTTCTGAAATACTTTTGAATCTGTTCTGACGTAAAACATCACATCTATTGTAAACGTATTTGCCGGCGATTGTATATGCCGTTGAAAAAATGCTCAAGTCAGAAAATATTTGGCAAGTTCTGATGGACGGTATTCTAAAATCGATTATCCTCGTGGTCTAAAATCCTTAGGGAAATATACGTCCACCCGAATACTTCATGTTACTACCAAAATTCATCAAATTCGATTTAGTGGCCGGGCCTTCTTGCGCGAAAGATATACATCAGAATGCATAATACATGAAGTTGCTCTTCAGTTTGTGACTTTGCTAGGATTTGACAAACTCAGACGTTCCTTGTCACGCATTATTTGATACTAATACCTCAACGGAACTTGTACTACATCTAAATTAGAAAAGTTTTCTAATCGGAGTGGTTCTAAAATCATGTCTTCGATACATCAAGTCATATATCACTGCGCGTCATATATAACCTAACCTATTGGCCCCTTGATGGACTTTTTTTTCCCTTACTTTTCCCTCGACAGCTTTGGTATTGCTCTACAAATTTCGATCACGTTCTACGTTAATTCGCTTTTTTTTCATCTCATATTGGCCTACGTGTGAAACGGGCTCGCAAAATGTTGATGTCATTGCTAACGAGGTAAACCTAATATTCAAATGAAATTGTTTCGTCGGTGGTTGTTTATTGGATTCAAACAAGATTTGAAAGAGACCCTGGATTTCAGTTTCATTTGATTTATTCATTCATTTATTCGATTCAAATATTTGATTGGAACGACTCCCGGTTGTCTCCGAGTTAAGACGATAACTCGACTAGAGTCAAATTATATTACAATCAAGAGCAATCAGTGATTACCCCATCGGTTGGAGATTTATAAGAGGACAACTGGACTTCGTTTCATGCTTGTTTACACGAAATTGCAATCTCGAGAAGCGAACCTCGAACAAAACCCAAGTGCACCTTTGTTTGCTCGAGAAAGCGAACGAGCGAATCAAATCGGACCACGGGGTTAGTTTATCTCTCTTTCACTGTGAAAAGGTGAAACTGCGGACTAACTCCGGTAATGAACCGAAACGGAAAAAGTCGTCTACGACAAATCGTCATTGATCGGTGTCCGAAAATCACTGACTCACGAAACCGCTACCAGGATATGTAAATAATGCATATTCATCTTGAGCCAGACTTCAATCTACGCCGTGTGGTTCATGCACATAGGATATTGTATCTTTCATCCAGACTGAATTTTGCTAAATTCGCTGCAATTTTTCTCCATGGTTCGCGGTTTTTTGCGAACAAATTAGCAGTTAAATTCCGACCGCATAATTGCCAATCATCAGCGAAATGCTTCATGCATCAGAAAGTAAAGAACTTGAGTGTAAATCGCTTTCATCTATATTTGCATGTCTCGTCGAATGTAGATTTTCGATTAATTTTTTCCAAGGTTATATTATATCTGATGATGAGATGCTGGTATTATTTGGTTCCAATTTGGCATTTGAGTGTCGTGTAATTGTTCGACGTATATCGATATTTCACAACGACGTCGAGTCTTCTCGCAATTCCACCGAGTCGCGCGAACTAGCCGTATTTTCTGATTGCAACTATATAACTGGGAGAAAATAACGAGCAATCATCCTCGTTTTCGATAAACACGCGAGATTCATTTCTCGAGTTCGTTGGCTTATTGGAGAACATTCGAACCATCTAATGCGGAGAATGTTTCACCTTCTGATAATGTTTAATACCTATCTACCAACAACCACAATTTTCAGAGCCGGATTTTATACGTACCAGTATAGTGAAAGATTCAATCAATCCACCGTGGCTCGACCCATTAGCTGTTGTCTAGACTCTGGACGATTTGATTTGAAGTCTTTTTGTAACGCGATACGGCAAAGGCTTCATAAAATGCCACCCATGATATGATTGGATCGTTGGTTCGATAGTAGATTGGGGAAATAGAATTCAAGAATCTTACTCAAGGGATAAAGAGTTCGTAGTGATTCTCCTTTACTCATTCCCGTACGAAGTCGTTTCATTCATTATAATTATCCAATGCCTGTGATTAGAAAAAGATAGATTAATTTAGCTACTGCGGTGTCTTCAAACTTTGAAGAAAATCGATTGAATGATGAATAAAAATTGCATATGGGTTCTGTCTAGTGCTGTGTGAAACTCATCGAATAAAGATCATGTCAAATTCGAGTAAAGAGACCAAGCTTTGAAAATATTTTTAGAGATTTAAACCGGGTGAGGTCGAAAAATGGCTTTCTCCATTTCTCTGAATTTAAATGAGTTCAAAATAAAGATTTTCATCTCGGTTTATAGATAACGATATGGACCTGACCACCGGACGTTTGTTATTTCTCCGGGGGTTCTTGGAATCAGATTTGCATCGAAGATACTGTACATATGTCTACATCCTTGGCAAAAATATTTACAACATGCAATCTCGGTGGTATCGGACGCCAGCTTTGCGCGTGAATGTAAACAAGCTAAACTTTAAAGTAAAGTACAAGTTGTGTGTGCATAGAATATTATACATATATTCACCGTTACTCAACCTCTAACGATACAGCAATGGAAAAAGTTTTCATCTCACTGAACCATTGGAGCTTTTTTATTATTACGTTCTGTTTGCAATACTCAGTGATCTCAAGTACCAGATCAGAATTAATTATCGAGCCACCGTCAGCTCGTTTGCGATATTTCTTTTGCATCAAGGAAAATGTTCAGCTTCGAAAGGACCTTTTCCTAAATTTCATCCCTTACGAATCTCGGTTGTTCAGCCAAAACCGGCTTTTGCCATGACAGAGTTCAATTCGGATCCAACCAAACTCAATTTGATTCCGAAATTGGCCACGTCTCCGAAATTTTTTCCAAAACCAGCGAAATCGAGAGAAGCTAATGTCAGGAACAGAAAATTGTTGATGCTTCACAAAATGATATGCAACAATTGCGTTAGAGTTGCAGCTTGACATCAAATAATTTGTTCCTCGCAATCATCTCGAGTTTATCTGTGGTAGGCTTGGCCGATTTCTAAATCGAACAACTCATTCATAGACATATAAAGACCCGTATTCATGGATACCGGCATATATCTTCAAGCACGTTAGATCGCGGACTTTCGAAGGAAGGTTTCAACAGTATATAGTCCTAAGCCGTAAGGGCTCCTGGTTCACCGGGAGAGTTGGTATAATATGTTTATCTGCCGAGTTTTTGGCGAAGGGACAATGGACGAAGGGTAGTACGGCGTGGTGCCACGAAGAGCAGTGCGGACCCCTGATAAGTGGATTAGCCATTGATAGCCATCATAATCTCCCGGCCTGTTTGGATTGGTCCACTGATTTCCCATCCCGAAAAGTAAGACGGAGGTAGGATTCTACAGCTACACGGCAAACAGATAATTCGTGGCTTAATCTGCCGCATTAAACGGAGGAAACGAAACTTGGATTAGGATTAAGGATTATAGATATGAAAATTATATTTCACTTCTCTTCTTGATTCTTTTTATCATCTTTTTCACTAATGAAGTGCGCATACCAAAAAACTATAAACATCCAGAACTTCGTACGCTCCTAATATATCTCCCAGTTAAATTATCCTCTCTACCGATCCCTGAGCCTGCAGGCTATTGTTACCGGGTTCTCTGCAAACGGATTGAATTGTTAGGTTAGTTTCTCGAGAACAAATCAGTTGACGTATCTGGCTCCTTCACTCTGCATATCATTGAATACCTATGCTTAGAGCGGCTTAGATTTTCACAAACTTTTAACTTCGCAAATTCGTTTTTGTTTCCCATATACAATCCAGACTTCGAAGCTTTGAGAAAGTGATGGTTAGTGCATTTTTCATTCTGATACATTTTATCCGTAAATTTGTGCTTCAGAGTACAGATTTGTTTTATACAAAATGATGCGGCTCTCTTAGAAGTGAAACCCTGACATAATAATATCTTCTTTCTGATTGATAACTTCTTGGAAGTCGTAACTAAGTCTTCAACTGGTCACTTTCCGAAAGTGACTGCGATTTATACAGATACCTATATGATCGAAGATCACGTCCGCGGAAGGGTTGAGACATCACGACCGCAAATATTCGTGATAAAAATCAGCCGACACAATAGAGTCGCGCGTTTACCCCTATGATGGCTGATGGTCGATGGCGAATGGCCAATGGGCGATGGTTGACGACCTTCCGCGGAAAGACAGCGACTGAACGTGCGAAAGCTCATTTCCTCGAAGTGAAATCGAGCGAAAGCTTGACCCAAAAAGCTCAATGGTCTCTCGAACCGGCTGGTGGTCCTTGCTCTTCTCTCGTTGTCTGCCCTGTACTGGCCTGCCTGCCTGCCTGACTGCCCTACATAGGTACCCGACCCCTGCACGCATTGCCAGCCCTAAGGCACGCGCGAACTTTCCCAAAAGTGTTCGCCAGCCTGCGAATATTGCCCCTGCAAGACCATTTCCCTTTTCCATTGTACCAACGTCATGCCGCGCGTCCCCTGGCTCCCTTCCGTTTCTACTTTAACCCCCCCCCCCCCCCCCCCCCCAGGATCTACCTTTTTCCATCTTTCTACTCATTTGTGTTGCGGCCTAATACACGTGGCCAAGATTTCCAGGCACGATAAGAGTTCGCTATTCACCAGCATTACGGGGTCACATTACCTCGCCTTACGCTGCTTTACTTTGGAATTGATTCCGTTGGGGTAAACGTAGGTATAGATGTATGAGAAGAAAATTGTACCGTTAAAGTTTAAAGTCCTTCTCTCTATTAATCTCAACTGAAGTATATAAACCGTTGGAGGCCAGTATTAATTATTATGCTTTGCTCGAGGCGTAACAATCTTTGTAACTAGCTTTCGCACAGGGCACTCAACCAGATGCAATAGCTTGGGTATAAAAAAGGAAGTGACGTTATTAAAATTCATCGGAGGAGTAAATTAAATGAGAAAGTAACCGCGATGGTGAAGAAAGAAAAGGGAAGAACGGGAATGAAAGGAAAAAAGAAAGAAGACACAAAAAAAAAAAAAAAAATTAGCAAAAGCAACGAAGAATGAATAAATAAATTTAACGCATAGAATTTTCTCATAGTTTTCCATTTTATTTTATACGAGCTAGCTAGCTCGCTATATGACTGTAATATCATCGTGAGTGTAATGCATGCTTCTTTAAAGTAAAACAGTATAAAACTTTCCTTATGTATAAAGTGAGTGTGGCGCGTCGCGACGACGTTTCAAGATATACTTCGTGCTTCTCTGGTTGAAATTTGAACACCCACACAATCCGTGGAAAAACGTGAGCTTGAAAATAAACTCAGGCTCTAAATTTTTAACGAAAATAAACATTCACGTGCTGCAAGCTCCACTTTATTTCCATGATGCCAGAAAGACCAGATATATACGTATGAAAATGTATCATTATCTCGCCAACTTTTCATAAATTTTTATTAAATTGTGTCATCATTGTTTTCATCATCCATTCTTGACACTTTGAATCCTCAAGTCAGTTAGCTCGGTATAGTAGCAGCTGGTGACTAGGTTGGGGCTTTACCTAATCTTGTTTATTTCGAAGGAAAAACTGTTTCAGAATATACGAATTAATTACGTATTAAGTAAGGCCGCTTTTCATGCGGGTGACATTAACAAAAGCCAGGACGAAAATCCTGTTCTTTAGTATTTCTTTAGGCTTGCCAAGCGACGTGCTGTTCTTCAACGATGAATATGCAACAGCACATTCAGATTCTATTACTAGTTGTTTCCTAGCTGTCTGCTGCTCGGCACCGTACTGCTGGAAAGGATTTTCTCTCCCTAGTTTCCTTTGCCTCCCTGTTTTCCATGCCGCTTTCACTGTCTCGTGTCGTAGTCATCCCTCTTGCTGCACAGGTTACCGTGTTTACGAACAACGTTGACTCGCGTTTGCCCTACCTTCAGCCTATCCAACTCCTACGCCGCCACCGTCGCTTTTCAATTTATTCCGCACAACTCCATTTGCATCAAACACTAGCCAATAAGAAGTAAATTAGATTTTCAAGTAGTAGCCCCATCGAATGGTAACGCTTTTGTGCTTATCCACCTCGTCGTACCTGTGTCACAATTTTGACGTCAGAATATACCACGTGGAGTTCTAGGAGCTTACGATGTTCAAGGACCATTACACATCGACCATCAGCGGCCCCCAATTTTAGGGACAAAAGTCCAAGCTTTCAACCTTTTCCGAATAACCCAATACCGACGATAAATAAAAGTTGCAAAAGCTAGTATAAGTTCAGTTTAACATCACAATCACGCTCGCCAGTGAAGCCTATTGTCAGGGTACGTTCACCCTTAGCTATAAGGGGGCCTCAGGAAGGATTCTGCAGTTGGTTGGCTGCTCTCTGTCGATAGGTATTGTCAGAACATTGACTTATCGACCCTGGACTGTGGGGAGGAGGCAGGTAGCATAGTTCTGTTCGACGATGGATTGCGGCTACGTCTGTTGTTCGGGTAACGAGGCCCCCCCTGTCCTGACCAGGTTGTTAACTGGGGGGAGTAAATGCATGTCATTACGAAGCTACGAAGCTAAAGGTAGAATGCCGTCTGATCGCTGCGGTTGCTACGATACGCTGTAATATTATACAATACTAGGTACATGCATATCAACCGTTCTCATCTAATACTATATGTATGTATCTACGCTTCCACCACCAACCGTTCATTCAAACAACGAATACGTTCACAATTCATAATAGTTGACCATAGATTTGTCTATGGTAGTAGGTAATTGCTCTGAAAATAGCCTCCAATTCACAACAAATAAGCGTTACGTAAGAAATGCGAATAACAATTAACGGCTATGTACACCAGTCGTAGTTCTCGATGGTCCAGAGGTCGTTGGTCAGGGTCGGCCTCATCAAATGATCTGGGTTAATTCTCTCTCTCTCTGCTGGGAATGCAAGAAATTCTAGCTTCGGACTTACAGACAGTAACTCACGTTACGAAATATCTCTGTTCGTGCTTCGTGACTTCATTTTTATCCAGCCCATTAAGACCAATCAATGCTTCGTACGTTTCTTCTTCTTCTTCTTCTTCTTCTTCTTCTTTCATGCAGCTTCGTGCAGTTTTCTTCAAATCATTATTGACACGTTGTCTCACGTAGTGCGGATTACATGTACAAAAATTTAGTAAGTTTCGTCGTTGTCAGTCCAGTATTTGCACCATAAGATTTTGTGACGTGTTCACATCCGCGTTGAATGTGAGAGAATTTTGTTAGCAGAATCAGAGACGCTCGTCGACGTATACTTGTGCCTGATTATTTTTATATTTTCATCCGTTGAAGCTCAGGTTGAAGCTAAAGGGAAATTAAATTTGCTTCGCGACCGACGCGCTTGAATAAAAAAGCGTCGGATCCGTGAAAATCACAATTTTCTTTGGCAAACTAAAGTGCCACTTGACAAGAGGGATCTTCTCGCCTCTCGTATTTCTCAATGGTGAATTTTTCCTTCGAGGAGTAGGTAGGTATTATTCGTTTCACCCACTTATATATACGCAGGAGAGCCACATCCGCCTCTACTGACTTCCGGAACGCTATACATATATGTCGTCCCTGAAAAAATTCAGTCTTCTTGTCATAAAGTTGGAATCATGGTTCCTATAATGTCTGCTAGTCAAAATTATACAATTTATTACTAATCACGTACTGCGGGTTTTATTCTTATTTACTTAATTTTTTTTTTTTGCAACCAAATTAAAGTCGGGCAATATCAATTTCTCACAGACATACGTCAAGATCCGAAAGTGTAACGACGCGAACGAAGTTCATCGACCATACGAAGCCGAGATAGCATCATGCACAATTGTACGTCATTGGAAGCCGTAACTTCCGCGTGTACGAATGGATTGTGAACGGTTGTGTATGAGAATCAGATTGCGTTTGTACAATACACATGCTGTGTTTAACGTGTGAACATCAATCAATGCGTTATTAGATTTGCATGTGCGAACGCCTGCAGATTGTTGTAAATTCAGAAGCTGATTCAGCCGGTAATTACGGATGAGATAAATTGAAAAATTACGTTATTCGGATAGGTGCAGATGGTATTATATGTGTACGGGAAGGAAATAAAGGAAATAAAAAGATACATATATACACGTGGAAAACAACGCGCGGGAGTAATCCAACGGTATTTATTCATTTCCTCTAGAATATTTAGGCAAACGCTCGCGGAACTCGAGTTGAAAACAACCAGAGAACACAAATCCTTTCGACTGCTCACCCTGACCCCTGTCATCAGCAATTCTCGCGCCTTCTCATACCCTGCCAGGAACAGCAACAGGGAAAAGTTTCCATGTTTGATTTTACATCCTCGTAAAACAAACATTCCACAGCCGTGACATGGCTTCAACTTATCATCATCATACGGTAGATGTACTTCGTTGTGAATGTTGAGAAGAATTTTCCAATACGCGTAGGTATATACGTATGTATGTATACCTACATAATCATTTTGTTATAACGTCTATGTAAGTTTCGTCAGGGTATTTCTCATCAGCGCGTAGTGATACGTCTGGTTAAATTTGCTCGGTTTATTTGCAGATCGTTATAGTTATGACACGTAATTACGCATTTACGCAGGAGCATCTGGTTTCTTCTCGTGAATATTAGGTGACAGTATAGCTGACGATGAGAGCCAATTTGGTAGAAATCCTATCCGTCTATATATAGGTATGTTTGCTCCCACGTCTGGTCTGAAGTTAATTGATTTCAATTTGCAGTTAGAGCACCTTTCTCTTCCGTTTCCCTTTCCCTTTACGTCTCCGTTTGCTTTCCTCACTCTTTCTATCCCGAAGAGTTTGGTATACGGAAAGTGTGGAGTAGAGAGACGGTTATTCTCAAGATAATCCGAACCATCGGCACATCACTTGCAATTAGTAACTGCGTTTCAAGATTCGATTGTTATAAAACGTAATGTTCTCCTTGCCGATGGATGCCATTTGGTAAGGTTTGGTGAGTAGCTAATCAATGTTTATGCGAATGGCATCAGGCATTGATGATGATTTCAGGGTGAGTGGATTACCATTAGCTACCGTACCCTCGGCGGAAACTGGTATTGGTCGGAAGTGAATCAAACCTGTCCTCGGGATAACCTAGATACAGCATACTACGACGGGTTTTCACTTGGCAAGTATTAACACATCGAATGAATTAGATGCTGAATAGTGTGATTATCTTGCCGAGGAAAATTGTTTCCGAAACGCAGGGGTTTCTTCGCCCTCTTTTTGAGAATGGGAGGAAATTCTGCTTTCCTTGCATAAAAATTGAAACGTTTTTTCTCGTTAGTATGCTGATAAAATGATTCGGTAAACTGAGGCGCGCCTCTGGAGTTAAAACCCTTTCAGTCGTAACGTCGCAATGCCGTTTCGCACCCCTGCCAAATCTGGTGATATTAAATATTTGAGATTTAATACGTTCTCCGGGATCGCATACGAAAGCAGAATCTTTGGCGTGAGTTCGTCTCTTATTTTCTTCTTTCTTTCTCGATCTTTTACCAATAAAGTGACGTCGCAGTCCGTCTCTTCTCTCGAATCAGAAAAAATTAGTAAGATTGTCAAAAATATGCGATAAAATCGTGGGTTGGTAGGTATAGATATGTTTGATATCTGAATCCAGAAGGATGCGTGGGATGTTCAAACGGCGATTTGTCTCCATGATAATGATAACCGCATTCAACGAAAGTTTAGAGTTGCAGTTACACAGTACAAATCAAGGTGAAAAAAACTTTGAAACGACGCATTTCGTGATGAATCATCTAGCGCGTCTCACAAACGTGTATTTAAACACGCGTGTTTTCTGATCAAGTATTTTACAGCGCGCAAAGTATTAGCTGTGGTCGAAATACAGTTGGCGTATCGGATGGATAATTATTGATTAAATTATTTATTAGGTAGAATCGATAGGTCGTGGGGTAAGAATAATAATTTTAGTGAGTTGTCGTGTCACTGGAGTATCGCAAATCTTGAGGAGACTTTGGCTTCGCACCGGGTGAATTTTATTGTAGAGACAGCAGCTAGGGAGGAAAAGGTGATAACGGAAAAGGACAAGTTTTTATAGTCACCCTTTTATTCGTTCGATAGGAATAAAGAATATACCCCTCGATATTATTTTCCACTTGATCCACCGGCAGATTTTCACCACTGCCGTATATTATATGCCCCGTACCTACCTACTGTCTCGATCAGGTGATGAAATTGACGCGTCACTCGACCGTAAGATCTTGATCAATATTTCTGCGAAATTCACCGGAATATACCGTCCTAAGACCGTTATTCTAATCGTCCTAACTTAATCCGTTGAACCGTAATTAAGGTTCTTGCGTTCCGCGCCCCGCGTTAAATATATAAGCGAGTATAGGGGGCGGCCTAGGACGTTGTTTACGAATTACAATCCGGGTTCAAAGTTAGTTTCCTGTTGCCAGTACTACTACTATCACCACCACGACCACCACTATCGTTGCAACCGTGCGGCTATGACTATGAGAAACAGGGAACTCGTTGTCTAACCTTGTTAACCTCGTGACACGGACCACGTTGGCACAAATCTCGAGCCTTGACGGTGAGACAATTAGACTTCAAGCAAAACGGGACTGGTTATTCAGAGATGGCGCCGCACCAAATTTTGCGAAGAGACAATCGAAGTTTGGAAAAGCTCAAGCGTTAGGAAGGTCTCTTGGAAATTTACGAAGATCCAGGGTATCTCCATTTCGCTGTAGCAAAGTAATAAAGACCGTCTTTTCTGATGAAATGAGCGAGGGCCAGGCCCGTTGGTTGTTCGTTTTGAGCAAGTGAAATTTCCTTTGTTTTGTTAGGAAAAGGTTAACGACGTCGGCCAACAACCCCGTCGATACGCGACACTGCAATTTGTAAGCTACCGGGGTACGCCTTGTTCTTCTTTTTCTTCTTCTTTGGTAAAATGTCAGCCAAGTATTTTCCACCCAGTTTGGGGTGGGGTGAAAAATCGATGATAGAAATCGATCGGCTAACCCCAGGCACGAAACTTGACCTAGCTCTTTGTGGTTAGCTCTTTCTTCTACAGTTATCTGTAAATCGATAAGCGCTCATCAAGAATATTATATAAAGCCGAATGGAGCGTAGCGTCGCAGTCTCGTGTGTGGAGGATGAAATTAATTTTTCCTTAAATTGATTGAGCCTGCACTAGCAGTACAGGGTGGCCACAGACTTTGAAAACCTGGAAATCTCATGGAATTTCGAATGGTCATGGAAAACCTGAAAATTTCATGTAACTTCAATCTTCGTCGTGGAAGAAAAAGAATAGAAGTAAAAATCAGTCTTCAAAAACGAAATTTCAAATCATCTCTTGATATTTGTTAAACTAACCGTCATTATAATCCTGACAGTTTGATTTTACTTGAAGGTAACAATTTTTGAAAATTTGAATTTAATGTCATGGAAAAACCGCGTAATTTCAGGCCGCGGAGAACCTGGAAATGTCATGAAATTTTATATTCTTCAATATTTTTCGCGACCATTGGAGTACCACTTTCAGTTGGTTAATTAAAATCCACTACCTCTCGACTAACTTCGCCACTTTACTAAAGCCGAATCAATCGTACGGCTGACTGGGAATTTGTTTGAAAATAAAAATGATTGAAATGTGTAATCGTCCCCTGAGTTTAATTAATAGCTTATTCATACTGGTGAATCTACGCGATGTAAGTTCCGTTTCTATGGGTGGTATCGATACTTCGATGAAAATTATTATTATAATGTTTTTATTATCCCCTGAGCCTATTAGCTATTCATGCTGGTGTACCTACGCGATGTAACCACCGTTTCTAAGGGTGGTATCGATACTTAATGAAAACGGTGGATCAATGCCCAACAGGGGACGCAATATAATATAATGTAATGGAATAACGGTGCACTTGTCGTGATTCCAAAGAAGGAGTAAAACCTATAGCAGAGAATTTAACGGTCGATTCCCTGTTTAGCCGTTAATAGAAGCCTCAGAAGTAGTTCACGGAAGTGCATCGACTCTTCAACGAGGTAAAATAGAATTTTTCCCGAGTAGAGTGAAAAAAATTGGATCACTTGACGTCGGTGGTTCCCCTTGTCGACGTTTAAAGCACACACTGGCTCAGACTTATTGTATAAGAAATGTTGTTTTTGCAAGAGATAGCTGTTTATCCTCGAATTCGCATTTTTCTACACTGAAAGATGAGAATGTTTTTTTGCGATTCTTATACGAAAGCTGAAGGAATAAAATTCTCTCATTTTATTTTTATTTTTTCTCTTTCCGAGGGGGTTGCTTCGTGCCTGAAAAATCTTTTGCCATTTATTTCAAGAATTCAGAATCCACCGATGTACACACCTACTAGCTGAGGGTGACTTTTATCCGATCCTATAAGCTTCTATTCCTCTAAATTCTGTTCAGATCTTCACCGAGATCGCACCTGCTAATTAATACTCCATTAATAATCATGAGACGAATATATGCATTGAATCACTGAACTTCCCGAGAACTCCATCACCGGCCAAGCGGTAGCAAAGCTCGTTGAATCGTGGTTGACCATTGCACTTGCACAAATGCATCGGTACTCTCGGGACGGACTTCATCCGAACGGGGCAAGCACTTCCTGCAGAATCCGTCGTGCAATCCCAGGAGGTCCATCTCCACCGGGACTGGACAACCTGCATAACTAGTCACTGCTTCCCGCTACCGTGAACATATGTTTGCTCGTTTCCACCGAGCGGCGGGGGACTGTGGAACCAGAAACCGTGAAATCCGGAAGTGAAATTTTTTTTGTTTTCTTTTTTTTTTTTTTTCATTTCATTCTCTTCCTGTTTGGACAATGTTTTGTTTGTATTCCATGAGTACCGAGTCATGCTGAAATTGTAGATTGTCCGAGTGAGGATGAAACGCAAAATGAACAATGGTCGTTAGATCTGAAGGATCGTTAACGCCGCATTTAAGATATTCTCTCTTTTTGAATTTTCGAGCCACAAGCTTGAAAGATAAAGCTCGCGCCTGGGACACGACGTAGCGCATTATCTTCGGCAGTTAAATATCGCGAGTTATAACCAGATCCTGTAATGGCATTTTAGGGAAAAACCTTGCTCCGAATGTTCTTTCCATTAGCATACTCGATTAACTCAATCGTAAATCGAGGGAAGAGTCTTTGGAGTATTTATAAAAGGTGCTAAATCGTTTGCGGGAAAGCCTAAAATACTGCTTCAACTCAAAAAAAAAAATATATTCATCAATATTCTGATCCAACTTATTTCCTACTCGCTACAATTTATACTTTTTGAACTCTAGTCTCCCCCCAAATATTTACCTAAAGTTTGAACTGTGTTCGTCATTGCTCTTGCCAAACGACGGAGTGAAACTGAGAACGAAAAATTTCGCAAGACAATTATATACGAAAGGCCAGAAAGTATTTGTTTCTCCTAACCGAGTGGGTCATTCCCAATTTCCATCTCCTTTTCGATGTGAAAGTGGATAGGTTAACGGATTCTTATTTTATTTTTTGTATTTTCGCCAGCGATTTTTGTGGACCTGTATCTGCAGCTCCCCAGCTCTGTGCCAATGGGAAAATTAAACGTGCGAAAAGTCGTTTGGCAAACTGTCTACGAGCCCCATTTCATTTTATTACCACAACACTAAAAGGTTTCTTTTGTTTGTTCCAGGTAAATATCTTGCAAGTTTACTGCCTATCGTGATGGTTTCGTTTCGCCTGAAATTAGACCTGGAAATATGCGAATCTAGAATTTCTGTCCACCTACCGAGTACTTAATTGCCTTCGTTTCAACAGCGGAAGATATAAAAAGAGGTTCGTATACGTATATCTTTAGTTTTCACTAATTCCAAGACTAGATCGTTCTATGCAAACGTGAATTTTTTTGAGTCTTGTTTCATCGTCTATTCAAAGTAAGTCTCAATCGAATGTCGAGCGTCTCATTACCGAAGGTATCAAGTGATCACTTAGTACTTGGAAATGTCTAATTAGCATCTTTGGTACCGGTGAATTGATAACTAGGATTTTCCTTCCTTTTGAAGTAGTTTGTCGTAATAAGGGTTGTGAATAGTCTGCTGCCGCAGCTGATTCGTCAGTTGGTTCGAAAGGCTGAATGAACGGTTAATATATATTACGAGTAGATTAGTGAACATTGATGCAAGCCTTCAGCCGCCGATGTTTTCGTAAAATTCACGGAATTTTGAAAGAGGAGAGGAGGGGTCGACTAAGAATATCATTCGCAAACATTTTGAGATTGTGATAATTTTGATGATTAATAATTGTGAGTGTGAAAAGTAAGTGTCGTAAGAGAGCACGTCTTCGTTTAATTAATCTTTTCATTTTTTGACAACGATTGTTTTTTTCGAGAGATGCTCAGCTTTCTTCGCTAGCCTAAGCATCTCGTTCGTAAATGAGAAAGAGCCTGAGAATATTACGTCTCAGGGTGTGGGGGTAGTAGAACCTGAATGAGGTAACGTTGGCGAGAGACTACTTTCTTCCTTCGGCGTGGTAATTGGAAACGTGGTTCTTCTTCAGGAAATCATCAGCCGTGACGTAACAAGAATAAATAAATAATTAAACGCGGTGGTGGTAGTGCCAGTGATTAATGGAGGCGTGCTTTGAACCAGCTTCGAGGGGCTAGAGACGCCATTTAGTCTCTTCCCTGTCTGTTTTTGGGGCTCCGATTCTATAAGAACCGTGAAGTACTAGCTTTCTCTGTCTTTTTACCTCTCTCTCTCTTTCTCTTCAGGAAAATATTAACTTTACCGTTCCCTTTCACCCCACAGGTAATCCTCCGGCTTATAGCAAATACAAAGGAAAAAAAAAAGCGAAAAACCGAAATGAAAGAAAATCAGATCAAATTGCAATCACATGTACTAACGCTGAATGAAAGGATTTTATTCTGATCAAATCCCATGTTCTCGGGAGAAGATGAGCTTTGATCCTTGCTGCTCGCAGGTGCGTTTAGTGAATTGGTAAATTTCAACTGTGGACTATGAGGAAGGGATGAAAAATGGAATTTTGAGGAAAAAAATCTGGAATATTTTTTGCTATGAAATTTCGATAAACATATTTTCGGGGCCGACGTCGACTGGTTTGCCAATAGATTCGCCGTGAAATAGATGATCCGATTTTCGGAGCAGCGTGGCCAGATAGAAGTGCAGGTTAAATAAAATTTTCAACCAGGATCATCAATCGCTTTTAGCCACGAAGTTATTTTTAAGTGCGTGTCAATTTATCACGGTCAACCCCCACGTATGCACGTCATCAATTCGGTGGGTAAAGCACAAAACGCGTGATTTACAAGATTCGAAATATATATACGAGTATATCCATGAAGTGTACAGCTGAGTGGTCTTCATAAAACATTCACGGTATACCCACCCGTTTCTACACTGAAAGAGACACCAGCCACCTGAATACAATATCATAACAATCGTCCAACAATAGCAAGCCGATATATATGTTGTTACTGCAGATTATTCGCTTTTCCCGTCAACAGGATCATACAGTACGATACAGCCGGGTGATCAACGAGTATGAGTGACACATATTCACGTTATTGATAAGAGACTCTATAAAATATACGGCTAGTTAACCAGATCGAGGAAAAATAGTATATTGAATGCATTAATTAAGACTTGAACATTCATAGAAACATTTTTCATTCCAAATTATTTGTCGATATTTCCAATTGAGTTGAACCACAACTAGTTGAGGGAATCAGTACAGCTGAATCCTTGAAATTTCATGTACTCTGTAATTCATTCATCTTTTAAGTGAAGTTCATATTTCACTTACAAAAAAAAGTTGTCTCCCCGAAGCTGTATCGTAAGGATTTTGGGGCATCATTGAATCCCGTTAGGGTCGTTGAGGGCTCATGTTGTTCGGAAATAAAATCCTCATCATTCGAACGAGGGAAATGTTTAATGTTGTTGTTTTGCCCAAGTTATTTGCAAATTAGAGCCCCAAATTTTGGAAACTCTGGATAATTGACTGTAAGTTTGCACACAGTTGATTTCTTCAGATCCCCTCGTTCACATTCGATGAGGATTTTATTTCCGAACAAATGAGTCCTTAACCACCCTAATCGGATCAACGGTGCTCCAAAATCCTTACGTAACAGGTTTCTGCAGACAACAATTTTTCTGCTGAGAAATGAACTTTGGTGAAAAGTCAATGGATTCCGGACAGGTTTGAATTTGTGAAACCAAGCTATACTATGGTCCCCTTAATGAGAGCAAATCCTCACTTCTTTTTATCGAGAATATCAACGTTAATTTCTAGATTGGTGAAACTCCGTTTCTCAGTCAAGGTGTCGAATCGATGACTATACCTAACATAAGTTGGGGAGATATTTTGAGTATAAACTATTTGTGCCTCGTATGGGTAGAATTGGTTGGGTTACCTATAGACTTCTGCCACATCATATCGCGATTAGCTGAGGAATTTTCATACCTCATTCAGTAACGATATACATTGACGTTTCCAGGCAGCGTAGAGCCGCACGTATTTATATTAGCATACGAATCATTGGATTTGTCTTTTCGTCTGTAGTATAGTGACGTCAGCGAGCATGAATTGTTTCACAAATATCATCATAGAGTTACGCAACTCGGTTCACGTAGCGTAACGGTATGTATGATACGCACGTGTTGAATTAAATAGACATTTACGGGGCTTGGGCGATGTCTCGTTCGCTCCAAAGACTTTAATGGAGAAAACAAGTTGCATCACTTTCCAAACTAAAGAAACGCAATTAGCAGCCAGTATTTAACGCGGTGTGCAATGACTGTTTAAAGAGATGAAGTAAATAGGTTCCTGGGATGAAAAGTCTTCGCAGTAAGCCCCAAAAGAATCAGTGAGATACGGTATCGTGCTTTTTACATATTAAGTGTATCAAATGTTGAAACGGTTTGAAACCAGACGACATAGAGTTTCATCGAAGAATAATTTTCATTCAATCAAGTCACGCCGGAAACTTAGTGTGGATTTTGTAAAGGGATTAATAATATCACTGCAGAATCGCTGCGAAATTTTGGATTTGAATTACACGCTAGTGGTTCAACATGCATGACAGCAGCTTATCGATAAAATCATCAAGTCACCCATAACACATAACAAATTGTAATCAATGTGAAGCTCACAGAAAGAACAAGTATATTGATAGGAAATCCCTAAAGTTATGTCGATTCAATCTTGCTGTTGCTAAATCTAATGCTGGTGGTGCAAATTTTTGTTGAAAAAATTTTTCTCATCAGTGTTACTGTGGATTTATTTTTTGTACGAATTTTCGAGAGCGTTGTACAGAATACGGAGATCGAATTCGCCGTACGTCAAAAAATTAGACGTGAATATAATTCTCCCTTAAATTTTTGTGACGACCTCGAGTAATCATCACCCCCGTGATACAGTTTGATTATATACTCAATCGGGGGAAATTATTTCCACACCGACGATGTGGAACTCAATGATACGAAGAAGAATTTCACAATTATTCATAATTTGAATTTTAAATCGATTCTGATTCACCATAACTGTCAGCCACTCCGTGAATGCCGGATTCTGGTATCATGTCCGGTATTTCCACGCTGTTGATTAACGGAGGAAATTTATGATATTCTGGATGCGAAATGAAGTTGGGATGAAAATATTCCGAATAGACAGGAAAATCTTGACGAGAGACATCCCCGCGCATGATAGGGTGTCGTCGGTTGAGGTCGCCTACGTCCAGCAGTCCCTTATCATTTCTTTTTATCGAATAATATTTTTTTCCTTCCTGTTTTCCTGGAATTAATCTCAATTATCGAAATATTCGCTCAAATATTCACTCCCATTTCAAACTCTCACGTTTCTGAAAATGGAAAACTCTCGCCCGGCTTGCGTATTGAGATAAAACGTATTAAGAGCAAAGCTGTAAAACCTCATTCAGGTAGGTATATCCACGCTTTTCCGCGTAACCTGACCTGCAGTGAAATATACCAGCTACTTTATCACTCACCTATTAAAATACATTTTGCTAGGCAGGGTGTTTGAAAAATGAAACGCCGTAGCCTGTCATGTAGTCGCGGACAAATCTCTCGCCATACATCTCCCGGGTGTTGCCTTCAGGGAGAAAAGGCAGTGTAGGTATATATATATATATATATTTAAGGTATATATCCTATATACGTACATCTACTCTGACGTAACTACTATATATATATATATATATATATATACGTTCTGTTAGCAACGCCAGCAGGCAGTCGAGACTGGTATAAAGAATATACCTATATATAAATACACACAAGTAAACTTGGTATCACTGGTAATTTGTTACGGGATGCAACATACGCGTTTGATATCTCTTCATTTTGTTTTGGAAAACGTGAGAGGGGGGTGCCCCGTATATTTTCTGACTAGTACAATTCGTTCCCCTTATTTGGGTCTTCCTATCAGTTCGATCTTTACTTTTATCGCGTTTCGAGAAAGAGAGAGAGAGAGAGAGAGAGAGCGAAAAAAAAATGGAGAAAAAGAAGAGGAGAAAAGGAAAAAAAACTTTCTTCGCTGGTGATAAGCCTGCGTAATCCTTCCGCTTTTCTGTCCACCCTGATATCCCTACATCGCGTTATACATGTAGGGGACGATTTAGTGCCCTAGTTCCAAAACCGCTTTTCACTCGCCCCTATATATGGGGTTGAATGTTTACAATGTTTTCGATCTCCTCCTCCTCCTCTTCCTGCTTCTGTTGTCCAACTTTTATCGTTTACAATTAGCGCTTACCTATGAATTGTCTCCATTTCAAGCCCCACTTATTCTAAGCTAATTCGCCCCCCCTTTGTCCCCGCAATTATCCAAGCCCGTGCGGGAGAATATATTTTCTAAAATTACCTCGTTCGTTTCAACCAACCGATTACACGTTCGATTGACTACAAGCTTTTCCTGGTTTCCCTATTTTCCTGCTATTTTCCCTAGTACCTGCTTGTTTTGTGAATACAAATTTACACACTTAACCGCATACTTGTACTAGCGACATTTACACGAACCCTTTTAGTTGGGGATATTTACCTGCTCGCGCTCCAAACCGAAATTACTTTCAGCCAAAAATTTTGACCAATTTTTTGTCTGTATCATTTTTTAATGGCTTTCGCATGCTATGACCAATTGGTTTTTTCTATCAGTGTCAATGTGATTCGTGTATTTGAATCACATCGAAAAAATGGTTCATTGTATTTTGCGCCTCTTCCTTCGAGATATAACACGTAGTAACTCCATTCCATGCCGAGTTTGCCACATATTTAAAGCTAAAAGAAATATTTACTTCACGCTTAAGCACCCACTTAAGGGTGCCCTGCGTCCCACAGTCTGTGTCCTGTGAGCGTCATTCTTCGTTTTTGTGCCGAGGAGTTCACATCACAGTGCAGTATAGTGAAATCACATCACAGTGCAGTGAAAATGAGAAAGAAAAGACAAAGAAAATCAGACTCAGACAGTGAAGTTGACGAGGAAAAAATTTGGAAGCAATTAAAAAGCTGAAGAAACGAAAATATCGTTCAGCGGAAAGAAGGAGATACAGTAAGTCTTCCGCATGTTCTATATGTAAATTCGTCAACCACTGGATAGCAGCATCTAGAAAAGATTAGCTTCAGTATTTGGCAGCTATAGCTTAGATCTCTTTTAGGCAGGTTAGACTGTGGACTAGACGTTAACGCGGGTTGGGGATGTCAGATGACATCCCTGTCTTATGACGATTCGGAAGATTCGCTCATACACCCTTGTCTTGGGTCTTTGCCCGTAGACTAGTCGCGCTGCGACAATGCGTTAACGTGGGCGAGAGATGCGCTGCATCATACGCCCTTGTCTTGGGCTATGTCCCATAGACTATAGTCACAGTAGCGACATGCGTCAACGCGGGCGAAGGATGCGCTGCATCCCGATCTCATGACGATTCGAGAGAATCGCTCACGCGCCCCAGTCTCGGGCTTACGCCCATAGACCTGTTGCTGTAGCAACAAAGCGTTGACGCAGGCGAGAGATATTGCATCTCAACATTATGACGATTCGTGAAGATCGCTCATACGCCATTGCCTTGGATTTTATCCTACAGGCCAGTCGCAGGGGAAAAGGAGAGTTAGCTCGGGCGAGGGATGTTCATACCACAATCTCATAAAGATTCGTGAGAATCGCAAACGCGCCCTTGCATCAGGCACTGATGCATAGAATGTTAGCCCAACATTAATGAGAATAATTATTACGTTCGTTCGATACGAAGATTCTCTTGTCCCAGCCTATCACAAAATATATAGGCCCAGTATAGGCAAGGCCGCTTATACCCAATAGTATACACAAACCTCAGCCGCCTGGAAAGTGTTTGTAGCACTTGAAGGAAAAGAGGGAAGGGCAGGCAATATTAGCCATGGTCAGGATATAATTATAGACAGATGTCCTGCTACTCTTGAAAAAATTTCCGTACAAATTAAATGGCCTTGGTATCAAACCATGAATTTATTCGCCATAGTATTAAACCATCCTTCGATAGAAAATCTCGACATTTTAATTCGAAACTAATTAAAATCTGTCATTCCGTTAACATGATCATACGAATCGGATGATTCAGCTGATCCGGAAATAGACGATGGGAGATACCTGTCTGGCAGCAGGGATCAGGATAGCGATGTAGGAGTAGGCGATACAGAAAGGAACCCCTCCAGGGGGGGACCCCTCCACAGGGACTGCCCGAGACCGCCCCCACCCCAAGAGAATGCAGTTAGGGATGAAGCTAGGGACATAAACCAGGCTACCCCAGGCATCAACAACCCTCCATAGACACAGCCTTCTATCGAAGTACAGTCTACACTTGAGGCGTCCATCATAAAGGCGATGGGAAAGAGAATCACTGTAGAGAGAGTATTAGGCCCGGCTATCTATAGAGACTTGCGGTTAATTGGGAAGACATTTTCAAAAACGGTCTACCCAAATAGGAGGGTGTTACACTCATCCGAAAATACCCCCTCCGAGTGATTGCATGCTGATTTCCCCCCCCCCCTCCCCCCCCCCCCACAAATTAATATGCAAATAAAGATTCCATTTCCTGCAGAAGCCATGGTGAAACGTGATTCACGGATCATCAGAAAACAATAAAAAATTACCGCTTGTTTGGCCCTTTTGGGGCAATGAACCAAAGAGGTGATAACGGGTCAATCAGATAAGTCAATTATGGTACAATCCATGAGTTACGCAGGTCAATTGCTAGCTGATCTCCAGCGAGGCGAATCTATAATTCGAAAGAATTTGATTATCGGTAATATTTGTACGTTACAAAGAGACACCCCTCAATCAACTATACCGGACGAATGACTGTTCGGTAAGGACTTAGGTGACCGTATGAAGGCTACAAAAAGCATTCAACAGTCTAGTAAGGAATTGTCGGGGAGCCAGAGTTCGGAGAGCCCTAAAGATACAAAAAACGTCAAGGGCCCGCCTCGCTATCGACAGCGAAAAACGACACCGAGTGGCGGGCCAAAGTCAGGTTTTCAGAAACAAAAAGGTAGGGATTATTCAACCGCAATCGCAACCGCAACAACGTACAGAACAATTCGCAAGGCAAACAATCGATGAATCTCAAAAAATATCAGATCAAGTAAGTCAGCCCGGCCGTAATATAGCAGGAAACCTAAGTCATTCTATTAAAAGGTGGAAGAAGCTTACTTTCGACAATAAAATCATAGAATGGATCAAGGGTACCAAATTGTGTTTTCGACCACGGTTGTACTAAAGTCCATCCCAAAAGAACCACGCTGGTCAAGCATAGAAAAGAAACTGATCGCAGATCACATGCGGGAGCTCTTAATAGTACCAAAACCAAATAAGTCGAGCGGATTCTTCCTTAATCTAAAAAAGTTGAATAAATTCAATGAGACAAAGCACTTCAAATTCGAAGATTACAAAGTGGCAACACGACTCATATTTCAGGGTTGCTACATGGGAAAAATAGACCTGAAAGCTGCATATTATTCAATTTCTATTGAAAAGAACTGTAGAAAGTGCTCGAGATTCAAGTTGGACGGAATCCTTTATGAATTCAACTGCGTACCTTTTGGTCCAAACACAACACCATACGTTTTTACGAAAATAACAAACCCAATTGTAGCACACCGGGGAAAAACAGGATTTATGTCCGTCATTTACCTGGACGACATATTATTTTTTTTGTCATACTTTATCAGATTGTTTAAAAAATATAAAAACAACAACAGCGCAGCCAGAAACCTTACGGTTTACTATGAACGGAGAAGAGAGTTACATGACACCGTGTCACACCTGCTCCTTTCTAGGCTTGCAATACGATTATATAAAGATGACTCTAGAACTGCCACAAGATAGGTGAAACAAAGTTGGGGAACACATAGAAGCCTATAGCAGGAAAAAACGATGCAAGATTAGAGATTGGCTGCAATTTGAGGGTATTTTAGTAGGTTGTTGTCTGGCAATTCAATATGGATGGGCCCACACGAAAGACTTTGAAAGAGAAAAGCAATTAGCACTCATGCAAGTTGACGATGATTATGAAGGATTCATGCTCATCAAAGATAGTTCACGATCAAAATTTTTATAGTAGAGCAGAAACATTTTGTCTCGTACATACGATATAGCTAACAAAGGGTTCGACATTGAAATTTTTTCGGATGCTTTACTTACCAGTTGGGGGATACCTTGTTATAATCGAAAGGCAAATGCGTATTGGAGTATCGTGGAAAAACGACGATATAATAATTACTTGGAATTACTTTCCGCTCTTTTAGGGCTGAAATGTTTCACGAAAATATGACGAATAGTAAAATTTACCTTAGAATTGATAACGCTACGGCAATTCATACATAAATCGTAAGGGAGGTTTAAGGTACGCCAAGCTGAATAATCCAGCAAGAATATTTGGGAGTCGTGTGAAATTAGAAACATATGAATTTTCGCATCGTACATATAATTAAGAAAGAATGAAAAAAAAAAAAAAAAAAAAAAAACTCGTTAACGCGGGCAGGGGATGTCAGATGACATCCCTGTCTTATGACGATTCGGAAGATTTGCTCATACACCCTTGTCTTGGGTCTTTGCCCGTAGACTAGTCGCGCTGCGACAATGCGTTAACCTGGGCAAGAGATGCGCTGCATCATACGCCCTTGTCTTGGGTCTTTGCCCGTAGACTAGTCGCGCTGCGACAATGCGTTAACGTGGGCGAGAGATGCGCTGCATCATACGCCCTTGTCTTGGGCTTTGTCCCATAGACTATAGTCACAGTAGCGACATGCGTCAACGCGGGCGAGGGATGCGCTGCATCCCGATCTCATGACGATTCGAGAGAATCGCTCACGCGCCCCAGTCTCGGGCTTACGCCCATAGACCTGTTGCTGTAGCAACAAAGCGTTGACGCAGGCGAGAGATATTGCATCTCAACATTATGACGATTCGTGAAGATCGCTCATACGCTCTTGCCTTGGATTTTATCCTATAGGCCAGTCCGGTAATCCTCAATCCTAATAAAGGTTGATTGCAATCACCCAATAGGCAGACGAACCCGCTATGGTAAAAAATTACCCCGGTGGCAGGGAAATTATACGGCAGTCATTCTTAGACAGAGGAATTCCGGACTCGTCACCAAATATTGTACTCGTATCCCTGAGCAAATCGTCAATGAAGCAGTACGACCGCGACGGTTGTCGGCGCAAATGGTGGCTGTTCTGCAGGAGAACAATATGATAATTTCAAAAGCTAGCATACAACAGGTCTTAGGGTTCTTAAATTCACAATATGAGACTGGAGTATCTCACGGTTTATTGAAAAGCATGAAGTCAGCAATTTCGTTAATAATCGAACCCGAAATTGGCCAGGATACTCACATAAAGAGATTTTTCGAGGGATCGGTGAAATTAAGGCCATCTGGGCTGAAATATGAGTTGACTTGGGACCCAAAAGTAGTGTTGGCCTTTTTAGCGCGAAAACCAAATGACCATTTGTCCTTGGAGAACTCTCGAAAAAATTACTAACATTACTAGCGCTAGTTACCGGACACGAAATTCAAACCTTGTCACTAATTAACATACAAAATATAATTGAATCAGACCTAGCAATAGAAATAAGAATAACAGATTGCATTAAAACTTTTAGAGTGGGAAGGAACCAACCTCTCCTGAGATGGCCCTCCTACTCAGAAAATACCAATATTTGTGCGGCTAGGACTATACAAAGATACATGGCAAAGACCGAAGAGATAAGAATAAACAACCAATACTTATTCATCTCGTTTAGAAAACCCTATAATTCTGTGACGTCACAGACGTTTAGCGCTCGGATAAAATATGTCCTCAGCGAAAGCGGCATGGATTCAAACATTTTTACGGCGTACAGCACGAAACACGCTGCTACGGCGGCCGCAAAGAGACAAGGCATTAGTATTGACGTTATCAGAAAAACCGCAGGTTGGACAGCTAAGTCAAACACATTTGCAAGATTTTACGATAGACCGATCATTAAAGATCCGCACTTTTTTGCTAAATCAATACTAGCAAGTACTTCAGCCTGCAATATGTACAAAATGATTGAAAATTATCATTATCAAACACAAAAACTACTGGGAAATTATGTAAAACTTATGAACTTGTCCAATAATTTCGTACAGCCGTATATTCCTTTAAACATCTACGTGTTATATCTCGAAGGAAGAGGCGCAAAATACAATTAGGTGATTAAACGAACTTACCTGTAAGTGAAGTTCTATCACAATTGTATGAAGCGCCTCTTCCGAGAGATAGGTCCCACCCAGACCCATAGTCTATCAGAGACAACTCATATAAGTTATCCCATTCGGATAGACCCCATGGTTGAAAATACGGCTGAACTTTAAAATGAATGACGCTCACAGGACACAGACTGTGGGACGCAGGGCACCCTTAAGTGGGTGCTTAAGCGTGAAGTAAATATTTCTTTTAGCTTTAAATATGTGGCAAACTCGGCATGGAATGGAGTTACTACGTGTTATATCTCTCGGAAGAGGCGCTTCATACAATTGTGATAGAACTTCACTTACAGGTAAGTTCGTTTAATCACCTAATTTACCGGCCTCCAAACAAATATTGAGTTTCTTCAAGACTCAGATTGTGGATGTAATCGAACACTTTTTTGGGAGAACAAGTCTCCGGCTGATTTAAATAATATTTTATTATAGCGACGCAATATATTTTATTTGAACGCCCGTGAACGCACCATTTGTTTGATACAAGACTTTTTAAGTAGGTAAGATACTTTTATGATTTCATCCTTTCAAGGAAATCACTTCCGTTCTTTTGCTCGTCATGGTGAAAGGGTATTTGATCTGATACGTACTCCCCATCACCAAATGTCAAAAAAAATACGATTTTCCTCAATTCAGTCTTATCTTGTTTACGCAGATACTATATACCGTCGTCTTTGCGATGATATCTCTTTGTCAAACATCGTTGTTGCCTCAATTAAAAAAATAAAATGAAAAAGTAATCATTCCTCAAACCCTTGGTCAATGGTACAAAAGTAATGTAATTTTCGATGTCAAAAGATCCGAGTTTTCATTCATGCAGATTGCATGATTACAGCTATCTGATCAGAGTCACCTATTTGGAATGCCTGTCGATCATGTCGTTTTGCAGGGACGTTTAATTTCCATTTAAGTCATTAATGCATTATATTTCGATACCTTCATAATTTTGACACTAAATACGTTCATTGAATGACGGTTTCAATTGCCCAAAACGAGAGCTTGTGTAGGAGGCAGCTGAAGCTGCAGATACCCACAAAATGCCATAAGCTGTTTGAACTCTCCATCATGGAATAAATTGAATCAAGATTACCTAATGAATTGGTCCGCATAGTTAATTTTTCCATAACATTCAAGTACCTGTTATACCAGACAGGAAATGAAAGAAATCTGAACAAACAGAAAAATCGATGGCGCGTAAAAGAAGCCAAGATGAGATTTTCAGTTTGAAAATCAATTGAGAAGAGTCCGAGGAGCGTGTATAGGTACATAACTTCCCTCAGCGTCTCTGTGAAACGTCCAAATATCGCAAACTATAGAGAAACTAGGAAATTGAATAAGTTTGATTATTAAATAGTTGTTACTTCGACTCGTGCAGCAGAGTGGGACTAGAATATATAAGAAAGGGTAGAGGAAAGATGTCTCCAGCTGAATTGCAAGAGTGGTGGGAACTCTGGTGTTGCTTCAGAGTGTAATATCGGCAATAGAGTACCAACTGTAATAAAGGATACCGTAATATCAGGCGAACGTTTGGGGCTCGGTGTCTCCGATATCCTGCTGCAATGTGCGACCCACCCTACAGTCCCGCTGGCACAGAACTATCGGCGTTATATCGTCGCTTTGTACAGCTACATAGGCCTGCACACCACCCCGACTCGTACACGATCAGAGAACTTCCCTTTGCAACCTTTGCTTCAGCCCCGTTGTTCCCGTGCTCAAGACAGTTTTTATTGGTTCCTCGACCAGTGATGAAGTGAGGTCGTAGCTTTAACGACTGCGTAAAGCACCTCGCTTTCGGGTATCCTCGATTTTTTTTTCACTACCGGTTCTTAGTTCCTGATCAATACCGGTCAAATGTATCCGTCATTTCCCATACCTTTCTAAAAAGTATCTCTTCTTGTACATACATATCGCGGCAATTTGTCTCACACATACGTGCCCATGTAGGAATTGCGGAGTATTGCCGGATCTACCCACATGGCACAGAATTGGCACTACCCTGGCTGCCAAATTTTGATCGGTAATACTGGCCCAGTGCAGATGAATTAGTATTACTAACAAGTGAACATACATGGGGATCAGCAGGAAGTCTATAATACTGGGAACACACTGGGTCAATATGGTGTTTTATACTGTCTGCGGATTATTCCGTGCCGATTAATGGCAACATAAGTTGGACTCGTGTTAACAACTCAAAATTGTTTCAACATTGATTTTGACTTGGCAAAGCTTGGCACTTGCTAGCTGTCAGTATTGGCAGCTATGGCACCGATACCGTGCCAATGCCAAGCCTGCAGTTTGCAGTATGTGCATGGGTGGAACCTTCAGTGTTGATCCGTCCCAAAACATGTGCATCTACTGTCAAAAAGTTGATAAAAAATTGTGACAAAAATTGTACTTCAAACCGCACTAGAAACCGATTAGTAGTAAATCTGTGTAATTAGTAACGATTGATGAATTTTGACCGGCTTAAAAAATTTCTATCCACGAACTGGAAGTGCGCTATGTCATCGTGTAACACAGAGAGGATGGCATTGTCTGTCTAGTAGTCTGTGACAAACGGTTTGGCGATAAAACAACAACAGCTAGACACGGGTAGGATATGAGTTGAGGGATGATCGGAGGGGCAGAGTTTTGGCGAGGGTATTTCGTGTCATCCGTTACATGATGTATATGCATTTTCTCTGCTTATCTCTTCGGCGTGATCTGCTTCACTCAAGAGTCGACAAATAAATCTTCCCTACCGATGTCGTCCGAAAAGTCTAGCAGCTGCAGTGTATAGGTATAGGTATGACTCGATCGGGAAAACGGTTCAAGCCCGATTTTCCGAAAGGATTTCGACACTCCAGAGCAAATACAACCGGAACACACTATTGGGAGACGGTACTGCTTCGTGTATAAAAGCTTCTTCCGGTCACAGTACCTCGTCTCTTCGACGTCTACGTATGTCGATATACTCATTGTCAGCTGTATCTGGCGTCTTGTAGTATGGGCCTTCCTCCAATCTACGTGTATGCACAACTAGACTCAACAACTTTACAAAGGAAATGTAATACTTGGTAGACAAGTTGTCGGATAACGATAAGCTAATTTCTTTCATCTATACATTATATATGTACAGAGTGGAGACTTGTTTGCTCGCTTGTTTGTATTTATTCTTAGAATTCCTTATGCAATAGTGTCGCACTAATTCACATACTTACCTGTTACTCCGTGTGAAGTTCACAACATCAATGCGACAAGATATTATTGGGCAGAATTGTCTATTGCGAAAATTGAATCTTGTGAAAATCCTATGAACGATTCCAGCCCTGAATCAGAGAGTTTCATTCGCCGTGTCTTGTTACGTAACGTTTTGGATTGCAATTTGATAAATTCAGCTGGTGATGTGTCTGAAATTCAGAAACGATGAAGGCTGGGAATGTAATTACAAAAATTGTCCAAAGCTTCCAAAGTTTGAACGATTCTCAGTCACATATATTTTCGCAAATGACTGATCGGCTCAGAAATTGAATTTTCTAATCTTCCGCACTAAACTCGAATTGGACTGATCAGGAATCAATAGATTTTTTACCATCCTCAAATGGCGATGAATAATGCGTTTCGTTTACTTGAAAGTTTGAAGTAAAATATTGAATATACTGGTTGATTGATCGGAAAAATTTCAGGCAGTCAATCAGTGCCTAGCTATCATATTTCTAATTGATAGTCTGCAGTCAGTCGGTCAGTCAGTTATCAATCTTTGTCACAAAGATCGTATTTCATATTTGATTAACTAAAATTTCGACCTGCAAGTTTTGGAGACGAGTATATACGTTACTATCACAGGGCTACCAGCAGGCTGTTCACGGCTTATATGAAGCTCGTAGTGAACAATGAAGCATGATACAGATCTGCATGCGGGTTAGCAAAGACAGAATCAATACGATAATGTTTAAACAATATTTGTCCAGTTGTAGCATGATTGGTGCTACGTCAAGTCCCTCACTCTGTAAACCATAACCAGGGTTTGCGTTGCTTCGAACACGTGCTCCGTGTGCGTAGCTCCTGCAGCATGAGGCAGGCCACGTACATACATACATACATTCATACGATATTCGTATATCTATGCGTGATGGCGCAGTGATTCAATAAATCTCTGAAATAGTTTTGCGGGGAAGT
The DNA here is from genome assembly GCA_963989295.1 of Ametastegia equiseti. NCBI lineage: Eukaryota > Metazoa > Arthropoda > Insecta > Hymenoptera > Tenthredinidae > Ametastegia > Ametastegia equiseti. The sequence continues at coordinate 9,824,470 of OZ022389.1, read as the reverse complement.
ATATTTTTAGCTGTAGCCGTGTTTTGGTAGGTAAAAGGATGATTTTTACGTCTTGTTATTATTATTTCGTTCATGGGACGGAAATTTTGCGAGGATCATACAAATTCGAGGTCGAACCATTTGTTTGAAACGTGAGCCATAGATATTTACATATACATAGAGTAGCATCGGAGAGTGCCCGACTGTCCTGTTGTCCGTTTTTACTGTGTATTTTCTTTTTTATTTTCATTTTTTTTCGGTTTTTATTTTTTTTTTTATTTTCCATTTTACCGAACGTGCATACGATGTACCGTCGACCACGCCCAAACAATTTCCGATAATCAAGACCAGATAGTACTTTTTCCATCCGTTTTTCGGATAACGCGATTATACGTGTTCCATTGAGTTCTAGCACGTTATATTCCCTTGATATTCATACCCGGCTAGGGAAACAAATCAACAATCCATACCAGCAGCAATAATTCATCGGATATTTCATGATGGCAAAAACTATCAAATATTCATCAAGAATTCATCAGAATAAATTCCTGAAGTCAAAGCACCGTATATCATATGCTCTGTTCAGGATAAATTTTATGACGTTATTTAGCGAATGACTATCCGAGTGAGTATGTTGTTGGTGTGGTTATTGACGATATCATCAGTTTCGTTATTACCAAAGTCAATTTTTGATAATTGTAGTAGATTTTGAAAAAAACCTAAATCTGTAATCTTAACGCAAGGGATGATTCGAACAAAATTCACTGTTACATGACTGAAACGTTGTTGGAATTGCATGACACGCCAGTACCTATTCCGAGAAATTATGCACGATATTTGCTGGTTTTGGAAGTGACCAATTCTGAAACAACGAGTTTCTCGTATCGATCATTGGTCTAGCTGGCGATCGAAAATACCGTACAAAATATGTAATTTGAGCAAATGAAATTCAGCAACTCATGATGGATGTGCTGTATAGGTTTAGGATTAATTTTTGGAAATATTTTTGACGAATCTTACAGAGCAAGGGAAATTGGAAATAGAAGAATTACGCGATCGTAGAATTGTCAGTGCAGAATTTCGCTAATTAATAGTTCGGATATTTGACTTAATTGAATATTTCTCACCGAGATGTCCTCGGCAATTGTATTAGTACGACTTTTTTCAGTTAATAAAACACTTCGAACCTTTTATCCGCCGTTCTCTAATTCTCATACCATCGTCTGTCGACTTTAATCTTCAATCTGTTCTTTGTTTTATCAAGCTTTTTTCGAAATAAATTGCATCGTCTGAAAGACGCTTCTGCTGCAGTCACGGCTATATCGAAAAGCTTCATTCATATTCCCCTTCTCATTCTTTGGGCTTCGGAATACTTTGAAAACTAATTAAAAATAATAAAAGAATCCTCAGACGGCTGCGGGCCGTTCTTCCGTAAATCCCTCATCACCTGCGTCCTTCGCGAGTTAAGCCGAGAGAGATTATTTCTCTTTACCTCAGAGCAGCTCGTAATCTGACGTCACAAAATTTCTCTTCCAACATCTCTTTGGCGACCTTGAAGCTTTACTACGCGTGGCACATACGGAAAAGCACAAGCAACGGTTCACGTGGCCTCCTCCGCCCCCCCCCCCCCCCCCCCCCCTGCCTGCCATCGGATCACAAAACGTGACTCCTGAATCAAGGCAAGGCTGAGAGCTCGAACGCCTAGGAGGTGGATGAAGGCGACGACCTAAGCTCGAGGGACCAAAAGTATTTCTTTTACCTGCAAATCATTTTTTTTTTTCGTTTTTTTTTGTTTTTTTTTTTTTGTACCTCACTCGTGATACCGCCACAGAATCCATGCGCTATTTGTCTCAGAGGGTTTCTTTCTGCCGAGCCATCCTTTGTCGAGGAAAATTCTCGTAAAGCCAATACCATCCCCTAAATAGGAGAGCAAATATTACCTGGACAATGTCACATTCAGGGATAGATTGAAGCGATTGCGGTTACATGTGCGGTTATAAATACGCAGTTCTTATACACGTACACTGCAGTGGTATCAGTTTTGAAGAAACAAGTCTGCTGTGAGTTTGATACGTGTTATATTTGCCAAAAGGCTATGATCGGATTTTCCGAGTTTTTTTGGCTGAGAAGCAAAGCCTTTGATCGATCAACGAGTTCTTACGGGATATATAAGGAAAGCCGCGAATGTTTCTATTTCTGAATACCTATTTAGCGTTAATTAGGATCTTACAGCATTTCGCCGATCCCCTGGGGCACGTAAAGCAATCACGCCACCGACTGTAATAAGACGTAGCTAATTAGATTTTGTCTTCGCTCTATCTTGAGCCATTTGAATTTACTATTAGTCATTATTATTGTGGTTCATTTGTAGAATCATACGGTGTGTGAAGACGAGATGAACTTTTTCTGCTCTACGTTTGTGAATATAATTTTGGGAAATAAGAAAGTGGTAAAGGCGAGACGCGGTATATGTGAGCTTGAAAGCATCCCGAACTCCTGATGAATTTACCCATCATTTATGACTCACCTCTCGATAGTCAAGAAAATTCAAAACAGTTTTTGGTTCTTCTCGATAAGAAATTCCTCTGACATGCGCATCATCTGCTTTCTTCTTTCAACTTCCTTTCTGAACCAAAATCTCTCTCAATTCTAATTTTCATCCCATATATATCGAATGAAGGCGCATATGCCTCTATCTGCGAAGTCGAGGCATATTCACGGTCTCAGATCTTGTGATCGAGGGTGGCTCACGTCTATCGGAACCTGTAAAGCTTTTCGCTGGTAGGTACTTCACTTCGTGTATTTCAGTCGATGTATGGATACACGATATATCTTATACACAGCATCCGGTCTCTTCTGAGAGAGAATGTATCTTGTATTCTTGTCTCGCTAGATACGGTATAGCTACCACGTCCGTTGATACTCTTGAAAGTGTTCGTGAGCACCGGATCTTAGTCGGATATTTACAGTTCCTGAATTCTGGTACATATACACACAGTCTTGGTCGATTGTCTACAACCTTGCGGTAGAAAGTTACACACATACAATATTTATACACTTTTGAAGCTGGTCTATCAGCAGATTCTCGATACTAGGTATGATGGTTTATAACCGATGTGTACCCATCAGATAGGATATTCTGATCAGCTAACGGTGGTATGAGCAAAATAACTGCTGGAGGATTCATAGATTGCATAAACCGCAATCTGCAAAGATAGAAGGTACTGGACTGGAAAAATTCTTGTCTCTTTGTTCAGTGTAGAAGTAACGAACAACGACGTGGTATCGGATTCCAATTTCTTTAGATAGCCTGGTACAACCTCTTTTCAGATAACTTACGCCCCTTTCAAACTGCAGGTTGCATCGTATCGTGGTGAACAAAATACAGTGGTAACAGTGAGGGAACGGAGGGGGGATGGTAGCTGTATGCATTACACGAGATGGTGGTAGGGTGATGGTGTAGAAACGGAGCATCTTCATCCGATGATATTCTTGCTTTCAGAGTAAATCGCTTTTCCTTGGGGTCTGGGGATCGGCGACTCACGGTGGTGAACGCACGTTCAAGATGAGAGGAGAGGGGCGGAAAAGAGGGCGCGTCGCGACGCCGACCAACCGATACAATGAAAGAGGAAAATCGCTTTCGATCACCTCGTTTTTCTATTTTTTTCTTTTTTTTTTTTTCTTTCGTCCTTTTCGTCTTTTTATTCTGCTCTTTTTCCTTCTTCTTCGTTTTCTTCTTCTTCTTCTTTGTGCAGCGCGAAATCTACCTTATTATCTGCAAAGTGGTGGTAGTGAGGAAAGCCTCCCGCGATCTATCATATCTAAAATTTTCATTGCCGCTTTTACACGAAGCTAAAAATCAATGCACTTTTCATTGATATACTGCTCAGTGATTCTCGACTTTTCTCATAATAAGTCTGCATTCAAAGTTACGATTTTCGAGGACGATATCTTCAAGTCACACAGAAAATTCTTCGACTCCCTCTGATCATACAATCATATGAAATCATCTTTCATCACCGTACATCAGGTTTTACAAAATATTTCCGATCGCTGCAGTAAGCGAAGTGATTTTTCGCCAATGGTAAAAATATTTATTAGTTGATGTTTCAGAAAGACAGTTAGCGATTACCGATCATTGTAATCAACTAATTGAATCTAATTGGGTCTAATATTTTTCACATGCATCTATGAAGCGGCTGAGAGGCGATTTTTTCTAATTCATGTATAATATTTTTGATTCGTTTCACTTGAATTCCTGATCTGGAATCATCTACATTGTTCGTCTTATTGGCGGGGGGCCTCCATGCGGACCGAGTAATTTGCGGAATGCGTTAGTTATACTACTTTCGTGTAAAAATAGATTTCAGAATTTTTTTAGCTATGATATATCGTAGTACAGTTACTCCCATAAGGGTGGGTAACATTAGCATAAAAACATTACAGGATACCGGACACGCATTATATCCTTCCTCTAGGGACTCTGTTTAAATGAAAGTCATTAATTATACAGGCTACAACAATTAACGGAGTGCTTCCTGCTTATGTTACATTAATTCTACTCATTTCAAGCACGACAATCTGCCTCTAAGCCGCAGTATGTTAATTTTATTCTAACCTTTCTGTTATTTTTATCATTTTATTAACATAATATGTATTCATTTTTCTGTTACAGGTAAATACGCTTCAGAGTTCTGTGAAAATCATCGGTAAATTCAGCGTACCGTAAATCGGGTGAGAATATACAGAAATGATCGAATATCCATACGTACAGAACTTCGAGTAATTATATATGTATAATCGCGTATGGGAATATATGAAATTCAATATGATAACCGCTAACGCGCTATTGATACATGGTGCAAATATTTTGTTGCAAATTTACCATGCGGAACAAATATTTCAATAGCTTATACGCCCCAAAATTATCGAGTGCGCTAATTTTCTGATAAAATTATATACTCGTGTAATCATATTTACAAAGAGCGAGTTGGTGATGCCAATTCCAGATAATATAACCTAAAATTATGTAGTAGGTACTCCAGCGATGCAACGCTCACACTTGACAGTCATTTTCATTTTTCATTACAGTTATGAGCTGATCAACACAATTCACTGCGAAATTCTGCGTCGTAGAATAGTAGAAAGTCAATCGATTCGCCAAACTAATGCACAAATTTTTTAAATCGTTACGGTGTCGATTTGTTTGATAGGTTTCGTGATGTGATTGATTATTTCACTATTCTAAAAAAATGACAGAAGTATGCTTATCAAATTTGAGCCGATTTTGTTCATAATTAGTTCACAAATTGAATGAAAAATGGGAATGACTGTCAAGTACGAGCGTTTTATCGCCATAAGACAAAATACCTCAGTTTATAGTTACACCACAAATACCATCAGTCGTAAAATATTTAGAATTGCGTAAAAGTCGACATCTCGATCCTCGATACCCGATACAAAGTGCGTTTGATTGAGAATGGTGAAAGAATAATGAAAGCCGGAATGAATCTGCAACGTATTATGAATGCTGCAGGAATATCGTACAAAGCTTTAGGTAATACACAAGGTATGTTTCATCATAACGAAATTAGAATGAGAATAGCATCGGTGTGGCGTATTCTAACTTCCTCCTAAATATTAATCGGCTGAGAAAGAATGAGTAAGAGAGTGAGTAGTGCCACGTGCGTGAGTTGTGTGTAAACCACTTATCGCGATCTCGCTTCAACCATTGCCTATATATGTAGGTAGGTACCTACAGTAGTTTTCGAAGTAGGTGGCTAGGTAGGTATAAGGTCGTTATATATACCTGGCTCGTTTCCTCGCGTGTATGTGCACAGTTACCTACTACAAGTCGCGTGCGTACCTCCGTTACTACGAATCCACACGTCAATGTGTTCCATTAACGTTTGTATCTACACATGTCTGTACATACATGATATAGATATATATACCTACTACCTCGTTCCAACGCATACTTTGCACCTATATCCACGCTCATAAAAACCACCTATGATACATGAAGCATATAACGAATGAACCACGCCCATCACCACGTACTAGTGATACACGTTCTACGTACCCTAGCGAAGAAACATGAAGCAAAAAAAAAAAAAAGGAAATAAAAAAAGAATTCTAAATAATTACATTCTTCATATACGTGAGGCTCTGTCGAAATGACCCTCGCACCGTTGTGCACGATGGGTTTGAATTAGTCGTATGATTATTATGTTCCATGATTAATTTTATTGTCACATTCATCACAACGCACCTACTAGTCGCTTATCTATTGGTCCCATTTTGTTACGATTATGATTTTTTTTTTTTTAAATAACTAGTTACTTTTGAATATCGCTTAATTAGTGATTCATACGAACCTGTGCTTCAAAGGAAAAGATAGATAGAGAGAGAGAGAGAGAGAGAGATCTAATTTTCTGAAGTAGTGTATATGATGTACACATATATACGTACAACATTTGCAGATGCGCGCAGTTTGCAGTAGCGTCGGGGGAAATTAGTCGCTACACAATAGTGCTCACCGTGTTTCTCCACGTTGGGAGTCTCATGAACGACTAATTTAAATGAGTAAATTAACTAATTACTTCTCGGTGGTGGTATATATCTGCTAGGCAAAGGTTATATTGCGTATTAATCTCGGATTCATGAATGGGCCCTTGAGAGTGTGAGAACGAAATTTAAGGGAAGCTAAGGGTCCATGTAATACCTATCTGATTTCACACATATTCCAATGTTTATTTCACTAATAATTAATTAGTATCATAACCTTAGTCCTCTATATAGCAATGTACGTGAAATCTCCTCCGAATCCTATATTATAGCCTCGAACGGATCAAGTGTCAAGGTATTTTGGTATGCGACTATAAACACAGGGAGGGTCAATATACCCTGCCACCCTAATTTCTGTACCTACAGACCTAGGTACACCTTCTGGGCTACTGGCGTACTACAACCCAATTTCAGTGTTAATTGTGTTATACTCACACTAGCGCGGTCAGCCTAGGGCCTTGCTCTTCGTCTCTATGTACATGTTTAAATTCTAATCACACGAAGAAGTGGGATATACTATAGTATACGTACCTACACAGTTCTCGTGTGTACTGTTATCTCCCTGCACGTCCGGTGTCTCTGATATTGTAAATTAACCCACATTCGACCCCTGCCACTGTCACTTCGAGTACATACGCATATACATACATGTATTCAACAGTCCGTATAGTTATAGACCGTGTACACAGACAGGTCCCAGGCCCATGGATATATATATGGGTTTATGGCATATTCACACGTGGTATATGGTGTGCGCATTTCTGAGGAATACAAATACGTTAATATAGTCTATTATTGGCCTCGAAAGGACACGTGTATGTCTCTTGGGGTACAAATTTTCCTATAAATCACAGCTCTGATATACGAATACCGATGATCCGGAGGCTAAAACTATATGCTCTCATTATCAAGATCAAGATTTTCGCTCACGACTGAAATGAGTATTATTTTCTTAACATACATGTATGTCAGCTGCTATGTAAAAGTTAATATCGCGCTGCGAAAATTTTAGTATACTATAAAAATAGGATTTTTTGTGGGTCTGAAGAGTTCCAAACGTTCATATTAACAAAACTTTGAAATGACAAGGTTTTGCCGGGATTTGGGAATGTCTGAAAATTTTAGATGTGGGTCGAAGATTGAAGATAGGTTATACAGAATTCAAAATTTGGAAATTTCTGGCGGCCAGACGAGCGTAGTTAGGATCTTGTTTCAGAACTTTCGTTCCAATGAATGATCGGAAATTCAGACGTCTGATTTTTTGAGCAACAATCCGAAGATCCAGTTCAACTTATAACCGTATTTCAGTAGAAAAAAGTCTGTCGGAATGATGGACCAGATTTGTAAAATACTTAGAGTTGTGGAAATTTCATTCGCGTCGAATAACAATGGCATGATAAGTACAAGAATATTATGGAATTTCTAAATTATATCTATAGCTCCTCTGTATTCAGAAGGATTCAGCGGATTTTGGATTTTTCGATTTAGATTCCATTTCAGCGATGAGTGATGATTGGCTTTCGCAGCTTCTAGTGCTTTCCGTTATATATATATACTTGCGCATATGTAGCTGCAGCGTTTTTAGTGTTTTGCTGTTCTAAAGAAAAAAACCATTGAAACATCGAAGTCTGTTTTAGTGAGAAAATCCAATAGTAAATTTTTTATACCTACGTCACGGAGGTGTTCCTCGTCCAGGGTTGAATTCAAACCGCATTTATTCCCATTGGAACCACCACGACCCGTCCCTACAACCTCGCGACTGCAATTCTTTTTCCATCGATCCACGTTGAGGAAATAAAAATTTGATGTTCTATTAACGACTCGAGGGGGTCGCCTATGATCGCAGGCAACGATGGTTCTCTTATTCTATTTCTACCGTTATTTCAGTTATTCTTTCTCTTCTTTCTTTTTTCACAGATTTTCGTTGAACTATTTCTATTCGAAATCAATCGGTATTTTTTACGCTTGATACTTGGCTGCGGGGAATCATTACAACGCTTTCCGAATGAAGAGAAAAAAAAAAACCATAAAATAACAAAAATAAACGCCTATGGTATAAAAAAGAAGTAAAAACCCACAAGCGACTGGTAACAGTCTAAAAAATTATATAAAATAACGAGCAAACCGCGCGGCACGTTCCATACCGTATATATGTTAAAAAGAAAAATTGTAAAACGAGGAGTAAAATAGAGCCTGAAACGCTATTCTTTTCGCGTCTGATCATTTTGGCAACCGCTATATAGAGGAACCGCAGATAAACCTAGACTCACTGCGCGAATATTCTCATCGTCATTTATTTATTCCCTTAGGCGAGAATTATATACGCTTTGCGGCACCGTGCATATTACCTTTAGGCAAAAAACGTCCCTTATATACCAAATTCCCTTTATCAAATTGTAGAGGAACGCCCGACGACGACGACGACGACGACGACGATACCAAGCGATTGCTTTCAGCCTTCAAGTCACTCCCAGATTCCATATCTGTGCATCAGAAATCCATATATACCCTTGGCCAAATTCCGATATTCCTTGCCCGACTACTATATACGGGGGTTTTGAGGTTTCGCTAGCGGAATGGCTTCGAAGTGACGATAGAAGGGGGTTCTAGGGGTATAGCGATGAGGGGGTATGTAAATACGTCTTGGGTATTGGGTGGCGAATGAGGTGGCAACGATCTATCCCTTGGGAGCTGTTCGGGAAACGCCCGTAGGAACGAAGGTTCTTTTTAGACGCGCGTTTTCCCCGCAATCCGCGCACCGAGCTACGTCATCCCGTGGAGGTTTAGGAACCTCGAGGGTGAAGGGCGAAGGGTGAAGGAGGGGGGGAGGTAAAGATCGGAGAGAAAAGCTAAGAGAGCGTTCTTGGAATGTGGATTATCCTAAGCTCGAGATGCTGACTCGAATAGTAAGTTTTGGTCCTTGACGAAACGCCGCGGAACTCATTCGCTACGGCACAGCTTTTTGCACGCGAATTTCCAATTTACCTCATAGCTATTCTCTCTCTCTCTCTCTCGTCCACTTCGCCACACTTTTCTACTTCAATTTCATCCTATCCTTCTATCCTCACTCAAAAAGCTCTTGCCTCCTCCGCAGTGGCAAATGCGCAAAAATTTCATCGACTTTATACGATGAAACAAAAGTCCTCTCTCAAATATCCTCGCAGAAATCAGTATAAGGTAAGTGTACCAATTACTGACCCTTTAAGACCCAATTATTGATCCTTATATTTTCTTCAATATTGAATCTATGATAAGAATTCTGAATGTTTCCGTTCGACAAATCAGTTACTACAGATTCGGAGAATGCGAATTGATTTTTTTGATCATTTCAGAGCTCACGGATAAAAAGGAATCATTGAAAATGGTCAATAATTGGGACAGGGTCAGTAACTCTTACCCTTACCCTACCTATACTACTTTTTACCATGTACACGTATATCCCTTCACCTGGCTGATCGTTGGGGGCGAATTGCTGCTGCTAAGTCATGCGTCACCTGTAAGCATGTGAATTAGTTCATCGCTCTCTAGGGGTTGTGATAGTCTACACCGTGTTGTGAACAGAATAGAAGGGAAACTGAGTTAAGCATTGAAGAGGAAGGTGTGTTGTTATTCGATGGTACTTTGCCTCCGAGGTTTAACATGGGGCGCACGTTGTCTCTGTTTGTTACAGTTTCTTAAGGTCGAAAGGTGTGTGTGTATATGTCCTGGGTAAAGTTGCATCTTGTGAACAGAGAGAATCAGGCACCGGGTTAATTGGCAGTGGTATCTACATGCGGGACACGTCGTTTTATGGCAGGTGTAAGAAAAACAATGGTCTTCAGTGAACCGTACGAAATTGTAATTCGCTAGCGATAGTATAAGGTATATATATATATATAACGAGAGCAGAGAGCGTGTCAGAAAGACAAAGGAAGTCTAATTGGCTAGAAGAAAAGTAACAAGTAATGCTAGAGGCTGGAAATCGAACGTGACCAAACTCTCTCTCTCTCTCTCACTATCTTATATCCTCCCTTCATATCTTTCGATTGGGCTCATGAACGCTAAGAGCCGCAGTATCACCCTGAGCTATTATCACCGTTGTAGGGGATGAAAATTTCCAACAACTTATTCAACGCTAATTAAGCCCGGAAAATATTGTGTCTACGTAGGGCCACCCCTGTTTCCCTCGTTGAAACATAATCTTCTCACCGCGGTACAACCCTTACTTTCCGACGTTCAGTCGGTTAGCATTTCGAATTTCGATATTAATTAGCACTTGTTTGAAGAGGGAAGGAAACCCCATCGTCCCCATGCCCCGGCAGTATTGCATGAGAGAAACTCCGTCGTTGGTGAACGCAATTAATGCCTCCGTTCTGTCAAAAAGAAGACAAAAAAAGAAAAAAAAGAAGGAAAAAAAAGGACCTTGGTAAATCCTCTCTGACGTCCGACCCGCTGGCTCGACGTCGAGAACGACAAGGCGAGAGTGACTTGGTCCCCTGCTACTCGTGGTAATTAAAAATGTTACTTCGCAAGCCCCAGAGCTTCTGGGGAGTTTAAACTTTTGTATCAGATTTTTCTGTTGTACTACCCTACCTGCCCACCTTTTACCCACCGTCACGACCGCCGCCACTTCGTCGCAATTTATATTCATGAGGATTATTTTTAAAGGAATAAATGCGATTCTCATCATTCTTTTTTACTGTTTAGGCAACGGTCTGAGTATGGATAAAAGTTCACTGTATAGCAAAACCACAGATTGATTTTTGATTCATTATGTCGGTAAAACTCTACAGAGGTTGAAGATAGCGGCTCTAAGTTTTGCGTTCAAAATGTCAGGCCATCTAACACGAATGATTAAAAAAAAAAAAGTTCCCACATAAATCAAATTTGATACCTTGAGAGGAATATTCTGGTATTTCATAACCGTGACAATTTGATTTTCTCGGTTCAGGGAGCGTTGCTTGAGTAAATTTATCCCATTTATGTGGGATAATTTCTAATAAGAGCTTTGAATTTGGAGACTTGTTAATAATCGATTAGGTATGAAAGGTGGCGAGGGCGTAGCCTTTCCTTAAAATTTGTTCACGCAGGTAAAACGACTGAATAACTCGTCGTAAAGACGATATTCCCGTATCGGAATTATATTGCGCCCACGTTCCATTCCCCCAGGCTTGTTGAATCCTCCTTCCGGTTGGTTGATGGATTATTAGAAGCAACCCTCAGCAAATCACTGAAATATCACCTCACGTGTATATAGAGAGGGGTTGATAAAGCCTTAACGATCCGTCAACGACTTCGAACAAGGTGTCAAACCTACTTACTAACTCGGGTCCCACATGAACTGCGATGTGCAGGTTTATAAGACGGTAGAAGTATCCGTAACGAAGTGTTCTCTTGTAAATCAGGAATGAAAAATTTTTGCAAAACATTCCATACACAGTCGAGGATACATCGAATTAAGGTAAGTGTACCAGCTACTGACCCTGTCCCAATCATTGACCTTTTTCGATGATTTCTTATTATCCGTGAGCTCTAAAATGATCTAAAAAAAATCAATTCGTATTGTTCGAGTCTTTAGCAACTGATTTGTGTAACGGAAACATTCAGAATTCTTATCATCGATTTGAAATTTAGGAAAATATAAGGGTCAATAATTGGGTCTTAGAGGGTAAGTAATTGGTACACTTACCTACCTTAAACCAAAATTATTATTTTCGAGAAATTTTGCCGATGTAGACGAAAGTTGTAATCACTGATTCATTGTATGTCTTAGCAAAAAAGTCTGAGAGAGCTCTGCGGAAGTTTTTTTTCCTTTTGAAATCTGACCAACCCTTAATTTCATTTGCATAATTGATCGTACAGATTGAGGGGAGGTATTTGTAAGAAAAGGGATTTAACTTTCGGGAAAAAAGTAGGTATTGTGAAGTAAACATCCGAAAAAGATCTACGTAGTTCGTGGAAATTCTCCCGGTCATTTTCTTTGCTTTCTTGAAGCTAATTGAGTCTGGCTAAAAGGGACGGGGGGTCGGGATGAGCTATCTTCCTCAAACAAGCACCCAATTTTCCAAGATTCGCTGGCTTGCGAACACGCCACAAACAAAACGGAAAAGTGGATATCAGTTCCTAAAGTTCATCCTTCTTTTTCGGTGGAATAGCGAGAGTCGGTTTGCTACGATGTTGAGAGGTTGAGTGAAGGAGCACAAAGTTCTTTTATCTTTTCCTTTCTCTTCGTTCTTCTTACTCTTCCTGTCTTGCAAGATCTTATTTTTATCGGTAGCTCTTTTCGAGGACAAGATACTTACCAAGGCAAATATGATTGGGGCGAAAGGAAAGTTACAAAAGGAAGACGGACAGCGGAAGTAGGGGACCTCGTTATGGGGAAAAATGAGCTTTTCCTTTTAGCTTAACGAAAAACGTTAACTTGTCAAAAACGATTTCATAGAATGTCGTCGCTCACCATTTCACTTCCTTCTCACTCGTTTTTTCTCTCTCTGTCTCACTCTCCCCTTGCTCGTTGGCTATAAATTGTTGCTGGCCAATAAGCCTTCAAACTTTTGGAACGTAAAATACACGAGGGGGACATTCGTCTTCCTGGAGGCAATTAGGTACGTAACTTCGTCAACTCATCGACCATCTCGGTTAATTACGATTACATTTTTCATCCTTCATGCGTAGCTAAAAATAATGAGTCAAAATTTGACATTCCACATTGCCAAATTTCTGTATCAAGGCCTATTTTTGTGAATTACGAAACAACAAGAATTGGGATTTTTGCAACAAGTTCTCTTTCGAATCCTCTCCTTCTGCTACTTCGGCGTCAGTAAAACACTGAGTACAAAATAGCTTTGCATTCTGACCTCTGGGCGAAGCTTAACCTCAGTAGTCTTCAGAGGATTAACAAAGACCGGCGGAAGTGACGTTTATTAAAAACCTCGAGATTATCCCTGCCTTTTTTTCGGGCAATTCGACACAATGATGAAACAAAGAATTCCGTCAGTCCTTGCCTTATGCCCTTTAGAAATATTCCAACTGCGAAGCCTGAAAATTCGTTTTGATCTCAACTGCGTGAAGGAACTGACTTCCGTCGTTCAACTTTCTGTTGAAAATCTAATAAAGTTTGATCTCTGATGAACATAATTTGAAAATCTATTGCTAATGGTATCGGAATTCAAATGAATAGACGCGTTTCAAGAGGCGGCTGTCAAAGGCCACTCAGAAAAGCAGGCTCTCTAAAAGGCTCTCAGCAAGACAGTAGGTTCGCCGCTATAGTTTCCAAGACCAAGTGGGTTCCGTTCTGGGATACGAAACGTGAAATGCGAATGGAAAGCTTTCGGGACCGAGTGAGGTATGACCCCCTAAAAAGGCCGGAAATTAAGAGGGAAATGAGTTGAGCTACCGAGATCAGAAACACGTGGTTCCGGTTTGAGGACAACGGGGTATATACATCGTGTGCTGTTGTACCTATGAGTACCAGGCTACTAATACACCCTCTTCTATGTTTCCTGGGAATTAAGACCTACGCACGTGATTACTGTATGTTCTATTCGGTAAAATACCTCGTGCATATAAGCCGGCTTTATATGATCAGATTCTGTGCCCAAATCTGCGCATTACTTGCATTAGGGTGGTATTTAATCGACTTGGCATGCAGGTCCGTAGTTCACTGATGCCATTTTCGTTACCTGGCATATACACGTACGCACCCGTCCACCTAAAGGCTCTGTGAGTTCTGCCAGAAATTCAGAACTCACTTTGAAAGGGTTTGCATGTTTGTGAACTCTATTCCCTTTGAGATGGGGCATAGTTTCCTTGAAAGGAAAAGTTAATTTGAAAAGTTACCTACGTCCTTAGGAGCGTAGGTGTATAGCAGTTCCTCCTCGTTCCACCCAAAGTCTGCAGCAGTATGACGTTGTATACTAACATAAGACTGTCACGACTATACCTTTGGGAATAAAATCATCCGTAAACTTGTTCACGACTTTATCCCAGTTCAACTTCTATGACGTGTCTCAAAAACAAAACGAAAAAAAAAAGACGAAGAGACAAACAGAAAATCGTATTCTCGGATGAAATTATATGTTTTTGTGTTTGAAGTAAAATTGTCAGTACTTGGACCAGCCTGCGTTTCTTATAGCTGCCCACGGGTACTTTCACTTTATACAGTGAAAATGTAGAAGACTGATGGGGTTGAAATTGTTTTAGGGTCGTCGGTTACATTTGAACCTATATTTTTCTTCTTGACGTTGGATATGATATTCGGTTTAAATATAATTTCTACGGTTTGCCTGACATAAACTTCTTCTAAACAATTTAGCGGGGGTTTTGGAGGCGTAAAAATGAGATAAACCCTTCAAGGGTGCGAAGCAATTTTTCACCTAGCACGTCCGCCCTCGTAATTTAAATTTATGAGATTATTTTATCAGTAGGTTGGCGCAGCACCGCATTACAAGTCGATAACGGGATTTACAGGAACGCATGGCTCCCACCTTTTAAATAAATATAATATATGACCGACCTACATCCAGGCGTATATATATCGACCTATACGGCTTACGCACATACGTAGGTAGGTATAGGTTTGTATACTAAGCCTGTGCCGATGTTGCAAATTGATTCATTGCCACGCTCAGTCGAAACGGCAAACTTGTAACTTATGATCCGACGCTGTGTCGTTCGCGGACTATTTGGCGATAAAGTGAAAAATGGCGGGGGCTAGTCCCCTTCTCAGGAAGACGCGAATTTACAGCGCTGAGATTTATGTACTTCTCAAGATCAAGTGCCGAGGAAAAAACACATTCCTTTTGCCAGCCAGAATCCAGTATAGCAAGTTTATTAAAGGGATGTCCGACTGAGGAAGATCCTGCCTCACATCGTGAAGAGATTCGCAATGTACATCCTCCGCCTGTTCTTTGCTCCTGTTCCTCTTCATTTTCAATGGACTCTTTTATCCTCCACGAACGGAATCTTTACCAAATCACTGACGAAGTATGTATGGATCAAGAAGGTGCCTCAGAGGATCTCGAAGATCGGATAATATTCCATGCCAGGCAGTCGTTCATCTCTGCCCCCTGTTTCGCTTATTTACATTTTACTACTATGAACTAACCTTGCCGCAGATACTGAAGCAGGATCAAGAAGAGCAAGAAAAAAGAAGAAGCGAAAAGGGAAAAGGCAAAGGGGAAAGGAAAGGGGCTCTGCTCGTTTCCCTATTGATCACCATGGTGGAAAAGTAGACCATAGCAGAACGAAACAAAGCACGCAAATAACAGAACCTGGCAGAATAACTGATGAGGCTTCGAACCTCGGGGAAGTCTCCTGCGGAGAAGAAAACGGATATGAGGGATGCAGAAAGCGATTGATGAAGCCGCCATAATGTAGGCGCCGTTATTTCACGACGAAATATACAACCCTTGTTCATGGTTTCGAAACATTTTCCATTTTCGAACTACATTGGTGAACAAAATGGCGGTTGTCAACCGTAGATGCCATTTTCCAAAAGCAAACAGACGGCTTCGCGTTTGTGGGAATACATCGGAAATTAAACTACGAGAAACTGTCTCAGTTCTGGTGACGAACGAGTGCCGTTCGACGGACTGAGACTGAGGGTGTGAAACGTATATTGAATTGAAGGAGGTGCAGTAGCAATGTCGAGTAAACGTATATCCTTTACGATTGTCAATGACGTATATCTACCGATTTCCTTAGCTGACGCGTTCATCGAATACCTACTCGACTTGACCTCTTTACGGATGGCTGAGTCAGGTGCATCTAGAATATATACGGTACGCGAACAGAATATATCACAGACACTTTCAATGCGTGGAAAGGTTACGCGCGAGTTGCTAAAACGTATAAATTCATTCGTATATACTATGGATGGTTGAGCTGAAAATCTTTAGAAAGTTTCATTCTCTTCATTGAGTGCAGTTTGTATACAAGCTCAGCACTGCTTTCAGTTTAGCTATATGCTAATGCATTAAAGTGTTTTGAGGATACATTACTTTAGTCTGCTTTGATGTACTTACCCTTCGTTTTACCTGCCAAACTAAATACGTTTCATCCCCTTGCCAATTTCCAATTACCTACCTACCTCAACGGACTTGACTTTTTCCCTAACTTTGACGATCAACATTACTCCCAAGTCCTTGCTCCCGGCTCATTTCTCCTAACTCTTTATACTCACTTTCATATTCTTTTTTTTACTTTTTTATCAAATTTTCTGCAGACTCAAGCGGTGCGTTAACTATCGACAGAAAAGTTAAAAAATTAATAAATCTTGGATAAGAGCGGTGGAGGTTTGAAGCAAGGTAAGCTAAACGTGGTCTACGTCGACACTGTCACCCCGAATTCTCATGACAATTGTGAAAGTTATTTCGTGCCTCTTCATTGGTGCAAAAGGTGAAATCAATGCAAAAATACCACGTTACATAATTCACAAAAGGCAAAAGTGAAATTTGGAATAAAAGTACCTACCTCATATTCTCCCCTCGTCAAAGTCAAGGGCTGAGGGACATAACATTTACTGCACGCATCGATATAGCGTATACTCCGGTACGTCCCTGAGACTGTCGTTTATTGTCCTAAGGATTCCCGCAACACGCTCGTCTTGGCTGCAAAGGCCCTCCGGCAGGATTTTCTGATCCTTCCTCTGCTCCCATAACCCGCAAGCCTCCATCCTCTCTGCATAGATTTTATCCGTCTCTTATATCTTTCTGTCGCGCGTCATGTGCCAGCAGACTTACCTCGGGTAACCATTAACATAAGAAGATTCTAGCCAATTTTGTACCTCTGTAGGTACCTACGTGTGACACTCGATTTTATCTGACACACTTACTCGCTCTCCGTCATTCGCTTCTGTTAGAATTTTTCCAATGAAGATTCAATCTGCGAGATGATTCAATGATCTAGGTAGGGTGGATGTACCATTTCTGGCCACTGTACCGTTTGTGGCCGTGCTTAATAAATGCAGTACTCATTTCTGGTACTTTGAATCTATTCAATTATTGAATTCATCTGGAAAACATACTCTACTTTTCAGTACTTTATTGTTTGAAAGTGGAGTTTCTTAGTGATTGAAGCCGTTATAACTTTTTTGTACCATTTGCAGCCAAGCTTTGATTTATATGGTAATGGGTATGGCCATAAACGGAGCAAGTGATACTCTACATAGTTGAATGATTCTCCGACTTCTAAACTGTTTCAAGTTTCAAAAGCCGTGCTTTTTGATGTTCGCGAAAAATTTCGTCACCACAGGTCCGTCATACGATATTCTTTTACTCCAAACGAGAATTTTACATGAAATTCTAACGCAAGCTGCATCTCTTTCGAAAAGTCGCTCATTCGATATACTACTGCGACGTGTTTCATAAATCATGAATCGCCAGACCGTAAATAGCAACAGCTTGAGGTAAATTTGAAATTTCAACCGCGTAGCTCGTCTCGAGCTTTCGAGGCAACAGCTACTGCACCAGTGCAGACTCGCGCATAGTTTCGAAAACTGAAGTAGAGTTACTCTGGGTTATCTGGAGATCGAACGCTTGACAAAGGCTCCTTGGCTTGCCCAACTCGGGGGCGCGGTACACCATCGGAGTCTGAAGAAGGCTTATAACGGGAATCCCCCAACTATGTAGCCACGTAGCTGTGGTCTAGGAATAGCAAAATGGAGAGCTAGAGTCTAGTTACTAGAACTAGACTGCGTCTCGGAAATTGGTCTTGGCTCGAAGTCCTTGCTTACTCATCAGCTAGTACAGGGTGAAGTGTGCGAAGATGGATCGCCAAGTGCCAAAAGTTTTCCCCTGTCGTTCTCAACCGGAAAACCAGTTTATGCAATTCCTTAATTTCCACCATTCATTCAAAAAGTAGAGAAGATAATGAATTGGGATGCATAGCTTATACCGATTAGTTTCTAGAGGACTAAACGTTGACTCGTTAGTCATTTCTGAATAGATAACCAGATCATTTTTTCGCAGTTTTGATTGCAATTTTGGATACCTGTTGGATTCATATAGAACTCCATATAGCTTTGCGGGTCAAAATGTAACATCGAGACTGACTTTCCTGTGGTTTTTGAATACACATAACGTCAAAAATTTCAAATTTTTCCGAATGACCGTGTTCTGGGAAATCGCGTAGTGCAACTTTTAAGAAGTATCTACCTTCAGCGACATTTTTTTATGTGGAACACCATTACTTGCTGTTGATATTAGTGTGACGAATGTGAATGGAAAATATTAGCATTTGCCGAATCTTTGACGAATCCACCCCACGCACGTTTGAACCTCACAATTAAACGACTACGACCCTCTGAAGTTCGCAAAGAATTCAAACCCATTGCAGATAAATACCTATACCTATAGAATTGCCATGGAAAAAGGGGAGACTGGAGAAAGAGAGGCTTGCAGTGGATTTTGGATGTAGGCCGCGACTTGAGGTAAATAAGCATCTACTTGGCTGTTGGTAATTGGATTGCATCCGAATCTGACGCCATGGCACACAAGCCCTGGATTGCTTGATGCTGGAAGAGGGTGGCGCAGAGATTATTAGACGCTTCACGTAGAGGAGCAAGATAAAGTGAGATGAATTGACAAGAGGCAAAGTGAGAAGAGAGAGAGAGAGAGAGAGAGAGAGAGAGAGAGAGAGAGAGAGAGAGAGAGAGAGAGAGAGAGAGAGAGAGAGAGAGAGAGAGAGAGAGAGAGAGAGAGAGAGAGAGAGAGAGAGAGCGAGAGAGGAAGAACGAAATGAGGGAGCTGTGAAGGGGCACTTCGTTTGTCGCATCTACATTCGAGGCACGGGTCTGTCAACATCTGTGTAACTAAGTCGTAGGTAGCGTATGGCGTCTTAGAATCGCTGAAATCTGACACATCTGTATTTAGTTTATCACGAGATGTTGCAGAAACGCCGCAAGCCTGTTTCCATCTAACTTTAGAGTGCCTAATCCCTAAGGCAACGAATATTTCTCGCCTAGCCAAATTTACCGCGCCTGATTATACCGAGGAATCTTATCACAATCTTGAAACGCAATTCAGAGGATCGAAACCGCGGATTCGATTCCGTTTTCGGTAAACGAGATTTATGGTACTTATACCAATCTGCTACTACCATCAAAATATATCGTTGGAATTGAAATATTTCATTCAGACATTGATCGAGTCAAGACGAATCTGCGAATCGTGTGGTTATACCTGGATGCTTCATCACGATTATTTTCTCCCATATTTTGTGACAGTAATGGTTTCAGACGCCAGAATACCCGATGGTAAATTAAGTTTGGAATGCCGAAGGTATTTGCAATGGCATTTCTGCCGGGTATCGGCTACCGTACTGCAGCTAACAGGTAGGGCGAATTTCGCACTTGGTCGAGTTTGGTTCATGTCGAAGGAAGCTGCGGTGAATTTACATGAATAAGCAATACTGTTTGAACACACCGTTAGTTGTATATACCGTGCCCCGGGTATTATTCTATTCTCGAGACACACAAAATCGTCACACGATCGTCCCGCTGAGACGAATGGCATATCGTACCCGATGCATCGAACTGCAATAATCCAGCAGTTGAATAATACTCTATACTTTCAAGCATTTATTCCAGGAATTTAATGTCGACTATTTCACGTTTTAGTATCACGACAGTATGGTCAGTGACCGTATCGTAAAAAAGCTCTGTGTATGATGGAAAGGGGGTCTTGGCCTACCAATTATCGTGTTCACTGGACCAACGATAGCTACTATTGACACTGGTACAGCTAATAAAGCTATAATACCCATGTGGCGAAGGATACAGAACACAATTGCACACGTACATCCGTTGAGAATTTCTAAACGAGTTTCACCAACAAAACTGGATACATGTTATAAGTTGTGAAAATACTATTTCCTCTCTGATGTATACTAGATTGTGTATCGGTGATTCGCGGAATAACAAACACTGGATGATATTATACCGCACTCTATGAAATGATGATACGGGTCTATTAAGAGCACCAACACACATCTCGTAAAAGCTCATCCATTAAATTAAATGTAAGCACGTCAATTCTTGTGCAAACGAAATAGAATTGCTCCGAGTAAAGGTTGACACGGGTAGGTGATCCCAGCTAACGACCTACGGTCACCGAATTATAGTACAAGACGCGGTATACGTATGTATTCTATATTGTCGGTATATGTACCCATCACGAGTATACATATACCTATATGTATGGGTACTTGATGGCCTAAGTGATGAATGCACTTAACGCATGACATAACGCAGCCCTTGCTCTCTGATTAGCCGTTTGTACCTGAGATCATCGGTCAGTTGAGTGACGAGCCGTATTGACGGAATATCGTTCGAGAAGGATGAGTAATCATGCTGATTGAGTGGACATTGTCCTCGGTGGTTGATCTCTATACGGCAACGACGGATTCGATTAATTGATCATTAGCGAATTTGGCTTTGGTATTTTAAGTGTCCCGTTGTGATTCACATTCATCAATTACATACAAACTTGTGGTTTAGGCTGGTGAGGTTCAGGAATATTCATTACACGCTCGAATCGTTTCTAAGAAGGAATCGATACTCGATTCGATAAAGCTCTTCTGGGTATCGATCCTATTGCCTTCAGAATTTCTGAAAGGCCTTGTGGTACCTTCCACCGCTGGCGTCTGCCAATCCGCTTTGCATTTATCTTGTATATATATAATATTCGCTCTGCCAAGAGAAACCTGTTGTTGTCAATGATGCTTGACATTTCTGACGTTGATGGTAATTAAATCCTGTCCATTAACAAAGTATTTCATCCCGTGAATAGTCGATTTCAAATCCATTGTCTCAAAAGATGTCTTCCTTATCGGTGGATCAGCGGTATATTTAAGTCATTTCAAATTCGTATCGCAGTTTCAACAGGATATGCAGTGTTCAAATCCTCAGCAAGATTTTACCATTACTTAAGGATCCATGGTCGATTTCAGCTCGCTTTTGTTCTACAACGGACGTTGACATGATGATGAAAAGTGGACTCGTTGTTGGGGTGAAACTGACAACCATAGGCTATAAAAGGGTCTCAAATATGCAGGACAGATGTGGAGAAAAATTGTACCGCAGCGTAAAAAACTGTCGCAAGAAATTCATGACCGGAAAGAAAAATTTGGACGAATGAAAATTCTCCGCGAAATCGATTACATGTCATAAACTATATGCTGCGAAGCACGTCATGGCGGACATATACTCGTGTTTCTATGAAGAGAATAGCATGGAACGCCATCAATGACGTAATAATTTTCAGCCTTTCATCTTTTGAACGGATATACATAAACGAAGTATTATCAAGTAATAAATTGAGGAGAATTCCATATACTTACTCGTTATTATTTTCACGGTAATTGCTTAGGAATTTTCACCGTTTAAGCCAGATAGTTTACGGAAAGTCAAAATTTTCTATGCAAGGGTAACATAACAGGGAACTTTACATTGTACGAAAGTTTATACGGAATCTAATAACGTTGTATTAGAAGTTTCAAGCACGTTCTAATAGGACGGTAATATCACACGTTAATCACCTCTTCTACTAGGCAAAAGTTATTTCTCTACCTGCAGCATGGATCATATTTCATTCCTATGGACTACGTCACACAAGCGTCGTTCTATATCTCCGGTCACTTGTTATCATAGGAATGACATGAAGCCTAGGCTTCACTTTAATGCTCCCGAGCCATCCATCTGCCTAACTGACCATTCAGCCATGTTTTATACCTCGTCCGTTATCCTATCTTTAAGTTTACAGGCAACAGTGTCAGATGAAGCTGTTGTATACTGCCATCATTTGTATAACCGAAGGCTGGTGCGGTCGTCAAACATACATTTTCACGACGCTCACGTAGTGCCAGTAAAAAATACTGTTCCATTCCCGTTATCTCACAATTCTTGGCAATAATTCGTTGTCGCTTTTACCATCCCCGTCGTTATTCATTGAGCACCATATTTCCAATACGCGAAAATCGAACACGAATATATATACCTACATGTATCTTCGGATATTCTTTACTTCGTGAAAAAAGAAAGTAGGTATATGAAAACTGAACATTTTGTACGTATTCGCTCTTAAATTGACATATGGTCTGGTTCGTGTGTGTCATTCGAGCCCAACAATATCACGGCATAAGATTAGAAATTATATGAGAAATTCAGGGCGCTCTTCCATTGTCACAGGTAGATAATTTTCAAATGCTTCCTACGTCCTGATCATCCTTGCGGGAAATCCATTTCTCAAGGAGATGTTCAAATCATTCAAATCAAGATATTGTAGCATCGGATTTGAGGTTGGATCCCTCATTCTCGTAAGACGATTATTGATATTCGATTTTTTAGAATACAGCATTGTATTGAGGAAACTAGAGATGCGATTTGAATTGAATAGTGAAACATCATCATGTTATTGTCAACGTTTTCCGAATTGCAAGGAGGTCAATACTTGAAGGTTATAATGTTGGAATAGGTGTGAATAGCGAGAAGAGCTTTGATTCCGGATGCCTTTAAAAAAAAATCCTGAGAAATTCGAAACCAATAGCGCTAACGTAAGTCCTTGCTGCAGAGTTATCCTTGATCACTGATGTCCGGTGTCAGCAGCCGTGCGTGAAACGTGTGCCGGATTCGATGGCAGAAAGAACAAATGGCCAAGGGTTAAGGGTGAGGTTAAAACAATTGCCCGTCCGGCTGTGCCGCGCCCATTCGCCCAAGGCAGGATAATCATCGTCTTTATCATGGAGCTTGAATAGCCCACGCACTTTCTTTCCGGAGGTCTAATGACGCGTAATCGTTACGAATTTATTACAATCTTCAAAAAAGAAAAAAAAAAAAAAAACCTCCGCGCGGTAGACAGAAAAGTACGTTAATTTCATGTATAAAAGTAAATTACAGGTGTGTCGGGTACTGATGCCTCGGTGGGAAATATCTGAACCTAAGGGTCAAGGGACTGGGCAGAAGTTCCATCCCAAGGGAGTAACCCCTCGAATAAGAGTATAGGTTTCCTTCCCACGAGACCATGCGTGACAAATTACGATCCTATCCACCCTTTCCCGATTGTTTCTTGCTTCCGCCCTTCTTCGAAAACTTCAACAAACGACACTGCGATGTATTAGCTTGCAGCAATTTCAATCGTTTCTACTATCTTCTTATAGCTGTGACATTCCCATGTATGTGTCTGTGTTCCATCGATAAATCCATCCGCAACGTTAGATGATAAGAAAAAAGTTAACTTGTTGGTTATGATAAAAAAATAAAAATAAAATGAAAAAATAAGAGAGTGAAAAGTTTGTGGAAATTGTTTCTCGCGAGAAAGCGACGTGGTAAAAATAATTTTCAATGTCACTCTAACGCTAAATCAATCTAGGTTCTATTTTCCGTTATAATACCTTGTTCGCATCGGTAAACCGTTTACCCGCCTTGGAAAACGGTAGGTGTACGCGTCCTGACATTTTTCTCATAAATTTATTACCGAACCTTTATAGAAAAATGAACCAATTTCCTTCGTCGTTAAATAATCTGATAAAAGAGAAGATAATTTTATTTTTCTTGTGCTTGCAAACGTGATGCAATTATCGATGCATTTACGCAGAATTTAAGTTCTTTTTTCATCATCTTTTTATTTTTTTCAACCACAATACACTACATAGCGTGTCGCATATATCCCGCTATTTCTTCTGCTAATACGCGATGTTTACGGACAGAAAAGTTCTCGAGTTTCAGATACATGTTTAGGGGTAGAGTTGAGAAAATTGAACCGTTCAAGTTTGGCGATTTTCTTGCGAGAGTATTTACTGGATTCTGAAGAATCTGAACGAAGGTATGATCAGTACATGATTTGAAAGTCTCTTGCATGGTATTCTTGTTTTTACAATTTTCGAAATCCACTTACACAACCTTGTGACATTAACGATGCATAGCACGACATTTTTGTAACAGTTAAATACCGTGCCGGAATGCGATTTGCAAGTGGTCAATCGATCAAATAATGTAAACCGTATAAACCTATTGGAATATATTAGACATGGTGTCTTACGTTAAGGAGACACGATGCGTGAAAATACGTTCGGTATATTCATTCAGTATAGTTATCTGTGTGATTATAGAAGGGTAGGGTCGTAACGTATAATGTGTTGCGTAGTATCCTAGCTAGTGGAGGAATAATATTGAACACTGATGAGAAGGCATTGAGGGCATAGCCTAAATTCGTCGTTACACTGTGTTTCATTCAAGTATTCCTTTGTTCTCATGGGAATTCTATGGCTCAACATCCGCGATGTAGTTTTTGCCGGTGAATTGACCGGTTGTAAAGTTCGAAATAGTTCGTAACAAATTCATTGTGGCTTGGACGAAATTCACCGCAAGTTTTAGTGGGCCAATTTAATCGGTCCAGACACGAGGGCACTGGGATAAATAAAACCATTACGTATTGGTTTTCCTCTCTCCGTACCGTTTCGAATTCGTTGCGTTATCCATAGAGCCAAGAATTCCGTATGACTCTGTAAAAATGAAGAAGATTTGAAGTGTATTCTACTACATGCTTGTGTACCGAATCCTTTGTAAAAGAGTACAGATATACTCAGTCTGAGTAAGTGACTTGGAAGAAAAAAAAAAAGAAAAAAAAACGGCTACATTTGCTTGTACGGAGGGGAAGTTATCAACGACAAAGTCAACGACGGCGAGAACACCAGCGTGAAGTAAAGAAAGCCCGTGAGAAAAACCGAAGCGTCTGGTGTAGCCGTAACGCCATTTTCCCGCCGAAACGTAATTTAAAAGTTGGCAATACTCCGGCGTAGAGGAGCGACACCCTCTGCCGTTAATGAAACTTCCTTCAACTCAACATTTTCAATTTTACGCCATGCGTTCTTGTTCACTTCTCGCTGTCCTTTTTCACCGGTTCATTCGTCGCTTCGACGCTTCGCTGTTCCAGGCTTCCGCCACTATAACGTTGAACCTTTTTGCTCCATTGTCGGCTCGCATCCTCCACGTGTCAAGGCTGCGTTTCTTTCCTTTTTCTATCTGACATTTTTTCGCTGTTCGACACTGCCATTATTTGCAGTTCACCCTTCTTTTTACTTTTAGTCTTGGGAATTCCTGTGGCTTCTGTCAAGTGCATCGAAGTACAACCGTCGTTCATGAACTTCGCTGTATTTTGGACCAGAAAATACAACGACACTACCACCAAGCTGATGGAAATCATGACGTGTTTGAATTTTATCCAAAAGCACATGAGCTTTCAATAGTAATCCAATTTTTTTATTTTCTAACTTGACGACCTTGGATCTGATTCAACTCCCAAGAAATTTTCTCAGCTGAAAGAGAGACGGAGTGACGGGAGTCGGATAAAAAGTGGAAACTTCAAAGCTTTCAAAGCTTGGCCCGTCCGGGCCGTTTCTCATTCGGAACTTGGAAAGCCAGACTTTACCTTGTTTTAGTTGGATATCTCGGGTATCCAACTCGTGCGAGTCTTAAGTCAAGTTTAACTTTTCAAATTCGCCAGAGTGTTAATGGAAAACTATTCGTCCATTAAATGAGCATAAGCTTCAGGAGAAAAACTCGCAAAACGCACATTTTCATTTGCAAAAAATTCGAAAAACTGAAAGATCATCAATAGGGTGGCAGTGTATGCCTAAGAATGGTGGATCAGCAAGCAAAAATGAGAGCTTCGTTTGCCTATGGTTTCATTAATAGGGTTACGAGGGTGGAAGTTGGCTTTGAATAGCTGGAGTGGCGGGAAATTGGCAAAGTTACGGGTGCAGCTGTTGTTGCAGTGGCCTCTGGTTCCCTGGTATTCCAGGGCTCCTAAGGTATACTCATTCGTTGTATAGGTAGGTTTGGCTAACACGTATTAGGCTGGCACACTGAATAGTGAGCCACTTCTGCACTTGGGGCTTTCGTATAGTTAGCTTACAGCTGAACTCGGAAGCTCTATATATTTCAATACTTGAGGTCTGCTTTGTGGGTTGTAGTAAATTTTCTACCTCATAACTCATAAGTTTTCTTTCGTGGAAGAAACGGAATCTTGAGATGCAGATCAGCGTCATGATACGTATACTTTATCAATAAATTGAATATCGCTTCGCTGAGTATATCCATAATCCCATCGGCATATTGGCATGAAGAACGAAGGAAGTTTGATGTGATTGCTTGAGTGTACAACGTTGAGTAATCTGAAACTTAAAACGAGAGTTTTGCAAGGCAAATCTCTAGGTGGAATCTTATTGCATCTCTAATGTCTCTCAAACACTGGAATAAAACCGAGAGAATAGTTATAAGCGCGATATAGACGAGGTAGAGATTTCTTGAATACAAATATAAAAGGTAAGCTCCGTAAACTGTAAACTGTGTGGAGTAAACGGGATAAGCTGTAAAGTGTACTTACACTTTTTTTTCAAGAACATCAAGTTGACCATGTTTAGCAGATGAAAGTTTAGATCGACTAAAAATTAAAATTCAAACTTACTTCGTGGGTGTAGCCGGTTGAGATTCTTCTTGAGTTCCATTTCTTCGGTTCTTCCCCCAAGGAATATCATGGAGGGGCTGCTGGAAACGGAACATTCAAAGTAGAGGACTAGTCAGGTCTCTTGGAATTGCAGTTATAATTTCCCCTCCGCTTTAAGCCGGCTCATTATAAATACGCGAGAAGTGGAGTTTGAGCCGCAACCTGAACGTTGGTGTACAAAATCGTTGGTTACGTATTACTGGCTAATTCCTCCTACGGAAGATTTTCCAGATTCAGTGTACCGAATACCGCGTAATCTTTCTAAATGGCTCGTTAGTGAGCTTTCAGTTTGTCGGTTCGATAGCGGTAGGTATCGATAATTATTATACCCGCGCGATTGGAAGTTTCGTCGCCACAGTTTCCACCCCCTGCAGTCGGTTACTTGCAAAAATGTACAATCGAACTTTGAAGTATGTATAGAATGAATTCCATACATGAAATTCATGTATAGTATGGACTATATTTGCCTCTTTTGCGCGACAGACATTAGCCTTTTCCTTTCTCTCCCCGCAGGGTCTGGTAATACTCTAATTCTTTATTTTCATCCCTTTGAAGTGACCTTTTCCTCAAATAAGCTACCTGACAACTCATTCAACCAAGAGCAATTACCATCCATGCTTAATTCATTTTAATTGCCAAGATTACTCAACTAATTTGAGCGCCAAGTACCTGTCTCATTCCAACGTCTGACTTAGTAGCTAATGCTTCTACTCCATGGCGTCAGCCTCTCTGATACATACGTTTCTAACCGTTTCCACTATATATGCTTGGCTTAATGTCGGCCATATTCACTTCGTTCACAACTGTTTGCTGAAGGATTTCATCGCACCTGTTACCCAGACATATCTTACTCTAAAGAAAAAAATTTTGGAAAAAATAAGTAGCACAGTGTCTGAGCTGTCGAAATTCAAAATTCTAAATCAAGGAGAGGTGATATCTCTTGATGATCATTTATGTGATTTGATTCGTCATTATTTTACTAATAGTTGTTATTATTTTCATTGGTGATTCTGTATTATGTGTGTAATAATATAGGAAAGCGAAAAGTAGAGTGAACGACAATGGGATATAAAGCGGTAATTGGATCGTGGAAAAGCTAGGAATAAAGCTCGAGTCATTATTTTGTTACGTTTTCATTATTTCCATTATTTTCATCAGTTATATTATACTGCTATTATTTTCATTTCTTCACTTTATCGAACGAATACACGTTGAACAGAGCGAGTGTGAGGAAGAGGAAGAGAAAAATGCGAGCCACTCCTCCGAAGATTCATTATTTTTCTTAACAAAAAAGCTTCATTATTTTCTTCATCTTAATTACAAAGCTCTTTTCACGTCAAAAATAATAAAATGTGATATTTTTGACCCGGGATCCCCACACCACCACTTCGAAGAGAGGAAAAAAGAAACTAGCTACAGAATTTCTCAGCATTTGAAAGAGAATTTAGAAAACCGTTGGTTTATTTGATTTGAAATACTTTCGCGCAATTCATTGTCGCGTTAAACTCAATCTAGACTAAAGTAATTCATTTACGTTGGAACACGTGGCCTCGCAATTAACGCACAAATGTATTCTCTGAATTAGCTTCATCGAGTTCTAGGGCCGACGAACTTTCTTACTCTGCAGCAGCCGGGGGGGAAATCCTTGAGCAAAGTCTTTCAAAAATTACATCTTACCCTCCTGCGAACTTTGGCAAATTCTCCTTCGAGGTTACCTTATACCTGATGGAACCCCTGCCACGATCATTCGCCTCCCTCATCTCCTCATCTTTATCGAGACACAAAATAAGACACAAATTACGCTATGGCCACAGTAAAATAATTGTCACCTTATGCAATGGACCCGGGGTTCACTTCACACACCGGATGACGAGGCCAATAATTATTCACGCCACTGGCGCATAGTAGGACGTGCCATTGTAAGGCGACTCCACTGTTTTCAATACGATTGTCCCCAGGAGCTTATTGTTGGAAGTTTCTATTGTCATTATTATTTCGTCGCATTATACTCCAGATTTATGAGTTTGTGTAATTTTGCAGGCAGCCAATGGAGCTAGAGCATGTTCTGAAAGCGTATAAATATTCACAAATACCTACATACACTTAGTATATGCATGGTACCGAAAATTCGGTGAATGTACTTGTTAGCGAGAAAAAACAAAACAAAAAACAAACATTTGATTGTCAGTGGTACCCACCTCTTCTCGTTATAAATGATATTATTCTTGGAAAGGAAGGTAACAAATCGTTCTTTTCGTCTTCAAAACTTGTCTACTTCGCGTCCTTATATCCATCCATGTGCCATACACAAACAAGGGTAAGATGGTATTTTCTCGTTTCTACCATATACTCGAAATCTCGTCTTTGGCAAAAGCTTGCGAGAATTATTGGGGCACGTGGTGGCAGGGTGGTAGGTACCCAAGTGTATGTGTGTGTGCTTCTCGTGATTTACGAGGCTTGCCTCGTGAACCTCTCTTTCTCTCTCTGTCTGTCTCTCATTCTCTTTCTCTTTCTCTTTCGAAGTTATATTTGCAACAGAATTCGCTCACGTGGCTTAATTAATTCCAGTAATTTGAAGAAAGACCTGCGCGCGTAAGAAACCCCAAGAGAGTTCTGCACCGGGTTCCTGTATCTTCAATAAACGCGAGCAATCGTAAATCGATCATTGGTACCTAATGAACTTAATTGAATATCATTTTTTCAGAAATAATTATAATTATAATTGCCATCTGATAAACCCACTTGTACATACATACATACATACGATTTTCCAACCCAAGTAACAGAACTCGGTATACATATATATGTGGGTATTGCGCAGTACGTTGATACGGGCAAACGGATATTACGAGGATCTCAGCAACTTCTCGTTCTCGGTTTAATTACCGTTGTTGTCAGTGCGTCTCACTTTATGCGAAACCCATTCGCCAGAATGTACTCGAGCTTAACGACATTGCGGTTAAA
The DNA here is from genome assembly GCA_963989295.1 of Ametastegia equiseti. Taxonomy (NCBI): domain Eukaryota; kingdom Metazoa; phylum Arthropoda; class Insecta; order Hymenoptera; family Tenthredinidae; genus Ametastegia; species Ametastegia equiseti. Next base: position 9,794,480 of record OZ022389.1, on the reverse strand, counting down.
TGAATGATATTCATTGGGTGAATTGGCAAAATACAAATATCATACCGAGTCTGAGAAGCATTCAGCTATCAAAGGACTTTCAGATCGAAGGATACAGAGAAAGGTACGAAAAATTGTCACCGCGAATTGGCTAGTAAATAAATGCGTAATTTAACTGACGTAAATCTCGAAATTTTTGTTGAATACTCGAATCAAAACTGCATCGTCTGTCGTAATTCATATTCACGACGTAATTAATCGCTGCAGATACGCTTGCAATATCGTTTGTCTATTATTTAACGGTAGGTGGAATTCTTGCTTTAATATACCTGTACTACATTGTATACCAGTTCGTATAAAATAATCAATGTACATATACGTATAGGTAAATTTTGCCCCCTCGTTACCAGCGCGATAATTGTGCCCGTATAATCAAGGGGGTGGTTGTTGTTACTGTCTGTCAGATTAGGTTGACAAGGTAAAGCTCGATGTCCCGTGCCGGGAACATTATGTATTAAAGCGACACTCTGTAATTGCTTCTTGGGGAAAAATTTGGCATGAAATTTTTGCGAATAGCGAGAGAATCTGCGAAGAACAGCTGAGCACTTATTAACGGGTATGAAAAAGGAGATGAGAGGAAAAAAAAAGAAGAAAATTGAAAAAAGAAATGAAAAATACTGGTGGCGATGAATAATTTTACGGTACAGGAATTTAGACTCTGCTATGCTCCCCTCGTAGGATATTTAACTCCTGCTACACCTGACGTCATTCTCTGAAATCGTGTTATTATCATTACCTGCCGCGACGTACACCTTGAGTATGATTAGTTTTTCAAATCATGTATCTACGTCTTTTTTTTTTTTTTAACTTTTTATCCTAAGTTTTTCTTTCTCTCTCAGGTTGGGGTCATATCTTTGATTTCTTCGAATTGAATATTTGCTGAAAGCTAAAACCTTCCTGATAGCAATATCGAGACTTACCCTTCTGACCTTTCCAACCCCCACACGTCTAGGTAAGCGAACACTTCTTCCCAGTGAGGCTAATGGAAAGACGGTGTAATCGATTGCCACGATTTTGGGCGTGAGCTGAGTTCGGTGAACGGTGAAATTCGTACAATAATCAGCCGCGATCGATACTCGAAATACTTGCGGCAATTTCCGTTAGAAATTGTAAAGCAAGAAAAATTGCACAAAAAACAAAACGGAAATAGTTTATCAAATATTTTTATACAATATGTTTATTGAACGTGTAACCTCTGCTGGTGGCAGATCAAAATCGAGAACACCGAATGGGGTGGTGAAGGAACGTCGAGAGGGGGATGGAGGAGATAGATGGCAACAAGAAATGTGAAAAAAAAAAAGGAAAAAAGGGGGAGAAATGGAAATTGATTTTAGTTAAGCGACGCTTGAAAGGGCGCCAGTGGGTCTGGTTGCACTTCATTTCGCTCTGTCAAATGCAGGCTTTAAAAGTAGCTAGCGATGTGGGTGTGTGTATAATTCGTAAGCGTACTGCAGCCACCCCTTAAACTTCCGGCTTTATCCCTCTCGCCCTGAAGTCCTGGACCTCTGGCTTCACGGCAGTATTTTTCACCGTAGGAATGCGCGAAAGATCCATGGTCGACTGAGTTATTACCATAGCCAGATGCAGAGCACGACATCCGAGCGCAACCTCGAGACAAGCTGAGCACCCCCAAGGGACAATTTTTGGCCGTTAGTTCTTCGCGCTATAAACCAACTGGTGGGAACGCAACTGGATCATCCAGAGGATATACAAATCGACGGTTTCGTAGAAAAATAGTGGCTATCTCAGGAGTATACAGCTTGAAGTACAGGCTGTATTAAGTTTTGCTCGAAAAATTCACGGCTATCTCGAATTTTGCTTGACGAACCGGCTATCTTGCGAGCGACTCTGAAATCACTCTGTAGCGCTATTGACTTGCCATGCAACTACAGGGCGATTTCAGACTCGCTCGCGAGATTCAAGCAAAATTCGAGATAGCCGCTTTTTCTACGCAACTTTGGGGTGAGATTTTTAGAAGAAAGTTTCACCCCCTTCTTCTTTTATCCTGAAATCTTATATGGCCTAATAATTTAGTTGGAAAGAAAATATACAGGACGATAATTGTTATACCCATCTATAAACGGAAAATGAGAGGTTCGCGGTGGGAGTAGCCGAAGCAAAAAAGGTGATTAAGGGAGGTGCTGACATAGCTTGCGTTGGTGACCTCACGGCATTCACTACTACGAACTTGGTAGTAGTAAAGCTACGTCTGTGTATGTGTACTGCTGACCCCACACCGTTGAATAGCCACCCCGTGCTGGCAGCTAGCTAGTACTGCGACAGAACTCATGGTAGTCCGGGAACCGCTGTTAGAGCAAATTGCGTAACGCGAAAGCTGAATAAACAAAGAGCAAAGTAAGCTTTTTCAACAGCCATTGACCGCAAAGTTTGTCGGTAGGTGCAGGGTGGTAGGTAGGTAGGTAGGTAGGTAGGAAGGTACTGGAAAAAGTGCTACTTCGCTAATGCTACGTTATTTCATAATTATTTCAAGACTGCGGAGCTTTTAGTTTGAGCTTTCAGAATGGGAGAAATTTTCTCCGTTTCGAAAAATGGATCGGTGTCTTCTGTAGCGGAAAAAAAATGAATAAATTTTTTTCAAATGTCTTTGATAACTCGAGCGAGCTGTTAAATGTGTTATATTGTAGTCTCTCCTTGAGCTTATTGAATTTCTAAGTCACGTCGCCCGATATTATTTTACGCATACGGTAATAACTCGTGCGACGAACAGTTCCTGGAATCAAAATGGTGGTTTTATTCTTGCGAAACTCGGTGCAGACTGGTAGACGTCTCACCTGTGATCCAATTACTCAATTAACCAGTCGAGTTACTCGAGTGTGGCTTATACCTACATACACTAGTGAGAAAATTAAATATAAGGTTTTCGCTGTTGGTGACCGAATGGATGATATGAATTTCGGTAAAACAGCTGGTAACCTCCAAAAAGTTGCCTTCGTCGTACCTCGATCAAACGTCAGAAACGGGGGCTCTGTATTAACCGGCCCCTAATTTTCCCCCAAATTCATGTACAAGGAAGGTAAATAAATACGGCACCGTGTCCATGCTTCTGTTGGCAAAACTCGACTTACACGCTACTTCACCCGTAAAGTGAGCAGCTAGCAGGCCCCGTTGCTTAGAGCAGGTGAATTAAATTCTAGCCAAACCAGGCTGTAGCTAAGACTATTCTAGGCTTACGTTTCCGAAAGCTTGATAAAAAGCTTTGAGTTTCGTTGCCTCGACTGCAATTTCATTTTAGGTATATCTACCCATTTTATCAAGGTATATCGATTAGTCATACAACGATGATGTCGTACTCAGCTGTTGAGTTGAGCTTTTTGACGATTTGAATTTTCATTCAATGGGATTCTGGTCGTGGCTTTAACTGAAGAACTGTCGTCTATTCTTAGTGAATTAGGTAAGAAGCTTGTGCAAAGGATTATATTTACAGCTTACCCAGTACTTACTTTGGATCACGATGCAACACACTGTAAGGGGTATTAACAACTCCAGGTTTGCTAGCACGCGAGTGCATCGCCTTGCCGGCCAGCCGTCAGTTTGCGTTTATGAGAATAATAATATCCATGCAAATGGCCGTAAATGGGTCTTTAGCACCGCCTTCAGGTAAAACGTAATTAATTACATTTTTTACTATCCCTAAAAAGTTGCCACTTCGCACTATGGCAGCGACTGGTGATAAAACCATTCAATCATCTGATTGTTGGAGTGCGTGATAAATGCACCGTGTGTAGTGAATGTGTGTATGTAGAATCCAGGCCACTTCAGGCCATATTGCTTACACCGTGAATAGGACAACGCGTAAACGGATCGCTTGCAATTCAAGATCGCCCTTCTTTATATTATAACGACGTCAAATGGGGTGAAATTAATTTCTCGCTTGGAGCGTGATTCCGATTATCAAACGAGGCGGTGAGAGTATAATGAGGTGAATCGAAACCCGTAGATTAGAAAAATTCCATCTGCAGGTAAATCGAGGTCGGTACCCTGGCAAATTAAAGCACTTTGTTGAATTACAATAAAAAGGAGATAAAATAAAATGAGAAATAACTCGTTGAAACGAGAGGGTGTCTCCCAAGACTTCAGCGGGGGAGGGGGTCAATATTTTGATTTATTTAAGCAATTAAGAATGGTCTCGAGATATTTTCGACCGTTTAATTAAACACCCGGTACTCATTGTTTACAGACAATTTAACATTCTCCGTTCTACACCAGAGGGAAAATTTCCTGGTGCGAAAAATTCTCAGTTAGATATAAAGTGAAGGGATAAAAAAAAAAGTGAAAGAGTATAGTCAAAGTCCATTACACACCTCCAACGACCTCTTCTATTTGTTTCCGGGGTGCTCTTTCTTCCCGTCTTGGTAACCTTTGATGTGACAAATCGTTCTCATTAATACTGCAGCCATCGTTCAAAGGGCGGCTAAAACGTAGAGAAAAAAAAAAAAAAAAAAAAATACAAATGAAATAAACACGGAGAAAGAGATGATAAGAAAAAAAAAAAAAAAAAAAAAAAAAAAACAGAAATGAAATATACAAAGCTCTAAAGGTCCGACAGTATCGGTATAAGTGGTAGACAATGTCGTAGTAACCCCAGGAGATGGTACGAAGAAGACGGGCGCACGGCTAGGGCCTTCTTGTTAAATTGCTTAATTAACCAACCCAATTATAACGGAGGGTGGCATGCAGGAAAAGTTCTCTAGAAGGATGGGGAAAAGTACCTAGTATACTTTTGTCGATCTTACAGTCACAAACGTCAGGGTTTGAGTTAAAACGTCAAGAAATGAAGAAAAATAAAGCAAAAGATGAACCCGACACGTGACTTCTACTAGTTGACAGTTGACTCCCTTCTAATTTTCTGATTCGATAACGTCGAGGATAGCCAAGAATTTCGTGGAACTAAGCTGTTTGATATTTCACCAGAGTTTATTAAGTTCGTTGTTGCCATATTAATTTACTTTACCGTCGTTGATGAACACGTAAACGAGACTGTGCAAACAGAAACTATAATTGTGGAGTTGATTTTCGCGGAGACAATTAGGCACGTAGGTATATAATATAGGTACGTTATTAAAGGGAATATTGATTACATCTGACACGTGAGCAGATTGTTCGAAGTAAACAAATTAATCGTAGGCGTTCGCTTGGATACATACCTATCCAGAGATTGAGTACACATAGAAGGGTTCGTAGAAAATTGGATGATCTCAACTCTATATCTCGCCATTAATTTATCCTCGCTACGTCGAATCCCCAAAATTTGACGAGGATAACCACCGCCGCCGCCGTCGCCGTATATACGAAGCTATTGTTAAAACATTCCAACCTTTGTATCTCATCAAATATATGAATATGCATATCGTGTCGTTGTATACATATCGGTACGTGTCTACAAGTGTTACAAGAACTGACAATGCCAGCCATTAAATTCTTGTCGTGGAATAATTTTCATACCAACATTCAATGTGCATGACTGTCAGGCAAACTTTGTTATATTATCGCTACAAGACTAAACGTATATTCTCTTTCCATATCGTTTGTCCTGAAAAATTTATTCCTAATACAATTTCGATCAAAAATGACACATTGCAATTCTTCTGGGTTTTTTTTTCCGTATGGCAATATCAGTGAAGCGTAGGTATCATCGTGTACATTGCAACGGAGTCGTGAAGGGAACATCAAAGTTGGAATTTCTGTTTCCCATCTGCAGTGGTTTTTTTTTTTTTTTTTCATTTCTAGATTTCAACTGCATAGCTACAAATTAATTATTTCCATGCCATGAATGAAATTGGGTGTCAGCCCCGCGTTCCTTAAACCGCAGGCTATCTATCTTGGCTGGACCACGCCGTACCGTGGTCATATTGCGGTTGGCCAGCACATTTGTCCATCTGCCACACGTCAGTCCACAAGGATTTTGCGCTGTTTCAAATTCCCATGTACCTATTCATCTATTACTGATAGAAATGTTGCATGGAAAATTCAGTGCGGAAATTTTTCTCGCGTTACCAATGACGAGCCTCGCAGCACAGGCTGGTAATCTGATCTTGGTTCATTGCAATTTTTATAGTTGAATAATGTTATCAACATAAATGCAGTGCGAATACGAAAGTATCCAATATCGTATGTCCGATCTTTCCCATTCATTCACAACATCCATGGGGTACTTTTCAGATATTTCACTGCCATTCGCTGCGCTTTAGCTCCGGAGCTTTTTCATGGTATTTCAATGGAAGCGCTGGACCAGGTGACACCTCCTCTCACCACAGCAGACGAGAACCCATGTAAACTCTGGTACGAGATTGAACAGGAAATTTGTACACAAAACGGTGTTGCCTGGGCTGTAAGCATACAGTGGTGGCAAGCCAGCCGCCTCTCGTCGCTAAATTACACTGTAGAAGTAGACTGTATATTATAGTTAGTTAAAAATATCACTCTCAGACAGCATTGTTCCGATTCAAAAAAATCATACGATAATTTGCGCTCAATGCTTCACTCTTTGTATAGAGTACATACAGATAAGTTGAAAAAAAAAAGAAATCAAGACGAATAAGAACTACTTTTATTCCACGTTCCCGCGGTCTGGAGATGAGACAATAGGTAATTGCAACGCAGTGCAAGCCAATGGTGGAAGCCACCTTTGTTTCTGTCCATCAATCGTGGTCTGTCAATACTGCTGAACAAGAATAATGGGCCTAGATGGACGCACATATTTACCGGGTAATTTCAACGTGATTCGTGAATCGTGATTTGACCCTCCCGCTTGCCTTGCTATTAATAAATCATTTACCAAAGTTGACCAAGCCTCCTTCTTCCTTCGCAAATAGAAGCAGTATGTAGTGCCAGTCAGTATTGTGCAAATATCCTGTTCTAAAATCAGCTGGTTTCTATCAGCTTCGATCGATTATTATTTCGATTAGGGAAAAAACGTGAGGAAACAGGATCGTCCGTGACAACTACTCACATTCTTATTGCTGATTATACTTTGAAATCTACAGCTCATTTGTTGCCTTTAATTTTTTACCCTATGATACCAAGACTTTTGACAGTCAAATGATGATTACCTGTGAAAAGAAATAGCTGCATAGATGTTATCAAATTTTGCAATACTGCGAGATTATAGTGGAATGTGCATTTGTACATCATATTCTGATGACTGAATGAATGAAATGAAATTCGGTAATAGAGTCGGTTTGACACTGATATACGCCGAGTAATTATTTAAATAAATATTCTGAAAAAGTTTGTTCTCGAAAAGCAAAGAAACATCGTGGTCGAAGTGAGCGACGAGGAGAAAAGTTTTAACCAGTCCAATTAAACGGATGACAAGAGTTGTTTACACTCGGTTCACTCAGCGTTGAGTATTTAATGAAAACTGGATTTTAAATGCTCTCCAAAGTGATGCCTGTGTACTCGACCCAGGGCTTGGGCTTTGATCGTTTCATTTCGAACGCCTTTACCTTTTTTTTTTTTTCTTTTTTTTTTCTTTTTTCTGCTGAATACTCATTTCGTGCCCCTACCTTATTCCCCCGATTCACGACAACCGTCTCATTTTTTTTCACAACTGATTCCCCGTGAGAGAACATTTAAAACGAGGATTTGTCGATCAATAGTCCCCTGAATCGTATACCTCCTTTCAGCTTTCCTTCACTCGTTCCCTTTTTTCGTCCACGAGAAAGTAATTCCATTTTTTAAATCTTCGATCTTTAGGATTGACGTATATTGTCGCATTTTTTAAAGCTTCCACTCACGCTCACGTATATGTCAACTTTGATATTGATAAAATATTATATACATATTCTTGCCTCAGAAACATCAACATTCATCGAGTCACTCCTCCTTCTTCTTATAATATTACAAAACCCTCGGGGCAGCAGGTGCTTCAATGCATACTTTAGTTATGGCTAAGTACACCAGAAATGCGGACGTATTTCAATATCCTGTAACTATATAGGAATGCATAGCGACGGTAGGTACGGAAGACAGCCATGGGACATGACCCATGAATATTATGAATTGGAATTTATCCACTTCGACAAAATATTGTTTATAATAATAATGACGACGATGAATTATTACTCATTATTATTCACGCCAAATGAACTGGTATTCTTAATTGAAAGATCAGATTTGATAATTAAAACGACGGTATTGAGGAAGCAGAGCAATTAATTATAATGAAATGCCGCATGGGATCAACAGCAGCCGGAATGAGAATTCATGAAATTTATAGTTCCAACGTTTGAGATGCGATTCAAAAGCTCTCCGGTTACTTTTGTAATCTCAGTAATGCTTGTGACGTGATCATTTGTCACGTACGCGTCTACAGGTTGACGAGATATACGAAATACCGCCAGTGTTCAAGCTAATGGCACCGTTATTATATTCCGTCTAATTAGATTGCTTGCCAAGAATTGCCTGAGCTGAAGGTCTAGCGTATAACAGAGTGATAAATACGCTCTGGGTTTCAGTCGACACCGGTCAAGCTTGCGACAGAAAGGGCTTTTCCGTATAATAATGGATGTTCCTATGCTATAGAATAATCACATTGCGGTTACCATTTCGGTAAGGATAACGGACGCGTTACCTCAAACTTCTGCGGAGTCCTGGACCAACCAACTCTGAAGAGGATTACATGGTCACTGGCGCTCGCAGGGATTGCGTTCGGGTCAAGTGCCGCGCTGGTTTTGGTATAGTCGTGAAACTTTCAACGTTTCATTGAAACCAATTAAATGGAAAATAGAGTATGTGGCCCAGCTGATGGGTTGAAATTTCATGACTAACCTTCGCCATCGTGGAATTTGAACGGTTCAATAATTCTTACGGAAACGACAAACGTGGTCGATCGGATTTTGGAATGCACCTGGAGCTCACGATCAAGGATAGACAGAATCCTTGAACGCGTGTCCTGAGTCCATCGAACCGGTACGGAATTCCGTTATATTTGGCAGAAAATCGTATGGTTCGATTGATGCGGTTGAGTCGAATGTGAATCTGTACGATTCGCGAGGCAACGATGGCTCGGAAATATTTTTTGTTCATCGTATTGTATAGTTTCGCGTCTTTTGACTTCATGGGCTGCTTTTTTTCGGATATTAATTTCAGCGAATGGTGAATTTTATCGAATGATCAGGGTCTTCGCCAATCTCGAAACGAAGAATAAGAAGAAGGGCTGATAAAAAAAAAGGGACATCTGGGCAGATAAAGGAAGCCGAATTTACCGAGCTTAAGATATTTCGTTCAATGTTAATACGTATATTCAGCCTTATCTCGATCCTATCCGTAGGTCAGTTTCAAAGTCGACCGAGCACAAAAAGAAACTCTTCGATTCCCAAAGCGCGCGCGTAAGCCTCAAGGATTGATTATAAATTGCCTCCCAATATCCTTCGATTTAACTGTGTGCTACTGCTCGTGCAATGCGTGTGAGCGATAGATAGAAATCTGTTTTGCCGGCTCAGCTGAAGGTATAAGCTCCTAAGCTTGAATCGCACCCTAATGACTCGCGGTATCGATCTTTTGGTTCCCTTGAAATTACAGCTATCCCGCCCAAACGTAGGTAGGTATATATATCTTTCTATTTCTCGAATGAAAGAAACCTGCGGAGGCCTTAGGTATATTGATTCCTCTATCGAGGAAAATCCCACGATTCTACCAGTTTATATATACACACAGAATAGATTGCATCTATTTGAGTAAAATGATGCTCGTTTGTGCGAAAAATCCACCCAAAGAAATCCAAGGTAAGGTAAGGTAAGGTAAGGTAAACGAGCGAGACTCTCTAAGCCGCATGGAACTCTGCTCGAGCATACTGACGAATTGACTTTATTATTTTTTCTAATGACGGTAGGTACCGGACTCCTGCACGTTTCCTTTTGGGTTCATCCTTGTCATATTTCCCCCCAGGTATTTCTTGAATCTTCTTGGTTTTCTCACCAATTTTTCTGCAGCGTTGATATGATCAGGAATTCCGGTATCAATCAGCAGTGGTAAAATCGAACTCATGTGCGTCTCGTCGCGTCGTGGTGACGTGGAATAGACTCCAGACCCTTTCGGCCTTTAGCAAAGGAGACAGGATGTGACGTTACGGCGGAAGCTACAGTGGCGGCGTCATTAATCCCGAAGATAGTAGATTGAGGGACCAGAACGTCGCCGGGGACAGGGGCCAGGGTTGAACGAGGTGGTGCGTTGAGTCGAGACCAACGTAGAACTCTGCAGTATCAAGGGGGTGGAAAACAGGGGGCTGTCATTGATAGTTGTGATTAATGCGCGATGCGTTGGTACGATAACTTGATTATATGCGGGCAAAGAGAGAGAGAGAGAGAGAGAGAGAGAAGAGAGAGAGAATGGGGATGGCGGTGAAGTTGCCCCCGACGAATGTCTTCAGTTCACCACTCTATATCACAAATAATCCCATCAAGAAGTCGTCGTCTTATCCGTTTATAGGTATATAGTATATAGAGAGAATAGATCTCATCGATAAGGCGCGTTTCGTATTTGATCCACATCCGCATGTGCAATCAAGGTGGCTTTCATAATGGATTATTCTTTTATCGTGAGAATGAAAATAGACCTTTATGAAGTGATTAAGAGAAGATAATCAGTGAACGTAGGTACCCCCTGCGCGCTACTTGAGGTGCTTCGAAAAGCACGTATAACCCTCACGGGAGTATAAATGAGAGAAGAGAAAAGTAGTGAAAATGGTCTCGATGGGATTAAAAAGAAAGGTTCAGCAAAGAGTTAATCACCGTAATGCCCTGGCTGAAATGGACAACTATATACGGAAGTCTTGGAAAGGAGGGTCACCACCCCCGCCTCGGGGCGGAAGTTGGTCAAATGGTCAGCGTTTCAACGCTAGAAGTAATTGAGGAGGAGCTGCAGACGCGGACTCCGATTCATAATAGTGTGGTTTGGTTCTTCTTCGTATATAGGTATATGCGTGTCCATGATGTGACTGCGTCTGTATTTTCTACGCGTTTTTTTACCACTGCAGACGCGTAACAGAATCTCACTTCATCTCGCTTTCACCCGCTGTGAGATTCTCTAACCTTCCCTTTTTTTTCGCCTCCCCTATTCGTTCGCTTAGCTCCCTTTCTTCCTAAGTAATCTAGTGAGTAAGAGGTAACAGAGACACCGAGGGCGTTGATATGATTGATGGTAAAATTTAACGGGAAATCAGCAGGTGTCTCACAACGAAACTTTTCAGAGTGATTCATTGCAGTATCTACCTGCGTTTTCGTAATTCGTGAATAGGCCGATTTATATAGTCGTTTGTATTATTGATTCGTTTTTAGCCCCTTCGTCAAGGGGTTGATAATTCAAAATCAGGTTAGGGTATATACCGCTTTGTTATATCTGTGAAATATTTGAAAATCCTGTGAAATCATGAATGATCATTAGAAATCTTGGAAAATACATACTTTGAAATCGTTTCAAATCTGCTGAACTCGTTTGAAGTTATCCAAAAACATTCGAAAGGATTCGGTATGAAATCCTTGAAATCATCTAAAATAATTTGAAAATATTCGAAATTGTCAACAATTTTTCAAATCTTTTGAAATCATTTAAAAAATCTTTTGAAATCCTGTGAACTCAGTTGGAATAATTCAGAATGCTTCGAAATTCTGTGAAGTTGTGTTTAACATTATTTTAAGTCATTTAAAAGCTATGAAAGCATCCGAAATCTCTGAAATCATATGAAATCACGTAAAATGACGACAAATCATTTATAGTCACGTGAAATTTTCTGGCATCACCTGACCCCTCGGTTGTTGAGATCAGAGAAGAAGAAAACTTATCATTTGCCACTGTATGCTGCAGGAGTTACACTGACATTTCAAGTGGTAAAGCCTCTGCATTTCGATACAAGCCAGACACAGCATGCAAGTTTCAGAATGCGGCGGTTTAATTCCATTTGAGGTAGCTGGGTAACTAGAGGCTTTGAGCTGCGAAGGAATTACGTGAAGTTAGGATGTCGCTAATGCCGTCGAAAATTCTGGTGAAAAGCCATTGCCGCCACTTAACTATAACAGTAACACGAGACAGATCTGTGCGTCTTCCGGCTTATGGAAACGTCAAGCCTTCCGGGACTCGAACTAAGTGTTTCAAAAACTGTTTTTTGATATTACAATTCTTATTTTTTCATAAATATTTTCAACCTTGTGTAGCAGGTGAAAGGTTTTTGACTTCTGACGATTTTGTTGAAAACGTTTTCACCGTCGATATCGTAAGAATAAAATCCCAACTCTGGTAACGAGCTCTTTCACGTGCTGTATATAGCTTGGAATAAAGTATGTTTTCGAAGTAGGTATAGTTGCTTACCTCAGGATATAATTAATTAGAAAAATTTCAAAACTTTTCCTCAGTCGGTAGGATAAACAAGGTACTTTAGTTCGCGAAGAACCGATAGCGAAGCATCGCAGCGGAAGAAAAAACTTTGACGCTATATAGAAATTACTTAAGAAAGAAGGTCTCTCGAATCAATAAAACATAAGCTACCGTGACCGGTCAAACTCGTAACTGTTATACTTCCCCTGTGTCATTTTGTCACAGGCCTCTATGAATGATACATAAATAGAATTCCGCTGATCGTACTCACCAATAGATCGATAATTTCTTTACCACTGATTCTCGTATCCTCAGAATTATTTTACTCCTGTCAAGTGAATATCAACTACAAATATCCCACAATCGTGACACTGACAATGCATGTCGCTATATATGAATTGAATGATCGTATTTTTCCCTTTTCGTGATTTGAATAAATTCAGATGAGGTAAAGAAATAAGATCAGTTGAGAATTTGTCGAGGTAGAAGTTTAAGTTTGTGTTTCAATCGCAAGTTAAACTAATAATCAAGTGGAATATGATGAAGAGTTGATCAGCATCTTGTTTTCTCCTTAATCGAGAATTGTTATCTCATCCCCGAACGTCAATTAAAAGTTGACTAGACAACTTTGATCTTTCTTGGTGAAAAAAAAAAAAACTCTGGCAATTTTCTTGAGAGGAGATATGCTCAGAAAAAGGGAGAGGGGGGGGGGGGGGGGAAGAGAAAAAGAGATAAGAAGCCGAGAAAAAGAAAAGAAAAGAAAAAGAGAGTAACATCAGCTGAAGTCGTGGATATTTAAAAACGTCGAGAGGGCGAAGCGGGTATTGAAAGTTTGTCTACACTTTTGCCAATATTGGGATTTCTCCTAATTGCCGCCTTCATCCAACCTGGCAATGGTAGAGTGAGAAAGATTGCTACTTTACCAACGAAGTGAGTTTAAGACGGAAACACGAGTCTTACGTTATTAAGCTAAAAGCCTCCCCTGCAGACTCGGTAGCAAACCGACGAGAACCTGTCAAGACCACCAACTGGATGTTTACATCAAATTATACAGTCAGGATAGCGCGAATTAAGGCCGATTTACACTTAATTATTATTATAATCTAGCTTTTCGATCTCGCATCTGATCTAGTTGCACATTTCGCCGCATAGCTCCAAGAATCTTCTCAAAGCTTCCTCAAGAACAGGAAATCTCGTCAAATTAATTAAAGCGGGATATTGTCTCGTGCGCAGCGAACTTTAATGCATTCATGCGGAAATTGCCACTGAATCCTTCACTATTACCGGGAAATCAGTTTCTAAAGAAGCCGGCAATCTGCTTGGAACGTCGCCTCATAAGAGATAGTTTGCTAAAAAAAAAAAAATACTTATCAACAGGTGAGGTCGAATGATGTCGTTTTATCTGATATCACCTTTTCCTTGTTCATAAGCAGAGCAGGTTTATGTGTATAGTCGCTTTCCTTCCGCAAGGACAAGCCCACCTTATGTACAACCCCCCGATAAAGTATTCTTGATTATTATACCAAGCTCGACCAATTTCATGCGGCTTAGTATAGTGCAAGGATATACTCTTGGTACGTATATAGGTATATATATATACATACATACTCTATGCAGTTATGCAGCCACATCGCACACGTGCCCTAGACTTAAGCTAATCTCTTCTTCTACGGTGAATTATTGCTTCGAAGCTTGGCGGAACTGGTGTCGGCTTAAGCTTTCAAAATGGAAGTGACTGCTTCCAACCTGGGGTCTCCTTTAAGTCGTGATTTCGACCCGTATTTCAGGATAGGATATTATAGTATATAATCGGAGCAATTTCAAACTGTACAGTTGCCAATATCCTGCCATTTGATGATGTCATCTTCGTGTACGGTTTTCAAACATGTGTGAATTTTAGTGGTCAGAGCTGTAACTGCGTATGCTGTAATTTTAGTCAATTTTGAATACTGTCTATTCTTTTGGAAGAATAATAAAATTGCTTAGATCCTCTTCAGGATCTGCGTGGTCGAAATTCTTAGTGCAGAACACCACCTTATACCCGCGAGCTTAACAAACCGAAGCTGAGGTAGGTATACTTTATGGAGAAATGTATATTGGATCCATTGAATGAATTTTATTACGAATGCCCCCCGAAGAAGCTTATGAGATCACGTATAGATTTTATGCTTACGATGTTCATAAATTGTACTTTATTACGAATATTCGCAGTGGTGATTTTGTCGAAATATTATATTATATCTCCAAGTATCTCCTGCGATATCGAGGTCTGTATTCTCAATGACCATATATCTTAATACTGCGGATAGGTACCTACATCTTCGTTACAAATGAAACATATTTGCCAGGGGTAATTCGTACCTCAGATACGTATATTTGTACATAAAAAGTAAACCCTAATAGATCGAAATGTGAGAAAATAAAAGCTCAGCATAAGATATCAAGAATTTGCGAGCATAAAAACGACCTAGTATTAGAGGGTAACGACCGATGCTGCCAGAGGTCTTGTCCTTATTCTCGGGTATGACGTATGGCCACGATTCGCGGCCAACCGATGTCAATATAATATTTTTGCCCCTGGAGGAAAAACAAAGGTTACTTCGCTTCGCTGGGAAAATAGATATAAGTTTTATTTACGTCTTTCCAAAGAATATTGGGAAAAGCTACAGGCAGTGTTGGCATTGGAAAACATTCGTGAGAATCGGCGAAGATTGAACTCAGTAGAACTCGTAGAAAAGATAGAATGAAAGAAAAGAAAAGTAAACTCACCCTGTCACGATGCATAGAAATTTGAAAAATGAGCGAAAGAAGGAATCGAAATAAAGAGAGAATGAACAAAAAAAAAAAACAAAAAAAACAAGTAATACTGCAGCTGGTTTCTTACGATTATTGCGACCTACGAACTGAACTCTGGAAAAATATCAAAGTTTTCTGAGTTTCGGATAAACCTGAAAGTTTTCCCGTTCTTAAACACGGGTCATGAAGAACCTTCGGTTAAATTTGCTCTCGAAGAAAACGCCTTAACATATCCCTTCCGTACTTACAATTGATATCTTCCCTCCGATTCGTTTTGCCGTCAAAATATCAAAACTCAACGCACGACTAAATCTGCAGGTTCCTCAACGTATTTATCATGCCCTTAAAATCATTCCGGGATAGCATCCTTCCGTCTCTGTATCTGCAGCTTGTTTTTTCGTGTGAAAAATAAGATTGATATTCATCGCGTTACCTGATCGCCAATATATTTCACTTAAGTTCAACCGTCTGTGTTCATATATACGATTCTACATATGTTACACGTATAGACAAACCTGTAAGTTGTACTTACACCTGCAGATAGAAAAGTGCTTCGCATCATCCCTTATTTTTTCGCAGGTTATTATGTCACATCGTTCTTCGGATTTGTTAGTATGTACATAGCTACAAGGTAGGTCCTAGGATGTCTTATTGAAAGCACCTTCGAGAGTTTGGGTGTGAGATATTGGACCCTGGGTAGGATTTACGGGGGTGCAAGTTTTTATTTTCCCTTGGAAACCAGAGCGATAGATTCTAGGGTCTTGATATCATAATTTATATTCCTATAGTCTGAAACTGAGTAATGAATATATTTTCCAATTAGGACGTAGTGACTTTGAGTATTGATATTATAGTTTGAATAACTTATTCTAGTATATAGCTACGTCCAGGAACTATTTCTTGATACAAAGTTTGCTAATTTTTCATTTTCGTCATTAAATATTCCGAAATTAACAACCTTTATAGAAGTTCGCCCTCAACGTAAAAAGACGGTGTAAAAAGAACGGGGAAGCAAGCGGATGAAGAAAGGTAAGGTAGAAATGGAGAAAGGAAAATGCGAAAGAAGCAGAAGGGAAAAAAAACCGGGGTTGAAAAAAAAAAAAAAAAAAAATGATGAAAAAGGTAGCTATGGCTCCGTGAACACGGAGCAGTTGCTCGTGAGAAAAGTTGCACGAACCACGTCAGCGAGGGTTCACTGCCACCCTTATGATGGTCAGGTTAAACTTTAAGTCCGCCTTACCACGCCAATAGACGTTTATACTTACAGGGATACATCGAGTATCCAAAACTTTTTCCTCTTTCTATTAAATATTCATTGCTTTCCTCCATGCGATGCAGGCCCGGAATCTCGGAATAGAGCTAGTGGAAAACGAAACAGAAATATACTTCAGAACTTTGCTGTGTATAGTCAACTAAAATAAACTAACGTTAACAATATTTTATCAGTAACAATTGAACTTAGGGTGTTAGACTGTTGAAATGAAGCGAAAACTCTGTGAGGACAGCTCTCGATCGAATCAACGATTAACTTTTCCTGAAATTTCGACTCGAGTTATTAAGAAAGTTGAAAAAAGAGTGCGAAGTTCGACCCTTTACTGGATACGCTATACTTCAACCAGAGAATCTCGTTCGCGTGATGGTTTTCCCTCGAACTTTAATACCTTTGGCTAATTAGTTTCGTCAAACGGACAGGGTTAATGACTTTATAATCATAATTCGCCATGATACTTAGCGGTAGAAGAGAAAAGAAAACAAGAAGATAATTCAGCTGAGCCTGTTGGGCTGGACCCATAATCTAGTTACGCCTAGATATTTTGACTTGAAATCGGTATACTTTGAGTTCATTAAAGTTTATGAATGCTTGTCTTGACTTGAAAACTACTAAATGAACGAATTGCGAAATCGACTGAGATTTAAGTCGGTGCAAACCATATTGATCAAGACCAAGATCATTGAAATCCGTTGATCCGATCTTCAGATATTATCACAAAACGAAAGTTTTTTCGTCTAATTTTGTCTTCTGGATAATTCAAAAACTACCGTACCGATTGCTTCCAAAATCTAATCAGCTCCAAGTTACCCAGAAATAGCATTGATTAGGACCAGAATCATGAAAATCTTATAAAGACATTACACCCTCACACATTCAGACTTGAACCTAAAACCATGGGAAATATATCTCTCGACCTCAGAGGGCAGGGATCGGGTAAAAACTGAACTTTTAATTCTCGAGATAATTATGATAACTTCCTTTTTTGTGAAGCAGAAAGTTAAAGTGCTGAATAGTATGTATAAAAATCAGCAGAGACCTGGGTTTCTCATAGGTTTCAATGTCGTATTACTGGATTCATTGATAAGAAGTTCGTCGTCCTTTGGTACCCCAGGGGGTAGGTTATTCGAAACTCAGATTCATTTGCATTGGGTAGGTACGATCAAAGAATACGATGGTTTATTTAAACTTTCTTCTAAACTTTTTAGCACTCTAAATCTTATTTTCCAATCTCGACGGGTACTCCGTCGAACCGCAAATCCGGGAGCCCAGGGATTCACGATTAAGCTGCGGTTAGAACTTCCTTCCTATTCAGAGACGCTTAAGCCCCCCCAGAGTCGGGACCAACGAGCTGAAAATCGTGCGAATATCGGGCCACCCTTGCCGATCGCTTTTCCCCATAGAGAGTTCTAGGTGTGACTAGGATCGAATATGAAGTGCCCGAAGGCACTCCCTTCCTCCCCTTTCTCAGTTCGAAGAACCAGCTTCGAGGTAGGTTCTGAGGGAAGTGATTTCCTGAAAGTTAAAAGCCACGGATCAGGTTGTTCCCTTGCCTTCTCCCCATGAGCAAGAATATAAGAAGGATCCAAGCCTCGTCGATATACCATAAGAGAAAAAAGGAAATACAGAGAGAGTGAGAGAGATAGAAGCATGATTGTTGGTCCAGGGTGAGAAAAAGTGGAAAAATACAGAGCAGGGATAAAAAATAAAAATAGGACCAAAGTCATGCTTGGCAACGAGCTGTTCTCCCTTAGTTCAGCTTTGCTCTTTCTACACTGAGAAAAATGAACATCGTCATAATAACAATAATACACTTGCTAAGAAAATATTGCTGAATCAGTTATTTTTTTGGTGAATAGTGCAATATTCATATTGCTGTACATGCTTGTTCATTATTGTTAAAATTGTATTGCGGCTATTGCAACAACACATAGTCAAAGCGGCAATGTTCCATTGCAAAAACTGCAATATGCAAACAGCTATCCTGGATTGCACGACTGGCAAATAAATATTGTTGCTATTGCAACAATACATGGTCAAAGCGGCAATGTTTCATTGCAAGAATTGCAATATGCAAACAACTATGTCGTATCGCATGACCGGCAAAAGTCATCGTATTTCCAGCAATATTCCATTACGACTGAGCTACAATATTTTATTGCTATTTGCGCTTTCCCACTGTCTCTGAGACTATGTTGCTGCTATTGCAACAACACATGGTCAGAGCAGCAATAGTCAATTGCAAAAATTACAGCATGCAAACAACTATTCCATATTGCCAGACCGGCAAAGAATTATTGTTGCTATCGCAACAACCCATGGCGAATGCGGCAATCTTTTATTGTAAGGATTGCAATGTACAAACAAATATTTCGTATTGCATGACCAGCAACAGTCTTCGTATTTCCAGCAATAATCCACGGTCGGCACTAGGTGGCGCCTCATATGATTTGATACTCGCTTATAAAGTAACCCGGCGTAAAGGATACCACCGTGCCTTCTGGCTTCTATATTATAAATATTATCCAAAATCAAGCATTTTGAACTTTGAATATGATTCGAAGTAGCGCTATTGGTTGAGTTCTATATGAGAACACCCAAAACAATTTGCTCAATATATTAATGAAGTTTATTGATATTGTCTACAACGATATGAAATTTACGATAGTCGGGGTACTGAAATTGTTAGTCAAGTTTATTGGTGATTATCGTAGCAATAAAATGTTGTTGTCAAGATATACAAAATTCATGCAAGATTCTCTTAGCAATACGCATTTCACGATACTACATTGCTGAAACAGCAGATGGAATGTCTTGCTGACTTCAATAGCAATAGCATATTGCTCAGAAGCTTGCAACATTTATTGTAAAGCTTCAGCAATTATTATTGTAGGTTGGTATTTTACAATAGTTTATTGCAATCTTAACAACATTATTGCTGTTATTTTTCTCAGTGTAACCACAAAGAGAATAACAGACCATTTGATTCGTCCACAATACGAAAAGCCTTGAAACTGCGCCAGCTCCTTTCTGCTACATCAAGGATATCATAAGATGAAGTTGACTCGGCATGAAAGAACTTAATGAAAAACTACCCTCAGGGTCTTCATCGGGATTTCATAGAACTGATAAAGATTGGCGTTTTCCGGAAGAACACGTCGTCCTGTGAAGGTAGAACCCTTTAAGACCCTTCAGAAACGGGGTATGTGTGGGGCCAGAAACTCTGATGTGTATGCACTTCGTATGTACATACACATGTTGGAAGGAGTATGTGGTCCGGTACTTACGGTATATGTATGGGTACATAAGAGGAGGAGGGTGTATCTGGAGCGATCGGGGTTGTATAGGGAGCAGGCTGAAAGTATTTACGTGTCGCGTGTAAACTCCTGCGGGAGTTGACCTTACGGATCCCTTGGGATCCTGGCATCGGATAAAGCCAAATAAAGCACCCAGGGGCGGAACGCCTTACCTCGAGGTTTTGCCCTCTTGAATTTTCTTCGAATGTCGTATCAAGGGTGTGACTTTCTTTGAGGCTGATCAAGTTTCCGTTCTCAATATACCTTTTGCCTTATTCTATAACCGAAGAACGAATATTGAAGCTATATAATTTGAATCAGGTTTTAACGAGGGAAATTTACACCCTGTGAATAACTTGGAACACTGTTAATGGGTCTAAATTGATTTTAAATTGAATGTAATGAATACTAGCTGCTCATAAAAAGCTTTCTGAGAAAACAAACCGTTGATTGATCGAATTGCGGGGAAACTAAAAATAAAACCGCGTGTCAATGTGCCCGGGTTTCGATGATCCTTTCCATTCCTTCCAACATCCAATCGCATAATCTAGTGCAGAATCGTAATTGAATTTTATGCCTGAGATTTACAAGGGTGAAAAACACTTTAAGCTGTGCTCAGGTGAATTCAACTAATCCCCATGATAGCCGGATTCACCGAAGCTAATACAAACGTGGGTAGGTACGATAAATCAATACCTGAGTAAAACGCTTGGTTTATTCAATAAAGCGCGTAATATACCTTCAAGTTTTTCAAGTATTTTTGAAGCCACTTAATTTTTGAATCACTAACACCTTCTAGGTGCCACCCCATAATTTTCAACCGTTATATGCTCGTTAAGATGGTTTATTGCAAATTTATGCGAAAAGTTCTTTGATATAACGAGGGGTGAAAATATCGGCAAGGCGAACTGGAAGAGGTGATAACTATAATAATTGTTTTATAAATACAGAGGCAAGGCAAGGCCATCGTCCGTAGGTAAATTTAATCAACCAGCTCTTACGAATTTTAATATTCCCGAACCGGGGCTAAAACGGTTCCGACATAAAACGGATCTTCGTATAGAATCTAGCGTTCGTTCGTTCGTTCATTCTTATTATTTCCTCTACCTCCCTAATATTTACATATATACGTTTTGCTAATGAAAAACATTTTTGTCTTGTTACAGGTACGGTTGGGAATGCAGTCCAGAAGACTTGGCTACTGCAGACATGTATTTTAAATACAATCATGGCCGAGCCCCGGTGCACTTTACTTGCGCTACCGCGATGTGTTTGCATTCCAAAAGACTGCAGCTGGGTAAAATTTGTTATTAAGTTTTAAGCATTTTCTCATAGAACGGGAATACAGTGCAGAAGATCACCGGGGTACATGACGTTAGTTGAGCTTCAAACTTAAACATGAAACTTTACAATGGAAAAATCTAGCCTTGTAAATTTATAACCGATAGTCGATTTGAAATTTCCAGACATTATACGTGTATTATAGAAATGAAATGTTTTTTTTTTTTCATCACGTAACGATGAAATAACGCAGACATCCGTTTCTCGTCACTTGAAAATATACAGTCAGAAGAAATATCTGGCGCTGATTGGCGTCTATTGAAATTAATCAACTGAAATATTCAACGTGCGACTGACAGGCGTCTTTTAGACCGTTTAATAAAAGCGAAAAGACAATTGGGGGATGAGACGTAAAGACGTCACGTATCGATTACCTCTTATTTGGTATCGCTCGCCGCAGATGGCATCCAGGTTCCATTATATACATTATCCACCCTTATACATATACGCAACTGGTACAACTTGAATTTATGCAATCGGATCTGCCACTCCCCATCTTGCTACTGCTGTTGCTGAGAGGAACTCCTAGAATAGCCTTCCATTCTACATATGGGCAATAAATAACAAATAATTCACCAATACATGGGAAAACACTTTTTCGTGATAACTAATGTCACCAGTTTGCGTTTTCACCTGCTTGCGGATCTCTACATGGGCTATAGTTTACTTCCATAGGGTAAGTAGAGGTATAGGGCCTACCCTACAACAATTACCGGATATGTACAGTATTCTGTACATAATGCAGTGCCAACGGAACGTTACCACGTTAATATTTCACACCGTCTGGCACCGCGGTGTTTCCTGGAAACTTTTCCCTTCTCGGAGAAGAAGGATAAGAGCCTTCGATTGTTGGTGAACTGACCAGGATATGTTCAGGGCACAGAAACCATAGGCAATTCTTTAATTAAGTTCGGCAATTGTACGGCAATACAATCCCTTCACTCTATATCACTAAATTATTACCAAGATTCGATGAAATTACTCATCCAGAAATCTCAACGTATAAGGGCAGTCTCATTTGCAGAAAAATGAAAGTATATTGACACCGATTTTCATGCTATAGATTTTTTTGAACATGGAATTGCTTTTTCGACGATGACGTCCTGTTGCTGAATTTGTAAATGAATTTCATTTTTGTTCATTTGATTCTTCAATGATTTGAATTCTGACCTTTTTTGAAGGTGTGTAGGAAATTCCGTCCGAAAGCACCTGCAGAAATGGAACAAAGATGCAGAAAGAAAGGAGAAGAATAGAGTGAAGAAAAAGAAATAAAAAAAAAATAAAAATACACCGCGAGTCGTCCAGGCACGCACATTTATCTTACGTGAATAATTTATAAGGTAAACAAAACGCATGTATATACCTATACATACTCTCCAGAAATTAACCCGGATAAATTCCCTCTGGGCTTCTTTTACCCTGCTTCACGGACCCCAGGACTCTGAATGTAAAGTAGCAATAAAATAAGAGGGCTATACCGCGAGCGCATTTTCTGCCATTTTTCGCAGCTTGCGGAGCTCAAAATCGGTTTTAAATATTAAAAACTGACTAAAGTGCGCCGTTCGCGGGGTAGCACTCGGTAATCGGTTACAGTGGTCCTCATCGTTTTCCAAAAAAAAAAAAAAATCATTTTTCCAATCCACGAAACTTCCTATCAAATCGTGAAACGGTTTCTACACTAGGTCAATTCATTTACTAATTACTGATCTTTATTTTGCATAATTCACAAATTACTGTTAGCTCTGAGTAAATTCCTTGGAGAATATTTTACCCATTTCATGAGTTTGCTCCGCAATGGTCGAGCCAGGTATGGGCAAGTGCATGATGACCATGCTGGTATTATATTCATAGGAATAGGTATATCTGGCAGCGCAATATAACTCACTTGATAAGAATTATAATTACCATAAAATGCATACATCGGCGAAGTTCTACTTAAGGAACCCGATATAACCAACAGAGTTGATTTATACATTGCGATACTATCGCTTTTGTTTGTATATAATACATATACTCGCTACTGCGGAAGTACTAGAAAAGAAAGTAACAGTGTGCACGAGGAATGATAACGCAGAGTTAGAAACGATTTCGTCGTTGCCAGGAATACCGATTTTCAACTCCGTTATCGAGATTTGCGCAAGAAAAGAAATGGAATAAAATAAAACCATATTCCTTCGGATATTTTCGGAAGAATTTCCACTACGAATGCATAATTTGTGACACAAGTGGCAGACGGTTTTCCTTGGGAATATATAATCGGGTGAATTTCATCCTCAGGGGAAAGACGTCTTATCGGTTGGTCGTCTAACGTGTCTAACGCGTTATCGTTGAGCCTCTGTGTGCCGTCGTAAAGCTAAGGTCGACGTGACGAATCCGTTATTAACACAGTGGCGCGCCTTTCCATAAAACATGGCGAAATTGGATCTGCTACACACGCGTCCTGTCCCTGAAGGAAGCAAGCCATACATTCTCGACCCGCAACCCCTGCACCAGGTTTGTGTGTGCTATCTTATTCGGACCATAACTTCCTCACCTCGTCTCCTAAGGTCACCCAAAACCTATAACCCTATCCTTTGTATATTAAACTAATATTGACGTAGTGTCCCATCTACTCCAGGGGATTCAACGGCTAGGGCAAACCGGCAAATAGGGCCATCGCCTCCTACTGAATAGCCAATGAATTGCTTACATCGATACGTTTACCGTTTTGATATTCATAAGAAAAGATACTTACTAGATATTTTGGGGGTGGGTATGAGATAGAAAATGGTATTATACAGTAAGTATGCTATTGAATTTTACTACCCCATGACACGATGGGCTATGGCAACATGCGATCCAGCATAAACAAGTATCAACTAACTTCGGAGAAAGATATTGCACAGTTCTATGAATTCATTCATTCATATAGTTTTTCTATTTAGTGATTGATTAGGAAACGAATATTGATTGTACTCGTTCAATTAGACGACGATATCTGCTATGGGTGGAGTGGAGGGATTTACAGAAATACATTTATCAGAGGTTTGCGTTAGGTACTCGAAACTTTGATCATAGGCTCGATCTAGATCCAAAGGTTCATGGAATACACCTCTCGTTCATCAGACAATGATGTATCATCTTATTTAACATTTAACAAAGCTCATTGCAAAAGCAATCAAAACTTACGGCAAAGTCTCAGCTGCCGAAGCCAAACTCTCTGCTCTGTAGACGGAATACCAACACAGGAATTCCCTATTACATAGAGATTGGCTCTTGCGGAGCTAACAACACGCTATACTCTGTAAATTGATTAATTTCTTGGCGGTCGAGTAGACGAGGTTGATTAAGATAGAAAAATGTTATTTTCCTTAAAATTTTTTATTTATATTTTTTCATCTTGATGGCAAATTTTCGTCAAAGGAAATCTAAGCGAAGAGTCGAATCGTTGAAAAATTAATAATACTGAATTATCCGCCCCCATTCTTTGCGCCTAATTTTAAGACAATCTCTTGGAAAGCAAGGAATAGCTAAAATTCCTCTAATCTTTCAGACATTCTTAGCAATCTTGATGCCGAGGCTCGACGCCGCGAACAACCATAGTTAGCGGCAAATAACTTGGAGTCTAAGCTTTGTCCATAGCCTTGGCTGCCTGGCTTCCAAGCCAACCACAGCCGGAGCAAAAGCCGCAAAGTATTTTCGCTTTCAGAAAATTAAGAAATTACTCAGCCCTATATCTAGACGAATAGCTGGCTATGAAATATTTTTGAAGTTATTCCTTCAGTCAAAAAGTTATTTAGTCACGAGAGCCGATCAGGTTCCAATCAAAATGATGAATATTCATTGGGTTAATCATTGGTCTTCAAACGTACAACAGATTCACAAGCTCACGTACAAATGGAGCATCTTCTCTTTAAATATAATTAGAAGATTCCTAGGGAATAGATTTCCCAGAGAAGCATACTGCAAATTCAATTTATTCACTGACACAAAACGCTTCAACTCACTTAGCTACACTCCGGGACTTTGATATCATTAATTAACATCCTTTCGATGGAATTGATTATCTCTATATAGTGAAACAGGTCAGCGTTCATCGTACTTGAAAAAATAAGGATAATAAAAATATCTTTTGTACAATGAATGATGAGAAAGATCGAATTGACTCATTGAGAAGAGAAAATTGGATCTAGTCCACGCTGTGTGATCCAGATAGCAGGATCGACATATAGATACTTAATCCCGTTCGTCCTGCCTAGCTGTCAATGAAACTTTTCAAACCCACATGAAATAGAAAGAGAGAGAGGTAAAAATAAAATAAAAAAAATGAAATGAGGAAAAAAAAAGGAAAAGAAAAAACTTTCAGCCAGTTTAAATATCTTTGAAATGCTAATCTCAATCAGAGGTTGCGTTGAGCGAACCCCGTCCCAAACTCTCATCCTCCTCCTCCTCCTCACTATCCTCGGATGAGTCTCCCTTGGCCGTTAGACTCAGTCGATCTGCTACTGCTGCTGTTGCCGGCGTCCTTTCCCTCCTTCTTGGCACTCTGTGGCCCTTCGAAGACCCTTGCCTTCCGCCACTCCAGGGACGTATTCTTCCTTCCAATCGAAAGCTATTCAACTGAATTGCTTTCTCGCGAAATACATTTACATTCATCAATGTAACGTCTCAAGTTTCTCTTTCTAAGATTGTTTGCGTTTTTTTTTTTCTTTCTTCTCTGTTCCTATATTTTTCTTTTTGGTTTCTGTTTTTCATATTGATCGAAACAGTTTATGCACAGAAAATTTGTTCTTCTCTTCGTCGGGTTCGATTAGGAGAAAGTAAAGGCTGTTAGAAGATAGCCAATATACCAAATTCTCTGAGTAGGTATTCGATTAGCTGGGTGAAAGCCGTGTCGGAGTTATTGACAGTTCCAATTTGCCCGATATTAAACGGGTAACAAATTCACCTGGGGTCAGGGCCATTCGTTCATTCTCTCTTTAGCTCAAGGTCCGTTTTGTATCCGTCGAGGTTTTTTCTGATTTGGAAAACGCGCTGCTTTTCCTCAATGAATAACACTTCTGTCAAATCATCAATTACATTTCCAAAGTTCAACCATATCAATTTGCAACGTCTGATGTCATGTACAAGAAGACATTCACCCCAGACTCGACAAAAAAAAATCTTCTCATTTTTCTTTCTTTTTGCAAAAGGTGCTGCCGTTGAAAGGATCTAATTAAATTATCTTACCCCCGAGAGATTTGACCTTCCGTTCAACTTGCTGGCTCGCACCCACGCTTACCTATGCCAGGGGTGCAACCATTGAAGGTTGTAGAAAGCACATATACATGGACACCTAGATGAACTGTAAATACTAGTGGTGGTGGTCTATGTGTAGACGTTTCCGGCAGCAGTCCAACTGGTGGAATGATCCTCGTTATAGGTACACGTGATTAAAATTGTTTGTCTCGACAAACCCACATCGCTAATTTGTCTATTCTGCTGGAATATGGCGTACCGTTGTTCCGTTCAGCAAAGTTTTGTGCACGAGAAAACACATACAAACTTGTTTCCTCGGCTGATTTTCAAAAACATATTCCTCTGTGATCATTATCGTTGTGACTACTTAGGTACTGTTTTCATATCCAATTATAAAAGGAACACACTGGTGTCTTCGCTGTCAATGATTTTTATTCCTTTACGTCTCGAGAGAATCCGATAGTCACTGTCCGAATGGCACTATCTTCGCGGCCAACTGTTGATCTCTTTTATTCAGTGGAAATGATAAAAATGTCCGATTGCATGAATGAAATTTGTATAACGTTGTGAGGAGTCTCGATTACGGGGTTTTGGTCAGAACCACTTGGCTGAGGGTCTTTTGGCGAGATTCTTATGGAATGTCAACTCCAAACAATTACTAAACCGGTGCCTATTACTCGGGACAATAAACTCCGGTCCGTGGCTTTGGTAACTTGAAGAGATACTTGATCTTCTGAGGGATGATCCTAAACGAGGATACACAACTGGTTGACCTGCTATGGCCACTCGCTTTCAGGGACAATTGAAAGTTACCTTCGGAACTTGGCTCGGTTAATAACAACCTCGTATTCAACTAACCGCGATGAACTTGGGCACGGTAAGGCTTTAGGTTAGGACTTAGGGTACGTGACTAAACTGAAGTGACTAGTACTCGAGTACCGAACGACGACTTGTAACGATGGTACGGTGTGCGGCCTATCATTTGCCATTAGAATCACTTGTCAGGAATATTGCGATTCAAGATTTCGATCAAAGCTTCAACTGCTTTGCGCGATCTGCTTGAGATTTAGCAGATTGCGTTGGATAATTGTTACAAGGATTTAACCATGAAGATGATAGCAGGCCGGAAGCTGATGATCGCTGTGACAAGTATCGGAGCTTTGAGAGCTTTTCATTTATAAAAATGGAAAAATTTAAGGGTTGATGAAACTGGAATAAATATTTTCCGTCTGAATTTTGGATGAATAACTGCAGATTCGTCAATCGATTTTCAGTTATCTTCGGCGCGATTATATTTTGCCAGGCTTTACAATTAAGCCAGAAAATTGCTTAATAAAAATGTGCCCCGTCATTTTTATTGATGAGTTCCTCTCGATAATGGGTCCTCCGAAAGCAAATATATGGAAATTTGTTGGAGAATATTTTACGGGTTCCTGTCGAAAGAGAAATTAATCGAAAAATAAATGAATAGAGGGTGGCTCAAGCCCGACAACGTATAACAAGCTTGGGATATTTTAGCTGGGTGCTAAATTTGCGTTTATTTTGCAAGCTCTGTAGATTTCAGTTAGCTTCCTTGATCGACAAACCGACAAACCTTTTGCTAATAAAATGCTTCGGATGTGATCACGTATCAATACTATATCCCGGTAATGAATTGCTATACAGGATCTCCTCCGAAGTGAGTTGGACGTCTTCATCAAAACCCAAAGTAAACCGAGGCCTGTAAGGCTAAGATGAAGTTGATACCCTTTATGCGGTAAGAGACGGATGAGCTCGAAAATTTTCGCCCCAAGCCACGCCTCGTTTCTCTTCTCTTCCAAAGAAATCGTTAGAGGTAAATTAGTTTTATCGCTATAACTGGATGGAGAAATCCAATAGGGGTAGGTATATGTACTTATACATCTCTTTTTCATTTCCACGCGCCTTCTCTTTCTCTTTGCCAATTTTTACTTTCAAGGCAGAAGCAGCTGAGGCTGAGGGGAAGGCTCAGAAGTTGGAAAGGGTGGCTATAGAATCACAATTATCTTCGCGTTTCCGTTCGAGCCATTTTCCACTCTAATTGTTTTTGAAGTAAATATTGAAGCTGCTCTGCTCGCCCTTGAATAGATTTCATATAATTATATTACTCCCTCGAAAATTTATGACGTATAGATGTTGTCTCCGCCGTTTCCTGATTACACTTCCAGCTTCTGGGCGGTAGCAACGACGTTCGGCTAATAGCTTACGTTAGCTTGCGGATCGTCGTTGTACTTGCATGCTTTCGTATAACTCGGGAGAATTGTGCGAAACTTTAAGCTGTATATCACAATGCTGCAAATTCTGGGCGAAATAGGGAGGAATTAATAAACAGAAGGCCATTGTACGCTGTCTATATGAAGTCCTTGGTCGAGGTATCAGACTCGCCTAGCCTGGTGAAACTTTGAGATTGCCCAGAATTGTAGGCATAGCAGGGGGTTGTAGTTTATCATAATTGGCCGCAGTTCCGTCGAAAGCTTGCCCAAGTCTACAGCATTGCCTTGCGACGATCTGGTTTACCGTAACCGGGGAATAAGGAGCCAGTCTTTTATCAGATAGGGATTTCCAATTTATGAGGAGAGCGTATAACTCACGGAAAAATGCCAAAAAACTTAATACGATTCGAATCGCGATAGCACAAAATCGGCAGGCGTCGCTTATATACGCACCCGTTTGCCCTACCTCGGTAAGCCAATTACGTCTAAACGTTGAAAGTATGATTTATGTACATGAAATATATATCCAAAAGATATCAGAATTTCAGTCGTCTTTCGATCTCTCTTTTTATTTTATGTGGCTGTGTTGTACATACCTGAGAAAGAGATAAATTACTGAGAAAACTGAAAAGCGCATCGGAGGATTAAAAGCCAACTAATTACTATACCTGTAGTATATAAACTCGCCGCGGGTTACACCGAGACGAAAAAGGAATTTTAGCGATTGCCATATTTAGTACACGGGTAACTGAACTTCTCATCTCGTAGATCTCTCGGGACTGCAGCTTTTCCTATATGCTATACTCGTATGTATGTAGCTACGTACACAGGTACGTATCTATGTACCATAGTAACGGGTAAAACTAGGAAGCAGAGGAGTAGGTAGAGTTACCCGTATAACTGGAAACTTCAACAAAATCGTTGATTACTCGGGCTTACGGGGTCTGCCACAGCTCGGGCAGTCGACGATACATGGGTATATGTATGTATATTGTATATACCTGCAGTGGGTATATGTTCACATATAAATTATGTACATACATGTATATAGGATATGTATACACACAAGCCGATAGCAAACCTCGTGAGATGCCTGTCCAAAAGCGAATCGAGTCTGGACGGTTAGTGTGGGCCCTCGAAGTTTGGACGGGCTCGTTGGCTTCGGGCCAGTTAGCTCCAAAAGATCAAAAATGAAAACTTGCTAAGGTGTGCCCACCGCCGTCGACTGGGATTCATTCAAGTGTATAGAAGGCGCTTTTTTCATCCTTATTTTCTTCAATTTCTTGGATTTTTTACACAGAGTGTCTCAGAGACTATGTTCAATCCGCAAGTTATTTATCACTGAAAGAAAAAACCAATTCAAAAAATGTATAATGAATCGACTATACAGAAACGAAGAATTGCATTAACAAAGCTAGTTTCTGTTTCAAATCGCTCTTTATTTTATCCCTGCGGCTAGCTTGCCTGTTTATAGACGCACATAACACGTGAAAAGCGTACAGTTTGAATGCAATCTCCATGTGGAACGCAGACTTGGTAACGTTAAGGCTGAATTATAAAGTGGTAAACTAGGTAAAAGTACTCAGTCTCGACAACTGGCTCGCAAGTAATAAGCAGGCGATGCCAGTCTTTTAGCTTCACTTTTAATAAGTTTTTGTCCATTGATGGTAAACGGTTTAGATACGGAAAGAGTCCTTCTTCCTTCGGTGCATCATAAAATTGACTCAAGTTCTGGCATAGCAATTCTCACCAGGACGAAGACTCTGGCTCCTCTTTTTCCTTCGTTCTTTTTCATCCTTATACTTTTCCTTTTTTTGCTTTTTCATTTTACTTCGTTTTGCTGTTCCATCCCGTTCTTTCCACGGCTTTTGCCTCTGCCCTGAGCGTGTCGACAGAAATAACATTTTTCTATAGACCCTGTAGCAACCCGTCTCGGACCTGGTTGGAGTTGGACACCTGGGAAATTAGAAAGGTTATTGAAATTTTTTGCGCTCCACACGATCTTCTGATCTATTGTGTGACCTATACACGTGCAGAGCTGCTTTCACCGACGTTTATCGACTAAACTACCCATGATACCATTCGGTAAGATATATTTTTCCTCACGGAAAAGTTCTCTGGGATGGAATCAAATTCTATTAGCGCCTAAACTTGAAAGCTTAGCATTTGGCAAATAGAACGAACGTATAAGAGAGCCGAAGATGAGCTACCGGATTCCTAGAAAAAAAAAAATTGTAATATTCTTCAAACAAGTAGCACACCGGGGTATGTAGTTAAAATGCGCGAAGTCAGTCTACTGCAGAAACTTCAGGGTCGTTAAGTTTGAAACTTAATGGCCTCTAAAGGTAATCGGTACTTCACACCATTGCTACGAGTGATTTCATCAAAACTCCCTTCACAACCGTTCACTGGATTTGACTATCGAGCGGTAAAATGAGCAGTGAGTCGATTTGCTGACACAACATCGTTATACTGATTCGTCTAAAAAATCTGCCCCGTTTGCTTTCCCAGAAGCATAACAGATTTATTTTCAACATTTGAACTGGCGGCATGAACGTGTGCCTTAAAGTACATGATCACCAAGTTGCACCGTTATTCGGAAAGCACTAACTCTCAACGGGTAAGGTGAGAGCTACTAAAGTTTGCACTCTTTCAAATTCGATCGCCAGAAGTATGTAAATAAAAATATGTAGTTTCGTAGCGTTCTTTGCAAAAACATGTCTGTAACCATTGCTTGGAATTACTCCAAATTTGCATAAAGTCTGTTTTCAGATGGTGAACGTGCGTGCGTAAAATCTCGGCTACGAACAACAATTTCTGAAAACTTTGCAAATCGAACTATCTTCAAGGTTCGTGAGCTGTAATGTCCACAACTGCGAAATTGAATATCTCGTTTTTCTGAAATTTGACTTCATCAGCTGTTGGCAAATCATTGCACAAATATTGTTTTTACATGTAATTTGATCAGAGGCGATGAAAATTCCATTCCGGTATCGCATTTAATCAAATAGTTCAGTTCAGAGAACCGTCTATAAATTTCTCACTCACAGCACGCGCAATGTTAATCCAGTAATGTAATATCCTAGTGCTGATATAAACGCATTGCTGGCGAGGTGTGGAATGATACGGTGTTCATTGATATCGGATTAATTTAGACGGATTGGTCAGTTCGCTACCAGTTTCGTAGATATCCATACACGTCGCTAATCAGCTCCCAATATCAAAATTCATCATGGATTATAATAATTAACGTTAATTGCATTATTATTTGGTTTCATCAACCGCTAGCACAGGAAATTTTAATGATTTCGCGGGTTCAGGCTTTGAAACCGTTGCCGCTATACGATGGCGTACTCTAATTAGATCGATGCACGTAATTTTAGTGGAATTATTAATTAGTGCTGTCTAGGCGGTACGTCACAGTCCATACCTAATTCCAATCCGTGAATTCCCTTGCTGATGCATAGGCTTTGCGTTTTCAGCTAGTAGGTAGCTGAAAAGCGGTTCAACGACGGAAAATGTTTAGCAACGTTAAACGCTGCCATAAAGGAGCAAAATTCTCCCTTAGAGAATAGAATACGATGAAAAAAACGAAAAGAAGAAAAAAGATGCCCAGAGACCGGAGAAAAGAATAGCGGTGAAACAAAAGAGTACCTAAAGATCTTGCAGAAAGATCGCTTTGAACAGAAAGACGAGCGCGCTTTGAGTATAAATCGAGTTACACGGACCAGCATTTTCTTCCGCAGTTTTACCCGAGTATTATAAGAAGATGACTGGCGTGGGGACATAAATGCGAGCCAAGGAATACCCCACACACCGACCAACCAAAAGACGCGTTGATATGCCGTCACGATATCCTATGTATTGCGGTGCAGATGCATAGAGTAAGAAAGACTTCACTGAAGCTCGAGGCAAAGGGAACATCGCTATCTGGCATCTGGTACTCTATACTTTGAGCTGGATACATGAAAAGAAGAAGAAACGGGAGTCGAGTAGACCAAGAATCGCTGAAAATAGGATGCAGCCATCAATGCTGAACACTTCACTTCTCACACTTGCTCTTTTTTCTTCACCATAGTCAAAATTATTACCTAAATTCGGTCCACATACGTTCAATGCCTTTCTTTCGATTGATGTGATCAGCATGCCGCATTGGATCATTTCTTCTTCAAAGTTCACATCACGGTTCATCCCTTCTTCGTGAAAGTAGAGATGAGAGAGCACTGATGAGGTCTGACATGTGTTCGTGTCCACGACCCAGTTAAGTAGGTGTATTGAGCAGAAAAAAGTGTACAAAAGATGAAGGGACACCGATGACACGTAGTTCATTGCAGATTAATCATCGGGAGTGGTGGCCAGCGGTAGCTTAGCGGAATGGAAAGTTTTAACTTAATTAAAACCATTGATGGCAAAGGTAAATATCCTTGTGACATTTATATAGGATCGGATTTCATTCGAGGGATACGGAATACATCAACATTTAACCCATCACTTCGAAACTTGCGTCCCCCGTTTCGTGTACCACCGCTTGTGTATTTTTTGTTCAGTGTTTTTTAATTTGGAGTTTTTCAAATTGACTACGTAGACTTTTGGGAAAATAATCTTTCTAAAAACTGTGAGTCGGTAGTATGAAAACTCGGAATTTTCACCTTTCGCAGCTTTTGAAATTTGGAATTACAATCCCGCCCCGATGTATGATTATTTTGATTCTGACAACCTTGAACTGGAGACCCATTAGTATCAACATTAGTACCTAACCACGCTCGCTGAGTTAAGCTTCGCTGAGCTTTAACGGTGGCTTTAAAAAAAAGCTTTTAAGGTAAAGCGTTACCGCTCATGAAATTTTTAGAACGATTTGTTCTCGAACAGTGCTCAAAGTTGCTTGCCCGAGTTTCCGTGCTATCACTGTGCGAGCACGTATAGCCATGATGATGTTGGATAGTCGGACAGTTACTATACGCTCTGTCCGATTCTAATAATGGCATTTCTTTCTTTTATTTTTTATTTTTATTATCCAAACCTGAATTGGGATGCTTTCAACGGGGATGCGTTAAATGTGGGAGCGAAACGTGACGTGAATTTGAAAAAAAAAAGAGTGAAATACGCTTTTGCCTGAACAGTCTGCAGTGTCATAGGGCATAGAGTGACGTAGGTAATTTATAACCACGTAGACCGACACTTTGCCCATGGTCCGTAAAGCGAGCAGTTTCCTTCGATAGCTTTTATTTCTTACCCACTACCCTCGTAACGAAATCTATAACTTTTGGTACTAGTAGTGGTAGTAATGGTAAAAGCATGGTGGTAGCAAGAATAGCAAAAGTTGTGAAAGTATCTAGGTACCTACCTCCTATATGTGCACGATTATCTGCAGCTGTTATTCTCACAATTTTTCTTCCACGTTTTTTAAAAGATAGGTAGATGGAGAAAAAATGGTCGTATGTATTTTTTAAAAGCATTACGGAATACAATGCATTGAAGAGCTTCTAGCTCGGTGTATCAGCTTTAACAGTTTAACATCTACAATGGCTTGGTGATTCGCACACCCTGCAGCTGTTCCTGTTATTTTATAGTTCGATGTATCTACGTGAATCTCATAAACTATGTAAAAATATTCCCGTATACTAGTTGGGTCGGAAAAATTGAGTTTATTGACGCGGGAAATTTTGGAAAGGCCGGTGAGCCGATGAAACGCGCTAATTAACGGTAGTTACGTGGTTTTTGCTCCAGGCTTCTACCTCTCTTCCAAAATCACGAACACAACCTGGCGTACTTGCAATTCTAAATGCGCCTGCGTAAACTGGGGACGTGTTTCATCAGCATATGGAAAATTGGCCGTAATCCCCGAACAGGTCACGGCTTAAGCTATCCTCGATCAGCGACAACAAGCCGTTGGAATAAATTAATAACAGACACCCAATCATTTTTGGCTGGACATCAGTTTATAGAGTAAGCTGTTCATAATCCGTCATTACGGCCTGAATCAACACATCCGAAAAAATGTTATCATACATTTCTTGGTTTCATTTATTTTCAATTGAAATTTCTGAGACAAGTAGCACGTCGTGGCAGTTGAAATGATGAAGAGAAACCTCCTGAATTCCCTTGATGAATTCCCTTAGCGAAATTCCAACGCAGATTCAAATCGCATCGGCCGAGCATAAAGGCTACCCAGAATTCTACGCAATAAGCAGATTGTCGGTTGCGAAATAACCATGCGTAAAATTCTGTGAAATTGGAGGAAACTTCACGGTTATTACCTGCGATTCGGCTTGTTATGGAAAATTTAGTCGAGAACAGCATCGTGAATAACGGCGAACAAGTTGACGGCAAAAATTTTCAACGTTTTCAACAAAACCTACAGGTTTTAGTTTTTCAGTTAAACAATACATTATTGAAATACATGGAAACTCCGAGCAGAATTCACATGTTATATTTTACCAGACTATGTTCATATATTGAATCATCATATCCAAGCCTTTGTTTTTAATCTTCTCACTCATCGTCAGTGTCTGACACACGATTATTATTCTACGTCATTAAGCCAACTGCAGTTTGATGTGCGCATCCCGTATTTTGACTCACGTGAACGTGAGTGTCTTTATGAATCATATGATATTTTTTCAAAGCTCACATTCTTCGTCAACTGATGACGGCCATTCCATCACACCGAAGTCTGAAATGGCACAGAAAAAAAATAGAAATCCTCTGCTTATAGCTTGCCGTTAATAACTTCGTACCGGATCATCAATGTGATCAACGGTATCCTGTCACATGGCTTCTGCCTTATTAGAAACGCGTTTGATGTGGAAAAGGTCGATCCGTCATCAGTGATATCGGAAAATCTGTATGATCATAACGTCCACGAGGACTGAACATTAACTTGAATATTGGAACATCTGAGCCGGGAGCGGTGTCGTTAAAGAAAACGTCCGAACTCGTGTCTTTGACTGATCAGTCTGGTTGGTAGGTTCGATTTCGGAAGCATAAGGTAGATAAGTAGTCAATTTATTTTCATTTTAATTCCAGCCGATGATATCATAGTTTTATCAGAAAGACACCTAATTGGATTTGCGATTTTCACGGCTATTCGAACATTGAAATTGTCTTCTATTTCTGTTTGCCTCTTCTGCGTTGAAGAGTTTTTGTTTCAAGTGTTTTGTTTGCAAGATTTGAGGTAAATACGCGGCGATGGAGATGTGGCGTTTGAAAAAGTTTTCCAAGAGCTAGTTACACAAAGGAAATTGTTAGCTTACGTCTGAACTTGATAATTGTTGTTACTTCCGACTGAACTTGCTTCGACAACAATCCAATATTGAACCTCTATCTCTGCGCAACAATATAATTTCACCAACACTGAACTCGGAAAAACGAAGTTATTCGCTGTCTCTTCATTTCCATACATTTTCTTATAGAAACAGCTCAACTCTCTCAGTGATTCGCGATGAACAGAAAATATTTTGCCATTATTTTCAGGCACTAGATCTTGGTAGTTGTGCATACCTGTCGCAAAGAAAATCTTCGCAGTAGAGTCCAAAAAGTTGAAAACGGCCCGTGCAGAGAAGTCTTTGATCCAAGACGTCGGTTATTTTTATTGGAGATTTTCACCTGTAGTACATAAAGTTGGCTCAATGGGTCTCGACGATTGCCTCGCTTCAGATGTTGTTTATCCGTTCGTGTTTTAAAGCGCAGTTGAAATCAGAGGTGGTGGTCTTTGCGCCCTGATTGCGAACGAGTATCCCTAGCGGATGAACTGGTGATTCTAATGATCTCAATACCCACGTCGTTAAATTAAGTAATGCTACTCCTGTTCAAATCAACTAACTCAGGTTACTCCGCGAAACGAAGCCTAGGGGTTTCAATCACCGCCCTTTTAACGAACGTAATTTGTAACGTTTGCATTAGCTCGCACCCTCGAAATTCAGCCCAATGACTTTCAGAGCTTTCCTTCGATTTTCCTAATCCACCATCATCGGGATCGAGCATTTTGATACAATGATCGGGAGTTATCAATCGATTGAATCAAAATACTGGACGATGTGTGTATACGAGGTATGTGTATCACCAGGCGTGTGAGAATTTTTCATTTTCACGGTGGATGGCGAGGGAATCAATTTATGTCGATAAAAATTGAGAAGGATACGCGGGTGAAAGGTCCGATTCTTGTGCCCTACGGGGTGAGTAAAAGGAGACTGTAATACTAACCTAGTGGCGTGAGACTTGGGGCATAATACCAGGATTACATTTTGCTGGGGCGATGCTTTCCGCCCTACTATACCAAGAGTCTTCGGAGACTCGAAAAGCCAGGCTCAGAGAATATCACTAGGCAGATTTCTGGAATATTTTATTGGATTTGCAAAGTTGTACTTGGCATTTCCGGAGATTCCCGAGTATATATCCTGCTGGAAGTAGCAGGACTTTGTAAGCGATAGCTACGATATTCTCAATCCTCAAAACCAGCAAGTCACAAAGTCATATATCTGTGCGATCTCAACGGTTGAAGAACCGCGAAGAAAAATTCTACTCGAATATATTTCAAAGATTGAATCGACCCTTTCAAAAAGCAGTCAAATTTAGGTACAGCTGAAGGCGCATCATTTGTTTCATTATTTTCCTATAAATTATAGACGCGCTACGTATGCTGCTTAACATTCAATATACGTCGGTCATCTTACCTCCGACGTTATCGCGACGACGTCGCAACGCCTTTGCTGCGGTTCGACTAGAAAGCTCGATACTTTGTCTTGCGCTATTCTATCCTATCGCCGTGTCTTCTATGCATACATGGATGTATTATATGTATGCACGTCGCGTACATGCAGGAACAGAGTTATGTATACATGTATACGTAAATAAATGCATCTATGTATGTATACATGAGCATGAGGCGAACGACGTACAGCGCGTGTTCCAGGCAAGTTTCTCTCCCCAAAAGCTAAACAGAGGACGTATAGTGTTCTGGCCACAAGACGAATGCTTTGTACCCTTTGAGCTTCTTGCCTAGGCTATAAGCACTATTCCTTCAATAGCTATATAGTGATTGTTCAATTGCTGATGTGAAAACGAGTATTTTAATGACAGGTGGTTTTTCTTGGGAAGAATAGAAATTTGGGCGAATTTGGGTTGGGATTGAAGTTTCGAATTCCAAAAGTTCCGCGAAAGGTTAAAATTCCGAATTTATTTGAGACGCGATTCTGAATTTCTAGAAACGTTAGAGTCCAGAAAGCTCATGACATTAAAGCTGTCAACTAAACGACGTTGCATACGCGAATTCCGAGATTTTGAGTTTTGATGTTTCGGATCTTTAGCTTTCGGAATTTTGAACCTGCGGTGTTTTTCCATTCGAAGTTTTTCGAATTGGCTATGTAGACGTAGGCTGCGTGAAAATTCGGAATTTTGACCTATCCCAGCTTCTGAAATTTCGAATTTCAATCACATCCTGCGAATTTCATGTCGTGCCGCAGTCGAAACGATGATTTATCTCATATCTGCGCGAATAATATGGAGTTCAAGAAATCATACGAGTCTCGGAAATCATCCCGAAAAATGGACGACCCGACGATCAGTTACAAATGTACGTAAACATTTGCTCCAATTGTTCATAAATGATGACGGGCATTACAATAAAAACCAATGGGGTATCTTAAAAAAAAATCTCCCTCGTAGCAATTAAATGGTAAAAAAATGGGCCAAAAATGGTAGTAGGAATTAAATTTATCTCTTGTACCAATGTACCATATACGTAGCGACAAGGATGTGCATGAGAAAACGCTGCGCCATTTCCGGAAAAGAAAGATACGCTACGGCCATATCGTATTGTCCTAGAGGAAATTTAACGACCCCTCAGCGTCGCCGTACACCCTTCGGCAAGATTCTCTTCGTCAACCTCGTTTATTTTCTCGTTCTATGGGGAACCGTAGCCACGATGATGATCGTGGAGTGAGCAAAAGTAGCGGATCTCTAACAAAGGCAATTCAAGACTCCGGTAACGTAGGCAGTTGGCGGTAACACTAAGAAAGTCACGAAAAGTTTCCTGCCCAATGGCTAATCTGTTTCCAAAGCGTAGCGAAATCTGAGATTAGAAATATTTCTTTATCTCTTTCCTAAAGGAAGGCAATATTCATCTCAAATTTCGGGCTCTCAGGTTTCGGATAACGCCTCGTTGCGTCTTCGGCGTCTAGGATGTTACCATTTCTTTTCCCATACCAAATAGCTTATACATAGAGCGGGAAAAGCTCGTCGATAAAATTGTGTCGTCCCGTTTCCCTTGGCCATGGGTCAGCCTGTCACCGTCACCGTCACCCTTTTTACCCTTTAGCTTTTCTTTCTCGTCTACGTCTACCGTCTACGCGTCTATACGTCAGAGAAGTCGGCACTCTATACCCCCACGTTAATGTCGACGATGATGCGAGCCTGACGAGACTACCGGGAAGTCGTAGGTGGTGGCTTGCGGAGAGAAGGAATAGGTCGAGAACTCGAGCGAGTAGACGAGCAAACGGATAGACACTCCCCGAAGGTATATGGCCTCGTAAATAAGGGATGATTGGCGCATCCTCGTCCTCTTTCCCTCTTCCTCAACTTCCCTTCTTCTTCCTATACCGCTTCCATCTGCCGTTCGCCTCGGTTCTTCACTATAGTAGGTATGTGATAGTCAGCCTAGTCTCTCGGCCTTACCTTACCTCGGGGCTTCTGCACGAGTCTACTGCGAATTTCTTCTAAGTAAAGCATCGCTTGACCGCTTCTACACCCTGACGATTGAACCTATTGCCCTACATCAAAAAGGCGCTTTTTCCCTCCGGTCACGTATCTCACCTCTTTCGTATTTTCTTCGAAAAAAGGAAGAGAGGAAGAACCAAGGTGTGTGCATAGGCGTTCGTTTCCATCGACCCATCGATCGCCTCATGAAAATAAACAGGACTGGACGCTAAGAGAGGGCGAGAATATTAGCCTAGAAATTTACTTGGCAGTCACATATTTAGTAACGCATTTACGAAAACCTAATTCAAACGATATTAGATCAAGAGACGTTGATTTTCTAAAAGTGAAATTCAATCTAACTCTATTCAATATTTTGTTTATATTTATTTAACATTTTGTTTATTTCGTGTTCTGAGTGAGAAATTACTCGTTTCAGTAAATATATTCGCACGAATTATTCTTCCGGTCTCGAAGCCATTTTGGAAACATGCAAATACGTCTGATTACTGTTGGGAGGGAAATGTAATTAACACGGTTCGAGGCCTCCAGAATGTTTATCTGTTACCAATAATTGTAGTGTCGTCGAGTGGAGGGATGCAAATTTACTTCCCCTCGTTACCCAGTTAGTACACAAGTACTTCCCTTTGTTCATTGCGGCAAGATTTGCTTCCTCTCTTGGTTTCAACCCTCGTTTTTGTCACTGACCTAACGAGAGTAATTTGAACGATTATTCACAATGAAAGAGAAGTTCTGCATATTCATGACAAACCGAATATGGACATTCATTTAATGAGAAGAATTAATGATGTTGCTGCAAGTGTACGCCGTAAATGCTTATTGCCTACTCATCCAACCAGTGAATCTCTGTTCACCGACTATCGTGATCACAGTACGCAATGCTATCTTGGTTGAAATTGGACACGTGATAGTAGAGAGGAGTGTGACGAAGCAATTGGAAATTCACATGAACATTGGCCAGGTATACAGAGGGGTATAATTAATCCACGGCGTTGAATCAAAGCTCTGAATATACCCGTCTGTGCATAGGAAGAGACGTAAGGCTAGCTGAGTGGTTTGTCTCCCATGGGATCGCCTGCCATCTCTAAGTCTCCAGAAGCCCGGAAATCCGAGCTTGTAAATGCTTTCGGGCGGAATCTGGGCGAGAAACGCCCTTCAGTTTAATAAGTCTCCGCACTAAATGCTGCTCATGGAGTGTAGTGGTTAGTTTGATCCACTAAGGACACATTGGAACTTCATTCATAGCTTTCTGTTCATCCTCAGCACCGAGGCCATTTGATGGGGTTGGAAATTTATCCACCACATTACAGTCTGTTTAATTTTATTGATATCGTATCTTTTTGTTATCTGATAGCAATTTGAGCTAAAACTGATTTTACAAAGCAGCTGATGACTGTGCTTCCAAAAATGGCTGTATTTTTACGTTCTTCTGAAAAGCGTACGTTTAAATTACAGATACGCTGACAGTTGGTATCCTAGAATAATTCTCCGTCCCGAGACTCCTTCCTGGGCCATTTAATATTTCACTGGGTTTTGTTATGCTCGTGAATTTGTAGGGGTATTTTATCCCGCGAAATAATTGCAGGGTGAAATTTATTGTTGGAAGTATTTTCTCTCTCGACTTGCAACTCTGAATACAAAGGCGATATCAATATTTTCGAAGACTTCTGTTTCCGCAGAATATGCAAGACTTTTTCGTATATTTTAGCTGTTTTACCAACGATATTTCTACCTTCTATATCGCTACTGGTTTATTTCAGTCTTCTGGAGAGGAAATAAACATTTCATTTTCGTGACAAATAACCTACACTTTATCTTATTTCAAATTCATTTATTCCAGTGGTAGGTATAACTGTGACCGTTCGTTACAACCAATCCGCTCTCTCTCTCTTAACATCCCTCGAGCATCTTATACACAAGCTGAGCAGGCAAATCCACAAAGACTGTGCTACCAGAACTTAGGACTCGAATCGCTCAACTTCTCTCGGGCTTTCTTTGAAATTGAAAGTCACCCGTGTCTAGCTCAAAATGTCCCAGAAAAAAAGCCTTCATTCGAGTCGACGAGCCTAAGTCAAGGGGGTGCAAAACACTAACCGTCTCCATAATTTGCTAAAATAAAATCTCCACTTGCTATGAATTTTGAATTATCGATGCATCCACGTGCGCAAGTGAAAAACTATCTTGATCGCATTTTCGATGATGAAATAATTGATTATCAGGAATCGGTGATACAGGCTATTGCAAATTAGTCAAAGTCATCAGTAGCAAGCAGATTGCTTGCAAAATTGGTAACTCCATGTTCACTGGGATTGTAAAATTCTAGCATGAACTAGGTATATCAGTGTACATTTATACTTTGCTTAAACTAGTATGATATTTTATTCGAAACCACTTTAGTCTTTTGTATCAGATTATCCATGTCACCGGCGCATAGTGCGGTGAATGTCCTTTTCCCTCTACTTCTTCCGGAAATAGTCTGGAAACACCCTGAAATACCCATATCGAGAAGAAATATGATTTTCATATAGTAGGTGGCTGCCTGAGAGGATATTCTCTCGTGGTCATTTTACGTTTCATCGAGGCTGCTATAGCGAAACGATCTATTGCCGCTGATAGGAGAATTTCGAAAGCGTTTTGCCGGTGTGATAGCTTTTTATCTTTTTCTTTCCTTCTCCCTCTCTTTCTCTCTATATCTATCAATGGTTCCCTTTCACGTGCGCTTCCTATAAAGCTATGGGCTGTTCTGGGGGATCTAGGTAAATTCGCGAGAATATTTTTTCGATAACGGACGAAACGAATTGGCAATATCCTCCGGCGAGTATGCAATGCATATCGTATAGTTGGGACCAGGTAATAGCAAAACTGGTACTAGTAGTAAACGGTGAGCAGAGAAAAGCCTGAGCTTTTATTGAATGAACAATAAATACGAGCTTATTGCTGCTTGCAGAGACATTAATGTCCGGCGTACGTAATTTACGCCATGAAATATTAGGTTATTACTAAAACGGGGCTTTCTCCTACAGTTTGGAGGGCATGTCTTGATTTATGCCAATAAATGATAGGGAAATATTGAAAACCCCGTATCACGGCCAATCGATCACTATAATAGCTCTAACGAGGGCCGCGTTACGTCTTTTCATAACTGCATATGCTGACCAGCTAACTGGAAGCCCTTTTTCGTCTAGTCTTCTCAGACCCTTGCACAGAAACCTTACATATGTCCATATGTATCCTAAGTTACTGATCCACCCCATTTGGTTGTTCGAATAACATAAATATGCATGATTTTACCCCATCGGCTAAACTCGCGCGTAATTTAATCCTTTCACTGCGGTCCATAGAACGTGAAAGGGCAATGTTGTAATTACAAATCATTCCATACTTATAGAGAAGCCATTCAACCATCCAATCGAGTCAATTGTTCAACAGGTGCTTGATGTCTCAGCAGTCATGTACTGCTCTCATCACTGGCTGTGCATTGAATTAAAAGAACAGAACACTACATAGTTCCGAAAAATTGTCAAACATCATTGGCAGTTACACATGAAGGTTCTGAAAAAAGTCCATAACAACTGGTACTCAGCAAATCTATCATGGTTCTGAGGTTCTGATATCTAAGTTACAGTGTCATCTTATTAAAAATAGTAATTCCATACTTGCCTTTCG
Organism: Ametastegia equiseti; assembly: GCA_963989295.1. Classification (NCBI taxonomy): domain Eukaryota; kingdom Metazoa; phylum Arthropoda; class Insecta; order Hymenoptera; family Tenthredinidae; genus Ametastegia; species Ametastegia equiseti. Next base: position 9,751,581 of record OZ022389.1, on the reverse strand, counting down.
GTAGATTTCGAATGAGATTTATCATTTGCCAGTCAAACAATTGGATGATATCCGCAGTCTTCCATCTGCTGCAGGTAAACGTGGTTCAGAGAAATGGTAGGATGTTGTAACGGCGTGCCGTCTTGGTTCAGAAAAGTAAATTTATTCAGTTTGAAAGAAGGAGATGGGCAGCGAGGGTGCATAGTGTGGGGTAGCTAACTCGTAAACCACCCGAGTTAATTCAATGCATAAACAGAAAGAGAGAGAAAGATGAAAAAAAAAAAAATTCGTGAGAAAGAATAAACAATTTATTCTCTTCGGCCAGGCGCGGGAGGCAATCGGCGGCATCGAGGTGCCGAGGGGTGGCTGCGGGTTCTATAGGGTTGAAAAAACGTAGATCCTAGATGAGGAGGTAGGCGTTCGTCTGGGGCTGAAAAGTAAAGGAAAGAAACGTCGCCCTGTGGAATTTACGACCAGCCCGGAAGCATTCTAAGAGGGTTGCGACGAGCCGCGAGCCACGAGTCGAGGCGCCTAGCTGGTTTATTTGAATGCCTGGCTATACAGCCTGCCATAGACGTATATACCTTATATGTACCTTATATCCCTGCCTCCGAGTGGATACGTGAACTCGTAACCCAACTTCGCCACTGGTTTAACATCCAGCTATGGGATGTATCTCCGTTTCAAAGAATGTTTCTCTTCCTTCCACGGTCTCATTTTTTTTTTTTTTTCTCGTCCTTCAGCCCTTTGGCTGTTCAAGGATTTATATACTGACTGAGTCAAAGGACTAGAAAATTTTCATTGACGATTAAAAGTTTGACTGTAAATAGACGGTGTGGTATATCATGAGAAAATTCTCATCATGGTGATGAAGGGTGTTTTCTTCGATCGCGGGAAGAGTTGCGAGGAAATAATCAAATATTGCGAAGTTTCGTCCAATGGGGGTGAATTCTTGGAGTGCTCTTCTCTGTCTCTTCGTTAAATTGCTACACGCGTAGTACAAATTCATCAAAAGTTACAATTGTGTCGAACCCTCGGCTTCAGCTCAACTTTAGCATACGAGCAAACAAGAGCTACTGCAAATAGACCTCTAGACATCAGTGGCGAAGGGTTTTAAGGATAATTGAAGAAGCAAAATGTTTGAAGAAAATTTGCCTCAGTTTCTTGTATCATCTTGCGGTGAACCATCCCACAAAATTTTTACACCTGGCAAATGTCGTACAGAATTACGTACTGCACTTTATTCAACAAGCTTTCGAGGCTACTTGAGGATAATCGACTTTTGCTACTTTTCTAGACTTTTCAGGCTGAGATTGTTTCTTCTATATTCTTACACAGACTAAATTTCTATTTCTTTTTGTTACAGGTAAGGATTTGTCAGCTCCGGAAAACATGAGTGTCCTGGATAACCTGTGAGTTTTCAACAAAAACAACAAATAAAAAAAATCACTCGATTGGTGCGATCATACAGCCTTTTACTGGTGAATGAATGTGGTTTGATGAATGAACATTCTAAATTTCTCGTTAATTAGATGATCCGAGATGGCAATTCCAAAAAATTGCAATCAGTTCGAATTGCTTCGTGATGTTTCTCGAGCATATCTAGTGAAAGATTAGTAACTGACTGGCGAACAATTTGGAAAAATATATATCAACTTCACTGTAAGTCCGTTTTCGTCTCCTCGAGCGATTAGTATTGTTCGCCTAGCCTTTTTCCGAAATTCAGGCACGCAAAAGCCATTGATATATAGTCGTGACTTCTGTGCCACTCTGTGAAAATGGGAAAGCTTGGAAATGAAGGAAAAAGGAAAAGAGTGAAAAGAGAAGTGACGAGGGGGGGGGGAGGTGGGTTGGTGGCGGTAACTCGTATAGGGTTTGGGGGATGTACGCTAACGTGGAAGAAGAGTGATCTAGACAAATGACGGTGCGGTCAGCTTGAGACAGCTGCAAGCTACCCACCACTGTACCTACGCTACCGGATACGGAAGCCCTTCTTCGAGAGGGAGCGATGTTCGCCTCTGGAGTCTAGCACCAGAGGACACCTTTCCCTAGGGAGAAAAGAGAGCTTGACGGATCAACTACGAGCAGAATCCGTTACAAGTGGGGTTTGTTATCCGTTGCCCCCATGACTTTGCGATGTGTCTTGTTTCGGCGTCCACGAATAATTGTGGTCAGGATTCTCCAGCTTCTCGTTTTCTGTGACGCACATGAGCCCCAAGAAGGGTTCCCGAGGGTACGTGACTAATGAATTTGTGATCCTGTTAAATTCAGATGGAATTTAATCTTCCCAGCAATTACAAGCCGAGTGGTCGCCAACTTGGTCAAGTTATAATTAGGGATTATGGGTAACGTTCACCTAACGAAGAAATACTCACACAGTATTTGTTCAATTAATTCCCGCGACAATTACACTTTTGGGAGACGGTTTTGCTCAATGACTAACAGAGGGCTGAGAAGTCTCCCATCTCGAGGCTTTGCTTACCGAACGAGAAAGCACACAGATATAGAAAATCCAGTTATCATACTTGTTGGTTCTTCATACAATTTCCGATTGGAAAAAAAACGTAGATTAATAGATAATAAATCGATGACGGAGTTTAGGTATTCGTTTTCTTGTGAATCTCACCCTAAATCATTCGTAATATGTAGTACAGTTTCCATTCGCAGAAAACTCAGCTTAAGTTTATCCAGTGCTGACTATGATCCCGAACTCGTGGTACACTATCTGATTTTGCACCTGAAACGTTAATTTTAAAGTTGGCAGAGACCTGGAATTAGCTTGATAGTGACATTATTGTCAGTATAGATCGTTAAACCGTGAAAATTAATGACTGAATGAAGGGCACAGATTTAGGGGCGAGTCCATCTTGTTTTTCCATATCGAATAAAAGTACATACTGAAATCGTAATTCATTTTTGATGGAGAATATTGATTCTATACGATTGTCAGTGAGAGTCGAATATTCGGAATTAAAAGTAAAAACCTCCATTTGTACAAATGCAGTATCCACGGATGGCCGACTTCCGGTGGTCAGCGGGCTTCATACGTAGGAGTGCTTTTTAAAAGGTTTATCTAAATGGATTCGGGGTGATGATACAAGAGTAAATAAAATCGAGACGAAACCTGGCTCGGCTTTCATTTCACCGGATTTCATTCGCCTCGGTATCGTACTTCGACCAGTGACCACCAACTCGCGTCTATCAGCTCTTTGCAACAGTACGACGGAAATCTATAAATCCGTTTGGGTCAACCGAGGCGTCAATCCACCCAGTAGCAATATCGAGAATACAAATTCAGTCCCACGTCAAAAGCTGTCACCTTAACACGCGTTCCATCACGTTATCAGCACTGTCACGTGCCGAGGGTGGGTATATATCCCTTGGTCACCCTAACCAAATCGATCACCGCGGCCCTCCTCAAACCTTTAACCTTCCACCTACCACCTTCAACCTTCAACCTTCAACATCAAGGCTTCGGTATTCACGGAGTTTCTCGATTCTGCAAATGCCCGCAATGTGTCCCATGTCGGTTTTCAACTTGGGCTACGGGTTGAAGTGGAACTGAGAACGTGAAGAAGGACCCTCGTGGAACTTGGCACCGGAAATTCGTAGACAATGCTATCGACGACGAGCGACATTGTCACTCGTTGAATGCGCGTGGAAATTGGAAGGAAAAATGAGGAGAAAAAAAAAAACCGGATATGGTCAGGATTTTCAGTCACGGGGGAAAAAAGGCAAGTTACTCATCAGAACTCCCGTATAGTTTGAATGCAGGACTTCTTCTGGAGCTCTGATTTTTTTCTTTTCTTTTTTTTTTCTTTCGCATCTGCTTTTCATTGCGTTCAGCTTGCGGTTCTACGTTCCGTCGGTTTTGAAAGCAGAAATATCTTGGCAGCCATGAATAGGTTTAGGAGAGGATTTTTTTGGCACGAAGTTGGATGATCCCTTATGGGATCGGCTTACCGTAGAAATGCTTCTAAGTGCGATATTGGATAATCTAATCCGTCAAAACCGATCAATTCGCCTAATTCCTCATCGATCTAACGACAACCTGAACTGGAAATTAGGTATATCTTCGATTGAAAACGAGAATGGTCAAAGTGTGTTTGTTCTCCATGAATATTACTATCATCATCCTCTCGCTTATAGGAACGCTTTTCCACCAAGTACATAATTCGAAAGATAAAGCGCTTTCGTGAAGTCTGATTAGAATTATGATGATACTTTTTTTTTTCTCTCGCTTTATCGAACAAGACTCAAGCCTACGTCTGTGTGCGATCTCCTTAGCAAGGTTCGTTCGTGATCTAATTGGGGCTATTTAAACTCAGTATAACCTTATTGGGAGAAGTATAGTCGACGAAGTTGTCACATTTAAATACCTCATTTCCTTTGGGACATGACTTCCCATTTGAGTGCTATTAAAAATGGAATTGAGTATCTCTCATGGACGAGAAATGGCCCTTGAATACGCAGAATACGCGTATTTCCTTTCCGCAGACTCTTGTCGTTCGTAATGATGTTGACATCTTATTTCTACAGTGGCTTAGAATAGACGTTATATACGCATTGGAATACGTATCTCACGTATTCCTTTAGATCTGGGTATGAAAGGTCGTAAGTAAGAACCGCTACTTCTCCAAATACCAGATCGACGGGCAAAGCCACAAACCAGAGTTTCATCAGCGATTGGATTCCGTTAACTAAGTTGTCTCACAAATTCGGCTGTCCAAAGAAGAGCCAATTTCGGAGTAGATATTTCTTCCTCTAATTCTATCCTCAATGCTCCTCTTAACCTGTTCCTCTTTTACTCTTAGTTTTATTTTTGCTCTTTCTTTTCTCTCGCCTGTTCTGATAAATAGCGACACATGCCTCGCCAGCTTTGTATTCATTAGACGGACTCATCAACTTCTAACCCAAATAAATTGCACCGCATTTCAACCACCCGGTCTTCGCTGCTGTATCCTTTCCATTCCCTCACCGCGTATATTCGTCGCGTAAGAAAGAAAATAAGAAGAAAAAAAAAAAAAAGATTTCCACTATTACAGAGTGTGAAAAATTGCACAACATTACCGCGTCTCATCCGCGTAGTAGTTTTCCACACTGCAGTGAAGTCAGATGAGCAACGCTGCAGCTTCTACTGAAATTTAAAAACTAAGATTCACGGGTGAATATAAGATTCGAATCATGACGAGTGACAGAAGCTATAGGATAAAGCGATACAGGTTTGCCGTGTATCCAGAAATATAGAACCGCGTAACATACCGCGGAAACTCCTCGAATACAAGATATATCAACGTGGCGCTTTGCTTTGCAAATGCACAATGTGACCTGCGGTGGGAATCCGCTGATTCGTGTTCACGAAATCTCGGCTAGAAACAAGCCGTACCCCGAAAACCACACCTTCTCATGCATATTCGAGACCCGGTTTACGGAGCTTAGTTGATAATAGCTCGGCTATCTCCACGCACTATTAATTTATCCAGCTCCTTGAGATCTGCAGTCCTCGTATCATACTACGAATATTTACTTGAAGCATATCGTCGCAGATTTCAGACGAATCCACTGTCACAATTCTTTCTAATTTCCTAATTTACTTTGCTGGTTCACTAATTTAATAGCAGTATCGGAAAATTTGGCTCTTTGTTCATTTATGCATCGCAATTAGTTAATGTCGCTGCGTCATATCGAGTAGTGCTGATAAAAATGGAGGCTTACTGCCACGATAATTGTTACTGAAATCTGTCAGACAGCGAGAATGGAACAGATTCGAATACAGATTTCACATTCACAACAGGCTTTATATCGCAAAATTATATAGCTTCGCCTAATCGGGCGTTAGCCTTTGACGGATCATTCGAACAGCTTTGGAATCTAATAAGAGGTTTTTTATATGCACAGAGCGAGTGAGATATGCCTTTGACGAAAATGGTACGAATATTCGCATTATGGAAACTGCAGGGACACGTATTCCCACTATTATGTACAAGTCCAACGCATAAATATTACACCGCGAATTGGCGCACATGCATAAATGCGGATCAACTAGGTACATATACTATTCCATACTATCGGGCCACACACCTCATTGGATGTACTGTTCTGGTGTTCTGGACATAGGCCATTGCCCGCCTATCTGTTCATCTCCCCTGATTTACCACGTATGCATTGCGGTAGGCAGTACCTATGTACAATATACATATCTATATATATATATATATATATGTATATCGGTGACACGTACCGGAAAGTCAAATTGTCGAGTGATTCCGTTTTAATTTAGAAACGGGTGAGCTGTAGAACTCAGCAGGGATGAATTATGGCACATGAATATCTTTCAGGCAGCAATGACACCTTCATGAAAAGGGTCGACCTTATATAGTTGACGTCGGGAACCCTTTGTCTGTGGGTTATCTGATCGTCTGTCTATCTGCACTCTGTGTATCCGTTGGTCCGAACATTCGTACGTTCGTCCGAGCTTCGAGCTCCAGGCAAGCCTCTCAAAAGGCAGCTCGGGGCAACTTAATCCTCTTTATGAGGTCGAACGCCTCGTGGATGGGCGAGGAGGGAGAGATGGACTTGTCTAGGTCCCCCTTCCTAAGCCTAAACGAATTAATTGAAATGTACCGAATCGGCGTGGGCCCCAGGCGTCTAATTGGCGATTCCTGAGACCCTCTGCTTCCTACGTCGCGGTCTTTTCTATACACGTCGAGATGTACCATAAAGGAGCAATCAAATAAGGCTCATGACATAAGACCTGAAAACTTTGTTGTTCAATCGGAATGTCTTTTGATACACCGAATATAAATAATCTCTCCGAAAGACCGTTGTCTGGATTAGTGAGTAACTTATAGATGAAGAGGGCATAGAGATGTGGCTTAAAATAATAGTGGTTCGCCAAAATTCCGTATGATATAGCGACAGCTTTAATCGGAGAGCCAGTACGGCTTCATCTTGAGGTTAGAGAAGATAAAGAAGGTGGGCCGGAGGTGGATGATGAGAGCTTTCAAGCCTACGTTCAACAAAAAATATTCATACTTAAGGCTGTTGAAAAGAAGAGGAAAGGTGAGGTGAGCTTGGTTCTGAAAAGCTCTGAAAAATTTTCACCTCCTTCAGTTCGCTATACACTTGATATTTCACGCTGAGCAACTTTCCGCATCCTATTCCTATAGCCCGCAGGTAGATAAAACCCGATCGGCCCTTGAGTGTAAATTTAATTTATTCCCTCTTTTCCCCTGCTCTCCCCTATCCAATCCGCCACAATCCACCGCAAATTAGACATCGAGAATCGTCTGGGCTGCAAAAAATACTCTCGCAAGCACAGTCAAATTCGAACCTAATTTCATGAGCTTAGTCATTCGTGTTTTGCTCCGCTAAATTATAACCAGAAATAAAAAGTCAACGCTTTACTCGGTCCTTGGTACCAACAACTTCCCCTAGTTGTTCTCAAACGATTAGTCGACAGTGTAACAAACAAGTTTGCATTCAATACCAGGCATGAATAATTTTTATTATTTCTTTTTGGTTTTTCATTTGCCTGAAAGGCTCGTCAGTTTCAGGACTCTTTCGAAGTGGTATTCTTGTGTGGAAAATTTTGTGAACGTCACGAAAGCAGGAACAAAATTTCAAATCAATGGTGGCCTGACGGCTGATCATGATCAACGGTATTATGCCCGGGGCTGATTTTATACAAAGTAATTTTTGGCCAGTAAAAGGATATGAGATACGTGCCAAAGAGAAAACCGTATAAGCCTCGAACCCTCGCAGCAGTCTAAAGCCATTTGTATGTTGACAGCTGATCAATTCCATGTGGTATATTACTGCCTACCTTTTTTGGCGTTACCATTCCGCGAGCAGAGCACGGTTTTCCATGCAGAGATATTCACCCGGTGAACCAGCCGCGGCTATAACCCCGCTATCTCAATCTCTAAAATGTATATATAAAAAAAGTTTACGACTTTCTTCTTAAATTGAATAGATAAAATGATTCTTTACAGATCCGAACGAATGAAATTGTTATTAGAACCAGACTGCCGACCGATTATGTTCAAATTTACAGAAGCAGTTACTGCAGAAAGTCAAAGGACAATCTCCTTAAATTTCTTCGAGTGAAAATTGCGCCAGTCTGACCGAGTGGATTTTTCACTTCAAAATGATTAGGATTTTACTCTTTCTGACTCAAAATTCACTCCTAATCGTAGTGGCTTTCACTCAATAGAAAAAAAAGAATTTTCCACGCATTTCGAGTTGGTTTTTGCAGTGAAATCTCACACTCTCAGACCAGTGCATCTTTTACTGACAATGAGCTCAACAGTGAATTTTAGCCCCCAATTTAGAGAAATCTCAATTAACAACTTCAGATATCCGGGCCCTGGAAGCGTAACGTAACTTTATTTGAAAATACAGATAATTTTTCGGCATGTGAGTTTTGATTACAAGAAAAAATTGAGATTTCGGTTTTTTTTTTTTCTTTTTCAGCAATCCAGTTGTTGGAATATCGGTTTTGAAATTTTTTTGAAAAAAATAGCTGCGAGAACTTGAGTGATTCGCATGTATAGGGAGACCTAAAGATTCCCTTCACTCTAGATAGATCAATTGATGTATGGAATATTTCCAATAAATTCTCACTATAGTGAGAATATTTTCAACGCTTCTCACTTTAGCTAAGTATCCGAAGTACGTACTCCACTCTTTCTACTAGGCTACGTTGAGATTTTTCCTTATTTTTTTTTTTTTCTTTACTTATCTGTCTTCTTTGTTTCCCTGCTTCTTTTTGTCATGGTAATATAATACCTACGTAATACGAAGCTAGCTCTGGTCCTACCAGCCATAATTCTTTCCCCGTGGTTTCTGTATAATTGCTCTCTCACATGCTCCTGGTGAATGACACCACAGAATTTCAAACGAACTCTATAAAAGCTTTTCGTTTGTATAAAGACTGCCAATTTCCACCATCAATGTCGTGTAATTAGTAAACCGAATTCATCGATTGACATGTTAATATGGAAATTTCGTTACTGTCCGCGACTGCAATGAGGCTGTATTGGGTACTAGCGAGTATATTGACTTTTGACACGCCAGTCACGTCGCGATCACGCATCCGTTGAAACCGTTGGGATTTCATATATTTCAGTAAACTCTTGGCTCAGGTTCTATCTACTGAAGCTGCTCATCGACTGTAATACGCCGTCGCGCCGCGTCGCTTCGTTTCAAAGCGGATTGTCTAAAAGGAATAAAAAATCATAGCGACGCGTGCACGACTGGATACCGATCAGAATTTTTTTCTATTATATACATAGGTTGACGGAACACGGTAATAATTATTATCGTGATATAACCAACGGGAAACGTGTCAACGTCAGTACATCATTTTTATTTTTGCTCAGTGAAACGAGAACTCGACGACGGTGAAAATATACACGAATGGATGTATTTGTATATATAATGCAGCTCGTTGTATACATATAGATTCTTATACGTATACGTTGATGTTACACGATACGGAAACTCGGAATTTCTGGATAAATATTCATCTTCTCCATCAGGAAGCGTAGGAAACCGGAAGAAAAATAAAAAAATAAAAAGTAAAACAAAAACTTGGTCCTGAATTATAGCACCTTTCGTCTCCCTACCACGAAAAATGTACAATAATATGTTATATATGATGTAAAAGATCTTTGGATTATTATTTTGCTGCGTGGTAAAACGTAATTGCGAGTTCTTCTGATTTAGAATAATTTTGTTGGTTTATTTTCGGGAATTTCACGCAAAAGTAAAGAAGAAGAAGAACTTCCCGCTTTGGCCCCCTCTGTTTAATGCGGGTTTGTTAATAAGGTGTATTTAGCCAGAGTGTTAAAGCGCGAACCCCCAACGTCGGGGCAAAGCAATTAAAGTTAGTGTCGGCGTAGGCAGAAACAAAGGAAAGCTCCCGGGTCACTCGAAATTGGTCAACGATCCAAAGTGCGGCCTGAAACGAGACCCGAGGGGACGGATCAATGGACGGTGATCGAGTATCGAGGAGTAAAAATCGAGAGTATACCTCCTGTCTTCCTTGTGATCTGAACCCGCGTATTTCGGCACTCGATATTCGAATCTTTCCGTGACATTGAAATTCGATCAAATTCTTTTGTACTTCTATGTCAAAGTTGCTTTGAATACGACCATCAAACCGATATCATTTTCTATGAATATAAGAAAAAAGACAAAAAAGAAAAACAAAAAAACACGGAAATGCTCATCTCATTCTAAATACTTGATGCACGACAGATTCCGACAGATTGGGTTCTTTGAGTTCGATTATTGAGTGAAAGAGGATTTACCGGATCTTGAGAATATCCAAAATAGAAATGTTCCGAACATTTCAAACACCGAAGATTATCATTTTAGTGAATAACTCAGGAAATATACTGCGTCAAAGAATTACCAAACGTGATCGATCCAATTTCTTCAACCCCGAAAGTTTTGTCTTATCGAGAATTTGATCAAGTATTATTATAATGCTGAGCACCTACATCCTGCGAGTGACAAAGTGGCGGAAGCAGGTCTCTTTTTTCATCCCAAAATTTTTGTTTGTTTTTCGAACGTGGTTATATTGTGATTTTTGTTTTATCGTTCAAACCTTGTATACGGTATATGATAGATAAACCTTTACGCGGCCTTCAATCATACTGAAACCTTTTTCCTTCTTGCCTTTTTGCTCTTCAAGGGTGCGTGGCACGGAATAACGAAGAGGAAAAGGAACTAAGGGTAGCCAAGGGTTCCGAACCACATGGCTATAGGGACGTAAGTGCCAGGCTTAGTTGCTGCCAAAATCATATGGCACATTTTGACACCCCCCACGATCATCCACCTCACAAATCTTCACATATCGTATTCAAGAAAATAGTCTTCGTCGTACCCGAATTCTCCCTACATACTACTTGGGTACCCTACATATTTCTAGATCACTTATGCATGCTGACTCTTTTCTAAGGATGTGAAATTCGTCCTGATGCCGTGAATATTGTTCTTTCACAATCACACCTCTGGGCTTTGGTATTACATGAATGATGGAAACCGGAACTTGCTGCTCGCCGATGGCTATCCGTTTTTTTACAAGCTTCAGGAGTCGTTGATCTCTATCTGATCCGTGATAAGAGGCTACTTGTATCATGGGGAGGGTTGTTACGAACCTTTTTGGTAGAATGAAATAAATTGTCACGTAAAAGGAACAAAGATCCCTGGAAAGGCGAAAAGTAAAGAGAACAATAAAGAGAAGCCCCCTGGCGACTTGCGGGTCACTGTGGTGGAGGCGGCAGTGTTATCAGCAAAATTTCGGCGCAAGTTTTCCTTATCGTAAACTGCGGGACCCTTTTACGTGTAAGGTATACGTATGTATAAGTGACTGGGCTGCAGGAGATCTTGGTCTCGAAGAGAAGAGGAAGAGAAACTACTACTACATACTTCCTAGGGCCAAAGTTGCCAAGTCGGATAATGGTGAAGTTATAGCGAACGAAGTCGAGCAGTAGCCGGCGTACTGCCACAGTCACCAAAGTCTGTCCGAGAGAAATTACAACTCTAATTGAACCTGACGCATCTGGTCCGAACTTATACAGCTCTATATTACAGAGCCATGTATATATGTGTATATCGACACGGCAACGAAGTAAAAGTCAATAATTTACTCTCATTGGCCAACGAGCCTCCTTGAGTTTGCTCGAAGAGGAGACTGAACAAGCTTTGAAATAATTAACAAATTTCAAAGTTTTATCAGTATACCAACTCGCTAGTAATTAACTTTAACTTGGTTACTAAACTCTACGATGTAGGCGGCTCTGGACGTGCCACAAAGGCACGTGGCCGGCTTATATTATATCCTTACTCGGTGCGCTCTTAGTGCGATGTTGAACCCACTTGATACTGTCCGTAATTTATTTTTTCTGAAGTCGTGTGGAGTGCGGTAGGTATAGCCGGCAAAATGCCACAGCTTATTGATATGAGTTTAGTGAAAAATACATATTAAACTGCACCGTTAAAGTCGACGGTATCATCAGATTTGCATACTCACTCGGGTACCGCGACATGCAATTTTTCACCCCTTCTGCAAAATGCCACGCGATACTCACGCGCGAGGTCGGAAACAGCAAATTGGTTCAAGGTCGTTCGGTCGATTGACCCCCAGTGTCCCGGATGCAAATGACTAGTGAACGAGCTTCATGCATCATCAACTAAAATCGGCCTCATTCAATTTCACGTGTAGCAAATAGTCTGTTTCGAGAGAATTTTACATCGAAACTCAAAGCTTCCAATTGTAGAAGAAATCCAAAATTACACTGTGTCTCAAACGCTGCCAAACACTGCGAACATTTTTTTTAAATTGATTTTCTCTACAACAGCTGCAGATCTTACTCACCAATTATTTATCAAAGGTAACATTATACATGACTCTTATCTTCAATATCTCCAAAAAACTTACTATTCTAATTTGATATTCTTGAGCATAGGGAGGACACAGAGTATTTGGTCCGCAATTAAGATTCTAGGATTATAAAACTTGAGTTCACGTACAATGCTCAGTGTTCAACACTGATTTGTTCCCATTGATTCAAACCCTGTACCCGAAAACTCTGACAATCGATGTATCAATTAACGCCCTTGATTGTTTAACTGTTAAATTCATTTGAGGGAATTCAATCAATTGATTGAATCGGCGCCTATAGTGAGAAAAGTCATCAAACAAGGTTCGGGAAGGGTTTGATTCAGTGAAGAACTTTTTGTCGTTGTTCACAAACAGCATCAGGGCTGGTTATCTCACCAGAGTGAAGGTCCTCTTGCGAAAGTCTTGGCGTAGCTGGCGATGTCTTTTACATTTTCAGTATTCTCGTTTTTCACGTTCCCTACTTTGCCATTTCCCTATACCTTGTCGAGGGTCGAGCTCTAGACCTTAGAATGGTCTCGTTGGGAAAATTGAGTATCGACCGGAGTCTTCCTTTCTGGTAGATGGGTCAACGGGCTGTAGAATGGGCTTAGCGAAAATCGAACAAGAATAACGACCAAGGGTTAAAATATATCGGATCAGTTGACCGACGTAGTGATCTGGCACCGTTCAGCCGAGCCGACCCAAGGACCAAATTCTTCCGCCTTACACATTCGTACCTATTCCTCTGTGTCGTTGTATCTCTGCCGTACTTTGCATCTCCAAATTGGCTTACCTGGCAACCTGGCTTACCTCTCTCTCAGCCATACCTACCCGTTTCTTGTTATTTATGATATGCGAAGAAGATGACTTAGTCTCACGAGTATGAAACAGAATGCTGGACTCTTAATCCCATCCTTAAACTGAGTGAAGTTGAATGGAAAAAGACCTGAAAAAGTTGAAGTTGAAATAAGAGTGTGAAAAATGTTGAGTAGAAACAAAACAAAGTCTGAAGCAGCAGTTCGCTAATTGTGAAATAGTGAAGTTGACTGGAGGTACTTGACCCAAGGATTTCACGAGTAGAAGAAACCTCATACTACATACTCAGCAACGGTTCGACGTATGGGGTTTTTCTACTAACAGTAGACACAGGATGGTTCAGGAACTGCTCCGAACCGAGTATATATACCTGGATAAACTGAATTTCACGAATCGTAGAACTCAGGGAATCGAGTCAACCCTAAAATCCGATTGACATGGACGTTCGGTTCGAAGAATCCGACATAAAATCCGAGGAAAATATGTCGAGAAGCCTACAATGTCATGACCGAAATTCGGGAGTCATGAACTTAAGTCGTCCAACTTCATGAGTATTCAATTCGCCTCGATGGCTGTCACTACTTTCAAGATAGGATCACCTTTTCGTGAATGGTACGGCACACAACGCGGAATCTACTGACCACGAGTGCGAATTTCCCTTGGGACTTTGTATGGCACATACACACCAGTGCTGCTAACGTTCTCCACTCACTTGGGACTCTATACCAGCTTTGGTCGAACCCAATTTATACCGTTCCCTATATTACTTGCATTTCATCGACCATTCCGTGATAACTCTGTACCTTCTCAGCGTTACACGTCATTGGGCTAGACCCTCCAAACTTAGACTAGTCCATAAATGGTACAGGCCAGTGGTGGATGTGCCCGAGCTTTTCCATTGCAAGTAAAGCTACCCTGAATGGCATTTCGAGCGTCGTAAAGACTTTCGGATGGTCAATTGGAATTATCGGTTTCTGGGGTTAACGAATGTCACCGGTTCACGACAAGGTCATTCGCACATCTTACGGGGCGTCTATAAAGCCTGATACCGTAGCGGTCTGTACTCGTCATAATTAGCTCACGTGTTTACGTAATGATTATAACTTTCTTACAGTCTTTTTAATTGAACGCCCGCGGACTCGTAAGTTCCTAAGGGTTCAACTGCTCAATTAGTGATCCAGTTAACAAGAACTGTTGCCACCTAGCGTCCTAAAGTTCCTCAAGTCGGCTTACACACTTGGTGTCTGACTGTAATTCTGCAACAGAAATTCTGATGGCCAAAAAAACTTACGTACAGTTTTCCCCTTCATTGTTCGGAAAGTGCTTTTGATTTGCTTTCATCCATCGCACTTTCCGAGGCATTCTGGTTTCTAAATTCCAAGTGTCTGTAGAAAATCATCCGCTTCCTGCAAGGAATATCAGCATCATGGTGGTGTATGGAATCGTTTGATTCCGATTCTCAAACAAAAAATATCAATTTCGTTCCAAAATGTACATGTGGTATGATGACAAGGCTGACAATTGGTATCATGACATTCCAACGAAATACTCAACCAGAATAACGCTCGTGAAGTTTAGCTACTGGCAGAAATTATAGTCAGCTATGTTATTTCAAGCTGTCGTATAACAGGCATCAGCGAGTGAACATTGTGAGGTTATATCTGCATGGTGTTTGTACGCATTTGTCTTCGGTGCGCTTCGATCCTTTGACGCTCTCTCGTAATTTTGGTATTTGCAAAAATGAGAACCTTTTCTGTGTGAACTTGATTCTTCCCATGTGTTTCAACTGCCACAAGCAACCATTGTGGTACAGCTATGGATATCAAACATCGTTGTTGTTCTCATTCTCCTCATCGCCAATCCTTCAGAAACAATCAATTAACAGAAATATGCAATTTTGCTTACTGAATCACAATTATCATTCATCGTCAGTAACTTCTTTGTAACTTGATCCGTGAGGCATATGGGTTACAGTCTCATTTCGTTTTCGTCGAGCAATTGGCGTTGAGAAATTTTTGTGACGAGTTGTCTCTTTGCTTGGTACACATTATAGAGCTGACGGCCTCGGGCCAGCCAACTACTAAAAAGTGAGAACAATTGGGCTTATTTGCGCGACGCGTGACAGCTGTAATTGAGAAGAACTATGTATGTGCTAAGTGGCCCTCACGGACTTTTTATTATCTGAATTGAAATTAGCAAGCTCACAGAAGTTTGGATTCCAACTCTGCGGTCAAGAATAATCAGATTTTTTAGTAGGTTTCGAAGTTCGAATCGATGTACAATATCATGACGCTTTATTCAGATGCAAATTACATTTTCAATTTCGAGAAGTGAGTGGCTATGTTTTGAGAGAAAAGTAACTTAACGATCCATGAAACTGTATCTCACGAGTTCACACAAAGGCATAACTGAGGAAAGTAGATTTCACACGAACTTCAAAACCGCACCCTTATCTAAACTTGAAGACAAAATAGCACAACTGAATTGTATCCCTCTGGCATGAACTGCTGGTGATATAACACTGATAGGAACCAAGATAGAGGTAAGAAACCGAAAAAGAATTGAACGGGTTGAAAGCGTGGAATGGCTTGGAACTTCCAACTGAACAATGAACATCGACCAGCTGCTGGTGCCAGTATAATTGCTCTAAAGAACTCGATTGTCTGTTTCATCGTTCGCGTACTTCGTACTATACCGACTTTTAGTTGAATTTTATTACCACTGCGATATCTTCTCTATAGTAGTTGTCTTTCATTTGACCAGATAGCCAAAATCCGATGGTACTCAGAATTTCATTTCTCTTGTAAATGTATGAAATTTTAATGGAGCCACTCTGAAGAAAGTTGCTGGTCTCACAATCTCCCCACGACTTGCTCTTCGTTTTTAATTACCCTTGTTCAACATCTCTAAGCAATTCTTCAGTTGCGAGATTGAAACTTCACCACGACTTTATGAATTCGTCAGATTCAGGGAATTATGATTTTGTGGCAGGTGATAATTAGCCAACTTGCTATATCGGTCGTACCTAAAAAAGTTCGTCGGAGCTTCAATTTGTCAGAAAATGCTGTTCACTTGTGATTCGTAGTTGGAATAACGTATACATATATATATAAAATGTAGGAATTTGGAATGCGGTTAAGACAATTTAATTTTTACGTATAATAATAAGCCTCGCTTAGCTCTGGCTTTAAATTTCCGAGACTTTAAATAGTCAAGTTATTCGAAGCCCGTCCACTTACATTCCTTACATTCCTTCGGTATTCGTTAGCGCAGTTCACGTGACTGCCTTCCATTGCAACGACCTCCGGTTTTCCATGTCATTTAGCGGTTATTAATGAAAGTAGATGAAGGATCTGGACTGAGGGAAATTATATCGTTAAGCACATAATTTCGCCATTTATTCACTACTTTCTTGGGAAAATTCTTTCCTCAACAACCATGAGGATGAAATAAATAATTCAAATTGCCTTCCATGGCTCAGGATTTGAGATTACCTACATACGTCAATATCACTTGAAACTTCACAATGTACTGGATCTTTCAAACCACTAGAAGCCACTTTCATCGTCGAGGCACAACTGCGAATCGTATATTCGCAGAACCTTGTGCCAAAGATAGGTACGTAAATGTGTATACCAAAACTCTAGAACCATTACGTACTAGGTAGTAGATGAAAATTTTTTGCAAACCGTGCCAGGCAAACCTTAGAGTTCAACTCGAGGTTCAACTGCACCTTCAACCGTGTATACTTTCAATTAAAAACTCTAACACATAACTAACCGCCACCGTTTCAATTTTTTTGTTACAGGTAATTAGAGCTGCAGTATGCTGATACTTAGTTCAAACTGTTCTGCACTCGTAAGTGGTATTAAACTAAGATTATATAACGGGTTAGACTGATATATGTACATACAGGGTGTGGTAAACGCGAGAGTCTTATATGTGTGCGAAAGTGGACGAAATTATATCCACGTGGCGAAATACACCAACGCACGTTTAAAAGTGGGAAATTAATTCCAGTATTTACGAGATACGAGATCTTTAATCGCTGGTATAATACCATAGCTTGGCTTTAAGTAGCACCACATTCACGGAATAATATATTGTGGCCTAGTAAATTTCAATAATAGCTCAACGATCTGTGCCTCTATCCGGTTGGCGAAACAGGTGGTATAACAGCGCCGAAGGCATTTCGTGATTTTAACTGAAATATCATTGTTCGATTTAACAGCGACGTTTGATTGCATGATGAATAACGTTTTGCTAAAAGTACATATTGTGTCAAAAAATGTAAACGTTCTTCACTGTATTGGAGCTGAATTTCAGCCGAGTACATTATGTACCTCGGAGATATACAACGCGAGTGAAATCCGGGAAATTCTTGACGTGCGATTCTTTTCGTTAGTTGACTAGATGCGGTGAAATGTAACAAGAAACTGCAAAGTGACATGAACTCACCAACAGTCCCAGAAAGTCTCGGATAAGTCGTCTTCTGCCTGGCGGAAAAGTCAGTACGCGTTACAAAACAGACCACAAGTTTTCGCGAAAGCCAGAAAACTCGTGTCTAGTTGCATCAAAAGTTTCAACTGACTTTGCCCAGAAAATTTTACACGGCATCTGTCACACGCGAAGCGATTAACTTTTCAGGCTCGGAAACTGCCGTTAGAAGATTTATCGACGGTCACAGAAATGCAAGAATACTATTCGCGATGGACGATTGGTTCGTATCGCGCAACTTTTTTCTGTACTCAAACGTTAATTCAGAGGCAATCTTTTCTTGCCCGCAGTTATCAACGTTCTTTCGTCTGTGCAATTTCGTTGCATTCACTGCACTTGTTCGTTGTTTCTCGTTGTTTTTTTATCTTCTAACGTTCTTTCCTCGTTAGCTTTATTCTCTTCCATAAGTTCGATAATCTGTCGATGTATCGCAGATCTCGGATCGTCAGTGAAAACGATTTTCTGCATTGTGATTCACATCCGGATCCCATGATTTCTGGGTTCACTTCTTACTGATTCTCTCATCTCGAGCTAGTCTCACAAACGACGCGGTAGTAAATTTAGTAGATTTAGATTCAGGTCCGACTAAAGTCTGCCCATCTACTGATCGGTATTACTCGATTTCGGCACCTACGTATTTTGATAAGTTGATCATCGATCGGCTCCAATCTTATAAGACATTACTCGTTGAGATTTGAGTGACCTTAAATTTGAGCACAATGAAAAGTGTGGTTCAATTTCTGACACGGAGAACGTCGAGGAAGAGTTACTTTTTTACTTTATCTCGGGGGATGATTTCGAGCTTCGTCAAACCAATTTTGAACTTTCGCCTGTTTGTAATTCTTAATTTTTTATTTCATTTTTACCCTCAAGTCAAATGGGCAATTTATCTTCCGCCAGGGAGAGAAAAGTTTTCACCTTAATAAGTTATTCTTATACCAGTGTAAGGTATTTGTTCCTGCAGACGCCTCCGCGCCGCGACCCTATGCAAATCTCGGCCAGAGAAAGAATGGAAAATGGAAAAAGAATTTGTCGTTGGTGCGGGTAGAAAAAGTAGTGAGCTAACGTCGTATGATAATTTCGGGCTGCACGAGAGCTGCATAATGCGACTCGAATATTTCTTCAGGAAATCGCATTTAACCCCGCTCGGTCTATGGGGCGTATCTTGTTTGCGGAGTCATTGAATTTGATCAGAATGCAAATACACGCTTGAGAACTTTTCCTTCTTTTTCTTTTTCTTCTTCTTCTTACTCTTATTCTTGCCGCGTGAAATCCTTCGCTATTTCATATCTAGACGAATATCGCCTATTTGTTCAATTGATTCCGTATAATATTATCAGAATTTTTTGATTTTTTGTTCCAATTCTCACAGTCATAACTATATGTTTACCTATTTCACACCTTTGTATCATCCCTCTGCAAAAGATTTTCTTCAGGGCTACTGCAACTACCGCTGCATTTGTGCTACATTTTCTCTCGGAATATCATCATGCGTTTAAATTCAAAGAAAACGTACAGCAATAATTGCCGTCTTGAAATGAGCCAACTTTATTAGTGATATGCTGGCAAGAAAAAAATTATAATCGCATCTAGTCACGCTGGTAATTTGTTGAAGTTTTCATGCGAATGTGAGACAATTTTTTTTTTTCATGATATCGCTAGCATATAAAATCCACGCATGGCTGCGGTCATTTTGGGAGTAAAATTTGTGAATGTAGTAAGAAGATCAATAAATGGAGCAGAATGAAATTTATCGCGTTTGGAGATTGCGCTCTCTGTTTATTACCTGCAGTACGATACCCCGAAGATAATACGGTTGAAGATGTTACTAGGGGATCGTATATTTCCCCGGTATATCCACTTACCGACGCAAGCCCCACGATCTCTGGTAAACGATCTCGAGCCATTCGTCGATTGTTATTCCAAACCAGACGTAGACAATTCAACGTCGAGTAGTAAACGGAATATATTGCGTCTTGTTGAGTACATAGCGATACCAGTTCTATATAGGTATAATAGAGATGGAACTAGTCCTAGTTGTTAACTCCACGGTTTATGTTCGCATAGTTAAACATGCGAGGTACACGATGCGACTTGGCGCATCTAGCTTCTATATGACGTCACGGGGTGGTATCATCCAGACGACGCGAAATTAGATTGGCGTCGGATAGAATTACTCGTCAACACCTCTACCCAACGACGACGACGCTGTTATATCAACGAACAAACAAACAAGCAAACGAGAAAACAAGCCTAGGTATACATATATATACCCCGTTTTAGTCCATGACGGTCCAGGACGAACTATAACCCAACCTCGACGCGATTTCCTGCGCAAAATATAAATCCTGATGTACCGTGTACATACGAAGTGAGAAAAAACTACGTACGATTAGTTTGATATATACCCATGATTCGAATACTGTGTGGTATTTCTCATCATGGGGTATAAACTAAATTCTGTTATATCCGAGGGAATTTCATCCCGAAGTTCATCTTCTCGATATAATGCGATAAACTATGACGATAATCCGTTCTGGTTTTTCAACAGCGAATCGTATCGCCAGATCACTGGTTCATATAGCGTTGGAGTGGTTAATTCTTGACATCGTGATAATTATGCAAATTATTAACGGTCGATCGGACTCGTTAGCTTTGAAGCCTATGCAAACGAATCCTGTTTGCACTAGATTAATACGGGCATTTCCACTATTAATCTCGTCTATATGCACACGATGTTTATAGAGTGCGTAGGTGGATATTTTGCCAAGTTTCAACGATGCAAAAACAACGACGTCCAAACCGCGGTGGCAGGATGAAACTCTAGGTAACTAAAAGACCGCAAGTCTGTGGGGTCAGGTTGTTCCATGGAAAGTGACTACCTTATTAGACGACCTATAGCAACCCTTCCACACACATACGTCTGCCATACGATTACCTCTCGGGTTCACTTCAGTGCATACCATATACTGCAGTTCACAAAGTGCATCGTAGTTTATATTTTGCTAGAAACCAGGCCCGTTTTCCATACCACATTTGGAACATGGCCTGGAAAAATGACCACACGGTACACATGAATCTATCGCGTTGTGAATCCAAACGAATGATATTGATCCCTTGTTACTGGATGGATGAAACTTACTGAGACTTAAGTATCTACATTTGGTGAGTTAGATTATTGAGGATGAAAGAAAGAAAAAAACTCCGGGATACCTATGAATATTTCTCTCGGGAAGAAAGGCTATTTTCTTGGAAGCTTGCAGAGTTGTTCGGAAAATTACCCCGAACAAAATCTGTGGAGAAATGTATAACATCGAATATATTATTACCATAGCTGCCGAAGAACGGAGATGTAGAGGAACAAGAAAACTTTACCATCTACAAAATTGCGAGAAGAGATGAGACCCTTTTCTCACCACCCAACCAACCTACCCGATCTTCTTCACCAACGAATGAAAAAGGAACATACTCTTCGAGATTGACGTGGCCATCCACGTCTTTCAAACTTTCGAACAAGTAGTACGAGAAATGCATCTAGAGTTGGGGAAACTCAAAGTACCTACCCCTGGAAACAATGCCTCTCTTCCATTTCGCTTTGTTAGTTCTACTAATGAACAAGTTGGTTGCGAGGCGCTGAGAGTGTCGCGAAACTTTCTTTTTTTCTGTTTTTTTCGGTGTTTTTTTTTTTTCTGTTTTATTTGTTTTCTCGTGATTCAGTCCCACTTTGTCAGAAATTGGAACGGTAACTTTTCAAATGCGTCAATGCTCGTGGTAGCCCCGTTTTGTTCCGCCTACAGAAAGGCATAAAATATTACGTAGCCATTTGTATACCATTCATGAAGTTTCAAATTCAGTATAATAAAATCCGATAGCGATTCAAGGATGTCAAGGCTTGATTTATACTCCGTACATGTTCAGTTTGCTAATTCAATCGCTGGCTCACTCGAATCCAACTTATTCGTCCTTACAGTTTGAAAAACAATCCATAGCCAATTAATTTTTTTTGTATCGGAATTCAATCGCTACTTGATCGCATGCAATACTCTCCAGTTATGAGGTTGGGAATGTCTAATTTGCTACCAAAGCATGAATATATGTATACCTGAGCTTTAGCCTGAGTTTTCCATAATCAACCTTCCCAACACCCCCGAAATCTCAACGGATAATTACGTCCACCACAATTCCGTCGAGTCTCTAGGGGCAAACTGCGTCGCCAGATAAGACCTCCTGCATTAGGTTCATATTTACAGAGTACCTACTACCTCCGGCTGGTGCTACTCTCAGTGTACCTCAGCGAGCGTTAAACACACTTAAAGCTCCCACAGGAGAAGTTCGTGGCCGTCCTAGTCTAACGGCAGCTTATTATACTATCGGCCCAACGATTTCTCGGGTATCAAACACCCCGATACCACCCCATGTCTACCTCGATAGTTAATACACTACGCCGTCAATGACGGGACAGCTCATTATCTCACTAGATAACAAAGCGACGCTCGAGGTTCGTTCTATCATATATGGTTGGAGCAGAGAGCTGCCGATACGTGTTTCCTCCTCCTGTATCCCGTTTCTACATTAGGTGCAGATAGTGTGATGGCATAGGGACGGACTCCGAAAGCTCCGGTTTCGCATCGCGACGTTTTGCGTCGTAGCGTTGGTTCACTATGGGTGTGAGTGTTTCTGAGATGAGATATCCAAGAATTCTATGAGACGATGTCGAACCTCGTGAGATACAGGACACTATGGAAGACATGGGGTGGTGTGAAGATAGTGCAACGCATTGCCGCACAGGAAATGTGGAAATAAAGTGACAAAGATGAATCGAATGTCTTTGGTGGTAGCTACGACTGACGGATACAGACGTAAAGCTCGTTCCCGTCTCAATGGTATCTGAAGATAAAATTTCCTTTTTTTTTTTTTTTTCCTTTCTTTTTTGTACCTGCTCCTCTGTAACGGAGCTTTTAAAAGTTCGTATACCTTTTCATCCGGGAGAGAAGCAACGAGGCGAAGACGTAAAGAGGCAAAGTGAAACAGCTCCATCCCAATTGAATGTAGGTACAAATTCATTTACCTCGACAGCAAAGGTCCAGTCATTCTTGATTCTTTGACAAACGATCACTCGACTCTGGGTTAATCCTTCCGGATCCTTTTCAGCTACTTTACTGA
Source organism: Ametastegia equiseti (assembly GCA_963989295.1). Lineage (NCBI taxonomy): Eukaryota > Metazoa > Arthropoda > Insecta > Hymenoptera > Tenthredinidae > Ametastegia > Ametastegia equiseti. The sequence continues at coordinate 9,728,732 of OZ022389.1, read as the reverse complement.
GTATATAAGAGTACCTAGTCCCTGAGGGATCCGTTCTTCAAGAGAAACATGATAAAAATTCAAACGTGAAAGCCCGTATACCAAACGGAATTGAAAAAGACAGGGAACCTGTTGCAGGAAAAGTACAAAAACTCGCTATTTCCACTGCTTTGTACTAAATTGGATTTCTGGCTCGTTGGACTACGAGAACTCGGCTCTTGGCCCACGCACGATTCGAGGGTCGAATGTCGGGGGTTCAACAAATACACATTAGCATGTAGAGTTAGAGACGAAAACGGGTATAGAGGTCCGGTTTCGCCAACTACTAGGTAGGTCCTACCCGAGAACGTTTGTTTGTACACCCACAATGCGCTCGGTTGTATTTCGTTGACAGTGCACACCGAATCCAGTAAGCCAGTGTCCTCCGGTATACCTCGCGTCCGGTACCGGTTAACGAATCATTGTAAGCTCGACCCATCTAGTCTCGGCATTTAAGCTCGTGTAACAAATAGCTTCAAGCGCGAAACAGAAATCGTTGCTGTCCCGGACGTGCACGAGTCCGCATCCTACCTATTTCTTTACAGGTATATATATATATATATATATTTCAACCGCTGGAACTGATTGCAAAACTTTCACCGTTCCCCTGAATCTGTTCCGGAAGCGATTTCCGAACAAAGATTTTCAACTATTCGATTTTATTTCGGCCCCATTTAACCACACCGTATTTTCAAGTATCGGAAATCAGAAACGCAAAGCATACAGTATTCTGTAATCACATTTTGTTCATCAGGCAAAACCCACGCATGGATTATTCGGTGAAGTTGATCGTTGTCCGAGACACCAGTTTGCTTATCTGTAAGCGATATAAGCTAATGAAATCGATGAGACTTGCATGAATGATACATCCAAAAAAGCTCGACTTCAGTTTGTTCTAAGAAGGCATGACTTTTCTTACCATCGTTTCTCAGATTTAGAAAGTTATATATTTTTCTCCCAATAATGTCGCGGAAGATTCACCGTATGTTGTAAGTACTTGATGGCTGGGCTTGCGCAGCTTTGAAACTTTTCAAGCTTATTGGGAAACTTGAAATTGTCAAGAACCAGATATTTTTCATTTTATCGTGCAACGATCAAGTCTGTTGTTTGTTCGAAGAGTTTTTCGATTAAAACTTGAGAGAACGTGTAGCACCTTATGTGTATACAGAAAAATTACGAATTAGTATCCAAGTAAACGTCGTTGACAGAAAAACAAATTTTGTTTTCAAATCTTTTGAACCAACTTCATCTTGACTCTTTGCGAATTACTTTAAACGTTGCAAAAGTCTTGAATGTACATTTTGTGAGCGGATATACAATTCTCCCTATGTTGTTCTCCGTTTTCCTGGCAATACGACCAATCGCTCGAAATTTAGTTCATTTCTGTTATATTCATGTAACTCAGCTGAAAGAAAAAATTAGTACATTCGTGAAGGGGAAAAAAAATTCCATTTTGCACAGCTTCCGGATTAGAGCCGAAACGCGAACTCATTCCCCGCTGTGCTGTTATAACCGGGAAATATAACAGGAGGCGTATGGGGAGCTTATAATCAGAACACGTATATATCGTATGGTTTGAAATAATTCACTCAAGCTGTTTATTATCGACTCTGAGAATCCTCGAATCCTCGGATAACGGTGAAAGCAAACGAAGTGAAATAAAAAACCGTCGCATCGATTATGCAGACTCAGATATCCTCCGATGCGTTTGACGTTTCACACCGGCAGATCCCCCGTGCTCTTCTTTCCCAGTTGTGCTCCTTTCTCTCTTTCCCATTGCCCTCTGCTCACAGCGCAGCGTTCAGCGCAGTTCTTTATTATGGTAATTCCATTCAGCCGAGACGCTGATATCCGAAATCCGCTTTCAATTCGCATTGAAATAAGCTCCGATCTTATGCGGTGAACGACGCTCAAAAAAAAAAAAAAAAAGGCTTCAGAGATGGAAAGTGAGGAGTGTCTTTCCTCATGGCCTACCTACCCCTCTTCTTTGGGTGACACGTGTGAGATAACTTGGGCGTTTGTCACCAGAAAAATAGCGCCCCTTTAAAGACCTCGGTTCCCAAAATACATCCCCAAACGTTGTGAATCAATTCCAGAAATCGTACAGATATTTTTTCCACGTGTGCTGATGATTTCTTCTCAAAAATCGATAGAAATTACGACAATGTATAACTGAAAAATCACCTTGACATTCATGACAAGAAGTTCGAAGTTGAAATCGAAGTAAGGAAATAAATAAAGTTTTGCTCTGCTCTTGGCTGAGGGATATTAGAGACGTTAAATTTTCACCTAACATCATCTGAAGAGTTTCTTATTACCTTTTTGTATATCTGAACCATGAAATCATAGTCAGAAATTACATGGCTCGCAAGTCCAGAGACCAGGCGGATTAAACTTTGATGTACGACGAAAGTTTGATTGTGGTCAGCAAATTGGTGGTGCAATTGTGGCTCCAGAACCGCCGACCAATTAAAGGCTAAGTGTCAGTGTGAGCCATTCAATGAACTCTACACCTGCCGAGGTGACCACTAGGTGACCCGATTCCCGGTAAACTTCCAATTTCAAATCAGCCAAATTATTTTGGCCCCATACGCATGTCAAGTGACAGTTATATTTCGTTTCCACCTGTTTCGCCCCGCACTTTGTAGAAAATTCTTGGGATACGTTTTGCACAAAGATATAATTCATGTACAGGTTTCGTTGGATGAGAAGATTTCTTTGTGATTAATGACCATGTAATGCTTACAAAAAAGGTGGAATAAGAAATGAAAGAGAAAAAAAAAACAAAGAGATGAAATAGACGTCGGAATAACCTTGTCAGACGAACGCTAATGCGCTTGGAACAATCTAGAAAGATGTCGAGGGGAAATGTCGTGTATTTGAAATCGCACTCGGGTATTATATTTTCTATTTTTATTTTTCTGTTTAATGGTGAGTGAAGAAGATAAAGCTAGAATAGCTAGAGAAGAGAGGTAGGTACGCGCTCGAACAGCGAGCTAAGAGCATAGAATAGTATCGCACAAGGGGCGAACGAAGAGCAAGAGTTTTGTAAGCTGGAATAACTTTTGTTGTTTGAAAAGTGATGTATGACTGGGAAAGCTCATGTTTTTCTTACTCGTCTCTTCGTGCTTTAATGGCCTCGACAGATAATAAAGTTTAATGAAGGGGGACTCTTACTCTGCAGGTAGATATGCCCAGCTCGGAGAAATAGATTCTAATTATGCCTAGATGAATAGTAATCAAAAGTTCCTCCCGAGACTCGAGAAGAAGCTTTCATCTTTACTGCGAATCTTAAACTCAAGCATGTTTCTCCTACTCTACATCACAGACTACTACCCTTTGTATTGTGTAAACTCAATAATAAAATTTGCTAAAACTCAAGTCCACCAACTGATCTACATACATATTTGGATGTTTCTACACGAGATACGACAGCACCGTAACCGCTTACGGAAGGAAAGTTGGTGACCCAAGACTTGGACCGGCTAATTTGCACAGGATGATACCTGGACACTGAAATCCTCCGGGATTAACTATCAGCATAATTAGACAAACAGCAGTACCGGGTATCAGGGCACAATGGCAAACTGGATGTATGTCCGTAGTTGGAAATGCTTCAGGGCAGATGGTTGAGAGTTGGTCGACTTAGTTCAGTCGGTTGTTTGTACTACACATTACATACACATAGGATTACTCACTCGTGTTTACATCGTGACATCGGAGTACAAATCCTATGTCTCATTCTATGGTCAGTAGAGTGCGATTCTCCGCGAGTACACATCTCTTCGACCACTGGAATAAAGGGTTAGTAGTTTTCGAGCCGCATTACTGTTCCAACGGCCATCCACTCCGGGAGAGAACGACTTTGTTCTAGTCGGTTAAATCGATCATGACCCTTGTTTCCGATGATACTGTAAGCCCGATCACATGTGTGGAGGGGTAAATCTTGAGGCTGTGATTCACTGAACTATTGTATGTACTATTCGATCTGCAATTTGAGGAGAACCCGACTGTGCAGATAGCAATTCATATTGATGGAATGTGATGGAAATTTTGAGATGTAAAGCTCATGAAATACCTCACGACTTGTACCAGAAGATATTTGCGGTACACCATGTCGGTGCCTTCAGAGTTACTGCATCTGGCAGTGCGATGATAACATTGAAGCAACTCGTGCCTCCGTCCCAACGGCATCCTGCTCATTCAAAGATGGAATAAAAAGAGGTGAGCGAACAGAGGAAAAGAGCAAAGGAGGAAAAGAGGAAAAGAGGAGTAAAAAGCGAAAGGGAAAAATGGGAAAGAAAGAAAGAGGGAAAAGTCGGCCTCATTAGGAGGCTAGACTCTCGTTGCCCGAGAGTTGGTTGGTTCCAAATGAGTTTGGAGCTACGGGTCGTGGCGGTAATGATATGTGTTGAAATTTTTGAGGTCCACCGTTCTGCCTCTTCCGCCGAAATCAGCACTGGAGAAAAATTTCTAAGGTGGTGCGTTTGGGGCTGTTAGGGTAGATGAAAAACGAGATGGTTGTCGCCGAAATATAACGTCGCGTAATACAAAATGGCAAATGTTTGTTGAAACAAGACTAACCCCAAGGTCTTCGGGACTGAATCTTGCGAATATTTTGGCTCACTTCAACGATGATATCGCGATCTGTGAATGAACTCGAGTTGGATAAGTTCTGGGTCGAAGGATGAACCCACGAAAAACCTCTTTCAACTTTCCAAGGTAATTGAATCGTCTGGGCCACCACTGAACGATGCGTGGAGAAGAGAGAAGAGCTTCCGCTCCAGCATCTCCAGCCGCAGACTCTGCTGTATCTTTACTACATTTAGAGAGCGCTGAGCTTTTGATGTCTTTGACGCACCTTGATTTCAGCAATGCAAACGAGATGACGTTGCTTCGTTCTCCAGACTGGCTTTACAAAGATGGTTGGGTAGCCGTAGCATGGATATATGTGTAACACGCTTTACTATGTACCCGCAACTACCTATATTAGAAGCTTCAACGTCAAGTGGTCATTTTTATTACTTTTTCTCTTGCTATGTAGGAACTGACATTCTGTATACGAGGAGCGTGATGAAATCGCCTTTGACCAGAAGTACATCATTACATACCCCGCAATCTGCATAGTTGTTGAGATTCTTTATATTTCACATGTGTATGGCTATGCACCCCCAACTCGCGTGAAACATGGATTATTCAGAAATGTTATTTCAATTAGAGGCAGGGTGCAAATCCTCTGGCCTTTTTGAAGAGAAATTCTATTTTTGAGATATGCTGCGCAGAGCAAACAGAGATTTAGGTATTAACCCTGTTTCGTAGTTCAACAAACCTTACCTGGCTTGTCCGGATTCTTCGAAGTGTCTCATCGCACAAGATGAAAACTTCATCATCCAGCTGTGCCATAACTATACAGACGTTTCATTGTTATTTCAAACATTTCCCCGTACTAACTAGACAGGCAATATCAAACTGTAACGAGCTGTGTCAGCCATGTGCTACGTAGCTGTTATAATTATTATCGGTAGTATCCCAGGATTAACTGTGGAAGGAAAGATACAGAATAGCAGCAGTGATTCTTGGTTATAGTCCAGATCAGTATCTTCGAAAATGAGGCAAACTCGTGACGTAAACGGGACATGAATTTCGTGTCATTCCTTTTCGGTTTGGAAATCGAATGGAAATATTTCTGTGTGTCAAGTTGGTTTAGTGAAAAGTAACGATCAGATTGTCATATTTATTTATTCTGTGAACGATTTTACCGGGATCGTAAGTCGCTGAAAGAGAGCTGAGTGTTACCTGTCGCAACTCTGTAACTTCATGTCAATTTTATTTCTGACAGGGGCGCTTCGGAGATTCGCGATTTCTTCTTCTCTTCAAGTGACGCTTTTCTTCGCGCAAATCTTCGTAAATAACGAGCGAACAGTTTTCGCCATTCGCGTCTCTCGAGACCCGAAGCTCGCGGAGCAAATGTGCTTTCATCCGTTTTCACTTAGTGCTCAGTAACATGCTGGTGAAGTGGAACATCGGCTTCCTAGGATAAGGGGTTTGGGTCGCTGCGGGTATTGGTTGGCACACTATGTGACGGTGACGCTGACGATGTTACAGGGCTAGTTAAAACCACATCAGGGTCACTTGCCTCTGTCCGCCCTCCAACCTGAATCCCACCTTCTCATCCTCGTACTAGGTAGTTGTCATCGCTCCGGACCAGTGAGCCCACCCTCGTTCATCGCACAGCTTCTGGCCAAGTTCCATCCCAATTTTTCCCTGGATAAAAGTCGCCGAGTTCTTTTTGTTACTCCCACATCTTTCTTGGAGGGTGGAAAAAAAAAATCAGCTCGTCATCGAGGAAAATAGGCAAAAAAATAACTCGTATGTAGCGATCTAGTGGTCGCTATAACATGATGCTACGATTTCTTCGGTATTGCAAATATTGCAAGAAATTTAGTCCATGGAAGTGAAGGCAATTTTTCCCTCGAGGTAAACTCGGAAATACCCTTAGCCCGTATACGTGTAGACGTTTACATACCCTTTGGCGTATTCATGGACGAAAATAGTGGAGAATACCTGCCCCTTGAAACGATGGAAAAATGTGAAGGAATTTTTCGATCGGAACATGAATGTTGGAGCACGTTGGCTAATCCATCACTGTATATATGGAAAATACAGTCAACATCCTGCACTGGTATAGCCAAGCAAATCTGTGCGGGTAAACGGCATTATTATTAATACGATGCAAACTATTACCAGAATGAAATACGGTGATATAAATAAATTCGAAATGTTTATTGAGATAGGATTGGAATATGGCTATTTAAATCAGTAATTAAATTTGTCAAAGTCCAATGGATTTTTATCAATCTTGTTATTAGCGGAGCCAAAATGATTTATTCAACGAACCGTGATCAATTAGCAATTCAAAGCAATAATCATTCAACAGATTTATCAAATAACGCTGTTTCATCTGACACAGCTTTATTGGAAAATTCACACTTGCTGGTGATATTTATACAGCTACGAAAACAGAACTGTCGAATTTAATCACCACAAAGGTGAAGTATTTCTATGCCGTGACTGTCCGTATCGAAAAATGATGATTTGCCATTTGTATCGTTTAATCAACATACGACAATTCCTGACCTACTCGTATTTTCATACGTACGAAGTGGAGTCATTCGTCTGATGATGGAAATGGTCGGAATTGATGCGTCAACGAAATTTACGATTTTACGAGTCAGGCCTCGTCGAGATGCGTATGCGTTGTGTGTTATGTATGGGGGACCTTAACACACGTGCCAAGGTATACCTGATATTAACGTCGCGAACAAACCCATCAAAGTGATTTATACTGGATGCAGGATCGGGTGAAGGTGGCAAATGGATTCCCCACTTTTAGTGTGTTACAGGAAGGCGGAATATTAATTAACGACGCGTGGCCGAGAGCGAAGAGGCGTACTTTCGCTCACCTCGCCTTCTCTCTATATCGAGGGTAATTCAGCTCGATGCTTTTAATTACCATACTTACATATGCATGTATTCAATAGAGGGGGAGGAGGATAGTATCAAACTTTGTGTTTTCTCAAACGTCTCTTTTCCTCTGATTCTCTTTCGTTCACAACGCAACCAACTCCAAGGGTTTGTACGTAAAAACAAAGATTCGAATTGCGGTTGTACGGTGAAGTAATTCTATTAAACCGAATCGGGAAAGAAAGCTCCTCTAACCGTGTCGGGATTATCGCCAACACGTTTTACAGAACTGAAATGCGCGACGGTATACGCATAACAGTAAAGGCAAAGTGCCAGGGACTCCTCCTGTCTTACTTCGAAAAATACTTGAATTCACATCCAGCTAGGAATTCAATTCCATTATCAAGACCATGCTCTCTGCTGGTCACCCTAGTGCGAAATCGAGTCTCTATCTCTAGTCTACTCCAAAATTTTTTTTCATCACTCTAACCTCAAAATCGCAACTTCGTCGCGAGTTCTCGGCTTTTGTGATGAAAAATAATGATCGTTGCTCGTACGTAAAGACTTTTTGACGGCACTCGTAAACCTCTCGTTTCGTCAACAAAGTCTTTCCGTACTCGAACAGTAATGCACTATTTCTTCATTCATGAATGGAAAGGCCGATTTTGCTACCTGGTTTGGGGGAGCAAACAGTGGCTTTACCGACCAGCTGAGTGAAAAGTCTTGACTCTCGGGAAGTCTTTCTTCCCTGGCGACCGGGTGGAAAGTCTTTCTCCCCAAGGAAGGAAAGTCTTTTCTCCCAGTTTTCTCTGCCGTACCGACAATGCAGTGTGGCTTGGTCAGAACGTCACATAACCTAACATGTAATCGCCGTCTGGCCGCAAAATCGGCCTCCGTTCATGTATGAAAAAAAAATAGCAGGTTATTTCTTCCCTTGATGCACAATGTACTATTTCCTCCAAGGATTTTTTTGATAAAATTTCCAACTTCGTCTCTAATGAACCGAATAGGAAAACTACCTCGTTAATATCACCTAACATCAATTAGATTGAAGAGACAACCACCGTGGCGAAACACTGCCGTTATTAACTTCTGCCTCGCATCCTTCCGCGCTATTGTCCTCCTATATAATACACGGTCCTGTGGGAATAGACCATCAAGCAACCCTGCAGATTCAGGTGTATATGTATATAGATGGGTATTCACGGCTACATTATATCCCGGTTGATAGTTATTTAATCCGGTATCCGTTTCGGTTAACTCAATTCCATCGTCATCATCGGCAAAGCAAAACAGTTTGGGTATATAAGGGTGTGCCCAGGACACTTACCGCAGCTTCTACTTCGTCCTTATAATACGAGATGGTAAAGAGGGGTCCAGGAGTTGATTTAGCGTCGTGTAAATCGGGCTTAATCACCGTAGAGATTTGCGGCTGTCTGGGGCAAAATTGGCAACCGAGTTCCTCGAGTTCTTGGAGACGTTGCTCGTTGCTCGAAGAGCAGTAGCTGAAACTGCTAACTCCGCGTCACGCTGTTTGCCCGCAATAAACTTTTTGTCAAGTAAAACTTTCGCCCAGAACTCGCAGGTCCTCCATGCTCAAGCTCGCAAGCTCGTCCTGGCCAACCCCGCGTTATCTCCTTGAATTATTTGTTTAGGGTATAGGTAGCTATTTCTGTTCGTTCGATAGTACCTTATGTACCTACATACCAACTATTTGCCGATGTTTTGCCAGGAGACAAATATTTGTTTCCTTTAACGGTTGATCGTTATTCACCACAATCATCGCCCTTTCATCGGCAACTGTGTTTCCCGGGAACTGTTTCATTTTTGTTAACGTGTTTTCAATTGCCTCTCTCTCTCTCTTTCTTTCTCTTTCGAAAAAGGATGATCATACGCAATACGAACGGGTATACAGGGATCGTAAAAATCTGGCTGTGAAGATTAAAAAAAGGGCAAAACGTAGCCCCTCTTTCGCGTAATCATGAAATCCTTTATCCTCCATAGCTGTAGGATAGAATTTATACCGCGTGGATCCTTTGAACAAATTTTGCGAGCAGAAACTGGAATTATATTGGAACCTTTCGCCGTCAAGTTCTGCTTTTGCCTCGAGTGTAGATTAAAACGTCTTTGGTTGCCACCTGCGAAGACCATGCCTTCACGTACAAACGTACCACCGTATATACTAAAGTTTCTTTGCTTGGCATTGCAATAGCGTCGTGAATGCAGTTTAATATCCGCTTGATGAATCCTCTTCGCTGCAGTTCGTGCCGAAGAGCTTAACCTGCACCTTTTATGGCGGACTCATGGGACCTCTATGACTCCCGACAACACCGCAAGCTCTCATCGAGGATCCTCGATACGGAAACCCTTCTCTGCCCACAGGGACCTACTACCCCTTTCTGGTTGAATTAGAAATTATCCTTTGATTGCTTAAAATTTTCTTCTTCATCGTCAAGACGCGAAGAGCAAATTTACCATTCATAAATTTTTCGCCGTAGAAATCCTATTACAGTCATAATTGAAATTTTTCTCAAAAATAATAGATCCGAAATAATGCGTAACTAGAAATGAGGATTATTGAATTTTATGGTAATATTTTTGTCTTGCGAAATCCAATCTGACAATATTTTCTGAACAACGCTTTTGTCAAGTAAGTCTCGATGATATCTTGAGTTTCAGCCAAAGAGCAAAACGTTTTTCGTATCAAGCGTTCATGGTATAGATACGGGTACGACACTATTTCAGGATGTAATTGAAACTTGCCTCGACCACATTGCCGCAGGGGGAGAATATCGCAATGGCTATCGGTGGTGTTCGAAATTCTACGATATTAACAAATATTAACTTGGAATATAACGTGCGGATCTGGATAGCTAGAAGTGGAGATTGAAGTAGAGGTCAGAGGTCAGGTCGTGGCTGCGGTTGTAGTGGAATTAGTTGTATGCAGATTTGGTCCTCTCGCGGCTTGCTGCAGTTCAGGCGGCGCCTTATTGCGAGCGGCCATCCGAGAAAATTGGAAATCACTGGGAAATTGCGCGGAACCGCTTCGTATTTCCCTTTCCTACACTTCGCTTACCTTCTCCGTTGCCGTATTCGAGCCGAAAATCCCCTAGACTGGGACCAGCAAGGAGGTTTAGTTTTCGCGAAACGGCGTCCGTGCTGAAGACGATGACCTGTCCTGGCATAAAACCTATATTTATATGCAATTTTTGCACAGGGAATCGGTTTATCGGGTGAAAATTGAATAGAGATACGGTTCTTCGGGAAATTGCAGATTCTCCTATGGAAACGATATACCTTCACTTACCCGTATACCTTATACCTACCGTTCAGATTTATCGAGGATTCGTTTCAAATTTCTATATTCGAAATGGATCTCGAAGGACAGACTATTGCGGATAAGAAAATAGTCGGAGATTTACTCTCGTGAGTACGAAGGGGTTACGGTTTTTAGAAATTTTCTGGAACTTGGAAACTGTTCGATGCGATACGTTCATTGGGTTCAATTTGAAAAACCTCCGTCATGATCTCCGATTTCCCCAAATCGAATTTCCCCATTTCGACGAAAACTCAATCAGAGGCAAATAATTTGATCTATAATTAATAATGAAGTTGAGATCTTATTCGTGAACTGAAAGGTTGCATGGCTGTGTTCGACGCAACTTATTGACGCACGAAGCACAAATCATTGTGTTGCAGCTGTTACTGCGGTCTTCGCCCAATGAGGGATGCGCCTCGTATCTCGAAACTCGCGAAATTGGTTAGTGGGAATCAGCTGCGTAACAAATTGTTACTGTTCGGAAAATCTGGTGCCTACGATTTGTAGATATGGCCGATGGCTAGTGACTTGCATGCAGAAATATCCGGAGATCAGTGCGAATAATTATGACGTATGGTGTGAAATTATTATGGTGCTTTTTGGAAACGGGAAATTCGATTAGGTACTTGGATTAGCGTCGAGCGAATCATGAACGTGCACGGTTCGTCTCATTTCCCATTTTAACAATCGGGGAAATGAAAAAACTTGACGTTTTTAGCTCAGTGCACATGAGGACTTTGAATCGTCGCCGCTCTCATTTTAATCAGGAAAAGTCAAAGGACGAAATTACGAAGTTGCGCGCTCAGAGAATATATCCTGGTTCCCAGTTCCTCCCGTTTTCCCTCATTCGCGTTCTTCTTCCCTCTCTTTTGCCCTTCTCTCTTTTCCGTTTGAAGTTACGACACCCACCATGTGGCTCGCAAATATTACCACGAATGCCCTCATCATATTTTCATTCACGCGCAAACGCTTTCAAAATAAAAACAAAATCTACCCCATTGTTTTTCATACTTGGTACCCACTACCACCTTCGTTGGTTACGTTTGGCTTATCCATGGTTTTTCGCAAACTGTAAACTTGCCATTAGATCTAAACATGATTTGCCTCACCAGCAGATTTTCTTCCTTTTTTTTATATTTATTTCAGTACGCTTTTTGAATTAGTTACGGGTCAAAATGGATCCGGAAGGTTCAGGGGCGTATGCTTTTTTTTGCGTTGGGATTGACAGAGTTATTGCTGCTACTGCGATTTGTTTGCAGGTACAATTTTTTGCCTTAATTGAAAACTCTTTTTACGCCAGCCTCGGCAGGAAAAACCGAACACCGCATTTCTGAACTGAACAAATACCTCGTTCTTGTAAATTACCATTTTACAGTTACTCTAAAAAGAGTCACAAATACAACATAATTTGCCCTCGAGCTATACCCCGCAATTTATACACGATAAATTATTTTCCTCCTGTATGTACGAATGGGTACGTAGCAATAATCATGTTTTCCCTATAACCGAGAGGAAACAACAGTAGAGAGGGAGATTTCCCCAATAAGAGTTCCGTCAAAAAGCACCCCTCTCAATAAACACTACTACATCAGGGTTACAAGTCTTAATACGTATAATCTTTGAACTTTGCTACTAACCAGATAACAATTTTCCTGAACATCTTGCCAGCAGCATACCAGCGTTCACCGAGTTCTTATTTTTCTTTTATAATTTTTTAATTAACTGCAAGGTACCATTACGGAAGTGCTTTTTTCTGTGCTATTATACCTACTAATTAGAAGTTGATGAAATTCGTTAGTTAGAAAGAATGGTACAATCTACATCTGCAACATGTTATAGACACTTATACTGTTACTGCAAACGTTCATTAGTATGTAATATAAAAATTTCCAATTCAAGTAAGTAATAACAAACTCAACATTCTTGACGCACGTGTATGATATGCATAAAAATTCGATAAGTTTTTATTAAATTACGTACTTCACCAAAAATGGAAGGGCTTTGATGCTCCGGCCCTGCGTGGTATGTGAACATCAAAGAAGATGCATTATTCGAATATTAATTATACTAATCATCCTAAAATTTGCTTAATAAGATTAATTGCGTAACTTTGTCTTTCGCCAGGATGTTCAAAGGCATGTACGAACAACAATTTCTGGTACGAAACATCAACGTATCTTCATCAATTGTCAAATCGCCCCTAATACCCACACAGTCAAATTACGAAATAATTAGGCAATGAATCATTTTATTTACAAATTAAAATATCCCAGATGTACCCGCACGGTTGAATTAATGATGGAATGAAAGGACCAAAAACAAATCTATTAACTGTGTGAAGTTAGAGTGCTCTCCCATATCAGTTTTGACGACTGCGTACGGATTCATTGTAATTAAATGAAATCAAACAAGGGGAATGCGTACTAGCTGGCTGGCTTGATTAAAGTTCATTAAGCTAGAACTGAAGTAAACAAAATCCACTTTATCGTCGAGGCTAAATGAATTTCAAAATTGCAAAAGCGTTCGATAAATATAAAAAAAAAATTATCGTCGTTGTTTAATCTGTATCGAGGGGGAAAGGGTATGAAACATATTGACTATCGACGGATAACCAACAACGAAGTTGTTTGCACGGTATTTCAAATGACAATACCCGTTATCGAGGGGGAAAAATTTATAGGTTCGACGGATCAACCCGTATTCAGTGACGCACACGTGTCACATTATTCTACTTGTTAGTGGTATGTACATGTCACGAATGCTTGGTAATTATTATGCCAAACTTGACACGAAAGTCTAGCCTCATGTACATGAATACAGTGCTTCAGGGTATACGGTAAAAATACGAATAGGTATGTTACCCAAGTGCGTAGGTGGGAACTTTACCATATACTCGAAGCCTGAATAACTTTTTTTTTTTTAATAATAACGAAGACTTCGCGTAGTACTTAGAAACGAAGTATTGATTTTTGAAGAGATTAAGAGGCTCAGACGATTCAGGAAAGTCAGGCGTCCATCGGTGGCCTACAGCCGGATAGGTACATTCGAGGTTTTATTAAAAACGGCGAGGGTTGAATTTTAATTTAAAAAGGCTTTGTTGATGCTGCAAAATTGATTTGATTATTGAGTAGGTAGGCAATAAAAAAGACAAAGAAAAGTATGGCTACCGGGGCACGAATAGCTTAACATCGAACGCCAAAGGCGTTCTGCAATACCAGCATGGAAAATATTATCTGCGGCTTATAAACATGAAAGATTCTGGATGAAAGTAGCAAAATTGCTTCCTGATCCTCGGATTCAATTTCAAGAAAACCAAAGTGTTCACGCGAAAACTGTGGGGAGACTAATTTTCGTCAATATTGTTCGGGAATGAATAAAGCTCTTCATCCGCTGTTGAAAAAAATAATTTGATTATATTTTGCGACGAAATTACACAAAAAACTTTTTTTTTCCACAAGTTTGATCAAATTATTAGGAACGAAATGGTGAAAAAAGCCACATCACAGCTCTGCTTTTCGATACTTTCCTTTTAATTTTTATCGCCGTTATGTAAACGTGAAATTTCCTGATTAGTAATCATTGGACTAGATGAATATTTACGTGCTTTGTATTCGATTCATTTGCTTGTCTCTCGTAAAAGCTGGAATTATAATGCAATTATAATGAGAAAACAATATCGAATGCGTAAACACCGACGGATATTTCGTTATTATTCAATAGAGCAATGAAATATGCAAATCTCACAATATTAAATGTAGGTATTTCGCGCGATATTAAAATCAACGAATATTAAATATATACGCCAATATTTGCAGCGGGAATCCTCTAATATTCTGCAACAATAAACATAATCCAATTTCACCCAGCAAGTTTATCGAATTATAAATCGTCTACCTTTAGCAATCACACAAAAAGCCTTTCACAGCCTGCGGGTTATTTGGAGCCAGAAACAGCTGGAGAAGAAAAGCACGCAGTATACCTAGTCGTGAACGGGTAGCAGCTTTAATTGGCATTAAAGGTTGCGTCTACATCCACCGTGAATAGTGACGTAAATACCAAGTATATCAACCTTGTCGTGGGCTGTGGGAAGAAGCCAGAAGGGTTGGAAGGCTTTTCAGACCAAAAAAAGGCGCTGGCGATGATATAGGACGTCGTAAATAAAAAGGGCTGGAACCCCTCTGACTACTGCTCACACTAGAACACGAAGAACCAACTCGAATGAGTCGAACCCCAGACCCAAAGCCAAATAAGAACGCGGACAAAAATCAACGATAGATCTCAGGCTTGAAGGAAATGCACAAATTGTAGCTGCACCTGTTCTCCAAAAACTCAATTTTTATTTTATTTTTCTCTCCATTTTATACACCGGCATTCGTCAGGACGAATGGTGCTCTTTAGAAAATCTGCTTGTTAGATTTTTTTCTTATTAAGATCGTGGAAGACCGAGGTCTCCTTAATTTTGGTTTCACGTTGCATATGACACTTGCCAACAGGTAGCTTGAATTGCAAATTAATTCCAAATTAAAAATAAATAGACGTACTGGTGGTGAATTGCAAGCATACATGGCAAGTCACGAAAGATCGGAGTCTAGAAGCACAATGGTGGGGTCGAATCAGGTGAAAACCGGATCATTGCACTGACCAAAAATTTTCGAAACGCCGAAGCATTTGGAGGGTTAGAAAATTCACCGTTCAAAAATATCTCGTAAAATTTTCCGAAGAAGAGAACGTACGTCAGAGAGATAAAACGGCACGTAACAAAAAAGATTCTTTGTTCCAGAGCAAATGCTTTGGTAGGAGGGATGGGATTGGCGGATGTATTCAGAGCGGCTGTTGGCAAAAACGCTTGGTAGAAAAGTCTTGATTTATTGCGATCATTTCAGGGATTCGCGCTCCGTAACGTATGAGCTACAGGGTTCGTGCATCGTCTCGTTATAAAATGCAATCTGCATTCGTGACTACACCTGCGCAAATATTCATTTATCGTCTTAAACTTGACGAAAAAAAAAAGAAACAAAGAAAACACATCGGCGATTTTTTCAGCAAGAAAATTGGTTGGATTGCTAGCTTGCGGTTGAAAAGAAACAACAATACGGAACGCAGCAGCCAGTGTTCGCAAAAACTGATTAGGAAATAGGATGAGAGATGAAAAAATGGCTCGAAATTTCTACAAAAATAAGAATAAATATCGATTATCGACAGTACGGTAGGCTAATCAATGAAATATACTACATAGGTATATAAGGAATATAATGGCACCCAATTTTGATTTTCAATGACAAGATTTTGTCGAAATATTTCATGTAGCCGTTAATAAAAACGCAAGCACCGCGTTGATGGTATATATATAGAGGAGGACTTAAAATACCCTGAATAGGAATTCATCGAGGCTGGAGCTTTTTATACTCCGCGGTGTAATCAATTACTTTCATGTTTCATGAACCCCTGGCGTGTTTTTGATTGACACAGTTTTTATGAACATTCCCTTCGCGGACCTGAATGACGAGAGATTGGAGATGAGAGATAAGCTTTCGTGGGCAAAAAAAAAAAGACCAACGTCAATCTAAATAACCATCAATAATGAGAGATAAGATTTGGATATTGCCATAAGTACTTAAGGACATTGTGTGACAAGCAGCAAAGACAGGCGTACCTTGCTCTGTCCCTCTTGATAATTGAATATCGCAAAAAACATGAAAAAAAATAAAAATAAATAATAAAAACACAAACGAAAAAAAATCACTGGAATCCAATTATCGTATTGACAAAATTTCCCTCGAATCTCTTGCTTCGGGAGCTTTTTTCTCCGGACGTATTGGAATGATATAATACAGCCTACATTGCTTTGTGTATGATTGCTATACGAGTTTTGCAATGAATTTTCATACGAAGCTCGTCGAGGTGTGATATCACGACAGAGCTTTTTCTCTCTGGGATATCGAAATTCCCTGCCTTGATCCACGACACGATCATAATGACCTACGTAATTAATCGCCTCTTGTGGAATAGGGCTGGGTGAAAAATGCAGGAAAACTTTTATGGGAACGAATTTGAGACACGGTTGGGCAACGGTGCGAAGGGTAGAAGCTGGTTTGACAATGTTATTATTAATGAAACAAGCAAAATACTAAAGCTTCTAGTCTAGGCAACTTGATACTTGGAGCAAGTGTTTTTGTGGTGAAAGTTTTGTTCATTTACAATATCCGGCACCTCCTTCTATCACAGGGGTTTCGTGATTATTTTGGCGACCGGTAGTTCGTTCAAGTTTATATATTTTACCGCGTTGTTCTAGGCGCCGTTGAGAATGGAAGGTTCTGGGGGAAGTGGTTGGCTCGAGTTTTAATCAACTTTACTTTTTGCCCCATAAATCTCACGTTTGCACTGCCCTTGCCCCGTTATCCTTAGCTTTTTCATGCTCTGGTTGTCTTTGCGGCCTGAGTCTCACCAAACAAAACCCAACCGCGATGGTTTAATCACTGCCAAATATATAAGTGTATAGAAATATCCAAGACGACTGTCTTTTTTTTTTTTTTTTTTTTTTTCTTTTTTCAATTTTTGTTCTCTTTTTGTCTTTCTGTTTCTTCCAATCAGTCAAAACTCGCTTCGTTGAACTTTTCGTAATTTTTTACCCTTTCTTTTTCCAGCTGCCTCCCAGGGACTCAATGTCGCCATCGAACCTGCGGGACAGACGGCGGTGCGTGTTGGACAAAACATGACTGTACTTTGCAGGGTAGGAGTTCCGATCCAACTATGTCGTGTCGAAATCCCTGGACTGACCGGATTATTCTTGAATCCTGGTCAAGCAGCTCAAGATGGTATTGAATACTATGGCAGCTCACTGGACGAAGGACAATGCGGGGTACGCATCGCTCGCGTCAAAGAATCTTACGATGGTGAATTCAAGTGCTCCTTGGTTCCCAAAGGAAATTCGTTTGAAAGTATTGCCACGACGAGGATCCTTGTTGCCAGTAAGTATTCCGCTTCACCGTCGCCCCAAGCTATACGGACATCTTGATAACTCGATTTCTCTGTGAAACTGTTTCTTCTTTTTCTTTACTGGATGAAAATCAGAACCTTTTTGCGTATTGAATGGGATCAAAAGAGGACACTTGATCATTTTCAAGCCAGGCATTTTCCTGACACTCATTGTCAGTCTGACAGATCAATAAACAATGGACCAAGTGTGCTCTATGCTCTCATATTATGACAAATAACTTCAGTAAGACTCGTTCGATTTGTTCTAATAATAATTACCCAATTACCATTTCGCAGAGCCTCCGTCAAACCCCGAACTCACCATCAGTCCCGGAAGTCGTGGGCACCAATTGTACGAAAAAGGGGAAAATTTGATAATCAGTTGTCGTGCGAGGGCTGGTAGACCTGCTGCCAACGTATCTTTATTCCTCGGTAAGTTTGGAGCTAATACAATTTTGTCAGTAGTGGAGATGAAATAAATATCAACCTGTGAATTTTTCTTCAAACCAACCGCGGTTGCTAAATTATTTTTATTTATTTTTGTCTACAAATTGGAATCGATGATTTTGCACAGATGAGGAGCCTATTGGTACCGAAGAAAGACCAACCATCTACGACTCGAATCTTGACGACAACTCGTTGGCTGTGAAAAATGTTTCCCGTGTTTTGGAGGCATCTGATAATGGCAAGACTCTGCGTTGTGTCGCTAATCATATTGCATTGGATCGACCTCTTACAACGACGCAACAGCTCCAGGTTTACTGTGAGTTTACATACGTCTGCTGATTAATTATGGATAGAATGACGATGAATCGTTGCAATTTGCATCACCTGATGATTATTTGATCCTGTTTTTAGTTGCGCCGCAAGCTCAACCAACGATCGAACGTTTTGGTTACAAAATTGGTCAACCTGGAGATGTGAACGTGACGGTACAAGCAAATCCACGACCTCATTTCCTCTGGCATATAGACGAGGAAAAGATCGACGCAGGGCGCCCTGACGAGAGCAATCGCATTGAAACATCTACCGCGTCGGAATTAGTAAGAGAATATCACTGTCCCGGATATCAATCGAATTTATCGTGAAACTTTGTTATCGCAATCCCCCGTCTTTGCCTTTCTATACATATATATGTATATACTCTTCAGTTCTCTCGAGATTCTCATTCAGCGCTTGATCCTTAACCCGCATTTCCCGCACCTTAAATCCCAAGATATTTCCGGGATCTTGTCCTCTGGAAAATCTTTACCTTGCAAGGTTTTACTCGCGATGGTGGATTTCCGCGTAGCTGTCATCCTATGAAAAGGAATCCCCAAAGACGGGCCAATTTCATACTTTAACGCTGTTTCAAACTCGACGAATTGCGATATTTACTTTCACATGTACTTCCTATTTTTTTATTCTTCTGATTCTCTTCTATTTATCTAACATTTTTTTTACGGGTAGTAAATTCTTTGTTTCGTCATGACAGGGTAGAGGAATGTGGCTTGTTACCCTGAGAATCGACAGTGTGCAAAAGTCGGATACTGACAAAACGTACATGTTGGAGGCCCGTAACGATTTAGGAGTTTTCAACTACCGAGTCAAACTGTCGACGTCACAGGAACCAGCTGGTGAGTTTATCGTTGTATATAATATATTCAACGAATATTTTAATGTTATCAATCAAAACACATGTTACAAGCACACTGCACCATCTCACTTTAAAACCGATGCATCTGCATCGATCACGCGTTTCAAACAATCATAACTTTAGAGCTAATTTGCCTCGAAGGTTACCAGCTGCGAAATGGAGTATCAATTCTTGCGGTAAAAATGTATTAGAATTGTTCAATGATCAGGTATTCGATCGCATCTAAAATAAGATTATTGTCAAACGAAATTTTATGTTAGATGAATAATTGCGAAATTGATACTTCGAAGCTAGTTGCACCTTATCACTTTTTTTTTAGTGTGGCAATTTTTCTATTCGTTCGTTGCTAATGATCTTATCTTCGTACCGTTCGTTCGTTCGTTCGTTCGTTCATTCATTTATTCATTCATTCATTCTCACCTGCTACCATCACCATCATCATCACCACCACCACCATCATGACTACTACGCAAACGAACCAAATATGGCAGAAGGTATATCTAACCGCACTACTTCACCACATGCTCACGCAGGAGCGTTCAGTCACTTCTCTGGTAAGCTCCACGAACTCATGCACGCACTAGGTAATTCCATTTTAACAATTACTTCTAAGTAATGCTAGGCCACTGGGTTCTACGTGAACGTAAAATGGTAAATTTACATTTCATTTACTCGCGAGGTATGGAAATTTTCGAGATACTAACACAACCTTAAGAAAAGCTCATTTCTCATCATTTTTTCTTACTTTTCTTTTCTCTTTCTTTTTCTCTTTTTTCCTTGAAGTAAAAATCCTTCGAGTTATTTATTTATTTCATTTCATAATCGCCAATTTATACGAAGAAACACTGAATAATTGTTCACTAATTAATTCACGTGTAACCCTACGTTGGCAAAGTAGATTTCGCGTGGTGAGAAATGGCAAAGGCATTCATTTCAAGTATACTTTAGATTTCATGTTGATACTAATAACGTACGGAAAACTTATTCATATATCAGGCTTATCACGTTCCCAGTTATGGGATAAAATTCATAGGTTTTTCGAAATCTTTGAACATCTACTGCTAATCTTTTTCAGAGAAATTTATTAGTCACTTTTGCAACGATCATATATACTTTTCCTTGACGGTTTACTTTTCACCACGCGTGTAAATGTAGAGATTTCCTAACTAATATCACGTAGATCAACTGAGTAAAAATTTCAACTGTCCGATTCACAATTTTCAAAATTTTAACTTACAAAGGCGAATATTTGTACAGTCATCAAATGTGCTTTTCAACAAAAAACGCCATTTATAACAAAAATTGGCAAAGTTATTTATTTCATTTCATTATCTCTGGCTTGAAATGACTATAAATAAAAATCAGATATCTTTCAATATTGAATATTCTGTGTATTGTATTCTATTCTCAATCTGAGGCATGCTATACGTTTCAAAAGGTTTACGATAAATGGCATAGAAAATTTTTGCTAAAAATTATCAAAATTACAGGAGTCGACCTTGACGCTGGATCAATCATCGGCATCGTTGTCGGAGTCTTGATCCTTCTCCTCATAGTGTTCCTTATCGTCTTTGCTCGCGCTACGGGTCGTTGGTGTTTCGCAGGTGAGTCAACCTCAGTTTAATTATTATTTTTCATCGTTTTACCTATTATGTGTACTTTTCTGAACAAATTTTTTTCTCAGCGTCTGCTTTTTTGACTCCCATGATGTACTTACAGCAGAATCCTTGTAAACGTTTGCAAGTCAATTATATTATGCAAGGAAATTGATATGGTATTCTATATGAAAAACAAAGAAAAAAAGGTAAAAAAAAAAGAAAGGAACAAGAATTACTACGATTACTCCCCAAGCTACATTGCAGTATAGTAACTTCAAGAATTGTATAGTTCATAGTTAATTCTCTGTTATATGACTGAATGTTGCCATTTGATTTATATTTGGTGAATCAGAAAGGCACTGAAAATGGTAAATCGGTAAGGAGAATTTACTGCTCGTCCTTCGTTAATATTAGCAAATATTTTACTAGGAAACATGGGATTTTTCTCTCTCGCGTATACAATCAACTTATTTGTATTGAAATCTTTTTCATGATTTGTGTAAGCTCGTAACAGTATTTTATTGATTGTACAAGTACAATCCTTGCAATCGCTAAAATATCTTACATGGTAGACAATCAAATAATGCAACTTGTAAACTCTGGAAATTGTCGTCGTCGGAACATTTGCGATTTTTCATTGAATTATTCAATGGTTGATTTTTCCAATAAACACGGAAAAATTGAATACCCAACAAGATGCTCAGTCCAGTTTTTTATTCTTTCCTTTTTCGATAGGTGTTATTTCGTAAGGTAATACTGACAATTGTTTGTTGAAAGAAATTCGCGATCAGACTTTATGGGGAAATATGAAAGAATTTTATTCTGAAGTACAGAAATCAATTCGTTGCAAAACACACACGAAATAAAAAAAAAAGAGCAACACACTACCGACTGAATATAGGAAACAGTGTGGAGTAACTATATCGAAAACATGAACACGGTATTCGAGAAAATATGGTAAACCGAGTCTGTTATTCTAAAGAGATACCGGTCGAATGATGCTCATTCGTCGGAAATATTCGAGATATTTTTACAGTGATATACTTTTCAATGGGTTTCATTGACTCGTGAAATTCGAGTCTTTGTACGGTCAGCTCTGTGGAAATTCGTCATCCGCAAATATCCTCCGTTATAAACTACAAAATATCTACCGAAACTAAAAGTATCATCACGACACAATTTTATCCATACGTAAAAGTAGATTCTTTTCCTAGACAAAATAACAGACAAAAAAAAAATCACCTTCTCGTTGAATTGAAAATGAACAAATGAAGAAATTAAATAAATTTTCGGATAACAAGATAAAGGGAAACTTATGAATCAACTTGAACAGCCGTTTTTGCGAAATATATAAAAAAGGATAATTTTTTCTCGCTATTGAAATAATAAATGTTTCGGTAAAAACTTAACTGTTATGCCTTATGCCCCATTAAAATTTAAAAAAAAAAAAAAAAAAAAACCTCTGTCAGTTGCCACCTGTATGTATACAATGTACTGTGTGTTGTGCCGCTACCGATAGGACAGCATGCAAGTCGGGCCAAGTAAAGAACACGGAGACACAACAACATTTACCGTGCGATACCATTCTCTAGGCATGACACTATCCAGGGGTAAGTTAGCTCAGACATGAGACAGCAACCCCTAGTGCTCGCGCTGTTTCGCTGCTACCATCAGCCATCTATATAGAGCCCTCCGTGTCAGAATTGTTAATCTTCCCCCAAGTAGCTTCTTCGTTCACGATCACAAACTTGACTACCATTATGTACTCATTTATGGGTATGAAAAAAAATGAAAATGAAAAAAAAAAAAAAAAAAAAAAAATCAATTAATCGAAGTTAATCATCATCATCAGATGCATACGCAGCCTCTGATATCAATGCAGGTTGCTCCTCTGTACATAGAAATTCATGAATTCATAACGAAAATGTATGTGCTTAAAATGAAAAACGAATATATATATCTAGTTCTATTTATTACTGTTAACGCAAAATTGCATGTTCTTCGAGCTTATACATATTGATTATTATTGATGCATGTGATGACGCATTACTCACACGTATATATACCTATACCCTCGTACCTACTTGTGGATAAAAATCGATGGTCTGCTCGTTCTATAAACCATCGACTGACAATGAGTCTGGCCACCTATGATTAGGAGGAATTTACCAGAATTCAAAATTTTCAAGATTGTATATGATTTCGAAAAAGTATTGTTAGTATTTTTCTTTGTAACAAGCAACCGCTAACAATCGGCGAGGGCAAGTGAGGTTTTTAATTATATAAAAGATAAATAAAAATATTAATGGCTTTTTGAACAATTTTATTGGAAAACACAGTGTGGGTACAGCCGGTACTTACACTGCCCTAAAGTACATAACGGTTTTTCATATATCTATATAATTATCTAAATCTTTCGTGCGATACAGATGTATATATATATATATATATATATTTATGTATATTTGTCGTACACATGTTTATTGTTTATACTACCCTTCATTATTTCATCATATTGATTAATAGTTCACTTTGTCGGTTGATTGTTCAAGCATGTTAATTGTTCGTTAATTACTGTTCTCTCTTCAATATCGATGATAACCATATTATATATTATGCATATACGATGATGAATTATTATCTCTGTAACGTTATATATATTCACTCTTCACTCACCCCCTTTATGCTTGGACTGATATTACAATATTTATATAATCTATAGTGTGATGATTTGCTTGTGAATGTTATCAATTAGTCAAGTTTATTATAATATAGAACTCATCCATCAAACGGGTATCACACGATTTATCAACCGGTGTATAATAAACTATACTATAAATATTCGATAGAAAAGTTCTTCCTTTTGTATATTAATTTTTATTCAAGATTTTGATCTTGGTTTTTTAATTTTAATTATCCGTCGTGGTGAAATTACATCGAAAGTAGTTATAGTCGCGGGTCGATAAATTCCAGACAGATTCAATCTACTGACAAAGTCGAGGAAAGACGTGATTGCATCAACGATATCTAAAGAGTTCAAGATCACGATCTATTATAAAAAACAGCGATCAGCTTTTAAGTGATTTACCATATAATCCGTTCTTTTTTACTTGAAAATTATTCTACAAATGTTTCACTCATTTTATACTTAAAAACGGATCTTATATAATTACGAAATAAAAAACTAGCTGCCGAAAAATATCACCGCGCGTGTCTCCTAGGATCTCCGAATAAATCGATAAAATAATATACCAATTCTTCGTATTTTTGTGATAGATCCTTGTAATTTTGTTTGAGTTCGAAAATGGACGGAATTAAATGATAAATATTGAATATGATAAAAATCGAATCATCTCGCCTCTCATCGTCTCTCACCAATCAATCAATTAATCAATCAATGAATCGATAGCTATGATCGCTTGATCATTATACGAATAGGTAGAAATGAAAATATTAGAGAATTTGGAGGTTGCGCGTTGCCCTGACCGGTTGTGGCGTTGCTTGTTACAGCGAGGCGGAGGCGCGACGAGGAAGCGGCTGGCGGTGCCGGCGCCGGGAGCGAAGCTCACATCACCCCTGGCGACGACGACCACGAAGATCCCCACATCATAGACGAGAAATTGCCTCACGGCGGACAGGAGAATCCTATTCACGCCAGTACGGAATACGTTAACGGAAACACCGACATAAAGGACATCAAGAAAGACGAGAAAACAGATACGCCGGTCTAAATATACCCATCCATTATTTCGATCTCCAATCCTGATGGGGGCAATTACCTGCACCCGGAGGAAGTAAGAGTGTCGAATGCCCTGTGATTCGCCATTTTAACAATTCTTTTTTTTTTTTTTGTTTATTTGTTTGTTTTGTTTTCCTCGCATTTTATCGTATTACTATATGTATAATTATAATTTTTTCTTCGTCTTATTCGTATACGTCTTTTTATTCTGTTTTCAGTTATTGACATTGATGATTATTTGTCAACGAAATATAGTATGTGTACAGTTGTGTATAACGGTGTCGTTCGCAATCCCTTAATCTCGAGTTCTGAGTCATTTTTTTATTGTTTTTTAATATGCTTGGGAGGTGAGGACGATGGAGAACTCGTGATCAAGGGTTGACGGTATATATCAAATTTCACGATAATCACTATAAGGTATTCGGTACTCTTGCTTTCAAATGCGTTTTGAATAATCTAACGCTGCAGCGTCAAGTCGTATATTAATATTGAATCGATAGCGTCCTTGCTGCGATTACCGATGAAAGTTGAAATTGTATGGAAATTCGAACTATCGAGAGTATCAATATTTCGTAACACGGATTACGGTTCATCTGATCCTTCGATTCACATACACATCTGTGAAAATCGATACGTCTCTTCGATTTTCGAAAAGATTTCTATGAACTTAATAACGAGCAATTTTACATCTAATCAATCGCGAATCTCAAGTAAAAACGATACGATATAAGGGCAATGGAAAGAATTGATATTTTACAAAAATACAGAAAAATCCAACTCTCCTTCAAGTAAGATAAACGTGTCTTTCAAAGGAAGAGAAAGTGATATCTGGACTATTTTTGCAGTAATACGATTCATGAGGCTAAATCTTACTAAATTGCCCTCGATAATATCAAGATTGTCTATAAAATATGCTCAGAGTGCAATTCAACTTCTTAGCGAAAGACGTAATCGTGAAATTCCTTAACTAAATGATACGCGATGATTAAATAAAATAGGGGAAGCTGAACACCGCCCCTTATATCGTGAGTCTATGTTACATACAACAACGCGACAAAGTGTAGATAGATTAAAGGAAAAAAAAAAGAAAAAAAAAAGTATGACATCACATAACGTTGGGCGGTCAAAAGTCTAAAGAAAAAAAAAAAAAAAACCTCGTGTTTCACTTTTATTTAAGAGAGAATTTCTACTAATTAATGATAATTATTATAGAATTACATCGATATACATACATATATTATATATATATAAATATATATATATAATCTCGATAAGAAGACGAATTAATTAGAGATTAAAACACTGATAATGATATTAATAATTAGGGGAGGAAAAAAACAAAAGCAAAGAAAAACAAAAAAAAAAAGTACCGGATAAAAAAAAAAATCTATAAAATTTGCGAAATGAGCTAACAAGAATTATGATACTATATATTCTTAAGAAACCCGCCACGCCCTGTCCGAGTATTATGCGTGCCCACGCACGTGTGCGTGATACTAGCAAAAGCGTAATGAACATTATAAAATTCTTAGCTATTATATTATATATAAATCAACGTGAAATTATGTCCATATAATTATCGCAACATTTTCATCTCGTGAATAACAAAGAATCTCAACGCCATTCTAATATATATATATGGATCAAATAAATTGAGAACGAAAAGAAGAAGAAAAAAAAAAAAAAAAAAAAATTAATAACGAGATCGAATGGTAATTCATTTTTGTAACGCGATCGTATATAGCATATATATGCGACGATATTGAAATGTAAAATGATAAGGAAACTTATAGATCTATACAGAATGATAATCTGAATTATATTGTAATAGCTGATAATTAAAAACATTCCATAAGATGTAGGCTTGTTGCGACAATTTTATCTTTATAATACATCATACCTATACCTACATACACATACCTATACTTATTTAAATACATAATGAACAATATAATTTCTCGCTTTTTATCCTAATGTTAAGCTCATTATATAATTTGGTCAGTATACATATATATTATTGTTTGATTCATTTATTTTTGACTCTAAATCGAGGAAGACTCTGACTACATTTTACAAAAATTTCTTATAAAACTTATGACACGTTATCGTCCCATATAAATTGGCATCTATTTTGCGCAGCTGTTAATTATGAATCTCGTGCTATAAAGCTTAAATACGTCACTTATACTTTGACTGCGCAAGTTTTTTTTTTTTTTTTTTTTTCATTTCATTTATTTTATTATTTTTTAAAAATTATTATTGACAAATTGATTTCACCCTTCGAATAAATGTATAATGTAACACGATAAGTATGCAGCATTTACCTAATTTCATTGATACTGGAATTCGTTATATTGCATAATCTATTAAATATTATATATATATTTTTAATCATGTCCTATAGATACGAAACTTGTAAATCAGATGTTGACATTATATACTCTCACTATCACAATACGACATTTCAAATAATACCTACATACCTACTGTCTAACTCGTTTCAAGAAAGTCTATGTCTTGTTTTTTCAACGATTTTTTAACCATTTATTATTCCGAACAATAATTATACAGACCACAACTATACAGTGATATAATTACGCATTGGTATCAAGTTTAACAATTTAGTTACAAATTTTGAAAAATTTTGTATTTCTTCGACAATAAAAAAGAAACAAATAAAAAAAAAAAAGAGAAAAAAAATATATAATTGTTTGTACTTTTGTAATGCTGATTCTTATTACTCACGATTAGCTTGTTCAATATTAAAATGCTGCCCGAAAAATAACTTAGACAATTAAAAATTGATAAAACTAAAAAAAAAAAAAAAAAAAAAAAAAAATAACTAAAAAAATTACGTCTAAATAAACGATTTTAACGACGCGTCAGGCTTATTCTTGGGGTTTACGACTATACCTGTTTGTTTGACAAGAAAAAGTTTCACAATTTCGCACACACACACACACACACACACATATACACATATTACTTACGTACCCTATATACACCCTAAATTCTTAACACACGACACATTTTCATTTATATATGGAGAATAAGGCCAACGGTTTAACAAATTTTTCGACAAACTTATTCGGTGAATAAATAAAGTATAAATTTGTTAACTGTATGGCCTGAATTGCTACGTGTTGTAAATATAAAAAATAAAAAAAACATATATATATATATATATATAAATATATATATTATAAATATTACGATATATATAAAACTAAATAGTATATAATGATATATTCTGAGCCATGGGCAATTGGTTTACATATTTAGTGAATAATGTAATCGATATATTTACTAAATTGCATTCCAAATGCAAAAAGGCCTGTCGTTATTCGTATTTGAAATGAAATAATAATGAAAGAAAAGAGGAAAAAAAAAATTAAAATTAAAGAAAAAGAAAAAAAAAACGAAAAAAAAAATTAATAAAAGATATTAAGGTTTACTTAATAATGGTTATCGTCTCATAAATACATTACATACAAAACGAAATAAATGTGTGAGTGTATGTTACCCGTAGAAATACAAGTATGGAACGCCTCGATCTGATTATTATATTATTATTATTATTAATAACATTTCATTATTATTGGTATTATTACGATTATGATTGTTTTTCAAATATTATTATTATTATTATTATTATTATTATTAAGATTGATACAACTTTCAAAACACATCATTATTTTCTAATTATATCTCATCTGCGATTTTATATCTTCGATTTTCACTCGCAAACAAGTTAGCAGTTATGTATTCAGATCTTGACCGTTGAATAGTTTTTTTTTTAATGAAATCTCTCGCAGTATCATTATACTGAAATGTTCATGTCGTAAAATTATGAATCTGCCAATCCCAAGACTAGATTAAATATAAAATAACATTCAATAAAATAATGGTCCACATATAATACATACATATGTACGTATTAACGATGTCGATAAATCACTGCCGCGCAACACTGCAGTTTGCAAATGAGATGAATTCTGTTTACTGAACTTAGTTTAGACTTTTTCATACTTTTTAGTATTATTTCATTTGTATGGTTTTTTTTTTTTTTTTGTTTTGTTTTTGTTTCATATATCTTTTGTAATACATGTGTTCTTCGAGATTGTAAACTATTACTCGGAATTATTTTTTTGATTTCAAGTATCACACGTATACCTTTTTACAGAGCTATTTGCAAAATAAAGAAAACAATAAAGAATGAAAAAAAAAAAGAAAGAAGGAAAAAATGAAAAAAATAAAAGTATGAAAGTCAATATTTGAAAATTTTGTCACGAGATATTTGAACTATTCAGCTTGATGGACTAGAATCTACATAATAAATATATTACGAACGACTAATATTAATCTAGATATTATGATTAATATTATTATCATTATATTATTACTATTATAACATACGTTAATGTACAAAGGTTCATTGTGGTACATTATGATAAAACTAAACTTATTTTATAATTGATTTTACTATAATTAATAAACTGTAACGCTAAATACTTAAACCTCGATGATCATGCTATGATATAATCTCATTTAATTAGAATCTCATTTTTGAAAGCAAAACGGCCCGAAAATTTTCGAAATATTCATAAATAGAAATTATTTTACACCAAAAAACTTTTCAATTTTAAAGAAAACTGATTTACGAAACTGATAATCATTGAGAGATGAATCTCTGTAAATTATACTAAGCATGATCGTTGGCCATACAATGGATCATATAAATATATATATTTATGTTAATGTAAGCTTAGATAATGTAATAATTATTACCAACCGAAATCGGTGGGCTCTGAAATAAATTTCAAGCTATCGTTATAACTATATCAGCAAATTTATTCATCGATCAGCTAAACATCAAATTATTAATTGGATTTCCATTCTTACATTTTTTTTTTTTTTTTTTGATATAAGTGAAAATATCGATTCGTCATCATCATTTTTCTTCTTTCTCAGGACATGTGATTTCTGTATTGAAATTTTCTGACCCACTTCACTCCAGGCTTTTTAATCACGTTGAAAACATTGTTAAAACATTTTTCGACCATTCAATGACTAAAATAAAACCAAACGCCATCAGCTATTCACCAAAAGGGCCTAAATAAAAGGTTTGTTTCAATTGACTGTTGAAAAATATTTTGGAGCCTCCGGTTTTTAAGTGAAATAAATTTAAAAGTTACGGGGTCGGTAAATTGATTAAGAAAATTGCATTGCGACCGTGGATGTCGAACGAGAGATAAGCAAATTTTGTATCTGTAATTGTAGATACAATGCGATATAGATGAGAGTAATTTTAATTAAGAATTTAAATGAAATTAATATATAGAGAGCTGTATGTAATAACTATAAGTTCATTCATCGCTATGATATTATACTAGGTATTATATGATTTTTGAAATAAAACATTTGTTTTAAATATATACAAGCGCGTCTCTAACGTCATCCTTCGAAATCTCCATCGAACCAATAAGTCGAATGCCTAATATACCTACGATTGCAATTTCCGAATTAAAACGTCACTTCATTCGTTAATTAATTAAAAAGCAATATCTCATCCAACAGTTCAACCTCACCATTTGAAATTGTACATTTTTCTTAAAAAACCCTTTTCTTTTACCTATTTCAGGTGGTTCCTCGTCCAGGACAATTGGAGAGTCGTGAGTATAAATAAATCAATTAACACCTAAAAAGTGTATTGTATATTATACCTATACCAGCATATTGTTTTTAACGATAGTTATGTCATTTACTAATTTCTGTTGCCTTGGCACAAGTTTGTAACTAACACAAAAAAATAGAGCTTGTATATTGTAAATACATAAAGTCTTCACCTCACAGGATGATCGAGTGATGATCAAAAATGTAGTTAAATAATTATTCTGTATGATCTAGTAGAATTATTCGACTGACAAGCTGTTTATTCGTCCAGGTAGTGGAACTTTTCTTTCATTATAGACTTAGCTCGTATTACGCGAATAATTTTCAGAGACATAGCGGATCCAGCTGCAAGCCTTAGTCTTCTCCGCTTCCGAAAACCAAAGCCAGATGATCCTAATGCAGGGCGAAGGCAAGAAGCACATTTATTTTCGATTGCTTTTTATTCGTTCATATACGTCTGCAATTCCCATATTCCCATTATAATTAACCGCATTTGAACTCATGGGCGGGTTCCATGTATAAATATTATGTATAACTCCAATACGTTACATGTCGTAGTACTTTCTACTTTTTTTACTTCGTTTGTCTCTTGATCTCTGCGCTTATGTATTTTCCGATTATTCTTCATTTTCCATTCACTGTAGTATATCTAGAAGGCAGTACAGTCAACAATGGATTTTACTCGATCAATCAACGATTCATCCCGGTATTTATCACTTCATGAGCTTGAAGATATTTGCTTTGAACGAAATTTCATTTTAGGGAGGCTAAAATTCATCATACAGATGTTGTCCGGGTGTCGTTTTCTTTGTTTTGAAATTCTTCGATTCAGCATGTTTTTTTTTTTCAATTCAATTTCGTTATCCCGGAGGCAATACGATTATTTGGATAAAATTCGGTGATCAGGAGTTTTCGAGGTCACTAAAAATTCAGAAATCCCAAAACGAGGATATAATACAGCCGACGAAAATGCAAAAAGTTTAAAGGATCGGATGAAGCTCGGTGCTGTTTTTTTTTTGTTTTTTTTTTTTTTTATTCCCTACGGTGCTTAATTATCATGAATGTGAAATCCAAATTCAGACACTTCAAAAATGCAAATGCTACGTGTCAAACCAGAATCAACTGTTCTGAATTTATGAACACCAAGTTAACATTCATAATCTCGTGTAACTGCCTTGGGGATGGCAAAATATAGAGAATGATTACTGTTTAAAGAATTCCAAAACGAAGTAGAAGATCCCCAAGTCAAGTCTGTTATAGTATCAAAAACAACAGCAGTTACGGCTTGCCAAAAATGTATTTTTACCGAACGCCTCAAGGATAGTGAAATTTACAAAAACCAGAAAATTTCTCACGCAGAGAATTTCAAAACGAAAAAAATGACGCCTAAGTGAGTTTGTGAGATGAAAGAACACCATAATTATAGCTTACCAAATATGTTGTTTGATGCAGATATCGGCACGTTCATTTCACCTCGCAGTTCGATTAACATTCATACGAAAAAATTCGGCCAAAGCTACACACTCAATTGAAAATCGTTGGGATTACTTGTTTCGCGAAAT
The DNA here is from genome assembly GCA_963989295.1 of Ametastegia equiseti. Classification (NCBI taxonomy): domain Eukaryota; kingdom Metazoa; phylum Arthropoda; class Insecta; order Hymenoptera; family Tenthredinidae; genus Ametastegia; species Ametastegia equiseti. The sequence goes on along the minus strand of OZ022389.1, from coordinate 9,696,748 downwards.
GACTGTACTACCAACCTAGTATTCGTCCTGTGTCCGAGATGTATTCGCAGGGTTGTAAACTGACCTTCGGGAGGCCTTATTCGAGAGGAGAGAAGGCTGAAGGGTCCAGCAATGTCCTTCATCCGTGTTGTCGATCTTCACCGGCTTGCATATGAACATATTGCTATCAAATTTCACGTCATTATTCAATTCATGTTAACGCGCGATCAGGAATACCTAATTGACTTCGAGGGTAGGTCGTGTCATCAAATGATCAAGTTATTCCATTCACTAGAAGCGACACCGAAAGTGCTGGGCGCTACTCTAGGAGCGAGGTAGACAGCACAGCTTCATCTAGACGCCGAAGACCCAAGATGACCTTTTCTCAACTCTTCAAACGCAATAAGGACAAAGTTTCTGGAGCTGATACCGATACTGTTCGAACTGTAGTCACGGTCGATGATGAAAAGGTAACTCACTATAGCAGTATCATACTCTGGCTAATGGTACCAAAAAGTATATCAATTCTTCACTCATTGATTGTGAGTGCCTAGAGGATCAGGATAAGGCACAATTACTTTCACATGAGTCTTCCAACGAACGGCCACATTTTCAAAGTGTAACAGGTTTTTTTTTTCTTTCTAATTCGAATGAATTTCATTATCTAATAGCTGGCGAGGTTGAAAGTTGATAACTTTTGTGAACAAAAATTGAAAACAAGGCAAAAATGCAGCAGAAATTGGGATTCTCTTTGAATTGACTATTCTTTAAAACACCCAGTATAAAGACGGAGGGTTGAAGACATGAATTGATATTTGCTGTGACCTAAACTTGAAAATTGCTATTCGGGGCTCGTCGCCTGGGTGCCATTTAGTTGATGAAGAGTCATTAAAATTCTTCTATAACTGGGAAGTGCCTACTTGAATTAAGTTATAATATACTAGAATTTAATCTCCTCTTAAAATAGCCTTTATGAATCGCTGTAAAAGTTGTACATACATACATACTACACATTGTATACACTGGGTCCATTTAGGGTAGCTTGTTTAATTAAGGTATAGTGCATTTCAAGAGTAAATACTTGAATTAAGTTGGTACACATAAGACTTGTTTCCGCCTCTAAACAAGTGACCTTTGAATATACGTTTTAGCAATGTATACATAATTGGGGGCTTGTCAGGCATAATTCTCCTTCCTCTATATCGTGAAGAGTAGACTTTGGTATTTGAACTTTAAACATTAATTTCACGGTCAAACTTCTTTCAGATTCAGACAAGCGAAGCACCATCCGCTGTCACTTTAAGCACGGCAAATCCTGCCGTTGGTGAGGGTGGTCTCGTCTATGCGGAACTTGATTTGACACAGCGAAAAAACACCGCTCCTCGTAGGATTGACGATGAAACTACAGAGTACGCTGAAATCATTTATCCTAAACCTGAAGCAGAGGAGGCAGCTAATAATGCTAATAAATAGCTGAAATCACCCCCGAAATAATATTCACCTTACTGTAGTATCGTTTATATTAATTACATGTGTGTATGTAGATGCACATATATAATTTTAAACGATTGATTCGCATATGATTATATTATTATCGAACATATAGATATATTGACATCCGGCTTCAAGACAAAACTAATCATAAGCTACGATGAAATGTAACAATGACATTGGGCATCTTATCAATTGCATGATGACATTTTTGTAATGAAAAGTTAATATGATCGAGGCTACTATCATTTTTCAAATGACCAAACGCGGGAATATCTTCTGCGAACGATGGTTGTAAATCGGTTCTATATTGTAAGCTAATCGTATATAATATATGTAGAGTACCTTGGCGTTTTGTATTATGTATAGTGTGGATAGATTCTGATGTAAAATTTAGAGGCCTTTGGCCAATATCAACACGATTTTAATTTTAGTTTACTTTTTGATATTTCGTTAAGATTTCTCACAGTGTTATGTCTTAACTCAGTTATAAGTTAATCGTTAATTATCACAAACACTTTTTTGAAACTGTAATACATATAATTTTTCATACTTCAATCATATATTCATTCCATTAACTGTAGATTTGGTTATCAAATAATCGTGCTATAATTTGTCAGTTATTGACTTAATATGAATATCAAAATGCTCTTCAGACTTTATTAATTTATACGTAACATGTTAATGGGTTATTTAAATTTATTGTTAGTTTAAACTTTTACAAACAACTTTTGATATTTTCATACTAATTAAGAGCTTCTTTACCGTCCGTTGGAACTAGGGTTATGATATTTACAAGACCATTCACCAATAGGAATCACTATTAAGTGTAACAGTGCGACTGCAGTGGCGATTAAAAACATCCTATTTATCGGTTGTGAGTATATTCTTCGGAATATGTATATTGGCAGCTTTGAATCCGTCATCGCTCTGATGCTTAAATGGTGTCTAAAGTTTCTATACAAAAAAATCCTATTGGATTTGCTAATGATGAAAGTATAAGAATATTTATATGAGTATAGAATATGCTTCGAATAAGGCAGCACGATTAATACTTAATAATTATAGAAATTAAGTTTGATACCTAGTGAGTAGATTATTGTATTCAGTTTGAATTTTATATTTTACATAATTATAGATTTATCTATTCAATAACAGACTATAACTATAAAAGCTTTTATATAACTCCCGTCTCAACACGCAATTTATATATTGGATAAATATCAGAGAGATAATTTGATTGTGAAATTGTGCACAAAAAATTGTATCAATAAAAAAAACCTTTCCAAGTTCATAATAAAGTTTGGAAAATCCTCGCACCGATGGCGCCACGGTCTTCACTTATTGATGGCAGCACCCTGAAATGTGTTCAAGTACTAACGGAACAAGGTGAGCCGCACTTGAGTTACATACTCACAAAATTTCATACCACTGAATGCAATTTTTTCATTTTTTATCGCTCAATTAATGTTTCAGTCATTAAAAGATATACAGTCGCATTTATAGATCACATTTATTTGTTGCCATCCGGCCTTTTCGTCCGTCTATCAATCGATCAATTATTCTATGAGTTACACCATCGCGAGCATAATGAATGTCAATTAAATGCATCGAAGTCAGGATTTCATGATTTGTAGAACCGAGGACAACTTCTACACGAAGATCCGTCGAAATAGTTTATCGAATCGCTAAAATCAAAAACACCATCGAGTATCCTTCAAGTTCGCGTTCATTCTAATTGCAAAATTGTAATTACTCGTGTCACTCTTCTAAATATTCAACTATTCACTCATTGATTAGTTCACTGTTATTTTTTTCAATTTGTGAATCATGTGTCTCTACTTGTATCAGATTGAGCTTTTTTCGAGCGATTGTCACCGGTTCTCAGTTCCTTTCCCAGGTTTCATCGATTTTCACATGTCCAGTCGTATTTGTTGGTTTTTTTTTTTCCATCACTTATCGCATTTCAGATTCCGTCAAGATGAAATGAGAATCAGTTGGGACGCGGCCCAAACTGTGGAACCCAAACTGCCAAGTCATATTCGAGAATTACAAATTTAGGTAACTGAGATCCGGGTTCTAGGAATTAGCGAGGTACTATACAGTAATCGATTCCTATCAATTGCGAAGAATAACATACTTAGAATTGCGCAACTTGCTGAGAATATATTTACATATTCTAATTACCGAACTCTTATGTGTGTCGTACGCTGCTTTACCTCTCAGCACTCGATTATTCATATATTACAATATTACCTATGCGGTCAGTTGTAACTGTTTCTTGAAAACAGTTTCTTCATTCGATTTCAGCTGCACAATCTGGGGGACTAAGATTCGGCAACCCAGATTTGAGAGATTCAAAATGAGACTAAGAAGCAGAATAAACGGAGAATTATTCAGCTCTTCAAACAAACACGTTCTAATTGTGAGTCAGAGTCATCTCAACGACTTTCACCATCTTGCATACTTGGGATTTCAAATAAACTCGAAATAGTTAGAATAAATTCAGGAATTCCCAGCTTTGAACTGTGAATCTTTATAATAAAGCCTGCACCGTTATTCCTTACGATTGGGAAAAGAATAGTTTTAAAAAATCCCCACCGTCATGATACGTAGACGTTCTACCGTTTTTTTTGTTTTTTTTTGTTTTTTTTTCCCTCTAAGTCAGTCGTGAAGGTAAGTGTAAACTCTAATTGGTTTTTGTGTCACCTTGATGCGGAATAACTAATCATGATTACATCATGAAACACACAGACTCTTGATTTCAATAATTGTAAATTGCAAAAACGATTCATTTGACTACAATGTACGAGAAAAATAACAACATAGTGTAAAAATGTACGATTTTAAAATAGTCTGTTTGGCAGCGGCGTTACGGGTATGGATAGAACTGGAACGGTTATGAATTTTGGAGATAACAAGTAAGTTCGACGTGATGCGAAGTAGGTACATATTTTCGATTGTATCCAAACATTGCCCAGAATTATCCTGGTCATCCCTAAATACGCTTCTTCATTTTACGATTTGGCGTCCTCCGTGTTTTCCTTTTGCTTAGACTTCCTTTTCTTCTTTGATTTCTTTCTTTCGTTTTCCTCTTTCGATTTTTCGGCCTCAAGTTCAGGTGGCACTCTGTGCTTATATTTCTTGTAATAATCATCAGCCATTTCTTTCACTGTCTTTGAAAACTCTGCCCGAGAAGCTTCTGTGATGAAACTCGGTGTTCCAGTACAGAGCGGTGGAACAATCGTGTCCATTTCTACTATTGGAGCAGAATTAAACCCACCATCAAACGTTTCCGTTGTACTTACAACTGGCTCCACTGTCATTTCTTCCGCGAAATCTACAAGCCTAGGATAATCTTGGTCAGCATTTCGCTGTATGAATTCAGCCGGTGTTGATGTCTGATAGGCGGACTCGTCTATTCCATAAGGTAGATTAAACGATCTCGAATGTTTGTGAGGCATTGAATGTCCGACGTTCAAGTGCCACGTCGTGCTGATCAAAGTATTTCTCATATTATTTGCAGCCATTTTTGGTTGGATTGATTCTATCGGTGGGTTTTCAAGTATGGCACCCTGTTCCAGACCCCTCTTGAGGTTTCTACGATACATTATGTAAGCGTCTTCATCAGGAGTAGTTATTGCCCCTGGTATTTGGGTCTCTGGACAAGTACTACGAGCAGGCAAGTACCCCATGGGATCAAGTAGAATCTGCTTTTGGGTTTTGCTCACGCTTTTTTCCCCGCCAAGTCTGCATGATTCTTGTGTGAACGTTAATAGAACTGGGGTAACATGAAATTCCAGTCGTTGATTCGTGTTCAGCATCTTGGTTAATGCGTATATCAGAGAGTTCATGTTTCGACAGCGTAGAACGTAAATTGCACCGTGGTTTCGTGTAAAAAGTGGAGGACCGGTCCAGCGGGGATCTGCCACGTAGTATCCGTCTTCTGCGGTCAGTACGGAAAATATGGCCTTGTTGCATTCAATAATAACGTTCGTCGCCTCTTCGAATGCCAATTTCAATGTGGCAGCTAGCGTTACCCTGCTTTGTCCACCGTACAAAGTTCCGCACATGTTTTCTTTGAACTCTATCGTCCAAACATGAGGGAATACCTTAAAAGTCGATTGTAGGTTGAGTCTGTTTGGGTGTCTGCATCCCTTGCGCACTGCACTTCTCAAGCTTTCAGTGTAGTAGCAGTCACCACAAATAACAGCAGAGTCCAGTATAGCGGGACCCCATCTGGATGGATGACATAGAAACTGCATTGCCAGAATAGCCACGCTTATTCCAGCCTGATTTTTTCCTGCTCTTTGGCCAAATCTGGGATCATAGCATCCGAGTGTTCCCCAGACGGAATATATCAAGTTTGGTACTTCTATGGCGTAGTAATTCCACGATGGTTTCTCCTGCTCAGGAATCTTTGGTTTCTTCTTTTTTCCTGGCTTGACTATAATTGGTGCATGACTGAAACTCCAATGAAAGTCGAGATACACCCACATTGGATCTTCTTGGAGTTTTTTGAACGGTGGTACGTTTATTGATTCCACATGGATCCTATGGATAAAGAATCCGGTAGTGTCTTCGAACCGATTTTGGTACATATGTCTTGCCATGAAACACAGACTTGGAAATATGCACAAGCAGCTGCTTCCTCCGCTCGAAACTTTTTTCCCCTTGTCATCGCATTGATAAGGATCCAAGTAATAGTACGAGTTGGTAGATCTCGAATACCAAAACCCATAACAGCAGTTTGTGAAATGTATTATACCGTCAGAGTGTTTCTTGAAATGTCGTTTCAAGTACTTTTTTACCAGTGCATAGTGATCGTTTCTTCCTGTCGCTGGATTATTTTGGAATTCGACGAGCGGTGAAGCGCAATCTCGAAAATCAAAGATTCTGTTCATGATGGTAACATTTTTTAATACATGCTCAGTATGGTACTTTGGTTCATCGAATTCTTTGTATAAACCTTCCGCAACTTCGATTATTCTATCGATCGTTCCTGCCACTGCACTTTGTATTATATCTCTCTTTACCATAATGGCCAAAAGCGCGACAAAATAGCACCGCTTAACTCTAGGCTCCTTTAGAACTTCTCGATTTCTAATAGCTACCGTTCCCTGAACAAATAGTGGCTTCGTTTCGGGTACTGTCTTTCGGAAAATGGCTTCGATATCATAAGGCGGTAACTGCTTTCTGTGTATTTCAGCTAGCGATGTGGCTGGCACAGCTCTTTCGTGAAGACCGGTTGTGTCCTCACAGTCGGGGGCAATTTTACGAGCATACGAAATAACCACCGCTCGTATTGTAAATTCTATCTCCTTTGGCTCGTTGATTTTCCGCACGATTAACTTTAGAATAACTTCCATTTCTTCGGCGGTGATTATCTTCAACTGTTTAGTCTTCGGGACAACCCACCAAGCATAATAGTTTTCTTTTTTCTTCATCACGCCAATATGGGCTTTTCCGCAAATAATTATAGCCCCTGAATAGATTGGTGTGCTCAACAGTTTCTTCAATGACATTGCTAAGTTCCAGCCAGTTATTGCATACAAAGTACCATAATGAAGCGGGGCAAAGGCTGTTCGGAAACAGTAATTTGCTATGGTGAATTCTGGTAGTACTCCATCAGTCATTTTCGAAACCGTTGTATCCTCCAATGCCAGTAAGCAGTCTTGGCTAAAATCTTTACTCGCATCGTATATACCTCGAATAGTTTTTGTTCCCCACAGAGTAGGATCGTGAATGATAGCCCACGCCATGATGCATAAGTCCATGGGTTCCGAAATGAACGAATGTTCTTTGAATTTTCTGTCGTACGGTTTTTTCCGTACTAGACCTGCAACGCTAAGCTGATCTCCGACGCTCGCCTTGTTTTCTGAATTTTTTGATTTCTTGAATTCGGTTTTTATCGGATTTGTTATGTCATTTTCAAGTACGATCACTTCGAGCGTTGAGGCATTGAAGTTCGGAATAGCAGCAAACCCAGGCATGGTCAAATCGAAACCAAGTTCGTTCTTCTTCGCTTTTGTCACCCATTCGGATAGTTCAATGAGTGATAAAACTGGCTGTGGTTCTGGCGGGAGTTCTTGTTCCGGAGTTTCTTTCGAAAGGTGCACTACACTCTTTTTATGCCGATTTTTCTTGTGTTTCATTGGTTCCATATGCGAAATCGCAATGGAATGTATGCGGAACACCTTGCGCGCTATCTCCCCAGTGTTGTCTTCGATCCGCTTAACCATAGTCTGCAAATCCGGAAACTGCATGAGGCAGGCATAACCATCTTTATTGGCATGACCCTCATCATCACAACCGTACGGATCGAACAGGTAATATTTTTCTTGATTGTACCAAAATGCGTAGCAGGCAGAAGGAAACACTAGAATACCACTTTGGTCTTTTTCCAAGTAGGATGAGACCACTTTCGACAGTTCCTCTTCGGAACAATTCTCTGGATCAGCGTACACGGCTTGTTTCAAGGCTATATTGCACTTTGTTTCGAGAATTTCAATGTTGTAAAACCATCGGAGAGCTTTGTATCTTAGTTTGCCAGTCCTTTGGTATATTTTATCACCTGCCAAGATGAACTGGTCCAGGATACTTCCGCGGAACATGTTGACATCCATTCGAATTTTGGCCAATACACAGAGAATTGCTGTGAAATAACATTGCTTGAAATGGCAGTCCTCAATTAGATCTCGATCTTCCAAACACATATTAGCATTGATCACACCGACTTCTTCACTAGTCATTTTGAATCCACAACGCTCGGGCACCGGCGGAGGCCTGGGTTTCTCATTTTCATCTTTCATTCGGATCCGACTGACGCCTCTTCTTTGCCTCTCTTTGCACCGGTCTTTTTTATCTGTTGCTATTTTTTTCTCCTGAAATAAATATACGAAGGGAAGAAAGAAATTATATTTGGCTCTGCAGCCCAGAGAAGTATAATTTGTTGTTGATAAGATCAAGCTGGGCTAACTCCTGCATACTCGTTAATAGTATCGTGGTTGTGTATCCACAAACCGAAAAATAATGACTGAATTATGAAGAATAGTACCTTGGCATCTGGGTCTGGGTCAGGGAACATCATGTCCAACAGCAAATCTTCGGTCTTGCACATAATTTTTTCCAGGATTGGATCCTCTTGGTCCTCTTCACTTATTTTACAGCGTCTCTTCTTCTTGTCTATGCATGGTTTTGGTTTTTTCTTTGGAGTTGGGGTTTTTATGGGTGGGCCAATCGGTATTAGGACCGGTTTGATACGCACTGTAGTCGGAATTTCAGGGACATCTTCCATTTCAGGAATTTGCGAAACTTTTTTCAACTTATTTTTGAGACACTCTTCTACCTTAGCTTGATCTGATTCTTCGTCTTGTAAATATTTATCATTGATAGCTCTGATCGGGGTGAATCCAGTTGGCGGAAGTCTTGAAAATAAATATTTTTTTGGTGGAAGTTTGATGATCTTTGAAATCTTGTCACCGTCATTACCGTTCACCGCTGCTATAGTAGGCTGTTGAATCGGTACGCCAACTGGAAGGCCGCTTTCTTTTTTAATTGACAACATAGAGTCAATCGAGAATCTTGAGAGCAATGAGTGTGCGGATTTCGATGCTTTCTTTGCCGCCAGTAACACACACAGAACCTTTTTTGGCGGAAGAACGTACGGTGGAGGGTGTTTGTACTTTAATTTTTCATATGTAAGTGCCTCGTTCATTTCCTCCTTCATTCTCTCTTCTTCCTCATCGATTATGACGGTCCCAGATAAGAGAGACAGGTTCAATTCGTCTGGTGCATCGGGTTGATCCTGTTCCTTTACTTCCAACAGAGGATCTATTATCGGTTTCTCTGGTTCTGGCGGTGGTGGTTCTTCTGCCATTTCATTTTCAAATTCTCCTTCGTCCTCTTCATCCTCTTCTTCTTCATCTTCGTCGTCTTCTTCCTCGTCCTCATCTTCGTCACCTTTTGCACGTTTGTTCTCTTCTGTCGGAGCTACTTCTGTTACTTCAGGTTCTGGTTCTGGTTCTGGGATGAACAAATCTTCATCAGTGACTGGTAAAAATATGGTGTTATACTTCGCTGGTCGATCTCCTTCGAGGCTTTCAATCAGTTCCGGAGCTGTGTATTTGTCGTCAGGTTGAATGGACTCGATTCTAACGTAATGTAAGTTGAATTTGGAATCATTGAATTCGAGAATTCCATAAAACGCGTCAGTCAGTTCATTGACAGTGTCGGTCACGATGAATGCAGCCGGAAATCCTCTGAGACGTCGACCTTCCTCGTCACTGCCATACGGATTAAAGAGATGATATTTTCCGTCACCTTTCCACACGCCGAACATTAGTCTCTTATTTTCCACAACGAGTTCGTCGTAGCGGTCCAGATAGTGCTCAAGAGCCTCGCCGAGGTTAGCCAGCGGATTGGCATCACCTTCGGCAAAGTTGATCTTTTTACCAAACAGAACCTCATTCTCGCCAAGTTTAATTTTATCAGGCAGCATAGTGACGTCAAGATGACTTGGTGCTGGTTTAAGCGGTCCCTTGAATTCTCGTGTTGTTGTATTTCCTTCTTCATCTTCATCCTCTTCATCTTCTTCATTATCTTCGTCATCCTCGTCTTCGTCTTCCTCTTCTTCATCATCGTCCTTTCCATCTCCTTCCTCGTCCTTGTTCTCATTTTCTGCTGGACTGCCACGTTGGATCCAAGTAATCGTATCGGTATATGCCTTACTTCCAACATCGATTATCTGATTTACGTCGATATTTCGCCACGTGTTAGGTGGTTTGACCTTCCCGTAAGCCATTGCTGTTAATGCTATGATCAAACCCTGTCGACCACGAGCTCGTATCTCGAATTCTTCCGCAAGACAGTTTTTTTCACCTTGTAGCAACAGGCGATGAGGATTCACCACTCGGTAACCAGAAATATATTGCACTTCTTGTTTGCGGTCCTCTGTTTCTACTGGAGCTTCTTGCTCAGATTTATCTAGTATCTCCACCGATGGCTGTCTGACCACAAAAGAGGTTGGCTCATCCTCCTTCATCATGTAAGCGTAAATATTGCGCATCAACTCTGGAAACTGCGTTTCTTGGTCCTTTATTTTTTCTGCATCTGGTCTCGGTCTCGGAACCGTATCAATTTCAAACTTACATTCATCATCATTTTGATTGTGTTTGGTAGCTTGATTAGAATCCTGGGGTAGAGGTCTACGATTGGTTCTTTTTTCACGATAAATAACGTTATCAACCGGGCCTCCTGGAACGGTACCAGTTTTAACGTAAAGTACACGAAGCGCGTGAATGATGAACGGATCCTTTTCCTTAGCCTCAGTATTCTGGAGAATCGTTTCAACCATCTGATTGATCGAACTATTCATTGTTGCACAAGGTTTCGACATCTTGTATCTCTGCGCATCTTCAGGGTCATTCGGGTCGACTCTGAATCCTTCTTCATCGCAGCCAAAGGGGTCGAGAAAGTAGAACTTATTGTCTTCTTTCCATATGGGAAAAAATACTTTCCTGATTTCCAGTATGCCCGATTGATTTTGTTGAAAAAATTCTCTTATTCCGCTGTCGATTGTTGATTTTCCTTTCTTCTTTTGACCAGGAATCACGTTTACCGTTACATTTATCTTCGCGGTATATACGCCCAAAATGACGTCAGCAATCAGATCATCTATCTTCAGTTCAAAAGAATCGTCTAACTTCTTTTCCAGTGCTCTGACCAAATCGATCATGTAGATGTGAGCTTGATTGAAAATTAGGTCGATTATCACCGAACTCCATTTATTCGAATTTATCAGACGGGAGTAAATAAGTGCAGCGACAGCGATCACTAGGTGACCACGGCCTCGGAGTTCTGTTGGAACTTGCGAATGCATTATATGGTAAGTTCCTTGGACCAGGGCTCGGAATTGTTCCTGAATTTTGTACCCACTGGGTCTTCTTTTCGGTTCTCCGACAGATTTGATCGGCTCTGCAGGATCATCAGGATGGGAAGGAATTTTGTTTGCATTGATGACAGCGATTGGGAATAATACAAACGGCTCATTACTGACATAGCTTTTTTCTAAAATTACAAAAATGACACCAGTTAGGTCACGGACTAATATCAACTTGGCAGAACCTCCATCCCCGACTGTCACGGGTAAGCAATCATCTCCTCTGGCCTGGCCGTCAAATATATTGTAAAACTTTGAGTCCTTCCAAATGGAGATATTCAGTTTTGACGAAATTAAAAGTCCAGCATCGTATCTCTTGAAGAACAAATGAAGAGCTTTCACAATGTGCAACTCCTTGGGATCCTCAGATCTGAACGTCCCAGCATACGCAGCGTCGTCAATGTCAAAGTAAACATAATGTGTTTTTTGCACAGTAATTTCCCGTTTCAAATCTCTAACGGTTAGCGTTCGGCGATCATCTGTTTCCACTTCTTCATATGACTCGCAATAATAACTATCACCATCATCAATGATTTGATCAATGATCAACTCGTTCCAACAGCGTGATTTTAACACTGCATTCGTCGCATAGCCTGCTATCGCACAAGCTGGTCCCTGCAGAAAATGGAGTAGATCAATACATAGATTCTACGATAACTGATAAAGGACGGTAGTCTGTTTTATGGAAAGGGGTTCAGTTCAAACCTGTAAGCCTCGGGAGAGCGGAGAAAACTTTGGCAAGTCAAGGTGCGTCGTTCCAGAACGAATTCCAAATTTAACGCATCCCGGAAGAACTGGATGAATTTTCGTAAGCGAATAGGTGTCTTCCGGAAGGTCTAGAACGTCATTGAGTTGGTGATATTCAGCTTCTAGTTCTTCGTCTACTTCGTCGCAGCTCGAAATGTTCTCTTCGACGCCTTCAACTTCTTCGGCAATTTTTCCTACAGTAAGATCTTCTTCGGAAAGAAAATCCTCACAACACATTTCATTTGCTTTATCCTTGTCATTATTGGCTGCTGATATCAGAGTAATTATCTTGTTATCTCCTTCTCCTCCGCCTCCTCCACCGCCGCCTTTTTTATCAGTCATTTTTGTACAACGTCTAGGAAATCTGTTGCGGAAATATCAGCAGGATATTCGAATCAAATCATCTCTTCAGAAATTGCCTCATTCAACGTTTCGATGAATTATCGATTACTTAGAGGCATCATTTTATCTTTAGTATTAGTTAGTCATAAATTTAGACCTTTCGTAATATAAAAGATTGAATTTTTTTCGAACCATCGTATTATCGTGCATATTAGTTGATTATTTTATGACGTTTAATCAATAAATAAGCCGTCGCCCGCTCCTTCCGAAGAAGAAGGTCAGCAACGTGCTTTGGGTAATTTGGAACGAAGGCCATGATCAGGCAAGTTGTTTCAAATGACGATGTAAAATTTCCAATGGTTATACTTACGATTAAAATGCTTCTCCGCGATTTGGTCAACTTATTTCATGATTGTAACTCGATAGAGTACGGCTCCACTACAAATTTAGGTAGGTATGCATTTACATCGAAAGTAATTTGACAGGGCTGAACAACCAGCTGACAAATTGTAATTTATTCAAAAGACAAAAGCGAATCAGTCTGCATGATGCGACATGGGCCAATAGAAATCTGACTTGCAGTTATCTTACTCAATGGATGTTGTGAAGAAGATCAGAATTTTCGAAGAACTGACGAAAAGAACGCTCGTGCAGGAACAAGGCTGTTATTGAAACAAAAACTGCATCAACATGTCGATTAATTTGACGTAACATCTTTCGCAAATAACCTTTCCGGCACATTTCGGGTAAAAATTTAAAATTCATCAATTTTGAAATATTTAATTTTAAATTCTGAATCGTTCACTAATTTTCACTCAAACAGCAAATTGCAATAAATTTCTAAATCAATACACAAACAAAAATGTGCAAATTTTTTAAGAGAATAATAACATGTTAATCAGAAAGACTGAAGCTATAAATATCACCGGCAAAATACGTAGTAAATAGTTTTTTTACGATCGGGGAAAGTACATTGGTGTCAAGTTGCACCTGAATTACCAATGCCAATAAATCAACTATCATACTCATTGCTCACATGAAACTCAAACTTAAAAAATAAAGAGGTGCAATGATCTTGCATAAAACTCACTAACATTGTTCGATCATATTTTGCTGCGATAGTCGAATTATTCATCGGTATTGTTGTGAAAATCAAAGTCAAATTCCGTCGTTTTGTTATTCATCGTCAAAATAGACGATCAACATGTTATTCAAAAGCTAGCTAGACAGCCGATTTTCCACGTCACAGTTGACCAAGAAACAGAATAGGATGTGTGGCACTTGCGATGAAAAGTTTAATCGTAAGTCAAACAAGGTAACTAAATTGAAAAAAAGAAAAGAAAAATGCTTGGAAAACGAAGGAAAAACGAAGGAGCTCCCTAAGTGCCCGAAACCGAAGCGTCCGCCACGAAAACCAAAGCGATGCTTGACTGAAATAGAAAAAATAATGTTGCGGATTCAACCGCCGATAGCAGATCGCGAAAGATACATGCATCCCGAACACGTTAACTGCTTCCTAGAAGAATCGGAAAGAGTTCCTATAAAGAAAACTAAATGTATCCCTTGCCCTCCAGAACGGCCAAAAAAATGCGTCGAAGGTAAGTTAACCCTTGTACTGCATCGATCTGTACCTGCAACCTATAAACCACCATGAAACTGGATATTGCAAGTCACATGCTTGTTCACCTCATATAATCGAAGTGAGGGTGTATCTTCAGTGATATGGAGTTCATGCGATAAAACGCGATCTTCTATCGCAGATAATGATGCTGTAACGAAGCTTTGCATCGATCCAAAAAAAGTTTAGGTACAACTATTAGCTTGTTGACAAGAAGTCGACTGAAAAAAAAAAAAAAACATGTAGATTTCAGTTCAGAAATAGACTGAAATGAGTAAGTGTCGTGCTCTCTATTTGACATTACACTAATACGTTGGAGTGTCTTTTGTCATGTAACAGGCAATATGTTGAAGTTGATCTGATCTGACGTAGGTAGATCTGGAATCTGATGAGTGTCGTAAGTACGAAGGATTATACATATTTCGATGAAAGCCTAATTTTCCTTACTTTCGGGAATACTTTGAGAAATTTCCTGATGACATGTTGTGACTGTAAAAATGGGGAAAAAAAATATAAACCGCAATTGCCTGCGTAATGAAATTATTACTCGGAAGTATAGCATATAATTGTAAGTGCGGCAGCATGTCGCCGAGGAGAACTTTGTATTGAAAAAAGCAGACTCCAATATCAATGACAGAAAACCTGACCTTTCACGATATTTTATATGACAAGTTGAGGATTGAAGCATGAGTCGATTTCAACTACTCACACTTAATCCCTTGCCTCGACCATGTAAACTTTGATCATTCAATTGACGTTTCTTTATTCGCTCTAAAGCAATGCTAGATAACTCTGGTGCGGAAGCCTTAACCTTACGATTTGATACACACAATTTATGGATGTGTACGTTATATAATCCCGATAACAGACACGGCTATATGAATTCAGTGTTTTAGGAATCGAACAAGTGTTTTACTCAATATGTTAATTGCTCGATATTATATCGAGTGTGACTGTGTCGGATTTAATTACGCAGACTAATTTCGGTATTGAAACACGTTTTAATTATAGATAAAAAGATTCAGAGGAAACCCAACGTGAATGCCGAAGGGGAAAAAGATGAGGACAAGAAGACGGAAAAAGGCAAAGACGACAATGCTGAACCAAGTGAATCTAAACAAGAAGGCAAAGAAAATATTGATCCGAAAAAGGACGAGGAAAAAATTCAACAAGGAAAGGCGAAAGGTCAAGCCAAGAAGAATCTAAAAAAGAAAACGAAAAAGAAACAGAATCACAAACAGGACAACGAGGAAAATAGTGATTCCGAAATGTCTATTTGCTCAAATGATAGCGAAGTATGTCTAGCAGGTACAGTACATTTATAGGTGCATTGGAAAATGAATCGATGAGAAAAGCTCCATTATCTTTACCGTAATCTATATACTGATACATCGGATGCTTGGCAAATTATAAAGACCTTTTCGGTCATGAACTTACGTCATTAAGTTTAATCTTCCGATTGTACAGGAATAGGTCTTACCAAAGAAGACAACGAAAAGATAGAAGAAAATCGCCGCAAAGTTCATCCTGCACCAGATAACGACGAAAATAATACAAAGAGCAGTACACCAGAGGGTGAAGATAAGCAATAACAAAAAAGGGTATTTAGATGGAGACACGGTCTAGTTGAACAAGTGTACTGAGAGCATAACATGGCTACATCTTACCAAATAAATCTCTAAGGACTCAATCAATATTGGAGTATCTTCTATCTATGGATCGAATCTCAGAAAACAACGCTGACCTTGGTATTCTAATTTAGGTAATTGGTGAGTACGCAGAGATACTCTTTACAGGAAAAAGTCAAAGATCTGCCAGTGACGTTGGGACAAACCGCAGTGAACTTTACAATAGTACCAACGAGTATGGTAAACTTTTGTTGCTGCGGATTGCCCAAATATCCCGATCCAACATCTGAGCTCACCATACGCACGGGTAATCTTGCGTCCAGTTTGCTGGTATATCCCAGCGTCACTAGCAATGATCTGATTCGTTTCTGGAAAAAATCTCCCTGTAACTAGAAACAACGATTGCATGAAACGTACGGTTTATAGAACCTGTATTATTTTGGAGTGTAGAATGTTTCAGTGAGCTTAGTTAAAGTTGTGCAGCAGTTTGTTCTTACCATTAATGGTAATTATGCGATTAAGAACATCCGTCCTAGCGCTGCAACGGCGTCACAACCCATCAGCACAAACATGTTTGACGTCGAAAACGTCGTTTTAGAATTGTTAGTTGGAAGAATTTCTGAATTCCGATGGCGAGAATTCACCCAAATCTTAAAATATAACGATAGCAATAGTCATCAGAAACGTTTCAACGTAGTACTGTTGTGATCCATTTTCTAACGACACAACCCTGGTATCGGGATATTTTCAGTACTACATGTGTAATGACAAAAATCATCCGTTTGTCTTTCAGTTTTTTGTCTATCCAAACATCATATAGTGGCGGTACAGCGATTTACAAGTACTATCGAAATAATTATATAATGGTAACCAGATCTGAAATAGCACATGATAACACGGGGTGGTGACCCGTTGTGTCCAGAACCTATCGTACTATAATTCAGCGTGGATAATTTACGTCAACAAATTGGGCTACGTGACTGTCCCTCAAACAGATGTTATTTGTCTTTTTATGATGTTTTGTTAATTTTCTCAATCTTGCAGCATTTGTGCCACTTGATTCATGGGCCGAATTTTATTGGCCCGAAGAAGCACTGCCACTTATGTATTGCAGCTTGTAATCTCCTTCAGTGTCATGACCTCATTAAGGGTGTACGTATACTTGTTGAAATTTGATTTTCGTCAATCTCTGGTTCAGTCATTTATTGGTATTTATCGTACGTGATAAGAAAAGTTAGTAAAGGTTGAAACTTGAGTCCAATCAATAAACTCATAAGGATACTTATACTTTCTTTTTTCGAACCTCTGACTGATCGGTCAACCCTCTAAAAATCAACCCCGTGTCGGAGAAAAATACTCAAAACTGAACACATGACATGCACCTTAGAATTTGAACAACTACCCTAGCCTGAGTTACACTCTCCTCAGGAAAGACCGAACGCATTTTTATGTTTCTAACTCTCAAGAATTTTCCAACTCTGGCTCTCATTCCCTTTTTTTTCAGATCTTAGCTTTGTGTGAGTCCGACTGAGTTACGATTTACGGTGGAGCTCGTTACCTGAAAATTGCTTTTTTACTGATATCGATCGCGTGATTATTCCACTATTTGTACGATGTATCGGAAATTTTTGTGTGTTTTATTCTTTTGTTGGGTTCTGGCCATTGAATTTTCTTTGGAATTCTTTTCAATTATATAACCTACTTGTTTGTTTAAAAATGGAATTCGAAATTTTGTACATTTTTGGGGGTACCCTTGTCAAAATTACGAAAAAATACGATGATTGAATAGTTTCAGAAAATTCCTAGACTCTTAGATGACCCCCGATCAACCTGGCAAATCCGGGTCTCGGTCAGACTATAATAATTAATTGCGAGCTCTTCATCACGGCCCATGTAGGTCGGCATGTCATTTTTTGAAAGCGTCATCCGAAATATGCAATTACAGTTTACTCGACTCTAGAAATTCGCATACACTTTAGCTTACTGCAAACATATTGCCAATCGAAAACGGTATAATATCAGACCGGAGATAATTTCTCACCTATCTTTATATTACGCCTGTGACGTTGGTAGTGAACTCTGAAACTTTGAACTGCCATTCTACGAATCCGAGGATTATTTAAAAAGCGTAAAAAAATTGAGAACTCAAGTATGTATTACTAACTGTTTTCCCTAAGCACTGTGACTCGAACCAAACAACTTTCGGTCATTTTTCACTCGTGAAATTGATTTCACTTTTGCTATCTGTGAGGTAGATCACTGTTAATATATCTAAAAATTACATTTATACTCGACTATTTCAAATGAGTTCCAAGATAGACGCACATGCTATTCATGAAACAGGCTTATGTTGATACCGCGTTAGGCAATTGTGTATTTTTAGCCTCATTGCTTGTTTCCGAGCTAAGACAAACAAATTTTCAACTTAGAAATTTGAAATTTTCACTAAAATTAAAAACTAGTCCATTCCTAAGGGTTGCGTCAGCTATCCGTAAATTCGCGATGGTCGTTGCAAAGAGCCGAAAAAAATATCAGGTCATCGGGGCCAAACGTTTAGTTCATATGTCAGATAACGTTATCGTAGCAGAACGTAGGCGCAAACGGTTGGGGGCGGGTGTTTGGAATAAGACGAGAACTTATCTCACTACTGTTTACGACTCTTTCGAAAATTAGACCAGACGCGTGTGATAACCCGTTCTGCGATTGAGTCTTGCCTTGCTGCTCTACGTAGCTTTTACGAGTAATAGCCTCATCAAGTACTGTACCAAGTTTATAATTTGTACTGATACACAGTGGATAAATGCCACTTGCTGGAAACAGACAAGACTTAAAATAATATACACTTCGATTTAGCGTTGAGTAAACTATTGTCGATCTTTCAGTCTCATTGTACACGAGAAGAAAAGTGCCGTTATATTACATCGCTGTGAAGTATCGATCATTTTATTCAAAATGTTTTGGTACACTGGAATACCCAGCCGTGAGTAGCGATGCCAGTCGATAACACCGACAATATACATATAGCATTTTTCGCATGAGATCTATAACAAATTATGAAGTATATTATATTTCCTCATTCACGTATTTGGCTCGCTCGGAGAATAACGAATTTTGTTTGATAACTATTTGCATGGAATCGAACAAAACTTGAAGTTTCTTATGCTCGAACCAAAAATGAATCACAAAATACGCAGAAGAAAATTTGAGAAAACTTTGGTAAACATGCAGTACTC
Organism: Ametastegia equiseti; assembly: GCA_963989295.1. Lineage (NCBI taxonomy): Eukaryota > Metazoa > Arthropoda > Insecta > Hymenoptera > Tenthredinidae > Ametastegia > Ametastegia equiseti. The sequence continues at coordinate 9,677,770 of OZ022389.1, read as the reverse complement.
GTTGCACGTAGTTGATGAATAGTATATGAAGACGGGGTCTAATTATGCATATGATCGCCTCATCAAATAACCCAGTACATATAACGTAAAGTCGATTTTTCCTGTCTGATATGGAATAAACATCACCAATGCCAGCATTTTTTCCACATGGCATAATCTTCAAAATTTGATTCTGCTTTTGTGGAAAGTGCATATAGTTCAGCTATTGCCATTGCTAATACCGATTTATTCACCAGCGTGTTGCACGTGTATTGAATTCTGACAAGTACTTGTGAAAAACACACTCATCCGTAATTACATATTATACCAGTTTCATGGCATTACAAATTGTGAATACGGAATAATTATTTTAATGACTTAATAACGTACCGTACGCAGAGCGTAACCACGGTAGCTTGCATACGTTCATACAGTATGTCGAAATTTCATTACGAACTCAAAAGTCTGATTCAAATGCCAATCGATTATTTTCATCCGTCTATGATCATACCGCTTTTCAATTTTACGAAATACTTTCATAATAGCAAAGTCAGTTTGACCACACAATATCAATTTGCAAGAAGCATGAATTATTGTTCAACGGTAAACTGACTTTGACGAATGAATTATCCGATGATGATTTCTGCATTTCTCTATCGAAAATACAAGGCCACCAAATGCTCATCAACGATCATTTTCAACGCTCGCAGGTCACACGAGTTTCAAGAGGCTTTCCGCTTACTGTTACTTCATTTCTCACGAATTGATCAGAGATTTCAGTTTGGCAGAAATTGAGCAAGACATCAACGCAAGATGTATCAATTTTCCAAAAGTATTTCGCGCGAAATAGTGCATGCAATCATTTCCAGACTATTTTCAAACGCTCGGACCCACCACGGCTTCAGTCACATGAATCTCGCATAAAAATGAAGATTATTATTAAAGTCCACAGCCTCACGCATGATTTCGATGAAATCATATCTCAGAACGGATTAATTTTATTGTGATGCTAACGATTCGTTCGAATGAGCGGCACGTTTCGCCTTGCTCGCCGGATCATTCCGTATCTCAGAGATCACTAATTCGATGCCAGTGAATCCTAGTGTGACCTGAACGGGTCATTATTGCATTTGTTCAATGAGAAAATGGAAAAAGTATTCTCTCAGCGGGCGCATAGCGGAGGATATAACGGCTTCACTATCCAAATGTACCCCACGATTTAATACTTATGTCCATTGATCTTTTGGTTACGGATAACTGAAAGAACGTCTCGGATTTGGACTCACAGTGTTACTTGGGTGCTTCGTTTTGGTAGGTATAATACACGCTCACAGTTACACGTCGATGAACAGTTATTCTTTCTGTGACTGTAAAATAATTCTACGTATGGAAGTGATACTTATTGAATCGTTGCGAGTGTTATTATCATCTGAGAAATCGGACATAAAAAAAAATGATTTGGAAATAATTGATGTTTACATCTGTGGTTATAAGTTCTTTGAATTGTGATTCGATCATATTTTCTTCCGCCTTTGGTATAAAATACATATCTACTCGACATTTATATTGAATACTAGAATATACATCGAACTGTGTTCGACGGTTTACAACCTTACGAAAAAACTATTGATAGGCAGCCGATCATTCAAGGTTGGACAATTTATTCACCTTTTGTACAATTTTTTTGCACTTTCAGAATATCCCATTCCATTATGCTCAAGTTTTTACGATCAATTTTTAGGCATCGGATGTGACGGAGCATTTTTGCCATAAGTAATAGGTTATAGATTTTTAGGAGAAGCTGCTGAAACATTCATTGACAGTGGGCAAATACATATATCATTCACGACGATGTTTCCAGTGTGAATTCCGCTATTCAAAATTTGTGATTATCATCCCAACCTTGCTGAAAGAATAGGAAAGTAAATACGTCGTAGAGATTTGTCCCTTCGAATATGAACATTTTACGAACTATAAGTTAGCTTGTAATTGATTTTTTTGGTAATAATGAATGACGCGGTTAGTGATAGACTCAATTCAGATGTAAAGATAGACTTGATCTTCCAAATTATCTTCTCAATGAAATAGTCTCGTAGCCAATTCTTGACTATTGAATTATGTCATACGGGTACTAGATTCGTTTTAAACTTGTGGCCTGTCCAAGACTTTGAATGAATATTAATGTAAGAAAAAGGTGCGCTCTAGGCGGCCATTCTCGGTAAACAAAATTATCCATAGTTGGGAGTGCTGTGAAGAAGAATTGATGATCACTTCTGAAGACCACAACAAGAATACAAGGGTCAACCCTGTCGTTAGTCGATGATACCCCGATCAGTAATCCACCGCAAAGCAGGATGCTGCGTGCGTCAGTTATCCACCGCTAAAGGCAATAGCGAATTTTTATACCACAATTTCGCTGGGCAGTATTCTCTGGAAATCCCCCGTCAATTGACGTGAGTTCGGTGAACCTGACCTCGGAACTGCGATTCAGTTTGCGACCACCTCCATGTACCTACGCCGCCAAGTTCTGGGCGAAACGGACTAGCCAGTGGAGAAAGGATCAGGGTGCTGGAGTCGGAAGGTCAATGGAAAAAAAAACGAACAAAAATCTCGGAAGTAGCAGATGGAAAAGTTGTGGCTCAAGGTGCTCAAGAGTAGGGCTAGGAGATTCAGGTCTGGGTTATGTGTCTTCTTCCAGGACGTGACCGAGAACTACTTTTTTTTTTCTAACACACGCAATTGTGACGTTCGGAAGGTCTGGTAAGACGGGCTATCGGACATAGTCAGACTTCACACGTGATAAATTTAATGAGCATGATTTTTTTAAGGTAAGCGCGTAGAATTATCGTTCACATTATTCTGAGATGTATTACGAAGTACATTTTAGTGATGATCAGTTTGTAATCCACATGTTATCACTTACAGTAGTACCTATTCGTGCGTCTGATTTATTTTTGATCGAAATTCTTCCATCATCATACTGCAGACAGAAGAAGGAATATCAGACCTGAATCCGCCGCCCTAGTGATTCGACATTAAATTATCCATTGCATTTGACAAACATTCCGGGCAATGTTGTGAACGCTGCAGTGAGACTCTGAAGATGGTAACTTCTATCATAACTGGAAAGTGAGATTCAATACGAAGGAGACTATCGTCTATCAAGTGTGGGCTTGGAGATCACGTCAAAGGCTGATTTCCACTTTTTTGTACGTTGTGTTATTGAGAATCTTTGAGAAAAAGCAATAATATGCAATTCATGAATCAAGAACTTGGTGTAAATTCATTTCAATCTCCTGTCCATCAATTTATACGTTAGTAATTGCGAGTCAAAGATAAAAATGTATGTTCAAGTTGCGTGTCTAGATACACGTGTGCGGTGGTCTGTCGTTAAATAACAATCCTGAGACACATTGTTTATTACAAACATTGACGTAGGTACCTTTTCCCCATCAAATGGCAAAAATGTGACCGTAGTTTGTTGCTTTGTAACAAGTATATTGGATCATGCGAGTCTGCGTGTATACTTGGCGAGAATATTTTGTGATCAATCTATTACAGTGTCATATGCAATAATTACGCAAATGGCAGGTTGTGATTGATTTTTTTCACCCTAACTCCCATCATGAATCGCGTAACCGTGAAGATGGAAATCTTTCCCTGATGTCAGAAATACAAGTGTTTTTACGTGAGTAGGTTTATTTTTTGTCCGCGGGTTCCCATCATATTCTTCTCCTTCTGACGATTGAAGTTTATTGTAAATAGTGAATTACCATCAAGTCGGAGCTGATTAGTAGGTCGTAGCACGGCTTCCATCATCGGATAAAGCTACATATTTCCACTGACGGTGCCGAACAAAAAATATTGAAGAAAAAACAGTTTTATAACTATCTCATCATGTGATGGAATAATTTATACTCACTGATTGTCAAGGTGCAGGGGTCGATCTGCGAAATCATTCCTGATGATTGCTTCATCGCACGTTATTTTACAGTTGAACAGATTTCTAAAAGCAACGACGGAATTGAACATTCGTCTTCAAGGAAATCAATATTTTCCTCTTCAGTTTGCAAAACTAGTCCCTGCGAGTTATAGAGTTCGAACGATAAAAACCCTGTAGATTTTGGAGCTTGAACAGATGTAAACCGACGATGAGGTTCACATAGTGTTCACTGAAATGTACCGTGAATTAGAGAAAACTGGTCATGTCGTTTTGCTGAAGAACCAAAAAATTTCAGAATAAACTAATTGTAAACACAGCTGTGTGATTAGGAATTCAGTTTGCTGCCTCTTGAATTTTCGAGTAGTGGTTGAAGTTCGCTGCATGAGATCATTGTGCTAATTCAGAAGATTGAAATTTGCAAGAAGGCATGACGTTTTTGCACTTTTAAGAGCATCGTCGCTTAGTTTTGGAGTGAAACAGTTAATTCTAGGCAGTTAGCTTGAAGATGTCGAACATCAGGATCGCTATGTTCCCTATGAAATAACGCTCATATATCTGAACAGTCAAAAAATGAGATGGTCCCCGTGCTCCTTTGCAAAGAATCAGTACAGGGGCCTTCACTCAGAAAAAATTATCGTTGAATGGTCCAAAATTTTACTGAATTGACAGCAAATTTGGTAGAGTTACAGCCAAAAAAATGTGGACTTGATTTAACCAAAGATTCTGTTGATTTAACAAAACATTTCTGTCTCTCAATCTTAGTCGAATTAACATAGCAAAACAGTTTGTCGATTCTTGAATAGAATTCTGTTGAATTTACAAAAAATCACGAACAAATAATTTTTGTTGGATAAAATAGCACATTTCTTGCTACAATAATGTGAGGGATGATAGAAAAATGAGTCATGCAAGTGACGCTCGTGCACCAATCTCACATCCAAGTGAGATGAATAATTTGAAAAGTTTCCACATTTTCTATGGTACTGAAATTGCAGGTACCAGGTGCTCAGCATTTGCCTAATTCTCTTTACTTTGCTACTGTTGACGTCAATAATTTGTTTTCTTTCTTTCTATATTCGTGATTGGAGGAAAGAACGAAAATAACGACAAAATAAAACAGAAACCTTATGCTTATTTGCGTACTACCGATTAACCGCGCCTGCGGAAAAGCTATACATCTGTGGTATTCATGTATTTCAATTTGATCTGAAATCTAGTTGATGATGGACTGTGAACTAATAATAAGTTAAGACGAGAGCCAGTCACGCAGGAAAATTCACAGACGGACTTATTTCATTTATCGGTGTTTTTCCTGAGCAGAGCTCAGAAGTTAGTCGGTATTGAAAGGTGCTAGTTGCAAAAATGTCAGCTATCCGGGCATTGAAATCACCAGAGTCACCGTTCGTATAAAGTCGTGCTTCTACATATACTTAGCGATTGTGATTTTGTGCACAGACAATCTATAATACCGAAGACGCAATGAAAAATTATAAATGTAAATATAGAACGATTTTGTACATTGCATGATTTGGCAGTATTAGGTATATTATGGATACGGGAAGTTTTTTTTTCCTTTCCATATGCATGATTCAACTAATTTCAAATCTTCACGAAAAATACACATTACTTCATGAATTTGTTCAACTCATTACATAATATGGGTTCGTGGTCACGGGCGGACACGTCGATTATGTTCAAGTTTTTGATAATTAATTCGATTAGATAATTACGCAATTACGGAAACTGGAATATACATAACCACCGAAATCAGATTTCTGTGATAATGAAATTCCGGTCTGTTTTGTACATTCAGAGTTCAAAAATATTCTTCTAACGTACGACAGACTGGAAACCCCCGATTTTTATAGATGTATTATTTTCTAGCAATCGATTATCTGTCGATTGTGGTCACCAAGAAAAACGTCAAGCAGGGAAACGCACTTGTTCATTCTTATACATATCATGATATTCAGATCTGGTACGTTGTTGACACATATTAGTTTTTCTTGATTCACACATTCTGCATGCCTATGTTAATACACGGGCATCGCAACAGTGTCATATCGGAGTTAGGGTTTTTCCGGGTTATAGCGCTGTTCAGTGAATCATAGTACATAAGATGATCTCCCGTAAAATGATGGCAATTATTTGCCAAATCATTTCAAGAACTGCCGATTTTCTGTAATGGAAGAATTCATGTATTTCACGTTCATAAAATGCCGGGTGCATCGCTTGGGCAACGGCTTGCAGAAAATATGATTGCTATGTCATGCAGTAAAAATATTTTGCATCATTTTTTCAACCCATGATCCAAAAGTAACGGTACCTAGTTATAATTTATAAAAATATGAAGCCGAATTATGCTGTCAAGAATTATTGAAAACTGTACAACTAGATCACAGTTAACTTATCGGCCTGAATATTAACAACAAAAAATTAGGTTCCCATTCGAATTGCCCGTGGTTTCAAAACTCTCGTATGACGCACATCGACCATGCCCGAAATATTCCACTTCAGATTTTTTGAAAGTCCCAGTCATGATTTACCATCGCGATCAATTCGATTCCAATCTGCGGTTTTACTTTACAACTGCTTTTTACGATACCGCGTACATCTATCGAATCTTAAATCAAACGTGACTGTGCATTTCTTTCGCCGATTACCCACTTTTTCTTTATCTGAATTTTAATCTTCTCAATTATTAGTGCGAAGATTTATATTCATTGGTACCCCTTCGTATGATTCTTCAAATATATCAGCTTCGGCTGGCTTAGGTGGATTCCATAATCACAATACTATAAGAATACGAGAGGTACGCGTGTGATACTCGTTAGATTTTCCTCAAAAATAGAATCGGGTATAGGGATGTTGAACGTGTATCGTTTTGCGCGATAATTGCTTCTCGAATATAACGTGCTTGATGAAAATTAAATGTTCAAAACGTTTGCAATTCCGGATATTTTAATATAGCCTTGAATCTCGCTTATAGGTAATCAGAGTTGTTATTTTATTTTCATGTTTTTCGTCGTATATAATGAAAAGTAGAAGCGTCATATATGAGTCCAAAATCATGTCAATCAGAGACTTCAATTATCGTTGGAGTATTAGGATAGGCTTTCGTGATCAACATGCGAGCAGAAGACAAAGCTTTCGCAATTCTCTAGGTATTCTAAATTAAACAGTCATTCGCAATGAAGTCCGAATATAGTTTGGTAAATTGAGGAATGCAGGGAAAAACATTACTAAAGTGACTCCTCTAAATATGAACAAGTTTTTTGGACTGAATCGTGAATCGAAGTTGAACCGGCGCAGTATGAACTTTAACATTCAACCAAAAGGCTTGTCAGATTCTCAGTTCGACACATATTCTTTATTAATTATCAAAAATCAGAAAATACCCGCGTTCTTCCATTATCTATAATTCATATCATTTGTACCACGTGATCATTATCATTTTTGTTAGGTAGCTGAGTAATTTGAACATCAGATTATCTTTATATTGTCATCAAGCCGGGATCTGTTATGATATATTAGGTGATTATCACCATCGTCAATCAACATCTTTATGCTTATTAGTTAAAAGATCAGCAATCGCTTGTGTAAAGCCATCCCGGTGTGTTCGTCCTGAACAAAAAAATGGAGGAAAAAATTGTTCGCAAATATTTGATGTATGGGCTTACTACTCGCAGTCACCGAACCCGCTTGTCACCTACGAAAAAGTAAATACACTTATAATTCAAGCATTTCAAATTTATCATCTTTACACATTTGAGACTTTATGATATTTTCTTCAAGTCACGCGTTCAAACGTGATAAATTTTACTTCTAATGACAAAGGCGCGTATTTGTGATTTAGTTTTATTTCCAACTACAATCGCTATAGTAAACGATAATCGCGGATTTACGTATACTCATACGACTGGTCCAATGAGGAATCATTCAGACCTACAAGATCGGTCATCAAACATCTTCTACTCGTGTAGCGAACGTTGTGAAAGCATCAAACAGCGCGTAGAAGATCATTGTAAAAGACTGTGCAGGGGATGAAATTTTCCCCTCACACACTTGTTTCGCAAATTGATTCAAAAACTTTGCTATCAAATTTTTCAAAGTAAGAAACTGATTTCTATCAGTGCAGGAGAGTCAAAAGAACCGTTGAAATTATTTCAGTCTGTATTAAACTTGATTCAATTTTCTGCAGAATATTATCGAGACTCAGGTTCAGTAGGATTTTTTTTGAACTACTGATCATTCTCATCATGATTTGACGAGTAATTGTATCTTATCGGAACAGTAATGGAATCAGAAGACCATAATGCACGATTCGAACTTTATAAAAAATGATCCTCGCAAATTTGACTTCTGTAAGATTTCTTTGGCTTTTGTTTCAAAGCACAAATCCTGAAGCAATATGCTTTCCTCAAAGAGTTTCCTATGACCTCCACTATCAGATTTACTTCAGTAAACGATAGTCCCCTCGGGCGTGCCATGGGAGCAAACGTGTTCAACTCAACTGATCAATATACTTTATCAAGGTCACAGAATCTTGCCCATGAAATTTGTCGAGAAGTTTTTATCATCTCCTTCTATAAATTAAAATCCGATAAGCAATTTTACTATAAAACAAATTATTACATCGAAAAGTTATAATTCTTTATGCAATTTTTTCAGTGAATCGATTGTACACATACGCTAAAACGCTTGGTGTTTGTAGTCACTATAAGGCTCACGACCGCGAATTCGATAAACATATCTATATGCATGTCGTATGCATACATGCAATATGATCTAAAGCCAGAATGGATCATTGATCCATGTAATGGAATTCTTAGCAGTCGAAGCGATGGAAAACTTATTCGAATCTCTGATATCTTGCAAGCTTACATTTTGATGCGTATATAGATAGTTTACCGATTATAATTACAAAATAATCACTACTGATCCATTCGTCATCTGATAAGGATTTGAATCTGTCTGATTCCGTATGACAGATTAAAGTCAAATTCGTTATGAAAATTTGTGGCACAATCCGTAGTTATCTGATCTGGAGAAAATTTAGAGGTACTAGTTTAAATGGTGAAAACTGCATTATGTTTTCACCACGCAGCGTTGTATGGGAAATTGTCGCAACATCGTAAGACACTAAGCAAGTACGTGATAAATGACACGAACAGAGACTGCAACATCCACGACGAAAATTGCGAAAGAATAACATTTCCATTTCCAGGATGATGCGCGTATCGTCCATATCCCCACCATTTTCGCTTACGTGATTTTTGACCGACGAAATACGTGTTTCAACATTAGTAAACATATATGCTCGTGAAATGTACGGAAAACGGAAAAACAAAATTAATACCAAGATGAAATTTCATTAGCCTGTTACCAATCTTAATGCAATTCTAATTTCTCCGAAAACGTATACGTCAGAATTTGCAGGACGTAGGTATACATGGGAATTGTTAAAATTATGACGGTTGACCTCCCACTCGAATAATAATTATGGTGATTCATCTATAGCTCGGTTATAGCAGTTCGCGAACGAAAGCAGATCGATGCTGGTGTGTCAGAGTTAATCGAAGGTTATTCGAGTTAGCGTAATGAATTAACTCAAACGATCACCCGATCGCAAGAATGTTTCAGATGAATTCAGCTTCTCTGTATCGTTAGTACAACTAACCGTGTACCGCACATTAGTCCTAGACCTATTTGTTCAATGTATCATTAATACACACGTGTAATTTGTTCGAGTCCATATCGGATCAAGAACCACCATTGGTTAGAAACACAAGTAGTAACTCAACTTAGATTATGGTTGAAGGTATGATACATTACTAACAGTATAGGTAATGAAAAAGTAGTCTACATGTTCAGTGTAATCTATAGTAAGTCAGTATAACAGGATTGTGTTACTTGTTAAATGGACAGTTAGAAGAAGATTATTCTATACCTTGGACTGGATTTATCAAATCGTGATTAGTATTTTTCTATTCCATCAGCCAAATTCAAAAACATCTGTACATTTCATTTAAGCCTACATTTTCAAGGGGTGAATGGTACAGCTTGTAAGCCACATAAATTTTTAATTGCTATTCACTTCATGATGAAACTGCAGACGGTCCAAAGTAGCAGGATATAGTGTCGTTGTTGATAGTACTGATGACTTTTATTATCTAGTAATTATGGGAAGTCTAGTTACACACATCGACTTTGGATGGTGTTCATTCGATGGAGGCGTTCATTCATTGAAACACGCGCCCTGTTTGAATTCTGGGTTCCGAAATATTCCATCAATGATTTATATATCCTGTAATTTTCGTATGAGGCTGCGGCTATAAATATGACCTAACATTTTTACCGGTCGATTGTATCGAACAGAAAACCAGCAAGCACTATAAATTAACGAGGGACATCTAAGTCCGAACAAAAACAACTTTTTCATACTATATGATAGACAGTACAGAAAAAACCTTCGTAGATCCGGTTCAAAGTACAATATGTACTGCAGTAGTCGTATGATGTAGATATAGGTACTGTATGATAGTTTTCTAGAATTCGCATTCAATCCTCTAATCTGATTAATCTCAAGTTTGCAATTGAAGAAACGATGAATAGTATACTCACATTTGTGGAATCTTTATGGAATTCGGAACTCAGATGAAAAAAAGAAAAAAGATGCAGTCTTTTCATCCCACATAGCCATTCAGTTTTGCAAACCGATTCAACCCCATCCAAGATCTAATCTGGATAAAAGCTCTTACTGGGGCTGTAAAAAAATTATTTCTTGGAATTGCACTTTCCTTATCATCGCGAATTGTTACTAATCCTTAACAGTGCCTTAGGTTAATTTGCGAGTTTATTTGGATAGCATTTCGAGCTAAGGAGGCTCTCACGTGCATAACCAGTGGAGAGTAATAGAAGCTGCTCATACTATGAGCACTTTTATAACGAGGTTGGACTATATTTCACAATGCGTCATTTCTGGTAGCAAACTAGAAATGCTATTAGCTAGACATAATAAAAATATTTGTGACGATGTCTTGAACCTACGCGGCTCACGGTACAGCACCTTCTCGTATCTAACGATATTAATCATATTTAGGAAATCCAACATGGAAAGAAACGTGTTCTTATATCTTCGTGTTTACGGATTTTTGTCTTAAGGTGTAGGCAGCCGATATTGATGTGTTTCTATATAGCTTCAGAAACTCATGTGATGAAAAAATTATACATCGGTTATTACATGCGTCTCAATATCCAAATCGAAATTTACGACCCAACCTTTCATATCTTGCTATAAATTTTCACACGTGCCGTACGACTGTGTATAATTTTTTATTCACACTCGTTGCGGTTTTTGAATTATATTCATTGACTGGTATTCATCGTTTGTAAATTTCCACTCAGATAGTTCACATCAAACTCTGAATAGTGTTTTGCCATTCAGAATGATCTAGTAACACCGTTAAAGATTTTTCTCGATTTGACAAGTATTAGCCCACGAGTAAAGATACATTGATCGTAAACGCTCCAGGAATTTATCGCATTTGTGATTGAAGTAGAATGTCCTTCCGAGTTTCCGATGCTTCATTGAAATTCATAAATTGATCTGTTATATTTCGACACAAAATTTTATTAGCAAATCTGTATGTGTTATTTGGAGACAAATACACATGCGGATATGTTAATTGCGGGAGGCTAGAATGAATAAATTGTGTGAATAATGTTTTATACGATCGAATTCACGGAAGATAAATGAACAAATTATCACTGGCCTGTACGCTCTGTGAACAAAGACAAATCACCGTTCCCGCATTGACGTAGCATGATACAGCCTAAGTAATAAAAAATAAAATTTCTAGAATCACTGTTCTGATGAGACCAATGAAAAACATAATCATCGATAGAAATATCTGCTTATAAAGCCTAAGTATTCCAAGGCTTTGTTTCATAACCACATTGAATCGCTGCATATGCCTATGTCCCTAAGTCTTCAACAAGTGACAACGTAAGTTACGAACGACAACGAAAATCATTGGGATATTGATTGACATCCATGAGGTCAGTTTTGCACTATCGAATCTCTCATCTTTCTTCCTTACTACGGACGAGAAAATGAATATTAGACAATTCTATACGAATAACGATCATTTTTCACATGTCGAGATTTCTGTTGATGACGATTCATGACGAAAGACTGTATCGGGTATTAACGACCCCAGAAATCTGAGCTACCGGTATCAATTATGTCCTTGGATTAAATTTGAAGACATGCTGCAACTCCTTTCGGAAGAAGAACATATATCAAAATGATTTGAGGCCTTGTTCAATGAATTCCCAATTTCCAAACCAGGAATTGCGTTTTCTCCCAAGGATAAATATAGTTCTGACTCCGTATAAACCTCTGGATGTCGGCCGAGGTTCTGAGGCAACTCTAAGGGTTAGAACCGGTCAGTTGCTGGAGAACCGGCCAGTTTGGCATTCTAGAACATCATGATCATAACCGACTACGCCTGAGTATTTTCACAAATCGGGAATGTGGGAATTGCGACTCACAATCTATAACCGGAATATTGCGGTAAAAAATATAGTTTTATGACTAGGATGTTTAGTCTTTCTGCCCATATTCATCTACGCTGAGTGATAGTATAATTAGCCAAGCCAAAGGCGAGATGTCATTCCAATGATTCCGCTGTTATTATTTCATTCTAAGCAAAGGACAATAACAAAAGTCACGAGAGTTGAAAAAATACCAATCTACGATCACTGGTGATCGCAAGGCAATTACGTCAAAGATTTATATTTCCCTTCGTTGACACGAAATGACCTCAAAATGCGATTCTTAATGACAGTATGACCCGAGTTTCAGTCTCAGGAAAAAAACTAGAGTGATGATTACGATCGCAATGATGAAAGAGTTCAAAAGAGTTACGGGGCGTGATAAACATGCCGTTCAAGTTTTTCCCCTCGGTATGATCCAAAAAAAAAATAAAAAAATAAAAAAAACTCAAAAGAGTCTACATCTCGAGCACTTCACAAACTATAACCGCGGTCATTAAAACGTAATATGAGAACACATACTTCGGGAGTTTGCTAAGAATGAATTGACCACATACAGGAGCGTAATGCACAATGAACTTTCAAGTTCATCCATTTGGTTTGGTATTTTATCCCGTGTACAGGCATGCGGATAATATTGGCCCCTTAGACGCGGCTTCCCTGTGGTCACTTCAGAAGCGGTTGAATGAAGGCTGTGCACTGTGCAGTCACTTACGCATTATTGAGCCAACTTTGATAATGAGTTCCGTGATTTTGTTCGACCAGCCAAAGTTCCTTTTCATATATATAATATTTAATTCGAGTGGAGTTATCTAAAACGAATGTGATCGATGATGGAGAATTAATGAAATGAATCATGCCATCATAAATTGCGTAATCAAATTGGCAATACAAAATTGGAATTTTGAGGACTGGTATCAAAGGGCGTCGTCAATGAACCGATTCGGTAGTTAACTTTCGCATACTCGGCGAGGTTGATCGTATCTCAGTCAAGTTCAGCAACGAGATATTGTGGCAGGCCGGAAATCGAACTGTTCAAGTACACATCGGGCAATTAAGAGAATGTAAATCACACCATCGTGATCGATTGCTAACTACTTTTTATGCACTTTATACTTGATGGCTACATCTGCACTGCGTCCTTTCTCGATTTTGACGCAGACTTTGCCAGTCTAACGTATACCTAAATGGCCTTCGTCTTGGAAACTTGGCTACCTGAGGGTCAGTGGCCTTCCTTTGAAACAGGTCCAATTACTGTATAACCCATTCCCTTACGAGTTCTTGGTACTACTATATGAGTCGAAATTAACAAGCACAATATGTTAATGCATCATGCGAGAAGCTTTTGCATAGTTAGCTTCGTTCTTTGATTCCCTTGAAGTTCATCTTTCTTCTGTATCCTAGTGGACCCCATGACAAGGTTATTATTTTGCATAATCACGCTGCACCTGTAACGTGAGAATGTTGTTAGCGGTGATCGAATAGATCTTGTATTTCAGTGATATAACAAATTGCGATAAACAACCTCAACGATTGATCTTTAATTATTATATCCATGTAAACCGAAAGACGTCATAGTAAAGTTTTTTTCAAAATTGCCTCATAACTGCTAAACTTCTTTTCACGGTTGGCTACGAAGTGCTTGATATACTAGCATTTCGTTAATTAGAAACTGATTTCCAATTCACGATAATTATCTGCAGTAGTCAATTACCGTTGACACAAAATCGGAGAAAAAACCGGTTCCAGTTTAGCCACTGTAATCGAAAACTGGACTCTCGTGTCTCCGAGGCTTATAATCTGGATGAATCCATCCAAAATGTCATGAGAAACAGCGTTAGATTCCTGAATATGGCAAAGCAGTACAACGTCATACTAGTGACAGATCAGTTGGCAGCGTCCTATGGACATATTATCAATGAAATCAATAGAATATTGTTAGAGTTGACGCTAAACAGTCTATGACACATTCATGTTAATGAACGTTTCTGAAAGAGTAAGAATTCTGCGAGAGTTAGAAAGATCAATAAACGAACGGAATAGAAGCTGAAGAAATTTGGATTCAAAGCGATGACATTGGAGCTAAACTACGCATGATCACGAAGGACCTTTCTAGAACTTCGCCGTTCACATGCATCGATCAGCAGGGAATACCATCGTAAATAAAAAAGGAAAGAAAAAAGAGGCTGATAGAGCAACTGGTAAGCGGGACATGCAATAGCAGAGGAGCGTAGTCCGAGTACGGCGCGTGGTCAGAGATCCTGGTGGTGGTCCCGGGTTCAGGTGGGAGTTGGTCCCACCTGTTGATTGGCCAAAGGTCCACGTGCGGCGTTCACCTCCATTTTCATCAAGTAGAGGTGAAAGTGGGGTGCGTCTGAAGATATTTTTCAAACACCACTGGGAATTTTCGCCACTTTTGTATTGTGTCGCAAACCGTTCACACCGGTCAAAAGCATCGAAATTAAACATTTTGGAGGTCACTTTAACCGTGAAGGAAATTACTTCTCAAACAACTTGTACGAAGGTTCGAGAAAATCATAGTCCAAGTATACACTACGGTAGAATGTATTACAGAAGTGTGATAATACTGGTTTATCCAAACTGATTGCGAGCCAAGTATCCACGGATCTAAAAAGATTCCGATTTCATAAAAAAGGAGTCGAAGACATGAGTGAAAGTATCAAAAACATTTAACTGCCACTTGTCACAGTGTGATGTTCAATTAAAAAATCACGTTTAGTGTGGTACACGTTTATCTTGAGGACATTTTTAAACGATTCAAGACTCATTGACCTGGGTGTCTGATATTTGTTGTGAAACATTTTTTTCTCACATCATTTCGTGAATTGCAAAGATCAAGGAATTACATTTCTATTCTTGGACTTTACATACCTCAACAAAATCGATCGCTCTACTTATCATCTCGATAACGGGTCTCCGGTATTTTTTGACACTTCAAAAAGCTCAACGAGTGTAGTGCAATGAAGGACGTTACTTCATTCTGGGATCGTCTCGCAGGGCGAAGGTATTCCGCTGTCAGCACAAACCCGTGTCCAATAACAGATAGTCACGATGGTCCGGAACCGGAATATCCTTCGTCGACCGTGAACCCAAGAAGCCTCAGAAGAAAGTCTTCCGTCGTTGTGAACCAATTCTTTAATGCCGCATTACCAGTGCATACAGATGGACGGCCGCGATGGCCAAAAAGTAAGTCATCAATTCCAACCAGACATTCTATTTATGTTTCATTTTTTTTTTCTCATTTTGTTCCTGACCATGGATACACGTCCAGCGTCGAGATCAGTTTGCTGTATGTATATCAGGCATCTTGAATGACAGTGTATCAGAGAGAAAAAAAAAAAATGATTTACAGCACGCGGAAGTTCTAACAGAATATACATGACACGATCAGTAAGAAAAACTATGTCACGGTGCAATGCTGTTTGCATGTGACAGATGTCGTGATGTCTTAATGAACTGATACCTAGTTGATAGTAGAAATAGATGAAAGAGCCGAAAAAAAAATTGTTTTCATTCAATCGATGCACTAGTGTAGCTGGATTGTCAAGTTCGTTTACTGGAGGAATTAATGCGAATGTAATGTTTCATTCAAGTAAATACACTGGACTGTTCGATGATAGGAAAGTTGAGCATAACTGCAATGTATAATGTGATACCTATTATTGGACCACGTGATGAATCTGGAAATTTTAGTCTTCTGAACCCCATAATTTGTCCCTTTCTGCGCTGGCTGTAAATTAGCGAACACAAAAATTTCAGCAAGGCCTCAATCTTGTCAAAAATTGTGCAAAAAATTTCGCACTGACGCTGTTGTTATGCTGGTAATTTTCCGTCTCCATATATCAAATGCCGTAGAATCATGAATAAACGTGATTACTCATCCGTATCTTCAGATCGTAGAACCTCATAGTTTTCTTATGCGTTCACGATTAACTTCATATTACATACCTACACCCGAACAAAATTCCGGTATTGCAGACGGACAATAATGATCCGGGCAACATGGGATGTTGGAGTTACGCAATTGCTAAACTAAGAAAATATCGCATTTCATAAATTTAAGTAGTCTGATGTTTTGAAATGATCTTCAAATTAGTAGTTTCAGATGAAATTGCAATTAGGGATAAAATTGTTGAATACCATCGAACTACACAACCCAGGAATTATTGAACAGAACCGAATGAATGTGTTGGCACGGATCATGAAAATTCATGAAATTGAATATATTTGTTATCGTATCATGAATTTTGTTGATATTTTTTGTTGAATTGGAAGGATTGTATCATTTTCTTAGAAAATTAGTGTACCAGTTAATTGGTTGTCCGTCGCACTACTAGCATCTGAGGTATTATGTCGTTCAAGTGGTATCAATAACCTTGAAAATATTCCATTCGATGTGAAATGTTCCTGAAAATAAATTCGTGTTAGGTATGCAACCAAAGTCATTATAGCGAAGCTCTCATAACACAAGTCTTTCCAAGCTCATTCAAGCATTTACCAATCGGAATAATGAGAATCAAATAAATCCATCAAACATGTACCGTGAACAGAAAAAAGCGTCCCTTTTGAAACACATTCTTCAATTTGCTTATTGCAAATCTCCGGAAGATTTTGTCGTATGCGCGGTGTTAGAAACGCGAGTACAAGATATATTTTTGGCGACACGTTCGATCTCGAGTTATTTACCGATTCCAATATCAATTAATCTCTCGAGTAACTACCTCTATGAATGGCATGCAAATACACGTGATTCGAATAAGAAAGGCGTTGCTGTCGCATTCCCCAAATACATCGCACGTCGAAGAGGTCGCGGACTTTGGTGATCATGTTTGGATGATCATTTCATGTCACTATTAACTCCATGTCACTGAGACAATGAAAGAAGACTTAGCATCGTACGTGTTGAAGGTAGAAAACCTATTCAACGGTTCGCTAGACTCGGAACGTCCTTGGCATGGCGATCCGGTCGAAGAATGCGAGGACTGTTCTACGTTTTGAAATACTTTGACTTATCGGTCAAACGTGCACGAATCAAAAGTTTGCCAATACTATTGTGAACAAAAATAAACTGCGGGTAGTTCTAATTTGAAGGAAATACCATCCTTGAAGAGCTGCACACAGCCGTGGGCTCATTGCTAAATAATTCTCGTCCGCAATTCGGATTTGATAATTATGCTAATTAGAAGAAGGTAGTTGCTTTACAACAGTCAAAAATGACACCCACCGTCGTTTATACGGATGATGAAAATATTGTGCAAAAACAACAACGTTGCAGGCCTCTTAACTTCTCTTAGCCATTAATTACATTCTTTAATAACCCATTCCTCTACCTCACGCCAACTCCTCACCTTAAATAAAGTTCTTGCATGCGATTTACGCTCACTCGCTCGAAACTTAGAAAAATCCTTAAGCATGGAATCCCGGAATCCAACATCTCAGTTCTCGAGTACATATGTATATATATAATGAGCAAATTTGCAAACGCATAATCTAACAATTAGTGCAATAATCACGACTGCCTTAGATCCGGCATGCACTAGACGGCGGCGAACGGCGGCGAACCGAAGAAAACTGCAGTAGCTATCATCAATTTCGTTATTTAAGAAGCATGATTACAACAATACTTTATTGATGCATTGAATGATAGCTACTGTTTTCTTCGGTTCGCCGCTGACTAGTAGTATGTACATATACATGTAATGAGCAAATTTGCGACCGCATAATGTTACAATTAGTGCAACACTCACGACTGCGTTAGGCCCGGTGCGCACTAGACGGCGGCGAACGGTGGCGAACCGAAGAAAACAGTAGCTATCATCAATTTCGTTATTTCAGAAGCATGATTACAACAATACTTTATTGATGCATTGAATGATAGCTACTGTTTTCTTCGGTTCGCCGCTGACTAGTAGTATGTACATATACATGTAATGAGCAAATTTGCGACCGCATAATGTTACAATTAGTGCAACACTCACGACTGCGTTAGGCCCGGTGCGCACTAGACGGCGGCGAACGGTGGCGAACCGAAGAAAACAGCAGCTATCATCAATTTCGTTATTTAAGAAGCATGATTACAACACTACTTTGTTGATGCATTGGATGATAGTTACTGTTTTCTTCGGTTCGCCGCTGACTAGTAGTACATACATTTATACATAATGAGTAAATTTGTGAACGCATAATCTTACAGTTAGTGCAACAATCACGACTGCCTTAGGCCCGATGCGCACTAGACGGCGGCGAACGGTGGCGAACCGAAGAAAACAGTAGCTATCATCAATTTCGTTATTTAAGAAGCATGATTACAACAATACTTTGTTGATGCATTGGATGATAGCTACTGTTTTCTTCGGTTCACTGCCGTTCGCCGCCGACTAGTGCGCTTATTTGTCTTTAACGAATCGGAGACGAAGAGATGCAGGGTTGAAAAATGATGTGCTCCGCGACAGAGCATCGGGTCAAAGTTTATCAAGCTGTCAGATTACGTTGGTGGAGTTGTAGTACTAGGAAGAAGTCTTGGTGAACACAAAGGCTGTGCTATGTGCGTTTGAAAAATTAACAATAAGATTCAGATGGTCAGACTACACAATTATTGTTCTTTCTCTCGCAAGCTCTAATGAAGCGATTAATAGACAAAACACGCGCGTAACGGGCAGAATTCATACGTTTCCGGGCAGCCATCTGATTGACGACCTCTTCGTTGTTTTGTTTCTGTTTTGACATCCATTTCATGCGACTACGAATCTGGACTTCGTAATACTCGCTGAAAAGAAGTCTCTAAATAGATTTTCAATTTTTATTCCAATTCCGAACCCAAACCACGCTACCTACTTCGCTTTTCGGTAAACCGTGTTATAAGGCGATATAGTACAAGTTGCATTGAACCTAACCTAGGTAACATAAGAAATACGAATTCGACTGGAATTCTATTCGTTTTTTCCAAACAGGAGAATACTCAGCCACTTCCTGCCGTAGTAAAGCATCGATCTTCTAAGTTTTATTCCGGTTGATTGTATAGTTTGGAAGAAACTACAAATCGCGTTTTCGAGGTGATGACAATTGCTAATTATCGAATTCCCAACATAATCACGTGGCACCTTAGGAGTAGTTTCCTAATTAATGCCAACAATTTACTGTGCCGGATGACTGGCGGGTGAAAAGTATAATTGCTGATTTGGATGAATGCTCTTCGATGGATATTTGACAGGCTTTATGGAAATCTTCTTTGTGGATTCCTCAAGGTTAATACCATAGAAATTCAGAACTTTGTCCAGAGTTCATTGGAGTTTGATCTCCATAGTCATAGTATCTCGCAAGTAAAAAATCAAAAAAATCAGAATCTACAGAATGAGTCAATGTGACGGGTGTGAGAAAGACTGAGAGAAAAAAAAAACTGTTTGAATAAAACTGAAGGTTGAGTTCAGGAAATGATTGGCCCACTAGAAACTACTATAAACATGACGAAGCAATCTGTCTAGACGTAAATTTTACACTATATTGTATAGGTGTATCGAGTCCGGCCAGTCGTGTATCGTAACGTTTTGTGGTATACCTAATGATTCGTTACTATAGTGTACAACATTCGTGAGTACGAAATGGGAGAGTGTTGAATAATAAAGACCAGGAGAATATCATTAAATATCAATGAATAGAATATTTTCAATAAATTCCATTTTTTCTTTTTCTTCTGCAAAACCATTCATTTATATTTTGGCTGAATCATTGCTCAATTTCTTGTGGTTCCATAGGAAACTTTATCTCTAATCAGTATCAATTTATGCTCAAGTATATTGGAACTTTTTGAAACAGTGACTCATCCCACTTTTTTTCATTCCGTCAAATCATTAGGCCGCTTCCACGTGTCTGGAATAAATAAAAAATTCCCCATTCTGCCGACGAGCAGAATATAGTTCAGAGTAAGGTGTACTATGTACAAATACAAACCCACGAGGAATGCAACTGATGTTCGAAAAATTACTCAGTATACTAAACGTGACCGGAAATCTGAATGATTCTGATGTAAGTACACTAAATATGTCATGCACTGAAGCGATTGAAATGTATTCAAAAACTGTCACCGCAGGTTCAGCCACATCGAAAGAAGTGCGATGATCAGGTCTGGTCAACCATCTTAAAAATTCGGTATTCAACGCTCGTGTATGATTAACTATGAGGCGCGATTGACACTCTGAATGAAAATCAATGGACCCTCCGCACTGGGGCCTAAGGAAAATCAAAACGAAACCCAACGAACTGCATAGGTGTTCTGTGTAGCTGATCAATGAATAGGAATATTCTGCTACCGCGGGGATAAGCAGGGCCGATATTTTTAGCGCATAGTCATTCTAGATTCAAATCGCGCCGCGGTATTCATAGTAGGTGGTCACTCATCATTAAGCTGACACACCACTGGAATCTTTTATTAGGTTTCAGTTTTTGATTTACACCAATCGAACTGCGCCTTT
Source organism: Ametastegia equiseti (assembly GCA_963989295.1). NCBI lineage: Eukaryota > Metazoa > Arthropoda > Insecta > Hymenoptera > Tenthredinidae > Ametastegia > Ametastegia equiseti. The sequence goes on along the minus strand of OZ022389.1, from coordinate 9,656,800 downwards.
TTACCGGATGTAAATGAGCTGATTTTTCGCTTATAAATTACCGGATTGCAGCAGTCGTGTGGCGGGAATTGTGTAGGCGATTATTACCAGTATCCACGCCAACTGGTACATCAATCTATTTTATTAAGTGTCAAGTTCATTCGACAACCTTCGCAGGAGATATGTCGATCGAACCTTGATCCTTAACATTTAAATTTTGCAGGGCTCGTCGGTTTGATCTTGCCGAACAACCTTAAACTCGGTGTTATCTGACAACTGATCAATTATTAGCATGTTAAATTCAACCTTTATTATTGACGACCAATTCGCTACACGTGGTTTTTCGATTTTGCGACACTGCTTTATACCCTTGATAAATAGCACGCTGGTGTGAAACTTATAAGGCGGATTCTGCCCCGTATAATTAAACCTAATTAGGGTATCCACTTCCGATTAGGAGAGTGAAATATATTCATGTCGCTTACGACGGATGTTAGAAATACACTGTGTCTCTGTCGAATGCATGAATTGAAACGAGGACAGTGAGAGTTCGATATTTAACTTCTACACACCGTGCTATACATACGCACTTTCTCTATGGGATGGTGTGATAGAAAATAGCGTAATGGTGTTGCAACACTGATCGTTTGAGCCTTGCAATCAGAAAGGGAAATACTCGTAGGTGTTCGATCGAGTAAACAAATCGCGTGACTAATACCTCAAGAGCGATTCAGATACTAGAAGATTGTATGATCTTTGACTGATGATTTATGGAATTTGAATTCATGAAAAACCACGAATACACATTGGTTAAAAATTTCTGTACGTGGGCGGATACGACCTTTTGTCTTCAATTCTTTATTGTACACTGAGGGTCACGCATAAATGTCAAAAGGATTGATTCCTGGATATTGAAAAATGAAATGTATTGAATTATCGAGGATCAACCAAGAGCGAGGGAATAGTTAGCATTTTTATGCAATAATGACGAATTGCATAAAATTATAGAAAAAGAATAAAAGTTGACATATCTGAATAATTTAACTTAACATGCACTTTTTTTTATCTTCACATTGAGTTAATACCAATGGAAGATTCCTTGATTACCATTAATTAAAGAAAAATACTATTCGTGCAGTCAAAAATCATCCAATTCAACCTCAAAAAAGTAAAATAATCATTCGGTAAACGCATACAACATGATTTTTTATATGAAACTTATAGTCGAAAGATCCTTCATTAATATCGTTCATACGACCTCGTGATATTATTCGCTCGAATTGATTAAGCCAAAGACATCGTTGCGTTTTTGATGTTCACGTAGTATAACGAATTAGTCGATGATTGTACAGTGAACTGCAAACGTGACCAAGATTTTGTTCAGAGAGCAATGAAAATTGCTGAACGATCGTACCCTTGAATCACAGCAAGACATTCTATTCACTTATTGGAACAGCTTATAACCGAGAATTAGACACACATTTGTGCTGGTATACGTAAACGAGATGCCGTAAGGTCGCCATATTTTTGTGAATGATGACTCTTTTACCATATTTGGTTCTTCAACATTTTCAAAATCGTCAATCAGAGCTTTATCGGTTACTGTCATACCGAGAGCATTTCTAGAAATTCAACAGTCTGAATGAACGACTGCGCATGCGTAAGTTTCCGCATCAGTTCATGCAGGCTGGCCACCTCGAGTTTAAAAGCTGTCAAACTCCATTTCTAGCAGCTACCGCATCAATTCATACGAAATTTCGAGGTTAGAATCTCAAATGATGAAGTTGGTGCTCCTGACTTCCAGGCCAAAATATCGCCGCGTGACGATCTTGCTAACTAATGGAATCGAATTATTTAACGCATGCGCAGTTGGTCGTTCAGGCTGTTAAGTTTAAAGAAATGCTCTCGGTATTTACTTACATGTACCCGTTCGATTCGGCTCGCATTTTGTTCTTTGATTATAAAATGCATTGCAGTATATGAGTAGGTATAAGAAAATTTATTCATTTTTCAAGAGCTTCGCAAGTATATAGTGTTTTACAGCGATGTGCGTGACTACGATTAGATTAGTTATGTAAATTTTCGAATAAATTAGTCAATTCAATAGCAGCCTATAATTCTGGAATTAAAAAAATTTTTTCCATTACAATATTGCGTGCTGCTGATTTATTCGGAATCAGCTGAACGTGTCGTCAATACTTGATGTATTACGTCTAACTAACCGAGAACAGATTCGATCGCATAAGGAGTTTGTCCAGCGCTTGATATTTTCTTCAAACGTTTTTTGGACTTCGTTTTTGTCTTCTGTTTACGATCATACATCCAGATCTGTTGCATAATATAAATAACAATAAACTGCAACTACGTTGATTTTCGTTAATTTTAATTCAACATCGACTAGTTTTCAAAAAACGTGCAATTACTTGAATGACTCTAAAAAATATCTGTACTATTGTGAATTTTTTCTGTGTAGTAGCCATTCGCTACTTTCGTATCTTTTTCCGATCATGAACTTTGGGAAATGCCGTCAGCAAATTAACAGTAGATAATTCATCAGTACATTTGTCACGAAATTGCCATTGTCACTTACCCCCAGCCCATACCAGAGATGAACTATTAGTAAAACCCTATAAAAGTTGGTGATTAAAGAAAACCGGAAAGCACTCACAAGATACTGATGTACTAGACGAGATATCTTTGGATCGGAGGATATTATTATTCAATAAATCAAAACTAATTATTATCCAATTATTGGTAGAAAAAAAAAAACGCAACATGCATGTAATGTTAGATTTGAATATAGCGGAAAATTTGCATAACAACGTTTGATATAAATGCCTCTATAGTTTATGCTCGATTCTATCGAGAATTATCCATTTCAAATGCATTAAAAATTTATTACAAACATTCGCTGAGTTTTTTAAACGCCTACTGACGCATCTTGTAAAGAGATGTTGAGATTTAAAGCAAGACACATGAAAGCAGATGTTAAAAAAATGCATACTTGATTTCACATTACAGCTCTGCTACAACTAAAAATACCGTTAATATACTCACGAATTTGATTTACGCACATAAGATTTAGTCAATCATTCACGGACTATTTTAAGCGAGAATAACAAATAATTAGCTGTTACTATATACTAAAATACCAACTGGATAATTGAATAATTGTTCTATTGACCCAGAACAACAATTCGTTTTTTATTCTTCGTTTTTTGTTTCGACTATAAAATATATTTATTAAACTTGACATTGAGGCGATGAACCTTGGTATAAAGATCTATGAATGGTACTCGGACACGTCAACCACCGTACAACCTCCATTCGTCCAATTAATCATTCGCAGCAATACAAATTACTTTCGAATTGTTTCGACGCTTCAATACCCACTTATGCCTAACTACTATTCCTGTAGTGACTTATGACTCACAATTTTGATGCCATTCATTCGAACAAGTGTTAATACTCAAGAAGGAACAGTAATTGTATTTTTTTCACTATCTCGTATTCTCTTCTAGCTCGAATATCTAGAACCAATCCGAACTATCTTTGGCAATGGTAACTTATTAAATGTTTTACTCCTTTCTGGTATTATGAATCTATTCGATCGTTGAATTATTTACGAAAAAGTAACTGAAAGCTGATATTAGGTGGTAATTTTTTATACTTATTTGTCTAAAGATGGAATCCTTCAAGCATATGAGAACTAATCGAACGTTCTTGTACCATTTGTGGCTACGTTCCCATTTCAATGCGACGAATAAGGCTACATGAATGCGATCCCAAAAAGTGCTATACTTATCTTACTCCACACTTGAAAATTATTGTTTATATTGACATTGCGTTGAAGTAATGTCATTTACGATTCATCTTATTAAATTACTACCCTGAAAGGTAAATAACCTCTCCTCATTTCTTTCGGCTCGAGACATGTATGTACTTTCATATTTTCATATTTTCATATTTTTTCAACTCAGCTCCAATACAAGACTGATAAAATTATACCTACTCTGAAATTTGTGGAAGGAATTTTACCAGCTTATTGAACCTGCTGTCGAAGATACAAGACACAGTAATTAGGCATTTTAGACAAGGCCAACCGATGAAACTACTCAAGGTTCGAAATTCTACCCTCCGGTTGTTATTTGCGTGGTATTTGACCGTTGATGAGAAATGAATATAAATAAAAACAACAGCTGTTACGTGTTCATTATACAAAATATTTCAATCGTATTCTGCTAATACTTTTGCATTGCTTTTATACACTTCAGTCTCGTAATGGCGCCGCAATACAGGTACTTGTCAACTTCACCAACTTGACGAGCCGCAATGCAAAGAATCAGGAAATGAACCATTCGGGGCACGTGCGCTCTTTAAGGATATGAGAACCCACCTTGCGAGTTGGTATTTCCATCTCTCGACTAGGCAGTGAAATTCCCAGACATTTATCAGGTCGGTCGAGTAAATGTGACACACAAAATTAAATAAAATTAACGAGACTGCATTAGACGAGCAATCTAAGGCTAGTGCGAATCGCTCATCAGCCGATCACAGCGAGTAGACATTAATTTCAATATAATAATGAGCATAGTACTGACCTCGCCGTATTACACAGGTAGTAATTATTAGACCATATCAAAGTAATTCAACTACGTCACGCGTCTGCGGCAGTATAATCCGATCCGCTATATCTTCCGTGTTCAACAAACGATCCCATTATTTTCAAACCCATGATGCGTGTTTGTACTATCAATCGTTAGCATGATTGTTGAAAACGTTGTGACGTGTATATTCCATGTATCGGATGAGGAGATGTAAGAATTAACACTCATCGGCTCGTGACGACATCGTCATCAGACAATCAACCTTTACACAGATTGGTGTGGAGTTTAATAACTGTCAACCGGTAATAGGAAAGGTAAAACAAATGTTTGGAGATTCGTGTTCTCAGAGTATGTACGTTGTTTTCCGGGCTGTCAAACCTTGAATACTTGAAGTATTGCGAAGACGTGATGATCATACTGCACGAATTAAGATTCTCTGAAGACAATGTGAAATGCTTTAGTAGGAAGTGGACCACCAGTACGTTTGACGCGGAAAAATAGTTGCGAATTTTAAAGTGGTCAACGACGCAGTCGACTCGACAATTAACTTTCGGAAATCATGATCTGATGACAGTTATGAGAATTGATCAATATGAATTATGATTCTGTCTATGGCCTTCTGTCTATCAGGGATATTTTCTGTCTTCACTAAGTTGATGAACGCGAATCAATTTTCACAAAAAAATGAGTTGATTTGCAGGCAATTACTGTCGATTGAACACAAAATGCTTAACTGCCGAATCATGGTTGGTTGAAATTGCAAGACTCGGTTTTTTATGTTTGTCAATTTTGGATTTTTAACTCATATCAGTTTGATTAGGAGTAGGATTCAATATCCAGAACGTCGTGCAGTGAAATGGTAAACATGAGTGCCATTGACCCGGGGCTTCTTATTCCCGAGTCTAACATAAGTACGCCACGTTTCTGTCTTGATTACGGAGTGACGCACATGGGTGAGAAAAACGATTAGCTACATCTTCTCGGATGTGATAATACCCTATCATTTGCTATGTAACTTCAATTCGTATCATAGCAAAACTGTGATTGATGGACTAGCTCGTTGCATATTATATACGTGACACAATATCAGACATCGCGTAAAGGTCTTTTACTGATGCCGAGAATCGACTGGTAAACCAAAGCCATTCGTTCCGTGATAAATTGATACTCAAACGTCGGCATGTGCTTCTATTACTCAATAGTTTCGTTGCAATCAATCGTCTGCTTCAATTGTGTTTTGTAAGTTACTATGAAGACGCCACTCTGCACTAGTCTTGATTGGTTACAGCGCAGTAAACATCGCGTGCTTTCGATTGCCGATGTTAAATCGTTCCGGACTAGTTACCCGTGATTATTTGAGATTTTCGACACATTCGTATCGGAATTAACTATTTTGCACCAACGTTCGTCCTTCACTGCATAGGGAAAAAGGAATGAGCAATTTCTCTGCGAAAGCTCTGCTGATCAAAGTAAATTTTTTTGGGAATCGGAAGTATAATTTCGCTGATTGGCGGGAATCTGACTGAAACAGGTATAATTATACACAGAATATCGTCGAGTAGCGGAGTAGTCGGAAGTGGAGGAATCCGACCCTTTATTTTCTCGATGGTGCTCGTTAATCGTGACTCAAGGTTTACCAGCCTTTGAAAAGTTCTGGCTCAACAGGTTGCCACCGACATCGTTGGTAGTTTAAATTTATTACGTCTGATTATCGTTGCCCTTGCAAAGAGGATGCATTAATTTCTCAAGAAATCCACGAGGAACTATACTGTGCCTCCACGCCTGCCATCCCGTGATCGTGCAAACAATCCAGAACCAAGAGGAACCGCAACAATTATAATATAATTTCACAAGGACGCGCGTACGTGATTTCTATACTAATCATCAGATTAAACGACACTTTATATTCGAGCTTTGTATACACGCGGGCATTATTACTAAGAACCGTTCCTACACACCGGGTTTAGATCTTAAAAGATTTTCCTTCTAGCCGAACTTTCATTCCTTGAAGAATATAATACCCAACGGAGCATCTATTTTCGTCTATGAGTTCGCTGATCGTTATCCGCAGATGAAGCACGTGCGAATTACACGTATGTTGACACAAGACTTAACGTCTTGACCATATGTTTTTTTGATTTATTAACAAGAAATTAAGCCTAGCGTACATTTCTTTTCCTCAATTTCATTCACGGCTCCTCTCACACGTGTTCGAAAGCTGTAAAATAGTTGGAAGACCCTGCAGTCATCGCGTGCAATCGGTAGAGTAGGTTGACGTATGAGATAATTTGACATTCTTCATTTTCGACATAACTAAAATTTTGATGGTATGATATGCTCAGTAAAACTGAATTAAAATGCTATTGCCGCACACATGATAGATAAAAATCTTCCGTTAAAGTCAGCTGCTGACTAATGGTGGGAAAAAGATTAAAAACACAATTATTCTGACAGTCGCAAAACGCGGAAGCATTTTTGCCCAACGTTCCTATTTTGAAATTTAGTTACCAAAATTGTCCTACCCTCCGAATATACGAACAAAGAAAGCGAGATGTTCCATTGTGGATTGTCGATGGCAATGTTGTGGAACTGACGTGACGTTTTTTTAATCCTCGACACCTTATCGTGACAATTCGTAAGAGTGTGGCGAAGGCATAAAATTTAACGATGGCTACGATTTAAGTGAGGTAGGTAACATATAATTGATATGCTACCAGAATTGAACATTGAATTTGCGTGAAATGGTGATATTCACGTTCTAGTGCTAATAAGAATGTTCTTCTTCATGTCTGTATTAGGTACATGTATATGAGTACGCTTGAAAATTCTACGTTTGTTTGCTTTTCTTCGTTAGCTAACGTGCCTCTTACACTTATGTTCCAGGCATCTTTGTTCTCATGACATTGGGACTGCTGGGAATCGCTTCCGGCTGCTTCATCCTTGTATTCCAACCATACGACTTTCTGTTCAAGCTGAAAGTTGTTTTCAGCGAGGGCGGTGAGATCTTTGAAATGTGGCGGGTACCACCGGTCGACGTTTACCTCAAAGTTTATCTCTTCAACGTAACGAACAGGGACGAATTCCTTGCAGGCGAAGAGGATAAGCTCCGATTTAGTCAAGTTGGACCTTACGTCTACAAGTGAGTTATGCTGTTCACAATTTTCTTTCATTTTCATCAAAACTTTTCCAAAGGGATCATCCTCTGTAGTTGTATGTTTAGAACACGAATCTGGTGAAAAATTTCTATAAGAATTGGAGAAATCCAAAGAACACTTGAATCTCATTTCTTGGCACTTTCACTCGTACCAATTAACCAATATTGTCAAGGTAATGATTCGTGAAGATATCTCCGATCTGATTGTAAGATGAACGCAGTACGCACAACTTGACTAAAGTAAGATCATATTGATTGATTCCAGAGAATTGATGTTGCATGGGAACGTGACTTTCAATGACAATGGTACGGTAACTACCATCCCTCACCACCCTCTTGTCTACATGCCGGAAATGAGCAACGGGACCGAGGAAGACTTGCTGATCCTTCCGAACATTGCTTTATTGGTGAGTTGATTGAGTTTTTTCGAAACTGAAAACAGAGCGATGCGAATCAGTTAGCAGCGTTTTTAGAATTGATACAAATCGTTGGTATATATAATGTGCCAACTACTACTGAAATTACGTTAGTTGGTGCCGTTTGATAAGAGAATCGACTTCTGTACATCAACTCCAGTTGACAATATACACTGCTGGTTCGTACAGAGACCAGTGAGAAAATATGAATGAAATTCGCGTACTTCGTACAGCACTTCCTTTTACATAAGCGTAAATTGCTGCATTAATTAAAATCAGGTAAAACATAAATATTGGCAAGTTTAATTCATAAATAATTCATCCAATGGGGGTACAAAGAAACTCAGGAATAACAATCAATGAAAAATTACTCAAGGCTCTGAATTTATATTACATGTTATTGGAAAAATTCAATGTTTGATATTCAACTTCTCTGTCACTTGGGCATAGATCCGAAACGTAATTTTCCGACGAAAAATTCACTCGACATAACAAACTGTTGTTGCATCGCGGTTTTTGATCATAAAAGCCCTCCGATAACATCAGGACTCTTTAATGAGTCTAATACATTAGCATAGGCAAGATTTGTCAAGCTAATCATAGCTGGCGGTATGGCAATTTGTGAGGAAATGAGGGTAACTATCAAATAGAGGATCATAAATGGGAGCAGAAAAATATCGATCAGTATTTCCTATGCGATCAATAGAAACGCAGTGGGCTATGGTGACTCAGTTCTGCTGTAATGTTAATCACATTAGTTAGAATTCGGAAACACCAATGCGTATGTTTATGCTTTTTATGGGATATACTATACTAATGATGAGACATCGATATATGATTTATAATTCAACAAACAAGAAAGGATGGTCGATTAAAGCTCTGACTCAGAATGGAATATTTTTCTTCAATACCCGTTTTGTCGGTAAACTTCCGATGACCTAATTTTTTTCTTGAAAATTGAAAAAAAAAAATCCAGAAGGAATATCGTCGGCTTATACCTAAACCCCATACTTACGTAATAAAATATAATTTATTGCTAAATTCATTAGTTTAATTTCCTCCAGTTGACTCTTGACTCATTAGAAATGCCAGATGAACTAGTAGGATGTTAATGAACTTTCGATGATTGATTTTTAGCCGGTGGGGATGAAAACTGGTATATATGTCAAGGATAGCTTCTAGTCGAATCAGCTTTTCGCCAGATCGGTTTTTTTTTCCAGAATAGATGTTTCGTATAAAAATAATCTCTGGATGATATTATAGTCCAGAAATGTTAATAGCTCGTCAATAATTATCGAGTCTCTAGAAATATAAATGTAGATATGGTGACCAATATTCAATTTGTTCAAATCAAATCCAAGCCAAGTAACACCTTCCGATCAATGACCATGGTAATTCAGATTTATTATCAGTGGTTATGTAAATTTTCTAGCTGTCATAAAATCGTAGTTAACAAACTTATCATATTATTATTCATTGAGGTGGGCGTACACCTTCTTAGTTCATAATTTGTAAAGAAAAATTGTCTTCCTGACTGCGGTTGACGGTATGAACTTGTACCAGATTTGATGATTTATGAATTACACGGTTTTTCGACCGCTATATCCTCGCTTAGCACATTGCTATTTTTCAGAGACGTCATTGTTCCTAAAAATTCATAAATCCATTACAGAAATAGGTAGGTGAATAAGTTTGCCATCACTTTACTCTCTCGTTATGCATATACATAGGCATACGCCAAGTCTTCGATATCATTCTATTCTATTCGAATGATTTACGCAAACTCGCGAAGTTTCCAAATGTCAAGGTCTCTATACGGCCTGCGAAGGTTCTCTATATCCGGAAGTCAATCGTTTTTCATATTACACGTGTGTATGACGTGATTTTATTGTCAGATCCATGCTGCACAGTTAACATACTGTTCTAACGCTGGACAGTGTCCAAACTTGTCACCTAAAACCCGTAATCAGCTGAAGACATTCTACACATCACATAAGCAGCATGCTTTGAAAGTGCCGTAAAAATTCTCGAGTGGCTCGATCGATCTGCTCTTGCGCAAATAGAGAAATTCAGTCACAGCCTGCGACTAATACACAGTATATTATAATTTTCGTTTTGCCCTGTATTGAACGCTATTTCAACCGTTAAATTATACTTTCCATCAATGCTGACCAATTGATAATACAGGTGTAATATCACCTTTTATTCCCTAGGGCTTTATCATCGCCAGAAAACTAATGATCGACGCGAATGACGGAAAATGACATTAGAATTTCACAAAACAGTTTCCTAAATCGAAAATTTTGGAGACGTGATCTTTCGTAATTGCCGAAATATATTCATCAGTTGTAATCTGAAGGCAGGGGCCTCGTTGGATTCAAAATCACCGCGTGTTGGTTTTAAATGTCCCAAAAGTTGGTATATATATAAAAATATCTGCAGTGACACAGTTTTTGTGGAATTATTAATCACGAATAAAATGACAAGCCAATCTTGCCTATCGGAGGAAGATTCTAGAATTTGTTTCCAAGGCCAACTGGTGTAACGCGGAGTACTTATGAACGATATCGAAATTCTCGAAATTCAGTCAAACCTATGGGCCATATGCCACCGATCGTTAATTATAAGCGATTGCGTTATAACTTTCTGAAAGTCATTAAGTTGTGGGTTGGGCCAGGTAATAGACATACATTGGAATGAAAACGAAGTATGCAGTCGTATAACATAAATAACATACCGATACGCGTGTGATTCGATTAATTCATCAGGTTGCGAGACAGAAGTGCAAGCTTATAGCCTTGCCCTTTCATTGGCGAAGAATAAATATCCGAGTAAGTAGCCGAATGACAAGAAGTGTTGTTTAAAAAATGAAAAAAAACTGTCTGGCACCTGAGAAGACGAATTGAATCTGTATCCGGCTGAATATTGGAATAATTCCATGCACTTGAGTGACAAAAAGTGGATGGATTCCGAAGGCACATTACGTCATCAACTATGACTCGCAGCTATAATCAACGTTACTCAACGTTTATAAATCTGCCAGTTGGTCTTTCCCCGATGTGCATGTAGACGCAATTATCACCATGAGTTTAGATGATGATAGACACCTGTTCACACGTTGAAGTTCTGTCGAGACTCGACACAAATAGAATAGAATCGTTAAATATTCAGAAGTAGAAAAGTGCTACTGTATACGCAGTCCATTGCAAACATGACCTATGAAATCTGTTGACAATAGCGATTAGCCCGATCTTCTTTGATCCGCTTCAGTTATCCGGGTTTGAAATGATTTCCACTTCATACTTTGGCATAGATTCAACAATTTTTTAGCAGATGAAAACAGAACACGTGATCGATTGCCCTCTCTTTTTTCACTCCAATGTAGAATCGCTTGAAATATTCCCATACCATACCGTTTTTGACTCGTCCACTATATGGAGCTACTCTTTTTCCCGAAAGTGCCCCGTCTCAAGAACATTACCCTAGTTGAATATTATTGAAAATAATACAAAAATGCCACAATGAAATTCGTATCAATGAAAACGCGTATTTTCCAATTCTATACTTTATAGACTTGTCCCGCCGTTTTACTACTTGATTTCATAAATCGAAATTGTTGTTCCAATACTCTAGATTCTAGAACGTTCAATGTTGTTGCGTCAATTTGGTAGCACTGAACGTACTCTTACACGGACAGAAATGGAAAAAGAAAAAAAAAAAAAAACCAACAACAACATTAGAAAAAAACAACAACATAAAAGCAGAAACTAGTCAATGGAAATAACCCCAGCAGTCTGGTAGAAGTTCTTTCCACTCTTATTTTTTGTCTAGCTAGGCCGGTTCTCACGAGTAAACCGGTCCCCGCGTCAAATCTTCAATACCTAGTCATACATATAGTCGCTGTATCAAGATCGGTCAGAAGTTGGTTGCGCTAACGATATAAATGTCTAACATTTCGCGTCCAGTTTCCAGTTTTTCCATTCATTTACCACATGCCTATATGTATAGCTGTAGGTACTCGACGGAAACTGGAAAAGTTAGGGTAAGTCTGGTATTTCTTGGTAATAATTGTCAGCGTGATACCATCAACGTATATTTATTAAATTGCTGTCCAATTATTGAAACTGCTATGAATTTGCCGATAGAGGTACGCGGAGCATATTTTCAATTCATGTCCCCATTCGTGTAAACATTTTTAATAATTTCGAAGGCCTACCCCTCTATCGTATGACTATATTTCGTATAATTATGCATCACAGTCAGTACTTCACCTCTTGAGGGTAATAAAACCGGTCAAATATCTTCATGTGTACTTATGCATACTTTGATCTCCGGGCAATTTCACCTTCCGTGACTCTTGAGTTGAGAAATGCTTGCGACCGAGACACGACTGGCAAGACTGCAGCGCCGGTGGTGTGGTAATCTTCTTCATTTTCATTTTCATCATCTTCCTCCAATTGTATTTTTTTCTTTTTGTCTCACCAGCTGAAGATGTGCAAACCTAAAGACGGTAACTATTCTATTGCACAACGTGGTTGTTGAAGTTGCAAGTATAGCTGTGGGTATCATAGTTGTTTAATGTGCCAGAAAAGTGTAATTTGCTCTTTCTTGAACGACGCAAACGTGAATTTATGATATAGGATCCGAATGGCTTTCGAGTTTAGCACATTACTGATTTTTAGAACAAGACAGGGGCAGGCTAATGAATTCGAAGTCACGATAACATCGCAGATAATTCTGTGCAGTTCATTAGCATACGGAGAATCGGATACATATAACTTTTCCTTTGAAGCTATGATAAATGTTTATTAATCACAGTTTTTTATCGTCGCACATTTTTCACTCTAATGTTGGCAATCCGGTCAAATAAGTTTCAAAATTGCTTGTGCGGCCAAACTATAAATCGAATAAGCGAAACCACAAGCGGTACTTATATACCCTGCATCGTTAATTTCACATCATTTTGAATTTTGATTAATTTCAGGGCTTCATATCAAATCACTGACGTCCTATATCCAATACAAAATCTTTAGCTCGCCCTTTCACGATTAGGTAACATGTAAACGATTTTCACGTAACTAGCAGAACGGTAGTTCTAATAATATCAGCAAAACATCAGTCTGTCTGTGCATATTTATCACTGAATCTACACAGGTGCGACCGCAGTAAAAGGTTGATTTACAAGATTGTATAGCCGCACGCGCCTCGTTAAACGCCGGGTTCACCGTACACGCCGAATTCATTGTATCATTTACATAATATCTACGTGGGCTTCGATGCGTGGGCTCAACAACTGTTGAATAAAACCTCGAATTTTCGAAGTAGTTCAATAAGGGTCGATTTCTTGAGGGGACATCGATAGATAGTTAAAAATCTGTATCTAGGTCTCTCTAACGCTCAATATCTTGTCAATAGAATATATCGAGGATTTTAAGGGAACAGCCTACTGCATTTTTGACAGAAACCAGTTTTTCGCTTCTCAAATAAGTGAAAAATGTCCAATTGAAAACTACTTCCCCGACGTTCTTGATTACGGTATTATCCGTATTGGAAGAAAATTGAATCCTACTTGTGCAGAACTGCGTGAAGCTGTGTTGCAAAAGGTTGAATTTTTCTCTTCGCCTCAGTTCTATAATCAACAACTGAATTTAGTGAAGATTTCAATTAGGGCTGTTTTTTATCCTCAAGGTATCCATTCCAAATTCGTATCCACAAAAAATATTCGGACGTTCAGAAAATGAAACATGAAGTAGGTAGGTACGTCTACCTACGTATCAGTAAATAAGTTCTCTCATAGCAATTATATTATCAGAGTAAAAATCCTACAGCTCGTCTGCAAGATGTAGCCTTTTTGAACTGGATGGCGCAATTTGTATGTCAGTATCAATCAGTAACGATCAACCCGTAATTATTCAATAAATATAATAGGTGTTTCTTCTAACGTTGAAGGAATAACATAGTTGATGTCAATGTCGCAGGGTCATGGTATTCACCTGTATAGTATAGATACGAACGACATACTAATGAGCAATGTCATCTTCGATTTCTTCACAAGTGCATAGCTCCAGAATGTATTCGTGCGTAATAGGTAATTCGAAGCACAAACAAATGACATGACACTATTCATGACGTCTTGGTATAGGTTGTATGTTTGCTTTGATGATAAATATTGGAATAACGATGCCAAGAATTGAATGTTTCATGCCATAACGAGTGTCGTCAGTAATTATCTATACGTGAGTTGCAACGAGATGTCGGTCAATTATAAATCCATCTGACCTTTGGTATAGTGTTAAGGTATCACATTTCAGATTGTGCATGGTTATCGAGACTGATGGAATTGTGATCAAGCGCTGTGACGTGGGAAAATGAAAAAAATTTGAACACAGTTTCTAGAGGTCCGCTGTAGGTGATTCCGTCAACTTTCCACCTTGGTTGTTGGCAATTAAAGAAATTTGTATAATCAAACCTTTCTTGGGAATCGTGACCTGATTCTCAGTCCATTACATCATTCGCGTCACCTTCTTAGGGTCCGAAGACGTAATGGGGTCATTCCGGATCAATTCGACTGGAAAAGGCAAAAGATGAACCTCACTTCATTCGATTTGATCTATAAACCGTCAAGACACATCATGGTCCACCACAAACTCTTTCGCAAAAAAAAAAAACGTTACTTTTTCCATGTGGTTTTTGCGAAATATCTCGTAACTAAAACGACTTACCTAAAAGATCCGACAATTATTATAGACGAGAAAAATTTTCGAATGTTTCTTAGAAACATGATCTTACATGAAGCCGTCTGTGGTGAAGTAAGATGTGTCTTCATACTCCCGACAAAATTGAAAGGGTGAGGTTTGACTGCAGACAAATTTATATGAATTTACGCAATGATCTTGATCCACGAAGCTTTGATTAAATTCATATCTATTCAGATGCAATTGACAAGCTTTAAATAAATCTGTTTTGTTAAATGCTTCTTATGAGCAGAGGTGATCTGAACCAGGATCTACGTACATTGATCGGTAGGAAGAACTTCCCTATACTTGCCGTGGATTTGAACGTTACTAGTTGCATGTAATGGAATTCCACACTTTGTCGTTAAAGCGACTCGATGTGTCGAGATCGAATAACAAAAACACTTGATGAATATTAATTAATAATTAACCTATTCGAAGAAGAAAAAGACCGCGGGAGTATCAATACCGATTATCATTTGGAGAATCGACTCCCAGGAAACGATCGATAAAAAAATCTTCATCGGTTATGAAGAATTGAAGACAACAACAATTAACTACTAGAGAAAGAATATACTATTGCGTAAGCGAAATTGTGTACTAATTAATTACACGAGATCAATGCGGTTAATTACAATTGACCATCGATGTTGACCATCAGATAGTTCAATTGTATGACGACAGTAGAGTGTCCTCGCTATAACCCGGTTGGCCAACTGTACTGCTTTTTTTACTACTGATATAATTATACTACAGCCTGCGTAATTTCTCTGTGCTCAACGCGTCAGTTAATCACTTGGGATTGATACCTAACCACATACCTTCTGTCTGGGTGGCTGATACCTTGGCCCACTGCAGTCCCTACATAATTATTGAGGAATTTTGCGATACGATTTAATTTGACACGCCTCAGTCTTTTTCATCGAAAGAGTTGATTCTCTCGATTTCATATGGACTGCCAGCTTTTTATATTTTTTTACAGATCGTAATGTCATGGGCTGCATTTCTGTCATGCAATGTTTCAGTCATTGTTCATTGATAGAGAGATAAAATCACGTTGTGTGACACATGCGATGAATTGGTGTAGGACAAATTGCATACATGATTTTAGGGAAAGGCAATCGACGACTCAGTGGTCAGGGTCTAATAACTTTCGCTAGAAAGTTAAAGTGTCTGATATTCATACGAATTATTTCGACCCGGGCGAATTGGAAAAATGATGATCCGCCGATTAAGTTTACCAAAAAGCATCCGCGGCGGAGAAAATTTGTGAAATACTAGTGGCATGTTCTATCTTCATTATTTTCATGACATTAAGTGTTAGATGATTTTCATCATCCACCCATAGATGGTGTAAAAAATTTATATTTGCATGTAACTTGCGCAATGATAACTGCTTTCAAGGCGCGATATAGTGCGAACATCCCCAGGGCAAGACGTATAGGTGAAAGCATCTCTGAACCCGTAACCTGAAACCTGCATACAAT
The DNA here is from genome assembly GCA_963989295.1 of Ametastegia equiseti. Taxonomy (NCBI): domain Eukaryota; kingdom Metazoa; phylum Arthropoda; class Insecta; order Hymenoptera; family Tenthredinidae; genus Ametastegia; species Ametastegia equiseti. Next base: position 9,640,423 of record OZ022389.1, on the reverse strand, counting down.
TGTAATGTCGATACTTATGTAGAGTTTCTTTCTTTTTCAGAGCATTGCCAATGTGATGAGAGATGCAGCTTACCTCACTCGGTTTGGCTTTAATTTGCTAATTAGTCAGACAGACTCGCGACCTCTCGTCGAAATGACTGCTAAGGAGTTCATGTTTGGTTACGAATCGTCTCTGGTCACTTTGGGCAACAGCATGATGCCTTCTTGGATCAAATTTGACAAGCTGGGACTTATAGATAGGGTAAGTTTTCACCAAAATAATTCAATTAGATCTATCTTTGTGAACATGAATATATTCGTACTGAACTCTGTACAGGATACACAGTACAGTCGACGAGAAAAACACCATAATCGAAGGTATTAGTTTGGTTTATCGGAAATCAAATCGAAATTATGATAAAGGAAAAACGTGACGGATGATATCTTGAATTATTGTATCACACGTTTGAAATATAATTGAAAAAAAATTAAGAAGATGACGTGAAGTTTTTCCCGATACTATTAATAGGTTATTTGCCGTGAATGAACTCAATTACTTCCGAACGAGTTTGTGGAATCAGGTTGTTAAGCCTATCCTTATAGTAATACAAATTGCATCCTCCGAAAGAGGCTGACGTGCCGAATCGAACGCAGACCAAATTATTTAAATGCGGGTGAGATATTTTCAGCTTCGGTTTTCTCAACGGGATAAATTCTTGAGCTGGACCGCTGGTTTTGTTGTGACGCGTGCATCTTTGCCAGAAAAAAAACTTGTAATTCCAAGAAGTTCGATTCATTGACGAAGAATCGTTGTATAAAGTTAGATTATTTTTTTAACGATTCAAAGCAATGTAATAACACATACGTATCGGTACTTCCATCGATTGTGACGCGGTAGAAAAAATACATACGCAAATAAAAAAAACCTGGATCCATAAAAACCACAATAAAATCGATAAAATTATACTCAATTCTCATGCCACAGGTATGCCGCGAGTATTGAAATCTCCTAACCTTCGAACGAGAGTTGATGTTTATTATTATTTTATTTGATTCAATTTTCCTTACCGCAACTGCGATGTAGATCTTGACGTCAACAAGTTGGAATCAAATATAATGCGGACTGCAGTTGCTATTTGCAATCAAGTTTATTTCGAAGGAAAAAAAAAAACAATTCTCTCATATTTTTTGTTGTCATCTATCTACAGATGTACGATTTTGAGGGCGACATTGAGACAGTTTACACAGGTGAAAACGAGATAAGGAATACAGGATTAATAGACAAATACAATCACGATACTAATCTGCCTCAGTGGACAGGAAAATGCGCAAATGTCCAAGGTGCCAGTGACGGTACCAAATTTCCCAGCTACATCGAGCCGAATCAGACTCTTTTATTCTTCAGGAAAAGTCTCTGTCGCAGTGCGCACATGGTAAGCTATATCATAATGATAATAACTTATGAAAATTCTCTGTTTTAAGTTTTCCTTCCAGGACAACACACAACGGTCTCTTAATTCACTGATTCGATTCCACACGCGTACCCAATTCTGTACGAATATCATCCGCAGGTATTGTCGTTGGTCAAATATCTGGATTCAATAGATTATCTCGACATAAAAATTTATTGAGTTTAACCAAATATGCAATCGGGCCGTGAAACTTCTTTTGAAATTATTCAATCTTTGCCATTTGTCATTGGCATTTTGAATCAAAGAAATCCTAGTGTCTCGTATTTGGCGACACAACTTTTTTCTGAGTCTGAAGAACCAAATTTTTGGTCATCTTTGGCGTATATGTTATACTTCGAAGCGAGGTTCATCATGCATACCTATTATATACCTGCATCGGAAGTATTGTATTCTGTACATTGATATGTATGTATTTAGATGTGAACTGAATAGAATATGTTAGTGATAATTTATAGCTTGTGAGGCGGAGAGCTACTGTATAACAACTACTGAATCGCCTATTATGTATTGAATCTTCTACGGATCAAGTAGTCTTCAGAAGAAAATATCCTTTATGATTAAATAGGGAGATGTAATTATCACGTGTTGACTGTAATTATGTATGAATCGTACTCGTATCTATCCTGCGATAGACGTTTTTGCGATGAACAATCACACTGGGAAGTATTATTCAATCGTAATAACTTATGTAGGAAAAACAATTCATCAAGAACAACACATAACGAAACCTGGTGCGAAGTGGGGAAAAAACCCCCGCAATAATAGTAATCCAAGCCAATTTTATCACCAGACATTTTTGCGTTGCATATTGAAGCTCATATCATTCCAAATTTTCTTAATCTCCCATGGAATTTCCCTGTGAATCACTATGAAGCAAAATTGCGTTGAATAGATACACTGGTATATGATAAATGAGATTATTGAAGTGTATTTATGAGTCGACATTGATTGAAATCAGATTACTTTCATTGTATTTTCCCAACATGGTACAATTTTTCGGGTATTCCACTTTGGCCGCGGTCTTTGTAATGAGAAATTAATGAGGTTCATCATGCATCGTCAGTATTTTGGTAGCTTGTCCTCTGAAATCTAAATTAGTGGTCATTATGTGAAATAATTATAAGCCGAAATAATTATCCTGTTTTTATGAACCGAGAGTTTCACGTTTGCTTGCAGTATCACACCGGCAATAAAACTGTCAAAGGGCTGGAAGTATATGAATATAAATTTGTCGAAGATGAATTAGACAACGGAGCATTCAACCCAGACAACAAGTGCTTTTGCCGTGAAGGACGTTGTCTACCTATAGGACTAATCGATGTCACAGATTGCTACTATGGTAATTTGATGATTATTATTATTATTATTATTATGCACTGGAAGCAGTCATTCGTGTGGAAAATATTCGACATACAACCTGATCATCATCTGATATAAATATACTCACATATAAGTGGTTTACGATCACAGGATGTTCCCACAAGAAGAACGCAAAAGAAACGAAGAGAAAACGTGATTCTTGTTATTAAAAATGTGATTTTTCAATTTATTAACAGGTTTTCCAATCGCTCTGTCTTATCCTCACTTCTATCGGTCCGACCCTTCTGTACTGGATGCTGTTGAAGGTCTCACCCCGCGCCAGGATGTTCACGAATCATATTTTTACATCCAGCCCCAGTCTGGCCTTCCAGTCGATATTGCATTCCGGTTTCAAATTAACCTTGCACTTCAGGATATCAGCGCCTATTCGAGGGTAGAAAAGTTTGCGGATATGGTGGTGCCTCTTCTGTGGTTCGAAATTGTAAGTTTAAGATTCTTTAACCCGGACAAAGCTTTGTGATCAAAGAGGTCGTTTGCCAGAGGCGATCGAGAATGCAAATTGATCGGTTTCAGTTCGAATATCAGTGCTTGATGTTATCGCCCGGAGTCTGAGCTGAAATATATTAATATGGTATTACTTGTGAAATGATTTTCTCCAAAAACAACGAAAAAAAAAATACCAGGTCGAAGAAAAACAAGTTTACTGTCTTGTCTTTCCTCTTAATGACATACTGACATCCTATTTCCTTAAACACATATATCTGGTATTGAAAAACATGTTTGTCACATTTTTCGTGCAAACTATGTATTTCATATCTCGGATCTTATCGATTCTGATATTCTAGATCTTTAACGTACGTTTTTATCCGGAGGATCGAAAATCACGGTCATGCTTCGAGGCAATTGCCACATCCAAACTGTTATCACGATTTGTTAAAGGTGTATTCATGTTTTCTTTATATATTTTTCCACAGGGCATGTACGAACTCCCGAAACAGATGAACGACCGCTTTATATTGTACCTGAACGTCCTTCCAGTGGTTCAGGAAGCTGCAATATACATCCTATTCCTCGTCGGTATTCTCTTTCTCATCTGGAGTGTCGTGAAGATATTATTCCATCAGCCGAAAGGATATGCTGGTCCAGCACAGTGGCTTGATACCGAGATGCAGCGCAAGAGGCTTAGTTTTCTCAATGAAAAACGAGGTTCAATCAAGACGAAGGAACTTGAGACTTACTACAGCTCACTTTTGAGTCCAGCAGATTCTCGTCCAACAGCTCCGCTGGAAGATCTTCCATCTCTTAGGGAAGAACATGTTTAACTTTTTCTCGGACATCAATGGGTGGATGTAAAAGCTCTCAAAAGACTAGTAGTTTGTAGGTTGCGCTTCGGATATGCAGGGAAATAACGAACCAAGCAATATTCAAATTACCACTGACAGTAAGGCAGTGAGTGGAGATAATCAAAAATTCAAATTTAAGTGACATTGAACGCTGTATGGATAGCGTGGATTTAAATCCTTGTCACATCTTTCCTGACCCTGCTTTTTTCCGACATGTTTCCGTATATTAGGGTGTCAGTGAAATTGGCTATCAATTATTTTACAATTATTTATCCATTCTCATCCTCAGAAATTGCGTTATAAAAAGTATAAAAAAGCCATTTTCACTATCACCTTAACGTACCGGAAAATTTTCAGTACGGGTTCTGTAAGATCACTAACTCCGCAAGGAGGAGAAGTGATTTTTATTTTATCATGTAGGTTATTGTAGTAATTCGTTATTTTTAACGACATTTTAGGTTGTTCTTAAGTTTTCAATAGTATTATAGTATCTAGAAACATTTATTCGCTTAATAATTATTGCACAAGTGCGTTTATACGTATATGAGCCTAAACATGACAATGCCAAAATGGTTTTAATGTACGACAAGAATTCAAAATACAGCAGTTGGAGAACTGCAATATGAACAATTCCAAACAGTATGACAAATTTATTTTCAAATATGAAAGAAAAATATTTTTCTAGATCAACAAGGAATATACCTAATGAATTTCAACTCGCTAGAAAATGACTTGACAATTATGGAAAGGTGTGATGAAATGCATTGGGTATATTGGATATTCGGTGCATTCCGAAGGATGATAGCTAGTAAAATAAAAATAATAGTGATAGTTTCCAAGAAATATACAAAAAACATTCCCAAGGTGCATTTTCACGAGCAACAGGTGCCGGATGTAATACCAGTAGTAATTTACGAATTGACGGACGACTCAATCGCAACTGTATTACTTACGGTATTAGAGATTAAACCGGTTCCAATTAAGTGGCATAAAAAGCAAACTGCAATTTTCACGAGCATCAGTTAATCGTTATCACCGGTAATCGTAATTAACTGTGGTTCTATCCAGCTTCTTCTGATCGCGAAAATGCACCTTAAGAGATGTGAATATTTCATTTTCAGGAGGATCGACTACGAAACGGAATGAAATTTTAGTAAATGTGCAAAATTCAATTGATTCATTTTCTCGGTTCGATTCTCATGAATGATGCCGTCCATTTTCCATAGACTTTTACGTGTTTTTCAGTTTATAGAAAATTTCATAACGAAATAATCACTCGAAGAATAAATATCGTCCATGACTTATCGCATATTTTGGTTGTGGTAGATCGAATCATTTTGGTGGTTTGGGTAAAATAACGTGCATTAGTTTTAACAGTATTTCGAATGATAGTTATTCACAATAACTAGTAGATCAGCCCCTTGTTAGGTATTATCTTGGGGCTAAGCCTTGTACATATGTAAATATTATATTTTAAGTGATAATACATAGCCTTAAGTATTTTGATACCGCATACATAATTAACCGTTCATTATACGAGTCAGTTAATATATGAATTTTCGACATCGGGGATAGTAGCCTGGTGCAGTTGAAAGTATTGTTAACTTTTTCATAAGTGCAATACGCGTAGTCATAAGTAGGATTATAATCTATGGAATATCATAGAAGCTATGTGGAGACATCGTTCGTTCGGAAAACGATAAGACTCACTTAAAAGTACTATTTCTAGTTTACGCGATATCGATGTCCAAATTGAATTTAGTTTTACATAAATTAAGTTTATGTATTCTTCTAAAACAAAACTAGAATAAGAGGACGGTTTCTCCGCATGCAAAAACCATGACTATATAATAATTTATCAATCCGTGTACTATAATTTTCTTGCCTTATTTGTAATACACGTGCCTTCGACAGGGTGGCAAAATTTCGTAAAACGAAATATTTGTCAATTATTTTCATCGAAGAGAATTTAATTTTATACGTTCATTTACATTTTCATACACATATTAATATGTCTATTACAAATATTGCTTTCTTTAATGATGTACTTTTATATGGATTGGAGGAAATATATCGTGATCTTGTTTAGCAAATATCAGTACGGTGACGTTAGTTATTTTTGTTATACAACTTGGCGAACATTTTGTCGCTGTTTAATTTTATTGATTATAATAGTGATTAATATGAATCTTGCCAGTGAGGTATCCTCAACAATGTCCCTGCTCGTGACTCAGTTGCTCAATAAAACATTTTTAATAAACTAAAAGTTTCATTTCTGACTTGACACCAATCCCATAGCTTTATAAATATTTTAAAGCTGACGTTATATGACAAAATATCGTCATATATTATGCAAGAAATATATTCTGCCCAGCGATCGCCCGACGTATATCCGATACGTTTCATCGTAGAATCGAAAATTCGATTTGAAAATTGAATATATTGTACACCTGAAAATTGATATTCATATTCTTGATCCCAACAAGTAGATACAATTTTACATATTTTTGACAGCGTACATTGACCGTGATGAATAAGAATAATTTCGCGGTGAATTCATTCAGAAATCGTTATGCTTGAACCTTCAGGTTCCAACTTCCTCGGTAAAATATCTACTACGATGTATTTAACCAACATAAATACATAATAAATCACCAGCTCTCCCAACTAATGCAAATTAGTATTTAAACATCGGTATTCGTAGTACCTGTTACCGGTGCCGCCTTCTGCTGTATCAACAAAAAGTTCGATGTTCACCTAGTCCAAAGGCGTTACGCCATATCGTTAACAGTATCTCGAGAGCAATAGTTTAGACTTTGGACGTAATTCCGTATACATTTATGTGAGTCGCTTGTTACTCTAGATAACTACATAGAGTCCCTATGACCTACGGAGGCGCCAATTTTGATGATTGCTGTTCGGAGTTATTCGCTCTCTCAACTTTACACTATTTCATGGATTGTCTCCCTTAACGACGTTAAATTCTAATCGAAAAGATGATAATTCAGTGAATTAAGTGAATGGTTTTGCGAGAAACAAATAGTCTAATTCTGAAAATTCTCTATAAATTTGTTCAACACAGAGCTGCATTTTGACTTTCGCAATGATTTTGTGGTATTTGTGTTTCAAAAAGATCGTTGCTTCACAAATAGACGTAAATAGTGTCTGTCCCGATTCGAATGGATATTCTGACTGATTCTCGGATACAAATTCTAGAGATTTACTTCGGCGTTCCAGAATCTAATGATTGCTTTTCCTCGGACCAAATGTCTTCTTATTTCAACAGAAAAATCACGTGTGATCAGCATTTTATGGAATTAGTTTTTGATGCATTTAATGAAACTTTGCAGGACTCTGATCAATTTTTCATCGCAGTTCTGTTGGTATACTGCCCCATGATGAGAATCACCAACTCATTATCACATTTTGAGTTTGGCTAAGACCATATGATGTTACATGGTTCAGTGCAGTCGGTACAGCAGCTTCAGTCGGTCTCACCATCGGTCGGCAAGTTCCCCATGGCTGACGGTACTGGCAACGGTCGATAAGCTGTACAGTTTACACGTCACCTCATCGATGTTCTGCTGATAAAATCACACTCCGAAGCTACCTCGTGTTGCTATCCCTTAGAGATAAGTGATTACCAATGAGTGTACTTCTTTTTCAGAGACTGATATTGCGACCCGAGGATAATATTGCACACGAATGCGAAAATCAAGGGAGTAATACCCTTAGAGTTCATTTGGATCAGAACTTCCTGAGACATGCTGAGACCAATAGTTTTGGATCTAGTGGGTGTAGAGTAGTTATTGGACCCTTCCAATAATTCACTCCACTAGTTCATGTAGATTAGGATTCGTCGGCTAAGGAGGATTCCTAATTAATTTCTTGAATGACTCAAGCGATTCAAAAGTGTCTGACTAGCGCATGTAAATTTATCTATGTTTAATATTCCACCACTTAAAATTGCGAGCTAGCTTAATGCTGAAAAGGCAAACATCATAGTCGATATTCGAAGAATGAAGTTGCATGAAAAAATATAATTTTTAGTCGAATAATCTTCATTCACAGAAATTACCCTATAACGGTGTTTTATGTTTATGAAAGTATGAAACGTAAGGTGAAGTACCTATATAATTTGTTATGAACTTACGCACGTCAGTTTTCCATCATTGCCAGTCATTTTTATTATATAACAGTACCTATTATTGCATTCTCAGTTGTAGTGAAAAATTAATTTAACTTCATCCAATATAAAAAAATTGCAACAAAAACATGCATCCACATCTAAATTCACCGTACCATTCACGTATAATTTTCTGGTTTCCATAGAGACATTTCAATTAAAAAATTATTCTATGGTTGGCCGGCGTTGGGTCTGATCTACACTTCGTAAAATTCTGACAATAATTTATATCCCACTGGTTTATCGTTCTGGCGCCCTTTTCTCATTTTCTGTAGATTTGAAATTTATTGCCGTGGTCGCATCGTACTTTTTCGTTCACCCCCCCTGCCCCGATGAACGATCGTTGATACCACCATCGAACCGACAACTTCGGTACACGGGATGAAATAAAAAAAATGATCAACCCCGACCCACGTTTATTATAGCAGCAAAGCTATTCCGTGAATTAATGGGTAATACTTTGAATAATTGCCATTGGACTGTGTGAGCATATGGATATCCAATGATGGAGAGAATTTTAAAAGCCAGTAATTGACGGAAACGATTTCTCTCAATGAGGTACAGTCATTTGATTTGCTACGGTTGTTTCATCAATTTCTTTGGCTTGTTTCATCGAATTGAAGCCGAAAAATGGTTTGGTAACGCAAGTTTCGACTGAAAACCACGACAAGGGTGATTCCAACCCCTCCCGAATAAGCCCAAGACGCAATCGACCCTCGTGTAAGACTGTAATATGCTAACTACGAACCTCCCACATCGAGCCACCGTTAACCCCGCGACCTAACGCCATGCTGCAAAGCAATCAACAATGATTTATGTCATAATTGCGAGGTTTTATGTGGCAGAGAGTTCCACCGCTATATGAGACTGTAGATACCTACTATACGATATTTTACGGTATTGTAATATAGAATCGTGAGCGTTCTAACACAGTCTGCGGTATAAAAAAAAAAACTGTCTTTTCGATTCAAAGTTTTCAAACAATATTTGTTACGGAAGCTACGTCTTTCTATTGGGAAAGAACCGAATGAAAGTGAAAGCCTTATACTTTAGTTTCGGAATTCGAATTTTATTCGGATTACTTTTGGTGCTGTTGAAATTCGGTGACAGGTTGCGAATCCCACTATTACTCTTGAGGTTTAATTATGCCTCAAGGAGGTACTTAGAACAACGAGGCAAAGATATTATGAGAATCGAATTTGAAATTGGGTCTCTTATTCCTCTAAAACATTCAAGGCTCGGCTAAATAATTAAGTGTCTTTTGCCGAAACAAACAAAATATTGATTTTTGCTTATGTCAGGGAAACTAGGAATCCAACCTTACATTCAATAATAGAAATTCTTAAACACTTTCATCTTGGTGGTGTAAAAAATACTTCTATGTAACATGGATCATTCGCGAGCATGAGTCATGATGCAAAGTGTATTTTAAAATTCTTCAAAGCCAACAGCTAGTTTCAGGATGGCATTAAGTTAGCTCTGAACACCACCAACCGAATCCGGATCGAATTGCAATTGAACACAAAAAAATGCAAATTTTTCACTTCCAAGAGGGTTTTACTTAACATAACCTCGAAAATAGTTCAAAATTAAGAAGCTGTGATTTATTTGGGCGATTCGCTGATTCTCCGTGGAAATGATTGACAATGAAAAAGCGAGAAAATGCGTGCTCGAAGTAATTATTGCAGTTGCATCTCCCGCTGCCTCGGAACTCGGAACATGCATGGTCATTAATCATTCTGAGCAAGTGAATGTAAGTGTCGGGTTTTCAGTAGATTCCTGTCGATTTGATGTAGCTTGAGCGCAGTTTGAGCTTTTTTGCACAAATATATTCATTCCGATATTTTGCTGATCGAGGGTTTTTATATTTTTACTAAGATTGTGAAAGTGATCTGAAATAATATGCGATTCCGGAAGCTTCAAGAATGCAGCAATCTGGTAGTAACAGCTTGCGCCAGCGGTTATATTGAAAAAACTTGAGTCATTAGTATAAAAACCATATTTCACGGCGACTGCCTGCCACCCCCGTCTAAACCATCACTTCTTGGATACCACCCATCAAAGCTCTCACAAATGCATGCCCTCAAATCCTCCCCTGCAGCCTTCGCTTGGTTAGTCGCAGCGAAACTGCAATTTATAAATCGGCAATTCTCATCCGATCATATAATCAAGATAAGGAATATTCTCGGGTTCCAGATTATAACAACCTAGATCAAGGATCGATGCTTTCCTTTTTAGTCCTACAACGGTAAGATACGCAAAGACCAATTTTCCAAATTCCTGCGACTTGTCGATTCCAAGCCTCTATTATAAAATTTGACATCATTCAGATTAAATTGTCAGTTTGAGAATATTCGGTTCTGGATCATGGAAGGTTTCTGAAATTCCCTTGAGATGCTTGGAGATGTTTTGGGTGAAACTATAAACCATAACTGATTGGACCCCAGCAATTTGGAACCAAGGACGACGTTTTTATGGATATTCTTATCAAAAGTTTAAGACGAATCATAAATGATCGGTTTTTTTTTCAACTTATTTTATGATAACACTGGCACTAATTGTGTTACAACTCTCAGACTCTCTATACGTTCGTGGAAAATACTTCACCGTGAATGTCTGTGTAAAGTTGAAAAAAAATGTCAAAAAATTTTTTGGTCCAAGGCGTATTTTGAAGTTAAATACAGCTTTGTGGAACCAGCATGGAGTACATGACTTCAAAGTTTGTTTTCATCTTGTTTTTTTTTGTTTACCATAGAAAACGGAAAGTTTATTTGATTTTGCAACCGAAGGCGAAGAAATTGTCCGAAGCCGAATGAACCGTAAAATTCTGTTTTCGTATGCGCTTTTCTGGAAGGTATCGATAATAAAAGTACAGAGCGTGGCTACCTCGGTCACAAATTACATGTTCTCGTAGAGCCTCGTCGTGGAGAAACTCTTGAAAAGTGGAAGCGAAGAAAGAGACCGAGAAAAAGGAAAAGAAAACGCAGTATGAGGGAGAGAAGGAGGAGGAGGAGGAGGAGGAGGAAAGAAGGAGCCGCGGTAAGACCCAACGACAGCGGAAAACCTTAGGGGTGTTTTTTCATGTCATCAATTGTAGCCCCCTTGGCGCAGGTGCTTTTGCGAGATCTGCCACCCACCTCACCCATTCGCTTTCTCCCCACCTTAGAACGTCTACTTACCCCGAATACTTTTCTTTATTTTACCCGCTTAGCGCTGGAAACTCGTAGAATTATGGCGAATCGTCCTCGCAAGAAGTGGATTTTCCGGTGAAAGAATCGATCCATTGAATCGCCAGCTATGAGGACTAAACGATATTTGAAAGGTTTACAGAACACCTACCATCGCAAATGTCAAACGATCAAGATTTTGCGAAAAACAAGACAATTAAAGGGAAGCAAATTTCAGCCAGTACCAAATGCAACGTTTTTCAGTGGAGAAATCAGATCCAGTAATACTCGGTTGAAAATGATGTTGAAGGTTTCAGCTATTTACCTACTAACCTGGCATTAGTTAATTTTTCGCAAGCCCTTCCGAAAAGCTTTGTGCACAGTTGCGAAACTAATTTCTTCATATTATCTTCCGCGAGGAAAGGTCCTACTACAAAAAAAAAGGAATTTCAGGTTTTCTTGTTTTCATTAGCATTTGGTCGGAATCTTGTGAGTACTTTCGAAAACTGGCAAATTCTACCCTAAGATTGAAGAACGGCTAAAGGAAGAGTTTTTCACCATCACCTAGTAAAGAATAAAGAATTTCAGAATAATCTTTGCGTTTCAACTATGTTTGCTTCATGTCCATGTTTCAGAAAAGTGTTCAAACGACTACAATTGAGATGTTCTAGTGTTGAATTCAATTTTAGATCCCTATATCCTTTGAGAGGATCAAGAATAACGACTTCGTCAATTTCGGCCAACAAATTACCATCCAAAATGTTATTTCTTATTTTCTTCAGAAGAAGGAATGAGCTACTGAAATTCTGATTTAATTTCGAATCATAGGGGGAGATATTGTTGGTTTTGAAGAGCATTGACATGATTTCGAATGAATTTGCAGTTTCAAACCAAGAATACAAACTCTCAACGGTCGCTTTCTTCAACCCCCATTGAAACAAAACCTGAATGACTCAAGGTGCACGTACATGGATAAACCACGGGATCATTGCAGTTGTTGTCCCCTTTTTTTCTTAACTTTTTTTTTTTTTGGTGTAAATGCACTTTATTTCTTGTTTGACATCAGCGAGAATCTTTGAAGTACAGCACTTTGCCACGTCTTGAGGCACAACCTATTGCCAAGAGATCGCTGCAAGGACAGAGAATCTTTTTGTTCTTGGAAAAGTTTTTGTCGTAGTTCAACGAGTGCAACTTCACGCCCAATGAAACAGAAGAAGGAAAAGAACTCTTCCCTCTTCTTCCCAGGGTTCTTTCTATCTTTTCATCTGGTCTCTCCCCTCGTGTATTTTTCATTCGGCTTGCACGAGAGATTTTAAGTTTCGCGGTAATTTCACGGGTAATTCGTTGCACCATTTCACCTCCGAACCTTTTACCCTTCGTTCTCGCGAGATTTCAGACGACCGAATCTAACCTAAAGTCAAAAATTAGATTGCCAGAAATTTAATCGATTTTCATCTGACTCCCTATAGCTTCCAGTCATGCTGCGCAAACATCATGCCTTCGCAAAAAAACACACACGTAACAAAACCCGCGGAAGAACATAAAATCCGTACCGTTTAAATCAAACACGACGAGTTTCAGAATAAAAATAAAACATTGAGCCAACATTTTTACCCGAAGGCAGAGCAAATATTATGTCAAGTCTGAATAATTACATAAAACCACTGATTCGAGTGTAACAAAAATTACATCCCTCGTCCTTTTGTGTCATTATTATAATCATGACACTTCTCCTTTTGGTTGTCGAACACCATTTTTAATTGGATTTCTTTTTATCTCTCAGAAACAGATTTATAAGTTTATATCGTCGATTCAAGAGTTAGATTCGAACCAATGTCGATGGATGGAAATTTTCGAATCAGGTGCTGGATATTTGTGAGAACATGAAGCACCAATTTCTCGTACGAATTTCGTAACTTGAAATAGTTGAAAAAATTTCTGCGGTTTTCTTATTGATCAGCGACTAACGATTTCCAATAAATAATACGTGATCAATTGATTACGAAGATCAATCGAACCCGGGAATTCGAACAGCCGAGTTTGAAAACGTCTATTTATCTCACCTCGGTTGGTGGAACCTTTTTTTTTTGTGCAAAGGGACTTTGGCCCTCGAAGGCCTTTTGCGATCAGTTTGAACGGGCATTCAATCGATACGCACAGTAAGGTTATTTCTCAGCGTAGCCCTAAGGGACAAAAGTGAGGTCAGTCAATCCGTTTCTCGAAAGTAGAACGTCTTCGGTAATCCCTTAGGACGCAGCTGATGCCAAGACGCATCCGTCCTGGGAGTGGTATGCGCGAATATTCAAGATATTCTCGAATTATTAATGGCATGTGGTTGAAATACACTCGGCAGGGTGCTCTCCGAAGATTGACGTTGGACAAATGGTGCATCTCTCAGAGGTACTTTAAAACCAGCGAAAATAATAGATCCTTTTCGAATCTTCAGCTTCGTTTTTCATTTTTCCTTTTCTTTTGCTATTTCTCTTTTCCAACTGAATGTAATGAAGAAGTGACAAGATGCGTACCAACAGGGATATGAATTTGCGAAAAATAACTGTTCGTATTCATATACACCAATAAAGGATAGATAGTAATTTGCATAGATTGCAAATTCAGTTTCAATGCATAGATCCGGGAATTCAGTAGCTGATGAGGACGGCTGTCTTCTATAGACCCCGTTTTGGAGGTTCGAGGGGTTATTTAATATTGATGATCATTTAAAGAGAAACAAAAACTTGTAAAAAGTAAATCAGGATGAATTTATCAAATTGTCATTGAAACGGCTACATACAGCGTATGTATACTTATATATATCGTAGAAATAAATCCAATACTCGGGGTGCCATATCTTATCCTGTCAACGCAAGTTCGGGAAACTCAAGTTTAAAAAATCGCTCGGGAAAAAAAACGATTAGTTACCCCGTCGTGACACGAGGTTGTGGGGTCACCACCCTACGACCAAAGTTGAAATCTTCGAAAATCCCAAGAACCCGGTAAGGTGCGGGGGAATCCGAATTATACGCGAAGTTCTAATCTCGCTTTATCAGTTGCCGTAGGGTTGAAGCGAACAATTTTATTCCGTTCGCAGGGCTCACGTACGAAGAAATGGAAAACGGTTTCAAAAAAAGACAAAAGAAAGAAAGAAAGAAAGAAAGAAGAGAAAAAATAAAAATGACTGCTCATTTTATTCTCCGTCAAGTCACTTCAGTTATTTCTTACGTCTGAGAAAGAAATCTGGACAGCTATATGAAAGAAAATCGGGAAAATAATACCCGAAACAAATTTTAAACCACGTAGTGGCGGAAAATCGGGAAAATAAAACATCAACGCCAAACAGTTGGCTCCAAAAATCAGGCTTCACCAGTCAAGTGGATTTCACGCTTACGATTCGACGAACCTGCGTAAGTTTTGACTGAATTTCGGTTCGATTCCCAAGGGAAAGACGGGAATCTCCCCACTTCTACTTTGCGACGTTGATGTATCGCAGGTGAGATACGCGCGAACCCCCTCAGTAGTCGAACCTTATACTCGAGTTGGCGTTGGCTGAAGCACAATACCGCTAGGCACGACCAATGACTTTCAGCGACTAGCAGCTACCATTAACGGAAATTGACAATAAGAAACAGCAAACCCCAGTGGGAAAGGTAGGTGAATTAATGATCTTATTGAGACGTATTTAATGGGGAAAGTTCCTAGCATTACCAGCCGGAAATTACTAAGGAGCTCTGAGGGTTCGAGAGTCGTACCTCCGTAATTAAGGTATCGATTCATTTTTCAGCAATGAAAAATTATCGATTTTTTTTAACGATCTTAATCCATACGATTACTGCATTATTCGATCATTTCTCTCAATCTCATTAATCCAAAAACGAACACCGATGGAAATGATTTAATAATATGAAATTCCATTAGTCTATTCACTTACGCGTCTAGAAGCCGTGCAATTTCTCGATGTTTGTTAGTTTTTAATATGCAGCCACTAAAATATCAGGATTCGCGAAGAATGCTCTAGCCGGTATTGGAATTTGTTGAGAATACCTTGATTCCGTAGCGGGTATATCGGCTTGGTTGGTATATAATAATGTCAAATATTTCTGAGGTTTTTCGTATGCGGCGAGTGTAGCCGGTTGCTGGAAAAAAAAAAAAAAAAAAAAAAAAAAAACAACAAATACCGTCGTTGATAAAAATCAAAGAGCCAGTATTCCGGGGGCGTAGATGCCAGTAGAGATTCAAGAAAACCAGCCAAACTCTTGGGGGTAAAAATGCAATAAACAAGATGAAAAGGGGAGCGGATTTGTGACATCAGAATGCAGCTTACGAAGGTATCGGAATAAATCTATCTCGAATGAAACCCAGGGGTCAATCGATCGCTGCAGAGAATTATTCGAAAGAAAGCTCGATGCTTCACTCCCTCAAGATGCTCGGGATAATTAGATCGCCGCCTTTTCATCTTTCGAATAATACCCACGTCTTAATCCCTGGGATCAGGTAAATTCATCCCTGAAACTATAAAGTCGAATCGATTCGACTTTTCGACTCTTTAGACTCGGCTTGGCTTGGCTTGGCTTAACCATGGCATTGGGCCACCTAGGGCTTTAACCAGTTTCCACTCCCGTGAAGGAGGAGTATTTGAGTACGTGCCGTAGCAAACCACCGGTGCATAATGCAGCCCTATACGCACATAGATATATATAGGGAAGTTCAAGAGAACGGTGGCCGGGAAACCCGCAATCAATAGTCAAATACGCCAGTTGAGATGTCACTCGGCTATATAGGGGACCCGTGATAGAGGGCGTGTCAGCTCTAATTATGCAGCTATCCCTCAATGACTGGTTCGATCTCTGTGGAGGTCACCCTGCAGCCACCCGATTTCCAGCTCTGGTCCATAGCCCGTGAATCTGGAATCCGTTTTCGAGAGGCATCTCACCGTGACGTGAGAAGTGATTGAACATCAGCACTAGGGGTAGTTTATCATGCACGTTGATTTACTGACCTCGAAACCTGGCAAGCTTTATTCAGAATCAGTGGAAACGGTTTCACCAAGTTGATCGGCGTTCGAAATCTTCCATTTATTCATTTATTTTTTTCATTTTATAAGATTAGATTTGAGAATGCTCGTCTACTCCTTGTGCTGAAGAGGGTAAAAAAGCCACGGATGATCAAGGGGGGGGGGAGGGGGGGGGGGGGGCTTTCTCAGGTGAAGTGGAGATTCGTGGTGGTAAGTACAGTTAATGATGTGGTCACAGGAGTAAAGTCATTACATGCCTATCGTTTGATCCCATCGCTACTGGCGTCTTACCTTACGACGGGAGTCTGTTCCGCATTCATTTAGATTATGTTAATCAGATCCTATTTGAATACATGTGAAGCCACCTGTAATTGCATTACTTTTCAACGTTTGATGAAGTAATTACCGTTGGGACACGGCTTAGTCTTTGTTATATTACTTTTTAAGGACCACGTGCGAGTCACGTTGCAGGATGCCTGAGTATGAAAGTCTTTCTAATTACGATCATTAGGTATGTAACCAGCCGTGGAATTCTCATTTAAATTTTATCCTGCTTCACAGCTGACATCCATATCTTCGCGGGATCCTCATTTTTCTCAAGTTCTACTCCAAAAGATGAAGCTGAAGGTAGCAGCCAGAATTAACAGCCCAACGATTCTTATTGTAAGTTAATGTTCCATGAAAACTGAATGAATTTGACCAAAAAAGTCATAAATCTGTACTGCATCATCCTTTTTGGAAGACGATTATAACTTTGGCTGCTATAGCCTCAGTTTCATCTCCAAAAGCTGTACATATTACGTTACTTGGTTACTCCTAATCGACCTACTGGATACAACACCTCGAAATTTATCCCAGTATCTCATGAGGAATCCTCCAATCCACGACAACGAGGTCTTCGAGGATACGAATGCATCTATGAAATGATTGATTAATGGACATAGTCTGGTACTCGAATGCGTTCGAATAGAGGTTGTATAGCCATATCGATTTAATGAGCCATTGCGAGCATAGGTTTGGTAAGACGGAGTTTCAATTGATGATGCTGAAGTTATGCCAATCTGGCAAATATAGGGTATATATATATATATATATATATATGTTTGTCAGGTTAGACTCAAGAGGACAAACAAAATCTGGAAAAAGCTCCCCATTGAGATGCCTTCGAAAGCTTTGCCGAGGTATTCGAATCTCTCATAACTCATTACTCGACGTCAACAGTGAATTCTCCCCTGTTTATACCTTCACCCTTATTTACGAAGAGGGCTAAATACCGAGTCAGCAGTCAATCTCCGCGTGCTTAAAGCCTCGCCTCCTTGCAAAGCGGACAAAACTTTGGACTTACTTTTGCTATTAAATTATTACGGGATATAAATAAGAGATCGCATTGAGGAACTTTGTTCTCAACGGGTGGAAAACTGCCCCGTGGAAAAGCATCAGACGGTTTACAAGGGACTCTCGGCTTCGGTGGGAAAATTTGAAAGTTCGAAGCTCCTCTAAGTTCGGTGAAATTTTCAACGAGTTATGAAATTTTACCCCTTAGTACAACGCATAATTGGCCGATAAACTGTGCGATCCTTGAATCTCTTATTAGTTATATAAACGACTAAAAGCATGTATACACCAGCTATGTATGTACATTGTACATACAAATATACGCCACCCACCTTCGATATATACCGGAGCTTGACTACACGCTTGGTTTTAGCGCATAAAGCCAGCTCTTTTATATCGACGTTGTCCTTAATTGGTACCCAGCTTTAAAATTGGAAGCGTCCGCCGAGTCGGGGGGTCAGTGATTTTTCCCTGTGCACTCTACCGGGTCGAACAAATAGCCAGTGTTGGTCTGCGGTAACATGGACGAAGCTTGAACGAGGCAAGTTAGGGGATGCCTCAGCCTGGGGCATTCGTCTGTGTTAACTGCCAGCTCTAATGAATGACCACCACCATCAGGATCGAATCGTTGGCACTCGTTCCTGAGCATTGGACATTCGCCCGATTTTCGTTGACTAGAAATCAAATCCATCAAAATTATCTCCCTTTAGTAAAACGTGAGTACACAAAAGATATTTTAAATAATTTTTGTGATCTTTTATAGTGCTTTCAAGAGACACATGAAACATCTTCTCCTTATTGGATGCTGACTCGAGGAATGAAGCCATGGTATCCTAATTCAGAGCTAGAGCGAAGTAAAGGAGATTATTTTGCAGTCTGAAGCATGCCACGGTGAACTGCATTATTCGAAAGCGCTCAAGTTAGCATTACTGGTAGCAGTGGCACTCGGTGTGTCGAGACATATCTCATGAATTATTATAATCCCGCGGTAATCCTATTGCCTGAATTGTAATGGAATAATTACGCCAGATGCTCTCAACTTCTCATTTAGCTACATAGTGCGTACTGGTAACTTGAATGGAATTAACATATGCACACATTTCCCTAAATGCGGCAAATCAAGTAAATTACATCAATAATACACGATTCGTGAAACCCGGTTTCCACATTACTGCAAACTGCCAGAATACTTCTTGTCGACGTGGAATTTTCATGCTTGCGAAATATATATGTATATGGGGCTTTCCACGCCAACTCGACCAGTGTCAAACCCCGACCATCTCAAAATCATTTCATATTTTTTTCTAAGATTCTACTCGGTCAAAAACGCGGCCTGAATTTCTTTCAAATTTTTCGAAAATACCTTTTTCCACACTGCGTGCGCAAAGTTCGATTTTGCGCACGCTTCGCGTGCATAAAATCCAACTTAACGCGCGCTGTGTTGAAAAATAAAGTTCGATACACGTGCGAAAGATGATTCTCGACTCGTGTGATTATCACCTTCGCTTCGCTCGGGCGAAAAACTTCACACTCGTCCGAGAACCAACACTTTCGCACTAGTATCGAAAAGTACTATTTTTTTTTACAAATATTTGAAGTCGATTGCGAATGCCCATTTTTTTTAAATCTGAAAGAATTCTCAAAAATCCAGTAAATGACACAACCCCCCCCCCCCCCCCCCCCCCCCCTCCCCCCCAGAAGGAAAATGTGGGCCGAATTTTTATTTAATTTTTTTAGCGCCTATTCCGGAATTTTGAAATTTTTAAACCCAAAACAACACCAGCGGATTGAATACTGAATTGGCGAAAGCGAACCTTTACAAGTGAATTGACCCTTATTTGACCCTTACGATTTGATCCTGTGTTAATTTTGGGTTTCAAAATTTCAAAATTCCGATATAGGCGCTAAAAAAATAGAAAAAAATTCGGCCCACGTTTTCCTTCAGGGGGGTTGTTTTGTGTCATTTACTGGATTTTTGAGAATTTTTTCAGATTTTTAAAAATGGGCATTCGCAATCGACTTCAAATATTTATTAAAAAAAAAAGGTATTTTGAACGAATTTGAAAAAAATTCAGGCCACGTTTTCGATCTAGTAGAATGTTAAAAAAAAAAAACATGAAATGATTCTGAGATGGTCGGGGTTTAACACTGGTCGAGTTGGCGTGGAAAGCCCCATATATACGTCTCGAAGACACTGATGGCTTAATTCTTCACTGAAAATATTCACATTTCACCGCAAGCTGGTAAATTGACACAGAATTTTTGTATTTCACCGGCACGTAAAGAACTCGTTTCGAAACAGGATGCTAGCTAGGCTAAGCTCACATCAGTCGATAATGCAACGCCTAAAGCCGTTGATGCTTCACCGTTGTTTCTAGCTCAGAGCATTGTTTTAATGCGATTATAAGCGCTCTTCATTCGTCTCACTTCATAAACACGTTCTACCCATCAGCCTGTATAGTATATCGCTTCTAGCTAACCCAGGGGATTTTGAGCTCCAAAGACGCGTTTTCCACTATAAGACGCCATCATTAACGCCACATCTCGGGGGGAATCCAAGATATCATAATAGGTACACCATGGATGGCAGTCGTATTATGCGACAAACTCCGATTTAATCGTTCGACCGAGTCTTTGAAAAGGATGAACCTGTGCTCATGATTAATAAAACACCTGATCCTGGGTTCATTAGTGGCTTAGGAAGTCCGAGGGGTGGTGGGTACCGTTAAAGATTCCGATTACCCCGGATTCCAAGAACTTGAAGAGGCTCTTTTAATTGCGAGGTATACAGAGAAAATGTATCACTTTTTGAATAAATTTTTGTGAACGTGTATAGGTATAGGAAGAACGAGCTTGGAAGTAGTTAAAAATTAACTGCAATACCGGGCTGACATTAATTGTAAGTGCAATTACAAAGGGATATCGCAAGATCGCAACGGGGGACCGTAACGATCCAGTAAGGCTGGTTTTAGTTGCCATTTCGTGGCAGACAAGCCTTCCACACCGTCGAAATAACGAAACAATCTTATCTACAGCATCGTGCTCTACATAATATAATTTAATAATCCCATAAATCGTGGCGTGTTGGGCCAGCGGGTGTATTTATTTAAATACCTGCTGCGGGGGCGACGGACTGCCAGGGGTGGGGAAGGTTTATAAATGTAATCCAGTTAGTTTGTGAGCTCGAAGGCGAGGACTGGGTCGATATTCCTGGCAGCACGAAATTGCGTCTCTCACGGAATTCTGTTTTATCACCTGGCTCATCGCGTTCTATGCATACGGTACTTCAGATAACGACGTGTTTTTCACCAGTTCAACGTATCCTTTGTTGCCGTTAAAGGATATGGAATAAAATATCAAAAAGGGGATCAATAAGGACAATTTTTGAACCGAAATTTCAAAATCGAACCCTGGAATCATGAAAATTGGTAAAAAAAAACCTCTTGCCCATAGTGTAATTATCAACATGAATAAAAATTATGGGATTCCTTGATGTATTGGGTAAGGCAGGCGTTGATTTAGTTGTTGATGAGTATTTTCTAATGAGCAATAATTCGATGTTAACCATGATTTCAAGTTAGAGAAACGTAAGAGCGGTGTTATTTTTTTCGAATATTTCTTTTTTTTTATGTGAAAACACAACTTTTAACCCTTCGATTACATTTTCTTCTCTTCCAGATTCTCTTTCGAATTGAAATTCAGGAACCTAGGGAAATAAATTACATTTGAAATGGAAGGGTTAATACCAAATTACACTCGAGCTGCTCAAATAACATAAGAAAAAATCCCTGCAGCTAATAGATTGACTCTGCCTCGTCGTTTTTCACTCCAATCAGAAAGAGAATTACCTACGTCACGTTTCGAATCACTAATTAATTTTTATTCTATCCGAAAATTGTGGAAAAAATTGAATCAATTAATGAAGAATACAAATAAAATCACTATTCTTGCAGTTTGGGATATTTTCATTGATCAAATCATTATGTAGCTCAATAAACGTGCAACATGGATTTTTTGCTAATTATGAAATACTGATCGCAAGTCTTTAATTAATGTCTGCCTGAGAACGGAGTCGCATTATTTTGAACCATATAAGTTTTTATACAGGTGAGAATCTAATCAAAGAGTTTATTAAATGGGGTAAAATTTCAAATCATTTGATGAAAACCGCCCTTATTACCGCCTTTGCTTGGGGTAGTTTCTAAGATCGCGAGAATATTCTGTAGGTACGTTAATAACGATAAAAATACATAAATGTTCTTTGTTCAATTACGTCCTCGCGAAGTATATCGTGCAGCCATTCGGCTTTCACTTGTACACACGTAGGACGGCTGCAGCTGAACTAGTGCAAAATCCTATAAAAGGCAGTTTTACTTAGTGGCAACATTTACGCGAACGCGATGACACGCTTAACGCCGGGAATGATAAACGCTCCGTCGTTGGTCGAGAGCTGGTGCCGGAATGGTGGATAAGGGAAAGGCGACTTATACGCAAGATGTAATTAAACGAAGGAGACACGCTCGCGCTTACTACCGTTGCAGAGATCCCATCTTTGGCGACATTCTTACGGCCGGGTTTGAGATCGCCAGCCAACGCGTTAATAACCTGCAAGTATCTTGGCGTCACTTCGTCCTTTTCGTCCTTTTGCCTCTTTTCCCCTCTATACCCGCCTTCGATCTTCACAGCTTTTAACCCCCATGCGATTCTATAGAAAAAAAAAAAACCTATAAAAACGCAAAAACATGAAAATCTAGATCCGATCAAACCCACACTGATCCCGAACTGTTAGTAAATTTGTGTCAATTTTAACACATTTCGCATGTCCCAGTCAGTCCACTCAGAAATAAATGTTCATTCAACAGAAGAGTTAAATGTCAAGTGTTTAAATGTAGTTTATGTTCATATTTCAACACAAAAGCAAGTTGATCAACGTCTCAATATCACGCAACATTTTTGTGATTGAATTTTTATTCGAGCAAAATTTATTTGTTCCTAATGTTATCATCAGAGTTAAATGATTATGTCTACATGATGACGAAAGGTTTGCGTGAAATTAGACTTTTCAGGTACGGTTATCACACGCGTTTTGTGAAATTGATGAAATTATCCGATCAATTTAACATAACTTTTATGTTTTACACAAAAGACATAATGAATTTGAAATTCGACATCAAGAATCCGTTGAATTTTGTATAAAAATGACAAGTGAAATAAATAATTCAATTAACATACATCAAGTCGATTAAATTAACAGTCGAATGTGTAGTAAATTTAGCACAAAAATTATGACTACTGATTTTTCCAACACGGGAACAGAAATTTCCCAACAGTGGGATGTATCGAACTTTCGAAAAAGGGGATGAAAGAAAAAGTTAGGTTCTTTAGCTAATAACCTTTCGAATACCTATGCTCAATTTCTCCCTGCAGCTTGCGTGACTCGGTTGAACCTATAGTGAATCAGGTGAGCGCATAAACTACTTGGTTAATACAGTGGACTGGTTGTATATCACGTTTAACTATGCGAGGTAACGAAAGATTGGCCTTATAAAATTAAATTAGCTTTCCCATGCACGCGCTCAGGTATAATACAATGCAGCTGTACTTAGCAAACTTTGCTCACATATTCTCTTCTTTTTTTTTTTTTTTAATATTTTCTTTCATACCATACTTTTATTTTATCATACCTGTATTAAACCTACCAGCGTGTCTCGCAAAAAAAAAAAATTCAGTCATATTTGTATAGAGTTGGTAGTAATTAGTGAGTATACGTAAGTGTATGTGGTTTGAACAATTACCTACGCTATTTGTCGAGTAACTTCCTCATCGAAGTTTTAGCTACATCACTGAGCAATTTCATAGAAGTTTGCCAATTTCAACGAAATGGCTGACTGGCGTGCAGCGCAGCCTCCTCTTTCTATAAGGCTGCCGTTTAAGTTATTTATTATAGATACTTGATGGAAATAAAAAGACTGCTTCACTGCTTGTAAAATGTATAATTAAGCTGTGATAGATGCCCATAATGAAAATCACACCGATGTCTGTGGCGAATTGTAATCATACGGGACTTTGGATTTTTATTTTTTTTATTTTTTCACCTCAAATTCAAGCTCGCGAGTATAAAGTTAAGTGATGGGCATGATCCTTTTATTTTTTTCTCAGCCTGATAATTTGGGCCTTCTGGGTGGTCAGAGGAAAAAATTTCTCACAGCAGAGTCTTGGGGTCAAGACTCTTCATTCGTATAAAAAACCGCTTCGACTATTTCTAGCTCCTAAACATCGACACGGAGCGTTTAGCTCAATTATCCTAGCGGGGTCCAAGGCCCATAGCTATTAGCGATCGGTCTAGTGTCCCAGCAACAAGTTGTGTAGCTCTAAGAAAAAAATGCCATTTTACTTTAAGAAAAAATAAATGATTGGTATTCGCACTTACTTTTGGGTGAATTTTATCGATTGGTAGAATCGGAATGTGTATAGATGAAAAAAATCGCTGCACTGCAAAGGCAAAATGTGAAATAATAGAACCTTATCCTTCTTCATACCCCAGTAGAAGAAAATTACTTTTCTAGTAGGAAGTACCTTATTTCCTACTTCTGAGGCGGTATGGCGTAGTTTCCGAATGGACTTTGCTTATCTTGGGTAAACGAATCTTCCGATATTTCTTGAATTCCGGTTTACCGATCCGGATGAAAGATACCGCAAGGATGTACATGAATTCACCTCCCAGTACAGGTGAGAGACTTTTATCAAATATATCCACTCGGCAGCGTCAGGTATAAGGAAAGGTTTTTGAAAATTTTCCTGCCATATCCAAATTTTTATTCATATCACCTGTATAAGTTTTGCTAACTAAGAAAAGAAAATTACCTGTGGTCATTAGTTGATAAGGTATTAATGAAAACGTGTGCCGCAATCGACGCGGTATCGTGAAACAAGGCGGGTTAAGCCTTGTTCGTGATAAACATACAACGTAAAATTATTATGCCTGTAGACGTCCCGCACGCGACTGTCGTTTCGAGTCTACCGCACGTAGACTGAAAATCCGTATACGGTCTTTCACCCAACTAATTCGTAATCTAACCGTTAATATTAGGATTTCACCTCCGCACGTCGACTCGCATTATTCACAGGATTATCTGGATCGCTAGATATTCATAGACTCCGTCGACGCTTCGCAGAGATTTTCTTTACATTAAGCATTAATAATGGTACAGGATTAGAACAAAGTAATGATGATAATGACAGAGAATAACAGCTAAGCAAAAATATCACCCGCTTAAAAAATTCATTTTTCATATAAATTTTCACCCGCAGCTTGTATTAGGCACATATATATACTATAATACCCGTTAACGGAAGTGTAACGATGGCACGTGTCCGTTCAAATCACGTATACAAGTCAAACAGAGAGAAAGAGAAATATATAATATAGAGAGAGAAAATGAGAGGAAACACAGAGCCGGTCGGACATAGATGGATATAATTACACAGTTGAAGTTAATAATCTGTAATTAAATTAAAATATCCTCCGGGAGGAGCCTGAGGCATTCAAAGTGAGCATTCATGCTATCCGTTGTTGATTTGTTCGCAGTATTCTCCACGGCTTATACCACACATGGTGAATACGCATTATACGTATACTCGGCATATAGTCGCTGCAAGTTCAATATTAGTTTTGCCTTTCAAAATATACTATATGCATTCATCTCTGTGTGCAGCAATGGAACTAGTCATCGCACAAACATACATCTGGTAATAGATTTGTTTGCCAAGATATTTTACAGGAAATAATTTCTGCAGGATAAAAATTAGCATAGATTATAAATTACAACTAAAAATAGCGAAGAATTATACTTCGTAGATTAGCACTCTAAATTGTTCTGCGATTTTGTTCTTTCATGGTCTGAGAAATATATTTGATTTATCTGTGTAAAAGACGAAGGTGTGAGACGCCGGTGCTGGTGCCTGCAGCATCAATTAACTCCGATTCATCATCTGGCTCTAATAAAATACGGAATAATTGACTTGAGATCCAATCAGGTTGGACCAAGTCGGTTATCTCGTACCGCGTGTGATCCGAGACCGCCTTATTCCAGAATCCTCCTCCCGACACATTTGCGCTGGTGTAATATCCGTAATTTAGGTCCACTGGATTGATCGCCAATTTTATGGAGGAGACGCTGGGCAACTATCGCCAGCCAGTCCTTATTAATTCGGGGCAGTCGAAAAATGCAAAAGGATTGAGAAAACTGCGAAAAATGAAAAAAAAAAAAAAAAAAAAAAACCACCCCGTCAATTCAGCCTCCGGGTCCAGACGCTTTACTGGACTCGGTTTCATACGATTTTAGATAAAGTGGTTGGGCGGATCAGCTTTAATCTAATAACTTAATCTCCCATGATTTCGAAGAAGGATGTGTAAAGTTTCTGGACTTTGAATTTTCTGAAGTGAATATAGAGATATATACATGCGGTTAATTGGAAATTAAACAGCTTTTATGGTTACGTGTTATACCTATATACCAGCGTCAAGATCCATTTTGAAAGAGATCGTCGTTGTACTTTGTACAAAGATAAAAAATGTAGGTACGTAAAACTAGATGTTGTACGCCGGTGTAAAAGTAGGCTGGTTGTACATAAAAGGGTTTTAACCGGGTCTTAAGAAGATGCCCTGGCTCTTGCTACGGTAAAGTCATCTTTCTCAACGTAATGACGGTCTTTACCGCAGCTCGCGCGCTTCTAGCGCGTTGGATTTTATCGACCTAAGCTGTTCTCTGCTCTGGCCTCCTGATGGTCGCAGGGAAAAATGTTCGACATCGTGTTGGGGCGAGTGAGTGTCTGCGTGATTTCATTTTCTTTTTTATCACAATTTTTTCTTTTTTCTTTATTTCTTTCATTTTTTTCCCTTGCTTCGTTATACTTTAATGCCATTTCTCTGAAGGCGAACCTCACGTATATATATATATTGGTGAAGAGGCTAAGCCGATTCAAAAGTAAATACCCACGCCAAACGTATTTCCTTTGATACCCGACGTATCATTCTTCCACAGGATTTCCTGACCTTGTTAGCCGCGATGCTAAATGCAAGGAACCATCGTTAAAGGACAAGACGGTGAATTTTTTTTCCACCATCTATTTTATAAAATCATGAAAAATTCAACGTCAACCGTCACAAAGAGACGTTTTTTAATGTATGAAATTCTCACTCGAATGAAATATTTCAAACGATTTTTATCCCATCTCCAAAGTACTCCGCTAATTCCTTTATAAGTATAGATATGTGAGAAAATAAAAACTTAGCAAAAAGGTAAACAGTCTTTTAAACCGATAGCTTTTCTCACAATTAACACCTGTAGCCAGGTTTTTGAAACGAAGATAAATCTGGTGTCATTCTTACTTTGTTTTTTTCAAGACTTTGATTCCAGCATGTTTATAGTTGCAAACTGGCCAGCAGACGGTACGGGTAACTCGAAACAGAGTCTGGAGTGAAACAGGCAAAGTAGATATACCAGCCCCTGTGATATTGATGGAGTGAAGTTTAACGGGCCCAGACTCCGGGTCGGTCCGTGTTAATCACCGCAGATTTATACGCTTAGAACAGCAAACGCGCTACCGTACTTTGAGGGTCGAGGAATTCTAGATCGAGAGTAACCAAATTGGGGGCCGAGCGATTGTGGATCTAGGGATCAACAAGGGCTGTCGCGTTTATCGCATGATATTATAGTTGCTATCAGCTATTTCGAAGTTTTTCATTCAACTTCACGATATGGTACAAGAAAATCGATAATCACAAGCAGCAAACGTGAAATCGTGGAACAAACAAATCGACGCGCCGTACTTTGATTTGCTATTGATAATTAAGGCTAATGATGCTAATGATAATTAATGCTAAACTCGTGAATGAGTTTCGATTTCCTGCTCAATCCAACTAAGACCGTTTTTCTTAGTGATTGAGGTATATTTTTTGCTCTGGTACCATTCCGAATTGATTAACCTTGACTCTGACGATTATCTTGACCGTGGCCTTCTGGCCTTTGAAAGATTTTTCAACCTGAGACTCAACGGATCGACTATACAACTCGGGCTGAAAGCGGTGGAGGATTTTGATTCCTCTGTATAGATACTTGATATCAAATCTTGAAGGGCAGTTCCTCAAACCGACGGGTTGAGCGATCCGAAAAAGGCTACTAAAAGGTAACCGTGAGATGATACCGCGTTGAAGTAGGGAAAATGCGAAAAAATGAAATGTATGGAAATAATACAGTATGGATTTGGTTCTCGCGTGCGTAAGCAGAGACCTCCGAGTTTCGATACGTCAGGTTTGTCGGTTCGATGTATAGCTCTTGGAAAATCCTACGCCTTTTTTTTTTTTTTTTCTCTATCATTCTTTCTTGACTTCCCATGGGAGGAAGCATTTTATTATCAAGTATACGTATATTGGCTCACGGTAAGGATATATATATATACTTGCACTCACGTGTCCAGGTTGGGATCAGGACGAGATTACGCATATAGTATATGTGATACGTGAAAAGAAAGGGGGCTAAAAGGCCAGACCCAGTAAAATCCATCCCTCACTTATGATCACTGAAATTTTGACGGGCTCGCCAAGTTTTTACGCAACTTTGAAAACCAGCTGTAGACACCGTGGCGAAAGGCCGGCTCTGAAATACGTTATTTAATACGCGAGGGTGAACAAGATTCGGCGTATACGACGGAAAGATCCCTACTTCAACAAACTCGATTTTCATTCTGAAAAATTCATACCCGGATTTCATGCACAATATAGAGGGTCGTGACTGACACTACATACATTTTATACCCATGCGGCTATGTATTATGCAAAACGATTTTATTGATTAGGCATCTTGATGACTTACCAGCCAGGCATTGAAATGTCTCCAATTTTGCTTAAGGAAAAATTCTTCAAAATTATGTGGATAAATTATAAATATGTGATAGGCATCGAATAATTTACCTGAATAGCTATTTTTCAATCGAATAAAGATAATTTTTCCGTAACTAATCTGTATATTGAACATAGTAATCAGAATCTCTTTTTCATGTGTCTGAAATGCAAAACAAATCTTCCCATCGCAATTTCCTGCGATGTATTTCTGCCTGCTTGCTTCTTACACCTATTTGTTGTCTCGAAGTGAATCAGAACTTTTGCAAATGACGTAATTTAATAGTTGCCCGGGATCGCAAGGGATAAACGAGACTTGCGTTTCCCATTGGTGTTCTGCAGAAAAGAGAAAGTCCAATGAATAAAAACGAGGAAAAAAACTTCACGTATGAATCAAATTCGAGAAGAGAATTACTTCATACATCTATTTTCTCATATACCCGAACGGTAATAATAATTATTGAATTGCCGAGAATCGAGAAGTTCAATGTATTCTTGGATGATTTCTTCAAACTATAAAGGCTATCAAAGTTTCATCACAAACGTCATTAAGTTAGTGGGAAAAAAAACTGGTTATCGCCTCTTCGCAAAACCTTAATAATTCAAGGAAACGCGACAAGGCATAAAATACTCCGCGAGGCAGCTATCAGCCTCGATATGCAGATGCATGAAACGGGGAATTATTCACCGTGTCTGATCTATCTACTTGGATATAGCAAAAGCTTCAACTTACCCGTTGTCGACCGGTGGAACCACTTCAATGAGATTAAGTGGCGAGTCATTTTATTGATCTTTTATTTTATGGTGACGATTTGTCGGCTGGTTTAATTATAAATGCATCGTGATATTCGAGGCAAAAAGTCCTTCCAGTACGAAGTCATATTGAAATATCTCTTTATTTTTTTTTTTTCAACGACCACTCCACGAGATTAATTACCGATAAGTTTAATGGATGAGGACGAAACAAACAAATGGCCAATGAATCGATCCCTCGCAAATTTCGAAACAAATATTACCCTGTGTGAATTCAGATCGTTCCAAAAGATATGTAGATAAAAATCCCCCGCGACTTGGATTACGTCAATCATACGTCAGAGGTAATCGTCAAATAATACATACATTTGTACGACACTAGAGAGTCAAGAAAAACACTAATTGATTGTTCGACAGCTAGGTAAATAAGTGGCAGGACTGGCAAATATCAATTGTCCAATTTCATGCCACAAAGTGGCTAATGCGACCGGGCAGCTATTCTCTGGATCAAATTATGGCTTCACTGGCATGGCAGATTAGCACGCCAGGTTATTTTCGCATAAATCAACAGCTGAAGTATATAAATTTATAGTTTCTGAACTTACAAATGGCTCTTAACTGATAATCTTACGAGTTTTCTACGTGAGCTGAAGAGAATCCTTGGTAGGCTAGATCCAGGAACATTGTAATTAGGAATATGTCGTATCTTGGATTTGGCTCGGTTCGTTAACCCTGACTTACAACCCCAAACATGGCATACTTCGCAGGACTAACCTAGGGTAAGTCTGAAGATACGAGGCCTTAAATTTAGGCGGCTTCTCTACGAGCCAAAAGCTATTTATGGAAAGGAATATAACGTAGACTAAACAAACCGTAAGTGCAACTCAATCCTGACAAATTGCGACGACTTAAGATCCACGATATCATATACTACACCGAGTGTCCATTAGGCGAGTACACACTGTACGTACGAAGATTGATTCACTCGATGAAAATGGGGTTGGTAACCGGAAGTATCCTCATCCTTTCCTCTATATTTCAAG
Organism: Ametastegia equiseti; assembly: GCA_963989295.1. Lineage (NCBI taxonomy): Eukaryota > Metazoa > Arthropoda > Insecta > Hymenoptera > Tenthredinidae > Ametastegia > Ametastegia equiseti. Next base: position 9,609,917 of record OZ022389.1, on the reverse strand, counting down.
GATATGAAAGAGAATTTTTTTTCTTTTTATTCTAAGCTGTCGAGTTGCTATATAAGAACTTATCCGACTTAGTCTATATGATCCAATTTAACCATTTTATCTAAAACTTGTCCAATATTTATTCGTTAAGGGATGATTTCCGCTTTGTTCGAATGAGTGTATGAGAGATAAAGGGGGCGGAGAATCAAGTGGTTTTTATACCTTCGGCACCATCCGATCACCTGCATTGCAGGTAAATCAACCTTCTGAAGAAAAAGGGTGCATACGAGAATCAGCTGCACGCAGGCGCCAGAAGGCTTGGCAAAGAGTTGCACTTGTTCGCCAAAAGTGTCGATGGCCTCTCATGGCGAGTTGGAGCGAATTGAGATGCGTGTAGATCGAGATAACTCATTGGCGCACCCCGGCAAAGTTGCGCCTGTCCGATGGTCGACCCACGTATGTATATATACGTACATACGGCATTTGGACCCAGTATTGGCATTGCCATTGGCATCTTCCGAATTAATTTCTCGCTAAAAGTATACGGTATACACGCGAGCTGTTGAAAGTATCCAGAGTTGGTACGGCGACATTAAGATGAAGAAAAATTCGACTTAAAAGAGTCTCGACTTGATTACTTTTCATTTTATTTTCACATAACTGGCTCCAGCTCCGTATAAGTCGTCTTCGCAGTCGATGACCACGTATACATATAGAGGAGGCGAATGAGCAAGAAATATTTATCGCGGTCCTTGGAGTGACTTGATTGCGTAGTAATTCACAACCCTGGTTCTCACAAATCTCGTATATATAATATATATATATCGGTGCAGATTTGTCAAAAGCAACACGAAGGCGTTGGCCGAGATGATAAAGCCGCCAATATAAACCGAACGGTTTGCCGATCTGCTTCGGCTATCGTTTGCTATTTCCAGTTACATACAATCCTACGCAATCGATAACGAGACTAACGGTTAAAGAAACCGCGGGTAAGGGCCTTGTATTCTTACAACCATGCTCAATGACGCAAGTCTAAGGTATATAATTGAGCTTATCCTATTTCTATAACCAATCGCATTGACAGCTCGTGACAATGGCCAACAAACTGATGATATTTATTAGAATTACTTGAGGGCGCGGCTGCGATATACACAATCGTTAGCCTCAGTCAAGTCCTTCGAGTCTATATTTCGGAATGACGCAAGTCTCGAAAGCACCGTGATATCGATTTAAACAGATTCAAGAGAAGTCCTAAAAACTTATTGTTCAACGTCTTAAATAAGGGGTTTGGTAATCAACAATATTCCGGTTAATAATACCATTTCGCAGAATTTCAATGTTGTATCTCAACTACAATTGAGACCACGGCTGATGATCAGGATGCATCTGTCATGATGGACCAGCAAGGTTGCTAAGGTACTCGTCTTGTTCACGGTGCAGGAAGTATAAACGGAAAGGTGGAGGGTGTAATGAAGGAAACGAGGAATGCTGGAATACCAGGAATGTAGATAATCAACCCTGCGGGTTGGGCTGGAGAGTCTAGTCTTCAGGTATACCTTCTCTCCAGTTTTCCCTCTCCTGAAGTCTTCCAGCTCCAGGAGTTCACGCGCGTAATTGAGACAATGCTGTGGGTTCCAGAATGGTTAACAAGATGCAGGATTTTACTTGTTTGATTAAACGAACTTACCTGTAAGTGAAGTTCTATCAAAATTGTATGAAGCGCCTCTTCCGAAAAGATCACTGGTAGTACCCCTACTCTATGCCAGATGTCGCCACATTTTTAAAGCTGAAAATTCAATCCTAACCCGGCGTTCCCCGGTGTCCGGTTCCGGTTCTTCATTTCTTTAAAGTGTCGCCGTCAATTCTACACTGGGCTCTTATATGCATAAGAGATTGGGACGCTTTTTCTTGGGAGGGAGAGTGATCTTTTCGGAAGAGGCGCTTCATACAATTTTGATAGAACTTCACTTACAGGTAAGTTCGTTTAATCAAACAATTGTATTCGCGCCTCTTCCTCGAGATCACTGGTAGATGTTTAAAGTTTGACGGCGGCTTAGATGATGATATCAAGTATGGATTGAACATATTTGATTCTTTTATTAGAAACATTGAGTAAATGTAAGTTATAAAAGGTAAGTATTAATATAATGCTTAATCCTACGGCTTAGCCATCTAAAATGGTTTTAGCAAAAGCGGCTGTATCTTCTATAATCTGTAGGTTATAGAATTTTGCGAATGTTGATGAGCCTTTCGTCCAGCCTGCAGTTTTCCTGATGAGATCAATGTTCACACCCATCTTTTTTGCAGCCGACGTCGAAGCATGTCGGGTACTGTGGGATGAAAAAATCGTTGTGTCGATTCCACTCGAGTTTAAGGCCCTTTTTACCCAACGACTTAAAGTCTGCCTGGAAACAGGCTTATATGGCTTCCTGAATGAAATAAACAATTCGTCCGTTGTACCGCGTAATCTTTCTGTTCTTTTCAAATACTGAACTAGGGCCGATGCTGCACAGATGCTCTTATCCTTTAGGTAAAATGGCAATGTCAATATCGGTTGCATCCTGTTACGGCCCGATGTTTTTATCCTATCCGGAATTCGTATTACCAATTGATTCTTAGACCTCTTTATGTTCTTTATTTTTATCAAATGCAGAGTTTGCATACGTTGACCTGTCACCAACGTAAGAAGAGTTATCAGTTTCACCGATAATTTTTCTAGTGAAATCTGTTCTAGAGGCATGTACGTAGACAGGAATTTTAAAACGATCTTTGGATCCCAAGTTTCGTCATACTTGGGTTTTTCTGGTCTTCTATTGTATACGCCCTTGAAAAAACGCTTTAGTCTATCATCCTGAGCTATCTGCGAACCTACTACAAGTGATATAGCCGATCTCAATCCGTTTATTGTTCCATATGCTGCTCCTCTTCTGAATTCTTCCGTGAGCAATGACAGAATATTGCTTACAGACCCGTTTAACGGATCAATCTTCTTTATTTGGCAGAAAATCCACCATTTTTTCATGTAAGTATCATATTGCCTCAAAGAGGAGTCCGCCAGTGAGCTTGTTATAATCTCTATGGAGTCGCTTGGTGTTCCTCTCTTCTCGAAAGCGCTCCGGATAAGAGCCCTGCTACCAGGGAAAGGTTTTTCCATAGTGGATGACATTCCCTGCTTGAAGAGAGTAATAAATTAATATTAGGTCTGAATCTAATTGGTTCCGTGTGCATTAAAGATCTAAAAAAGGGGTACCATGGCTGAGTTGGCCAATCTGGTACCACAACAATTCCCGTCGCTTGTTCGTTTTTTATTTTTTGCAATACTTTCAAAATGATCGAAAATGGTGGAAAGGCGTAAAATTTTTGGTCTGACCAAGAAATCGTAAATGCATCAATGGCCACACTATCCGGATCGGGAAGCCACGAGACGTATTTATCACATTTAGAGTTGATGCGAGTGGCAAAAAGATCAATATCGGGCTTTCCGAAATTATTCACAATCACCTGGTATGCATCAGAGGACAATTCGTATTCCGTTTCGGGTTCTAGCCTACGTGATTCGAAATCCGCCTTTACATTTTCCTGTGAGCTAATATATGAGGCAAACACGAAAATATCTTTTGCTTCACACCATTCCCATAGCGCTTGCGATAAGTTGTTCAATTCGCGAAACCGTATCCCACCCATCCTATTGATGTAGGAAATCGCGGTTGTATTGTCAATACGTAGGATGATGTTACAATTATTCAAATTAGCGGCAAAGCATCTCAACCCCAAAAAAGCTGCTTTCAATTCTAGGGCATTTATGTGTAATTTGCGTTCTTGTACATTCCAAAACCCATGCGTCTTTTCATTTCCACAAGAGACTCCCCATCCGGACAACGAAGCATCGCTAAAAATTTCCAAGCAAAATTCTAATGGTTTAATAGATTGTTTTGCTTCCGCGATATGCTCTTTCCACCATTTGAGTTCGTTATCTAAATTATTCGAGACAGCCATAACTTTGTCATAACAATTGTTATTGCGTTCTAAGGCTAGATACTTCTGTCTTTCAAAAGATTTTGTGTGTACATAGCCATATTTTACACACGGGCAACAAGAGATCAAGGTTCCTATAAATTCTGCAAAGCTGCGTATCTTACATATTCTTTTTGATTGTATCCTGTTAATCATGTTTGTTACTTTTTCGATCTTAATCCGTGGGAGTTCGATTGTCATCGACTTTGAATTGAATATGAATCCCAAGAACTTTATTTCTGTTTTCGGATTCAGTTGGCTTTTATCATAATTGATGATGAATCCAAGTTCTCGTAATAAGTTACATGTAGCAGTAACATTATCTTTACAGTCTTGTTCGGTATTACCAAGTAGGCACCAATCGTCCAAATATAGTACTGAAAGTAAACCTCGACTTCGAAGATGTGCTAAAACGGGCTTCAAGACTTTTGTGAAAACAAAAGGCGCTGAGCTAAGACCAAATGGAAGCACCTCGAAACCGTACAATCTTCGATTGAATTGGAATCGTAGCAATTTTTTGTCTGATTCTGCAATGGGAATTAAATAATAGGCGTCCTTCAAGTCTATGGTAGCTAGAAAACATTCCGGTGTAATGAGTTTTACTAAAGTTCTATAATCTTCGATTTTGAAGTGATCTGTTTTAATGTATTGATTCAAATTCTTCAGATTCAATATGAATCTATAAGTCTGATCTGGTTTTGGAACCAAGAAGATCGATGAAATGAATTGACCCTCTTGTTCTGAGCATTCTCTAACTGCCCCTTTTTCTATTAGTTGAGATATCAACTCTGAGATGTTTTTAAATTCCGTAGGTGACCAACTCGGTTCCCTTGGAATCCTTCGCTGGTTGATTGCCGATTCAAGAGGAATTTTGTATCCTTCGATCCATGATAAGATAGTAGGATCAGAAGTAATTCTTTTCCATTTATCTTTGAAGTATTTGAGCCTGCCACCCGGAATGCCTACCAAATTTTCTATCTCCTGGTTCGGCTGCGCTCTGGTTTCTGGTTGGTCCTGTGATGCGTCGAGGTCCGTTGATGTGTTGAAGCCCATCGACTCCTGTTGTTGGCAGATTTGTACCCGCCTGCCGTCGTCTGCAGTGGTTTGAAATTTGGTCGACGGGGCGGGGCTTTGAAGTTTTTTGTATTCTTTGCAACTTGAGGTTTTGTAGTGGACTTTAATTCTTTGCCTGATTGTTCCATAGATTTCTTTGCCTTAAGTATATCCTCCAAGTTTTCTCCAAAGAGCCATTCGTCTGACGCTACTTCACTCAAGGTGTCTTTATAGGCGGTCAAGTTGGAAAGAATCAAATTCTTCCTAATGCAAGACTCATCATGCTGAAGGTCAGCTAGAAGTCGTCCTATGTCACTCAGCTGTTCCACAAGGGGTATATTTATCTGATCCTGTTTTTCGTGCAACACTTCTGATAGTGCCATTCCAATAGCCGCCATGCAAGCCGCAAGTTTTGCCTGTTTTTCCATGATACGACCATCTCGTTTTATGATGACGTCCTGGACAGCTTCTTTGATTTGTAAGTTTAACTTTGGAGGGTCAATCAAAGTGCAGTTGCTAGGTGGTGGGTATTTCCTTTGAATCTTTGACCTCTCCTCCAATGGTAAACCTTTTTTGAGTATTTCGTCCCACCTTATTACAAAGTCGGGATGTATTGGAGGAGCCAAGGTTCGTTCTTGTAAGAACCGATCCCCAATGACACTGAGAATTTCAGTGTTCAACGGAGTATCAGCATCCTTCCCTGCGTCGTCTCCTACCTGGGCTGCGTTGTGACCAGTTTTTGACTCTATTTGGGTAACCAAAAAATTATGTTACAACATAATCTGGATAGAAATGACTCAACCAAATATTTTATGTGAGTATGTCTGATTCTTCAATATTGAAGTGAGAGCATAACTCTTGTGGACAGATTTTCAGTAATAACTGAAAAAATTTATCTCGTCGCACCAGCTCACCTATAGTCTGCGCCTGGGAAGCCTGTCGAGTGTTTTGGGAAGGTGCGAGTTGCTCATAAGCTTCGTCGACTTCTAACCTCGATGCCGAGTGACTGACCGACCGGCTACGTGACAACTGATCTCTACATGTTTTCTTTTTTGGCGGGGACGAACCTTCTGATGATGAAGGACTTGTTTCACCTGGTAACAATCGTTCACAGATATGTCGTTTTTGTGTCGAGTGATAACTCTATTTTTGCTGATGATGAGTAATAACTCTTGTCAATTTTTTTTTTTTTTTTTTGTAATGACTCTCCATGTTGAGTAATAACTCTCCATGCTGCCATTGTATAATTCGAACAAGTAAACTTATTCTTATACCGTGAGTAAAACTTGTAGAATAATGGCAGTTGATCAGATCTGATCGCGTGACTTCGGCTGGCCTCATGTATTGAGGAATCCTAACCTAACTTTATACTTACGTCGACGTCTACGATGTTTTTTCTTCGATTTTCGTTTCAGTTTTCGTTCCAGTTTTCTCAGTCTTTTCTCTAATGAGTTCTCCTTGTCTTCGTCTTCGTTTGAAGAGTATCTATCGCTTCTTGAACTCATTATCCTTTTCACGGAATAAAAAACCGTTGTAGCTTGTCTGGCACAAAGAAAAGGAATGAAGAACCGGAACCGGACACCGGGGAACGCCGGGTTAGGATTGAATTTTCAGCTTTAAAAATGTGGCGACATCTGGCATAGAGTAGGGGTACTACCAGTGATCTCGAGGAAGAGGCGCGAATACAATCTCTCTCTCTCTCTATCTCTACGCGATGACAATTCATTTCTGACGTTTATTGCTGGCAAGTTTCTTGCCAGTATGGCTTCTATGGTAAAAGGAGTAAATTGGTTTAGTTAGAACGCCGCGATTGCCGCGCATGCAACTAGCCCTGTGTAGGTATACGACGTGTGTACAGATATGTAGATTATACTGGTGAACTAACTACGAATTTCTACTGTAACCCATGTACCTACCATACATATACTCCTACCTACCTATGTCTAGCTATATACACACACCTGTGACGTACACGAACTTGTATTGTGCTATGTAAAGGTTGTAGTACCTTCGCGGATCTAGCACGAAGAGTATAGAAGTACCAGAGCCGCACGCAAACCGAGAATTCGTTGCATGAGCAGAATGTATTTGTTTAAGAGATGCCACCGGCGATTCGGTTATCCGCTGTTTAATTGAAACACGGTACAAACCGGTGTTGAAACATCTCGAACAGCAGCAGCCCCCGGTTTTTTTCCAACTGGATATACGGAACAGCTTCGAATGTACATTGGTACATAGTACCTACTCACATACCAACTACGATTGGAACTGTATCGATTACGATAGATCTAGATCATATATTCAAATGTACAGATATGAATGTAATAATATAAAAGCACAAGGATGGAGGACTATACCTACCATATTCGTTATCGCACAATGAAATCTTACCGTACCGGACGGTTTGCTGATCATTTTAGAAACGACATTTCATTATTCACGAATGGATGATCGAATCGAACCATCAAAGAGTACATTTGCTAGGATGACGTAGGATCAGATACAGAGTCGGGTTCGTTCGGTATGGTAAAATTTTCTTATTTTATCAAGCAACTCTGAAAATTAACGTAATCTATATGCAAGGTAGTCGACGGTAACAAAACGGCACGAAATGATCGCGTGTTTATTATTAATTAGTCCGGTTTCTATAACGAAGCTTTTCATACCGGAGCTGTTCGTGATTTGCCCAGTTTCTGTTTGTCCTAGCGTGTTGTTTCACTGTTTATCGATAGATTGATGACCATGTAACTATATATGCCACACAAAGATAACATTTGTTTGAACAAAAAATAATTCGCGAATAAGATCTGCGTTAAACCCACCAAGTGATGCATGGCTTCTGATATTCATGGTCAAATATCTACGTACCAACATGTGCGAATTGATTAGACGAATGTAGCAAAGCGCAGATAAATGACCAACGGTGGACGTTTTTCTGATACCAATTTTTCACTCTCCAATCATTCCGGTCAGTGAAAATGTACCGTAAAGAAAACCGCACGGTGGTTTATATTTATTTGCTCAGTTGGAACGGCTATCTCTTGCAGTCCGTCGACATTATCCGGTCTTCTAACTAACTTCCAGCGAAAAATTCTCGACGTTGGTACCTAGCCCAGGTTTTCACAGAAAATAGCTGACGACGGTAAGTAGATGCAGTAAAGGATAGCACAGAGAATACGAGGGGGAAAATTTCCGCAAAAAACTCTACGGTCTTCTGTCTGACGATGAAATGCGTACTCGGTGGTACTCCTGTACTGTAGAGAAGGATATACTTTCAAGTCGAATTGGCTTTGTCAAATTGCATTTCCAGGAAATGGTCGAAAATTGGTAGTTTGATAGCACTTTACGTTTCGTAATTGTTCTTGTAGTTTGTGAACTAAACTATGGCAATAAACGTCACTTTACAATAACTCTACGGTAATACCAAATGTGCTTGAACCGGTTAACAAGAATACTCGCGATCTCAGAATGGTGAAAATTTTCACCAAAACTATACACATGTTGGTACGGGGTTAGTAGAAAAATATGACATTAATATCTATGGTGTGAAATGATATTTGATTCTAGAACTTGAGATTTCAAAACCTGACTCCCCTAGATCACTACAATTTTTATATCAATCTTGGAAGGATCTTTTACTCCGGGTCTGGTACTAAAGTGCAAGCTTCAGTGTCTGGAAGGTCTGGCTGGATTTTATTGGTCCGATTCAATTGTCTTCGTAGAGTTCGATTCGGTTCAATTTCCGATCTGTTATGGCTCTGTAAGAAGAAGACCAGTTCCATCGACAATAGTTTCAACGAGTCCTGCAGCTCTATCTGCCCGATAGCTTTAACTTGGAAAATTTCAATTGGAAGGAAAGACTATAAAGATCACATTCCACGGCTCTGATTTTCCAGCTCCAGATGATTACATTCCTGAATGGAATAAGATAATATTGTGAGAAGTTTCTCTCTTCAATTATTAGTTATATATCTATACCATCCCTCCGCAGTTAGTTCCTCGCTAATATCTATTGATCGAAATTCCAAAGATTTACTTTAATTGGATTGTCCTCTTCGTTATTACATTTCTTCCTCCACCTCATTCTCCATCATTTTTTTTTTTTTTTTTCCTTATGTGTCGTCACTCATAGTGGGAGTAATCATAGATGGATATAGGCAATTTGGCAAAAATTGACGGTATGATTTTTGCATGGGGGAAATTTATATCTTCAATTTTAGCTATCGATTGACCTGGCATTTCTGTGAGTTAGTATTTAGGGGTGTTAGACACTTGAAGTACGCAATCTTAGGTAGAAAATGACTTGGCCCATTAGAATAGACTACCGTGTCAAGACTAAAAGCGCTAATACCCCTAAACGTCGACTTTACCATTCGTTGCGCATCTGGTAAACTTTGGAATCTCAATAATTACGAGAGAGTATACAGTACGTTGCTCAAGCCTCTCTCCCCCCTAGAATTTCTTTCTTCCTCTCGAGCCATGTCATCCACCCTAAGACGCAGCTTCACCCTTCGATTCCCTTTTAACTAATTCCCCTAACTCTACTTTAAGTTTCCATCGGCTATTGAACAACTCGTGCTTAACCTCCGCCTATGCTGGCGGGATCGAAGTTACTTTTTCCCTTTCTCTGACTTTCTCTATATCCATTCCTGTCCCTTCCTTTCCTCTAGTTCCCAGTCTTTCGTTATTCCTTTCTGTTCTTCGAGGCAGGAGCGCTCCCCCAACTTTTATTAACATTTCGACCCTTTATTATCGATTACGCGCGAAACTCCCTTTGTCCCAAAGTTATAAATATAAATCTTCATACCTCTGGCTCAGTCTACGAGAAACCGGTGGTCACGTATTTTTAGGAATTTATTTCCGATATCGCAAACGAGTACTTCCCTCATTCTTCCCCCTCCGAAAGCCCTTGCATCCTTGCAATGCTCCTTAGTTTTAATCAAAGTGATTTGGTAATTTATTTTATCCTAAGAACCGAGTCACCCCGTCTGAAGAAATAGGAAAACTTTACAATTTACGGATTAGTCTCCAGGCTCCGCGCACAAGTTTATAGTAACTCGAAACTGTCAGCACTCGGTTTTCATAGGATGCGGATACCGAGGAATATAATCCATTAATTAGTAGCCGCAGGGGTGCAGTCGAGACGTCAATTAAAGTGTATCGTCTACGAGAAAATGAATGCAAATAATATATCCGCTTACCATTTTACCCCGGTATACACAGCTCCTCTCGAGACTTTCTCAAGTCAGTATAACGATTATTCCGGAGAACTCTTCAATCTGGTAATTGACTGTTGTTCGTAACTGATGACATCGGGGGTTTAATTTTCGGAATTTTCAACCCCCCCGTCAGAATTCCGTTTAACTATTTACTCTTACGCGATCGTATAATTAATAGCATGAATATACTTGTTCGATGAATCTGCAAATCTTAACCGAACCAATTCACCTGTCTCGACTAGCTGTCATATGTCGCAAAGGAAACACGAAACTGTCTGCCTATCAACACTTGGCATCACTCGAATGATGTATTGCCATGCTACCTTTTAATCGGGTATAAACTGTGAGAGTAGTACCCACAGCAGTAAACCTGGTTGAGCATTCGTTTTGGAGTCAATCACCGGTTTGTAAGAACGGAAATGTAACGAACCATTAGTCGGTTTACCTCGATTAAGAGTTGAGGGTTAATTTCATACGATTACCGATTTATTTCCGGGGTACTGCGGTGGTGCGGTCCTGAATTTCATTCATCTTTGCACTATCTCTGGTATCTTAAGTATACTTCAGAGACGATTTTATGCTTCAGTTAGTACATGAAACTTGCCAGTACTCGGTAAGTCTTCTTACCGTGGATTACGTATACCTATACGGTACTTTACCGAATATTACTCGAAATTTCATCTAACACTTGGCCACCTGCATAACTGGGGGACTTTGAAACTTTCGGGGCATTGAGTGGATCAGTTTTATAATTTAATATCCTAAGTGAAGATGGGGTTAGATTTTTAATAAACCCTGAAAACTGTTAACGTCATTCACATGACTTGAAAATACGACGATCATGAATTTTGGAATTATGCTAGAAATGGCAAGGGTTGTATGTATCTGGCTTTTGCTCTTAGTTTTCTGAACTCTCTTTTTTAAAACGTGATCATAGCCAGGCTGGGATAAATATGCGCCATTTTTATCTCATAAATGTAAATGAGCTGTTCGCTCGACCCGTGCAGCGCCAGGCGATGAATTATTAAGTGACTTCCCTCCTCACAATAACGAAATAGGCGGGGTAATGTATAGGTTATGCTTTTCCCAGCGGAAAATGAGAAATTATAGCTCCGAAGGAACGAAGACTATATATTCGGGAAAAGATCCCTTCGCCGGTAGTATAAGCGAGATTTCAAATTGTCTCCGGAAATCGGAAAGTACTCACACACATTCACGTATAGTTCAATTTTCAACAAACCGAAAAAGACCATATCTGGTACTTTTTTGAAAACAAATTAATTTCTAGCAAAATTGTTCTAATATCCATTTCACGCATCGACCTCCCAGGAGCAGGTTTTCCTTCTGCAGAACATGTATTGCGCCGTTTTCTCCTGAAGTTAAATTCAAACGACCGGATCGTTAGGGCGATTGTCCCGCCGTTTAAACCGAGTGGCATTATAACTGTAATATCATGCTGGAATTTCCCATGCTCACGTGTTACCTCAACGAGGTAAGGTAGGTATAACCAAAAACACTTCTCCAGAGTCAAAATAATCTCCGAGATAGTGAGCCTAATTAAAACTAGCTGCTGTTCGCCCAGGAGCAAATAGGATGGCTGTTTGCGTTCTTGGTATAGTAGGTACTGGTCCTTCGTTTTCAGGAGTCAGAAGTCACGTACCCGTTTCGCAGTACCTAGCGACCAAATCACTAGCCAAAACGTGAGCTAGAATCTCAGAGTGATGAGGATTTGAGTGAGATTCGAACTGCACGTGCGAGCTACTGCACTTTTACACAAACCTGATGCAAAAGGACTCGTTGGAGGTCCGGAAAGGTTCGATGATCCAGTACTGCATCGATCTGGAGTCTCTGATCTGCTTCTTTCCATTCATTTTATTATTTCCTTCAGCGAGACTCGGTCGAAAGTTCGGAATATCATTTTTAATTCAGTCTCACCGTTACTATTCCCATTTCCATGCCACATGCAAACCACTGCATTCAGCATTCAGCTGCATTGGCATTGGCATTTATTTATTTATGCATGCTTTTCGTTGATGTCGTTAGACCACACGCGATACTGTAGACAGAGTGCGAATTGTTGTCAACCATTTTTTACATTCTCACCTGAATTAGTTATTCTCGGTAACGATTAGATCGATAGTTCATATCGTTATCAAGCTATTCGATAAATAAACTATAAATTTTCAATTATACTTCCCGTGTGATTTGTTTCCTCGAGATTATTCTCGAAGCACTGATTCGATTCAGGAACAGTTTTTTAACCAAATATCTCGAGATCAGCAGCCGGAAAGAATGTCACAGGATAAATCACAGCGTTTTGCATTGAATCCAAATAAGGAGAAATGCGGTACATACACTCGAGACCATTGTCCGATAACTATGCAGCTAACGCAATGCAGTTCAGTGGCCACCGTCCAGTGGCATACGGATGTCCTGCCGCACATTCCAAGGCTTTCCCCTCACCCTGGCTGCGATGTTGATGGAACTGTATGTGGATCTACGACAGCGTACATCTATTACGAAATTCTCTTGCCTAGGAGATTTCGACTCACACATCTATAAACAGATTGTCTGTTAGTCAACTGGACAGAGTGTCTTTACGTCATGCAATGGCTTCCGGATTAGAACTTTAGCCATGTCGTCTTCGAGCCTAATGATTATCTTTGCAAAACTCAGGTTCCCAAAACTCTCAGGAAACCTATGAGCTTTTTTTCACATCATTTAAATTTTTTCGGGATATGCATATTTTTTGACTTTTTGCTGTCATTGCGATAGTCGAGTGAGCGACCATGTTCACATTCACTAGTCGATATATAGACTTTCATCCATTTGAACCTTATTCAGGCAGATATAACCAATACTGTCTACAGAAGGTAGACTTGTTACGGGATATTTTAATTTTTAAGATGGGAGACTTGAAATTTTCGACGAAAAAAATTATCAGGTATCCCGGAATACTTGGCAATAAAATTCTAGACACACCGTGTAATATAAGGGAAGCTATCTTACATCCAGCTGTGTGTTGAATTTTTCGCAAAGCAGGTGTTATCGCGACTTTCATGAAACTCGATGATTTTTTCTTCATAGTAACTCATTTGACCTTGATTAGTATACATCAGAAAATATCTAGTTGAGAATATAAGAATCTCGATTGCAAGTGTGTAATGTAATCTAATCTAATAATTTCACAACGGCACGTGGCGCGATGAAAAATGTATCACCACCACGTGATACGGTTCACAGTGTACACCGGGTCGTGCAGGGAAAGAAAAATCTTTTAGGTTAGGTCCTTCGTACACGGTGATTGTAACGATGAAGTGCTAACACGTGACTTCCTCAACTGCAAGCTACTGTTCTCCCGTTTTTGTAATCTATTGAGTGTCGAGGCGACGATGTGAAACCGTTTGCCCTTTCAAATATGGAAACTCGACAGCCTTTCTTTAAAGTCTAGACTCTATTCAGAATGATCATCTCGAAAATGAATGGATAAGTAGACGACACACGACTACCTGAACATTTCGTTTTAATCTAGGAAATAATTCTGAGCTGTTGGAAAGATTAAACTATTGCATCGATCGATGATGTGGTAAAGATTGAATTGCATGATTAGTGAAGTAGATTGCGATATTTTAATCTCCTGTCTTTATTTTGTGCGGCGTACTTAAATATCCGATTGGCTCCTATGTTACAATGGATTAATCGTAAATGGCTTACGTAAACTTATATAGTGAACACAACTTGTAACTAATATCTATCGTTGAAACATGTTGCTAAATTAAAACGATTATCATAGACGTGTAAGTTCGTAAAATCGTATACCATAGTTCACAGCTAGTCGTAGAGTAATATTCAGAGAGAGAGAGAGAGAGAGAGAAAAAGAGAGAATATATAGGAAAGTAGAAGAAAGAAATATAGTAAAAATTTATCGGGTGAATTAACGCCTATTTTTTTTCGAGGGGTTTTCGCGAGAGAATTGTGCGGGAGGTAACAGCTGAGCCTGAAACCAGCTTCTTTGTTTTACCGACCAAGCAGCTGCCACCCATGAAATACATTGCGGCGTAAATATTACATGTCACAGAACGCTAGTGTAAAGACTTGATTAAATATGTCTGCATCCGTATAATATCCTCGTTAGCTCGTTATAGGTCCGCGATCATATTTGAGCCAGGTGAAAGGCTCGTTTCTTGAGTGAACCCAGATTTTCGACAATCTATCAGCGATTCAAATTCGTTATGCCTTGTCAAATAGTGCAAAAAGAAAAAGAGGTGCAGGGTAAGAGCGAAATATAGAAGAAAAAAAGAAAATAGAAGATCCGGGTATAATTGTCCCAGTGGACGGTTAGCGGTTTGTCAAGAATGTCTGATGACTTGTCTTCAGAAATTTTAGCTCATTAGTCAGTCGCCGAGGAAGCACTTCGATTCGTAGTCTCATTTTACAAGAATCACTCATACTGTACAGCGAAGAAAAAATTTTAATTGGTCTTGATTTCTCTGAGATTGTCTTGTGTAATTTGCCAGAATCCAACACTGCACTCATGAGTTTCCCATTGTAATTTGTCCAACATCCATATAGTATCTAAAAGAAGTCTTCATTCTTTCGTATCGAAGCTCCTGTTCGTGCCAGGAGTATTTCTGAATAAAGTCTGATAGCCTATAAAAAAAAATGATTTTTTCCGTTTCCTTAGATTCCTTTTAGTTTTGTGAAAGCGTCATTCTTCGAGGATTAACTTGGCTCAAGAGGCTCTGAAACGGCGATAGTTTTTTTCCCAGTGTGACAACGAATCGATAGTATTGAATCTGTGAGTAAAAAAAACTGTTGCCGAATCAGTAGGTTCTAAGCCTGACCTAACCATGACTTTCTTGGCGTTTTAGTGGACTTTCAGAAAGGCTCCTGTGCCGTAAGTAGATTGCAAAATTGGCTGATTGCCATAAATAGATCCGGCCCTAAGTCCCAATCCAACGATACCCGTGTTAACGGACGGGGCGCTAATGATGTTGGATGACGTGATGGAAGGCGCCGTTAGCACAGATTGTCGCAGTAGGGGCGCACTGGCTCCGGTCAGAATTTGCTGAGGCCCAGTAGTGATCAAGGATGGTCGAAGTACCTGACCTCCAGCTAATACAGCCTAAAAGAATGGGATCTTGTTCAATTTTCGGATTGATAATATCAAGCCACAAACCCTTGAGGATGTGTCAAACCATGCAGATTGTTGAAGCACAACAGTGTGTCATTTCAAATTACCGATTGGCGAAGCACGGCTCCATTGGTAGCGGTCAGTACAGGTTGTCGGATGATCTGGTGAGGTGCTGCAACCACGGCTGATTGCAGAAGTGGTCCAGGTGCGGCGACAGTCCTGACAGAGATCGCAGGATCTTTTTGGACCACAGCGTTGAATCCGTTGATCGGATCAGCGGCGTACGAAACGGTCCTTCGAGTACCGTCAGGCTCTACCAAACTGTAGCTACCCTGAACAACATCTCCGTTTCTGGTTTCCTCCTGAGCTTTGTTGTCACCTTGAATTTCGTTGTAGAACAAATGGATAAATTTCGCGAAACTGAACATCGAATCTATGAAGCCATGTTGGTCTGTACGCGCTCCGTGTACGAAAAAGTGATAGGAAATTGAAAAACGAAAGTCTAATTCATGTCACAAAGAATAAACTATGGGAGTATTGAACAAAGTACGATTTTCATTGGCCAGTCGTTGTGAAGGTCTAAAACTATGAAACGGTACGAAGTTAGAGTGGAACGTATCGAGTTCAGATATGGGAAAATGCGCTTAAATTTTACGGAGGACATTTGACGACATCTGGATCTAGGAAACGGGTACTTTGAAAGGTATATAAAGGTTGCATCGTTGGCTTGTTCGGAATGTATGTATGTGCTATACTTTATTTAACGATTATGTGGAAACTTGTGCACCGATATATTATTCAGAACCGCGCGTGTCTTTACTCCGGCCATTAAGGTTAAAAGCTCTGTTTCACCGGTGGCATTATCGAGTAGAATGGTAAGATATGATGAAAAAGACCTTTTCACTTTCAGATTTGCATTCGTTTTTCAACCGCGGCTAAGCAAGCTTCCAAGTTAAACTTCTACCGAAACAAAGATGGTATGTCGTTAAAGGTGGAATATTCACGAGCGGAAATGAGCGGAGATGAGAGTTCTGAAGTACAAACTGAGCAAAAACTACTCATACCATCAACTCTGACCTGACATCAAGCTAACGATGCTAAATAACCGCTCAAGCCATGATGTCTATGAGCTTCTATAGCTGCTTTCGAAATGTTGGAACAGATATCCTCTGACAGCCCGATAATAATCTTTCGAATTTTGTTAATCAACAAAATATTTTCACTCACCTGTCAATCCATCGGCGACACTGTAGCTGTAGCTATATTGAGGATTGGGATCGTAGTCTTCGGTACGAACGACAGTTGTTGGTTGTGCAACCGCCACTGTTGCTGGTGCTGCAACGATACCTCCACCAATTATTCCCCCACGAGCAACGGCAAGTAGCCCGGCGAACACGATCAGCTGAAATTTGTGTAATTATTCTGATTACTGCCGAGGCTTACAAAAATTGGAAAATTAATCCGAGTTCTACTCGGTTTCACAGATCATTAAATAGCCTCAATGTAATGTCTAGCTTGGTATGTTTCAACTTAGAATTGGTCACTGTATTCCAAAAACGGTTCAAATTCGAAAGAAATTGATAATTCTTGATTATGATGGAGGAAAACTAGAGATCGAATATTGAAATTTGACTAAATCATTATTCACTTTGAAAGCCATGTTGATTTGGATAGTTGTTCCCGATGCTGCTGTGGCAACTGTGATCAGACAATCCAGAAGCTTAGATTTTATACTAATCTTTCCCGCCTGACCCCGTCACTACTTTGGTTTAGCTGATATCAGTGTCAGTAGAGTTAAAAAATCGAATGGCATAATCCGACCTTACGATTGTAAAAGTGAATCTATCGCAATACGTGCATATAATATCTTTGCTCCAGACCAGCGTCTGTGCTATACGATTACAGGTGTACGTATATACTAAAGAGTCACCGTACTATATTCGTGCTTGAAGCGAGGTGGAAATAATTGTTGAGAATGAAAAATGCACGGAAACTGGAAAGGAGCTGGGGAAGAAGGTATAGTTTAATTCGAAGGGAGTGACGATTGAAGAAATAAATTTCGATTCAAGTTTCAAATCGAAAAGCGTTAAGGGTCTTGGAAGGTTAGGATAAAGGGAAAATGAGGGGAAAAGGGAAAGAAATCGTCGCCCTTTCCATTTAGTTTAGTTTCTCGATCCACCCTCGCGTAGCCGTCGCAACTGCCACCGGTAAATCCATCTCGCTTTAAAGATGAAATCTATCACGGGGTCCCATTCTACGGTGGGCTCCAGAGAGGTAAGGATCGGTCGGTCGCTCATTTGGGCGGTGTGGCGGAACACGGGCGCGCCTCTGGGACCAGATTGATTTAGCCGATAGTCGAGAATAGTCAAGGTACGATCGATCCCCTTTGTCGTCAAACGAAAGAATACCTACTCTGTCGCTCGATCGAAGCATCTAGGGCGTTCTAGACCCTTTGCCCTACGCTATTCAACTCGCCATTTCCATTCCAACCGAAACATGTAAATTCTCTCGATTTCAAAGTAACGATCCGTGCAGAGTTATGTACACAACGAGATCGCCTGGCCTGTCACACTTCGTCTAATATGGAAAGCAAACGATGTCCTCCCACTCGATAGATCAACAACTTTAAATAAATCCGCAAAACAATGGTCCTAAGCATACGTATATGATATATATTTATAGGTTTATACAGATTCAGGGAAAAGATAGAGTGATAGAAATATCTTTTTTCATCACAATAGCTGGAAGAAAGCTTTGTTGGAATGGAGCATCAATTTTCACGAGAGAGAAAATTGTTGTCGCAATGCTTTGGCCGTTCACCGTTATGTTGGTGCAGTAAAAAGATAAGAAAAAGAATGAATTTAAGCTACCCACATTATCCAGATCGATTCAACAACTGTCCCGCGAACCGATCCCCATCTTCGATCGTTAGAAATCATTGAGAGCTTCGAAGCTCCCAGGGTGTTACGCCGTTTCGTCTTTGATTCAATCGGAAATTACATGGAATTTACTGCTGATTATATCTTGGAACGTAGCGTACCGGTACGATTGGTTTTCAATGAAGAGTGACAAAATTATTCAAGAAACAGTGTCTCGATACTTCGAATAAACTTGCGAACCAACGGTATTCTCGAATAGAAACCCTTTGCCCTCTGTCTCTCGTGTTTAAATTCTTAATGCATTGAAACGAACGTGCTACAGTTATGAATGGACTGGAGAAAATCAAGAACCAACCAAAAATGAACATCTTATCTTTGACGTGCATTATTCACTGACAATACGCTTGTTCAGAGCGGGAATACGAAGCGAGTATCTTTCTTCCAAAGCCATTGAGATTGTAAGAAGATTAATAAAATTTTTATCGACTTTCTTCTGACTGTTAATAATTCACGTCAAGATTTATGAAGCAAAAAAGCTTGAAATTAAGTTACAGAACACTCTGGACTTAATATGTACCTCGATGTTCGATTAAAAGCATACGAGATCGTTCCAGCAGTTGAGAAATCCGAACGAAAAGTAATCTGGTCGAAGAAATTCTATAAGGCAACGCCAATACTAGCGAATTATTGCAGTCGTTGCAACATTCGGTAACAAAATCCCGGGTTTCACGGTTCCACGGTATCAACGTCCTCTTACGGTCCTCGCACTGCCGGTGCAATGTGCAATGTGCGATGTGCAATGTACAGTGTGCACTTCGCGTGGTTGGCTCATATGGGTCAAGTAACTTAAGTAGTTACTCAAGGAGTATCCGCGGTGGATGAAGCCAACCAGCCCCGGCACAGAGCCAGAGATCTAGCTTACGTCTACTGGTGTAATTCCACTCTCTGAGATATATAATACAGGTATATACATTGCACTTGGAGTGCATCTCGTAGGTACACGGCATTGTGGACGATGGCCGGGAGCGTATTTCTTGCACTTTTGATACTCACTCAAAGAGTGGGGGATTCAATCATATAAATGCTCAGCCAAGAGCCCTTCGCAGCTTCAGTGCCAGGATCAACCATTGACGATATTATGCATAGTACATACATAACAGATCACTATTTGGATTATTTTTCTCATGGTTTTCGTGCAATGGAAACCCTTGAATTTTTCGGGTCGAGTGACACTGAACTCGCGGTTTTATTTATTCACATTTTTTATCGAGTAGGTAGTACTTTTTATTTCTAAACGGTTGAATGAGGTTCGGATAATAACGGTAATGATCAACAGCGAGGGAATATTTCACGACATCAATTTCACCTAGTCCGCAGTAAATCGAGCTACGTTTTAGGGGAAGAAATTTATGGATCACGTGTACTTCGCGTATACCCTGCGTGACCTAATTCAAGGTAAAAAAGAAAGAAAGTTTTCTTAGGGTTTCCGGTGCGGATGGAATGAAAACAAGATAACAATGGAGCGAAGGCCTTTCGTCAAAAGATTGTCTTGTTTCCTCGTGTAAATAGGCCCTTTATCGCTGCTCCTGGCAAGGGAATTGATTTTCCAATATGTCATTCTGTCGAACCGGAAAAACACGGAGACTATCGTCCATTTGAAGTCTCAATGAACCGACAGTAGGCCAATTCAGAACACAATCAATACTTGGCAATTATTCAGCACCTAGTCTGTGCACAGACTTCGTCGTTTGCTGGAATGAACATCGCAAAATGGATTATTCACTACGTCTACAGTTGGACACAAGTATTTCAATCTCTGACCAGCCGAACGTTACCAGAAATTAAATCGAAAGACTGATCGAGGTAGGCGACCCCGTTTGATGCAGTGAAAATAACTACAAAGGAAATCCGCCTTTGTCTGTTCATGATATTCCTGTTACAAAGATACTATACAGAATGGAAGAAAACTGTGTTGAATCCCACAAACATGCATCCGCACCTCTCAAAATTTTTTTTCTGATTTTCCTGATCCACTTCTAGTGGAAGACTAACACGCCACTTTACCCCACCTTTCGCTAATGTGTTTCGCATTAACCTTTGGATCTGGCGGAACTTTGATATCTAGATACCGTTACCACTGACGTTACAGGACTGCTTCATTTTACTGCTAAATTTACAATGGCGTGTGCCAAAAAGTAAATCACACTTAATTGCAGGAACGGTTGCTATTCAATTCTGAGCCATTCTCGTTTTTGGATCTCTTTTTTGCAATATCTGCGGTACGTCATTATCTTTATACATAGTCAGGTGATTATTCACAAACAGGCAATATGATAGTTAGTTAGACGACAATTATACTTCAATAATCATGTTGCATTTGTATCAAAGTGTATGTATGCAAATCGTCCCTTTTTGTCAAACTTTCATAAGATTCACCGACAGACACGAATTTCATTTTATGCTTATTTGTTTCAATTATGATCGATCGAAGGTAGCGCATAAATCAAACAGTGATGACACGCCGCTGTATTCATCTGAGGTAATGTGATCCATACCCACGGCTGCCGTATATCATTCATTTGGCTTTATTTTGATTGATCTGTACCTACTCGAGTATTTTTTTGTCTGCTACATCAGCCACGGCTGATTAACTTAGTCCTCTTTTTTCTCTCCACGATACACAACGCACCGGGCACTACATCACTCATTTGCAGTGTACTGCGAAACACCTGCATCAGCAGTATTTCAAATCTAAAAATCCATTCATTTATTGAGTTATTTATCAATCAATTCGTGTTGATGAAATTCTCCAGGTCCAGATTGACCAAATCTTCACTCCGAGGCTACAGGATCAGTTCCGCTTCGATTAATTATCTCTATCACTAATGATTGTATCCGCTCGAGGCAAGTGCGGGGTCCTGAATTCCACGTAGCGTGTTCATGTGGGCGTCCAAACATGTGTATAATAGGAGAATCGGACTTCAGGCACGGGTTCATCCGGGGTCAGACAGCCTATTATTGTCCTCCAGATCAGAGGACGAAGAAAGGTAGCCTCTGGTATCGACGCGGCGGTATAACCGCGTCCAGGACATGAGGGTGGATGGTGGTATAGTTATATGTGTGCTGGCTGGACCAGCGTCTGGAAGCTACAGGATTTATTTGCTGGATTACGCCGCCTTGATAAGCGAAAACAAAATAGAAGATTTCACGATTTCTATCCTTTTCGATCTACTCAGATGTTCTCCGTTGCTCGACCGCACAGTCCGCTCGAGCGGGTTGATAGAAACCGATTGCAGAAAGAACTCTGTTGCAGACGAGCAAACCAGATAACAAACCTATTGATGGAGGGCCAGACGCTAGTCGAGCTCCGTCGATTCAGTGGCAAAAAGCATCGCTTGGAATTAGTCGATCGAAAAAGTCCGCACCCGGTTTCTCTGCTATATTTGTCTAGATATATAAGGAATGATGGTGATAAGTGGGCGATATTATCAAACTTAAACTCTTATTATAATGTTGCAAAATAGCAATGAGAAAGAGGATGGCGTGAGTCTCCGCGCGAATTGAAATAATTCATAGACACAAATAAAAGGGTCTGAATGAAATTGGTTGTATTTGAAATGATCAAGTGTTCTCATTAATGTCTAAAACAAGACTATTTACAAAACAAGAGTTTGTTGAGTTACAGAGTTCAGATATTCATGAACATTTGAAAGAGTAACAGTCTTATGTCACTAGAGTGCTACTAGATCGTGTCGTTTAAATATAGGGGTGATTCCTCCCTTTGTAACAATAAGCTCGTTGGAATTTATGGAGAAATGTAGCCTAGGTATTCCATGAATTAGTTTGGGTTCGAAGGAAACTTGGAAAAGGCTTTTTCTTTGCCTTTGTCGAATTTCTGACGATGATTGGCTGCGGCCCGTGCCACGGCTAGTCGTAAACCTAAAAGGGCGAAGAGCCTTGGGGGGGCTGGAAAATACAGGAACCGATATCAACCCTATGCTTGCCGGAATTCCCAATTCACGACACCATTCGGAAAATGACTCCTCGTTTCGTGCCGATGCAACATCTCCGGGTTGCCTATATCCGCAATACTATCTCTCGGTTTTTCCCCTGCGTTCAATTTCCCATATATGACGCGCCTTCCTTATACCTACTCCCAATATACCCATAGAAGAAAACGTAAGAAATACAAAGAGTCTCGCGTTGTGATCCATCAATATAGACAAGCCCATACAGAAACACAATACCCCCAATCATGTGTGGATCATATTTTATACCCCCGCGGTGCATTTATCCACCAAGAAATTCAAGATTCCCATACATATCTCAGCTGGGACTAGGACTAGAATGCAGAGGGTGAACCACACCGTTGGTTTTCGCTAAAATAATTACCCACCTCATCTTACACTGCAACACTGTGAGAGCTTTTATTTCATTTTTTTTCCACGCTTCGGGATATTCCGTATATATGATTTTCTCATCACGAGAAGCAATCCATCACCAAAAGTCGAGGCAGGGCTTGCAGTTTGTTATTACGTTAGAGGCAAAGCGAGGCGGAGGAATTAAATTCGAAATGGAATTCATTGAGGGTATGTAGTAAGTATGATGATGAAATTTTCACCTGCCCAAGAAAAAATTGCGATTCTTTCGTTTACTTATACTCGAAATCCTTGGCTACGGGTTCTGTACACATTGAGAAAAATCCACGTATAGCCTGTAACGGACTGCGGAGTATCGGAAGTTTTTTGAGTGGCTTCATTCGTATTCAGTATACCGCTTCCTCGTGTATCCCATCCGTCGATATCCTCAAAACAAACTGCATGCTTGGCGCTCCCTTTTTATCCACCGACTCTTTTCCTCTACGTTTTTTTTTTTTTTTTCTTTTTTTTTTTCCTCTCTTCCCGAAACCTATCCAAAGAGCAAAGCTTTGATCGATACCGCCGCGTGGTACTAACTTACTTGCACCTGAACGTAAACTATGCGCATAAATATTGAAACGAGATATATATTTTGATCATTCGTCCGGAATCAGGAAACTCATAAAATTGGTGGTAATTAACCGAAGAGAACAACTTGAATAAAAATTTCTGACATCAGCTGCAGCAGGCCGGTGGATATAATGTGTAAAATATTTAAGTAGATGTGCAAACTGCGGAGAGTATCTAGACGATGAAATGTAAATTAATCATCCCCGAGTCCATCATGATCATTTTAATAATTTCTCAAGTTTTTAATTAGCTACTAGAGCTTGGAGGATGATGTTTTTTGCACCTCCCTGCAGCGCTTGGGTCGTTAGAACGTCCACGCGAGGTCCTCTTGCGCGAAGATGGTGTGTCCTGGGGGCTCCTCTCGACGTTAGCTAGACTCGGCGAGAACCATTCTCGTTCATGAAACTCGTGATTCCAAAGACCTACGTTGGCACGCACGCCCCGAGCGTTCCAGGCAATCATCCGCGCGGGGACGTGTTCTCCGACACATCCGACCGGGAGGACTTCAAGACTCTCTTCAAAGTGAGAAAGAGAAAATAGAAATGAAACGAGGATCGGAGCAGAACCAGAAGAGGATCTTCAAAGTTCGAAATTGTGTTTTAAGAAAATGGGGGATCCTGAGGAGGGACTGCGAAACGGTCATCTACGAATTGTTCCTTCTCGATGGAGAGAAATTCCAAACACGCACTAGCCATGTGTGGCCCTCGAACTTCTACGTTTCAGTTTTAGCTCAGATATTGAAGCTTATAATCAATTCATTACAACGATGTATTCCGGTACGTCCAGAAACTGATTTAATCGAACGTATCAGTTCCTTTGGCCAGTTCACCCGCGCATACGAATTTAGATTAGGGTATTTATTAAAATAGAACTTACGAACTGATATCTCTAGTAATCCCAAGTCAAAAATGTGCACCGGGAAATTCTGGTAACATTAGATGTTGCGATTCTGCGAGATAAAGTTGATTAGTAACTGACCAGCTTCAAAATTCAAATTCTCAAACCAATTGGCAACGTATCGAAGGCTCCGCGGAATAACCAGCTATCTCAGAAGTTGCTCGAATAACCGTCAGTTGTCCCACAAGCGACTCTGAAACCGCTCTGTAGCGCTATTGACTTGCCATGCAACTACATGTAGAACAGTTTGAAAGTCACTCGTGAGATAGCTGCAGCTTTTCCGAGCAAAATTTGAGATAGCTGCATTAATTCCGCGGACCCATCGATATTCAGTATGCAATATATATTATTAGAAAAACCCGAGTTTCTTGAATAAGCTCATCGATGTCATCTTTCGACTATCATGTTTGAGAGATATGTGGTAGGAAGTGATCGAAAGCTGCGACAAAAATCGAAAGGAGGACAATGGAATTGCGTGGAACTAGTGCGTAGCAAAGCAGGACTCCTGGTGAACCAGGTCATTCAAACGAGGTCAATGTTTGTCGTAAAAATGAGGCACAATGAGATATTGCGTGTAAGTGAATTTCATAGTCAGGAAACTTTTCGACTATTTGACATGAAGCTCTCGCATGATGGTACGAAATCTGTCTTGTCAGAATATCGTTTTTCCCAACTTGCCCAAAACGGCAATAATGGCGATGATAGAAAATCGTAACCAACATCATCGCCTTCACTTGTCCCTCGTCTTCCCCTCGTTAGACAATATTGTACGAAGACTGTGTGTCCCTAGCAAAAAAAAAATGAGGCATTTATCGAAGAAGATCAAGTTAGCGAATTGATTCGTAATAATCGTTTGTCGTGTTTTCTCTCCCGCCTGGTTAATCCTAGGGTCAGGAATATACCGTTCGTGACGAATGGTTCCGTTCTCCGTTAACGATGCTTCTATTGAAGGGATAGCCACGGCAATGATTACTGTGATGTCGAAGTTCACGCGTACGTGCTTGTTGATCGTGCGAATAGTATCGATCGGTAGAAATAAGGTCGACATTGGCGTTTCGGGGTTACCTCATTCGAGGGAAATGTTTCAGTCAGTCATTCCGTATAGCCCTTGAGTATAAATACTGAAAATTTGCGTATGTACGCGTATATACATTGCGTAGCTTTCGTCCAGCTCGGTTTACGGAAAAATTAGACTTCCGGTGGCGTCGCTCCAATTACCTTTTATCCTGCAATTCAAATTAATGAATTTATGCCTCTGGGTGGTCATAATTTTAACCCGGAATGGTATCGCCGTATTACCATGCTCCGCACGACCCAGCCAATTACCAAAAACAATCCCCCTCCTTGTAAACCCACGCAGGGTAAAAGGGCGGGGGTTCGTTTCTCCTGTCCACAACAACGAACGAAGGGTAGGTACAATTACCCACACAGGGCGAGTGTGTTAGACCCGCTTATGGTTGGGGGGTGGACATCACCAATACCCCCATTCAAGTACAGAAAATATTGCAAAAAATATTGTTTTTCGTCCCACTGATTTTTTATATCAGGGGGGAAATATGGAAACGAGCTTGTTTTTTTTTTTTTTTTTTTGAAAATATGTTTACTGCTAACCTTTCGAAGGATCTGATTATCTCAGGAACCTCAGAAGCGATCTATATACCTAGTCAAATTTGATTTTGAGGATGAAAATGAGCGGGTGTCCCTGAATTTGCCCAACGTAAACGAGGAACCTCGCGCATCTCAGGAACCTATTACCTTGGCTCATATCCGCCGGGTGGATTGTCGTAGGGTTATCTCTACCCGCGATGTTATCGGGCGATTGTCTCCTAATTGATCATCCCTACAGCCCTGGAAGGTTTGCAGATGGAATTGTAATCAGGTTATACCATGCCGTTAAGTCCCTACTTACAACGTGTACAAATACATCGGTAATCAATGTAGGGAGAGGGATTATACGTACCTAGTGCCACGAGATAGGGAGTCGGAAATCATTCAGAAAATTCAAAATTATTTTCCTCAACTCATCGTGAACGAAAATGACGATTCATAGTTAATTCTCAACGTCATGAAATTAAATATCTCATTACTGTCTGGAATTTTAAATCTTCAATGAAATGAAATGAAAATGGTCGATAAGGTAAGGAAGAGTGATACTATGATTCTAGGTGTAGAACCTGCGGAACGTCGTATTGGAATATTCAAATGACCGTATAATGCCGAAAAGGTATGAGATTTGAGTGCGTGCAGCATATGCGCCAAGTTCCTTCGTCATGCCAGTCTGGTTTCCCCTACGATATCGATCAGCTGGGAACAAACGGATGTCGGCAAAATCTTGAGCGTGATTTAGTCCGTCCGGCAAAACATGGCGGCGCTAATTCTAGATCTTGGTGATAACGTCATCGAACCCTATAGGGTGCTATGGTGAAAATCACGTTCTTCTTGAAAATTTACAACCCGCTAAAAAGGTGCAGTTATATTCCCATTAATTCCGTCTGTTGACTTTTTTAGGATGTATTCAAAGGCCGTAGATATTCTTTCGAGGTTTTTCGTTGCAATATAGTGACTGACGCATGCGGTTCACGTTTCAACGGTATTTATGAGGGTCCGACTAATCGTAGAGGCTTAAAACAGGTCCGACCATTTCGAGTAACGCGATGCGTTGCTCTTAAAATTGATACTCGACATCGCATATCAATTCGGGAAGAGAGTTTCCCAGTTCACTTTACTCAAGAAGTATCAGTAATAAAATGGCGAAACGTAAAAGCACCATACACAGTATACCTACTCCCTTCTGCATCGATTTGTCAATCGCTTTCACATTTCCATTTGTCTTCCTCTTCTTTTTTTTTTCAAGTTGACATGTTTTCAGAAGTTGTATTTGTTTCACAACGAAAGGACGAACGGATTCGATCGATAGGTTCATGGGTCAGATTCCCTGTCCGCTAGACACTCAAGACGAACTCGTCTTGAGATGGATGCAAGAAAAAAAAAAAAAAAAAAAATTAAAATAAAAAAATGACGAATTGGAAACCCAGAATCTCTATACTTCGGAAGGTCCGTATCTCGTAGACGTCTGACGTTTTATCGTGGGTAAGACAATGTGAAACGACTCGTGAGAAGCTGGTTCATTCCAGACTTCGATAATATCCAAAGTTAGAATTAACGGGGGCTAATCCGATCCGAGACTTACGTTAGTGGCTCGTTCTGCGAAATTATCCTTCATACGCTCATAAAGAGTCATTCAAAACTTTTTACCGCAACTACAGCCATGAAGTGATAAGATTAAGAAAATTTAACTTTTTTCACGAGAAAGCCCGCAGACGACGAAAGATTAACCTCTAACTTATAATGCCACAAGAATGAAAAATTTCTCCCCCTATAATCAGTTGAAAAGGAATTAGCTAAAGCACAAGATGTCAGAATCCGGATTTCACCTAACATTTCAGTCCTTTTTAGGTGAAGAACTAACCACCTTTTGGTTGTTCCCAGCGAATCCTAAGTCATCCGGTATTATATTAGTGCCGGTACCAACTTCCGGAAATAGCGAACAGAGTAATGAATATCATATAGCTCGAGTAAAGGCGAGAGTTGCACGAAAGGGGCTGGGTATACATAGATGAGAAGACGAAAGTGAGAAAGAGAAAGAGAGAGAGAGAGAGAGAGAGAGAGAGAGATAGCTAGAGAAAGTGAGATAGGAAAGAAAGCTAGGGGGTGGAATATTGCCACTTAACTGGATAACACTATTTATGCGGTATTGTGGAGAAATTGGATTGGCAGTGAAAGGGCGGCGCTCGCTTCATTGGATGCTAACGAAGTTACCGGCTTGAATCTTACGCCTGTCAGATATCATCGTGAAAGACACTCGAAGCACCTTTAACGAGGGAACTTTGCGCTTGTTTCATTCTACTTACGAAAACAATCGTAATTCAATAACAAAGAACAGAAATCACTCCCAACTTCTACCATTATAATAATAACAATGAGAAAAAAATCTCCAGACTTTCAATTATTAGAAAACTCCGAAGACATTTTCAGAAGAAATTCCGCAAGATACAAATTCAATCTTCAATTCACTGAATTATCCACCATGCCATTTCTCCTCACACGTAAGCACCTACTATACAAATTTCGAAGTCATACTTCTCTGTCAAAATACTGGATGAAAATTTCGAAGTCATACTTCTCTGTCAAAATACTGGATGAAAATTTTGAAACTACGAAATATAATCGATTGATCTACGAATTTTATTCTCCTGCAGGTTTTGAGCAAAGCCAGTCAAATTGTGTGACCAATATCGGTTCGAAATTTGGAAGGGTTGTTTTTTGGAAAGAAAATGGAAGAAAAGACGAGGTCAAAAAGTTGAATAAAAAGAAAAAAAAAAAAAAATGATGCAGTGTTCCTTGTCACCCCAATACACATATCCATTTATACTGGAGATCCAAACGTGGTGCAAGAGCTCTAACCAACGTAGCTTGCAGCAGACACTTGACACAGCTGAAGCAGACCTGTGAAAGTGTCCTGGCGCCTCTGCGCCGAGCCTGTCGGTCTGTCTGTTCGCCGGTTTGTAACTCGGCGTCGAACGGAGCTCGTGAAGGCATCCGTTGCCATTCATCAATGGTGCGGACCAGGCAAGACATCACCAGGAAACTCTCCGGACTATCAAGATTGCCTGGGAGTAAACGAGCAATGCTGCAGAGGAAATTCTTTACCCGTAGCCAAAACCCTCCTGGCCCATCGCCACCTTTTCTGTTTTTCTGTAGCCGAATAAGCTGAGGCCTTATCTGCAGGTGCAGCTTTGGGATAACTAATTGAGTCGATAGTTTTGGCTTGGCACGTAGCAAACGATGACGCATTTTTTTTCTTGATTTTTTTTTCTCCAAAGGATCCCGCAGGATCTTTATGGAAAATGGGTTTTGAATGAATTTTCTGAAACTCGGAAATTTTCTGATTTGATGGTTCTCAACGCATAGAAGAAAAGTTTCAATTGGCCCAAAGTGTGAAAGTTCATTGTCTTCGAGTTTTTGCTTCTCAAAGTCAATTTTTTTAGCTCTTTAACGGCAATGTCTGAGTTTAGGCCCATTGAGACTTTTATTCTATGCCCCATGCACAAACTGCAGACTGGCTTGGCATTGGCACGGTATTGGTGCCACAGCTGCCAATACTGACAGCTACCAAGGGCCAAGCTTTGACCAAGTCAAAATCAATGTTGGGACGATTTCGGGTTTTTAACACCGATCCAACTTATGGTGCCTTGAATCGGCACGAAGTAATCCCCAGCCAGTATAAAACACCATAGTGGCCCAGTGTATTCCCAGTACAGAACTGACTTCCGGCTGTCCTCCATGTATGTTCACTTGTCAGTACTAGTCATCAGCAGTGGCTCAACGTTGGGCAAATAATTAATTTCTACCGGGACAGTATTACTGAACTAAATTTGGCAGTCAAGTTAGTGCCAATTTTGTGCCATGTGGGTAAATCTGGCAATACTCCGGCATTCCCACATGGCGCGTTGAGAACTATCAAATCGCAGAGTTTCAGAAAATTCAGCCAAAACCTACTCTCCATAATAATTCTGCGGAGTCCTTTCTGTTCTTTTTGAAATATCGAGTGAAAGGATCAATTTTTTTGTAACTTTTTTCAACAGTTATATTCATTCATTAAATTTATCGCATTTTGTTAGAGGATCGGGCCTGAGTTTGTCCGAGTGAAACGGACGATTTTCATTAACGCCTCCCATCCGGAAGACGTCGACGACCCGGGGAAACCCCCGTCAACGCAAGGACCGCGGGGCAGGCAGAGCGTTTGCATAGTCGCATAAATCGAGCAACACTAGACATGTTTATGTGCGACACCGCCATTACTTTACCCTGCTGGTCAGTTGGAGACGTGTGATTCGGTTTAGATCTATAGCGAGTATTTCGGAGCGCGGGGTGTTCGGTGTGATTAAAAGCATTTGGGTATTGCTTTCAACGGAATAACATTTTTTATTTTTTTTTCTCGTTTCACATTAGTCATTTGTTACCAAGTGTCTAATTATTTTCTGCCAATTTTTAAGGAAAAACAAATGAAATATTTATCCTCTGTTTTCTTCAGTTGAGTCGGTATACAAGGTATATACATCCGTTTTGGTAGAATAATCGAATTATCCCAAAACCGAAAATCGGTGACCCGCAAGTCAATTTATGGGATTCTAATGCCCCCACTTGGCTAACTTCGCAGCAATCCATCTTGTTTGGTAGCCACTGGTTAGGAGGAGATAAAGTCGCGTAGTATCTGCTATATATTTCGAAGCTGGGTGACGGTAAGGGACGTTAAAAGTGCCCACCAAGGGATAAACTCCGTGCTTCAAGAACCGGACGACCGGATGAACGGCGAAACCGAGGGTAATGAAGGGTTCGTCTGGCTCGAAACGTAATGGACATTCGACCCCTGTTCCGTGTCAGAATGTTTGCTCCGTCTGATGGGTTCGCAATATCGTATCGAGCCAAAATGAAACTCTACAAACTTTTAAATGAGAGAAAAAAAAAAGTAAAACAAAAAGAAGTGTAAACGCAAATTCGATGTACGAATATGTGAATAAATAAATGAAAACGTTCCATCGGGTACTTACTGCAATTTTTATACGTCATTTGTATCGATGCTAGTAATGTGTCCACATATGAGATGGAGCTTGAACATGCTTTAATATATTTACAGAAGACTTGGGCAAAATAAGCAACAAATCGAAAAATAAGAAGTGGGGGGAAAAACCGGCACTTTCTCAATTTTCTTAAAAATGACCGATTACAGTTTCTAGACATTGCCCACGTAAGAAAGATTGGAAAAATGAGTTAAAAAATTACCTACTCGACAAATTTTTGAAGAAAGTTCAGCAGGAATTTTGAGAAAAATTTTGATTCGAATTAAAAACAAATTATGAACAAATGGAGGTATCTTCCGCACTTTATTTTTGTAAGTACCGTCAGAAAACTAGCACAAGTCAGTTTTAAGAGAGTTAAGACGGTGCCTGGTTTACCTTTGATTAAAATTTTTCGTTTTGGTGCCCGTTTTGCCCGCATCTCTGCTACGTACCTGAATAAAAGAACTGGTATAAAATACGTTATTCCTGGTGAAACGAGCGAGCTTTCGATCCGTAGGTTTCTCGAAGAATCGAATAGCCCTAAGAGGTGTAATAAACAAGATGGGAATCTAAGCGCCGTGACATAAGAAACAAGCATTATCAATCTCCCACGCGCCATGAATGGATCGTATGGACACATGCTCGACTCCATCCACTACCAAATAAACATTAACCGGGTTGGTTGAATATCGGGAAACTCGGTATCTACATATAACCCAATCTAAGGTCCTAAGCCTACCGAAGGGTACAATCGGTCGTGATTTACGAAGATATACTCCGATTGTATAAGAGTCTATCCTCTTGTATAAAGTTACCCTGGTACCAAGTTGCCTCGATCCGTGTGGGATTTCCGCAACGAACTAAGATCTTGTTTTCAAGTTTATATACTCGGTGATCAACGTTTTCGCAATCCCCCCCTTCAGTTTGTATCCTTGACTAATTATCCTTTGAGTGATCGCAGTCACTCGAATTGCAACTCCGAGCTTAGAATCGCGAAGTTTGAACACGTTTTAGCAGCGTTCGCAGCCTCTGCTTGGTCCGGACCACACACACGGTATATCTGAACCTGGTTTACTATGGTTACCAGTTTACTGGTTAGTCTTGGAGGGCTAGAACCAGAGAGAAAGGGGCTGAGTTAAAGCCGGTAGCTCTACTCGAAAGAGGGTGGAAAGGGATTAACGGGTTACGCGCTGCGAATGAACGGAATTCAAGGGGACTTTCGAAGGAGAGGAGAGTCTCGAGTTAAGTTAGCTTAGATCTTATACTCCTCAGGGTGCAGGTGCACCGTAACTCACAGGGCAAAGTCTTGGGGTGGTCAGTTGCTCAGAAGTTCAACGATTCCGGTCGGTTCCTCCTCCGGAATGACCGATACTTTTCTCGTTTAAAACTTCAAATAGGAAAGTTCAAAGTTTCCCAGGTTTTGGTTGGTGAAAAAAGAAGCTAAATAAGAAGAGGAATATAAGGGATGAATGAGACAGGATCATTCAAAATTCTAACCTGCACCGCATCTTTTCTCTTTCTGTTACAAGCTCAAGTCTGTAGCACTTTACCTCTGCCTAGATAATGGATTTCTATTCCAATGCGATTTGCTTTTATAAATAAAACCTAAGAACACGAACGATTTAAGTATAAATCAATTCTATCGTCTCCTCGGAAATACCCGGGTCGGCGCACCTTGCCCCGAAGCAGTTATCTAGAGTAACGTCGTTCCCCCACCCTGGTTCCGCCCCAACCCAGTATTGGTATGTTATTTTTATTTTTCCTCGAGGGCAGGAAGACGTGAGTGCACTGGTGCACGTAATAAGAAGATACAGCCACAAAGGCAGTGTCAGGTACACGCGTTGCATATCCGTAGCTATACTACACCGAAGATAGTAGAAGGTCCGGGGGGCGCGTACTAGGTATACTTGCAGCAAGGCTATATACTGCAAAATTTATCGACACAAAGGGGATGCAGCTGACAATAATTGCACCTGCAAATAGATTTGCCTGCTGAGCTGCAAACGCTTACACGAACTTAACCAGCTCCTCTGTATACATACATGTAGGTACGCCTGGCATCATTGCATAAAACAGGTGTGCCATATGGTGAAAATAATGCAGGTGGATTCTCCAACCTCGAATTCAACCTACGGACAAACATATCCGCACCTAAGAGGCAATTTGCCTAACGTTCCCTGGTGAACACTCCTGTTCTGTCCACAAGGTTGTATATTCACTGTACCACGTGCAACAGAACAGGCCTTAGGGGTAAACTGTTTCTGATTTTCGTATCCATATATGTAGGTTGGAGTCCGTTTGTTTCAGGTTTGTACACAATCCATAGAGATACATTCTACGTGTATATAAAGCTACTGGGAAATTCTAAGAATTAGGAAGGATAAAGGGGAAGAAAGGACATCAATCGCTTGTATGGTTTCTGCGCAGTATACAGTTGGCGAACGCCTTGCGGGGTGTGCTTTGTTTCAGGTGAGCTTTAAGAGGATACCAGGGGTAGAAATGACAAAGAAACGGAGAGAGAAAGAAAGAGAGAGAGAGAGAGAGGGTTTATTATATCCTGAGACCCTGGAGTCGGATAAAGAAGAGGAGTATAAGAGATGAAGTAAGAGATCGTAATATACTGCATTACAATAATAAAGAAGATATAACGAAATAAAATGAAAAATGAGAAAAAAAGCAAAGAGAGAGAGAGAGAGAGAATTCCAGCTGGGTGACTCGTCGTAAAGCCATAACTGCTATAATACACCCTGCAACGCCTAGACTCTTCGGTCTCAGAATAAAAGGCATTAATACGCGTCGAGCTTTTTCCACGGTAAAAGCCAGTACCCTATAGCGCTAACGGAGACGTCGAAAAGTGAGCACTTCTCGTTTCTCCGGAAGCCTTCGGCGAACACGTAATGTGCATTGCTACGTCTTTTCCCCAGTCAAGTTTATTCGAACCATGTATGATAGGGTGTAAATGCCAACCAGAATGCTTGTAACCAAAAGACGTTTGATTAAAAAAAAAATCATCAACTCAAAATAGTAATTACGTTTCGATCGAATTTCATTCACTCAACTGTTTCAAATTACAATGGCAAGATACAGCCTTTGCTGAAACAGCTTCTTTCTTGTATTAAAAATCGATGACATCAGTGGAAAAAGTCGCCCGGACTTTTTGGAGGTGAATTCGAAAAGAAGAAAAAAAAAAAAGATAAGAAAAATGTCAAGCTTCAGCCTTTGCAAGCAGAAGTGGCCAATTACTTGACTGGACGTGGAAATACTTGAGAGCATGAGGGAATAATAAAAAAAAGAAGTGAATGAATGAATGTACACAAGAAAAAAAAAAAAAAAATGAAAAGAAGAAACGGACGACTAAAATGAAATCTGAAAACCTGCGTGCTTTCACGAAATGACGGTGCAAGGGGAGCTTGAGATCAGGAGATGGTCTGTTGAGAGGCTATTATATAGATCAGTGGCAGGGGATTTCGGAGGCAGCGAGTTGAAGCTAAAGCTTGGTTCGCTGAGTGTTTAATATGGTTTCTGCGGGAAGCCCAGACAAAGGATTCAATTTATCAAGCTTTCGAGAAATCAAGAAGAATCGAAAATACACTAACGATCAACAGGCATGAGAGGAGTAGAACTATAACAAACCAGATTACTCGGTACAAAAAGCTTTGCAAATTCAATTTACCCGGGTTCAGCTCTTTGAATATAAATCAATTTTGACAAAAAATACGTACAATACTGTACAAATTTGTATTCTTTATTCTCTGTTTTCTCGCACCGGTGGAAAAAAGTTATCTTAACAACTGAAAATAGGTGTTTCGCGATTTCATTCATTCCATGGGACGTATTTCAGCTCTCATGGGTATACCCCATGAGGCATTATACTCCGTACATAATATGTCTGTCCATGGACCACAAGAGGCCTTAGTTTTCAGGAACCGTTCTCACGATTTTAATCCCGATAACGCCTTTATCGTGAGGCCATTGTGATCAGACTACCAACCATTGTTAGTCAGAACTCATAGTAGATTTGATGGAAGAGAGTATCCTCA
Organism: Ametastegia equiseti; assembly: GCA_963989295.1. Lineage (NCBI taxonomy): Eukaryota > Metazoa > Arthropoda > Insecta > Hymenoptera > Tenthredinidae > Ametastegia > Ametastegia equiseti. The sequence continues at coordinate 9,575,094 of OZ022389.1, read as the reverse complement.
TTGTTCTTGACGGTATATAATAACGTATTATACGTTATACGGACCTAGATCCGGCCAAGTGTTCGATATTTACCTTGGAACACCTTGCTCTAGTTCGAAACTTTCCTATTTAGAGCTGGATAACTTGAAAGTAGCTTTATGAAGCGTCAGCCATGGCTAAAAAAAATTATTTAACATGCTTCATATCGAGGAAGCAGCTCTGGTCGTGTCCCAAAGAATATTTAAATTCCCTATCGCGCCCCTGAATATCAATGTCTCTCCCTTCCACCCCCTACGCCCACCAATAATCCACTAATGCCTGTTCTGATATTTTCGAAAATCCCCCTTCAGACAAGTTTTGCCAACGGAATATAAATAGGCCCTGTAGGTATTATTGCTCCAGGATGGGATATAACGAAAATATCCTAAGGTAGGTAGGTAGGTGCGTCGTAAAGACGATACCTTCGCTAAGTGCAGAACAACCTTTCGTCTTATGTATGCTATACGTATGTGTGTGAGAGTCTGCAGCAGTTAAAGTCTTCGAGAAAAGAAACCGAGAAGAAATCCATAGCCAGATAAGATCTGGTATTTTTCGATCTTGCTTCCTGCACCTATACATATATTACGGCATTGAAAGGATCTCAGCGTTAATTCGACGATTCTAGCCACCTGCATAGTAACCCCGGATGAATTTTTCAGTCAATTATGAAAAAGGAAGCGACGATGAGGGGAAAAACAAAAAGTGATTCGTAAAAATAATTAGCACCTTCCTCGGAATACGATGTCTGTTACTGCTTTATCAGCCCCTTTGATCCTGCCGCCTAGTCCTTGAAATGCAGGACGCAGGTCCTGCGAACAGTAAAAGAGCCTTTTCCGTCCGCGTCGTGGCGTGGCATGTTTTATTCCAAAGTCGTGCGGCGTTAGGGGCGCGAAAAAATACAACAACCATCCGAATAAAACATCAACCAATGCGGACGAAGGTTCAGAAGCATCCGAAGACCGACTATCTCGGCGAAGCGATTTTCTTTCTCGATTTCTGTTCGCACGTAGACACGTATCCTGTTCAGAAATCATTGGACCAAGTTCAACTTTGGTTTGTCCTACTAGACGAGATAGGATATCGCCTACCGTAGGACAGAAGAAGTGTAGAGTTTAAATGTCCTTGCATATATATACTTCATCGGCCGTGTCCTTTTTATCTCTTCAGTACCAGCTGCGAGGAGATAATACACCCCGTCACATATACCATCAAGGAGACAAAAGGCGCGGTATGGAATTAAAGAAGAGACTGGACCTTTATTTACTCGCTTAGGATATAATAAAGATCCCACCTTGTCTTAGGCGATAAAACCCTATCTCGTCATTAAGGGCGCAAGTCGATATGGACTATCTGAAATATGCGAAATACACGGTTAGGCTATTAATTAGTTATCTACATTGGTGTTACGCTATCCAGAGGATCATCTTTAGAATTGATATGAGTTCATGCGTCGCGGTGTGAAGATTTGATAAATTTTCGTTGAGAAATTCCTTACCGGGAATAAAAATCACAAAAAGAAGTAAAAACATCCTCAAAACTTTACCATATCGCGTTTCTAATGGCACAGTGGCGTAGGCTCCATTATACACACTGTTGCAATCAAAAACGTTGAAAATAACAAAATTTCAAGGGTGATTTTTGGTCCTCAAAATTGAAGTTGAAGTATTGGTCAGCTACAAAAATAGTGCTTGATGTTGGATGTTTGAAGTGCCTTTCTGCCATTTTGATGCAACCGTTCTTATGCCATTTATAGAGACGCGATGTGTGAGGTATAATTGCGACGAGATAAAATGTCAACGTATGAAAAAGATTGTGCGGTAAAGTAAGCACGTTAATTAACTTACCAAAATATATAGACGCATACCTGCAGAGAGTATATAGAGTCAGTTTGCTCTGACAATTAAACTGGGTCCTCTAAATTCCACTAAGGTGCCAACAACTCGCCTGAGTGTGTGAGACCAAACAACAAACAGCTAGCTAGTGCAACGAGCGTCACACAAGAGAGCTAGCTGGGCTTTGTCTCAAACCTGGTTCACCTAGTTGTAAGTAACGGTAGTTGGCTTAATTAACCGGTAGCATCTTTGTACAAAACCTTATCTAACGTAGGGGTATAAAGTGCGAGAGTATACGGTCGTGCCTACTGACTATACCACATTCCAAAGTAAACGAGGCTTGAGTTTTTATCGAAAAATGCCATGCGGCTGTCTTCGGCTGGTAGTTCAAATCTTCTCATTTTATTTTTCTCTTCTGCATCAGCTTTTATTTTCTAGGTTCAGTAGGAACGATAACAAAGAGAACAACACTTGATACTATGAAGTAAGTGTTCCGGAAAAAAAAAAAAATTATATACATATAGATATTTTTTGGTAGAACGTTTGTTCTACAGGGGAATGAAACCTTCAAGAAGTAGGGCTTGGGTGGGCATTCACCAAGTTTTCGGACCTTCACAGTAGCCTACACCTATATAACAAAAAAATATGACGACATTTAGAGAGCTCTTATGATCCTTGTGAAATATCGTTGAGAGAAGTGCGTGGCGCTGGATATTATGGGTCGTGGACCCCTTTGGACCAAATGTCTCCGCTGGAGGCCTTGTATTTATTGGGGCCATTTTTATCCCGATATAAAAATGTATTCAGCCGTACGTTAGTGGAAATTACTCCATTTTAGCTGCCAGATAAATGGAAACTGGGAAATACCACGCCGCTAAAAAGAACGATTTGCAACCGCCGCCTATACGGATTCGGCTAAACTGTTCAGAGAGACAAATAGAAACCTTTTGTCCTCGGCGGAAATTCATGAACGAAAAATTCCTGGAACGTGACTAAAAAATTCCGTATTTTTTATTTTTTTTTTTTACCAACGCTACTCTCATCAATTTTTTCTCTAAAAATCGAATGAAATTTCATGAAAATCCATCTACTGATCCACAGATCGCAGTGATCAATGTCATCCCGTAGGCGCAATATATCAGTCGCTCAAATTTGGTAAGCTGAAGGATCGAAGGTAAAACAAACGGGGATTCAGCATCCAAACAGAAGTTAGGAAATAAAGAAAAGCTGAGGAGCTCGATAAATATTTTATCACGTTGTGAACGAGAGCCTGTGCTTTTGCAGTAGGGATTCTTCGGCGGTGTTTCGTCCTCCGAAGCAGAAGCGAGGACCATCCTTCACCATCTCTGAACCAGCTAAACCACCAACCCCGACTTTCTCACTCTCTTACTTTCCCTTGTCGTGTTTTTTTTTTTTTTTTTTCTTTTTCTTTGTCTTCTCATAACCGTACAGCGTATCTCTCAGAGCGTTTCACAGCCTCAGTCCATCCGCCTGTCCATCACGTTGGTCCACTGAGAGCAGCCGAGAAGTATATGGGAGTAGGAAGAAGAGGAAAATGAACTGTTGGAAAATTGGAGCCAGAGACAAAGCTGAAAGGATAAACGGGACGAGACTTCGGGACGCTGCCTATGCCCATGTAGGTTTATTACTTCAATTTCTGGTTATCTCGAGCTTTGTGCCATTTTCTCATTTTAAACGAGCTTATTTCGCAAGCGAACCGCCCAATTCACTTAATTTAAGTCGTCGAGACTCCGAGAGGGGTGAAATTTTCCATCCGACATCCCACGATGGTCCATCCGCTCTGAGAATGTTTGGATTTCATAATAACAGCTTTGGTATTGTCTGCGCGGGTATATAGCGAGAGAGGGCAAGGTTAGCTGTTCGCGAATTCCTGATAGGTATTTTGTAACCAGCACCAGACACTTGCTCAAATATTCACAGCGCCTCGTCCTGTCGCCCTATAGTCCTCAGCCTCTAACCCTAGAGGCTCCAGGGATTGACACGTGCCGTTCTGGACCGCAGGGCGCGACTAGAGCCTCTCCAGCATCCCTCTGTCGCGTCCTCTGTCGATCGATTATAATTGCTTGATCCAAGTATGGCATTTCGAATTACGTAATCTACACAGTGCATAGTATACTTCTGAGAATGGACGTTTGATAATGAAATGCACAAATGAGACCATTAGACTCCAAACTGCGAGCTTCAAAATACCCAATTACGTTACCTGCGGTAATTGTTGTGAAAATTATGACATATTTATCAACGATTCGAAAGGGTGTAGTAGCCGGATGTCATTTTCCATACGCTATACACGTGATTCGTATAAATTACGGTTCATCTGACAAATTACTTTACCCCTGCGTGCATCAATTTTGGGTAGGGCATGCGTACAGACAAATATCCATTCCAATTAACCGCGGCGGGAATGCCACATATATTTCATGGGGAAGAGTCATGGGGTACAAGCTACCGAAAGTTATATGACAAAATAGTAGAAACGTTGTAAATATCTGGTGAGAAGGAGAGCAGCATCAAACTACTCAAGGATTGTGGGGTTGACCTGGTCCAGCTGGTACGATGCGAGTCTTTATTTGAAAATTAAATCGTTTGTGAAATGTAGAAAGAAGGTGAATACGAGCATCTTCTATACTATACCTTACCAGAAACATACATATACCGAAAGCACGCCTATCTCCAGCTTTTTATCGTATATTCATACGTGCGAGAGAAAAGCTTCTCTTGCTCGAAAAGGTCCATGAGTGAAGAGCGGAGGCCGAAGGGCGAAGGGCGGATTTCACGTGGCGTTCACGGGGCTGAATTCAGGGGCTCTGGGATCCCGGGACACATTCGGGAGACACAGGGCTGCCATAAATAAAGGTAGGGGAAGCTTTGGGCAAATGGCACACCGATATGTGTAGGTAACACATGTGTGCGTTTAGGGAATGTACCGTAACGCACCATGGTGCAAGGATGCAGCGGTGGGCAACCGGAGATAAATAAACACCGTGGTTTCGGCTTAACTTTAACGCTATACAGACCGGCGTTATTTTAGCCATTCCATGAGAGCGCAGGGCAGATAAGGAAGATTCCAAGTAAAATTAATGAATTTTGTCAAAGTACGGTCACCCTACTTCGAAAATTATAATTATCATTAATAAACGTGCTTGAAAATTGCCTTTCTGTTTCCTGCGACTAACTGCAGTATTTAAGTTCAAGGGGGCCGGTTGACTTTGAGTGAAATCGAGCACATAACTGTGAATGGTAATTTTGCAAAAGAAATAGACATCTTAATCGATGGAGATGATATTATCTTTTTCAGACGAATTACATAAGCAAATAAATTACGAATACAAATCTAGCAATCAGGACAATGGAAGTGCTCGATCAATGGGAAAAAAAAATATATATCAGAATACTACGGTAACAGTTTAGGAGATAAGATAAAACGAAGATGGGAAGAAGAAGAAATGGATACTTGGAACAACGAGATGAGGTATAAGATGATTGAATGTACCCACAGCATTGGGGTGGAAATCTAATAGCCTTTTTACGCCGAGCAATGAAATACTCCCACTATTTCAATAGAACTTCCCTAATGTCCCGCTTAACTCTTATCGTATACAAAACCGTTCTCATTTTCTTCCAACAATCTTTATACACAAAGGCCAAGAAAGTACCTTCGCTCTTCAATATATTTTATTACTCTACACCGTCTCAGACTGTTATTCTTTTTCCAAGGTGAACCAGTCTCGTTGTGCCAAAATACAGCAAAAACAATAATAATTCCGTTCCAAGAAAACTAATTTGATTCTTAGCTGATATGAATAATTTTCTACGGTGTAGCGACTTGTCCTCGTTATCTGCAATCGTGGTGAACGGGTACCGGGACAGTCTAGTCTGTCTGTAGTTTCTTTCTTTGCCGGCTGTTTTATCCAGCAATTTTTGATGTACTTTTGAGATAAATAACAGCGATAGGAAGAAATCCCTAAGGCTAAAGGCGGGTATGGCAAAGCTGTGTATATATTGCTAGATCACCCGCCAACCAGTGCCAACCACCCAGAGCTATCTCCAAAACGTCACCCCGAATTGCTTCTATCCGTTGTCTGATTTTGGCAACCGAAAACGTTTATCTCTCCCTCCCATTGCCTGTCCCGTTCGTCCCGTCTCGTTTTGCCTGTGCTGTTTCCGCCAACCCAAAGGAATAGAACGAAAAATAAGAGGGAAGAAAAAAAGAAAGCCGAAGGAAAAACGCAGGGCGTGTAAGAGGAAGAAACAACACGCAATATTCCTGAGACGAACGAGTTTCGGATTCTTGGGATTGGATCTTTGCTATGATACAGAGAGAGTAATGTGTTTGCGCGGTACGGATACCCAGCCGTTACCCTGTATTCTGAATAAAAACGATCCATGGGGTAAGACTTCCGGGAATAGTTCACATCAATTTTGTCACTCGTACTTCAGTTCCATACTGTTCTGGGATCATGAAGTCAGCCTCCAGGTCTATTCCATGATTGGAAAATGTCTAATACGCTGAAGTGATAATTGGAACATTAGGAAAACATTCGATCGTGTGATTGCAGATATCTAAGAGTCCAGTGCAATCAATATCATTAAGTCAAATGTGCATTTGCACAGATAGGGTAGACGTACCATTTTCGACCCCCTTAGTACCGTGTGTGGCCATCGGCTTGATCCATTTGTGGCCATATCTATTACATGCAAATGGAGGTGATGGCCACAATTGGTACAAGAGCATTTCGACTGTCAATTTTTTAATAATTAAGTGCAGTAGGTGTTGAATCATCGAACAATATGCCATTTAATACTCACTTCATGTCTTATTTTCACTTGCTGTTCAATGTTTGGCTAATTTGAAGTGTACCAGCAATAAATACAGACTGTCCTTTAGGTCGCCGCAAGTAGTATAGTGGCCACAAATGGTATGTCTACCCTACTGATGACTTTTATATGAAACACATATACGTATAGCTGTAATCTACTCCAATTTTACGTTTTTTGGAGATCATGAGGTCAGTCTATCGACCGTTTTCGTGATCAAGAAATGTTGAGTCATGAAAAAATTGATTGGAAGTTATATAGGAAGTTTTGATAAAGTTATTTTATAGATTGAAGAACAGAGTGCGCACTCAGTAGTATATCATCAAGTCGAATGTGAATTTGAAGAGATTTGAAATCCGGGGTAGATTTACTTTTATATCCGGCGAGAAGTTGTTTCCACAAAGGATAAAAGATTACCTTTTACGTCTCTATAAAGTAAGGTTAAATTGTTCCCATAAAGCGGCGGATCGAGCTGCAGCATCGAGTGATTTCGTTTCTACCACGACACCTTGGACCATAATCTCCAAGGAAATCTACCGGACCTGTTCGTCGTATACATAGATACATGTATACATATAACGAATACGTATATACGTATCTACGTACGTCAATACGAGAACAACCACTCGACATAGAGCACGTTGTATCGTATAGGGGAACCCGGGTCATCCCCATACTCGAGCTTTTGACAATCGCTGGATGCATGTGCTTCCATTCATTATTCAGATAGGTTATTTCGTGAAGAAGTAGGATGTCTTGGCTGGATGACTGTCTTGGCTGTCTCAGCATCACGTGTTGGGGAATGCCTCTTGAACTATTTATCGAATAAGCCCTGCTCTGATTTCATTACGATTGTCCCAGTAGGTATACCGAGCGTATCTGGATTAGCGGTTCTCATTCCTACTATGCAAGCAGCAGTATAGCAGCAGCAGCAGCAGCAGCATTGATTCAGTTTACGTTTATATTTTATCTACGTAATAGCTAGTTACTTATTTCTTTTTCATTTCATCATTTCTCTCTTTGTCCACTTTCCTCAAGATCGATCGGGGGCCTCGACTCTTATTATCTATAATTGAGCCACCGTGCAGCGAGCACGATATCCAATACATTTCTATTGCTCTTTGCTACGGGTTATAGAAAAGCAGCCTGAGACTTCCTGGCAGAGTTATTTGATTTATCAACATCCATATATACCTACGGAGTTGAAAGAAAGAACTTCAATTCAATTAATTGGATTTATTATCAAAGCTATACACAGACTTCGATGAGAAATTATATCGCTGAGGGTTGAATATCAACCGACAACCACTGCTACAATATTCCTCATGGTTCCGGTACCCAGGTTCATACATTATTACCAATTCCATGGAACGATCCTATGGTGTAGCAGCTATACCGATGTACCACGGTGTGGGTGGACGGACAGACTGGGAATGGAGACAGGAACGAGAAGTCTCCATAAATACGTTCGCCCGAAGGATTGCCCCTTGTACTCCAGATTACTATCGGCCTGGGAATCGTTTTTTTTTTTGGGAGATGGAAGGAAACGGCCCACTTCGATTACCAACGAGACGAATTGGGGCAGGTGGGACGTTGATTTTATATCTTTTGGGATTTCACTCACGGAACTAGGGGATGTATGGAAATTTCAATTCCTTCGAGCCAGGAAACAACTTGAATATACACAGGAAAATTTCTCGTGTGCGATACCCGCCTTGGGTATATGTCACATACGTTTTATACGACTAAAATACATACGGTTAGAGTTAATATCTAACACAGCTTTGTCTTCACCGCAATTTTTCAGACGAATGTTTTTTCCCCGATCTTACTGAAGGGTCATTCGAAGTAACCCGCTTAACGGAGCTCAGTTTCTATCGATCTTTAAACTATAGTTGAAAAACAATGACTGGGGTAGGTAATGGCCAATTTAAATGCAACGGAGCAAATTAGAACTAATTGCTAGTCGTTTTCTTCGAGTAAGGAATTGCTCTGCTCGAATTCTTCAATACGCGATAAAATTTTATACCCTCCTCCAAAGGAGAATTCTTCTGTCTGGTTTATCCCTAAGAAAAGAAGATTCGGGTTGAGTGGAAATAAAACTTGCAGAAATTACGTCAACGTATTCTTTTGTATCTACTCATCCCTATCTCCAAAAATTATTTCAACAAAAAAATGTCTGAAAGTAGTTTGAAATTTTCTTTCAAGGGGTTACTTTTGAATGGAAGTCTTCAAAAAGGACTAAAGCGTCACTTCGAGAATTTCTTCGGCACCTCACTGCGCCCTTCTAGGTTTCGATTGAGTGTGGTGATCGTCTATAGATACGCAAGTACATTAAAATTCCAATTAAGTGTTAAGAGTATTGGAGAGAAAGTTAATAGCGGCTAATAGTCGATTATTACAAACTAATTACAATTAATACTTTATTCTGTGTATAATTATATGGGTGAGGGATGTACCTATGTACCCGGTATGTCGAACAGCCTATTTCAAGTCAAGTGCATGACATTATACGCGAGAAGAATACAAGTAGTTCTCAAAGCTCCGCGCATCCCGATAGGTTTTAATTATTTCCACACGCCAGATTCGAGATCGTTAATTAAGATTGTGGGGGATGAAGCGCGTGAGCTGAATAAAAAACAAAGCAATTAACCGAGATATGTATACGTATGTATGTACACGTAACTGCGGGGGTATGGATTTTATATTCAAGCAGCCAATAAACGAACGAGACACGGCCGGCTTCCGCAGGCTAAATTACCAACGATTCGGAAACAATTTAAAGGCCATTTAATCCGCTCTGTTTTCAAGGATTACCACTTCGCTGCTGCACAATTTTATTTTCGTCTAGACTCGTGCTATAAACCCGTGCCAATAACCCCACCATTTAACTTCCAATGAATTTACACGTAATCGAAAATTGCCGCATCAGAAATACCCTTTTCTCATTCTGATATTGATAGTTTATATTGGCACCGTATACGATCCAAGCCGATGATGCTCTCTTCTTGACAGATTCTTACGAGAACGATTATACACTTTTAATCAAACGCGATTCATCCACTGATTCGTCGAACTGATGACTGGTGCATCCGTCACATACTCTGATGTGCATACATACATGTATCGGGTTACTTATGTGATTAGGACGTAAGCTACATTTTGCTGCCTTTTGGTCTCATTGGAACTGAAAAGTCGTAGAGTTTTTCGTGTTTTGTTGTTTTTTTTTTTCGATCCCTTTTGGGAAAGTTCTGAAAATTCATTTTACATATGAAGCTATTGAAATTCTGATTTCATTTCGAGGCAAGTTTGGAAAAATGAAAGTCAGAAGGTTATATCTGTGAGGAATGCTATTCGTTCTCATTTTTTGATTACTATGACTTCTAACTGATTGTTTTTCCTTCTGGATAATACAATTTTGAATATTTTCATGGATACGATTATTTCGAGGATCGATTTTAGGAAGCAATCACAAACATCAGGACAGCTCAGACTTTCTGGCTTCAATTTTGGAAGAAAGTTATAAAAACCAGAGTTACGAGGTCCTATCTCTTCGGAACAATTAGTAACCTTCTCATGCTTTCGATTTCCAACTCTGAATCATCAATCGCAAGACAAATTCAGGCAAAAAATTCGACAATCTTTCAGCACCGAAATCGAATTTTTAAGGCTTACGACTTTTCGGCGTTGGGGCCTGTCCTTGTCTTTGAAAAATCCAGAGTTAGTTGAAAATTGATTGATAGATCGATGTTTTTAAATATCTGAGTCTTCCAGAGTGAAATACCGATCCACGTGTTCTATTTTCGATACTATGATTCTATCCAGGGAGATTCATTCTTTAAGGACGTCTAATATCATATTCAGAGACCGGACTTCTCCTTTCGCTCGAATAAGTTATCTCCGCTGCGTCACCGGGAATGAAACTCGAAGACGCCCGTCGTCTCCTGAGCGTCTCACGCACTCCAGCGAGACGTTTGCTCGGACACGACGGACGGAGCTGGACGCGGTTCTGCCGACGTATTTATAGGACCTGCCAACGTTTACGTACTTGCGAATGCTGAAGGAGCACGTTGCGTTGCAGTGAGCGCGAGAGACAAGGGTGTGGCATATAGAGAATCCTGAGAATCGCGATAAACTCGCTTGCGATTGCATCTCTCTTTGCGGTCCATGAAGTCCGCGCGACTATAACGCTACAACGAACAGACTCCGATCCACCCGACTTTCAGATCACTTCGATCTCTGTTATACGAGCGTAGGTAACCGGCCTACCTGCGCCTTCGCCCATCGTAATGCCCTTTTTGACGAAGGTGAACGACGAAAGTCGATCCCGCAAACCGATAAATGCAACAAACGCTTAGCTAGAATGACGGCGACAAATTGCTGTACGATTAGTATTCCATTTTTTTTTTTTCTTTTTCTTCTTATGCTTCGTTTCGATAGTTTCAAAGCATGTCACGTGTCTAATCGCATAAGGACGTAAGCGCCAAAAAGTCGATTCTGAAAACAAAAGGACGTATAAATTTTTTTCCCTCGTTATACTCGCTTTGGAAATATAAGAAGAACGCATAGATTTATCAAAATGGAGATCTGATTTGAAAAGTAAAAGCACAGGGTCGTACGTTAAGCGGATATGACTTCACAGTCTTTCTAGTTTGTCTTGTTCGTTCGTATTTGATGACGGTAAAAGTTTGTATCCGCCAATTTTTATCTCTTTTCAACAAAATTGTTAATGGAACATTTTTAGATCAGATAACGTGAAAATGTTCCAAAATATAAATTCTATAGAGAATAGAGAAAGAACAAGATAACGAAATGTTATTGGCCCTTTTGCAGCTAGCAAGTGATTGAAATAACAAAAGGGTGTGAAAATTGGTTTTTCTTGCTTTTGCTTCAAAAGTGATGTCAACTCATAGGGAAGTTGAAATTAGTAAGTTTCAAGCGTAGAATCGAAAGGGCGTAGACCACTAACTTCTTCCTTTTTTCACAAAGTTTTTAATAGAAAGCTTCCGCATCAGCATACGTCAATTTGCCGTTCAAATTCGACAATTTTCCACGTCAACGTTTGCCAATTAGCCGGAAAAGAATTCATGTATTGAAAGGGAATGAAAATAGAATGGTACTCCCTTATGCAGTTAGTGAATTGATGGGAATTACAAAAAAATGTGAAATTTTTTTCACTTCCTGTCACTTTAAAAGAGATATTAACGCGTAGATAATTTGAAATTATAACAAGTCTTAAGTGAAAAATCATAAGGGCTGTAATCGCCAATTGTTTGAATTTCCAAGAAAATTTTGCAGTCCGAATCTATAACAAGAGAATTCATTTCCGGAAATATCTGATAATTGATCGGTCAATTGCTGATGATGATTATAATATCTTTGATGGATCTGGTAATGTTGAACGGATTTACTGGTGATTTTATACCCATAGTGCGAGACTAGTGTGAATCTCAAGAATATCTTAGAAATCGCTAGTGGGTTGAATCACGGTAATATATCACCGGATCATTTCTGACTTGCGTTAAATTGCCCTTTGGATAAAATAAGAATTCCGCAACTACGTGGGCACACAGGTTTGTATTTTCTAAAGGATTGTCTTTGACCTGGGAAAAGTTCCGAGTAGCTTTTAGAAATTGATACGATCGAAATTTGATCTGAAACAAGGAAGGCAATATCTATAGGTGAAAATGTACCGTGAATTGAATTCCTACCTGAAACTGACTCTGACGTATTATCCGACATGGGATAGACCGATAAGCCGAACCAGAAGCATAAGATATATCCTCCTTCTGTATCTCAATAAGAAATTCATCCCGAAGTATCTCACTCCTGATAAACTCCTGCGAAAGAATTGAGCCTTGCATCATGCTGCCACCCGGTGGAGAATGCCGAAACCTAGCTATTTGCACCGGATAGCCTCATCACCAAGACGTACCAGGGTCAAAAAACGAATATTAAGAAAGCCTTGTCTTTATAGGCAGTAAGAAAGACCAGCTCGCAAAGTGATTCACTGCTTTAATATCTCGAACGTTATACTTTTCCTATGAGTGTAACCTCATGCCTGCCAGATTATCGAAGACGTATTTTTCTAGCCAACTGCAGTTTCGAAACATTATAATAGATACGAATCTTATTTCCGTTCATAAAGGAAATGAGAATTTCGCGACTTCCATACGTTGAAATTTTAGGAGTGGTGACTCAATGTGATGAACTTATTTTCAACAATGCAGCAATTCTCATTCGTTTCCTTCTACGTTTCATTTTCGTCAATCCAAGCTTTCATCTTTTTAGATATACAAGTAGGTAGACGACGGTAGAAAAAGCACATGATCCAGGTAGAACGTTTTAACGAAAATTAAACCGCCTCTGCACTATAACCCTCCGTTTTTTTTTTTTCTACCAGCAAACAACGTCCACCCACAGTCATTTAGCAACGAAATACCAACCTCACACTCTCGCCACGACTACTCTTGTACTTCTTTCTTGCCTACCTCGCTCTAAGTGGCCAGGTAAACATGCATAAATATACCTATATGTATGTATGTACGTAATCCTCGTTCTGACTCACCTCGCTGCTGCCGCTGAAGAGGCTTTGGATCCAGGCATTAAACTCCACAAAGCGACCAGCTCAAGCAGATGGATGCTGTTCACCAGTATATGCGAGTACAACGAGTCACGGGTGCGATGTCGTGTCTTGCACTTCGCGATCATATCTTCTCCAATTACCGGTCCTGGGCGGGCTTTAATGACCGTGGACAGAAGTCTCGAGTACTTTGCGAATACATAAGCTCGTTTGTCTTTAGCAGCGGTCGGCGGGTTGTAGAGACCGTGGATGATTGGTTGCTGCAAGAAGAAGAACCAAAAAAAAAAAAAAAAAAAAATGAGCAAAGAAAGAGAAAAAAAAATGCCTCTCTTTATTTTCTCACCATGGAAGATTAACTCGGTTCATTACAGCTTCCGAGCATAATCTCTGATTTTATCGACGTGGTTATAATATGGCGACAGGTAAGGTCTTCCTCGGGTTAAAAAATCAGCGGCTTTCTTTGATGAAGAATCGAGTCCCGCAGAGTTGTGTATAACAAGACAAACGTCACTTCCTGTCCTCGCTTACACGGGCCTTGAGCTTTCCGGTTAACTTAGGTCAGGTTGTATTACCTCGAGTTGTAATACGACCTCCGGTTTGCGTCGGTTACTCCGTAGCTTTTTTTTTCTACAAAACTCCTACGGCAAAGGTGAGACAAGTAACGCGGCCCACGTACAGCAGTAACGTTAGTCGGCACTGTTTACGATCACCCCATTTTACTCCACTGTGCAGTTTCCTTAGCATTTCCTGCGCTAACTTTGACACTATGGAACATAAGCAACGTGACATAGGCACGCTACCAGTCTTATAAACGATCTTTAATTCTCAGTAAACAATCAGAAAACCAGAAGTGGCAGATTCATTGCATATAAGCTGACTGAATACAAGCAAAACTGATGACATTCAGATGTAGCAATTCATAATTGCTCCTGCTGTGTTATGACAACTGGCACTCCTCGATGCAATGCTGAACATCTCTTACGTTCTACAATCTATGAAATATATTTCTCGATTTGAAACGGGTTATCGGATATCGAGACGTAGGATGGCCGTGTATTCAATTGCTATCTAGATGGCTCTATTCGTTGTTGCTTTCTGCCTCGGTTATTCTCTGCCTCTTCGTCGAATATAGTCACATAAGATTTGCTCTGGCCCCGCCACTTCGTTTTGCTTTTTACATATTGGATCTTCTTCTTATTGAATGCCCAGATGCATGAACATATATAACCAGTATACACGAAGACTTTTTGCACTGGTTTACCGAGATTGCATATCGAGATGGGATCACTGTTCCACCTGAAACCACAACGGACCTTATTACCTGAGACACAAAAAGCAGATCCCATTCTAACGAATTTTGAAACCATTTAAACAACCCTTAGAAATAATCTTTCGCTCGACGTTTACGCGATGAATGTCCTTAAAAAGACTTTTCTGTTGTTTTACAGAACGTTGAGATTAGACGCGTACCTTTAATTATTAATCGCAGGATCCTAGGAGCTTGCTTCTCCCTTAAGGCTCTCTGTCATTCTCGAACAGACAACAACTTTCATCAACGCAGCAGAGCTTCTTTATTTTTGCAATAACTCTCTCCCTCATATAGCAGCCAGCTACTACCCCTGCCACTGGGTTTGTTCACTATATACGTTATATATATATATACATATATATATGTGGTGCACAAGGGTGGATCATCCCTCTTCGGGTTGAAATGAACGCGGCAAGTGGGATCACGCATTGTTCCACCAGTCAGTATAGCTCGGTGCAAAGCTCAGCTGATATGGCATTTCCAGCTAAGCGTATTATGCCAGAAGCTCGCTCTGCTTCGGTTAATAATTAATGCACGATAGCTACTTCTACTTCCTGTACAAACAAATCCAACCTTCGTGGCTAGAACAGTTTTTTGGATCAGCTTTAATGCCTTGAGAAAAATAATAAAAGCTCAAATTTGCGTACGTTGGCCACAGAGTAGCTGCTTCTCATATCGACATTCCAACTTCTTCTCCACTGTAAAGGTCAATAATTTTACGATTCATTATTCCTTTTCGTATATTCCGTTGAAAATATGTTCTCGGTGGAAGCCACAACCCCACTCTTCGGTCCCTGTTATAAAGCTCTATTAAGCACAGTTCAAATTTGCCGAACACTTTGCACTGGGTAATATTGCTTTTAATAGAATCGTGACAATGAGTGACGCTGTTTTTTTCCTAATCTCTTGCGGCCACTTGGCTCCAACGGTAGAGTAATGATAATAAAAAAATGTCGGAATGTAGGTACCAACGTACAGGATATTGCTGAACATTTTGTTGAAACCGTAAACCTTTGATGACGAGAATGAAAAATTACACCATACCGTAGACATTTTTACTATGTGCGGTTAGCACATAATTAGAACTTTAAACGGCAGTTTTCCTCAGCATCATCCAATTTACTACTGGATCGGACGTAATATCTCATCCCAAATTAAAAGCTTATCAGAAAGTTTCCATGATATTAGCTCTAAAAAGCTCAGCAATTAGCCCCGAGTTATGAAGCGTAATATAAAGTTATTTCTCTCTTGATACACACGATGCAATGTCAAGTGTTACATTTTTATTATAACTTTTTTGATTCATTTTGCAACTTCGAAGCTCTACTTTGACCTGAATCTCCAATGGAAATGATCATCCGCTACTCAGCTTGCAGACCAAAAGCTAGGAATAATCTACAGCTTAGAGCCTGAAGTACAGGGTACGAGTATAATACCTACGTGTACATTGCTGGTAATGTGCTTGAATTTACTCTAGACTATAGTACCGCGTTATTGCTTGATCATTATCTGGTCTATCCTGCCGCGCTATTTAGAGAGTAAGATGCCAGTGGGATATGTAAAGGCAAAACGTACCTACATCAACGGTAAGTTGAGAACGTATCTCATAGCAATTTCGTGACACTGGTAATTATCGAAGGTAACCAAAGCACGATGTTATTCAAACTGGAGGAAATGCCACGCTCATAATATAGGTATGTACGTGAAACCTATGTACCTGTATACGTCGATGTCGTTCGTGGGCATAATCACACGTACACTACACGTAACACCGGAGCAACGCGAAGAAATTAGAAACTACATTAAAACTAATGGCTTCGTAAACCGTTTCGTATACCTCGAGACGGTGAAATAATCGTCCAAAATTTCTCAGCTGTATAGAACGTTTGTAATTCACAGAAGAACGTGATGACAAAATATCATCACTTGAAGGTCTATGATCTAGATCATTTCTTATAAATATATCACACGATCAATAATCGATAAGCTAATTTTCCATCGCTGATAGGATGCTCAATACCTTATCAGTCAATTCTTTAGCGGGTAGAAAACGGTATGTTCGTTCCGGTAGCCTGTTTAACGTAAGGAGCCATTAGCCCTGGTTATGGCAAGCTCGCGTATGCCTGTACGCTGCACTGCACTGGCTTGAGAATGCCGGGTTATTGGAAGTATAATATGCAAGGATGATAGCGGAGGCGCGTGCACTCTGGAATAAAGGAGTTGTGTTGCTATTTCGTAGATCGCTATCCAAAAGTCCTTTGAAACCCTTGCAAAAAAAAAAATAAATAAGAATAAAAATAAAATACTTAGCTAGTTGCAGAGAAAGCTGAACGATCGAGGAAAATGCATTGCCTTGCTTTAAGGGCACAGTACGTTATAGTCGTTGTTTCAAGGTATACGGTACATAAGACACAAAAGAGCCCATGACGTTTTTGTCTTAACGTAAGCTTGCGCTTCGTTTAAGGTCTGATTTATTGTAGAATGCGTGTATGTATATTGAATAATGGGTGCAAACTTGGTCCCTGTGACGAGATAAACGGAAAAAGCCTATAATAGTTATCTGACGTCGTAAAGTGCAGCAGACTGTGCGAGTCTTAAAAATCAACGCCCTTTCCACTCGGTCTTTTCTTTCCCATGGTATAAGGTGGGGTACAACGTGTCCCCCCGAAATTCATGATAATCAGATCACGCCGGCGTCAAACCGCCGAAAACATTTCCGCACGTATTGCTTTATTGATCGTAAATTCCTGATCGTTACCGCCGCGAGGCGCGGTATAAGGAAGTTCTATTAGCTTGTTTGACTTCCTGTCACGCTTATGTCATCACTTTCATACAGGGTTATAAATCGGGTTGAAAAAAAAAAACCGTTTCGACGACATTTATTCGAGATACATAAAAAAAAACGGGACAACTACCCGATGATGAATCTATCGCGAATTTTGCTCAGAGTAGGCAAGTTATCATAAAAGTAGACCCTAGAATGGAAGTTGAATAGTTTGTATTTTATCTTGTGGAATTTTTCAAGACTAGCAATAGCACACTCTGAGACTGGAATTTCAATTAGTAGTGCAGAAGTTATTCACCATCAGACGGCGAGGGAGAGAGAATTTCCAGATGCTTTCAGGATATGTACATTTTCGGAAAGCATTTACAACACTAAGCCCAAGAAATCGTAGTATCAGATCTGCGATTCAATCCGCCATTCCCTCAAAACAGGCTGAAATCGACTTTTAGATCCCAATTTTTTCCCCTAACATTGAGAAAGTATCGATTTTCGTCAGTTTTCAAGAAACTAGGAATTCAATCTCAACCTTGGAGTTCTGAATACTTCCCTAACATCCGAATGTCCTGCAAGTATTAATGAGACGCAAAGAGCGTTTGGAAATTTTTTTACTCTGTTTCCCTATTTACTACCGCAATTTTTCAAATTTTCGATATCGCGAAAATTACAGAAATGTCATTCCTAAAATCATTTTAATCAATATTCACCACTTTTCTGACACAAACTTTCAACTTTGTTATTTTCTCCCGAGCGACCTAGTGGAGCTACCAAAATCGCTGTGAGCTCGTTGGATTCGGCTTGAAATTCTGCGATGCCGCAATTTTTCAGATTCATAATATCGTGCACCCTCACTCATGCGTTTCTTATTCAACTATCAATGTTAGGGTGGGATTTTGTTAGTTTTCAACAATTAACTATCATCACCCAAACCCAAATAAAATTCTGAACCAAAAATGACCGATGTAAAGGTTCGGTAGCGTGTTCGATTACAACTGGAAAATGAAGCACGTTGAAAGTAGGATTATAGAATACACATCTGCTCCTGGTGTGGGAGGATATAGAAATAGTTAAACGTTAGGTAATATCCACATAAATAAAATAAGATTGATTGCTTATAAAAGTGTGTGAAAATAGTTCTACCTATAGTAACAATGAACACATTATTGCCGAGACTGCAGCAGCAGTGGAGCCGGTGGTTATGGATTCCTCCTACGCTCGTATATGCCGTCTTTGCAGATAACTCAGCTGACTATCGTCGAGCAAAACGCACCAGCTATAATTCATACTCGTATACCTATACATATATATAATACTAACGCCTATGCCCTGGAGCTTAACGACTGGAAAAGGGTTGCGGTTCTAGGAGCAGATTGCTTCCTGTAAAGTGGTATTGAGGTCGCCGGTCATTTTCCATCTCTCAGAAGGGCTGCAATTATTTTGCGGTTAGAAACAACTTGTTCCCCCCTTTTGACTCGGATTAATTACACCTCATCTGATTTCCTAGGGTCACCTGGTATACCGCGTTAAATATTATTATTGGGCTAATTGGCGTCGATGCGATTGGGATATCGATTTTTATTGTGCAAAAATCGTACAAGAACCAATACGTACCTTCGATCGCTTATTGATGAAATATAACTTTAGATATGTGCATGTATATTCGGAGGAAGGGAGAAAAGAGGTTATTGGAGTTCGCGATGAAATGAATGATATTCGCTCCACACCGGGTTGGAATAAACGGCGTTCGAAGGCAGATATATATTCGAAGCGATAAATATGAAACCCCTGTACCTAACCTTCGAATGAATACAGGCCTTGATATTCACTCGACTTTCTGGCGTTTAAAATTTTGCTCATTTCTCAAGGAAAAATCGTGAGAGAGAAATACCGCGAGATAGGTGTAGCAATAGAGTCATGAGAGCGAACTTGTGATAGGGTATATATTGGAGATAGGATTGCAAAAAGGAAGCATCTGCGTGCTGTCACGAGATAAAATATATTTTCAAGGGGTACGATGCTAAAGAGGGGGGTGAATTATTACGTGAATGTGTGAAAGTAATGAAAAAAACATCCCATGGAAGCACGTCTGGCCAAATGTGACTGTACGATATATGTATGTCAGTAATTCCCATATGTTTCGTGATAGGTACGATAATTCAGCGAATGTAATGTAACCTGGTCAAAAATATTCCCGAATAGACAAACGACTGAATATATTTTTTAAAAAGAAACGTGGAAGAGACGCATGATGAAATGGAAACGGTAGCTGATGGTATAAAGCATAATCCGTATAGGCATATCAAATTTAATCGCGTTCATCATCTCGGACGTGGCTGCGATTATCGGTAGCTGAAGGATAAGGGCAAGAAATGTGGTAAGTCGTTTCGAACTATTCAGTATCGTACTTAATCCTAATGAGGACGTCGTTGAATCATTTAGCACCCGAGTAGTAGTCTCTGCGGAAACTTTGTAAATCCGTGACACGAAGCTCGGCTCCTTAGCCTCCTCGAGGGTCTAAGATCTCCAATTAATTATAGTTGTTAATTAGTCGAGACTGAGTTGAGTTGTATCGGCCTGCTACGTCTCCCTCAACCTTCCTCTCGCTCTATCACCCATACTCTCTCACTCATCTCTTCCCTCAGACTACGCTAGTTTCGAGCTTCAACGCTGAAACTCGCAAACGGATATTCCTGCGACGTTTAATCGAGCTCACAGGTAACCCTAGCTGGCACTCATCTGCTTAGTTAACGACCAACCACTTATCGTTCTAGGCTAATTGGTCAGCGTTGCAACAGGTTTGTTTGCCACAAATAAGGAATGTGATCAACTGTCATTCCATCTCAACTGAGATTATACCTCACAGTTTTCTTTGTTCCCCGATTATTGCCAGAAGTCAAGTGAAATTATACAATAACATAATTATATATATGGATTTTATTCTCTGGAATCGGAACTGTCAGTTTCTAAATTCGATATTGACGTCTCCTGATGCTGGGAGATATTTTATGAAAATGAAAACATAATTTGATCTACGCGAGGAACTCGTCTGAATTTGTCAGAAGCTGAAACGCGGGGCTTTTTCAATTCAAAACACGTTTTTTGCTGATTTTTTAATATGATTTGACGGGATTCATGAGGTGCGATTCACGGGGCCGCATTCCGAAAATTCCGAAGAGTCAAAATTCGGAATTCATTCGAGACGCTATTCTGAGTTTCTAGAAACGTGAGAGTTGAGAGTTTGCAAATTCCGAAAGGTCGAAATGCAAGCAGTTCAAAGATCTGAGAGTTCAAAGCTCAGAAAGTCTAAAAATCTACAAATTTAAGGGAAGCTCATGACAAAGCTGTGACATAAACGACGTTACATAAGCGAATTCCGAGATTCGGAGTCTTGGCCTTTTGGATCTTCAGTTTTCACAATTTTGAACCTTCTGTGCTTTTTCGATGCGGAGTTTGTCGAATTGGCTACGTAAATTTTCGAGGAAACAATCTTTTTCAAAACTGTGAGTCGGTAGTAGGAAAATTCGCAATTTTAACCCTTCGCAGCTTTTGAAATTCGTAATTGCATTCGAATTCACGATGGTCATTCGGAATCAGTTCATGATTTTTCCTCCAAATAGAATCTTTTGTAATTTTAATGAAACAATCAGTACAGAGGTGAGTTCTTCATGATGAATAAGTATAGCTCTTGTAGGCGTTGGGCAGAGATCAGCTTCAAGTCAAGCCCAATAGGGTAAAAGATAATTTGCGTTCGACCTGAACGTCAGCGTATGAAACATAGCGCGCAGTGTTAAAAATTGGTCGAGGACGTTATTATTTATGCGCATACTTCCCTTTGATCCAGTATTTACTAATGAAGTAACAAATCATGTTCACGCGGGCATGGGTTGAACCGTTGGATCGTTCACCGTTCACCGTTCACCATTCAACGTTCAACGTTCACCGTTCGTCGTTCGAACCCGAATTATATCCACATTTTATATATGTTCGCCTTCCCGTAATAATACGGGCCCTCCTAAATCACGGGACAATGTAACGCGTCTGAGAAAGTGCGTGCGACAGCCTCCGCGAGAGAAGGACTGTATGGAGGAGGCAACAGTCTGCATATATCATAGAGGACCCGTCATCCTGCACGCATACATCATCCAGCTTGCAGTCGGTGTAGGAGTTGTTACGTCCGCGTACTCGGCTACTACCGACTGCTCGGTAGTCGTTCACAGCAGTAGCTACAAACGCCTTTCGACCTCAACTATTCAAACAATTTTCTTCAACCACTAAATCATACTCCACTATAATCATCTTCCGGTACCAATTGAACAAATTCTACCGAACGGTGACTAAAGAACTTGAAATATCGTTAAGTATCTCCATAATTCATTCGAATGTCATACGACGATTCTGACTATCAATTGATGTCTTTACTGTTACAGAAATTTCTGAGCTGGATGCCTAGCTACTGCATGAAATATGCAATGGGGTGACACACCGGATATGAACCATGATATGTTTGAACTTTCTCGATGGTTTCAATCCATCACTATCCTTCTTGTATCTCCAGAGGTGGTTGATACGCGTTGGATATTGAAGATTGTTCTTTCGTTTGACAGGTACACGCGAGTATATACGTTTTATAAATCACAGGCTCGCTTATGTGCCACGTGCACTTAGGCAGACATGCGTTCGACTTGTGCCAGAACAAAAATCCAAGACAATCATCGTCTTGGCGCCAAATGCCCACGGCAATGAGGACTATAGTGGCTATTCTACAACTTCTATACGGGTATTATTTCCATGTATTAAAGAGAGATAAAGAATTAACGAAGAGATTCTCACTACAACGCTTAATTACCATGAGGCGATATGTAAATCGCAGTCCGTTGCAATTCAATAAATGCTAATCCGGCTCTATGGTGGTTTAAAATTCCTATCCCGAGTAAGAACCAATATTCAAACGTAAACCGAAATACTCAATAAACCCGAGGTCGTTATCGATAAGGGCTTCTGAACCACTTGAATATTAATCTGCAAGAAGGATAAGTACTTGCCGAGTGAAGTGCTCTTTTCTATTTAATCCTTCGTTAAGAATAGATTGAACAGGAAATAATTAATGCAGATGTGGGTCGTCAGCGCAAACGGTTGCCTCTGATTAAGTGCATTACACTTTGCATTTTGCCTTGCTTCGCCTCGAGTCAGGCTGGCTTCAGCGTGCATGAGGCAGCAGCCAACCAACCCATCACCGGAATGACACTGCTTCCGAAGAGAGCTCACAGCTTCTCTTTGTAAAAGATAGGACAAGGACGATACAGGAATGGCTTGGTACGGAGGAAGAAAAGGAAAAAGATGCTTTTATGCAAAGCCCAGCAACAAGCTGCCCCTAATAGCATTATAATGAGTTTACTCCCGTCAGGTAATAGGACAGCCTGGAAAAAGCAGGTTTCAGTCAACTTCAGCTGCCATCAATGCTGCATCTAGGTATGTGTCAAAGAGAAAATTACACCTTTCGTTAATTTACAAGGTTGACCTCATCAACCAGTTCTAGTATCACCACAACCGGAAACATGCTTTTATTCGATCACCATTGATCCACTTTGCAGTATGGACTTATGTCTGTTTTCTGAAGTCACGCCAGAATTACTCGTACTTCGAATTGGAAGGTATTGCGTATACACCGAGTCATCATCAGCTGATTCAACCGTTTGAGTAACAATTTCTCGAGTTCCCAGTAGACCATTTCGTGCAAAGGAGATGAATAATAGACGTCCATATCGATCAAACGACATCTGTGGTTTCTTTGAAGGGTTTAGGTATAGACACACTGGGTGCTTTGTATAGTGAGTTGTTCGGTTCTGTCCGGTGAAGGACATCTCAGAACCATATTCTCTTCATCAAAGGCAATCGACGACCTCATTACTCGACAATATTGACAGCCCACTTAAATCTATAGCGACTTGGTAGCAGCGGGTTCTATCGATAATGCGCTTAAAACCCTTTAGTTCGCATTAACGAGTCCTTTGTGGATCAAAAAACATCAGGTCCTGGTTGAATTTCGACGGCAGGCATCCTCATTGTCGTACAAGGAGAAGAGCTACTACTAGGCACCATCAAGGATCCACCTTTTGTTGTAAAAGTACACAATGTACAACACATTGTGTATGCCCACCCTGGTATCACTGTACATATGGTACGCGCCCGTTCCAGAACGTACGAAAAATATAGGACCCAGAATACCGGTTCTAAAGAGAATTGCAAAGAGTGCTATAATACCTTTCTAGAAAACAATCACGTTGGGTATAGATACGCCACGTGCAAGCACAAGTATAGCCACAACCTCTCCACCATAATCCTCGCCATGTGCTGGACACTTCAATCATACTAGCATAGTTGACACTCATGAAATAAAAATGAAAAAAAAAATGTGTGAAACGAGAAAATTGGATGTTGAAAAATCATAATGTGTCAAAAGTTCAATGGGTGAAACCCGCAGAACAGACTTAACCGACTGTAGATGGGAACATTTTTCGCAGGAGGGAATTTTCATGCGCATCGGTCATTCAATTATCGGCTCTGTAGCGGTTTTTAATGGACTCGGGGTGTGCAACTGCGCGTGAGCTCCACATAGTCAACGTACGTGATATCGTGTGTATGTATAGGCGTTGGTTCATGCACGGGAGCTTTTCTTTCCTTCTTTTCCTTTCATCCCTCTGTACATGTAGGGGTGGTACGTGTCCGTGTATGTGCACGTGTGTACACACATGTGGTAGGTATACGTAATGTGGAAGGGAAAAGCGGGGGCGTGGTTCTTCAGTCTTCGCCATTGATTGTATTTAGTCAATCGAAGGGTAGGCGATAGGGGTGACGCTAGGACATCATGACAAAGGGCAAGACGGACAAAGAGCTTTGTTTTTTAGATTGGGTGTTGACGGATTCAAAGGGGGATGACACAAGGCCATTCATATCCAATTTAATTGCTGTTCACTCGCGTCGACGTTTAAATTGGATATCCTAATAGATAAAATTCAGTCCACTGCCCAACACTCAACCGATATCCTCAATGCACCTACCTGCCTATACATGTCAGGTCAGCTGAATGGATATACTCGCAAATCCATTTCAATATTACGCTACTGTCTGTATGGGGCTGATGTATTATGTATTATCGTCCATCATCTCCTGAAGAGATAAGGAATCGCAAAACAAGGATGATTATTTCGCAAATCGTAATACATCAATAATGTAATCGGGTGTAAAGGAGATTGAATGAAACCTGAAATACGGTACGAAATTGTTGAATATTGTTGAAATCCGGAAAGACAATATTTTCAGTTTATTCTTCAACCTACGAACCAGCTATCGATTAATTTCTATTTAGTCTCTGCATACCTAGGAGCGGCGCAATTTCCACTTTACCGGTTTTTTACTCTCGTGCTTTAATAGGGAGCACAATATCTGCTGGTTGCAGACCACACGGCCATTTTCTTCGTCGGTTAGAGGAAGCCAAGGGTGTCCAGCCGGCAACTACCCTTTATAATCCTAAAAAATGGTTCCCAGCCGTAATTCATTGGCACCGGCACGCGGTGGCGGAGGTCACCCTTTATAAATACTATGATTTATTTATCGTATTGGTTCTGTTAATAGTGATTTGTAGCACCGGCTGTATACTGCCGAACGCGAAAGCTTCCAGGCGTGGGTGGATGTAGATTACGTTACCAGCCTTGCTATAAACAATTGACATGGCTTTCCCAAGGTCGCCATTCAGCAGGGTACGCAGGTTCTATGGCAATTGATCAATTTACCCGGTCAAAATTTCATCACGAGAAACATGGGGCCACGCAATGAGTCCAGGGACTGAATGAATACCTCAAACATTCACAGCGAGTTGGTATTTTTTTTTAATGCTTAGCCCTTCGTGTCTCGGTGACAAGAGAACGCTGTTCAGACTGGATCCTGGCGCAGTGGCTGCACTAGCGCAGGAATGTTTAAACAGAGGATGAAAGCAAAGAGGCGCTGCCGCTGGGTTATTTGATTTATCATTAATGAAACGAAGGTGCGTCCCGCCAGTGTCCACACGCCAACTGAGCCAAGTTAAACACGCGACACGCTCGCCACTTCGCGATGTCCTCTTCGTCATTTCATCGTATAGAAATTCTAGCCACTAGTGTCCCGTTTATCTTACAACAGGTTTTACGAGTCAAAAATAATCTGAATGAAAAACAAAAATTGAATAGACAACGTTTTTCATGACTAGAATTTCAGCATGGTGTTCGGATTTTACTGGCCCATCGCATGTACGGATGCCGGAGTATTGCTGGATCTACCCACATGCCACAGAATATGCACTACCCCGGCTGCCAATTTTCGTTCGGTAATACTGGCCCAGTACAGATAAATTATTTGCCCAGCATTGGGTAAATGCTGATGACTAGTACTGACAAATGTTCATACATGAGGACCAGTTGGAAGTCAGTTCTGTATTGGGAATACACTGGGACATTATACATGGTGTTTCATACTGGCTGCGGATTATTTCCTGCCGATTTACGGCACCATAAGTTGGACTGGTATCAACAACCCACTATTGTCCCATCATTGCCTTTGACTTGGGCAAAGCTTGGACTTTGGTAGCTGTGAGTATTGGCAGCTATGGCATCAATACCGAGTCAATGCTAAGTCAGTCTGCAGTACGTACATATGGGATTGAAAATGGTATTCATTTTCACGTGATGGAAGCTTTTTTGTCCATGGGTGCCTCAGGCTTTTGGAATTCCGTAGTGCCGTGGTTTCTAGATTACATTCTCGATTGGATCGTTCGTCATAACGATCATAGACGGTCCCGGTGGTGTGTTGGTCGAAGCTGGCCATCTCCTGGTACACAACGGGTTCGGAACAATACTAATCGCATCAAGCCACTATGCGTCGTACATGACACTCTGTCCCGTTCTACGTATACATGGTGCACTATAGAGAAGTGACACCATGGAACCTTACTCCACTAGCACGGTTGAATGGATGGGTGAAAGGATAGCCAGAGACCAACGAGGTAATCCAGATCAAGGGATATGCTCTATTCAAAGCAAATACAACGCTGACGCCATCTCAATTGTCTATGTAGGTATCTGTTTGACGGTTATTACCAAATGGCAGCTGTTTCGATTTGGTGCTTGTGGTTTTGAGGAAGGACAACTGAATACGTGGATCGAAAAATGGAGAGGTAATGGAATTGAAAATGTAACGGATATTCCATGAAAAAGTAGATCCATTCGAAGCGCCGAAGTATAAAATACACTCGTCAATTGTCATCAGTTTCTCGTTAGCGTAATTTTTACGGAAACGGAAAGAGGCCAGAAAGCTTCGATGAGAGGAGCTAATTAGTAAATTGGGGAGGTATGTTTTCATCGAGGTAATGGAGTCTGAAGGCTCGAAGGTTCGAAGGGTGGGTTGGGGTGTTGGCAAATACTTCTTAATCCGCGAATGAAAGCGCACGTCGAAGGCATCAACAAAAAGGACTGGCAGAGGCTAACTCAATTCCGCGTCTCCCCAGCAGCTAATTTGAATAATTCATTGAAAATATTCATCGTGTGTCATCGGCAGAAAAATTAATCAAGAATCGATTATATCGGCTTGAAGTAAGGGACGGAACACTGTCCCTGAATCACCCTGAAACACCCGGTCCTTCTCGAGAGAGTGTACATCTCCGTCCATCGATCAATGAATAGTAATTGAAGGTGGAGATGGAAAATTTAAAATCTATTTCCGAATGAGCAGTCCCTAATTTCACGGCGAATTGGCAATTATGTACTGAAGGAGCGGGTCAGGAAATTTGAAATTTGATTACGCCGGTCGGTTTCGATCTTCGCAAGTGGGACATCACGCGCGAAAAAAAAAGGGGCAGGGAAGCTTTCTCATCACTGTACACATACCGTAGCATGAATCCTTTGTTCTTCACTTTTGTGCAAAAAAATATTCACATACCCACCTTTCTTGCTCACGTACGTTACGAGCCGACATTACTTTATGAAAAACCTTCATATTCTCTCTACAGTAAACCATGTACCAGCGGTACATTGAACGCATTTTCCAAGCTACGGAAACCAACTACCGCAATATTATATCAAATATCCAAATGTTCGTTCGTATCTATCCATTTTATACAATGCAGCAGACCCCCGTGGAACTCGATATCTTGACGTGCTCGTACAATAACAAGTATGCAGACAATATACGGACTAACAATGTGGTATTATACAGCAGTTGAATCACTATGCTAAGGTAATTAGCACGGACAAACTGCAGGCAGATACGGCGGACGGTATTAATTTATTCGCCATCATGGTGGATGTGATGAAATCCAGTCTGTACGTTTTTGTGTGCTGTCGATCTCCAATACGGAGTTTGAAATGATGATTATTGTATGAATCAACATTATGGACAAAAATTCATTGATCCAGGGACTTGATAAATGGATAATGAGTGGTATCAATAAAATGAAGCATATCCTTATGCTCATACTTAGATGAACCTAGACTGTACAGTATTGTGTATGATATAAAAGCACATAGAAGTGTATGAGCACATAAGGATATGCTTCATTGTATTCATATACCAGTGGATGGGCCATGAACATAGCAATTAGTTGATTAAACAAATTGCCAAATTCTTGCGAATCAAAAGTATTTCATACCTTCACACCCCGCTTTCATCTGAATCCACAACCATCTTTGAAAGCGAACTGCAGTGTGTTTTGGAGGCTTGAAAAATTGGCGAAAAGATACTGACGTGGTCATGCAGACTGGACCAGATTCACAATCAACCAGATTAGGCCCGACTGGTTGGGTTTTCCCCTGAAAAGAAAGATTGTGATCATTTTGGAACTGGAATTCCTATACAACACGGTAACAGTAGGTATGTCACGGGCGAGATTCCGAGCCCTCTTTTCCAGCATGCAATCTCTTGAAAATCTGCTCCACGGGGCTGGGGAGTAAATTTTTAACCCGCTTCTGAGGAACGTACTTGCTTATACCTTGAGGCCTTGGCCCCTCCTAGGTCGAGTCGATCACCAAGGCATGCGTACCTTGGTACGTGCACCCGTCCGATCGGCTAGCGATACGCGAGGCCCCCGGGGGTGATGCGTATCGGTCAGGGGGCGTAAGGCAGGCTCGTATACCCTGGAAGTATAACCTGCCACGTGAAAATATACGATATTAATTCTTTCCACCGGCTTTCAATCATTTCTATAAATTGCAACGAGCTAATGTCGCCTTGGGAATGATAAGAAATGATTGAAGAAATTCACGACTTTAGCTTCGGTATTGTTTTTGTCGAATCCTCTTCTGTGTACCCTGGAGGATATTCCACAGCCTTTGGTTGTGTGAGATGAAGATGAAACTGGGAATAGCAATTACCTCGGAAAAGCACACCAAAACCACTCAACGAAAGTACGTACACCCGAGTGTTGTGTATGTAAGGTTTTTCTACTGACTTTTGATCACTGGCACAACTAGCAAGTACTGCACCACCGCAGGCGTCGAGACTAACGCAAATACTTGTGAAACAAGATATTCAACTCATTTCAGTTTACGGATTACTTATGAAAGGTTCTTCTTTCGGTATAAGTGGACCTCCCGAGTGCAACGCCAGAGTGTAATACACACCTGAGCATGGGTAGTACCTCGCGAGTCCGTGTCAATGTGTATAACGTGTAGCATACACGAGGCTAAAGTTGAAGGACGTAAGTAAGAGGTCGAGAGTTGGCTGTCACTCTATCAGTTGAATTCTACCCAGAACAACACTTCTGGTGCAGGTTCGCCTCTTCCATGAAAGCTGCTTACACGAGTTATACATTACCACCGGGTGCTCACGCTTCTCTGGGTCTCCGTAACATCGCAAATTCTCATGCATGGCTAGTGAACCACCAATTATATGATTACTATAACCACACGAGGCACCACGTGGTTTCAATCGACGAAATTTCGTATCTCTTTGATCACTAATAGCCAATGGTCAACTCCGAATAAGGGAACATGTCTTTGCTGGTCTTTTATTTGGCTGACTTTAATTTTGTTTAATTTTTTTCTTCCCACATTGCCGTTGTTAAGCTGAACTTTTGCATCTCATTGTCAGTCACGCCGATTACGTAGGCATGAAATTCTTTTCGCGTGTCAGAGAATGAGCGATAAAAATGGAAGAAGAAAAACAATCAAGTTCTTCAGAGTCCAGCTGAATCGCTGAGCAAAATTCAGGGCTTATAGCTTCCTCTAATCCTTGCCCGTTCCGAATGATCCTTTTTTCACTAACCTCTGCCTTGTGGTGTTAAGCTCACAGTACATCTAGGGCCTTGCCGTTTCACGAGCGAAGATATGAGACTGACGTTTTAATTTTGACCCCATACTGCTGTATTATTATTCACAGGATACACGGGACTCGAGGATCGTAACGAATTTGAATTAAGTGATTCCAAGTTCCACATCAGACAGAAAAAAATAATAATTACTGGACTAAAGAGACACAAACAGAAGAAAAAAATTAGAAACGAAGGTAAGATCATTTAATTTCGCATTCTATTAGGGGGAATATTTGTCCATCCATTCCTTCTTGATGATGACTCGATTGCGATTCGCGTAAGATAATGAAAAATGGTCAAATGAACACCCAAGTACCGTGCGAGGAAATATAAGGTTTGGCATATAGCGAGGACCGAAACGAATGCCAGCATGCGGGTATTTATTTACGAAGAAACCCTTAGCCCTTACCTATACCTACTTGGCCGCGTTAAATAACAATATCAAGGCAATTTACGGCCCAACGATTACTGGACGACCGTTGCCACTCGGCTGACTGTTTTGCGCCAAGCCCCGAGCTCTGGTCGGCGATATCAATCTCGAGAGCCTACTTCCTCCGCGGGCCATTCAATCCGGAACAATAAAAATATTAGAAAACAATCTTGAATCGCAAACGGTTGGGTCTGGGGTATTGTGCATTGAGGAGAAACGTACGTCTAGATAGGCCAATTACGTACTGCTGAGCTTTAGGTCCTTGCGAGCCGATCATACTTGAGACTGCAACCCCGAAGCAAGATCGAAAGCTGAAGGAGGTACGAGAGAAAATACCTCCACGTGGGTTCTATAAGGGTGCACATGAAAATCAAATCGCATTAGCTGTCACTTGACTCTGATATCGTTACACTGATGGCTCTCAACGGTCAAATGGAAAAATAGAACTGAAATAATACCCCGTGCGTTATAGTCGAACTGGAATCCTCCCAGTCGGAGAGAAAAATTCAGAACCTTGACCTAACAAGTTCAAAAGCTTCATGAGACTTTTGTATTCGCATGCATATGTATTTAGTGAAATTTTTCAGCTATTGCCAAATTTTCTTCCTTTTTTTTTAGTGAATTTTTCGATTGTGATAGCAAAGTCTTTCAGGCGTTGTCTTGTTCATCTTTGTCACAGTCTAGTCAGCCTTGATACTTGCGTCTTCGTCGCCTTATAGTAGTTTACTTTTGCTACAATTACAGCCGATAGCGCCCAGGGGAGGTTTCGAGCTCGTCAAAGACGCGAGATGATTTCTCTTAGGAATACCAAGCAGCCTGCAACGAGATAGTCGACGAGTCAGAGCTAGTGTTTCGCTTTGGTTAGTTGATCTTGGATCTTTGGCGTTTGTGTTGGTTCTGCATAAGTATAGGTGTATAATAGAGCACAATATGCGTTGGTAAATTTTATAGCTTTCTTACCAGCGAACTAGTTCAGGAAAACGTTATAACTTTATATGGCTCTAAGTTTGTTGCTACTATACGAAGATGCTCTGGCTCAAGCTCATATTGCACCGTCGATACGCGTTGCTATTCAAACTAATTGCACTTCTTACGAAGTTCCTATTATCCCTATCTTGGCAGCTACCTGTCTCCCATTTTTCACTCTTCTTGCTGTTTTCTACGCCAAAATCTACTTACAAAGTACGTGAATCCTCATTTTTGCTATGAGCACCAACAAATATTTGATAGTAGACACGATTGTTGATTGTTTTTTGAGTTCACAAAGTAAGGAAGTATTTATAATAGCGAAAGTCGTTTTTATGTAGTCTAGACGCATAAAACCTGATAGATTGTTATTCAGTCATAGTTGTTATCGCGTTCTACTCAAATTTGTCTGTCGTGGACAAAATGACGGATAGGTTTGATGGAGAAGACATTTTCCATTGGGAGATGAATATAAATATATATTTGAGACTGAAGTATTAAGTGTACCTATATATTTCACTTCATTAGAAATTGTCAATGGACATGCAAAAAATATATTTTTCAGCAAAAAACCGATCCGTCAGTATTTTTTCATGAGTGAATGATGAAGATGTACAAAAAAGTTGAGCCTGCTGCATTGAAAGCTCTACGACTAGGACCGTTACATGGTTTCGTGCGTCTTAGATCCTTTTAGACCAAAAAATAATCTTCCTTTCTGTTCCCTCCCATTCCATGTAAGAAAAACAATTACCAAAATCGTGAATATGATGGAGAGGCAAAGCCTTGACGATTTTTCATATTCACCGAGATATTCTCTCGATAAATTCTAAAGCCGGAGAAAAAAGTCCGGTGGGGTAGAAAATGAATAAATAAATAAATAGATCGGCTCGAACTATTTGGCCTATTTCAAAGACCCGGAAATACCATTAGATCGCGACCCTTTCGTGGCTCGATCTGTCGGTTGGGTCATCCGTCTGTTGGCCGGGCAGAAATGCCGAAGAGGATGGTCGATGGGTGTGGGTTTGGGTCGGCGGGGGTTCGTGGTCAACCACTCATGCATCATCCACCGCAAGAGTTGCAAGTTCCGAGTGTGCGAGGAGGAAAAGGCTTTTGGTGGGTCACGGGGGACCGAGACAGAGAGCTAGTTTGCATAGCCATGGCACCATTTGGTCAGTTTGGGCAAAGTTGTTACCGGTCGTGCATGGTCGGGGTAAAGTTTCTCCCAGAGTTACCCTTTCCGGTGTGACGTTCCGAAAGTTGTCCTCAACGACGGTTTGGTCTTGATGGTAACTCGCGAGTTCAACTCCGACGCAAATTCCGTGAACGTAAATGAAATTTATCTATTCGGTGGTTATTTTCCTGCTTTTCCAGGTATGGTACATATACACCCTGGAATCCTATGGGAATAAAATTCCGACACCAACGCGACGCTTCGAGGCAGTGAAATGCTATTTTACACGCTCAGAGTAAGCAGAACTAAGCTAAGCTAATCTCCGGGCAGGGTAGGTATACGGAGCGACACTTTTGTAAAATTTAGGAAAATTTGGGTCACGACGTGCAGTCATCCTGTAATATATCAACGGGATACCAAGAGAAAAGAGGCTTATCCTCTTCTATCCTCTTGATACCATCCCAGCCTCACAGCCTCCCTGCAGCCCCCCAGCCTCGCAACCTTCGAGCTCTCCCCATCCCTGATATTAAAAGTGATTTAATCTCGCAAATAGCCACCATAATTCAAAGGATAGAATACAATTTCGTGTAAATTGTTAAGCCCCCCTCAAGACGGTCGTGGGCGAGATAGGTTAACCCTCCAATTAGGCGTTTTTATCTTAATTATGAACTTTTCTTTCTTATAGCTATTCAAAGTCCTCAGAATTTCCAACCCTTCCCAAGTCGACGACCTCTTAAAAAAGTCACCGAAGATATTTTTCAGATCTCTAAAATCCCGAGTATGCTGCAGTGCCAATGCTAGACCATTTCACTAGGCATGTCCCAGAATTGGTGACTGAGGCCTGGTTGAGACTGTATCGTACCAGTTTTGCACCAAGGCTTGGGCCTGGCCAGGTCCAAGACTGGCACAATGGTTTTAGACAGAGCTTGGTCACCAGTCCTGGGCCAAGCTCGATAAGCTAAACAATTTCGAAGCTGTAGCGATATTTTAAGTATAATGATATTATATATTCTATAAGGTACATCTCATGTAACTTGATTAACCAAACTTGATTACCTGATCAAATATATAACTCGAAACCTGGTTAATTTGAATGATTTAACGTAATCACCACCCTAATCTCCAGACAGATGGTGGAGGTTTCCTTCGAGGAATCAATTTTACGTGGCCACGAAATAGAATTGTTTAGATATGCTTGGAATTCGTATGTACCATGCCTAAAGTAATTTGGTTAGATTATATAGAATTTGTGAATGTACTCTTCAAATATAATTTCATACTTGGCAAGACCATTGAGCCAGTTCTGGGCGCCAAAGCTTGGAAACTACCAACGGCCTATTAGTGGTACATTGTTATCATCCCAGGGTTGGTCCAGCGTTGGCCACCGAGTTTCGGCCACGGCATGTCAGTATCAGTGCCAGGTACGGGCCAATTCTGAGCCATTGATAATTGCACACTTGGAAAGTCAACTAAGATACTCGCACATCACCAAAAATGACAAACTGGAATTTTCTAGATCATTTTCTCCCGTAGGTACCCGGAAGTTATGCGGTACAAACTAGATCCGGAGCTCTGGTGTCGGTAGGTAGTATGATTTGAACAGGCGAGCATTGTTGTATGGAGTAACGCCCTCTGGCTACGAGAGGGTGTGCAGAGGGATGGGTGAGTGAACGAGGGAAAGAAACTGGTATCTCATTGCTGGAAGCCAACTTTGCTGTACAACGTAATTACACTCTACTCGACTTCTCGGTCTCTTGCCGCTCGATAAACGCGTATGCGTGATGCTCCTACGAACTCATACATATCTACATATGCTTGAGCTTCTACCTGGATTCCGAAGGTACACGTCTGGTTGTATGAAAGCGACTGCTTATCAAGGGCTGAAAGACATAAGGGCGTAAGGGTTCGTGTAAAAGCACAGAGATATTGCCCGTCTGGTTTTCAACCCTCGATATATATCCCAGCACATGGGAATTGAATGTGTATAATGATACTGCACCCGCTTCTCAAGAAAAGGCAGTTAAAAATGTTTACCGTTCCGCGAAAAAGACCCTAAAAAAAAAAAAAATCGCTTGTGAGCTTTTATTCCCCCGAAAATTTTATCAACAAAACGAAATAACGCGGGTTCGTTTGCGGTACAAAAGACGTAAGTACGAGATGAGATGTTTTGAAAATTCCTTTGAAAAGTCCTTCTCGGCTATAGGGGTTTGAGTCGACTGCCTCAGAGCTGAAGCATCTACCAGAGTGGTGGAAGCAATTTTATCGAGTGCCTGGGCAAGATTCGGTCTAATAGATTGAAAATATAACATAACTTCACAATGCAAGTTCAACTCTTATCAGTTCGCTTTCAATCTGGTTTTGTTCCGTGAAACAGCCCCCAGGCTCTTGGCTGTTTGAAATAAACTTATGCACGTGATTTTTGCCTTGTGAGATATTAGATTGTCAGCCAGATACAACACGCCGTACGCCCTTAGCTACCAGCTACTACTACTACTACCACGTATAAATACTCAGCAGCTTCTTATGCCGGCTCCTCGATTTGCGCCTACGCTTTCCAGAGCCCGACAACAGTATTACCATTTTTTTTTTTTTTTCCAACTCGGACAAAACCACTTATATCCAAGCCAAGAGTTGTTCTGCACCTACGGCAACATTGTCTATGAATATGTATCGGTATACTCAGGTATCTACCTACTAGGCATGCTTCACAGGATGCAACTTCACCGGTTCGCGTGTTTCATATTTATATACGGGAAGGAAATCATTTTACAGAGAAAGAGAGAGACAGAGAGAGAGAGAGAGAGGATAGAAATAGAGGAGAGTGAAAAACGAGCTTTCTGACTTATGCCTAGGTGTACATTATACCTAACAGCCCTTTGTCGGAGATTCTATGTGAGTTTCGCTAGCGAATCGCCTCTGCATACATTTATGCCGTGATACAATTTTTGCTGAAATAATACACCCAGATGTATGTCGTCGATCTTATTTAATTCAGTTAGGCTCGTGTAGTCGAGGATGTTATTCTATTAAGTTGAGTCATATTAAAGCATAAAACACACAAAAGCTGAATAAATATGTGTCGTACACACATGCACGCAAAACCATATGGCTACACCTGGGCTCGTATACATATCACCTGCAAGCTTTCTCCCGTGGGAGATTTCTTGACGTATACTATACCATGGAAGTACTGGACTTTTGTCCTCTACCGGTGATTTTATTTTCATTTGCTAGAGGCAATATTTCTAACGCCAGGTGAGTAAAACACGCCACCCGAGTAAGGAGGTGTGATATGTACTTGGTATATAGTTGTGCTCTGCAGCGCAAGTCGCCTAAATATTCGCATTTAATGAAAATTTCACTTCGATTTTTCACCAAAAAATACTTTTTCCTGACCTCTCGTGATGAAAAATTATGTCCGTCATTTATACGGAAAAGTTTTTTGACGAATCTCGTTACAGCACTCGCCTCCGGCTCGTGCCATAAACCTTTCGTTTCGCCAAAAAAGCCTATCCTTAGACGTGAAGAAATGTACTATTCCTTTTTTCTTCCATTTGCGCATAACTGTAAAGTAATATTCCATAATTGTGCCTATTACTGAGGAATTTTAACGAACATCTAACCGTAGGCAATTTCGAGTTCGTTGAACTTTGTAACTCGATGTATAATAGCTCACTGCAGATTGCTGACGGTGAAATTGAACGAGGAAAAAAATGAAACGATTTCTGTGAGGGATCTGTATGAATAAATTTGAATTATCATGATCATTTCTTTCGCCGTGACAACCCTGAAGAAAAGATGCAATTCGTGCAGCAAACTAATTTCGCAGTCTCCTTTCTCTATCTCTATCTCTATCTCTCTCTCACACCACTTGGTGAAATTTTTTAATTTCATAATAAAAAAGCGCGCTAAATTTGTCCTCGGGGTGTCGCAAAAACTTAATTTTGAAGAAAGCAGACGCGTCGGCCGTAATTCGGGTAATTAGGAACAAGAGATAGAAGAAGAAAGAAGGAAAAAAAGACCCAAGTAAGCAAAGCCCGGGAGATTATCTGCCAGGGGTTAGAAAAGGATATGAATCAATGAAACCTCATCTTCAACAAATCTTCGAGAACTCCAAAATCTAGTATATTATGACTAATCATCATCTTATCGTTCATAGTGACTGGAAATTGACGAGTATTTTAATGACTGAACAATTATTATTATTTTTTTTCATAATCTGCAAATAAAAAATGACTCGCTGACTCGAAAACACACGCGATGACGTGTACAGTAATCTATAGCGTGGAAAGGAAATTTTTAGAAAATCTTCTCAGCGTTCAAAAAAAGTTCCCAGAAATTCTGTATCGGGTCATCTCAGCCCGTGCATCTCTTGCGAAATCGACAAAAATCTTCGATCGCACACGGTGCAGCACGAGAGCATTTCTTCCCTGTGAAGTAGCATTGTAAGACTGTTGAATCACTATTCATCGTAATTTCTGCCAAATTCCATATCTTCAACTATATAAAGCCGTGCCGTATAATTCGAAATATGAAGTGAACTTGCAGCTTGTTGAATCTGAGAAATTCAGAAAATGTTAACGAATAAAAAGAAAACACCCTTGAACTGTAACCATTTTGCAGATACGATCATGTTGAATCATAAACATTCGGGTTTGTGAAATCGATCTTCAGCCCATTTTGTAGAAACGCGAGACTCGGAATTGTTCTTTCCCTGAAAACGAGTTCATGGGATTTTTCAGACAAGACTTTGTATAAACGGTCGAAAGGTTATTCTGTAAAACTGCAGTGTGTAGAATTACTTTTCTGTAAAAACGAATCTGACGGTGAACTCTGTAGAAACGGGTTGGCATTAGGCCTGTAGAACTCCGGTATGTAGAACACTTTCTCTGCAGAGAAAATTCTGCAAAAACGTTTCCGTAAAACTTATCTGTATAAAAATGAGCCAACCCCGTATTCAGTCGTACTAAGTCGCTGTACTGGTCATTGATCATCAGGTATATAGCTGATATACCGATTAAAAGTAATCTTTCGATTACTGGTTTCGAGATATTGCTTTTTAGAAGAAAAGCCTATCACGAGGCTGTATTCGTTCAGTTTTTGCGAGATAGGGTTAAGGGTCGTTTCTCGTCCACCCGTTTGAGTTGCTATTCTTTGTCTGCAGATTTGATCCGCGTCAAATTGTCGTGAATTACAAGAGCCATGCAGCAGCTACAGCGATCTGTTCTCGATTTATCAGACCAGGTAAAAGTAATCCAGCAATTTCGTATCAATTTCGCACGGTACGTGGGGGATGGTGAAAAAAAGACGTTCGACGACGTAGGATTGAGACGCAATCGATCAATCAAGAGAAAAACTTTTCGATCAAGTCACCAGGTGTTGCAACCTAAATATTTCATTCGAATTCCTCTCCATCCATGTTGGTTAGGGTTAGGTTAGGAGTATCGACTTCTGCACCAGCCCTTCATGCTCTGATTTGTGACTGCAACTTTCGATAGACTTGCGGCTGATTATTTTTCGACGCGGAATTTTCGTTCGAGTTTGGTGACAATGAGCTGGACTGATAATAAAAGTCAAGTTGTCAAGTCTGAGGCGTTGTGACGGCACTCGAAGTGCTTTGAAGCCTCATCTCGACACACATAATATAACCTTGTCGTTCGTCCTCCGCGCCTCGACGCTCGAAGTGGAGCAGAGAACGAGCGTCTTGAATTTATGAAAGTTGGTTCTTTTTGAGTGCAATCAGCGCCTTAGCACGCCAGCTGAGGCCCGAGGATCTTTTAGGGGGGGCGTCAAAGGGGCTGTGAAGGGGAAATGCCGAGGGGACTCTGGAATACGGTCGGTGGGACGCAGTTGCGTCGCGACGCCGTTATCTAGTCTACGACGCCCCAGAGCCGCCGAGTGCCCCGTAGCTTTCGTGGGAATGAGACAACGCATGAAATAAACCAGCCCAAGCGATTCCATGGATTTCATCGTTTGACTTCCATCTAGTCGAAACTCACTACATACTTCGTGTATCTACATATTGCTCACATTCCACTCAACTTCCTCCACCAAATTAGCCCGTCTAACGAAGAATTCAACAGTTTTCGTTTTTTCAGATCATTTGCACAATATTTGCCAAAAAATTATTTTCTCAAACGAATTGAATTCTGAGATTATACAGCTACCCGAACTGATACATTAGTGGTAAGTGCACCAAAATTCGTCGAAGGGGTCAATCAGTTTATGAAATCTTTGGAAATCCTTTGAGATACTTTGAAATCATTCAACGATTTTTAAGAATCGCATATTGAATAATTTCCCACAAAGCAAAATATGTGACAGTAACATCACAGAAATATTAAAACTGTCACATGTAATGTATTGTAACATCTTTTGCAACATTTCTGTAACATTTTTGTAACGTGACAAAAAAGTTACATGTCCGCATAAAAATGTAACAGTTGTCATGTTTCTGTGATGTTACAATTATAAAGTTCTCATCATGTTTTCGTTGTGCTGTTGTGCATCATGTGCTGTTTTTCAATGAGATTTGTGTAATGTTTCATAACCATGACCCTGAGATCTTTTCTGATGATTGAACATGCATGGTAAATTCACAATATCCAATCACTAAAAAGAGAGTTGAGGTGGCCGCGAGTCCAGCGTCAGTGATTGTTCGGCGTTTTCAACAAATCAACCAGCGGTATGAACAAATAGGTACATACGATCGCAGATTTTTAATATTCAAACTGATAGTGATACTTCACTATAATTAAGTTGGAATCCGTTAAGCTGTTTTCCCAGACTTGAAAATAGGCGTTATACTCATTCAAATGTTCAAACACTCGCCATTATGTAACCGGCAGTGGAAGAATCTTCGAAAGGGTAATGGAACATCTTCACCGAACAGTTTATTTTCCCTCCAAATTTAATCAAAATCGCTCAAGTCATTATCCCGGAATTCAAGATAAAAATGCAAGTAATAATTCGGCATCGGTGCCGCATCGACATCGGCATTGGTGCCGGCATCGGTGCCGCATCGGCATCGGCATTGCATTGGTGCCGGCATCGGTGCCACATCGGCATCGGTGCCGCATCGGCATCGGTGCCACATCGGCATCGGTGCCGCATCGGCATCGGCATTGGTGCCGGCATCGGTGCCGCATCGGCATCGGCATTGCATTGGTGCCGGCATCGGCATTGGTGCCGGCATCGGTGCCGCATCGGCATCGGCATTGCATTGGTGCCGGCATCGGCATTGGTGCCGGCATCGGTGCCGCATCGGCATCGGCATTGGTGCCGGCATCGGTGCCGCATCGGCATCGGCATTGGTGCCGGCATCGGTGCCGCATCGGCATCGGCATTGGTCCCGGCATCGGTGCCGCATCGGCATCGGCATTGGTGCCGGCATCGGTGCCGCATCGGCATCGGCATTGGTCCCGGCATCGGTGCCGCATCGGCATCGGCATTGGTGCCGGCATCGGTGCCGCATCGGCATCGGCATTGGTGCCGGCATCGGTGCCGCATCGGCATCGGCATTGGTGCCGGCATCGGTGCCGCATCGGCATCGGCATTGCATTGGTGCCGGCATCGGCATTGGTGCCGGCATCGGTGCCGCATCGGCATCGGCATTGCATTGGTGCCGGCATCGGCATTGGTGCCGGCATCGGTGCCGCATCGGCATCGGCATTGGTGCCGGCATCGGTGCCGCATCGGCATCGGTGCCGCATCGGCATCGGCATTGGTGCCGGCATCGGTGCCGCATCGGCATCGGCATTGGTGCCGGCATCGGTGCCGCATCGGCATCGGCATTGGTGCCGGCATCGGTGCCGCATCGGCATCGGCATTGGTGCCGGCATCGGTGCCGCATCGGCATCGGCATTGGTGCCGGCATCGGTGCCGCATCGGCATCGGCATTGGTGCCGGCATCGGTGCCGCATCGGCATCGGCATTGGTGCCGGCATCGGTGCCGCATCGGCATCGGCATTGGTCCCGGCATCGGTGCCGCATCGGCATCGGCATTGGTGCCGGCATCGGTGCCGCATCGGCATCGGCATTGGTGCCGGCATCGGTGCCGCATCGGCATCGGCATTGCATTGGTGCCGGCATCGGCATTGGTGCCGGCATCGGTGCCGCATCGGTATCGGCATTGCATTGGTGCCGGCATCGGTGCCGCATCGGCATCGAATTGGATCCGGCATTGGTGCGGCATCGGCATTGAGTTTGGCAAAACCGAGACCAAAACAAGGAAACCGTGTTTACAAGAAATTAAGGGGTCACACACATCACTCTGGAAAATGCTCGAAAACGACTACCCAAGTGCCAAAACGTGCTCTCTATATGATTTCAGAACCTTTACTCGATCCGACGTTTTTTGAGATGGTGAATAGGCACTCCATTTTGAACGATCGTGCCTAAAAAGTCACAAGTCACTGAAAGTCATGAGTCGCGTCGTACGTCCCCAAATACGAAAGTTTTTCAAACCTGAGCTAATACATACTTAGAACTCACCGTTCAATTTGTATGAATTCTGCCTTTTTCAAAAATCCTTTCCCAGTTCAACATTCGAATTATACGATCACTCACTCACGTGGACCCTGTACGAAGTGGCGCGACGCACGCAGGACATGCAAGAAACTTTACCACAATCCACGATAGTTCTGCGCATACGGTAAGGCAGGGTGCTTGTTACGTGCTACTAAAAACTACCATATTTTCAAATATTCCCACAACATTACATATGTAATTATGTAATATTTGAATTACCTGTATGAATATTACACATGTAATATGGCAAAATTGACGTTATCAAAACGTTACGAATGTCATACTCCAATAACATGATCACTGTCATGTTTCTGGAACATTAAGATCGTCACATGTTCAAAAATTTGGATAATAATACATTGAATTAGCAATGTTGGAATCACAACCTTTTAAACATATCACGTAAATGTTACAAATCCCACACTACAAAATAAAAGTTACTGACATATGTTATACATGTGATATCGCAATAACATCACAATTACAATATTTCTGTCACGTTTTGTAACCTTTTCTGCTGTGTGGGTTACAATCTCTGACACATTTCGAGATTCTTTAAAACCCCTGAAATCGTCAGAAATATTCAAAATTGCTCCGAATCTTTGAAATCATTGAAAATCTCTCGAAATCTTTGATATTCAATGGACATATAGTATGCGGTATAATCCTGCTTCATCCCCCGATCCCAAATTCGAATTTGTTACAAAGTGGACGAGTTTTGTTTCTGAACTATAAGTACCTCATGTTTTCTTGGTGCGGTTGATGAAACTTTGACGTTTCGGCTTTCAGACCCAGCAGTGGTCCAGGAATGGGCAAACGATCCCTAAAGTCCTGCGCGGTTACCCCTCTTATCCCGAGGCCGTATTTTGGCGTCCCTTAGCTTCAGAGGTAGAGTAAGACTCAGTTTGTAAGTTGGGTGTAACTTGTCGACGTATACATGTACCGAAATGCTATTATAAACGCGACAATGGTACCATCTAGCGGTGTTATACACCAAGGTTGAATTTAACCATTACCAACTTGCTACACTAATTTCCAAGTAACTGTGGTAAATTGCGGCTATCGTACACTACGCCGGAACGAGCTCCTCTGTTTATCACCAAGACAGAATAGACAAAGCGCTACCAGGCTGAAACAGAGTCCACTGCAACAACAGGTTGCTTTTGATAACAAAATTCGATATTCTTCATCCTTCTGTATTATCTATCGTTTTGCTGGACCAAACCCCATAACGTAATAAAATACCATCTACCCATCTATCTTTCATTTCTAGGATGACCATATCAGTGACCGAAATCCTGCGGAATTCCTGATTGAAGAACCGAGAGAAAGGGTCAAAAGAAAGACTCAGAAAATAGGACTGATTCAAGTTTCGTAATCTTTTGAGGAAGTATTTTCTGGAGTTTAGAATTAGCAAAAAAAAAAAAAAAAAAATGGGAACGTTTCGATAAATTGTAAATATCGATACTTCTTGTTTTTAGCAGCTCACAAATAGCTTGGATTCTGTCGAGAGTTTCCCAATTTGATTGAACGATTTTCCACACCTGACAATATTGTTATCGAAGAACAATATAATTAAGTATCTCAGTTCTTTGATTATTTTTCGTATACCTAGTGGGAGTATTTGAGGCTCTAGAAAAAGTACGTATTTAGAGGAATGTGCTGATTAGACAAGCGAATCACTGAGGTATATTGGGAATCGGAGGTTTGCTTAAGATTCGAAAAATATGAGAACATAAATCGGAGGACAGGTGTCGTTTCGAAGCGAGAAGCAATCCTGAACACGTATCGTACCAGGCTCGAAAAATAAATAAGCAGATAAATCATCGATAAGTTGTGTCGCCTTTCGGTTTCCGCGCATGCCACAAATCTCAGGGTAGATATTGGGGTGTCACCCTCTGAAACGTGCAGGGCGCGTGCCGAATTCCGATGCGCCAATGTCGACGCCCGCGAGGTTCGGAGACCCCGCGACGCTACTTTCGAAGGGCTCAACACCGCGACGCCTGGTTCCGGCGTCTCGACGCGCCACGCATCGAAACGGTCCAGATATTCCGCCAAGCGATTTACATTTTTTCGACGTTTCGCCCAGATGGAGTCCCGATATACGGTTGCTTTTTGATGTTTGCCTCGGCAAACTGGAGGGTAACGCTGCTCCGGAAATCGTGTTCTACCTACAGTACGTATAATACTTTGAATTTCCGAAATATTATCGCTTTTCTCGGGAAATAAATCAAGAGTCCGCTCGCCGAACGGAGTGTAATTAATTTCGGGTATACGATCGCGTATTTATACTCTGAATTCAGATGAAACAGCGAATCGAGGTTGGTATACGGATATGTATGCAAATTTTAGTAACGTTGGACTTTAATCTCGTTTTGGAATATTTGTTAGAGGTTTGTTGTGAAAAAACCAGGAAAACGAATCTCTCTTTTTTTTGCTTCTTCACTTCGTTTTTTATAGTTTTACATCGCCTCGCTGCAGAGGCACCTACTCCGTATCTACGGAAAATACCGGACAATACGTTAAGAGAAACTTCGTAATTGCAACAGCCGTCGTACGTTACGAGGCAGATAAATGGAACTATAAATAAAATAGCTGAGGGGAATTAAAAGGCAGGGATATCGCGGTGGCTCTCGTATAAACCGTGAAACATAAAATTTCTTCCAGAACTCCGGCCACGATTGGCCAGTCGCTTTCAAAGACGTCCTCTGATTCGCCGAGCCAATGAAGTTCCT
Organism: Ametastegia equiseti; assembly: GCA_963989295.1. Classification (NCBI taxonomy): domain Eukaryota; kingdom Metazoa; phylum Arthropoda; class Insecta; order Hymenoptera; family Tenthredinidae; genus Ametastegia; species Ametastegia equiseti. The sequence continues at coordinate 9,531,565 of OZ022389.1, read as the reverse complement.
GTGGAATCTGGCGGAGAAAAACAGGTTTGAGAATCTGCAGGTGGTACAAAAGTGAGGCATGAACGTAGGTACCTGGAAATAGCGAAATAGCTAGCAACGATATGCGGCTATTATTTATTGTAAAAACGCTTAAATTTCCTTAACGCATTCCCATTCTCTATACATTATATGTCTCTCCTTCTCCACTCTTACGAATCTTCCGGATCCTTTACCATTTCAGAAAAGCTCAACTGCAATGGGTTGGGAAACGAGTGGTAGGTATACAAGGTAGGTACCGACGTACAATCTGTTGCTTTAACGATCAAAGTTCTGAGTTTCCCTAGTTTGTTTACCTTAGGCGGTGATTCCAGTACGAAAGACTCTTTGGAACTACGAGGACGGGAATAATGGGATGTAGGCACCACGAGAATTGTTAATTCTCATACCTTACCGTCCTCCTCTAGTTTCCTTGACTCTTTACTTCCCTTTTCCCCGTTTTCGTATATTCAAATAAAAAATATTTTCAGCTCAGAAGCAGCCCAGACGCCGTTTTCTCCGCAGTCCGGCTTGTCGACGTTTTTCAAATAAGCCGTTTGACGTATGAGCTGCTTATAGGTATCCTGGAGTGTGCTTTGACATCAACAGCTCCATTTTTATCTCACTACATTCGCATTCGGTATACGAAATTTAGCAGGGCGAGTAAAAACTCTCGAGCGAGTTGGAAGTAATCGAATAGTCAAACGGCTCGAAATATACGGCATTGAAAATTCAAGATGGTACTTTGGGAGATCTGATCTGACTGAGAAACCAACCGAGGTTCTGGAGCCTTACATTATACTAACGACAGCGAAGGATAAAAATATGGAGATGATTCTCATCCCTTAGCAGCCTGCAGCAGCGAAGAGAACTTAATATTGAGAAACGACTTGCGCTTATCCTAAGTCCGCTTGATAAAAGATGAATCTATACGTCTTCGTATAAGTATATTATTTCCTCACTGTCTACGGGTCTGTCTATCTGGCCATTTTAGGCCTGTACGCCTTATAAGCCTGGCACCCTCCGTTGTTCTTCGCCCTGCTATTTCACGCCAGGACCATCAGGGGTGAGAGTGGCCGAGTAAAAGTCTCCCTCGGGGTAAAAGATACCTACGGGAAGAACTGGCGAAACTAAAAGAAATAAGAATAAGAAAGGAAGGAAAAGTTACAAATCCTCCGCAAGCCGCCAGTGAGAACTGCACAACTGCATTCTACTTTTTTATACTCCGCGCCCACAACCAACGTCCGCAAAGTTCTCCTCCGGAATGATAGATTATGGGATAATGGTTGACGGTAGTTTCCGTACACGAGTAAAACGACTACTTGGACAAAATTCACTCTAACAGACAAATTGAAGTAATTTTGATGGACAATGTTTGATGAAAAACTTTTCCTATCATTTCGGTGTTTAACTGATGAACGAAATTGATCACGTCTCCTGATGCACGTTCTGTGAACCACGATGCCTGCACGATCTGTTGACTACGATGAACAGTATTAAACAGTTAAACTAAGATACCGTTCGATTTACATGTTTTTTACCTGAAAGGTAGACCGAACGGACTAAAAATTTCAACTGACAATGAGTGTACTTTGCAAATACGGTGCTTTCTAGTGAATCGAGACCTGTAAGTGGTCAGACTGTAGTCCTATATAAGGTTAGGTTGGGTAATCGGTTAGGTACGTAATTTTTCGAATAAATAGAACATTACATTAATATTACAATATAACAGAATTACAGTCAGATATGGGGCAAACGCAATCGTGCATGTCCTGAAAATGCAATTGTTAACTGTTAACAAATTTTGATCGGTAGAATATCTGCCAAAAATTCAATTGATACGACATCCTACCATACTAAAATATGGTATTTTGATAATAAATATATTCTCGTTGCGAACGAATAGATATTCCACTATGATATTTCAACTGACTTTTCATTTGAATCAAGTGTTACATACCATTATGGTGAATGAATGCATTTTACAAATGATGTATTTGATGGAACGACAACTAAATTTTTTCGTTCTTTCGGGAAGCAGAATATTTATTCATACTCCTCCAGTATGCTAACAGTTAATAAATATTCTCGGAAAATGGGCAACGCAATACATTAATGTTGTACAAAGAAACTGTTGTATTTGTGCAATACTGGGCAAATAATTTCTCTGTACTGTGCCAGTATTACCGTACGAAATTTGGCACTCGGGGTAATGCCAATACATGGGTATAGCTCCGAGAGTAGAATCTGCAAACGAGAAAAAAGAAGAAGAAAAGAAAAACGAAAAACAACGAGAATATGGGATTTAGTGGAGACGAACCGTAATGATATTCCCGTGAGGCGTTTCTGTTCCTTCTGACTTCCATGGCCGGAAATCTTCGGGACTTGGGTGGAAAAAAGATTCAACGGAAATCCTGAAAGATTACCAAAATCCAGGAGCAACGCGGTTTTGACGACTCGTCAAAACTTAACGACACTCTACTCGGATTCTCTTGGCGTCCCAGTGTCACGGGGTGGCGGTAAAGCTCCCCTGTTGCATAACCGTTTTCCGAAACGTCGAGAAAGAAGCCGGAGGTAGGACGCGTGGAAACGTGAGGGCGACCTAGGGCGCGTTCGCAGGGTGCAAGTTGGGATAGTATAGGGGGCTTTCAACCAAGTTACGGCAATATTAGATATTTTACATTCTCCAGATGCGCTTTACGGCCACGGCCTCGGCGAGAGTTACCTTTTTTCCCGCGGACTCTCTATACCGAGGATTAAATTCAATCCGCACCCGAGTATGGAGTGGCTTTTGAAGTGCCTGGCTAATACATCCGGAAAAATTATTTCCTTACATTCAGCTGAACGAAAAGAAGTTGTAATTATAGTCGAGAAATGTTAAACAGTCAATTTCTAATCGCAATGATTAATAGAAGTGTTTCAAAAGAACTCTCTACTGAAAAAAGAAATTTTGAATTAAGAAGAAAGAATAAGACAAAAAATGAAATCTTGACTGGATCATGTCGGTTCTATTTGGAGATGACAAGCTCTGAATTCAGCGTTCAAATTTGGATGAAATAAAAAAAGGTGGAGTAGTTTTTCACACATATGATTCTGTACCAAGTTTTGGGAGAAAAATTGTATCGATCATTCGATTTTTCATTATTTCTGGGGAGTGGAGAATCCAGTCTCAAATCCGACACTACGATACCTTCGTCTCAGGATTCTGAACACTTTCTCGAAACATGAATGTCTTGCAACCATGATTGAGACACATGAGGCATTTCTCAGTCAATTTTTAGTTTCAGCTTGAGAAATTGTTAGATTTGAACCGCCCTAACAGGATGCAGACCGAATTATAATTTTGATAAAAAAAAATGCAAGATTTTTAATTTCAGTAGGAACCACTCTTGATTATTCATGATGAGCGTGTGTTAAAATAGTGAGATCGCGTACTTCTCCTGGCACGTGAACCGGTTTCGGTTCCGTAATTCAGGCAAATTCTTGGAAGTCTAATTAGGAAATGTTTCTTTAGTTAATTTAAGCAATTGAGGGGTGATTTCGTATTGATGGTTCGGTAGTCAGGGGACCCGTATCTCCCCATCCTTTGGAGGGACGTGATAATTAGATAAGCTAACGAATGCAAGTGAGTATAGGTATAATATACATTCCGTGCGGTGAAATCGATTCTCATTAGAAGCACGTGCCAGTTGCCGTTAATTTTTTCATAGAAAAAGTTTGCCTTCGCATTTTACCTACCTGCGGTTGCCAAAATTTCGCGCTTACTTATTCAGCTTCTGATGAATTTTGAATAATCATATGCCAGCCGGATATATGCTAATCAGTTATACCTGCGTGACAGTAACCTCTTCTCTCATATTTTACCGGGACAGACGTTTTCACATTTATATCAAGTTAATTTTATACAAGCCCAAAGTTACTGCACTAGTTTTCAAGAATTAAATAAATATAAAAGACAACTCTGCGAGCTTGCTCTCAGCGTAGTTTCACATAGCAGGGATTGGGCCAGACTAGATTAGCATGAGAAGTTGGCTCGCTTAGCATTCAGCTCTCAAGCTGCGATTAAATTACTCTCATTACGTTCTCTACTGTTTTAATTTTTTCATTATTATTAAATAAAGTGCATCTTTTCTCGACTCTTGCAAGGAGCATAATATCGCCAAGGTGTACACTTTCCATAGTGTATTCGTACATGATAGAGGCAATTTTTCTGGTAGTATTGAGTGCGGAAGTGAAAATGAACAGCTCCCTGCAATGGCGAAAAAAAAAATCACATTATCAGACTTTCTTCGTGGCAAATCCTCTCAGAAAAGATTAAGAAAGCGATCAACCGAAACGGTTCTCGACCTCAAAATAATTCGGGGCATTCATTAAAACGATTGGGACAAGTTTCACCCTCGCTGTGTAACCTTGGCTCTGAAACTTTGCAAAAGCATTTAGACGCCTTTTGGAGAAACTTGAACAGAACTTTCATCCGATTTGAAAGATGAATCTAAGCCGAAAGGAGGGGGACTTGAGACGAGCCATTATGACTTTCAATAATGCGTTAATGGCCAAGGCATGAATCTTCTCTGAGTATAAATTCGGGAGAACGAGGCGGATTCGCCCTGCAGCTTTCTATATACCGCGATCGCGTTCACCGGGTGCGTGGAAAATTAGTACAAACCATAGCCGAGAGTTTTCAGCGTGGACGTACAAAAACAGGTACATATAGTATAAGGTACCTACTGTTTCTTATAGCGCCCGTGAAGATTCGCTGAAATTAAAACATTTTTCACGCCAAGAAAATTTAAGTGGAAAAAGTCCGGAGTTTCTACCCCCCCGCAGGAGCCGCGATGTGTTTTCATAAATTCCTTCTTCTTTCGCACGGTAGAAAATCTGAGGAATGTTAATTATGTCGAGCAATTTATAAAAAAAGAAATATTAATTTCAGCTCAATTTGTTACTACGGATTATTTTCCGAGAGGTCGGTATACCTACCCTACCCTGCCCACCCTAATCCCCGAAGAATTTCTCCCCTTTATAGATTAACGAAATTCCCACTTACAGTATGAAGATATTTCTCATCGTTCTGCCAATACAAATGAAATAGTTCTCTCTCGAGTTCGATACTTTGGTAATTCTCAACAAACCTGCAGTTGGCAAACATGAAATGCAATTAACGTACGAAAAAATTCAGCAAAATTCAGATTAATTAAAATTTCAATCTCAATTTGCAAGCGTAATTACAGACACGGGGTAACAGTCGTGTGTGTCTAAGTGGCTAGTTGTTAGCGAGCACCGGCTCATCCCGTAAATAATAAACGGGGTAACAAACCGGAGGGTGGTCAAAATGTCCGAGGAAATGACACCATCCAAGCACATTAGGGTCTGTAGTGTCCGGCGCACGGTTTAAGCCGAGATATTAATTTTCCAAAAAGCGGAATGGGCGACGTAGGGTATACAGAACAGTAGGAGGTAGCAGTTGTCTCGGTAGCAGCAGTACAGCAGGGTATAAAATACACGGTCACGAAATGAAGTCATTTATAAACAGGGAAATGACCCGAAGAAAAGGCGTCAGTAATAAACAGAAAATGAAGTAAACGTGGTGGGTCAGTGCCCGTATATAGCGGTTTGTTCGAACCGCCAACATCATAAACGAATTTTGCTCACATTTTCTTACCAACTTCCGTCCGAAACGTAGAGAATCCTAAACAGAACTGATTCCGGCACAAAGTACAGATGAACTTACTCAGACTAAGTTTTACAAACAGGGAAAACTTTGGAACACAAACACAGATGAAGAGAGAGATAGAGAAGAAAGATAAAGAGAGAGAAAGAGAGAAAGAGAGAGAGAGGAATAGCAAGACGCGTGGAAGGAATAGAATGAGGAAGAGGTACGGTCTAATTCAGGCGGCCTTAGGGCCAGGACATGCTTAGCTTGCAGAGCGGAATTATTTAATAATACCTTAGTACACGAGCGGTGATATGGAGGGCGGAAAACAGAGGTTCGAGTCCGGCTTGCAGTACGTTTTAGCGTGTACGTTCACCATAGGGTGGAGGGTTGATATTATGCGGTGCGGCGCCCTGCGAAGCAGCGACTCCCTCTACCACAAGGGCAATATTGTTTGCGTGCTGACTTTACAACTGTACACCGAATTTCCTTACTTTACCCATCAAGTCTGAATTATTTTATAACCTGCAGTCGTCTCCTCCCAGGTCGTAACACCGACCTATTATTCCTGATATTCTACTCTGAATTCTCGATCCCGAAGAACAAGTTCATTCTTTCTTCAACACAAGAATAATTGCGGATGATTACTTTATAGTGTTTTCAAATTCTATTCGTCTCGGAAATACAGATATGCTTATATTGTTTCCAAATAAAGTGATGCGTCTCTCTATTCACGAGGTACATAACTGTAAGTACAAATACGAGGAAATCGAATTCTGACCCTGTTCTGATCTTAGGGAAAAATTGCCCCAGCAATATTGGCTGAACAAATATTTTGTCATCGAGGAGTTTTTTTAATTCAAAGTGTTAATGGGCGCAGACCCAGAAGATCGACAGTTTGAATGTTACAGTTCAACACCGCACAGTATCTGAACCTTACGAAAAGAAAAAAAAAAACTGACCCAAAGCCAAAATTCCGTACAATACTCATGAAAGTTTGTATTTCTGGATTTTGTGAGTCGTTGCATTCGAATATCATACCCGAGAACGGAATTCGAATGCTGCAATGGATCTAAAATACAGACTAGTCTGACTATTCTTTCCCGATTTTCGTAAAAACTGGTATTCCCCATGAGATTCAGAAGATCGACTGACAGTGAGTCCAACTGTGAAGTTTAAAATTCGATATGTACTCTGAATTGTAAATTCAACAGGAAAACAATTACACTTATAACAAAATTTGACGAATGTTACTTGTGAGCATATGTTGGTACTTGTTCGATTTGTTGTGGTTCAATTCTGCCATTGTATTAACGGCCGGTTAATGTTTATAGTAGTTCGCATACATGAACAACTGGAATGGTAATCATCATAGAGTAATCTTGAATCCGAAGAACGAACTGTGTCACTTTCACAAATACTGTATAACATTTCACCTTTTTTTCAATATCTCATGTATTTCAGAATACTATGTGGGTCGTCTTCAACTGCAGCACGGAAACTGTCAACTTTTGGACCTGCATCTATGTCATCTTTGACGAAAAACAAGAGAACGAAAGAATATTCAAAATTTAGCCAGGACACTTATCAGCAAGATGAGTTCTTTGTATCGAATTGAAGAATAAGGATAGGTCATAAGATCTATTTCGACGTGGAACTATAGAAGTGGAATGTCAGCCCATAGGTACAAAAGTTGTTTCCGTGTATCTCACATAGATTGATTCGATAAAACATAGCCTTCCGGAAGATGGTTTCCAGCTAGTATTTCCTTGAGAAAAAAAAGTGCCCTAATCCTAGGAAAAAATGGTTGAATTACGCATGCAAAGCCCCTAACGGAAGGAAAAATATGGATGCTATATCCCTGACGGTTAGCTGCTCAGACCATCTCTCGCCCCTCGTATCCACAAAGGATCCAGGAGTATGGCAGGGAAAAAGAAGGAGACCCCCCCCCCCCCCCCCCCCATTTCGATGTGCAAGAAATCAAAATTTGTTATGGTGCTCGCGTTCAAGGTACGCTCGCCTTTTTACGGGTCCCCCGACGCCGATCCGCCACGACATAGCAATACTGATCGCCTTAGTACGAAAACGTACCGAGAGAGAGGAAAAAAAAAAAAAAAAAACACGAAGGAGATTTGTACTTTTTGTCGCTGATCGAATAAAGATTGGGAAAGTTTATTGCCACCGATGCGATACGAGAAGTTATGCAGAAGGTATAGAAACCAGGCCCGAGGGCTTTTCCTACAAACGTCTCCTCTTCTTTAGACTTTAGCCGATCGATTTCTATAGTCAAAACTTACCACACCTCTTTGTAACTTATTACCCGACGATATTCTCGTTCCAAATAATGAACATCTTTAGTTTTTTCTCTTATTTTGCCGACTGTTTGTATAATCACGATTCGCAAGAACTTCGGGCTCCCTGGAAGCAAGAAAAAGCTCACGATTTTGGAGCCAAGCTTTTCATGTTTTGGGGCTTTGGCGATGAACCAGTGACAGACTTTGAAATAAACCTAAGTCCCCTCTGGCAGTCTGAAACCAATCCGAAACGGTCGTTTCGTTTGCTGCGTTGGCTGGTGAAAGACAAGGGCGATTGTCCGGACTGGTAGATTCAGTCGCGGGTTCATAGCATCGTCTCGCCTGACGTTAGCCCGTTTAGTTTTACTTGCTGTTTCTTCGGCTAAATCGGGATCAAACGTTTCTCTCTTGGCTGGTGCTTTTGCTTTACTTTTCTGCGCTGACAATTATTCCCATTGTACCGAAGAGTTACGGAGCTAAGCGGTCCGATGATACGTTACTAATTGGCACTCCGAAGTACGTTTAAATAAATAATGAGCTTTTCGAAGTATAATTTGCAAGAAAAATCTACTCCTTGTTAAAGCTTTCTTCAAGAATAATTCCGAGACTTGAGATCAATTGGTATAAAGCTTCTGCGCATGACGTAAAATTATAGAAACGAGATCGGTTATTGGCTCTCGTTCAAGAAGCAAAAACCGACCGATAACACGCGTATACAACCTTCAGAGCTAGTGTTGCGTTAAATATTCATTGCGTGTAGTTTGAAATATTCATATTTCACGTACGAACCCTTGTCAATCGGGATTCCATCACACAATTCAATATTCCGCTCAGTCGCTCTCCCTTCACTTGCCCTGATGCTCTATGCATCGTGAGAGTTTCCGGTTGCAATGGATTCCCCAAAAAACCCCTCGGATTTATGAAAATGGCAATAGTGCATCCGCCAATCCCCTTTGGAACTTTGGCTATACCTACACCTCTGTCCCTCCTTGGTTATGCATTATACCATACACGGATAATAAATTCACCAAAATGCAATATACATGTTTGAAGCTTCACGATGCCTTGGAATTTCGCATCCGGAAACCAGAAGCAATATGCAAGGCAGTACTTAAAAGATACAAGCATCAAATTTCCTGGTGAAATCTCGGGGCACATTTTGGTTTGTTTTCTTATTAAAGTTTCGATGCATGAAAGTATAGTACAATTTCATTAACTCCTACTAAAGAGCGCACCCAAAGCTCAATGTACGTGGTTTTCCAAATGCTAACTGCCCCGAACGACGACAGCGAAATTATCGTGATAATTACTACAATATATTTTTACTTCTCGCTCAATTCATTACCACCTCAGAGAGGAGTTTGCCACTGAACTTACCGCGAAATTTCACTTTACAACGTCCATTACTCAGTGGGTGTGTTGCCGTGTTATTTCAAGAATACGGAGTACAAAGCTGTTGAGATCATTGTTGAGGTCAGTAATGGGGTGGGTGAAGAAGGTGCATACCCACTGAGTACCAGGTTTGTCATGAATATTTTGGCGCTAAGTGGAACCCAGTGGTTCTCACATAATTTCATGATCCCTCTGAGCTAGTGATGCGATAGGATGGGATTGAAGTTTCGAATTTTGATAGCTCCGGATGGACAGGATTCTGAATTTATTCGAATAGAATTAAAATGTTCCAAATGTAGTTGCCCCCGAAATTGTTAATAGAGAAATGTAAAATTTTCCAAAAAAGTATAACACAAAAGATCGAATGTCAGGAAGACCGTTTGACCAACTGAGAATGCAAAAGACATAACCACGTAATGGGAAATAAATAGGTGCTAACGCGCCATCGTTAGACGAAGAAGCTAGTAGTAGTAGAGTATTCGATTAGTCGAGATTTCCGGTTCTGTAAGGGGGCCCTGATTGCGTATTCGAATAGAAGATGATCAGTAAGATAAATAGAAATTAGCCGGGTGATAAATTCTAATTATACGATACAGAAATAACCGCGCGTTAGTATAACTGCAGACGGAGATTAGAGTCGCGGTGGTGTATATCGTTCGATTCAACGTTACTTAATTGTCGTTAAGGTCGATGCTAAATGCTTAGTGAGCCATCAAGGTAAACTGGAGGAATCGATTTTCTGATACCAATTGGATAAAATTCTTTCTGACGCAAAACCTGTTTCAAACCATAATTATAATTATCTCCCGATTGGAGATCACTTTTACTTTTCCTTATCGGCACGGAACTTCAGCTAAGGAATTGCGGAATAAAATCAATGCGATTCTCATCCCGGAGAACCAATTGAAGAAGACCTCCTCATCCAAGAATTTTTTTTTTTTATCTGTTGTTCGTCATCTGCTTATCACATGTCGTGGTATACCAATGCATTGTATCAAGAAAGGCGAAAGGGAACCACCACCGCCGGTTGACTCGTGCTTCGCATGCCTCGACGACTCTCGTTGGAGCAACGCTTAATTATGTGTTAAATGAGCCAAATACCCGAGTAACAAAGCAGCTTACTCCTCGCTTCAGAAGTTGCCAGGCTGTTTTGTCCTGAGGGTAATTTATAACGAGTCTATAGGCAGGTATATTGGACAACAAGTGTGTTTAATTGTGATTGCAATGATTTACGCACCATTGATTAGATTTGTTAAATCCACTTCATACACATCCTCCGGTCACTTGAGGTTTGAAAAAATTATGAATCATACGATTCATCATTCTGGAATATGGAAAAAATACTCTGACATATGAATTTGAAGAATAAATTGATAACCAAAGAAAATCTCGAAAGTGCTAGTTCAAAAGTTTTTCCTCATTCTGACGGTGAGATCTGAAACTGGTTTGTTCTGGACAAGAGAGAAAATGAAAGAACATGTGTTTGTTGATTCTGTTTATCTGCTGAACGATGGTTGAAGCTATATGCCCCGAGTGTGGAGTGGGTAATTTCGACCCCGGGTAACTAGGGAGGGTTAACCAGATATTTCTTCATCATTGCTTCAAACATCATTGTAATAATTAGAATTTCACTTCAGAAAGAACTCCTCACAATGAACTGACATCACTGACAATGAGATAGATTGGGAACAAAATCTTGGGAAATAATTTTCTTAAAATGGTCAAGTGAAAGCTGTGACAATAAGTTACTTTACCTGGATCATCGAAAGACAGCAGAAATCATGAAAGCTGCGTAAGTGCTCGCAGCCTCCTAATTCGAAAACAAACCAGAGAAACTTCTAAGCCACAAAGTTCATATAGTTGAGTTTAGAGACAGGTCTGTTATATCGACCAAACGACTCCTGCAACCCCTGCAAGCCCCTTGGCACCCTTAGAGCCCCCTAGACTTAGAGCCTTAGCTGTAACGTACCTTGCGTCTTATCCACCCTAACTTCGCGCCCTTATATTTGCCCTATTGATTATACAGTTAAGTTAGGCCAACGCCTTAGGCTTAACTTGACGCTTTGAAACCAAGGCGTTTGTTTGTCTTATGCGGTATTATGTTTGGCGTTTGATTTTCTAACGCCACCCGCGACGATTATATCCATACCGGTGACATGTTCCTTAATTCTACATATCATTTTGTTTCTAGGATATAAATGAGCTCGAATAAGCTAGAACAGAGACGTCAGAAATCTATTTTCGTTAGGCGGAATCCTACAAAGGTTACGCTTTCATGCTAATGGAACACCATGCTGCCGCATGTGATTGTCACGTGATTTCACCGCACATTTTCCGCCATATGTCAAGAATCCAGTTTTTATTTCAGGCTAATGATCTGCCGATGATGTTTAGTGTCGCTTACCCGTAAAGAACAGGACACCTACATACTATACTAGGTATGGACGCATCTATTGCCGGAAGCTAAAAATAATACCTATTAACGCAACATCTGTTCAACATTTCATGAATGGGACTAACTAAAAGATTATTAATATTCACCCAATGTCTGACGATTCAAAAAAATTCAGAGTCAAAAACCTGCAGCCGTTTCGGGTCCTTCCTTGACATGATTCCAGTCAAACTTCATGGGATATTCATATCTTATCAACCGCTAAAAGACAAGTATGATGAAAAACAAAAACGCACAAAAAATTGAATACATTTCATACTATCGATATGTCAGGCAATATAAAGAAGTGATAGAGATAACTTTACCCGTTCTTCAAATAGGTAAATTTTTTCCGTTAATACAGGTAGTAGATATATACGAAGAATAGAAAACCAGTGGGTTTCTGTACCCCGAAGCGGAAAGCCGACCTCTGATCTCTTGTAACGGAAAAAAACATTGAATTTGTCACGGCAAAGCGCAGTCATTAGTCACAGTTTTGCTCGTTACGGTTCTCCAGACCTCAGCATCTTGCAGAGAAAGGATAGAATGTCTGTGCATAGAGAATGTCGTTCAGATAGGAGATATTCGGACGTGTAATAAGACGCGGACTGTGATTGTCGGCGTCTCAAACAGACTTCCAAACCATTTTCAGATCTAAACGCCTACAACAGTGACAATCCCAGACAAACCGCACGCTGCCCACAGAGAGCAACACTTTCTCTGAACATTATTGTCAATCTTGTACTCGTTGGCAAACACTTGCAAAGAATGTGCGGAATGGTATTAAGCCTCTCAAAGAACACCGTTGAAACCAGCCACTGCAACGTGGATTCACCGTGGATTCATATCCTATTCACGTACGAATCATTTTTCTGGGGGATGGTACAGAATTTAGAATCATTTGAAATCTACGTACGATATCAAAGGATGAGCTCTCACAGTTAAGAAAAACTCCAGTAATCCAGACTCCACCAGAGTACCATCCAACTTGAACTCATTGTCAATGAAATAAAAGCTCACTTAAAACTCATAGGAATACTCTGGGTAGGTACCTTGACGTTATATCTAATGGTCAAGCAGGGGTTCACTTTAGGTACATTTTGTAATACTTACGAAGTCATATGCTCCAGGATGCGGGCGTTGGGCCATAACTCTATAGTTACACTGCAAAGCGACGCGTGCCGCGTGTCTTGATCTCGCCACCCAGAAGACGTCTTACTGCAGGGTAGACATTGCAAATAGTTTTCCGATGGTGTTTCGTGTGGAATTTGAACAGAGAGAGAGAGAGAACAGGAATGTGGATCACAGCGTTTGGTCCAAATCGCAAATTCAACTGATCGAAGTATATGACAGGGTAACGTGCATTGCACATCATGGCTCTCTGGATGCAGCTGACACGGCATACGCAGATATACATATAGATATAGAGAAGAATGAACACGTAGATGTTTGATATTGGTATATCGACTGACTGGCATTCGAAACATTTAAATGATACGCCATTGATAGAATGTGCAGAATTAATGGGAATTAGCCAGTTTCAAATTGAATAGCGGTTGAAATCTCATGTCTCGTATCCTGCACCTTTGACGCACGTTGGCATTACACTATGATTATTTGTGTGACGACGATAGTCAATATATACAATATTACACAAATACCTAAAATACATGCACGATATGATTTACAAGCTCTGTACTATTCCCATCCTAATGGTAATATTGAACTAATTTGAGCATTAATTGGAAAGCACGTCCGTGTGGTTGTTCCTATTCTATCCTATGAAATGATTATTCATACGAGAGCGTGGCAGGAAAGCGAATGCTGTGTACTAATTCGATACAAATGCCAAATCCGCGTAGAACTCGAATGCAATATAGCAATTTTTGCCGAAGTACAAACGACAGTGAGTCATTCCTCAAAGAATATTTCGGATTTTTGGAAGCGTTGCAAATAAAGAACAAACGACACTTCAGTTTATCTTATTGCCATATATAAGAAGCCGGAACGCGAAGCATCCAGATATATTGAACGGCTCCAAGTCTAGGCAAGCTGGTATAGAATCCGAAGTCAATGTTTGCCCTGTGCAGCCACCCACCAGTAAACGCAAGCAACAGAGATGTTTGAGAATGGTCGGTGAGATAGGGAGTATGTTGTGTTGTTGGCTTGGCAAGGGTTGTTTGTATTTGTATTTGTGAAAGATTCTTCGATACAAATTCGTGCGACAGGAATGGAACCACATAAGTCATACGATCGTGTATGTCTCGCCATATTCCCGGCTGCAGCCAGTGGAAAAGCCGTCGATCAGCGAAATTCCTAAAGCTGTACAGTAATACTTGATCTTATCACCAGCTGTAATACTTAATCGTTTCTTATCGTGCGAACAATTTTAATCGAGTGGAAATTAACGTCGTGACGTTAAAGCCCATAGGTCGGTCAAAGATCGCTTTAATATAAATGTAAATTATAGTTGATTGGAGACTCCGTCGAAAGCGGAGGCGAATGAGGCCCACACAAGTCAGACTCTATACTATCGAGCGGAAGAAACAAAAGCGTAATAGATCATTACTGAGAAGCCAACTTCCTACTCCCTGGGAGACGACGTGTCAGTCACTCGAAGAACTATACTGCGGTCAGAGGTTAATATTCATAGCCATTAGACTATGCTAAGTATAACACCTCGAGTCTAGGACCCTTCAAACGTTCATAAATTTAGGGCTCACCCCTATGTGCCACTCATTACTCGCTTACGTATCAAACCAGACAAACTGAACATGCGACTGAAAAGCATTTTCTAACTCTTCTCAGTCCAGACGTAGCAATCCTATTGCGATTCCGTTTGGACAGACGATATTGCTATCAGCAATATCAGATCTCGCCAGTCAGTACAAAGTACAGTGTAAAGGGTCTTCAAGAATATGAAAGCGGCAACGGCTAGCCAGACACATATGCGTCCGGGATCGGCGAACACACGTGTTTCGTTTTGGTTCTCTGTTTGCAGCAATAAGGCGGATCAGTCTCTTGGCGTTGAAGCGTTGAGTAGCGTGCGGTTAGGATCAGAAGATCAGACGATCGGAAGATCAGAAGATCATAAGATCAGAGATGCGGAGTAAGGGGCTATACGTTTCGGAAAAAGCACATCTGCCCTACGTTAAAAACGTCACGAGTTCTACTGATCGTCAGCTTTTTGGCATTACGCAACTGTCTGTTCTGCGGATATGAACAGCCACTCGTTTGAACTGGGTATTTACTCCAGAGCTTGTACGAAGCCGGAAGATCTCCATTTCCGAAAAGAAAAAGTGTCAAATGTTTTGGAATTCACATTATGGGAGTCTCGCTGCGATCACGAAGAGGTAAATTTGGAAAGTATATCTTCGTTGGATTCGATTTGTGTCCATTGGATAATCGAAATGAATGGCAATAAAGGAAGGAAAAGTCTCAGGCTGAATTTGGAACGACTTAAAGTGACACGTGGGCGAAAAACGGTAACGTGGGAAATGGTAAATGGAGTACGCAGCCCAGTGTGGGAGATTGTGGATCATGGTTATTTATCTAATTACTCACGTACCTAAACGTGCTGAATCCATTATACATTATCCATTATTGCATACGGTACGATTATTCCTGCATTAGCTTGCATATAGTCGAAGAGTAACCTCCAGATGCGATAACGTTGGATACGCCACGGCGAATTAGACACGGAACGACAGTGTATTGCGTTACGTTCAACTGCGTTGCGTTGCCTTCCTACCTGGCGGTAGGCTTATACCTGGTATACGTTATATGTATACGAGGACAAGAATTTATTGTCTACTTTGATACAGGAGAAGCAAAATCACCGGGGTACAATACTCCGAGCCAAACAATCAATTTGAAGGACAAAGAATCACTTCTTTCAATGACACGAAGAATTATCGAGAGAAAGTTCATCGGTGTATGACAAGGAATTTTGTCGCCGTATTAAATCTGGACAATGGTCCACACTGTCCAGCTATTCAACGATGCCTAAAGACTTAATTGTGAAAAAAGAAATACATCACGCGTGCAACCCAATGTCGTACAATCAACCTGCCAACTGTTATACAGCAGGTTTGCATCTTGCAAGCATCATATGCCTTTGAAAGCTATACCCTCTAAAAAAAACCAAAACCATTACCAGTTTCTTTCTCATGGAGAAAAAAACGTTTCAGTGTGAAAGCAGGCAAAGGTTTCGAATGAAAAGTCATGCGATCCTAATTGTTGCAGTTGACGTTGGAAAGGTTCAGTGCCAGAGTAACCCAACCCACATTATCGATACAAGGCCCATTTTAAATGGCTGATGATAGTGAATATGAGCCTTATCGACAATGTGGGTTAGGCTACTCTGGGACTGAACCTTTCATTTATGAAAGATCAAACTAGACAGAACTGACGATTCCAAGTCATCCGCATTCGTCAGAGGGAACGGATATTTGTGGTATATCCACCTTCTGTGATGGTGGACAAAACTTCCTCATTTGGCGTGTAGGTGTATGCATGAACAATGACATTAGAGCCCGGTACACGGTGCACCGAGTTAACGGAACGCGAAGTTCACGCACTCACGCATTCATGCATTCACGCGCGTTCGCGCACTGGCACGTGGAACGGAGATGCCCATGCAAATCATTCGTGCTTTGTAAAAGTAGCGAGACAATGCCCGGCTCGTTGGTGCGATGACAAAGTGATCGATTGGCGATCGCTAATCAACGGCAGGCTGCGGCCCAACTCTCCTCTATGACAGCCGTTCGCCATTTGACGCTGATCTCCATTGATGGAGTTAGCTTCCACTCCTCGTACAACAAATTTTCAAACCACCGGACGAATTCGATATAGCGAAGTACAATCTAGGAGCATATCTCATTGTTTCACAGGAATTTCTATTTTTTTTTATTTTTCTAACTGGCTATGGTTTGTATGACCAATAAAGTGGCAATTGATGATGGTGTGACTTATACGAACCAGAAATGCCTACGGTATGGGAATAAGCAATGGTTATAAATTCGGTGAATGTGTTTTATGCCTTTGAGTATAAATGAGTTTATGGCATCACGTAGCCCAGCTGAGGGAAAAAGAAGAGATGAGGCAAGGGGAGGGATAAAACATGTGTTATTATTATGGCGCCAGCCACTGCCGGTTAACACCTCCATGTTTTATGGGGCTTCTACGAATCTTTTTGTTCGAAGATTTTCTTGCTCCTTGCGAGTATCCTCGACAAAAGTACAAGAACAAGTTCTGTTCACACCTAATTTTTTTATGCTTTAATATAATCATGTCGGGTTCTGTGTATTTCGATGCTCAATGAAACCGACTTATTGTCATGTGTGAATAAACTTCTCACAATAAAGTTATAGGTACAGCAATTAAGATCCAGCCATCAAACGCTCGACTATATACTTATCGACGTAAAAGTTTGGGAGTTATTTCCCAGGTTATAACGAGTAACACGATGAACTCTTCGCGTTTCATCAAACTCTACAAATGATCGCGATTAGTTTTCCCGCGTTAAAGATTCATCGGGGAGTATAACGCGGTCCCCATAAAACCGTGTGGCTGCTTTATTGCAAATTCCGTCTACCCATAATCCCAACTATATAACATTCGAGGCGTACGTAGGCAGAGGTTGGTACATACATCCGAGGAAAGTAGAAGCCACTATGATAATATGCACGTCGCAACTATTCTCCGTTTAATATTTCAACGCGTCATCGTTTGCTCCATTTTCAAAAGAAAACTAGCAAACTTGGTTCTTTTACGTTTCACCATGAAATAATAGGGCAGGATTAAAATTCGGATTCCAAAAGCTGCGCAAGATCGAAATTCCGAATCTTTATACTACCGACTGACAGTTTTTAGAAAGATTAGTTCCCCGGAAGTCTACGTAGGCAATTTGAAAAAGTCTGAATGGAAAACACCGAAGGTTCGAAATTCCGAAAGCTACAGATCCGAAAGGCCAAAACTCTAAAACTCGAAATTCGCTGATGCAACGTCGTTTATACTTCACAGTTTTGACATGAGCTTCTTTTAAGGTTTCGGATTCTGGGACTTGTTGAGTTTGTAACTACCGGCTCTTTGAACTGTCTGCATTTCGATTGTTTTCGCCTCGTGAAAGATATTGAAAATCGGGAGTAAAATTGAAATCCGAAAATGTGGGTGTTGCAGCCGATTGGATATGGTGGTTGCTCAGTAATTTATCAAGCCGTGCATTGTTCAAGTTCTTTTATAAGCTCGAAGTAGCTTCTGGGATCATTTCGTGGCGAGACGCGACACGCTAGAATCTCGATCATAGCCGAGACGTCAACGTATAAGCATCAGAAGAGACGAAATTTCGAGAAGTTTAATTTACGTTTTGATGCGAGGTTTTAAAAAAGAGTACTGCCGGCTGCATTTTATGTGGTCAAAGCTCTGGAGGAACTCTCGTTCGAAGAACTTTACGACCTCGGATCTTTCGCGTAAATTGACTCATCTCTGAAACTAGGGCTTTTTATGGATAGAAATGTCAAAATTATCTATAATTTTATGTTTCATTGAAGCTGACTAGTAAATCACGTTTCAAACTCTCCCACGTTTCTCGTGAATCAGAGAAAAACAAGGATTAGCCAGAAATCCAAAGATATTTTGTCACGGCTCTCCGTTTCTATTCACCGAAAAATTTGTAATTTGGCGAAATTAAAAACGATAAAAATCCTGAACTGCTGCAACGCAACTGTCGATCGTAGGCACTCGGTGCAAATACTGTTAGGAAATAGTGAAGAGAGGGGAAATACCAAGTCGCGGGGAGAAAGGTAATATTGACCATAAAAACGATGTAAACTAAGAAATCACCGTGGCGGCAGAAATGCAGTAATTAGATTGGCGTACGAGTGCTTTTTACTACTCAAATTATACTTCGGACTTCTTACGACCATACTTTATAGTTCGTATTATACGAGGCAAGAAAGAAGATCGTGATGGACCAGCAGAATGATCTTTACATATACCTGCACCAGTATAAACTCAAGAAAACTTTGCCTCATTGTACGGGTGCTTTGGATTTTTAATACCAGCTACATATTTATCACCCCTGCGCACGAAACCATGTTTTTTTCAATTTGAATTGCAAAACTTTTGTCCATTTGTACTAAACTTAAAATTTCAGACGTTCGATTGGATAGATGGGCAGATCCTAAGTTTATCAAAGATGGTCGTGGAAATGGCGATCCTCTCGTTAATTACCAAAGTTCTTTCTTCCGCAAGGGATGCTTTTCCGGAACTAACGGCCTACCAAGCAAGTTTATTTCCTAGTCATAGAAGGGAAAGAACGTTGCGATAGGAGAAAAAAAAAAGATAAAGTTTGTACAGAGGAGAGTTGATAAAAGCTGTGGTTTTATTTTTGTATCAAACTGCGGAGGAAACTTTCAGAGTCGTTTTTTAATTCGAATTTATCCGGTAATCTTAAAAATTAGATCCCACCGAGTCGCCTAATTATTTTGTCGGCGTCATACACGTCGGAGACCATTAAGACAATCCGCTAATGTACTTACTCACACAGCTGCCGTAGGAAATATGTTTCCCATTTATCTAATAGCACTTCAACCCCTCAGAAACGTCTTGAAAATTTCCCTACCCAGCACTTTTCCTATACAAAACGTTTCGCGGCAAAGTCTAAACGAGGTTACGTTATATATTCCGAGCTACATCCCTAGCTAGTAACTTAAGCGAGATGAAAACTACAAGAAATTAGTTACAAGTAGCCGGAAGTGACTACAAGAAACAATTCCAACGTTAATTTGTAGAACTAAATTGTCGGTCGAGAGAGAATATACGAAAATATTCAAGATTTTGCTCATCAGGTGGCTAACAAATTAGAAAATATGAGAAGCCCAATTATTAAAAAGACACTATTGTCGAGCTGGAGTCGGAAGTGAGAGGGGAGTGAAGATATTTCGTTGTTCTTGCAAATATTTCCTTGCAGCCCCAAGAGAAATAGATGGTTGGAGTAGGAGGGGCAGCCTCCATCTGGTAGTACTTTCACGTAACATTGTGTTCCTAACTTCGCGGGGTAAGTACCAAAATTACATCCCCTGGCTGCGCAGCCCTCCGGTCTTTGCGGGACTGCAGCCCTCTCTGTAGCCCCTCCAATCCTCTAGCCCTCTAGCTCTCTAGCCCTCTAGCCCTCTAAACGAAAGTGCGGGGGTGTCGGGGATGCTAGCCATCCATATATATTACGGGATTCTTCGCTTCCCCACCGCTTAACGATCTTTGTTTTAGTGCCCGAGGTTCTCAAATTAATGACGCATCTCACCCAGCGGTTATCAACCCGAAAAGATATCACAAGATTTACCCATATTTCATTTTTGTGTCGAGTAAGATTTTTTTTTCATGAATCGATCGACGCTTATCTTCTATTCTGTTTTTACTCCACCGTACATTAAGAAGGCTCATACATACGTCTCTGGATCCTGAAAAAATCGATTCTCTTCAAATCAGGTACACTAGAAGCCCAATCCATGTTTTGTTAAGAAAAAATTGTACTTTACAAATTTAGTTCAAACCTTGTGTCCATGATGTTTTAAAGACTCGTTGATCCAATATGACTCCGATTTCAATGAAGAGATAGATAGTCTCTAATTCAGCGTAAAAAAAAGTTGGAATTCCCAGACAAATATTAGATCATCTTGACATCTTGGCGATTTTTAATTTTTTCCAAAACTGCAGATTTATCATTTTGACAAGCCTCATTCAAAACGTGGTAATCATTTTAGCTTGTTCCGGAATCTGTAGCTCCGGGAATCCGCCCCGTAAATTGTGTTCGAATTTTTACATCGTGACATTAACTTCCGTGAAACAGTCGAAATGTATATATTTTTTAAAAAGTACTTTTTTGAGCTGTGTGCTACAGTCTAATCTCGAAACTAAAAGTATAGTGGTTTACTTCGGATTATCGCTATCATTACTTGGCAGCCCTGATTTATTATAAACAAATTGTGCTCCAAAAATGCATGGGCCCCCTTACGGAAAACAACTTTCATTTGAATTAAATCTTGAGCAAAATGAAAAAAGCTAAGCCAAAATCATTAGATTTGGATACCGAGAACGAGGTACTTTAAATTGGTTCGAGACACGATTTGAAAATCAGGTTGAGTATCCCCTTACGAAAAATAACTTTCATTTGAATTAAATCTCGAGCAAAATGAAAAAAGCTAAGCCGAAATCATTAGATTTGGATACCGAAAACGAGGTATTTTAAATTGGTTCGAGACACGATTTGAGAATCAGGTTGAGTATCCATATATTTATTCTGTATAATTTTGACAGTTCGAAAAATGGCCCATAACCGATAGCATTGACAAAGTAAAAGTGCCTGGTATGTAATCTCTCAGTGAATTTCGGGGCATTCCGGGGTATTTCGAAAGTCTGGCAATAACGAACGATTATCTCGGGGCTGCAGTTTCGACGGCGGCTGCACCGGCTTGCTGCACGTTACTGAAGCTATGAACACGAAGAGCGTGCGAATCGATACATCGAAAAGTTCATAATTTTCAATAGCGTGTCGTAAAAAAGTTAGTTATAAGCTCTTTTTTTATACCTCTAACCACAAACGCAACTATCTATCGTACACGACGCTTGAAAGTACTTACGAGACACTTTGATCGTCCGATTCGAAGTTCAGTCGATTGTTGATACCGGGAAAAACGGGTAACTCATATTTCATTGCAATTTGATTTTTCATTTTATTTTTTCTTCACGATATAGCTTCATCATAATATAGAAATATAACCCCCAAATCTTATGGCATCGAGCAGAAAAATGTGACTGATTTTTGTATTTCTCTTCTTGCAGTGGAATGCGAAACTGATTCTGAGATTCGATGGCCGAGTTTCAAGATCATATTCATATTTTTTTGCGGTCAATGCCACTTCATGTTATGCAGCTTGTTCTTGTATAGTTGAAAAATTATTTTTAATTATGATTATAAAAGTTCATTAGCGTTTGATCTCATACTACTGCGAAAGTTTACGATGGAAATTAATATTGAAACCGGGTTCTCGAGGTCCCAGTAGGTATCTCTTTGTCATTCCGTGCGGCCCTTTGCACGAAAGTCGTTCATTCGTGGCTGTAACTCGTTATTGTCATTCGACACCGAGTATCGGGCTCCCTTGAATTGGGGTGGTTTTGATCTACCGTAGTTTTTCCATTCGACCACGACACCATGATAACACCAAACAACTCACGGAATTTTACGATAAATCAGACGATAATTTCAGGCTACTTTGTTCGTCTAATGTATTGTCGGGAGACACAGCCTGTCACGAGACACACAAACTCCGAACAACTACTACAGTATCATCAATTTCGAACAATTAACAAAACTCGAATAAAATCAATGTATCAAAATGATTTGTATGAAAAAAAAAAGGATAGAACTGTTATACTGCAGTGAGTCCATTGGAAATCAGTAAATTCAAACCTCTCGCATCTACAGTATCCATTGAACCTATCCATTAGGTTTTAGTAGATGTGGCAAAGCCATGCACGGAAACCACACCGACCGCAACCTATGAGAGCTTCCTATAAAGTGGCCAGCGCGTAACATGTCGCCCTCTCTTCGCATATATGCGGGTATACATATACCTATATGTATATACCTCACAGATGTGGATACCTAGTATATGGTATCGCAGGTAAATACTATATACAAAATAGCTGGCAGGGAGCTGGCACCGTTGGAAAGTGTAGTTCAATGTGTATCCGTGGGGATCATTAAACTTCCCATGGTGTTCTTCGTATGGGTTTGAAAGTTTATGCTAGTCATTGAACGGTGTCTGGAGTCCATGAGGTACTTTTGCAAAAGATATGCAAAAAACGGTCGATCTATTGGTTTGGACTTGGTGGCATAAAGGCGATTGAATCGCTTTCATCCGAGCTGGTCAATTAGGAAAACGGGAGAGCATGTCCGTAGATCGAGCCAGAGATAAATACCTAGCTGAAGGATATTACCCCGATGAATGGTACAGTTTTTACGATCAAAGTCCGGCGCGGAAAGCGCGGAACGAAAGAACCAGGAGAACTCAGGCTGCGTTTATCTTAATTACTAACCAGTAACCGAGCAGTAACCAGGTATGGTAACCAGACGGTAACCCGAGCAATAACTGGTCAGCCTCGACCGCTTCGAACACTGTCTTCAGGTGATTAGGAGAACGCCGCAACTCCGACGAACGGAAGTTTATGCGGTTGTGAGAAGTTCCTTTGAAGTTAGCATGAATCGAGGAATCAGAGAACTAATGGTACGGGATTAAAGTTCCGAAGGGACAAAATTCCGAATTTATTTGAGACGCGATTCTGAGTGTGTAGAACCGTTTAGAGTTCCGAACTTGCTAATTCCGAAATGTCGAAATGCTTTCGGATCTTCAGCTTCCGGAATTTTGAACCCTCGGAGTTTTTCAAATTGGCTTTCTAGACTTTTGGGGAAATAATTTTTCTATTAGCAGAAAAATTCGGAATCATGACCTGTCGCAGCTTTTGAAAAAGGCTAGATTTCTTTACTTAAATATTCAGCGAAATTTCAAGTTCGTAAGCGTACCTATTACCAGTTGCCTCAGGCTTGGCAATAAAAATACTCCCAAGTTCTCTGGGATATTACGATAAATACAGCCTGGAGTTATGTTGCCGGTGAACGGAAATACGTCTCTGGGATCTGGATCGAGAATAAATATATATATTCCTACGTACGAAGATTGTAGGAAGCACGGCAGGTCTTTGCCCCTCATACCCTTTGTATTGGTTTTCAATAGAATATCTAAGTTTGTAGACGTGACTGCCGCAGTGGAAAGCTGAAGTTTAATACACCGCGTAAACTGTGACCCAAATATCTTGTTGGGTAAATTTATTGCACGAATATATATCCAGAATGAGTAGGTATCTTATATAATTAAACTTCGAGCTAATCTGTTCCATAAATCAAGGGAATCATCACGATTCGACAAACTAATAGCAGACCTAAGTAACCATAAAATTTACATTGACAGTATAAGGTACAAGATCATTTCTGCAACCGCATGCATAATGTATGTATGCCACAATAACGTGGAAGTGACATGAAACAGGAGGATAAACATCCTCCAATTATATCGAAAACTTTAATGATGAGAATATATTTAGCACATGGAATAACATCTCTCAAGTATTTCTCGCTCGGTTTAAATTACGAGACAAGTAATCCCGGAGCTACAAACCACCAACGTGGCTAGAGTTTCCTCCCCTCTCTGAAGCTAAAGTCAAATTGTCGGATGCGTAATTAAATTTCCACTCAAAGAATAATATTCCCAGGTTTATACTGCGCAGGCCTGTTTTATGTTGGGCTGAAGAGTGAAGTTTAAGGTCAGGTGCAACGATTTCTTATTCTTGTTATATGCAACCGTACGACTATTTAAGTGCAAGCAATAAACGTGACCCCTCGTTCTGCTAGGAATTGCGAATGAATGAATTTACACAAGTGAAACAAGAAAATCTCAGGTGATCCTCGAACCTCAAGAAGCAAATGAATTTCCAGTGGGAATTCGAAATCTTTGCACTTCATCGAGAAAGAATAGATATTCCAAGGAATCCGGATCCGAGAACATATTCGATATATATCGCACCCTATTTTCTTTGATTTTATCACGCAATATAAAAGAAGAGCTGTCTCGTTCTTTCTCTCTATTTGAAAATATCCGATACTATGAAACAGCTAGGACGAGGTGCAATCCTGAAATGGCAGAAGCCAAAGCAGTTTAATTCTAGAAAGCCTTCGGAGACCCTCCGGGTGATCCGGGTGAGCTACCCGAGATCAGACTCCAAAGACAGACGAACTGACAGACAGACAGACGGACGCACCCGGCTATTTCGTTTTCTTTTATTCCTCGGAAACTGCAGACTGTATTCCTTTTTCTTTTTTTTTTTTTTTTTTTTCTCTACATTTGAAAAGCGAAAGATCGCGAACAGGATACGCGCGTTTCCTCGTAAATCGTGCTATTTATTTCGTCAAAACAAAACTGCAGTAGACTTTAGACTTTAGAGGCTCGATCTATACGCAGAGCCAAACTGCATACAGGGACGGATTTATTTCGTGGAAAAAATCTTTCCCAGATTAGCAAAATCAGCAAAAAGTCCGCTAAAGATGGAGAAAACGCACTCGCACGAGTTTGTCTCTCTGCATCCCTGGTCCATTCGTGTTATTTCAGTAACATGCACAGCAATCGAGAGTAAGGCTGAGAATGCAGGAGGCGGGATCGCGGGTCGGACTCTGTTCGCGGACATTGATATGTTTGCGCTAGTAAATTGGCTGTTTATGTTGGCAACTCTCGTCCATGAGTTTTCTGCCTTCGTTCAGTCCCTCGGCTCGTACATGCAAGGTAGAAAAAAGCTCTGCTTCGCTGTTTACATTACTCGTATATAAAAGGTTGTTCGGTGGAGCTAACGCTCGGGTTGCAGGAATAGAAATTTCGCGTCATGTTCAATTCTTGAAAATTTATTCTGTATCCTGCATTCTCGTTATTTAGATAATCCGGTTTTACTGACAAGTCAATTCGATAGATTCAGTTGATACGTAACTTGATAACTTTTGTACAGCGATAAATTAGCCATTTTAACAGCAGCTTTTCGTTTTATGTTCAATGTCGGACATTCACGAGGAAATTTAGTCATCAAATTGTTGCTAGAGGAATAAGCAACAGGTAGGACACAGAAAATGGACCATTTTTTTGAAAGGGCATTTGCTTTAGGAAAAATATAGAATTTTGTACCTGATGCAATATTTCTATGGGTTTATTTCCCGGGATTTGAATAAAAATGATTCGCCACTCATGAGCTATATATCTGCTTATCTCAAGTCTTCCCGAATCACCTATTGGATGCAAAATTTTGCATTCGAATGATTTTCTTCGACACTTTTACAGAAATTACGAGCTAGTAAGACATTTTTAGAGACGTCACTGATAACAAACGAGTGCATACGTAACGTGTGAATCCTTGAAAGGATCATAAGGAAATTGGACTACTAACCCTTATTCGTTTGGACAAAAATTCACAATTGGAAAATAACGGACTTTCCCTAGAATGCTACACTATTTTTTTTTTCACTTTCTAACGCAACTGACTGGGATGAATATCAACAAATGTTTGTGAAATCTTCCCAATCACAGATAACAGGACTTGGCAATAGATCAACTTCTTCGCCTGTCAATAAGGAAGAGAATGGTATACAGATAATTCAATTTCATGAAAGTTGCATCAATGAAAAACGCGATTTCTTTACCAACAAACTCTAAATATCAGCAGAAAGCAGAATTAAATCGGTGAAAACTTCCTAGTGGATTTTTACCCCAGTCTAGTATTCTAAAATCATTGAAACAACGATCTCAGATATTCCTCACCGAGAGTTATCTATGACGAAAAAAGTGTAATTTACATAATTGGTACTTATAACAAAGATATTCTGGTCCAGACGTTTCGAGAGAAGCTATAATTAGTCGACGTGATTTCAATCATCGGATGAATTCTTTGTCGAAAGACAGGCGAATATCTTAAGCTTGCAAAAACGCGGAAAGTAGATAAAGAAAAAAAAAGAAGCAAAAAAAGAAAATCTGGCGCGTATCGCGGGCCAACATGCGGGAGGTAACTCATCTTTACACCTCGGCCCTGACAACGGCATGGGCTTGGATTGAAACAGTATTTCCTTTACGATCGTATCCCGCGAGCGTGAAACTCGACGTAGCTTGAGGATGGATAGGAGTTGGGTATACCGAACCCGTCTCAAGTAAACAACCTTAATTTATGGCTTAATCATCGCTCGATAACTAATTACACGCTTTATTACACCAGTAGACCTTTTAATATCCAACGTTGTGTGGCACTCAGCCGCCTAAGAAGGCTGCGAGCGCGTCCGGGTGATTCTTAGGGTCTCCGGCTCGGCAATGGCTTTGGCAATTACGCGGTTATCTGATTGAGAAGTTAGCACCACGATTCGGACGTGGAGTCTTGACTTTCGGTAAAAACTCGGGGGTGAAATTTAGCCGCGATAAACAGCGATGTCTTGAAAATATAACTTCGGGTAAAGGTGTTGAATTTATATAATGCTAGTTAAAAAATTAACCGGACCATATGATTAATAGATATTTAAATAGATGAACATAATGTTTCTAACTGAGCAGTTAAATGGATAAATCGTTGCCTCATATATATGGTCCATAAGCCTTAAAACTCTATAAAACTAACGCGAGACGTAACGACGCAACGCGACGCGTCAACTTCGGGGCCGCAAAAGTGACTTGAAACGGAAGGCGCGAGAAATATACTTCGGGCCCAAGCCGTAAAACATTTTTACTGTCGGCGTATTACTTTACAAATTATAAATTAAGCTCAAAGGACAAACGTGGGTTGCCGGGCATAAAAGTACTAGCCTAACAAAAAGGTGGACCTCGACTGTAATTCCATTTTTATTAACGGAATTCATAATAATTGAGCATCGTCGCGTTTTTATGCTGGTAGTAGACGCCCGCGTCGCGATATGCCTGTCACAAATCTAAGGGTGAACGTCGTCGCGTTCGAAGACCGACGCCGCGGCGCCTTCTTCTTCGCCCGCGGTTATCCAAACAAATCCCAAGATCTTCGAGAAGAAACGATTTCAAACGAATCCTCGGTTTTTTGAGGAACTAGTAGGTCGTGGTAGGAAAATTTAAACACAGTCAAAAATCCATCAAATTCTTTCATCAAAGTTCAGGATTGTCTCGTTTCAAAACACCTGCTGCATGAATTAAGGCGCATTTGATTTCTCTGGGATCAAGATTGTTTAGAATAGACAGGCCGTCATAAATTGAGTGCGGAGATTTGCAAATTTCCACATTTGGGTCCAATATTTTTTCAAAATTCCTGAGGAATCGTTGCTCAATTTTTGAAAAATTGACCAGATAATCTGTGACAATCTTGTTGCTTCAATCTCCCCGACTGAATTTGTAATTGTATATCTTGCAATTAATCTAGATCCTACAGAAATTGAATCAGACCAATGATATCCTCAAATTCGGATAGCACGTGTTTCGAAATTAGAAAAATAGAACAACTTATAACGAACTCTGGCAAAAAAGTGAATGAATTTTGGACTTCACTTCACTCTTACAACCGCAGCAGATTTTTCCTCTTGAACATTAATATGAATGATCCCAAAGATCGCCTTTTTTGAAAAGAATTACTCTAATAACAGGAGCCAAACACAAGAATTCTCTGCCACTCCGAGGAACTTTGAATCTAATCTTCTGACTTTGAATATGGATATCGGTGGCACGTCTACGTTTACGAGCAGGAGATACATGTATGTGAGTGAATGAGAAGCGGTGATATTTCCCTATACATTTATGCCGGTGTTTCTCACAGTCAAGGGCACACCGTTTACACCCTCGTATTTTACTCTGGTTGATACCACTTCTATCCATGTAAGTATCATCTCGTTGCATAGGAATTTAACGAGGTACTTCAATATTTTTCTCATAGGATTCATGATCACCGACCGAACTTGCTCTCACGCTAGATAAAGTATAACTTAGTGTCGCATATACAAGGAATCATTTCTACTTACGTCAGTGATGTCCGTTCCTCGGTGATAGTAAGTGAGTGTAGATGTCGACTGCCCATCCCAGAAGCTATCCAGGCTCATATTCAAATCCCACTTTTAATTAGGTTCGGTTCAGGCCATGAATTTTTAACACTGTCTAATACCAAGTGTATAATCAAGGTAGACTTCGTCCTTGAGTTTTTGCGCAATTTAGCACCTGAACATATATGCTTCACACATATATTTAACGGAATGACTGGACACGGTCACTTTTTACAAAACCATACGTCGTCCACATTCGCGACTTGACTTTTATATGTTCTTTATTTGTTCCTTATATTCTACAAACATGAGAGTTGTATTTATTGTTGCATATTATAATTATCCCTATTTCTTGAAAACTTAACTAGTGATTTATAAAGTTTTCACACTCGTGAGTTCGGACCAGTTCATATTTATACGAAAGAAACACTTCGGGCTAGATATGCGCTCGGCAAAGTGAGTAACGACACTGAACCTTTGACACAAACTCGTAACACGTCTAACTCGTACCCCATCTTGTCACAACATGTTCTCCGCACAAAGATACAAGTCTGTCTGATACAGAATAGTACTCAACAAAGATGGCAGCAGATGAGCTTGGGTGAAAAATTTGTTATTCATCATTCACAATATTATTGAAAGCTGGGATAGTGCGATGTTTTCAATTCGATCCGCCATTCAAAGTTCAGAATAATTAGAAATCCGTCGTACCGTGGGATTGATAACAATATTTCATAAGACAGAAAGCTTAATTTTCTCAAAACATCTAATCTCATGTAGTTAATAAACGTGAAACGATGTTTTAAGTCTGTTACGGCTTTATTACCCGCAAGTCTAGTCTGTACTTTACTGGTTTCTATTCCTTTGAGTTATGACAGAACACAAAGGTTCCTATAGCCCTGTACGCTAATTGGTTGTATCTCTTATTTCTCTTCACTTTCGGACGAACTAATATACGACATGTTATTTATTCGGGTTTTTATTTATGCTCTCTTCAGTTGTATTGTTTGCTCAAGCGGGTGCTTATTATTACCGCCTACCCTAACTCGCTCCGTCATTTAATCGTAGTTCAAGTGCATAAATCCTCCGGCACCTTTGCGATAAATCAATACTTTTAGGTGGCCCCCACCGTGACTTCGTCCTTATTTTTCTACTTATTTTTATCTACCGCAGCTGTACGCGGAGCCTGGGAATGTTTGCTTCGAAAATCGTAATTGCAACTTTGAACGTCACTAATTGATAGAACCTAATGACTGCGGGCTTTGCTTTAGCCTCGAAAGGCTTCGAAATGAGCAGTCTTAACCGACTATTAGCCTCAAAGACTGACAATTTCTTAATTGGATGCTGGGCACGAGTTCTGAGGACTAACACAAACCTGTTTCACGATGTTTCAGTGAATTTCATACAGGTGTTTCAGAGCTTTGCACGGTTTGGGATTTCGGAGCGTTCTACCTTCTCAGAAATGCTGATGAAATACGACAAGTGTGAGGATTTCTCGAAAGCTTCGACCCCAGTTTCTAAAGGCTAATCAAAATTTCTTCATCCGATGGGCGGATATACACTTGACGACATTGACTAGCTGGCTGTGGAATCGAGTAAACGAAATTCCAGGGCTGTTGCAGATCCAGTTAAAATTTGGAATGCAAAATTTTCAGGCAAAGCTGTATATAGCCTTTCAGAGCAAACGTACAGTCACATGAATTATTCAATTTCAAATATGTCCCGGGTTCATCGCGTATTTCTTTCGCGCCCCATTAAGCTCAAATCTACTCGTACTTTCCGGATCCGAAAGTAATTTTGCTTATAAGACAGAGCTACTATACCGACACTTATCTTCATTCTTGGACGAGTACATTGTCTCCCCTTAGGTTCGACGAGACGTGGTACGGTGTGTTGAGACTATCTCGTTGTCTTTTGCTGTCTCGGTGCTGAACGTTGGAGTCGCGCCAGCAGGGTGCCGTCAGGGTTACGACCCCGCGCACACCCTGGAAGGCTGATCCCCAAGTACCCATCAGAATAAGGCGAGACTACGTTCGTCGTAAACGTCATCTTCGAAGTAG
Source organism: Ametastegia equiseti (assembly GCA_963989295.1). Classification (NCBI taxonomy): domain Eukaryota; kingdom Metazoa; phylum Arthropoda; class Insecta; order Hymenoptera; family Tenthredinidae; genus Ametastegia; species Ametastegia equiseti. The sequence continues at coordinate 9,501,093 of OZ022389.1, read as the reverse complement.
CTGCAGACGCCACCGAAATAGACAACAAGTGTCGTCCGTAGATGCTACCGTTTTCCTTTACCAACCCCCGAACCCACGAACAGTACAGTGGCAGGACAATAATTATGCTGGATAAAAAGAAAACCTGGTTGGCACGCGAGAAGCTAAGTTTAAGTGGAACCAGCCAACAGCAAGTGGAAAGGCCAACCTCTCTTTCCTATACGCGGAGCGTGACAAACGATTCTTGTTCGTCGCGTGTGCAGGAGCTTTTTACGTTGCAGATCCGAGCCGCGAAAAATAGCATTACTAGACCCGAAGTTGGTGAAAAAAAAGGTTCTCTTCTTTATTCTTTGCGACCGAAGATCCTCTCCTCCCTACTAAGGAATGTCGACGATACGTTCTTCCCGGGATGAATTCTAATATAAGAGTAGCTATCCCACCTTTGTGCAGTGTTGATGGACAGGTGGGATAATTATGGAGATTGAAAAAGATGATGCTTCGTTATTAAGTATACAGATTTACCTACTGAACTCTTTAAAAATTCTAGGCTCATAATATCGCGCTAGCCACTCTACTGAAGTTTATTATTTATAGTTTCAATGCAAAAGCTATGAGGAATTCGTCGTACCAACAGCGAGAGTTGCCATCAACCCTTAAAACTACCTCGCTAACTGGCATAAGTTTGCGGCTTCTGATCCATTAATCCCTCAATTAATCACGTTGATCGTGCCTCGGGAGCACTTGTAGCATTGGGGAGTGCTAGTACTAGTGGTTGGTCGAAAATGGTCAACGATTTCGAGGGGACTGCGAACTTGTGAGCTCGATGGTTCCAGCGGCTACTAAAATAGGCCAAACTCTGCCCATTATGATTTAATGCTTAGCCATGTTCCAAATGGACCGACTAACTGCTCAGCACCACCTTCAAATGCGAGGTAATAATGGTCGTGTAAGGATTGTGTCGAGGGGGTGTAATTTACATCAATAGACGTCGTTGGCCCCTTCAAGCAGAACGTGCGATTCAAGACGCTCTCGATCTGAACGATCGCACTTTCGATTTTGCATCGAGATTAGTCGATCAAACGGACTCCGTGGACGCGATGAAATTCACGAGTTGCGTATACTGAAGGCAGAGGCTCGTCACGTGACTGGAGATTCAATACGCCAAAAGCAGCAGGAGTGCCAGTGAAGGAGGGTGAACTTTTCGCCTTCCAAGGAACGAGAGGTTTTGGGTCCGGGTGCTGGGTAGTTAAGCCTAGTAATGATTTTAATTAAGGGATAAGGGTCTAGCGCTGTCGAGAGTGAAGTATAGAAAGGTGAGAGGGGAGACGAACACTAGAGGCGATGCATCTGAGGAGACTGGCAATAAGGCAATATAGGATCTACTCCATGCTGCAGGTCTTGGTCACCAGTGGTTTCCAACCGCAGAATTTCTCCACTACGAAAAAAAAACATCTCAACGTCATCCTCGACGCGTGAAATGGAGTATCATCAACTCTTCACACTCCATCCTGCAATGTGAGAATAAATGTCACATCAGATGTACTGCACGTTTTGATCAAATGAACAGATTCGATTTATCATGAAAGGTCATAGGGATACCATTTGAATGAAATGTTCTCCAGCTGGTTCATGTCAATTTGCATGGAGTGTATACGAATGACAGAAGACATGAGTGAGAGAAGAAAGATATTTTTGAAGACAGTTGAGAACCACTTGGTACTAAGACAGGTTTGTGGGTGGAATCCAATAAGAGACCCTTGGAAGATGGGTTACGTCATTCACCCCGTGAACCCGTGCCATGGCAGTTGGACCGTCACTGTTGCGTTAACCGAGTTCAACCTGGCGCACATATTCCACCTATATACCGGATGCACATACCCAGGGAAATTCGGGTGCGTAGATAGTAGCAGCACACCCGGTTCGTGGAAGATCCGAGTTATCCTTATTGCCCTAGTATCTTCAGGAAGAAGTGTACCGAGATCTGGAGGGATTCCGTTGCAAGGACATTCACTGGCAGAACTAGAGCGAGAGAAACTTTGACGAAGAGTCGCAAAGCTGAGGAGCTATAGTCCTTGAATGTAACTCACCAAGGAGTATATAGAAAGGAGAATATGGACATCCGCCTAGCAGATTGTGCCACCGCTACCACCACCGGCCCCAGAGGCACTTGGCCGCAAATTGAACCATACCGTTGGTAGCGGTTGGTCTTTTCGTGGCTCGATTTTGACCCAGTTTCACGAATACGCGAACAGTTTTCCAGCTCAAGTTGCCGCTAGTTTATAAACTATTCTGTAGGGTGGCTGGTATAGTAGGTACGATATTTTCGTTCAGCTGAGCAATGCACGACGGGGGTAAAGTTCCGACCCGGAAATGCTGCTGACTCGAAACCGTATAAATTTCATTTCTGCCTTGTAGAATGGGATTGGTAAGTGCGATCTCGACTCGGTTTTCGAAAGAGTCAAGTACGCCAGTGCCTCGTTGGAATAACACAATTGTCAAACGACTCCTTACACCTCTGCGCGAAGAAGAATACCACATTTATTCATGAATATAAGATTTCGCGTGGTGTGAATTTTTTACAGAAACTTCGAAAAGGTAATCATCTTTCTCCGTGGGTGACATTCTGCTGGACTTTCAATAGCCGGAGGAAGGTATATCATCTGCGATTCATTGACTAGGTATGTCTTAGGGTGCGCATCTCATGAAACGGCAAGTTTTGTTCCTATTCACTTGGCCCTACCTCGACACCTGGCCTGAGATGGACTGGGAAACTTCCAAGGATCTTCGTCAGTATAGGATAGAGAGCTTTGTTATTGGCTCCGAGACAATACCCCGGCGGTATGGGATTATCAATTCGAACTCAAGCTCGGTTCCTAGATTACTGGATCCTGGTCCAAAGCACACCCGCTGCAATCCACTGCGTAATGAGTTCCTTAGGATGTATGTGAACCGGTCAAGACAGATTTACAAATCACAGTGTAGTATCATTCCAGATATCGAGACACAGCGAGGGTACTGAACCCTCGTTATGTTGTTAATTGAGTCAAATCACACTCACGAGTGATTGGGAATTGGGATTCAGGATTCCAAAAAATGTCGACATAACCGAACGGTAGATCAGTTTGAAGAATGGACACTGCATCTTGCAGGGTTGTCAAATGCTGAAAGAAACTGTGCAATTTTGCATCTTCTGTCAAATTTATAACTGCGATTTCAGCGGAAAAATTCAGAGTACAATATTATACTGCAGATACGCGGATATAAATGGCAGAGATGTTTTTTTCGCAAAATATTACATGCCCTTAAGCATATTCCTTGACATTTGCAGAGTCCCAAGGTGAACGTGTGTCTTGGTTTTACTGGATAGGGCCAGTGAGGTCATAATCGAGAAGATAGAACAGAAAAAAATGAAAAGAGTATCAAGGGTCAGGAGCCATGAGTCTGAAAATTTGAGGTGTGTAAAAGGGCCAGAATTTGGAACGAGAAACGTCCGAAGAGTAATCATTCTATGGTGTTATCTCTGAGGTTATAAACATGCGGTGAGGGGGCTGAAAAAAGTGGGAAATAGAAGGTGAAAAATAATGCTAAAAAACGAAGCACGTACCGGGGATGTGACAGTTTAATATTATGAACCGCTAGAGACCGACCGTCGCGTCATAGTATAAGGCTGTCGCAAATGTGTATTTATGAGGGCGATTTCTGCGTCGAGTGGAACGAAACAATGGAGACACGTGAGAAAAGATTAAAGAGAAGATTCGCGGCCTCGCGGGTTCGCACGAGTGGCGAAGAAGCCACGTATATACATATAGCAGAAAACTGAGCCAGACTAGAGAGGAAGATAACAACTTATAAGTATTCATGGGGCGTTTTGTAATACGTCAAAAATCCAGATACAGGAGGGAAAAGAATGGCGTTAATATATCAGATTTAGAGATGAGCCGCTCTAGACGGTTCCGCACCCCGAATTTTCTAAGAAAAGGGTAAACACACAACGGGTAAGATAAATCGCGAGTTCTCGCCACGCGCTATATATACGGGAACGTAATCCGGTGTAACTTACGATTGGATCTGTCAACCGCGATAGGGGTTTGTCGCCGTGGGAATTAGTCGCCTCCGCTTATCTCAATCCCCGCTGGATCCCATCGCCAATTAACGGTGAAATCTTATTAACCGTACCCATACCTCCTCACCGCCAACCGATCAATTCTCTCTAAATCCTGGACCATTCAACCAAAAAGAAAAAAAGAAAAGGAAAAATAAACGAAATCGAAGAAACCCCCCTCCCCCCCCCCCCCCCCCCCCCCAAAATAATAAAATCCATCCCAGATAGAATCTCGGACTGCATTTTCGCGCAGACTCATAGACTTGGTACGCATCTGCAGTGGTATAGGGCACTTGGGGGTCTGAAGAGTATAAGGTAGGAAAAGTCTTCTCTGTGAGAGAAAAGAACACGGGACGTGACACGTGTTCTGAATATCGAATCAGTAGGGGAAATCGGATAGCGATAAACGCGCGATTGAAAGCCTTTCGGATCTAACCGTCGGCTTGGCTAAAGGTAGAAGTTGTGGAAGGTATAGCGAGACGAAGGAGAAGAGTTCGAACGGTATATAGGTAGGTATTCCTTGGACTGGGGAAACTCGGATATCGATAAGCCATTCGAATTTCCATTGAGATCCACCTTAACGACCAATGATAAGGGTACAGTTAAAAGACACGGTGAAACGGTAAGAGCTGATTACCACAGGCTTTAGTCTTGGGTCCAGACTAATACCCCACCCTGGGAAGGTCTATGACCTATCAGTTTATTCCGGTAACCTTTATTGCCTTCCATTCGAAGCCTTGAGCCTTGTCGAAAGATTTTAGATAAAACCTACTCAGAAATGACCATTGTCCGCGAGACGGCCCCGGGGACATATATATATATATATATATACGTGGCCTTGGCTAATAGCCAGGCTATAGAAGAAATATGGAGAAAGTTCAGATTTGAATCTGAATTCATTCATTCATCCAATCCTGGATCAACTTCAGAAGACAGATAAGATTAAACGCGTGCATTATCACAGGTCGAAAACACTGCGTCGCGTCGTCTTATGCGGGCGCCGCATGCCATCGAGATCAATATACATATATGTATACTGTATCAGATAGGATTGATAGATCAGGTTGGGTACGAACTACGTGAATAATATTCATCGAAGATAAGTAGAAGCAGCTTGGTTCGCGGGAAAAAGTACGCGGGATGCGAAATGAAATAACGTTCAACGATTCCAGAGCTTTTCTGCAGCATTTGGAAGATTCCAAAGAATGTTTCGGAGGGGTCGGGCTTCGGATCTCTTCTTCGTTCTCTTCAGAGACCTCGGGATGTATTCAAATTCGGTGGCATGTAACGCGGGAGAATTTGATTTCGTGATGTGGCCTCTCGTGTAGATCGTTGCCGTGTCTCGTATAATGGTATTGAGATGTGCTATGTATGGGATTCCACGAAGCTGGAGTCAGTCGATGGTAAAAGCTCTGTATAAACTAGCTGGTTATCCTTATCAAAATCCGTTATAGGATCAAGGAATAGTCGATCTAATATCGATTAAAGCCCAACTCCCCTTGCTTCTGCTGTGGCTCGTCGTTAACCCTGATCTCAAGTAGCCGTCGAGGAATGCGGAGGTCCGGCGATTACATAAAAACCGATCGACCCAGGCCGGCCCTTGGGTGAAACCAAGTGGAAATCTTTGCCCTTCTAAAACAGTGGAAGAACTCGTGAGTAAGTTTATTCGAGGGTTAGGAATTCGCTTAGGAATAAATAGTTCGGCGAAATCCTCCACGATGGGGTGAAGGGCATTACGCGAGGCCTCGCGATCACTCGCGATAGAAGAAACCCATGTATGTGCTACCGTGTTCAACGAACGAATCCCTCCTTGGCTCTGGAACCTCGTCCAATCATAATGGCATCTTTACTGCGGCCAAGCCAATGCCACTCGTGTGTTAAACAAGGCTGTGCTAGCCATTTATGAGATTGGAGTTCAGTCTGAAATTAAGGCCGGCGACAAATAGGGTTGACAGTGGCTCGAAGGTATAGATACAATTTTGGCTCCATTTTTGGCTGAGAATAAATTCGAGTTTTGCTTCGTGGAAATGTGAAATGAAAGATAAACGACTATGACGAATCATCAAAATCTTGCTACTATCCTTGGAATCGACCATGTTCGCACGAATGGTTTCAAAGAAGCAGAACGCACTTTCACATTCGGCATGCGTTGTGTTCTGGATGGGTTATTTTTTCGGTTCGTTGTCTCGCCATTGTGTAACGTAGTTGTAGACCACGCCGCCGTCGCAGTCGGTACCTTACGAGATGAATACCAAACGGACGGGGGCAAACTTGGCGCGGATAAAACGCGCCTCTTTACAGACGAAGTGCGATGCCAGGAAATGCGAGTAGTCCAATTAGTTTCTTATAAAACTTGGGAGAAAACTTTATCAATGATATATCCGTTGAAAGAGTCAATTCAATTTTTGCTTAATCACTTAATGTAAGTAGCCATATCTATACTTGATCGTTAAGGTGATATAGTGGAGATCACTTTCAACCTAACCTAGCCAACATAAAAAAACCTGAGTTCTACATTCTACTGGAATCCAATCAGTTTTTTTTTTTTATGAAGCGACATGCTCAGCCAATTTCTGCCAAATACTGAATTTATTTGCAGAGGGTTCATTCGGATCGGTTGGGAAGTCATCGAGAAAGTACGATTCGCGTTTTTCAAGTGACGACTATTGATATAACAATAGAATTTCGAACGTACTCTTACATCACCTTGAATAGTGTCTTCAGTGACAGCGACTAGTTTGGAAAACCCTGCTGGTAGTTGATATGATTATTGGTATCGTTGACAGTGAGGCAAGTCTGTGATACTACTTGGTGAGGTGACTTCGAAGATGGCTGAACTATGGGCTGTAATTTAAAACCCGAGCGAATCACGTCTGCCATTTTTTTTTTTTTTTTTTTTTTTATCCCAGCTTGCTCAGCTTGCCTTTGTGGACCTAAGAACATGAATCTTTCAATCGTCCGCTTCAGACCGTGCATCCTGCAGCAGAGCGTAGATCGCAAGTGTGAGGCGCACAAATCCGTCACCCTGGAGACGTTTACTTCATTTCCTATTCCTTACTGACTGACTTTATTCCACCCACTACGCCGACCCCAGTGCACGTGCTGCACACTGAATTGAAACCTTTTTACTCGCCAAGATTAACGTGGTTTCGCACGTTGCGAATGAAAGAGATGTTTTTCAAACGTCAAACGTGATGAACTGGGGGGTTTTCGTTTATATCGTATGAATATCATCGACAAAGTTTGAGGAAACGATATAATTCAACTGGAGAAAAAATGTCACATTCTCATCGTGAACTGAATAATTCTCACCCTTAATTCTGGTGGCCTGCAGACCTTGAAAGTTTATCTCTTGTCTCTGTGTAAGTATTGGCAAGGCGAGACAAGAAGAGAATACTTAAATTCCTATTTCTTTTATCTCCGAATCTCGTTTGGTTAAATTCGAATGGATTGAATAGTTTAAACTATCCCCTGGGTAGGCGGATCGGGGACGAATGCCCGGCCATTAGACTCGGAATAAATTCGAATTCGTTCCTTTCTCTCGAGCGAAATGGGATAAGGTGGGACAAATTTAGGGACCAATAAAACTGTCGCCTGTCCCAATGTAAATTTACGAGTAAAATAATTGCTGCTTTACATCTGATCTTTTGAATTTTTTTTTTTCTTTCATTTTCATCCACACCTGCGGTGCCTCCCCGAGCTGCTCGCACATCTGTCCAATTTCCAAACTTTAACCTATCGCTCGGTCCAGAAAATTTTCACGAACCTTATTTCTCCCACGTTGATTTTTTTTTGTTTTTTATTTTCATTGTAGTTTTTTTTTCTTGCTATTTTTTCAACGTGATTTAATATACCTGCGGCAAGAGCTATGGACCTTCCGAGATCTGGCGAAATTAATTGTTTTACCGGCATGAAAAATAGCGAGCCACTCCCTTTTCCCATATTTTTCTCTTGCCCTACCGTCTTTAGTGGGATCATTTATCGCGTGATATCTTCAGCGTGTCCTGCACGCGTGAAAAATGAAAGAAAACCTTGAGATAATACGGGATCTGATGATGGACTCATCGAATCACTTGAACGTTGCTGCCAGCTTCATGGCTGTACTATGATAGGCTCAACAGAAGTAATGGTGTGTCCAGAGCAAAATATACCACACAGTGCGCATATATTCAGTATAACTTCCTGTCAGCGAGACAGTGATATCGCAGATAACTTCTGTTTATTTCAATGCACATGATTCAACCGCATGACGAAGTTCATTTGATAATGATTATAAATAACATCACTCACATGTTACGCTGTTGTCTGTATGTGTTTCAACTGAGTCCAGGGGAAATGTGACGATTCTTGTTATGGACCAGACGCGAGTCTTGCATTTTCTCGATTTAATCAGGATGTGATGGCAGATCTTACAGGTTTTGACATTCTGTCGTCATTGTTTCGCAGTAAGTTGCTACAGTCCCAGATAAACAGAGGAAATAGAGTGCTTTTATTTCTAACTGAAATAGATGAAATGTAGATGAAAAATAACAAGAGGACAAAGTGTTCTTTGGACAGGGTGGAGCAAAATTCAGGGTTCTATTGCCAAGATGAATCGAATTAAAGTCTATGAGAATCGCGAGAGTTCTAAAAGTGTTTCATTCTTCGACGTCAGGAAAGTAGGAATCGCCATTATTCCTTCGTGGCAGAGAACAAGTACTGGAAGTTTAAATAAGAAGTTGGTAAGTTTGAAAAAAAGAGTGAAAAATAGTTATCAAGAGTCGCGTGCCAAAAAGCAGGCAAGCAAAATCTTCGCCGGATCAGCTTATAGCAATATCGGAATCCGGTATAGCTGCAGGTTTCTTCATCTAATTACAAATCGACGAGCCCTCGTTTCCCTCGGAAATGAAGACGAATCGCTTCTGCATTTCCTACAACCCTCGTCTATACCAGAAAGCGCGAGCCAAACTGATAAATGACAAAGTAATTCTACTTCTCTTGACTTCTTTGCGACACGATCTTGAGCTTGCAACTTTCGAGAACTGGACTGAAATCGCCCGTACTACTACTCTGAATACTCGAACGAATTCGTGGAAAAGAATTGCCAGAGCCACGCTTTCGGATGATTTACGTGACCAAAGTTAATTTGAACTTCCTACCCCGCACGCCGGTATTTCCACTTTGGAAACTTTCAACTCCTTATATATACCTGGTATAATACAGGAACGACGGAAGACGGTGAAAGAATTATGCAATTTTTAAATCCACTTTTTTTTTTTTTTTTTTGTTCTTTTCCATCCTATAAAACTTGGGTATTAGCCGCTTCTTACAGGAAAATAATTGTCTTCTTTTACTGGGTTATGAATAATAAGAGGTTGTACGACGGGGAGGAACGGGAGAGTTCGAAGAGGGACCACTTTAATTTTCCGGTCGGCGCCCTGAAAGCGTAGGGGCTCCCACCCGCGTTAACGTTAACCTAAGGAACGTCGAGCTGCTGGAGGCGACGGAGGTAACGAAGCCAATGGAGCCAATGGAGGCAATAGAGCCAATGGAGGCAATGGAGGCAATGGAAACCTCACCGAGATAACAGCTGCCTCTACTCGACGTGCTCGAGGTGCTTACGGTCTTCCACGTTTTATCATTTCATTCAAGCTGGCGTTTCCGCCAACCATCAACAGCACCCAGTCCACATTCACCTGATCCTTCCCTCGGTTTTCACCCAGAAGCATCGCGCCAAACAAAACAGCTCGAGATTCTGATACTCATGTACGAATGCCATAGTATTGCTGCATCTACCCACATGGCACACAATTGGCACGATCCCGGCTTCACAGATTCACGGCACCATAAGTTGGACTGGTGTTGACGATCCAAAATTAGCCCAACATTGATTTTGACTCGGGAAAAGCTTGGCCCTTGGTAACTGTCAGTAGTGGCAACTATGGCACCAATGCTGTGCCAGTGCCAAGCCAGTTTGCAGTTCCTACATGGGTATTCGGAGACCACCGGAGCCAAATACATAGAGCAATGCACCAGTGATGGAACACCTTGATGATGGTGCAAGATACTGGAAATACTCACAGGAATTGTACCAATGACCGGACAAGAGTGCATTTCTCATAAGTTTTCAGCTAGTATAGTGCAATTTGTCCAAGGCTGTCCAGCCATCGGTACTCATCCTGAGTGAACTACTGATACTCTTACCTTTGTATCGTGAATTTCTGGTTTTCTACCCCAAAGTCAAGAGGTCAGAGGTTGGAGATGAGAGGTCAGCGAACGGAATCGGGTTGATTCTAGTTCCTCGTTACAGTCTTGTCACTCTTTGGACGGAGGTAGGAACCATGAAATTATTGTCACGTCACCTACTTAGGTGGCATTTCCCGGGAGGAGCTTCTCCAGCAGCACGGTAACGGGAAAGAAGAGGAAGAGAAGGAGGACCTCGAGACCGAAGAGATACCGAAGGCTCAGGCAAGGGCAAAGGGAAGGAGGAGCCACGAGCAGTGCGGGAAGAAAATAAAAGGTTATTTTAGGAAAGCTACCGGCACCGTGTTGAAGATGATAGATTGAGGCGACCCGCAGGAAGTAATTTGAAAGAAACCTTTTAAAAAAGAGCCAACGTTTGTCCGCGACTCCCGTGTCACTAGTAACAATTAAGTTTTTGACGATATTCGATTTAGGTGTATGATATGTCGACTAACAGGTTATGTCTACCTTGTGCCTTGATGGGGATCCAATTATTCATTGATTTCAAACGTTCGAATGATCCCTTGGATATATTCCATCCTGCAGAGCATCGATGTGGCAAACGTTTTGAAATTAATGAAACGCGAAACAAGGTTGTTTCCCCACACCCCAAAAACACGCGGCAAACGTATCACGCCTCGTCCAGAACACGTAAATGATTCGATTCGCGTATCCTTCAGGGGCGTACTGTTCGAGACCCGATGATGATAACCGACCGCTTTCTAGAGGAGGGCGCAAAGGATGGAAGAGAAGCGCGGGAGTCGACGGGGTAATCCGATTTGCCCGCTGATTCGATTTTCAATTTTCTCTTCTGAGCCCCAACCCTGCGAAATCTACGCATTTCCCTGCCTGGCTCTTCAGCCCCCAGCTCTTCAGTCTCCGGCTTTCCTGCCTCCACTTCGTCCTCCCGTACCTCCAGTTCCTATACTCGTTTTATCAAGAAAGAAACTTTCCCCATTCTCCGCCGCTCACTTCCCGAGTTCGAGTCTCGATGGTTGGTTTGTTAGCAAAGTAGAAAAATAAAAATTGAACATAAAATAACGAACAGGCAGCGCTGCTGCATCGACCAACGTTTTCTGATTTGCTTAAACTTTGGTTAGCGTCTGCTGAACCGACCGCATCAGTTTTCAGGTATAACCAATTCATTTCAAGATACGTTCGAGAAATTACCAATTTCAATCTAATCTCTGGCTAGATTCGATTCTCTCACACCATCGTGATATAACCTAGTTCACTATATATGTCAGATGAAGCCTGGGTCTGGGAACGTGTGCATGTACATACGTGTATGTTGTTCTGCTCGGTTAATCTAAAGTTATCAAGACTTCGAACGAGTTCTTCGCATTCACCCAGCCCTGGAGATGCGACCCCATTCGATTCCATATTTCTAAGAGATCTGTATAGTTTTGCCCACTCGTCTAATGAATATATAATTTTCCAGCAAGTCAAGACGGAGAAAAAACTCCAAATTGCACTCGAACATCGACCTAGTTTTTTAATCGCCAAACACAAGATGATGTCATTTGAAATTTTGGACGAAATCATTTCAAATACTCATTAGTTACAGGGAGTTCAATTCACAGTCACGGGTCATCAAACGAATGCCATTAATTGAACATTGAATTACTCCAATAACTTCTCACCGAGTAGATAATAACTTCACGACTCGCGTGACCGTCGGTTAAGTTGATTTGATGGAAAATTTATCTGAGTACGTAATTGTAACTATCAAATTGCGAAGGAAACACATATTGTGACATTCATTTAAACATTATTTTTATTAAAAAATCTCACGAGTTCTTTAGATTTGTTTCTTGTTATACAAAGTTACCCTGTATAATGATTATGACTAAGCGATTGTCAGAAAGTAGTGATAATTGTTCACATTTAGGAATATAGTTAACGCGTACATTAAACGCATAAAATATAGTCAGACTAATAGTAGATGACAAACGAAATTCAACAGGTACAATGTGATCAGTCTGGTTCAATAGAATTCAGCACCGCGTTTCAGCGGGACGATACTGATCGTTCCTCGCGTTGGTGTTCGTTACAGGAACTTGTGAACATTTAATAGCACGGTAGATTTTCTTCTTTGGCAGTATAGCCAACAACATCAATATTGGTTGCAGCATTCGACAAAACTTTAAAATCCAAAGGTCGGGATAAACTGCTGCCAAAACTCCGACTATCCACGGAGCATCCATCAAGAAATATAGCCTCAAGAAAATGAAATATCTTTTCCTCACATTCCTGTTGTTTTCATTCGCCATACTCGTCGATTTTCGGATCCTAATCACTTTGTAGGTCGTGTAGATGAACAGCGCGTTGTTGAGGACTAAAGTAATCACTGGTACCACTGAGACGTGAAGAATGACACCATAGTTGGCCCCGTCATCAAATCTTTCGAAGTTTGGTTTCAGTGGAGATGACGTTGGAATCCATGGGCATAGTTCGACAAAACAGGTAATGGCGATTACTATTGCTCCTCCACCCCAGGCGTAGACGGAATACATTCGGAACTTGCGGATGTCTTCAGATCCGGTTAAGTCACTGCCAGGTATCCATCGAAATCTTGTTATCACCAAGGTCATATCGAAACAAATAGCGTTCAACCAAAACACAGTGGTGACTGTTAGGAACTGAAGACTCAAGCCCAACACTATATACAGCCAAATTGGTTTTATCGGCTTGTGACACAAGACAAAATATCCTATTCCAATTAGAATAGCGGCTATTGCAAGTTGAGTTGCGTTATAACATAAGACAGCCTTGTCATAGGCTCGTTTGCGAAGATCCGCAACGGCTATGAAAAAAATCACAACGACGAGGTAAGGAAAAATGTAGACTAAATTAGCAAAAACCACCATACTGGCACCCCAGAAAAATAAGGGCTTGAAAATACTGTCACATGTCCCTAATCTTTCCCTCCAATCGATTGGACATAGCTCCGTGTAAATAGTTCCATTTCGATGATCCACATCCGAGCACATCTCCGGTGTCGTAATATTTCCATCAAGCTTCGATTCATCGACATGTAATTGCTCAACGCCTTCGCCACCTTGCAGAAAAAAAGTTCAAATGTCGATTTAGTAAAGAGGAACTCGTGACTTGTGATATCAGTGACATTCGACGAGTTTGTATGCAGTGAATGAAATTGTTATGAACGGTAAATCGTTAGGTCATGATGTGTGGTGTTTTCGACCAATGTGGAATCATACATGTATCTAAGGAATATTTACTTCTATAGCAAGATTCAGTAGATTCCGTGTCGTTTGCAAGGTCCATCATCTTGGAGATGGTGTCGTTTTCACCGGCGAGGGACATCACGCATTGCAGATTATTGCCGAACGCGTATCCATGTGGGCAACACTTGATAAATACGTTTGACGATTGGACAACAAGAGGTGCGAAAAAATATACCAGCAATGCCAAGGTCCACATGGCAACTTTTTACCGGTACATCATTCGAGTGGACCAGTAGTGATCCATGTACGGCTAGTGCTTGAATAAAACTGAGCGAGTTGTAAACAAGAGATTCCTTACCCCTACTCTAACATTCCTCTCCACACATCAGTATCACGTGTGACAACTCGGGAATCCTCAGGTTGGATCGAGAAGCCTATCCACCATGATGTGTTATTACCATAATACCGAGCGCGAACCGAATGTTGACTCATTCGCTTGAGACAACGACAGGGTCAAACCTTACACGGTGTAGAATCATGTGTACACACGAATTTGCATTCCACCATCATGCACATTATGTGGTCAGGAAAATCCTGCGATACAGTGATAGACTCTAAATAATCACGCACTCGACGGATGTTATTCGATGATCGAGTGAGAAGCAGCCGGCACTTTTATAATATTCTGCGTTTTCCAAGTTGTCTAACTGCGTACAATGTCAAACAAGTGTTCTATTTTTAGAATAATCAAACCAGTTTTCACAAAATTGCAATCACCGTTACGGACCCAACTTCACATGTTTACCGTCTTCGGCCGAGAGCTAATACAATCTTCATCTTTGATAAACCATAACTCCCAGTCTCTGATTACAATATTCATATGAAACTAAATTTGTCTGATGGCATTATATTTTTCGTCCACTGGGTTAGTCGAGTGATAATTTCATTTTGTTATCTATTGCACGAATCACGTTTTTCTAGGAAGCGCATTAGAGAACACACCATACCCTAAGGATATAGTAACAGACTAACGGCAGTCTACCAATTCGGTGTTGATCAAACTAGCAATTCACTGTATCGAAGCTTCTTTCCATGCGTTTGATCTATGGTGGTTTAATTCATTGTGAATCATAACAGCGCATCAGGAAAGTCCCGGCAGTATTATATCTCCCATGCCAATGACCACTGGCGGATGCAGATATGCTGGAAGAATTCTTGATATGAGTTTTAAAATAGAAGAGATATAGGCTTCGTGCTTATTCATTCTCAGTCACGAAGTTTCCTCTATCAATGGAAATCCATTCATTAGCAGAAATCTGCGATTTATAGAACAAGCTTCGAAGTAATCCATCTCTACGATTGGACGTGCGGTTGCTGCATTAGATGAATGACAAGTTGTCGCGTACAAATAGCGGAACTAATACACACTGGTATCTTCGAGCCAAGATGGGTTTTCCCTGTCCGAGCGTGGACGAGGAGTTCTATAAAGACCGTTCGCTGCAGGCATCAGTAAAATTATATGGTCCAACGTGGAGGTTTTACCAAAGGTTTTACCAGAGTCGATTATGAACTTTTTTGAATATTAGACATCGGAAGGATGTGTGAGTGAACTATCAAGCTTACATCCCAAACGCTGAAAACCAAATTGGTCGCGGCCCTCCGCATATGAAATGCAAGTTAATAAATCATCGACGAAATAAATTTATACTAGCGGCATGAAGAGAAAAGCTGCTCTTTTTTGCATCAGGAACGATCGCAAGCTCATTCGAATGTTCGAACACTCACCATTTCATAACCTGGAATGGTAAAATCTTTCAAAATTTTGTCAACTGTCTTTACCAAATCCTGGATCGAGCGCCAAGTTTCGATCGAGTTGGTCAACCGTTTATCTCGAAATCCAGAATAAACCCAATGATTACTTGAATATTTGAAACTGAGTGACAACTGAAAATAAACTGATCGCAAACCATGTATTTACTGATATCATTGGGCCTCTTAGTGAAATGTCCCTGCATCATACAAGAACTCGTGATATCAATAGAAAATTATACATTTTTTAATTTGTCTTGAGATTTGTGACAACTTTCGCGAACGAAAAAGAATCGAGTTTCATTTAAGAAAAGTTCACTCGATTGAATTTTTCGAAAGCAGCGCAATCTCCGATGAACTGCATGATGCCGAACTGTGTCCCCCTCGAAACTAAAAACCTTTCGTTTGGAACTGTTCTCGTTTGAATTCTTGGTTACTGAGAGATATTCGCCGGAATCCGTTAAAATGGGCCACCCTGTATAATCGGTGATTTCAGTGAAAATACCATCGAAATATTTACCCAGTAATCACGGTAATTTTATGCACGAGTTGAAGGATGTCTGACCGGTGGTGAACATGTTTGTTGAAAAGCAATGCAAACGATTACTTTCCAAAGGAACAATATTAGCAATTGCTCATAAGCAGGGAACCTTGAGGTATACCTATATACACGAGTACGAATACAACTAACAAACGCATCATTGCGATAGACACCCGAGAGTCTAGGGTGCCACGGGACCATGTTCGAAATTCCATTATTACCAATTAATATCTCTTCGAAAACGGGATTCGTAGTTTCTTCCGAATTATACAACCTACCGGAATGAAACTTGAGAGATTAATTCTTTACTATGACAGGAAGTGGCTGAGTAATTTACGGTTTGGAAAAAACGAATAGAATTCCAGTTAGATTCGTATTTCTTATGTTAGCTAGGTTAGGTTCAAAGTGATTAGTACCACATTGCCTTGAAACACTGTCTAGTTTCACTCATTCAACTAATTCGGCTTGACTTCCATGTAGGTCACATTTGTTGCATGGCGAGTTCAAATGATGTAATTGAAATTGTAAGAATTTATAAAATTCCCCGATTCGACCCCGAAGATGCGCCATAAACGGAAACAGATTTCCTTATGCACAGCCGACTCAAATTGTACGAAGTCGTAATTATTGAATCTGACATGTAATCTCTCATCCATACAGCGTCTCGTGGATGTATGTGTGACTATCGACAATGGTCGACGGCTGACCACATCTGTATTTGCTATCGCCAGCAGCGCCATTTTTTCTCGCATTTCAGGACGACAGTGTGCTTTCCCGTAATACACATATCCTATAGCATGAAGAAAGTGAAGTAACCAACGAGCTGGTTACTTCACTCTCGTCAGTATAGTACATTGCATCTGTGGCTAGTGGATACATCGGAGAATCATGCAGTGCTGAAAAATATCCGCTTACAAGTATTTTTTTGTTTTAATTGTACTTTACTAAAGTTCTGGTGCAGTGATTGATCCACGTGATAAGTATAATTGTCCCGGTGAAGAAGTCTTCGATTATCATTTGAGGTGTATGTACAAATACATCGCATAGTCCCATAGTCCACTGGGGTTAGGACTCCGTCCATTATGGAACGGAGTTGTTCTTGTGCAACGGTAGTTCTGAACTGAACCCATCAACTCACCTTTTCAGCCAAGATTTTTTTAAGAAAATTTCTGGATATTAGTTTCTGTGCTGGGAGCATTCGATCAACGGATCATTCTTGATTTAGATTTGCGCTTCCGTGATGAACGAGACTGAAGGATGTGATGGAATATCAACCCCGATTAAGTTTTGGGGTGCGGATATCGCTATGAACATGAATATCGCTCATGTACTGCTCTGCTTTATCGTCGTCATATTCTACATGATTTTCTCTGATCTCGGTAGACGGACTTACAATCGCGCTGTCCTGCGACATAACGCATGTCTCCTTTGTATGGGAGCCACTTTGACGATACTCGGCATTTTCACTCTCTGTCATCATGAACTAAGTGACGTTGCAACAGTGCTCTTGTGGTTGATTCTGCAGTTCTTCACCTTAGCTTCTGCCTTTTGGTTGAACGTGATCTGTTTCGATATGACACTGGTGATAACGCGATTCCGTTGGATGATTGGATCCATCGATAACAGTGAAAGAGAACAATATCGAAAGTTTCTTATCTACGGTACTTTTGCTTGGGGGGGAGCTTTGATCCCAACATTATTTGCTGGAATCATGGAAATTTGTCCAGCGGATTCGGTTAGCCCTGCGGTAAGGGTCGGCTACACCAAGTACAAAGGAGAAAGAAACCTGACAGTGAACATGTACTTTTTCTTCATACCTCTCCTCACCTTGTTCTTTAATAATGTCTTGTTTGTCTACACGTCGTATAAGATTTTCATGATTAGAAGAAGCACCGAAATTGTGAACAGAAATCAGGCAAACGCTTTGTCGACAAAATATTTTCTCTTCCTCAGGCTCTACCTGGTAATGGGTGCGCCTTGGTTCTTTGGAATGCTTCTGGCTTGTTTCAATCAGCTTTGGATTTTGAAGACTTGTCGAATAGTGCAGCCAATCTTGTGGCTCGTAATGCTAGTGACGCAGAAGGAAGTGAGGCGAAGAATCGTAGATAAGTTCGGATTCAGTAGAAGTGATAATAATCAAAGTGCTGATCGTGAGCAATGTGTTACATAGAATATCACATCAAGGTCAAAGCGTCACAAGGGCGTAATCCCTACGTATACAAGTGTAGGTATCATATGAGTTAGTAATG
The DNA here is from genome assembly GCA_963989295.1 of Ametastegia equiseti. Classification (NCBI taxonomy): domain Eukaryota; kingdom Metazoa; phylum Arthropoda; class Insecta; order Hymenoptera; family Tenthredinidae; genus Ametastegia; species Ametastegia equiseti. Next base: position 9,483,003 of record OZ022389.1, on the reverse strand, counting down.
ATTTTTCCAAGAACGCTCGCCAAACGTTGGGACCGGTTGTGGTCTCGCATTTCCTGCTGTGAGATCATAACACTCGAGTTCACGTGTATACCGTTGTATACTGTTGTGTAGTATCATATCATTGAATGAAAAAAAACAATCGAAATTTATTTATTACGTCGAGAAGAATTTGCATGTATGGAAAATGTTGAATTGTGTGACTGTGAAAACATATAATATAATACGCTGTATTAGTAATAAGCTTGTAAATATTATGCTATGTTAATAAAATTATTAGATGTTGAAAATGTTCACTTCCTTCAACCCAAGCCCTATTGATTTTCGAATTTTCATTCAATTTTCTATATCTCATACAAGCTCAAAGTAATAACCAATCTTTTATGAACAGAGAATTGAAAATAATTGTGATTTTCGCACACAGTTCCAATCGCCTCATGTTATTAAAAGGTAATTTGGCAATCCACTATTAACCTTATATAGTCATTTTCACAAGCATTGACCTCATTTTGGATGTCATTGGCATTTTTCCCCCTTAACTTCTATCGGAATACTGCGTAATCAAAGTGACGCAATCATTCCAATTCCATGAAGCTTCTAGCTAAACATGAGTCATAGTAAATGAGCAGCCGTAACTTTCCTCAAATAATTTGAAAATGAATTGGAAATATCTTACTTTTTATGTGACATGGCCATAACATCATACAAATTTCGAAATGACTAGGATTCACATTTTTTTCTGCCGCCCAATAAAGCCAGATAAATTGACACACACAATTTTTATTCGGGGGGGCTTTTATAGGAGCGAAAAATCAATATCGGAGTTTAGAAATTCTGTAGTGTCCTATAGTACCGATATATTTTTGATAAAACGGGAGTTCCGGAACGCAGTTTTAGGCTGGCTTTCGACTACCGCTTTCTTCCTCCTCGAGTCTGAGTCGTTTATTAATCTGTAAAGGGTGGCATCTCTAGCAATTACTCGTCCCTATCGTCACAAGATGATCTAACCATGTTACCGGAGCCCTCTGCCCCCCCGGCAATATCCTTCCGCGACGACACCACCCTAGCAGATCCGACTCCCCTACAGAAAATATCTAACCATCTTCACGGGACGCTGAACCGATGGCCAAGAAGACAGACGACGGAAGACCAAAAATAGGAGATAGTTGGGGACATTATTTCGAAGAAATTCAATTTGCGCAGCAGCAGGTCCTTTGCAATGGATTTTCTCCAATATATGTGGAAAACATTGACTTCTTGATACTCAAAATTCAGACTCAGAAGACTTTTTCGTCTTCCACGGGTCGAAGTACACCTTCGGAAAATCAGGGATTCGATGAAACGTTTTCAGCAACTCACCTGGTATTTTAGTCGCAATCTCTTGAATTTATTTTTAATTCATAACTAAATTTGATGAAAACAATTCATATTTTTCCACCCAGTTACTAATAATGTAGAAGAAGAAATCGACCGATCACACGCGTGGATTCAGACTGAATTAATCGACCGCGAGTAGGCACCCGCGAATGAATCTGTTGACTACTGCCGCGGTAAACAATCGGGTGGATGGATCCGAAAGAGCTATAATCCTCCGTGCATTTAATTATCCATGTTTATTAGCGTATATCCCGATTGGTTGATCGGTGATGGATCAGCGTGACGTCACACGAGGATGTCCAATCAATCAAAGGATAAGCGGATTAATCTGATCACGGGGACCGTCACCGCAAACAACTACCCTGGATTACGGATTCGGATTTGATCGAAAACTTTTCTAATCGCTCCACCGATAGAGATTTCCCCCCCATGAATTATTGAAAGGATTGCTTACTCCGAGGCTCTTTTGAAGAAAATCAACACAGCTTAAATGCGAGCTTAGCTCAGATCACGACCAGTGTTCTCAGCCCTTGACGACAATAATTTATTCACTTTAGTCACTCGCGAAATTCACTCAAACCTAAGCCTGATGAAATTAATCCAAGTAAATTTAGAGGTGCAAAGGACGAATATGGTCCTTGTTCACTTCATGCGAGAAGTACCATCTCATTACCGCTTTCATCAGGATAGTTCATAGTAAAGTAACATAGAGCGAAATTCCACGGAGGACATTTTTTCCACATTAGTGGCAAATTCACACTCACGAGTTCTGGTGATTTGCAATGGTGATTTGAATATCACCTAGTCATCGTGGAAGAGATTAACTTCAGAAACAGTTCCAGAACTAAGTACCTAAGTAAGGTTCTCCTCGATCGTATTTCCAGCTTGCTTCGTATACCTGTTGCTCGGCAATTAATCTCCCGTTAGTAATACCAAGGCGCGACATTGATCGACGGGAATAATGTAAGAACCATTAAACTTGTAGCCACATAAGGTATGGGCAATCACATACATTTTCTATGGAGGCAACTATACACTTGACGAAGTCTATGTAAGATTTTTTGACACGTGTGTCTCACACGCGACACATCGTTTCACCGTCACCAGTTAAAGTTTCATCCTCGTTTGATTAGAGTTGGGTTGCAACAATGGAAACGGCCTCCTAGGAATAGAATTAATTCGCACTTGGAAGGAACAGACTATGGAGCGTGTCGCACCCTCTCCACAATGTCATAGATACACATAGACAGAAACGGGCTGCATCCCCTATCATAACACCATCCCAAACTAAACCCGATACAAACTATTTCATTTGCTGTTCGGTGCCCTCATAAAGTGCGTATCCCTGTAGCGGTCGGTGTAATGAAATCATAATTCCATTTGGGGTGACAAAAGTCACGAGAATTGAGAGGCTGCGTACTGTACAGGGAAATGGATCGATATCTCCTAATATCAAGATACAAGACATGTAGCAAACGCTGTACAGTCGGACATATTCTCTGCTTACTCAACAGTATGGTTAACTTACTCTCGCAACTTTGAGCTGTATTAGTATATGCTCGTCTGTGATGTAAGTACAAGTTTAATTGCGACGTATGAGACATGCTAACTTTCCTTGCATTTGAGTAAATACAGCTTTGGAATAGCTTTGAATGCATTCACATTTTTTGGAGCTATCGAACGTTTTTCTGAACGTATATTTTATACACCTCGTTGTGAGTTTTCTCCTTTATATTTTAGCGAATAAGGAAAAGCCTTTTGGGATATTGTCTGGAGTAACGAGTGGCTCGCAATACCTTAGCTTGTTCTATTTTGTGGCGTACTAGTATAAAATAAACGCCGCAGGGAATAAGGCTTGCTGGGCTGGGCGCGTGCGAAACCTATTCAAATCGGACCATTCGATACTGGATCGCATAACTTTGGTTTTATGGGGAATTTAGCCGTAAAGCTATACGAGGTTGAGGGGCCGACCGAGTCCCATGGGACATTCAGGTCATTTCGATGAATTTGTATTTATTGCTTTAGCTAGAAAATCTATAAAATTTACAAAATCTACAAAATATCAGGCCCTGTTTACATAAATACTTTCGAACCCTCCCTAATGCACCTGGGTATAATATACAAAAAAACAGCTCCCTGAACTTTTGCAGTATTGAGTGACGTGCCCTTCTCTGAATCATCCATGTATTCTGATAAAAAATTGTCTGCATATTCAATAATCGACTTACACAGTAAAAAGTATTACACGCTTCTTGACCTACCTGATGAATGTACACTGACAAGTTTGGATGCAGCTCATTAGACAATCTATATTACCTAATCAAGACGGTAATACACCAAACGACAAAACGTACAAATATCAATTACGAATTAAGAATGCTATATGAGACGAACTACTACAGTAGATTTATCTGGAGTAGAAAAGAAGAGAAAACCAGAAAATAACATTTCCATGGTACTTTGCAGAGGAAAAAATGAGTTCATAGTATTCGATAAGAGTACAGGAAAAATGTATAAAGACCGTCAAATGCGTAACCGCTAATTATAAGATGTCAAAATGGTTGTAAATTCCGTAGAAAAAAACATTAGTAGCATACTGTATAACCTATTCGGCTAAGCAAAAATAATCTTTTTCGTCTCACGGAGATTTTTTGGGTTATAATGACATGCGTGCGAGAGTCCCAACTCTTCGGGCGAGAAGCAAACGACTCTTGATTACAATATGAGTTATGCATTTTTGTACTGGCATCTTTCAAATGACAAGTATTCTGTAAGTAGCTTCGTGTGGGATTGTATGTCATCAGATTTCTGTTGCTAATACTTGGAAGATCGTCTCAGAGTACAGAGTGGGGCGCTTGAGGATATAATACGTGGACACGATTTGTTCATTTTCTTGTGGAAGGCATGGCCAGCTTACTACAGTCATCAACAATCGTGGCGATATTAGTCATTGTTGACCGTTACGAAATAACAAAATTCATACACATTCCATCGATGGCAATTGGTATACTAAGAAAAATTATTAGTCAACACTTCAATATCAATTCATGCGTTTATCCATGCGAAGTATTCGTTGATACATAATACGGTACCCAATGATGGCACCTAATGATTGTTAAATCAAAAACATAATAAGGACAGTATAATTAATCTTTGGGATTATATCAGCAGCGCGTTTCCTCGCCATTATTTTTGTTCCTCGATCGGACGTTCGTCACCGGGGCTCCTGCACGTCTCAAAGCACGGTAGCATGTCTTCTTCGGCAGTATGGCAAGCAACATCAATATTGGCTGCACCATTCTATAAAATTTCAGAATCCACAGATCGGTATAGACTGCTGCCAGAACTGCGACTATCCACGGAGCATCCATCAATACGTATAGTCTCAAATAAACGAAGTACCTCTTCTGAGCGTGTCTGTTATTTTCATTTGCGATAGCGGTTGATTTTCGGATCTTGATGACTTTGTAAGTTGTGTAGATGAACAAGGCAGTATTAAGAGCGAGAGTGATCAAAGGTACTATCGTAACGTGGATAATGACTGCATAATTAGCCCCGTCGTCGAATCTTTCGAAGTTTGGTTTCAGTGGTGATGACTTTGGAATCAATGGGGAAAGTTCCATAAAACCGGTAATGGCAGTTATTACTGCGGCTCCACCCCAGGCGTAAATAGCGTACATTCTGAACTTGCGGATGTCTTCAGATCCGGTTAAGTCACTGCCAGGTATCCATCGAAATCTTGTTATCACCAAGGTCATGTCGATGCAAATAACGTTCAACCAAAACACTACGGCTGTTAATAAGAACTGAAGACTCAGGCCCAATACGATGTATATCCAAGCTGGTTTTATTGGCTTGTGGCACAAAGTGAAAAATCCGATTCCAAGTATAATCGTCACAATCGTAAGCTCACCGGCATTGTAGCTGAAGACAGCTTTGTCGTAGGCTCGCTTGCGAAGATCAGGAAATGCAAAGAACAAGGTAACAACGATCAGATAGGCGAGAAAGTAAATGATATTGGCGAAGATTACGATATTGGCACCCCAAAAAATTAGGGGCTTAAAAGGACTGTCGCAAAGCCCAAATTTTTCTCTCCAACCGATTGGACATGTTTTCGTGTAAATTGTTCCGTTGTTATGATCCACATCTATGCACTTTTCCACTTCGGTTACATTCCCGCCATTTTCCGACCCTTCGCCCCATATGTCGCTAACGTCTTCGCCACCTTATGGAGAAAGGATTGAAAAGTCTGATTATTTCACAATGCCGAGGCACAGTGGATTGTTAGTTAACTTTCAACAGAATATCCGATTGGACCAGAGAAATAAATTAATGAAGTCGTCAGTTTTCAGTGGAAATTGATATTGATTGAAATGTTTAAATAATCATCTCTCAGCTTTTCAATTACGTTCAACGAAATGTTATTCAAAGTAAATTACTTCTGTAGCAGCTTTGGGTGAAATCCGTTTGGTTTTCGAAGGTCGATTCTTTGAAGATGGAGTCGCTGTCGGTGGTGATGGAAGTTACACATCGCAAATTATCCCCGAACGCGTATCCATGCGGGCAGCACTTGATAAATACACTTGATGATTCGATGAGAAGTGCAAAAAAATATACTAGCAATGCCAAGGTCCACATGTCGACGACTTATCGATGCGGTCTCCGAGTGCACCGGCGATCCATTGGCTCCTCGTGCTTGACCGAAACTGACCAGCTTGTGAGCAACAAATTTTCCCCTCTACTACCTTGCAACTGTGCTCCGCACACCTGCATCTTGTTTGAAGGCCCGGAAACTCCACGTTGCGTTGCATTGGAAAGACTAACCATGATATCACCATAATCCTGAGCGTGGACCAACCGATGACTCATCATTCGCAAAAAAAATGAAAACAATCCTGCTGGATCCAACGTTACACCGAAGATTCGTATCAACACACGCATTAGCATTCCATTGCCACACTCATGCCATGGTCGGGAACATCCTACATCCTACATCGGCGACTCTGACTTTTTATCCCGCTCGATGGAGGTTCGAAAATCACGTGTTAAGGGACCATAATGATATACGCTTGCTCACCTCGAGAACACGATTCGTAGGTTCTTCAAAGCCACCCAACTGATCGGAAGGAAACTCTGGGGATTGATGCTTTATTTCAGCAGGAAGTGGTTATGTCTTTACTTTCTGAAAATGTTGACGAGGCTCCGCGAGTTCTCCAGAATTCGAATGAAAAATGTCAAAGTTTGGCAGAAGGTGAGGTAATTACTGTCGATTTAGAGATTGTCATGAAGGTCGAATAATTGGCTACTTTTTGCGGGACTTTAGCATTAATTTCCAAAGTTTCATTCCGATTGGTTTTGCAATTCGGCAAAAATTACGAATTGCGCGTTTCCTATTTTTTCGTTCTGGTGAATTAAAATTAATGGCTAAAAAGAGTTCATTTTCACATTTCACGCCATACCCAAGTGTGCCTAATACCAAGTGGCTTCCGCTAGTTGTAATAAATTGGAACTCTGATTCAGTCAGAATAACTACGAAGCCAAAATAACTCCATGAGTGCGAATCTATCAAAATCGTATCTACCGAAAAAAAAAACATTTCAAATCCTGCAGGGTATGTTGCTAAGCATACCGTCTGCATACTAATACCACGAAAAATGGAGACATCTTGTTGCACGCGACGAGACGTGAAGAATGAAGTTATTTCGTAGTAATTTCCATCAATCACTGGCAAGAAAACCGGCTTCATTAAATATACGAGGCAAAGAGTAAATTCTTGGCAAGTTGAGGCGTATAAAGAGATTAGTCAAAGAAATATAAGCGAAGTATCCTTCGTTATTAATTGAATTCGTTGAAATAATTAGTGAGGGTCGACGGTGGCAACACGGTCTTGGGGGTGAACTCGTTCCACGTTTTAATAAACAACAGAATTTCAAATCCACCTCTGAATTGTAGGGCGAAGAAAAGTATTTCGAATTCCTGAATATCGAGAGGCCCGGGTTTGAATCCTCGAATGCATATTCAACGAATGCAAAGCGAGGCCAAGCTGTCCTGGAACTTATTCGCGCATTCATTCGCGTGCCTGCATTCGCCTGGTGAAGTAGAAAATCTGGCTTTAGGTCAGATTCCCCGAAGGCAGAAGGAGCAAAACACAAGCAGAGAGGTTGTCAACCATGCGGCGCACATTTTTGATAGTCAATCTGCTCCCGGTACTTTGAGGCTGAATCAAAATTCCGAATTGCAAATGCACCGAGCGGTCGAAATTCCAAATTTATGTCAGACGACTTCGATTCTCCAGAGAAGTTGAAGTTCAGAACATCAAAATTCCCACAGATCAGAGTGGAAAAAGCTCAACGAGCCGAAGGTCCAAGATCCAAAAAATATCAAAAATCCGGAAATTCGTGGGACGATGACCCATAATAAATAAACGATTTTACCTGCAAGATCTTTCACCTCCTGGCCTTCCAGATCATCAGCTATAGAACTTTTGAAGTTTCGTTGTTTTTTAATTTGGATTTTTTTGAATCAGTTATGTAGACTTCTGGGAAAATAGGTAGCTTTACCAATAACTGTGAGTCGGTCATATTGATATCCGGAATTCCGACCGCTCGGGTTGGGAGATTTTAGGATTGAGAAGTCGACCCGGCCTCGGGACATTTACATTGAGCTCCCATGTTACCGGTTCTTAGAAGTCCAGTTTATCCGGAAATTCATATGTTAAACCACATAGTGGTCATACGTTGTGTAACAACGATTGCCACTCGTAATTCGCAGAGCTAAATAATATACAACAAATGTCAGTAATCTGGCTAGTTCCCGCAAGGGTATAAGCCCATTTAACGGATCAGCAGCAAATGTCAGTAAAGTCCCGGGAAAATCCTTTCAAAAAAAAAGAGGTGTACCTACCCAAGGAAAATAAGCGATGATCAGAAGAAAAGTTACGTATAGTTATGAAAATCCACTCAAGCGATGTGGAGGAAACAGAGAAAAACCCACTGCACTTTTCCTTCTGATCTTAGAACTCCAGTGGATGAGTTCCAAATTCGTAATTCGAGTAAAAGTTATTCTGATCAAAGATAAAATGTGGCCGGTTTTTCCCCGATTCATCCGGGAATGTAGAGGGGCCGGTTTAGCTTCTGAGGTCAGTTTGGTACCACTTTTCCCCCACATGCATGCAAGTAGCCATGTAGAAAAATAAAAATAAAAATAAGGATACTGATATTATGCATGTTTATCACAATGTGGGAACCTATCTCTTGTTTGCATCTGCTATATATATTCTTCACGAAGCAAAACCTGCAGTGACTACTCCTTCATCCACACGTCTCACCGCGCACATGGGCCTTGTTCGGACGACAACCTCCGAAGCTGTCCACTACTACTTGCTCACCATACCTGTTTTTACACACTTCGTTATCTGTACGTTGAACGTATACTGCACAACTGCCTATGCAGCAAATTGGTAAATGTGTGTTAGTGTCCGATTGTTAGATGGCGATAATATAATGCACAGTAGAATTAGCACATAGGACAAAGGTGAGTGGGTTGGATTTTGATATCAACGGGTTCGTTCAATTCGTATACGAGTTGAATCGCAGGTGCATCGTTTGAGAGAAGAGGCGTATTCTGCACCGGGGTTTGCATTAAGATTTAATTACAATTTATGGGACTGGGTATCACGTACCCTACACCACTCGCCATGATTTGGCGTCGTATTGCTTTACCCCGGTGAAATCCTCCTCCATGATATCCCACGCGCAACTACCAATCCGATGTCATGACAATGACAACGTGTCCCACGTATGCTTCTTGCTCTTGATAGTCGCGATGGAACCGATTGTGGTTTCGCCCCTTTCGTTTCTCAAGATCTTAAGGCCCCGTAGCCGCAGTTGGCAGATATTTATATACAGTTATGGTTCGTTGGTGAATCATATCATCACACTAAAAAGAAATAAAAAAAAGAGGAGGAAAGATCAAAGCTACATTGTTCGATGGAATTTGTTAACACGTATAGTCTTCGGTATGTATGTGTGAAAAAAATGATTGTGTGACTCTGAAGTGCGGTTATAATTTCATCATGCCATGAGCCTGAAGAAGGCGAGAAAAGGGGAATAACAGAATAAAATGAATTTGACGTAACTGGTTCGAATGTTACCGCGACCCATAAGAAGGAAGTCGCGAGGATGGCGCGTGGCATCAGAAAAGCAGTGTAAAAAATAAGAGGAGGTTGAAGAAAAAAATAAGGAGAATAAAGGGAGGAGACGTAAGAAAGACAAGCTTTGTTCGGGGTTTTCCTTGAATTCTCAAAAGCCGCGAAGAAAATGAAAGGAGGACCGTAGAATCGCCCAGGGCTTCGCGATATTAAAAGGCAAAATTACGCTTTGTTACACTCCTGGAAATGAAAATATTTTCACAAACATGCGAGAGGGAGAGAAAAAGAGACAGAGAAGAAAAAAAAAAAGGAGACAGTCCTTCTCATTCGAAGAAGCTCCCTTATCCTATCTGAGTATACGAAAGACCGGAGACAATTTTATTTCCGTAAAACAGAATAAATCAAAGCCACTAAGCTTATCCGCGGTATCATCAACTTTGTCCACAGATATATATCGATGATCCCGGTGAATTACAAACCGATACCATTCGGTAGTGGAAGAGAAGAAAAGGAGGCCTGATGGAATTCACTAAAAATTTTACGTCCCATCCGTTTTATAGCACGGGATTTGTAGAACAAATGTATATTCCCGGATATAAGAAGAGCTGGCCTGGCTACCTGCGTGCCGTAGGTTAAGTCACGCGAAAAGAGAAAACCCTGTGCACAGCAGAGAAAAATTTACGATTTTCTTTATATAGACACCGGGTGACATCGCTCACCAGTAAAGTATATATTCTTCTATACAAAGGCATCGATTGGACCTTCTGTTTTCTGGTTATTACTTGCCGACGAAGAGGTCGACGGAAAACGTGGGAGCCAAGGGAGGTGAAGACCGCGGGATCGAGGGAAGGTAATGGGAAGACAGAGTGCCGGGTCGGGGAGGAGTTCACGGCGCAGAGGGATAATGAGAGCAATCTGCTCATCTGCTAGCCTGCGATGTCTCAAGTCTTCTTCTTACTCCCGTAGAAACGAATGCTCAGCGGTACTCAACTGTGTTACAGCCAGCTATGGTCAAACCTATAGACGACCACCGGCATAGATGAAGATCACATTATCGATTTTATTCTATTATTAATTATACCTCGAGGTGAAATACCTTCTAATCTATTCCTAAACCTGACTACGCCCCATTGCTACCTTTCTCGCAACCTCCTCCTTATTTCTCACCCTCAAAATGGGTGAAAACCCTTTAATGGGGTGTCTATTCGAATAACTGCCTCGTCCCAACGATAGTCTCTAATGATCTAGTTTTGCTACAGAAGCTCCCCACAGTCTTTCGAAACATAATCAAGTCCAAATTAACATTTTTGAACCAACAGCAAAAGCGAAAGTATGAAGAACTTGCTGGGACTTATTTTCAGATCAACCTATGCTTCGATTTCAGATTTTTTGGATGTTCAATGGTTCGAGTTACGTGAAATGCGGAAACTATTTACAAGATCAACTTTTTTTGCGAAATCTTGAGGTTTGCATAAGTTTCGTGCCTATTTTTCAAGTTTCAAGAACAAAATTCGACCTACCAAGAAGGCCTCTCTCCATACTTTTGACTCCAAGGAAGACTAAATGGTGGGAGCTCATCAATCCTGACGCTTACTTGATCGTGCTTGAAAACAGGTGAGCTTTAGTGATGAGACTGCAGGGGTGGTGAAAAAGTTTTTTGGGATTGAAGGAGTGCTTGATACGTTTTTTCGAGATGTGCCCATTTGCTCTCTAACGATAATTTCAAGAAAACCAATAATCATTGTTGGAATGAACGTAACATAACTTACTAATACCACTCGAGCAGTACAATCATGCTACAAGAGATCTCGTAAGCCCTATAATGCTCGAAAGTAAATCCAAAACCCGGTTAACTAGACGGCAGAGTACCAACAGAGGAGGTTATTCCAGACGGAAGATTTCAGTACCAAATGCGGAAGCTCGGCACAACGTAGCCAAGTAAATAGAAATGACGATAACTGGTACGCTTAAAGTAGAGTAGACCTCGTTCCCGGTTACTCGGATGTTTAAATCACGGAATAATTCCATAGCTATACGGTAATCTTTGAAGTTAGAAGCCGATGCGGTGCTTGTACAAGTTCTGCAAAGTCTATATAGACCGCGGTACTAACGATCAAAAACAGAAATACGTTTGATTGATTGTTATTATTGGAACTCGAGAGGTCCAATCTCTGAATCCAGCGCAAGCTCGTTAGACGGAAACAATTCACAACACTGACTAGAAAATTCTTTCCACTAATGATCATTTTGGCCGATATACTCTATCCGCCTAGTGCCATTAACGGGTCATTAAGAATTATCGGAAAGACAAGTTTTTTCTTCTCACGTTCTTTTTGTTTTCTGAAATCGATTAACTTTTTGTCGGTAGACTCACGTAGCCTCTCTCCGTTAACGATATTACGAACCTTCGAGGCGGTTGGATTATAGGCGATTTACGAGAACGTTGGCACGTCAGGCAGAATTCAACATTATCACTATTTCTAATGACTTAGAATTTGTTTGAAGGATGTAGCGTGGAATCCGGTGAAACAAACTATCAACCTCAAGTCTGAGCAGTACCAAAACGTTTACGACCAGAACAAAGCTGCATACAAAATGAACAGCGAAGTAAAACCGACTTTGGTCCATAGTGTGAAGTCTCGAGTGTAAAACGTTTGCTTGAAACACGACATCCTCGCCTTTGTAACTTTACGAGGAAGCTACAAGGAATTTTATTGCGCAATGCAACCGTCAACTCTAGAACGGTCTATACGCGTTGCAACCACATGCAAGTTTCCAGCTACCTCAACGACTGCAGCACATCGAATAAAGGTGTTGGGAAACTCTATGGGAGGAACCAAGGGTCAAATGAGAACCTTTGACGGAGAGGGCGGTCACATTTAGTAATTAATGGCCGTGTAATCATTTTTCACGGTTCCAAAGCTGGTCCTCCGCCGACTGCCATGCCGCCTCCTCTGTACCTATGTATCCTCTGCCTTCTGATCTCAGTCTTGCCCATCTCTCGCTGTTAGAACTTGGATGAGAAAACAGTGAAGAGGGAAAAGTAAGAGGTAGAAATTTGTTGTTGTCTACGTCACACCGCACTTTGCCGGAGAGAAAAAAAGGAGGAAAAATTAGAGATAATAAACGTCTGCTAAAAAAATAAGAAACCACGATCAACTCTGATGATGAAAAAACAAATCTGAAATATTATGTACTCGACGTGTGGGACTTATCGGATATCACCACCGACGCGTTTCTGGTTTCGAGTGTTTCCTAAGGCTCAATTATTGCGAGAAAAGACATCCTGACTTTTGACCTCATTGAGGCGAAGAGGTCAGCGGCTGACAGTCGGACATTCAAGTCATCTGGTAAATGCTTTCGACCTGACACGCGATATTACGAGGAGTCGAAAGAGGAAAAGCGAGATAAGAGACTGAGGAGTATAGTATAATGATACCAAGAAGGGTGTTGTCATCCGTTCGAATTAATATAAAAGTAAATTAGGCAGTGCCATTGACAGATTTATTCGAGGTTGACGCAACACGTCCATTAGTCTCAGTCGGTACTTTGGGTCGGAGGCGAAACATCTCCCGCGTAGCGGCAGTAAAACTTAGAAATTTTTATCTACCGGCGAAAGACAGGCTAGCCTGGAAATCGTCGAGACGTCCTAATAATTATTATATGAGAATCTCCGAGCGCCGCCGCAACCAACGTGTTTAGGAAAAAGAAAAAAAAAAAAAGAGATGAAAAAAAAATCGTCAAGAAACATGACTTACCGAACCTAATCCCTTCGTCTTATTTCTATACCTAGATATACACCGACTGATAGCTCCAGGAGGATGTGAGACGGAGAGAAAAAAAAGTAACAAACATAGGCAACCAAAACTTTCGACTAGATTTATCGCTCCTCTTCATAATTGCATCCTGAAACTTAGTCGATTTTTTTATTTCTAAGAATATTCCTTCAAATATCGGAAATAACCACGACGTTTGAGTGAACGTTTGAAGCCTTAAACTCTGGGAGGCTTTCTGTCATATTCAACACGGTGAACTCCGAATGTCGGAAAGCGCAGATTTAGACGAGAATGACAGACTATGAAATGAACTCGCTCATAAATGAACCCCAGCGTCCGATATGTGTATTCTGTTTTATACCTCGATCCACGTGCAGTCATACCTGGTGAGTATTCAAAACTCAGGACGCCGTCGAATGAGCAGTGGCTCGTAAAACTCGACCGGCAGTCAAATCCTGCTGCACTGCATCGACAATACCAATGCATATTGACGATTGTTTATACGCGCCTCGTTTTATCGCCTCACATTCAGGCTTGCCCGTCAATGAATTCCAAATGTGAGATTGGCGACTCCTCTCAACGAATTCGAAATTCATTGGCAGAGTTATTTGGAGCAAACTGAAGTTGGATTCGAAAATGTCCAATCATCATTGGCAGAATTTGGTCATAAATCGAAACGTGTATCGAATTTCTTCAAGTTTGAATACCAGCATGATTCGTTTGGAAGTTAAAGACCAGCGGAAATTTGGTGAGAGTGAAGTTTAATCGCTCCAGATTTAGAACGAGACAAGATGGGAGCGATTCGAACGCTGAGTTGAGTAAATTTTTATTTCAAACAAGCCTAATGTCCAGACCACAAGCCAGATGCCGGAAGTCTTGGAAAAAGAGTCACATCCGCCTCCCTGAGTGAAACACTTATCCCTTGCTCATTCCGTATCCATTATTTTCGAAATTTTCACCTCCTATAGCCACCTTTTCCCAGAACTTTGTTTATCATTCTTCGTTTATGACCACCTTCTTCGCCCTTCATTTGTGGTTTGTAGGTTATTTTCTTAGACGAAGGTTCGTTTGTTTTCCTACACCAGGAGCATATCTTGTCTATACACCGGAGGGCACACGCGCCGCAACGCCTCCACATGCATCTATCTCCATACATAAATACATAAATGCATCGTCGATTCAGAAAAAAAAAACCACGCTTTAATAATTCAGCCGATGTTTACACTGAGAACTCGATGATCATTCGTTTATACAGGACATGAAGACGACAGAATGATTCTTCAGTATGTCTTTAATCAGTCAATTATACCTACCCCTAATCATAACCACCATACAAATGCTGTGAACTAAATGAATGGTCACTGCTCGAACATATGATGTTCACTCCCTTGTGAAGTACACAAAAGCGATGATGTTTGAATGCTTTTACAAACGAAAGGGGACAAAAAGAGAAAACGTAGAGGAAGAAGCCGAAAAACGCATCTCTTTAAGTCAGAGTCGAGAAGTTGGAAGACCATGGCATTGGAAGTGGCATAATCATCCAAAGCTCAAAATGAATTAAAGTCTTCTTCATCCCCCGCCTTGTCTCTTGACGCGATTGTTGGTCTGAAAAAGCCGCGGGTTGATCAGATTACGAACAGATAATGCCTTTCTTGACAGGTACCATGTCAGGAAGAGAGAGTCGTGTACTTTATAGGGTGTTCATGGCAGAGATGGAGAAGACGAAGCTACTGATTGTCAGTTTGAAATTATTGCGAAGATGGAGACAGAGATGAGGAGAAGAAGATAAGTAAGAGAGAGAGTAGAAGGTACGGATAAAAAAGATTGCCTGACAAAGTCTCTGCTGGGTGGAAATTACTTGGATTAAGCGAATTACGGGAATTGCGGTAGTCGCGAGAAATGACAGACCACAATACGATCGAGGTGAAAATTACATTTGTCTTTGTCAAGACGGTGGCGTCGACAACAGGGTGTTTGAGTGCCAGGTTCGTCAAGGCTTGTGGTTAAGCGCAATTCTCATGCTTCGGCGAAGCGACTAGCCGCGAGAAATAGAGCTAACCAACTTTGTAGATCCCAAATTCCCGAAAGTGGGTGATAAATCAATATTCAAAAAGAAGATACCAAGGCGTGTACATATGTGAACTAACGTTACGACCTACAAACACGGTGTAGAAAAACGTCTGATTCTAATAATAAACTTAGGATATACCATTCCCACCGTTCCCTACTACTGTTCTTTCTATGAAAGAACTTAATACCACTACTTCTAGGAAATGAAACCTTAAGTTATTTTGATTTTTATTAGCTGCTAGAGGTGCCGAAACGATGTTTTTACGAGAGCTATTTATTCTTCTTCTTCTTCGTCTTCGACTTCTCCTTTCTCAAAAATTGACAATTTCTCTTTTTCTCTCCTTTGTCTCTACTGAAAGAACATGTCTTTGCTAAATCAAGTTCAAGTTCAAAGACTATTCTCATCTCCGATTCTCTTTTCCCTCATCTACATACAGTTATAGTCCACGTGTACAAAAGCCTGTTTCAACATAAGACAGCACATGTTCAGTTTTGGTACAGTTGTGTATACCAATCTATGTAAATTAGAATGGACAACACCATGTTCTTCTCACAGCTAAACCATATACGGTTCATGCCTCGCGTTATGGGATGAATGAGAGTATCAAATGTCACCTAGTGCGGCACTATCAATTCCAACTAGAGAAAAAAGGAAATCTTCAATTGAGTTTAAGATCGCGATTGTCCGCACCAAACTTCGTGGTGGGTCTGGTAGACCCTTTACTTTTATGAACAAGATTTTCTTCATCATTTCATGGCGATGATCGACAACAACGCTGTACCTAATGTTAAAATCCTGTATGCAGTATTTTATTGAAGCACAACCTCGTGCCCTTTTAGATAGACGTAGCAAATAAGGATCTTGCAATGCAGGAGGGTTGGACATTCTTTATTTTATTTTATTTTATTTTTTTCGCAAAACTATAGCACTGCCTCGTTAAGATAGGAACGTGGCTGATAAGAGAGAACGTTTCAGAGGGTTTTCTAGCCTATAAATCTGAACTTATCTAACGTAATTGTTGAGCGGAAATTCAAAGCTGCCTTTCCCAGACGTAATCGGTAATACCACAACCCTTTCGTCATCTGGATAGGACAAGATTCATTGCAACTTCCGTGCCCCAAGGTCCGTGACAACAAATCGGAAATGATTTCATTCGTCTGACAAAGCACGTCGTCCACGTGCATAGCGCCGAATCGCATCTTCGTTATGGCACCATTGAACGTCATCTTGCACATGCCAAAACTCTAAAACTAAATCTAGGATTACCCCAGCTAGTAACCCTTTAACTAGGGAGTTTTAATCTCCGGGTAAGTTCAACCCTCTCCTCCTTAACTCATCCTGAAGGGTGGACGAAGGATGGGGCTCTGCGACCGACAGGGAACCTTGTATTAATGGCTGGGTAGTTTGTTGCAACACCACCGCCGAAACTTATGCTCTGTAAGCATTACAAGTGATAAAGCTGGCAGCAAGGGATCATGATAGTACAAATTTGAATAAGATTTGCTGGCTGATAATTTCTGTAAAATTCTTTCGCTGGCAAATCAAGCTTGAATAACGAAGACTGATAACGATGGGGCGATTTCGTTGGATACTTGACGAGTTATGAGTCGATGAATGTGAAGGGACTTCCTGTATTTTCAACCCTTTGGTCAACCACCAGAGATCGTTACGAATTTAGAATCGTAGAACGCTAATGATTGAGGCGTGTTTACCTAGCAATACAACCCATCCACCGACCCTTGACCAACCATTTACTGAAACTCCGACTTGACTAACTTCTGGTCTTAGTCGAACCGCTATTTGCATATTCAAAAGCCGTGAGTCCACTGGGAATGTAGAAAGCCGTAGCTCTCGTGTCTCGTCCAGCCCCAAGTCAAGGGTAGTTTGTTAGGAAACCGGTGCCTAACTGTTCATTACCTACCGCGAAGCCACCGCTGCTCCTTTGTACACCAAAATGCATCCAATCGAACTCCTCAGACATTAACATGATAAAAAAAGCTCACCAAAAAGTATAACGAACTGATGATTTTGAGTTTACTATTTATGTGATAGAAGACGAAGTTCATTTTATCAGAAGTGGTTTATCAAGAAAATATTGGAAAGGACCTGAAGCTTTCGTCTTTGATGTAGCATCGGAAGAGAAAAGAATGATTTATAAGGATACCCATCTGATCCTTGCTAAGACGTTGCTCTGAACTTGTACATTTTTTATATTTATATACATAGGTATATAATGTGAGGGCGTAACAAAAAAGTAATCTGGAATCTAAAGTCTCGGGCTACAAACAACTATGAAGGAATATATTAAACCATTAAGCACAGAAACATGCGGCTGTTGTTCCGGGGGTTGTGGTACGCCTAGTTGCACTTTGCCCATGTAACCGGCCGATATATAGACTGCACGGAATAGATACATACTCTAATAGTTCCTTCTTGAATAATGCAGCAGTCAGCATATTTGCATCAAACTTGAAGCAGCTCCTGCCGCCTCCACCCACGCATAAATGATAATTTTATTACCAGCCCAAGGCGGCTGTGCTTCTCAACCCCAAAAACGCAATTTAGCCCTTCGAGAAGAGACTTTGGACTTAAAATAACAACGCATCGGACCATTAACGACACGTTGGGCGGCTAACTTTTCAGCTAAATTTGAATAAACAGATTCGCTCACGTTTCTGATCTAGTACAATCAACAGCAACTGACTCGGCATTATCAAATTCTGGAGAAGACAAAAAAATAAATCTTCCAAATCTTTGTTAACATACGAATTGATAACAAAATCCAGTTGCTGATGAAACATCAAATGTTCATTCCGAGATATACGCAATCTGCAGCTTAGATGAAAGAGCAGAAGAGACGGAAAGAAGAAAAGAAAAAAGGAGGAATTAAAAGAGAATGCAAATCAATCGATTAGTGTGGGCTACGCGCTTGAACGATTTCGCCAACTCGACAGTTCCCGATCCTGTTACAGCCCCAGCTGCGCGAATGTACCCCCTACCCGCGAATCAGACCAAGGAACGGTACAGATGCGCTTGTTTGGATTTTTGCTTCACTTGATTACGCCAGGGGATGCCCCGCGGGGATGTGCACTTTCTGACTCATCCCGGATTCGTTAATTTTGCGTGAACAGCTCCAACTTATTTTCAAACCCAGTTCTCAACACACGTTTTCCCATGTCTGTTGTTTCGCTATATATTCTCTTCATTCGTATGATTGCCTCTAGTCTGCAGAGAAAACACAGAAATTCTATGGTCTAACTCCATATGTATCAAGGGCATCTCCCAGCCCATGCACAAATATTGCACACTAGGGCTGTTAGGAATCATCATTTTGTAAAGCTTTCTGTCTTCAAGACTGCCGATGTGAAGCCGTTTTTAAAACTTCATCGAGCTGTAAAGATGCACATTATTCATACCGGGATAAGATGGCATGCTGAGATGATGGCAAACGCCGTATCCGGCGGATCGAATCGTTGGGACAAGGATCGTATTGTTACCCGAGGGTATCGATATCTTTCCCCGTCTAAAAACCACGCACTCATTCATGGTTCGCAGTGCCAATGACAGGGTACGTGCAGTTAATTCATTATCGCACCGTGGGAGGCCTTCTTGCTCGGAGCTAACTCACTCGAAGGGGTCATGGCATCCCATGGAACTCAAACGCCGTAAGGGTTGATTGGTATGATTCCCCCCCCCCCCCCCCCCCCCCAAGCCTAGAATGAGTCGAGAATTACTTCTTTCTCACCGAGTTTAACAAGCGTGGTTATAAAATCCCAATTAGAGTCGCCAACGGAAGGGACAAATTGACGGCCATCGATGGCATGTATAAGGTACATACGTCAAAAACATCAAACGATATGCCAACTGACGCTGAACACATGAAATTGAGTCGCAGGAGTTAAAAGAAAAAATTTTCACAACACATTGCCAACCGCCATGATACATTTTGCTCTTCGGACGGCAAAGATAAATAAAAAAAAGGATCAAGTGACTTTGAAAATCTTGGGCAAAAGCCGGGTAAAAATGTACCAATGGACGGGTATAAAACAATTCCAAAGCAAGTAGGATATGGCGAGTGAGGAAATGTCGAAAAAAAAAAAAAAAAAAAATAGGATAGCTTCGGTTTGCCAGGGTTGCGTGCAGCTTGACGGGGCAGACCCCGTGGCAATCTCGAACAAAACGTTTATCATTGCGATCGCGTGACTTTACTTCTTCTTCCCTTTGCACTCCTCGGCGAATGCTCACGAAGAGCAACACTCTTGTTCCTTGCCCTGCAGGACTCGGTAACGCAAGTACGGTATATATATAAAAGCACAATACTCATGCAGATCTCTTAGTTGCATGCGCGTATGTGGACCATGGCGAAGGTATCAGTACAGCAAAGCCTTGATTTGAATAACCAAATCGTCTGTTTGCGTTTATGTTTCTAGCACGCTCAGGGAAAATAGATTATTCCTAGTCCAGGTAGGTATACGATGGATACCTGTCTGCCAGGGTGGGCAATTGTCTATGGCAAACTATTCACCCCTGGAGCTTGGCTCCTTTTCCGCGTCACTCAAATGCAGAAAATCTTGTCTGGAGTCTGGAATTGAATTTCTGCAATGTATACTCGTATTTGTTATTTTTTATTTATTTATTTTTTTCAACGGTATATTCGGCTAACGGATCGATCGAATGCACGAAAGCTGCAGGGATGGAACAAACAGACTGGCGTGAATATATCCCTCTCTCACCTTCATTGTGCTAGGCCCTGCGTTTCAGCAATTAAATCATTAGCGTGTCACAATGGAAATTAGAAATAATGATCGCTGGATGACTTTGAAAAGCTGCAAAACCCTGGCGCGAGTTAGGGTACGCCTATGACGAGGGATGGATCGGTAGAAGAAGAGTTGTGAATTTCCCATACCTTGATATGGTTCGGAAACGAGGCTCGATGACAATTCAGACTTCATTTCCATACGCCGGGTCATGTCGAGGGTTGGGACGATCCTCTTCTTTAGCGAAAATTGAGGGTTGTTCACACCGCGTTTTGCCAGTCGAGTCCCTTGAAAATATAATAAATGACGTTGAATCGATCTGCCAACTTTGATACATTTAAAAGCGCGATTACATCTGGAAAAACGAATATGGCGAGTGAGGGATTCGCAGGAGCTGACAAAATGGTAAATGAGCAAAAATCAAAAAGACGATTTGCTCCCGGACACGTATTCATTTGCTTTGCTGCTTCGTGAGTGTCGAAAATTAAGAAGAGTTATGCTCGTTCCGGCGTTGATGAACGATCTTTCTTCAACCTCGAAATATAACTTGTTCATCCGATTGCCCCGAGCTCTTACAAGAGATTGTAACAATTCTTCATTACTCATTGGCACATTGCTTGCTAATTAGTCATTTTAAAGTAACATTTATTTGTCGGACGTGCGTCTTTTTTTTTCCCACTGCCAAAATAAAGGAACACAATTCCTTTTCAAGCTCCGTTCTGAAGATGAAATCAACCGAGGAGCCGTATAATCGTAACATCTACAACTGATACGTGTATAATATAACCAAAAAAATAGAAAAAAAAAAGTTGGTGGCAGGCTTCGAGTGACACAGAAAAACACACGGACGTGTAACTCACGCAACGCATCGTGACGACGATATGATAAATTATACCGAAAAATACAGGTGTGCCTCGACGAGTAGTGACTGCAACAGAGATGGTTCGACTTTTTGTTGGTAATTATTGGAACAGTTGTATTTAGGGTAGATTGAATGACAAAAGTTTCGAATAACGTTGGTGTATTGGTGAATAGAAAAATATTCGTTCTCACATCTGTTAGCCACATTTTATATACATATATACGAGAAGGTTAGTTGCGTTTCAGTTGATCCGACCAAATGGATTCTACGTTAATGTCCTCGCGGTTAAGAGATATCCTTATCCGAAAGGAGAGTATAGACGTATATAAGTTATTATTGCAGAAATGAAACTTGCCCGAGAGAAGGTGGAGAAATTTTTCCGGTTAGAAAAATATCTCCTCGACTCAATTAAAGTATATTTATGGGATATATGTGGGCTGACAATTCGTTCTATATATTTCTCGTAAATCACACCGTCCATAGCCGGGTAAACTTTTGGTGGCCCGTTGTTGGGTGTGAATTAGTTGCGTAGCAGCTTATGAGTTATACATCAAGTAGTTTTAGGTTCCAACGTGGGCGTGTGTATGTTATATGGAGTTTTGATCGGTTTAGTTTCGACGTTGTTAAACTTTCCGCAAATTCTTTTTCATCGCGTAAAACTATATATAGCTAGACAAACGTGGCCTGGTGTTTCAGGTGAGTTGGTCAAAGTAATTAATCGCAAAACGTCGTTGATTTCGTTCCGATTATTTTTTCCGCGAATAATTAGTTGACCTTAATTTAACGAAGTTCGTAAACCGAAAAGCAAATAATTTTCAATCACTATGGCATTGGAGTGAAATTATTGAATATTTGATATGTTGGTTCACCCTGAGCACATTTCTGTTTCTATTACAGTTTCCGGTATGCAATCTACGGTCACCAACATGTTGACCAATGCCCCGTATTCGATTCCTATCGAGCACAATTAAAATCGGCATTACTGGAGGCCGAGTGAATTTGGAGGTATACATGGATTGCGTATTTCGTGTCTCGCTTTACATAGGTTTACCCGCATTCCGACATCGAATAACTGAAATCGTCCGGATTGAAAGCGGTGATAAAATATAACGAAAGGAGCAAAAAGGTCGATAGAAAATATAACGAGAATTTAATTCATCATTAAAATTCACTTCCAATCAGTGCAGTATGGCTCACGGATTAAATATAAGCTTCAAATGCATCTGCGCGTTGTATAATTTGTAAATTTGTGTAGTTCAAAATATGAATTTCTCTGGTAAAAGTTGGTCATTTTATCCATCGTTGGAATATTTTTCTACATGAATAAAAAAATACGTGCCAAAATGTTCGTTTGCCGATGATCAATAATTACCAGGGAAAAAACAGAAAAAAAAAAACTGGCTGCGTTTCTGCGGTTAAAAAGCAATTCATTCGTTTGCACATTGGGGACAGAAACTGTGACACGAAAACACATAAATCTCTTAAGCTAGTAAAAAGTTAGAGTTAAAACTCTGCAGCCAACAGCGGGCAATCCGGTCTTAAAAAGTTGCGTTAGCATATACGAAGAGTTATAAAACAACACCATTCAAATGTAACTCGGAATAAAAGCATACTGCTCTGCCTTGGCTCACTGCAGGCACATTTTCCAACCGGCATATGCTCTTGTAATAAAGCGAAAAACACGCGTAGAACAATAGTGAGACAATAGCGAAGCTCCGTACTACTGTTACTGCTCTACATTTACCTCGAGTAAAAAGTAGAAGTAGACAGGTACCTACGTACCTACAACTCTTATTCGTTGATATATGTGTACGTCAATGGTTGAGTAGAGGAAAATATGCAGCTTAAACCGTCGTGAGTGATGAATAAATGATTTTTAAACCGTTAGCGGTATTAGCCACGTTGGCTCTGAGCTTATCTTCTCAAAAAGCCACGAAATCCATTAGCCAAGTACGTTAAGCGAAATGTTGAATTTTATCTGCGGGATTAGAGTTTTTCGTCTATACGGAAATAAAACTTATGAAGGTAAAATTCGTGACGTAAAAGTTATTGCAGATTCGAAACAAAGGGAAATCCGCAACTGCAGTAGGTACTAGAGTCGGGTAACGGAAGCTTGGAAAACGAAAATAATTGTTGACT
This sequence comes from Ametastegia equiseti, assembly GCA_963989295.1. Classification (NCBI taxonomy): domain Eukaryota; kingdom Metazoa; phylum Arthropoda; class Insecta; order Hymenoptera; family Tenthredinidae; genus Ametastegia; species Ametastegia equiseti. The sequence goes on along the minus strand of OZ022389.1, from coordinate 9,459,875 downwards.
TTTGCGACGTCGCGACGCTACTATATACCGCGATGGTGAAAAGACCACATACCGCGCAGTGCACCGTATATCACCGGGTGCTGAGTGCTCCCATAAATACCAGATCATCGCCGGGGACTCTCTCCCAGCATCCCAGTCTCCTAGTATCTCTGGGCCCGCGGTTGGTCCTCTAGGAAAGTCTAGACAAGCAAGACATCTCCGTGGTTGCATTTTCAGTCGTGTTAGCGATGAGGCAACCACACGCTGTGTCACGACTAGAAGCCCAGGCTGTTTGTTTCGCAAAATGTCTCTATCCGAATGAGAGAAAAAGCGAAAGATATGAAATACTGCTTGGCAGAATCATTTAATCCTGTCGCTCCGTTGGTTTTATAGTTCAGTCCAGTGAAAGTTGGGCAAAGTCCCGGCAAAGCTAGATTAAGGATATATTTTTCCTTTTTTTTTTGTTTTTGGTACGATATGGGCGAGGGCTCGATCGTTCGTGAACTTTAGGACAATTGATATAAAGCGTTGGGATTATTTTGAACTCTTTGTGAATCTAGACACCCTGCTTTCAGACTCGCATCCCGGAAAGACTTATTGAGTAAAGCGTTTTTATAGTAAACTCGAACGCTTTCGTTCGCTGATGGAACGACGAGTCCTTTTGTCTCGCGAATACGATAGCGAGAATTCAAGTCGAGAAGGATTCACTTTCCCATTCCCTCCCTAGGATTTTTTCCTCTTCATTCATTCACCCTGCACACCGTTTATGGATGATTTTTTATTTCCGTAAAATGCGGATTTTCTTTCTTCGCGATTTCAGCGAGGTAAACCAGAAATTCTCAAAGTAATTTCACTTTGGCTAAGAACTCAGTGATTCAATAGACTATAATTGATTCAAATTTGAATTTGAAAAAATGTCGGTGCAATGCTGAGGATACATTGTCACGGAGTTTTAACCTTCGACTTTGGGGTAGGATCAAACTTTATTCTGACAATCAGACTTTCTTTCGTACCTGAGTAAAATCCGTTAATTTCCAAGGGTAGGTAAAGCTTGAAGCCGCAGCGCGACACTTTTGACTCTCACGAACCGGAAGTTTGCCCGGACTCGTGCTGGGAATGCAAAATTCAATTGAAACCAGTGCACCACTCGTAGTTTCTCCGTACTTCTGCGAATGTTCGCAGCGTTTAGCTAACCTTGTTACGAACGTTTCAGCATCCATTGACGTTTGACATTCCGGCCACGTGTCGTAGTAGTACACTAAGCTTACGTGACGTTGGTTTCGATGACCGTCAAGCGGATTACCGAATCATTGATACCCCCTCGATTTCTCGTTGTTCTTAACGAACTGCGCGAAACTTTTTTCCTGACAAAGGGTCTCCCGGAATCTCTTCTCCTTTCTTTTCACCCATAAAAGGCACGAAAGGCACCCTGCACCCCTATCAATCATCCACGAGCAATAATCTTCCAAGGAAAGTTTGCCAAACAAGTAACGTCTTCGGAGCAGATCAATTTATCCGTAGGAAATAATGGGGCTAACATAAGAATGATTCTTTGTCAAGGAAAAAGGTGACGGGAAATTCAACGGAAAGTTAGACGTAAACTCGCTGGCGAAGAGCTTGACGGAACCCCAATTGGATATTTTAACATTCAGACGGTGGTTTTTTTTCAAGACCCCAAAAACTTCAACGAAGTACAATGCGGGTTATGGCTGCTTGTAGTCTGGATAAGGATGAAAACACGGCACGAAGTAATTAGCTATAATCTTCCCGAAGTCCGTTAACTCTGCTGCGACTCTACGCAAGTAAATGCCAACACTTTCGTTCTTAGAAAAGCTAACAGCGTAGTGAAGTTGTTGGCACGTGGCTTTGCATGCGAAGGAAGAACTCTCCTTCCGTTTTCTCGAGCAGGTGTTTCCCCTACCTGCACCTTGGCAGAAATTCGAGGTAAACATTTCAAATGGTAACAAAAAAACAGGAGAAAATAAGGATATGATGATTTCTGAAGAGAAATGCAAAACATCTTAAAGCAAGGGAAAGGATTAAGGGTGATTAATTATTGTGATCGTACCGTAGGAAGTTTCGTTGATCTCTTAACATGCTTGAGAAGCACAGCCAGCTTAGAGGATTCCTCGCCTCTGAAAGGCTGGTGAATAGCAACAATTAAGAAATTACCCAAAGTTTAAAGTTCAGGAGCTACTTTAACGAGTCAAGTGATTCGCGAGAGCTTCCCTCCTCCTATTATTCTTCCCCCGTGATTATCGCCTAGCACCTCTAATCCACGGCTCTAATAAATAATCCCCGTGTAATTAATTCCCCTAATTTGCAATGCTCACGACTTCTGGAAAAAATTTCATCACTCTGTCCGAACCTTGAATCAACCTAAAACCTAGGTACCATCGACAGAACTTCGCACATCTGTGTAAATATAATTGAATGATTCCAAGATTCCCAAGTTTCAAATACTTTTACCAACGAAAGAAGAGAGGAAGAAAAATTTTGAGCACAGTGATGATATCATCATGGGATTCCTCTATCAGTCATGACTTATGACTGTAAAAAAATGGTCGGAAGCTAACGCGCCAACAAGTTCATTCGATGAAATAATTTTGTCGTCATGATGATTGCTTCAAAAAACTTTTGATTTTTTTTTTTTTTTTTTGGAGGGAAAAACAGCCCTCGTGTGACATGTCGTTGTAGCATGAACACGAGACATTCGTTGTCCAGATAGCGGTTACAAAAATTGTTAGCAACGCACGTCACGCCACTTCCTCGCAGGACCATCCCTCGAAAAAGAAATTTCCTCCTTGGACCCTTGTCATCGCAACGCGCAGTAAATGCAGTTCAGGTGCCATTAGCCTAGTATATTTCGTGTGCGTTGACAGCGAGGAACTTACCGTGTCCTGCTCGGACTCTTGGCCGTTCATAAGTATCGCATTTCCAGGGCGCGCGAACTGGACAACCCGCATCGCGTCCTAGGGGTCGTCCGTTTCCCATTTTCTTCCTGACGAGGATTGACGGTGACTTTGCGTCACTTCCACTCGACCGAAACGCGTTAACCGCGTGTACTTGACGCAACTCTCCGAAACGAGATCCTCCTGATCTTTTCATTCCCTTCAGAAAGATCCTTTACACGTGTCAGACTCTTTTGTAGTAGGGACCTCGAAGTGAGTGAAGGATTACAAAGTCAGGAACCATCAGGAGCTAGGTACATCTCATCATAATTTCTGGATGAAATAAAAAATGCTTTGCGTCATGAATTCATCTTGATCAATTCATGTTGTTGATTTGCTTCAATTTTATAAATGAGAAGATTTCGCTGCGGGTCTCTCAGCCGGATTGATCAGATGCAGAGAAATGAATGTCCGAGTTCAATAAGAGATAATTAACAATAGAATAATATATCGCGGAGAAAATTATACCATTGAAATGCAACTGGAAGGAGATTTTGCGAAGAGGTCTGAGGGATCCGGGTCCATTGGTCACGTACCTCTTTCGCCTGCAGTGTAATCTGTCCTTCGAACGTCCAGAGAGAGAGAGAGAGAGAGAGAGAGAGAGAGAGAGGACTGTAACGACAAATGTGCTAGCCCCGTTGTTCAGGTCTTCCTCGTTTTCGTCCTAGGGTTGTATTGGTCTCGTGGACACGAGGTGCCACAGGGTAAAAGAGGGTGAGTGAACTGTACGGGGTTCGATCCCCGCGTTGTGATTGGCGCGTACGTGAGTTGGATTCTAAGAAGAAGGGCATACGTGCATGCCACACCCGGACCGCGGGGTTTTCAGGGTGCCATGCCGGTTTTGCAGGGAGAAACCGACAACCCCGCGTCTCCAAGTTCCTCACTCTCGTCTGACCACACCAAGGAATATTCTTCCCTTGCCATGGAGTCAAGATTTTCCGAAATCTTTATACAACTGCGGAAATACAATGCTGCGCAAAGTGCAACTTCATGCTCAAACAGTATGAGTGCAAATCGATTTTTCCAGGAGGAAAAAAAAAGTGGAGGTCCTGATCCGGAGGACCTTCTAGAGTCCCTTGTTCATACAAATGTTGATATTGAGCGGGTAAAGTCACCCCAAAAGCTATACCAACCGAAAAGAGGTAAGAGACAGAGCTGAAGAAAAAGACTGAAAAGACATTTCGTCTTTGACGAATGACGCTATCCTCTTCAGATAGAATCGTGAATACTTTTTCAGTATTGTATCACGGTGACAGGACAGCTACTATAGGTGGAACGGGACAACAGCCATCTTCGCTTTTTTACGAATCCAAAACATCGTAATCCATCACACTCGACGAGGGGAGACCCTGGTAGTGGTGTATTATGGCATAGCGTAGGTACTGCTTTGGTTTGCTTTCTACTCGCTTTTCGCGTATCGAAACATTCGATCTCCGTACAAACGTGGGAGCTTCTCGATGAACAGAGGAAACTTTGGGCAGTCATCAATTAATTTAGCAAACATCAGGGTCGCTAAATTAACGGAAATACGATAGTAGTACGTAACGGGACTCCACGGCGCACATCTATGCAGCTAGTATAACTTGAGTGGCACAAAGACCGTGAAAGATTAATCATCAAGCCAGACGCAATGTTCTCCCTTCATGTTTCCTCCTGCTCCAAAATTGACCAGCAATTCATGAAAGAAATCCCACATGAACTAAACCTCGATAAACTTTGAATAAGTAGTCATGATGGATCATTTTGCCTGTGAACTTCTTCCTCTCAGTACAAGATTACACATATTGTATGTGAGTGAGCGTACTAAAAATTGTTGTAAAAGTACATGTCAGGAAAATAAGGTTCATGCCAATGGCCAACACAGCCTGTCGACTGGTTTTAGGCAACCTGATTGGCCATCCAGTAGTGGCTAGCTTATATCCAAGACAACATACATACCATGAATGGTTTTCCCATAACCTGGAGGGTCCCGTAGCGAGGGTATACAATGCACAGTGTGTGAGGTCTATTAGGGGGTTCGGAATTGGCAGGACATTATAGGGTAGTATATCTACCATATCTCTGGATCTAATTCCAGGTACCCGCATCCAAAATGGATCATCCCTCGACCAGGCTACTACATCAACTGGTTGGCCAGATCCGTTCGATATACCGAACATAAACCGTGGAGCTATTCTCCTCTTCTGTAGCCGATAAACATGCGTATTATATTCGTACATTCGCAAGGATGGCGGATTTCATTGCGAACCAATTCAATTTCAAACTCAATACAACTGCAGGGCTCATTTTTTCAGCGTATTTCCTGGGGGTTTATTTCTTTTTTATTTCGTATCACCACCGGTGCCTGGTGAAGAATAAGTGCAATTATGGTTATGGAGAAAAAACAGTAAAATGTGAAAATAAAATCCAATAGATCAAATTCAAGATAGGCAGGATGAGTTCCGGGTATATCTACGATTACTATACTGATGGAGATCATAAAATTGTGGATGTCAGTCTCGAAGCTTTACCGCCGTCGCCGTCACTGGATAATTTAACGTTCGTTCAACATGTCACGGCAGTTAACTTCCGCTCGAGAAGAGACAGTGCTTGAAACAACGGCCAAAAGTTTGATTATGTTCTAGTTGCGTGGCTCCTTACGGAGCTCCCTTCAGCTAAACCACAGTCTCTTTTCTCTTTATGGAGAATCGATCTTAAGGTTGAACGCGATTTTCAAGCCACGTACTTGCTCCGGCAGTACCCGGCAAATTTATGTATTCCGTTACTTCTGATATACGGATGTATGAACCGGAATCGTTTATGGCAGTAAAATCGACCTATTTAGATCAGCGACACATTAGAAATAGACAAATATTGAAAACGGAAGTGATTGGTTGACTTTTTTCATCCCTTACAAAGTCCCTCGAGCTTTTCATCCTTTCCAGATGAGTATCTTTTACGTTGAACTCTATACGGAGGAAAAATATAATATAAAGCTGACAGTGACCTCGATTTTGCACACATGCTATAAGACGTACTTTGGCACTCTGGGACGAGCTCACGTAGATACGTATAGCGAGCACCAGCCCACGCAATAAAGTATCGCTCGCGAAAATTATAATATGGCGAGAACCAGATGGCGTGGAAGGTAAGAGGGTTCCGATAGCGAATTGATGGGTTTTATAAAGTGACAAGCTGTTACCAATGACAAAACGGAGGGTCGAATTGAATTTCGGGAATATTACTGGTTTTTATGTCGCGGCGTTCTCCGCGACTACGTCCAATTTCAACTACCAGCAATAACTCCTGAGCGTTAAATTTTAGTCACACATTTGTAAAATTTATTCTCTCACATGGATCTACGTATGAATTCAATATCGTATGAAATTCAGTTACGGATTACCCTAAATTCTACACCCGGTAAAATGTTCGAATATATTTTTCCTCCACGTTAGAATCTCCCACCTATCTCAGAAACTTATCTAATACCGTCGTCGAAAACTATTATACAGCCACATCGATGTACCATATACGTATGCTTGAATCAAAATCTATAGTTTCGAGTATAACCAACTGATTCACGAGCCATTCAACAACTGGCTTATCTTATCTGCGATCCATTATATTTCAATGCAACCTCTAATTTCACGTCCCATGCGAATCGCGTCCCATGAGGACAATACCAAACACTGCAACAATGACCACCCGGTGGACCCACGAACCGTGTCATTGTGATCGTCCGATATGCTCGGGTATACGTGTCCCAGGGTCCACCTCATACTGGTATTTTGCGAAAATGGCACACGTCCGAAATTAACGGGCCTCTGGTACTTACATACCCTAAATTAAGGGCTGCAGTTCGAAATTTCCGTACATCGAGGGTTCAAATGTGAAAAAATGATGATCCCTATAAGCGGAATATTATACAGGTAGATGAATAGAAGGGTAGATAGTAATGGTCGAATGAATTAGAAAAGTTCAGTAATGAATTCGCGCCTCGATAATGTGAAGTAAGTTTGAACGGAGATCGCGTAATGAGGAAATTGCGCTCTCTGATGAATCGGACGTAATGGAGGTTCGCAATTAGTACTAATCCAACGAATGCCTCAGGTAAATTCCAGCAAGCTTGGGTCCGTGATCAATTTCTACTCAAAACTCGAGTCGAGGTAGTATACCAGTAGGCAGCAGTATACGCCTACACAGTCTCGTAGCTTCCAGCGTCATTTCCACACCAACGACCGAACCTCATACAAAAGCAAACCTTCCGGGGGAATTCTCTCCTGACGGATTAGAGCAAGCTCTGCACTAGTGCGCTAACGAGTGTAATAACCTGCGGCCAAAACGTGAAAATGTTTTGCTAATGGTTATAATCCCGGCGTGTAGGACAATAAGTTAAATACCCGCCAGTAGCACTTGGCCACCCGTCACCACCAGACATACAGGGTCGTCCTGAACCCGGACCCCGCTTTCCTACCCCATGGTATACAATAGCTGAAGAGAAGACGCGTTATTACGGTTGTTTTGCCAAGAGTATATTTCGTATACTGTACGTTTACACACATCTGTGTATACATATATGTATCAACGTTGCCCCACTGCAAGGAAGCTGTAGCGAGTTCCTTAATCTCCAGGAAGAACACCCTGACAGTTTACGAGGAGGAATCAATTACAGAACTCAAAGGGTAGTTTGAGTTAGCGAACAATCGATGAAACTGCAATGTCTATTGGGTATCGGTCTTTGCCTTTGGCGTAATAGTGAAACATGGAATTGCATCGAAATCGGTCATCAAGCCTGGGTCTCGCAGTTCTTAGAATTACGTCACGTTCAGCTCGTGGATTAGAACGTGCCAAGTTCGTAATTAAACGCAAACTTGAGACGCCGCAATAATTAGCGATGCCAAGTACTGCAGCCTGTTTACGTTGGAACGTATACCACGTGTAAGACAACGTGTGCTGTTCACCCTGCACACGCCGTTATAGACACACCTGTGTGGCCGCAGGCCGCCAAGTTCTCAGCTCATTAGTCTCCAGTTAACGCGAGTCGGTGCACCCCTTCACTAGGGGGTGGTAGGCTGAGCTCAATGATGGTTTGAGAATGTCGAGCAAATTCCAGGGAACGATAAGACTTCGTTGACGAGGTTACATCGATGCATAACTAACGTTAGTCTTGTCCTGTCACGTTCCCAACCTCATTCACAAAACAGGAGCAACCAGGAGTTACCTTGGACTAGGAGATCCCAAGTACGTGCTTGAACAACGTAATCTAATGAGAACTGAATCATTAGTGACCACGTAAAGCAGTACACACTTGCAATTGGCTAAAAATATCACTTCCTTGAAAGTCATACGGTTATAAATACACCTGAACCTTGAGTTCACCTCGTGTGCAATTTATTTTTCCGCACTATGATACACCCTGACTATTTCTAGACCGAGTTGTGACGCAAGTAAGACCCAGAAAGCTCACGCGAACAGATAATATGCACGTGTACGTGGATATAAGTGACGTTAGGTTGAACTGCAGGGTATGTACCTTCTACAGTGTATTTGCAGCTTGAATCGATCCTCTCATATATACCAACCTATAAATAGGATGGCCATGCTTAACACTGCAACCTGGCAGACTTAGGTACATACATGTAAACGCACCTGCGTGACGTAGATTCATACTGTTGACGTGGACGCTATCGATTGACCGTGCAGAATGTCGGCGCTACGGATAGGTCAGTTCGCGTTAATGTAAGTCGTGGTAAATTACCACTGACGACATTCGCCACAAGTATACTTGGAAAACCAAAAAAAATTCCATTACGTTGGGTTTCCGAATGTTCACATCGTCTTGTTAGCAAAAACCGAACAATACTCGACAATTTTGATGAGGAGATAAAATTGGCGAGGGTCAAAGATGGCTGGAATAGTTCGGGTTTCACATCACACAGCAATATGTACTCTGGGATACAGCGGGAACACTTGTCTTGAGATCTAGCCTTGGCTGGTGAACTTTTAATCACTTCTAAACTAAAACCACTAATTAGATGTAGCAATTTAATACCGTGTTTGCTAATAGCTAGAACGTGCAGCAAACTACAACATGAACCTGCAAAGGCCCAGACGTGCCTTCCTCCTATCTCGTTCTGATATCAATTTAATACAGGACGACCCGTTGTGCTCTGGGAATATAACTTCAACTCGGGTTCTATTCGTCTCTAATTAATCTTCGGATAGTTCACAGATTCCCGGAGGAAGAGATCGCAAGTCAAAAATTTGCTGCTTGAGAAAGGCCAACATTTATATCTTCAAAAGTATTTTCTTCAGAAAGGCACTTTCTCAAAGGATTCCACCGCACGAGATGGTGATCGAGTTTGATGTAATACACGCAGCTGTTTTCGCAGCTGTAAGTCTAGAGTGGCAAAAATCACTGAAATGGATAAACGCATATGTGTGCTGCGTGTATCTATACACGTATAAAATAACGTCCGCCTTTACTACGGGATTTAAAACCCATCCGTGAAATCTCAAGCCTCGTGGAACAAAAAGTTGCCACCATCCAGCAATCCGGTGCGAAAAATTGATCGATCACAACTTTGTATCCAGACAAAAGGAGTTCGTGGTAAACGCGAGGGGCGAAGATTGGTTGACGGTGGGCTGGACACACAATGAACCATCAGGTGATCCATCATTGAGAAGTCAGGGCAAAGGGTTAAGTTAAAGGGTGACACACCCCTGTCGACGATAGCGCAGCTGGCACGTGACAATTGTCCTCAAAAGACGTGGCCTGGACCCAAACGTGAACTAAAAATCTCGTAATTTGATCCTGCGCAGGACCTAACCATTCCGAATGAAAATTCTCTATTGCTAAAGCACAGCATCGTACCCTTGCGGTTCCACAAGTGATTGCAAATTTCTAGTTAATCTCTCGCCGCAGAGGCTTTGCCAAGAGGGAGTTTCGAATTTCCATGACACCTCCTCTGTTCTGGAGGTGGTCTCAGAGTATCTATCTAAATTACAAGTAACGGTACCGGTTGTCTGGAGAAGTCGAAACTAAGACACTATTTTCGCTTGTAAAGTATCCGGAAATAAACACGCTCGTCTGGTCGTTTCACCCCATAATCCTTTAGCGAGGATCCATCTGGTCCTGGTAGCGGTAAGGAGCTGTTGGTGAACGGAGAAGTTTGTCTCCCACAGGACATTAATTTATCTCGTAGGTTTCGTAGTAATTTATCCAGGCCAATTTGGTGACAGCCTCGGCCTGCCCATTAATTACTCAAATCTTAAACCGGGCGTTGTACTTCTGGTCTCGCGCCCTTTAGCCTTCGTCCTGCGTGTCCTCGCGTCTCTCCGTGTTAGACCGATATATCTTTCTTGATATATTTCAGTTTTAGCACAACGCTTCGCCGCTCTAATTTAACTGAGGTATACTATACCAGGGGTAGGTAGCATAGCCGCAGCTTTTCAAGGGAGGAAAGTGAGTCCCAAGAAACGAAACGGTTGGTTTTCACCGTAAGCTTCGGCTGATATATGGAGGCACCCAGGGAAGATATAGGAAGGAGTTCACCTCGGATAATATAGAGACGTTTCCATTCCCCGAGGCGTATTAGTATATTAAGTTTTTGCCTTGCGTTTAAGAAAAGCCATCCAGGTTGATTTTGTGCCAAAAAAAAAGCTCTCCGAGATGGTAAATTATTTTCATATTTCATAACGGACAAGGATCAGTACTTCTCGATATACCTAAATGGAACCTTTCGAATCCTGACCCTACTATACCTCGCAACGTAATGCGGATCAATTCTACCGACCCTTATTACGATATGGATGCTCTACTAAGTGTAAATAACGAGGGTGGTCTGCGCGCGACAGACAGGCTGCTGTAACAGGGCACAGTCATACGTAGAGTACCACTGTACTTGCTGTACTAACTCGCTTGACGTCAACGCTGAAGCTGGAATTAGAGAGAGGACAGTTCTGCCATTCCGACACATGTCGTCGACATGTGAAAATAACGTGTTGTACTGTCTCTGTCGTTCCTAGCCAGGATGTAAAATCACTGCAAAATGCATGAATTAAAAATGAAGTAGGTAGGTAGGTAACTGAGGTAAGAGGAATCGGAAATTATTTTAGAGCTTTTCAATCATCTCGCATAAAAAAAAAAACGAACACATATTTTGCTTTGGCCGTTGGTATAGCGTCGATGTATAGGATTTTAACGGAAGAATCCTCGACATGCGGGATGGCTGTATGAGTGATATTGGCATATTAGTAGGGGGAATTATGGGAATAAATGGACGTCCTCTAACGGAGTAATCCGGTGGACAAAAAGCGCAGATATGGAATGGAACGGTGAACTAGCTGGGGTGGACACGTCTGGTTCGCATATGATAGCCCATCGGTGCAGGGATACCCCGCCCAGTTAATAATGAATGGATTCGTGCATCAATGGATTCGTATGTAATAAAACAGACCACGGTACGTAGACCAAAGTAACTCAAAAACATCGATCCACGTCCTCACATATGCACACCTTATGCATCAGGGTTGCTAACAGGTGACACAATTTTCGAAATATTTTACGCACAAGGAAAAACCTGTGCCCTTTCATTTGCGGACAACTCAGGATTCGAAAACGGATGATCATGATTCATTCCAGAGCCCCCCCGATAATGAGAATAAAATCATCGATCATTTTGACTCTCAATGAAAATATGTGATCTTCTTGACGTCAACCATCATTTTCACAATACCGTGCTGATCATGGGACTATATACTTGATTGTTCCAAAAAATGTATAGTAGATTTTTTTGAATTTTATGTATCTCTGTCCCTGAATGGTGGCAAGCAAAAAATTGACGGCGTTATTGTATTATTGCCAACAGAGAGATTCCCAAAAATGACTAAGATGTAAAAATTGTATCGATTGGTATTCACAAACGTATGGAATACATTGACGTGCTGTGTAGATATCTATGTAAATATTAGCACAGAGTTATTCGATAAAGTTTTCAAGTGGGCACTGGCAGCTCGTTCCAACGGTTCGACAACCGAGCCGGGTGTCAATTTCGTCAATTGCAGGCACGAATGTTGGCGACAGTATATACGTATCGATGCCTCCCTTCGCATCCGTTCCCAACCCCTGCCACGCACCCTAAAATATCACTCTGCATTAATTCCTACACGATTCTACACTCTGATTCGAATATCGGTTGAAATAGCGTTGATCTCGCGTTGTTATCCGCCCGGGACTCTATAACTCAATTTATGCTTATCGCTCATACCAAAATAAAGATTCTCCCTTTTTACTGCAGAGTCTTCCAAGCAGCTAAAGACACCCGAAGAAGACTGTAATTTGATTTCGCAAATGGAAATGCGATTCAAATTGTTGATTGACGCTCCGTTCTTGGCACATTTGAATATTTATCAGCGCCACGACGATTTTGACTTTCAGAATTTATGGCGGCAGGTATTCCATTCTCAATTAAATAAAAACGAGCTTATCTATAAATTGTTTCATCTAAAAAATTACGACAGGGCACCGAGTCGCTGTGTCAACATCTTCTTATTCGCAGAATTGGATAGATTTGAAAGAATTTTGCAATATATTCTTTCTTCTCTGAGTTGTGCCATATATTGTCTCACCCTTACCTTAAATATATTACGTCAGAATTTTTGAAAGACCGCAAAATATGTCACCTAAATTTCACATGGGTATCATGTGGAGTCATAACGTATGATTTGGATGAAACTTGCCTGCGGAGCACCCGAAAACGAGTCGGTTGGCTGAGAAATATTTAATATTAAAAATTTTCTCACCAACAAAATCTAACGCCGAGTAGAAAACAAAAAAAGGTGAAAAGGTGCATGACATTAGCAGGAGGTACTGTAGAACCGAGTTGCGCACCACCGAGCAAAGAGGCACTATGCAAAAAAAAAAAAAAAAAAAAAAAAAAAACACAGAGAAAGAAGAACTCCAGAGTATTATGCAGCAGACAAGTCCACGGAGAAAAATAGAGGTATGTACTACAACTTCACTTTGGTGGAGAAAAAGCCCGGCAGAAATTATCAGGAAATGTTGGAGTAATAAGGTAACAAGAAAAAGAATTACTAGCATAGCTATGCAGACGTGGTATTCAGGCTTTATCCGCGTCCCAGAAACTTTCCTCCTACTATATGCACCACGTACGTTGCTCTTCGTTATTCCCGGAAGTTCCTGAACTTTGCGTCTTGTTTCGTCGAAATACAAAATTCCAGGCATGCGGAAGATGCCGTTTACAACGCAAATAGGTGAAAATAATCGTAAGATAATTACTGTGTAAAGAAAACCAAGTATCAGAATAGAATTTTTCTCAGTTTTCCCACAAGTGCAAAGAACCTCAGGTATAACCAACAGAGCGAAGTTAAGCTAATTATAAACAAACGTTAATCCGTGCAGAAACTTGCTACTCCGAAAACAGCCCAGTACAAAGTTTCCCTTTTTCGAATCTCACTTAAGCTCGACTTTCCGACTGCATAACAGTCGAGGTTTTAAACTCGGGTTTCAACCGTCTAGCGAAATAAAAATAAAAAAAAATAAATAAAAAATCGTATTGACCCTTTTCATCTTTTGAGCCCTTTACATATTCAAATTAGATCCCTGAACACGAAGCAACGCGACGATGCGTGAATGGTGGGTACTTTCTTCGTCCAGCGAGTCTGTCGTATTTTGCTTCGCTGATTTCGCGTCCCAATATATGCGCTTCTCCCGTCTTTCACTACGTCCTGCATTTAGCGACGTAGCCTAGAGTAATTAATCATTTCCGTTAAATTTTATCCAACGTCACGGTCTGCGTAATGTCAAATTTCGTAGGCAAACTTCGAACTGAGACCCGCCTTATTTCAACCGTTAATACTATTTAAGCTCAAGTAAGAAGTTTATAGAGCGTCAAACTCCGCAATGAACTCCCAACGAATTAGAGAATAGATTAATTACTGGAGTATATCGCAAGTCGAGAAATTCATCCAACAGTTTTCACCTCTGGTTCTATCCAGAACCGGAAACGATGTCTAGACTCGGAGTCTCTTCATCCTGTTTGGCAGAAAAGTACTCGTATGACATTATAGAGCTGATTGTGAGACAGAAAAATCTGGTCTGGAAGTAAAGCGCTGCTTGTCGATAAAACACAAGGTTCGAGGCTCGTCACTAACAGTCGGCGAGAATCAGTGGCCGCGGGATTTAGCTTGCTCCTGGTACGCGGATCAGGGGTTGTTGAAATCGATAATCGAATCGTGGAATCAATTACTGACTCACGCATCCCTACACCGAGTCCCATATTATATCGCTTCGACTGCTCGACCTCTTCCGAGGCTTTGACCCTCCAGCTAAACTTCGGTAAACAATTTAATTTTCCCATTTCCTGTCGAGGCGTTTTTTTCCAATCGGAGGGACGCGCGAGGCTTCGACGGCACAGCATCTGAGTGATTTTCAGGAAAACGATCGACTGCTGCAGGGTTCAGCCTCGAACCAGTACCTACTTTAATTCAGAAGTAAATTACCCAATCTTTCCCTCTTCTATTGCATCATTCCCCTTTATCTAAAATCCGGCGCCCCCTTTAAGTCGAAAAATGTCACACTGCGCGGTCCCGTTGGATTTATTTTCCTGCGTATTTCCTTCTTTATGTACACATAC